>CM060892.1:50578579-55578579 GCA_030762935.1 Hymenopus coronatus | reverse complement strand
ACACTTCACAGATACCATTTTGTAAAAGATAGAATGAATAAAGAAAGACTGTCTCATATATTTTAAATTGTAATCTACAAGAACATAAGTCAAGGATCCAGCTGAAACCTGCGGCCATTAACTTTGTATAGAGCCGAAACACATTGCAAATTTTCAAAGGAGATAACGTTGTTTATATTTTTAATTTTTAGAAATCCAAACCTAACTTCCCCTTATCATCACTACCAATTTTAGTGTACTAAATAAAATCTAGAAATTGTACTGGAATAAATATGTATAAAAGTATTGCGTTTCTTTTAAATCATTAAATACACAGACATAATTTTCCATAAATTAGGTGTTAAAAATCCATAATTATCTTCGTTTCATTATAATATCATTTTACGGAAAATTCTTGTTCCTTGACAGGTTTGATTTTAGTTTGTTTTGATAAATTCTGTTGACATTATTTGCCTTTCGCTGTTTTTAAATTACTGAAGGGTATCTTTAAAATTCGCCGTGAATACATTCCTTTTTACATTGTCTCACAGTCATCCTTCTTCATAAAAATAAGTAATGAAATTTGGACATGAGTTCTTTTAAAATATATGTGGATTATACAGTTTATTTATTTATAAGTTTATAAACAATAAATATTAAAATATTATCCTTGGCAAAAGATTATCATTTCCTAATCTTAAAAACTCCGGAATTTTTTGCTTCTATTATATATCGAAATCTAAGTATAAAATTGTAAGTTTTTCAGCAAAGAGCATTTAACTAAACGACAACACTTTTAATTAAGTAATAGGGAAAAACCTTTTATTACATTTACACAGAATTGACAGTTATAAATGTCCATTTACTATTCTTCATATTAAAATTTTAAAAATTTTATTAATTGTACCTTAAAATAACATTTTAATGAAAAAATCATATTTGTCTTTTAAAATAAAACGCTTTATGATTTCTTTCGATTTCCCTTATTCTGTATGCCTTTTCATAAGTGCAGTTTATAAAACTCTTTTATACTTGAAGTACAGCTTGTATGTGGTGCTAATACAATACATTAACCAATGTCATTGTTGGTGTAATAGATACATTTTACACATTTTAGGTTAGTTTCGTAAGTTTTTCTTTTGTGTGCAATTCCTTCGTGTTTTTATTTGTATCCACAGAATTTCAGCAGTGGGGGTTTTGATAACAAAGATTGACTTTTAAAATATCTATCCAATACCATAAAATATAAGTCTATTTTTAAGGTAGTTCATTATACTGCATCTCTAAAATACACGTAATATAACAATAGGAATTCTGAGTATATGAAATACACTAAAAATATTCTGTGAATTTAAAATGCTTAATCATTGAACATATAGGCAAAACATTTTTTTCCTTATGCAAAAATTTAAAATTGTTTATATTCGTTTTACCATGGCTATCACAATAAGGAGTTTCAGGATCAATCTCATAATAGCATTTAGCATTTGAATGTCATTTAACCATGTAAAACCATGAGTGGCAGAAAAGCCGATTTTAAAATAACTGAGTCATAAGACGAAATAATAACAGTTCAGTACGTAGATCTAAGGTTCCTAATAATTATCCTACAGAATCAAGCACAGAGAAATCGGACACTTTATAAAATGTTAAACCCTATTTAACAACGGAGAGTTTAATATCTCAGTTTATTGTGTAAGCCTTGGGTACTGCTTGGGTCCTGTTCTTAACTAATATCCTTCATTACTTAAAACTTATATACAGTGCGTTTCCAAAGTCCCACATATTTTTTGCTACAGCTAAATGGAAATGTATAAAAAACGCTAAGATACATCAAATTATATTGGTTTACATGAACACAGTGTGTATAGAAGGTATTGCACTCCAATCAAAAATTCTTTACACGTGTTAGGGTCCCTCATATCCAAAACATAGAAAAAAAAACATTTTTAGAAACAGTCCGTGTGTGTCCGTATGCTTGTGATTACGATAACTCAAAAACAAAGAGTTTGTGATGTGCTAAACTTGTATTTAAGTTTAGTATCTTCTAAGGATGCGGCACGAAGATTTTGAGAAAGATACCGCCGCCCCAGACCTCCCTCTACATAGAACATGTTTCAAACATTTTAATTTTCCCAAAGGTGGCTCTAAGGTTTTTGTTTAAAGTACAGCATATTAAAAATGATAAATAAAACGAATATCTTTAATTTTCTGGGAATAGCCTGCAAAGTCCTCTTTCATGTGGATGAATTTTTCTGGATTTTGCATTACTAGTAAGAGGTAACAGAATCTTAATACACAGAAAATTTGTATCTAGCTATAACACAAAATTTATGCCATTTACATTTTTTCCGTGGAGTTTTTTGAGATATTCCTTGTTATTGCTTGAATTTGTTCAACTTCTGGTAATGTAAAGAAATGGATTTCATCCACAAAGGAACCAGCTTTTAGATTTGACTATCTTTTTAGCCTAGTATATTCCCTTATTTCCCTTCTACTTACAAGAAAGCGTTTATAGTAATGTTTATCTCGATTGGCATAAAGTCGATCGATGCATAAGCTTTTTAACAATAATTTGTTACAGATATACAAAGAAAGTCATGTGAATGGAACACAAAGTTTTTGAAACCATGTCATGGATTTTTTTGTATATCAGTTTACAAGCTATAAATTGTTTTATACAGCAAATGCTTCTATGATATCAAATAAATAGTTACATTTCCTGGTGTTATTCCGCAGTTTATTTGTAGAAACCAATATATATCGGTTGGTAAAAATAAAGGTCCTTTTTCAACTATTTGTTTGATTACTATAGCAAAGTTTGTTTTACAAAACAATCGCTAGCTTTTACAACATTCACAATAATACAATATTTAGATGATATAAAAATAATATATATAAAGATGTTGCCATTTAAAACTGTATATGATGACGTCATAGTTTTTATAATGGTAATGGAATTGTTTATTTTGTGAAAATTTACTTAAAAATACATTGCTTTTCGCTTGCGATGTTTTTCTAAAAGCATTTCCATTTTGCTGTAGTGAAACTACACCACATTTAGAAATGCAGAGTATAATCCAAACATTTTAATAGCTGAAATGTATTGGTACATATTCAGAGATTTGCAGAACATTTATTCCAGTAAATATCAATTTTATTTTTTTATTGAAGTCATAAACAGTCTGCAACTTTCAAACGCATACTAAAATTAATTTTCACGTTCGCAAAAGTAAATTGTACGTGCAGCTGACAATTACAAACGATATCTGATCCCAATACAAAGTAGAATATTTTTGTTGCCGAAAAACTCACTGATAGACATTAAGTATCCTCTAATACAAAGAATTTAAAATGTTCCAAAAAGTGCAGAGGGAACATAAAATGAGTATTTTCCCATAACTTTTATATTAGTGATAGCCATAAGAAACATTAAAATGTATTTATGTGGAATATCACATAGATAATCATCTCCGTAAATGTGTCCAAATTCTATAATAACTAATGAGGGGACACCGTATGATTAATAAGCCCAAAAGAAGACATTTTACTTTCTCTAGCACGTGTATTCAATGTACATAGGTGAATAGAGAAGGTATTGTATTGCATCCAAAAATTCAAGATCTATGAGATTTCACCAGAAATTCATATTTTGAGATTTCCTGATTCCAAAAAAAAGTATTTTTAGAAACATAACTGTTTGTGTGTGTGTGCGTGTATCTAAGTCGGCTATATACCAAACTTGGTATTAAGTTCATTATCTTACAGCGTGCGACACGAATATTTTCAACTCCCCCTTTACACGGAACATTCTTCGAACATTTTGATTTTTTCAAAAAGGACTAACAATTTTTATTAAAATGCCATATGCTTAAGATATTTTCATGACCAACGAAATGTATATATTATGAATTTTCTGGTGATAGCTTCTTGATGACTTTTGTATAACTGGTAAACCGTAAGAGATACATAAAAACTTACTGCACAAAAAATATACATCTAGTTAAAACACACGATTTATGTAATAGAAATGTTTTTGTAGAGATAATCGTTTTCGAGATATTGGTTTCAGTTTTAAACTACTTAAACCTTTTATCAAACGGGAAGTCGAACTTTATTTTCGCCTCTCTTTTAATTACTTTTAGCAAGCAAAGAGAACTGAATTTCAATTGCTTCATATAGCGAATGGATTTTCAAAGATTTGATAATCACTCTAGCCTAGTGTAGTCCCTTGTTTTACAACTTGAAAAGAAGCAAGCAATAAGATCAATTTTGGTAATTAGCATGCTGTGGATAGAAGAGTAATATTTTGCACGAAAAATGTGTGTGTGGAACAACTAACAAAGTCATGTGTATGGAACACATCACAGTTTTTGTTCTTCTGAAGCCTTATTAACTAAAACTTCTTCTTTAATTTAATATTTATTTCATATTTATATGTACCATAGTCATGTTTTAATATATCTTTACTGCATCTGTCAGTTTTATCGTTAATTCTGCATCACTTCACAGAAAAAATCACCACTGCCACACACTGTGGAGTAGGGATTTAATTTTAGCTCAATTTTTAGGAGAAGCTTTGCTTTATAAGTTAATATAACTGTTGAGTATGACAGCTTCTATTTGCTCAAGTCAAATGGTCTCTTTATTTTCAAATACATCCGAGTGTTTCTCTATTTTTGCTGTGGACTGTTTTGCTTATGAATGGTATTTGTGACATAAATAACAAGTTTTCCCAGAATTTATTCCACATACCTAATCAAATATTATGTGGATAAATGCAAATTTAAGTGCTGTTCTGGATCTGTTTAGGTATTATTTTGAAAAATAATTGTTCATAAATTTTAAACAAATGATTACATAATGAATAAAATAGCAACATTTAAAAGCGTACTGTATAAAAATAGATCAGTGAGCACAGATGTCATGCATCTAATTATGCAAAACATTCTCTGATATCTTAATTTTGAACCATAAAGTTATTATTTATTTATTTCTGTAATGAGTCGTTTTATTTGGAGTGTATTAATTAAAAATTAAAGGCCTACTCAGCCAAAATAATAAAATTTAGTCCAAAATTCTATTTAGAAACATTCTTAAAAACATCGGTTCATTTACATAGTTTAAGTTCTACAACTACATAGATTCCATTTCTTGTAATACCGTGACGCTATACCTACAGGCCAGATTATCAGAAAGTATATGGCATTTTTGATTGCATAGGGTCCCCTAACATTAATAGATATATAAAGTTTACAAATGCAGAATGATTATATTATTTTACATAACTCTACGACTAAATTAAGCACATTTTAACGTTGACATAATCTAGTGAAAAGTTGTTGATAGAAGTCCTGTGTGTCACTTGATTATACATGTTGTGATAATTTTATTTTCAACCTTGTAAGCGGATATCTGCTCTTTAGATTGTACGCTTGAGTTCCCATAGCGTTGTTGCTAACTTCTTTTAACAATAATTTAAGATTAAACACTGAATCCACATGTAAATCCTTGCGGAACTATTCTGAGGTAACAAGAAATAATATAAACAAAGCAGCATCACATACGCTAAGCTTTACCCCAAAACTTAAGAACGTATCTGAAAAATACTACCTAAAGTATTAATATTATTAGTAGCTATAACATTGTCGGGAAAAAATATTCACGAGTTATATCATAAATTATGGAAATAAAGTTTTTATCTTTCTGTGTTATAATGGATGATGTTCAGCTAAGGGTATGTATGACTAATATTTCTTGAAAAGTCATAAAAAATCGACTTTTTAAATTTTAATTCCATAAAATAGTTTAAACATTCCTGGGCATAAAAATATCTAATTGGCAACCAAGCGCAATTTTTAAATGTCTTAACTGGAGCTACTGCAAAGCATTAGAGGTGAAACTGAACTGGACTCGGCAAAAAATTTCTGTTCGACGAAATCTCCTTTGCATCATGCATGGCAAAAAAACGAAGTTGTGGAGAAGAACAGCAGCAATGCAAGAAGAAAAGGACAGAAAAGGCAGCAACAGAGGAGAGGAACAGGAAAGCTGAGGGTCCAAACTAACAGCCTGTTGGATATTAATGTGAGCCATGCATCAAATCTTACCTTGTTTTCTGGCTATTATATTTTCAGCATTTTTCTTCCTGTAAAATGCTTCTTGCGGAAAAGATTTTCTCTTACACAAATAAAAATTTCTCTAAATGCTCATTGAGATGCAATAAATGCTAATTGCTTTAGATTTTACTTTCGGGTGTATTTAAGCATATGTTTTCATTTTATAATATAAAAATTATATTTTTATGACAAAAAAGCACATGCATAACTTTAAAAATCTTTGTGGCCTATACTAAAGGAGAAAAAGCTAAACCTAGGGACCTTTCAAAATAAATATGTATTGCAAAATTAAGGTTAAAATATCTGACCAAATTCACAAGGGACTTTATAGTGACGTGACAATAACGTAAACTAATAGAGAAAAATGAATGTAATTTACACTGTAGCTTTTTTGTGTTATATTACATCTTTGGTATAAATTTAAAAAAGTTAGCATTATTAGTTTGGAATTTCAAACTTTCAGTAGTATGCTCTTAATGAAGTTCCATTAAATATGCACTAGTGTAATCACTAAAAACCAAAATATTTTACGACATGAAGCGAGGTTGTATTAAATAACAGATTCAATGTTCAGAAATATTTGAAGGAGATTACAATGACTATCTCCCCAATATCAAATATGTAAATTGAGAGTAATTGAGATATTATAATGAAATTTTATGAAAGGAACTGGTTCGCTATGTTTCTACGTCATTCGATTATCTAAAATCACTTAAACATATTTTTATTTTGTTTGCATTAATTTTGTTTCAATGATATTATAAAATCTGTTTCCAATATTACAATATGACCACATTATTAGCAAAGGTTCATAAATAAGCGAAGTCTATTGAAAGCTTTAGCATGAAATGAGTCATTCGTTTCTAAAACGCATGTTTCATAATTTGCTATGTTAAAATTTTTCTCCAATAAATAAACGTTGGTAGCTAACACACTTAGAGATGACATCGAAACTGAGATAACAAAGAAAATGTTGGCAATATACACATTTTAGATTCCTCTAACGTTTGAAAGGAACCATAGTCATGTGTAGTTCTTATTTCTGAGATAAAGTTTTATTTAATGACTGTACTAAAATTCAAAATTTTAAAATTTACAAAAAATAAAATCATTAAACTACATCTTTTATTTCAAATTAAACAGGGATGATAAATAAGAAATGAGAAAAATAAAATTCTTTAAATTAGTTTAAAGAAAATTTGCAAAATGAAGTTTTAACTAAAATATTAGGGTGCAAAATGTATTAATTAATTTTAATTTATAAATGCAACATGTATTTTAAATAGTTTCTGTTTAATACGAATGCATGCTTTACGGACAAAATTTTACCTAGAGTAACGTATTTGTACTATACCTATGTTTGCAAACATCATGATTTCTAGCGTGACTAAAATTAGCCATCTATAAATGGTTTGTTTCTAGGTTAATTTATTTTCTTGCTGTATTACTATTTTAAACTAGGTTTTCCTTAGTTTCTCGTAGATTAACATTTGTCTTTAACTGTTGATACTAATCTATAAACAAAAATTATCTTCCTCGTTTGCACTTCTTCGAAACATTGGTATCAAGCCAAGTTTTTACCTGCTTCGAAGCCCGAGAAGATTTTGAATTAATATGTCGCCAGGAAAGCTTCAGTTCTTATATTAAAAATTATATCATCAAAATGCACAAAAGTTAAATTTGTTTTAAAAATTAATTTGTAAGGCTTATATCTGGGCTTACTCTATTTCGTATACCACCATTTTGTTCAATGTAGAATAAAACTGATATTAAGTTTCAAATCTACCAAAAAACTACTACGTTGGAATTTTTCGGATCAAAAAGCACCAAATAAATTTTACCTAGTATTCAAGAATAATTTTATTTAATTTATGCTGGATAATTCCTAGGTTTTATAAAGGTTTACCCTTGAATGTAAGTTTATTATAAATATCATAGACTTAATAATAATAGGTCAAAATTACTTTTCAAGGGATATCATTAAATGCAATACATTAGAAAAAATATAACCAAAGCAGAAAAATAGAAAAACAATAACACACTTAATTAAAAATTCTATATTTACATACGTTTCAGTAATGAGCTAATCGGTATAAAACCGTTTCAATTAGAAAAATAATATAATTTCTGGCTGAAGCATACATTTTGTTATAAAAATATATAGCAGTCTGAAAGCTATAATTTTAGTCATCTGCGATCTATATCTATATTAATACAATTTAAATTATTTTATAGGTTATATCTGATCTTAACCCAGAGTTAGCGTACTATACAAACTTATATAAATGAAAAGATGATAAACAGTTATTATCTTCAGCTAACAAATAAATCCCTAATTAAACACTATTGTGATACATAGTTTCAAACATATCAAGATGACTAGCAGCGCGAAATAAATAAATAAATACCAGAATTATATGAGTGTTTATTAATATAAAATAATTATTTCTCAACATAGAATGAAATTTAGCTTCTTAGTTGTTGTATTTTGCTATGCATGTTGATATATTCATACTCAAGTTGTGACTTCAATTAAAACTTTTATTTAAGAACAAACCAAGTAATTTGACAGATGAAAAATGATTGGTAATTTCTCTTAAAACAAAGTTCATTGTTTTGATTATAGAAACATTAAGTAAAAAATCACTAACATAAAATGTGTGTTTAAGAATAACACTATTCAGTAGTTAACAGTTTCAGCAATTTGCCGCCATAATGATTGATTCTACGAGTGGCACCATCAGTAATTAAAATAGGAAATCAGGTCTATTACGTATGAAATATTGATCATATTTAGACAAAGGGTCCAAAATTGAATGTTAGTTGAAAAATGGAATTTTATAGATAGTTGGAATTGAAATAGCAAACTTTAAACATCATACTGATTTTTGGTTATGTAGCAAAATATATGGAATACGTATTGATGTAGATTTAAAATTACAAGAATTTTTAAAGAAATTAAACTTTGAAATAGTTATGTATATATCTCTAATATTTTTTTTTTTTTTTTTTTTTTTTTTGCGGTTGAGAATTATATTTCACGATAGTGTTCTTAATTAACAATTAAACTATTTGTATGTTATTGAACTATTCTCCTATTTCATATAAGCTATTTTATTATATTGTTCTTCTTATACACATTTTACTCCATTGTGTTTTCCGTTTTGGATTACCATAACTCTCTATTTCACCAGCCTCCTTCGTTAAATTATTTTTCTTCCATAGTTTCTTTAATATATGTTTTCCTCACCAGCATTGGACATCCTATTTTATATCTTGTTTTTGGGACATCATCCCAGAATCTTCTTAGTCCAACTTGTCTCTTTCACTTGTTTTATATTCGTATATCCATACCACTAA
Source organism: Hymenopus coronatus (assembly GCA_030762935.1). Classification (NCBI taxonomy): domain Eukaryota; kingdom Metazoa; phylum Arthropoda; class Insecta; order Mantodea; family Hymenopodidae; genus Hymenopus; species Hymenopus coronatus. The sequence continues at coordinate 55,569,124 of CM060892.1, read as the reverse complement.
ACTGTCTTATTTTCTAGACTGTTTCTTGTTGAATTATCTACTCCTACCCTATTCCATATTTCATTTCCAACGTTATAGAGCCTTCTGAGTGTTAAAACTTCTTATAAAATATATTTCACAGTACTTATTTTCACCATTGTTTCATTCTGAAAGCCAACATCTTTAACCCATATAATACTATAACAGTGGCATTAATTCTGAGCAGCTTTTCTGTTAAATTAACTTTCAAATTTGAATATTGCATTCAACTCTAATTTAGGAATTCTTATCTGAAAAATTATAGCAAGATGAGTTATTATAATATAGTATTGAAACTTTTACAATAAGCCGGAACTAATTTGGACTTAAATATGTTACATTGACCCAAGCTTCGGAAATATATTATGTTATAAATATATATATATATATATATAATATTGTATCCAATGTGAAAATGTTATTTATTGCTGTCATATTACATAGAGACGCTGACAACAAGAAGAAATATATTAATTATGTGATTACGACAGTTCAAACCATAATCTTGAAAATATCAGAATTCCCAATCCTTTTGATTCAATCGTCCTGGAGCATTTTATGGACAATGTGTAGAAATTTGTGGTGCCATATACAGATGTGTACCTCTCGTAATGAATCTACTCTTGCCAACGACTTACTAATTACCAACTGAATTACTAATTTATCCGAAAAACAATAATCATCACATGACTGAAAGGCAAGTGATGGTCTCTTAAACCAGAGTCCCCTGTTATATGAGTAATAATTCATTATAGTTCATACTGAATACATTATAAAATTAAGAGCATAAATATATTAATTTTATGGTCCATCCAATACGAAATATAATTACTGTCATATAACAGGGGGCTCATATAAAATGGGAACATGTGGTATTTTAAGTTAATGTTGCTCATGGTATTGAAATGTCATAATCATAAAATTACTAGATTTTTCAAAATGACTTCTTCTATGTAATATTAGAGCAATGATTCCAATTTTCACAATGAATGCAATATAAAATTATATATCTGTATATTTATAAAATAAAATACTTTCCAAAGTGGGGTCTAAGTAATCCAATAAGGGCCAAATTAGCTCCAGGTTACGGTAAAATGCTCAATATAGTATTATGGCAATACGTTACTTCCTTGTTATAGTTTATCAAACGAGTTTGATCCTGAATGAGATTTGAATGCAATTGAAAGTTAATTTAACAGTAAATGTATTTAGAAGAAATGCCGCTACTGCATATTCCACAAGAGTGTAAAATGTATTTTTTATTTGCTATCTCAATGAACTATTCCAAACAAAGCCAGGCTACTCTCAAGTAGCAGTTTACACTTAGCCACTCTTACGAGTATCATCTGTTTTACTATCTCTGCTAATGTAGTCCATAAATATTTAAATTGTGAATACTTCTATTTCCTTCCGTGAAAATCAGCTAGTATTCTTCATACACAAATGAAGACTAAAATTGACTTTGAGGTCCTATTTATCGTATTTTTCTTTTCGTTTATGAAGCATCTATTCCATATCTTCTTCTCCTCCTGATGAAAATTTACCCGAGGAGTGAATATAGGTTACATTCATCTATTGGCACACCCATTCCTGAAAATTAACTTTTGTACTTCTCCAACAGGCAAGTTACTTGTCCCATGTAAATATTAAACACAAGAACTAATAAGTTGTATTCATGTTTTAAACCCTTGCAGAATTCTATACTTTATATGTTTTTGAACTAAGTACAACTATTTTTATTGAATATTACATCTGTCTATAACTGTCAATTTTAATTCTAGGAATACTGTCCAAAGCCCTTTTTAGACTGCAAATGTCATATGTTTCTAGATTATATATCTAATTTTCTCTCTGCTAACAATCTCAAATACAACATTCCCTCTCTTAAACCGCTTTGTTCTTATCCAAAATTCACCTACTTTTTAATTTTTTTGCTCAAGATTATGAAAAGTCTGACTATTGACGTTATAGCACCGATTTCTCTGTAATGACTATGGTACTTATCCCCCTCATATATGGAACTAATATATGACATGTTCTATTCGTTCGCAACATTTTCGCCCATCTCAATTTTATTAAAATATTTGTTGAAGTGTTTTACTAAGGCATCAACCCTATATTTAAGCAGCTCCACCCTTAAAATTAATTGGTGCTCATTTAAACCTTTCTTGAACAGAAATAAACTGTAATCTTAAAATATCAAACATGTTCGTGCACTAGTTAAGATTAATAACAATAATATACTTATAGTTACTCAACATCTTATGTTTGATCTAGTTAAAATAATCTGGTTTTTATGTCCCGCTTGATTTAAACACAACTAAATATATAAAGTTCACACTCCAAGGCTATTTTCATATTAAACTAACACTTGACCATTAAATATTATTATTTAATACTGTTTTCTAATGTAAATTATTTAATTTTTGTAATAAGAATGTAGTGATTGTTAAAGAAAAAGAGCTAAATTCTTCAAACTTTAGCCATAATGTAACTCCGTTAGTTTGCAAGCTTGTCATTAAACCGATTATTTTACTTGGGCCGTCCCCGTCCTTCAGCGCACGCACATTTCACTCCAGTCGCTGAGTGTCGAATTCCGACCTCGGAAGGGATTGAAAACCAGTTTAGGAATTACAGTAAAAGCAGAATGTGTTGCAAAATAATAAAGGTTTAACATATTAAATTAATAATATTGTGCTTAATTTTTGTGGGTACTAGAGTTCTGTGGAAATTGTTTGCTATGTTTAAATTAATTTGGTTAAATAAAAGAGCATAAATTTATAATAAAATCCAAATAAGCAACATAAGGTATGTCTTATACCATCTACAAGATAATCTACTAAATAGAATGTAGTTAACAATCTTCTATTTTGAATTACGGTTCAATAATAATGCAGAAAAGTACAATATACTCCTGCTGAGGTACAAATGAAATTAAGGAATACTAATTGGGTTTTTGCAATTATACTGTTTCCTGAAAACGCTTAACTGTAAAAATATTATTCAGTAGAAATAGCGTTGTACTATTATACACTACTCTCTCTGATACTTTGCCTTATTAAAATATCATATTAAATCCTGAAAACACTGCGTTTATTGTTCCAAACAAATAATTATCAATATTATTTAGCTTAACATTCACTTTCTAGAAAATATTTACAAAGTGGAGTTTGTTTTATGCTTTTACACTATTAATTCATTTTATGTACCGGGGTAGTGAAATAAAAACAAAAAGTATTTTTAGATTTTGCTTACTTTTAATCCATAGAAAACTTAATTCCTTAATTCTCCTGATATTAAGAATTTTTAAAACAAAATTGCTCTCAGAGTGGTATGAAAAACCTATGCTTTGTATAAAGGTGCATTAGAATTTCAGAAGTCGCTCCTCCAAGCACTAGCCCAACAAAAATAGTCAGTGAGTACATTTTGAAAAATGTAAGGTTTCCTTGTGTTGACAAAAATGCTACATGATTTCAGTTTCTGCAAAAATATGCAAGTTATGATTCCCAAAGTTAGAGTTTATGCAACATTAAAACTGGTATTAATTACAACTAAGTTGAAAAACCATTCCAGCAAAAATCTGTAGTACACATTTCTAGAACTTCCAAAGCTGTTTTGCGATGGCTATTTGGGTAAAAATTCATCTATAAAATGGACTGATTGTGTGACCTCCAAAATCCTATGTTACTTGTCTGTGAATACTTTCTCTAGTAGGAAAGACTTATTAATTTGCTATACAGTCCAGATGTAAATAGTATAATGGAATCTTAAAGCATTTAATACTGACGCGTGAACGAGGTTCAACCTAACCGCCCACAAACCCTAACGACCTAGAACAATATTCAAAGAGACTGCCTCCGTGATCCAGTGGTCCGCTAGTTGACATCTCGAGAAGGTCCCGGGTTCGATTTCCGGCCAGGAATGGGAAGGTCTCTTTAATTAGGATTAACCCATACTCTCCGTAGAACCTAAATGTCTGGAGGCGAGGGTGAGTGTATGTCTGAAAATATGTTATAAAAAAATACGAAAACCTAGAGCAACCTAAATGTTGAGAGAGTAAAAGCACCATCATATTTTTCAAACAAATCCCCAATGATCACCGTACTTATACCTATAGAAATGAAATCCAAAACTTGGAAAGGTAGAATCAGGCTGAAAAATTCAATGCCATAGCCAGGATTTGAAACACTGATCTCCTGGGCTCTAGCCGGTTACACTACCACTTAGCTACCAAGGCACAGCATTGAATTTCTCAACTGACTGGCATGTTTCCCGGAAAACGTACAAGGTGATCTCAAATTCTTTTGAGATGACAACCACAATAGCGACTTAGAATGTTGTAAGTCGTTTAAGTTCCAGGATTCATAGATTTAATCTATTTGAGATCACCTTGTATGGTTTACCGGGAAACATGCGAGTCAGTTGAGAAATTCGATGCTGGAAATCTATGAATTTTTATTTTGGATGAACTTTGTAGAATTTTACACAGCCGGTAAACTGCAAGAGGTAGACAAAACTTACTTAATAGAAAATATAGAGCTCGTTAAAACACACAATTTATGTCAAATACATTTTTTTCGTGGAGTTGATCGTTTTTGAGATATTCCTTGTTATTGGTTTCCGCTATAAAATACTTGCATTTTTCTTACATGAGAATTTGTCAACTCCTATCCATAAAAACAAAGGAATTTCAATCACATAGTAACCAGCTTTTGACTATCAATTTAGTTTATGATGCTCCCTTATTTCACTTCTACTTACATGGAAGCAAGTAATAAGACGATTTTTTCGAATAGCATGAAATAAATACAAGAATAAGCTTTTTAACAATAATTTGGCATAGAGGTGTAGAGAAGTCATGTGAATGGAACACATCATATTTTTTATATTACATTTACGTACCATCTATAGTTGAGAAATTTACTGATATCATGGATGTTACTTGTTTACTGTGCTGTACATAATCATCACTATCAGCATTGATCATGTTATTTGAGATTATTTACCACCAATTTCTCACGTTTCCATTCCAGTTTTAATGTCAGTAACTGTACACAACTGCAAATAGCCTCTGAAAATAAACTATAAATAGAAGGAAATTAATTACAAAAGTTGGCAAGTTTTAGATGGGGAGATTCAGACTGAAAAATTCAATGCCATAACCGGGATTTGAACCTCGAATCTCCCGGTCTCTAGCCGGTTTCTCTGCCACTGAGCTACCATGTAAAGATCGGGAGATCCGTGGTTCAAATCCCGGCTATGGCATTGAATTTTTCAGTCTGACTCTACTTATCCAACTGCTGTCCTTCACACGGCTATGTGTAAAAAACAGTTTTTCCATACAAATTGGCCATAATAGTTGGCTATACTAAGCATCCTGGGACTTAAGTACTTACAGCATTGTAAGTCGCTATTGGGGTTGTCATCTCAAAATAATTTGAGATCACCTTATGCTTTACTGGGAAACGTGCGAGTCAGTTGAGAAATTCAATGCTATGCCGGTACGTTGCCATGGTAGCTCAGAGGCAGAGCAATCGGCTAGAGATCAGGAGATCCATGGTTCAAATCCCAGCTATGGCATTGAATCTTTCAGCCTGACTCTGCACATCCAACTCCTATACTTCACACGGCTACGTGTTAAAAACAGTTATTCCTGAGCAAGTTTTAGTTTCTCTACTATGTATTTACGAGTTGCAGAAGTATTTGTATTCCACACAAAAACTATATGTCGATTTTTCACCGTGTCAGTAGATTTATACTGGAATATAAAGCAAATCTTGTGGGACAAAATTTGGCACACGGGGAGTGTAATATGAATAGCATAACATGAATGGAACAGTACTAAAACTAACAAACATCTATGGTTTCGCTTTTCTATATTCAGTTATTTCCCCCCCCCCAAAATGGAAACCATATGTTGAAACTAATGTGTAGAAAGGCCATACAGAAGAAAGTTGCATTGCTCAATTGAATCTTTTTTTTTTTTTTTTTTTTTTATTGTTTCATTTATATAGCTCCCTTTAACATCCAAGGTCATATTAGGGGCTTTAGCATTAGAAAGAACTCGTTGTCTGTAGGTTCTTTACTTTGGGTTTAAATCGTTTCATTATATTCAAACACACACACACACACACACTAACATCAACTCTCCAGACTCTGTTTGGTATAATTATGGTTAAAGAAAAATTCCCCACTCCAGCCGGGAATCGAACCCTGGATCTCCGGTTGAGACGTCAGCTGGCCAACCACTTCACCACAGAGGCAGTAAATTGTTTCCTGCTGTGAGATTTGTTCTACTTTAACACTACCTATTTTAATTTATTTTCCACTTCTATTGCAGAAATACGTGTATTGAAACTTTTAAATAAAAGATAATATTTTAGATAAGCCATGTGTGCGTGCTTGATTATAAATACTATTTTTGTTATTTAAGTCAGTATCTTCCGAGGATGTTTCATGAAACTTTTCCTTATTTTTGTAGTCTCAAAAATGGTTCTAATGATATTGGCTAAAATATTGTATGTTTAACATTGGCATGAATAATAAATATTGAATTTTCTAATATTGGTCTGTAAAAGGTCCTTTTTATTTGGGCTACTTTAGTATAGTTATTAAAACCATAAGCGATTAAGAAAGTGTATATATTTTAGTGTTTAGTAGCATTAGCCATTTCACCGACCTGGCTGAGTCAAATGGTTAGGCGCTAGACTTCTGATTTCAAGGTCGCGGGTCCAACCCGGTCCGGACCGATGGTGTTTAAGTGTGCCATGTCAGTAGATTTACTGACATGTTAAAAAGAACTCTGCTGGATGAAATTTCGACACACCGACAGCGCTGATATGACATCGTTAATACAGTATTCATGTTACGTTGAGTTTTCTCAAGAAATGGGCATCTAATGGGCACGATTGAATATTTACGATTCCTTTATACTTTCTCTAGCACATATGTACAAAGTATAGATGAGAAGTTAGGTATTGTATTCCACACAAAAATTAGATACCAAGATTTCACCGGAAATAAATGATTTGATATCCCCTGAATCTAAAAATAGTATTTTATGAGAAAGGTTCTTGTGTGTATCTATGTATGTATATGCTTAACTCAAAAACGGAAAGTCAGGTAAATACCAAACTTGGTATTTAGTACAATATCTGCCAAGAACGATCCGACGGAATGATTTTCAGGAAAATTCCTTCACCCCAAACTACCCTTTACATAGAACATTTGTCGAAAATATTTATTATCTCAAAAATATCCGTAACGATTTTCATTAAAATACAATAAGTTGAAGGTATTTTCATGGCAAACGATATGTAAACCTTGAATTTTATTGAAATAGCCTCTAGAGACCTCTCAGTGTTTGATGACTTGTGTATAGCTCGTAAGCAGTAAGTAAAAGACAAAAGCTTACTCAACAAAAATTATACATCTCATTAAAACTCAAAATCTACGTCATATACCTACATTTTTGTAGAGTTGGTCTTTTTCGATATATTCCTTTCCATTTGTTTCCATTTTAATCTACTTAAACTTCTCTGAAGTGGGACGTCAGCTTTCATGTCATATTTCTTTTGTTTTACTCCATAAATGCAAAAGAGAACCCAATTTCTCATAGCGATCAGTTTTTAAAAGATTTGACTATGGGTTTAACCTAGTGTATTCCATTATTTCCATTGTACTTACAAGAAAGAAAGTAATAAGATATATAATACTTTTTTGTAAGGAAAGTTGGTTTATGGGGCAACTAGAGAAAATCATGTGAATAGTACAGATCAGAGTTTTCCTTTTCAAACACTATACATATTTTATTGCTGTTTTCATTTATTTTAATCTGCCTGTAAGTACTTACTTTTTGTTTTAATTTACTTTAAATATTCCTAAACAAAGTATATGTCATGAGTAATGCAACGTGGGTAGTATTTTTTCTAATATGGATAGTAAAGTATTTATGGAATTATTATTTCTCGGGAAATTAATACCAGTACGCCACAATACATTTTGAACACAAGAAAAATACAATGCATCGCTTTACAATATTGCTGAAAGATTTTATTTAAAAGGTATGACTGGTTTTTTAAGTTATGGCGTCATTAGAAATATTTTCAAATGACACTAATTTTATTTGCATTCATCTCAAAAATATATTATTGCGTTTAATTGCATAAACAATCAAAGTTCCTTTTCATGTATATAACATTAAATTCGCTAACTTTTCTACATAACTCCTTATGATCTAAAGACTTGTTCACTATGATGATAAATGTGTCAGTTACATGATCGTAGAATAATAATATAGTCCTATTATAGAACAATTGATTATTAAGTGCACACACAATCACATACTAGTCTCAGAGTCTATATAGGAACATTATTAAAATTAAAACTTGTTTAGCCAATAATGTCTACCTCTGGACCAAGGAAAGAAATGCTAACAATATATCAAACTAGTTATAAGACAATTTCATTATTGTGATTATCATTTTTTGTGTGTACTTTAACTGTTGTGGTTCTCAGCGTCCCATTCTATACTGGGCGTGAAAGATCGCTTAATTTTGCTCAGAGGCCTCTCTATCAGTTAAACAGCGTCCATAAATAAAACGCCATTTCATTTCATTTGTGTGTCTTTGAACTTTTCCTATAAAAAGAAAGTGTGAAACATTCAGTATATTTTTATAATGGAGGTCAAATTAAATTTCATTCTTATAATTTTTGAAATACGAGTTTGCCATTTATTACAATGAAATTTTGTCATGCATTATTCTGTATAGGGGTACTATTTGTGAGCGAGAATCGTTTGTAACATGTGTTTATTGTAACTAAACGAATTCTAAAAACTAATAAATTTTATGTTCGATGTAACTGAGCTTTTGTGAATTTAGTTTTATACCGTAATGGTCATTGGAAGTATAGAAATAAAATACCTATAGCATTAAACAGTTTAACTTAATTGAAGTAAAGAAAAAAAAAACACATTGAGATTACGCAAGAGTTGCAATGAGCATAAAGTTCCGGGGTTAAAGAGATTTATTGCCCTCAGGTTTGGACAGGAAGGGCGAAAAGTAATATTTTTCATTGGCAATTTTCTTCTCTTCTAACCAATTGGATCCTGACAGAGATTTCTGTCCACGCCCTCCAACCCTGGCATTTCTTGCATATATATGCTTTGGAAAGGGAGCAGAGAGTGTCCATGAACAAATATGTTATCTACACTCAAGAACAATTTCAAATGTAACGCGCCTTTGCGGGTGGAAAAGCTTCCATCATCCAGCACCGCTTCCCCGATTGGGTCATACATGTGACGTCACTTCCACTCCTACTTCGCAATATTAGCCTCCCTTCCTTTTTTTCTACCGCTTTTTCCTCGTCCGTGTTCTGTCTCGCTCTTTTGAAACAATAGACAGTATAGTTTTTATCCCACAGATGGCGTCGATATTTCCACTGTTGGTGTTCGACTGGCTGAAGGAATGATTAGTTACTGCGCGGTTTTGAAATGTATTGGATATAAAAGCTGTTGAGTACCTTACCAGCTCGACACTCCGTTGCGTCTGCAGCGTTGAATTACAAGCACTGCCATCTGGTGTCATAAGAACCAACGTTGAGTTTCGATGATAGGTTTCGCCAGGCTTCTCGCTTTTCTCAAGTTTTGTACGAGGTAAAATATTAAAGGCTATTAATACTGAACGTAAAAGGAGGGGTGTCTTTAGGAGTTTAGGAGGTTAAATACTAAATTCGCTGACTAGGAGTGGGTGTAGATGACCCCCATGGGTAAACGAAACTATCATCTCTAATCCTGCACACCGAGAGATATGACAATGTGTAAAGATTTTATTGCATATTGTCTTTTACAAAGGATTAAAATATCAAGACCATCTACAGTGTTTTTCCTTTGCACCGTGGCCGCTGCATGGCTGTTCACGCGCCGCCCGCGCTTGCTGGGTTTCCCGCCAAAACGGTTGTAATATTCTCGCAGCCGCTTCACGTTCTCATATTAAGTTAAAAATTATTAGAATGATATTATGCACACGCATTATCATACAAGATGTTGGAAATGTTTTTCTCTATCCACACATTTGTAGTTTATATTCATGAAACTTTCATTCATACTGGGGAGTTCACTATCCAGGAATTGAACACGAGACTTCTGGGTGGGAAGCCAGAACGTTGGCCACTCGACAGCAGTATTGACTGAACTTCTCACCTGATATTTTCTTTTAGTTGTTTCAATGGTGCGTGTTATCTACAATTTATTTTTGTGTGATCATCAGAGTTGGGTAAAATTCTGTAATTGGTTTTTATGAATTATAGATTAACTGCCAACGCTTAGTATTCTTCTCTGACGAAGCATGGTTCCTTTAAATGACTATAGTTGGTCGCAAAATGGTAGATATTAAAGTGCAGAAATCCAAATTTCTTTGCTTTACACGAACAAATGCATATAGAATAATATAATTCATATGTTTAAACAAGCAATAAATGAAGATGGTTATAGAAATAACATACACACCATTTTTAAACAGCAGACTGACATTGTACGACCATCTTGAGTTTTCAGCGGGAATTTGCAAAGGCGCATACAACATGTCATTACATTTAACTGCGGATTGTTACTTTCTCTATACGCACGATGTACATAGTTTATATAAAAGGCATTGTATTGCAACCAAAAATTCGATTCAGAGATTTCACAGGAAATACATGTTTTGAGTCCCCCTGAATCCAAAAAATCGTTTTTAGAAAACGGTCCGTGTGTCTGAGTCTGTGGACAGCATAGCCCAAAAACGAAAAGACCGCTAAATACCAAACTTGGTATTTAAGGTGTGTGTGATACGAAGTTTTTCAAGAAAATCCCCCACCCCAACTACCTTTTACATGGAAAAAAATTAAAATTTTGAATTTCTCAAAAATGACTAAAGATTTTGAATAAAATCTCATATTTAAGATATTTAAATGACAAAAGGTGTATCTTCAAGTTTCTAGGAATAGTCTCTGAAGATATATTTGTTCTGGATGAATTTTGCGGAGTTTTGCATATCTGGTAAACCGTAAGTGATAGACAAAAACTTACCACACAAAAAATGTAGTGCTCATTAAAGCATACACTTTAAATAAAATACATTTTTTTCGTTAGATTGACCGTTTTTGAGATATTCCTTTTAATTAGTTTCAGACTTTAAAATATCTATGCTTTTCTCATATGGTAATTTGTCAACTCATGTTCTTTCAAACAAAGGTACTGCAATCACATAGCAACCAGCTTTTAAAAGCTTTAACTATCACTTTAACCTGTGGTACTCCCTTATTTCCCTTCTTCTTACAAGGAAGCAAGTAATAAGGCCCTTTCAGCTATTTTTTCTCGATTAGCATTATGCAGATAGAACAACAAGCTTTTTAACAATAATTTATTATAGAGATGTAGAGAAAGTCTTGTGATTGGAACACATAAGATTTTTATGAAAAATGTGTAAATAATTATGGCCTTCATAAACTGCTGATTGGATGATATGTGATTTTTACAGGAGACTTTGAAAAATAAGATGTGTGTAACATATCTGTACATTGAATAATAAAATGTGAGACATTCACTAAATTTCGGTTTTAGAACTTTCGAGTATGAATAAAAATTTCTTGAGATGTCAGAAACTTGTGCATAGAGAAAGATTAGTTATCATCCACTTGTGATAAATTATGTACTTATTATCATTGTCATTTTAACTGTAAATATGAGGGTGGTTTCCGAACTTGCAACGGCCGGCAAACGAGCCATCTTCGATTGGCCACAGTGTAAAAGAAACGCACTGTATCATAATAAAAAAATGGCAGAAGGAGAAACGCTTTAAAATTAAGGTATTTTGTTAGACTGAGTTAACGTTGCTTACAGGTAAATTAAAAGAATAATCAAACTTTTTCTATATTTTCGATCCTAAATGAACAACCTAGTCATACATAAAGAATACCACTCGTGGCCAAAAATAAGCTTTTATAAATAGATTTTTGTAGCGAAACCAACTGTTAGGAAACTTTGTGTATAAAATACACATGTCTGGCATAAATAATGATTTATATTGCATCATAATGAGAGCGTATATCGGGATATGAAATAAACAGTTGGAAAGACCGTGTGTATTGAAAACGTGCATAACAAAAGGCGATATTTTTTATAAAATTTGTTTGTTTATAATATTAGAATGAATAATTAAGAAGTTCTGCCTTCTGTTCATCGTTCTAGTACGTGTACAAAATCTGGAAACAAGAGTTTAGATCACATAACAAGATTATAAAATAGAATAGAACTTACTCTTACTTCTTAGGCTTAAATTACTACGGTGTTATTCAAAACACCGCATGTCATGCACATTGCACGGAGAACTGGAGAGGGAATAGGGCCAATGATATGAACAAAAATGAGGAAGTAAAACAAAGAAAAAAAAAAGGGGTGATCATTTCGGCAATTAATGCAATAACCAAACGGACTTTTGAAACTGATAATACAATACTCTACATTGTCTTTTATCACTGGAAAATATTTGTAAGCTATTTTAAATTGTGACCATACTTGCAAAAATAAATAAAATTACAAATAAATTGGCAGTACATTAACTGTATAAGAGAAGCCAAACAAATATTTTTCACTACAACTCCTCTACTTGATAAATATTTCAGGTTTTATATATAGATTCTGTGTCTTAACGAAAGAAATATTTTCTTTTGTAAGAGTTTATCAGTATGCAAAGTTAAATCAGAAAGAAGGGATTTCAGAGACAATTTCCAGAAAACATCAACTATACATTTTACTTATTTAGTATTTAAACAGTGGCGCCGCTCGTCTTTCACCAAGGTGGCCGGGTACCTTTCCAGAGTATCTTATGTGGGATTTGTGGTGGACGAAGCGGCTTCTGGACATATTTTCTCCGGGTTCTCCGGTTTCCCCAACATTCATGCGAGAAATTGCTCTATCATTATCTATCATCTACTTCAGCTTAACTTCATCGGGATGATCACCCATCTTGTCTAATCTCTCTGAACCAGTCAACTTCCCTCTTGTGTCGCATCCTTGAAAGATGTTGAACCTAAATAGTAAGTTTAGCAATTCATGGACTTAATCACCTTCAAGAGGCCTTAAAATTAATTATACCCTGGCTAGACAACTGGCGTATTTCGCTCAACCAGCAAAAATGTGAAACAATGATCTTTACATTATGCAGACAGAACTAACCATCACCAGTAACGCTCCCAGCGAAACAAATACCCTGGAAAACTAAGACTGAAACAGTGAAATATCTCGGTGTACCCCTGGATCGACGACTCACATGGAAACCACATATAAGCGACAAACTTAAATTAGCCCGAGCAAGACTGGCAAAGCTCTACCTTCTACTCAACAAAAGATCTTCACTCAAACTAAAAAACTGCACACTACTTTACCCGACTCTATTAAGACCACGCTTGTCCAGTTTGGGGAGGAACTAGTCCTTCCGAAATCAAAGTATCCAGACATTTCAAAACAAAATATTGCAAATCTCAACGAATGCACCATGGTTTGTCAGAAATAGTCAACTACATAGAGAGACTGGAATCATCATTCAACAGTCAATTTCTTCACAAGCCGAAGAGTTTTACAGCAAGATAAAAGACGTCTCAGGAGCCATTCACTCTTCTCTTGGTAGAAAATCTTGCTATCCAACTCGCATCAAGAGTCGCCTACCAGTGGACCAGCTCTCACAACAAGACTTTGTGTAAAATCAAAACAAAAATAAATCTACTTATTAGGGACCCAATGGAGCTTACCTCATTTCCATGTTATTCAATACCATGCATGTAATGTCCAAAATCAATGATCTGTAGAGCGCACATGCGCTGATCGATCAATAGATCATTAAAAAAAAAAGTTTCATCATGATATATCGGCGAATATTGGACTAATTTTACATTGGTTTCTTGAATGGGAATTTCTAATTCGCAAGATCGCCACTATGTGCACATGCTATCGAGTCATCAACTCATCGCCCACAGATGTCATTATAGAAAATAAATCAAAACTTTCAGATATGAAACAGACGCATTTAGCTCAGGAACATGTTCTTTCCTGTTTTCTTTTACCTGCAAATAAATATTATACGGTATAAACTGTTTTAATTCCCTTTCGAAAAAAACCAAGCTATGGACTTTTACCCTCCACCGAGTTTAAATCCGCAAATTTCGGTATTAAGAAGTTACCATTGGTATCCAATTAACCGTCTCTGGATGCTCCATACCTGTGAAGTGTGGAGCATGGCAGCAGACTCCAGGCTTCTCCTGTGCAGATGCAGATCCAGAATAGGGGACTCCGGTCCATCTGCTATGTATGCAGTCATTTTAGTGCGGCTACTACACGAAGTTTCGGCACTTCCATACCTAGAGTATGAAATTGGGCGCCGGACTCAAAACTTCTACGCCAGATTGGCGCAACATACCGACTTTGTCAGATATCTCTGTTTGGCATCCCAGGTAACGAAGGCATTAAACCGGCCAACAGCTAAAAATATTGAACGTAAGTACTCTCCTGCCAATGGTAGTGATTTTCAAAATTAACACCATCTATATAGCGATAACAGAACATCAACGGAGCAATTGCAAGGCAATTATTGAGGAAGTTATGTACAATAGTTCTACCTCCTTAAGATCCTTAATCTAAAACTCAAACCCACCAAATTTACAACAATCACTCCCATCCCCCTGTGATTATAACCTATCAAGGACTGCTATATAGTAGCTGCGTCTAGGCTCACCACGAGCCTACCAGATTTTTGTTATCGTTGTTCACTACATCACGAAGGGTGGTTATACATATACACACAATGTACTAGGAGCTTTTTCTAAAATACATTTTTTCGATTCAGGGTGTCTCAAAACGTAAATTTCCGGCAAAATCGAGGAATCGAATTCTTGATTGGAATGAAGTACTTACTTTATTTATTATGGATAAGTAGTCATAAACAAAATTACATTCAATGTTGAACCTCATCGTTTTATATTGTCCATAGCGCTACACCCTGATCAATACGACTAAGTCGTACAATTAGAAAACTCAGGGATAGGGGTCTCCAAACAGAAGTACAAACCACGTAGTCTTTCGGGGCCTCTTATACCTGACCCCCAGCTGGAATGAGATACGACACTCGAAGGCGACCAGTCTAGATGACGAGGGCGCAAGCATGAAGGGGGTGCATAACGGTTCCAGATTGACACCTCCGTCGTCGCCTAACCCACAAGCCAAAAGTCTCTGAGGTCCCTTCGAGTGGACTATAAAACGAAAGCACCGAAGGTGGATCCCGATATACTGGTCACGACACGACGTCATTAAGAAATCATTAATACTTGCGCAAACCACCCCTCAGCCGCAATCTGCTGAACACCATCCTATGGTCCCGCAACCTAAAATAGATGCCAAAGAATTAATGGGAACAGGAAATTCGGGAAATAAAATGGTTCTCCTCAACATTCCTCTAGCGATCCGGGGAAACGCTGAAAAAAACTCAACAAGGCGATTGTCATGAATTTGAGTTGCACACCTATCGCGTGGTACTTAGACGGTGGTATCAGAGACTTCTATTCGAGAAGTCACAGTTTCGATTGCCCATTTGGGTTAGTCTTCCTGATCCTAATTATTGGGGCTTTTCCTAGTTCAATACGCCAGGATGAATTATACTACAACAAATTTTCTATCATTCACTCACCTCACAGCGATGGACAATGAGTATAATGTTTCTAGTAGTTGGGTGATAAGTAGAGAACTGCTTCTTCCCTTGAACAAAACGTCTACCAGAACCTGTCCGTAATACAGAGAAAATTGAAGGGGCAATCATAAATGATAAATCTGGAAACAATAGGGACCCCACTACAGTTTTGGCGCCCTTTGTACTCTTTTGCTTCACCCGTTCCTTCTCGATATTTAATAGGCCTTTCCTTGGCTTCAGAGCTCCAATTCTCCCTTCTTTATGCTATTCTAACATTCTAAATATATGATTCACTCTTAGTGAATTTCTCTTCTCAGTATCGCCGATTATTGTATAAGTTGTATAAACTATGGAAGATTATTATTTTTCTGTCTAATTCATGTCATTCATTACGGATTTCCTTGTAGAAATAAAATAAGTAGCAGGTAACAATATCGATAGTCAAGATGTTTAAAAGTTAACTGCTACATGCGGGTCTTGAAACTCTGCACTCTGTCGCTCACATTGTGTAAACAATATAATTACAACAGAAATTAAAATAATTACAAATGAGCTGAAACATTTAAATAAATAATAACGGACATCTCAGAAATGGCTAATGCTCGAAATATTTATTTTGAAAGAAACTTATTTCTTTCTAAAAGATCAAAAGTTTTTGCATACAGCTTTTTGTATATTCCTTACGTTTACTAGTTATTTAACACTCTACAAGAGGAAATAAAGGTGAACTACAGACTATTCGTAAAACATTCAAAGTAATTATTTCTTTTGGAAACTAAATATGTTAAATATTAGCATTTCAATCAGAACCGTTAGTCAATTGTTGAAAAATAAAAATTTCAACTTTTTTTATGTATGCGATGAGAAAGTGGGATTTATCATCCTCCGTGGTCTAGGGGTAAGATGCTAGCCTCTGGCTCCCAAGGTCGCAGTTTCAAACCCGGAGGAGGGCAATGGATTTTTTTCAGGAGTAAAAATCCTTAGCATGGTTTCCTTCGGGAGGAGAAAAAAAAAAAAAAAAGGCGTTGGTGCCTATTGTAGATTTACGGCATGTACAAGAACCTCAAAGCTGATGAAAAAGCCTCTGAGCAAATTTAATAGGTATTTCACGCCCAATATAGAATAGACGCTGAGGCCCACAGCAGTTAAAGTACTTCCATAAATAACACTAAATTCAATTTAATTTAGTGGGATTTTTACATATTTGGAAGAAATTGAACTTAAAGTCTAGTATTTATTGAAAACTATTCTTTTTTAGGTATTGTGTTTACACACAAAGGCATATGTATCTTTCCCTAAAATGCTTTGCCTGCACTTAGGGATCTCGAAAATATATATCCGGCGAAATCTCAATATTGAATTTTTGAGTGCAATACAATACTTTGCCACCCGTCTCTATAGTATGTGGGTAGCGTATATGCCTCGCATTCAAAAGAACTTGAGGTCGAATTTCGGTTACGGCGAATTACCCTGAAGTTTTTTTTTTTTTTTTTTTTTTTTTTTTTTTTTTTTTTTTTTTATCCAGGGCTTTATCTTATGCTGAGAAAACGAATTTTAAAGCACTTTAAGCTCCATGAACATCGGGCTCATTTGAGTATCATTTCGGCGACTTCATTCATCGTTCAATATGACTTATCAGATTAAGACGTTAGATTATAAAATAAAAAAGTAATAAAACATTTGTCTAGGTAATAGGCATATCATCGGGAATGTAAAACAGGCTATTCTTTGTTTTTGCTTACATGTCTGCATTTTAATGACATACGGATTATTTTTCATGAAATCATATGAAAACTTTACACTAGTTGTAAGACCTTTTCTTAAAATCAAATTCATTCAATTCAAAATGTTTCAAAATTTTACCTAATTTTTTTTCTCCCAAATCTAGGAGTCCAGTCAGAAATTTAGATTGAAGTGATAAGCTAAACCTTACTGTTAGATCAATTTGCTACGCCGCAGGCGAACGTTCCTGCCAGCAAACTGCGGTGTTAAGGAGGTAGGACAAGACAGTGAAGGCAGAGCAAACCAGTGAACGCAGGCAAGCGACAGTAGCAAAGCTTCAAACGTGTTTTTTCAGTGATCTCGCGTAGGTAGTAGGCCACAACACTAGTTCTGTTTATATCAGAGACGCGTTCCTACTTATTAAAATGTCCGACGACTTTCCGAGCACCGTACCAATGACATTAGTGAATAGCAGTGTTCCCAAATACGCAGCAAATTAAACTTTTCTTTTCTCAAGGAAAATGCGCAATCAAACCAGTTTAAACTTATGAGTCACCATTACATATATTACTACTTATATGTATTTATATTTTTAATTTAGTTATCAAACAGCTTCCATCCAGTATATTTAACTTAAATCGCAGACAAACTTAAAACTGCGATAAACGCTGAACAGTAGAAATGATAAGACGCATTATTTCCACTTACATTTCTAAAACAAAGTTCGTATTTTGTTAAAATTTTACTTAATACATAATGATTTATTTAACTATAAAGACCAGACAGCAGTTAAAAAGCTGTTATTTTATCTAGCGTATATGCACAACGTACATAGTAGGTAGAGAAGGTGTTGTATTCCACCCAAAAATTGGATACTGAGATTTCACTTGAAATATATGTTTTGAGATCCACCGAATCCAAAAAAGCAGTTTTAGAAAAAGGTCAGAGTGTATGGCCAGCAATAATCAAAAATAAAAAATTCCGTTAAATACCAAACTTGGTATTTTAGCTTAGTATCTCAAGGATTTGAAATGGTGGTTTTCAAGAAAAAAAAACACACACACACACACCAATTACCCTTTACATGGAAAAATATTATAACATTTTGAGTAATTTCTAAACTCCTCTTAAGTCTGAATGACTTTTGTATAACTGGTAAACCAAGAGACAGACAAAATACTAGTAAACAGAAAAGTGTAGATCTCGTCAAAACATGCAATTTTTGTTGTACAGCTAACCGTTTTCGAGATGTTTCTTGTTATTGGTTTCAGTTATAAAACCATTCTATATTTCTCAAACAAGAAGTCTTTCGTATACTTTTTGTTTTACTCCGGGACATGCAAAGAAGCTAATTTTATTTACAATGACATAGCGGGACGTTTCTTTTTTTTTTTTTTTTTTTTCTTTCGTTTTTTTATAGTGTTTAGCACCAGCTTTTACTACATAGGATCTGCAGGCTATACCACTGATAATACATGGAATAAAGAAGGTACACCTGTGGAATGCGATGGCGGAGAAAACCCGCCTGCACCGCTTTGTCCACCACAAATCCTACATGCGATATCCTGGTAACGAACCCGAACCTCCTTGTGAGAGGCGAGTGGTCTAACTACTGGGCCCGCAGAAAAGTGTGTGACTCGCGCTCGTGACGTCCTGGGTTCATTCGTTTGCGACCATCCACAATGCCCTATTATTTTATCGGTGTTGTCTCCGGTCGCAAAACGAATTTGTTCATCTTCACGTTGTTTCATTATCATTCCATTCATGCTTCAACCCGTTTTTCTTTTCAAAGTTGGATGGTGCTTTATTGCGGCGTGGCAGGGAAAAAGAATCTCTTCTCCTCGGAACTCTAACGAACCCTTCAGCTGGTTGACGGGATATAACTCTATTGCGGCCTACGGGGAGGGGGGATCACCGGTCTGCTTGTACGACTGTCCGAGATTCTCAATCTGATAACTATAAGGACTCAACCATTTCTGGGCCGACGCTTCTGGCTCCGGCCACCCCGTATCTTCTCTCTTCTCAACCGTGCCTTTAAGGAATACTATCCTTATGGGATTTTGGTACAATAACGTTATTGGTTCAGTGCCGTGTCCTCTCCGTCGTTCCTTCCTAGAGACTCTCATATAGTAGCACAATTTAGAAGTGCCCACCTCCATAGTGTGGGATTAATTTTCTATCTAATAAACCATAGCTCTTGGTTCGAATCTCGGTTGGTTAGAGTTGCAGGGTAACTTTTATCCTGAAAGGGCAATACAACCGCGCTTCAATGAATCGTTGAGAAAATGTTTGTAATGGAATTTGAAACTGCTAGTGTCTCAGCCAATCTCCAAGCAATACTTCTACGGTAATTTTTTCATAAAAGTAAAACAGAAAAAAAAAACTTCTCAATCAATAAAAAGAACTTTTCCTCCTCCTCCCCCCCCTAACCTGGTTCCAGTATTGCACTTGTTTATTGTAAGGCACCGTTTCCGTTTTACTTCGCTCATATGCCTGAAACAGAACAGTGTCCATAGGTTGATGTTTGAGGAAGATTTTTGATATACAATCAGTGCGAAACGAACTTATCCTCATCCTAGGGCCGTCGATTTGAAGCGTGTATTCCAGCTATTGAAGTGAAACGTTTCTGCACTCTTCCCCTTGCGCTGCTCAACTAAACTGCACTTTTCTTCATAGCTAATTCGCACCTAATTCAACAGACAGGAGAGGCTGAATCACGCAGGGATGGTGTTGAACACAAATGATTAAAAGCTTATGGTAGCATAACATAAAATCACTGTAGAATAACCATGGTAATAAACATCCTCGTGCACTAGACTGGATATACAGTACACAATCATTTTATATTTGATTATGGTGGTCAGTTCAAGTGCCTCTCTCTCTCGCTCTCTATATATCTCTCTCTCTCTCTCTCTCTTTCTCTCCCTCTCATATATGGATACGGTTTTAATATTTATTCACATCTTAACCCTTAACTAATCAAATATAGAAATGAACTTATACAAAAGAATCGAATGAGAGGGTGCCGCAGTAATGTGTGTGCTTGCATTTGGGAAGTCATAAATTCGATTTCCTTGGCCAGCCTTCCCGACCCATTGGTATTTTCGTGAATTTCCCCGGATTGCCAAGCGAATGCTGGTAATGTTATTTATACCCCTCATAATTTCTACTGAACATTTCCTGTTCCCAACACTTGCTTATCACCTGCTTCAGACTTGAAGGATCAAGCGATTGTTTTCGGTAAGTTGTGGTTGGGCGGTGACTTGCGCACTGCGTATGTTTACACCTGACGTCATTTCAAGACTACTCCATCAAGATCTGCCTTCGGATGGCTTTGTCAAGAGCTCTTTCGGGGAACCTCCGATTCCTCAGGACCTGCGGGTCTGATCTGGGTAGAGTCGGAGCGTTTAATCTGGAACAGGTAGAATTCCGTGCATGCTTGAGCACAACCTGATCGGGATCTGGTTGCCCTTTAGGTCTCTCTCTCCTCACCCCTGTCTTTGCCTTCCTGGGTTTACATAAGTAACAAAGGGCCCAAGAACACACTTGCGCTACTCTGCCCCAGTGTCTAGGATCCCCGTCCGTTTGTTAATAATTTCTGTTTAGATACAGAAGAAATTAAAGAAAAATTTTCGACACATCTAAAATTTAAGAATGTTTTATATGTATATAGTTGCATTCTATTCAATAATAATAATAATAATAATAATAATAACAACAACAACTCCAACTCACACTATTTGTCAGAAATTAATGTCATCTATTTGTACAACAGATATTGGTACTATATTATTGGTATATTGGTAATGAAATGCTAATTCAACCTTGCCACAGTCATTTCCCACCCCTTATCTAGTTCCAATACTCCGCTTTATTCTTATATTACTGCCTGCTTTTTCTTCACTCCCAAGCCAGAAACCGACTTGTGTTCATCGGTTAATGTTTGAGAGTAATCCTTTTGACATCAAACCAATACAAGATGTGCTCATCCCGGGGCCTGTATGCCGTGGTTTTGTGAAACATTAGTTCCAGCCACTCATGTACTCCTCCCTTTTCGCTGCTCACCTAGGCCTAACCTTTGATCATGCTAATCCGGACTTGAATTAAAACCAATAACACAGATTGGGACCACCCAGAGCTCGTGAGGAACACAGATTTTAAGGAGATTATGATAAATGGAATGACAACACTTTTAAGAAACCAGAAACATTGGCACCTATCCATTCACTCAAGTGGACACGTTGCCTTTTGAGACATGACAAAAATGATACTTCTGCTCTCTCTTTCCTTCCATCATTTTGTTCACATGAAACTTTGGCAATAACATTTGCTGTTAAAACTATCACATCAATAAAATAATGCAATTCTCGTTCCCTGTTCCTTGTCTCTCTCTCTCTCTCTCTCTCTCTCTCTCTCTCTCTCTCCCGCTCTCAAGAACATTTAAGACACTTTTAGAATTTGGTTGAAATCCCTATATTACTACGGATGCCTACAATATTTACAACTTTTAGTACATATAGAAGCGAAATGTTATACAGAAGGAATAGCAGAACTTTTTAGGCACATCTAAGTAAAAGGAAGTTTTCTAAACTTATGTTTTAGGGATTACTTTCCTAAATTTTATTTGTTAATAATTGTAATCAATCTTCTACACAATTTTCACCACAAATAATACAGTTCATACGTACAGTAACGTGCATAAGAATGACTCGTTTCTCCTAGATCATTTAGAAATTTCTAATAGTAAGTTTTGCGGGTTTCAGGTAACCAAGCAGCCAATATCATTCTCTCTATAACCTAGACTGAAAAACAATCGAGACACAAACATGAACCAACGACCGATGTTATCATGAATGTGAAATGGAAGGGGGTTCGAAATCCGCCTCAAACGCTAAACCATTCTATAATTGGGCCTTCTAGAGGAAGGGATGGACATTACTTAGTGTGTAACTGAACTTAAACAAAGCTACGCCGTTAATATGATAGCTTTCATAAACAGCATGGAAACGAAAAGAATAGTTTTGTTTATTTCCGTATAAGTTCACGAAGTTTAGTCTTAACGGTACTCCACCAGCGAGAACATGCAGCATTTAATGTTACTATTTAGCAGTTTGCCCATATTTTCGGGGGAGAGTACTCAGTCAATCCAACAGCTACAAATATATTCGAGGAATAGAGCAGCTTACGCTACCAGAGAGAGAGTCTACATTTCCAATCCTGTTTTACATCGAATGAAAGGTGTTTACAAATAATATTGGAAGCGAAAGCTATAACATATTGCAACTTTTTTAACTGAAAGTAGTCGGCTTACACTTCCTGTATGAAGGACTTACATGGGAACTCCCAGAACCAGAGGCTTGTTGAGGAGCAATCAACATTTAATTATAAAATGAAAGCCCAGAACGAGAGAACTTTTATAAACTTTTCTTTGAATAATAAACTGATTTTAGTTGATCTCTAAAAATATTCCACGTATCTTATTATACCAATTACATTTTTACTTTCTCTAGCCCGCATGTACAATGTACATAGTGAACAGAAAAAGTATTGTACTCCACCCAAAATTTCGATGTCGACATTTCACCAGAAATATATGTTTTGGAGTTCCCCGAGTCCGAAAAAAGCATTTTTAGAAAAAGGTCCGTGTGTCTTATGTGTGTGTGATTGTGGACAGCTCAAAAACGAAAAGTTTGTTAAATACCAAACTTGGTATTTATGTTCAGTATTTTCCAAGGATGCTACACAAAAATCTTCTCATCCCAAACTACCTTTTACATAGAAGCGTTTTCGAAAATTTTGATTTTCTCAAAAATAACGCTGACAATTTTGATTAAAATATCGTATATTAAAGACATTACCTGACAAATAAAATGTATGTCTTGAATTTTCTGGGAATAGCCTCTGAAGACGTCTTCATTCTGGATGAATTTTGCTGAATTTTGCATAAATCGTAAGAGATAAGAAAAAAAACCCTTACTGCACAAGCATAAAAATTTATGTCACATGCATATTTTCGTGAAGATAACTATTTCCAAGATACTCCTTGTTATCTTTTAATTTTAAAATACTTCTCTCAGACAGCAAGTGTCTGTTTTTAGTGTCTGAAAGGTTTGCAATGGAATTCACATAACAACTGCTCGTGAAACATTTGATTTCCCTTTGGCAAAGTGTATTCCCTTAGTTACAAGGAACTAAGCAATGAGAACATTTTGCTAATGCTTATCTTAATTAGCATGCTGCAGAAAGAAGAATGTTTTTTAATAAGTTTGTAGAACAGCTAAAGGAAGTCATGTGAGTGTAACACATCAAATGTCTATAGTAATAAATCCTCTTAGACTTCTCGAGTCCTTAAAAATTAATTGATTTCCATTTAGTTTATTGTACTTTGTGTGACGCTTTATGTTATTTCCGATTTTTTAGGGAAAATTTTATATGAGTGCATATATTTAAGAAAATTAGGGGGAAAGAGCACTAATAGCAGCCAGCTAGATATACAGAGTGGGAGGTGAATAAGTGAAAATATTTGTATAGGCGTTTGAGGACAATAAAATGATCCAGTAATAGCATTTTTTTTCTCGGTTGACCCTTCTCTGACCTTTGTCCTGTCCAACTATAGGTGGAGTCATGTACATACACACAACAGATACATAGCTCAGGACCATTCAAACACATTAGACCCTGAAATTAGTGTCTCATTTACTGCAATACATTTATGTAAATATGAAATTATTTGCACCTCTTCACTTCTCAACCTGCATATGAATTACATTTATTATATTATATTAATTTCAAATTAGGTGGCAACAGTATTTATCTTTATTTTAATGAACCCTATAAATACATGTAAGAGAAATTTAAATTACAATTGGAATTGGAATCTGATTTATACAACAGAACTTCCTTGAACTAAATATCTTTTAATAAAATAAACTATTGATTATAACTGTCAGTTATTTTGTATATGCACTGAACTCATACAAATTCAATAGCAGATATACCTGTAACTAATTGCTTTTTCATGACTTTTTTTGGAAATTATTCCTCCAGATATTTTTCCAAAACTAAAAATATTGACAGCAGTATATAGTGTGAAGCAGAGTAAACCTTCAAACTATCAATATCGAGAAAGAGAATAATACTTGCCTTTTTGGTATAAGGCAAAACTAAATAAAAATATTTTCCAAGCTTAGTTTTAGAATGTCCTTGATAATATTTGAACATTTAAAAATATGTAATGTTTTCCTCCTTAAACATTTTCTAGAAACAAATGGTATTCAAAATACAATATTTCTTTTGGAAATTGTCATTCATTGCGAATACTTAAAAGTACAAGATTATCATGATGAGTAAGATATTAAAAAAATCTTATGTGTTCCATTCACATGAATTTCTCTACATCCCTGAAAAAATGTTATTAAAAAGCTCATATTTCTATTTACTTCATGCTAATCGAGAAAAAATGAGCAGAAATAATCTCATTACTTTTTCATTGTAAGTAGAAGCGAAATAAGGGAGTACCATAGGTTAAAGTGATAGTCAAAAGCTGGTTGCTATGTGACTGAAATTTCTTTCTTTGTATGAACAGGAGTTGACAGATTGCTGTAAGAGAAAAGTATAAGTTTTTCCAAGTTGAAATCAATAACAAGGAATATTTCAAAAACCATAAATTCCACTAAAAATGTATATTACATAAATTATGTATGTTAACGTGCTGTAAAATGTTTGCGTGGTAAGTTTTTGTCCATTTCTTACGGTTTAGCAGTTATGCAAAAGTCCATAAAATTCAACCAGAATAAAATAGTCGTCAGAAGTTATTCCCAGAAAATTCAAGGTATTTTCTTTTATTTGTGAGGTAAATGTCTTTAATATACGATATTTTAATCAAAATCGTAGAACCATTTTTGGGAAAATCAAAATTTTCAAAAAGTTCCATGTAAAGGACAGTTTGGAGTGGGGGGATTTTATTGAAAATGCTCGTGTCACATCCTTGGAAGATACCAAACCTAAATACCAATTTTGGTTTTTAACGGACTTTTCGTTTTTGAGCTAATGTGCCCACCGTCACACACATACACATACACACACATTCAGACACGGACATTTTTCTAAAAATTTTTTTTTGGATTCAGGAGTCTCAAAACATGTATTTCCCGTGGAATCTCGGCATCGAATTTTTTGGTGCATTACAATACGTTTTCTAACACTATGTGCACAGTACGAGTAGAGAAAGTAAAAACTCGATTAAAACAATTCTGCATGATAAGACAACTGGCATGTTAAAAATAATTATTTTAAGCATTCAAACATTTTCAAGTGGATTAACTGTGTTGGGGTTTTATATTTTAAACTAATTTTAAATTATGAAGGCTATATATAACTTATAAAGTAAGACACAAAAATTTTAATGATTTAGAATTCCTTAATAAAATTAATGCATGATGGCTTTATATAATAGTAATTCCTAAAGCTGACTGTAAATCAAGCATACCTTTTGTTATGCACAAAAAATGTTTTTACCTTACACACAACCAATGGGGCCAAAGATGTGTTGGACTGGTTTTTAGTGATGTGTTAAGCAAAACATACATAGCATACTTTTTATCTCAGAGCTCTTTAAAGCTTCAACACGTGGTCATTTAATTCCCAACTTTCAGCGCTTTTATTTTTCTTACAATTTTAAAAGTATGCTATATACATATTTCCTAACTAATCTTGTTCATACTGTACTAGAAATTCAGAGAAAATTTACATTAAAACTGACATGTGAAGTTTTTCACATTTTTAAGTTGTTGAATATATCACATAATTAATGAAACCATAAAGGATACACTTTTTAAAAAAATAATTAAACATTTAAGGAAATTGATACAAATATACGAATTTATTGGAGTGGTAGAATAATAAAGCAATTTAATAATTTATTATCAAATCCAAATAAAATATAAGTTTAGCTCCCAAAATTAAATAGGAAACAAAATATTATTAACATTTAAAGCTATAGTAATTTAAATGTAATATTGCTCTATTATAACAAAAAAGAAAATTGTGCTTTTAAGCAAAAACAAATACACTTTAACACCTTTTTCTGATACAACAAAATGTAAAATAATATGTATGATAAGTGTGTGTTTAATAATAGCTAAAATGTTGTTGACCAATATTTTCAAAATGTTCAAGAATTAATTTTTATATACAAAAATTCGAATCTTCAGATTCAATCTTGATTCAACATTAATATTAAGTTTGTAATTAAACAATCTCTTTACATAAAACTGACTTCAAATAGGAAATATTTGAATGAACCTTCTAATGAAAACATTTTTGTTGGAATAAATGACGGAACAAGGAACTGAAACACAATTTGAAGGTATATTATTTTTAATTCCGTTAACAATTTTGAAAATTAATTGACACTCAATGTGTTTTATTCGATTTTTAAACTTGGATAATTTACAGAAGAAAAGCAGAGAGAATTAAATTAAAAAACTAATGTATGTTTTTTTCTATATGTTTAAATTGATCAATATACTACATAATATATTAGACCACACATATATTGTCAAATTTAAAGTTTTAAAGATTCTTATGAAACATTCACGACAATACAAGAAGCGTCTTATATGTACAGGTTCTATGTATTAGTGTTTGAATATTATAGTAGAGTTAACATTTTTAAAATTACGGTTTCTCTATCTTGAGAAACATCTGGATAATTTTAATAAGAAAAGTACAACAAAAATAAAATATCTTCATGAAATTTATAAAACATATAATTTCGGTAGACTATGCGAAAAAGGATAAAACCTATAGATAACATCTGCAAGATTTAGAAAATTTATCGTAGTGTGCCTTAAATAAGTTTATAGTATTTCTTTGTTGTGTGAATGCCTAACTAAGTATACAATGAAAGTAAAATTAACTGCTTTTCTGAAAACTGTTAAAAATGCCAGTATGAAATTTAAAACATCCTTAGAATTTTTGTGGTGAAAGATATCTGCACGAAAACAAAAATTCAGAAAATATTTAATGAAAAGCTACAAGATTTAGAAATCTCCCTAAGTTTAACCTTAGCCTTGTGCAATATATCTCAAAAATTAAAAATCTATTGTTTTTTCCTGATTTGTTTGTCTTTTTTACCAGATTCTCAACATAAGCAGGTTCCACTCTCGTGATCTCTCTCCCATGTTTTTTTTTTCGAGGATAGATCCGGGTAACTAGGCAAATGGTCGGGAGGTTATTTCATTTCATCAACCAGTCTCTTTCTGTGCTGTATATGACAGCGAGGACTTGGTGATGGCGTCCTTCCGTGGTGGTGGATGCATTTTGGAAATACAGTTCTCGGCGGCGTGGAATATTTATGATTCAGGAGGTTTGGTCATACCAGTGGTATGGGCTTCTAGCTCTCCCTACGTTAGGGTCCATCCAGGATGGCTCTTTCCCCGCAGTATGGTTTCGGCCGCCCGTCGATAGTACTTTCATATCCTCCTCGTCTGAGGCACAGTAGTGTGGAACCCTTTTTGGAATGACCCCTCCCATATTTTTAAACTTAGTATTAAAATGTGTAGGACTTTTTTTAAATTCAAATTAGTTTAACAGAGAAAAATATATTCTATGCGTGCTTTTGAATTTTTCAGCTTGTTCAATATGAGTTATATAAAATAGTTTCAGCTAAACAATTTCATATTTTCAACCAGTGAACAACAATTGTATATGAGTAATTTGGGAAGCTATGCTGCAAATTTTACGCTAAAAAATTATAATTGATTTCTCATGATAAATGCTGGGAAATTCTGAAAGGAAGGAATTGAGATAAATGGTGACCGACGAATTACTAAATTTGGCATTAAAACACCAGTTGTGTAGCATAAGAGTTAAAACCACCACAAGTATATTTTTTTTTGTAAATTATAATGAAAGTTGACAAATAATTTACTATCACTACTACGTATAATAAGTAGGGGAGGTATCATTGTACCTAATATAGATGTTGATATTTCACCTTAAATTTATTTTTTGAAACTCCATGAACCCAAAAAGCAGAATTTTTAGAGAACTATTTTTTTTTTTTGTTTGTTTACGTGAAGTATGTGTCCGTGTATTGTATGTCTGTGAATATCTCAGTATCGCAGTTTGGTATTTTTAAGGAACTGACACTGTGACTTTAAAGAAAAGGCCCCTTGCTCGAAACTGCCTTATTTTTTTTAATTTTTTTTTTAATAAAATAAAATACAGTTCCGGAGTCTGGTCTGATTACTGTATGATTACTGAATTTCTGCTTTACTTTTTACACATACATTCACAAACATATAACACCCGTGCCCAAGAACCCACGATCCTCTGCGCTGCGAAACACCAAAGCGAGACACTTGAGGACCGGCATTATTAAATGGAATATTTTTCGGAAATTGACAGATGAAAACGTACTACACAAAAACTGTAGATCTCTAAAGCACACAATTTATTTCAAATAATATTTCTGTGATATCATCAATTTCCGGTATATTCATTATTAATGGTTCGAATTGTTCAATTCTTAGTCATTCTTTTAAAATCCTGTCGATTTTTAATTGTTTCTCTGGACAGCCTCTGGACAGCCTCTGGACAGCCTCTGGACAACCTCTGAGTGTCTGCCTAGCATTAAATAGGTCCCGAGTTCCAAGCTTAATTAGGGTAAGTTAAGGTTTTTCCCGGGGATTTCCATTATCCTGAGAGTATGAATCCATCGTCCAATATCATCCACCAGGTTAAAGGACACTTATCTTAAACAAAAAAAAAAAAGATAAATAAATAAAGATAAGATAATATTACTTGTGATGTTATGGAAAGTGTATGAGACTAATTGACTACCGCTATTCCGTTTTATCTATATGAAACGTTTAATACAGCTTCTTTCAGAAAGGTTAACTTTCGAATAAAATAAATAAAGTATATGAGGAAAATAAGGTATCACAAGAAATGCTACATCCCCGTTAATAAGCTATTTAGGGAGAAAAAGTCATGTGAATGTAAGACATCAACATTTTGTATCAAATTTCACTGATACAATGCCTCAAGCATGTTTTGATTTTTATAGGTTAACGCCCTTTAACCTAGTAGGGTCATATCGGAAGATGTAATGATACTCAAATGAGCCCGGGGTTCTTGGAGCTAAAAGTTACCCATCCGCTGTCTTCTAAGGATAAGAGAAAACCCCGGTAGAAGCCTTATATGGGTAACTAAACCTAAAAGAGATTGAATTCGGGACCTTTTGAACGTAAGCCAGACACGTTACCAGCATTCTATAAAGGCGGGAATTTTAAATTTTGTAGGGGTCTATTCCCAAAAAATTCAAGATATATATTTCGTTTGTCATGAGAGTGTCTTAAATATATGGTTTTTTAAATAAAGATCGTTAGAGTTATCTTTGAGAAAATCAAAATTTTCGAAAAATGCTTCATGTAAAGGGTAGTTGGGGTTGGGGATATATTTTCTGAAAATCTTCGTGTGGCATCTTTGGAAGATATTGAACTTAAATAGCAAGTTTGATATCAAAGAAAACAGAGTTATGCTGTCTAAAGACAAAAAACTCACACACTTACATAAGGGTCTTTTTCTAAAAATCGGATTGTTCCACTCATATGACTTTCTCTGGCCGTTTCGCAAACAACCTTTGCTTACAAAAGATTAGTTTTCTATTTATACCATACTAATCGAGATAAACATTAGAATAAATTGTCTTATTACCTGCTTTCTTCTAAGTAGGAGAGAAATAAGGGGAATTACTAGGTTTCAGAGAACAATAATGAAGTTCGGTTCGCTTGGCATTGCCAGTAAAACAAAAGAGAGACGAAATGATTGGTGATTCCATTTGAGAAAAGTTACATAGTTTAAAACTAACACCAGTTACTACGAATATCTCGGAAACGGTCTACCCTACTACAAAAATATATATGACAAAATTGTGTGTTTTGACAAGTTCTATATTTTTGTGCAGCAAGTTCTTAGCATTTACTAGCTAAGCAACATTAAGAAAAACATAATTCAAAACAAACAGGTCCTCATAAGCTATTCCCAAGAATATACATTTTATTTGTGATGTAATTATGTGGTACTTTAAACCAAAATTATTAAAAAAAACAAAATTTTCAAAAATTTGTCCATATAAAGAGTTGCTTGGAGAGAGGGAATTTTCCTGAAAATGTTCGTGTAGCATTCTCGGAAGATAATAAACTTAAATGTTAAGTTTGGTATTTAATGGATTATTAGTTGTTAGGCTATGCTCTCCACAGACAGACACACACATGGTCCTTTTTCCGGTGAAATCTCTACGTTGAATTTTTGGGTGGAATACGAGATCCTCTCTAGCATTGTACATTGTATATATACGTGCTAGAGAAAGTAAACATATTTTTTGACTCCGAGGACCCAGAACACATATTTCCAGTGAAATCTTGGTGTCGAATTTTTGGGTGGAATACTATACCTTTTTTCTCTATACATCATGTACACAGTACGTGTAGAGAAGATAAAAAATACAGAAACTAAAAAGAACGTACAAAAGTTGCTGGTATACAATGTTCTACACCTCCAGTACATCAACTTCTTTACGAAGTCGATAGTCTAAGGTTCAATTCCATAACTCCCCTTTGAGTCAAGGGGCCGCTGAGATGCATTTAAATCCACTGGCGCTAATTGAAGACCCTGTATAAAGTAATTACAAACAAAGCAGATTGCAAGTAACATTTAAATGCAGAGACATGGTAGGCAGAGAGAAAAGGGAGTTTCAAATATTGCATTTCCTGCAGATTTACGTTTGATTTAATATTCTGGCCCATATTCATTAATTTTCTAATGTACCTTAGGTTCGCAGAGACCGCCACAATCATTCACAGGATGAGGAATCCACCAAAACACTACTACTGGAAGTTACTTTATGTGTTACACATCGTTAGAGAGAATGTTTTTGTGTGTGTGTGCACAAACTTTATATATACATATATACGATAGTTAAATCTTAACATTTATTTTGTGTTAGAAAAATCTGATGTGTTTGATTCACATGACTTTCCCTACATCTCTGTGACAAATTATTGTTAGTAAACTTGTTCTTCTATCAACTTCATGCTAATCGAGATGAAATTAACAGAAATGGTCTTATTGGTTTCTACAAGATAAAGGGAAGTAAGGGAATATATTAGAGAATAACACGATAATGAAATATTTTAAAGTTCGTTGCTACAGGATTAAAATTCATTTCTTTGCATGATCAGCAGTTGACAAGTTCCCGTATGAAAAAAGTGTATGTATTTTTAAACCGAAACCAATAACAAGGAATATCTCGAAAATGGCTAATTCTACGAAAAACGCATATATGACATAAAGTGTATGTTTTAACCAGATCTACATTTCCATGCAGTAATGTTTTGTCTATGTGTCGCTGGTTATAAATTACTCAAAATTCATTCAGAATGAAAAGGTATTTAGAAGCTATTCCTGTAAAATGCAAAATATACATTTTATTTGTCATGTACATATATTTAATATATGATAGATATTTTAATCAATATCATTTGAGCCATTTTTGAGAAAATGAACGTTGTCGATTTTTTACCTTGCAAAGGTTAGTTTAAGGTGGGAGGATTTTTCAGAAAATCTTCATGTGATATTCTTGGAAGATACCAGACTTAAATATCAAGTTAGTTATTTAACGAACTTTTTTGGAACTATATTTTCCAAATACATACACCTTATTTTTTAAAAAAAAATATTTTTTTTTGGATTAGGAGACACTAAAGCATATAGAATTTACGTGTGGAATACAATACCTACCTTCTCTGTATACTATGTATATACTACGTGTAGAGAAAGTAAAAGACACAGAAAAACTAAACAACACAGAAAATACTTCTGCACCACCCAATACATGTTTATGAAGTCGACAATGCATGCAGTCTAAGGTTCAGTTCCGTAAGTCCCCTTTGAGATATCGCTGATATGCATTTAAACCCACAGGCGCTTACTGAAGACCCTGTATAAGGGAATTACAAACAAAGCAGATTACAAGTAACATTTAAAGGCAGAGACATGGTAGGTAGGGTGAAAAGGGAGTTTCAAATATTGCATTTCCTGCAGGTTTACGTTTGAGTTAATATTGTGGTCCACATTCATTAATTTCCTTATGTACATTAGGTTCGCAGAGAGCGCCACAATCATTCTCAGGATGAGGAAACCCGTTTGGAGCGAGAGGAAGAACCGTGTTGTAATTCTTTTTATCCCGAAACACTGCTACTGGAAGTTATTTTATATATTACACGTCGTTAGAGAGAATGTGTGTGTGCACCAACTTTATATATACATATAAGTTTAGACTTGTGCCGCAAAAAAGTGGCCCTCCCTCTATCCTCACGATAATGAAATCTTAACATTTGTTTTATGTTAAAAAAAGAATTGCTGGCTCGCATCCGGTTCCTAGCACAGCATGTGATCTGCACCTAACACGTGAGGTCATCACTCATACAGAGTAGCAAGAAACAGGCCACACGGAGGCAGAACTGTCATTTTTAACCCGTACCCTTCCCTATTTCCTGCGCTAGCAAAATAATAATGGGTAAAAAGAGAGCGAAGGCGAACTAGTCCCTCCTCGGAGCACGTGAGAAAGTAGGCGGTTTTCAACGTGGCGATAACGCCAGTAAAAACTCCCAAAAATGTTTTATTGAGGCGGAGTAGCGGAAACTCTGTTTTTCCAGCACCAATGACTGAACAGTTACTGGAATATTTGCTCCGCCCCTTTTTGGGGACCCGATTCTTCCATCCCTTTTCCGGACACAGACTCCTGGACCGTCTCTGTCTACCCGCGACTTTGCATCCACCTTCCGCCACTGCTATATTTTTGTGATAATTTCTCTCTTTCTCCCTCCCGTATCTAGCGTGCTCTTCGTATGAAAACTCATATCTAGAAGAAAATTTCCCATTGCCCAATCCAAATATAATTTGGTCGGTACAGCTCTGATGTAAAATTGATCCACCCTTTCTATAACCCTCACCCCCATTCATTCAAACACACATACATACATACTCAAGTTCCTCATCCAACCCCTCCATTAGATAGAATCTTACGCTAGAGAACAAGAGAAAAAGAGGAAAGGGTCCCCACTTCCGACACCACATTTTTTTTTATTTTTTTATTTTCCCACCTGTGAACTCGCCTCTGCGAGTAATGCTTGCCTAACACCCCAGGCTTCCTACTTTTTTTTCGCTTTAAAACTGGAGAGACGAAGATGAATAAAGTAAGTTGAAAACCTGAGCTGGAAACATCAAGCTAGTTTATGTACCATAGATCATTGTTGCTTCAAATAGATAACA
Organism: Hymenopus coronatus; assembly: GCA_030762935.1. Lineage (NCBI taxonomy): Eukaryota > Metazoa > Arthropoda > Insecta > Mantodea > Hymenopodidae > Hymenopus > Hymenopus coronatus. Next base: position 55,535,327 of record CM060892.1, on the reverse strand, counting down.
TATAAGAATATACATTGTAGTTTGTTTGTTTAGTCTCACCACAAGTAACGCCCAGGGACATTGAACATGTCATACAATTATGAGAAACATGCAGCATAACATAACTTTCCCAACACCAAATGTTTTTTGTGTGTGTGATTTTTTTTTTTTAATTTCTCTACTTAGTACTTAAGTTAATAGATGGAGAAGTTATTACATTCCACTTGCAAATTTGATACCTGGATTTCACTGGAAATATGTTTTGAGACCCACGAATAAAAAAGATAGTAGAAAAAAGTCCACGTCTGTGTCTCAAATACAAAAAATCGGTTAATACCAAACAAGGTAATTAAGTTCAATATCTTCCAGGACGAGACAAGATTTTTAAGAAAACATCCTGATCCTAAACTGAAGAGAAACAGTTTTGAAAATGTCCATTTTTTCAAAAATTTCTCTAAATATTTTGCTTTAAGTACATAACAAAGAAGACTATATGTTATTTTCTGGAAATATCCTGTAAAAATCTCTTCATTCTGAATGACTTGTATACTGGTAAACCGTAAGAGATAGACAAAACCTTATTGCACAAAAAAGTAGCACTCGTTAAAAGGCACAGTGTATGTTATATACATTTTTAGTATAGCTAATGCTTTTGCAAATATTCCTCATTATTAATTTTAATATAAGATACTGAAAATTTTCTCAAACGGAAATTACAAATTCTTATTTGTCTTGTTTTAATCCTGGTGATGCAAAAATAATTAAATTTCAGTTTTATAGCAACCAATTTTTGAAATATTAGACTATCGTTTTACCATTGTGTATTTCGAATTGTCCTTTTACTTATAAGCAAATAAGTAATAAGACATATTTCTGCTAATCTTGATCTCATTAGTATGCAGTGACAGAATTTGTAAGAATGGTTTGCTGTAGAGTAAGTATAGAAAATCATGTGAATGTAACATATCAGATTTTTTTTCCAGCATGCAATACGAAATAGAAGGAAAAAATTATAACATACCACCATATCAAGAAAGAATTTGCCAACATGCAGTAGTTTTTGAGAAACTTATGAACATTGTAAATCCATGTCTGTCCCTTATACGGAATATTTACCTGTTGCATGACTTTGTATTAAAACAATCTGGTGTGTTATAACTTTCTAATAGTTCTTAGCAAACTATTTTTACAAAAGCTTATTTTTCCAAATACTTCATGATAATGATAAACATTAGAATTGTCGTATTAGTTAGTTCTTTGTAAGTAGAATGGAAAAAGGGAATACGCTAGGCTAAAGCGATATTCAAAACTTTTAAAAATAAGTTACTATGTAATTGAAATTTGGTTCTCTTTGGAAGGCCAGGAGTAAAACAAATGAAAAAAAGAATGACAAATTTTCTTTTCAGAAAAGTTTAAATATTTTAAAATTGAAACCAATTACAAGGAATATCTCATAAATGGTTAACTGTACAACAAATTTATATGATATGAATTGTATTTCACATTAACGAGATATATATTTTTGTATAGTAAGCTCTTGTTTGTCTATTATGGTTTACCAGTTATGCTACAGTCATCCATAATGAAGATATAATTAAAAACCATCCCAAAAAAGCTATGCACTTATCTCATGTAAATGTCTTTAATATATGCTATTTTAATTACCTAATTGTAATAGGTGTATTTCGAAAAATCAAAATTTTCGAAAGGGTAGTTTTAAGGGAGGGGATTTTTACTTATGTTACTTCTTTTATTATCCAAACACAGTGACAGTAGTAAATGTTAGCAGCTATTTTCTCTGAATAAAAATATCAATTTGTTGATAAAGTTGATACTAATACTTAAGATCATCTCAATATTAAAGATCTAGGCAGCATATACATAGAGTACAGGTGTGGAATAGTGCTACAATATATTGCACCCTAGTTTTTTCTGCAATGTTATCGAAGGGTCACTTCATAAGTAATGGCAACTTACTCTTTCGAAACAAGGGCAATCATTTATAGATTACCTATGAATCTTCTCTCAATGCCGGCACTAAGCACCGAATCAAAGAGCTAATTCTAAGTGCAATGGAAAAACTATATAAATAAAATGCATTATATTACACAAAACGAGCACAGAAGTATCTATAAACAGCTAAGATATTTCAAAGTAATGCCCTAGATCCTCCACACATTGTCAGCGATTTGAAGGCATTACATTTTTTTCGGCTGTGCTTAATTCATTTATATTTTTCATCGATATTCCTATGGAGTTCTGCTTGTTTCCTAAGCAACCTCCTGAGTTTGTGAATAAGACATATGTAGACTAAAGTGGAAAAGACAAGAAGGAGTGTTCTGTTCTAATTCTTTTTAACAATTCGACAAATACTGCAGGGATTACTTGCAGTACTTGGAATGAATAATGTATCTCTTACGAATAGTCAACATCCTGAACTCCTTTGGTGTCATTTACCAAAATTACGTTGTTCTTAGAACACGGTCTATAGCACTACTAACTCACCAAGGATGATAACAGATGAGATCTGAAGATACCACCTAGTAGACATTAAGTAGGTTTTCATATATACTCACTAGACATATTGAGCTGGCATAGATTCATAAGATGGCCATGACTTATGAATCGACTTTCACATAATGCCTTTCTTTAAAATAATTATTCGATTTGGCTAATATATCATGTTGCTCCCCTGACATATCCGGACGATGATTTCTTTGTTATTGTGATTAAGTATTGAAGATTTAAATCTTTTGGCTAATATCTTGGGAGAATGACGTACCTATATGTAAACGCATTTAAACTCCTGTTATATCTTTAAGAAACATATGACTCTCACTTAGGTCACATAGTATTTTTTCCAGAAATATACATATTTATTTTTTTAAAACTAAATCTGACGTGTTCCATTCACATGGCTTTCTCTAGCTATTCCAAATACAAACTATTCTTAAAAAAGATTACTCTTTATCTGCATCATGATAATAGAAATAAACATTAGGAGAATTGGTCTTATTATTTGCTTCATTTTAAATAGAAGGGGAATAAGGGAATACATTAGCTAAAGTGATAGTCCAATTTTTAAAAGCTGGTCGGTATGTGAAACAATTGAGGTTCGGTTTACTTTTCATGGTCGTCTCAGAAAAATTAGTTACTTTAAAATTGAAACCAATAAAAATGCATATTTCTAAAACGGTTATATCCATAAGAAAAACATATATAACATGAATTATGCGTTTTAATCACAATTACATTCCTGTGTCATAAGTTAGCTGTTTAGCTGTTATAAAAAATTCTGAAACACTTATCCAGAATAAAGAGGTCTTCAGAGGCTGTTCGTAGAAAATTCCAAATATAAATGTGATGTAAATATCTTTAATATGCGGTATTTTAATTTAAATCGTTACAACCAATTTTGAGAACAAAATGAAAATTTCAAAATATATTCCATTTAAAGGGTACTTTTTGGTGGGAGATTTTTTCAAAAATCTTCGTGTGGTAGCCTTGTAAGATTCTTAACATAAATAATAAGTTTTGAATTTAATGGTCGTTTTGTTTTTGAGCTATGCTGTCCACAGACAGACACACGAACCTTTTTCTAAAAAAAAATTGGATATAGAGGACCTCAAAACATTAATTTTTTGTGAAATATCGACATCAATTTTTGGGTGGAATACAATACCTTCTCTAGCTAGTATGTAAATTGTATGTGCATACGTGCTACAGAAAATAATAACCAGATCCAATAAGATTTACAATGAAAGTTTCTGAAAAACTTCTGTTTATGGTGTTTGCACTATATTTAGTTATATTAGTTATTGATGATAAAGTTGCCGGTTATATATATATATAATCAGTTTAAAATAAATAACGTTTTACATGTTAAATAATTTCAAAAAGTATAAATTTTCACCATTTCTCCAACCGAAAAAATACACAAGTTCCTATGGAAATTAATAGTGGTGTACTAAATGCATTTAAATGTGTTATATTGATAACACAATATTCTATTAGGTAAAAGGGATTTGTAAACATTTTTACTGAGTTATAGAAATATTATTGAAAAGCACAATGTGCTCCCACCAAAAATAAAACTAAATTGATCATTTTATATGAGATATAAATTTGATAATTTTCCAAGAAGAGATCCACTATACGATACAAAAAATATTAAATAAGCTTTCCCAGCATGTAATTATAGAAGTTTTATAGTATGCTTATAAATCTTAGAACTGTTCGTATGTATGCTCATTGTACTTTTTACTCAATTTACTCTTCACAAACCGATCAGTTCACCCTTCAATACTGAAAAAAAGATCAGTAATGTCAGTTAAAACATTAAGCTAATCTTATGGATTATAACTAATTTATTTTATAATTAAGTCAAAGCCATATTAAAAAGAAACGATAATAGAAATTGTTAATACAGTTACAGATATAAGGTCCTAAATGTTCATTTCATTTTAAGGCAGGTCAACAAATTGAAAAACAGTTGCAATTGCAGTGCCTAAAGAGCGGCTTAGGCAACTGAAACAATATTCAGATGCTAAAGAGCGAATCGAATCTATAGAAGTGCTACATACGAATAGAGGAAAAAATACTCGTAGCATTTCAGTCTATTTTACCTGGGATCTTTTATAACATCAAAAAGTAGAAGGAAATTTGTCAGAAGTGGATAAAGCTGTGAAAAATATTTTAAGAGATAAATTGCTCATCGTTCATAGTTTTCCTCCTTAGTTGATTCAGTTTATCTCATTGAGTATTTATAGAGAATTCAATAAAGAATTTAATTTATCATAAAAGTATCTCATGTACATACTATTTAAATTAATATTTTTCTGTCATATTATAAAGAAATAAGATTAAATTTTGGTGGAATTACTTGATATTCATTGCTTTGTATGTGTAAAAATGAAAAACGTTTATTTTTCTTTTAACAGTTATATTTTTTCAACAACAAACACTCATATATGTGCAAAAATCCTACATACACGTTATTTTATCTTCATGGAATCTCGAAACATACATATCGATTGAAATCTTAGAATACAGCTTTTTACTGCAAAACTTCCTCTACGCTAGTAAAAATATCAAACAAACGAAACCAGATTTATTCAAGTGCCTTTTAAAGTTAAGATAACAATGGTGTATCTGTTCTGCCACTTCCAATTTTTAGTGTATTTCATCAGTGTTTTGTCATTTCTTAAACGTTTACTATTATTATTATTATTATTAATAATAATTATATACATATATTAATAATTATTAATAATTAAATATTAATTAATAATTAATAAAGGATATTATTATTGTTTGTCTTTAATTGTTCTTTGTGGCAAGATACTCTTGCAATCAAACGCTTTTGTCCTACTTTAGCAATAGGAATTTCAGAGGACAAGAATATTGGTACTGGAAGAAAGAAGACTGTCTAGTGTCACAAAAAAGCTGCTAAAGGATTTTATGAAGCTGTACAGAATATCTAACCTTTATTTTATTTCTGAGAAGAGACTCTGATTAATGTGTGAAATATAAATCAAAATATATTTCAAATATTCGTATTCCAATTAAAATTAAGAATTACAGTATATGTTTAAAGGCAGAGGTTAGCAAAGTTATTAACAAAGAATTTGTGACATGTTTATTTAGTATATTAGACATTTTAGCACATGATCCAAGGGCATACTGTTTGTTTATTTCCATCTCTAAATTCATTTAAAAAGTTAAATACCTTGACCATTAATCACAGAGACAGAATTTGTGTATTCAGCTATATGAGTTTATATTATTTTTTCCCTAATATTTTGCATTTTTAAATAATACAAAAATCACGGTTCAGAATGCAATATTAGTTAAAAGGTGAGTATAATAACATGTTTCGGAACTTCACAAAATAGCTATCACGCTGGATACTTCAGTCTCTGTATACTTCTACTGGGTATGCTACATCACCGATTATTTATCCTGGGACCACCCCATCATAATATGCAGACGAGAGAGAGTACCCCTCTATTCCACCCACTCTCCACCAACCGCATATTTCCGACTGTAATGACAGCGATTAGTTCAACTCATACCAAATATTTCTGCAGCTTTAGTATCTAATCTAAATTAAAGCAAAATCATGATGTGAATTACTGATATTCTAATTCAAATTAAGGCTATAATTTGGTACAAAGATGGTAGAAAGTATGATTTTGTGGGAAATTAACTTTATGTTGTAAATTGAATTCTTGGTAGATATAGAATATGGCTATTCAATTAGTAAATTTTCAAAACGTATTATTGCACTCATTTTTACTTAATAATATTACATTATAAGCAGAAATTCTGGGTGCTTGTGATAAATCACCTTTAACTGTTTGGCACACTTTGAGCGGAATAAAACACAATTTTTATCACTATAAACACACCAATAAAAGTCGCTGGTGCCTGAACTGACGTAGGGGTATAAGAAGGCTACAGCGACAGGATATTTTTTAATTTTTAAATTAAGTTAAAGTTACACTACTGGCTAAATACTTAGGCAACTTGTTCTCAAATTAATTTTCTATCAAATAAAAATTTGGTTATACGAATGGTTAAGATGGTTGCATATGTAGAAGGATATTTTTACGACTCAGGGTAATTTAAATCGTTGTATAAAGCATTTTTGAATATTAAACTTTAATTGGATTTTCCCACAAAATACAAAATTTGCACTTTAGGGTTACATTTCCAATGAATATTTAGAGGACCAGATAAAAGTTTCACAATGTATGAAACAGAACATGATAAAAAAGAAGTGAATTAGCTTGTGACACTTTAATTAATTTACATGTGCTTACATTTTAGGAAAAGCTATTTATTTTGTTTAACATGTTGAACAATTAATAACGTCAACGATATAAATGATGTTTCAAATCCAATGGACAACTTTATAAATGTTATGTAATATCAATCTATATTATGAACATATAGATTCTAAATTACATAGCTCAGAATTTAGTTTTAAAAATACACTCAAATTTATACCAACCTTGAGAAAAATAAAATTTTATATTTTAAAAGTAATGAAAAAAAGGGTTTCAAAATTTTGTTATGTGTGGCTAATATAACGTATGTAATTTTCTAAAAATGTTATCAAGTTGTGCTTAACAAAATAGAATCCTTGTTGTTTGATTCCACTTTTAAAAAACTTAACATTTTCTCATACGGAAGTTTACCAGTCTTGGCCATGCAAAGAAACAAATTGCACTCATATAGCAACCAAACTTTAAAAGATTTTACTGCTAATTTAGCACTCTTTTTTGTTTCTACTTAAAAGAAGCAAGTAATAGCAACATTTCTGCAAATGTCTGTATCAATTACCATGAAGTAGTCCGAAGAATAAGATTTTTAACAATAATTTGTTACACAGACGTAGAAAAAGTCGTGTGAATGGAACACATTATATCTTCATATGAATTCTTAGCTGTTGTAGAAAAAGTATTACTTTTCGTACTATCCACAACTCGTGATTTAAAAAGAAACCATAATTTAATTCCCAAAATTGGGCCATTATTTTTAAAAATTATATGAAACTTTTTCTCCAATGTAATTTTCAGAGATAGTTTGTAAACTACGAAACACATCAGTAAATAATTGCACCGTGTAGAGTATTTTTAGTATGAAAAAATGTTGGAGAAAGATTTTCATCAAAATAAAGACTTTAATTTGGGAGTGCCTATTAATAAACGTGAGGCTGACAATTTATAGGCTCAATTAATTGGTAGTTAAAGTTTATCATGTGGAAAAAGCAATATATCTTACTTACTGAGTTTCGCGAAACATAATTACCTTCACTACTTTAACTACGAGCTAATTGCAATCTTCAACGTAATCTGTCTATGACTTCTACTATTAATAGAATGTTGTGTTTTTAACAAGTCTTGGTTTCAATATGTTGAAAATATCTGATTTTATTATGAAAGAAGTGGATTTTAATCAAATTTAACAGATGTATCAGATTAAGGATCACTTAATACTCGTATGTTTGTGTCCTGGATGTTCTATTAAAGCTATAACGTATTTCTTGAAACAGAAATTTCAGACAATTTTAGTGTAAAAATATAAATGAATTTTTCATCGTGTCAGAGTACCAAGTGCTCTTAATGCACTTCAGAAAACAGAACGGTGCCAGGCTGGCGAATCTCGGGAGAGGCAAATGAGTTAAAAGTAAAATCTGAGGCTGTCACTCCGCTGCAGTTAGCTTACGTTATTTAATATTTATAAGTCTCTCAAGAGCTGTCTTTTGAACCAACACCAGGCAGGAACAGATGAGAGACTACACAGCGAGGATTTTGAGAAACTTCTCCTTAGTATAAACCATTTTTTTACCATGAACATCTCGAGAAACCAAAGGATCTCAAAGGCTGTACGTGCAAAGCCCATAATCTGTAAATTTCCTTCGGTAGAAACATGCTGTATAATCAGAATGAAGGGCATGAGGGAGAAATGGGCAGGCTAAAGGAAAGATAATTTCCCTGGGGATCTCAGTGTATGTGCCACAACAGGGCGAGTTGTAGCAGCACAGGCATTAATCTTGACCGCTCCAGTATTTCTTGGACAGGGAGAGGGGAGCGTGCTGTGCGGGTTGCTATGGTGGAAGGCGTTTGTTGCCAAACCGGTAATTAAATGAAATGAGTCCCTACCTCCTAGCATGAGGTAACTAAGCACGAAGAACAGAGAAAAGTTGCATTGCATGCCTCTGCTATTATATAGAATTGATTTTATGATGCTCCAGTGTTAACTACTTTAGGAATAAAGTAATTAATCCCCCCCCCCTTTCGATTCCATAGATTGCAATTGTTGGACGTAGAATTGGTATTTGAGTTCTATGAATTTTTAACTTTTGTACCACAAAGTATGGAACAGGAAGACCAAACTTCAATAACAAGTACTACTAAATGCATTTTGAGGTCCCCTGAATATCCTCTACAATTTACTTATTGTTTCGGCTAACCTGTATCTTTAGTAGGAGAAGATCAAACTTATATCATCGTTATTGCTCAAGGCTTTAGACAAAAAAAACTTAGTGATCAATTAATAATATTGATTTCTATGAATTTATATTACTTTTTCTGCCCATAATCTAAAAAGGTACTATTACAGAAGTTTATTCTCCTATCTACTCCAAGTTACTAGAGGTGAAACTTTGTAGAAATCATTTTATCACACATTTTCTTAATAAGGCTACACACTACTCTTTAGGGGATAATCAAATATTTTAACAGCTGGTCGCTATGTGTGGGCTACGAAATTCCGCCCACTTGCATAATGAAGGGAAAAATAACAAAAACAAATAACAGTTTTATATTTGAGAAAAGTGTAAGCATTAGAAAATAAAAATCCATAACAGAGAATATGTCCAAAATGGTTACAAAAGGTAATAAGACTTTACAAGATGTACATGTTGTATGTATAACTGTTTTGTTAGCTCTTACAATTAATACGCTTTCTATTTTCAAAATAGATGTGAAATTAAATTAAAATGAAAAGAGAAATCAGTATGATAGTTAAACAGGAGCATTTGTAGGTTATTTTAAGACAAATATTAGTTTAATTAATTGTATGGGCCACATCATGAATTGCCGAAAATTCTGAAGTCAGATTTAAACTTTATGGCTTTCGCTCGGCGCAATTACAAGGATGGCAAAGGAACTTGATAAACGATGAGAGCAAAATATTAAAATGTTGTATATTACTTCTATAATTTAAAAAAAAACGTAGGTGTATATACAAGATGTAACAAAAACGTATGTCAAAAGTTTGGGGAAATATTTCTTGCGGATAGAGGATGAAAAAATATTACACGAATATATGTCCAGAAATTGTTTATTTCCCTACTAGGGCACTTTTTATACAGCTGAACCTCATACAATAACAATCAATGACAGAACCGTGGGGAAACAGGAAATCAAAACACATTTTCAAAATAACCTCCATTAGCTCCAATGTATTGCACCCACCGTCGCAGGACAACTTGATCCGCTGAGATAGGCCTGGAGAATTTCGTATTGTCTGGCAGCCTTCCACAATACGAGCACGAAAAGTCTCTACATCTGGGATTGGAGTTACATAAAGGAAAGATTTAAAATTCCCCTGAAATAAAACTCTAGTGAGTTTAAGTCAGGAGATCATGGAGGCCACGGAATTGGTCTACCTCTTCCTATCCATCTACCAGGAAACCTGCTATTCAGAAATTGACGTGCATAAATATTTAAATCTATCCAATCTAAGCAGATGTAAAAATTTACTAAATGCTTACTACTGCACAATTAAACAACTGTTCTGTTGTGGGTTATGGTCACAGGAATGCTACGTATTACACATCACAATGTGTAAGCAGAATTGTATAATAAGAGCTCCATCATGGAAATAAATACTTTCCGGAACTATGTTCATATGACATTTTTACTTTCTTTGCATGTACTATGCACATAGTGTATAGAGAAGGAATTGTATTGCACCCAAAAATTCAATACTGAGATTTCACCGGAAATACACGTTTTGAGACCTACTGAATCCAAAAAAAATATTTTTAGAAAAATATCCGTTTGTGCGTGTGTGTGTGTGTGTGTGCGTGACAGTCTATCTGTCTGTCTGTGTTTGAGGCCAGCATAGCTCAAAAACGAAAAGACCGTGAAATACCAATATTTAAGTTTAGTATCTTCAAAGGATACGACACCAAGATTTGCAAGAAAATCCCCCCCTCACAAACTACCCAATGCTTGGAAAGAATTTCAAAAAGTTTGATTTTCTTAAACATGTTTCTTACGATTTTGATTAGAATCTCTTATATTTAAGATATTTACACGATAAATAAAATATATATCTTGAATTTTCTGGAAATAGCCTCTGAAGATATGTTTATTCTGGATGAATTTTGCGAAATTTTGCATAATTGGTAAACCTTAAGAGATAGGCATAAACTTACCTAACAAGATATATAGAGCACCTCAAAATACACAATTTATTTATATATATATTATTTTTGAGACATTTATTATTATTAGTTTCATTCATACTTACAAGGAAGCAGGTTATAAGATCATTTCTGATAATTTTTTTTGATTAGCATTATCTTTTTAACAATAATATATTGAAGAGATGTAGAGGAAGTCATGTGAATGGAACAGATCAGATTTTTTATCCTCAATACACAAGATATGTTTTCCTAAACTTTTGACATACCTTTTTGTTACACCTGGTATATGGGATGAGAGACTAGTTGGTCATACCTTAGCTCTTTAATACTCTGTCACTTTCTCTACTACGTATAGTGAGTAGGGAAAGCATTGGTTTCCGCCCAAACATTTGATTCACAGATTTCACCAGAAATCTAATATGTTTTGAGGTAGAAATAGGCCTGCGTATATGTGTGTGTGTTTCTTTAGAAGCCGCATAACTCACAAACAAAAGTCCATTGAATATTAAACCTGATATTTTAGTTAAGCATCCTCCAAAGATACAAGAAGAAGATTTTCAAGAAAACTCAACCACCGTAAGGTACCGTATACAAGGAACATTTTTTGAGAATGTTAATTTTCTCGAAAAGGTTCTAAAGAGTTTCATTAAAATGCAATTTTAAAGAGCATTTTGATTATAAATGAAAAATACCTGTTTAGTTTTCTGGTAGTAGGCTCTGTAATCCTCCTCAAAGAATGACTTTGCATGACTGATAAACTGGAAGACGAAGAAAGAAATCTTCCTACACAAAAAATGGAGATTTCATTAAAGAATACAATTTATGTCACACTCATTTTCTGTTGAACTAACTACTTTCAAGATATGCCGTTTTATTAGTAGATGTAAATGTCCTTTTACATATATATTTTTCCAAATGCGAAGTCGTCAATATTTTTACTTTATCTACACGTACTATGTACATAGCGTATAGAGAAGGTATTGTAATTTCCACAAAATTCGATACCGAGATTTCACCAGAAACACATATTTTGAGACACCCTGAATCCAAAAAAAGCATTTTTGGAAAAATGTCCATGTGTGTGTCTGTGGGCAGCATAGCTCAAAAACGAAAAGACTGTTGATAACCAAACTTGGTATTTAGGTTTCGTGTCCTCCAAGGATGCGACTCGAAGATTTTCGAGAAAACCCCGCAACCCCCAACTACCCTTTACATGGACTTTTTTTCGAACATTTTTATTTTCTCAAAAATTATCGTATATTAAGATATTTACCTGACAAATAAAATTTATTTTTTTAATTTTCTGGGAATAGCCTCTGAAGACTTCTTTATTCTGGATGAATTTTACAGAATTTTGCATAACTGCTAAACCGTAAGAGATGGACAAAAACTTACCACACAAAAATGTAAATCATATTACAATACACAATTTATGTATACATTTTATTCGTAGAGTTGATCGTTTATAAGATATTCCTTGGTTTTAGTTTCAGCTTTGAAAAACTTATGCTTTTCTCATATAGTCACATAGGAACCAGCTTTTGATTATCACTTTAACCTACGGTACTCCCTTGTTTCGCTTCTACTTACAAGAAAGCAAGTAATAAGACAATTTCTGCTATTTTTTTTCTCAATTAGCATGAAGTAAATAGAAGCATAAGCTTTTTAACAATGACTTGTAGCAGAGATGTAGAGAAAGTCATATGAATGGAACACACCATAATTTTTCTAATTGATTAATTTCTCTTATTCTTGGTCATGCATAGAGCACCATATTTCTTAAAATATTTGATTATTGATTTACTCTAGTATATTCCTTTATTTCCATTCTATCTACAAGAAACTAAGAAATTAGCCGATTTATGCTAATGTTTATCTCGTTTAGTATGAAGGATGAAGAAGAATGAGATTTTATAGGAACAGTTTGTTGCACAGTAGTTAAAGAAATCCATGTGAATGTAATTCATAATAGCTCATTAGATTTATGCTTCAAGATGTGCATGTCTTGAGTGTATTAACAGGAACACTGTAACAGGGAAATACTCTTAATATAAAAGTGCATTTATAGAAATGCATCGAGTGTAAATGTCATGCAAATTGACACTACTTATTACTGCTTAAATTTGTTCAAAGCTGTGTGAAAATCCTGGAAGTAAGTTTATGTTTTCCCACAGGCAGAAGGTTTTTACTTTCTCTTCACGTACTATGTACATAGTGTATATAGAAAGTTATTGCATTGCACCCAAAAATTCGATACCGAGATTTCACCTGAAATAATGTTTTGAAACCTCCTGAATAAAAAAAAAAACATTTTTAGAAAAATGTACCTGTCTGTCTGTGAGTCTGTATGTCTGTCCATCTGTCAGTGTGTGTGTGTCTGTGGGCAGCATAGCTTACAAACAAAAAGTCCGGTATTTACGAAACTTAGTATTTAAGTTCAGCATCATTCAAGGATGTGACACGAAGCTTTTCAAGGAAATCCCCCCATCCACTTTACATGGGAAAATGTTCTAAAATGTTGATTTTCTAAAAAATTGCTCTAACGATTTTGAACTAAAATGTCGTTCATTAAAGGCATTTACATGAAAAATAAAAGTATATATTGTACTTTCTGGGAATAGCCTCTGAAGACATTATTATTATTATTATTATTATTATTATTATTATTGATGAATTAATCGGAATTTTGCATAACTGGTATACCGTAAGAGATAGACAAAAGCTTACTTAATCGAGAACACAGAGCTCCTTAAATCACACAATTTATGTTATAAATGGACCTGATCGTTTTTGAGATACTTCTTGTAATTTTTTAGCCATAAAATACTTATACTTTTCTCGTACGGGAATTTGTCAATTCCTGTTCATACAAACAAAGGAACTTCAATCATATAGTAGTAACAGCTTTTGAATATCACTTTAGCCTATGGTACTCCTTTATTTCCCTTACACTTACATGGAAGCAAGTAATAAGACAATTTTTGGTTGTCGTTTCTCGATTAGCATGAAGTAAATAGAAGAATAAGCTTTTAACAATACTTTGTTGTAGAGATGTAGAGAAACTCCAGTGGCTGGAACATATCAGATTTTGTTTCGGCAGAGAGCATCCACTCTGCTGTGTGATTGTTTCACATGCTACAAACAGCCTAATAGATCTATTAGAAAAATGCTTCAAAAGTAAAACCTTTGGCAAAGAGACTTCTAATATTTGTGTCGAAGTCAGGTATTATAGAACCCAGTTATACTACACATAATCTTTGTCAGGAGCCCATTGGTAGTACATACTACCAATCACCAAACCAGAAACAGAAGAGATCTTCCAGCTTACGTTCCTACGACACTTCTCCAGCCGTTGGGATTCGTTTACTTCTATCAATTGAATGCGTTTCATGAAATATATAATCTGTAATTCTGCGGAAAATATTAAAGGATCATGTTGGAGATCTGATACCTTCATATGAAGCTTAACGTTCTTACGACATTTCTCCAACCGTTGAGATTCGTTCGATTATATCAGCTGAATAGCTCCATGAAATATGAAATTGGAGTGCTCCAGTGTTCTGGAGTCTTACTTCAGTTCAGTTTCCTCCAAAATGTGCAATTTTTTTCCAATAAACTGTTGTTCTTGTTGTGGTTTTGGACCTTGCCTTCAAACACTATCGCATGACCTGTAATTCTGCGTACAAAATGGTATAGGACATTGATAGAGATCTGATACCTTCATATGAAGCTTAACGTTCTTACGACATTTTTCCAACCGTTGAGATTCGTTCGATTATATCAGCTGAATAGCTCCATGAAATATGAAATTGGAGTGCTCCAGCGTTCTGGAGTCTTACTTCAGTTCAGTTTCCTCCAAAATGTGCACTTTTTTCCAATAAACTGTTGTCCTTGCTGTGGGTTTTGGACCTTGCCTTCAAACACTATCACATGACCTGTAATTCTGCGTACAAAATGGTATAGGATATTGATAGAGATCTGATACCTTCATATGATTCCTTAATGCTCCAAAATCGAGTAATAAAACAAATTACACGTCTCAGCTTGCTTCTCTCTAGTTACAGAAGAAGTTTACTATACTTACCTTCAAGACTTTTAGTGTAAGCTTTCCTAAAATGTTATCCTGGATAATCTACTAACATTGTCTGACGTTCTTCCTTTATTCACTGTTCCAATTTGGGTAAATCGGTTTAATTTAAGACCTACTAAGATGAGCAGGGCCAATCAAGGCTTTAACATGTTTCTTATTTCTTCATATCTTATCTTTCTTCTGTATAGTTAGAGAAGAGGACTTAATTTCACTCTCAGTGAAAGTTTTTCTATAATATTATCCGATAATATATGAGCATGTTCACATTATTTCTTAATTCTTTGTTCCAATGCGAGTTAAATAGCTGATTGCATACCCATTGGTTGGAGTAGAGCCAAAGAGGCTCTTGCATGCTTCTTCTTGCATGTCTCAACTGTTTTTTTGTCTAGTTACAGAAGAGATTTACCAGGACTAATGTTCAAGACTTCCTAACATTTTATGCTAAACAATCTCTTAAATTTTCCTGACGTTATTCCGTTACTCATTGTTCCAATTAGGGTTAAACATATGAATTTCTGATCTATTGAGATGAGCACTGCCAAAGAAGTCTATTGCATTCTTATTTAGATGTCTAAGCTTTCTTCTGTCTAGTTTTAGGAGCGGTTTATCAGGACTTAGGTTAAATCTTTCTTTAAATATTATCCTAATTTTCTGACTGTTCATTTTTATGCACTGTCCCAATTTGGGTTAAAGCATTTAACTTGGTTTCAGCAATACCAAAGGAGGCTGTTATATGATTTTTTTAGGACATGTCTCATCTTTCTTCTGTCTAGTTACAGAACATAAGTCAATACTTTTAGTGAAAGTTTTTCTAAAATATTATCTTAGATAGTCAACTAACATTTTTCTACTCTTCCCTTTAATCCCTATTTCATTGCGGGTAGAACAGTTGAATTTCTGACATATTCGGTTGAGTAGGGCCAAAAAAGGCTGTTGAGTGCTGGGTTTTTGCTCAATATGGTTGTTTGTTTATTTCCTTCTTGGAATCCATCTCTATTCAACAACAGTGGGTACAATAGTGCATTAATAACTGAAGATCACTCTGTCAGGTTTGTAATAAAACTACTATTTAAGAAGTGCTTTTAAAAGAATCTCTGTCCTGAACTTGAGAATTTGTTTGCTTCAATCTTTTTCAGTGGCTGTTTGAGCACATGTGTAATGCTTTAAATATTTTGCCTATTTCCCTATGCTTAGATTTAAGCTGATAATGTAGGTTTATATTTCTCCTGTTTTAATTGTGCCTATCTATTACGGTCCTTGCTGAAGTCTTGACTACGATCATTCTGAATGATAGGTTCTTAATTTCTCGCACTGCCTGCATTATAATTAAAGGTAAACGAGGAAAATTCTTCCTGTCAATCTATTTTCTATTTTATTTTATTTTCTGTAATCACTAAACGACATTTAAAACAGATGTTTTGATTCACCAATATCAGAGTGCATATCATAAAATGTTATAACAAAGCTTTTGTATTATGTATTATACTGTGATTGACAAAGAAATGCTTCCTTTCTTTATAACAATGTCTTTACTAAGAAACAAATATCTGTCTCAGTTTGTTTTGTCCAAATATGGAAATTTCTTTCGCGATCTCTCCACTTAATAGGGACAAAATACTTTCTAATGCACTTCTTACGGGTTATCACGCAATCAGTTTGGGGAATTTAATGTCCTGTCAGCAGTTACCGAGGTAACTCTGTGATTAGAGTAACTGGACGGAGACGTGGTTCAATTTTCAATTCCCAGGCCATGACATTGAATTTTTCAGTCTTACACTATTTTCCAATTTCTGTCCTATGCACGGTTAGTGTGCAAGGATCGATTAGCAATGATTGACTTAATAGTTGGTTCAACCAATGACACTCGGTTGTGACAAGTCGTAATTAGGATACGTCATCTCAAAATAATTTGAGATAGTCTTGTGATTCACTAGGGAAAAATTCGGTCAAATGGCAATTTAATGTCCTGTCGGTATGTTGCCATAGTATGTGAGGTCAGAGCAATTGGACGTAGACAGGATAATCCAAGGTTCAAACTTCGGCCATGGTATTGTATTTTTTCAGTCTGACTCTACCTTACAAATTAAATCTGTATTTTACACATATATGGTAAAGAGGCCATAAATAACATTATATATCAAACATCAAGAACTTTAATATAAAATGCCAGATCTAATTTTTTGGCCGGAATATTTTCTCTATTTCTTATGCTTCACAAGTTGTACAAAATTAATTCAGGATGAAGAGATTTTCATGGGCACTTAGAAGTAAATTCAGGATACGTTTGGTCATGCGAATGTAGAAACAAATCGTCATTGCACTTACAAAATGAAATAAAAATTGAGTGGGGTAAAGAAATATATTTTAAAATTGGGTATCAAACAAAGATCGGGAATAGCGTGGCTCAGGTTGGGAGGGTGGAAAACCCGTATTGAAGTTGATGAATCTGGTAAGCGGATTTGTCCATTATCAGGAAGACTGGGCGCATATTTTGACAGATTGCGTGTAGATGGAGGCTGCTAGGAAAAAAGTATTGCCGGAAGTATGTTTAGCTTCAAACAGACGAAGGACAGCATTCTGGGATTTGATTCTAAACAGCCAAAACTGGCCATGCAAATACTCGTATATGTAACATGCCAGAAACGAAAATTGGCATTCTGGCATGGGAGGATTTTTTTAACTGTTTGTGTATCATCCGTAAAAGACACTGCAATTCAGACACCAAGTTTGCTGTATAACTGACTTTTCGTTTTTGAGTTGTGTTTTCACACAAAGAGAATGCAGGTGGAGGGGAACCTTGTTATACAAATTCCCTTTTAGTAATTTTTATTCAGAACACATATACTTCCGATGGAATACCGGTTTCGATTATTTGATTGGAATAAAGTACTTCATCTATTGAATAAGTTAAGCAGTAGATAGGTAAAAATTTAATTTACTAAAATATTGAAACAAATGCGATAATAATTTTATAAATATAAAAATTCGGATATATTCCATTCACAAGACTTTCTCTATCTGTTCTGCAAACAAGCTATTTTTATAAAAGATTTTTGTTCTATCTATAATCGAGATAAACTTATACTTCTTTATAAGTAAAAGCGTAACAAGGGGATACAATGGGATAAAGAGATATTCAACATTTTTAAAAGCTAGTCATTTTGTGAACAATTGAAGAAGTTTGGTTCTAGTTTATGGCCAGGAGTTAAATAAAAATGTGTCTTCCCGTTTGAGAAAAGCTGGTTACAATTGAAATCAATCAAAACATCCCAAAAACGGTTAACTCAACAAAAATGACATATGACATAAATTGTGTATTTTATCGAGATCCACATTTTTGTGTAGTAATTTTATGTCTATCTCTCTCTCTCTCGATGTATTAGCTATGCAAAATTCATCCAGAGCGAAGAAGTCTTCACAGATATTCTCAGAAAGTTCAAGTAATCCATCTTATTTGTCATGCAAAAATATTTAATATACGGTATTTTATTCAAAATCGGTAGAGCCATTTTAGAGAAAAAATTACAAATTTTTTGAAAGTGAAGGGTAGTTTGGGGTGCGGCATTTCGTTGAAAATCTTCGGGTCGCATCCTTGGAAGGTACTAATCTTAAACACCAAGTTTGGTATTGTATTTTGATCTATATTGTCCACATACACGGACGTTTTTTTCTAATAAAAGAGCTCTTTTGGGATGCAGGGCTCCTCAAATCAAATATTATCAGTGAAATTTCTACATGGAGTTTTCGGGTGCAATACAATACCTTTTCTATGTACTATGTACTTAGTATGTGTAGAGAAAGTAATAGCTTTTTTAATGGAACAGATAGTACATACGACTCAAAAGGTCTAATATTTCGATATATAGTACACGCAATGCTATGCAAAGAAATTACTTAAAACTCATGACAATATGAACTGGTATTTGCTCATACTTATTTAGTTTAAACCAAAGTGTGCTACAGATTTAGAAAAATCCACTACCTGAGAGCATATCTATACTATATTAAGAATATGATAATGCAAAAGAGATATATGAATCAACACCAATTTGTAAATACTGTCGGCAATGCAACAGAGATATCGATACACTAGCACACGTCTTGGGATCTTGCCTTCATGGAGAACTATTACGCAATTCTCGCCATCACAAAATTCGCTCAAAGATCGCCGACGAACTGCGAACGAACAAACACAAAATCTTTCAAGAAGTCCACGGAATAACGTTGGCACTAGACGAATTGATATCATTTCAATTCGAGAAGACACAAAAATAGGATTTATCATCGACTGTTAGGTTTGAAAAGCTCAAAGGATAACCAGAGGACATCGACAAAGAGAAAAGGGATATTTACAGACGCAAAGTGCGACCTGAATATTATAGAGGTAATTGGTGTGATGGTCGCAGCTCGGGGCACCGTTCCCTTACATTTGTTCAATGCCAGGAAGAAGTTTGGACTGAAGAAGGGAAAAATAAAAGAAAGAGGTTCAATTCCTTTTTTCGAAATCATTTGAAGAATAACCATTTTTAGTATTTCCACGGTCTATACTTCTATGATACAAATTATTTATTGTATGTTAATTTTATATTATCTATGTTTAAAAATCCTTTTGCTGCTTTTAGTTTTCTTTTCGATTGCTATACAATGAAAACTTTCGATATTTCATAGTCTTTATAGAAGAGTTTCAAGTTTCTTTTAGATAGTTAATTTAAAATTTGTCCTTGTTGGTAAGCCCATAAATATGGGGAGTAGCTATTGTTACAATATATAAATATAAGGTTCTCTAAAATGAATTATAAAACAACTCATAAAAATATTTTTTCTGGTAGAGGCTAGGAAAAGTTATACATTTTTTCTAAACACAGAACATATACGCTCTTTTCTCGTATGGAATTATTAGGGAGAAAACAATAGTATTTGGCTGTATTCTGTGCAGTGGAAATTTTTGACTTTTTTGAAAATCAAGTTGGGTTTTTTAAATATGTACAACAACGTTAGAGAAAATCCTTATTCTGTACAAAAATATTTCTTGAATTATTTAATAAAATTTTTCTTTACGAGAATAAACTGTTTAACATTGTTTGTAACGTTACACTTAATGTGTTGTATCTCTTAATAAAACGAGCATAAGATATCTAGTATAAAATATTCCAGGTATAGTTATAATAAAGTTGAAATTCCCTTTATAGTGAACTAAAGTTATGGTTTTTAAAAATACTTTCGATAGGAGTTTATATTTTATTGAATGGAAACAACGTTAGAATTTTCAGGGAAATTGTTGAGTGCCTTTGCTAAATTATTACTTTTCTCCCATAAACGAAAAAAAAAATTATACGCGTTTCTGGAGAGACTATTATTTTTAACATAAGCGTATGGAGGTTAAAACAATATAGAATAAATGTACATATACATTATAAACCACAGATATCTAAGTAGAGTGCAACGTTTTAAAGAGAGAATCCTCAGCTGTCACTAAAAAAATTACTGAAAAAATATAAATTAACATTTTTTCCCGTATTAGCTACAATATATAAGTTATTTCAGAATATAAAATAAATACGTAAACACTATTTTCGATTACCCTCAAATTAAAATGTTGTTCTTTATAAGAAAATGATGATGTGTTCCATTAACACAACTTTCTGTAGCTGTTTCACTAACAAATCTTTCTTACAAAAGAGTATTCTTTTATCTACGTTATGCTAATCTAGAGAAAAATTTGTAGAATTAATCTAATTACTCGCTTCCTTATAAGTAGAAGCGAAATAAGGGAATGCATTTAGGCTAAAGCAGTAGTCAATTTTTTTAAAATTTGGTTGCTGTTTGAAACTGTTGAGGTTCGGTTGACTTTGCGTGGTCCCGTTTGAGAAAAGTTAATTAATAATTGAAACTAGTAACAAAAAATGTCTCAAAAATGGTCAACCCTACAAAAAATCTATATACTCTTGGAATAAATAAAACCTTAAACACCAAGTTTGGTATTTAACTGATTTTTTTTTGTGCGCTATGCTGCCCACACCCAGAGGGACCTTTTTCTAAAAATTTATTTTTAGACTCATGGGACCATACATTTACAATGAAATCTTGGTATTAAATATGTTGATAAAATACAATACCTTCTCTATCTACTATGTACATTGTACATAAGAGCTAGAGTAATTAAAAATGCCCAGTCGGATATTAAGAATAGTTTTCAAAGTTATTTTCTCTCGGATGTGAGTGGAGTTATTGTGGTATGGTAGATATTTTACAACTGTTTCCCAAATACAGAAAGTAATATCACAATTTTGAATTAATTTAATTAAAATTGTGTGCATTTTGAGTTACACTTTATTAATTTTCAAAAAATCTCTTGCAATAACAGACGCAGAACTACTGTTATATCTCATCACTAATGACATTTTATATGCAACTTGGAGCAATTAAATTAAATGGTATACAGTAATTTCTCGCCAGACAAATAAAATAAGTAATTGTCATTAAATATGTTTCAACTTTTTAAAAATAATGGTAAAAGCAAACTGCATTCTAACTTTGACATCGACTTAATGTCTTAATACCAGATTTTTCTCTTTGACAAACATTAAGTTAACCATTTTAATCAGTACCTTTAACCATATTTAACATTACAATGATCTCTTTTAAATCAAGCGAGTATTTCTAACACTGTGTACCTGTTATTTTGTTTTTATACTTTTGATAAGATTTCCCTATTCTGACTTTTAACTGTCCATCAAAGTGTTTCGCTTCATGCTAGAAATATTAAGAACTTAAAGAAATTATTTAAAACCTTTGAAAGTTTGCTTAGTGCTTTTAGAGACCGTGCAAGGATGTTATAATTATTATTTGTGTTATTTATTTCTTAAATTTGAATACAGTAGCTTTTGATTACGATGAGACTATTCTGCCAATCAACGAAACTGCTGGCCTATTGACTCAGAAATATAATAAAGGAAATATTAATGAAATAATAAACATTAAAAAAACATTTTGGCTACCTTCATAATCTTTTTCCTTTCATATGTTTTCAATACGCACAACTGCAATTGTTGTTTATTTCATTTAGTTTTGTATAAGTTTATGTTTGTGATAAAATCTAATAAAGTTGAATACATTTTAGATAAGTATTTTGCCTCATATTATATTCTCTGAGTATGCAAAATTGTACCTTTTCCGATTTGAATAGATAGTTTCTTTTTCTTATTCTACTTTATGGCTAGGACTCCAATTTCTTTTGTGATCCAGGTTTACCTCCTTTCTTCCCTTGTGGATTATAGTTTGAAACTGTCTTGGCTAGCATATTGGTTTGCATTATATCAAACTGTCACTTCCAATTTCCAATATGTGTTTTTATGTTATTTGTATCTTCCACTTCTAATTATTCGCGGATGTTCATATGGTCTTTGTTCAGTTTAGAATACCTAATATAGGTCTGAGGAATCTTATTGCTGCTTCGTGAATTATTTGCAAGAGTAATTTTGTATTAGTCCACATTTCGGCTTTATGTATGATAAATACGTATTACGGTATAGAAACGAGTTGGCTTCAATCAGAAGCATGACTCATTGAGAAATCTGATGTTCATTCACAAGACTTTCTCTACGTCTCTGTAGCAAATTATTGTTAAACTTCTACGCCATACTCATCGAGATAAACATTAGCAGAAATGGTCTTATTACTTGCTTCCTTGTAAACAGAAATGTTATAAAAAGTGCACTAGCCTAAGGCTATAGTCAAATCTTTTAAAAGCTGGTTGCTATGTGATTGAAATTTGTTTCTTTGCATCGCCAGGAGCTGAAAATTTTACCTATGAGAAAAGTATAAATAATTTAAAACTGAAGCCAATAACAAGGAGTATTGAAATTGTTAACACCACAAAAAAAATGTGTATGACATACATTTTGTGTTTTAACGAGCTCTACATTTTGTAGTAGTTTCGAGCCTGGTTTTGCCTTATGTTTTAATGTTAGTTTTAACGTTTCAGCTACGAGTATATATACTTCTTAAATATATACTATTTTACACCCAAAAAATTAATAATGATAGTTGTTCCAGAATATAATTTTGTAATACTACTTTTGAACGGACTCGAAATGCCACTGCTTTTGTTTTATCTATTGATATGTTTATGTTAAGGTAATTTATGGTTCTCTTCAACACGTATGCCATCTTTTGTAATTCAACTTCAGTCTTTGCCAGCAAGACATAGTCGTAAGTAAATAAAGTTGTTATTAACATTTTATTTCCCAATTTGATTCCACCTGCTTTTTCCATAATATTATTATTTTGTCAGTGTATACTCAAAAAAAAAATCGGTTGTTAAAGGGAAATCTTGTACTCCATCTGTTGTTTGTAGTGACTGTTGCTGTTTATTTTAATCTGAATTGCTTTATATATCTACATTTTGTATTACTCGTATTGAATGTAGTGTATTCCTTTCTTCTTTAAGAAATATCATAGTTTTATTCTCGATAGCTTATCACACGCTTTGTTATGGTCAAATAGTAAATTTGTTTTCAGTCATGTTATCTGCGTTTATGTCTCTATACTTTAGAGTAAATGTGTCTCATGCAATTACTTTCTTTTTTAAATCCTGACTGTTGCTGAACAAGGATTGCATCCATTATATTTTTTAATCCGAAGCAATTTTTTTATAAAAATATATCAGTCGTGTTTGAAGCTATTTATCATAGTCATTCCACACATTCGCATTTAATTCCTTTATTCACTTATTTAGGTTTAAATATCTGAGTATAATCAGTACTGAATCCAATTTAAAATGTGACCTATCTTAATTTCCCTTACAATGCTTCGATAGGGTAATGTTTTATCGGCTGACTAATGTTAGCAAAATATTAGTAATGTGTTATAAAAGCTTAAATTGCCTTTTCGATAATTCTTCATGCTTTATTAAACCATTTCATTTGCAGTTTTTAATTTGATGAACATCAAGCCATGATCAAATTTATCTTTTGGAGATATTCAGCTTATTGTGAGTTATTTAATCCTGCCAGTAGTTCATGATCATCATGAAACAGCTTAGACATGATTATCTCAACATGTAGTAACATTATAAATTAATCTGCAATTTTATAATTACTTCTAAGTACGAGCTGAACAGAGCAAATGAGAGAGAGTGCTCTTTCTGGTTCTTCACTACATCTCTTTACAATATCCACTCATGTTATTAGTACACAGGATTATTTTATTCAATAGTACATTCCACTTTTACTCTCTAACAAGTGAATCAAAAGCTTTGTTGAAGTGCATAAGTCCTATGAAATTTGGATTATTGAATTATCAACATTTTTCAATCGCTTGTGATAAAATAAAAATACTATCTAAGTCTAATACATCTATTTTGTCTAAGTTAATTTGTTATTTTACAAATTTAAGTACCTTTCACTTGCGTTTTATATTGAGAAACAGGTTTATCTCTCATAAATTCCTTATGATCTACTTTCTTATATTTTGACAGCACGACTGGATCATTCCAATCCTCCGTTTGGGATGGCTATCAATGTACTTCTTTATGTATACGTATTATAACATGGCAAAAATTAATATTTCTCAATGTAATTCCCAACATCTCCGAAATAGTAAATGCAGAAACAACCGTGGCCTTTGAGAAATATACATCACTGTAGGTTTAGGCGGTCCTCAAGAATCTGTTGAGTAGGCTCATTGCTAAAAGCAACGTTCTGAAGAAATCTATTGCCAATGTTGATATTTTCAGTCATGAAACTTTAAAGGTTCATATTTTTTCGTTGTTTATATTCCAGATACTATATTACTGAACTTTTGGCAATGAGATGGATAGTTGAATGCATTTAAAGCTATAAACTCTTAACCACAGCCAAGTCGAAAACTGGATGCCTTATCTTTTACAGTTTGTAGAAAAATAGGTAAATTGTGTTAAATTTAGCATTTAAAAATAGCGCTAAGTTACTAAACTCTTGATAAACAAAGCCACATTTGATAACGCAATAACCTTTGTGTTCACGAAGAATGAAGATTTATGTACAGGTATTAGATTCATATTTTTAAGTATTTTGTATATGACTTCTCACTGTGATAGTTTTATATTTCAAAACCCATCCAAAAAATAAAGAACGCTTTGACATAACTAAATAATAACGAGAGATATCAAAACAAAAGCTTATTTACTAAGTTACAGTGCCTTACTCTATTTCTCAACGCAAACTCCATTCTCCTAGGGCATTTACTGCCATGTGGCATCAACTTTTTACTGTCAAGATTGCAGTGTTCTGCCTCCAAAGAACTTATTCATTTTATAATGAACAAAATGTTCTGCCAATGAAATTTTATGGGAAAGTAATGCAAGTGTATAGTGATAATGCAATGAACGAGTCCTCAGTGAGGAAATAGTGCATAATTTACAAATAATGAAGGAAGTATGCACGAAGAAGACCGGATTGGGAGATCAACATTCGTTATGAATGAGTTGAAAGCTAATGTTGATGAAAGAATTCGTGAAAAACCGGTGTTTCACTTGGAAAATTTTACATGACCTTTTGGGTGGAAAGATTTCCCAACCGATGAAGACTTCAAAGTTGCAATGACATTGGCTGAGATATTTGACGGTGGAAGAACGTAACAACTGCATTGATAAACTGGTGCAACATCACTATAAATATCTTTACAAAATGGAGATTACGTTTAGGAATAAAGTAAGGTTCTGTAACTTTTTAAATGAGGTGTTGCGTATATATCTTGGGTATTACTTAACAATGCCAAGTATGTATGGAGTAAATATTGTTACTTGATCCCTATAAGTGTAATCTGCATTGCCTATCTCATAAATATAACACTATAACACTAGAAACGCTTAACTCGGCCAGCAGCTATTTATAAATGTTCTTCGTATAAAGAATGTAGAAGAAACTTCAAAATAATAGTTCTTTACCCCTAACAAAAACCGTTCACAGCAATCTGGTTTATAATTTATATCCAAATTTGAAATAAAATGTTACAATCACAGTTTTTAAAATGTCTAAATTAAGATATAATATGACGAAACGCATTGAAAAGATCATAACTGATTACTCTAACATCTTTTTTATGTTAACGTCCTTTAACCTGGTTGGTCATTGGACGATGAATGACGTTGGTGAATTGGTGCTCAAATGATCTAAGGGTGCATGGAGCTTAAAGTTACTCGTCTTTTCAGAATAAGGGAAAAACCTTGAAAAAAAATTATCCGAGTAACTCATTAAGAGAGATGCAAATTCGCGAGTTGTTTGAGGCAGATACGCTACCACCACGATACCCAGGTGGGCTCTGAATATTTAACAAGTCTCTAAAGCAGTGTTTGAAGTAAACAATTAAGTAGAAAACATGTGAAGCAGCGACAAACCGCAATACATTTGCAAATTTTTAGCTCAAGAATTACAGCCGTGAGTATAATACATGTTCATATGAAGATCATTGTTGACAAAAAAAATTCTGAAACTTTCTTTCATACATTTCTCAAGAGATTACCCTCCATTGAAATTATTGACAATATTCAAAACATCACCTCATTTTTATTGCAACATTTCGAAATTTCATACTATACTTATATTATATATCTTATTCCAATGTAAGTGTACTTCAGTTTATGCAAAGGCCATTGCCGTGGAGATAATAGGGAATTTCCAACTTCATTTTGCTTTTCTCGCAAACATTTTTCATAATTTTTCATTAATTACGGATGTTTCACACCATGCCGTTTTATTGTAATATGTTTTAAGTTTACGGTATAACTTTTAAAGGCCTCTAAAGACATTTAAGCACGATTTCTTCTGCACTTGAGCATCACCATAGTTATACCATTAAGTTAGAAAAATATTGTTTAAAATTGAAAAGAGACTTGATATTTTTTACTGGAACAAGGAAATGGTATACATAGAAAGGATGCTTAATTTCGAAGAAGGGCAGCTAGAAATTCTACTTTGCCACGAAACTTAACGCATTCAAAATCTTCAATGTGGAGGATATCAAGGAAATTCTTACCAAATATATTTTTAAATTAATATCACGGAAAGCTTAAGTACTGTTTATTTTGAAATTGAAACATTTATCACACGTATAATAGATAAAGCAATTACACGAATCAAAGTACATACATTACTATTTCTGAAATTTAGAATTATAATTTAAGCATTCTCTTGACATTTTTCTAGCTTTAATGTACTTAAATGTATAAAAATTATGCACAGTATAAAATTAGCTGAAGCATTTTAAAAGTGGATATTTTAGGTTGCACGGCGCATCAGCTAAGGGGAAAATTTTCCCATGCTACAATAGGCTATAAATCTTGTAATGTGTATTTGATTTAAGTGATTGTGTTCCCATTGTGAGATCGGCTTATTAATATAGTACTCAGTGACATAACCAAATACTTAATATTTGGAACATATGAACTTTAAACACAATTAGAACCAGCCCTGAACAAAATATGTCTTTGAGCACTAAAGTTGCATTTTTTCTTTCCAGTTTTCAAAATGTTAACCATATAAATGTACAGAATAGCACTTTATAAGCCTAATATAAAAAAGCATATAGCAAGGATGTTTGTTAGGAATGTTAAACAAAAGAATAATGTGCGGGACATTTTTTTTCTAGTGTTAAAAGGAACAAAAAAAGTGATACTTAATTTCATACCTTAAGCTTTCATGTTAGTTACTCTGTTTTGATGTACCTGGTCGGAAATTGTGAATTCAATTAGATTTTCATGTTTATTTTTCGTATTTCTTCGCTTAATAAAATCAGGTTTAACATATACATGCAAATACAGAACTCCTATTGCCATAAATACTGTTTCTTATCTATATTATAACTCGTGCGGATATGTTACACCATAATTTATAATTTTTTCTCTTGTGAAGGAATAGTATATTAGTGTACATAACTTTTAAGCGTCTGTTAAGAAAATAATTCATTCGCTATAAGTAATATATTTGATTCAGTTTTTGGTATCTGTAAGGAATGATACCTTCCAGCAGATATAATATTATTCTGCTTAACATTTTTATTCTAATTCATGCTTATATAGAGGCATATATTCATTACCGAAACTATAGGCTTCTGAATTCAACACTGTTTATTTCCTAGCATTGAGTTTAGAATTCAATGAGAATTAATTAGATATGCTGAGCTAAACATGTACGATTTTTACTTTCTCTATACGTGCTATGTACATAAGGTATAGAGAAGATATTGTAATGCACCCAAAAATTTGATACCGAGATGTCACCGGAAATACATGTTTTGTGACCTCCAGAATCCAAAAAAAGGATTTTTAAAAAAATGTCCGTATGTGTCTGTGTGTATGTGTGTGTGTGTGTCTGTGGGCAGCATATCTCAAAAACGAAGAGACCGTTAAAAACCAAACTTGGTATTTAGGTTTGGTATCTTTCAAGGATGCGACACGAAGATTTTCAGGAAAATTCCCCTACTCCCAACTACCCTTTACATGGAACCTTTTTTCCAAATTTTTGATTTTATAAAAAATGCCTCTAACGACTTTGATTAAAATATCGTATATTAAATATGTTTACCTTACAAATAAAATGAATATCTTGAAGTTTCTGGGAATAGACTCTGAAGACTACTTTATTCTGGATGAATTTTGCATAACTACTAAACCGTCAGAGATGGACAAAAACTTAACACACAAAAAATGTAGAGCACGTTAAAGCACACAATGTATGTTATGTACATTTTTTTCTTGGAGTTGATCGTTTTTGAGATATTCCTTGTTTTTGGTTTCAGCTTTGAAAAACTTATTTTCTCATACAGGAATTTGCCAACTCGTGACCATACAAACAAACGAACTTCAGTCACATAGCAACCAGCTTTTGGCTTTCACTTTAACATATGGAACTCCCTTATTTCGCTTCTACTTACAATAAAGCAAGAAGTAAGACTATTTCTGCAAATTTTTCTTGATTAGCATGAAATAAATAAAAGAATAAGCTTATTAACAATTATTTGTTACAGAGATATAGAGAAAGTGATGTGAATGGAATACATCAGATTTTTTTTAAAATTAACCAATAAGCGTTTAGTTGTAGAAAAGATACAGAAACAAGAGAAGAAAGAAAGTAAAAAAATGGAAGTAAGGAAAAACGAATGCTTGCAAAATTTCAAACATGACCATCAGAAATCCATTTGGAAAATCGTAAATGTGGAAACTGAAATATTTCGAAAGCGGCTAAGCTACGCAAAAACTGACCATAATTATATTTTGTAATGAACTCCCCGTACCTCATGAACTAAGAATGCCTATATTACCTTACTCAAGTTAAACAAAATTCAGTCAGTATGAAACACAGCTCACAAGCTATTTAAGAAAGACATTTTATTGTCATTAAAATGTGTTAAATATATCTTAGTCTACATTTTAGATGTAATTTGCTAGAATTAATATCAATCAGATATTTTACGTATTAAATTTAATTTGGAATGACCTGACCTTCTGTGTTGTATCTTTGAAATATGATGAACGTCAATTCCAGTTTAATCTATAACATTTTGAGTTCTGCTGTTCACAGAGTCATATAAAGCCTTTTGATTTACTGAAATTCAAAACGTGTACTTGACATATCATTTTGCGAGAAGTATAATACTCACTTTCTTGTTTACCTATGATAGTAAAAACGTTAATACTGGCTTTAAATAT
Organism: Hymenopus coronatus; assembly: GCA_030762935.1. Classification (NCBI taxonomy): domain Eukaryota; kingdom Metazoa; phylum Arthropoda; class Insecta; order Mantodea; family Hymenopodidae; genus Hymenopus; species Hymenopus coronatus. The sequence continues at coordinate 55,505,627 of CM060892.1, read as the reverse complement.
ACACAAATAATAATATATAATTTTGTTACTCTCTTACAACAATCTGAAAAAAATGCAATGTTGCAAAGCTGCTAAATCATACAATTTCGCATTTACAAAAATGCAAATTTTAAATGATTGCAACAAAATTCTTTATTCACACTAGGAAAACACATAATCGTACTTGAGTGGTATTTATCCAATGAGGTACATAACATATTATTTTAGCCAGTGAAAAATATTTAATTGGATCCAAGCAACAGATCAAAATGTATAAATGTATCTAGAAATCTAATGTATGTCCGCTATATGTCAGTAAAGTATCTGGAAAAGAATTTAACAAGCTCAACAAAGTCCATTTCCGCATTCCCACTTCTTCATATCAAGGAAACAATATGAAATACAAGGTAAACTTATGCTAAAATAGATCCCCAGAATCGCATTCGGTAGTTAACGGCTGAATTTTAGATTTTGACATGATTAGAGTAATTATCGGTGACTGCAGATCTGAATCATAATAATTAACGAATCAATTTGCAGATGAAAACATAAAGCACAAAGTAATACTGCAGACAAACTACTCAAAACTATGGGCTTCATTAACAAACCTGAGAGGAAAAGAATAATGTAATTTGTTTATCCAGATGCTCAAGTGTCCCCGATGTTTGATAAAGAATTCACTGATTCCAACTATTCACCTTTAGAGATCATGTAGATGAAAACATTTATAGCAAGCTGTTGAACCATAGAGTCTAAAATGCTGTGGATATTATAATTTTAAAAAAAATAAGCATACCGATATGTTAAAGGCTTCCAAATTTGCCACTCCTCTGTTTTCTTATTTTCAGACAAAAAGCTCTAATTTTTATACATAATTTATTTAGAGGTTTTTGATTTTAAATTTCTTCTGTAATGTTTCAGATAAAATTTCTAAAAATTATATGCTAGTTATTCCTGGTTTCTTTTTCTGTGAATTAATATTGAAGCTTTAAATAATACTGAATGAATGCATCGCGAGGAAAAATTTAATAAAGAAGAATTATAAGATTAAATTCTAAACAGGAAATCTTTAAGAATTACAAGGAAGTGTCTCCATGACCTTTTAAATTATCATGATAATATTTAAAACCTGTGATGGCAGATATCAAACAGCTTTGGACATTAAAACCAGATTTTAATATTTTAAAACTTGTAATTTAAACTTTTTATAATCTTTAAATACTTTAAAGAATCAGCAATATAACACTTTTTTATGATGAATGAGACCCATAAGAGTGATGAGTTTTCGAATAATCTCATTAGAAATTTGTAGATATGAGGCAATGAACATGAAAAACATATATGGGATACAGAACTATTGGTGGCTAAATTATGGAAATATTTATAGTGAAAACATATGCAGAATAACCATTCACAGCCATTTAAAATTAAATCTAATTTTTCAACTTTAGTAATGAAAATATCCAAAATTTGTTTACAAGATTATATTAGTGGGCATATATGACTTCAATGTACACATTTTTATTTCCGAAAAGAATTTTATTTCTTGCAAAGTATTAGGTAATTTAAATATTTATGCTCATTCTGTTTACTACTATAAGATACTATAGCAAACAAAGCTGCCCTCGAATACACTTAGAAACTGCATGATTTGATTCGTCTAAAAGTTTCTTCAGCGACTGTGTCCTTTTCTTAAACTAGTTGAAGAATATAAGTTCCTCATATTTTCCACAAGCTTTGTTCATTTACGTGATCTATTTATCGTTTATGCACATTTTATGGTTGGTTGCAGATTATCCATCGCCTATTTATCATGACGGCCCTAACGAAAAAGTCTGCGTGTATTGCTTTTTCTTTCTGCTTCCTTCTTTTAATTACTTTTTGTGTGATTTCTTCTTTGATTGTGGCGTTTTTATCATTATGTCATCCAGAAAGAATATTTCTCATGCGGCAATATAAGCCAGTCGTTCGGTGCATACTTGCTTGCCACTATGACCCTTTTTAAGTAGCTTGCTTTTACATTCTTCAGCTTTTCCATATCCCTGATCTTTATTTTTTACCGTATGAGTTCAATCCCATATGTGTCCTCAGAACGTTTATATATCTCGACATTGAATTTTTGAGAAGAATACCCAGCATATACCATTAAAAGTAAAACGGAAGAAAATCCTAACCACACAATTTTGACTAAACGTATTAACCAATGATATCGAAACAACACAGCAATATAAAACAACCGAAAATGGCACTGGAGCTATTGCCGTTTCAAATAGTTTCAGCGCTGTTTTGCTATAGTTAAGTAGTAAAGAAAGTAAGAAAACATTTTCAGGCTAATATAATTTTAATTTAAAAAAAAAACATCTGATATGTTCCATTCTATTGATTTTCTGCAACAAATTATTGTAAAAAGCTTATGATTCTTTTTACTTCATGCTAAGCAAGAAAAAATTAGCAGAAATAGTCTTACTACTTCCTTCCCTGCAAGGAAGGGAAATTACGGAGTATCATAGGCTAAAGTATTAGTCAAAAGCTGAGTGATATGTGACGAAGTTCCTTTGTTTCTATGGACAGGAGTTGACACGCTTCTGTATGAGAAAAGTATACGTTTTTAAAGTTGAAGCCAATAACAAGGAATATCTAAAAAACGATCCACTCCACAGAAAAAATGTAGGTGTTTTAACGGGTGCTACGTTTTCTGTTATGCAAGTTATTGTTTGTCTGTTACGGTTTGCCAGTTATAAAAAATCCGTAAAATTCATCCAGAATAAAGTAGTCTTCAGAGGCTATTCCCAGACAATTCAAGATATACATTTTATTTGACAGATAAATATCTTTAATACACGATATTTTAATCAAAATTGTTACAGCCATTTTTGAGAAAATTAAAGTCTAAAGGATAGTTGGGTGTGGGGGTGATTTTCTTGAAAATATTCGTGTCGCATCCTTGGAAGATACTGAACTTAAATACCACGTTTGGTATTTAACGGACCTTTTGTTTTTGAGCTATGCTGTCCACAGACACACACGGACCTTTTTCCAAAAAAATCTGTTTTTTAATTCAGGAGGACTCAAAACATGTATTTCCGGTGAAATCTCGGTATCGAAGTTTTGGGTGCACTACAATACCTTCTTTATACACTGTGCGTAGTACGGCTAGAGAAAATAAGAACTGCAAGGAAAACTAAAAGGACAATAGATTTCTGTATTAATACATTTTTCTGTGAAGGCTGTATTAATATAATATAGCTTTATAATATTACTAGCTTTCACAGAACAAGATAAATACCAGAAAAATATAGCTCTCGGTAGTAGAATTTTGAAACAAATAAGTATTTACAAAGTTATGTTCGGTATAATTTATTATAAAAAATCTGGTGTGTTACACTCACATGACTTTCCCTAGCTGTTCTACAAACTTCTTACATAAGTTAATTCTTCTTTCTGCACCTTGCTAATCGAGGTACTCATTAGCACAATGTTCTTATTACTTAGTTCCTATAAGTAGGAAGAAAATAAGAGAATACGCTAGGCTAAACCAATAACCAAATGTTTTAAAGTGTCATTACGCGATTGTCATTACAAATCGCTTCTTTTCTTGGCCAGGAGCAGAACAAAAGAAAAACGGACATTCCCGCCTGAGAAAAGTATAAGTACTTCACAACTGAAACTAATAACAATGAGTACCTCGAAAACAGTAAACTCCACGAGAAAAATTTATATGACATAACTTGTGTATTTTAAAAAAGCCTAAATTTTTTGTAAAGTAAGTTTTTGTCTATATCTTACGGTTTACTAGTTATGCCAAATTAAGCAAAATTCATCCAGAATAAACAGGTCTTCAGAAGCTATCCCAGAAAATTAAAGATATAAATTTTATTTGTTAGGTAAATATTTTTAATATACGATATTTTAATCAAAATCGTTAGAGCCATTTTTAAGAAAATCAAAATTTTCGAAAAAAGTTCCATGTAAAGGGTAGTTTGGGGTGGGGGGATTTTTCTCAAAATCTTCGTGTCGCATACCTGGAAAATACTAAACTTAAATACCATGTTTGGTATTTTAGCTCCTTTCGTTTTTTAGTTATCGTGTTCATAGACACATGGACACACGGACACACACACACACACACAGACCTTTTTCTGAAAATGCTTTTTATGGATACAGGGGGTCCTAAAACATGTATTTCCGGTGAAATCTCGGTATCCAATTTTTCTCTAAACACTATACATAGTGCGTATAGAGAAAGTAAAAATACACATAAAGAACTCTATAATTACATTTTGCAGGTGATGGTTGTTCTATTCTCATATTCGGGAAGCAATTCAGAAGCAGCCACAATTACTGAAACCTACATCAATTAGGGTTTTTAGATAATCTTAAGGTTATACTGTTGCACCTTAAGAGAAATGATAACACTCAGGACTGATTTAGTAATTTTAAGGTTTTCAACAAAATCAAACTTTCCGAAATACCTAGAAAGATTATGTTGACAGATTGATGACCAAAGATCGGCCACCAAAACTCTTCATAAAGGAAAGGACTTGAGGAAAAATCCTGTGTCCTCACAAGAAATGGAATGAACAAACTTAACTTCACTAAGAGGCTCTTGAAGATGTTGAAAAACATTATAAATACTTACGCTCCTAAAACAACTGAGATTTCAGACCAGAGTGGTCGTTTGTATGCTGGAAGGTTCCTTAAGAAGAATACTTTTTGGACGAATATTTGAAAACTGGCTTCTACTCGTATTAAACTCGCTGATTTGATCGTCCTTAAATCTTCAATAAAACACCTCTTTAAAACAGATAAGTATTAGATCCTTCTTTATCGTGATTTTTGTATCAAATGTTTTGCATTACCACGGTAAACGATACATTTATGAGACATAATACACAGTGTCATGAAAATATGCGTAACAAAACCCTTCTGCTATATTCACATGACTTCTTTTTTGCTGTTGAAGTTATAACGAAACGAATTTGCAAGTTTCCTGCTTTTCTGTGGAAGTAAGACCTTAAAATATTTTGGAATAAATCCCGACTACAAATTTTTGCCTTGGAATGAACTCGGATATAAAACTGTTAATTATTTTCTATATACAAAAGTTTAACATTTACCTTACTTACATCCTTCGCTGCAGCTGTCTGGCATATTCCTCATTGCTACCATAGTGCAGCTGATCTGTAGAATAAAGAAATAATTAATCAAATATGTAGAATAAGAATCAATTTTATTTGATTTAGAAAATAATTAAAATGTATTTCTTGATATACTAGAAGACTTGAAAATGAATTCCTGTGTTATTCTGTCAGTTTGTTGAACTTTCATTTCAACAAAAATTAAATGTATTAAAATATATGTTTCATTCTCATGACTTACTCTATCTCTTCTATTTTATAAGTTGTCGCTATGCGATTGTTATTAAAATTTGCTTCTTTATATAGCAAACTGAAACAAAAGAAACGGATGACTCCTGTTTGAGAAACACTAAGTATTTTATAATTGAAACCAATAACAGGGAAATTACTCGGAAACAGTTACATTTAAGGAAAACGGTATATGACGTAAATTTGGTGTTTTAATAAGATGTACATTTTTTATGTAGTAATCCATTGTTTATCTTTTACGACTTAGCGGTAATACAAAAGTTATCCTGAATGCAGAGGTGATCTGAGGCTATTACCAGAAATTTCCAAATTTACATTTCTTTGTGATGAAAACGATTTAAACATATAGTATTTTAATCAAAATCGTTTGAGCCATTTTGAAGAAAACAAAATTTTCGAAATCTTTCCCATTTAAAGGGTAACTTGGGGAGGGGAGATTTTTTTAAAATGTTCGAGTCACATGTTTAGAAGATATTAGGTATTTAAATATTATCAATTTTGGTATTTAATGGAGTTTTGGTTGTTGAGATAACTCTCTACATGTATACACACACAAACTGATTTTTTCTAACAGTACTTCTGTTTTGGATTCAGGGTGACCCTAAAACATGTACTAATGCTGAAATCTTGGTATAGATTTTTTTCGTGGAATACAATACCCTCTCTACACACTACGAATATATTACGTGTAGAGAAAGTAAAAATGTATTGTATGAATTAACGCAATAACAAAATATAATCAAGATTCAATCTTTATAATTTTGTTTTTTGTTGAAGCGTTAGATCTACAGTTAGGTTTCTATAACGATGTTCGTGGCTTTAGCGGAATAAAAATACAATAAAATATGAATAGAGAGCATAAAAATAAGAGTGAAAGTCTATTTTAAAACTATTTTCAGAAACTGTTGTTTCAACTGGAGGTACGCCTAGGGCTTGTTACCAGGTCGCACAATAGAAGCTCTTTTAATTGTTACAGAGAAGTTCTGCACAATATGTTGCATTCTAAGTATGCTTTATACTGTTTTTCTAAAAGTGCTTTAAATTTTCCCAGCGAAAATTTCTCGGAATGCAATAATGGACATCATAATGTAAATCACGCATAAAAATATAGATACGGCTTCTAATGAAATACATTTTAAAACAAGCTTGATGGATTTATTAACCTTAAAACTAAAATTATGATTGTTTCTGCTAAACTGATAATTTGTTCATTTTGGGCTCTTATTAAGTAGGCAACGTAATTCTTTCTCGCTGTGTCTTCAACTAGAAAAAAAAAATTAAGTGTTCATTCACATGACTATACACTTTGCAACAAATTATGAATAAAGAGCTTATTATGCTATTTACTTCATGCTAATAGAGAAAAAAATTAGCAAAATTTTGGTCTTACTATTTGCTTGCTTGCTTATAAGAAGAAGAGAAATAAGGGAGTACAGACTAAAGCGACATTCAAATATTTTAAAGGCTTGTTGCCTTGTGACTGAAGTTCTTTTGTTTGTATGCACAGGAGTTGACAAATTCCTGTATGAGAAAAGTATAAATATTTTAAACCTAAAACCAATAACGGAGATTGTCTCTAAATACGTGAACTCGACGAGAAAAATGTATATAACATAAATTGTGTGTTCTAACGAGATTTACATTTGTTGTGTAGTAAGCTTTTCTCTATCTCTTACGCTTTACCAGGTATGCAAAATTCCACAAAATTTATCCATAATAAAAATGTCTTCAGAGGCCATTCCCAGAAAATTCAGGATATGCAGATTTTTGTCATGTACAAGGATCATTTCAGAATTCATGGCAAATATTATTTATCAGTTAACAAAACTGCAGGAAACAAAACTCAGGATATACGATTGAAAGTCACTGGAGTATTCTTCTCAATGTTGGTACTAAATTGGGATCCGGTACAAGGGTTATGGGTATGGGACATTGGAAGATGCTAAAACAGTGATCATTGTTTAATTCGTATTGCATATGCACAAAAGTGTTTGCGAGCTAACGACCTTCAAACATATCTTTGACGCTCACGAGCATTTCTGCCACGCAGAAATGCAATTTTTATGTATGTTCATTCACCTTGGAACACAGCCTCTAGTATACTAACGTTTCCATGAGTCTACTAGCACCTGCCAATAAACTCAGACGTCATCTGGTGGTGATATCCCATTCTGTGTACAACATGTTTTGAAATTTATATTCTGCAATAACGTATATTCAGTTATTCGGAATATATACAATAGTTGCAATGAACTTCTGAAATGACCTTCGTAATATACGATATTTTAATCAAAATCCTTTGAAGAAATCAAACTTTTAAAAAATGTTTCATTTCAAGATAGTTGGGGTGGAGGAGGTTTTCTTGAAAATCTTCCTGTCGCATCCTTTGAAGATACTAAACTTCAATACCAAGTTTGGTATTTAAGGGACATTTCATTTTGGAGTTATGTTGCCCACAGACACATACACACACCGACATTTTTTTTTAAAAATGCTTTATTTTAATTCAGGGTGTTTCAAAACATATATTTCCGGTGAGATCTGGCTATCGAATTTTGGGTGCATTACAATACCTTTTCTACATAGTGTGTAAATAGACGTATAGAGAAAGTAAAATCAGGTAAAATAATTGTTAAAATAACCGCAATTTTCTACTCTTCGAGGGATCAAAAAAATTACTGATTGGTACATAGGGAAATATAATATACAGTCATTCTTTAGTCTACAATCTCCGCGTTCATAGAATCCATGTGATCCCTCAGTGTGACATCTTCTACATATATAGAGTTTTAGTTCATTGAAAGAAGCATCAAGATGCTGTTGAATTGCGTAATACAACGCATTTGACGGACTCTCGTGAGGTTAGACGTATAAACTGAAGAGACAAATAATGTGTTCAACTTAAATTGTCGTAAAGAGCTATATGAAAGAAATCACAATCGATTTCAATTTCCATTGTTGTAATATATTTTAAACCTTATACTGTATAATAAAATAATTATTAATATCATATTTTCTGTACGAAAAGCATCGGATACATCTCTTACAAGGGACTTAACAATGTTTAACTCTTTTCAACAATGGAGAAAAGTTAATATTAATGTGTTGCGGCAATACTGATAATGTCCACACCTAATTATAGAATCCTTTAAACATTAGATTATGATTATATTTATCCAACTTCATATGCTGGAACATACAATAAAACACTTCATAAATAAATGGAATAATAAAAGCTGTTATTTAGTATTTTAATTTAGGATGTTGCACGTTCTCGCAGAATTACCTTGATTTAACTTTTGTGATAAAGTTTGACAATTCCTTCAAATGGAAAATAAATAAACATAGTTAATTATATACAACTAAAAGTTGAAAATGCAACTTAATGACTATTTTTAAATGCCTTTAGATGTTTTAACACTGGTAGTGAAATTGGAAGATAACTTTTGTATTCTTTGTAGACCTACGAGTGGACAAGATTTCGCTTTGTCATTTTTCATAGAGCCTCTTTTTTCTACGAGAATCATGTACTTTAATTAAACCAATGAAATAAAACTCAGTGTATCTCAATAAAAAGTTTATTGCATTGTCAATTATATAATTCTTCCACTTAAAGTCTAGACTTTAGATGCTATTTCATCTGTAAAGACTATCTTCCCATTCCAATCTCGTTCTTGCTATTGATCTTCTACCTCTGGGGTGTAAACAAACACTTGGCTTGTTACTATATCTGTTGAGATCAATTATGTTAATATGTTTGTATCATTGCTGCTTTAAAATTAATATTTTTCTTGTAAGATATGGATTTTTAATTAGCCTCTTATATGTCATATTGTGCATATGATCTCTTAAGTATATCTTAGTATTCGTTTTAAAGAACTGACGTAACTCTATTTTTGCTTTCTGTACTCTATTTAGGATCCATTCGCACTTCCGTATGTTACAAGTGGAATAGCTTGAACATAGCAAAAATTTAAAACTGTCTCTATTCTTGTTTTGTTTCTCAAAGTTGTGTGAATAGTACCGCACATTTAGATAATCTGTGTTCTAAAGCATGTTCTTCATCATATGAAATTAAGCATGTAATTTTAATTTTGGTAATTCAATCTTTCAACATTCATGAACACTAACAGCAGCTCACAAGCACTAAAATTCTTTTGTAAGTAAAGGGTAGAATAAAAGCATATTCATAAACAGGGATATACAAGAATTAATAAAAGTAAGGTTCCTCTAAATACACTATCATAAAGCCAAATTTCTTAAGTTTTAAGAAAATAACTATTTGCAATTTTATAGTTTAATATCAATTTTTATCAAATAGAAGTGTTGTGTTCTTCAGTCCTTCAATAAATGTTAAATTGTGAATATCACTGTATTTGTAAAAGAATGACAATTTTCTTTGTATTTACCAGTAAGTCATAAATAATATTTAGCAACTTAGGTGATAGTTTTATGTTTTTAATCAACTACTAGGTTACTTTGGCTCTAACAATGCGTAACATCCTGATTTCAACTGTTAAAACATATAAGTATAGGAGTATATCTCGGACTGGAGAAATATTTACTTCATCCCTTTTGGTATATCTAAATAGATATCTAAGAATATCATTTCTGCGCTATATTTCTTTGCTGAACTATGCTGATCACTCACGTACAGTTTGATTATATAATAACATTCTAATACCAAACCAATACAGCTTTAAGCCAATATGAATGCAGTACGACATGATTAGGAAAAAATACTGAATGAAAATATGAAACAAATGGTTTCCATAAAAGCCACGTTCAAATTATTACCTTAAAATATATTTGAATTGCAATAGTTTTCGGACAAAAATATTTTGGGAAAATTATTTTAATTTTTAACACTGAAAGTAATATTCTTTCTAATGAAAACAGAGAACAAAATTACATAAATATATATGAAAACAGACAATTTATGAATATCGGAATCACTGAACTTGTGACTCAGTATTTTCAAAGTTGAATAATGGACTATCAGTGTAGTCTCCCTGTAGCCTTAGCTAAGTTAATCACATATTATTTGTGTTTAAGATAAATTGTATATTCCAGTCTAACTGCAGAAAATATAGCCACTATTATGCACGTTATCTTTTAAATTTTTGTTTTTAAACCTATAAAATTCTGAATATAATAAGATATCATATAGTTAAAAGATGCAAAAACTGGATGTTGTAAATTGTGTAGAAAACTCGGAGATTTCTAACTTATAAAATACTATAACATCTTATTATCAAGGATAGTAACATCGTATTGGGGCTCAAATTAAGGTTTTTGTAGCTGGTCATAGGATCAATTTACCTTAACAATTGAATGTTTTCAACTCTCAATTTTAAACATTGGCATTATTAATGAAATCCAATTTATTAAAACATATCAAATTTTCTGAATATCATACTGTGGTCGAACAATAACATTTGTAAAACTTGATGTTTCGTTCTCAATTTTGGAATACATCCTCAGAAGGGATGTTAAGACTGAGGTTTAAATTTTATTGTTCGACCACTATCTAAAAATCCGGAAGCTATATTTACTAGTAACCCAAGCTTCTGTTTATTTCAAAAAATAATTTTACAATTTAATAATGACTATTTACATAGAAGTTATGAAAACTGATTTTTTTAAAAGGTGTGTACAAGAACGACTTATTTACAGTTACAGCTAGCTTATTTTATTAGTATGGCTATTTCGGAAAACCCTTAATGTATGCTTAAATGTTTATTGTAGACATACATAAGATCCACGTTTTTTGTATAGTAATTAATTGTTTTTTGATATAGGTCACATACAGAGCAAGATTGGAAAGTTAAAATCAGGCTGAAAAATTCAATGCCAGGCTGGCAGTCGTAGATGTTCAATTCTCTAACTTTTCAAAGTTTATAAAGTCTCTAAAGTCTAAGTGCCGTAACAAATTAATATATCAGAAAATGTTTTAAACATTAATAGACATTCTTTTTTTTATCATTAGAATTTTCTTAAAACTTTTAATTGTTGTTTAAGAGTTTTAGTTTCCTTTATGCCTATTTGCTTTCACCTTTGTATTATGAAACATGTATATTAGGAAATAAATGTTGCTGATGTTAACTAAATAAAATTTAAGTGAGGATATAAAAATGTCATCGCCATCACTGATAATATTTTTAATTTTCATAACAATAACCGTGTAGAAAACGATAACTTTAAAATATAATACTCTTTAAAAATAAGTGCTTTCATCTGCAGAATTCTGAACCATGTACTTTACTTCAATTTTAAAGTTTTCTTGAAATTCACTCCATTTTGAGATATAATTGCTAACAGCTTTAAGTAAACCTCAAATTAGGAGACATAACATGGTGAAGTAAAAGAACGGCAAGTTCCGAATAAATATGTAGAGTAGTAGTTGAATCAAAATATTAATCACGCAATATAATATTAGAATTTGAAGATTTTATAATAATTATAACATATAAGAATAAGCTGGATAAGCTTACATTTATGTTTGCTTTGATTATTTGATAAGCAACTTTATTTTATAGAATATAATCAATGTTGAATTTTAGTCAGTGTGGGTGATTCAAATAAAATTGGTTCCTAATATAATCTAATGCACAGAATAACTCTATTGAAGAAATCAACATTGCTGAACTGCTTTTCTTACTAACAATATAGTATGAAGAAGAATTTGAAAAATATTACAAATAGATACGTAAGCTTAGTACGTATTATTTGTCTACAGGTAATCTTTCATACATATCTAGCTAGTATTTTATAAAACTATCGGTGTTTTTCTTTTTTGTGAAAATGCGCCTGCCTATTTTAAAATCCCTTTTTTGATAATTTCTGGTTTTATGGTTTTTAGTGACTGCTTAAACTCTCCTTAAGCTTAGCATCATAATTTCGGATGCGGAATTCGTATGGATGACATTGATATATCAAAAAAAAAATGTTTTCTCAGTACAAATAAGACAAAGTTATTTCTTACGTAATTAAGCATTAAGAAACAATACAATCAAAGTGTTCATATTGTGGAATCTAATAATTAAGTACCCCCTGAATGGTTAAATAAGCTCATTTAACTATCTCTATTCACTTTGTGTAAATGAATTAATACTGTAAATATTTCTATAAATCTTTATCTAAATTTAATTAAGTAGATCATAAGAATAGGTTTTATAACCACTAATAAACGATTGAGGGGTAGAGAAAGCTATGTGAACGCAAATACCATTCTTTTTTACTTTCTCTATTTATTACATACCTAATAAGTATTACATTCCACCCAAAAATTAGATAAGAGATTTCGCTAGAAATTAGCGTTTTAGGAACCTCAAAAAACATTTATAGAAAAATATCTGCATGTGTGTGTGTGTTCATGACAACTTAAGTCTAAAACGAAAACTCCGTTAAACATAAACCTGGAAATTACTTCCTAAATTTCGGTTACAGAAATCTGTTAACTCTCATCTCTATCTTGGAGTGAAATTTTATAATAAACTACCTTTAAATATAAGACAAATTGCAAATGCAAGTTCTTTTAAAATTAGTGTAAAAAACAGAATTAACTTAATTTTTACAACATACAAGAATATTTAAATATAGATGCATTTTAATGACTTGCTGACGAAACCTATTTGCATTGCATGTATGCCAAATGGTAAAATAAATGATCATTATAATCATTATCAATTATCATTATCATTAAGTTAAATATTTCTCAGGATTGCAACACGAACATATTCAGGAAAATTCCACAACCATCAGATGGAAATTTCCTGTTTTCTAAAAAATCGCTCAAAAGAATTTGATTAAAATCCTATATATTAAAAATATTTATGTGTTAAATAATATGCATAATTTGAATTTCTTGGGAATAGTCCCTGAAGTCCTCTTCATTTTTGTCGAAATTGTAAACCGTAGCAGATAGAATTAGTTTTTTGTTTTGTTTTGTTTATTTTTTGTAAGCTTGCTTTTCTGAAACGGGAAGTCCTTGCAGGTGTCATATCTGTTTTGTTTTACTTCTAGTCATGGAATGATAATGAATATCACATAGCGACCGCTTTAAAATTTTGATTATCGCTTTAGCTAACTATATTCTGCATATAACATACCTACAACGAATTGTGAAAGTATACATGTCTGTATATCTAGCGGTGGATAGAAGAAAGAAAGTTTTGCATGAATATTTTCTAAAAACAAATGTAGACAAAGACGTAGTAAAGTCATATTACTTCACATGAGATTTTAATAGTGTTTATCGCAATAAACATTTCAACAGTATTTACAACTATCTTTAAAATTTTATAATGGTCAGAAAACCTCACCACAAGAAGCTCATAACAAATTGAAATTGTTTAGTGTTAAAGATTTTCATAACCTGTTGCTTTTTATTTCTATACTATCTGATGTAAATACTATTCTTTTCTGTAGTTATAATGACTAGGATCACACCAGTGCTGCCGATGTGCTGGAATTTTGTCACGCAGGAGCTCTTTTATATGCCAGTAAGTCTACTAACATAGCCAAATTTCAGCCCGTGACTTTGGATTCAATTGTACCACTCACACCAAAATGCTTTCTATGGTTATGATACTGAAAGGCGATTGTTTCTTAACACTAATGAATGATTTTGAGATATTTTAACATTTCAGATATTTTAACAATTCGAATGCTGCAGTTTCTGTATGTATTTTTGGTGGTAAACGGAGTTTAGCATCTATTAAATACGTTTTAGAATATATTCTTTAACATTTTATCTCTCCTAATACACGTTCTAGTATTTAGCAAGAACTAAGAATTAACTGATATGTTTCGCAAATGTTGATTTTTCTTGTTTGTACTCTGTAATTTTTACAAAAATAAATTGTATTAGTAATATTCACAATGCTAATAGTAATAATAATAATAATAATAATAATAATAATAATAATAATAATAATAATAATAATAATAATAATAATACCAGAAATAATTGATGTTTATGACTACTTAACTAGTCTAATCAAGCACCAATGGTTTAGGGATTTTCACCAATATAAATATTTTTCCCTAAGGCACAGCAACCAAAAATGGTTTTTAAGTTATTCATTAATTCGTTTCCAACTAACGGGTTTTCAGAAAGCGTTAAGCAAACTCATACGTAAAGACGTATATTGAAACACTTGATTTAAAATGTTACAGTGACGAATTTCTTTCAAAACAGGAGATAATTAAATAATTTCCAAAATTACAAAATATGAAAAAATAAGTGCGTCCCTCTATGTTTTACCCAGCAGGGTAATTAATGACACAAAGTAAATCTTAAAATATAATAGAGTTATCATATTTGAAAACTTTTAGTGCCTTTTCAAAATTTTGAACCGATAATTAATTGTTTTCTCTTTTGCTTCTTACAGACTGTCCCGCGAATGGTCAGGGTCTACGGTGTTCCAAAAATCTGCGATCGTCACTGTACAGGATTTCAACTTCTCGAATTAACTTGTTTTTTCATAAGAAGAAGCATAAACTATTTGGCCCACATAAAGATATTGTAATAAGAAATGTTAAATAAAAGTGTAAACATAACCATTTTGAATTTGAGATAAAACTTTATAGTTGTAATATAAATGTATATATGAAATAATAAAATGTATAAAATGACATGTGATTGTGTGTTATACACTTTATTGAATTACAGAACCTATACATAACGGCCTCTGAAAGTAAATATAAGTCGTTGCTATGAATAAGTTTCCTCTTCAATCACTATAAACGCATTTTTACCCACAATATTATATTGTATTTGAGGTGAGACTACATGTCCAACATTTCCAAAAAAATGTAATTTTAATGCTTAATCCAGGCATATTACTTGGAATTAAATCTTTAATTTGATAGATACAGGCTGTTAGGAATATAGATACAGATACTTTCATAAAATCTAACTTAGTGTATAACCAATTCGGTATGTAACTTTTTACTTTTTCTAGCCGTATATACATAAAATGTACATAGTTGATTGAGAAGACATTGTATTCCGCCCAAAAATGTTGAGATTTTACCGAAAATATATGTTTTGGGATCCCCTGAGAATTTTTAGAAAAAAGTCTGGTATGTGTGTTTGTGGACAGCATAGCTCAAAACGAAAATACCAATAAAACTTGGTGTTTATGTTAAGTGTTTTCCAAGGATGCGACACAAATATTTTCAAGAAAATCCCCCCCACTACAAACTATCCTTACACGGGAAAATGTTAAAAAAATTTGTCTCTAAAATGTGCTATAATTTTGATTAAAATGACGTATATTCAAGATATTTGTTTAAAAATAAAATGAATATTTGGAATTTTCTTGAAATAGCATCTGAAGACTTCTTTATTCTGGATGATGAGCTTTACTGAATATTGCATAATGGTTAAACCATAAGAGATAGGTAGAAACTTACCACAGAAAAATGTAGATTTCAACAAAACACATAATATATGTCATATGTGTTTTTATTGTACAACTGATCGTTTTCGAGATACTTCTTGTTATTAGTTTCATTTTTAAGCCATCTTAGTTTTCTAAAACGGGACCATGCAAAGCGAACCGAACCTTAATTGTTTCACATAGCAACCAACTTTTAAAAGATTTGACTATCGCTTTAGCCTAATGTGTTCCCTTATTTCTCTTCTGCTTACAACGAAGCAAGTAATAAGACCAATTATGGTAATGTTTGTTTCGATGAGCAAGGTGTAGATAAAATAATAATATTTTATAAGAATAGTTTGAATATAGAACCTCTAGAAAGGTTATCTGAATAGCACGCATTGTATTTGTTTTCTTTTCTTCTAACAGTTTTCCAATACATCAATTACATAGTATAGTACCTGATGTGTTTTATATGGTCTTAATTGCGCCGCTGCGATCTACATTTTTGTGTGGTAAATTTCTGTCTACCTCTTATACAATATTGAGAAAAGCTCAACCAGAATAAAGAAGTCTTCAGATGCTATTTCAAGAAAATTCAAAATATTTATTTTATTTTTAAAACAAAGATGTTTAATGTACGTCATTTTAATCTAAATCAATGCACAATTTTTAGACTGCAAATTTCAAAAAAAATTTCCATGTAAGGATAGCTTGTAGTGGGGGGATTTTCTTGAAAATGTTTGTGGAAAACACCTAACATAAACACCAAATTTTATTGGTGTTTTCGTTTTGAGCTATGCTGTCTACAAACACACATACCAAACCTTTTTCTAAAAATGCACAGGGGATCCCAAAACATATATTTTCGGTGAAATCTCGACATTTTTGGGCGGAATACAATACCTTCTCAAGCTCCTATGTGCATTGTATGTATATAAGGCTGTTAGTATAGACTATCCGTTTTGCTTACATGTTTTCACACCTCAATATGTGATCGGCTAACCTAGGTATACATCATTGGTCTTGTAGTAAACATTCCAATCACTTCCAATACAACAGTCATTATAAAGATGCTCGCCCACTCAAAGTTATATATTGCGACCCACGATCTCAAGGAAAATAAACACTATTTATGTTGTGTGTGCCACGTTTATTTGGAAGTATTAACCAACCTGACCACACAATAATCTTAATAATAGAATTAAAATTCCACAAATGAAACAAATATTGATGTAATGTTGTTCATTAGACCGTTCTTAGTTACCAATACAAATATCTGCATTTATAATCCAAAAGTAGGTCAGATACTACATATTTATACAAAACAAATAAAATAAATTACAGAGACGATTTCTTAGAAAAATAATAAAATGCATAGTAACAAATATTAATGAGGCATTAATATAATGGAATAAAATCATTAATACATTACAAGAATGATAATTAAATTCTAGTGAAGGCTGCAGGAGAGAACAGAGAAGCACAGACCTGCTCAAAAACAGGCGAACTGGCTGAAGACTATACAGATTTTAGTAGTTTTAGAAGTTAATCTATTTAGGTTAGATTCTAAAATACAGAAGAAAGAAAAATAATGTATTTATAGTGCCATTGACCACTGATACTATAAAAGACAGTACCAATTTTAAAATAAGAACTGAAGCTTTCCTGGCGACGTGTTAATTCAAAATCTTCTCGGGCTTCTAGCCAGGTAAAAACTTGGTTTGACACCAACGTTTCGAAGAAGTGCATCTTCCTCGTCTTCAGGGTGATCAGTTCTTCAGTTCACCCTGAAGAAGAGGAAGATGCACTTCTTCGAAACGTTGGTGTCAAACCAAGTTTTTACCTGGCTAGAAGCCCGAGAAGATTTTGAATTAAGTACCAATTTTATTCTCCTCGCAAACAAATAAACAATTTTGCTTTATACCTACCCACATGCTTACAGAATTTTTCGTCATTCTGTCGTAAGCAGAAGAATCTGTCATCACTGTAACCTAATACTTCAGCGGAATTGTGATTTTATATTGGTCTAAAGAAAATGCTTCCAGAATTGTTATAAACTTTACACCAACGACAGTACATTATTATAGCGATAGAGTAGGTGTTCGAATATTTATTTTGAGAATGCTCAAAGCAGTGCTGAAGAAATATGAATGAGTTAATCTGCGTTAACAACACAATGAAAATTTTACTTTCTCTACATTGACGGAGTTACAGAAGGTATTACACTCCACCCAGTTGCCCTCCGTGGCGTAATGGCTACCATGCTAGCCTCATATACCCAAGGTCGCGGTTTCAAACTTGGCGGAGGAAAATGGATTTTTTCGGGTGTAAAAATCCTTAGCATGGCTTCCTTCAGAAGGGAAGGAAATCTGTTGGTCCCACGTCGTAGATTTACGGCGCGTAAAAGAACCTCAAGCCTGATAGAGAGGCCTCTGGGCAAAATTAAGCGATCTTTCACGCCCAATTTAGAATGGGACGCTGAGAACCACAGCAGTTCAAGAGCGTCGTAAATAACACGCCATTTACATATACATTTACACTCCAACCAAAATTCGATACCGATATCGCACCGGATATATAAGTTTTAGAGTCACATATATGCAAAGAAATCTGGAAAAAAAGAAAAATCTGCAAAAAAAAAAAAGAAGATTTTTCTTACAAAAGATTATTCTCTTATCTCATCATGATAAACATTAGCAGAATTGACTTATTGCTTCCTTCTTTATAAGTAGAACGGAAATAAAGGAATGCACATGCTAAAGCGATTGTGAAATCATTTGAAAGCTGGTCGCTATGTAAAACAATTGAAATTCAGTTCTCTTAGATTACAAGGGATAGGTAAACAAAAGAGAGACGGATAAAATGAAACCATATAACTCGTAATATTTGTAAACGATCAACTTTAAAAACACTGTATATTGCATGAATTGTGTGTTTTGACGATATCTATTTTTTCTCTCCACTAAGTTCTGTCTATTTCTTATGGTTTATCAGTTATACACAAGTTTTACAGAAGTCATCCAAATTGAAGAGGTCTCCAGAAGCTATTCCGAAAATTCAAGATATACATTTGGTTTGTCATGAAAATATTTTAAATATATGACATTTTAATCAAATCTTTAGAGCCATTTTTGTACAAACAAAAAAAAACTTTCAAAAATGTTCCATGTAAAAGGTATTTGGGGATAGGGAAATTTCCTTGAAAATATTCGTATCGTATCCTTGCAAGATACTGGACTAAAATATTAATTTTGGTATTTAACATATTTTTCGTATTTGAGTTATGCTGCTCACAGCTGCTCACACACATACACACACACACACGGATATTTTTCTAAAAATGTATTTCTCAAAACATGTATTGTCTGTAAAATCTCATTATCCAACTTTTTTAGAATAAATTACCTTCTCTGTCCACTATGTACATTGTACATACGTGCTAGCGAAAGTAAAAAGCATTTTTAGAAAAAGATTCCGTATCTGTGAACAGGACGACTTACCGATAAGTCGGTAAAATACCAAAAATACCTAAGTTTAGTATATTCCAAAGATGCGATAGGAAGGTTTTGAGAAAAATCAACCAGCCCCAACCACCCTTTACATGGAAAATATTTCAATTTTTTTATTTTGTCAAAAATGGCTCTAACGATTTTGATTAAAACACCATATATTCAATATATTTAAATGACAAATAAAATGTATATCTCGAATTTTCTGAGAGTAGTCTCTGAAGAACTCTTCAATTTGGATGAAATTTGCTGAATTTTGCATGACTGGTAACTGACTAAAACATACTACATAAAAATGTAGATGTTATAACACACAATTTATGTCATACACATGTTTTGTGACGTGTAGCAAATGTTATAAAACTGAAATAAGAAAGCTCTAACTTAAACTCTATAAGGAGGTGATAGTTAAATTGTTTATTTCAGAAAGGTCATGAGTCACTAAATTCAAATTTTACAAGAGTAATTATAAATTATTTATAATGGAAACATTTATTATATTTGCTTTATTCAATGTCCCTGGTATAAAATTGTACGAAGATTAAAAAACCAGCAATCAAAAACATTTATTTTCAGTGGTTTGCTTCTTGAAAATAAATTTTAATTATCTAAATTTATGCCCTTTATGTTTGATGACATATGATGAGAAAAATGATGAAAATGATTTAAAAATTAGGAATCAAATCTAGAGATATGATAACTATTTTGAATTTATACAAGAGTTAAAAAGTAATTATTTACAGGGGAAATAGTAAGCAAAAAAATCAAAGAAGGAAAGGCTTAAGGCAATGATGAGCATTATTACAAATGCTATTCAATGTATACTCGTACATGCAAGTGAAGTTATTGAATAAATAGCTGTCGATGAAAAAATGCAGGGATTTAAAATTAATATGATTTGGTTTGCAGATTATATTGCAATTTTAATGTAAAATACTTTAAATTTATAAATTGGAGAAAACACTAAGGAGTAATTATCATTTAATATTAATAAATCGAAAACACAAATTACATTAAATGGAAAATTATTATATGAAGCTGTAGAATGTCGGTGCCTATAAAGCAAAGTAATATTTGATGGAAGAAGTAAAAATTAAACTCTTAACAGAACATACCAAGACAAATTTATGTTCAGTAAAAAATAATTACTTAGATTCAATAATATTAGCTTATATATTAGGAAG
This sequence comes from Hymenopus coronatus, assembly GCA_030762935.1. Classification (NCBI taxonomy): domain Eukaryota; kingdom Metazoa; phylum Arthropoda; class Insecta; order Mantodea; family Hymenopodidae; genus Hymenopus; species Hymenopus coronatus. Next base: position 55,485,177 of record CM060892.1, on the reverse strand, counting down.
AATTTGTTGAAAATATATTTGAAAGTGAAGATTGGTCAACACTAAAATCAGAGAAAAGAAGAACAGAATAATTTGTAAAATGGTGCTATAGGAAAATGATGAAAATTAGTTGGATTGATAAAATTACCAATGAGAAGTTTATTAGAAATTTGGAATAAATTTAGAAAAAGAAGAATATTATTCATAGGACATTTATTAGGATACCAAGGTGTTTTGAAAATTATAACCGAAGGTGCAGTGAATAATAAAGGAAAATCAATATTACAATACATGGGAAAAATTAACAACGATATAAATGGTAAACGTATGAAGAATTTAAAAGGAAGGCCGAGACAAAACCAGAATGTAGAATCTCTGAAAAACAAATCCGAGGTTGACACTGAAGAAGATGACCTATGCAATGAATGCACTATAGTTAAAAAAAATTCTGATGTGTTCCATTCACATGACTTTCTCTACATCTCTGCAACAAATTATTGTCAAAAAGCGTATGCTTCTATTTACTTCATGCTAATCGAGAAAAAATTAGCAGAAATGGTCTTATTACTTTCTCCATTGTAAGTAGAAGCGAAATAAGGAAATGCCATAGGTTAAAGTGATAGCCAAAATCTGGTTGCCATGGGAATGGAGTTCCTTTATTTGAAGGGACAGGAGTTGACAAATTCCTGTATGAGAAAAATTAAGTTTTTCAAAGCTGAAAACAAAAACAAGGAATATCTCAAAAACAATCACCTCCATGAAAAAAAAATGTATATAACATAAAATGTGTGCTTTAATGTGCTCTACATTTTTTGTGTAACAAGTTTTTGTCCATTTCTTACGGTTTAGCAGTTATGCACAATTCTGTAAATTTCAGTTAGAATAAAGTAGTATTCAGAGACTATTCTCAGAAAATTCAAAATATACAATTTATTTGTCAGGTAAATATCTTTAATATACGATATTTTAATCAAAATCATTGGAGCCATTTTTTAGAAAATCAAAATTTTCGAAATTAAGTGCCATGTGTAGTTAAGGGTGGGGGGATTTTTCTCAAAATCTTTGTGTCGCATCCCTGTAAGATACTTAACTTAAATACCAAGTTTGGTATTTTATCGACTTTCCGTTTTTGAGTTATCGTGTTCACAGACACACGACACGCGGACACACTGACACACTCACACTCACGGACCTTTTTCTGAAAATTCTTCTTTTGGATGCAGGGGACCCTAAAACATATATTTCCGGTGAAATCTCGGTATCGATTTTTTTGGTGGAGTGCAATACCTTCTCTATATACTATGCACATAGTACGTTTTTTTTCGTAGTGTTTAACGTCCGCTTTAACTACTAATGGCACCGCAGGCGGACATAGTACGTGTAGAGAAAGTAGTAATTATATTTATGAAAAGCAAAAGCTACTTTATAAACTAAAATTAGGTTTATGAAGTGTTCTAGAACTGAGTTTTGCATTACATACGTTACTCTTGGGAATGTTTACAAAACTATACTAGAAATACAATATTGTTGTTTATAAACATTTTGGCATCCTTGCATGAAGCCTGGAAGCATATACAAGCTATATTAAACGATATCTAATTTTCTGCATCATATTCATTGTTAGCAATGTCGATTGCTTGTCGTAAAATCTCGGCATAGAATTCGAACAAAATACTTTTTAATTTAATAACATTCTCCATTTTTCTCGCATTGATAGCATTTTACTTAATGGGCATGCAAGTTTTGTACAAAGTGTAAGCTTCCTTCTTGGGCTAGCAAAAGTTAAAAATTCTCTTGATTTAGGGAATTAAGGAATTCAATAATTAATTTTTGACAGCTTATTTTTTGACTTATTCGCGCCGCTTCTATGTAGGCCACTTCATCTAACCTTGAACCTGCCAATCCATTGTAAAATTCATTTTCGTTAAAAAAAAAACCCCAACCAAACAACTAACTCTGACCTTCCTGCAATGACCGATTCCATCAGATTTTTTTCTTCGAAATATGAGATCCGAAAGATGTAATGCGATAAAACTGTTTATAACTTCAGTTAAGAAAACCTGGAAATGGGAATTAAATAAAAGTTATAAACATAATAATGCGTAACCTTCCAGGACTGCATCTATTGTTTGAGAATAAGAATGTTTAGATTAATCTTGAAATCAGGTCAAATGTCTCGCATTTATCAGCTATGCAATTGCAAGAGAAATATAAAAAAATTTTGCCGTATAATATACTTTTAGTTATATAGAGTTTAACAGTTTTTAGTTCATCACTGAAACCTTTTCTGCGAATGAATTACACATCTGTATTAAGGTTACAGATTGAACGCTTAGAAAAATGTATAAATAAATAAATTTAAAATTTATATATAAATGTTGAACTCATAACAAAGTACTTGCAAAATTGAAATTAGTTTCATGTTGTTACTTCACAAAATGTCCGTAAAATAAATAAAGCTACACATATTTATTTGCAAGGATTGATAGTCACGAATTACTAATTGAGAAACAAAAGGCACAGCAAAACAAAAACCAATCAGATACTGACTGTAATGGTAAAATATGTTGTTCAATACTATTTATTTTATTGCAATTTTATACAAATTTTAAATGCATGCATGACGTAGCATATAAAATGAGTAAACTTATTTGAAATTATACAGAGGTATGAAGTGCAACTATATTGTCTGTTTAGTTTATCAACTTCATTACTTAGCTTACACAAAATTTTGAGAAAACTATGTCTAAGGCAGATGTTTCATTTCACTTAAGAGACCAGTAAAATTATTAAAAGACTCAAAATTCTTACTTTTATACCGTAAAATGCAAATAAATGCAAAATATATGCCATTACATGGAGAAATTTCTCTCATAGTTTGCGGGAGTGTTTGAATATGTTGATCATTCTGTTATCATTCAGTGTTTGACGGTTACATTGTTATATAATAACTAAGCTTGTGCTATGAATTTTAAGTGCAAAGTCAAATTTATTGAAGTGCAAAGACGAGATTTGTGATAACTGCACAACAAATCGTGTAGCAAAGCGAGGTCGCGTATTTTGAAATGTTACTGATCGGCGCCAATTTACAGTATATGTGCTCATAATATTCAAAATAAACATCACTACATATAACATTGCAATGGGATTCGCTTCATTTTTTGTCACAAAATAGGAGCCTAGGTAATCTATATAGGTGTGTAATTTAAATTTATAGTTACATTTACAAATTAACCTTAAAGTCTTTGACCAAGAATATCACACAAAAATATTAAATTCTAAAATTATTTTGTTAATTAGTAAAATGTTGGACTAAGATTGTCATACCAATGGAACTTTTCAGTTTCAACTATATTAAATTCTATATAAAACTCCAAAATTATTATTTAAATTAGCAGAACGTTTGCAAAAGGTTGTAACCAAATAGTTTTCTAAGGTTATAATCACCTATACGTGCAGTCAAACAGAATAAAGTATTTTTATTATTTATTTATTGAAACAATAAAGAAATGTAGACCACGTTAAAACACACAATTTATGTTGTATACATTTTTTTCGTGGAGTTGATCGTTTTTGAGATGTTCATTGTTTTTGGTTTCAGCTATGAAAAATTTATTTACTCATATAGGAATTTTTCAACTCCTGTCCATAGAAACAAAGGAACTTCAATAATTTGTGGACTGCCAATATGGAAAGAGTAAAGCAGACAAATTATAAATTAACTATCTAAAAGAAAAAGCAAATAAAATTTGAAACTCTTCTATAAAGATAATGTTTTATCAACAGTTTTCATTAGCATAGCAATCGAAAAGGAAACTTAACGGTGCAAAATGATCATTAAATATAATATAAAATATAATATACAATAAATAATTTATATCAAAGGAATATGGACCGTGAAAATGCTAAAATTAATTATTATACGAATGATTTCAAAGAAGATATATTGAACCTCTTATTGCAGATACTTCTAGGTTTACCACAATGTTGGTTGCAGGGTCATCAAATGTTTATTCGCTAAAAGGATTTCGCTAAATGTTGTACTACATATATTAGTTTGATAATTATTATATGATGGCTACACCATTTAAAGTACCACTAATAACAACATGTAGGTATTAGTTCTTCACTTTTACACACTGTAATATCCTATTATAAAGCTTTAAGAATTTCTCAATGCTATTTTGGTCTTTAAAATTCAATAAAGCCTGTAATTTATATTGAAGTATATCCAAAGTACTACCTTTGCTTTGATTTTTTACCATAATTTCCATTGTTTCGCTACCTATCGGACATTTACATTGTTCATATGATTCCTGTTGCCGTTCATATCGCAAAATTCAGACCTTCCAATATCTGAATACAAATTATCGCCAACCATTAAAAGATTGTAGGACTAGACCGAAGCAATGTGTTAGTTCTAAGTTGGTATGTGCCAATAAACTGATTTTCGCGAGTTTAACTTTTTACTTTCTCTACACGCACTAATTGCAGTGTATAGAGAAGTTATTGCACTACACCCAAAAATTCGATACCGAGATTTCATGAGAAATATTTGTTTTAGGGTCCCTTATATACCAAAAAGTATTTTCACAAAAAGGTCCGTGTGTGTGTGTGTGTCCGTGTGTCTGTGACCACGATAACTCAAAAACGAAAAGTCGGTAAAATACCAAACTTGGTTTTTAATTTTAGTATCTTCCAGGGATGCGACAGAAGATTTTGAGGAAAACCCCCACCCCAAAATACCCTTTACATGGGGCTTTTTTCGAATATTTTGAATTTCGCAAAAACGGCTCTAACAATTTTGAATAAAGTATCAAATATTAGAGATATTTAGCTGACAAACAAAATTTATATATTGAATTTTCTGGAAGTAGCCTCTGGAGACTACTTTATTCTGAACGATTTTTACGGAATTTTGCATAACTGCTAAACTGTAAGGGTTAGATAAAAACTTACTACATAATAAATGTAGACCACGTTAAAACACACAATTTATGTTGTATACATTTTTTTCGTGGAGTTGATCGTTTTTGAGATGTTCATTGTTTTTGGTTTCAACTATGAACATTTTAATTTACTCATATAGGAATTTTTCAACTCCTGTCCATAGAAACAAAGGAACTTCAATCACATAGCAACCAGCTTTTGACTATCACTTTAACCTATGGTACTCCCTTTTTCGCTTCTACTTATAAGGAAACAACTAATAAGACTATTTCTGCTAATTTGTTCTCGAGTAGCATGGAGTAAATAGAAGCATAAGCTTTTTAACATTAATTTGTTGCACAGATGTAGAGAAAGTCATGCGAATGTTACACATAATATTTTTAGTAATTGTTATTGGTTTCTTCTCTGGTGAATTTTTAAAGTTGTCAGCATCTACATTTCATTGCTTCTATCTGGAAAGCAGTTGCTTCCCGCCTAAAATTTGCTTCTATATCTTCCCAAATCGTGCAATTTTTTGTCAGATTTGCTATTTAAGAAAATATCTGTAGGTTAACCTGTCCGAGCAAAACATATAGGCTCCAAAAGCTCTACTTTGGGTAATAAGATTATTTTCATTTATTTCATTTCATTTTTATTTTGTCTAAAAGCACTAAACAGGCATTGACAACGTCTGTTGAAAGCAGTACAATAACCCTGTCATAATAAATTACAAAACAGGATCACAAAATTTATCATTAAAATATTCATGTATAGAATAAAAAGGATGTTTGACTAATCATGTATATATCCTGACTTAAAATTCTGGATGTTTAAACATTTAACACTATCAGGCAAGTTAATATACAACTTAATACCTTAGTGCTTATAACTATTCTGAGATTTTGTTAGTCGATAATATGGAATGTTTACATTGGACCTGTATCTAGTACTATAACTATGAATATCCATCCTCAATATATGTCTATGACGAGAGGCATGTATATATACCAAATTATCTAAAATATAAAGATTATAAATAGTTAAAATACCTAACTTAATTAATAGGGGTCTACATGGGGTTATATGGGAACTTTTTTTTGACTATCCTAATAATTTTCTTTTGAAGACAAAAAACTTCATTTACCTTGTTAGCACCACCCCAAAGAATTAGGCAATATCTGCTTACAGATTCAATGAAAGCAAAATACATACTTCTCACGTATTCAATTGGGATAGAATCTCTCAAATTACGAATTAAAAATATAATGCTAGACAGTCTCTTTTTTAAATATTCAATATGGGTGGTCTACGATAATTGGTTATCAATATATACACCTAAGAATTTAGTACTTGTCTGATACTGTAATGCTAAGTTGTCTCATATCCTTTTTAAAGTGAATAAAACAGAGGTAGTCTTGGATTTATTTAAAAATAAACTATTAGCTTTAAACCATTCCGAAGCTTTAGACATTATGGCTTTATAGTGATTATTCAATTCATTTGGGTCATTTCCATTTGATATAAAATTAGTATCGTCTGCAAACATTATGGTATCTGTAGGTATATTACTTGGTAAGTCATTAACTGCAATTAAAAACTGCAAAGGGCCCAAAATAGAACCCTGTGGGACACCACTTGCTATGTGGGACATAGATGAACATTCACCATTTACATAAATCAATTGTTTTCTACCAAATAAATAGGATTTAATGAGATTCAACTGAGTATTTTGTATTCCATAATAGGAAAGCTTTTCTAATAAAATATTATGATCAATGGAATCAAAAGCCTTACTCAAGTCGCAAAAATTAGCTAATACATATCCACCGCTTTCAAATGAGGATTGTATTTTATCGAACAAACTTTGTATTGCTGCAGTAGTATTTCTACCTTTAGAAAAGCCATATTGATCTTTCTTAAACAAGACACAATTTTTGAAAAAAATATTTATTTGCTCAAACACAATGTGCTCAAAAATGTTTCCAATAACAGGAAAGAGAGATATTTGCTTATATTTTGCAGCTTCATATGCACTTCCTTTTTATACACAGCAATTTTTAGGCAATCAGGAAAAATTCCTTCTTGCTAACAAAGATTAACGCAATGTGAAAGTGGGTAAAGAATTACATCAATAATCCTCTTTAAAAAATATATGACATATCATAAATATCAGTACTTCTAGAATTTTTTAAATTAGATACAATTTCTAATACTTGATTGGCAGTAATGACTTTCCAGAAAAAGACAGCATTCCAGTTGCACAATTTTTTAAAAGTACATCATGCGTCGTCCTACATACATTAATTTTTGATTTAGTAGTTTCCACAGAATTTATAAATTGTTGGTTAAATGTCTCAGCAGATACTGGAACAACAGGTCTACTATTTCCACAATTTCTTGATTTATCAATTAGGTACCAAGCAGTTTTACGTTTATTTCTAGAATTCTATATCAAACTAATATTTTTCATCATTTTATTCTAGCTTTTGTTTATAGAATTTCCTGTTTAGATAATATCTTTGCTTAGCCACTTCAGATGTTTAAATATGTAATTGTTTAAATATATCATAATAAATCCTAAGCCTGATTCTAAGCTGTTTTAATTAATCAGATAACTGAATCTTGTTTAAAGTTTTTTGTTCATTGTACACTTTTTATAAAAATACAAATTAAAAATGCCATAGATTATTTTAAAAAGGCATTAACATATTTTCTGCGGTATAGTGCATACTACTAAAATATATATCCCAGTCGATTTGTCCAACAATATTAATAAATTTATCATAATTACTAGAAGAAAAACTTCTCTAAATTAACATTTATTTATTACTTTTTAATATCTCATTAAAATCGCTTTTAAAACAATGAAACCATAAAGCTAAATGGTCAGAAAAATAAAAATTCTGAAGTTCAACTGTACAGTCCAGCATAGTCTCACTTCTTAAGAAAACCTTACACGTTTGATGCAACACCGTATATTTTTACCTTATTTTGTTCTATTCAATGTATTTTAGTGGTAACGGGGTATTTTCCGTGTACATGTTATTTTGTGGTTAATAATTGTTCATTATTAAGGATGTCCAGTGGTGTGGTATAGTACCAATTCAACAGGAATTCAACAGAAAGAGTCAGAACACGATTGATGATCAAATAAATGAATCTACAACTAGTGGGTATTTCACAAAGTTAAGTTTACGGTAGAAACTATTAAAGCGTCAATGCAATGACCCAAATTAGGACATTTCAACCAATCGCGGTCGTCTGGCTTGAGCAATATTATCACAGCTGTTGTTCTTTTCTTTGAAATCTTGTCACACCTGACGTTCGTTTGTTTAATTTCCTAACTATTTATTGGTAACAAGGTGACAATCCAGTGGGCCAACCTTCGCTTCTAATAACTCACAGTTCCACTATTGTATTTTCAATTAATTCAGTTATAATTTTATTTGAAGTTTTATTCAGTTCACAAAGTACCTATATTTTGAAAAAGAGTGAAAAAAATCATTATTTATATTTCTTATGTATGAGATGAGTGTAATAACCTAAAATAAAACGTTTGTTTCTATTTCATAATATATTCATTATTAAAAGATGAAATAAAATAAGTGTTCCTTATTGCTTTTGTTGCTATCATTAGTCGTACATTGGTGCAGGCACAGTTGGCCATATCATTAATACAAGAGGCATGGAAAAAGAAAAAAGAATCGGTAAATAAACATGAACGAATGCGTCAGCTGCCATTTGAGAACTAATGTAAGATTTACAGTCATAATCTGATAAATTCTCACTTCCTATATATTATAAATTATTAATAGTCTATTTCGCTGAATTATCTTTTCAAATACAATTCATGTTCTCATTTCTTAGGACAATTGACACTAGTCGCTTCGCTCCTGTCGTGAATTATCGACAAGATGAAAACACTTGTGATATTACTTATGGAAAAATCTATAACTAAACTGCACTTCATAAATCTGTGTGTACCAGGTGTTGCAGGAAAAATATTAAGAAAACGAGAAAGTTATATATCCAAAATTATATTAATGGTAGTTACCCAACATTGATATCTAAATTTAAAATTTGCTTTTCAACAATTGCCGTATTTACTTTGCAACTATAGCTGCAATGGACACCAGTAATTACATAGTTATATATCATCATAGTGTCGTAAATTATATTTAATAGCAGAGGTTACTTTTTTAATGACTACATCATCGTGTTATTTCAAAAGCTTTAAACAACCGATCAGGCTGTAGAATTTTCATATTCATCACTTTCTCTCCTATTTCCTGAAGCTATTGGTTTCTATAGTACTTAAAAACTGTGTATCCTTTGCATTATTAAATGACTACAAGATCAAATAGAATATGTTATAGTTTAAAACTCCAATTATTACAGCTATCCAAAAGTAAGCATTCGTTTCTTTTGCTCTTAAAATATTTTTTCTTAGAGTCCTACAGCATTTCTATAATGTGGAAACTGCCAGGGTATGAAATTGTTTTATATGGTTTGTCGTAAACATTAGGAGTTGCTTCATCTGTAATTAGTTTATCACGAAACTTTATGATATTAGAATACACCATAATTTTCTGTATAAAGTCATCCGCAATGTCTGTTAATCACTGTTTGCTAAATAATGTTATATTATACGTGCAATTGTAAACCAATTCCTGTTATATTATTAATAGCTAGTTCTTTGAGAAAAGCTCAGGGAATAAACTTGTGGTTGCTCGCACTAAATTATCAACTGTTTATGCGTGACCCTCAACTGCAGGGAAATTCCTTTAAAATACATAATCCAACATTCATAGCTTAATAGATTTATGATAGCCTCATGATGGGTGTATTAATTACTTATTATATCTCTTTCATAATAATTTGTGTTAACTTTCTTTGCATGTATTATGTGTATAGTGTATAGAGAAGGTATTGTATTACAACCAAAAGATCTATACCGATATTTCACCGGAAATGTATGTTTTCAGGTCTCCTGAGTACGAAAAAAAGCTTTACGGAAAACATTTCCATGTGTGTGACTGTGGCCAGCATAGCTCAAAAGCGAAACGTCAGTTAAATATCAAACTTTACATTTAAGTTAAGTATTTTCAAAGGACAACACGAAGATTTTCAAGAAAATTCTCCATCCCCCAACTACCATTTACAAGGAACTATTTTGGAACATTTCGATTTTCCCAAAAATGGATCTAACGATTAAAATACCATATATTAAGGATATTTACGTCAGTAATAAAATATATATTTTGAATTTTCTAGGGATATCATCTGGATGAATTTTGCGGGAATTTGTATAACTGATAAATCGTAAGGCATAGACCAAAACTTATTTAACAAAACTCGTTAAAACACACAATTTATGTCATATATTTTATGGAGTTGGCCGTTTTTGAGAATTTGTCAGCTCCTGGCCGTAGAATAAAAAGAACTTCAATCACATAGCAACTAGGTTTTAAGGGATTTGACTATCACTTTAGTCTATAGTACTCCTTTATTTCTCTTCTAATCATAAGGAAGCAAGTAATAAGACCATTTCTGCTAATTGTTTCTTGATTGCCATGAAGTAAATAGAAGAATAAGCTTTTTAACAATATTTTGTTGAAGGGATGTAGAGAAAATCATGTGAATGGAGCACATCAGATTTTTATTCATATAAGTTCATATAATTTTTCATATAATTCATTTTGGTGGTCGTAACATAAATAATTGCAAAACAAAAGACAAAACATCGAAAAGCTCCTTAACTTGATCAACACGACTTTAATTGCATTATGTTGCTAACAGTGTGAGAATTAATTTGTAAAGAAAAGATTTCCCATTTACAGCAGTGAATATTAAGAGGTATCTTGGTAATTAATTGCAATCTACATAATCGAAAAACAACTTATATTTATAGTGATGTTTATCAACAGGCATTTTGGTAATTAATTGGAGTCTAATACAATTTACTATGGCGTATTTTTAGTTTCTCTACACGTATTATGTTCATAGTGTATAGAGAAGATATTGTAATATACCCAAAAATTTGATACCGAGATTTCACAGAAAATACATGTTTTGGAATTACTGAATCTAAAGAAAGTATTTTTAGAAAAAACTTAAAGACTTGGTATTTAAATTTGGTATCTCTGAAAGATGCGAGAGGAAAATTAAAAAATACATCCCCCACCCCAAACTACCCTTTACATGGAAACATTTTCGAAAGTTTTGTTTTTATAAAAAATGGCTATAACAGTTTCAATTACAATACGACATATTAAAGCCATTTCCATCACAAATAAAATGTATATGATGAATTTTCTGGGTATAATTTCTAAAGACTTGTTCCTTCTAAGTGGACAAAAAATTGCGTGTTATTTATGGACGCTCTTTAACTACTGTGGTTCTCAGCGTCCCATTCTAACTAGGGCGTGAAAGACCTCTCAGAGGCCTCTCTATCAGGCTTGAGGTCCTTTTACGTGCCGTAAATCTACGACATGGGACCAACGGCTTTACTTCCCTTCCGTAGGAAGCCATGCAAAGGATTTTTACACCCGAAAAAATCCATCGTCCTCAACCCGCGACCTTGGGTATATGAAGTTAGCATGGTAACCATTACACCACGGAGCGCGACTTTCTAAGTGGATTTTGCTATATTTTGCATAGCTGGTAAACCATAAGAGATTAAAATATAGTACACTAAAATGTATATCTCATTAAAACAAAGTATTTATGTTATATACATTTTTTCGATGAGTTGACCGTTTTCGAGATATTCCTTGTTATTAGTTTCAGTTTTAAAAAACTAAGAATGTTACTTATGCGGGAACTTGTTAACTTCTGGCCACGTAGAGAAATGAGTTTCAATCCTATAGCAACCACAATATTTAACCACATTTGACTGTGGGCACAGATTTTTAATTGAAACATTAATTTAATAATTGAATCATTACAAAATACCACAATACAATCAATCACTTTCTATAAATCAGAAACATTTCTCCCAACCAGACTAAGTGTAGGAGTCGATGGCCTGCGTATTGGATCCCTTTCTGTTCCTAGCATTGCAAATTGCCAAAGACACGTTTTGCAAATAACGAGAGACTGTCAAAAGCCCTTCTGCAACTGATTTCATGTGTTTACACACTGTAGTACACGGAGCAAGTCTGCTTGCTCTACCTCAAAATCTCGCGTGGAAGTAAAAGTCTAACTACATTTCTGTATATGAAATAGTAAAATACTTTCTATATGTGTAATAGATTACTACGTGTAATCCAAAAAAGGACTTTTTTAGAAAAAGAAGGCCTGTGTGTTTGTGAACACGATAACTCTAAAACGAAAAGTCGGTAAAACACCAAACTTGGTATAAAGTTTAGTATCTTCCAAGAATGCCACACGATTATTTAGAAGAAAATCCCCAACCCTCATTTTTTTACATTTAAAAATAGAACATTTTTGTTTTTTAAAAATGGCTGTAATTATTTTGATTAAAATGTCGTATATTTAACACATTCACATGACAAAATGTTTTTATTGAATTTTCTAAGAATAGCCTCTGAAGACCTCTTTTTTCTAGATGAATTTTTATGAATTTTACATAACTGCTAAACCGTAAGACATAGACAAAAACTTACTGCACAAAATATGCACATCTCCTTAAAATATACAATTTATGTCATATTCACTTTTAAAATACTTAAACTTTTCGCATACGGGAACTTGTCAACTCCTTGCCACGCAAAAATCGGATTTCAATTCAATAGCTATCATATTTTAAAATATTTGACTGTCGGTTTGGACTAGTGTATTTGCTTAATTCCCTTCTACTTATAAGGAACTAAGTAATAAGACCGCTTTCACTAATTTTTATCTCCATTAGCATGAAGTAGGTAGAAGAATAAGATTATTAATAATAATTTGTTACAGAAATGGAATGGATGGAACACATCATATTTTTTATAGCTAGAGCCATTCCAGTTTCTGTATGAGAAACCATATTTGACTTTCTGAAGCTCGTATATTCTGACATAAAATTACTTATATATTTATCTTTACATGTTGCATTAAAAAGATGAGTGTTTTTTTTTTTGTATGTAATCAGATGAATTAAATCGTTGAGATTATCCTTAAATAGATCGGGATCCATGGAGCTTAAAGCTACTCGACATTCGTCTTCTCATGAGTATTAATTTTTTTACTTGATAAAATCAACCTTCATTTGGCTTTAACTTTTGAGCAGAACATGACACAACTCGTAAGAGGAATGAAAGTTGCCTTGTGCCATTCCTGTGACCTCGAATTTATTATAAATAACAAAAATACTGTAAATTTATATAAGCTACCATTTTCAGTTACTGAACAAGTGAGTTATCTCTTATAAATATATGACAAAGGAATAAACTCATTATAAGAAATGTTGACCTCTTATGCCTCTTAGAACGCGGTTGCTAAAAGCTAAAGCAGACATGGACTAAGATATACCTTTAGGAATTAATTAGTTTGTAATGTCGAATTCTAAGACGATAGAGGAACACCTTTTGTCTTTGATGCATCCTGTTAGATTTGTTAATAACGGTTCATTGATCTATGACGATATAAATATAAATTATTTAAGATATTTGATCCCTTGGAATTAAAATGCACAACGAATTAAAAATGGAAATCAACCTATCTTACTCTGGTTTCAACTGAGATCGTATAGGAGTTTAAAAGTTGAACAGATTTAGTTTATGCACAGCTACACACGACTGTTTTACAATTTGCATTTTTAAAATTTTAATTTCAGCAAATAATTTTTGTTATGCTTTTTAATATCCTTAAAAAGATGTTGTTTACCATATATTACGCTAAGGAGTTTCAGTTGCTTTCCAATATGTGAATATTCTGAAAGTTACATTAAAATTTGACAAAAATTGTTAGAAGGAGCAAGGAGAAACAAAATCGAACTAAAATGTTTACAGATATGGCATTATAAGATTGTTATGAAATAGGTATCGAATAAGATCTCTAACTTCAAGAATTATCCGTTTAAATGCTCTTCAAGGTCTTATTTTTGATAATACGTTTTATTAGCATCAGGAACTACCCTTTCATGATGCCATCATGGGATTATAGAAATATTCATAGTCAAACCATTCAAGGATTACCCTTTATCATTTTATTTCTGTTTCTGTACGTTTGTTTAACTCTATTTTGTGCATTGTTTATTATTTTTCCACTCTGAAATAGAGATGTGTAATAAATTCAGGCAAGTGACATGTTTTTATGTTTATATATCCGCATAGGATTATACAAGCACCACTGGTGCGGTTAAATTAATCACGGGGAAATATACATTGTTTGAAAGACAAATCTAGGCTACATTTTATGTATGAACATAAAAAATTGATTTCTTTAAACAAAATATTAACCTATTCCCACTTAAGAATAACATCTTTGACAATTCTGATTTATATTTTTATTTAGGTCCTAAAATCATGCAGACTAATTCAGTATTCACTGATTAATGTTATTAAGTCCTCTAAACTTGAATTACTTTAAAGCAAAAAAATATATACTTAAAAGTCTAATCTATTCCATTAACCTGACTTTTTCTACGTCTCTGCAACAAATTATTGTTAAAAAGCTTATTCTTCTATCTACTTCAATCTAACCGACATTAACAATAGTAGAATTGCCTTATTACTTGCTTTCTTGTAAAGAAAGGAGAAATAAGGGAATACAGTAGGTTAAAACGATAGTCGAATATTTTGAAGTTGAAATCCGTTTCTATGCATTGCCAGCAGTTGACCAATTCCCGTATGACAAAAGTTAAAACTGAAACCAATAACAGGGAATATCTAAAAGATGGTCAACTCCAGGAAAAAAATGTGTTTAATATAAATTGCGTGTTTTAATGAGATCTACATTTTTTGTGCAGTAAATTTTTGTATGTCTCTTACGGTTTACTAGTTATACAAAATTCAGCAACATTCGTTCAGAATGAAACAGGCCCTCAGAGGCTAATCCCAGATAATTCAATTCCTATTTGTAATTAAATAGATTTAATATACGGTACTTTTAATCAAAATCGTTAGAGCCATTTTTGAGAAAATCAAAATTTTAAAAAAATTTCTATATACAAGTTAGTTTGGGGTGGGAGGATATTTTTGAAAACCTTCGTGGTGCATCCTTGGAAGATAGTAAACCTAAATACCAAGTTTGGTATCTAATAGTCTTTTAATTTTTGTTCTATGCTGTTTCACAGACATACACACATAGTATAGATTTGGTTAAAATACACTATTTATCTCATTCGATACTATTTCTTAAAAGTTTTTTTTTTAGACTCAGGGGACCTCAAAACATATATTTCCGGTGAAATCTCGGAATTGAATTTTTGGGTGGAGTACAATATTTCCTCTAAACACTATATACATAGTACGTGTACAGAAAGTAATAGTGACTTCCAATTACAATAAAGGTAAAGAAAACTAGCAAACTAAAATATACGAAGAAAATAGGCAAAGAATCAGAAGTGACTAAATAAAAAACAATTTAATAAAGGTTAAAATGAAAAAGAATTAGAGAAGTTGACATTATAAGGTAATGAATAATATACATATTTGTAAAGATGATTTTTCAAAACACACAGAATATATTTAGTGTATCACTGCAATTGAACGCCTTGTGTAAATTTATCCAATAATTATAAACTTACTTGCTGATTTAAAAGTTGTATCGATATCAGATACTTTCACCATCCATTTGACACTGTTTTCCAACCATGTAAATATAGTACTGTTAATGGAAGTGAATAGAAACTAATTAATAGCAAGAGAACACATTTAGAAGCGCTTCTTCACTAATAATTACTGGGTTTACTAATGACGTTTGCACATTGATGCTCTGCACAGTTTCTCGTTAAATATACATTCTAACAACTGGTTCAACTTCAAAGGAATGAATGTTTTATATTTGAACTACCTTTTCTTTATTTTGGAATGCTATTGATGTTGGTCATAAAGGACAAGTGGTGAAACGTTTACGAAAGAGCACTTGAACCTTTGAAAATAAAATGCCTAATTGTAACGAAAATGTACGTCACATACTTTATAACAAAGATCAATGCAAGAAATAATGAGACAGTTCGCGATATTCAAAGTAGAAACGTGCCTTGACACAGGTAATAGTGTTTTATTACAATCCATTTTCATTGAATTTAACAAACAAAAAAATACTTTTTTTTTCATTTTATCAGCACCTGCATATAAACGTACATAATAGGTAGAAAAGGTATTGTATTCCACCCAAAATTTTGATATTGAGTTTTCACAGAAAATACACGATTTGAGGACATCTTGATAAAAAAAATTGTCTTTATAGAAAAGTCCCGCACGGGCGTGTGTGTTTCTGTGTGTGTCTCTGAAATCATAACTAAAAAAATCGGCTAGATACCAAATTTCGTGTTTATCAGTACCTTTCAAGGATGCGACAAGATCTTCTTATCCTATCCATCTTTTATATTGGAGATTTTTCGAAAATTTGGATTTTATTAAAAATGGATTAAGATTTTCATTAAATGACAATATGTTCAAGACATTTTCAGGACAAACGAAAGGTATATCCTTATTTTTCTGGGAATCTCCTCTGAAGACCTTATCTTAAGGCTAACTTTTTCATAACTGCAAAACCGAAGCAATAGACAAAAACTTACACAAAGATATAGATTTCATTAAAACACACTATTTTTTTAGGCTTTAATTTTTGAAGTACCTTAAATTTTCTCAAACGGGAAATCGCCTTTCGTTTCATATTTCGCTTTATTCTACTCCTGGCCAGCAATATGACCCGAAATTCAATTGTTTCGCATAGCAACCGGCTTTTAAGGTAGTCGATTATTGCTTTAGCCTAATTTGCTTTTCCCTAAAATAAAGGAAGTACTTACACAACAACTGCTGTTTTTAACCTGTGGAGCATGTTGCAAGATGAATTTTTTTGCAGAAAAGGTGGAGAAATTAATGTGAATGGAACATTAATATTAAAGTTTTTAGAATACTACGCATGAACACGACGTTCTATACTAATTAATATAAATAATTGGGAAGATCCTTGCTTCTGTATAAGAGTATACTGTATTTATGAAATTGATATAGATAAATAAAATAAAAGTATATTAAATCGATAAATGATAAACTATAAATGAATTTACCTTCTGGTGACACTTCCTATCTAAGTGTATTTTCCAGCAAGTTTAGCTGCTTTCGGAAACATTTACATCTGCTTTTAAAAAATGTCAGCCTGTTTGCCATGTTGTTTTGTATTTTCTTACTGGGTATTTTCAATAAGTTCAAGACATAGATACAGTTTATGTATCATATAAGTATCTTTATGCATGGTATTTGGATCAAATTGTTTTGTCATTGTTGAGGCAATCGAAAATTATATCAAATTTTCTATGTACAGGTTAGTTTGGGATGAGATTTTAGAGAATATCTTCATCGTGTCCAATTTTATATAACATTTAGCATATAACCACACACTCCACAGACCGCCTGCGGTGCCATAAGTAGTTAAAGCTGGCGTTAAACACTACCAAAAAAAAAACAACAAAAAACACACTCCACCAATAATTTTATTACGAGATACAGAAACTCATTTTTAGGAAAAGACCGATGTGTGATTATCCGTGTGTCTATGATTACGATAACTCAAAAACGAAAAGTCGGTCCACTATATTTAAGTTCACCACTGTAAAGTATGCGACCTGAAAAGTTCTGGGAAATTCTCCATCCCAAAATACCCTTTAGATCGAAAATATTTAAGAAATTTTGATTTTCTTAAAAATGTCTTTAAGGATTTTGATAAAATACCGTGTATTAAAGATATTTACATAAAAATAAAATGTGTATCTTCAACTTTCTCGCAATAGCCTCTGCAGACGTCTTTATTCAGAATGAATTTTGCTGAATTTTTCATATCTGGTAAACCGAAAGAGAAACCTACTAGAGAAAACATATATATCTAGTTAAAAACTCATTTAATTAAAGTCATATGCATTTTTTCGTGGAATTGAAAAGTTTTAGATAGTGTTTGTTGTTGGTTTCAGTTTTAATGTTTAAAACATTTTTTCATAAGAGAATTTGTCAATTACTGTAAATGTATAGGAACGGATTTATACTATATGGCAACTAGCTTTTAAAACATTTGACTTTGCTTTAGTCTACCATATTCCCTTATTTTCGTTTTAGTTACAAGGAAGCAAGTAATAAGACCATTTTGTTAATTGTTATCTCGAAGTTTGAAGTAGATAGAAGAATAAACTTTGTAAGAATTATTTATTAGAGATATGTAGAGAAAATCATATGAAAAGAACACATCAGATTTTTTTTTTCAGGGAGTCCCCAAATGCGTAATATCGGCGAAATCTCTGTAAAAAAATTTTGGATAGAATACCAAATTTCCTCTACTTACTGTGTGTAGCATAGAAATGAAACCGGGAGAGCTTAGAAAGCAGCCTAATCATACCAATTAAATTATTTACAGCAAATTAAGAAGAAAATAAAGAGTAGAGCGTCCCAAAAAGTGACACTTTCACTTAGAATTTCTTTTTTATTTTTACACATATGTTATGATTGGATAAACAGTATTTAAATTTTCATTGCAAATTTAATTTCTCTACTGCATATCGTAAGTAGGCAAATTATAGTATTAACTCAAATATTTGGTCTTCAGATATCATAGAAAGATGTATTTTAAACTCTCAGAATACAGAAATAAAGGATTCCTATAAAAAAGTCCGTGTGTATTGTCTGTAATAAGCACAACTCAAAACCGAAAAGTCAGTTAAATACCAAACTTAGTATTTAAGTCCATCATCTTACAAGGAAATCTTCCACCCTATCTTTTACATAGAAAAGGTTCCGAATACTTTTAGTTTCTAAAAACGATTTTAACGTTATTCAAATAACATGTTTAACACAAATATCATTTATATCTTGAATTTTAAAATAAATAAACTCATCGTCATATGGGAAGTCATTATTGGTTTTATTTCTCCTGGTCAGGCAAAAA
This sequence comes from Hymenopus coronatus, assembly GCA_030762935.1. Lineage (NCBI taxonomy): Eukaryota > Metazoa > Arthropoda > Insecta > Mantodea > Hymenopodidae > Hymenopus > Hymenopus coronatus. The sequence goes on along the minus strand of CM060892.1, from coordinate 55,466,223 downwards.
GAAGGGAACTTCAAAGTTATCATAGCAACGAGCTCTCGATTTGACTGTTGGTTAAAGCCAACAAGGAAATATCTAATAAAATTATTATTGTAAATATTTAATTCGGTTAACTTGAAGTAGGTGTAAGGATAAGCTTTTTAATAATGTTATGTATATTCTTGAATTTTTTATAGAATTTTTATATGAAATGCATCCCTGATGTCTTCACTTCCAATTTGGTTTGGTCATGCGCAGCCTTTAGTGATTCTTAAAATAGTTATCTCTGCTTGTTTTCTTCTTTTTATCTTTGTTATGCATTTTCTTGTTTATCACACATAATTCGTCACGTACAGAAGTAAAGGAACGGCCATTATTTTATAAAATTGTATTCTATTTCCTTGTTTTTCGTTTCAGTGTTCTGTGAATTGTGTCGCATATGTGTTGATTTTTATTACCTTGTAAAGGCATATCTATGCAAATCAAGTTTTCTATAAATTCTATCCTTTTAGTTCTTTATTTCGAGATTTTAAAGTCGCGCTGTCTACATATTTCATTCAGGTGATGTAGAAAGTATCGTAAAATATCTTTTGTCTCGTATCGTTACTTCGTTGTCAATATAAAAGAAAATAATAATACTCTCAGCTTTAATTAATACGCTGATTAAACTATTTCCTCCATTTTAGATAATGTTACCAATGTACAGCAAGGATTGGTTAATTCCAAATTGGATGATTCAAATTTGTAACTGTTTGAATAAAAGTACACTCCATTTGAAATTCGTATTTAAAGTTATATGAAAATTCGGGTTCAATTTGAAATTTTAAAGCCAACATTCGGATAATTCGAAGTCAAAATTTATTTTATTCTTAATCAAAAACTTCTAGAAAAATCGTTTATGTAGGTTATTAAAAGTTCCACAAATCATCTTAAATGTTGCGCCTTCCTAGGGTCTGTGGGGTTTAACCTACCAGATTTAGCTCTGTCATTTTCTTTACCTACTCTCTCTAAATTCTTGGAAACCATACACCGCCTCCCAGCTCTTTATTTTCATTTAAAGCTACATGCACTTTGCAAACATGCATTTGTTGAAGCTCAATCAAATGTAGAGGATAAATTGTTACAATTTATGAAGTTCACAATTTTGTCTGTCATACACAACTGAAGGCAACAATACAAACTAAAATTACAGACTTCTGTAAGTGAGAACTTATATGTTTAATTAATATTTGTATAGTGCCGTATGCATATAGTATATTTTGTACACAGTTTTTTGTGAGTTTGTTTCCTACTGAATTGCTTGAAAATTGCTTAACGCTATTACAACATATTCCATGGACCAATTATAGAAATTAACAGATTATTTATATGCATTAAATGAATTTATTTAATACTAACAAAATTAATTTATTAATTCGAAGTATGAATAATTCGAATATGTTTTTATTTCCCTTTGTGTTGGAAGTCAAAAGAGTCCATTGTATATGTAAGATGACTAGTTCAAATGCTACACTTTTGTCTAACGCCTTGACTTATTAAAATATCTTCTATTCTTTTTCTCCCGGTGTTTTTATTTTGTGTGTGTAAAATTCTGATGCATGTGCTGTCAAGTTTCTACAAAGCGTTGTGAGTAGTCATGATTTGTATCAGCCCATAGATTTAATCTATTTACTCTATCAAATACTTTCTCTAAATCTGTGAAATAGACGTGAGGCTATGGGTTTTATTATTTGATTTTCTCAAATATTTATTACAGTATGTATTACTTCAAAGTAACAATGTAATAGTAGCTTCTAAGATATTTTCACTATATTAATGCAAAATATGTTTTGTAATAAAGCTAAATTTCCTGTAATTATTTGTTTATTTAGTTTTTCTTAAAAACAATAGCTGTTTTTGCCTTCTTCACCACGTGCAATGTACATAGTATATACCTAAGAAAAATATTATATTCCATTCAAATATCCGATGCGGAGCTTTTACCGGAATTAAATTATATGACGTCCCCTAGGTCCAAAAATAATTTTAAAAAGGTTTCATATGTGTGTGTTTTGAACAGCATAGCTCAAAAACAAAAGCCGTTTAAGAAAAATCTGATGTGTTACACACATGACTTTCTCTAGCTATTCTACAAATTTCATAGATAAGATTCTTCTTCTTTCTGTACCTTGCTTATCGTGGTACTCATTATCACAATGTTCTTTTTATTTAGTTCCGTATAAGTAGGAAGAAAATAAGGGAATACACTAGGCTAAACCAATAGTCAAATGTTTTAAAAGCTGTCGTTATGCGATTGTCATTACAAATCGCTTCTTTTCTTGCCAGGAGTAGAACAAAAGAAAAATGGACACTCCCGTCTGAGAAAAGTAAAAGTACTTCGTAACTGAAACTAATAACAATGAATACCTCGAAAACGGTAATCTCCACGAAAAAAATGTATATGATATAACTTGTGTATTTTAACAAGCCCTACATTTTTTGTATAGTAAGCTTTTGCCTATCTCTTTCGGTTTACTAGTTATGCCAAATTAAGCAAAATTCATACAGAATAAACAGGTCTTCAGAAGCTACTCCCAGAAAATTCAAGATATACATTTTATTTGTCAGTTAAATATCTTTAATATGTAATATTTTAATCAAAATCGTTAGAGCCATTTTTAAAAAAATAAAAATTTTCGAAAAAAGTTCCATGTAAAGAGTAGTTTGGGGTGAGGGGATTTTTCTCAAAATCTTAGTGTCGCATCTCTGGAAGATACTAAACTTAAATACCAACTTTGGTATTTTAGTTACTTTTCGTTTTTGAGTTATCGCGTTCACAGACACACAGACACACAGACACACGGACACACGGATGCACGGACACGCACACACGGAACTTTTTGTGAAAATGCTTTTTTTGGATACAGGGGGTCATAAACATGTATTTCCGGTAAAATCTCGGTATCGAATTATTGGGTGGAATACAATACTTCTCTATCCCCATATACATTGTACATATGGGGCTAGAGAAAGTAAAAATTAATGTATATTTTGTCTTTTCTGGGAATATCCTCTCAAGTTCTCTTAATTCTGGATGAATTTTCGTAACTGACGAGAAAATCTTACCACAAAAATTGTAGATATCCTGTTAAACCACACAACTTATGTCACACAATTGTTTGTGGAGTTAATTATTTCTAAATACTCGTATTCCTGATTTAAATGTAAAAATTGCAATGCTTAAACATTCCTCAAACGAAAAGTCACCATTAGTTTATTTTTTGTTTTACTCCCTGCCACGCAAAAAGAACAGAATTTAAGGTGCATCATAAAGCAACCATCCTTTAAAAGTTTTGTCAATCGCTTTAGCTTAGTGTAATCACTTATTCCCTTCTATTTACAGTTAACAAGTAATAATACAATGTTATTGATGTTTACCTGAGTTAGTATGAACTAAATGGAAGAATATGTGTTTATAAGGTTAATTTATAGCAGAATAGGTAGAGAAAGTCACGTGAAGTGAATGCATAAGATTTTTTGAACTACAATTCTGCCAAAAATTAAGCTATTATCTAGCTTTCGAAAACTTATTCAAATCACAGTGTATATTTCTGATAGAAGTGAACATCCGAATGGTTATTGAAACCTTTATACGTTAGCGTATACTTATTAGCTATTTCTGAAATTCGTTTCTATGAGTACCTATAGCACATTGGTTAAGCTTTTTAATTTGGAGATAATCACATTGTAAGATTTATTCCCCCGATGCGCAGAAGTTTATCCTTACAAATGGTGGTACTGTTCTCTAGGATTCAATTGTGGAAAAATAAATAAAAACTTTGTTTTTCTTAAATGAAATATTTAATCAAAATTGTTATTCTGATATATATATGTTTATGATATATACAGAATTATTAAATATTATTAAAATGGCCATAGCCATATGTTTATTTGGCAGCAAAACCTGCACTTTAAACAAAAGAGATGCAATCAGAATACAATCAACCAAAATGAAAAAGTCTGAGGTCTAATGGGAGTTACAGGGGAAGATGTAATAAAACACAAAACAATAAAACAGGGTATATACAATATAGATTAAAAAATTGTTCATTTTAGAGATAAATGACTGGAACACGTATAACGCATGCCAGATGGAAGATATCCAAAGACAGTTTTAAGGTACAAACTAAGAGGTTACCAAAACATAGGAAGAGCATGGTAGAAATTTGCAACTTTAAGACATTTATGAGTTTCAGCTACTAAGGAAAAATTGGCTCATGTAGAATCACAGAACATGCGTAACTTTGCACTTCGCGTAGTCTGTTCAATATTTGATGTTTAACAAGCTTCTAAATGGCTTCTTAGAAATAGCAGATCAGTAGTTAGAGCTAATTATTGCTGAGAAACTTCTAATTTATATGAACTACCGTGGCGCCAAACGCTAGTACATTGTAGTGTTAGTATGATTAATTGTTAACACAGCTGCAGTGGTATACAATCACAAAATAAATGCAGAAATAAATGGTACTCTTTCACACCAGAAAATTGAGAGAGAACTGTTGTTGTGTATAGTAATATTAGCTATGGAAATATTGAAAAACATTTACATGGTTAAATATAAATACCTTTTGGAAATAAAATTAAATTGTTTAGGTACTTTACTATGAAATTTCAAAATTAATTTCATTTTTTCACTAAATTACTTTCATATTTAAAGTTTTATAGATATTTTCACAAAGCACTGCTTACTCTTAATATCCATGTCCAACAGAACAATGCTGTGCAATAAGGCACAGCATTAAATACACTTTATACTGAGTATTTTAAAAGACAACGTTAGAAAGAAGCCTAAAGGTATTGCAACTGAAATTTTATTAACTAAATTAAGGGAATTTTCATTAAATAGTGCACATTTAATGGCATATATTCATTATTTAAGGGCATATTCGTTTCTTATTTTAGGAACTTTATAAACCTACTGCCTATTTTCCATGATTTTTAACATGTTACGGTTCTATAACAAATAATTATTATTTAAATTCCTTTTTAAATTAACTATCACATGTAGATTTTCTGGCATGTAAAACAACTCTTGTGGGATGAAATTCCGACACACAGGAGGCACTGATCTTGGTAATTTACAACGTCGTTAAAAAATAAATAATTTAATTTCATAATTAGAATTGTATTACACATCAATAACTTAATCATTACAAATGCTGTTCAGGTCACAACGACCGTGTTCACTTCAAAATTATTGCACAGAACTTGTATGCAGCATTTCGCTTTTTCCATCCAAAAATACAAACAGTGGTCTATTTTATTTGAAAATCCCGGGGTCCTTCCAGTGTAGATTATGAAGACGAGGTACGATGTATTGCTTTTGAGATTTGGATTGTATTGCTCTTATTTGTTTTAAACGATTTGATTTTTTAAAACGAACAGTAACAACTAACTATCCATTAAATTATTGTGGTGTCAGTCTGACAGCCGCGTTGAGTGGAAGTTTAGTAACATAATAACATTAAAATTTAAAATAATATCTCTACTCATATCTCAGAAGAACAGGCAGCCTTTACTGCAGGGGAGTGCTGCATAGACAACATATTTTCGCTTTGACAGATCATGGAAAAAAGAAACGTAAGCGGTCAATAAACACATTTTGTTTTTTATACCTGAAAAAGGCGTACAATTAATTTCCTGTACAGCAACTATGGGACTCAACGGAGAAAACATATTTCCAAGAACCTATTATTAATCTTGTGAAGAGTATGTTTTCAGAATTGTAGAACGGGTGTTAAAAATGGAAAGTAATTTCATTTGAGTTCTCTATACCCATAAAATTGACACAAGGATGTGGAATGTCACCTTATATAATTAAGATCTGCTATATAGCTAATATTGAGTCAATGGAATAGGTCTTGTGGCTTAATGATAATTGAAATAAAAAATAAGATTATACATTCATTAATTTTTTCAGACAACCAAACCATTATGGCACAAGACAGGGATGACAAAAAAATAACGACAAAGAAATAAATAAATTGTTATAAATCAGAAAGCTTAAAAATTCAATTTATTAAGACTCAGTATCTACTTGTAGCCGGAGAAAGTAGAAATTTCAATCTCGATGATGACGTAATTAAGACGGTGGATCAGAACTGCACCATCTTATACATGTGATAAAAATCGTCACTCTCTGGCCCGAAATACTATTAAGCAATTAAATGGACTCATTTGGAGTCGAAAAATAACATATAAGACAAACTTTATGATACTAAACCAATTATACAACGTATTTTGACATATTATGATGCCGAAATTTGATTGAATAAAATACAAAATATGGTATAAAAGCAGCGGAATTGGATGGTTTCCGGTGTAGCTTTACTGTTTCTGAATCTTCAGAAAATTAGAAATGTCAGCATTATGGAAGAACTTAGTCCACAAGAAAATGTTATTAACCGTTTACAGCGATTGGTTCGGACACATGCAACGAACTCAGATGAGAGATGGACCAAGGAAGTACCGAATTGGTCTTCACCAGGAAGAAGAAAACCTTAAAGATGAAAACACGGTGAAGGACGATGGACTTTTTCGATTGCAAAAATCCTTAGCATGCCTTCTTCGGAAGGGAAATAAAGCCATTTGTCTCGTGTCGTAGATTTACGGCACGTAAAAGAACCTCAAGCCTGATAAATAGGTATCTAAGCAAAATTAAGCAGTCTTTCGCGCCCAATACAGAATGGGACCCTGAGAACCACATGCGTCCATAAATAAAACTTCTTCTTTCTTTTAGAAGATGGATTTCGAATAATCGTGAAAAGTGGAAACAAAAAATCCAAGGCATCGCTTATAAACTTGAAAAGCCTTTAATGGTGGGTAAGATTTGAGTATTGGATAGGTAGAGTCAGATTGAAAAATTCAATGCTATAACCGGGATTTGGCTATATTTAATACGTTGAATTTTTCAGTCTGGCTCTATCTTTCCAACACTTGTCTACTACACATTGCTAATGTGGATGCATTTCTTCTTATTCATTAAATAGTGACTTTGCAGGGGCTGTAGACTCTTTACTTATTCTTAGTTATTTTATTTGTCGCTCATTCAAGTAGACAGTTTCATGGAAATGTTCATAAGTATTGAATTTTGTCGTCATCTTCGTCTTGTTTCAAAGTTACGCATCCAAGCCCTTTTCAATCTCAAAAGAATGCTACAACCATCTTGATTTTGCCTCTAGCTGTTTAGTATGGAGAGTTGCTTTCACGACGTCTAAGTGCCATTCCAGTTTGCTAAAATATTCAAATATTCTTAATTATTGAAAAAAACACTCAAGCCGGTTCTGATATCTTCACTTTTACCTTCACTTCATGCACAATGTACATGGTAGATAGAAATTCTATTTTGTGTGCGAAAAACATAATTAAAAAAATCTGATGTGTTACACTCACATGACTTTCTCTAGCTGTTCTACAAACTCCACTTTCTGCACCTTGCTAATCGTGTAACTCATTAGCACAATGTTCTTTTTATTTAGTTCCGTATAAGTAGGAAGAAAATAAAGGAATACACTAGGCTAAACCAATAGTCAAATGTTTTAAAAGCTGTCGTTAGGCGATTGTCATTACAAATTGCTTCTTTTCTTGGCCAGGAGTAGAACAAAAGAAAAGTGGACACTTCCGTCTGAGAAAAAGTATAAGTACTGCACAACTGAAACTAATAACAATGAATACCTCGAAGCTCAACGAGAAAAATGTATATGACATAACTTGTGTATTTTAACAAAACCTAAATATCTTGTATAGTAAGTTTTTGTCTATCTCTTACAGTTTACTAGTTATGCCAAATTAAGCAAAATTCATCCAGAATAAACAGGTCTTCAGAAGCTATTCCCAGAAAATTCAAGATATACATTTTATTTGTTAGGTAAATATCTTTAATATATGATATTTTAATCAAAATCGTTAGAGCCATTTTTAAGAAAATCAAAATTTTCGAAAAAAGTTCCATGTAAAGGGTAGTTTGAGGTTGGGGGATTTTTCTCAAAATATTCGTGTCGCATCCCTGAAAGATACAAAACTTAAATACCAAGTTTGGTATTTTAGCTACTTTTCGTTTTTGAGTTATCGTGTTCAAAGACACACGGACACACGAACACACGGACACACGGACACACACACGGACCTTTTTCTGGAAATGCTTATTTTGGATACAGGGGGTCCTAAAACATGTATTTCCGGTGAAATCTCGGTATCGAATTTTTTGGTGGAATACAATACTTCTCTATCCCTATGCACATTGCACATATGGGGCTAGAGAAAGAAAAAATTAATGTCAGTTAAGTGTTAAGCTTTTTATTTATGTTATAATTTTTCCAGGAACACAACACGAATACTTTCAGAAATATTACCCAACCCAAACTATCTTTTACATGAAAGATGTTTCGCCATTGTATACTTAGCAAAACTGACTAATGATTTTCAATAACATTTCATAAGTTTAATATATTTACATAAAATAAAATATATACTTCAAATTTTCAGGGGATTGCCTTGAAAATTCTCTTTATTCTGGATGTCGTTTGCATTGCTGGAATACCATAAGCAATAGACTAAATATTACTACGCAAAATGTATATCTCTTAAAAATACCGATTTATATCATCCTATGCATTTTTGTGTATTTTAGCCGTTTCCGAGGTATTACTTCATTTTATTTAAATTTTTCTACTTAATTTTCATCAAATCAGAAATCATCGTTCGTTTTTATTGTGCTTCATTCATTCATCCTGGTCATTGAAATAGAACGAAATTTCATTTCACTGTCGCTTTAATTTAATCTATTCCATTAATTCCTTGAGCCTTTAAGAAAGTACCCATGTAATAAAACCATTTCTGCTAAAGTTTATCTTGATTTGCATTGAAATATAAAAATAAGCTTTTGTAAGAATAATTTCCTGTATAATAAGTAGAAAAATTTAGTGATTATAAAACATATGCTTTCTTATCGTTTAGCCTGCCACATTTGTAAGACATTTCAGAACTACCCCCTGGTTACAGTTGCGTTTGTTAGGATCTCTTCTCGTATCCTAGAGGAAAACGGGACCACCATAATTTTATAAATTATAAGAAGGATGTCCATTGTTATTGGTAACATTAATGCAATTTAAACATAGAAAATTAGGAAAATGATTGCGATTAAAAAGAATCGTAAAGTAAAGGGTAGACGTGATGATTAGGATCTCTTAAATATTCTCAAGACACCATTTTTTAATAAACAGGTGAACGAAATATGTGCCTAATTTTTATACTTACATGCTTGCTTTGGCTTTCAATGTTTATATAACAGTGTCACAGATTGCTTAAAATCTAGTTTTGTTTTCTATATTGCAGTTAAAACTGTAAATTTAAAATGGTTAGAATTGTTAAATTGTTCGATAACACCGCAATTTTTCAACGTGTTTATTTCACACTCTTACTTCATACGCCACTCTGGCGGTGACAGTGATACATGAAATAATAACTGGGAAAAGAAATTTGGGAAAGAAATGTTCCGAGTCTAAGGTGACTCTCCGGCAGTCTATATACATCTTACAATCGATTTTCCTTAACTTTACTCTGGATGAAAATAATAGAAAGTGCAGTAATATCGTCTTTCCAAACATATTCGAGAATTAAAGGAAACATGTTTTAACCAGAGCTACGTGGTTAATGTCATGAGGCAGGTTATACCTTAAACAGTACTACCAAAGATTTGAATAAAAATCCACGTTAAGGGCCAAGTTGAATAAAACATTTCATTTTATTGAAGCTGACTTGTAAACTTGTGAATTCTTTTCTCTTCTTTATTTTATAGCTCTATTAATTTAGATGGTGGTCGCCAACTGTTTTAGTCAAATAGCAAAATATAATATTTAGGATTTAAAGTCTTATAAAAGAATGAGAATAAAACCCATATATCAAAATATGACGAAAGTATGAATGCGATACAATTTTAAGTGATGCAATTTAATATTTTCTTTTATTCTTACTAAAACTCGTAAATATAGACTGCAAGACAAAACACTGCACATAGACATCACAGATTTGAGTATAAGCTCCTGTTGGACATCCACCAAGATAAATTAAACGCTTCAATTACTCTGTTGGCTTGTAAACTTCCATACTCATTTGTTTTTCATTTAAAATGTGGTCTTCTATTGTCATATTAAATCATAAAAGGAAATGCAAAGCAGGCTATGTCAGATATGTAAGTAATATAAACTATCAAAACTCTTAGTATCACGATTCTAATTTGTTACTAATATGTAGTGAGCATTACAAAAATATGAAATAACTTTAATGTAAAGGTGTAATAGACATGTCATATTATTATTTTAAATAAACCTACTGCTCTTGGTTTCCATAATTTATATCAAGGCACAATAATCATAATTGTATTTGAAAATACTTAGGTAAATTTAAAACTAAACTATACCTATTATAATGTTCTTAAAAATATTTTATATCTAAAATCAACAATCTGGAAAACTGACTTCCTGTTTAAATCTCTATGTCTAGCGATTAGATTTCTATCCTGTATATAATGATTTACGACTGAAAGAATCAATTAGGCCTTCAAAGAATACCAAACTAAATACAGTGATAACATTTAAAATTAAATTCTCAAAGAATGGCTTACAAAACAAACGTAGTGAGCAGCAATAGTATTTTATGATATGGGGTTAAATTGATTTTTACAGAATCCAATAATTAAGAATGTTTAAGAAAGCAAAATAAGGTAGTATATTTTGCACTTACTAGAATTTGTGAGCACTTCGTAATTGCACATTATAATCTTTTGTGCTTTGATATATTTTGAGAAATAAAGTACTAGCTGAGTGCAAAACGCTGCAACAATGTTTTAATTAATTTTATATAGCTCTCCACATCATTTATGAAATTATGGTGCAGTGATCTATGACATGTTCAGGTGAATTCTTATCCTTGTACTGTTTAATCTTAATTTCTTACAATCTTAATTCTTAATTCCTATTTATACTAAGGAATGAAAATCTTCTGATTATTTACACAGAGAAATGTGAAACATTCGGGAACCTTATCTCGACCTCTTCAAATTTCTGGAAATGCTCCTTCCTACAAGCATCCTCTTGCTGAGGAAGAACTTATCGGCTGTAGTGGTAGAGTATTTTTTACTCTCCTTACATAGTACAAAATACGTAGGTAGAGAAGGTATTGCACTCCACCTAAAAATGTGGTACCAAGATTTCAACGGAAAAAACACGATTTATTATCCCTTTGTTTAAAAAAAAGTATTCTTAGAAAAATGTGTCAGTGTGTCTGTGAACACGACAACTCAAAAACGAAAAGTCCGTAAAATACCCAAGTTGGTATTTAATTTTAGTATTCTTCAAAGATGCAACAGAATATTTTGAGGAAAATACCCCATCCCAAACTACCATTTGAATGGAAACGTTTTCGAAATTTTGATTTTCTCAAAAATGATTCTATCGGTTTTGATTTAACTGACATATATTACAGATATTTCTTTGGCAACAATAAGGTTATCTTGAATTTTCTTGGTACAGCCTCTAAAGATCTGTTTATTATTTTTCTGAATCCTTCACAACTACTAAACCGTAAGACATAGATAAAAACTTACTACATAAAATTTCGATATCGTAAAAACACACAATTTATGCCATATGCATTTGGTTCAAGGAGTTGATCATTTTTTGTACATTCCTTGTTATTGTTTTCAGTTTTAAACATTTGTTATACCGGAATTTGTCAACTCCTGGCAATGCAGTGAAACACATTTCAACCACATGCCAGCCAGCTTTTAAAATACTCGACTATCACAATAGCTCAGCGTATTACTTTATTTCCCTTCAAAATTGATTCAAAACATTCACGTATGAGAAACATTTAAGTGTTTTAAAGCTGTAACCATAACAAGGAAAATCTCGAAAAGCTCAACCCAGGGAAAAAATGTACAGGACATAGATTGTGTGTTTTAATGAGATCTGAGATTTAGTTGTAAGTTCTTGTCTACGTCTTATTGTTTACCAGCTATGCAAGAATCATTTAGAATGAAGAGGTCTTCAAAGTCTATTTCCAGAAACTTCAAGATTTATATGAAAATATGTTTAATATGCCATAGTTTAATCGAAATCGGTAGCGTCATTTTTGAGAAAATCAAAATGTTCATAATGTTTTCCAAGTAAGGGGCAGTTTAGAGTGTGGGGACTTTCCTCAAAATGTTGCGTCGCATCCCTGCAAGACACTAAACTTAAATTCCAAGTTTGGTATTTTACCGACTTTTCGTTCGCAGACACACGGATACACATATAACACACATATGGAATCCTAAAAGTACAATAAATCTCGGTATCGAAATTTTGGGTAGAGTACAATATTTCTTTACATTTTTACAATGTAGTAAGCTGATAAAATAAAAATTATATAGTATGGTGAAAACGATGAAGATTGCATTGAAAGCCTCACACGCATTCTGAAACCGCTGAAGTCTTAGAGTCGACATTTGAGTTAAGTTAATATAAAGTATGTCACAATAGAAAAATTGGGCATCAAAAGTGTAGTTGAAGCCCTGAGTTTTATACATAATTTACATTATCCACTTCCATTGTGTGTATTCGGATACGTAAGTCAAAGGAACACGATCATGCAAAACATTTCCGGAGGTATTAAAAAAATAAACGTTTTAGCAACGTTTTGAAACAGTCGAATAAAGATTTTTAAGGTACTAAATTACAATAATTGAGAAACCATATTAAGAAACATGCATACGTCTTAAGTTTCGGTATCATAGATAATTCTATCTTTAATGCAAAATTTGCATACGTGAAAAAATTTATTAGTCGATACATATGCAGTGCGACCTAAATGTGGCAAATGACAAACAAACTATTTCTTACCTTGAGCTAATGACACAGAAAATACATAACTAGGAATATCAACTTTTATTTATCTCGCTTACATAAACAATTCATATTAACTAAACATTGGTTTACATAGTAGGGGTTAACAATGCGACAAAGGTGACACTGAAACTTTTAAGAATGCATGCTTCTAAAACAAATACAGATTATAGCTTCTTTCTAATATTTTATAATTTATTGCCATGTAGTTTGTTCAATTACTCTAATAGCTTATAAATTATCATCATATATTTATTTTGTGTTCACCCAAAAATAAATTTGACTGAAAAATATTTAGTATGATTTTTTATGATTTTAAATCGTTATTTGGCGAAGAAGACTTATCTAAAGGAACAATTTATAATCGATCCATCGAATACAAAACAGATACGTTTTTAGTTAGTGATAGATACCGTGAAGGTACCTGTTGGTAATGAAAATATTACCGCTATTCTAGCAATGCATGAAGACAAAGGGAGGACATTTATATGGGCGACACTGTGGATTGGTATGAGTCAAGTTCAAGACATTTTACATAAAAAGACGTGAACAAATTATGGATTCCATATAAACTGACTCCCATTAGTGTTCATTGGTGCAGACAATTCAAGGCGACACTTCAAATTTGGTTTGAAATATCCTTACGGAGATGAATTTTGTATTTATTGTTATGATCAAACAATAAAGGACAATCATCTCAAGAGATTCCGAGTAGAAGCTGAGGCTACGTAAGTCCGACGCTTTCGCAGTGCTGTTAGGAAGATTCCACTGATTTCCTCGGTAACCACATCTCCCGGACGTCCTGGGCTTTCCTTATCAAAAAGGTATGTTCGATCACGTTTGTCAATATCTAGCTTCGGTTGGCGAAAGTTCCCCATAAGTAGTTTTTATCTCCTCGCAAGGTGTCGCATCTAAGAGTAGGTAAAAGGCGAATCAAGGAACAATACTGCACTTTTTTATTTTAGCGAAAACATGTTGAGCGACTAACTGAAATGCCCGCTAAATCCAAACCAACCAATGATTCAGTATCAAATCTTTGCACGAGGGAAACACCAGCTTGCTTTAGCACACCATGTACTTTGAAACACAGATACTTATTGAACCGCCCTCGTAAATGACTCCTGATCAACAACACTGCATTGATTGAAGCAGGAAAACTCTGGAGAAATTCTGGAGGGAGTACTTCAAATTTAATTTGGAATATCTTTATTGGTGATGAAACTTGTATTTATTGTGGGAAAAAGTGAATCGTCTCAAGAGATTTCAACGCCTTCAACTCCGACGAATTCGTACTGGTGGTAATAAGATGGTTGATAGCTTTCCCTTTTAAAGGACCATATTGGTAATTAGAAGATAGACATACCGTTACGTAACTGTCTGTTTACAGTACATGTTTTAAATAATTTGTAAAAGATAAACCTACTTTTGCATACTTCTTCCGTGTGTGTTTCAGTGTCTGTGAGTGTTTCTGTGAACAGCATAGCTCAAAAACGAAAAGACCGTTTAATAACAAACTTGGTATTTAAGGTTGGTATCTTCTAAGGATGCAACAGGATGGTTTTTCAAGAAAATCTCCCCACTCCCAACTACCCTATACATGGAACTATTTTCGAACATTTTGATTTACTTAAAAATGACTCTATGATTAAAATATCATATATTAAAAATATTTACAAGACAAATAAAATGTATATCTTGAATTTTCTGGGAATAGCCTCTGAAGGCTGCTTCATTCTGGATGAATTTTACGGAGTTTTGCATAACTGCTAAACCGTAACAGATGGAAAAACTTACCACACAAAAAATGTTGAGCACGTTAAAACACACAATTTATGCTATATACATTATTTTCGTGGAGTTGATCATTTTTTAGATATTCCTTGTTTTAGCTTTAAAAACATAATTAATACGTCGCTAGGAAAGTTTCAGTTCTTATTTTAAAAACATACTTTTCTCAAAACAGGAATTTGTGAACTTCTGTCCATACAAACAAAGGACATAGCAGTCAGCAGTCTCATAGCAACCAGCTTTTGACTATCACTTTAACCTATGGTACTCCCTTATTTCGCTTCTACTTACAGGGAAGCAAGTAATAAGACTATTTATGCTAATTTTTTCTCGATTAGCATGAAGTAAATAGAAGCATAAGCTTTTTAACATAATTTGTTGCAGAGATATAGAGAAAGTCTTGTGAATGGAACACATAAGATTTTTTTTTCATGAGGTGAAACAGTGCCATATAATATACCTGGTTTCTAAAGTGTCTCTGGAAGAAGGCATCATTGTTTTAAGGATTGTTTTCAACCAAAGAAAATATCTGTTGATTGTACATTTTTTCAAAAATAATCCTTGTTTGATAATCTATTAGTTTCACTGCCTGCCTCTAAAGTAGATACTAATGAGATTGTAAGATGACCTAATTTTAAAACTCTTGTGTTTGCTGAAAAACAATGAATGAATAAGTGTATTTATTGGCATAGCAGTATCATACACGAGTTTCACCAATTACACGGGTCCACAGACCGTACGTGCTTTTGTAATACACATTACAAACAATATTAAAACAACAACAACAACAAAGAATTAAAACAGTAAACACGAAAATAAAAAGACAAAAGGCAATACACAGTCAGAAGCAATATTAAAACGATAATAAAGAATTAAGAGTGAACTCGAAAATGAAAATAAAAATATATTCAAATATAGCAAATTAAATTTACAGCACAGAGAACACCTTATTAAATGCACCCTCTTATAATAGATAATTACGCTTAAAAGAAATATATACACATAATGTATATACCATATATAAAATCATAGCACAACAGTGACCTAAGTATGACATAATATATATGTAGAACATAAACAATGTCAAGCATGGAATATAACGTTATGAACATGTTACCAATGTTGCCTTAGTTGGTTAGAACAATGGCCGAATGGTTATCTCCCAGTTATGTCATTTAATTCTTCTGTTTGATTTGACCTTGATAATTTTAATATTCACACAGCAAGTTGCAAATAATAGAAGAGTTCTCTCAATAGTTAAAGTTAAAGGACGTTAAACCACAGGAAAACAAATATATACTCTTCCTTTTAATGTATGTGCTTCATAGTTACTAGCCAAAATTCGATAATGGGATTTCACCCACTTTAAAAACAACATTTTTAGAAATGTAAAACCCAAAAATGAAAAGTCGATTAGATACAAAACCTTAATATCAAGTTCACCATCTTCCAATGATGCGTCACAAAGGTTTTTAAAAATATCTTACCAACTGAAACGGCCCTTTACATGGAAAAACTTTCGAATACTTGGATATTCTCAAAAATAACTTATTAAAATATTGTATACCAAATAAAATATATATAACACCCTGTGAAGTCTTCTTCATCCTAAATAACTTTTGCATACTTGGTAAACGGAAAAAGATCTCGTTAAAACACTGAATTTATGTCGTGTACATTTTTGTTGTGGAGAGAGTCCTTGTTATTGCTTTACATTTTAAGCTACTTATTTTTCTTCAGTGGGGAGTTATCATCCGATTCCATTTGTTTTACTCCTGAAAATGTCATTTCAATCTCAATCGCATAGCAACAACGTTTTAAGATTTTAGTTTTGCTTTAGTCTAGTGTGTTCCCTTATTTCGCTTCTACATATAAGTAATAAAACTATTTCTATTAATATTTATCTAAATTAGTATGAAATAGATAAAAGAATAAGCTTTAGTAAGAATAGTTTGCTTATAAAATAGAAGAGAAAGTCATGTGAATGGAACACATCAGTTTTTCCTTTTCTTTCTTCCGTTCTTTCTTTCTTTCATTCCTTATAATAAACAGTGGTATAATTTGAAATTTCTAAAATGCATGTTAAATAAGTGCAAGCCATCAACTACACAAAGTCTTTCGTTTAAAATTGTTGACATGTTACAAAAGATTCGGTTATGAATATGCATAAGGAAGAATATTATGATGGTGGCGAGTTTTTTTAGAGACAATTTATTAGTAAAATATAAAGGTAAACGGGAATAAAGGGTACAACCTTCTAATTGTTTAATTTTAACACCTATAATATGCAAAGTCTACAAAGATAACATAGCTGTTAAATAATAACGAGGAGAAAAATATTTTATTATTAGATTTGCCATCTAAGCTTAGCACAAATTACAACACTTATGGTACAAAAAATTCCTGAGTCCAAGTTTTAAAGTGCACTACAAAAAATCCCAAGACTAATAAATTATTTTTTTAATACCGTACACGCATAGAACACTGCTTGTGTTATGTATAAAGTATGAATGTCCTGGCTTATAAAACGAGAGTCTCGTTAATACCTATACTATTTTATTTCTAAAAAAAAAAAAAAACAAATGTTCGCATTTTAGACAGTGAAAGTCAGGAGCGCTAATTTCAAAATAGAACTGTGTTATGCAACTATTGATAATTATTAACATAAATCAAGAAAGTTTAAAAGCGTTCTTAACTCGAGAAAAGAAAGTAAGAAATACCAAGTACGTAACACGGCTCTGAAATTTATCATTATTCATTTAATATATAATTATTTTTCTGGTGTTTGATGAATCCTTTCTGATAAGAACATTTAACTTTTATGTTATTATAATAAACATTTCAAAAAGTTAACTACGTACTTTTCAAGGTGGCAAACGTATGAAAGACGTACTAAAATAAATGATTTTACAATACAATATTTTTAAAATCATAAAATTTATGCTTTAATCTACAGTTTTATTGTTATAACCAAAATATGCAGCTTGTGAACTTTTAAGTCTTGAAATATAAATACAAAATTACAGTAAGTTGCATTTATTTAAGATACACAGTGATTCCAGGAAATATACGTCTGCACTATAAAACATCCTAATAGAAAGTTTAGCGGAAGTAAAGTTCTAAGTTTTAATATGAAGTAATGAGAAACGTATAATTACAAGTTCTGAATTTAATTTTTACTTCTGTGACATTTTAAACGGTTACGCTTTTTCAGTAACCCCATGTGTAGTGCTTAGGAAATTATCTATTAATATGTATTTTGCATTTATTTTACAGTTCAAAACTGAAGTGTAATTTAACGTGGAGTAATTAATGATAACGATAATGTTCAATAAAACAGTTATAATTCCATATTTAGAAAAGTTTTCCTTATCAGATCGAAAGACCATTTTCTCCGCATGTCCATATTCTATAATATATTATGTACTAGAATGTTTTCTCTATTAAGTGTATATATATAGAATAATTTTGTAAATATCACAAATAATAAACTACAAATAACAGTGTATCATCAAAATAATAGATTAAACCAGTGACATGAAACTTGCTGAAATATGTCAATAGGTGAACACAAATTCTAATAGAAATTCCTCTTTCTGGATATTAAAGTTATAATTTTATCTTCAATAATTTGGCTGCTAGAACATTTGGAATCTCCATAAGTTTTCTTTTTTGCAATGTTTTTTTTTATAACCATTAAGTTTCGATTTACCACAAATACTTTAAGAATGCTAATAATTTTGAGCATATTTTATTTTTCATATCCATATTTTAATTTATAATTTTATTAGTAAAATCTCAGGTTTACTTAACTTCGAATGCCTGTGCTACATATTTAACACCCTGCACAGTGATGAAGACCACATGTGGTATGTGTAGCATCAGTTAGTATGTAGAAAGGTAGAAAAGTATCAACCAATAATAATTTTAGAATTACTCCTAAAGTAATTATCTATTTATTGAAAATATTTATACATCTCACAAAATTACATTTCATATTCAGTACACAAATAAAAATTGTCTTTAAGCATTATCGCAACATTTTATGCATCAAAGTTGGTGTTTGCCACCAGACTTTATTCAACTTATATTTCTTTATGAGTACATTAGTTACCAGCTAGCTTTTGATGCTGCAAACAATTTATGAACGAAAAAATTAGAAACAAATTAGAAATTTAGGGTAGCTCCTCCGCTGACACCAGTTATGAGAACTGAGGAAATCCTGAATACTAAGAAGAAATAAATTTTGATGTGGTACATTCACATAACTTTATCTGCTCATTCTTCAATAAGATCATCTTAAAAAATCTCTTTCTTCTTTGTACTTCGGTTTATGAGAGGTGTGGTGGATTGGTTTATGAGGGCTGTATGTATTTATTCTCAGCAACTTGGTACTGCCCGGTGGCAGAGTTAAATGTACAAAACTCACTTATATTAATATTCTTAGGTTAAATTAAGAATAGTAATACAACTAACATATTATAATACATGCTTTTTTTAAATACTTAACTACTTATTATTCAGTATAGCAATACTTATGTCAATTACCAGCTAGTTTAGGTATAAAAGAACGAAATAATAAAATTTGCCCAAAATCCGAGTAAGGAGTATTTCAAAGCATAGATTGCTTAGCAACACTACTAATATTATTTCATACTACACAGACTATATTTAATAATTTGCGTTAATCAAGATAAAGAACTGGAGAAGTACTTTTATTTTATTGTTCCGTATACACAGGATGTTTTAAAATGACGCCAAAGGGAGATGTGGACCTTGTTGGTTATACCGTACGTGTTACGTGAATATAATTTACCTCTAAATTCGGCACATAGAAAAACTGCTATAAAATCACCATGGATTAGGCAGTCGTACATAACCAAATAGCACGTGCGTGGCCCACTCCAAGAGAGATGCCGGTTGGTAGCAAGGGTCCCAGTTGCGTGGTGTAGGCGTAGTTTGATAGACACGCCGACGCGGCACAGGTCACTTTAGTAATGCAAAACGTTGTATGTGGTGTGGCGTATGACAACCGTTGTTCCTTCGCCTGCATAATCTCAAATATATACGATTTTTAAACACACATTAAACTTTAAATAGAAGAATTTGAAAGTTGCAACATGAAGTTTCGGACAAGTCAAAGTGTAAGCAAATAGACTGCTATCTTCGTTTGGTGTCGTTCTGAAACGGCCTGTATACTTACATCGAAATTGGGGGATACCAGTTGAGTGACAGTAATTTTTTAAAGACCTGATCACTATGTGAGGGCTTTGAAATGTTGTTCCCTTAACCAGCAGAAAAAAAAAACGATCCATTTAAAAAGGTACTGAAAAACTGAACCAGTAACATGGAATATCTTGGAAATGGTTGATTGACTAAAAAAAAATTAAAATTCCTATGACTTTCTCTATCTGTTCTTTATCTACAAACAAACTATTCTTACAAAGATTATTTTTATCTGTATCATGCCAAACAAAATAAAATTAATAGAAACTGTCTTATTACTTACTCCCTTGTAAGTAGAAGAGAAATAACGTAATACAGTAGGTTGAAGCAATAATCAAATCATATAGATTTGATCGCTTTTTGCGATTTGAAGCGATAGATTACTTACCCTTTTAGAAAAGCCCAAATAGCTTAAAATTGAAACCAATAAGAAGGATATGTATATTTGTGTACAGTTACACGAAAGTCATCAACAATGAAAAGATCTTCAAAGGCTAATCCCAGAAAATTCAAAATATACATTTTGTTTGTCATTATAATATCTCAAACATATGGTATATTAATCAAAACCATTAGTTATTTTTTAAAAAGAATCGAAACATGTTCCAAGAGTAGTTGGAATTGGGATTATGTTATTGAAAATCTTCGTCTCACAGTCTTGATAGATGTTGAACTTAAATATTTGATTTGGTATTAAAAATTTCCCGTTTATGAGTTATTATGTTATTGTGTTTGCAGACACACAAACACACATACGAACACGTTTTTTTAAAAAAAAATGTTTTTTTTGGGGGATTTAGGGTTTGTCAAAATAGTGTTTCTGGTGATATCTCGGTATCGAATTTTTGGGTGGCTTACAATACCCTCGCTATCTACTATGTACATTATACATACTTACTAGAGAAGATAAAAATGTATTTGACATAAATTGTGTATTTCAAAGAGATTTAAATTTTTTGTGTAGTAAGCATTTGCCTGTCTTTTATAGTTTACACTTAAAAATTGCAATCACAATCTCCAGAAGTTATTCTCAGAAAGTTCTTAAACATATAGAATTAAGAACCATTTTTCAGAAAATCAAAATTTTCGAAAAAAGTTCAATGTATAGGATATTTCGGGTTGGGGATTTTCCTGAAAAGCTTCAAGTCGCTTTCTTGGGAGATTCAGAAGTTAAATATCAAGTTTGTTATTTAAAATAAATTTAATTTTTAAATTATGTTGTTCATTAAAACTCACTCATTCCGACCTTTTTTTTAAAATTATTTTTGGAGTTAAGAGAGCTCAAAACCAGTATTTTCAGTGATATCTCGGAATCGAAAATTTGGGTGCAATACAATAATTTCTCTACCTACTATGTACATTGTATATAGATGGTATATTTATGGGATTTGAGTCGAAGATATCCTGCTCACGAGTCCATGCCTTAATGATTCCTGCTGTTTGCAACGGTAAGAATACTCTTATGAATGTAGTCAACACATGAGTTTTTTTACTTTCTCTACTACGTATATTAAGCAGGGAAACTCTAGCATTCCACCTAAAGTTTGATACCAGAATTCACCGGAGAGTAAAATTGAAGACCCCATAATAAAACACTTTTAGGAAAAAGTCCATTTAAGTACCGTGTATCCGCGTGTGTGACCAACGTAACTCAGAAATAAAAAATCAGTTAATTAACAGCTTGGTATTTAAGTTCAGCATCTTTCAAGGATATGAAACAAAGATTAAAAAAATCCGCATCCCAAGCTAAACTTTGGATGGAATATTTCTGGAAAAAATTGGTTAATTAAAATGTCATTAACGATTTAATTAAAATATCATTTTTAAAAAATGGTTTGATCTTTAATTTTCTGGGAATATTCTCTGAGATATTCTTCAGTTTGGATAAATTTGTCATTACTGGAAACCGTAAGAAATGGACAAAATATTACTGATAAAAAATGTAGGTATGGCTAAAGAATACATTTATGTCTGTTGCATTTTTAATTGAGTTAACCATTTTCAAGATATTCTTTGTTATTTCTTTAATTTTCCATTACTTATTTTTTTCTCATAAAAAATTAAAGGTATAAAATAAGAAAACCCAAATGTTAATGATATAAACCATCTAAATAAACGTATGGATATTCTTGAAGGAAAATGATTAATAGCGGATGATTTAAAAATACAAACATTTTTCCTTCTCTATGCCTTTACTTTTTAATTCAATTTTTTACTTGTGGCCAAAAAAATGAAGCCATTTCAAATCTATCACACTGCGAAAAGCTTTTAAAAATTTGATTATTGTTTTAGCCCAGTATATTCCCTTATTTCCCTTTTAACTAGAACAAGCAAACTATAAAACCAAGTTTATCTCCAATAGCATAACATAGATAGAAGAATAGGCTTTTGTAATACTAATTTATGGCAGAATAGTTAAGAGAAAGTCATGTGAACGAAATATATGAGGTTTTTACTTTCTCTACACGTACTACTAGTATATAGAGAAGTTATTGTAATGCACCCAAAAATTCGATACCGAGATTTCACCGGAAATATATGTTTTGAGACCCCCTGAATAAAGAAAACATATTTAGCAAAATATCAATGTGTGTGTCTGTCTGTTTGTCAGTGTGTGTGCGTGTGTCTGTGGGCAGAATAGCTCAAAAACGAAAAGTCGGTTAAATACCAAACTTGGTATTTAAGTTCAGTGTCTTCCAAAGATTCGATACAAAGATTTTCAAGAAAATTCAAGAAATTCTGTCAGTCAGTCTGTCTGTCTGTCAGTTTGTGTGTGTATGTGTCTGTGTGTGTCTGTGGGCAACATAGCTCAAAAAGAAAAAGTCCGTTAAATACAAAACATGGTACCTAAATTCCAAGAATGCGACACGAAGATTAAAAAGAAAATCCCCCGACTCTCAGCTGTCAAAATGGGTCTAACGGTTTTTATTAAATATGGTATATTAAAGAGATTTACTTGACATATAAAATGTATATCTGGTGTTTTATGCGAATAGCCTCTGAAGACATCTTTATTCTGATTAAGTTTTGCAGAATTTTGCATAACGGTTAACCCGTAAGCGATAAACACTCATACACGAAAAATGTGGGGCCCGTTAAAACACACAATTTATGTTAATATGTAAATTTTTTCGTAGAGTTGACCATTTTTGAGATATTCCTTAATATTCGTTTTAGTTTTAAAATACTTATATTTTTCTCATACGGGAATTTGTCAACTTCTAGTCGTACAAACAAAGGAACTTTAATAAGATAGAACCAGGTTTTAAAACATTTAACCACCGCGTTAGGCTATGGTACTCCCTTATTTCCCTTGTTCTTACAAGGTACAACTAATAAGAAATTTCTGCTAATTTTTTTCTTTATTAATATGACGTAAATAGAAGAATAAGCTTTTTAAGAATATTGCTGAGGTGAAAAACCATCAACCTAGCGGATTATATTGTTTTGATTTTAATAATAACTTGTTATTTAACAACAATTGTAGCTAATCGTTATTCCTTGGGTCTGCTGGACCGCGTTGCTTCTAATAACCAAGCTGTGTGGTATAACCTATAACCTCCAACTTCATGCTTGCCCAGTCTTTACCTATGTTACTTTCTCTACACGTACTATGTACATAGTGTATAATAGAGAAGGTGTTGTATTGTACTAAAAAATTCGATACCTAGATTTCATCGGAAATATATGCTTTAAGACTCCTTAAATCTAAAAAAAAAGCAATTTTAGATAAATGTCTGTATGTGTGTGTGCGTGTGTGCATGTGTCTATGAGCAACATAGTTCAAAAACGAAAAGACCGTTAAATACCTAACATGGTATTTTACATTTAAATTATTTCGGAATTTATATTATAGAAAATGTATTTTCTGGGAAGACATCTTAATTGTGAATGAATTTTGTACAATTTTGCATACTTGATGAATCGTAAGAGTTGGACAAAACTTACCTATAAAATATATATATATATATATATATATATATATATATATATATATATATATATATATTTGTGAAGTTGCTCGTTTTTAAGATATTCCTATTTACTGGTTTTAGTTTAGTTTTAAATCCTTATACTTTTCTCATACGAGAATTGTCAACTTCTAGCCATACAATGGAACTTCAATCACGTAGACACCAGCTTTTAAAATATTTTACTATCCCTCTAGCCTCTGGTATGCCTTTATTTCCCTTCTTCTTATAACGAAGCAAGTAATAAGAAATGTCTGCTAATTTTTTTCTTGATTAACATTAGTAAATAGAAGAATAAGCTTTCTAACAACAATTTATTGCAGAGGTGGAACACACCAGATATTTTTCAGATGAAAAACCGTTTCGAGTACCATCAACCTAATGGATTATATTCATCTTTGATTTTGATAATAACGTGTTATTTAATAACTATTGTGGCCAATAGTTATTTCATAGTCTGCAAGCGGTGCTGAGTGGTTCTTCGCGCGCTGTTTCTAATAACGAAGCTGTGTGGTATAACCTATAACCCTCCAACTTCATGCTTGGCCAGTCTGTACCTTTGTTACTTTCTCTATACATACTATATACATGGTGTATAGAGAAGGTATTGCATTGCACCCAAAAATTCGATACCGAGATTTCACTGGAAATATATGTTTTGGATCCCCTGTATCCAAAAAAAAAACTTTTTTTAGAAAATGTCCTCGTGTGTGTCTGTGGACAGCAGTAGCTCAAAAACTAAAAGTCCGTTAAATACCAAACTTCATATTTAAGTTCAACATCTTTCAAGGATAGAAAAAAAATTCAAAAAATTCTCCGATCCCCAACTACCTCAAACGGTTTTTATTAAAATATGGTATATTAAAGATATTTACTTGACAAATAAAATGTGTAGCTTGTATTTTCTGGGAATAGCCTCTGAAGACATCTTTATTCTGGATGAATTTTGCGGAATTTTGCATAACTGGTAAACCGTAAGAGATAGACAAAAACTTATTTAACAAAAAATAATGACCTCCTTAAAACACACAATTTATGTTATATAAATTTTTTTCGTGGAGTTTACCGTTTTTGAGATATTTCTTGTTGTTGATTCAACTATCCAAATTTTCTCAAAAGGGACCATGTAAAGCGAAACGAATCTCAACTGTTTCACGTAGCCACAAGCGTTTATAATATTTTACTGTAGCTATAGTCTAGTGTATTCCCTCTTTTTCCTTCCACTTACAAGGAAGCAAATAATAAAACAATTTCTGTTTATATTTATGCTGATTTGCATGACGTGGATAGAAGAATATTCTTTTATAAGAGTGGTATGTATATTGAGCAGCTAGAGAACGTTATGTGAATGAAACACATTAGATTTTTCAAATGAAAAACAGTTTTTTGTACCATCAACTTGGTAGATTATTTTCATCCTTGATTTTGATAATAAAGTGTTATATGATAACAATTGTGGCCAATCGTTAGTTCCTAGTCTGCAAGACCGCGGTGCTGAGTGGTTCTTCGCGCGCTGTTTCTAATAACGAAGCTGTGTGGTATAACCTATAACCCTCCCACTTCATGCTTGGCCAGTCTTTACCTTTGTTTTATTTGACATAACATGCAGACTTCTACCTGCTATTATTTTTCCGTGTATCACACAAGCCACCACTGCATGATGCCGATATAACAGACTTTGATGGGCGTAACTATGCTATAAAACCCATAGCCCCTTCTGCCACGTCATTCGTCGAGTTTTTCGCACGCACAAAAGTCACTGAGTGACAGACAGGCCGAGAACTTCTCTGACTGGGCGCTGTCATTCTGACGCTGGAGATATATTCTCGTGCGAGAAGAGGAACAGGAACAGAAAAAAAAATAACACGTTCGGATGCTACACCGCCAAATATCCCTTCTCCGTTTTTTATTCCTACGTAATAGTGCAGGGGGCTGATCTCAAGCTCTGGATCCATCGCCGAGTAAAAGCGATGTGACAGCCCAAGCAAAAAGTTAATGTTTATTTTTTTATGTTCAGCTTTACCTCTGTACCCCAACTGTTCCGTCCCTCAAAGCCACTCATTTCTATTTACAGTTCCAGAGCTAGTTGTATTTTTCAGAGACGGTGTCTACTTCTTAGCATACAGAGAGCTTCTAGCCTTCTGGTATCACTGTTTGTAATTTGAAAACAATGTTTGATATGCTGATTTCATCACATGAGAGTAAGCATAGGTTCCAAATTGACTATACAGGGCGTTTCAAAAGTTTCCAAGTAGGTTGTGGAAGTATTACACAAAATTGAACTTCCAGAATTCGATAGAAATTTATGTTTTGTGATCCCAAATTGACATGTATGAGGATGCAGAATATAATTCAGGAAAGGAAATTCTGACACCTACAGTTTTATAAAAGCTGTATATATTTACTCAAGAAAGCGTTCCGTTCCTCAAAGCCACTCATTTCTAGTTGTATTTTTCAGAGACGGTGCCTACTTCTTAGCATACAGAAAGCTTTTAGCCTTCTGGTATCACTGTTTGTAATTTGAAAACAATGTTTGATATGCTGATTTCATCACGCGAGAGTAAGCATAGGTTCCAAATTGACTATACAGGGCGTTTCAGAAGTTCCCAATTTTATATCCATATATAAGTAGGTTGCGGAAGTATTACATTTCACACTTCGATTTCGAGAATTCGCTAGATAGCATATCGAGATATATATAAATACATATAACTACGGCAATTTTTACTTTCTCTACACTTACTATGTACATAGTAGGTATATCTATAGCTCAGGTATTGTATTGCATCCAAAAATTTGGACCCGAGATTTTACCGGAAATATATGTTTTGAGACCCACGAATCTAAAAAAAGCATTTTTAGAAAAAAGTCTATCTGTCAATATGTGTGAATGTGTGTGTGTGTGTGTGTGTGTGTGAGCACGTGTATCTTTGGGCAGCATTGCTCGAGAATGAGAAGTCCATTAAATACCAAACTTGGTAGTTCAATTTAGTATCTTCTAAAGATGCGACACGAAGAATTTCAAGAAAAATGCCTCCAACCTTGACTACCCTTACACGGAAAAAGTTTCGAAATTTTTTATTTTCTCAAAAATGACTTCAAAGAGTTTAATTAAAATATCGTTTATTAAAGATATTTACATAACAAATAAAATTTATATTTTGAACTTTCTGGGGTTAGCCTCTGCAGTCATATTTACTTCGGATGAATTTTGCGGAGTTTTGCATAACTGGTAAACCGTAGAAGATATACAAAGTGTTACTGGACAAAAACTGTAGATCTCGTTAAAACACACAGTTTATCAGCAAAAGCTTTTTTTCTTCTTATCTTTATATCTGAAGTTAGCCATTTTCGACAATTTGTTGCTATTGGTTTAAAAACTCTAAAAATTATAGTTTTCTCAAATCGGAAGCCGTCGTTTGCTTTTCTTTCTTTCTTTTTTTTTTCTTTCAAGAGAGCACCACTCACTGTAGATGAGGATAGCTTTGTGTTTACAAATTCCATTGAGTCGCATAGCGGATTGCGCTAATGCTTCACACGGAGCTACTGCACCTTCCGTTCTGCTCCTTAATTTAGACATGCTTGTAGATAAAGCTGACATATACTATTTCATAGCCCATGATTGTGGCCATATTTTGGGGAAAAGTAATCAGAGAATATCAAACTGGCACAATATTTTTAAATTACGGTTTTGTCTAATATTATTGGTGTTCTATATTTAAATGTCAATGGGTTCAATAGTTGTACACCTAGAAATAGCACGGAACTTGGATTGATCTCTCAGAAATCAATCTACTAGTACAAATGGCGATAGTCGCATGTGTATTGAAAACCACCGTTCAATCTGAAGTACTCCAAAGCCAATATTAAGTAGCACATAGAGGAAGTTGTTGCGGTCTGGAGCATGCTTCCTCCGGGTGAAATGTTGTTTTCCTGACCTATACACCGCTATGTATCGTAGCTTTTCAAATTCATCACCTATGGTCCTATACATGGGTCAAAAAGTCTTCATTCACAGTGGGTAAAGTCCAATTCATGCTCATTCCTGGGAACCGAAATCATGACGCAAATTCCACACACACCGATTGAAAATAAATGCCACACTAATCACAAACTATTGTTGTAGCTCGTTTACCAGGAATATAATCTACAATCATTTCTGTAGCAATGCGAGGAATTTGCGGAAGTAATTGTCAAACCGGCAGGTTATGCTAGATCAGTTAGATAGAATAACCGGATGCAAACCGGAATATCTGTGTTTCAAAAGTTCCAGCTACGGTACTGAGTTTTTCAGTCGGACTCTACCTTTCCAACCCTGACCTCGCACTGCTTGTGGGAAAGAATAATTAATTGCCATTGATTGATCTAATGGTTGGTTAAGTTATGAAGCCCGACACTTACTACATTGTACTTTTTCGTACCTGTTGACAAAACTCATAGGGGAATTTTCTTAAGGGTGGGTAAGTTTCACTCATGCTCTGCATAGTACAATTTTACATTAATATTTCCACTATATCTTTCTCAAGCTCATATGTACAACGCACATAGTAATTAGAGAAAATACAACATTGCTCACGAAAATTCTATTCCGAGATTTTATCTGAAATACATGTTTTGAGACCGCCTGAATAAAAATATTTTTTAGAAAATAGTCAATAAAATGTCTATTCGTATTTGTGTTTGTGTGTGTATGTAGATACCATAACTTAAAAATCTGATGTGTTCCATTCACATGCCTTTCTTTATTTATATTTAAATTATTTAAATTATTTTTAAAAAGCTTATGCTTCTACTTACTTCCTGCTAATCGAGAAACAGCAGAAATGGTCTTATTTCTTGCTTCCTTGTAAGTAGAAGCGAAATAAGGGAGTACCATAGGTTAGAATGATAGTCAAAAGCTGGTTACTATGTGACTGAAGTTCTTTGTTTGTATGGACAGAGTTCACAAACTCCTACATGAGAAAAATATACGTTTTTATAGCTTAAACTAAAAACAAGGAATATCTCAAAAACAATCAACTTCACGAAAAACATGTATACGATATAAATTGTGTTTTAATGTGCTCTACATTTTTTGAGTGGTAAGTTTTTGTCTCTCTCTTACGGTTTAGCACTTATGCAAAATTCAATAAAATTCCCTCTGAATAAAGTAGTCTTCAGAGGCTGTTCCCAGAAAATTCAAAATATACATTTTATTTGTCAGGTAAATATCTTTAATATACGATATTTTAATCAAAATCGTTAGAGCCATTTTTTAGAAAATCAAAATTTTCGAAAAAAGTTCTATGTAAAGGATAATTTGGAGTGGGGGGATTTTTCTCAAAATGTTCGTGTCTTATTCCCGGAAGATATTAAACTTAAATAACAAATTTGGTATTTTACCGACTTTTCGATTTTGAGTTATCGTGTTATCAGACACACGGACGCACTGACACACGGACACACGCACCTTTTTTTGAAAATACTTGTTTTGGATACAGGGGACCCTAAAACATATATTTCCGGTGAAATCTCGGTATCGAATTTTTTGGTGGAGTGCAATACATTCTCTATTCACTATATACATAGTGCGTGTTGAGAAAGTAAAAGTGACTGCGTTAAATACCAAATTGGATCTTTAAACGTAGTATCTGCCAGGGACGCGACATGCCAAACTACCTATCTAGAGACTTAGGCTTTCACGGCCGGCGTTATCAACCTTATTATCTAAATTTGCCGTGCTTGTTGGCCGTGGTCCAGTTGTTGGTATAACCGACGTTTCGGACTCCGGAGCTAGATTCTCACCCTAATGCCGATCGCAGCATTTTTGGCGAAACGTCGGTTATACCAACAAGCCCGAAAAACTTAAATAATATGGTTGTTACCCAACCATCAATTGCTACCATTTACATGGAAAACTTTTCGAAAATTTTAATTTTTCAAAAATGGCTGTAAATGATTTGATTAAAATACCATATATTTACGAGATAAATAAAGGATATATCTTGAATTTGTAGAAATTGCCCTTGAAGTCCTCTTGTTCTGAATGACTTTTGCATAACTGGTAAATCGTAAGAGAGAGACAAAAACTTACTACACAAACATGCAGATTTCGTTAAAATACACAATTAATGTCCTTCACATTTTTGTTGGAGAGCTAACCATATCTAAGATATTTCTTGTTATTATTTCCAATTCTAAAATAGCTACATTTTTCTCAAACAGGAAGTCGTCTGTGTTTCTCTTGTTTTGTTCCGGGCCATGCAAAGAAGCGAATTTCAGTGACAATTGCATAATGACAGCTGTGAAAACATTTGGCTATCGTTTTAGCATAGTATATTTCCTTAGTTCCATTCTAATTATAAGGAACAAAGTAGTAGGCCTATTCTACTAAAGCTTAGATTAACATGGCTTAGAAAGAAGAATATTTTTTTTATAAGAAGTTTGCTTACAGAACAGCTAAAGAAAGTGATGTGAATGGAACCCATCAGATTTGTTTTTCATTAAACTTTTAAAAGCTCTTCCCTGTTACTCTTTCCCTGTACCTTCTACATCATGTATATTTTACATTAACATTTTAAAGAGTGCTTCCTAAACTTTTTTTTCTCTCTCTTGCACATCTTGACCATAGATATATCAGTTTCTGCTTGAAGAAGTCCGCCCATCTGGTCCTCTGCCTGCCACCGCGTTTTCTTCCTGTTCTGGAGTCCTACTAGTTTGTTCTTTAAGTCCATCTGTTGTAACATATCGTTACAACGTGGCCTCCCCATTTCCAGTTGAAAAATTCTGCCATGATGATTGCTTCTTCCATATACGTTCTCAACTTGATCTCCTCGTTGCACATTTTATCCCTGACCTGTAGTAGTTTTCTATTCATTTTTCGGTGACATACCGGGATTATTCACTTCATCTTCCCTTTAGCGACCATGTTTGACTATCATACTGTAGAACAGGTATTACCCATTTTCTTACTACTGTAGTCTTAAAGTTCAACTTCAGGAAGTCATCGGTCTGTCCTATTTTTTCTTTAATTCCTTTTACGTTCCTATTATGTCCAAAGTACGCAGAGAAGACATTGTATTTCACCCAAAAATTCTGTATAGAGATTTTACCGGCTATATATGTTTTTAGTTCCCCTGAGTTCAAAAAAGGATTTTTATAAAAAGGAACCGTGAGTGAACAGCATAGAAAACATGGTTAAATACCAAACTTGAGTTTTAAGTTTAATATTTTTCAAGGATGCAACAAGAAGCTTTGTATGAAAATTCCCCTCTCCCAAACTACCGTTTACATACAAAAAATAAAAAAAAACATTGATTTTCTCAAAAATGGTTCTAAGATTATTATTAAAATACTGTATATTAAAGATATTTACATGCTAAATAAAATGTAATATCTTGAATTTTCTGTAAATAGCATCTGAGGACCTCTTAATTCTGGATGACTTTTACTAAATAGTAAAGCGTAAGAGATAGAAAAATGTAGATATCGTTAAAACACACCATTAGTGTCATGTAAATGTAACACCATTTTATTATTGGTTTAATTTTAAAGCACTTAAAACTTTTCTCCTATAGGGATGTTTCAAGCTCTGGCCATAAAGGAAAGAATATCAATCATAAGGCAACCAGCTTTTAAAACATATTTTTTTAAACTTAAGATAATTTTATTACACATTATGTACAATACAATTGTGCTGGTACAATATACATAAGTGTAAATACACAAGAAACTTATTTTGAGGTACCAGGCCTATGACTGTTTCTAAGTATAAAAATAATATAATTTACAAGTACATGTCAATGAAGTCTGTGTGTCTCTTTCTTTTTAATTTTCGTTGATGCCGAGGTAGTGGAAATTGAGCTCGAATGAGTTGAGTATATTTTTGGGGTGGTTTTCTATTCTGCAGAAAAGACGTCTATAACTGGAGCTCAGTGTTGCATCAACGATTGGTATATTTAAGACTTTATGCAGGTTGTCATTGCGGACGTACCATGGTGAATCCGCGATGATTTTCGATGTGCCTGCTTTGATTAAATGTTTAACTTTATGTAGTCTGTTACAAAGATTTTTATTTGCATCTTCCAGGTGAGTTTTGCAACCAAATATAAGCCAAGATATCTCACTGAATCATATGCATGAATTCATCAGCTCGTGGAGTAATACTTTTGCGCTGAATTTTCTTTCTGTATGTGAAGACCACATTTGATTTTTGAGAATTCATCTTTAATTTCCATTTATTGCAATATTCATCTACTAAGATTAAAAACCGCTGTATTTTGGTTGCTGATGTTAGATAAATGCTTCTGTGAAGGATAACAATATCATCTACAAACTTTGTAATCATTAAACTGTCGTCTTTTGGAAAGTCAGAAACATGACATCACGTTAGTCCAGTGTAACCCTCATTTCCTTCCTACTTACAATGAAACAAGTAATAAGAACATTTCTGCTAATGTTTATCTCGATTAAGTGGATAGAAGAGTAAGCATTTTAATAATTTGTTACACAGTTGTAAAGAAAGGCATGTTAATGGAAAGCTTCATTTCAAACGATAAAGTTTGGTCTAGGTAGACACATTCCTTTACAAATTCAAGTGGTTCACATTTATACCGACTGGTTCCTCTGTAGCATTTGTCATTCATTTTGTCATCCTAAGGTTCATTTGAAGTCCTTCTATACTTACTCAAATCCAGCTTATACAATTGCTGTTTTACTTTCTCTACACGTACTATGCACATAGTGTATAGAGAAGGTATTGTATTCCACTCAAAAAATTGATATCGAGATTTCACTGGAAGTATAATTTTTGGGTCCCCTTAAATAAAAAAAAAGCATTTTTGGAGAAAGGTCCGTGAGTGTGTGTGTATCTGTGCGTCTGAGG
The DNA here is from genome assembly GCA_030762935.1 of Hymenopus coronatus. NCBI lineage: Eukaryota > Metazoa > Arthropoda > Insecta > Mantodea > Hymenopodidae > Hymenopus > Hymenopus coronatus. Next base: position 55,433,479 of record CM060892.1, on the reverse strand, counting down.
ACAGCATACACAAAACGAAAATACCATTACATACTGAAAAATGACTCTACGATTTTGATTAAAATGTCGCAAATTAAAGATATTTACCTCACAAATAAAATTTATATCTTGAATTTTCTGGGAATAACCTCTGAAGACTACTTCATTCTGGATGAATTTTACGGAATTTTGCATAACTGCTAAAGCGTAAGAGATGGAAAAAAACTTACTACACAAAAATGTTGAGCACATTATATCACACAATTTATGTCATATACATTTTTCTCGTGGAGTTGGTCGTTTTTGAGAAATCCCTTTTTTTCAGCTTTGAAAAACTTATACTTTTCTCATACAGGATTTTGTTACCTCGTGTCCATACAAAGGAACTTCAGTCACATAGCAATCAACTTTTGACTATCACTTTAATCTACGGTACTACCTTATTTCGCTTCTACTTACAAGGAAACAAATAATAAGAATATTTCTGCTAATTTTTTCTCGATTAGCATGAAGTAAATAGACGCATAAGCTTTTTAACAATAATTTTTTGTAGAGATGTAGAGAAAGGCATTTGAGTTGAACACATCAGATATTTTTATTCTCCCTATACCCTGTCCTGAACACAGCTTGAATGAAGAAAGAAATAATTACTTTGTAGTTATCGGAGTACAGGTTTTCTACACAGTATTGCTGAAAAATCATGCAAATGTACAGGTTCGCCTAAACGTAATCGAACACTCCACTTTGGGTGGAATCTTAACATCGTCTTATTGGCCATGGAAGACTTCTCCAAGGGAATGCTTCTTTCATATATTGTATATTAGAGGACTTAAATAAAAAGTCTATTCCTCATTCTAATGACTTTCTCTACATCTCTGTCATAAATGATTGTTAAAATGCTTATGCTCTATTTACTTCATGTTAATCGAGAAAAAATTAGCAGAAATAGTCTTATTACCTGTTTCCTTGTAAGTAGAAGTGATATAAGGGAGTACCATAGATTAAAAGGATTTAAGTATATTATTTAAAGGATTTGTTGGTCATTGCAATAAAAGTTCAGGTGTATTCTAGGAGGTGTATTGACCTTACAAACACAGAGCACTTAAAATGCTTCAAGTCTGAGAGCATCCACAGAAGCACTACTATCTAGAATACTGATCCGGCATATGTCAGGGCCGGATAGAATTCGATAAACACAAGTTTAGCACAAATGTTTTTCTGAGGAGACAATGCTTAATCTCAGGAGAAAAAAAAATAATATATCCTTACAAGGTTGTGCTCCAGATTAAAATGAAAAATATTATCGCAGAAAAATATGGTTTGGGAACTAATGATAAAAACTTACTTGTTTTAGTTGTTGAAGGAGAACTTATGTTTGGCATACAAGACCAGCGTTTTTATTTAAAACATTTAATATTAATAATGTTTAATTATTTATTTTTTGTTCTAATGAGATCCATATGTTATGTGTAGTAAAATTTGTCATTCTCTTGCGGTTTAGCAGTTAAAAATATGTCATCCAGAATTAGGTGGTCTTCAGAGGCTATCTCTAGAAAATCAAAGATACACATTTTCTCATGCAAATATATTTAATATTGTTATGGTATTCTTATAATAATATACATTATTTATCTTGCTTTCTTTTACTAGTACGACTTGCATATAGCTACAGATAATTTACTTAATAATAACTTCGGATGAAGTAGGACTTTAGTTACTTGTATATTCAATAAAATTAAATAAATATATGTTAAATACAGATACGGTCTTTAAATCAAATATTATTATAGCCAATTTTGAGAAAATAATACAGATAAATAGATATATGTTTAATACAGGTACGGTATTTAAATCAAATATTATTATAGTCAATTTTGAGAAAATAAAACATTAAGATGTTTTTTCCATGTAAAGGATAATTTAAGGTGGTGAATTTTCTTGAAATTCATGGTGACATAACTTTGAAAGTTGCTAAACTGAAATATGAATGTTGGTATTTAACAGACCTTTCAAATTAGAGTTGTCATGCTCACAGACACACACCCATGTGAACCTTTTACGATTTTTTTTTTTTTGCTTAATACAGGAGACACTAAATGCGTAGTTCCAGTAAAATTCTAGTTTCGAATTTTTGGGTGAAATGTTATGCCTTCTCTATTTACCATGTAGTAAGTAGAGAAAGTGAAAGAAAATAGAGCGAATTGTAACAACAGAAAGCAGGAGAAAACATTTTATTTGATGAACAATCCGTATTCTATAAGATACAGACTGTAGTGATAAAAATATTATATTAAACCAGGTAATATAAACAAAAAACGGGTTTAACAAACCTTAGAAATCTTATTAAAGCCTTCCATAGGGTAGTGAGAGATAAACATCTAGGACATTGGAATACCATACCTATAATATAAATATATACAAAGAAACAAAAATTAAAATGAAATTGACAGATACAATAATTGGAAAATCCATATCGGCAGCAAAGGAGTATGACAGGGATATTGCCTATACCTATTCTTTTAAAATTTTACATAGACCACTTCTAAGAGAATGGAGATTTAAAATGTAAAATAGTATTAGAGGTGAGACCTTGAGTTTGTGCTTTTCAATGTGGTTCGAGTTCAATCCCAGTGGGCAGCATGTGGGATTTCGGTGGCGTCTGGGCAAGTTCTCCGGTTTCCCCTGCACTCATTGCATCATCTGTTTCATAATCACATTTCCTTTCATTCATTTCAATTTCATTTCATAGCATCTTGTTCCTCATTCTCATGCCAGGCATCAGAATGATCACCCGTTTTGGCTACTCCCTCTGATCTAGAGTCCGTCTGCTCAACAGGAATCTGATCCCAGGCACTGACTTATAGGGCCTGGAGAGAGAAAGTCCTCCATATGGAGAGATTAAATTGTGAAAGACGATAAGAGGTGTTCTATAATCTATTTAGTAATTCATTTTCAAAGCAACAGGTTTTAACTGCTTCAAATGAAATTGCATTACAATGTGGCGTATTTAAATTGTAGAGGTTTTTAAAGAAATAATTTATTTTCAACAGTTCTTCTAATAATTAATAAGATAATGCAAGGAGGTAAAACCAAAAACTTAATTTATTCGAGGGACTGTTTTATCAGGTGGTGCTAATCAATTACCAAAGCCTCCGATTATAATAGGTATACCTATAAACGAAATTAGCTAATATTACCTCAAACTAAAATTATCGTCTTTTGAGAATCTGCAACAAATGGAAACAAATTGTTAAACACAGTAATATAATAAGACACCTTACATTATTCAACTTTTTAATTTTGATATATCTTAAAACTTTGATAATAATGTCCACAAAATATCAACAAGAAGCACCATATTAATAGAGCAATTAATAAGCATAAAGTAAAGAGTTATGCAAAATTAAGCAACTTCATCCAGAATAAACCGATCTTCAGACGCTATTCCCAGAATATTCAAAATTTATATTTTATTTTTCATGTAAATATATTTAAAATAAAAATCATTACAGCCATTTTTTTAGAAAATTAATTTCTCAAAATTTCAGAATTAGTTAGAATAACTATAGTAGTATGTGATAAAAAACTAACTTAATTGCTTAAGAAACACTGAATTTCAAAATTTTATGGGGTGAGACTCTTAAGTAAGTAACTAATTCTGAAATTTTGAGACTATGAATCAAGGAGTTTTAGAGAAAAAAAAAACATTTTTTTTAAACTACTCTACCAAAGTATAACTAAGTATGCGTTTACAACAAAGCTTCATATTACATTCCAGGAATATTGCTTTAAAAATTATCGAATGAGTTTCAAATTAATTAAACATTACCGAGGAAAAGTATGATCAATTATTCGTTCATACTTTGTTCTTAATTTCGTAGATTAATTAATATTTTAATAAAAATATATAATTAGTTTTGATTATTTAAAAATTAATTCGTTAATATTATTATTTTATGATGTTAAACTTCTGTGATATAATTTCGTATATTAATCTACTAGGACCACTAAATTTTTTGCTAGAAACTAACAATCAAAGCTTTCAAGAATGTTGGTCAATTTACACAGGTCGGTCTCCTAAAAGTCGGTTGCTATGTGAAACCGTTGAAGTTCCTTTCTTTTTGCTTGTTATGAGTAAACAAAGGAGACACGAAAATTTGGACGACTTTCCCCTTTAGAAGCATTTAAAAACTTAAACTGGAACTAAATATCATGAAATAAATTGTGTGTTTTAACGAGGATAACATTTTTTGTGAAGTAAGCTTTTGTCTATCGCTTGCAGTTTACCTGTTATACAAAAGTCATTCACAGAGAGAATAGCTCTTCAGAAGCTATCCCAGAAAATTCTGGATACACTTTCGTTTGTCAGAAAAATGTCTTAAACATGTGGTATTTTTAGAGCCATTTTTGAGAAAAATAAAGCTTTCAAAAATGCTACAAATAAAGATAGTTATGGGCGGAGGTATTTTCCTCGAAATCTTAAACACCAAGTTTGGTATTACACGGCGTTTTCGTTTTTGAGCTGTTCTGTCCACAGACACACACCCACTGACCCTTTTCTAAAAATTGGATTCAGAGGGTTTCAAAGCATATATTTCGAATGTCTGGAATACTATCTATTATCTACTAAGTGCACTGTACATACGTGTTAAAGAAAGTAAAAATGTTTCATTTGTTGGGTTCAGCTGTGCTCAAAACATTCAGGTATTCTCAAAACATGTATTTCCATTAAAATCTCACTATAGAACTATTATGTGGTATACAATAGCATCTGAAGCTACTATACGGTGCATAATAATTTATTGCATTAAGTCAACCTAATATAGCCGAAAAAATGAAAACAATGTTATTTAAATCATGTAATTATATTTTAAAATCTGATGTATTCCATTCACATGACTTTCTCTGCATCTCTGCAGCAAATTATTCTTAAAAAAGCTTATGCTTCTATAAGTATAAGTTTTTCAAAGATGAAACTAAAAACAAGGAATATCGTAAAAACACCAACTCCACGAAACAACTGTATATAACATAAATTGTGTGATTTAACGTACTCTACATTTTTTGTGTGGTGAATTTTTGTCCAACTCTTACGGTTTAGCAGTTATACAAAATTCCGTGAAAGTCCTCCAGAATAAAGTAGTCTTCAGAGGTAATTCCCAGAAAATTCAAGACATACATTTTATTTGCCAGGTAAATACCTGTAATATACGATATTTTAATCAAAAGCGTTAGAGCCACTTTTGAGAAAATCAAAATGTTCGAAAAAAGTTCCATGTAAAGGGTAGTTTGGGGTAGGGGGATTTTCTTGAAAATTTCGTGTGGATCCTTGGAAAATGACAAACGTAAATACCAATTTTTGTTTTAAGGGACTTTCGTTTTTGAGTTGTACTACCCACAGACACACACACACACACACACACACACACACACATACAGACAGACGCACACACGGATATTTTTCTAAAAAAATGCTTTTTTTATTCAGGTTACGTGTAGAGAGAGGAAAAATGTAAAACGTCCAAATTTATATCCTTGGAATAACAACCACCTAAAAATCCAAAGATTTTTGTATCTAAGTACTACGTTTCTGGTTTAAAATTTATGTTTAAATTTTAATACAGAAAATGTCGCTAATTTGGTATGCTCTAGAGAATGTAAAACATCTTTTGTGGAGTATAAACTCATAAAATAACTATGAAAACAATATTTAGCAGTTATTTTCATTCAAACGGACTTTTTTTGCCGTGTCCGTTCACTAGCCCATGCTGCCCTACCCAAGGGAAGCAGACACAGGGATGACCCTTGCACTTGCACCTTTTGCAGGGTTTCTGCATAATGACCCGAGGGGGACAGGCACACTTTGCACTTGTACCGGTTCTGCTCCCTCTTATTGCTCTTTCTTTGTGCTAAACGCCGAGCTGAGTTAAAGAATGCTGACGTGAATGGATTTCTGTGCACCGGCATATCAGCACAGTCCAAAGGAATCTAATACATGCATTTACTTAATTACAGCGCATGACAGTTGCTTCTATTGATACATAAATGTCTATATCAAGTGATGCATACGCAGGTAAGCATTTTTTTTTTTTCACATTCTCTACCTCGTACCTTTTAGGTAGAGGAAGTTAGAGGTGCGTAAAATACTAAACTTTATATTTAACTTCAGCAGTCTCCAAGGATATGATAAGAAAATTTTCCCATAAGTAATATCACGAGTGTTTTTATCTTGTCGCTAATTCGCCAGAGTGAATTGTCCTAAGAAATGAAAACACGAGTTGTATTTGATAAGACAATTCAGCGAAATATACTATTAATAATTTATAATATATAGGAAGGTATATTTTATCAGGTTATGATTCTTAAATTAATTCTCAAAGGCATTCAACCATGTTTATTTACCAAAAAGTTTGTTTTTCTTTCTTCACTGCCTCATGAATTATGATATGACCGACCATGCCTATACCCAATCTACGAATATCGATGTAACAATAGAAATAGAGAACAATTCTTTTATTTCAGTTTTTAATAACTAATACATGAAATGGAAGCAAACGTTATTTTATTTGAGGCTATTGCACTGATCTGATACATAAGAAATAAAAATAACGGTTAATTTCATTCCTTTTTGAACTAAATGCATTAAGAACTGGTGAACATTTTAAATAAACATTGTAACTGAATTATTTGAAAGTACAATTGTGGAACTGACACTTATTAAAAGTGAATTTTGGCTACCAATAACCAAAACAGGAGACTAAACAAACGAACTTCAGGTTCGACAGGATTTCAAAGAATGAACATCAGCTGCGATAAGATGTTTCGACAATATCGCTCCAGTCAGAGGACCGCAATTGTTTGAAATTGTCTAATCTCGGACATTGCATTGGGGCTTTAATATTTCAGCTAAATTATCAAGAAAAGCCCCCCACCCTAAACTATCATTTTTCAAAAGTTTTAAATTACACTATGAAAATGTTTCAGCCTGGCGGAGGACGATGGGTTTTTTTTTTTTTTTGGGCGTAAAAATCTTTAGCATGGCTTCTTTCGGCAGGGAAGTAAAGCCATTGGTCCCGTGCCATAGGTTTACGTAAAAGAACATCAAGCTGATGGAGTCCTCTGAGAAAAATTAAGCGGTCTTTCACGCCCAGTAGAGAATAGACCCTGATAACCACAGCAGTTAAAGGGCATCAATAAATAAAACTCCATTTCCTGGGGTTTGGTTGTTCTGTTCAAGGCCTCTCAACAGGAACTGAGCTAATGCTAGACTAGAAAGATATGGTTGCTCTAGGGGTCTCCGCCTCATACCTCCCCCCCCAAAGTATATTTGCAATGCTCTGCCTCATCATTCTAGAGTCTTTCCACTGCTTCTCGACTCTATCGGTCAGAAGATTACACGCTTACAATGTATATATTCACTTTGATGTCGCTGGAAAAAAATTTCTGCACAGACATACCAGCACAGTCCAAAGAAATCTAATATGTGCATTTACGTAATTACAGTACATGACAGTTGCCTTTGTGGATACCAAACTCCACATGATATACTAAGTATACTATGTATACTATGCTGGACTACGCAGGTCTTAGTTAAGTTCATCACAGATACGAAGATTTTCAAGAAAATCCCCCACCCCAAACTATCATTTTTAAAACAAATTCCAGTTCAGTTTCCTAGGGTCTGGTTGGTCTGCTGAAGGCTCCTCAAAAGGAAATGAGCTAACCGTTATGCACTCCATCATTGCTGGCGCACATCGTAGTCCAGATGTGGTTGATCTTGGGATCTCCGACTCATACCTCTCTCCCAAGTCTCAGCTGAAAAGCAAGAGCCGTAATGGATATTAGCGATGCTCTATTCCATGTCTACATATGTACCTACTGCTGCTTGATTCTATCTATCTTACACTCTTGCTGAAAACAAAATTACTCATGTCTCGGCTTTCACTTCCATAATGTCCAATTCGCCGGAAAAAAGTCATAACGTTTTAAACTGTAACTGCTGACTTTAAGTGCTCAACGGTTATCTGTCTGATACTACGCAGGGCGCCGATTATGAACTACATGCATCAGGATAATCTAAATATCTCGAGGTATACGTACTAATTATAAATAGTGTTGAGGGAAGAAGGTTAAATTACCAGCTACAAGTACTGAAACAAGTGGCTCAGGCGTTTTATCTGGGCTTCGAGAGCTCGTGGAATCGATCGCCCGCGCCCGACCTCTCTGACCCATGGGTTTTTGGGGGATTTCCCTGGTCGCTAGATAAAGCTGGGGAGGATTCTTTATTCCCCTGAACTTCCTGTCTCTTCATCATATCCCAACCGGTCTCTTTCAGTGTTGTAAGTATTGACGAGGACTACGAATGGGGTGGCATTTCCTGTAGGCGACTGTGCTCTGGAAATACATTTCTCGGTGGCGGGATGGCGTTAGTGCGCACACCTGAAATGTGACAAGACTACTAAATGAAACGAAAATGAGGAAAATCAATTTACAGAAGGTGAGAAAGCATCTAAGCATTCGCTTAATGACCCAGATCAGAATGAAAGGTCGACCGAAATCAAACGCTCTCCCTAATGCGAGCCTAGTATAATATCTACTCTAACTTAAGTAAATGTCTGTTATACAAATACTTGTTGAAAAGGTTTATTCTGTTCCTTTTTAATAGTAATACATGATTTTGCGGTTATTTCAATACACATTATGTAATAGCTATGTAAATCTTTAGGACACCAGTACAATAATCAAATATTTAAAAAATCTATTATACACGCAGGTGTTGACATTTTAAATACTCCTTTCTTAGTAATTATTAATACCGATCACAAGATAAGCTCTCAGAGTTGAAAACATTTATATGTTTGTATGTGTGTGTACGGGAATACATTAATTTAAAAAGTTATCGTTATGTGAAACAATCAAGTTCGGTTCTCTCTGCGTGGCTAAAAGTAAAACAAAAGAGGTATGATAAGAAAGATGACTTCCGTTTGAGAAAAGTTTAAGAATTTAAAATTTAAACCAGTAACAAGGCATATCTTGGAAACGGTTAACTGTAAGAAAGCAAAAAATGACATATAATCTGTATTTTAACGAAATCTAATATTTTTGGATAGTAAGTTTCTGTCTATCTCTTACCGTTTACCAGTTAGAAAAGAATAATCCAGAATGAAAAAGTCTCGAGAGTATTTCCAGAAAATTAAAGATATACATTTACTATGTCATTAAAAATATCTTAAACATACGGTATTTTAATGAAAATCGTTACAGACATTTTTGGGAAAATCAAAATTTCGAAAAATGTTCCATGTAAAGGGTAGTTAGATGGTGAGATTTTTGAAGAAAATCTTCGGTTCACATTCTTGGAAGACACTGAACTTAAGAAAACTGATTACAGCTATTACAAATGTTTCTTATATTGGGTGCCTATATATGTATTACAGAATATATTAATTGCAATGTTTCAATATAAGTTCCATCAAGCCATTTCGTCGTATAGTGATAAGTCTAATATTTTACAAGCTATCGTTATGCGATTGTCATTGCAAATCACTTCTTTGCTTTTGCCAGGATTAGAACGAGAGAATAACACTTCCTGTCTGAGAAAAGTTTAAGTACTTCACAATTGAAACCAATAACAAGGAATATCTCGAAAACGGTTACCTCCACAGCAAAAACGTAAAAGACAAAAATTGTGTGCTTTGTCATGAGGTACATTTTTAGGTACTACGTTTTTTTTTATCTCTTACGGCTTAGCAGTTAAGCAAAATTCATCCAGAGTAAAGAGCTCTCAGAGGACATTCCCAAAAAATTCGAGATATACATTTTATTTCGGACATAAATAGCTTTAATATACGGGATTTTAATCAAAATCGTTAGAGCCATTTTTAAGAAAATCAAAATTTTCGAAAATTTTAACATGTAAAGGGTATTTTGTGGTGGTAGGATTTTTTTTGAAAATCTTTGTGTCGTATCCTTGGAAGATACTAAATCTAAATATCAAGTTTGGTATTTAACGGTCTTTTTGTTTTGGGGCTTTGTTGTCCACAGACACACACAGACAGAAAGACAGACAGACACACACGGACCTTTTTTTAAAAATCTGATGTGTTCCACTCACATGACGTTCTCTACTTCTGTGTAACAAATTATTGTTAGTAAACTTATTCTTCTATTTACTTCAAGCTAATCGAGGAAAAATTAGCAGAAATAGCCTTATTACTTGCTTCCTTGTAAGTAGAAGCGAAATATGGGAGTCTCACAGGTTAAAGAGAAGTCAAAAGCTGGTTACTAGGTGACTGAAGATCCTTTGTTTGTAGGGACACGAGTTCACAAATTCCTGTATGAGAAAAGTAAAAGTTTTTCAAAGCTGAATCCAAAAGCAAAGAATATCTTAGAAACGATCAACTCTTCGAAAAATAATTTATATAACATAAATTGTGTGTTTTAATGTGCTCTAAATTTTTTGTGGGTTAAGATTTTGTCCATATCTTACGGTTTAGCAGTTATGCAAAATTCTTCCATAATAAAATAGTCTTCAAAGGATATTCCCAGAAAATTCAAGATGTACATATTATTTGTCAGGTAAATACCAAGTTTGGTATTTAACGGTATTTTCGTTTTTGAGCTATGCTGCCACAGACACACAGACACACACGCAGACACACACGGACCTTTTTCCAAAAATGATTTTTTGGACTCAGGGGACCGCAAAACATATATTTCCGGTGAAATCTCAGTATCGAATTTCTGGGTGCATTACATTACCTTTTCTATCCCTATGTACATTGTACATATGGGGCTAGAGAAAGTAAAAACATTATGTAATTCATTCAAATGACGTTCTCTACATCTCTGCAATAAATTATTGTTAAAACCTTATTCTTTTATTTACTTCATGCTAATCAAGACAATATTAGCAGAAATGCCCTTATTCCTTGCTTCCTTAAGTAAAAGGGAAATAAGGGAGTACACTAAGATAAAGTAATAGTCAAAACTTTTAAAAACTGGTTGATATGTGATTGAAATTCCTTTGTTTGTATGCCCAGGAGTTGACGAATTCTCGTTTCAGAAATGTACAAGATGTATTTTAAAACTGAAACGAATAAAGAAATCTCAAATACGATCAACTTCACGAAAAAATGTACAACATAAATTGTGTATTTTAACGAGCTCTGCAGTTTTTATTCAGCAAGATCTTGTCTATCTCTTGCTGTTTACCAGTTATGCAAAATTCTGCAAAATTCATGCAAAATAAAAATGTGTTCAGAGGCTATTCCCAGAAATTTCAAGATGCATACATTATTTGTCCTGTAAATAACTTTAGAATATGCTAGGTATTTTAATCAAAGTCGTTAGAGTCATTTTTGCGAAGATCAATATTTTCTAAAAGATTTCAAATCAAAGGGTAGTTGCGGGTGAGGGGATTTCTTGATGGTCTTTTACGTGCCGTAAATCTATGACACGGGACCAACGGCTTTACTTCCCTTCCAAAGGAAACCATTCTAAAGGTCTTTATGGCCAAAAAATTCATCGGCCTCAGCCGGGTTTGAACCCGCGACCTTGTGTATATGAAATTAGAATGGTAACCATACACCACGGAGGACGACTATATACACTATGTACATAATGCATGTGGAGAAAGTAAATATGGAATTTAGCCCAGCAAAGTTATTTGGTAAGGGGTTCTTTTACATGCAAATAAACATTACATGGGACCAACAGCTTTACTAGTGAAACGGCAGGGAGCAAAATCCGTGCAGTTAAATATTGGACGAGAATCCTTCACGGAAACCAATCTCGAATTAGAGCAGTCGGCTACCAAGAACAGCTGAGAATGGAGGGTAATTCGACGTGGGCTCAAAATTCAAGATGGGCTACATTTGGGTTACGGGGCAGGGAAACAGACGGAGCGTTTGGAGAAAGATTCAAAGCCGCCTCTATGATATTGACAGACAGCAAATAATTGCGCAATGCACGGAGAAGATTTCGCTGGAAGTGTAGTCTGGGCTAAATTCTGAGTGGGATATGTGGCAATAAATCAAAACAGTTACCAAACACATTAGACAGGGCTCTTGTGGATTAGATTAGAAATATGGCGGATGACAAAATTACTGACTAGTATGGTATGATAATCTACCCCATGTGTGAAGAGTGAAGAACCGTGGGCTCATATCTTGGCAAGATATAAGAGTACGGAGGAATGGAGGAAAAATTTTACCGCAATCTTTTACCACCTCGGAGCATGTTGGACACTACTGGCAGGCTAGAAGACGTGAAGGGGATAGGTAAATTAATGTTGAAGACGAGACGCTAAGATCTGAGAAGGCTGATAGTAGGGAAGAGGGGGGAGCGATAAGAAGAGCTAAGAAGTGATTATAATGTTTCATATTTGGTCATTGCTTTGTAGTTGTGCTACTGTTGTTTCTGTGTGTGTGTGTGTGTATATATATACATATCTTAAGTGTATTTGTTTACTATAATAAGGTAAACTAATGCATCGGATGCCGTTTATTGTGTGTTGTAAATTTAAGATGCTATATTTGATTATGTTGTCTTTTTGCTTTCTCTATACGTACTATATACATAGTGTATAGAGAAAGTATTGCACTCCATCAAAAAATTCGATCCCTAAATTTCACCGAAAATATATGTTGTAGGGCCCCCTGTATCCAAAAAAAGCATTTTCAGTAAAAGGTCCGCGCGCGCGTGTGTGTATGTGTGTCTGTGAACACAATAACTGAAAAACGAAACGTAGGTAAAATACCAAAATACCAAACTTGGTATTTAGGTTTAGTATCTTTCAGGGATGCGACAGGAAGATTTTCGAAAAATTCCCCCACTCCAAAATACCCTTTAAATGGAACATTTTGCGCAAAATTTGATATTTTAAAAAATGGCTCTAATGATTTTGATTAAAATATCGTATATTAAAGATATTAACCTGACAAATAAAATTTATCTCTTGTATATTCTGGGAATAGGTTCTGAAGACTACTTTATTCTGGATGAATTTTACGCAATTTTGAATAACTGCGAAAACGTAAGAAGTGGAAAAAAAACTTACTATATGATAAATGTAGAGTACATTAAAATACACAATTAATGTTATAATCATTTTTTGTGGAGTTAATCGTATTTGAGACATTCCCTGTTTTTTGGTTTCTACTTTGATAAACTTATACTTTTCTCATACAGGAAACTGTGAACTGCTGTCCATACAAACAAAGGAGCTTTAGTGAATAGCAACCAGCTTTTGACTATCACTTTAACCTTATTTCGTTTCTACTTACAAGGAAGCAAGTAATAAGACTATTTCAGCTAATTTTTTTCTGTTTACCACGAAGTAAACACAAGTATAAGCTTTTTAAGAGTAATTTGTTTCAGAGATACAGAGAAAGTCATGTGAATGGAACACATAAGATTTTTTACTTTCGTGTTCTTTCTTTTTATTTTTACTTTCTCTACACTATGTGCATGGAGTATAGGGAAGATATGGCACTCCACCAACAAATTCGATACCGAGATTTCACCGGAAAGTTATGTTCTAAGTTCCCTTATATCCAAAAAAGCATTTTCACAAAAGGTCCGTGTGACCGTATGTCCGTGTGAACACGAAAACTCAAAAAAGAAAAGTCGGTAAAATACCAAACTTGGTATTTAAATTCAGTATCATCCAGTGATATGATACGAAGATTTTGAGAAAAATCCCTCACCCCAAACTACCCTTCATGTGAATGGAACACATCAGATTTTTGTTTTTAATGTTGTTTATTATTTTGTGTATTACCAAAGTGCTAAACCGTAAGAGATGGACAAAACTTGCCACACAAAAAAATGTGGAGCATCTTAAGACACACAATTTATGTTTTATACATTTTTATGTGGAGTTGTTCGTTTTTCAGATACTTTTTGTTTTCATTTTCAGCTTTGAAAATCATAAAGGAATTTGTCAACTGCTGTCCTTACAAACAAAGGAACTTGTGTCACATAGTAACCAGCTTTTGCCTATCACTTTAACCTATGGTACCCCCTTATTTTGCTTCTACTTACAATGAAACAAGTAATAAGACTGTTTCGGCTAATTGTTTTTCGATTAGCATAAAGTAAATAGAGGTATAAGCTAAATAACAACAATTTGTTGCAGAGGTGTAGAGAAAGTCATGTGAATGGAACACATCAGCTTTTTGTTTTTAATGTTGTTTATTATTTTGTGTATTACCAAAGCACGTACGGTTTGGGATCCTTGCGATTGATGATCAGTGAATTTGTACTTCTTCTTCTTCTTCAATCAAGGAATAGATTACTGCCTGTAGCGGTCTCGCATCAATTTAGGTTTCATGAGTGTTCCCACTAACCTCTGACCTCTTGGTTTATAGTCCATTGTTTTTTTAGGCATTCTTCATGTTGTCATTCTTTCTAAATGTTGAAGCCAGTTTTCCCTATACTTCATTAATTACTTTCTCTACACTTATTATGTACATAGTGTATAGAGAAGGTATTGCACTCCACCCAAAAATTCGATACCGAGATTTCACCGGTAATATATGTTTTAGAGTCCCCAATATCCAAAAAATAGCATTTTCACAAAAAGGTCCGTGTGTGTGTGTGTATGTGTCCGTGTGTCCATGTGTCCGTGTGTCCGTGTGAACACGATAACTCAAAAACGAACAGTCGGTAAAATACCAAATTTCGTATTTAAGTTTAGTATCTTCCAGGGATGCGACACGAAGATTTTGAGAAAAATCCCCCCACCCCCAATTACCCTTTACATGGAAACTTTTTCGAAAATTTTGGTTTTCTCAAAAATAGCTCTAACAATTTTGATTAAAATTTCGTACATTAAAGATATTTACCTGACAAATAAAAGCTACGAGTATATCTTGAATTTTCTGGGAATAGCCTCTGAAGAGTAGTTTATTCTGGATGAATTTTGCTGAATTTTAAATAACTGCTAAACCGTAAGAGATGGACAAAAACTTCCTACACAAAAAATGTAGAGCACGTTAAAACACAAAATGCATGTTATATATATTTTTTTTTCGTGAGTTTGTCGTTTTTGAGACATTCCTTATTTTTGGTTTCTGCTATGAAAAATATACTTTTCTCATACAGGAACTTGTCAGCTGCTATCCATATAAACAAAGGAACTTCATTGACATAGCAACCAACTTTTGACTATTAGTTTAACCTATGGTACTCCCTTATTTCTCTTCTACTTACAAGGAAACAAGTAGTAAGACTATTTCTGCTCATTTTTTCTGATTAGCATAAACTAAATATAGGTATAAGCTTTTTAAGAATAATTTGTTGCAGGGATATAGAGAAAGTCATGTGTATGGTACACATCAGAATTTTCTATAATGGACTTAATATTTAGTTGCTTCTTTATATCTTCATTTCTAAATCGATCTTCTCTTGTGCATTCCTTAACAGAAATACATTTCAGCTGCTTCTAGTTTGCTGCGGTCTTTATTTTTAGTGTCCATGTCTCACTATCATATAGATTACAGGAAGTGCCATGACGGAATAAACTTTTAATTGTGTATCTATTCTTATTTTCCCTTTCAGTGTTCCTTTAATGGTGCCACACAGCGCTTGAAATTTATTTATTTTTTATTTATATCGGTATCTACTTCATAACTTAAATCACATTCAAAATATGTGTACTGCGATACTGTTCTATAATACTGCTTTCAATTAAAATTATTGTTTTTTCTGGAAATTTGCATGGAATACTATAACTTTGGCTTTTTGGCTTCAAATTGTCATATTATACAATTTACTAGTACTATTTAAATCATAAATTCCCTTTTGATGTCTCTCTTTATTGTTAAAAATTAAAACTATGTAATCAGAAAATATTAAAGATGTTAATGTGCTCTGTTCTATGTTAATATCACTATGCACTTTAACTTCTGGCTCTTTTTCGTAAGAATTCTGAGTAATACAAAATTCCATGGAGGGGTTACCTGCCCCTCACATGTCAGGTTTAATTTTGTAGTGTGTATGGGCACTGGTATTTAAATAAATACACTTATACACTTATCCATTTATTTATACCTTGTAAAGAAAACTATAACCTTCGCCAAAGTTGCCTCAGAGGCTGATATGGCAACCATAGGCACTGGAATCAACAATCTTGTGCAGCTTTAGAAGGATGGGGGAAAAAACGAGTTGCGTGCTGTGATTAAACACTTCTATTTTAAAAGCCTTAACACCGAAGGAGATAAAAGCCGAGTTGGATGAAGCTCATGGTACATCTGCTCCTACGTTTGCAACATTTTGCACTTGGATAAATGAATTAAAACGGAGCCATTTATTCATAAATAATGAACATCATTCCGAACGTCCAGCAGAAGTGACTTCCTCCGAAATTGACAAAATCCAGAAAATGGTTTTGAGTGATCGACGAATCATAGTTCGCGAAATAGTAGAGCCCACAGGCATATCACAAGCTACAGTGTTCTAAATTTTGCACCAAAAGTTACGCATGACAAAGATCTCGGCAAAATAGGTGCTGCATTTGCTCTCAATGAATAATAAACGCAATCATGTGATCGATTCGGAAGCTAATTTTGCACTTTTCCGTCGCAACCCTGATGAGTTTCTGCGCCAATACATAACTATGGATGAAACATGAATACACCACTACTCTCTAAAGACAAAATTACAGTCAAACCAGTGGGTTTTTAAAGGCGAACAGGCGCTGAAGAAGGCAAATGTGGCCTCGGTTGGTTGGGATTTAAGCGAAATCATCTACGTTGATTAATTACAGAAGCGATAAATGGAGAATATTATGTATTATTACTGCAACGGTTGAGCGGAGAAATCAGAAAAAATGCCCTGATCTGGAAAGAAAACTGTTACCTTCCATCAAGACAATGCAAGGGTGCAGACTTGCGCAGTTTAGATGGCGAAATTGTTGAATAAAGATTCGAATTACTACAACATCCACCATATTCACCAGGTTTGGCACCAGTGGCTTTCTTTTATTTTCAAACTTGAAAAAATAGCTTCACGGAAAACCATTCATGTCTAACAAAGAAGTCAAATCCCAAAGAGATGCCTATTTTGAGGACCTTCCAAAATCCTTCTTATTTGGAAGTCTTAAAAGAATTAGAGAAACAGTGGGAAAAGTGTATCGAGTTAAAAGGAAATTATGTTGGAAACATTTTAATGTGTTTCATTCACATGACTTTCTCTACATCGCTATAACAATTTATTATTAAAAAGTATATTCGTTTATCTACTTTATGATAATCGAGTTAAACTTTTTCTTAATTACTTGCTTCCTTGTCAGTAGAAGGAAATTAAGGGAATACACTAGCCTAAAACGAATGTTAAATCTTAAAAGCTGGTTGGTTGCTATGTGGTTAAAATCCCTTTCTATGCTGGACCAGGAGTTTACAACTTTCCGTGTGAGAAAAGTTTAAGTATTTTAAATTTGACACAAAAAACAAAGTATATCTCAGAAATGGCCAATTCCAGGAAAAAAATGTTTATGACAAATCGTGTGTTTTGTGTGTGTAATTTTTGTGTAGTAAGTTTCTGTTTATTTCTTACGGTTTACCAGTTACGTAAAATTTAGCAAAATTCATTCAGAATAAAGAGGTCTGTCCATAAGTGCTATTCCGAGAAAATTCTATATTTGCCATATTAATATCTTTAAAAATTTTGAATTTTTTCCATATAAACGGTAATTTGGGGTGGTTTTTTTTTTATAAAAATCTTCGTGTCGCATCCCTGGAAGATACTAAACTTAGTTACCAAGTTTGATGTTTTACCAACTTTTCGTTTTTGAGTTAGCGTGTTCAAATACACACACACACACATACACAATGGGACGCGCCGTGGCCGAGTGGTTTGACCATTCGCGCCCGGGTTCTATCTCAAGCGACCACATGCGAGATTTGTGGTGGACGAGGCGGCGCAAGGGTAGGTTTTCTACGGGTTCTCCGGTTTCCCAAGCCATCGCATTCCACCGGTGCTCCATCTTGATTTCATACATCACCAGTGTCATCGCCTGCGGTGCCACAAGTAATAAAAGCGGGCATTAAACACTCACACAGAACTTTTTCCAAAAATTCCTTTTTTGTTTTTTGCATTAAAAATATTAGTCTTTTTTAGTTACAGGAGACCCTAAAACATGTATTTCAGGTGAAATCTCTTGGAGGGAATGCAATACGTTCTCTATACACTATACACAATGAACGTATAGAGAAAGTAAAAACTCTAACAAAAATAATTTGTTTCTCTTATTACTTTCTCTACACCTACTATGCACATAGTGTATAGAGAAGGTATTGCACTCTACTACAAAATTCGACACCTAGATTTCACCGGAAATATATGTTTTAGGGTCCCCCTAGTATTTTCAGAAAAGGGTCAGTGTATGTATGCATGTATGCATGTGTGTGTGTTTGTGTTCGTGGTATTTAACTGTTATTTAAATTTACTGTTTTCCAGGGATGCAACACGAAGATTTTAAGAAATATCCCCCCAGACCAAACTACCCTTTGCATAGAAAAAAAGTCGTAATTTTTTATTTTATCAAAAATGGCTAAAGCGATTCTGATTAAAATACCGCTATTAAAGGTATTTACATGGCAAATAAAATGTATATCTTGAATTTTCTGGGAATAACCCCTAAAGACCCGTTTATTCTGAATAAATTTGCTGAATGTTATGAAACTGGTAAGCCATAAGAGATTGACAAAAACGCTCAACACAAAAAAAAAGTGTAGATCACGCTAAAAAACACAATTCATGTCACATACGTTTTTTCGTGGAACTAATCATTTCTGAGATATTTGTTATTATTTGTTTCAGATTTAAAATACTTAAATACGGAAAGTTGTAAACCCTGAGTAGAAACGGATTTCATCTAAATGGCAACCAGCTTTTAAAAGACTTGACTGGCCTTTTAGGCTACTGTATTCCCTTATTTTTCTTCTACTTACAAGGAAACATGTAATTAAGACAATTTCTGGTAATGTTTATCTTGATTATCATAAAGTAGATAGAAGAAAAAAAAATTAATAATAATTTGTTAGAGAAAGTCATGTCAATGGAACACATCAAATTTTTACTTTCTCTACATGTACTATGTACATAGTGTATAGAGAAGGTATTGCACTCCACCCAAAAATTCTGTCTGTCTGTATGTACGTATATGTGTGTGTCTGTGAGCAGCATAGCTCAAAATCGGAAAGACTGTTATAAAGCAAACTTGGTATTTAGGTTTGGTATTTTCCAAGGATGTGACACGAAGATGTCCAAGAAAGTCCCCCACCCCGAACTATATTTTACATGGATTTTTTTTTTTTTTTTTTTTAATTTTCTCAAAAATGACTCTTACGATTTTGATTAACATGTCATATATTTTAGATATTTACACGACAAATAAAATTTATATCTTGAATTTCCTGGGAATACCCTCTGAAGGCTACTTTATTCTGGATGAATTTTACGGAATTTCACATAACTGCCAAACCTTAAGACATGGACTAGAACCTATCACACAGAAAATGTAGAGCAATTTAAAGTACACAATTTATGTTATATACAATTTTTTGTTGAGTTGATCGTTTATAAGATATTCCTTGTTTTTAGTTTCAGCTTTGAAAAACTTATACTTTTCTCATACAGGAATTTCTCAACTCTTGTCCATATAAACAAAGGAACTTCAGTCACATAGCAACCAGCTTTTGACTGTCACTTTAACCTATGGTACTCCCTTATTTTGCTTCTACTTACAAGGAAGCAAGGTATTTCTGATATTTATTTCTGAATTAGCATGAATTAAATACAAGCTGAAGCTTTTTAAGAATAATTTATTGCAGAGATGCAGAGAAAGTCATGATTTTTTTTCTAAGGGCTTATTGAACGCCCTTCTCTACAACGGAGACATATTAATTGGAACAATGCACTATTATTCTACTAATTATCTTTCTGTACATGCAAAACCTGGGAGGGAAAAACGAACGATGGCATGACAGGAGGTTTTGGAGAGCGAACCAAAGGCAACCACTGAAGTGGAAAGCTAATCAAATAAGAAGAATTATTTGTTTTTTGTCGTTGTTATGTTATGTTAAGGTACTAGTTAGAGGAAAACATTTTCTGGGCAAGCTAGTAGATGTGGAAGTAGATTGATGAGTAGCAGATAGTAATTACGCGAGTAGTGTGGTGCGCCGTTGTTGTTTTGTTGGCTCCGCCTCGCGTCGCCTCACCGATAAAGCAATCAGCCTGCAGCCCCCGCCCTAAGCATACACATAAATTGGGATAAAATCTGTAGAATATTTGTGGTAGCTATTTATTGTACTTTGCACGCAAGAAGTCCCTGCTTTACCACCCTTCTTTACTGCGCACTTTTTCACCCCGCAAAAACCAAATCGCGAGCCCAGCGTTCATTAAACCTGTAATAGAATTGAAACTGCCTTGTACTAGTTTAGGGCTGGGAAGGAGTGGAGGGCAAAAGCAAAAGATTTATGCCCAGGTGCATGGGACACTTTAAACTAAACTGTGCTGCGGAAAGATTCGTGATCTGGGTTCGTAATTTTGTAGGAACTATTTTCTTTGTTTCATTTATATACCCCCCTTTAAAATCTAAGGTCATGTGCTTTTACCACAAATGGCACCGCAGGTTTTTTTTTTTTTTGTAGTGTTTAGCGCCTGCCTTTACTACTCTGGTACCGGGAGATGACACTGATGATACATGGAATGAATATGGAACATCAGTGGAATGTGATGGCGGGGGAAACCGGAGAACTCGGAGAAAACCCGCCCCTGCGCTGCGGGGCTTTGCATTATGAACACTTCGTTATCTGTAGGTTCTTTACGTTGGGTTTAAATCTTTTTTTTTTCTCAAACACACACACATTTACTCTCAAATGTATACCCCCCAGATTCCCAGCCGGGAATCGAACCGGGACCTCCGGGTGAGAAGTTTACTCGCTGACCACTCGACCACGGAGGCAGTCACGTTGGAACTATTGGTTAATCTTTAACACAGATTGAATTTCGCTCCTCAGTTTGCGCAACAAATTGTGACAGAAGAACGATTAGCATAGCGGCTAGCGCACGTTGCAATAGTGATGTCTCAAGGGAAATGGCATGTACCTGCGTGGCAATTAAAAACTCGCAAACCTACTAACCAGAAATGCAATCGTTTTAATCAACTAGATTGCAAAACTCTGCGAATAATTGCGTATATACCATTTTAATTAAAAGTAAGAACTATTTAGCGAACACAGAATAAGGAGGTCAATTTCTACTTTCTCTCCACCTGTTTTATTGCGCTGATACTAAGAGAGGATTTATAAGGGCACAGTTTTCGCGGTGAATGGAAAATCCACAGTGTGCAAGATATCTTTTTGAAATTTATGCAATTTATTATAGACATAATCTGTTATTTTTGCATATAATTTTCAAAATTGTACCTTACTTATTTATTCAAATTAAAAATGTTATACTGCTCAAGTTCATTGTTCTAATAAAATTAACCTACGTGATAGATTTTATAAAATATTCACGTAACAAGTTCTACAGCATGTGTGTGTGTACAAATAGTTCTGTCAAATTATTTTTTTACTCTCTCTACGTGTATTTGTATAGTGTAAGGTTATATTCCACCCAAAATTCAATACCAAGATTTTACGGGAAATACGTAAATGAGATCCTTTGAATAAAAAAAAATTAGAAACATGTCCGTGTGTGTATGTGTGTATTTGTGTGCCTATGGACAGAAAATCTCAATAGCTTAAATACCAAACTTAACCTTTAGGTTCAGTATCTTCCAACGATGCGACACAAACATTTTCACCAACCACCTTTTATATGGAATATTTTTCAAAATGTTTGATTTTCTCAAGAACGGCTCTAAAGATTTTATTAAAAGACCATATGTTTAAGACATGTTTGTGACAGAGGAAAACTATATCCTGAATTTACTAGGAGCATCCTCTGAAAACCTCCTGATTCTGTGTGGCTTGTGCACAACTTTTATATAAAGTAAAGATAAAATAACAGAAAAAACCTACTCCACAAAAACGTAAGATCTCGTTAAAACTCACAATTTACGTAGTATACATTTACTGTTGAATAAGATATTTCGTGTTATTTGTTTCAATTTTAAGCTATTTAAACTTCTCAAACGGGAAGTCATCTTCTTTTCGTGTCGTTTTTGTTTACTGTTGACAATAAAATAGAACCGAATATTAATTGTTTCACACAGCTACCAGGTTTTAAGGCAGCTGACTATCACTGTGGCCTAGTGCATTTCCTTATTTCTCCTCTACTTACAAACAAGTAAACTATACGACTATTTTATTATTATTTCGTTTATTATATTCCTTTTTAAGAAATGCTGTTTACGTTCAGCAAATTTGATCCTGAATGAACAGGCCTTCAGAAAATTCAAGATGTATATTTATTTAGATGTAAATACTTATGATATACGATATTTAAACTAAAATCTTCAGTCATTTTTAAGAAAAAAATCCATGTATAGGGTAGTTTTCGGTGTGGAGATTTTCTTGAAGATCTTCGTTAGCATACTTGGAAGACACTAAACCTAAACACCAAGTTTGGTATTTAACAGCCTTTTATTTTTTTCAGCTATGTTGTCATTGGCACACACACACACAATGACGTTCTTCGAAAAGTGCTTTCTTTGGATACAGTGATTCCTAAAACGTGTATTTCCGGTGAATTCTCGGTATCGAATTTTTTGATGGAGCGTAATACTTTCTCTGCTTACGTGCCATGTACTATGTAGAGAAAGTAAAAAAGGTAACTTCAGACTCACACGTAATAATTAAAATAATATTTAGTATCAGTTCTTTAACAGAATATTTAAATTCGTTTTCTGTGCTTTCTTTTATATAGATTAATAACTAATTGTGATCTTATGGACTTTGTGCCTAATGTTATAGTATTTTTCTTCTACTTTTAAAGATTAAACGTTATTTATTTTTTTTTCGACCCCAATTATTTAAGTTGCTGTATCCGTCTTTTCCGTGGATATCCCTGGTCTCTTTTCAAACTTCAGGGTATTCTTTTGGAATACATTTGCAGTCACGTTCATACCATTGCCTCCTATACTTTTCTATTTTATTTGCAAGAATAAATATTTACAGCTCTTTACGAATATCGCCACTTCGTTTTTTGTCCATTAATGTATATCGTGCCAAAAATCGTAAATCTTTCATCTGCAGATTCTATTCTTTTGAGTGTTTCTTTACTCAGAGTCCATATTTCTGAGCCACATAATAATGCAGCCAATAAATTTATAAAATGTTAGATTTGTTTTCTTTCTTACTTTCTTTCACAATGTTCTTTTCAGGGTGCCACACAGTTACTGAATTCTTTGTAATTTATTACTTATGTCTTTTTATCTATTACACCCTAAAGAAACACCTAGATAATTAAAATCTTTTGCTTGTTCTAATGTTCTTTCCGTCAGCACCATTTTTACTTTCTCTACATTTACTATGTACATAGTGTATAGAAAAGGTATTGTAATGCACCCAAAAATTCGATACGGAGAGTTCACCGGAAATATATGTTCTGGGTCCCACTGAATCCAAGTAAAACATTTTTAGAAATAGGTCCGCGTGTGTGAGTGTGTATGTTTGTCTGTGGACAGCACATCTCAAAAACGAAAAGACCGTTTAATACAAAATTTTGTATTTATGTTTGGTATCTTCCAAAGATGAGACACGAAAATTTTCAGGAAAATCCCCTCACACCGAATTAAATTTACATGGAAAAATTTTCGAAAATTTTGATTTCCTCAAAAATGACTCAACGATTTTGATTAAAATCTCTTATATTTAAGATATTTACATGACGAATAAAATTTATATATTTGAATTTTCTGGGAATACCCTCTCAAGATCTCTTTATTTTGGATGTCTTTTTATTGAATTTTGCTAAACTGCTAAACCGTAAGAAATGGACAAAAATTTATTACAAAACAGACGTAGATCTCGGTAAAAATCACCGTTTATGTCATATACATTTGTCATTGGAGTTGGCGGTTTTCAAGATATTCCTTGATGTTGGTTTCGCTTTTAAAATACTTAAAAGCCTTTCTCATAGAGGAAGTTGTCAACTCCTGGCTTCGCAAAGAAACGGTTTTCAATCCCATAACAACCATATTTTAAAATATTTGACTATCGTCTTAGTCTAGTGAATTCCCTTATTTCCCTTCTACTTATAAGGAACTAAATAATAAGACCGTTTTTGCTAATGTTTTAGTGTGACATAGAAGAATAATCCTATCAGCAATAATTTGATACAGAGATGTAGAGAAAGTAATGTGAATGGAGCACATATTTTATTCACGCAGGGCCATAGCTTTTGTTTGAATGATATCAATGAAGGCTGAATATGGCATTGCATTTTTCAGTCTGACCTAAAATACTTACAACATTGTAAGTCGCCATTTGAGATCACCGGAAAACATGCAAGTCAGTTGAGAAACCTGAACCACTGGTTTTGCACAAGGAAATTATTGCTAAGGGTTGAGAGTCAAAAATTGTTTTTGTCGAGTGTTGTTCATGGTTTCATCGAAGAAAACTTAACCAATGATACGTGGCTCCAAATTGCTGCCCACACGTTAACATTTTTCGGCGTACGAGAATGTACCCATTCTGTGGTTTGGAGGAAAACTAGGTACATCTTTTGGCGGAATATACACAGGTGGGAGAATAAGTGAACAATTAAAGTAAAAGAGAATGTCTAATTTATACTAGAAGGCAACAGGCATGTTGGGATATCCTGGCCGGCCGCAGGAAAAATAGGGATATTTTCCATAAAGTGCGAGAGGACAGATCAATTTTGTTCTGTTAGTCAGGCTCCATTTATCTCTAGGCTTTTCCCTTTCTTTTCTCTTTTGTTTCCTTTTGTAACCTTTAACTGGTAACAATATGCATACACCATCAAGGATCCATGCAGTAAGTGTTGTGTAATCATTTTGATAATTAACATCAATAAAGATGTCTGTCTGTCTGCCTGTCTATCTGTTGTCTGATTGAATGTCTGTATTTCTGTCTATCTAATATTTTCTCATAAGGCTTAGCTTCATGGAACATTTTATCGGTTCTCAATGACGTTCAAATGACAGTAGGCCTCGTGTGTGAAGCATGCATTGTTAAGTGATCTCTCTTCCACTGCCCACAATGCATTCTGTAGTCTCCAATCCTGAGTCTTGTGTGTGTGTGTGTGTTTATTTATGTGTGAGACTTTGGATAGCATAGCACTTGGTATTTAAGTTCAGTATCTTCCAAGGATGCAACACGAAGATTTTCAAGAAAGTACGCTCACTCACAACTACACCTTACATGGAACATTCTTCGAAAATTTGGATTTTCTTAAAAATGGCTCTAATGGTTTTGATTAAAATACCGTATATTAAAGACATTTACATAGAAAATAAAATATATATTTTGTATTCCCTGGGAATAGCATCTGAAGACCTCTTTGTTGTTTTGCCAAATGTTGTATAACGGTTAAACCGTAAGCGATAGACAAACACTTAGCACACAAAAATTGTAGATCTTGTTAAAACGCACAATTTATATCCTATATCTTTTATTGTACAGTTGACCGTTTTCAAGATAATCCTAGCTATTGGATTCAATTTTAAACCGCCAACCTTTCTCGATCGGGACCATTCAAAGCGAACCGAACCTTAGTTTTTTCACATAGCGACGAGATTTTAAAAGATTGGACTATCGTTTTAGCCTAATGTATTCCCTCATTTCCCTTCCACTTACAAGGAAGCAAGTAATAAAAATCTGATGTGTACCATTCACATGACTTTCTCCACAATTCTGCAACAAAGTATTACTAAAACGCTTATGCTTCTATTTACTTCATGCTAATTGACAAACATTAGCAGAAATAGTCTTATTATTTGCTTGCTTGTAAGAAGAAGCTAAATGAGAGAATCCCATAGGTTAAAATGATAGCCAAAAGCTGGTTGCCATGCAACTGGAGCTTCTTTGTTTGTATGGGCAGGAATTAACAAATTCCTGTATGAGAAAAATATGTTTTTAAAGCAGAAACGAGAAACTAAGAATATCTTAAAAATGACCAACTCCACGAAAAAAATGTATATGCCATAAATTGTGTGTTTTAACGTGTTCTACATTTTTCATGTAGTAAGTTCTTGTCCATCTCTTACGGTTTAGCAGTAATGCACAATTCCGTAAAATTCATCCAGAATAAAGTAGTCTTCAGAGGCTATTCCTAGAAAATTCAAAATATACATTTTAATTGTTAGGTAAATAGCTTTACTATACAATATTTTAATCAAAATCGTTAGAGCCATTTTTAAGAAAATAAAACATTTCGAAAAAAGTTCCATGTAAAGGGTAGTTTGGGGTGGGGGGATTTTTCTCAAAATCTTCGTGTCGCATCCCTGGAAGATACTAAACTTAAATACCAAGTTTGGTATTTTACCGACTTTTCGTTTTTGAGTTATCGTGTTCACAGGCACACGGACACACGGACACACACACGGACCTTTTTCTGAAAATACCATTTTTGGATACATGGGACCCTAAAACATATATTACCGGTGAAATCTCGGTATCTAATTTTTTGGTGGAGTGCAATAGCTTCTCTATACATTATGTACATACCACGTATAGAGAAAGTAAAAATGGAATCTACGAGTATAAAAATAAACTAAAAGTATTGTAAATGGAACCAATGTTTTCAATTGTTCTTAAAAGTTTGAATTTTGGTCAAAATTCTTTTTTTTTTTTTTTTTTTTTTTTTTTTGGCAGGAAGGGCCTTTGTTTAATTTTACTCAATTCATCCCTCATTTAGCAATTCTGCTAATGTTTATCTCGATTAGCGTGAAGTAGATAAAAGAATAAATAATCACTTGTAAGAATACTTTGTATACGGTACAGTTAGAGAACGTTATGTGAATGGAACTTATCAGATTTTTTTTCAAAAGAAGCTTAACAGGTAAATAATAATTTTAAATTTTATGAAACGACCCATGTCACCCTCAGTAGGTTGGTTGGTCGACTGTAGCGCAATAAATATAACATGTCTTCCTTATTTTCCGATAGACCCTCATATCACAGACACTAGCCCGGCTTGCTAGGCTTTTCTCTGACTAGGAATTAGATTCAATGTAAAAGAATCATAAAGGAATCTGATTTATTTCATTCACATGATTTTCTCCGTCTATTCTTACAAAAGCTTTTTCTTCTACTTCGTGCTAATCAAAATCGACATTAGCAGAAATACATATTACTTAGTTTTTGTAGGTAGAAGGGAAATAAGAGAACACACAAGGCTAAAGGGTTAATCAAATATTTTAAAAGCTAGTTGCTCTACGATTGAACTTTGGTTTTCTTTGCAGTAAAACAAATGAAACAAGAATGACGCATTCCCGTTTAAAAATACTTTTTTAAGTATTTTAAAGTTGAAACCAATAATAAGGAATAATTGTAAATGGTGAACTCCACAAAATAGTATATGACAAACCGTGTGTTTTAACCAGATCTACATTTTCTGCGTAGTAAGATGTTTTCTATCTGTTACATTCACCATTTTTGCAAAAGGCATCAATGAAGAGCCAGTAGCCAGAAAATTCATTATATAAATTCTATTTTTCATGTAAATATCTATAATATTTAGTATTTCAATCACAAATGTTAAAGCCATTTTTGAGAAAATCAGTGTTTTCAAGTATTTTTCCATGTGCCCGGTAGTTTGGGTTGGAGAATTTTCTTTAAAATCTTCGTGTTAGATTCTTGGAATACGCTAACTTTTAATACCAAGTTTGGTGTTTAACGATTTTTCTATTAGAGCTATGCACACACACCTTTCCCTAAACATATTTTTATTCATTTATTTCAAAACATGTATTTCCAATGAAATCGTGATATAGAAGTTTTGGTTGCTATAGGATACCTTCTATACCTACTATGTATATACATATATGTATATAAGTACACACTACCTGCAAGAGAAATCAAGAATGAAAACTGATAATAAAATGCCTCAGAACGAGTAATAAATTGCCAGTTAATCCAAACCTCTATCAAGAAAGAAGTGAAGCTGATTGTTAAAGTCTGTTTATTCATGAACCAAAAATCTGATGTGTTCACATAACTTTGTTTTGTAGTTCCAAACACAAACTATTCTTACAAAAGATTATTCGTTTATATACATCACTCTAAACCAGATAAACATAAGCATAAATAGTTATTACTTGCTGCCTTGTAAGAAAAAGGAAAATAAAGGAATACATCAAGTGATAGTCAGATCTTTTAAAAGCTGCTCGCTAATTGAGTTTCGGTTTTGTTTACATGTCCCCGTTTGAGAAAAATTACAAAAACTGAATCCAATAACAAGAAATATCTCAGAAATGTCTGCTGTACCAGAAAAACTCATATGACCTAAATTACGAGATATACATTTTTTTCTGTATTGATCTTTGTCTATCTTCTTCAGTATAGCGTTATACAAAGTGATCTTAAACCCATCCAGAATAAAGAGGTCTTCAGAGGTATTAAATGAGTGTATTTGTGGACAGCATAGCTCAAAGACAAAAATACCGTTGAGTACTTAACTTGGTATTTATATTTAGCTTCTTCCGAGGATTCTACACGAAGGTTTTCAAGAACATTCCCGCACCACAAACGACCCTTTACATAATGGAAAACGTTGCATCTCACATGATATGTAAATCGTGAATGTTCTGGGAATAGCTTCTGAATACCTGCTTATTCTGGATGAATTTTGTAGAATTCTGCATAACGGTTAAACCGTAAGAATAGACTTGACAACAAAAAGTGTAATATCGTTAACGCACATAGAGGTGACCGTTTCGAGATATTCCTTGTTATAAGTTTCGACTTTAAAACGCGTATACTTTTCTCATAGAGAAATATTTCAACTCCTGGCCTACAAACAGAGGCACTTCAATCACATAGCAACCAGCTTTTACAAGATTTGACTATCACTTTAGACTATTTGCATTTTGAATTTGCATGAAGTAGATAGAAGAATACCTATTTTAACAATAATTTGTAACAGATATGTAGAGAAAGTCATGTGAATGGAGCGCATATATATGGCACATTTGTCTGTATTATGTAATAATTACATTAATTCATTTAAAGCATATCTATTTTGAAACAGTTCTCAAAGATGAATAAATCAAACACTGCCTATAGCTGGAGTATACGCCGTTTATGAAAGGAGATTTTTAGAATACCTAATATGCAGATACTAATAACTGAATATCAGCTTACAAAAGTTTTCCTTTCTCTTTTGCCGAATGTATAAAAAGCCGCCAAAAACTCACTCTTGTTAGCGTCACATATTCTCCCTCCGGGTTTCTGGTGCTGCTGCAGAAACAACATCCTCGGGTACCTCTGATGAGATCTTGAGTAAACAGTTCACCATAATAGCAAACCTTAAAATACAGTCAATATTTTCATACATAGACCGTTAAACTAATATAATGCTTAGGCGATGTTACAGATTTGCTTTTATTTAAAACCTGCTGTTGCATTATATAGCCATGTGAACGTAAATAGATAGGTACATTTCTAACCCCAGCAGCTTCAATTGGTCATATAAGTGGACTCTAGCAGCTGTTATTTTAAAACACTTTTCAATAACAAATCCAGACGAATGGATAATTCACTTGGTTTGTTCTCACATGTTTGAGGCTATAGATAATAGTGTATGCGCGACCCTTTACATGTTTAAATGCATGGTAACAGAAATCATTTTGCCCAAAAACTACTGTCTCTTATAATCACATTTTACAGAACATTGTCAATTAGCTCCATTATTATGACTTGTTTCAATTTCTTACTAGCGTTGCTTTCACTAATAGACGGTAATTTGACGAGGCATTAAAAGTAAAGAAGGGTTCAGAAACTATTTGGATGGCGGGGCAGGGAAACAGGCGGAATGTTTGGCGAAAGATTAAGAACCGCTTCTGTGATATTGACAGACAACAAATAATGCGCAATACATGGAGAAGGTTTCGTAGAAAGTACAATATGGGCCAAATCGAGACGGAGTGTGTAGCATGTTTCAAAACAAGACTCAAACTCAAACACAGATCTTCGCTTGGATTAAACTAGGAGCCTGAGGATGATAAAAATTACTGACGAGAATGGTATAAGAATATACGTCATTTGCGAGGAGGAAGAGTCGTGGGCGCATATTTTGGTAAGATGTAGGGTTTGGAGGATTGAAGGGAAAATTTTTTATCACCTCGTATGGAGAGTTAGGAGCGTTTTGAGCTCTACTGCCAGGCATGCAAGACGGGAAGGTGATAGGTAACTTTTTGCGTTAGGCGAGACAGCCGAGATCTGAGAGAGCTAATAAAAAGTGATTATAATGCTTTATAACGTATATATTTTTTGTCATCTTTTTCGGCTATTGTTTTGTTTTTGGTGTAGGTATTGTAATATATTTTAAGTGCATTTTTTTACTGTAATAGTGAATATTAATGCATCGGAATACGAGGGCGTTTATTGTGTGCTGTACATTTAAGATGCAGTATTTGAATATGTTTGTCTTTTTGTCTTCGTGTTTTTGTTTTTTCCATTTTGTTTCTTGTTTTTAATATTGCTTGTTATTTTGTGTAATTCAAAAGCATGTACGTTCTGTAGACCAGATGAAAATCAGTGCATGTGTACTGGTATTTAAATAAATAACTTCATTTATTATTAATTTATATTATGTATGCACATTGTAGGTAGAAGCAGCATTGATTTTCACTCAAAAAGGCGATGCAGATATGTTTCGAATATCCCTGAATCCCTGCCCCTAAAAACAACATTTTTAGAAAAAGGTCAATGTGTTTGTGTTGTCTGGGCAGCAAAAATCAAACGCCAAAAATCGATTAAATGCAAGATGTGATATTTACGTTCAGTGTATTCCAAGGGTACAAAATTAAATTTTTCAAAGAAGTCCATCATCTCAAACTACAATTTTCCTGCCAAGTATTCAAAAATTTTGTTTTTTTTTCAAAAATATCTCTAATGATTTCTATTAAAACAAATGTTAAATACTTATTTACAGATAAATAATAGTTATATCTTGAATTTTTTTTGCAATAGCCTCTGAAGTGCTCTTCATTTTGAAAGACCTTTGTGTAATTTGTAAACCGTAAGAGATAGATGAAATCTTGCAACTCAAAATTCAGATCTCGTTAAAACTTAATTAATGTTATATAAATTTTCTCTATGTAGCACATGGTACACGGTTAGAGAAGGTATTGCAGTCCACCCAAAAATGTTATACCAAGATTTCACGTTTTAGGGACCCCTGTATCAGAATAAATCATTTTTATAAAAAGGTCCTGTGTGTGCCCATGTGCCTGTGAACACGACAACTCAGAAATGGAAAGTCGGTAAAATACCAAACTTAATGTTTAAGTTTAGTATCTTCCAAGAATGTGACACAAGAATTTTGAAGAAAATCCTCTCACCCCTAATTGCCATTTACAATTAAAAACTCAAAAATGTTGGCTTCCTCAAAAAACAGCTCTAACGACATTGATAAAAATACCTTATATAAAAGATACTTACTTGGCAAACAAAATGTATACCTGGAATTTCCTGGGATTAGCCTCTGAAGTCCCATTCATTTTGGATGACCTTTTTATAACTTGCGAGCCGTATAGACTTACTGCACAACATATGTAGAACTCATTAAAACACAGAATTTATTTTATAAATACATTTTGTGTAATGTTAACAAATTTAGAGATATTCCTTGTTAATGGTTTCAGTTTTTAAATAATTAATATTTTCTCAAACAGGAAGTTCACATTCGTTTCATATCTCTTTTACTTTATTGCAGGGCATGCAAAGAAAAACGAATTTCAATTGTATCACAAGCGACCAGCTTTTAAGAGATTTGACTATCACTTTAGTCTGGTGTATACCCTTATTTATCTTGCAATTACAATGAAGTAAATAAAACATTTCAGCTAATGTATTAGCATTTAGCTTTTGTAAGAATAGTTTGGTGCAGAATAGCCAGAGAAAATCATGTGAATGGAACGCTACTGATATTCACCTGCAGCCTGTTCCTTAACAGTATAATAAATTCTGTATTAGTTTACATTAGTGCCTAAATTAATACATTTACTCAAGATAACTTTCGTATTTAAAGAGTAAATGTTATTGTAGTAGTCTATTTCATGGTAAATACGATTACTTAGCAAGGTTTATATGAGGCTATTATTATTAGTAAACATAGCTGACTGGGAAAGAAATGGAGTTTTATTTATGGACGCTCTTTAACTGCTGTGGTTCTCAGCGTCCCATTCTATACTGGCCGTGAAAGACTGCTTAATTTTGCTCAGAGACCTTTATATAAGGCTTGAAGTTCTTTTACGTGCCGTAAATCTACGACAGGGGACCAGCGGCTTTACTTTCCTTCCGAAGGAAGCCATACTAACGATTTTTACGCCCCAAAAAGTCCATCGTCCTCCACTGGGTATATGAAGTTAGCATGGTAACCATTACACTACGGAGAGCTAGAGGCTGAAAGAAGAACAATCCTTAAGATAAATGTTTCCTTCAAAGAGTCATTGAAAACAGGAAAATATTCTGCCTCTGTAACAGAATAAAAATATCTGATTTTTTCCATTCGCATGACTTTCTTTACCTATTCTTTGACAAATAATGTTTACATAAACGTATTCTCCTCTCTACTTCCTGCTAAATGAGATACACATTAGTAGAAATAGTTTTATTAGTTATATCCTTTTAAGTAGAAGAGCAAAATGGGATACAGTAGCCGGTCCCTACGTGAAACTAGGATGAAAAAAGTGAACAAGAATTTCCAATTTGAGAAAAACCTTCAAAACAAACACCTATACTTGTACAAACCAGAAAAAATAACCCTAAATTAAAAGTATATAACGCTGTATTGGAAATTTTAATCTCATTAATAAGGAATATCTCTAAAATGGCTATCTCATCCTCGAAAACATATAGGACATTAAATATTGTGTTTAAACGATATAATTTCTTGTGTAGTAGGTTTTTGGCTATCTCTTACACTTTACCAGTTATGCAAAAGCCATTCAGAATGAAGAGGACTTCAGAATCTATTCCCAAGAAATGTAACATACATATTTAATTTGTCACTGAATGTCTATTATATACCTACTGTATTTTAATCAAAATTGTAGGAGCTGTTTTTGAAAATTCCGAAAACTCTTTCATATAAACTGCAGTTTGGGGCGGAGATATTTTCCTGAAAAACTTTGTATCATATCCCTGAAATAAACTAAACTGAAATACTAAGTTTGACATATACCCGTCTCACCTAGACGGCTGGGGTTCGATCCCAAGCGACCACATATGAGATTTGTGGTGGATAAAGCGGCGCTGGGGAGGGTTTTCTCCGGGTACTTCAGATTCCCCCACCATCGCATTCCACCGGTGCTCCATCATCATTCGTGTATCATCAGTGTCTCCGCCTGCGGTGCCATTAGTTGTTAAAGTGGGCGTTAAACACTACCATAAAAAAACACTGACTTTTTTCTAAAAGTGCTCTTTTTGGGGCTCAAGGGACTTCAAATATATATATTTTCGGTGAATACAATACATTCTCTATACGTACATGCTACGTGAAGAGAAATTGTAACAAAAATGTTCAATTTTGCGTATTTTGTTTAAATAGACCAGCACATTTACCTGTAAAAAAAGTTCAGAACATATGCTTTTTCACGGATATTAATTGTAACTGCAAATCCTGCTTAACCTTGTAGGTTCAACATGCATAGAATTTACAAAAAGGAAACTAGATTTTGTATTAATGGAACATATCCAAAACCCCTTTTTCTCTTTTTTATTTTTTTATTTTGAAGGGATTGCAAAAAAGGAAGATTACACTGCTATTCCTTCTTATATCGCTCTCTTCCACTCTTTTAACTGCACGCCAAAAGATTTAGCTACATTTTACAAATCCACTATTTCTACTTTCTCTATATACAGAAGATATTGCACTCCACCCAAAAACTCGATCCCGAGATTTCACCGGAAATATATGTTTTAGGGTCCCCTTTATCTAAAAGAGCATTTTTGCAAAAAGATCCGTGGGTGTGAGTGTGTGTGTGTGTGTGTGTGTGTGTGTGTGTGCCCGTGTCAGTAAAATACCAAATTTGGTATTTAAGTTTGGTATCTTCCAGGGATGCGACACGAAGATTTTGAAAAAAATGCCCCCACACCCAACTACTCTTTATATGAAACATTTTTTCGAAAATTATGATTTTTCAAAAATGACTAACGATTTTGATTAAAATATCGTATATTAAAGCTATTTACCTTACAAATAAAATGTATATCTTGAATTTTCTGGGAATAGCCACTAAAGATTACTTTATTCTGGATGAATTTTACGGAATTTTGTATAACTGCTAAGTCATAAGAAATGGATAAAAACTTACCACACAAAACATATAAAGCACGTTAAATCACACAATTTATGCTATATCCATATTTTTCGTGGAGTTTATCGTTTTTTAGATATTCCTTGTTTTTGGTTTCAGTTATAAAATAAGTATTTTTCTCATACAGGAATTTGTCAACTTCTATCCATACAAACAGTCACATAGCAACCAGCTTTTGACTATCACTTTAACCTATGGCACTCCCTTATTTCGCTTCTATTTACAAGGAAGCAAGTAATAAGACTATTTTTGTTAATTTTTTTCGAATAGCATGAAGTAAATAGAAACATAAGCTTTTTAACAATAATGTGTTGCAGAGATGTAAAGAAAGTCATGTAAATAGAATGCCTTAGATGTTTAATTCTTCCTTGTTGTTAACTCCATTACTTACATAAGAGAGTAAATAAGTACCCACTTATTTATTTTCCTCTTATAACAGGACATATGCCTCTATTACAGAAAGTAACAGTCAACAACGAAGACAAAATTTGCACTATTACATGTACATACTTAGAATCTCCGATGAAAACCATCTAATTATAACTGTATCGTGGCCCAGCACCGTTTACTAACAGACTGCATCATACATTAGCATATACCGTACACGAAATTCTCCGCGGTGTAATGGTTACCATGCTAACTTCATGTAACCAAGGTCGCGGGCTCAATCCCGGCGGAGGACGATGAACTTTATCGGGCGAAAAAATCCTTAGCATGGCTTCCTTCGGAAGGGAAGTAAAGCTGTGGGTTCCGTGTCGTAGATTTGCGGCACGTAAAAGAACCTCAAGCCTGATAACCTGATAAGAGAGGCCTCTGAGGAAAATTAAGCGGTCTTTCACTCCCAGTATAGAACGGGACGCTAAGAACCATAGCAGTTAGAGAGCGCCCATAAATAAAACGACATTTCGTTTCATTTTAGGAAATTTTGTTACATCTTCTATCGTTTACGACGAGTCAAGAGCCACCCGTGGTTCCCAACACAGAGTGCACTAGAGTAAGCCTTTATTAAAGTGGCTCGTTGCCGTCTTGTGTCCTTAATGGATTAAAACTTATTCAATCTTTCTCTATTCATTCTTATGATATGATCAAACTAAATTCTTAATGATTGTGGACATTAATTTATTAATTTATATTCGGTTTGAAAATGCGAATGTTCACACCATTTTTAAACATGACACGACGTTCTTGTAAAGCTTCCATATGTGTCAATTCAAAATCTTCTCGGGCTCCTAACCAGGTAAAAACTTGATACCAACACTTCGAAAAAGTGCATTTGTATGTCTGAAGTTCACCCTGTACACGAGGAAGATGCACTTTTTCGAAACGTGGTTAGAAGCCCGAGAAGATTTTGAATTAATACGTCGCCAGGAAAGCTTCAGTACTTATTCCATATATGTCGTTATGTAAAACAAATTTTCAAAACTATTATCGAAAATCTGAACAGTCTTAAACTTTGAGAAGTTGGCTAAGTGTTTTCTTTCTGGTAAATGCCATCACTGCTTTGAAAAAAAAATTATGTATTCTATTTTCATGACTTTCTCTACATCTCGGTAACAAATTATTCTTAAAAAGTTTATTGTTCTATCTGCTTAGTGCTAATACAGATATACATTAACACAAATTCTCTTTTTACCTACTTCCTTGAAATTAGAAGGGAAATAAGGGAATGCTTTAGGCTAAAGTGATAGTCAAATCTTTAAAAGCTGGTTATCATATGATTGAAATCAATTTTTTTGCATTCCCAGATCAATTATTCGTATGTGAAAAGTATTTTAAAACACAAACCAATAACAAGGAATATCTCTAAAAATAGTCAACTCCATAGATGGCATGTGTATGACATAAATTGTGTATTATAACAAGATCTACTTTTTTTTTTTTTTTTTTTTTTTTTCCATCTCTTACAGTTTACCAGTTACGCAAAATTCAGCAAAATTTATCCAGAATAAAGTGGTCTTGAGAGGCTATTCTCAGTAAGTTGAAGACATACATTTTATTTATCATATACATATCTTTAACATGCGGTATTTTATTCAATGTCATTTTTAAGAAAATGAAAATTAACTTTAAATTTATTCTATGTAAAGGATAGTTAGGGGAGGGGGGATTTTCTTCAAAATCTTCGTGTCGTATCCTTAAAGCTTACTAAACTGAAATACAATTTTGGTATTTTATCGAATTTTCGTTTTTGAGTTACCGTGTTCACAGACAAAGCTATACAGGACCCATATTGTTATTTTTCTGAAAATGATTTTCTGGATACAGGGAACCCAAAAATGTGAATTCCCGGTGAAACCTCGGTGTAGAATATTCGGGTGGAGCTCAATGCCTTTTCTATCTACGTACTATGTTGAGAAATTAATATCATCGTTTTTGAAAACAATGAATAAATAATAATTGAATATTCTTCAACATTATTTTGCCTTTGAATACTTATGACTGTCTTTGAATTTCAAGTGAAATAACTTTCCAGATGAACACATTAAAAGTGCATTGTGAACATTTTAAACAAGTATTTGTAATATATCACTAACAAGTTGACTTCAGTTCATTAACAGCGTTATGCTGTGAATATTTTAAAGCACAATTATCGAAAACATGCAGATTTTTTTTGAAAACTGCTTTTACATCTGAGAATCCGTTTTCCGGTCGTTATACTTAGGTTTCTCTAAAATTTAAGATCTAGGACGTTAAGAGGTCTAATATTTTCCATTTTTCTCGGGATTTCCTTTTATATTCGTTTAGGTAATTTGTAATTATTTATTATGACAGTAATGGTCTAAACAGCAAATGTTATTGCAAATTTGAACATGTTTTGAATTTAATTTACATACATTAATTTTGCTGAATGAATTACGTGGCAACTCAAGTAAAATGGATTCTGGAAAAAAATTCCTAAAAGAATCAAAAAGATTAAGACATGTAATATATGCAAACCACTCTTAGTTTTTTTTTACCGAGTTCAACTAAATTTTAAATGCATGTAAATATTGTTTTAAAATTATATATATATATATATATATATACATTTCACTTTTAATGGTCCGGCATTTGTAAGCAATTTCATGCAAAGGGAATGATAGCCAGACTAGGTGTTTGCCTTTAATTTGTTGTGAGTGTAAGGAGGATTTAAAAGTTTCAACTCCCAAGACTGTTAATTTCTCTTATACCGAAACATATCCCAAAAATTATTTAGTATAACCAGAATTTTCTTATATGCCAATTACGCTTTTGTATCAACGTGCCATTAACATACTAATGTAACTAAAATCCCCATTTATGAATTATAATTCATATACACAAACAATCTAGCAAGGACAGCAAAACGTGTTCAAATTTAATTTTTGTGATTACGAGCAACTATAGCAGCCTAAATTCCTGCTTCAGCCTTAGATCATTCTTTAACATTTTTGGTGTTATAAGAAAGTATAAGACAATAAAAAAATTGTTTCTCGGAATGGCTGACATGAAATGTTTAAAACAATCAAGAAATAACGTACATCTTATACACTGGAACGATTTTCAGACGGCTAGCATCCTTAGAATAAGATATGTTTTAATTAAATGGCTTAACGTCTTCATTTAAATAAAATGTCATACTTTCAAAACAGTTAAAAGGGTCAAAGTAATATTCAAGTTATTCATAAAGATATTTTTTGTCATTAATTCAAGGGAACTAGGATGTAAAATGACTAAATGTTAAACTTTTTGTTTGATAAAAAGTATGTTCTCCTCTTATACTTGATTTAAGACATAAATGTTTTACAGCCTGTCTAATTCATTTAGGGTTTTACAAAGTCCATTTATTTAGAATGGCAATCTATTCAAAGGTTAATTTAATGCATTTATTTTATAGGTATTCTTAACATGAAAAGTGCATGAAAAATGCTTTAGTCTGTGAAGGTAAGTTTTATTATATCTCTTTTCAAAGTAATGTGGGTAGAATACACAATAGATTCATAGCTAATAGGCACTCTCTCCAGAATTTAGAAAAGCTTATTTTTAAACTTGAAATAAAAATATATCAATGCTAACTTTGAATATTCTCCAAGTACTTCAATTTATTTTACACAAGCCCACGAGCTATTCTTTACACATCCTTTAGCCAAATGAAGAATCATTATATGAAATAAAGATGAATTTAAAATTTGCGCTTTCTTATATGAGATACCTTTAAGGATCAAAATCTCAAAATATGGTGATGTGTTACATTTACATGACTTTAATTACCCATTCTTCTACAATCTATTTTTTACAAAAGTTTATCACTATATCTACTTCGGATTCATCCACATAACATTTTTAGAAATTATTTCGTAGGTATATTTCTTTGTAGATATATGGGAGTAACACAGTGGGATTAATGTATACTTAAATCCTTTAGGAGCTGGTTGCTATGTGAACAGTTTTAAATTCCGTTCTCTTTACTTATCAGGAGAAAGAAAACGAATAACTATTTCCCATCCGAGAATAGTATACGTATTTTATTTAGAGTAACATGTTATATCTCAAAACTTCACTTCACAAAAAATGTGCTTTTACGAGTTCTGCATTTTTGTTTAGTAAGATTTTCCTACGTTTTCGGTGTACCCCTAAGCAAAAATCATTCAGAATGAAAAGAACTTCACAGGTTACTCCAAAAAAAATCACGATAGAGGTACATTATATTTGTAATGAACTTTTCTTTAAAATGTTGATATTTTAATCAAAGTTGTCTGTGCATTTTGAAGAAATCAAAATGCTAGAAAATATTTCCATATAAGGGATAGTTTGTGGTGGGCGATTTTTATAAACATCTTATTCTTGGAAAATGCTAAGCTTAAATATCAAAGCTGGTGTTTTCGTTTTTGATTTATGCCATTCACACCCACACACATACACTCCCTATCTTTTTCTTAAAAAAACTATTTTTATCAGCAACCTCAACGGTTATTGAGTGGTATAGTTATTTCCAGTGAAATTTAAGAATATAAATTATAGAGTGGAATGCAATATCTTCTTTATCTAGTATGTAGGTACGTGGTAGAATAGGTAAAAATATATTATCTAATGTTATTTTTTTCAATGAAATTTTAACGTATTTCGCAAATATTTTGTCAGCTCATTTTTATACAGCAATTTATAAAGGGTTTTCAAGTACATATATCTCTCCAAAATAATTTTCATTTAAATTGCGATTAACTATTATAAGATTTTGTAGTTTTACTTTCCCTACACGTCCTATGTACATAGTCTATAGAGAAGATATTGCTCCACCCAAAAATTCGATACCAATATTTCACCGGAAATATACGTTTTAGAGTACCCTGTATCCAAAAAAAAAAAACTTCAGAAAAAGGTCCGTGTGTCCATGTGTGTCCGTATTTTTGTGAACACGATAATTCAAAAACGAAAAGTCGCTAAAACACGAAACTTGGTAATTAAGTTAAGTATCTTCCAAGGATACGACACGAAGATTTTTAGAAAAATCCCCCACCATTTACATAGAACTTTTTTCTAAAATTTTGCTTTTATCAAAGGTAGCTCTAACGGTTTTGATTACAATATTGTATATTAAAGATATTTGGCGACAAATAAAAGGTATATCTTGAATTTTCTGGGAATAGCCTCTGTAGACTTTTTCAGTCTTGATGAATTTACGGAATTTTGCATAACTGCTAAAGAGTAAGAGATGAACAAAAAACGTACCACACAGAAAATGTAGAGCACGTTAAAACACAGTTTCCGTTATATACATTTTTTTCGTGGAGTTATAGTTTTTGAGATATTCCTTGTTTTTGGTTTCAGCTTTAAATAACTTATATTGGAATATGTCAACTCCTTCCATACAAACAAATGAACTTGAGTTTCATAGCAACCACTTTTTGACTATCACTTTAACCCATTGTACTCCCTTATTTCGCTTCCACTTTCAAGGAAGCAATTAATAAGACTATTTCTGCTAATTATTTCTCGATTAGCATAAAGTCAGAGCATACGCTTTTTAACATTAATGTGTTGTAGAGATGTAGAGAAAGTCATGTGAACAGTACACAGCAGATTTTTTCCTTCTCAAACTTAACTATTTGAGATATAAAGAAGGAAAACCGTATCACTGTATTGCATTAATTATTTTAAGTTCTTTGATAGCTGTTCATATAACAATGAATTATCGTTTTATTATATTTTGAAAATTACATCCTCTGTTTTGTCGAATTCAAAGTGTTCATCACTTGTCAATTTTTTAAATGCTATTGTGATAAACGTACTGCAGCAACCGATTTGATATTTACTGCCTGTGTTCTTGGATGTGGCATCAAAAGGTTTCCATACTGTTTTAGACTACCACTAACATTCTTTGTGTGCTTTAAAGATCACAAGAATTGCTTTCAATTGCTAAGTGCATTTAATTAAAATACTGCTGCTTTTTCCTGAAATGTGGAAACGACGTGAACGGCATACTCAACTTTAAGAGCATATTTTAGGATATGTT
Source organism: Hymenopus coronatus (assembly GCA_030762935.1). Lineage (NCBI taxonomy): Eukaryota > Metazoa > Arthropoda > Insecta > Mantodea > Hymenopodidae > Hymenopus > Hymenopus coronatus. The sequence continues at coordinate 55,392,566 of CM060892.1, read as the reverse complement.
TAGTGTTAATTGCGTTTTTAATTTGGTTACATTCTGGGAATATTTATAACACATAAAATCAAGAGAAAAATTTAAGCAAAGGTTTTTCCAATGACAAATATATTTGGTGTAGCCCCCAGAACTCATTGTAAACCTTTATTTGTTAAGTTGGGTGTTTTAACTTTGACTTCATTGTTTGTGTTCCACTGCCTCTTTTTTGCTAAGAAAAATAGTCATAAATACAATCTATGTTTCGAAATCCATCTTCATCACACCAGAACTAGTTCCAATATTTACATGAATAAATGTAAATATAGAAAGATACAAAATTCCTTTGAAGTAATATCATTAAATCTATTTAACAAACTCAGTAACAGCACTAAAGCTCTCTCCATTGAATCTTTTAAGAGGTCAGTGAAGCACACTTTGATTTTAAATCCATTTTATTGTTTGAATGAATTTTATAACACTGTCAATTGTTTTTGATCTTGCTTGTATTTGACGTTGCTACACAATGTACTTTGTTCTGGCAAATAAACTTATCTATCTAATATATATATAAAGTTCGTGAGCTACATCCTCAACTAATAAAATAATATTAATTAATCTTAATAGTAAATTGGTGCCGTACAACAGTATTTTCTTTTAATGTCGTATATTTTTGGCAGTATAAATAAAACATACTTAAATTCTTGTGTATCCCATTTACTTGCCTTTCTCTACATTTCCATAACAATTTATTGTTAAAAAGCTTGTTCTTCTACCTACTTTATGCTAATCGAGATATACACTAGCAGAAATTTCTTATTTCTTACTTCCTTATAAGAAGAGGGGAAATAAGATAATACACTAAGGCTAAAGCGATGGTCAAATCTTTTAAAATCTGGATGCCATTTGGTTGAAATTCGTTTCTTTACGTGGCCAGAATTTGACAAATTCCAGCATTAGAAAAGTTTGAGTGTTTTAAATCTGAAACCAATAGCAAAGAATATCTCGGAAACCGTCAACTCCACAAGAAAAAAAAATATAAAAGACACATATTTAGCGAAATCTACATTTTTCTGTAGTAAGGTTTTTTCTGTCTCTAACAATTTACCAGTTACCTAAAATTTAACAAAACTCATGTTGATTAAAGAGACATGTAGAAGCTATTCCCAGAAAATTCAAAATATACATTTTATTTTTCATGTGAATATCTTTAATATAGGGTGTTTTAACCAAAATCGTTAGAGCCATTTTCGAGAAAATCGGAATTTTCAATCACTTTTCACCCATGATTTGGGGTGAAGAATTTTCTTTAACATCTTCGTGTCGCATTCTTATAAGATAATATATATAATACCAAGTATGGTATTTGGCGGTCTTTTAGTTTTGAGCTATGCTGTACAAACACACAAAGCTTAATGCTCTTTTTCAACTTATAGGACCTCAAGAGATATATTTTCTATGAAACATCGTTTTAGAATTTTTGGGTGGAACAAAGTGTCTTCTCTAAACATTATATATATAGTATGTAGAAAGAGTAAAAATAAAATACCTACTGTTTCATTCTTGAACAAATAACCTTTTAGAGAGTTAACATGTGGTATATCTCCAATATATTTTAAATGTTATAGCATACATCAGTGGAATATTTGTTTGGAAGGATTTGTTCCTTTTTAAATTGAATTAAGGTAAAAACAGCAAACAGTTAACGAAGGAAATGAAAACCGATATAAAAGGGCCTGTATTTATATTTTGAGCTTGGCAAAACTTGTTTACAGTTACTTTAAAATTGTGTTTCAGCAAATAGATTAACTCGCGAAAATGCTCGTGAGATAATTTATTATGAATTTCGACATGGATTGTCAAGAAAAAAGTGTATTGACCAACTTACTGCTACATTTCAGGACCGTTTTAACAAAATTCAACAAATGCCATTTTAAAACGTTTTTTTTTTTTTTTTTTTTTTTTTTAGTTTATTCTGAGGGTTTAGATATAGTACTTCCGGAAAAAAATGTTCATGATTCTCTTTTTGAAATGCATTTGTTGATAGGCAGTACAACTACTTTTGTTATTTTATTTATTTGGAAAAAATACGACAAAACTTAAGAATTTTACAAAACTCAACATAACCATTTTTTGAAATGCACATATCTTAAATATTTAATTATATTTTCTTTTACAGTTGGACAAAGCCGCATCAAAATCATTAACATGTGCTTTATAATAATGCTTAAATACAGCTGAATTGAAAATTGGCTATTTTAGACGCATTTAACCTAATTTTTTCAAAATTAATTATTCATATACAGAAAAACTTCAATGTAGGATTAAAAGGTTTTTTTTCTCCTTTTTTTTCAATACCAAAAATCATTGAAAATTGAATGTAAAAAATCTCAATGCAATGGTTTCTTATCATAATCCATCCTGTTGCAAGAATCTTGGCCATATCCTTCTAGAACTTCGCCATAAAATGCTATTCTCTATTTCAATTCATTATAGAAGTAACACATTAACTTCTTCATGTCATCAGCTATCTTCTTGCTGACATGGTTCACTATTGGAAATTCAGGTGCAAATTACAGAAATTGTCTGCCTTGGCTTAAACACTTGAACATCTATTGGTACAGAAAAATAAGTGTTTTGTACGTAATACTGTACACAATTATTACAAAAAGAATGTTGTATGTAAATGTTCTCATCTCTGGAATTTTAAAAGGCAATTTACCTTTCAAAATATTTTTTCCAACTATTTTAAATCATAGGTACGTCAATCTGTACCCAAAACTTTTACCTCCCCAAAGTAGAATTTTGTGAACATTTAAGAAATGGAGATGTTGAGTTTCGTGAAAACGCTCTATATTGAGGCACTGTTTTCAATGGGAAATATTGAGTTCTGTAATGTTATGAAAAGTGCATTCTTTTCCTCTCATTGCAATTGACCAGAATCCGTCACAACCTGCGTTTGTTGAGTATTGTTAAAACGGTCTTCATTTGACGATAAAGCTCCATCCTTTTCCACTATGAAACGCTGGTATAGCGAGTTTAATCATGGCCGCCGTTCGCTTTCCGACGAAATTTGTGAAGGTCGTCCATAATCAATTGTTGTGTCTGAAAATTATGTTGCTGTGCACATACATATAGTACAAGATTGACATGCCTCATACTTGAGATATAAGGCCACTCTATCGCATGCATAAAACATTACATGATCATTTAGCAGTGAAAATGGTTTGCTCTCGTTGGATCCCACAAATCTCAAAAGGATGTGCGTGTCGATTGGTACACACAAATGCTCAAGAAATACAGTTGTGGGACTTCAAAAGGGGCTTCACAATATTGTAAGAGGTGACGAATTGTGGATTTATGTATATGAGTCAGAATATAAATAGCAGTTGTCTGCAGGTGTGTTTCAAGATGAGAGAAATCCAACAAAAATTATTCGCAATCGAAGCATTTCGAAACAAATGGTTGGCTTTTTTTTCACAAAGAATTGATCTTGTGACAATAGCGCCTTTAGAAGAATGTAAAACGGTAAATTATTAGTAGTAAACTGTCATTTTTTGTCGGAAGTCTTCTGTGAAACAAGAAACCAAATAAGTATTGGAGGTTCTCAAACAGATTAGAAAAAAAATTCTAAGAAAGTAAAAGTATATTGATCATAATTGAGAATATTTCAAGAAACAATTAATACATTTTGAATGACAAATTACTGTTTTTTATTATTAGGCTCAAAATATTAGTAGTGCCCTTCATATCATGTGAAATACCTCCAACATCTGCAATATAGCTTACACTAAAGATTAAAACAATTTACAAACTGCTATATCAAATACCATGAAGATACAGAATTTTAGCTGAACAAGGCGGAATTTAAGTTGAATCATAAAGCGTAGAGTATTTAAAACTGTTTGAAATACTACAATATATAAATACTAAAGTATTTGCTACGTTCAGTTGGAAAGCATAATTATTAATCTGACATAAACATAGAAATCTAATGTGTTTCATGACTCACATGACTTTCCCTACCTATTCTCCAAACAAACTATTATTATAAAATACTACTCTTATATTTACATCATGCTAATAGAGGTAAATATTAGCACGAATGTTTAAATATTTACTACATTGCAAACAAATGAGAAGTACGGGAATACTTTAGAGTAAAACAAAAGATATATTAAACGAAAGACACCTCCTGTTGACAAATGTTTAAGTAGTCTAAAATTGAAATCAATAACAGAAAATATCTTGGAAAACTCAACTCTGAAAATGGCATAATATAAATTGAATTTTTTAAGGCAATCCTTTTTTTTTTCTTTTTTTTTTTTTATAGTAAGCTTTGGTAAATCTCTTACGGTTTACTAATTATATAACATTAATCCAGAATAATGAGGTCTTCAGAAGCTATTTCTATAAATACAAGATATAAATTTTGTTTTTCATCAAAATATCTTAAACATATTATATTTTCATCAAAATTGCTAGGGTCTTTTTGAGATTACAAACACTTTTTGAGATTACAAACACTTTTTGAAAAATTTTTCATGTAAACGGTAGTTGGAGATTGAACATTGTCTTGATGCACCCTTTTAAGATATTGATTTTAATTTGGTATTTAACTGACTCGTTTATAAGCTATGCGGTCCACAGACACACACAGAAGGAAATTTCAGAAAAACTGCTATTTTTTTTTTTGTATTGAGAATGTCTCAGAACATATATTTCCAGTGAAATCTTAATTTGGAATTATTATGTGTTACTTTACCTCTTCTAACGGTAATAATTAAAAATTAAATGTGCAAAAGCTAATTGAGAGAGAGCCACTAGAGTGATTTTGTGGGAATTGAAACAAAATTTCAGAAACTTTGAATGAAATGAACATTAATAAAGCTTCAATTTGATGTCTTGTGTACCAATTGAAAATTGTGGTTATTTTTAACTATGAATACCTCTTAAATTCTCAGAAAATCTAATTAACGCTTTATTTGATGAAAATATTTCATTACCCAGTAGCATTATGAAGAAGTAGCAGTGTTAGTTTTAGTTGTATTCGTGTGGACATTATGTGTTTGGTCAGGAACTAAATTTTAATCGAATATAACGAAACATAATATATCTATTGCACAGTGAAAGCCTAGTGTTGTATTAAAAGTCGTAAAACGAAGTCAAGTGCAATACTAAAGTCAATGTTTATTCTCGGCTGAATGTGTGAACAGGTAGTTCTGCTGTATTTATTTTTCTAAGCTGAAGCGATATTCCTTGTAGACTTTCGACTGCTCTTTTTCTACGGCTATGTTCATACAAACGAAATAAATCAAACAAGAGTAATGCACAGTGCACTGAATATCTCACAATTTTCGGAATTTTAAGTCAAATAAAAGTCAATGAAACCATTGATGACTTTATTATTGAACAGGCTAACATTTATTCAAGTATACGTGATAAAATATACATCCTCTTTTGACAGTGAAAGATATTATGTTAAGTTTAATTTCCCTGGAAATGGTTTGTTATTGACAACCGTGCTTCATTATATAGGCACCTGTTACAGCCTATTCTTTTAAATATTCCGCAAGGTAAATATAAAACACTTTACTCTCACTTTTAACTATACATCAGATTTACGTTGCTTCGCATTATACTTGTCTATGCTGAATAATTTACTATCATAAAAAATACGAAGAAATAAAGGTCTCGCTGTTTATTACATTACTTATTGACTTCCACTTACCAAAGGTAGAGGAAATATTGCATCTGACCTAAGAACTCTGTACTAACAAAAAAATTACCGAAAAGAATTTCAGACATATGTAATGCATATTTAAGTATATTTCCAAATTCTGTATTTAATAGCATATATTTTTACTTTCTATAACAGTATTTTCAATGTACACAGTAGATAAATAAGGTAAAAAGTCGCACTCAAAAATTCGATTCCGAGATTTTATCGGATACATATACTTTGAAACCCCCTAAATAAAAAATCAACATTTTTATAAGCATGTCCGTTTGTGTGTGTGTGTGTGTGTGTGTGTGGTCTTTGGTAAATTTTCTAGAATATCCTCTGAGATCTTCTTTACTTTAGATGACTTTTGTAAAGTTCGTAAACTGTAAGAGATAGACGAAAACGTAGGTTTTATTAAAACACACAATTTATGTGTATACACTTTTTTGTTGTTTTAAATTTTAAACTACTTAAACTTTTCTCAAGCGGGAAGTTAGCTTTCGTTTAATCTCTCTTGTTTTACTTCTGGGAATGCAAAAGAGAACTTGAATTTCAATCGCTTCACATGCCGATAGATTTTCAAAGATTTGACTATCGCTTTACCCTAGTGTTCTGATTTATTTTCTTTCTACTTACAAGGAAGCTGGAATTAAGATAGTTGATGCTAATTTATACCTATATTAGCATGACGTATATAAAAGAATGGTGTTTTGTAAGGAACATTTTGTTTGTGGAGCAGCTATTGAAAGTAATTTGAATGGACAGATAAGATTGTTTAAATTTATACCCCAAGTAACACATAAAACATTATCATTACCATTGCAGTATCTCCAATGAGTTTCAAGTTATTAATTGTTTAATTTATTTAAAAACTGAAATGATCGTATACGATAAAAAATTAAAATTTGTCTGACGAAGTCTGTTTTGACTCTAAAAATATTTAAGAACAAACATAGAAAACAGATTGTTATTGGTACTCTAGTTTTTGACAATATAAACTTGTGAGAAAATAAATTTAACTAATTGTATTCTGGTAATTTTATATTTTAATTAATATTTCTCAAATGATAAGCCATAAAATACTGATAGATTTATCCACAAAATGGGAATAAAATCAAGAAAAATCACCAAGACAAATGTGTTAAATCTATAGCAATAGATTAAAAATATTAAGCGAGAAAAATTGCTTTAGTATTTGAATTCTAATGAGTTATCTGGCCTTGTGCGCAGATACATTTAAAACCGCCTGTACAAGTATTTCTAATGATCTATAACAAATTATAGACTTAAATTATTTACTCTTAGTAATATACCCTCTAGTAAAAACGTGTGACTTTCTCTACATCTCTATAACAAATTATGGTTAAAATGTTTAATCTTATAACTACTTCATGTTAATTGAGTTAAACATTAGCAGACATTTTATTTACTAGTTGCCTCCATGTAAGTAGAAAGCTAACGAGGAAATACACTATGCTAAAGCATTGGACAAATCCTTTAAAAACTGGTTGCCATGTGGTTGAAATGCGCTTTTTACAAAGCCAGGAGTTTACAAATTCCCGCAATAAGAAAGTTTATTTTAAAACTGAAACCAATAACAAGGAATATCTTGAAAATGGCCAACTCCTCGAAAAAAGTATATATGACATAAATTGTGGGTTTTATACGGCATTCACTTTTTGTGTAGTGGGTTATTGTTTATCTCTTACAGTTTTGCAGATACGAAAATTCAGCACAATTCATCCAGAATAAAAAGTTTTTCAGTGGTATTCCCAGAAAATTCAAGAAATACGCTTTATTTTTCATGTAAATGTCTATAATATATGGTCTATTTTTGAGAAAAATCAAAATGTTTAAACATTTTTCCATGTAAAATGTAGTTTGGGGTGAGGGGATTTTTTTCACAATATTGTATCGCATCCTTGAAAGATTCTAAACTGAAATGTCAAGTGTGGTATTAAACGGGGTTTCACTTTTGAGCTAAACGGCCAACTGACGCGCGCACACACACATACACACTCTTGGGTGGAGTACAATGACTTCTCTATACACTATGTACATATACGGTGTAGAGAAAGTAATAATTACTCCCAACATTTCAATACTAATAGTTTTGGATGTATCTATATCCACAAAATTGGAAGAAAAAGTTCATCGCTTTAAAATGCTGAACCCATAAAATGGGTTAAAAAAACAGAAAAAGAACAAATAATTATAGTATTTGAAATTCTAAAGATTATCTGGCCTTGTGTGTAGACGCGTTTAAAAACGTGTGTACAAGTATTTCTAATGATCAATAAACATTATGAAATTAAATTATTAATTCTTAGTAATATACCTATAAAACGAGGGATAGAGCTTCTCAAGAATTTCCTTTAACTTTTATCTATGTGTAAAATTAAAAAAAAATGAAGGAAAGTAAGGGAGTTTCATAAGCTATTATTCCTGCGAATTGTATGTCGGTTGCAGGTAGCTACATCCAAAATGAACTCATCCTTTAAATTTGAACATCGAAGTTGCTCTAGGGCCTAAGTTCGAAGAGCAACATGGGACCCGTACTACAGCGTTCAGTATTTGCCGGGAGCATGAGAATGTTGGCAGCCCTGAATCTCCCGAAACACAGCGGGTGGCTGAGCACCTATAATGGGTATTGCCTTTTGGAGTTTATAAGCAAATACCTGCGTATAGTAGATGTTTATGATGATGATAATAATAATTATAAAAGTAATGCTAATAATAATAATAATAATAATAGTTAAAAAATATAGAAACAGTAGTAATAATAATACTATAGAAACACGCCAATGTGCTATTGATATGTTCATTTTTACCTTCTTCGTATAGCAAGTAGGGGAAGCATTTTATTCCACCCAAAAGCTCAATATTGAGATTTCATCAAATTAAATGAGGGATTCTAAGTAAAATGTCCACCCTCCCGTTTATGTGTGTGAACAGCATATTCAAAATCGAAAAATCTGTTAAATTAGATAAATGGTATTTACTCCAGTTTCTTCCAAGAAATCAAAAAATTTAAAGAAAACCCTCCTTTCCACAAATTACCTGTTACATGAAAGTTTTACGAAAAGTTTGACTTTCTAAAAAAAATATGTATAAAAATTTTGGAGAAAGAAATATCGTAAGACTAAGATTTTTTCATGTCAAAAACCTACACCGTGAGTTTTCTGGAAACAGCTTCTGAAGTTTTCTTCTTTCTGGATTAGTTTTATATAACTTGTGAACCGTAAGAGATAGGTGGAGTGGACCATATCTATTTTATTTTTGGTTTCAATTTGCCAATGCTTAAATGTTTCTTAAATGATTATTTTCTTTTTCATAATTCATGCAAATAGGGCAGATATTCTTTAAAAAATGTAACAACCATTTCAGCCTAACCTTATTCTTTTGTTCCCCTTAAACCTGTAAGAAAATATGTAAGAAAAGTAATTCTGAAATCTTGAACTTGATTAGATGAAGTAGATAGAAGTATAGCAACTTTAAACATTTTGTTGCAGAATAAGTATAGAGATCATGCGAATGTAGCACTTCAGTATTTGTTTTTCTTATATGCATATATATAATTCAAATACATTTTAAACTCGCTAATCAAATGATTGAATCATCGGATGACTGAAATGCAAGTAATGTTAACGGTATATATGATTGAAATTTCAGGAAAAATCACAAAGAAGTGACTTTTTATTTTAATTTCATAAAATAATTTAAACGTCCCTGAATATAAAAAAGATATAATTGCCACCAGGTGTCATTTTTGAATGGCTAAACTGGAGGTAGCAAAGAACTATAGAATGAACTATACTGTATTAGGGAAGAAAAAGTTCAGATCGACGAGATCTCAGTCGCCTCATCCAAAGTAAAAACCGAAGCTGTGCAGAAGAAAACCAGTAATGCAAGGAGAAAAGAACAGAAAAGACAGTAGACTAGGAGAGGAAAAGGATCTAGGGTCCAACCTACCAACCTGGTGGATTTTATTGTGAGCCATGCATTCAAAGATTTCCTTGTTTTCTCGCCACTGACATTTTCAGCAATTTTTTTCCTGTAAAATGCTCTTTGTGAAGCAATTTTTCTATTACACAAATGAAATTTCGGTACATGTTCACAAAGGTGTAATAAATGAGATTTTTACTACATTTTATTTTCAGGTGTATTTCAAACATAAAAATTGTATTTTATGGCTAAATAAGCATATTCATAATGTTAAAATTTTTGTAGCCTAAAACAAATGAGACCCGGAGAAAAGAAAGGCAATTTCAAAAAATAGATGCATTGTGAATCCGAGGTTAAAATATTACATCAAAGGGAATTTTTCAAAGACGTGTGAAAAAACATAAACAAATTTGACAATAACTGCCAAACCATGACAGCAAAATGGATCAAACTCATTTTATGCTACATTTGAGGTATAAATTTAAAAAATGTTCGCATTATTAGTTTACAAACTTTCTGTCGTACATGTCCATGTACAGATTACACAATATAACGGCTGCTTCTTGTAATGAGGTGTCAGTTAAAATATCACCTTATAAAACATAATAAAATATACGGATAAAATATCATAATGTTTTCCTGTAGAAAAAAAAGCTGATGTATTCTATTCACATGATCCTCTCTACCTACTCTGCAAACAAACTATTTTGCAAAAGATTATTCTTTTATCTATATAATGCTAACCGGGTTAAACATCAACGTATTCCATTCACATGGCTTTCACTACATCTCGGTTACAAAATATGTTTAAAAACTTATTCTAAATATATGCTTCATGCTAATCGATATAAACGTTAACAGAAATTTTATTACAGCTTTGTGTTAAATTCACATAACTTTCTCTACCTGTTCCACATAACAAATATTTCTTACATAAGATTGTTCTTTTATCTACGTCATGCTAATCTAGATATGTATTAGCAGAATTGGCTAATTATTAATTGCTTCCTTGTAAGTATAAGGGAATAAGGGAGTACATTACGCTAAAGCGACAACCAAATGTTTTAAAAGCTGGTCGCTAAGTGAAACAATTGAGATTCGGTTCTCTTTGCAAGGTCCAGTTTAAGAAAAATTAATTATTTTAGAAACCAATAGCAATGAATATCCCAAAACGCTCAATTCTGTAAGAAAAATGTATATGACAAATTATGAGTTTTTTTTAACGAGATTTACATTTTTTGGGTAGTCAGTTTTTGTCTCTTTCTTACTGTTTAACCGTTATGCAAAATGTTGCAAAACTCAACCGGCATAAAGAGCTATTCAGAGACTATTCCACATACTGGAAAATATACATTTTATTTGTGATGTGAGAATCTTTAATATACGGTTTTTTAATCAAAATCTTTAGAGCCATTTTTGGGAAAGTACAAAAAATTCGAAAAATGTTCGATGTAATGTGAAGTTTGGGATGGGGGTATATTCTTAAAAATCTTTGTATCGCGTCCTTCAGATACCACACTTAAATACAAAGTTTGGTATAAACTGTCTTTTCGTTTTTGAGCTAAGCTGACTACAGATGCACCTACAGATAGACACACGAACACACACACAAACACAAGAACTATTGCTTAAAGTTTTTTTTTTTTTTTTGAACTCAGGGGGATTCAAAACATGCTTCCTGTGAAATCTTAGTATCGAATTTTTGATTGGAATGCAATACCTTCTCTTTTCCCTATGCACATAAGAATAAAAGCGCGGTAATACCAACTGATCAAACAAATAATGGTATTTGGGTTTGATTTATTGATATTGGATCATTATGACCTCCTATAAGAACTATTCCTTTTTACACGAGCCAGAGAAATTAAAAATATTCACATAGAAACATCCAGTTTTATAGAAAATGAGTTTACAAATAGATCAGTCATATTTCATATTAGCTCTAATTAGTGCAGAAAATTGTTACTTCTCGTACTTTCCAAACCTCGTATTTTGTTTCAAAATTTAATTATTTATTTATAAAGATTGGAGCATTAGTTCCAAAAGGTATTATGACCATTTTCTCTAATGTGGTTGTGAGAGACATTATCAAACTTCTGAAACAAATTAGTGATATATTTCATCGTGTGGAACATACTGAGAATGGAAAAATGTTGGAAAAAGTTTGCGAGATAAGGTCTAAATTGGAAGGGTTTATTAATAAGCATGCACCTATTCATTTATAGATTCAGTTAATTTGTATTTAGATTGTACCAATGTGGAAAACTATTTTTCTTAACGTTTAGAATTCATGTTATATTATTATCAAACAAAATATTGTTTTAATTTTTCATAACTTTTGGTCAAATCTCAGAGATGCATCACCTTAAACCTACTAGTCTTACAAAGGAATAATCTGATTAAAAAAAATTAATAATTTTATCTCAATTTATATGAAGTAAAAGAATAAGCTTTTGTAAGAACAGAACTTGAAGAATGGATAGACAAATCATTGAATGTAACTTAGCAGACATTTTTCTCAAACATTCAATTTAACAGCAGGGTAAATGTATGTACAGCTCAGCGCATACATTTTGTCACCTTGTTGGAATATTTTCTCATATACTATAATTGTACTGTAAGACGTATTATAAAATCTCTACAACATACTTGAAATCCAACTTGGTGATAACATTGGCAATATCTAGGTGAGAAATTTCTTAGAGTTAAACCGTCAATTTTTAACAAGTGCAATATGTTCTACATTATTTGAATACTATGAAGAATTATTTTTTTTTTAATTTGAACATTTTTAACAATTTGTTCAACTTTTAATTGAGATTACAGAAGTTGAAAATAGAAGAAGGTAGAATATAAGAACAGCGACTTCAAAGTTTGTACTACGAATAAAACCATTTGCCAATGGTGATAATAATGAAAAAGGAATATGAATATGTGAAAACATACTGACGCCTATGGTGAAATTAGAATCTTATTTGCAGCTAACTCCTGAAAAAAGATCACAGAAAAAATAATCAGAAGTCTTTTTTTGCACTGCCTAGGCCTTTTAAGTGCTGACAATGTTTAAACTAGTGACTTTTTAAAACAAAAATGTTTTGCAAAGAAATTGTAAAAAATTAAACAGGAAAAACTAAATGCAGCAGTTTAATAATTTTTAATAATGCTACATAAGTTCCGAGTAGCATAGAATGTTTATATGGGGTTATTAATAGGTTATTTACTGGGACACTTAATGTATCCACAGAAGCCATAACTCAATTATCTTGTTAATATAAATTTTGGAAGGTATATAATGAGAAACCAAAGCATACAATAGTAAACATATTACAGACAAAGTTTTGAGATAGAAATAAAAATTAGCTGAATATCTAGAATGAAAATATGTATTTTATTTCAGTATCTAATATCTTTAAATAAACCATAATAAAATTCTGCATATACAAAATACTTAACATTTTATATTAGTTTTCGGTATTTATAGATAAGTTATTTATATAGGTAGTGAATCCATAGTGAATATTATCAACTTCAATTAATATGTTATTATTAAATAGGTTGCTTCGATCTTTCATAATGTGTAACTCTCACCTATAATCATTATTATACCTTTTAGATCAATTTAATAATTTTAACAATACATATGATTTTCAATGAAAAGAGCTAATAATTTGGAATAGTATCATACAAATCTAAGTAACTGTTATTATTCGATTATATTCTCTTGGCATCTGAAGAACTTCATATTCTAGAGACGTGGAACTAATAATGACAATACAAACAAAACATCAACTGTTAAATAATCGCCCATTTCATTATTATGCATACGGTCTCCAAAGTATATTCCAAAATTCGTTTCAAAAGTCATATTTCGGTTGATTACAACTTCCTTTTTTTGTACCATGGCCCAGTTTTCTCTACCATAATAGGACTGCTAGGAATTTTGTAAACATTAAAAATACTATTTTTCTGACCTTGTTTAGTAACGAGTGTACCAACATATACTAAGTTTTAGTAGTTTTCTTCAGTATTATAATGAAAGGGTTAAATTCCCTTAGATAAACCTTTAAAATAAAATTTTAGATACTTTTTTTTTAAAAAGCTAATCCCTTTTAAAATGATAAATATTTAATATATCTATAATTAAATACATAAAATATTAAGCGTTGTAAAGTATTAAAACTGCTAAACTATATAGTTATAATAGCCTATATTTGAAGGCTAATTGCTACAGGATTTTTACGCACTGCTTTATAAGATAGTAATTTTACTTTCTTTACACGTACTGTGTATATAATAGGCATATAAGGTATTATATTCCACAGAAATTTTTGATGTCGAGATCTCACGGTAAATATATGTTTTGAGGTCCCCTGATCCCCCCTCCCAAATTAAAAAAATCGTGTGTGTTCGAGTCATAGCTCAAAAACGAAAAGAGCGTTCAATACCACATTTGATATTTAGGCTTAGTGTCTTCCAAGGCTGCGACACAAAGATTGTTAAGCAAATTCGCGCCTGCTAAACTACCCTTTATGGAAAATATTTTAAAGTTTTGTTTCTCTCAAGATGTCACTAACGATTTTTATTAAAAGCTGCATATTAAATATATATATACATGGCAAATGCATAAAATGTATATCTTGAATTTTCAGGAAATATAGCCTCTAAAGAGCTCTTCTTTCTGGAAGAATTTGCATAACTGGAAAACAAAAGAGACAGACCGAAACTTATTAAACAAAAATATAGATCTTATTAAAACACACAATTTATACCATATATATTTTCTGTGGAGAAATTCCTTTCCGAGATATTATTTGTTTCAATTTTAAGCTACTTAAACATTTCTCAAATAGGAGTTCTTCTTTCGTTTCATCTCTCTTTTGTTTTACTCGTAGCCGTGCAAAACGAAGAAAATTATCAATTGTTTCACATGACCGACTGTTTAAAAGAGTTGAATAACGCTTTACACTAGTGAATTGCCTTATTTCCGTTCTACTTTCAAGAAACTAACACAGCTACTTGTACCAATATTTGTCCCGACTACGAAGATGAAGATAAAAGAATAATATTTTGTAACAATTGTTTGTAGAGAAAGTCATGAGTATGGTACATACCAGATGTTTCACCTTATTTCTTTGCCATCAGTAGACTCGCTTTGAATATGAAAAATATCTACGTTGTCAGAAAATAATATATAAATAAACATGTCCTAATGCAAAAATTTTACTTAGTTGTTTCTTCCATACATTATAAATAAATATGTGACACTGGACATCTCTGGCTCACTTTCCTTATGGAATAGTTTCTTTCCTGATTATATTATTTCAAGATGTACTACTAAATTATAAAAGCTACTGACTCTATTATTGTACTATTTTGCAAAATCTGAAAATGTTTATAGAGTTTAAAAACCATCATGATAAATATTTAAAGGCGAGAAATGCTATGGGGTACGTAGCTTTTTGTAGAAATGCAGGGATATGTATCAGACTATATTAAAATGAATTACAAATGTTTGTTTATCTAGATTTTAAAAGGCTTAATTTAGTATTTCAGTTATTGTATTATAAATACTAAAAATGCTTTATTGGTAATGAAATGTTTATCTTTTTGAGGATATCTAGTTTTTTAATAAATGCATTTAACACAGGGAATGTAAATTATTTTTAATTTGTCGACTAAAATATGTAATGCTCTAATTTTTGGAAGCTATTAGAGCTTTAAAAATAAATTATAATGTGATTTAGGTTATGCAAGTTTATGAATTTTGAATTTCTTATTAATTTAAGGATTTAAAAGTTAATTCTTGATATTTTTAATTTATAAATATTTATTTAATTTGTATATTAAAATTTTTAGAAAAGGTGTTACATGTATAAGTTAGATTCATTTCGCTCATTGTTTATTAAAAGCATGATTTCTTGAGAATATTTTGGAGATCTAACCGGCCGATTGAAAATTCTTTGAAGGGGTGCAGTATTTGAGAGTGCGAAAGTAGCATAATCATTAGTCTTTTAACTGACAGTTAGTATGAATGATGTAATGAAATGAATTCTGTTTTATATCTATTAAATTCAATTAGATTATATTTTAAGTAAAAAAGGCTTAAATTTTATAAAGAGAAAAGAGAAGACCCTATAGACTTTAATAAATGGGTAGATTATTTGAGTTAATAAATAATTTAAATTACTGCAAAGTTTATTTAATTGGGGTGAGTAACAGATCAAAGAAATTATGTATATAGTTTAATAGTATAGTTAGTTTTATGATCCATAAATAATGATTAAAATATTAAATTCTTTAATTTTGTAGCGTTCTCAAAGATTTATTATTTATTTATTTGTGACTGAACAGATTCACTCTCTATTTTCAAATGATAAAGTAGTAATTTGATGATAACGTTGTTTTAGGAAAATCAATTAAAATTAAATAAAATGGGCAATAAATAAGTAGGAGGATTAAAATCAAAATAAACGAAAAACTTATTTAAAAAGTATACACGTTTAAACATTAAAAATGTGAGGTGCTCCATATACATTACTTTCTCTACCTGTTTGAAGACACACTTTTTTACAAAAGATTATCCTTTTATCTACACACTCCTTTTATTCTTTAGATAAACATTAACAAAATTGTATTATAATTTATTTCCTTACAAGTAGAAGATAAATAAGGGAATATACTAGCTATAGCTACAGTCAAATCCTTTAAAAGCTGGTTGCTATGTAAAACAATTGAAATTTGCATCTATCTACATAGCCAGGAGTAAAACAAAATAGATATGAACGAATTGGCGACTTTCAGTTTGAGAAAGTTTAAATAGTTTAAAATTGAAACAAATAACGAGGAATAACTCGGAAATGGTTATTTATAAAATCATTATATTTTGTATTGTTTATTTTAATGAGATCTACATTTGTGTATAAGAAGTTTTTGTCTAACTCTTACGATTTACCAGTTACACAAAAGCCATCCAGAATGCAGGTTTTCAGTGGCTATACTCAGAAAAGTCAGGATATAAATGTTATTTTCCATGTAAATATTTTAACATTTAGTACTTTAATAAAACTAGTAAATCCATTTTGAGAGAATAAAAATTTTCAAAATTTCTACCATGTAAAGAATAGTTTTGAGGTGGGGAACTTTTCTTGAAAATCTTCGTGTCGCATCATTGGAAGAAACTAAACTTAAATACCAAGTTTGGTATTTAATCAAGTTTTTGTTATTGAGTTATACTGTTCAGAGATAAACATACACACGCACACACGGATCTTTTTCTAAAAATGATTTTTTTCTCGATTCTGGAAAGTACGTACTATGTACTTTGGGTGAAATTCGGTTTGGAATTTTTGGGTGCAACAATACCTTCTCTATCTACTATGTGTGTTGTACATAAGTCGTACTAGAGAAAATAAAAATCTATAATATTTATCAGCAATCCAGAAGAAGATGTCTCAACAGTACGGAGTTAGCGCGCCTGCCTCACTTTCAGGAGGTCGCGAGCTCGAATCTCGCTCAGGGTGAGTTATCCAGATACGGTTATTTTTTCTAGTTTTTTCTCTTATCCTGAGCAGATGAGTGTTGATTAATTTTAAGTTTCGTGGACCCTGAGATCATTGAAGCATTATTTCACCGATTTCGTTCATCGTCCGATATGACCATACAGGTTAATGGACGTTCTAAGTCGCCTTTTGGTATATCATCTCAAAATAATTTGCGATCACTTATCCAACTCCTGTTCTTTACTCGGTTTCTGCGATAAACAATTAAATTAACAGGTTAAAGGACGTTAAACTGCAAAAGATAATAAATAAATAAATAAAATATAACTAGTACACAAACGTTTATAACATGCAGAAAGCTACCTAAGTATTTTAACAAACGCAGATAAATGTAAAATTATATCTAAAACAATGTAATTAAACCTGGATATTAAGAAATATATAAAATTCCTGGCTCCCATATGAAATTTAAGGTCATTTCAGACAGTAATATTATGTATATGTAGAGTCACACTGAGTGTTTTATAGAGCTTGTATTTTGTCCCTAATAAGACCAATAGTAACGTATGCTGCAAAAACCTGGACCCTAAACAATGTAGATGCAGAAATACTACGAAGATTTGAACGCAAAATGCGAATCTTTGGACCAGTAAAGGATAAAGACCAATAGAGAATAATATATATTTATGAGATAGAAGAACTAATTAATCAGCAAAATATTGTGAAATTTATAAAAGCACAAAGAATAAGATGGCTAGGACACATAGAGAGAATGACAGAAGATAGAATGCCAAAAAGAATATTGAAAGGAAGACTGTACGCTAGAAGAAAAAAAAAAAAGAAAGACCAAAAACAAGATGGTTAGATGATGTGATGGAAAACCTAAGAAAGATTGGAATCAGAGGGTGGAAAAGTAAAGCAGAAGATAGAGATATGTGGAGGAGGATTGTGCAGGAGGCCAAAGCACACCAAGGGCTGTAGAGCCAGAAGAAAGAGAGTCACACTGAAAAATTCAACACCATAGCCGGTATTTGAAACCGATCTTCCGGTCCGTAGTCAGGTGCTCTGTGAGCTGCCGAAATGCCATTAACTGACTACAAAGTGAGCTCAAATTATTTTGAGCTGACATATTACCATGTTGACTTATAATATCGTAAGTACTTTAATTCGGAGGCTCCATAGTTTAAGCAACAATCAGGTCAAATAATGTGAACTATAAATAGCAAATAATATTATATTGAATAAAATACGGAAAAAGAGCGCTAAAGTAGAGGATAGCATAAATAACAGAAAACAAATATCAGGTGTATTGCATTCTCATGACTTTTTTGCAACAAATTATTGTTAGAACGCTTATGCTTCTATTTATTTCATGCTAAACTAAATTAGCAGAAATAGTCTTATTACTTGCTTCCTAGTAAGTGGAAGTGAAATAATTGAGTAGCATAGATTAAAGTGACAGTGAAAATCTGGTTGATATGGACTGAAGTTCCTTTGTTTGTATGGACAGAAGTTGACCAATTCCTGTATGAGAAAAGTGTCAGTTTCTTAAAGCCGAAACCAGTAACAAGGAATATCTCAAAAACGATTAACTCCACGAAAAAAACGTATCTAATAAACTGTATGCTTTAGCGTGTTCTATATTTGTGGTGGTAAGTTTTTGTCCATCTCTTACGGTTTAGCAGTTATGCAAAATTCGGTAAAAATTATCCAAAGTAAAGGAGTCTTCAGAAGCTATTCCTAGAAAATTAAAGATACACATACATTTCATTTGTCAGGTAAATATTCTTAATATACGATATTTTAATTAAAAGTTTTCGATTTTTTTCCATGTAAAGAGTAGTTTGGGGTGGGGAATTTTTCTGAAAATCTTCGTGTCACTAAACTTAAATACCAAGTTTGGTATTTAACCGATTTTTTGTTATTGAGTTATGCTGTCCATAGATACACAGACACACACGCACACTGACCTTTTGCTAAAACTGCTTTTTTCTTGATTTACAGTCCTCAAAGTATGTATTTCCGGTGAAGTTCGATATGGACTTTTTGTGCTCAACATAATACCTTCCCCATCTTATCTGTGCTTTGTACATTAATCGTACTAGAGAAAATAAAAATCTATAATATCCAGCAGCAATCCAGAAGAAGATGCCTCGATAGTGTGGAGTTAGCGCATCTGCCTCACATTCAGGAAGTCGCGAGTTCGAATCTCGCATGGGTGAATTACCCTGATGCTGTTTTTTGTCGGTTTTTTTTCCTTATCCTGAGAAGACGAAAGTTTCACTTTAAACTTCATAGATTGCCAGATCATTTGAGCATCATTTCACCGATTTTGCTAATCGAATGACATAAGCAACCAGGTTAAAGGACGTTAAAATACAATAAATAAATTCCAATAATTATAGGTCCTGTTTTCAGATTAGACACAAAGTACAGCTGTAGGAAATAGATCAAGTCAGAAATTGCATTTATTGGTTACTCTTGATATCATTAATACATTTATTTAAAAGATTAACTCTGATATGGAATGTTTTACGTGTGTCAATTTTACATAATTTTCAATTGCATTAGTTGTTAGTAGTATTTTTTGATTCAATGAAATTCTCCTCTTAATAGAAAGTATGAGCAATGAGGTAGCTTTTTAATTCCGTCCTAAACTTGTTTTTGTTCATACGAAATATATTTATAGGATATGAAAGTCAATTGAATAAAGCAATAAATAAATACAGTAAAACATAATACAAATGTGCAAGGACGTTTGTAAGATACAGAAAACTAAATGTATACACAAATGTATTTTAGCAAATACAGACAAACGTAAACTTGAAATTATGTAATAAAACCTGGATATTGAAAAATACCCTAAATTTATGTTTGCGCATATGAAATTTAAGGACTTGCAGACGAACAAGGTAGATAAGTAGAGTCACACTGAAACATTCAACGCCCAAGCCGGGATTTGAATCACGGATCTCCCGAAGTCAGCCGGTCCCCACGGCCGCGCTCGCCAAAGCGTCTCGCTTCAACTGAGTCGTATGTTTCCGATAAACGACATGGTGATCTGAAATCATTTTGAGGTGACATACCACAATGATGACTTACAACGTTGAAAGCACTTTAAGTCCAAGGTTTCATGGATTAAACTATCAGTTCAAAACTATAAATAAGATTATAGCGAATTAAAGTTTCACACTGAAAGGGTCAATAACTTTGAACTACATAAACAATGAAATAATCAAATTAAAGTTATAGAAACTAGTCAAGTGTCTATTTGCTGTTTGTAAGAAGATGAATTATTTATTTAGTTCAATTATAGCATGTGAGAATAGAGAATATCTATAGAGAAGGCTCTGAGGCAAGTAAAAAATTTGAGAACCTTGGCAACAGACGCGCTGGTTTGTTTACTAATTAATTCTCCTCTGCAACAAAATTTTTCACTGTTCATGTGTAAATACAGCATAGGGAAGTAAGAGGAACGTCTCGTTTATAAGGGCTTACTTATTTGAATAAACAAATATAAGGTAGGTTATTTATATTTTCAGTTACGTGAATTTATCCATCACTGCCAGAGAGTGGATAAAAAAGTACTAATTCGCCATGTCCCCCATCCATCCTGAAAAAAAAAAAAAAAAAAAAAAAGGAAACATTATTCAAAGTAACTCGTAATTCCGTTAGGGTAACGTTTCGTGCAGGTAACGTGGTACGACATGCGTGCTTTTCACACACGCGTGCTTACGTACGTACTTTCTGCCCCTAGCTGGACCAATGGCAGCATCACGTGCACATACGCTCAAATTAGAGCTCCTTATTATATAGCTACCTCTCCAGTCTGAAATATGCACAAGTGGGAATGGAATATCCTGCCTCCCTCCTCCAACGTCCTCTTCGAAAATCCTCCACTCTCCTCTGCTGTTTCACATTTCATGTTTAATATTTCTTGAATTTAAAAACACACGGGGCTCACCGGGCAACTCAATATTTGCACTTCCTCTAGCGCCGCCCACCGTACGTTCCCCCGATTCTTGGCGTCAAAGCGAATGTATAAACGTCAGAGAATTTCTTCAAAACCGTCAAAGGCCACAGAGGGTTTGTTTTTTTTAACTCTCTCCTCTTCTCGGGGCACATTTACATGCAGCATTAAAACCATCAGTTTTGGCAAGTTAAAAGTGTGACCGCACACAGCTCTGCACTCTGCAAAGTCACTGCCTCCTGGATTATCGATGTTACTAATGGCAATCCTTTTACAACCACTCTATCTTAGGTGAATTTTTACATGAACAAAAATGAAATCTGCGTGTTAAAATGTTGCCAAATAAGATTTAGGAATCTAGGAAGCAAAAACTACACTTCAAATCGAAAATCTCCATTTAAAATACCATTTTTACTTTCTCTACACATACTAAGGTGTACAGAGGAGTTATTGCATTCCAGCCAAAAATTCGATACCGAGATTTCACCCTAAATACACGTTTAAGGGTCCCCTGAATCCAAAAAATACTTTTAGAAAAAGATGTGTATATATCGTGTGTCTGTAGTCACGATAACTCAAAAACGAAAAGTCGGTAAAATACCAAACTTAGTGTTTGAGTTTAGAATCTTCCAAAAATGTGACACAAAGAGTTTGAGCAGAATTACCCCATTCAAAATTACCCTTTACATGGAAACTTTTATTTTCTCAAGATTGGTTCTAATAATTTTGATTAAGATACAGTATATCAAAAACAATTTTATGAAAAATAAAACGAATATCTTGAAATTTCTGTAAATAGCCTCTGAAGAGATTTTCATGCTGGATGAATTTTGCTGAAAGTTGTATAACTAATAAACCATAAGAGATAAACAAAACCTTACCACACAAAAAATGCAGATCTCGTTAGAATTCATAATTTATGCCTTATTTATTTTTTTCGTGGAGTTGACCAATTTTCAGATAGATCTTGTTATTTGTTTCAAATTTAAAATACTTAAAACGTTCACATGTAGGGAAATATATCAACTCCTGGCAATGCATGGAACCAGATTTCAACCACATAGAAATCAGCTTTTAAAATATTTGATTATCGTAGTTTATTTCGTTCTTTCCCTTTTATTTACAAAAAATGCTAGTAATAAGACTTTATCTGCTAAAGTTTATCTCAGTTAACATGAAGTTGATAATAGAAGAACAAACTTTGTAACAATAACTTGTTACCGAGATGTAGAGAAAACCATTTGAATGGATTTTTTAGTTTTGTTGAGTGTCACAATAACTGCGTTTCCAGTTATTTTTATATGGTTAAACTTATGTACTATCATTTGTTTTGTTTATACATACATTTTTATTTTTTATACAAAGAACTAGTTATTGGAATACAATTTTCACTACAAAGATTTTTTCATTATCATATAGAGTAACTGTGCACGATGTGTCAACTCTATATCCTTATACTCGTTGAGAAAATGCTTCTTTTGTTCGGAACTGTTACGTTGGTTCATTAGTAAAGTCTGGATTATGTAACAACTATGGTAAATGTAAAACATTGTTCATAGAAACTATGCCAGATTTCGTATTAAATATTCTATGTAAATAAAACAAATGCATAGAAAATGTTTATTTTTACCTTCTCTAGGCAGAATATACAATGCATATAATTGATGGACAAGTAATTGTGTTGCACCCAAAACTTCGATATCAACATTTCACCGGAAATATATGTTTGAGACCCCCTAATTTCCGAAAATATCATTCATAGAAGTATCTTCCAAGGATATGAAACGAAGATTCTGAAGAAAATCCCTCTACCCAAAAATCCCCTTTACATGGAACGGTTTTCTAAAATTTTGAGTTTCTCAAAAAGGGCTCAAATGCTTTTGATTAAGCTACCACATATTAGGAATATTTATATCACAAAGAAAATGTATATTTTTTGAATAGTCCCTAAAGAGCTCTTTGTTCTGGTTGGGTTTTGCAGAATTTTTATATTACGGGTAAACCTTAAGATATAGACAAAAACTTACTACACAAAAATTCTATATCTCGTTAAAACAAATGATTTATATGATATACGTTTTTGTTGTAGAGTTGACCGTTTTCGACATATTCATTGTTATCGGTTTCAATGTTCAACTAAAAACTTTCAAATGGGGCCCTGCAACGCACCGAGCCTTCATTGTTTCACATAGCGATCAGTTTTTAAAAGATTTGACTGTCCCTTTAGCCTGGTGTATTCCCTAATTCACTTATACTTACAAGGAATCAAGTATAGGACCAATTCTGCTAATGTTTATCTAGATGAGAATTATGTAAATAAATAAGAATAATTTTTTGTAAGAAAAATTTGTTTGTGGACAGCTAGAGAAAGTTATGTAAATGGAACACATCATATTTTTGATTACTCATTTTACAGAACCAGTTTAGATATCTTTTGCCTTGTAAGTAGAGATCAAGTTATAAGTATAATAATAATTAAATATATTTATAATAGAGTTATAGTATTTTTATTGATTAACCTATTAGATCATAACGGACGATGCATGAAATAGGTGATGATGCTCAAATGAGCCCGTGTCCAATAGAGTTTAGAGTTAATCAAACTGGTGTTCTAATAATTTTAAGAAGTTACTCTGTTATTCGAGATAAATTTTATAATAAGTTAATGTTATTTATATCTTAACATGTCAAATGTTCTGCATTTCCTTTATTATATTTAAAACCTGAAAATGAGAAACATGCTCTATAAATCGTTCTATATTACTAAATAGTAAAAATATAATATACAGTGATAAGAATTAGTGTGAACATGAGGAAGAACAGGAAGCATTGTAAGCATTAGAAGTATATAATGGTTTTCACGGAAAGTGTATTTTTTGAGGTTTCCTTAACCTTAAAATTAACATTTTTAAGGAAAGCTTTTATTTGTAAGTATGTGCGAAATGTGTGAAAGAGAAAGAAAGAAGGAATGAGGTAAATGGAAAGTACGATAAGTACTGAATTTGGTATTAAGTCTAGCGTCTTCGAAGTGACACAATACTTTCAAACATTTGCTCATAATTTAAAATTTAGTGGTGACAGTTTTCGTTAGCATTATTTTCTTCAAAGAATGAATGACTCTAAAACTCGTAATTTAACTTACATAGTATGATTGCTATGCAAACATTCGAAATAAAATTTAATTTACATAGAATGCTTGGTATGCTAACGTAAGAAATAAAATACACATTTGATGTTCCTGTGAAACGTAAGGCTATCTTTATTGTATTTGTTGAAGTACATAAAATCCTATTTCACCAGAAAGTATAGTAGGCTTATAGTTATTATACAAATGCATTTACAATAATATTAAATAAATTAGCCATTATATATAGGTCATGCTAGTGAAACAAAACAAAGTAAATAATGTATATTATAAGAAGTAAAATTTTTTGAATTCTCTATAATAGTTATTTGTCAAATCTAATATTACAATAATTTAAATGTGTATCGAAAAATTCTCCTTTTATGATCTAGGACTGGGCAGTGAAATAAAATATGTCCAACAGTTTGCTGTTCAGTACATATACATTGATAGTCGTCCGGTCTTTGTATCTTAAATCTTTCAAAATAACAACCAAATTTAACATGTTCTGGCAAAACTTGGGTTAATATGAAATCTGCTGTAATATTTTTACACTGTAGACGAATTTTAACTACTGGAAAAAATCTATCTCTTGTAGTGCTTCCTTTAGAGCTGGAAATGCGCTGCTCGTTCCAATTTGATATAAAATATTCTTTATGTTTATTTCTAGCGTAAGATATGGAACATAAATTGAGCTAAAGTTTAAATTAGAGGTAACCGTATTTTATGCCAATTCATCAGCTCTTTTATTCCCTTCTGTGCCTGTGCCAAGATAAAGAAATGCCTAGTTTTTCATGTGATATATTATCTCTAGTTTCTACTGCCAGAGTATTTAAATTGTATTTATTGTTTATAGCAATAAGTGCAGTTTGTGAATCACTAAAAATGCAATAATAGAATACTGAGCTTTGGAACAAATGATTGCCTTCCTTAATAGCAAAGAGCTTTGCTTGTACTATTGAGCACCACGTAGACAGTCTAGCTATAGTTATCTTTACAATTTTATATAACTAGGAAATAAAGTGATAGTGAGCGTAAAGCTCATTATAAAATGAAACCATGTGTTGTGTGATTTTCTGTTCCTTTTATTCTTAGTATTTTAACAAATCTGGTGCGTTGCATTCACATTATTTTCTCTACGTCTCTGTATCAAATTATTGTTAAAAAGCTCTACTTCAGGCCATTCGAGATAAACATTAGCAGAATGTTCCTCGTAAGTAGAGGTGAAGTAAGAAATACACTGGGCTAAACCGACAGTTAAATCTTTTAAAAGCTAATTGGTCTGTGACTGAAATTCATTTCTTTGCATGGTAGTTTAAAACTGAAACCATTAATGAGGAATATCTTATAAACTGTCAAGTTCAAAAAAAAAAAAAAAAATCTGATGTGCTCCGTTCACATGACTTTCTCCACATCTCTGCAATAAATTATTGTTAGCTTATGATTCTATTTACTACATTATAATTCATAAAATATTAGCAGAAATAGTCGTATTACTTGCTTCCTTATAAGTAGAAGTGAAATAAGGGAGTACATTAGGTTAAAGTGATAGTAAAAATTTGGTTGCTATGTGACTGAAGTTCCTTTGTTTGTATGGACAGGATTTGACAAATTCCTGTATTAAGAAAGTGTTTTAAAGGTGAAACCCAAAACAAGGAATATCTAAAAAACGATCAACTTCACAAAAAAGTGTATATAACATAAAATTGTGTGTTTTAACCTGCTCTACATTTTTGGTCCGGAAAGCTTTTGTGCATCACTTACGGTTTAGAAGTTATGCAAAATTCTGCAAAATTAACCCAGAATAAAACAGTCTTCATAGGCTATTCGCTAAAAATTCAAGATATACATTTTATTTATCAGGTAAGTAGCTTTAATACCCGATATTTTAATCAAAATCATTATAGCCATTTTTGAGAAGTTCCATGTTAAGGGTAGTTGGGGTTGGAGGGACTTCTTGAAAATCTTCGTGTCGCATCCTTGGAAGATACGAAGCCTAAATACCAAGTTTTTAACGGACTTATCATTTTTGGGAATTGTTGTCCCCTCCACACACACACACACACACACACTCACACATACACAAAGACAGACAGACACACACACGGACATTTTTCTAAAAATGTTTTTTTAGATTCAGAGGGTCTCAAAACATGTATTTCCAATGAAATCTCGGTATCGAATTTTGAGTGCAGTACAATACCTTCTCTACACTCTATGTACATAGTACGTGTAGAGAAAGTAATACACATGACATTTTTGGTGCATTTTAACGAGATCTACACATTTTTGTAAGATTTGTCTATCTCTTATGGTTTACTAGTTAGGTATGCAACATTCATCAAAATTCATCCAGAATAAAGAAGACTTTAGAGGCTATTCCCAGAAAATTCAAAATATGTATATTATTTTTCAAGTAAATATATTTAATATACGTTATTTTAATCTAATCCGTTAGAGCTATTTTTGAGAAAATCAGAAGTTTTCGCAATTTTTCTATGGAAAGAGTAGTTTGGGATAGGGTGATTTTTTCTCAAAAGTTTCGTGTCATTTAGAAGTTCAAATATATTTATATATGTTCTCTATTTCTTGTGTAGTATCTTTGAAGATTTAAGACTTAGATACCAAGCACGTGTATCTTCTTCTAATATTATTAATACAGGAGCCTCCAAAACGGTTATTTCCAGTGAAATCTCGACACCGAATTTTTTGATGGAATGGAATACCTTCTCTACCTACTTTGTACTTAAATAGTATGTGTAGAGAAAGTAAAAGAATCTAATGTGATGCACTTTATCGTGTATTAGTGGGTATACAAAGTATTATTACATATTTTATCTGCTTAATTATACTTGAGATAAAGTTTTGCAGAAACAACTGTATCATACATATCGTTATAGATGAATAGGAAACAGCGATAGTTAAATATTTGCTAACTTTCTAGCCTTAACGGTATATATTGCTTCCATGCAGTCGCTAAAAACATCTGAATATCAAAAGGACTTGAGTGTATGTAAAATGTATCAAACAATTCGAAACAGGCTGACCCTAAAGTGCGTCAGTAAGCTCCTGTACTAGGGGTCCCGGGTTCAATTCCCGGTTGTGGGTGCAAAAATTTTCTTTAACCCAGATTATTTCCTATCTTCCCCAGAGTATGGATGTATGAATGTTAGGATGAATATATGGAAAACCTAGCAAAGAAAATTAGTTAATAGAAACCAAAGTCAACAAACAGTACATGAATTTACACTATTGCCAAAGCAATATGTTCAACGAAGAAATGCTGCCGATAGGATAAGATATTTGGAACAATAACAAAAAAAAAATTAAACAAGAATAGCGAATATATCCATAACGGCTTAAGGGAAAAATTTACTTGGAATAAATTAAGTCATTTAATTAGATTTATATTTTTACCGGTCTGGATATCTCAGTTGGTTAGGCTCTGGTTTTCTGAACTCAAGGTCGCAGGTTCAAACCCGTCCCAGACCAAAGGTTTTAAGTGTGCTTAAAAGCGATAGCCCCATGTCAATTGAATTACTGGAATGTTAAAGATATCCTGCGATAGTCCGGCACATTGTTGGCGCTGATATGATCCTGGAAGTTGACATCGTCGTTAACAATCAAACTATTTTTTTAAATACTTTCCTTACTCGTGGATCTCATCTCATCAACCTTTTACTTGCTACACATGTTGCTTAAACAACTATTCAATTAAATGATCATTTTACGTACGTTTTACTTTCTCTACACGTACTATGTACCTGCATAGTGTATAGAGATGGTATATCACTCGCCCAAAAATTCGATACCGAGATTTCACCGGAAGTATATGTTTAGGGTCCCCTGCATCCAAAAATAGCATTTTCACAAAAAGGTCCGTGTATCTGTGAACACGATAGCTCAAAAACGAAAAGTCGGTAAAATACCACACTTGGTATTTAAGCTTAACATATTCCAGGGATGCGTCACGAGGATTTTGGGGAAAATCCCCCCACCTCAAACTACCCTTTACATGAAACTTTTTTCGAAAATTTTGATTTTCTTAAAAATGCCTCTAACAATTGTGATTAAAATATCATATATTAAATATATTTAACTGACAAATAATATGTATATCTTGAATTTTCTGGGAGTAGCCTCTGAAGACCACTTTATTCTGGATGAATTTTACGTAACTGCTAAACCGTAAGAGATGGAAAAAATACTTCCACACAAAAAATATAGAGCACGATTTATGTTATATAATTTTTTTTTTCGTGGACTTCATCGTTTTTTAGATATTCCTTGTTTTTGGTTTCAGCTTTGAAAAACTTGTACTTTTCTCATACAGGAATTTGTCAATTCCTGTCCATACAAACAAAGGAACTTCAGTCACATAGCAACCAGCTTTTGAGTATCACCTTACTCTATGGTATTCCGTTATTTCGCTTCTACTTACAAGGAAACAAGTAATAAGTCTATTTCTGCTAATTTTTTCTCGATTAGCATTTAAGTAAATTTAAGCATAATCTTTTAAACAATAATTTGTGGCAGAGATGTAGAAAAAGTCATCACAATAAATGGAACACATCAGACTTTTTCGAATTTGGCCGTAAGTAATCGCAGAAACCAATAGAATTCAGAAAAAATTGGGGTTTGTCTGGTTATGAACCCATACTTCTCTTAAGGCAATGCGCCTGTGAAATGCTGAAAATCCACAGCACATAAGATATCGTGTTAAAATTTACATCATTCTTACTCAAAATAAAAACGATATTTTTGCCATGTTTGAATGGTTATTTAAATAAAAGTATTTACTGTATAAATTCAATGTTTAAAAATTTTCAATTAAAATCAGATTTGCAAATGAGTTTACAAATGAGTTTACAGGTCCATATATAATATAACATTATTATTTCAACCCATAATTATTGTGAAACAATAAGCAAACTTCTTAAAACAATTAGTAAAGTCAAGTGTGGTAAATATTTAAAAAATTGTTTTCTCGTAAACCAACATTAAATTTGAGCCCGCTTATAAATAAGCATGTGCCTGTCCAAAATATCAGTTAATTTGTAGTTCAACTGCACCAAAGAGAAAAACTATATACTTTCTTAAAGTGCATAATTCTTATTATATTTCGTGAAAAATATTCTCAATGTTTCACAATTTTCGTCAAATTTCACACATAATTAATCATGAATGTTTAACTTTATTTTATTTCTAGAGGAAAAGTATTTCAAATTTTAAGTACTCTTATATATGCTGGAAGATCTTATATGTAATACAAGTTTCCATATATTATATTAGTACTCCTATAAAGGTATATAGAAAACATAAATAAATAACTTAATGCACACACACATACATAATTGTCTCTAGCGATTTTGATTAAAATACCGTACATTTAAAATATTTGCAAGACAAAATATAAAACTTAAATTTTCTGTGAATAGACTGTTAAGTCGCATTCAATGTGAATCAAAATTTTGATAAGTTGTAAACTGTAAAAATACACAAATATTTACTGCGAAGAATTTGTAGATCTGTTAAATACACGATTTATATACAATTAAATTTTTTGCCGTGTTCAAACATTTTCGATATTCTTTTTATTATTGCCAAAGACAAGTCCATGTATAGCAACATCGAGAATAATAAAAATTATGACTGATCTCTTATAAAGAATTCTATTATTTTAAACAGTTCTTTTCTGTCTTTTAAAATTGCCAATACAAGCATTTTTTAAAGAAACAGGTGAACCATTGAACAGTTTTAGAGATACAATTTCGTATCTATATTGTGTTTTTGTGTACTTCTATTTGTATATATGTATATGGTTTGAAGTCTTTGTGGGATAATTATGCATTTAATTACAGCGTTAATAATTACGCAACTATTCTTTACTGCGTGTTTAGATTCTTAAATACCTTATACTTTTTCAACTGCAAAATCGCTACTCGTAGTTTTCTCAGCTAAATAATGGGCAGGGAAGGCATTGTGAAGGTAATGCAATATTCTTCTTTTGAATTATTTTCTGAAAATTTAATATTAATTTTAATATTCATGAAAGTATTTATTTAAATTATTATTTCGTAAACATAGAAATCAGAACTAAGATTATAAAATAGATAAATGCGTTACAGTATTTCATAAGGTCTAAGTTTGTTTGCTTATTAAACACCAAGGATGGATAGTTCAGCGTTAATGGTATACCGTAAGCATTTAAAACATTTATTGTTTTCTCTGCAGGTATCTGTTTCTCTCTTTGAAGTAATTAATTCCTTTTATTCAGATGACTGACCTATTTTCAAACAACCGATAATATTCGCTATAGCTCGGAGGGACAGCAAAGGCTTTATGAGAGCTGACGGGCGGCAATATTCCTATGGGTGTTAACGCGGAGTATTCAAACAACACTTCATCGACGTTACATTCATAAAACAATGACCTAAAACCCAATTTGTAATCGCTTTATGGGTCATTAGACCGTTGTATTCAATAGGCAGCTTCATATATTTTTAAACGGTTAAAGATGATACGACAGCACAGTTAACAGCTCTATTGGAACCCTTGAAGATTTTTGAATTCTTGCATTGTTCTCTGTCGGATTTCGAATACAAGAGTGCTTCAAAATGTTCGATGTGAGAACAAGATTTGGCAAGATCCGTGGGCATTCAACCAAGGAAAAAGTTTTATCTGACGAGCTACTAAACTATTGGAGGAATCGTATTTTTCGTCTTCTTCTTTATTATTGAGGTTATTATTATTACTATCAATTTTTTTTAAATTTTGTAGGCAGTACATCTTAAACAATCATTTAAAATCGACATTGTTATTACAGCTTTAAAAGGTTCCCTAAATATTTTGAAAAACTATTTATATTCAATACATTGATGATTGTTTATAAATAATTTGAACCTATAACTCTTTTATGCAACCTATTTTATTAAATCAATTTTTTATGATTATTCACTGTTCGCTTTCATTCTTGCATTATGTTAACATTAATCATAACTTTTTATTTTGTTCATTTTTTGTATGCTTTCTCCTTGTGGCAACATCGCAAATGGAGAAAAATGAAAGTTACGCCTTTCAAAATAAAATAATAATTAATTATTATATTATTATTATATTTGGTCGTCTCCTTAGCGCGGTGATAGCACAGCTGCCTACCAAGCGGGAGACCTGGGTTCGATCCCCAGTACCGGCGTGGCGATTTTTCCCCCGCTGGGAGACCTGGACCGGGGTGCACTCAGCCTCGTGAGGTCCCTGGGGGGCCAATTGAGGAGCTACTTGATGGAGAAGTAGCGGCTCCAGGTCGTGAGGACCGCATTAACCGGCCGGGAGGGGCTCGAGGCGCTGACCACGTCTCACCCTCCAATACTGCACCCCATCCATGACGTCTGTAGTGGACCGAGATGGGGGACGCAGCGGCCGGGCGGTAGGCCAAGGCTCCCCGTGAGCTGTCGTGCCATGGAGTTATGTTATTATTATATTATTGTACCTTTCTGGGGAAATTGCAGATATTTTTAAAGGTCCAATTCAAATATTCTATGAAAAAGCGCTTCTACTTCTCTATATAGCAAAATGAAAAATAATAGCGATCAGTTTCAATAGAATTATTTACTAAGTATGTGTAATTTCTTCGTGTGCTTACGGATGCGAGATGGAGGAAAGCTTTTCCAACGAACCTTCTAATACACTAGAAAGAATACGATAAGGTCCTAAAAATCTGATATAATCTATTCACTGACATTCTCTATCTAATCGGCAAGACATTATTCTTACAAAAGCATATTCTTCTTTCTGCTTCATGATAATCGGATACATATTAGGAAAAGTGATTTTATTAGGTATGTTTTGTAAGCTGAAGGAAAATAACACACTACGCTAAAGCGAGAGTCAAATAATTTAAAAACTGTCGCCATGCATGATATTGAATTTAGGTTCCTTTTGCAAGACCGGGAGTAACACAAAATGTATTGAAACGCATGATGACTTCTCATTGTGAAAAGCACAAGAATTTTAAAATTTAAACAAATCACCAGGACTGTCAGGAAAATAATCAGCTCTACAAAATATGTACAAGGACATAAATTGTGTCTTTAATGAAGTCTAAAGTTTCTGTATAATAATATTTGCTTCTATTTCTTACGGTTTAACAGTTATGCAAAAATCCCTCAGAAGGCTTCAGAGTCTATTCTTTAAGATATACCTTTCAGTGTCATAAAAAATCTTAAATATGTGATATTTTAATGAATATCATTAGCTATTTTTGAGAAAATCAAAAGGTGCTAAATATAAATGTCAAGTTTGATATTCACAGACTTTTTTTGTTATTGTGTTCACAGACACTTCTTGTAGTACATATTATCTTACCTTAGATTGCAGGTTCCTAAAACTTTTGTTTTCGTTTGAGTCTTTCTAGTTTTTGTCCAGAATTGGAGAACATAGTTAATAATTAACTATCCTCTCATTAGTTCAAATGTTTAGAAGAAGTACATGTTCTTCAATTTTTATTTCCCAAGGTTTCACAGCTTTGTTTATGTAATTTTCCTAAAACTATAGATATAGAGCAGGGAATGGCCACATTTAGATCCTTGAAGTATAACATAAACAGAAAATGCAACTGTTATCAGGAAGTGAAACTGAGAAAAGCTAAAGTAAAGGAAGTTTGAGAAAGAAAAATATCGTCTATGGATTCTTGACCAAGAGATTAGTTAACTGTTTTGAGGAGTGTGGCATCGTAGACAACGTAACGAAGTAAGAAAGGAAATTGCTAACATTTGTGTAGTTGATATGGAGTTTAATGGATACTTTGAGGGTAAAAGATATTGTGTACTTAAGTTGTTGAGGGGCTGGAAAAGAAATTGATTAGAACTTACTAAGCGATACAGAGGTTTACGAGTATATGAAAGTCTCAGAAGATAAACAATAATAAGATAAATGTTTCTTAAAAGAAAACAAATTTATGACTTAGAATAAAAAATAATTTTGTCAGCGAATCGTTTCTTAGGGCAGTTTTATAAAAAACTGGTGTTTGTGCTTAGATTGAAGTTTATAATATAATTTGAATTTTAAGAGCAATTTCTAAAGATTAGATCAGGAAAAATGATCGATATAAAGGAACATTCTTTTGCCTCATTTGAAAATTCATTACACTTGCTTCATTAATTTAATCTTTTCCTTTGTTCAAGAGCAATGTAGAATGAAATATACATTATTTTATTTTTTACATGAATAACCAAGCATAACAATTCATAACCGGTTGCTTCAAGTTATGAACGCTCAAATCACCACCATCTGCAAAGGGCGTACAACAGGAGTCAAAGCTGAGCCAGATAAACACCGGTATAAGTGCTGCATGGGTTACTTCGATATTCCTACCTATGTTCTAGTAACAGTTCAACTTTATTGCTTTCTGTCCTGGATTTAATTCTTAAACATTCCTCTACTGCTTACGAATCTGAAACTCTATAATAAATTTAGGTATAAAGCACAAGCCGTAAAACCCATGTTGCAGATTTGTTGAGTGTTTAAGCACGTCTAGTTTGAGAGAGAGTTGAATTCATTTTTTATTTGTATTTTTGGATAGCTACGGTTCACTTTGTGCCCGCTGAAGGGTTCCTTACATCGGATACAGCTTCCTTTTCCTTGCATAATGAAGCACTGCTCGTTTATGCACTTTCCGTTTATCGGGAAACTATTTTTATCATAAAATCGATTCTCATGGAACTCAGTGAAACAGTATGTAGAACTGCATCTCCAGAAAGATTTTCATCAATAGATAAATTCACAAGGAACAACAAAAATTAGATGTGAAGTATAATTTCTATGAACATTTCCTGCATTTCTTAGGAGGGATTACGTGTAGGCTTTTCGGATAGCTGAAATGTTCCTTTTATCTCCTCAAAACATTACTTACTCTTTGCTTTAATCACACTTACTTTAACAGTTAAGCCTTGAGATGAAAATGCTTTACTCAACGAATTTATTCTGATAGTAATTAATTAAAAGCGATCTTCTGTTATATAATTGTGTGTAAACAACCCAGGAAAGTTTAGCTTTGATATTTATTGTGCAATTTTTGTGACGTTAAATCAGTTTAACTCTAGAGAAAAGGATCAAAATTTACTTATTATTTCTGTCTTCAGAACGTTTCTTTTTGCTGCTGTAATTATTCTTTTTCTTTTTTCAAGACTTATAAAATTCTAAACTTTATATATTTAAGAATATGCTTTATTAGTACATTAGAAAACACACTAAGAAACTAAATACTACATTTTAAAATTTTTAAATTCTAGCAAAAAATATAAATAAATAAAGTAAAATACGAATTAGGTTCGACAGAAAACTATTAGATGAAGTATAAAGCAAAATAACATCCGATGTGAGAAGTAAAAATTAAATAATTAATAATGTGTGTCAGTAAGCTTGCTTTCAGTAAGAAAAATAAATTATTTGCTTTCAGTAATAGTTGTTTATAAATTAGGAAGAATATGCATTGTTGGCGTTTTATTGTTTAGAGAATTTGTAGTTCCCAAGTTCGCCACCTTATGCATATGATGGGAAAGCATCACTCACTGCGCTTAGATGGCGCTATAGGAGGAAGTCAAGACTTGCGGACGAGAAACATGGCACATTTAGCACAAGGTCCCTTTCTTTCAAGGTATGGGTTTCTTTAGGTACAAATAATCATTTCACGGGAGGGACGGCTATACTGTCCTTCCGAAGGAAGCCATTGTAAAGGATTTTTAAGTGCGGGAAAATCCAAAACCCTCTATAATCTTCGGTATTAGAGGCCTACATGGTAGCCACTACACTATGCAAGGTGACAGACTTGGGGTGTCTTATAGATAAAGGGACCCGTTACCCGGACACTAGAGAGGTGCTTTACGTTTTATGCATGTAAAACTTGGTCAATTCTAAAATCGGAAAGAAAAAAAATGTAGCAGAATTTGAAACATGATGCTAGAGAAAAATCCTGAAAATTAATTGTATATATAAAATCACAAATAAACATTTATAAGAGAACAAAAGCGAATAGGAAACTTGGAACCAAAGAAAAAAGAATAATAACTTCATGGCATTATTAAGACATCAGGGTATTTTGAAAGTCATAATGGAAGCTGTAAGTAAAGGCAAGAATAGCAAAGGAAGACTGCAGTGTAAAATTTTCGTCAATTAAGTAAAGACTTTTAATAGAAGGTAGACAATAAAGATTAGAACTGTTGTAATACAGGAAACAAACTAAGAACAACATGACCTGCAGAAGTATAAGACATTAAAAAAGAAGTCAGAGAGAAAATCACTATAAGTTAATCCAAAGTGTAATGGCTAAAGAAAAGGTTTTTTAAGGATATTCATTTAATTAAAATTATATTAATAATAATTCTTTGAAACGGAAACAACCTATATTCAGGCCTGCAGTGTTATCTATGAATATGTTCCAGCAGTTTAAATAAAGTAGATATACAGCTTCAAATATATATTTTGCATTATCTTGCGGTTCTATGCATAAAAGCTAAGATTATTTTAAGAGTGATTAAATTAGATAATTCAATAGTTTTTATATACAGTAGATACAAAATTGAGCTGTAAAGACACAATTTAGAAACTCTGATATGTTCCATTCACTTGACTTTCTCTTCATCTGTAACAAATTATTCTTAAAAGGTTCAGTCCTCTGTATTCTTCATGCTAATTGAGAAAACATTGTCTTATTATTAGCTTCCTTCTAAGCAGAAGGTAAAAAAGGGAATACATTAGGCTAAAGCGATAATCAAATCTTTTAAGAGCTGGTTGCTATACGATTAATACTCGTTCTCTTTGCTTGGCCAGGAGTTGAAGAATTCCTGTATGAGAAAACTTTACTTTTTTTAAAACTGAAAGCAATAACAAAGAATAACTCGGAAAATGTAAACGTTATACAAATGTACATGAATGTTTTAAAGAGAGCTACATTTTTTGTGTAGCAGGTATTTAACTATCTCTTACGGTTTACTAATTATACAAAGGTAATTCAGAATGAAGAGAACTTCAGAGGTATCCATAGAAAATTCGATATATACATTTTGTCATACTAGTGTTTTAATATATGGTATTTTAATTAAAATCGTTAGCCATTTTGAGAAAATAAAAATGTTACAATTTTTTCCATGTAAAAGGAAGCTGGAGTGAGAGGAATTTCATGAAAATCTTCCTGTTGCACCCTTGAAAGATGCTGAATTTAAATATTAAGTTTGGTATTTAACCGACTTTTCGTTTTTGAGTTATCGTGTTCACAAACAAATCACATACACAGGATCTTATTCAGAGGACCTTAAATTATGTATTTTATTGAAATCTTGGTGTCGAAATTTTGGGTGGAATGTAATACCATCTCTACCTATATACTATGTACTAACTAGGGCGAGTAACAACTACTCACTTCAATATAAAATATCAGGTTAAAATTCCCTAAAAACCCGTTTAAAATAATAATTTAAATATCAATTGTCATTTACTTGGTTAGTAAATCATAATTAAAGAACATATGATTCATAGAATTTAACGGTCCTGTAATTTCAGATAGCATAATTTTCTTAATCTTGAACTTTAATTTATCTGAAATAAACCGTTGTGAATTCTTATAAAATGTAGTTGCGTTATATATCAACAACTTTCATTTGGAATCAAATTTTTAAAAATGTAATAAATAAGTCAAAAATGAATCAAAACAATTATTTTTTCATCTAATTAATCTCCCATTTAAACGCGGAAAATTATATTGGTCATAAGCCCAGCTCCACTGTTTCGGAAGGCAGTCACTAGGTCTATGAACTTGGTGATGACCCTTTCAGAGGTATCTCTGTTCAAGTTAAATTTCTTTCTGAGTTGGAGAACTGTTTACGTACATCTTGGACTTCATATTATATCTCCATAAAAAAGAGGCACACGTAGTAAGATCACAGTATCTTGGAGGCCATTCCTAGTCGCCACGAAGTGAAATCATAGATTGAGGCAATTTATGGTTACAACGAACCAATTTCCTTGAATTTATTTATCAACAGCAATTTACTGATGCTATAGAAACACTACTACGTCCGAAGATCCAGCGAAGTTTACGAACAGTCTCTGCATAATACTCTCCTGTTCTGTAATGGGTTTTCACAGGGAGCAGTTCTTCTTTGTAAATCGCGCCTTGGCAAATTAGATCCTAAAATACACAAACAACAATTGATCAAGTAATTGGAATGATAATCAATATTAAAAGTAAAATGTACAGCGTTGTAAACAAAATTTTACTACTCAAATTAAAAATGTAGTAATATATGAAAAATCCTGTATTTATATTCAACAACGGTGCTGTCTTAAACATTTCTTAAACGCCTCCATAAGTCTGAACTTAAAAGTGACTCTTAGTAATCCTTTCTAATTATTTTATTATGAAACCCTTTAAGCATCAGCTTATTTAGTTAGGTATATATTTTCTACAACAAAAATACCCAAATTTTAAACGCTTTCTTAATGTTAAGATAGTGTTCACACATGTGATAGCAAAACAAAACACTGTATGACTGTTAAAATTATGATTAATTTTAAATTTTAAAGATAAACTACTTTCTGTATTTGTATAAACACTTAGTTATCATTGTTATTTTCATTATTGTAGCTAAAACTTATAAATATGTGCAATTTTGTTACTACAATTTAAGAAAGAAGTTTTATTTGTTTATTTATTTATTTATTTATTTATTCTCCAAAATATTTAGCTCCAAATGCATACAAGCGGTAGAGTTTATAATGTTGTAATAGCATTCACGTTTCATATGTAAATGATTAAATAGGTAACTAAATATATAAACAATAATTATTTAAGAATGCTTAACATATGTTTAATAAATAGTTTAAAATTACGAAAACAAAGTAGACTATAGGTGGTGTGAAAGATATTTAGAAAAAGTTCAGATATTCTAAATTAAAATTCTTTGTAGTAATATTGAACAGTCAAAAAGTAAATGGATCATATTGTTATATGCATTTAGACAGGAACATGATGATTTATCTGAATTAATGATTTTTAGGCGTTCAAAGTACCATTTGAATTTTTCAGGTACAGTCATAAGCAGAGTTAATTGGAAATAAAGTAAGACTTTCTTCAATTTGGAAAAAATACTGATTTCTGAGCTGCCCAATGTTACTATTCCTCTGCAATATGTTCCATTTACATATTTGTTCTTTTCCGGGTAAGCATTTTATCATCATTAATAATTAATTAATTGCAAGCATGGAAGACTCCAGCAGCGATAAAAGATTCCATATATGCCGAATTTATTAAAATTATGTATTAAAATTCGTGATCTATTTAATAAAATACCCTACTTAAGAGAAACAATTTTCCCAATATCTGAGATTAGTGTCCAGACAATGATTCACATAATCCATTAAATTAATACAACCAAATATTGTAGAACTCTCCACTACGAAATCAAACTGATTTTTAATTTTTCTGCATAGTACATGGCACTCTAGCAGAGAACGTATTGCACTCCACCCAAAAATTCAATAATGGAATTTCACTAGAAATACATGTTTTAGGGTTCCTTATAAAAATAATTGTTGCTTTCTCTACATGTACTGTGCATATAGTGTTTAGAGAAAGTATTGTATTGGACCTAAAACTTCGATAGAGAAATTTCACCGGAAATACATGTTTTGGGACACCCTGAATTCAAAAATACTGCATTTCTGGAAAAATGTCCGTGTGTGTGTGTCTATGGGCAGCACAGCTGAAACACGAGAAGTCCGTTAAACACCAAACTAGATATATAAGTTCAACACTTTCAAGGATACAACACCAATATTTTCAAGAAAATTTCCCGACTCTAACTAACCTTTACAAGGAAATATTTCGAAAATGTTGGCTGGCTCAAAAATAGCTGAAACGATTTTGATTAACATTTCTTATATTTGAGATATCTACATGAGAAATAAAATGTATATCTCGAATATTTTGGGAATAGCTTCTGAGGACCTCTTTATTCTGGATGAATTTTTCTGAATTTGGCATAACTAGTAAACCGTAAGAGATAAACAAAAACTTACTACACAAAAAATGTATAACTCTTTAAAACACACAATATGTGCCATATACTTTTTTTTCACAGTTGGCCAATTTCGAAATATTCTTTGCTATTGGTTTCAGTTTTAAAATTATGCAACGTTACTCACACGGGAATTTGTCAACTAGATTTTAAAAGATTTCATCATTTCAGCCTAGTGCATTCTCCCTTATTTCCCTTCTACTTACAAGAAAAAAAATAATTATTTCTTCCAATGTTTATCTCGATTAACATGAAGCAGATAGAAGAAAAATCCTTTTAATAATAATTTGTTACAGAGATGTAGAGGGTCATGTGAATGAACAATCGGATTTTTAAAATTGTATTCCTTCATAAGAAATTTATGATCCTAATATACCGATATTTTCAAACATTAAAGGCAATAAGTGTTATTGATTTACATTGTGTACTTTATTTAATGTATCTTTCTACAAAATTGCACCATTAATCCTATTCCTATACCATGAAGAAACAATTTATTTAAAACTTCGGAGGGAAAGCGATATATATTGTACTGTAAATTAATGACTAAATATCAAGATTTATAACATAATTACTAATGTTTATAATGCGATATAATATAAAGGATCTTAATATGGTCCGTATACTGTTTCGATATGTTAAGCAACAACTGAACTGGATATTTTTATACTGGTCATTTAGTCTTAGTTATTTATGTTTTCATTAAAACCTTTACATGTTTTGCATTAAAAAAGAGATCTATTTACAGACATTGTTTTGATTTGTTTGTTTATCTTTTGTTCTTTTATCTGTGCCCAAGAATAGTTTCAACTAAGTTTAAGGCATGTAATGACATAAAACTCTGAACCAAAATTTAATTCTGAAATGCTTTCTTGCAGTTTACACTCCTCACAAGTGGGTCATACCTCCTGTCAGAAGTGCCTAGGAACAGAAACCTGTAGCGGAGCTGAGGAATAGTGAATCAGAATGAAGAACCAGGAACGGGGGATCGGCTCATGGCTAGGTATGAGAGTGAGGAAGAAAATAATATATGAAAGCACAATGGATGCAAGAAAAGGAGATGATGGAGGAATTTTTGGAATTAATGGCGGATGAAATGAAGTTAAACCACCCAGAAGTAGTTTTGTAAACCATAAATCCCAAATGAGGTCCCTTGGGATCGAACTCGCTCCTTCTGGTGAGAGAAGGACAACAACAAAGGTCAATAAAATACAATAAAAATAAGATTAAAAGGAGAGGTTGTATTACACAGCAAAATAAAAAATCACGATAAATATTTAAAAAATAGTTGACGTAGTTTGTGGTCTTTGAAATTCTTCTTACTGTACTGATTTAAAATAATAATAATAATGCCATACTCTAACAATACAATCTCTATAAACATTCCTCCCACTTTTTACTTTATAGTTAAAAATCCCAACAGTTGAATTTACAAAACTTTCTGTGCTTACTGTTCAAAAGCTGTTCTTGTACTTCATTGAAAATGGAAATAAACCTTAATTACGCATTTATATATTTGTTGTAAGTTAAGAATCATTCTGAAGTCTAGTCATATTTTTTTTAAAAACCATATCATTGTATGTAAGTTTTGAAATTCCATATTCTCCGTATAACCACTAGAGAAAACAAATATGCACTAACCATTTTTAGAAAGTGAAGATACTTTACTGCAACATAAGTGTAATCAATTTATTAGTAATATGTTTCAAACATAGAGATGTAATTATTGTTTATATATGAAGTATGAATATTTGTTATAATAATATAAACTGAAGTTCTAGCATGCTTTTGTAAATGACGGCTAAAGATTTAGGAAAATTAATAAATAATAATAATAATAATAATAACAATAAATAAATATGTAACAAATACAAGGAATATGTCAAAAATGCTTAAATCTATAATATGTTTACTTAGCTTACGTAAATTGCGTGCTTTACCGAGATTTACAATTTTAAATTCTCTAGCACGTATGTATAGCTAGATAAGGTATTATATTCCACCCAAATTTCGATGTCGAGATTTTCCCCTAAAATATGTTTAGAGGTACTCTAAGGTAAACATGAATTTTTAGAAAAAGGTGTATGTCTGTGGGCTGCATAGGTCAAAAACGAAAATAAAGTTATACACTATACCTTGTATTTATGTATAATATCTTCCAAAGATACGACATTAAGATTTTAAAGGAAATTATCTACCCCGAACTATGCTTTATATGGGAACATTTTTAAAATGTTTGTTCTTCTCAAAACCTGCTCTTAAAATTTTGATTAAAATACCACATATTAAGGATATTTTAGAGGTAAAGAAAATAAAATCTTAAATACTCTGGGAATAACTTCCGAAGACCTCTTTGTTCTGGGTGCATTTTGTTTAATTTTGCATAACTTGTAAACCGTAAGAGATAGCCAAATCTTAGTACACAAAAATGTGGATCCCGTTAAAAAAGGCAATGCTTGCTATTATTGATTTCAAGTTTAAGCTACATAACTTTTCTCAAACGAGAAGTCACCTTTCGTTTCATCTCTCTTGTTTTATTGTTGAGTATGCAAAGCGAACTGTACTCCAATTTTTTCACATAGGAACCAGCGTTTAAAAAGCGATTGACTATCTCTTTGGCATAATATATTCCCTTATTTCTCTCCTTTTTACATGGAAGAAGTTATAAAAATTTTCTGAAAATGTTTATCTCAATTATCATTAAGTACATAAAAGAATAATCTTTTGTAAGAATAGCTTGTATGTGGAGCAGCTAGAGAAACTCATGTGAATGAAATATGTGTGATATCTAATAAGATTTCAGCTTATCTCTTGCGGTTATCAACTATACAAAATTGATTCCATAAAATTCAAAAGATATAACCTAATTTTGAAAACATACAAAATCACAAATATTTTTATATTTAAAGAGAGTTTGGGGTGAATGAATTTCATGCAAATATTAATGTTACATGGAGGAATACGTTGATTTTAAAATTCATGAGTTGGTGTTTGACCGTCGCTTAATACCTAAATTATGGTGTTCACACACAGACAGCCATGCCAATTTTATAGAGTTTTTTTTTTCATTCAGGGAACCTTAAAATGTGTATTTCCAACGGAATTTCGATAAAGCATTTAAATGGCCTTTTTTTTTCAGTAAGCCTCACAAGATTTACAATAGGTGCAGTTTAGATATAGCATGTTTTATAGAATGCAATGTTTTTAGTTTTCTAAAATAGAATATTTATAAGTAAACCAAAATTAATTTTGGAATATGGTAGCTTTCCATCCTTTCTTCATGCTCCCTCCAACGAAGGTAAAATGTTGTGTTAATATTTCAATATCAAGTAATTTTCAGCCAAAATTTTCATCTATCCTTTATAATAGTGTTGATGTTTTTAGCACTACTTTGCAAATCTCTCAGTTCTGTATGTTCGGTATTTCACTCTTCATTAATATTTAGCACCAAATATCAGTGGAATCCAACAGTATGATGACCATCTTTTATTAATTTATTGCTATTATAAGACTGTGAATTTATAAAAAGATATTGTGCTGTTTGTATATTAGTAAATAATTTATTTGTACAAGCAAAGTTTAATACACTGAGGTAGGGCACTCTCTTAAACAATATTCTTTTTCAGAAATGAGGATAAAAGTGCTTCATTACAGTTGGGAAAATATAATAAATGCATGAGCCACTATGGTGTTTCTATCCTCTCTAGTGATGCACAAATAATAAATTGTTTGTGTTCTTAAAATCTGCTTTCTGAACATACTATTTCAAGCCAATTATATTGAGAATTCATAACGACAATTTTAAATTTTCTCGTTATTATCTATTATATACATTTTTCAACGTATTATCATTATATGGATGGTAAAATATGAAAGGTTACTTCTTGTGTTAATGGCATAGATAGAATAAATAAATCATAAACATTATGAAGAATTAGGAAAATATTTTGCTCACCTGTTTATTAAAACACGGTTTCTTGAAAATGTCAAAAAATGAATACAAAAAGAGAAATGAATTATAATTATCTACAAAAAGTACAGTGCAACATCAGAAGCAATAAGGTTATAAATAGAAACAATTTATTATAAAATATATAAACAAAAAAATAACTTGCCAAACCGCAGCGAATATGTTACTAGCCTATTCCATAAAAATAAAATACGTTGTATTTTATACTAAAATATATTGGTAATTCCCTTTATGATTTTTAAGTTGATAATCGGTATTTAAAATTGATTTTTGAGCATATTTAACCATTTCCATTAGAAATACTCTTCATATCAGTAAATTTAGAAATCTACTTCTCGTTATGTATGCTTAACATTTTTAACAGCATCACCAAATACGCTATGAAGTAACATATTTTACTAATTTACCATTTAAGATTTTTATGTACTTTTAAGCCTGTTACGGATGTACTAATACTTAATATTT
Organism: Hymenopus coronatus; assembly: GCA_030762935.1. Classification (NCBI taxonomy): domain Eukaryota; kingdom Metazoa; phylum Arthropoda; class Insecta; order Mantodea; family Hymenopodidae; genus Hymenopus; species Hymenopus coronatus. Next base: position 55,348,830 of record CM060892.1, on the reverse strand, counting down.
AGCATTGCTAACAGATAATGGCATATGCCACTATTTTTCATAGTTTCTCAGCCCCAAGCTCTATTTTTGTGAAAATGTTTATTACCGTAAAATATATCTTATATTATAGGACATATACTATAACATATAAATGAAATGTATTTAATAATTTTATGAGGTAATATTGACACCCTTTTATTGGAATGTAACTAATTGCGTCTTAAATGTATTATCATTTTCAAGAACCTAGTTTTCTGATTTAACTGTCCATAATGTTTTATCAATACTGTATTTTGTCTCTTCTTATATTAACAAATATGATGTGTACCATTCACATGACTTTCTCTACATCTCTACAAAAACTTTATCCTTAAAGAGCTTATGCTTCTATTTACTTCATACTAACCAGAAAAATATAGCAGAAATAATCTTATTACTTGCTTCCTTGTAAGTAGAAGAGAAATAAAAGAGTACTATACGTTAAAGTGCTACTCAAAATATGGTTGCTATGCCATAGAAGTTCCTTTGTTTGCATGGACAGTAGTTGAAAAATTCCTGTATGAGAAAATTATCAGTTTTTAAAAGTAGAAACCAAAAACAAGGAATGTCTAAAACTTAAAAGTTTTGCTGCCGCTTAAGTCTACTATATGCCCCTGTTCTCATCGTACCCACAAATGAAATATGTAATAAAACCATTTCCGCAAATGTTTATCTCGATTAACATGACCTTACCTTATGGAAAGCAAAATTAATACCATGAATTGATGCAAATTAAACAATCCCAGAGCCTCTGACATCGAACACAAAAGGTATTTTAAATGCAAGAAATGTAAAATAATGAGATGTTACGTTCATATATTAAAGTTGATATTGCTGAGTTTTCTATATGCATTTTAAAATTCATTTTCAGGGAGCACGTGTATTTCCTATAAGTTCAAGAGGCCACAAATTTCATTATATGTGATGCAGAACTTCAAAAAAGACGAAAACGAAAAGGAACAACCACCCAATCGCAAGTTTGTTTTAAATTTTTGTTAAATTGATGACATTTTATCCAAAATTCGTGCCATAAATTTTACCATATATTATATTAATATTTTTGTGGTAATAATTTTAAATTTCTCGTCTTGTATACAAGTATAATCCCTTCATATCTAGTGGTTTTCTTACTTTGCATTCTGCTTTCTTCGTATCATTCCGAAACAAACATTACAAATCATAGTGAATCAATATTTATATTTAAATTTCTTGAGAACACATAACCTGCAAAATAATACCGTTAAGTTTGCAGGTAATATACCATAGCAAAAAGTTAATGTAAACTATATAAATTAATAGTTTATTCAGGAAAGCACTCTTAAACTTATTTAAGTAGGTATTAATTGTTTTTTTTCACACAAACCATGTGTAGACCAAGAGATGGAAAGCTAGAGTTAGACTGAAAAACCAAACGCTATTGCCGGGCTTGAAACCACGGATATTCCGGTCTACATTCAGTTTCCCTTAGCACTGAACTACTTTACTAACATGCCGACATAACATTAAGTTCTACAACTGACTGGCCTGTATTTCTTTCAATATTATTTCGGAAATTAAAAAAAAAAATCCAGTTTTAAAACTTTTGCGATTATTTCGTGGGATGTTAAATATTGATAAATATTTATATCATTAAACATACAATATATTTTCTCTATAATATTATATAATTGTAGTTTTCAATGGTTCTTGATGGTTTATTATACGTATACAAAAATTGATGTGTTGCATGCACATGACTTCTTCTACCTTTGCAAACAAACCTCTCACAAAAGCTTATTCTTCCTTCTAATTAGCTAATCAAGATGAATATTAGCAGAATGGTCTTATTGCTTATTATCTAACTATATTGCGATAGTTAGATATTTTAAAAAGTTTTCACTATGCAATTGTCACTGAAATTCGCTTCCTTACATGGCATTTTACCCAGGAGTAAAACAACAGAAACAGCAAGAATTTCAGTTTGTGAAAAACATAAGTGTTCTAAAGCTAAACCAGTAACAATGTACATATGTGAAACGGTTCGCTCTAGAATAGAAATATAAAGCACAAATTGTGTGTTTTGACGAGATCTAAATTTCTTGTGTAATAACATCTTGAGTATTTCTTACGGGTTACTTGTCATCTAGAAGTCATTCAGTATAAAAAAGGCTTCAGAATAAATTCCCAGGAAATTCTTATTCTTTTTATTTATCATGTAAATTTCATTACAAACAAACAACATTTTCGAAAGTATTTCCATGTAAAGGGTAGTTTCTGATGGGTGAATTTTCTTAAAGGTATTCATGTGGCATCCGTGAGAGATACTAAACTTAAATACTTTCGTTTTTAAGTTTTATTATCTACAGACACATATATAGACATTTTTCTAAAACTGATTTTTTTGGATTATGAGGGTTTAAAGAACATATTTGCGGTGAAGTATCGTAATAAAATTTGTGGGTGGAATACTATACCTCCTCTATCTACTACGTACGTTGTACATAAGTACTAGATAAAGTAATTATGTGCTTCTTTTTGGAAATTTTAAATATTAATGGATAAGATATTTCACTCATATTATTAATATTACCATATGTATTTAACTATCCATAAAATTATATGATTTTGGGTTTCGATTCTCAGTAAAAGTGCCCTTGGTACGTTCCTTAAATATATAAAAATAAAAGGCATAAAATAGTGTGTACATATATCCCTATTTCTACATACGTATTCGCGTGTATATAATATCTATTGTTTCTTACACGGTTAGATATTGCGGTATCTGTATGAGGGTAGAAAGTTGTACGCTGCTGCAGTCCATGATTTGTTTTATTTTGTGTAATTCAATAAACAACTAAAACACGTTTTATTTTGTTTGTATTGTAGGGTTTTGTGTCCGCATTTGCTGTTTTCCGAAGAGGAGCCGTGTTCCAACGTTCTACAACCTGCATGATGTGGACATCCATCCGTATGAAGACTCCCTGCGAATTTTCACCTCTTTTGTTAGTTAGTTATTTCACATTGTGTTAAAGCTTCTTAGTTCAATATTTGATAATGAAGCATATTAACATTTAGCTTATGTCTACATTATGTGTTTGACCTTTATAAATAAGCATCCAGAGTTTTAATTCAGTGAAGAATTTGAGCAGAAGGTAAACAAAATACAGCATGGCATGTGAAAATTATCTGTTACACGTTCGAAGTTTAGGAAATCTTCTATTTGTCTATAAAACCTACAACTTAGCTTTAAATCTTTACTTTGGTCTCAAAGTAGTAATTCTGCTCAGTTTCAGGTCATATATTTATTACTTTCTTTAGTAAATATGTACAATGTAGATAGAAGATAGAGAAGGTATTGTATTTCAAAAATTTAACATAGTGATCCCAAGGAAATAATATGTTTTGAGACATCATGAACCCCCCCCCCACAAAATGAATACAAATAAAAAAAGATCTCTGTATCTACGTGTGTGGATCTAGCTCAAAAACGAAAAGTACGTCATATATAAAATTTGGCATTTAAGTTCAGTATCTCCCAAGCATAGGATACGAAACTTTTAAAGAAAATCCCTCCACATTTTTCGAATATTATGCTTTTCTCAAAATGGCTCTAACACTTTTGATTAAAATTATAATGTTGAAATATTTTCATAACAAACTAAATGTATATTTTAAACTTTTCTAAAATACACTCTGAAGACCTCTTCATTCTGAATGAATTCTATTAACTGGTATACTGTAAGCGATAGACAAAAACTTACTCCACAAAAAATATAGATATCTTTAATACACAAAATCTATGTCAGATACATTTTTTGTAGAGTTGACAGATTCCAAAATATTCTTTATTATAAGTTTCAGTTTTAAACTATATAAAATTTTCTCAAACGGGAATCCATCTTTTGTTTTATGCCCCTCCCCCTTTATTTTACTTCTAGTAACTCAAAGAATACCGAATTTCAATTGTTTCACACAACGATAGCATTTAAAGGATTTGACTATCACGTTACCTTTGTTTATTCCCTTGTTTTCTTTCAACCTACAGTGAAGCGAGTAATAAGACAACCTGTGCCAATGTTTATCTTGATTAATATTATAAGATTATAAAATAATTTTTGTAAGAATAGCTTCTTTGCAGAACGGGTAGAGAAATTTATGTAAATGGAACATATCAATTTTCTTCAAAGGTATCACTTATCTAAGTTCTTCTTTGATACAAATGGCTTAAAAGATGAAAACATATCTCTGTTTATCTTTGTGGTTTAGCTTTGCAGTTTATCTTTGTACCTTCATAATTACCGGAATGAGTCATTTTATTCAAATTTTTTTTAACATTTATCCGATAAAGAAATTGTGATACAATTTTTAAAAATATATAACATTTGCATAGTACGGATATTTTGTAAACTAAAACAATGATAAACATCGTAAACAACTTTAAGTTATATACTTAAAATATGGTGTAAATTAATTTTAGCTAAAAGGCGCTGTTGTTTAGAATTACCTTCAATTACTTTTTACCGTGTTTTTCGCCAAAGTGGCAGTAATCTGAATGTCTGAATATTTCTCAAAACGCGAGGACTTGTATTGCATATATTATTTATGATATTAATTGCTTGAATGACTTTACTCTGTGCTAATTTCTAGTCTGTGTTTTGAAGACTTATTCACCCGTTACGAGATATTTACTCATTCTAAAATAAGAAGACATCGATATTTATTCAGTTTTTTAGGAACTTTGGAAGAGTTTAAAATATTTTATTTTTGCTTCACTCAGATTATGTATTACTTCTTTTATGAAATATAGTACCTTTGCCTTGATTCAAAATAATATATTTTATGTTGGGAAGTCCGTGTAATTTGGACCACTTAACTTAAGTGGTAATATTTGGACGAAAAACCTTCATCAAAATCCACAACTTACTTTAATATTTTAATGAGATGAACTTATATGATTATGAGAGTTTGCAAAGTTTAGTTCCAGCTACATAGTTTGTATATTATAATTTTATTGAAGTATTTTTTCTAAGGCGTGTAATTTGGTATGAGAGAGTGTGTAAATTGGGTCACTATATAATACACTTATAATCGATTTGTATAACTTTATATTCCCTTTATAGATTGAAATTCACAATAGCAAATTAATTTGGACCTGGAGTAATCATTATATATCAAAATATTCCAATGTAGCAGATTAATTTTAAGAAAATGAATATCACATTACATCAATTCCATCCAACATTTTGTGAACACTTAATATTTTCAGGTTTTTGTTCCAAAATACTGTTAACTTCACACTGCACCTATCACAAAAGTAATAAGTTGAATCATTTATGTCCGTACAGGTTTCATGAGCCCATCCTTTGCATTTATTGCACTGCATCCAGTCTTTCTTGTGAGATTCCCCACATACAACAAAATATCTCATCTGAAGTTTTATTTTCATCTTTCTCGAATCTTCCTTTTTCCATTTACAGAACAGGACCTTAAATTATCTAGCTTCTCTTGTTGTCATCTGTAAATTTACCAAACTTGTATAATATGAAACAGTAATATGTACATATATATCTAAATAAATTACTAGGAAATTTATGCAACTTGTATAATATTTACATATCTAAATAAATTGCTAAAGTAAATTGAAAGCGTGACTTCAAATAAATAAATATATACACACATGCTCATTTGGAATGTGATACCCGAATATTCCATGTAATTTGGTGCGGACCAAATTACATTTTACCTACGGTCCAAATTACACGACACAACACAATTTTATGGGTGTCATATTTCTTATAATCCTAATACCTCAATATATTGAATGTTCCGTAGTTTTATTTTGCTTTCCAAAGAAAGATCTTAGGTGCAAGAAAACACGATACTAAAAGCGGGACAAAATTACAACGAAAACTCTCTCAACAAAGATCACAACTTCCCTCCAAGGCTACTAACAATAGCATGCGGAAAATTGCAGGGAACGCTTACAACAAACGCTGCTAAAGATAACCGTATTGTTTGTTGGTGCTCCCAGCGGTATCCATTTTCTTAAACTGAAATCGGTCCAAAATACACGCTGGTCCAAATTACACGGTCTCCCCCTAGTTGAGTACTTCACACACATATGCCTATTTGAGTGAAATAAAAATAAATTACCAAACGTCGCAAGTTCGATTTTCTGTATTTTAAGCAATATATGATCGTTCACTGTTTACACTTTCTAAATTTACTAAGAAAATTAAAACATTCCACCCTGGCTTTTAAGCACTGTATTATCCACATTTTAGACACTTTTGCAAACGTTATGCACCCATTTTTGCTCATTATTCCAACTACTATTTAGGGTTTCAAGTTCATCACAATTACATATCATTTCATGTAACTAAAGAAGTATTCGTTAAAATTAAATAGTTTTTTTTGCTTTAATATTTATGTAAATTATACATATAATATTTAAGATTGTTTTGTAAATAACAAAGAAACCTTCCCTGCCTTGATCGATTTAATCTACATTAAATATTGACAGTAAACTCTAAAGTGTTACTTTTCTTAGCCGAATTAATACAAAATATACACTTCACGGTAGGCCCGTAATACCGTGTGTTTTCGGCATAAACCCAATGTTTTAACTCATTTTTGTGTTGAATAATTTGTGGTTGAAACATTTTACTTAATGCTATTCCTAACAGGCTATCTTAATTGCTATGGAAATAATCTGTGACGCAGTAATTCAGAATTTTGAATTAAAAGGATCTATCAGAGGCATGGAGACAGAAATTAAATAAGCTTTATACTCTTCTATCTAATTCATAAGTTGGTTTGAAAAAAGCATATTTTTCAATTAATTTATCTACAACTTTAATAATCAAGGAAACATAATTTAAAAACTTAACGGTCTTGATCTATATTTTATATTTAAAACAAGTTTTAAAACTTTATATGGAAAAACATTGATAGATAATTAAAGCTATCAGTAGATAAACCAGTCTATGATTTCCAAAGGGATGACTGTTCTTATATTATTAATGTCGTGCAATATGGACTTATTTTCTGATTAGATATGCCCAAAATTACAGTTTTAGGGCGCGGCATTGGCAGTACTCTTTAAGATAAGAGGAAAAGTAATGTATCAAAAATATGCATTTTTCAGCTTGACAGTTAAAATAAAAGAACACAGAAATAATTAGAGTAAATGCATATAATGTATCAAGATTATCACAGATTATAGACCTAAAAGATATGTTGATATCCCAAATAAAATGTGAAATTTACTTTTTGGCGCGTAACTTTCTAACAGGATGAGTATTTAGTAAACGGTTTCAAATTAATTTGTTGTATTATAGTAAATCGAGGCCTTTTTTTTTAAAAAAAAAACAAAAACATATATATATATATATATATATATATAGTATAATACCTCATAAAATAGTACCTGGTTTATATAAAAATCTGATGTGTTACATTTCCATGACTTTCACTAGCTGTTCTAGAAACTTCTTCTTTTTGCACCTTGCTAGTTGAGATAATGATTAGCAGAATAATTTTATTACTTAGTTCCTTATATGTAGGAAGAAAATAAGGGAATATACTAGGCTAAACCGATAGTCAACTGATTTAAAAGCTGTCGTTATGCTATTGTCATTGCAAGTCACTTCTTTGCTTGGTCAGGGATAGAACAAGAAAAACAGTCACTTTCTGTCTGAGAAAAATATAAATACTTCAAAAATGAGACCAATAACAAGGAATATATCGGAAATGGTTACCTTCACAACAAAAATGTAAAGGAATAAAGAATGTGTTTTGACGAGATATACAATTTCTGTGGTGTAAGTTTGTGTCTATCTCTTACGTTTTAACAGTTAAGCAAAATTCAGCAAAATTCATCCAGATTAAAGAGATCTTCAGAGACTATTCCCAGAAACTTCAAGATATACATTTTATTTGGCATGTGAATATTTTTAATATACGTGATTTTAATCAAAATCGTTAGAGCCATTTATTACAGTCAAAATGTTCGATTTTTTTTCCGTGTAGAGAATAGTTGGGAGTGGGCGATTTTCTTGAAAATCTTCGTGTCACATCCTTGGAAGATACCAACCTAAATACAAAGTTTGGTGTTTAAAGGTATTTTCGTTTTTGAGCTATGCTGTCCACAGACACATACACATTTTTTTTTAAATGTTTTTTTTTATACAGGGGGTCCTAAGACATGTATCTCCGGTGAAATGTCGGTAACGAGTTTTTGGTTGGAATGCAATATTTCCTCTATTCACTATGTACATATTACGTGTAGAGAAAGTAAAAATGGAAATTCAATCATTTAAATGCTAAATCATACATTAATGGTTATTAACAGACTGTTCACAAATTTCAACTTTTATTCTATTACACATTAAAATAGAAGTATGCATATTTATTACTGAGAATTACATATTTTTGCGCCTATAGTTATTAAAAATGTATGCTATTAAGTATTTTAATTATTTAATTATAGTCATTATTCATTATTTTTAACTGATGTTTTGGATATGCTGCGTCGTGGGTTTAATGAGGAGTATTCACAATGAAGATGATCAGCTGTTTTGTCTCCGCTACCACAAGGATATCCTGGACTTTCTAATATGCTGAATCTGTTAAAATACGATCAGAAATTCCACTGTCGACTTAACATCGTTGTTAGGCTTACTGTAATTGCAATGGTGATCTTCATTCCAAATTTTACAGAATCTCTTGGTAATCGTCCCTTCTGCAATGTGTGACCATATCATTTGGCATACTTGTTTATTTGTTTAGCTAATTATTAACAATTTAATTTCCAAATGCACCAATATGTGATGTTATTTATTACTTTCTTTATATGTACTATGTACATAGTATACAGAGAAGGTATTGTATCGTGCCCAAAAATTCGATACCAAGATTTTACCGGAAATGTGTGAGGCCAAGGACATAAAATCCTCGAAGCATATACCAAGACGGTGCAATGTTTGTGTCATTACATAAAGAACATATTTGCAAAAAAACAAATAGCATCAATAATTACAAAATCTCCAAAGACGATTAATGGTAAAATGACAAAATCTTAGAAAACTCTTATCTTACGATACATCTTGTATGATGACCGGAGCCAAACAAATCGTAGTATTATAACAGATGTAGATCCTATTATTTTTCAAGAATTAATAACTTTTATTAACCTTGTAAAATTAAAATACGTTAGAATTTAATAATAAACTAATTAAATATAAATCTGCTCAGCTAAAATACCGCTGTTGGACGTTTGCTGGAAGACTGGTTATGTTTCTGAAGAACGGAAAATGTCATTTATATTATAGGCTTGTATATATATTCAATTTTAAAACAAGATACCATAAAATTCTGAAAATTCCAAGGATATAAGTGTAAATCTTAATTACTAAAACATCTTTACATCAATATTAAAAGCTCGACTGAATGTAATAATAGATAATATTGTTCTGGAAGTCCAATGTGGGTTCCGGAACAGCAGATCTTGTTCAAACGGTATATTTAATGTTAACCATAAATGGGAAGCACAGGAAATACATTGTAACAGTTTTCATATTTTTAAAAAGCGTTTGACTTAACCGGAATAAAGTGTGGAATATATTGAAACAAAAAGCTATACCTCAACATTTGCTAATTGTAATAAGGCTTTGTATATAGAGATCATATAACAGCAGAAACATAAATTGCAAAATACAAATATAAAAGAGCAACTATTAACAGCGGTGTAAGACAAGAGAGTCGTTCTTCAACATCTATTTTAAATTCTTATATTGACAATATCATTAATTGGTACATAACTTTAGACTTACATTTTAAAATAGAAACCATGTGTAACGGTTCTGAGTTATGGGATATGATCATAGGAGAAATCGAAATTAAATTTTTTGAGGAGTATGGTTTATTATACCCTTGAATAAAAATAAATATTTAGTATATTAAAAATGAATTAAATTTTAAGGTAGAATAAATAAGTTTAGAAATAATTGGAAAAATAATTTCAAAGAATGGAAGAATAGCATATAAGTTATAAGGAATGTTGTCAGACCAAAGATGAGTTGGATCGAACTTTTTCTGATTGAAAACTGTGAGACTAGAATAAGCCTTAAAAGAACTAGCCGTGGATGAGGTAGTTGGTGATGATGATGATAGAAGAAGGGATAAACACATACAATGCGAACGTTAGCTTACTATAGGAACCCTGGAATATGATCGACCAGCTGATAAAATGCAGTAAATGTATCTTATCAAAATAATAGAAATATGTGAAGTTACTAATGACCAGTGTAAAATAGAAGTGTTCAGATGGCAGAATTAGGAGCAGCAGCAGCGTCATATCTATAAATAAGACACATCAACAACACATGTTATGTTATGAGTAATTTAACAGAGTAAATGTCAATCCTATAAGATCTTAGGACAGTAAAAAGACGAAGAACATGCAATATGTGACGGACTACGATTGTATTCAATGACTGCATAATTAGAATAGTCTTAGTGAAGAATTACATCAAACGGAGATCGATAATTGAAAATATTATGCAAAATCCTAAAATTCTCTATAGACAGTACTGACAAATTCCTTTAACAATCTGATGTGTTTCATTCACATGACTTTCTCTACATCTCTGCAACAAATTATTGCTAAAAAGCTAATGCTTCTATTTACTTCATGCTAATCGAGAAAAAATTATCAGAAATAGTCTTATTACTTGCTACCTTATAAGTAGAAGCGAATTAAGGGGGTACCATAGGTTAAAGAGAAAGTCAAAAGCAGGTTGCTATGTGACTGTAGTTCCTATGTTTGTATGGACAGGAGTTGACTAATTCCCATAAAGCTGAAACTAAAAAAAAAGGAATATATCAAAAACGAACAACTCTTCGAAAAAATTGTATGTAACATAAATTGTGTGTGTTTTAACTTGCCCTGTCTTTTTGTGTGCTAAGCTTTTGTCCATCTCTTACGGTTTAGCAGTTATGCAAAATTCCGGAACATTCATTCAGAAGCTATTCCCAGTAAATTCAAGATATACATTTCATTTGTCAGGTAAATATCTTTAATATACGATATTTTAATCAAAATAGTTAGAGCCATTTTTGAGACAATCAATATTTTCGAGATTTTTTCCATGTAAAGGGTAGTTGAGGGTGGGGGGATTTTCTTGAAAATCTTCGTGTGGCATCCTTGGAAGATATTGAACTTAAATAGCAAGTTTGATTTTTAACGGACTTTTCGTTTTTGAGGTATGCTGCCCACAGACATACACATACACTCATACACATAGACACACACAGACACACATGAACATTTTTCTAAAAATATTTTTTTTGGATTCAGGAGATCTCAGAATATGTATTTCTGGTGAAATCTCAGTATTGAACTTTCCAGTGAAATACAATATCTTCTTTATATTCTATGTACCTAGTACGTTTAGAGAAAGCAAAATTGTGAGAACACAAACTTTTTGTATCACTAGGAATCGTGGTAAATAAACAAAAGAGTATCGCTAAGAAAATAAACGTTTAAATTACAACTCCACAAAGCTGCTTTATATTTTAATCTAAAACCCTGTAAAGCAAAATAATAATGATGATGATAATGATAATAATAATAATAATAATAATAATGATAATGATAATGATGATAATAATAATAATAGTAATAATAATAATAATAATAATAATAAACTCATTTCCATTAAGATTTGGACTGAAAATCTCAAATACTTTATGTATAGTTAGTATATCTAAAGGTTCGTTTAGGTGGCTTCGAGCACGAACCACCTATGTCCCTGTTTAAAAAATAAGATAATGGTTCTAATTGATAAAACTAAATCTCACTTTTAATATGCAAGAACAGACAATGTCATATTCACTGTAGGTTACAACTGATTTGCACGCCAAAGTCAGTTTAGGGAAAAACCAAAAAACAAATAAACAAGCAAGCAACAAATTGCCAGTATTAATTAGTTCTTTACGCGGTTTATTCAAGATTTTGTTATAATACATTTTTATATAATAATTTCATCTAATATAGTTTTATATAATACAGCCATTTTAACAACGTGTTCTGAGATAGTTTTGTAGCATGCCAATAGATTAAACTTTCTCAATAAAAAGCTTATTATTCACCATACCTTTTTTCACTACACATATATGTTTTAAGCTGTCTTTTATATGCGATTATTAAATTTTATGAAATCATAAACAATATCTACAAATGAAAGTACTACATACAAGACTCAAAGTAGTTATTTATTTTATTTCTGTTTTAAAAGCGAAAAACAAAAGCATTTTATCAACAATCCTCTTTATGGTTGGAAACATATTTATGAAGTGATCATATATTTAGAAACAAAAATTTTTGTAATATAACAATATCCCTTGTGCATCAGTGTTTTATAATAAAAAGTGGTTTATATCATTTATAATTTACTTGTTTCACTGTTAAAACATCACTAAAATACTCCACTAAGAAAAATATACACAATTGTTCAATGAAAAGCATCTCTAAATTAAAAAAAGACAATAAAAACATAATTTAAAAATTGTAAATTCAGAATTTGCCTAATATATTTACACATTTTAACAATGGAATGCTGCATATTATAACATTTGGGTTTGGTAAAAATATGTTATAGATATTACTGATTACAGGTATTATTGTAGGGCAGTATTTATTGGAGTTTAAATGTTACTGTGGTAAATTCTTCTTTACTTCGAGTTAGTATTTCTGATGATTCTTTAACAAAATATCTATGTACTTGACGCTAATACAATGTTTATAATTATCTCAGCTTGTACGAATAATCATTTGCTTTAAAATTTTCTGAGACCTTATTTTACTCAAAAGAACTAAATGACTTTCTCTACCATCTATATACAATGCCCAGTATAGATAGAGAACTATTTTATTCTATATTTGAATCTTAGATATGTATTGAGGTCCAATAAATCCAAAGAAAATCATTTTTAGAAAATAGCCCATGTGTGTGAATCTGTGTGTTTGTGAAAGTATAGCTTAAAAACGAAAAGTCGGTTAAATGCCAAACCTGCTATTTAAGTTCGTCATTTTTCCAGGATACGACACGAATGTTTTCAAGAAAATCTCCCACGTGCCCATTCCATTCGATCGTAAATGGACAAAACACATTGACATTACGAAACACAAGGCAAGGGTGAAAGCGACGGAAGCTCTCCGGATACGCTACAGAATTCCGAATATCTCCATAACCTTAATGGAAACTGTATACGGAGCGACAGTTAGATCCACGATGACATACGGAGGAGAAATATGGGGGTAGGAACAAACAGGGAATCTGGATTAAGTGAGGACCCAATTTTTGAAAGGAATTCTGGGTGTAGGGAGGGATACGGCAAACTGCGGAATAATGAGGGAATTCGGGGCACATAGTGAAACGATAGAGTGCAAAATCAGAGCAGTTAAATATTGGCTGAGAATCGTTCACGGAAACCAATCTCTAATTACGGCAGTCTGCTACCGTGAACAGTTGCGAATGGAAGGTAATTCGACGTGGGCATCAAAATTAAAGAAAGGGTTGGAAACCATTGGGATGGGAGACATTTGGATGTCAGGGCAGGAAAATAGGCGGAGTATTTGGACAAAAATTAAGAACCGCCTCTGTGATATTGACAGACAGCAAATAATTGCGCAATGCACAGAGAAAGTGTCATTAGAAGTACAGTCTGGGCAGAAATCGGAGTGGGGTATGGAGCAATACATCAAAACAGGTACCGAGCTCATCAGAGAGGGGCTCGCGTGGATTAGACTAGGAGCATGGAGGAGCACGAAAATTTCTGACGAGAATGGTACGAGAATCTGTCCCATTTGCGAGGAGGAAGAGTCGTGGACTCACATCTTGGCAAGATGTAGGGGTACGAAAGAAAGGCAGGAAAAATATTTGCCTCGATTTTTTACCACTGCGAATGTAGGGCTAGAAGCATGTTGGACGCTACTGGCAGGCACGGAAAACATGGACGGGCTAGGTAAATTTATACTTAAGGCAAGACAGCCGAGATCTGAGGAGGCTGCCATAGAGAAGGTGGCGGATAAGATCAACTAAACAAAAGTGACTACACTGTTCTACATACATATATATTATGTCATACTTAGGTCACTGTTGTGCTATGGTTTTATATATGTTGTATATATTATGTGTATATATGTCTTTTAAGTGTAATTTTCCATTATAAGAGGGTGCATTTATGAAGGTGTACTCTGTGCTGTAAATTTAAATTGTGAATTTCCTTTGTCTTTTTATTTTCGTGTTTACTCCTTTAATTCTTTGTTGTTGTTGTTGTTGTTGTTTTAATATTGCTTGCAATCTTATTACAAAAGCACGTACGGTCTGTGGACCCGTGCGATTTTTAAAATTCTATGTATGATATTGCTATGTCAATAAATACACTTATTCATTCATTCATTCAACAAAATCTCCCCACTCCAAACTGACCTTTATATGGCGCATTTGTCAAAATTGTTGATTTTTTCAAAAATTACTGTAACAATTTTGACTAAAAATCACATGCTTAAGTTATTTTATGCTGAATTAAACTATATCTTGGATTTTATGGGAGTAGCTTCTGAAGTCATGTTCATTCTGGATGATATTTGCATTAACTGTTAAATTATAAGACATCTTACTGCACAAAAAATGCAGAGAGTTTATGTCAACTGCGTTTTCTGTGGAGTTAACTATTTCCAAGATATTAATAGTGATTGGTTTTAGTTTTAAAATACTTATACCTACATTCATTTTCTTTCTCCTGGTGGAGCATAAGTGACAGTGTAAACGGATGGTTAATACATTTTAAGGCGACCAGTTCTTGAAATATTTTACTACTGCTTTAGCCTAAATGTGCTTCCTATACATATCCCACGTATCTAAGAAAGTATGCAAAGTATGAGGTAGATAGAAGAATCAGCTTTTTTAAGAATAGTTTGTGGAAGAATAGCTAGAGAAGCTGTTGAAACTGCTGTTAGTGAAACAACTCCCTAGGCATATACCAAATACATACCTGCAACAATATCACAACATTTCAAATTCCAGTAAATACCATGATAATTCTTAACCAGGTGGACAATTCTTAATAGTTTTGTTATTAAAGTAATGCTGTCTTGATTTTAGTTCTTTAGTTTTTTAATAGTATGTATTTTTACTTTCTCTATACATACTATGTACATAGTGTATAGAGAAGGTATTGCACTCCACCAAAAATTTCGATACCGAGATTTCAACGGAAATATACGTTTTAGGGTCCCCTGTATCCAAAAAAAAGTATTTTCAGAAAAAGGTCCGTGTGTATGTGTCCGTGTGCCTGTGAACTCGATAACTCAAAAACGAAAAGTCGGGAAAATACTAAACTTGGTATTTAAGTTTAGTATCTTCCAGGGATGCGACACGAAGATTCAAGATGTAGAGCACGTTAAAACACACAATTTATGTTATATACATTTTTTTCGTGGAGTTGATCGTTTTTAACATATTTCTTTTCTTTTAGTTTCAGCTTCGAAAATCATACAGGAATTTGTCAACTGCTGTCCATACAACATAGGAACTTCAGTTGCATAGCAACCAGCTTCTGCCTATCACTTTAACCTTTTGTACTCCCTTATTTCGCCTCTACTTACAAGGAAGCAAGTAATAAGACTATTTCTGCTAATTTTTTCTCGATTAGCACGAAGTAAATAAAAGCATAAGATTTTTAACAATAATTTGTTGCATAGATATAGAGAAAGTCATGTGAATGGAACACATCAGATTTTTTTTAGATATGTTCAACTCATGCTTTTGCTACTTGTTCTGAGAAAAACTATTCTTTCAAAAAGACTATCTTTACTTTCTCTACACGTACTATGTACATGGTGTATAGAGAAAGTATTGCACTCCATCAAAAAATTTGATTTCGAGATTTCACCGGAAATATGTGTTCTAGGGCCTCCTGTATCCAAAAATGAATTTCAGAAAAAAGTCCGTGTGTATGTGTATCCGTGTGCCTGTGAACATTATAACTTAAAAACGAAAAGTCAGTACAATACAAAACTTGGTATTTAAGTTCAATATCTTCCTGGGATGGGAAACGAAGATTTTGAGCAAAATCCCCCCCCTTCTCGAACTGCCCTTTACATAGAACTTTTTTCGAAATTGTCGATTTTCTTAAAAATTGCTAACGCGTTTGATTAAAATACCGTATATTAAAGATATTTGCCTGACAAATAAAATGTATATCTTGAATTTTCTGGGAATATTCTCTGAGGACTACTTTATTCTTCATGAGTTTTACGGGATGTTGCATAACTGCTAGGTGGTAAGAGTTGGACAAAAACTTACAACACCAAAAATCTAGCGCACGTTCAAACACACAATTTATGTTACATACATTTTTTCGTGCAGTTGATCGTTTTTAAGGTATTCCTTGTTTTTGGTTTCAGCTTTGACAAACGTATACTTTTCTCCTACAGGAATTTGTCAACTCCTGTCTACACAGACAAAGGAACTTCAGTCACATAGCAAACAGTTTTTGACTATCACTTTAACCTATGCTACTCCCTTATTTCGCTTTTATTTACAAGGAAGAAAGTAATAAGACTATTTCTACTATTTTTTCTCGATTAGCATGAAGTAAATAGAAGCATTACATTTTTAGCAATAATTTTTTGCAGAGATGAAGAGAAAATCATGTCAATGGAGCACATCAAAGTTGTTATCTACATGATACTAATCGAAGTGGTTTATTACTTAATTCCATGTTAGCAGAAGGAAAATACATAATACACTAGGCTAAAGCAATTGTATAATTCTTTAAAAGGTGTTCACTATGTAAAACAATTGAAATTAGGTATTCCTTGCATGGCCAGCAGATAAACGAAACAGAGATGAATCGAAATATTTTAAAACTGAAAGCAATAACAAGGAATGTTTCAGAAATGTTGAACTCCACAAAAAATTTATTTGATATAAACTCTTTCTTTTAAGGAGGTCTACATTTTTTGTATAGTAAATTATTAACTATTTCTTACAGTTTACCAGTTATACAAAAGTCATCCAGAATGAGGAAGTTTGTAGTGCTATTCCATAAATGTCAATATATACTTTTAATTTGTCATCCAAATATATAAAGCATATGGCATTTTACACAAATTTGTTGTATACATTTTTGTGTGAATCAAAATTTGCAAAAATCCTCCATGTATAAGGTAGCTTTCAATGAGAGGATTTTCTTGGAATCTTCGTGGCGTATCCTTGGAAAATTCTAAACCTAATTATGCATTTTGATATTCTACCTAATTCTAATTTTGAGCTATGCTGTTCACACTTACACACATTTGAACCTTTTTTTAAAAATAATTCTTTTTTGTTTCAGAGATGCTTAAAACATATTTTCGGAATTTCAAAATAGAATTTTTGGATGAAATTCAATACCTTATCCAACTTCTATGCATAAAGTACGTGTAGAGAAAGTAAAAAATATAATATGCTATTATTTTATGGTAATTTTGTAGGAAAATATATTTTTCTAATAATGCGCTAATCCAAACCAGTGCTAAGAATTTTGTTCAAATATAGGCTCATTTACATTCCTTGACAACTTCTGTATTAGACAAGAAACATTAATGTATATATTTATGTATGAGATTTATCTTAAGAGATTTTAAGATGTAAAATTCTATTCCGTAAATGATATAGTTATGACAAACTTTTTCTAAAAATATCCAATTCAAAATAAGTATAAAGGGTTTGTTTTAATATGTGATCTACTATTGCTTAATTCCTCAAACACATAAATGTATAAGAAGCAAGCCCTGTAAAAGGATTTTGAAATTATAAAATATGTAATATTTGTAAGATATTAACACAATAAGTACATCAAAACTTATTTATGAATTTGAAAGTTTTAAATGAATGAATGAAATTTTAAACTTGTTTGTGAAGGACTACTAACAGAATATCAATAATTGTAGAAAGTGATTTGGGATTATTGGAAGCCATTAGTTTAGTCAAGTATTTATTTTATTTAATTGATTTTCTAATGTTGCTTTATTGTACTGTAAACGTATGAGATTTTTGAAAATAAAATAGTTTGGCCACTGTGTCTTGGCTTAGGAAACTAGATATCAGCATAAAGGTGTAATATTTATGAATGTATGTAAATCCATAAACTTTGAAAGAAATGATAGGTAAGTATGGCGTCTGGAAAGTTGTGGAAGACGAGGAACCACCATAGCATTCGCCTACTTACCCCGAGAAAACAAGAGAAAAAATCTGAAGTGTTCCAATCACATGACTATTTCTGCTTGCTGAGTAAACAACTTCTTACAAAAATATTTTTTCTGCCTCATCCTAATGGAGATAAACATTAGCATAATGTTATTATTACATCGTGCCTCTTAAGTAGAAGGAATGCACTAGTCATGGCCGGTAAAACAAAAGAAAAACCGAGGACTTCCTGTTTGAGAAAAGTTCAGTATTTTCAAACCAATTATAAAGATAATTATGGAAATGGTTAACTCCACAACAAATACTTATACGACGCAGGTTGCGAATGTTCAGGAAATGTACATTTTTGGATAAGCTTTTGTCTATCTCTTACGGTTTACCAGTTATTCAAAAATTATTCAGAATAAAGAGCACTTCAGAGGACATTCCCAAGAAATTCAAGATATACATTTTATTTTTCATGTAAATGTTAATGTATGGTATTTTAATGAAAAGTGTTACAGCCGTTTTTGAGAAAATAAAATTTTTCGAAAATTTTTCCATGTAAACGGTCATTTGGGATGGAGGGATTTTCAACTTTCGTGTAGCATCTCGAGAAAATAGATAATCTAAATACCAAGTTCGGTATTTACGGACATTGAGTGGCGTCACATTAGATTTTGTTTTCCATAGCTTGTGTACGAGTTATAGAAAATCGTAATTTTTATTTAGTTTAATCAATGTGTTCCGGAATTATTTCATGGGATGAATTTCTTGCATGTGTGATTTAATATCTCTCCTGCGCACGTTCCAAATTAGTGGATGCGAGATCTGAGAAAGCTGGAGACCATATATTGTTCACCCATGGGGTATGTAGGATTTCTGTGAAGAGGGAATACACCGGGTGGTTTAGAGAACCCAATTTTGTTTTTTTACTTTATCTAGCGTGTAGTCGTACAACAAAGGCATTGTGATATTTTCTTGAAAATCTTCGTGTCGCACCCTTGAAAGATACTAAACTTCAATACCAAGTTTGGTATTTAACGGTCTCATCATTTTTGAGCTCTGCTGTTCATAGACACACACAAGGACCTTTTTCTATAGGTAATTTCTTCGGTGAAATGGTGAAATCTGACATAGAATTATTGAGTGGAATGCCACCCCAAACTATTCTTTACCTGGAAAAATCTTCAACAATTTTGATTTTCTCAAAAACTGACTCTAATGATTTTGATTAAAATCCCTTATAAAGGTACTTACATCCCAAATAAAATGTGTATCTTGAATTTTCTGGGAATATTTTCAAAGACCTCTTTATTCTGAATGCATTTTGCTAAATTTCTTAAAACACACAATTTATGTCCTTTACGTTTTTGCTGTAGAGGTAACCGTTTCCGAAACATTCCTTGTTATTAGTTTCAATTGGAAAGCACTTTTCTCAGGCAGGAAGTGTCCGATTTTCTTTTGTTCTACTCCTTGCCAAGAAAAAATGTGGTTTGCAATGACAAACGCATAACGACGGCTTTTAAAATATTTGATTATCAGCTTAGTCTAGTGTATTCCCTTAGTTCTCTTCTACCTACAAGAAACTAAATAATAGCAGCATTCTGCTAATGTTTATCTGGATTAGCATTGTGTAGAAGAAAGAATAATCTTTTGTATGAAGTATATTTATAGAGCAGCTAGAGAAAGTCTTGCAAAATTAAGCGGTTTTTCACGCCTAGTATAAAAAGGGACGCTGAGAACCAAATCAGCTAAAAAGCGTCCATAAATTAAAAAAAATGAGCTCTGTGTAAGTTTTTATTTTTTTTAATTGCTTCATTTGTATAGCCCCCTTTAACATCAATGGTAATATCGGGGGCTTTCACTTGTGAAACTGTAGGTTCCGAACATTAGGTTAAACTTTATATTACTAAACACACGCACATTCACACTTCCAGACTCTATGGGGGATGGGGAATAATTCCGGTTAAAGAAAAATTTCCCGCCCCAACGGGAATTGAACCCGGGACCTCCGGATGAGAAGTCAGCTCGCTGACCGCTCGACCACGGAGGCAGTCTTTGTATGAGTTGTTAAGGATAAATAAAGCAATTCCTCCCACATTCATGGCTCCACCTGTTTCTAGCTATCCAAATTGATTGGCATATTCGATGGCGCGCCTGCATTGGAGACTAGGGTTAAAGATTGTTTTTTTTTTGTTTTGTTTTTTGTAGTTTAACGTCCTTTAACCTGGTTTGGTCATATCCGACGATGAATGCAATTGATGAAATGATACTCAAATGATCTCGGGGTCAATGGAGCTTAAAGTTACTCGACATTCGTCTTCTCAGGATAAGGGAAAACCCCGAAAAAAAACCTTACCCGGTAACTCACCCTAAGCGAGATTCGAACTCATGACCTTTTGAACGGGAGGCAGACATGCTACCACCACGCTACCCAAGCGGGCTAAAAAAAAGATTGTTTTGATTCGTTGAGGAAACGTAATCACTTCAGGTTTATTAATTGTTTTTCCGTATGAAGGAAAGGTAGAATCAGAATGTATAGGTAAGCAAGAGACATTGGGGTATTTTATTTCAAGAGAAATTGGAGAATGCATTTGTTTTACTGGGAAAATAATAACCATATGGAAATATTCATGATATATTAATGCAAGAACGCATAGCTCAGACGGGAGAGCAATTGCACGAAGAGACAATGATAGATGGTTTGTTTCCCGACTCTGGCACCGAATTTTTATTCTGCCTGTACCTCTTCATAATTACGTCTAAATTGCGATTATCTTAAATAAATTTCATTATCACGGTTTCGTAAGAAAATGTATGTAAAGAAGGTAACCAGTCCCTTTAAAGTTACGCACAAATGCGACCTTTTTTCTCGTAATTTTTGTGTATGATATTTCTTACGAATTAATTTTTGCTTCTGTTTGTAATACAAAATTTGTCATGGTATTTATTTAATTTCCAGTTTACTGTCTATGGTCTTTGTCCCTTTCGAATGACATATGTAATAGAGAGAATAAGTCAATTTCATCCAAACTGCACAAACTATTCCTCTTCCATCTTCACCCTTTCCTTTACCTTGAACCAGAAACGACCTAAGTTCATTGGTTAGCGTTTCAGTGGCAGAATTTTACATACAACCAATGGAAGACGGAAACATCTAGTGAGTGTCTCACAGTCACTAAGGAAAAATGCTTCCATTTCCCACCCCTTCACCACTCACTTTGTTCAATCAAATAAAACTCCATGTGCGTGTGTAACACAACTTATAACATTGCTGCCAACTTTAATTAGAGAAAAATAGTACAGGGACCAAAAAGCGCCGTCAGCCTCTTTTGCTCTCCAATGTAGTTTTTAGCTTACTACTTATAGAATCCTTCTTTTTAAATTGAGTGGTAAAATTTTGTTGTTCAGTTTGCTGCACTGCATTTCTTACTTTCAATTGTCATTCCGATTACTTGATCAATTGTTGTTGGTACACTTTAAAATCTTTCGGAAATGCATTAAGAGTTAGTGAAATTCAAACATTCCCATTGCTTTTTCATCCTAACCTAGTGAACGGCATGATATTTTGTCGAAACGTTTAGTGACAAGAATATCTTCCTTAATGTTTTTTGAAAATTTTAAGAAACAAAACTGTTAAACAATTTTCCACAAGTCTACAACGTTTAACCATTTACATCTCACCAAATGTTGTTCACGGTTTTCACACAATTGTATATTTCCCGACATTCTTATATCTCGATATCACTGTTTCAATAGTTTAAACATTTTGAAACCTTACGCGTTTTTGATCACATGGGTTTTTGCTGCTAGAGATCAAAAGCTAGATAATCTTCTGTAAAAATGCACATTATTAAAGCGGCAATACAATACCCTGAAGACGAAAAGCGAAACATTGGAACATTAAATTGGCGAATTTATAACTATAAAATGCTAACAATAACACAAAAAATGCACATATTAAAATTAAAAGCTCAAAAATATTTGTAAATATTTCTTATCTATTTTTAAAAACGTAAAACGAGGTTAATCAGTGTAATGGTTGTGTGTGTGAGTGTGTGTGTGTGTGTGGTGTCGAAGAGGATTCCGCACCTTTGACATTGGCTTACTGTTCGTCAGAACCCAGAAGGTTAGGAAGGAATGAGTGTAATTTCAAAGGGTGTCCGAAACCGGACGATGGAGGAAGAGCCACCTGGGGGGGGGGGGAGGTCTCTAACAGATTCCAAGTAGTTCTTCATCCCTCACTCCGTGGATCTACAGACGACTTCCAACCGTTCCACCATCCAGAGCTGTATTTCCAGAACGCAGTCACCACCACTGAAGGGCATCATCACCGCAGTCTTCGCCGTTACTTACAGCACTGGAAATTACTTGGGAAATTATACCAACTCCTGGGAGAATTAAAGCATAAACTTCAGGATTTCCAAAAAAAAATAAAATAATGGTTGATAAAGAATTTCCACCTCCTGCTGGATCAATATATATGTATATTAAAATTTCGGTCAGTTAAAAGTATAGTAATAGCTCCTGATAAAATTAGTTGGATGAAATAAAGGGGCACAAATGAAGGGGGAATGAAGAAACCTCCACAACATTTTGCCTTCCACTCCAAACAAAACCTCGAAAAAACCCATGGGTCAAACAGATCGGCCAAGAAAAGCGATCCTACCGACTGAGCCACCCATCTTAGTAGCGTAATGGTTGTAGTATACTAATTAAAATGTGCGAATAATTTCAAAGTGGTGATGCTTTATTATTCTTATTTTTACAAACTGAAGAATAGAACTATGGTAGACAGCTTAAATGTGACAGGTATACGCATTACGATGGCGTAGCTGTCGTAGTGGCCAGCCTGCCTCGCCCTCTCTTCACCTTCACTCCTGCCAGCATTCTCTTGGCCTCCTCAACATTAAGGAAGCCTCCTATGTGCAGGTTGTCTCACCTAGGTAGATGCAGGAGGCAAACATCGCAGATTTGTAAATCTCTAATGAGTAGCTGCGCTCCTATGACAGATGTCTTAGAGAACGTCCACAGCAATCGGCGGAAGTGTCGACTAGAATAGGAATTCTTGTTCTCAGGTGTCAGCGTGTGCCAAGTAACTTCCACCACAAATCTTCTGCTTTGCTGTTTGCACTCACAAGCCAGCGATCCACTCAGTGGAAGAATACTGCTGTCCACAATTAGGAGATGCTTTCTACCACAATAATGGTTTGAAATGTAGAGAAGATGAATTCTGTTATATTTTATAATATCCACAAATACTGCAATAAATTGTCATTAAACGTATAGACAAATATCATATACTTGTTATATTCTCCCAACTGGAGGCTGCCATAAATAAAAATACTAACAATAAATGGATGTATATAATTATAAGCATAAATAATATAAATCATTTTTAACAAAGCTACAACTCAACAAACCTTAACCTGAAAGTAATTACAACCTTCAAGTAAATAAATAATTAATAAATAGAAATGATCCTTATCCATAACCAAACTAGTGTGTATATTTATGTATAATGTCGATATAAATTAGTTGACAAACTACAAATTGATTTTTAAAAACTAAATAATGACACTTTAATGACACCGAGAGCCACCACTGTAATAAATGAACTCTTTAATTGATATTTTCTGCAAAATGATCCATAAAAGCATGGGATAGGACTCGTGGTTCCAGATATTTCAATGCCAATCAAAGCAAGAAAATATGCATTTAATGTAATATCTTTAATTATTAAATACTGTAAGTGTTCCCTACAGTGTTATAAGCGAGATTATATTAATTTCTTCAATTTGATAAAATATATGGGTAATTTTAGTTTGTAACTTTTATTGGGTGTACAATAATGAATAAAACATTTTGTTTGGCCATTTAATGCGTATGTTGCATTTTAACAAATCATAATTTCTGATTTTTCAAAAATAAGAATCTCAGTAAGCCACTGTTCCAATAGAGGGGATGCTACGTATGTCACATTGCCCTCTCTCCTAATTCCTGTTTTCCATAAGCTTGCACTGCCCATGTATAACCTTCCGAACACAGTTTCCTTCCCCTTTTTCTTCACCGGCTGCATACACCTTTGAATAGCGATAAGGCAAGTTCAGGCGATAAAAGTAATATAAACTCTCATATATTTTAGATATGTGTGCGTTCGTCATTCAAGAGGTAAGTTTAAAACGAAGGACGTAGGTGCTTTGTGATAAAAATGTTCACTATTCTAGGCGATTAACCTTTATTACATAATATATTTTATTCATGCAGCTATAAAAATGAAAATTTAACATTTTTCTTCGGATATGTTTCATAGATATATATGTTAAATAAAGGAATACTTTTTATTCTACCACAGTCTCCAATCGGAAGTAATTAATCACGTGGTATTTAATATATAACGGGCAAAGTTATCTGAAACAGACCACACCAACATACTTGCCGATTTCGCTCAGATCTTCAGTTGTTTCCAACAAGTATCAAGACAGTAGTTCCTGTCTAGTCGATTGCAAACACCTAATTCTCTCTGTAAGCTTATGGAAATAATATTGTCACCACGTGCCCATGTGCTGACGCGTACTGGAATTGTTGCACTACTCCGTCGGCTTCCTTTGTATCCTCCATATTATCGCACCTGGGTGTAACAAGTTCATCCCTGAATGAGTATACACATCAGTAATGATCCTTGCTTCTGGAAGTTTCTTGCTATGTAATCAGCAGGTATAAAAAGGCAGATTCCAGGCCCACAAGTAAAGATAGAGAACTGGACTATCAAGTTGCCAATTTTTAGGAACGATACAACTACCAGCAAAGCGAGATAGCTCAAGTATTTAATGAGTAGCTGGAGGAGTATACTACACACTACTTACACACCGGCTTCAAGGCCGAATTCGTCAGGTAAAAGGTTGACCTCCTAGTGCCATCAGGAAGGAGGTGTGAGCCCTCCAGAAGGCGTCCGACGAGTCTCGGCCAGCAGATGTGGTCAGACACTTGGAGGCTTTCCCCGATTCCTTCCTTGAGATTCTCACAGAATTCCTTAGCGCGTAAGTAGAGCTTCGATCATGCTTGCGTCCTGGCCCTCTTGCTTTATCTTGTCCAGTACTTGTCGCCGATCAATATACCTTTGAATTCGCAGGTGCAACAGCGGTACTGCCAAGAGTTTCATTTATACTTACCTATGTTTCCTTCCTCCGATGGACGGTCTTTTTAGTGGATATGCCGCGACCGAAAGCACAGCCCTACTTATACCCCCAGTCTTTGTACTTCGCCTGGGTATTCAATGCTTCTTCATTAAAAAAAAAATAATAATAATAATTCAACATTTGTAATAAAGAGATTTAGTTCTAGTGTTTACCATTTCACTTCATTAAGAGCACAGTGGAAGCTTAATAAATTTAATATATGAAAACAAGGAATATCATTAAATATGCATTTTAAGGTGTTGACAGCATCTTTTAATGTATTTCTAAAATATCTTTATTTGCTTGATTATTCGGAATTACTGCTCTTTTATTATGATTATGATTATTATTATTATTATTATTTATGTTATTATTATTATTATTATTATTATTATTATTATCATCATCATTTCCTTTCGGGGAACACATTTAATGTCATGAGTTACCGATGGTTTTTTCACTTGTGTATCTAGAGAAAACAAGCAATGTCCTTGAGCAAACAGAAGAAAACAAGGTACAACGCAGCAAGCTATATTAAAGATTCAGTTGATTAACACGTTTTAATAGATTATGGTGGTCATTTTGTTTGCTTAAATGTTGATTAACAATTATTTTTCAAAGTTCAGTGTTTTTCGAGAGCGTTAGAAGCAAGACTGCGTTATCCATACAATCTGTTTCTAAACATGAGACCTAAACTAGCTATAAGCAGGAGAAAACAGAAATAATGCACATAATGAAAAATTCATATTACAGTCCCATGAACATGGTACATTTTGCTACCGTAAAAGACAGAAATGTATTAATAATTTATGTATCTGCAGTAGCCCGGAAGGACATTTTAGCTACATTTAACAGCTTTACATCACATGACGAGCAAAACTCATGCGTGTGCTAATTAACTAATAGATTCAAAGAAACGAATGAAATTTCCCAGCGACTGGGAATATAATATTGCTTCTTCATATGTACCGTATACTATTCTCTACACGCAGGAAAAAAACTTTCCATTTTCAATACAAATATAAGAGACATCATGAGCACAAACGACCTCTCAAGGCTTATTCTACATCGATAAAACTACAGTGTGGAACACTATAAAAATTGATTCCTGGTTGCGGCGGGGAATTTTTCTTTAACCAGAATTATTCCCTATCCCCACAGAATATGGAATCATAAATGTGAGAGATGTTAAATGAAACAATACAAAAATATTGTGTTCCATTCACATGACTTATTCTACACCTCTGTAACAAATTATTGTTAAAAACTTATGCTTCTATTAATTCATGCTAATCGAAAAAAATTAGCAGAAAGAGTCTTATTATTTACTTCCTTGTAAGTAAAAGCGAAATAAGTGAGTACCATAGGTTAAAGGGATAGTCAAAAGCTCGTTGCTATGTGAATGAAGCTACTTTGTTTGTATGGACAGGAGTTGACAAATTCCTGTATGAGAAAAGTTAAGTTTTTCAAAGCTGCAACCAAAAACAAGAAATATCTCAAAAACGATCAGCTCCACGAAAAAAATGTATACAAAATAACATGTGTGTTTTAATGTGCTCTACATTTTTGTGTAGTAAGTTTTTGTCCATCTCTTACGTTTAACAGTTATGCAAAATCCCATAAAATTCACTCAGAATAAAGTAATCTTCAGAGGCTATTCCCAGAAAATTCGAAATATACATTTTATTTGCCAGGTAAATATCTTTAATATACGAAATTTTAATTAAAAATTTTAGAGCCATTTTTTAGAAAATAAAAATTTTCCGAAAAAAGTGCCATGTAAAGGATAGTTTGGGGTGGGGGATATTTCTTTGTGTCGCATCCCTGGAAGATATTAAACTTAAATACCAAGTTTGGTATTTTAGCGACTTTTCTTTTTTGAGTTATCGTGTTCAAAGGCACACGGACACACACGGACCTTTTTTTGAAAATACCTTTTTTGGATGCATTATATATTATATATTATATATTTATATATTATTATATATTATATATTTCCGGTGAAATCTCGGTATCGAAGTGATTGGTGGAGTGCAATACCTTCTCTATACACTATGTACATAGTGCGTGTAGAGAAAATAAGAAGATTCTATTCGAACAACTGCTTATGCAATAAGCACATGTATCTTGCAAGATATCCATCATTAATTTGATCTATCTATTCAATCTTATTATGAAAATCTGGCAATTTGTGAAGAGGTTGCTTACGTGTGGAGACTTTGCACAGTTAAATATAATAAGACGCTTTACTTTGAACTACTATAAGCTGCACCTAAGAATTGGGCTGTTGATTAAACTAGTGAGGCACCTTAGAAGAAGGTACAAGATAAGCTTACAACAAAATAGTTCACCAGAGTGAGGCAAGGAGTGAAAGTTTCATACCAGTGGTATATAAAACCGTTATAGTTGATGCATTTGAGACAGTATTGTTGAAGAGATTCTTAGCAATCAATGAAAGATTTATAAACTGTTTTCTTTCATTTTGTTTGTATATTGTAGTTTACGAAACATTTATATTACATTTCATGAAATTAAAAACATTATACATAAGGAAAGATAATCTGGCGATGAATCTGATGATTGCATCTATTTAAACGTAATTTAGGACACAATAAAAGTAGATTTTTATAGAGAACGATTTCTGTTTATTAGTTTACAATGAATGATATGCATATTCATCCTTTCAAAGTCATTGGACATTCCCTGTTTTCAACCAAAGTACTTAAATATTAGCTTCAATTGTTAGAAAAACCTATTTCAGAGTGAAAACATTTTGAACATTTTATTAGCTCACATACTAAATAGTACATTTTATTCTAACACAGTATACTGGATTTAATATAAACTACGGAGAGTAAAAAACTTGTACATCTAAGATTTAATTTTACTTGAAATTTTATTTACTAGAGAAACCTTTTTTTACCCCGACATCATTCATATGATATATTGGATATTATTCTTTTATATTTGCCTTCTGTTTTATTACATCAAAGTGTATTTTTAAATGAATATTTCGTTCATGACACGTCATCATAAAAAGTGGCCAATGCAGTACATTGACACGTAATATGCCAACCAATCAGAACTCATTGTCTCTGAATGTTAATTGTTGTTTTTATCATACACACACGAACAATTGTTTTTCTAAATTTATCACACCCACGTGCATTTTTTGTTCTCTATGAACTAATGTTCGTGTAATAATAATAATAGTATAAATGTGCAGTGCGGCAGTTCCAAAACGTTTTGGCGAAAGGTCTACCGCTGAAATAGACATATTAATTGAAAACTCAAAGCCGCAGAGTACTGAAAACAACAGAGAGAGAGAGAGAGAGAGAGAGAGAGAGAGACAGAGACAGAGAGTCTGTGGAATCAGTTCTACGAATTCTGTAAGCAACGAGGCCATGACGTTTGCCAAACACTCAGGAGAAAGTCTGGGCAATGAATATGAGGAACCATAATGAAGACAAGTACAAGAAATACTCCATCAAATGTTATTCTTCGTGTCCATATAAGCTAATCATTGTTATTTTATTCACAAAATAGTTTTATTCAATATAAATTAAATACAACTTGATCAATAAAAGTTGAATCTTTCGTTATATTACTTATGATAAATAAAAATTATTGTGCCTACTTCAAAGCTTATTAATACTGCTGTGACTATATTATTTCCTATGTTCAATCTATTATTGTAACTATTTTCCTGCTTATAATAAGTTTTTTTTAGTGTCTATCGTATCAAAACTGTATTTACAGTAGTTGCATCATTTCTGGACATTTTAGCTACAGTAACCTTCGAATTTAAATATTGTATTCAATTCTTTTTGGAGCATTCTTATTTGATAAATTATAGCCAGGAAATATTGAGTCTTTTAGCATAAACTGGAACTAACTTAGGCCTTAGTGTACTACTTTGTCCCAACATAGCAAAATATATTACTTTATAAACAAATCTGACTTTCTCCACTACTTCTGTGCAACAAATTATTGTTAATAAGCTTATTCTTCTATTTACTTCATGCTAATCGAAAAAAAATTAGTAGAAATAGTCTTATAACTTGCTTCCTTTTAAGTAGAAGCGATATATGGGAGTGTCATAGATTAAAGTGAAGCCAAAAGCTGGTTACTAGGTCACTTTGTTTGTATAGACACGAGTTGACAAATTTCTATATGAGAAAAGTACAAGTTTTTAAACCTGAAACCAAAAACAAGGAATATCCCAAAAACGATCAACTCCTCGAAAAAATTATATAACATAAATTGTTTGTTTTAATGTGCTCTATATTTTTGTGTGGTAAGTTTTTGTCTATTTCTTATGGTTTAGCAGTTATGCAAAATTTCGTAAAATTCATCCAGAATAAAGTAATTTTCAGAGGCTATTACCAGAAAATTCAAGATATACATATTATTTGTGAGGTAAATATAATTAATATACGATATTTTAATGAAAATCGTTAAAGCCATTTTTGAGAAAATCAAAATGTTCAAATTTTTTTCCATGTAAAGGGTAGTTGGGGGTGGATGGGATTTTCTTGAAGATCTTCGTGTCGCATCCTTGGAAGATACCAAACTTAAATACCAAGGATACCTTTTTTTGGATTCAGGGGGACCCAAAACATGTATTTCCGGTGATAACTCGGTATCGAATTTTTGGGTGCATGACAATACCTTCTCTATACATTATGTACATAGCACGTGTAGAGAAAGTAATAAGCATATATTTTATATTGTACCCAATATTAAATTCCATTTATTGTTTACAGAGAAGTGGAAAATTTTAAGAAATATATTAATTCTGCGATTATGACAATTCAATAGATTTAAAAATACCAGCTTTCCCCGAATTTGTTCATCCCATATTATAACAATAATTCTTATATTTCGCACTGGATACAGTATAACATAAAACGTATAATTCCCATATATACTTTCTCTTTTATTGTGCATCCAATATGAAACATAATAAATTATTATTCTGATGTATACTTCTCTAAATTGTGGAAATGCGTTAGTTTTAATAATATGATGCTCTTGATGTTGCTCATGGTATTCAAATTCCATAATACTAAATTTACTACAATTTCTCAAATGTATTCTTCTATGTAATACAAGAGAAATAATTCACCATTACATATCCAATAGAACATAAAATTATATATATATATATATATATATATATAAAATAATATTTTCAAAATGAGGTCAAGTAACCCATTAAGAACAAATTAGCCGTAGTTTGTATTCCATTATGATTAAACTTGCTGGTTATAATTTATTAGATATGAATAATGCATAAATAAGAGTTAAATGAAATATTCAAATTTGAAAGCCAGTTTGACATAAAAAAAAATCTGATGTCTCCA
The DNA here is from genome assembly GCA_030762935.1 of Hymenopus coronatus. NCBI lineage: Eukaryota > Metazoa > Arthropoda > Insecta > Mantodea > Hymenopodidae > Hymenopus > Hymenopus coronatus. The sequence goes on along the minus strand of CM060892.1, from coordinate 55,318,047 downwards.
TTCACATTGCTTTCTTTAGCTGTTCGAGAATCAAACTATCTTTACAAAAGATTCTTCTTTTATCCACATAATGATAATCGAGATAGTCATCAGCAGAATCAGTCTTATTACTTGCTTGCTTATAAGTAAAAGTTAAATAAGGGAATACACTAGGTCTAAGCAATAGTTAAATCTTTTAAAAGCTCATCGCTATATGAAACAATTGAAATTCAGTTACCTTTTGCTGGGTGTAAAAACAAAATAGTTGAACCGAAAATTGACATCCCGCTTGGGAAAAGTTTAAGTAGTTAAAAATTAAAACCAATAAAAACGAATATCTCGGAAATCATCAAGTCTACAAAAAATATATATTATATACATAAATGTTTGTTTTGAAGAGATCCATATTTTTGTGCAGTTACTTTTTGTCTATCTCTTACGGCTAACGAGTTATACAAAAGGCATCAAACAATGAAGAGGTCTTCAGAGGCTATTCCCAGAAAATTCAAGATATATATTTCATTTGCCATAAAAATATCTTCAACATCTGGTACTTTAATCAAAATCATTACAGCCATTTTTGAGGATATCAAAACCTTGGGAAAATGTTCCATATAAAGATTAGTTTGTGCGCATCCTGGAAGATGCCCATATACCAAGTTTGGTGTTTAAGACCTTTTTTTTTTTTTAGCTATGCTGCACACAGCACAGAGAGAATTTTTTTTTATAGTGTTTAGCACCCGCTTTTACTAGTTATGGCACACCAGGCGAAGACACTGATCATATACGGAATGAAGATGGTGAACCGGTGGAATGCAATGGCACGGGAAACTGAAGAAAAACGCACTTGCGCCGCTTTGTCCACCACAAATCTGACACGTGTTCGCTTGGGAACGAACCCGATCCGTCTAGGTGAGAGGCGAGTGTCAGAGAGACACCGCAGAGACTTTTTTCTAAAAATATATTTTTGGATTCAGAGGGTCTCAAAACATGTATTTCCGGTGAAATTTCGGGATCGAATTTTTGGGTGGATTACAGTACCTTCTTTATCTATCAATATGTTGTACAAATGTGCCAGAGAAAGTAAAGAGTACCCACAGTTAATACCAGTACTGTGTAAGCAAAATATGAAAAATCACTTGAGTGGACTCTCACAGGTGTTTTTCTAGTAAATTCCCTGTCATTTATGAACACGGCATTTATACACGAGAAATTTTCGATATTTAGGTAATCATGCACGAAATGAAGATGGAGCACTGATGGAATGCAATGGCGCGGAAAACTGGAGAAAATCCACCCTTGCGCCGCTTTGTCCACCAAACATCTCACATGTGGTCGCTTGGGAACGAAGAGACGGTGAGAGACGAGTTGTCTAAGCACTCAAATTCGGTCTCAAATACGGGATGAAATTTTGGGTAGAATACAATACCTTCTTTATCTATCAGTATTTGTGCATACGTGCCAGAGAAAGTAAAAGAGTATCCAGAGTGTGTAAGCAAAATATGAAAATTCGCTTCAGCGGACTCTCACAGGTGTTTTTTTAGTAAATTCCCTGTCAGTTATGGACACCACATTTAAACACGAGAAATGTTGAATACTTGGGTAATCATACACGGAATGAAGGTGGAGCACCGATGGAATGCAATGGAAAAAATCCGCCCTTACGCCGCTTTGGCACCACAAATCTCAATGTGGTCACTTGGAAACGAACCCGGGTCTTCTAGGTTAGAGGCGAGTGGTTTAACCACTGAAATTCAGAGGGTCTCAAAATATATATTTCTGGCGAAATCTCGGGATCGAATTTTTAGGTGGAATAGAGAATGTAAAACGTACCCAGAGTTAATGCCAGTTCTGTGTAAGCAAAATATGGAAAATCACCTGAGTGGACTCTCACAGGTGTTTTTCTAGTAAATTCCCTGTCAGTTACCAACACAGCATTTAAACACGAGAAATGTTCGATACTTAGGTAGGTTGTAGTTATTACTGGAATATTGCTTTATTTTGTGTTTGCGCCAGGTGTCTTGATGTCGGAGGGAGAGACCGAAGCGAGAGCTGACCCAACACGTAGAGAAGTTGCTAGTCATAATAACGTAGTTGCAGCGTGACAGCTTCCACGTCTCTCTGTGAACGGAAATGTCATTGCAATCGAGTTACCTCCTCCCATCTACCGACATGAAATTTTTAAAGGTTGTTTCTCGCAGAAAGCCTCGCTCCGGACGGCCGGACAGACGGCGCCTGGCGACGACTACGATGAATAATGTATGGCTTGGAACGCGAAGAAACTTATATTCTGTTGTCCTTGTTCCTCTTTCATTTAATTACTAAAAAAGTTCTCTTCTGCTCTGATGGGCTTCTAGTGTACTAATGCAATTTGTTTTTACTGATTGCGTTTATTATCTGGGCTACGTAACCTGTAGATCGGAGTACTTTAGAATTATTTAGCTCTCGATTGCTTTAGCTGCTCTAAAAAGAGAGGAATGTGATATACAGGGTGGTAAACAGAAGTGTGGTTCTAAGGTGATGGGACAAATGAGGTTCTGGCTTTTAAGGAATACTGGGAGTGAAATTTTCAGTACAATCGTTCAAAAAACCGAATATTCTATAGCACGACTTTGTTGGAATCTTTGAGCAGCTTTAGAGTAACAATATTTCATTGTATTATTATTAATCTTATTAGTATTACTATTATTATTCCTATTATGATTATTATTATATTTATTATTATTAATATTAATAATAACAATAATAATTGTAATAATAATGATGATAATAATTATATGACAATAATAATAATAATAATAATAATAATAATTATTATTATTATTATTATATCGTGTTTTAGGCTGCGATGATGTTTTGATTTACTCTGCTTATGCGTATATAATAATTATTTCATTTTAATACTCAGCTCTACGCACCTCTTATACCTATGGATTAGAAGTCTGTCGGGGAGCTAACGGCACCTAACCACAGAATGGACAATCTGGAAGGAGTGGTCGGCCTGTAAGAGCGTGAAGAATTGGATGACACGAAATGCAAGCCAAATGGTGGTAATGGAGCAATTGGTGGAATGAGTAGCTGGGGAAACCGGAGAACATGGGGAAAACCCATCCAGAAGCCGTTTCGTCCACTACAAACTCCAAATTCGAGTGCTTGGGATTGAACCTGAGCCGCCTAGGTGGGAGGAGAATGGTCTAACCATTCGGCCACGGTGATGCCTGCAGTGAAACACTACGTGCTATTGTATTTTGCATAATTTTCGTTACGAGACTTTCACATTTTAATTTAGTTTGCTTATGCGTGTAGTGAATAATATTAACCACAATAATAATAATAATAATAATAATAATAATAATAATAATACAGGCAAACATTACGTGCTCTCATTCTGTTTTCTGTTACGGCAACTTAATATTTTGATTTAACTTATCAGTAGGTCTGGCCTTTAATATTAAATAAAAATAGCGTATATACAATTACACTACTGCCATTGGCGGATACTGATAGGTGAATTAAAGAATATTCAATTAATTATGACTTTATTATCTCAAAAATCTGTAGCTGAAGTGGAAAACATGTTATACGTTTTGGCTTGTTTGCACTATTCCTCTATACGAGATTACGGACTCCAATACAAACCTGGGAACTCCTCTGAATTAGCGATATTCCTTCACCGTTTCCGCTGCTATGCAAGAGGAATAGAACGCAGGTCGCTCACGCTACCACCACTGACGGCAGGAAGGGTTATCTACACACTAAAATACAGCGCTGTAGGGCCACCTGGTACACCTGTTTAGGTGCATGATATTTTATAAAACTATTCTCAAAACTACATTTTCACATTTTCAAAATGTTCCACAGTATTACCTTTTTCTTAAATACGACAATTTCGCAGAATGTGCAGAAGTATGTATTATAAGTATTTATAAGCTACAAAATTATGCTAACAAAAATAGTAATTTTTCAAAAAAAGATTTATTATCAAGGATTATTAATTTTAGAGGTTAAAATTTCAATTCCTTTAAAAATGTATAACTCAGTAAATAAAATTATAGAAATATATCCATATTAGCTTTTTGTGTATATGGTTCAAAGCACTAATTAAAAACATTGTAATCAATTTTCTGAGATTATGAGGCTCGTAAAACATTATGATTATGCGGTATATCGACACGATAAAATTAATAACAATTTAGCTCTGATATTTAAGTGCCAATACAATGGCCGAAATTAGACAATTTCACCAATCGCGGTCATCTGACTGCAACGATATTGTCGAAACATCTTATCCCAGCTGATGTTTATTTCTTTGAAATCTCGTCGCACCTGACGTTCGTTTGTTTAATCTCCTTTTTTGGCTATTAGTAGCAAGGTGACAGTCCAGTCACCTAACCTTCACTCTTCATAACTGTCAGTTCCACAAGTTTACTTTCAATTAATTCAGTTACAACGTTTATTTAAGGCTCTATCCAGTTGATAATGCATTTAGTTAAAAAAATGAGTGAAAATAACCATATGTATTTCTTATATATGGGATGAGTGCAATAACCTCAAATAAAATAACGTTTGTTTCCATTTCATGTATTGGTTATTAAAAACTGAAATAAAATAATTGTTTTCTATTTCTACATTAGGTGTAGGTACGGTCAACCATATCATAATTCGGAAGGCAGAAAGAAAAAAAATCGATAAATAAACATTGTCGAATGAGTTATATATTATTTGAGAACTAATGTAAGTATTACAATTATAACCTGATAAAATCTTGTTTTCTATATATTATAAATTATTAACAGTCCATTTCGCTGAATTAGTTAATCAAATACAACTGTGTTTTCATCTTGTCGAAAATATTCGTGGTATTACTTATAATAATATATATCTTGCAGTATTTATGCAATTGATGAAATTCGATATTAGACATATATGTAAGTACATTATAGAAAATGACTATATATGATTCTGCTCAAATTCTGAAAAATAAAGCAATATCTTTTGAAAATTCAGGAGCATTGGAGAGTAAAGAAATTAGTAATGTTTTCTGAAATAATTATGGTATATATAGAAAACCTGATATAACAGATATATTTTGAACTAAGTTACTCTAAAAAGTGAATTTTTATGTGAACAGTTTTAAGCAGAATTGTGGAGATTAGAGCAATGCATTTAGACGATAGAAAATTTTTATTTAAATAACTATGTAAGCCATAATTTTGAAATATAGACAAACTGTCACTGATGTTATATGCAGTAACTGGTATAGTTTTCAAAGAGGTATCTTAAATACTACTGTTTTTTCAAATTTCACATGTGCGTTAATTTAAACAAAATAGTTTTGTATCATTCCTATGGTAGGGAAACTGTTATCGAAAACTTCGTTTTACTTTTTTGGAAAATTCTATACTCAAAAGCGAAGCATTGATTTTAGTTATGGTGCTCATAGAGAAAAACAAATACGTCTGTCACTTTTAAAGAAGTTCTCTTTTGGGTTAAGAGAATCTCAAATTATGCATTTCTGGTAACATCTGCATTTTTAATTCATAAGTAAGTGATAGAGGATTTAAAATTGTAAGCATCTTGTTATTCAAAATTATTTCGGAAACTATGATTTATGCAATTACTTTGCTACAAGGATCATATTTCATATGGTCATTCAAATATTATCCTTTTTCTCACAAGAATTAAACGATATAATCACTTGTTCCGATTTTATCATTCATCCACCTTTTACGAGGTCTAACTAGATATCTATTTTCAATTGGTTTATAATTATTTATTTATTTTATCTATTTTCTATCATTCTGTATGTTTTTATATCTGATACCATTGTTTCATTAGCTATTTTTCCACTTCAGTGCGTCTCCTTACATATCTCATGAACTCTATCCCTGCTACATGTATGTATGTTTTTTTTTGGGGGGGGTCCATTTTGCGGAATCACAGAATTTCATTTCTATTTCCTTTCTGTTTTTCCTGCCAAATTTTCTCCAATTGTTCGCCAGATGGCATCAAATCTATTAGTATGTCACTTGCCTCCCAACTAGGCGACCCGGGTTCGATCACAAGCGCCCGCATTTGTGGTGGACGAAACGGCGTCTGGGCGGGTGTTCGGCAGGTCCTCTGGTTTCCCTCGCCACTCATTCCACCAATTGCTCCATCATCACCTTTCCCATCATCCACTTCTCTTGCATTTCATATCATGCACTTCTTCACGCTCATGCCTCACGGGCCGGCCACTCGTTTCAGGTTCTCCATTCTGTGGTCCCATACCGTTTACTTCTCGACAGGCCTCTGACTGCTAGGCATCCGCTTGTAATCCTAGGGGGTGTCTGTCCTAAATATGGGGAGGGTGATTTGACTATTAAAAAATTGACATGTAAATATCTTTAGATTTCGATATTTATATACAAGTCGTTAGAGCTACAAGTTTTTCAAAATGCATATACAAAAACGGAAGAAGAAATTATATATTTATTTTAAAGAAATACGTGTCCTGTATACTATTGATTAGGATTAAGGTGTAAAGTTTATTTGAAAATTCAAAATATGGACATTCTAGACAGCATTATGTTAAAATAGCCTTGTAAAATTGAATATTTGAAGTTATACACTGATAGTATTAAATATAAGTTTGTAGTATCGTAGTAAAATAAAGGTTATGTGATAAATTCAAATAAATTTCTTCTCGTATTCAGCAGAATATTATCCTTACTAAAGTATATTTTTCTACCTTCTTCACGAATATCAATAAAAATATTTTCAGAAATACATTTATTGCATACTTTCTTATAGATACTCGGCAAAAGGAAGTGCACTATGGTAAAGAAATATTCAAATCTTTCAAAAACTAGTCACTGTGTGATGCCTTAACCCTTTGCTTGACCAGGAGAGACAAAATGAATAACGGTTTTTCATTTGAGAAATGTAAAAGCTTTTAAAATTGAAACCGCTAACCAGGAATATTTTGGAAACAAGGAAATCCAAAAACAAAGTATTTTATATAAATTGTGAATTTTAATGGCATGTATATTTTTCTAAGATTTTCTATTTACCAGTTATGCAATAACTCATACAAACTGAATATGAATTCCGAGGCTATTCTTAGAAAATTCAGGATATTTATTTCATTTAACATAAAATATGTTAGAACCACTTTTTAAAAGAAATCGAAATTTTCGAAAAAATGTTCAAGTAAATGGTAGTTTGAGAGGATTTTTATTAATTATCTGTGTGTCACACCCTTGAAAAATATTGAACTAAAATAACAATACTGATATTTAAACAACTTTTCGTTTCTGAGATGTTCGGTTCACAGTCACACTGTCAAACACGGACACACAGGCGAAACTTTTTTCTAAAAATCTGATTCCATTCACATTACGGTCTCTACATTTCAGAAACAAATTATTGTTAAAAAGCTTGTGCTTCTATTTACTTCATGCTAATCGAGAAAAAAAAAACAGCAGAAATAGTCTTATTACATCCTTCCTTGTAAGTAGAAGCGAAATAAGTGAGTACCATGGGTTAAAGGGATAGTCAAAAACTGGTTGCCATGTGACTGAAGTTCCTTTGTTTGTGTGGGCAGAGTTGACAAATTCCCGTATGAGGAAATTATGATTTTTAAAGGTGAAACCAATAACAAGGTATATCTGAAAAACAACTCACTCCATGAAAAAGATGTGTATAACATAAATTGTGTGTTTTAACGTTCTCTACATTTTTTGTGTGGTAAGTTTCTGTCCAGCTCTTACGGTTTAGCAGCTATGAAAAATTCCGAAAAATTCATATTCCCAGAGGCTATTCCCAGAAAATTCAAGATATACATTTTATTTCTCCGATAAATATTTACTATATACGATATTATAATCAAAATCGTTAGAGCCATTCTTGAAAAAATCAAAATTTTCGCATCTTCGTGTTCCATCCCTGAAGGATACTAAACTTATTTAAGTTACCAAATAAATACCAATTGTGGTATTTTACTGACTTTTCGTTCTTGAGTTACTGAGCTCACAGACACACAGACACACGGACCTTTTTCTAAAAATGTTGTTTATGTTGGATACGGAGGACCCTAAAATATAAACTCCGGTGAAATCTCGGTGTCGAATTTTTGGGTGATACACTATGTAAAAATACGTGTAGAGAAAGTAAAAATGCTTTCATTGCGGTAACGAAGTATTTCCGGTGAACTCATGTTATGTAATTTTATACGTTATAAAAATACCTTCTCTAGATACTATGTTCATTTTATGAGCATGTTACAGTAAGTAATAGGTATCTAAAGTACTGTATTTCCGATAAGCACCAAATCGGAATTCAGAGGAGAGCGAATTTTTCGGAAGAGCTGCAGGGCTAATTTAAGGCATATAGGGGCGAAAATTGCGTAGGAATCAGGAAATGAGTACCGTCATACACGACTCGATCCCTGGCAATCCGGCGTTTCTTAAAATGTTTCTAAAATAAACACAAAATATCCCTCTCGACTATGCACAAAAAGTTGAAAGCGTAGTAATAATTTGTAATGATTTACATAAACATAGGCCTCACGTTTCACTTATATTTCTTCCATCATCATTAAAATTATCATCAGCATCAACACTTGAAGTCCCTGTCATTTCTCTTATTTTTTCTAGCACGTATGTACAATGCGGAGAGAGAAGTTATTGTATTCCACTCAAAATTCAATACCGAGATTTCACCGGAATTACAGATTTTGAGACCATTTGAATCCAAAAAAACATCTTTAGAAACATGTCCGTGTATGTCTGTGTGTATGTCTTTGGGCAACATAGCTCAAAAACGAAAATTCGTTTAAATTCAAACTTGGTGTTCAAGTTTAGTATTCTTCAAGGAAGTAACACGTAGATTTTTAAGAAAATAGCCCCATTCCAACTACTCTTTACATGGAACACTTTCAGAAAGCTATTTTTTCAAAAATGGCTCCTACGATTTTGATTAAAATGTCATACGTTGAAGATATTTTCATGAAAAACGTGTTTTCTCGGAATAGCCTCCACAGACCTTTTCATTTTGGATGACTTCTGTCTAATGTTTGCACACTAGTAAACCATAAGAGATAGACAAAAATTTACTACTCATATACATTTGTTTTTAGAGTTAATTTTCTTGAGATAACCCGAGTAATTGCTTTCAGTTTTAAGGCATTTAATCTTTTTTCAAGCCGGAAGTTTCTTTCCTTCCTGTCTCTTTTGTTTACTCCTAGCAAGCTAAGAGAGCTGAATTTAAGTTGTCTTACATAGTGACTTCCGTTTAAAAGATTTCACCATCGCTTAAACCTGTGCATTCCCGTATTTCTCTTCTACTTACAAAGAAGCAAACAATAAGACTATTCTGCTAATCTTTATCTTGATGCGGATAAAATAATTATTTTTGTAAGAAAATATGTTTGCGGGACAGAGCTAGAGAAAGTCATGTCATATTCGTTACATGTGGAATGAAGTTTGACATAACGGAGGTCATAATACTCGTAAAACGATTTGGACAGGCTCAAATCAGGGCTTTGTCATTTTGTGATCTCGATGGTGGTACATAATACCACAAGATGTGCAGATGTCTTTTCATGTATCGGAGGACAACTGTGTGTGTGATATTTGCGACAATATGTGCTACAGATGCCATATTATGGTGTGCACATATGATCATATCAGTAATTTTGCAAGGTATGAGCTGATTAAGTGCAAATATTTGTATTGATGACGATTCTATGATCGAGTATTTACATATTTTTACTCTAGTTTCTAAAATTATTTTCATGAGCAAAATTTCACGATGTTATCTCAGATGTTCGTTTGTTTACGTAACAGGTCACACGGTTGACCACCTTTGGCCTGTGTCCTTTGCCCTGCCCGACGATAGTGGAGTGATGTATGTAAACTCAGCGGAGGCATAGTTCAGGGCCGTTCAAAACACATTAGATCCTGAAATTTGATGATTTAGTTATGACAATTCTATTAGTAAACGGATAAAGTGAGATACACTTATATGTTATACACACTGTTTCCTACTAAATATCAAGTTATTTGCACTTATTCACCCCCCCAACCATTAAAAGGTTGACTTTATATTTCCAATCAAATTATTAGGGAGAACACAAATTTAATCAGTTTGAACTCTATATATGCATTATTATTATTATTATTATTATTATTATTATTATTATTATTATTATTATTGTTATAAGTATATTCGTGACTGATTGTCTCCCGATCCTCTGGTTTCTCCCACCAGTCATTCCAATCAATTGCTTCGTCATCATTTTTGGTATCATCCATTTCGGTTATATTTCATATCGTCTAATTCCTCAGTTCATACCAGGGATTGGGCTGATCCTCTATAGCCATTTGCTCCTCAACATACGCTGGCTCGTAAGTCCTCAGTATGAGGGGGTTAAGGGTATGTAGAAGAAAAAATCGGATGAGTTACATTCTCATGACTTTCTCTATATCTCTGCAATTAATTATCTTTAAAAAGCTTATGCTTCTATTTACTTTCTGCTAATCGAGAAAAAATTAGCAGAAATAGACTTATTACTTGCTTCCTTGTAAGTAGAAGCGAAATAAGGGAGTACCATAAGTTAAAGTGATAGTCAAAAGCTGGTGACTGAAGTTCTTTTGTTTGTATGGGCACGAGTTCACAAAGTCCTATATGAGAAAAGTATTTTTTTTTATATCTGAAACCAAAAACAAGGAATATTTAAAAAACAATCACGTCCACGAAAAAAATACATAAAATATAAATTGTGTGCTTTAAAGTGCTCTACATTTGTTGTGTGGTAAGTTTTTGTTCATTTCTTACGGTTTTGCAGCTATACAAAATTCCGTAAAATTGACCCAGAAGAAAGTAGTCTTCAGAGGCTATTCCTAGAAAATTAAAAATACACATTTTATTTGTTAGGTAAATATCTTTAATATACGATATTTTAATCAAAACCGTTAGAGCCATTTTTAGAAAAGCAAAATTTTCGAAAAAAGTTCTATGTAACGGGCAGTTTGGGGAGGGGGGATTTTTCTGAAAATCTTCGTGTCGCATTCCTGGAAGATACTAAACTTGAATTCCAAGTTTGGTATTTTACCGACTTTTCGTTTTTGAGTTATCGTGTTCACAGACACACGGACACACACACACGGACTTTTTTCTGAAAATACCTTTTTTTGGATACAGGGGACCCTAAAGCATATATTTTCGGTGAAATTTCGGTATCGAATTTTTAGGTGGAGTGCAATACCTTCTCTATACAATATGTACATAGTACGTATAGAGAAAGTAAAAATTAAACAGTGTTCAAGATTGATACATACCTATACACTTAGAAGCGCGAGAAATGAGACAAAACTAAAATTTGTTGCGTCCTATTCCTTAAACTTCCCCCGGCAATAACGCGCCTAGAATCCGAGGGTTCCAGAGATGGTTTCCATCCCATTAAAATGTTTATTGTGATTTATCATAATTGATAAGTTTCAGCAAATAAATATATTTAATATATTTAAAATAAAATACTTGTACTTTGATAAAAATTATTTATACAAAATGAAGATCCATATATAAATACGCTGTAAAGAAAATAATGCAAAATATATTCAATCGAATATTTATCTCAATTAAATATTTACCTCAAGAAAATGGTTTCTTTTTTTTCAGTTGTTGGATTCTGACAATGTCCATTGCTGAAGATGGCCATATAGAAGTGCAAAGGAAAGCTTCAAGAGCTTAACTGTCAGCCATTATTTCTTCACTGTCAGCCATTATTTCTTCAACCAGCTGCGTAATTCTCCCGTCTTCTGTATCGTAAGAATATGCCTTGATTCTGTTACAACACTTACAATATGCATAAGTAGGATTACAAGAGAAAAGTCTGACATATTACATTCGCGTGACTTTGTTTACAAGCTCTACAAGTAAAGTTCTTATAAAATACCATTCCTATTTCTACTCCATGGTAGAATGGTCTAATTATTTGGTTTCTTAGAAGTATAAGGGAACTAAAGAAGCGCACTATGCTGAGGTGATAGTCAAATGTTTTAAAAACTGTCGCTATGTGATTGTCTTTGAAATTCGCTTATTAACATTGACAGGAATAAAACAAAAGAAAGACGGACGAATTACTGAGAAAAGTATAAGTATTTCACATTAAAACAAATAGCAAGGGATATATCGGAAACGGATAGCTCGAAAATAAAAATGTAATTATTTGTGTTTGACGAGATGTACATTTTTTGTGCAGTAAGTTTGTCTATCTCTTACGGTTTACCAGTTATGCAAAATTCGCTGGTAGGAAAATCAAGATACACTTTTTATTTTCCGTGTGAATGTCTAAATATAAGAAAATATAAGAAAATCAAAAGTTTCGAAAATGTTTCCCTGTAAAGGTTACTTTGAGGTGGAGAAACTAAACTAAATCTTGGGAGAAACTAAATTAAACTTAAATACTAGGTATTGGATTCAGGGGGTCCAAAGACATAGATTTCTTTTGAAAGTATGTCGAATTTTGGATGGATTACAATACTATCCCTACCTATTATATACTTGTACATTCAAAGACAATAAAAATACGCTGGCGCTGTAATTTTGTTGAAAATGGTAACCTTTGATGGGGATTCGAAGACGATTTTCACTGGCGCCATTCTGGTACAATATAACACGCGAGTAAGAAACGGCAAAACCGATTGGGCGATCCACCCCTTCATCTGTCATTCCGCTCGACGCTCCATTAGAACATAATAAGCAGTGTGTTAATTTTGTCCACCTCGTATGCGAATTACCTTGACATTAGAACTTCAGTATGCAGCGTAGAAAAAAATAACCTAATTTGGTATCACCCTGTGAAAGCGATGGATTATGTTTCAACAAGAAAGTTTAGGAATCATTTGTTGTAAGTTACGTTTCATACTCATCTCCTTTCATACATTAACGTGGCCTGTACAATACGCTTTTAAGCATAGCAAATAGGTGGAAGATTTTTTATAGCTTTGTGTGTACATACGTGCTAGAGAAAGCAAAATATCTGAACAAAGCCAATAATATATATATTCAGACACATTAATAACTAGGGATAGCATCTTGGGGACCGATAGCCGGACACGTGTGAATACCAGTTGCATACCTACCGAGTAGAGACCGACCTACAATGGTGACTGCACGCGCCGCAAGTAAACAACGGCTAGTTACGACTTAGAGAAGTTGTTCGTCGCAGCAGTATACTATGCTGTATGTTACAATACTGTTTTTATGATACAATCTTTGTTGATCATAGAACATGCTCGTCAATAAAGATTGTAAAATCTCTTGCTTCAAACAGATTGCATGAAGATTTCCAATTCATACAGAATAACTTTGCAGATATATCTTCGACAATAACACATTGGAAACATCGAAATGCCCCGAGCCCTGAAAGCTGCTGGTGAACTTGTGCAAGAATTTGATCAGAGACCCGTGACCCTATTTTAAACCGTTTGAAAAAGAAAGTGAAGACACTGTTTGGGAAAAAGTGTCGACTTTTCAATAATGCGTGAAGTACGAAATATGCTAACAGGTGTTGCTACGTAGATACGATTGGTGATGGAGTATCTTACCCCATAGTCGATGATGCGTCCTAATTCTGTTTTTCTCCAATCACAACTTTTGGTGAGGAGCGTGCTTTTCACAATGGAAAGCCTGTTTACGTGCCAATCGGAGACGATTCTCAATTCAGACGTTACGAATGTATGGTATTGTGCATTTTAATCTGTGTATCTTAAGAGAAAATTAAACGGATAATGATGCTTATGACTTGTTGCATAACAGAAATTCAATGTATGCAAGTACTATGATTGCTAGTTCCCGTAAATCGGTAGTATTTATGTTTACCACCCACCCAACCTTAATCTCCTTTCATTGCTAGTGAAAACATCACAATCTACTACGCAATCACTGCCCCATTTTTCTTCTATTAGTACACATTGCATTGTCAACACCTCATAATTATATACCTACCATGCTGCAGTAACTTCGATACCGCCCCACTATTTTTAATAATAACTAAGCGAAACCACAATAAACTGATACCAGTGCACACGGTTGATCCGTGTTATACTAGACCCGTGTCTTAGGTTAACCGAAAGTGTTATTGTTATTGAAATACCAGGTACCCCACTCCAAACGACTCCAATAATTCTCACTTTAAAGGTACTGAGAAGATAGCTTGTTGGAAGAAACTTCAAATATTTTATTAATGTGAAAGTATCCCCTCTGTCACAGAGGCCATCTACGTATTCTAGGGTTTATTCCGTAAATATTTAGAATGGCACGTTCTGCTACAGTACAGTTCCAAAAACGACATCAAATAGAGTGACATACCGTCTCTATTTCTGGCTGTGTATACGACGATTTGGGAAATCGTGCACTATATTTTAGCTGGTTGTCATGATAGACTATAGTTTGATATTGTTTCAACACGACTGTGTTTGTTCTCAAGATAAATGAAGGGCAAAAGAAAACTGCTGCATTCACAGACTTACCATACTCTTTCTTTTACACTATTTACAAAAGTTTATTACTCTATAGCTTTCTTTTGAATCCAAGTAAACCCTAAAACGCATATCCATTATCCTGGTTGCATTTAAGGAGAGTGGAAGCCTATATTAAAATTTGACCCATTATCTTGGCAACTATTTAAGACAAAGAGCTAAATTTTTCAAGGTATATTCAAAAATATCTTTACTGTTGATTGATGAAAAACACAGCACTTCTGTTGATTAGAAGGAAAGATATGATTTTTTAATAAAAATCTTAAAACTTTAGAGAAAAATGATAATTTTTAAAAAAATAACCAATTCATATCCATAAAAGCTTTTTCGTTAATATAAAATCTATTTAGGTGCAAACTTGTAAAATATTAAATTCGTAGTGTCAATTAGTTTCTGAGATAATCGGGCATTTGTATAGACAATTTTATTTCCTCAGAAATTGCTTTCAAACATAACTTAAAAAAAAGGAAGTAGCCTAAATTTCCAGACTCAACTTCGATATACTTCGAAACTCTCACATGAAGTAACTATAAACGGAATATTAGTGCTGCGAATAGCAAAAGTAAAACTTTCTGATCAAAATAAAACAAATATCTTCTCTAACACTAATGTTTACAAAGTTATTGATGTATTATCAAGTGAGTGCACAAAACATTCCAAAAAATCTGACGTGTTCCATTCACATGACTTTCTCTACATCGCTGTAACAAGTTATTGTTAAAAAATTTATGCTTCTATTTACTCCATGCGAATCGAGAAAAAATTAGCAGAAATAGTCTTATTACTTGCTTCCTTGTAAGTAGAAGCGAATTAAGGGAGTACCATAGGTTAAAGTGTTAATCAAAAGCTGGTTGCTATGTGACTAAAGTACCTTTGTTTGTATGTATGGACAGGAGCTACACATTCCTGTATGAGAAAAGTATAACTTTTTCAAATCTGAAATCAGAAATAAGGAATCTCTCAAAAACGATCAACTACACGAAAAAATGTACATAACATAAATTATTTGTTTTATCGTGCTCTACATTTTTGAGTGGTAAGTTTTTGTCCATGTCTTACGGTTTAGCAGCTATGCAAAATTCTGTAAAATTCATCCAGAATAAAGTAGTCTTCAAAGGCTATTCCCAGAAAATTCCAGATATACATTTTATTTGTTAGGTGAATATCTTTAATATACGATATTTTAATCAAAATCGATAGTCATTTATAGAAAATCAAAATTTTCGAAAACAGTTCCACGTAAAGGGTAGTTGGGGTTGCGGGGATTTTCTTGAAATCCTTGGGAGATACCAAACTTAAATACCAAGTTTGGTATTCAACTGTCTCTTCGTTTTTGAGCTATGGTGTCCACAGACACACACACACACACCGAAACATACAGACACACATTCGCGCACAAACGGATCTTTTTCTGAAAATATTTTTTTTTTATTCAGGGGGACCCAAAACATGTATCCCGGTGAAATCTCGCTATTGAATTTTTGGGTGAAATTCAATACCTTCTCTATACACTATGTACATAGTACGTGTAGGGAAAGTAAAAACTACTATTTAGGACTATTTTCAACAATATTTTAAACCATTTACAATAAGCATATCTCTATGAAAGTTATATCAAAGTGAGCAGAATATTCTAAATATTTATATGCAAGTAAAACATGAAAATGGGATAAAAAGTTTATGAAACTCCCATTTCGACCTCCTTTAATGCTTAAGCTTGAATCTGCCGCTTGGAATTATCTTATGTTGTTCAAACTATATCAAAGGTGCTTAAGTTTCACTTTTTATCTTTTGAATGGTATCCATTGCATTCACATACATATATCTGAATACATTTGTGTACAATGTGTTGTAGGTTGCAACCCTATGATGATAGACATTATTTAAGGAGCGTGTAGCTGTGTTTACGTTAAATGTTTATTTTTTGCAAGACTACGAACAAAAAGCGAATACATAATAGTATAGTGCAGTGAAATTTTGTCAGCCTCTTACAAATTAGCAGTTTGCAAAAGTCATTCAGAGTAAAGAGGATTTAGGGGAAGTAAACTATATGCATTTCATTTGTCACGAAAAGAGCTGAAATATATGGCATTTTAATCAAAATTGCTAAGGGAATCTATTGAAATAATTAAAATGTTCTAAATATTTGTCATGTTATATTTGAGGTTGGGTATTTTATTGAAAATGTTTGTGCCAGAGTTTTGGAAGCTGAACTTATATATCAAGTTTGGTATTTAACCTGCTTTTCATTTTTGAGTAATGGCTTTCATGAAAACTCTTACAGCAGGACAGACAGACATGAGCACACACACGCAGACACGTAGACACACACACCCACACTCACACACAAACAAATAAACACGTATCTATTACCTTATTTACGCGTACTATGTACATAGTGTGTAGCAGAAATATTGTATTCAACCCGAACAAATATTTTTAGAAAAAGATCCGTGTGTGTGGTGTGTGTCTGTGGACAGCATAACTCAGATACGAAAAGTTGATTAAATACCAAACTTGATATTTAAGTCCAGTATCTTTCAAAGATGCAACACAAAGAAGTTTAAGAAAATCCCCCCACCCACAACCACTCTTTGCATGGAACATTTTTCGAAAAAATTTATTTACTCAAAAATGACTAACGATTTTGATTAAAATACCACATATTAAAGCAATTTACAACACAAACAAAATTTATATATTGAATTTTGTGGGATAGCTTCTGAAAATGTGTTCATTCTGAATCAATGTTTCTGAATTTTGCATAATTGTTAAACCAGAAGAGATATACGTACATTTACTACACAAAAGTGTAGATCTCGTTAAAACACACAATTTATGTCAGGTACATTTTTTTCGTGGAGTTGACGTTTTCGAGATATTCCTTGTTATTGGTTTCAGTTTTAAAATACTTTTAACTTTTCTTATGTGGGAACTTCAACACTGGACCTCTCAAAGAAACGGAATTCAAGCCCATAGCAGCCACAATTTCAAACATTTGAGTGTCGGTTTAGCCTAGTGTATTCACTTATTTCCCTTCTGCTTATGAGGAACTAAGTAATAAGACAATTTCTGCTAATGTTTATCTGGATTAGCGTGAAATATATAGAAGAATAAACTAATTAAAAATCAAAAAAAAAGCGCTTTTAGAAAAAGGTTAATGTGTGTGTGCATAGCTAAAAAATGGGAAGACCGTTAAATAACAAACTTGGTATTGAAATTGAGTATCTTTCAAGTATTGGAACATGAAGATTTTCAAGAAAATCCCCGTTATCCACAATTACTTTTTACATTGAACATTTTTCGAAAGTTTTGAATTTCTTGAAAATGCCTCTAACGATTTTGATTAAAATAGGTATATCAAAGTTATTAAAATTACAATTAAAATGTCTATATTGAACTTTGTGGAATAGCTTCTGAAGATCAGTTCCTTCTGGATGAGTTTCGCTGAATTTTGTATAACTGGCAAACCTGCAGTACATACATTTCCAGTGAATCTTTTCGTGCAATACAATACTTTCCAATCTTACTCTATATAGTAGAGAAAGTAATGTAAACGTTGGTTGACCATGATCAATATAGAGAGACTGATTTGTTGATGTGGACATAGGTCAAGGGCCTAAATCCAAGATGATGAAAAATAAATGTCTATTTCTGTTACATGGCTGTCAGCCTAATGGCATTGGCGGAGATTTTCCTGCCGAAAGATTTCCATCAAGTCACAATGTATTTTATTCGGTTTATTCTCATGTTATGTGCTGCGGAAGATAATGATAATCCACCACAGTATGATGTCTATCCATTCTCCTTATCACTTATTTTATATGTAGCTTAACGTCCTTTAACCTGGTTGGTCATATCGGACGGTGAATGACATTGATGAAATTATGCTCAAATGATCATGGGGTCCATGTTGGTTAAAATTACTTGACATTCGTTTTCTGAAAATAAGGGAAAACCCCCAAAAACTCAAGAGATAGCTCTTGTTACTTAGTGATTTATTAGTATAAAGGAAATAAGGTAATACACTAGGGAAAATCGACAGCCAACTATTTTAAAAGTCCGTTGCTATGAGCTTGAAATTATGTTCCCTCTTCATAGCCAGGAGTAAAACGAAAGAAGTGTAACAAATTCTCGTTTGAGAAAAGATTATTTTAAAATATAAACCAAAAACAAGTAATATCCCGCAAATATTTAAAACTAAATATGGCATACTTTGTGAGGTTTAACAAGATCTACATTTTTACTTTCTCTAGCCCCGTATGTACAATCTACAAACTGGATAAGGAAGATTGTTCTATTCCATCCAAAAAATTGAATTTTAGATTTCACCGGAAATATATGTTTTAGGGTGCCCCTAGTCGGAATAAAGTCAATTTAAAAAAAGGTAAGTGTGTATGTGGGTGTGTGTGTGTCTCGGTATTTAGGTTTAGTATCTTCCAAAGTTGCAACACGAAGATTTTTGAAACAAATCTCCCTAGTATAAACTACCCTTTGCATGGAAAAATTGTCGGAAAGTTTGACTGTCTCAAAAATGGTTCTATCGATTTTAATTAAGATACCGTATATTAAAGATATTTACATCCCAAATAAAATGTATATCTTGAATTTTCTGGGAATAATCTCCGACCACTTTATTCTGGATGAATTTTGCAGATTTCTGCTCAACTGCCAAACCGTAAGAGATAGACAAAAACGCACTGCACAAAAATGTAGAGCTCATCAAAACACACAACTTATGTAATTAACATTTTTATTGTGGTGTTAACCGTTTCGGAGTTATTCCTTGTTATTGGTTTCAATTGTAACATATTTATACTTTTAAACATTTGACTATCGTTTTGGCCTAGTGTAATCTCTTATTTCCCTCCTACTTAAGAACATTTTGCTAATGATAAGCGTGGTGTATGAAGAATAATCTTATGTAAGAAATTTGTAGAAAAGCTATGTGAGTGTAACATCAGATTTTTGGTATAGTAAGCTTTTGTTCACTTCTAACGGTTTACCAGTTACACGAAAGTCATGCCGAATGAACAGAACCCATAGAAATTTCAAAGTATATATTTTATTTGTCTTGTGAATAACTTTAATATATGCTATTTTAATAAAAAATTTACAGTTATTTTTGAGAAAATGAACATTTACGATTTTTTTTTCTTTTAAAGAGTAATTTGGGATGGGATAATTTTGTTGAAAATCTTCGTGTCTGTCCTTGGAAGATGTTGAATTGAAATATCAAGTTTGATATTTACAGAGATTTTTATTTATTTATTTTTTTTAATGTTTAACGTCCTTTAACCTGGTTGGTCATATCGGACGATGAATGAAATTGGTGTAATGATGCCTAAATAATCTTGGGGTCCAGGGAGCTTAATGTTATTCGTCTTCTCAGGATAAGTGAAAACCACGAAAAAACCCCTATCCGTGTAACTCACCCTAAGCGAGATTCGAACTCATGACCTGTTGAATGTGAAGTATATACGCTACCACCATACTACCCAGGCGGGCTTACGCTCTGTATTACTCTATTCCCATTTTATCTACAACTAAATATGTAATAAATGCAGTTCTACAAATGTTTATCTCCATGAAGGTGAAGGAAGTACCATAATAGGTGTTAATCGCCGCGCCGTGGTCCAGTGGTTAGACCACTCGCCTCTCACCTAGACGGCCGGGGTTCTATCCCTGCGCCGCTTTGTGGTGGACAAAGCGGCGCTGGGGCGGAATTTCTCCGGATTCCATCCTCATTCATGTATCATCAGGGTCACTGCCTGCGGTGCCATAAGTAGTTAAAGCGGGCGAAAAACACTACAAAAATTGTTAATTAATCGTTTTTTCTACCCATGTGTATGTAGAATAAGAAATGGAAATGTGTCAGACTAAAAAATTCAATGTCGTAGTCAGTTTTTACATGTAGAGAAGAATAAACTGTTTTACAAATAGTTTGTCTAATAATGGGAAGAGGAAGTCATGTAAATCTAATACATCCGATATATATCTTCTGCACATAGAGAAAGTATTGCACTGCAAAAAAAATCGATTCCGAGATGTCACCGAAAATACATGTTTTAGAGTCCCCTGTATCCAGATAGAGAAATTCTAGAAAAAGATCCATGTGTGTATATGTGTCTGTGAACACGATAACTCAAAAACGAAACGCTGGTAAAATACCAAAGACGCCATTCAGTTTCTTCCAAGAAATGCGACACGAAAATTTTAAAAAATATCTCTCCACTCCAAACCGGCCTTTACACGAAGAAATGACAACTAAATATGTTGATTACCACAGAGTTAGAAACTAAAGTTGGGATTAACGTGAATTTAACATAACAGCATGACGTAACGTGAAAGTCTAGCACATTGTGTTGGATAAGCTATTTAAGATTGACATCAGCTGATTTAACCTATGAGTCTGTAAATATTAATCTTTTTCATGTGACTGAACAATTCAGCAATGGGATGGAATAACAAAATCATTGAGAATAATTCCTAAAGGACTTTTGGTTTAGCGTCTTTTTCTTTCTCTAGCACTATGCACGTAGTAGGTAGAAAAGGTATTGTACGCTACCCAAAAATTCGATACCGAGATTTCATCTGAAACCACACAAAGGATTTTAGAAAAAAAAAACCAAGTGTCTCTGTGTCTGTGGACAGCACAGCTCAAAAACGAAAATTCGATTGAATACCAATCTTAGTAATCAAGTTAAGTATCTTCTAAGGATGCGAAACAATCTTCAGAAAAATTTCCCCACCGCAAACTGCCATTTACATAAACATTTTTGCGAAATTTTAGATTTTCTAGAGAATGTGCAACACCTTTCTTTAAAATGACATATATTAAAGATGTGTACATGAAAAATAGCATATATATATTCTGAGTTTGCTAGGAATAGCCCCTGAACTCCTCAGTATTCTGAATGACTTTTGCATAACTGGTAAGCTTCAAGAGATTTTAAAGCATACAGTTTATATGATATACATTTTTTCCGAGATATTTTTTTTATTGCTTTATGATTTAAATTACTTAAACTTTTCTCAAACGGGAAGTCATATTTCGTTTCATCTCTCCTTTGTTTACTCCTGATCGCGCATAAAGAACCGAATTTCAATTGTTTCACATAGGGAGTGGATTTTAAGGATTTGACTATCGCTTTAGCTTAGTGTATTATCTTATTTTCTTCTACTTACAAGGAAGCCAGTAATAAGACTACCCTTGCTAGTATTTATTTCGATTAGCGTGATGTATATAGAAGAATACTCTCTTGTAAGAAAAGTTTGTTTGCATAATGGCTACGAAGGTCACGTGAATGGAATAACTCAAATACTTTAACTCCACTTTACGGTCAGTCACGTTAAGTTAATTGTAATTTCGACTTTAGAACAACATATTTTACTAGTTAAAATGGAAATGTAGTTCTATTTACGGACGGCCTTTAACTGTAGTGGTTCTCAGTTTCCCATTCTATACCACTTAATTTTGCTCAGAGGCGTCTTTATCAGGCTTGAGGTTCTTTTACTTGCCGTAAATTTATGACGGCTTTACTTCCCCAAGGATTTTTACACCCATCGTCCACCGCCGGGTCTGAACCCATGATCTTGTGTATATTAAGCTAGCATGGTAACCATTACACTACAGAGGGTGACTTTTGCTTAATTATATGTCACAATGTAATGTATTCACTTAAGGTGAAATTGGGTCAAAAGTTGTGGAAAATTGAAAACTTATTTTGTTTGCTGATAAAATTATATAAATTCTAAACTTTTTGAAAATGTATCATTTTTTCCACGTGGCGCACTCTTAACTTCAAATTAACTAAAGCCATAGATGGGCAGCCTCATACTCATTAATAGGCGTCACAAACTTTTTTCCAACACTTTTCTATACTCAAAATGCAATTCTTCCTTAATATGTTTCAAAATTTTTATACTGTCTCTTATGAACACATACTGAAAGTAGACACATTACTTTTTCGAAATAATGCTCCAATCTTTATAAATAAACTACTGACTGTTGAAAAATTATGAATTTTGGAAAGTTGAAAAAATAATAATTTTCTATACTAATTAGGGTCAATGATAATACATATAATATGATCTATTTTTAAACTCATTTTCTGTAAAACTGGATGTTTGTATGTCAATGCTTTTAAAAATGCATCACGTGGCTCATTTTTATTAGAACAAAGAATTTAGACAGTAAAAAAAGTATTATTTAAATAACCATGTAAGCTATAATTTTGATACATGGTAAAAATATCACTATTGCTGTGTGTAATAACTCGTATTAATTTCAATAAGATATCTTAAATGCCGTGCATTTTCCAAATTTTCCTTAAGCGAGGAATAATATCCACACAAGAACAAAAATGTAATCTTCTTTAGTAGGGCATACAAATGGATGTAAAATGGCACAATACCATTTTTGCCCTAAAAATTACCAATCCCTTAAACCAGTTTTTTAAGCAAACGCTAACAAAATCTAAACCGGTAACAAGAGGGAAATCCAGATTCAGGGCTTTTAGCAAATAACCCCCTTGTTACCCATTATACTCTCATATATTAAATAACTATATAAATGGTTTTAGGGTGTACTGCCATTATTTTATTTCAAAGAAACGGAGAATTCTTTTATGTTACCTCAAGGGCTCTTAAAGGAGAGTTTCACATAAGAGATACCACATACTGGCAGGAAATAATTTATTTCCATTAAAATAATGTTAATATATATAGGAGAAACGGGTTATCGCTGCATTTGCAAATTTATTAGCTGTATTCAAATAATAATGTTGAAATATATTTTTCCGCAATAAAAGAATTACAGATTTTTAGAGGAAAAGATCAAATATAATACATTTAAGATTTAAGATTTCATACTAAAATCCAAGAAAATGATCCTACATACCTAAATATTTAAACCTATTTTATATACATTTGTTTATTTTCCTTCTTGCTCTCCTCATATATAGGACCTTTAGGAATTGCAAACAAGCGTTTTGGGTCAGACGCCTTATGAGGAGCAGAGAGAAGCCAAGAGGTAGCATCAATCCAATGCCTGGTATGAAAACGATAAGATGATATATGACGGTGAAGTGAATGACAGGAATGATGGTGGTGCAATTAGTGATATAAAGGGTATGGAAAACTTGAGAACCCGGAGAAAACCCGCATCGTCTACCACAAAATCCCATATGCAACCTCCTGGGATCGAACTCGGGCCGCCTAGGTGAGAGGCGAATGGTCTAACCACTGAGTCATGGTGACGCCCTTTCTAATGTTAGAAGATGCGTTTCCAGTTAATTTTCTCTCACTTCCGAATTTAGCACAATTTTATAACTTACATTGTAGATAATGGTACACTAGTGCAAGGTTAAGTTAAATCAGAAGAAAATATGATTTATTTTTAAATTGCTTAATTAAACTAAACACTAATTTCCTTGGGCTAATATAATTTCTAAAACTCCCAGTTATGAAGCTGTTTGTGTTCGCACTTTTGTTATCTATTCTTAATACTTATATTAGATTAATTTTAGAAATATATCCTACATTCATAATAAATATTTAACGAATTGGCAATCCATGGTTTATATGCAATAAATAGGTTGTGATAATAGAATGTGACTATTTTCATATACTTTCAATAAATATTAGTCATGAGTTAAAACCATTTTTTTGGAAATAATAACTAAATCATTCATTATTAGCACCATAACAAGAGAGAGACCGAAAGTTTGGTTAACTATATGACTTGGATAACATACACTGACCATGATTATATCAATACAGTAACGCTGTTAGACGGCAAACTGTGGACACATAGTCGATGCGTCAATGAGAATGTCAGAAAATAGTGATTTCAACTCCAAGAGCTCACAAGAAAGCATAAACGAATGCTCTTGTGATACTTTTCCTTTAAACAGGCGGAGGACAGCACGCTGGGCCTTGATTTAAATAGCCAAAACTAGCCAAGTTTGGGCACATACTTAATGGAAATACGTATACTAAGATATAAGGTGTTTGTTTAAATACGATCTGACAATTTGGTATTTGGGCATCTATAAATGTAGCAATGTGAGTGTGGGTATGTGTGATATAAGAGTGTTTCTGTGAATATAAAATGAGGATAGTTAAGACTTCCAAATCAAGTATTTTCTTGAGAATATGTGCGATCCATACGACTGTATGACGTAATTAATGTAATTCTAACCATTTAGTAAATTGTATTACCCAAAACAATAGTCAGTGTTTATAAAATCACGTCAATGGCAGTCAAAAATCTTTGAAGTCTAATATTTTTAGCTTAATTATCAACAGGACGTGACTTCAATGGCACATCTTCGCACTCTGTCAGTCTTATTAAATACACTTAACGAATTTCGGAATTATATTACAGAAAGACATATAGTTCTACATGCTCACACAACAAAATGTATGCTTTAATATGCATATTATCCACGTGTATGAAGGACGTATAGTCTGCAATAAATTTTCTTCAAACGTTTAATGCAAATTAACGTTACGATTTTATTCATAAGTACATTTTAATTAATTAAACCAAGCTACCAATTTCATTCAAAAATATCTGCTATTAAGAAACAAAAAAAAAAAAAACCATTAGGTTCAAAACACAAGCCTAAAATTTCCATTTGTCTTATGATCTGCCATCAAATAGCCCTACATATGAGGAATAGGTGAAGGGAACAAAATAAATATTACATTTATAAACTGTAGTTTTTCCAATATCATTAAACACAATTTACACCTGAAGATCATGAATCACGTCACATGCGCTGATGTTCCTCCATTATTGGTGAACTATGGTTGGGTACGACATTTATTTCTCAGTACTTTTACATTTTCTAACACGTATGTACACTGCATTTAGTAGATAGAGAAGGTATTGTTTTCCACCCGAAAATTTGAAATTAAGATTTCTCAGGAAACACGTGTTTTAAGGTCCTCTGAATAAAGAAAAACATGTGTGTGGTCAGCATAACTCAATAATGAAAATTCTTATGTGTTCCATTCACATGACTTTCTCTACATCTCTGCAAGAAATCATTGTTAAAAAACTTATGCTTCTATTTACTTCATGCTAATCGAGTAAAAATTAGAAGATATAGTCTTATTACTCGTTTCCTTGTAAGTAGAAGTGAAATAATGGAGTACCATCGATTAAAACGATACTCAAAAGCTGGTTGCTATGTGACTGATGTTCTTTTATTTGTATGGACAGGAGTTCACAAATTCCAGTATGAGAAAAGTGTGTTTTTTAAAGCTGAAACCCAAAACAAGGAATATCTCAAATAATTTCAATTCCACGAAAAAAATATTTAACATAAAATGTGTTTTAAGGTGCTCTACATTTTTTTCTGTGGTAAGCTTTTGCTGAATATGGAAGAGGTGCTTTTGCATTAATTTTTTAAGAGAGTATTCTAGTATTTTATTTATAAGAATATTAATATGTGTAATTTTTGTTGGTTCCGATTTAAATTCCTTTATATTTTATTTATATCTTTAATATACGGTATTTTAATCAAAATCGATACAGCCATTTTTTAGAAAATCACAATTTTCGAAAAAGTTCCATGTAAAGGGTAGTTGGGGGAATTTTTCTCAAAATCTTCGTGTCGCATCCCTGGAAGATACTAAACTTAGATACAAAGTTTGGTATTATACCGACTATTCGTTTTTGAGTTATCGTGTTCACAGTCACACGGACACACACACGAACCGTTTTCTGAAAATGCCTTTTTTTTTTTTGATACAAGGGACCCTAAAACATATATTTCCGGTGAAATCTCGGTATAAATTTTTTGGAGTGCAATACCTTCTCTGCACATTATGTACATAGTATGTGAAGAGAAAGTAAAACTCGGTTAAATATCAAATTTGGTATTTAGTTTAGTATCTGGATACGATACTAAGATTTTCATGAAATCCTCCATCCCAATTACCATCTACATGGAATATTTTTATGTAAAGTTTGAATTCCTCAAAAATGGCTCCAATTACTTTGATTAAAACACATGCTTAGGATATTTTTGTGAATTTTCTGAGAATATCCTCTGAAGTTGTTGTTTTTTTCTGATTGTTTTTTTTTTTATGTCCTTTAACCTAGTTGGTCATATCGGACGATGAATGAAATAGGCGAAATGACTCTCAAATAATATCGGGGTCCAGGGAGCATAAAGTTACTCGACATTCGTCTTCTCAGGATAAGGGTAGACTCCGAAATTAGAAAAAACCTTATGCGGGTAACTCACCCTAAGCGAGATTCGAACATAGGACGTTGAATGTGAAACAAACACGCTAGCACCACACTACCCAGGTGGACTCTCTGAAGGCCTATTCATTCTGGATGACTTTTGTATAACTTAAAAACCGTAACAGATATACAAAACGTACTGTACAAAAATGTAGACACGTTAAAATACACAATTTATGACATATACATAGCGATTGTTATTGGTTTCAACTTTAGGCTTTTCTCAAACGGGAAAGTCGTCTTTCTTTTCGTCTCTCTTTTTTTACTCTAGAAAAGAAAGGCTGTTTGTCAAACAGCTACAGAAATTCATGTGAATGGAACAAATCAGAATATGGTTTTGAGTTCAGAAAGAAAATGTTGCTAATTATTGCCATTTCTCAGTTCGTTCTCAAGTATCTTAAAAATCAAGCACAGCTTACATGATACGACAAGTACCGATACTCCAGGTAAAAACCAATTGCAACATCAACAACACGGGATTTTACCGCAGAGTCAACCAGTTCACGCGTGGCGCTCTCCATCGCTAGAGACAAGAAAGTGGAGCCATTCATTATACACGCGCATTCTGAAAACTCTCTTCTTTTGGCACAGCATATGTTGGCATTATATTACATACATAAGAAAATGTAGCATATATCTATTAAATTATGGACTTTTCTAATTAAAACCAGTTGTGACATATATGCCTTTCTATAAAGCATAATGTGTAACAAAAAAATAAAACTTAAAAAACTGAAAGAAGTTTTCACAGCCTATAGTTTAGATTAATTATGGAGGAACTTTTTCATGGTCTATAAAGCATGAGGTTTTTTGTTAATGTTACTAGAACTTAGAGTTACGAATGTTTAAAAGAAAAATATGATGGTCAAAATATATTTTTATAAAAACATCGCGGAAATTCTGTAATAATATGAGCCAACATGGGGCGTTGTTATCAAAGGGATGTTTCAAAGCTTGCTTTTTAAACATAGAGGTTTCTACGGTTGAAAGAAAATCATCATTTTCATGAAGCTCAATTTTACGGCACATTTGAGAATGTCCGGAGGGCCAGCGGTTCGAGTGAGAGGGGGTTGAAATTCTTTTCTAATTTAATATGCAGCATACAGGTAAGGGGTGGAGAGAGGGGGGTTCATTATACCGAAAGGTACGCCACACCTTTACCACCCCGCGGCTCTAGAGCATGGTCATTAGTGCGTAGCGAGGGAAGGGTGGGTTGACTGGCGACAGGTTGTAGGTTCGATTCTTGCCCTCCAGGCAAAAAATATCCTCTTTTTTTATCCTCGAAGCGGACAGCTTTTCTATGTAAGATGTGCTCTTTTGCCTGATATTAAATTACTATTGGAAACCAGAACGATGAACATGAAATGGCTTTTTACCTAACAAGAACGTTTAGATCGCAAAAATATGAAACGTAGAGTTTGTCATCTTGCACTTTTTATGAGAGGTTAAGGATAAAACTGAAATTAAAATAGAATGCTTGAAATATTTGTAATGATTTTAAATTAATTCTTAAACTTAAGAATAACTAAGAGGTATTGATGCATGAAAACAGATTACTACCACAAAAACGCTGATACAACATACGTATTTTAGAAAGAAATTAAAAACACCTAAAGTCTAGAAATGCCACTTTAATGACTAATATAATAAAAATTATAACCATGCCACCCATTCACAGGGCTTCCTTTATTCATGACTTTACATATTATTATTATGAACGTCTATTATTGCATTTACTTCAAAGAAACAGCAGTGGTCATAGACTTAAGAACTGGACGCTATACACTGGTATTAAAATTACATCCTGAAGTTTATATTTTAATTCTTACAGGATTTGGAATAATTTCCAATTTCTTTACATGCAGTGGCGGGAAATAACTGAAAATGGAGAGGACTTGCAGAGCAACACATAGCTTATGCCACTGTTATTATTTAAAATAAAGAGATTTATGTACATTTTCCATCTAGCATGTTTTCTTCTATTATTGAACGTTTACCAGTTGTACAAGCTTATTCAAAATGTATCTCTAATGAAGTATATTTCACAAGACATTCCCAGAGAATTTAATTATTTCAGCTTATTTGTCAGGTAGTTATTTTTTAATTCATTATATTTTTATGAAAAGCGTTAGATAGGAATTTAAGAATCAATATAAATGAATTAAATAACAAGTTATGGTCATATGGGGAAAATAAGAAGCTTAGAATGAAGACAATAATAATAGGAAAGGCAAGCGATCAAGAGTTTAAATATTTATAATCCAAAATATCAGCTATCGAAAGAAAAGTAGATACTTAAGAAAACATTGATAGTAAAATATAACTTAATGGATGTATAATAATAAATTTTTTCAATCACATCAGGTAAGATAAGAATCCATAGAACTGTTGCAAATCCGGTTTTGAAATATTGTTTTGAAACATATGTAATAAGAATTGGTGAGCATATCGGTTAAGGAAGTGGGCTTAAGGAAACGATTGGGAGAAAACAGCAAGTGATAGGGATAATATAGTAATATCAGTAACAGGAGGAAGGATCATAAACAAAGAAAACGTACTTCGAGATTTCCCAGACTAGCATTATTATAAACCATATGGAAAGAGAGGTATAGGACGACCAATAAAAGATGGGCAGAACAGTTCTCATTAACCTCGTGACAGGTAACAGACTAGAAGTGTAAGCGGAGAGAGAAGTTGAGGAATGTCTGTGTGGCTTTCGATTAAACAGATCAACTAAGGACCATGCCTGCCAGTATGTTTACTTATGGTGAAGTGCTCCGAATATAATGATGGTGTACACACACTTTATGGCTTACAAAAGTGCATATAATATTTACAAAGTATTGATAGGATCAAACTGTTGAAAATACCAGAGAGCTTGTGAGTGCCAAAGTAGATAGTTAATTTACTGTTAATTTGCATTAGCCAATAACATGCCAGAGTGATGGTACTGGGACAGCTGACCAGGGAATTTGAGGTGAGGAAAGGTTTGAGACAAGGTCATACTACTTCGACAATATTATTCAACCGTTGCTTGGATATGTTACTTGGAAGATTAAGTTGAATCCTGGTACAGTCAATCTTGCATACAGTCACTACAGACGCTGTCCTTATTGATAGAAAACAATACAGCATTAAAGGACACGTTGTAGAAAATATTTGAAAATTCTAGAACACTGGGACTAAGAACTAGCGAGAAGAAGAACATATATGATTAGTTCAAGGGAGATGAACAGAGTAAAAGGGAAGAGAGACCATTAATGGGAAAAAGAAAATTATGAGAGAGTTGGAGAAAATAAATATCTGGGGGTCTAATACAGAAGAAAACCTAGTTCAGTGCTGAGACTAAACACGGATATCAGTTAAAATTCATGATATTTTGCTTTCAAAAGCTTCTCAAATCCTCCTCGCTCTCTAAAGCCTTAAGCTAACCGTATATCACGTCATAATTTGACCGGTGGTGCTTTACGCGCCTGAGTCATAGAAGTTTATGGATAGAAACAAAAACACACTTCGAGCATTGGAGAGAAAAATGCTGAAGAACACCCTTACGATGATCTGTGAAAAGGAGGCAGACGTATTCGAAATCATCGTGAATTATACCAGTATTCTGGCCAAATTTACCTACGAATATAGTGCTGATTTAAATCACCACTTTGCAATGCGCCGGTCTCAAGATTTCCATTTCCTGGCGACGAATTTATTGTGGACAACAATGACATCAGTTTTGGAAGCACTCTATCCAGAAAGACTCTCTCAAGGGTAGAAAAGAACACTTCACGAGAACTCTTAGCAGTAATAAAAGCGATGAAACACTTCCACAAGTACCTTTACCTGAGTTCCAACGACCTAGTGGGAGAGACAGGCATCCAGAGCACAACTTTACACCGCGATACTTATAGCTGATCTTCCCTCGGAGCTAGGTGATGCAAATCCTGGAAGAAGTACGAGTGGGGACTTTGTTCGTTTGGATCCCAAATCCTCCCAATTAACAACTTCGATAACGGTATTACTGGCTAAGCCTACGTGCAAACCTTAGAGGTGGTACCATTAGTGCCATGTGTGCAAGGCAAGTCGCGGGCCACAGACCCGAAACCGGGTTAGCGTGCAGCAGTATAACGTTGGAACACACTTAGAATGCAAATCCATCGACATTGAACCACTTCGTGAGTCAGACAGGTGCTATAGGTATTTGTTGGTGGTCATGAATTCCATCAAGTGGCCGACGCCGTATATATACCAGAAGACTATCGCAAACTGCCTCTAGAACTGTTTTTCCGTTGGAACTGCACAGCTTTGGATCTAGCCTGATGAGAAAAACACTGGAGCTACTAGAGTGCACAAGCCACGGACAATACTTCTCCACTCATATTCAGATAGCATGGTAGATTGGTATACTAAGGTACAAGAAGAATATTTGAGGAAAATCATGGCCAATCACCACTGTTGGCCGACCGCTTTTCAACCCACGTCAACACTGCATCACCAGCCAGCTTGATAGGCTGGGAGTTGCGTCTACCATGAATCTAAATATATGGGCCGGTCCCTATGGCCACGCTCGCTAAAGCGTCTCGCTTTGGTGCTTCGTGGGTTCGAGTCCCGCCTTGGGCATGGATGTTATATGTTTGTGCAATGTGTATATGTTTGTAAAAGAAACAGTAAAACCAATAAACCAGTAATCAGTAAAACCTACGGGGGGAAATGTAAATAGGGATACAGTACCGGAGTCCTGATCAGACTCCGTTACTGTTTTATATAAAAAAAAATATATATATGAGAGATCCCCTGCAGCATAACAGCGAGCAGCTGGCTATGTGGAGCATGTCGTTGATCGACTTCACCACATGAATGAGATGGCCCGCCAATCCATCCTGATAGCGACCAGATGAAGACCCACTACGACTGATAGACCAACATTCAAAGGTTTCAATCAGGGTGATATCTTTGTTGTACCCGGACCAAGGGACGTTTATCCAAGCTTAAACACCAATGGTAATCGCCATAACTTTGTCGAGGATTAATGATGTACACCGATTCGAAGGCTGTCCCGAGGGAATAAGCTGATGGTATGCCTGGATTTTCTAGCTGCTGGTCAGGACGATTAGTCCTGAACTGGGAGCAGTATGACTTGCTCAAATGCTCGCAACTATTGCCACCATACATTTTTTCCAGTGACTTTCTTTTCACACTCGATTCCTTGTCACACCTGCCAGGAAAAAAAGGAAGCGTTTCAAATACGCGATGCAGATGCTCTGAAGGATACAATTCGCGTAACAGTGCGAAATTATCTTTTTTAAAATTCTACCACCGACAGGAAGTTGATGCTGATCCAGATCGGCTAATTTCAGAAGCACATTTTATAAAATTATGAATGAAATCGGGTTTAAAGCTGTGAAAGGAAGCCGAAACATAAGTTTTCGGGTACCTGTTATTTTCATTTCGGTCGTTCTTTTCGAAAACTAAATATGTACCATTTATATTCTTGTAACTATTGATTTCTCTAGCATATATGTACATACAGTGTACATGGTAGCTTGAGAGGGTATTTTATTCAACCCAAAAAATCTTTAACCAATAACAGAGTATACTACTCACTGTTTAAGCTGTCGGAATAAGGGTTAAATGCATTGAATGCCGCGTGTACTTGCATTGTGGGCGTGAAAGTATGACTATCTCTGGCATGAATGGCGGAAGCCTACATTATAAAATCTACATTTGTTCTGTTGCGAATCAACATAAGGATGAATATATAGTACTGTTTTTCAGATAAACATGGACATCATCAATCTCAGCTTGGCGAAATCAAATCTGGTGTTCCTTAAGGAAGTATATGAGGTCCTATATTATACCTGATCTATGTCTGTGACATTCCGGCATATAACGAAGTGTCAGTTGCTTAATTTTCCAATGATGTAGCAATTCTCAGCAGGGAAAAAGGTAATACATCTTCATATAAATTACAGATGTACATATAAAATTAATGTACCAAATCACTGCATAACTCTTTGTGCTGAGGATGTCCCACAAACCGAAACAAAGGCTAATTTTTAATAAAGAATTAACGTGGAAAGCACACATCATTGACATAGTATGACAAATTAGATACAGAATCGCACAGGTACATTATTTAATACGAGAAATATCACCCCTCCAATACATCACAAAAGCACGATCTATTTCTCCTTGATTTGGCCTATGGGTGTGGCATTTGCAAATAAAGGAGTACAGATTCTTCAAAATCATTTCCTTCAACTAATAACAAATGCACCATGGTATATCCGCAACACAACCACCCAACAGGATCTTCAGATACCACTAGTAGATACTGTCCTCCAAGACTGCTACACGAGGCTCTACAACCAGTTCGCCAATCACTCCAATCTACTACTCAACTCGATTCAGCAGCTTGAAGAACTAGAAAGTTAAAAATGTGTTTGTTATACTCGCTTGACTTTCTCTGTCTGTTCTGTAAACAGAATTTTTACAAAAGATTATTCTTCCATCTACACCAGGCTAATCGGAATAAGCATTAGCAGAATGTTCTTATTACTTAGTTCCTTATCAGTAGAAGGGAAAAAAATGTTTTAAAAGCTATCGTTGTGCGATTGTCACTGAAATTCGATTCTTTGCTTGGCCTATAACAAAAAGACACTCTCTCTCTGAAAAAATTTAAAGTATTTTAAAATTGATACTCATAACAAGGAATATCTTGGAAACGGTCAATTCTACAATAAATTCAAATAACATAAATTTTGCGTTTTAATGAAATACATAGTTTTTGTGTGGTAAATTTTTGTTTATTCTTACGGTTTAAAAAATTATGCAAAATTCTAAAAAAATTATCAGAACGAACAGGGCTTCAGAAACTATCCCCGGAAAATTCAAGATATAAATTTTATTTTTTATGTAAATATATATAATCACAGTCAAGTTAAATCAGTTTAATCAAGTCCAGTTTGATCAAAATAAAGCAATTTTTGAGGAAAATTCAAAATGTTTCATTTGTGGTGGGCGGAGTTTCTTGAAAATCTTCGTATCGCATCCTTGGAAGATAAGCTTAGAAAACCAAGTTTGGTATTTAACGGTCAATTATTTTTTGAGATATGCCTCCCATACACACATACACACACGGAACCTTTTCTAAAAATGTTTTTGGACTCAGGGGACCTCAAAAATATACTTCCAGTAAAATTTCGGTATCAAAGTTTTGGGTAGAATGTAATATCTTCTCTATACATACGTACACGGTACGTGTAGAGAAAGTAGAAAGAAAGCATCATTCGGTCCTGACATTACATAAAACCTGTCATTGGATAGGGTCCTTGCCTAGTTTCAAGCTGTGTTATTTTCTTGTAATGATCATAAATGTGAAGATCTAAATGTACAATAAAGCTACCATTGTTTATAAAAATCTGATGTGTTCCATCCACATGATTCTCTCTGCTTCTCTGTAAAAAAGTATTGTTAGGAAGCTTATTCTTATGATAATCGAGATAGACATCAGCAGAAATTGTTCTTAAGTAAGTAGAAGGGAGAAAATCTGATGTGCTCCATTCTCATCATGTCCTCTAGCTGTTCGGTAAACAAAACTTTTATTCGAAACATTAATCAGTAATCTACATCATACTAATCAATAGAAACATAAGTAGAATTAATCTTATTACTAGCTTGCTTGCAAGTAGAAGGAAAATAAAAAAATGCACAGGCCAAACCGATAGTCTGTTCTTTAAAAATCGGTTCGCTATGTGAACAATTAAAATTCCAATTTCTTTGCTTGCCAGAAACAAACAAACGAGAAACGATAAGAAAGATGTTCTTCCCGTTTGGGAAAAGACAAAGTAGCTAATATTGAAACCAATAATCCGGAATATCTAGAAAATGGTTAACACTAAAAAATATGAGTATGGCACAAATTGTGTGTTGTATGAGATCTACATTTTTTCTGTAGTAAGTTTCTGTATTTCTTACGGTGTACCAGTTATACAGAAGTAATCAAGAATCAAGAAGTCTTCAGAGGCTATTCCCAGAAAATTCAAGATATACATTCCCTTTGTCATAACAATATTTTAAACATAAGTTATTTTAATCAAAAGCGTTACTGCCATTTTTGAAAAAATGTTTCATGTAAAGGGTAATTGGGATGGCGAGATTTTCTTGAAAATCTTAGTGTTGCATTCTTGGAAGATACGAAATTTAAGTACCAAGTTTGGTATTTAACGGTCTTTTCGTTTTTGAGCTATGCTGCCCACTGGCACAGACACACATATACAATCAGACACACACATGGACCTTTTTATAAAAATGATTTTGTTGGATTCATGGGAACCCAAAACAAGCATTTCCATTTTAATCTTGGTATTGAGTTTTGGGCGCATTACAATACTATTTTACACACTATGTACATAGTATTTGTAGAGAAAGTAAAAAGACGGAGTGATAGTCTATATATGGGTCCAAAGAAACGCGCAGCTATTGGACAGACGCAAAATTATACAAGAATAAATCGACAAAAACCAAGAGCAAGGCCAGGTGCTTCAGCTAGTATTTTATACTGCCTATGGAGTAAAAAGCCTTAGAGTTTTAATATCTAATAAAATTGCACTGACGTAATGAAATACCTTACCAGAGGGGGGATGCTATATATTTGGAAGCCTTCCAACATTTTCACTCTCAGAGACGTTTAGTCCAGAACGCTGCTAATTAACAATGTTCGCTTTTTCCTGATTGTGTTTCCTCACCAACCTCAGAGTATATTCTAAAAGTTGGGATTTTTGGCTTCATCAACCCACCCATCTCTCATTTAGCTTAACTTTCTGGAAGCCATCCTTCTGTGTGAATAATGACAACAGTTCTCTTTGCTCTGTGCCTGTTTTACTTATCTATTGGAATCACAAATTCTCTCCCTATGCTGTATTTGGTAGGTCCTCCTTGATCTTTGTCTAAGAACTTTACCTTTTGGAAAGTTTTCAGGAGTTCCAAACACCACTGAGCTTCTTTTAGTTACACTGCACGTACTAGCTACATAGTGTATCAGAAGGTATTGTATTGTGCCCAAGTGATAGTCAAATATTTTAAAAGCTGTCGTGTTGCGATTGTTATTGCAAATGGCTTCTTTGCTTGGCCAGGAGTAGATCAAAGGGAAAACGGACATTTCTTATCAGAGAAAAGAATAAGTACTTTACAATTGGTACCACTAACAAGGAATGTCTCAGAAACGGTTACCTCCTCAACAAAAAAACGTATAGGACATAAATGGTGTGTTTTGACGAGATCTAGATACCATTTTGTGCAGTAAGTTTTGGTCTATGTCCTACCTTTAGCGGTTAAGTAAAATTTGGTAAAATTCATTAAGATTTAAGAGGTTTTCAGGGGCTATTTTCCACAATAATCAATATATATATATTTTATTTGGTATTTAAATTACCTTAATATACGGAATTTTAATAAAATCTGTTAGAACCATTTTTATATAATCATAATTTTCGAAAATGTTTACATGTAAAGGTAGTTTGTGGAG
This sequence comes from Hymenopus coronatus, assembly GCA_030762935.1. Lineage (NCBI taxonomy): Eukaryota > Metazoa > Arthropoda > Insecta > Mantodea > Hymenopodidae > Hymenopus > Hymenopus coronatus. The sequence continues at coordinate 55,281,761 of CM060892.1, read as the reverse complement.
GGGATTTTCTTGGAAATCTTCGTGTCGTATTCTTGGAAGATACCAAACTTAAATACCTTAAACGGTCTTTTCGTTTTTGAGCTATGCTGCCCACAGACACACACATCCGCACATACCACATACAACTCACACACATGGACCTCTTTCTAAAACCGATTTTTTTTATTCAGGGAAACCCAAATTGTCTATTTCCGTTATAATCACGGTATCGGGTTTTTGGGTGCATTACAATGCCATTTCTATACAGTATGTGCATAGTACCTGTCGAGAAAATAAAAGGTAGTGTAAGAGTCTATAAATGGGCCCAAAGAAACGCACGGCTATTGGTCAGGTGCAACCTAAGGCAAAATTATACCAGAATAAATCGACAAAAACCAAGAGGAAGGCCGGGTGTTTCAGCTAGTATTTTATACTGCCTATGGAGTAAAAAGCCTTAGAGTTTTAATATCTAATAAAATTGCACTGACGTAATGAAATACCTTACCAGATGGGGGATGCTATATATTTGGAAGCCTTCCAACATTTTCACTCTCAGAGACGTTTTGTCCAGAACGCACTAATTAACAATATTCATTTTTACCGGATTGTATTTCCTCACCAACCTCAGAGTTTATTCTAAAAGTTGGGATTTTTGGCTTCACCAACTGACTCATCTCTCATTTAGCTTAACTTTCTGGAAGCCATCCTTCTGTGTGAATAATGACAACAGTTCTCTTTGCTCTGTGCCTGTTTTGCTGATCTATTGGAATCCCAAATTCTCTCCCTATGCAGTATTTGGTAGGTCCTCCATCTCTGTATAAGAACTTTACCTTTTGGAGAGTTTCCAGGAATTCCAAATACCACTGAGCTTCTTTTAGTTACCCTGCACGTACTAGCTACATAGTGTATCAGAAGGTATTGTATGGTGCCCAAGATTTTACATGACTTTCTCTAGCTGCTCTACAAACTTCTTATAAAATATTATTCTTCTTTCTACACGATACTAACCGAGATAAACATTAACAGAATGTTCTTGATTCTTACTTATTTATAAGTAGAGAGGAACTATGGGAATGCACTAGACTAAATTCATAGTCAAATGTTTTAAAAATTGTCGTTAAGCAATTGTCATTGCAAATAGCTTCTTTGCTTGGCCAGAAGAATAAAAATAAAAAAAAAATAAAACAAATCAAAAACAAACACTTCCTGTCTGAGAAAAGTATAACTACTTTACAATTGAAACCAATAAGTACCTCGGAAACGGTTACCTCCACAATAAGAAACGTAAAGGACATAAATTGTGTGTTTTGACGAGATCCACTTTATTATGCAATAAGTTTTTGGCTATCTCCTACGGTTCAGTGGTTAAGCAAAATTCGACAAAATTCATCCAGAATAAATAGGTTTTCAGAGGATATTTCCAGAAAATTCAAGATACACATTTTATTTGATATGTAAATTTCTTTAATATATGGAATTTTAATTAAAATCGCTAGAGTCATTTTTGATATAATCAAAACTTACGAATATTTTTACATGTAAAGGGTAATTTATGCTGGTGGAATGTTCTTGAAAGTCTTCGTGTCGCATCCCTGGAAGATGCCAAACTTAAATACCAAGTCTGGTATTTACCGGTCTTTCGTTTCTAAGCTATGCTGTCCACAGGCACACACACACATACACGGTCTTTTTTCTATAAATGATTTTTTCGGACTCAGAGCACTCCAAAGCATATATTGCCGGTGAAAACTCGACATAGAATTTTTGGGTAGAATACGATACCTTCTCTATCCACTATGTACTTTGTACATGCGAGCTAGAGAAAGTAAGAATATCCGTGCTCAATAACGAAAAGTACGTTAAATACTAAACTTGATATCTATAAGTTCAGTTACTTTCAAGGATGCGACACGAAGATTTTTAAGAAAATCCCTACATCCCTTTACATGGAAAATGTTTCCAAATGTTCTGTTATTCAAAAATAGCTCTAACGGTTTTGATTCAAATCTCTTACTTTCAAGATATTTACATGACAATTAAAATGTATATCTTAAATTTTCTGGGAATATCCTCTGAAGATCTCTTTATACAGATTGAATTTTTTCTGAATTTTACATAACTAGTAAATTGTAAGAGATAGGCAAAAACTGATTACACAAGAAATGTAGATCTTAAAATATACAATTCATACTATCTACATTTCTTTAGTATTTATTCTGCTTAATTTTCCGATGTACAGAAGTGTGGCTGATTCCACTTATCTGAAGATACAGCAAAAATATTGATACTACTTTCTCACTCACTTTTGATTTCAGCTTGATGTGATTATTAATCTTAACACTTCCATTCAGTCGTGTTTGAATTTCATATGCAGCATTTGCATCCCACATGTCTCATTGAACACTGCCGCTGTGTTTCGATAATTTTTCCTGAATTCACCTAGTACTAAAATCATATCTACCTCTACACCATATCTGCCAATTTTTAATTTGAATTGCCACAGCAAATAATCAACATGGCTGACCACGTAGGGTGCTGTATTTTATGAGTTCAGGAGGCTTTGAAACTACAACATTCATGATCTTTCATTTGATACTTTATTTTCTCCTCGAGTTCATGAGAGACATGCTTTAAAAGAAAACATCCTGTAATAGTTCAATAGTTCATATAAAAACATGTTTGAATAAAAGTTGCTTAGCTTATTATGGAGTACCAGAGTATACAAAACTAAAGTTCACCATGCTTTTATTTAAAATTGTGAGGTAAGAACCCGTGAGGGGTATTTCCATATCACAATTTGGAAGGCCCTTTGCTCCTTTAAGCTTTTGAATCCTTGGTGTTCGGGTTTTTCTGTTCGTTGAAGAAATATTCACCTTTAATACCCTATATATAAAACTGTGTGATTGTAATTCTGACTAACAGATAAAAATCTATTGATAATTAAAACAATATGGTGGAGTATTATCTATTAGGATTCCTGTATTCGCTTAAATATTATTATTTTTAATATATTTCTTAAGGGCTATGTTGGTCCAAAGTTAAAAATAAACCACACCATTCAGACCAAGAACATTCTGTTTACAGATTAAAAACCACAAGCGGTGTTAAAATGGTGTAAGAAAATATAGATTGAAACTTTAAAGCCCTATAAGCAAAGTATTCCAAAAATGTATGCAAACTGTCTATGTATCCTGTTTAAGTAAGAACGTATGTAAACACCCAAAATATTTGAGGATACGTTACAACCATTATTGTATTCCATCCACAAATTCGATACCGAGATTTCACCGTAATGCATGTTTTGAGGCAATCTTAATAAGAAAGGAATTTTTATACTGATATTCATATCTCCATAAATCTGTGAAATATGTGTGTATGTGTGTGTGTTTAAGCAGATATACTCAAAAATGAAAAACCCGAACCTGTTTAAGTTCAGTATCTTTCAAAACTTTCCCTCAAAGGTTTTCACCAAAATTCCCCAAACCAAATACCTTATACATTGACATAATTTTGATGTTTATTATTTTCTGAAAAGACTATAATGATTTTTACCCAAATGCAATATATTTAAGATATTTACATGGAAAATACAACATTTATTTTGAATTGCATTGGAATAGAATTTAAGATCTCTTCAATCGGAAGGAATGCTGAATACTTTTGTATAAAGTATAAGCCAAATAAGTAGATAAAAGATTTTTTTCACAAAGCATGTAGATGCCTTTAAAGCACACTATTTAGCTCAACCAATTTTTTGTGGCATTAGTCATTTGGAGATATTTGTTTTTATTGGTTTTTCGATAGTTTCTAAATAGTTAAAATGTTTAAATTTCTATTGCTATTCAGTTGATTTTCGCGATTAAAAGAGTACGTAATTTAACGGCCAGGGTATACAGACGCAGTCTTATACTTTATGCCTGTAACGAAATACTTCTGATAAATTTATCTTTATTAATATTTCGCAAGAATGATTGAGGAAGCTATAAAAATGTGATGTATTCCACTCACATGATTTTCGCTACCTATTCTAAAAAAGGATTCTTGTATGCAATTACTTTTCTATATACTCGTGCTATTTGAGATAAACATTAACAGAAATCGTCTAATTACTTGTTTCGTTGTAGATCTCGTAAATAAGGGAATACTGCTATGCTTAAGCGATAGTCAAATGTTTTAAGAGATGTCGCTATGTAATAGTATTGGTATGGCATTTCCGGGGCTAAAAACTGACCACTTTCCAATTCAACACTATGTATTTCAAAAGATAAATTAGTAAAAAGGAATATTTCGTAATTAACAATTTCAAAAAACAGAAGCATGAAATTATTTGTATGCTTTAACGATATCTACATTCTTGTGTAATAAGATTTTGTCTATCTCTTACGATTTACCAGTTTCAAAAAATCATCCAGATAAAGAGGTCTCAAAACCTATTCCCAGAAAATTCAAAGTGTACATTTTATTAATCATGAAATTACCTTAAAGATTATTTAAATCAAAATCATTTGACATTTTTGACAAAATCAAAACGTTTGAACTGTTCCACGTAAAGGATAGTTTGGCATGCGTAAATTTTGTTGAAAATCCATGTGTTGCACCTTTGAAAGATGGTAAAATTAAACATAAAGTTTTTTATTTAATAGAATTTTTATTTCTGAGTTATGCTGTTCACAGTCACACTATACATTTTTCTAAAATTGCTTTTCTTTTTTTTTTGTATTTCAGAGTCCTGAAACTACGTATTCCCGGTGAAACATGGTTATCAAATGTTTTGGAGGAACGCAAAACCTTCTCTACAGAATTAAGTAATCTTTGAATTGGAAAACGTTAACATATCAAAATAGCATTTCTTTGAATACAAGGATTACAAATATTAGAGAAACTGAATATTTATATTATAATATTAAAAATGCTTTAGTCTTACTAATATTCAGCTATGACATACACCGGTCTATGTTACACTCTATAGTTAACGAATTATTTATTATGTATTTATTTTGAAAGAAAAATATGCAAAATAGATTAATTCCTTTTGGTACAAAAGATCACGCACAAGTAGGGGACATAATTTGCTTAAAAATATAAACTATTTGGAAATGTAATATCAACAACAGTACCAATAATAAAAACAATAAATAGGAAAATTGAGAAATAATGATTCAGTTTTATTAATTATACAGCTTTGCTACATAAAGTAATGCATTATTACTTAGAGTTTTTCACTCTTTGGAACTAAATGCAACAAGTTAATGGGTATTTTATTCATTCGTTAGTTCTTTAGTCTGAAATATAATTTTAAAACATTTGTAAATTAATGTTAGTAAAATTTATGAATCTAAGAGTACCCTCTATTTATATTTAATATAAGTATATGTATGTATCCAAGTACACTTAAAATATAATTATAATATTCCTTTCGTAATGGAACCATTGTATTCTATAGCCTTTCGCAAATCATCCACACTTTATTTTTCTTCCGACACCCAGATTAACTAAAACTGAATTTAATGTGCAGGGTTATCAAAATATGAATCATTCAAAAATATTTAAGATTTAAACAAAATCAAGAATTGCAAACCTTCTAAGCGTAATGGAAACAAAAATATCAGTTTATAACATTCTTCATACTACATGCAAGAAGTTCCCGGAATGCGTAAATAACTGAAAAAGTTACCATAAGGCAAATTATACAATATGTCCTCCAAAATAGTTCCCATCCGCAGTGACACACTTGTAAAGACACTGGAAGCACTCTTGTAAGCCATTTTAGATACCTGTCGCAGTGTCCTTGTCGCATATGCAGTTATTTCTTCAGCTTTCCAAACTGAAACGTTTATGCCATTCATACACCCCGGTCTTTTCATCTGAGCTTCACCATAAGTTTCTTCCTTCATCATTAATGTTTCTCAGGAAAATCTCTTTAGTAAAACACAAAACTATGTTCGAACGTGCTCCGTTGCCGAAATTATGAAATGCAATAAACGAACGTGCATGCACAGAAAACATTAGTTGCCAAGCAAAAGCAACAATCATTATTAGCGTAAAAACTGAAATGAAGTGTTATTATAGACGTTACCATCACCTTAATAAAATATCCCTGACTTTTGTATATATTAAATAGAAAATAAAAGATTCCATGGACTTCTTGAATCCAGGGTTATATTGCGTTTTCTATAAGCAATGATAACCATATATATATATATATATATATATATATATATATATGGGGGGGGGGAAATTGCTTAGCTTGCACAAAAGTTTATTTGAATTGTTCCTTACGTTTACGAAACAAAGTGAAGAAATGTAATTAGCATTTTGTTTCCGGCCTAACAGCCGTAAAGATTAGGATCGCAGTTCTTTGTAATCAATCAATCAAACAATTTACTGTCTGAGAGCATGTACATTGCATAGAATTTTGTCAATTACTTAATGAGAAAACAATAAAATTCAAACAACAATACCCATTGTCAGGAAGTAGCAACATTTAGTGTTTCAAAATATTAACTGGTATCATATAGATATGATGTGATAAAAGTCTCTTAACTGCTATTTTAAAGTTATTAATGTCCAAGTCTTTATTATTCTGCTGCAGTACATTATACAATTTTACACTAAAGCCTGTAAATTTGTTTTTAGTTGTTACTTTTCTGCAGAAGTCTTCATTACTTCTAGTGTAATCTTCATTAGTGCCGTTACGGGGTAAGTATGTGTCAATATCAGCTTTTACATGAAACAAACATTTACTAACATATAAAGAAACAATTGTAAGAATTTTGAACTTCCCAAATAATGGGCTGCAATGAGCTCTACTATCTACATTGCATATCAATCTTACTGTCTTCTTTTGTCATTTCAAAAGTCTTGTCACATGGGTCATTTACCTATACCAGTATTGCATATGTCAAGTCAAAATAAATATATGAGCAATACATACATTTTAGAACATCTATATTCACTTAGGATTTCAATTTTCTGATAAAAATATTCCAACGACTATTTTTTACAAATGTGCTGCATGTGTGATTTCCATTTCAGTCCTGAACCAATATAAAGCCCCAAGAACTTTATTTTCTCAACTTTGTAATTCGTATTGAGGCTAATGGTAAGATCCTCACTTTTGTCTAAATTCAAAAACAATCTGAAGTGTTCCATTCACATGACTTTCTCTATATCACTGTAACAAAGTATTCTATTTACTTCATCTAATCGACAAAAAAATTAGCAGAAATAGTCTTATTACTTGCTTCCTTGTTAGTAGAAGCGAAATAAGGGGGTACCATAGGTTAAAGTGATAGTCAAAAGCTGTTTGCTATGTGACTGAAGTTCCTTTGTTTGTATAGACACGAGTTCACAAAATCCTGTATGAGAAAAGTATATGTTTTTTACAGCTGAAACAAAAAACAAGGAATATCTAAAAAAATCAACTCCAGGAAAAAAATATATATAACTTAAATTGTGTGTTTTAAAGTGCTCTACATTTGTTGTGTGGTAATTTTTTCCCATCTCTTACGGTTATGCAAGATTCTGTAAAATGCACCCAGAATAAAGTAGTCCTCAGAGGCTATTCCCAGAAAATTCAAAATATACATTTCATTTGTCAGGTAAATATCTTTAATATACGATATTTCAATGAAAATCGTTAGAGCCATTTTTTATAAATTCCAAATTTTCGCAAAAAATTCCACGTAAAGGGTATTTTTGGATGGGGGAATTTTTCTCAAAATCTTCGTGTTGCATCCCTTGAAGATACTAAACTTAAATACCAAGTTTGGTATTTTACCGACTTTTCGTTTTTGAGTTATTGTGTTCACAGACACACGGACACATACAAACACGGACCTTTTTCTGAAAATACTGTTTTTGGATACAGGGGACCCTAAAATATATATTTCCAGAGAAATTTCGGTATCGAATTTTTTTGGTGGAGTGCAATACCTTCTCTATACACTATGTACATTATACTTCTATATACACTATAGAGAAAGCAATAAAGAGTTTGCCTTACACTATTCATTAATTATACTCTCAATTGCATTCAACTTAGAGTCATTAATATATGTATAGACAGGACCATAGAAACAAAACATTAAATCTCTTCCACCTGAATAGTAATTGAAGCTTTCTAGAGGAATTGCGCTACATTGGTATTATTTAAATAAGCTGTTTGTTAGAAAGCGTTATTGTTACTCAACATAGGGTATTTTGGATTTATTCATTCCCATTATTTCGCAGATACTACGCTTGAGAAACATACAGAATTAGTATTAATTGTGGACACCTGTTTACTTTCTATATACGTACTATGTACATAGTGTAAAGAGAAGATATTGTATTCCATCCAAAAATTCGATACCGAGATTTCACGGGAAATACATATTTTGGGTTTCCCTGAAGCCAGAAAAAGCATTTGTGGAAAAAGGTCTGTGTGTGCGCGTGTATGTGTGTGTCTGCGGACAGCATAGCTTAAAAACGAAAATACCAAACTTGGTATTTAAGTTTGTTGTCTTGCAAGGACGGGACACGAAGATTTTCAAGAAAATCCCCCAACTACCCTTTACACGGAACTTTTTTCGGTAATTTTGATTCTTTCAAAAATGTCTCCAACAATTTTAATTATAATATTGTATACTGAAGATATTTACCTGACAAATAAAATGTATATGTTGAATTTTCTGGGAATAGCCTCTGAAGATTACTTTAATCTGGATGAAGTTTACGGAATTTGGCATAACTGCTAAACCTTAAGAGATGGACAAAAACTTACCACACAAAAAATTTAGAGCACATTAAAACAACAATTTATGCTATATACATTTTTTCATGGAGTTGATCCTTTTTCAGATATTCCTTGTTTTGGTTTCAGTTTTAGAAAGCTTATACTGCTCTCATACAGGAATATGTCAACTCATGTCCATAGAAATATAGCTTTCGCTATACCTCTGTAACAAATGATTGTTAAAACGCTTATGCTTCTTTTTACTTCATGCTAATCGAGATAAACATTAGCAGAAAGGAAATAAAGGAATGCACTGGGTAAAACGACGTTGAAAATCTAGTTGCCATGTGGATGAAATCCGTTTCTATGCATTTCCAGGAGTTGACAAATTCCCATATGCGAAGAGTATTAAGTATTTTAAAACTGAAATAAACAACAAGGAATATCTCAAAAATGGTCAACCCTCGAAAGAAATGTATATGACATAATTTGTGTATTATTAATGAAATCTACATTTTTAGTGTAGTAAGTTTTTGCATATCTTTTACGGTTTACTAGTCATACAAAATCTAGCAAAATGCATCCAGAATAAAGACGTCTTTAGAAGCTATTCCCAGAAACTCAAGATATACGTTCTATTTTCCGTGTAAAGGGGAATAGCTTTTTAAAAAATAAGATTATAATAAGATTTTTATATTAGGATTATATGAATTTAGAATTTGTTATTATTTTAAGGATGTTAAAATTTAATTCTTATTTTATTTTAATTTTTAATTTTTATTTAATTTTTTATTAAAATCTTAGATAAAATTTTATAGTTTTGGAAAAAATGATTTAATTAGTAAAATGTTAAAAGTTTAAAATACAGTATTTTAATCAAAATCGTTCGGCCATGTTTGAGAAAATGAACATTTTCAAAACGTTTCCATTTAAAGGGTAGTTTGTGGTGGAGGGAGGATATCCGCAAAATCTTTGTGTTGCATCCATAAGAGATACTAAATTTATGTACCAAGTGTGGTATTTTACCGACTTTTCGTTTTTGAGTTATCGTGTTCGCAGGCTCACACACGGAGCTTTTTCTAAAAGTTTTTTTTATATAGCGGGCCCTCGGTATCAAATTTTTGGGTGCATTCCAATACCTTTTCTATACAATATATACATAATATGTGTAGAGAAAGTAAAAAAGTAACTGGTACAAACTTATGTTAAGGGGAAATAGATACAAATACTAAAATGTTATTAAAGTATAAACCTAAAGGACATAGCTAAGTAGAGACACCGAAAACAACATGTAGTGATATGTTTAAGTTAGGACACAACAGGTCAACAGACCAATATCTTGTGGAAGATGAAAAAGAAGTCTATTAAAGATAACTCGGAAACATATTTCAAAGGAGAATACATTGGTTAAAGAAATATTTTCTGAGCCTCTTGAGTTTAGAAGCCGCAGTGATAAACCTCGAGTGCAAAGAGAGTGGTTAATGATTTCTAAAGAGAAGGCACGTCCAAAGTTAACTCCTGCGAGGCACCAGCGACATAATTCGTTTCCTCCGACTCCAAACAATGGTAACTCACACATACTGTCTGTCATACATAGCTACGCACAATGTTTGGTAGTGGATGTGCTGTTCCTAAGCAAACATAAAATGAATGTTAGTTTCAAAATGCGGGGAGTAGCATAGCAGGAGTTTATTTATTAATTCGGTTTAGTAAGTCTTTTCCTATACGATTATTAAAATTCTTAGTAGAAATTTGTGTTTTAACAATATTTATTTAACAATTTTCGCAGAGTTATTTATATCATTGCCTAAGGATTCATTTTCTAAAGAGAGATTATTTGCATCGCATTTAATGACAATGTTTTACTCCATATACATTTTCAAGCAAGCAAAATGAATCACATTAAATATCGGCAACGAAGTAAAGTACTTGATGATAATTTAGTTCAACTGTTAAGGTTCTGTAACATCATTCGTAGCACAGATATTGATGGACTCATCTAAAGTAAAACATATCAACACTAAATGCAGATAAGGAAGACCTTGAGTTCACACTACATTACGTCACATAGTAGCATGCCGCAATGCTTCACACTGAGTGTTGCGGTTACGAAAAGTATCAATAGTATACTCAGTTTGAAATTCAAACAGACCCTTAATTATTTATGGTAACGTTGTTGTACAAGCTGATGCGTTTGTAAAACACAAAACATACCTTTATATATTTTATACCATAAAATTCTATACAGAGATTTCATTGGATATTCTAACTTTTGGAACCTGATTAAAAAAATCTGATGTGCTCCATTCACATGACTTTCTCTATATCCCTGCAATAAATTATTTTTAAAAAGCTTATGCTTCTATTTACTTCCTTCTAATTGAGAAAAAATTAGCAGAAATAGTCTCATTTCTTGCATCCTGTAAGTAGAAGCGAAATAAGGAAGTACCATAGATTAAAGTGATAGTCAAAAGCTGGCTGCTATGTAACTGAAGTTCCTTTGTTTGTATGGACCGAGTTCACAAGGTCCTGTATGAGAAAAATATAAGTTGTTATAGCTTAAACCAAAAACAAGGAATACCTCAAAAACAATCAACTCCACGAAAAAATGTATACAACGTAAATTGTGTATTTTAATGTGCTCTACATTTTTTGTGTCGTAAGTTTTTGTCTCTCTCTTACGGTTTAGCCCTTAAGCAAAATTCCGTAAAATTCACTCAAAATAAAGTAGTCTTCAGAGGCTATTCCCAGAAAATTCAAAATATGCATTTATTTGTCAGATAAATATTTTTAACACACGATATTTTTATCAAAATCGTTAGAGCCATTTTTTTGAAAATCAAAATTTTCGAAAAAAGCTCCATGTAAAGGGTAGTTTGAAATGGGGGGATTTTTCTCAAAATCTTCTTATCGCATCCCCGGAAGATACTAAACTTAAATATCAAGTTTGGTACTTTATCGACTTTTCGTTTTTGAGTTATCGTGTTCACAGACACACGGACACACACACGGACCTTTTTCTGAAAATACCTTTTTTTGTATACAGGGGACCCTAAAACATATGTGTAGTGCAACACATTCTCTATACACTATGTACATAGTATGTATAGAGAAAGTAAAAAAGAAAAAAGATGTTTAAAAAAGTTCGTGAATATGTATGTTTTGTTTGTGAACAGTATTACTCAGAAACGAAGATTCGGAAAATACAAAACTTGCTATTAGAGATTTTCAAGAAAATATCCCCACTGCAACTACCCTTAGCATGGAACATTTGTGGGATGTTTAATTTTCTAAAATTATTAATGTTTACATGTTGTTTTGGATTTTACGTGGCATTTGGTGAAGTTCGTTTAATTTCGAATGAATTTTGTATGCTACTTTATCTAATTGGTACCTATGCCATAGAGAAAACGTACTGCACAAAAATATAGTTCTCTTCCAAACATACAGTAAATGCCAAATATCCCTTTTATGCTACAAACCGTTTCCAATATGACCGTTAATTGCTGGAAGTCTTCAATGGACTGTCATTCTTTTAAAATTCTGGACATTTTCAGTTATGAACTCGAAATGCCATGAAATGAATGTGAAATGTTACGATCAGCATGTAGAGTTCAGCAGTTAAAATATTTAAGTATCACTTTTCGTTTTGTCTTTAACGTAACGTAGCTAGTGCTGCAAAGGTTTCTCTTGGTTAAAATAAAGTAGACAGAAAAATACTCTGGTGAGAATAGTGGCAATAACCAGCAATAAACGCAGAGAAAGAGAAAGCCATATGCACGTAATGCCTGTTTTATCCTCATCAGTGAACAAGATGTATGCTTAGAAATTCTTGAATAGATATAATGCAATCTGTAACATAAGATGGATGGCAAACATTTTTGTTGCCTCGTAATCTCCATGCATCGAAAAAAATTATTTTTGGATATTTTTTTTTATTTTTCAGCATAATCTCCTTTTAGATCAATTCATTTTTCCCAGCGTTTAAGGCTTTCAAAATGTAAGATTTCATAAAATTCTCAAAATGAGAGATGATCACATTGTTAGACATAAATCGTTTTCCACCGAGCAACTTTGTCAAACTTGGAGATAAAAAAAGTCACTGGGGGCCAAATCTAATGAATACGGTGGATTTTGAACTTTAATTCTTCAATTTTCACCATAGAAACTGCTCAGGGTCTTGTATTGTTTTGATGTAAAAGAATCTTTTTCTTTTCCAGCTGAGTTTTTTTTTTTTCCTTTCTTTCTTGATTTCTCCGTTCAACCAGTGCAACAACGATGCATAATACTCTCCATTTATCGTTCTTTCTTTCTGCAAATAATCAATCTAGAATCATCAATGATTCCGCGTGCATCTCAAAACAAACTAACAAAAACGTAGCCATCACCATGTCTGGTTCGCTTTTAAAAACCGACTGTTTCGACTGTAATTTTCTCTCTGTAGTATAGTAGAGTATCCGTGATTCATCCACAGTTATGAATCGACGCAGATATATTCGTTAGAATTGCGACAGAAAATTTCCAAATCTACTTTCGAATCGATCATATGATTGCGTTTATTGCCCATCAAGTTCAAACGTGGCAACTATCTTGCTGAGAGTTTTGTCAGACCTAATTTTTGTTGCAAAATTGAGAACACTGTACTTTGTGATATGACTACTATGTCGCGAACTTTGATTAGTAGACCACTCAAAATCATATCCTGGATTTTGTTAACCATTTCGGAGGAAGTCACTTCTATGGACGCTTACCATTTGTGAATGTACGACCATGTTTAAATTTATTTGTTCAATTGTTACAAACGCAGGAGCAGATGTGACATGACCTTCATCCAACGTGACTTTGATCTATTTCGGTGTTCAGTCTTTTAAATAGAAGTGTTTAATCACCGCACGAAACTCGTTTATTTATTTTTTTTCCCAATTTTCTAAAGGACAAGATTGTTGACTCAATCGCCTATGGCAAGAAACCAGCTGAAAGAGTAAGAGACGACGGTTACTAAATACAAAACTTTTTTTAAGCTACGAAGGGATTTTCTTGGATTTTCTAAGGACTTATTGAACGCTCCTAGTAGGATGGATCATATCACGACTGCATCTGTAAACTGAGATAATAAACCATGTCTGAAAAACATTCGCTGAAGTGTGAAATCAGAAGTCAACCGCTATGCAGATTAACAAAAGACTGGCGAAAGCTTAATTTCAAAATATACACTTGATTTTTATATAAGTATTTTAAACCACGTCCTCTCAGAATGCATACGCTAGTGCATTGCACGGCTCATGATGCAAAAAAAAGAGTTCGCTAGGTTGGCCAGAGGCAAAGCCCCACAGCACTATTGCTAACTTTTTACAGAAATATTACTATATCTCTTTTTCCTATGCTTCTCATGCTTATGTTCCTCAGTTTCTTCGCGGTTTCTTCCTTACTACGAAGTGTCCGAGTCTAACCGAGGCAGAGCGATACATGAAACACAGCGTCTGACCTCCTCGGTTTGCACGCGTGCGTTTTTAGGCGTTTGAAAGGTTCTGGCATTTCAATTAAAATTGTCTGCACCATTTTTGAGAGAGTAAAAACTAACGTATATTATTCCTTGTAAAGTGCAGTTTGGTGTTTTTATTGAAATCTTCGTATCGCATCACTGGAAGATACTGAACTTACATACCAAGTTTGTTATTTAACCGGTATTTCATTTTTGATTTTGAGCTATTCACAGACAGACACGCAAACAAACATAGGTTTTTTACTTTACATTCCATTCAGAAATTTCATATCGACATGTCACTATAAGTACGTTTTTAAAGACCGAGCATTAAAACCAGGCAATTTTTATAAGCATAGCATATATAAAAGCGCGTGCGCGTGTGTTTATGCGTACAGTACTCAAAAACAAAAGTTGGTTAAATAATAAACTTGGCATTTAATTCCTCTATCGTACCAAGATTTCGAAGTAAATGTCCTAATCGTAAACTGTACTGCTTGGAAATTTTTAATTTTCTCCAAAATAACTCTTTACGATTTAAAATATTTTCATGACAAATAAAAAGATGCTACATCTAAATTATTTAGGAATAATCCAGACATGAGAGCTTGCTTGATGCGGAAACATTGCAACCCCTTCCATACCTACTCCACTGTATCTGCTTAGCTGTGCACACACATGACGAACAACAACACATAGTTTGTAATTCATGTTCATAAAATGTAGTATATATCCCATTGTAGTTTTGGTTACTGCTAATTGTATTACAGAGCAGTAATGCTCTGAAAAACAGGGAAACACGGCTTACAAATGTTGCCAGGAGGTACATACCCAAAATTGAGGGTTTTTGCAGGCCGTATTGTTGCAATGTTTGGTTTCAAAAACACATGCGAGCATTTATTTTCTAAAATAAAGTATAACAAGAGTAACACACACTCCAATCTAAATGATGATATACTTCTATCAATACTGCCTCTCTCTGTGTCTATATTGATTAATTACTATACGTTCAATAAAAATTCTGTAAATCTTCATCTAAGACGATGCATTATGGTCCGTCCGTCCGAAGTCTGATAAGACTCGTGCAGAGCCTAGGTGTAGTTGCTGTGTACCTATCCTGGTAAGGGTTTAACCACATGAATAATGGATGGTTGAGGTTTGGTGATTTATGCTGAAGTTTCGGGTGTTGGTGTTAAGGAGGTAGCGCTATTGATAAGCTCCTCAACGGTTTCAATTTTTGGAGCAGCAACCTTTTCCTCTGCTCCACTGGAGTTTAGCTTGTTTAAAGTTGGGTTGAATTTAGTATGTCCACTCCCAGGTTGGGAGGGGGAGTACTTAGTTCAGCTAATTTACTGTTGGCACCGGAGTTACGGGGGTGCCGCAAGTCATGCGGGGATTCTGGTACTGCCTTTATCGGCGTTCAGTTGGTACGTTCTCACCCAGCGATCTTACAAGCGTGTTATCCTGTTCGCCCAATCTGGCGTTGTATTTTTGAGCCCGGCGCCTAATTACACCCTTCACATATGAAAGGGCCGATGCTTCATGTAGAAGCATCACTAATATCGGTATAGATTGACCGGAGTTCTCTATTCTGTATTGGCTGTAACAACAGATGCCAGGTGTCTACTGCCATGCCCCATACTTCCCTGGCATAGAACTATGAACGTCTTGAAGAGGTGTAACTTTAAGTGAAGCGACATTTGGAAGGCCAAAATAGCTCTGTTCGACGCTCCCTGCACGTGTTAAGCCCTTATCAAGAGTGACGCCTAGGTACCGGATGGAAAGAGGAGAAGTGCTACTATGATACTGGACCACTCACTTTTAAATAGCTAGTTCCGCCACTGTTACATTTTACATGCCGAGTAACTGACTTGGTAACAATTCTAGGTGAAATGGGGAAACGTCAAACTTCCCCTAAGTTTACCATCTCGGCAGGGCTGAAATAGCCTCTGTTGTCTTCTTTATTTTGAATACATTTTGCATAATTGGTAAGCCGTAGCAGTCACACAACATTTTACTAAAACTGTTTGACCTCGTTTGAGAACACAATAACATTTGTGTCAAATAAATAATTTTTGTGGGATTAAGACTTAAAATACATTCATTTTTATTGGATTAGATTTTCAAACACATTTCCCAAATGGGAAGTAGCTCTTATTTTTTCTCAAATTAATACAAGGAGAACAGAATTTCAAAATCATTACATGGGGACCAAATCTTAAAAGATTTGACAATCCCTGAAACCCGCTGAATTAGTATCTTTCCATTGTACCTATAAGGAAATATGTAATAAAACATTGTGAAGAAGTTATTTATGTCATTTAATACGAAGTACAGGGTAAAATGTTGTGACAATACTTTGTTGAGGAATGGGTAGGGAAATTCATATGAATGAAGCACGTTAGCTACTTTTTTTTTTCTAAAAATCTGATATTCCATACACATAAATTTCTTTAACGGTGCCACATACTATTCTAATAAAAGATTATTCTTCCATCTACATCATGCTAATTTAGCTAAAATTCTCAAAATTGATCTTATTACTTGCTTCTTTGTAAGTAGAGGAGAAATAAGGGATAATATAATAAATCAATAGTCAAATCTCTTAAGAGATGGTTGTTATGAGAAACAATTGAGGTTCGGCTAGCTTTGCATGGCTAACAGTAAAAGAGATAAAACGAAAGATGATTTTACGTTGTGTAGTTTCAGGTGAGGTAGTTTAAAATTGAAACCAATAACAAGGATTATCTAGAAAACGATTATCTTTACAACTAAAAGGTGTGTGACATAATAGCATATGTTTTATAACATCTACTTATTTTGTGCAGAAAGTTTTGGTCTACATTTTCCGGTTTAACACTTATACAGAATTGTGCAAACTTTATCCAGAACAATGGTGTCTACAGAGGCTATTCTCAAAAAATTCAAAATATACATTTTATTTGTACTGTAAACATCTTTAATATACGGTATTTTAATCATTTTTGCTGTCCGGATATTTTCTGAAAAATGTTAGTGGCCCATCCTTAGAAGATACTAAATTTAAATACCTAGTTTCGTATTTTATAGTCTCTTACTTTTGGAGTTATGCTGTCCACAGACACACACATACTTTTTTAAATACTTTTTTTTTGAATCAGAGGACCTCAAAATCTGTATTTATGGCGAAATTTCTGCATCGACTTTCTGGGTGGAATACAATACCTTCTCTGATTTAATAATAGGCACTGTAGATTCTAAGGTTAGAAGGATTTGTGTAATAGTAAGCAGAATCATGCTGAAAAAGGAATTTGAGTTGTTTTAGTAATTGCAACCAAAATCGATAAAATAGAAATTAAATAATATCAATCTAAATAAAATCATCTATCTTCTGATGTAATTATAATTCGTGTTAATTCTTTTATTGGTAAAGTTGTTTGATGATAAACTTCAAGTAATCAACTATTGTAAAATATTATTATAATAATTAATATTTAAATAAATTAAAATAAAGGTTTAGTATGTATAAAAATATAGTTCTTCGTAATCACAATCCCACATTTCTCGCTAAAATAGACATTGTTTTTATTGTAAATATCTGCTTGAGAAATTAAAAATATTTTGGGAGGGATAAGTGACTGCAATAGATACAGTGAAATCCTAGAGTCGATTTCTTGAGTGTAATGAGAAACTTTCTCCTTTTATAGTAGGTAAGCAGAAGAGATAATAACATTTTGAAATTGATTGACGAATAATAAGCAAATTCATTAATATTGTCACAAAATGGATCGGAACGCCTATGAAATACCTGAAAACCATACACGAAATTAAACGTCAATCATTTCTTAAGGATACATTGCAAATAGTGTGGCAGCTTATATACAAAAGATTTTCGGGAGCTGTAGAATGGAGTTGGTGCGGCCATGTTTCGCTGCTACCAACTTACCACACACGCCTCCTATTCTCTGCTTGTAGCAAACGAACCGCAACGAGATCTGAGGTTTTTTTCAGCAAAGGCGCATACGACAAAAAGGTTTACTATTTCCAAGCACTTGGTTCGAGCGCTATGGCACGATGTTGGCATACCTCGATAGTTCCACAAAGAAGTTTTTTGAAAATACATAGCCGCTTCGCAAAGCCGGATTACAAAGGGGTATAACAATCACGCCGTAATGACTGAAATGTTACACTCTCCCCCCCCCCTTCTTCCTCTAGGAAACAATAGGTAATGGGACGCTCTCTAACACCAACTTCGTTATAAAAATCTTTAGAAAGGCGCACAGTGGCCAACTTAAGGGACACTGGGACTCAATTTTTAGGTGAAGATGTCAAAATTTTCGATTGTTGTTCAAAGTACAGAGCTAGAGAAGGTACTGTATCACACTCAAAAATTTCATACCCTAATTTCACTGGAAATACACATTTTAGGATTCCCTGGATCTAAAAAATCTGATGTTTTCCATTCAATGACTTTCTCTACATCTCTGTAACAAATTATTGTAAATAAGCTTATTGTTCTATCTTTTTTATGCTAATCGAGGTAAATATTAACATAAATGATCTTCTTATTTCCTTATAACTAGAAGTGAAAATGGTACAAGAAAACCATACATGCCATAAAGTATGTTTAATGAGATCTACGTTATTTTATGCAGAACATTTTTGTCCATCTCTTACGGTTTAACAGTTATACAAAATTGTGCAAAACGTGTGTAGAAAAGAGTCTTAGGAGGCTACTCACAGAGAATTAAAAATATAAATGTTATTTTTCCTTAAATTATTTTGAGTAGCATCCTCTAGGGAAGATGTCAAAATGTTCGAGTTTTACTTTCCCTACTTAGGTATTGTATCAACCCAAAAATTTCATACCCTAATTTCACTGGAAGTACACATTTTAGGATCCCCTGGATCTAAAAAAATCTAATGTTTTCCATTTAATGACTTTCTCTTATTGTAAATAAGCTTATTCTTCTATATTTTTATGCTAATCGAGATAAATATTAGAGAAACGGTCCTCTTATTTCCTTATAAGTAGAAGGGAAAACGGTAAACTCTACAAGAAAACCGTACATGGAATAAAGTATGTTTAATGAGATCTCTACGTTATTTTGTGCAGAAAGTTTTTGTCGAGCTCTTACTGTTCAACAGTTATACAAAATTCTGCAAAATGTATGCAGAACATAGAGGTATTCAGAGGCTAGTCTAGAAAATTAGAAATATCTTATTTGTGCTTAAATTATTTTAAGAAACATCCTCTAGGGAACAATAGGTAATGGGGCGCTCTATAACACCAACATTGTTATAAAATCTTTAGAAAGGCGCATAGTGGCCAACTTAAGGAACACTGCAATTGAAATTTTAGGTGAAGATGTCAAAATTTTCGATTTTTACTTTCTCTACATAAGTATTGTATCCCACCCAAAAATTGCATATCCTGATTACACTGGAACTGATTGGACTTGCCTTATCCGTAGAAGGGAAATGAGGGAATACACTAGGCTAAACTGGCAGTCAAATGTTTTAAAATAAGGGACTGAAATCCGTTTTTTTGCGAGACCAGGAGTTCATAAGTTCCTGTATGACAAAACTTTAAGCATTTTAAAACCAATAACAAGGAATATCTGCAAACAGTCAGTTCTACAAACAAATTATGATATAAATTGTATGTTATAACGAGACCTACATGTTTTCGGTAGTAGGTTTTTGCTAATCCCTTACCGTTTACTAATGATGCAGAATTCAAAAAAAATTCATCCTGAAGAAAGAGGTCTCCTCTGGCTATTCCCAGAAAATTAAGACACTCCATTTGATTTTTCATGTAAATATCTTAATTATAAAATATGTTATCAAAATTGTTAGAACCACTTTTTATAAAATCAAAATTTTGGAAATTTTTTCCATGTAGTTGGTGTTGAGGGATTTTCTTGAAACTCTTCGTGTCACATCCTTGGAGGATATTGAACTTAAATATCACGTTTGGTATTTAAATACTTTTCTTTGTTGAGCTATGCTGCCCAAAGACACACACATTTTATAAAAATGCTTTTTTTTTTTTAGATTCTGTGGGTCCCCAAATATGAATTTCCGGCGAACCAAATTTTTGAGTGCAATACTCAGTGATCAGAACATTCAAAATACTCATTTGATTTGTCATGTAAATATCTTAAATATAAGAGAAAATAAAAATGTTCGAAATTTCTTCCAGTGATTTTCTTGAAACGCTTCGCGTCACATACTTGGAGGATATTGAACTTAAATATCACGTTTGATATTTAAGATACTTTTCGTTTTTGAGCTACGCTGCCCAAAGACACACACACATACGGACGTTTTTATAAAAATGCTTTCCTTTTAGATTCAGTGGGCCCCAAAATATGAATTTCCGGTGAATCAAATTTTTGGGTGTAATACAATACCTTCTCTATAAATCATTTACATAGTTCGTGTAGAGAAAGTATAATGTATTATTAGTAAAACGTACTCGTGTGTGAGTTTGTGTGGGTGCATGTGAACGCGGTAACCAAAAACGAAAAGTCAGTTAAATACCAACTTGATATTTAGCATCTTTAAAGGATGCCACGCGAATATTTTTAAGCAATTCCCCCTGTTCAAACTACCTTTTATATGAAAAAGTAATAATACGTTTGCTTGAAATACCGTTTCTAGTACTTAACGACTAATCAAATGTTTATTTCGAATTTTCTGAAAATAGCCTCTGAATGACTTTTACACATCTAAACCGTAAGAGATAGACAAAAGGTTATTAAAATGTAGAGTCATTCAAACGCACAATTTATGTCATAAATACCTTTTTATAGATATAACCCTTACGAGATATTCCTTGTTATTTGTCTTAATTTTGGATTACTTTGGCAGACATGTTTTTTTCAACTGCTGGCCATACAAATATACTTCCTTATTCTAGACGTTCTCGGGCTTCAAGCCAGGTGTAGTGATGATGGGAGAGATGCACGCTCCCGAAACGTCGATGATTCTTCATCACTACAACTGGCTTGAAGCCCAAGAACGTCTAGAATATGTTCGTCGCCAGGAAAGCTTCAGATCCTGTTTCAAAGAGAATTCCATCAATTACATAGCAACCAGCTTTTAAGATATGTTACTACCGCTTTAATCTAGGGTATTGGTATTATACTTTTTCCCTTCTAGCGAGAAGGAACTAAGTAATAAGACGCTTTCTACTTATGTTTATGTTTATTACTATAAATTAGAAGAATAAAACTTTTTGTTACAGAATAAGTAGAGAAGATATGTGAATGTAACATATCAGATTTTTTCTTATGTTACATAAACATTCTCTAGACACCTGTGAATACTTTTTAAAAGCCCAGAAAATTTAAATCACCAATGCGCTATCCTTTAACTACCCTTCTACTTTTGGTATGAGTTTTATTCCTATGATTTGAATGTAAATTTGAATATATAATATCAAATGAACCATCTAAAAATAAGTATGCATTTTATAATAGCTTTATTCACTGACCCAAAAAAATGCATACTGAAATAAAGAAATATTTTGATGCCAACAACTTCATAAAAACATAATTTATTTCTGTACAGCTAATAGCATCAGTTCCTGAATACATTTTATCTCTTCTGTAAATATCTATAATAGACAGTATTTTAATCAAAATCTTTAGAGCTATTTTTGACAAAAACAAAATGTTTGCCTTCTTTTACATATAATCTTTTGTTTGACTAGTAAACCGTAAAATATTAACAACACTTATATAAAAATGTAGCCCTTGTTAAGGCTCAGAATTTGTCAAAAGCGTTTTTTGTTTATTTGTTTGTACAGTTAACCGCTTCCGAGATATTCCTTGTTATATATTTCAGTTTTAAACTGCTTAAACTTTTCTCGAATGGGAGGACATATTTCGCTTCATCTCTCTTTAGTTTTATTCCTAGCCATGCAAAGCGAAAACCGACTTCAGCGTTTCACATAGCGATCGGCTTTTTATAGGATTGACTATCGCTTTAGCCTAGTGCAATAGCTTATTACCATTCTACGTAGAAGGAACTAATACAATCATTTATTTTAATGTTTATTTAAATTACCACGATGGAGATAAAGACATAATCCTTTGTGTCAATAGTTTGTAGAGAAAGTTATGTGAATGGAACACATCGTTTTTTTTTCATTCAGTAAGCTATTGATATATTATAAACTTATAAATAAATGGAGTATATTGGATTAAAATGGCTCAGAGAAATGAGAAAAACAAGTTTGGGGGTCAAGTGTTCCCTCATAATTCGTTAGAATGTTTTCAAAACTGAACTGTGAATATAATAATTGCTATTGATGCTATATAGCCCGTATCTAAATTCTAAGATATATTATAAGATACATATATTACAGTAATATAGTTCCTGAGAGCAGTAGATGATGTGGATATTGAGATCTAAATGTAAATCAAGACAAAGGAAATGCAGTGGTTTTCAAGATGGTAGGAGTAAGAATCATGGGATAATTATGGAATGGTTAATAATAACGTAATGATAATATTATGCCGAACTTATGATAGACAGAGCAATTAAAACGAAAAGGTTGTACTCTGGTAAAAAATAGGGTGCTAGTCTCTAATTGCTTACTGACTTAAGATATTAATGTTACTGACAAAAAAGTTCATAATCTTGTAGCAAACGTGCAATGCTCTGTGGTAAGACATGCACAAATTTGAGGAGATTCAGAAATCTATATTATATACGTAGGGTAATTTTTAGACTGTTTGAAGCTGTTGGAAATAGAGATAGTAATTCTTGAAATAAAAATGTTAACGATATTTATGCAAAAATAATCTTGGAAGGAAGAAACTGAAATATTGCTACTGATTCTGATTTTAAATAAGGAATTGTGTTAAACGATTGTTAGAAATATTAAATGAAATATTTACTAGATGGGGAATGAATGGAGAAGCATTAATTAGATGCCTCAATTGTAAGCATTGTCATAAATAGACTGATAGGATTTCGCAAATTTTAACATTATGAAAGGCATTTAATTAATAATTGCATTAAGACACACCTAAGAAGTGGTTTCTATATGGCCAATTTGTGTGTGTGCGGGGGCATAACTTGATAATGAATATAAAAATAAGGTAATTATTAAATCTGTGAAACATAATTTGCTACCATTCTACTTGTTGAAACAAAAATAAGTATTGGTTATGATTTCTCAGAATAATAGCTAACAGGTCAAATTTCCAACCTTTCGGCGCCTAACGCTGCCGCCATCTTCAGAGGAACTGGCAGGGTTAATGGCAAAAACATGGGTTGTTATCCAAATCTGACTTTATTGTTAGCCCGAGAATATATAATCACTAATCAACGCCTGGCAAGCTCCATAACTTTGAAGAATAAGTATATTTTAGTAATTAAACTTTACTCATATTTCTGCACATCGGACTTACCTGAAATAAAACTTTAATCAAAAATCCTTTATCGTCCGATATGGCCCAAACGGTTAAAATATGTTAAACAAAAGAAATAAACAAAAATATAGACCAAGTGCACAACATTAAAAATCACACACACATATATATATAATTAAATCACACCTATTTTATTTACTCCGTCAAATGTGAATATGCACAGTTAACAATCACATGCAATTAAATCGGCATATCACAGGGAAGTATTCTTGGATAACTTCTCTACATCAGTTATATATCTGAACTTTCCAGCATCTTAAACTTACATTTAGGCATTATGGTGATGAGTTTTCAGTTCAGACAGACAGCTTAACGCTGTAAAGAAATCGATATCTGGTACAAACGTTGGGGAATCAACATGAATTCTGTAAAATCAACATAAGTGTTAATATACATTATGTTAAACTAAAAGATGTAGTAATACGTGGTATTTACCACTACACTGCGCAACTCTAGGGGGTAGTAAGCTCAGAGGTATAGCTGGTACTCGCGCCTACAAGATAGGTACACAGGCGGCCTTAGGGTTGAAGGTGTAGGGATGTGTACATTTGGTTATAGATCGGCAGCTATAAATAAATATACCAAAGGTGGAAGAAGACATAGTGCTTTAACTAATCAAGAATATGAATTTTTGAATTTTACGAATGCATAGTTAGGGAGCTAAAGGGAAACCCCAAAGGGTTGCCCAAATGCCATTCAACTCACCTTATTCAGTTGGATATTCTCGAGGTTAGCACCGTTAAATAAAACTTCACTCTTTCTCTCGACGTTGGTCTGGAGTCAGCATCTCAGAGTGTAAGAATTTGTCAGCTAGTTATTGATGCTTTTATAGCTAAACCCATGTTTATGCTAGCCTCCCTTTAAGAGGACACAGATATCGGTTGTTAAAACTGGTGCAATATAATGTCTTGCTAAGTGATATAATTTAATTTATTCAAAATATCAGATATCGTACAATGTCTCGGCTTAACTTTAAATAGAAAAGACTTGGAATGAGCATATCACCAATTTAATTCGGAAAATTGGATATCGTTTTCGTCTTTTGAAGCCCATCATATGAAGAAAACTGTCACTTGTTTTACAGTACAGAGGACAGTTATGCAATACTCTAGGGTAATACAGTAATTTGGGGTATCACTTTACCATAGCAAATCCCGAGAAGATTATACAGACAGAATAGATTTTTCCGAATTAAAACTGACGCACTATTGCACTTTTCAGAGTGTCCTAGGGATTCCAGAGAATCTACAATCCTAATAAAGAGCTACTCGAGACTCTATAACTCATTTATACCACTCACCAATCCATTATCCAGAGATGCCATAAAGTTGTGCGCCTAAGTGTACCAAAAGAAGACCGAAGAGAAGACGGCCATAGATCTAATGTAATATCAGTAGATATATATTATATGGACAAATGAATTGCAGTTAGGGAAGAGAATATGTTGTACTTCACTAAAAAATTCGATACCGGGATTTCACCGAAAATACATGATTTAGGTCCGCGGAATTAAAAAAAAATTGTTTTGGAAAACGATCCGTGTACGTGTGCGTATGTGGAGCATATGTGGAGCATAACCCAAAAATCAAATGTTAAATATTAAACTTGGTATTTAACTTCAGTATATTCCAAGGATGCGAAACAGAGACTTTTTGAAAAATCCGCAACTATCCTTTACATGGACATTTTTCAATAATTGTGATTTTCTCAAAAGTGGCTCTAACGAGTTTTATTAAAATACCGAATGTTTAAGATATTTTCATCACAAACAAAATCTATAGCCTAAACTTTTTGGGAATAGCCTCTGAAGAATTCTTCATTCTGCATCATTTTTGTCTAACTGTTAAACTGTAACAAAAGACAAAAAGTTACTATAGAACCAATATAAATCTTTTTAAAAAAACACAATTTATGATATATATATTTTTGTAGAGTTAATTGTTTACAAGATATTCTTCGTTATTGGTTTCAGTTTTAAACTATTTCAACTTTCTCAAATGAGAAGTTATCTTTTCTTTCATCTCTCTTTTGTTTTCTGCTAGCCTTACAAAGAGAACTGAATTTCTGTTGTTTCACATAGCGACAAATTCTTAAAAAAATGACTATCGCGAAATCTAGGGTATTTCATCATTTCCCTTCTACTTAAAAGGAAGCAGGTAATAGGACCAATTCTACTAATGTTTATATCGATTAGCATGGTATAGGTAAAATAAGAACCGTTTTCAAGGATATTTTGTTTGTGGAATACCTAGAGAAAACCATGTGAATGGACAACAGCAGATTTTTACACTTTTCCTTTGACTGGAGAAAGTAATACAACTATTCTCAATTGGCATGAAGTAGAGTAATGAACAAGTTTTTGAAAGAATAATTTGTTGAAGAATAGGTAGAGAAATTCATGTGACTGGAACCCATCTGATTTTTTTCCAGCTAAAACACTTGCATTTACACTCATATTTATACTTCCACACTCTGTATGGGATAAGGAATCATTGAGATTAAAGAAAAGATTCTCGTCTCAGACGGGAGTTGAATCCGAGACCTTTGGTATCAGAATCCATAACACAGAAGACAGAGAGTACAGAGGCACTGAGGATTGTTGAAATGTTTATTCTCTGTGGTAGTGCACATCTAAGTTCAAAAGTAAGCGGATATGGACGGTGAAAAACGAAATTTTGAAGAAAGTCTTGGAGCTATAGGTCAAAACAGTATTAAAATTGTTAATTTTAAAGAGAAATGTTGTGTTAGGTTGATGTTAAATTTGTTAGCTTATGAGTCGTGCATGAAGGTGATGCGTCTGTGAAATTTGAAAAATCCACAGTATATGTGAAAGATTTTTTTTAAACTTATACCAGTTATTATACACAACAAAGGTAATATTTTCTCCATTTATCAATGTTCTAGCTTGGATGGTTATTCCAATAACAGTTTTACTGTCTAAATTCATTATTATAATAAAATGAGCCATGTGATGTATTTTTAAAAAAATCTTACATAAAATATAAGTTTTACCTTAAATGGATTTACCTTAAATCTGTCAGAATATTTGTATAACATATTATAACTCTAATATTGCAGGAAAATATTTACTTTTCTTAATCTTCAAAACTCTTAATTTTTCAAAATTTAATCATTTATTATTCACAACTGGGATATTATTTAAACAACCTATATAACCATTTCATTTTATGTACTCTTGAGAGAGAGTATCAAGTTCTTAAAAGAAATTGGGAAAAAATTGCATCGTGTGGAGCATTTTGATTCTAGAAAAGTGTTGGAAAAAGCTTTGCAAGAAAACAAGATTTAAAGTTGCAACTGCATACGCATTTGCAACTTCAGTTAACTCGTAGTTAAAGTGGTTATGATAGAATTTATATATTTTCTTCAAGTATTGACTGCATTTTGTTCTATATATTTTTTTATTATTTATTTATTGTTTTTTACAATTTTGGTCAAACTTTACAGATTCATCATCTTATGACCTTTACATCAACTTGCCGTAAAAAATTAATTAAGTAATACTTTAAATTAGGCAAACTAATACCGCACAAAGTTATAAATGATTATTTTTATTTAAGCCTTAGCATTTATTGTTAAAAATACTACTACTAATAATAAAATATACAATTTGCGTTTATTATCACACAAGTTTTAATTCATTTTTTAAACATCTTCATACGAGAGGATCAGATTTTTAAAATCATTTTATTTAAATAGTGAGTTCTGTAGGAATTTATGTATTAAGTCGGTTGTGTAAAGATTTTCCTATGTAATTATTAAAATTAATATTAGGGATTTCTGCTTTAAGAATGGTAATATAAATAAAACAGTATATATGTTGAACTCCAAATATGTAAAATATTGTAAATTAATTACGTTTAACTAAAGTGATGACATCATATATTACACCATAACGTACACACCGCTTCTATTTTTTCATTTTGCAAAGCAGTGCTGCTAGCGGCGGTGCTAAAAAACCTATTTCCAGGTATAATGTTTACCAAGTGTGAACATTTCGAGGCACCCGGTAAGTTTACCAAAAACCCCCTCCACTCCCCAGGTCACGGATAGTCCCCCAGGGAGATCCAACACACCCAAAAGTCTTCCGGTGCAGGTTCGATGGGCAATAATTCTACCTCAATAGCTCTCGGCAATGCGTTGGAAATTTATTTTAAGAATGATTGGGGGTACAGGTGGGTGATTTTTAATTGCGTCGTTCATTACGCATTACGTTCACGGCAGTGCAGGTGATTGATGGTCGGCGATCGAAGATCGAAGAAAGCCATGAAAAAGTGGTTGGGGCCGGGGGGGGGTACGAGCGATTAATTAATGGCACCGAGTGATGCAGATGACAAGGAGATGGAGCAGTGGCACATAGCACCTACCTAGGTGAGAAGTCTATGTCACGTGACGCTATTATGTTAATCATATTGCACATTTCTCATATTGAAGCTCTGCTGAAGTACAATCATATCAGAGAAAATTCTGATATGTCACAGCATATGGCTTTCTGTACCCATCACTATTTCATATCAATTCTATAGACACGTCAAATAAAAATGATTTTATATCATTACACATTAAGCGTAGATATTTCTTTATCCAGAGCGATGCAATAAAAAAAAATCTGATGTGATCCATTAACATGGCTTTCTCTACATCTTTGCAACAAATTATTATTGTAAAAGCTAATGCTTCTATTTACTTCATGCTAACTGAGAAAAAAAATAGCAGTAACAGTCTTATTACTTGCTTCCTTGTAAGTAGAAGCGAAATAAGGGAGTACCATAGGTTAAAGTGATAGTCAAAAGCTGGTTGCTATTTCACTGAAGTGCCTTTATTTGTATGAACAGAGTTGGCAAATACCTGTATAAGAAAAGTATAATTTTTTAAAGCTGAAACAAAAAAAATAAATTGGTGTTTTATGTGGTAAGTTTTTGTCTATCTCATACGGTTTAGCAGTTATACAAAATTCCGTAAAATTCAGCCAGAATAAAGTAATCTTCAGAGGCTATTCGCAGAAAATTCAAGATATACATATTCTTTGTCAGGTAAATATATTTAATATACTATATTTTTATCAAAATTTTCGAAAAAAAGTTTCATGTAAAGCGTAGCTGGAAGTAGGGGATTTTCTTGAAAATCTTCGTTTTGCATTCTTGCAAGATACCAAAATTAAATACCAAGAATGGTATTTAACGGTCTTTTCGATTTTGAACAATGTAGTCCACAGACACATACACGCATGCACACACACGGAACTTTTTCTAGAAATGTTTTTTTGGGATTCAGGGGGATTCAAAACATGTATTTACGGTGAAATCTCGGTATCGAATTTTTGGGTGCCTTAAAATATCTTCTCTATACACTATGTACATAATACGTATAGAGGAAGTAATATCTGATATCTTCCAATCAAATATCTTTCTTGACTTGTTTCGTAAACACATTTTCCTTACAAAAGATTATTTTTTTATCTACGTCATGATGATCTAGATAAACATTAGAAAATTGGTCTTATTACTTGCTTCCTTGTAAGTAGACGGGAAGTAAAGTAATACACTAGGCTATAGTGATAGTCAAATTGTCTAAAAGCGTGTCGATGTGTGTTCAATTCGCCTTGCACAGTCCCCTTTGGGAAAAGTTAAAGTAGTTAAAACTGAAACCAACAACAGTGAATATTTCTAAAACAGTAAACTCCACTATAAAAACATATATTACAGAAATTATGTGTGTTAACCAGATCTACATTTTTGGTATAATAAGTTATTCTCTATCCGTTATGGTTGACTTAAGCAAAATTCTGCAAAACTCAACCCGGATAAAGAGCTCTTCAGAGGCTATTCTTAGAAAATTCAACTACATATTGTTTGTGGTATACATATGTTTAATATACGGCATTTTCATCAAAATCTTTAGAGCCATTTTAGAGAAAATCAAAATATTCGCAAAACGGTTCATATATATATTTGGATTCTAAAGCAATCGCGATGTGACTTTATGGATGAAGCATCTGTAAACAGAAAAATCTGATGTGTTCCATTCACACGGCTTTCTCTACATTTAACAAATTATTGCTAAAAAGCTTAAGATTTGATTTACTTGATGCTAAGGAAATTATTACTTGCTTCATTCTAAGCATAAGCGAAATAAGGGAGTACCATAGGTTAAAGTGATAGTGAAAAGCTGATTGCTATGTGCCTGAAGTTCCTTTGTTTGCATGTACAGGAGTTGAAAAATTCCTGAATGCGAAAAGTATAATTTTTTAAAGCTGAAACCAATAACAAGGAATATCTCATAAACGATCAACTGCACGAAAAAATATATATATTACATAAATTGTGCGTTTAATCGTGATTTGCGTTTTTGTATAGCAAGTTTTTCTCTATCTCTTACGGTTTACCAGTTATACACAATTCAATAAAAGCCGTCCAGAATAAAGAGGTCTTCAGGGATTATTCCCATTATGTTTGGCATGTAAATATCTTAAATATACGAGATTATAATCAAAATCGTTACGGTCATTTTTGAGAACATCGAAAATTTTGAAATTTTTTCCATGTAAAGGGTAGTTTGGTGTGAGGCATTTTTCTTGAAAATCTTCGTGTCACATCCTTGGAAGATACCAAACTTAAATATTTGCTTCAGTTGCAAACTCTTTTTTAAATTTATTGTTATATAAACAGTTAGAATTCTGTAAATAGAAATAAATCACAAATGAACTTGAAAACAACGCAGATTTCTCAGTAACTTTCAAGAAATTAAACAAAAATTAAAAATTCGAAAAGAAAACAAATAAAGTTTGACATTGTATATTATGAGTAATTAACAGAAGAATTAAAGGAAATCTGAAACATCCACTTCTATTATAAATAAAATTGCATAAGAAACAATACATTTAAAATATCCTGCTAATTAATGGCTACATGTATATAATGATGGATCCAGCTTACGAAATAATGGTGGCACTGGTGCTGGTGCAGCATTTTCTTTATTTTCCTTTCACAGGAAATTAAATCTTAACTCGACAAATGTTGATAGTGAATCTTACCAATTTAGCTCATCTTACAATATCTCCTGTATTAATTGAAACATTTAAGAGAATTGCAATATTAGCTGATTCCAAAGCAGCAAACTAGTCTTTGATTCTGAGACAAATTTGAAAAATCAATATAATAGAATGTCATAAAATTATAAAATAACTAATTTAAATAAAAAATTGTACTTCAATGGATACCGGCATATTGTGGAATAAAAGGCAATGAAACTGCTGAATTTCTTTCCAAAAAGGCACCAAAATAATATCAAAATCATCTGGTCCTTTACCTTATCACTCCATTAAAAGAATAATTACTACAACAATATCCATAACATACCTCATTTTAATCAACATTGTTATAGCCATTTTTCAAAAAAACACAAACTTTTTACTCTTAAAGGGTAGTTTAAATACGAATTTTGACTTTTAACGGACTTTTTGAGCAATGCTGCCTACAGACACACACACAAAAACTGACCTTTCTCTTAAAATGCTTTTCTGGATTCAGGGGGTTCAAAACTTGTATTCCCAGAGAAATCTAGGTATCGAATTTTTGGGTGGAATACAATACCTTGTCTATACTCTATAGAGTTTGCGAGGAGAAAATAAAAACATGATATTTCCCTATTACATGACTTTCTCTTCCCGTTCTGCAACAAATTATACTTACAAAACTTTATTTTCTATTTATGAAATGGATATGAATTATTGGAGGGATTCTTTTGTACTTGCCACTTGCCTAGTGTACCAAGTATCCAAAGCTGCAACATCAATGGCCATGTGCACCATTCTCGTTCACGAACCTATACATTATAGAATATTTTGAGTCCATGCTTAACAAGATAGACATTAAAAGAAATAGTTATTTCTTGCAAATAGTGAATACACTTGGCTAAAGCAATAGTCTATTTTAAAAGTTGCTTGCTTCAAGTAATTGAAATTCTGTTCTATTTGCATCCTCAGATGTAAAACATGTGGAATGAAGGCTTTCTATACGAGAAAACTATACGTATTGGAGAATTTAAACCAATAAATAGGAATATTTCGAAAATGGTTACTCTGCAAAATAAATATCTATTGCACATAAATTAGGCTTCAACGAGATTTGCTTTTTATGTATAGTAACATATTTTCTATCTCTTCCAGTTAAGGGTTATGTAAAATTAATCGGAAATCAACAGTACTACAGCAATTCTCAGAAAATTCATGATATACAATATAGTTTTGATGTAAATATCTTTAATATATGGTATTTTAATTAAAATCATTGAAACTATTTTGAGAGGAAATAAAGTTAAAAAAATTGTACAAATTCCGTAAAATCCTACGACTTTACAGATCGAAAGTTTTGAAGCTCCAAAGGACTATCAAGAGAAGTACAGCATTACGTTAAAGTCAGTTTTTCTCAACTAAAACTCCAAATGCTTGAAGTAACATACGTGTTAATTAATTTACATTGTCGTTAATCTCGTTTGTTCATGAATTACAATCTATTATGCGAATTTCAAATTGTAAGTAGCTCATTTATAGTTAAACTTGTTTCCATAAATTAATGATATTGCTAAAATTAAGAGCTTAGTTGAACGTGTGAGAAAATGTTCTAACAAGGTAATTATAAATAACCAATACACGCAGAATGGTAAGTTTTTATTGGTTTTAAGCTAAAATAAATGTACGATGGAAGAAGCATTTTGTTTTCACACGTCAACTATTTAGATAACAAGATTATCATGTAAAAGGCGGTTTAACATTATAAATTTTATGGTTTTTACCTTCTCTAGCTGTATGCACAATGCACATACTGGATAGATGAGGTATTTTATTCCATCTAAGAAACTGATACCGAGATTTTATCGGAAATTATGTTTTGAGAACCCCTGAATGCAAAAAAAAAAAAACATTTTTAGAAATGTGTCTGAGTGTGGGTATGTGTGACTATGGGCTGCATAGCTCAAAAATTAAAACTCAGTTAAATACCAAACTTTATATTTAAGGATGCAATACAAATATTTTCAGGAAATACCCACCACCACTATCCTTATATGGAACATTTTTCGAAAATTTTGATTTTCTGAAAAATGTCTAACGACTTTAATTAAAATGTCATATGTTTAAGATATTTTCATTACAAATGAAATGTATATCTTGAATTTTCTGGGAATAGCCTCTGAAGGCCTCTTCATTCTGGATGAATTATAACTGGTAAACGGTAAGAGATATACAAAAACTTACTACAAAAACATGTAGATCTCTTTAAGACACACAATTTATGTCATCATTTAACCATTTTCGAGATATTTCTAGTTATTGGTTTCAGTTTTAAACTACTTATACTTTTCTCAAACGGGAAGCTATCTTTCTTTTCATCTCTCTTATTTACTCCTAGCAAGCAAAGAGGTCCGAATTTCAATTGCTTCGATAGCAACCGCTTATAAAAGATTTGACAATTGCTTTAGCCTATTAGATTTCATTATTTCTCTTCTACTTACAAAGAAGCAAGTAATAATATCAATTCTGGTAATGTTTATCATGATGTATACACAAGAATAATGTTTTATAAAAGATGTTAATGGAACAGTTAGTGAAAGTTATATAGAATGTAATAGTGGTTAGAGAAGGTGTTGTATTTTACCCAAACATTCGATATCCAGATTTCAGTGGAAATAAATTTTTTAAGGTACTCTGAGTAATAATAAAAAAACATTTAAAAAGGCCCGTTTGCGTGTGCGTGTCTATGAACAATATAACTCAAAAACGAAAAGCCAGTTAAATAACAAACTTGGTATCTAAGTTCAGCATATGCAAAGTATGAAACATGAAGAACATGGAAATCCCCCTATCCCCAACTACCGTTTACTTGGAGCATTTTTCGAAAACGCTTTTCTCAAAAATGCCTCTAAAAATTTCGATCAAAATACCATATGTTTAAAATATTTTTATGACAAACGAAATTTAAATCTGAATTTTATAGAAAAAGCCTCTGAAGATCTCTTAATTGGGATGATTTTTGTATATAACTGGTAAACTGTATCACATAGAAAAAAATCTGCTCAACAATAAATGTAGATCTGCTTAAAAACACACAATTTATATTATATACATTTGTTGTAGAGTTAACTGTTTCCAGGGTATTGCGTGATACAGGTTTTAATTTTAAGTTACTTAAAGTTTTCTCAAACAGGAAATCATGAAATCATCTTTTTTTTCTTCTCTGTTTTGTTTGACTCCTGGAAAGCAAATAGAACCGAGACCAATCCCATCCACTTACAAAGGAGCAAATACCAATTGTGTGTCCGTGTGTGTTTCGCAACTCACGAGAACTTTTATAGAAAATTTAAAAAACTTGTTAATATATGTTGGAATTACCATCTCAAAATCTACATCTACTTGATAATTGAAGAACACCCTAATTTCTGCTCTCAAAGTACATATTAAACGTGATTATAAACATATGCAAGGCGTTGTGTTACTTCTTATGCTTCAGTCAATATTTATAGTACCCTATCTGAGGAAATGCAGTATTTATATTAAAATCCCTATAGACGCAATTTCACGCAAAAAAAATTATGGGTTTTTATTCTCTTTTATCTTAAAAGGCATATTTTTTGAAGAACTTTAGGATCGTATGCAATGCTTCCTCCACATTAGGAGATGCGTAGTATACATAAACAAGCTGGTACCTAGGTTGAACACTTTCACATTATTATAGACGTAGGTTCATTTCGTGTGAAGAAAGTCGAGTGGCACGAATGATATGAATCTCTGAAACCATAAAAGCGTTTCTTGAAAAATGTCCATGAACACGCAACATAACTGCACCATAATTACAAATATTCGTATTTAAATTCAGTAATTTTCAGGAATGTAAAACGAAGATTTTCAGGGAACTTCCCAATCCCAAATTGCTCTTCACATTATAAAATGTACTATTATTTTTTAATGTTTTTTTACCAATAAATGGCACAAAGGGATCTCATTAAAAACTACAGATCTGAGATATTAGCATGAACAGTTTTTATGATTGGCATCTTTATTCAAAATATATTTTTGTGTGTATATGCGTGAGTGTGTTAATTTTTATATTGGTATACTATAAGCAATAGAATATTCACTCAAGAAAAAATTTAGAGATACTAAAATAGACAATTTGTGTCAAAAATGCTTTTCATAGCGTTAGTCCTTTTTGGAATATTCCATGTTGTACATTTACATTTTCTCAAGTGTCTGTACATTATCTCATAGAACATTTTAAATGCAATTTTTTCTTTCTTTGTTGTTCTATTCTTCCTTTCTTTCTTTATTCCTGTCTTCCTTTCTAGTACTAATATTTGAACATTATTTTTCTTGTTGTGCATAAATGGATGAATAGAAGAGCAATTTTTTTATGAAGTTATATATTTTATGGAGTTGGGTGTAGCTTTATAAATAAATCATTTTTACATTTGGTACTTCGTTTTTTGTATTGTTTTGGATGAGTAGTTTCCACTGAATATTTTAGAAGATAGTTAATACAGAACACCACCAATCATCAGAAGTAAAATTGGGAATTATATACTAGAGTTAAATAAGTTCTAACTTTTATACGGCTTTTGAATATTTTTTGAAGTATTTAGTATAACTCTGAAGTTCATTTTTGTAGTTTTTTTTATTATATGAGGTTAATTGTTGAAGAATGAAACGCTGATACACCTGGAAAACTGTGAAGTAAAACTGATTTGTTTCTGTGTTTTCAAAATCTATTTGCAAAGATAAACATTTTGATCGTAACAACAAGGTATAATGAGGGTTATTTTAACAACAAAAATATGTAGACTATTTATAAATAAAAATATATTACAATACTACATTTAGATAGAATTTAGAACTTCGTCAAACTATTTTTCTTTCGATTGGAAGTTTTGCAATAGAAGTTTTTAAAGCCACAAAATAATTAAATATCTTCTTAAGTAATTTAAGCTGTCCCGTTCACTTGCTCTTTTTGTAGTTGACATTTAATCATTTACTCCTTTGTTTTATCATATTTCACATGTAATTTTTGAGAAATAGTTGAACAATGAGTAGTTAACTCAAAGTTTAGAAAGTTTATCAACATTGCATGCATCTGCTTACAGAAACTGTGTAGCAATAGACTCCATTTTCTAAAGGTTTTCCACGGAACTATATTTCTGTCCATCAGTACTTTACAGGATGTTTATTTTGTAGAATGAAGTTAGGACTTTCGGAACGAATGGAACTAAGTTTCTGTTCTTAGCAAATATTTCTTTTGCATTTTAGCGTTGTATTTATCATTCTCAAGTCATTCTTACTCTTTTATGGCCTATCTTCTTAAAACTATTCTTCTGTATGACATTTTATCTTCTTTCATTAGTCATCACTCACTTTTGTTACGCAAATGTTCATGTTCCAGATATGTGTCATAAAATAATATTTTTCTACGTAATGTTAAGTAATTCTATCACCTGGAATAAATCATTATAAAAATAGCATTTCATGTTTTATAGCACTATATAATATTTTACAAATTGCTGAAATTATATAATAATATTGTGCAAATGTTCAACTGAAATGTCAATAAAACATCATTTACTTAAAGGAGTAGTTGTATAATATACTTTGGCACTAATTATTAAAACAGCATTCTAATATGTTTGGACATTTTTTATTTGAATAAAATTAACCCATTTGTCCGGTATGCCATTTACAGGGTAAATTATATTATTTATCAGAAATTAAGTAAATTATACGGTTTATTAGAGATTTAAAATGCATGGTATAAAAATAATTGCTTTATCATTACTTTCATATGAATTTTTTTAAAACGTTATTGTAACAAAAACACTATAATAGGCAATTATCTACTTAAATCCTACCATGGTTTTATTCACCACTTTCAAAAATGTTCTTAATATATGTTCAGCAATTTTGAGACATTCATAAAACTTACATTGAAAAGTTTTGTTTGATTTAATGACACATTATAGTTATATTTGATTATGTAGGTATTATAAAGAAAGGTTTTTATAACTTTAAATAGACAAATAAAATAAAAATACTTATTTCGCCCTATCATTATAACAACATTGCAAAAGTAAAATAAAAAAACCACTGTATTCTACAAATTATTTTTTAATTTGTCCAAGTTTACATTTTTAATTACTTTGAATCTAAAGGTTAAACACTTTTATAATCTACTATGTGAAATACTAAGCTTTTCCTCGTATTTAGATGATGTTAATCTTTGAACGCAAAAAGAGAAACACAGAAAAATATAAATATGTAAGGACAAAGGTGAGCATCAAGAATAATTTCTCCATATGTATATACCGAACACTTTAAATGTTTAGTGTAACTGTTTTAGTTTAATTATGTAATATTAAATGTATAATATTAATTTGTATAGGCAGGTAAAATAAATAAATGTAAAATAAATGTTTGATTAATGTATGAAAAGTATGCATTGTGTTGCAATCAATTTATTAAATATTGGGTTTTATAATTCCAGTACAATTCCTATCCTCAACATTTAAACAATTATTACACAAACAGCTTCATCGGAGAAAAAATATGAATGACCTAAATTTACAGGAAACCATTCAATAGCACATAAAAACAAAAGAAAAAGGAAAGCGCAAAGCAAATGATAGGTTCAAATTGATAAAAACGGATATCGCGGAAAACGCTGAGGACACAAAATGGTTATTTGAAATAAATCGTGCGCTTTATAGCTTCCTTATTTTTCGTGTACATATTTTGAATACATGCATTTAAATTGGGATCGCTTGGGCCATAATTGAAAAATAATGAATATGAAAAAACATATATAAAGTTAAGCAGGTCTCAAAAGATTTTGTTTGACTTTTTAAATTATTGAATTTAAATTTCAAGATTATTTCAATAATTTGTTTCTGAGTCATTCTGTTTAAAACTGTATACACAACTCCTTTTCCTTAAACTGCCTTTCAGGGACCGCAAAACTTTCATTTCCTGTGAAATATCAACATGAAATTTAGTGAAATGCTGTATTTCTTTGTCAGCAATACTTCATCTATCTACATATATGATAGAGAAACTAATAATACCATATTTATTCGATATTTTAAATATATTCTTGTCTAATCTGTTAAATCCAGGGAATGATTGAACTCATATTTAAATATTGATACTGGAAATAAATCTTTCCTATAACATTTAATATTTTAAAATTTTACTACAAGGTTATACATTTTATTTTGACCACAATCCATCATCAGCTTCTGCAGAATGAGTTATTAAAAGTATTTTAAGCAGTTCCAGAACATTTTCTATCTTGCCCAATTCGATTTATACTAAGATTATTCAAGAAATCCTCTGAATTTGAACAATTCTGGACAAATATAAACCTTTCCAGTGTTTTGTAAAATAAACGAATCTGCATTGAAATCGCAATTTTATGATTTTTCGAAGTCACGCTGAAGTCTAAATGTCAGTATAATTTTAGAAAACAATATTGATAGTTTATTAGTGAAAAACTGTAATTCCTCAATTCTAACGCGTTTGGAAAATCACCACGGTACTGAGGTAATTTGTGTGACTTAACCAAAGCTTGTGATTACATATATTATAAAACTTTCATAGACAAACTTCATTACCAAGACATGCCCAATGTTTCTCTGAGTTTATATTCCACCTATTTGTCAAATTGCTATCTGAATTTTTTATCTAAAACATTATTCTGATATTAATAAGGGAGTAACACAAGTGTCTATTTTGGGAACATTACTATTCGTCAATAATGATTTATGACTTACCATCAAATATTACCCTGGCTGCATAAATTTTGCTGATGATGTTATTCTATTTTATAAACACATTAATACTGATTTAAATTCTCTGATAATTCAGGCTTAGAATGAGGCTACTAAGACTGAATATTAATAAAACTCAAGATTTAAAATCTTCATTGTACCATAACTCTTTTGCTGCAAGCAGTGTTAAACTGCTAAAGTTCACAATTGATAGGAGATTAACGTGGGAAACACATGGCGGTTGCATTTATATCAGAATCTCAAGAATAATATGTTTACTCGTGTGTCTGTAATGTATAGTACCTAAAAGTGACTTTGTACCTTTTACCACAGTATACCTGGTTGTAGTATAGGTAACTATCGAGCGAAATAATAATAGTATAAAAAAGTTGTAATTTTTAAAAAATAGTCTAGTGTATCCTATCCGGTTCGTAATGGGATGATCATTCTAGACCACTGTTGAGAAAAGAAAATATATTTACAGATGTTAATCTATGTTTCTTTATTTTTATATTGAGAATTAAGGACAACTTACACGTTATTTTACAATAGAGAATATACATAATTATTCGACTGAAAATAATTCGCAATTAGTAGCTCAAAAAACAAGATTTACACTTTATAAAACGTGGTTCAAAGCTCAATAAATCACCTGAAATTACCTTGTTAGTTCAGAAACATTTTTAGACTATTTTGTGTAATTTTAATACGTACTCTTATTATATTGTAGTTTACTATTTTAATAATTAATTTTGTATTGTACGTATTTTCATTTGGCCTTAGTTGTATTTGATGAGTACTATTATCTATAAGCTGCTTGTTTGACCTTGCTTGTATTTGATGTGTTCAACATTGTATAATTTTTGTTTTAATAGC
This sequence comes from Hymenopus coronatus, assembly GCA_030762935.1. NCBI lineage: Eukaryota > Metazoa > Arthropoda > Insecta > Mantodea > Hymenopodidae > Hymenopus > Hymenopus coronatus. The sequence goes on along the minus strand of CM060892.1, from coordinate 55,242,457 downwards.
TGTCTATATATTTGTATATATTTGGTAATCTCAATACATTGAATTGAAAGCATTACACATTTAATAGAACCTTCGGAGGATGATATATTGTTTTAAAACTTCATAGCAAACTTGAAGATAGTATGCAATTTTATTTCTAAATGTAACTATTTAGTTGCTAACAGTTTTAGTTTGAACCCTTATAGGCTATGTATTATTTTTTGTAATGGTGGATTATTAAATGTTTTGAAAGTGAATTTTCATTGCAGATTCTAAGGTTAAAAGAAGGATTTGCGTGATAATAAGTAAAAGTATATGGTATACTATTATTGTTCTTAAATTAAAAGTGTTATTCAAAGGTAGCCTAAAATTATATTAGTGGCTAATGAAATTGCTAAAGTATCAGGTCGAATAATATTACTAATTATTTCAATACATGCTATAAAATTTATTAAAGCTTCTGATGTTCCTTGGTGAATTAAATGGGTAAATATATGTATTATTATTTAGTATTATTAATTCAACCCAAAAATGAATAAAATTTATTCATAATGGTTAAGATAAAGAAAGAGTTATTGCTATATGACTTGTCCTAGTAAAATATATGGGAATAAACCTATAAAATTATTATATAAAGTGATGGAGAATATAGAAATGAAAGTAAATGTAGATCCTTTATTATTTTGTCCCCAATTACAAGTTTGGAAAAATAAATTCACTGATCTTAGATCAGTTTATAGCAAGACAGCAAAGGTATATTAATAAATGTATTACCGCCCTAAATCCCGTCCGCTAAGATTTTGCAAGGAAATCGTTGTGCAGTGGAGCAACAAGTAAGGAAGATGCCCGGGCGTGGTCGGAAGAACCGGCTGAACGAGTATCGCACCCTTCTCGGCAGGCATTCACGTGGCAGCCGGTTTCTTGGGGCAGAGAGCAGCGGACACGCGAGATATGACCTCATTAGACCTCGACCTCCAACCCTTGCTGATGTCCATTTCTTTATTTCGTTTTACAACCCTCCAAAGTTAAACTCATCCCATCAGGCAAGCTTTCTTCTCCAAGTGAGGTATATTTTGACCATTTCATTCAGGATAACCACGAGATATTCTGATGGTTTAGCTAGAGTACACAAGGGCAGACTATAAAATTTCACTTACTAAAAGTACGCATTCTACCATTAAGGATATAAAATTCTTTCCAATTACAGTGATAGTAACCCAATAGTTATAAAGTTATAAAATGTTACTTTTCGTAAAATTACTATATTCCGGGAATATATTAATATTTTTAATAAATTGTATTTACATTTTAACTATTAAATTAAAATTATATTTTAAATTAAATGTTATGTGAATTATTATTATTATTATTATTATTATTATTATCATCATTTTTGCTATTATTGTCTATAAAATATGGGAACCACAGAGCGCCTTTAATGCCTTGCAGTTCTTGAAATTTAATTTATTTTTTCGTATTTTTAATAATAATGATAATAGTTGTGCAAGTCCAGTGTTTAAAAACTTCGTTAATGACTCTGTGCGGTGTAGCACGTGGTATTTTCCACGGTATTTCCCACATAAGGAGCAGTATTCATAAGATTCATGGTGCAGTATATTTTGAAGTGAAACCCATGGGCAGCAAGTCTGGTTACTACGTGCCTCAGCTCCTGGTCTGCTTCCTTCCAATCATCTCTGATCATTGTGTCCGTTGTATAGAAATCTTCTGATATCTGAGTCTTCTTTTTTCTGGTGTTCGGCAACGGCTGCTTCGTACGCCGGTGTGGATGGCAGCAATAGTTGTACTCGTAGATCTTCCAGTAGCATAGTTTCTCTGCATCTTTATTCTCAAAAACTGGAACGAGTTCATGAAATTTTGAAACAGAGATAGCTAGCATTAGTTAACCGAAATAGAGCTCTATTGCAACAGGACAATGCAAGACCCCACATTGCACTAACAACCATGGAAAAAAATCAGGAATTGGGAAGAATCGAACTGCTACCACAACCAGCATACAGCCCTGATCTCGCATCATCAGATTATCATCTTTTTCGATCCATTGTCCATTTTCTACGTGAAAGAAATTTTGACAACCTTGAAGCAGTGCAAGTGGGTCTCACCGATTTCTTCGCATCAAAAATCAAAGACTAGTACCATCGTGGGATAATAAACCTCTCTGAAATGTGGCTCAACTTAGTAGTGAATTGCTTGTCAGAATATATTTCAAATAATTGTTTTTCTTAAAAAACAACATTACTTATGAGACAGTATCTATACTTCAAATTTTGTTTTCGTTATATATCGTATGTTCTTGTGAGAAATAAGTGGTAGGAAGTTAAACATAATATTTGTTATAGATTTGAGATAATGATGCGTGATTTAAGCGTATCTACACACATAAAATCCCTTTTGTGAAACCTTTGAATTTTCTGAAGTGATTCACCATAGAGTGTTGTACCGCAATTTTATTACAACCAATCCAGTGTAAATACAGATTGTTTGGAAATTATTAACTTTATATAAAGCGTTTATATTACCTCAGTTTGTACATATTCCAAGTGGTTTAATAGATCCATAGTTTGATAGCGAAATGTTTATTTCACATCTCCGTATTTTGCTACATTTTGTTTAATAAAATTTGCATTTTTAAGTTCTCTTAAAACATAGCTCTCATGGAAATGGGAATATTGAATGGAAAGTTATAATAAACAACTGTTGGCTGCCTTTACTTTGATAACTCATAGTAATTAACTTCCTAGCCTATTAAAATATTCAGTAAATATGTAGCAAAATGCATTGAATGTATTTCCACGTCCTATCAAAATATAATTTCAGGTATATTAATTATTTCAAAAAGGTCTCTGTTTAACAGAGTATGGGAAGAAAAAATTATAGGTATAAATAAATCTAAATCAAGTTCTCTAAATAGCATAAAATGGTTTTTCGTATTATTTTGTGTGTTTTAACATTTGAGAGGAACTTCCAAACTATATTTAGCTGCGTTTCTTTAAATACTTGTTTATTATTTAATTCAGAATTTTATAAATATTTACATATTTTACACGGTTGTAATTTTTTTGTGTGTAGTTTCGTGAAGATAGTTATTGTTCTACAAACATAGAATTGTATAAATGTAAAATGAGAAAGCTTGAACAATAAAAATAATAATTATATTAAATACACAAAAATGAGAAACTTAATAGTTAATAGATGTCTTAAGTTAAAATTTTGAACTATAGGAGGCATAGAAACAGAACTGTAAACCCGGAAAAAGTTAATATCAAGTAAAAAATTAGACATATTGTATATTTGTAGCCAGTAATGTATCTTGCAAAAATAAATTTGAATTTTCGAATTTTATGGCCCAATTATTAGAATACTACAAAAGTTAAAAACTAAAGAATAGGAAATCTAAAAGTATTTAAGACTATATTTTATTGTATAATTATATAAAGTACTTTATAACAACACTTCATTTTTGTACCAAATACTGAAACTATGCAATAGTGCACACCTTATATTATAAAGTGCTTTATTTAAATAAATAAACAAACAAGCCAACTAAATAAGAACTCTTAAACAAAAAAGTAGTAACCTGTAACTATACAACGCCTAATTAATGCACACCATATATTATAAAGTGCTTTACTTAAATAAATAAACAAACAAACAAAGAAGATAAAACTAACATGCAAAATAAATAAGAACTTTAAACAAAAAGGAAGTAAAATAAGAACTAAAGCTTTCCTGGCGACGTGTTAATTCAAAATTTTCTCGGGCTTCTAGCCAGGTAAAAACTTGGCTTGACACCAACGTTTCGAAGAAGTGCATCTTCCTCGTCTTCAGGGTGAACTGATGAACTAAATAAGAACTAAAATAAGAACTAAAAGGAAGTAATCTGTTCTATATATGTTATGAAAATAAAAATATGTAGTAGCCTTTGTGTCTATCAATGATTATGATGTAAAAATAATAAAACTATATATGTTAAGGTGACTGTTTAACTTTTCTTTGTTATTCACAAAACTTTCCAGAATACATCGAGTTTCAATATCTGGTCGTACTTTTGCTTCGAGGTTAGACATGTTTATTCTATCATCTTCATAACAAATACTAAGTTTGATTTCGTTTAAAATAATGCATTTCTTTAGTTTAAGAAGACTCCTCAGAAGCTTCTGAGGACTTGCTTAATTTTTGTGGTTTCGTAATCTCATTTTGAAGTTTTGTATTTATGATTTTCTCTTTGACAGAAAAGTTGTATTTGAAATTTAGCAACACTTTAATATTGTAACAAGTGGCTATAATGGCTCAAAAATTGGATACAAATAAAGTATTAATTCACTTCTGCAAAAAATGCATTCAATAATTAGGCCCGTAAACAAATGCCGGCATTCTCACGACATTACGAGCTAACACTCCATCGAAAACTGACTCACTACTCCCTAAATTGGTTTGCAATTCTTTCATATATATATATATCTGTGAATGACGTCATAGAAATTTCTAGAAACTGTTCGAAGCAAGTGAAGTATTCTGGCTTGTACTAACGCCTCGCATTCCAAAGCTTCCGTTACCGGCTCGTCGCTTCCTGTGTTGACCGCATTCATGTCCTCCAACCCCGCAGATTCATACACTAAGGCGAACGTGAGAACTGCCGCACATGGCACTGTCACAATAATGTGTATGAGATAACCGATAAAATTTGTATGATGTAATCAATTTTATCTTATAAGTTATCTAATTAAATCTCATCAGGATTTCTATTTTGTCTGACGGATCACTAACAAGTACCGAACTAGAACCGCAGCATGTTTTAAGATTAGTATGGTGTATGGATTAAAATAAATAGAAAACTTTATTTCCTATTACCCAAAGCACTCTATTGAAGACGATCTTGAAAAATGTGCGGTTAGATTTCAGTTAAGTTATGGAATTTAAGCTTTTGTGTTTAGAATTCAGCAAATAAAGTAACACAATTTATCTTCAATTTTTGTTTTCTTTTACTCTTTTTGTATACCATTTTTATGAATTTTGATGTTTTCATTTATTTACGGTGTTCTCTGTCATTTACACAATACAGTTGTAAAGAGATTTGATAAATAAATAAATAAACAAAATACTTAAATGAGCAATTAATACCAATAATTATAACCCCACTAATGGCTCAATACTCTGCAGTTAAAAAGAATATAATTCAAAATAACAGCAATAATATCAATAATAATTTATTATTATTGAATATAAGTATAAAATATATCAAACCATACCTTAGGATTTATTTCATAAATTTTCAGAATGAAAATATGAAAGAGGAATATTAATAGCAAATAAATTCTAGTAACTAATAGCATAAAACATAGATTCAATTACTTGTATAAAATATATTTCTCTACTAAAAATTATTTAAATATGCCCTAACATTAAGAGGGAGTAAATCCACAATGGACAACTGCCCTCATGTAAGTGACACTGTATGGATTTTGAGAAGTTTAATAATATTAAAACATTATCTAAGTTTAGATGTTAATAATATTAAATCACCAAATATTTAATTGTTTAATAATATTAGAAATGTTAATTTTAAGTGGTTAAATTCATTGTTTTCCCATTTGGACGTTTTCTTAGAACATGTATTTAGGAAAAGAGGTGTAAACGAATTATAATGTAAACAAATATGGAAGTGTATGGAATTTAAAACGATAACAATAACTATCGTGGAAGTAGGTAAATGTTCAGCACATATTTAGTTAAATCATGTTTTCCCCATCCAGTTTTCTAGAGATTTAGGATGCCATTAATCTACCAGCATATATTACTACTAACATGTTCGGGTGTTACTACTTTGTATTCTTATTTTAAAGGGTAACTTTGATCTAAGTTGTATTTATAAATTTGAAAAGAATTACGGTAATGTAAAATAGTGCTCACAGGTTGGCACTTAATTGATTTGGAGAAACAAAAGCGCTCCGTGATGTATTTTTATTGGAAAACCCATTCATACAGGCTAGCTTTATTTATAGCTTCGTGGCCCGTTGTTTATATTTATTTTGTTCACATGTTTAAGGGAAGCTACATTTATTTACCAATGCACGTGGTTTCATAGCTATTGAGTGAAATTATCAACCAACCTCTCTTCAGTATATTATCTATTATAACATGTGAAACATCGTTGTATTTGAAAGTGCAATGCATGATGATGATAATAATAATAACAACAACATAGTATAATAATATTAGTATCATTAAATATTAAAAAATCAGTCACAATAATGCCTGTATATGACACCAGTCGTAACGTTTTAAATTACAATTAAATAACCTTATTTAAAATATTTCTGTTACTTTAAAGTGTGTTTTGAACAGACCTGAGTAAACACACTTAGTTTAAATTTAAATATTAATGGTAAAATACTAAAGAAAGTAGTGGCAAAGGCTGCTATATCGAACTATTCTATTCTAGTAGTGTTCTTATAGCGTTCACATGGACTATAACACATCCATATTGTGATGTGTTGACTTCATATTTTGGCAAATAGTTTCCATCTCATATGCAATACCCATATTCAACTAGTCATGTTATGCTTTAGTAAACTACCTCCACTTTCGTGTAATGATTTAGTAAATACTCAGCCATATTACATAGCCATGTTAAGTCTTGCTAAAATCTATCAACCACCACGATATGATTTGGTAAGATCTCTGAGATAGCGGTACCATGACTAGGTAACATCTCCCCACTAACCATGCTATAATTTGGTAAAGCTCCTTATCTAGGCATGCTACATAGTAAAATTCCCCAGCATTCCACTAATGATTTAGTAAAGACTCTCAATTAGCCATGTTATGATTTCGTACAATTTTCCAACATTCCCCTTCTGATTTGGAGTCTCTCAACTATCCATGTTATGACTTCGTAAAATATCCGTGTTACAATTTCATAAAACTTCCCAACAACCCATTTCTTAATCAGTACTTTCTCAAATAGTCATGGTATGATTTCGTTCATTTTCCCAACAGTCCACTTCTGATTTAATAAAGTATCTTAACCAGCCAAGTTATGATTTCGTACAATTTTCCAACATTCCACTTCTGATTTGGAGTCTCTCAGCTATCCATGTTACGATTTCACAAAATTTCTCAACAATCCACTTCTTAATCAGTAATCTCTCAAATAGCCAGGGTATGATTTCGTCCATTTACTTATTTCTGATTTAATAAAGTATCTTAACCAGCCATGTTATGATTTCGCAAAATAGCCATGTTATGATTTCCTAAAACTTCCTAACAATCCACTTCTGATTTGCTAAAAGCTTTCAACTAGCAATGCTAAGATTTTGTAAAAATTTCCTAACAATCCACTTCAAATTTGATAGAGTCTCTCAACTACATAGTATGATTTCGTACCTTTTTCCCAACAGTCCAACTCTGATTTGATAAAGTCTCTCATCCAACCATGTTATATGATTTCTTAAAATTTCAACAGGCCACTACTTAATCAGTAATCTCTCAAATAGCCATGGTATGATTTAGTTCATTTTCCCAACAGTCCACTTCTGATTTGATAAGGTATCTCAACTAGCCATGCTATGTTTCGTAAAATGTCCCAATATCCACTTCTGATTAGATAGTCTCTCAAACAGTCATGATATGATTTCGCAAAATTACCATGTTATGATTTTGTAACATTTCCTAAAAATCCACCTGATTTGGTAAAAGCTTTCAACTAAACATGTTAAGATTTCGTAAACATTTCCTAACAATCAATCCAGTTCAAATTTGATAGAGTCTCTCAAATGCCTGGTACGATTTCGTACCTTTTTCCCAACAGTCCACTTCTGATTTGATAAAGTCTCTCAACTAGCCACGTTATGTTTCCTAAAATTTTCCAACACCCACTTCTATTTGGATAAAGTTTCTCAACCAGCCATGCTATATGACTTCTTAAAATTTCAAAAGGCTACCTCTGTTAAGATTAAATCTCCCAACTAGTCATGTTATGATTTTGTAAAATTTCCAACAGACCACTTCGGATTTGATAAAGTCTCTCAACTGGCCATGCTATATTTCGTAAAATGTCCTAACACTCACTTCTGTTTGGATAGTTTCTCAACCAACCATGTTATATGACCTTAAAATTTAAACAGGCCACTTCTGTTTGGATAAAGCCTTTCAACTACCCATGTTATGAATTCTTAAAAGTTTCCAACAGTCCACTTTTAATTTGATTAAGTCTCTCAACTACTTATGTTATTATTTCGTAAAATTTCCCAACAGACCACTTCTGATTTGACAAAGTCTATTAACTAGTCATGCAATCATTTGGTAAAGTACCGCAACTAGCCATGTTAGATTTGATAAAAGTCTTTCAAATAACCACGCGATTATTTAATAGTCTCTCAACTAGCCATTTACATCAAGCCTTGCATAAGGCAATGTAACAAACTGTCTCTGTCAACCTGAATTTCGTTGAGGTATTTTGTCTTTGCATTTACCTAAACAGCCTTGCTGTAGTGCAAATAATACCGTATCAAGTATCTCATAAATTATATTATTTTATGTGAATAAACATGCACTTTTAAGTTTATAAAACTGTTATTATTTACTAATAACAAATCTACATTGTTACAATATGTAATAATTTTGCTACTAAGCGATTCAGAATTATTTGGGCGAAAAGTTACTAATATTTCATTTATGTTAAGTATAGAAGATTGAATCTTTTCGTGAATCTTTTTAAAATGTATTGTAAATATACTAATGCAAAATATTTTCATATTGTTTTTCTTCTGAAATGCCTGGTTAGGTTGGGCATAAGTTTTGAATTAATGTTACGGCTAAGACAAGAATACTAATAATAAAAAACATGCTAGTTCAAAGTTAATTGTTTATTATAACATTAAAACGTTACTCAAACTATTTTCACAATATGGATAAAATATAACTTCTGCAGTTAATATATGTTTGCAATTTTGTAGGTATTTTTGTTTCCGACTAGTGATGGGACACTTTAGTTTTATTTAGCTTCATTTTAGTTATAGCTGCGACCAACTATAATATGAACTATTTGCATTTTGCATATTATATAATATAAATATACAATAACTGAAAGAAGTAAATATTAGAAAATATTACTGTTTTATACTAGTTCTGGAATAATTATTTTGCATCAGTGATACCACAAGTGAGAGTTTTAACGATAAATGTTGAAAGTTATCCTATTGACTAGATATCCTGAAAACCATAAACATTTCATTACCAATAAAGTATTTTTAATAATTATAGCATAGTTATTAAAATAATAAATTAAATCATTTAAATTCAAGGAAACAAAGTTTATACATTTATATATTCGCACTAAAATCAACAATGCTTGTAAAACTCAATGGTCTCAACATCAAGAAACCAAAGTACACTCAGTTAGAGCATCTTCCACTGCTGTTTGCTATGTTAAATATCTTAAATAGGAAACATCAAACCATCATCACTCGTCTGAGAATTGGCCACACAATAATAACTCATGTCTACATGATCATCAGAGATGCCCAACCTTAATGTACAACTTGCAATATTCCACTGACAGTGGCTTATATATTTTCAGAATGCCGCCGTCATGATCCCTAGAGGAAAAAGTACAAAATATTAAAGTACTTAATAATAAAATCATGTATAAAAATGTTGATATGTTCTTAAAAGCTATCAATATATGCAGTCTAGTATACAATTGTAAAATACATTAATACAGCTGTCCTCTGCTTCATTCGCAGAAATGGAGGAAATATGTCATAGATCACTGAAATTAAATATATCTGTATAATTTATTATTACTGTATCTTAATTTCATAAGATGCCATTGATATTTGCATTTTTATATTCATTGTTACTTGTTTACCAACATAATGTTAATTAACACAGTTTGTATATATCCCAATGCATCTTTATAACCATTCTGTAATAATTACTATTATCACAATGTATTGATGTTACAGTTGTGACAAGACTCTTACAAGTCAAAGCGACAAAAAATAAATAATTAAAAAATATATAATCCATTTTTATAATTGTATAGAGTTAAATAAATATAATAATTATTTCCGTTAAAGAGTAATTTTGATTATTGCTAAGCTATATTAATTGGGGTGATTATAAGATAAGCGAAACTCTTTTTGAAGGCTAATATTTAGTGCGAAGGTTTAAAAAATGTAAATTGGGGCAATTCATACCATTCCTTTATACTATGTACACTTACATACGTACTAGAGAAAGTAAAGAAGTTCATTATGACGCATCGTCGTTTGAAAGTACAGAAAACCTTTCTGAACTTGGATTCCAAAAGCTGCACTGTACTGTTCAAGCAAATGGTACTTCTGCATTAATGCAACAGACATGCGGATGAAAATGAAGCATACTCGAAAAAACGTGTTTTAAATTTCTTAAAGATTTTTTTTACTATAATTCCTCGAAATCAGCGATTCCATAATGTACAAGATATAATATATCTGTTTATGCAGCGAATGTATAACTCTATGGCACGACAGCTCACGGGGAACCTTGGCCGCTGCGTCCCCCGTCTCGGTCCACTACAGACGTCATGGATGGGGTGCAGCATTGGAGTGTGAGACGTGGTCAGCGCCTCGAGTCCCTCCCGGCCGGTTAATGCGGTCCTCATGACCTGGAGCCGCTACTTCTCCATCAAGTAGCTCCTCAATTGGCCCCCCAGGGACCTTACGCGGCTGAGTGCACCCCGGGCCAGGTCTCCCAGCGGAGGAAAAATCCCCACGCCGGTACTGGGGATCGAACCCAGGTCTCCCGCTAAGGAGACGGCCGCAGCGAATGTATACTAAGATAAAAAAAATTAAACAATAGAATTGTTGTAGAAAACAAAACAAGAGAAAGATGTGAATTTAAAAGTAGTATTTAATAGTTAGCTAATGGATAGGTAAATATATAAATAAAGGGTTTATTTATATGAAGAAGTGTTTTTCAATTTAAAATAACCTCGTTTTAAAAACGGTCAGCTTAGATTATTTTATTGTAACATTAATATCAGCCATAAGAAGTAAAAAACAAGGAATAAAATTATTTTCTGTAAAGATTTAGTACAAGGAATTTTTAATTTGGAAGGATAAATAAATAATATTTAAAATATTCAAAATGCTATTGAAATACTCATTATACCAGTTTTTATAAAATGTGTGTATGGTGGTAGCAGCATTTAATATATACAAATTGATTTTAATAGTCTCATTATGCAAAATGACTCTATTGCTTTCTTCTTGTATATTAATTTTAATGTTGAATTATAAATAGAGTATGGTATTATTTTATATTCACCAAGCTATTTTGTATATATTGATATTATATTTATATTTTATTAGTTTATCTATTAATCTGTATTATTGACAGAGCTAAATGGAGTAAGACTGGTAAATAAATATGTATACCTATATAAGTTTATGTTTATTAATTTTCATATTTTAGATTACAGGGTTCGCACACGGCTTTTTTCCATTTATCTGTATATTACAGATGTAATCGGAGATTTTACAGCTAATTGTGGGGCTCATGTGTTTGTCATCCTCCCAGCGCCTGACTTTTCTTAAGGATGCTTTTTATACTCGTAGAGTGGGATTGCGAATTTCAGCATCAAACTGGAAAAAATTCTTCAAGGGCGCTTTCCGGTTTAGGAATTCATTCATGAGGATTTAAATTAAGGTCAGTTTATTTCCTTCATTTGTTTCTCTATATTCAAACCTAATAGGCGATATTAGATTTGTGTATAAAAATGGAAAGTTAAAAATCGTATAACATTTGGTTGCAGTTTATTACCTAATAGCATTTATGATGTTTGATAACTGGTATTTTTTATAAGCCATAGAGGCAGAAATTGTACTGAAAATACGTGCTTTTCATCATCATAACTGAGAAAATTATGTTAATATTAGAGTATACCTTAACCATAGTTTTTACTACGCTGTTGGTACCGAGTTTATTGTATAAATATAATTAATGTTAATATATTTAGTAAAATACTCGATAAAGTTTAAATATATTATCTTTGCATTCCATTTTAGGGGAGACCATAAATATACCGTTTAGAAAATTTGAAAACCAGCTGTGATTACAGTGGAGTATAGATTCTGAAATAAAAATACTAAGTCTGAACAAACAAAAGTAACTGAATTGTCTCATTCAGTGTTTTCACTTAGGGTCTCTACTGGTTTACAGTTTTGGAATTTTAAAGCTGCTAATTAAAAATTAAACTTCACTTTCATATTGTTTTACTCAAGAAATAATTTTATTTTTCGTTGCTTGTGAGCTTTCCTGTACCACTGAAAATACACTGAACATTGGCATTTTTATTTGAGAAAATCTACAACTTCAAAAAATATTGTGTTACAGAAATGGAAGTGGAAATAAAGTCGGCGATTATTGTAAAAGTATTTTGTGAAAGTAAGAAAACGTTAGCTTCTTGGAATGAGTTATTTAGTATAAGTAACCGCACTTTTGAAAAATTATATGGTAATCAAGGTTTATTTACCGAAAATTCATTTAAGATGCATAAAGTGTTTACCAGACAAACTTGTTAAAATTTAGAATATTATGCATATTCCAAATATATTTATTCACGATAGTTATATTAAAAATACAGCATTGGAATTTAACGGATGAAAAGATGTGATCATACTAAACATTATTTATTGTGACATGTGGATTTTTTATAAAACTTAATTATATACAATGATTTTTCTAAAAACTCGGAATAATCTCAATTGAAGCTTACAGTTCCTCCGATAAATCTTATACTATTAATTCTGAAATTTGGTTCATAAATGTTCACTATATAATCAAAAGGAAAGTGTCGCATCATATTAATTAACATTAAGTTGAATAAATTACAGGTTATATTTCAACACTTCTTTTATGTTTATAGAAACAAAGTTTTTAAACTTAATTTTGAAATTGTAGATCCTTTAAGAAAAAGTCGGCCATACGCCTAATATTTATGGCGCACAATTAATGAGCTAGAAGCATATAACCTCCACATTAAGTAAACTTCACAACAAAATTTTTTACATTTTCATCAAATTTGAAGACTGTAATTAATGAGATAACGGAGTACGAAAGAAGGATTTATTTTTGGATAATCAGTGAAGCTCCCAATCGGCGCCTAAGTTTCTTAGAAGTAGTGTAGATGACGTAGACGAAAGATTGCCACAATTACGAAGTCTTATGGATGGAGTTATTAAGTATTTTAAAGAATAGTTAGGAAATGAACTCTTATAAAAATTGGACATCGAAAGAAATTGTATTATGATCAGAGATTTCAAATGTGTTGAAGTATTTAAAAACTAACTTGGGAATTATCATGGATACTAAAATTCTGATACAAAAAAAGAGTTACAGAAATATGCCGAAGAAAGATAATTGCAAAGAAGGTGATGCAGCAATTTTGAAAGTCCACATAATGCAAAACATCTTATTGAAATTTAAGTCGTTATTTTATATAATAGTACTGATATTTCTGACATGTTTCAAAAACCTACTAGCATGGTTATTTAATACATAATACATGATTATTTAAATAATAATTTTTACTGTATAAATTCATTGTTATAATAAAATCACACATGGGATGCATTTTTAAACATATTCACATAAAATATCCAGTTTTACAGAAAATGCTTTAAAATAGATCCGCTGTATTATATTTTTTTCTATTAACCTTAATTAGTGAAGACAAATTATTACTTTTAATACACCTTAAACTCTTGATTTTTCAAAGTTTAGTTATTTATTTATCTAACTTGGATCATTATTTCGAAAAAGCAATATCACCATTTTCTATAATGTGCTTTAGAGAGGCAATATAACATTTTTGAAGAAAATTAGTGAAAAATTGCATTGAGGGGAACATTTTGAGTACTGAAAAGCGTAGGAAAAATATTTGTGATAAAATAAGATTTAAAGTTGAGGTTGCCTATTAATAAGAATATACTTACCAATCCATAGCTTCAGTAGTTAAAGTTACCAAATGGGGGATGTATTTTATTAAATTTAAGCATCCATATAATTTTATTATGAAACAAAATATTTCTTTAGTTTTACAGATGCATCACCTCCAGATAAACTATTTTATTCAACATGAAGTTCAAGAAAATAATAATAGCCGAGAAATTTGTGAAAGTCGCAGATTTAAAACAGGAATTAAGAAACGAGGGCCGCTTTTATGCAACCTCTTATAAGTTATAAATAAAAGACAAACTCATAGAAAAAAATTATTTTATTACTAACAGTTTTGCTCACTTATGGTTACTTTTCAACATAATGACCGAAAAGATTGAGACATTTATCATACTTGTGTACAAGCTTTACAATACCCGCTTCAAAAAATTTTGCCGCCAAAGATGCAGCCCGGAACCACTATCAATGCAGCTGTTAATTGTGAAACTTTACGACCTTGTTGTAGATCCATTCAAAACAAACGAAGAGGAATGCTGACTTCAGGAATTGTGTTGCTCCATGACAACGCTCATCCACACAATGCTGGCACAACCCATCGGCTCCTTGAACAATTTTAATAGGACATTTTCGATCATCCACCGTAGTGTCCTGATCTGGCAACCAGCGACTTCCACCTTTTACCTGAACTGAAGAGCTTGGAGGGCAGCACTTTCAAACCAACGAAGATCTTCAAAACAACGACAATGCTCATTTGAAACCATTGGTGGCAACATTTTTTGAAGCGGGTATTGCAAAGCTTGTGCAAAGGTGCTTTAAATAAATACCTTAATCTTTTCGGTGCATATGTTGAAAAGTAACCATAAGTGTACAAAATTTTTAGTAATAAAATAATTGTTTTCATGAACTTGTCTTTCATTTGAATGAATGAATGAATAAGTGTATTTATTGACATAGCAATATTATACATAGAAATTCAACAATCGCACGGGTCTACAGACCGTACGTGGTTTTGTAATACACACTAAAAACAAAATTAAAACAACAAAAAATAATCAAAAGAGTAAACACGAAAATAAATATGTATGGGTAAAGTAGCCGTAGGCCAAAATCAAGAAAGGAAATATCACTTCAAGCAATCCCCAGGATTTAGTCCAAATTCTTTCAGATCAGAGGTGTTGCTGGAGGATTAGACAACATGCCCAAACTTCATGGGAATATTTCATTTGCTGGTACAAAATCATACATTTCTACCACTTGAGTTAATATTCCTTTTTGAGAAATGACTTCGGGTATTGCATGTCTTAGAAGTCCACAGGATTTTATGGTCTCTAATCATCTTATTTACCAATTCATCATCATCCTCATCATTAATATTACCATAATAATATTCTTCTTCTCATTTTATTAAGCCTCATTAAATATGTATCACCTCGAATGTATACCTTGAAAAAAGAATTTATCCAATTTAAATCAAAGTTGATATTCATATTACCGCTCTACAAGTGCGATCACAGAAAAGAATCATAAACTATATGAAATATATAGAACATTGAAATTTCACTACAGTGTCGCTTAAGGTGATGGAATCTGTGAAATTTTAAAACTTCTAACGATTAAAAGTATTTTTTCATAATGAAATATGAATTCCAAAATTCAAGAAAATATATATTTTACCTACTTGACGCACTTTAACTACCAATTATCTGAAGTTATGATTGGAAACTGTAAACCTTATTTCCAATTTTGAGAAATAAATTATTATATTTCGAAAATTCGCGAGTACGAAGAGATACTTTTATTACACTAATCGGAGCTAATATAAAATAATATGACAGGTCTATTCGTAAAATCATTTCGGTAAAACTGGATTGTATTATGTGAATGCTTTTTAAAAATGCATCACTTGGTTCACTTTTATCGGTGAAATTAGAGAACACAAAATTAATATTTAAATAACCATAGAAGCTAGAATGTTGGCAAATGACAAAAATATCACTAGCATTTTGTATTACTAGTATAAATTTAAAAAAAAAATATCTTACACACTGTGGATTTTCAGATACATTACTTTAAGAAGACAGAAGAGTAAGCAGTTACTCAACAATTACATTTAGTTGCAATTTAACTGATATTTTGCGGTGATCTGTAGGCTGTTTTGTGTTTTTAGTGAAAATAACAAGTTGTGTCAAACAACTTTGAAATACTTTATCATCTATATGTAGAATGAATATGTTTTAAATGTAAATAAACTGAAAACTAATTCCAGTTGAGACAACATCATTAGTTGCTCTTGTAAAATATGTCTATGCATCTATATTCATACAAACTATAATACATGCTGCGGTAAATATATAAGAATAGCCTGGATAAACACAATGATGCCAAGAATTTATAGAGATAAAAGTTAGTTAATTTGTACCATCAGTTTTTAAGTGAGAGTAATATTAAGATACTGGATGCAAATTAGAACTTTCCCTCTGGATTTCGAATATCCAATTAAAATGTTTTCTGGGTTTTCAGAATTTCAAACCGAACGATGATATAAATAAAAGCACAAAGATATTCATGGCCGGCGTTCATTCAAAGTCTGTTCTTCACATCCCTAAAGATGCCCAGCGAATCATTGGGTGCATTTTCACTTGTTAGACCACGGACTGCAAGCCCGAATCTAACCTTTGCTGGATGCCATAAATAATATGGATGATATTTTAGGAAACCTAGCATTTCTTAAGAGTATCAAATCAAATGCATGAGTTCGGGAAAAATACCAAAACCATAGAAAACATCAATAATAACATCTCTATTCAAAGAGAAAGGAGAAACCTGCAACTCGAACTTATCCTGGGGCACAGCCCTTGAAAACACGTCTTTAAAAATTCCCATAAATATATGTTGCAGACATGCAACTACCAGAAATCCAATTTAGGTTCAGTAAGGGACGAAACATCCTAAATGGTGTGAAAAATATGTTTTATATTCATAGACTACAGCAAAGCTTTTGACACTACTAACAGAAAAATGCTCATCCAAAAATTCAACTTATTAATTGGAGATACATACCAAATAAAAAAGTACCATCAGACATTCTAAGATTTAACCAGATCCAAGAAGCTGACGATGCCATCATATCCAAGACTTTAACTCAAACAAATGAAGTATTGCAAGAAGACCCGATCAGCCCGACACTGCTCAACATCATGACAGCAGACATCATTGACATCACGAAAATGACCACGTGAAAACTATATGGTTTTCAGAAGAGGAGGTTACTCTCTAACACTTCAAAGGAAACCACTAGAACTAGCACCAAAATTCGGATACCTTGTAGTTTCTCTCCAAACAACACTTTCTTTTCACGTGAAAGAAAGAGCAAAATAGCAATAAAAGGAATCTACAGCATTCAATAACCCGAAAAACTTTCCATAAAGACGGCAAATATACTATTTAAAACGGTCATAACTCCAATAGCAACATTTGGGATCCACATAATCTGCAAGAAACTAAAGATCAACGGCCTCACAACTTTAGAAAAAGTCAAAACTCGCTACATGAAACGAATCCTGGGAATCGGGAAGGCAGCACCGTCAAGATTGGCCAACGTCTTAACAAAATAAACTTTCTTCATAGAATATATCAGAACCAGATACACCTGCCAAATACCACGGCCTACGAGAATACACGTCAAAAAATTATGAAAAAAAAAAAAGAGTATCTATCGGTTGTTACTTCGATTCAACCGACAACATGGCAACGGAAGAAGGAAGCAAACTACGGGTTTGGACGCGATATGCAACACACGGCTTTTACCACAGGTTCTGCCAAAACAAGAGATTTCACCAGCCAAAGTAGGACTGTATCTGTGAACTGTGCAATAAACATTGTGAAAGATATCAGGCAGAAAAGTACATAAAAAGCAAAATGTCAGGAATAAAACTAGGATTATGTTAATGTAATTCAGTTTATATACTTGCACATTGGACGTATTTCATTTATAAGATACATCAGTTATTGATTATATAATTCGTCCCTATTTTTTAAATATTCAGTTAGTATATTTCTGTTCATCTTTAATTTTCCAATCCTCCACCTCACCTCTATTAGATGCCATGTAATTTAGGTTTTAGCATAGTTATAAATCGATGTTTAGTATTTTCATGGACTTTTTTTTTCTCGATATATGAAGTTCATTATAAGTAAAACTACTTATTACTGCTTTTATTTGTTGTACAATTTAGCAGTACTTTAGCACATAATTCTTTGTATGTGCATTCGTTGTGTGTTTTAATAATATTTACATTATGGTGATTTTACTTCGTAATTTAATATTCCAGTTTAATATTTTTATACTTTCACAATATTATCTTCATCATCTTAACACATTTAATTTTTGCAGAGTTTTTATCCGGCTTACTCGGAATTTGTGTTTTTAATATATCAATGTTGGAGACTAAGAATGTAGGTATCGTTGTCATTGTTTAAAATACTATTTTTTATTATTATTAATTTACATTCCAAGGTTTCGTTCTCTGCGATGATCGTGATTTATTCATTAAGATTGTCCTTGAATGTACTGCACATACATTTCTCTGTCTGTTCTGCAAATAAACAGTTGTTACAAAAGATTCTTCTTTTATTTACATAATACTAATACATATAAAAAATGACTATACAAGGTCGGTCTTATCGATTAATTCCTTATAAATAGAAGGAAAATAGGAGACTATACTGGCTTAAGCGATAGTCAGATATGTTAAAAACAGTCACTATCCGTCTGCCATTGAAAATCGGTTTTCCTTCTAAGGCCAGGAGAAAAACAAATGAGATATTCACGTAAAATAACTTCCTATTTGAGAAAAGCTTAAGTCTTTTATAACTTTATAAAAAATCCAGACATAAATTGAGTGTTTTAAATTTTTTTTTTGTATAATAAGTTTTTGTTTGTCTCTTACGGTTTACCAGACTGAACACGTCCTCAGAAGCTACTCCCAGAAATTTCAAGAAATATATTTTATTAATATATGATATTTTGATCAAAATCATTAGAGCCATTTTTGAGAAAAATAAAATATTCGAAAACTGTTCCATGTAGAGGTAGTTTGGGGTGGGGTTTTTCTTGAAAAATTTTGTGTCGCAATCTTGCGAAATACCAAGTTCAGCATTTAATAGGACTTTTCGTTTTTGAAGCTGTCCACACACACACGCACACAAACACACTTACTCACATTGACTTTTTTCTATAAATTTATTTTGGGGGGCCTTTAAGCATGTATTTCCGGTGAAATGTGTGGTATCCAAATTTTGGTTAAATGGAATACTTTCTCTATACACTATGTATAGTACATGCAAAGAAAGTAAAAAGAATCACTGTCTCACAAGGCTAGAAAGTTACACATCTGGAGATTTTAATTATATTACAGAATTTTATCTCTTGGGAATTCGAAAATAATAAGGATGTACATTTTAGATGTGTAGGCTTCCACGGCCTATATCGTCCTGGCAACAGATCTGGACATGCAAAAATCTTAGTGAGAGCTAGTTGTACTTTCAGATAAGCAGTTCACCAGTCGATTCGTGCATGCTGGAAGAGTGCCTGTCACAGGCAATGTTAAATATCTTATGCACCTGCACTATACAGCGCTGCAATTATAAACATGTGATTTCATATGTATATTCATATCTACAAAACATCTATACAAACAGCCTACTATATAAACATTGTGAATCGTCTATATTCAATTCTTCCACACCTGACAGTCCTTTGTCTTCCCTCAAGTCATTGTCATCATCAACGCTATCGCTACTTTCTGCACCATTATCCTGGATTAGAATTCGTTCTTTTTGATCTTCTACAATTCATTCTAATAATTGACATGTCGACATACATTTTCCCATTCGAATCTACCAATTTCTCCAATTCGATGGCGACATAACTGTTTCACATCTTTTAATTTAAAAGTGATATATTAAGTTTTATTTATCTTTCTGCCTTATCTTTGAGAACCCTGGAAACGGAACTCAGTGAAATGTCAGTTGCCTTGGCTCTCTTTCATTCGCGTTCATCAGGCTTTTGAAGAACTCAGGTAACATAAATTTTCTTCATTCACCTCTGCCTGTTGATTCATGAAAAGGAAATTTACAATTATTTCTCTGCTCTTTGCCACTTTGAAAACCTAGAAGCCATGGTAAAAAAATAAAATAAATAAAATGTAATCTATTTACTGCCCACTTTGTACACTTTCGATACAGACTGTATAAAGTTTTCTCGCTGTGATTTTAAGTAAGCAAAGCATCATATCACATACTTCGATAAGCTAGGCTCGGTAGTTGGGTTGGCGGTCAGGGTCACGATTCCAGAAGTTTTGTGCCGGTAATAACAACACTCAAGATGACTGCCTTCTCCAGAAGCTGAGAACACGTACATACATTTAAATTTTTACAATACCTATACCAATACAATAACTGGGTTTATATTGAATGTCTCTAAATTTTACACTAGTTAATTAACATTTTTCATAGCAGCGGTTTAAGGAATTCTAATTGGCATTAAATAATAAGGCCATGGTATTGAATTTTTCAGACCGACTCTAACCAACTCCTGTCCTACACACGACGTGTGTGAAAAAACAATTATATTAACACTAATTGACCTAATAGTTGGTTAAACTAAGGAGCCCGGAACTTGAAGTACTTACGACATTTAAGTCGCCATCACAAAATAATTTTATGTCACCTTGTGATTTACCGGGAGACATGCGAGTTAGCTGAGGAATTTAATGCCGTACGGTAAGCTTCCCTCCCCGCTATAGAATTGAATTTTTCAGTCGTACTTGACCTATCCATAGCCATTAGAGAATGTGTTTCAAGAGCAAACAATTATTTCTTAATTGTAGTTTTGATTTGAATCTGAATTGAGTTTATTTGCTTTTAATACAACATTTTATAATTTGTTCCACCTTTTCTCCCATTTGTTTGTCTTCTAGGGTTAGATCTTGTATTTTGTCGATTTTACTTTACTCAAATATTCCTTTTAAAATGACTATTATCCTCTTAAAAATACGGGATCCATTCTCATCCATGTAAAACTTTTCATTCTTCTGCCTGTCACAAGGCCTTTCACCTTCTATACTTCAATTACACTTCGATTTTTGAGTTTAGAGAATATATATATGATCATGATTAATGATTAATAATAATAACAAGAACAATTTATTTATGTCTTTAGACATTCAAAACTGTATAGAAACCTAGGCATCACAGCACATGTCAACAAAATGGAAAAAAAAACATTCCGTACTGCAAATTCGTAGGCCAGTGGAGAGGAATCAATGGACCACGGTCATGTAGCCCGGAATTCCTTTAAAATTAAAATTTTATATATTATCTTTGTTAAATTCTCTCAAACTTCAATATTTTAACACTATATAATATTGATTCACGCCTTTTAATGTTAAACTCTTCCCTGCATAAAACCACAATTTTTAATTATTAAATTCTTGTATTTTCTGAGATAAGATAATATTGTTTGCGGTTTTACTACCATGCAGATTATATTATTTTCGTTTTACCTGAAAATAACTTTAAATGTTTTGGTAAAACCTGCTTTTAGATCTCCCTTTTTACTTGGAAGATTTTAAATTTGAGAAATATTGTGATAGTTGATTTTTTTAATCATCATGTAAACGTAAATCCAGAAAGACAAAAAGATTCTATGATTCAAAACAAGGATTGATGATAATCGGTACAAATGAAAATCTCACTATTTAAACTTTCTTAGGACTCCTTGTTGAAAAATAAGAGTTAAACTGGTGCAAAAAATATCATATAATTTCATACAGGAAATACGATACGTTAATTTTAATATTAAGTTTATAAATTCTACTGTATGCGATCTTTTTGAGTATTTATTGAAATCGGAATTTTGATTTGGAAACATATATAGGAATGTAAATTATTAAATTCTTACATTTTATAAGATATAAACAGCTATTATTCAAGGTTCTCGTCTGATAGGGTTATATTATTTTCTGTTTTACCTGAAAATTATATCAAATATGTAGGTAAAGCACTGTTTTTAGAATTCTCATTTTGCTTTGAACATTTTTATTTGATATATGCTTTAAGATATGCTAGCTTATATGACGGTTTTGAGCATCATGTCAACTTTCTTAAATCAGGAAAGAAAACAAAAATATCAAAGATTTAAGACGAAGTATTATAATAAGTGGTAAATATACACATCGGAGGTAAAACGCCCAAAATTTAAAATTTCTTAGAGACTACTTGTTGAAAATCAGGAATTATATGATCCAAAAATATATTTTATAGCTCAATGTTCAAAATAACCAAGCCTTACCATTAAGGACATCAGAGTTTTACAAATTCTTCTGAACGCTATATATGCAACATATATTTATTGAAGTTTGGAAGTATTTTAGCCAACAATTATTACTATAAATGAACTTACGTCAAATATAAATTGAACAATATCTTCGATAACATATTTTGGAATCCTGAAATTTAGGTACCATTAAATAAAATATGTTTGATTCACAGAAAACATCTATACAGTGAACAAATATTTTTAATGGTTATAAAGTTGTATCCTTCGTAAAACTGCAGTATTTTATATTTATCTACGTTCATCTTGTATTTGATGATTTTTCAACCGTTTAAAAACAATAAGATGGAATTCAAAAAGCTTTATAACCGAAATATCTATGGAAAACGTCTGATGCAGGTTTAAATATTGAAGGCGTTCTAAGTATATTTACACTTTCTGCAGTTTATTAAGCTTCCAATTCAGAACCGAAAATGTTCTAACTTCTCTACCTTTTAGAAAGAAAAAATAGTATAGTTAAAAGCAAATAGAGATTCTTGTACACTGAATTATTAACAGTTTAAGATTCACAACAGCAAATACGCCTGAATTATAAAATAAGTGTAAAATTCTTTGTAATAAGGTAAATTAAGTAATGCTAAGAAGTAGTTAAATTTTCACATTTAATAATCTGTAAGAATGTTACTATTCCAGTTTAATAATGCACTGTCTCACCATTTTTATATCTGTAATCATTATCAAAAAAACTAAGATGATATACTGCAACTTTTATAGAATATATGCATGTATTATAAGTAAATTATAATAACTTTATCCAATGAGTTTGTTTATTAAGTTGGATTATATTTTTTGTTACACCATATTTTATTAAAATATATCAGCATTTATATTTTTTTGAAAGACAACTATCCATGCTATTAACCCTGAAGTAGATCTAAGATAGATATTGTTTTAATAGAATGTAGTGTATTTGTCTTCAGTAGCAATTCCCGGGAAAACTGGCTCTTCATACCGAAAATTACCATTCACAGAAATAGCTGTCCAAAATAGAATTGGAGGTAACAAACTTATCGAATCAACAATTAACAGAGCCAATTTGTATAACAGAATTTGCACTAAAATATGGGCTGTATTTTACCTTTCTACTACAACATAAAAGAGTTATAATTTTTTTCGTAATACAGTATTCACAGAACAAAATGTCAGGTAGGACAACATGGTCAGTCATATATTTACAAATAAAGTATATATTGTATCTACAACAACAAAATATATAAGCGGAATTAAAGAAGAAAACATAAGAAATAAGACTGGATAAAAAAGCCACAAATGTTAGGTATTTGGTAAAAAAAAACAATTATTTGACCCTTACAAAGAAGTCGCCGAAGCAGTGGATTTTCACACTGTATTAACAACGAAATATACATTTATTTTTCCTTTATTGCCATTCATACAGAATATTAAAAATGACAATAGTATATAAAATATGGAATAAAAACTGTACATTACAGTATAAAAGAACAGAATTAAAAACATGGGAGAAGTTATATATTATATACCGTGTATTTATAGCTAAAATAAATAGAAATAATGTTATAATATACTGGTTAAATTTTCGGTTCGCTCTCCTTCAGGGATACCAATAGTTACGGGCAGCGGACAGTTCATCGTCCCTGCGAGTGAGCCCACAGTGGCCCACAAATTTCTCTGGTAAGCTCCCTGGTCCTTCTCAGATGTTAATACCGATAGCCAGAGAGTTCTCAAAAATTAGCTTTAGATACATTTATATATTTGCTTTCAATGTTATTCATTTCTAAGAAACATTTTTGAAACCAACAGTTTATATATTTTCTTTCATGCAAAGCTGATATATAAACATTATTGCAATCGACTTATTTTAATGTTCTGAATATATTTTTATGTATGTGATACTTGTGACAAAATTTATGACAGATACAATGTCCTAACGTGCTCAAAGCGTATCAGATCAGTGATAAGCTTTTGCATAAAATAACTCCAAACATGTGTACAACGTGTATACAATATTGTTGTTGTTATTATTATAATTCATTATATTTATTATTGTTATTATTCCTGCCCCTTTTTGCAACTTATCCTGTACTACATATGTAAAACTAGATACTGTGTTACTTATTTATATACAGTATATTTCCTTTTATATTTTTATAAATATATTAAATCCATGGATATCTAAACCAAATAGATGTATAAATAAATTGTATAACTAATATCTAATAATTCTGAGCACAGAGTAATTATAAAATTAATTTAAGCAGGCAAATGTAGTAATATAAAATTATTTAATGACATATGACTGCAACATTACATAGATGTTAATGCAACTATTTCTTTTAGCTAGAATAAACAATCAAGAACTTCGTTTTATATTTTTTAGGATTTTATTACCCTAAACATTAAATAATCTGCATTCATATTAACTCCTTGCCTCTGCTCCTAAATTTGTTCATGATATAGCCGTTTCTATATTTAACCCACGCAACTATATTCTTATTTCTTAATAATTAATTCTAAATTATTTCTACGACAGTGCCATTAGGTAAATAACAACTATTATTAGAGAATCATGAAACTAAAATAATTCTCTACTGTAACTATAAATCCTAAAAATAAAAGAACCCTTTTAGACATTTGCAAATTCAGAAACTCCATACTATAGGTCTGAGAATAATTAATCCTGAAATCTCTGAAGAAAAAAATGTGATGCTGAGTATCTTTTTACATTACATGAAAGGAAATGCAGCATTTACTGCTTATTTAAATATGTTTTGTATAAAATAAGCACAAGAATATAGATTTATTATTTTGCTATCTTTCTTGTATTTGTTTTGATTTAATATTATGAAAATATTCTTTGACTCTTTTAATTAATATGTTCTTTTAAAGTTGAGACACTTTTTTATGTCGTTAATTGTATACATTTTTGCAATCCTGTATTTAAATTGAAGATTCAAAGGTAATAGCCCAAAGAATATTTTAATGTATAAAATGTCGTTTAAGATACATTTATATCGTGGATTATATGAGATTTCTGAAAGAAGAAGTTACTTTTATTTTATTTTAATTTCTGTAAAAATAAAATCTAAGGAACGTACTAACTCCAGTATGCCATTCCAAAATTTTGCTTTCTATATGAGGTAAAAAAAGTATTGTTTATTATTATTATTATTATTATTATTATTATTATTATTATTTTTAGTGGTAGTAGCAGCAGTAATAGTTGTTGTAGCTGTAGTGTAACATTGTTCTGTCTTGAGGACTGCAAAGTATTTGATAACGTTTGCTAAAGAAAGCTGTATGAACACATGTAGCTATGTTTATAGTAAATAAGTTTAACATATTTCAATTTTTTTATTTTATTTTTATTTTAATTTCATATTGTTATTTATTCTTAGTCTTTTGTATTTGATAAATTTAACCTGTAATTTGAAGTTGTGGCTTATTTCTTGTCATTGTATATGTTTCTGTGTATGTTACATTACAATTTTGGGTTGTTATTATCAAGTATGTTTTGTCTGTAGTGGCAGCCTGCATATATTGAAAGCTGTGTTTGAAAAAACAATTAATAACACATATAAATTCCTCTAGGGCATGTTGCATCCACTCTTTCTTACACATTTCATTACTTCTGAAATCTGTGGCCGTTATTTGGCTCTCTGGATGAAATTTGTTCTGTACCTTTAGATATCTCAACGGTCGCGTGTTTTCCCCGTTTTTATTCTTATATACCCATTAAAGCTTTGATTCTCTTTTTTCTAAAACTCGCAACAGAAATACTACAGAAAATTACCTTAAAATTTCAAATTAAAATTACAAACTCAAATACATACCTACAATGAGCGTTTAGCAGCTGCAATGTCAAAGGATCTTTCAAAACATGTATTATTCTGCATTTTTATTTTCGCCATGTATCTTCCAAAGGAAGACCAGTGGTCATCATTTAGCATCTTTTTGTACACCCTGCTCGTGAGGGTAAGAAGCAGAAGGGTGTGGCAAGGCGTGGTACTGGCTCACCCTGGGATCTTGCTCATCTTCTTGCAACCCTTTTGTATCACAGCGAAATTTTCTTGCATGTTAATGGTTCTGCAAGCAAAATCCGGTTTGCAAAACTTGCGGAGAGTAAAATACAGGTCAAGCTAAGGGGAGGCTGCAGGAATATGAGCACTTTGTAAAATATGAGAATGAAACATGTGTTTGAAGATGGTTATGGTGATTCTTAGCCAGCTATAACAAACACAAAAGCCCTATCTGCTAATGTTAATCTACTATATTCGTTATCCTTAATCTCAGAAACTATTTAACCCATCCCAGCCCGATTTATTTCCGATTGAAATTACTTTTCGAAACGGCAAAGGTTGCATATTTGCCTTACCTGATATATTTTGGTAGTTCAGTTGTTTAAACTTAGGTTAACCTATGCTGGAATCTTCGCTACAATGCTAAAGGAAAGGATGGTCCCAGATAAAATAAATACTGATTGGTATTTAAGTGTTGACAGGACCTCGGTAGCATTGTAACAGAATAAAGGTCTGTAATTGTTATAAAGGGGTATCTTTGAAGGGAAATTATAATCACTCATGATTTTTTTTAAGGTTTATTAATTGCAATAAATTTAAAGAGAATATTGAAATATATATAATGAAGTTGGAGAGTTACTAAACGTTAACCTTTATCCATCCTGAACAACAAATGCAGATAATGGTGCTACATGGCACCACTGGGCTAAAAAGGGTTAAGATGTCATCTTCAATATTTTCAGGGTTTAAGTGCATGATTTCTACATCAATTAATCTGTCTTAAACCAATAAGTTTGTTTGTTAAGGAAGACAGATTAGTTCCTTAATTACGCCATACTTAAAAAATAACCAACCGTGTTATTCACACTAAAGCTGATCCGTAATGGTATTTATGGATATTTTTTACTATCATAATATTTAATCGTCAAATATTTCATTCTGTACAATAAGATAACATTCACAGAAAAAGCTGTTCAAAGCAAAAATGTAGAAAATATTCATATATTTGAAAATGAAGAAACTACTCAATCTCAAGACTACAATCTGCTATTCTTACCAGGAGTACCAATTTATGGGAAAAAATCTTCCATAAAAGTGGCTATAATTTAACTCTTTAATCCAAATATTGTATAAAGACACATTTTAAAAGCATTTTTTAAAAATATTCTTGGAATGTAAGCATTTCGACAATATTTTATTAACAAAATTAAGGGGAAAATTATATTAATTAAGGGAAAAATTATATGAGTAGGACTGAACAACAAACCAAGAGTGTCATATTTTGGTACTTTTCAGAATTTAATCTACTTTGAATGGAGGTCTTCTTAATCCTCGCAAATATTGTTTTTGATTCCTCTACTTCAAGATAATATTGTCTACTCTGACAATTAATTGGTTCTTCCACACCAGGCTGTGAAATTGGAAAGTTAGAGTCAGACTGAAAAATTCTCCTTCACAGCTGAGATTTTCTCTTCTATAATTTAACACACGTATTTAATATAATGAAATGGGCACAATTTGTGTGTATATATAAACTAAATTACATTAATCTAGTCCTAGTATAATACTGATATTTGTCTCTTTTTTTTTGCAGTTTCTTGTGTAGTATTGTATAGTGTTTTCTGCACAGTTCAGAGATACAGTCTTCATCTGGCTGGTGGAGTCTCTTGCTTTGGCAGAACTTGTGATGGATGCCCTGTGTTACATATCGAGTTACTATATGTTGAAGCTCGTAGTTTGTTTCCATCCTTCCGTTGCCATGGTGACATTTGAATAAAAATGTTCCAGAAAGATTCTCTTTTTTCCGTAAGTATTTGGCATGTGTTCTCGTAGGCCGTAGTGTTTAGCAGGGATATCTGGTTCTGAAGTCTTCTATGAAGAAAGTTTCTTTTGTTAAGACGTGGCCAATCTTAATGGTGCTGCCTTCCCGATTCCCAGGTTTCGTTTCATCTAGCAAGTTGTGACTTTTTCTAAAGTGGTGAGGTCATCGGCTTTTAGATTCTCCTAGATTATGTGGATTCCATACGTTGCTATTGGAGGTAAATTTTAAGTGATATCATTGCCGTCTTTATGAAAAGCTTTTGGTGTTGTTGGATGTTGTAGATTGCTTTTATTACTGCTGTTGCTTTTTATTTCAAGTGAAAATTGTTTGGAGAGAAACTCCAAGGTATTTGCATTTTGGTACTAGTTTTTGAAATATTTTTGAAAGGTCAATAGTTCTTTGCTGTGAGTTTACCTTATCTTCTAAAAACCATTTGTTTGACTTTTCCGTGGTTTATTATAGGTCATTTTTAAGATCCATGACGTGGGTCTATTTATCACAGTTCGCACCTCTTCTTGTTGACATATCGTAATATAACCTCCTTTAAAATAAGTTAAAAGAATGCGCCATCCATTTTAAATAGCAATGAATTACATCACTCAACAATTTAGAGGCAAACTTTAATATTTAGCTAAATTATTCACATTTTTTAAATAGAAAAGTTCAGATTTTTTATTTACTTATTTATTTACTCCCTTTCAACAGTTTCTGTGCCTTAGTTACACATACGCATGCATAAAATGATTAATTTAATTTACTCTTTCCATTTATAATGTCATATACGAGATTTTGTAATATTTTGACGTTCTCTTAAATATTTTTCTCTTACTCAACACAAAAGAAAATTTCTAGATTTTTTCTCAGTACCTCCTATCAATGCTACCACTATCGGCAATTTATACGAATATGGCTAGCACTCGATTATAACATGTTAAGTTCTTAAAGAACATGCTTAAATTTAACATGTTTCTATTTTTTGCTAATTAAATTCCTATATTATTCATTTATTTATTTCTCTCTCTCTCTCGCCTCACTGAAAACATTTGCTCAGTGTACTACAATATGTATCGTACAGTAAATCCGAGTATATCATAATAATTTAAAAACAAATATTTATTATTACAAATTTAGTATTTAAAGCCAGTATCTTCCAAGATGTTAGCGTTAACATTTCAGGAGTGTTCCAATGTTTTCAAAACTTTTGTTGTTTTTATTTCCTTAAAATGCTTACAGCGGTTTTTATTAATATTTCAGAAAATGAGTACAAACATGGTGGTTAAAACACTATGTTTCAAAATTCCTTCTGACGATTTAACTCATGTTCGCTAACTAAAAATGTAGGTTGAGTAAATGTATAGATAGACACTCAAAGTTACTCTTAAACATTCTATATAATTTAACTGACTGAAAGGCACATGTGGTGATAAAATAAACCGTGTAATATATTAGTATATTTCATAAATAATCAGAATTTGAAGGATGAATAATATTAATTTAACACTGAAGCTTAGTGTAGTGAAAATTAAATTTGAGACTCTAGGTTTCAGTGTGGTAGCTCTAACCAACACAGCTATCGTAGTAGCGTGCCGGAATGATTTTGAATTCCCTAACTTGCCCGTATTTTTTTTTAAGATCATTCCGGCGATGAAATAAAATACATTTGACCACTGCATTAAAAGAAATTAAGTGAAGTAACCATTTCTATGATTTGGAATTATTGATACTAAAATTATAAACTAGTGCAATTACATAAGCAAATTATTATACACAATTCTGCATTTATCTTATTATATAATAATATAAAATAATACACAGTATTAAAGTTATAACAAATGCTTACGTTTAGAAGCGTAAATTTCATAAACCACAAAACATATAAAATAATATATTATTAATACGTTGTGCCTTAATACACGAAATATTGGTAGAGCAACCGGAGGGAAATTTGACTCTATTTTTCCAACTTTTGTCTTACACGCGGCTTACGTAAAACCAAATTAACCTTGAGTCAAAAATTATTGTAAATGTAGGTTTTCTTAGAATGTAATTAATGAGTATTTTGAAATACTCAATGCGCTGTAATGAGTATTAGTTTTGTACACGAATATTGAATATATTTTCGAGGAATGTTCTCAAGATTTTTAAAATCAACTGCGAAGCTCTAATTGCGATTTCGTACTTTAAGCGAAAATTTCATAATATTTTAGGAATGAATAATACACTATATCCAATATGTTTGAAAGAAAAAAGTGCAGCTAAAATGTTTTCATACAACTTAAAATATTTTAGCAGTTTTCTTGATTTTTATTTTAGAAATTTTCTTGATTTTTTGTTTAAAAATATAGCATATGGAATGCTGAATATTAAAAACACGCATATGCGAAAGCACATCTAAAGACTGAATAGTGTTTGTTGATAATTTATGCCAACCATTAAAAAGTAATTTTCAACCATTCAAACACGATATTTTAACAGATTTCGTTATAAACGCGGCATCACTAAAAATAACCCACTGAAGCACCAGATACTAATTTTTCTTAAGGTGCGGTTTTTAATAAGGACAAAGTAAGGTGATTTAGGGACTTTTCCACATGCAAGAGATCTCGACACATTAATAAAACTAACCACTGTCACGGAAATCCTAGCAGGAAGCTGTAACTATATTTAAAGTGCGTAGAAAATGTTTGTTGACGGTGAATGATTGAGTATTCTTCTTGATCTACTTCTTTTTCGTAGTTTAGCGTGATTTAACATGCTAGATCATATGGAACAGTTACGTTTGTCAGCATTCATTAAATAAAATCACCAAAGAAGAATTTGGTGAGCTTTTCAAACTTGTTTGGGGCACGTCAGCAACCAGGAAATTTCACAGTGAGTTTAAGAAGTGAGAAGTTTTCCTCTTTAATCTCGAATTTCCAAGATGCCATGTTTGAGAATGATCCATTCGAAAATTGATGTAATATTAGTGTTATATAATAAGTAACCAATCTTTCAGCAATGCTATGAGTGCACCATCAACTTTCTCACAAACTGCAGTCAAATGCACCTGGGGTAAAGGATGGGAAGGGCCCAAGTAAAATAACCGGTGTGATGGGACTTTTGGATGCTGACGGGTTACATTTGACTGCAGTAGCATGAATTTTGCTCTTTGGTATTAAAAACGCAACAGTTTTATTGCACAAAATATTAATAATTGCACATTATAAACCAGGTATAATTAGCCTAATTTTATTGCTGCAGTTAGTGTTATACGAAATTAGAAGAAAAATTCAAATAAAAATACCAATACCTTTGATTAATCATCTTTGTTGTATATGTGCAACACCATGCAATTAAGGGTTAATAAAACTAACCACTGTCAAGGCAAATCCTAGCAGTTCGCTGGAACTACAGTGAAAGTGTGTAGGAAATGTTTGTTGACGATGAATGATTGAACAGTCCTCTTGCTCTTCTTCTTCTTCTTTGAAGTGTAGCGTGCCTTAACGTGCTATATCATATGAAATGATCACTAGAAATTTTGTAAGTCAGCATCCATTAAAGGGAATCACCAAAGAAAAATTTGGTAAAGCTTTCGAACTAGTTTGGGACAAGTCTGCAACCAGGAAATTTCACAGTGGGTTAGGAATTGCGGAGTTTTCTAATCATTCTCGAATTTGCAAGATGGCATTTTTGAGTACGATCTTAACCCATTCAAAAACTGACGTGAAAATAGTGTTAGATAAGGCGTGAGCAATCTTTCAGCAATGCCATTAGTGCAACCATCAACTCAGGAACACTAAAGCTCACCTGATTCTTCATCTACTAGATCTGACACCATATCCATTGTTACCACTTTCATCTGATTATAACAGATGAAAAAAGCAGCAAGAATCAGACTATTTTTTTAATTTATTTATTTAAGGTCACTTTATAACAACAAAGGTCATCAGCGACCACATTGTTCTTACAATATCAATTAATATACGAAATTTAATACAAATATATTACAACTGTGGTCATAAACTTAACTATTTGAACTTTGGTAACAGTAAAATATAGTATATATAAATTTATAAACAATTATAATAGTATCAGACTCTAGTTATAACAATTAAATTATATAAAAGACACCATTTGTGATACCTACATTAACTTGATAACTTTTCTGCATCCTTCGGTGGTGTTAAAGATGGAATACAGATCACTCTTGAGGTTTAAGTTCCTTCTGTCGTTGAGTAAAGCAGGGCACTCGAGGATAAGGTGAGATGTTGATACGGCTTCTCGGACTGAACATTTTGGGCAGGGAGTTTTGGTTCTTTTCTTCATCAGATAACCATGGCTATGGTTGAAGTGACCAATGCGCAACCTGGTTAGTAGGAATTTTTGTTTTCTTCGAAATTTATGGTATGATATTGCCGATTCTGTAATAGATTCCCTAACCAGTTGCAGTTTCGAGAGCGTAGATTTTCACTGTTTGTCCCAGTGGTCCGCGATATAGCTTTTAAACTTCTTTTTTACATCCTGAAGTGTACCACTTATTCCAACTTCAATGTGTTGCAGCCTCATAGCATATTTAGCTGCCTTTTCATTTCTAGTACTGTCTTTATATGATGGAAGCCATCAGACTTTCTAACGCCCGAATAGTATCCGCAAAACCTCCGGGAAGCTAGAAAGCAAAAGGTTGGCATTCTTCACAAACGTAAACCTAATAAAACTCATATCAGTTATGAGGGAGGCCAGTTCATCAAACGCCTTGAATAATCTAAATAACTATTGGGAGTATGTAATTAGTGTTACTACGACAACAATGCTGGAGAGTCATGGGTTCAATTTTGCGAGAATGCAAAAATGGTTTCAGGTGAAATGTATGATACATGGTAATGATTGGGGATTTACGTGTGATCAATGCAAATAACATTATAAGAGTTTCTGAAGAGATGGAATAAAGATGAGGGCAAATGCTGGAACAATCTTCAAACTATAGGTCTCAGTTGCCGTTGGCACAGAGAGCATAAAATCTTCGGGCATCTCCTGACACGGCCTCATAAATTATTTCGCATTTCTCGTCATCACAATATAAAATAAAACATCTGATGCATTCCATTCACATGATTTTCTCTACATATCTTCAAAAAGTTATTGCTAAAAAGCTTATCCTTCTGTTTCAGCATATTCGAGATAAAATTAACAAAACTTGTGTTATTACTTGCTTCCTACAAGCAGAAAGAAAATAAAGGAGCACCATAATCAAATATATACTCGTTTCTATGTGATTGATATTCGTTTGTTTTGTGGCCAGGAGCTGACCAATTCCTATGTGAGAAAAGTAAAGTATTTTAAAGCTGAACCCAATAACAAGGAATACCTCAGAAACTGTATGCTCTAGAAAAAGCATATAAGAGGTAAATGATGTCTTTTAACGAGATCTACAAATTTTGCGTAGTAAGATTTTATTTCTCTATTATGGTTTAACAGTTATACAAAATGGTCGTCTCCTTAGCGCGGTGGTAGCGCGGCTGCCTACCAAGCGGGAGACCTGGGTTCGATCCCCAGTACCGGCGTGGGGATTTTTCCTCCGCTGGGAGACCTGGACTCAGCCTCGTGAGGTCCCTGGGAGGCCAATTGAGGAGCTACTTGATGGAGAAGTAGCGGCTCCAGGTCGTGAGGACCGCATAACCGGCCGGGAGGGGCTCGAGGCGCTGACCACGTCTCACCCTCCAATACTGCACCCCATCCATGACGTCTGTAGTGGACCGAGATGGGGGACGCAGCGGCCGGGCGGTAGGCCAAGGCTCCCCGTGAGCTGTCGTGCCATGGAGTTATTAGTTATACAAAATTCAGCAAAATTCACTTAGAATAAAGAGGTCTTCAGAGGCTATTTTCAGAAAATTCAAGACATACATTTTATTTGTGATGTAAATATTTTTAAAATGTGATATTTGAATCAAAATCGAGCAACTTTTGGGAATATAAAAAAAAATTTAAAATCTTGCCATCTAAAGGTTAGTTTCGTTAGGGCATTTCTCTTGAAAATCTTCATGTCACTCCCTGGAAGATATTGAATTTATATACCAAGTTTAGTATTTAACGGTCCTTGCGTTTTTGAGTAATGCGGCCCATAGACACACACGCGAACATTTTTCTAAAAGGATTTCTTGGGGTCTCAAAACATGCATTTCTGGTAATCTCGGTATCGAATTTTGGATGGCATACAATACCTTCTCTATACGCTCTATACATAGAACATTTAGAGAAAATAATAAAAGCAAATATTGTTTACGGAGTAGTATCTTATATTAAGGTGATATAAAATTTGGAAAATCCACAGAATTTAAAGTATGCTATTGAAGCTCATTTCAGTTATTATACATAATAATAGTGCAATGTTTGCCTTGAATCAGAATTATAGTTTGGATGAGTAATTAAATATTAATTGTTATTGTTTAAATTCATTGTTCTGATATAAATGAGCCTTTTTAAAAACCAATTTGACAAAAAAAAAATCGAAGTTTATCAATAAATCAGTTAAAAACTAGATATATAATAACATATTTTTATGTTGATTGTAACATTTTTACTTTTCATGCTCTCAAAAGGTCTTGATTTGTCAAATTTAAATAATTTATTTCCAAAAATTATAGTATTATTTCGAAAAACTATTTGATCATTTTCTTTAATGTACTTTTGAGAGGAAGTATAAAATTGTTATGTTTGTAAAAACCAAAAATAATTGCATCGTTTGGAGTATTTGTAGTACGAAAAAGTGTTGTTAAAAGATTTGCGAGAAATCAAAGTTTGTGTCATTTAAAGTTTCAGTAAATTGATAGTGTGTGCTAAGTGGGAAAAGAGTATATTTTCTTAAAGTTTAGAGCTCATATTATCATCTTATTATGGAAGTATAATTTTTGTAATTTTTCAGAAATTTTGGTCATATTTTACGGTTATATCACCTTAAGCAATCGGATAATTTATATTATTGTTTTTAAGATTTCTTTGACTAGATCCAACGCTCCCAAGTTCATAAGAATTAACCTTGGTTGACGAAGAGAAGAACATCTGCAGACCAAAAGTACAATTATTAAAAAGCAAATAGCATCTAAAATGTAGGTATAAAACTAAGAGAAACAATGTCTCTAGCCTGAAGAATGCTTCCCCGACTTATTGTTGAAATCATGTAATTCATCAAAATTAAAACGGATATTTTTATTACCAATGTTATCCAGAAACCAGATGTTGTATCTGAATCTTTAGGAACAATGCTAGCAGACTATGAAGTCACATATATTTTGATACATCAATTTTTTTTATTTTTGTAATTTTTAACGTTATTGCTTTTATTATTATTATTATTACTATTATTGTTGTTGTTTCTTTTTAATGCTCTTATTATTTGTCAATATTTTATTTTTTCTTCTGTTTTCTTATTATCTGAATTTGTTATTTATAGAGATTATCTGTATTATCCTCAGTACTGTTGGTGTTACGAATATTTGTGTGTAAAATACACGTTTTCTGTTGAAAAGTAATAGATGAGCCAATTTTTGACAACTGTGGTAGACGCTACACAATATTTCTCTCAATTTTATTGTTAGCTTAGTTTTTTCCTCCCCATTTGCCAAATTATACAATTTAGAACATTTCAAATATATTAATTCTTAAGTCTTTTATTTTAACTATATCCGATTGCAACTATTCCTATTTTTACGGTAAACCCTTAAAACTGAATTTAATGTTTACAAACATTCATTAATAACAAGGCTTTTGAGTACTAAATATCACTAATTTTGAGGAATTACTTCTTGGTAAACAGTTAGCGTATACCCACCCTGCTTTCACAGAAGGCCAGACTTAACAACAAACATATCCAGAAAATAATACAAGCATGCGAATCCGTATTACGCGGAAAGAATTCATGAGCTGTCCTTGCAATTTAAAGGCAAGCAACTTCTTATGCCGTGATATGCAGCAATAAGGTTATAGTTTATATTCCTTTTCTTTTAGATTTTCTAATGTGTACCACATTTTTTGCCGCATATACGTTCGTAATTCTACCATCAAAGAGATTAGATTAACGAAGGTTCTTCCTTGGTTGTAGACGAATTTTTCTAAAAATCTCCCTATGAGTAAAGTGTATAATGAAAATATAAATGTTTTAAAATTTGAATTACAGTTAATTTCAGTGAACAATTTGATATTTCTAATTAGCGGGTAATAATTTTAAAACACATTATTCCTGAGGTTATCTTTAGAATATCAACCTTATCTTAATATATATAATTAAGTGCGTGTGTACTTGTCTGTGTGCGTGTGTATGCGTAAGGTTTTCCTTATATGCTTCTACAATTTGCCACAGATACACGGTAAATATGTATAAATGTCTAAATTCTGTCCGATTTCACAATATTAATTATTTAATTTCCAATAATGTTGACGAAAGTCTCAACGTTTATCGCAATAGCTCGAACACTGTCAAAACTAGTAACTGAATGTTTTCAAAATCTTTTAAAGTTCCGTTAAGAAGAGACTGAAAAACATCTTTATACCTTTCACGAGCCCCACTTATGTTGCTACTTATGATATGGCAATCAGTAAAGAAGAAGAATTACGTATTATCAATTTCAACAGTGATATGTAGTTATAAGTATTTATGAGTTTTATGCACATCTATTCCTTTGTTTAACTCACCATCAGATTAACAACATTCTCTGAGACATTTGACGAATTTGAAATGGAATGAAGACTTCTTTCTGAGAAGTTTAAAAGAATTTACAACGAATGAGTAACCTCTTCCTGAGAAGTTTGAGAATCCTCAACGGAATAGTTACTTCTTTCTAAGAATATAGTATAGTATCTCTCTCTGAGAAGTTTGAAGAATTTGCAATGGAAGAATGACATCTTTCTGAGAATTTTGAAGAATTTGCTATAAAAGAATGATCTTTCTGAGAAGTTTGAATAATGATAAGTTTGAATAATTTACAACGAAAGAGTAACTTTTTTCTGAGAAGTTTGAGAATTTCCAACGGAATAGTTACTACTTTCTGAAAATTTTGAGGAATTTACAACGGAAGAGCGACCACTTTCTGAGAATTTTGAAGAATTTTCAAGGAAAGCGTGATCTTTGAAGAGTGTCCACTATTATAAGAAGTTGGAAAAATATTCAATGGCATAGTGCCTTCTGTCTGAGAAGCTTGTAGAATTTCATTATATAAAAATGGGGGTATGAGATTAGAAAAAAATTTGGATATCTTTCGAGA
This sequence comes from Hymenopus coronatus, assembly GCA_030762935.1. NCBI lineage: Eukaryota > Metazoa > Arthropoda > Insecta > Mantodea > Hymenopodidae > Hymenopus > Hymenopus coronatus. The sequence continues at coordinate 55,205,068 of CM060892.1, read as the reverse complement.
TGTTTTAGAGATATGCTGGGCAAGTTAATGCGGTGGATTATGGGTCAAATTATCAGTGAACACACACGAGAAACAATTAAAAAGCATGTTTGATATTAAGCAAATATCAAAATACCTTACATCTCAATCCCTAAAATATCATACAAGTTTAAATTCTGTTATTTTTGCTCGTATAAATTATTATGATTGGCTGTTAAACTGCCTATATTTACATTGTCACTATCTCGTGAGCAATTAATTAACTTTTATTTGCCTAAATATGGATGTTATTTAATTTGTTCACATTTTATCGGATATTAGATTTATCGGCTTCCTCACCCACGTGAACTTTCTTTTGAATTGTATTGACAGTAAATACTTTCAATAGTCTACTATTACCTGAATGACACCGAAATGCCTATCTTCTATTATAACCGAATATAAACCACCTTATTTATTAAATGTAACACTAAACAATTTCAACAGCAAAATACATCAAGATGTCCCCTGAAGGCGTCGGGAAATTTATAGCAGCAGGGTAACAATCACCTCATTTAGCACTCTACAATTTAAACAACATAATACGACCAAGATTCCAATTCTTAAAATATGATATACTTATGTGAATAATATAGAATCGTTTTATGAATAACACTGTAGATCAAATGTATTTGCCACACATATATCAGAAGAGTTCTTGGACTAAAAGAAGAAAAAATAAATTATGAAATCCAATCTAAATTATTTATACGCTCCAAGGCTATATCAGAGTAGTCAAATACTTTCCTCAAAGAAAACGAGTTTAACAGAACTAAATAGTCAAATAATTTCATAGCAACATCCGGAATCATATACAGATGAACTTGGCCACAAAATAAATGTTGACTAAACGTCAGTTGTTAGTTACAGCAATCTAATAGTACTGTGGCACATACATTTAATATTGTATAACCCCATTAAATGTCAAAATTGCAAATATGGAATTGATTAATTTTAAAATTGTATTTAAAATTTTAAGTTCTCATTTAGTTACTATAAATGATTAAGTTTTATATCATTATTATGCGTTTCTATACCGTAATATTAAATCTGTATGATAATTTGTCTATATATTTTAATCAAATAGAGTTGTTTCAAAAAACCAGAACTTTGATTCCAAATTCCAAAGCAATATCTGAATTTGAGGAGAATGTGAGTAACTTAATTTTATATGCCTGCATAATTTATGTTGTCACTGAAATATATATTATTTTAACAACTTTATTTCTGCTCAAATATAACTCGTTTTATTCTAGCGACTCAAAATAAATAATTAACAGCTGAAAGTTGCAAGGAATACATTCTTACATAATGCATAGCTTAATAAAAACCCAAAAAAGAAAGAAAAATGCGTAGGTGAATATGGGAAACCCCACTGCTGTCTGTGTGTGTACTTTGATTAAAAGAACTTATTGGAATACTTCGATATACGTTTAGAAGGGGCAAAAACGTTATTTGGTATATTTTTTCAAAACTTTAAAGGAACCGGTGACGACAAACATGAAATAATATACGAGATTTAAGGAATCTGACTTGTGTGGCTACTTGAGGAGAACAAACATTCAAAATTTCATATAAGTATTTAGTATGCATCTATATTTTAGGGTATAAATACATATGGATAAATAATTTTAAATCAAGTTTAATTTATGTCGCGATAAATATGAGCTACTCTTGAAAAAGCCAAATCAATATGTAATAACCCTTTCATTATCTTTAGCATTATGATTAACATTTATAATGTTTAGATCAATTAATAATTTATATTATTATATACCTTTTTTATTAATAAAATCAGGAAATATAACTAATTCCATATAAGACCAAGTTATGCTCTGATTTTATTTTTGATTAAATCGTGTTTTTCGTCTTGACAACGTTTTATCGAACTTGTTTCAAAAGGCTGCAACTATTTTTACTTTCGCTAATTTTAGCTAATATACATACTATGTACATTGTGTATAGAGAAGGTATTGTATTGCACCCAAAAATTCGATACCGAGATTTCACTGGAAACATACGTTTTGGGTCCCCCTGAATCCAAAAAAAAAAGCATTTTTACAAAAAGGTGAGTGTGTGTTTGTGCGTGTATGTGTCTGTGTGTCTGTAGACGGTATAGCTGAAAATCGAAAACACCTTTTCTTTTTTGAATTTCTTAAAAATGTCTCTAACGATTTTGATAAACATGTCAAAAATTAAAGATATTTACCTGACAAATAAAATATATATCTTGACTTTTCTGGGAATAGCCTCTGAATTCTACTTTATTCTGGATACACTTTATGGAATTTTGCATAACTGCTAAACCGTAAGAGATGGACAAAAACTTAGAACACAAAAAATGTAGAACACATTAAAACATACAAATTATGTCATATATTTTTTTTCGTGGATTTGATCGTTTCTTAGATATTCCTTGTTTTTGGTTTCACCTTTGAGAAACTTATACTTTTCTCATATTGAATTTGTTAACTCCTGTCCATATAAACACAGGAACATCAGTCACATAGCAACCAACTTTTGACTGTCACTTTAACCTATGGTACCCCCTTATTTGCCTACTACTTGTAAGGAAGCAAGTAATAAGACCATTTCTGCTAATTTTTCTAAATTAGCAAGAAGTAAACAAAAGAATAAGCGTTTTAATTATGACTTGTTGCAGAGATGTAGAGAAGGTCATGTGAAAGGAACAAATCAATTTTTTTTTTTTTTTTTTTTTTAAGGTTTTAACCTCTGAAGCACCGAAAATTCTTGACCAGAGTTTCTTCGTAAGACTTCAGCTAAATTAAAGTCCTCCTGTGATGCTATAAACCTTTAAACAAAGGACAAAGATGTTGGTTAGGATACGCGAATATTTGTGGGGCTTCGGTAGCATGATGAAAACGCATATGTTGTATTTCACTTAAAAAAACAGTAAGACTTTATTTTGATTTATATTAATTTAAGCCATAGAAACTTACAATGCTGAGCCAATATTATGTGTTGTTTGGTTTATAATTTAATGCCAAGTGTAGCCATTAATACAATAATATAAAATAATTAATCTAAAGCAATAATGTCTATTATCGTTATGAGTGTGAAATCTTATGTCTTAAAATGTCTTTTTATTAAAAACGCTTTTACTCATAATTATTATTGTGAAGTAAACCATTTCTGTCAAAACGTCAAAGATTGCCAGAAAAAACATGGAAAAATTATAACTAATGAATTTAGAAAGGTGAATGAAGGTTAAATTTATTGCGTTTAAAACTCTACGTTTACAAAATTTTAACCCTACAAACGTTATTTTAAGCTATAGGTTTAGCTTTGTATTAAAAGTTAAAGTAATGTATTCATTCATTCCATCACGAAATGTTGCAACAATAATACATACATAGGTAGCCTCTGTAATTGCATAACCTATGTTGAGAGTAATTTTAAGAAATTATTGAAGCCCACAATAGCCGAACATGCCTAAAATAATCCAATAAATTCCTATGTCTTTACTTTTTGCACGCAATATAAAATGAAACTAAAAATAATACAAAACAAGTAAGTTATTTATTTTACAATAACAATTATAAAAAAAAAGAAGTACATTTCGAAATTCCTTCGATGTAGAGACTTATATATACTAAAGCTATTTTATAGTCATTTAATACGACGTATGAATAGCATCAAAGAGCAGAAAACGCTGCCGAAAATATTTTAGGTTTATTTCAAAAGACCAAAATATTAATGCGATAAGCATGAAAAGTTCTAAAAAGGTAATAAATCAAATATCGCTTTAGCTAATGTTCTTTGTGCCTTAGTTTATCTACGAAGTACAGTATTCGACATCTTTCACCCACATGCTGACGTGCGGCAGAATGATTGATTACCCTAACTAACCTCCGCGTATTCAAACACGAATTACTGACTAAAAACTGTATTTCTTTACAACCCATTGCGATATCAGATAATATATCTGATGAAAAAGTAACAACAAAATAAAAAATAAAATGAATTTTATTAAATAATGGATGTGGATTCCACAATGAGGAAGGAAACTTTAAAATAAAAATTCTAGAAATACAAAATATGATATGATATTAATGCAATATAGTGGGAAATTATTCCAGTTATAATTTTATTGGTTTATCACAGCTGTGAGCATTATATTTTCAAAGTTCTGTGATCTTTTAAATACCCTTTTGAAATTATTTTTACTTTCTCTACCAAGAACTATGTACATAAATTGTAGTGAAGAATATATTGTATTTCATCAAAAAATCCGATACCGAGGTTTCGCCGGAAATGCATGTTTTGAAGGCGCCAATCCAGAATAAGCACTTTAAGAAAAAGATCCACACGTGTGTACGAATGTATCTGTGTTTGTAGTTTGGATGTCTGTTAATTCTTCTTCGCATAAATTATTAACTCTATTAATTTAACAATTGGCTGAAGTAGGTTCAACTACAATAGGTATGTATCTGTGATTTATGCCACAGAGTTTTGAACATAACTTGAAAAACAAAAAGTCGGTTAGATACCAAACTTGGCATTTAAGTTTAGTATCTTCCAAGGCATCCAACGTTTCTAAAGTCCTATTTATTCTGAATGACTTTTGTCATAACTTGTAAAACGTAAGAGATAGGCTTCTGCTACACAAAAAAAGTTATATTTGGTTACATCACAAAATGTGTTACATACTTTCTTTAGAGCTAGCCATTTTCAACACATGTCCTTTATTGCTTTTAAAATTTCCAAAATTTAAGATTTTTCTGAATTGGGAGGTCTTTATTCACCTTATCTTATCCTGGTGAGTAAATAAAAGGGACTTTCAATTGCATCATTTTATAAGAGTGTATGAAGTTATTTTCCATCTACTTATAAGAAACTGAGTAGTAAAACATTTCTGCTAACGTTTAAATCGATTAGCATGAAGTAGAGAGAAGAATAAGCTTTTGTAAAAATACTTTTTGAACAATAGGTAGAAAAAATAATTTAAACGGAACACATCACATAACTTCACAAAGTTGCCTTTAACACTACTTATATTTTATGTTCTCTTAGATGTTCCACATTTTTAATTTACTCAGTTTTATAATTTCTCTGAAAATTAATGTTTAAGATTGTAATATTCGGTACTATCAAAAGAAATTTTGCTTTCGTGCACTTCAGGCTGTCAATCGGTGAAAACTGCTGATATGCGGTAAAAAAATAACAGCCGTTTCTAACCCTTATTTGCTCTAATTGGAGGCTTAATAATATTGCTAATTTTATCCAAGAGAATAGTTCTTACCATGGCGCAACATTTTGTTCAACTTTATATTGAGTTTTCTACAATTTAATCTTTTACACAGTTGCCAACACTTAAGGTACTCGTAAGAACCAGTTTTGTGAAACTTTGCCCAAACATGTATACCAAGTGTAATCTATAATATTTTTTTATAGGAAGGGTGTTCCTTTTCAATGAAATAAACTGTGTCCACGGGAAATACATATTTTATAATAAATGCAACACTACTTGTGAAAAAGTACTCTTTTATTAAGATACATAACACCTTTACGAATACCAAAATTAGAGCATCTAAAAAGTTCTTAAAATTATAAAAAGTCAAATCGTAATGACGATATTAATATTTAAATAAAATTGACCTACAACAGACGATTTAAATTTTTAAATAACAAATGTCTTTATTGACTCAAAAACTGTTTACAAATGAAGTCTTAATTTACTGCTGTAAATAATTTACTTGACGTTTTGACGCTTACACAGTTTACGGTTGCACGCTATCACTCTCAGCAAGCACAATTCACACTGGCTTGCAATTCTTTCTCCTCTTATAGCTAGAAAATGATGTCACAGAACTTCCTGGAAACTTGTCGAAGATACTGGACGCTTTTAGACAAATCTCGAGTGTACCAGAGTGTCACGTTCCGAAGTCTCCTGTTTTCGTTGCGCCGCACTTCCTTGGCAATCCAAGGTCACCAACTGTGATGATTCATATGCCAAAGCGAACATGAGAACCACTGCATAAGACGGCGCTGACATAATAATAGGACCATGACAGCCATGTAAAGTAAGAAACCTTGGGGAGTTAAAGAAAGAGACATATACAGACAGCAGAAATGAGATTTTTAAGATGAGTCAAAGATTGCGCAAGAGTGATTTAATAAGTATCGAGAGACTTCTAAAATAGCTGACAGACCTGAAGGGAACAAATGCACAGATTCAGAGAAGAAACACTGACAGCCTGATTAACGGACAATGAGAGTGAAATTTCAAATATTGTATTTCTGTATAGAGTTTTCCTAAAATTTTAATCTAATGACATTGTTTTTGTTTTGTTTTTGATAGTGTTTAACGCCCGCTTTTATTCTACTGGCACATCAGGCAATGACACTGATAATACATGGAATGAAGATGGAGCACCGGTGGAATGTGATAGAGGGGAAAACCGGAGAGCCCGGAGAAAACCCGCCCCTGCACCGTGTTGTCCACTACAAATCCCACATGCGGTTGCTTGGGATCCAACCCGGGCCGCCAAGCTGAGAGGCGAGTAGTCTAACCTCTCGGTCACGGCGCGGCCATAGTTGTATTGCTGAATGTGAATTGGATAAACATTTTGTAAGATATAAATTATTTCATTAATATTACCTTTTAAATATATCGCATAATAAAATATTACAAGTGCCTCAAAAATTAAAAATAATTGTTCGGATTTTTTTTAATTGGAGCTTTGAACCAACAAAAAGTTAAACTGAGATAATTCATAAACTTTAATTGCTGAATTAATATAATGTTTTAAGATGGTTGGAATTTTAAACCCTGAAATTAATGCATTTCTAAGTTATTTACTATTGCTGTTAGGATGATTTTGTCATTTTTACTTTCTCTACACGTAGAGTGTATAGAGACGGTACCGCACTCCACCCAAAAATTCTATACAGAAATTTCACCGGAAATATGTGTTTTAGAGTTCCCTGTATCCAAAAAAAGCATTTTGAGAAAAATAGCCGTGTTTGTGTGTGTAGGTGAGTGTGTGTGTCCGTATGTTTGTAAACACGTTAGCTCAAAAACGAAAAGTCGGTAAAATATAAAACTTGGTATTTAAGTATAGTATCTTCCAACTTGGTATTTAAGTATAGTATCTTCCAGGGATGCGACACGAAGATTTTGAGAAAAATCCCCCAACACCAAACTACCCTTTATATGGACATTTTTTCGAACATTTTGATTTTTTCAAACATGATTCTAACGATTTTGATTAAAATATCGTATATTAAAGATATTTACTTGACAAATAAAATGTATGTCTTGAATTTTCTGGGAATAGCCTCTAAAGACTACTTTATTCTGGTTGAATTTTACGGAATTTTGTACAACCGAAAGAGATGGACAAAAACGTACCACACCAAAAATGTAGAGCACGTTAAAACATACAATTTATGTTAAATACATTTTTTTCGTGGAATTGATCGTTTTTTAGTCATTTCTTGTTTTTGGTTTCACCGTTAAAAAACTTACACTTTTCTCATACAGGAATGTCTCAACTCCTATCCATACAAACAAAGGAACTTCAGTCCCATAAAAACCAGCTTTTCACTATCACTTTAACCATGGTACTCCCTTATTTCGCTGCTATTTACAAGGAAAGAAGTAATAAGACGATTTCTGCTAATTTTTTCTCGATTAGCATGAAGAGAATGGAAGCATAAACTTTTTAACAATAATTTGTTGCAGAGGTGTAGAGAAAGTCATGTGAATATAACACATAAGGTTTTTAATATTACAATACGAATTTATGTACATTCTGGGATATCTTAGCTGTATTTAAACTTGAGGCGCGTGGAATATTTGGCAATGGCCTAATGCAATTTTGAGAAAAACATTATTTTATTAAATAATGTACTAGGAAACAGGTGTATTGTACGATATTTAAATGGCTGTAGAGCCTGAAGCAAGGGGAGCACAGCAAAATGTTGATTTTCTATAAACGCCTACAGATTCAAGTAAATGTAAAAGGCGTGTTATTTATGGACGCTCTTTAACTGCTGTGGTTCTCAGCGTCCCATTCTAAATTGGGCGTGAAAAACCGGTTAATTTCGCTCAGAGGTCTCTCTATCAGGCTTGAGGTTATTTTACGTGCCGTAAATCTACGACACGGGACCAACGGCTTTATTTGCCTTCCAAAGGAAGCCATGCTAAGGACTTTTACGACCGAAAAAATCCATCGTCCTCCGCCGGGTTTTAGACTCAAGTATCTGCTATAAAAAAGAACGTTTGCTTTTTTGACCGACTGTAGTAAAAATGTCACTTCTAGTGTCCCTTAAAAAGCATAGGACATCCTCGAAGATGTAAATAGATAATAGAACTTAAAACATAACATGTAGAAGTGCTTAACCTCTGAAGCGCAGAACAATAAAATAATAGTAATAGTAACAAATAATAGTAATAATAATAATAATAATAATAATAACCATAATAATAAGCTACTTTAACTCCTCTAAACATTATAGGCCAAAATTATAAGTAGAAAATTTCCACACAAGAAGCTTAAATGATGGTACTGTGCGAAAAATCAAATTTCAGATTGAAAACTATTATACGGCCAGAAACTTCAGCTATATGGATTGCGAATAGTGCATCACGACAATGCATAAGAGTACACAGGGATTAATTAACCTTTACAAAATAATAGGAGTATGCATTTGTTGTTTAGAACGTAAATGCGGATACTTAGAGCGGAAAGCAAAATTTCAGGAAGGCTGTATAAATGTTTATTGTATGAAGAAAATACATATTTGATCACAATGTAGCAGTGTTTTTCTGCTGTTTGCCAGCAGATGTAGACTATGATATATTTCTTTAAGGCTATGCATGGATGAGACTTGAATGGACAGTACCAATTAAATTTGCTGAAAATATTTTATGGTGACTAATAAATGATTAGTTTCAATGAGCTACGGATTTATTTATAATAAGTAATAAATCAGCTATTTCTGAATCTAAGCAATCAGGAATTATAACTGCGTCATAATAAATCCGCTAACTTCCAGTGTGTTCAAAACTTTACTTGTGAGCAAAATTTATTCCCATATTTGCGCAAAAATGTAAATTGCCGAGACTGACTAATCTACTATATGGTTAATCTCTTTGCACTCACCGCAAAACGGTGATAAAACTTCTGTGGTGCAATTAACATGCAACAAGAATGCTGAAGGCCTTCAGAGTAATTAAAAGCAAGAAGTGCCAGGATAACTAAACGCAACAAAACACCAGGATAGCTAAACGCAACAAAACACCAGGATAACTAAACGTAAGAAATGCCAATTTATATATTGGTGTTAATTATATTTATAAAATGCATGTCCTCTTGTGAACCAAGTCCTGCCTACATCAGACTCTCCACCATTGCTTCTATGTTCTAAGTTGCCAAAATTTACACTGCATGTTTATATCTGACACAAAGTCTCATTATCTTTGCATGCTAAATCCCAAATATTACTCAACTTTCGTAATTCGTAAAACATCTAATGTGTCATATTAACAGAACATTTTCTTACCTACTTCATGCTAATGCAAATACATATTAGTACCGTTGGCCTTTATGCTTCTTGTAACTGGAAGGAGAATAGGTGGATATACCAGCCTTAGTCAAATCTTTTCACTATGAAATACTATTTAAATTATATTTTCTTTGCATGGCGTGGCGAAAACAGAACAGATGACCACATCCCGTCTCAGGAAAGCATAAGTATTTTAAAACTGAAACTAATAACGAGGATTACATCCACGAAATAATTATTTCCACAAAAAAGAAAAGCACATAAATTCTGTGTTTTAACAAGATCTACACTTTTATTTTAATCTCTTATTGTTTACCAGTTATGCAAAAGTTATTTAGAGTGAAGAGGTCTTCAAAGGCTATTCCTGGATAATGCAAGATAAGCATCTTATTTGCCATATAAATATCTTTAATATGCCGTTTTATAATTAAAATCTTAGAGAAATTTGTGTCTATTTCTTAATGTTTACCAGTTATGCAAAAGCCATCTAGAATAAAAAGTCCTCAGAAAATGCCTGCTATACGTTTTATTTGTCATGTAAATATTTTTAATAACGGTATTTTAATAAAAATCGTTAGAGGCGTATCTGATGCATTTCCGAAAAATGTTGCATGTTAAAGGGTAGTTTGGAGTAGGGGAATTTTCTTTAAAATCTTCGTGCCGTATCCTGGGAATTGTCAAGTTTGGTATATCGCCGACTTTTCGTTTTTTGAGCTCACACACACTCACGGACACATGATATTTTTTTCTAAAAGTGTTACAGGTATTTTCATTGAAATCTCGGTATCGAATTTTTGTGTGGAATACAGTACCTTCTGTATCTACGCACTAAATAAAGAAAGTAAATATAGCTTAGGTACGTGTCTCTTCAGTTTGAAAACACACTGACTTCTCAGGAATTAAGCCTTGAAGTTGATGAAGCTCCTGTTTACTAGGATTCTTAGACTTCCCTTACCTTTTACTTATTTACCTCCAACACAACTTTAGTAAATAAGTTCTTACGGAGCTATACAATTTAAAATACACTTTTACATTATTTGTTGTTTTTATGCATCGAATAATTTATCTAAATTATTTCTCTGTATCCCTATTATTTATTTATAAAATAATTATTAATTTAATACCACAATAATTGCTGTATCAACAACTTTAAGTTTACTCAAATAAAACAATAAAATATTAACCTGATTACTTGTGCAGGAATACTAACCGAAATTCAAGCACAAAAGTTGAAAGGATCTATTATAAGATTCGTAGCAGGCCAGGGCTAAAGCGTGATCTGAAGAAGAAGAAGAAGAAGAAGAAGAAGATAATTTGGAATTTATCAAATAAACAAGGTACCCTATATGTAGTTGCACTTTTCAAATCAAACTCTCCTTTGCTATACTTAAGATAGTACGTTTAAATCACATGTCTTAAAAATTTAAACATTATGTTACATTCTTATGAAAACTTTTATTTTTAGTACTGAATATTAAGTTTATATTTCAACTCATAAAATATATTTTGACAGTAAATTCTTATAAATTTTCCAATGTTCTGTACCTGCAAGCAAATATAAAATATGGAGGGAAGTTTCTATAAACATTTTATTCAATATCAAATTGATATTAATACTCGAAAGTTATTTAGCCTAATTTAGTTTCAGTAGTCAACATTGATGGGCATAAAGTATATTTTTTTTTTCTTTTTTCTTTAGAACTCAGTATGAATGTGGTTTTGCTAATGTTCTTATAATCTACCACAAACATCTCCTTGCTCTTTTCGTACAATTGGTTGTCGACCTTCTGGTTTGTACAGGAATGCTTGTTTGCTGCTCTGGTTGTTATTTATTCTTACATACGAGTAAAAGAATGACTAAAGAAATTACTCAACGGATTAAAAGGATTTACGATGTTTGAACAACAAAAAGCGAACACGAAGTCATACAAAATGCATATAAAATAACACAAAACACACAAATATTCCATTCCAAGTTTATACGTAGATAGTTGATAGAGAAAACTGAAAATACCGCAATATAAGAGGGCTCTATCTGTTGTCAACTGTATAGTATGTATAATATACTTTTTAAAAAAACATTCTAATAACCACTAGGTATATAACAAATTTTCCTATATTTCCTCTGGATTAATCCAGCTCATTATTATTGTAAGATAACTAATTATATAAAGATTTGCCCTTCTTAACACCATACAGCGAAACACAAAAATGAATACAGCTGACTTTTGACTAAATATCGTTAACCATAATATATACTCTCACATAAGAAGAGTATAGTTCCAATATAGTTTATAGCTGAGGTAAAGTAAATAAATACACAGCTTTTTATTACTTTCTCAACATTGTAGATGGTACGTAGGCAAAGAAGGTATTGTACACCACTCAAAAATTCGATACCAAGATTTCACCTGAAATAGATCCCCTGTATCCAAAAAAGGATTTTTATAAAAATATCCGTGTATGTGTGTTCATTGTCTGCAAACAGATAACTCAAAAACAAACAGCCGGTAAAATAAAAAACTTGGTACTTATATTTAGTATATTCCAAGGATGCGATATAAATATTTTGAGGAAAATCCCCGCATCTCAAACTACTTTTTACATGAAAAAAATGTCGAAACTTTTGATTTTGTCAAAAATAGCTTTAACGATTTTGATTAAAATACCGTATATTAAAGATATTTACATGACAGATGAACTGTATGTTTTGAATTTTCTGGGAATAATCTCTGAAGACTTCTCTATTCTGGCTGAATTTTGCATAATTGGTAAAACGTAGAGGTAGACATAAACTTACAACCGAAAAACTGTAGATCTCGTTAAATCACACAATTTATGGCATATGAATGGTTACATGAAATTGACCGTTTAAGATGTTTTTTGTGACTTTTTACAGTTTTAAAATACTTAAAAATGTCCTTACACGGGAATTTGTAAACTCCTGGCAATGCAAAGAAACGGATTTCAACCACAAGACAACCAGCTTTTAAATTGTTTGCTTATCGCTTTAGTCTTACGTATTCTCTTATTTCCCTTCTACTTACAAGAAAGCAAATAGAAAGACAATTTCTGCTAATATTTATCTAAATCACCATAGATAAAAATAATTTATTCCAAAGATGAAGAAAAGTGAATCGAACACATCAGATTTTCTTTTCATGTATACGGAGAATGTTTGCGTAGTTGTATGTAACATACCATAACAAATAATACTAAAAGTTAAACTGGATAGTTCTTTATGCATTAAATATGTAACAAAATGTAAACAAAAATCGATATCTCTATTTTTGTCACTGTTTAGTTGGATATCTATGTATCGGTCTTTAGAATCCCTGATATTTACATTTAGATATAAAATTATATTTGTCTATCGTGGGTTAAGTACTATTCTGGATTTGAAACGAGAGAGCAGGCCATATCACATTTTTTTTCAAAATTTAAACAGGAATTTAACTATCTAGTAATATGTCCAAATTCATATTTTAAAATGTTCTATATGGAGATAACAGAAAGGTGGATAATCTCTAATTAGCAGCTTATATGGATAAATAATAAAACTTTATTTTTCCCTTCAGTTTTTGAGCTCATCTGGCAAGTATTGCACACAAAATTATAATTCTTACAGTAATATTTTCTGGACAAGAACATTTAAAAATTATCTAAAATGTTTTCATCTGAAGTCAATGTCAGAAGAAACAGTTTTTTACCTGATGTTCCAGTACACTACACTACTATAAAACAAATTATTCACAGCCATTGTCAAACTTCATTCACTTCTTTCACCCCTTTTGTTTTATATTCCTTTTCTTGCATTTATTCATCTATTTAATTATTTGTGATATATTCATTTTTATGGGTTTGTATCATTTTGTATATTATGCTTTTGTAGCCCGAGCATGCTATTTGATGAAATAAGCTTGAAACAGCTGACGAAGTATAAACCATAAAATATTAAAACAATGCATGTAATATCCTGTAAATCAGCAGTACGAGATATCCACAACAAACATCGGATACTATTCCATTGTCGAAATATCGAAATGGAGAAGGGAAATGAATAAAACTATGATATTAAATATGTATCTACTTTTTGAGACATGTCAGAAACCACGGAAGATTAAAAGTAATTTTAACGGTAACATAGAAAGTAATGCCATAGTGTCGAATTCTTAGAATAGTAAAACAGCGAGTAAAGCAATACATATATATAGTATATATGTATATATGTTAAGTGGACAAAGTAATATATACTTACAGTACAGCCACAGACGTAAATTTTGGTAGTCTGAAAAAAAAAGGGAATATTGTTAGATAAACCCCATAAAATTAATATCAATCAACTTATGAGAGCCAAAGTTAAAAAGTCCAACATTAACAATTATTTTAAAAATACACAAGTGAAAATAAAGTAAGGCTAAAATTTGCGTTCTCTAAATCTTTGAAATATTAATATTTGTTTGAAATATTAATATTGAGTATATTTTACATAATAATGTAATCTTCGTTTCAACACATATTTTTAAACTTATTGAATTTAAAAGTAAGTTCTACTTCTATGATGTATGTTATATATCATGAAATTAAAATTATATATTTATTTATTTATTTACTTAAAACATATTCATTTTAGTAATAACGTATAGTCTTTTAATAATTTGTACGAAATCTTTAGCTCTAACAAGATAAATTTAAAAAAAATTATAAGGGTAAAATTACATTTTTATCTATAACTAATGTTGTATTTAAGCTAAATATCATCTTAAGTACCTAAATTACTGAAAATGTATATTATAATGCAGACTTTTCAAAAGTATTGAATAGAAACTTCGGTGAAAAGAACAGAATCGAATATTTAAAATTTTAAATGAAAGAAATGTTAAATACAGAATTTTACCTTGTTCCATATAAAGATAAACATCCACCATATTAAAAATAAAAACGAATATATATTTTTGGACTTAATGTTACTGTTGATCCCGGATATAAATCAGGTAATTTTGAGAAAATACAAATGTTGGATAAAATAAATAGACAAGCTTTCCCAATACTTGTCTTTGCAATATTACGATCACTTAAAATGTAAATTTCATTACTCGATAAATAAAGAATATGACAGTAAATATAGCCTAGGTTGACAGTCAATAAGGAATTGTTTATTATTCTATTTTGAGCCCGCAATATTAGTTATTTTAAGCCAATGTGTGTGATTTTTAGTCCTATTTACGTTGGAGCAGGATGCCTATAAATATAAGGCAACGATCGATACATTTAATCTAATAATAGCGGTGCTGCTGTAAATCAGGCCTAGTTTTTTCATGTCAATTTAATAATCCCGAGTTGCTCCCAAATGTACCCATTATAAAGATAAGAGACATTTCGAACTAAAAATATTCAGTACAAAAACTTCAAGCCGAAGTATTCAATAGAATTAATTTTAGTATTTATAACAAAATTGTCAATAAAAAAATAATTCAGTGCTAAAAAGTTCAGTCTAAACCTTGGAAATTCTTTTTAGTATTGTAAGAAAACTTTCGATTCAAAAATATTTAGTGCAAAAATTTCAATCCCCTGAGAAACAACTATGGTATTTATAATAAATTTTGATCCAAAAATCTTCAGTGTAAATGTATAACACATTTAACAGAAATTTCGATCAAAAAATACTTAGTGCACAAATTTCGAGCCTAATGCTTCACAGAGTAAAAATATAGTAATTATAACACAAATTTTGATCCAAAATATATAGCTCCCCATTAAAATCAAGTGTAGTATTTAAGACAGAAACTTAGATCCAAAAATATTAAGTACAAAAATGTCAAGCTTAATTCTCCTGTGAGAAATAAGTGTTCTATTTAATAAGAAATTTTGATCTAAAAATATTTAATTAAAAATGTTCAGCCTGATGATTCACTGAGAAACAAGTAGATATAGTGTTTATTTTCTCGGAAAAGCAGCTTCTCGTTGAGCGGTAAAATTCTAAAGTTTCTTTGTTACTTTTTTACTTTTTAATTTGATAAAACAAGTAATTTTTAATTAAAGTGGTCAGATATATTTATCTTTATTAGTGTACACATAAATAACAATATAAATTATCGTTATTACATGGACACTAAGACCTAATGAATCTTGATTCCCAGCTTATATGTGAAATAAGCTAGTCAATCAGAAAAATTGGATAAAGAAAAGTCAGATATACGTGACAAAATCCTATTTTAAGAATAAATATCACTTAACGATAGGTATTAAAGTAGTAGTGAGATGAACAATATCAAAATGTTTGGTTAAAAGTTTCAGGAATATTAAATCTATATACTTATATCCTTCTAAATTTCTCGTTAAAATTTATTGCTTATTATTTGTAATTTTTTTGTTTTACAAATTATAAAAAACTTCATATTTTAGTATAATAATTTATATTGTTATTTTTATTAAAAACTTGAACGCACTACATTAACTGCTGCAAAATTTATAACTCTATTTTCGTATAGCGGCTTGGTTATGCCACTATAACAAAGTATGTATTAAGGTGAAATTTGGAAAATTCACATTATGTAGGCTAACTTATTGAAATGTAAACCAGTAGTTGCACACAATAATAGTGATATTTTTGTTATGTATCAAAGCACATAGAAATGAATTTTTATAGAAAATGAGTTTATAAATAGATCTATAACATTATATTTTATATTATTTTTAGTACTATCCAAAACCCTTAAACTTTCAAACTTTAAAATTGTATTCCTTAATGTTGGAGCAGTATTTAGAAAAAAAGTATGTAACCTTTTTTTAATTTACTTTAGAGAAACATTTAAAAGTTTGGAAAAAATAATGAAAAATTGCATCTTGTGGAACATTTTAAGTATGCAATCGTGTTTCGAAAAGTTTGCGAGAACAAAAAAGTTTTAGTGGCTATTAATAAACATCAGCCAACCAATTTATAGCTTCTACCTAATTGTTAAACAGCGCTAAGTAGTTAAAAACTATATATTTTCTCAAATTTTAAAAATTCATATTATTCTATTATGAAATTATATACTTTTTTTCTAAAGTTTTGGTCCAATTTCAACTTAAATAAATTAATCAGGAAAGTATAACTTTCTTATCGATTATTTTATCCCAATGTGACATATAAGCTATAAACGAGAATTTGAATGCATAGCTCTCACAAAGGCTTTAGTTGTATTATTTATTATTTGAGTTAATTAACTCAGATGGCATACGCATTGATAGCTCTCATATGGTTACAGCTTTTCATTACCAACTTATATGTGTAAATACATGGCATTTGTTTTATGAACTACAATAATATAACTTTGTTTGGGATGCATGATTTTAAAATTAAACTTCTAGTAAAAATTGTTATGTTATTTGTTAATTACATTAATGCAAGTTTACTGATAAACTAAGATATCGTAATGAAAAGTCACCATAACAATAAATAGGTAACACTCTAATGCATTTTGATCTAATTTAATGTTTACATTCTCTAGCGCGTGTGTATAATGGATATAGTAGATAGAGAAGCTATTGCATTCCATCAAAGAATTCGATACCGATATTTTAAGCTCAGTATCTTCCAAGGACTTGACACGAAATTTTTGCAGAAAATTCCCACCCCCAACTTACAGGGAACATTTTGAGAAAAATTTTATTTTATCAACAATTGCTCCAATAACTTTTATAAAACTACCACTTTTTAAATTTTTTAATGATGCACGAAATGTGTATCCTGAATATTCCCCAAGCAGCTTCTGAAAACACCTTCAACCGCAAGACATAGATAAGTACTTTACAAAAAATTTAGCTCTCCTTAAAGAACACAAGTTATGTTATATATATTTTCCTAGATTAAACCTATTCCAAAATATTCTTTACTATTGATGTCAATTTTACTCTTCTTAAACTTTGCTCAAAAGGTGAACCGTCTTTCGTTTAATCTCTCCTTTGTTTTATTCCTGGCAGGTACAAATAGCTGAATATTAATGTTTCACGTAGCGAAGCTTTTAGAACATTAGACTATTGCTTTAGCCTAGTGTATTACCTTATTTACTTATAAAGAAGCCAGTATAAAGTCCAATTCTGCTAATCTTGATCTCGATTAATATGATGTAGATAAAAGAATAATCTGCTGCAAGAAAAGCTTTTTGTGGACCAGATAGAAAACATCGTGGAATGGAACAGATCTGCTATTTTTATTTTCTCCATACGCACTATGTACATAGTGTATAGAGAAAGTATTACACTCCACCAAAAATTCGATACCGAGATTTCACCGGAAATATATATTTTAGGGTACCCAATATCCAAAAAAAGCATTTTCAGAAAAAGATCTGTGTGTGTGTGTGTGTCCGTGTGTCTGTGAACACGATAACTCAAAAACGAAAAGTCGGTAAAATACCAAACTTGGTATTTAAGTTTAGTATCTTCCAGGGATGCGACACGAAGATTTTAAGAAAAATCCCCCCACCCCCAACTACCCTTTACATGAAACTTTTTTCGAAAATTTCTTTTTTCTGAAAAATGGCTCTAACCATTATGATTAAAATTTCGGATATTAAACATATTTACCTGACAAATGAAATTTATATCTTTGAATTTTCTGGGAATAGCCTCTGAAGAGTAGTTTATTTTGGATGAATTTTACTAAATTTTGAATAACTGCTAAACCGTAAGAGATGGACAAAAACTTACTACACAAAAAATGTAGAGCACATTAAAACACACAATTTATGTTATATACATTTTTTCCGTGGAGTTCCTCGTTTTTATGACATTCCTTATTTTTGGTTTCGGCTATGAAAAACGTATACTTTTCTCATACTCGAACTTGTCAACTCCTATCCATATAAACAAAGGAACTTCATTGATATAGCAACCAGCTTTTGACTATCACTTTAACCTACGGTTGTCCCTTATTTCGCTTCTACTTACCAGGATGCAAGTAGTAAGACTATTTCTGCTAATTTTTTCGGATTAGCATAAAGTAAATAGAAGTATAAGCTTTTTAAGAATTATTTGTTGCAGGGATATGGAGAAAGTCATGTGAATGGTACACATCAGATTTTTACCTTCTCTATATGTACTATGTCATAGTGTATAGAGAAGGTATTGTTATGCACCCAACAATTCGAAACCGAGATTTCACCGGAAATATATGTTTTGAGACCTAAATGTTAAAAAAGCAATTTTAGAAAAATGTCGGTGTGTGTGCCTGTCTGTCTATAAATGTGTATGTGTCTGCCTATGTGTGTCTGTGGGCAGCATAGCTCAAAAAGTAAAAGCCCGTTAAATACCAACTTTGGTATATAAGTCCAGTATCTTCCAAGGATGGGACACGAAGGTTTTCAAGAAAATTCACTCATCCCCAGCTATCCTTTACATAGATAAGTTTTCGAAAATTTTGATTTTATCAAAATGGTTCTAACGATTTTGATTAAAATTCGTATATTAAACATGTTCACGTGGCAAAAATATGTATATCTTTAAATTTCTGGGAATAGCCTCTAAAGACCTTTATTCTGGATGAACCTTGAAGAATTATGCATAACAGGCAGGAGTTAAGAGATAGACAAAAACTTGCTTAATAGAAAATGTAGAGCTTGTTAAATCACACACATGTTTTATACATTTTTTCGTGGAGTTAATCGTTTGTGAGATATTCCTTGTTATTGGTTTCAGCTATAAGATATTTATATGTTTTTCATACGGAAAGTTGTCAATTCCTGTCCTTACAAGCACAGGAACTTCAATAACATAGCAACCAGTTTTTGACTATCACTTAAGCTTATGATACTTTCTTATTTCCCTTCTACTTGGATGGGAGCAAATAATAAGACAATTTCTGCTAATTTTTTTCTCGATTAGCATGAAGTAAATAGAAGAATAAATATTTAACAATAATTTAAATATTTATCCTCAGTGTTCAGAACATTCATGCATTGCGTAAATTAATGGCTGTATTTTATAAAATCTTAAGATAATACAACAGAACCAGACATGATGGTTTTCAACTGAATATATCATTACAACCATTTCATTTTGCCCTTTTTCTATTTTTGTGTGTTGCTCTCTACAAGTTTTACTTTGCGTGATATTTGCCTGCCTTTCATCTGCCAAGCAAATTTCACTAATTATTTATCTTTGTTTCCAGTTTTTCTTTATTTTTAATAATCAAGGCTTTAATGTTTGTTTGCCATGCGAGAACAATATTGCATTTAATTAAAGCTTATCAGCATTGATAATGTTTACCTTCTGAATATTTTTCACCGTGGAGTTCGTAATTTTGCTTGACTTAGTGGTGCGCTTGCGAATTAAATAAAAAGTTCCTCTGTGGTGAAGAGCATATAAAAATGCTGATGAAGTTTGAAGGGTTACTAGAACTTCTCAGAGGGAAAATATTAGATGGAAAATGGGTTAGAAGGCTTCTTTAATAATATGAAGTCATTCATTAAAAAGTGAAGAGGGTACATGTGGTTTAAGGACCTCCTGTGATTATCAAGAGAAACATTAGCGGATATGTAGATAGAAACAAAAAACTGCAAATTACACATTAATTGCTTTCCATTCTTCTGGCCATTTGCATATTTTGAAGTTAAATACAAAGAAGAGTGGGATGAAAGAAAAGTGGCAGAAATATTATGCAGGAGAAGTTTAAAATACAAATTTTTAAAATGGAAGTTACACTTGCTGGCATTAATAAACCAAATAATACATCAGAATAATATTAAGAAGGGTGAGAAATTCTTCATATGAATTAACATTAACCCCATTTTAACTATTTTATTGAAAAATTTTATCATTTAAGATTAGGAAACAAATTAAGCCTATCCCGGCAATATTAAGTTTTTTAAATTCTTGACACATTTCCTAAAATATTTCTGATATAAAAATTAAATTTTTACGTAATATGATGCTTTTCATTGAAGGTTACTGACCTACATTTATCCAAAAATCTTTTTAAAAGGAAGGTTCATTTTCCTCAATTATTATTTATCACCAAGTATTATTTTAAAAATCTGATATGTTCGATTCAGATGACTTACTACACAATATACTGTAACAAAATACTGTTGCTCTATCTACATTGTAGTAATCGAGATAAATATTAGCAGAACTTGTTGTATAGTTCTTTCTAAGTAGAAGAGAAATAAGGTAATATACAATGCTAAAGTGATAGTCAAAATGTTTAAAAATTGATCGCTGTGTGAAAAAAATTGAAATTCGGTTCACTTTGCACAGCTAGGAGTAAAACAAAAGAAGAAATGCAAGATGATCTCCCATTTGAGAAAAGTTTATTTCTCTTAAAATTGAAACCAATATCAAAGAATATTTTGAAAACGGTTAACTATATACAATCATAATTGATATTAATTCTGTATGTTAACAACTATATTTCTTGTGTAAACATTTTTATCTATTCTCATGGTCACCAGTTATGCAAATTCTTCCAGAATGAAAAGCTCTTCTGAGGTTATTCCAAGAAAATTCAAGATATACATTTTATTTCTTATGTAAGCTTGTATAATATAGGCGTTTTAATGAAATTCATAGGAGCCATTTTGAAAAACAAAATTATCAGAACAAATTCCCTGTAAAGGATAGTTTGGGGGGCTGGGATTTTCTTGATAATATTTCTGTCACATCTTTGGAAGATATTAAACTTAAATACCAAATTTGATTTTTAAAAGCTTTACATTTCTGAGCAATGTTTTCACAGACAAACACACACACACCTGGACGTTTGTCTGAAATAGTTTTGTCTTTTGGGGGCTCAGGGGCACTTCAAAACATATTTCCGGTGAAATCTCAACATGAATTTTTGGGTGGAATACAATGCCTTATCTACCTTTTATGTGCATAGTACATGTAGAGAACATAAAAGCAACTTCATTACTGTACGTAATCTGATCTAGACGAATATTTTCTCTTTCTTGACTACAGTGTTAATTACTGATCATGCGTAGAAAAGTCATTCAATCATTTATTATTGTTGTAAATTTTTCTGTACCTCGAATTTAGATATGTTGTTTTTATTCCAAATTACTTTTCCTGAAAAGAATCATAGTAAAACGAATCAATTTACTATCTCTTTTTATTGCAAAACCAACATTAATTAGGTGTGTTTTTTATATTCAATGTCTGCAATAGTAATTTTGAAATAACCGATAAATGTGTAGTTCAGAATCCTTACTGGTAATTCCATCACTACTACGAATATTCCACTATTGCAATGCAGCAAATCATATTAAGAATATGAATTAAATAGTCAGTAGATGTATTTCAAATTTTACAGAGTTTTTTGTAGGACAAAAACAAACATGCCAAAAACTACAATTCAAAATTTTTGCAAGGACTACAAATATTTCTCTTGACCGTTAGAAACTGCAACTTAAAGCAGTAACTAAAAGGACACTTAAAATCTTATTAAGACCAAAAAAGCATATAAATATTTTAAAAAAAGTCACAATAATTTTAAGTAATAATTCAAATGATTTGTTAATAGTTAATAATACATTATCAGGGTCATAAATTTTGTGTTGTTTGCCTTCGTTTTAAGTTTTCTATTCCCTTAAAATGATTTTTTTAGTTCGTCTAAGGAGCATTATTACTATTACCATAAGGTTCTGTTTTTCTTATTTTAAACTACACGTCTTTGCCTTTGGATTTTATACGCTAAAAATACACATTTTCTTTAGGTAAATGTAACAGCTAGATTTTCAGTTTTTCTTCGTTTAATAACATTTATTTATAACCTCATTTTACTAAGTGCACACCCTATTAGTGGATGCGTTTTACTATACTCCTTGTATTTGTTAAAAATGCAATAGATAACTAAAACCCATGTGTTAATGATTGTTTATCAGAGTTAATCTTCCTATCACTTTCTGCCGTTTTGTTTAGGGATTTTTATCAAATAAACGCATTTTGCAAGCGTCTGTTATGAAAAAAATACTCATAAGAACAAAGAAATCTATATTATTATTAATTAATTAATATCATACTTCGCTTTCGTTTCAGTAACGCATCAGTGACAGTAAAGTTTACTGAAATCGGTGACAACTGGAAGAAGCTTCCAGACTTCATGGGAGTAGTAACATTATACTCTTCTTTGACTTACCTTTCCTACATAAAGTCTGGAAGTATGAATGTAGGAGTGAATAAACAAGTGTGTTAAAGTAATAAATCCAATGTTAAGAAATCTTAAAATTTAGCAAGTAGTAATAATACCCAATTCAGAGCCTCCAAAATGATCAAACAGCTTAAGGAGCTTACTTCTTCTTATTCTGCTTCTTCCTTCCAAGAATTGGGTTAGAAACCGTTACGATCTAAAAGTAAAAGTAATTAATCCACTCTTTTTGGCCGTCTTGCAGTGCCGTCCAATATATTTGCAATAAAATGCTTGCCTTGGCAGTTGATCAGAGGGCATTCTTTCCACATGACTCTGACATTGTTTATATATTTTTCCATTGTAGCTTTAGTCTCTCAATCACATTCATCAGAGATTTCATAAAACTTATTTTGATGCCTCAGTGCTAGTCCTTTCTGTCTGATTGTCCATGCCTCGCTACCGTACATTAGTTCTTGGATTTGCTATTGTGTCACGTGATCTCAGCTTTACTCTCTTACTCATATTTTTCTTAAATATGTTTTAATACATACATTACTTTGGTTATATTTTACAATGTTAGCTTCCAAATCTTGATTCATTTCATACACTGAGATTTCACGTCACAAACATTTAATTCAGGTGTTCTATTATGTGTGCACTCATTTGAAATTAAGTTGCTCTTCTAATATAATTATTTTTCTTCAGTTGCCATCACCAGTAGATCCTGGTCGTCCGTAAATAGTGTATCATTAATCCTTTCTTTTGTTACCAAATTCATGCATTTAGGATTTGTTTACTTCAATTTCCCTATAATTTGATTCAGGTTTACGTATATAAAATAATATGGGCCATGGCCACATCGCAGTTTTTATTGCCACATTCTTAAGCAAACATGTAATTACATACTTCATGAATATTTACAATTCATAAACTAATTAAAAATAAGAATTAAGTCCATTACTTTTCTGACATTCAAGGTCAATATTTTATAACTTTTTTCCTTTCTTTCTTTTTTGTAATAAAGCCAGAAAAGAATATAAATTAATCATCAAACCTACGTTTGAAAATTATATGAACTGATAATCTGGAATTTTATTTATTTTATAATAGCTTTATTCTAAAAATGTTTTACAATTTGCAATTACTAACCACAAATAAACCCCAATGGTATAACCTATGCAGTGGTATATGCTTCGAGTTTATTATAAAACTAATTAGTAATGTAGAATTATTATGAAATGATTTTTAATATCTTATTTTTTGTATTTTTATGTACACAAAATTACATAACTTTTTAAGAAACATTATGTTTAACTTTTGATTGTGATTTTAATAGCTGTTGAAAGCCAAAATGATATTCACTTACTAGTGAGTATCAGCTAGAAGGTAGTTACTAGGAATCATTTGTTATAAGACAGACAATACTATAACATATTTTCAATGGATTAACACTTCAATTCCTGACTAGCTTCTTGGATTTTTCAGGGGAAGTCCTCATAGAGAATGAAGGGTCAGAGAATTCCTTACTGAAGGTGCAGATTAGATCTATAACAGCATGCATAGTCTAATACGTCAGGAAACTTCTGCTGCATACTACAAGTGACATTAGGAAAACTCACTCGGTAGTAAAAGCAACATGAGTAGCTTTACAAAGCACTTGAGCAAACTTTTGAAATAAATTAAATGCTTTGTATGAAATATACACTAGTTTTGTTTCGTGCAATCATTTTCATTAACTGAATAATAATTCATTAAAATTGTAAACACTGTCATATTATGTTGCAAAATTATGATACCTGATAGAAAAACACAAAACTGCTATTCGCGGTTTATTCTATAAATGAACTGTTTCTTGCTCACATCCAAGGAAGGATATCTAGGATCTCTTCATCTTATTTTCTATTCGTTATATATATTATTTCTAGTTCTTTCTATTGTCAATAGTTTTATATTTCTACCAAAAAATGTATACTCTTCGGTAATGTTCGTGCTTGTATTTTTATCGGGAATATTCTTTCAGCTACTGTCCGTATAGAAATGTATCCCATTGATATTTCCATCACTTTATTTCATCTGTTTGTCTTTCCTTGTTTTTTATTTAAATGTCTTTATATAGTAAAATGTTTTCTGTATATATTTAATTTTACTTCTGCTTTTGTGTTGAATATAAGATGATATACTAAATAATAAGCATTTTATATATTCAATAATATTATTATTGATTAAACATCTTATAAATCCCTGGCCAGTGAACGTCTTTATTTTATTTTGTTTACAGGTAGTATAACTTATAAATGTATTATCTGGTTTAGTGTATACCTCAATTTCTGTGTTTTTTCTTCTGGTCTTGCAATTTTCACATGGTGTTTTTGTTATTCTTCAGCACGATTTAAACTACCGGTGTGCTCCGATTCCAAAGTCCTGTTCTGTCCATCTTTTTTAGGTCTTCCTGGGTTACGCATTCTTTAAGGTCAACAAAGTAATGCTGCTTTGATTTGCTGTGGGTAGTCATTTTTTGTTACTGTTATGTTTAACCTTTACATATCAATATATACTACATCATTGAAGTGCAAAATGAAAATGAAATGGCGTGTTAATAATGGGCACTCTTTAACTACTGTGGTTCTCAGCGTCCAATTTTAAATTGGGCGTGAAGGACTGCCTAATTTTTGCTCAAAGACTTATCTATCATGCATATCACATAGTTTACGTGCCGTAAATCTACGACACGGGACCAACGGCTTTACTTCCCTTCCGAAGGAAGCCATGCTATGATTTCTACACGCAAAAAAATCCATGGTCCTCCGCCGGGTTTGAACCCGCGACCTTGGGTATATGAAGTTACCATGGCAACTATTACACCACGGAGGGAGACGAGGTGTTCAAGTTCTTCAATATACATCCGTATATTACTGACTGATTTTCTGTATTTATCATTTGTTTTTCATTACACATATTTTGTAAATTGATTATTTTTGCTATATGTACGTTAAGTCACTTTTTTGTTTTACATATTATATATACACTTTATAGGTTAGTCGTATTCACATATTCACAGAAATCTTTCAGAAACTCAACCATAGTGTTGGTTTAATTTCTGGCCATTTTCCTGCTTTCTTTATTGTTTGTGTAATTAATTTTTGCTTTGGTTGCTCAAAATGTTACAGTCATATAGTATGCAATCTGTTGTTTAGTTTCCTCTTCTACACGTGCAAGTAGGCTCGTTGATTATGTGGAATCTATAAATAGTACGTCCTGAGACTTCCGTATCCTGTTATCTTGGTGGTGAGATTTGCCTGTTGGTGTGATTCTTGTAGTCGTTTTGCTATGGTAGGATAGAATTTGCTTTGTGTTCTCGTTTTATTTTCCATTTTATTAATGTTTCTTCTCTCAAGATTACCTAGTTGTACTCTTTGGCATCTGTTCTATCATTTGTTTGTGCTTGTTTTGTAAATTTATCTGAAATTTCATTTCCGTCTATTCCTGTGTGTGCTTTTGCCCATCGTATTCGAATTGTCTATTTCTTTTATTTAGTTTTCCTAAGCCATGTCGTACAACTTCTATCTAGTGGTTGTGATATACAGTAAAATCACTCTAAAATCATTGTTGCTATTCTTTTCTCATTACTTTGTGTATTTCCATATTCTCTATTGTTTCCAGTGCCTTTAAAATTGTTAATGGTTATGCTTGGTTGTTAGAGAAGTGTTTGTTAATTTATACTGTGGCTAGTGAAATAATTTTTGTTGTTGTAGATCACCACTCCAGGGCTTACCCGTTGACCTGTTTTACTTCCTCAGTGTAAGCTTCAATGTAATAGTTTTCATGTAGTATTATTTGTTTTGTATATGAATGTTGGTCGGATGTGGACATTTCTTGTACTCTAATGAAGTGTCATATTATCATCACGAGCTCTGTTTCTAGGCTTGTTTTAGCTGTCCATATTATTGTTCCTGTTTTGTGATTAAATTTAACTATTTTATTATTTATATCTATTTCTTCATACCATAACAAAGAAAATTGAACTTTCATGCTTGTTCTATTATTTTATTTTCCAAGACTATTTTATACCGAACTATATGGGAATCTTTAAAAGCCACTACTTTCGTCTACTCTATGGAAATTTTCATATTATATTTCTCTGCTACCAAATTTCCTTAATATTTATTTTTGCAGTTTATTTTCATGTTTTGCCAATACAAATTAATCGTCAGCATAAGCCAATGTTCGTAAAACTAATATTCTAAGATGAGTCTCACCTTATGTTTATTATGTTCGTGAATTCATTATCTTGTCAGTATATAAGTTAAATAGTGGGTTGACATGGGACAAGCTTGTCATATGTAAGTAAAACAATAGTTAGAATAGATACAATTGTTTGTTAATACTTTCCTTTTTCTGGGACAGACACTTTATATACTTAACAAATATCACATATGATATTTGGTAACCTTACCTTAGGGCTTTATTTATTTATATGAATAGCCCATATGTTGGGTTTATTTTAATATTAATGCTATATTTTACTATATAATTTTAACTAATTTAATTTAGACTTCTGTATTTTCCATTTATTTAATTGCATCCATAGCTTATTTCTCAATGCTATACCGAAGCCTTTATAACAATCCACAAATAATAATGAGCGTGTCTTTGTTGTAGGGGCATTGTTTCTCTATTGATTGTTGAATTGCAAATATGTTTGTGACCGTTAATTTTCAGATCTATTATAATTTCCTGGCTTAAAATTTTGGCCAAATAATTTAGAAATACAGCTCCGAATTGTGAAAAGTCAGAGCTACATTTTAATTTCTATTTCATTACTTCTGATATTATGTTTCACTTTATATCCTGATGTATCTCCAGTATTTTAATTTTTTTTTAAGCTATTTTTATTTTAAGTACTTACTATCTTTTGCTTTCCAACATTTGATGTTGCTTTAAAACGAAGTGAAATTTAGCTAACCATTTTCAGAATATTAATATGCTTCACAGTAGGGGTTAAAATATGAATTTAATAGAACCTAAATGTGCCTAAATGAAAGGTTGGTGTCTAAAATGTCCAAAAACAGGGACTTTAGTTCTTCAGTATATATCTAAGACTTCCAAAATTATTTCTACCTTGCATTTTTCAAGGCACACCACAAACATATATCAGAAGCTTTTCTCTGCTTGAAAAATAAAACTCTGCCGCAAACACAGGCTTTGGCAATGCTTCCAGAAAAGAGGAACCCGACCAGAAGAATTTCATGTTCTTCGAACCAGCAGAGAATTATTAAACACAATCATATTTTTGAAGGCTTGAAGCTCATTTTTCAGTCAGAAAAATATATAAAAAATGCGCTGTAGCATAAGACTATGTGTTATGCTTCAATAACATTTTCTATAAAGATAACCTTTTCTTCATATAAGAATGATTTAAGAAATCGTTCATTCCAAAAGAATATGCTTATGTATGTGGTTGTATATTGCAATAATAATAATAATAATAATGATAATAATGAAAATAAGAAAATAACAATAATAATAATAGGTTTTTTGGTCCCTGTGAATAATTTTTTACAATCTTATAAATAGAAATTGCTAAAATAAGAAATTAAAAGTGATAGAAAATCAATTTGTCTAGGCAATTATTTGGATAAGCTATCTATTGCGTCTTTAACAAATAAAAACCAAAGGAAGTGTAAAACATATCTGCGTTTTATGATGTATAATGATAAGATGCATAATAAAATATGGTTGTAAATAAATGTTATTAAACGAAGAAAAACATAAAACTTTTGTGTTTATATTTATTAAAAATCACAAATCTTTTTATTGAAAAAATAATGCTAAAATTACTATTTCAAATATAAACCTCCTATTTTAGTCTTAGTCAGTATTCTTTTTAATGCTACTTTAAATTCCAGATTATAAGGATTGGGAAAAATCTAGTTCTTGCAAAAATTTGCCAGTTTCCTTGATATTCATTTTCTCATATTATTTTTTATGCTACAACAGAACTCCACAAAATTTTAAGGAACAGATTTTGGATATTTAGTACCTATTAATACAACTCACTACATTGTATTGGTTAAATATTCTTAATAACTTTCAGTAGTGATTTTAATTTACTGTTATCAGTTGTTTCAAAACCACCCCTTGGTCGAGTATGAAGGCTACTTCATATTTTGACTAAGTAAAGCACACTTTTTTGAATTCTACTTATGCAATAACCAAGATAATAACTTTTTTAGTCTCTCTATGAATGACTTTCAGTGGAAATTATATATATATTGCAAATAAGGACACCCTGACGAAAAAAAATCAGACCATGAATAGCAGTTAAGAAGTATGATTAATATCTCCGATTGGCACAAATAACACTAACAAAAACACATAAGCTCATAATATTTGGAAGAAAACAATAAACAGTCTCGTAAATCTACAAACACTATCAACCGTTTTAAAAATTAATAAATTCACTGTATGTATTTTCCTGGACAAAAAAATTTTATGAGAACTAAAGTCAAGATGTGTGCTATTTGTCTTACTGCATACATAGAGTAACTAAAGAGATACTGTATTTCATCCAAAAATTATATGTTGTGAGATTCCCTGAATCCAATTTTTTTAAGTTAGTATGTATGTGTCAGACTGTGTGTGTTTCTTTTAGTAGAATAACTAAAACAGAGAAACTATATAAATTAGCACCTTCCAAGGATGCAAAACGAAGATATTTTAATTAAAATATCCTCAATCCAAACTATACAATAATTGAAACTTTCCGATTTTATTTCTGTTTTTTTTTTTTGTTTATTTTTTTTATTATTTTTTTTTATTTTTTTTTTTTATTTATTTATTTTTTTTTTTTTTTGGTTTTCTCAAAAAAGTTGCAAACAATTTTATTTAAATATTCGACGTTACTGACCTGTGTATGACAAACAACATTTATATCTTAAATTTCCTTGAAGGAAAACCCTCTAGATTCAGAATATGCTTTGCATTTTTGGTAAACCGTAAGGCAAAGTCCTACTACAAAATGTGTAGAACTTATTATGCTTTACCATTTATGTCAAATAAAATTTGTTAATATTCTGTCTTAATGTTTTAAATTTTCCAATTCTTAACAAATATTTCAAGTGATAAGTCCAATTTGTTTTTTTCGTGGCCATTCAAGGCCAAAAGATTTGAAATGCATCATAAAGCAATAGGTCTTTGATTTTTTTCTTAAAATGTGTAAATGTCTATGTAAACAAGAAGTAAGTAGAGGAATAATGCTTGTTTGTCGAAAGGTGAATACAGAAAATTGTGTGAATATAACACCAGATATATCTCCTTTCTCTGCCAGGTATAAATTACCGCATATTAGCAAGTACAGAAGACATTCCATTCCATTCAAATATTAAATTGGAAAAATATGTTTAGAGGTCTCTACAATAAAAACATTTTTAGATAGGTGTCCATTTGTATATGTGAGAGCATGTGGGCGCTACAACTATATAACTCAAAAACATATGTGTAGAATACCCGAAAAATTCCCCAAATCAAGCTATCCTTTATATGGAGAATTTATCTAAATTTCAATTTAATCAAAATATGAGTGAAGAGATTTTGATTAAAATATCAGGCATTAAAGACATTTACATCGCAATAACATTCATATCATCAATTTTCTGGAAATAGCTGTGAAGTCATTATCTCAAACGACCATTTTTCTTTAATTTCCTTTCTATTTTCATATGACCATGCAAGAAGAACAACATTTCAAAGTCATAGTGATCATCTCTTAAAATAGTTGACCATTACTATAGCTTCATTACATTTTTATTCCCCTTGTACCTAAAAGAAAATATATAATAAAACCATGAAATAGAAGAATAAACTTTTTTAGGAATAGTTGTTGCAGAATAGATAGAGAAAGTAAAGTGAATGTAACATAAGAATTTTTTTAAAGGTTTTATTGAAAAATATTCCTGAAATAAAGTGTGACCCTGATGTGGCAACTATTCAAGTTGAACAGCATCATTTGCTGCATTATCAAACTTAAATTTCTCCCTTGGTTTTCCTTTTTATTTATTTATTGAATAACAATATGCTCCATTACAAAGTAATATTACAAGTTTTAGTTTTCTTTTAGTGTTATGTTTCTACTGAATCAAGTGTGCATTTTTTAAATATGTAATGCAACAGTATGGATGTGGAAAACTTTTAATTTTAAGTTAAGCGTAATTTTTAAAAGATAACTAATACATTTAAAAATTCCAAAAATATTCAATTTAATAAAAAAAGGTTCTCATTTTTGTGGTTTATATTCTTTGATTTGTTTCCTTTTTGTTGAATACTTGTGTTAATTTAATTTGTCAAAGTTTATTGAATTTATGAATCTGTAGAACGCCTTGATGTGTTTTGCTATTAGAACAATTTCGGTAGTTGGCCAGTTGCTGCCTGTTCTGGTAACTTCTTGTTAAATTTCTTTAAGCCTCCTGGATATTTCGCTATGTCCTGCAAGAGTTGCAAAGAAAACAGGCTTGCAGTGACATCGGGATGATTTTAAACCGTTTGTGCAAGATACATCATTAAAGGTGGAGACCGTTAAATGTATTCAAGGGGTGAGTTTTCCTAGATGGGACAACAGGTAGGGTGGAGTCTTTTAGGCGTGGTCGGTGACCCTCTTCTTCTTGTCTTCTTACAAATGCTGTGTGTAACGGACAGCGTTAAAGATAATCTCCTCGAGACTCCCCTTTTATTGCAAACTGTGAGACATGGAAGAAGTTCTGCAAGGTTGAAACCGGACCTCGTTAATGGTGTAGCAAATCAATTTGCGTCTACTCATGGTGAGCAAGTAACAATTTGCTGCACTTACTAACATTTCTCGTAAGCAAAATTACTCAAAAGCTTTGTTATATGCAGGGCTACTAACTTATCAAAATTGTAGTTTGGCAAAGTCAAGTCTATGTTTTGTATCTCTTAGTTGCTAAATATTTGAAGAGCATTGTTTTCAAATGTATTTAAGGTAGATTAACTGGCGAATATCACTAGGGGCATTATATTTCTCCATCATCTTCTTCGCTATGGTTTGAACTTTAAAATTCAACCATCAACTTACTGTAGCTAAAAATCTTTTTTTAGTTTACCAGGTTTTAATTTTCAACACATCCACCCAATGCAGTTTCAAATCTTTTCTGGTTTACCAAGTTTATAAATTTAAACCGCCTAACGCAGTTCAGCTTGACATCTCTTCTGGTTTACCAGGTTTATAAATGTTAACCATTCAACCCATTTGAGCTAGAAATCTTTTCTGGTTTACCAGGTTTATACATTTCAATCATTCAACCTATTTCAGCTACAAATCTTTTCTGGTTTACCAGATTTATACATTTCAATCATTCAACCTATTTCAGCTACAAATCTTTTCTGGTTTACCAGATTTATACATTTCACCATTCAACCTATTTCAGCTACAAATCTTTTCTGATTTACCAGATTTATACATTTCACCATTCAACCTATTTCAGCTACAAATCTTTTCTGATTTACCAGATTTATACATTTCAATCATTCAACCTATTTCAGCTACAAATCTTTTCTGATTTACCAGATTTATACATTTCACCATTCAACCCTTTGCAGCTACAAATATTTCTGGTTTACCAGGTTTATACATTTAAACTGTTCAACCCATTTCACCTAAAAGACTTTTCTGATTTACCAGGTTTATAAATATCAACATCCAACCTATTTGAGCTACAAATCTTTTCTGGTTTACCACGTTTATAAATTTCAACCATTCAACCCATTTGAGCTACAAATATTTTATGGTTTACCAGATTTATTTTTCACTTGAGCAATATAATGAAAACTGCCCGGGGTGCGCATTCTGTCCAAATGTGATCTACAATCTTCTTTATATATTTCTCTACCACCGACTAGGTACAATTACATTTTAAATATTGAATTCTC
This sequence comes from Hymenopus coronatus, assembly GCA_030762935.1. NCBI lineage: Eukaryota > Metazoa > Arthropoda > Insecta > Mantodea > Hymenopodidae > Hymenopus > Hymenopus coronatus. The sequence goes on along the minus strand of CM060892.1, from coordinate 55,172,466 downwards.
TCAGAAAAACTACTGAAACAGAGCGTTATGATTTATATAATACTTTAAGATACTCTTTTATTCATTGCTGAAATAAAAGAATTGAGTTTTGTGTGTTTCTCTCTCTGTCTGAAAAAACTGAACCAAATGTATGACCAAAATATTCATAAACTAACATTTCAAAATGAATCACAAGAAAAGTATAATTCTAGTCCAGTGCTTTAAATGAAAAACTTTATATGGTTTTCTGAATTTAAACTATATATTTTTTACGTTTAAGACAATTTCCCTTGAAGATCATCCCCATGCACATTAATCTTGAGCAGTAAAACTTCCACGTTGTATTCTGCCCGAGTTGTTCATGGCTATAGACCAGATACGCAATTAAATTAACTCTCAAAGTTTTTTGTTTTAAGCACCAAACACCAAGAACCATTTCAAAATTTGTGTTTCAAACCGAAAATGAAAAACACAGGTATATACATTGTGCATTGTAAAATTTTAAATACATTCTGAAGAATCATAGACCTTCCTTTGATTAAAATTTAAAAACATCAATTTTGATTATATATATTTCCTGACATATTGAAAAGAACAATTAAGATGTATAAAGGGACCATAATTGGTGGGGGGTCTTGCCGATATTAAATATACCAAGTTCATAATAAATTTTCTCTGTAACAGTATATTACAACACAACAGCCTTAGAATATGTTTACGTCTGATCATTGAAATTGAAATGTAAACAATAAATAAATTAGAGCTAGTTGACGGAAATGTTCATTTCGAACAACCTCAGGATGGGAGGAAATAGAAATTGAAACCCAATTAAGAGACAGACTTTTCCTGAATTTTAAGTTAAATTTAAGTTAAATTTAATATCAGATACTTTCAAGGTACGAATTTTTAAATAAAAACCTGCAGAAGAGAATGTATATAATAAGCAACATAATGGCAAATTTATCAGAAAACTAAATATTTAATATCAGATGCTTTCAAGGTATGAATTTTTAAATAAAAACCTGCAGCAGAGAATGTATATAATAGGCAACATAATGGCAAATTTATCAGAAAACTAAATATTGAGTTATACCAATCTAAACAAAAAGTATGTTGAGCTAATATTTGCCATTTTATCTCGCATTAAAACATTTGAAATTCTTTATAATTAGTGAGAAAGAACTTGCTTTGATTTCATATTCATGAAAATTATTCAATTGAATAATTATACAAAATTGCATTGGATTCAGTTTTTAATTCCAAAATTTAAGTGTAATATCTCATTGAGGTTTATGTTTTACTAGTGAGTCTTCCATCACAGCACCAATTTGTTTGCAGGTTAACCAATATAATTAAAGAAGCATATCCAGATGTGTAATACTTCATATTATAAAAACAGAATTAAAACCAAATAAAAAATAATTTCATGATAAATCTTTGGTTATAGAATTTTATTGATTATGACATTAGTGAGTGATGCTATAAATTGAAAAAATGTATAGGATTTTAGAGCTTTATTTTATTACACATATATTTTGTTTATAAACAAGTGCTTTGGTCATTACCAAAACAGAATTTTTAACTGATTCACTTTGGCAGATAATTTAATAATTCTAATCTATTCTTATACAAAACATAAAAAATTTAAAGAATATTCATTATTATAATAATTTCTTTTTAGGGTTATTCGAGTAACAATCCAACTTACACTATTGTTGTTATTACTATTATTATTAATAATGATAATAATGATGATGATAATAATAATAATAATAATAATAATAATAATAGATTTGTCAACTGCATTTCGAGTAAATTTTTACAATACGTAGTAAAAATCCAGAAATATAATTTCATTTCTCCAAAATAAAATTTCGTTAAGAAACACTGTTATATATTTTTCTGAATGCAGAATTTGCTAATAACTACAAACATTACTAATTTGTAAATTTCCATTAGATACTGCTATTTGTTCAAAAATTTTAAGATTGCCACTGTTTATCAAGTTTTTCACACAAATAGAAACAATATCAGCTATCTTTTATTCACTAAAATTGCAAAAAAAAATACTGGTAAGAAACATGTCATTTTGGGATATATGAGGTGTATTCTTTCAAAAAGATTTTGATAATTTAGAAGAAAACATGTCTGATAGAATATTAACAATCTCAATTTTTTACGATATAAAAATTGAAAATAATATCTGATAATAAAATGTAATGGTATTATAATGGTTCAAAATTCCTTCATATATAATAAAGCACTATAAAAATGCAAGTAGGAATGGACTTTAGAAAATATTTTATATATGAGCATGTGTTAGTTATGCTATTCACAGTAATCATATTTCTTTAAAAATTTCTAGTATTTTAAATGTCCTGTTTAATTTTTATTAAATTTAATAAATAGGTGTATAATATTGCATGACACAATCACAGTATATTATGTACTCCTTAAATTGTATTTATAGCGATGAACGTACAAAACTAAGACTAGTAATCTGTTACAAAATAATTTGTTATATGAAAGCATTGTGCTTGATTTTTATTCTACTGTAAACCGAGTATTCACCTTCATAGTAGTTTTGGAACGTTAAAAGTTTTGATGGACAAAACATTAGTAACAATCAGTTCTTGTAATCTTTTAGGCATCCATAGAGAATAAACTTTAGTTACCCTCGCGTCTTCGGGCTCTACAGACATATAAGATCACACAATGCACCTGCTTCCTAGCATACTATATTGCAACTAAAAGTTCCCAAAATTTGCAGAAGTATGTATATATTATAATATTAAATACCATACATTTAATATAACAATAGATTTTCAAAATAATATTTAATGAAAGAATGATTAATTTTATAGATTGAAAATTGTAAACTTTTATAAAATTATAATAATTCAATAATCAAAATCATTGAAATATCACTTTTTCTGCTCCAATTTCGAAAATTTCAATCTATTTTGAGACTCATGGAACATGTAGAGTGTGTAATACGTTTACATAAATACATTTATGCAATAATTTATATTTTTTACAGTATTTATTCAATTTGAATGAAATTTTGTATTCGTATTAACACGAGAGTTCTGCAATCACAGAAAAATTCTTGATAAATATATATATATATATATATATATATATTAATATTTAAATTGAAATGCCTCTTCCTTGTGCCTTAAATGTACTTTTAGGTTTTTACATATTATATTTATTTTTCATACAAATGTGGGAAACTAGAGAACAATTATAAGATTTGATTTTATTAAAATAATTATTTTAATAAATATCTCATTTTTAGCACTGTATTTTTGTATTTTATATTAGACTGTACCATTTTTCTTTCTGTATTCCTCTCTTTCACACATTTTTGGCATTATTTGATTTTGTATTCATTTAAATCTTTAGCAGACGAATTCATTATATGGGGAGCAGCTTTTATTTTATAAAAGCAGGGGAAATGTTGAGTAGGTATTTTCAGTAATGCTGAGCATTAAGGTTACAGCGAAATTAAATAGCAGAAATGCTATATTTACTCTTCCTGTCCTCTCAGCTTCTTTGTAGAGTCCTTCCCAGCAAGCAGAACCTTCTCAAATTCTCACACACACATGCCTTCTTTGCTCTCTGTATCTGGCCACCCTCTGTAGGGCGCGCAGTAGCGGGTGAGGAAAGGGGGGGGGGACGCCAGCAGCAGGAGGGGAGGAAGCGTTCTCTCGCCGTGCAAGCATATACCGAGTAGTTTGTATTTCGCATCGCGAAGAAGTGGTGGTGGGGGTCTATGAAGAGTGAAGAGAAAGAGGGGTGGGAGAGCAAGGAACGCTGGACCTCCGAGATGATAGCACGCATTTTTTTCCTTCTTTTTTCTGTCAGAAAGAGAGAGACAGGGCACAGAGAGTGAGAAGAGAGAAGGAAGGAGGATTATTAAGGGGTTAGAAGGAGGGTGAGTATGTCGGGTGTGTAGGAGGAAAGTCGCCATTTACTATTATCAGTAGAGGGAAGTGGGGGTGGTGGGCCCTAAATTCTCTGCACCCCCTCCCCCGGTGATGGTGTGCGGTCTGGAGTTTGGGGTGCTGAGTCTGCAGTTCCATATATCAGGGAAAACCTGGAGCACTTTCTGGACTTGCACCCCCCTCTCTACTGCCCGTCATGTCTGCATGCCCTCATGGAAAATTCACATCTCCACAGAAATCCGCACTATCGCAAAATTCCCTCCGTCTATTTATGTAGCACGAATTCTCTTCCCTTTTTCTGATAACCGTGGAGAAATTGTACTCTGTGTACATTCCCTCACTTATTTTCGGTGTTTTCCTTCGCCCGTACCTTTTTTCATTTTCCTACGGTATCGCATATTCTTTTCAAGCCTTTATTACTCCCAGATGGAGGCCTGATATTTACACTAGGATTTCGCTTGGTTAAACATCCCGACCGCTGCAAGCGCCAAGAGTCTACAACATGGCGCAATATGATCTTACTTTGTTTTTGTGCTTCCTTAAACCAGGCTTGCCAACGGAGAAGCTCTACACGTTCCTTCTCTGATGACGTCACAGTGTCACCGGGAGCCTGCACCTAACGAAAAAGTATATTTTTACTTTCTCTACACGTTTTATGTACATAGTGAATAGATCAGGTATTGTATTGCACCCAAAAATGCGATAGCTACCAAGATTTCACTTAAATATATGCTTTAAGACCCTCTAAAACAAAAAAAAAAAACAGTTTTAGAAACATGTCCGCGCACCTGTGTATGTGCGCGTATCTATGGCCAGCATAGCTCAAAATGTAAAGTGCATTAAATACCAAACTTGGCATTTAAGTTTAGTATCTTATAAGCTTGCGACACAACGATTTTTAAGAAAATCCCCCACCCCCAACTACACTTTACATGGAAAAAATTTCAAAAATTTTGATTTTCTCAAAAATGGCTCCAACGATTTTGATTAAAATACCGTACATTAAAGAAAATTACATCAACAAATAGACCTTATATTTTCAATTTTTTGAAATAGCCTCTGACGATATCTATTCTGAATGAAATTTAATGAATTTTGCATAGCTGGTAAACCGTAAATGATAGACAAAAAGTTACTATACAAAAAATGTAGATCCTGTTAAAACACATACCTTATGTCACTATGTAAAGTTTCTGTATGTGGTTTAAATGTCAACCAATTTTGTCGAATTTGAAGGCACATGAAATATTTTGATTATGCAGTAGATTTGCATGATACAATTTATGAAATAAATTAAAATTTGCAAAATGTTTATCCACTTTGAAATAAATTTCGTATTCATATTAACATAACACCAACGCAATCGCAATTTTAAAAAATGTATTTGAAATATAAAGTATAGAAATATTTCCTTCAGACAGATTTGTTTCGTTAATGTGTATCAATATAGTGACCTTTATACTTTGGCTGTAAATTCAATAGGTGCAAAAACAGGATAACCATCAATTAAAAAACACCAACGTGTTTCATTCAAATGACTTCTCTCCACATTCCTTACCTATTATTTCAGCGTTTTATCTATTTACTTCATTAATCGAGATAAATTCTTCTACTAGAGATTTACTATTAACATATTTCTTTGTACGTATAAGGTGATAAGGAAAATGCAATTGGTTTGAACAATACTCAAAACTTTTCAAAGTGCATGACATAGAAAGAGAGAAACAAAAACGAAAAAACAAAAAACGTATAGTACTATTTCGCTAGATAAAAACATAGGTATGTATTTGAAATTTCAAACCATAACAGGGAATATTTAGGAAAAAATTAACCTCTACAAACAATTTCATTTTTCATAAATTATGTGCTTTAACAAATCTAAATTTCTTCTATAGTAACATTCTGTCTATCTGTTATGGTTTACAAAATATGTAAAAGTTATTCAAAATGAAGAGGTTACTCCAACACAATTCTAGATAGCATTTCATTTGCCATGAAAACATCGGAAATATATTGAAATTTAATCCATCTGTTAGAGTAATGATGGAGAAAATAAAGAATAACGAATAATTATCCAAGGAAAGGGTAGTTTGGAATGGGTTAATTTTCTTGATTTGCTGTAGTACTCGCAGACAGAAATACACAATACCCGGATTTTTTGTAACGGGGAGCTAAGGGGATTTTGGTGAAAACTTGGTATCAAATTTTTTGGTGGAATGTAACATTTCCTGTACTTGCTGTTAAGCGGCAGTAAAGAAAAGAATCACAGATTGCACGTTACGATCTGCACTCCCTTGGAGATCAGCTAACCTTAATGAAATGTGATTAATGAAAAAAGAAAACTTATAAAAGTATGATATGTTGTTGTGTACATAGAATTTTGTTTTAGCAAATTTAGTATGACAGGCCAACAAATAATGTGCAAGATGACTGCATTGTCATTTTATTCCTATATACAGGCCGTTTCAAAACGACACGAAACGAAGACAGCAGTCGATTACTTTGACTTGTTTGAAACTTTCAAACTCTTGTATTTTTATATGTGTGTTTAAAAATCGCACACATTTGGGATTAGGCAGCGAAGTAGCAACGGTTGTAATACGCCACGTAAATAACTTCAGAACGTATTATACGAAACACATAACAAAACCCACGTGCTACATTTTCCGTTACTGAGGCGATCTGCCTGCGTGTCTACCAAACCACTCTACACCGTGCGACTGGGACCTTTGCTACCAAACCGGCATCTCTCTTGGAGTGGGCCAGGCACGTGCCATCTGGTTATGTACGACTGCCTAATCCATGGTGATTTTGTAGGTATGTGTCGAATTTAGAGCTGAAAATTATATTAACGTATCACGTGCGGTATGACCAACAAGGTCCACATCTTCGTTTTGTGTTGTTTTGAAACACCCTGTATACTAAAATCTATGGGCGACTGTTTTACTGGCATTTTCAAATGTTGACTTTGCTGTTATGACAAAATAATGGTCAGGCCATTTTTGAGCGTCTATTCAATTGTTTCTTTTTGTCTGTACACAGAGATTGTGCAATGTCCGAAGGCAAGTCTGAACTCCAGGCCAGCCCGTAGGTGGCAAGCATGAAACGCCTGGGGCTTACCAGGCAAGATCTACCTTTCCCTTACCCAGTATGAGGATGAATGACGTCACATACATCCAGTCCTGAACTCAGGATGAAACTAGTCTTCCACCCCTAAAATATTATGCTTCCGGCTTAGCAACCACACCAATCATAGATATTACTCGTGTTTATGTTTGTAAATGTTAGGAAGCTTTCATAAATGTTCTAACTAAAACTATTCTTATATTTATATGATATTTATTCGGTCTATAATTTTCTCAACTTATTAACCTTATATTTTAAAATTGCTCAAATTGTTCGACTTTTTCATCCAGTAGTTATTTACAAAATATTAATTTAAACAATTTAATGAAGTTTATTTTTGGTAGAATATGTACTGCAACTGCGAAAAAATGGGTTTCTGAACATACATATGGAGAAATGCCAAAGCTAGGAATTATCAACATCTTTACAGCATTTTTTTATTAAGGTGTCAGTTTTTACTACTTCACAAACTTACTTTTCCGTCACTTTAAATCACGTGTGAGTGACATTTTCTAGTCCTCTGCTAAACTCATACGGAGTAATTTATAAAAACTATAAACATAATAAACGAAAAATCATATAAAATCTAGAGAAACACCAGAACAAGTTCTTCCGGCATAATAACAATAAAGATTTTCATTGAGTTGGCATCTAGAAGTGGAGATAAGTAGAGGAAACGAAGGATCGTTGATACAAATTTTAAGTTTTATTTTCCTAGATGCATTGCTGCAACATTGCAGCTAATAAGGTTACAATTTTTAACTTTTCAAAATCTTAACTTGCCCCACCTAGGAGGCAGCTTAGCGCACGAGGTGGGATGAACTGGAAACTGTTATTTAAATGTGCGGTTTAAATAATTTTGTTAACAGTTCATTATTACAATCACACATCATAGAAAAACCCTTAGGTCAGGCCAGACGCATAGCTAGGGAGAGGTTCTAACCCACTCGTTCTAAACAAACGCGAAAGGTGATAGCAGAATCTTAATTTTAATTAAAATTACTGTAGCTTAATCTATGAATATAAAATATTTTTGAAACATATTAGCAGATCCTTGATGGAATATGTAACGTCCAAGATGATTAAACACTTCAATAAAAATAATAAAAACAAAATTTTGGACCCACAAAAGCTTTTCGAAAACATCTGAAAAAAATGTAAATAACATCTATCTATTGCCATCAGTTTATTTCTCATATACCCATAATTTACGCTCCAAGACCTGGTACCAATCCTCGCCTAACAGACTTGTAGAGCAGGCCTTCATGCAATATAAACAGAAAGATACTTCCTCTTCTTCTTCTCTTCAGTTCCTCCTTCTGCTTTGTTACTTCTTGAATATTATTGTTGTGTCAGAAAAGTATCTTCTTTTTCTTTTGTCATTGGATCTTGACCTGGTTTCTCCTTTCTAAAGAGCATTTTAGTAGGAGAATTTCTAAGAATGGATTGGTTGGTACAGGAAAATTGAGCAAATGGGTAACTTGCCCCTGCTCTAGTTACTTCAATAGAGGCTTGATATGACAATCAAAATGTGAAGTTAAAATACACAAATTGCCAATGAATAAAGCAATTTTAAGTTACTTTCAAGTAAAATGTTTATATTCATCTTAATACTGGATATGAACTCGGAGGGGGGGGGGGATTACTATGCACCGAATGTACAACCTACTCCCGTAGCCAACCGACTTCCCATAACTCTACTTTGTGGAGTAACTGTATGTACATCCTTAAGCCTAAAAGAGCTGAAATTTGGTCAAAACTTTCAAAGAATAAAAAAAAAAAAATAAGTTCTATTTCCAAACCATACTTAAACTTTTATCTTCAATTACATCCATGGATTTTTGCTGTCAGAGTAAATTAAAACTTTCATCACCTATTTAAATATCCATGCGCATGCGCCTAATGGCCAGTTAATACTTTAAATTGTATTATAAATCTTCCTTAAATTAAGAAGAAAATTATTTTAGTTTCAATTCTCTTAATTGCCTTTGATTCTTCTTACACTTGAGGGAATTAAAATGTTCTATTTGATATAGTTTAGAACAAATTTGATTCAAAATTCGTACAGAAACTCAGGGATATTAAACTATAAGAACTGGCATATTATTTTTGCTGTACCTTTAAGGGTACTAATGTGTGAGATTGCTAATTTCTATAATTATGTACGCATTTTCTTCATATTTGAGAACATGTGCTTACTAAACTTTATTGTAATATCTTCACACTTTTAAAGTTATTAATGTTTAAACAATGATTTTACAATAAGCAAAAAATAGCTAGTAGTTCCAAAACAAGTGAACACTATAGGAAATCTTAAATATATTTTTGTTACTCTTTTAATTTGGCTAACCAAATGAATTAATTAAAAATACACATGTATATCAACAACTCAGAAAAAAAATCACTTACAACATTTGTACTTTTTATCTGTTTCCTTAAAATATCAGTACAACAATTTTGAATCTACAACAATGTGGAGAAAGCAGAAAAGCAGCTTTGAATTTTTGAGCTTTGTGTTCACATTATACTGTCTTTTAAAATGTCATTGGTTACGTATCACTAAGTGATAGCAATTATAGATAATGAAACAAAAATATTTTAAGATAATTATAAATACAGAATAAAGAAATATATATTTTAAAGATTTTTGGTTAATCATCAATTATGCATACCCTTAGATTTTTCAAGAAAAGACATGATTAATTTAGCCACGACGAAAATTTCTGAAACAACCAAAAGAGTAAAATAAAAAAGGTCTAAGTTACTGAATATGTATTAATATTTAGTTCTTGGTGGCATTTTTATTTTTTCAAAATAATTATTTATGCGCATAATAATTAGCATAAAGGAATAAAATATTTTTCCCAAAAGTATTAACGATTTTTGGATGAAGGTTTAAGGTGGTTTATAAGTATAGCAGAGCAGCATGTATCGAAACTTTAAAAACATTTGTATATAAAATGCAAATTCATCTGTGCTTAGCGTTAGGTATTTATTATGTTTGATCTTATAATATTTTTAGCATTTGTGACAAACACAACTTGCGAAGTACATAACACATTTTCTCTATAAATCAAAAATCAGAAAATCTGCATTACAAAATCCAACCTATGATCTTTTAGATACAAACATTTACATGCAAGGGTTCTTTATGATTATTATTAATGTATGACTATAAACAGAACTGTGACAGATGAAACAAGTAAGGAGAGAAGTGGCACTTAAAATAATTTTCTGTAATGTCAGAAACTTATTTCAATAGTGTCGTGAAGTTAATCAACACATTATTCCGGTGATAAAGATTCTTAACTTTAGAAAATTTAAATAAGCTTCATAAAACACACAAATTTCAGGAGTTATGGCAGTTTTTACACGTTGTTTAAAATATTATCCATTTGTAAGTCATGCTTTATGATTACGATCATCATTCACACTCTTTGAATAAAGTTAAGCTTTGATTATTTATGCAATTTTTTTCTACTAGCGAAAGATCTTAGAAAACCATTATGTACATTTTTTATAATTTCATCGTTATGGAAGCCATTTATGCTGTAATATTATACATGTGGAGGATTTGCGATGGGTGAACCAAAAAAAAAAAAAAAAAAAACTTACCTCCTAAAAAAAAATAAAAAAGTGTATTTATAAAAGTGTTACAAAACATTGGTCTTCTTACTAATGCTTTTAGTATATTTTCATACTATACAGATTTATTATAATTGTATAAAAATTTGATACAGATTTTATTGCCAAAATTAAACAACCTTCTTTGTAAAATCCTGCATTAAGTCCTGATTTACCAGTGGTGAATAAAAATCCTGATAAATTCTAAGATTCTGAAATTCCAAAACTGTAACATGCTCTTAGCACTATTAATAGTGCAATGCATTTGCTTATTGTAAGGTAACTTGCGATTAAAATTTTAAATTTGTGTATATAATTTCTTATCATAAATGAGATAAAATTACATGTGTAAGATTTTAATTTGGATTTCATGAAGCTTCTTAAATGTGTGCATGAACGGGCATACTACATTTTAATATAGAGACTGTAAAAGTGTCCCACAAAAATTTAAAACTAGACACATTGTTATTAGTTTATAAGAAGATAATTAGCTTTATAATTTAGCTGTCCACTCACAGAAAAACAGAATAATTTTAAATTATAGTTTACACAATTATGCTGTTTAACTATTTCAATAAAAATATACAAGAAGCACTTTATGCAAAACAACACATTACAACATAATGAGCCGAAAAATCTGTTGCAAATGATCTTAGAAACCTTCTCTTAAAATGTTAAAACCAGCAAAATTCGTTGTTTGAATATTTTAGACCAAAAAATTAACTAAATAGCTATTATGATTCAAATACCTCAAACAATAATTAATCAGTTAATTGCAAGCATCTATAGATTCAATAATATCAGTGTTAAACACTAACTAGAAACAATAAAGATCACAAATATGTTCATTTACTACAAATGTATTAATTGTCATATTTCAACCAGGAACTGTGCGAGTGAAGCTCTTAAATAAAACAAAAGAAAATAAATTTAGGAAAAAGAGATGAAATACCTTTTTAGTCAGATTATTTGTAAGATGTATTCTTGTTTGTTTGTTTTTTTTCTTTGCTGAATAATATATTTAACTTGGATGTTGACATTCATATCCTAACTACCAAATGCCTGTACTCTTTGACTAAATCGTACTGACAGGCTGCTTTTAAAAATTATAGTACACTGTCATCCAACTTCTGGTCTTAAAATATTTTGAACTGCTTTTGATATAAATTATGGTAGCAGTCATAGATCTTCATCTTCATCTCATGTACACATTCATTTTTATTTCAAATCTTCTTCTCGTCTTCATCTCTTAGATGTATATCATTCTGCAAATTTCTGGTCCATGTATTTTAATTACAATTTTGTAGCTGTATAGCTTCTTCCATACAACCTGGGTGCTAATTTAGAATTAACCATAATTTAGATACGTAAATTATTTTTTCAATCAATATATTTGAGTAACATTTTTATTTTAGTTTATTCACTTTGAAATCTGATCCTTATTCTTTGTTTATTTAGCATATCTTCGTATTGCACTTCTATATGCTTAAGAGAGGTTGTAATCTCTAAGCTTGAGATATTAAATATAAGAAGTTTTAATTGCATCTTTCTTGGAAACTATTTGCTGTCGATGTGTGAATTTTAAATCCATACCCTCTGATTGCACTGGAATTTTTATATAATACATATATGTTTTCTTTATGTTTTATTTTCTAATGAATGTACTAATGCCTCAATTGTTTTAATAGATGTTATGGTATCTATTATTTTAGTTCTAGGGTTCTAAAAAAAGTCAGTACCATCAAAACTAATTCAGAAATGTGAGTTAAACATTTCATCATTCTACGAAAAATTGTTCTTGAAAACATGGTTACAACGCATAGAATTGGAAGGTAACCTAAATTATTATATTTTGTAATCACCCTAGAACAAGCCACTTCCATACCATTGATTCTCACAGTGAAAGCATTCATCTCTCTCTCTCTCTCTCTCTCTCTCTCTCTCCCTGTCTCTTATTATCCTGTGCTTTTAAACATAAAAAAAACTATTGAGTAGATTTAAAACTATAATAAATCTATTATTAGTATTATATCTATTATTAGTATGGAATCAGTATAATAAATGCTATTTACCAGCTCAAGTAACCTGTTTGGGGTGGGGGGGTATCTGCTTACAGCCAATTCACAGAGTGTTCTAACCTCCCATCACATATTTCACTTAAATAACCAGAAACATTATGTTTCTATTTTACTCTGCCAGGACCACTTTTCCTGTTATGAAAAACCTTGGCCTCTCTAGATATTATTAGAAATATATCTAAAACACGTCATCATAAGACAAGATTTGCACACACATTCGGCAGATAATTAAGTATGAACTCGTAAAATACAAAACAATGATAAAAACAAGAGAAATACGTTTGGCTTAAGCAGAACGGTCAACATGGAAAACTCTCGAAGATAATAAACTTTAAAACAAAAAGGAACTAGCCATATTAAGGTGATGCATCTGTGAAATTTCAACACACATTTTGAAAATTAAAAAAATTTTGTTTTTATAACTTTTAAGAAAACATATGCTGTACCCAATTGGCAAACGTAAACCACCAATTAACTGAAACTATACATGGGTGTGTGCTTGCTTATTATTGGACATTTCTAAATTTAAAACTTTTCCTGCAAAGTTTTCTCCAACACTACTTGTTTATACTCAAAAGTTCCACACGATGTAGTCTTTCACTAATGTATTTAAAAAATGTTATACTCTCTTTCCAAAGCACATCAAAGGAAATAGGTATATTTCTTTTTCAAAACATTGCTGTGTGTTAAACTGTTACATCTTGAAAAATCAAGAGCTTTTGAGAGTACGAAAGTAATAATTTTTGTATAATAATAAGGGATGACAGAAAAATATAATATGATAGATGTATTTGTAGCTTCATATACTGTAAAACCGGAAATTGTTATCTGAATATTCTTCAAAATACATAACGTGTCTCTATTTTACTAAAATAATGAATTTAGACAGTAAAAATTATTATTTAAATAACCATTCAAGCATGAATTTTGATACACGTAAAAATATCAACATTATTGTGTACAATAACTGTTATAAATTTGAATAAGATATTCTGATACATCATCTTAAAAATTTGAAAAATAGAGTGTATGAAAAGAATGCGTACCCAACATCTACAGCGGGAGATTTACTTTTATTTTAAATCTGGTATTCTTTATATGGGATAAAATAACTGTAATAATCAATGAAAAACAATTTTTACCCTGGCTATTTTACAAGCAAGAGTTATAATTATGAAATTTTAACCTTGGCTATGTCACATAAAAGCGATTGATTGATTTTAATCTTTACAATTTTTAACCTATATTCCTAGAATTTATGATGAGGTTTCCAAGTACTTTTAATCGGAAAAAAAATCAATAAGCGATCTACCTTCATTTTCCATTTTCTCTATAGTTTGTTTTAATCTGTAGTAGCCTCTATTATAGCATCTAGTTTGTAAATGAAATAAAATCCATATTAAAAACTACTTGTTGGCAAGTTAGGCTTATTAATGACAAGTAAAATAATCCCGTTCTTGATCGTTAAAATTGGAAGAAAATTGTTTACGCCATTGGTTTTCTTTGAACTTCCTTTTTTTTTTTAATCGCAATATAAACACTGTACGACATAGTGTAGGTGCTAAAGACTGGAACCATGTTTGGCAAATTTGGTTTCTATCCCCATATACCGAATAGTTTGGGTGCGCTTTACTTTCTCTAGCATGTATTTCGTATTTAAATTCTGTATCTTTGAAGGATACAACTTTCAAGAAAATTCTTCCACACCAAACTAATTTTTAATGGACAACTTTCCACTTTTATTTACTTTAAAATGGCTCTAACTTTACTTATGAGTCATATACATGCTTGCTTAAAATACCTTGAAAGTAACGGCAGTTTTTGATATGAAATACTGCACCATAAGTACCTCAATATTTCCATATGTTCTATGATTTCTTTTATTCAGTTCTTTATCCACGGGTTACTCCCCTCAGAATTCATGTTACTTAAAATTGCTTAAAATACTTAAAACATAAACAGCTGAGATTGTTTTACATTAACTTACATTTTCATGTAAATATTCCATAAGGTGAAAGGTCTAAAACTTTAGAAAATTTTAATTTGGAGAACAAGAGCTTCAAGTCTGAATCTACCAAGTTCTGGTCAGATATTCTTGAGGAAATGTTTGTCCTTTTGAATTCTGTTTCATGAAGAATGTCTAAATACATTTATGCGGAGTTAAGACATTTTTTAAGAACATACGTGATATTAGAAAGAAATTAGCAGAAAAATACATTGTGTAGAATTTTTTTTCAGTATGGCGTCGCATAAAGAATGAGACGCTTCATTTCTTCCAGGTACAAATGGAAGTTTTTAGAAACAGAATAATTGAATCTTGATAGTTTAGTTATCGGTTAAAAATAATAATATAAGTAATATAACGAGAGCTCCAACTTTTATCGATAAATTCGCGATTTCTTTATCTAGAGAAAAGTTGTAGCTCAAGGTGTATTTAGTAAGACAGAACTTTTTCGTGTATAAAATAACAATGACTAGGCTATATGGATACGAGGAATAATATTCCT
Source organism: Hymenopus coronatus (assembly GCA_030762935.1). Classification (NCBI taxonomy): domain Eukaryota; kingdom Metazoa; phylum Arthropoda; class Insecta; order Mantodea; family Hymenopodidae; genus Hymenopus; species Hymenopus coronatus. Next base: position 55,157,202 of record CM060892.1, on the reverse strand, counting down.
AAAATCCGCGAAATCACCGAACTTGATGTCCAAATCATAAATCATAGCCTTGTTGCTTATAGAATTCGTTGAACTGGTTCCACACACAGTCTCTCTGCTGTTTTTAGTATTCTGTGGCTTTGAGTTTTTAATCAATATGTCTATTTCAGCGATAGACCTTTCCCAAAACGTTTTGGAACTTTCGCCATTATGGTGGGGAACATCACTGCACACTCATACTATTATCATGAGACGAACATTAGTTCAGAAATAAAAAAAATACACGTGGGTGTGATAAATTTAGAAAAACAATTGCACGTGTGTGTGATAAAGATTAAAATGCAGAGATAATGAGTTCCGATTGGTTGGAATTTTAGGCGCCAATGTATTGGATTGGTCACTTCCCAAGATCACGTGTCATGAACGAAATAGTCCAAAAGTCACAGCTCATAAAACACTGGTAGTGCAGCAAGTAGTATTGAACTCCAAATAGTAATCTTTATGTAGTTTGTACTAACTACAATTTCAAATTTCAAAAGTCAAGACTAAGTTGTAATCACCAAACTCACATAGCTCATGTTCTGAATTAAGCTCATCTTCTGTCTCATAAACCACCATTTATGTGTCAACAATGTCAGTGCTTACCGTCCAAACACGTCATCATTTACTGTCCACAATTATTTAAAAACAAATAAGACCAGTGATATATTTAAAAAATATATGAAAATAATAATAATAATAATAATAATAATAATAATAATAATATAATCAGCATGTAAAGTCTCACGTTATGTACAAAATATCTAGAACCATAATACAGTTGCAATATGATTTTAAATTCAAGAAACATTGATAAATAAATTAAATCAATTAGTTGGAAGCCATTATTCTAGCATTTTACAATTTTCAGCAATACTGTATTTCTCCTAAAGTTTGAAGCAAATACTTTCGTAAGATAATAAAAAGTCTAATTTGTTCCTTCACGTGGCTTTTTCTACAAACTACCGTTTCATGTGACGATTCCTTTATCTGCATCTTGGTAAATGAGACAAACAAAGCAGAACATGGTTGTATTAGTTCCTTCTAAGCAGAAAACAAATAAGGTATTAGACCAGCCTAAAGCAATAGTCAAATATTTTAAAAAGCCGATCGCAATGTGAAAAAATTGAGAGATGAAAGAAAGATGACCTTCCGCTTGAGAATAATTAAAGTAGCTTAAAATTGAAACAAAAAATAAGGAATATCTCGGAAATGTTTAACTCTACATAATGCTATATGACATAAGTTGTGTGTTTGAATGAGGTATTTATTGTGTGGTAAGTTTTTGTCTATCTCTTACAGTTTAGTAGAAATTCATGCAAAATTCATCGAGAATGAAGAGCTCTTCAGAGGCTATTCCCAAAAAAAATCAGCATATATACACGCACATACATTTTATTTGTCAATGTAAATATCTTTAATATACGATATTTTAATCAAAATCGTTAAAACTATTTTTGAGAAAAGCAACATTTTAATTTTTTTTTTCCATGTAAAGATTAGTTTGCGTGGGCGGTTTTCTTGAAAAACTTCGTGTCGCATCCTTGGAAAATACTACATTTAAAAACCAAATATGGTATTTAACGATCTTTTCGTTTTTGAGCTATGTGCCCACAAATATATCCACACATTCACACATAGAACCTTCTTCTAACATATTTTTTGACCTCGGGGAACCTCAAAGCGCAAATTTCCAGCGTAATAACGACTTCGAATTTCTGAGAGGGATATAATACTTTTTCTATCTGCTATGCATTTGCATAGTATGTGTACAGAAAGTTAAAAAAAACAGAGGCATGTTTCAAATAGTTTGTAAATAATAACGCAATCAGTTTTGAAAAATCTATCCTAATGTATAAATACATCTAGAAACCTAATTTACTTGCAATATTTATTTTAAATTATAACGACTTTAATAAATAAATTTAAAAATTATTTGAAAGCTGCCATGTTAATATTATACAATTTGCAACAAAACTAATGAATGAATAGTGAAAGCTTTCTCGCCAATTTTGAAGAACATAGTTTCGTAAGAGAAAAAGTGTAGTTTCTGAGGTCACCAATTATGTTTTGCTGACATAATATATTTATTTCAGGAATAAATTAAGTGTGCTATTCTGAATGCATAGAATACTAGTAATTTTATCTAAGCTATGCTGACAGAAAGAATAATTACCAAGACAATAAATTCAACAAAATATTAGGAAACAATTGACAGAGAAAAACAATTTATTAAAATAAATTGCTGGAATTGCTACCTTTCAGTTTAAAAATGATATATTATCTCTACATGCCTTTTTATATTTATTCAATTGAATACAATTTCTAGAACAGTTCCTCGAAAGCTTGCATAGCCACTTCAAGTTACATTTTAGCTTTTCTTTTTGCGGTAACGACGATTATTCTCGACAAATCATAGAGAAATTGGAACACGGTTTGTGCCTGGTTTTGTATACGAGGGGAGAGTTGAATAAAGAAAAAGAAATACCTACCCTACCCTACCCATAAATTAAACTTAGGGTTAAGCCAGTTAAACCTTTGTAGAAATAGTTGAATCGCATTGTTTACATGAAATTGCTAAACATAACAAAATAGAGACAGTCCTTTAAAAATGTAGATGTGTTCCATTCACATAGCTTTCTATAGTTGCTTCAAATAAGAACTATTCTTATTAAACATTATTCTTGTATCTACTTCATGCTAATCGAGAAACATTATCATAAATGGTGTTATTACTTTCTTCCTTGTAAGTAGAAGGGTAATAAGGAAATACATTAGGCTAAAGCGAGTCAAATATTTTTAAAGCTCATCGCTATGTGAAACAATTGAGGTTCGGTTCTCTTTGCATGGTCCTGATTGAGAAAAGAAAAGTAGCTTAACATTGAAATCAATAATATCATTATTATCATATTATAATGATAGTATTCAATACTTTGAATATCTTTAAACGATAAACGATGATTTAATTGTGTGTATTAACGGCCTCTACATTTTTTGTATATCAAGTTTTTGTCCATCTCTTACGGTTTAACCAATATTCAAAAGTTTGCAAAACTCATCCAAAATAAAGAGTAATCTCCCAGTAAAGTCATGTAAATATTTTAATACACCTACAACATACGAATCAAAATCGTTAGACACTTTTTTGCAGAAAATCAAAATGTTCAAAATTTTTTTCATGTAAAGGGTACTTTTCTTGAAAATCTTCGTATCGGATCCTTGGGAGATATTAAACCTATTACCAAGATTGGTATTTAATGGAATTTTGAGATATGCTATCCACGGACACAAACCACAGGGACAGTTTCCTAAAAATCATTTTTTGGACTAAGGGGACCTCAAAACATATATTTTCTGCGAAATCTCGATATCGAATATTTGGGTGGAAGTTTTTTATGTACATATGGGCTGGAGAAAATAATTACAAAATATTAATAATAAAATTCAAACTAATAATAACGGGTATATCGAAAATAGCTCTGTAGGTATGGTGTAAAGATATCTGCATTCTTAGGCATTTTGCCTTCTCTGTACAAAATTATTCAAATTCCTTCAGAATGAACGCGACTTCACAGGCATTTCCTAGTAAATTCAAGATATATTTTTACTATCGTAAAATATATTAAATGTATTATATTTTAGAAAAATTCGTTTCCAATTAAAGAATAATTTTTATTTAAGATTTTTTCACAAAATCTTGAAATCGTATTCTTTTAAGATGCTGAATTTAAATTAAAAATTTGGAATCTTAACTGACTTTTCGTTCTGATCACAGGCGTATACTCACGTTTATACACACGAGCCATTTTAAATTCTTATTGGATTCAGGTGACTAAAAAACTTATATTTCCGATGAAATTCCGCAATAAGACTTTTGGGTAAAATGAAATACTGCCTCTCCCTACTAGATGCATTATATTAAATTAATATTGCCGCAAAGTTAGTTCATCGAAATTTCGAAGACATTTGTAACTATTCAACGAATTATCTGTCTGAGAATTATAAAGAATTGAAAGTTGAGCAGAGTGTGTAATACAAAACCAACAATGAATTAAAAAATGGGGTGCCTATATAGAAATGCATTTATTTGAAAACAATGTCCCCACTTTGATGACAACAGATTATTTTCTGAAAATTAATCCTTTAAATGTTCATTCTCATTGACTTCACAAGAATGGGTCGGCTTAGGAAACTATCCATCACACTTGTCAATATTTGTTGATGAATGAAGCCTTAATTCTGCAACTGTCTCCTTGCGAGTGGTAAAAAAGCTTCCTTGAGGTACCCTCAAGAAGGAAATCTCGAACTGATAGATCAGGGGATGTGGAAATTTGCTTTAACCGACAAGGTAGTGTGGTGGTAAGGCTTTAACAATTTGTCAAAATTAACCCCTAACATATCATGAAGTACTTAATGAATTTTCATTAAAATTTTGTGGCATGTACAATAAACGGTTCGAATTTCTCCTAGTAAAAAGTTTATGGTTTTATCCACAAAACTTTATTTTTAAAAAATTATAATTTTGGGGAATAAAGAAGAAAATTTACATGAAAACATAGTGATTTCATGTACCTCTTATTCAGAAACCTTTCAAAGCAACATATTCAAATTTTTACACATGTTCTGATTATAATTATCTGTGCTAACTTCCACTATATGACTCAAGATAATTATTTTAAAAATTACCACATTTATGGAAAAAAAAGAAAATTAAATTATCTAAATTTTCACATGGATAAATATCTCTTATGTTTATAATTTGTAAGCTAGGCCTATGAATCAAACAGTAAGAGATCATTAATTTGTATTAGATGAGTGTACAAAATGTCAACATTCTAGCGTCAATGGCTCCTGAGTAAAAGGTACATGTGTAACATAAAATGTAATATCGAAAAAACTGAACTTAATCTGACTTACTTCAATAATCGTATGAATCTTTTATTCCTGGATTGTGTCTGATTATCAGCATTCCTCCTATTGGTCCTGGCTTTCTTTGTGGACTGTTGGTCATCTCGTTTAGCATGAAAATTTCCGACAAGTTTCTATCGTCTTAAAAAGAAGAAAGTTTGAAGATACAGAAAAGGGGCTGTGGTGCTTTCTCCATGAGTATTTAAATGATTGCTCGCTATGTTTAAAAGGACATAAAGGACATTTAAATACTAAAAATGGTCGCATAACATTAAAAATATATATATTTTTTGTCATAAAATGTCAGAGAATTTAGCTATACCCTTCATAGTACATTGTACCCTTAAGCAGATTAGGGAAGCCTTTCCTGAAGTTGCCCGCAGAATATTATTCTCATCTTTCGGTCAATTGAGCGTTGAATAATTTGCAGTTGTTGGATGAATAACTTTCAGCTTATAAGGATGGAACTTCAATTCTTCTTTCAATATACGGTCAAGTGATCGACAGCTGATTTGCATTATCAATGAATGTCGACGTGCAGAGCACTGTGAACTTTCTGCATTTTTGCTCGAACATGATTGACATTCTCAGTCGTTCAGACGGTTCTTGTCCTAGGTACCTGATGTTTTCTCATTTTGCACTTTTCCATGTTCGTTCCAAGACTTGTCCCATCGCATTGTTGTCCGTCTATCAGGAATAAGATGACGACGATCTCCTAGGTGTAAATAACCTGAACAGCGATTACATTACTTAAATGAATCAAATCTATCACAGCTTGAATGCGTAATTGTATGGACCACTGATACATTGCAACTGAAATGGCCAACAAATTTAAAGTAATTTATTTAAGAAATTTAATATATTGTATATTTTGTACTTTTTTCTACAGGATTAAAGATTTGTTGCTATTTTCGATTACTTTATTATGTCTGCATTAAACAAATAGCTTCGAAGCCATTTTTGCTATGTTCTCACATTATATAAATTTTATATACATTTTCCTGTACAATCACACGACTTACTTTACTCTTCTTATTATTTTTCTACATTTTATTAGTCTTAAGACTACTCCGAGTTGATAAATCTACTCACTCCACCTTATAGGAGTCATCCAGTGTTTCTTGTCCCAAATATTTGTAACACAGTGCTTGCCAAGTTAATATCAACGTCATCTTTCCATATGCTCGATACATTTTAATTTCTTCCACAATGTTTCCTTCCTCTACATCTGCTCTCAAATCTACATTCCGGAATGTATATTTTCTGGTTATACCACTTGATTTATGCTTTATCGTTTATTAGTGGCTATAGTAACTATTCTTACGAAATTCCTTGTTAACTATTTCATTTCAATCAAAGTAAATAGATGTCTTTTATACATATAAAGGAAATGAACGCTGTATGCTGGCCTTAACATTCCAAACTACATCCATGCAATTGCGAATAACTACATTCAGTAGTTATTCGCAAGGATCTGAAAAGTAGTAATAAAGTGTTGATCATTTTGAACCATTAATAATGGTGATCTGGAAATGGTTTATTCCACTGAAAAAAATATTTAGAATAAATTATATTTTAAAAAAGATTCACATTTTTGTGCTATACATTTTGGTTCATTGCTTAACATTGAAAGTTGTACAACATTATTCACAATTTCTTCAAAATTAAGAGGATTTCAAGGCAAGAAAATGAAAGATATACATTTTATTTGTCATGTAAGTATCTCACATATGCTACTAAACATTTGGAGCTAAATATTTGTAGCCCTTTTAGAGAAAAAGTTTCATCGTGTACTATCTTTAAGAATACTGCACTTAAATACCAAGACTGATACTTATCCGAATTTTTGTTTTTCAGTTATGATGTTTACAGATACACATCACACATAGATATTTTAGAAAAAGGCTCCACACATCCAAAACTATCTCCTACATGGAACACTTTTGACTGTTTATTTGCGAAAAAGGAGCTCTTATTGATTTTATAAAACTTAATATGTCTCAGCTATTTTCATCACAAAGAAAATGTATATATTTAATTATCTAAAAATAGCCTTTGTAATCATCTTAATACTTAATGAAGTTTCCATGCCTAATATTTAAATTGAAAGAGATATAAGCTATTTTACAACACTTAAAATGTGCACAATTAAGGTAAATTAAAATTTGTTGTGGCAATAACCATTTCCGTAACATTCTCTGTTTTTCGTTTGAATGCTTTTCTTTGGATGTAGCGGTCATCGAAACCCATATTTCGGTGAAGTCTCAGATATAATGTTTAGTCTGTCACATCAATTCCATACCTAATATGCATAATACACCATCATTAGGATGTGGTTAATCTGTTAATCTTAGGTTACGATAGCCATTTGCCTAGAAATAATGTAAATATACGGTAGGTATATATCAAATTACACACAATACACAGAAATAAAATTTATCGCAGTAAAAATAAGAATGGGAAGCTTTCAAGCATCTTCCATCAGACGACGCATATATTTGGGAGAATGTAAGCTTATAGAAAGTATATCTCAAAAACGGCTGGTGCTAAGAAAAAATTCTTTGAGATAAATTAATTAGTTGTATATGGTTTTTGGAGTACCATTGTTAGTCTCTAGTGTTTTATTAAATGTACAAAGCTCATTTCGCATCAAGAATACTGCACCGCTATCAAGATAAGTACCGAGAGATAATTTAATTTCTCTTAGCAATATATAATATATTGATCAAAATTGTTAAAGGCGTTTTGGAGGAAACAAAACGTAAATTTCTTTTTGCTGGTGCATTTTTGTGTGTCGTAATTTTGAAAACGTCAGTATCGTGTATTTTATATAAACCGAACTTAAATATAAAGGTTCTTATATATATAAGAATATGTATATATACATATTCAATATTTCATTTCAAGTTTGATGTATACATGCATCATGAGCTTTTACCTAATCAAGAAGAGGCCCTCAGGTGGAATCTCGGTCTCGGAAGTTTTAGGAGGATCAGAAAATTTCCCATACTTACCGTAGTAACCAGTAGGATTAGTAAACATAACGAAAATAGTCTGATGTGCTCCATTCACATGACTTTCTCTACATCTACGCAAGAAATATTATTAAAAAGCTTATGCTTCTATTTTCTTCATCCTAATTGAGAAAAAATTATCAGAAATAGCCCTATTATTTGCTTCCTTGTAAGTAGAAACGAAATAAGAGAGTACCATTGGTTAAAGTGATAGTCAAAAGCTGGTGATATGTGACTGAAGCTCCTTTGTTTGTATGGACAGGAGTTGGAAAATTCCCGTATGAGAAAAAGATGCTTTTTAAAGCTGAAACCAATAACAAGGAATATCTAAAAAACGATCAACTCCACGAAAAAATGTACATAACATGCACTGTGTGTTTTATCGCGATCTAAATTTTTTGTGTAGTAAGTTTTTGTCTATCTATTACGGTTTACCAGTTATGCAAAATTCAATAAAATCATCCATAATAAAGAGTTCTTTAGAGGTTATTCCTAGAAAATTCAAGATATACATTTTATTTGGCATGTACAGATGTTAAATATAAGAAATTTTAATCAAAATCATTAGAGCTATTTTTGAGAAAATCAAAATTTTCGAAAAAAAAGTTCCATGTAAAGGGTAGTTGGGGTGGGGGATTTTCTTGAACCTAATTACCAAGTTTGGTTTTTAACGGACTTTTCGTTTTTGAGCTATGCTGCCCACAGACACACACACACATGGAAATGTCTCTAAAAATTATTTTTTTGGATTCAGAGGGTCTCAAAACATATATTTCCGGTGAAATCTCGGTTTCTAATTTTTGGGTGTATTACAATACCTTCTCTTTACACTATGTACATAATACGTGTAGAGAAAGTAATAAGTAAATACAAATTAAAGACATAAATTCAAAATTCTGGCCGGTCCAACAGACTGCTATGTTATCACCCCTTAGAAACCCTCTTCTGCCTCAACCCTCTAGACCAAGGTCTCCCCTTGCTGAAACCTGTTCATCATGCACTTTTGCACTGGGTTGCAAAACCTCTTGTCCCCTTTTATGTATATCATCTTGTGTTTTCTTCAAACAGTGCATATACTTGCTTGAAATATTGTGCGTAAAATGTTTGGATGGCAGTTTAATCTAATAGCATAGAAGTTTAGATTAGAATGAATTTGCTTCGGTAATTAAATCGCTCTACTTTCCTCTAAGAAGCCAGAGACAATATCTTGAATATTAGAGACATACACTTAACTGAATGTATTTATTTTCAAATTAGGCATAAATATCTAATGTTCATTCTTCGTAAGGCTTAACAGAAACAAAAACTAAATATATGCAACTTTGAAATTTGCTCTTGACATGTTCAACTCCATATATAAGGAAGTTTAGTGCAGTGGCAATCCTATGATGAAATTGAAAATTTCCATAATTCTTAACCAATTGAATTTAACCGCTTGCTAAATAGGTTATTAAAGCAGAACTTAAAATTTAGGTTGCGGCTGCAAACGATTTAAATGCTATTAATTAGAATTAAAATTAATCTATAAAATCCCTGAAAGGCCTCTTAATAAGGACGAACCCCCATAGACCTAACGGGAAAATTCCAAATTCCTCAATTGTTGTTTCTACAGTGGCTTAATTCATGTCGATCCTCAACTTTGTAGTCCAGTTAGACTCAAAGTGAAGCTTTAAAATATCTTTCCATCTTCTCATCTACCAACCTATGTCTTTCTGACCAGTTCTTGGGTCTCAAGCTATTATTTTATATGCCCATATGGTAGTGTCTATTCTCATGAGTCGCCTGCCCACATCCATTTGGTGTGGGTTACTGATGTTTCGCGTCTTTGATACTTGTCATCTTCCTCGGTTAGTTGCGAACTGTAATTTAAAGACTGAGGTCAAGAATTTTTTCTCTCCATTTTCCTGTGACATGCTATTAACTTTTGCATTTCTCTGCCTGTTAAGGACTATGCTTGAGCTCCATATAAAAGAAGAAGAATGTAACTGTCTTTTAAGTATTTCTTTAGTTTAATGCTGTATATCTTGTTTGTGAGAATAAACATGGCTCCATTAATTAATTTGTTATAATTATTTTTCTTTGTATAAATATCTTGTATGTACGATTTTTTCATTGTGGTTTTAGATATTTTTAAAGAACTAAATCAGGACCTTTTACATAATGTGTGTAACAGTTATGCCAAAAGAAACTTCATGTGATTTTACAAAAAAAAAATGCAAATATTCAATTGCCATATTATTAACCTAGTTCCATTATTTTCAATTTTTTTATTTTTTTTTTTAAATCTATACCTAGCTTTAAGATTTAATCAGATATTTTAAATGCTTCAGATATAATAATAACTGGCAAATGTTTTTTTTAGAAATTCACACTTATTACAATATTTACTTTCGAACATTTTTGTTTTCCCATAAATGCCTCTAAAGATGTTGTTTAAAATACCTCATATTAAAGATATTTGCCTGAAAAATATAATCTATATCTTGAATCTCCTCTGAGGTCATCTCAATGTGGATAATTTTTTGAATAACTGTTAAACCGTAAAATCTTAACTGCACAAAAAACACACAATTTATGTCCTATACATTTTTGTTGTGGAGCTATACATTTCCGAGGTATTCCTTGTTATTGGTTTCAACTCTTTTGTTTTACTCTTCTCATGTAAAGAAGCGAATTTCAATGACAATGACATAGGGAAGGTTTTTATAGAGTTGGTAAGGAAAGTCATGTTAATGGAGCACATAAGATTTCAAGTCCATAATCGCCTGTCTAGAATTAAAAAGCAAAACTTTTCTTTTATTGCTTTTAACGCCTGCTACTTAAACTGTTCCTTACTATGCAAATTTTACCGAGTACCTTGAAAATTACGCCTACAAGCCTTAAATAGGTAATAAACGAGTGCCTTTGTTGGGAATTTTTAGGTACGTAACTATGAAGGACCGCATAAAATTACTTTTAACAATTAAAAAGCCTAAAACGCAAGAAATATATACTTTGACTTTTTTCTACAGCAACTACTTGTATGTGAAAAGCACACGATAATATTAAAATACAGACATATTTAAACCAAAATTTTAAATTTCTTTCCAAAATATTGAAAAAAAATCTCAAAATACTGGATGATCACGTGTTAAAACAGAGGCTAATTACTCCGGTATAACACACAAAGTAGGTTCAACTTTCGACCCACCTCAACAAAAGATTAAAGTTCTATATGAAGAAAAAATATATATAAACTATTTTTATAGTGTTTAACGCCCGCATCTATTACTTGTGGCCACGCAGGCGAATATATAAACTGTACATTAATGACGCATCATGATATTACATGAAAACATTTCCAGCTCCAAATAAAATTGTTTTTCCATTTGAATAAAATTCTTTCAGCAATTATGTTCTTAAAATAATTAATTATATTTATATTGGTAGGGTTAACTTTTAATATTTAAATTATTATTTATTTGATGTTTAAATTACTAATTCTTGAACGATTTCCATCATCTGAACGAAATTGTGTACAATATTTTTAAATATTCTTGAATAGAAAATAAAAGCTGGCTTTGATCTTGCAAAAGTTTCCTTTGACACACTTATATTTTTGTTTATAAATTAGCTATTCAGTTGAATCACTTATAAATTCTTAAAATAAACTTATGTGCAATTTGAAGCTGTTAAAATTAAAGTTTGGATTAATCTTTACAAAAGTATGATCATTATAGCGTGCTGTGTAATCATTAATGCACATGTATTTAGCTCACTAATGTAAAGGTTGAACTTCACGCTAAAAGTAAACCGTTTCATAAGCTTTATTTATTTTGAAAGATGTTTGTCGGAGTATGTATTTTCTGGCTCAGTTAAAAGTTAACATTTGAATATTATAAAAACAATTATAATAATTTCAGCTTAATAATATAATTTATAATTATGTGGCTCAAACGTTTTTTTTTTTACATATACACCAGATGATTCAATATTTTTATAAGTATAACAAATCATTCAAATTTTCAGTTCATTTTTTGAGTTTTGGAAAATTTGCAGGTCAACCACTTTAATGGAAACATAATGCCCTTGTGAAATCCCAACGAGCTTAAAACTCACACAAGTTAATTTGTTTAATGTGGAGCATATGATTTATTCTAAATTTATTTATGTAGTTGAACGTGCTTATATTATTACGAAGTTTTAAATAGACAATGCCTATGATTACCTATTAGAAGTTAGTGGGTTGCGATCATTTATATAATCTACTCAGAATACTTAGATTTCTCATGAACATTTACAGAGAAATTTGAACGATTTTTAGAAGAAATTGACACCGTTTATGTTCCCATTTGATGAAAGACTATTGTAAAAATGCACATGTTATAATTCTGTTGTAGGTAAGTCTTTAGACATATGCAAAAGAGCAATTTTGGTGCTAGGTAAGAAACCATTGCTAAAGTTACTCTGGAGGAAGTAATTAGGTAGATAGTCAGAGTTAACAAAACAAAAAATGGAATTGAGTGTCGCATTTTATGTTGAGTGTGAGAGACCTCTTAATTTTTCTCAGAGGCCTCTTTTATCAGACTTGAGGTTTCTTTATGTGCCGTAAATTTACGATACACCCAAAAATATCCATTGCGTACCGCCGGGTTTGACCTGCAACCTTGGGTGCAAGAGAATTGTAACCACGTCACCTCGGAGAGCGACAGAGTAGGCTCTAAGAATCTCGATAAGCAAGAACACCATTAAGCTCAAGGCTCACTTTCTGTGAAGGCAGTGTGGCACAATACTAATATGATGTGTAAAATTTGGCAACGCAAAACATAGGTGCTATGTTTGAGAGTCTAATGTAGGTAGTATATAGGTTAATATAAGGGTATGCATTTCGAAAAGTTAGTTAGTCATAAGGAGTTAAGACTTTCTTAAAAAAATGAAAGGAAATGATATTTAATCTACAAAAAGTAAAACGTAATATAATTAATAACATCAAAATATTAAATAAAAATAACTAATTATAGAATTTATAAGGAATAGCAGAACAACTAGAAATGAATATCCAAAACTTATAAATAATAAATATATTCAACTTAATAATAAAGTTCCCTCTGAGTGGCGTTTCAAATTAGCATCTCGAGCTTCAGTGAGCATAGATTAGCGATGACTGCGAAGTGATTCTCCGTATAGCAATTCAGCGAGTCACGGTAACTAAAACTTTTTACTTTACGACAGAAGTAAATTTTGCCTGCAATAAAAAATTTATAATACTGTTGGAAGTTAGCAGATTGAATACAAAGCAATCACCATTTCTTGTGCTAAGTTTCAGGCACAGTAGATTATATATCTTAAAATAATCAGCAACTAGTTCCACACGGATCCCTCTGTTGATTAAAAGAAGTGATAAATCTCATAAACCGGCAGGTGACTTTGCAGGTTATTTTGGACAAGGTCTCACTTTGTGAAATTTATCTTTAATCGAAATTAGAATTATTCAAGCTGGTGAGCTCAGAATTAGCTTTTTTCCACTAACATTTTCAGAATAAATGATAATATAAAGACCTGTAATATAAAAAAATAGAATTGCAAGGCATGCGCATTAAGTTGACTCGATATGTTATCAACATTTTGTGCTACAAGGCGTTTTCATTTGGAGAGTTCTCTCAGTTATTGTTTTAGTATACAGAAAGTTATAATTTTGTGATTTAAACCTAAATGTATAATTTGGGTTTATTACAAATTTGATGTAATGAAATGTTTATTATCAATATCTTTCCAGCATTCTACTTTATTGGACTATGACGAATAAATATTTTTACATACACATAATTATGCTAGTTTTACACCAATGTTAGTGTCTATTAACAAATACTGATTCGTTAAATTCACATGAGTTTCTCTACCACCTAACATTTTAATGGGTTTAAAACCATTCTTGTTAAAACTTATTCTTTTATTACCTACTTTATTTTAATCGAGATGAAACATTGCAGAAATAGCAGCATTTCACATTTCATTATGAATTTAAAGGTTAACATCGAGAACAAGATATTTAAAAAAACTGGAGAACAATATATGCTGGCCTTAAAATTCCATACCTCCCATGCAATCGCGAAAACAGATGAATCCCTACAGGATTTCAAAAGAATGACAAATCCAAAGATATGTCTAGGACATTTTTTTGGTACCACAAAAAACTATTTGAAAATTATTGTGAGTTTGAAATATATCTGCACTGTTTCCACAATGCATTCTCGCATATTTCTTATCGTTTACTAGTTTTACGAGATTAAATAAAATTTATTCTGAATAAAAAGGGCTCTGGCTTTTCGTTTACTAGTTATACGAGATTATACAAATTTCCACCTGAATAAAGAGTACTTTACGAATGGTTCAGGAAAATTAAAGACATAAATTGCATTTATCATGTAACTGTCTTTAATATTTAGATAATATTTTAATAAAAATGTCATAGAACTAAGAATTTCAAAAAAGTTGCATGCAAATATTAATTGTGCAGAAATATTTTCTTGAACATTTTCTTGTTGCTCTTTGAACGACAATGAACTTGAATAGCAATGGTTCTTTAACCGACTTTTTGATAGACGTACACACGTTTGCGTACAAACCTATTTCTAAAAAGGCCTTAATTACATATTTATTTATCTATCGAATTTGGAGCCTTGAAATACATTTTCGATGAAATATCGTTACCGATGTTTTATGAAATGCAACAGCTTCTCTATCTGCTATGCACGTGATAGAGACTGTAATTCAGATCACAAAATGCTGATCTTAAAGATATGGTTAAGGTAAATTATTTAAAATACTTAAAAGTTAAAACAATTAACTGCAGAAAGTTTTTATTTGAAATACGTTCTACTTTGAAAAATACAAATTTTGCCTACAGCAAATTAGTATCAGCTCTTATGGTTTCCCAGATATAGAAAATTCTTTACGAAGGCTTCACAGGTTATTTACAGAAATTAATCTTCTATCTTTCACTGACTCGGAAATTTTAGGTTTTGATTGAAATTGTTAGAACTGCTTTTCAAGAGCTAAAATAACGAAACCTCGATGTTTATTTTTAGTTATGCTGTTCGCAATACCTACTTTAACTAAATATGTGTTTTCCTAAGGGTTCAGAAAATTTTAAGTTGTGTATATTTGGTGGAAACTAGATTTTAATCTTTAGGTATAGTTCAATACTTTGTCAACCTTTCAGAGAGAAAGCAATAGTACAAAATACTAGCGTGTAGTAAAACTGATTTTGTGGCAGATGTGTTTTTAGCATTCCTTGTGCTTTACAGTTAATTAATTTAATTAAATTTATTAAGCAGTTTTTAGAACGGACAATACATTGTCATAAAATTTACAAGCAGTTTCACTATTCCATATTAAGCATGTAGTTATGTTATCTTAGAACCCTTGGTTTAAAATATGTATAGTTATACTTTCACAATGGTAAAAGAATATAGCTGTGTGTGCAATATTTTAAAAAAAAATCTCCTATACCTTAATTAATTCTTTATATAAACTAACTTCAATTTCTATTAGTCTATTGATTGACATTAGCCATTGATTACTTGAAATCTGATAGGAACTTGGATTTCTTCATAATATTTACAATACCTCAAATGTCAAACTGCTCACCAAATTAAATATTTAAACTGATTACAGAAATTCAAGTACATAACGTAAATTAAGTTATAAATGTCAAGGATAATGATGATTATTAAACTTGGATGCTCTTGAATAAACTAAGATAAGTGTTAAGTTATATAGTTTTTAAAATTCACATTTAGTTCGTACAGAAGTTGCAAAGATCGAGTTTTTCACTTATGCCTGAATTATCCCTCGCTTGATATTAATGTAAAGTAGTGAAAATTTAGTAGGTAAACGATCTAAAAAAACTATTCTTCAGATTAGCCGTAGTATCAGGGGTTGAAAAGTTTCACTTCTGACTTAGAAACCCACAGAAGAGAAGAATAAAAAGAACACTACCTCAAGCCTTCCTATTCATTGGTTCTTAAGATAGCAATTTATCAGAAAAATAAATAACCTCATTCATCCAAATTTTTGTCACACATTGTGGGCCTTTACTGTTTTCTATCAACTCAATTTGTTAATATTATATGTTTATGATAATCATTACCCATTTGTTAACATATTCTGTTTATCAATTGCACATCATATGTAAATTAGTTGTTAATTTAACACATCACTGGAATGTATAGCAACTTTGCTTATCGACCTAAAAATAAACATAAAAATAGATAAAGAAGGCAAGAAATAATGAATGACAATGCCCTCTTCGATGTAAACATGTGCTAGGACTAGGTTTGAGGTAACAGCAGTGAGCTGCCATTATTGGGATTGATAGACTCTAAAATTAGCAAAATAGTTTTGAAGGGTCTTGAAAAAAAAAACAAAAGAAAAACACTGTGGATGCTATTTGGCAAACAATTTTCAAACTTACATCCTTTAAACTGAATGGCGATTTGTTTATATTTACTGATGACCTGAAAGTATTTGGACTGGGAGGTTAAAAGAAGTCTTTAAAACAGAAGCAAACTCCCTACAAATTATTTTTATTTCTTTTAGCGGTTCATATTTACAGTGCTATAAGGCCCAGAAAACTACATGTAGAAGTGCTTTCTCTATTACTTACCTAGCAGTAGAAGAAATATGACATTTCACCCAAAAATGTGTCCACCAATTTCACTATTTTGAAGCACCCTGATTTCAGAAAAAAGAGTAGTATGTGGTTTGTGAACCGCTTTAATAAAACTGATTAGTCCACTAAATATCAAACCTCTCATTTAACTTTAGCATCTATCAAGGAAGCGAAATGGAATAAAGATTTACAAGTAAATCTACCTTTACATAGAACATGTTTCGTAGTGTTCTATTTTCTCAGAAATTGTGCTGAAAATTTCGATTAAAATCATTCACCATAACAAATAGAACATGTATCCTGAATTATATAGGAATATCCTATAAATTTCTCTTTAGTTTGAATGACTACTGTATAATTTTATTACACAGAAATCTGTACACATGGTAAACAGTTCATTTTCAACTAATATTTCTGTAGCGTTAACCACTTCCGAATATAGTTACCATTGGTTTGAATATTCAAATACTTATACCTTTTATACGCCGTTATGCGTTTTTTCTCGTATTCATGCAAAGAGCTATCTCCTAGCTATCTGGGTTTTAAGTACACAACTATTGCTTACTATTGTATCCAAAAGATAACCAACTATAAATAATGTGTAAATGTTTAATGAAAGCTTATCCCGCTTAAAAAGAAGTATAGCGAAGAATAAGCATTTGTGAAAATTATTTGTAGAAGATTTAGCTGATAAAATTATATAGTACATCAGATTTTAGTAGCATAAAGGCTGTTTTACTATCAGCTGAGCTCCGTCAAGAAAAAATTTGATGTGTTCCAATCACATGACTTTCTCTACAACTCTGCAACAAATTATTGTTAAAAAGCTTCTATTTACTTCATGCTAATCGAGAAAAAATTGGCAGAAATAGTGTTATTAATTGTTTCCTTGTAGCTAGAAAGGAAATAAGTGAGTACCATAGGCTAAAATGATAATCAAAATCTGGTTGCTATGTCACTGAAGTGTTTTAAAGCTGAAACCAAAAACAAGGAATATCTCAAAAACGATCAACTCCACGAAAAAAATGTATAAGACACAAATTGTATGTTTTAATGTGTTCTACATATTTGTGTGGTAAGTTTTTGTCTATCTCTTACGGTTTATGTTACGCAAAATTTCGTAAAATTCACCCAAAATAAGTCTTCAGAGGCTATTCCTAGAAAGTTCGATCTATATATATTATTTGTCGGGTAAATATACGACATTTTAATCAAAATCGTTAGAGCCATTTTTGAGATTATCAAAATTTTCAAAAACTTTCCATTTAAAGGGTAGTTGGGGGTGGGGGTATTTTCTTGAAAATCTTCGTGTCGCATCCTTGCGAGATACCAAACTTAAATATTTTGTCGTTTTTGAGGTATGCTGTCCACACACACACACACACACACACACACACGGGTCTTTTTCCAGAAATGCTATTTTGTTTATCCAGGGGGACCCAAAACATGTATTTCCTGTGAAATCTCGGTATCGAATTTTTGGGTGCTTTACAATACCTTCTCTATACACTATGTGCACAGTACGTGTAGAGAAAGTAAAAAATCGGAATATTGAGATGACTTTCTCTACATTTCTGTAACAATTCTTTGTTAAGAAGCTGATTCTTCTATCTACTCCATGCCAGTTAATGTAAACATTAGCTGATATTGTCTTATTATTTGCTCCCTTTTAAGTAGAAGGGAAATAAAGGAATACATTAGACTAAAACGATAAATGCTTTAAAAGCTGATTTAAGTGTGATTGGAATTCGTTTTGTGCAAGGTTAGGAGTTGAAAATATCCGTATCAAAAAAGTTATAAGTATTTTCATATTGAAACCAATAACAAGGAATATCTCGGTAATGATAAACTACACGAAAGAAATACATATCTGTCATATATTGTCTGTTTTAACGAGATATGCATTTTCGTGTAGTACAGTTTTTGTCTATCTTTTGTGGTTTACCAGTCAGGCAAGAGTCATCCAGCATGAAGAGGTCTTCAGATGCATTCTCAGAAAATTGGCATATAAATATATTTAATATACAGTAGTTTAATCAAAATCCTTCTCGGGAATATCCTAAACTTAAATGTCAAGTTAGTATTTTGCCGAGTTTTCGTTTTGGAGCTTACAGACACGCGAACACACACATACAAACCTAAAAAAAAAAACTATTTTAAATACAGCGTACCCTAAAATGTGTATTTACAGTAAAATTCTGGTATCCAATTTTTAGGTGGATTGCAATACCTTCTATATCTATGTGCCATGTAAACAGAATTGGAAACAAAATAAATACTTTATGAAAGTGGCTATCCAACTGAAGCTATTATTACAGAGACTATGCACAGTGCAGCAAACTGTCCTACTGCCACTGAAGCCATCTATCAGCAAATCATTCAGGCAATTGGCACATAAGGGCCATCTGTCTGGCGTTCACTGAACCATGTGTATCTAACATAATACAGATATGGCAATAGACCTCCCTAAAAGTTGCGTGTATAAATATTTTAGAACACATCAAACCTTCGATAACTTAATGAGTAAAATTATTTATTGTTCGTCAGATAAAGTTAATAAAATGGATGCAGAACTACAATAAAATTCTCACTTGAGATTTCATTACTAATTCTTCAAGGACATTGTCATTCATATTTAATACAATATGCTACGTGACGGAAACTTTTCTTTATTAAAGCTGTGAAACATAACATAAAATATTGGTTTAGTATTATAAAAGTTACAATTTTAGAGTTATAAATCTAAGTTTATAGAAATTGCTAACCAAAATATGTTTCTTTTCTTTATTTTAGTATATACGATTTTGTTAGTACCTTATAAACAAAATAATCTACCAAGTATTATTAATGATTTATAAATACAAATGCTAACCAGTAAGCTCCAAATCAACAACTGAAATTATAGCAGCTCAGAGATTCTCAAAAAAATGATAGCCTTGTAGGATGTCGGTTTGTGACGGATGTGTTGAGTAAAAAAAAAAGACTGGATCAAATAACCAAATTTTTCCAAAATTATATTTTTTAAGAATATTGCAAAGCATTGGTTTGCTAAATACCATTACTATTATTTATAAATACAGATTCCATCTTTTTCCCCAATAAAGGACTAGGCAGGTAGATTTTTATTTTAATTTTTTTCAAAATAATATCTATATGTTTTTCAGTCAGTTATTTCAAATTGTGACTTATGAACTGACCATTTACTGGTAATTCCCCCAATTGTCGTTATAGCATAACTAGCAAAATAAAAGGAAAATTGATGCTGAATGTTTGGGTGCCTT
Source organism: Hymenopus coronatus (assembly GCA_030762935.1). NCBI lineage: Eukaryota > Metazoa > Arthropoda > Insecta > Mantodea > Hymenopodidae > Hymenopus > Hymenopus coronatus. The sequence continues at coordinate 55,137,328 of CM060892.1, read as the reverse complement.
CTCACGTCTTGGAAACATTACCAGAGCTAATATATTAAAGGTTGATAGGTACTTTCAAGTAAGTTTTTATTTCATTATGATTAAATGAGAAGCTTTCTATAAACTTAAGAAATGTTACAACACAAACACATATATTTATTGAATTACTGACAATATCTATCTTTAAAATGAATAGCTAGAATTTTTCGAAGCAATGGGCACAATACTAAATTATTTGTGCACTAGAGAAAACCTTAAAACTTCCTAAAATCCTACAGGATGATATTGTCCCAAATATATTAAAAAAACTCTGTGGCAATTTTCCAAAATTATTTATGTTGTATTACAGTACACGTAACGCAACATAAATGTACTTAAATTACAAAATATTCAGCATTTAATAGTAACATTTGTACTGAATAGTTCATTTAATAGTCATTTTAATATAATTAATTAGCTACACATTGTTGCTTTCGTTATTGTGATTAATTCTCTTTCACATGAAATACCTTTAATGTAAGTACAGATAAACATGAATAAAAATCCCACAAATTATATATATATATTGCAAGTACTAAAATATGTGTTAGATTTATTGCTATTGTATTAAATAGTAATAATAATAATAATAATAATAATGATAATGCAATGGAAACTGAATACTTGATGTTAAAATAAGCAATTAGGAATATATTACTTTATATATCCGTACTATCAACTAAAATCCTTCTACAATTTAGTCATATAGCAGCTATTTTTTCTATTTATCCTACTAATTATGAAAATTATGCTTCAGAAATCGTCTGATTTGACAACTTTACGATAATATAAATACTTTTTACTTTCTCTTGCACATATGAACAACGTACAAAGTACATAGCGAAGGTATTGTATTCCACTAAAAAGTTCAAATAGATATTTCACTGAAAGTATATGTTTTGGGCCCCGGAATAAAAAAATATTTCTTTTTAAAAAGTGCATGTGTGTATGTGTGTGTATGTCTGAGGTCAACTTAACTCAAAAACGATAAGTCCATTAAATACCAAATTTGGCATTTAAGTTTAGTATCTTTCAAGAATGCAACAAGATGATTTTCCCGCCTCAAAATACCCTTTACATGGACAAATAAAATGTACATCATGAATTTCCTGAGAACAGCCTCTGGAATCCACTGCATTCTGGAAGAATTTCGTTTAGTTGGTAAGCCGTAAGAGACAGACAAAAACTTAGTTTACAAAAAATGTAGTTCTCGTCAAAACACAGAACTTATTTCTTTTGTAGAGCTTGCCGTATCAGTCTAATGTGTCGGTATTTCTTCTGCTTTCTCCTGGTCATGAAAAGAAGTGAATTTCAATGACAAACGCATAGCGCCGTATTTTAAAACATTTCACTATGGCTTTAGCCTAGTATATTCCCTGTTTTCCTTCTACTTATAAGGTATTAAACAATAAGATGCAGATAAAGGTATAATCTTTTGTAAGAATACGTTGCTTGCAGAAAAGTTAGTGAATAGAACACGTTATATTTTTATAAACCGAAATATTAAACGATACAGAATAACGACTTACCAATAAGTATTCATTAAATTATGGGAACATTCAAACAAACATTAACAAATATTTCAGAAGAGTTAATGGCAAAAAATATTTCTTTTATAGTAACTCTATGGTATCAAACTTTCTGGTTCACCCGAGGTAAGTTTTTCATTATGTCTTAAAGTTTGATGAGTAATACAAACTTCAGTAGGAGTGGTGGTTGTGTTCAGAAAAGCTATTTTACTCATCAGTATAAATTCTCTAAAATCTTGATCATAACTTTTAGAGAGATCTTTAAGAAAATATAATGAAAATTCTTATAGAATGCTTGCGTGGAAGAATTTTCTTAAAATATTTTAATACGAGCAGCATTCTCCCAAGGTAACTTTTTTAAACACAACATTTGGTATTTTATTTATACAGTTCATACGAAGATTTCGTAAAAAATTCTATAAAGAACTAAAAAACTTTGGTAAATTAGGGACCAAATACCTATGTGCATGCAAACTCACTTAGGCAAAGGAAGAAAAAAGGAAGACGAAAACGGCGTTCTCAGCTACTATATTTTGTGTAGCATTGCGAAGAAGACCTCCAGATGGAGAAATGGAATTATAAAAAAACAGTTGTTCTAGAATGATATAATTAATGACGCATCAGCAAAAATATTCAACCTGAGTGATTAACAGGTTCAGGTAAAGCTACGGCAAGGATATTTTACTGCAGAAACGAACGGTAATCTGAAAAAAATTAACTTCTCAGAGATGTCTTTCTCAAATTGGCTTTATTTATTTATATATAGGGTTTACAGATGTCTATACGTTTTACATACAATTTGTTTTTTACTTATTAGTCCTTTTCGTCCTATTGCTAACAAAAAATCATGAGTTAATAAATGAAAAAAGCTAAATCAACAAATCCTATTGAAAAATGTCTTATTAAAGTTAAAAATTTATATGTTCAGTTTCCAATAACAATTCTTGTTTAATACAGCACGAGCTAATTTTTATCTTCTGTTATCACGTATTTATAATGTACATAGTAGCTAGAGAATGTGTTGTGTTCCACCCAAAAATTCAATATCAGATTTCACCGAAAATACATGTTTTTGGACTTCCTGAATTAAAAAAAACAACATTTTTATATTGTGTGTTTGGGGGCACCATACGAAAAGTCTGTTAAGTACAAAACTTGTATTTAAGTAAAGTATTTCCCAATGATGCGACATGATTGTTTTCAAAAATATCCTTCAACCCAAACTACCATTTATATGGAGAATTTATTGAAAATGGTAATTTTTTTTAAAAAAGGACACTAACGATTTTAATTCAAATATTAAAGATATTTACATGGAAATTAAATTTTATATCTTAAATTTCCAAGGAAAGGCTTCTGAATATCTCTTCATTCTGAATGACGTTTGCATAACCGCAAGAGATTGAAAATCCAGAGAGAAAAATGCACATTTTAGTCAAAACACACAATTTATATTCTTTACGATTTGGTTGAGGAGCCAACTGTTTCTAAGACATTCCTTGTTATTTGTTTCTATTTTAAATTACTTTCAATTTTAAGATTTTCTCAAGCGGGAAGTCAACTTTCTTTTCATCTCTTTTGCTTTATTCCTGAGTATGCAAAAAAAACCGAGTTTCAAGGTTTCACATAGCTATGGCCTTTAAATTATTTTACTATTGCTTTAGTCTATTTATTCCCTTATTTACCTTCTACTGACAAGAGAGCAAGTAATAAGATGATTTTTGCTTCTCTTTGTTTCGATTATCATGACGTAGATAAAGAAATAAACTTTTGTAAGGAAGGTTTGTTTTTGGAACGACTGTGAAAGTCAGGTGAATAGAACACCTCAGATTTTTATATACAGAGCTAAATTTTATCATGTTACTGATAATTCAATATAAAATTTAGTTTTCTTATTGCTGTGTTCTCAAATTCACAGATGTCAATTCATTTGCCTTCATTCCATAATTTTTGTCAGATAGATGGTATAAGAAGTTAAATATTTAAGGCCTCTTAACTGTACAAAGGATGCATATAATTATCCTTTTCATAAGCTCCATCAATGTTTAACTTCCTAGGATATCTATCGTTTTGATCATTTTATTAAAGGATCCCGGGCAGAAGACGACCATCTTTAAGCATATTTTATCTATGTGCATTTTGAAATGCAGCTCTAGCTCATTAACTTATCCACATTGGGAATCTCTATACCACTGTACTTCCTTTTAATAATACTATTCTTAATATGACATTTAATCCTTTTTCAATTCATTCTTCAAAAGTTCAAATATACACTGACTCCAGAAAGCATTTGTGTCCACTATAAAATTCTAACTTGCAAAATAATGAAATTAGTTGTTATTTTTTTTTACGTGGCTTCTCTCAGTCGCCAAGCAGAATACCGGATTGAAGATGTAATACAATCACCCCAAATTCCACATTCAATCTAAGACAATAATGAAACTGAAAGTAGATGGTAATTGCAATCGCGTTGTCATCTAGCTTCTGATAGTGAAAGAACTAGAAAGTACAGCACTCTAAGACCTTAAAAGGCTAGTTGCACTTCGCCATCTAACTACGGATGCACTGTGACACCACCCGCTTGCGTAGTATGATAAGGAATGAGATCTTGGGGCTATATTCACCATATACCTTACCGAAATATCCGTCGCGATATAACCAATTGTTAAAGTGACATAACGTAAAAGAGAATTTAAAAAATAATTTCAAATAACATTATAGTTTATGCGTTGTGGCTAATTTCAAGCTTTAGTGTTTTATTATCTTTTGAAGATGGAACCATTTTCCAACTTTTTCATATCTGGTGTGTACAAAATAATTTGAAGTACTTCATAGAGCAAATAGTTTAATGAAACATACCTAAACTGTAGTGAAAATGGACTAGGATTTAATTTTGTAAAAATGGGAAATTCAAGGATTATCAGTGTATTTATAACGCTAAATTTATAGTGCTAAATATATTAAACTGTAGTGTTAAATATGCTAAACTAATTTTAAATATTCAATACAAGTTCTTGAAGGATTCGTTTCTTAAAACAATGCATTGCTCTTTATTTCCTATGATTCACTGCTTCATTTATTTGCGTATAAAAGCTTATCACACAGAAGAAATTTACAATCATTACCTTTTCTTTACAAACTACTACATATTTAGATTGGCAATCCTGACTTATGCAATTCATATCTGTTTAGTGCCTAATATTATACCAAATAAATCTTATAATATATTTTTATTCCAAGGGATAATACTTAATCACACAAATATTCGCTTATACTTGGAAAGTACTCCTTGTAACAAATGACATCACTTATATTTGATATATTTAACATGAAAATCAACAGATTTGATTTATCCTGTGATAATTTACTGACATTAGTGGATAAATATATTGTATATGTATATCAACATTACCAACATCTTATGTATTTATTTCGCTTCTCGTTTTTAACATGATTTGTTCTGTAGTTAACTCTGTAGCATTCTGGCACTGTTCTTAATTGTGTACTATTATTGTAACTAAAATAATATATATTGTATTCTCCTTTTCTTCTAAGCGGACATTGTAATTGGGGAAACCTCTTATGTTCACATATCAAATAAATAACTTTTACATCAATTCTTAGTTTTCAAAACTTCACAAACGTATTTCTACAGTTTAAATCGTATATCGGTAAAAATGTTTTGTACCTCGAGATAATATATAATAAATTTGTAAATAATTTTGTACTAGACTGTAAATAATAATAAAATTGTCCAAAAATTATGAAATTAATAAAATAAAAAACAGCAAAGGCATTAGCACCCATAAACTTAACATTAGCTGTTTTGTTTTCTACATATTAAAATTAAACTTTTTTTGAGTCTACTTAAATGTTAGAATATTCACTTTCTGTGCTGTGTAGTATGTTGAGTAAATACTCGTTCTATTTCAAAATATAACAAGAAATATTTTCACGAAAATCTGCTCATAAACTTAAAACCAATCTTTTTCATGTTTCAGATATTTTCATTATAAATAAAATGTATCTCCTGAATTTACTGGGAATAGCCTCTAAAATCCTCTTCATTCTGAACGAGTTTTGCATAACTGGTAAACCGTAAGAAATGATAGACAAAATCTTACTATACACAACTGTAAATCTCGTTAAAACACTCATATATAGTGTGTTTTGCTAATATTTCCCATTACTCAATTGGGAAGCCCCTTTCTCTTCTCGTGGTCATGCAAATCCATCATATAACGACATGCTCTATTCACTTTGTGTCTACAAATACATGTGAGTAGTATAAAACACTGATCTTACAAATCATACTTTAAGTGGACCAAGTGGACCAATTGGCCACTTGGTGCTAATGAATTTCTTGTTATTCCAAATTGCTGTCCTCTAACTCTTTAATGATGTAGCGATAGACAAAACTTGAATCAGACATATGTATATAACTAGTTTTCTAACTTAACATGCAAGCTGAGAAGCTATGCACCAGCAATGTTACTATTTCTTTGTTATGGTTTGGTCACATATTTACGGCACGATTAACGTAAATTTTGGAATCTAGCAGATATAGTTATGCATTATTTTCCCATAAAATGGTAAGTTACTTGAAATCAACACCATGCATCGAGAAATCTTCTTCGCCTTATCACTTTCCAAAGGATGATTTATTGTTTTATGCAGAATATTTTTGTATAAGCAGGTATCCGCAGTTGTAACCATTGTTTTCGATTGGTAGTCTTTCCACATGCTTCACTTTCTTGACATTCCGTAGACACCCTAAGGAAGCAAGACTGGACTTGAGTTGGTTCACACACACACTTCTTGATTTATTGAAGCCATCATCATATAAACTAGTGTCCAAAACTTAAGCATAATTCAATATTTGATTGCCAAAATATCACAAGTGTACAAAAGTTAAGCATTATGCAATATGTTATTACCAATGAATTACACAAGATCTGGAATAACAGGCAATTTTGACATCGCACTAAATCTGACGATCATTTCCACAATGACAATGATGGTGCTGAACGGTTACTAAGGTGTATGGTGACCCCTCATGGCTATTCAGGACTCGCAGCGCCTTAACATGCTCTCTATAAGGAGGTTCAAGAGCTCTGTAGGCAGAAGTTCCCAATCCTCACCGGAGGGCACGTTGGAGGTCTGGAGGTATCATCGGTGGGGACTGGCGAACTGCAATTCGCCTTCCTAATGCATCCCAGGATGCTCTATAGGGTTCATATCCAGGGTTCATATCGCTGGCCAGTTCATGTGCTGGATATCTTCCCTCTCAAGATTTTCGTCCACCAGGTAAGCTCCATGCGGACGTGCATTATCGTCCATTAAGATGAAGTGTGGACCAACTGCACCTCTGAAAAGTCGCACATGTGATTCCAGTACCTCGTGTATGTACTCTGGGCATTCACAGAATCACCGACGAAGATGTGCAGATATGTAGGCTCAATGAACATTATGCCTGTCCACACGAGTACGCCAATACCACCAAATGGGCGTGTTTTCACTATGTTGGTGGGAAGAATCCTGATTCCATGTTCTATCCAAATTATTGTGCAACGAGTATCATGTTCAAATTGAATCTGGACTCATCTGTAAACAGCACGTTGCTGCATTCATTCATGGTCCAATGTTGACGTTAATGACTCCATTGCAAACGGGACCGTATATGTATTAGAGTGACTGTGGCACACGCTGCTGGAAGTCGGGCATAGAGGTTGACTGCCCTGAGCCTCCGATATACAGTTTGTCTCGAAACTCGAACGCCTGAGACCGCTGCAAGCTGGGAAGACAGTTGTTTTGCGGGTATCTTCCAATGTCGTCATGTTGTTATGGTCAAATATCGGTCATGTTGCGGCGTTGTGACCCGTGGGCGACCATGTACCTTGCTTCTTGGAACCGTCGCCAAAGCCTGGAAATGACACTTTGTGGTACATTCAGGGCCCAAGATACTGTGGTTTGTGTCTGATCTGCCTCTAGATGTCCGATGATTCTACCCTTCAAAACAGGGTCCAGTTAACGTCTTTGTGGCATGTTTGTGCTGTCTTGTAAACACCTTGCTAAGCAACTACTCACTGCTCACAATGGGAGAACAATAACGAATGAGCCTCGCGGAATTTGTTTGCTGCTCTGGTGTTGTTGACCTTAGAAGCATGAACCCGCTTACTTAACAGAGACCACCAGGGGATGCACACACTAAGATAACATTTAATGGCGCTCTATCACCATTTTCCCTTTCAGTTCTCTGTTTTCCGATTATGCTCAAGTTTTGGACACCAGTGTAGAAATCGGGTTAGACAGTCTAGCCTGATCTAAAACCTAGCCATTCTAACTGATCCTTTCATCTATTTATAGAACGTGAGGCTTGTTTCATACATTTCTTTAGGGATGGGAAGATACTTCATAAACGTGCTATGCTCATGGCACTTGTTTCTATATTAGTATATCTTCCTATTAATCCCATAAGACCTAGTTGCTCTCGAATTTCCTGGTTTCTTTTGTGAATATGTATTGGGTAAGCTTTCTTTAACAATCGCATCATAGTTTCCTTAATCCTTTTTTGTTTGTTTTCATTCTAGTTGTTAAAGTCCAGGCTTCTTCATATTTTAATTTACTGAAATCAGTTTTGGAATCTTATATTTCTGATATATTCAAACATTCTCATAGGTTTGGTATTCGCAACATAAACAATTGCAAAAGTGACAATTATAATAGTATTAACATAGTAATACAACCGGATCTTAACTTGGTCCATATTATGCATTATAAGGCTAACAGAATGAGATTTATTATTTTAACTTTATTATTGATTTAGTTTTTCTTAGTTTAATGCCCTTTAACCTGGCAGCTCATGTCAGACGATGAATTAAATTGGTGAAACGGTTTTCCTTATCCTGAAAAAGCGAATGTCCAGTAACTTTGCGCTCCTTGAACTGCGAGACCATTTGAGCATAATTTCACCAGTTTCATTCATTGGACGTTAAGCTACAAAAATAAAAATGTTATTAATATTTGAAGCATTATGAACACAATTAGTGTATGTCACTGTCTATAAAGTATATGATTTTTTCCAAAAAAGGATCCCTTTTTGTTGGCGACATCGTAAACTGACACACGACATCCTGTGCAAGAAACAAGAGACCCACTCTGAAGTTAGAAGCCCGTCTCTGACACCATATTTTACCCACTGTAGTGTACTGCTTTCTCTAGCCAAAATCTAGCAAGTTCGTGACGAATGCTCTAAACAGTATAGCTGAAGTTCACAATATAAAACTGTTTATTTTTTCGTAATTTTATTTATGTAGTTTCGATTTTGGCAACTCCATACCTAACCATTTTTATTCATAATAAATATACACAAATTATTATTATTTTTGTTATTATTATTATTATTATTATTAATTAAATTTGTGGGAAAAAATCATCTGAGACTAAAATATTCATTTACAATAAGCCTGTGGAACAGTTATCATCATTCAAGTCTTTAGAGTATTATTTAAGTTACAAAACACAAAAACGTATAGCAATAAATTTAAACAAGTTCAATTATGCAATGAGTACTATTAATAATATTTTTAAACTGTCTCACGATCAAAGACACGCTAGAATATAAGACACACGCGAAGCCAGTTTTAACATATGGAAGTGATGAACATCGTAGCACAGTTACTAACATGACATTTTTAAAAAGAACTACAGGATACACTAAACTGGATAAGAAAAAGGATATGTCATGAAAGAATTGAATATTGAACCAGTAATAGAAAAAATTCAAAATTATTGTCGAAATTGGAGGTTTCATACAATCAGAATACCTGTATCAAAAATTCTGCATCAAATTTTAAATTACAGACCAGAAGATAGAAGACTGCAGGGCAGCCAATGAAGAGATGAAATGAGACCGTATTAGGTCAATAGGCCTAACACTTGGCAGGAAGTTGAGTATTATTATTATATTATTATTATTATTATTATTATTATTATTATTATTATTATTATTATTATTATTATTATTATTATTATTATGGTCTTTTGTAAATCATCCTGCACTGAATATTGTAAATTGATCCTGAATTATCCTTTTTCATATACAGCATATTTACTCATGACATAATTGCATTTATTTATTTTTAACTTTGGCAATTCTATACCTAACCATTTTTATTCATAATAAATATACACAGATTATTATAGTTATTGTTTATTCCTTTATTATTATTACTTTTTTATTATTATTATCATTATCATTATTATTACTATATCCCTGTCTTTTCGTAAATTATCCTGTACTAAATGCTATTATTTATTTATTATTATTATTATTATTATTATTATTACTATTACTACTACTCTATTCCTGTGTTTTGTAAATTATCCTGTACTGAATGTTGTAAATTAGATGCTGAATTATCCTTATTTATATACAGCACATTTACTCATGTCATCACTGCATTTATTTATTTATTTATTTATTTATTTATTTATTTATTTTTGACTTTGGCAATTCCTTACCTAACCATTTTATTCATAATAAATATACACAAATTATTATTGTTACTACTTATTGATATTATTATTTTTGTTGTTGTTATTAATATTATTACTAGGTTGATTTATGTATATACTTTCTATTTTATAAATTCAAAATTTGCAGTAGTAGTCATTTCTAAGAGCGATGTGAACCAAATCAAGATACTTATATCAGGGACTCGTTGGCTTTCCTGTCTCACTCACTTTTTTTAATCTCTACGCACTTTTTTCACTGATAGCCTCGTGTCCAGTTTTTCCTAGCCAAATTGTGCTGCCTCTCGGGATTGGCCCGTACATTTTTTAGGGGGAGGAGCAAGATGTACGAGTGACTATAGAAACGTGGAATGAATGGTGTTTTATACCCACGCCTACCTTTATTTTATACCTGGAGGATTCTCGTGTTTAAAAATTAAAACAGAGAGATAAGGTATGAAATTACTCTAGAAATGCGAAAATTCGGTTCTCGACATTAGGTCATTATATGAAAATTAAATAATTAAAAGCTAAAAGTGCAACTTAAGGGTATGAGAAAAAGTAATTTAGCAGCAATTTGGTGGCTTTTATATTAGTATCTTACAATTGTGCATGGAAAATATTTTTAAAAGTACAAAGCGTTATGAGTCAATTTTCCATGTTAACATTTTAGAATCACGCCACAATCGAATACACGAAATCTATTTTTAAAATTGTTCTTATTTTATTCATATTACTTTGGAATTTACTTTTACATATTTGGGAATGTGTTAATCAGGTAAGTATACTTTATAGTTTTCATAGTTTTAACTTTAGCTAGTTAACACTGCATTACATATTGCTGAACATTCCTACTCGGAAGGCAAAGATTTAACAGAAAATTATTTTAAAACTAAAATTACAATTTATTCAATAGAAAATAAAAGATAATTTGTATATTATTTCTTCTACCATCCGCAGGTAAACGGTATTGAAAAATTACCAGAAATATATATTTCAAGACCGTGTATTAAAGAACACGCTTTTAAGAAAAATTGTATTTCTTTTTGTGTGTACATGTGAGCAACTTAAAATAAATACCATTGCTTGTTTCTTCAAAATTCTTCGAAATTCCGTCTATATAAAATTTTCAATTACAAAAATACACGAACCGTTGCTCCAATTTGGTCTTCTATTAAATTCTGGGGTTATTTTGATTAAAGCATAAAAATATTCACATACGATATGAGAAATAAATGAATGCATGATATGTTTTCTAAATAGCCTGTGGGATCTCCTTAAGGTTGTATCAATCTTACATATTTTTTGTTAATATGAAGACATAAGAAATAGACACAAGCTTACTTCATGGAAAATATAAAAGTAATTGAAATATATTTTTTTTTTTTCATAACTTTACCCTATTTCGAAATAATCTATGTCGTGTGCTAACATTTTACTGAAGATAGCTATGCCATTTGATGGTACATGATTATTCTTTGATATGCTCTTTGCTTTGTGTTTCCTATAAAAAGCTGATATATTCCATTAATATTACTTTCTCTACAAAATATTACTATTTTATCTCCGTTATTCTAATCGAGATAAACATTAGCAAAAAGTTCTTATTACTTGATTAGTTAGTTATAAGTAGGAAGGAAATAAGGGAACATATTACGCTAAAGCGATAGAAAAACTTTAAAAAAAATGAGAGTAAAATAAAAGGGATGAAATGAAATGAAGGTTGACTTCCCACTGCAGAAAAGCTTGAGTATTTTAAAATTGAAACTAATAACAAGGAATATCTCGGAAAGAGTGAACTCTACAAAAGATTGCATATGATTTAAATTGTGTGTTTAATAAGATCTACATTTTGTTTTGTGTAATACGCTTTTGTTTATCTCTTACAAAATACAAAAGTCGTCGAGAATGAAGAGGCCTACAAAGACTGTTTCCAGTAAATTCAAGATATATATTTCGTTTATCAAGGTAATATCCTAACAGTTTTAAAATTGTTAGAGGCATTTTTAAGAAAATCAAAATGTTCCAGTAAAGGGTAATTAGGGTGGGCGATTTTCTTGAAAATCTGCGAATTGTATCCTTGGAAGATACTGAACTTAAATACAAAGTTTGGTATTTAAGTGACTTTTCAATTTTGTAGGTATTCTACCCAAGTATACACACATACACATGGATATATTTTTTATTTATCTTATTTATTTATTTTTTTTTTTTTTTTTGGGATTCAGCGGTCGAATTTTGGGTGGAATATAATATCTTCTCTATCCACACATATCAGAGAAAGAAACAATTAAATGTTTGTTTCCTGATTTAGTAGGTAACTGTCGTAAAGTATTATTTTTAACGAATGATATAAGTTATACAAACTTGTAGTGGGTATTAGAAAGCCACGCAACGCCATCACATAAGATGTCATAAAAATATTGCAAATATTAATTAGTGCTGAACAGTCTGATTTATTTTTTGCTACCTACATAGATTCACTTTAGTTGTTTTCCATTCCTCATTATGGTGCATTAATTACATATACTTTTAATATATAATGCTTATTTTTTGCATCTGTTATTCTCAAAATCCATCATAAATAACGGCATACAATTAAGAATATAATTAAAGAAAAGTTGGAAATGAATTTATAAGTTGATGTAATATTACTTCACTAGTTGATAAAAATATAAATATGCTGTTGGTGTGGTATGGAAAGGTCCGCCGGGTGCTCCATCTCGCCTGTGGTATTGGATGGGGAGGGTCCAGGTTAAATAATCGGTGGTACGGCATGCCTGGATGATGACGGGGCAGGTACAAGCACCCAGTGTGAGATCTGTTTTGTAAATTTTGAAACGTATTACTACATTCACTGTCTTGAGTTATTAGTGCATATTATTACATTTTCAATTTGAAATAGACACATTTAAGGCCAAATGTTATTGGTCAAAACCAAATATCGGATTTTTAGCAATTTTTCACCATACTGAAAAGGTTAAAGAACAACACCCACTTACAGTCATCCATTTAAATCGCCACGTGATACGGTTAAAAGCGCCGCATGGTAATAAAAACAACAGGAACTTGAACTGCAATCATTACATTATTTATTTAGGCAAAAAAAAAGTTGCTTTTTTCATTTTCTGCACTTTTTGATCAACTTTCACAGATGGGTATCCTTAAAAAGTGCATAATAGGCTGATTAAATATATTCACTTTAGCTGTTTTCCATTCCTCATTATGGTGTATTAATTACATGTATTACATACATTACTTTCTCCATACGTACTATGTGCATAGTGTATAGAGGAAGTATTGTATTCCACTAAAAATTCGACACCGAGATTTCACCGGAAATATATGTTTGAGACCCACTGAATCCAAAAAAAGCATTTTTAGAAACATGTCTATGTGCATAGCTCAAAAACGAAAAGGCCATTGAAAAACCAAGCTTGGTATTTAAGTTTGGTATCTTCCAAGGATACGACACGAAGATTTTCAAGAGAATCCCCCCCCACCCCAAACTACCCTTTACATGGAACATTTTTCGACAATTTTGATTTTCTAAAAAAAGGGCTCTAACGATTTTATTAAAATCCCGTATATTATTGATATTTACATACCAAATAAAATGTATATCTTGACTTTTCTGGGAATAGCCTCTGAAGACATCCTTATTCTGGATGAATTTTGCCGAATTTTGCTTAACTGCTAAACGGTAAGAGATAGAAAAAGCTTACTACACAGAAAGTGTAGAGCACGTTAAAACACACAATTTATACCCATTTTTTCGTGGAGTTGATCGTCTTTTAGTTATTCATTGTTTTTGATTTCACCTTTCAAAAACTTATATATTTTCATGCAGGATTTATCAACTCCTGTCCATGCAAACAAAGGAGCTTCCGTCACATAGTAATCAGTCTTTGACTATCACTTTAACCTATGGTACTCCCTTACTTCGCTTCTACTTAAAAGCAAGCAAATAATAAAACTATTTCTGATTTTTTTTTCTCGAATAGCATGAAGTTAATAGAAAAATAAGCTTTTTAACAATAATTTGTTGCAGAGATATAGAGAAAGTCATGTAAATGGAGCACATCAGATTTTTTTTGATACCTAATGCTTATTTTCAGCAGCTCTTTTTTTCTCAAAATCCATCCTAAATACCTAACGGTACACAATTAAGAATATAATTAAAGAAATGTTTCAAATTAGTTTAGAAGTTGATGTAATATTACTTCACTAGTTTACAAAAATATTTTTTGTTGTTGTAATATGCTCTAAAATTTGCTGTTATATAGGTAGAGTAAAGCAAGGCAGGAATATATACCATTAATTTTTCAGCGTGCTGTCTTGTAAGATTTCTAAGGTATGGTTATCTGAAAATATCAGATTGAACCTTACCAGAAATAGGCAATAATGCGACTGTTAGAAATCCTTAGGTTTATTTATAATACTTAGTGTTCCAATACCACAACTAACCAAACAAAAATTAATCAACTGTGTTAAAATATATACTAACTTGGTTGTTTCAGTCATAGTATTTATTTCCTTCTGTCTTAAAATACCGTATAGGCATTTTACATCGTTTGATATAAAATTGTATAAATATATACATTTTCAATTAAAAATACATATTTAATTCACAAGTTTTAAAAATATATAAATAGTTGTATCTATTCAATATAATGGATTTGCAGCCAACTATGCATTTACCCTTGACTTAAATATTTTCTTATCTAGGCATTTCATATGTTCTGGCAGCTTATTGTGCAGTTATAAACCTCAAAACAGGTAACTATTTTGAGTTTTATTTATTTAATTATTTATCCTGGTTGGAGTTAAGGCCACTCTATCAGGCAACATATTAAATTCAACACTGCAATGATACAATGAATAAAAGAATACAGAACAAAAATACAATTCTATACAGCTTAATAAAACACATATAAGAAGATGCAACAAGTATACTGAAATCAAAAGGAAAAAAGCTATAAATGAAAGTATTTTAACTGAAATATTCAAGTAGGTTGAAATAAATATTAGTTATATTTACAATTGGAATGCATATTACTTGCAGCATGTACAATATTAATAACAATAAATGAAGGTAGGGATGTATTTATCATATTAATACTGCAGCAGATTAGGTTTAATTATAAATGTATGTGCTAGGGAATTCCAAGGACGAGCTAAATCTATTGTAAAAGATGAATAAAAGGCTGTACGATGAGCAGGTATATCAAGAAGTGTTGTGAGGGAGTTTCTCGATTATGACAGTCAGAAATATATTTCAAGCGAATATTTAAATAGTTTGGAAGGAGGTGATAGAGAAATGATAAAGAAATACATTTTCTTCTATCCCTAAGCTGGAGCCATTTAAGTGTTTCGACTGATGGTGTAATATGATCAAATCGACAGAGATTGCATGCAAAGCGTACACAGGTATTCTGAGCCCGTCGAAGTCTTAGGCTCAAAATTTCAGTTAGGTCAGTAAAGAGAGTCACAATAGTCAAAATGGGGCATCAGCGTTTGTATTAACGTTTTCTGATATTCTAAAATATGAAATATTTTCATTTGAATTTATCCTGTATTACAATTATGTAAATCACTTCTAAATGTTAGAATTTCAGAATATTTCTGTACATAAACTAAAATACATAAAATATAAATATTTATATAGTTAAAGTACCTAGCTCAATAAAGATTGGTCTACAAGTAGTTATAAAGCAACATTTTAACTGTCAGTTTAAGTGATCCTTATGTTATATTTTTTTCATTGTGTTCATAGAGTATTTTATTAACCTACTGCAGATTGTAATAATTAAAATAACTTTTTCATTGTGTTCATAGAGTATTTTATTAACTGCTGATTGTAATAATTAAAATAACTTTTTCATTGTGTTCATAGAGTATTTTATTTACTGCTGATTGTAATAATTAAAATAACTTTTTCATTGTGTTCATAGAGTATTTTATTAACCTATTGCTGATTGTAATAATTAAAATAACTTTTTCATTGTGTTCATAGAGTATTTTATTAACCTATTGCTGATTGTAATAATCAAAATAACTTTATGAAACAGTACCCATCTTTAGTGAAGTCTTACATTTTCACAGCTATGATAGCATTTTATAGCTCCTATGCAAGCAATAGTAGGTATTTAAAGTTCTTCTTAACTTGAATTATTTTTATTTTCCTAGAACTGATTTACTAGTAGTAATATAAGGACTTTTATTGCAAAACATTTTCAGTAGCAACAAGAACTATAATTTTAATAACTGGATTTATTAAATTATCATATGAATTTGTATACGCCTGCAAATGTGCACAATTACATGTGCCTCAAATCCATACATGCTTTTCCTGTACTGTGATATTTCCAGTAGAATTTTTGTTAAGTATTAAATATACGCTTTTACTTATTGCAAAATAATAATAGGCAAGTAAGAAAAAAACAAAACACATAAAAAATCTAATGTGTTCCATTGACACGACTTTCTCTACATCTCTGCATCAAATTATTATTAAAAAGTTTATGCTTCTATTTACTTCATGCTAATCGAAAAAAATTAGCAAAAACAGTCTTATTGATTGCTTCCTTGTAAGCAGAATCGAATTACGAGAATAGCATAGGCTAAGGTGATAGTCAAAAGCTGCTATGTTGCTGACGTTCCTTTATTTGTATGGACAGAAGTTCACAAATTTCCGTAAGAGAAAAACTTTTCAAAGCTGAAACCAAAAACAACGGATATCTCAAAAATGATTAGCTCCACGATAAAAATGTATATGACGTAAACTGCGTGTGTTTTACGTGCTTTACATTTTTGTGGGGTAAGTGTTTGTCCATCTCTTACGGTTTAGGAGTTATGCAAAATTCCGTAAAATTCGTCCAGAATAAAGTAGTCTTCGAGGCTATTCCCATAAAATTCCACATATACATTTTATTTGTCATGTTAACATTCTTAATATACGATATTTTAATCAAAATCGTTAATATTTTTCAGAAAATCAAAATTTTAGAAAAATTGTCCATGTAAAGGGTAGATGGGGTGGGGGATTTTCTTGAAAATATTCGTGTCGCATCCTTGGAAGATACCAAACTTAAATACCAAGTTAGGTATTTAACGGTCGTTTTTGAGCTATGCTATTCACAGACACAGACACACACACAGCCACACAAACACGGATCTTTTTCCAGAAATGATTTTTTTGGATTCAGAGGGACCCAAAACATGTATTTCCGGTGAAATCTAGATAATCGACTTTTTGGGTGCATTACAATACCTTCTCTGTACACTATGTACATAGTATGTGTAGAGAAAGTAAAAATAATAAGAGATAATCAAAACAAAATTTAACTATAAACTTATAATTCTGTATAATATGTACTGTGGATTGACGATTAATATTTACCACACCCTCAGTTTCTCGTACGCTGTCCCCTCTTCCTTTATAAATGAATAACATCTATATCAAATATTAATGTATAATTAATTTACAATTTTATTATAATTTTGCAGTATTGCATATATCTATATGCATTAATGTAATAAATGTAATAAATTAAATATGTTTATATATATAATAATATAATTTAATAAATTAATAAGGCATCTCTATGCTATAAAGTCAAATAATTATTTTCCTGGTAAAGTCCTAACATTGAAAGTGGTGTTACTATTTTAACAGCAGTATTTCATTCCCTAATGTTGAATTACATGGCAATATAATGAATTTTCATGGAATCAGTTGGTCGAAAAGAAAATTACTAAAATAAATCATAAGTATTATAATATATGCTATGTTGGAAAGTTTTATAATGATGATACCATAATTGTAACATGTTACATATATCAGCTGTGATAAAGCTCTTATGACACTCGTAGGAAACTATAAATATATAAAAGTTGCTACTTAATCGTGAATCAGAGTTTTAGGGACCTCATATTAAACAATTTTGTTATTTCATTTACGCGAAAATCAGTTTTAGAAGCCATACTTCATACTGAATATACATAACTCATTTGGTTGATTATGTTGACTACTTCACTCATGGAAACAATGGATAGTGGGGAATATTATCAATCATGTTTGAAAATATGTTGTTTTTAACAAGTCATCCCATATACACTCAATATCGATCAATTATCTTTAGTATCTTCTACTTATATTCTGGATTTTTAACACTCTGAACAGGTCAGAGTATTTTCTTGCACTGCAACTAAATGAACACCACTTCAGATTATAAAAAAATGAATACCAATATGCTTATGTATCGCCATCTACACTAAACATAAAAAACAGTTAACCAACTTCTTTCACGGATGAACAAGTAGCTCAATCAGTAGATAGCTTTTATGAGATCTGATGGATTCGATTTCCCAGCAGAAAGTTAGGAATTTTTCTCTAATATGATATAAGATTAGTACAGACGAAGTCATAAATCAGAGGCAGATTAATTTAAGTTGCATTTTATCTCAGGTAAACAACCACTGAGTTCCTTACTTTTCGTTGATGATCAGACAATATTTGCAAATCCATGAGATAATCTACAGAGAGTTTTCTACTAAATTAGTTTAACGTGAAGAAGTAATTTAAATATTTCTTTAAAAGACTAAACTTGGGGGATTTAAAGTAAAAGAAAAATAAGATTAAAATAGTCCTCAATGATAAATATAACAAGTGGACTATTTTCAAAGTGATAGCATTACCAACATTAGTTTATGACTAAGAAGTATGGAACTTGAAAAGAAAATGGAAGCAACAGAAATGAAGCTGTTTTTAGACCTTAAACAAAACTGACGAAGCAGACAAGAATGGGTGTCTCTGATATAAAATCAGCGTGACACGAAACAGTACATGCATATACAAAGAAATCTACCAAATAAAATCCCAAGTAATGTCATGACCAACAAAATAATCATGAGTCATCTCCACCTCTCCAAGTATGGATGAAGTGGAATGTGTACATGTGTAAAGCTAAAAGTAATGAAACATAATGTCAACTGTTCGAGAGTAAACACCATTGGCGATAGGAAATATGTTCCAAGACATAAAAGTTGCCGATATAATCATTGCAGTTAAAGGAAGGAATACGAGTAATGTTTTCAAACGGTGTGTCAAACAAGCATGATTTTCAATCATGTATGCTACACTGAAGAGGATCATAACCTATATGTTTACTTCTAGTTTCTCATGCTAGATGGCAGTACGTAATAGTATATGATCGAGTTGCACTGACGAAAGAAACAAAATGTGCCCACATGATTCTGATTTCTTTACAGACGTCGTTTATATTACATGTAAATATATATATATATATATATATATATATATATATATGTTATGTCTGTATTTTAATAATCATGGCTCCTTGGTAAACGACACTATTTTATTCGTAAACTAGCCATAGGAAATTCACTCTCACTCTCTCTCTCTCTCTGTGTGTGTGGATGAATACTCTCGCCACTTCGAGACTAGCAAATTTGTCGACGATTTGAAAAGCATTCGTTAACTGAATTTGATACTCATAGAATAAAACTATATATCTAAGAAACTGCATTATTTTTATCAACTTGGTTGTAATGGTATGGTTTTGATGTTGAGAGATAAAGGAAGAATATGAGTATTTTATTTGAACTACTAATTGAAACACACTTAGACAAATCTTTGGACCTGTAAAGGTTAAAGACCAATGGAGAATAATTTATAATTATGAGATAGAAGAACTAATTAATCAGCAAAATATTGTGAAATTTATAAAGGTACAAAGAATAAGATAGCTAGGACACAGAAAGAATGACCGAAGATAGAATGCCAAAAAGAATATTGAAAGAAAGACTGTACGCTAGAAGAAAAAAAGGAACACCAAAAACAAGATGGTTAGATGATGTGATGGAAGACCTAAGAAAGATTGGAATCAGAGGGTGGAAAAGTACAGCAGAAGATAGAGATATGTGGAGGAGGATTGTGCAGGAGGCCAAAGCACACCAAGGACTGTAGAGCCAGAAGAATTGAAACACACTAAAATTTCGTCCATAGAATTTAAAATTGATTACCAAATACCACAAAATTATAAAATGGAAATTTTTCTTAATACTTACAGTTTGATAAGCCAACATTAAGTCTTCTATTGCAAAATTATTCATGTCTCAACTCCAGACTGTTTTCAATGCTTCATAAATGCTAAATTAAGAATGATAATTAAGTCAAGAAAAGTACTGTGCTGCAAGTTACGAAGCTAAATCATACGATTAATTAATACACATAAACAAATTACTGAGTTTTAAAAAAACTTTGGATTTTATTTTAACAAAACTATGGAGCTGAAGCAGTAATTTGAAACAAATAATTTAAAGTGTATTTAAGTATTATTAATTGCATTGACTTTAATTATATTTTATTTATTCAAATATTGCTAGCCTAACCGGTATTAAAATTTTTCGTTGACTTGTATCAGTTTATTCAAAAATAGTTCATAGTCTTGTATTACCATGAATATTGGACTTTATTTTCCTCTTTATAGTAGGGAGAATAACTGGTACAATTCTAGCTACTGATGTCACTACAAGATATGCCTAGGTACCTTATTTATGCTTTTAAATCTTAATATAAATACTTAAGCAATATTACTGAAAAATCCATTGTGCATCAACAGTAAATGACACTTCCTAAACACAGTTTCTCCATAATCTAACTGTATGCAGAATTTAAGCTACGCATAAAAGCAGTAATTTTGAAGGAAAACCTTAACCAGAAACTCGGCAATATTAAGTTTTCCTTCGAATCCCAAAGCCATGTTTACTGGCTAACCAAAATTCAAAGGATGTTCCCTAAAATAAATTGTCTTAATCAATAGCTATGCTTTATGTGCGAACAGTTATAGTTTTCTGTCAATATATAGAATTTTGACATATCGTGTGAAAGCTGTGAATAATCAGCTCATTTTAACCCCCAACAAGTTTTAAAGATTCGTAGTAATATGCACTACCATGTTATAATTAGGCTTCGGGCATGGCTTTAGATTAAGTTAACTTCGAGTATCTATACCGGTAAATTCTTTACAAGCGAGCGGAGAGGGGAGAGGCGGAAGTCCCGTGCGCTACTAAGCTTTTGCTATAGATGTATATAGGTAGACAGCATTACAGAATTAAGTACAACTTTATGTAGCAAAGATAAGTTTTAATACAAAATATAAATAGCATAACCAAAATACTAGTTATGTACTGAGGCAGAAAATATTATTAGTTTAATATGTTATTTACTTGCGTGGATTACAATGCATTACGATATTTTTATGCATGTATTGAAACCAAATGTGTTTATTTAACTTTGTATCTTCTGAACAGGCACACACTGATCCCTCGACAAGTGAATGACCAACAGGGCTTGGGAAGAGGGAGGTTCCGGTGAAATCTTGTTTGCAACCAAATCGCAACCGTGTCCAAAGTCTAGTTATAATGTATTGAGTGCTAGACACCGTATGTGTTTTTATTAAAATGATGGGAAATTTAAGACAATACATAAAAACATACAGATTATCCTAAACATTTAGTGCGTCACAATTATACACTATAAACAAGTTCATACTTGATGCCATATTGCAAAAGACGAATTCCCTTTGTACCAACGTCGTTTTAACTGAATATGCTTAAAACTGGCTACAATAGTAACAATGATAGGTGTTACTGACTCAAGGTTGTCGATCTGGATGGCTCTGTTGGTCTCAAGCTCGCGGATTCAAAACTGGCCCAGGCCGATAGTGTTTAAGTGTACTTCAAATGCGACAGCCTCATAGACTAGATTTACTGACGTATAAAAGGGTTCCTGCGGGAAGAAATTCCAGCATACCGGTACTCCAGCTGATATAATTCTGACAATTGAAAGCGTCTAAATAAGCAAATATATACGTTATCCTGACTTTTGTTTCGGATATTGTATAAAATAAAAGCTTCAGTTAAAGTATAATCAGTTTTCTTACGCGCCTTCTCTGTGAAGTACCAGAAAGAAACGAAAGCCGTCCTAATAGTATCTTCAGGTTAGTATTCAATCATGTAGCTCTTGTATATGTGTTTACTTTCTACGTTTATCAATTTGCATGATAAAATATAATCTGTATATCTTGAGTTTTCTTGGGATAGACTGCGAAGTTATCTTCGGGATCATTTATAAACCTTAAGTGAAAGTTAAAATTTTATTACAAAATATTTATAACTCACTAAAGCACGACATTTTGTCAAACAACTTTTTTGTGTGATAAACTATTTCCAAGAAATTCTTTCTGAAATATTCAGTCATTTCGTAACGATTCTCTTTCATACTGTATATATTTATAACATGTTTACATACTATTTAGGTATGTTTAATGAAGCTTTATTTGAATTAACAGGAAATAAATATATTAGTATTATTCTGAATGAATAGTTTATCTAAGAAAAACTAGCAAGAATTATGGTGAATCTGACAATTTTTTTCAGTCTTTCAGGAGTCAATAATTTAGCAGCTTCTGAACTTAATGCACATTTAAAAACAACATGTTTATCGTCTGCTTGTTTAGAGTTAAAGAGTTAAAACACCTGTTTAAGGTATATAACGATGATTTGACGTGTTCAATATAATATATTTCATAATAGTTACCCTAATGTTACTGACCGAATGTTTTAAAGAAATTACATTTGAAGAAAAAAATCTTATGCAAATATCTTATTTGGGGACTTCTTGTTGTCATACCGATTGGAAACCTAAGCGTAACAGCACCACTGTAAGAGTCATTAACATATTTTAATCATTTATTATGTATACTCATTTACGGCAGTAGTGAAAAAAAAAATAGCAGAAATCAAATGCTGACAAGAAATTTGCTGGGTAAATAGTAATTTCGATAATAAGACGATATCACGAGGCGAAATTTTGATATTGAAATAATTCTTTGGCACTATTCAGTTTTTGCCTGAGTATGATATAAAATATGGCCAGTAATTTAGACATAAAGTCAAATACTATAAGGAAAATTCTACATTTAAAGGTTTTAATGACAAAATTATTTAGGATTGGAAGTTCATAAGAAACACTAGTTTTAACTACCCGGGCTGTAATATTTTCTATTTTACAAATAGAATTAGGTAATTTAAAGTTTATATCTGCGCCCATAAAGAGAGCATTGAAGAAACAGAAATTGAAAAGAAACTAAACTAAAAGTTCAGAAGACGATGATTGCCTCTTTATTCTAATGGTTTTAGAAGCAGCCAAATTGAGATTCGAGAAGAGCATTAGGCTCTTCACTCTTAGATACATGTTTTCATTCTGAATTGATGTATACACGAAAAAGAAGAAGATAAATTCAACTTTAAGACTGAAAAATTTACGAGATCCTGTTCTGATTGCATTTTTACTTTCGCTACACGTACTATGTACAAAGTTATAGAGAAAGTATTGTAATGCATCCAAAGATTCGATACTGAGATTTCACCGGAAATACATGTTTTTAGAATCCCTGAATCCAAAAAAAGTATCTTTAGAAAAATGTCCGTGTGTGTGTTTGTGTGTATATGTGTGTGTGTGTGTGTGGGGGGGCAGTATAGCTAAAAGACCGTTAAAAATCAAACTTGATATTTCGGTTTGGTATCTTCCAAGGATGCGACACGAAGATTTTCAAGAAAATCTCCCCACACCCAAGTACCATTTATTTGGAACTTTTTTCGAAAATTTGGATTTTTTCAAAAATAGCTCTATAGATTTTGATTAAAATATCGTATATTAAAGATATTTACACGATAAATAAAATGTTTATTTTGAATTTTCTAGGAATAGCCTCTCAAGACTGATTTATTTTGAAAGAATTTTATGGAATGTTGCATAACAGCTAAACCGTAAGAGATGGACAAAAACTTATCGCACAAAATGTAGAGCACGTTAAGACACACAATTTATCTTATATACATTTTTTTCGTGGAGTTGATCGTTTTTGAGATATTCCTTGTTATTGATTTGAGCTTTAAAAATCTTTTACTTTTCTCATACAGGAATTTATCAAACTAAGGAACTTCAATCACATAGCAACCAGTATTTGATTATCACTAACATATAGTACTCCCTTAATTCGCTACTGAGTAGTAGCAAGTAGAAGCAAGTAATAAGACTATTTCTGCTTATGTTTATCTCGATTAGCAGGACTTAAATATAAGCAAAAGCTTTTTAACAATAATTGTGTAGATCTTATGGAACACATCAGATTGCATTTTTCCATACGTTGTTTATAAATTATCTTAAGACCTTCCGTAAGATACTTCGGGTTAAATTATGGTATATTGTGTTAAACCTAGGATATCCCTTTCATTTGGCTTCAGTGATAAAAGAGGTTATAAAGACGCAATTGTTAGAATTGACAGAGGAGTAAAAAGGTTTTCAGTACAGAAATCTGTGAAATTTGACCATAAATTTTAAAAATTAAAAAAGTATTATTTTTACAATAAAATGATATGAATTCTAAAAATATATCAGTTTCCCACTTGGCGTATATTAAGTACCAATTTGCTGAAGCTATAAATGTAGGTGCATGCTTATTAATACGCACGCCCAAATTTATAATTTATTTTCTCGCAAACATTTTTAGAACGTCCTTCCATATTCAAAATATGCCACACCATGCACTTTTTCAGTAATGTGCTTTAATATTTTTATACTGCTTCTCAAAAGTATATTAAAAAATATAGTCGTATTACTTTTGATAAATATATTATTAAACATTGATACATCCAGATTGTTGGACTTTAGAAAATAAAATAATTTTTCTACATTAATTATCGTTAGTATGAAAATATAATATGGCAGATCTATTTGTAATAGGACAACTATAAAACTAGATTCTGTTATGTGAATATTTTTAAAAATACATCATGCGGTTAGTTTTTGTTATAAAATGAATTTACACAGTAAAAAGAAAATAACCATGCAAACTACAATTTCATACATAGCAAAAATATCATTATTAGTGTGTTTAACAACCAGTATTAAATTTCAATAAGATATCTTAGATATTTTTGATAATGCATCTGTGAAATTTGGAAATGAATAGGATATATATATGCTAAAGTAAATAAAACAATTTTATATGCAGTTTTATTTGTTTATAACCAAGTATGTTTACAGAAACTCAAGATTAATATAACTGTCAACTCATAAATCTAATAACATCACGTTAGAGATGATTTAAGATTCCAACGGATAAAATTTAAGGTCTTCTTTCCAAATAGAAGATAACAACAATATAAATAACAAAGCCATTGAACAAGTTTGAAGTTTACTTATTTACGCAAGTTGAAAATCTCTCCAAACTACCCAGAAGGTATTGCACATAAAACGTAAAACTTTCAGAACTTATGTGGAACGATTAAAACAACATTTAAAAACAAAATTAAACTTTACCAAAACAAAATCTGTGTGTTCCATTCACATGCCTTTCTCTACATCTCTGCAACAAACTATTGTTAAAAAGCTTATGCTTCTTTTAACTTCGTGCTAATCAGAAAAAATAGCAGAAATAGTCTTACTACTTGCTTCCACGCAACTAGAAGGGAAATAAGGGAGTAGCATAGGCTAAACATGTCAATAGCTGGCTGCTATGTTATTGAAGTTCCTTTGTTTCTATGGACAGGAACCGAAAAATCCAGTATTATAAAATTATGTGATTAAAGCTGAAACCAATAACAAGTAATATTTCAAAAACGATCCACTCCACGAAAAAAATGTACATAACATAAATTGTGTGATTTAACAAGCTCTACATTTTCTGTTAGGTAAGTTTTAGTCTATCTCTTATGGTCTGCCAGTTATGCAAAATTCCGTAAAATTCATCCAGAATAAATTAGTCTTCAGAGGCTATTACCTGGAAATTCAAGATTTACATTTCATTTTCCACGTAAATATCTTTGACATACTATATTTTAATCAAAATCGATAGGCCATTTTTCAGCAAGCTTTCGAAATTTTTTCCATGTAAAGGGTAGTTGGAGGTGGGGGAATTTTCTTGAAAATCTTCGTATAGCATCCTTGGAAGATACTTAAATACCAAGTTTTGTATTTAACGGACTTTTCGTTTTTGAGCTACGCTTCCACAGACTCACGCACACACACGGACCTGTTTTCAAAAATATTTTTTTTTTTTTGGATTCAGGGGGACCCAAAACATTTATTCCCGGTGAAATGTCTGTATCGAATTTTTGTGTGCATTGCCATATCTTCTCTATACACTATGTGCATAGTACGGGTAGGCAAAGTAAAACTGGCTTTACCAGTGCTATGGAATGGATCCGAAAACTGGACAATGAATAATAAAAACAGGAAAATGATTGAAACAACAGAAATAGCATTTTGCGTTATGTGGCTGGAGACTGTACATAATGAGATAGACTTATATACCATCATCTGTGAAAATAAATTTAAATATATGGTTTTAACATATATTATAAATGCCATCAAGTCCAGCTAGATATTTTCATAAATACAAGCCAAAAGAAAAACGAAGTATCGGTGGACCATGGCTTCTATATGAAAATGACCTCTGAAACGCAACGGACCACCTTGAGGTACTTAATGATGATGATTATGATGATGAAATTTACGAGCTTGCATGACGCCTTCTCCAATAAACTATATCATGAATCAAACGATATGAGCGCACTAATTTTCTCTATCACATAGCTTATACTAAAGGACTTTTTTCTTTAAATACCATCACTTGAAGTATATATACAACATTTTAAATTATAATACGCATACAAGTAAGGGTTAAAAGTATTGCATAAAGGTAAACATAAAAATAAAAATCAAATTCCCATCTGATAACAAAAAATGAGTAAGGAATATCTTCTAATTAAAAAATAATAAAAGACAATAACACAAGCGCTAATCTTACCCTGAAATTATAACCACACAAAAGCACTAGCTATAAAAACTATGCTTAAAATATTATTTTTATATACTTTCTGTTAATCATATTAGAGTTTGATATCAATTATTTCAATACAGATTTTGGGCCATGTTCATTGGAGTATACCAAAGAGCAATACACGATCAATTGTTTGCTGTATATGCCTATTTCAATATTAGGTACATTCTTTTTACATTACCTCAGACAACATTGAAAAATTAATAAGGCTATAACAGAAACAGCATCGATTATTTAGGAAATGGATACTTCTCCGAAAAATGCCAATATAACCTATATATTTTAGCAAACTCTGCATATTTAGTGATGTAAAGTTTAAATATTTATCATCATTTTTAGAGATATAAAACTCAATAAAAGGAATTCAAAGTTTATCCACAGTGATAGTGCTTAATTGATAAGCAAAGAATAGGAATATTAGCGAGTATTACGTAAAATGAATATTACATACTCCGAAAAATTGTTTGATTCAAACTAGGTATGTATTTTAACAAACTTTTCATATTTAGTGAAGTAAAGTTTGCTAATTTATTATTAGTTTTAGCTATATAAAATTTAATAAAAACAAAGAGCAATTTAAAATAAAAACATATATCTATATATTATATATAGGTATTTTGCTATAAAAATAAATATAGCTTTAAAATAAACGGAGCCGCTTGAGATAGAAAAAATAATAAACTGTACGAAAATTGCACACATAAAATTAAGGGAATAATTCTTTAAAAGCTTTCGCCTAGTATTTGATCATGCATTAAATCTGGTGTTTTCCGTTGTTGAGCTATGCTGTTTACCTTAGTCAATCGGACATTCAGATAAAGTTAGATATTTTTGGTCATAAAATACGGTATTTCTTCTACCTAGCAATTATTGAAGGTAAATTTATTAAAAACATATTGGCTTATCAATACCAACCACACAAGAAATGTATCCAGTGATTTTCTTGTGTGATATTTGTCAGTGAGGAATGATTTATGTAAGAATATTTCGTCTCTGATCGCACCATATCAAAGTATATAAAACAAGAGTAATTGTGCTTTGGTATATTATTCTTTTATATTTGTATTTTTTATTTTACCAGATCGTTATCAGAAACTATCTATTTAAAATAATGGACTGAAAGTTTTATAGAATACAAATGCATGTCTTCAAAGTTCGGTAATTTACCATTCTATAACCATGTTGTTTACTAATGGATATACGATTATTTTATTAACTACAAGAAAATACTTTGCTTAAAATTTATTTACTATAATATTTTAAAAATATAACCAACTATGTCATTAACATCCAAGTGGTTGTGTTTTTATTATCCTAAAATTTAATTTAATTATTTTGAATATTGTCAGAGAAAATAAAGAAAGGAACTAGGTTTGAACACACAGATGTGTCATACGTAACAACTGCATCTATAAAAGACGTTATAAAGTGTATAGATGCTATATTTTTTCTGTGAAATGCTGCAGATGAAGTTGAAATATTTCTAAATATTGCGCCCGTAAAAATATTAATAAATATCTTTACTTTATATTAGAAATAACTTATGTTCTGTAGATCCTAAGTGGAGCATAGGGCATCCTTAAGATTTTTCCTTGATAGGATTTTGATTTCTAGATCGTGGGTTCGCCGCTATGCGCCATCGTGACGAGGGATCGTCTCGTCATCCACTGATGGCATCGAAGAATAAAATCACGATGTGCGGATGCAAAATAGCGGAATTTTGCTCAGAAACCTTTTTCATTCAGGATATGGAGTTCTTTTACCTGCAAATAAACATCTTATGGGACCATCGCTTTATTTGCCTTCCGAAGGAAGCCATAGTAAGGACTTTTGCGTTCGAAAAAAATCCATCACCCTCCGCCAGGTTTTAATTTGCATTGTTGAGTTTTAAAGGCTTGCAGGATAACCAATACACCACGGAGGGCCATACCTATTAAGAATAATAACTTATTAATTTTAGAAATATACAGCTGTTTCAAAGCGACACCAAACGAAGCTAGCAGCTGATTATCTTACACTTTGACATGTCCAAAACTTGATATCACAACTTTCAAACTCTTCCATTTAAAGTTTTATATATGTTTAAAAATCGCAAACATTTAAGATTTTTTTTTTTTGATTTTTTTTATTTATTTAAAACTGTACCGCAGTACTGTTCAGGACTCCGGCACTGTATACCCTACTTTTATTTACCATTTTCTTTTTACCTTGTTTTGCCGTATTATTACTGTTTTCTTACTTTTACAACACACACACATATACACAAACATATAACACCCATGCCCAAGGCGGGATTCGAACCCACGATCCCCAGCGCTACGAAGCACCAAAGCTTGGCGAGCGCGGCCATGGGGACCAAGATTAGACAGCAAAGGAACAGCGGCTGTCATACGCACGAGGATATGCGGCACCTCAAAGAACGCTTCACCAACGCAAGAGAAACTATGAACCCACCTGGCAGGTAAAAAGTGGCCATGATTGGCCTCTTGAGATGAAGAGAGAGTTTATCTAGATGACACAAACAAACCCTGAGCAATTAATTGCCATCAAAAGGGTCACAAGAGACGCTCTAGCTTCATTTGAGAGAATAAGAAACGGTTTCTTAGAGATTCATGATGGCACCCAACAATGTAAATATTAATGTAGTCCACTATCAAAGGAATGTTATGGATCCAATTTTTAATGACGAAATTCCGCAGTTTTATGGTCAGCATAGGCTAAATGTTTGTATCCACATGGATAAAGCATCCAATTTCTCGATCTTCCCAGTATCAATGCCATCGGAAGGCTCTGGAAATGGGTGTCAACGTGATACCGTTGAAAAGGTACCTATGTAGTCATCAGATGCCTCACTTATGTACGAGGGTCGTCCTTAGAAAATCCATGAAACTACATTCTTAGCATCGAAAAAAGTTTTTATTTAGTCTCTTACTAGATGGTAGTTTAAGTTTCAGCTAAATCCATCAAATGGTTTCGTTGCCATCGGCGATTGAATCAACAATTCTGTGATTCTTTAGAATGATGAGGATAAAAAAGGAGTTTCGTGCGGTAATTAAACGCTTCTATTTAAAATGCTTAATACCGAAAGAGATAAAAGCCGAGTTGGATGAAGTTAATGGCACATCTTCCGTTGCAAAACTTTGCATTTGGACAAATGAATTTAAGAGTAAGAATTTTAACAAAAAGTGTTGCCATATAAAGTGCAGTTTGGGTATTGGGGGATTATCCTCAAAATCTTCGTGTGGTAACTTTGGAAGATACTAAACTTAAACTCCAAGTTTGGTATTTTACCGGCTTTTAGTTTTTGAGTTATTGTGTTCAGACACATACATACGCGCACGCGTCCTTTTTCAAAAAACATTTTTTTTTGTATACAGGGACACGAAAAGATGTAACTGTTTAAAGATCACACTTTCAGCGCATTCTTAGTGTATATTTGATATTGCATATTTTGCATATTTTTAGATTATAGTTTTACCTCGTCTAATCATACTATATCTCAGCTGAACATAACAAAGATAATATACATTTTGCAGCTTTACAAGGGCATTTGACAATGTATGACAAAAAAGATGAGTAATATGAACGCTTAAATTATGCACTTTTGTGCAAGAATAAGACATGTATATTTGCCTCCAAAATGGCATTTATGAACATTTTAAACCACAGAGTAAACTGTATAGTATATATAGCAATAAACGTAACACGTTTTATATATAGATATAGTATATATAGCTTCCATATAGTTTTAAATAGGTATTATATATGTAATATATACTATATAAAGTATATTATATAACTTCCATATAGTTTTAAATAGTTATTAAATTTACGAAAAAAAAACATGCAGTATGGAGCTTTTATGGATACTGAAATTTCAGCAGATCTGCTACACTTTACTCCGATTTAAACCCTGTGTTCGGTTAAAGAAGCATTCAATAAAATATTCCAATCCATTAGCGCTCTAATGCATCCAATTTTCTAGCAGTAATGTATGGTGAGGTCTCAAAATTTCCTCTACAGAGAGACTGCGTTGTTAAAACTAAATTTTAAATAGCTTCCCTTCGTTACATTTTTAAATTCTGAATTGTACTTTTTTGTTACATACAACTGATTCAAATGCAATCTTAAGCTGCAAATGTTATATAACTCCCTCTTCTTATTATATTATTATATTTTTTTCATGAAAATCTACTTAGTTAAATTTTTGTTATTGCCAACGACATGTGTATGTACAGCAAAGTCAAGAATAATAATAGTTATGGCAAAACAATTGAAAGAATTGCTGGACTTTATAAAGAGGACTATGGTTTAAAAAAGTTATCTGCCTTTTAAAATAACCAATAGGAGAATGTTTTAAAGAATCAGGTAAGCCATTGACAATTTTTGTGATACAATGTTATAACTATTTTGTAGTTTGGTATACCTACTTACATTTATTTATATGGTTTGAAGCCTTGTGGGATAATTATGGACGTAATCACAGAATATATAATCATGTAACTTCTTTTAACATATAAAAGACAATTTCTGACATACACATATATGTACAAGGAATTGCGAGTGCAACAAACTTAACCTTGAACACATATAATTTTTTTTTTGCATCTTTTAACGCTTACCTGGGGTGTTTAAGTACCCCAGATGATAATCCTATAAGCTTTCCATTTAAAGGCATATTTTATTTTGTGAACTGCATGGGCATATTATTCCTAATCAAAATTAAATGTATAAGCCAATATCACATGTGTTTGGTGTTAATAAATAATAATATATAGCAATAACCCTAAGGTAACACTATCGTAGCGTATTCGGAAGGGAAGTAAAGCCGTTGGTCCCGTGTCGTAGATTTATGGCACGAAAAGAACCTCAAGCCTGATTGAGAGGCCTCTGAGCAAAATTAACCGGTCTTTCACACCCAATTTAGAACGAGACGCTGAGAACCACAGCAGTTAAAGAGCGTCCATAAATAACACACCATTTATATTTATCGTAGCGTACTAGCGGATTTATTAAAGAGAATAACACTATGCAATATAATCATGGACCTTGGACAATGGTATTAGGTATATATAATCTCAGGGGCAAAAATATGTTACCGTATACACAATTAGAACAAATATGTACTTATGCTTAGGACAGACAGGTGTATGACACTTGGTTTTCCTCTGGAAACTTCTGGCCCTATCAGTGATACCAAAAGTAAACCTGATCTCTTATTTCAGCTCTCTACTTATTGGCTTTGAAGATATGTAACCTGCCAGGTCCGTCGGAAGTGACGTTCGTTAAATTTTACTCTTAATTCCGTCATGCAAGAAAATAAATAGCACCATGTTATTCACTCCAGCTATGTTCAAAATGCTATAAAGAAACCTCAAGAGGCTAGCGTGTGGTTTTCATTGGTTGGTCAGGGTATCAACACCACCTTTGGTACCATTGGAGATGTGAATGGTCTCAGGTTTATTGTCGATTCATTATAGTGCCTAGTTGAAAGTGGGATTACACTTTTGCCTTTCTTTCGACAATATGAAACCATCTGCATCAAACCGAATTTATTACGTATTAAACTTTCTTTTTGTTAGGAAGAAACGAGGCAGAATTCTCCTTGCTTCGCCGCATTGTTCCCTTAACCATAAGATCAAAATCTTTCATCATTGTTGAAAGTTACCTTTAAACTGCATTGCCACAAAAAATTTAACATTTTTAACATTCTTGGTCACCCAGAACAACAAAGCAGCCGTCACGCTACACAATAACGTCTTAAATGAAGGTACCTGAAACCCAAAGGCATTAATTTGAGTTTATCACCATCTAACTTTAGTCCTTTAAAAACGCTGGGGTACTCAAACATACCGGTAAGTGCTCCATGGTTAATAAATAGTGGTTTACAATGAGTGGCAGAACTCCACAGATAAAGCAAATAGCCCTCTTTTACCTAGTATGATAACTATAAATATAAACGTAGTATAACGTTAATAGAGATCTTTTGTCGAAATTTTGCCTAAGAATGCGTAGCATGAATACACATTTACTTTGTTAATGCTTACACATGTAGGATTCAATAAAAATTCTTTACTTTATATACACAATATCATTAAACTTCCCTATAAATTCAAATACATGTCCCTAGGCTATATCATTTTATAAACCATTTGTCATTATTAACTTCCTGTGAAAACGCTGTGTGTATATTGCATTTGTGAATAACATAATGAAACGAAAATTCCAAACATTGTAGTTAATTTAGGCACCACCTAAACAAGACAAACTATGATTTAAAAGGATTTGTCCTATTGAAATCCTTTGTAAAGATACGATTTGGTTACTTTTCTCAAAACCAAGTCTAAAGTTTCTGATAGAGAAAATAAAATGCGTATCCTCAATTATGAGAAAACAGCCTGTAATCTTCTTTGTTACATTAAACGCTATACTAAAGAGAAACCATAATTGCATTGTCTATAAAAAATATGTGTTCCATTCACATGACTTTCAGTAAATCTCTGCAACAAATTATTGTTAAAAAATCTTATTCTTTCATTTCTTTCATCAAATCGAGAAAACATTAGCAGAAATGGTCTCTTTAATTGCTTCCTTGTATTTAGAAGGGAAATAAGACTAACGTGATAGACAAATCTTTTAAAAGCTGGTTGTCATATGATATAAGTGCCTTTGTTAGTATGGACAGTTGTTGACAGAGAAAAGTATAAGTAGTTTAAATCTGATACCGTTAACAAGGAATATCTCAAAAACGGTCAACTCCACGAAAAAAATATTTGTAACATAAATTGTGTGTTTTAACGAGCTCTACCAGTTTTGAATAGTACCTTTTTGTCTGTCTATCACGGTTTTCCAGTTATGCAAAATTCAGCAAAATTCATCTCGAATAAACTACTATTCTTCAGTAACTATTCCCAAAAAACTCCATGGTTGCCCCTCAGTAACACTCTATAATTTAGATGACTATAGCTGCCCCTCGTTTGTTTCGGTTTCTTCACCCATTTAAATACTGTTGCCTAGCATTCCATTTTATAAAACAACACTGTTTTTAAACCTGCAAATTCGAAATTTCAAAATTTTCCATACATATCAGTTTTTGTTTCGAATACAATTAACATTTCCCATAATTTGTAAAAGTTTTTATTTTAATATTACCGCAATGAAGCTATTGTAATACAAATAGCAATTTGAGAAAGTATATTTTTATGAAACAATGATTATATTCCGGCTTTAAAATTTAAAACTTTTAAAAAAAGTGTGCTATAGTTCAGTATTCTTTTTTAAATATCACGGCGTAAAGTTTTGATTTGTGGTTTAAAGCTCCATTTAAAAAAAATGCCCATCAATTTTATAGAGATTTGAGGTGTGTGGAAGACTTTTATTGTGCTAAATATTTCCATAGTTAAATTTCTGAATTAAAAAGTTAGTTAATTTCCTGCAGCTGCTAAATAGAGCATAGGACATCGTTGTGATGTTTCCTTGATCGGGTTCCAATGTCTAGTTCGTCTGTTCGGCTTATTGCTCATAGTTAGTGCTGTAGGACAAAAACAGGACTTGTGGACGCGAAGTGGTGGAATTTTGCCCAGAAATATTCTTCTTTCAAAGTTTGAGGTTTGTTTTACTTGAATATAAACATTACATGGGACAGGAAGGTATGATAAGAATTTTTGGTTCCGAAAAATTCCATCACCATTCGCCAGGTTTGAACCTGCAATGTTTGCTTTTAGAGGTAATCACTACACCACGGAGGGAGATTTACCCAATTTTAATTAAATTTTATTAATATTAGCCTAACAGTATTTCAATGACAGTATAATTTTCATAAAATGTTTTACTAAAATATATAAATTTGAAATTTCACTCCCATGTATTATGGTTCATATAAATTTTATTATACATGAATAGTAGGAGTAGTAATTTTATTTTAATAAGAATTTTATGATTATATTGGGAAGTGTAATATTTAAATATAAATAAATCTTAACTGCATCATATTTATTCATTCAGTTGCTAATTGCAGCTTTTAAAATTGAAAATGTAATGTTTTATTTAAACTATATAAATATTTAAGATGTAAATGTGTTTTAACCACTTGAATAGTTAATTGATAAATTTATAATATTTGATGAAAGGTCAAAAACTGAAAATAAATTAGTTATATTTTTCAGAATACGGTTTTAGTTGTTACTTTAATTGAAGGAAGAGAAGTTCTTAACAAAAGAAACTTTCTTCATAGAATGCAGATCACCAAAGCTTACGAAAACAGAAGCCAAGTACTCACAGAAAAACCTGGTATATGCGGAACGATTTCTATTCATCCGACGCCATAATTACGGAAGATAAAACAAACCAACTGCAAGCTCAGACATATAGCAACACATTAAGCACCACGTAGTATCCAAAACAAGAAATTCCACCTGCCGAATGAAGACTGAATATATAAATTGTGCATTAAACGCTGTGAAAATATCACCCAAAGTTGTCGAAAGCGAAAGCTATAATCACAAAACTAGGACTAGATTAATATAATCAAAGTTTTATATTTGCATATTGTGAGCATTTTTAAAGTTTTTGTCTATCATTTAAGGTAATACAAAATTACACACAATTACTCAACTAATATGAAAACAATTTAAGCAATACATTTTATCTCTAATGTAAATGTGTTAAAACAAAAGCATTTCAGTCGATTTTGAAACAATGAAAATTAAGGAATATCTTTTCATAATAAAGGGTCATTTTTTTCATTGATTTCTTTAGGTAATTGTTTTTTTTTTGTTTTTTTGTTTTTTTTAAAACCTTCGTGTAACGTCCCCGGAAGCTTCACTTAAAATCTAAAGAACTATTTAGAAAAATGTGTTTTGATTCCATTCACTCTTAATTTTTAAGTTACATTCTTGCCACATATAGACACATATGTACAACTCACCTTTTATTAATGATATCTATTCGTAATTTAGTGGGTCTCAAACATATGTTTGCCGTAAAATATCGTTGCTGAATTTTGTAAAATAAACGTAATAAACCTGAAACTTCAAAATATGTGATGAATTATATAAGACCTGATTGTCGAACATTTTTGAAACTAGAGACGCTATGCACGTGTTTAATAAATTGAATGCAGTCAATGCAAATATCCCAAAGGCTATTACTTTCTCTACTATACACTTAATGGTAAGTAAAGAAAATATTCTATTCTACTCAAACTTTGATACAGAGATTTCCTAAAAATGAATCTTTTTGGGCCCACTGAACGCCCCCGAACCATTCTTGTATGGGTTTGTGTGTTGAATCCAAAATATTATGAATATGTTAACTTAATGGAGTATGTAATTGATATGAAAACAGAGCTTGTCAAGTTCTTCTGTAATACTTACTCTGCAAAATTTTATAAGATGTATAAACACTTTTTGATTGATCTAAATTTAACTGCAAATAGAATATAGTAATGTTAAATTATAACAAAATAAGCATTAAAAATCTGATAAACAACAAACATGGCGTTTAAGTTCTTTATCTTTCAAAGATACGACACGAAGATTTTTTAATAAATTCCCCCAACCCTAATATATTTGACATTTTATAGTATGAGACGCTGAGAACCACAGTAGTTATAGAGCGACCATAAAAAACACACCCCGTAAATTGAAAAGGAC
Source organism: Hymenopus coronatus (assembly GCA_030762935.1). Classification (NCBI taxonomy): domain Eukaryota; kingdom Metazoa; phylum Arthropoda; class Insecta; order Mantodea; family Hymenopodidae; genus Hymenopus; species Hymenopus coronatus. The sequence goes on along the minus strand of CM060892.1, from coordinate 55,100,680 downwards.
TCTACTTGATTTCGTATTTTCAAATAATAATTGTCCCACGCTTGTATCGCAATATACGTTTAAGGTTTGAACTGATTTCTAAAAGACCCTATATATAAGCTTTAAGAGGAGCATGCTTACAAATATATATTGACTTACATAGATCGTTTCCAGTATTATGATTGAATAAAATGTATTAACCCAAAACGTTTTCATTTAGATAATATGTTTTACTCCATTTTATGGTAAATCCAATTATTTGAATACTTTCTGGGAAAACCCCAAATGACGAGAGAGTTTTAATAAATAGAGCAGCAGTGATAAATTCTTACTACTTTTATATAAATGTCCAGCGAGAACAGTTTTAAATGACCGTGTGAAAAACGTAATAGCTGGAAATACTATGATTTTCTATTTTCAGTGATGGCATAAATTATAATTAGCGTGCAGGTAAACAAATGCATTGAAGTGTTATTTTTCGCTTCACTGAACTGCATTTGTTATGAGCAGATTCGCTCACAGAAGACTAAATAATTAATGATCTAGTCATTAGTAAATATTCGCCTTCCTCAGCATTTTAATATAATTTCTCTAAAGGAATAAACTTGCCATAAAGTTCACATTTCCTCTCAACTCTGAAGTAGAATTTATTCTTTTGTACCTTTTTTCTTTCTCTGTTTACTGCATATAAGTAAGAGCAATGTTGTATCCCATGCAAAAGTACCTAATGTGCTCCATTCACATGTCTTTCTCTACAGGATTTGTATACAAGTTATTTTCTTACAAAAATTATTCTTTTATCTACATCATGATAATCGATATAGATATTATAATCTTATTACTTGTTTTCTTGTAAGCAGTAGGGAAATGTGGGAATACACTAAGCTAATGCGATAGATAAATCTTTTAAAAGCTATGTGATTAGCATTAAATCGGTTTTGTTTTAATGGCCAAGTGTAAAACAACGATATATGAAACGAACGACGCCTTCCCTTTTGAGAAAAGTTTGAACACTTAAAATTGAAACCAATAAAAGGGAATATGTCAGAAATTGTTCATTCTACAAAAAAATTATATGGCATAATTTGTGTGTTTTAAAGAGGCCCTCTTTCGATTTAGCAGCTTTAAAAAAATTAATCCAGAATGAAGAACACTTCTGGGGCTATTTCCAGAAAATTCAAGATATTCATTTCACACATAATGAAAATATCTTAAACCTGCATTTGATCAATACCGTTAGAGCTATTTTGAGAGAACCAAAATCACACACAGATGGACCTTTTTCCAAAAATAATTTTTTACTTTCTTTAGCCCGCATGTACATACAATGCGCATAGTAGCTGAAGAAGGTATTGTATTCCATCCAAAATTTGATGTCCAGATATCACAGGATTTACATGTTCTGAGGTCCCCTGAGTAAAAGATGCGTATGTGCGTCTGTCTGCATGTGTCTGTGGACAGCATAGCTCAAAAACGAAAAACCCGTTAAATATACCACTCTTGATACTTATGTTAACATCTTCCAAGGATGCCACACGAAGATTGTCAAGAAAATCTCACACCTCAAACTACTCTTTATTGGAAAACTTGTTGAAAATTTTATTTTTCTCAAAAATGGCTCAATGATTTTGATTAAAATACCGTATATTAAAGATATTTACATCACCAATAAAACTTATATTTTGAATTTTCTAGGAATAGCCTCTGAGAACCGCTTAGTTCTGGATGAATTATGCAGAATTTTGCATAACAGTTAAACCGTAAGAGAGAGACAAAAACTTACTACACAAAAATGTATATGTCATTAAAGTACATAATTTAGTCATATACGTTTTTCTTGAAAAGTTTCCCGCTTTCGAGATATTCCTTGATGATATTCCTTGATATGGGTTTCAGTTTTAAACTACCTAATTTTTTTCAAACGGCACCATACAATGCAAACACGGCAACCGGCTTTTAAAGAATTTGACTACCTCTTTTGCCTAATGTAATCCCTTATTTGCCTTCTACGTATGAGGCAAGTAATAAGACAAATTCTGCTAAGTTTATCTCAATAAACGTGACGTAAATAAAATAACAATCTTTTGTAAGGAAATTTTATTTGTGGAACAGCTAGAGAAAGTTGAATGGAGCACATCAGATTTTCTCAAGACATACGTTTCAGGTGAAATCACTGTATCTAACTTTGAGTGGAATAAAATACTTTCTCTATCTCTATGTGTATTGTTTGAGAAAGTAATTACATGTCAATATTTCACCAGGAATAGATACTTTGAAATCCCTGAACAGAAATGCATTTTTATAAAAAGGTTCATATGCGTCTGGGTACACGTATGTGTAAACACTGCAAGTCAAAAACGAAAAATTTGTTAAATGCCAAACTTAATATTTTAGTTCCGCATCTATCAAGACTGTGACAGAAAGTCTGTCAAGCAAATCCCCTCTTTTACATGGAACACCATTCGAACGTTTTGATTTTCTTAAAAATGTGTTTAAAATGTTTAATTTTATGGATTGAATTGAACTGAATTTCCTGGGAATGGTCTCTTAAGCTCTCTTCATCCTGAATTTTGCATAACTGATACCACAAAAAATAGGCAAATATTAATTTACAAACTGTGTTGAACTCGTTTAAGTACACCATTTGGACAAAATATTATTTTTATGTAGTTGACTATTTTCAAGATATTCCTTGTAATTGGCCTAAGTTTTCAGAAACTTGTACTTTTCTCAGATGCGAAGTCGTTATTTGTTTTCTTCTCCTGGTCATACAAAGAACGGAATTTAAAGGATTTCAAATAGAACCAATTTTCAGTGCAACTTCTCTGAACTGTCATGTGGAATCTATTATAGAAAATTTTCACGTTTTTGTTCAGATCGATTCATTTAAAATTCATTTTTACTCATTTACATGTTGATATACGAAGTAATTTATTTAACTTTCTGGATCGTGCAGGCAATCAAACTCATTTGCTTAAGAGTTTTATTCTATTCAACCTTTTGTCGCAAAAACGTAACATGAGCGGAAGAATCACAGTTTTATATACTCGTAGATACTACAGCATATAAACGTTAATATAAAATTGCAATTAGGGAATGCTATAATACATAAACTATCTCAAATTGTAAACGAGTCACGAAAGCTGTGAGAGAGTAAGATCACATTTTTCTACTAAAAGCCATAATTGGTATTACTATTCTATGTTGACAACAGTTCAATTTATTAATAGAAAACAGATGCTTAGGCACTGAGCTATGTCTTTAGGTGCTTAAATTAGGCTCCTTAATTGTTGAATTTATCCTGTACAAAATGAAAAATATAATAATTGTATTCCATTTACACTATTTTCTCTACCTATTCTGCAAAATACTGTTCTTACAAATGCTTATATTTATATATATATTCCATGCTAATTAAAATAAACAGTAAGAGAAATATGCTTATGGGAATACATCGGATTAAGCCGATACTCAAATTTTATGAAAGTTGTTTTTTATGTAATGCCATTGAATTGGTGTTCTCTTTGCATAGTCCGGAGTAAACCAGAGGAAAACGAATGACACTTCCCATATGAGAAAGATAATGGGAAATTTAAGTCAATAGCAACGAAACATTTAGGAAAGGTTAACTAAATGAATGTACTGGGGACAAATTGTGTTTTTAGTGATCTATATTGTTTGTGTTGTAACATTTTGTCTTTGCAGTTTAGCAGTTATCTAAAGGTCATTCAGAATGTACAGGGTTTCAGAGGCTACTCCCAAAACATTCAAGATATACAGTTTTTAGATAACTGTGTTTTAATGAAAATCTTTAGAGCCATTTTTGATAAAATCGAAGATTTTGAAAAATCGCATGAGAGACGGACAGAAGAAATCCACAAAGGATACCTGCCCTTATATAAGGGAGACCGTAATGATTCAACCCAGTTATGAATTTTGACGATTTTTTATAATATAAAAAACATTTTATATTAATTTTAAAAATATTATGACTATTAAATATTAATTATGTAATAATTTTAGTAGTAATTTGAAGTGAAAGGAATTTGTTAAAAATCTTCGTATCGCATTTTGGAAAATACTGATCTTAAATATCAAGTGTGGTATTAAGTAGAACTTTCGATTTTATATTTCATAATAATAAGTATTTAGGTATATAAAAACATGAATATATAATACGTTAGTTGTACTACTATTGTTAATGTAACTGTAAGATTATTATTGTAAGTGATCTTTGTACATTTAACTCTGCCACCGGGCAATACCCAATTGCAGAGAATAAATACATACATACATATTAATTTCTTCAAGAAATATTAGTGACGGACGCCTTAGAGGAAGCATAGTTTTAAATTAGCGAGTTCCCATAAATTTTTATCTGATTTAATTGTGTATTATAGGTTATAAAAATATATCAACTTTTCTTGCTATATGCTTTTGTAGTTTATTGTAGATTGTCCCAAATATGGAATTCAACCAGAGAGAAGAACACTATTTATGAGAATAAGATATGAATCTTTAGAGACGTAATTATTCCAAGCATATATTTTTATTCAGTTTCCTGTACTCTTTTAACGAATTAATATAAGTATTAGCATATTTTCATGTAAAGTTATATTTGAGAAGGTGACATTTTCTGAAATTCCTCATGTTATATCCTAAAAAGTTGAATACAGTTTTGTTCATTTTATATGCATTTTGTTCAAATTTCTTCAATCACATAACCTGCGCACAGCTTCATAATTCTGACTTTCTTTAATTTAAAACTGTGTACCTTTATTGTAAATAATTTATATAACGTTGTCACTAAATATTTTATAATTAATATGTTCTTAATAAGAGATAATAATGTTAATTAATATTGAGATATCAAATCAGCGGAAAATTTGACCACTTGCCAGTAGGGCTTTGATCATTTTGCTTAGTATGACAAATTTTAAAAATCCCTTTTCTCATAATAAAATACTGAACTTCTAAACTTTCCGAAAATATATGGGTTTTCTCAGTTTGCGCAAATTAACTGAAGCTATAAATGTTCAGGGGCATGCTTATTAATAGACCCGTCCAAATTTAGGACTTGTTTTCTCAAAACTTTTTTCGAGCATTTCTCCATATTCAAAATGCTCCACACTGGATATTGTTCATTGATTTGTTCCAAACGTGTTATTCTTACTCTCAAAAGTACACAAAAGAAAATTGACATTATTTTAGAAAGAATGCTCCAATTTTGAGCAATAAATTATTGCATTTTTAGAAATCAAGAGTTCTGGAAAGTACAAAATTTAATAATTTTATACAATAATTAGGGGTAAACATTAAAAATGAATATAGAGGGTGTATTGTATTGCACCCAATATTCGATATAGACATTTCACCGGAAATATATGTTTTGAGCTCCGCTGAGTCCAATAAAAGCATTTTAGAAAAAGGTCCGTGTGTGTCTGTGAAAGTGTGTGTGGGTGTATGTGTGTGTGCAGCATAGCCCAAAAATAAAAAGTCCGCTAAGTACCGAACTTGATATTTAAGTTTGGTATATTCCAAGAATGCGACACGAAGATTTTCAAGAAAATTCTCCCACACGCAACTACCCTTCACATGGAACATTTTTCGAAAATGTTTATTTTCTCAAAAATGGCTCTAATTATTTGGATTAAAATACTTTATGTTTAAGATATTTTTATGACAACGAAATGTACATTTTGAATTTTCTGGGAATAGACTCTGAAGACCTCTTCATTTTGGATGACTTTTGTATAATTTGCAAACCGTAAGAGATATACAAAACTTTACTACACAAAAAATGTAGAGCTCATTAAAAACACAATTTATGCCATATAACCTTATTTTTTTTTTTTTTTTTTTTAGAGTTAACCGTTTTCGAGATATTACGCAATATTGATTTCAATGTTAAGTCCTTAAACTTTTCTTAAACGGGAAGACACATTTCTTCTCGTTTCTCGTTTGTTTACTCATCACAGGCAAAATATTGGAATTTCAATTATTTCACATAGCGACTGACTTTTAAAGAACGAGACTATCACTTTAGACTGTACATTTTCTTATTTTCCTTCTACTTACACATAAGCTAGTAAAAAACTAATTCTGGTTATGTTTATCTTGATTAGCATGATGTAGGTAAAAGAATAATCTGTTTAGTAAAAGGTTTGTTTGCCGAACAGCTAGAAGACATCATTTTTTCCTTCTACTTACAAGGAAAAAGTAATAAGACCACTTCTGCTAATGTTTATCTCTATTGTCTTTAAGTAGATAGAAGAGTAAGATTTTTAACAACAATTTGTTGCAGAAATGTAGAGAAAGTCTGTAAATGGAACATCAGGTTTTTTCCTTTCATTTAGGCGACCTCAGACGTATATTTCAGAGAAATTTTGGTATTGAATTTTTAAATCCATTATGACACTTCTTCTATTCACTATTATCAGTAAAAGTGTAATAATATGATATTTATATGTAATTTAATATGTATATCCTTCTCATACCTCTCTAGGTAATAGAAATGCTGAGCTTGTGCGAATTATTTCTCCAGATCTCTGAAAGCCAAGTAGGTTTGTAAATGAAATCCTCTTCTTTTCTGTATTTTTGTTCATATAGTAGGTAAATGTATTATTGCTACAGGATCTTCTGGAGCTTCTATGTTGTTTTTTTAGAAGTAACATTTGTATAAAAATATTTAATTATTTATTTATTACGCCTGCATATCTTAGAGATAATTGTGCATTTTGGAATGTAACGTTAAGTTGTTTATTTACGAATGAGGCCCAAACATTGTATTAATTGAATTCTTTGGCCATTACTTTAGAACTTATAGATATTTTATACTTTAAATCTTTATGTTTCGGGTAGAACTTTTGAACTTATAATTTTATGTTTTAAAATATAATGTGCGGATTGTTGTCTACAGATAAGGCCCAGACATGGCATTAATGGCATTCTTGGATAGTAATTTCGAACTTATAAACAGTTTTATGTTTTAAAATGTAAAGTGCAGTTGATTTGTCTATGAATAAGACCCAGGCAGGACATTAATTGTATTCTTTGAGTAATGCTTTTGAACTTAGATATAATTTTATATTTTAAAATGTAATGCGTATTTTTGTCAACAAATGAGATTCAGACATTGTATTAATTACATTCGTTGGGTAAAACTTACGAACTTAAAGATACGATACTTTTATGTTTTAAAATACAATGTACGGATTGTTTGTCAACGAATTAGGTCCAGACATTGCATTATTAATGTTGAATTATTGGGCAGTAATTTCGATATAGATACTTTTATATTTTAATTGCATTCTTGGGTAGTAATTTCGAACTTGCATATATTGTATGTTTTAAAATGTAAGGTGGAGTTTGTTTGTCTACGAATAAGGTCATACATAGCAGTAATTGCATTCTTTATTAGAAATTTCGAACTTAAATATACTTTTATGTGTTAAAACTAAGGTGGAGTTTGTTTGTCTACGAATAAGGTCCAGACATAGCAGTAATTGCAGTAGTCATTTCGTTCTTATAGGTACTTTTATGCTTTAAAATGTAATGTACAGTTTGCTTGTCTACGAATTAATCCAAACATGGCATTAATTGCATTCTTTGATAGTAAATTCGAACTTATACATATCTTTAAATATTTTCTGATGCAATACGCGAATTGGTGTCCGTGATCAAGACCCAGAAATGGCTTCATGCATTATTTGGGTAGTAGACAGGCATTTAAATTGTCAATCAAAGACAACGAAAAAACATTCTGGCAAACAAATAGTTTAAATTAGACTTGACATAGTTTTTGGGAATTTTCAGCATTCTGTTGCCTTGAAAGTCACAAAACCCCAGAGTCATAGATTTAGCTTACAGTCTGTATAAAAATAGTAAAAAGCAAAGCGAATATCTACGTTGTGTCACTGAGATAGAGATGGAGAGCAGGCAAATGTTTTTGTTAACATCAATATGTGTATGCGGTTCAAAATTAAAGCCTTCATAAAATTATATGGCAGCGCATTTGTTTCTGTCTTGGTGGGTTTCAATCTAAAAAAAAAAGAAGGGATGTTTTGCCTCGTCTTCATGTCTTGATTCACACATATAGAGGAACGTAATCTCGACGGAACTGATATGACGCTGGGACGAGATATAATGGCCCAGCAGTGTGACACGCGGGGCAGAATTGCTGAGGGCGAGGGAGTGTGTGTTATGAAATACAATCTCAGGACTAACGATTTCGCGTAACGAAGTATTGTTTCGCTCCGGACTGACGCAGAAGTAGTCATTAGGCCAGCACTGCTAGATCTATGGCGTAATCGCACGGCAGTTTTCGAGCCCTTTTGTAATAAGCCGAGAGGCATTCGGTTTCCAAATTATGGAGCATTTCGGGACAGTTTCGAGTAATCCTGCAATTACTGCAAACGTATGTCAACTCTTTCCCTCTACTTCCCCCTAATGGTGGTATTCTACAAGTAAAATTATTGGCTGAATTTTAGTACAGATATAAAAATAATTTATAATACGGCACTAAAGGTCTAAATAAATATTTAAACATTTGCGTACACATTATGTGCACATTAACATCAGAACATCCTCCACGTTTGATATCACTATTAGACTGGGCTTGGGGACGATTCACTGCTAAGCGTTTAACTTGCAGGTGATTCCTAACATGTTTACAATCTGTGGCAAATAGTGCAACGCAATTACCTGATCAAGAATGCAATTAATACCCAATCTGGGTGTTCTTCAAGGATATACAGACTGCAAGCTACAGCAGAAAACGTTTTAAAACGATAAGAGTATCTGTAAGCTCCTTAGAGTTGCATTATCTACAGAAAATTCACCTCATCAAGACCGCAATTAATATCTAAGCTGGGTCTTCTTCACGGACATACAGACTGCAAACCACAGCAGAAAACGTTTTAAACCGATAAGAAAATCCATAAGTTCTTTAGAGTTTTGCTATTTACAGCAAATTCGCCTGATCAGGACCACAATTAATACCTAATCTGGGTCTTCTTCATGGACACACAGAGTGCAAACAACGGCAGAAAACGTTTTAAAACGATAAGATTATTTTTTATAAGTTCTTTAGAGTTACATTACCTACAGAGAATTCACCTGATCAAGACCGCAATTAATATCTAATCTGGATCTTTTTCATGGATATACAGAGTGCAAAAACAGCAGAAAACGTTTTAAACCGATAAGAGTATCTGTAAGTTCTTTAGAGTTGCATTATCCACAAAAAACTTCACTTGATCAAGACCGCAATTAATATCTAATCTGGGTCTTTTTCATGTCCATACAGACTTCAAACTATAGCAGAAAATGTTTTAAAACGATAAGAGTATCTATAAGTTCTTTAGAGTTGCGTTATCTACAGCAAATCTACCTCAAACGTATTGAACTTAGTCAATATCTAAATAGGGAATATCAGATAATAAACTAGTATTACTGTAGTTCCTCAAAAAAGATATTTGTCCTCAAGGTAATGCGTATCCTATAAATGCTGTTTCTATAACTAAAAATAGGATTACTACCCCTACTATTCAAAATACTACCCAAGAATGCAATTAGTACCATGTTTGGTCTTCTTATTGAAAAAACAAAGTACATATTAAACTCTAAAATATAAAAGTATTCACAACAGCGAAAACAGTGCCCAAAAATACAATTCATCCCATTGCAGGTCTTTAATCATTGGCAACAATCCACACATTTCAACAGAAAGCATTTTAAAGTTTAAGATATCTGGAAGTTCAAAAGAACTGCCCAAAGAATACAATTTATCCAATGTCTTGGCCTTATTTATATACAAAGCATATTACAGTTTAGAATATAAAAGTATGTATAAGTTGAAAATAACACTCTAAATAATGTAATTAATACTCCGTCTGGGTGTTAACAATACACAAAAAACTCCATGTGATATTTTAAAATATAAAACCGTGTGTACGTTCAAAGAACTCCCTAAAGATGTAATCTGGGACTTTATAATGGACGAACAAACTAGATATTACATTGTTAAATTAAAAGGATCTATAAGTTCTAAAGAACTTCCCAAATAATATAATTAATACCCTATCGAACATACTAGATATTACATTTTAAAATATAAACATTTCTTTAAGCTCGAAAAAAATTCCCCAAAGAATGTAATTGATGTCATGTCTAAGCATGATTTAGGGACGTACACACATATTACAGTGAAAAACATTCCAAAATAATAAAAATTTTCACACCATTGAAATACAAATTAGAAGACTTAGTAGAAAATACTGTTTTACATTCATATTTGTTTCCTATCTATTCTGCAAAAAACTGACCTTAGAAAAGTAGGAGATAGGAACAATTGTTACATAAAACATTTAGAAATCATTACGATTTGAAGTTACGTAACAGTCATCCGCAACCAAGAGGCTTCAAACCCGCCAAACCCTGTCTAACATGTATTTTATATTAATTGCACCTCAAAAGATACTCGTATAATTCTAGTAAAATCACGCCATCAAATTTTTGAGTGGAATGAAATACCTTCCCTACTTACCATAAGTAGTAGAGAAAGAATAATTTTCAATTAATATTTAAATGTGTGCTTTAAGTTCAAAAATTATATCAGTCTGGGACCTATTCATGAATATATGAATAGCATATGACAGCGGAAAACATTTTAAATTATAAGAGTATGGGTAATACATTTAAAAGGCTGAAAATATTAGTGATACAACAACTTTCTTCTCTCATTGAAAGAAATTGCTTTAATTCGAAAGTAATGTGCAGAGAATTCGAGTAATGCCTAGCAGAAGAAATTTAAGATATATACAAATATTGGATGACCGCAAGGAATAATCATACATATTTTGAATTAATAATTAGATAATCTGTTTTAAGTTAGAAAGTACCAATCAGAGAATATAATTAGTTCGTAAACTAATTTCTTCTCTGAGTAGAGTTTTTTATTTAACGCCCGCTTTTGCTACTTCTGGCACCGCAGGCGATGGTGCATGGAATGAAGATGGAGCACCGGTGGAATGCGATGGCGGGGGAACCCGGAAAACCCTGCCGTTTTGTCCACCACAAATCTCACATGCGGTCGCTTGGGATCGAACACCGACCGTCTAGGTGAGAAGCGAGTGGTCTGATCACTCGGCGACAGCGCACCTTCTCAGAGTAGAGTACCTACTACAGAAGAAAATATATAAAAATGTATTTGAAACACTGTAAAGATAAGTGTTAACACACGAATATTCAGTTAAATTGTTTTTCAATTCAAATTTCAAGGCTAGGTAGCAAAATACTTGCAGTGGAATTTTATTGCAACTCAAATGACTAAGGAATGGCAAAAGAATATGCCAGCTCTTACATCTGCTTCTCCTTTGCTGTAAGGGGCAGATAGTACTGATATCTCCGACAAAACCATCTAAGTCTACAGAATGTCAGTGTTTGAAAAAGGTCTAAAATATCTGGTATGGATTTTCTTACTCGTGTTATTTAAAACAATGGGACGGCCTTGTTTTGAAGTAACGATTGATACAAATGGAATTGTTGTATTTTTCGTTTGTGTAAAGCTAGTTCAAAGTTAAACAATGGGGTGCTATGATGGAGTCACTGTTCAGAAATTATGGTAATTGGTCCGATCGGACAATGGAAAAGAAATACGCTTTTTTTACTTCCTCTACATAGTACATGGTACATGTGAAGAGAAGGTATTACACTCTACCAAAAAATTAGATACCCAGATTTCACAGGAAACGTCGCTATATAAACAAAAGCTTTTTAGAAAAAATCGCCGCCTGTATGTGTGTTCAAAAAATTGCATTTAATTTGTTCCAAAGATACGATAGAAAGACTTTTAGCAACATTCCCTTACCCCAAAATACTTTTAGATTGAAAAGTTTGGCAAGCTTTGATTTTCCCAAAACTTGTTCTAACGATTTTTATTAAAATACCATATATTAAAATATTTACATGACAAAATAAAATATGTATTTTGAATTTTCTAGAAATAATCTCTGAAAGACTCTTCATTCTGGATGAATTTTGTCGAATTTTGCATAACTGGTAGACAGTAACAGACAAAAATTTACTATCCAAACATGTAGATCTCGTTAAAATACACCCTTTATGTAATATAATTTTTTTCGTAGAATTGACCATTTCCGAGATATTTCTTGTGTTTTGATTTCAGTTTTGAAATATTTACAAATTTTCTCATGCGGGAATTTGTTAATTCCTAGTCATGCAAAAACAAAGGATTTTAATCACATGGAGAACTTCTGCTTTTAAAAGATTTGGTTATCGCTTTAGCCTAGTGTACTCTCTTATGTCCCTTATACTTATAAAGAATGAAGTAATAAGGCCGTTTCTGCTAATGTTTATCTGGATTATCATGACGTAGATAGAAAAATAGTCTTTTTAGAAACAATTTATTACAGAATGGACACATCAGATTCTTTATTTAAAAGCTCCCTTATTGCCAAGTTTTATCATGGACAAAACCTAAGAAATACAACATGAATACATAAAAATGATCGAATAGAGACATAAGATATGGAGCAAAAAATCTGAAGTGTGTACACTCACATGACTTTCTCTAGCTGCCTTCTCAAACAAACTTCTTATAAAAGAATACTCTTCTTTCTACACCATGTTAATCGAGATAAACATTAGCAGACATTTCCTTATTAGTTAGCTCTTTGTAAGTAGAATGGAACTAGAGCTATGAGCTATGCTAAAGTGATAGTCAAATATTTTAAAAAGCTGACGTTATGCAATTGTTATTAGAAATCGCTTCTTTGCTTGGCCAGGAAGAGAACAAAGTGAAAACGGACACTTCCGTCTAAGAAAGGTATGTGCTTTATAATTGAAGCTAATAGGAAGGAATATCTCGAAAACGGTAAACTCCACGAAAAAAATGTATAGGACATAAATGGTGTATTTTAACAAGATCTGCATTATTTGTGTTGTAAATTTTTGTCTATCTCTTACGGTTTACTAGTTAAACAAAATCAGCAAAATTCATTCAGAATAAACAGATCTTCAGAAGCTATGCCCAGAAAATTCAAGCTATACATTTTATTTGTGATAGAAATGGCTTAAATACGTGATGTTTTAATCAAAATCGTTACAGCCATTTTTAAGAAACACAAATTTTGGAAAAAATTTTAACCACCTTTTCGTTTATGAGCTATGCTGTCCACAGACACATACACATGGACCTTTTTCTGAAAATGTTTTTTTTTGGGGGGGGGGTTCAGGGAGTCCTAAAGCATATATCGAATTTTTCGGTGGAATATAATATCTTCTCTATGCACTATGTACATTGTACGGAGCTAGAGAATGTAAAAATACTTTATCCAAATCCGTGTTATAATTTTATAAACGGAAGTAGTGGTGGAACATCAGCTGTTCATTAATTAAAATCATTGATAACGAAGACGCCAAAAGTGTTTCCGTTATAGAGCCCTTGAAAGCAGATGTGTAAATTGAGCTAATATCTGTGTCAGCCTAGCATCTTGCAGGTGTCGGCTTAGAAATTAGAAATTACTGATCACCGAACTATGGTCGATTGCATATTTTTTCTTGTAATATGGAACTGTTGACTTCTATATGCTCATTTTCTCGTCGTCGGCCTCCTTGTCTTGGATAGGGCTCGTTTCAAATCGTATTGTTGTAGCTAATATGTAACCAATGTGGGCTAGGTTTAAAGGCAATTATGTCAATACGGCATGTGCTCCCTTGTTTGGCAATTCCGGAGATCTCTAAGTCGGACAAATATCCAACTTTCTGAAGAGAATTAGCCAACATTATGGGATTGAGTGGTGGCAAATTGACCATAGGGACAAAATCCAAGAAAGGGTTTCGAATTCGTAGACAACAGCGGTTATAATCTTGACTTCGACACCAGCTATGTTGCTTGGCATCTTCATTCCATTCTGTGCTGGACAGTCCATTATGGTTCACAATCAAGTTGTTAGCTGGAGTATATTCTTTATAGAGGGCGTTTTAAAACGACACCAAACAAAAATGTGGAACTTGTTGGTCATACCGTACGTGATACGTGAATATAATTTTCAGCTACAAGTTCGGCACATACAAAAACTGTCATAAAATCACCATGGATTAGGCAGTCGTAACATAACCAAATGGCACGTGCCTGGCCCACTCCAAGAGAGATGCCTGTTGGTAGCCAAGGTCCCAGTCGCGTGCTGTATGCGTGGTTTGATAGGCAGGCTGGCGCGGGACAGGTCACCTTAGGAATGGAAAACATAGCTTGTGGGTGTGGCACAAACTAACTTTAACAAGGATAATTTTTTTATTTTTTTCTAAATAATGTCTCCATTTTAATTAAAATACCGTATATAAAATATATTTACGTTACAAATAAACTGTTTATTTTGAATTTTATCGGAATAGCCTCTGAAGTCCTCTTTGTTATGGATGAGTTCTGCAGTATTTTGCATAACGGCTAAACCGTAATAGATGAACAAAAACTTACTACACAAATTATGTAGATTTTATTAAAGCACATAATTTATATCATATACGTTTTTTATGTAGAGCTGACCATTTCAGAGATATTTCTTGCTATTAGTTTCAATTTTAAACTACTTATCTTTTCCCAAACGGGAAGTGAGTTTCGTTTCTCTCTCTTGTTTTACTGAAGGCAATGCAAAGTGAAACAAACTTCATTTGTTCACATAGAGTCAGTTTTAAAAATATATGACAATGCATTTAGCCCAGTGTATCCCTCTATGTTCCTTCTACTTACAAGGTAATAAAGGAATTTCTGCTAATGTTTACCTTGATTAGTATGTCGTAGATAAATAAATACTGTTTTCAAAGGAAAGCGTTTGTGTTACAGCTAGAGAAAGTCATGTGAATAGCACACATTAGATATTTTCCCTTCCTCTAACGTTTTCCTCAGAAACCATTCAAATAATTTGCTACCTGATGTTTTTTGTAGGTGTTAAGTGTGCCGCGAAAAGAACAACGCCTATAGTATCTAGTATCCGTTTAGCTTCCACGTTTTCGCACATCAATATGCGACCTGCTGGCCTAAGTAGTGTGGGGTTATCAGTCTGGTGGAAAGCAATCAAACTCAGTTACCATACATGATTAGTTACGGCGAGACCCGCTAACTTATAACTGGCGCAACAGATCTGGACATGTGAAAATCTTAATGAGAGCTAGGAAGTTAGTTGTATTTTCAGATAAGCAGTTCACCAGTCGATTCATGCATGCTGGAAGATATCTATCAATGTCAAATATCTATCACCTCTTAAGCACTTCACTCTACGGCGTTGCAATGATAAACATGTGATTTCATGTGTGTATTCATATCTACAAGATATCTATACAAATGGCCTACTATATAAACATTGTCAATCACCTGCCTTCAATTCTTCCACATCTGATAGTCCTTATCTTCGCTCACATCATTGTCATTATCAACGCTATCACTACTTTCTGCACAATTATCCTGGACTAGAATTCTTTCTAATGATTTTCAATGTTCTCAACATGTCGACATACATTTTCCCATTCTGGCCTGCCAATTTCTGCAATTCGCTGGCGACAAAAATGTTCCAAGTCTTTAAATTTAAAAGTGTTTTATTAAGTTTCTTTGTTATTTCTTATCTTTGAGAACCCTGGAAACGGAACTCAGTGAAATAGCAGTTGCCTTGGCTACTCTTTCATTCAATTTCTACAGGCTTTTGAGGAGTTCGGGGAACATACATTTTCTTCCTTCATCTGTGCCTCTTGTTTCATGAAATCAAGGACATTTGCAATTGTTTCTCTCCTCTAAGTAATGCCTAGCCATTTAACCTTGAAAATGTAGGAGCCATGGTTAAAAAAAAGCAAAACAATAAAATTAACACTATTTACTGTCCACTTTCAATACAAACCTATGCGGAACACTTTCGATGCTGACCGTACAAGGTTTGTTCGCTGTGACTTTGTAAGCAAACTATCATGTCACACACTCCGATAAGCTAGGCTCGATAGCTGGGTTGGTGGTCATGGTCACGATTCCAGAAGTATTGCGCCAGCAATAACGTTGGGCCCTTCGACCCGCCATCACCGGGTAAACTTGGAGGTACTAAACAATTTGAAAATATACTATTTTAAGTAAATAAATTTACAAGTCCGCAATTGAAGAAAATATCGGTGTATTGATGTCCTCAATTACCAATTACTTACTTACTTACACCTCTAACAGATTGTAAATAAAAACAAGTTAATTTCAATATATATATTTGATAGTAGAGCACTTAAAACAAGAGCTATACTAAAGCTCGGAAATGAATCAACGATCCTAAAAATATTCAATCGAGAGAAATTGAGATTTCTATATATGGAGTTAAACAATGTAACATGAAAATAAAAGATATCCGAGAAGAGATAGACATATATAGAATGAACAAAAATCTGAGAATTCAAAGATTAAAGAACTATTTAAACCTTGTGGACAACTATGTATCCCCAAAGGGAATGAGAGATTTGGGGCTTCCTAAAATGTTGGGAATAAACAGATAGATGAAGAAAACGAAACAGACATAACTGCCAAATCAACAAAGTGAAGAAGATGAAAAATAAATGTTAATATTAATTTTTCCGACTTTAACAAGTGTATATTCCGTCAATGGATCTAAGAAATTCATTTGGGATGTCACAACTATTTGTCAGTCCAACACTATCCATGCTGCTCCTAAACCACATGTGTTACCTTTATCTCACGAGTTTTACTTTCTCTGCACGTACTATGTTCATAGTGCACAGAAAATGTATTGTATTTCACCCAAAAATTCAATACCTAGATTTCACGGAAACACGTTTTAGGATCTCCTGAATAAAAAAAATTAGAATAACGTCCGCACGTGTATGTGTGTGTCTGTGAACAGGATAACTCAAAAACAAAGATTTTGAGAAGAATTTCGAAAATTTTTATTTTCTTAAAAGTGACCAACGGTTTTGAGTAAAATACCGTATATTAATATATAGACATATATACATATATATTTATATGGCAAATAAAATATATATGTTATAATTTATGGAAATAGCCTCTGAAGACCTCTTTATTCTGGAGAATTTTGCGTAACTTGCAAACCGTAAGAGATGGAAAAAAACTTAACACACAAAAATGTAGATCTAGTTAAAACACACAATTTGTGTCCTATACATTTTTTCGTGAAGTTGACCAATTTTTAAATATTCCTGGTTACTGGTTTCAGTTTTTAAATACTTAAAGCTTTTCGCATACGCGAATTTGTTAACGGATTTCATCCTCATGGCAACCAGCTTTTAAAAGAGTTGACTATCACTTTAGCCTATTTTCCTTCTACTTATAAGAAAGCAAGTAATAAGACAACTTCTGCTAATGGCTATGTCGATTAACATGATGTAGATACAAGAATAAGCTTTTTAACAATAATTTGTTACAGAGATGTAGAGACCTTTATGTGAATGGAACGCATTAGATTCAAAAAACTTTATCAGCAAATGCGATGCCATGTTAGCCATACTCGAACAAGATGTCGAAGCAAACACTGTTTCTTTAAAGTCATTCATCAACTGCGTTTCGGCAAGTGATGTTTACGAAGATGTAACAATTATCTCTTTACAGATACTATTTGCAATGCCGCTTCCATAATTATATGTCGTCCTCCGAGGTCAATGGGTTACAATCTAACTTCTGTTCCCAAGGAGGCGCGTTCGAATCCGGTGGAGGGTGATTAATTTTTTTTTTCGGGCGTAAGAATTCTTAGCATGGAACACAAGCCTGACAAAGAGTCTGAGCAAAATAAGCAGTCCATGTGTTCCATTCCAATAAATTTGTCTAATCTTTTATAAGAAACTGTTCTTATAAAAGATTATTCTTTTATCTATATCATGGTAATCGAGATAAACATTGGCACAATTGGTCTTATTACTTCTTTTTTTTTAAGTAGAAGGGAAATAAGGGGATAAATAATGCTAAAGCGATAGTCAAGTCTTTTAAAAGCCGATCGCTGTGTATAACAATTGAGGTTAGGTTCGCTTTGCATGGTCCCGTTTGAGAAAAACATGAAAAATTCTGCAGTACTCACTACAGTAAAGAGCTCTTCAGAGGATATTCCCAGAACATTTAAAATATGCATTTTATTTCTGATGCATATATCTTTAATATACGGTAATTTAATCAAAATCGTTAGTCATTTTTGAGAAAAATAAAAATTTCAAAAAATGTTTCAAGTAAACGGTAGTTGGGGTGTGGGAATTTTCTTGAAAATCCTCGTGCTGCATCCTTGGAAGATACAAAACATAAATACCTAGTTTGGTGTTTAACAGTCTTTTCATTTTTAAGTGATTCTTTCGGACTCAGGGGACTTCAAAACATATATTTCCGGTGAAATCTCTACATAGAATTTTTTGGTAGAATACAATATCTTCTCTGGCTACCATGTACATTGCTTGTAAATACGTGCTAGAGAACGTAAACATCTGATGAGTTCTATTTGCATGATCTTCTCCAGCTGTTCCACAAAAAACTTCCTTACAAATGAATATTCTTTTATCTACGTCAAGCTAATTGAGAAAAAGAGTGACAGAAATGGTCGGAGGGAAATAAGGGAATACTATAGGCTAAACGAACAGTCAAAACATTTGAAAGCTATCTATATCGGATACAATTGATATTCGATAATCTTTTGCATTACCGGAAGTAAAACAATGGAGACGAAAGGAAAGTCTACTTCCCGATAGATATAGTTTAAATCGTTTAAAATTTAAATAATTATAAGGAATATCATGAAAACGGTTAACTCTACAAACAATATATGTGAACATTGTGTTTTTAATGTGATCTTCGATGGCTTCGATTTTTTTTTTAGAAAATATTTGTTTCGCATTCTATAAAATACAAGTTTGCTATTTTACCAACTTTTCGTTTTTGAGTTCTACTTCCCCTCCTGCCCCCCCCACACACAGTCACACACATATACGTACAAAGTACACATATGAACGTTTTTATAAAAATGATGTTTTTTATTAAAGAGGTCTGAAAACATACATTTCCAGGGAAATCTCCCTATCGAAGGTTTGGTTGGAATGCAAGAGCGTCTCTATTTACTATGTAGCGAGTACATTTGTGCAAGAGAAAGTAAGTATTGTGAAAATGTGATTTGCAATGCCATGTCATGCATAGTGGAATAACAAAGGAAACACTATTTCCTTGCGTTTTGGCATAAGGGATGGTTTCGGAGACGGTTAGTATTTGCAGTGCCGATCTTTTTTGTACACCTACATATTTATGTCTCCTCCGTGGTCTAGGAGTAACACGCTAGTCTCTGGTTATCAAGACGATGACTTTTTCTGGATGTAAACATCATTAGCATAGCTTACTTTGCAAGGGAAGTAAAGCCGTTGGTCCCGTGTTGTACATTTACGGCACGAAAATAAACCTCAAACATAATAAAGAAGCCTCTAAGCAAAGTTATACAGTTTTCACGCTCCATAAAAATAGTACCTGAGAACCAAAGCAGTTAAAGGGCATTCATAGAAATAATTGTATAATGAAATAAAAAGATGCATGTTAATTTAACAGTGGGAAATCAAGCTAGTTATTCATTATGTTAATAATACAAAAGAGCTAGAAGCCATGGAGACCCCTTCTTAGTTGATTATGAATTCATTGACTTTTAGTATGTCAATGAAAGAAAAAGTGAGAATATGGCATTTCAATTCAAATCTCTGGTCAAAAACGGGAAAACTAAGGAATAGTAATCAAAACGGAGGACTAACCTTTAATCACCATTAATGTGTAGGGGATCGGCTTTTGTTTTTCTTATTTAAAGTGATTAAGTCCACCAAAGAACGATTTACTTTTGAATGTAGTAAACTATATTTCAGAGAGCTCCGATATCGTTCCAATAGGCAAAGAATGGTGTACAATGGCAAGGGACTTTTAAAAGGTTCGCTGGTGTACCACATTTGTCCGTCATTTGTATGAGTAAGCTGGGAATCCATAGAGCTCATCCAGGGAGTCCCACATCATTAAAAATTTTCGACCCAAAAGCTATAAAGCGCAACAGGCGTATGGGAATTGAGTGATCGAAAGAATATCCGGATTAAATCACGAAAAAATGCTAATCGTCAAACACTTTCAGTTTTCACGGTGATTACAAATAGAAAATAATCTTTAACAGCGTCTCCCTCCCAAACTAATTACTAACTAAGAAACACTCTACCTAGTTTATTATCGACTATAATTATTGATATAATGTATGACCAAACATTCAAGAAATTTCACCAATGACTGTGAAAAATTAAAATATTATTTTGTTTCATAATAAAATCATATGATTTCTACACTTTAATAAAATATATCGTTTTTCCCAATTAGCGAACTTTAACCTCCAATTAATTGAAGCAATAAATTGGAGGGTGCATGTTTAATGAATTATTCTTAACTTTTAACCTTATTTTCTCGCAAACCCTTTTCCAACACTTTTCCATATTCAAAATGCTCCACACGACACAATTGTTTCTTAATTTGTTTCAGATTTTCTCCACTTTCTCTAAATACACATTAAAGAAAATTGTCCAATTACTTTTTCGAAAAAATTATGTAATTTTGAGCTTTTTGGAGATTAAGAAGAGTTATACTTTGTCTACATTAATTACGGCTAATGTAAACATATTTAGTTTTCATCTCATTTACTGTAAAACTGTAATATTTATGTGAATATTTTTAAAAGTGCACCACGCAACTAATTTTGTTATTTAAATAACCATGCAAGCTGGAGTTTTTATATACGGCAAAATTGTCACTATGATTGTGTGAAATAAACAACTGGTGTATATTTAAAAAATAATTCTTCATATTTTGGATTTTTCTAATTTCACATCAATATTTGACTAAGGTTTGATAAAATTTTGCTTGGGATTGCGATTTTTTTTATTTAACTATAATAAGATATGAATTCTAAACTAAAAAATACATTGTTTTTCCAATTAATTTAAATACCACTTATTTTAATTCATAAATGGATAGGCGTGTGCTTATTAACAAGTACTATACCATATTTTCTTGTAAGCCTCATTAAACACTTTTCCTTACTCAGAATGTTCCAAATGATACAATATTTCACTAATTTGTTTTAAAATGTCTATACTGTCTTTCAAAAGCCCATTAAAAATGGTCATGCTACCTTTTCGAAATAACGTTTCTCTTTTTATAAATAAATTATTAAAATTTGTAAATCAATACCATTTACATCTTAATTATATATATAGTTTAAATAAAACATTATATTTTCATTGTAAAAATATAATAACTTTATTAAGATTAGAATTTATTTTGACTTTATTTATTATTTTTATTAGCAACAAAAATAATAATTGTTCTGCATTAATTTCAATAATATAAAAACATAATAATATATGGCAAAAATATTTGTAAATTAATTTACTATAACACTGGATTTATTTTGTAAATATTTAAACAATTTATCACCTGGCTCAGTTTTATGAGAACAATAAATTTAGAGTAACAAATTATGATTATTATTATTATTACTATTATTAAATAGCCATGCAAGCTGGAATTTTGATATATTACAAAAATATCACTTATTGTGAACAATTACTGCTACAAATTTCAACAAGATATCATTCATACCGTGAATATTCCAGATTAATTGCAAATAAGCATATCAAAAATGTATTACTAAACTTACCTGCTGACCTTTGTCTATATACTCTTTAAAGATTAGTTAAATAAGACTCTTCGATAGAATGTGATATGATACTTCTGTTCGGCGATCTAGAGGCGTAATACTCTTAATTTTTATTTTATTTTATTAGAGGAATGTGGCCTAGCGCCGGTACTTTGGGGCTCGGCTTACAGGCTTAAATTTACTATATATATATATATATATATATATATATATATATATATATATATATATATATATATATAACTATTAAATGTATACAAATTGCTGTTTAGAGGAACCCATACATTGTCCAGCCTTAGATCACCGCGTGCGTGCTTGGGAGATCTGCAGACTCGTGGTGAGGCTAAGGGCTTAACCATAGGAATGGTTGGATGGGCTGAAGTTTGGTATGTTAGTGGACTTTAGGGTGTTGCTGTTAAGGATAGACTACTGATAGGCTCCTCAACGGTTGCAATTTTCGAAGCAGAATCCCTTCCTCTGCTCCGCTGATGTCTTGTTTATTTATCTTAGTTGGTATTTATCTTAGTTGGTATTTATCTTTAGGTAACCACTCATCGGCTTTCATGTTGCCGAGTAGTCCCCCAATGATCTGACAAGGGCGTTCTTATTTTGGCCTAATCTGATGCAGAACTCTTGAGCCCGGCGCCTAATTACATCCGGCATGTATGGGAGGCCCAAAGCTGCATAGTAGGCTCACTGGGAAGCGTCGATATACAGAGTATATAGACCGGAGTCCTCTATTCTGTAATCGCTATAACCAGAGAAGTCAGGTGTCTGTTGCTACGCTCCACATCTCACAGGCATAGAGCATCAGAAGTTCACCACGAGCATTGCGATGAAATAAAATTCACACACCCTTATTCGAGAGGCCCTGGGTTCAAATGCATTTGAGCGATCAATCTGGCTGGGCTTTTTAGGTAGTTTCTTAAGAGACCAAGGTAAATACTAGAATTGATATTTAATATCATGACCCAAAGTTCCAAGTTTAGTAAAATGAAAATGTATGGTTATTACGATTGCGGTATTATCTATCCAAGATAGTAAAAGCAACTACTCTGGACAGCACCTTAGGATCATCTAATTGTCACGTAGCAAAGTTATTATAAACGAATATCTCAACTAAATTATCCGCCGTGATATGATCAAGTAGTAGAATTACGTAAACAAATAAAATAAAAAATGATACGTTCCATTCACATGACCTTCTCTACCTGTTCTATAAACAAACTATTCTTACAAAAGGTTATTCTTCTATCTACTTCATTCTAATCGATATAAGCATTGCTAGAATTGTCTTATTCCTTAGTTACTTATAAGTAAAAGGGAACTAAGGGAATACATTATACTCAAGCGATAGTCAAATCTTTTAAAACTTGTCACTATGAGACTGTCATTGAAATTTTGTTATTTGCATGACCAGGAGTAAAACAGAAGAAACATAGACAACTTCCTGTTTGAGAAAAGTGTAACACATCCAAAGAAGTATCTCGGAAACTGTTAACTTTACA
This sequence comes from Hymenopus coronatus, assembly GCA_030762935.1. NCBI lineage: Eukaryota > Metazoa > Arthropoda > Insecta > Mantodea > Hymenopodidae > Hymenopus > Hymenopus coronatus. The sequence continues at coordinate 55,077,471 of CM060892.1, read as the reverse complement.
AAAACAAAAGTATATAACATAAATTGTGCGCTTTAACGAGATCTACATTTTTGTGTGACAAGTTTTGTCTATCTCTTACCAGTTATGCAAAATTCATCCAAATTGAAGAGCTCTTCAGAGGTTATTGTCAGAAAATTCAAGATATACAATGAATTCGGCAATAAGCTATTCTTACAAAAGCTCACCTTTACATCTAATTCATGATGATCCAGAGAAACAGTAGTAGAAATGTTTTCAATGCTGAGTTACTTGTAAGTAGGAGGTAAATAAAGGAATACACCAAGCTAAACTGATAGTAAGATATTATAAGAGCTGGCCGCTAAAATTCTGTCATGTTTGCATGGCCAGCGAGAGATGAGTTCTCATTTGAGATATGTATGAGTGTCATAACATTGAACTTGGGTTTACAATAAACGTTCATGACAAACTGTGTGTTTTATTGAGACCTACATATTTGTGTACCTAATAAGATTTTATTTCTCTCTTACGATTTACAGTTATGCAAGGTAAATCAGAATTAAGAGCACTTAAGCAGCCATTCCCAGAAAATTCAGGATATACATTTTATTTGCGAGGAAAATAGTTTAAACATATGTTTTTACCTTCTCTATTTAGTACTTAAGCAGAGAAGGTATTGTACTCTAACCAAAAAAAAACATCCCATTCTTAAGAAAATGTCGCGTGTGTGTGTGTATATGTGTGTGTGTGTGTGTCTGCGAACACGATGACTCAAAAATAAAAAGTTGGTAAATTACCGAACTTGGTATTTAAGTTTAGTATCTTCCAAGGATTCGACACAGAGTTGGAGGAAAGTCCCCATATCCAACTTCTTTTTACATATAAAAAGATTAGAATATTTTGTTTTTCTCAAAGATGGCTCATAAAGATTAGATTAAAATAACGTATATTTAAAATATTTACATGAGAAATAAAATGTATACCTTGAAACTTCTGGGAATAGTATGTGAAGCCCTCTTTATTTTAGATGCATTTTTCAGTATTTTGCATAACTAGCAAACCGTAAGAAATAAACAAATGCAGATCTTGTTAACACACACAATTTATGGCATATGCATTTTTATCGTGGAGTTGATAATTTTTTAGATATTCTATAGATATTGGTTTCAGTTTTAAAATACTTTCACATACAGGAATTTGTGAACTCCTGGCAAAGAAACAGATTTCATCCACATGGCAACCACCAGCATTTACAAGATTTACTTCCCTCCCACTAACAACAAAGCAAGGAATAATACCATTTATGCTTATGTTTATCTGGATTAGCATGAGGTAGATAGAATAATAAACTTTTTAACAAAAGATTAAATTACCTTAGGGATAACAGCATAATTTTTTTTAAGAGTTCTTATTGAATAATTTGTTGCAGAGGAAGTCGTGTGAATGTAACACATCAGATTTTTTTGTCTTGAAAAGAGAACTGAGTCAATTGTATGGCGATCAGTTTTAAAAAATTTGAGTATTGCTTGAGCGTAGTGTACATTCTTATTTCCCTGCTACTTAGAAGGAATTATGTAACAAATCTTTAATGCTGTTTATCTAGATGCGCTTGAATTAGAGGGAAGAATAATCCTTTGCAAGAATAGTTTATCGCAGAATAAGTGGGGAAAGTTACAGTACAGCTCAATTCTATACTGCCACACACCCACACACACACACACACACACACACACACACAAACACACACATACACACACACCCAAACATAAGACCTTATTTTGTATACACTGTATTTCCAAGAGACTTGGACAAATTTTTGCACGGAATGACATACCTTCTCTACCTACTATGTGTAAGTACAGAAAATAAAAATATTGCTCTTTTTGTCCAGTCAAAATATATGTGTTTTCATACTGCCGACATACACCTTATTTACGTATGTTCTGTTTGTTTACCTCATAAGTTGACTTCACATTGGTAGAGGCTACGCCTTAGTCATTAATTGGAGAAAATCTGATGTTCCATTCACATGAATTTCTCTACACCTCTGCAACAAATAATTGTTAAAAAGCTGTCCTTTTATTTACTTCATGCTAATCGAGAAAGAATTAGCAGAAATGGCCTTATTATTTGCTTCCGTGTAAGTAGAAGGGGAATAAGGGAGTACTATATATAGGCTTAAGTGACAATCAAAAGCTGATTGCTATCTGACAGGTGTTGACAAATTCCCATATGAGAAGAGTATGAGTATTTTATAGCTGAAGCTAATAACAAAGAATATCTAAAAAATGATCAAATCCACGGAATATATATGACATAAATTGTGTTTTATCGTGACCTGCATTTTTGTGCAGTATATTTTTGGCTATCTCTTACGGTTTACCAGTTATACAAAATTCTATAAAAATCATCCAGAATATAGAGGTCTTTAGAGGCCATTCCCAGAAAATTCAAGATGTACATTTTATTTGCCATGTAAATATCTTAAATATAAGAGATTTTATTCAAAATTGTTAGAGCCATTTTTGAGAAAATCAGAATTTTCGAAACCTTTTTCATGTAAAGGGTCGTTTAGGGTTGGGGGTGTTCTTGAAAATCTTAAGTGTAGCATCTTTTAGTTTTTGAGCTATGCTGTCCACAGACACACACACGGACCTTTTGTCAAAAATCTGATGTGTTACACACACATGGCTTTTCCTAGATGCTCTACAAACTTCCTATAAAAGATTCTTCTTCTTTCTAATCAATGCTAATCGAAATAACCATTAGCAAAATGCTTTTTTAACTTGGTTATTATAAGTAAAAGGGAACCAAGGTAATGCACTAGCCTAAAGTGATAGTCAAATGTTTTAAAAACTATCATGCGATTGTCAGTTCAAATCGCTTCTTTGCTTGGCCAAGAGTAGAACAAAAGGAAAACGAACACTTCCTGTCTGAGCAAAGTTTAAGTACTTCACAATTGAAACCAATAACAAGGAATATCTCGTAAACGGTTACGTCCATAAATTGAGTGTTTTGATGAGATGTACATTTTTTGTTAGTGAGTTTTTGTCTCTCTCTTTCGGTTTAGCAGTTAAGCAAAATTCGGAAAAATTCATCCATAATAAAGAGGTCTTCAGAGGCTGTTCCCAGAAAATTCGAGATATTCATTTTATTTCGGATATAAATATACGAGATTTTAATCAAAATCATTACAGCCATTTTAGTAAAATAAAAATTTTCGGTATTTTTTTCATATAAAGGATTGTTTATGGTGGGGGGTTTCAGTTGAAAATCTTCGCATCCTTGGAAGATACTAAACCTAAATTCCAAGTGTGAGCGTTTTTTTATTATTTATTTTAGGGCTATGCTGTGATTAGACACACAAACACGGCCATTTTTTTTAAAAATTCTTTTTTCGGACTTAGGGAACACTAAAACATTTATTTCCGGTGAAATCTCGACATCGACGTTTTGGGTGCGTTACAATATCTTCTCTATCCCTATGTACATTGTAGATATGAAGCTAGAGCAAGTAAAAATGCTTTTTTAGATTCAGGGGGACCCAATGAAATCTCGGTTTCGAATTTTTTGTTGCATTACAATATTTTCTCTATACACTATGTACATAGTAAATGTAGGGAAAGTAAAAAGATAGGAAAGAAATAAGTTGCTCTAAGACTATTTATTATTTAAGATCAAATTCATGCCGACGGTCACCTATGGAATGCAACTAATCTGGAAGCTAAGGAAATTGGAAAGCGTCAAAGCTAGAGTCTTCAAAAGGACGCTGTGAAATCTCAAAATTCTCGAGAAACATCACAGTGCAGGAGCCTCTCTTCCTATTCGACATAAAAAGAGATAATGGAACAGACGCAATGGCAACAGACTCCTGGATACGTCCTAACAACAGACGCAATGGCAACAGACTCCTGGAGACGTCTTAACTTTCTATACGTACGTTTTGCGGTACATGGCTTCCACGGAAGGGTCTGCACGAACAGCACCTATCATGATCATAGCGACAATTGAAGTTTTGTAACGAAAAGTGCTCTAAATATCACCTACTGAAGAACAAACTATTGTCACTAATTGCACAAACTTAAGACTGGTAAATCCACAATCACAATGTAAACAGTCTTTATTTATCTCATCTTAGTACACTTGTATTTAATAAAATTATTATAAGGTTTTGCTCTATCTGCATCAGCGGTGACAAAACAAATAGACAGATACATTTCATGTACAAAGAATTTTAAAAACAACAAATTTACCGCTTGTACTGGAATTTCTTTTAATACTTTCTCTACTTAGTCCATAGTGCCTAAGTAGAGAAGGTAATGCACTCCACCAAAACATTTATACCGGGATTTCACTGATAATACACATTTTAGGTCCCCTATATCCAAAAGAGGAATTTTTATAAAAATGTCGCTTTGTGTTTCAACGCGATAATTCAAATACGAAAAGTAAAATAGCAAACATAAATACTATAATTGGTAACATCCAAAGATGTGCCGCGAAAGCTTTCAGGAAAACAACCCCCACCCCAAGCTACCCTTACATGGAAAAAATTTCGAAAATTTTGATTTTCTCAATAATGGCTCTAACGATTTTGATTAAAATATCGTACCTGCATGAAACATTTTTATGACAAATAAAATATATATTTTGAATTCTATGGCAAAAGCCTCTGCAGACATTTTCATTCGTTATCATATACGTTTTTTCGTGAATTTGAGCATTTCCAAATATCCCTTGTTATTTGCTTCAGTATTAAAATATTTAAACTTTCCTCATACGAGAATTCATCAACTCCTGGGCATGCAAAGAAACGAACATAAATCACTTAACAACCAGCTTTTAAAAGATGTGACTATCACTTTAACACCGTGTATTCCCTATTTCCTTTCTAGTTACAAAGAAGCAAGTAATAAGACCTTGTATGCTAATGTTTATCTCGATTAGCATGAGGTAGATACAAATGTTTTAACAATAATTTGTTACAGAGACGTAGAGAAAGGCATGTGAATGTAACACATCAGAGTTTTTTAGCTCTTGGCTTTGTATTTTCGAATGAGTATACTGTAAACATCCCTAAATATTATAAACTATTAGTGTAATGGTATAGTAAACATTGAAACAGTATATAAAACAGAGGAATATATACTTTTTAAACATCCTAGTGACATACATTACTCATAATGTACCAAACATTGGCTTTAGAAATGGTGTAGGATAATTAAGAAAATGTATTCCTTTTAGTGTTTAAAACAACAAACAGTGAGAACGCAATTAATATAGAAAAATGTGTTTGCACATATTCTCTAAGTGATATGTTTCAGTTTTATGAACGAGTTTAATTATCCTCAGCAAAGAAAAACACCATCATAAACAGTATTTGACTGTTGGCTTTATTTTTCCGTATGAAAACTTTTACTTTCTCTATACGTACTATGCATATAGTGTATAGAGAAGGTATTGCATTTCACGCAAAAATTCGATACCAAGGTTTTACCGGAAAAAGACGTTTTAGGGTCCCCAGTATCAAAAAATGTATTTTCAGAAAAAGGCCCGTATGTGTATGTGTGTCTGTGTGTAACTCAAAAACAAAAGGTCGGTAAAATACCAAACTTGGTATTTAATTTTAGTATCTTCCAAGGATGCGACAAACATATTTTGAGAAAAATCCCCCCACCCGAAACTACTCTTTACATGGAAGCAATTTCGAAAATTTTGATTTTCTCAAAAATTGCTTTAACGATTTTGATTAAAATACCGTATATTAAAAACAGTTATATGGCAAATAAAGTGTATATCTTGGATTTTCTGGAATAATATCCAAAGACCACTTTATTCTGTTTGGATTTTGCTTAATTTTGTGTCACTAGTAAACCGTAAGAGATAGACAAAAAATTTAGATCACGTTAAAACACATCATTTATGTCATATACTTTGTTTTCTTTGAATTGATCACTTCGGAGATATTTCTTATTATTTGGTTCAGATTTAAAATACTTACATCTTTTTCCACACGGAAAGTTGTGAACTCCAGGTCCTGAATAGAAACGGATTTCATCCACACGGCAACCAGCTTCTAAAATAGACTATCGTTTTACCCTAGTGTATTCCTTTATTTCCCTTCTTCTTACAAGGAAGCAAGTAATGGAGATAGTTGTCTCGATTATCATAAAAGAATATGCTTTTTAACAATAATTAGTTACAACAAAGTAAACTAATGCCAATAATCTACAGTAATACGAGTTGTTTCACAAGTCAAAGTCCCAGATATGACCATAGAAGTTAAAGGGGCCTATACAAATGAAACAATAAAACATGTACATCTCGGTAAAACACGTAATTTATGTCTAATACATATTTGCGAAGAAAACTATTTCCGAGAATTCCCCTGCAATTTTTTTTAAACTTGCAAATGCTTAAAATTTTCTCAAATGCTTTAAATTTGACGTGTTCCATTCTCATTCCTTCTTCAATATGTTCTGTAAAGAAACTATGCTTACAAAATATTATAATTTTATCTACATAATACTAATCAAGATAAACAGTAACAAAAATACTCTTATTACTTGCTTCGTTGTATGTAGAATGGAAATAAAGGAGCATACTAGGCTAATGCAATATTCAAAGCTTTTAAAACAAGCTATGTGATTGGAAAAAAAAATCGGTTTTCTTTCCATTACCAGGAGTAAACCAAAGAGAGATGAGACAGTGGAGAACATCCCGTTTGAGAGAAGTATAAGTATTTGAAAATTGAGACCAATATCAGGAAACAATTCGGAAATGGTTATCTCTAAAAGAATTATATGTAATACAAATTGTGTGCTTTAATTATATCTGATCCTTTTTGTATATATCTTACGATTTATTGGTGACGCAAAAGTCATTCAGAATGAAGAGGTCTTAAGCGGCTATTCCTAAGAAATTCAGGATGTACATTATATTCGCCTTTAATATATGGGTTATAATAAAAATCCCTAGAAAATCGAAAATTTGAAGGAAAAAATGTTGATGTAAAGGGTAGTTTGTGTCGAATCCTTGGAAGATACTGAACTTAAATACCAACTTTGGAGTTTACCGATTTTTTTATTAAAATGAAATTGTAAAACAACTGAGTCACTTTAAATTGTTTATCTAATATCTAAAATGTATTTGTAAGTTCAATTTGATCAAGCAATACTGGACACAATAGAATTAGAGCTAATAAATTATCAATAATAAACTATATACATAATCGCGTTTTCTCTATTGCAATATAACGATGAATATTGGCACTGAACGAAACAACAATTGAGAGAACATATGAGCAGAAAATGAAGTTCTATAAAGAATGTGGGATTTTATGTTGTGTGACTATAAAATGTAATTGATACAGTAGAAATTGAAAGCAGAAAACACTTTAAAATCGCAATAAAGTGTGAACCAAGAAGATGCAGAAAGCTTTCAGGATCTTATGGTTTAGGAGGTCTCTGAAGGTATCGTGACGGGTCAGTAAGCAACATGAGGAAGATGTAATTGAAAGTGAATTTTATTTATGGACATTAAGCTACTATGGTTCTAATTCTATCTTGTTAGTGAAAGGCTTAAACTTTTACTCTGGGGTTTCCATCAGGCTTGAGGTTCTTTTATGTACCACAACTCTATAACAAGAGTCCAAAGGTTTTACTTTCCTCCCGAAGGAATCCATGCTAAGGATTTTTACACTGGAAAAAATGCCATCGGCTTGCGGAGAACAACCTAGAAATCAGAGCCTAGACCACACAGGACGATGTTAGATGATGGTGATATAGAAGTACGAGTTAGCGTGTTACTGGAATTTTCCGCATGTAGAACTGAAACGCCTGGAGCAACTGGAATGAATTGTAGATTCAGCTTCCAGTTTGAAAAGCTGATGCCAAGAATTTCATAAAAACACATAATTTTGCTGTCCTAAGGCGTGTTTCCTGAAACGATGACCGACTTATTGTTCAATCAAACCTTATAAGAAGTTTAAGCTCCCAGACTCTCATACTGTTCACCCTTCCTATAATTTCTAAAACTGTTTGATATACAGAGGAAGTAGTAATGTATATGAAGTCTCAAAAAGATAAATTTATATAACATACCTGCATCTATATTAGAATAAAATATGTAACGCAACGAGCAGTTGGCAGGCTGAGGGCAGCCTAACGGTGGGTTAGACGTGTTCCAATTCTTACAAGAATTTCACCATGTAATGGGAATGTGGGGTTTGCAGGATGACGGATGAAAAGGGCTGGAGTGACATTAGGTAGCAATTGTGCTTCTCAACGGTTGCCAACCATGGGGCAACGGCCCTTGTGCACCACTGATGTAATTAGTTTACAAAATATTTATTTTGGGGTTTAAATTTTGAAGTCCATGCAACTATAGAAGGATTGCAAGGAGCTTAGCCGTAGCACTGTTGGAGGTGCTCCTTCATTACCGGGGATGCCCGCAAGCCCTGCGGGAAAGTCGGTATCGCCTGAAGAGGCGGTTTCTGGAAGTATACTCCCCAAGAGACCTGAGGGCGCTCCGATGGAATGATAAACCTTCGTTGAGCTTTATTGCCCAACTCCTAATCTCGTCCTGCAGGTATGGTTGACGAGAGCCTTCGTGCAGGAATCTCGTAGGAAATCCTAGAGGCACGGAATAGATGACCCGAAGGCATCTATTCCGTACCCGTTGAAGCAATAGCAGACTGGAGTCTGCCGCCGTGCCCCAAATCTCGCAGGCGTAGATTAGCAAGGGGCGATGAGAGCCCTCAAAAGGCTTAACTTAAGAGAACCGGCATCGTGGATTTCAGCATCGGGTACAAGGAGGCCGCAGCCCTAGTGCCCCGGCACCTCAGTTCCCTGATGTTGTACTCCCCAAAAAGGGTGCCCTTATCAAGCCTCACCCCCAATTAGGTGATGATGTTCGTCCATTCAATCCTTCGTCTGAGGTATGTGAATGAAGGGAAGTTTGTGGGAAAGATGCGCTTGGTAAAGAGGATAGCGTGGTTTTTCTCCAGGTTAATGGACAACCGCCAACGCTCTTACCACTCTTGGAGGAGGCGGAGGTGTCTCTGAAATATTAAAATCTGAAAATATATGTCTGAGAAAATTTATATGTAGACAAATATTTTGGAAGTGCATATGTTGCAAGAAAGCGATAAGAATAACTTTCAATAAAAATACATTTTCCTGCTGTCTGCTTCAATCTATCGTTTTTTTTTTTTTCAATATTATGGGCCCTTAATTTCAATACTTCTCAGTCTTCCTATTCAATTAAGGTACACTGGGCTGAGTGTACTTCACCGGTGGCGCTTTTTATGAGCGGTGGAATAAACATCCCATGATTACATGTGGCGGAATCAATGACAGTAGAATCCACCTGATCACAAAAACTGCCATTATGGTGTCATACGCCATTGAAATGAGAGGAATAAAATTAACTAAAACAAAAAGCCAAATTATTAGTTTTTAAACAGCTTTTTACTTAATTATATTTTTCAGAAACAAATTCTAAATGCTCTATCATTAAAAATGTTTAGTCCAAACCAAAAAACTACAAGAGCTTTAAATATACTTTTGATGATTAATAAAGTTTACTTTGAAATTCGAATACAGCTGATGCGAAAACATACATTTTAGAGAAAATCGCCGAAGAAAACCTAAGCATAAATGCAAGTTTGCTAACCCAGTCTAGATTATTAAAATACCTTTAAATGACAGACATATGCTATGATTTTATTGGTCTTAAATCATTTTGTTTTTTGTGCTCAGAGAAATGTAAAAATATATATTAAAGTGCAAAAAAAAAAAACAACAAAAAGACAAACAAAGAACAAACAAAAACATGTAAACTATCGCTGCTTATAGCGAGTACAACTAAATTCAGATATTACTAAACTCATGTATTATATTTTGCACAGTTTCTGCGTTCTTCTCCGTTACTCAATGTTTATATACATATACATCTAAATAGTTACATTTTGGTAATTTGTCCTCGCGTCCATAAATTTAATTTAAACAAAAAGGCTAGCTAGGAGAATAAACATTACTGATGAACTTTAAAAACCAGGGTTGCTTCATTCTCAACCAAACTATATTAAATTATTCTTGTTTATCCCAGCCGATTAGATTAAAACCATATATTGTTTTCAAGAAAACCTCCAAAGTGTTTGCGAAATATCACGAAAGAAGCATTTGACCTAGCAAACAATGGAAAGCATTTCAAACATTTAGTTTAATAAAGTTACATACTTAAAATACAATTTCACCCATCCCCCCCAAATTCTTGATATGCATATGGTTATAACTTGCTAAACAGTAGAAGATAACAAATAAAAAATAACATATGAATGAGATATAATGAAAAATTACCGTGTCGCCTCTTTGGAAGATATTGAACTTTAATACCAAGTTTGACATTTAAAAAACTTTTCTTTTTGAGTTGTGCTGCTCACAGGCACACGTGGACATATATACGACCTTCTTCTAACAATGCTATTTTTGGATTCTGGAGTCTCAAAACATATAATCCCGGTGAAAGCTCGATATCAAAATTGTGGATAAAATGCAATGTCTTCTCCATTTTAAATTGCACTTATGTTGTCAAGAGAGTAAAAGGGCGGTGTCTGAAGGTCAGTGGTGTTACCTAAGTTGCAAACATCCATGTCTTTTAAAGCATACCTAAAATGCATTTGTTATGTATTTCTTTTTAATCTAAGTTAAAGTGGAATATATAGTTATTTAGGCTGAGAAGGGAGTCTGGAATTGGAAACCCGGTATAAAATTAAAACTCACTTCAATTTGTATCATTGGTCATCAATCAAGCAAACCAAAACATTTGATTTTTGTGAATTTTGAAATAATTGTACCACATGTAGGTACAACTATATATAGTTTTTCTATTCCTAATGTGATTTAATACCGAATTTTGCTAAGGATTATTTCAAAGTAAGAAGTAAATCTTTAATTACAAGCAGAATTTATAAACTTCAATATAATTATTAAAATGGAGGGGCTCTTGTCATAAAAGAAGAACATTTTCAAGTAAATAAATCAGATGACGTACTTGGTAGTATGGTAGTAGATTGGTAGTAGCAGAATGCGGGTGGCGCTAAACTTCTGGAGTTATCCACACTTGGATAATATTTATTTATATTCCTAAAAACAAGACATTGAAAAAAACATAGAAAAGAACACTGCGACCACAAAAGAGACAGAGTAAACCAATATATTAAAAAAGTAAGTAATAGAAGTCGCTCAAGTCGAAGACTAAGCACACATGGTTGTGAAATCCAGGCACAAATCGAAAACTAGGAATTAAATAATTTTTGTGACATACTTGGAGAAGTTCAGACATACAACATGGAATATTTATAAAACTCTTAATACAACGAAAAAATTCTGTTAAAAATCTGATGTGTTCCAGTCGGATGACTTTATTTGTTCTGAAAACTAACTATTATTACAAAAGATTATCCTTTAGCTATATAATGCTAATCAACATATATGTGACCAAAATGTCTGTTATTACTTAGTTCCTTATGAGCAGAAGGGAAATAAGGGAACATTTTTAGTTATGTCTATACTTTCCCAAGTATGTCACAAAGCAGATTTAATTCCTAGTTTCTAGGCTAAAGCTTTTAAAAGCTGTTTCAATGCGATTGAAATTCGGTTCACATTCCATGAACAGGAGCAACAAAAAAAAATATATATATATATAAAACGGATGATGACTTTTTGTCATTTAAGAAGCACTGAAATATTTTAAAATTAGAATCAATAACAAGGAATAACTAAATAATTTGGCTCTACAAAAAATTGTGTATGACTACATTGTATGCTCTAATGAGCTCTACATTTTTGTGTACTTAGTTTTATCTATTTCTTACGGATTATCAGTTATGCAAAATCTTTGTAAACATATTTAACATATAGCATTTAATCAAAATCGTAAGAACCATGCTTTATAAATTGTTCCGTGTAAATGGAAGTTTGGTGGGGATTTCTCTAAAAATAATTAACTTAAATTCCAAGTTTGGTATTTTAACAGACTTTTCGTTTTTGAGTTATGGTACCCAGACATACACACGCCCATAAAAAACCACACACACTGGCCTTGTTTCTAAAAATATTCTTTCAGATTCAGTGGTCCTTAAAATATGTATTTCCGATTACATCTTGGTATCGTATTTTTGGGTGTACTACAATTTACATAGGTGCTAGAGCAAGTAAAATAGTGTATTTCAGGGACCTCTATATGTTTCCTGTAGGATATTTTACGACTATCAAGAATATAAAGTGAAACAAAAGTGAATCAATGAAGGAGACTTTACAGGTTCTTCACAAAAAAGAACTTTAGATGTATATTTTATGTAAGGTATCTTAAATGTGTAGTACTTTTTAGAGTAAATTGTGACAAAAAATTTTCCACACGTGAATGACAGTTTCGGAAATTTTATTGAAAATATGAGTGTATCATTCTTGGAATATGCAAAACCTAAATGTCAAATTTGATACTTATCTGAGCTTTTGTTTTCGCGTTATGTTGTCAATTTGCGACACAATAAATAGAACTTTGTAAAGAAAAACAAGATAAACTTTAGAGACAAGAAATAGGTAGCACAAGTTTGTTATGTGGACTCAAAATTTGGGCCCTGTCGAAGCGAAAAAATAAAATAGGAGCATCAAAAATGAGATTTTCAAGAAGGGTAAAAATCTGTACGATACTGGATACAAATCTAAATCCAGACATTAGAAATAAGCTAAACCATGCACAATAAACAATTAAACAGACCGAAACAGAATGAACTGGAAATAACATATTGAAAGAATGGAGCTCAGTGGAATTCCGAAGGCAATAAATTATACATCTATAGCAATCAATTCACATATTTTGTGCTGCACCAAGCAAGCTTGCTTCGTGCATGCTGTGGGTAATCACGCGACAACAGTGCAAACACACGGCACCAGTCTATAGTCTCTCTTTCCTTACTGTGTGTCGTGTGTCAGTTTATAATGTCGGGAACATGAGGCAATTCGACATGTAAGCTATCGACTCCTAGAAGGAACCTTTAGGAGTGAGTATTATGACTGCAAGCAGCTGAAACTAATAATTAATAATATAACCTAATATAAATGTATAGCTATAACATCTAAAACAGATTATATTATCAGATGTAAGTTACCATATGCTTAGTTATACAATAAATCCTAAAAGTGGAACTGTAGAGGCAGTTCGCGATACCTTATGTGCAATACTTACGCAGAGGGACAAAAAATAAAGTCCTTAAGATAAAAAGACAGAAATCTAGCAGGGATGCCAAATTGGTAGGATTGGTTCAAGGAAGCATACGTCAAACGCGCCAAAAAGCAAATTCGGGGTAGTAGGTACATATCCTAGGGAGATTATATACAAGTCCTGTCACAGTTTTAAACCAGTTTTTCCATTAATTTTTACCTAGTTCACTGATTCTTAACATCAAGCAAGCGTTTATTTACATGAACAATATAAAACTCGAAATCTCAAGGTTCTCTTATGAGCGAACGCGTAGGGCACCACAAAATACAGTTTCGGCTAGAATCTTCGTAGATTTACAAGGGTATTATAGTTGTTACTGTTATTTCTGTAACGGTTTGAAACAAATACTCTAACCTGTATTCATAATGTATTATTTATAAAATAATGAATTATACCTATAACGCCCTGCCTTAGGGACATAAATTCTCCAGCTAGACATAGCAAATATATTCTTATTTATAGAAAGTGGCGGAATAAGTGTTTAGTTTTTAGCTGAATTCGCACTCTACAAAAAATGTAATTTGAAACGTCATTAAGCAATCCACGCAGGTGCATATGATAGTTACTTAACAGAAAAACGTCTCTTTTAAATTGTTCAGCCTAAATATTTAGTAAGAGCTTAATCATATTCACGTTTTTCAGCACAAATTAATTATCATACTGTTGACGAAATAATGCACTTATAGTGGTATTAACCGAGTTGGGAGTATGTTGTTTTATTATATTAATTCTATATTATTTTTCATTACTTTTTCAATTAACTATGTTACGACTACGAATCATCACCAAACCTATAATATATATAAGTATAAGTATGAGTATTAATGTAAGAGACATAATAGATCACATTTCTTACTTAAACTTAAAAAAACAGGAACTTATAAAATGTTTGATAAACCCAAATGTGTCCTTCCTACAGAAAATTTAGTTCAACTACTAAACTACTGTTCTTAAATGAAGGATATGAATTTTAAATAAAATAATAGTGATAGGAATTAACACAAACTCTAAGATTTCCAACCCAAACTCAAGTCAATCTATAAAAAGTGGATTGCGTAATTCAAACGCAAAATATTGCATATTGCACTGAAAGAATTAACTCTTCCTACTTCGCGTGATGTGCACAGTAGCTGATTTGTAGGAGCATCGACAAAAGTTGCTTCCCATGCTTTACCCAAGGGACCAGAGGAAGGAAATGTATGGGATTCTAAGAAAAATATGAGACCTTTATTGCTGGAACAGATAAAAGAAAGTATGGGGTAGAAGAACAAGAAAATGAATTATGCTATTCATAGGCAGAAACGCGTATAAGGAAATCTTATAAAATTAATTTTGAGTCTGAATAAATCTCAAAATTCCGGTAACACCTCGACATCCAATTTAGAAATGGAATACAAGGCTCTTTCGGTCTACTACAGGTAGTTGGTAGAGAAAGTAAAAATAAGCAACAAAAAAAAAGGCCTCTTTGAAATTGCTTTTTTACGTTTACCTTTTAGATTAGTTTAGAATATAAAACGTAGTCTATCTGAAGGCTTTCTATGTCTCCACATGTCAGCCTAAAAACTTTATTGTTTAATCCCATTGAGATTATCCTAGCATCGAATTCAAAACTCTGTGCCCTTGAAGCTTGGCTCCAATACCAGGATCGAATCCTAAACATTCAAGTACTTCAAAAAGGATGCATCTTCTCCTTTCTAAAGATGGGCGATCAAAGAAAATAACTGAAGGCGATTCCTCAGCTTCACAGTCGATAAGTGAGATCTCCATGTTATATGCAGTACGGTATGTAGATGTTTTCTAAAATGCCCATGTGCAGTAATTAATGTAATCACTGTTTTAAGACGCAGTCCATCTAGTCGTAAGATAAAACGTCTTTAGGGGCCTGGTGCGCTAGTTAGTTTTTGTCCTGAGCAAGTTTGCCCATACTTTAACTGTGGTTTTGACAGTTCCGGTCAGAAGAGTGGGGCTTCTACTCACTTTTCTTTTTTGTTAAATAATCTGTTTCTTTCTTTTCCTTCAACCCCTTGATGTCCTGCCACCAATCAGAGCTCCAGACCATTTCTGGTGCCATAGACATTCAAGGATTGAACGCAATCGCAATCTAGTTTTGATGAGAAAAATACTTGAGTGAGGATGGTGATATATCTTCAACAATCATACAACATATAAATTTCCCTTCAGCCATGCACATATACTGCCAACTGACGGCAGGTCATCAAGGTTGGAACTAATCAGTGCTAATACAGCTTTCTGCAATGACACTCCTTTGGCCGTCAACTTTTAAGAGTTGCATATGTTTCATTAGTTCTTTCTCACTGTTGAACAAAGTTCTCTGTACTTGTGTGAGAACTGCAAGCAACCCTAGCAGTGGAGTGCACCATATTAACATACGTATTACTCAACGTCAATACAAACAGTTTGATTTTCCAGTAATTCCTCATGCAGCACTCGACAACGACATCTCTCTCTCTCTCTCTCTCTCTCTCTCTGTCAGAATATAATCAATTTCCTCAACTGATTTGTAGAATTAAGGGTTAACCAGAGATGTACTGATGTCGGAATGTAACTAAATCAGTCGTAAAGAAAAGCCGTTACTGTTACATCTTTCTATTCCATTCTTCCTAAAACTAACATCTATAAAATTAAAATACCCCAATAAAACATTTTACTTCCTTTAGCATATGCACACAACGTACATATTTGATAGAGAAGGCATTGTATTCTCGATATCGAGATTTAACCAGAAATATATCTTTTGAGACACTTTGAATCTAAAAGAAATAGAAAAAAGTCAGTGTTTTTGTCTGTGGGCAACTTAATTCAAAAACCAAAAGTCGTTAAATACTAAACTTAGTATTTAAGTGTAAGATCACCCAAGGATGCGACATGAAGATGTTCAAGAAAATTCTCCCACCCCAAACTTCCCTTTACAAGGAAAAAATTTCGAAAATATTGATTTTCTTAAAAATGGATGTAACGATTTTGACTAAAGTGCCATATGCTTAAGATATTTTTATGTCAAATGAAACATATATCTTACATTTTCTGGGAATAAAACCCGATTAGCTATATAGGACAGCGAATGATTTACTTATGCTGAAATAAACCTAGAATCGATAAGCTTTAACGTACTCGAAATTTGTCACCTCAGGATAAAGAAAACCCCTGCATATATTCCATTTACATAGCTTTCTCTGTCTGTTTACAAACAAATTATTCATATAAAATATCATTATTTGTTATTCATAATACTAATAAAGATAGCATTACCAGAAATGATCGTATTATTTAATCCCTTATAAGCAGAAGGTAAATAAGGTAATACATTAGGCTAAAGTGACAGTAAATCAAAAGAGATATGAAAGAAAATACAACTTTCGGTTTGAGAAAGGTTTAAATAGTTTAAAACTGAAACCAATACCAAGGAATATCTAGGAAATCGTTAGCTCTATTAACAAAAGTAAATGAAATAAATTGTGTGTTTTAATGAGATCTACGATTTTTGAGTAGTTTTGTCTATCCATTAAGGTTCACCAATTATACAAAATCACCCAGAATTAAGATGTCTTCTGGCTCTATTGCCAAAAACTTGAAGATATACATTTCGTTTGTAATAAAAGTATTTGAAAACTTTTTTTTTACGATACTTTATTTTAATCAAAATCTTTAGAGCCATTTTTGAGAAAATTAAACGTTTCGTGTAAAGTGTAGTTGTGGGCGGTGAATTTTCCTGAAAACCTTGGTGTCGTATCCTTAGAAGATACTGAATTTAAATACACATACTCACTTTTTTGGATTCAGGAAGTATTAAAACATGTAATTCCGATGAAGTCTCGGTATCTAAATTTTGGGTGGAATACATATCTTCTCTATTGTGTTCATTATACATACTTACGTGATAGAGAAAGTAAGACATATATAACGCCTACAATTCTAAACAAAGGAAGAAAGTAAGCAAATAGTCAAATGCTACCTCTAAACGTGTGATGCTTGTTCTCATGTTACTCAATGTTTATTAAAGCATACGAGTAATTCCACGGCTAAAGGAGAGATCCATTCCTTATATAGATTAATTTTCTGTTACATTGTACCGCAGAGGAGCAGTAAGAATGCTGCTGCAAAGTCACAGGTAACTTAATGACTTGAACAAGTTATTCTTTAGAAGGGGGCCAGAATGATTAATGATAGTGATGACGGCACCAGATTTGCCAGTGCACAATCTTAACATCGAGGAACCGGTTTCCTTGAATTGCACTTTAGAAGTGCTAGGGGTGCTATCCCAGCGCCGTAGATCGTTGAAGGACAAAAGTGCAGAGAGCACAGTATTTTGCAAAAATACTGTGTAGAAATAATAAAGTTAAATTTTATAGCTACAGCTATTATTATATATTTGAACCTAAATGTATAAAACTGCAGCCTTCCAACTCACAATAAAAGATATATGTTCCATTCATTTGATTTCCTCTACCTATTTATAACGACTATTCTTACAAAAGGTTAATATTCTATCTACTACATGATAATCTAAATAAGCAATAACAGAACTCGTGTCATTACGTAGTTCATATAAGTGGAAAGTCAATAAAGAAATACACTAGCTAAAGCATTAATCAGAGGTTTTAAAAGCTGGTTGTGCGTAATTGACATTCGATTCTCTTCATGACCAGGGGTAAGACAAAAAAATTCTCGTTTGAGAAAATATAATTATTTTAAAATTGAAACCAATAGCAAGGAATATCTCGGAAATGATTAAATCCACTAAATTGTATGCTTTAGCCAGATCTACATTTTTGTGCACGAGTTATTACGGTTTACTAGTTATGCAAAATGAATTCAGAATGAAGAGAACTTCAGAGACTATTCCCAGAAAAATCAGGATAAACATTTTGTCATGTAAATATGCTTATTATTAGAGCCAACTTTTGATAACATGAACATCTCCGAAAGATTTTCCATGTAAGGATAGTTTGGAGTAGGGGCTTTTCTTGAAAATCTTCGTGTCGCACCCTTGGATGATTTGGAACCTAGATGTCAAATTTGGAACTCAACCGAACGTTCATTTTTTATTTATACTGTCCTCACACACACACATACATACACACATCTACACACACTTTTTTCCTAAAAATGCTTTTATTGGATTCAGGAATCCTTAAAACAAATTTCCGTTAAAATTTCGGTAAAGAATTTTTAGATGGAACACTTTTCTATTTGTGTACATTGTACATATATTATAGGGAAAGTAAAAACATGATGCTTTACGTTTAAATGATTTTCCCTAAGTTCCATAAAGTATTCCTAAAAACATTTACAGAGATGATTTGATCTTATAATTTGGTTGAAGGCGCCAACAGACTTTTGGGTGATGCATCTGTAAAATGTAACATGTTAAAATAATATGTATTCTAAACTTTAAAAAAATATATATATACTTAGTATTTTCCGCTTGGTGTAATCTAAATGACACTAATGAAACTATGAATGGTTAAACGCATAAACATTATTATTATTATTACTATTATTATGGAAACCTAAGTTTAAATTCTGTTTTCTCGCAGATATTTTTTACACATCTTTCCATGCTAAAAGTTCTCCACACAATGCAATTTTTACTAGTTGTTTGATAATTGTTTGAAAATGTTTATACTGTCTCTAAAATGTACATTGAAGAGAATGGCAATATACTTCTTTGAAGTACTGTTCCAGTTTAGAGAAATACAGCATTTACTTTTGAATAATGAAGAGTTTGGACACAACAAAAGGTAATCATTTTACTTTCTCTATACGTACTATGTACATAGTGTATAGAGAAGGTATTGTATTGCACTAAAAATATCGATACCGAGATTTAAGTGTTTTTGGTCCCCCTGAATCCAAAAAAAAGCATTTTTGGAAAAAGGTCCGTGTGTGTGCGTGTGTGTGTCTGTGGACAGCATAGCTCAAACACGAAAAGACCAAATACCAAACTTGGAATTTAAGTTTGGTATCTTCCAAGGATGCGACACGAAGATTTTCAAGAAAATCCCCCCACCCCCAACTATCGTTTACATGAAATTTTTTTCGAAAATTTTGATTTTCTCAAAAATGGCTCTAACAATGTTGATTAAAATAGTGTATATTAAAGATATGTACATGACAAATAATATGTATATCTTGAATTTTCCAATAGCAAACTAAATGATATAGCCGCCAACAATAATTTTTGTTATTCGATAATATATATATATATACAAAATGCGTCGTGACTGGGTTGTAGTAGAAGGCTGCACTTTCATCACATTCTCACTGTTCAGCATACAGTTACAGAATGTCCTTCCAACGATATGCAACGGCTTCAGCGATGTCTCAGTGACCTTAAATGATCTAACTGTCTGTCATAATATAGTAAAGTTTATGAAATAAATAAAATTATATAATTCTACATAACCAATTGTGTGCTTATAAAATGAATAAAATATTTTTAAAATTTATTGTAGTCATGACATGACTTGTATGTTAAAGCAACAATAATAAATGAAAAAATAAAACAGAATGGTATAGCTAGCCTTCTATCCATGCCTCATACAAGACACTACTTTAATCCGCGAAAAACAGAGGGCGCTGGAATATGCTATAGCTGTTTTCAATATCTGTGGACAGATGGCAAATAAAAACTATTGCCATTAATTTTTCTGAAGGTAGTACTTCTGGTTGTGGTTTTAAATATTCAATACGGTATTTACTTTGATGACTGAGGGAAACCACAAAAAACTCAGCTTAATTGGTCTGTACTCAGGATTTGAACCAAAAACCTCCCATTTGTGGGCCACAAAGATTACCGCCTGTACCCTTCCATCAGTCGAAAAAAGCTGATTATATATCTATTTCTTGCTAATCTAGATATATTTGCAATTAAAGTTCAGACATTTCGTTATTGCATAGATAAGTTCTCAAAACGAATCTCAGATTTTATAAAAAGGCTGTCACTCACTGTAGAGCTTGAAATTTCACGATCTTTAAATGTGAGCAAGACTGAAGGACGGAAAGAAAGTAAATGACGACTTCCCAGCTCAGAAAAGTATACGTATTTGAACATTCAAACATTAGGAAAAATATCTTCCAAATAGTTAAATAATATACATTTATTACATATTCGATATCTACATGTGTGATTTAAGAATATCTATATTTTTTGCTAAATAAAATTTGCGTATCTCTATTGGTTTTCCAGTTACACAAAAGGCATTCAGCTTGGAGAAAAATTTACGGGCTATTTTCAGAAAATTCTGGATGTATCGTGCAAATATCACAAACATATCATATTTAATTAGTTTGTCCCTTTTATTTGAGAGTGTATTTGTGAAAATCTTATGATAAACATTTTACAACTTTTAAAGCTAAACACAGTTTGATATTTAACTAAATTTTTTTGCTATTAAGAAATCTTCTTCATAGGTACACAGTCACACTTAAATGCACACAGAGGCCTTTTTATAAAGAAGTTTTATTCTTTTCTATTAGATTCAGGAATTCCAGTGAGTGAAATCACAGAAGCAAATTTTTGAGTGCAACGCAGACTGTAGAGAAAGTAAAAGACATTATAAACAACGTAAAAAAATATATCTTATTTTACAAACCATTATTACATTAATTCAATTACAATGATTCTTAAGGTTTAAAATAGTATGTGCACAAAAATAGAATGTGTGAAATGTTTAATCCTTAATCCCATTACATCTTTAATATATTCCTTTTTAGTTTGGAAGTAAACTGTAGGTATAAAACTAAATTTAGTAATATATGTCCGTCATAAACGTGATATAAGCAGGCAGAAAGCAGGAGGAAAGGAAAAGGAAAGGAGGAGGAAAGGAAAATAAACTCAATTTATGTTACTGATCAAAACTCTACTGCCAATAGAGGTATTTCCTTCGTGTAAAATGTTTCGAAAAAATGTTTAATGTAAGGATAGTTTGGTGTAGGATGGTTTCGATGAAAATCTTCGTGTCGATCTCTAGAAAAACATGAAATTTAGTATTCAATGGACTTTTAGTTTAGGAGCATGCTATTTGCAGATTTATGGACACACACATGCGTAAAAAACTGTTTTATTTTATTTATTACGTATTTTATGGAAAGTATTGTATTCCAACCGAAAATTCCATGTTGAGATTTCATCGCAAATAAATTCTGAGATCAGCTAAAAAAAAAAATAGTTCTCTTAAATACCAAATTTATATTTATGGTTGCATCTTTCAAGGGCGACTTTCAAGAAAACCTCCCATCCCAAATGCACTTTATATGGTAATATGGTAAATCTTTCGAAAATGTATATTTTCTCAATATAAACATTTTGATTAAAGCACCGTGAGATTTTTATATTTTCATTACAAATAAATACCTAATTTTTTCTGGAATTAGCCTTTGAAGTGCTATTCATTATGGATGGCTTAATATTGGGTGATAAGCCATAAGAGATGGACAAAAGTGTACTGAACAAAAACGCAGATATCGTCAAAAACACTATTTATGTAAATACACTTTTGAGTAGCGTTAATCTTTTCCGAGATATTCCTTGTTATTTGTTTAAATTTAGAAATGCTTTACTTATCACGAATGTGAAGACCTCATTCCCTTTTTAAGACCATTTCTGTAAATGATGAGGAGTAGATTGATAAAGTCATGAGAATGGAACACAACAGGTTTTTATAAAGGTGGTGCGTGTGTTCTTTTAGATTCAGGGAGTCTCCAAAAATGTATTGCTGGTGAAACTCTAGTAGCAAAGTTTCGGGAGGAATGCAAACAAGAAAAAATAATACTTAAATGATAAACAACGTAACAAATCATACTTAACTAATAAATCATTGCATTATTACTATCAAAATGTGTTATGCTTTAACAGATATTATGTCTATTACAATAAAAAAGTGTGAATTGATTTGTGTACTCCTTAATTCTATGAAAGTAATTATGAAATTTGGAATCTTGTTGGATATCTTGTTGAAATGTATACCAGTTATTGAGCAAAATAAGCGACATTTGTGCACTGTTTTAAAAATCGGATTTGCAAGGTTATTTAAATACTAATTTTGTATTGTATACATTCATAGTTCTATTAAAGACTCTCCTCGTGAAGCATTTTTAAAAACATTCACAAAAAAAGTTAAATTTTTAAATTAAATGAGTTTAAAAGTATATCTGTGATACCCAATTTTATATCAACCCTAATAATACTTTTTGTATTTTTCAAAATTTAATCATTCATTTAAAAAATTGCAGCATTATTTCGAAGCAGTAAATTGTCATTTTAATGTAATTTTGAGAATCCGTACAACATTTTGGAAGTGCATTATTAAATAATTTAATCGTGTGGATTGTTTTGAGTATAAAATAAAAAAAAAGTTTTCAAGAAATCAAACTGAAGTTGGGCGAGCCTATTACAAGCACGTGGTTGTCCATTAAGGTTCACTTAATCGGTAGTTCAAATGCGCAAAGAGAAAAAAATATATTTTCCTAAAATTTAGAGTGCACATAATTTTATTTATAAACATTAATCCTTAGGTTTTTAAACATTTTTGGAGAGCCATTCTTTAAAACTTTATTTTAAGTTATAGCATTTTAATCTCTAAAATTAATCATTTTCAGAAAATAAATGTGTTTGAAAATGTAATAATAATAATATTAGATAATATTGTAATACTATAAAAGATACTTTTGCAGTATAGAAAAATGTAAATGTATTTACACAAAAACTGAGCTTCATGGAAATTTTTGAGAGCGTGAAAATATAGTTTTGAGGAAAATGCTATTTCATAACATAGTATGCTAGAAAACAGGATATTTTACGATTTCTAAATGGCTCTAGATGCCAAAGCAAGAAGGAGTAGTTAAATGTTTTATATTTATGAATGCTCAAAAGTTCTAACAACTATTTGCTATAAAAAAAGCGTTATTCGATATTTTACTGATTGTAGCCAAATTTTATTCCCAGTGTCCAAATTTCGCAGATGCATTAGTTTGAACCTTTAAAAGTATTTATTTTAATTTTAAAGCAAGCTGTTTCGTACAGCAATCATGGAAGTTGAACATGTTGCAACGAGACAAATTCCGTAAGAGGTATATTGAAGGAAGTTCACGAAGAAAAGGGAGGATGTAAATTCAAACATTTGTTGATCAAAACACGACTGCCAATAGAGGTATTTCCCTTCTGTCATCAGAGAGGAAACTGACTACGCCAGTTATATGTAAACTGTGACGATGGACATTGCCTTCCATTGTCTTGTTCTGGGCGTATCTTTGATGGAAGATGGGAGGATTTTGAGCTTCAACTCTGCACCAAATTTTGGAAAGCAAAATAATATGGAGGGCAGAGAAGGAGGAGGGCTTGCATTACAGCATCCGTGCAGAGTAGTAATAACTGACAATGTTCAGAGAGAGAGGGAGAGAATGCCCCGGACAGAGATAATTCGTATTCTTTTGCTAGCTGCACGTTAGAGCCGCAACTGACACGTCCGAGGTAGTCCAGCCCAGGACCCTGTGATGGCAAACTTTTTTATCCCTGCACACTCACTCACCCCCACCTCATCCCCAAATAATAAAAAAAGAAAAGTTTTTACCGTACAGTCAGAATGTCCAGATGCATTAATCACGCACTACCCATCCGCGCGCATGCGCACCTCTGTGTGTGTGTATGGTTGAGACGGAAGTGGTAAAACATGCTGTATCCTATTAGTTTTTTTATAATTTATTTTTACCGTGCTAATAATAACTTTAATGTGATTTAGGTGTGCAGCCAGCAGAAAAATTAAGATGTTCATTTGCACGGAACTCTCATAACATCAGATTCCTTTGTCTCAAATGTTCATATAATTCTCTCTGATGTTTCGGCAATATTAAAAATTATTCGCTTGGGCTTTGAAGTGCTGCAAAGCATGTTGCGTTATGGTAAGGTGATTGCATTCTCTGCTTGTTAGTGTTCAAACATCAAGACAGGTGTATGTCTCAGCCTTTAGCATAATTAATTGAGGAAAGATGATTATTACGTATTACTTTATTTACCACGCAGATTAATAGATAAGTTACGTATTCCACCAAAAAATGTGATTTCGAAATTTAACACAAAATTTATATTTTGAGGTTCCCTGAATTCATAAAGGCAATTAAAAGAAGCTCCTGTGTGTACGTCTGTGAACTAAAAAAGCAACTAAAGGTCCCTTAAATACCAAAACTGCTAATTAAGTTCAGCATCTTCTAAGAATGCAACATGAAGATTTTTAAGGAAATATATCATACCTAACTACTCTTTATATTATTTTTTTTCTAAAGCGTTGATCATTTCAAAAATGGCTGTAGCAATTTTAATTCAAGTATATGTATGACTATTTTCATGACGAATGAAATGTATATCTTGAGTTTTCTGAGATTAGCCTCTTTATTCTTGATTTTCTTTCCTTAACTGGCAATTGTAAAATATGTAGATATTTAAGTGTGATAAATGTTTTCCGTGGGGTAAATAATTTCCGAGGTATTTCATATTATTAGTTTAAATTTATCAATACTTATCCATTTCTCAAATGGGAAGTCGTCTTCGTTTTTCATTTTTTTACTCCGGGTCATACTGTATTCTCCATACCTACAGGTTTCTCGTGTTTTCTTTGTACTGACAAATAAATAAGTAGTATATTTATCTTGATTAGCATAAAGTGCAGAGAAAATTCGCTTCTGAATGAGTAGTTTGTTGCAAAATAGATAGAAAAGGTCATGTGAATTGAACATTTTATATCTTTACTTTCTGCAACACATAGCCCATTCACCCAACATATTAATGTGTTACATTCACATGACTTCCTCTATTAGTGATTTTACAATTTGTTCTTACGAAAGTTAATTTATTTTCTACCAATGTATAATGTAGATTGTAGATAGGGAAGTTGTTGTATTTCAGTCAAAAATTCATTACCGAAATATTATTGGAAATGCATGTCTTAAGTCCCTTGAATAAAAATAAAGTATTCTTAGAAAAAGATCCGTCTCCCTCCCTCTGTGTGTGTGTGTGTGTGTGTGTGTGTATGCGCGCGTGTGAACAGGATAATTCAAAAACGAAAAGTCCGTTAGATACCAAATTTGGCATTTATATTCAGTAATGCCCAAGAATGCAACACGAAGCTTTTCAATAAAATTCCCCCGCAACAAACTACCCTTTGCATGGAACATTTTTCGAAATTTTTTATTTTCTCTTAAATAGCTGTAACGATTTTGATCGTATGTTTTTATACACTTTGATGACAAATAAAACGTATATCTTGAATTTTCTGGGAGTAGCCTTTGAAGCCTTCTTCGCTCTGGATACCATTTGCATGAGTGGTAAACCGTAAGAGGAGAGTGCTTGTCATCAAAATCGACTTTATGTGAGATTTATGGTGGACAAAGGGGCGCAAGGGCGGGTTTTTTCCGGGTTCCCTCGCCATTGCATTCCACCGGTGCTCCATCTTCATTCATGTATCATCAGTGTCATCGCCTGCGGTGCAACAAATAGTAAAAATGGGCGTTAAGCACTACAAAATGATATTCAAGATTCCTGGTTATTGGTTTAAATTTTCCAAAGGTATTCCCAAACATGCAGTTGTCGTTCATTTTTCTTTTGTTTTTCTCCTGGCTAGGGATGGGCTTTTAGAAAATTTGACTGAGCATTAGCTAGCGTATTCCCTTATTTCCCTTAAGTAATCAGAGCATTTATGTTTAGGTTTAGCTCATTTAGCATGAGGTAAACTGAATAATGACTTCTAAGAACAGTTTGTTGCAGAATAGGTCTTGAAAGCCATATTTTTATTCATTTACTTCATTTTAACCGAGATAAACATTTGCATAAATACCTAGATTACACATTTCATTGTAGATATAAATGATAACTGATAGTCAAATATTTTAAGTTCTAGATGTTTTATTCTTCATTTAGTCTTTTCAGACCATTTCCGAATCTGTGATAATGCACTGCCTATTTTCATTATCGTAATACTATTGACATTTTATTTGTCATGTATATACCTTTAATATAGTATGTTAACCAAAATTGTTTTAGCCATTTTTGAGAAAATAAAAAATTTCAAAATCTGTCCATGTTTCTTGTAGTGTTTAACGTCCGCTTTTACTACATAGCTGAAGTACTAGTGGAATATGATGGCAGGGGAAACCAGAGAACCACTCGGCCACGGCACGCCCAGTTTTTTCCATCTAAAGGGTAGTTTGGAGTACAAAGATTTTCCTCAATATCTTCGCGTGGCATCCTTAGGAGATATTAAACTTAAATAGCAAGTTTTGGTATTTTACCGATTTATCGTTTTTCAACTATAGTTTTCACAAACATACGGATACACACACGAATCTTTTCTATTTTTATTTAATTCAGGAAATCTGAAAATAATGCACTGCCCATATTCATAATCGTAATACTATTGTCGAAGGCCAGTCTGATGGAATGTGTATGAGTAGATAGTCACCATTTGATGTATAAGTCTTAGGTTTACTAACACAATAGAGTATTTATGTATCTTCTTTATCTACATCCTCTTACGACTTAAAGTCTCTTAGGCATTTCAAGTTAGTTAAAATTTTAAATCGCTACAAATATTATAATATTTGAAATAGGATAAAACAAAACAGGTGACATATTTGTGAATACAATTTTATTTGCTGACGATCAAGTCATTTTGGAACTACAAGAAATTAACTCCAAAGAACAGTCTACAAATGGCAGCACATACTTAAGAAATATATGTAATCTATAAATATCTAAAAATAAATAAAAAACAATGGCTTTCACAGAAAAGTTCTCTACAAGATCAAAATAATAGAACAAGTAAACACCTTTAACTGCCTGGATATCTCTTGATCAAGAAAAATGTATACAACAAAAATAAGTTCCAACATATATGTGGAACTATACAAAGAACATTAAGAAATAAAACCAGAAAAGAAAAAATCATGAACTCTTATAAGTTACTGGATATCTCTACGCTTTTATATGGCAGCGAAAATTGGATTTCAAACAGAGCAAACAGGAGAAGGTTACAAATAGCTGAGATGCACTTTCTTAGAAGAATAGCAGGTTACACATTAAAAGATCACATATCTAGTATACAAATATATATATATATATATATATATGTGTGTGTCTGTGTGTGTGTGTTAGAGAAGAAGATAAATGATATTAAATATCAATGGTCCCAAAGTATAAGGAGAATGCATGACAATAGAATAACAAAACAGACGCTAAATTATAGACGAGAAGGACGGCGCTCCATAGGACTCCTAGAATCAGATGGGAAGATGACCTTGAGGCGGACAGGGCAATATAGACTATCCTTGAAGCGGAAGAAGAAGAAAAAGGACAAAATAAAAGAAGTCACTTACTGGACAAGTGTTTGGTTCTCTTTTTTACTTTATCTTGGGTATTGTAATGCACCCAAAACTTCGATACTGAGAATTTTATGACCCCCTGAACGCAAGAAAAGTTTTTTAGCAAAAGGTATGTGTGAGCGTGAGTGTTTGTGTGTGTTTGTAGCACTGCTCAACAACGAAAAATCCTTAAATACCAAACTTTATATTTAAGTTCAGTATCTTCCAAAGATGCGACACGAATATCCTCAAGAAAATCCTGCCACCCCCAGCTAACCTCTACATGGAAAAAGTTTAGAAAATTTAGATTTTTCCAAAAATGGCTCTAACAAGTTTGATTAAAACCTCTTATATTTAAGATACTTACATGACAAATAAAATGTATATCTTGAACTTTCTGGAAATAGCCCCTCTATTCTGGATGATTTTTCATAACTAGTAGACCGTAAGAGATAGACAAAAATTTGCTACATAAAAATGCAGAGCTCGATAAAACACACAATTTGTCATATATATTTTTCCCTATAGTTTTCCGTTTTCGAGATACTCCTTCTTATTTGTTTCAGTTTTAAAATGCAAGCACATTTCAAAACATGTGACTGTCGGTTTAGCCTAGTGTATTCCCTTATTTCCCTTCTCTTATAAGAAACTAAGTAATAAGAGCGTTTCTGCTAATGTTATTCTCCATTAGCATGGAGTGGAGAGAAGAATAAGTTTACTAACGATAATTTGCTAGAGATGTAGGGAACACACAACATTTTTTCTTCATTGTTATCACTTTACTCATACTGCTGTAAGAATTTGTAAGTTACAAATCAGGACTCCGACACTAAATGATAGAATATGCTGATTCAATGCTATTATAAAAGTAAGGGGATATTTTTAAGGTCTGGGAAAATTTAAAACTCTTTAACAATTTAAGAGCAGGTCCATGTTTCATTTGTAATTATGGGGATTTAGCAAGGTTTGAGAAAACTGGTTTTGTTGCTGATAAAAAGAAATTTGGAAAGCCAAAGGTAATCACTGACGTCATATTGTCGAATTGCTTCGTGCTAATAATGAAGTAAGTAGAAAAAATAGTGTGGTTGCAGAGGTTTTGAGGTACCTTCAGATGAATAATACCTCTGTTTGGAGAACTCTAAAGATATACGATGGTTGCATCATATATAAAGCTTTTTAAAATGTGAAATTCACCTTATTATCCAATGCTGGGAGACAATATTTTGTGGTTTTAACATGGTATAGTTTAGCACTGTTCAGACGCTTTTCATGAATAGCAAAATTTACGAAAATTTCAATGGGGGGAAGGTATAACAGTGGTTTCTAGGCAGAAAGCAACTGTTTCCGAAGGAAATTTAGATGCTGCCAACGTAGAAAAATGCACTAGAGAAGAAGGCAGTAGAAATTACTAAAATTAGACATATGCAAATCAGTTTATTGGTACACACACCAATCTAGACCCAACTTATCACATGCTTTGGTAATACCAATGGAAATTACTAAAACAAAAAATACAGAAAAATCAGTTTATTTACACTAACACAACGCATGCTCGCTTCGCTCGCATTCTTTGGTGAAACCGTTGGGAATTATTAACACCTAAGTACAGAAAAATCAGATCATTTTCACACATTAACCAGGACTAACACAGCACTTCGCTCCATTTATACAACATTTTAATGACTAGTAATAATTTTTATTTAAATATTGGTAGTTCTGAATTTTACAATATGGACTCCAAAATGAATATGGGCGATTTAAAAGCTACCTCCCTGATAGCTAGTGAAAGAAATGGAAATTGTTGCGGGAAACCAAAGCAAACGAAGTACTTTAGGTTTATTTCAATAGAAATAGTGTTCTTTACTGGCGTTTAAAATCCAAAAGTGTACTTGAACATTTTAAAGCTTTATAATATATTACAATGAGTGTAAGTGAAGAACTAAAACATAGTGTTCAACTGGTATAATCAACGTATATTATAAAACTTCTTAGCCTGTTTTATGAAACACTAATGATAGCTTAGCATGTCACTTCTTTTGTTTGTTTTATCCTACATCAAATAATATAATATTTATAATGTTTTAAAGTTTGAAGTGACTTTTGATAATATCCTAAATATTGTTCTATACATCATAATCTTGGCATTCCAACATTTCTCTTTTCTATTGTAGCACAATCTACAAGAGCTATCCGGAAAGTAACAGACCATAATAATAACTAAATAATAACGAAAGATATCAACGCAAACCTTTATTTACAAAACTACAGTACCTTACTCAATTTCTCAACAGAATCATCATTGCTATCTAGGTATTTACTGTCACATGGTAACGGTTTTTCAACGCAGATGATGTACTCTTTCAGCGTTAAAGATCTGAGCCAAGGCGTCTGTGCCACTTTCAGGTTGGGAATTTTTTTCACAGAAAATGTCATGTATGGTGTCCAAAGTTCAACACCGATTTTTATGAATTTTTTTATCAAAATTTACTTTCAAATCTTCCATAACGATTGATGAACTTCCACTCCAGTCTTTGTCGTGGATGCTCTAAATTATGCGTCATTTCCTAACTGAAGACTCCTTCAGTGCATTATTATCATCTACTTGCGCTATTTGCCTATAACATTCGATTGAGCGAACAATTTGTGCATTCAAAAACAACGAAGGACTCCTTTGATGGGAGAAAAGTATAACATCGGCATTGAAAAACTGGTACCACGTGACAATAAATGTCTTAAGAGAATGGAGATTACGCTGAGAAATAGAGTAACGTACTGTAACTTAGAAAACAAAGTTTTGTGTTGATATCTTTGGCTATTATTTTATTATGCCAAACCGTCTGTTATTTTCTGGATTGTCCTAGTAATACCTATCAATTTAGGCAACCTTCGTATTATATTTTTATACCAATCTTCTTTGTTTTTGATTATAACTTTTATCAAGAGTTCTCATTTTTTGATGGTCCAGAAGTGTATATAATGTGCCATTCTTACAGACATATATAACAGTATTAGGATCATTATTTTGTTGAATTTCAACTGTGGTGTTCGTTGTGCTTTATTTTTCAGAGTGCAGATGTTTTATACTACTAAATTGTTTAATCTACTGAATTTAAAATATGGAATTGTATATACCAAATCATTCCGCCTAGGTAACCAAATGATAGTATTATCTGTTCTTGAATATTGCTCATTATCAAATTCAGCATGTTATGCTTTAAGACCTATAGTGACTCAGAATTCATCCGCCTATTCTAGGACGGCCTACATCTCTATAGACTTCTGGTGTGTCATTTAGGAAACAACATTTTCTTATTCTATTATCGCCCATTCTTAATATGTGATCATACCACTTGATTTTATTTTCAAGTTAAATATATTTAGTATATTGATATTTAACTACTATTTACTTGATCAAACAGTATAAACCAGCAGATTACTTTTTCTAGTACGTATGTACTATGTACGGATAGGGAAGACAAAAATTTGATACCCAGATTTTACCTGAAATACATCGGTTAGTATCAAAAATTTGATTTAACTTCAGTATTTTCCAGAAATAGGACACGAAGATTTTTAGGAAAATCCCCCACTACCAACTACCCTTTACTTGGAGCATTTTTCGAAACATGGTTTTAACGGATTTTATTGAAATATGTTTAATATACTTTCATGACAAAATGTATGTCTTGAATAAAAATCTCCCCATTGTGAATGATTTTGTATAATTTTGCGTAACTGGCAAACCGTAAGAGATTGACAAAAGCTTACTACACAAAAATATATATCTTATTAAACCCACAATTTAGTCATATGCTTCTTATTACTTTCTCTACACGCACTATGTGCATAGTGTATAGAGAAGGTATTGCACTCCACCAAAATATTCGATTCCGAGATTTCAACGGAAATATATGTTTTAGGGTCCCCTGTATCCAAAAAAAGTATTTTCATAAAAATGTCCGTGTGTGTGTTTGTGTGTGTCCGTGTGTCCCTGTGCCCGTGTGTCTGTGAACACGATAACTCAAAAACGAAAAGTCGGTAAAATACTAAACTTGGTATTTAAGTTTAGTATTTTCCAGGGATGCGACACGAACATTTTGAGAAAATTTCCCCCGCTACAAACTACCCTTTACATAGAACTTTTTTTGAAATTTTGTTTTCCTAAAAAATGGCTCTACGATTTTGATTAAAATTTCGTATATTAAATATATTTTCCTGACAAATAAAATGTATATTTTGAGTTTTCTGGGAATAGCCTCTGATGACAACTTTATTCTGGGTTACTTTTATCGAATTTTCCATAACTGCTAAACCGTAAGAGATGGACAAAAACTTACCACACAAAAAATGTAGAGCACTTTAAAACACACAATTTATTTTATATACATTTTTTCGTGGAGCTGATTTCTTCTAAGATATTCCTTGTTTTTGGTTTCGGCTATAAAAAACTTATACTTTTATCATACAGGACTTTGTGAACTCCATACAAACAAAGGAACTTCAGTCACATAGCAACCAGCTTTTGACTATCACTTTAACCTATGGTACTTCCTTATTTCGCTTCTACTTACAAGGAAGCAAGTAATAAGACTATTTCTGCCATTTTTTTACGATTAGCATGAAGTAAATAGAAGCATAAGCTTTTTAAAAATAATTTATTCCAAAGATGTAAGGAAAGGCATGTGAACGGTACATATGAGATTTTTTTTTTTTTTTTTTTTGTTTTTTTTTTTGTTTTGTAGAGTTGACCGTTATTGAGGTATTCGGAGTTATTGGTTTCTGTTTTAAGTTACTTAAACGTTTCTCAAACCGGATGTTTTATTTTTTTCTCTCTTTTGTTTACTCTTAGCAAGCAAAAGTACCGAATTTTAATTGATTCACATAGAAATTGTTTTTAAAAGATTTGACTATGGCTTTAGGCTTTCTAGAAGGAAAAAATGTACTTAGAAGGAACTAATACAACCATTTGACCAATGTTTATCTCAATTACCACAAAGTAGATAAAGGAATAATGTTTTTAGGAATACAGAAAGCTGTGTGAATGGAATACATGCGATTTTTTATTTTAGAATAGATGTTAACGAAGATATAACTACATAAAATCTTATGGAGAGCTTCAGATAATCCCTTAGGCCTTAACTTGAACAAGACACATTGATTTCTATTGAAGAAAGACTAAAAACATGATTTGTAAAACTATTGGGAATTTATATTGGTAGCAGCTAAACTTATAAACACTGGTTTATATCTAAACTTTTCAGAATCATATTTTTATTAAATTATTGTATCACATTGTTTCTAAATCCATTTCAGTAAAACCATATTATACATATTTCACAGTTTATTAAGCTATGGGCTTATGGGGCAACAGTAGTGGAGTCAAGGATGTGTTTTATTGTAAAAGAAAGCTATTCGTATTATTGGTAATTTGTCCTCCAGAGTTACATACAGTTTTTGTTTTATGAAATTTAGATTACAACCTACCAGTTAACTATAACTTTAACTGTATTTATTGATTATATTTAACATAATGATTTAGATGATCACTATACAAGAGTATGTAGGAACGTATTAACACCCTCATGTAGACTAAGACGATGAATAACCATTCTTGTATAAGATGGAAACGTTGCAATAAATTAACTTACCTGAAAAATATTTTTAATTTTAAAAGCAATTTGAGGAAATGTTTCATTAAAAAGTGCTAATTATTACCTACATTAATATTTTAATTTGTAATTTTTATAGATGTGTTTTAATACATATGTTTCTTCTCTTTTATAAAGCCTATTACAAATTATATTTGTTAAATGGGCAGTAATATATTTATCCATCAAACCATTCTTAAAAACTTAATGCCATTTGTTTTCATCTTACTTCTTTGAGATGTATTCAATGTCAAATTTTAAGAATTATATACAGGGTTACTACAAAAGAAATAGACAACTTCATCTGGCTGTAAAACAAAAACTATTAGAGATAGCAACCTAATTATTTAAGAGGTATGTTGAGAAACTGTCAAAGTTTTATTTGTTACTATTGGTACCGCTGTAGTGTTTTGTTTGTTGTTGCAGAAGCTGAAATGGCGGAAAATCCTGTGGAAAAGGCACATTGCGTGTTGGAATTTGCTAGAACGCAATCAGCAACTTCTGTCCAACGACATTTTAGAACACGTTACCACAAAACGCCACCGACTAGACAGTCAATCTACGACTGGTATAGAAAATTCGAGACAACGGGATGTTTGTGCAAAGGGAAGAGCTCGGGAAGACCAAGAGTTTCGGAAGAAAACGTTGAACGTGTTCATTCTGGCTACATAAGAAGCCCACAGAAATCGACATCTAGGGCAAGCATGCAATTACAAATTCCACAGCAAACTGTATGGAAAATCCTGCGGAAGCGACTGCACATGATGCCTTACAGATTACAGATGTTGCAGTTTCTGAGTCAAGAAGATAAGGTCATACGGCGTGACTTTTGCATCGACATGTTGCGACATGATGAAGACGATGCTGGTTTCTGTGAGCGCATCATTTCATTTTTGTGGTAACGTGTTCTAAAATGTCGTTGGACAACAGTTGCTGATTGCGTTCTAGCAAATTCCAACACGCAATATGCCTTTTCCACAGGATTTTCCGCCATTTCAGCTTCTGCAACAACAAACAAAACACTACAGCGTTACCAATAGTAACAAACAAAACTTTGAGAGTTTCTCAACATACCTCCAAAATAGTTAGGTTGCTATCTCTAATAGTTTTTGTTTTACAGGCAGTTGAAGTTGTCTATTTCTTTTGTAGTAACCCTGTATATTACATAGATGCAGTCATTTTCAAATAAAATTTTGAATTTTGTATCAGTTGGAATTTTGTTTGGTAAGGTTAAATTTTTTTTCCAATTAAAAGTTTCAATTCTTCATGAAGTTTATTAATAATTAGGTTTCATATAACTGCTCTTCGTGAAGGAATAACAATATAATTGAGGTTGGAGTTAATATATTTTGCCGTACATGTGCTAAAATATGTACAATTTATTTGTTAGGTCATTCGTTTTATATATAATATGTATAAAATGCAACGAAATTTAATCTGGTTTATTATATTCATATGAACAGTGCCGACTGGCCATTATAAAATGCATAAAACTCATCTTAATCTGGAACAATGTACTTTTTACTTTCTCTAGTATGTGTAATACACCTATTGTATTCCACCCAAAAAAATTAAACGGAAATTTCACCTGAAGTACATGTTTTGAAGACCTATGACACCAAAAAATAAATTTTCAGAGCAAGGTTCGTGTATGTGTGTATTCGTGGACAGCATAATAGAACAACGATCAATTTGGCGTACTAAAATGTGGCATTTTCCAACAATGAGATAGGAAGATTCTCAAGAAAATTTACTAACCCAAACTACCCTTTACATGAAATATATTTTGAAAATTTTGATTTTCTGAAAAATTGCTCCCATTTTGATTGAAATATAACATTTATAACATATATTTAGACAAATAAAGTCATTATTTTCAATTTCCTGGGGTTAGACTCCTTAAGAGCTCCGTGGCTTCGGCATAACTGCTAAAGCGTAAGAGATACACTAATATATGCGACACAATAGTTATAGATGTCTTTAAAACTCACAATTATGCTATATATTTTTGTAGAGTTAACTATTTCCGAGAAATTCCTTGTTATTGGCTCAATTCTGACATATTTTTCTCAAAGGAGACACGCTTTTTCGTTTGAGGTATCTTTTGTTTTACTCCTGACAGTTTTAAGATAACCGAATTTCAATTTCATCAGATAGCAACCAGCGTTTACATTATTTGACAATCGCTTTAGCTAGCGTATTCCCTTGTTTTCATTCTACTTAGAAGAAGCAATTACAAGACCAATTCTGCTAATTTTATCTCGATTGATATCTTAATGTGTTTAAGAATAGTTTGTTTGCAAAACAGACAGAGAAATTCAGATTTTTTTAACCAATTACCCATTATATTAAAATGGCCATATGCTTTATAAAATAAAGTTCCAATTTTGAGAAATAAATTAGGTATTGTGGTTTGAAAAATCAAAAAGTTATGAGGAGTAACGTTTTTCTACAATAATTAGGATTGTTATAAAAATAAATAATATTATGGAATTATTTATAAACTCCTTTACTATAAAAAATATATTTTTAACTTTAGTGTTCTTAAAATGTATGAAGTAGCTCATTTTTATTATCACAATAAATTTACACCATAAAAATAGAAATGAAATTAAGAATTCTGATAGTACCAAAAAAATCCGATAGGTTTCTTTCGTATGACTTTCTCTACATCGCTGTAACAAAGTATTGTTAAAATGCCTATTCTTCTATCTACTTTGTAATAATCTAAATAAATATAAGCAGAAATTACTTGCTTCCTTGTAAGTAGAGAAAATAAGGGAACACACTAAGCTAAAATTAATGTCAAATTTCTTATAAGCTGTTTGCCATGTGGTTGAAATCCGTTTCTGTGCAGGTCTTTACAATTTTCTGTGTGAGAAAAGTTTAAGCATTTTAAATCTGAAACAAATGACAAGAGATATCTCAGAAATGGTCAAATCCACGAAAAAAAAAGGTATGTGACATAAATTATAATGTTTAAGGTGGTCTACATTTTTTGTGTAGTAAGTTTCAGTTTATCTCTTACGGTTTACCAGTTACAAAAATTCAGCAAAATTCATTCAAAATAAATGGATCTTCAGAGGTTATTCTAAGAAAATTCAAGATATACATTTT
The DNA here is from genome assembly GCA_030762935.1 of Hymenopus coronatus. NCBI lineage: Eukaryota > Metazoa > Arthropoda > Insecta > Mantodea > Hymenopodidae > Hymenopus > Hymenopus coronatus. The sequence continues at coordinate 55,041,091 of CM060892.1, read as the reverse complement.
ATTTTCCATGTAAATATCTTTAAAGACGGTAGTTTAATCAAAATGGTTAGATTCATTTTTAATTAATCAAACTGTATGAAGCTCTTTCCATGTAAATAGTAGTTTGGGGTGGGAGAATTTTTCTCAAAATCTTCGTGGCTCTGATAAATTACTAAAATTAATACAAAGTTTAGTATTTTACCGACTTTTCATTTTTGAGTTATCATGTTTACAGACACACGGACACACACCAACCTTTTTCCAGAATCCTAAAACGTGTATTTCCGATGAAATCTCGGTATCGAATTTTTGGGTAGAATATAATACCTTCTCTATATACTATGTACATAGTACGTGCAGAGAAAATAAAACGCACTATTATTGTGTATAATATCTGGTATTAATTTCAATAAAATGTGTTATGTACTATGGCAGTTTCGAAATTTAAGAGATGTATTCCCTTAAGTTATTCATTTTTAAAGTATTGTTTGGATTATTTTTCCAAAGTTTGACGTGATTATGGAATAGTTTTGCTTTCTCTACACGTACTATGCACATAGTGTATAGAGAAGGTATTATAATATCATGTATTAAAAATATTTACATGACAAACAAAGTGTATATCTTGAATTTTCTGGGAATAGCCTCTGAAGAGTACTTTATTCTGTATGAATTTTAAAACTTACCACACAAAAATTGTAGGCCACGTTAAAACACACAATTTATGTTATATACATTTTATCGTTTTTGCGATATTCCTTGTTATTAGTTTCACCTTTAAAAAACTTATCTATACTTTTCTCATACAGGAATTTGTCAACTCCTGTCCATACAAACAAAGGAACTTCAGTCACATAGCAACCAGCTTTTGACTATCACTTTAACCTATGGTACTCCCTTGTTTCGCTTCTACTTATAAGCAAGCAAGTAATAAGACTATTCTGCCATTTTTTCTCCATTAGAATGAAGTAAATAGAAGCATAAGCTTTTTAACAATAAACTTTTATTGAGATGTAGAGAAAGTCAAGTGAATGGAACACATAAGATTTTCTAAAGTTTTACGTGATTATGGAATATTTTTATATAATAAATTAGCAAATATTTCAGTGAAGCTGCGTTAAGCGTGCAAAAGCTTTTCTTGTGCCCTCATCTAGAATGTGGGGCTGACACGTAGGTCAGCCATTAGCTTCTATAAACTTGTTTTCATTCAAGCCGCAGCACTTGTGCGCAGCTAGGGGACTTAGGTGCAAGGAAACTCACCGCAAAACAGGTTGCGAGGGTTCAGAAGGGCACTTCTTTGTGCCAAGGGTCGCGACCTGCTGTTAACACTTTCGTCTAAAGCAGCACACGACAGTTTCTTTCTCTGGCTCCTTCTATTTGAAATGCCTTTGAATCGTCTCTTCCAACAGACAGCTCCATAGAACAGGGCATGAGGTGCCACACGGTACTGCACCGAGTGTTTTCACGAGCCTACACAAATTATTACAGACACAAATCATTTTAATCTCTATAAAATCTAATCCGTTCGATTCACATAATGCCTCTACCTTCCCTGAAGCAAACTATAGAAGAAAGCTATACGAATAATGCTTTAGCTGACAGTCATGCAAAGAGCTATTTCAAAATTTGGGCACACTCACCTTACCTTGTATTTGTATACTATCCATTTTAAAATTCTATGCAGTTAGTCGACATAGTTCTATAACAAACATGGAAATTCATAACATTAATAATAGTAAAAAGGGATATATTCATCATCCCAATGCCAATCTTCGTTGCTTTCAGAAAGGTGTATATTATGAAACAATCAAGATATTTAATGCTCTCCCCAGTAATCTCAAAGAAAATGTTGGGAATTTCAGGTCTTTTAAGGCTTCTCTTAAGGCGTACCTTTGCAATAAATCATTTTACTCTGTAGATGAATATTTAAGTGACAAATCTGACAATACCATGATATTCATTGTATTTATAAGTATTATAATGTATTGCATTTTGTGGATATTAGTGTGTGTATGTGTGTGTGTTTTATATTCAAATTAAACTGATGTATAGTTTGACTTGCACGAATGTGTCAAATGAATCAAGGCCTGTAAAGCCTGATGCTTTGATATTTTACGCTCTAGTACATACTTGTAAATTTTTGCATTGTAAATTGTATAACATATTTGTAAATATGTATTGTAATTTGTTGACATTTATAGAGTACATAATATAATAATCATATTTTAGTTTTATATAGTTACTAGTAGTAACTAATATATCGATGATTAGAAAACTATCATCTGACATTACATCAGTGTTATATATAATGAAATTATATTTATTTATACATGTCAACACTAATTTTTGATACTCTTTGTTTTTATGCGCAAAAAAGGAGGTACATATTCTTTTATAGAGCACAGTAAGAATAGCGCAGTGGCGCACAGGCCTCAAAAGCCAAATGGTGTGATTATAAGTCCATTCTGCTGTTTTTGTAACCCGTGCTTTTAGCACTAGAGCGTTATGCATTGCTTTTTCTTTCGTAGTATATAAAGATATATATATCCCTTGAAAAGTTCTATGTTTAGTGGCTTCCTGGCCTAAAAAAACCTTCAGAATGCTTTCTAATCTAATCTATTCTTACAAAACCTTACTCCTCTTTCCACTTCAAGTGTATCAATATATGAACATTATCAAATGTATGTGTTAGCTACTTCTAAGTAGGAACTAATAAGGGAATATACCTATTAGGATAAAATGATGGTCATATGTTTTAAAAGTCGATCGCTATGTATTGGTATTGGAATACTGCTTGACCAGTATGAAAAAATGTGAGTATCAGCTTCCTATTTGAGAAAAGTATGCGTATTCTTTACCCCATAATTAACAGGCTTATCTTGCAAATATACGCGTTGTAGCGTTATAGGTTACAAAAGAAAATGAAATATAAAATATATTAGGCACCACTTGCAATTTGCCATGTATATCTTTACTTTCTCTACACGTACTATATACCTAGTGTATAGAGAAGGTATTACATTCCATCCAAAAATTCGATACAGAGATTTCACCGCAAATGCATGTTTTGGGTCAAAAAAAGTTTATAAAAAGGTACGTGTGTGTATGTATGTGTTTGTGTGCCTATGTGTCTGTGGACAGCATAGCTCAAAAACGAAAAGACCGTTGAATGACAAACTTGGTATTTAAATTTGGTTTCTTCAAAGGATACGACACGAACATATTCAAGAATATCCCTCCACCTCCAAATACCCTTTTCATGGAGCTTTTTTTGAAAAAAATGGCTTTTCTCAAAAATGGCTCTAACGATTTTTATTAAAATATCGTATATTAAAGATATTTACCTGACAAATAGTATGTTATCTTGACTTTTCTGGGAAGCGCCTCTGAAGACTACTTTATTCTGGATGAATTTTACGGAGTTTTGCATAACTGCTAAACCGTATGATATAGACAAGAACTTACCACACAAAAAATGTAGTGAATGTTATAACACATAATTTATTTATATACATTTTTTCGTCGTGCTGATTGTTTTTTTTAGATATTCCTTGTTATTGGTTTCAGCTTCAAAATACTTATACTTTTCTCATACAGAATTTGTCAACTCCTATCCATACAAATAAAGGAACTTCAGTCACATAGCAACCAGCTTTAGACTATCACTTTAACCTATGGTACTCCCTTATTTCGCTTCTACTTACAAGCAAATAATAAGACAGCTTCTGCTAATTTTTTCTCGATTAGCATTAAGTAAATAGAAGCATTAGCTTTTTTCCAATAATTTTTGCAGAGATGTAGAGAAAGTGATGTGAATGGAACACATCAGATTTTAATTCTAGGGAATAACAACTTCCCATACAATTAATGGATTGCCAAAATGACAAAGCATACCAAAATAGTAAAATATGAAATTAAATTATATAAATAAATTTAAGGTTAACAATAACATTCATCACAACATAAAAAATGCAGCGAATAAAATCTATGAAATTGTTGTAACAGTTTTTAAAATACAGAATAAAGAGGTCTACAAAAGTTATTATTTTAATAATGTTTAATTAGAGGGTACATTTTATCTAAAGAATAAAGAATCAAATAGAAAATGCTGCAGTGTTATTAGAAATTTGAAACCAATAACAAGAAGAATCTCGGAAATGGTTAACTACAGAAAACTGTATTTGATATAAATTGTATGTTTTGACGAGATCTACATTTTTCTGGAGTTAGATTTTGTCATTGCTTATGGTTTAGCAGTTATGAAAAAGACATCCAGAATGAGCAGGATTTCAAGAGTATTCCTAACGAATTTTACACATATATTGCATTGATTATAACAAAATTAAATATAATACGGTATTTTCCTAAAACAGTTAAGAGTCATTTCTGAGAAAATCAAAATTAGCAAAAATGTTTCATGTAAACCGTACTTTGGGCGAAGAATATTTTTCTTGAAAATCTTCATGTCGCATTCTTTTAAGATCCTGAGCTTAAATATCAAATTTATTATTTAATGGACTTTTCGTTCTTACAGTTATGCTGCACACACATATAAAAACATACAGACATTTTTTTAAATACATTTCGTATTTATGTTTAGCATCCTCCTTAGATGAAAGTTTTTAAGGAGAAAACAACTGGAACACTTTTAGAAAATTTTGCTTTCGTCCACAAAGACTAACGATTTTTATTAAAATATCATACGTTTAATATCTTTTGTGGCGAATAAACTGTATATCTTAAATTTTAAGGGAATAATCTTTAAAGTCCTCTAAAATATGAAGGACTGTTGCATAACTGATAAACAGTAAAAAGATAAAGTCCTCCTTCATGAAAATGTACCTACATATTTTTTCAGTATAGAAGTATTTATGTTTATTTCACTTATTGCTTCGTTGGAATTAATCATTTCAGAAATGTTCCTTGTTAGTTTTTCAATTTTAAAATATTTGTGTTTTTCTGAAGTACTAAGTTATTAGTATCTTTATGGTCATGTAAAGTCGCATCTCATAGCGACCGGCTCTTAAAATATTTGTTATCGCTTTAGCCTAGTGAATTCTTCGGTTTGTATCTTCAAATAAATTGTTAGAAAATAGTTTCTGTTAATGTTTATTCTGAAATTAAACTATGCAGAAAATATCTTAGATTGAGATTCAGATGTTGTTTTTCAAACTATCCGAAATTTTATACTTTAAAACTTTATAAATTATATTAAGATTACAACTTAAAATGCTTCTATATTTGTTTATAAATAATCAATTTCTTTTTTAATTGATATAATTGTACATAAATGTTATATTATGGAAATTATTTAAATATTCTATATCTGATGTAATGTACAAGGAATTTATGAAGGAATAGTTTTTAATGTAGCTATACATTTTATAGGAAAATTATGGATAAACATTACAAGTTATGTCCTAAATAATATTATTCGACCAATCAATGTTTTATAAACCGACACTTATATTACTTCATAATGATCCAGTATATTAAAAACGTGGTGAAATTAATTTTCGGCTCAAATGTCTTTGAGAAATATCTCTTGTATTACATTTACATAACTTCTTTAAAAACTATTCTTAAAAAACTTATAATTTTATCCACTTCATTTTAAACAACTTAAACGTTTGTAGAAATGTTTTAATGAGCATTTCACTATAGAGCAACGGTCGCTATAGTATTATGGTTCTGAAATCTCATACTTTGCAGACCACGGGAAGCAAAAACAAACAAATAGCAAATTAACAGTTGAAAATAGCATTTATAATATTAGACCTGTAAGAAAGCAATTGGAAAACATTTTATACTTAGAAAATATTTGTACAATAAATTTGTGTTTTAACAAGATCTAAATTTTGTGAGAAGCAAGTTTTGTGTTTAGCATACGATTTAGCAGTTCTACAGAGGTTATGTACGGTTCATTCAGAATGAAGAAGTTCACAGAACATAACATGAAGTGCATTTTATTTACTATGCAAAGAAACTAAACATGCAAGATTTCAAACAAAAAATACTTAGTCTTTTAGGGAACATAAAAATTAAAGAACATATTCATAAAAGCGTAGTTTGGCTAGGGAAGCTTCTTAAAAATCTACGGCTTTATTTTCAGCAACATAATTAACTTAAGTGTACTTATCCGAATTTCGTTTTCTATTTAGACTGTTCATGTACACACAAAATTCGTATTCTTCGTTTTTCTGTCTTCGAATCAAGTAATGGGAACGGCTTTCCATGCAATAGCATGGTGACAAAGTACTGAACAATTCCAACAATTAATAACCTATATCTTGTCAAAAAACATGTTATTGGGATTACACCGTTTCTCTTAAATATATGGGCATTCTTTTATGTAGTAAGTTTTGCCTATCGTATAACGTATATATCTTAAATATGTAGCATTTTAATCCAACTTATTAGAGCTATTTTGGTCAAAGTAAACCTTTTGAGAAATGTTCCATGTAAAGGGTAGTTTGCAGTAGAGGATTTTATTAAAAATTTTCGTGTTGCGTCTTTGTAATATACTAAAAATAAATACCAGGTATGAATTTATAGAACGTGTACTTTCTCTACATAGTACTATGTAGCTAGAGAAGGAAGAGCATTCATCCAAAAAATGCGATACGGAGATTTCACCTGAAATACAGTTTAGTGTCCCATATTTCCAGAAGGAAAAATAATTTTCAGAAAAAGTTCCGTGGGTGAATGTGTGTGGCCGTGAACACGATAGCTCAAAAACCAAAAGCCAATAAAATACCTAGCTTGGAACTGTTTAGTATCTTCTGAGGATGCGACACGAAGATTCTAAAGACAACTCCTCCACCCCAAACTTTCAAAAGTTTTGATTTTCCCAAAAATGACTAACGATTTTGATTAAAGATATTATACGTATAACCTAAATTTTCTGAGAATAGCATCTGAAGACCTCTTATTCTGGATCGATTTTGCTGAATTTTGCATACCTTGTAAACCGTAAGAAATAGACAAAAACTTACTACATAAAACTGAAATCAACAATTTAAATCATATTAATTTTTTGTGGAGTTGACCATTTTTGTAATATTCGGTGTTACTGGTTTCGGTTTTAAAATATGTACTTAAAAATTTTAACATACGGGGTTTTGTAAACTCCTGTCAATGCAGAGAAACGGATTTCAACCACATGGCAACCATCTTTTACAATATTTAACTATCGGTTTTTTAGCCTAGTGTATTTTCTTATTTGCCTTCTGCTTACAAGAAGGAACTAATAAACTATTTCTGCTAATTTTATCTAGATTAGCATGAAATAGAAGAATATGTTTTTTAACAATTATTTGTTATAGAGAAGGTCATGTGAATGCAACACATCAGATGCTTATTTTTGAATTACGCTGTTTACAGAGTCACACACTTTTTCTAAAAAATCTTATTTTTTATTCTGGGGCTTCAAAAGTAGTATTTCCGGTGAGATTTCTTCTCTGGCAATATAAGTGGAAGAGCAAGTAATAGAAGTTGCTTTGAAAGTAAATATATATGAAGCCAAGCTTGTGTCTTATGTACTAATACGCCACTGGAAGTTTAGAAGATAAATACATATATATGTTCATTAGATTATACAACAAAGACCATTCTAAAATATTATTGTTTACAGAAAATATTTATCTTACCCAAAATACAATACATTTCTACCAGAGCAAACAAAAGTATAAAGTGTTTTCAAAACTAATAAACCCAAAAGCATGGCATTTTGCAAAAGATGCAACAAGCATGCAGTATGGATTCACAAAGCGTTGGAGAGATATTATCAGTTTAGTTCTTCATTTTATCAATCACCTTAAGGAACACTGAAAGTGAATTTTCAAAGCTCAACAGTTTTGAAAATTTTAACGTGGTTGCATTGCTGTTTAGTTAATAAGCATACCAAATTTCATTCATATTAAAAACAATACTTTCAGATCCATAAATTGTTTTATAAATTATATTATGTGAATATGCCGCATAATTAAGTGTTTCTTAATTTGAGAAAATTAGTTACAAATTTTGCAATTGGACCTGTTAAACAATAAACACGAATTGTACAAAAATATATTTCAAATAAATATGATAAGCAACTTGTAAACATATTATATGCATATAAGAAAATGTAATCCTTAAAACCAACCATTTTTCCATACAAAAAAATATTTTTTTAAAACTATTATTGATAATAGGATGCGCTTTGTCCTGTAGAATCATGGATAAACCAAACATTTGCTACGAAAATGAACCAATTTCGAATTTTTATGGTCAAAAACTCACTCGCAGAGGTCCCTAGATAAATTCATTCAATTGAGTGTACTCTATGTATATCTCGATTAGCATGCACTATACACAAAAAAAAAAAAAAAAATAAAACATTCTGATGTGTCATCTTCACCTAATTTTCTCTATCTATGCTGTAGCAAAATTTTCCTACAAAAGTTTATTGCATTCTCTTACCCCGTATGTGCAATGTACGTAGTGGATAGAGAAGGTACTGTATTCCACTAAAATTCGAAAAACTTGATTTAGATCTAGTATCTTCTAAGCATGTGAAACAAAGATTTTCAAGAAAATCCACATACCAATTACGCTCTTTACATGGAATATTTTTCGAAAATTTTTATTTCTCAAAAAGGGCTCTAACGATTTTAATTAAAATGCCTTATGTTTAAGATATTTTTATGACAAACAAAATGTATATCTTGAATTTTCTGAGAATAGCCTCCAACGACCTCTTTATTCTGAATGAATCTTGGTGAATTTTGCGTAACTGGTAAAACGTAAGGGAGAGAGAAGAACTTACTACATAGAAAATGTAGATCATGTTATAACACACAATTTACATATACTATTTTTTTCGGGAATTGGCCATTTCTGAGATATTCCTTGTTGTTTGTTTCAGATTCAAAACACTTAAACTTTTCTCATATGGAAAGCTATAAACTCCTGGTCCTGCACAGAAAAAAATTTCAACTACAAGGCAACCAGCTTTCAAAATATTTTACTATCGTTTTAGCTAGTATATTCTCTTATTTTCCGTCTACTTATAAGGGAGCAAGTAATTAAGACAATTTCTGCTAAAAGTTATTATAAAGTAGATAGAAGAATATGCTTTTTAACAATAATTTGCTACATTTGTAGAGCAAGTCATGTGAATGGAACAGATCAGATTTTCTTTTCTTTTTTTTTTTCTCAACTTCACGTATATCGATATAAACATTTGCAGAAATAACTTTTAATACACACTTCCTTGTAGCACGTGAGAATAAACGGAATACACTAGGCTAATGCATTAGTCATATCTTTCAAAGAGCTAGTCACTATGTAATACCCTTGACATTCGGATTTCTTTGCTTGACCAAGAGAAAGAAAAATGAATGTAGACTTCAAATTTGAGAAATTTAGAAGTATTATAAATTGAATCCGATAAAATGGAGCAACTTCGAAAAACCATTTTACAGAAATTGATACTAGATATAGTTTTATATCTTTAATTTTTCTCTATATCTGACTAGTTATTAAAAATCAAAGAGTATTTCAGAGCTATTCAAGATAGCATTCCATTTGGCATAATAATGCCTTAAACACACGATATTCTAATCGAAATCGTTACAGCCATTTATGGGAAATGCTGCCTCTAAAGGCTAATTTAAGGTTGGGTATTTCTTTAAAATCTTCGTGTGGTATCGTTGGAGGATTCTGAAGTTATATCTCAAGTTTGGTACCTAACCGAATTTTCGCTTGTTTTGTTTACATGAACCTTTATCTAAAAAGCTTTTCTTTTTTTTTTATTCAGGTATCATACAACTTGCATTTCCGTTAAAATCTCGCTATCGATTTTTTGGGTGGAATTAAACTACTATGCACATAGCCAAGAAAGTAATACGCTTGAATAGGTTTCAGAATTTATCTAAAAATAAACTTTTATTTTTAGATGGGAAATTAACACACTCTTACAGTTAGTTACGCTTTTTCAATTTATATAACTTAAAAACCTTCATAATTTGATACTACAGTAGTGATATTAATTCTGAACTCTGTTTTTGTTAAATTAACTTTAAAATTTAAATATTGCATTCAAATCTCATTCAGGATTTTTCACATATTCTAAATTATAGCCAGAATTCAGTCCATAATACAATATTGAATATTTTTACCCCAAAATGGATTTCTTAGATCAATTTTCAAAGTAGATAATATGTATTATAGATATAGATAATATATATTAATTGTATTCAATTTAAAAATGGGAATTATTACTCTCATTTTAAATAGAGGGGAGTCTAATAATTTTAGTATGATGACATTTCAATACCATGAACATCATAAACACCATAATCATAAAAACACTGTATTTCCCCAATTGTGAGTCTCCTATTATGTGAAAGTAATAACGTATTATATTTCATATTAGATGTACAATAAAATTATAAGCTTATTTGGGAATTATACCTTTAACCTTTACTCTATGTAATATGAAATACGATGAATTATTTTTCTCATATAATTGGTGACACAAAATTGGTAAAATGGGGTGTTTTTAAGATTATGGTTTCATTGAGATGAACTGTATAATTACAAAATTAATATATTTTCTCAAACATTGAGCTTTTTTAAGTAATGTGACATCAATCATTCTGATATTAAGTTGGTTACAATATAAAACTTTATATATTTTCCAAAGTTGGGCCAAAGTAGATATCAAATTAAGGGCCAAATTAGTTCCAGTTTAATGGAAAAAGATCCAATACTGCATTGTGGAAATACTTCCTGGATAACATTTATCACATAAAAATGATCCTGCAATAAAGTTGAATGAAACATTAAAATATAAGGGCAGTCGTTTTTTAAACCTCCAATAGGCTATAAATAAAAGACAAGTTCATAGAAAACAATTATTTTTTTACTAAGAGTTTTGTACACTTATGGTTACCTTTCAACATAATCACCGAAAAGATTGAGACATTTATCTATCGTGCCTGTGCACAAGCTTTACAATACCTGCTTCAAAAAATGTTGCTACCAATGATTTCAAATGAGCATTTACGTTGTTTTGAAAATCTTCGTTGGTGTGAAAGGGCTGTCTTCTTAGCCACGTCTTCAGTTCAGATTGCTAGGTGCCGGGTCAGGACTGTACGGTAGATGATCGAAAATGTCCCATTGAAATTGTTCAAGGAGCCGATGAGTTGTGCCAGCAGAGTGTGGACGACCATTGTCATGGATTAACACAATTCCTGAAGTCAGCATTCCTCTTCGTTTGTTTTGAATGGCTCTCCGCAAACGTCGTAAAGTAAGAAGATCTTCAAAACAACGTCAATACGTTAAAGTGTAAAAACTTTTAGTAATAAAATAATTGTTTTCTATGAACTTGTTTTTTATTTATAGCCTTTCGGATGTTGAAAAAACGGCCCTCGTATGAAAATGAATTTAATAAAACATGTCCAGAATTAATGTATTAAATCTTTAAGAATTAAGACATTTAATTTAAGTTATTGCATTTTTCATATTTTATGAGTAAAGAGAGAGAATAAGTTCAAGTGTTTCCTTTGCTATGAATATGTATTTAACATAGTAATGTAATTGAGTACAACTGTTTGAAATTAAGTGCTACTTCGTTCTATTTAGAACGAACGCACATCAGTGGTTAATATCAATGCACCTACAGGTATTTAGCTTTCTAACGTACAGTTATACCGTAGATTAAGACACAGTATATAAATCAATGTTCTTATCTTTGCAACTGAAATTAAAACGGATAGGATGTAGTCGCCATTGCCTTTTTTCCGAATTAAAAATGCTTGCCTCGACTTTCGCGATTAGATAAAAACGTCACGTTTTGGTAGACAATATCGCCAGGCTAGTTACAATGGACCAGGCAACCGCAAAAATACCGATTTTGCTCTTACTTCACTTAAGGAGATCAAAAATTTCATATTTTCAAAGTTGTATTTTTAACTTTGTCAATACTAATAGTTTTCTCAAACGATAAGTTGTCATTTTTTTATTCTCTTTTATCTTCTCTACCATGTACTATATAGCACATAAAAGTCTATCAATGTCGAGATTTCACCAGAAATATGCTTTGAGGTCCCTGAATAAAAAAAAAGGTCCAGTGTTTGTGAACAGCATAACTCAAAAACAAAAAGTCGGATAAACACCAAACTTACTATATAAGTTCAGCATTTTTCAAGCATATTACAAAAGATTTTCAAGAAACTTTCCCAACTTCAAACTACCCTTTATATAGATTTTTTTTTTTTGTGAATTTTGGTTGAAACATACTTCTAGCCATTTTAATTACAATAGAATATGTTTAAGTTTTTATCGTCACAAATAAAATGTATAAGTTTAGTTTTCTGTAAATAAGCTTCATTCTGGAAGAACTTGCATAACTTGTAAAACGTAATTTTTTGTGAGGTTAACTACTTCTGACATAATCCTTGTTAACTATTTCAATTTTGCAATAATTTTCTTCGGAAAGTCGTTATTCAATTTTTCTCCTAGTCAAGCAAAGAAAAGGGCATTTCAAAACCATCCCATAGAGACAAGCTTATTGAAGATTTGTTTAACACTTAAACCACTACAAAGAAATATACAATAAAGACACACTGCACATATTTATCTCGATTAATGGAAATTGGATAGAAAATAAGGTTTTGTAATAATAGCTTGTTGAAGAATAGGTAGAGAAAGTCACGATAATGGAACACATAAGATTTGTTTACTCCAAGCCTTGCAAAGAGAATGTAATTTCAATTCATTCTTATAGTGACCAGCTCATAAATGATTTGGCTCTATTTTAGATACGTTTTATTATTTAAATGTACAAGGAAATGTGTGTAAAACCGTTTCTGTTAACGTTTATCTTGATTAACAGTGAAGTAGATAGAAGAACAAGCTTCTGCAAGAGTAGTTAGTTGCAGAAAAATCATGTGAAAATAACATTTTTTTTTTCAAATGTTCATCTTCTTGGTTTCAACTTCTTTACTAAATGACATTATTCAGAAGTTAGGAGTGAACACCAGGCCGAGGATTTAGGTATTATGGGACGAAAGGAAATGCAGTTAAAATTTTGTTATATTTTATGTAGAGGCGTCGCAAATAACTAGCCACCCGCAACCCTCGAACAGTATGTTAAAATTTGCACACAGCAGTCATCAACCGTGTTTACTTACTATTATTGATCTTTGGTCCTTTTTTTATATTTTTTGTATTGACAAATAGTTTGAGTGTAGATAGCTGCTTAAGAATTCCTATGCCTTATGGTCACATAATTATGTTCATTTTATCACTGCTGGTGAAATTATTAAAAAAGTACTCTTATGATAGTGTTATTTCATATTTCCCTGCTTAACCCTAAATTTGCATATCTGAGTAAGACAAAAAATTTAATACCATAGCGTGGACTAGAACCTTGGAACTTCAGCTATACGTGCCGATGCTCTTTTTGCTTGAGCTAACTGTAGGTGCGCTGAACTCTTTCGTTTGATTCAAAGATTTCAAGCTCAGTGTATCTATACACGGCTAGTGTGAAAGAAATGCCCATTCTTGTACAAATATTCTAACAAAGGTTTATTCTTCTACCTACTTCATATACTCAAGATAAGCAATTACATAACTTGTGTTATTACTATTGTACAATGTAGGTACAGTGTGAATAGGAACTCAGTAGACTTTAAGCGATAGTAAACTCATCTAAGAGTGGGTCGCTATGTCAAGACTTTGAAATTCCGTTCTTTTTGTATGACCAGGTGGTAGAGAGACAAAGAGAGACAGAGAGAGAGAGAGGATGAATAAAAACTTCCAATTTGAGGAAAGTGCAAGTATTAAAAAATCTGAAGTGTAACATTCACATGACTTTCCCTGCATCTCTGCAACAAATTATTGTTAAAAACCTTTTGCTTCTATTTACTTCATGCTAAACGAGAAAAAATTAGCATAAATATCTTATTACTTGCTTCCTTGTAAGTAGAAGTGAAATAAGGGAGTACCATAGGTTAAAGTGATAGTGAAAAACTGGTTGCTATGTCACTGAAGTTCCTTTGTTTGTATGGACATGAGTTGACAAATTCCTGTATGAGAAAAATATGGGTTTTAAACCTGCAATCAATAACGAAAATATATATATAATATAAATTGTGTGCTTTAATGTGCTCTACATTTTTTGGGTGGTAACATTTTGTCAATCTCTAACGGTTGAGTAGTTATGCAACATTCCGTAAAATTCATCTAGAATAAAGTAGTCTTCAGAGGCTATTCCTAGAAAATTCAAGATATACATTTTATTAGTCATATCAATATCTTAATTCTAAGCGATTTTAATCAAAATCGTTAGAGCCATTTTTGAGAAAATCAAAATTTTCGAAATTTTTTCCATGTAAAGAGTAGTTGGGGATGGGATATTTTTTTAAAAAGTATATACTATATTTCCGGTGAAATTTTGGTATTGAATTTTGGGTGCATTACAATAAATTCTCTTCTTTTTACTTTATCTACACTATGTATATAGTACGTGTACATAAAGTAGAAAGAGTAAACGAATAACGAGGAATATCCTGGAAATGGTTAACCTCAGAGAAAATACATTATTTTACATAAATTGAAGTTTTAACGAGTTGTGAACTTAATATGGAGAAAGATTTTTTTTGTCTATGTCTTCGGTTTATCACTCACGCAAGTCAATCAGTGGAGCTTCAGAGACTACTCCCAGAAAATTCAAGATATTCATTCCATTTGTCACAAAATATCTTTGTTTATTGTATTTTAATTAAAGATTGTTTGAGAAACTCAAGATTTTAGAAAACGATTCATGTAAAGAGTATTTAGGAAGAGGAGATTTCCAAGAACATTTTTGCGTCGCATTTTCGAAACGAACTAAATTTACATATCAACTTCTGTTATTAACTGACTTATTTATTTGAATTATGAACACACACTTGCACTTATACACAGTCACAGATGGAAATGTTTCTAAAAATCTGATGTGTTGTATTCACATAACTTTCTGTACTTCACTATAACAAATTATTATTAAAAAGTTTATTCTTCTAATCGAGATAAAAATTCTCTTAATTGCTTAATTCTTTGTAAATTGTAGGACTAGATTAAAAGAATAGTCATTTTTTTAAAAGTTGAATGTCATGTGGTTGAAATCCGTTTCTATGCAGGGCCAGGAGAGTAAAACCTTCCGTGAGAAAAAGGTTTAAGTATTTTAAATCTGAAACAAACAAGGAATATCTCAGAAATTCTCAATTCAACGATAAAAACATGTCATGATCTATATTTTTTGTGTAGTACGTTTTTGTGTATGGAAAATTCAGAAAAAATTATTGAAAATAAAGTGGTATTTAGAGGCTATTCCCAGAAAATACATGATTATACATTTTATTTGCCATATAATATCTTTAATATACCGTATATTAATCTAAATCGTTAGGGCCATATTTGAGAAAATCCAAATTTTCGAATTTTTTTCCGTGTAAAAGGTAATTGAGGGTGGGGGATTTTTCTCAAAATCTTCGTGTCGCATTCTTGCAAGACAATAAACTTAAATACTAAGTTTGGTATTTTAACGAGTTTTCATTTTGGAGTTACCGTGTTCAAAAACACATGGACCTATTTCTAAAAATGCTTTTTTTGGTTACAGGGGGTCCTAAAACGTGTATTTCCGGTGAAATCTCGGTATCGAATTTTTATCGAATTTAATGGTTTTTCTTTTTGTTTCAGGATACCTAATAGAAAATATTTATGGGGAATCTCTGTACCGTATATTATTTCTAGTATACTTACTATATGAAGACGAAATAAAAATCATAAAGCATAATTTTAAAAAATGCAAAAGAGTTTATAGTCTTAAAAATATTTCGTTTCACATCAATATATTTTTGTGTTCCAGAAACTAGTCCTTATAGCAATTATGCTACTCTTTCTAAGCACTTTCTAAGCACTTTCTAAGCCAGGATTTTATAATATTCTATTGTTTCTTCTGATGATAAAGAAAGTGATTACACGGCATTTTATCTTCAATTTTTTGAGACAAAAAGAAATCAAAAGCTGGTAGGTCAAGGCTGTAAGCTGTAGGATCCATGGTGCAGATCTTAAGGGTATCTAAATACTCGATGGTTGGAATAATATAACATTATTTTTGGTCTTGAGCGCTTTCCACCAATGTTCTTTAAAACGTTGCGGTAAAGTAGCATTTAACCTACGGTGCTGATAGGTCCATCTTCTATTGCTATACTATCAATGTGGCTAGTTTTTTTCTAAAACCATTTTTTATTTCTCTTCACGTACTTAGTTCATAATGTATAGAGAAGATATTGTGTTACATCCAAAAATTCAATACCGAGATTTCACGGGAAATACATGTTTGGACCCCCTGAATCCAAAAAGAACATTATTGGAAAAACGTCCGTGTGTGTACCCGTGGGAACCATAGCTCAAAAACGAAAATCCCATTAAATACAAAAGTTGATATTTAAGTTTAGCATTTTCCAAGGATGCGACATGAAGATTTTCAAGAAATTCCTCCCACCCCAACTGCCCTTTACTTGAAAAATGCTCAAAAATGTATTCTCAAAAATGGCTCTAACTAACAATATTAATTAAAATCTGGCATATCTAAGATATTTACATATAAAATAAAATGTATACTTTCTACATTCTTAGAATAGCCTCTGAAGACTTTACTCTGGATGAATTTTTCTGAGTTTTGCATAATTGGTAAACCGTAAGAGATAGACAAATATATAAACACATAATTTGTGTTATACGTTTTTCATATAGAGTTGACCATTTTTATTGGTTTCAATTTTTCTCAAACGGGATCATACAAAGCGAACCAAACTTCAATAGTTTCACATATCGATGAGCTATCAAAATATTTGACTATCAATTTAGCCTAATATATTCCCATATTGCCCTTCTAATTACAAGAAAGCATGTAATAAAATAAATTCTGCTAATATTTATCTTGATTAGCATGATGTAGATAAAAGAATAATCTTTTGTAATAATAGTTTGTATATGGAACAGCTAGAGAAAGTTGTGTGAACGGAGTATATCAGAATTTTTAACAGCACTGCGAATTTATTTGAATTTTTTCTTAGCTTCTATTCAAAAGACCATCGCGCTTATAAACTTTTCTTTTCAGAAGCGTTGAAATAAATCCAAGATTCATTATCAGAAACAATATCTGAAATGCTGAGTTGGAATCATTTAGGAGTCTTTCTGTGGCAATTAATTTTTTTGAGTCAGTTTATGTGGAATCCATTGAGAAAAAAGTTTTTTGACGTATAAATGTTTATATCAAATATTTTTTCCATTCATACCAATGCCCAATATGGTCCAAATAAATTCTTAAGATACCTGTTAATCGTCTTCAAGAATAGCTTGAACAGAGGAAATA
Source organism: Hymenopus coronatus (assembly GCA_030762935.1). NCBI lineage: Eukaryota > Metazoa > Arthropoda > Insecta > Mantodea > Hymenopodidae > Hymenopus > Hymenopus coronatus. The sequence continues at coordinate 55,023,702 of CM060892.1, read as the reverse complement.
TTTTCATCAGTAACAGTGCTTCACAAATTCATCAACAAGAAATAAGTCTGATGTGTTCTATTTAAGCATGCATTTCTCTGTCAAACTATGCTTAAAAATATTACTCTTTTATCTAAATTGATCTTACTATTTTCTTCCTGGTAATTAGAAGCGATAGTCAAATCTTTTAAAAGCTGGTTGCTATGTAGTTAAAATTATTTTTTTTTGTATGGCCAGTAGTTAACAATTTCCCGTATCAGAAAAGTTTAAGCATTTTAAAACTGAAACAATAACAAACAATATCTCTGAAATGGCAATTCCACGAAAAGAATATTTATGGCACAAATTGTGTGTTTTGACAAGACCTGCATTTTTGTGCAATAAATTTTTGTCTATTTTTACGGTTTACCAGTTGCGTAAGCCATTCAGAATGAAGGAGTCTTTAGAGGATATTGTCAAAAAATTTAAGATATGCATTTTACTTGTCATGTAAATATCTTTAATATATGGTATGTTGAATCAAAATCGCTAAGACCAATTTTTGAGAAAATGAATTTTTTTTTAAATTTTTTCATGCTTTTTGGACTCTTTTTTTTTTTTTTTAGGTTAAACGCTCTATTTTACTAAAAAGCACCGCAGGCGATGACACTGATGACACATGGGATGAATAGGGAGCACCGGTGGAATGCGATGGCGGGTAAACCGGAGAATCCCAAGGAAACCTTACTCTGCGCTGCCTTGTCCACTACAAATCCCACATGCAATCGCCTGGGGTCGAACCGTCTTAGTGAGAGGCGAGAGGTCTAACCACTCGGCCACAGCGTGGCCAGTATTTTGCGTGTAAAGGGTAGTTTGGAGCGTAAGGATTTTTCTCATAACCTTCGTGTTGCATTCTTGGGAGATATAAAATTAAATACCAAGTATGGTATTTTACCGACTTTTCGTTTTTGAGTTATAGTGTTCACAGATACACACACACGCGCGCGCGCACGATAAGTTTTTACTAAACTGCTTTTCTAGATTCACGGAACCCTAAAATGTCTATTTTCTGTGACATCTCATTATCGTAATTTTGGGTGGAAATGAAATGGCGTTTTTAACTGGTGTGGTTCTTAGCGTCCCATTTTATGCCGGGCGTGAAAGACGCTTAATTTTGTTCACAGGCCTATTTATCCGGCTTGAGGTTCTTTTATGTACCGTAAGCGTACCAACGGGACCAACGGCTTTACCTCCCTTCCGAAGGAAGCCATGCTAAGGATTTTTACGCCTGAAAAAATCCCTCGCCCTCGCCGGGTTTGAACCCTCGACCTAGGGTATATGAAGTTAGCATGACAACCATTACACCACGGAGAGCGACAAACTTTTGGGTGGTATGCATAATGTTACCTCCTATGTATACTATGTACTAAGCATAAATGATCTCTTATGAATCGCAGCACAAATTATAAATTATCGTATTTGATGATGCTTCTTCGCCAGATGCATTTCTAAGTCGATGTTCACATTGTTTAGGCGTTAATAAGGATTTAAATCAGCAAAATATTATAACCCGGAAACTGTCTCTACTCAAAATCATTTTTGGATGAAACACAACGTTTAATAATTATAATTACTAAATCATTAGTTAAAATCAAACTATACAAAAACCAACTCACAACATTTTAGAAAGTATCTGCAATTTGGTTTTAAAAACGTGGCATTCTAAAACATTCTATGTCGCTCTCATATATCCATAATATACGAGGGCCGTTATTTTCAACCTCCGATAGACTATAAGTAAAAGACAAGTTCATAGAAAACATTTATTTTATTACTAAAAAGTTTGTACACTTATGGCTAGTTTTCAACATAGTCACCGAAAGGATTGAGACTTTTGTCGTACCTGTGCTCAAGCTTTTCAATATCCGCTTCAAAAAATGTTGCCGCCAATGAATTTAAAATGACCATTGACGTTGTTTTGAAGATCTTCTGCCCTCCACGTCTTCAGTTCAGGGAAAAGGTGAAAGTCGCTGGAACTTTCTGGTCTGGACTGAACGGCGGGTGATCGAAAATGACCATTGAAAGTGTTCAAGAAGCCGATGGGTTGTGCCAGCAGTGTCTAGACGAGCGTTGTCATGGGCCAACACAATTTCTGAAGTCAGCATTCCTCTTCGTTTGTTTTGAATGGCTCTCCGCAAACGTCGTAAAGTACGAAGATCTTCAAAACAATATCAATGCTCATTTGAAATCATTTGAAGCGGATATTGCAAAGTTTGTGCACAGGTGCGATCAATGTCTCAATATTTACAGTGATTATGTTGAAAATTAACCATAAGTGTAGAAAGCTATTAGTAATAAAGTAATTGTTTTCTATGAATTTGTCTTTTATTTATAGCCTATCGGAAGTTGAGAAAAACGCCCCTCGTATTTATTTTGGGGGAACGATATTATTTATAAAACCTCATTTAACTGCTTTTGTCTTATCGGAAGAAATGACAGACATATGTGTGTGTTTTTTTCTTTGGACTCTTAGGTTACTTACTGTATGTTTTTATTTTTACTTTCTGTACTTACGAAAATTCGTTAAAACACTAAACTTGGCATTTAACTTTACTATCTTCCAAGGAAGTAGCACGAAGATTTTGAGAAAAATTCCCCATTCCAAACTACCCTTCATATGGAAAAATTTTGAAAGTTTAGAACTTCTCAAAAATGGCTATAACAGTTATGATTAAAATGTATATTAAAGATATTTAGATGGCAAATAATACGTATATCTTGATTTTTCTAGGGAAAACTCTGAAGAACTCTCATTCTGGATGTCTCTTACATAATTGATAAACAGTAAGAAATAAAAAATAATCTTACTGCAGCAAAAAGGTAGATCTCGTTAAAACATACAATATATGTCATGTGTCTTCATTTTTTTGTAAAGTTGGCAATTTCCGAGATATTCCTTGTTATTGGTTTCAGTTTTAAAATGTTTTTCATATGGGTTTTTGTCACTCCTGGTCATGCAACGAAATGAATTTCAATTACACATTAACCGCTTTTAAAATATTTGACTGTCACTTTAACCTGGTGTATTCCCTCATTTCCCTTCTACTTAAATGAAGCAAATAATATGACAATTTTTGCTACACATCTGTTTAGCATGAAGTAGGTATTAGAAGAATAGGCTTTTTAACAATACTTTGTTCCAGAGATATGCAAGTGAATATAATACATCAGGTTTTTTAAATTTATTTTCACTCGAATATAATCTCTACACTTCTTCTCCAGACTAAACTGCGGAAATAATCCTAATAATAGAAAAATTCAGGATATAAACTCGAAACATCCAGTTAAGAAGTCACTTCGCTTATCCTTCTGTCACGAGGGTAGTTCGGAACACAAATAGAAAGCCTTATATGGTAGTATTGGGTCATAGATTTGTCAACGCAAGTTAAATATTGAATTACTTTCTTTTATAAAATGAATCCGCTCTCAAAATCTAATAGCGGCCGTATTTATTCATCTTATTACACTTTATAGTCCTTTCTCCTATTTTTCTGCATTTTTATGCGTTTTATACATCTATTCTTATTTTCACAGGAAGCTCACTTAGCTATCCTAAAAACAGAAGCTTATGTGTTCCATTATCCTGAATTCCTCCACATAATCTGCAATCAAACTGTTCTTATAAAAGATTGTTTTTCATCTACATCATAATAGAGATAAACATTAGCAGAACTCTGCTTATTATGTACCTGCTTTCTTGTAAGAAGAGGGGAGAAAACAATACATTAGACTAACGTGATGGTCACTTTTTAAAAAGCTGTTGTTATACAATTGACATTGAAATTAGTTTATCTTTACATGCTTAGGAGAAAAACAACAAAGATATGAAACGAATGGCAACATACCGTTTGAGAAAAGTTAAAGTTTTTTAAAATTGAAACCAATATCAGGGAATATCTCGGAATTGGTTAGTAACTCTATAGGAAAACTGTATATGACAACATTCTGTTTTTTTAATGTAATTTACATTTTTACTTTCTCTACGCGTACTATGTACATAGTGTATAGAGAAGATATTGTATTTCACCCAAAAATTCGATACCGAGATTTCACCGGAAATACATGATTTGGGTCCCCCTGAATATTTTTGGAAAAAGGTCCGTGTGTGCGTGTGTGTGTACCTTTTGACAGCATAGCTCAAAAACGACAAGACCGTTCTATACCAAACTTGGTATTTAAGTGTGGTATCTCCCAAGGATGTGACATGAAGATTTTCAAGAAAATCCCCCCCACCAAGCTACCCTTTACGGGGAAAATATTTCGAAAATCTTGATTTTCTCAAAAATGCCTTTATCGATTTTGATTAAAATCTGTTATATTTAAGATATTTACATCCCAAATAAAATATCTGTCCTGAATTTTCTGGGAACAGCCTCTAAAGACCTCTTTATTCTGGGTGATTTTTATTGAATTTTGCATAACTGGTAAACTGTAAGAGATAGAAAAAAATTCCTGCATAAAAATGTAGATCACGATAAAACACACAATTTATGTCATATACAATTTTTTCGCGGAGTTGGCCGTTTTATGAACATTCCTTGTTATTTAATTTCAACTTTTCTCATAAGGATACTTTTCAACGCTTGGCCACGCAAAGAAACGGATTTCAGTCCCATAGCATGCGCATTTTAGAATATTTAATTGTTGGTTTAGCCTAGTGTATTCCTTTGTTTCTCTCCTACTTATAAGGAATAAACAATAAGACCGATTCTGCTAATGTTTTTGCATGAATTATATAGTATAGTAAACTTATTAACAATCATTTGTTACAGAGATGTAGAGAAAGTAATGTGAATGGAACACATCAGATCTGTTGTGTAGTAGGACTTTCTCTACCTCTTATGGTTTACTAGTTATATTTATAGTCATTCAGAGTGAACAGAGGCTATTCCCATAAATCAAGATATACATTCTATTTAGCACAAAAACGTCTTATTCGTATGATATCCTAATCAAAATCGTTAGAGGCATTTTTAAGAAAATAAACTTTTTCTTATAAGTTCTATGTAAAGTATAGTTTGCGTTGCGGGAATTTTCCTTAAGTGACCTGAGCTAAAAATGTCAAGTTTTGTACTTGATCGCATTTGTTTTTGAGCTTTGTTGTTCACACACACTCTCACGCGCGCGGATCTTGTTCTGAAATCTTGTGTTGGATTCACATAATTTTTTCTACCTATACTGCAGCAAAATATTCTCGTTGAAGCTTATCCTTCTCTCTACTTCATGCTTATCAAAATAAACTTAGTGTAAATGCTTTTATTACGACGTTTACCTGTATAAGGGGAATAGGGAAATACAATAAGCCAAAACGATAGTAAAACTTCTAGAAACCGTTGCCTATGTGATGCTATTAAAATCGAGTTCTGTTTGCCTGGATATAAAGTACGATAACGACCTTCTATTTGAGAAAGGCAAACATTTAAATAATGGAAACTGAAAACCTTTAACAGGAATGTCTCGGAAATGGTTAGCTCCATAACAAAAATATATCTGATATAAACTGTGTGTTTTGGGGAGATATTTTTGTGTGGTAATGGTTTGTCTCTTACGACTTACCAGTTACGAAGACTTCAAAAGTTATCTTAGGAAAAATCAACATACACATTTATTATGTAAATAGCTTTAATATGTGGTATCATTATCGGTTAGACATTTTTTTCAAACCCGGCGGAGGAAGATGGATTTTTTCGGGCATAAAAGGCCTTAGCATGGCTGCCTTTGGAAGGGAAGTAAAGCCGTGGGTCCCGTATCGTAGATTTACGGCACGTAAAAGAACCTCAAGCCTGATAGACGGGCCTCTGAGCAAACTTAAGTGGTCTTTCGTGCCCAGTATAGATTAGGACGCTGAGAACCATAGCAGTTAAAGATCATCCATAAATGAAACGAAATTTCATTTAATTTAGATATTTTTAATAAAATTAAAGATTTCGAAATGTGTCGAAGGGATGGAAAATCTTCCTGTCGCATCCTTGGACGCTGCTGAGCTTATTTATTAAGTGGATATTTAACGGGTTTTTATTTTTTATATATTGCTGCTCACGGACACACAGAGACGCAGACCTTTTTCAAAAAGTTAATTTTTTTGGATAACGGGCACCCTAAGATGCGTGTTTCCTGTGAAATCTAGATATAGAATTTTTTGCATATATATATATATATATATATATATATATATATATGTCAAAATTCTTTGTCTTTAAATTCAATGGACTTTAAAACAAGTAATTTCAATGAAACATCGATATAACATTTTTGGGTGAAGTACAATACACTCATTTTCTATTATATACATAGTAAGTAAGGTACAAAAAGCAAAAATCAAAATGGAGTAAAAGGCTTTAGAAATAAATACAAGTCATTAGATCTTGTGCCCTTTCCGGTTTAAGTGACCACATGTTGAAGCTTTCTGTGGGCAAAAGCTAAAGCAGATAATTGAAGCTGAAGCTTAAAATATTTTTTGATATCAGAAACTAATTCCTTATTTCCAAATTTTAAATTTCAACTACAGGAACCGTTTATATAAAACTATAATTTACATGTCTACTATATTTTTTGAAAGCAGAGCAAATAAATTGGCTTTAATAAATGTAAGGTTTTAGGAGGATATTAATCTAATCTTTAATTTCTCTACACGCACTATGTACGTAGTGTATAGAGAAAGTATTGCACTCCACCAAAAAATTCGATATCGGGATTTCACCGGAAGTGTATGTTTTAGGGTCCCCCGTATCTAAAAAAAGCATTTTCAGAAAATGGTCCGTGTGTGGGTGTTTGTGTGTGTCCGTGTGTCAGTGAGTCTGTGAACACGATAACTCAAAAACGAAAAGTAGGTAAAATACCAAACTTGGTATTTAAGTTTAGCATCTTCCAGGGGTGCGACACGAAGATTTTGAGAAAAATCTCCCACCCCAAAATACCCTTTACATGGAACTTTTTTCAAAAATGCTGATTTTCTCAAAAATGGCTCTAACGATTTTGATTAAAATATCGTATATCTAAGACATTTGCCTGACAAATAAAATGTATATCTTGAATTTTCTGGAGAGCTTCTGAAGAGCAGTTTATTCTGGATGAATGTTACTGAATTTTGAATAACTGCTAAACCGTGAGATATGGACTAAAACTTACTACAAAAAAAATTTAGAACACGTTAAAACACACAATTTATGTTATATACTTTTTTTTCGTGGAGTTCGTCGTTTTTGAGACCTTATTTTTGGTTTCTGCTATGAAAAACTTATACTTTTCTCATACAGGAATTTGTCAACTGACATAGCAACCAGCTTTTGATTATCACTTTAACCTATGGTACTCCCTTATTTCGCTTCTACTTACAAGGAAGCAAGTCATATGGCTATTTCTGCTATTTTTTACTGATTAGCATGAAGTAAATGGAAGTATATGCTTTTAAGAATAATTTGTTGCAGAGGTGTAGAGAAAGTAATGTGAATGGTACACATCAGATTTTTTTGTAAATGGACTTTGTTTCTTAATGGTTCTACGAAAAATGAATTTCAATTGTTTAAAGAACGCAAATATTTAACCTAGAGAACCTCCTATAATGCTTTGTACTTCTGCTGAAAGACTGATAGTACTTCTAGAGATCTGTTACAGAAAACGGGAATGCAATGAAAGCTGCTAACAAATGGACTAGCATTAATTTCCAATTGGAACTCTTCAGCTGCTCGCAGCCTTGTGCCCCATTTCAGCTGCGGTTTTGGGATACTCGTAGCATTTCTCTGAAACAGTTAAGCTTCTTTTTGCCTTTTTCTCTCATGGATCTTTAGGCGAGAAACACTGCACAGGTATTAAGTGAAGCTATGTATGCGTTTTGTAGCAATTAAAATGTATTTCATTTAAATGTTACGTTTAATATTTTATAACATTTTTAAATCTTGAAGAAGAATTGCTGTTTAATATGATTTCAGATAGAAAATCTTAAATCCTTGAAATGCAGACTCTGAATAGTAATGCAGTATATTGGGGGGAATTTACGTAATAAACGTGTCGAAATTGAAAAACTGTTTGTTTATTAACGACACTGAAAATTGTCAGGATCATATGAGTGCCACCAGTGTGCCGGAATTGTGTCTCGCAGTAGTTTTGTAAATCTAAATACGTGGTACTGTCACTTTTAAGCACAATTGTCTGTTTGGATCGGGTTTGAATCCAGGATTAGCTCACCAACGATTCACCTAGACTAACAGTAAATGCTGAATTGAAATAAATACGCAACACGGTTCATTTAAACTTCATTTCACTCATGTTATATGACTTGCGCAAGTCGTTTGATATCATAAAGGGAAATTAAACGTTCTAACTAATTTTATTTATTAATTTATTGTAATTTTACGGCACTTATTAGATCTATATAATCCTCGTGATTCTGAAATAATGTTCATGTATATATGACTTCACAGGTGTGCTGAAGGATAGTCTGAAATAGTTATTATGTGCGAATTGTTTATCAAATAACCGATAACATACACATAAGCGCACCGTTTTGAATACAATTGAGGATTAAGTCTGTACTTTTTACACTGCACACAGGTACTCTATTTCTGCTGTTAGGCACTTTTGTAGAATATATAATTATTCTTTGAAAGCAAATTATGTGAAAATTGGTCACTCTATTCCAAACGCAGGCATGACATTCAAAATTAATAACATATAATACGCATCAAATATATACCAACCAGTACCAGGATTTACTCAAAACATAATAACTAAGTTTGCTTATTTTGGGAAACCGAATTAATGTTTATTTACTGTATAAGGCTGGGACAAACTTAAATACAGGTCTAGCAAAACTTCCGTACCTTAATCTAAGATTTTGAGGTAGGCAAATGCTGCTTCTTTCCATTTTCTTAGGAGTCCTATTCTATGTTGGGCGTGAAAGACCGCTTAATTATGCTCAGAGGCATTTTTATCAGGCTTGAGGTTCTTTTGTGCGTTGTAAAGCCACGTCAAGGGACCAACGGTTTTACTTCCTTCCGAAGGAAGTCATCCGAAGGATTTTACACCCGAAAAATCCATTGTCCTCCACCAGGTTTGAGCCCGTGGCCTTGGATACAAGTGTATACTGGTAACTACTGTTCCATGGAGAGCGACTTCCTTTTGTTGGCAATAATGATTTGTCAGTTTCTAACAGCACAGTTTTACAATGGAATTTTAAACACTCACCTGAGACTAAAAATATACCTACATGTAATAATGCTATATTGGATAATAATACCTATCATTTATAATAAATGCTATCTTAAAAATACCTCTGAGTAAAAACATAACCTGAGGTGAAAAGATCATCTGTCCTTGTTTGCAATTTATATCTTATTTTCATAGAAATTCTAATCATATATTTTCATAAGAGTACTTTCTACTGTGACTAATTTCTAGTAAATGTAATAAGGTTTACAATTTAAAATGACGGTGTTTTACATAATATAGAGTTAATATCATATAACGGTAGCTTGAGCTTATAAGAAAATAAGTAAGAAATAACTCAGGATTTTTAGCCTACTGCTTTCTAGAAATTAGAATTATATACTCTCTTTTTTCTTTTTCTTTTCGTTTTCATTATATTCAGTGAAGGTAGTAAAGTTTTACGGGTAAATTAAAAGTTTATTAAAATATACATTTTATTTATCGTGTCCGTATGTCAAACTTAGTCCTATTTGATAAAAAAAAGGGGATTATGAATATGCGTTTCCAGTGAAATTTCCATAATTGGAAATTTTGCTGCACATCCCTCATCTTAGAAAATGTTTATATATAGCAAAATTAAAAGCACCTAAAGTGACAAATTTTTGCTACAATAATGGAAGATTTAAAGCAACATGAAGAATTACCACCTGATAAAATGAAAATTACATCCAAAATATATGTTAAAAATTGGTTGCTTACAGATCAGAGGCAAATGTGAAGTGAATTACGTACAAGCTTTTTTTTATAGCTTTTTAAATTGGAGTAAATTATAGCTTAAGACAAAATTTAAATTAAAAAATAACTACATTTCCGAATAATTCTAGGTTCACGCACATGCACGTGCGGTATTGCCTTTATTAATTCAGCTTGTTCGCGGTATATTTGATAATCTATTCACAATAATGACTGAGAGCCACAAAAATGGATAAATAAACCTTCTTTGTTTGACAACACTGCGGAAAGACAGACAGGCAACCTCTCTCTTTTTCCTCCCTACTCTCGTAATTACCTAAAAAGCGCCCAAGAAAAGTTGTGCTCACAGTAAGTATCTGTTGAGGCAAAAATAATGGAGCTTTAATACATATCCTATAAAATTGCAGAGATAAACTTCAAGTATTTATAATTAAATATCTCATTTTGGAGATAGACCACAGTATTTTTATCGAGAAGGATGACTCAGGCAATAGCGTTTGTGTTTCAGTATGCCTCTAGTTTAAATCCATGGAGGTGACTGATCTGACCGCATTCATTGTATAATTTGCTCAGCGAATTTTCCTATAATCCTTTTCAACGCTACATTTCATTTGTATAATTCTGGTTTGCTTCCTTTTTGATCCAAGACATGCTCGTAATTCTTGGACGTTTAAGCCTTATGAAGAAGCGAGCAATATGCAAAAGAAGGATATAATATTTTAAATTCGCACAATTGTGTGAAAATTGAGTACCGTGAAAGTTAAAGTATTCCCGTTTATGTCTACGTTAGGCATTAATCCATTTTAGGCAGTCTTATAGAACATAAAAACCTATGAAAGTAGATGAAGGACTAACTTGGCTCTCGTTGTTATAAGCAAAACTTTACGGTGGAATAACGGTACTTTAGGCTTCAAAATTATATGCAAAATTCAAAATAAGTGAATATTCTAAGTGTTTCCCCATTGCACGTGTAATGCCCAAGTGGTAGAATGTAAACTATAGAATTAAAAAAACTGAGTCTAAATAATTGCTTTTAATCTTATTTTAATTCCATCAATGTAACATGAAAGGGTAATTTTATAACAATGAATTTTTTTTTTTTACTTCTCCGTGAATGTGATTGTTCAGATGTATTAGCTTAAAAATAGAATATAAGTACATTTGAGTAAATTAATTTCAATATTTAATCACCCTTTAGTGATTTAGTTTAATTGAAGATAACGTTATCAGCACTTTTGGGCTAATCACATCAATTTTATAATCATTTCGGATAATACACTTACTTATGAAGCAGAATTCCGTTCTTCGTTTGGCGGGGTTACTTTACAATTCACTATAGAAAAGTTCCTTCTTTTTAAAATTAAACACAATAAAACTTATTAATTAATTAATACATAAGGAGCACTCGAAAGAGCATTAAGTGTAGGTTTAGTTTTCACTGTAGTCTTTTATGGGTTTAGTTCTGTATCCACATTTTACTATGTGATAACGTTCGCACTTGCATGCTTAATGAATCGTTATGATATTTACTTGTTAAGAAAATGTTATGTCAATATTTTTAGCACATAGAGAACCATTAATTACACAGTTCTTGAATGCTGGGTAAATATATAAAGTATTTATGTAATTCTTTAAGGCTTATACAGAGAAAATGAAGAAGTTCAATTTTTCCATGTTTTATTCTATTCATACTTTGCGTCTAATGACATGTGTGAAAAGCCTCATTTCTTATTTTTTCACCTAAATCTGCATCATAAATTATCTTAACACAGCATCTAAAAAGCGCGCATATAAAGTAATTAAAATAAAAATCAATTATAATCTTTAATTTATCAAATTTAAAAATTTTAGCTTGTTTCTCCTTTTTTAAAAAAAATTCATTGCAGGTTTCCAAAGTTTTACAAATATACATTGCAATTTTGTAATGAAAATGTGCAAATAATATTAAAAAATTGGGCAACATTTTCAGTACTGACAGAATAATTTAATGCATTACACATAGTTTACAAATACTCTATAGCTTAGATATCTGTAAAATGCCTTACTGCACAGCAACGTGTTTAAAATTAAACAAAAATGCCTAATAGTTAAATTTTAAATAAATTATTCATTATTTAATTCATATCACTAAAGTATTTGGGCACTATACTATTTTCAATCCTACATCATCATATATAACTATTAAACCAAATTTTCTAAATTAATAATATTCCATTTTTGGATATTTGGTAATATCAGTTGAGATGAATGTTGCATTATTGTACATATTAAATACACTTATATATATTGAGCTTTCAATGAAATTTACTCCAAAATGTTACATTGTAACACATACTTCTCTTAAGATTAGTGTACTCCTATTTACACGCCGTGTCAAACTAGTCTTTAAAACACGACAATATTTATTATATATTTTACAAAATACTTGACAAATACTCCAGAAAATATACTTTTCCATTTCGAAAATATATTAGCAGCAAAATTATTGGATATTATTCTAATTTTGATTTGTTGGAAGTGTAAAGGATAATACTTCACGTGTACTGTTGATTGTCAATTCTCAATTTTCTTAATTTTAGGTGTTTTTTTTTTTTAACCTTCCACCAAACATCAAACCTTTACGTGTTTTATTTATAAATAATTTTGCAGTAGTACAGGTGAAATAGATATTAATTAATGGAGCAAAACTATTCTGTCTGGAAATATCAACGCTTTAATTGAATTACGCAATTGTCTACGATACAGCCAGGTATTATAAAAGTGCTCCGGTAAATTAATAAGGCGCATATAAAATAATTTAGTGTATATATATAATAATTATTATATATATAATTAGTATATATATAATATAATATATATAATAATATAATATATATAATGATTTAGTGTATACATTTTTCTAAGTATAGAAATTTTGATTCTGCGAATAAACAAAATGAACAATAAATTAGACTATTCTAAGGTTGCCTGATTATTAATTTGAGTGGCTCAATTATTTATGTACTCGCCTTCTGATTCCAAATTCGCTTATTTAAACCCGGTCGACACAGATGTAGTCTTAACTTCAATTTTTTAAATATAGGGGTTTCAATTTATGTATATTTATTTCTTTTACACATAACAACCTTTCTGTAAATTTTCAGCCCTATAGTCTGAAGAGCTTTCACTTTATTATTATTTTTAAAGTATATATTTTAATGTGTAATATAAAATATTCCTCGATGGTGCAGATTTCATATTTCATGTACACTAATTGGCAGACATGTTCTTAGTAGGCATGAAAATAACGCTTGGTCTAGATTTTGCTGTATAATTAAAGTTTGCAAAGGGAATTGCTTGTATCTTCAATTTAATAACATTTTTTTACATATTTACTGCCACAAATTCTCATTGATCTCTTATCAATTCCAGACTAAATTATAAAATAAATACCCCAAATGCTATAACATTGTAGCCAAAATAGCAATAAAAAACTGTAGTTTTAAGAAACGAAAAAAAAAAGCATAAACAACTCCTGCGGGACGAAATTCCGGCACACCGGTGATGCTGATATGAGCCTAGCAGCTGAAAGCGTCGTAAGATACAAATTATTATTTTAGATTATCGTTATAATGTACATTTTAAAAACATTTGCCCATTGGAATAACTTTACTTGGTCATAATTTGTAAGCGGAAAGAAATTAAAAACGTTGTGTGTGAAATTTTGAAATGTTTCCTAAGTTGAAAAATAAATACCATTCATTATTTTTATCTTCTCCATTTTTACCTTTTAATTTCGATACACAAAAGCTGCAATAAAACTGTCAACCGAATGGGTGTCTCCCGCAGGATTCGAACCCCCTACGCTCCACACAATGCACCTGCACCCTTATCGCATCATAAATATAGCTATTGTGATCAGATGATTGATTTTTGTGACAAATGAAATATCGTTTCTCTGCAAGTTACTTTGTTTTGTTGTTCTTTCCTTCTCTCTTTTTTTTTTTTTTGTCTCTCCCTCTCCCCCTCGTCCCTACCTCGGACGTGTTGTGCGAGGAATCGTCCTCCCCCACACACAGGCATGCACATACACACAGACATCAAGATGATCGTAAGCCTACTTTTTCTGAACAAACATACAAAAAAAAAAAAAAAAAGAGTGAGAGAGAGAGACAGTAATAGAGAGTGCAGTGGTATTAACTTAATTGTCTTGTAACTATACAAAGCGCATGTACGTGGAAGATTTAAGGTTTGGGCACTGTAATTTCCAATGGTTCGATTTCATGAAAATGGAAATTGGGAGGGAAAGTTTTTCGAAAGACTACAAACGGCAATCAGACTAATGAAGGTAATGGGGACCGAACACATAGAAAACCTCCAAAAAGCGGCTCACTTACCTCGCACTTTTCTCGGGGTGCTCCCCGTTCCTTGCCAAATACTTGTATCCTATCTTTAGCGCTCACTAGTTGCTTCTCTTTGACCTCATACAAAGCTACTGCTCGCGCAATTCTATTCGATCAGATCAAACCTCCATCATTTGTGCCTATTCAGGTGTAACCCTATATGATGTCATCGTCGGAAGTCGACCAACCACTATGCATGATACGTATGTGTGTATATACATACAACGCCGCAGTGGGGAAAAATATGGACAAACAGCAACGTATAGATCGCCATTGATATTTAATTAGCGGGAACATGGTAATGGGCTCAAACCGACCCACACACGTACACACACACGGTCGCATATGTCCGTGTCGATTTTTTTTTCTCGGTTATGCTTTGTTTTGTTTAGAGGCAGGCTTTGCTGCAGGCACTCCGTAGCCGATACAGTTCTGCTACTGGTATCCGGTTCGTTTATTGGTGGTTCAATTGTGCAAGTGCTGATCGGATAAGTAACAAAAGGTTACGAGAGGCGGTCGCGATGCTTTGAACGTAAGCGCTGGGATTGTGCAAAGCCAACCATTTTTAGGTGTAACTCCTCCCGGAATGGTTTTCATTTCAAAACTCTTTTTTTCGGTGCATCAAAGCAAACTTCGTTAAGTGTGGAGAAGTGCGAGAATCAGTCTAAATAAACATCTCGAATTAAGAACACTAGGTCCAAATTAAAAAGTAAAGGGGAAGAAAAATGAAAACACATCTGAGCCCCTTTAGCTCGAAGTAAAATTTCAAATCGAAAGTTTTATAAAGCAAAATCTTCTTTACTAAGAGTAAGTATTTTGTACCTTACAGTATTTTTTTCCAATATAACAATCATCACTGTTAACTTTTATACTTCTACTCTGTATATTTTCTAGTCTACATATTTTTCCATATCAGTGATTCTATTTTTCAAGCTTTCTTCTTTTTTCTTCTTTAGTATGATTTTTAACTAATTTTTAATAATTTATAAGCTGTATCTGTAAACAACTTTCTATTATTTTTTTATTTTTTTATTAATACATTCTCGTGTATGTGTGTCACCAAACCGATGGTTATGGGATTTTGTATACAACATATAATGTTTACTGTAAAGGGTATGTTGGGCGTTACTGGTAGGCATCAATAAGTGGAAGGAATAGATAAATGTCTCCTTAAGGCGAGACAGGTATAAAATGTAAAAGAGGTATATTAGAGGAGGGGCTGTAAACGAGGCTGGGTTGTTGCTTTATTTACATTTTATTTTATGGCGTTATTCCATTGCTGTTATTATATTATATTTACTTTATTATTTATCATTTTTTGAATTCTGCCGTAAACATCTTAATTTAACAGCGCATCTTAATAAGATTTACGTTGCTTTGAGGTTTGTTCTTATTTAATTAGTTATTTTAGACCATACTTATCTTACTTTTTATATAGTAGTGTTTTCTTATAGCGAGCATTTTTTCATTCGTTCTGTATTATCATGTGTATTATAAGATTTCCCATGGTCTACAGAACCTTTGCGAATTTTAAGGGGTTAATATATGCTTTTTAAGTACTCTCGCTAGTTTTTCATCTTATTTGCTAGCTTACTATTAAGGTATTTTGGAAAATGTTACATAAACTTTTACTAGTTTATGCTTCTCACAGGTTTGGTGTTTACATATTTCGAAAGATGAGTATTTAAGAAAATATACATTTTTTAATTACTATTATTGCCGTAAATAAACCGGTTATCTAAAAAATATTTAGGATACATATAAACATAAACCTTTCACATATGTTGTAATTCTTGTTGACTCCTTAAAAAGCTTAATTTTATCATAAATTCACAAAACATCGCATTGCACTTACATTGCACAGAGAAGAGAAGGCATTGAAGGCAATGGAGCGGTAGAGTGACAGAGGGAGTGAAAAGGTAGGGAGAGAGGCAGAAAGAGAATAGGATAGAGAAGGAAAGAGAGCAAAGAAAATCAGAGACAGGGGGAGAGTATAACATGGAAAGGAAAAGAGGGAATGTGGGACGGACTGTGAGAAAGTGAAAGAAGAGGAAGACAGATGAATCTCGAAAATGTAACACAAGAGCGCCAACTGAACTGCTGATTTTGCTATTAATTATTAAATGTATAATTTTTCATTGTTGAAATTTGTATCAATTCCGTCAATTTTTCCTTATATATTATGGTCTCTTAAACAAAATTGATCTCGGCGTACCAGGAACAAATAGTACAAACAAACAAAAACAAAAAAAAAAACAAAAAAAAAAGAAAACGGTTCGCTCTCGTAGTGTGTGGGTAGCGTGTCTGCTTCACATTCAAGAGGTCCCAAGTTCGAATGTCGCGTAGGGTGGATTCTCGGATATGTTTTTTTTTTCGGGGTTTTCTCTTATCCTGAGAAGATGAATGTTGAGTAATTTTAAGCTTCATGGACCCCGGGATCATTTGAGCATAATTTCACAGATTTCATTCATCGTCCGATAAGACCAATCAAGTTACAGGACGTTTAGTTACGAAGAAAGAAACAGAAAAATCATAATACTTCTAACACAAAGACAAACTTAAATGCAACACTATAAATACTATGATATTTTTCTTACACAATTCACCAGTATCAGGGAAAAGACTTATAAGTTCAAGAATGTAATTGTTCAATAAGCAATCTAGATATTCTCAGAAAGAGTTACTTCAAATTTCAGAAACTATATTGGCGCCTCGTTTTATGTTTACTATTAGTCTATTGACTATTAACAAAAAGTTTGGACTTTTCTTAGCTTTATTATTATTATTATTATTATTATTATTATTATTACTATTATTATTATTACTATTATTAGTATTATTACTATAATTATTATTATTTATTCCTTTTACAATACACTGGCGAATTGTTTTATTACATTTAAGTGTTTTAAAGTACTTTCCTACATTACGGAGCAACTAATTTATATACTTAAATTAATTATTTTATTTGCACTATAAAATTTTCTGAAACCTATTATAGCTATCAATTAGATTAGTAGGTGGTTTTTTGGTTAGATTAATAATACTAAACATACTATACGAAAGGAGAAAAAAAATATTTTTACAGTATTGTATAATATGTTGATGCATTTTCCTCAACTTCTAGTTCCGCAACAGTTATGACTATAGTTATAATATTAAACGTATATAGGCTAAAATGTAATGTCTTCAGATTAACTACCCCGTTGATAGAATGTTTGTATATGAACCAGTAGGCAGCAATTAACCGGTTTACACACCGTACTGCATTCAACGTTGTTATTCGCTTGCAAAGATTACAAGCATACTTATAATGCATACTAAATAGTTATAAGTAGAATATTACGCACACACGCACACACACACATATATATATTTCTTAGTTAATCGATGAAAACTAAAGGTATATAATGGAAACATTTTCAGTTTTAATTGAGAACGATGCGATTACCAAAATATTTAGGGCCTTTTGTTCAATCTTTGAAACTTAAAATTATTTGTGGAAATTTCGGACTTTTTTTAACGCTAACGTGATTTATATTTTACCTGCCCTTTTTCTTACGTTAACAAAAATGTTGTGATTGAAAGTACACAAACCTGCCACGTATATTAATCAGCGGTCATTCAAAAGACATTATGTTTTTAAATATGTGACATGTTATACTTAGCTTGATTACATACAAAAAAAGATATGAGGTATTCCATTCATATGATTTTCTCTACAAACTATTGTAACAGAATATTATGCCTTTATCCATACTATGGTAACCGAGATAAAAATTAGCAGAAATGGCTATATTAATTCGTTCTGAGTAGAAGAGAAGTAAGCTAATACATCAGACTAAAGCGAAAGTCAAATATTTTAAAAACCTAATCTCTATGTGAAATAATTGATTTTCGGTTTTCACTTTGCACAATTAGGAGTAAAACAAAAGTAAGGCGAAATGAAAAATTAGTTTCCGTTTGAGAAAAGGTGATGTAGGATAAAATTTAAACCAATTAAAATTGAATATATCGGAAACGGTTATCTACATAAAAGTATATGGCATAAATACTGTGTTTTAACGTGATCTGCATTTTCAGCAGTAAGTTTTTGTCTACTGACTATGGATGGTATCAGATCTGAAAATTTCATATTGAATAAAGAGGTCTGTAAAGGTCAATCCCAGAAAATGTAAGATTACATGTTTTTTATCATGTAAACATCTTTAATAGGTGCTCGATGTTTTAATCAAAATCGTTAGTCATTTTTAAGCATTTTTTCGTTTTTCTGAGGTATGCTGCTCACACACATACACTCACACACACACACCCACACCTGAACTTTTTCTATTAGTATTATTTTGGGAGGGGGATTCAGGGGTTCTCAGCAATATATTACCGGAAATTGCGCTATCGTATTATAGTGTCAAATAAAATACCTTGACTATACGCTATAATATATACATATATTATAAATTGATTAAATTAAATTAAAAATTCAAACAAGATAAACTAAAGCTCGCAAAAAACAACTGAATAGTTATGAAATTTCAAAAAAATAACAAATATTTAAAAAAATTAATACCAATTAATCCTAAAGGATATATCCGAATTTTCTGACGGAACAAAAAATGTATTTGGGAAACAATCTATGTTTCAATAATATCTATTTTAAGTGCATATGTATTTTCCCATATTTTTTATAATTCACCTGTTATATAAAATTACACAAAAGTATTCAAAGGACTTCATCAATTATTGCCCAAAATTTGATATATGAATTTTAAATAAATTTAAAATGTAGTATACAATACAAATCATTAGAACCACTTTTGACAAAAGAGAAACTAATGGAAATACTCCAATATAAACGGTAGTTTGGAATGCGGAACTTTCTTTAATATCCTCAAATTGCATTATTAGACGTTCTAAATTTGAATAAGCTTGGTGTTTCACTATTTTTTTGTTTTTGGATGATGTTGCTTATAGACACATGTGGACCTTTTTCTAAAAGTGTTTCTTTTGGATTCGGCCAGTATCAAAAAAAGTAAAATGTAAATAAAATCTCAGCTTGCAACTGTTGGGTGATAAGACTTCCTCTAGTTATTATAGACTAATAGTAGAGAAAGCAAAAGTCTTACTTACACCTGAGTACTATCTGTAGCATAGTTTATTACTTTCTTTACGTGAACTTTGTGCATAGTGTGTAGATAATGTATTGTATTGCACCCAAAAATTTTATTTCTGGATTTCGTCGGAAATATTTTTTTAGGTCACCCGAGTAAAAAAAATAATTTTAGATAAAGGTCCGCGTGTGTCTGTGTTTATGTATGTGGTTTGTGTCTTTGGAGTGCATATCTCAAAAAATAAAAGACCGTTAAATACCAAACTTGGTATTTAAGTTTAGTATCTTCCAAAGATGTGACACAAAGATCTTTCAAGAAAATCCCCCCATCGCAAACTACCCTTTACATAGAAAAATGTTTTCTAATTTGTTGTCTTTTTTTTCAAAAATGGCTCTGAAATTTTTTATCAAAACACCAATATGAAGATATTTAAATTACAAATTAAATGTGCATATATCTTAAACTTTCTGGTCATAACTTCTGAAGATCTATTCATACTGATGATTTTTCTGAATAATTGTAAACCATGAGAAATAGACCAAAATATAGATCTTGTAAAAATACACAACTTATGTCATGTAAATTTTTGTTGTAGAGTTCTCTATTTCACTATTTCACTAATGATCACTTTTCGTTCCAGCTGTCTTTTGTTTTACTACCAATGCAAGGCTTTTAAAAATGTTGGCTATTGCTTTATCATAGTATATTACTATTCCCCTTCTGCTCAGAAGGAAGCAAGTAATATAACAATTTGCATAAGCTTATGTTTTACTCGATTAGCATGATGTAGGTAAAAGAATTTTTTTTAAAGCATAGTTTGTTTGCAGAGCAGTTAGAGATAGTAATGTGAAAGTAACACTTTTTTTGTTTTGTTTTTGCACATGGACTTATTTTCTCTATCTACGATATTTGTAGGATTTGAATGTTCCTTTTATACCATGACGTGTATGCAATCGTATTCCTCAATATGCTTTATCAGCTTACCCTCCCCGTAGTAGTAGTACTGGCACCCCCCTAAGACTTATAAGTCAATGCCTAGGGGTCAGAAGCTTGTCGGGGAGCCTAACGGCACGAAACCACAGAATGGAGAACCTATTACGAGGGTCGGCCCGTAACATGAGGAAGTGGATGAAACTGGTGATTGGAAAGGTGATGATGCAGTAGTTGGAATGAGTGGCGGGGGAAACCGGAGGATCCGGATACAACCCCCCAGATGCCGCTTCGTCCACCACGAATCTCGCTTGGGATCGAACCACAGCGCCGCCCTCTCTCTCTCTCTCTCTCTCTCTCTCTCTCTCTCTCTTTCTCTCTCAATATATTAAGTGTAAAACAACAAAATGCCTCTAATTAATCTACAATTTTTGCTGCTTCGATGCAAATTTATGCAATCAACTGTGAACCGGCACTTCCACTTTCTGCGCCCCATAATTATTTCACCCCTTTGGCCTTGTAAATTGGGGCAAACTTTTTGATTCAAATACTGAAATGCATTGACAGGTTTGTCAGGAATTGAAACAACCTGCGACGAATTGTATTTTTAGCCCTTCAAGGAACATAATAGTAAGCATTCTACCGTGCATTTCTGTTATACCTACCTTACACCTCCCCCCTGCTCTTCACCCCGCAGGGGAACACGACAATGTTTCGTGCCTCAGCAGGCTACAGCGAATCAGGTGTAAAAGCAAAGAGCACATTCGGATCTGTTTGGTTTAACTTTTTTTGGTTGGGCAAGGTAATTATTCCATTCTGAATTCACTTGAGTTTTATATGAACATCATTGTTGATCTCAATGTTGACACTTTGAAATTTGCTTGGTATGAGAATAAAATTAATAGCAGTTTTCTGGTGAACTTCTGCACGAAAGGAGAGGATATTTTTATACATAATGGAAATAAAATCACTAGATTGGCTAGTCTCTATATTATAGGAATATTGTGTCTGTCTCAATCAAGACGTCTCGAGTTTGAATCTCGATTAAGGTGAGACACACGCATAAGATCTTTTCTGAGATTTAGTCTTATTCTCAGAGGACATATATCGTGGTCGGGATGGACAGAAAATAATATAACGGTTACAAAAATAACAAAGGCAAAGAAATTAATACGAAGCAACCTGTTACATTTGTTAAGTTTTAAAAATGTTGATTTTCTCAAAACTGCCTTAACACTTTTGATTAAAATCCTGTATATTTAAGATATTTACACGAAACATTAAATGTATATTTTGGCTTTTGTGCAGATAAGCTATTAATACTTCTTTAATCTGGATGAGCTTTTCTGAATTTTGCAAAACTGGTAAACCGTAAGAGATAGACAAAAACTTACTACAGAAACATGTAGATCTCTTTAAAACACACCGTCACCCGTTTTTGAGATTTTCCTTGTTATTCATTCAGTTATAAAATACTTAGAACTTTTCTCATATGGGAACTTGCCAACTCTTGGCCACACAAAGAGTCGAATTACAACCCAATAGCAACCACATTTTAAAATGTTTGACTGTCGGTTTAGCCTAGTGTATTCGCTTATTTCCCTTCTAATTAAAGAAACTAAGTAATAAGTCTGTTTCTGCTAATGTTTATCTTAATAAGTAGAAAGTAGAAAGAAGAATAAGCTTTTGTAATAATAGTTTGTTGCTGAATAGGCACAAAATATCATGTGAACAAAAGCTGGTAAAGTCATCAGTATATGATTTCAAAGGGTGAAGAAATACACTTGTGAACACTTGTGAACATTAAATGGTGACTTTAATGAAATAATTTATGATTTAACAATGCTTTCCCCATTAGATAATAACCTGTTTTACCTCAATTTTGGTAATATTCAATTAAATATATGTAAATAATTTTTTAAACACTTCGTCTCTAAATCTAAAAATTGGTATACGTTCAAAACATTACACTAATTAAATTAAAAAAAAATATTGAAACCCGCTATAAGAGTTATCTTCTTTATTTAGCAGCAGTTTGAAGTCATTGTAGATAAATCTGTTTTACATTGTTGCTTAGGTTTAAGAAAACTTTTGTATATGAGAAATAGAGAGAGTTAGCAGAAATGTACTTGGAATATATATTCTGAAATATGACTCCATCTATTTTGATTGTCATAACTTATTTAGCAATTTGATTATCACTTAAATTGTTAATATTTAAATTTCTGTGAATATTAATGAAGAAACTATTTATGCCCTTGGAGGATTTTGTAACTAAGAAACTGTAAAAGATAAATAATAATCTTATATTCATTAAAATACAGCATTTAATATGAACTTCGAAACATCAGTCATTTCCTAAAACTTACAAAAAGAAAAGAAGAAAGGCTTGCGATATAGTAGATAAATGCTGTCTTCATAGCTTTAAACATTGTTTACATAATTTACAAGGAAATACTTTTATTGCAAAGGGGAATGAATGGCATAAATGTTTTTTAAAAATTAGGAATAACATGAAGTTGTTTAAGAGGGTCATATATATGCCTCTGCTTAAATGCGCATGCAAAAGGAAAATATTTAAATATATTAAATTTATATGTATTAAACGTTTTATATAATGGATTGTTTAAATGCATATAATTAAACAGTTAAAACCCATTAAGATAGTAACTTTCAATAAAGTAAGCAACAAATGAATTTTTGGGGCCAAATTGATCATTAAGAAATCTTGGTCCCAAAGATACGTACCTGATAATGCTACCTTCATATTTGAGATATCGCAATTTAAACAATAACTTTTATATTTTCGTTTCCTTCTATGGTGAATTATTCTTATCCATATAGCTTCTATGAATATTAGTTTCCACCATATCATTCAGTAACTACAGCTTGGAAATTTCTTAAAATTGGAACACAATTGGATTGAAAACAAAGAATAAGCAAATATTCCCAATTTGATATTACAAGCAAATCCTAAAAACCGATATAAACTAAAATATCAAAGAGGCACTCATTTATGGCAATAATATCACTGACTCAAGAATTATTTTATGTAATATGTTTCGATACAGATATTGCTCGTTTTTAAGAAATCTTTGAAGGTTCGTAAAGGTTCTGATTCACAGTTTGTTGAGGTCTGATTGTAGATATTAATCAGCTGGCAAAATACGATGAAAATGCCTTAAGATTATGCATCTGAGAAATTTGACCAAAATCTAAGAAAATAAAGAAGTATTTTTTGATGAAAAATAATATTAACCATAAAATTTAGGAAACTATATCGTTTTTCACACTTTAACCACTAATTAACTGAAGCTTTAAATGGGCAGACATATGTTTATTAATAGGGAGTCCCAACTTTAAGCCTTGTTTTCTTATAAAGTTCTTTCCAACACTTTTTTACTTTCTCTATACGTACTATAGTGTAAAGAGAAGGTATTGCATTGTACCCAAAAATTCGATACCGAGATTTCACCGGAAAGACATGTTTTGAGAGCACCTGAATCCAAAAGAAAAACATTTTTAGAAATATTTCCCGTGTGTGTCTGTGTGTATGTGTGTGTGACTGTGGGCAGCATAGCTCAAAAACGAAAAGACCGATAAATACCAAACTTGGTATTTAAGTTCATTATCTTCCAAGGATGCGTCACGAAGATTTTGAGAAAAATCCCCCCACCCCCCACTACCCTTCACATGGAAAAATTTTCGAAAATTTTGATTTTCTTAAAAATGGCTCCAACGATTTGATTAAAATATCGTATATTAAATATATTTACCTGACAAATAAAACGTATATCTTGAATTTTCTAGGAATAGCCTCTGAAGACTAGTTTATTCTGGATGAATTTTACGAAATTTTGCATAACTGCTAAACCATGAGAGCTGGACAAAAACTTACCACACAAAAAATATAGGGCACGTTAAAATACACAATTTATATTGTACACATTGTGGAGTTGATCATTTTTTTTTAGATATTCCTGATTTTTGGTTTCAGCTTTGAAAAACATACTTTTCTCATACAGGAATTTGTCAACTCCTGCCCATACAAACAAAGGAACTTTAGTCACATAGCAACTAACTTTTGGCTACTACTTTTACCTATGGTACTCCCTTATTGCGCTTCTACTTACAAGGAAGCAAGTAATAAGACTATTACTGCTAATTTTTTCTGAAATAGCACGAAGTAAGTAGATGCACAGTCTTTCTAACAATAATTTGTTGCAGAGCTGTAGAGAAAGTCATGTGAATGGAACACGTCAGATTTTTTTTCCAAATGCTCCACACAATGAAATTCCTGAATTTCTTTCAAAAGTTTTACTGTCCCTCAAAGGTACATTAAAGCAAATGGCTATGCAATTCGTCAAAATAATTCTCCAGTTTTGGGAAATAAATTAATGCATTTTAATAAATTAAGAGTTTTGGTGAGTATAAAGGTAAAACTTTTCTTACAATAATTAGAGTTAATATAGTAAAATGTGATATCATAGATCAATTTGTAAATTCTTTTACCATAAAACTTTAATTTTTATATCAATTTTTAAAATGCAGCGAGGGGCTCATTTTTACTATAGCAAAAAAATTCAAACAAAAATTAGCATTCAAAAAACCGTACACGTTCAATAGATACAAATCATCCTTACCATTTAGTCACCTATAGACCCTAAATAGATATGCAAAGAATAATAAAACTACATCAACGAAATGTCAATATCAGGTAGCTGCTTCAAAATCAAAGTGGTGATTTGATATACGTGTATTGATAATATACGGCATAAACAGGATACATCTCAAAAGTATTAATATTATTGTATAATAAGTGGCATAAATTTCAAAAGTATATCCCACAAACCATGGATTTTCAAAGTTTCACATATGCATTGCCTTAATATGGATTCCAGAAGCTCAAGAAATTGAGGACAGCGAAATTACTAAGGAACTAATACTCCATTCGCTGGCCCAGAACCATTATGTGGTATCAGGTGGTTGTATTAAACTTAATCCGTAATTGCACGCAAGTGGTTAGTGAGATCAGAGGGAATATTTTCACTTTAACACAATATTTGTTTCACTATTGCTTTCAAGGAGCTATCTTCTTAATACTTTTAAGTGAGTATAACAGAAATCGAAAGATATGAGTATCTGTTCGTCATCAACAGCAAAAACTACTGCTAAACGGTGTAGGCCTCCTAGTTTGTTCCGGTTCTTTATTCCACCGCCTTCATAGTCTTCCTTGAAATCTCATGCCTACAGCTGCATTATTTCCAGGATCTTTTAGGTATTCGACACACTTCCATTCTATCTAAATGTTGAATGCATTTTGCTCAGTTTGTTTTTGCTTTATCTAGGAAAGGTAATTTGTAATTCTTTAATACAAGTTCACGTCTAATATGGTTATTTTAAAGATTATTCAACTTTTGTGTCTGATCAGAAATTGCACCAATAAAATAAAAGAAAAGGTTAAACTTTGGCCAATTATAGAAGAAGTAGCGCCTTATCCGATAAGACATCTTATGTCGTTAATACTAAACATATAAATTCAACCCAGAAGACAGCGATTACATCATCACTATTTGATAAGCAGCAAATTGGAAGATAGTGAACTCACGATTTGGCCAACCATAGATAAAAATGTTATAATTTATTTTATAAATGATTCTAAATACAAAAACATGAAAAAGAACAGAACATATCTTTGTAATAATTTCCACAGTTTTCTGCAGTGCGTCATTACGAACTACCACATTCAGTAATTGGTAACCATTAGACCAAGTAGGAAATAGTATAGTAGGAAATAATACATAGCGGTTCGTTTTAACTAAGTTCCCAAGGAAACATATCAATATGTTTTTCATGCGTTAGTAGTAAACATTATACTTTTATGTAATACATTTTATTTTGACAGTTACTTAGATTTAGTCGTGTAATAGTATTACCGAGCTGCGCTCTGGGTTTCATTTTACTAGCATAGTAAAATTTCAGTAAGTTGAAATACCACCCATACAATTCCTACAAAACCTCTGTTTACTGACCTTAAATATTTAATTTCCGATGCATTGTTTCTGTGTTAATCATTTTTTTTTCACTGCCACGCAGCACTGATGTAACAGCCATTTATGTAACATTTTAAATGGGGACTTTTCTTGTTTTGTGTCTTTTGTGTTCTCCTGATTGTTCCACGCATACTTTAAAAACGCTAGATTTTTATTTGCATATCTTTATTGCAGTTATAGAAAATATCATTTCAAAGATAATTAAACTCTAAATTTGCTTCAATATTATATTATATTTTTAGATCTAATTGGATCTTTACCCTCAAAACTTATAATTTGGGTTTCCTCTGTTATATTTTACAATTATATTTCTTTTATATTTTATATAATTTGTACATTAATATTGAAGTTCGTCTTCTGTCTTGGCAATAAGTATCTGATCATCTACCCCATAACATAATCATATCATTGATGTCCGTTATCCTTCTCTGCTTCTTATTTATTTAAAGAATAACTGCAAAACCTCGTTGGTGTAGCTGTTATTTGAAAAATAACACTTCCAGTTAGGTTACGACAAAGAGTTTTAGTTTATTGTTAGCTCCGCTTAGATATTCCATGCATCATGTATATGCTATTGGTTTTGCTGTTATCTTATGCTAGTATCTTAAAGGTATTGTAACTGCATCATTATTACGAGGCATAAAAGGAGAGCATTAAGAGCAAAAAAAAAAAAAAAAAAAAAGATGAAGTTTTTGAGACAGCTTCCTCTTTCACCTCTGCAACACCACCTTCAGCAAAGTGCATCATCAAAAGCTTTGTCAAAATAAGTAACTGCCTGAAGTGGAGAACTTTGTGGTGTGAACAATTCTAAAACTGAGTCAATTACGAGCTCACAAAGAGCTGAGTGGAGTGCAAATGCAAAATCAGAAAAACCAGATATGTTTGATAAAACTGAAAGAATTGCATTTGCCTTTAATATTCTATTACTGTATGCCAAAGAAATCG
The DNA here is from genome assembly GCA_030762935.1 of Hymenopus coronatus. Taxonomy (NCBI): domain Eukaryota; kingdom Metazoa; phylum Arthropoda; class Insecta; order Mantodea; family Hymenopodidae; genus Hymenopus; species Hymenopus coronatus. The sequence goes on along the minus strand of CM060892.1, from coordinate 54,996,369 downwards.
ACAAAATACCACATTGAATGTGTGCAGCATATGTATATGCATATTCATTTTGCGTAGATACTTTTGATCAAAATATAAAGTTTTTTTCTTTTATATAAATATATTACAATGTTTGGTAATGATACTACTTTATATATCAACATTTCCCTCCAAGATGTAGGTGTCATAGTGATCATTATAACAGCGATGGAAACAGTATCTTCGTGTACTGAAGTCGGAATTTCAGGCCCGGCCACCACCAGGTTAATATAACAAAATATGAGAACACTCTTTATTGGAAACAAGTTCCAAAGTTAAATCATACAGTTCAGTTCATTGAGTTTTGCAAAAATAGGAGCTGAGAATGATAGACGGCCTCCTGGGAATTTGACTTCTTCAGGATAGTTAAGGATAAGTTACGGATATGGTGATTCAGCATAGAAGAAAGAAAGAAGAGCATCCTAGGTGACACATTAACTTCTTTCTGATCTGCAAAACAACTATTTTACAAAAAATAATTCTTTCATCTTATTCTTTTATCTCCCTAATATTAAACGAATAAGCTTTACCAGAAATGGTGTTATTACTTGCTTTCTTTTAAGTAGAAGGAAAATAAAGGTGTACACAATAGTCTTAAGATTTTAATGGAAGGATTTCTTTAATTCAATGAACTATTTATTAATTTAAGGCACACATATACAATATATGCGTAAGCTTTCATGGCCGGTGTCCATAGTTTTAAAATTTAAAATTTTCGGGCTATTTAGCCGTGGTCTGTAGGTTAAAATATGTTTACTTAAAATATTTCTACCTAACGTTTCGTCCCTGTCTGTGAGGGACATCTTCAGAGGAAATGTGCTCACGTCGCTAACTCGAAAAGAATATACATATACACTTTAGAACAAACTGTAATTCTGGCTAAATTCAGTAAAACCTTTAATGTAGGATTACTTGTATTCATGTATCTCTTTTGTGTTATTAAAATCTATACATAGTTCTCAAAATTAAAAAAACTTCATCTTGTATGTTACACTCAACTTACCTTCTGAATACATTCAAAAACACTCAGATAACTTTTTCTACATCCCTGTAATAAATTGGTGTACCAATCCACTTCGTGCTAATCAAGATAAACATTAGTATAAATTGTCTTATAAATAAAAAAGGAAATAAGGGAGTACACTAGGCTAAAGCGATAGTCAAAATTTTTAAAATATAATTGACATTTGTTTCTTAGAATGGTCGGGAGTTGAGAAACTCCCGTATGAGAAAAGCTTAAGTATTTTAAAACTAAATCCAATAACAATAAATATCTCGGAAACGTCAACTCCACGAAGAAAACGTATATGACATAAATTGTGTTTTAACGAGATCTTCATTTTTGTGTAGTAAGTTTTTGTCTATTTCTTACGGTTACCTTATGCAAAAGTTATCAAGAAAGCAGAGGTCTTCAGAGGATATTCTCAGAAAATTTAAGATATATATTTTACGTGTCATGTAGGTAAATATCCTTTATATATGTTAGTTTAATCAAAACCGTTAGACTCATAATTGGAAACATCAAAACTTTCGAAATTTTTTCATGTAAACGGTAGATTGTGGTTGTAGGATTTTCCTCAATATGCTCGTGTTGCATCTTTGGAAGATATCAAATTGAAATATCAAGTTTGGTATTTTCCTGACTTTTCGTTTTTGAGTTATTGTGTTCACAGACACACGGACATACGCACATACCTTTTTCTAAGATTTGTTTTGATACAGTGGACCTTAAAACATGTATTTTCGGAGAAATCTCACTATCAAAATATTGGGTAGAATGCTATATTTTCTCTATTTCTATTATAAAACGTCCATTCTACTGCTTCATGTTAATCCATATAAACATTTTAGAAATTATTTTATTACAAATTTACATGTGATTAAAATAGGAATAAGGGAATATGATAGATTTTAGACAACAGCGAAATCATTTATGAGTTGGTCGATATCTGAGGGCCTTATTTTCCTTGACAAAGTGAAAAAGAAAAGAATGACTTCCCATTTGAGAATAATAATGTCTTGGAAATGGTTAACTTAAAAAAGAATCTTTGTTTTCGATGACTTTCTCTACACATGACTTTTACTGTGCAACTTATGATTCTAAGAGAAGAAAATTCTTCTCTTTATCCCATGCTCATCGAGATAATCATAGCCACAATGGTTTTATTACTTAGTAAGGGAAATAAGGGAATGCAAAGTTAGTGCGATTGCCACATGTTATAAAAGCCAGTATGTATGTAATAGTATTGAAACTCTCCTCTGTTTGCACCACAAGGATTAAAAAGATTAATTACAATTTCAAATTTCAGAAAAGTAGGTAAAATATTTTAAAACTGAAACCAGTAAGAAAGAGTAACACAGCGCACAGTTATTGTGAAGTAAGATTTTGTTTACCTCTTAGATTTTATCAGTTCCACAAGATTTACTCAGATTGAAGAGGACTTCAGAGACCAGTCTCATTATATTCAGATATACGTTTCATTTTCATATAAATATCTTGTGTTCACATGTGCACACACGCGCTACGTTTTTTAGCTTAAAAGCTGTAATAGAACAGTTCTTTGTATAATTGTGTTAATAATGTAGTGAGTGTAGCCAAGTTTAAGTCAGCAGCTTCAGAATTACTGTCGTTGTTGATAATTATTTTAGTAGTATTTAACAAACTCTCCAAGAACATTAAACATATTATTGTTAAATAAGAACTATAGCTTTCCTGGCGACGTGTTAATTCAAAATCTTCTCGGGCTTCTAGCCAGGTAATAACTTGGCTTGACACCAACGTTTCGAAGAAGTGCATCTTCCTCGTCTTCAGGGTGAACTGATCAGTTCACCCTGAAGACGAGGAAGATGCACTTCTTCGAAACGTTGGTGTCAAGCCAAGTTATTACCTGGCTAGAAGCCCGAGAAGATTTTGAAATATTATTGTTGTTTTATATACCTGTACGTCTTATAGCGCAAAAACACTTTGTCAACTTGTAGAATTAAATTAAAGAGCAGCATAATAACTATAACACTAATGCTGAATGTACTCCATACTGTTTGTCACAAAATGTTTAAAAATTTAAATGATATGCCCAAATGTTACGCTTAAATATACGCACGGAAATATTGCGCATAAATACTTTAAATATTTGTTTAATTCTATCCTTGTTTTTACATTTTTTACAAGTTTAAAATGTTTCTTTTATCATAAATTTTTTAAAAATATTCAGTAAGCAATCATGGATGGTGAAAATTAAAATTATTAACATTTTCACATCGTCATAATATAGAACAATTTTAAGTATGGTCTTATTTTAATGTTCGCTTTTTCTACATTGTACATAGTAGTTAGAGAATGTGTTGTATTTCACCCAAAAAAGCATTTTGAAATTTCACCGGAAATATATGTTTTGAGTCCAAAAAGCGTTTTTATAAAAACTCCGTGTGTATGTCTATGATTAGAAGACTAAAAGGCCGTTAAATATCAAATCTGATAATTATCTTTAGTATCTTCCAAGGAAGAGATACAAAGTTTTTAAGGAAAATCTCTCCACCATAAACTACTTTTTACACGGAAACATTTCTGAGAATTTTGTTTTTCTCTAAAATGGCTCTAATGATTATGATTAATATAACTAAATTAAAGATATTTACATCACAAATAAAATGCATAACTCTTGAATTTTCTGGGAATAGCCTCTGAAGACCTCTTTAATTGGATGATATTTGCTGAATTTTGTATAACTGATAAATCATAAGATATAGGCAAAAACTTTTTAGTAAAACATGAAGGTCTCGCTATAAACATAATTTATCTCATGTACATTTTTCTTGTAGAGTTAATTAATTTCGAGATACTTGTTATTTGCTTTCAATTTTAAACTACGTTAACTCTTCTCAAACAGGAAGCCTCTTTTCTTTTCGTCTCTCTGGTTTTACTGCTGGCCATACAAAGCGAACCAGACTTCTATTGTTTCATATAGGGATCAACTATTAAAACATGTGACTATCGCTTTAGCGTAGTACAGGGTTACTACAAAAGAAATAGACAACTTCAACTGTCTGTAAAACAAAAACTATTAGAGATAGCAACCTAATTAAAATAAGACTGAAGCTTTCCTGGCGACGTGTTAATTCAAAATCTTCTCGGGCTTCTAGCCAGGTAAAAACTTTGGCTTGACACCAACGTTTCGAAGAAGTGCATCTTCCTCCTCTTCAGGGTGAACTTGGTGTCAAGCCAAGTTTTTACCTGGCTAGAAGCAACCTAATTATTTTGGAGGTATGTTGAGAATCTCTCAAAGTTTCGTTTGTTACTATTGGTGACGCTGTAGTATTTTGTTTGTTGTTGCTGAAGCCTAAATGGCGGAAAATCCTGTGGAAAAGGCATATTGCGTGTTGGAATTTGCTAGAACGCAATCAGCAACTGTTGTCCAACGACATTTTAGAACACGTTACCACAAAACGCCACCGACTAGACAGTCAATCTACGACTGGTATAGAAAATTCGAGACAACGGGATGTTTGTGCAAAGGGAAGAGCTCGGGAAGACCAAGAGTTTTGGAAGAAAACGTTGAACGTGTTCGTTCTGCCTACATAAGAAGCTCACAGAAATCGACATATAGGGCAAGCACGCAATTACAAATTCCACAGCAAACTGTATGGAAAATCTTGCGGAAGCGACTGCACATGATGCCTTACAGATTACAGATGTTGCAGTTTCTGAGTGAAGAAGATAAGGTCATACGGTGTGACTTTTGCATCGACATGTTGCGACATGATGAAGACGATGCTGGTTTTTGTGAGCGCATCATTTCATTTTTGTGGTAACGTGTTCTAAAATGTCGTTGGACAACAGTTGCTGATTGCGTTCTAGCAAATTCCAACACGCAATATGCCTTTTCCACAGGATTTTCCGCCATTTCAGCTTCTGCAACAACAAACAAAACACTACAGCGTTACCAATAGTAACAAACGAAACTTTGAGAGTTTCTCAACATACCTCCAAAATAATTAGGTTGCTATCTCTAATAGTTTTTGTTTTACAGGCAGTTGAAGTTGTCTATTTCTTTTGTAGTAACCCTGTATCCCTTATTTCCCTTCTACTCACAAAGAAGGAAATAATAAGACCAAGTCTGCCCATGTTATTTATTGGTACTGTTTAACGTCCGCTTTAACTACTTATGGCACCGCAGGCGGTGACACTGATGATACATGAATGATGATGGAGCACCGGTGGAATGCGATGGCGGGGGAAACCGGAGTACCCGGAAAAAACCCGCCCCTGCACCGCTTTGTCCACCACAAATCTCACATGCGGTCGCTTGGGATCGAACCCCGGCATCTAGGTGAGAGGTGCTCGGCCACGGCGCGGCCCAAGTCTGCTCATGCTTACCTCGATTAGTATAATGTAAATAAAATAATAATTTTTTGTAAGAATAGTTTGTATATTGAAAAGCTAGAGAAAGTTATATGTATGGAAACTATCAGATATTTTAAAATTATTTTCTTGCAAATTTAGGTACATAGAAGCATAAAAATTATTTTCTGTTTTAATTTGATTGAAAAAATATCAGTTCTAAAAATATATACCAAGTTACTTGAAATGTTGTAGAGGTTACTCATATTAATATCAAGTATCATTGCAACTTCAGATAGGTTACGTGTTTTTCAAAGTTGAGTGAGAAATTATTTCTTCATCGTTAGAGTATTATTTTCACGTTTTTCAAGGCAGCCTCAATTCGAGTCCATAATGAGACGTTTTATGGATTGCATTACGGCTCAATCGTTTTAATGAGAACGCTAAAGAAAGAACGTAATAACAATGTAAAGATTCACTTGACTACGAAGTTAAAGGGAACATTATACGAACCTGATATAATGAGATGAAGGTACATAAATCCTGCAACACGCTTGTCCAAAGAGGCTGTGACTTAAACAGCTATACTCATTTCAACTCCTTAGGATAAGAGTTTCAGTTAATTTATACACTTCACCAGTTTGCTAGCTCATTAGATGTAAACATCTACTGGGAAATTTCTTAGTGAAATCTTATTACTTTCTCTACATAGTACCAAGTTTTGTACTTTACCGACTTTTCGTTTTTGAGTTATCTTGTTCACAAACACACACATTTGCGCACACGGAGTTTTTTTTATACAGGAGACTTTAAAACGTAGTTCCGGTGAAATCTTAGTATCGAATTTTTGGATGGAGTGCAAAACCTTCTCTACTTACGTACCATGTACTATGTAGAGAAAGTAAAAATCTGATGTGCTCCATTCACATGACTTTCTCTAGCTGCTCTGTATCAAACTATTTCTACAAATTGAGTTAGCCGAAATGGTCTTATTACTTGCTTCCTTGTAATGGAATACACTAGGCTAAAGGGATAATTAAATCCGTTAAAAGCTTGTCGCTATATGAAAAAATTAAACTTATATTCTCTTTGCGTGGCCAGGAGTAAAATAAAACAAATATCAAACGATAGTTACTTTAAAATTGAAACTAATAGGGGTGTGTTGGATAGGGTTGTAAGGGGTTTGATAAATAAAAAAGAACCAAAAAATCAACTTTTCCCAAAATTCAATCTCAAAATGTTTCAAAACGTTTAACAACGCTTTTAAAATAGTTTCATACTAGACATATTCCATTTTATTGTTACAAAATGTTGCCTATTATGAGGAGCATAATAGGCAAATAGATTATTAAAACTTTACAAATTGTTGCTCTTATGAACAATGTATCATTGTAATTATGCTCGATTTGTGTGCCGTTCCTATTATATGTGTATTTTACCCTTTATAGAGGAGTTTTATTCCATTTTATTCCTTTATAAAAGCTGATTCTATCACTCATAATTTTTAGATTCTTTAGATAGTAATTTATTTACATTTACGACAAACAGATTATCTTAGTCTCAAAATACAGATTAATGTATTTAATATAAATTACATAAAATCCAAATAAAAGAGACACCAGTGCCCATAAGGGTTTCTTCACCAATTTTTCGGTGTATTATATACTCGAATATTAATATTCATATGAAAAGTTATTGCTATATTCTTTTTATGTTGCTCTTAGTAAACCATTGCCTAGAATTTATGTTTAATATTTGAGCATTTTTGTTGCAATCATTCTAAGTATATGCAATACACAAAGCATACATAATGAAACGGATTAGGCTTGGGAAAAAAATAAGACTTCCACGTTTCCAAAAATAAATTAAAACAATAAAAGTTAAACTATAAAATTATTATTTGACAAACTTATGTTTTAAAAATCTCTGCGGATTTGGAAAGAAAGTTATCTATCTCCTAAATATAAATTCGAATAGGAAGTGGATTTCAATGAACTTTGATACAAAATTTCAAATATACATTTTATTTGTCCAAAATTAATTGAAACTTATGCTAATAGGTACCGCTATGTTTTATGTAAACAAAAAATAGTGAAGAACATTGAATGATGGCTTGCAAGAAAACAGTACTGTAAAATCTTCGCTAGGATTTCCGTGTTGAGAAAGTAATAAAGACAAAGACTAACATAAATTCTAATAATCTAAATCTAATAACTGCTAAAATCTAGTAAGATTTTAAAGGAAATGTCTAAATTAATAGGTTGTTAGCTACTACTTTTTAGTACAATGCACATATGTATAGAAAGTATTGTATTCCATCAAAAAACTCGTAACCAAGATTTCGCTGTAAATAATTGTTTGGAGGACCCTTTAATCCAAAAAGTTATAGGAATTTTTGAAAAAGATATTAATATGTGAGATTGGACAGCATAACTCAAAAACAAAAACTCAGTTGAATACTAAACTTGGTATTTGAGTGCACTAACCTCCAAGGATGCGACAGCAAAGATTTCAGAAGTAACATTTTTCAATTTTTTTTATTTTCCCAAAAATGACTAACGATTATTATTAAATTACCACATGTTTAAGATATTTTCATGACAAATTAAATATATATCTTCAATTTTCTGGGAATAGCATCTGAAGAACTCTTTATTCTGAATGATTTTTGTATAAGTGGTACACCTAAGAGATAGACAAAATTTACTACTTAAGAACACAGCTCTCGTTGAAATACACAATTTGTCATATACTTTTTTTTTTTTGATAGAGTGAACCGTTTTCGAGATACTCCCTGTAATTAGTATCAATTTTAAACTACTTAAACTTTCTCAAACGGTAAGTAATCTTTCGTTTCATCTCTCTTTCGTTTTACTCTTGGCCATGCAAAATGATCCGAATTTTAACTGTATCATTTAGCGAAATGTTTTAAAACATCTGACTCTCGCCTTAGCCAAAGGTATTCCTTTATTTCCCTTTTGCTTATAAGGAAACAAGTAATAAGAAGACTTATACCATTGTTTTCCTTGATTGCATAATGAACAAAACCTGATGTGTTCCATTCACATGACTTTCTCTACATCTCTATAACAAAGTTTTGCTAAAAAGAGTATGCTTCTATTGACTTCATGCCAATCGAGAAAAAAACAGCAGAAATAGTCTTATTACTTGCTTCCTTGTAAGTAGAAGCGAAATAAGGGAGTATCATAGGCTAAAGTGATAGTCAAAACCTGGTTGCTATGTCACTGAAATTCCTTTGTTTTTATGGACAGGAGTTGACAAATTACTACATGAGAAAAATATACGTTTTTTAAAGCTGAAAACGAAACAAGAAATATCTTAAAAAAAAAAAAAAATGATCAACTCCACGAAAAAAATGTATATGACATAAATTTTGTTTTAACGACCTCTATACTTTTTCTGTATCTAATACGGTTTAGAAGTTAAAACAATTCCGTGAAATTTTCTCAGAATAAAGTAGTCTTCAGAGACTATTCCCAGAAAATTAAAAATATACATTTTATTTTTCAGATAAATATATTTAATATACGATATTTTAATCAAAATCGTTAGAGCCATTTTGAGAAAATCAAAACTTCTGAAAAAGTTCCATGTAAAGGGTAGTTTGGGGTGGGGGAATTTTTCTCAAAATGTTCGCGTCGCATCCCTGGAAGATACTTATTCTAAATACCAAGTTTGGTATTTTACCGACTTTTCGTTTTTTCGTGTTCACAGACACACGGACACACGGAACACACACACACGCGAAAATCTTTTTCTGAAACACATATTTCCGGTGAAATCTCGACATCGAAGTTTTGGGTGGATTGTAATACCTTCTTTATACACTATGTACATAGTATGTGTAGAGAAAACAATAAAGGAATAATCTTTGCAAGAACTGTTTGTTCACACATCAGGTAGAAAATCATATGAATGGAACGCATTAGATTTTTTTAGAGTATTAGTATTGTTACACAAGTGCTTTGCTGTTGTGAATTCTAAAAGCAATTTGGAAATATTGCAATGTATTGGCTGAAGTGTAACTTTTACAGGAATGGATACTACTTACAGAATTATAGCTGTCATAGAAATATGTATAATCGTTTATGGATATTCTCTCCTGTCAAAACAAAGTATTAAATGTAGGTATAATGTTAGTATAAGGTACTAGTGGAAATATGTGCTATCAGTGGTAACCTTATATTGGTAAAATATTCTAGTGGAACTAATAAAAGGCACCATATCAGCACATTCATAATTTCAGCGATATCATTTAAAGCTTAATAATGCCAGCAAACGATACCCAAACTTTAAATTTAAATTAGAGTGGTTAAAAATATGCTATAGTGACAAGAGATACAAAAATCTATGCTTTTTGTTTTCTTCATAAACACCATATAAATGTTCAAAAGTTTCATAAAATTTAGGGCAGAGCTTCATAATACTTGCAGCAGTTAGAATTGTTAAATTCTGAAATTCTCAGCATAAATTTGAAATATAATTGCAAATAGTTATATCCCCGAAATTTCTGCAAAGTCGAATATGGAATTTTAATCCCCTTAAAACACATTGAATTTAGAGGAGACTTTCTGTACAAATATGAAGTTTATAATGCAAATTTTATATTGACTTCAAATCTGAAGCCGTTCAATAATTTTCTTAGAACAACTTTGGGTACCTATTGCAAATTGATGATGGTGGTTTCTCACAAAATGGCGAATACTTAAGAGGAATTATATACATACCACTCACATTCCCCAACCGTTTCAAGTACGTTTTATAAGTGCCAAAATATTTGATAAATACCTGTGGTTTGAAAAATGTTTTAATGTTAAAGCTTAACTTTATAGTTGTTTCAAATTAGTATGAGCTAGTCAACAAACTGACCACATACTCTTACGTACAACATATTGTTATTTATTTTCCTGTGTAGCTTGATACGTACATACTGTTTAATTGAAGGATTAATCGTCGGTTACAAGTATATGTATGTATTTATTCTCTGCAATTGGTTACTGCCCGGTGGCAGAGTTAAATGTACAAAATTCACTTACAATAATAATCGTAAGTTAAGTTAAGAATAGTAATACAGCTAATATATTATGTATACATGTGTTTTATATGCCTAACTACTTATTATTCAGTATAGTAATACTCATGTCAATTACCAGCAGTTTTAACAGTTATTATGAAGCCTCAACATTAATACTATAACTACTAGTATTATATACATTAATAATATGCACTAATACAGTTTTTGAGATCCTTAATTAGTTCACAATATTTACTGAAATTAACTAACATATATTCACTTTAAATTACCCCTAAACTTCTTTAAGGTTAGAGGGCGGCCCTAAAAGGCTGCTACAGGCAATTCATTCAATTCTTCAATGGTCCTATTAACAAAAGGAAAATTTCCTACGTCGGTTCTTTTCTTCTACCCTTAATTTTATACAAATGATCGTTTCGTCCGTAGTATAACGGGCTTTCTAAACTCTTTCTAACGTCCACCCATGCAATTTAAACCAGTATAAGCTTTAAATAGTGCGACTAACCTATGTGTTTTAGCGGCCCCCATTTATTCTCTTCGCCTTTCGTAAGTCCAAAATCTTTACCACTCTTTATGAATTTAAATTCTTAAAATTTGCAATACCAATTAGGATATTTCATGGTACTGCAGCCAAGAAGCATTTACAGCATATAGTTTGGTATAAGATACTGAATTAAGCTTGAACTAGCAGAAGTGTATTTATAGCAGAGAAAATGTTTAAGCAAATTTATTTATTAATAAGATACACGTTATTGACAAAATATTTATGTTGACTGCTTCCAGTGTCATATTTTATTGTAGAATGTCTCTCTGTGACTTTAAATAAGTTTGCATAACTGAAAAGTAACGAAATTTATGTTTTATATTTTGATGAAAAGACATACTCTGATTCTTCATGATTCAGAAAACATTTCATGATGTATTGTTCACTTGCAGTACTTCATGTTTTGAAGAAGACATTTAAATGGGGATATGTCTCTAAATGTTAGGCTTCATATCCCTGTGTTATAATTCTATAGACAAATAGGAAAGATCATTCTGGTTGAATAGAATTGGGGTTTCAAGTGGTTATGAACATTTACAAAATAGTTACCTTTACGACAAATAAACTACGAAAGAACTTTTAGTTAAATTTTGGAGGTAATATTGTAATATTCTCCCTGATCTCAAGACTAAAGCACGGGGTGTACGAAAATTCTCAGGAGTTCCTAATATGGAAAGGATTTCTCTAACTAAACTTAAATTTTGGGATGACCTCTATTCTGTGTTTCCCAAAAACGTATATAATTGTTTCTCAATAACTACATTGTCTATAAAAAGTGTAAAACTATAATTGTATAAATGTACGTTTGTATTTTTTGTGTGAAACACATCCCAAACCACTAAGCATTTTTGTTCATAAAAGTCTAATTGTTTATTCCGAGAGAGAGAGAGAGAGAGAGAGAGAGAGAGAGAGGGGTCTAATATGTTAGTGTTTTATATTTTTATCTAGTATTTTTTTAATTTTTATTCATAATTTCACAAATAAAGCTTCATGCAAAGATAGAACTGTAAGTACCTATTATTATTATTATTATTATTATTATTATTATTATTATTATTATTATTATTATTATTATTATTATTATTATAGGTTTCTTATCACTGACCTAAGAGATGTGCATTTCCTGAGATCCAGGGATGTCCAGATTCTCTTAGAACACTATTTTAAGATATTCAATTCTTCCTTCGAGAGCTCACAGATCAGATATTTTTGGGAATAAAGCTTGGGAAAATATAGCTTACATTTAATTTAAATGCTAAACCTTAATCAATATATTAAGCGATTCCAATTCTTATTATGAAACACAGAAGTATATTTTAAAGTAATAATTTAGATATTTAGCATATCCTTCATTGTACCTAAATAAACTTTGCTTAACGTGTCTACAAATATAAATAGCTTATGCACACGCAAACTACATTTTGACATTATCATGCTATTGTACCGTAACATTTATCTAGTAAAAGTTAAAATCTTGAATTTTAGAAGCTAGAAATATATTGCGTAAAATAAATAGCTTTCAGACGCTGTAATCCATTCTATATGTAGTTTTAAAGGAATGCTAATATTGTTGCGCGCACTTTAAAAAATATAGCATACATTTTACGAAGGATCTGTGAAGTTTGAACACTAAAGATATTTAGTTTTTATATAGCTTTTGCTCTTTTGAATTTTGGAAGTTTAAAATACAAGTTAGATCTACATACTTTCACAATTGTAAACTCCTGATCAAAATCCTGAAGAATGCATCGTAGATGCCGCTCTCAAGCACAGCATAGTTGCATAGCTCATTACTGTCATTGTATTTAATACATTGTACAAATATCAACAAGATAGCATATATAATGCAGATTCACATTAATTACTCCTGGCAGAATTGTAATACATTTTAGGGATTTTTAAAAACCTAAATTTACACAGGATACAATTAATAAAATTACCTATAATTATATCATAAACATTTAAATTTCCTTCACAGTATTAATATATTATAGTAAAAATAATTTGATCAATTTATTCTACAATTTAAAGATAATCAGTTTACACCTTAAAACAGAATAACTGGTTAATACGGTATATTACTCAGAATGTGTCGTGACCTATATATAAACGTATATATGTACGCATGAAATATAGATAATATAGAAAAGCATTCATTTGACTTTTATTATTTTGTTACTTAATAATTTGTGACCTTAGAAAGAGATTTGCCAAATATTATATTTAAAAAAACTACATTATTGGTAGCAAGATTATGTAGTGTTATCGATTTTTGTTTTGCTCTGTTAGCGGTCACATTCTTATATTAATTGATTAATAAATGTATTCTAATCTATATCCGAATTATGGGCCTACTGTAGATACTAGATTTAAGCTCATTTTTATTTTCCCTTGGCACATATGTAGAGAAGGTATTGCGCATCAGCCAAAAAGTTGATACCGATATTTCACTGGGATGCACGTTTTAGGTTCCCCTGTACCCAAATAAAACATGTTTAGAAAAAGATTCGTGTGTGTTTCGGTGAACACGATCAATAAAAAACGAAAAGTCGATAAAATACCACACGTGATATTTTAAGTTTAGTATATTTCAAGGATGTGCATAAAGATTTTGTCGAAATCCTTCCACCACAAACTACTCTTTACCTGGAAAAAATTGCGAAAATGTTGATTTTCTCAAAGGTGAGAACATTTAGACTATTTACAATAAAATAACATCTGAAAACCTCTTTATTCTGGATGAATTTTTCTGAATTTTGCGCGACTGGTAAACAGCAGACAAAAACTTATTACACAAAAATGTATACGTCGTTAAAACACACAATTTAACAACGTCCTAAACATTTTTTCGTGGAAATTACCATTTTCGAAACATTCCTTCTTATTGGTTTCAGTTTTAAAATGCTTAAAACTCCTCGCCATGCAAAGAAACGGACTTCAATCCCATAGCAACCAGTTTTTTACATATACTTTAGCCTATGGTACTCCCTTATTTCGCATCCACCTACAAGGAATCAAGTAATAAGACTATTGTTAATTTCTCTCGATTACCATGAAATAAATAGAATTATAAGTTTTTCAACAATAATTAATTACTTGCAGAGTTGTAGAGAAAGTCATGTGAATGGAACACATCAGATTTTTATGCAACGCGTCATTCCTTCCTCGTTTATAAATGCGTGCATTAGAGTGTTTTTCTTTTTTACTTGAGCAAACTGAACCTTGGAAATCTGCGAATTATACTATCGTTTTTTCAAGAAATATTGAACATAGCTAAATGGAAATTTGATATGATAAAAACAACACGTTAATGCTATAAAATACTGTTATGTAATAATAAATTAGTTATATTTATAAAATTAGTTGTATAATCAAAATGTAATTTGAAGGAAATTTTAAATAAAACGTCTGATCCGTTCCATTCTCATGACTTTCTCCACATCTCTGCATCAAATTATTGCTAAAAAGTAATGCTTTTATTTACTTAATGCTAATCGAGAAAATAGTCTTATTACTTGCTGCCCTGTAGGTAGAAGCGAAATAAGGAAATACCATAGGTTAAAATGATAGTCAAAAGTTGGTTGCTATGTGGCTAAAGTTCCTTTGCTTGTACAGACAGGAGTTGACAAATATTTGTATGAGAAAATTGTTTTTTAAAGCTGAAACCAAAAACAAGGAGTATATCAAATATGTTAAAATCCATGAAAAAAAATGTATATAACATATATTGTGTGTTTTAATGTGCTCTACATTTTATGTGTGGTAAGCGTTTGTCCATCTCTTACGGTTTAGCAGTTATGCAACATTTCGTAAAATTCATCCAGAATAAAGTAGTCTTAAGAGGCTATTCCCAGAAAATTCAAGATATATATATATTATTTTGTCATATCTTTAGTATACGATATTGTAATCAAAATCGTCAGAGCCTTTTTTCAGAAAATCAAAATTTTCCAAAAAAGTTCCATGTAAAGGGTAGTTGGGGGGATTTTCTTGAAAATCTTCGTGTCGCATCCTTGCAAGATACGAAACTTAAATACTAAGTTTGGTATTTAAGGGTCTTTTAGTTTTGAGCTATGGTGTTCACAGACACACACACACGGACCTTTTTCCAGAAATGCTTCTTTTGGATTCATGGGGAACCAACACATATATCGAATTTTTGGGTGCATTACAATACCTTCTCTATATACTATGTACATAGTACGTGTAGAGAAAGTAAAAATAAATAATTGAGAAAAATTCTAACATTTTTTATAAATAAACTTATTGTAACCCGTCTTTATTATGAGAATAACGTGTCTTCGTCAAATTCAAGACGTCCAGATTTGGACCTTCAGTTTTTCTGTGGGTTTTCCCCTTGTCCAAAAAAGTAGTTGGACCCATGCAATTGAAATAACCCTATGTCTTGACAGGAAAGATCCTTGGGTTAAATTTTCCATATTTCACGTCCGCAAATCGTGACTTCGTCCTAAAGTTCCATCTATGGTTGATTAGTTGAGCCCTCATCACATTGTGTAAATGCCAAACTCGTGAACTAGAAATTCCTTGATCAAGGCACCACTGTAAAATTGGCCCAAAATACGCATGATGGAACTTGAATGAACGAATGAATAAAATGTTGAAGTGTAATCTTCGCACATATGTTCTTACCATTTAGTAATACTGTGTTGAAAACACGATATATTTTGTTCGACGATACTGTAAGAAAAATCTAGGAAAATGTATGGAAAGAGGGACCAAGAGGCATTTTATTTGGCTTGCAAAAAAGTCTCAATAACGTCTCAGAACAAACTCTTCCGATTCAGCCTCCGTTTTCTGAAGTCGCTGGTGTTCTTAGGAGGTAAAAGGTAGTATCAGCGACACCCATGTAGTGCTTGTCCAATGGCGTTAACCATTGTAACCAATAGTAGCGTACCTGTTATGAGAAACACGTACACTCAGTTACCGCTTCACACGTAATCAATGGTAGCGTACTTGCTATGCAGAGACTTTCGACCAACTCCAAGTGGAGTGACTCTTACCAAATTCCTGCTACGCCTATAATGTACCAACTATATAAAACATTCTCTCTCACATGGACAGGTTGTCCAAAGTTATTTTTACCGCGAAAGTTAAGGTTACCTTCTAATAAGATAGCGGTGCAACAGTTTGATATGTATATTTCGTGTTCACTACCAAATCTTTTGTTGTTGGAATTTTAACGTTATGATTGCAAATCAAATAAATAACAATTTTGCTACTTTTATCACTTATTTTTAGCAAGTAGCGGAAGTGTTATATTCCTTAAATGGTACTTTTAGAAACGATTCCCGTGTTTGTGTATCTGAATGCGCTTCTGTCTGTCACAGGCATAATTCAAAACTAAATTTCGGTCAAATACCATTTGACGATTATGTTTAACATCCTCCATGGAATTTTATATATAAAGCCTTATTAGAACAGCATGCTCCAGTACATTATTTGTAATACTACGTTCCTGGGTTATCTTCTTAGATTACATGATTGCAACTTAATATATACAATATATTATATACTGCAGTTTAAGTTACATCTATTGACTTGCAGATTATTTGGTGCATTTTAGTTTATGCCTAATGATGGTAAGGGTATTATAGATTTAGCTTTAGTTTTCGCTTGTCATAGATATGGTAGATAATTACATCCTAATGGTTAATATTCTGTAATATGTAGATTAAGTATATATTATTAAATGATTTGAGTTGCTGGTACTGCTATTGTTATTGACTGATATTGTTCTCGTATGTATGGGTGTTTAAGGGAAAAAGGGACTCTGAAATAGTAAAAATTAGCATTTTTGTTTTAGTCACTAATAAAACCTCTGCTGTCTGTAGTTTCAGAAAATGTATACTTTTGGAAGGTTAAGAGGATTTTAATGAATTTAAATGTAGTTTAAATGTTAGTTATGCAATGCCCCTTTTTAGAGCATTTGTATCTTCAAATTCAGTTTTCTCAAAACAACATTTTTGGATACCTTTTCCTCAGAAACTATGAAAGCTGGAAATCTGAACACATAGTTGAACTTTCTGAACAACAATCGTAATGCTATAGTATATATTGATCATATTAAGAAAGAAACTACATTGCAAAATTTCCACATTTTTACTTTTTTTGAATTTGCAAATATATTTCTTTTTTAACTTTTACTGCAATGATATCATAATTAAATAATTGAGGTTCAAAAGATAGCTGATTATACTAAGAACAAGCATGCAAAAGTGTGATTATGTATTGCAAGCAGTATCAGAGAAAAAGGTACATGAATGCACATGTTTTAAGATTAAGTTTTATTACTCTTCTGCTGAATTATATACTTTTTATAGACTCAATCAAGTAAGCTATTAATGCAAACAACTACTTGAAATAATTGTCATGATTTATAGAATAATTCATACAAATCTCTGGAAAAACATTGCATACTTTAAGAGAAGCAAGCGGTAATTCAATTCACTTAAGGTGTAGTTTCTGTATGTTCAGATTACACTGTCCCCTTAAAACATTTCAAAGGTAACATAATTTCCAAATATTAGAAATTCGTTTCTATACTCATTATAATGTTCATCTTTGTTTTGTGGCCACGTTCTTCTAGCTGCTGTAACGGTTTTCTGTATTTATTGTCTCTCTTGATTAAGCAGGATACACTCAAATATTAAGTGGTGAGATAGTAATATCATCATACTTTGACTCGGTGGTAATATATTATTGTTCTTTCATGAGCTGTTATGAAGTTTGAAAAATTCGGTGCTGCGTTTCCAAGGATGTGATATGACATGTCGCAACACCCCAAACTATTCTTTGCCTGAACATAGAAGCTATTTTGCATTTTATATATTTGCATGTCCTAAAATAAATATTACTGAGACTTCTTGTGATACTTATGCATAGTTTCACAAGAACCATAATCATATATATATATACAGGGAAGAGTGAGAATTCCTAGTTCAATAAAATGTGGTTTACAATATATTTTTGGCGGAACTGCACATTAATTGCTACTGCTCTCTTTTATAAAACAAAAATCTTATTAGTATAAGAATGGTTTCCCCAAATTAAAATACCATAATTCATAATTGAGTATATATTATTATTATACACTAACAGTAAACATTTTTGGTTAATGTATTGGCTCAGTGACATAAAGATCCGTTTGCTTAGTGCCACTGAATTAACATGGCTACCATGGTTTTGATTGATATTTGCATCATTAATTTCATACATATGTTGAACGTTCTAAATTAACCTCCGAAATTTTGTCAAATTATTAAAATTTTGTATTTTATATCTATGAAATTATTAAATACATCTCAAAATTATCTAATTTATATACATAACTTACTAAAATAATATTATAATACGATTGCTCATTTCAGAGACTTTTGTTGCCATTTAACTAATTTTCAATCACTTTATATATTTTTGAAGTGCTAAGAAGTCATTCATGGTGAAACTAATTATGGAATTTAAAACACATCACATAGCGAGCATTTTTAAAGCTTTAAATTTAATTCCGCATTCTATATGCTTCTTCTACCTAAAATCAAATGTGTAGTTAGATAATATCCAGAATCGTTTATTTCAATTAAACTGCAACAAAATGAAAATAATCTGGTTGGAAACCAGATATTCATGGTTCAGTTGTATCTTGTGTATCAGAGTATATTAAAACAAATTATAAATGTTGTTTATTTCGAATTTAAAAGATTTAATTTGGTATTTTAACTATTGTATTATAAATATTAAGAATACCAATCCCGGTTAATGAAATTGAATTTTTCAGTCTAACTCTCCTCTCCAGCTTCTATGTACACACAACTGGTGTGAAAGGAACAATTAATGTACATAAAAGTACCTAATAGTTGGATAGTTTAAAAGTACAGGACTAAAGTACTACGAAGTGTGTAAGTCGCTATTGAGGTATGATATCTCAAAATAATTAAGGTCTCCTCGTGGTTTACCGAAAAAAAACGCGAGTTAGTGCCGGCATGTTGCCATGGTAGCTGATGGCTGTAGAAATGAATTTTTCAGTTTGACTCTACCTCTCCAACTTCTGTGCTACACGCGACTGGTGTGAAAGAAACAATTAATTCACACTTTGTTAGAGCAACTTGTTTTACATGTATATAAATAAATCATGAAGCTTGGGGATAGTGTGTAAGAACAAAATTGCATTTTACATAAACTCATTTATATACTCAGAATCAATCAAAAAAAAAAAAAAAAAAAGAGTAATTTTGATTTGAGACAGCTTTCAATTTTCACACAGATACTTAACCAAACCTTAGTACCAATAACGTTTCTGAAATGTGAAAACGCTATGTATTTCAATTGTCTGAAGCTGCATACTGCAAAATTACAGTTATGGACTTACAACCCATTTCTCTGACACCGGTGACGTGGGCAAAATAATAATATAAATAGAATATATCTTCTACAAACTATTCCTACAACCTATTATTTTCTGTACTAGTGTAGATAAGCGAAGTATTTATTCCACCCAAAAATTCGGTATACAGATTTCACTGGGAATATATGTTTTGAGTTTCCTGCATAGAAACAATAATCAGAAAAAGTTTCTGTGTGAAAAATGAAAAGTCTGTAAAATACCAAACATGAATTTTAATCTACATCTTTCAGGGATACTATACAAAGATTTTTATGAAAGTCCCCTACTAATCTTTACAAGGAGTATTTTTGGAAATTTTCATTTTTAAGAAATGACTATAACGATTTTAATTAAAACACCTTATGCATAAGAGATTTTCATAAAAATGAGTATATAGATATTGACTTTTCTAGGAATAGCCCCTGACATCCTCTTTCTTCTTAATCACTTTTGCATAACGGTAAACCGTAAGAGATAGACAAAAGCTTACTGCAAAAAATTTAGATCTCATTAGAGTACATAATTTATAGTAGAGTAACCATATCCGAGATATTCCTTGTTATTGGCTTCAGTTTTCCGTGCTTAAAATGTTCTCAAACGGTAAGTCATTGTTTGTTTTTCTGTTTGCTGGTCAAGGAAATAAAAAGAATTTCAAAGCCATTACATAGTGACCATCTCTTAAGATTATTTGACTAGGTATCACTTAAGCCTACTGCATTCCCCTAATACTGTTGTATATACAAAGAAATATGTATCAGAGCAATTTCTGCAGATATTTATTTCGATTAACGTCAAATAGATAAACGGTTATCTTTTTAAAGAATTGTTTTCAGAGGAATTAGTAGAGAAAGTAATGTGAATGTATCAATTACTATTTTGAATCGCTTCATATTTAGTGCATAATATAGATGGAGGGGAATAGTGAAGAAATAGAAAAATCTTTGAAACGAAGGTCGCTTTTACCTGGCTTTGAAATTGCGTATTCTTGTTGCAGATCCGTGACAAAATAACTGATGACTTGGCATTAAAAAATTATGTACTATGAAGCCATTTGATGTATTTGATTTGATTAATGCCGTAAAATATGGAATGTTTATTTTAACGAATTGTACAACTTTTATCTGTTAATTTTTGCAAATTCGTGACTTTTACCCATTAAATAAAATTATACAAATGCATTCTGAATGAAGAGCAATTCATAGGGCATCAAAACAGAAAGTTTAAGATATACATTGTGCTAGTCGTGTACACAACTTAAAACGATTACATTTTAAACAATATCGTTAGAACCACTTTTCAGGAAATAGAAAATAACTAAAAATGGTATATCTGAAACTTTTGGCTATAGGGATATGGTTAAAAGTCTTCGTGCACATCTTTAGAAGATACTGAAGTTAGGATACTTAACCAATTTTTACTTTCTCTATACATACTGTGTACATAGTGTATAGAGAACGTATTGCAGTCCACTCAAAATGTCGATACCAACATTTTACCGGAAATATAAGTTTTGTGTCCCTGTATCCAAAAAAAAGGATTTTCAGAAAAAGGTCCGTGTGTCCATGTTCCTGTTAACACGATAGCCCAAAAACGAGAAGTCGGTAAAATACCAAATTGGGTATCTTAGTTAAGTATATTTCAGGGCTGCGACATGAAGATTTTGAGAAAAATCCCTGCAATCCAAACTACCCTTTACATGGAACTTTTTTCGAAAATTTTCTCAAAAATTGCTTTAAGGATTTTTATCTAAATTTCGGTATATTAAAGATATTTACCTGAAAAATAAAATGTATATCTTGAATTTTCTGGGAATAGTCTCTGAAGACTACTTTATTCTGGATGAATTTTATAGAATCTTGCCTATCTGCTAAACCATAAGAGATGGACAAAAACTTACAACACAAAACATGTAGAGCACCTTTAAACATAGAATTTATCTTATATACATTTTTGTCGTGGAAGTGGTCGTTTTTGAGATACCCCTTGTTTTTGGTTTCAGCTTTAAAAGCTTATTATTTTCTCATACAGCATTTTAACAATTCCTGTCCATACAAACAAAGAAACTTCAGTCACATAGTTACCAAATTTTGACTATCACTTTAACTAATAGTACTCCCTTATTTCGCTTCTACTTACAAAGAAGCAAGTAATAAGACTATTTCTGTTGATTTTTTCTCAACTAGTATGAAGTAAAGAGAAGCATAAGCTTTTTAACAATAATTTGTTACAGAGATATAGAAAAAGTCATGTGAACTGAACTCATCAGATTTTTTAATATTCGTTTTCATGTTAAGCTATTCAAGGGCACATACAACCCTGTTAAGTATTTTCCTCATTGGACCTGAAAACGTGGGGAGTGTAGATGGGTGAGTAATTCAGAAAGGAAAGCAAATAATATAATTATACAGTACTCATAAGACATATATGAAAACACAACCGTAACTTGAGATTCAATTAAAAGCAAACATAAATCAAAATCCGAAGCCAATAGTTAGTCTAGGGGGACATAAGACTTCCTTTGTCGCCTATATATATATATACACCTACAACTTCAACCAATTAAGGAACTTCGCTATATTTTGATTTGAGTATTGATATCACTGAAATGGAAATTTGAAGGGAAGAGAGGAAACTTACGTTTCAGTCAAATCGTTTACAACAGCTTAAAGGCAATTTCGTTATGTGAATGGTAGAACAAATTAATTACCAAATACACCAATTATATTATACACCACTATAAAGAAATTTATAATAAAGGTATGAGCAGTAGTTTATTATATTTTAAGTTGAGCCAGTATGAGATTCTAATTACATGTGCTGTTATTTATTTGTATATTATATAAGCAAATGAATTTTAATAACTGAACTATTTTGGCAGAAAATTTAAGCTAATGATTTATACCTCATATACAGAAATAATCTTTATATTCTAATAGCCAATAAATTGACAAAAATGCTCTTTTAAGAATATTAATTATGCATATCTTAATTTCATTGTGTATATCTTAAATCATTTTACATGCTACATACATATTCTGATGGCATCACATATATTTTAAATTAGGCATGGACTTTCGTCTAAGTCAGGCACAGTTAGCAACAGTTGAAATGGCATAATTCCACACAATGACCTTTTGCTTTTATATGTTGCAGTACCTTTCAAGATACCAAAGGTGTATTTTTATATTAAAGCGTTCTTTCAAGCCTGAGAAGGCTGACAAAGAGTCAATTATATCATTGTCATAATTGGAATACTTTGTGTCATATTCTGAAATTTCCACAAATATTAATTTAAAAAACAATTGAATATTTTGAAATAATGTCTATGCAATTTCTATGTTTGCTTGTGTAACTTCAACTTATTCCCCTTTACGTTTAATAATTCAATGCAAATAATTTTAATATCAGTTGAGAATGTCTGGTGACTCATTTCTATGCATCACAGTTACTATCAGACAAAAATGCTGTGTAAAATATCTAAGAAATATATATTTGAAAACCATGGATTTAGAAAAATGAAAGATTATCATAATATCCAAAATAACCAATATGGCTATCAATTGCATATTATTCAACACCTATTACGAAGTAATAATAGTATTTTGAATACTCAAAACGTTATCACTATGGGTACGATTTCAATCATGATTATAATAATTCTATGCGATGAGGTTATAATGAAAAATATTTTTCCTGAGAATAATCTCACTAATTTGTTTAAACTGTTGCAATAGACTTTTTTGTAGTTAATATTGTACTTAATATACGCCATTATGCAACGTCATACAACATACAATTTTTGCATTTCAGTGAGTTATTACTCGTATAATTAAATAAATGTTATTTTATTAAGTGTATATGTTAATATTGACAGAACCATTTTTATTAAATAAGTTTGAACTAAGCATATTATTCTGCCTGTATTTTTGCAATTAGAGCACATAAAACTATTGTTTTCGCATATTTATTTATTAAATAGTTACTTTGTCACTGGTCATGTAATTTTCTGGAGTTCTATAGTTTGTTTCAGTTGATTCCTTTCCTCTTGTAGTTCAGGGCATCTGTAGATCAGGTTCTTCTAATGTTCTTCTAATAGACAGGAACATGTAAGCTCATCTATCTTGTACAGGTATGTCTTGATTTTCCCATAACTACTAATAGTTTTTGTTAATGCTTGGTTGATTGGAATTGTCTCTTTCATTCCTTGAATTATAGAGGAATAAACTTTCTGTGTGCAGCGCCTTTAGTTATGTTGGTCCATTCAATTGTCATCAAAGAAGTCCTTACTCTTTAACATAACGGTTGAAGTTTTAGGTTGCTTATCGTATGCTAGGACCGTGATATGTTTAAGAACAGCTTCCTTAGCTAATTCACCTGCCAGTTTATTCCCAATGAAGCATGAATGTGCTCTGGTCCATAAAAATCGTATCTTCCAATATGTAATCTTAATCTTCTGATATGGCCATGGATTTCCCCTGCCAAGCAATTGTGTTTATTATGTTTTAATAGTCTTAATGCTATTTGGGTGTCTGTGTATATTACGATGTTTCTTTCTTAAATAAATAGTTTACTTTATCTTCCTCGTCAATAAATAGATACTTACAGAAATAATCAAACATCAACGAAATGTCAATTTGATTCAATAAAATAAATTATATTATTCATAATAAAATATATACTAGATTAAATTTTAATAAAGCTATAAATGTTAATAAAATCTAATAAAACATTACAAATATATCAATGAATCTGCGAGTATAAATATACTGTAAGTATATAATACGTGTTTTATATATACATTATTGAAATTATCCAAAAAGTTAATATTAGAAGTGGTACCCCAATTTTGTGTGTGTTTGTGTGTTCTTAGAATTGCAACCATTTCTACCTGATTATTTGAATAGTGATCATAAAGTCTGGCTTTTGTTTTGCTTACTAAAACTCCTTGCTTCAAAAACAAGCTGCTGCTTCAACCTTGTCTTGTATTCTGCTTCCCTCAGTAAATGTTTTCATATGACTTCCTTTACTTTTTCTAGGATTATTTTGATAGATTTCTGTATTTCTGTATTTCCAGGGTGCATTATAGCCTGTGCAATTCTGTGTTTCCATGTATAGCTTTGCTACTTCAAAGGCTAAATAATCTTTGTTCATGAAACATCTATATGAAACCACAACAATAATTTTTGATTTAAGGAAGAACAAACTTAAATCATAATTGGAAGTAATTTATTATACGTGTAAGACTTGTTGATCATTGCCGTTCACACTATCTCTGACACAAAACTGTCTCCGAAAACAAAAGGTAGGCGAGGATATCAGAGCAAGTATCAAATAAGCCAAACGTAATAAATTAATAAATAAGTTATACATTTTAGTAATTTAGAATGTAATGTTTCATTTTATTCCAATAAGTATTTGTATAACCATCAATTTAAAAAAAAGATGTGGGGCAATATTATGGAGTACTGGTAATATTTCAGATTTCTATTCTTTTGTATATATATATATTTATGAAAGTTTTACTGTAATTGCATTATTATTATGTTAATGTGAATACAAAATTTAATGCATTTTGGATATATGTTTTGGAATACATAAGCTATTTCATACATTTTATTTGCAAATATATTTCATAATAAAAATGTTCCACATATCTCAATATTTGAGAAAATTGTTTGATATTTTCTAAATTGGGATTTTAAATCACGCAGAGAAAATCTAAATTTCAATAAACAGGATTATTTTATAATTTGTTTAACAAGTTTAATATTTTAATCTCTAAAATTAATAATTTTTCATAGAAATATATTATATGAAAATTACAATTGGTGATACAGTAATTTTGCTCTTTGTAATGTTACAATACTTCTGCACATTCTGAAATACTTTAGTTGTATTTAAACAAAAACTGTGTCTATGCAACATTTTTAGAGAGTGAATATGAGGTTCTGAGGAAGATGCTAATTAATGAAAAAGTATCCTAAGAAACGGATTTTCTGAGTTCTTTAAATGGCTTTCAAGGCCTAAGCAAGCGGAGGTCAACTAAAATTAATTTTATATAGATCTCTAAAGCTTCTACAAGTATCTATAATAAAAACACAAATTTCCATTTTGGATCAATTTTAGTCAAAATTTCACTCCCAGTGTCACTTAAGAACATCAGAAAATAAAGCTAAAACAGAACTATGACGAAAATTTTATACAATTACGACATTGCCTACTCTGGTGTACTAATCAGAAAACTGAGCAGTGTATAGGACATATAGAAGAAAAAAGAAATGCAAGAATTGAAATCACTGAGAATGTTGGATGTAAATAAATATATCAGAAATGAAACTATCGAATAGAAAGAATTATCTTAAATCAAAAGGATCGAAAATGATAGTGTGTCATAAAACAATTTTAAGGATGAGCCCAACAACAGTATCAGTGCTTACAATGTAACATGAAAGGAATTATTGGAGATGTCGAACGCTTTCTACATAAATACCAAACTGACGTCCAAGGCGGAACGGACCTGGACGCCCAACTTGCAGATGCTCATGACGAGGATGATGGAAGTAAATTATCATTAGAACACCTCTTTGCACTTTCTTTCCGTTTTACCTAACTTATGCTTGGAGCTTTAAACTTTCAGGAAAGTGTGTATTATTCTTATAGTGTGTTTATTCAAATGAATTCAATCAGATCCAATAAGCTATCGGTTCATAAACAACATATAATTTAAAAAATCACTATTGGTTTCATATCCATAAGAGGTAGAAAGATTCATCTTTTAGTTTTTTAATAAAAGAAAACAAAAATTTTCAAAAATGTGCTTCTTTATGTTGTTTCATTCATGTAGGCTTCTTTAACTTCTATGGTTATATAGGGGACTATGCACTGAGAAAAAAACTCTTTGATGTAAGTGCTTTTAAAATTACTTTTTAATCATTTCTAACTTGTACTACACACTCAAACCCACTTGTATAATTTTTCCAAAATCTGTGAATCAGGTATCCTATCCGGGAATCGTTCCGGAACTTCTGGAATGAAAAGCTGAGTTCGAAACTTTGATTTGAATAGATTTAATTAATTACACAATTTAAATTCTGTTAGAATAATCGCCTGAACGATAAACTATAGTACAACAAAAATAATAAATTAAATGATAGAACTTAGCTGTTCTCATTTTAAACCTATATGTAGCAAGAACAAAGTACGGGGAACAGTGATAGATAAATACATTAAGGATTGAAATTTCTTTAAAACTGTAAATTAAGTGTATATAGAGTAGTGACATTAATTTTGGATACTTTTTTAAATTAGCTATTGAATTTGAATATTGCATTCTACTCTAATTCAGAATCGTTCATCTGATAAACTGTACCAGCAAGTGTTACAATACGTATTCAAACGTTTACCATAAACTGGAGCTAATTTCCCCAACTTTGGAAAATATACAATTTTATATACATATAATTTATATTTTATTTTCTATTGTACACAACGTAAAATTGAAATTATTGTCGTTTGTATTACACAGAGGAGCTTGAATTATAGAAAAATCTATTAATTTTGTTATTGTGAAAATTCAACATCATGAACAAATTAATCTTAAAAATACCCAATTTTGACCTCTCTTTTATATGATACTAATAATTCATTATAGCACTTCATATTCTATACAATATAAAATAAAAAGTATAGCTTCTGCATTCACTTTTCACTTTATTATCCAATATGAAATATAATTACTACATTCAGAAATTGGTGAAATGCGAAATTTTAAGATTGGAGTGTTATGGTATTGAAATTTCATAATCACAAAAAATTACTATATATATTTATAAAATTATATATTTTCCAAAGTTGGAAAAAAATTAACAATTAAGGGCAAAATTAGTTCCAGTTTACAGGAAAATTATGGTAACACTTCCTGGTATGATTTGTCACATAAGAATCATCTTGAATGACAATTGAATGCAAGATAAAACTTTAAAGGCTAATTTAAAAAAAGGTTCTAGATAAGTGCCACTACTGCATACTTTTATTATAGAAGCTTTTAATCACTAAACCCCTCAAATTTAGTATAATATGGTCGCTAATAGGACATATAAAATTAAAAAAAATATAATTCAGCAGTTACTGACACTTTAAATACTATCTTAATGTTATTTTTACGCAATAAAAAGATTTTGTTTGATCTCTCCTTTCTTTATTTTTAACTTCTTGTACATAGATTCTTATATGTTAAAGTACCTGCAATATTGTAAAGACTGTATACATAATTGAAATTAATAAATATAACAGTTGATACTGATGATATTGGCATTTACAATGCATTATGCAGAAGTGTTGAATATTTTCTAATCCATTGCCATCAACAATTTTAGAAATCTTTCTGCAGCTTCAAATCCTTTACCAGTCTACATGTTAAACATAAAACCAGAACAATTTAAAATATTAAATACTGCTTTGATTGCTTGGCATAATTTTACTTCAATAAAAGCAAACTCTAGTTTAGTGAGAATATTGAAATTAAATAAATTAATGTTATAAAAATAACAAATTTAAAAAATAACATTAAACATGATATTTATTTTTCTTTTTCGTAATTTAAACCTATTACAGTTAATGTTCTTTTAAGTTATAATATAATAAAAAACGTAATTAAGACTAAACTATAAAAATCTATAAATGAATTCCTGCTCGTTTTCATATTTGCATTATTTAGTTTAATCAGAACCTTTAAATATCTCTTAAGAGATATAATTTACTTATATTTTAAGGGTATTAGTCAAGAACAAGCGGATTTCCTCCTGTCGGGTATGCCTTTTCTTCCTTATGTTACTTTTACCTTTCCATGTACTTGCTTAGCTTTTCTTTCTTATTTTTCCTAAAGCACATGAATTAAGTTTTGTTCCACTCTTGTATGAAGCAGTAGTTTTACATTATAACACTGCTCAGTATTGGAATCCTAGAAACTGAATATAATGACAATTAATATTTTTTTTCTTGTAATAACACCAGATTTCTCAGTTGTATTAGTTACAGAATGAAAATAAAATTTACTACTTCGTTGATAATTTGTACAAAAATATTAACAAGAAATCGGATTTGTACCATTCACATAGCTTTCTCTAGCTGCTCCTTATATAAACTATTCTTACAAAAGATTATTCCTTTATCTAATCAAGATAGACATTAGCAGAAGTAGAAGACAAATAAGGGGATACATTACACTAAAGCGATAGCCAAATCTTTTAAAAGCTGGTCGCTAAGTGAAACAATTGAGGTTAGGTTCGCTTTGCATGGTAGTAACAGTAGTTTAAAATTGAAACCGACAACAAGGAATATCTCGAAAACAACTCTACATACATACGTGCTAGAGAAAGTAAAAATGACGATCTAGTAACTGCCGTGTAAAATGAACTGTTTATAAAGCATTAATATTAGTTACTTCAATTCTCGTGCTATAGAGGGCTGTATATTCAAATACACAAGTGCAATAGAGGGTTCAAACCTGGTCGGTCGCTACGTGAAACAATTTAGATTCCGCTCTCTTTGCATGGTCCCATTTGAGAAAAGTTAGGTAGTTTAAAACTAAAGCCAATAACAATGAATATATCGGTGAACTCTACAACAGAAATGTATATGACATAAATTATGTGTTCTAACGAGATCTACATTTTTGTGTCGTAAGTTTTAGTCTATCTCTGACGGTTTGTTAACCGTTATGCAAACTTCTACAAAGCTCATCCAGAGTAAAGGGATCTTCAGATTCTATTTCTTTAAAATCTTCGTATCTTGGAAGATACTAAACATAAATGTTAAGTTTGGTATTTAAAGTCTTTTCGTTTTTGAGCTATGCTGTTCATAGACATACACACACATATAAGAAGTGTGCATTTTTCTGGCTCATTAAAGGAGTGCAATAAGCAATGTATATATTTGAATCATATTGTTGAAATGTATGGACTTCTTTGCGGATGGCATTGATGAATGACGTTATTTGGCCAATTTTACTGTCTAAGTTTCCTTCTTCTATTTTAATAGTTTCTTTAGCATAGTTGTCATTAGTTTTGCTATGTGCTTTTTTATAGTTTTTTGTTCTGCTGGAACAGTTCATGTATGCCATGTCTCAATTTTTCACAGATGATGCAAACAGGATGATGTTTACAAACCTTACGTCCTACAGTTTCTTTACATCGTTTGGATTCTCCAAATTTAGATCATACACGTTGGTAATTATGTAATATTGTACTGGACTACTATCAGGATAGTGCTAAAGGACATATGAATGAATTTAGTTCTACATCTTTTCTTACATGCTACATTGTAATAACAATCATCTTTGCCCTTACACAAATTTGTTGCTGACCCAAATAGTATTGTTACCGCATATTGCCTGTGTTCATAGTCTGTCGGCTTAACCTTAAATACAGTTTATTTCCACATTATTTTCCTTGTATACTTCACTACTTCTTGCTACCTTTATTTTCCTCATTTATTTCACTTTCATCCTTCTTGGAAATTTACTTTTACTTCTATTTATTGTATCTTCTTTTCCTGTTAATATTTTTTGTGCTCATTTTGTCTCATTGTCCCGCATATTTCTGTCCTCCAAGTATCAGGTATCCAATTCTATACATTCATTTACAGCATGTGATATGCTATCTTCAATCTTCAAAATTCATACACTTTCTACTCTTGTGCTTTCAATCCTTTCATTTACAAATCTCATCCATGCCATTTCTTTCCTCCCTTCCCTGCTGCACTGGTCAATGTACCCTTTCCTCCCTCGTTCCGTTTTTATCTGCCTGTATATATCTAATGATCTATATGTTCTATATTTATATTTATTGTTTTAATAATAATAATATCACATACAAAGTTGTGGAGTTATTTTGTCCAAAAGTTTATCACTGATCTGATCCGCTTTGAGCACGTTAGGACACGGTATCTGTCACGTATTATATTGTCACAAGTATCACATACACATGTGTCGTCCGGGACTGGAATGCCTTATTCCTGCATGCTTTATGATGATATCCATGTGCTGCCATCGATGTCGTGAGGTGTCGGAGATTTTGGTTTGTGCCAGTCCAGTTCCGGTTTACCATGGCTTCCGTTGAGTAGAATTCTGGCCAGATGTCCTCCCTCTTCATTGTTCTTTCGTCGAGCGTCTTCTTCCAGTTGGGGGTCCAGGGAAGTCCAAGTCTTGTCCCAAATTCTTCTATTAAGAAGGCTTCTCGTGCTAACAGGTAGAACAATCTAGAGTGCGCTTCGACACTCCCGGTGTAGCTTTCAGGAAACGGGTGTTCTCTAGGGTATGGAAGTCTTTCGGGCGTTATTTGTCCCATGTAGAGTCTAGTCCGTACGTAAGTATGGACACTATTTTTGTGTTGAGTAGTGCCATCGCGGATTTGAGGGATAATTTTGTTAGTTGTGGTATGTCGTGTATTGCTTTTGTGGCTATTGTGGCTCTTTGGTTAGTGTGTATTCTAAGTGAGTTTGTTGTGGTCTGTAGGATTAAGCCGAGGTATTTGACTTGGTTGACTGTTTGCAAAGGTTCATTCCTCAAGTAGGTTTTGTCCTCCTGAGATGTTTTTCCTCCTTTTCTGAATAGCATATGTTCGGTTTTCTCTTTATTTATTTGTAGTTCGTTTTTGTCAGTTCATCTCTCCAGTGCGGTTACTGCCTTCTGTAGTTTCTTTCTATCATGACATCCCAAAACCACTTCGTCGGCATAGATGTAAATCCTAACTTCTGGTGCATCTTCTTTGATTGCTTCTACCACGTCGTGCGTTGCTACGTTGAATAGTATGGGGCTGAGCGGGTCTCCCTGCAGAACTCCATTTGTCTGAGCGAGGATTGCTGATGTGGTTACGTCGTCCGAGATCTGTACGTTATTGCTCAGTAGGATATTGTAGATCAGCCATGTGTGGTCCTTGTTTGTTTATTGTTTTTCTCTATCTCAATCCCACTTTTCACTTCTTTCTGAAATCCGCCATTAGTTTTTCCTTCCAGCATCCTAAAGGAATTATTGCTTTGTAAAACCTCAAAATGGGTTTCCTCTGTGTCTAAGATCACAGCCAACACCTTACTTCGCAGAATGCTGCATCTGGAGAACGTCCGTCTGACAAAAACCTAAAGTGGTGTATTTTATGGTGAGTCAAAAAGGACAAATTGAGAAGGCAGGTCGGAAACATTGTTTTAATGCTACATGCATTTCTTTAAAAATTTGAGAAAAATCGAAATCAATTTGATTTAAAAAATTATTAGTAATTTGTTGTGACAGCATGTAGTGTAGACAAAGCAAACGTGTCTCGCGAGATACTTAAATTACCTGGAGTGAGTGAGAGAAAAATAGTACAAAAATAGTGATAGAGAAGGTACAACGTAGGGTATTGCAACATCTATTACGCTAAAGAGAAACTCTTTCCCCGTTTGGAAACACTGTAGTACAACACATGTGTTTTATTTCTCTTCTAACAACCATCCCTCCTATCTTCTTCTGGACAAAATTGTTTTCCAATTAGTTTAAAATAATTTTAAAGCATTGATTGTCCCGAAAGTACAGTAGCTCAGAGAACTTCTTGAGAATATAAAAAGAAACTAGAAACTACAAGCGGCAACACAAGCTTGTGGTAACTTCTTCAAACATGTGACACTTCGACCAAGGTCAGTGAAGGAAACAGCTCTCAGATTGGGAGGAGGTCAACCGTGGATCTAAGGTACTGCCATTTCCAAAACGTTTAATGTACTTGGATAAGACTAAGGCTAATAATATTCTGCAAATTTTATAGCTTAGTATTTATAACAATTTATTTTATCATGTTTTACAATGACGTATCTTAAATCATCTCTATATATGGGCACGGCAGAACTGTAAGAGAGATGTGTGTTTTATATATACACGGTGTCATTGAACTATACCGAAATATTTTCACAGAATATGTAGATTATTTAATTAAGTAATTTGAGATAGGAGACTTATGGCCAATTTATTGAAATTTTGAAGTAACGGCTATAAGTTTCTGAAGTGCCAGTACGCCACTGGCTAATTTGTCAACCATTCGAGAGCAAAACACAAAAAACAAAGGGACATATTACAGCGTACCCCTCTAGCGTAGTGGTTAAGATACTAAGCTTTCAAATGAAAGATATTTTCCGAGTTCGGGTCTCGTTCACGTATCGCGGCACTTCGTCTGGAACGAAAAATAGTAATAAAAAATATTTACTCTATGACAGGAATCGAACTCATGTCCTTTGGGACAGCAGCTTACCACGTTACGCGTTTAGCCACCAGAGCAGTTGAAAAAACGCCTCCAGAGTAGCCTATATAACTCAAGAAGATAGTTAATGAATGCTCAATGTCGCACTGTCAGTTTTTTGCGAATTAAATCTTGAGAGTTGCTAAAAATCAATATTTCTATACTCGGGCTGCAGTTTTCTAAGTCAATTTTTCAACCTGCTTTGCTTTAACACCGACTTAGCACCTGATACCCACACGTTTAACGCTATGTAGTTGCGTTATGTTTATCCGGAGACCATGCATCACCAATCTCAAATTACTTATATCAGCCACGTGCACAATCTTGGAAATATTTTGGTGTAGTTCATTAACAATCTGTACATATTATATATAACAGGATATGACATATAACACATTTACAGTAAATGCTTATAATGTCAATATTCTCTTTAATAGTTTCAGTTAAGTGAAAGCATATACAAATATAACAAAATATCATTAAACATATACATTAAGTGAGGAAGAATACAGTTTACTTCTGTAAAACATATTATCATGCTACCAGACTAACTGCAACTATTCCGTTCCACTGTTAGTACTATACTTTTCAATATTAGTATCTACTGTTTCTCTTGAGCTATTAAATAGAGCTGAAATAAGAAACAATATGTATTTAAATAAAATAGAATAATTTAGAATAATATGGAAACAAAACCAATAAAATTCAACATTTGAAACTGTTCTCTATTATTTATTCAAATTTGAAAAAAATATAAGTCCTCAAATAATTAAAATAGTTTTAAATACCTTAGAGTAGTAACGTATTTTCTTCTCAACGTACACCAATATAAGCTATGAATAACATTTAAGAGAATAGCATTTCAAATAATCCCATAATAGTTAGCAAAGCTATAGCGGTAAAAAAGAATTAAAATAAAACAGAATATAAATGATGCAGTATTCACTTATGTGGACCTGTACAATCAAAGACATGAAAAATATGCCTAGAATTAATTATCGTAAGACGGGGTCTTTTCACTCGTTTGCTCAAGTCTTTTACCTGTTTGCTATGCTCTTAAAAGCGTATTGGATAGGCCGCATTAACGAAAGGAAGGAGATGGACATGAAACGTAACTTGCGACTAATGAAGTTTTAAGTTGCGAGCAGGTGATTCCTAAACTTTCTGGATGGACAATAACCACCTCTCTCAACGGGTGACACAAAATTAGGTTAATGTTTTCTCTACGCTACATACTGAAGTTGTAATGCCAAGGTAATCGCGCACGTCGTCGACTACACTGCTTATGCAAGACAACTTGTTCTAAGGGAGCTTCGAGCGGGTTGAGGGATGAAGGGGTGGATTGCCCAATCAGTTTTGCATTTTCTTGCTCGCGTGGTATTATGTACCAGAATGACAACAATGAACATCATGTTAGGACCCCCGTCAAACGTTCATATTTTCAGCAAAATCACAGCGTATTTTTATTGTCTTTGAGTGTACACTCGTGCACATGAATAAAGAATAATCGTCTACACTCCCTGTCCGCTAGGAGGGAGAAAAATAGTGTGTAATGGCAAAGTATTAGGTACCCTCTCTTCTGTCAGGGCAATGGTGTAATAGGATTTCTCGTTTTGAAACAATTTTTTTTTTCTGCAAACAATATAGTATATTCCAATGTATTTATAATCTTCTTCTCCTTTTCAAAATGAATTCTTGTAAGATAAAACCCATATACTAGCATATTCGTATTCCTGTACAATATAGTATCATACTCAAGCAAAGAGCAGCGAAATAGGAAAACGACGAAGATCTATAACACGCAGAGTCAGAAATATCGAAATTTGGTCTATATTTGGTCCCTCTTACGTGTTCATGCATTCTATTAGAAAACTTGTCAATTCCTTTAGGAAGTAGCGAAACGACAAACTGAAGGTTCTTTTGATCCTACAGGTTTGCAGTGATTTAGCAAGAATAAGTTATTGTACATATGGAAAATAAAAAAAAAAAAAAAAAAAAAAGATTGAGCCTGCCTTTAGATCAAAAGCGTCGTATATTAAGAAAATAAACCAGTATCATTAATATGGGATCTGCCGCAAAACATAAGTATAACTCTCGATCCATCCTGTACAGAAATAATAGTATATTTTGTAATTGGATATTTTAATATAATGCTCTCTAACACTACAAAAACTAAGATATATGAAAGATATCCCGTTTGCATTGGACGCTCGACTATAGAGCTGCTGTTTTCTCAATAAACACACCCATTAACTCTCGTACCGTTGCTGTGTAGAATTCGATGCTTTTACCTAGAGCAGTGTATACTATTAGCTTTGTAATTCCTGTACTTTAAAGTGAAGTATTTTACCATAAATAACAAACAGAGACATATTCACTTACCTAGAAATGCATTTAAAAGTTAAATAAGTCAGCAATAATTGTAACCGGATTTAAACAGTTAATTTAGAATAACATTTCCAACATTGATCAAATTAAATATTCCATTAATGAAACAATATGCCTTGTATGAAGTATTACATGTGTGTGTATTACTTTCTTACTAATTTGTTTCTATACTGGTGAATTCTATAACATGGCGAATGTTCAGCCACGATATACATTTTTCACTTACAGCCACAGAAATAATAGGTAAACTATGACAAGACGAAAAGTGCTGGACATATTGGAACACGACTTGCACGTACGCTCTTGTTAGTCGAGGTTGTGTCTAGAAGTTGCCGACGTATTCTCCTCTTATTTCATGCAGATTTCAGCACAACACGTTTGGAGGGAGATGTTGACGGTCGGGGATTAAACCCAGAGGCGCGCCATGATACATAATAGCATAGCGCACAATGCGCTCTATTTTGGCTTCCCTCTACCGATGCGCAAAACCACTCCATAGTAGTTTAAATATTTTCAGCAGGCCAGCAAAAATGCAAAACCAAGGGATGAAGGGTACCAAATATCATCATGTTCTTTCTATAGGAGCTGTACTTGCTGTTATAGCTGGATTTGTACATTGGTATCCATTATTTACTGAAACATCCCTTAGTCCTAATTGTTTAAAGACCTTTAGCAAGGTTTGTAGGTATTAGTTATATTATTATGATAAAGGAAATTGTTAATGCGATATAGTGTTTATCACGTTCCCGCTCTTCTTTCAACAGTTCTTCAAATAATTATTTAATTATTAATCAATTTCATGAAGAATTTAATTGAAAAGGACAAAATAATTTCAGTAATTGTTCCTTTAACTGGATATCAGACTAATAATAATTAAATGTATGGTTATGGCATAAATCAGGCTCGGATATTGCGGATCTTGGGCGCCTAAGCGACCGTATTCAATATCAACAAAAAGATATCCTACTATTACAGAGGAACTATCACTGAACCGTAAGTTCTAAGCCTTACTTGTAAACAACCATAAAAATGTATATGCAGTAACTCCCGGACGGAATAAGATAAGGAACAGCTGCGAGTAATGTACCGTTTCAGGAAATTACGTGCTACGTAACCAGCATGAATAAATGGAGGGCAACCAGGCAAACATAGTTCAGTCGCGACAGGAAGTTCTAAGAGTGTAGTTGGATGGCAGAGAAAAATCAGTCATCAACTATGAACGAGCGTCGAAGCGACGAGAGAAAGAGAGAGAGAGAGAGTTGTCCTGCAACATGGGAATAATCAGTTTTGTTGTACTCAGAATTTGATTAAAATAAGGAGATATTGTTACATTGGGTTCAGAAGTGGGGGAACGTAACGATGGAGGAAATGATGACTATTTTTAACATCAGGAATTAAAATAAAGAGATTTTGTTACTCTAATGTCAGAAGTGGAATGGAACGTCATACTACATTGGAGATAATAAAAGCATTACTAGCTGAAAAAATCCACAATGAAATCTGAAATGATGGAAATGAAGATTGAAATGAAATCCGCAATGGAAAAAAATGGACGCAAAATTGACATCTGCAGTGGGCGAGATGCAGGAGAAACAGAAATTAGGAATCCAAAAGTGAAAAGGTAAAATAAGGTAAAAATAAAGACAGAAATAAAATCCGGATTGGAGAAATAAAAGCATAAATGTGTATGGAAATGTCCAGGATGAAGAATGTACGATTTACCTAATTCGACGAACAACTGGCCGAGTAAAGAAGGACGTGGAAGAACTTCATGGAAAAAAGGAGAATATTGGAGAAAACGTGGGCGAGCTTAGTGGAACAATGGAATTCCATGAACATACTTTAATGAACTGGAAGGTGTTGGGTAATGATGTAATGCCAGAAATGCAAGAGCCGATGGAGCTACAAAGAATTTAACATCCTGATGGTAAGGCATAAGCTCTTGAAGAGAGTAGGATCGCGACACAAAACTTCATGTGTCAAGACACCCAAGTACCACGGGATCAGCTGTTCACATCAAGCATGGCGAGATGCATATCGGAGATATCTTCACCATCCCTTTGGGCGGAAGAATGGAGAATAACCTCATCGCAGACAGCTGGATACAGGTAAAGCGGTGCCGGATACCTGTAGACACAGGTGCTACCTATTACGGTGGAGGGCTTCCCGACACGACTACTAGTCGATTTATCAACAAGTAACGATATTGGGCGATATCTTGCCTGTGTAGAAGGAGACCATACTGGAATTGACCTCGAGGCGGTGTACTGTCTGCTAGTGGGTGTACGTCGCGAACATGGCTGAGGATATAATAGTGGGATGGATTCTCTCTGGAAATACGAGGCGTTGGTTGATATCAGTCCTAAACGAAGTGTTGCTCCATACCCCCTCGAGCATCTGGGGACATGTAGGATGGATAATGTGCCCATAAGTATCGGGTATTGGCGAAGGCGCACCAGGCGAATCAGTGGTCAAAGAACATGATTTCGGAACGGAAGACATAATTTTAAGAATTATGTGCAGTCAGAGCCTTGTTGCCTTGGCTGGAGGAAGTTCTTATTAGTCTGTTGAATCCACCACACCGGAGCAAGTCATCAGGTCGGAACGAAAGTTGGAAAGTACGAGCCAGCTACGGGTGACATATCTAAAGAGACAGCGTCGCAAGCTTTAAGGCCGGAAGTAAAGGCTTTCTGAAGAGGGTGACTGAACATCTGACCGACCTACAGTTGTAGAGGATCTACTTAGAATATTCCAGTTGGTATTTAGTCTTGGAAAAGGTGGTTACGGCCACACTGACCACATCTTCACCGGAGAGGTCCCACCATCCAGCAACCACACAATGTGTTCCAATGCCGAAAAAAGCATAGGTTCGAGGGAATTATTAAGCAATTCTACAGCTCTAAGTGCTCCTCTGTGGCATTTATAGAGAAAAAGGACGGTGAGCTACGCTTAGTGTGAATACCGAGGGTGTAATACCTTCGCAACAAAAGAATGTTTTTCCTTACCGAGGATTAGCGAAACCCTGCACATACTTGCAGGTGACCAGTGGTGCTTCAATTTAGACTTGAAATCAGATTAAAGGCAAATGGCCTTAGATGCTAGAGACAAGGAGATATCGCATTCTCAATTAAGGGCTTCAGTGATTTAGGCTATGCACATTGGGCTCTCCATTGTGTCGCTCCTTCTAGCGTCTCCTGGTATCAGTGATAAAATATTTGCTTTGCAATCCTGGATATTATAGTCATGGGCAACAGCTTCAAAGACCAGATTTGCAGAGGTTGCAGGCAAATAATCTGAAGCTGAGTGCCAAAGTGTGTTTTTGCAAGAAGGTGAACTACTTTGGGCATATAGCCATATATCTGGGATATCTACTTGGGCACTTGGGCCCTTAACCTTATGCAGCC
Source organism: Hymenopus coronatus (assembly GCA_030762935.1). Taxonomy (NCBI): domain Eukaryota; kingdom Metazoa; phylum Arthropoda; class Insecta; order Mantodea; family Hymenopodidae; genus Hymenopus; species Hymenopus coronatus. Next base: position 54,957,964 of record CM060892.1, on the reverse strand, counting down.
ATAGACACCGGTTCGTCAGAAGTTCTTCCAATACCGTGAAACCCTTCATTCATCTTATGGAAGAGCACGGGCGATACATGGGGTCAGAGAAGCCGAGAGCACGTTTCAGGCTCCTTTAGCATTCTACAATGCGCCTACCTTAAGATGGCGGCGATTTTATTGTGAGCTGACTTCAACAAAATGGGTTTGAAGCATCTATTCTAAACCCAGGATGGGTTTACATTCATTTGCATTGTTGCAAGAATTCAGTTGAACCGTAAAGGAAGGAGCCACACCAATGAGGATGCTATATAAAAAAGACCATGCCTGAGAAGAGCGGAGTCTGCACAAAGATGGTACAGGAGTGTACTCCAGATGTCCGTGTGATTTCGACGGTGTCTGCGGCTGTAAGGAATAGGGTCAGGTCTGAGGAGAGAGTAATCAACATACATTGACTTGAAATCACTTCTGAGAGAAGTGGGTTTCGGGACTAGACCTGCCACCCAGGAGTAGTGTGTATTAAGTCTTACTTGACCCGATGAGACTTGGTTGAAGACCCAGGACATTGTATTATTTAGAGTTAAGACTCTCCTGACGGAATTACCCAAGGAGAGCGGTTGATCCCCTCTTGGATGAAGGTAATTGAAATCCAGGAAAACTTGGAGGTCTTTTGGGACCCAATTGAGCAATCGAAAGGCCCGACAATGGCACTCCTGGCTTAGACTACGAGCAGCCGTTGAAACGTGCTGTTGCCAATGGCATGTGTAAGTGGCAAGTCGCAGCCCACAGGTCAGGAGCCGAGGAGCAGTATAACCTGGAATGAAAAGATGCATAACAATAGGCGTAGGAGTAAAGGTATTCGCGAAACACGCAGTGCTAACTGAGTTGTGAATGAAGCTGATTTAGTTGACGCACTAAAACACGTTTCTGAAACATCCTGGTTTTTGGTGACCACTCTCAATCATTACATTTACCTGCTCCTGTGAATCTAAAAGCGGTGAATCTAGCAGAAACAAACAAAACATAGCTTAGATAATACAAAAACATAGATATTTACTTGCTTAGCTTAGTGCACGGTCGTTTCCCTAGCGCGGCTGCTTGCCTTAGCGTGGCTGAGTTCCATCCCTGGTACCGACGTGGGGTATTTTCCCCCGCTGGGAGACCTGGTCCAGGGTACACTCAGTCTCGTGAGGTCCCTGGGGGGGGGGCAAATTGAGGAGCTACTTGATTGAGAAGTAGCAGCTCCAGATCGAGAAGACCGCATCAACTGGCCGAGATCGACTCGAGGCGCTGATCACATCTCACCCTCCAGCACTGCACACCATTCATGACGCCTTCTGGTCAAGATAGGGGATGCAGCGGCCGGGCGGTAGGCCATGATCCCTTGCGGATTGTCGTGCCATTGTATGTATGTATGTATGTATGTATGTATGTATGTATGTATGTATGTATGTATGTATGTATGTATGTATGTATGTATGTATGTATGTATGTATGTATGTATGTATGTATGTATGTATGTATGTATGTATGTATGTATGTATGTATGTATGTATGTATGTATGTATGTATGTATGTGTTTGAACAACGTAGCTAAGAATAAAGGTTCTGTTAAATACCAACTTTAATAATTAAGTTCAGCACTTTCCAAGAGTGTTGCATGAAGATTTTCAAAACATTTCTCTTACCTCAAAACTACCCTTTTAATGGAAAAATTTCAGAAATTATTGATTCTTTTCACATTTTGGTGTAAGGTGCACAAAAATTTTTGATGTTTTAAGATTACAGTTTAATTTTGTTAAATGTAACAAACGTAGATTATGGTCAGTAATTTAGTAAAAGTAATAAAATTACATTGTTTATCCTATCACGATAATCATTTTAAATCAGGCATTTTACTAATTTTTATTTTTAAAACTTTCTCTCCTTTAAACTGGTTCTAACGACTTTGAATAAATTATCCATATATTAAAGATATTTACATGACATATAAAATGTGTATCTTTAACTTTCTGGGAATAACCTCTGAAGATATCTTTATTCTAATTGTCATTTGAATAAATGGTAAACCTTGGCGGTAGAAAAACTTACTACATAAAAACTGTAGATCTCGTCAAAACATTACGGATATCATGTACTGTTTTTTTTTTTTTTTTTTTTTTTTTTTTTTTTTTTTTTTAGCTAACCAGTTTGTGATATTCTTTATTTCTTTCAATTATTTAAAACACTTATTTTTCTCAAAAGGGAGTTCATTATTCTTGTTACTTTTGTTTTACTCCTGGCCATCCAAAGAGAACCAAGGTTCAGTCACATTGCAACCAGTCTTCGACACATTTGTATATTGCTTTGGCCTAATGTATGCCTTTATTTACCTTCTATTTCTGCTAATGTTTATGTTGAACAGCATGAAGCTGATAGAAGAATAGGTTTTTGTTAGAATACACATCAGAACATATTTGACTTTTATTCTAGACTTGACTATGGAATTATCAAGATAAAAAAATTGTAGAATGTCAAAGAGGAATAATCAGCATAGAATACAGAAAGCTTATTTGAGTTTATACACAGAAAACTACCAATAAGAACATAAGAACAAGCTGTCACTTTATAAAATGTGTATCGATAAAAAGTTATAGTGTTGTCATTTCACTACTAGATTAGATTTGATTAGATTAGAAAGCATTCTGTAGGTTCGTTTAGGCCAGAAAGCCACTGAACATAGAACTTGTCAAGGCATATACATGTATACATATGTTTATATACTATATACTATGAAAAAAAAAGTATAAAGATCTAGTGCTAAAAGCATAGGTTACAAAAACAACAGAATACTTTTTTTTTTTTGTTGCATGCACATAAAAACAAAGAGTATCAAAATATAGTGTTAAAATGTATAAATAAACAAATAAATATAATTTCATTATATGTAAAACTAATGTTATGTCAGATGATAGTTTTCAAATTATCGATATAATAGTTACTAGTAGTAATTATATAAACTAAAATATGACTATTGTATTATGTACTCTTCATAAATGTCAACAGATTACTAGTTTTAGCTAGAATAATTTACGTAATGTAGAGTAGAAATAAGCTGATCTGTTTTGTTTTTCTCCAAAGCGAGTGTATATTCCACAAAACCTTGCCACAAAATGGGGAAGAAAATTGCAGAAGGATCAAAGAAGCTAGTTAAACATTTCATAGAATTTTGCATAGCCTGTTCCTTGTTTTAAGCTGATTCCAAGTAAAATATTCGTTTTAGAAGGTGAATCTTTCACCTAGAGAGGATAAGGGTTAGTTGTACGAGTTAGAAAGAAGCAATTAATATCCAAATCCCCGTTACACAAATATTACGCGTGGCATAATTTATGGATGGACTACGGTTGAGCCCCTACTACTAGGAGGTAGAACCAAGTATCACGTGTGGAGATGAATGCGAAAGGTAGCATTTACGTACGTATACCTAATGTGGAGTGAGAGAGAGAAAAAGAGAGGATATCCTCTATACGATCTCTGTTTTTCGTCTTTCCACCCCGGCCACCTCTTTCACCCAAGCCCTCTCTTCCTCGTTCTATTTTTTTCTCCCTTCTCTAGCACGTCTTTTTTATTATTATTATTTTTCCTTGTAGCGCGGTGACCGGCCCATCTTTTAGCGCCATCTACCTTGGGCAGTCCCGGGGCGCATGTGCAAGGATTCTTCTCCATGTGGCGCCAGGCTTTTCACACGCACATACTCCCGCGTAAAAAAAAGGGCTGGTTAGCGAAGGAGGGAAAAAACAATCATAAGCCACACCCCTTTTCAGATAAAAATGGACAGGTAAAACAGGGCAGGTATAGGTAATGGGCGGAGTGAAAGTGAAGAACGGGGGCCGACCCAGGAGCTCTGGTCCGGCCCCCCGAAATAAAAAGCTACCTCCACCCCCCTCGTAGTCACCCTTACACAGCGTGTTTGATCACGTAGTCAGAAAAACAAATTGCAAGCGGCGAGCGGGAAAACACAAGAACTCCTGCTGATGAGATGGCAGAGAGAGAGAGAGAAAAACTCAGAAGCCTTACCCTAATGCTCCTAATTAATGTTCCTAGCGTTACTTTTATTATTAATTGTAATAACGTAATGTTACTATAATAAAACCCAAGTCCTCCCGCTCCAGGTTTTCTGTAAAAAACATAATGTTGGTTCCCGGTCATTTTTATATTTTTTATTTTATTTCCAAATACGAGTCAGCATTAAGGTCGTACCTTCCCTTTTTCTTGTTTTCTTTGCCTCGCATGTACTAAATAATTGTTTCTCAGACCGTCCGTACCCTTGTTCCAGGAGGGGGAGAATATTTTACACCGCATGAAAACTTTTGATGAAAAATGTTGTTTTGTATGAAAAGCAAATAAAGTGTATATTGCGTCGTATATAGGTATATATTTTTTCTCTCAAAGACTGCTAATTTTTTTGTTACTGCTTTTTATTTCAGTAGACACAAAAGGGTGTTTTGAAGAACGCTGTAATGCAATATAGTTTTCTTTTAGATGGAGATGTTTAGTAGTTGCAAGAAGTTTAAGGAAAAATAAAATAGGAATATAACAATTTTTTGGAAGTTTAATATAAGATTCTAAAGCTTCTAACATTTTGACAGCGTTTATTTTGTATTACAAAACTTAAATGCATAAAACATAGAAACATAACAAAGTACTGTCACATAAATTCCTTAGGATATCAACAGGTGAAATATCTAAATTTTTCATTTTTAATGAAATTCAAAATTTCATGGAGATACCTTTGATTAATTAGGCGTTGAATATATAGGTACGTGATGCAAAAATCGTTATTTCAATAATAATAATAATAATAATAATAATAAAATTCCACCACATTTAAATAGTAAATACATTTAGAAATTATCAAAATCATATGGGTAACTGGTGCATATAAATTCTTTCACTGCAATGGTTACTTAAAAAAACTCATTCTTTAAATATAACTTATTATATACAGTCAAAATTAATGCCATATCTTGTACAATTTAAAATCATATAAAACAAGTATTACTAGGTACGTAGTAGATAGAGAAGGTTTAGTATTCCACCCAAAAATTTGATATCGAGATTTCACTTGAAATGTTTTGAGCTCCCCTTAGTCCAAAAGAGGGATTTTTGGAAATATGTTCGTAATTCTGTATGAGTGAGTATGTTTGGGAACATGATAAAAATATAAAAGATCGTTAAATAGCAAACCTAATAATTAAGTTCAGCATCTTCTAAGGATGCAATACGAAGATTTTCGGGAAAATACTCCAGCACTCAACAAGTCTTCATTTGGAACATGTTTCAAAAATTTTGATTTTCTCAAATATAGGATAATGATAAGATATGTTTAAGATATTTTAATGACTAAAATGTATATCCTTAATAAATAGAAAAAAACGTGCCGCGCAAGAATATACCTCTCGTTAAAACAAATAATTTGTGTTCTATGGACTGTTTTGTAGAGTTAATCGCTTCCAAGATAGTCCGTTTATTTTTTAAATTTTGAAGTCCTTAAACTTTTCTCCAACAGGAAGAAATCTTTCGTTTTATCTCTCTCTTGTTTTACTCTTGGCCAGCAAAGAGATTCGAATTTCAATTTCCATAAAGCGAGGGATTTTTAAAAGATTTGATTATCGGTTTAACCCAAGCGAATTCCCTCAAGCAAGTAATAAGACAATTTCTGCTAAGGTTTATCTCGATTAGCATGATGTAGATAAATGATTAACCTTTTGGAACAATAATTTGTTTTCAGAAAAGCAAGAGAAAGTTATGTGGATATAATGCATAAGAAATTTAACTTAGTAAGTAAATAGTGACCATTAGGTCTTATGTGCATTGGTATTTCAATGGCCATGAGTTGAAGCTTTAAAACTGTAAGGGTAAAAGGCATAACAAGTATTGAAGCTAACGTTTCAAAATATTTTTGAAAATAAAAAAAAAATTCATTTGTTTGAAAATGTGACCAAATATCAACTTTGGGTGCTCAAGGCTAACTATACCTAAAACCTCCATATTCAGAGCTGTCATTCTAAATGTGTAACTTTTGCCACAATTAAGATTAAGTGCTGGAAAAAAAAATTCTATACTTTCAATTCTTAATGCTATAATGATCGACAATGTGGTGGAGATATATTGAATCTACAAGTCTACCAGAAACTACTACAATGCTGAAAAATACAATTTATTCTCAATTGGAGTTACTGGTGTGGTGGAGTAAGATGAAACTTACCTATCTAACCACTAGGCAAAAATCTCTGTCAAAAGGCAATTTTGTGCACAATATTCCACAAAGATTTATCCCTTAAAGCTATAATTGAGATTCTCTACATTTATTTCCACTAAAAGTAATCATTTTAGCATATGTTTAAAAGAGAGGAGTCGTTTTTATATCGCATTTTTTCCGCTGATCTTTTAAAATAACATTTCTGATAGCATCTGATAAAATAAAAATTTTACTTCAGTAATAATTGCGTTTTGTTTTCTTGTGCTTTACTTGCAATAATTTGTAAAATGATAAGCCTTGACTAGTTTCTACTTAAAACCGAAATTATATTTTTAATTAATAAATTAACAATTTTGCTTAAAATATTTGAAATCCAAGAAATTACTTGCAAACGTAATTCAGATTTTTACAGTTTACAATTTAATCATTAGCCATAGCTAGCCTATAATGGTTAGCATTTTATAATTAATTTTTTTCCTCTCTTACGGGGTAAAAAGTATTTTTTGCTTATTTTCTTAAGTAGGGAGAATATATTTTTTTCATATTTCTGAAATTTTTGTAAAGTTATATATGTATCAGTTGACGTGAGAAATTATTTAACGGATGCCGAGAGTGAGGTTTAACACTTCTCTATTTCTGTATACCTATATTTTTAGCAAATTTTAATGTTAGTTTTATTCAGATTGAATAAATATTTTCCAAGATATTAATTATTTCATAAATAATATTAAGAAATATATTGCATAATAAAAATGTTTCCGCACCTCAACACTCGGTAAAATAGGTTGGAATTTTTTGAATTACAGCTTTGAACCACAAACATATAATCTACGCAGCAATATTTCAATAACTTTGATGATTGAATCGTAATAATTTTTAAAAGCTTAGAAATTTTAATACCTAAAATTCATATTTTTTTCATTAAATATCTGTTTTAAAAATAATATTTATATCTCGTATAATATTGCAACTGACACCTCTTTACATTCTGGAAAATGTTGTAGTTAAACCAAAAATTGAAGAAGGTGTGAAATTCAATTTTGAAAAAAGGGTTTCGTTTACGAACTATCATGCTAATAAACAGATATATTGTGTTGATTCTCTTTGCATGCTCAAATCTTCCAACAATTATTTACAATGAAAAATGAGTTTTCACTTTTTGGCCGATTTTAGGCAAAATTCCGCTCCCAGTATTCTTTAGGTGTCTGGAAATGTTAAAAATATATTAGTGATTACGTATTGACAAAGGACGGATTTCAGAAATGGCGGAACAAGCCAGTACAAGATGGATCATTGTGATTATGTTTTAACTACTAAATTCATCACAAAATTTTAATTGCACCATTCAAAGTCATAAAATGGAATTTTATTACGCACTTTGAATACTTTATTAATCAATGAAATTTCTATAATCGACAACATAATTAAGGTTTTCAGAGATCTGCACCACGTGTTCTAACTACAGTTTAACTATTTTACCATTTCTAAACTAACGTAAGTTATAATAAATATAAATCATATAATTAATACTAAATACAATTTTAATAGCCAAATTTTATGATTACAGAATATATAAAAACATTATAACACATTTTAAACATTATTTTCATAAAATAATATTATCAGTTTGTCACAGAAATGTTAATACCTTAGTATATTTCATAGGTTCAATACAGAATTACAGTGAAATATACGCTTAGAGTGTGTACAACTTTTACCTTTACCTAGAACTTGAAGCCTAGAAAACTGGGACTTTAATTGTTTCCTTTACTGAATTACGATATATATAATTTTTAGGATACTTTTTTTTTTGTTTTTGAATAGCTGAAAAGAAATACTATTTCAAGTTATAATTCCCTAAAATCCTAATCTGAGAACTTTCAATTTTTTTCCTATTTCTTAATTGTCAGGAATCGTGTTATGCAACCATGACTTTTGTTTGCTTTTTGTAGCTAAGTATTTTTACTTTATAGATCAGAAGATAATAAGTGTGAATAAAAATAAAATAGGAGCACAAGAGTTCTCGATCTTAATAATACAATTAAATATTGGTTTTAAAAATCCTCTAGGTAGATACCCATTGTCCTAAATGTTAAAATAAGAAAGGAATTTGAAAATGAGAAAACAAATAATTTATAGCATTTAAAAATGAATATTTTCACATTTAAATAGTTTGTCACTTAGTATTATTAGCAAATAAGATTATTATATGTTTTAATACTAGTAAAATTAGTACTTAGTCATTTATTATTGCAAATGAATATTTAATAATTCAGTATTGTTAAAATTAATGTTTAATATTTTAATACTATTACAATTATTCAAAATAAATTCCTGGGTAGTCTGAACTTTTACGGTTTCTCTTGCACTATAAGAGACTTATCTATTGGGATCTCTCTCTCTCTCTCTCTCTCTCTCTCTCTCTTTCCTCTGTCAATGTCTTATAGTATAGCAATAGAAGTAGGTGAAGGCGATAAGTCCCTAAATTTCGATTAGTAACATTTTATTAAGGATACTCATAAACACTATATTTATTACATATTTTAGAAATCTATACCGATAGTAACACACCTAATCTTAACCATGAGGTTGTATATATTTGAATTTAAATATTTACCTACATATTTTTTCAAGTTGTTATTTGTTTACTAAATTATTCTAATGGTAAATAAGATATGTTTCATACGGTGAAAAAATTAAAATGTTGCTAATATAAATATCATTTAACTCTAAACCATGTTTAAGAATAAATGATTTAAAGCAATTCTTTATTAATACGTAAGTTTTTGAGAGAAAAACATAAATTTATGAGAAAGAATATTTTTCACTAATTTTAGTATATCATATATTGTGAATAATATTCCGCCAATTATAACCGTTAGAGAAGCTAATTTCTAATATTTTAATGTTTATATGTTTTGATCTACCTCTACAACATTTGAAAAGAATGACCAAAAATTGCACTATGGAACATTTTAAAACAGGTTTTTTTTTTTTTAGAAAATCCCAGAGAGCGACAAACAGAGCTCTGGAGTTCTAAAGGACAGTACGCTAAAATTGTAAAACTATCTATAATCATCAGTAATAGATACAATATACAAGATTTATTTGTTATAAAAGACGTATAAAGAAAACTTGGCATAAAAGATTTCGTTCAATTTTCAGATATGTGTGCCTTTAATAATACTGCATTAGATAAGTTAATATTTAAAAGTTTGATAAGCAGTGACATTTGAACAATTTCGAAAATGTATGCCTGAAATTGCTTATCGATTATTACAGGAAATACATAAAATACTATATACTTATTTTAAAAAAAAAGTTGTAATTTATAACTTGAAAAAATTAATAATGAGCATCTACAGTTAATAATTTGGGCTAGTGTTCTACTGTAAATTCAGCAATCCACCACGGATCACAAATAATATCAATACATTTCATTACTGCCATTATGGTTTGATATCATGGTAGTTTTTTTATGAAACAACATTTAGCACTCACATTAGTTTACAAGATGCATTTATATTTTTATTGTTTTTTGGTTACTTTTTGATGAAAATGCTTTGATATACTACAGTTACTAACTTTTTACTTTCTCTTCCTAGTATTCAATATCATTAGGAAATTTGAATCATTGTTTTCTATTTAGAAATTTTAATAATTTGGTTATTAAATTATTTTATTGTTTTTGTATCATCTTACAGTTATGTGAGCCATTTAGAAGTAATGTGGTATAAATCACATTTAGATAATTTTAAAATAGAAATATTGCTGCTAAACCTCAAAGAAAAATACAAATAAAATTTTTCGGTGACAGTGAGAATACATTTTACTTAGAGGTATTTGAATATAGTATATTTATGTTTGACACATAAAAACCCACACTACAATAGCTGATATATACAACGAAAGCATTATGCTTTATCATCTTAATATAATAATTTCGTTAGAATATTTTATTAGAGTTCAAGCTAAATATTACATCACAAATTAATTCTCCGGTTAATTTTAAAATTATATACGAAATTGTATAAATCTGTTTCTACACAACATATATTATCTATGTTTTATTCGGTATTAGAGACAGTTAAAATGTATTGTATATACTGAAAACCTTCATAACATTGTAAGTCTATGATAAAAAATTAAAATTTAGAAATTATTATTTTTATCGCGCAATTATATCTTGAATATTTTTACAATCATATAAAAATATATTCCATTATCTAGCAGAGAGGTATTTCCTTTTTGGTATTACAATTTGAAAAAAAAATAGCAAATATTTGAATTTGTATTCGGTGTTAAATTAACTGTTAAGTAATAATATTAGTAGTAATAGTTATGATTATGAAAATAAATTGCTTTATTTCTCGGTCTGTATATACTAGGTATCGTGTTTTTATTCCATTATTATTTATTCCGTCTTACAACATATAGGTCTGCCATTAAAAATCGATTGTAGCGCTTCTTATATTGTTTAAAATACCATTTACGTTTATACTATTTTGTTACTTTTCTCGGTTGATGAATGCAGTATTTTTAAACAAATTTTAAACAATTAGCATTTTTAAAAAGTTTCCAATGATAAAACAAATTATAACACTAAGCATAGAAAACATTAAATTAGTTCAATAAACTTCAAATCAAAGATATATATATATATATATATATATACATATATATAACTCATATCGATCATCACATAACACCTTGTAGATTATTAGGTAAAATTATGTAACTAATTTGAACTATATATTTTAAATATAACATTATAAAACAAATGTTAATAAAGAACTTTGACTAGAATGTTATATTTTAAATTAAACACAATATTAAACGAAATAAATAATTAGGAATCAACTCGCTGAGTCACCATAATACCGCAAATATAAGTTGACACTTGTCAAGATAAAAATATGGATTAGTAATTAAAAAGCTTTGATGCTTGTTACCAACAATAATTTTTGAACCATTCAAAGGATAGAGAATCGTTTGAATGTTTATACCAACACTGTCTTTATGATTTTAATTTTTATCTAATTGATATTCTTGTAACTGTTCTCAGTTTTGTTTAGTTCATATTTTTCTGTATTTTGAAAGTCATATTTTTCTGTGTATTTCAGTTAAGAAAACTGTTTTTTTTCTTCAAAAGGACTTTAAAGCCTGCTTTGTTTTACTTCAGGATGCCTAATAAGACAAAGCAAGAAATATAAACAACAAATATATACTCAAGAAGGTCAATGTGTGATGTTTTTTAAATGTGGTGAAAAATTAGGGAAGAGAAGTAAAAGTTAACAGAAGAAAAACATTCCAGTAAACATATTCCATATGTTAATCCTTTAATTTTGAATAAACTGCCTATTTTTAAAGAGATTGTAATTCCATAGGTCTTCACATATTCATTTTTGTTGTTATTCCAAATATATTAGCAGGGACAAAATTTGCAAATCTTTGAAAGCACATAACTTGCTTTTATCCTCACTTTCAATGGAAAGGTAATGGTATCTTAAATGCAGAATTACTTTTTACATTAGGTAATTGGACCTTTTTATATGTTAAGTAAGGTAGTAAATAAAACCAATTCATTCAATAATATAAAATGATAGAAGTGACTATTTATTCTATGTTTAGCATGAATTATGAACTTGCTTTTTCTCAATATAAGCATGACAATTTTTATTGCATTGTACATTGAATAAAGTACTCTTTAAATCGTACATGAATATTGAAATAACTATTGAAAACAAATGAAGTACGTGTACACAGCTTTAATCTGAAATATAAAATATCCATCTATGTTCTTCAAAATAATGATGAAATTGTCATTTCATGACATCTAGTATAAGAATCATAGGCCACCAAATCTTCAACGTTCTTCAAGAATAAGTAGAAGTAATATTTTTTTCTATTTGTTTCGAAAAAAATAGTTTATAATCATATACATTTCAAATTTAGTAATATTTTAAAAGTAAAGCTAAATCTTGTTAATTATTTATTAACCAAATATTTTAAAAATAAATAGGAAATTAATTTCATAATATCTAGCTTTAATGTTTATTTCTTAATGTTTCAGGACTACCGTATCATATTTAAAATTATTGCTGCAAACATGCAACGAAAATGTTTATCTATTATAATTTTTTATTGTTTTGAGCATGTATTATTATTTAAATCAATTTTTATTTGTGGTTTTATCATAAACTTTTCACATTTATATGAAAACATTTATCTTTGTTAATGAAACTGATTTTTCAAATATTGCCATACATAATGTTTCGCAACATGTAATTTTTTAACACTTACGTGCTTAAAGAGATCTGAACATATATTATCTATTCTTATTCTGAAAGTTTAATTCCAGTAGTTTAAAAATTGATCATTAATGATCTTATTTGACAAAATGCAGCAATATTAGTCCTTAAAAATCAAATTAAATGCAACAAAACAGATACTTTCATTGGTAAACCTAAAAGAATAAAATTATATGTAACTAACAGAAAGTATAGAAGAGTTGATTGGCACGTTTTGGAACAGAAAGTTGACAAAAAAAAAATAAGAATAGTTCCTTATTAGCCAGAATTTCAACAAGACGGAGACGAAGATTTTCACCTTAAGACAATACAACAACCCAGCTACATTATTGGTCAAAAAAAAAAAAAAATAGCTGCCTCCAGAAACACTACTTAAAAATCTAGGGGTAATGTTGGACACAGAACTAACCTGGGATTCTGATATATCCGACATTTCAACAATAGCTATTTCCAGAATCACATACCTACAGCCTCTATTACACAAGAGATCATCACTTGGTATAGAATACTCAATACTACAACACAAATCCCCCATACGTCCTATAATTTCATACGCTACTCGTGTGTGGTGTATACAGTCAGCAAACCTCATATTCACTGACTTCAGATTATACAAAATAAATTTCTTCGCACTATCACCAAGGCTCAATTGTTCATAAGAAACCACCAGCTCCACCAGGAATTTTAAATTCTCACCACACAACAATACTTCAAATGGCTCTCAAATAAATTCTTCATAAGGCCATCCGAAGTTACAGGAGTTAAAACATTTCACATTAGACTTAGATACTCTCAGAAGAAAAGGTTAAAAATAAACTGCCTCAAGACTTCCTCTTCAGTGATTCCGAAGACAGTGACTTCCCAGTTTAATTATTAGCTTCACTCATCTATACTCTGTTCTCAACTATTGATTATGATCAACTAAATACATTGTTAACTTTGTTAAACTTATTAATTTATCCAGGATAATCTAATTGTTAATAGCATATATTTATAATCGTTACCCACTGTTAATGTATCTTCTTGTTATCCTCTGCACATGTTAGAGGTTATGTCTTCAGTTTGTTATATGTTTAATTGTTAACCTAATATATCACTGTATCAATCTTACTGATCGGTCAAATAATAAATTGAGAGAGAGAAACAGAAATTATAACCAAAGCATTTTATTCCACTTAGAAGTCTTCGAAAAGTTAATAGAAAAAGTAATAATACTTATCCAGACAATTTCTGCCCAAAGTTTTCTTTCAAACTACTAAGCGTAGTTGGTCTGCGCTTAGTAGCATCATTTATTTTTATTATAGCAGTCAAGACATGTCCTTACAATCATCAAAACTCTTTAAAACTATGACCAACATAAAACCAAAATATATCCAAAGTATAAGTTTACAGGTTACGATACTTGGAGATAAATTTCTGAAACAAGGTCAGAATTAAAAAGTTATTCTCTGCCTTAGTTTTACCATAAATCCAAAATAAACTGTGGAAATTAAATTTAGGCTTCTTCATAAACTTTCTCTGCCAGAGCCGCTCGTACAGAAGCAATCGTTTTCATTTTCTTCATATCTGAAACATTAGTTTTGCATAATTTTGTATTAACTACTTTCATATTCAGAAACATAAGAGAAAACAGAACAAAGGAAAACTTAGATAATTATTTTTATAACGGCACTAAAGTCTTTACTAATTCAAAAAGCCTTACTAAATGAATTTGAAGCATTTTCGAGAACCACATGGGACACTGCATCTATTATAATTACACAGGCAACTTTTTAAATATAACATTTGACTATCTGTTTCTAAAACAATCACATTTATGACTTCTGAATGTTTTACTATTGTTGCAGTTTTAATGAATAATAGACTATTTTCTTTAATTATTTGGGTTAAATTATTAGCAAACATATCGTTAAGACGAACATATTATGCTTTATTGATTTATTTATAATCACGCATTAATCTAAGATCTATTCTGTAACTAGTTTGCAAATGCACACTAATGTGTAGTAAAATATTTTATATCTTAAGTTTATTCTAAGTCATTGTCATTCTTAAACAAGTGTATACCTTGCTGAATACAACTTTAATATTACAGTTTTATTAAGTCAACATTAAAAGCTCTTTTTTTTTTAAACATTTTCAGTTACACAAAAACATCTTCTATGTGACAATTTCTCTACTATTAACAAAAATAAATATAAGCATATAATTTTTAAAGCTAAAACATAGTTAAACTAAATTAACATGCAATAACAGCTACAAAACTGAGTAGCTTTATTACAGGAAGGCTCTATAAATTTATATGAAGACTACTAAGTAAATACATCAGTTATTTATATGCACTCAGTGCAGAAATGCACAGACATTCTCTATCTTTATATATTGATGTGTAGCAGAGGTTTTATAATGCTGAGTAAAATATTTTATATAAAGTGGGAAGTTAATTTTGATTTAAGCAGATTTTTAAATTCTATTTTAGACTATAGTTGGTATAGATTAAGAAGTAAGATCCTTTGAATATTAATACTGTTGTTTAACAAATATGTTTTAGTAGATATACAGTGTAATGATTTAAGAAATTAACAATTAATAAGCAGTATTATAGATAAGTAACATATAAAACTAAAATAATATTTAATATAACCTTGACTAGCTAATAAAATCTTTCTGAGCAACTAATGCCATTAAAACATGCAACATCCTGGTCTGTATTAATTTAGCCTACAGTCTTGATACACTATTAAACTAAGGCATTTGACTATCACCCATTCTATTTTATTTAAATTTGCAACCTATTTATGAAGTGGAAAGATGAAATATAGTTTTGTATTAAAATAGAATGTAGTACACCAGGAAATACTTTATTACATGATATATGATGAAGCTAACCTATACAGGAAACAGAAGATAATTTGCATAGAGCAGCATATAGATTAAGCCGAAATTTAATACATTACAATTTAACTATATCTATAAATAATTCAAAGATATTCTTTAAAAGAGAAGAATCTAGTATGATTGAAAATAATAAACGAAATAATTTTAGAACGGGTACTCCACTTCAATTATCAAGGATGTGATATTAGTTTTAAATACACTGAGAAGAAGATTAATATATTTCAAATTAACTGTGATCAATTAGAGGAACTTCGTGGGGGGGGCGAAATATAAAGGAAACACAAATGGATTTATATAAATTAATGGTTATGCCTACTATAATTTAGTATTTATACATGCCTCTCATTATGGACATATTTTGAGGACGGTTATTCATAGTTGTGGTACTAGATTCAGGTCCAATTTTAAGATTCTTCATTATCAATTAACAAAATCTCAGAATAGTTATATGCACTTTAAGTTGCATAATAACTTGTCTGATAGTGTAAAATGTTTAAATATGCAGAATTTTAAGTCCAGGATATATACACGTATAGTCAAACATCCTTTTTATTCTAAACATGAATATTTTAATGCTAAATTTTGTGATCTTGGTTTGTAATTTATTATGACAAGGCTAACGTACTGATTTCAACAGACGTTGTCAATGCCTGTATAAAAAAGATATCTCTGATACAAGGAGCAGGAATAAAGTTAAGATAATTTTATATGTAAGGAGATCAATAAAAATAAATCAAATAAGGAATGAAACAGTAAGATAAAATTTAATATTTGAAATCAACGAAAAATAGAATAAAATAGAACAAAATGGAAAAAATATGACAGAACGCTAGAAAATAAATGATATAAAGAGAAAAAAAGAATCGGTCAATTTAAAAGACAGATCTGAGTAAACCTTGTAAGAGGTGGATGGATGATAAAGAACGGAACAGGTGAATATAATACCAAATGCACGAAAGAAGAAGATGATTTTGTAACACTCGTGTATTAAAACGTTATAAACCTGGTTTTTTTTTTTTTGTTAGAATAGGTCAGTCAGTCAGTCTTATCTGTGTTGAGGTAAAAAATGAGTCTTTATTAATATTCATAATTGATGGAAAAACATATGTATTAAAGAGTAATACCAATTATTACTTATAAAATTACGAAAATAGTTACTTTCAGAGTAAATTAAATTTTAACTTTATACACTATTAATATATAAGATTTAATGTGTAAAGTTTTTGATATCACCTGAAAATTTTATTTTTAGAGTTATAGCTCAAATAAGAGTGAATGTTTTTGGAGAGTCATAATAATTTGTTGAAACTATAGTATGGCAATTATCTGATCCAGAACAATTTTTTAAATCTGCTACATGTGCAACAAAGCAGAAATGTTACAATAAACTCAGCAATGGTACCATACTCACTATAAGCACTAGCAGTACTATATTTTCTGTAAGTTAGTATTTTCCATTTAGACTACACAAATGGCAGTTCAAGATTTATTCAGAAAGTAAGTAGCCACCCTCCGTGGTCTAGCAGTTACCATGTTAGTTACACCCAAGGTCGCGGGTTCAAACCCTGCTTAGGACGATGGATTTTTTCGGGTGTAAAAATACTTAGCATGGCTTCTTTCGGAAGGGAAGTAAAACCGTTGGTGCCATGACATAGATTTACGGCACGTAAAAGAACCTGAAGACTGATAAAAAGTCTCTGAGCAACATTAAACGGTCTTTCACGCTCAATATAAAAGGGGATGCTAAGAGACACAGTAGTTATAGAGTGTCTATGAATTAAACTACATTTCATTTTCCCAAAAGTAAGGATTGCCAAATAAAAAAAAACGCAACACTTTACTAATGATTATACGTATACAACAAAATAACAAAAGAAAACAGCTCAGTTGCCATTGAAGTAAAATCTACATTTTAGCTAACAGAAAAAAATGGAAATTTCAAAAGACAACAACGGAAATGCACCAAGAAGTTTTTAAGTGGGATTGTAGCCCTAGGCTGAAGAAATATTAATCTTATCAAATCATTGTAGTCATTAATAAGTTTTTACACTGAGGATATTTCAAAAGATAACAGTCTTTTTATCACTTTAGAAGCCGTAGGTTCTTTCCTTCTTGTTTTTCAAACAATATTGACTGTGCTAATAGGAAGTACGAAATACTTAATAATTAACATGCGATATAAAAGTTCTAGAGAGGTAATATGAATAATTCCAAAGAAGGGACTGAGAAAACAATTTAATATTAATGAATAATACTGAAATTTATAGAGATATATCCTATTATATGCATTAATTATCAATATAAATAATTACCGGGTAGGTGAGCTATTTTAGCTACTAAGGATGTGATATTGGCTGAGATAGAGAAAGTAAAGTTGACAATAAAATATATAAATATCAGAAAATATATGGAACAATTTACGAATGTTCAGAAACAAATTACGGAAAGATATAAAACTAAAGTTCCATAAAGTTTTGTCTGTATCTTCCCTAACATTTGCAAACGAAATTTTCGCACTAGCTAAAAGATAGAAAATTGATATACAGGTTTCAAAAATGAAATGTACTAGAGAAAAGGAGCATATTAGAAATGAAAATAGGTATAACATATTTTTAAATAATTGAATGCCTGACAGTAGAATTATATACACAAATAATAAAATACAATCTTGAAGAAAAAGGGATCTGTGGGCAGACCCAGGAAACGATGTTGGGGAATCTTGAAGGCAACTATTCACCTGTATCACGAAGTAGAGAAGAAAAAGAAAAAGTTAAATTAACACCTTCAGTTTAAGGAAACAATTCCTTAAAATGAAAACTGAAGATGGGTTAATACAATCTAAAGAATTTAATAACCAAAACTAGCTTTTTTGATTCCTAAAGAAGTGAACTACAGTTCTTCTAATATTACAGAAAGATGACCTGACCTTGCTACATAGAAAGTAAGAAATATTATTTAATAAATAGCATGCAATGTAGTATAATTTCTAGAGAGGTATTATGGATAATTTCAAAGAAGAGACCTACAAAGAACTTAATAGTACTGAATAGTATTGACATGTATAGAGAAAAATCTAATTCTAACAAAAACATTTATCAATAATATCAACATAAAGAGTTATCAAACAGGTGAGGTATTTTAGCAACCTAGGATGTGATATTGGCTGTGATAGACAAAGTGATGTTGACAATAAAATATATGAATTTCAGAGAAGATGTGGAACAGTTTACGAATACTCTGAAACAAATTTCAGAAAGAGACAAAACTAAAATTCTATAAAGATTTGTCTGCATCTTCTCTAACATTTGAGACAGAGAATGAATATACAAGCTTCAGAAATGAAGTTTTGAAGGAGCGTAACCTGATATACAGAAAAGGATCATTTTTGAAATGAAAATAGGTATAAGATATTTTTAAAATAATGGAAGGATCACATTCAAACAATGCATGACAGTAGAACTATCTACACAAATAATAAAATACAATCCTAAAGAAAAGGGATCTGTGGGCAGACCCAGGAAACGATGGTTGGGGAATCTTGAAGGCAACTATTCACCTGTATCAAGTAGAGATGAAAAAGAAAAAGTTAAATTAACACCTTCAGTTTAAGGAAACAATTCCTTAAAATGAAAACTGAAGGAGGCTAATACAATCTAAAGAATTTGACAACCAAACCAGCGTTTTTGATTCCTAAAGAAGTGTACTACATATTATTGTAATATTACTGAAATACTTGTAATTTTAGCAACTAGCAAAGAATTTGCATTTACTACAGGGCATGCTAATTGTTTAATATACCTTTAGCAATGTTTGCGAGATAATTTAGTGGATGACCCTTCTGAATCCATCAATAACACTTCTTCGTTTGGTCTTAGATTCATCTCGAAATATACGAAGTACTTGGTTCTAAGAAGAGCCAAATAGAGATCTGTCATAATCTGCATCTGCCGATTTCTGAAATACCTGCAATCAATTTCTCAGAGGTAACAATTTCTCTTAAGTTCAACATGTATTTTAATTAGCCTCCTTGTAAGCTGTTAAATTGTTGACATCTTTCTACAACACGTTTAATATCTTCTATAAATATTATTATATAACTTATATTTATTAGTTATGATGAAATATAATTATTAATTGGCAAAACGACAATTTTAGTTGTTATGAAATCTTACATAATGGGAATTCTTGTTAATTTGATATATAATTTTCATTTGACTCAAATATATATTTAACATAATTTTAAAATTTACCATTTTACACACTGAATTCTGCATCACTTAGACAAAAATAATAACTGCTGTACTCTTTGGAATACAGAGATACATTTCAGCACATTATTTTTAGGAAATTTATACTTTCTAAATATGGAAACTTCTATATATCCAAGCAATGCAAGTTGTAAATATACCAGAGTTTTCCCTATATATCTTATCAACAATCCTTTCCCCGAATGATGTTTTCTTATACAAATGCACAGTTTTCTTCAGAGATGGCTAACTAAATTTTGATGATAAAAACATCACTTTTGTGATGTTACTGCTGTACTTTGGTGTTAGCAACTTGGTTTATTATATAATTGCGTAGGCTTTTACAGTTAATGTCAGAAAATATATGGTTTTCCTAGCATGTGGGCGGCAGAACTTTCTCTCGAATAGATCAGGCAGACAAACCCGGAAGATCATTTATTTTCTGGTTTGCCATGCTTTTAAAATTATTTCAGATACATTTAATAACAACTATATATATGTTCCTTAATAAACCATATTATTGTATAGCATTATAGCAAGAATTCTTAATTAGCTTGAAAACTTCAATCTAATATCTTACATATTTTCGAGAGAATGAGTCATCAATTAGCAAATTTAACATTTATGGGATAGGACCTTTAATCTCCCCTTAAGTAATCAAGAATGAAGTATGATTACTGAGGTAGGAAAAAAAAACCTATATCAGGTGTTTTTTTATATTAAAAACTGTTTTAAGTGATTGCAGAAAGTAATATCATTATCACTACTATATTTAAAATTGAATCTGACTGTGTGCTATTAGAGGCATTAAACATTAAAACTCTTAAATAAAAATTGAGCTGCTTCAGAAACGAAATTAATACCATTCAAATTATTTATATATAAAAGTGGTGAAATATCAATTATTCAAACTTAAAAATACAAAATATGCTCTTAACATTAATACGCATACTTCCATGTTTTACGAAGTATTTCTACATCACACAGACATAAAATAGATTAATTTAGTTTTTCTGTTTTAAACTCTAACGAAATATTCTACTTTAATTGAGAGGCATATTTTACTCCATCCTATGATTCTATCCTTTGATACCTTTATAAACAACTGCTTAGTGTATTGTGAAGAAGGAAAAATGGCCGGTTTACTTTAATTTTAATATAATATTTGTAAAACATCATTGCTAACATTTTGAAATATGCAAAAATAGTTAGTGAAAAAAATGTCAACTCAGAATGTCCTTTTGACTTTAGGAGATAATTTATATTGGATATCTTTAACTTTAAAATGGTATTTTGTATTGAATAAATGTAGGTACAATTTAATCTATTTAATATTTTATATATTCAAAAATTGCGTATTCTTTTATTTGTTACAATGTCTTCAAGGAGAGCAATTTTTGGAATTCTACCACACTGACATACTTTGCAAGCTGGAAATAAATAATAAATATTAATTGTAAAAATACATTTTATATAAATTCATAATTTAAATTGAGCTCCTCCAATTCGGTTACTGAGAACGAATGTGGAGGAAATAAGAGTTGAGTTCTTGTGGTTTATTTAATTAGCAGTATTTAACAACTAAGATAACCTAAAAATACATTTGTAAATGAAATTATGAATAAGCAAGCTAGTATACGTGTTAATTCAAGTGAGTACGTTGAAAAGCTGTTAACTATGTATTTATATTTGTAGTGACCGGGATGAAAGATCCTATGTTTCCAACGATGAGTTCAGAGTTGCTGGTGAAATTATGCGGAACTAAAACAATCTTTTTTGCACGTTGTGTGTTATTATTGCTATCATTCTTATTATTTAGTCCTTTATATTTTATAATTTTTTTTCTAAATCACCTATATGTGGTCACAGGAAGTCTGATAGTGTAGTGTCCATAAGCATTGTTAATTAAACAATTTACCAAAAGTGAGAATCTGAAATTGGGTGAGGTTTTTCTTTTCTTTTCGATGATATAATTACTTACTCCACTTCCATGTGTGTATCATCTTAATAGATATTTATGGTTCTTTTTCCAATAGAAGAAGCAGAAACTAACCACAAATAAAAATGATCATGTTGATAGTTCTCTTTTGACCAGACAATTGTCAGGCCAAACCTCATAAATAGTTTCTGCATTATCAAAAGCCCATTTATTGAAGCAGGTAGCAAGTTCATCACTACCTCTTCCTCCTTTTGTTTCATCCCACAAACAGCAGTTAGTTTTATTTTCTGTAACATCAGAAATGTGCATTGTTTGCTTAAGCAGAGACTTTTAGAATTTATAAGCAGTGGTGTGGGTACACACTTTAGTAGAGTCAAATGTTGTCTCTATTCTTTAAATTATATCTCAGTCTTATGAGAATGTAACTGTGATGTTATTTCTGAAGCCGATGCTGATGCCTGAGCAACTCTTAGTTTATCGTATGTACCACAAACTTACCTATGTGAAGGAATATTTATACTGCTTATTAATAACCTTACAGGACACAAATTATGATGCTATTTCATACTTTCACAGCCCTCTTTAAATAAATTATATATAATTGTCAGATTAAATACCTTCCCAGATATTTTTTGCTCGTCCACTCATGGTTGTAATGAATTTGTTCAACTATAGCTTTTAGGATATGTTCTTTTATTTGATTGAAAACTTCTTATATGGTTTTGTTTAGTGGAACATTTTTACCTCTTTGTTCAGGTAAAGCAGATCTTCCACCAGAAACAATTTTTTTTTTACATTCACTGTCAAAAATTGTTCTCCTATTGCTAAAGGATTCATAAAGATATTTTACAAAATTACACCTCTGAACTATTAATGTTAAAATAATATAGATATTATTATCTTTACGTCTGCCGTTCTTACTCAGTATTTTTTGTCCCTTTCTTGCTACATTAGTTGTCTTCACCAAAGAGGGAACAGAGGTACTCAGTTTTCTATGAGCAAGCTTTTCACCAGACCAAAATAAATTGTAGATTTTCTATCTATCTTCTTCTGAAACCTGTGCACATCACTTGCTTGAACAACCTTACCTTTCTTAATCACGTAGTCCCCCCCCCCCCGCCCATTTCTATTTCAATTTCCGCTCTGTCGATTTCCACAGGTGCTTAAAAATAGAGAATTTTTTATCTTTCTGACGCCCACTCAAATTTTCAATTTTATGTTTTTCTTGTCCTTCCATGTAGCTTTCGAAAGAGACCGCAGATTGTGGTTTTGCAGGTGAAACTAGAGGTCCCTCACCACTAGAAGCTAAATCCAGGATATAGCTTTTTCGGCCTCTACTCTTGAAAATTCGAGTACTTTACAACAGCTATTTTTCAAGAATAGAAGTTGAACTAGTTGCACTTTCTGAAATATCTAACAATATTATAAAATATAATGAATATTTCATTTTAATTTTGTTTAAAAACGGTAACTTAATTATAGTATATACCTGTACATGCTTGTATTTTTTTTTCGGAATGTTTTGACTGATATCCCGAATAACTCACTCATCCAACTCATCTTGGCATGGTTGTGTTGGAAAAGGAAGCTGCAATTTCTTCTGTAGGGATAGGAAATTCACTTATACAACAGAAAAGTGTGTAGTTAAAAGTGAAACATGCTAATTCTAAAAGTACTAACTACATTCATTTACTTTACCTCCAGAGAAGCTGCAAAAACAAACCATCTTTTTTTTTTCTCTTGCAATACATCGCTAGATACTGCTTTCATTACGAAATTTTAAAGCAGACTGAAACACACTACTCATTGTTGACTTGTGTGAGAAAGCATTCTCAAATCTCAAAAATTGTGGGTCAAAATAACAGATTTGTTGGATACCCAACTACTTATCTCTAAAATTAACGCAATAGGACGTACAACGACTAGTGTAAGATGTCTTCAATGGACATCTGATTATTTACCGTGAGATTAATATGCGTACATGCTACATTTTACTACTCACTATCTAGAGAGCTATGTGGTATTGGACTTAAGGCTATTTACCACTGAAAAGAAAGTAAAAGAATTACTTATAGTCCATAAAGTAACTCATTTTCAAAAAAAGAACAAATGGACATCCGAACTTTTACCTCTGAACTACAGATGCACTGTGCTCCTTTGAAGAATGTTCAACAAAAGGGTCTAATGTTTTAAAAATACGAATTAAATAAATAAGGGACATTTTACTCAGAGATTATTTTATCTTAGATAATGGTAACTATAATAATAACAATAATAATAATAATAATAACAAGATGATAATAATAATAACAATATAATAAAAATAATAATAATAAAAATAATAATAAAATAATAATAATAATAATAATAATAATAGGTGTGACAAATACTTATCCCGTATTAGATTTTGGAACCCCTGGTTTTTTAATTTAACATTAAGAATAGGAAATTAATTTTGTGTCGTCTTTTGGATCATATTATTTAACATAAATTATTTTTATATTTAAATATATTTAAAAGCATTCCTTCAGAAATGATTCCTTTTGGAGTTATAGCGTTTTTGTCATAGATATTTACAGATATTTAGCTGCATTTATTTCACTGGATATACAAGTCTTGAAGATTCTGTTCCTGTGTTCGTCTATAAACAACAGAACTCAATTAAAACTTTGGTTAAAATACACACTTTTATTTAAATTATTATCTTCTAAGAGTGTGATACAAAGATTTTTAGGAAAATCCTTCCATTTTAAACTTATCATTATGGAAAGTTTATGGAATTTTTTATTTTCTCAAAAATGATTGAAGACCTCTGAAGCCCTATTCTCTCTGGATTACTTTTGCATAACCAGTAAATCGTAAGAGACAGATTCGTTCACAAAAATGTATGTAGATCTTGTTAAAATACAGAATTCATTTCAAATATAATTTTGTTGAGTTAACCATTTCGGAAGTAGTCCTTGTTATTCTTTTGGATTTTTCAATGCTTGTTCTTTCTGAAGAGGGGTATCCTTCATTTTTGTTTCTCCTGGTCAAGCAAAACGAATAGAATTTCAACGCCATCATAACGAAGAGCTTTTAAAATATTTTATATGACTTAAACTGAAGTTCCATATTCACATTGTATCTAGAAGGAAATATGTAATAAATCATTTTTGAAAATGTTTATGTCAGTTACCGTAAAGGCAATATAAGAAAAATATGTTTAAGAATAACTTGTTAAAGAATGTATAGATAAAGTCATGTGAATTTAACATATCAAAATTGCTGAATACAGTCTTTGTAATTGGAACACTAAAAAAGAAAAATGGAGAAAAAAATTAGAACGGGGAATCTCAAACAGGAGCTTTGAAAAAGCGAGGTTAGATGACAAAACAAAAACACCTAAAAATTCTGAGCATTGTTATAGATCGTTTGCAGGTCTATATATGAGCATGACTCAAAAAACAATTTCCCAGAGGATGCAATGATTATTTTGTCTGGTGTGGTTTAACTCAGAATTAAGAATCACTTGATATAAACTTATTTTTTATTTTGAAATATACTTATACTTCATCTTCTGCAGTTCATAGTTTAGGTAAAATGTCTGTACCTATGTTTTCAAGGTATTCCAGCATCTCTTCTTCCTTGCGGATTATAAAGCATTATCTGTCATTACAACCTATCTTCATTCACTCTGTTAAAATGCTCTTTCTGTTTTCTACTGTAATCGTTCTCTCTTTTCACAATATTATAAACGTTAAGTTCGTTCTCGTTCCTTAGTTACGTCTTTTGTCTAATCTTGAGCATTGTTTAACCTTTCTTTGAAACACTTCATGAAATATTATACCATAAATAGATGCAATAATCTTTTTATTGCAATAGTTATACTTATTTTTATTTAAAGAGAACGCATAATTTCTAATCAAAGAGCTTTATATTCATCACAAACAATAGTATCTATTTAGTCAATATGATTATAATATAATTATATAAAACTTTTTCCCTAATTTTGTTAAACATTCCAATATTTTAATATTTGCAGCTGATGTTAAGTTATATAAAAGTATCATCAGTATTATAGTTTGTTTAGAAATTCAATGTGAACTTAAGTTAATATATAGAACAAACAAAATCCCATTCAATATCGGTAAGTGTGAAAAATGATCTTTCTGGAAGTAAAATGTCTTTAAATATGTTTACAGCATCCATAAAAAGTTGAATGGATTGAAAATAAAGCTCTGAGAATGTTCTTTACCATTAAATTTAACAAACACATGGAATTAATCGTAATCAAATTGTTAAATTGTTTAGGTTTTACTATTCGAAATTTACGCAGTTCGACTTTATAACTCCTTTGTTAGGCAAAATCTTGTATATGCATCTAGTATTTAGAATAGCAGCATATCAAAATATGTCAATCTAATGGAAAAAGGTACAGTCAATTTTTTTAAATAAGTACTATATGAACATTGGTTCATTATGAATTCTTTTAGTATATTTTTATACTCACAAATTCAGGGTGTTATCCTATGTAGACAAATTATGAAATCCTTTTAAAAACATTTAAATTTAAAACTAGAAGAGACATTGCGTAATTGATATTTTTGTATAAAGTTTTACATTACGTAATTGATTATGCTCATATTATTGCAAGTATATTCTTTTATATGGCAAATAAAATTAGTAGTTTCAAGAATTTTTTTCACCTCAAGAGCAAATACGGAATCCATATTAATTCCCCTCTAAATAGAATCTTTTATACATAGATAATAGCCTATTTTGATGTATATATATTCAACATTTTGTATCTCGGTTAAAAATGCCATAGTAAATAAATACAGTTACATAGATTAATAAAAGTTTTTGAAATAGAACAAATCGTACAATTTATTCATCATTCAAACCTACTTTATTTTTTTTTCATTTATGTTTGTTTCATGCATATAGGTTGGATTTAGACATTATTTAAGTAAATTAACTTTATAATGAAGATTCTAATTGGGCTTATGTCTGTTAGGTTCGTAATAAATAATAAATAAATATGCAGCATGTATGGATCATATCCTTCTGTGTAGGTAAACAAATGTTACATATGTACATAATTAAAACTGGTGTTATCATAACTATATACACTTTGAATCTAGGGTCCTATACTGTCGTATTTTAAACATTCTGTTTATAATATCGCATATAATAAGATGTGTTCAAAACATTAAATCATAATTTGATTATTTCAAACTTTATTAAAATTAATCTGCTTCTAGAAGTATAAGTAGACTTGTTCTATGGGTTTCTTGGTGATAATTATCTTTGAACGAACGGCGTATTTTCCCTGAAATGCCAATATTTTAATTTTAGGTACCAAAATTTTTAATTTACATTTTTTGGAAATTTATAACAGTCGGTACACATGTGTTTGAGATCATTCTATAACTTTCTCTACAGGTATTATGTACATAGAGAATATAATATATATTATATCCCCCAACAAATTCAATTCCAAGATTTCACGGGTAATATATGATTTGTAACCCCCTGTGTCCATAAAAATATTTTTATAAAAAGGTAAGTGTTTGTGTCTTTGCGTGTCTTTAAAAGGCTTAGCTCAAAAACGAAGACTCTGTACCAAAGTCTTAAGTTTAGTATCTCCCAAGGATGGGAGAGAATATTTTCAAGAAAATCCCTCTACACCAAGCTACGCTTAAACATGGAAAAAGTTTAAACATTTTTTATTCTCTAAAGCGGCTCTAATGATTCTGACTATCGTATATTAAATATATTTACATGACAAATTAAATGTATATCTTGAATTTTCTAGGAATAGGTGTATATATTTTTTTATTCTGGATGGATGTTACTGAATTTTGCATAGCTGATGAACCGTAAAAGATGGACAAAAATTTGCTACAAAAATGTTGAACTTGTTAAAACACATAATTTGTCATATACTTTTTGTTACAGCTGACCGTTTCTGAGATATTTTTGCTGTTAGTTTCAGCTTTGAAATACTTAAAATTTTCTCATACAAGAATCTGTCAACTCCTAGCCATACAAAGGATTTTCAATCATATAGAAATCAGGTTTTAAAAGTTTTGACTAGGTTCGTAAAAGATTTAACATATGGTACGCCTCTATTTTCTTTCTACTTACAAGGAAGAAAGTAATAAGAGAATTTCTGGTAATTTTATCTCGATTGGCATGAAATAAGTAAAAGAGTAAAGTTTTTAAGAATAATATGTTACTGATATTAAGAGAAAGTCACGTGCATGGAGCACATTAGATTTTTGTATAGCTATAAGCTCATTGCAATTTATAAAACATGTGCTTGTTGCAGAAATCTTTCCTTTTCGATAGTTGTCCAGTTAAACACCAACGACATATAATTACGATAATTATATTACCTAAATAGAGTAGCCTGTATTTACCCTACATCTCATTGAACAAAAAGAACAATTAAAACATAGTCAATGAATCGAAGGTATTTAATATTTATACATAAAATACAATATAGTAAAGGATGGTATGATTTACTTTTTCTTTTATTTAAATAAAAGTGCACTCGAATGAACATACAGAATACAAATATAGAAGTTTGATTATGTACTTATTTCTATAAGTTAATTTAGTTTGCATCATGTCCATTGTTTTAACTTCTTGAGGTGATATACTTCACATTTTTACCCACATAATTTGTAAACACTTTGCTCTTGAGCTTGATGGTATTTTTATTTCTTTTATTTGTACATTCTAAATGGTAACAAAGGCAAAACACCGCAAGTGGTATATACGAGAGGATGAAAATTATCTAAACCTAAAAATTCAACATGAACAACTGAAAATAGTCAACAAATTCAAGTATTAGGCAACACTTTACAGACCACCACATTGTTATTCAGCATACACATACAGGAAAGATATTTAGTATCTATCAGATCAGTGTGCAACATCAAGAACGTCAGATTTCTGAAATTAGAACAACAATGAGACTTTCTGAAACGTCAGTCGCACCAAATGCTACTTATGGAACTGATATGGGACAAACTAAAAACAAGTGACATGGAAAAAATTGAAAATGTTAAAGTAGGATTTACAAAGAGGGCAATAGGGGCACGCAAGTATGCACCAAACAGACTGACATATGTACTAGAAAGAGAAACATTATTCTTAGAAGATATAAGGATCAAGACAGCGCTACTAAACACAGAAGCTTATAAAGAGGCAGTAATAAGAAAGAAACAAAAGTAGAAAGGTAGACACGGAATTTTACGGTGCGGATGCCATGACAGACAGTGGATGAATAGCAACCAAACGCAGAGACACACAATCATAGGTCTTGCAATACAGGCTTCCACCATTTAATTTTGCCAACTTTGCCAAATGGAAGACACTATGAAAACTCTTCAGTGCAAACAACACGTAAGGTGGATAATGTTTATTCTGAAGCCGCAGCAGATTGGCTTCGTATAAAACTTGGATTTCCTAGGATGTTCTTGAGCTCAATGTCATATACACACTGCTACAGGAGACCGCAGACACCAACGCCAAAATCGTGGAGGCAATTCAGGACCTTCATGCCGAAATCCTGAATCTGCCAACACGCATCACTTCACTCGAAGACACACTTACAAGCCAGATCAAGCTGCACGCCAAGGAAGCGTCAGAAAACCACCTCGCCAGCCTCGATGCTCAGGAGAGGGCAACAAGAAAGTCACGGACTTCATCGTAGAATGCCAGGGCATTCTAATTAATGCAATAGATCCACACAAACCTCCGGCATATACAGGAGATACCTGGCGCTTCCAACAGCGCAGGGCACAACATAATTTAATAGGGCTACCCCTATACATATCATACACATCCAAACCACAGTACCATCACCAACATTAACTCAAGTCTACACCTCAAGATATAGATCTACGTCTGGGCTTAGGTCAAGGCGTAATTACTACCCTCCATTGTCGGAATTCCGACCAACCCAAGTAAGCACCCACGAATACACGGTTTGCTTAGGCGGTACTGAGCCCCACTACACCAATGTTATCCCAATATATAGAGACACTACAGAAACAAATCCTTTCTCTCCCATTTTCCCTTATCCTTCCCAAATACCTTATTGACCTGTTATCCTTATAACCTTTATTCCTGTTATCCCCCCTCCAAAATGGTATAAAATCAAATGTTTATTCCCGAGGTCCAGTGTTCCAACTCTACGGGACGATTGATTTTTTTTCGGTGTTAAAATCCTTAACATTACTTCCATCATAAATGAAGTAAAATTTGTGGTCCCTAGACGTAGATTTATGGCATGTACAAGAACCTCAGGCCTGATAGAGGTCTCCGAGAAAAATTTCCGGTTCTTCTCGCCAAATAAAAGATTAAACAATAATGCCCGGTTGCAGGAAAGCAAATAAAAATTGATCGGCGATTAACATGGTTTTGATTGGGATCAGTAACATTTATGTTGCAAATAAGGCTAATCAATATTTTATTGGAGATTATTCTCTGATCAGATTTTATGAGCAAATTTTTTTCTGATTTACTGTCTTGATTACCAAACAAAAGCGTATACGGGGATACGAAATATTCAAAACTAACCTATATATGAGTTAGTTTTTGCTAATATATATTACGTGGATTGAGTTATAAGAATTATTCTACAGGTTGACTTGCTCAACAGTGTACATGTATTAAATTCTGCTAAAAATGTATTCCACATAAAGTAAAATTGCATACTATAAAGCATGCAGAAGTTATAAAAATTGACACATTTTCTATAAAACGAGAAAATTTTTGGATTCAAATCATAACAGACTTATTTTTAGCAATACATTATTCTATTCTACTATATGTATATATTATACTGATTTAAAGTATAAAGTTATTTTTATTTTTTATTTTTGTTTTACATTTTAGTGTAAAAGATTCAGTAATAAACTTTTCTCATAACTGACCTATATATAAAACATATACGACCTTCCATTAATTATTTAATTATATTTTTAAGAGATATCATATAAAAACTATAATAATCTAAACGACCTTCCACCATATTAAGAAACTTTGACGTTATGCAGAAATTAGGCCGTTAATTCCTTTTCAACGATTCATTTTGGCTATTGGTTTTTGTAATGAGCCACTTCCCTGCTCAAGATGCTTTAAACAAAGACAGAGCATTGGATTTTTGGTAAGATTCCTAAATCAAAATCCAGCAGATTTCATGTGGCATTGCTGAAAGGCACTGTTGGTAGATCTATTTCGGGAATTAGTTAATGGACATTCAATAAAATGATAGTATTAAAAATAGATATTTAAGAGACTAAAAGCAATAATTCTAAAAGGTGGCCACTCAATATGACAAGAAAACATTAATGACCATTTTACAAAACAGATGTTCTTTCCCAAAATTCAAGACAGATTATATATAAACCATGTTGAGTCTACATTTACAATTACACAATTCATGACTGAACACAGAAAATTTGAATCATATCTTGAGCGATTTAAAAATAGTGAGTCAAAACAGTGCTACATGTGCCTGTTCATATCCAATACACTATTTGACTGTCCATTACACGAAAGGAAACTATACTGAAGATTTCTGTAATAAATCTTTCACTCCACCATAGACCAAATTATTAGAAAACAGTCTTGCTACTCAGCATTTAAAATATTTGTCAATATTATATGTAATTCATTATAAATAATTATCTTCATTTCCCCAAATATTTATATTACATAATTTTTTTTTAAGTTTGAATTTTGGAGAAACCATTTTATTTTGGCTAGGTACATATTTGTTTGCTTTTACTTAATTCACCTCTCACCAACCAAATCAGTTATATAAATAACTATTTTATATTTCCGATGAAGGTGTTCCTATTTTTATTATTTGTCTATTTACATTAATATTATTTTTATTGAGGCATTTGTACTTAACTGTTATTATATAAAAGTACAAATTTTACAACTATTGTTCTAATATACAATTATAAAATAGCACTAACATTTTGAAAATTCAATAAACAAACGCGGTCATAGTGAGCTAAGTTCAATAAAATGTTAGTAGTGATAATAGATTAACTGATTGGTTATTTATTTGATTTGCTTTATTGCAACAGGGCGTAAGAAACACAAGAGACTCCATAAATAAAACCGAATTTTTATATCAAATGTTTTATTGAAATATGATACAAATCTGATGTGTTCCGTTCACATGACTTTCTTTACATCTCTGAACAAATTATTGTTAAAAACACATTCTTCTATATGCTTTATGATAATCGAGATAAACATTAGCAGAAATAATCTTCATTACCTGCTTCCTTGTAAGCAGAAGGGAAATAGGGGAGTACACCAGGCTAAAACGATAGTCAAATTTCTTAAAAGCCGGTTGCCATGTGGATGAGGGCCGTTTCTCTGCAGGGCCAGGAGTTTACAACTTTCCGTATGAAAAAAGTTTTAAGTATTTTAAAGCTGAAAAAAATACCAAGGAATAACTCAGAAATGCTCAATTAAACGAAAAAAACGTATATTACATAAATTGTGTGTTTTAACGAGATCTAACTTTTTTGTGCAGCAAGATTCTGTCTATCGCTTATGGTTTACCAGTTACGCAAAATTCAACAAAATTCATTCAGAATAAAGGGGTCTTTAGAGGCTATTCCCAGAAAATTTAAGATATACATTTTATTTACCATATAAATATCTTTATAATACGGTATTTTAATCAAAATCGTTTGAGATATTTTTTAAAAATTAAACATTTTCGAAATGTTTTCCATGTAAAGGATAGTTTGGAATGAGGAAATTTTCCTCAAAATCTTCATGTTGCATTCCTGGAAGATACTAAACTTAAATTCCAAGTTTGGTATTTATTGACTTTTCGTTTTTGAGTTATCGTGTTCACAGACATACGGACACATACGGTGCTGTTTCTGAAAATATTTTTTGGATACGGGGACCCTAAAACATCTATTTCCGGTGAAATATCTTCTCTATACATAGTACGTGTAGAAGAGTTAGAAATAGCCACTGCTAAGAATGAAGATTTCATGTTGTGTATATTTAAGCCTCCATTATAGAGGCCGCTTCATTAATTTTGGTTGATGGTTGCCTGGATATGTTTCGACAACCTTCATTGTCATATTCCAGCAGGTTTATGGAGGTCAAATGTTTTACTTTCGGAATGATCACGATTCCGACTATTTCCAGATAGATAAAACACTGCAGTCCATCTGTCATGTAAGATAGTGAAGCCAGTATCAGGACTCTCCAAAAGGTAACAGCGTCCATCAGAACCATCAAGTTTGTATGTCGTTACCTGGTGTAAGTTACGACCGGGCCAAGTCTTCCTGCAGAGTTTTTGAGAAGCACGAAGCGAATACTTTATTAGCATGTTGTTTTTCTGAGGGGAGGGGAAGAGGAAAAGCTCGCATTGTACAGGCACGGGAAACGTCTCATTCATTTTCCACGCCACATGATTCTTTACCATCCAGGCGGCCGTGACTGTGGCTGCCTGCTAAGGAAGTACCATCACATAAATTTCAGCTCATACGTCCAGCAACACAACTCTGGACTTTATTCTTAAGCCGGGTTACCTTCCCACAGGTAACAACCATTGTTTAGTTTTGGCCTTGTTAACCTCATACAATTAAAAGCGAGAAAACAGCAGCTCTTTTTATTTAACTCCTCGAAATGCAGTTCAACTTCCGGATATTTTCCATTACTTGAGTGCCAGCTATGAAATTACAACGAGAGCGAGAAGAACCGTGAAAATTGCATAAGGAAGAATGCCTTTTTGAATTTCCATGTAAAGCATGAAGGTGGAAACAGGAGTTCCAGTTTAGAGTTGGTTTTCAGATGCTGAAATGAAATAAACACACACGTAGTCACGGTGGCAAAGATGTGAGCTTTACAGCATTTTTAGTAGTTAAAATCAGTTTCAATGCCGGTTCTTTTCATAACAGCAAGAGTTCAGATTCAGAGACAAAGAGACTTATGAAATGAAGGTTGTCATATAGCAATGCTCTATTAAAAGTGATAAATTAAAAATAATTGCAGTGCATTTAATTGAAGTTGATGCGTTAGTCTTTTATAAAAACGTATCTGAAAGTTTTCAGAAAATAAAATATTCTGGAAGGTTGCTTATACGCCAGAACTTCCAAGTCTGAAACTATTTTAAAAATACCTTCTTCGTATTCTCGCATTCTACTTTATATACTTCTTGATCAAATTAATTATGGAAAGTAATGTACACATTTGTATGGGATGAGTACGAAGACATGATGAAACAAATACAAATGAAATGAAATAGTGTTTTATTTAAGAACGCTCTTTAACTACTGTGGTTCTCAGCGTCCCAATCTATACCGGGCGTGAAAGACCGCTTAATTTTGCTCATAGGCGGCTCTATTGGGTTTGAGGTTCTTTTACGTGCCATAAATATACGATACGGGACCCCCGGCTTTACTTCCCTTCCGAAGGAAGCCATGCTATGGATTTTTGCGCCCGAAAAAACCCATCGTCCTCCACATGGTGTGAACCAACAAATAGAAATGAAAGGGATTCAACTTGCAAAGGAGGCTGTTATCGTAAACTCAGAAGCTACAGAATAAAAATATAACAAGTATCCCTTCTGGTGTAGTAAACGATTATGTGACATTCAAGTGGTGGAAAAATGGAATAAAGAGTGGATTACCAGCACTTATGGTGCTTTGACTAGGCGGCTGTTTTTAATACTGTTCAAGATAGACTTCAATGTAGAGGGTTTTTAACTAACTATATTTTTACACAGTTTCTTTCTAGACATGGTAAATTCGGAGATTATTTTGAGTGATTTAAAATAAATGTTACAAAGATTTCTCTGTGTTTGTCAAGAATGTGTTTCATCTGCGGAACACATTTTGTTTGATTGTTGTGCTTTACACAGAAGTAGATTTTATTTTATTGCACATTTAAACAACCATAATAAGAATTATAAGCCTCCACTACGACATATTGTAAAAATCTAAGTGCAGTTTAAAAGAGTTTGAAAAGTTTATTGATGTTATAAAAGTTTACATTAGATTATGTTTACAGTAAATTATATTTTTGAATTATTATGATAGTTTTATTTTTGTATTATATCGTACTGTATATTGTTATTGTACGATTTGTCTATTATGTCATTATATTAATGTTATCGAATGTATACAATATTTGTAAAATAGGGTTAAACAAATTCAATTATATTTCTTGACATATTCTTTATAAGTTATAAGACAATTACTAAATTTGATATTCTACCTTTAACTAAAATAAAAATACATTTTAAAGTAAAACCAAAACCTATTCTGAAAGTTTCAAACATAATTGGTAGAACCCAGTCATGGGTGCTGAAAAAACGAGAATAGTGGAATTAAGTTGTACCCTTACCAGTATTTTGAATATTTAATTCACGTTGAAGTAAATTAAGAGTGAAAAAGGTTTAACATGCAAAATTGTAAATATATTTTTATTTTTAGAAAATTAATCAGGTTTTCATGGCGCATTCTCATAAATAAAAATCCTTAAATTATTTGCATAGTAGGCACATCAGAAGTACTATAAATGTTTTAGAAAGTTACTCAAAATTATCACTTATTTACATCTTATCTACTTTTTAGTAAATAAATTATTTTATACTCTGATGGTTAGTTTATATTCCCTTCCAGATTCCAAGGAGGATGGAAAATAATTATTGTACTAAACAACAACTTCTCACCCTCCTCCAGTTGGAAACTGAACACGAAATCCCCAATTTATAAGCCATGCCTTTCACACGGGAGCACGTGTGAAGGCTTTAAAATTCTGTTCTCTTTCCAAGAACACGAAGAGAGAGAGAGACAAGGGGGGGAAAGAGGGAAAAAATAGCGATTTCGAGTTGAGAGATACATAAAGCATTAAGTGTTCAAACTAAGGTATTAAGTGTTCAAACTAATGACAAAGAATATCTTTGAAAATATTATTTTACACTGCCTGAAAAAGATATACAATTGTTACTTTCTCTAGCACGTATGTATATTGAGTGTATATACTAGCTAGAGAAGGTATTGTATTCCACCCAAAGATTCTATACCATAATTTTATTGGAAATACCTACATGTTTCAGGATATTCTGAGGCATTTATAAAAATGTTCATGTGTGCGTGTGAGTGTGTGTGTGTGTATGTTTGTGGAAGACCAAGAAAGTTGGTTAAATACCAAAATTGGCATTTAGGTTCAATATTTTCCAAGGATGAGACACGAAGATTTTCGAGAAAATCTCCACCACCAACTGCCCTTTACATGGAAACATTTTCGAAAATGTTGTTTCTCTTAAAAATGGTTCTAACGATTTTTATTAAAATACCACATTTCTAAGGTATTTATGGCAACAAAATGTCTATTCTGAATTTTCTGAGAATAGCCTCTAAAGACCTTTTCATTCTGGATGGCTTTTGATTAACTGGTAAACCGTAAGAGATGGACAACAACATATTCATAACATGTTTAAATTTCGTTAAAACTCAAAATTTATTACATATGCATTTTGTAGGGTTAACCACTTCCAAGATATTCTTTGTTATTGATTTCAATTTTAAACTACTTAAAGTTTTCACAAATGGGAATCTTTACGTTTATTTCTCAGTTGTTTTACAGATGGTCTTGCAAAGAGAACTGAATTTCAATTGCTTCAGATGCGACCAGCTTTTAAAATATTTGAGTATCGCTTTAGCAGTGTATTCCCTTATTTCCCTTCTGCTTACAAGGAGTAAATTAATAATGTCAATTTTTCTAATGTTTATCTCGATTAGCAGGATGTGGACAAAAGAATAATCTTTTGTTAAGAATAATTTGTTTGCAGAACAGCTGAAGAAAGTCATTTGAATGGAACACATGAGTTATTTTTATAAAAAGCTTTTGTAACTGTTAAAAATAAAGACACTTACAGGCTCTTTCCAGAAAATTAACTTTTACATTTTATTTGTCATTAAAACAGCTTTAAAGTGATATTTTAATCAAAACCGTTAGAGACACTTTGAGAAAATAAAATATATCAAAACAATTGCTTTTAAACTGTAGCTTGAAAAAGGGGGATTTTCTTTAAAATATTTCTGCCAAATTCTTGGAAGGCCCTTAAGTTGGTATTTAACCAATTTTGTATTTTTTTACAGAGTTAAAATTGAGTTTTATTTATGGACGTTCTTTAGCTACTACGGTTCTCAGCACCTAATTCTATGGACCGCCTAATTTTACTCAGAGATCTCAGTGGCTTGATGTTGTTTTACATGCCGTAAATTTGCCACACGGGACCAACGAAAAAATCCATCGCCCGAAACCTTCGAACCAAAGACCAGCATATTATCGCTAGACCACGAAGACGACTTTTGACTGATTTTGGTAAAAATGTCACTAGTAGTATTCCTGAAGGTATATTAGAATGAATTTTAAATGTTTTTTATTCTCGAATTTGAAAAATTTTAATTCAAGTACTTTACTCTGCAAGAACTTATGTACAACTATTCCACAAAAAGAGCTTCAAGAGGTAGTACAATAAAAAGAATCTGATGTGTTCCATTCACATAACTTTCTCTACATATCTGCAACAAATTATTGTTAAAAATATTATGCTTCTATTTACTTCATTCTAATCGAGAAACAAATAGCCGAAATAGTCTTGTAAGTAGAAGGGAAAGTTTTGTTACTTTTATATTTCCCAAAAACGGATTAACCAACGTTACTAAAATGTTGATGATGTAAATAGTACCATTTAGTTCTTTAATCTTCAGTAAATATCCTGTTATTTACCTTCATTTCATTTGCTTTTCAGTAAATTTGAATAGCAAGTAGCTATGTACAGATAGGCAAAATATTAATACAGAAAAAAGGTATAAACCAAGCAAAATACATAATTTGTGAAAAATAATTGTTTATTTTCGCACTTTAATCGTTTCAAAAATATTCAAAAAAAACAAATTTGGATCTTTCTACTGACAACCGTCATGGTGAAACCGTTGTTTCAAGCTGATGTTACCGTTAATAAACAGTTGAATGCTACTTTTGAATTTGAAACTTCATACTTAATGTGAAACAATTGATAGGTAAAAATAAACCGTCCTCGGATTGATGAATAACCTTTCTATGAATATAATAATATATTTAATAGTTATCAAGTTGCTATCATTAAAGAAACGCCCATTATCAAAATTTTTTTATAAATTTTACCCAATATTTTTCACTGTTAAAATCTGTAAATTGTCACTTCCAATAGCATATTTAGGACATCTTTAGATCCTGGGAATTTAAAAACTGCTGTGCAGTTGTTAAAATTATTAAATAGTTATCTCAATATGAAATATTTACCTTAACTTACAGTGTATGGTTTTAACATTAAAAGCACATTAATAACAAAAGTTAACCAAGTTTATTCCAATACATCAATTTGAATTAATAAATGTTGTTTATAATACTCTCTTTATGCATATGTTTTACGTTTTATTTAGAAGACATTATTTTGATTTCTCAATTCTGAGGTTATCAAATAGACAAGCAAACAAAATAACCTGAAGCTAAAATAAAAATAGAATCAATAGAAATTAATATAACAAAAAATAAACACACAGAAATTTACACAATGAGGTTAAAACAGTAAACTTTTAGAAAAATACGACAAAAATATTTACCAAATAAATGTTGATATTAATTGTTATCAATTATATGATATTTTGAAACCGTCAAAGACCTTTTGATAGCAGAGAGGGCTGTATTGTAGATGAATTCAATCTAGATTTGAAATTCCAGTAGAAGCCCACAAAAAACATGGAATTAAGCTTCTTCCTCATTCATTAATCTTCTATCTCAATTATTGTTAAAATATATTTTTGTTTGTAGAAAGGGATTTAAGAAGCACATAAAAACGTTTTATACCAGGAGTGTAATTAATCTGTATAAAACAAATATTAAGGCAAATAGGGTAGAGGTCCTTTATAAATATTAATAATTTTAACAATTGCAATTAAAGTTAAAAACAGATATGATGCAATTAAAATTATAATAATATATTAAATTGTTTTGTAAAAAGCTAATGAATCCTTAGTATCTAATTATTTATTATATTACCTATATCTGTCCTATTTTTTTCTCTATCTCAAAAAGTAAAATTTGGAATGTTCCACGATGTTCCAAAATGTTGTATGTTAAACAAAAATATGACAGTCATCCTTTAGGGTTTAGCACAGCTTGGAAAAAACTCAATAAATATGATACCATAGTGGTGCCATAGGTCTTTCATTTCTGAAATTATATTAAAACTGATTAAAGGTTAATTTTATGTAAATTTTGCATTTTTTTTGGGGTTTACTAAAACTTAAATATTTAATACAAAAGCTGTCTTACGGATGATAGTCAGCTTTTCATCTGTTCATTCAAAGGCCTCACATCATTCATTTTCTTAATTTAGAGAGCTGATTGAGGAATAGTCTATTTTGCCAATATAAATTCTACTATAATAACAATTAACATATATGCATTGATTTTATTGCACAATCTAAAACAAATATGTATTTATGACACCACAGCCTCAGTCTTATGTAAGTTAGGACATCTTTGTTTACTTAAGAGCGTAAAATCTACAAGAGCGTAAAATTTCACGATAGTACCTATATGAATTTCGTAAAACCATAATGCGCTTTGAAGATAATTTCAATAAAATGAAAGGCATTTTTAAATTATTACGGCAAATAATGAAGAATAGAAGTCTTCCCTATGATAATGAAAACGTAATTTAATCTTTGAATTATTTTTTGTTAAAATATATTATTTCCGAATTATTTTTTCGATATTTCATAACATTTTTTGTAGTGTTTAACGCCCGCTTTAACTACTAATGGCACCGCAGGCGGCGACACTGATGATACATAAATGATGATGGAGCACCGGTGGAATGCGATGGTGGAGGAAACCGGAGTACCCGGAGAAAACCCGCCCCAGCGCCGTTTTGTCCACCACAGATCTCACATGCGGTCGCTTGGGATCGTACCCCGGCCGTCTAGATGAGAGTCGAGTGGTCTAACCACTCGGCCACGGCGCGGCCATTCATAACATTTAAAATACTATTGTAAATTTTAGAATGTATTCTTACGTTTTCAGTATAAAAAATACAAACACATGTGACAATAATTAAAGAATTAATTTATATTAACATTTTATGTATTTGATGACCCATTGAAGGTTGATTGGAACAGTTTCCCAAAAGAAAAATCTAGTGCAGTTTCAAGATAACTGATTTCAGATTTCTAGCTGTTTTGCATTATCGGAGCACATTAATGCTTCTAAGGTCTATCTTTTATGCAGTTGCGTGAAAAAGTCGAATATGACATAATGAATCATGCGAGGCATCCTAGTTTATTGTACATATATTGTGGGACACCATATAGACTACAATCATTATTATAGTCATTAAAATTAATGGAGATGTTAAAGAGGAGCTTGGAAAAAGGTGTTAGCCTTTAACCAGTTTTATTTCTGTGATATAATAGTTACTTATTAACTAAAATTGCGATTATTACGAATGAATACAGTGAGTCCAAATTGAATGCTATAGTGCTTTGAACGAAGTTGCACACGTATAAGTCTACATTTGTGTTCAAAATATTATTTTACAATTGTTTATCTCAGCAAACATTTTTATGTAACACCTTGAAGTTCAGTAAAAGTATGGCGAATTTCTAACATTGAAGCATATTTCCTAGGTCTGATCAAATCCCATTTTGCCGAAATTTATCGTTAAAGCTTCTAGTCTTATACTCCATAAAATGCATTTCTCCCTCAGTTTATATTATATTATATTGGTGAAATCATCAGGTTTAACGAAGTTGCTACTAAATCTATATAAATACCATGAGGAATGAGTTCTAAAATGGGTGTAGTTTTCAAAGAATCAACAAAAAAAAACGTTCGGTCACGTAACTTTTGATATTGTTTGCCCTTTCTGCATATTTAAATGAGAATTTTTTCTATTAATTTGGCTGCTGAATTTTTAAAGAGAAAAATAATATATTATGGAGTCACTGTGGCTACAACAAAGAGTAAGGCTTGCTATTATGCATATGTATGTATATTAACTATTTTTATGTAACTAATTATAACGTACAGATACTTTCGCCAGACACAGAATTTCGAAAATATATTTGCAGTTACAAAACCTGACAGGCATAGCTTTTAAAAATATCATTCAAATATCCAAGGCAAGAGTCTACTTAAAAGTTAGACAAATTTAACCTTACTTTAGCTTTGCAAAAAGTACCTCATTTTTTAATTTTCAATTTCGAAGTTAGAAATGTCCTTAAAGCCAGATTCAGCGCGTGTAAAAATAACATTAAGTTTTAAAGCTTTCGAATTTCGATTACAAATATAACAATTCACAATATCGTGCTGTAAAATTTGTATTACAAAGAGTTTAAATAACTTATTTTCCTAACTTTCTGAACCCGTTCTTAAAAAAAAACAGTAATTGGCAACACCATAGGAGCTATAAGAAAATAACTGCTGTCTAATAGAAGGAGCAGTATTTTCAACCAAAGGATCTGCAGCATCGAAATAGTTAATAAGTTTCCAAGAACAGAAATACGAGAAATATATATTATACTGTCTGTGCCTTTGCACAACTCATCAATGAAATCCTCCGAGAAAGTACCAAACTTAATATTTAAATTCAGTATTCAAAGGCTGTGAAATGGAGACATTCAAGAGATTTCCCCCAACTTAAAACTACTCTTAAGTGAAAAAAAAACCTTTCTTTATTAAACAGTAACTCTTAAAATTTTATTAAAATACTTTATTTTTAGTACTTTTATATTACAAATAAAATACCACACTTTTTCATTTATGTAAACAGCTTCTAAAGCCCTAACGAATGAACGTTTTATAATCTTCTGTAATTAGGAAACTTAAAATACACACAAACTTCCTATATAAAACTTAGATCTCGTTACAGCATACATTTGACGTCAAATAGAACTATTTTTGGTGTTAGCCATTTTAGAAATATTCTTAAGTAACTTATTATTTGAATTTTCAAAAACGTTTTAAGAGTTCTAAATCATCACTCATGTTTACCGTCGTACCATAAAGGACTATAATTTTATAACTATCACATAATGACACCCTCTTTAAAGATGTGACTATCGTCTACGAAAAAACAATTATGTATGTTCCTTTGAAATGGGTTTCTCTACCTGTTCTCCAAACAAAGTATTCATACAAAATATAACTCTTGTATTTCATGCTAATGTGCTAAACATTGGCAGGAATGGACTTATTAATTAGTTCCTTATAAGCTGAA
The DNA here is from genome assembly GCA_030762935.1 of Hymenopus coronatus. Classification (NCBI taxonomy): domain Eukaryota; kingdom Metazoa; phylum Arthropoda; class Insecta; order Mantodea; family Hymenopodidae; genus Hymenopus; species Hymenopus coronatus. The sequence continues at coordinate 54,916,026 of CM060892.1, read as the reverse complement.
GGGAAATAAGAGAATACACTAGGCTAAAAAGACAGTCAAATCTTTTAAGAGCTGTTGCTTTGCGATTGAATTTGAAATTCGACCCTCTTTGCATGGTCAGCAATAAAACAAAAAAGCTGATGACGGCATACAATTTGAGAAAAGTATAAATATTTTAAAGTCAAAACCAATAAGAAGGATTATCTTGGAAACCGTAACTCTAAAACAGAATGTATATGAGATGCAATACTCTTTAACGAGTTCTACATTTTTTGTATAGTCTCTATCCTACAGTTTACTAACTATGCAAAAGTAATTCCGAATGAAGAGAACTTCGGAGGGTATTCAAAGAAAATTCAATAGAAACATTTTATTTGTCATGTAAATATATTTAATATTTTTAAACAAAATCTTTGCAGCCATTTTGAGAAAATCAAATACATTCGAAAACGTTTCTTTGTAAAGAGTAGATTGGGATTGGGTTGTTTCTTAAAAATCTTCGTATCGCATACTTGTTTTTTTTTTTTTTTTTTTTTTTTTTGGTAGTGTTTAACGCCCGCTTTAGCTACTTATGGCACCGCAGGCGGTAACACTGATGATATGTGGATGATGATGGAGCACCGGTGGAATGCGATGGCGGGGGAAACCGGAATACCCGGAGAAAACCCGCCCCACCGCCGCTTTGTCCATCACAAATCTCATTTGGGATCGCTTGGGTCGCTTGGGATCGAACCCGGGCCGTCTAGGTGAGAGGCGAGTGGTCTAACCACTCTCGGCCACGGCACGGCCATCGCATACTTGACAGATATTTAACTTAAATATTAAATTTGGTGTTTAACCGACTTTCCGTTTTTTAGTTAATGTGCTCCCACACGTATACACACAAACTCGCGTGCGGAGGTATATCTGAAATTTATTTTTCGTGGGGGGGGGATGCACGAGACCCTAAAATGTGCATTTTCTATGAAATTTTCTTACCGTATTTTTTGGTACCTCTGAAGTGTGTACAAGTAGAGAAAGTACAATACCGAAGCGCTTGTTATTGCCCTATAGAATGTCTATCCTGAAGAATAATCAACTCATGATTTTATGTCAACTGAAAATGAACATGAATGAGTTCATAATATAACTAACTTATAACCAGCTTTTAATTTAAAATAATTGGCATGGTTTTTACTCACATGCGATGAATTCTGTATCAGCTTTCATTGGTGTTCTATTGTTTTTCCATTGATAATCCTGTAAAATAGAAAAGTATTGAAATTTCTCTTATAATAAATAAATATATATAATGTTATAACCATCATTAAATAGTTAACCTGGAGAAACAGGAGGAAATAATTACGAGGAGATATACAGAGTGGGAGGTGAATAAGTGCAAATAATTTGATATTTAGTAGAGAACAAAGCGTATAAAGCAATTTTATCTCATTTTGTTCGATAGCACCGTTGTCATAAATGAAACACAATTTTCATGATCCAATGTGTTTTGAACGGTCCTGAGTCTGCTCTGTTTACATACACCATACCACACCACCTATAGTAGAGTAGGGCAAAGGGAAGAGGAGGTCAGTCGTGTGACCTATCATGTAAACGCAGACGTCTGAGAGGAAGAATAATAGCCATCCTAAAAATATCGTGATATTTTCCGTAAGAAAGTAACTTTAGAAAATCAAGAAAAAAACTGCAAATACTGGATCATCAAATCGTTCTCATACGCTAATACAAATATTTGCGCTTATTCACTTCCCATTCTGTACATTATGAGTGGATAATATGGAGAAAATTTTAACTCTTGAATAGATTGTTTAAAGGTTTAACAATGAAAATATATATGAAATTAAAAAATGGAATAGTTTGACTAAGCATGTAATTTCATTTTAAATACAAGCAATTACAACGGAGGAGAATATTAAAATAATAGGGACTTTTTTACGAAAGTTAAAAGATATGGCAATGAGCCTAGGAAATAGGCAAAAAAAATTAAAAGGAAGAGGGGTGAAATGACCGTCGTTATTTCCTCACTGGCAAGCTTTATCTTAAAACAGTCCCATTAATAGGTTCTATTTGTACATTTTAAATACGGCATATTTACCTCATCTGGTATACAGAAATACTTTACTCTTTGCAGTGATTAAGTTATTTTACAAAATAATGAAGACAAACCTAAAAATTAATACATATGTTAAAGTATCGTCTGCAAAAGCTACAATCTCCAAATATCTAGAGCGAAATCCAAAGTTAAGGAATGGAAAGGAAAATATCCTAATAGACTGAAGATGACAGTTAAAGCATCTAAGAAAAATTCTAATGTGTTCCATTCACATAACTTTCTCTATATCACTGCAACAAATTATTCTATTTACTTCATCTAATGGAGCAAAAATCACCAGAAATAGTCTTATTACTTGCTTCTTTGTAAGTAACTCCATGGCACAACAGCTCACAAGGAACCTTGGCCTACCACCCGGCCGCTGCGTCATGGATGGGGTGCAATATTGGAGGGTGAGACAAGGTCAGCGCCTCGAACCCTCCCGGCCGATTAATGCGGTCCTCATGACCTAGAGTCACTACTTCACATCAAGTAGCTCCTCAATCGGCCTCCCGGGGACATCACGAGGCTGAGTGCACCCGAGCTAGGTATCCCAGCGAGGGAAAAATCCGCACGCCGGTAGTAAGTTTTATCTTGCGGTTTATCAGTTATGCAAAATAGGGCAAAATTCATTGATAATAAAGAAGTTTTTAGAGGTCATTTCCGGATAATTCAAGACATACTTGTTGTTTTTCATGTAAATATCTTTAACATATGGTATTTTAATAAAAATCATTAGAGTCATTTTTGGGAAAATCGAACCTTTCGAAATTTTTTCCATGTTTGTTTGTTTGTTTGGTTAGTGTTCAACGCCCGAATTTACTGCAATGGCACCGCAGGCGATGATACAGATGATAAATGAAGATGGAGCCCCGGTGGAATGTGATTGCGAAGGAAACCGGAGAACCCGGAGTAAACCCGCCCGTGCGCCGCTTTGTCAACCATAAATCTCACATGCGGTCGCTTGGGATCGAACCCGGGCCGTCTAGTATTCTTTCCATGTAAAGGGTAGTTTGGGGTGGTGGATTTTTCTCAAAATCTTCGTACCGCATCCTTGGAAGATACTAAACTGAAACAACAAGTTTGGAATTTTACCCTCTTTTCGGTTTTGAATATCAAGTTCAGAGACACAGGGACAAATACACAGACTTTTTTCTAATATTAATTTTTTTTTCATACCAGGGGCCCTAAATCGTATATTTTTGGCGTAACCAAGGTATCGAATTTTGAGTGGAGGACAATATATTCTCTGCCTATGTACCATGTACTATATAGAGAAAGTAAACATCTGATGTGCTCCAATTAAATAACTTTCTCTAGCTCTTCTGCAAACAAACTATTCTTAATTCTTTTATCTACATAATGTATCCCAGAAACTTTACCAGAAACTGTATTACTTGCTTCCTTGTAAATAGAATGGAAATGATGGAATACAATAGGCTAAAGAGATAATGAAATGGTTTAAAAGACATCGCTATGTGAGTGTCAGTGAAGTTGGGCGAAGGGGAATTTTTTGAACATCTTCGTTTCGTATTCTTGGAAGATATGCAGCTTAAATACCAACTTTTCATTTTTGGACTATACTGCCCACAGACAGACACAAACAGGCATACTCACACATACAGGGACTTTTTTGGATTCAAGGGGTATCAAAACATATATTTCCCCTGAAATCTTGGTAACTAATTTTAAGTGCAATACAGCATCTTCTCTACAAAGTATCTATATTGTGCATACGTGCTATAGAGATTAAAATAGTCAAATTTGCTTTACTATTACAAGATAAACAGCTATGTTATAATTCCATGTCTATAAACTTTGGAAGCCACAAAAATTCAAAACTGCTGAAACTGTGACCCAGTTCGTTAAACCGTTAGTGATTTTCAACCTCCTTAAATAGATGTAAAATTTATTGCATCATTTATGATAGGTAAAATTAAAAAGTTAGTGAATTAATTAAGCGATAATAAATTTAAAATACCAAACCTACATGAAAATGGTTCTCCAAATTAAAAAAAAAGTTCCTAAGTATAAACTTCGGTTTGGTAGCTTATTCTAACTCAAGAAATTAATCTGCATCACCTCATAATGACGAATAATTCTCCCTCTCCCTCGCTTTCCATATCTCTCTCTCTCTTTCTCTCTCTCTGTCTCTCTCTCTCTCTGGAAAGGTATTCTCTAACCTGAGTGAAGAAACTTAGAGATTAAAATATCTTTTGTGATCAGTGCTACCAACCTTGGCCCTTTTTACTGCGAAAATCGATCGAAATCGTACACTAGCCACTTTTTTATTTAAATATTTTTACCATCTAGCAATTACTTTTTACCTTTCTTGATATTAATTTAATTACAGAATCAATTTAGATATAATCTTGCGTATTTTTATAATATCACACCCTCAAGAAACACAGTGGTAACAATAAATACAGAAAGTGAAATAGATGGAAAAAACCCACAAGTTTCTTTCTACAAACTCATAGTAATCAAAGGATAAACATAAATATATATGTGACATTTTCCAAATAAACAAGCCAGTTTTTAATAACATTTCAAAAATTATTACATGGTAATAGCGATGATTAGAGGTGTTTATGTGAAGAAATTCACAACAAAACATATGGGAAGATTAGTGCTTTTATCAGGATGTTGCCTGATAAAATACAATGCCACAAATGGTGCTTTAGAGAGATACCTATGTACACTTTTACTTTCTCTAGCAGGTATGGACAATGTCTATAGTAGATAAAGAAGGATTGTATTCCATTAAAAAATCTAATGTGTTCCATTCACATGACTTTCTCTACATCTCTGCAAAAATGATTGTTAAAAAGCTTATGCTTCTATTTACTTCATGCTAAGTGAGAAAAAAATGGCAGAAATAGTCTTATTACTTGCTTCCTTGTAAGTAGAAGCGAAATAAGGGAGTGCCATAAGGTAAAGTGATAGTCAAAAGTTGGTTGCTATGTGACTGAAGTTCCTTTGTTTGTACGGAAAGGATTTTACAAATTCCTGTATGAGAAAAGTGCAAGTCTTTTAGAGGTGAAACCAAAAAACAATGCATATCTTAAAAGCGATAAATTCCACTAAAAATTGTTTATATAATGTGTATGTGTGTGTGTTTTAACGTGCTCTACATTTTTTTGCATGGTCCATCTCTTACAGTTTAGCAGTTATGCAAAATTCCGTAATTTTTTACAGAATAAAGTAGTCTTCAAAAGCTATTCCCAAAAAATTCAAGATATACATTTTATTTGTTAGCTTACTATCTTTAATATACGATATTTTAATCAAAATCGTTAGAACCATTTTTGAGAAAATACAAATTTTCGAAAAAAGTTCCGTGTAAAGGGTAGTTTGGGGTGGGGGATTTTTCTTAAAATCTTCGTGTCACATCCCTGGAAGATGCTGAACCTAAATACCAAATTTGGTATTTTGCCCAGTTTTTGTTTTTGAGCTATCGTGCTCACAGACACTCGGACACACACATGAACCTTTTTCTGAAAATACTTTTTTTTGTATACATGAGACCCTAAAATGTATATTTCCTGTGAAATCTTGGTATTGCATTTTTGGGTCGAGTGCAGTACGTTCTTTATACACTATGTACATAGTACGTGTAGAGAAAGTAATTATATGTTGAAATTTCAACAGAGCTGTATCTTTTGTGGGCCCCTTCAACCAGAAAAAGCATGTTAGAAAATAATCCTTGTATGTCTGTTTCTGTGTGAACAGCAAAACGAAACCTAGGTTTAATACCAAACTTGGTATTTAAGTTCAGTATCTTCCAAGAACGACACAAAGATTTTGAGGAAAATTTCCCTATCTTAAGCTATCCTTTATATGGAACTTTTTTCGGACTTTTCGAATTTCTAAGAAATGGATAACGATTTTGATTCAAATGCCGTCTATTAATGATATTTACATAGTAACTAAAATTATATCCTTAATTTTTTGGGTAGTATTCTTCATTTTGAATGACTTTTGTATAATTGATCTACTGCATAAAAATGGAAATCTCGTTAAAAGTCAAAATGTATGTTATATACAGTTTTATTCTACAGCTATTTCTGAGATATTCCCTATTATTGGCTTTAGTGTTAAAGTATTTAAACTGTTGTCAAACGGGAAGTCCGCACTCTTGTCACATCTCTTTTATTTTACTCCCGGTCATGAAAGAGAACAGAATATGAATGATAAACTCATAGCTATTAAAAATGGAGTGTCCCTTTACCCTATTGTATTACCTTATTTCTACTTATTACGAGCTAAGTAACACGACTATTTCTGCTAACTTCTGTTTATCTTGATTAGCAGGAAGTAGAGAGAATAAAAAGCCTTTGTAAGAATAAACTGTTGCAGAATAACAAGAGTAAGCCAAATGAATGGAACATATCAGATTTGTTCTTAAAATCTAGACGAGTTAGCTACAATAATTACCATTAGGAACATAGATTTAACCTTCCAATAAATAATATTAGAAATACCGATATTTTCCCAAAATTTATCCCATCCAAATTGGCTGGAATGTAAGCAGCGGAAATTCTCCGGATACGTAACAGTATTCCAGATATGTCCGTAACCTTACTGGAAATTGTATACGGAGCAACAGTTAAATCCAGGATGACAATGGAGAAGAATATGGACCAAGTGAGGACCCAATTTTTGAAAGGCATTCTGGAAGTAGGGAGGGGTACGAGCAACTGCGGAATAGTGAGGGAATTTGGGGCGCTTAGTGATACGATAGAATGCAAAATCAGAGCATTTAAATTTTGAAAGAGAATCGTTCTAGGAAAATAACCTCTAATTAGGGCAGTCTGCTACTGTAAACAGCTGAGAATGGAAGGTAAATAGCCGTGAGCATCAGAATTAAAGAAAGGCTTGGAAAATATTGTAATGGGATGCATTTGGATGGCGGGGCAGGCAAACGGACGGAGTATTTGGCCAAATACCGCCTCTGTGATATTGGCAGACAGGAAATGATTGCGCAATGCACAGAGAAGATTTCTTTGGAAGTACAGTATGGGCTAAAATCGGAGCAATATGGACCAATATATCAAAACAGGCACCAAGCACATTAAATAGGGACTCGCGTGGATTAGACTAGGAGCATGGCGGATGGTAAAAATTAATGACGAGAATGGTATAGGAATCTGCCCCATTTGCGAGGAGTAAGAATCGTGGACTCATATCTTGACAAGATGTAGAGGTACGAGGAAAGGAGGGAAAATATTTACGCGATCCTTTACCACCTCAAATGCAGAGTTAGGAGCATATTGGACGTTACTGGCAGGCATGGAAGACGGGAAGGGAATACATAAATGTCTACTTAACGCGTGACAGCTGTGATTTGAGAAGGCTGATTGTATGGAGAGGGGGAGGGCGATAAGTAGAGTTAAACATAATGATAATGCTTTATATGCATATTATTTACCGAAAAAATTACATAATATATATGCATATATACACATCAGGTCATTCTGCGTGTGTGACTGTGTGCGTTGGTGTCTGTGGAAAGCATAGCTCAAAAATGAAGAGACCGTTGAATACCAAACTTGGTATTTAATTTTGATATCTTCCAAGGATGTGACATGAATATTTTCAAGAAAATCCCCCCCCAACCCCAATTACCCTTTACATGGAACTTTTTTCGAAAAATTTGGTCCTCAAAAATTGCTCTAACGATTTTGATTAAAATACCGTATATTAAAGATATTTACCTAACAAATAAAATGTATATCATGAATTTTCTGGGAATAATCTCTGAAGATTACTTTATTCTAGATGAATTTTGCGGAATTTTGCATAACTGCTAACCCCTAAAAGATAGACAAAAACTTACCATACAAAAAATGTAAATCACATTAAAACACACAATTTATGTAATAAATTTTTTTTTCGTGGAGTTGATCGTTTTTGAGATATTCCTTGTTTTTGGCTTCAGCCTTAAAAACTTATAATTTTTTCATACAGGAATTTGTCAACTCCTGTCCATACAAGCAAAGGAACTTCAGTCACATAGTAGCCAGCATTTGACTATCTCCTTAACCCGTGGTACTCCCCTAATTCGTTTCTACTTACAAGGAAGCGAGTAATAAAACTATTTCTGCTAATTTTTTCTCGATTAGTATGCATTAAATAGAAGCATAAACTTTTCAACAATGATTTGTTGCAGGGATATAGAGATTTTTTAAGTATACAACCCCCGCATAAAAAACTCAAATAGGAAGGTTGATTCGTAGCGTTGGACAATAAATAAGTCAATCTGACTGAGAAAGAAGCATATTCTTGCTATTCTTTGATTAGAGTATGTTGAGATAGTAGAAAGAGCAAAGACAGGAGACAGATTGCTCGTGCCCAGATCGGTTATGCATATCGGCACTTTGAGTTAACCACCAATGCAGCTATGTAACGTTCTATCTCCCCCTTCCATCGTATCTATAAACTCTGACTAAGTATAAATCAATTATTCCTCCATATGAATAAACTATAACTGCTAAGTATGTGTGGGTGGCACAGTTGGTCTGATCTAAGGTCGCAGATTCAAACCCGGCCTAGGAAAGCTCTATGTCAGGAATTTTATTGGCATATTAAAGAACTCCTGCGGGAAGAAATTCCGGAACACGGGGTGCTTCTGGCAATTTATAGAACATTAAGTAACTATTTTTATAAATACTAATCACAGCTTACAACTATTAAATAAGGTGATACACGTATGTGCCAAGTCCATTTACTCTTCTAGCACGTATGTGCAAAGCACATAGTAGTAATTTCACCGGAGATACATGTGTAGAGGTCCCTTGAATCCAGAAAGAGCTTTTTCATATAAAGCTCCATATGTGTGTATGTGTGTTGGTGTGTATTTCTAGCATAGCTCAAAAACGAAAAGTCTATTAAATAGCAAACTTGATATTTAAGTTAAGTATTGAACGTGACACGAATATTTTCAACAAAATCGCCCCGCCCTAAATATCCTTTATATGGAACGTTATTTTAAAACTGTTCATTTTCAAAAATTATTTTAAGGATACTGATTAAGATATTATGTGTTTAAGATGTTTTATTGTAAATTAAATGGATTTCTTGAATTTTCTGTTCATTCTGGATGACTGTTGTAATAATGGAAAACCATAAGAGTTACTGTAGAAAAATGTAGATCTCGTTTAAACAAACAACTTGATGGGATGTTTTGTGGGGTTAATAGTATGCGAGATATTTCAAATTATTGGTTTTAATTTTAAAATGCTTATGGATTCTTCAAATGGAAAATTTATTTTATTTGTGAATGCTCTTTAACTGCTATGGTTTTAGGCTTTTGGGCATGATAGAGTCCATAATTTTGATCATACGCCTCTTTATCAGACTTAATATTCTTTTACATACCGCAAATCTACCACACGGGACCACCGGATTTACTTCGCTTCTGAAGGAAGCTATGCAAAAAAAATTACACCCGAAAAATACCAACCCACTCCGCCGGGTTTGAACCCGTGACGTTGGAAACCAGAGGTTAGCATGTCACCCCAGGATCATTGAGGACGACAAGAATGGGATGTTAATGTTAGACATAGCGGCCAGCTCTTTAGCCTAGTGTATTGCCTTATTCCAACGTATCTGTAGGGAAGTATGTAATAAATGTATTTCTGCAAATTTTTATTTCGACATACTTAAAGTAGATAAAAAGATAAGATTTTGTGGCTTAGTTTGTTTCAGAATTGGTAGAGAAAATCGCGTGAATTTAACACACACCCTAATTTTTTTCAATGTATTTTTCGGAGGCACTTTATTCATTGTGACCAGAGCTACAGAAACACTGTTACTTTGAGCACAATTTCAAAAAGGCAAAATCATTTTAAAGTAATTTTGTTATTCATTAATGTATGCACTCGACGTAGACTAAATGACTGTGGTGGAAAAATAAACAAGCGAACAATTTGTTAATCACCCGCTGACAAAGGGTTTTATGCAGAACCGGCGAGAATTCGGAGTGCATTTGACACCGTACCATATTAACATATCATTATACATTTAAATATGAAAAAAATGAAGGTACATTCAATCTGATCCACTTCATGCAAAATGGTGACATCTACTGCTAAGGAAAAATTATAGTTAGAACGATAGTGAAAGTGTTTACTAAGCATTCTGAAATAGCAGAATATGCTCAGAGTATACTAAGTAAAGAACATATTACTAAGAAATTTGATGTCGAGATTGAATTAGAAAAATCTAATGTACATGAATTTCTCTACTTAAAATTATTGCTAAAAAAATATGTTTCTATTTACTTCATGCTAATCGAGAAAAAAATAGCAGAAATGGTCTCATTACTTGCTTCCATGTAAGTAGGAGGAAAATAAGGGAGTACACTAACTAAAGTGATAGTCAAAAGCTGGTTTCTTTGGTATTGAAGTTCCTTTATTAGTATGGACAGGAGTTGACAAATTCCCGTATGAGAAAAGCGTAAGTATTTTAAAACTGAAGAATATCTAAAAAATAATAAACTATACGAAAAACATGTATATAAAATAAATGGTGTGTTTTAACGAGCTTTAAATTTTGTTTGTGTAGTAACCTTTGTCTATTCTTACAGTTTACCAGTTATGCAAAATTCCACAAAATTTATCCAGAATAAAGATGTCTTCATAGGCTATTCCGAGAAAATTTAAAGTATACATTTCATTTATCATGTTAATATCTTTATTATAGGATACTTTAATGAAAATCGTTAGAGCCATTTTTTAGAAAATCAAAATTTTTGGAAAATGTTCCATGTAAAGGGTAGTTGGGGGTGGGGTGATTTTCCTGTAAATCTTCGTGTTGCACGCTAGGAAGATACTGAACTTAAATAGCAAGTTTGGTATTTAACGAATTTTTGTTTTTGGACTATGCTGCACATAGACATACACACACATACGGACATTTTTCTAAAAATATTTTGTTTTTTTTTGGATCAGGGGGTCTTGAAACATATATTTCCGGTAAAATCTCGGTATCGAATGTTTGGGTGCAATACAATACCTACTCTATACACTATGTAGATAGTACGTGTAGAGAAATTAAAAATATTTTGAGGCTCCATGAAATCAAAAAATGTATATACTATACTCACATAACTATGCTGCAAAGAATAATTTTCACCAAATGTTATTCTTCTATCTACTTCACGTTTATCAGCATAAACAGTAGTAGAAATGATTCCATTTCACAATGATTCCTTGTTAAAAACGGAACAACAAAATTCAGTAAGCTAAAGCGGTAGTCAAATCTTTTAAAATCCGGTAGCTATGTGATGGTAGCAAAATTCCATTCTCTTTGCTTCACCAGGATCAAAAAAGTATGAACAATTACTTCCGAAGTATGAAAAATTACTTCCGAAGTAAGAAAAATGTAAGAATTGTAAAATTCTAATTAATAACAAGGAAAATCTCTGAAATTATTAGCTCCATAACAGAAACGTATTTTACATAAATCGACGATTTTTATCATATGTTGCGGTTAACCAATTATGTAAATTCATCCAGAATGAAGAGGATTTCTGAAGCTTTTCCGAAGAAATTCAAAATATACATTTTATTTGTCATTTAATGCCTTTTATACACTGTATTTCAATCAAAATTGTTACGAGTCCCTTTAGGAAGATAAAAAAGTATAGAAAATCTACCAAGTGAAGAGTAGAATAGGGTATCGAAATTTCATAAAAATTTTCATGTCGCAAATAGATACAGAGCTCAAATACCAAATTTAATATTTAAATGACTTTGGGTTTTCGATTATGCTTTCTCTATCTGTGTTTCTAAAAATGTTTTTTCTGTATTCAGGGGTCATAGAACATGCATTTTCTGTAATATTTTGTTATACATTTTTTAGTTGAAATGCACCAACTTCTCGGCTACATATTATTGCACACACATGGTAGAGAATGTAAAAGGTAGTTTTAGAAAAATTATAATGTGTGGGTATCTATATGCGTCTCTGTGAACAACATTAACTGCAAAACAATACTTTGGTTAAATACAAAACTTGATATATAGGTTCAGAATATTCTAAAGAATGCAACACAAGCATTTTCAAGCTACCGCTGATGTGGAATATGTTTCGAAAAATGTGATTTCCTTAAAATTTACTGTAACGATATTTATTAAAAAAAATATGATGTGTTCCACTCACATTGCTTTCTCTACACCTGTTACAAATTGTTGTTAAAACACTTATGCTTCTATTTACTTCATGCTAATCCAGAAAAAAATTAGCAGAAATAGTCTTATTTCTTGCTACCTTCTAAGTAGAAGCGAAATAAGGAAGTACCATAAGTTAAAGTGATAGTCAAATGCTCGTTGCTATCTGACTGAAGTTGCTTTGTTTGTATGGACAGGAGTTGACAAATGCCTGTATGAGAAAAGTATGAGTTTTTCAAAGCTAAACTAATAACAAGAAATATTTCAAAACCCATCAACTCCACGAAAAAAAATATGTATTACTTAAACTTGTATTTTAACGTATTCTACATTTGTTGTGTGGTAAGTATTTATCTATCTCTTAAGGTTTAGCAGTTACACAAAATTCCTTAAAATTCATCCAAAATAAAGTAATCTTCAGAGACTGTTCCCAGAAAATTCAAGATATGCATTTTATTTGTCATGTTATATGGTAGTTGGGGATTTTTTTTTTGGAAAGGTTTGTGTCGGATCCTTCGAAGATACCAAACCTAAATACCAAGGATGGTTTTGAACGGACTTTCCGTTTTTGAGCTATATGCCCACAGACACACACAAACAGACACACAACACACGAACCTTTTTTTTAAAAATGCTTTTCTTGGATTCGGGGTTTCAAAACATGTATTTCCGGTGAAAACCCGGGTATCGAATTTTTGGGTGCATTACAATACCTTCTCTATACACTATATATACATAATACGAATACAGAAAGTAATGAACTATATTAAAGACATGTACATCACAAATAAAGTGTAAATCTTTAAATGTCTGGGAATAGTCTCTCAAACCCTCATCATTCGGTATGCATTTTGAATAACTGATAAACCATAAGAGATAGACAAAAACACAAGAAGTGTAGATCTCGTTAAAACACAGAGTTTATCTCAGGCTCATTTTTTGTGGAGTTAAGCATTTCCCGGATATTCCTTGTTTTGGTTTAAATTTCCGAATACCTATTAATTTTCTCAAATGAAACATTTTCATTTGTTTTTCCTGTTTCTTTTTATTCTGGTCATGCGAATAAAATTGATTTCAAAAACGTCACATAGCGACCACCTCTTAAAACTTGCATTATCATTTTTGGCTAGTGTATTGCCTAATTTATATTGTACTTAAAAGGAAGTGAGTAAGAGCAATGTTTTTATAAACCAGAATGACATAGTAGGAGAGTAAGCTTTTGTGAAATAGTTTGTAGCAGAATAAGTAGAGAAATTAATATGAATGTAATGCATAAAACTTTTTTACTTTCTTTAGCACGAATGTACAAAGTATATAGTATACACAGAAGGTATTGTACTCCACAATTTATGTAGAGTTAACCGTTTGTTTTTTTATTTATTCCGCGTTATAGGTTTCAACTTTAAGCTATTTGAACTTTTCTCAAATGAGAAAATATTTTTTTCGTCTATCTTTTGTTTGACGCTAAGCAAGCAAAAAGAAGGAATTTGAATTGCTTACATAACAAACGGATCTTAACAGATTTGACTTTAACCAAGTGCATTTCCATAACTTCTCTTCTACTTGCTCAGAATCACGTAAAAATACCATTCTGCTAATGTTTATCTCAATAAGTAAGATGTAGATAGAAGAATAAACTTTTGTAAGAATAGTTTGTTTGCGAAACAGATAGAGAAAGTCATGTGAATGGAAACATCCCAATTTGTTCAATTTCTTACAGTTTACCAGCAATGCAAAGTCATTCAGAAGATGGAATCTCGGAGGATTTCCCAGGAAATTCAATATATACATTTTATTTGTTATTTATATGGTTATAGTACACGGTATTTCAATCATGAGAGACAATTCAAGGAAAATTAAAAATATCCAAAAATCTTTCATGTAAAGGCTACTCTGAGGTGGGGGAATTTCTTGAAAATCTTCGTCGCAATACTTGAAAATGCTGGACTCCTATATAAAAGTTGGTATTTAAATTATTTTGGGGGGTTATGGTGTTCACAGAGGCACACAGAATTCTTCTAAAAATATTTTTTATTCAGAGATCCTAGAAGCCATTATTTTCAGCGAAAATTTGGTATATATTTTTTTTTTTCATTAGAATGTGATACATTTCCTGGCTACTATTTATATTACACATGCATGTAGAGAAAGTAAAAAAATAATTTCAAATGAGGCGCTCTTTGTGGATGTCTGAGAGTCTATGCATCTGTCTGTAAAAACATAACTACAAAACGAAATATTAGTTAAATACTAAAATTGATATTAAAGTTCTGGATATTCAAAGAATGCAACGAAAATATTTTCAAGAAAATCTTCATCCAAACTGACTTTACGTGGAATATTTAAAATAAAATTGATTTTATCAAAAATAGCTGTAATGACTTTAATTTAAATAACACATGTTTAAATTATTTTCATTTAAAATTAAATATATATTTCAAACGTTTTGGAAATAGCTGTAAAGGGAAGTTGGGGTGGGACTTTCTTGAAAATCTTAGTTTCGCATCCTTGGAAGATACTGTGCTTATATACCAAGTATAAATATTCGAAGATATTCAAGAAAATCCACCACCCTCAGCTACCCTTAACATGGAAAATTTTTCAAAAATTTTGATTTTCTGAAAAATGGTTTTAACAATTTAAATTAAAATGACGTATATTATAGATATTTACCTGACAAAATGTATATCTTTTCGTGGAGAAGATTGTTTTTGAGATATTCCTTGTTACTGGTTTTAGCATTGAAAAACATTCTTTTCTCATACGGGAATTTGTCAACTCCTGTCCAAAGAAACAAAGGAACTTCAGTTACATAGCAACTGGCTTTTGACTAATACTTCAGCCTATGCTAATCCCCTATTTCCCTTCTACTTGCATGAAAGCAAGACTATTTCTACTACTTTTTCTCGATCAGCATGATTTAAAAAGAAGCATAAGCTTTTTAACAACAATTTGTTGCAGAGATGTAGAGAAGGTCATGTGAATGCAACACATCAGATTTTTTGATTCAGGGAGACTCAAAACATATACATATTTCCGGTGAAAACTCAGTATTGAATTTTTGGGTGCAATACACTACCTTCCGTATACACTATGAATAAATGCGACACGAATATTTTCAAGAAAATCCCCCCACACCTAAGTACCCTTTACATGGAGAAAATTTCAAAAATGTTTTCTGAAAAACGGCTCTAAAGATTTTGATTAAAGTCTCTTATATTTAAGACATTTACATGGCAAATAAAATACATATCTTGAATTTTGTAGGAATAGCCTTTGAAGACTGTTTATTCTGGATGATTTTTTTTTAATTTTGCATAGCTGGTAAACCGCAGGAGATAGACAAAGACTTACTATACAAAATATGTACGCAATTTATGCTACATACATTTTTCGTACAGTTGACTGTTTTTGAGATATTCATTGTTATTGTTTTCAGTTTTAAAATATCTAAACTTTTCTCATACGATATCTTGTGAAGTCCTGACCATACAAAGAATCGGATTTCAATCCCATAGCAACTATATTTTAAAACATTTGACTGTCGGTTTAGCCTAGTATATTCCCTTATTTCCCTTCTATTTACAACGAAGTAAGTAATAAGACAGTTTCTGCTAATGTTTATTTCGATTAGTATGACATGGATACAAGAATAAGTTTATTAAGAATAATTTGTTTATAAAATGTTTCTATAAATTTTGTTTTCTACACAGAGATGTAGACAACGTTATGAGAATGGAGAGTTTTGCTCCCAGTTAATGAAAGAAACAAAACACTTCCAGTAGAAAAGTTACATTTAGGTTTCCTTTGTAGCAAACAGTGTTCTTTGCCTGAGAGAGAGCATCAGGGCATGAAAGTTGACATTTTTCCGGATGAAGACCCACACATTGGTCGGATGAAGACCGGCAGGTGCTGAGGGCCCTCCATGCCAAATCCACGAGTTTTCCTGCCCACCCCTCAAAATAGCCACCTCGTGTGAATTATTCTAATTTTATCACATGACAACCCTTCCTGCTGCTGGTCACGGAAGGAGGAAGGAGCCACGTCGGATTTCACCAAGATGGATAGCTCTCTCTCGCTCAGATCCTCGTTAATTATCCTGCTCTTCTCTCCGATTATATCGACTGGGATGTCCTTTTCAGGTACCAAGCGAATATTCATTGCCGGAAAAAATGGAAAAGCGCTCGCCATTAAATGTTACGATTGCGAACAAAATGTGTAATTATTAAAAACACTGTGCTGGATATTATACCTTTTGGAAAGCTCTATTGTTACAGCCAGGTCACTGTTCGCCAAATGTGGCAACAAAGTCTGACTTCGATCCTTGTATGAGCTTTTGTTTTTCACAACCTGTACAAGCTATTTTACTTTAAGCTATTTAATAGTATTTTCTCTACGGAATACTATATACAAGGTGTTAATGAACTACACCGAAATAATTTGCGAGATTGTGCACGTGACTGATATAAGTAATTTGAGATCGGCGATGCATGGTCCCCGGATAAACATAACGCAACTACATAGTGTTAAACGTGCGGGTATCAGGTGCTAATAAGTCGGTGTTAAAGCAAAGCAGGTTGAAAAAATTACTTAGAATGCCTTTAAAACTGCTGCCCGAGTATAGAAATATCGATTTTAGCAGCTCGTTACTGGCGTTCTCAAGATATAATGTCGGAAAGTTTTGTAAAATCTTGAATTAATCACTTGACAATGCCACACTGAGCATTCATTAACTACGTTTTTGAGTTATGTAGCCTACTCTGGAGGTGTTTTTTCAAGTGTTCTGGTGGCTTAATGCGAAACGCGGGAAGCTCCTATCCCAAAGGTCATGAATTCCATTCCTGTCATAGAGTAATTTTTTTTATTACGTGGCGTACTGGCATTTCAGAAATTTATAGCCGTTACTTCGAAAGTTCAATAAACAGGCCATAAGTCTCCTATCTCAAATTACTTATTTAAGTAATCTACATATTCTGTGAAAATATTTCGGTATACTTCATTAACACCCTGTATATACACAAATACATTGTAGGTACATCTTAATTACATTTATATAGTTTAAATGAAGTATACAATTTCATTTTTAAAATAAAAATTTAATTTTATAAATATCTTCAAAGACAATAATTATCTCAATAACAGCTTTGGTGTTTCATTTGAGAAGATTTTGCATTTGAGCCAAAAAGTGATACCGAGATTCAATAGAAAAAAAAATCTGATGTGTTACACACACATAATTTTCTCTAGATGCTCTAAAAACTTCCTTTAAAAGATTATTCTTCTTTTTACACAATGCTAATCGAAATAAACACTGGCAGAATGCTACACCGTAAAGCTCATAATAATCTGGAGAAGAGCATGATTAATACGAAGCAGTTAAATATTATTGTGCTTAGATTCGGGAACAGTTGATACAGCTCGTTCCAAAGAGATCAGTTATTAGCCTCCAATTAAACATTCCCAGTATATTAACTGGTGTTGTCAATTGGCGTCCTACCAACGCATATGCTATCAGAAAGATTTCACAGCCTGCAACCTTTTTAGCTAGTCGTCCACAGAAGTTCTGTGCAACCAAATACGATCGCTGTATTTTCAGCAAATGTGCTAAAAAAAATATCTGATATGTTACACTCACATGACTTTCTCTAGCTCTTCTACAAATTTCTTACATAAGAGTATTCTTCTTCCTGCACCTTCCTAATCGAGATAATCATTAGAATGTTCATACTACTTAGTTCCTTACATGAAGAAAGAAAATAAGGGAGTACATTAGGCTAAACCGATAGTCAATTGTTTTAAAAGCTGTCGTTATTCGATCGCCATTGCAAATCGCTTCCTTGCTAGGCCAGGAGTATAACAAAAGAAAAACAGACACTTCCTGTCTAAGAAAAGTTTAAGTACTTAAAACTGAAACAAAAAACAAGCAATATCTTGGAAACGCTTACCTCCACAACAAAAATGTAAAGGACATAAGCTATGTGTTTTGATCAGATCAACATTTTCCGTGCAGTAACTTTTTGTATATCTCTTAGCGTTTAGCAGTTAAGCAAAATTCATCCATAATAAAGTGCTCTTCAGAGGCTATTCCCAAAAAATTCAAGAAAAATACATTTTACTTGGTATGTAAATATGTTTAATATACTGGATGTTAATCAAAATTGTTAGCCATTTTTTAGAAAATCAAAACTTTCGAAAATGTTTCCATGTGAAGGGTGGTTGGTGGTGGGGAGATTTTCTTGAAAATCTTCGTGTTGCTTCTTTGGAAGATACCAAGTTTAGTATTTAACGGTCTTTTCGTTTTTGAGCTATGCTGTCCACAGACACACACACACATACACACGGACCTTTCTCTGAAAATGCTTTTATTGGATACAGGGGGTCCCAAAACATGTATTTCCGGTGAAATCTCAGTATCGAATTTTTGAGTGGGATACAATATTTCCTCTATACACTATGCACATAGTACGTATAGAGAAAGTAAAAAAAAACTAATAGAAAAATATGTGTTACACTCACATGACTTTCTCTAGCTACTCTGCAATCAAACTTCTTACGAAAGATAATTATTCTTTCAACACCATGCTAACCGAGATAAACATTAGCAGAATGTTATTACTTAGTTCCTTATAAGTAGAATGGAACTAATGGAATGCACCATGCTAAAGTGATAGTCAAATGTTTTAAAAGGCTGTCGTTATGAGATTATCGTTGCAAATCGCGTCTTTGTTTGGCCAAGAGTAGAGCAAAAGAAAAACAGACACTTCCGTCTGAGAAAAGTATAAGTATTCCATAATTTAAACTAATAACAAGGAATGACTCGAAAACGGTAAGCTCTACGAGAGTATCCAGAATAAACAGGTGTTTAGGAGCTATTCACAGAAAATTCAAGATATACATTTTATTTCTGATAGAAATGGCTTTAATATGTGGGATTTTAATGAAAATCATTAGAGCTATTTTTTAAAAAAATCTGATGTGTTCCATTCACACGACTTTCTCTACCTCTATGCACAAATTATTGTTAAAAAGCTTATGCTTCTATTTACTTCACACTAATCGAGAAATAAATTAGTACAAATAGTCTTATTACTTGCTTCCTTGTAAGCAGAAGGGAAATAAGCGAGTGCTATAGGCTAAACAAATAATCAAAAGCTGGTTGCTATGTGATTGAAGTTCCTTTGTTTCTATGGACAGGAGTTGACAGTTTTTCATAGCTGAAACCACAAACAAGGAATATGTCAAAAACGATCAACTCCACGAAAAAAATGTATATAACATAAATTGTGTGTTTGAATGTGCTCTACATTTTTTGTGTGTTAAGTTTTTGCTCATCTTTTACGGTTTAACAGTTATGCAAAATTCCGTGAAATTTATCCAGAATAAAGTGGTCTTCAGAGGCTATTCCCAGAAAATTCAAGATATACATTTTAATTTACGAAATTTTAATCAAAATCGGTAAAGCCATTCTTAAGAAAATCAAAATTTTTGAATAAAGTTCCATATAAAGGGTAGTTGGGGGTGGGGGATGTTCTTGAAATGTTATTTGGTGTTGCATCCTTGGAAGGTACCAAACTAAAATTATCAAGTTTGGTATTCAACGGTCTTTTCGTTTTTGAGCTATGCTGTCCACATGCACACAGACAGACTCACACACACGCACGCACACACGGACCTTTTTCCAAAAATGCTTTTTTTGGATTCAGGGGAACCCAAAACATGTATTTCCGGTAAAATCTCGGTATCGATTTTTGGGTGCAATACAATACCTTCTCTATACACTATGTACATAGTACGTGTAGAGAAAGTAAAAGAAATCGAAAACCTTTTCCATGTAAAGAGTAGTTAGACCTGGGGGGATTTTCTTAAAATCTTCGTGACACGTCTTCGGAAGAGACCAAACTTAACTACCAAGTTTGGTATTTCACCGTCTTTTCGTTTTTGAGCTATGCTGTCCACACAGCTAACCCCCCCCCCACACACACACACGGACCTATTTCTGAGAATGATTTTTTTGGATTCAAGGGGTCCTAAAACATGTATTTCCGGTGAAAACTCGACATCGAATTTTTGGGTCGAATAATACTTCTCTATCCCTATGTACATTGTACTTATGGGGTTAGAGAAAGTAAAAAAGAAAATAATAAACTATGCATGTGTGTGTTAATCTACAGTAACAGTCTCTAGATTATACACATCCGCGCCCAGTAAACCAAGCGAAAAACTAGATGGTACAGGAAGACCTCTAGGGGTAAAAATTTGCAAGTTGCTGAAATAAATGATACAGAACGGCAACTGCGCAACAATGTTTGACATATCTCAACCACTTAGGCCGTGCCGTGGTTACTAAGGCGGCCTGGGTTCAATCCTAAGCGACGGCGTGGGAATTGTGGTGGACAAAGCAGTGCAGGAGCGGGTTTTCTCCGGGTTATTCGGTTTTCCCCGCCATCGCATTCCACCGGTGGTCCATCTTCACCCCATATATCTTCAGTGTCATCCCCTGCAGTGCATTAGTAAGAAAAAAGCAGGCATTAAACACTATAAAAAATCTTATGTGTTACACTCTTATGACTTTCTCTAGCTGCCCTACAAACGTCTTACAAAACGTTCTTCTTCTTTCTATACCATGTAAATCGAGGTAAACATTAGCAGAATGTTCATATCACATAGTTCCTTATAAGTAGAAGGCAACTAAAGGAATACGCTATGGTAAAGTGATAGTCAAATGTTTTAAAAGCTATCGTTATGCGATTGTTATTGTAAATCGTTTCTTTGCTTGGCCAGGAGTAGAACATACGAAAAACGGACACTTTCTGTCTGAGAAAAGTTTAAGTACTTCACAATTGAAACCAATAACAAGAAATATCTTCGAAACGGTTACCTCCACAACAAAAACGTAAAGGATATAAATGGTGTGTTTTGACGTGATGTACATTTTTTGTGGAGTGAAGTTTTGTCTATCTCTTACGGTTTAGCAGTTAAGCAAAATGGTAAAATTCGTCCAAAATAAAGAGGTCTTCAGAGACTATTCCCAGATAATTTGAGATATACATTTTATTTCGGATATAAATAGTTTTAATATGCGGGATTTTAATCAAAATCGTTGTCCACAGACACACACACACACACACACACACACACACACGGACCTTTTTTTAAAAATACCTCTTTCGTACTCAGGGGACTCCAAAACATATATTTCCGGTGAAATCTCGACATCGAATTTTGGGGTGCATTACAATACCTTCTCTGTCCCTATGTACATTGTACATATGGTGCTAGAGAAAGCAAAAATACCTGAATCAAAGCACCTACTGATCAGGGAAACAGTCACAATTTGCGCTATATGCCAAATAAATATGAAATAGAGGAACAAAATTCTTCTTAGATTGATAAATATAGATTAATGAAATGTTCTAGATAGTGTGGTATAAACGTTGAAATTGGTGGTCTAATAGCGAACGTAATCCTCAAAGGTGAAGATGATGTGGCACATAGCTATTGCAGCATGACGTATAGAGCTGTGACGTATTATCCTCACATCATGCATCGGTTGTTACCTACATGGACACTGACCTTGCTTCATTACGGTAAATTACCTCGTAACACACACGTCACTCACGACTGTTTCATTGTGAGAGCCTTCCTTGGAAGGAACTAACATCTGCAAACGAGACCTTCTAACCCGTAACACAGTTTATTTTATAAAACATTTCTCGTGTAATTTTTATAATAAAATTATCTTACTACTTTCTCTATACGTACAATGTACAAAAAATTCAATACCGAGATTTCACCACCTGAATCCAAAAAAAAAAGCATTTTTAAAAAAATCTCCGTGTGTGGTCTATCAGTCTGTGTGTCTTTGGGCAGCATAGCTCAAAAACGAAAAGACCGTTAAATACCAAACTTGGCATTTAAATTCAGCATCTTCCAAGGATGCGACACGAAGATTTTTAAGAAAATCCCCCCAACCTAACTACCTTTGACGTGGAACAATTTTCGAAAATGTTTTTCTTGAAAATGAATCTAACGAATTTGATTAAATTGCCACATATTAAAGCCAGTTCTACCACAAATAAAATGTATATCTTGAATTTTCTGGGAATAGCTTCTAAAGACCTGTTTATTCTGGATGAATTTTACTTAATTTGACAGAACTAGTAAACCGTAAGAGATAGATAAAAACTTACTACACAAAAAATGTAGATCTTGTTAAAATTCTTTTTCGTAGATCTTACCATTTTCAAGGTATTCCTTGTCATTAGTTTCAGTTGTGAAGTACTCATACCTTTCTCCGACGGGAGTGTCCGTTCGTCTTTTGTTCTACTCCTGGTCAAGCAAAGAAGCGATTTGCAATGATAACAGCATAACGACAGCTTTCAAACGTTTGACTATCGCTTAAACGTAGTGCATTGCCTTAGTTCCAGTCTACTTATAAGGAACTAAGTAATAAATTCTGCTAATGTTTATCTCGATCAGCGAGGCATTGAAAGAAGAATCACCTACTGTAAGAAGTTTGTAGAGTAGCTAGAGAAAGTCATGTGAGTGTAACACATCAGTTGTTTTTACTTTCTCTATACGCACTATGTACGTAGTGTATAGAGAAGGTATTGCACTTCACCCAAAAATTTGATACCGCGATTTCAATGGAAATATATGTTTTTGGGTCCCCTGTATCCAAAAAAAGCATTTTCACAAAAATGTCCGTGTGTGTGTGTGTGTGTGTCCGTGTGTCTGTGAACTCGATAAATCATAAACGAAAAGTCGGTAAAATACCAAACTTGGTATTTAAGTTTAGTATCTTTCAGGGATGTGACACGAAAATTTAAAAAAAAAAAAAGCCCTCCACCCAAACTACGCTTTACATGGAACTTTTTTCAAAAATTTTGATTTTCTTAAAAATGGCTCTAACGGTTTTGATTAAAATTTCGTATATTAAAGATATTTACCTGACAAATAAAATGTATATCTTGAATTTTCTGGGAATAGCCTCGAAGACTACTTTATTCTGGATGAATTTTACGGAATTTTGAATAACTGCTTAACCGTAAGAGATGGACAAAAACTTACTTAACAAAAAATGTAGAGCACGTTAAAACACACAATTTATGTTATATACATTTTTTTCGTGGAGTCATCGTTTTTGAGTCATTCCTTGTTTTTGGTTTCTGCTATGGAAACTTATACTTTTCTCATATAGGAATTTGTCAACTGCTTCCACACAAAAGAATTTCAGTGACATAGCAACCAGCAAGGAACAAAGCAAACATAGCAACAAGGAACCAAGTAATAAGACTATTTCTGCTATTTTAGTCTGATTAACATGAAGTAAATAGTTGTATAAGCTTTTTAAGAGTAATTTGTTGCAGAGATGTAGAGAAAGTCATGTGAATGGTACACATCAGATTTTTTTTTCCTAGTGCTTACCCCAGAGAGAGAAATGCTTGACGTCGCCTCAACATAACATTTCTGATCTCGGCACTTACACGAATTTCTCTGACCACGAAAAATTAATATGTACATGCACACAAATATATATATATATACAGGTGTTAATAAACTACACCGAAATAATTTGCGAGATTGTGCACGTGACTGATATAAGTAATTTGAGACCGGCGATGCATGGTCCCCGGATAAACATAACGCAGCTACATAGCGCTAAACGTGTGGGTATCAGGTGCTGATAAGTCCGTGTTAAAGCAAATCAAGTTGTAAAAATGGCTTGGAATGTCTTCAAAACTGCTGCCCAAGTATAAAAATATCAATTTTTAGCAGCTCGTTACTACCGTACTCAAGATTTAATGTCGCAAAAATCTATAAAACCTCGAACTAATCACTTGACAGTGCGACACAGAGCATTCATTAACTAAGTTCTTGACTTATGTAGCCTACTCTGGAGGCGTTTTTTCAACTATTCTGGAGGTTTAATGCGTAACGCGGGGAACTGCTATCCCAAAGGTAGAATAAATGTTTTTTATTATTATTTTTTTCATTCCAGACGAAGTGCCGTGATAGGTACTGATCTCGTTAAAATATACAGCTTATATTGTATACTTTTTCGTGAAGTTAACCATTTCCAAGATATTCCTTATTATTGGTTTCACTTTAAATTTCAATCAGTCTTTAAAAAATTTGACTGTTCATTTAGCCTAGTGCGTTCTGTTATTTCCCTATAAGACCATTTCCGTTAATGTTTATCTTGTTAACATGAAGTAGAAGAATCAGCTTTTATAATAATAGTTTGTTACAGAATAGGTAGAGGAAGCTAATCGAAGGTAGAACACATTTACTTTCTCTACACGTACAATGTACATAGTGTATAGAGAAGGTATTCGGGGCCGTGCCGTGGCCGAGTGGTTAGACCACTTGCCTCTCTCCTAGACGGCCGGGGTTCGATCCCAAGCGACCGCATGTGAGATGTGGTGGACAAAGCGGCGATGGGGCTCGTTTTCTCCGGGTACTCCGGTTTCCCTCGCCATCGCATTCCACCGGTGCTCCATCATCATTCATGTATCACCAGTGTCACCGCCTGCGGTGCCATAAGTAGTTAAAGCCGGCGTTAAACACTACAAAAAAAAAAGAGAAGGTATTCATTCCACCCAGAAATTTTATACCAAGATTTCATCAGAAATATTTGTTTTGGGTCTTCCTGAATCCAAAAAAGCATTTTTGGAAAAAGGTCCGTGTGTGTATGCGTGTGTGAGTGTGGGCAGCATAGCTCATAAACGAAAAGACCGTTAAATACAAAACTTGGTATTTAAGTTTGGTATCTTCCAAGGATGCGACACGAAGATTTTCAAGAAAATCCCCCTACCTAAAACCCCAATTACCTTTTACATAGAGCTTTTTTCCAAAGTTTTGATTTTTTAAAAAATGACTAACGATTTTGATTAAAATGTTGTATAATAAATATATTTACATGGCAAATTAAATGTGTATCTTGAATTTTCTGGGAATAGCCTCTGAAGACCACTTTATTCTCGATCAATTTTAAGGAATTTTGTATGACTGCTAAACCGTAAGAGATGGATAAAAACTTACCACACAATGTATGAAGAGCATCTAAAAACACACAATTTATGTTATATACATTTTTTTCCTGAAGTTGGTCGTTTTTTTATGTATTCCTGCTAATTTTTCCTCGATTAGCATGAAGCAAATAAAAGCATCAGCTTTCTAAGAATAATTTGTTGCAGAAGTGTAGAGAAAGTCATGTGAATGTAACACATCAGATCGTATTGTGCCCAAAGGAGGATTGGAAACCGGATACCATAATAAAGCTGTTATTCTCAAACGGGCCACGCGACAGCACCCTTTCTTACCTGTATACCTGCAGCCCATTCTGGAACGGGCCGGACACGTGAACATTGTGTCTGTCACGTGTCTATTGTACGCAGTGCACCGTCCTCTGTCACCTATTATGCATTACCTTCGCTTTATGCCCTTAAGCTCGGCATGCTGAGAATGATGTCCCATCATGAGGGACGTTACGGCAAATTACCTTTCGACCGTAATGACATCTGTGCTTGTCCCGTCTTGACATAATTATTCTATGGATCTTAGGCGTACACATCTCTGATTATCACGTCATTATTTGCATCATAATAAAGCAAATGTAAATATTTTACCTTCTCTATTGTGTTAGAGGAAGGTATTATTTTCAATCCAAAGATTCGATACCGAGATATATTATTATTTCATTTATATTGCCCTATTTAGGGTCATATCGGGGGATTTGCGTTAGAAACAACTTGTCTGTGGGTTCTTTACATTGTTTTTGTTTTTAATTTGTACAGTTCCGGAGTCTGGTTGGGACTCCGCGCATTATCCCTTTTTATTTTTCCTTTTTTCCCTAAATTTCCTTTGTTTACCGTTTTTAGGGTCGTCTCCTTAGCATGATGGTAGCGTTGCTGCTTGCCAAGCGGGAGATCTGGGTTCGATTCCCAGTACCGGCGTGGGGAGACCTGGACCGAGGTGCTCTCAGCCTCGTGAGGTCCCTGAGGGGCAATTGAGGAGCTACTTGATGGGGAAATAGCGGCTCCAGGTCGTGAAGACCGCATTAACTGGCCGGGGGGATCGAAGCGCTGATCACGTGTCAACCCCATCCATGACGAGATGGGGGACGTAGCGGCCGGGCGGTAGGCCAAGGCTCTTAGTGAGGTGTGCCACGGAGTCATTACCGTTTTTCTTTTTTATGAAACACACACATGTACACATTCACAAACACGAGACTCGAACCCAAGGTCCCCTGCGCCACGAAGTACCAAAGCGAGATACTACTAGGGTATCCAACAAAGCGCTTTTAGTAAAATATCCGTGTGTGTACAAGTATGTGTGCATGTGTATGTGTGTGTGTGTGTGTAATTAAAATCGGAAAGTCAGTTAATTACCAAGCTTGATATTTCACTCCACTGTCGTTAAAGGATTGACACAAACATTTTCAAGACAATTTCGCTGCAATAAACTAACCTTTGTATGGTACTTTCTTATGTTGATTTTCCCAAAAATGACTAACATATTTATTAAAATACTATTTATTTTAAGATATTTTCTGGGAATCACCTCTAAATATCACTTCATTCTCGATGAAAATGTAAAAGATGGAAAAAATCTTGCTACACCGAAACTGTAGATCTTATTAAAGCACATAATTTACTCAGAATTCAGACTGCAAGAGACAACATGAAATGTGCCAACTTGTATGTATGTATGTATGTATGTATGTATGTATGTATGTATGTATGTATGTATGTATGTATGTATGTATGTATGTATGTATGTATGTATGTATGTATGTATGTATGTATGTATGTATGTATGCATGCATGCATGCATGTATGTGTGTATGTATGTATGCATGCATGCATGTATGTATGTATGTATGCATGCATGTGTGTATGTATGTATGTATGTATGTATGTATGTATGTATGTATGTATGTATGTATGTATGCATGTATGTATGCATGTATGTATGTGTGTGTATGTATGTATGTATGTATGTATGTATGTATGTATGTATGTATGTATGTATGTATGTATGTATGTATGTATGTATGTATGTATGTATGCATGCATGCATGTATGTGTGTATGTATTTATGTATGTATGCATGCATGTATGTATGTATGTGTATGTATGTATGCATGCATGTATGTATGTGTGTGTATGTATGTAGGTAGGTAGGTAGGTAGATATGCATGCATGCGTGTATGTAATGTAATGTAATGTAATGTATGTATGTATGTATGATGTATTCTCTGCAATTGGGTGTTGCCCGGTGGCAGAGTTAATTATACAAAATTCACTTACAATAATAACCTTAAGTTAAATTAAGAATAGTAATACAAATAACATATTACATATACGTACATATTTTTTTTAAATGCCTATCTTCTTATTATTCAGTATAACAATACTTATGTCAACTACCAGCTAGTTTATAAACAGTTATTATGAAGCCTCAACATTAATACTATACATTACTGATATATACATTAATAATAATATACACTAATACAGTTTCTGATATCCTTAATTGCTTCAGAATATTTACTCAAGTTAACTAACATTTATTCTCTTTAAATAATACCTTAACAGATTTAAGGTCAGAGGGGAGCCCTGAAAGGCTCCATTCTTCAATGGTCCTATTAGCAAAATAAAATTTTCCTACGACGGTTCTGTACCTTCTACCCTTTATCATATACAAATGATCGTTTCGTCCCTAGTATGCTGGGCTTTCTAAACTCTTTTTAACGTCCACCCATACATTTCAACCAGTATAAGCTTTAAATAGTGCGACTAACCTATGTGTTTTACGCCTAACTTAGCGGCAGAGCAAATTAATCAATCTGTCTACAAAAGCTTCTAGTAATGCTGCTTGGCATTCTTGTCTCTTGGGAAGAATTTTAAGGAAGCGAATTAGTTCGTAATTTACTAAAGATTTTAGAGGACTACAAATAACGGTTAACAGTTTAAACTCGGTACACATATATTTTAAATAACACTGTCTTCAAATGACACTATAACACTCCTCAAATCTCTTCCTAAAGATTATCAGCTTGCATTATTTATCGCTTATGGTGCCACAGATAAACATTAATTATTAAACGGCCCACGCATTAGTGCATCATTCTAGTTTACAATGTTTTTGTTGTTGTTAAACTTGGATATTTGCGAGAAAGGCAAAACGTGGTATTTTTACTTTCTCTACATGTACTAATGTACATAGTGTATGAGAAAGTATTGCATTCCACCCAAAAATTCGATACGAGATTTCACCGGAAATACATGTTTTAGGACCTCCTGAATCAAATTTTTTTTTTTTTTGGAAAAAGGTCCGTGTGTGTATATGTATCATAAATTGTGTATTTTAACGAGCTGTACATTTTTTGTGTGGTAAGCCCTTGTCAATCTCTTACAGTTTATAGTTATATAAAATTGCGCAAAATTCATCCAGAATAAACATGTGTTCAGAGGTTATTCCCAGATAATTGAAGATATGCATTTTATTTGTCGTGTAAATGTCTTAAATATAAGAGAATTAAATAAAATCGTTAGAAACATTTTTGAGAAAATCAAAATTGTCGAAATTTTTCCCATGTGAAAAGGTAGTTGAGGGGGAATTTTCTTGAAAACCTTCGTGATGGATTCTTGGAAGATACTAAGGTATTGGTATTTAACAGTATTTTCGTTTTTGAGATATGCTGCCCACAGACACACAGGCGGACATTTTTCTAAAAATGCTTTTGTGGATTCAGGGGGGTCTCAAAACATATATTTCCGATGAAATCTCGGTATCAAATTTTTAGGTGTAATATATTACTTTTCTATACACTATGCAATTAGTACATGTATAGAAAGTAAAAATATAAAGTAATTCGGGAAGCTTTACAAAAATATTATCGCTAAACAATTTCACTTGCTTCATCTAAGTGAGCCAGTTGTAATGATAATAAATTAAAGGAGTATGCAAATGACCTCAGACGCTATCATTATCTGATATAAATGCTGGTAAAATGAAAGAATAAAAGCTTCAGGTAGGCTGTTTAACTTAACCTAGATTTGAACCCGGTTCCACAACTTGAAGGTGAAACAGGTACATTTTCCTCTTGCACAACCGGTCACGATGACTCATGTTACACAAGGTTAGGGTTTTCTATACCAGGTGGCGCATATCTCCATACTACATTGCTGATGTATAAGTGCATTTATTCACATAACAATATCATACATTGAAGTGACCGGTGACTTTCTCTAGCTGCTCTACAAACCTGATACAAAAGATTATTCCACTTTGTACACAATGCTAATCGAGATAAATATTAGCAGAATGTTCTTATTACTTAGTTCCTTATAAGTAGAAGGTAATAAGGAAATTGCGCTGTGCTAAAGTGATTGTCAAATGTTTTAAAATCTATCGTTATGCGATTGTCATTGCAAATCACTTCTTTGCTTGGCCAGGAGTAGAACAAAAGAAAAACGACACTTTCTGTCTGAGAAAAGTTTAAGTACTTCGCAATTGAAACTAATAATAAGGAATACCTCGGAAACAGTTTTCTCTACAACAAAAACGTAAAGGCTATAAATCGTGTGTTTCGTCGTAAACTTTTTGTGTGGCGAGTTTCTATCTCTTATGGTTTAGCAGTTAAGCAAAATTCGGCAAAATTCGTCCAGAATAAAGAGGTATTCAGAGGTTATTCCCAAAAAATTCGAGATATGTATTTTATTTCGGACATAAAGAGCTTTTTAATATACGAGATTTTAATCAAAATCGTTAAGAGCTATTTTTAAGAAAATCAGCATTTTCGAAATGTTTTTCCATGCAAAGGTTAGTTTGTGGTGGGGGATTTTTTTGAAAATCTTCGTGTTGCATCCTTGGAAGATAGTAAAGCTAAATACCAAGTTTGGTATTTAACGTTTTTTTTTCGTTTTGGGGCTATGCTGTCCACAGACACACACACACACACACACACGTGGACCTTTTATTAAAACTTTTTTTTTGGACTCAGAGGACCCCAAAACATATATTTCCGGTGAAATATCGGTATAGAATTTTTGGGTTCATTACAATACCTTCTCTATCGCTATGTACATAGTACATATGGGGCTAGAGAAAGTAAAAAGACAAAGGTAATACACAATAAAACGTAATATTAAAACAGCACAAGGAATTAAAAGAGTAAGCACCTAGATAGAAATACAAGGATATTTAAATACAGCAATTTAAATTTACAGCACAGAGTATACCTTCATACATGTACCTTCTTATAATAGATAAATACACTTAAAAGAAATATATACACACATAATATATACACGATATATAAAACCATAACGCAACAGTTACCTAAATATGACATAAGATATATGTAAGTAAAACATTGTAGTCGCTTTTGTTTAGTAGTTCTTATCCCCCCCCCCTTCTCTTTTGGCAGCATTCTAGGTCTCAGCTCTCTTGCCTTAAGTATAAATTTATCTCGCCAGTCCACGTCTTCCGTGCCTGCCGGTAGCGTCCAGCATGCTTCTAGCTCTACATTCTCGGTGGTAAAGAATCACGGTGAATCTTTTTCCCTCCATTCTCCGTACCCCTACATCTTGCCAAGATGCGAGTCCATGACTCTTCTTCCTCGCAAATGGGAGATATGCGATTTTAAAATAATGCTCGCTGGACCCGGTCGCCCTCTTCGTTGGCACGTTTGGTGCTTAGCTTCTGCCGCGAAAGGGTCACGGGTTCAAATCACGTTGTGGGCATATATGCTTATTGTTGTGTGTGTTTGCGTACTGTCTATGTCATGCTATCCTTTTGATGACCAGAATATATTTGAAAATTCCAGCCGTTTGAGTGCTTACATATTCTTTATTTTTATTTATTTACACATTGAGCAAGGTATATATTGCGGATTCTCCAGTCTACTCAACCGTCGCCTAGCGACTCCTAAGGGGCACCCAGTCCAAGTATCACATCTTCAGCTATCATGAACATCTATAATTCACAGTTTTTCGTCTTAGTTCACTTCCTTTTTTTTTTTTTTTTTTTTTGCAGACAAGTTGGTATCCGTCTGTCAGTAATCGGTAGAAGCAACTGGGTGTTCGTGTTGGCAAGCCCTTCGCCATTACCCTTAGGGATGAGCCTGTGCGCACTAATATCCGATAGAGCTTTCTTTGCATCCATTAATCTGCGACGGGGCTGTCGTCCACTTTTCAGACCTGGAGTCGTATCATCACTCGCAGTATCAGAGGGTAGAGAAGACTGGGTCTCGCCAGCTGGTTCTTACTTTTTCCCGCTTACTCATCGGCTTAGTGTGGACAGTCCTTCATTAGATGATCTTGTTTTCCACTTTCCCGGCACAAAGCACTTGAAGGACGTCGTTGCCTTGGGATTTTTCTTTCTTTCGAAGCGAATATTCTTGGACTTCGAGGTGGGCGCAGCCGTTATCGTGACAATCTACATTCTATGTACTGTTAATGTATCGCGGATTGTTTTATAATAGCGACCACCAGACGCTGTCGTGTCTCGGAGTCGGGCATCCCGTCGGTGAAGGAATAGGCGGTTTCCTAAATCACGTAAGTAGGCGAGACGTTCACCAGAGGTTTGCTCACTAGCTGTTCGAATTTGAGGGTAAGTTCTTGTATCGTCTGTTCTTACTATTGCAGCCCTGACATAAGCTGACAGTTGACGACTGCGTGCAGATAAGCGATGGATATCGAACCTGTTCTCGAGGGCTTCTCAGATGATTCCCGACAATGCCGATGTCGGGATGTCATTTAATACGTTTGTCAGCTGGCTATCAGCTGTGCGGTTTTTTCCTCTGTTGATCATCAGTTGTGGATGATAACGGTGGCGTACTTCGGCGGAAGGCTTTGAAGGTGACCTGTTGTCGTACCTGGATGATTTGAGACGTACAGATGTTGTGTCGTGACATAGCTTCTCCACCTTCAAGTCCTAAGCCTTCCGTTGAACATTTTTTCATCATGGCGTTTAATTAAATAATTTAAAAATCAACTTTAACCAAGAGGACATACACCAACTTACACATAGCCATACGTATTTCGTAAAATTCTTATTTGATAAGGTTTTTTTTTATATAATAACGGTATGCTATTGGGAATACCTCCGCTTTTTACCATTTCCAGGTTTTACTTTACAAAAAAAATCGAGTTTGAGTCAAAAAAAAAGCCTTAGAAATGTAACATAATTGTGAATTTTTGCACCATTGTTCTATAGTTTGCTGTAGCGTTACATAGTCTTTAAATAATTATCAAGAGATGGCAGTATACTGTAGACAAACAAAACGCTGCCACAGCACCATTTAAAGTAGTTGTCTCGCTTGCGAAATAACCGAACAAAGAATTTAAGAGATAATGTATCTAATAAACTGATTAGAATCTGGCAATGCACGTCCCGGTATAGGTATGAAGCCGCCGGGTGGTGTATTGCAGATGTTATATTATTTTTATTTTGTGGCAGAAGTTCCTTACCGAGACTTTTTGAAACATGAGCAGCATTATTCATGCCGTACTAAGTTGGCAAAGCGAAGCATTGATATCTGTAAATAACTTACGGCGCTTTGAAGCAGAATGGCTTCCTTGCTAGAAATGTTACAGGGGAAACCTAAGCCCATTACCGCCAACAAAGAGAGCTAGCAAAAATAGATATTCCTCATCACCAAGGAACTCCGGACGCAGCCATTTGCAAGAGGGGCTGTTTTGAGATGATCTTGGAACATTACACACGTAGGGAAAACATCAGCGACTCAGATTTCTGAATTCAGACGTCTTTTTGCAATATAATAGTGTTCGATATTATACTGCCGCTCTCGAATACTTTCATAAGTACCTGTACAGCCAGCCATTCCTCCTGAGGATCACTCCGCTTCTGATCTGACTGTTGAGCTTTAAGAGCCTCGAGGACTAGAATGGTCGTTGGGTCCGAAGACCTCATAAATACAGATTTTTATCAGGGCATATCGGAGAGGGAAGCTACACTGTCATATCGAAAATATTCTACCCAGAGAAATGGGACATTATAATAAGGTGGAGCAGAAGAAGTATACCGCAGCAGTCTGTGTGTTATCGGCGGTGATCGAAGTTGAATGGGATAGCACAGAACTGAGGAGGGAGCAGCTGGCGGACGCCACTTGGAACCGTTTCTAGAAAAATGGTGGGGGACTAGACTGAGAGGAGGACGGAAAATCCAGGAGCGTGTATAAGTACTGCTGGGCGCAATGGGACTCGTTGAGGACCAAGGATGCTGTGTAATTCAGAATTTGAGAGTCACCGCGGCAAGACCCAGAGACCAGATCCTACCTCGGATTTAGTTTGGAGGTCTTGGAGGAAGAACACGCCGGGACCTCAGAAAGATATCTTAGACCCAACCTTAAAATCAAAAAGCTCTGAAAAAAGCTAATAATAATTGAGACTATGAGAGCCGAGAGGCTGTGCCATCAATGTCATGTTTCTGCGGCGAGTCGAGGTCTTTGGACTGGGAACTGGGGACGCATGCAGCAGTGCAATGTAGGAGTATCTTTCGAACGCATCGTCATCGTCAAGGCTGGAGCTGCCTCTGTATCCGAAAGCGGTAACAAGTACCCTGCTACTTCACCAAGTGGCCTGAGGTTTACGTCATCCCTAACCAGGAGGCCAAAACCGCCACTGACTGTCTCCATAGCTCTTTTGTCGTTTTGGAGCATGTACCTCTCGAGTTGTATAGCAACTCCAGCACAACTTTGAGTCCAACCCGATGAGCGACTTGAAGTGCACAAGACATGCACAGCGCAGTTAGATGGAATGGTCGAACGATACATAACAAAGCGAGCTGGGACCCGACAACTATGAATGTGAGCCAGGGAACAAGTCGGTAGGGCTTCCCATAAGGCCCGGTACTTATTTTATAAGCCGTGCCCCCTTGCGTGCAAGAACCGAAGAACTTGTATGCAAGAACGGAACGTCAACCCCGAGGAGAGGACTACCGAAGGCCTCGGTTGGGGCAACGTTTACTAGTTTGGGTGTATTAACTTTCCAGGTTAGTGAGAGGACATCAAGGTGCCTCACAACGCCACTCAGATGTCACCGCCTAGCACACCCAATCCCTAACGTGTATTGAGCCACTGCCAAGTCGAATCCAGCTCGATCCGGACAGCTTCCTTACGGGAGGGTCTCAGATGTTCAACCCGACTTCTTCTAGTAATGTGAAAAGTACCACGGGTGCTCGGAACCAGCACCGGAGCAGCTGAAGAGGTCAGAACCTCCTGCCCTGGGAGTGGGGGGGTCGAACGATACATCAAGATTCTTGAGGAACTGCTAAGGAAGGTTGTAAGCAGTCACTTGAAAAATGGGACCATTTTATTTGCTGGCCTAATCGTCAACCCCACCATGGCCAGTTTGGTTTTAGACAGGGAGCTGAGACTTCCATGCGACCTGATATTTGGAAGTTAATTTAATAAGTGCCAACCATTTAAGCAGTGAAGCGAACACGGTATATGAATATGGCAGTAACAGTGGTCAGTGCAGAATGCAGTCAACTGAGAGTTGTGAGCTGGTGATTTTGTGTACCAAGTACGAAACTTAATGTCACAAGCGTAAAGTGTTACGTCGAATACCTTAGTGACAAAAAGAGTTTAGCAGAAAATAGTGTTCTCATTTGTTACAATAATCACCTTTCACTATACACATTCATTCTTATAGAAATCTGATGTGTTCCATTCACATAAGTAGAACTATTGTTACAAAAGATTATTCCTTTATCTATATATATATATATATATATATATATATATATATATATACCTGGTACTCGAGATAAACATTAATAGAAGTGGTTGCATTTGTTCCTTCTAAGTACAGGAGAAATAAGGTAATAAACTTAAAGTTAAGATTTTCATTTACACTGAAAGTATTTATTGTGCAATTCGCGTAAGATAAATAATTATCCTTATTTAGTTGAGTTAAGTAAGAAGCAAATTAATTGTAAACAGTTCCGACTAGGTTAAAGCAATAGGCTAATCCTTAAAGGCTACCGCTATGTGAAACAACTGAAATTCAGTTTGCTTTTTACGGCCAGGAATAAAACAAAAGAGAAATGAAATAAATGATGACCTCCAGATTGGAAAAAGTTTAAATAGCTTAAAATTGAAACTTACGACAAGGATATATCCAAAAACGGTTAGCATATTACATAGTTGTGTACTTTATCGAATATGCATTATTTGCGCAGCAAATTTTTGTTTGACTTTTAGGGCAGTTATACAAAATTCATCCAGAATGAATAGGTCTTCAGAGGATATTCCCAGAAAATTCAAGTTATATATTTCTTTGTCACGTAAATATGTGCAGTTATTTTAATTAAAACCGTTACAGCCATTTTTGAGAAATAAAAAACTTTCCAAACAATTTACCATATAAAGGGTACTTTGGAAGACTTTCTTGAAAGAGTCGCATTCTTGGAAGATACTAGCCTTAAATACAAACTTTGGTATCTAACGGCCTTTTCGGTTTTGAGCTATGCCTAATCGCTATAGTCAAGATGATGATAAACTTGAAAAATTTACACTAATAAAGATCCATATCTATCTACTTGTGTATGAAACAAGGTAAGCAGAAAACTCATCCAATTTTGGGAACAAGTTATCCATTTACAAAGACGTAATAAGGCGCTTTGTAAGTTTTAAATGTAATACACTTGTAAATAATACACAAACTTTTGCTATGCCCAATAATCGCTCATCAGAAACTAAAAGAAAAAGATGTGGTTTGTCTTTCTTCAGAAATAGGTATCTCCTTTTCTTGATTTCACAATCAGTAATTTGAGTCTATGTGATGAATTCCCGCCGTCGTGGTCGTCAGCAGTTGCAACATTATTGTCGTCGTCGATACTACCAGGAAAATTCTCTTATTACAAATTTCAATTTTGTCTTCTATTAATAAAATTCCTTACCACTCTGAAGCATTTCTTCTGGATTATGCAGGAGAACTTTTTCATACAGCAAAAGACTTGGGGTACGAAAATGTGTCTGTTTCTTTTGAAATTCAATTATCGCTTAGAGTGGAAGTAGGGTCACAGAAATGTAATAATAATATGTCATATAAGGTGCGTAGTATGTACTGCAGGTTTCATCAACCCTCATGCTAACAAAACAGGTCCCTGGACAAGTTTCTCGGTCAAGTAGTATCCTCACTCCCCTCAAGATAGAGCCCTAAGCTTTGCTGACCATTTGCCTGGGACATCTTCAGTTGCGAAACGTAACTAAACTGGATTACGTAAGCAGCTAAAGCTAGATTTGAAAAGCATAACTGGATATTTAAATCTGATGTGTTATAAACACATGACACATTTTAGCTTCTATTTATTAGTGGTAGTCTTACCAAAATTTATATTTCTATCTGCTTCACTTTAATCAAGACAAACTTTTTCAGAAACACATTTCGTAATAGATACAAAGATAAAAGTGATTATTCAGATGTTTAGCAACTTGACAAACTCCGCACATTTTCCATAAAATTGCAATCAACAACTGATATCGAGAAGATTTTGAAAGAAAGGCGAAGTAATTAAAAAATGTAATCCTTAACAACAGATACCTAGGTCCAAAAAAGTTATTAAAATTACGTTTGAAGAGATTTACATTGTTTGTGTAGTACGTTTTCGTCCAACGCTTGCCATTTATCAATTAGGTATACAAGATTAAACAAAATTCCTTCCGAATGAAGTGGACATTACAGAGTTATTGCCATAAATTATTTTCAAGTAAATATCCTTAATATTATAGTATTTTAATGTAAATGGTTGTTGAAAAAATCGAACATTTCGAAGAAACTTAGTTGTAAGGTGTAGTTTAGGGTGAGAACATTTTATTGCACATGTTCCTGTAGTATCTCTGGAAGATTGTGAAGTTAAATACCAAGTTTCTATTTAACAAATGTTTTGCTTTTTAGTTTTGCACACACAGACACATACATGGACCTGATTCTAAATTTCAAAATGCGTGTTTTCATGGAAATCTCGCTATCAAATTTTTGGCTGGAATGTATACTTCCTTTTCTTATCGTACATAGTGGAGAAAGTAAAAAAAAGAGTGCAATTAGCTCTTATTTATAGATATAAAGTAAACTGAAAAACTCTCTCTCAGTTAAATAATCTACTTTAATACTTTTTTCTACTCAATGTCCATTATCAGGATCATATCTTAAATACAAATAAACAACTCTAACACAAAAGTAAAAAGGTTGAGAAAAAAATAGCAGAAATGGCTTGTTTCTTGTAAACAGAAGCGAAATAAGGGAGTACCATAGGTTAAAGTGATAGTCAAAAAGTGGTTGCCATGTGATTGAAGTTCCTTTGTTTGCACGGATAGGAGTTGACAAATTCCTGTATGAGAAAATTATAAGTTTTTCAAAGCTGAAACTAAAAATAAGGAATACCTAAAAAACGATCAACTCCACGAAAAAATGTAAATAACATAAATTACGTGTTTTAATATGCTCTACATTTTCTGTGCAGTAAGTTTTTGTCCATCTTTTACGGTTTAGCAGTTATGCAAAATTTCGTAAAATTCATCCAGAGTAAAGTAGTTCGTCAAAGGTTATTTCCAGAAAATTCAAGATATACATTTCATTTGTCGTGTAAATGTCTTTAAAATATGATATTTTAATCAAAATCGCTAGAGCCATTTTTGGGAAAATCAAAATTTTTGAAAAAAGTTCCAGATAAAGGGTAGTTGGACGTGAGGGATTTTCTTGAAATTCTTCGTGTCGCATGCTTGGAAGATACCAAACTTAAATACCAAGTTTGGTATTTAACGGTCTTTTCGCTTTACGAAAGTTTGCGCAACTGCTTAACCGTAAGAGTTGGACAAAAACTTCCACACAAAAATGTAGATCACGTTAAAACACACAATTTATATTATATACATTTTGTTCGTGGAGCTGATGACTTTTTTTTTAGGTATTCCTTATTTTTGGTTTCATCTTTAAAAACGTACGCCTTTCTCATACAGGAATTTGTCATCTCCTGTACATACAAAAAAGGAACTTCAGTCAGCAACCAGCTTTTGACTATCACTTTAACCTATGGTTCTCCCTTATTTCGCTTCTACTTACAAGGAAATAAGTAATAAGATTTAATTTTTGCTCGATTAGCGTGAAGTAAATAGAAGTATAAACATTTTAACAAGAATTTGTTCCAGAGATATAGAGAAAATCATGTGAATGGAACACACCAGATCTTTTTACTTTTGTGTTAAGAGTTGTTTATTTGTATTTAAGATATGATCCTTCTAATGGGCATTGAGTAGAAAAAAGTACTAAAGTAGTCTATTTAACTGAGAGGGAGTTTTTGAGTTCACTTTATATCTATAAATAAGAGTTATTTGCTACCTGTACCTTATTATAATTTAGGGCCCTCCATAGTTTCGGTTTTTACCTCAATTCTGAATTGATTTATTTTAATTTTGTCCCCTTTTGTGTTCTTATTCCTGCACAGAATATTGTAAGATGTTAAGGAATATCTTCTATCTGTTTTGAATTTTTTCGGTTTAGTTCATAAACAGCTAAAGCCAGCGAGATATATATTTACAACAAAGAATCTCAAAATTGACATAGTTTATTCCACTGATTGAATGTTTTAATACAGCTCAGAAATAAATCCAGGTCCATATTGTTGCTAGATAATTAGAAATAATACAGTTAGCAGATAAATTCAGTGTGATGACGTGAACATATGTATCTCCTGCACCAACCCATGCAACATGTATAGTATTTCCTTTAATAATAATGTAGAAATCGAATCGTAATATGCAGCAAGAAATTAGAGATATTCCCAGAAAATTATGGATCGATATGTTTTGTTTCTCTTCCACTTTAAATAATGCATTAATTACAGCAAATTTAAACGTCCAAATCCTTTCTAAAAATCTCTGTATGTACATCTGTCCTTAGCTGGGATAGATGCTATATATAATGTGCTGCCCCAAAGACAAAATTATCATTTTTAAAATACTTATTTTTGAGCGTGTGCTTTATATGTTTCACGCATGAATAGGCAAATCGACTTATTACAAATATGTCGGCAAGTTAATTGGTGAGCTAATTGAGATTTTTTTTAGTATTACTCACAGTAATACGATTATTACTCTCAGGATCGTGGCCTCGAGGGAGATAATGCATTACCGATAATATAATGCTTGTAAATGATACACTGGTAAGATGTTCTTATATATTCTTCAATATAACTGGGTACAATAATTATCAACACTGTATGATGGCACAGATAAATTAAGATTGCATTCCACTAGCGTAGTAACAGCACCGTTCCCGCCAAATGCATAGGACGCTACCCTTGTGTTGAGCAATGATGATCACTGCCGGTCCCCATGGCCGTGCTCGCTAAAGCGTCTCGCTTTGGTGTTTCGCAGCGCAGGGGATCGTGGGTGTTATATGTTTGTGTATGTGTGTGTGTAAAAAGTAAAACAGAAATTCAGTAATCATACAGTAATCACAGTAATCAAATTAGGTAAATAAAATCAATCTCCGGAACTGTATTTTAAAAAATAAATAAAAAAAAAATCACATGAAGACTGGCAAATGACGAGTGACAAAGGTTGAGCATTTATTCAGCATTATATAGGCTCAAACCTTATTATACAAGTTTCTACTTATTAAATATTTTTAAGGAAGTATATAATACAGACTTTCTTTTATTTATTAATAACTTACTTTTGGTACATATAATATTTATTTCATAAGCTATTTGCGCTTAGTGAATGTTTAAATATGGGTATGCAACGCTTGGGGATACGGTATACTAGAAAAAACAACTTCATTTTTCATGCACGTAGCAATGCAATAACATTGTTGAATTTTTTTAAATAACTAGTTCTGATCATAACTGAAATTATACATAAAATACACATTAAATTCAATATTCTGATATTCACAGAGCATCTACAAGCTAATTACTTTCAGAAATTAATTTTTCCTTTACCACGTAGTCAATAGATCAATATGTCATCAAGTTTCTTCCATTAACAAAAAATCTGATGTGCACCATTCACATGAGTTTCTCTACATCTCTGCAACAAATTATTCTTAAAAGGCTTATAACTTTATTTACTTCATGCTAATCAGAAAAAATTAGCAGAAGAATTAGTTGCTTTCTTGTAAGTAGAAGCGAAATAAAGGAGTACTATAGGTTAAAGTGATAGTCAAAGGCTGGTTGCAGTTGCATTGAAGTTCCTTTGTTTGAATGGACAGCAGTTGACAAATTCCTCTATGAGAAAATTATGTTTTTCGAAACAAAAACAAGGAATGCCTCAAAAACAATGAACTGCACGAAAAAATTGTATATAACATAAATTGTGTGTTTTAACGTGAACTACATTTGTCGTGCAATAAGTTTTTCTCCATCTCTTACGGTTTAGTAATTATTCAAAATTCCGTAAAATTCATCCAGCATAAAGTACTCTTCAGAGGCTACTCCCAGAAAATTCGAGATATACATTTTATTTGTCAGGTAAATAGATTTAATATGCGATATTTTAATCAAAATCGTTAGAGCCATTTGAGAGAA
Organism: Hymenopus coronatus; assembly: GCA_030762935.1. Lineage (NCBI taxonomy): Eukaryota > Metazoa > Arthropoda > Insecta > Mantodea > Hymenopodidae > Hymenopus > Hymenopus coronatus. The sequence goes on along the minus strand of CM060892.1, from coordinate 54,875,214 downwards.
AATCAAAATTTTCGAAAAAAGGTAAAGGGTAGTTCGAGGTAGGGGGATTTTTCTCAATATCTTAAGAGTCGCATCTCTGGAAGATACTAAACCTAAATATCAAGTTTGGTATTTTACCAACTTTTTGTTTTTCAATTATCGTGTTCACACATATATTTCCGGTGAAATATCGGTATCGAATTTTTGGGTGGAGTGCAATATCTTCTCTATACACTAAGTACATAGTACGTATAGACAAAGTAAAAATAAACACTTGATATGAAAACCTTGCCTTCCATATATTAACGTCTCAGACTGTTGTGAACTTGGTGTATAACTTGCCTTATGTCTTTCTTAGAATATAGACAAGGGGGTGCTCTAATGGGGTACGGAATCAGAAACTCAAATATTTTGCTTGTTATTGAGTTTTATAATAAATGGTAATTAAATAACTAAAGTCTATATGCATGATTATTCTAATGCTATTGTTAAACACAAAATTTTGGTCTAATGCAATTTTGAAACCTACAACAATTCTTTTCTATTATGTTCATGTGAGCAGATAAGTATTTTAATATTTATTAACATTCTAAAAAAACACTGTCTTATTTATTTTCATAATACCGCGAAGTACATTCCACAGAGATGAAGAGAGAAAGAGAGAGAGAGAGAGAGAGAGAGGGTGGGGGGCAAAAGGCAAAGGTTGAGCGAGTGTGAAACAAAGGTTGGGAGAGGAAAAAAAGGTTAGAGAGAGAGAGAGAAAGCGAGAAATAATATCAACGAAAGAAAGGGAAAAATATATTGCTAGAGATTGTGGGACGGGAAGGGGAGAGAGGAAGCGAACGTATAAAAGAATGAGGGAGAGGAAAAAGGAAGATAGAAAAGGAGAGCGAAAGAGTTAGTTAAACACAGAGGAAAACAGGAGACTGAAAGTGCAGAGTGGTAAAGTAGAGAAATAAGGAAAGAAAAAAATTGAAAGAGAGAGAGGTAGAGAGAGAGAAAGAGAGAGTTAAGATTGAAGGGAGATCAAAGGAGAAGGTAGAAAAACAAAAAAGTTGAGGTGTTCCATTCACATGACTTTCTACTTCTCTGTAATAAATTATTGTTAAAAATCTTATTCTTCTGTCTACTTCATGCTAATTAAGATAAACAGCAGAAATGCTTTCTTGTAAATATAAAGGAAATACAGAAGGCTAAAGAACAGTCAAAGTTTGTAAAGGCTGATTACCATGTGGATGGAATCCGTTTCTTTGCATTGGCAGGAGTTGACAAACTCTCATATGAGAAAAGTGCTAGTAATTTAAAACTAAGACCAATAAAACGAAGTATTTCAAAATCGGTCAACTCCACGAAAAAGATGTATATGACATAAATTGTGTGTTTCAACAAGATCTATATATTTTGGGTGGTAAGCTTTTGTCTATCTTTTACGGTTTACTATTTATGCAAAATCCAGCAAAACTCAATCAGAATAAAGAGGTCTTCAGAGGCTATTCCCAGAAAATTCAAGACATACATTTTATTTGTCGTATAGATATCTTTAATGTATGGTATTTTAATCAAAATAGTTAGTCATTTTTGAGAAAATCAAAATTGTTAAACTGTTTTCCATGTAAAGTGTAGTTTGTGATGGGCAGATTTTCCTCAAAATCTTCGTATCGCATCCTTAGAAGATACTAAACGTATATACCAAGTTTGGTATTTAATCGACTTTTCGTTTTTAAGTTATAATGTTAAAAACACACGGATACACACACGGACTTTTTTTTCGAAAAATGCTTTTCTTTTTGGGTACAGGAGATCCTAAAACGTCTATTTCCGGTGAAATCTCTGTATCGGATTTTGGGTGGAATGCAATATCTTCTCTATACACTATGTATCCCCGTAATGCCTTTAACAATGCAAACGGAGTTGCAGGTTTTGCTAGTGGGTGATATGGTTATGCACATTTATATTTCGTTCACAAGATAATGATCACCGAGGCAATATTGGTGCTTAACAATTTTCTACAATCCATATGCACATAACATATCAATATGAGAATAGGAAGAACTATCGTCTTACCTCTCCCTTCTATTACTCTACTGTTAGAATGAGCTGAAAAATTTAGTGCCACAGACGGGATTTGAAGGCTCTCCGTGCAGTTCAAATCCCAGCTGTTTTGTCTCTCTCCCATTCATTCTTACAATTTACCAGTTATATAAATGTCATCTACAAATAAGAGGTCCTCAAAGGCTATTCCCAGAAACTTTAAGATATACTTTTAATTTTTCATGTATATATTTTTGATATATGGTTTTGGATTTAATTGTTTTTTCACTAAAGTGTAGGACAGGACTTGAATAAGTAGGCTCATACTGAAAAAATGTAATACCATAGCTGGGATTTGAACAACGGATCCTCTGAACTCTTTCGAGTGGTTCAGATCCCGACTATGCAATGAATTTTTCAGTCTGACTCTACCTATCCATATGGTATTTTCTTCAAAATTGTTAGAGCCAATTTTGATAATCAAAAATTTTGAAACTTTTTGCATGAGAGGGGTAATTTGGGGGGTCACAAAAATCTACGTGTCGCATCCTTCAAAGATATTGAACTTCAGCATCAAGTTTAGTATTAAACCCACTTTTTGTTTTAAGTGCTGCTGTTCCTCACATACACACACTCATAGGGAACTTATACTATTTCTTTATTTCCAGTGAATTCCGGTATCGAAATTTTAGGTGGAATGTAATAAATTCTCTATCTAGATTCCATGTACTAAGTACAGAATTCTGGCGATAATTTTATTTCTACCTGTGAAAGAAATGTAAATTTGAAGGATAAATATGTTGCAAAAATTATCTTATAGTCTTAAACTAGGGCCGTATGTTTTCTATATCCAATATGCTATAAATAAAAGACAAGTTCATAGATAACAAATATTTTATTACTAAAAGTTTTGTACACTTATGGTTATTTTTCATTATAATCACCGAAAAGATTGAGACATTTATCGTGCCTGTGCACAAGCTTTGAAATACCCGCTTCAAAAAATGTTGCGTCCAATGAGTTCATAAGAGCATTGACGTTGTTTTGAAGATCTTCGTTGGTTTGAAAGTGCTGCTCCTCAGTTCAGGGAAAAGGTGAAAATCACTGGGTGCTAGGTCAGGACTGTGTGACGGATGATCGAAAATGTCCTATTGAAATGGTTCAAGAAGTCGATGGGTTGTGCCAGCAGTGTGTGGACGAGCATTGTCATGGATCAACACAATTCCTGTAGTTAGCATTCCTCTTCGTTTGTTTTGAATGGCTCTCCGCAAACAATACTTTATTAGAGAGATGTAGAAAAAGTCAGGTGAATGGAACACATCAGATTTTTTCTACAGAAAAACTATTTTATTTCAGGGCATAGTTGACTGAAATTTCATGAAAAAGCACCAAAAATCGACTTTTTAAAATTTTTAATTCCATACAAAGAATTACACATTGGTAAACATAAAAAAATACAACTGGTCACCAGGCGCTGTTTTAAATGTCTTAACTGGAGCTACAGCAATACACTAGAGGTGAAACTGTATTGGACTCTGCAAGAAAGCTTCAGTTCAACGAGATTTCATTTGCATCATCCAAAGTAAGAAACGAAGTTGTGCAAAACAAACGCAGCAATGCAAGAAGAAAAGGATAGAAAATGCAGCAGTAGAGCAGAGAAAAAGGAAAGCTGAGGGTCCAACATAGTAATCTAGTGGATTTCGAGTAAGCCATGTACTCAAATCTTTCCTTCTTTTCTCGATTGATATATTGCGGATCAGTTTTTCTGTTAAACATATAAAATTTGCACGTGCTCATTTACAGAGGTACAATGAATAAGAATTGCCCTAGGTTTTACTGTCAGATGAATTTACGCATATGTTTCCAATTTTCAATCATAAAAATTATATTTTACATTCATTACGTTAAAATATTCTGGAGGCTATATCAAAGGAAATCCAGAGAACTTTGGGCAATTTGAAAAAGTAGATAATTGTGAACCTAGGTTTTAAATATTAGACTAACATTTTATTTTTTTTTTTTTTTTTGTCGCAAGGGACGTTTTTTAGTGGCGTGACAAAAACAATAACAAATTTGACCATAACCTCCATTACATTAGAGATAAACGGATGAAATTTTCACTATAGCTGATTTGCATTAGTTTACATGTAGGTATAAATTTCAACAAGTTGGCATTATTAGATTGGAATTTCAAACTTTCAGTCGTACGTGTCCTTAAGGAATTTGGAGATTTTTATTACTGTACCACGGTAATAGTTACACTTGATTTAGACACAATTCGCTCAAGAAATTCAAAATACTGAAGATAATTGAATAAACTTCCTGGAGTAGTTGAAACGCTCAAATTCCTAGGAATTGTGGAAGCTGGAAAAATAAATGCAGGTTGAAAAATACCTATACGTGGTCATATATTCAGAAATTAAACATAATCATTTAAGTAAAGCTCTGTTAAATAATTTTAAATTAGAAAACTGCGCCCCATCCTTTAAAACTCAAGCGTTCTCCATTGAAAGCTTGATCGTAAATTCCTCAAAATAATTTTTACTGCGGGGTTCGCGGAACATGTCGAAGCAGAAATTGTGGAGTGGTCGTTCCAATGATGGCCTCTCGACAGAGGAATGCGAGGGAAACAAATGCTTCTTCCAGCCCTCGCTGTGCACCATTACTAGGAGACAAGAAATAAACCACACCCCTCTTCTCAACTGACCAAACCATCCATCGCAGCCAGGTGAATGAATGAGCCTGCAGTACTCCCGCGCATCTGTCCATGTCTCCAGTCTATTGCAAAATGCGCTCCTACGGGCGTTTTCACACCCGACTAGCCTCAAAAACTTCTCTCTATAAAGAATGTTCGTAGTTCGTTCTGATAGACTGGATGGTGATGTGGAGGGTGGAGAGGGAGAGTAAAGAACGATCTGGAGCCCTTCAAACAATCGTCTGTGTTGAAACTAACAGCATTAAAACTGCCGACCAAAATATACCACGTAAACCCACCATTGGCACATAGCATGTACCTATAATACCGTACATTACATCCTTTCTACTTTCTCTAGCATATATGCACAAAATAAACAAATAAAATCTAAATGTGGTTCTCCGGCACCAAGATTCAAACTTTAAATTTGTTTCCAAAACAAGCATTACAATTCTTTTACTTTCTCTAGCCCGTATTTACAATGTACATACCTAGTGGATAGTGAAGGTATTATATTCCGCCCAAATATTCGATGCCGATATTTCACAGGAAATATATGCTTTGAAGCCCCTTGAGTCCAAAGAAAACATTTTTAGAAAAAGGTCTGTGTGTGTCTGTGGACTGCATAGCTCAAAAACGAAAATACGGTTAAATACCAAACTTGGTATTTAAGGTTGGTATCTTCCAAGGATGAGACACGAAGATTTTCAAGAGAATCCCCCCAACACAAACTACCATATACAAGGAAAAGTTTCGAAAATATTGTTTTTTCTAGAAAATGGCCCTAACGATTTTGATTAAAATACCGCATATTAAAGCCATTTTCATCACAAATAAAATGTATATCTTGAATTTTCTGGGAATAGGTTCTGAAGATCTGTTTATTTTGGATGAATTTTGCTGAATTTTATATAACTATTAAACCATAAGAGATAGATAAAAACTTACTGCACAAAATACTTAGATCTCGTTAAAAAACACAATTTATGTCTGTTCATTTTTTTCGTGGAGTCTACCGTTTTCGAGATATTCCTTGTTATTACTTTCAATTGTAAAGTACTTGTACTTTTTTCAGACAGGAAGTGTCCATTTTTTATATTTCTACTCCTGGCCAAGTAAATAAACATGATCGAATACGTCATCTACCATTTGAAATCTAATGTAGGTATTACAATCATAACCTGATAAAATCTCCATTCCTATATATTATAAATTACTGATAGTCTATTTCGCGGAATTGTCTTGTCAAACAGCATGTGTTTTCACTCCCGTCACTCCGATGAATTATTTACAAGATGAAAACACTCGTATTACTTGCGATAAACATTTCTGTCGTAAGAGAATACTTAATTTCTCGTCGTCAAGCAGCTTCACACTGTATCGGATAGATGTCACCATTGGGTAAACCCACAGTGACATAAGCTATTATCCATGGAACCTACCAGAAGTTGATAAGATGTAGAGACCCAGAGGAAGGTAGAGAGGCTCAGAATTCATCTGAACATCTGACCCTTCTAAAACATAGAGTAGAGAAACCATAGACATACTGTAACCAGACTCGAAATATATGGGTTCCAACATAAAGTTCAAATGAAAAGATATTTCACTTATCAAATGTTTGTTTTATGCTCAGAAAGGTGACAATTGCAGTATTACAATATATAAAAATACATTTATATCCATCTCCTTCTTCACCTACTTACGCCCCTCATATGGAGAACTTACATACTAATTCCTTGATGAGAGCCCTGTTGAGGAGCTATGGATCAGATCAAGTATCCTGGAATGGAAGATCAGCCCAATACCTGGTACGATCGTAAGGAAGTACATTATATGAAATGTACCTGAAATGGATGATAGGAAGAATAATGATGGTACAGTTAATGGATTGAACGGCGTGGGAAACCTGAGGACCCGCAGACATTCCCTTATTTCTCTTCTACTTACAAGAAAACATGTAATAAAACCATTTCCGCTGATGCTTATCTCGATTAGTATGAAGTAGATAGAAGAGTAAGCTTTTAAACAATAATTTGTCTCAGAGATGTAGAAAAAGTCAGGTGAATGGAACACATAAGATTTTTGTTTTTGAGTTATGCTCTACGCATACTCACAGTGGAACATTTCTCTAAAGATGCCTTTACCTGAATACAGAGACCTGAAAACATTTATTTTTGGCAAAATATCGATATCAAATATTTAGGTTGACTACTGAATTTTCTCTATTTAACCATAGAGAAGTAGTAGATAAATTTAAATGTCTGCCATAGCAAACATTTTTCATTCGACCAGTCACTTCACTCATCCAATACAGATCAACTTGTTGCTGTTAACAAGATCCAACATTTCGCTATCTACAAAGAGGGGTCCACTGTGGTGCAGAAAGTGTTAAAAAAAATCTTATGTATTGCATTCACATGACTTACTCTACATCTCAAGACAAATTACTATTAAAAAGCTTATTCTTCTATCTACTTCATGATAATCGAGACAACGAAATTCTCCCTATTATTTGGTTCCCTGTAAGTAGAAGGGAAAAAATCTGACGTGTTCCATTCACATCTCTGCAGCAAATTATTGTTAGAAAGCTTATGCTTCTATTTATTTCCTGCTAATCGAGAAAAAAGAAGTTAGCACAAAAAGTCTTGTTACTTTCTTCCTTGTAAGTAGAAGCGAATAAGGGAGTACCATTGGTTAAAGTGAGAGTCAAAGGCTCGTTGCTATATGACTGAAGTTCGTTTGTTTGTATGAACAGTTGACAAACTCCTGTACGAGAACAGTATGGTTTTCAAAGCTGAAACCACTAACAAGGTATATCTCAAAAACTATCAATTCCACGAAAAAAATGCACATAGCATAAACTGTATGATTTAAAGTGCTCTACAGTTTTCATGTGCTGAGTTTTTGTCCATCTCTTATGGTGTTGCAGTTATGCAAAATTCCGTAAAATTTGTCTAGAATAAAGCAGTCTTCAGAGGCAATTTCCAGAAAATTTAAAATATATATTTTATTTGTCAGGAAAATACCTTTAATATACGGTATTTTAATCAAAATTGTTACAGCCATTTTTGAGAACATCAAAATTTTCGAAAAAAGTTCCATGTAAAGGATAGTTTGGGGTGGGGAGACTTTCTTGTAAATCTTCGTGTCGCATTCTTGGAAGATACCAAATCTAAATACACACACATATATACACACAAACAGACAGACAGACACACATACACACACGAACATTTTCCAAAAAAATGTTTTTTTATGAATTCAGGGGGTCTCAAAACATGGATTTTCGGTGAAATCTCGGTATCGACTTTTTGGGTGCATTACAATACCCTCTCTATACACTATGTACATAGGAAGTGTACAGAAAGTAAAAATCTACGTTTCTATGTGCGCATAGCTGATCGGTAAACAAACATTCAAAACATTAATCTGTTATCTACATCATGTTAATCGAGATAAACATAAGCAGATATAGTCGTATTACTTGTCTCCTTGCAAGTAGAAGACAAATAAGTAAATACATAGGCTAAAGCGATAGTCTCGTCATTTAAAAGCCTATCGCTATGTGAAACAATTAAAATTCCAACATCTTTGCTTGACAGGAGTAAACGAGAAACGCAAAAAAAAACGAAAAAGAAACGCCACAGAAGTTTAAGTGGCTTAAAATTGAAACAAATAATCTGGAATGTCTCTAAAACGGTTATGTCTACAAAAAACTGTGTATGACATAAATTGTGTGTTTTAATGAGATCTACTTCTTTGTGTAGTAAGTTTTTAAATATGTCTTTCGGTCGTCCCGAATGAAGAAGTCTACAGAGACTATTCTCAGAAAATCCAAGATAGACATTTCGTTTGTCATAAAGATATGTTACATATAAGGTATTTTAATCAAAAGTGTTAGAGCCATTTTTGAGAAAATAAAATATTTCGAAAATGTTCCACGTAAAGGGTAGTAGGGGTGGGGGATTTTCTTAAAAATCGTCGTGTCGCATGCTTGAAAGATACGAAACTTAAATACCAAGCTTGATATTTAACTTCTTTTCGTTTTTGAGCTATGCTGTCCAAACACATACACACAGACAGACAGACACACACACACACTCACGGACCTTTTCCTAAAACTCTGATACATGGCCAGGAGCTTACAACTTTCCGTGTAAAAAAAGTTTTAAGTAATTTAAATCTGTAACAAATAACATGACATTTCTCAGAAATGATAAACTCTACCAAAAAATGTATAAGACATAAATCATGTGTTTTAACGAGCCCTAAATTTTTTGTGCAACAATTTTTTGTCTATCTCTTACGGTTTACCAGTTTTGCAAAATTCAATAAAATTCCTCCAGAATAAAGAGGTCTTTAGCGGCTATTCCCAAAAAAACTCCATATATACATTTTATTTGTCATATATATGTACATATCTTTAATATACGTTATTTTAATCAAAATCGCTATAGCCAGTTTTGAGAAAATTAAAATTTTCGAACATTTTTCTATGTAATGGATAGTTTAAGGAGGGGTAATATTCCTCAAAATCTTCGTGTGGCATCCTGGAACATAATAACCTTATAAACCAACTTTGGTAGCATGTATGTTCAGTGAAATCTCGTTAAATCCAGTACTTTCTTAACACACTATGTACAGAATACGTGTAGAGAAAGTAAAAAGAGAAAGTTTGCCAAAGAGGGAAGGTAGTTAGTTACATCTCAAGAGAGGCGTTTTATAAGCGTATATATTTCTTTCTGAGCCTCCTGATATTCAGTCGTATTGACTCTAATCGTTAAGAGAAAGAGGACGCTCAATTCGCACAAGTAAAGCTTCTAAAGGGAAGTTCTTTTGAAAATGCTTTGCTACGTACCTGCAGTGAGATATGATTTTAGCACTTCTACCCACAAGAAGGCTTTCCATGAATTATAGATTACGGTTGGATTTTTAATAGGAAAGTTAACTGTGGAAAAGTGTACTCAAAAGGGGATGAAATAACGCATGGTTCTTCAAATATGAATGCATTTTAGCTAATGATTAACATAGAACATTTTCATTTTTTCATGTTTCATCCTTTCCATGCATTTTCACTCCTGATCCAGGTCGAACGATACGAATGAAGAAAACTTCAGCAGTTATCTAAGGAAATTCAAGACATACCAACATTTCGTTAGTCATGAAAAGTGGTAAATTGTTAGCGCCATTTTGAGAAAATCAAAATGTTCAAAAATGTTCTATGTAAATGTTTGGAGAATATTCTTGTGTATCTTCGTTTCTTGTGTATCCTTGGGAGTAGCTGAACTTAAATATAAAGCTGTATTCAACGGACTTTTCTCTTTGAGTTATGGTGTTCGTATACACGGAAGTTTCCTAAAAATGCTTTTTTTGGATTCAAAGAGCCTAAACCCATATTTTCGCTGAAATATTGACATTGGGTTTTTGGGAGAAATGAGGCACCAACGTACTAGAGAAAGTAAAGATTTAAGCGTTATACAGGTCGTTTCAAAACGACACCAAACGAAGATAGTCCATTAGCTTACACACACATTTGGGATTAGGCAGAGAAGGAACAACGGTTGTCATACGCCACACCCCCATGCTACGTTTTCCATTACTAAGGTGATCTGAGTATCAAAACACGCCTACACCATGTGATTGGGACCTTCGCTACCAACCGACATCTCTCTTGGAGTGGGCCAGACACGTGTCATTTGGTTATGTACGACTGCCTAATCCATGGCGATTTTATGGCAGTTTTTGATGTGCCAAATTTAGAGCTGAAAATTACATTCACGTATCACGTACGGTGTGACCAACAAGGTCGACATCTTAGTTTGGTGTCTATATATACAAAAGTCGGAAAGTTTGTGTACATGCTGAATTTCATATCGTTAGTCGAAATGCAAAACACAAGTGACCACAGCCTTAAACACACCTTATACATACAATACACAATACACCGCAGATAAAAAATGTTGCCACGAAGTGAGAATGCAAACCGAACCGCAGTGGATGACCACGAAAGAAAACAGGCGCTCCTAAACATCCGCTTGCCTTTACTACACTGGCTTGTAAAGCTTAAGAACGAAATTGGATACATTAACATAACATTGGTTGAAATGAATGAAAGCGCGGGAACATGTTGCCAGATGTCTCTCATATGTACACAAAAAGCTGGTGTAGGTGTAGCGAGACTATAGTGCCAATTACAGTTGAAGAACTGTTACAAGAGAATGCGTGGCAATCAGCGAGTTATAAGGTTCTTCTTTACAATATGACCCTTAGACAACATTTGGATGATTCAAACTGGAAGAAGGACGAAGGGTGACAAGTGTTGCCCGGGAATTTTATATTGCTCACAATATTGTTTCACGTGCATGAGGTGCCTTCTAAAGCACTCAAACCACTACATAAGCAGATAACTGCTACATTGTGCAACAATCAAGAAGGGATCCACATCAAACAGCAGGTGCAATTGCAACCACATTTGACTTTACCGCTAGGCAGGCAATCTCGCGCTACCCAGTGGCACGGCTACTGCATCTAAGTATTTACTCGACGACCAGTATGTTTGACGTTGTGACACTCATACATCGGCGGCACCGTTTGCGATGGTCCCAAGAGCATCAGAATTGGAACAATGAGGAATAGGGTGGCGTGCTCTTGCTGAGAGCAGATCCAGCCTGAGAAGTGATTCTCGATGTATTCTTATCTGACGAGAGATGGAAACACGTAATGCACCCCGGAACCTCCTTGAACATAATCGTTTTGGTGGTTGGGTGTTATGGTATGGGTGACAATTTTGCATAGACATCCGGCCTCTAAATCTTTGAAGGTTATACGCTCACTAGCTGACGTTATTGTGATGTTGTACACCTTTCCCACGTGCGTCATTTCAGGGGTGCAGTCGGTTCTGACTTCATGTTTATGGATGACAATGCGCGACCTCATCGAACACCGCAGGTGGAAGATCTCTTGGAACGAGAGAATGGACTAGCTTGCCCGTAACTCCGATTTAAATCCTTTTGAGCACAAGTAAGATGCTTTGGAGAAAAGCATTGCAGTACGTCTACATGCATCAACGATCATCCAGCAGTTGTCAACAGCGCTGATGGAGTAATGGAACACCCTACCACAAGAACTCCTCACCAACTTTGGCCACAACACGAAACAGAGTGTGCATTGCTGTCCGTGGTGCTCACACACCCTTTAAAACACCATGTTCCCATTTTTGTAAACCTAAAGGATCATCATATGACGCATTGACTTTAATGTTACTTAATTCTTATAAATATAAGTATAATTTCTCTTTTTCAAATTGTATATGTCGTTAAGTAGCCTACTGCAGAATACTGCATCAGTTCTCTCTATATATGATTCAGGTTTCATCGCCCTTAAAGCAAATAAAATCATTGTCATATTAAAGCATAGTATACTCAAAACAGACAGACACACATACAAAGTTTGCAAGATTCATAAGGGTTTGCCTGCAGTATGCAATAAGCACTGTATTGAGGGAAAGCCGTATTAAGTGAAAGAATTGTTGGAATGAAGGAACAGGAAGCAGATAACTTGTGTTATAACCTTCGCCCTGTGAAATATTGGCTATTACGCTCCCTGTCCCCGAAAACTGCTGAGAATACCCGCGAGTTTTTTGACTTATCGAGTAAAGTTAATAAAGAAGCTATAAAAAGCTGCATTTTGTATTTATTGTACTGGCAATAGAAAATTAAAGATGTCACTCTCTATGATATGATTAAATATAGAGTAATTCTGTTACTTTAGTGCTACAATTTAGTGAATTTTCATCATATATTTGTATGTATTCTTTGTTTTTTAATTTCTCTGCTACTTGCCTATGTTGAATAGGGGGGGGTATTATACCTATTTCATCCAAAAATACACAATCGGCACTTTACGTGAAATAACCTTATAAAACCTGAATCGCTCAGAATAGGTTTTTTAGAAAAGGTTCAGCGTACGTATCTATAAACAATGTAACTAAACATATTTGGAATAAATATTGAAGACCAGCATTTGCTCGTCAATTCTCAAGAATTCAGGCAATTATTTTCGCAAAATATCCCCTCCATCTGAAAAATACGCATTTTGTGTCAACCGTATGTCTGTTGAAATACGTGTGTATTATATTCCCTATAACTCGTTTCAATTTTACAGCATTTTTAAACAATTTAACGATATACATATTAACATTTTTAAAATTAAGATCAATTCTCTGAGAAATGTAACAGATACAATTTGTAGAGCGTATTCATAATTCATAATTCATAATTTCAACCTGCTTCTTTTAAGTCTAATAAACAGTAACTTGGTTTTAATCCTGTATTTTATAAAATATAATTGGAGTTTAACAGAAATTTTTCTGCATATCCAACTACATTTTCCACAAGGTTTTCAATATAGTATGCTAAACAGCTCTTAAATATTAAATTATTTATATAGTGAAAAATGCTAAAATGTAGCAAACCATAATGCCCAGTAAGATATATTAAACTTTAAGACAAATGGTTTGATATTGAATATAATTTTTACTTTCTCTATCACGTGCAATGTATGTATTATGTAGAAAACGTATTGCATTCGACCCAACATTTTGATACCCACATTTCACCGAACTACATATTTTGAAGAACAAATAAAAATTATGTTTAGAAAGCGGTCTGCGTGTCTGTATCTCTGTATATATCTGTCTCTGTCTATGTATGTATGTCTGTGAACAACATTACTAAAAATCTAATGTGTTTCATTCAAATACCTTTCTCTACACCTCTGCAACAAATTATTGTTAAAAAGCTTATGGAGCTATTTACTTCATGCTACTCGAGAAAAAAATAGCAGAAATAGTCTTATTACTTGCTTCCATGTAATTAGAAGCGAAATAAGGGAGTACCATAGATTAAAGTGATAGTCAAAAGCTGGTTGCTATGTGACTGAAGTTCCTTTGTTTGTATGGACAGGAGTTGAAGATTCCTGTATGAGAAAAGTATACGTATTTTAAAGCTGAAACAAAAAACTAAGAATATCTAAAAACAATCAACTCCAAGAAAAAGAAATGCATGTATCATAAATTGTGTGTTTTAACGTGCTCTACGTTTTTGTGTGGTAAGTTTTTCTCCATCTCTTACGATTTAGCAGTTATGCAAAATTCCGTAAAATTCATTCAGAATAAAGTAGTCTTCACATGCTATTCCCATAAAATTCAACATTCAACATATACCTTTTATTTGTCAGGTAAATATCTTTAATATACCATATTTTAATTATAATTGTTAGAGCCATTTTTGAAAAAATCAAACATTTCGAAAAAAGTTCCATATAAAGGGTAGTTTGGCTTGGGGGATTTTTCTCAAAATGTTCATGTCGCACTCCTGGTAGATGAACTTACATACTAAGTTTGATATCTTGCCGCTTTTTCGTTTTTGAGTTATGTTCACAGACACACGGTCACATACACAGGCCTTTTTTAGAAAATCCTAAGCTAATGCACTAGGCTAAAGTGATAGTCAAATGTTTTAAAAGCTATCGTTATGCGATTGTCATCGCAAATCGTTCTTTGCTTGACCAGGGGTAGAACAAAAGAAAACGGACACTTTCTGTCTGAGAAAAGTTTAAGTACGTCACAATTGAAACCAATAACAAGGAATATCTCGGAAACGGTTATTTCCACAACGTGATGTACATTTTTTGTGTAGCGAGTTTTTGTCTATCTCTTACGGTTTAGCAGTTAAGAAAAATTCGTACAAAAATTCATCCAGAATAAAGAGGTCTTCAGAGGCTATTCCCAGACATTTCGAGATATACATTTTATTTTGGATACAAATAGCTTTAATATACAAGATTTTAATCAAAATCGTTGGAGCCAATTTTAAGAAAATTAAAATTTTCTAATTTTTTCCGTGTAAAGAATAGTTTGTGGTGGGGGAATTTTTTTGAAAATCTTAGTGTCGCATCCTTGGAAGATACTAAACATAAATATCAAGCTTGGCACTTAACGGTCTTTTCGTTTTGGAGCTATGCTGTCCACAGACACAGGACCTTTTTTAAAAATGCTTTTAAAATGCTTTATTGGGATTCAGGGGACCCCAAAATATATATTTCCGGTGAAATCTCGACATCAAAATTTTGGGTGCATTACAGTACCTTCTCTATCCCTATGTACATTGTACATATGGGGCTAGAGAAAGTAAAAAACGGTAAGTGGTAAACTGGTTGAGTGATCTTCGTTTTACCCCTATAGATTATCAGCGGAGATGGTGAGCGGGATGGAAAATAAAACAAATTCACTGGCCTACTTTAATTTGAATTAGCCTCGTTGAGTTCTGCAACTCCTTTAACTCACGAAGGGATATCTGCAAACGTCAAATGTGGGGCAGGTGGGTCAACTGGTACAAATAAATCATAAATGATAAGCCACGTCATATGATTACCTGAGATCATTGTCGGGGTATCGTTTTAGGGGTAGCAAGTTAACAGGGATTGATGACGTCAGAGGCAGGGTAGTGGTCGGTGTGCTCAATGTCCGCTCATGACTGTTGAGCTACCGTTACGCCTGCCTGAATGTTATCTTCTGTGTTCAAAAACTGGATCGGAGATCACGTGCTGCTTGCGCCTAAAAGTTAATATGTAGTGAACTTCAGTCTTTGTATACTCCAAATGCGCTCCCAGAAATTACTATGTCTAATATGTTTACTCTGTCTAATGCGTACGTATGATACGTAAAGAAAGTGTCGCATTCCAATCAAAATATTTATGTATATGGAGTCAACGGAGGTCTACGTTTTGATCTCCTGAAAAAGTAATAAAAATAAAAAGGTTCGTGTGTGTTTGTGTGTGGGTGTCTGTGAACACGATAACTCGAAAACAAAAAAATCGGTAAAATACCTAACATAGGTTTTAAATGTATTATCTTCCAAGACACGAAGACTAACCTTTACAATTTACATTGAAAAATCTTCGAAAACTTTGATGTTCTCAAAAATGTCTCAAACGATTTTGATTAAATATCGCGTATTAAAGATATTTACATGGCAAATAATATGTATATCTTGAATTTTCTGAAATTATCCTCTGAAAACCTCACCATTCTGGATAACATCAGCTTAAGTGTAAACCTTAAGATATAGACAAAATCTTACTGAATACACATTTTAATTTTCTCAAAACACATACTTTATATCATACAAGATTTTACATGGAGGAAAATATTTCTGAGATATTCCCTATTATTGGTTTCAGATTTAAAATAATCTGCTTTTCTGAAACAGAAGCCATCCGTGTTACTTTTGTTTTACTTCTGGCCATGCAATTTTTATAGTGTTTAACGCCCGCTTTTACTTCCAGTGGCACCGCAGGTGATGACACTGGTGATACATGGAATGAAGATGGTTCCGGTGGAATGCGATAGTGGGGGAAACTGAAGAACCCGGAGAAAATCGAATCGAATTTCAATGAAAATCGCATAGCGATACCTACTAAAATGTTTGACTATTGCTTTAGTCAAGTTTATTCCCTTCCACTTGTAAGGAGTTACGAATGAGATCATTTCTGCTAAAGTTTTAACTCCATTATTATTTTAATCTCAAATGTTTTCATAGGGTCGGCGTCGAGATCGAGTGATTAGATTGCTCGCCTCTCACCAAGACGGCCAGAGTTGAATCCAAGGGACTGCATATGGAATTTGTGAAGGGCAAAGCGACGTTTGGCCGATTATCTTTGTCTCTATTACCCCACCTTTCGTTCAAACACTTGCTCCATAATCATCTTTCCTACCATTCATTTCGGATCTTCTTTATCACGCTAATACTAGGCATCCGGCTATTTGTTTGTTTGTTTTTTTCTCATGATTGTACAAACAGCTTAGACTTTCTTAACGTCTCGCCTTTAGAATAACTGACTATCGTATTTATCTTTCATTTTTATGCCTCAAACGAAATGCACAAATGTATAATGAAATCATTTATCATTCTCAAGATCTAAATGTAATAAGCTTTATAGGCATAGATTATAGAAAAGGGAGTAGAAAAAATCATTTGAATGAAACGCATTAATTTTTACATTATAGCTACAGAAGATATTGTATTCCAACCCAAAAATTCAATAACGAGATTTCAACGGAAATACATGCTTTGTCGTCCCCTATGTCTTTCTCTAGCACGTATGTACATAATAGCTAGAGAAGGTATTATATTCCACCCAAAACTTAAAGTCGACATTTCATCGGAAATATATGTTTTGTGGTTCCATATGTCCGAAAAAAGGCTTTTTAGAAAGAGTCCCGCGTCTCTGTGTGTGTGTGTGTGTGTGTGTGTGTGTGTGTGTATGTGTGAGGAGTAGCATAGCTCAGAAGGGTAAGGTCTGTTAGATACCAAACTTCGTTATTAAGTTTAGTGTATTTCAAGGATGTGACACGAAGATTTTCAAGGGAATTTCCCCATCACAAACTACGATTTACACAAAATATTTTGCGAAATTGTTTATTTTATTAAAAATAGCTCTAGCGACTTTGATTAAACTGCCGTATATTTAAGATATTAACTTACAAACGTAGAATTATATGTTGAATTTCCTGGGAATATCTTCAGAGGACCTCCTTATTTTGAACACTTGTGTAAGAGATTTGTTTACAAAATAAGTGGAGAAAGTGTTGTGAATGGAACACGTCGGATATTATTATTATTATTATTATTATTATTATTATTTTAAACTCAAATGTTTTCATAGTTTCGGCGCCGTGGCAGAGTGATTCGATCACTCGCCTCTCACCAAGGCGGCCAGAGTTTTATCTCAGGATACTCTCAGGGTACATAGTAGCAAGGCAACATATTGTATTCCACCCAAAAATTCGATGCGAAGATTTCACTAGAAATACAATTTTGAGATTATCTTGAGCCCAAGAAAACACTTTTAGCAAAAGTGTGTGGATAGCATAGCTCAAAAATACCGTTAGATATTAAACTTGGTATTTATAATCAGTGTCTTTGAAGACACTAGAAGATTTTCAAGACAATCCTCCTACACCGCACTATCCTTTATATAGAAAACTTTTGAAACGTTGTTTTTGTAAAACACGGCACTAACGATTTTGATTAAAACACCGTAAAGTAAAGATATTTATATTAAAAATAAAACGTGTATCTTGAATTTTCTGGAGATAGCTTCTGAAAACCTCATCATTATGGATTAGTTTTGTTGAACTTTGCATAATTGTTATGCGTAAGAAACAGACAAATGCTTATTGCACAAAAACTGTAGAGCTCTTTAAAACACTAGTTTACGTCATACAGGGTTTTTGTAGAACTTTTGTACAGATATTACTTGTTCTTAATTTCAATTTTAAACTACGTTAACCCTTCTCAAACGGAAAACCACTTGTCATTTCATCAAAGACAATCAAACTTCAATTGTTTCACTAAGCAACCAACTTTTAAAAGATTTGACTATCACTTTAGTCTAGTAAATTCTTTCTATTTACAAGTCCATTTCTGCTAATGTTGATCTCTATTAGCATGGCGTACATAAAATAATAATCTTTGTAAGAATCATATGTTAGAGGAACAGCTAAAGAAGGTCATGGAATAGAATGCATCATATTTTTACTTTCTCTATACGTACTATGTACATAGTGTATAGAGAAGGTATTGCATTGTACCCAAAAATTCGATACCGAGATTTCACCGGAAATACATGCTTTGAGACCACCTGAATCCAAAACAAAAAGCATTTTTAGAAAAATTTCCGTGTGTGTGTGTCTGTCTGTCTGTGTGAGTATCCGTGTGTCTGTGTGTCTGTGGGCAGCATAGCTCAAAAACGAAGAGACCGTTAAATACCAAATTTGGTATTTAAGTTCAGCATCTTCCAAGGATGCGACAGGAAGATTTTCAACTACCCTTCACGTGAGAAAATTTTCGAAAATTTTGTTTTTCTAAAAAATGACTAACGGTTTTTATGAAAATATCATATATTAAAGATATATACTTGACAAATAATATGTATATCTTGAATTTTCTGGGAACAGCCTCTGAGGACTGTTTTATTCTGGATGAATTTTACGGAATTTTGTGTAACTGGTAAACCGTAAGAGATAGACAAAAACATACCACACAAAAATGTAGAGCACATTAAAATGCACAATGTATGTTACATACATTTTTTTTCGTGGAGGTGATCGTTTTTTAGATATTCCTTGTTTTTTCAGCCTTAAAAATCTTGTACTTTTCTCATACAGGAATTTGTCAACTCCTGTCCATACAAACAAAGGAACTTCAGTCACATAGCAACCATCTTTTGCTATCACTTTAACCTATGTTACTCCCTTATTTCACTTCAACTTATAGGGAAGTAAGTAATAAGAATATTTCTGCTAAGTTTTTCTCACTTAAAATGAAATAAATAGAAGCATAAACTTTTTAACGAAAATTTGTAGCAGAGATATAGAGAAAGTCATGGGAATGGATTACATCATAGTTTTTTAATCCAAACTGTCTGAGTTCCTAGAGGTTTATAAGCAAGAACTCATTTGTTTTGTTTATTTTTGGGGGGTTTACTAAGTGGAATCTATGCCTACGATCTTGCAAGTATAAAATTTACATAAATCTTTGCATAGAACAAGTGTACACGTGATATCCTAAGCCAGTTTCTGTTATCTTGTGACCGAAACAAACAGAAAAGCAATTCTACTGGAATGATCCTACACGTTATAACATTCAGAGTAAATTAGTCGAATAAAATTGGAGTCGCATGTTCAAAACATGAGAGGTGCGCTGGGGGGTACCTTAAATCAGAGGTTAATTCATTACTTGAAAGAGAGAGACAGAGAGAGAAAAAAGAGGAAAATAAAATATAAACCAGCGTTACACAGGTGGATATGGATTGGCGTTTAAGCTATCGTTGTCTGTATTAAATGAACAGCGTATTCACTTTTCGCTGCAGAGCATTGCGTAAGCTGAACCGGAGTGAATTACTGCATTCAACTGTTCCATTTTGAGAAGACATCTTTTATGTGCGTCGGTACAAAGCAAGTCCAACAGTACTTGAAGAGTTCATATTGTTTTCGTAATGAACAGTACACAGCTCCACACTCTTTCTTTAGGTGAGAGAATTTTGTTATATTATTATTCCACTTCCCCCCTTTGGTTATTTTGATTAAATGGATTCTCTTTTCTGTACTTGTACTTTCACCGCCACTTATCTGTGGTAGATAGTAATATGAAGTATTAAATTTCACTAAACAATTCCATCTCTAAATTTAAAGAATAATGACCACAATCGGTCAAAAAATCGAAAATTGATTTTTACTTTCTCTAGTATTATGTGCATGCAATGTAAATAGTAGTTAGTGAAGATGCTGTATTTCAGCAAAAAATTGGATGCCGAGATTTCACTTGAAATATCTGTTTTAAAGACCACTGAGTTCAATAAAAATATTATAGAAAAACTCCGTGCGAGCGGTGTGTGTGTGTGTGCGTGTAAATAGCATAGCTCAGAACCTAAAAGACTATCAAATACCAAACTTGGTAGGTATTTATGTTTAGTATCTTCCAGGGATGCGACACGAAGATTTTCAAGAAAATCTCTCCACCACAAACTAAATTTTATATGGAAATAACAATAAATAACAATTTTGATTTAACTGTCGCATATATTAAAGATATTTACATAAAATAGAATGTATTTTGAACCTTCTAGGAATACTCTGAACACCTCTTTATTGTGAACATATTTTGCAGAATTTTGCATAACGTTTAAGCCGTATGAAACTGACAGAAACGTAACACACAAAAATGTATATCTGGTTGAAAAATATTTCATATATGTTCTTTTTTGCTTTGTTTTTTGTTTCTGTTCTTTTAATTATCCGCTATAGGAAAACCTCAACCTGAAAATTTTTTTTAAAGGTTATTAAGAAAGATATTTTTATAATAGTGCATGTAGTGAATAAGCTTTTAAGTAAGATAAATTTTCTTTTAGATAATTAAATCGAATTAATTAATGCAGGAAAAATAAGAATCCATATTTGAAATAAACTGGATATGAACACTTACTTATTTTGTTACCAGTAATGTTTGTACAAGAATTATAGCTCTAGTGTAAATCGTATATAACATCTGTTTTGTCATTGTGGTGTTCGCAAAACAGTTCCATTTTGAGAAGAAATATTTTTTGTATGGCAGTAGAAGCTTCTTATCAGTATTCTAACACTTAGTATTCGAAATGAAAAGTATACAGCACAAAACATTTTTGTGCGCCAGAGAATTTTGTTAAATTATTATTATTAATATTATTATTATACCTATTCCCTTAGATTATTTTGATTACACTGATTCTCTATTCTTTATCTTTTGTTTCATCGACACCTATCACCTATTGAGGTAGCGTGTCTACCTCAAAATCAAGAGGCCCCGAGTTCTCAGTTTATGGGTAACGTTTTTTCCGGGGTTTATTCCTATCCTAAGAAGACAAATGTCAAGTCACTCGAAACTCCATCCACACCGTATTAATTTGAGCATCATTTCATCCATTCTATTTATTGTTAGAAAGAAAGATGATCTACCGCTTGAGAAAAGTTTTGTGTAGTAAGTTTTTGTATATCGGTTTACCAGTTATATAAGAGTCATCC
The DNA here is from genome assembly GCA_030762935.1 of Hymenopus coronatus. Lineage (NCBI taxonomy): Eukaryota > Metazoa > Arthropoda > Insecta > Mantodea > Hymenopodidae > Hymenopus > Hymenopus coronatus. The sequence continues at coordinate 54,853,888 of CM060892.1, read as the reverse complement.
AGAATGAAGAATTCTTCAGAGGCTATTCCCAGAAAATGCAAGATATATATTTTGTATATCATAAATATTTCTTAAACATATGCTATTTTAATCAATATTGTTTGAACCTATTTTTGGGAAAATCAAAATTTTTGAAAAATGTGCCATATAAATTGTAGTTAAAAGTGTAGTTAAAGGAATGGGAGGATTTTCCTGAAAGATACCGAACTTAAATACCAAGTTTGATATTTAACTAACTTTTCGTTTTTGAGTTATGTTGTCCACAGTCTCTGTTTGTCTGTCTGTCTGTCTGTGGTGAGATATCGGTATGGAGTTTTTTGGTGGAATACAATCTACATTGTACATACATGCTAGAGAAAGTATAACGACTAGTCTCACCAGAATTATAGTAGTACTGGAGCGGTTCATATTTTTCTCGTAATGAACAGCACACCACATTTTTTGTAGGCGAGAGAATTTGTTGCATTAGTTATTCTTTTTTAATTTCGGTTATTTTTTTTACAACTATATTGTCTTTCCATTTTCATTACTTTTTCTATCACCTGTAGTAGACAATACGAGTATTAGATATTGTTTTTCACACAAAAATTCCATGTCGTATTTCCCGGAAATGTATGCTTTGAGGTCTGTTTTAGAAAAGCTCCCTGTACGTGTTGGTGAAATTATCGATAAATACCAAGCTTGGTACTTAAGTTCAGTTTTTTCCAAAGATGCGACACAGACCTTTGACGCCATGGTTAAGTGGTTAGAACACCCGCCTCTCAGCAAGGTGACCCGGTTCGATCCCATGTGTGATTTTTGGTGGACATAGGGTGCAGGGGCGGGTCTCCGGTTTCCCCCGCCATAGCATTCCATCGTTGCACAATCTCCATTCCATGCATCATCATCATCATCATCATAATCAGAGACACCGCCAACCATAGTAGTAATTCCGTACGTTACTTCTTCAAATATAAGCATTTTCGTATTTTTATTTGCCTGAAGTTTTCCTTAAAATGCCAATCATTTAAGAAACTTAGATGACAAAGAAAATATATACCCTACATTTTCTTCCAAATTTTTATTTTATAATGATTTTCTAATCGAGTTTGTGGATAGTAACGAGTTTGTTTCTAATAAACAAAATATACTTTTTTAATTCAGCATTTTCTTCAGTTTTCTGGGATTAATCTTTGAAATCCACTTCATTCTGAAGCAATTTCGTATAAACTTGTTTAACTGTTATACGACAACTGTTAAACGTATTACACAAAATATGTATATCTCTTTAAAACACTTACATTCTATATCAACTATTTTTCACGTAATCCATTTTTGAGATATCCCCTATTCATGAATAATAATAATAATAATAGTAATAATAACTTCTAATACACTTTTAAGCTTTAATTATATCTTATTATTCTTTTAATTGCGGTCGATTTTCAGTTGTTTCTCGGGATTGCATGGAACCTGCGAAATATTAAGGCCAGCATACATACATTGCATTTTCGATATTCTTTTTGTATCTTTAAGGAAATGCATAAATCTATATTTTATGCACAGATTTATTTCAATTAAAATGAAGTAGACAGAATAATAAGAGAATAGTTTATGCAACCACTACAAAAGATAATATAGAGTGCCATGAAATGTATCACAAGAGGATTATTTGTGAATATTTTAATAGCATGAATATTTAAGAAATTATAAACACTTTTCGTTGCTCTAATCACATCGCATGTGTAATGATGCAAGATGGCATGTTTTGGCCGAGTGGTCAGCGAACTGACTTCTCATCCGGAGGTCGTGGGTCCGAATCCCTGCTGGGGCTGTACATTTTTCTTTAACCAGAATTACTCTCTATTCCTCACAGAGTCTGGAAGTATCATTGGGAGAGTGAAAGTGTTTGTGTTTATTTATATAAATTTATTAACCTAATGTCAATAACTTGACTTAATATAGAGCCGTTTCTCAAATTAAACGCCCCTATTATGACTACAGCAGTTAAAGGAGGCTAAACAAATGAAAACAATAAACAAAACTTCTATGGCATTGTCGATTATTTTCAGCTCAAGTTCCATCACGCCATGTGGACATATATTGGGCCACTTTTAAAGATGTTTTTTGATCAAAAACTATGTTCATATTTCATTAATATGTTCACATAGTGACGAGAAATCAACTTATCGCCCATAGACGGCACTATAGGAAAACATCATGAATTGCGGATGTAAAACATGGCAAATTTACCCTAGGTAGCATTTCTTTCAAGGTTAGGATTACTTTAATATGCAGATAAACATTAAATGAAATCAACGGGGACTTTTACTTTCGGGTCTTGGTTGGTACGTCTCTGACCATATTTTTTTTTTTTTTTTTTTTTTTTTTGTGGTTTTCATGGTTGACAAGCCGAATGCTGGAGTGCTGTATAATCTCGCAGATTTCCTCTCTCCCCTATTTCCTTTCATTTCATTTCGTCATATATTTGCTACACACGTCTCAGCTTCTACTCTTCATTCGGTAGATTTCGCGAAATTTCGGAAGCAGAGCAGAGCAACAACATCGAGCCATGAAAAACGCTATAAATCTTGACATATAGTGGCTTCAACGCTAAGGTTTCAATCTGATCATAGATCCCAGAGTTCATGTACATTCACATGTGCTGTGTTTTGTTTGATAATTCACCTAGCTCCAGTAAATTAGATAACCTATTCACCATAATGGCTGGGCTTCAAAGAAAGAAATTTCTTTAGTTGACAACTCTGCCGAAAGATAAACGTCATCTTGTCCTCTTCCCCCCAGCAATCACTTCCCCGTAAAGTTAATACCCAAGAAAAGGTGAGCGCAGTTGACTTCGGGACAGTTTGCAGTACGGTGTCAACATTTTTTTGCACTTTTCTTCTCAACCTTGCCAGATGGCAACCGTACGAGCTTTGCTCCTGGGTTCAATTTTTTATTCCATGCCGCTAAAGGGAATCCTCTAAACAGCCCCTCCAACCGGGTGGTCAAAGAAGTATTCAAGTATTCTGCACGTCTTTATCGGTTTTGCTGCCTGTTCTCTGGTCCATATGCCCCCTGAGTCTCCGTCACCTCATCCGTGCCTCCCGTGGTTGTATACCTCAATCTGGTTACAAGCTTAATATATGCAGTTGTTGACCCTTTTTAAAACATCGCACAACAACGATAAGGAAGGAGAGCGGGAGATTGAAATAGAGGAAGGGAGTGTTAGTGAGGAAAAAAATCTGATGTGTTCCATTCACATGACTTCCTCTATATATCTGTAATAAATTGTTAATAAGCTTAGTATTTTATTTATTTCATGCTAATCGAGAAAAATTAGCAGAAATTGTCTTATTTCTTGCTTTATTGTAAGTAGAAACGAAATAAGGGAGTACCATAGGTTAAAGTGAAAGCCAAAAGCTAGTTGCTATGTGACTGAAGTTTGTTTGTATGGACAGGAGTTGGAAAATTCCTGTATGAGAAAAGTATAAGTTTTTCAACGCTGAAACCACAAAAAAGGAATATCCAAAAATGATCACCACGAAAAAAATGTATATAATATAAATTGTGTGTTTTAACGTATTCTACATTTTGTGTGTGTTAAGTTTTTGTCCATCTCTTATGGTTTAGTAGTTATACAAAATTCACCCAGAATAAATAGTCTTCAGAGGCTATTCCCAGAAAATTCAAGATATACATTTTATTTGTCACGAAAATATCTTTAATATACGATATTTTAATTAAAATTGTTAGAGCCATTTTTTTAGAAAATCAAAATGTTCGAAAAAAGTTCCATGTAAAGAGAAGTTGGGAGAGGGTGGATTTTCTTAAAAATCTTCGTAGCCGCATCCTTGGAAGATACCAAACGTAAATAGCAAGTTTAGTTTTTAACGGACTTTTCGTTTTTGAGCTATGCGGCCCACAGACACACGCATATACACACAGATAGACATTTCTAAAAATGCCTTTTTTGGATTCAGGAGGTCTCAAAACATGTATTTCCGGTGAAATCTCGGTATCGAATTTTTGGGTGCATTACAATATCTTCCCTATTCACTATGTACATAGCACGTATAGACAAAGTAAAAATGGAGAGAGAACGTGAGGAGAGATGGTAAGAAAGAAGCAGGAAAAATACCGGAAGAAACTGAAAATGAGACAGAGAAGGAGATAAAGAGCAGCCTCCCTACTTAACGCATACCAGAATTTGTAAAGAGGACTTGAAAGTCAAATCGTGTATTTAAGTCTCAAAACTGTAGAGGTAAATAATATACAGACTGTTTCAAAACGACAGCAAAGAAAGATAGCAGTCGATCAGCTTACACTTTGACTTGTCTGAAACTTGATGTCGCAATTTTAAACTCTTCAACTTAAAGTTTCATGTTATTTAAGAATTGCATACATTTGGGATTAGACAGCGAAGGAACAACGGTTGTCATTCGCCACGTAAAAAAACCTCAGAACGAGCTAAACGAAACACATAACAAGACCCACATGTTACGTTTTCCATTACTAAGGTGACCAGTGCCGCGCCGGTGTATCCATCAAGCCACGCCTACACCACGCGACTGGGACCTTTGCTACCAACCGGCATCTCTCTTGGAGTGGGCCAGGCATGTGCCATTTGGTTATGTACGACTACCTAATCCATGATGATTTTATGGAGTTTTTGTATGTATGTTTTGAAACATCTGCATATTATTTAATGTAGGTACGTATTAATCTTAGAGCTAGGATTATAAGGAGACTAAATTTCAAAAAAACCAAATGTTTTCATTAAGTGCAGTTGAAACAAAATGTTATATTCTCATGATATTTCGATACAGTATTGTTATTTGTATCCCGCAAAAGTTATATCCTTACAAAAGTTATTTTTCTACGACATGTTAATCGAGTTCAATTGTTTTAATACACATTTAGTTAGGTATAAGAGGAATACAGAAAGTTGAAACTTGTCAGATATTTACAAGTAGGTGGCCATTTGCTGTATTGTTTGGATGTCTCCAGAAATAAAGCACGGCAGTGAATATTCCGAAAATGGTCACTGTCAACAACTTTTGACACTTGCCTACTGATTCCCAGACCATAGGTTCAGACTGAAGGTTTTTAATTTAAATATTAAAAGGATCAGCACATTTACTAGCATGCAAAAGAACTCCTGGATTCGAAATTATGATCGTGACTAATGACAGTCATAGATACTTTTATTTTACCTCCTGTGCACCATATATACGGAGTATGATAAAAAATTAAAGCTTTTGTTTTTAATTTCGCGGACTTTATACAGCCGGTTTTCAAAACTTTTTTTTTATCTAGTAAGTAACATGTTCCTGATGTATAGGTGCATTTCCAGGTGTTTTAAATACTTTGTTTATTCAGGACAGCTAAAAGGAGTATACGTGTTTTCGAAGACTCAGCGAGTTTTCATTACATTTTTTCTTGAAAAATGGAGTAAAGTGTTCGAAATGTTGGTTGTGGTTTTTGGCAATCTACTAAGAGTAAGACAAGGGGTTTCGAGTGGTATCGATGTCTCAAAGAGGGCCGAGAGGACTTTGAAGACAATGAAGACAATACCCTGGACGTCCTACAACATCAATTACTGGCGACAATGTGGAAGATGCAAACATATGATTCTGGCATATGGTTATATAGTCAAAAAGGAATACTACCTAAAGTTATGCACCGTTTGCATGAAGTAATCCGAACCAGAATTTTCGGAAAACCACTCGTGGATAGTGCTCCTGCTCACACCTCAACGGTTGTTCGTAATTTTTTGGCAAAAAGCAGAAAGGTTATGTTGCCTCAGCCACCTTATTCGCCAGACATGGCTGCCTGCGACTTCTTTCTATTCCCGAGGCTGAAGAGAGCAAGAAAGGACGTCGTTTAGCCACTAATTGGTCATCGAAAAGCATAACCGCTGAAGTAGCTGAACACCATAAGGAAAAGTGAGCACCAGAATTGCTTCTAGGATTGGAAAAAGTGCTGGCATAAGCATATTACATCTGAGGGAGTTTATTTTGAAAGACACAAACCTTTTGTAAATGCGTAAATAAAGATTGTTTAAGAAAAACAAAAATTCCCCTTACTTTTTATACCTCGTATCGAACACTAGAATTATTGGATTAATTGTTTATTGTATTGTTACTAATTGTTTTTTCACACAAGTCATGTGTAGGACAGGAGTTGGATAGGTAGAGTTAGACTGAAAAATTCAATGCCTTAGCCGGGATTTGAACCACGGATCTTCCGGTCTCTAGCCAGTTGTTGTTCCACTGAGCTACATGCCGGCATGGCATGGCATGGCATTGACTCGCATGTTTCCCGGTAAACCACAAGGTGATCTCAAATTATTTTGAGATGACAACCCCATTGGTGACTTACAATGCCGTAAGTACTTTAAGTACCAGGATTCATAGTTTAAGCCAATATTGACCAATTGACCATAATAGTTCTAAAATAAGAACTAAAGCTTTCCTGGCGACGTGTTAATTCAAAATCTTCTCGGGCTTCTAGCCAGGTAAAAACTTGGCTTGACACCAACGTTTCGAAGAAGTGCATCTTCCTCGTCTTCAGGGTGAACTGATGCACTTCTTCGAAACGTTGGTGTCAAGCCAAGTTTTTACCTGGCTAGAAGCCCGAGAAGATTTTGAATCATAATAGTTCTGTCTAAAACAATAAACAGACAGACTGACTCACTGACCGTTTTCTAAAAAGGCTTTTTTATAAAAACAAATTCAGGACTCTTCGAAAAATGTATTTGTGTGAGAATGGAAGAATAATAGCAACATGGAACTTGGATGCGAGAGTCACCTATCGTCCAAACAAACTCACTACATCACCAATACATACATTTATAGGGTATACGTATAGAACGGAAGGGAACACCTCGCTCATTGGACCTACGGGAGATCTGTTGAGGAGCATTTGGGCAGGAGAAAAATGACATGAAGGTACTACAGACCAGACTCAGACCAGAGAGAAGCGCTTAAGCCCTTTACAGTTTCTGATTTGAAGATCCGACCCACTGCAGGAGCTGTCTAAAGAGGGTAATGAACGATTTGTCTAGTCAAGCGGCCCTCTAGTGTCCACGGGGAAAACTTTTTCACGTCTGCGCCAACTCTCCGGGACCGCTTAACGCCAAAACCTAAAAGCACAGCTTAAAGTTGAGACGGAAACAAAATAAAGAGAAACGATAGAAAAGAAATTATGGAGGAGGAACCATCTGGAACATTTATCTATCGACCATGGAAAACCACAAAACCCCAGGATTTCCAGAATCTCTAAAATATTCTGACGCTAAAGACACAATTAATAAAATTAGATTTATTTGTTTATATTGGGAGAGGAGGGGACTCGGCATCAAACCTGAGGTGATCGTAAGTACGCCCCCCATGAAGGGCGCTCCCAGAAGTTGGGAAAGAGGTGAGAGGAAACACCGGACTGGAACCGGGAGGCACAGCACGGTAAAGACTGAGTCCTTACAGTTTCCAGACGGAATGGCACCCCGACAGTCGGAATGGCAGACCGGCCCTCTCAATTAGGGTCCAACGTCCCTGTCAAAAACGACCGAAATTAGAGGACGGATATATTCACTTTGAGCATCCTTTACCCTGCCACGCCGCACCGAACGCCATCGCCGACACTTCCAACCCTGAAAAAAACCAACGGATGAACGATGATGAAATGATAGTGGAAACGACATAAAGGGACAGGAATTTTAGAAGGATGAAAGAAACCTACCCAGCATTCGCCTGGCGATCCGGAAAAATCTACGGAAAAAAAAAACCTTTAAGGTAACTGCACAACCAAAAGTCGGTCGAGTTGGGAGATCACGGGGACCACATTGTTGGAATCTAAAATTGTTAAAGAAATCTAAATTTTCTTAGACCATTAGAAAAACTCCTTTGCTTTCATAATACTATTGGATCATAGAGCTATAATTTGTAACTTTCAAATTCTTCTTATAGCAGTTTTGAATAAAATTGCTAATCTTTTATTCAACAAAACTGCATCCATAGTATAGGTGAACCGAAAAAGATCCGATATGTTCCATTCACATGACTTTCTCTACATTTCTCTAAGAAATTATTGTTGAAAAGCTTATTCTTCTCTCTACTTCATATTAATCGAAATAAAAATTAGCAGAAATGGTATTATTTATTACTTGTTTCCTTCACTAAGGTAAAACGATAGACAAGTCAATTAAACTCTGGTTACTATGTGATTGTAATCCATTTCTTTACATGACCAGGAGTTGAAAAATTCCCACATGAGAAAAGTTTAAACATTTTAAAATGTACAAATAGCAAGGAATGTCTCGGAAATGGTAAATTCCACGAAACAGTACATATTACATAATTGTGTGTTTTAATGAGTAATTGTGTAGTAAGCTTTATCTATTTGGTTTGGTTTACCAGTTATACAAAATTCAGCAAAATTTATCCAGACTGAAGTATTTAGAAACTGTTCTTATAACACAGAATACAGATTTTATTTCATATGTATTTATATACAGTATTTCAATTAAATCGCTAGAACAGTTTTTGAGAAAATCAAAATTTTCGAAATATGTTCCATGTAAAGGGTAGATAGGGTGAAGGGATTTTCCTCAAAATTTCCGTATCGCATCCTTAGAAGGTATTAAACTTAAATTACAAGTTTGGTGTTTTACCGATTTTTGGTTTTTGAGTTATCGTGTTCACAGGCACATGGACACACACAGATTTTTTCAAAAATGTTATGTGTTCTATTCATATGACTTTCTCTAGCTGTTCCACTAAAAAAGCCCTTACAAAAGATCACTCTTTCATCTACGCTATGTTTATCAAGATAAACATTGCCAGAATTGGTTTTATTACTTGCTTCTTTGCAAGTAAGGCACATAAAAGAAATCACTAGGCTAAAGCGATAACCAGACCTTTTAAAAGCTGATCGCTAAGTGACTCAATTGAAATGCGGTTCTCTTTGCTTACTAGGAGTAAACAAAAGAGAGGAGAAGAAAGATTTCTCCCGTTTGAGGTTAATTTTAAATACTTTAAAACTAAAATCTATTATTCAGAATATTTCGAAAATGGTTAACTCTACAAAAATGTGAATATGACATTAATTATGTGTTTCAAAGTGATCTATATTTTTTTGCAGAAGTTTGTATTTATCTAATACGGTTTACCAGTTATAAAATAGTTATACAGAAGTCATGCAGAATGAAGTGGTCTTCAGAGGCTATTCCCAGAAAATTCAAAATATGCATTTCGTTTTTATCAAAAAAGCTTAAACATATGACATTTTAAAAAAAACAGCAGGAATAATTTTTGAGAAATTCAAAATATTCAAAAATGTTCCATATAAAGAGTAGTTGGGGGTGATGGAACTTTCTTGAAAATCTCGTGACATTCTCGGAAGATATTGAACTTAAGTATGAAGTTTGCTATTTAACCGACTTTTCGTTTTAGAGCTATCCTGGACCCTCCACATACACAAACATACACACGCAGGCCGCGCCGTGACCAAGTGGTTAGAGCACTCGTGTATCACCTATGGCGCCCGTTTTCGATCCCAAGTGACTGTATTTGGTATTTCAGGTGGACAAAACGGCGCAGAGACGGGTTTTCTCCGGATCAGACACACACGAACATGTTTCTAAAAATGTCTTTTTTGCCTCCTCCCTGGGTCTCAAAACATTTATTTCCGGCGAAATCTAGATACTCTACTTTGGGTGAAATACAATACAATACCAGCTCTATCCACTAAGTACATTGTACATATGAGTTAGAGAAAGTAAAACTACTTTATAATTTATTTTTTTTTTGCAGGAGAACGTAAACGTATATTTTCGTGATATTTCGGTATCAAATTTTTAGGTAGAATACAATACTTTCTCTTCCTACTATATGCTTAATAAATATAGAGAAAATAAAAATAATTAATTGGTTTTGAGATGTTAATTACTAGTTAAACATGCATTAAATACACATTTTCTTGTTACTCCCATATTAAACTGAATATTGGAATTATATTAAAATTAGTACAATTAATTGCCAAAACAGACAAAGGATGGGTATCCTAAATTTAACATAGTGATAGTGTAGACGATAAGACTCGGTTAGGCATATCGATAGGAGACTTGTGTAATTTTTGTGGTATCATTAGAGAAGAGAGGGTGCAGGAACGGGGAAGCACATTCCAGATAATGTTCCTGGACAACCCTCTCGCATAATCATGTGGGGCAAAAAGACGCAGGGTAGAACTAACGACGCTTAACAGTTAACAGCCAGAACTAGAGCGGGTTGCCTGCCTGCCTGGCTGATATTAAACTGTATGCTGGCATTACTACAATAAACATTTTACGACCCAGATAACTATTCAGGTTTATGTCTTAATTCCGGCCGCGGCGGGCAGAAAGCCCCTGCAACCCCCCTCCCCCAACAGACGCGTTACCCTGGCGTTATATCTGGCAAATTAAAGCAATCTATGCAAGATCTTGTGTGGCTCGTATTTTACAGGAACAAAAAAATTATAAAAATGCTGCGCGATGAAGTAAAACCGAGAGGTTAGGAGTGGAAATTAGAAAAAAAAAAAAAAAAATCCGGGAGGGTGGGAAGGACAGAGAAGGTAGGTACTGTGGGATATGTACAGAAAAGCAGCGTGACTTGTATCTAAGTAATCCATAACCGCCCCCCGGCCCCTTCACCTGACATCCAAACGAAATTCAGCAGAGGAGCACACCGCGAGAGGGAGTCGGGGTGCTGCTTCATTTTTCCACGTAGTTCCCGCCTCCGCCGGTAGATGATGCGTTAGTCATCGTTTTTTACTCTTCCTGAAGAGAGGGAGGTACAGTTATTTACCGTTTGAGATTTTGGCTGTTTTGAAATGGGGAAAACGATATCTATTATTATAATGATTACGATAATGATATTATTATTATTATTATTATTATTATTATTATTATTATTATTATTATTATTATTATTATCATCATCATTATCATTATCATTATCATTATCATCATCATCATCATGATTATTGTTATTATTGCTATTTTTATGTCTATTATTATTAGCATTTTACTATCATTATCATTATTATCATCATTATTATTATTATTATTATTATTATTATTATTATGTTAAAATATGTTAAAAATTCCATAATGTGGTATATAAGTTTGCACTTCTGTAAGGAAGTGAGAGTCCAAAAGAAAAAGCGAATTGAAGTTGCACAAATAATGATTCTCAGATCTGTTAAAAATGCTACCTTTAAGACAAAACTAAAAACAGTGAATAAAGAGATAAATTAAAAACAGAAGGTTTAACGTAAGTAATTGATAATTTTAAAAGAAGATGGTATCACTATGTGCAAAGAATGCCCTTGACAGAATGCCAGAGCTTATCTTTCCACTCTGTTAGAAAGCGTGACTTGGATCTTGAAAGAACACAGTTCAGAGACCATATTTGCAACTTCCCAATCCTTGACGGGAAAATAATAATAATAATAATAATAATAATAATAGCAGTAATAATATCATCTCAAAAGATGTTCAAATAATATTTCATAATGTGCTGTTAAAACCTGTACTTTTGTATAGAAGTGAAACAGAATTTCGAGCTCAAGATAAAAAAAAAATATAATTAACAGAGTTTAAGTATTTTAAACTTATAATAGCAAGGAATGCCCTGGAAATTGTTAACTTACAAAAAATATATATTACATATTGTGTGTTTTAGAGATATATATATTTTTTTTTTTTTGCTGCAAGATTTTAATATCTCTTACGGTTAACCAGTTACACAGAATTCATCCAGAATGAACTAATTTACAGAGACTATTCCCAAAAGATTCAAAATATAATTTTAGTTTGTTATGAGAATCTTAAAAATATGAATTTAATCGTTAGAACAATTTATAAGAAAACTATAATTTTCAAAAAATGTTTTGAAGCATGCTGCCCACAACACACACACACATACATGTATACACAAGACACACACATACATGTATACACAAGACACACACTGGATAATTTTTCTAAAAATGTTTTTCTTTTTCAGGAGGCTTCAAACATGTATTTCCAGTGAAATCTTGGTGTAGGATTTTCTTGGAGGAGTGCAATACTTTTTCTGTTTACTGTGTACATTGACATACGTGCTAGAGAAAGAAAAGATATATATTGCTGTTTTACTTTATTATCTTGCCATTTATATAGAAGTTGAATAAATAAAAAAAATATATATAGGGCAAAAGTTAACTTTGAAGTTGTGTTTTCCAGAAATTCCAAGCCTCAGTTTTATTTTGAGGATGTAGTTAAGGCAATTTGTCAACTCTTATTAGGATTTCACAAAACTTTTATTTGATTTACAATTTATACTTCTGTATTTATTTCTAGGTACAGTTTTGTACAAAGAACGAACAAAGCATTCTTTTACATGAAAACAGAGTAAATAAATGAACTTGGAAATAAATTCTAATTCCTGAAAACGTGTAGCAATAGAAAGAACGAAACAGGAAAGACAGAGAAGGAATCTAATGGCAGGGACTGAGAGAGAGAGACGAAACAGTAGAGAAAAGGACAAAGAATACAAAAAATGGTGTCATAAACATGGAAGCAACGTCATAGTCTGGGATGCCGTATCAAGTGAAGACAATAATTGACTTATCTGCAGCCCCCCTCCTCTGCAGAGGCATTGTGGTACGTGATGCACACGCAACCTTCTGCCTCTGTACGTGAAGCGGAGAAATGTTCCTGAGAGAGGCTGCTCTGAGCGTGCACTGCACTCTGATTTCGGTTATGCTGCTCCATCTCACAGAAATGTACTTATATATCCAAGCATTTGAAAATAACAGTTACTATGAGGTTTAGTGCACAACCTATCCGAAATCTTATACTTATTTCGGTTATGTTACTCCATCCGAGAGAAGTTGATATATAACACAGACATAAGACACACACACAGGCAGATACCCGGACCATTTTCTCAAAACATGTATTTGCGGTACCGATTTACCTTCACTATCTACCATGTACTTTGCATATACATGCGAGAAAAAGCAAAAATACGATGTTGCTCTGTCATGCTGTTGTCTATAAATTTTACAGCAAACTAATCTTAAAAAGCTCCAAATAAAATTTAATATAAATGATTTTATTAGATATTTCCATATAGATACAAAGCAATAAGGAAAGTAAAACATTTTAAGAGATGGTCGCTATGTAATGGAATTCAAGTTTCTTTATATATGAATGACCAGAAGCAAGAAATAACGAATAATGGACAATCCTTTTGAAGGAGGTATAAACATTTGAAAGTTGAAAACAATAAAAATAAATACCTCGGAAATGTTTATTTACCAAAAAAATGTATTTTATATATATTGTTATCTGCTTGTAATATATAGTAGGTTTTTTCTCTCTCTTCTAAATGAATATTTAATCCAAATATTTAGAGGCATTTGTTGAGAAATTAAAACCGTTCAAATATTCACTCTAAATGGTATCTTGGGAGGGGGATTTTCTTAAAAGTCTTCGTATTGCATGCTTGAATAATGTTAAATTTAAATACGCAGTTTGATATGTAAGCGAATTTTCGTTTTTGAGTTATAATGGTCACAGACCCTGAAACGGACTTTTTTTAAAGATATTTACTTTCTCTGCACGTACTATGTACATAGTGTATAGAGAAGGTATTGTAATACACCCAAAATTCGATACCGATATTTCACCAGAAACACATGTTTGTGTTCCCCTGAATGAAAAAAAGCATTTTTTTAGAAAAAAGTCCGTGTGTGTCTAAGTGTGTGCGCCTGTGGTCAGCATGGACCGTTAAATACCAAACTTAGTGTTTCAGTTCGGTATCTTTCAACCCCAAACTACCCTTGACATTGAACATTTTTCGAAAGTTTTAATTTTCTCAAAAACGGCTGTAATAATTTTGATTAAAATACCTTATGTTTAAAATATTTTTATGAAAAACGAATTGTATACCTTGAATTTTCTGGGAATATCCTCCAAAGACCTCTTCATTCTGGATGAATTTTATATAACTGCGAAACAGAAGTGATATATAGAAACTTACTACACGAAAAATGTAGATCTCATTAAAACACACAATTAATGCTATATAATTTTTTTTTGTAGAGTTAACCGTTTTCGAGATATTCCAGTTTATTGGTTTCAATTTTAAACCATATCTTTCTTTTCGTTTCTTGTTTGTTTATTCCTGGTAAGCAAAGATATTGGAATATCAATTGTTTCACATAGCGACCAGCTTTTAAAGGACGAGACTGTCGCTTTAGTCTGTGCATTTTCTTATGCACCTTCTACTTAAAAGGAACCATGTAATAAGGACAATTTATATTAATAAATTATTTCGATTATCATAAAGTAGATAGAAGAATAAGCTGTTTAACAATAATTTGTTTCAGAGATGTAGAGAAAGTCATGGAATTGAACACATCAGATTTATTTTTTAAAATAATTTCAGGAGAAATCTTTGTATAGAATTATTAGATAAAATACAACTTCCCCTATTTATTATACGCAGAAGAAAAAGTAAAAATGTCACCCACTAAGGTGACCTGTGCCTCACCAGCGTGTGTAGCAAACCACGCTTACACCACACGTCTGGGACCATCGCTACCAACCAGCATCTCTCTTGGAGTGGGCCAGACTCATGCCATCTGCTTATGTACGACTGCGTAATCCATGGTGATTTAATGACAGTGTTTGTATGTGTCAAATTTAGAGCTGAAAATTGTATTCACATATAACGTACGGTATGACCAACAAGGTCCACATCTTCGTTTGGTGTCGTTTTGAAACATACTGTATATATTAATTTTTCGCAATTTTTTGTTAAATTTCACATATGCCATCAGCTTGCAAAGCTATGATCAGTATGCCATATAATTTGAAAGTTCATTGTGGTTAAGACTAAGCAGATTGCACACTACACATACTTCAGGACCTTATGTGCTGTGAATGGCCGTATTACGAAACGTCTAGGAAAACAGGCTACCCGCACATTATGTTTTCATGGAATTATCATACGTACGTAGTGTTAGTAGCCATGTAGATTTTTTTTTTTTTTAGCCCTAAAGCTGACATACTGCAACATAAAAATTATGATGTGTTTCATTCAGATAACTTTCTGTACCTGTTCTGCAACCTATTCTTAAAAATCTTCCTTTATTTACATAACGCTTGTCGATATAAATATTAGCAGCGATAGTCTTATTATTTGCTTCCTCTTAAGCAGAGGGAAATAAGGGAAATCCCTGGAATAAAGAGAAATTCAGATATTTTAAAACTGGTTGGTTAGGTGGACAATTGAAGTTCGGTTAGCTGTGCACCGCAGCAGTAAAACAAAAGAGACTTCCCGTATAAGAAAGGTTAAAAAGAAGTAAAAGTGGCTTAAAATTGAAATTAATAACAAGGAATTACTCGGAAACGATCAGCTAAAACAAAAGTTGTATGGCACAAATTGGATGTTTTAACAAGATGTATATTATGTGCAATAAATTTTTGTCTCTCACTTACCCATTACTGACTATGCAAAACACATCCATAATGAACAGGTCTTCAGAGCGTATTTATAGAAAATTCAAGGTATGTGTTTTATTTTTGTTTTAAATATGTTTAATATATGGTATTTCAATCAAAATCCTAAGAGGCATTTTTCAGAGAAATAACATTTTCGAAAATGTTTCCATGTAAGGGTTAGTTTAGTGTTGGGGAATTTTGTTTAAAGACTTTGTGTCGCATCCTAAAATATACTTAACTTAAATGGCAAGTGTGAAGTTTAAAGGTCTTTTCATTTTTTAGCTATATTGGCCACAGAAACACACAGACTCTCTCGGATCTTTTTCTATATTTTTGGGGGGTCTCAGGAAACCTGAAACCTATTTTAGGTGAAATCTCGGTATAGAATTTTTGAGTACAATACAATACTTTTATGTGCATTGTGTGCATAGTAGTGTAGAGAAAGCAAAAACTCTAGTTACAGAGCGCATTTGGGATACGTAAACACGCAAGAATCACGTGTTCTACGAATCGTATTTTGAGCAGAAGACAAAGGCAGAAGTATAACATAGTAGCTAGTATTGTATTTCATAATTGTATTTTATATTAAAGTAAACATTTATAGAAACCTGTAAATGCAATTTGCATGTTAATTTTTAATTCATGTAACCTGTTGCATTACATCAGTGTAATTTAAGATACACAGGTGTTAATGAACTATACCGAAATATTTTCACAGAATATATAGATTACTTAAATAAGTAATTTGAGATGGGAGACTTATGGCCTGTTTATTGAAATTTGGAAGTAACGGCTATAAGTTTCTGATGTTCAGTACGCCACTGGCTAATTTATCAACCATTCGAGAGCATAACACGAAAAACGAAGGGACATATTACAGCGTACCTCTCTAGCGAAGTGGTTATGATACTGGCTTTCAAGTGAAAGATAGTATCCGAGTTCGGGTCTCGTTCACGTATCGCGGCACTTCGTCTGGAATGAAAAAAAAATAATAAAACACGTTTATTCTATGACAGGAATCGAACTCACGATCTTTGGGATAGCAGCTTCCCGAGTTACGCATAAAGCCATCAGAGCAGTATACATACTTTAAGAACGTAGTTAATAAATGTTCAGTGTCGCACTGTCAAGTGATTAGTTCAAGATTTTACTGATTTTTGCGACATTAAATATTGAGAACGTTAGTACCAAACTGCTAAAACTCGATATTTCTATATTCGGGCAGCAGTTTTAAAGACATTCTAAGCAAGTTCTTTAACTTGCTTTGCTTTAACACCGACTTATCACCACCTGATACCCACACGTTTAACGCTATGTAGCTGTACTATGTTTATCCGGGGACCATGCATCGCCGATCTCAAATTACTTATATCAGTCACGTGCACAATCTCGCAAATTATTTTGGTATAGTTCTTTAACATACTGTATATTAATGCATATCATTTTGCCTTATACACCAAGCAATGGAGCGTTTAAATTATTTCATATTGCTGTATATATTTTTTGAGTAGTTGTGTTATTCTTCCTGCGATTGTGTAATTCCAATTGGCTCTTCATTTTCTTCTAAACTTGTATTTGTCGGCATTTAATGTTGTTGTAGTTATGTTAGATAAAAGAATTACGGTTTAGATAAAAGAAATTAGAGCTCGTTCTGTAGTGTTGTAGTAGCGTTACTGCCTAATATTCAAGAGGTCCCGAGCTCGAATCTCGGTTAGGGCGAGTTACCCGGATTAAGTATACTTTCCCTTATCCTAGAAGACTAATATCGAGTAATTCTAAGCTCTATCTAGCGAAATGCCTCAGGCTGTTTCGTTTATGGCCCGCATTCGGGAGACCATGCGTTTGATTCCCGCGACCGGTCGATAAGATTTATAGTTTTTCAGGGGTTTCCTCGGATTGCCACGTGAATGTTGGTAAGTTCATTTCATCCCCTGAATTTTTCGGTTCGCAATTTGGTGGGTTGCGATCGGCTGAATTGTGATTGCACGCTGTAAGAGGTTATTCTGAAGTTGTCTTCAAATATGCTCAGTCGAGACCAACCTTCCAGTTTCAGGGTTACCTCTGGAGTCTTTCCGGAGGATCGGTGGTTCGTGCGCAGGGCCTACGGCAGTGTCGGAAGAGCTCCAACTGTAACCGATAGGGACTAAATCCATGCTTGTGTCCACCGACACCGGGATCTGGTCACCCTTTGGCCTCACCCCTCATCCCTCCCTCCCTGGAGTCATGTAAGTGGCAAACAGTCGCCTATGTCCGGTGTTGTGCCTCAGAGCTCTGTTGGCCTCATCTGTAACTAATCTTAATCCAAACTCGAAACTCTATGGATCAAAGATTTATTTGAACTTTATTTCTTCAATTTCATCATCGTGCGATATGATCTATGTACTAGAAGGCTGCCAGCATAACCTATAGATTGTTTTACACCGAACTTATGATAAAAAGAAACATGACATTTTGTGTGGTAATCGGATAATGTGAGAGACATGAGAAATTCTTCGTGCAAAAATACATAACGAAAAGTAAAAACCTTATGAAACCCAGTAGAATTATTAAACACTCGCAATATAGATCATAATAGGATTTTCAACAAAGTTGGACATACTGAAATGGTGTAAAACTTATTCAATGGAGCGGTAATTCAAAGCTTTCGTAACCTTTTAGTACGTGTCCACTATGTAAAAACTTCTACCTCTACCTTGATGTCTTAAACAGTTATTACAGCTATGAAATATTAACCTTTGCTACACATTAGTATGCGATATTTAATCTCAAACAGCGATAAACTTGTGCAGCTTAACGGCCAAGAGATGACTACTCTGATCTCCAAGCTCAAAATCAATTTGTTGCTAAACTATGGGATATATAGACTAATAGTAAGGCCATGAAAGAAGCTGAGCAAGTTTTCTGTGTAGATGGGATGCTACAGTGAGCTTCCAAACTGCGCAGGCACTCTAGCATATGGTATTCATGAAGGTCAAAATATCTTGGTCAATAAAGTATCTGAGGCTTGGCTGGAAGAAGCTAATGAACAGATTGAAGAATATGGCCAAATGTGGTTATTGCTAATATGTTTTATACAATCAACATTACTATTCTTCCAGAAGCGTGTGAGCTGTATAATTTTACAAAAAGTTTAAACTGCGGAAGTTAAGCTATTTATATACTCATGTCGCACAATTTATATCCTGTTAGTAGAAATTATTGTTGGCACTTTATTTCAGATTATGATTAACTACAGTTGAAACGACTCTTGGAAAGACTCAAAAGGTGCTAACATTAACACTATTGAATGCAAGAAGCTTCACCATTACTGTCTTATTTGGCTGAATTTCATAAGGCATATTTTTGGATTATTTGGAATTTTTAATTTGGAAATATCTAGATCCACCTATGCTGGACTCAACGTAAGTTATAAACTATCCTAAATATCTCAAAAACTATCCGCACAATTTTTACTTTATCTATACGTATTATGAACATAGCAGATAATGTACTGTATTCCACCCATAAATTTGATTTGAAGATTTCCCCTAAGACAAAAAGTAAGATTTTTCGATAAAGGTCCGCGCGCGCGTGTGAAAAATCTAATTCAAAGTCCGTTGAATACCAAATAATTAGGTTCAACACCTTTCAAAGGTGCAACACGAAGATTTTTAAGAAAACCCCCAAATTTACAGCTGTTCTTTATCAGTCACTATCACCAGGAGATGTTGTCCATTGAAGCTGGGCTGACTGTTGTAGCTGTTGATTCCAATATAGGATTCTTTTTTGTCGCAAACTGGGCTGTAGTAGGTCATTCTCGTCTACATCCCCCTAGGAGATAGGTGACTAAAATCAGCAGTAGACGGAAAACGGACATGTCACCCAAAACAGCTGGTTGGATGGTATTGGTAGAAGCATCATGAGGAAACTGGGTTCTCTGCAACTAGTGTTACAGTGTGTCGTCTGATTTTTGACCAGCTTGTGTTCAGAAGGGGCAGGACTTGGCCATACAAATCACCGTAAGACAAGTGAAATGTTTGCTCCCAAATGGCTCTGGTTTCGGAGGTAGATAAAGGCTTGTTGGCGATAAAAGGAAGTGGTCTATCAGTAGAAGTGTCACAGTAAAAAAGGCACTACTATAATAGACAGAGAAACCTTTTGTAGCAGAGGAGAAGTGCTTTTCTGAAGTTACTAAAAGAGCTCGTCATCCTGCTCCTGAGATTGAGCGACTTCCACTATTCAATGGGGTTATTGAAAGTATCGATTCTTGAAAGAGCATTGACAATGACGTTATCTACACTACAGACGTGTTCAATGTTGGTGTAGAATTGAGAAATTAGGTATATGGTTTGGAACTGACGTGAAGAAAATCTTTCGCTCTTTTGTAGAAGGCATGGGTAATGAGTTTGTAATTGATGAGGATGGCAAATGTTTGTGCTTCTAGTATGTTCGGGAAATATTTAACGTTCATGCAGAAGTTCTCTGTGTCGGTACCATACTTCTTTGGCTGGGAGCTGAGCTTTTTGGAAAAGAAGCCGAATCATTGCCAACTCCCATTAATGTGCTGCCGAAGAATCGATTCGAAGGCAGAACCAAGTACCAGGTACCAGAGAAAGACGGGCGCTATATGGATTAGTTTGGAGTCTTAGGAAAGTTCTAGAGTTCTAAGAAGCCTAAAGCCACTCAGATGCTCAGTTCACAGGATGAGACCTTTTAACACGAAAGACAGAACTGCATGAAGAGGTGGTTTAACAAGAACAGCATTGATAGGAGACGACGATAAAAGATTTGGTTTCCCATAAACCTTCCTAGTTAGCGAACTGTCTGGAGTGGTACACAAGTTTGTAAACCAGCCACTGAGTCGGACAAGGGACGGGAGTCTTCACACAAGACACTGTAGTTCAGGAAGACAACCTAAGGAAATTTGAATATGCATTTGTGGTTGGTGATAACTCTGTGTTCCCGGAGTCCAGTGAAGAATTGGTTTATTTTAAAATGCACTATCGCACAAACAAACCATTCCTAATATCATTGTTTGCAAGTTGTGGAGTAATCAAGACATTTTAAATGTAGTCCTATAGTCTTGGATACCTCATAAAGGACTTTATCATATTATTATAAAATTTTAAAGCTATCAATTGCCTTATGGTAACCAAATAAATAGTTGAAAACGAATCTCTATTACTTAAAACATTGATGTAATATGTTAATTTATACAGCTAAACTGCGTCAGTAGACCAATTAATTAAAGTATTTATTTGTTATTATAACAAACTTTGTTGTGTCAAAAAAACATCGATGCGCTGTGCTTGCCGCTGTCAGATCCGCTCTTCGTGCTTTCTCATCTCATTTCTTCGTGTCGCAGGACCGAGAAAGATGGCTTTGCGGTAACGCCTGAGGCTCGCATTTGTGAAGATCCAAGTTGATCCCCAACGATCGCTCCCCTGACCATGGGTTTTTGTAAATTTCCCGGGTCGATAGACGAATACTGGGATGGTATATAAATGCCCTCAATTCGCATCCCCTTCATTGTCTTCATTGTAATCTGTTTAAAGGATGA
Source organism: Hymenopus coronatus (assembly GCA_030762935.1). Taxonomy (NCBI): domain Eukaryota; kingdom Metazoa; phylum Arthropoda; class Insecta; order Mantodea; family Hymenopodidae; genus Hymenopus; species Hymenopus coronatus. Next base: position 54,832,832 of record CM060892.1, on the reverse strand, counting down.
AGGACGAAATGAAGGTATTCGGCATGTTGCTGTTTGGTGGTGGAAATGCGTTTTGTAGAGACTTTCCTGGTGCTAGTCCCGACTCCAGTTGCCCTCGGGTGGATACCACTTCAGGGGACACCATGAGTGTTAGCGGCTTGTAGGTAGACGAGCGGCAACAGATACTTTCATATTGGAAACATAAGGGACAATTTGCTTAAGCATGCACATTGTTGATGTAACTGTATGTTCTTCTGTTCTCTCCCCTCATTCCAGCGGCTATGATAGAGTCACAAAGAGCCACATGGCCTAATTGTTGAGATCCGGTTACGGGGGATATCCGGAGTAGCTATTTTTACCTTGACATTCCTCCCGGATGTTAAGTAAATGCAACAGGCCTAGCTTTGGTCCCAGTGCTGATACTTTTTTCCTACTCTCAGCTTTAATCTTTCTAAAGCCAATTTGTTGTTTTTTTTTCTATTTATTTAAGGGCATTTTAACTATTTGATCCTATTGCGACGATTCTGTGCATGATACTAGTTGATCTGTATGTAGTAGACAGTACCCTTCGTGGTCGTACCCAAACCAGAGTCTGATTGCTTTTTCACCATCTGTACTCAGATGGAGCTATATGTGCTCAGACGGTTATAAGCAGCCTTCAAGTTCTCATTATATCCATTCACCACACTTCTTTCCTCCGCGACAACAGATGGCGCTGTGGTAATGTTCAGGTTAGCTGTTTTCACTATTATCATCTATTTTCCAGTTTTACTATTCTTTTAGATCAATATTTTATTTCATTTTTTTTTGGCATCTGGAAAAAAGTTCAAGAAAAATAGCCAAAGTGAATAATAGCAATTTATCTATACAGGGTGTATATAAATGCATATCGGGATTTTAACTCTTTATAATACTTATTACATTCAACTTACAGTTATGAATGATATGTCAAATGAAAAAGAAACTCAAGTTTTACCAAGAAGCTTAAAAACGTTCAATGTAACTACCCTTTGTCACACGACACACATCAAGTCTATAGCCGAGTTCTTCCCAAACGTTGATAAGTGTGTATTCAGCAATTGTAGCAACAGCTGCTTCAATCCGGTTTCTTAATTCAGGGAGGTCAGCTGGCAGCGGAGGCTTGCACACACGATCTTTAATGAAGCCCCAAAGGTAAAAATCGCATGGTGTTAGGTCAGGAGAACGTGGAGGCCATGCATAGCAGCAAGCCCTGTCATTGGGGCCCTTGCGGCCTATCCAGCGCTCGGGTACAGTGACGTTCAACCAATCGCGTACTTCGTTATGCCAGTGAGGTGGCGCACCATCCTGCTGGGAAATGAAGTTCTCTGGCTCATTTTCTTCCAACTGAGGGAAGAGTCATTGCTCTAGTGTATCAAGGTAAGAAGTGCCAGTTACAGTAGGTTCACCAAAAACGAAAGGCCCATAAACTTTTCACCGGGATACGGCACAAAAAGCATTCATTTTAGGGGAATTTCGTTGCATTTGTACCATCTCGTGAGGATTGTCCCAGATGCGCACATTATGAGTGTTAACATGTCCATTAAGGTGAAAGTTCGATTCATCACTGAAGACAAAACGATCCACAAAATCGGCATGAAACAACATGTCGTTTGCGAATTTGGCACGTAATCCGTGATCTGTCGGCTTCAGAGCCTGTAATAACTGTAAATGGTAAGGATGTAGATGTAAGCATTTTCTTTCAACTTTCCAAACAGTCGACACAGGAACTTGTATGTAATTCACTAGCCTTCCGGACTGATTTCTTTGGGCTACGAGTAAACGACTCTCTCACTCGCTCAACAGTCTCTTCACTTACTCCTGGTCGTCCCGTGCTCTTCCCTTTACAAAGGCAGCCGGTATCTTCAAACTGATTATACCATCTACGAATGTCTTTATCACTAGGAGGATCACAACCGAACTTACTACGGAACGCACGTTGCACAGTAACTACTGATTCGGTCTTTGCAAACTGCAAAACACAAAACGCTTTCTGTTTACTAGTCGCCATCTTTGATACTACCGCTGTCTAGCGGATTGCGGCAGAAACATTGCACGCACATGCGCACTTGTGCCAACAAACAAAACTGTTTGAGTTGCTTTTTCATTTGACATATCATTTATAACTGTAAGTTATAATAAAGATATAATATTATAAAAGAGTTAAAACCCCGATATTCATTTATGTACACCCTGTATTTAATAGTGAGAGGCACCTATACAAAATGTGGTCGCTTTAACCTCCCCGTATTTCGGACTGACACCCCCTAGGACTTACAAGCGGATGCCTAGGGGTCAGAAGCTTGTCGGGGAGGAAACGGCAAGAAACCACAGGATGTAGAACCTGGAACGAGTGGTCATCCCATAGCCATGCATTAGCGTGAGGAAGTGAATAACATGAACCGGAGAAAACCCTCCCAGATGCCGCTTCGCCCAAATTTCACACGCGGGCACTTGGGATCAAACTCGGGCCACCTAGGTGGGAGGCGAGTGGTCTAACCACACATTCACAGCGCCGATTCATACAAAATATCATTACGAGATTTTATTTCTTTAGGTCGTATAGTTTAGGAACGGAGTGCACCTATACTTTGTGTAGGTAGGAGGTATTCGCTTTCATTAATAAATAAAATTATAAGTCCGCAATATACAATGTCCACTTTATCATAAGTGTCGTAGTTTTTTTTTTTTTTCCTTTTCTTGAGAACATAAAAAATAAGGAAAATATTTCCAGACCGTGTGTGTGTGTGTGTGTGTGTGTGTGTGTGTGTGTGTGTGTGTGAGTAAGTGTGTGTGTGTGTTTAATGTTTCATCATGAACCTAAATCCAATTTTCATAATAGGAACTTTTCTAATTAGTTCTTTTCAGGAGAACTCCAAACGTTCATTCTGTAGAATCGAATACTGTATGGCTACAATGCTTACCATTGTTAAACCACAGAGAAAACAGAAATTGTTTTAAGGTGCTCAAGCTCAATTCCTAGGCCATTATTTTATAATTACTCTTTCTCAAAAGGTTGAGAAGTGATGTTCAACTATCAATACAGGTGTAAGTAAGGGTGTGGATAAAAGAACAGCCTGAGATAAACTACTATCTAATTAAGGGCACATGTAGACAAGGTTTGGAGGAGAGTAACACAAAAAAGAGAGAAAAATAGGTCTAAAATGTCCGGGGATGGGTATGGGTGAAACAGAAGATTGGTTTTAGCAGGAAGAGCTGAAAGAGACGAGAGACAAAGGAAGAAGAGACAAGTATACACAATGTTAACATCAAGTAGAAACATACACATGCCAGTGTAATGTATGGAGAACGTAATGTGTGTATGTAACATGTAAGTTTTAAAAGAAAAAAAAAAAAAAAAAGAGCGAGAGGATGAACCCAATAATCAAAGCTTGGTATACCACTGTCCTCTGTCTGTATGTGGCTAACACTGTCCTGTTGAGGGATCTTTATTTTTATTATGGCAGACCGTTGTAGTTTCGACATCATACGACATTTTACACAGAACGAGAGAGTACCTAAATTCGTCATTCTCGGCTTTATGACAACAAAACCTTTGATGGTAAGGAAAATGAGAGCTGGTAAGGGCTCTGTTCTCTAGGTTTCCTGTTAGGAAAACGTGGCCCACATTATTTTCCTACTTTTGACATGCTTTCTCTTTTCGATATGTGGGAAACTGTAACCGAGTATTATTGAGAAGCGCTTCAAACTAATTGGGTAATTCCAAACAAAATTATACGTGATAGTCCAGAATTTATAAATCTATTTTGACCGTTGCTTTCATTGATCCATTGAGCAAATAACATTTCCAGAATATATATAATTAAATGATTATATTGAATTTATTTAGCCATTTAATAATCATATCGAACATCTGTGAAATTTGACCATAAAGTAATCAAAATATTAAAAAAAATATTTTAATTGATAATAAAATAACGAGCCGGCTCAGTGGCTCGCCTTCCATCTAGACGGATCCAAACGCCCGAATGTGGGATTTGTAGTGAACGAAACGGCATCTCCGAGTCCTCCGGTTTCCGCCGTCACTCATTCCACCAACTACTCCATCATCCATTTCGCTTGCATTGGTTACGTACCGTTGTTTCCCCGGCAGGTTTCTGACCCCTAAGTATGTGCTTGTAAGTTCTCTGAGGGTGTCTGTTCTACGGGGAGGGAAGCCGACTATGAATAGCACCATATGAAATATATAATTTTTAAGCAAAAAGCTTTCTCGTTTGGCGGACTTTAGTTCAAATTAACTAAAGCTATTAATACCTATTTTAGTCAGTATTTTAGGGTTATGATTAGGAAGTGTAATATTTAAATATAATTTAAATTATTATTTTAATATATTTAAATATTATGGATTTATTATTTTTTCAGGTTCTATATGATTTATACCTTTAATTTTTACTAAGGGAGTTAGTATTAAACCTTTAACAATTGGATTAGATTCAATTAAAAATATTGATTTAGGTTGAAGGGAATTTTTTGGTGCTCAAAATTTATATTATACCAACTTCAATCCTTATTTTCTTGCTGTTCAATAATTTTCATTCAAAAAAAGGTTCCATTTGATGGCTTTTTGCACTAATTTGTGTATACATTCTTATAGTGCATCTCAATAGTCCATTAAATAAAATTTGATGTATTAGGTACTTTTTTGAAATGAGCTCCTTCATTTTATAAATAAATTATTGCGTTTTAGAAAATCCATAGTTTTGCAGAGTACAAAAAGTAATAATATTTCTAATATAAAAGTATATTTTGATATAACTTATTACTGTAATACTTCACTCTTGTTCTTCTTGTTCGGCCTTTCAAGGATTAGGCCTTTCGACCTCTTCCGGCCTCATTCCATCTTTTAACTGGCCCTGTAAGTTTCTCTTTCGTATTGGTTTATATTGTAAGGCCACTTTTGAATCCTTATTTCTTCCATTCTTTGCATCTGATTCTTCCATTTTTGTTTATGTCCTTCTAGTTTATCCTTTACTGCAAAAATATTCAATTGTTGTCTAATTACTTCATTAGCAATTCTGTACAGTTTAGTACAAACTTTAACTGATCGTTTAACTGATCGTAAACATTTAAATTTCTGCAGCCTGTACATGACTACAAACTCATCACCCAGGATTCGCGGCCGCCAGTAAAACAGGTATAGCCATCATCTTATAAAGCTTCATTTTTGTATTTATTCGTCTATTTTTACTTTCTCTATACGTGCTATGTATATAGCGTATAGAGAAGGTATTGTAATGCACCCAAAAATTCGATACCGAGATTTCACCGGAAATATATGTTTTGAGGCCTCCTGAATTAAAAAAAAAAAAAAAAAAAAAAGCATTTTAAGAAAAAATTCCGTTTGTGTGTGTGTGTCTGTCTGTCTATGTGTGTGTGTATGTGTTGTCTGTGGGCAGCATAGCTAAAAAAAGAAAATTCCGTTAAAAACCAAACTTGGTATTTAGGTTAGGTATCTTCCAAGGATACGACACGAAGATTTTCAGGAAAATCCCCCCACTCCCAACTACCCTTTACATGGAACTTTTTTCGAAAATTTTGAGTTTCTAAAAAATAGTTCTAACGATTTTGATTAATATATAGTATATTAAAGGTATTTGCCTGACAAAGTGTATAATCTTGAGTTTTCTGGGAATAGCCTCTAAAGACTACTTTATTCTGGATGAATTTTGCATAACTACTAAATCGTAAGAGATGGACAAAAACAACACACAAAAAATGTTGAGCACGTTAAAGCACACAGTTCCTGTTACATACATTTTTTTCGTGGAGTTGATCATTTTTGAGATATTCCTTATTTTTGGTTTCAGCTTTGAAAAACTTATACTTTTCTCATACAGGAATTTGCCAACTCGGGTCCATACAAACAAACGAACTTCAATCCCATAGCAACCAGCTTTTGGCTTTCACTTTAACCTATGTTACTCCCCTATTTCGCTTCTACTTACAAGAAAGCAAGAATTAAGACTATTTCTGCTAATTTTTCTCGATTAGCATGAAATAAATAAAAGAATAAGCTTATTAACAATAATGTTTACAGAGATATAGAGAAAGTCATGTGAATGCAGCACATCAGATTTTTTAATTTTCTGCTTACTGAACTACATATACTCTGATATTCCTGTAATTAATGTCTCTATCCTTATCCTGGTTAAAAGTGACACAGCTTCCTAAATAGTTGAAATGCTGAACTTGATCTATTTTTATGGGTATTTCCCATGGAATGCCGTTGTCTTCGCTTTATCTAATGGTATCTTGAAATTATACATCTTTAGAATTATGTTTAATAGATAAATAATTGATTTTTGTAATTAATTTTCAGAATTTGCAATAAATACAATACGTCCGCATATAATAGTATGGTAATATACTCATTCTTGGTTATGTGTATTTCATTTGGTGCTCTTTCTCTCCATTTTCGGATAGCATCAGCTATATAAACATTAAAAAGCGTGGCTGTTAAAGTGCATCATTGTCTTACACCTTGGTTTATTAAAATAGTTTCCTTTTTACAATTGGGGACGCCGATTATTATGCAAGTTCCATTATACAGACTCTTAAAATAATTAATTAGTTGATTTGGGTATTGCTGTTTTTCCAAAACTTCCCACAGTTTCTCCCTTTCCACTCTGTCAAATGATTTCTCCTGATCTAGAAAAGCTAGCTAGGTTGGCAAATTGAATTATCTTCTGTTCAGTATTATTTGCTGCACAGTAAATATGTCACTACATGACTTTCCTCTTCTGAAGTGACTTTGTTGTTATAAAAGCATCACTTTTGTAATATTCTTTAATTTGTTGTTTGATATATCTGAAAATATTTTGTATCCACTGTTTAACATATATGAATAATACCTCTGTATTAGAATTTTCTATGTGAATATTTTTTTTAAAAAATGCAGCATACTGCTTGTTTTATTACAACAATGAATTTAAATAAGAAAATTATTATTTAAATAACAATGCAAGCTAAAAATATGGTAAATGGCAAATGTATCACTAATGCTGTGTGCATTAACTGGCATAAATTTCAATAAAATATCTTACTTTGGTTTTTTCCTAATGTCACAAATGCATCACCTTAGTGGGAAATGATGCCAAAAGAGGGACATTTTTATTTTCTGTACTTATTGCATAGTAAATGGGAAGACAAGGTAATGCATTTCTCTCAAAAATTCGATAGCAGTATTTCACTGGATGTAAACATTGTACGGTCTCCTATTTAAAAAAAAAAAAAAAAAATTAGAAACATGTTCGTATCTGTGTGTGTGTGTGTGTGTGTGTGTGTGTGTGTGTGTGTGTGTGTGTGTGTCTGCAGGTCAAGAGTACCTCCAACTTATCATGAAAAATATAATTACCGTTACCTCGACACACCTATGGCTTCGCTAATTTACGTTCGACGATCACTGAGAGTTATACCGTAGATTTTTTCAGTTATTTCCTCGGCAACCACATCTGTCCGGCTTCCTGAACGCTCATCATAAAAAAGGAAACTTTGACCACGTTTAAAGCCTAACAATATTGTCATAGATGTCTCTAGATACACATAATCAGCATACATTTTCGGTTTTCTGTCCTCGTATGTGGTATTTTATCAGATTTTACTTTCTCCATTCTGTATGCACTATGCACATAGTGAATGCAGAAGGTATTGTATTGCACCCAAACATTCGACAACGTGATTTCACCCGAAATACATGTTTTGAGACCCCCTAAATCCAACAAATATTTTATTAGAAACTTATTCCTTTTTGTGCCTGTCTATGTGTGTGAGCAGCATAGCTGAGAAACGAAAAGTCAGTTAAATACCAAACTTGGTATTTAAGTTTATTATCTTCCTAGGATATGACACGAATATTTTCAATAAATTCCCCCACCCGAAACTACACTCTACAGGAAACATTTATCTAAAATGTTGATATTTTCATGACAAACGAAATATATATTTGAATTTTCTGAGAATAAATTCTGAAGACCTCTTCATCCTGGGTACTTTTGTATAACTGGTAAACCGTAAGAAATAATTACTACACAATAATGAAGATCTCATTAAACCACACACACTCACACACACACACACACACATATATATATATATATATATATATATATATATTCTGACTAAGCTAAAGCGAAGTCAGAACGAGAATAATGTCATACAGTAAGTTAAACCGATAGTAAAAACCTTTAATTCCGGTCACAAGTGAAATAATTGACATTTAGTTCTCTTTTCTGACTAGGAGTAAACAAAAGAGAGACGAAAATAAGTATGTGTCCGATTGAGAGAGGCCACATTTCCTTAAAACTGAAATCAATAACACGGAATGTCTCGAAAACAGTTAACTCTACAAAATATATATGTATATTTTTTGTTTTGTAGAGTTAACATATATATGTGTTAACTTTTTAAGGAAAGTTTGTTTCTGGAAAAGCTAGAGAAAATATGTGAATGGAATACATCAGATTTTTAAATGGATATTGCTCCATAAACAGGAATTCAGGATTGTCGCTTGATATAAACTGAGCTTATGTGTTACGTCATATGATTTTATTACAGTTCATCTGTACAATTATGTTAATGAATTACACCGATTAATATAAGAGATTATAACCGTGTCTGATATACGTAATATCAGAAAGGAAGTGCATGGTCCACGGCTAAACATAACGCAGCTGTAAGGTGTTAAACAAATCGGTTTTAAATACTGATACTTCGATTTAAATTAAATTCAGATGAAAACCTGGCTTGGAATGTCTTTAAGACTGACACGTGAGCTTAGAAATATCAATAGAAATGTCTCAAATCTCCAATAGATCACCTGAGAGTGCGAAACTGTTCATATATTCTCTTATTTCTTGCGTAGTGTAGCCTACTGTAGATGTATTTATTTAATTGTTTCAGTGTCTTAATGTGTAAAGCCAAAAGCTGATGACCCGAAGGTCTCAGGTTGGTTTCCTGTTATGGATTGTACTTTTTATCTTTTTTCTTTTAAGACCAAACTCGAATTGTGAACTCGAAAAGAAATACTGCCTACTGTGCGAAGTTTATGTTATAACAATTACACCATAAATGTACGCTCACCAACGGCCCTTCGTTTTTGTTGTTGTGTTCTCGAATGGTATCATCATCAGCCAGTGGCGGACTGGAACTTTAGAAACATACCTGTAACTTAACATACCTGAAAATATTCTGGTATAGTTCAATTTAACACCCTGTATATGCGTGTGTGTGCGTGTTTCTTTAATGCTATACCACTCTCATACCATTATTTATAATGAATACTGACAAAAACTCTCCTTTCACTCAAAAAACAACTTTTATTTTTTCCAAAATCTGATTACAATCAAAATTTGCTCGAAATAGCTCTTTCTTTGATCCTTCTGCAACAATTTTGCCGTATGGTCTCCATCAGAAGTTTTCAAAACGGCGAAGACGTTACTGCTTGCTACGAATTTCCCATCAAAACTCGCTCACTGCAAGCTAAGTATTCTCAGTTGAAACTGAAGTCTGGGCAGGGCTTAGCTGCCCATTTTATATCTGTAGATCACGTAGCAGGAGACTTCCAGAAACAGTCGCACGCGAAAACCAGCAGTCACTCAGGTGTAGCATGGACGTCAGAGGAGTTGCCGATGCAAATGTGTCTACTCGCCAAAGCTGTAAGAATCGCAGCTTTGACGTCAAAAGAACTTGGCGCCGTCACAAGGGTCTGCTTACGCAAGTGCAACAATGCGTGCCCACAATCAGCTATGATTTATGAGTGAAGTCGTTCACACACGTTTGGCAATTACACGTACAGGTAGCTACACTGAATTAAAACGTTAGCCAACCTTGGTCAATAATGATGATGATGATATAATAATAATAATAATAATAATAATAATAATAATAATAATAGTAATAATAATAATAAAGTTTATTTAGTGCACCTTTTTAACCAGATTTAGTTTTTATAGTCCCATTTTATTTTCGCCGTAATTGGATGTAAAAAAACCACTTCGCTTTCATTTTGCTCAGGGGCCAGGTATGAGGTTGTTTTATGCTGCTAAATCTACGGTACTGTACATCGTTTTAGTTCCCTCTCAAAGAAATTGAGAGGATTTTTCATCAGAAAATATTCAACGGGTTTGAACCCGTGAGCTTGGGATTCAGAGGCTAGTATGTTAGACGCAAGCCACGGTGGATGACACTTTGGTGGATGTATTTAAATATAAATGGTTAATTGGGTAATATTGTGATTCTGGAGAGTTTGTACTGGTTAAAGCTATAAAAAATAAAGTTGCAATTGATGGTCTAAAACCAGTGATTTAGAGTTGAATACTGGGTTTTCTTTGGATTCTCCAGTTTTCTCCGTCATTGCATTCCACCGGTGCTCCATCTTCATTTTATGTATCATGAGCGTCAACATCTACGGTGCCTATTATTAAAAAGTGTAACACTATAAAAAAAAATGAGTGAACTAAAAATAAGCCTGACGAATAAACTGGCCCAGTGGTGGTGTTTCCCAGGCTGATATTTAGAATACAAACTTCACGCCTCAGCTTTATTTTGGTACATCTACACGTATCAGATGACCCAACTATCCCATATTTGACATATACAAAATCTCTTCTCAATGAGTGCAATCCTCTCACCGTCTTCGCTGTTAAACAAATGTGAAACGAAAGTTGCTCAGCAGTTCGCCACTTACTGGTTTAAACCCTAGCCCTTTGATGCACCGAGAAAAATCTGTACACGATAAATAAGGGACAGTCGTCGCCCACCATGCTCTAGGGGTAACATGCTAGGCTCTGGTTCCCAAGGTCGCGGGTTCAAACACGGAAGAGGGTGATGGATTCCTTGTTATTGGTTTTCAGTTTTAAAATTCTTAAAACTGTTCACATATGGGGACTTGTAAATTCTTTACAATGAAAAGAAAAGAATTTCATCCACATGGAAACCACCGTTTAAAATATTTGACTATCGCCTTAGCATAGTGTATTCCCTTGTTTGCCTTCTGCTTACAAGGAATCAAGTAATGAGACCATTTCTGCTAACTTTTATCTCGATTAGCATGAAGAGATAGAAGAATTACTTTTTAATAATAAATTGTTATCCAGATGTAGAGAATGTCACGTAAATGGAACACATCATTTTTTTTAAGGGACAGTTGAACCACCTGGTAGATCATAAACCATGCCCGTGCAGTCCTTGTACGTAAACTTGATACTTGTTTTGGTGTGCCTGAATGAACTAGCTCGAGCAACAAGCAGACAATCGTGAAGTAAGGACATGCAGAAAGCAGAAAATGCTATGTGCGCACATTTTCTTGGATACTCGGCCTGAGGGCAAGAGGAGCTCGCTCACTCTCCTGTGTTTCCGCACTATTGTCTATCAGAGGAACGTTTTTTACTTTCTCTACACGTACATAGCATACACAGAGGGTATGGCTTTCACACAAATATTCGATGCCGAGATTTCAACGGAAACATATGTTTTAAGGTCCCCTGTATCCAAAAAAAAAAAGCATTTTCAGAAAAAGGTCCATGTGTGTTGTGTGACTGTGAACACGATAACTCAAAAACTAAAAGTCAGTAAAATACCAAACTTGGTATTTAAGTTTAATATCTTCCAGGTATGCGACACGAAGATTTTGAGGAAAAAACCCTTACCCCAAATTACCCTTTACATAGAAAAAAATTAGAAAATTTTGATTTTCTCAAAAAAGGCTCTAACGATTGCATTTAAAATACCGTATGTCAAAGATATTTATATGGAAAATAAAATGTATATTTTGAATTTTCTGGGAATAGCCCCTAAAGATCTCTTTATACTGAATGCATTTTGCTGAATTTTGCGTAACTGGTAAACCGCAAGAGACAAAACTTACTTCACGAAAAATATAGAGCACGTTAAAACACACAATTTATGTTACACACATTTTTTCGTGTAGTTGATCGTTTTTTAGATATTCCTTGTTTTTGGTTTCAGCTTTGAAAAACTTGTACAGGAATTTGTCAACTCTTATCCATACATACAAACAACGGAACTTCAGTCACATAGCAACCAGCTTTTGACCATCATTTGAATCTATGATACTCCCATATTTCGCTTCTGCTTACAAGGAAGCTAAGTAATAAGACTATTTCTTCTAATTTTTTCTCGATTAGTATAAAGTACATAGAAGCATAAGCTTTTTAACAATAATTTGTTACAGAAGTTTAGAGAAAGTCATGTGAATGGAACACATCAGATATTTTATTTAAGGTCCTAAGCCATAATGGTGAATAGGTTATCTATTTTCCGCGAAATATTAAACGGAACACAACGCACTCTGGATTCTATAGACAGAATGAAACCTTAACACTGAAACCGCTAGAGAAACATGTGTATGGCATACTTCTTGTCTCAACGTTGTTGCTCTGCTCTGCTTCGAAATGAAGAACTAGAGAGTCGATCGCTCAAGAAAAGCTGCGCGCATAGCATCTAAGTGAATTTTCGCTTTGGATCTGAACTGCCCTTTAGAAAAGCAATAATGCAGCAACTTCTTTTACACTTATGTATGCGGGAAACACAAAACTAACTTATTTGGGACTACTGATAAGCATTAACAAAGGACTTTTTTTTTTTTTTTAAAAAACGCACGTATTTCATGTGAAATAAGCATAAAGTACTCGCACAGCTACTCTGATTATTAATTTCGTAAATAAAAACGTTTTGGCTGTGTATAATTACAATTATTATTTATATTTTAAGAGAATATTCCAGTATTTTATTTATAAGTATATTAGTGTGTAATTTTTCTTGGTTCTGTTTAAGTTAATTTATATTTTATTTGATATAAATTTTTAGTGATTTTTATATGTTTGAGTACACGATGCATTATCTCGATATGGGTATGATATTGGTATGAATATGAAAACCATCACCATTTCCTCAGGAACTACAAGATTCATCCCAAAAACAATTAATTTTTACACCATTACTTTAATTACAACTTATACTCCAGAAGCCCAAAGTTCGATTCCTAGTTTGGGCGGGAAAACTTTCTTTAGCCAGAACTATTCCCTATCCTCAACAAAATCTGGAAATATGCATGTGAGGATGGATTTGTGCTGATTTTAACAAGTGTAACACTGAAAAACTAACTTGATAAGCCCCACAGCTCAGCGAGAAAGCACCAGCAGTTGCCTCTAAAATAAAGCGTCGATATGACCATACATAGCTTAATGGGGGCCATATAAATGAAACAATGGCGAAAAAACTCATATTCAAATATATCTTGCGAAAATATATTTTGTTATTCCTTAATTCTTACCTAATTCTCTCTGAACCCCTTTTAGCCGATCCCGGTGGCCGCGCTCGCTAAAGTGTCTCGCTTTGGCGCTTCGTGGTGCACAGGATCGTGGGTTCGAGTCCCACCTTGGGCATGGATGTTTCTGTGTTTATGTTTGTGTATGTATATGTAAAAAGGAAACGTTAAGAATGATAAGGTCTGCTAAGGAAATATAGGAAACTGGGAAAAATGGAGAAAAAAGGAATACAGCGCCGGAGTCCTGACAAGCCTCCGGAACTGTATTTTCTTATTTAAAAAAAAAAACGAACATTTTTGTAGACTCTCTGAACGCTGCTTACTTTACCTAGAAATCTTTCTTTTATGTCTCTAGATCATGCATGCGTAAAAATGTCAGCAAAATGAAGTAGTTTTTCCTGTGCAGTAGTTCTTTTCCTGTTCACCCTTCTTTATGTAGGAGTTATACCCCTCCGGCACTTACTGGGGTCAAACGTCTGTCGAGGAGCAGAGGCTCTGGATCAGAGAGAATCCAGGATAGGTGATCAGTCCGATGCCTGGTATGAACGTGAGGAAGTGGATAATATGAAATTACGGTGAAAAATATTATTATGAAGCAATTGGTGAATTCAATGGCGCGAGAAGCTGGAGAAAACCCGCTCAGACGACGCCTCATTTACCACAAATCCCATATGCAGTTCCCAGGGATCAAACCCGGTTGCCTAGGTGAGATGCGAGTGGCCTCGGCCACGTGTCGACAATGCAATGAACTTTGTGATGGCAATGCACTGTTATGGATAGTGTACATTTGTACTTATTAGAAGCTGTTCTTGTTTTAGAGTTTCGTACATTCTAAAATCCTGCCAACCTCTTGCAGGCTCGTGTTAAACAACCACTTAGAGATCATCAGTCCACGGTAAGGTTTGGCAAAAAGATCAATGAGCCTTATTTCCAACATTCTGGTAAAATAATATGAAAAACGTTTACTCTCTCTTCCAGTTAACAAATAAATAACATCTTGTGTCAACAATTTACAGCCCATTTCATTATTCACATCTACAACAGAGCGTTGGGTCCTAAGGTTAACTAAGCCACTTAGCACAACAGCCCGACCGCTGCGAGCCCCATCACTGACCATTACAGACGCTATGGATGAGGTGCAGTGCTGGAGGGTGGGACATTATTAGCGTCAGTTAATACGGTCTATGAAACCTGGAGCCGCTACTTTTTCTTCAAGTAGCTCTTCAAATGGTCCCCCAGGGATCTCACGACCAGGTTTCCCGGAGCGAGAAAATCCCCCACGCCGGTACCGGGAATCAATCCCGGGCCTCCCACTTGGTAAGCAGTCGCGCGACCACCGTGCTTAGGAGACGACTCCCAAGTTAACTGTAATAAACTGTTTATATGGATGGTTCGTACAGTAACACCAAAAATCTGGACTCATTTTGTTGACACCCTGTGTATTTGTTATGGATATTTGATGTTTCAATGTTGATATCTTCATATTATATTTGCTTTTAATCATCGTTCTCGTCAGCTGTCCTCTTTAGTGTATCTTTTAGTTACGTGGCAATACGAAACTTCAAGTTTGGATCTCAGTTGGGAAAGGTTGCCAGGATACCTGAGCTTTCACTTGTCTGAAGAAAATACAGAAGTCCTTAATTATTTGGGCTATTGACTACTCTTAATTTTAATCTCTGTTGACTCAGAATAACAGTAGTTAAGCTATAATAAGCTTCTTCTTAGTGGATTTAGGCTCATGGTTTTTTTTCCACTTCAAGACATCGACATGATCTTAGTCAACCCAAGTTGCTTCTTCTTTAGCTTGGTATTGCAGTAATATCTGTACCAGTCTGTTGACTGATATTCTTTCTATGTGATGGGGCCAGTTAAGTTTTAGGTTGTGAGCTAATTCCGTTAAGTTGAATATATTTAATTCTGCTCCATTTTTTATTATGTATCTTATCTAATACTAAGCATAGGAAATTCATTTCTTTTGCTTCTATTTTTTATTCTCTTCTTAGTAATAGTATTTAGGTAGGCTAGATATTGTATTCCATCCAAAATTCGGTACTGAGAGTTAAAAATTTTACTGCATATACACTTTTTAGGGTCACCTGTATACGAAAAACATTTCCCCAAAAAGGTCAATCTGTGTAAACAACATAAAGAATGTTTAATATGAAACACAATTAATTCCAGAATCTTCAGGGTGTCAAAGATTTTCAAGAAAAATCCCCTTTACCACAAACTACCCTTTACATAGAAAAATTTTAGAAAATTTTAATTTTCTCAAAAATGGCTGACGAAGATAGGCGAATGACGAATTCCTGTTTGAAAAAAGATAAGTATTTTAAAAATTAAACCAATACAAGAAGTATCCCTTAAATACTTTAACTCCGTAAAAATGTACAACAAAGAAATTGTGTGTTCTAACGATATCTAAAATTTTGAGCAATGTGTTTTTGTCTATTTCTTACGGTATGAAGTTGTTCAAAATGAAGAGAACTTTAGAAGCTATTGTCAATTATTGCAATATCATTTATTTGTCATTTAAATATCATTAATCTACAGTATTTTAATCAAAACCGTTAGAGAATTCCTAAACATCTTTCATGTAAAGAATAGTTTATGGTGGGAGGATTTTTCTGAAAATGTTCGTGTCGCATCCTTGGGAGGTATTACATTTAAATCCAAGCATGTTATTTATTTTAACCCACTTTCGTTTGTAAGTTAGGCTGTCCACACACATACAAACACATGGGGCCATTTCCTAAAATGCGTTTTGGATTCAGGGGTCCTCAAAACATGTAACTTCGGGAAATTTCTGTATCCAATTTTGGGTGGAATAAAACACCTTCAGAAGATAAAAATATGTAAATAATAGTTTTAGCTTCAGTTTCAAAGCGCCTCAGTTCGTGCCGTCATGAAATATTTTACTTTGTTTACGCGTATTATTTACATAGTGTATAGAGGAAGCATTGTATTCCACCCAAATTTGATACCCAGACCTAAACAGAAATATATGTTTTGAGGTTTCCGAATCCAAAAAAGCATTGTTATAAAAAGGTCTGTGTATGAGTGTTTGTGGACAATAGTTCAGAAACTAAAAGACCGTTAAATACCTAACTTTATTTTTAAGTTTGGTATCTTCATAAGATGTGAACCAAAGATTTTCAAGATAATCTCCTCACCACAAACCACACTTTACATGGAAAAATGTTGAACATAGTTTTTCACAAAAAATGACTAATGATTTTGATTAAATTACAGTATTTTAGAGTTATTTACATCACAAATAAAATGTATATCTTGAATTTTCTGGAAACAGCTTCTGAAGATCTGTTCATTCTGGATGAATTTTGCATAAATGGTAAACCATAAGAGATACACGAAACCTACTGTGCAAAACTTGTAGATCTCGTTAAAACAGCAATTTATGTTGCAGAGTTGATGTTTCCATGATATTCCTTGTTATTGCGATCAACTTTCGAACTTCAATTATTTACATATCCATCGTCTTTTAGAGCATTTGAGTATCATTTTAATCTGGTGTATACTCTTGTTTTCCTTCTTGTTATAAGGAGTTAGGTGGAAGAATAATCTTTTGTAAGAATAGTTAATAGAGAAGGTCATTTGAATGCAGCACATCAGAATTTCTTTTTTCTGAAAATCACGATTGTTACAGCCTGTTGGAAAGACAATTCCTTCCACATGCAGGTTATGATCTCTAGTGATTGTCTATGTCACAATATGATGATTGCTGTCTCAGATTCCATTTACACATGAAAATGAAAAAGAACGGAGGTGAATCAAACCTTTTATGAGGTCTGTTTTATATATCGCGTTTGCTCAAGTAGAAACTCTATTGGTCCGATTAGGTCTTGCTTGAAAGAGTTTGAATGGTGGGCCCACGAAGAGCAGAGGGGATGGCATGTTCCAACAGCTTCGTTTGTCACAGGACGATACGCATCGGCGCAATCAAGGACAAAACCAAAGTACCTCGATTTCGCTTTCCATACAGCGGCGATCTCAGGCCCCCAATAACAAAGCGCAGATACTGAATTGTTTTCTGATAAAATGTCACTGGGTTAGATGAGATGAAGCTAGGGAAACAATGTAGCGCAGCTATCTACCATTTGAAGATGCACCAAATGAAAAACGTACAAGTTAACCAGGAGTTAAACGTACAGGGATTCTGTGTTTCATTCAGTTTTAAGTTATTATATACCATTTAAGCTTCAACTGCCTATTGAATTCGGATTTTTAACATATAGTTTCAACTCTGGAGTATTTTATTAACAGCATCATCATCAAGAATTCTATTGTGCACGTTAATAGCCGCGCCGTGGCTGAGTGTTTAGACCACTCGCCTCTCACCTAGGCGGCCCGGGTTCGATTTGAAATGGACGGGTTTTCTCCGGGTTCTCCGGTTTCCAACCGTCATTACATTCCATGCCTCATCAGTGTCGCTGCCTGCGATGTCATATGGAGTAAAAGTGGGTGTTAAACACAACCAAATTCACTTTAATTCTATGATTAGGTTATTAAATATTTCAATATAATTTATTCAAATACCTTATATTAGAGTATAGCACTGAAGCTCTTATTGAGATACTTATTATCTTTGAGTATATTTATAAAAATTATTTTTTATTTTTACAATGAAGATGTAATGTTTTATACATTACGATTTTAAATTAACTCTTGCGTCGGCACCGTGGCCGAATGGTTAGACCGATTGCCCCCCACCTAGGCGGCCCAAGTTCGAACCAAAGCATCCAAATGTGGGATTTGCGGTCGACGAAACGGCTTCTGGGCGGATTTTCTCCCGGTCCTCCGGTTTTCCCTGCCGCTCATTGCACCAATTACTCCATCATCACCTCTCTCATCGTCCACTTGCTCTCGCTCATACCTGGTTATGAGTCAGCCTCTCGTTCCAGGTTCTCCATTCCTGGTTTCTTGCCATTGACTCCCCGACAGGCTTCTGACCCCTAGGCATCCAGGTCCTCAGGTTTCCGCCGCCACTCATTCCACCAATTGCTCCATCATCGCCTTTCCTATCATCCATTTCGCTTGCATTTCATATCATTCACTTCCTCACACTCGTTCTAGGTTCTCCTTTCTGTGGTTACATGCCGTTAACTCCCAGACAGGCTTCTGACCCCATGGCATCAGGGTGCTCCGGTTTCTCCCGCCACTCATTTCACCAGTTCCTCAGTGGTTTCTTGCCGTTGGCTCTCCGACAAAATTCTGACACCTAGGCATCCGCTTGTAAGTCCTAGGGGGTGACAGTCCTACATAAGAGGAGGGTAAGCAGAATACAAAAAAAAAAAAAAAAAAGTCTTCAAAACTATAAACCAAAAAGTAGACAAACCCATCACATCATATAGCGCCCAGTTCTTAGAAGTGAAATGTCGCTTTAGCCTATTGTATTCCTATTTTCCCCTTGTATGTGCAAGTAAATAAATAATTTCGGTTAATTTTTATCCCAATCATCTTGAAGTAGGGTCAAGAATACTTTTCTGAGAATAGTTTGTTGTAGAATAAGTAGAGAAATTTATGTGAATGCAATGCATCAGATAATTTTTAATTCTTGTGAAAATAAAATAACTAAGTATGCAGTCATTCCTCTACAGGCGGCTTGAGTGGCTGAAACAAAGTTTGAGTGTTGATTTTCTGCAGCTAGTCACCAGTCATAGGAGGAAAAAACTGTCCACTTCTGTGGAGAAGTCCCGGTGTGAATCTGGGTTAGGGAGAATTACTCGAATAGGGGTTTCCCAGGGTTTCCCTTATCTTCAGAGATGAGTGCCGCTAACTCTAAGAAAATATGTCTAAATGCGTCAATATTTAAAAGATATCTGTTAGGTAAATTGTCAAACTTCGACACCATTATGACACTGTGGCTACTAGAATAACTAAAAAAAATCTGACGTGTTTCATTCACATGACTTTCTTTACATCTTTGCAAAAAACTATTCCTAGAGCGCTTATGCTTCTATTTTCTTCATGCTAATCGAGAAAAATTAGCAGAAATAGTCTTATTACTTGCTTCCTTGTAAGTAGAAGCGAAATAAGAGAGTACCATAGGTTAAAGTAACACTCAAAAACTGGTTGCTCTTTTACTGAAGTTCCTTTGTTTGTATGTATGGACAGGAGTTAACAAATTCCTATATGGGTTTTTTAAAGCTAAAACCTATAACAAGAAATATCTCAAAGACGATCTACTCCACGAAAAAATTGTGTATAACATAAATTGTGTGTTTTACATTTCTTGTGTAGTAAGTGTTTAACTCTTACGGTTTACCAGTTATCCAAATCTCAGTAAAAATCATCCAGAATTAAGAAGCCTTTTGAGGCTATTCCCAAAAAATTCAAGATATACAATTTATTCAACAAGTAAATATCTTAAATATAAGATATTTTAATCAAAATCGTTAGAGACATTTTTAAGAAAATCAACATTTTCGAAATTTTTTCCATGTAGAGGGTAGTTGAGGGTGGGAGGATTTTCTTGAAAATCTTCGTGTCGCACCCTTGGAAGATACCAAACTTAAGTACCAAGTTTGGTTTTAAACGATCTTTTCGTTTTTGTGCTATGCTGTCCACAGTCACAGACCCGAGTTGACGACAATGACGATGACAGTGGGTGCAATAAACAACTTTTGATATTTAAGAAGTGTCAAGTTGTACACAGAAAAGTCCAGTATAGAAATTCAACATTAAAGGAAGACTTTAGTATAAAGGAAACCTCATCTGTAGGTCTTGAAGAAAGAATAAATTGGTGAAGTACTTTGTCAAAGACTGAAATTGAGTAGCGTGGAAGTTCCTAGTTTTGTGAGGAAGTGTGGAAAAACAATAATTTGAAATGTGGAAAGGAGAAGAATGGAGAACATAAAATGGTCAAGTAGGATAAACAATAAAGTAGTTATTTTTTAAAGAATGCACAATGGAATAACAGCAATGAAACTGACCGATAGGAAGAAGAGGAGTTCTCCTGGAAGCTGTGCAACAGTAAACTGCTTGGTTAAACGTCATCTTCTTATTTTACCCTCTTCGTACGGAGGAGCTTACGGACTCTAGACCGGAGAGGAGTCAGGATGGGTGATCAAGCAGATATCTGATAAGAGAGTGAGGAAGATATATAATGACGGTTAAATGAATGAAGTAAATATTATTATGGAGCAGGTAGTGCAATAAATGGCAAGAAAACAGAGAATCCGGAGAAAACTCGGTTAGACGCCGCTTTGTCTACCGCAAGTCCCACATGCGTTCCCCTGGAATCGAACCCGAGCCGCCCTAGTGAGAGGCCAGCTGTTTAAACACTTGACTACGGCTCCACTTCGTTAATGTCCTGAAAGAAATTATGATAAAAAGACTCATGATAGAAAAGCAGTAGTTACACACCACTAAAAAAATAGACCATATGAAACAACGAGAAAGGAGGGGGAAAAGGAAGAATGAAAGAATTGAATTTGTTGTGAATGATATTACTTGCCTATATTATTATTATTACTATTATTACCAATAAAAAAATTGCTTTACGGTTTCTACAGCAGGTAGGTGGTTAAACAAAAGAGACACCTGCATTGCAATTCATAATGCTTAATTGTTATATACTTTTTTCTTGTCTGTTTACCCGAAAAACATTTCTCAGAGAAGTCCTACAAATTTACATTTTAGCTGATAAGCAAGAAGAATACGAAAAAAAAAAAACCGAACAACACAATTTTAAAACAATCAAATAGAAAGAATACCACTAGAATTGATAAATTATGAGCTCCAAAGAAAAAGTTTGGGAAAGCCAAGAAAAAGGTGGACCTGAACATTGCAAATACGAAACAGGTAGCATGCTCAAACAATGGACTGAAAATGTTGACTATCAAAAAGGTAATTAGGTATCGTAAAGCTATATCTGTAAAACGGAGAGAGTTCACTCATCTTAAACGTGATAGTACAAATGTCATGGCAGTTGAAGATTCCTCAGCATTCAGCATTAAAATTACGAAGAGGGAAAACTGGAAGATGTGCCCTCTTCAGCCCTCATTCTCCTCTATTTTTCTCATTTTTGCATATAGATCATTGCAACCCCTAGCACATGGGAACCATTATAAAAGCCTCATGCAACGCTATGCAGGCATCATCATCTTCAACCCCTTCTCTTTGAAACACCAGCACTAGGCTTGGGCGTTTCCCAGGCTCGTTCTGTATAACGACCAAAAAAGAATTTATATCACCTTCTCCTTCTGTAGGACACACCCAATCAGTGAACAAAAAGGGTGTGCGTGCGTATGTAACAGTAATGTCTGAAGGATTACGACCCTCTCGTCCCGTAGGCTGCAGGGTGGGGTTGCGACGGCCATACTGGACCATGGAAGACATCAGCAAGAAGGGTGGAGTAGGGTAGCGGGCAGCCTCGCCCTTGCGCCACAATACAAGGCGTTGGTCCCCAATACAGGTTTCGGCCGCTGAAGATGGTTAGTTACATCGCAAACTGGAATCCTGCACAAGATTAATCTTTGGGGGAATGAGATAATGCAATGGTTTAGAAAATAAATGAGATGAGAAGAAAAGGATGCTCCAAGGAAGAATTCTTCTCATGCAGGGTGGAGTCCTCGAAATGGGGCACAGAGTTCCCATCAGCTAGTTGCAGCTTCAGCTGGTGTGTAAGCAACTTTCAAACACGTCTATGAATACCTCAGATGTAACGACACTCTGGTATCATTTATCACTAGCAACCGACAAATATTAACAGTTTTTGATGCTCCAATTAAAGGTATACACCAACCGTAAAGAAAAAAAATAATTTGATTTATTTTTTCTGTGCCGGAAAGAATAAATACTTTAGAGGCACATTCAATATCCAAACAGGTATGAAACTTTAATGTAATATTTCTCAAAATCTCTATTACTTTGGTACTTCCTGAAAAATGAATATCTTTTCAGGTCCATTAATCGCTTTTGGATAAAAATATATGTCTGACACACAAGATTTCAGTTTTTGGCCATGTCATAAGGTTTCCTTCCTGTTGTTCTTCTTCTTATCCTGTCATGGTTATGTTCTAAACTATTAAATCTAGAAATTATGAATATTTTGAACGTTGGTCTCCTTCCATTTACGAGTTCGTCATTCCTTGATATGCGGATCTTCCTATTTGATGACATTTAAAATATATGCCTGCAGGTTCCATTCAAGTATTTTCCTAGACACGCATTCATTACTGATTGATAGTGTAGATGCTTCTCTATTTCACCATTTTATATTTTCCCCTCCCTTATTTTAAGTATGTTTTTTCTGAGAATACTCATTTCATGTTTCTAAGATAGTTTCGTTTTTGTTGTATCAACTCTGGTCTCTGAAGTATAAGAATTATTATGTTATAAATTCTGAGTTTTAATTTCCTTATTTGATTTTTTATTTTTGCAGATTATGAAATATATGTGATCTGTTATTCTAGCTGCTTTATTAGCTTGAAGTATAATTGCATATATAGTAATTCTCAAATAATTATCTCACTTCCTAGATACTTAAAAAAATCCCAACCTGTTCAACCAGCCTTTCCTGGTGTTCCCACCTGCACTTTAACATGATTAGCTCACGATAATGGATTTAGTTAGTAGGTGATATTTTATATTAAAAATTTTACAGGCCTAGATGGGACTTGTGTAATAAACTTTGCAAGCATCCTCATTTTCTGCCATAGGAAAATATTATCAGCATAATAGAAAATATGTATTTCACTACTCCTTATTTTATATTAGTTTTGGTATCAACATATTTTATTGTTAATCTCCAAGTACCAACAACGTTTCAAACTGATTGCTGAATATAACTGAACACAAATCTTAGGTCTCAGTACCAGATAAAATATTTCTGGATGTATTCAAAGCGCACAAAATTATCTAAGGTGGTATATTTATCAATAAATGGTCACAAAGTACGTTGAAAGTAAAGTAATTGTACCTCACTTTATCGAATATTTATATTGGAAAATTAATAAACACAAAATATAAACTGGGACTTATTAAAATAAAACAGATTTGAAGGAAACAACTTATCAGTATTGACATTAGGAAGCATAGAGGAACATTTATAACTTCGTGTCAAGTATATATCTCGCTTGAAGGATTCTTCGAATATGTACTGTATAGCACATTTGAATGATACACAAAACTGGATACACAACATTTACCGCCCTTTGGGGCTGTGAAAAAAACTTTCAGGAAGAAGATCTTCCATTCGAATGACACGAAGGAAAAGCTGTGCCGCAACAACACATGTTAACAACATTATACAAACTCAATTTACAATAACGCAATATTAAAATACAGTATACTTTTTTATTTATAAGGCAACATTTTTCTTCATAGTGAAGTTTTATTTTGAGAATAACATTTATTAAATACTATGCTATATCTGAAATCTTATCCAAAGAGCTTTGCTAATAACATACTGTTGTTTTCGTACTTTGTAGCCTTTTTCCTAAAGTGTATTACTTAAATGAATTTTGGAAAATTTAGAGTGTGTAATAATTATATCTTTTAGAAAATGTTGCTGATTATTACTCACAAATACAGTAATACTTTTGTAATATTTCAAAATTCAATCTTGCATCTTCATTTAAATATAATTGGTTTTATGCAAATTGCTTTAATATAAATTATTCATATAACACATTTTTAAAAAATATTTAAATATAATTTCAGATTCACAGAAAACGTATTTACAGATTTGATTTTTATATTACCCTTTAATTATACCAGAAACATTTAACTTACTGTTCTTTTCAAATTTCTTTTCTTTTTCTGAATATTGGAGCAGTATTTTTAAGAACAAATATGGTAATTTGCTTTAAGGAATTTTTAAAGGAGTATTACAAAAACAGAAGAAATTGGTGCGAGACATTTTGAATTTGGAAAAATGCTGTAAATTTTGCGACTAAATGTTAACGTGCCTAATAATAACCATGCTTGTGCCCAATCACTTATGTCTTAAAGCTTTTCGACTCAATTTGATTATGAAAAAAATAATGTTAATTTTTTATTTTTGGTCAAATTTCACAGATGCATCAACTTAAATTGGACTGTCCACTTAAATAGTGGCGTGGGCCAAACTCTAGTGTGCAATGCAATAAAATTATTTCTTAGTACTTCAATAAACTTCAATTTAATTCAATATAATCCTATGAGAGCCCAAATATTGACTGTAGCAACGGCGTTTTGATTGAAATGCTACTAATACTGTAGATTGCATCTGCTAACAGTCTGGGATGTCCAAAAAATACAAATTTATATTGGGAGTTGTTTTTCATATATTGCAATACTTTTGCTCACTTACCTAACTAATGTTTGCAATAGACTTTCTTGGATCCGGTGGTCGGCGGGAACCTGTAGACACCTGGCACTCTTCACCACAGTTCCAAAGGCAGAGTACCCCACTTTTGAACAAACCAAGGGGTCAAGCAAGCCCTGTCCCACCGCACCTTGCATAATACCTCCTCTGCATTAATAAGAAGAACCTGATTATGGGGTGTGCGGACATGATAGCAACACTGGGAGAGATGACACAATTTCTGTATATGCCAAGCGCAGTTCTTTATCATTTTGCCACAACAAATTCAAAAACATATCTGATGTCTTTCATTCAAATGAATTTCTAAACTCCTCTAACACATATTATTATAAAAGTTTATATTTCCATCTATAGGGTCTTTCAAAAGTCACTTCAAACTCTAAACAGCTATAAATACTATATTTGAGACAGAATAGAAGCAAAATAACAAGTAATATGTTTTGATTTTCTTTTTTCCCCACCTCCCTTTATTTTATATGAATAAAACATTTTTAATTTTGGATAGGCAAGTTTCACACGGCTTATGTGAGAAAACAATTAAATTAACATAGTTTTTATTCATACGGTTATAAGAATTTGTAAGTTACAAATCATGGTTCTGTCACCAAATGTTAGAACATAGTTGATTCATTGCTATTATGAAAGCAAGAGAAGTTTTTCTCAAGTCTAAGAAAATTTGGAATCGTTAACAGTTTAACAGCAAGCCCATAAAGTTACAACAACGTGGCCGCCGTGATCTGCAGATATCAATCCGACCTACTTTTGGTTGTGGGATTACCTTAAAAAGCAAGTTTTCCTGACATATCCAACAACCCGATAGCAATTCAAAGATAACAGTAAGGAATTGCTAATTTTCTAATATATCATTTGCAAAATGGAGAACGAAAGACGTCTTCCAACGTTTTTGAAACCCATTGTTTGCTTTGTCTGCGACTTCTTTTGTTTTCTTTTTCCTATCTCACATATTATAATATTTATCACGGTTTAAAGTTTTAAGTGACTTTGAAATGACCCTAAACTTCATTTTAAGATAAAAATTTGCTGAAATAGGTATAGTGCAGATTTCGCTATAGATACAATGACAATAGCGACAGTCAAATGTTAAACAATTATATTATATATACTGACCTAAAAATTCCATACTCTTTCCATGCAATCACGAGGAACAACTCGACATTGAAAGCTTTTCGAAAGAATGACCAAGTGCCTACTATGAGCTAACTTTGTCTTGATCACTAGTTTTATGGGTAGCGGGAGTTGGAGAGAGGAAGAGAGCCCTTCTGTTTTTTCCGCAGTGTTGTGAACAAAGAAAATGTATTTCAGCCATTATGGCGAATAGATTATCTACTTTACTGCAAACTAGCCGAGTTATTAAACTAAACACAGAGCACGTGCATGTGTGTGAACTGTAGATTCTAGAGACAGAATGAAACCTTAGCATTGAAACCACTAGATATCAGGGCGTATAGCGTACTTCATGTCTCAACATTGTTGTTAGGCTCTGCTTCCGAAATTGCAAAAACCTATCGAAAAAAGAATGCCTAAGAAAATATGCACGCATAGTACATACACAAAGACGAACCTCTTGCTTAAGATCTGATGTATTACATACAAAATGCCTGCTTTTTAACAAACTTTTCTTGAAGATATTCTTTTTCTACATGTGTTAATGCAGTAAACATTACAGGAATAGTGTTATTCTTATTTCCTTGCACATGCAATGTGAATAGGAGAAAACATTAGGCTTAAGCGATCGTCAAATTTGTGAAGAGCTGGTCACTATAAGTTTGCTTTGAAATTCCTTTCTCTTTGCATGTGCGGGGAGAAAAAACTGATTTGTCACATTCATATTACTCTCGGCTGAGTCTTCAATAAGCTATTCTTACAAAAGTTTATTGATCTATGTAATATAAATTATTGCATGTATAAAAATCTTTATACACAGTAATATAATACTTTTGTCATGTATCAGAATTCTAACTTGCCTGGTTTTTAGATACTTTTACTGTCTAAATTCATTGTTCTAATAAATATGAGCCAGGTAATGCATTTTTAAAAATATTCACATAAAAATTCCAGTTTTACAGAAAGTTAAGTTTAAATAGGTATAGATATATTATACATAGTCTTAGATAGTGTAGAAAATACAGTAGAAAAATAATTACTTTTCTTTTCTTTAAAACTGTTGATTTTTCAAAATGTAATAATTTATTTCTGAATATTGAAGCATTATATCGAAAAAGTATAGGAACATTTTATTTAATATACTTTTGAAAACATGTGTAGTTAAAAATTAAATAGTATAGAATATTTTGAATATGGAAAAGTTTTGGAAAAAGGTTTGCGAGAAAATAAAGTTTAAGTTGCACGTTCCTATTATTAAGCAGCAGCTGCTTATTTAGAGCTTCAATTAATTGGTAACTAAATGTGCATTAAGAGGGAAAAACGATATATTTTTTTTAAAGTTCAGAATCCACATTATCTTATTATGAAAAAAAAAAATTTTCACAAGTTTTGGCCAAATTTTAGCTTAAGAATGATCAACCTTTTTAAGAGTGGGTTCCAGTGTAATGGTTTTAAAGTTTAGTTCTATTTACATTGCCAAAATGATGGAAATAAAATGCTCAATTATGTAAAAAGTAGGTTTCAACAAAATATTTTATTTATTAGGATTTTTCAAATTTGGCATACAAATTTGACATTTATATATAAAAGTCAAACTTGATGGCAATATAAAATAATTTTTAAATATTTTTAATAACCTTAAGTTAATAGTATATCTGGGATTATTAGTTTACACATTCTTAAGTTCTCGATACAAAAAATGTTTTATAATATTTTATAATCCTGTATTTTATAAAAGTAAACCCATAATTTCTCAATAGGATGATTTTAGACCTGAAACATATTGTAAACCAGTTATATTATCCATCGTGTTGTAAATGTTTCTTCAGAAGTGAGATAGGAATTAAGTTTTTGAAACTATCTATTAAAAGCAATCTGTTTCTTTTACCAACATTTATTTATTTATTTTCATTTATACATTATAAATTATTAATGGGTTAAATAAACATATATCTTTGTAGTAATGTAATACCATATATGTACAACTGACACAATATACTATGTTCATATGTACTAAAAATGTGTCTAATAACCATATGAAGGAAAAATTAAACATAATACCTACTTAAAAGAAATAAAACATTATAAATTTTTGTAAGCAACTTATTTACTAGAATTGTTGTTTTCATCTTGAGTTTTCAGGTAGAATATCCGGTCTTGTATCTCTGAGGACGACGACTTCATTTAAAACCTAAAAGCATGTTTAAAGAACATTATTTAGATGATGATGGTTTCTCACAAATACAAACATGTGAATGAAGCTCACTGGTTACAGCATGTCTAAGATCTATTAAAATATGAATTTTCCACTAGCATTATTATTTGAAATCAAATTTATTTCCTACAGTATATAAACAATTAAAACCTGTGACAATAGCTATGATCGACTTGCTCGTTTTGCGACATCATCTCGTGTATGCGCGGAAGAGCTGGACGATCATCCCAATACGGGAAATGTAGTTAGCACCTTGCCTTCCACATCCACAATATTGGTTCTTTTAGGCTAGATAAGTCTTGAAATGCATGATAATGCTGAGAGGGCAAATGACCTATACACAGGTCGAAAATTCCATACTCCAGGAGTGGGCATGAACCAACACACATTGCCTGGATAAGAACTGCAATACTCTCCACGAACAGAATCATTGTTTATTGATATTATCATTATTATTGTTATTGGAGTTCTTCAACAACAGTTTATATGAAGAAGGAATGGGGATAATGAACACACAGGGGATTATAAATCCTGGGAATAAAGATTAAGCAAGATGGGAAACAACAGAAGGAAATGAGATCAAAGATAAACTCAGGAAAGAACGCTATATGTACTTTAAATGATATATTATGGGATAAACAGGTATAAAAAGAAACTAAAATTACAATTTAAAACAATATAAGTATTATAATCCATGGCTCCGTCGTGTGAACACCAAACTATCTGTAAAAAAGAAAACGATTTGCAATAGGAAAGGATTGTTGGAAGAGATCTGCTCAGATTTGATTTTCGAAGATGGAAAGGTCTGTATCAAAACACAAGAATGTGAAATATTTGGATGCAA
Source organism: Hymenopus coronatus (assembly GCA_030762935.1). Taxonomy (NCBI): domain Eukaryota; kingdom Metazoa; phylum Arthropoda; class Insecta; order Mantodea; family Hymenopodidae; genus Hymenopus; species Hymenopus coronatus. Next base: position 54,804,013 of record CM060892.1, on the reverse strand, counting down.
AATTTAACTCAGCCAACATTCAGAGCAGTGATATAAAATATAAAATCCAGAATGGTTCATTGGCAATATTAATATGAAATAGTGCTTTGTGGGATAATACAGTAACAGTGCAAACAAACTGCACATCTATAAATCTATAATAAATACATTAAAATAAGGGGCGCAAACATCACGTTTAGACAAAAACCAGAGATCCACTTTGTTCCAGGAAATCCTTTTAACAATCTAAATTGGAAAAATTCAAAACATAACCATTAGACAAGGGAAAATGTTTAGATTTTGCGAGTGTAAGCAAACAGAATGGATGGTATGGAAAGGTTTGAGAAAAATCAGAAATAAGGGATGGACGATGTAAGAAGCTGTATGAAATAGAATTGGATTGAGAAGCAAGAGAAGAATGAAAAAGAAGACTAGAGTAAAAACAATATGGATATTTTTACATTGTAATCCTGTTGAGTAAATATATTTACTGTTATTATCATTATCATTACCATTATTATTATTATTACTATTATTATTATTATTATTTCCTCTATACGCACTGTGCACATAGTAGGTTGAGAAGGAATTTTATTCCACCCAAAAATTCTGTGAAGATTTCACCGTAAATATATGATTTTAGGTCACCTGAATCCAAAGAAAACATTTTAAGAAAATAGACCGCGCGAGAATGTGTGCGTGTCCATGTGCATGTGTGTACGTGTGCGTATGGACAGCATAGCTAAAAAACGAAAATACCGTTAAACACCAAACTTGGTTATTTATGTTTAGTATCTTCCAATGATGCGATACGAAGATGTTCAACAAATTCTCCCTACTCCAATCTACATTTTACAGGGAAACATATTTGAAAATTTTGTTTTCTCAAAAATGGCTAAAGATTTTGATTAAAATACCGTATATTAAATATATTTACATCAGAAATAAAAAGTATATCTTGAACAGTATAGCTTTTCTGGGAGCAACCCTTGAAGACCTCTTCATTTTGAATGAATCCTGCTGAATTTTGCATAACTGGTAAACCGTAAGAGGTAAACAAGAACTTACTACACAAAATATGTAAACTCGTTAACAGACATAATTTATGTCATACGCATTTTCTGTAAAGTTGACCATTAGCAAAGTATTCCTTGTTATTGGTGTCAATTGTAAACTACGTAGCCTTTCACAAATGGATAGTCACCTTTCTGTCACCTCTCCTTTCTTTTATTTCAGTTCTTCACATAACGACCGGCATTTAGAAGATTTGACTATAGCTTTAGTTTAGTGTATTCCCTTATTTTCCTTCTACTCAAAAGAAAGCAAATAATCAGACAGTTACTGCTAATGCTTATCTCGATTAGAACGATGTATCTAAATGAATAACTTCTTACTTTCTCTATACGAACTATGTACATAGTGTATAGAGAAGGTATTTATTGTACCCAAAAATTCGATACTGAGATTTCACCGGAAATGCATGTTTTGAGACTCCCCGAATCCAAAAAAAAACATTTTTAGAAAATTGTCCGTGTGTGTGTGTCTGTCTGTCCTTGTGTATATAAGTGTGTGTGTGTCAGTGGGCAGTATAGCGATAAAACGAAAGGACCGTTAAAGCCCAAACTTGGTATTTAAGTTTGGTATCTTCCAAAGATGCGACACGAAAGTTTTCAAGAAAATCCCCGCACCCCCAACTACCCATTACAAGAAACTTTTTTCGAACATTTTGATTTTCTCAAAAATGGCTAACGATTTTGATTAATATATGTATACTAAATATATTTACCTGACAAATAATATGTATATCTTGAATTTTCTGGATAAATTTTACGGAATTTTGCATAACTGCTAAACCGTAAGAGATGGACAAAAACCTACTGTGCAGAAAATGTAGCTCGCGATAAAACACACAATTTATGTCCTATACATTGTTTTCGTGGAATTGATCATTTTTAAGATATTCTTGGTTTTTTGTTTCTGCTTTGAAAAACATACTTTTTTCATTCAGGAATTTAACTCCCTTCATGCAAACAAAGGACACTTCAGTTAGATAGCAACCAGCTTTTGGCTATCTGTTTAACCTATGGTACTCCCTCATTTCTACTTACAAGGATACAAATAATAAGACTATTTCTGCTAATGTTTCTCGATTAGCACGAATTAAATACTCGTAGAAGGATAAGCTTTTTAACTAAAATTTGTTGCAGAGATGTAGAGAAAGTCATGTGAATGGAACACATCAGATTTTTTAAGAATAGTTTGTTTGCGGAACAGGTAGAGAAGGTTATATGAATACACATCAGATTATTTATGTTGTTGTTGTTACCACTGTATTGTTGCTATATCTTTAAAATCTTGCTAGGCTGAAGCAGTTCCTGAGCAACACAAATCAAGGCGGAATAATGATGATCTCAATGATCATGATGATAATGATAATGTTGATGATAATAACACTAATGATAATAAATAATAATACATTTTATATTAACTTCTATGCACATCTGCCCAAAAGTTAAGGGATAGTGGAAACGAGTTTTGCACCAAAATGATTGTCGAGTTTTTTTTAAGAACCTTCTGACGTCTTTCAATCAGCTTTCAACCTAACTTCTTTCTGCATGTAGTGTTTCTCTACTTTATATTTTCTGTATGAAATTTATTCTTTGCATTTCATTTCTGATTGATTTGTTATTGAAATTTTCATTAAAACTTTAAGTGTTGTAAATAATTTTACCCTACCTTTATTCATTTGCTGAAAATTATACTAAGAATAGAAAATGTTAAGACCATTAACTTCACAACAACAAACATTTATTTGTGGACCATTAAACTGCAATTAAATAAAATAATTGCATTTATTTTCACTGTATTAAAGTATTCTAATATTTTAAGATTAAGCTACCTCCAATTATTATACGATGTAAGCCAAATATAAATGCTCAAGGTAGAGGTTTTAATTGTATTATTTTTTTAATTTCATTGTTTTCTGTAACTAAAATATTTAACTGTATTATCTAAGAAACTATATTTTGAGCTAAAGATTTCATATCTTGCACAGTAATTTTATTTCTTTGGTCACATTGTGTGTGCCAATTTCAAATAAATGCATTTAAATTATTAAAATCGAAAATTCAGTCCTAGTGTGCCATAGGTCAGTAATGAAGATACATGTTATTCCCATTGTTTATTAATCATTCAAGTAACTATACCAATTGGGATTCTTAAACTAAAATAAACATACTTACTTAACAGTTCGTGTACCAGAACATATTTAATGTCAACATTAGTTATGGTAACCGAACATTTTGCCTTTAACTACGGTTCACAACGGATGATAACATACGGTAGCTCCATTTAAAGCCTGAAACAACTGAGTGCCTACTCAATGATACAACAGTAGAGTCACGTGGTTCCGGCTTGATTGGCATGGAATAAAAAATAAATTCGATACAAGCCGCCGAATCCCACATTAGGGAGCCACCTGTTGGATACAACAAAAAGGCATATCCATTCTTTTTTAGCTGCGAATTGGAAAATTCTTTTATGAATGGCGAGAAAATTGTATCAAAAAATTATAGGTATTTACGATTTACGCATCAATGGCAATTTCCCCCACTCCCAAAGCACACATACAGTGCCTCTCTTTGAAAACAATTGCTACCGGGTAGCCATTTCATTCATCGAACTTTAAAGTGCTCACTTCTGTTGCTCTTAATATTGGCGAGAAAATGTGCTGCATAAAAGTAAATTATGCATTAATAGCACAATAGTTTTCTTTCAGCTGATACAAACCGAAAAGAGAAACAATAATAACTTTATAGGAGAATGAAAACTTAATATATGGCCAATGAGTGAAACAAAGAAGCTTTACTCAATATGAGCCTATGAGTTTTAACTGTGTTCCCATTAAATGCACCATAACAGTTATTAAAACATGGAGAATTGCACTAAAATGAAGTATTTTTAGTGGCCATATTTTCTTTTGTGTAAACTAAGAAATATATCCATATAGCCAGAAAAATACAAACTCTTTAAATGACGTATATAAAGAGTACTCTGGAAGCTAAAACCTTAAACATTTCTGTAAATAGTCTACAACATTGAAAGCTAACTTCAGACGCATTAAGAATAAAAATTAAATATTTGGAAACCTGCAGATGGGTAGCATTTGATTCGCGGGTCAGGTAAACAGACGGAGTGTGTTGGAAAGTATTGGTAGGTAGCAAACTATTATTCTATTGAAAATATTTCTTTAAAGGTTCGATTGTAAAACTGGAGTGGTTTATAAAGTAATATGTGACACAGTAATTAAACTCATTAGAGAAGACTAGACTTCAATTCATTGTGAATGAGTGACAGTGGTCATGAAAATGGTACGAGAATCTGCCCGATTTGCAAAGAACAAATCTATGTGTGTTCCCGATAAGGGCATTTATTGTTAACCATTAGTCATGAATAAAGGATTAAAATGCATGTTAGGCGCTACCGGCAAACGTTGATTAGCTTTAAATCTATGATTTGCATCGCAAAGAATAAACAATTGTCTATGAAAGGCTCCAGGACGATTGAATCAGAAGGAGTTGTCCAGCTTTTAACCCAATTCTTGGAATTTTTCATGCATTAATTAGGCACATCTTCTGATGTATTTAATGCATTTGTTGAGAAGAAGAGACGGAAAAAGGTAAATTCTGGGTGAAGACTATATAGTTTATGTCTGAGAAAGCTAATTATGGAAGAGAGGTGAGGATGGAACTAAATATATCCTACAGGATACTGCTGCTTTGCTTTGTTTTACTGAATATTATGTGATCATTCAGGCATTATTGTAGTATATTGGTTTATCTTTAATATTATTTAGCTGATATATTAGGATTAAGATGTATCGTAATACGGCTTACCATTGTTTCGTGTTTAATTCTTATTAGCTTCCAAACTTGATTGTGTTTATCCCAATGCTTTTGTTCTGGTGATTTTATTGCAACGAGTTTTCTTTATTACTCCATATCACATACCTTTTGAGATCATGTTTTAACGTAAATAAATCACCATTCATTTATTTTAAGTTACTTTCCGTTCACGCCTTTTCCAATGCATTTTGGTGGATCTTATAACAAGCTGTCCAACTTCTCCCTTGTGGGTTGTAGTTGAGGACAAGCTTCGAATTTCTATTTTGATCCATGTTAAAATGATTTCTTCGCGTCAGATTTGCTCATATTCTAAGTTATAATGTATATAGAATATATTAAGCATTTACTTTTTTGCATCATTTATGCTTTTATCTTTTAGGAGGTATTTATTTACTGAATGCAAAATTTTATTTTGGATGACTATTTTATTCAAATAAATTGTCTTAAGATCTCTGTGCAGACATTATTGATATGTCTACGCCTACAATATTTATACAGAAAATTCAGTAATTAACAATTCGTAAATAATCTGCCCATAAAAAAACTGTATTGTGCAAATCTTAGCCAAGCTTTAACAGTGCTTGTTTCAACACATAAAGACAGACAGCATAATCCTTTCAGAATATATGAATGGATGAATCTTTTCAAAAGTCACACATTTGTTCATTTGAACATGTTAAAATATTATTATAACTACATCAATGCGTGTATTGTGGTACACAATAATCAACTTACTATATATAATTATGGTATATTTAACAACACTAATATGTTATTAACATTTATAAACTGTTTACACCCGAATATTATACGTGTAAAATATAATTGTATTTACTTAATTGTATAAGAGAAATCAACTACATAACTTCGCTATACAGAGATAAAAGTATAATTTGTTTTAGGAGCTCATGTCGAAAGGGACATTGTGACCGTGATGTAGAATTTGGATATTTAATTTGATTCATATATCATTTTTCAAAACGTGTGGTAAGAAATATTGATAAAATTCCTTTTCATCAATAAACCATAAACATAATGTGAAAAAAATTTTGCAATTTTAAACCATATTTTAGGAATAAGTTTAATTTTGTACAATATAAAGTGTTCTAAAACACAATAAATTGGCGTAGAATTTGAGGAATAATTTCTAAGTGGCGTATCTGTAAGTCTGGCGAAGGGTTTTCTACTATGTAAATTGTTTCGTAACTTATGTACCCTTGCCGAGCTACATGTTCAGATTGTATTTATTTATTTACTTCTTGATCTTATTAAAATCAAAGAATAATCTTAAAACCACAAATTAAAAACGCGTTCCTCAAAATAGCTCATGTGCGTTTTGTCTGTCCATTTTTCTCCAGTTCTCCTCTAAACATATTCCGAGTATTGTTAATAGTTTCACTATTTGAACCAATTTAACTTCTTTAAGTCTGAAACATAGTTCTTATAAACAGCGTATTTCTTGTTCTTGCAGATTATATGTTCTTGACTCTTAATTTCCCAACAGCTGGGAAAAATTCGAAGGATATCTCTTCAATAATATTTGGGTGCGTAAAGCTTTTCTGTTTCAATCTTAGTGCAGGGGATCGTTGGTTCGAGTCCCGCCTTGGGCGTGGTGTTTGTGTGTTTGTAAATATATATGTCGGTGTATGTAAGTAAACTGAAAATGCAAAATAAAATAGACTAACAAAGGAACTATAGGAAACTGGAAAAAAGAGAAGAACAAAAAAGAATACAGCGCCGAAGTTTTGACAACACTCCGCAACTGCATTTTTTAAAAAAAAAAAAAATCTTGAAGTAATTCACGGGATAAAGCTTTTCGTACTCACAGACAGGTTTTTAGCCACTTTGTCTACTTAGGCTTTATTTTGTTAACTTCGAAGTAATATTATTAGTGAGAAAAGTCATGTTTTAAGAACATTTATTACGTATATTAAGCTTAGGGTATTTAATTCAAGATTTTACGTAAACAGTTAAGACGTAGCAAATTAACAAATCCTAATACAGCACTGATTGGTTCATACATTTTCTACATTTCCCCCCACCCTTCCTTATCTTTCATTGTTCATTTAATTAGTAAATATATATGGGACCCAATAAAGTTTTCTTCTATCATAAATATCATCACAATTAATAAATAAAGAAGTGTAATTATTTAAATACCAGTATACATTCACTGATTTTATCAGTCGATAGGTCCAGAGACCATAATTAATACGCAAAATAATGATAAATATAAAAAAACAGAAAGCATGAATGAATATGTAAAATAAATTTGTAAATTGCAGTTTATGCGAATTTTACTTAAGTTATATAATGCTCTTTTTTTGTTTTTATTTGTACCTTTTCTTCTTCAGCTCTTAATTTAAATTGACCACCGCAAGGATCATTGTGTTTATAAAATTATTTTCGTTGAAATTTATACTAGAAAATACACGTTATAAGACATTTTAATCTTGCAAAAAGTACTATTATTAGCTTAACTGTACATTCAGCAAGCAAGTTTCTTAAAGGTTTAGCCAAGGCATCCTTAGAAAAATATATGGCCACTGGTAAACAACCCTTCTTCAAAATATCACCATTGTTTCATTTATTTTGCAAACGCATAAAGATGAACTAGAATATCTGGTGAGTAGTTATAAAAAAGGCTGAGAAAAAATGATTTTATTTGATTCCTTTACTACTTCTCTAGACGAATTTTAAGAAGAATATGAATTTAATATTTAATATAATTTTAATTGCACATATCAAAATATTGCTTGATATTTTTACACTAATGATTTTCTTAGTATTTTAGCCACTACAATTTAATATTATTATCACTATCATTATCATCATTATTGTGTTATGACTTGCGTGTTTATTTTCCACTCAAAATGGTACGACCATTTGTGTAAATAGAAAATTTAAATTCTCACGGATAGATTTTCGAGAAATAATAACTGCATATTTACGCGCGTGTTTTTAAAAAAAAATCAAAACCCTCACCTTACAAAAACAAAAACAAATAAAGTTTGTCCAAAAATTCAATAATGAATTAGTACTTATTCGTTATAATGTACACAATTTTATAAAAGGAGGACATATTTGATCTATAGATGTCCACCACAAAAACTCTGCGTTTTTATAACACAAATGGTTTTATATCATTTAAGAAAACAGAAATTAAGCAAAACAAAAATCACTGTTCTACATTAGACTTCAATCACTGTTATGGAAGCAGCATATTTTTGAATCTCCCTATTTGCGATGTATTCATTACATTTGTATTTTGTCACGTGCCCCGTAGAAGAAGAATTGTCGGTGTAAAGGTAAACAACCAATGGACGCACACATTTCAGTAAAATATTAGAATGAATATTAATAATAAAATGCTTCAAGATTGAGATTTCTGAATACAAAATTAGTTTTCAAAGACGAAGACATTTTTTGTGAATGTTATCATAAATCTACAAAGCAAACAATACTAATTTCGCATGAGATGTATTATTCTAGATATATACATATCATGACACATCATATATTAGTAACAAAAAGGAAATTTAACCTGAAATTAACACGTTTAGTATGGAATGATGTATAATAAATAAATAAGGAAGTAAAAGAAACATTTTGTTTGTTTACAACGTTATCATCCCAGGATTATATCAGCACCATTAATGTGCAGAATTTGGTCCCGCAGGAATTAATTATATGCTAGAAAGGTATAGGAGTAGGTAAATTAATTTGTTGAGAAAATGAAACCTTTCTATAGGCTAATTATTTAGCTTTTCCAGAAAACTAAGTAAATATTCCAATTCTGTATTCAATTCAGAGCGTTATATTTAAATAAAATTGAGAAAGAATATGTGTGTAGTTTTGAGCATTTGAAATACATATAATTACTATCCTGCGAATGCCAAACCATGCAATATTCAATTTCATAAGGATGAAAACTGCTATAGAAGTCCAAATTTGGTGAATTTTGCATAAGAGAAAACTTTGGTTATGAACTTGCATGGTGAACACGGGATTAGATAAGGGATATGCATAGATAAATAAATAAATAAATAAATAAATAAATTGTTTGTCTCTTCCTCACCAGCTGTACGTAGATTGACCTAATACTTGGTTAAACTATGAAATCTGTGAGTATAAATATATACTAAAAGTATTATTAATGAAACCATTGTTTTGTTCTTAAAAATTTAAATTTTGGGCGATTTTTTTTTTTTTTTTTTTTTTGGAAGGAAGGGCCTTTTTTATTTTATTCAATTCACCCCTTATTAATCAATCCAATTTAATCCTCATTAACCAATCCAATTCAGCTCACTTAAAGATTTACGTCCTATCACCATTGGTAGATCAACTCCAAAATGTTGAGATGTTCTTGTAGTTTACCAGGAAAATCGCGAGCCAATTTGGGAATTTAATATCCTGACGGCATATTGCCGTGGTAGCTCAATTTTTAGAGCAACTGAATGATACCAGAAGATATGTGGTTCAAATTCCAGTTATAGGATTATATTTTACCTTGTGATTCTAGCCTTCCAATATTCTTTTTATTTACTTGCGACGCTTTCAATCCTCAGAATTCATATCAGTGCCACCAGTTTGCAAAAATTTCGTCCCGAAGAAGTTATTTACATACTAATACTGTACAAGGGTAGATAAAACTAGTCTTGTTGAGAAAATTAAAGCTTTCTATGGGCAGTTTAGCTTTTGAAGAAATCTAAGCAAATATTCTAGGTCTGCTAAAGAGCTAAATTAAAATAAAATTGGAACCGAATAAATCTTGAGGAGTATATATTTATTTTTGAGCATATGACTAGCATCCAAATACAATTAGTTTCCATCCTACGAATTCTCAAAACTTACACGTTTAGCACGATACGGGTTACAAAATGAAATTAAATACATGTTTTGTTTTGTCAATTGTTTCTTCCATGTGTAGATTGACTTAAAAAGTAAAGCCCGGGACTTACAGAACCTACCACAAGACACCATTGATATATCATGTCAAAAAAACTTGAAATATCCTTGTGTTTTACCGAGTAGCTGGGGAATTTAAGGTCAACCCGGCATGTGCCCATGGTAGCTCAATGGATAGCGCAACTGGACGCAGACTATTAGATCTATGGTTCAAATTCCGGCATTGGTGCTGAATTTTACAATACTTGATATGTTTGTTTGCAATGGTGTTACTCGCCAGGATCATATCAGCACCGCCAATGTACTGGAACTTCATCCCACTGAAATTTGTTTACATGCTAGCAAGGTGTAGGTGTGGATACAACCAGTTTTGTGAGAATTATAAATATTCATAGAAAATTTAGCTTTTGTAGAAAGCTAAGAAAATGTTGGATCTCCACGTGCAACTCAAGGTACTAAATTGCAATAAATTTAGAACAGAATATCTATGGAGTTTTTGTATACCTGAAAAGTGTTAAATTTAATTACATCTTATAGTGCTCAAAATGTTCAATATTTAATTCTGTAAGATAGGAAAAGTCTACAGGAATTAAAATTTTATGAAAGATGGAAAAGGGAAAATTTCGCTCTGACTTGTATGTTAAAAATGAAGAATTAATTGTGAATAGATCATAGATGGTGTTTATAAGTTTAGCATGGAGAATTTATTAAAAATCAGCACGCAATATAAGCGAGCAAAAATGATGACGGTACCAGCTTTGCATATATGCTATAAACCAAATAATAATGTAAGAATACGAAGATCAGAAGTATAAGCTGAACCCAATATGGTCTCAAAGTATACCCTGGAAGTGTAAGCCAAAGATACTGTACAATAAAGGGAGCCTGCACAAATATAATTGATATATTACTTATTGTTATATTAGGTCGTTAGCAATGCATTTTCATGTAATCTGAAATTTTTTTTTTTTTTAAGATTATCGGCACCGTTCTGAAAAAGAAGATATTTGAAATACCGTTGTATGATCTTGTGATGGCTAAATTTTCGGTGGCTAATAAAGGCCTTTTAACTTATATGAAACCGATTTAGATAAAAGATTTTTTAACTGTCAGCTTTACGATTAAATGTTTCTTAACTTTCGATTTCTAACTGACTTAGAGTTGCTTCCAGAAATGTAATAAAACGGCGCCCTTTCATCAATAAATAAAGAGTATCATATTTTTACTGTTATAATATGACCTTTTGAAGTTCAAAGTTATGTGTATATTTAATTTTCGATATTTAAGAAAAAGGTCTCGTATTTTCAAAATTTTCAAGACGACGCAAATAGATTCCTCCCATTTCTTTGGATGAAATTTAAGTAGTTGATTTATAAAATATAAATAAAAAGATATTTTTGTAAATATGCAAACGATTAATCTAATTTCATTGCATGGAAATATTTTGGAACAAACTTAATCATTATTGTAGACGTAGATATCTTTTTAAGTAGATTGTGACCGAAGATTTTTTTACATGGAAAGATGAAAGTTTACGATGAAAATAATACGAGTAGTTCCATAAATCCCTAAGTTGCATGTATGATTTTATTTAAAAGGTATAAACATAATTTACGATAAACGGTTTTAAGAAATCCAACTCAAAATGAGATTTAAATATCAGTGTAGGGCCTTGAGCATAAACAGTTGAACTGCATATTTAGCGTGTATTAAAACGAAAGTTCTGAAAAATCCTACTTCTCACCTAATACCGTGTAATTATGTTGTTTTCTTTATTGTTTCAAATATGTATATGCTACCTTAGAATATTCTATTTTGTTTGTTTTTTTAACACCAATTTTATACGTCGTTGATTCAATGGTAATAAATAAGAACAAAAGAAAATTTCTACAGATGAAATTAAAAGCCAAACCAATAACCAAAACATGTTAAAAGATGTTGCAAGAGAGACTCTCAGTAAAAAGGAAAAGGTGGGTGATCCAGAAGATTGGTTTTAAATAAACGCGCAGAAAATATCAATTTGAACGTTTTATATGCTCTGATTTACGCAAATAAGAGGAGTTGTAAAACTTTGAACATTTTGGTGCTGGAATTGTTTACATTAGCCTCTATATTTTATATCAATTATGGATATGATTGTTAGTATCTCCAAATCCGTTTGTACTAGAAATATGAAAATTTTAAAAGTGGATAAAACATCAAAATAATTTATTTATAATTTTTAAACTATTAAATCCAAGTTTTTTTACTGTGCAAGTCATATTGGTGGACTCAATACAGGCTTTTCTGATGTATGCTTCAGTAATGATTTGTGTTAAACTTAATTAAGTATTATTTACCCATATGTCCTATTATAAGTCATTTTATTTATTATAAGTCCCCTAATTGCTTCTATGTCGGCTTTAGCGGACTTGGCGGTTAAAACTTGAACTTTTACTGTTTGCAATCCGCAAGGGATATCTAGTAAGATTACAATGAAAATATCATACAAATACTATACAATTATTACTATATAATATTACTGAATATAAAAATACAAGCCTTATTTGCATTGAGGTTGTATTCACAAACGTACATTTTTATAGTTACATTTTAGCTTTCATTCTCTCCAAATATTTTTTCTAAGAATGGAATTCAGAATTTGATTTATAGGAAGGAGTGCTTTATGTTATTTTCTATTTCTCAAAAGTTGAAGGGCAGTAGCCACATTTTTAGCAAGATATATTAAATTTATACTTTGTAAAGCAGTTAGAAAATCACGTTGACGGAAATGTTCGGATTACATTGGTACTACATTTTTGTAATAATACTAATATAATCATGTAGTTATATTAAAAATTTTCTAGATGTAGCGGAAGCAAAAACAAAAAATCTGCTTCGCTAAAGAAACGCTCCAAAAGTCCAACCTCTGGACGTAGTAATTCTATTTCAACCCCTAATTCGGAGTGTACATCAATGTACACTATCATATAATAAATATTATTTAGCATAATTCCATAACGTTTGGAACGAAGTAATGAAGATTATATCATTCACTTTGCATCAGTGATTTCTAACTTAATGTAATGTGATCATAACACTGTATTTTCAGTAAAAATAATTTTTTATAACGCAAAAAAATATATTATAGCGGATTTTAATTTTCTGAATCACGCAATTTGCCAAAAAAAAAAAAAATTCATATTGTTCATCAAGTGCATTGCAGAAATCAAATGTTACTCTACAGATGTTTCCCACTATTAACAGTTTTAAGATTGATTGCATAGTTTCTTTATAACTATTACAATACCTTTTAGAAGCACAAACTGCCGTATTAAAATATGAAATAATATTAACAATAATTAAAAGCATAGTGATGTTCACAGTTTTAACCTTAAACGTTTATTAGTTAATCTTTGGTTTCAACTTGTTCCTTAATGATACACTATACAAAATAATCATGAGAACATACTGTTATGTACAGACTTCGAGAAGTTTACAACAGAGTTAAGTAGCCCTTGTTTTTGTGAATTGTTGGATCTAATTGAAAAATTCAGTACCGGTAGGACATTAAATTCTCATAGATGTGTGCCTTACCCGGTTAACACACCGGCATTCCTCTCTTCAGAGATAATGCCTTAATAGCAACTAGCGTAAGAACCTACTTAGTAACTAGGTACTGCAAACATAGTTTATGTCAGCTATTGATAATATTGTGTACGAGACCTGCAAAACAACGTCAATGTTCATTTGAAATCATTGGCGGCAACATTTTTTGAAGCGAGTATTCGAAAGCTTGTGCACAGGCACGATAAATGGCTCAATCTTTTCGGTGATTTATGTTGAAAAGTAACCATAAGTGTACTAAACTTTTAGTAATAAAATAATTGATTTCTATGAGCTTATCTTTTATTTATAGCCTATCGGAGGTTGAAAAAAATGGTACTCGTATTATATGGGTAATATTATTAAGGTTTTATAATAATATAAATTTATAATTTAATATATCAATTGTTCTAACGGTTAGCAAAAACATCATTTTATCACCAGTACAAGGAAAACTGTAGTAGTGTTTGTAATATTGTAAGGTTAATTTGTTATTACAGTCTACGTTATACTGCCATAAATCAACAATTTAACTAGTATCATTGTCAGAATCAAGAAATTATTACATTCTTACAAAGGATTATTCTTTGATGCTATGTATTCGATTATGATAACCAAGATAAACATTACCAGAAATGGTCATATTACTTCTTTCTTGTAAGTATAAGGGAAACAACGGAATGCACCAGGCTAAAGCGATAGTCATTGACGTTGAAATTCTGTTCTCGCTCCATGGCCAAGAGTAAAATAAAATATATATGTAGCGAATGAGACCTTCCCGTTTGAGAAAGGTTTTAGTCATTTTAAACTTGAAATAAGTAACAGGTAATATCCCGGAAAGCACCAAAACTTCAAAAAAATGTATATAAAATAAATTGCTTGTTTTAACGAGTTTTAACTTTTTGTCCATCTCTTAGGTTTAGCAGTTATGCAAAAGGCATTCATAATGATGAGTACTCAGAGGTTATGCCCAGAAAATTAGCATAAACTTTATTATGCTGTTTAATTTACGGTATTTTAATCAAAATGGATAAAGCCATTTTTGAGAAAATAAAAAAAAATTCGGACTTTTTTCATGTAAAGGTTGATTTGGGTAGGACTATTCTCTTGAAAATCTTCGTGTCGCAATCCTGGAAGATGCTGGAGTTAAATATAAAATTTGGTAACCACCCGAGTTTTCGTTTTTGACGTATAGTGTTCCTAGACTCACAGACCTTTTTCACAAAATCTTGGTATAGAATTTTTGGGTGGAATGTAATACCTTCTCATTTTTGGGAAGCCCTTTATACCCAAAAACGCTTCCTTCTAGATGACCCTAATTAGACGAAGATGTTCTGTTTACCGTTTATTTTGTAAAGATTTAGAACCTCTCAGGTCTAACACATTCAGTTTTAGCAAAACATAATTTTTCTACCGCACACACGAGAAGGAAATGACGTGTCGCTTTATACGTACTTTAGCGAAAAACAGAAATTCATTCACTGACAGTTTTGCGGTCTTAATTTCCAAAAATGAAACTAGATATTCATCTAATAACGTATTAAGTAATTCGATGCTGGCAAAATACAACTTTTCAGAGAGTGCTTCCAGCACTTCTTATTCTTACATATTTTGTTCTCGTATAGTATATTTAGCAATGTTACATTGAAACGAAATGTGTAATGTACACTTTTGGCAAATCTTTCTTTAATACACCATGAAAATAATTACACGGTGGTTTACAATTCACCAAAATTACAGAATTATTTTGAAATATTTTTATGTTGTCTGAATATTATTTTTGTTCAGAATAAATTTACGGAAAAGAATTTCAGCATTAACGCGTAATACCCACAAACACAGACATTTTAGTTTGGAGTAAAATGCATCAATCCTTTTATTCAACGTATCAGAAATTATTATTTAATTATTAAACACAATGCGTACATTAAATTTTAGAATTTTTGCCAGTCTGTTATTACCATAGTGATTGAAATCTGCCTCTCTGTATGGTACTTACGATATGATTTGCTGCAATTCTTGCAGACACATTCCTCCTTGAGTTCTTGCAATGACTCGTGCTGGCAGAGATCCTCCGTGAAACACGTGAGCGACGAATCGTGTATATATATATATATACAGATGGCGAAACTCCAAGTTTGGACCCTGCAGATTTGTCTTCATAGCTTCGGTGTCCATTATTTCTTCCGGTGTCTAGCCAGCTTTTTCAGCCTCTCTTAGAGGACGATTCTATTTCCGGTAATCCGAGGGTGAGTCTTATGTCTTCGATGAAAAAGAACTCTTGCGCTATTTTATAGGCGTAGTTTTCTCTCATGAGTTTTGAGATTGAGAAAGCTCTTTTTAAGAATATCGCTTTGACGTCCTCTACCTTCTTGTTCACCGTCAGGTTAAGACTATATCAATTTGATGTCCAATGTGGCGGCCAGCATAACTTTAAATTTGAGGAGCGTTAGATAGTGTAAAACAGAAATTAATTTTGATCTGTTTATTTAATAATACCAATAGCAATATCATAATATGCATTGTTTTTAAACATTTTAAATTTTATATACCAAGTTAAGTTTGTGATAAAAAATGAAATACTTTTTGTTGAAAATGCACATGTTCTATTCATTCCGTCAAGCTTTAGCTGTCAAGTTATTAGCGCAGCAAACGTAGTAATAATATAGCAGTACTATTTTCTATACGGTTTCAATTATTTTATTTCTTTCAAATATTCATCTTACCTATATATTTAATCAACTGGAAAATTAGTTTTAAAGTAAATAGATTATTTTTACTTCACGAATATTGTGGATAATTATCAATTATTTTGTGTAAGATTTTAAGGCATATTTTATTAAGTTTGTTCCCATGCAATATTTAGTAAGATATCTGTTTCCAGCATCAATCATTAGGCTTCTTCTTCTTCTTCTCGTCATGTATTTTGTCATCACTATCCCTTTCCGAGGCTAATATTGCATCTTCGCCGCGTTCTTAGTCGACCCATGTTACGTTTTCCAAAAGGCTGGTAAAATAAATCTTGCCTTGGCGGTCTGTGAAAGAGTATTTTTTCCACATTGTGATACTACCTTCTTTGATATTTATTAGTTTTTCCCCCATTAAACTTTCAGTTTTTAATTTATCTCACATTTCAATGCATTTAATTTTATCTAGTAAGATAACAATCATTAGTTTATATATCAATATTGCCACACAGCCTTGTAAAATATCTGTATTTTACGTAAATTTAATGCGGTAAATATAACTCTACAGCTTACGGGATTTTAAATTTCATTAGTTAACCATGTCTGTTTTACACAATTTCATAGAGGCGAAAATAAGTTATTTAATAGGTTGAGAACATCAGAAATGTAATTTTACTGTTGTTGGAAGTGTGTTTTTGCTTATGAATACATCGCTAATAACTGTATCAGAAGATGTAACGAAACATTATGAACAAAGAAGTTTCATTATTGATGTGGCAATTTGGCACATCCTTAGTGGTTTAATAGTGTTGTCTTCTAATCATAAGGTGTTCTACAAAGAACCGCAATTTTCCGGAGTTTGTCGCCCAGCGGTACGCAGGAACGAGTGCGTCTTTGCAGCGAAAAGCGCGCGGTATTCCACATGCGGTCTCATGATCTACATTTGCTATTAAATTCTTTTTTAAAAAACAAGTAAGTCAGGCGTTTTCCTTATTTGTATATTTATATTTGTGATCACTAATTGCCTTATTAAAAGGTATTTAATTTTGGGTTTATTTTATCTTTATTAAGTTGTATCCCTTATGGGCATATATAACAACAGATTTTTTGTGCCAAGGAAAAACCAAATAAGTAATTTTAGAAGAATACTCCTTAAATCAGAAATTTACAGTCATAAACGAGTTAGTTTGCGTCAGTCATTTTAGTAATTGTAGATTTCAATCGTAAAACATTCCATACAGTGTAAGGACATTTTGGTTCCTCGGAAAAGTTTATAGAGATTTGAAGTGCTATCTGGAAGAGGCATTTCACATCTAATCATAATTTTATTCTTGAAGTAGCTGCTTGATATTGAATTATATGTGTTCTTCTCGGGTTTAATTTTACTTTACTTAGTTTAAATTTAATCTCAAATTAATTTTTAGTGTTTCTTATATATTTTGTTTTGAAATTATGACAATCTTTAGAGCTTTAAGATTTCAGCTAATTCGCTCAATATAATTGATAAATGACACCAGCTACCAGCAATTTTTCAGTACAAATGTGCATCATAGCTGCTCATTGCACTTATGATATTCAAAATAATTTTATTATGCTCTCTTCACTAGCACCGTGACTCCTTCACAGTTATTAGTTATCTCTGAGATTAAGATTTCGTAGAGATAAATATTAAGATATATCATTGTTTTGTTAACGTCCGAATTCTCTCCTGACATGCTGTGCATAATATAAATCTTGTCTGTTATAAAATAAGCTAATATTTATATCATTTATTGTACAACTCAATTTTCTCCTAGACATTAATCCTTATAAAATGCTTATGCAATGTATATTTATAAGGATGTTAATCACCGTAAAAGGTGGTATCATTCTTCTGTAATGAGTCTCGGATTGTTCTCTGAAATATTTGCCCTGATAAGGTTTTACTAAACTCATTCTATACAGTCAAAGTAAAGTTCAGCTTAAGACTAAGGCTCCCAAAACAATTTTAAACGTATATATCAATCCTCTAAAACAAGTGCCTTTTGAAGCATTAACACCGTTGCAGAAGATCTGGTTTTAATACTTGATAAGAAAGATAGATTACAAATATGTAACATATCAACTTAACATGAATATATCTACAGAAAACAAAAGTAGTGCATTACCTGACGATACAATATAAGGCCAAATATTACGATTGAAAGCAGATTGAAGTGTTTCACTTCCAGGATTTATGGTGTGATTTAACATAAGGCAAAGATGATACAAATAAAAATCAACAAATTTCAAACAATTGTGGAACACAGAAATTAAATATAGTCAGAGCAGAGACCAAGTTAATAATTTACTCACATATTCCTGTCATTCTGTACGGAAATGAGGCGCAGTTGATTAAACAGATACAAACTGAAATTACGAGCAACTGAAATGAGATTTTTACGTTCGGTTAAAAGCTGCACAAGAGAAGAATACCTAAGGAATAAGATAATTAGAAAAGAAGTTGGTGAACAGTTCATCTTAGTCTTGATCATCAAACACAGACAGAAATGGACAAGACTCAAAGAGAACTAGAAGAACGAACGCCTTCAACTACAAATCTTCAGGACGACGATCCACTGGACGATCAAGTGAACGAGTACCGATTGGCTTCAACCTACTCTATGGTTCGAACAGGAAGAATACGGTAACATGTGAACGGTACGCTTACGCGCCTAATATTTGCGAGCGTTTGGGATCTAAATACATGGGCTCAGACATTCACATTCAATCATCCTTAAGTTCTGTAAGATGGAACCGACCCAAAACTCTAATGTGTTTTGCCTAACTGACTTAAAGAGATGTTATATTTCAAAAGCAGTAGTATCCCACAACAAAGGATGAGAGTCATGGAGATCCCTTGTGCACAAAGTGACGAACTGGGGAACTAGAAATTCCCTGGTCAAGAAACCACCGTAAAGGTGCCACAATATACGCCAACTTGGGTGGTGGAATTTGTAGAAACTGATAAAAAATAGGTCTGCATTCATAGGCAAATATAAAACTCTTACAATCACGTGAGGATACATTCCTCAAGCAAATGAAAAATCAGGAGGGCTATCCAGAAACTGACAGACGATTTGGCATGACTAAATAGTAACGAAAGTTATCAATACAAATCTTTATTTACAAAGTTACAGCACCTTACTCTATTTAAAGGTGATCGTCAGTGCTATCAAGGTGTTTATTGTCACGTGCTACCGGTTTTTCAACGCAGATGTTATGCTGTTTCATAGCTAAAGATATGAGCCAAGATGTCACTGGAATGTTCCATCTTCTCAAAGGAACGATCAGCAGTCCTCACGTCACTGCCTGTTGCAGCTAATAAAGACGCAGATACGATAGTGAGCTTCATGAACTTCAAGATGGTGCACAACCAACTCCAGAACGAAATATAACAAGTATTGTAAGGGAACTAAAACTGTAAATAGCTCGTGGTATACCTTCTAAGGTGAAACACGGGTTGTATTATAGAAAAATAAAATAAGATTTAATGTGTTACATTCATGTGACTTTCTCTATATCTCTGCAACAAATTATTGTTAAAAAGCTTTAGCTTCTATTTACTTCATGCTAATTGAGAAAAAATTAGCAGAAATAGTCTCATTACTTGCTTCCTTTTAAGTAGAAGCGAAATATGGGAGTATCATAGATTAAAGAGAAGTCAAAAGCTGGTTACTAGGTGACTGAAGTTCCTTTGTTTGTATGGACACGAGTTGACAAATTCCTGTATGAGAAAAGTACAAGTTTTTTAAACCTGAAACCAAAAACAAGGAATATCTCAAAAACGCTAAATTCTTCGAAAAAAATGTATACAACATAAATCGTGTATTTTAATACACTCTGCATTTTTTGTGTGGTAGGTTTTTGTCCATTTCTTACGGTTTAGCAGTTATGCAAACATTTCGTAAAATTCATCCAGAATAAAGTAGTCTTCAGAGGCTATTCCCAGAAAATTCAAGATATACATATTATTTGTCAGGTATACATCTTTAATACACGATATTTTAATCAAAATCGTTAGAGCCATTTTTTAGAAAATCAAAATTTTCGAAAATTTTTCAAATGTTTGTGGTGGGGGGATTTTCTTGAAGACCTTCGTGTCGTATCCTTAGAAAATACTGAACTTAAATACCACTTTGGTATTTAACGGTATTTTCGTTTCTGAGTTATGCTGTTCACAGACAGACACACACACACACAGACACACGGACATTTTTCTAAAAATGCTTTTTTGGTATTCAGGGTGTCTTAATACATGTATTTCCGGGGAAATCTCGGTATCGAATTTTGGGTACTTTGCAATACCTTCTCTATACACTATGTACATAGTACGTATAGAATAAGTAAAAATGTCACTGCCACTTTGAAGTCTTCATGGTTGGGAAATTTTTCCTTCCAAACAATCATGTACAGTGTCCAAAGTGAAACACTGGTTTCATTTGCTCTCAACTCCTCCATAACATTGATGAACTTCCATTCTGGTTTTTGTCGGTACACTGGTTGTTCCTTGATTACTGGCAAATTATGCGCCATTCCTTCACTGAAGACACGTTCATTGCAGTATCACTGAACACTTACCTCATTCACCTACAAAATTCGATTGGCCGAAGATTTTGTGCATTCAAAAAGGGGAAAAAGTTCCTTGGGGGTAGAAAAATATTACGAAGGCACCACGTGGCGATAAATAGCAATTTCGATTACGTTGAAAAATAGAGTAAGGTACTGTAACTTAGTAAATAGAGTTTTGTGTTAATAACTTCCGTTATTATTTAGATATGCCAAATCGTCTTTCACTTTCTGGATGGTCTTCATACATTATTTTTGCAGAGAATTTGAATATTCTGAATCATTAAAATACTCTGAAAGATTTAAAATCTTCGTCAATCGCATTGTGCTAAAAACTGAATATATTAGAAGCGCATGATGTAATAATTCTGAGGCAGTAACTCTATTAGGAAAAGTGCTAAGTAAAGAACTTTTCTGCCGGAGTTGAAGTTTCTCAGCACAGAAGTTTCTTAAACGGACCTCGCACCGTAACAGAACTCAAAGGCACGTCGTTTTTAGTTTTTTTTTCTTTTAATTCTCCTCAACCAAGTTGCGTTTCTTTGTAAGCAGCTTACTCTTACTGCTTTTTTCTTTACAGATATAACATTTGAATATTATATCATAATACGGCTTTCAAACAGGAAATAATTTTATTCAACCTCATTTCAAAGCTCCAGTTAATTTTTCGCAATATTTGGATACAATACTAATATATCTTTACGCATACCAAAAATATATCACTTCTTATGTGTTGAAACAAAGTATGATAAATAAAAATGAACTTTAAGCTCCTCCTATACCATATTATAGAAACGTTTGATTTAAACAAAGTACAAAGTCGTTTAAACCAAAATCCAGTCTATTTCATGATAAAACAGTGTTCGTCAAAATTCTATACTTTAATCTATATTTTTACTTTCTATTATTAATTTTTCCATTGTATTTAGTCTAATT
This sequence comes from Hymenopus coronatus, assembly GCA_030762935.1. NCBI lineage: Eukaryota > Metazoa > Arthropoda > Insecta > Mantodea > Hymenopodidae > Hymenopus > Hymenopus coronatus. Next base: position 54,782,430 of record CM060892.1, on the reverse strand, counting down.
CTAACTAAATATTTAATATTAAGAAACTACAGGGGCTGAAGCTCTATCGAAACTGGAAAATATTTAGGGCCACGTTACTTCCGTCTAGAACAGGTTTAATACATTAAATATCCCTGACAATTTCAGCTTCATTCTCACAAAGGTAAGGGTGAGAGGGAATCATATAAATTATTTTATATACGAATAAACACGTTAATATCGGATATTATACAAAACCAGACAGCTTGCTATACTAAGCGTAAAACAGCTTTTAATATATTTTATTCAGGAACTAGTCTAGATGTACATTTGTTGCCACCACATCGTTATTTCATGGCATCAGTTTAATACCATTTAATTCCCTATTCACTGCACTAAATACCTACAGAGTCTTCATTTTTCCCGATCAATCTCTGAATCACTACTTAGGTGAAAGTCAAAAGCAGGAATGTGTCTTTGTGAAAATTTCTGGAACTGTTAGGATATTTTTTGGAGCTGTCGAAAGATTTATGAAGCTTTCTAAGATTTGAGGAAGTGCCGGAAGATTTTCGAGCTATCAGAATATTTCTATATGTGCAGAAAGATTCAGTGTCAAAATATTTCTGAGGCATTCAAAATATTTGTATATCTGTTGAAATATTTCAATATTATCCAAAGATTTCTGAAACTTTAGGATAATATTTGGTGAATTGGAGTTTTTTGTGGTTGTAAAAATATTTTCTATAGAGCGGAGAGATTTCAAGAGATTTCGGAATATTTTTATAGCTTTCGGAAGATTTTTGGACTGTCGAAACATTTCTGGAAGTATTTGAAACATTTATACGGAGGTACCGGAAGATTTATGGAATTTTTGGTAGAATTTTGCAGTTGTAGCAAGATTTCTTTAGTTATTGGAAGACTTCTGTAACTGTCGAAAGATTTTCTGGAGTATCGGAAGATTTTCGGAATTTTAGGAGCATTTCTGGAAAAATCGGGATTTCTGGAGATGCCCAAAGATTTCTAGCAATAGCTTTCCCAGTTCGAAAGTAATTTATCCTTGTCACCGAAATGATAAACAAATTGAATTTGGCTTTTCTTCTAGACATTTTTCAATACGTAGAAAGCAAACAACCAGTCCGTGTACCGCTTGAAGCTTATATAACCTAAATAGCTCAATAATATTAAGTGTAATATTTGTAATGGAAAACATTTTAAATAAGATTTAAGCTGATATTTATGCAATCCATATAAAAAGGGTTTGTTGTATAGAGAAAGGATAAAAATGATTTGCAATAAAGATTGGCCTTATTTTTATGTTAGAATTAATGGTATGTACTTCAGAGAGAAATACCTATTAAAGCATTCAGAACAAACCATTCTTAACACCTAATAACGCAGGAAAACGAAGATGGTGTGGTATCTTGCATGTAGTGAGATCTGATAATTTTTGTGTTCAATTTTATACACATTTTATACAAAATTGCACCAAAATAACAAATACCTTGATGTTTTCACTATTAAACTACATCACCTTACTGATTATTATCTTTATATTTTATGAAGCAGGCGTTAGTGCAACATACAAGTTAAATAATTATTTCTTGTTGTAGCAACTAAAGGAGAATTCTAGAATATTATCACCTCTCTTTTATGAGTAACTTGATGCTGCAACGGATTTTTATTACAAATAGTGAATGAAATACAGGAAATTTAAAACTTTTAACCAAAGGAACAATGGGCTAATTGTATGTCCAAGAACTCCGAAAATAAAAATTATCAGTAATATTTCGTTTCTAATGCAAGTGCTCCTAAACGCTTTTTGCTAACGAAATAAGCTCAAGCAGACATCTATGAATATCGTTTAAGAAAATAAAAGGCAGAACCTAAGAAACTTCCGGTGATGTTCAGCAATAATATTTTCAAACTCCTAACTTCAACCGTTTTTTTTTCCCCCTTTCATTTATATTCAAAGGATTTCAAACTAAGAAATCACTTGCTTAAATGCCACCTTCACAGAAACCAATTGTCAAAAACTGATACTTAGCTCTGAGCCTACAGAGCTAAAATGTTTAAGTATATCAAGGAAAGAGCCTATTTATTTTAGTATTTATATTTAAATTGCATTTAATTTTAGTGGATAAACAAATGCTAGACGTTCAAAATTGTTTGAACAGGGATTTCTTCTTGAAAAAAATTAAGTTGGATAAACATTAACCACTGAAGTATTTTATTTTGTAGCTTCTGTTCAAAATATACTTCGCAAATGGAGAATAGATAAACTCATTAAATTTAATGACCTTTGACAAAATTGGTCTCTTGTTGATAACACTCAATTGAAGCTTATTTTCTCATAATATTTATTAGTAGTAGTACCAAAGATTGTGGTAGAGTACTGGAGAAGTAAAACTATGTTTGAGATACCGATGTTAACGGAAAAACTAAGGTCTATTTGTATTAACAGTTTCTCTCATCAGAATCTTACTGTTTGTAGAAGCACTATGCAATTTTGTTAAAAGTTGTCTTCTTCACGAATGATAGGCACTTTGTTTCCAAGTTGAATAACAAACAGCAGAGCGGTTTCTTGTAGTAAGACTTGACCAGCATTATATTTAATTTCGGTAAATCCTATTAAACTCCTGGAATTATATCTTCAAATACACCTTTATCTTAAACGCGTGCATTATATTTATCTTACACGGAACCTCAGTTGAGGGCATCGCCTGCGCTACCATAGTAGTAAAATCGGGCGTTAAACACTATAGAAAAAAATCTGATGACTTTCTCTAAATCTTTACAATGAATTATTGTAAAAAAAAATTACTCTTATATTTCCTTAATACAAATCGACAAAAAAATTAGCAGAAAGTATTATTTGTTTCCTTGTAAATATAAAGGAAATGAGGGAGTATCATATGCTAAATCGATAGTCAAATATTTTATAAGCTTGTTGCTATGTGAAGTACCATTGTTTGTATGGACAGGAGTTGACAAATTCCCGTATGAGAACATTTAAACTAATAACATGGAATATATAAAAACGGGGCCAATTTCACGAACAAAATGTATATAACATAAATTGTGTGTTTTAACGAGATCTACTTTTTTTCTTAAGTACTTTTTCCCTATCCCTTGCAGTTTATGAGTTATGTAAAATTCCACAAAATTCATCCAGGATAAACATCTCTTCAGAGGCTATTCCCATAAATTTGAAGATATACATTTTATTTGTCATTAAAAGCTCTTAAATATGTGAGATTTTAATCAAAATCATTAAAGCCAATTTTTAAAAAGTAAAAATTTTCTAAAAAGAGTTCTATGTAAAGGTTAGTTGGGGGTGGGGATTTTCTTGAAAATCTTCGTGTCACATCCTTGGAGGGTACTCAAATTAAATACCAAGTTTGGTATTTAATGGTCTTTTCGTTTTTGAGCTATGCTGCCCATAGACACACGGACCTTTTTGTGAAAAACTTTTTGTGGATTCATGGAGACAAAAACATGTATTTCCGGTGAAATCTCGATATCGAATTTTTGGGTGGAATGCAATCTATACACTATGTACATAGTACGTGTAGAGAAAGTAAAAACGTTTGGGGGCAGTCTTAAGGCTAACCTATTAACTGCTCAAGTTTACAGATGTTTGAATAAAACTTATTTTAAATTTGAAAATGGTTCTTCTAAACGATACCATGGTTCAAATAGCTGTTCTTTGGAATTTTATGACACATTTACAGGTCTTACCAAATATTAACTATTGCGACCCAGATAAGAATGTTACTTTGAAAGCAACGTTTGAAACAATTTGTTTATTATGGTACTCTCCGGATTACTTTAGAAACTAACATTGTAATATTTTTGAGGTGGTTTATTTTGATAAATTATTTAATATATTTATTTAAATCTATTTATCTTACGTGCTTAATGATAATTAGAATGAAATGCACAAAACCATGAAGGCAACGATTTTTTGACAAGCGCATGTCGTTGACAATCCTAGGATTTGTAAAAATACCACAGCGAAAATTCTCCAATGAGTTCCTCAGAAATACTTTCCTTTTGGGCACTGAAAAATAATTATGTTTAGCTTTACTTACTTTCGCCAATTCTACCATATTATGTTGCCGAGTTTGTTATGAAAAAGAATTATTTATAACAGAGGATTCCAGAGTAGGCCTACAAAATTACCATCAAACAGAAACACTAGGCATATTATTCATATTGGTAGTACTGTCCTAACATTGTTGTTATACCACGGGTATAAATTTTACTGTTACAATCAGCGGAAAATTCAATGCTACGCCGGGAATTGAACACGGTTCTCCTGTGTTCCATGCGGTTCGATTGCTCTAACCATTGAACAACTGACACATTCAATTCTCCAACTGATTCGTGTTTTTGTTTTTTTTTTCCCCCGTTTAACAAACTGGTATGTTTCACTTCAAACTATTGTAAGTAGTTAGTATCCGGATAATGCTAATTAACTTACAAACAATATTGGGTAGCTTTAAATGCTCTTTATGTCATTATTAAAGTTATATAATTAAATAAATGTAAAATTTAATGTAAAAGTTTCAGCTGGTTCTAAAAATTGGTAAAAACAGACGTAACTATATTAATATTAGCCTTATACTAAGTTTGTACGACTGTAAGTCGCCATTAACGTGTTCTCTGAATTTATGAGACATACCGGTCGGTTGACGGAATGAAAAATACGAATTAGTTTGGAGAATTGAGTGTCATACCGGCATGTTGTGACAGGAACGGGAGAACCATGCACAAATCTCTGCTGTTACATTGCACTTTTTAGCTGATTTTAACAGCCACAGTAAGTACAGTTGTTCTAATTTTAAACAAAGAAGGTTTAGGATGAAATAAACAAAAGAGTATTAAAAACCGTGCAAGTTTCATTTTTATGCATATCTCTAATTTTCTTCAATAAGTTCTTCTTAAAAAGGAACATTATTCTTCTGTCTCATGTTAGTCCAGGTAAACATTAGCAGAAATGCTTTTATTGCATACTTATTTATAGATACAATGTCAACAGGGAAATACAGAGCTCTTTGGAAAGTATACCTTTTTTTTTTTTTTTTTTTTTTTTTTTTTTTAAATCTTGTCAATATGTGAAATTCCGTTTTTATTTCATCTGCGAAAAACGATTACGCCTCTCTATTTGAGAAAAGTAAAAGTAATGGACAATTGAAACCAACAATAAGGAATATCTCGGAAGTGATTAACCCCATAAAAACTACAGTTGGTGCATTTTAATTAGATTTTTGTATCTCTTGCGGTTTACAAGTTTGTAAAAGTCATTCAGAATAAAAAGTACTTTAGATGCTATTCCCAAAAAATGGAAGATCATAAGTACATGGTATTTTAATAACATCATTAGAGTAATTTTTGAAAAAAGGAAACGTTTTCATGTAAGGGGTATTTTGGATAGGGGATATTTTCTTGAACATCCGCGAGGATGCTGAACTAAAATATCAAGTTTGGTATTTAACCAACTTTTAGAGATATATTAATATTAATAATTTCCTTACCATTTACTACTTATGATTACTTATCACATTTACAGATTATAATTTCGTTACACTTACTTCTGCCAAAATATTCAAATTGAGAATATTCAATATTAATAAAATTATTTCAAATATCTGTTTCTCTCGTAAGATATTCAATAAAATTAAGATAGGAACCTGTGTGGCCAAACTTGTATATTTCTACGTTCACTACTACCTCGAAAGCTTTTGATTTCAATGAATTTTGTTAGAATAACATGTGCTTTGTGTCTTAGTACATTTTAATGCCTTGAATTAGATGTACATACGTTTGTATTTCTCTCAAGTATCTTTGATTCGAAACCTATTATATGGTTTACCAATAAATCTACATAAAGCCAAGTATGCCTTCCATCACGTCTTAATTGTTAGTCTCACGCAAACAAAAAATCTCAACAACCCGCATTGGATCCTTTTATTTCAGGGAGAATATGTTTTGATGCAGGTAGCTACTGTGTTCAGACAAGTGAATAAATTCGTAATAATGCATGAGATGTAGTTGCAGAAAAGTTTGAGGAGATGAGCTTCTCCGCATGGTTGCGCACGGAATGAGATTGTCATTTTAATCTCCTGCTTATTATAATATGGCCAGCACAGTGCGTTAATTCTAATGTTTATGTTTATTTTAACACTTTCTTTAATTACTGACGCAGTAGAACTGCTGTTCAGATGCAGCATTTAAAGACCTGCTAGATTAGTAATTTTTGTCTGTGAAAACGTGAACTTTATTATTTTATAACCTATTGTTATACAATTTTGACTACTGATAATGCAAATAAATGTATTTATAGTTGAGTATAACTTTTACCAAAACATTTACTTCATCATAGCACGAGGAGACCAAAATATATAACTGTTTAAAGTATTTTAAATATGTAGTAGTGCTTTTTTTCCTAAAACTCGTCTCTTAATGCTATTCAATAAATCTAAGCTTTTACATTATTACAGATAATTATTTTTGACGTAGTTTTTCTTTTCTAGACGGTATGCTGTAAACTGAACCAGGAACGAAACAATTAAAGAAGAAAAAAAGTTATATTTGTTTTAAGGGAAGTTTTATTCCAAAATTATATTTTAGATACTTACATGATACAAAAATATCAATTTAGAGAAGAAATTACCTGGTTATTCAAAACTATTGATTAGTAAAGTATTTCCACCCATTTAACCACTTACAAGTGGTGGGTAGTGATGTTTTAGAGCGTTTATAGAAGCATGCTATTTTTCTTGTGACCTAAAATGCTTTATATCTAAGTTTTAGAGTATATAAACATTTAGAAATATAGTTTACTCCACTTCCAAAAAGAACATACAAGCACAGAGGGCATATGCTTTTCTTTGAACAGAATAACCTTAGAGTCAGATAAATACCAAAGTGCATATATGAATCTGATATTTAAGAGTCAGTTAAGCTAAATTTTAAGCTGAACATTTTCAAATATAACTCTTTCAAAATGTGTGTATTCTGTTCATATTAGCCTCTCTGAAAAAAATTACTAATTTTCTGTAATTAGTTTGTTTTATTTATGTTTCAATTAATAATTTAATTGCTTGTGGAATAGTTTTCATTTTAGATGTAGACTATTTGATTAGCAATTGTTAGTATAAATGTCAATAAAGCTCGGTCGGCATTTTGCTATATAATCAAAGCAAACGAACAAATGTTCAACTAATTCTTTCTAAAGCCCTTACCATATTTGAAAACAATGTTTTAATGACATTTTATTTTAAATATCAAAACAATCTGATCAAAATTGCTCCGCAGGGGACCTTTTGCGCGTTTAAAAATTTAGTTTTCAGAAATGGATAAATAAGTTTAATGGAAGGCACTGACTACTGAAAATACCGTGATTTCTCATATTTAATAGTCATTCAGACATTTTAAAATGACGCAGAATAAAATGTATATAGATTTAAATGGAGAAAGAAACAATAATCTAGTAATACAAATTTGAATTGAAACAGGATAATATTTTGAAGTAATATTTTTCACCCCACTAATCTTTACTTCGAAATGTATGTTAGATCTAATTTTATAAAAATGCTTCTAATGATGAAAACCCTACATCTTAAAATAGCTGTATTCCTAACAAACTATATGACTTGAATAGACCCTATATAGTGAATTCCTCTTCAAATATGAGTGAAGAGTTAGCAGACAGTCAAAATACTGCTACGGAAAAAACGAGAGCTCATTAAAATACATCATTTCTGTCAGATTATTTCGTGGTGTGAAGTCATTTTCAAACAATTAAATTGTGCATATTTACACCATCCCCATTAAGTATATAACTGAGGAAATACATTATAGATTTTCTTGTTGCACATAAAATCCGAATATTTGAAAGCTGTTAAGAATTATGCATTACTCTTTTAAAACACCTGAAGAGAAGCATCGCTATATACAATTTTTTAAAAGATTTCAAAAATAACAGAATATCTTAAAAGAACTTTATTAAACTAAAATACAACACACAAGTCTTTTCTTACACTAGCATATTAATACTTTAGCATCGAGATGGTTCAGTTTCGTTAGAAATAGACACACTGCATTTGCTTGTTTCTATTTAGTAAAATTTAAAACAGAATAAAGTCCATATTTTAAGAGGAAAACATGGCATAACAAAATATATTAAAAATATTAAAAATAAAACGCAGAAGACAGCAGTAGATAGAATATCCAAATAATTAATTTGTAATCTTCTTTTAAAATATTCTTCTTGAGTTTTAACACTGTCTATAAAAATTAGCATTTGAGAAGTAATTTATCAAAACCGCGTAAGATTTATGTAATTTGAATATCATGAAGTAGGTGCTGGTAGTGACAGTGAACCCTTATAATACTCTGTTAAAATTCATAATTTTTATAAATAACAGTTCTTTAAGTATGTAAGCATGTGCAACAACCATAATTAAAAACTCATTTAACAATCTGATGCGTTACATTTCAAAAAAATAGTATCACAAAAGCTCAATCTTCTACCTACTTCATTTTACTCGAGATAAAAATATATATTACTTTGAGGATACAAGACATTAGGAGATGGTCGATTGTCAGATCTTTTAAGAGCGATGGCTTTGAAATTTCATTCTCTTTATATTACCACATGAAAGAGCATGTAAAAGAATTTTATTTTTAAGGAAAATATAAATATATCAAAATTCAAACAATAAAAAGAAGATTGGTTTTTTTGTAGTAATATTGTATCTCTCTCTTACGTTTACCAGACAGGTAAATCTCAATCAAAATGAAGAGAAATTTACAGGTATTCTCAGAATTGAAGTTACATATTTGATTTTTCATGAATATATATTTAAATGTGGTGTTTTAAACAAAGCTCTTAAGAGTTATTTTTCAGAAAATAAACAACGATACACTTTCCGTATCAGAGTTCTTAGGGCTAAGGAGGGGATTTTTTTAAGATCTTCGTCATATGTTTAGAAGATACAAAATTTAAATATCAGCATTTAATATTTATAGGAGTGTTTACTTTTAAGTTATACTGTTCACATACATGAGCACAGCACCACACATACACTTACGCACGCGAAACTTTCTCTTAGAACTTTCCGTTTCTTTTTTTTTATTATTATTTTTTTTTATTTTGATGCAGGATGGCTCATACATGTCTTTTTGGTGAAGTTGGTATCGAATTTCTGGGAGGAATACAATACTTTCTACATTTTACTTTAAGTACAAAGAACTAAAAACAAAAGAATTACAGGACGCCTAAGAGGCTGTATATTAAACGCTGATTAAAATTAATTCAACTGAAATCCTACTGAATTTCGAATATTTTACCTATGTGTTAAGGAAAGGCACAGTCTAATGCATGCAGGTGTAACACGTAACAAAATTTAATAACCTTGTCTGATTGCTGCATAAAAATATTACAATTTTATTACTAAATATGTTGCTTATAGCTTACTTCTTTAAGTTGTTTAAACAGTTCTCCTGAATAAGTCAGTTTGTGTGTTCTTTTAAATTAATTAAAATTGTTTAACCATTACAGAAGAAATTATATAAAATGAACAAATTTATAATGTCAATATATCCTTCAAATTAGTAATTTGCTTTACTACGATGAATTTTCTGGTTTTATGCCATTTGAGACTTCCCAAGACTTCTCCATTTTATCAATATTGTACAATTTAATTTAAAATCGTTTCAAAATAATCGGTTTTCTTTCTGGGAAGGCGCTTTTGTTCCCTGAACATGCACATTTTCTTTATTCGTATATGACTTGAAACACAAGAAAAACTGTTGGGTTTTAAATATGTAGGTGAATTCTCCTTTCAGGCGAATACTCCATTATTATTTGCTGTTAGGTTTAAAACTGTGAATAGTTAGTAAAACGTTTCTATACATCATACAGTTATCCATATTTTAATTTTAAATCTTACTTATTTTTTAAGTTTACTTTTCAAAGCTTTTCATTATTTAAAACTCTAAATTGTGGCAACTTTTAGTTGAAATATTAAGTAGAATATCATGATGGTATACTTTAAATTCAGGCGTGCGCTTTTAAAAATGTCCAAACTTTGTTATTAATAGATATTTTCGTAATTTTATATACCTAAAATCAAAAAAACAAAATGTTTAAGCAGAAATGTTTTCATTTTCTGCGAATACTATCTCTAAATTGACTCGAAACTGACACACAGCTCCGTTTATAATATCAAATTAAATTATACATAATATCATAAACGTTTTCCCCACATAGAATAAGTTAAAACAATTACGCCTTCGCAGAAATTTTCCTTGATGTTAAAAGACTGTTTATCAGTTCTCCTGTATTTTGAATGAGAGAGCTAACACTTTCTCGATTCTTAGTATATAAGTTCTTATATCTTCTAAATTTTCGTAACTACATATATTTTTACATCCATTGATATTTTAAGCTGCATTCTTAAATTGTCTTCTATAAAATAAGGGACACTGCCATTATAATACGAGCATTAGGTTAAAATACCTTATAAATGCTTTAAACGTTTACATCGTTATCTAAAACCCTTACATGCACGTTTCATTTCTTCTTCCATAAATGTATAAATCAGAGGAATGAAAATAATGACGTAAAAGGTCATTAATTTCCTAGAGATTTGGCGGAATTGTTTATTATTCATTGCACTTTGAAAAGGAAAACAATTAGGTGTGCCTAAAATTATTCCTCAGATATTACCAAAACAAAAGGGCGGTTTCCAGAGCGAGTTTATAGATTATACAAATACAAATAGTACTCTCCTGAAGTTGCTAATTATGAAGATCTATTTCTCAGATATAACCTCACATTGTAGAAGAACGATTAAAATCAACTTCTAGACTGAGCAAATGGACGTTGTCTCTCGTTAAATGTTGGTTCTACATCGCGCATTTCCATGTGGTTATCTAAAAAAATATGCTGTAAGTAGACGTATTTGTAGGCCTTAATTTAAAGAAAGCTTTCTCTTCATGTAATTGGATACAAAATATAACTTCAGAAGGCTTTGTGATATTTTAATGTTATTTCCTTCAGATTTTCTCATTTAAATAGATTTAATATTGCTTCGAAATGCGTCTTTTCTACGAAGTAAGCAACAAAAGTTTTATAAATTGCCTTTCTCCCAGAGATGCTGCAGTAGATGTCGTGGTCAAAACTTGCATCCAACCTTGCGAATAAGCGTAAAGAAAATTTACTGCCTGAAGCAGCCATGAATAACTGTGCTGGGGAACTCAACACTAAAATAACATCTCTTTCGCACATAGAATAAATAAGTATACTTATTTGTATACAGTCTCTAAGCATGGGATTATAATAAATTTGTGCGAAACTTATAACATAAAATTGTCATTTTAAATAGAAAATGCATTTGTTGTTCTCTTTGAAAGTGTTTGCTGTTTTAGAGATCTGTGCAGCTATTGCATTATGAATAATGTCTCGATTTTATAACGAGCTATTGCTTTTGTGAAAAAGTTAATATTATTTTTATAATTATAACTTATAGTTCTTTACTCTGCGAAGGTTCAAGTGTTTTTATTTATGGAATAGTTTGAGCACGTGTATGGAAATAAAATTAATTGGGTGTCAACTTTGAATGTATCAAAGTGTATCTTTGGAAAGCAAAAATAATTTATTTTTGAACATTTAAAATCCGTCCATAAATAGAGCACAAAAATGCTTATATTTAGTAAATATTTTAAGTAATATGCTGTGGCATTTCCAGTGATTGACATGAAATGCAATCTTAAGCAAATCTGTTTCAGAGAAACTACGTCATTCCAAAAGCAGATCGCAGTTGATCTTAATTTTCCCTTGTTAATTTTTTTGTAAACTCCAGTGTTTTTCAGTGCCAATACCGTGTTAGATTGAATACAGATTCTATTACATGTGACGTCAATCATGCTTTCGATATTATATGCAATCCACTTTTGAGAATTTTGCAACCCAATAAGTTGCTGCATTGTCTGAAAACACATCAAGCATTTCGGAGGTATTTAAATCAGTATATAACCGAATTAGGATAAAAAAAATCCTTAAAGTCGTCCTTTTACTTCTTTTTATGTAATCGGTGGACAATGAAACTCCAATCTGAAAAATTAAGTAAGAAGAACTGATAAGTTTCTTAGAGCCGTTCAAAAAATCTTGTCTATCGATAACACAAAAAGCGAACTGTCAAAATGTCTTCTTGAAGATCTGAAGACAGGATCATCCTCAACCAGAGAGACATCAGAGGGGGCTGTCAAGCCAGGGAGTAGCATCCCTCCATTTCTGTCAACAAGGGGTAGAAACCGGAGTCAGGAATATAAAAAAAAACATCTTGGAGGCGTTGTGGCGCCCTCAGTAAGTCTCTCTTGAGTGAACCTCGCTACTTGTTTCCTAAACTCAGCATCAGCTAGTAATAAATGATAAACAAAACATACACGGAAGTTATTCATTCACAACAGACTAGATTTGAGCTTTTCGGTTTGGATAAAACAATCATTTAATGAAAACCTACTGTTATTACCTATATTTGTGTTCTGCAAGCTAAAAACTCTTTCTGCCAATTTTTTAAAACAAATAATTAACAATTATAGCATTCATAAATTGGGAGTTTTTTGCATTCAACAGCCTGTACTGTAATTCAAATATTTTGTAATAATTTGAACACGAATAGGAAACACCGGCCTGTTTTATCATTAAATGAAAACACAACTTCTTAAAACGTTTGTATTCGATTCACATGACTTTCTGTACATATTCTGCAACAAATTATTCTTACAAAAATATTTTCTCTTTATTTCAAGCTAATCGAGATAAACATTACCAGAAATGATTATAATGCTCAGTTCCTTCTAAGTAGAAGCGAAATAAGGAAATACATAAGACTACATCGATATTTAAGTATTTTAAAAGTTTTCGCTATGCGATTGACATTGGAGTTCTTTGCATGGCCAAGAGTAAAACAAAATGAATGCGGATGACGACTTCCTCTTTGAGAAAAGCATAAGTATTTCAAAACTGAAACCAATAATAAGGAATGTCTCGGAAATAGTTTCCTCAACAACAAAAATGTATAGCGCATAAGTGTGTGTTTTGACGAGATCTACATTTTTTGTGTGGTAAATTTTTGCACCTCTTACGATTTACCAGCTATGTAAACTTCATCAAGAATGAAGAAGAAATCAGAGGCTATTCCTAGTAAACTCAAGATATAATCTGTTATTTGATATATTAAATAATAATTGTAATGGGTGAATTTTCCTGAAAATCTCCGTGCCGCATTCTTGGAAGGTGCTGAAAGTAATAAAAGTTTTGTATCTAATCGGCTTTTCGTTTTTGACTGATGCTGTTCACAGGAACATACAAACACAGATGGATCTTATCCTACAATTCCTTTTTTTTTATTTCTTGGACTTTAAAACGAGTATTTCCGGTAAAATTTTGGGATCGAATTTTTGGATGGAATTCAACACCTTCTCTACCTATGTACTATGTGGGAAGTACATAAATTAAAAAGTGTGCTTTTCTAAAGAGTCTGTTAATCTACATTTTTAACTATCATTGTTGCTTCCAATTTATTTTCCCATCCGTTTACGATTAGATCTTAAAGTTTCGACACTTGATCTATGAAGAATATCAGTTCTTCTTTTGGTGCCTCATTTAGACATTCAACTTTCTACCTTAGATAACGATTTTGTAAATATCAGGAAATGTGTCTTTCTTAGCCAATTGTAACTTATAGCGTTCTGGACAATTTGAAATTAGAACTGAATTTTTATCAAAGTTACAACCATCTTGATATGCCCAACAAGTCACTAAAGGTAGAACTTTTGTATTCCTTCAAAAACATTAATATCGAAAGTTTACCAGGAATATATTTAGGTGTTCCACGAAATTTCAAAAAGCAAGAGCCAGTGCGTGTTGTTTACAGGTCTTTGACAAATTACTAAAAACTGAACATTGATACAAATACCAAACCTGATATTTAAGTTCAGCAACCTAAAAGATATATTAAAACATTCAGGCAACTACTCTTTACATTTTAAAATTTTTTGTTAGTTTTTATTTTTGAAAACATTTCTCTAGTTATTCTGATTAAAATGAATATTCCCCTTGAGTAATACATGCATATATTGAATTTTTGGTGATTGGTCTGTGAGGTTTCTTCATTTCCAGCATGTTTGTATACTTTTGAATGACTGGGACAGTGTACAAACGAAAAATACGAGAAATGTATATATCGTGTAAGATCATAATTTTTGTTCAGTAAAAATATTGCAAATTTATAATTTTCATAATATTCGTGGCTAATGGTCTGAATTTGAAAACATGCTATCATTCTTTTATATATCGTGGTTTCATACAATAAAGCCGATGTTTCAAAACAGCATACACCGACCCGTTTTTAAATATCTGAGTACCTATCCTAAAACCCACATCCCCGTTGTACATTTGATAGAAAAATAAGAATTCTTAAGAATTTTTTGTACAAGAAATATAAGAATAAACCTTCAGAGAGTAGAGGAAGTCATTAGATGTATTTAGTTTTTGTTTTATTTATATATTTATACATTGTTTTGCAATACACTCTTTTGGTGTTCAATGCAGTACGGAATTATGCAACTCTTTGGCTGATTAGTCACTTAGATAAATGTCACATTTTTAGAAGGTTCATGAATTACAGAAGACATGACAGTCAAGTTGTCATTTCATACCAAAGAAAACTAATATGTGACAAAATAAAACTGGGCTCATTTTTTGAATTTAGTATCTCACAAGGAGTTTTCCAAAATAAAAGAATCAGATGCATTACATTTTCATGTCTTTCTCTGCCCACTCAACAAACTATGCTTATAAAAGTTTATTCTTTTACCTAAATCACATTATTCCAGATAAACGTTTGCATAGATGTTTAATTACAATTTTCTTGTAAATACAAATAAATAAAGAAGTACACTAGACTTAAGTAATAGATATTTTAAGAGCTGATTGTAATGTGATGATATCCAAAATTCCGTTTTCTTTGGTTGACCAGGAACAAGAAAATCAATTAACCAGCTATATTTAAACAAATCTACATTTTTTGTGTGGTAAGATTTTGTCTATCCCTTACGTTTAATACTTATTCAAAAGTCATCCAGAATGTAGAGCGCTTACTATAGGTACTGTTCAAAATTCAAGATATATGTATTAATTTTCAGGAAAATATGTTAAACATTTGGTATTTTAATCAAAAGCATTAGAGCCATTAGTGAGAAACTCAATATTTTCGAAATGTTTTCCATTTAAATGGCAGTTTGTGCTGTTTTTCTTGAAAATGTTCAGGTCGTATTCTTGAAAGACGGTTAAATTAAATAGAAAGTTTGAGATTTAACTGTTTTGTTCGTATTTTATTTTGCTGCTCACAGATACACTCACAAAAACAGACACATACACAAAACTGCGACTTTTTATAAAAATGTGGGTTGTTTTTTATTCAGGGAGTTTAAAAAAGGCAAGTGATATCTCAACATCTTGGGTGGAACACAATATTTTCACAATTTAGCATAAATAGCAGAGGAAGTAAATATTGAAAATTTCACTCATTTCAAGAAGTTGATTCAAAGATTGTCTCAGTGCTATTATGCTGTATACAGATAAGGAACTTGTTATCATTTTAATATATTTAGAATAAAACAAACTGAATGACAATATACCACAATTCTTTTGTCTCTTATTTCTATGTCTACCTACCTTCTCTATTTATTACATGGCATTTGCCATAGGGACTAGACATAAACGCAAGCCTAATTCATTGCGTTGAAATATGGCTAAGGAAAAAATAAATGATCATTATTTTTTGAATCTCCATATTTTATCTAGCACTACACAGCCACATAGTTTTGATAATTTAAAATGCCAGAATTTATTAGGGCATAGTAAGCTTCTTAATGCATATTAAAACACAATCTTAAAATGTAATGCTTATAGGAAATCATAATTGCCATGGAAGAAATAAACTGATCTAAACCTGGAAATTTTTTATAATTTGATATTTATGTTTCATATGCATTTACTTGTTTTTCATGCACATTCAACATGAAAAATTCTGCAAACTCATACAAGTTAAAGGAATTTTTAAACAAATATTGACTGTTTATTACGAGGGCGACAATGACAAATTTTAGCATGCCATATTTTTAAAAACAAATGAAATTTGATTAATGTAATGTTACTTTCCAAAGTTCTGCAAGTTGATTGCCGTGTAGTTTTTTGATTTCCTCTGGTAGTTTGATAGTTATCCTAAATTAAAAATATTGTATTCACTCAAAATTGAATTTTACTAAGAGAACATTTCCATGCTATGATTCCTTACCATTTTAAATCTATTTACACCTAAAATCAATCCATTAGGCAAAAAAGTTTCATCTAAGGCAACAATTTATAATTTCTAGATGAATTAAAGGAATCGGTTTTTTCTTGGTGCTGTATTTTGTGGAGGACGTCCAGGAACTCCTGTTATTGATAAAAATGTTGCAATTGTTCAAGCAATCCTATAAATTTATTCTCCCAACCTAGGTCATTGGTATGAGTAAACTTCAAAACCCTTTACATCAACAGTTATACGTAAAAATACTTTGTTGTCAATGAATTCCATTTATACTGACTGCCGATCAACAACACCACCACATTGATTGGTGCAGAAAAACTCTGAAAAATTTCAAGGTGTCACTTCAAATTTGGTATGGAAAATTGCTACTGGTGATGAATCTTGAGTTATTGTTATGATCCTGAAAAGAAGAATCAATCGGCTCAATGGATATTTCAAACAAAACTTAAGCCTTTAAAAGTGCAACAAACTCGCAATGCTGGTAAGAAGATGGTGTGCTAGTTCTTTATATAAACCGAGTTATATTGATACTAAACGTAATAGAAGATAAATACGTAACGTTTTATACACAAAAGTCTGTTTACAGCAAAATTTTGAAAAAGGTCTGGAAATCACATAAAGGAAAGAATTGAGTATCTGGATGTCCTAAAGACCAGCACCAGTTCTGACCTAGCACCTTGACGTTTTTTTCTTCTTCTTCTTTTGTTAAAATAAAAATGCAGACATTAAAATAAAATGCATGGAATCACTCTTCATTAGATGAAGCGGTAGACCATAATACAAACCTTCTATCTAAAGCCCCTTAAGAAGAGCGGCATAATTGCTTTAAGGAATGGTTTCATTGATTCCAAAAATTGTATTGACATTAAAGGGTACTATTTTGAAAACACAATAAATTCATTTACATTTTGTAAACTATAACCTTATTTTATTTTTCTAGAAAGAAGCAAGCGACACCTACGCATGTACTTAAATATGTAGAGCACGCTTAGTTTTGAAGTTCTTGCGTTAAGTAATGGAATTAAATCCGATTGTTTTTTAAGATAATGATTTTGTTGTACCCGATTCAGCACTTACTTCTTAAAAAAAATATTTTTACAGAATACAAGTAAACTAAACTGCATATATCCATTCTTAATATTTACCTTTACGTTTTATAAACGTTGATAAATCATATATATGTGTGTGTTAAAGAATTTTAATTAGTTTATTGTAGCTGTATTGAATTATTTTGTTTCATTTCATATTGTTTTCCTTTCTTTTTGCGTGTGTTATTAGTTTTAGGAAAATATCTTTATTTCATCTTCATAAAGGAAACTTTTCTGTAAATAAAGTTTCACAAAGGTGTTGCTTTGTTTTGCTCCAAAATTATAATATGCATATGGGATTATTTTAATGTAATTTATTTCAAAACTATATGATTAAGATATTATTGTCATTTGGAAGAAAAATAACTAATGCGTTAAATAACATAGCCCAATGGTGAAAAACTTTTTTAATTTACTCTATGGTTTTTAGTGCGTTGTGTCCGAATATGACAACTAAAAAGGTGTGTTACCCACCAGTTTTTACAGTTCATAGTTGAATATTTAAGAAAGTTTAAATTTTAGCAGTTTCGAAAGTATCTGATAACCTAGTGATATAAAATACCGCTATGGTTTTACCGAATTTGAATAGGATAGTCGGGTACGAGATCAACATTGGCCCAGAGAAAGTTGGCCTGCAAGAAAAGTTGTAAAGCCTGGAGAAAAGAATTGTCTACTCAGGAACATCGTGGATCCGAAAAACATTTTGCTACCACCTCTACACATCAAATTAGGTCTAATGAAACAGTTCGTGAAAGCCTTACCCAAAGATGCGAGAAATTTCCTCACTTACAGAAGCAAAATTGAAAGAAGGAGTGTTTGTTGGACCTGGTATCCGAAAAATGATATTAGATTCCAACTTTGAATAAAAAATTACAGACAATGAGAGGGTGGCTTGGGTATCATTCAGGCAGGTTGTCCTTGGGCAACAAAAAGGATCTACAATATATTTCTAATGTAGCTAATGTTCTGAATAAGCTCAAAAGTTTATTATGTTTGATGAGCCTTAAGATTCATCTTTTGAACAGCACCTTGATTTCTTCCCAGACAATTTGGGGGAGGTGATTGAGGAGCAAGGTGAGCGGTTTCATCAAGACATCAAAGTGATGGGAAGAAGGTATCAGGGCCGCTGGGGCACCAGTATGATGGGAGACTACTTCTAGTAACTTCAAAGAGGTGTTCAGTAAGTGACTATTAGGAGAAAAAGCTACTCCAAAAGGTTTAAGGAGAAGAAAGCACGGAAATATAAGCAAATAGACATATAGGACGTAGTAGATATGTTTTCTTGTATAGACTTTGATAAAATCTTTGCAGATATTGTAACACTAATTCAATTTTCATTCCTAGAATGTGTTCTGCTTATTTTATGGTTTATAAAGAAGTTACATTGTGAAGAAATATGGGCGATAGAAAAGAATTCAGGTCAAATCTGTAATCAGTGACATATAAGAATCAACTAGGAACGTTAAAAACAGTTTTTGAAAAGTTTTATATTGTTGGCCTGGGTAATATACACTGTATATTACTAACAGCACTCTAAAACCCCGCCATCAACATAGGCTAAAATGTCAAAACAAAAGCTGGAAAAAGTGTTTCAAATATTAACTACAATATAATTTGAACTTCTTTAATGCTCCAAATTCGTAACTAAACATTGGAAATGCATTGATAAGAGCATTTTAAATGTCTATATTTTGTTTTATATAATATTGGAGAATAATAGTTTTATTAGAGTATAATTATTGTATTGTATGTGGAATTTTCTATTGCATAAAAGCACAAAGGTGAAAATAGTCTATGGTTTCTCTAAAAACCCAATTTTGTTATCATTGCCCGTGCTATGCAGAATTTCTTAGAAATATTAAACGACCACTTCTAGTCTCCCAGTCTTTTTATTTTGCAAATAACAGAGTTTTCTATGGACAGTGTTAACATATATATTACATAATGTGTGTAAATATTAAGGATACGAAAGAATACTAAATAAGAATATATTTGAGTGTGGCCCAAAATCGTTCTTGGTTTCATTTCGTGTTTACCGTCGAGCGGTTCTATTCATCGAAAATTAAAATATTCTGGAGGAACCGTAAAACAAGCCTAGGAAGTGAATCTAGATATTTATATTAGCATTTTGAAAGCAAAATAGGTTGAAAATAAAGCTGAATTTCACCACTGTACTTGTGTATTAAAATAATCTAAAGTAATATCATTTGGTAGTATTCGTAAATCTTATATTGTTATAAGAAGAATTATGACGGACAAATGGGTAGAGAAGTATTCCGAATGCAATTTCGATATAGAAATACCACAGTATTATGAAGAGAAATACAGGACCTGAGACTAAACTCCTAATACTAACAGAAGATAGGATGTGAGATTAATCTTATCTGGTAAATATAATAATTGTAGTGGTATGAATAAAGCTAAACAAAACAAACCCGAAGAACATAAACCATGAGCAATTATTAAAACAAAAGTTATATAAAATCGTCAAATATTTACTGTTATTAGTCCTCCAATTACTAAACCTATATGAGCTACAGAAGAATAAACAATTAAAGCCTTCTTTATATTCACTAGACGTAAACACATTAATATAACCAAAAATCCACCTAAGGAAATTATTCGTATACAAAGATACAAGTCAGCTATACAGCAATAATCCAGAATAATAATTACTTGCATGCAAAAACTATTCTGCACCTACTTTATAATACCTAGGATTCATATCTACCTGTAAGGAATTACAGGTACTGTAGACACCACATGGAATATCCACTGACAACATAAATTAGAAAAAATTACGAGTTTATATATAGGACATTAAGAATAACATTGTCGAAGTCATTAAAAAAAACTAACTTTACAACCGAAAATGGTATAAATGTAGTAAATTATATATCACTCATCCAATTTAGTTGTGGTTTACGACTTTTTAATTTCACATGTATGCAGATGCGGAGCGATATATAAATTATACTTTAAACCTGTATTTTATTTTAATATTTGCTGTTAAATAGTTTTAGAATGAGTACAATTTTTGCAATGTTGCTTATGACTTTATGGAACTTTAATCGGGTCATTACAACGAAAAAAAGTTGTAAAGAAGTTGAGTATTTAAATGAAAACTTACAAGACGTCTATGACTTGAGTAATATATTGCTAAAAATAATCTATTTATAACTTAACTCCTAAATATAAGTCCGCTAAGGAACAACATTTTCATCATGATCAAATGTATTGGTAAATATACTTAGGAATTATTGGCAATTTTAATTAAAGGATGAATTTTACGTAGGTCTATTCATTTCAATTGCATTTTATATAGTTATAAGATGCAGTATTTTATAAATTTGTTGATTATCCCTTTTATACTTACCCTAGCACGTATAGTACATAATGGATAGAGAAGATATTTTATTCCACCCAAAAATTCTCTACCGGGATTTCACCGGAAATATATGTTGAGATCCCCTGAATCCAAAAAAAGCATTTTTATGAAAAGGTCTGTGAGTATGTGTGTCTGTGAACATCATGACTCAAAAACGAAAAGCCTGTTAAATACCAAACTTGGTATTTAAAAGTATCTCTCAACGATGCAGCAGGAAGATTGTCAAGAAAATTCTCCCAATCCAAAGTAACCTTTACCTGGAAAAATTTAGGAAAATGTTTCTTTTTTAAAAAATGGCTCAAACTATTTGGTTAAAATACCGTATATTACAGATATCTATATAACTCATTAAATATGTACCTTGAATTTTCTGGGAATAGCTTCTGAAGAACACTTCATTCTGGATGGCTTTTGTACTATTTTTGTATGACTGGTAAATTATAAGAGATAGAAAAAACACCTAATATACCTACAAAAAATGTAGATCTCGCTAAAACATACACTTTGTCATATACCTTTTTTTGTATAGCTAATTGTTATAGGTTGTTATACATTTCTATTATAAGCTACTTGAAAGAGCAGATATCTTGCTTTTCCTCTCTCGTTTGTTTTCTCCTGCCAAGCACAGAGAACAGAATTTCAAATAGCGACCGGCTTTTAAAATATTTGACTATCACTTTAACCTAGTTTATTTTCTTATTTACAAAGAAGTAAGTAACATGACAGATTCTGCTAATGTTTATCACGATTAGCATGAGGCAGATAAAAGAATAATCTTTTGTAAGAAAAGTTTGTTTGCGGTGCAGTTAGAGAATGTCATATGAATAGAATGTTTTCAACTTGATTCTATAATGTTGTTACATATTAATGCACGGCAGTAAAAGTAAACTGACATTATTTCAAATGTCATAGATTTTACATCTCTTCAATGTCGTAGAATTATCTTGATTAAAACTTCGTCTGCAATCAATCTCCTTTTTAACTATTATCCTAACATATCGTTGTGAGTAAATGTAATTACTTATTTTATTTTTATGCAATTAATTGAATTAATATAATTGATATGTTATTCACTATCACTGTCACGATAGGAACCATGGATCGCCTGCGGTGCCACAAGTAGTAAAAGCGGGCGTTAAACACTACTAAAAAGGAACCAATATAGTTAACTCTTCATCCCCACACTTTTACCACTTAAGCTGTTATTGTGAGGCACTTTTTCAAATGTTTCAAACTTCCCAGTAAATCTTCAAGTCAAATGCAAATATCTCAAAGACGACATCCAATGCAAGCAATTCCTAATTCCACTGTCTGTCTCTTGACCTGACAATGAATTTTCAAGCCTGATTCAATTTACCTGCAAATAACTATCGAAAAAGAACTCTATTACTGAGTTAATTTTTTTAAATGGAAACAAAAGATTGGAATGAAATTACACTGTGAATAGGTGAAAAATAATCTCCTCGACTCACAAGGAAGTTTTTTGGACGCATATTATCTTGTACAAGCAGCACAAATTACTAGCATATAGACTTTGTCAATAGTTTATGGAAATTATATTAAGAAGTATTCCTTTTAATATGGCATACAACATTGATTGTAATATATCTAAATAACAGAATGTACGAACATTATTTGTTATGTTATCTCGCCCGCCTCGGTCTGCCTCACATTCACGAGGTTGCGAGTTCGAATCTAGCTTCGGGTCAATTAACCGGATAAGGACTTTTTTCCGAAGTTTTCCTTTGCTGAGTAACATTAAGCTTTATGGACCCCCAACCAATCTAAAGGGCGTTAATCTAAAACAACAAAAAACAGTAGGTTCCTTCAACCCAAGCAATTTCGCTTCTAACACTTCGGTCTTTCGAATCTTCTTCCGTAAACTACCTCCTATTCATATTCAACTAAACTGCAACTCGCTTAAATACTTCAAATATAACAATCAACACAATGATCTGTTCAAAAAATGTTATATTGGGTTAATGAGCAATTAATATCATAAACGTATTAATACGCTCTCCCTTCATTAGCGTCATCTCATTCATTATTGCACTCTTATAACGCTTCCAAATTCACCATGTAGCACTTTTCCTCAGAAAAGAGATGAGTAAAATTTGAGCATCAACTGTGAGAATTGTAATATTTTGAAAATATGCTGAATTATAGTATCCAAGAGGTTTAACGTACAAATTTCATGGAATTTGAAAATTTGCATCTCCAAACTTAGTTTTGAAGATATATTGCATGAAGAATGAAACATTTTCAGTAAAGGAAATCGCTACCTAACGTCTTAAAAAATTTTATACATAAATACAGTTGGATAATCAGGTTTGTGCGTTGCTTAAACGCATTCTCTTTGAATATGTGTTAAATGACAAAATCATTCACATAGTAAAAATTGTTAATACATTTTATTTTATTAAAAACCATAACAAATATCCTTATAGTTTTAAGGTACTTTTTCTATTTGTTTTGCGTCTTATTTGATTAAAATGTTAAAAATCTGATGTGTTCCATTCACATGAGTTTCTCTATATCACTGCAAGAAATTATTCTAATGGAGCAAAAATGAGAGAAATAGTCTTATTACTTGCTTCCTTGTTAGTAGAAGCGACATAAGGGGTTACCATAGGTTAAAGTGATAGTCAAAAGCTAGTTGCTCTGCGACTGAAGTTCCTTTGTTTATATGGACACGAGTTCACAAAGTCCTGTATGAGAAAAGTATAAGTCTTTATTACTGAAAAAACAAGGAATATCTAAAAAAACAATCAACTTCAAGAAAAAAAATGTATATAACATAAATTGTGTGTTAAGGTGCTCTACATTTGTTGTGTGGTAAGTTTTTGTTCATCTTTTACGGTTTAGCAGCTATGCAAAATTCCGTAAAATTGACCGAGAATAAAGCAGTCTTCAGAGGCTATTCCCAGAATATTCAAAATATACATTTTATTTGTCATGTAAATATTTTTAATATACGATATTTTAATCAAAATCGTTAGAGCTATTTTTTAGAAAATCAAAATTGTTGAAAAAAATTCCATGTAAGGGGTAGTTTGGGGTGGGGGGATTTTTCTCAAAATCTTCGTATCGCATCCCTGGAAGATATTAAACTTAAATACTAAGTTTGGTATTTTACAAAACTTTTCGTTTTTGAGTTATCGTGTTCACAGACACACGGACACACACACATGGACCTTTTTCTGAAAATACTTTATTTGGATACAGGGGACCCTAAAACATATATTTCCGGTGAAATCTCGGTATCGAATTTTTGGTGGAGTGCAATACCCTCTCTATACACTATATACATAGCACGCGTAGAGAAAGTAAAAATTAGGAATAAAAATGCAATGGTTATGTCCAAGGATATATTTTATCCTTGACTCGTCCACTGTCACTGAGCAGATTATTGATAAACTGAGCTCACAATGGAAACACTATATCTTATAACTTGTTACTCCAAGGGTTAAATATGTCTAAATTAGCTTGTATTTATATTTTTCACTGTAACCGTTAAAGAAGTCGTATGAACGCTGTGTTGCTTGTTAGGTGTTGGCTACAGTCCCTTATATTCACCACGTCAGGAATATATTTTTTTGACTCAAATTCTTACATTAATGACTTCATCTGCTTGATATTTCTTTATAAAAAAGAATATGTTTCTCATATCATACCTTCTTTTCGTATGCGGTTATTAAATGCTCTGACTATAATATTACGGTATTGCTAATCACGTCAAGAAATCCCTAGAAAGTGCTATTATATGTATATCGTGTACCTATCTCCTAATTTTTAACTGCTTTATGAATACAATATCTAATTCTTTGCGGTAATGTCTAATATTATAGTGTCAAAAATCATAGACGGATTAACAAGTCTGGCAAAGACATAAAATGCTGTTTCTAAACATGTCATTCGAATTCGATACATTTGGTTCAACGAACTTCCAGTTTTCATTCCCTTAGAAAAAAATACATCTAACCGTGCGTACTCATAACCTCTTTATTTGATAAACTAATGATGGTGTGGAACTAATTCGAATCTCATCTCAGGCACTTTTGCCATTGCAATTTCCGCAATGGTAGCGTCCGATCCTGATGAAGGAACTCATTTCTGTGCGCTAATGTTGGCCTCTTCAGTTTCAGTTCCCTACGCAGACGTTCCAGAAAAGTTGTATAAAAACAACAACCAGTCACTATTTTATCCTTCTTCAAATAGTTAATCATAACGATTTCCTGAGAGTCCCAAAATATCCTAGTTACACTTTTACCGCCGACAAAACTGTTTTCATTTTCTTCGGCTCACTTTAACTTCCCTCATCAATTGCTTTGAATTCTGTTTGGTCCCCAAAGTCACATTATTTCATCAAAAGTTCTTGGATTATGTTGTAGCTTCTCCAAGCATAACATTGAAATGCCCTTTCTTGAGTGCTTTTGACCTGAAGATAATAAAAGCGGTACTTACCGCGCACTCAACAGGATATGATGTGTCCCTTCATGTGCGAATCCTTTCATCGCAACAATCTTGCAAATCTTTGGTGTTCAGTCTTCGATTTTCTGCGGCGGTCTTCTATCATGATACCTTAATTTTGTTCATCATTTCTCCAGAATAAGTCTCAATTGGGCGTCCAGAACGTGCACCAAGTGTAGTACGTTGTTTATATTTCTTAATGCGATAGCAAATTCTCAATGCATGAATTTCCATTTGAACTCTTCTATGCCTCACTGCATGATACTCGTCTTTGTCAATTTTGTATACAAATCACTAATTATGGCTGCTAAGTGATAAGCCTTCTCTGTATCTGTTTGCCAGTTAAAAAGAAACAACTTTTCTGGAATCTCACTTAAAAACAGTCGTGACGCTTAACAATTTTGGCGTTTTTTCCGAGTTTAAACAGACTTGCCAATCCGCCTTCGTAAGTGTTGCACTAGTTGGAGGAAGCATTCTTTATTCCTTTTAATTGCGTTACTTATCTAGGTCCTTTGGCATTATTCTACATATCTTTCTTAGAACATTTTACCTCCTTTCTCTTAACTTTGTTCTGAACGTTATGGATGTTAAGCCTGACGTAGTAAAGATTGAGATTTTCAGAAAGCAGAAAGTGAGACCGCATTGAATGAACTGTTTTTTTTTTCCCCACTCTCAGTAATAATAACTGTTCTTGCAGGTCCTACTGTTATTCTATTGTCTCTGTTCATCTTATAATGGAGTTTAGAATTGCTGGCAAGTCGACATCTTTAGACACTTCTTAGCTGGATACTGTTGGTTGTTGTGATTTTGGGGTATTTCAACACCATTCTTAGCTCACTGCCGACCACTACTTTGGTTAAATATGTACTGGTGTTACTCTAGAATCACGAGCTATACACTGGTCAAATATTAGCGCTACATTTTATATGGCCAATTTAATAAATTAGTATAATAATGGAACATATTACATTGCGTTTTTTTTTTCAGAACCTTAATATTTGCGATCTTAGTAGGAACATAAGCTACGTATAGAAACCACTACAATAAATTAATTTCCCGCCACGGCTATAACAGTCTCATATTTGTGTATCATGAATAATGTGAAACAGTCCAGCTTTCTAGCAGAATTTGTTGTCATTCTTCTAGGAGGCACTCTACTACCAACTGTTTCAATGTCAACTTTTTTTTCTATCTAAAGCATCGCAACCATTATCAATGGTGTC
Organism: Hymenopus coronatus; assembly: GCA_030762935.1. Classification (NCBI taxonomy): domain Eukaryota; kingdom Metazoa; phylum Arthropoda; class Insecta; order Mantodea; family Hymenopodidae; genus Hymenopus; species Hymenopus coronatus. The sequence continues at coordinate 54,755,915 of CM060892.1, read as the reverse complement.
GTTGGTCTGCGACCGGGAAAAGTTGATTCGTTGGATACCTTGTTTATCAGCATATTGTTTACAACGCCGACTCTCTGTGCTCATGCATTGTCATCTAACAAACTGAAGGCTTCACCAACATTCCAATTAAGGAAGTCTATATTTGATGTGAAGGTTATTCTTATATCGCACACCTATCAGGAACCTGCACCCACAACATAGAGATCTGTACGTTCTCCAATCTAATGCCTTACAAAACCACACGTCATCCTCCACCATAAGCTTACTCATCTATAGCGATATTGAAGTAATTTTTCGTCCTTGAGGTCATGTTGACTGTCGGAATGATAACTGAAGTTTAATTTATAGGATAATAATAATTATTCAGCTCCCCAATGCCTATGTTCTTAAAGAAATTCTCGCCGATGTGTTCGAGATATTCAGGTAAGTAAAATAAATGTTCTTGGCTGTCGGAAATAAGTCCAATGTCATAAAAACGATTCCGTGAATTTGGCGACGATCTTCCTGTAGCCAAAACAAACTCCCGTTCAAGTTGGGTGGTGCTGAGTTGATGATTCGCGGCGAACCAAAATACCAAGTAATGGTCATCACTTAGCGCTGTATATCTTGGGGAACCTTGACCAGGTTGTCTGTTAATATCTCCAGCATTCTTATAACGTTTCCATCCTAGTCATTGGGATATATTCTGCTGTGAATATTCTACTTGTAACATGTCAGTAACTCCTCAAGTAGAATTCCTGTCTAAATGACCACACTGATTCATGGTGTGGATTCTCTATCAAGACGATGTCCAGTACTCACAACTGGTGAGCTGGTGTATGATCAACGTTTGTGTCAATGAATTACTGATTTAAACCCAGAACAACAACGCCACTGGTTCAACATATTACCGTCTTCACTATGTTGTTTTCGGTTCACAAACTTACTGATTCATGACACCATACTCGTATTACCTCTAAAGTTTTGGCCAGTTTTGGAAGGTTTGAATTCAGTTTATTTTAACCATAAAAATAGAAGTTAATACATAATTCAGCAATTTTACATACCTCTTTGTCACTTCATACCTCGCTTTTAAGGTGTCGTTACTAAAATGCCCGGTTTTTCCAGATATAAGCATTCTAGTTTCAATATACTTGTAAAAAACGCAAATTTATCTTCAAGACCTTTAGGATTTGATCATAAAATATTAAAATAATGATTAATAAGTTACTGACTTTTGTTCTAAACAATAGCCAAGATCTGCAAGTAAATAGATAGATAGGTTACTCAAAATATCACTTAGAAGACAGGATAAAATCTGTTAACTCCTATTAAACTTATTTCTTCAACATTTAGCTATTAAAACAGTGTTCATATACTGAAAACGTAAGTAATTCTGTAATTTAATATTACGAAAAATGAACATATTTTTAAAGCTTAATATAAAAATTAAAAATTAGTAAAATATGAGAAGAGCAAAAGGGATTGAAAAATAGGCAGGTAGCTGCGATGAGGTTTATGAGGGCTGTAAACATTCCAAAGACCAACCTAAGTGATCAACATATATTGAGGTGTTACTGGGTAAATTTAAAAAATATATATTTGCAACTGATAAAAGCCATACCGATAGAATACCAAAAAATATCCTAGAGTAATGTCAGGCTAAAAAGGCAATGTCGGAAGACGAGAAGAAAATGGAATGAAGGTGTACCATTGATGTCTAAACTCTGATTGAACACAAACCACGACAGTGATTAAAATAATAAACCTCATACATTTCCTAAATGTACTTTTAATGTCTATCTTGCTTACTTTGATTCGTAATTATTCTCGTAATACTTTTTATTATTATATAAATTACATTTGTCACATAACTAGATCTTCCCTCCATAAAAAAATATTACTTCACTGTCTTACATATCTAAGATTTCGCTTTTTACCAATTTTGAGCCCCTGATTTGTATTTCTTCTTATGGAGGATACAGTTATTATTTAAAAATGATGTCACATTTATGTAATATTTATCACAACAGAATATTGGAATATAGATGGATCTGCCTTTAACTAAATGTTTAATCTTACCTGCAGAATTTCTTCATATGTTTGAAATTACAAACAATAACTTCAGGACTCACATTTGTGTCACGGATGTTGGTTTATTTAATTTATAATATTTTAAAAAAAAAGTTATCCAACACATTTATTTTACAAAGATCCGATTTTAAGCTAATTTTTTTATTTTAAAATAAATAAATTGGGCAACATGTTAAACGCTTTAGACAAACATTTTTCGTTTTGTTCAACATTAAGCGAGTATTTTAAACGCAAGTAATTTGTTTCTGACTGTGGAATATAAATATTTGTGGATAGTTAATAGTATCAACTTCTTTGTTAAGTATTGGTATCATTATCTACTTGAATTTTTGCCAAAACTATTTGTTTAGCGGCGAAAGTAATATTATCATACTTGGCCTCTTCCTAACTAAAACTAATTTTATTTATTAAACTTCGAGGAATACATCAGGAATCCAACTTACCATTTCAGCAACGTACGTAGTTATAAAGCTCCGACTTCATCTGGAAAATAAATTCAGAATTGCATAATAATTTGTATAATATAACTGGTTTAAATGATAAACCAAAAGATGGCTATAAAGGCATTATCCTATTATCATTTGCACCATTAACGAGGTACCTTTGAGTAAACTCAGGGTTAATACAAATTTTATTATACATGAATAGTAGGAGTAGTAATTTTACTTTTAGTTATAGCAACATCATTTATAGGTTATGTACTGCTTTGAGGACAAATATCATTTTGAGGAGCTACAGTAATTACCAATTTATTATCAGCTATCCCTTATTTAGGTATTGATTTAATTCAATGAGTATAAGGTGGGGTAGGTATCTTTATTTATGTCAAGTTAATAATATGGTTATACAAGCACTTAATACATGAGTCGTTGACCGTGAATGCAATATTCGGATACAAGTTAAAGTTGATAAAAAGAAAGAAAGGAGAAAATAAAGAAAAAGAAAACGGAGAAAATTAATTCTGTATAACCGAACAAATCTGATCTGTCTTCGCACACTTTTGCCAGGAAATTGCCCATGTTTTGCCAGTTCCTCTGGTTATTCAGTGAATCCCAACATGCCAATTTCTTTTAGTTTAATTGTTCGCTGGTTCTCCCAATGTGCATATTACAAAATATGCATCTAAACCATAGAATGGGCAGATACTGCTGCCAGAAATCTGTCATTTTCTATCCTAAATCATGCCAGATCTTTCCTTTCTTTCTAAGTGAAGAGCTTAATATTACTCCTTACTCCATTTCAGTTTTATTTCGTTTACTAGAGCTAAAATGCGTTTAATTTTACAATTCAATTCAATTTACTTCAGGCTGAAGTCTGTTGATCTTCTTAGGAAACGAATAGGAGTAACAGATAAGTTGAAATTCAGAAATTTTAGTCCAATACTTTATTGCACATTTTATGTATTCTTGGCTTTAAATATTTGTATATATTTGATTAAACAAAGGACATTCATAGGCATGTCAACAGGTATTTGTAAAATTCAAAGCTAATTTCTGAAAGAAGTACATTTTCTTCATGAATAGTATCTTGGTGCAGTTTTACTTGCCATAATTTGTGAATAAACACACTCTAATGTTCTTGACTGTGAACTAAATGATTGCCATAAATGTGTTTAACATCAGTTATTTTGTTTTTGTTGTACAAAAGGATCATTGTAGCGTTTAATAATTTTTACAAACTTCAGATAAAATGACTAGAGATATAATATTCGCTAGTCACAAAGATTTACGATTTAAATTCGTTTATTAGCAACAATTCATATCAAGAAATTTAATATGTATTGGGGCGATTGTCACTTATTAGAGTCACTTAATTGGTTTCTCGTGGTAATGTGTTACCTCTTGGAAAAAAAATTAAGAAGAAATTTAAAATATAGTGCACAATTACTTTCCTCAAATTTGTGTTTGTCTTGTATTACTCGTTTATACTGGTAAGTAATTATTTTCGAAACATGATTACTTTTAACATTTAATACGCAATTCATGTTTTTCTTTTGGTAAACTATTACCAATTTCGTCTCTTTGTAGTTTATTGTGTAATTACAAGTGGAACAACATATTTAACTGCTAAGATGTATACATTAGTTCAGCTAGTAATTGTTTTTAGTTTTATGCATTCTTTTAATGAGGTTTTAATTGTGAATCTTTAAACTTAATCTCATGTATAAATTCATTTGGAGTACAGGTATATTAATAAAGGTTATATTTCTTAGACAATGCACCGCAAGGTACTTTCGTTTTTGGTAATTTAAGAAATGAGGAACAAAGAAGGTCCGTTTTGGTTCTTTGGTTCATTTAGCAAGAGCACATTGGATCAACTTCATTTTAAAACTTGGTAATTCTAATATAACATTTTGTACTATAAGATTAATGCATTTTTTTGGAACAGATGTTTTGAAAAGAATGCTTAATATTTTATGACAGTCAAAATAATATATGGGAATTACAACTTTATTAAACGTAGATTCCTGTAGGAGTTATTTTGAATATTTCATAATTTACATAGAATGAATAAACATTTAATATTAATTTTAAAGCAGCTTTACTTACTCTTACCGTTTCACCGAGAGATTTTCATCAACTACAATGTTTTAAGCAAATTTATCGAAAATTTCAAAATATGTTTAAGCATCCTCGCAAAATTTTAGCCTAACAACCAAACTTATTTTTTTTGGTAGTGTTTAACGCCCGCTTTAACTACTTATAGCACCGCAAGCGGTGACACTGATGATACATGAATGAAGATGGGAGCACCGGTGGAATGCGATGGCGGGGGAAACCGGAGAACCCGGAGAAAACCCGCCCCAGCGCCGCTTTGTCCACCACAAATTTCACATACGGTCGCTTGAGATCGAACCCGGGCGGTCTAGATGAGAGGCGAGTGGCCTACCCACTTGGCCACGGCGCAAACAACAGCCAAACTGTGGCAGAAAATAAATTAAGAGACAAATAAATTTAACACATGTAAAATTTCAGAGGAAATATGTATAATAATTTTACAACACTTTTATCTTAGGAATATCGGGGATTATAGGCAACTATAAAGTGAAAACAGAAAAAATTATACGTGAAAATCTTCAGGATGATAGCATGAAAACTTAATCCCTAAATTTAGACTTCAGCAGGTAATGACACTTTAAGCGTGATATGGTGAGATCCTGAAAAAATAATAAATTTCTCAAAGTTACCACAAATATTATAAAGCAAATAATAAATATCGATGTGTACCACAAATATAGGCACTAATCCACAAATAAACCATTTTAATTCCTCTGGTGTATGTTAAACAGTATATTAAAATTAACTGCCAAAAACTGTGAAAATTTTTCAGCATAAAACTTCTTGAAAATATACTCGCCTCAAACACTTGGTTGAGGTGGATGCCTTCATAAAGCAATATTTTCCAGGAGAAAAACTAGTTTTAAAACCTCATTTAAGAGATTATAGTTGTACAACTATATTTAAATTTGAAGGAGTATATTTGGATAAAATATCAAGAAAACATAGGAGTTTGAAAATTAATTTCCATTGTCTTTGAAATTAAAATTTGAGCCAATATTTGAATTTAATTAAATTTCCGGCAATGTAATGTTTGTGACTATAATGAAGCCTAATGATGATCTTATAACAGTAATAATAATAATTATTAATAATTATTAAAATTCTTAAAGATAATTGTGACTCTTATAATAAGGAATGTCTATATCTATGGAAAACGACGAATCCTCAAATCAAAAGAATATTTTTTCCACATTTTCAAATATTTCTAATGTTGTCTTGCAGTAATAACTATATTTTTTCAATAAATACGATATTTTCCCGGAAATTTTTAAAGCTGTTTTGAACTATAATTCAAATAAACTATTAAATTTTAAATGCATAATTTTAATCCTTATATTTTAACGCATCCATTTTATATTAATTATTTTGTGAAAGAATTTTGGGACTCATGCTTTCATTCATTGACGATAATAAATAGCAATAAGTTAATAAATTAAATATATGAGTGTTTAAATAGTACCTATATAGAAATAGTTATTAATGAAACTGAGAAAGTTAATTTTCATGTGATATAAGCTCTTATATCCACTATAACAAGCAATGTGGGAATATAATCGTTAAAATGAACAATAGTTACATATACCTACAATTAATAACATGAGGGTATGAGTAAATATTTAGAACATCGTTAACATTTAGCTAATTATTGAAAAATTATTGTTAAAGTAATATAGCCTTTTATCTACAAAAATACCTTCAGTAGTATATATGGAGGGAAAAGTATAAGAGTTACTCTGGAAAATATAAAAATCACTCCACTTTTCACGAACTAATAAAGTATGAATCAGAACTGTTATTTTTAGTTGAAATAATATTAATAATAGAATTAAAAGCGAAGTACGAATGAAAGAGGCATACATTGGCGTGGGTTTATTTTAAAATGAAGTATTATTAAATGAGATAAATTTGTACTATATTTAGATAAAACTGAATTTAATAATTATATGAACTTAAATAGAAATAATTATTTAAGCGTATAACATACTTGGAGACTTCAATCGGTATTTGATATAAAATAAATCTATATTTTTCTATATTTAAAATGCAAGTTTTAAGGCAGGCCCAAAATAAAAAAAAAAAAAAAAAAATTTACTTATTTATTTACGTATTAACAATTACCATAAATTTAAATTAATCAAAACACAAATTTTAAAACTAATGACCAGTTTTCTCTGAAACTAAATAGTGTATCTGCATAGCTATGCCTCACATAGTACAAACATATCCATGCTTATGTGGAATTGCTTTAGTCGAAATTGCTCAAATAGTTTATTCTGTTTAAAAAAAATGTCAGCAATATTATTCAAACTTTTGCAGGTTTAAAAATTATACAAAATTTTTCCAATCAATATTTAATTTCAAAAAAAATCAGTGTTCATGGAAGAAATAAATAAAAATTACTTCTGTGCAAACATCATATTTTTATGACCAGTAGTTTTGAGAAAACGGGTATTTAAAATAGCTTATTTAACTATATGAACTAGAAGAGAGTAGCGTATATACACTTATTGTTTTCACGTGTACTCCTTATTTTAAATCTCTAAAAAATGTGAACTAAGTAGTAAATAATACTAAGAAATTTTCACGATAACTTTCTTTTTGTTCTCGTAATTATATGAATTTATATTATTCTTTTAAAAATGTTTGATCTGATATTTAGAGATTTTCCAGAAAACCACATACACAATAATATTTATGGCATATTATGAAAATTATCAGATAAGAATGTTGTGATGTTCCCTTTATACGCTGCTTAAAATTGGATTTGAAGTTAGAGAAAAACAGTAGAAACTGTTTTTAAATATAGCGATATGATCTTTATTTTAACCGAAGCGTTTAAGTTAGGACTTGTAATATTTATATATATATTATTTCCATATTTAACAGCCATACAGTCATTGTTTATATATTAAGGTTTTAGCATAAAATATAATATTATAAATAGTTATTCTGTAAGTATAATAGTTTACATGTACTTGGTAAGTTATTTTTCTGTGAATAAACAAGAACAAAGAAAGCATTTTATATGTGAATTTAATGATAATTTACAGTAACACTAATTATAACATATCAAGTATAACCTTTCATCCTCTGCACTAAGAATTACACCTTCAGTTTCCGATATCGTGCGTTAATGCATAAAACTGTTCGAAACTTTGTCAATGACCATTGGATTTCGATTTGACTTTTATCCGAGTTCTTGATGCAGCCGGCTTCGTGGTACTTCTGCGCGGTGCCATTAGAGGGCAGCACCGGCAAGACCGCGGCTAAAAAATGGTGGATGTTTGAAAAGAAGGGTGGGGGGAAAAGAGGGAATTCAAATCGTAATCACTTTTACGACTTCCTTTCCGATAGGTAAAAAATGACCCAAGCAAAATTAAAAGTACACGTGGAAGAATCGGCGTGATGGTCACGTATGCTTATATTGAAAAATTATCCGCATTCGTTAAATGGAAAGCTGTTCGATTTGCTCTGGGTTAGCATTCGTGCCTAATTACCCGTTCTTTTTTGTGCTGAGGAAAGTAAAGTTCAAGGAACCGAAAATGTGTTTGAAGGCAATCGTTTACATAAATTCGATTATCTCTTGTCATGCTGTAGCTGCAGTTTTTACACCAAAATCGTATTATTTCGCTTTCACGAAAGAATATTTCTGGAGCTTATAAGTTCTGTCTAAGCCAAGTAATCAAAACCAAATATATTAAACTATATTATCTAAAAGTTGCGAATTCTTTACTATTTTCTCTATTTCAGGACTAGGTGCAGAAAATACTTTATTCCAAGAAGTACGATTTTTCAGGAAAATACACAGAATACAAAAAAAGATCTGTTTAATAAAGGAAACATTTATCTGTTTTAAAAGGAAACTTTCTGCTTTTACAGTTTTGAGATTGGCACAGTTAATAAACTATTACAAATAATGGAGATAAAAATTACATAACCAGAAAAAGTTAATCTCTAATATATAAAATATACAATAACAACAGCAAATAAATTATATTTTTAAGCATTCACCTTGAAATGTTGAGAGGATGAGAGTTATAAAATTAATGTTTAGCTAGATGGGCCTTACAAATGGCTTAAAAATAAATAAAAAGGCTTTTAGGACCGCAAGTGCTATTGCCATGCATATTTCAGACCTTTTACAGAATCTAAAGAAGGAGATAGAAATGATTTCTAGCTACTAAAGTTAGGCTGAAGTTTTTATTTCTTCAGATAATGAGGAATTTTTGAATCGGGAATCTTGCAATTTTCTTCGTGCACCGCGCAACTGGTTCATGCACAACATTATCAAAACTAAAATTCGGTTAAATACCAAATTTCAAACTTTGCAAAGTGAAGAATGTAATGAAAATTACCACATCCAAAACTCCCTTTACAACGCATGATTTTGTTTACCTAGTATAATTTCCTAATGAAATTATAAAATAAAATATCAAATGATTAAAATGTTTTCTTGACTATTGAAATGTGTACTTCAATTTTTTGTGAATATCTGAAGTGCTCTCCGTTATCACTGAATTTTGAATAATTTTAAATAACTCGAAAATCATAAGAGATAGGCAAACTATTATGACAGAAAAAGAGATATATCTCATCAAAATAAAATTATTTAAAATAAGAACTAAAGCTTTCCTGGCGACGTTGTTAATTCAAAATCTTCTTGGGCTTCTAGCCAAGTTTTTACCTGGCTAGAAGCCCGAGAAGATTTTGAAATAAAATTATTTGTTAATTTTTATAGTTTTAGCCGTTTTAAGAATATTTTCTGGTTCAAAATTACACGTTTTAAGCGATACATCGAAATAATATGCTTGAAATTTTGTTTCTGTTTCACTCTTTCTAACGGCGGAGCTCATACTACAGCGAAATATTTTTCTTCATATTTTAAAATAGTACTTATTGCTTAATTAATCATTTCTACGTAAATATAATCATGAATAGTCTAACGCATCTATATGAATCACGTTTTATATGAGTAACGTCATCAAATTTTTCGTTGGTATAGAAATCCGCATCAGAATTTAATTTACCATTTATTTAATGGGTAGAATTAAACTCATTGGAACTTCTCTTCAAAGTCTTTTCATGAAAAGTACAGAGACGGGTACGAAATATAATTATAAAGGCATTTGTGAATAGCTATTAATATATGTCGAATTTAAAGTAACATTTAACTGTTATGAGAAGAAAATACGTCAAGAAAGCGATAAAATAATGGTATCCAGAAGCAGAATGGTTGATCAAACAGATGAACAAGGGAGTTAATATTTCGGTGGCCATTCTGGTATTCCCGGAGGCTATATCACGGCTGAAAGGAATTAATGTCTTATTGTTTATTTTGTATGTTCCGAAGCTTGATATAGATCGCCAGGGATCAACTATGGTTTGCGAATAACCAAAGCAGATTTGGGGGATATCGTTGGAGGCAAAAATTCTTGGAAAATCACTACAACGTATTCTGAACGTTGAGAATCTGCCGCTTCAGAAATCCCTTTGAGTAGAGTAACTTCATCTTCCAGGTAAATGACACATTAGTTCTTATTTAAAACAAAGAGAAATAATTCGCTTTATTGCAGATGTGAATTGGGAAATATATAACATATGCTAATAGGATGCAAACTATATAAAGAAGAAATTGGTTAATTTCTTGGTCCATAATACATAAGGGCTTACTAAAACCTATTAAAGTAACAACGACTTTGAAATATAAAGATAAATTAGTATTCCGTAAAGTTATTAAACATATTAGCAGTCGCATAGTTTATATATAATTTTTCTATGAAAAATCTGTATTGGTTGAAGGAATACTGCAGGCTTTATTAGTGATTAAGTAGTAGTTATCAGGAATTTTTGGATTTATTTTTATTTATGGAGGATCTTTAATTGCTGCGGTTCTCAGCGTACACATTCTATATTGGGCGTCAAATATATCTCAATTTTCCTCAGAAGTCTCTTTGTCAGGCTTGAGGTATTTTTTCTTGCTGTAAATCTACGATAGAGGATCATAAAGAGGGTGGACACTAAATGAATATATTTTCCAAAGTCAATAAAAATCAAAGAAAAAGTCGAAAAAGGTAAATGGCTACGCAGATTTTGCCAGTGATGGAAGGCTTTAACAAGACTGCCCAACATGCGGACATTCAGTCTGACTCTACTTATCCAACTCCTGTCCTACACACGGCTTGTGTGAAAAAACAATTATTCCAATACCAACTGACCGTAATAGTTGGCTATAACATGAATCCTGTGACTTAAGTACTTGCAGCATTGTAAGTCGCCATTGGGGTTGTCATCTGAAAATATTTTGACAACACCTTGTGATTTACCGGGAAACATGCAAATCAGTTGAAAAATTGAATGCTATGCAGGCATGTTTCCATGATTGCTCAGTGGCAGAGCAACCGGTTAGAGATCAGGAGATTTCAGTCTGAATCTACCTGTCTAACTCTTGTCCTATGCACGGCTTGTGTGAAAAAACAATTAATCCAAATCGTAATTAAAGTCTGCTTAATTTGATAAATATCTCATGATTATCACCAGTCTTCTACCCAGCGTTCAATGGCTATTCGCTGAGAAGATGTGCACCGTTTGGCGTAAATATATGAATTCAAAGATTCCCAATGACTGGAAAAATACTCTGCTGTCAATGTAACTGTTCCAACAAACACACTACAGTGGCATGACATACAGTCTACTCTGTAATAGATCCCTGTGTGGAAACCTTTTTCATAAACCAGTAGACTGCTCTGTCATACGTATTTGGGACCGGGCATATAGAAGAATGGTGCAACAGCGGAAGGACTTATAGAAAAGCATGTGGAAGCTCAAAATATGAAGACGTTGCGTGGGCCATATGTGATTGAGGTGTGCAAGAGACAGAAGTTTTGAAGGCATGTTTAAAATTTTAATGTAAAATGTGCATGATGTAGAAGAAATAAAGTTAATTTCAATATTATTCTTTGTGCTTTACCTCCACTTCAAGGATTTTCCTAAAATAAATTGCCAGTAATACGGAGAAACTTATAGCTAGAATGTTGTACTGTGTAGAAGAAAAGTAAAGTGTATTCCTTAGGATTTGTCCTCCTAATGAGTAAGGGCAGAAATAGGCTAATTAATAAACAAATAAATAATAAATAAACAATATGGAACAATATTGTACATCTGTTATGGGGTACACGTGTCTCCACCGTAAGACTATCTTACCCTCGAATTTCATCAGGATGATACGAAGCTGATATTGACTTGGACAGTATTTGCTATTTATTTTTAATACTAAAAGTTGTAATCGCAACAAATCTGCAGGTCTTCCAGGTCTTTGTCCGAAAAGAACACTGAGATGGAACAAGCGGATATCTCTAACCTTAAATCTCCCGCTGGATGCCAAATTGTGAAATGTCAAATATCTACAAAAAACACTGTATCTCTTTGTAGTTTTCCTGTCACTTCCCATCCATATTGTGGCGGGAAATTTAGGTGTCCGTGTTGTGGGTTTCAAGAAACGTTGGGCGCCATTTGTGGCGGAAATTTTATACTAGCTATTCAATTTTATGGCAGGATTTGGAAGGAAAAGAAGAGTTGTTAACAGCAGGATCTCTTTTAGTGATTTTCTCAGGGTACGTGTGAAGAAAAAAAAATCACTATTGTTTCCGATAGCCTCAGTTTATCTATTTTCAATCATAGTCAAATATTTGTCCCCTCTGACCTCCGTCTCCTTATTTACTAATATTTTCCCCCACACTGAATAAGTTTCTAACAATAAACTTTTGTGAATTTACCCAGATTTACCCTATTTTCCATATATTACCTATTCTAATTCCCATGTAAACTTGGAGAAAGAACTATTTGTCCACCACACACTTTCCTAATATAAATAGACACATGCTTTGTATCGCAATAGTAGAGTTAAAAATTATTTTACAACATGCAACATGTCTGCTCAGCGCCACTGATAATTTTCTCATTCTCAATTCGTGACCGTAAACTTCTTCGTGCCTAGGCAAATTTCTTATTGCTCCTCCTATTTTCTGATCTGACACGAATGATTCCGAAGTTAAATATTTCTTAATTTCTATTGGTTACAATTTTCTATCAAAGGTCTTTCCAAATCGGTCTCAGCTCACAAAATAAGTTTGGCACCGCACCTAAATCATTAGGCTAAAGTTTGCTACCATCAAGTCTAAAATGTTCTTGGTCATTAGTGTTTCTCCTTTGTCAAACTCTGAACACAAAATTTCCACAATTCTACTGTATTTATTTTCTGCCAATGGCTTTCTGACTCACGTTACTAAACAAATCTGGCAGCTAATGTTGTTAAGTCTCTGGTTTTTCCTTTCAGCAATAATTTCTTCTCATGTACAGAATAAATATTCTTTACAATTTTTAATAATATTATTTATTCTAATGTATTTCCTTTTTAATATCTTTAATCACTCATTTATTTAGCTATTGTAATCTCTTTTCCACCCACCCGTTCTTTTATATTCGTTTGCTTATTGGTTTTATTTTCTTTCTTATATTGTAGTGTTTTTTATTCCTAAAAACATAAATATTCTACATTAATGTATTGACTTGACTTTTCATAAAGGAGTCAGGTTATTTTCCCTTAACATTGAAACATATAGGTTTATTGTATTATTTCTTTTTTATAGTTATAGTTAAATAACTCTGTATCTCTAAAGAGAGGGTCTAAACAAACTTTTCTTTAAAAGATTATTTTCTAGGTTTATCAGGTCCAGTAATTTATATCTTTTTCTACCCAAAGCTTCACATTTGATATGAGAAGCTGAATCTTCCGCTACATTGCACTGGTTCTTCTTTGAAGATTTCCTCTATATATAAATATTTCCTTAATCTACAATGTAGATCCCGTCAATAACGCTCTTATTATTCTTATTCCGGATCGTTGCTTTTGGTATGTATTCAACAATATGGAAGATACTCTACTCATCATTCTAGTGCTGTACTTGTTTGGTATACATTCAACAATAAGGAAGATATTCTAGTCATCATTCTAGAGCCAGCTTGTTTGGTATATATTGCACAATAGTGCTGTGCTTGTTCAGTATGTATTTAACAATAAGGAAGATATTCTACTCATCATTCTAGTGCTGTACTTGTTTGTTATGCATCCAACAATAAGGAACATACTCTACTCATCAATCTAATGCTCTGCTTTTATCCTTCTGATTGCGCCCATATTTGTTGCTGGTAACATTTGATTACTCATCAATGGTTTTTCGAGCAGAATTTATAGATGCCAAAAGCTGATTCAAAACCACTGAATGTCCATGCACCTTTTCAAACCATTCATGTATTAGTTTAGGGATTGTATGAGTAAATGTAAAGGTAGATAGTTTTGGTTTTGTAATTATGGACTACAGGGAGGAAATAAATAAACAATTAATTCGTAAACAATAAGAAAAAAACCTTCAGGTGAGGACCAAGAGTAAGTAACTACAATTTGTCAAAGAAATGCTAACCTGAAAAATCACTCTGCTGGTCTGAAAGCGCAAGAAGACACAGAGTATTTACCCATGGAAAGCCTTGTAACCTAAAAGGGGAAAATAACTGCCACTAAACAGCAACATCAAATAAATGTGATGGATCCTTCTAAAATATATGGAATTAGCCAAGTTGTAGATAAATATTTAAATAATTGAAAATATATATAACGGGAATAGGACTATTCCGCATGCCCTTTTGGCAATTATTGGCATAAAAAAGAATGGCTTCAACAAATATGAAACCGGAACAGGCAAATAAGAAATACCTAATAAAACTCAGTTCATTTAAAATATTTTATAGCCTTTAAGAAAGGAAAAGTTTTGCAACGGTCACCCTGAAGTGTGTTATTCAAGTCTGTAGGGACTAAAAAAATCTTGAAAAATGTTTAAATTGAAATTGAGTATTATTTATAAACGCTCTTAGCTGCTAAGACTCTCATTGTCCCATTGTATATGTCGGGCGTAAAAGATCGCTTATTTTTGCTCAGAGGCCTCTTTAGTAGGCTTGAGTTTTTTTTTACATACTGTAAATCTACTACAGGGGACCAACGACTATACTTCCCTTCAGTAGGAAGCCTTACTAAGAATTTTTACGCCCGAAAAAGGTCTAGAATCGCCCTCCGCTGGGTTTCTACCCGCGACTTTGGGAACTAGAGGTTACATATTACCCCTAGACCACGGCGGACAACAAAAAGAATAAAAAATTGTTAATCATTGGTTTTGGTTATTAGGTACAATGATAAGCTTTCATAAAGGGAACATTATCGAAATTATGTGCTCATTTAACACATTATAGATAAAAGAAAGTTCCTTTTAATAAAATGAAATACATTGCGACCATAAATTACCAAAGTTATTATAATAATCTATACCTTGTTATGATGTCTTAGCTTATTTAAATGTTCTTATTTGTCAGTTGTTAGTGAGAATTACAAAATATATACGGCATTTAATAAATATTATATATTATATTTTAGTATTAAATAATCTGTATGTTGTATCATTCATAAAGAGTCTACAACTAAATTATTAAATAAGAAGCATTTGTTATGATGAGTAGATATAAATCCTTCTGGAATTTCGGCAAACATAGATACAAATATATACATAATAGATCGCTTATGACTTAGCTGTTAATGCGAGTTGTAATAAACAAAAATAACTATTAGCCCGGTAGCAAATATATACGAAACTATAAGAAGATTCCCAAAATATATAAACGTAAAATGATAAAATGCTATAGTACCATCTGCTTTCAGAATGTTTGTATTGCAAAAGATAGCCTTGAGATTAATTTATGGAGTTTCATCTAAGTTTCATTGTAAACCACTTTTTATTAAATCTGGTATACTTACTCTGCCCTCGATGTACGTTCTGGCCTGTCTATTTTGTGTAAAGAAACATTTACTGAATTTACAACTTGTGCTTCTGTACATAGTCATGATACTTGAAGTAATTCTTATATATATATATATATATATATATATATATATAAGAGTAAATACAGTAAAGTACAAGTAGTTTCCATTATATATCTCTTAAGCTTTACAATAGCATACCTTTGTATATAAGACAACTATCATTTCAGGTTTTTAAGAGTAGGGTCAGCACCACATTGAGGGCAAATCCTTTATATAGTCTAAATGAATTTAATGGTGTAAAATTTACTTGATTTGTACAGTTTTTGACGATGTCATGAATACTTGTATTCCTATGGCAAATAAATATCTGTCTGTCTGCTTATCTATCTACCTATAGGCGTAACAACCTTATTTTATAGACGCTAAGTATTTCCGATGTGTAACAGATTGCAATTGCCAAAAACTAGATGCATATGAGATTTATGAGAGTTGTGAATGCTTGTAAATGCAAAATACAGGTAGAATTCAAACGCCAATATCAATAAAGAGTGGAAGCTAAGCATATAAGGTTAATAAACTGGAAAGATCACGCGGCAGAATGCAGAAGAAATGTGCCCTTATACCTACTAAGACCTTAGGACGTCGCAACATTGGAAGACCCAAAAGGAATGAAGGAGTATACATTCACAATGAACTCACAGCGCTAACGTAACGCAGCATAAAAGCAAACGCGAGGGAAGATCACACCGCAGTCCTAAGTGCAACGCAAAATTTGGCATGGGTTTGTAGTTCTATAGATTCGGAATAATTTCTCATGTAATTTCAATGAAATAAGTAAATAAGACGTATTTGGAATGTATGGTATAATTTGAGATATGTATTTCTATTATCTTTGTAACAACAATAATTAATCTATAATACTTTTCACAAACTTATATTAATTATTTTACACAAACTTAAAATATTTACGCCTAGGTTGAATACCTCCATTTCTAAAAGTTTCCCAAAATTAATTACAATTCAATTTATAGCTTAAATTATTTTAATGTTTACATAAATGCGCAAATCATCTAAACGCACGGCTATTTCTAATTGAAGAACAATCATCATTATCATATAAGAAAACTTACTGAATAATTTATAGTAAACAGGCTATGGAAATACATACGCAGAACTGGTACTTGTGGCAGTGATATTACAATTGTTTTTGGCCTAAATATTGAAAACAGTATAAGCATAGAAACTGCAGCAACTGATAAAAACAGCTCAGTTTATACAATGTGAAGTATCTCTTTGCACCTTAAGATTTGTGGGAGTCAAAAAATCTAGGCGCAGATGCTGAGTACATCCATGAAATTAACCTCAATTATTATTGTACACTCTTTTTATGTTATTGTTTTGTTACAGTTTTGTCCCTTATACCACTATATATTATTTCATTAATAGGTGAATATAAACGACTTCCAGAACTGGAGTATTCCACATAGTTTCTTATTTACACACATTTGAATTGTCATTGGAATTTATGATCAAATTACAAAACATATGGTGTAATTATATCCTCATAATAAGTGGACATTACTTTTAAGATCATATTAATAGCATAAGAAATTTCTACTAATATAGTGAACGACGAATATGTACTTATTTATCAATAATTAGTTCATTTCCCTGAAAAATATAGGCGGAGGGATATAAGTGTAGCCCTTGGTATTCATAATAACCAAGAACACGACAATATATAACGTTACAGAAATATTCGCTTCATTTGCGGACTTATAATTTTACTTATTAAGAGAATTATGTTTTCAGGTTGGTTGGTTCCTCCAAGTAAGTGCAGCACACAGGCCATATGTATTTATTTTCCCCAAGAAAGCGATTCGGAGGCCTTATCACGATTGGGTTGATCTCACTATAACGAATGTTGTATTGGAACTGATTTTGAATGCTCTCAACAAAATCATTTTCCTATACTCCTCGGCCATCAGATCACTATTGAAATGTCAAAATTGGGAGAAAAACTGACGTCTCGCGGTTAACACATGCAAATCAAGTACCTAGTAAATTATGTGATTGTTTTGTAGGGAAACTGTTAATCGAAAATAAGAAACGACTAACACACCAAAGTGAATATATATATTAAGGTACTATTCATCAAAATTTCTATATCTGTATATATACCCCAAAACACTCTGTATAAATACCCAAAAACCGCCTGACGCATCCCGTTCGGTAATACTAAAAATTAGGCATTTAATATACAGGGTGGGAGGTAAATAAACACGAATGCTTCTATCAGCGTTTGAGAAGGATGTGATGACCCAATATTTTCTGGGTTTTTTTTGTCGTTTTTTTGCCATTTTCTAAATGTATGTGTTCATGAGGAAAACTTCACGGTGTTTTTAGAATCGTTTTTATTCCCTAACTCAAATGTATGGTTGTAAAAGGTCGCACGGTTGACCCTGCTGTGCGCTCTGTTCTTTGCCCTGACCGATTGTAGGTGGTGTGATGCATGTAAACATACGAGAAACATAACTCAGGGCTATTTGTATATATCAACCCTCAATTTGTGCTTCAATTATGACAAATATTATTGGTAAGCGGACAAAATCAAATACATTTATATTTATATGTATCATTCAATTCTAAATGTCAAATTATTTGCAGTTATTAACCTGTCATTCTGTATAAAATCAGCTTTCAGGAAATGATACTTAAACAAATATATTAGGCAGCTTAATAGATTAATTTAATTTCATTTGTGCTTTTATTGTTTATTTTTAGTATAATTTTATTTTGTCATTTTAACTATTAGACACATAAGCAAACATTTTTAATTTATTTCCTCAATAATTTTCGACTTCGATCAGAAATTTAAAACAATTTGTAACCAAAGAAAACTTAAGCCAAAGCACTATAGAAGAATGTTAATATCTCTCCATGCGGAGAAATAAAAAGGTTACAATTTTTTGCAATACATGAGTTGCACAGTATGCCCCTGGTTATCATTAGATAAACATCGCCCCTTTTTCATTACACGTTTCTCCTGGTTTCCTTCACCTCCCTTTCCTCTTGACGTGAATGCTGAGAGAGACAAAAAAGAATGTTTTACACTACGGCGCTGGAACGTGGAAAACTTTTGACGTTCTTATTGTGAATAACATATGAATGCCTTACTCGCTGCAGCAGAATTAATTTCTCAGTAGCAGCACCAGAATCAACATTCCCTTAGCTGGGTACATTTTTAAACAGCTCTCTAGGGTACTCCTCTGAAGCTAGTTGAGCAAAATAACTGAAATCTGTTGATTTTACTAAAAATAAAATACCAAAAATACATAATATAGTCAATTTCTAATACAGAAACCATATGGTATGTAATAAAATAAATTATTTACCAATTTCTTTGTTACATATTATTGGATAGTAAAGGTAACCGATGACATTTTGTATTGCAAAATATTTTTATATCATCAATACAGTTCATGCGGAACTTAAACATTTTGCAAAGTTCTTCAGGTAAATTTTTAGATGTGCAAAACATTACCTATAACTAAAAGAAGTCAAGCAAATAAAATATTCAGAATACGTTACAATCCACAAGCTCTTGTATTTTGCGTTGAACCTTTAAGAAACCAATATAACTGAAGTATAGTAAATATAACAGTATATTAAAATCGTAGACAATATAATCTTTGGGTTAACAGCATGTATCATTCCATTTGAAAAAATAGTTTTCCATAACTTAATAAATGTCAAAAATATATACTTTACAGTGAATAATATTGTGATAAATGTAACCAAAATTTGGTTACCAAATAGGTATTTAATTCATTGCTGCACAATAATTTACTCAACGCTTCGACGCGTAGACAGATGACGCCTCTCTCAGGCCACTGCACTGCGCGCTAGCACTCCAGTTGAAGACTGAGCAAGACTAACTTGACTTGCAACTCCTCCTTGTATAGCTGTGAATGACGTTACAGAAGTTTCTGAAAGTTTTTTCAAAGCTTGTGGAACCCGGAAATTCTGGCGTGTGCCAGTTGTATCAATGCCTCGTTTAGTAAGGCTTCGGTCACAGACCTAGCGTCACAGACACTAAGACGAACGTGAAAACGGCTGCATACGGCACTGTCTCATATTCAATTATCACAACAACAAAAAAACATTGTATATGGAAATAAATGATTTCTAAAAAACTGAACAATTTTTAACCCAATTTAAGCTACTAAATTGTTGGATTCTTCTGGAATCTGATAAAGTAAAAAGGAGTAAAGCTAGTTTAAATTCCAATTTGAGGTGGTACTGTTTTACTTCATATAATTAAAGCATAAAATAAAGATAATCATATACTTGGTTACATAATGTTTCGGTTCTTGACGTATCAGATTTTTTGTCAATTCTACTCCACAATTTTGGTGATATTCTTCTTGGATATTTTAGTTTGAATGTAATTTTTGATGCTAAATTACATAAAGCGGAATTTTTATTTTCTTGATAACGATTCTTCAAAGGAATACGTTTCTTTCGCCGAGATATTAATGATACTATGCTGATGCCTCCCCAGGTTCAGCTGAATAATAATTAGATGAGGAATGTTATTTCGGAGCTTAATGAAGTTTATTGATTCGGGCATTTTTTGTACTTTTGGCTCTAAATATTTAAATTTCAATGAATTCGTTGACATCTTTAACAGCCTTCTCCAACATTCACTGTTTCTTGTAAAGTTCCATCAATAAACTCTGAACATCATTGAAGATAACGGAAAACCTATTTTGTAATAAAATCATATCAGTACAGTTGAAATTCTAGAACCAAATCAGATCTATTACATGGTGTCTAAAAATATCTGAGGAAGTGTCACATCCTCGAAGTATAAGACTAGAACTATTGAACGTAACATCCGCTGAGAACTTAATAATGAGGTTAATAATGGAATTGTAAATTAAAAAGCAACTGCCACTCACATCTGCAGCTAAAATAATTTTTTTCTTTTGAACTAACGACAAAAGCACACATAGATAATATGAAAACTTAGCAGGTTTTGTTTCCGTTATATTACGAAATTTATGCAGCACCGTCAAACAGAAATAAACTTTTATTACTTTGTTCTAAATCTTATTTATATTGACTTTAGTAGGCCTTATTCTATCGTAGTTATTACCATCGATACTTTGGTGGATGAATAGAGATACTCTTCTTCGTCATTAATATAAATTACTATCCAGTCTTGAAATACTTTGAAGTTTAATTGTCCAGTCTAATTTAAAGAAAATAATAAGTTTGGCAATATGAGAAAGTAAACGAAAACCAACGGTGATAACCAAAATAAACATCTATCTAAAATAATAATGTATTCGAAAATGAATCAATATTTGAGAGGAGATATCAGAAAAAAACGTATTGCAATTATGAGAACTAGAAATTAAAATATTGTTAAAAATCAGGAAATTCTTAAAATTTGTGTGGGAAAGTCAATATCACTACATTTAATCAGGAATGTGATTTACATGATTACAAAAACAATAGCCTGGCCTCATAGCTCAGAGCATTAGAGGTCATAGGTTTGATTCTCGTACCTGGAATTAAATATTTATTCGCAAAAGGGTCTGTAAGAGAGTGTGTACTTATGTGTATGATCTGCATATATTTCAGAAAATGACAACTGAACACGATTTATCACCATGCGATAGGCAATATGTTCAAAAGGCAAAACAATAAACAAATGGATGAAGTATCACTGCAGAGGTGCATTTTAGTGGCGAGGTTCAAATGTTACTAAATAAGAAGCTCAAATTAATAAAAAATGTACTAGGAAATAACAGTTCTAGACGACTCAAATATCGCTCACAACAAATAAAAATTCTGAAAGTTTAAGATTGCTTGAAAATAAGTGAATGGTGCAGTTCTTTTATCATAATCATCAAGTTGGGCTCGTTACGTCTCAGAGGTCATCCTGCCATCTACATTGAGGTCAACAATATCCCGAATTTTTCCTGGGGTATAAGATGTTACATTTGTCGAGTAGATTCTCTAAATATATTCATCTTGTTTATAGACTTCTTAGAATTAAATTAAAATGGTTAGTCCTTATACGATGTCTTCATTTCTGATATATTAGTCACGTGTAGTTCCAGTAACTATTCTTAGAATTTGTCTGGTGCTTTTATTTACTTCTGACCAGCCTGAACAGTGCCCAGGTTTTTATTCATTCATGTGAGTGAGTACCGCCTAATAAAGTGTCTTTTTGGCTTTATTACTTTCTCTACACGTACTATATACATAGTGTATAGAGGATGTATTGTATTGCAACCAAAATTCAACACCAAACTTTTACCTGGAATGTATATTTTGAGGTCCCCCGAGTAAAAAAAAGTATTTTTAGAAAACGGTTCTTGTGTGTGTCTTTAGCCAGCAAAGCTCGAAAACTAAAAGAATGACAAACAAAAGCACATACCTCGAATGTCCTGGGAATAACCTCTGAAGACCCTCTTTATTGTGGATGAATTTTGCATAGCTGAAAAACCGTAAGATATAGACTAAACCTTACTGCACAAAAAATGTAAATCTCGTTAAAACTTACAATTTATATCATACATTTTTTCGTAGACTTGAACATTTCCGGCATATTACTTGTTATTGGTTTCAGTTTTAAAATTAAGTTTGAATAATAAAAATTTCTCATACGGACATTTGAAAACTATTGGACATACATACAAAAAGATTTAAAGCATTCGGCAACCAGCTTTAAAAAGATCTGACTATCACTTTGGCCTAGTGTATTCCCTTGTTTCCCTCCTACTTACAAGAAAGTAAGTAATAAAACCATGTCTGGTAATGTTTATCTGCATAAGCAGGAGGTAGATTGAAGAATACGCTTTTCAACAATAACTTGTTACAGAGACGTAGAAAAAGTCTTGTGAATTTTGAAACATATTAGATTTGTTTTTAATGTTATTCATTACATGTTGCACACATAATTACATTTATGGCCATAAATATAGATAAAACCAGAGTCATGAAGTTCAAAAGAGGAGGAAACATCTCCAAAACTGGCATTTTCATCTGTGGTAGCGACAAATTGTAAATTCGTATAAATATCTCGGTTTAACCCTGCAAGTAACAGGTAAATTTACTAAACATCTAGAACAAAGACGCTCAATAGCAACCAAGACGCTGGTCCCCATTGCCGCGCTTGCCTAGGTGCTTTGGTGCTTCGTGGGTTCGAATCCCGACTTGGGCATGGGCGTTAAATGTTTGTGTGTGTGTGTGTGTGTGTGTGCGTGTGTGTAAAAAGATGAAAGCAGTAATTCAGTAATCATATAGCAAAACAAAGTATAAACATTAGGGTATACAGCGCCGGAGTCCCGACCAGACTCCGGAACTGTATTTTTTTTCTAAAAAATGAAAAATATTCAAAATTTAAAAAAGACTATGTTCGTTATAAAGAAGCTTTAGAAACTCTCCCTGAGTACAGCCCTTCGTCTCTTCTACATCAAGATCGAGCCAATTGCAAGTTATGCGCTAGTAACATATGGATCCATCTGACCACTACGAACTTCAGGAGACTGGTAGACGTGAAAGCGTCCTACCTAAAGAAAGCGCTACGTTTATGAAGAGCAACAGTGTAAAGGAACGTGGACAGTATATTTAATGACGACACGGTCTTCTTTGTAAGAGAGTTAATACTGGACAATGGCCTGCTAATCTCACCAGCATATGAGACCGACATCAAAGACAGGGAAGTCAAAGCTGCAGACGTAGATCCAGAATTCTTCCTGACCCCTGCGATGACCTCAGAACAATGGAAGAAGACAAACTTCACGAGGACATCGGCCCACAGATTTCACATAAAGTCTGTGCAAAAAGACACCACCCGGCTTCAGAGCAGTGTATCTGCATACTCTGGATACACAGCTGTCGGCAATATTATCTCTCACGTGCCCAGGAAGGACAAAATCACTAACGTTTTATACAAAAGAGGACAAACATTATATCTGTAAATATGTAAACATTGTATTCTAGAAGTTCTCGGGCTTCAAGCCAGGTGTAATGATGAAGAATCATCACTACACCTGGCTTGAAGCCCGAGAACGTCTAGAGTATGTTCGTCGCCAGGAAAGCTTCACATCCTATTTTATGTACACATTGTGTTCAATAAGTCCTACAAATATATAATTAAATGTAGAAATACCTAGGCTATTAGGAATTTCATGATTTGATTTACTCATTTATTTCATACAATTATAATAAGAAGCAAACTTCAATTTAATAGGTCATTTCAAGACTGTCAGATTTGTAGGGGAACTATTGTCATGTACCTCTGATATTTTAAAACAACGTCTCTAAAGAATACCAATCATAATATCGTAGCTGTAATTGCTTGTGATGTTTCTTTAATTTTAGGTTTTAGCTTTTATGGACAAAAGTAAACAGTAATCTTACAGATAGGTAGTAAACGACGAAGTCAGGTTATGAAAATACAGTAAATTTGCTGCACAAGTGCTAAAGAGTGTTTCAAAAAGTTTTAAAATTATCTTGATTTTATACAATTTTTTTAATTATTCGTTTATTTATTGTAACAGTCCTTCCAATTAAACCACTCTAAGTTCGATCATTGGCATGTTAATACCTTCCATGATTGCAGCTCTCCGCATAATTTCTAATTTACACATATTTTAACAATCAGAATTTACAGGACATATAATGTAACTTTTTCTATAAAATTAGGTTTTATTAAATATAGCATCATATTGATTCAATAATCAGTTTCCTCTTCTCTGTATGAGCAGTGAACAACATCTCAAGTCATTGATAATTCATTCGTGCACTCATTTAAAAAAATAACACCAATGTAACCTTAGGTATCCCAGTCAGTAAGTGCTTCTTTTCAAAATATAGACATTATTTATACTTCGAAACTCCATTTCTACTTTGTTTGTGAACCATAATTTAAAGTTCCAGCATCATTTAACATGCGCCGATGTATATAAAGCTGATGCATACTTTTTAGCCTGAAGAGCCTAAAGGTTTCTGCTTAGAAAATACTGCACGTAGGGAGATAATCTACAGCTTTGCTCACAAACTCCAGACTTTCATGCAAACTACAAGTAGGAAAGCTGCATGCTATTTGAATTTATTTAAATTGTGTTGTAATAATTTGTTGAATACAATGTCTATATATGAGTTAATAGAGTGGAATGTCGATCATCAGATATGATCGTCTATTGCATAAACTGTCAATGAGTTTGTCCTTGAATGACACGTGAGTATATGCACAATACTGTCCACAGAGAATGCATGTACATATTTCCGACGCCAGATGGTGTCTAAATCGTCCAAAAATCTTGAGATGAAATCCATGGACCGCAGTTCTCGTATATACGTGTCGTAACTAGAGGTTAGGCTTCTTCCACTCTTCAGTGTCCATGACTGGAGTTAGGAAGAAATCTGGGTCTATGTTTGCGCTTTTTCATCGCTGCTCCTGATGTGGGCTTCATATGCTCTGTCTTAATTCTTTCACGAAGTAGTCTTCGTCCGGCAGTTGGTATATCATCCTCGTTTGGGTAGATTTGGATACTTGGAGTGCTCTTTATAGTGTGATATTTTAGTTTTATATTTTTACTTTCTCTAGCGCGTATGTATAATGTAAGTAGCAGATGTAGCAGGTATTGTATTCCACGAATTGGGAACCGAAATTTCACAAAAATACATGTTCTCAGACCCACTGATTCACCAAAAGAAGAATTAAGAGAATGTCCGTAAATGTCTGTGGAAAGCATATCTAAATTAAAGATTAAAAATTGGTTAAATACCAAATTGGGTACTTAAGTCTAGAATCTTGTAAGGACGAGACTGAAAATTCTCAGAAAATCCTTCCAACCCCAACTACCATTTATATGGATTGAACATTGCGATTTTCTCAAAAATGGCTCTAAAACTTTTGATTGAAACAGCATATTTGAAGCTAATTTTATGACAATGAAATGTACATCTTGAATTTTCTCGGAATAGCCTCTGAAGACTTCTTCATTCTGGATAACATTTGTGTAACTGGCAAACCGTGAGAGAGAGAGAGAGAGAGAAAGAGAAAGACAGAGAGAGAGAGAGAGACAAAAACTTACTACACAAAAATTATAGATCATGAAATGTAATTATGGAATAAACATGTTTTGTACAGTAAACCGTCTTTAAAATATTCCTTGTTATTTTTTTTCAATTTTAAACTCTTTTCAAATTGGAAGTCATACTTCATATTTCATACTTCTTTTGTTGTACTCCTATCTCCTATCTTCTCAAAGGGAACCAACTTTCATTGTTTCACATAACGACAGCTATACGAAACATATCGCTTTAGCCTAGTGTATTCCCTTGGTTCCCTTCTACATACAAGGAAGTATGTAATAAGATCATTCTGCTAATGTTTATCTCGATTAGCATGTAGTAGAAGGAAGAATAATCTTTTGTAAGAAGTTTGTAAAACAGGTTGAAAAAGTCATGCAAATGGAACATATCAGAATCTATTTCGAATATGCACGCGCAAGTTGTGTGTCGCTTTATATTTTGTTCTTCATTTTTAAATGTATTAGTTTATTTGACTAATATTAATATCAGATTATTTAATGTTTCATTTGCATAGCTCCTTCAAACTTCCAAGGCCACATCGGGACTCTGCCATAGAAACAATTCCTGGAATTTTTCTCTCTGAACTATAAGGTTTTCTTAACATTCGTTTTTTGAGTACTATACTATTAAAACACGCACATGTACTCTAATATTAATACTTTCAAACTCTGTGGCAGATACAGAATGATTCTGGTTGAAGAAGAATTCTCCGCCCAGCTAGGATTCGAACCCAGGTTGAGAAGCCAGAACGATGCCACTCGGACATAGAGACAGTCCTTAAACATCAATAAATATTGAAATGATTAACTTAAATAAAAGCTGGCTTTTCTGCAATAATCTAGTAGTTTTGCAAACATCACTTTTCAAACGGCGGCGCCATGGGTGGGTTTTCTCGGGTCCTCCGTTTTCCCCCGCCACTCATTCCACCAAATGCTCCATCATCACCTTTCCAATCATCAATTTCGCTAACATTCATATCATCTACTTCATGTTCATGCCTGGCTACGTGCTGACTCCTCGTAACAGGTTTTCCATTCCGTGGTTCCGTACTGTAGGCTCCTACAGTTCTGGGTAGGGTAAGCCGATCACGAAACGAAACGAATCACTTTTCAGTTGTGCATAGTGTGAAATTAAACATATAATTTTTAGACTGTTATAACTAAGACAAAGTTTACTAGTTTACCGTTCTACTCTGTTTGCCTTCAACCAAGCCTAAATGAACAAAACTGAAGTTCGATGATTAAACTAAACTTTGTTATATATCTGATAATGAATGCGCACTCAACTTCCTTACCTTCTCCTCTCAGGGCTGCCAAATTAAAAAAAAGGGGCTATCACGCGGAAGTTAGAACCACACTGATAGTGACACATAGCAATATCCACACATTTCCAAATGCGTCTTCTTTTGGTAAACAAATGGGTAACTTCACCACATCCTGACTTTTTCCACTCTTTTTTCGTGCGTGATTAAATGTGCTATATCAACAGACGGAGCAAGCCGTTCCAGAGATTAAAAAAAAAAAGTGGAAGAGTGCAACTTTGCTTGAAAACTGTACGATAAAGTTTGCTGTCAACACTGCTACTTGCTGAGCAGTAAATAGTTGCACTTGAGGAACGGATTGATAGCGTGCCATAAACAACCTCTCGAAACGCTCCTGCCAATAGCCAGCGATGTCAACTTCTTCCGTTACAAATCACTCTTCTCATACTTGCCAATTGTATCGCTTCAGGAGCTATGTTAGCGCCCTCTATCGCCTTACGTCATCTGGTCCGATTTATATTTTCCAATACTTCTAAATGCTTCTCAACACCAATAAAAGGACAATGATGAACGCTCCCTGGAAAGAACGAGATAAACGTGCTAATAAACTTTATGCACATCACACGAAACCCAGCGAAGAAGCGCAACATAAATAAAACACCTTGGAAATGTTTTAAATTGCTGCAGGTAGAAACAAATAAATGGCATCTTTGTATTCTCTACATAACAGCGTAATACTCAAAAACAATTACGGTTTTTTATTTTCTCTGCTCGTACTATGCACATGGTGTATAGAGAAGGTATTGCATTCTACTCAAAAATTTGATACCGAGATTTCACCGGAAATAGACGTTTCAGGATCCCCTGAATCCCCCCAAAAATATGTGTTTGGATCCGTGTGTTTGTGAATACGATAAAAACGAAAAATCGGTAAAGTATAGTATCTTCCAATTATGCGACACGAAGATTTTTGAGGAAAATCCTCCCTTCCCAAACTACCCTTTACATGGAAAATAGTTCAAAAATTTTGATTTTCTAAAAACTGACTCTAGCAATTTTTATTAAAATACTACATATTAAAGGTATTTACACGATAAATAAGGTTTATATTTTGAATTTTCTGGGAATAGCCTCTGAAGACTTCTTTATTCTTGTTGAATTTTGCTGGATTTTACACAATTAGTAAACGTTAAGAGACAGACAAAAATGAGTACACAAAATATGTAGACTTCGTTAAAATTTTCAATTTATGTCGTATACATTTTTTTTTTTTTTTTTTCGTGGAGTTGACCATAATGGAGATACTCCTTATTGTTGGTTTCAGTTTTTAAATACTTAAAACGTTTCACATATGGGAATTTGTCTACTCCTGGCAAAGCAAAGAAACAAATTTCATCCACATGGCAACCAGCTTTTAAAAGATTTGACTATTGTTTTTGCCTAGTGTATTCCCTTATTTCCTCTCTACTTACCAGAAAGCATTTCTACTAATGCTTATCTGGTTTAGCATAAAGTTGATATGTTTTTAACAAGAATTTGTTACAGGGATGAAGAGAAATTAATGTGAATAGAACACATCGGATTATTAATATATTGCAATTTTATTTACTAATATTTAGTTCATATGGGATATGGCTTCCAGATTTTTCAAAAGCTCAAATTTATCTCAAATGCTATTCTTTACTTTCTTATTACGTACGTGTATGAAGGAAAAAACAAAAGAATAGTAAAAATTTTAAATGTTCCATTCACAAGCTCTAGCTCTAGCTATTCCACATACACATATTCTTACAAAATATTATTATTTTTCTACATCATGGTAATCGAGATAAAACTTCCTTGTAAATAGAAGGAAAATAAGGGAACTACAGCGATAGTAAAGTCCTTTAAAAGCTTGTTCGCAATGTAGTTGACAATCTACTAGCAGTAAAACAAGAGAGATGAAACGAAAGTTGACTTCCCATTTGAGAAAAGTTACGTTGTGTAACGTTTAAACCATGACAAGAGATATTTTGGAAGCGGTCAACTCTAGAAAAAGATATAAACAACATAACTTATATGCTTTAATGAGATATACATTTTTGTGTAGTAAGCTTTGTCGGTCTCTTACGGTTTAACAGTTATGAAAAATTCAGCAAAAGTCATCCAGAATAAGGAAGACTATTCTCAAGGACTTCAAGATATAACTTTATTTTTCAAATAAATATCTCTAATATACGGTATTTTAATCAATATCGTTAGAGCTGTTTTTCAGAAAAATAAAATATGCGAACATTTATCTATGTAAAAGTAGTTTGGGTTGGGGATTATCTTGTTAATCTTCATTCTTGGAAGATTCTAAACATAAACACCCCGGTTGGGTATTTAACGGTCTTTTCATTTTTGAGGTATGCTGATCATAAACAAACATACATATATCAAAGCGCACTGGGTTCTAAAAATAGCATTTTTGGACACAGGGAATATCAAAACATATATTTTCGGTGAAATCTCTACAGCGAATTATGAGTGGAATACAGTACTTTCTCTAGCTAGTACGTACACTGTATGAACTAGCGTGCTAGAGAAAGTGAAAATCATTATACACTTAAAAAGAGATATCTAATATGATAGTATAGTTAGTATAGATATCTGAAGTTATTCATTTTGAATTTAAGCTGCAATTCCTTAGTTGATGCGTTCGTATTAATCTATATTGTCAAATTTGTAGGTGAGAAGATTTTTATTTTCTCTAATGATTATATAAATACTAAGGAGATAAAATAGTATGTTTCGCCCAAAAGTAAATTATACACCGAGATATCACCGAAAGTAGGCTTTGAAGCTCTGGAATAAAATAAATAAAATAAAACAATAAAGCTTTTTTATAAAAAAAAAATGTAGTGTATGCTCATACCCGAAATTAGTATGATCCAAATCCAAAAATCGCTCTTCATGGTGTTACCATGCTAGCTGCATACACCCAAGGTCGTGGATTCAAACCCGGCGGAGGACGATGGGCGCACAAAAATGGAGCAGAGGCGCAACGGCTGCTTCTCACACGCAATCAAATAGTTGGTAGAATTGCAGCAAGGAGCAGAGATGTTGACATTGTGCCGCTATGTGTGTATTGACATTGATGGTAATACTTTCAGTATTTGTTCCACGAGTGGCATATGAAAATAAAAACAAAGCAGCCTGAAACCTTCATTATACATCTCTTAATGTCCCATGAAGGTAAGAGTTTTTGACCTGCAGTTTCCAATTTAAACGTATTCAGATTAGATTCGTCTTCCACTTGCATTAATCTGAGTCGAGGAGTATATACACAGGTGTATATATATATATATATATATATATATATATATATATATATAAAATGCGGACAGTAAACCTACTAATTATAACTTAATTCTTCTATCAACTTAATCTTTCTTAATTCTGTGGCTTTCAGCTAAGATAATAATGCTGGGAAGGATGGATAAGAATTGTGGGCGGGACACCCAGAACTCTAGGACAAGCGACGGGCGTAAACCGTTGTGGTCCTTTGCCACATACATGACCCCAGGGATCGAGGGAGGAATGAAGGGAGTGACTCAAAGGCCGACCAGTTTCGGATGACGATGGACACAAGCATGAATGGAGTTCCTTTGGATTTCTGCTTAAGACACCCCGTCCTTCCAACGAGCACCCAGAGGGAGTCCTGAAACATGAAGGAGGGTCCCGACCACGACGCCAGGATTAAATTTTACAATGCGCAAATCATCTTTAGCGCCAACCCGCCGAACATGGCCGCCTGGTCCTTCAACCCTGAAAGGGATGATTTGGAAATGATGGGAGCAGGAAATGATAGACCGGAAATTTAGGGGATTTAATGAACTTTCCCGGCAACCCGGAGAAATCCCCGAAAATCCCCATAGACCAGGGCCATAGCCCGCTGGGAGGGGTACATTTATTTTATTTTCCTCTGTTTGACTACTGATTGCTTTATAAGGACAATTTGGTGATACTTTCCAATATGTGACGCGAGGAGGCGAGCCCGTATATCCACCAATGCGCATGCGCAGCAGACCGATGACTACTACTATTGCTTCTCGCAAAGCAGCCAACATGGATTTCATTTGTCATAATCATAGCCAACCTCTGCAAGTAATCCCCACACATCTACCCACCAAACAGCACGGAAGAAATTAAAACCCGGTCATCTTGAAACGTTCAACAGATTCATTCCAGGAACTTGAGTAAGACATAGCAATTAGGTTTAGGCTAGGCTTGGCTAACGTAGTCTATATAGCAAGTTCTCGTACTTTAGTGTAGGTACATAGTTATACGGATTGTGTTATTGAGGAAGAAAATGCTGTTGGCAGAATTGCGTTAAACTATATAAGATAGATTATAGATGTATCCTTCAGTATGGCTACATGAGCAGAAAGTAAATAAATAAATAAAGGATAAATACATATTAGATTAAAAAATCTAAAGCAGTATTTAAAAAAAAATATCTGATATGCTCCATTCACATTACTTTCTCTACATTTCTGTAACAAATTATTGTTAATAGGTTTATTGCTTATCTATTTAATGCTAAAGCACTAGCAGAAGCGGTCTTATTTCTTAGTTCCTTTATAAGTAGAAGAGAAATAAGAGAATACACTACACTAGGCCAAACCGCCAATCATATATTTTAAAATGTGGTTGCTATGGGATTGAAACCCGTTTCTTTGCATGGTCAGGAGTTGACACGTTCCCGTATGAAAAAAAGTTTTAAGTATTTTAAATCTGAAATCAATAACAAGGAACATCTCGAAAACGGCCAAATCCACGAAAAAAATGGTAGGACAAAAATTGTGTGTTTTATCGTTATCTATATTTTTGTGTAATATGTTTTGTCTATTTCTTGCGGGTTACCAGTTATACAAAATTCAATAAAATCATCGTCAGAGGCTATTTGCGGAAAATCCAAGATATACATTTGTTATGTAAATATCTTAAATATAAAAACATTTAATCGAAATCGTTGGAGCCATTTAGGATAAATATCCAAATTTTCTAAATTTTTTCCATGAAAAGGGTAGTTTGGCGTGGGGGAATTTTCTTGAAAATTGGAAGATACTAAACTTAAATACCAAGTTTGGTATTCAACCGTCTTTTTGTTTTTGAACTATGCTGTCAGACACACGCGCATACACAGACCTTTCTCTTAAAACCTTTTTTTGATTCAGGGGGACCCAAAACATGTATTTCTGGTGGATGGAATTTTTGGTGGAATGCAATACCTTCTCTATACACTGTGTACATAGTACCTGTAGAGAAAGTGAAAATATTGCGCTCACGTTTGACTTGGAATAAATCGCGCGTCACATGTTCAAAAGAAGGGCCGAAACTTTTAAACCCAGTTTGTTTGAAACCTGTAGATGAATAGGGTTTGAAGATCACCAAGACCGACAATGTTATCCTTATAAACTATTCACTCTGCTAAAGTAGTCGCTCGTGTTAGGCCAAAAGGGGGTAGCCCATTTGAAAAGTCCCACCAAAGGATAGGAGAATTAACTGTACATGAATAAGATCTTATTAAATGAAAGAAACATTCGTACCGCAACATTACAAGGGATATCTCTCAGGGGTACGTGAATGAGGTGCAAAGGTCCCGTCCGAAGAAAGCAGCCCAATATAAAGGCATTCACATCATCACATTTTGAAAGAAGAGGTCCCGGGCCGAGGTAACTTCTTGCACCCTAATTCCCCTTTCGTATTGATGTCAGCACGCTCTTGGTGTTCTGGACAATAACTACAAACCCTCTGAAGTTCTTGGCACAAAAAAGGGTCCCAATAAAGAATCCCTACACGTGTAGAGGCTTTTTACAGCAGCTCAAAATATATAATAACGTTGTCAAAATTATTAACTCAACCAGACCATACAGGTGCGAGAACATCTTATTAAATTTTTTAACGGCATTAGCCCAATTTCATGATGTATGCAAGTGTCACCAACTGGTTACCTTGAGAAAGCAAATTGCTCGATGCTCCTGCAAATCGCTTGCTGCGATACCAACTGAAAAGCAAGAACAGGTAATTCATTTAGTATTGTAGCAGTATGCAACAATTTTGCGTTTGAAATACGTAATTCATCTTTCATAGGTTGAATATACCTATCATAGGTTCATGATTGATAAAACAATGTCTCTTGCATTATTTTGGGTATTCATATGTTTTATTTTCATAGGTTTGGTGGAATTGGAAACCATTACATAAATAATTGCAATAGTAATGACGTTATAGTATTAACATAATAAAACACACTCCTTAACTCGATTAATACTACTGTAATCGCACTGAAACGCCACTAGTATGAGAATTAATTTGTAACGAAAAATTTTCACATTTATAGCAGTGAATTTGTACAGACATCTTGGTAATTAATTGGACTCAAACATAATTTAAAAGAAACTCTTATCCTTGGTAAATATCGCACTCACTTGCATACATTATGCAGGACCTGCAGATTGAATTTTTCGAGCGCTGAGCTTTGCCAAAAACTAAACACCTATTCCATCATTTTCTAAAATAAAAAAGATGCTCTATAGGCAGGCATAAACGTAGAAGTCAATGCTCTGTGCATTGGATTTCTTGCTGATCCCAATAGTATAACACACAACGCACTATGCAAGGAAGACAGACAGTCCCTACTGGCATGTGTTTATGGACTGCATTCACGGAGCAAGCCTGTTTGCTCAAGCACAAAAGCAAGCGAGTTGGCGATGGGCTTATGTAAAGGGTGATAGCGCGTCTATCACCTAAATTTCTGCCCTTAAACTCAGAATAAAATCTGCTTAACTCCTAGCATTCATATGGTTTATTTACTAATTAATCATCAGCAGTTTACTGTCCGGCAGAAAATAATGTATATCAACAAAAGTGATCAACTTGCTGTTAAAAGTTAGAGATTCCAAAAAAATAAATTTAAAGAAAAACAGAACACTATAATGATGATTGTAATGATAGGTTTTCTGCCTATTCTTCTAAGATGATGATGCGTGTAGCATTAACGAATCTCGTAAGTATACCACAAGTATAAGCAACTTTCCCAATTCTTCCGCAGAAGAGGTGTGCATTCAATACATTCTTTTCCCCATTCACAATGATTCACGGCTAGCAAGCAAAAAATTCGGTCTCTATTTAGTTTCTCAAGCACTACGTACAGTATACATAGTAGCTAAAGAAGGTATTGTAATCCACCCAAATAGTTAATATCGAGATTTCACTGGAAATATACGTGACTCCTGAATTAAAAAGAAAGGCATTTTTGTGAAAAATGTAGCTATGTGTGTGTGCGTGTACAACATAATTCAAAAAGGAAAACTTCATTACATATAACCTTGGTATTTAAGTGTAGTATTTCCCAAGGATGCAACTCAAAGATTTTCAAGAAAATTCTACGCCCCAAACTACCCTTTACATGGCTTTATTTTTTTTTTAAATTTTTATTTTTTCAGAAATGGCTAAAGATTTTTATTAAAATGCTGTATATTAAAATATGTCTATGACAAATAAAATGCAGATCTTGAATTTGGTGGGAATACCCTCTAAATATCTCTTCATTCTAGATGACTTTTGAGTAGCTTGTAAACCGAGAGGGATAGAAAAAAACTTACACACAAAAATGTATATTTCGTCAAAACACATAATATATGTCCTTTAATTTTTGTTGCGGAGCTACTCGGGTTCCGAGATATTCCTTGTTATTGGTTTCAATTTTAAACTAAGAACTAAGTTATTTATTTATTGAAACAATAAAAACTCCCCACAAAGCAGACAAATAAAAATAAATTAATGATAATAAATTATCTGGATTAGAATGAAGTAGAAAGAAAAATTTTATTTTTTGTAAGAAACTTGTTTGTAGAACAGCTAAAAAAAGTCATATGAATGGGACACATAAGATTTTAGTAATAGAAATAGGTGCTAACTGAGAACCTAATGCTTGTATTACGATAAACTTAATATATGATACGTGAAAGTCTAACAAATTATATTAAATGGAGCTATTTAGGACTGACTTAACGTGACTTAAATTAAAGCGATGCAACTTGAAAGTTTGGCATTGTGAATTTTTTTTTCCATAGTAAATGCAAATCAAGGGTAATGTCTGTAGGGGTAATTTAAAATGGATTCTAATAACTCTTTAGTTTAGCAGCATTTCTTGGCTTCACGTTACGTTCCGTTAAGTAAAGTTCATGAAATCTCGGCATAGCTCCTTACAAAAGTTACTCAGTTTTTTTATTAAGTAATACAGCTGTGATTCTCTTGAAGATTTTACCACCGCATAAATCCAGGTTTATAATTATTATTATTAATAACATTATTATATTATTTTAAATATGTAATAACAATGAATTATTATATGCCCTCATAATAGGATATTAATCTGTGTATGCATTTGAATACCGTAAATAGTAAAATTCATCCTCGGAAATAGTAAACCTATTGGATAAAAGTATCAGTTGAATTTAAATAAAGCAGCTTTAGTGCCTAGAAGTCCTGATACCCTTAAGTGCCAATTAACAGTTTTGCTATGTCTGCTGTACAGCTCATGGTTCAATAAAATTCAATTATACATTCAGAAGCTATAAATAAAGAAAAAATAAAATGAAGTTATATTTAATCTACAAAAAGTAAAACATAATATAATCAGTAATATTAAAATTATAAATGAAAATAACTTATTATAAAATTATAACAATTAACAGAATAATTAGCTAAAATTGTTAAAATACAAATCCATATATTGTAGCTTCTGCATGATAAATACTAATATTGTGAATCAAAAGACAAGATAGGAATCTCATAGACTTGGGAAAAGCTAAATGTTGAAATGTTTTGGGAAAGAAAAAGTAAAATAAAGATTCCACTATCGCTTTATTTTCAACATTAAGAAATTAGCTTAGTTCGTCGCTTAACCGCGCGTTGAACTCTCCGCTTCTTCAACGGCGCAATCAATATACTGTGTAAGAGAAGTGTTATTTTAAACCTTGCAAAGACAGTTTGTTAT
The DNA here is from genome assembly GCA_030762935.1 of Hymenopus coronatus. Classification (NCBI taxonomy): domain Eukaryota; kingdom Metazoa; phylum Arthropoda; class Insecta; order Mantodea; family Hymenopodidae; genus Hymenopus; species Hymenopus coronatus. The sequence goes on along the minus strand of CM060892.1, from coordinate 54,720,009 downwards.
GAAAAGCAGTGTTTAACGGAGGACACCTTATCTGGGATGCTTCAACGTGCAACAAAAAGACTCCCTACCATTCCCCAAGGAGGGTGCCAAGTACGTTAAGAGTCGTACGCATAATTCACTCGGTTATGTGAAAGAGCGGGGATGTTCCGGTTGTCTGTGACTTTCAAACAACATTGTCCGAAGATGTCCAGGTGAGGGGTCTTAACGCGGGAAGAACTTGCACCTCAGACCGGTATGGCATTGCTCCTCTTTCAAAGATCCTCTCTCTTCATACCGTTCCCGTTACCTGCTCACAGCGTCGCGAGGACCTCCAAGATAAAAATGCTATACAAGAAAAAACACATGATAAATTGACGTTTCATAGAAATTTCTGTTCGTTAGGAATGTTTTGTTGTGTTTAACGTAAGGTCAAAATTTAACGTAAAAAGCACTTTACGAAAAATAGGGCCTCATTATAATTTGTATGGTTTTAACAATTTCTATAAGGTGAAAATCTGAAAGATCGTGCAATAATTTTTTTCACTTAATTTTTACTTTATACCTAAGATTACTTCTATTGAATATGATCCTTTTAGAAATAATATTCGTTTTCTCAAACTATACTTATTATTGACCATAACAGTAACGATACCTTTTTTCTTCTTCATGAATGCTAAATTATGGTTTCCAGCTATTTGTGTACCTCAATTACGTTTTCGCCAGCTTATTTTATTATGGTAATACTCTGCAGAGTAAGATTCCTTTTTCCCCGTTTCTGGGAATTCAGTAACAACAATTAATAATGATAATAATAATAATGATAAAAATAACAACAGTTACAATAATAACAATAACAATATTAATAACAGTAAGACTACTAATAACAGCAATAATAATAATAATAATAATAATAATAATAATAATAAAGGTTCATTTTATTCCCTTTTTATCATTTATTATTCTGATAATATGGAATACATGGCTAAATTGATTAATCCGCACCAGAATAAATAAATACATTTGTCAACACTTTATGGGAAACAAGTGGGAGGTTAGATTTTTGTGTGCCTTATAAGAAAGATAATATGTGCAACATACATAGATAATATGAAATAGAATCATTAAGTTCAAAGCCTTCAAATTTGCAAATTGTGCTTTCAGAAAGCTGCCACGCTGATAAAACTCTCATCATTAGAAAAATAAAATCGAATGTGTAATCACCATAGAACTTCCTATAATTTATTATGATGACTGTTCTAAATTTTCTCAAAACATTTATTGGTTTGTTTCATGTTAATACTACTAAATACTTATTTTAATTAGAAATTATATAGTTATGTTCATTTTGATGCCAATATAGAGAGGAAAATTACATTGTGCTCTTAGTATGAGCCCGAGAAGAAGAATTTAATATCCAGTACTGTATTACTTACAACATATTTGAATTGAACACAACGATTATAAGTATGTGGTAAATGTTATAAATATTCAAATAATCTATTATGATAGCTTTTTATTTATTGGTAACACAACCTCTTTCATTGTTTTCTCTTTTCAGTTTACCTGAACCACTGAACCATAAATTATCTCAAAATCTTATATCTTCGGATATTTTCTTCTGCCCAGGTCCGTTTTTGAATTCAAAAGTTCTTCTAGAGTATTTCAGAGGAAGCAGTATCATCTCATCTAATATCTCAAATACTGATCATTTAGGGTATTATTCTTCCTTTGCCAACACTTTTTAACATTATTGATACATTCTATTTAGCAACTGTCTGTTTTACAAGCTCCATACTTTACCATATACAATTTTAAAATGTATCTATCTATTAGAAATTAAATCAATCTCATAACCCTTTCAACCATAAGTAAAACTCCCCATTACAAGCATGTTTTAAGTAAAGTTGATGTGAAAAAAAGAAAATGTAGTTTATGAACAAAAAAAGAAATCTATGAGTGCTGAACCAAATAAGTTTGCGAAAAAATGAAGTTAAAATTAATAATCAAACATACTGTAATCTAAATTTTACGGAGTTTTGTAAAACGTTGATTTTTTTTCCGAAACTAAAACTCATAACTTTGTACCTGAAATAATGTAATTTATCTATGACAATTATAAATATTTCAGAGATAGTAACGAAACCAAATAAGTTAATGCATCGTTAACTACAACAAAAATAATAATAAAATAACAGTAACAATACTACTACTAATGATAAAAAATAAAAATAATAATAAAAATAATAATAATAAAACAATAATAATAATAAATAGAGAAACATTCTTATGCTTTGGCAAGCTTTCAACCATTTGTGCTTTATGACACTTTTTATAAGCAAGATAAAAGAATATCACAAGATTTAAAATCCATAATTAATCTTTTCAAACCTAAATTGTGATAAATCAATAGCTTGGCAGCGCAAGTCGCAATGACTGTCAAAGGAATTCCATAAAAATGAATGTTTTAAGAATTAAATGCGGTGGTATAAACCAAGTGTGCCTAAGGAAAGCACTAAACTAATAATAGATTCCGGAAAAAATATTTTAAATCAATACGCGGGCAGTTGCAATCACAATTCTAACCTTTTTAGTATTTTGTAGTTTAACGAGGTCTCTATTTAAAGCAAATGATTGTGCACATAAAGAGAATTCAGAGACTGATGTACGCAACTTTATCTTTGTGCTGTAAATGTGAAACCATCTGAGCATATTATCCTATTGATAATAATTGAAGTTGTCGTATCAGAAATATTTTAAAATCCGTAGTTATTAACTTCTTCACTAATGATCATCTAATTTTGTCCACTGTTTATTTTTTAAATATGTTTCCTATAATTTTTAAAGGGTGCATTTACCTACATCTAGCTTTTGGCTACAGTATCAATAATTAACTTGTCTAAAACTAAGATATATTTTATCACGGAAAACGTTATACTATTCGCTTACATAAAACAACTAACACTAAGTTTAGACGAATCCTCTAAATAAACGTTTTTTGTCTAACTATACATCCAAAATGCTCAAGTTTAATCTTTAGTTAAGGATATCCCCTCGACGTAATAAATAAACCATTGCACGTAGTTTTGAGAGCAGGTAGTGGCACCACAAATTTCTGAATATTGTCCTTAAAATATTCCAGGATCGTTAAATCTAACGGTTGCCTTATTTAATTAGGAATGGGACTTAAAAACAAAAACTAATAAAAAACATAATTCTGGTTAAATTTTTATTTATTTTTATTTATTTATTTTTCAGGCTTCCTAAGCTTTCCGCAAGTAAATGATAATGTTCTATTTTTGTCTAAAAGTGTCTTTGAATTAAGTTTAATGTTTTAATTTTAAACACATTTTTCAATTTCTAAAATTGCATAAATCAACTCATATTTATCATTTGGCTAAATCACAAAATTGAAGATACAATTTTAAAAATGTATCGGTTGTACTGAATGAACAGTAGGTACAATAGTAATACTAAGTTAAATTCTGATACGAGGAGAATGCACAATGGCAAGAGCTTAAACATCGTGTTTAATTTATTTAAAAAGCCTGCATACTTTACTTAAAAAATCTATACATATTATTATGGCGAGGAAATTTCCAAATAAAACATATTACGAAAACATTTTAATACTTTGTCCAAAAATTGATAGTATATGGCTTACAAATCTTATTTGAAATTATAAATAAAAATAAATTAATATTGAATTCCGAAGTATATATGATTTTTATGGTCAAAACAATTTATAAAGCTTAACATTTGGAGTTATTTAGATTTTAGAAAATAAACATTGAAAGTAAAAATGTTAATGGGCCAATTAAAAAAGAAATGTGAATATAATATTAGAAAGGAGATTAAATTAAACAGAAAATCAAATCCGCAAAAGTTAGAGAAGCTTTTTACATAGCATACAAAATTAGATTAAATTTGGTAGGAAAGATAAATAGCTTGACGTAAAGTGTAAAACTACTTCGTTTGTTTTTCTATTTTATTAGATTGTATAATCATTATAGAAATCATTACTCATCCGGCACTAAGGTGCGTATTTATCTGAATTATTTTCCTAATATTTGCTAGAAGTTGGACCGAAACCAGTTTTGTGCCTTATTTTCCTCCGAGTTGAAAACAAGTTTAGTGTTTACATTGCTATGCTATGGTCTTGAGGAGCGAGCTGCTGTAATTTGAATCTCCTGTTTCATTTCCATGGCAAACGGGCGTGACTGTTAAGGGTGAATGACTGGCGGAAATCTCTCCCATTCATGCCGATATTTGCCAGGATTTCGGAAAAGAGATATCGACATTCACCGAAGCGTTTCATTTGTTCCCACCCCGTTTCCTCCCCGCCCTCGTCATATTGCGGCTGGTGGGAGGGGGGGGACATAGCGCCACTGTTGCGGTATGGCTAATGTGTATTTATGTGGTTATTGCTAACACAACAACACAAGACCACGTGCTTCCGAGCACGTGGAAAACGCAGCAGAGTGAGATGGTACACAAACATGTTTACCAGCAGCGAGTGGAGTGTCATCCGGGTAAACGCGAGGGGGCGGCTTGGGGTGGGGAGAACTGCCGCCCCCCTGCCCGATGTGCCAATCACTCCCACTCACACATATATGTGTATACATGCGTCACTGCAGCAGCAGAGGCGGGGCCCCCTCATCAACACGATATTAATATCATTACTGAGGGGCTCAAGCGTTTAGCCTTCTCCTAGGTCGTGATTCGACTCATTTGCGCCCTCCTGCGTCTGTCCCGTGTCTAGTATGTTGTGATTTTCCATGTCAAGGTTATTTGCGGCTTCGATTAAGCGTCGATACAAAACAAGAGGAAAAAAAAAGGCTTCGCTGCTACATTTTTTTGCCCTGTTGTTGTTTCAATTGACTGACCACTCCCTAATTTCCCTCCCCCTACCAATTCGTATTGACTGCGACTGTTGAGGTCACTCGTGGATTCGCGGCGCGTTGTTACGGGGGCAGTTAGTTAGTCAGTTCTGGACAGGTCGGGAGGTCAACACCGATTGGAAATTGGGAGAATCATAGATGGAATCGCTTCGCCGTTGAGGATGTATCCTGCTATAATCTGAGATGACAAGGGTAAGCTACCATTATATTAGCGCCTTGATACCCAAAATTACCATCCTCTGACCCCTTACACCCCATTTTTCACAAGAATTTTTCTTTCTCCCAAATATACCGTTTATGTTTGGAACACAATAAGTTCGGGATATCTAGATATCATCCCTGTCACCTTCTTGATTGGGCAATTCTGTCCAATATTCCTAATTTTTCACTGCCAAATTATAAATTAGTGTTGCTGTATAGATCAATTAATCAACTCACTAAATATTACTTCAAACAAATAAAATGTCTTAGAACCGCCATCTACATCTTCCAAATACTCCCTTAAAGCCTGAGATAATAACGCAGCTCAAAACCTTCCTGAGGAATTGATATTTGCTCACCAGTAACTTCATAAATAGCTCATTTCAAGCAACTAGTTAGGTAGACATCATCCTTAGAAGCCAATAGTGCTGCAAGCCTCAAAAACGCTGTAGAATCTTCAGTGTTTTTGGACACACTCAATAAATATTCCTCAGTAAAGCTGTATATTTCTCCTGGAGCTCTTCTTATAGCATTCTCTTCATTTCACTTCTCGTACATCTGTAACATCCTTCTGCTCAAACACCAATCCCTTTCCTATCTTCTTCCTCTGCGCCAATTACCACCAACATACCTAAGCTTCTTTAACTTGCTTGCTGTATCCCAGTTCCAGGACTTCGCATGTAAAAACAAAATTTTTACGGAAAATTTCGCTAAATAAAATGAGTAGAATGAGGTCCAAGCGACGTCTGTACGAGATCTCCACTTCTGTGTTATGAAATGTCCATTTATATTTTGAGAATAGCAGTGAAGTTTTTTTCCACGTCGTGGGGTCGGTGCGATAGAGAGGTGTGCCGTGAGTGGGGAGGGGGAGACGCTAACCTGGGAAGGACGCCATCGCAAGACGCTTCGCGATTTTTCTACATGTGCGCAGACTCGGGTACAGTGCGGTTGGGTGCTTCATTAGAACATCCCTACCTGGTAGGTTGGAATTATATATCTGCGCCAAGGAGGGAGAAGTTGGAGCAGGAAATATTTTGTTGCTTTTGTCATATCAGCAAAACGAGGCTCCCGATACTTTAATTTCAAAGCAGAAAACGGAGAGCTCAATTACTTATGCATAAAATGTTCTGTTTTATTAAAATGTTATAGCCTCTTCTGCATCCTCCAACCAGTCTTTGTTTTACACAAAATGTTAATACACAAGAAAAAAAAATCTACCTACTTACTCATGTTTCCCAGACGTCACAATAGCGACTCTATACATCGCATTACGTCTTTCTTTTATTTCTATTATTTACTTTCCCCTTTGCTGTGAAGCCAAGGGGTTTATTTTTATTCCACCCATACCATTATCTATTTTCATTTTAAATCATAACTACGACACAAATATTACTGGATTGAGAAATTATATATATATTTCAATCAAATAATATATATATATATATATATATGTCTGTGTGTGTTCTAATAAATTAATTAGTGTATGTGATTAAAATATACGCATATTTTATATAGATTTTCGGTGGATATTTTTAATACAGTTCCGGAGGCTTGTCAGGACTCCGTCGCTGTATTCCTTTTTTCTCCTTTTTTTCCAGTTTCCTATATTTCCTTAGTAAACCTTATTATTCTTAACGTTTTCCTATTACACATGCATACACAAACATAGACAGACTTACAAACACAGCAACACCCATGCGAAAGGTGGGACTTGAACCCACGATCCTGTGCACCCCGAAGCGCCAAAGCGAGGGCGGCCACCGGGATCGGCATTATATAAAACACATGCCTTCATATATAGCTTACAGCATTTTTATGATACATTTATCTCACTATTCATATAGTGCTATACAGAGTTATAAATTTCATACTTTAATTCTAAAACTATATTCCCCAAAATATGCTTTAAATTTTCGGGTGAGCGTTGAAATTTTATAACATAAGGTTTAAAATATTTAACACTGAATTATCTATTTAAAACATTTTATCCAGAGCATATATAGAAACTCACAAAATATGCATTGGTGTTTACAGTGGCACGATTAAAATTTGGAACGTAACTTATGTTAACTGTCATCTCAATATAATTAAGTTATAAACAAGAACCTATAGATATCATTAGCAACAACGGAAAGAAGAACGAGGCATAGACCCAAAAAACAGGTTTGAACAAACAACCACACAGCCTGAAGAAGTTGATGCAGAGAAGAAAAATATACAAGCAGCCAATAATCCCATATTTTGTAGAAAAATACCAAATCAAAAATTGTGAGTGGTCTTCTCTTTAGCCTAAGGGAAACTATTACAAAATATTTTGCTTCATGTTGGGGGAAGTATAAATTAGAGAAAAAAATAAGACTACCCACCATATTATCATAAAAATAATAAAATATTCAGTAGCATTATGAGAAACCTGTTTGTGGGAAAAGCATTGCTAATTACATAATATAATTAAATTAGAATTTATATTCTTATATTGTGTTATTGTTATTAGAATTTTTACTCTTTATTTTATTCGTTTGTCAAGTTTGCTTTCCAACACCATATTATTTGTATGCGATTATTTAATTTTTTTAAGTATTCTGTGTGTTTTAGTAAACCCTAAATAGGGTTAGATAGTTAAATAATAATAATAATAATAATAGTAATAACAATAATAAAACAATTAATCGCATAGGTATATCTGATTAACATTTTGTATCATTCGTATACTGACATCCAATATTTCATATCTTTTATTAGTTTTAACTTTTATAATTGCCGTTTTGAAAGTTTTCACATTTGTATTACCTTTGATCCCATTTTAATTATTATTTAAATATGATTTTAAGCAACGCCAACATATTCTATACTAAATTATATTCTAATAATGAACAACTACTTGGAAATACGATACTAAAGAAGTTTTAAAATTTTCAACGAAAACTACTGTTAAAACTGGGTAAAAATCTGTGAAAATGATACATACATTCAAATCATATTAATCTAATGAAGCCTGAGTAAAATGAGTGAATTAATTGCAAGATAAGTTTTTCTTCTTCTCCTCCTCCTCCTCCTCCTCCTCCTCCTCCAGTTTCTCTTTATTTTTATCCCTCGTTGACATCCTAAAAACTGTTGGTGATATACAAGTATTAAATTTCAGATCATGCAATTTTTTAAGTATTTGAAGTAATCATACGCAATTTAATTTAAACTATTTTAATTCCCATATATCAGCGATATCGAATTAAAACTTCAAAATGTTATCTATGGTAAAGATCATTGACCATTGATTTAAAATATTTTATGGCCTTTTTTCCCCTTAAAATGGATTTTTACTGTACCACCTGCCTATAAGAAATCGAGGAAATATTGTATTATTTCACCTAAAATTTCAATATCCCAATTTCATTAAAATCATTGTTTTCACTTCACCGAACACAAAATAATTATGCTAAATAATTGTTCATACGCTTGTATGTGAATAACATAATTCAAAATAGGAAAGTCAAAGAACTCCAATGTTATGTTTAACTTTGACAAGTTTAGAGCATGTAATGAGGATATCTTAAAAAAAACAAAAAAACAACCTTCCTTTATATGAGAGGAAAAAATCAAATGCATTAACGATTTTGATAAAACTCTGTATATTAAATATATTTGTTTGGCTAATAAATAATGTAACAAAAAGCTCTCTCTAACTTCAAAACTTGTTTACAAATCGTGTTTATTCCATGCTTTCGCAACGATTCTGCAATACAATTTTCTAGCTTCCACGCAACTGCTACTCGCTTAAAACTCCAGTCAAAACTAACTCGCCTTGTTTGCAGCTCTTCCTTTTTATAACTGTGAATGACGTCAACAAAAATTTCAGAAAAAGCGAACCTTCGAGGAAGTGTCGATTGTGCACATTCCAAAGTTTTGAGGTAGTGTTGCCACTCTTCTTGTGTTAATTTCTCAAAGCACCTACGACAATGAGCCGACTGAACACTGCAACTACAAAGCTATAAGCTTTCTAAACAACCTGCTAACACACTTGCGGCAATTACGGACCAGCAAGGCGTAGACACAATATATTGAATTTTTTTGTGGAAAGCTCTGTTCACAGAATTGAATGGTTTATATATATTAGATATCACACACATATATACTTCCACACTGAGGAAGATAGAAGCTTTAACTGGTGTAATCCTGGTCAATTTGGCCGTTGATATTATTCTTCATGATGTTTTATGTTGCTGTTTATTTGGGGGAAGTAGCGGTCTGACACAAAACAATAATAATCAAACATAACAGCTAAATAAATTTACTTATTTAAGGTGTAATACTTTATTTGGGGAAAGATCACATGAAGATTAAAATGTGTAACATTTAGTAGAATATGTAGAACAACATACCGGACATTGAAATTAAATAGAACTCTAAAGAGTAAACACATACGTTTTGTAAAGCGATGGTCTGTGAGGAAAGAAAAAAGATTCCTTTATCTACATCTGGTAGCCGAGATAAATATAAGCAGAAATGGTCTTAATACTTGCTTCCTTGTAAGTTGAAGGGAATAAGGAAATACACTAGGCTAAAGTCATAGTAAAATCTTATAAAAAGCCAATCGATATATGAAACAATTGAAATTTGGGTCTAGCATAGCAAGGTCGGGTAAAACAAAAGGGAGATGAAATGAAATAGGCCTTGCCGTTTGAGAAAAGTGAAAAGTACCTTAAATTGAAATCAATAACAAAATCAACTATTCAAAATAAAACAAAACAAAAATATACATGCCATAAACTGCGTGTTTTAACGAGATTTAATATTTTTTTTTCTATCTTTACGGTTTACAGACTTTCCAAATTCATGCACAATGAAGAGGACTTCAGAATCTATTCCTAAAAATGTCATTATATAAATTTTATTTGTCATGTAAGTATCTTAAAGATACGTAATTTAATTAAAAATCTTTAAGACTCAAATTGTAGAAAATAATATTTTCAAAAAATGTTCCACAAGTTAGAGTAGTTTGGAGTGTGGGATTTTACTTGAAAACCTTCGCAATTCGAAACTTAAATACGAAATTCTTTTTTTTCGTTTTTGAGCTATGCTGTCCAGACACACAAACACACACATTTCTTTTTACACAATCTACATAGTACATGTAGAAAAAATATAAAGTGATATATACAGAAAAGTGAAAAATAAAACCTGATAATTAAACGGTATTTTATTTTTAATATAGGTATGGAGGAAGTCAATCATGGCTTGTAAGATTGGAACGTGATTTTCGGATTCTAGCCAACAAATGTTGATTTGGAGCTATTCTGACCCTAGAATTATATTATTACCGTGATGCTTTGAGGAGCTAGATAGGATCTATAGCTTACGAAAGCCAACATTACGCCTACAAAAGGCATGATGCTGGCCACATCATCTTCCTGTATCGACTGGATGATCATTCTACCTCTGCCTTGCGTATATTGTCAGTGCGGTTGTTAGGCAAGGATTATAGAGCTTACTTTACAAGGATACAACATTACCTAATGCAGTTTTAATTTACATATATTATATAACAAAGAGCAAAAGAATAATTTTAATAAAAAGTCAAATCTTGACACTCATCTCTTGGATCATTTGGATTTAGGATTAATCCAGTAAAAATCTGATGTGTTCCATTCACATGACTTTCTCTACTTCTGTGCAACAAATTATTGTTAATAAGCTTATTCTTCTATTTACTTCATGCTAATCAAGAAAAAATTAGCAGAAATAGCCCTATTACTTACTTCCTTGTAAGTAGAAACGAAATATGGGAGTATCATAGGTTAAAGTGAAGTCAAAATCTGGTTACTAGGTGACTGAAGTTCCTTTGTTTGTATGGACACGAGTTGACAAATTCCTATATGACAGTTTTTCAAAGCTGAAACCAAAAACAAGGAATATCTCAAAAACGATCAACTCCTCGAAAAAAATGTATGTAACATAAATTGTGTGTTTTAATGTGCTCTACATTTTTTGTGCGCTAAGTTTTTGTCCATTTCTTAAGGTTTAGCAGTTATGCAAAATTTCGTAAAATTCAACCAGAATAAAGTTTTCTTCAGAGGCTATTCCCAGAAAATTAAAGATATACATATTATTTGTCAGGTAAATATCTTTAATATACGATATTTTAATCAAAATCGTTGCAGCCATTTTTTAGAAATTCAAAATTTTCGAAAAAAGTTCCATGTAAAGGGTATTTGGGTGTGGGGGGATTTCTTGAAAATCTTCGACTTGCTCCTGCTATTGATATTGGATCATTATGACCTCCTATATGAATTATTCCTTTTAATGCTTTACAAGTCCCTGTATTAAACACTACTGTACTACTAGCTTCCGGAATTACAATCATCCTTGGAAGATATCAAACTTACATACCAAGTTTGGTATCTAATGGTCTTTTCGTTTTTGAGTTATGCTGTCCACAGACACACACACACACACACACACACACACTCGTGCACACACACGGACCTTTTTCCAAAAACGATATTTTTTCTTGGATTCAGTCAGTATCGAATTTTGGGTGCAATACAATACCTTCTCTATACACATATACATAGTACGTGTAGAGAAAGTAAAAAGGGCACCGTAGATATAGTTGTAGTACTGATTCAATAATTATTTTAGGACATATAACCGTAATGGTACTTAGATATAATTTATATAAAATACTGTATAAAACTTAATCTATAAACGATTAGAAATGGCTAATGATGGAAGCATAGTTTACTCTGCTTATAATTATATAAAAGGGAACTTTTGAAAACAGCTTAGCTCATTTAGATTCAACATTCTGACATTCCTCTTAAGTATAAACGTTTTAATATTATTGCGCGAGACGCCTGTTTTCGGTCCCTGATTCTATCCTGAGCAGTGCATCTGAATATGTTGTTTTATTCTCAACTATATACAGTATATTTTTATTGTATGCAAAGAAACTTAAGTAATAATTTAATTTCTGTCTCTTGAGATATTACGTTTTGAATTTGTGGTTTCATGGTTAGATTTAGATTAGTCATGAACTCGACATTTTAGAATCTACAGATAATTTATGGTTACAGCTATTGTTAATAATGCATATATAGTTTTATTTATATTTTGTACGATCCATGTCTTTCAGTGTTGTTAGTAACCAATTATGTTTTAATTGCTGAGGCTTTGATTACATTTCTATTATGAAAATCGTTGATCAAATAAGGTCCAGCAGTGTAGAGAAAATGTTGAAGAAATAAACAGAAAGACTAAAGAATCAACTACAAAGAAAATAGAAAGTTTGAATATTTATAGGGGCAAGAGGAGCTTATAGTCCAGCTTATGGTGAAAGAATGCATTTAGAAGAATAAGAAAATGTATTTCACTCTAAGATTCACTTTCCGAAATCTGTAGTTTTTTCACACTGATGTTCCCTTTTTTAGGTTTTAAAGTTTTGTCAATAAAAATGTGCCCTTTTAGCCATAAATTTCACATCCACACGGATGGTTCTCGTACACAGAGAGAAAAATGGGATGACATTGTTGATGTGCTTTTGTTGTCTTTTAAGAAGACAATGTAATTTTCACAGCAACATACAAACTTGCCTTCATTTGTACTACTTTGCCATTGAACAAAAAGTCAATTGGTGTTTACATAAAAAGAAAAAAAAATTACATCTACTCAGATTCTCAAGCTGCCTTACTATTAACAAATATAATTTACATTCAATAGCCACAAACATCAGATCAAAACTCGTAACATGTGATAAATATATCCGCATTGAATGGATACGAGAACATGTTGGTAATGTCGAGAACGAAAGCGCGGATATTCTAGTAATAAACAAATCAACTTCCAATGAATCAATCTCCAGCATCTCCTCATGAAGAACATAGAGCATTCACAAGGTATTTCCATCGGACCCTAGTTAGTTCACTCCATGTTCTCCCTTCTTTAGTAGTTTCTTCAAGAACTGTTCTCTTCCATGTATCTCTTGGTCTTCCTTTTGCTCTACTATCCTGAGGATTCCAATCTAAAGCCATTCTTTCTACTACCCCACCTAAGCTTTAAATATAACAATAATTATACCCACAATAAAATGTTCAAATCAACAATAAAGTCAGAGTACGAAATACATGGAATTCACAGGAGATGAATAGCTACAATGTCTCAAAAGCATATACAGAATCGCCTAAAATGCAAAATCTTCTTCCATGATTTTATATTTGTAAATTTGTTACTGTTCAGAACAGACTTCGACTAGCCTTATGGAAAGGAAGAAACACTAGAACATTACTCTTCAGTTTTCCTCAGTTTAGGATCAAATACAGCTTGTAACTCTATTTAAATTATTACAAAATATAATTTACAAAACTGTTGTATAATATTGTTAGTGGAAGATATTTTTACAAGTATTTTGTACAATTTATTCAACATACCCATCGAACATAATAAAATGTGTCTATGTACTGAAATTATTTAATTATTTTATAAATTATAAAACTATAATCCTAATATACAGCTTGTGAAATGGGTTTATCCTATTGAATAATAAAAAAAAAAACACGTGGAAGAGTTCAAAGTTTACCGCATATTCCTTGTATGTATGTGGGAGTATTATAGCAAGGGTTTCTTAATAATTTCGTCCACAGTAAAAACTGTAGCTATTTAATAACACGTAACAACGTTTAAAACTAAATTATCCTAATCTGTGAAACTTTTTAAAAACTACTCCTACAGCCAAAAGTTTATAAATAGTTTAAATAGCTATAGGGTAGCATTCTTTACTTTATTAGAGCATAAAGTATTAGGTTATATTCATTTTCGTAAAGGTCCTAATAAAATTGGATTTGTATTTATTCTCCAACCATTATGAGCTGCAAATGAACAGGCTATAAAAGCCTCATGTCAACTCGACGTAAACATATCAACTATTAAACTATATTAATTAACTAACCTCCTCCATACACTGTGTAGTTCTTCGTCTTCTGATATGATCAAGGGTTAGCCAACTGCCTATTCCGGTCTCACATGAATCCAGCGTTGTCCCATTGGCTTCCGTACTCTTGATTCATATTCCATTATATGTTTGATAATTCCTTAATTTGCGATTATTTCTAAATATCTAGTTTTCTTTGTATTTCACTAGCTTTTTTATAATGGATTCAATGTTAAATACATCTCCTAGTCTTCATTTCTACATCGGTCTTCTCTTGTATAAAATTCAACATATTTTAGGACACGCATTTTGGCTGCTTATAACGTACTGAAATCTTTATTTATTGCATCCATATCTCACTACCGTATAACATTTTAATTGTGCATCTCTTCTTGTTTGCCCCTTCAATGTTCTTTTAATTTTTTACATAGTGCTTGACATTTACTTTTTTATTTATATTTTGATCTATTTCGTAATTAAATCACATCACATGTATTTAAAATGCAACCTTTATTTGATGATATTATTTTCAATTACAATTCAATTACTATTACTTTATTTTTTGCACTTAAATGTTTATAATTCACAACATTGTGTAATTCCTATTGTTAAAATTAACTCTTATTCAAAAGTTATACAGAAAGCTCAAGAAGTTGAGAAAAAGTAATATAAATGTATGCATTTTAATATAAGCAAGATATAATTTAATGGGCCATCATAATAATACTAAATAATTTTCTATGAGTCTTTTCACCTCAGCAAATCAGTATTCATGAAGGTTTAACAGAAATCTGGGGGAGCGCACAAATGAAGAAAATCAGCATCCCCTAAACAACCTGATGACAGACTTGTCGTTTTTCATTTGGCCTTTCTTTAGGCTTAAAGCCCACTTTCATATAATAGTATAAGAGCTTTCTCAGCAAAATACTTTCATAATAATTTTATTATTAGTCTCTGTTCTCCACCGAATCAAGAAATATTGCTGAAGAACCTTTTGCTGATTTTAATTAGTATAAAACTGCTGTCTACTTGTTAATTTGTAGATTTATAATAAATACGATCAAAATATTCTCCGAGAGAATTTTCCTATTATACGCTTATAGCCTTTTCATTCTTTCATATTGTGCATTTTACAAACAAACATTATGAACGTCTTACCTAATAACTAACATTTTCCCACTAAGTATATTTGGACATTTTGTGATTTCACAAACAAATGTATACCAATTATAAATTTATTTTCATTTAATTTCATTTCATGCACAACTTGTTCTCATAATTACTGGTAGGCTTTAGATTGGAACGTGTCTATATTTGTATCACTTAATACATTTAGTTTCGTTTCCATATCTTAAAAATTTTGTTTATGCCAAATTATCGGAATATTCAGATTTGACATTAAACTGGAAATTATTTTATGTTAAGCTTATTTAAAGAAAAGTTAATAAGTTATCAAATGAAGTTTTTGGATACATTAAGTGTAGACATTTTGTTGTTCACTGTTCTCAATTAAACTGTTCAGAATTTTCATCATTTTAAATTGTTATCTTTATATACAGCTACGGTATAAATTCCTCTCGAAATTGGATTCAATATACACAGTTCTTTCTAGTGCACACTCTTAATTGCAAATATGAAACTCTATAACAATGTCTAGAATATACAAATGACAGGAAAAAAATGCGGAACTCTAATTCCTGAAATGTATAAGTACTTTAAGCTTTATATTGCAATAAAATTGGGAAATATATTTATGTATTTATTTGCTTCTTAGAAAACATGTTAAAATATCCAGAAAGCTGTACAGAATCACAAAACAGTATTATTATAGGAATTAAGTACCTGTTCATTTTTACATCATATACTTACATAAATATGAACGTGGATCTTGGCATTAAATTAATTTCAGAACTTAATAAAGCCTACCTGCGATTCTTAGTCTTCTATAATGTTCTATTAACACTTATCTATAAAGCATTGCACTAATGATCGACCAATAAAGTAAACCAAAGAAAATAATTAAAAAAACTCACGAAATTAATTTAATGCTTCTATTGAAGATTTAAGTACAATTTCAAGGCGCACATAAAAAGATATAAAGTAACAGAATACTTTATTTTAGGTAAATACCGATTTTATTTCAAAATAATAATGCCTTATTTTAAATGAACCTTTATTATATCAATATTTGGATATATTAAGACTTTTTTTACATTTTATATAAACTCTTAAGATATAGCAGACTCTTGAGAAAAAATTTAACAAATAATTTAGCAAAACAAAGTAGTATATCGTTTTTAAAACAGCGATTAATTCACTTATTAGTTTTACTAAAAACTAAAGAACAAGGCACTGTTTATCAAACCAATAGTGCATGAAAAAAGTCATTTAGAAAGTTTCTTTAGTGTTTGAAATTACAATCAGCTTTCATTTCAAGGAGTTTACATACGAGCTCATTGTACTAAATATATTTCCTTATTCACGCTTCTTTATTATTTCAAAAATTAAAATGACTTTACGAATATATTCTATCAAATATCTATAGAAATGAAAAGTAAATGCAATTTAAAAGCGAAAATTGTATAATTGTTTCAATGATAGGTGAAGTAAGTACTTTTGGGTGATTGACTAACACTTTGTAAAAACATGTTATAATATAAAAATAGTCAAGTATTTTACATTGTACATGTATGTAATAAACCTAAGCGTTGAGACTGAACTAATTTTATTTGAGGTGAATTGGAGGCTACTCAGTTGTAACCTTGAAAGCCAATATAAATAAACAATGTAGATATTTAAAACAGAATGTGTTTCTACAAGAAAAATTATTATCCGGGCTTGTAGGCTGTGGTCTACTGGGCTCCTCCTTCTTCATCTTCCCAGACGTTTCGTCTGCGGCTGCGGCAGACATCTTCAGTGGCAGTGCGATCGAAGTGTCCTGGTAGAGGTCTCAACAGTGACTGGTGGAGGTCTCTCACAACCAGTTGAGACCTCCACCAGGACACTTCGATCGCACTGCCACTGAAGATGTCTGCCGCAGCCGCAGACGAAACGTGTGGGAAGATGAAGGAGGAGCCCAGTAGACCACGGCCTACAAGCCCAGATAATAATTTTTCTTGTACTGACACCGGCCGTGAAAGCCTACAAATTTCAAAGAATGTGTTTCTGCCTTCTCAGTTAAACATAAGCTATAATTGCAATTATAAAATGAGTCAATTCTGTATTAAATATTATGACCAAGAATACTCTATGTATATTTTGAGTTCTTACATTTAAATAATGGTAATTTTGCATACAACTCTTTAGCGTTGTAGAGTACTACACGTGGCATGCGGAATAGTATCTAGCTTTATAAAGTATCTAAGTTTATAAAACACTTGTAACTTAAAAAAAGCTGGCTTGATACATTCACATGACTTTCTCTATTTCCTTTTATGCAAACTGTTCTTCCAAAGTCTTGTTGTTATATCTACTTCTAAACTTCTTTTTAATTCACTCTTTTTACAATAGTGAGAGCATTTTTAAAGAACGTGTCGCTGTTTGAAGGCCATGAAACTCCAAATGCAATATGTATAACCACGAGATAAAAATAAATACCTAATGACTTAAATTTGAGAAAAGTATTAAATATTTGAAAATTCAAATTAGCGACAAGGAAAGTCTCGAAAAATGTTAAATAAAACTGTATTGAACATACATTGTGTACTATAATATATAAAATCTCTGAAGGAATATTTCGTATATATCCTATGGTTTAGCAATGCAATTATACAAATGTATTTCAGAATGAAGAGGACTTTTAAGGTTATTTCCAGAAAATTAAGTATATACATTTAATTTCATGAAAGAATCTTAATCTTCCTATATTTAATCAACATCATTAAGAGTTGTTTTTATAAAATCAAAATTTTATTACTAGTGGGAGTGAACATAATGTGTAATGCATGAAAAATGATTCGTATAATTTTAGGGCTAGCATTGTTATTGTCATTTGTCTTTTCTTGCATTTTGTGTGTGGTATCTCTCACACGGTTTGTTGCACAGTTGGCACACACAGTCTTCGTTTGTCTGGTGGAATTTCTTGTTGTGGCAGATGTTGGAATCCATGTGCTGCGTATCGTGTATCGGGCCGAAGGTCGTTG
This sequence comes from Hymenopus coronatus, assembly GCA_030762935.1. NCBI lineage: Eukaryota > Metazoa > Arthropoda > Insecta > Mantodea > Hymenopodidae > Hymenopus > Hymenopus coronatus. The sequence goes on along the minus strand of CM060892.1, from coordinate 54,701,869 downwards.
TTTCCCTGCTTCCATTCTTCCGTCATCATGGCGACTATAGAGTAGAAATCATTCCAGATAGCGTAGGTTTTTTTTATGAATTCTTGTGTTGTTCTGTCCTAAGCTTCGATGTTTGGCAAGAGTATCTGCAATCTGACGATGCTTTCTCTCGTCAAGATGTAAGTCAATCTTGATAACGCTGCCTTCCCGATTCCCAGAATTCGTTTCGGATTTTGACTTTCCCTAATGTTATGATGTTTTTAGTTTGTTCCCTTTTATACTCATCCAGTAGGTTGCTATTGATGTTATGACAGTTTTAAATAGAGTCATTGCTGTTTTTTTGGGATTTTCTGGGGCTGTTGGATGTTGTAGATTACTTTGCCGCAGTTGCTCTTTCTTGACATGTATGCTGAAGGAAGTCAATGTTGTTTGGACGGTGACTCCGAGATATTTAAACTTTGGTACTATTTTCGATGCAGATTCTATGTAAATTGTAATTGCAAATTTTCGAAATATTTTCCTTGGAAAATGCCGAACATAAATATTAAGATTGGTATTTAACAGAAATTTTTGTTTTTAAGTTAGCTGTTCATAGTCAAACTCGCAGACGCTCGCAAGGAGCTTTTTCCAAAAATTATATTTGGGGTCCAGGGGTCTAAAACATATTATATCCGCAAAATCTGATTTTTGGTCGGAAGTCAATATTTTCCCTTCTTTCTCTTTCTCTTTCCAACAAAAATTTTATTTAGGAAACCAGCGAATCTCCACAGCACATTTTGTATGTAATGCAAAAACTCTTCAACTTGCTTAGGCAGGTGATCGAGAAATATCAATATTAGTTGTACCAGAATACTAACTTAAATTTCGGCTGTCGTTGGTATTTTTCTAATTAAAAAAATAGTTAACCAATATTATTTTAAAGATTCTGCGTACTCTACTTTTTGATATACACATCTCACTTAGTTCAGTAATTATTGATTTGTTTTTAATGTAATACCATGAAAATACTACATATTCTGGACACCTATATAGGCTATCATGTAGTTATATATCCCTAGTTTACAGTTTCAGTTAATATGCATGACCTTAGAACTTTTGGAAACTTAATCTTTTAAATTTGTCATAAAATACTTTAAATATAGTTCTTTAACATTAACATTAAATTTTCTGTAACATTAACATTATTCTGGAAAAAATAAATATGGATTTAATTTTTTATAAAAATAAATTATATTAGGTATTAAAACCTGAATGCAAAGACCTTTTCATATCAAGAACATATTTTATGTCTTCTTTCAGCTTCTAAAAAGTTTAAATAAAATGAATAAAAATTTCATCAAGGCATTTAACGTGACAAAACTCTAAGAAATCATGATTAAGAGAAAATAAAGTTTTGAAATTTCGCAAGCTATTTACACACATCTAGCTACGTAGTTGTGCGTCACGTTTATTCACTCAAATAACCAGAAAGACAAATCTGAAATTACAACTAGATTATAAAGTATTTGACTATTTGTTTTATTACAATTTAAATTGTATTGTTTTTCAAAATACTATACAAATCAAAATTTAAGCACCCATATAAGTTACTTTATTTAATTTTTCTTTTATAAAAATACCATTCAGAACGAAATACTTACAATATTGCTTTTTCCAGTAAAAAAACTAGCAGTATAATATGAAATTTTCTATCTGCCACTTTTGGAAGAGCACTAGAGATACGCTGCTGAATTTAACTGCTGTTATTCCAGAAAATCCATCTCTCAATGAGCGTAACGGAATATCTGCAAGAAAGAATACTTCATCTTATCATGCGCGGACAAATTATTGGTTAAATATAGGCGTAAGTTTTTACGGCCGGGATCCATAATTTTAAAATTGCTGGGTTCTTTTGCCGTGGCTTGTAGGTTTAAACATTGTTCTTTAAAATTGTTCTTCCTAGTGCTTCATCTCAGTCTGTGAGGGACATCTTCAGAGGTAATATGCTCACGTTGCTATCTCAGTCAGGAATTGTTCTGTTGTTGACATTTTCGGTTTATATTTTCATTCCCAGAATGATTGCAAATGCTCTAAATAGCAGCTGCATCCTGTAAAAATGAAGCCACTAAAATTCTCTCAAAAGCTATATACGACATGGTTTTTCAATGGCTTGCAATTGCCTTGTGTATGTCATGTTAAATTTTCTGTATGTTTAAGAATATTAAAACTGGAAAAAAACTCAATATTTGTTAATTTTCTACTTGTATAGTATTTTGTTCTTGTTTAAATCGCAAAAATAATGACTAAAATGATATTGAGAAGCACAAAGTTTTTAAAACAAATAAGTCAAATCATAACTTGGTTCTGTCGATCTTTGCCTTTATTCATATACTTAACGTACAACAGTTGTTTTAACAATAAGCACGTAAACATTACACTTTTAAACCGTTAGACCAATCATAGAAATTTAATGTTTTAACATTAATCCAACATACCAAGGACTTATGTACCCAAAACATTTTGGAAATCAAGCACTATTAATCATAAGTTCATTCTTGAATATAATTTGAGAATTTTAGATGTGACGGTACCTAAATATACTAAAATTTCCTGAATATTTACCCGTTACTGGTCCAAAAAAGAAGTGATGAAGGCAATGGAAACATTGGTCCCAAATTCAGAAATTTAGAGCTTAAATAGGAATGGAACGGAATGTAAATGCAGGGAAAAAGTAGAAAATAAATGTCTGATTTTTAACGTAGCAAAGCACATAAATCTCCAAGTAGTCACTCGGCTTCTGTCACGTTTTTCACGTTTTTCAGTTTTCAATAAAATAGTTTATTGCCAACATATCACAAATAGTTAACAAGATCAGGAATGTCTTTAAATTTTTGGACGTAGAAATTCTTGCAATGACATAGTTTTCAAGGAGTAAATATTGAATTGTATCCATTGTGTTTGTCAACATCCTTGAGAGCAAATTATCTTCCACAAATCATTCAGTGTAGAACAAGCACGAACATTCAAAATACCTTATTATCTACTCATTTTCAAACACCTGCTCTAATTTTCAGATAAACAAGATTTTTAGATTTGCGTTCAACTGAAGCATTGAGAAGATTTCAAGAAACCTCATATCAGACATTTCATGTTATAGATAAAACAATTTACTTGCGTATTTACTCCGGTGAAGTGCATTTCTCAGTAATTAAACAAGTCAGTATTTAATTTAATTTGGCAAACAAATCTGTAAAAACGTTTGGATGCAGCTTTATACATTCGCTCTTCTCCGCCTTGACCATTATATAATCAAAATGTTCAAATGAAGCAAACTAAATTTGGAGGAACAACATTTTATTCAACTTTCCTAAGATTCATCCACCGAGGAACCGTCAAACCAGGTTTTTGGTTTGTAGGTGTAACTTGGAATATGAGCTTCGACTGGGTGAACTTTATTTTCAGTCTCTTCTCAAATTCTTAAAGACAACAAGCTCGAGCAGTGGCTCTGGCAGTTTATCATCCTTATTATATTCCTTTAACAATTACTAGTCTGTATTCTCCGTCACCACATTCTAGTTAAATGAAAGATCCAATGTTAGGATTTTTTTTTCCGTCGATGATATGCATAGCTCATTCTGACGTGGAGCATGTGTTTAGCAAACTAGAGTAGCTGTTAACTAATTTCAAAGTTGTAATAAACACAAGATGATAGCAATTTCTGGGCGGTCGTATTGCTTTATTCAGCAATTATTTGTTATACTGAGGACATACATATATGTATACAGTTTCCCAACTTAGCTGCATTATCAGAGGCGATTATTATCTTTTTTGTTTCCTTCAGAATTACAGTTTAATGCATTTCCAATGTTAAATCCATCACGATTTCTCACTCCCCTTTTTCTCTATAAACATATTTTATTTTAAATAGTTGATTCTCCTTTATTAACTACAATTGGAGTCTAATAGTTGATGTAAAAGTCCATTTATTTGCAGATTAAACCAAAACAAAGGTGCTGATAACCTTTAAAGGCTGTTACACCTATTATTTTCATCGTTTACACCATTTCAGATAGTGCAAAATATCATTATACTTGCTCGAAAAAAGAATTTATTGAAATTACAATTTAGAATTGGGCATTGAGACAGCCCGTGTTGAGGGTCCGTGGTCTATATTCGCAGTTTTCAAGTAGGAGCTTCAATCGGTCATTCAAAACTGTGAAGCATCCCGAAGGTCCAATGCAGTTCGCAGTCTACCACAAAAACTGTAGGTTCTCTCGTTTAATCGCCTTCTTCAATATCGCCGTACTAAGGAAGGTAACCATCGCCAGCCACTGGGTGCTTCCAGCTAATAGATGATCCAGCCATGTATCACTGCATCACTTAGTAAAATAAGGTTTCCCCGAAGGTTTCCTTAAGTAAAGAAAAGGTGTTTGAGGACAACAGCAGGCTAAAATTTAAATAAAAGAAAGGCGATGGAAGGCCTTTGGAATCAGATGGCAATGAATTCAAAAGAGCAAAGCCTTCAGTGAATCACAAATGACAGATGGCAAACAAAACCATAACGGCTGATACGAAGGAGTGCTAATATTATGATAAATAACAAAGTGAGAAAGTATGCTATCCATAGAGTAAGTGTAACATTCACTGAAAATGAGATTTGTCAGAACGGATAAACTGAAATGACACTTAGATTAAGTTTTTTCTTCTTCAAGGAGAGAATCATAGCTCTAACTATAGGTATGTGGATTTTGTGTTACACGGTGTGTCGAAAACATGACCCTTATGATGCGTTACTTGTGAAATGTCTACTGGCACATTCTATTGGTGTAGAAAATATGTTTAATGTTTGCAAATACTATAAGAATATACAAAAATAAGTTACAATTCTGCAAAAGGCAGCCCAGAAGAATTTCTATTACAATCTTGTAGCATCATTAAATTTTACTAGTCTTTGCAAGCTTTAACTTAATACTACGCATGAAATAAGTATTATATTTTGTGGTTCAAAACCCAAATGTTAGTTTTCCATTTATACATAACATTATAAAATGCATCTAAGATTCAAAATAATTTTAAAATTATATTACCTGAAGCATGTAAAATACCTTTCCTATGCTAGGGTAGAGTTGAAATAAATCATTTACACATGTTTCCTAAACATTCTTTTTTCTCCGAGTTGTTGCATGTTTTCAGGTAAAAAGTTTAAACAATTTAGTCTAGAAAAGATAAGTGATTTGTTGTACTTGGAAAAATTATGGTTTGGTGTTATATCATCTACAGGATATTTCTGCAGTCTAAGAAACATTGTTCACATATTTTGTAAACTCAATTGAATTACTTTTAAGTCCAATATCAAAACTATTTTGAACATTTAGGTTTCAAAGAGAAATTATGTCGTTTAGTTTTCATAAATTAAAATAAGGTAATTATAAATGTGATAAAATTATATCTTAAATATGCAAAAATTATAAATATTTTCTCTGCCTCAAATTTGTCTTCAAGAGTTGTCTTCGTTTTACACGTGTTATTTTTATACCTTCAGTGTTGTTAGTTTTATCCTATGTTACAATTTTGTAGAGTCTGTATTTGATATTCTTTCTTTAAAAAACATGTCCGCTCTTCGAAGCATTTCGGTCCTGCAAAGATCTGTGGTTATTTATTTAATATCATTTTACATATTTTTGGATCATATTAAATAACTTTTAACTTCTTATTTCGTATTTCCGGACGTATATTCAGGGATTAGATGAAGTTATGTTACTACACTTTTGGACAGTATTTATTATCATTGTTATCAAGTCTTAATTTCCCGATGTATTTAAACTCCTGTCTTGTTTAGTTCAATGAACATTTTCTCATAAACTAAGGATTCTATTCTTTTAAAATATATACACAAAATTAACCTTCAATAAACGTTTATGCAAATTATTGTGGACTATGATTATTTATTAAGGTAATGAATCTGTGAACTTAAGAAAATTCAAACTATGCATGATATCTTATTGAAATTTATATCAGTTATCAACACAATAATAGTAACATTTCTTCCATGTATCAACATTATCACTTGAATGGTTATTTAAATAATATTGTTAGTGTCCAAATTCATTGCTTTAATAAACTTGAGCCATGTGTCCTGTTTTTAAAAATATCACATTAAAAGTTCAAGTTTTACAGTAAATAAGCTTAAAAATAGGCGTATCATATCACTTTATTTTACATTAATCATAATTATTGTAGAAAATTATTACATTTGATAATTTCCAAACTTTTGATTTTTATAAATTTGGTACACAAATTATTTCTCAAAATTGGAGCTTTATTTCGAAAAAGTATAATGATTATTTTCTGTGATGTACTTTTGAGAGAAATTATAATAGTTTTGAAGTTAGTGAAAAATTGAAACATTTTAAGTGCGTAAAAGAGTTGGAAAAAAGTTTACGAGCAAACCAGGCTTAAATTTGGGCGTGCATATAAATAAGCATGTGCCTACCCATTTAAAACTTCAGTTAATTGACAGATAATTGCACCAAGTGGATAACTATATATTTTTCTAAATTTTAGAATTCGTGTTATGTTATGACACGAAAGTTTTTTTTTTTTTTAATTTTTCAAAATGTTTGGTCAAATTTCAGAGATGCACCACCTTAAGTATAGATTCTGCTATATTTATTGTCATTTTATTTCATTGTAAAACAATAGTTATGTTCCTGTATTCTCTACGAACACAAGAATGTCTCTCACGTTAAAAAAAGTAACTAAATATTGCGTTAGGGATGAACGAATACCTGATTTAAAAATTAAAGTAGTGACTTTTAGTAACTATTTTTGTATAAATGGTGTCTTATTAAGTGTATATCTCACTTGAAGATATTCATATATAATAAAATTAATTCTGGTTTCCCTTAACAAAGGTGTCAATATAATATCCTTATCAGAACTGCAAATTCAGATCTACCTATGACGTTATGTGACTTTCATTGTATTTAGTGCATAAGTAATATATTTAATTAATGAAGCCTGAAAACTGTAAAGTTTATTTCGTTGTTAGAGGGAAAAAATAAAGTTAACATTACCCAAGATTTCTAATAATATATTTTCTATCTCAGAGTTAAAAGTTGCTACGCATCATCCAGTAAATTGTAGCCTAAGAGCGCCTCACGGAGTATCCAGGTGCTACCTGTCAAGCTGCGGAATACGGCAAGTAAACTCCCGGCAAGTGGAGTCGGTCTAGTGCACCGAGTTCCAATTTGGCTTTCGGTGAATGTAGGCCAATGTTTTAAAAAAGCTGATGTGTTCCATTTACATGACTTTCTCTATGTATCTGCAACAAATTATTGTTAAAAAGCTTATGCGTCTATTTACTTCTTGCTAATCGAGAAAAAATTAGCAGAAATAGTCTTATTAATTGCTTCCTTGTAAGTAGAAGCGAAATAAGACAGAATCACAGGTGAAAGCGAGTCAAAAGCTGCTTGCTATGTGACTGAAGCTCCTTTGTATGGACAGGAGTTGAAAAAATCCCTCGTATGAGAAGAGTACACTTTTTAAAGCTGAAACCAAAGACAAGGGATGTCTAAAATACGATCAACTCCACGAAAAAAATGTATGACATAAATTGTGTGATTTAACGTGCTCTACATTTCTTGCACAGTGAGTTTTTCTCCATCTCTTAAGGCTTACCAGTTATGCCAAATTCCGTAAAATTCATCCATAGTAAAGTAGTCTTCAGAGATTATTCCCATAAAATTCAAGATACACATTTTACTTGTCATGCAAATATGTTCATATGCATTAATTTAATCAAAATCGTTACAGCCGTTTTTGAGAAAATCAAAATTTTTGAAATTTTTCCATGTAAAGGTTAGTTTGGGGTGGGTGAATTTTTCTCAAAGTCTTCGTGTTGCATCCCTGGAAAATAGCAAATTTAAATACTAAGTTTCATATTTTACTGACTTTTCGTTTTTGATTTATCGTGTTCATAGACACACGGACACACAGACCTTTTTCCAAAAATGCTTCTTTTCGATACAGGGGATCCTGAAACGTATATTTCCAGTGAAATCTCGGAATCGAATTTTTGGGTGGAGTACAACACCTTCTCTATTCACTATATATAGTACATGCAGAGAAACTAAAACGAATAAAATTGTTCGTCAAGTTAAAAAACTCATCTGGCAACTTTTGAACTTTTCCGTCTCAGCATTTTGAGCTGTAAGCCACCAAAATGGCTATAAAGAGTTCTTAATTCCGTTGATAATCTGTGTTGAGCAACACCTTTGTAGGGATCCCAGATTTTTCTTTAATTCTGTTTAAGGGTTGTTTTCAGTTTGTTCTAAAATCTGTTATTATTTTGTTAAACTCCTCTATTTCTAGTCCGTTTTTCATTGGGTTTTTATGTATAATTTAGTATATCCAGCTATGGTTCTGAAGAACTGCATTTCTGCCGTTTGAATACTTCTTTTATATTTTGGTTTCATAGCCCATGTTTTTTAACCATATGATAAAATTGATATAGCTATTATTTTATACAAGTTTATTATTGAATCTTTTCTTGTTATATTTTTAAGATCGTTTTGTTTTACCTGCTATGTAGTTAAGTTTATTTAGTTTTTTATTAGAATATGTTTCTGATCCATGTGTTATTTCACACCGGAGGAAATTAAACCTTGACACTTGTTCAGCTGTTTTGGATTCAACTTGATGAATACCTTTAAATCTCAGTGCTTGGTTTTGTTTATATTTCCAGGTTGTATATTTTGGTATAAATGAAAATATACGACGCTTTATTCTCTTACAAAAATGTCATAATGATGTTTATTTAGATACACATACTTATTTCTGTAAGGGAAACGGGTTTTCATAATAATAATAATAATAATAATTTTCAAAGTACATAAAATGTACTAATTCCAGAAAAAGTAATGTTTCATTTATAACCCAAATTAAAGATATACATATGTATTTAAAATTACTTGGTATATTAATAATCAATTACCACTACGAAGGTGGAGCAGTTTAAAAACTTGTCAGTCACCAATGAGGTATATAATCTGAAACAGACTTTGAGAACTCCTTGCAGTTTACAGAAAACATTGACACCGTTGAGAAATTTAACATCATACCAATATCCTAAATGCTAGCTCAGTTGATTAGAGCAGCGGCACGTAAGCCGTAGATCCATGGTTCAAATCGATAGTAACATTGAAGTTTTCCGCCTGATTTTACTTTACTTACTTATTACATTGTTTCACAATAATTCCATTAGACTGAATTTAATGTCGTACCGGTATGTTGTTATGTCAGTTCAATTGATTAGAGCAGCTTAAAATCCGAGATTGAAATTGGTGGTGACATTGCATTTTTCAGTCTGATTTTAGTTTTCTTACTTGGTAAATTGTTTTGCAATAACCCCATAAGACTGCTGAATTTGGAATTTGTGACAGATGGATAAGTTAGGCAAAGTAGAAGTTTGAGAGCATCTGTTTCTGACATCTATACAGACATTCACAATTAGCTCTTGTCTAGCTCTTCCAAAATCGTCTTTTCGGTAATGTTATTCTCCTAGAAACGAATATAACATCAATTTAGGTAATTTATAAATTCTATTATTACTAAAATAGTTTGTGAAGTATACACACAAAATGATTTTGTCTATTTGATTGCATAAAAAACTATTAGATTGGATTCTTCAATTGTTGGAACATTGCATTTGGAATGAATATCGTTATTCTTTAAAAATCTTGCTATACCTTAAAACCACTAGGTAAATAAAAACATGCAATACATAACGGTTTTTATTCTGCCTGTTCGCTGCTCCAATGATATGTTGTGATATTTTTCAGGTATGCGTGGTATGGTGACTGTCCAATACCAAATATATTTTCTGAGAGTACTTACTGAGGTGCTACCTGAGTTTAAAATAAGCAATTAACTGTATCTAAATCTACATACCAGGTTATTATAACTGCTTAATAATAAATCTGTACTTAAATGTTGGAGGCACAATTTATTTACGTACTAAAGTAAAGAGTTAAAATTGCCGACGATCCCTTTGCAGCCACCGCGAAATGGGTAATGAGCCTAGCGTTGCGCTAATAATTAGCAAAATCTTGAAGTACGAGATTATAGCACTAGAAGCTCAAGAGGCACAGAGGATCTCGGATCGCAATAGGCGCTAGGGTAACTAAATTCTCTAAATACACATCTTGTACCTATTAACTAAACTCCTGTCTACATAATATTACTACACCACAGCTCCAATGTTTTACGTTGCCAAATTGTACACACTTTTCATTCCGTTTGAATTGATCAATCCTAAGTATTATCCAAATTTGCTAATTCTCAGAAGTGCCTAACGTACACCTTTAAGCGCCTTAATGCACCTTACTGAATGAATTTAACCTTTATCCTTGTTTGCTAGATTCCTGGAACTTAATTACCTTAGCTACAATGACAGAGCTAATTTCTTCTTTCAACGCAAATTGCCCATACTAACGACTCTTCCCAGGCAACAGAATTCTTCAAAACTGTGCTTTTTATTTATTCTTTGAACTTATTATTATTAATTTAATGCAACAGTAATTGCTATTTCACAGGAGTCTCACAAGGATCCTTTAAACTCTCAATTAAGAATGTGTGTATAATACGGAATTCCATTAAAAAGTAAACTGTTCTACGAGCAATCGAAGAATAGTATGAGAATGAGATCTTAGATCTCTTGCAGCCTCCCTGTTGTTTCCCTGAAAGATGAGGCATTGGCATCCCTGTTGGACGTACGAGATGTCTAATTATTGCCTCATTTTTTAGAAAAGGAACTGTTTATTAACTGCTTTTAATGGAGTAGTACAATAGAAAAAGTCAAACTCAAATGCCAAATAATTAGCAGCAAAAATCAAATTTAGCCAAACTATAATAGGAAAAAATGAGTTGTGAGAGCAGAATAATTAAGTAATTGTGATTTCAATTTACCTTAATTCAAAGTGTTAGCATGCATAACATAGTTTAAAGGACCGTATCTCTCATCCGTAGGAACGAAGTTATCGAATACAATAGAAAATAGAACCTCTACATAATTCATACTGTTGGTATAAATTATGCAGCGATGGTGCCAATAGTAATATGCAATTTTAGAACCACTTTATATTTTATACGTTTTAAAAATGTCAAAGATTGGTTTCTAAAGAACTAAAAATTTAAGAAAGCAATTTTCATCAAATAACTGACTGATCTATGATAAAAACATTTTTGGACCACTACCATAAACAAAACAAGAACTTCTAAATAATGGTTGTTTTAGTTTGTTCTGGCACTAGAAGTAGTGTAGCAAACTTTAGATTAGAGGCTTCATTCCCTGTGTATACTACTATCCTAATATTATTAATATTTACATTTTCAAATTTCTTTGGTATCATTTTAATAATGCAATGAATTATTGGAAGTTTTTTGTAAAATGTTATATGTGATGAATAAGTAATTAAGTTTCTATCCAGGTAATTCACTAACATATAATTTATTTTTTCTTTTAATAATACTAATAAGAATTTAAGCCTATTAAAGCCTATTCGACAACAAAAATCGAACTGTGCCCCATTGAATACATTTTTGCAAATAGGAAGAATGGTTTTCAGAGATACTTTTCTGTAAAAGCTGCTGATACAATTTTCCAAACGTTTTAATAAATGTTTTACATGATTTTTTTCGCGGCTTTAAAACAAGAACTTTATGTCAGCTTTACTCTCTTCAAAATTTGGAGTGAAAGAATATTGACTATCAACATATAATATAGAATGGAATCTATATCAAAGACCATGACCACATCCAAGTACCAAAACTTAATACTTGAAAAGCAATGTTTTAGCTTCCTCGATATCTTCATTCAACGTGTACTTTATTAAGAATAGGATTTTCTGTGGAAAGACCGTAAGATGGCACATTCGAGGTTATATCAATATATTACTCAAAAGAAACTATGTATTCTAGAAAAAATATGTATTTATTTCCTTACGGCAATACATCTATGAATACCCAATATGCTACAAGTTGTATATTAATTGTTTATATTTAACACAGGTCCAGAAATTAAACATAATAATACTTACAAACTTTTAAATGTTATGTCAAACCGCTGTGAATACATACATTTTCTTAAACATAGGCGTAATATTTCATGGACGATGTCTTTAATTTTATATTCCAAAGTTTCCGAACTATTAAAACACCTTTGACCATTTCGTCTCTGTATGTGAGGGATATCTTCAGAGGTTTTTTCACTACATAATTTTTCTCTCAAGAACTTTACTCTCTAAAGAGTAATTTGAGAGAGATGTGATGACAGCACTTTTGAAGATGTCCGTCATAGCTTGGGGCGAAACGTCAGGTCAAAATTTATCAACAGTCCAACATACTTAACCTATAGATCACGGCAAAATAATTCACAAGCTTTGAAATATAAAACTGTTAATTTTTATACATTATTTATCAATTTATGATGAGAAAATGTCTTATTCTCTTTAGACTAACCAGTTTATCGCTTATCTTCCGAAATTTTAATTAGGGGATAGTATAACAGAATGAAATTGTGGTGTTGGGATTTCCCAGTTTTAATTAGTTTTAGAGCAAAAATATAACCTTTTATTTATTTGTTCAGTGTCCTTGGTTGTGAGTTATAGTAATCATTGTTGAACTGTTTAATATTGTAGCTAACACAAAATGTTTACATCCGCAGCTGCTGACCAGGAAATTTGAGGCCCGGAAGTCAAAAATGTTGGTTTGAGGAGCATTTACAATAATGAAAAAAAAAAAAAAAAAAAAAAAAAAAAAAAAAAACGGAGCCTAAGCTTCAGTTACAGTACCAATTAAGCAGTCATTTGTGGCATTAGGTGTTTGATTTTATAAACCCAAATAATTTACATGAAAGTAGAAGCTAAACTTGTAATGAAAAGAGAGAGAGAGAAAAAGAAAACAGGAACTTTTAAATTATCTCATTTTACCCAAATTACACATATACATTGTCCTTAGCTTATGCAGAGTATTTTCGATGTATTGTTAAAATCTGAAAAAGTAAAATAATGCCAAATTACATTACAATAAACAAAATATTTGTTATTCTGAATATAATTGTTGTCATTAAATTTCCCTTAATATCATAACATTTTACAATATTATTTAATATAGAACATTTTAATGTGAAATTTAATATTAAAAATGTTTGATAAGAAAATATGTAAATGTCTTAATTTACAATTAAAATAATTTTGAGATTTAAAATAGCTTAAAATATGTTTCCTTAAATTACTTACGAGCTTGGTACGTGACCCGTTACTTTTTATAAAACAAAGCTTTATCCGTAATTATACCGGAAGAAATAGGAGAATTTTATAAAAGAAAGAGCAGCAACGCTCAGGAAAAAAAATTAAATTATAAAAATGAACTTTGACCATTAAAAGTTACGCCATAATATAAATAAAACACCTTGATCTCAACTGTAATATTCTCTGTTATTGAGATTGAATGCATTCTTAGATTTTATATTCAAATTTTGAGTGTCCTAGAAATTCCTTTACACTATTTCTAGCTTATCTGGTGAAACAAGGTTAGGAACCGAATATTATCTTCGGTTTCACAATAAATATTAAAAAGCTTTTTTTTTTTTAAGAAGGGAGTCATTACGAACAATCGCATTTTGAACGTTTCATCTCCTGCGCTACTTGCGGTCCCACGATGCTTATATTGTTCATAATTTAAAAAACACTGCCATTTATTTATATTTTCTTCTGTGTTGCAAGTTTACTTTCTCTACTGCGTAAGAGGGGAGTATTCAACTTCACTAAATCCGATTCGATACTTCACTGGAAATGTACTATTTGAGGTTCCATGAATAAAAAAAACAACTAACAAGACAAAAAAATTACAACACATTTTTAGATTTTGTGGCATCAGTGGCTGTGAAGAATATAACTCAAAATAAAAATTCAGTTAAATACAGAACTTGGTATTGAAGTTCAGTATCTTTTAAGGATGCAATATGAGGATTTTTCAGAAAAGTCTTCTTACCAAAGTGTTCTTTATTTGGCAAAATTTTCGGTGTTTTTTATTTTTTCAGAAATGACTCTAATGATTTTGTTTAAAATAACGTATCTTTAAGATATTTTCATGACAGACAAAATACATATCATGAATTTTCTGTGAATAGACTCTAAAGCCTCTAAAGTCAGTCTGAATAAATTTACATAACTGGTAATTACTGTAAGAGATAGACAAAATCTTTGAATATAAAAATATAGATTTTATTAAACCACAAAGAATTTCATGAATAAATTGTTTTATTGTCTTATCAGTTCAAAAAATTGCTCCAGTAATAAGAGTGTGATAATTGAAACTGATCAAACAAATAAAGGCATTTGGGCTTGGGTTATATAAATTGGTTTTATATTAATTATGGTAATAATAAAATTTACGCCTCCTACAATTCTGGATATACCATATATTTTCTGTTGAGTTAGCCATTTTTAGATATTCCTTGTAATTGGTTTCAATTTTAAAATACTTAAGTTTTTCTGAAATAGGACATCGTTATTCAATTTTTGTTCTCCTGCTCAGGAAGCAGCCTTCACATGGCAACTAGCTCTTGAATGACTTAAGCTTCGCTATAGCCTACTGTATTTCCCTGTGTATCTACAAGGATATACATCTATGTAATAAAAACATTTCTACAAATCTATGTTTTGATCAATATGAAGGAAGTGGAAGTATAAGCTATGTTTAAGTATAGTTTGCTGAAGGTGTAAAGCATTAGATTTTTGTTAACTTTAAGTCTCTAAAGTAAAAATACTAAACTCCATTATGTTACAAAGTGTCTCATATGTATTTTTGTAGTTTGTTGTAATACAGATTGGGAGGTGATTAAGAGAAACAATTTTATCTTTAGTAGAGATTATGTGTTTTGAGCGACCCTGGCTTTCTGTGTTGTGTTTACATACATCACTCCACCTTAGTCGGACAGGGCAAAGAGCAAAGGCCCTGTTAGGTAAACAGCAAAACGTATTAGATAGGTAATAACAGCCATCCTAAAAAAATCAAGAAAACGTGACTTTAAATACAGCAAAGAAAAAAAACGGCAAATACTGGATATCACATGGTCCACTTCTTCACCTTGCACCCTGCATATAAAGCTAAAGTTCTTGTATCCTTTTCCACAACTCCTTTCAGTAATAAAATGTTATCATTGTGAGAATAAAATAAGCGACAAACTGAAAATTCAACTATTTTCTTATTCGAAGTTTTTAATAGTGTATAGGATCAGCTTTTGCTGAAGAAGCTTTCTAAAAATATTTTACTTTAGTGAATTTTTTGGAAGATATAATTTTAAATTAATGTTTTGCCTCGCATATTTAAGCAAAAATGGTAAACTCAATGCGGCAGGATAAAATCGGATACACACGCTTGAAATAATTTAATAAGCCTAGGGGAATTTGTTCTAGGAAGCGTTAATCAGCAATATTCAAGCATGGTGTAGCTCTCGAAATAGTCTTGGTAACTGAATCTTCAGCTAAGGTACGAAGTAGCCATCTATGTGATATCCTTAGAGATCCAATTTCAGTCGCCTTCATTCATATTCTCCATTAAGGATTTTCAGTCAAAAAATTCAACGTTTTAATTACTGTTTTACATAAAAGGGTGAAGTGTTTCTTCGTTATTTCATTTGAAATACCTCAATATCTGTCCTAGAAGTAGAGTAACTGTTAAAATATAGGATTGGCTGCACATAACTTCGTCTGATTTGCTTGAGCAATTGTCATCTGCTAGATATCAAATTACCATTAAATTTTTCATGCTTTTTCAAATCTACCACTTTTTCCGGGACCACGAAGGAAGACAGAGCCTAGGAGTAACATCTAGCCTGGTTCCCAAGGTTGCGGGGTTCAAATCGGTGGAGGCGATGGACTTTTTCAGGTGTAACAACCCTTAGTAAACCTTTAGTAAACCTCCAGACTAATCCTCCGAGAAAAATTAAGCTGTCTTTCTCGTCCAATATAAAATAGAACGTTGAGAACCACAGCAGTTAAAGACCGTCCACAAATAAAACTCCATTACATGAAGAGAGGCTCAGGATTGAAAAAAATAAGCTTTATCAACTCTTAAATCAAGCAAAACAGATCAAAAGAGGTGTAAATGGAAGACAGAACTGGAAAAGGAATAATATTCTGATGACCCAAGCTATGGTGAAGGCCTCTACTGATGCTTATTTCCCGCAAATACAAATTTCCTCACATAAGGAATGTTTTCTCATTTGTTAATATTTTGATCTCAAATTATAGAATATCTTTGTGTTGGTGTTTAAATACACTAAAATAAGAGTTTTGAAAATACTTACAATTTGGCAAAATGTTTAACCCAAACATACTCTAAAATTTGGGGTAAATTGTCACGGGAAAATTATTTTTCAAAACCTATTAAACTTTCTGAAAACTGTTATTTCAGCTATTATAAGGATATTGCTTTCCGTACCCCGTTAAAAGTTATCACATATACTTTCAAAGCCAAATTACGTTTCCCGGCAAGAACACTCCTGAAACAGGCTGTATTTTTTGAGTATACATTTATGAACTATCTCAAACGGGTACTACGTTTGTTTATGAAACAGAATTACTCTATAGGATACAAAAATACTTCTATAATACGAAATTTTAAATTGTGTGACAAGAAAAAAAAACTAATACCCAGGAGGTGAAATTTACACAATAGGTGCGTTATAAAAAATCTGATGTGCTGCATTCACATAATTTTCTCTACATGCCTGTAACAAATTATTGTTAATAAGCTTATTCTTCTGTCTATTTAATGCTAAAGTATTGTAGAAACGGTAGTCCCTTTATAAGTAGAAGGGAATACACTAGGCTAAACCAACACTCAAATGTTTTAAAATGTGGTTGCTATGGGATTGAAATTCTCTTTGCGTGGTCAGATGTTCACAAGTTTCCGTATGAGAAACGTTCAAGTATATTAAAACTGAAGTCAATAATAAGTAATATCTCGAAAACGGCAACTCCACGAAAAAAATGTATGACATAAATTGTGTGTTTAGTATCTTCCAGGGATGCGTCAAGAAGACTTTGAGAAAAATCCTCCACCCCAAACTACCCTCTACATGCAACGTTTTTTCGAAAATATTGATTTTCTAAAAAACTGGCTAACGATTTTGATTAAAATATCGTATAATAAAGACATTTACCTGACAAATAAAATGTATATTTTGAATTTTCTGGGAATAGCCTCTGAAAACTACTTTATTCTGGGTGAATTTTACGAAATTTTGCATAACTGCTAAACCGTAAGCGATGGATAAAAACTTACCACACAAAAATGTAGATCACATTAAGACACACAATTTATGTTGTTTACATTTTTTTCATGGAGTTGATCGTTTTTGAGATATTCCTTGATTTCGGTTTCAGCTTTGAAAAACTTAACTTTTCTCATACAGGAATTTATCAACTCTTGTCCATACAAAGGAACCTCAGTCCCATAGAAACCAACTTTTGATTATCATTTTAACCTATGGTACTCCCTTATTTCGTTTCTACTTACAAGGAAGCAAGTAATAAGACTATTTGAGGTAATTTTTTTCTCGATTAGCATGAATTAAATATTACCATAAGCTTTTTAACAATAATTGGTTGCATAGATGTAGAGAATGTCATGTGAATGGAACACATCGGATTTTTAGAAAATGCGCTCCATGTGGCCACTATCCATTGCAATACAGTCTTGTACCTTGCGTCTCGTGGAATCACGCATACTTTGTAAGAACTCTGGTTATTGCCAGATTATGTCATAAGCAATTTCTCGTAGTATATATACTTCATTTATGGTGGCTCTATACACCATGGTTTTTAAATATCTACAACGCCAAAAAATCTAAGAAATGTAAAGTCATAAGAATGGAAGAACCGGTATTGGTCCTTCCGACCAATCCATTGCTCATGGATTAGCTGTTACATATAGTGAAACTGATGCAACGTTTCCATAGTAACAAACCTCAATTTAAAATGTGCTCTCTTTAGTTTTGTGCCAAAACGTTTGAAGAGCAATTTTATGCTCCCGTGCAAAATAAGACCATCACTCATAAAATATTAGATTTACGACCAAGCTTATAGAAGGCAGAATCAGACTGATTAATTGAATTAATTTGAACCACGGATCTCCCGGCTTCTAGATGGTTATTCTAACCACTGAGCTACCATGACAATATGTAAGCACGTCTTTGAATTCCCCAACTGACTCGAATGTTTCCTGGTAAACTACAAGGTGATCTCAAATTATTTTGAGATGACAACCCCTAATGGTGACTTATCTTGTGGCTTAACGGGAACCCACGAGTCAGTTGGGGAATTTAATGTGTGCTGGCATGTTGCCGTGGTAGCTCAGTGGTTAGAGCAAGCGGCCAGAAGCAGGGAGATTCGTGGTTTAAATCTCGGCTATGGAGTTGAATTTTTAGTCTGACTCTACCTATCCAACTTATGTCCTACACTCGAATTGTGTGAAAAAAAATAAAAATGCTTATAGAAACTTCCGGTTTTTTTTGTCACTTACCATCACAGCATAAATATTGGAACAGTTTTTTTCCGGCACCCTGTTATATGATACGGATTACTGCATTAAAATAAAATGGTTTAGGGATCAGTAGGATTTGCATGAAAGCAGACAATAAGTTCATAAAGACAGTCTTGTTAACTTGTTCTACTGAAATTTGTTCCAACTGTCGATATAAAACATGTCTTTATCTTTAAAACCATTTAAATTAATATAAGATACCACAGAACTCCAGCAGTTTTGTGAGAAAATAGATGAACAGTCGAAAGTTGAGCATTTGATGTCAAATTCAGCTTCGTCTTTTTTTTTTGTTTGTTTTCAGCTTTACTAATACATCCACTGCTTATTTTCACTTATCTCTGCTATTTTATGTGCTTGTATTTAATTCAAATGAATACTTTGTGCATAGTTAAATGAGCGATAGAAGCTGCAAATGGTTGTCTGTAGGGAATGTCTTTCAATGTTATAAAATAAGTCGCATTGCAAATAAATTAATACATTAAATTCATTAATTAGAGCTTAGTGGAAATAAGCACAGAAATTAACATTATAGAACGAAGATAAATAAATAAATAAGCATACCCAGGTCTTAGAGAAAAAGCTGCAGAGCTGCTGATTGCAAGAGACTGCAAAAAGGAACGAGGAAAACAATTTCTAGAAAGAAGGTTACGACGCAGAATTAAAAAAGAACTCTAGTTATAATTAACTTAATGAGAACAGGAAAACTAAAAAAATAAAAGGACATAAAAGCGCTGTAAGAGAGAGAAAAAAACGAGTGGTAAGAAAGACATACTAGAACATTTGAAGTAATTTTATTAGCGATGCAGAGAAAGATGCTTGCGGTAGAAAAGGTTTTCAGACAAAAATCAACATGAGCTTGGGGTATGCAAAAGAAACCCCAGGTTAGTATCACATGTAACACAATTTACCCTGCTTTTCATACTGCACGCAAACATACAAGACTAAAAGAACGGGAGCATCAAAAGGATGAGGTGGAAGAATAAACGAGACTCTTCTGAAACCTCTCATTTGTGGCCAGAAGGTTATTTTAATTTATTTGTATTATTTGGCTAACTTCTTCATAATAAAGCTAAGAAAATAGCTAAAAAGATTGAACAGATTAAAATATTAAATGGGAACGAAATGCTGCAGAACAGCATATTCTTCGAAAATGTAAAGGGCATCTTTATGAGCATGATTCAATCATCTTTTTAAAATGTGTGCCTTTAGACGTTAACACGTTTGTAAAGACATTAAAACTTCTAATGATAAAGTGCATATAATTTATTTAATATATATGTATATTTTAAATCACTAACTTATTAAGACATAGTATTACAGAAAGTCTTATTTATTTTAAATTAAACTGAGTTTTATTTATGAATGCTCTTTAATTGCTGCGGTTCTTGGCGTCCCCATTCTATATTGTGCGCAAAGCACTAATGGGTCTTTGCCCAGATGACTTTTTATCAGGTTTGAGGTTCTTTTAATGCCGTAAATCTACGACACGAGACCAACGGCTTTACTTCCCTTCCGAAGGAAGATAACGCCCGAGAAAGTCCATCGCCCTCCCCGATTTTGAATCCTCGCCTTTGGGAACCAGAGGTTGGTATGTTACCCCCCAACCATGGCTAACGACATTGTCTGCAAAAAAAGCAATACATCAACATCTGGTAAAATCCTCAAAATCTATTAGAATGCTTATAATATTTGCAGAATTACAGCCATTACCCAAAACATTATAATAAGTTGCTTCACACTAAATAAATTACAATGTAACACTGATTTTAAGAGTGTCGGTATCTCAGTTCTATTAAGCAAAATTTAAATACTGGTTCTCACAGTCCCATTCAATAGTGGGCGCGAAGGACCGCTTAATTTTGCTCAGAGGATCTTTATCAGGCTTGAAGTTCCTTTTCCTTGCCGATATAGAACCAAAGGCTTTAGTTCCTTTCCGAAGCAAGCAATGCTAAGGATTTTTTCTCCCGAAAAAATCGGTGAGCTGAGAACACACGAAGCTCTACTGAAAAATTAATTACCATAGCAGGGATTTCAGCCACACATCTCTTGGTTTCCGTTCAGTTACTTTAACCACTATTTATCATAAAAATATCCTGACACAACATTAAGTTCTCCAAATTTGCGTATTTTCCGGTAAAAACTCAAAAAGGTGATCTCAAAAAGAATTAAAAACTATCTTCTAACGCCAAGTTCAGAGACTTTTTGTCAACGTAGTCTACCAAGTTAAGGCCATCATCTCTCAATCAAATTATCCTCCATTCTGTAATTTGCATCTGCGTTTTTATCACTTCGATTCTCTTGGTCCAAAAAAGAAATGTTGACTCGCAAAACACTGTTCCTAAATATTCTGTATTTATTTTTATTTTTCAGAATATCTTCTTCTCTTCATGCTAGGCACATTTACATGTTTTGCAGGTGAATCAAACCATTCTTCCAGCTTGTTTTTTGTCGTTCTGGACTTTCTTCTGAGGCACAATACAATGCAATAATTTTTTCCTCGACATCCTGCAGCATCCATTTCCTTATTTTCTCCTTTTTGCAACCCATCCTGTCAGTGGCTAGATCTGTCTAATCTCTCGAATTTTGACTCGGTCATACAATATCTTAGCAACTATCCCGCTAAGTTTCTCATTTCGGTTGTATTTATTATTCATTGTTATCTTGAAACCCTGCCTTTGTTTCCAAGAGATATGTCATTACTACTCGGACAACCACTTTATAGGCCTTAGCTTTTACTGTTTTCTCATGTATTTATTACTACACACCAATTATTAATTCAGCCAGATACATTTGCCGATTTTAAAATGCCTTAAATAATTTCCTCAATTAGATTGGTACAAAAGTATTTACAGGTTTTCAGAATATATGAAAAATAAAATATGTAGAATGATTCTAAAGCACTTCTGGAATCTTAAAGTTGTATCGATGAAAATCTGTACTGAAAATGCCGAATATTTCCATAGTTACTTTTGTACTTTATTTATTAGACAATATTTTACCTCAATAAATAAGCGATATTTTGAAACAGCTTATGTGGTCTGATAGTTTAGTTTCATGTGAAAGTATCTAGTAAGAAATACGTTGAGTGATTTATTAAAAATCATATTTTTCAATTAAGAATTTTACTGTTGAATACTTCTGTATTATTATTGGTAAGCTAAAGTGAGAAAAGTAAAGTTTTAACGCACCTTAGTAATTTTGGAAACATTTCTCAATAAAGGACTGCATGGTTTACCTAATATAAAACATTTGAGGCTGGAAATGAGGGAATGCAATGAAATTAATAGTTTGAGGTAATTTTTAAGAACGGAAATATCTGCTGAAGCAATAATGTGATAATACCGTCCGGAATGTGATCGCTCTGGTATGCGGCAGTGAAGCTGGAACTGAGAGGTAAACAACGGCGCGATGCAATAGGATCCTTCGGAACGCGAGACGTCCCGCGACTTCATGATTCTTCCCGATATTTAGGATATTTCTCTGAGCTTCATTTTCTGCTACCTTTGACAAATTTACAAAAAGTTTGTGACGTCATTCTCTCGCTATAAAAAGGAGCAAGAACTGCAGTGAGTTGTGTACTGAATTGCACTGAGTCGTGAATAATTGAAGTGTTGGCGCGCAATAGGGCAAGAACCATGGCTAGCATGTTTTCTTGAACAATCAACTGTCTAACGTTGAGTCAATTGTTTGCAGCAGTAATTTAAATATTTTATTTGTAAAAATAATCTGAATCAATAAAGACATTTGTTATAATAATGTTACTTCCCTAAATTGTCCTAAACTACATTTTTGTATATTTTCTAATTCATTATTTATTAAATATAGTAGGGTAATCCATAAGTAAAGATCGATTTGGCATAAGTAAATAATAATGGAAAATTACAACACAAAACTCACGTTATTATATTTCTGAACGTAATCTCCATTCTATTTGAGGCGTTTATTTTCATTTTGTAACAGATTTTTTAGGTCGTCTCCTTAGCGCGGTGGTAGCGCAGCTGCCTACCAAGCGGGAGACCTGGGTTCGATCCCCAGTACCGGCGTGGGGATTTTTCCCCGCTGGGAGACCTGGAC
Source organism: Hymenopus coronatus (assembly GCA_030762935.1). Lineage (NCBI taxonomy): Eukaryota > Metazoa > Arthropoda > Insecta > Mantodea > Hymenopodidae > Hymenopus > Hymenopus coronatus. The sequence continues at coordinate 54,679,225 of CM060892.1, read as the reverse complement.
CGGGGTGCACTCAGCCTCGTGAGGTCCCTGGGGGGCCAATTGAGGAGCTACTTGATGGAGAAGTAGCGGCTCCAGGTCGTGAGGACCGCATTAACCGGCCGGGAGGGGCTCGAGGCGCTGACCACGTCTCACCCTCCAATACTGCACCCCATCCATGACGTCTGTAGTGGACCGAGATGGGGGACGCAGCGGCCGGGCGGTAGGCCAAGGTTCCCCGTGAGCTGTCGTAGCCATGGAGTTTAACAGATTTTTTAATGCCGATGTTATGCTTTTACACCGCGTCACGTTAAGATCTTCATCGGTTAGGAAATATTTTCCACTCGAAAAGCCATGTAAGATGTCCAAAGCGAAACACCGGTTTTCCTGAATTCTTTCATCAAGATTTACTTCAACTTCTCAGTAACGATTCATTACCTCTCACTCCGATCTTCCTGGATTACTCGTAAACTAATCCATAGTGATCCCTGACAGCCAAGCGAACGGTCTGAGTGTGAGGTGTGTTGGTCTCTCTGCCAATAGATTCATGTTACGTAAGCAATGATGTCATCCTTGGTTGCAAGATGTAATAAACATTCCTCAGTGCAGTTTCAGTTGGCGCCGAGTAATCTTAGTGTAATTGTAAATACAAGAAATGATAACTCCAGTGACTTTGACTTTAGAAACAACGATGAAAACTGACCATGATGATTCAAGAGAAGTGCCCCTGCCAACGACTGAGAGGTTTGGTGTTGTAGCCATGGACGGGACGAAGTGGCAACAGTGTGACGGAGCATTATAATTATACGTGCGATATTTGCTTATAGAATTCGATTGGCCGAACATTGTATACATTCAAAACAAAGAATACGTTCTTCGGTGGTATAAAAAAATTAATTCATCGATAGAATGGAGATTACGTTGTAAAATATATTTAAGTTACTATAGCTTTGCAAATACGGTTTTGTGTTGACATAATTCATTATTATTCCAAATCATTATTTATTTTCTGGATACAAAGCTATGTTAAACAGCTATGTTAGAACTCAAGAAGCGGTTTTCATGTCTGAATTTACGATTTCAATCACTAATGTTAAGATAGATTATTTCTTCACTTCTTAGTGAAGTTCTATTAGACCCCAGCCGAGAGTTAACAAATCTCCGAAGATATTACCATGCAATTACCACCATTATCAACAAGTCACGCCAATAAAGCTTTCTTAAAAATATACATAGTTTTATTTTAATAGAAATATTAATTTTTTCCTGTGGACAAAATTGTAAATTATACTGATAGTTATTTTGGTATTCACAAATAGATTCTTAACAGAGTTAATGAGATTCTTTGGAAAATTTTGATTTGTTCCATTCTCATGACTGTCGCTACCTATTCTACAAAGAAGCTTCTTGCAAAAGCGTAATTCACCCTAATCGGGATAAACGTTAGCAGAATGGTGTTATTACTTATAAGTAGAAAATAATCAAGAGAATACACTTCCCCAAAGCGATAGTAAAATGTTTTAAAAGCTGTTGCTATGTCATTATATTTAAACTTTTGTTCTCTTTGGTGACCAGGAATATAACAAAAGAAACACAGATGGCTTCTGTTTGAGTAAAGAATACGTATTTTAAAACTGAAACCAGCAATAACAAATATATCCGAACTGGTTAGCTCAGCAATAAAAATGAGTAGGATAACATCCACATTTCTGTGTAGTAAGTTTTTGTCTGTCTCTTATGGTTTAACAATTATGTAAAACTCACCTAGAGCTCAAGAGTGCCTCGGGGGCTATTCTCAACGAGTTTAATGTATACACTTCATTTGCCATACATATATCTTTAATGAACGTCATCTTAATCAAAATAGATAGAGCCGTTTTTGAGAAAATCGAAAATTTCGAAACATCTTCCATATGGTAGTTTGTTGTGGAGGACTTTCCTGCAAATCAGTGTCGCATATTTGGTTGCTACTAAATTTTAGTTTGGTATTTAACCGCCTTTGCGTTTTCTAGTTTTGCTCTCTGCAAAAAATACACACACGCGGGCTTTTTCCAAAAATCTCGACTTCAAATTTCTACCTACCATTTACTTACATAATACCTGTAGAGAAATCAAAAATAAGTGTTCAAAATTTCCTACTTAAAAGGAGCCTTTCTCAAAATCTAGAAAGTTTGGAATTTAATAGAGTAAGTTCAAATGTTGAGCTTAATAACATTTCGTTAGTCCTGTTCAAATAGACCGATGCAAAGTTCGAAGTTGAACGCCAAACATTTTAATTCTATTTATACCAAATTAGCAGCCTAGATTTTATTATTTTTACCAATAATAATTTTATTGTCTGAATAATATTCTGAAATTAAGTATTAGAAGGGACTTGAATCTTCAGATCTTCACAACGGTTTATATCTGTCTGAATTTTCTGTAAAATTATTTAAAGTATATTAACTTTTCACTGTTTTACATTCAACAAAAGATTTCTTCTTTACTCTTGTATGACTTTCATGTTTTTTCTTCTAGTTGTTAGATATAATCTCACATTAATCTCAATTTTTTCTTTCCTATGAGCTATGCATATTCTAAAATAGTTAAATAATAACTTTGATAAGAATTGTATCCCATATCTAAAGTTTTGGGTTATTTATTACACAAAGGTGCAAAATATTCTATAAACTATTTCGTGACATGGTAATATATGAAGATTTAAAACTTTTATATACGTAATATATTTATTTATATTTATAGCTTCTTCATAATTGAATACTTCTTAGAGTGAATTAAATAACTGGAAAGTTCACGAATGGAAGGAAATGTATAGATAATTCTCTTCAGTTTTCTGGAAAAGTTATTTTACAGCAATTTTAGTGTGGTAAATACTCCACGTAATGGAATTTTCGGCCAATTTGTAAAATATTTTCAACATAAGCTGCTAAAGGATAACGATTATTTAAAACCATTCTGTACATATATCTTTATATTTAAATACACACAAACGTTTCGTTTAAAAAGTTTTATGTTTTGAAATCAAGCAATACATAAACAGTATGCTTAGTTTTGAAGAAATAAGCAATAAAAATAGATTCCTAAAACGGGAAGAAGGTTTTTAATAAATTCCAAGTGTTTATTTTAAAATTATGATCTCAAAAGCCACAAAAGTCGTTTAAATAAAATTGAGATAGCTCTTATTTGTTGAAATTGCAAACTTTCAATTAAATACTTTCGATTTAACATTTTCATGGATCATTCGTTTAAAAATCCGCTGCATAAGTAATGAAAAATAAAAACCCCACGACATGATTCCATAATGCTAGTGGAATATAACAGGGATGTGTAGAAATAAGCATAGGTACTTCTGTCAAATATTTATTTAGGTTTTTAACCAAAATATTCGTATTGATACTATTTCTAGCTATTCCAAATTTGTTTCAAGATAGATTTAGGAAAAATGAAAACTTACTGTATAAACTAAAATTGCATTAGTCCCTTGATGTAAAGTCATTCTTTGCACATATTAGTGTTTTTCGGATTAATCATTCGGTCTTGGATAGTTTCATTCATAGAAAGCTAGGTAAAATCACTAAATACCTATTGTATATTACAAATAATATATTTAGTAGCTACAAGACGACACATGTAACAAACGAAACAAAAATTAATAATATAATAACAATATCTGCATATTTAAATATGTATTGTAATTTCTAGCCACCTATGCTGAAAAAGTAGGGCTATATATTACATTAAAACTTGCAAGATAAATAGCTTGATATTCTAAACAGGTGTATTTGTATGAGACAGGTAAAACTCCTGATAATAAGGCATATAAATATCAAGTAAGATAAAAACTCTAGCTGTTGAAGAATTTTAATTTTAAAGAACGGGAACTACTTTGATAATGGGGCATTAAAAATCAGAACAGCAAAATACCATATTTAAATTTTTAAAAGCTCAGAAACGTCACTTCTGAGGTGGCAATACTTTGATATGAAATAAAAGTAACAAAATTGATTAATGATTCTAAGAGAAAATACATATTTAAAACACAAATTAATAAAAAAATTTAAGGAACACTGGGAGTGAAATTTTTACTACAGAAATCGAAAATCATTTTTTAATAGAAAATGGTTGTTGGATCCTTTAGGCATGCATAGTGAATCAAAATTTAGCTGTTCACCCATTGCTGTTCATTCTGTAGCCATTAAATATCATAAAATGCACATATTTTCTTAGATACTATTTTATAAAACAGTTATAAAACAAAATGTTTCATGCATCTCAAATATTGTTTATGTACAACTAACATTTTCCAGAATATGCAGAACTATATTTTTTTTAATATGAAAAGTTACAAAATTATACTACTAATAATAATTTTTTGAGAAAAATATATGAAATAATTATTAGCTTTAGATATTAAAAATTATATTAAATATATAAATACATCATAATTAGTAATACAATTTTAAATATTGTCGCATATATATTCTGTGTGTAGTTCAAAGCTGCAATTCCAAAAATTCCATCCAACAACTTTCCAAAAATTTTAACCGTGGGAAATATATTAATTATTGAATGCTATTACATAACAAAAGTATGCAATAATTTATATCTTGCAAAGTAGCTATGCAATTGAATGACATTTTGGTGCATGTTTCTATTACAGCAATGAAATCAAGTACACTTTTAAGAAGAACGTATACAAAATAACAATTTGAAATTTTACTCCCAGTGTCCCTTAAATACGATAAATAGAAATATACAGAACAGCTGTTAACAAGTAAAAATCTATTAACACATTTTGACTGTAATTGCTTCTTGCTAGAACGCTTTTCTTTTTCACTGTGGCCACGGCTGCTTGGGCGCCTGCCACCCCATCACGATCTTCTAATTACAGTTACAACAAAAACAATAAGAAATTTGGAAAGTATGTCCTCTATCCACACATTTCTAGCATCTTCTCGAGAACTTTTCATATCCGGAGTTCAATATTCGAGTCAACTTCTGTCTTACTGATATTGTTTAATCTTTAAAATGTATAGGATTTGTTACACACGCCTTATCTCAAAATTGCCTCTATAGATAACAATGATATACAGTTAAATCAGAGGATCGTAAAGGTTATAACTCTTTAGTAATTGCCGTATCTTCAAATATTTTCTGAATTAAATTTAAGGACTCATCAGCTGTATCCGCAATAGCAGAGTCATTTTAGAAATATCTAAATCTGACATTCCAGTCAGTCAGTCGTTCAAAAACGTTTTATGATATTCCTGTATCACTTTGATTTTATAGTTTGTCTAAAAGATATAGTCCCTATTATTCTATGTATTTGCTGCACGTCTGTTTTCGCATCAAGCCAGGGAATTTTGGGTGTAAAATCGGGTGTGTCTGTACTTCAGCACGAAACAGACATTAAAACGTACTATGCCTTGACAGGGAAAATATTCAGTGTAGATCAGTTATTCTAAAGTTTCAACAAATTCAATTACAGAAATGTATCATACTCTTAAGATAACATGAAAATGCGTGCAACAAACTTCATACATTGTATGAACTTAAAAAAAGAAATTACTGATTTACGGATATTGAAGTCTCGAATTTGAACGAAAACTTGTGTGGTCTGAGGACAACATTTCTAACACTGTTGGTTTCTGCTTATTATCATTGTAATTGTAATTATAGATATGAGAACCTTGAAGCGGATATTGTAACTGCTTTGAGGGGTATCCGAATTGCGACGGCTTGTAATGAACAAACGTACAACGGCCACAGTGTGAAGAAAAAGCATTGTATTCTTTTGTCCGAGACTTTCGAAACACTAGATGGCGGAGAAAAGGACGTCACGTGGCTGTACCGACCTGGACACGAGCAATTGTCCTACCTCTGCCCTTTGGATTGCTTCAAGAGACTCTCAGCAAAGAAATATATATTACAATTCTCTCTTTCTACATTACATTATCATATAAATAGTTTATCTCTTAGAACGCTTTTTGCATAGCTTAATTTTGATGCAGGTCTTTGACAGTTTTCCTAATGCCAACTTTTTTCTCCAATAAATGCCTCAAAACAGCATACACAAAAATTCATGTTGTTTACTCCCAGATTAAAGAAGTACAAATTGTCAAATGCAATCGTTTTTGGTAGAAATAATGCGTATAATTGGTAAGATAATATTGTTAACATCTGAGGTAATTACAGAAACACTACCAAAGTTTCCAACTTTGTCAACTATTTTCTATATAATCTAAACTTATAAAATTTGATTGCAAAAATATTTTGGAATTCTTAAACATAATATTTTAATTCTCCATTTATGAGCCTTGTGGCAAAAGTTGTTTATTCTTTGGTGGTTCTCTAGAAAACTTTTATTTTTACTGAATTCACACAAATCTTAAATGATGCTGTCACTGGCATTGATATTACATACTTTGCTAGCTATTATAATACAATAAATAATAATAATGACAACAATTGTTCTTGAATTTTCAAAACTCAACCACAATTACACGCACAACATGAACTGACCTACGCTTACGGTAGAGCTGCTGAAACTCCCTAATAAAGGGCAAAATTTAAATGGGCTTTGTTATTTCTTCGTATTAAAGAACATATTGCGTAGAAGCAGTAAGGGAAGAATAAACATATAATTTGCATTCACATGAATAGCCGTAAGCCAAGTATCAGAAATATATGTAGGCGAATCTGCACTAAATTATAGTCTTCCATTTTTGCTTTCTCTGCTGCTTATCTATTAAGTAGAGGATTCTAACCAAAATACTATTGGGACAATTTACCGGAAATACATTTTTGTGACTCCCTGAATTCAAAAAAGAAAATGTTATACAATGATGTGACTAAAACAAAAGAGCCGTTAAATATAAAATTTGGAATACTTTTAGTTTAGCACCTTCCACGAAGGTTTTCTATCCTTTACATGTAGAATATTTGGAAATGCACTATATTCTCAAAAATGACTCTAACGGATTTCTTTAAATACCAGGTTTTAAGATATTTTCATAACAAATTAAATGTTCTATGAATAGCCTCTAAAGTCCTCTTCGTTCTGAATGACTTGTATAATAAGTGAACCTTATACATAAAACCTTACTGAACAAAACTTTTGGATCTCACTAAATACACAATTTATGTCGTATGACCTTCCATAGTAAAATTAACTATTTTATATTCTTTGCTGTTTGTTGAAATTTTAAATACCTACGTATAGATTTTTCAGCTGGGAAACCGTTATAGGTTTTTAGTGGTCATGCAAAGAAACTGGAATTTAAAAACCATCACATAACTGACAGTCTTTAAAACTTTATTAATTTAGCTGGTTTAAGAAGAAGTTGATGGAACAATAAAGTATTTTAAGAAGATCGTGCAGCAAAGATTTTGAATACAACTTTTTCTTTAATTCGATAAAAACAAAGTTGTGGTTATTTTCTTACAGGATATTTGATAGTACTGTTCCTCCTTTCTCAAGATAAGCCAAATGCCAAGTAAGCCTGACTAGAGAGTGCTCAAGTCCAAAATTTAAGGTTACAGTCTTAAACTAAGAGACCGTATCTCCGATTCTTCGGAGAATAAGAACCAGAACTATCGTCAATCAATAGTTTTAGAATATCAATAACAAAAACAAGCATTATGGTTTTAAAAAGAAAAGAATCTACTGAAATAAAAAGGTATCTGAACAGTTATCCAATTTTAAATATTAAAGATCTACCATTAGCGTTAATGTAGAACGGTAAATTTATATTAAAATAAATAAATTTCAGCCAGTTTGCGGAATTATAGGAGAGCTTTTAAACACAAAATAAGAAAATAAACTAAAATAAATTTCCACAGTTTTATTGCAATCCCCACAAAGTTATGCAGCTTTGCAACTTAGGATTCCAACGAAAAAAGGAAAAGTCAGGCGCGGAGATGAGATTCCTTAGGCAAGTAAAGGGTTACACCAAACTCGATATCATTAAAAGTGAATAAATAAGAGAGGAAATAAAATTAGAACATTTATATAGAAAAGTAATGAACCAAAGAGAGCAATAGATTGAGTACATGAACAGAATGAGTGCAGAGAGATACCCACTACTAGCGAGGAACTGCCAAGCAAGAGGTCGACGAGATGTTAGATGTCCTAGGAAGCGTTGAACTGATATTTTACAAGTCCAAATAGTGAATTGCTTAATCCTTGTAGGGTTGATGATGATGAAAATCACCTATACCAGATTAAAATATTTAGAATGCTTTATCTCATCAGAGAAATATTGTGCTCAAATAAACAGCACAAGCAGATTTGTTAGTTGAATATAACAATAGGCAGGAATAATATCACTAAACATTCAAAATATAAATTGTTAAGAGTAATGTGATTACAAAAAATGCTATTCAAGTGGGACATGGGTTTTAAGGAAGAATTATTTCAGACCAAAAATATGAAGATCATAATGGACAGTACTGAAGCATAAGGTAAATTTGGATATCTACCACTGACTAAAACATTTAACTACAATAAAAGATATCATCTATTATTTTTCATGCCCTATCTATGTCTGATTAACACATATTCTATAAGCTATTCTTATAAAAAGTTCTTCTATCTGCACCTTGTTAACATAAATACAATGTATTTACACAAGTGCACATTTTTAGGAATAGAAACATAGCATAAAACAGTCAGATTTTTAAACAGCGGTAGCTTAAATCTCCTGCTACTTGTAGGACCACGGAAAAATATTTTTTTTAAGTGGTAAGAGTCTAATTATTTGAAAATTTAAGAAATAATATAAATTATTCCCTAATTTGTTAAAGCATAAAAGTATAGCCTTAAATTGTGTGTGCTTTAAGTTTATGAAGAGGGCCTCACAGACTTTCCCAGAAAAGCCAAGTAATACTTTTATCTTCCTACAAATATGTTAAACATGTATTATAATGAAAATCACTAGAACCACTTTTGAGAAAACGAAAAAGCAAGTGCAAGTTTTCTATGTAAATAATAGATCCTACAGAGTTTAATAAATATGGTAGATATCCGAGTTAAATTGTTTATTTAATATTGGTGACTAAAAATAAAACGAAGGTTTTTAAAAATGAATATTACAACTACATTTTAATGCATAATTAATTATTAAGAAATAATTACCCTACATATAACAACATAATTTGTTTCGAGAGGAAATTGGAGGAATTTCTGGATAATTTTCCTGTCATATTTTTCGATTATTAAAAATTTAAAAACAATATTTCTTATTTATCCGACTCTTAGTTTTTCTTGCGAAATCATGGTATTTTTTATTAGGTGGAGTGCAATGCCGCCTCTACTTATTATAAGTAAGAAATCGACAAAGTAAAAATAAGTAGAGATCAAAAATGGTTAGGTATGACTGTTTACAATGTCAGATAATTGGTTAACAAAGAGTATATCAACTGACAGGGAAAATAAATATGGTACCTTTAGAAGCAGTGGAAAAAATAAAACTTATGAACCATTGCACGCAATAAGAAACGTCAAAGAAAATGGTCATAATTATCATGATTAAAGAGCTTAATTATAGTCTTTAATGCTCTTCTCTTCTAGTTGCTGCATTAGGGAGTTATGGTAAGTACCGAATTAATTTGCTGATGCTATGTCTACATTCAGTTTGATAAGGAAATTAAGCACCAAGTTAGGAAATGCAAGAGCGTATCAATTTGGAGTGCATTTAATTTTCGAATGATCCTTACCTCATCCCAAAAATCACGAAGTCCTCACTTATGCGGCAAAAATAAAACTGCAGAAAAAATTTGCGCTTAGTTTCGGTTAGCATAACGGGTTTGCATTTTAAAATAAAAATGGCCGACCATAATAATCTATTCTCCAGCACAAAGAAGTTAATGATGGTGTGAGGTGGTCATCTGAGGTGGGGCCAAGTTTAAGAGTTTGGGATTATGCCCCACCCTTCTGCATGGAACTCCACCCTTTCATCCTAACCGACTCTACAAGAACGAATTACTTTGCTTTTATTTTATTTTTTCACACCTCGGCACAAAGCAAACCGGTCCTAATGAAAACATGACTCTTCAGGGGGAGTAGCAACAGTGCAAAAATTTCAGAAATCAGACTACCAACAGCTGAAGTTCGCAGTTCTTCAGACGTTAAGCTTGAGATTTTGAAATAAATTATTATTTAGAACTTACATTTATGTTATCTTATTGAACTGTAATTTTAATGAAAATACCGGATTATTTATGTATAACCATGCATTTCAAAGTTCAATCATAAAAGCAGTATATGTCTTCCAAAAAGAATGTCATTAAAGGGTTAAAATGTATCAGTTTAGGATAAGCTGTGTGCGACTACCAAAGGCCATTGTTAGATTGATGGTTAAACACAAGGTGGAATATTTTGCTGAAAATAAATCGAAAATAAAAATGTTCATTTCTCGATTTCCCTCCTATAGTTCGAAATTTTACACAAAAATTGTTTTTAAATTAGAATTATTCGTTATTAATGTTTAATTTAGTGTATACACTGGTATTTTAAAAATTAGGGATTCAAATTACACACTGTTGTGAACTTTATATCCAAGGTATCAATATCGATAAAATTAAAGATAAAATAAATAAAATACAGGACAGACATAATATAATAAATTATTAGATACTGAAGGATTCATATATTCTTTACAAAATAATTTACTGCACTAGGCGGAAATTCAATTTTTTTTTCAATACTTATTTTCATTTGTTCGTCATTTATTGGTGGTGGGACGCACACGCACTGCAAAATATGAAATGCAATTTCGGCCAGTTTTGTCTTTGCGACATAAAATCTTGGGTGAATGTCTTTCACGCAGATACCTGTAGCCTCGCAAAGTTCATTAACAGCGCCTGCATAGAACTACGTGCTGATCGTTGAGCGGAAACCAGGCCTGAAATCAGCCGTTACGGACCTGGAGCTTTATAATTTTTTGCGCCGAATAAGGTCCCATTTCGACACACAAGCGTTTTTGTTTTGAGTGTATTGTCAACTCAATCTACGATATCAATATAAAAATGGTCCCTTGTAAGTGCACAATGACTCGGGCTTTTGTGATTTATACTCTCAAAAATATTCTTTTAATACATTTAGCAACATATAACATATTTAGAAAATACTGTCTTAAATTAGTTCCACAACGAAGAACTCATTTGCCCCAATATACTGAAAGCATTTAATTTATTTACTTTTGATGATAGTAAAAAATAAAGAGAAATAAAGAACTAGGAATTTTAACATCCAAATAATCTCTTGTTAATATTATTTTATTTGACATAGAATTTAACACTTATTTTACTTTTACCAATAATCACAACATATAATATAATTATCATATGACTTTTATTTATATCATCAGAATTTATGGAATGCATCACTGTCTAAATTGTTGTTTAGATATTAATTCAATGCATCCATGAAAAACAAAACAAACAAAAAGAACAAAAATCCCTATTTTATTTCGGTTTGCTTGAAAATTTATCTCGCATAATTCATATTAAATGGAAGATACTAAGCTTTAAATTTATTTTAAGATGCTTTTTAAATTTTAATCAAATAACTTTGATTCCCACATAAATACTCTAAGTTTATTTATCTGTCCTAAATGTATTAAAACTTAAAATGTATACATAAAATAAATAGTTATAATGACTAATTTAAATTATCAAATATTACAATTTAAACATATAGTATATGCATATATAACTTTAAAGCAGATTTTAACACCTTAATGTCCGAAACTATAGTTTTAAGTAGTTAAATTAGTAAATCACAAACGAATCACACAGAACAATTTGAATAAAGGAAGTAAATAAATAAATAAATAAATAAATCCGTACGCAAAAACATAAATAGTTATTGTTTTTTCTTCAAAATACTAATCGTATTTGACTTAAGAAACGTCAGGTTTCATTCTGTAAATATTCATTTTATTTAAAACTTTTTTCAAATTTCATACGCGCATCTATCGAAGAAAATAGATTATTTGTTCTGGTATCTAAATGTTTTAGTACTAGCCACTTTCATGTTTAAACGTTTTGAGAATATAAATAATAATGATGTATCTCAGAAAAAATGCATCTTAATAAAAAGTTGTATATATATATTTCTAAAGGTTGCACAAATGTTTAGAAATGTTTAGTTTTTAGGAGAAGTATTTAAACATTACCTGGAGGATGCCGCAATTACCTATGTACTTCTGAATCTTCCAATTTTGTATTTAATTATTATATTTGTATGTTGTGATTGAATTAAATATAAGAATGTAGCACATTATGATTTTATTTTAATAATAAATCAGTTGCAAAGTATTATTTTGTCAATTTTGAACTGTTCCAATGGGAATTACAAGAAATAATTTATGATAATTATTAAAATGTTTAGTGAAATATTAGAGAAAGCTGCAGTGATTGCTATGAAAATGCTCACGTTTTCCAAAAGAAAACTGTTTATGAGATGTTTATGTCCACAAATAAGAAATCACGGAGAGTAATATCTCATTGTTGTTAACGAAGAAAGGGAAAGGATATTTTAATGTCGTTTCCCTAAAGACATTTATTTATATGTATACTTACAATATATCTTCAAGAAGTTCTAAATCCATATGATCCTTTCATAAAATTACTATTATAAGCATATTTAGTACCTTTACATTTAAGAACAAAACTGTTTGAACAATAAATTATTAAATAATGTGCTTCCCTTGAATTAAATTCATTTATTAAGAAACTAGATATCCTTAACATTATTTACGTATGTCCTTAAGATAAGAAATGAAAAACAAATGAATGAGCTCCTAAAATAAAATATGTAATTAGGAGTCCTTTAAAACTTAGTTTAAAACCAAAACATTGCAAGAAAACTGTTTCTATTAATCCACTGTTGATTGACTGCACTAAACTGGCGATTCAAATGGAAGAGTCTTCGATTAAAGCGGTTTGGTTGAAATAGTAAAATCGTTTTTCATGAAAAGTTATCCCTTGAACCACCAGTTTTGCCAGATATGCAGCGTCAAATCAAAGACATCTTAATATTATATAGATTTACAGCCAATATACATTAGTTAAGAGTACATAGAGCAGCTAACGATTTTTAATTTAAAAGTGGGGGTTTATAAAGATATTTTCTACAAGCTATCTTCAAAAATTCTCTTCTAGGAGTAGAATTGCATTACAATTAAAATACTATAGTCTGTTCACAGCACCTGATGTTACGGTTTAACACCCTTGATTTTGTAATTCAAGTAACATAATTCTGCTTAAAGTATACATAAAATGAAGCTTCTGTATTTTTACTTTCTCTATACGTACTATGTACATAGTGTATAGAGAAAGTATTGGAATCCACCAAAAAATTCGATAGCGAGATTTCACCGGAAATATATGTTTTAGGGTCCCCTGTATCCAAAAAAAGTATTTTCAGAAAAAGGTCCTTGTGTGTGTGTGTGTGTGTGTGTGTGTGTCCGTGAACACGAAAACTCAAAAACGAAAAGTCAGTAAAGTACCAAATTGGTATTTTAAGTTTAGTATCTCCCAGACACCTCTTACACGAAGCTTTTGAGAATAATCCCCGCATCTCAAACTACCCGTTACATAGAACATTTTTCGAAAATTTTGATTTTCTAAAAAATGGCTAACGATTTTGATTAAAATGTCGTATGTTAAAGACAAATAAAATGTATATGTTGAATTTTCTGGGAATAGCCTCTGAAGACTACTTTATTCTAGGTCAAGTTTACGAATTTTGCATAACTGCTATACCGTAAGGGATGGACAAAAACTTACCACACAACAAATGTAGAGCACTTTTAAAACACAATTTATGTTATATACATTTTTTTCATGGAGGCGATTGTTTTTGAGATATTCCTTGTTTTTAGTTTCAGCTATAATAACGTACACTTTTCTCATACAGGACTTTGTGAACTTGTGTCCAAACAAACAAAGGAACTTTAGTCACATAGCAACCAGCCTTAGACTATCAGTTTAACTTATGCTACTTCCTTATTTCCCTTCTACTTACAAGGAAGCAAGTAATGAGTCTATTTCTGCTATTTTTTTCTCGATGAGCAGGAAGTAAATAGAAGCATAAGATTTTTAAAAATAATTTATTGCAGAGATATAGAGAAAGTCATGTGAATGTAACACGTGAGATATTTTTTTTAATTATGTACATGATTTACCTAATGAACAAATGCAAACACTTAAGTATACATAATAGTTTTATTAAACCAAGACCACCAGCAATTATGGGTATCCCCATTAACACATGGGAAAAATATGTTGACACTATCCTAAACCTAATGCAGAATGACATAGGCTACGAAGTCCGTATAACGGAAATAGCAGAAAATCACACCCCTATAACCAACCAAAAAATACGCCAGGTGGTAACAAAGGCAAAAAACAAAAAAGCCTCAGGGAATATTTAAAGAACAATTCAAAGAAACCCATCCCTTGATGGAAGAATTTGGATGGAGATTTTTAACAAATGCATGAGCACGGGAAAGATACCAGAACAATGGAGGAAATTGACGATGAAAGTCCTTTTCAAAGGGAATGAGAAATCAGCAACCCGGACTTATACGGAGGCTTCACCCTCGAAAACGTGTCCTTCAAAATGTTCATGGAGATACTAAATTGCAGGCATAACGCAATAGCCGACACACAATTTCCAGAAAACCAATTTGCATTCAGAAAAGGAAGAAGCACCCTTCAAGCGGTGAATTATCTAAGGATCAGACTTAATACGCATTAAGGCGTCCAGGATAAAACATGGTCTTTGCAGATTACAGCATGGCCTTCAACACCATCAACACAACAACGCTCATGCAGAAAAACAGCTTGTTAATTGGCGACACGCAGAAATTCTGAGATACAACCACTTCCAAATATTAGATGACACCACATTATCTAAGACCCTAACATAAACCAACGAAGTACTTCAAGGAGACCCAACCAGACCAACAATGTTGCACATCATGTCAGCAGATATCACAAAGATCAACATGGATAATTTGGCATCACTCGTACTCTACGCAGACGGCATAGCTATAGTTCCGGAGAAGCTTCAGGATACGCTAAACAGACACAACAGAAAACCACTTGAAAATAAACCACAGCAAAACCAAACAAATGATTTTCAGAAGAGCCTGTAGACATCATCAAAAGACACACTAACCCTCCAAAATAAACCACTGAAAATTATCCAATTCATATATCTCGGAGTCACCCTCCAAACAACACTGACTTCCTCCAGCACACATGTCAAAGAAACAGCAACAGCGGCGATCAAAGCAATCTACAACATCCAACATTCTCAGAATATCTCAATAAAAACAGCAATGGCTCGACTTAAAGCTATCATAGCACCAATAGCAACATACGGGAGCATCATAATCTGGGAAAAACTAAAAATTAACAACTACATAACATTAGAGAAACTCAAAATCCGATATATGAAACGGATTCTGGAAATCGGGAAGGCAGCGCTATGAAAATTGACTTACGTCTTGACGAGAGAAACTCCTGCCAACACTGAAGCCTACGAGAGAACAAGACAAATTAGAAAAAACAACGCCACCGGGAATGATTTCCACTCTACAGACACCATGATGACGGAAGAATGGAAGCAGGCGAACTACGACCTACGGCACGTAGTTACACGATACGCAGCACATGGATTCCATCATAAGCTCTGCCACAACAAGAAATTCCACCAGACAAACGAAGACAGCGTGTGCGAACGGTGCAACAAACCGTGTGAAAGATACCACACACAAAACTGCAAGAAAAAACAAATGATAATAACAATGCTAGCCCTTAAATAATACTAATAAATTTTAGTCTGTCATATTTTATTCACATTTATATTTTATGATAGTTTTGTGAAATAAGTATGTGCATTTGGGTGAAATATAACCATTCCTATTATAATTATTCTGACAACACAAAGCATGACTTGTGTCACCAATATTTACCAATAAAACCTCATCGCATCTGTGGTTTATTTTCTAAACATTTCTCCCAAATACCTGCCTTGTCGAGAATTGCGGGCTGCATTCTTAAAGATATTTAGCGACATAACACTACTTTTTGGTCATGAATACTTTATGTTTTATTTAAGAATTTTTGGTGGTTCATTTACAAGGAAATATAGAAAACTGAATCACTATTCCTTGAATAGTTGCCATATTACGAATATGTAAATAACATAGAGTAAAAAGGCATAAATTAGTATTTAAAACTGAAATTATAAAGTGATAACCTCAGAATTGGATTTCCTCTGAAAGGTTGCCATCAGTTTTAACTCGAAGATGACAAACAAAAACATTGTGCTGTTGAGAGGACATGGATTTGGCACTTTTCTGAAGAAATATGTCAAATTTGGAAGTTATGGCACTTAACGCCTTTCAGAATTGCAGTATAAAATTATGTGAGTAACAATTTTCTATGTATAAAATTTCTGAATTATCTTCATTTGTACTCATTACAAATTGTATGTAAATTTACTGCTCGACTCTGAGATGACTGATGCTTTATTTTCTTGGAATGAACTTCTTCACTGGCAAGGGTAAAATTTCTTTCGTTATCGATGGACTGGGGCTACGAACTACAGAAGATGAGAATTAAGAGATGACAAGATAGCCATAGAGACCGAATAATTCGTGTTTTGCATATTCTTTTAGTTCTTAAGAGCATTTTGTTTGAATGAACTCGTGTGTTTGAACTGCAGGGATTCAAATAAAAATTTTATCTCTGAAAACCATAACAACATACGATAATGATCGATCCCATTTCATATACTGTTCATATCGTAGTTTATATTGACATTGTGAGAAGAGAACTAAATAATTAACATTGAATTTGATCGCATGCAAGCGAAAGCTAGTTCATTTAGTTAAGGTAGATTCAATGTTCAAAAATGGAAAAGCATGCTCAAAATTCATTTTAACTGCTAAATATTTGTATCGGTTTTATCCCAGAACACTGGGGTTGGTATATCCCCTTTCAATTTTTTAAAGACAAAATAATATTTAGTTTAGGAAGAGAGAGAGAGTTTTAGTGATTCTATGGTCTGCAAAGACAGCTATTATTTAAATTTTGGTAATAACTATTGTACGAAATAGAAGTTGCATTAAGGTAGACCATTTTCTGTTATATAACGAATAATTTTTTATGTTAGCTATTTAACTTTCTTTCAAATTGAGGGATCTTGAAGGTTGAACTGTATCAGGCATTTCTCAGTTTCAGATAGGTTTGAGGCTAGTTTAAGTGTGTAATATTTTATAAAAGATTATTTGAGATTTAGAGAGGTTAATATTCTTTCACCAGATGAAGATTGATAAACCTAAATCAGCTAATTTAAAAATCCATTTGAGATATACAGTTTTGTGCACTTTATAATATTTTAAAAAAAATCCCTTAAACTTCTTGATTTTTTTACTATTATTAATAATAATAATAACAACAACAATAACAACAATAGCAACAATATCAACAATAACAATAATAATAATAATAACTAAAATATTTATAACCGCAGAATTTGGAATAGCTGGAACTGATGTTTTTCATTTAGATATAAATGTTAATAACTTGCCAAGTTCAGCCCAAGCATACAAATCTAATACATAAAGAAATGATGTTATTCTTGCTAAATAAATAAGCAACGGACATCAATATAACATTCCTTTAAAAGAGAGAAACATTTTCTTCTTGCGTTTGAAAGTCACATTCCTGGGACAGTGGTTTTCAAAAAACCTACTGAGAATTTTATTAATCATTCGTAATTTTGCCACCTCACCTAGGGAATATCAAGATATGTATTTGATTCCAGTTCTCAAAATGTGTTTATAAGTTATAAAACATGGAAACGAATTAAATAATTACATTTATCAATTTATAAAATCAGCTTAAACCTCTGATTTTCATTAGTTGCTATTTTACTTCACATCAGTGTAAATTCCTGTAGCTGACTTTTGGCCCAAAGTCCTACTCTGATTTTCATACAGTAACACTTCACGTCAAAAATATTTTCAGCCTTTTTATTTTCTCTAAGGCTGCTTCGTGGTCAAATAACACTAGTAAATTTCGAATAGGTAAATGTAGTAATAAATGAATAAAATATTTATTCAGAATATATGAACTTTTAGGAAACCCTGGTAGGATTTAGTTGAAAAAGTTAAGATGTCCATATTTCTTTGTTTCTACCGTTTACTAATGATCTACAGCGTAGAATATTGTGCTATAAGTGTGAGTGCGCACATATGCAGCAGGAAAATTTTATGTAGGAAACACAAAATTGTGGTATGTTAATCTTTAAACTTGGTTTTCAAAGAAATAAAATATCCCATTTTTTTTTTAGTTTATAAAATACCTCTCACAATGCAATCTTTCTAAATTTTGTAGTATGGGTATACCACAGGAAAGAGCTTCAAAAGGCCTTTTTTTAAATATATGAATTGTTTCTACATAGACTCTCAACTGAAGTTACTGGGAGATTTAAAAAAAAGAAAAAAGAAAAATAATGTCTGTCTATAGTCAAATATGGGTTAGGACCATTTTGAGTGTTTTAGAAACATCTTTAGTTTACGTCTAGAATATAATTATTTTACCATCTTAAATAATTTGACGTGTAGGAATTTTACACAACTAACAATAGGCATACAAACAATAATTAATATTTATAAGTTACTTTTATTAGCTACATGAAATTATGTACACATTTATAAAAAATTATTCAATTTAATAAGCTCTCTCTAAAAACTGCAAATATTATCAACTCTAATATCCCGTATAACCTTTCTTCAAATAAATAATATAAAATTTACCTCCTTCTATCATTTTATTCATTATTAGACACACTACCAAAAATTCGATACGGAGATTTTAAAAAGGAATACGTTTTAGGGTTCTGTGTATTAAAAACAAATACAAACAAAAATAAAAAAAACGGATTTTTAGAAAAATGTGTGTGTTTCAGTGTGTCCTTTTGTCTGTGAACACGAAAACTCCAGAACGAAAATTCGGTACAACACCAAACTTACCATTTAAGTTTATTATTATCCAAGGATGCGACACGAATATTTTCAAGAAAATACCCCTCCCTCAAATTACCCTTTACATGAAACTTTTTTTCGAAGAAAACTATTTTCTCAAAAATATCTAAGGTTTTGATTAAAATGTCATATGGTTAAGATAAGAGGCAAAGGCCTCTAAAGACCTCTACATTCTGGATTACTTTTGTATAACTCGCAAACCGAAAGAAATAGACAAAAGTTAAAGCACAAAACATGTAGATCTCATTAAAACACTCAACTTATGTCACATACATTTTGTGTACACTTAACTGTTTCCAAGATACTCCATATTACCGGTTTAAATTTTAAAATTGTCTCAAGCGGAAAGTCCACTTTCATTTCGTCTCTTTTGTTTTACTCCCAGAAATGTAAAAGAGAACCGAATTTCCAAAGGTTCACATAACGATAGCTTTTAAAAGATCTGATTATCGTTTTAGCCTAGTTTATTCCTAATTTCCCTTCTACTTTACAGGGAACCAAGTAGTAAATCCATTTCTCTAATATGTTGATTAGTATGACGTAGGAAACCTTGTAAAACTGCTAGAGAATGTCGTGTGAATGGAACACATCAGATTTGTTTACTTTGTTTTGACATTTAATTTCGCTTTTTAGGTTTGGCGTTTAAATATGTTGTCTAAACAGTAAATAGTCATGTAACAGTGTCTCGAGCTAGATCTGGAAAAACAAGTAGTTTATCCTGAAATTGTCTATACACTTGGCTATATGGTTCTGTTTTTACGTATCTATTATATATAAAAAATTTTAGTTTTGAGCGAGAATTTTCGCTAGTCATTTCAGTGGAATAATAACAATAATGTTCTGCAAATGAAAAACAACTCAAATAATTAGAAATGAACGTCGCTTTTGAATGTAAACTGAACACACTCCTCATTCTGGAGACAGCAAATTGACTCACTATAACAGAGCTGATAAACGTAGGCTTTGGTGAGGTTATTCACCGCTAGTACGCTGCGGAAGAATACCGAGGTCAGTTCAATGATCGAAGTACGCTATCTATTGTTTGGTTATAAAGGAAACAAATGCTACAATTTTTTCCCATTTAGCTAAAGAATCCCGCATTGTTGTAGAAAATCGCGGAAATGTATTTTTCAAGGATGTAGGAATGTTACTCAATGTTCTTATAATCAGGATATTTTTGTTGTAAACCAAAATTATTTATCTTTACTGTTCAAATGCTGAGCACGGATTCAATCTTGGAAGAAATTTTCTCCTTGTTTTGGGGTAACAGCTGACATTAAATATTTTTTCATAAAACCGGTTCATGAAGATAAATTACAATATTGGCCATAGAGAAGTACTAAAATACAGATATGTATATATAAAGATATATGCTATATACAGAAATGAAATCAAGCATAAAATACTTCATTTTCTCGCACTGAAAAATATATGGTGTACTTAAAATTTAAATATTTCGATCTATTTTAAAATCTTTTTCCTTTTACGATCTCAAAAATACACTTGTGCTAGTCAAAATCTTTTGTAATATGTTTAAATTAATTCCAATATTAAAATTCTTTCACTTCTGGATATAAGCTCTAAACGTTATAATGCTGTGATGGAATGTAACTTCATCGGAATAAATATATGTTATCACTGCAACATTGTTTCTGTCAACTAAATTACTTTCTATAAAGAAGGTGGAATAATAAATTGTTATTACCTTGGAAGGCATCTCCAAAGATGCAATACAGAAAACCTAAAATTTTGACATAACTAACAACGAAATACAAACCATACTTTTTGAGTTTTGTAAATTCACTGTGTGCTTGATAACACCTTTTCACACTTAAGAATTCGTTATTATCAGAGAAAAAATTATACCCACCCAATTATGAAGATTCCGGGTATAACAAATTATTTAGCAATTTAACTAAACTTAAAGAAATACAATACTGCAAATATTGGACAACTAACAAGACATTGACACTGTGAATATTTGCATTCCCTCTTTAAGAAGAAAAACAACAACTTTTTAAGATTTGTATTTGATTAATTTTTTAAAATATTTTGTTAAATGCTTAACACGCTTCATGATCTGTGCGCTGCCTTTGAAATTGGTCCACATGAGATAATATCTCGAAATAACCCTTTATGATATTAACCACCTAATGGAAAATATTATTACTGTTATTATGATGATAACAAAATTAAACGCGATTTGTTATTGTAATCTTACAATGTATACTACGCTCTACTATATGTTTATTCATTTTAGATTTAAAATATCTAAACACTACAAAAATATTGTAAATCTTTTAAAAATTGCTTACTATTTTTATTGTACTTCATAAAACATTTTAAACATCAAGGAATACAATAACTCATTACTCTCTCTTTATTTGAAAATAAAAATGTGTTTGCGCTACTCCAGTGTCGAATTAAACGAAAAAAAAAAACACTGTGGATCTCATTCTTATTTCTGCTCTACATATCTAACAAATATTGCAGATACTCGTGTTTTTTTCTATCAACTTTTGATTAAATGAATATTATCAGTTTTACTAAAACTTACTACCATTTTAGAGCTGACAGCTACTAAACATTTTGCTCCAGAAGCTGCGCTTGCCGGAACGTGAACCGCCCGTTTGCGTGGTCCGCGTCCTGTCTATTACCTGGATGGTTTTTCGTTCCAAAACTCCCTCATTACTTTCTCACAAGAAATGATAACATTCACTATAACGAATTCTAGCCTTGTAATAAGTTGTGTTATTTTCTTAAGACATACCTGACATTTTCGGTTCTTGAGTAATTCTCATAATTGCTGGTCTTATATTATCTTTAATTTCGTCTATAGTCTGGAGATTTTTCATTTAGATTCTACGTAAGTTTAGTACATACAAATTTTTGTTCAATCGTATATTTTTCGGTGGGAATTTAAATAGATAATAAGGATAATATCATATAATGTAATTCACACAAAATAACTTCAATGTACTTTCCTTTATAACAACTTCAGTCTTTTCACTGAAAAAAGAAGGCAGCGCAAACGATCACCTCAGCCGTGATTGGTGAATCATTCATGGTATTGAGTTTACTTGAGGCATACCGAAGCCACTGTACTGAACGCGAACTATTCATATATGCGATCCAGGGTCCAGCTATAAATAAAACTCATGGTAGAAAATACATTTTATGTATGTGTAATTTTTTGACATGTGTAGTAGAAAACAATAAAGATGTTTCTCCATTCATGTACATGTGTAGGTACCGAGTTACTGGGCATTATGACAAGCATAAGCTCGCCAACACCTTTTTCAAGAAATAACCCAAACAATTGAGTTGATCACCAAATGGGCGTTGGGAACACTTCGTGATGTGCACGACTTGCTAAGACTGAACTCTGATAGTCACCACTGAACAGTGTATGCGACAATAGTTATGAACAAACAGAGCATCAGAAACAATCAATATTAGCTTAAACTTTCTAGAACTGCTTCATTCCAACATAGAACATTTAAAAATATACAGCACGTGAGAAACTAAGAAGATTCGATATATTGAATGTACAGTGCTTATGTGCCGGAATAGAAAAAGGCATTACAGATGTGGTTACACATTCTACAATAAAAAAAAAAAAAAAACAAAGAGGACGAAAAAGGAAAATCTAAGATCAGTAACGAGACATGAAATATGATTTAGCTAAGAGCCTAAGCCACACGGATATGAATAATGCTTCCTTAATATATTACATAGAAATTAATAGGTTAACGTAAAACATGATAAGGCATGACCAAACACAAAGAAAAGATAGCAAAATAGATAATGACAAATACAGTCACTAAAGAAAATCAGAACAAAGCATCGCAAAACCATAGATAAAATTATAAGCATCAGCTCTGGGAAAAGCTAAACATCAAAAACAAAAATATTCAAAACAGGGACGGACCTCTTTACAAAATGTCACTGCCTAATTTCAAATACTCAATAGCTAGTTTATGATAAAACCACCTGAGGATGTTTCAGCAGTTCCGCCAATAGCAAAAATTGAAGTAAGAAAGCTCTAAGCGACATGGAGAATTAGAAATCATCATTTGATAGAGGAATCTTAAACGAGAATTTAAAAGCTGGCGAAGATGTACTAGTAGAAGTATTGACAGAATCTTACAGGAGTATGCGAACCAAAAATGTCATACTAGTTCCTAAGAATGGATCAAAGAATTGCGTAAATAATTACAATCTAATCAGCTTAACGTCAAATTTGTACATGCTTTTTCCTCTATAGTGACAAGAAGAGTAAATCCATCCTTAAACGACAATCAACCTGTAGAATAAGCGGAATTCCATGCTGGCTTATCAACTATAGCTCATTATAAAGGTAATGCCATGTTATGGAAAACCTGAGGAAATTATTCTGGAACGATACTTGGCTATCATAAATTTTACAAGAGCCTTCGATCCAGTAGAAGATGGCTCAATTCAAACAAGGTTTTGAAGAATGGTATATCAGGATACTTGTCAAGTTATATTAAAACATGAAAATTATGATCTAACTGAAGAAAGAAGGCAAACATTTTCAACTGGAACAGAAATTGGGCAAGGACACTCCATGTCTCCTAGTTTCTTTATTGGTCCCTTAGAAGCTATCTTTCGAAAAATCAGAATGAATTGCGGAATTCAAATCGAGGGAAGGAAACTCTGGGACTTAATGCTTGTAGATACCATCCTACTTGCAACATCCTGGAAGAACTGAGACGAGACAGACAGAAACTAACCAGCAAAGTACGTAAGCCGGGATCGAATTACACACCATGAAATAAAACTAATGAAAAATAATTCTAAAGTATTCATCAACGTTAACAACAAAGAACTATAGTACTTTAACAAATATATCTTAAGCAAATATGTCATACTGCAATGCTGCCCGTAAAGAAGTACAAAGGCAGCACAATCTAAATTGTGGAATTTTAAATTTATTTTCTCAAACAAGACATATCCAGCAGGACATACTGAATAGTTGTATTATACCTTTTCTTTTATATAAAACTCAGACAGAGTCCTTAACATGTATAAAATAAAAATATTAGAAACTGTTAACGGAAAATAGAGAGAAAGACGGTTGATGTCACTCTTTAGAATAGAATAAGCAATGAAGATCTGATTAAGATGACAGACATCAGCCACTCACATCAACTGGAGGTACGTCAATAGAATGAACTACCAGAAGGACACTTAAAATAACAGCTTAAGATCAAAAATGGCCACAAACACTTAGGACAACAGAAGAGAAGATGTGTACTCACCTAAAATTCCACTTCGGGGCCACTGGACTAAAAAGGCCGACGCTAGTGAAACCTACTGGTAGAAGAAGTATCTTTCCTGCACAACCTAAGCGGGACCATCACTACAGCTGTCTCTACTTTCACTGATACATTGACGTTACCATTCAATAAACATGTATGAGTGGACAGGTCAACAACGTACTTTTGCTTGTTATAAAAACATCATTACTTATGAGGCCGCTATTTTGCCAATGAAGGACACCCAGATATCATCCCATCGGCTTTTCCATTTAAACGTGGGTTAGAAACTTTGACAAAACTGGTTTGGCCTCCAGGTAGCTGAAGGACCAAGTGTACGCCACACAATATTCCTCGCTAAGAATTGCTGTAAAGAGAAGTCCAATGCGTTCAACAATAAAGTATCTACTGCAATAAACGAACATACCAGAGAGCTTTGTATGAAAGCTATTGCACTTGGATCTTCATTTTCATTCCTACAAGCTTTAGAAGGTTCTTAAGTAGACCCTTATGATTTTCTTTCATGAATAATTTGTAAAGAAATGTAAATTACATGATTAAGATAAATTTATTAACACATGACGCATAGATTCATATTTTTATCTGTATCACCTTGTTAACACAATTTCAGATAGTGGTCTCAAAACAGTCATCCTTAAAAACCGTCCGCAAAATATTGAAAGAAATGAAATCGCCAATGTTTCTCTGGTAATGGTGCGTCTCTGTATAATGTTGCGCAGGTTACGGCTGAGGTTCGAAGTGTCACAAAGTGAATGACCTTCACTTGAAATATGCTATTTTCAAGAAACAAATTGCATATTCTGTTTATACACATGTCAACTATTTTCTTACATAGAGCAAAAAATTTAAAATTGGCGTTCCTCTGCCGGACCCTATACTAATCTACATGTACAAAAAGGTTCTACTCACCGTGCTGGGTTTAAAACGGCGACTGCGATGTGTCCAAGTTAGTGCCGTCGATGTTCTGGTGCCGTAGGCTAATCTGTGTGTAACAATGTGGAATTATTTTGTGGACACTAAATAAATTTTACAATATCTATGATGTAGTAATGGAAATTAATGTATTTTACTCTGAATAAATACAAACATAGAGTAAATCTGTTATCATTGTAACTTAAATGAAAATAAGCAATTATTTTTAAATACTTAATAAGATATTTTAATAATATACGGTCTAACATTATTTCTTTAAAAATTATTTTGTTAATTGGATTTTTGGGATAAAATACAGGATGCTAAACAAAGATTTTCAGGAAAATCTCCTCATCCCAATTACCAATGGGGCATTTTTAAAAATAAGCTGCAACGATTTTGGCTAAACTACCTGATGTATAATGGTTAATTCATGTGCATGGTACTTCAATATTATTTATTACATTTGTATTCTTTACTATACATGAATAGTAGGAGTGGTAATCTTATTTTTAATTACAGCAACAGCGTTGATAGGGCATGCTAATGA
Organism: Hymenopus coronatus; assembly: GCA_030762935.1. Lineage (NCBI taxonomy): Eukaryota > Metazoa > Arthropoda > Insecta > Mantodea > Hymenopodidae > Hymenopus > Hymenopus coronatus. The sequence continues at coordinate 54,653,414 of CM060892.1, read as the reverse complement.
CAAACTAAATAAATACATATCTCGAGTTTTATGGGAATAGCTTCTAAAGATGTCTTCATTCTGGATGTCTTTTGAATGTCAGAGAAAGAGACAAAAACTTTCTAAAATGTAGTTTTCTTTAAAACTCAAAATGTATTTCATATTCTTTATTTGTAGATCAGAAACAGGTATATTAGTAGCAGGTTTGGGCAAACAAATTATTCTTTCGTATTCTTTCGATAACACGCCCTCTCGAAGGAAAATAAAAACCAGAATTCCCAAGAATTCTTCTTCAGATGAGTTATCTATATTCTGAAAATTCTAAAGTACGGATTATCTTATTTTTAGTAGGAATTAATATCCATTCTTACAGCATGCAATACCGCCCGCGTTGGACGCTGAGAATGTGTGAAATAATAATTAAGAAAGGGCGTTTAGGAAGATAGTATTCCAGACTTAATTTTAGAACACCGAGCAAAATTTGGAGAAAACCTCAAAAAAGCAATACGGTTAGGGCGCATTTGAACCTTGGTCACAGCCCATAGACTCCTTTACGAGTCTATTTTCTCCCTGCATTAACAGGAGTGCTCAACGGCTGCAGCTAGCCACAAGGCAATACTTAAATGCTATGCCGGCCGCCACAAATGACATCCAATTGACATGGCCCTATAAATAATGGTAGGCAACTTCAAGAAGCTAGAGAACGTCAAAGCAAAATTCTTTAAAGAAGCTTTCTTAATCTCAAAACTCACGAGAAACAGCTATGCCTATAAAATTGCGCAGGAGCCCTTCTTCATCCAAGATATAAAACACACCTTCGGATTAACGAAAACACAAGTATATAAAATCGTCCTCGAGGAGAGACAGAAAAAGCTGACGAGATACTGAAAGAACAGAAGAAACCGAAGCTACGAAGACAGAAATCTGGAAGAGACCAAACTTGGAGCTTCGTCACATGTATACACACACGGTTCGCTGCCCACGAGTTTCACGGGAGGATCTGCCAGAACGAGTCATGCCATAAACCCAAGGAGAATTGCAAGAATTACAATAAAGTATGTCCTAAGTAGCATCTAACAAAATTGAAAGCAATTTCAATCACTAACCATACTAATGAAAGACTGGTGACATATTAAGAACTCAGTTGTACGCATTATGTTAAATAAATAATATACCTTAACGACATCGAAACCCACGACAGAATACTTTGAAAACAGCTAAGATTACAGAATTCTATATTTTCTTCTTATGGAAACACATTTTTGATACAAAAGGAAGTTTAAAGCGAACTTATTTAGTTAGGATTTCATTAAAATCTTCGTGCTTTTATGATGTACTGAACCTATATATACAAACAGTCTAATGTTGATTTGAAGTTCACAGATACACAGACGGTTAGAGAAACAGCAACTGACCTTTATCATATTTATAGGAAGTATATTGGGTTTCATTATGGACTTACCTCATTCTTTCCGTGTAGGGAGTGCTGCAACAATGGTTATACATTAATTTCTCAACAATTGGTGACTCCAAGGCTTATATTTCCAGCTTGCTTTAATAATAGTGCATGAATGTATATTTAAAGTTTGAATAATAAGTTATTAATGGTTTTCAAGTTATTACTTTTCAAACTTTAAAAATGGTCTCCTGAAAATTGTAATAATTCTCATTCTTCTTATTGGTCTTCACATCGTCAGTCAGTTCCGGTGATGTATAAGCGTCCATCTCTTCGGCGACCTTCCTACCATTCTTCTTTCTCTTAGTTTATCTAGCTAGATACGCCATCTTCGATACACCCATACCATTAATTCTCTATAAATGTTCCGCCCAATTTTTCTGGTGTGTATCTGATCTTCTATACTTCGACTCAGTTCCTGTTTATTCCATCTATTAGCGTAATCACATTTCTTAAAAATTACACTTCTGCAGATCATAGACTATCTTTTTCTTTATTTATAGTTATACACATGTCCTCTCCACAAAACCACAGAGCACCACAGTCGTTTTAAATAATTTTATTTTGGTTTCCATTTCTCAGTTCGCTTCCTAATTTCTTTTTTATTGCTCCGGAAATCCCTTACTATTTTGATAAATTTTACTTTCTCTACACGCAATATGTTCATAGTAAGCAGAAAAGTAATTGTACTTCACCCCCAAAAAAAAAAAATCTATGCTCAGATATCAGCAGAATTTGTTTTAGAAAAAGGTAGAACACACGCTCCTATGAACAACATAATTAAGAAAAAAAGGAATCGGTAACATAAACTTGATGATTAAGTTCAGCATCCATATCCAGGATGAGACACCAAAATTATCTCAAAAAATCCAAATTCCACCACAAAGTATCCTTTACATGGAATTATTTTCGAATATGTCAATTTTCTCAAAAATGTCTATTGATTTTGATCAAAATTGCATATATTAAATATATTTATATGGCAAATAAAAATGTATATCTTGAATTTTCTGGGAATAGCCTCTGAAGACTAATTTATTCTGGATGAATTTTAAGAAATTTTGCATAACTGCTAAACCGTAAGAAATGGACAAAAAATTACCATACAAAAAATGTAGAGCACTTTAAAACATACATATACACTTTTTTGTGGAGTTGATGGTTTTTGAGATATTCCTTCTTTTTGATTTCAGCTTTAAAAACGTATACTTTTCACATACAGAAATTTGTCAACTCCTGTCCATACAAACAAAGGAACTTCAAACTCATATCAACCAACTATTGACTATCACTTTAACCTATGGTAACCCCTTATTTCACTTCTACTTACAAGGAAGCAAGTAGTAAGACTCTTTCTGCTAATTTTTTCTCGATTAGCATGAAGTAAATAGAAGCATAAACTATTTAATAATAATTAGTTGCAGAGATGTAGAGAAAGTCATGTGTTTGGAACATATAAGATTTTTTAGGGTAATGAATAGAGAAAGTAAAAAGAGAGAGTTCTGTAGCCTGAGACTTTTCTGAGTCAAGTTTACATTCATTGCTTTACCTGCAGAAAGCGATGGTACCATGGCCCGTCACTTGTCACCCTATGGTGCAGAACCAAGCTTCTTCCTGCCGATATCGTCTGCAGTTCTATTGGTTTGTTCTGTACAGCACAGCAAAACTCTGCGAGCATACTTCACCATTGTGCAGGTGTTGTCGGGAAATTACTCGAATATCTCTGCGTCAAATTTTAAATCAGTAGTTTAGAGAGCGTGGAAAACTTCCTGAGAAAAATTCTACGAATTCTTATCATAACCCGGAACACAACCGGAGAAAATATTACAGACAACGTGGAGTATATTCTTTCATCTTTATCTTGGTATTCTGTAACTTTCATTTAGTTTCGCTACCATGTAACTAGTCGGAAGAGGAACTGTTTTCTTTCACCCGAAAATCACGCTGTGCAGATTTTACTGCAAATATTGGACATGTGTGGTCTTCTTAGCGCGGTGGCAGCGCGGCTGCCTACCAAGTTGGAGACCTCGGTTCGATTCCTTGCATTCAGCCTCCTGAGGTCCCTGAGGGAGCCAATTGAGGAGCAACTTCATGGAGAAGTAGCGGACCGCATTAATCGGTCGGGGGGATTCGAGGCGCTGATCACGTCTCAGCCTCCCATACTGCACCCCATTGATGAGGTCTGTCATGGACCAAGATGGGAGACGCAGCGGCCAAGGTTCCTTTTAAGCTGTCGTGCCACGGAGTTATTATACGATCATGACAAACTCTTATATGTTCAATTCGCATGAATTTTTCTACCTATTCTGCAAGCTAACCGTTCTTACAACAGCTTATTCTTCTGTCTACTTCATGCTAATCGAGATGAGCATTAGCAGAAATTGTCTAATTACTTGGCTCCTTATATGTAAGAGGAAAATAAGAGAACACAATAGAATAAAGCGGGAGTCAAATATTTTAAAAGATATCGCTATATTATTGTCATTGAAATTCGGCTCGATTTCTATGACCAAGAACCGTGGAAAACGGTTGAGGAAATCCCGTTTAGAGAAAGAAATAGTAGCTTCTAGTGTAATTCTTACGGTTTACCAGTTATACAAATTCGTCAGAACGAAGAGATCATCAGAGGCTATTCTCAGAAAATTTAATATAAGCATTTTATTTGTGATGTAATTATCTTTAATATATGGTATTCTAATCAATGTCGTCAGAGACATTATTAATACAATTAAAATTTACGAACATTTTCACATGTAAAGGGTAGCATGGGCTGGGGATTTTCTTAACATCCACGGTCGTATCTTTGGGAGACACTAAATTTAATATCAGATTTGGTATTTAAACTACTTTCGCTTTTGAGTTATGTTGTTCACAGACATACACGGATCTTTTTCTAAAAATTGCGTATTTTGATTACAGATTAATTTAAAACGTGTATTCCTAGTGAAATATCGATATAGAAATGTTGGTTGAAGTATAATAACTTCTTTATCTATGAATTAAAACTATAGAAATATAAAAATTAAGGAATTCTTATCCCAGGAGCAGAACCCGACACTAAATATTACAACATCATGATTTACTCCCCTCTTTTGTATTCCGTAGCTTCTGTTTACTATCACCACTCTACTATACCCTTTCATATCCTTTCGTTCATTTCATTTTATTGCATCTGTAGATCATTGAGACATAATAAAACTTTGTTAATAATTTAACTATAAAAATAAACGGGATATTAATTGAAATACTAATATACAACAATATTTATAAAATTGTAATACACATTCAATAAAAGATTTGTCAGCTTATGTTTAAAAACAATATTGCCATCCTACTTGAGAAAAACCTGATGTGTTCCATTCACATCAGTTTCTCTGCATCTCTGCTTCAAATTATTGTTAAAAAGCTTATGCTTCTATTTACTTCAAGCTAATTGGGAAAAAATAGCAGAAATAGTCTTATTACTTGCTTCCTTGTAAGTAGAAACGAAATAAGGGAGTACCAAAGGTTAAAGTGTTAGTTAAAAGCTGGTTGCTATGTAACTGAGGTTCCTTTGTTGGTATGGACAGGAGTTGAAAAATTCTTGAATTAGAAAAGTATGTTTTTCAAAGGTGAAACCAAAAACAAGGGATACTTAAAAGGTTTATGTCCATGTCTTACGGTTTAGCAGTTATGCAAAATTCCGTAAAATTCATCTAAAATAAACTAGTCTTCAGAGGCTATTCTCAGAAAATTAAAGATATGCATTTTATTTGTCAGGTAAATATCTTTAATATAGGATATTTTAATCAAAATCGATAGTCATTTTTAAAATTTAAAATTTTCGAAAATTATTCTATGTAGTTTGGGTGGGGGGATTTTTCTCAAAATCTGCCTGTCGCATCCCTGGAAGATATTAAACATAAATACCAAGTCTACTAGTCTTTAAATACCTTTATAAGACGCTACACTAAGAATATAAAACATTCTTTCTTTCCTAGATATTTTAAGATATTATATCTATTTATTGCTTTTATGCTGAGGAACTGTTCTCGTCTACTATATATAAACAGTGATTCGATTTAAGATATGTTAGTTTACGCTTAACCAGAAAATCTCGATGTAGAGATTTCACTGTATGTGTGTGTTTAAGAACAGTAACTTAACTTAAAAGTTTAAACATAACAATTTAAATTTACGGGCACTGTATATTGCAAGAGAAAATGTTGACTTATTTAAGCGCCGGCTGATATTTTCTCAACAACTATTTAACATGAGTGAAACTTTGACACCAAGTACAGCAACTTTTTCAATATAAAATTTTTGAAGCATGCTAAAAATTAAACAATTAAACAGACATCATGAGTAGTATATGTTTTTAGCATTATCAGTTATTTAGCGGCACTTTTATGAACAACATATTTCGTCAAGGTCTTTTCTCAATCTAAGAGCCAGCTATAAAACCTAAAAATATTCATCACATTGCTAAAAGGTATAAATTATTAAAAATATGATGCATGTAGTAAATATTAATACCAATTTTGTATTCATAGTTTAAAAATATTTGTCAAGAATTGGCCTCAGATATAAGTAACATATTTAGCTGGAGGTTTTCTAATAGGAAATTTATTAAAACGTAAAAACATTCACTGAAAATTTATGTATAATTTTAGAGGTTGAGTTGAAGATTACACTTCCCAGTGATAATTTAAAAGATAATTTTAAAGATATTTTAATTTGGTTGATCATATGGACTATGAATGAAAATGGTGAAATGATACTCAAGATATTGTCTTCATAGAATAAGGGAAAATTCCGGTTAACTCTTCCTAAACGAGGCATGACCTCGCGACCGCTTAAAAGATGTAATATTAATTATATGTGTGTAACATTAGCTTCCTATATAGCAATTTTACATGGAGTACGTTTCGAAAATATTGATGTATTCAGTTTCATTTCACTATGTTAAATAGTTTTTGAGAAGCTTAACATCAAACTTGGCTCTCAAAAGCATTCAAAAGCTGAATTACTAGTCTTTAAATACCTTTATAAAACGCCACACTAAGACTATAAAATATTGTTTCTAATCTTAGATATTTAAGATATTTTATCTATTTATTGTTTTTATGCTGAAGAATGCCTATTGTATGCATGCCTGTATATATCGAAGACATTCGTTTACGCAGCTTAAGTGTCTGTATATAGTTTCTGCTACAGCTCAGTCTCAATGAAATTAACAACGTTGAAATCATCTTAAATTTAAGTGCTTTAAATTAAAAAAAAAAAAAAATAAAAAGATTTTAACTTTCTCTACTTTTTAATGGGAATTACTGTATCCCACCTAAACATTTTTCACTCAAATGTAAGTATATATTAAGGTTATCTGAATCTAAGAACGGCATTTTTTAAAAAGTTTGGGGTGACTGTGAACAGCATAACCCAAAAATTAACCTCCTAGCGATTATGATTACAATTCAAATATGATATATGTTTAAGATCATTCCATGGGAAATAAAATGTTTATCATACACTTCCTCGGAATAATCTCTGAAGTTTTCTTCATCCTGGATGACCTTTAGATTAAAATAAAGAAGCTTTTCTCTGTGTGTGTACTTTGTCCGAGTGTCTGAGTGCGAAATGAATAGCATATCTCAAAAATGATAATTCAGATAACTACTCACTTGGATTTCCAGTACAGATAGAACTTTTTCAATACACGACACGAAAACCTTAAGAAATATTCTCCAAAACTAAATTATGTAATAAAATGGCTCCATGGATTTTTATTAAAATACTATATATTCATAACTTTATCTGACCAATAAAATACTTTTAATTTTCTGAGAATATCCTGTGAAACAATTGTAAGTGAATGTTAATTGTATATTTTTCTATAACAGGAAACCTATAAAGAATCACAAAGCTTTACTATAAGAAAAATGCTCATGTGGTTAAAACGCATACTTTATATAAAATGTCTTTTCTCATGGTAACAAAGCTTATTCCACGAACCCAAGGAGGAATGCGTCTGCAAGAATTGCAATAATTAATGCCCTAAGTATCATCTAGCGAAATGTAAAAGCAGATCTCCATCACTAACCATTCCAATGAAAGCCTAGTGGAAGTTTAAAACTCAATTGTACACATTGAGATTAATAAATAAATAACAAATATATTTTTTCTTTTATAGTATTAGCCATTTCCAGATATTTGTTTTTGTTCTGAAATTGTTAACTCTTTTGATTTTTTAAGTTTCAATGGTGCACAGTTTTCGTAATTTCTTCCAAAAACGTATAGCATTTCAGAGCTAGATTTTTTTGAGCATTTTAAGCCTTTGTCTGTTATTGTAATCTCCTAATTTTCTTTTACATACAAATAAATCTGTAATAAAACCATTTCTGGTGTTTCTCTATCAATATAATATAGTGTATAGAATAAGTAATTCATTCAGAGGTAGACTATTTTTATATTAGGTAAACAGATATCAGATTAATTGTTAATGTTTGTGGCAAGCATTTTGTATGAATAACTCTCCTAAGTTAATTCCGATTGATTTTTCATCCTTTGCAGATGAACTCAAAGAAAACTTAAAGGTCGCGAGTGCTTTTTTCTAAGCACGTTCCCTTATCTTACATATTTAATACGTTTCCATGTGTTCAGGAAAACAACATGTAAGCTGAGCATAAATATATGTCGTTATACAAACACTTCAAAGACTGCAGTACACGAAGTTATATTTTCTTCCATAATTTCCCTTTGTAAACCTTTTTAAGGGCCAGTTGTACGAACTTGGAATAAACCTCTGTTAGTCGTTATTCCATGGTTATGTGCAAAATTGTGTTGTACGACAACGGAATAGAGACTATCAAGGGAATAAACATGGAATAACGTATTCCGTGATTCCTTGCAGGGATAAGCCGATATTCCGAGAATAGAGTATAAAAAGGAAAATGGCCGCTTGGGTACTTGGCACAATTTTGACCCATATTTGGCCGATATAAACGATTCATTTCTTTATAATATGTTTTAAGAACATATTATACCTAAATACAATATTTTGTAGAGATAGTCTGATAAATGAACACGGCTATAATGAAATTAAAGTTGAGAGATGATATCACACAGACAACTTGATGGCTATAAGATAAATATGACAAGAAGATAGTTAAAATAAAGTTTCATTTATAAAAAAGTAAAATATACCTACAATATTATCATCAAAATATCTCTATTTTATGGAAACAATTAAATTTAATCCAACCCAAGATAAATATAAAATAATGTAGTGGAGCAATACAACAGCACAATGCGTAACATTGTAAAGAGTGAGGTTACGTTTTATTGACGAAATACAAAAGATAGGTTACTTCTACGGCAATATGCTTCAAAACGTAAGATAACCACAAGTATTAATTTTAAAATGTTAAAAAATCCATTACATACAGTGAAGCTGTCAATTTTATTAAAATGTGGACATCTATTACCAACACGTGCTTTACTTGGTCATGGTGTAGATGGAGTACCCTGCTGTACTCCATCTATACCATGACCAAGTGAAGCACGTGTTGGTAATAGATGTCCAGATTTTAATAAAAACAAGTATTAATGTTAGCGACATTCTGTACTATAATCAGATTTTGGAAGTTATGTGCAAGTTTAAAAACTATAACACTACAAGCTTTGTGATGTAGGGAGGAGATGCCCAGATTAAAAGACGCAATCAGAGCTCGTAAATATAAATATATTATTTTACAATAAATTCATTAATATGCTGTAGGTTTAACACATTAGAGACAATTTTGATTGAATAGAGAATACTTTCCCTAAAATATAATGTTCTCGGTTTTATTGGTTTGGTTGACAATTTCTAGCTGTTGTATTAAATATTGACATCAGCAAAGTGCGAACTGTAATGGGAACGGTTTAATGTACTATTCGACATAACTACTAATATTTCTGTTGGTTAATAATACTTATATAGCAAATTGTTTTCTATTTATCTTGGTGCAACGATTCAATTATACATATCTTAAGTTGATAGTGGCATTGGCAACACTAAAATGTAATTTTCAAAATTCACTAAGTATTTTAATAAATAAAATACAGAAATGAGGCTAAGTACGTTTTGATCACCGAAACGGAAAGATGTCATATATCAGCACAAGATACAACTTTGCACATACGGTAAGGTTATATTCCCATACTCCTAACCTATCGCAAGAATTCACTGTATACATATGTGTTTATGTTTTGTAAAATGTATAGCAATTCTACATCCGAACACGCTTATGAACATCCATAATGATTTCATAGTACCGTAAGTAGTTAAAATAAGAAATAATACATAGTTTAGGAAGAGCTGATTGTGAAAACAATGAAGTTTTCAGCAAAACAAAGCAGAAATTACGTATCAAGTTGGCCACGAATGACTCGCAGCATAGCCAACATTAGTTTTAAATCTACAAACAGTCGAATAGATATCTAAGGAATAAAATTGCATAACACAACTCGTCACCACATTTATACCATGAATAGTGCATTCCAAGAATAACTATTCCAGGATTTATTCCGAGTTCGTACAACCGGCCCTTAAAGGCGTTTTCAATAGCTAAAATGTTCGCATACCGACTAAGGATAAACTATGAAGATGTGATTTTAGGAGAAGTCAAAGGAATAAGCAATTTATAAATTCGTCTGATCTTAGGTCCACCTTTACATCTCCTCTGATCTTAAATCTTTTAAGGAACGTTTGTCACCAGTTATGCAGATTTTGAACATTATTATTTATTTGTGTTTAAATATCGAGTTTATGAAATAATTCGACTAATGAACAGGATGGATTCTGAAAATATTTAAGAGAAAAGTGATACCTTTCTAAATTCTTCTTTGGGAAACTCTATTAATAATATTTGTTAATTGTTAAACATTGAACATTGTTTTTGCCCAACACAGAGGCCAGTACATTATTTAGATATCACGGAGCATTGTAAATATTTTAAAAATAAATTGAATATGATTTCAGAATTACAAACAAAAATGTTAAAATATTTTGGTTTATGGAATATTAAATTTATCTCAAAATGAATAAGTGAATTATTTTGTTTTACACTATTTTATGGAGATTAATTACACAAAATAAACTGAAACAGTTTAAGTATTAAGTAATGCAGAGCACACTTATTAAGTATGATTTAACCGAATTTAATCTCCACAATTTTTAATTCAGTTTGAAAAATAAATAACAAGACAAAAATGACAAGATAATTTTTCGGAAATTTGTATCTAAATTATTACAGACTTCTTTCAGCTGTACCTGCACTTTAAGACTTGTTAGTTTTTATCTAAAAATTCACTTTTAAAATATAATTCACAATTACAGGTATGTATGTTCAAGCTTCATACTGTCCCGTGGTATATTTTAATTTATTAGCACATACCTATAATTTTGTTTATATTCCTGCAAGATGTAAGGTAAAAGTACTTAAACTGTGGAACCCCTAATTACAATGATTATTACAATGAATTATAATTAAGACATTGAGTATTTACTAAAATGTAACTTTTATGTTGTTTTTCGGATAACCTAAGCTCCGCGATTTAGATTCAGGCTGTAACCACCTGCGGTAGCACATGGGGCATATCTCACATGAGTACTCTATAATTTGCAAATTATGTAAAAACTGTGGAAAAGTTTTACTGGGGAAAAGCAAAGCAATTTTAATATAAGCTTGATATATCCACTAGCAATGGTCCGATTTATGACTTCCTGTCCACATATACAGGATGATTCAAAACGACACCAAACAAAGATGTGGGCTTTGTTGGTCATACCGAAAGTGATATGTAAAAATAATTTTCGGCTCTAAATTCGAAACATACAAAAACTGCCATAAAATTACCATGGATTAGGCAGTCGTACATAACCAAATGGCACATGCCTGGCCCACTCCAAGAGAGATACGGTTGGTAGCGAAGGTCCCAATCGCGTGGTGTAGGCGTGGTTTGATAGACAGGCACAGGTCACCTTAGTAATGGAAAACGTAGCATTTGGGTATGACAACCGTTGTTCCTTCGCTGCCTAATCCCAAATGTGTGCAACTTTTAAACACTCATAAAACTTTAAATAGAAGAGTTTGAAAGTTGCGACATCAAGCTTCGGAGAAATCAAAGTGTAAGCTAATCGACTGCTATCTTCGTTTGATGTCGTTTTGAAACGGCCTGGATATTTTCGAGAAATTGTTCATTATTTTTATTTAAACTAATGGTTGTTGAATTGTCACCAAAACATTAGTTTTAGGTGTTTTAAATTATCTACACATAATTGTCTAATACATCTAAGATGCTGTTTTCTAACCAATTTTAATTCTTACCTTTCAGATAAACAATGTCATACAAACTAACACATTCAGGAATGAAGTGAAAAAGGTATGTATGGAGAATTATAGTAAAATTAAAAAATACAGAGTAATGAAAATTATTTCATTTACCTTAGAAGAGGATGAACTAGAACGGAAATTAGCAGCTAATCATTTATCAATCTATTTGTAGCCCATAACAAACGTCTTCTGGTGTGTTCATTTCTTACCTTCGATTTGTTTAATGTTTTCTTTATTTTAGAAAACATTTTAAGTAATAGCATTTGATACTTTTGAAATGCAAGAGCTTTGTGGAACATTCCTTTCTACGATTTTATATTTATATGCTTTCTGTTGAGGCTTTCAGTTAATATTAGGAACGTTATGCACGTGTTTGCTCAACTCCTTTGTGGTATAAAATCTAGAATATTAGATCTGGATATTACTAATAACAAACCCGTCTGTTCTATTTATAGTGGAATAAGGCAGTTTATGTTACAGATGGTAAATTCTGAAATTATGATATAATTATGCATGTGGTATAAAGAAAGAGTATTCCACACATTCTACATTATGATCGACTTTGCACTTCTTTAAAGTTGGTAACTAAGTACTAAACGAGGAAATAATTTTATTTGATAAAAAATTTAGATTCAAAATAAATAAATGTTTGTTCCATCGTATTATTTGCACAATCTTGGACTTTTTGGATTGGTGCAGATCGTTTTTCCTCCAGACATCAGATTCTCATTTTCTGTCACGTTCTGAGTCCTTAAATTCGACCACATGCTTCACTGTCCGTTTCTTTTTTCTTTCTCTACATGTACTCTCAATTTCGAGATTTCACCGCAAATGCACTTTTAGAGACACCTATATAAAAACATTTTTTCGTAAAATACCAAACTTTAGTATTTGAGAACTTTCAAGGATGCGACGAAGACCCTAAACTGCCCTTTCAATGGAAATGTTTTCGAAAAATTTGATTGCCTCAAAAATGACTAACGATTTGATTAAAATCTCGTGTAATAAAGATATTTTCATGACAAATAATATTTATATATTGAATTTTCTGGGAATAGTCTTTGAAGGAATATTTATTCTGGGTGAATTTTTCGTAATTTTGCGTAACTAGTAAACTGTAAGAGATTGACAAACTTACTACAAAAAATGTAGATCTCGTTAAAATACACAAATTATATCATACACTCTTTTGTAGAAATGGCCGTTTCTGAGATATTACTTATTTTTGGTTGCAACTTTAAAATGGTTATACTTTGATCAAACGAAACTGTATAAAGCTAACCGAAAATCATCTCTTTCACACACCGACGAGCTTTTAAAGGATTTGACTATCGCTTTAGCCTAATGTATCGAATTATTTCCCTTCTACTTACAAGGAAGTAAGTAATAAGATCAATTCTGCTAAAGTTTGTCTCAATTAAAATGAATTAGATAATAGAATAATCTTTTGTAAGAATAGTTTATATTTGGAATAGCTGGAGGAAGTTATGTGAATGGTTCATCAGATTTTCTCACTAACTTCTTTAACTTCTCTCAATTTCTGATTTTCATTTCCTTCTCACATTCAATAAAATTTATTCTAACACTCTTTGCTGGGATCGAACTAAAATTTTTCATTTACTTTTACAATACAGGTATTTTGAGCCATAACTATCTTAAAATTGTTTCCTCCATTCATTTGTTCCCTTATATCCCATTAGGATGTGAATTCCCTTCATGGTCTCATCCGATATAGGACATATTCCTGCGAGACCTTCGAGTTTCCACAATCCTAGCTTAAACTAGGCTATAGCTTCCCTTTTCATTGTGTTACAGATTTAAATATACTTTTACTTTCCTATGTCCTACTTTATCATATTATAAACTACCATTGATCTTTTTCCTGGTCATTAGTATTTTAACGATATATCTGCGGTTTTACAATAAAGATACATTTTTCCGGCACTCATGACTATAGAATTGTAAGTTCTTATTGTATTGCGAGACAGGCATAACAAATGCAGAAATACCCTTCTGTAATAAGGCAATTGATTCAACAACTTTAGATGAGGTTAAACAGACTCCGAAGAGTTTGAAAAATTGCAAAATCTGTGATACAGATGGAATAAAGCTGAACTTTTTAAATACGGAGGAAGCATGCTAACTGATATTGTTACAGATATTTAACGCATGCTGGCGAGCCTACAAAATCCCTGATCACAGTTTATAAAGCTTACTTAAAAATAATAAATAACCGTTTAAAGTAATATCAGATGTATGTTTGGGAGAAAAACAGAATGAATTGAAAAAGGGTCACTCGTGCAGGTGGTAATATTTTTAACATGAAGAATATTTTAGAAAAACTGATGAGGAGGCAATTTATTGACTTGGTCATTAGAAACAGGTTATGCACAATAATGGACAAATAACTTAATACTGTGCATCTTATACAGGTAATTAAAAGCATATATGAAAACATCAAAAATCCTAAATTCATGTACTGCAAAGACAAATAGAATAACTTAACATTTGTATTAAAGATTTCCTAAAAAGATCGGAAGAAAGAAACCCCTGAAAGTATGTGGCTAAAAAGGAACCAGTGTTTAAATGCTATATAGTATGCAGATGATTTAATAATAATGAAAATACAGAGGCAGACTTACAACACACTATATGTACATTATGTGAATTGAGAAGAAAATATTATAGTTTAAGAATATCAGCTACTAAAGCAAAACTTATGACTCATTACGGAGAACTCCCAGTTCCATCTAAGATTTTCATCGAAAACAAGGCACCTCAGCAGGTATCTAGCCTGTATTTTTATATACCGTAATAGGTCTGGACATAGATAAAGACATAGAAAACAAAAATAAATTTCATTTATATTGGTGTGTGTATGGCATTATAAATAAAACCGTAACCCTTTAATGGTAACATGGGTGATATCAGTGAACATTTATCCCAGCGAATAATAAGTGAATTTGATTTCCAACCAATACTCTAAAAGCTTAGAATAAATAATTAAAGGTCTAACTTTTATATCTATAGTTGTATTAACAATTTCCTTTGTCGTAATAATATTAACCATTTTTAAATTCTCAAAAATAATATTTCTGGTGCGAGTTGACAAAGCTGCTTACAGTGTTGGCCATGCTGATATATTTATTTGTTAATTGAATAAATTTGGTAATTGTTGAAACATATGTACCAGTTGCTAAGTATTTTGGTACGGAAAACATGTGTGAAACATCACCCATGGTATGATTAATATGAATCAATATTTGTATTTCTTTTTGAAAGTTCAAAGTTATTTCAGTGTTAGGTTTGTGAATATGGAGTATCCTTATTATTGCTGGGGAGAAATTTACAGGTGATGAGTTACAAAGCTTGCTTTTAATGAAGATGATCTGTCAAGAAGGTAGTGAGCAGAAAGACATCTTGACTGATTATGTTGAAAATTATGTTATTGATGGAAGTGACATTGATAGCGACGAAATTAAGGAAATGCAAGATCAAAAAATGTAGAACAGAAACTTCCTGGTTTGAGTTCAAGACACAGGACATAATTATTTTAAAGAAAACTATTCTAAAGGGAAAATGGTAAAATTTGGGGATTAAAACATCCCGAGCAAAACACTCCTTCAAGGAATATATGTAGAAGACTTATGCTAGGTCCACAGGGGGATATTCGAAAAGTTGAAAGTGCTGAACAAAGTTGCCGTCTCTACTTTGATGAAAATATGCTCAATAATATTGCTCGTCACACCAACCAAGGAATGTATATATATTCTTCCGAAGCTGGGCCTGATTCAGCAACAGAAAATGACCATCAGGAATATTCCAAGCGATCTGCGATGAAGATAGAATCTATACTGAAGGAAAATGAAGGAAAACGACAAACTGGGTACACGACAAGGACGACGTAAACTTTGGAAAAAAAAAAAAAAAAAAAAAAAAAAAGAGACAAGAAGCTGCAGTGAAATGCAGTGTGTATAATAATTTCATCTGTAGTGACCACAGGGAAGTTATTTACAAAAATAATAATACGTCATGCAGTACTGTGATCTGGATTTAAATTTCAGTAAAAGAACAACTGATTTGCTAAATGTTTGTTATTTTTATCCTTTAACATACACACATATATTGTCATTATTTACATGCGATTAATTTTACGTCTTGTAGCATTAGTTCTAAACATTATATCAACCATGCTGTGTGTTTTGAGTTAATTAAAGTATTAAAATGTATTTATATTTGATTATTTACAGTGATTATTACAGTATAGCCATTATAATTTCAGCTGCTGGGTAAAAATTCACCCATTTGTGCACTTAAAAACGATATTACCATTTAAGGGTCAAAAAGGAATGTTAAAAAATCTGATGTGAACAGTTCACATGACTTTCTCTATATCTCTGCAACAAATTACTCTTAATAAGCTTATACTTCTATTTGCTTCCTGTTAATCAGACTAAAATAACAGAAATAATCTTATTACTTGGTTCCTTGTTGCTATGTTTGCTTTGTTCCTTGGTGGTTGCTATGTCACTGAAGTTCCTTTCTTTGTATGGCAGCAGTTGACAAGTTCCTATATGAGAAAAGTATAAGCTTTCATAGCGTAAACCAAAAACAAGGAATGACTCAAAAATGATGACTCCACGAAAAAGAATGTATGTAACATAAATTGTGTGTTAGCAGTTTAGCAGTTATGCAAAATTCCGTAAAATTCATCCAGAATAGCCCCAGAAAATTCAAGATATACATTTTATTGGTCAGAAAAATATCTTTCATATATGAAATTTTAATCAAAATCGTTAGAGCCATTTTTAAGAAAATAAAACATTTTCGAAGAAAGTTCCATGTAAAGCATGGTTGGGGTTGGGGGATTTTTTTCAACATCTTTGTGTCGCATCTCTGGAAGATACTAAACTTAAATACCAAGTTTGGTATTTTACAGACTTTTCGATTTTGAGTTATCGTGTTCACAGACACACACTATGTATATAGTGCGTATAGAGAAAATAAAAATGCACAAAATTAAAACTATACATAGCAATGGCATTGCTTGTGCTGCTCTATGGCGGTGAAACTTGGATTCAAAGGCTTCTCAAGGCAGGACCATACAAAAACGATGACATCTGGACAGAATTGGGAATTTATAATTTTAATGAGAAGATTTAAAAATAGAGGGAATACCTCAAGAGTATGGCGTAAATAAAATCCCAGCCGTTGTAAATAAGTACAAGCTAGAAGGAAGAAGAGATGTAGGACGGCCGAGAAAAAGATGGGAATAATTATGTGAGCAATTTGGCTGTACCTTGAAGTGCAGAAGAACAAGAGCTCATTTTCGTCCTCTATTCTTCTCTGATTTTCCAAAAATATTCCTCAATTTCCCATTCCGTATTTATTTAAGATACTCCTTAGAACCATGTTCGAGATGGTCTTCCTGATAGTGTATTTCAAGGATATAGAAAAACATTGTTGTTATTATTATTATTATTATTATTATTATTATTATACAATAACATTAGTGTTAATTTGATATCGCCTTGTGGTTTACCGGGAAACAACACATGCGAATCATTGAGGAATGATCGACATTATTCCATGGTAACTCTGTAGTTAGAGCAACCGGCTATAGACCGGTTCAAATCCCGGCTATGACATTGACTGAATCTATACATTTAATAACATTATATTGGGCAAATTTAAAACCTCAAAAGCGGTTAGTAGGGAAAGAATTATAACAGATCTGTTGTTAACCTGAAGATTTTTTCTCTTAACATTCATGTTAATACATGTTCTTTTATTTCCATAATGCCCGTTAAACCACGATTGTTTTTTTTTTTTTTTTTTTGAGAAATTGTTTATTATACTAGAGGTGTCTAAAATAAAACTCTTTTGAACTCGTACGCGCTGTTCATTATCTATCTCTTTGGACATTTGTTTTCATACCTAACACTGAGTGCTGCAGCACGTGTTCCATATTTTTAGATTTGCAGAAGATAGACATTTATTTAGGTTATAAGAATGTTGAATGGAGTACTATTGAGCAAAACCGTAAAATTGAGAAGCTGAGTGTTATTTATGGACACACTCTAGCCATTGTGCTTCTTACATCCCATTCTATATTGGGCGTGAAAAATCACGAACTTTTGTTCAGAGATCACTAAATTTTGTTCAAATTCCTCTTTATTATGCTTAAGGTTCTTTTACGTGCCCCAAACCTACGACATGGAACCACCGACTTTACTTCCCTTCCGAAGGAAGCTATGCTAAGAATTTTTAAGACCGAAAAAATTCATCGGTCTCCGCCACGACCTTGGCAACAATTAATTTTAAAATATTTTTTATTTTTAAAAGTATGTGAACAAGACATGCATATTCTGTACATTTCAACAGCTTGTGCTACGTAGTATAAAAATAAAAATCTGATTAGCTACACTCACATAGCTTTCTCTAGCTGTTCCATGTACAAAATATTCTTACTCAAGATTATTTGATCTAGATCATGCTAGTTGAGATAAACATCATCAGATCTGGTCTTATTACTTACAACCTTGTAAGTAGAAGGGAAATAAGGGGATACATCAGGCCAACGCTGGTCGCTGTGTGAAACAATTGAGGTTCGGTTCGCTTTGCATGGTGCCGTTTAAGAAACGTTAGGTAGTTTAAAATCCAATCCAACAACAAAGAATATCTATAAAAATCGACAAAGAAAACGTATATGAATTAAATTACAGCTTTGTGTAGTAAGTTTTTGTGTACCACTTACGATTTAACCGTAACGCAAAATTCTGCAAAACTCATCCAGAATAAGGAGTTCTTCAAGGATATTCCCAAAAAATTAGAAATATACGTTTTATTTGCGATGTTAATATATTTAATAAACAGTATTTTAATCAAATTCGCTAAAGCCATTTTTGAGCAAACTGAAACTTACAAAAATGCTTCCATGTAAAGGTTTGGTTGTGATTGAGCGATTTTCTTGAAAATCTTTGTATCGCATCCTTGGAGATACTAAACATAAATACCAATTTTGGTATTTATGAGTTATTCTGTACACAAACTAACAATTTTCCACATATGTTGCATTAGATATTTAAAAGATAAACACTCGATTGAATGGAACACAAAAAGAACTAAAACATGTAATATTGCTTTGTAATCGGACATATTGCTATTCAATAAATAAACAAAGATACATAAACGGACCTTTTTTTAAAAATGTATTTTTTGGACTCAGGAATCTCAAAACGTTATTTTCGGTTAAATTTCGACTTCGAATGTTTGGATGGGAAACAATACCATTTGTATCCACTATGTACATTGTCAAATGGGCTATGAAAAGTAAAAATATAAACTTAGTATAGTTAAATAACCAATACAATTTTAAAAGTATGAAAATTTAAGTTTACGAGCAATAAATAATTTAACGCATAGGACGATATCACATTTCAAAGTTTCCCAAAAGCCAGGATACACGAGCACTTAGATGATATTTAATGTTTAACAAAAGCACATTTTGTTAATGTGCATTAAACTCTAGGCATTGCATCACATTATAGATATTTTAAATAATTAAAAAAGTGTACATTTCACAACTTAAAATAATTTATAGCATATATCAAGTAAACAAAGTATTGATTAAATAAAAACTTAAACCGTTTTCTCATATCCAAAGTCAATATCAGTACATTACACGTGGGCCATTTCTTCTTAATGGGTCACTTTAATATCAGGAGAGAGGTCCTTGGCAGTCCTAATTAAGTAATTTGATACTCTGATCTTTTCCACGATATTCAACCTGCGCCGAAATCACGTGATCTCTCTGCTTCATTTGAATATGTTGAAAAGTCCGTATTTTCTAGAAATCAATTAAATGATCTCAACATAAACGCTAAAAGCCACTTAAAAGTTTCCTCTGCTACATGCATTTGATTTTATCTGCTCAAAAATTCTTTGTTTACACATTGATAGGCAATGTCAGGTCACGAATTCCACATCATGCCAATCTCAATAACAATCGCCAATAACTCTTAGCAACAAGTCTGTCTATAATCAATCTCTGAAGGATGCTGCGGAAGTCGATATTTCGGAAGAATATGAAAAAATTCATTTTTTGAAAAATATATGTGAACAAAAAAATTTCCAGAAACACCTTTGCAGAAGCATAAAATAGCGTAGGAGTCCTTCTTCATAAGACATAAGACACACCTTCGGATTATCGGAAACACAAACATAAAATAGTCCTTGAAGAGAGACAGAGAAAAGCTGGCTAAATACCGGAAGAAATAATGGAGACCTAAGCAATGAAGACAGAAATCTGGAAGGCACAAAACTTTCAGCTTCGCCGCCCATAAATTTCAAGAGAGGATCTGCCAGAACGAGTCATACCAAGGAGGACCTCGTCTGCAAGAATTGCAATAAATCATGCCCTAAGTACCATTTAACGAAGTGTGAAAGCAGCTTTAAATCACTGATCATCATAACTAAAGACTAAAAGTTTTAATAATTCAATTAGACACAGTGTGTTTAATAAATAAACAAATATTTAAGTTCAGCATCTTTCAAGCATGCAACACGAAAATTGTGAAGAAAATCTCAAGATCCCAAATTCCCTTTGCATGAAACATTTTTCAAAACCTTTTACTGTCTCAAAAATAGCTTTAACAATTTTTTATTTTCTTAACAAATAAAATGTATACCTTGAGTTTTCTGGGAATATCCTCTGAAGCTGTATTTATTCTGGATGGTTTTTGAGTAACTGGTAAACCATAAGAAATATACAAAATCTTATTACATGAAGAATTATTTGTCGTTAAAGCAAGCAATTGGGAACTCAAATAGGAAATCGTCATTGTTGCAATTTCCGATCCGAATTTTCTAAAACCAGCGACCAGCTTTTAAAAATTTAACTATTGCGTTAGCCTAGTAAATCATTAATAAATAGCATAATTTTTGACAGCAAGTCTTAAAGAATTTATACCATAATTATATAGTAATGTATCAAATTAATTGTTTAGCAAAACAATTTTAAAACTAGTTTTGTTCCCACTAACTATATGACCGGGTGAAATCCGTTTTTGTGGCGAGTTTACTTGCTGATGCTCTCGCTATCCAATTGTAGGATATAGAATTTTCTTTTCTTAATACTATACATGTTTATGAATCATGCAGATACAAAGACATTTATAGAACAATGTTTTCCTCCTACTAATATATTCGCTTAAATTGCAATTTTAAACCATTGTATAAATTTAAATTTGTATTGTTTTTATTTGAGTTGGTTTAAGTAAAAATCATAGATTCTAAATTTATTAAGGAAGTTTTTCTCTGTTGCCAAATTATATAATTGAAAGTCTTATATTCATGAAATTATATTAGAATGCAATTATGAGTATTTTTAACTTGTTCTAACCTGTTGTAAACACACACAGCTTATCATAGCATCTCATTAATATTATGTTTTATGTACAACCTTTATCTTTGGTATAGTGTAAACGTTGTTCGCTTCCTGGGATCTACAGGAGACACTTTACGTGAGCAAAACAAAGAGTTTTCATGATATATTTTTTTCGCCGAAATAAATAACTTTCTATTTCATGTTTGGCAGTAATGATGGCACTTCCATGAAGGTTTCACGACCACCAAGTTTTCTTGTGATTAGTTGTTCTTATTTCATTATGTGATATCGAACAACGCGCAAATTCAAGATTTCGTGTTCCCCTTATGCAACTCTTTTCTCTCCTTGGAGACCTTAAAAGTACTTCAAAGACACTTATAATGAAACAATAATGAACAAATAAAGAAAGATCAATACAGTACATAAACAAATTTCCGATGATTTATGTGCGCTGAAGAAGTTTCTATAAATGCAACACCACCGATAATGACTAGTTTCAGAAAATTGCTCCTAGGAATGGTTCTTAACGTTTTAGACATGTTGGTAAAAATGTGTCGTATGGAAAGAAATTATTTTGAACTACGTTAACTTATTTCCGTTTTATTGTTAATTTAATTGACTACAATCGTTGGCTGTACTATGAAGCCCGTGACTTAAAGGACTTATGACATTGTGAATCACCACTGCGGTGTATCATCTCAAAATAATTAGAGATCACCTTGTGGTTTAACGGGAAACTTGCGAGTCAGTTGAGGACTTTAATGCTGTGGTGGTATGTTGCCATGTAGCTCAGTGTTAGAGCAACCGGCTAGATATCGGAAAATCCGTCGTTCAAATCCTGGCTATGTTATTGCATTTTTCAGTCTGACTACTAATTTTTTATAAGATTTGGAAAACAATTTAACCTAGTGGTGAGTCAGAAAAACTAATTATTTAAGCACTACTCGTTTGTGAAGTATTTTAGGTAATTTTAATAATTTTATTCCACCATTTGTTCCCGCAGAACCTTTATGCTATACGCGCTTACACGTTTTATCCATCATGATACAGTAAAGTTTCAGAATATGGAACATTTACAGTAACAATTGTTGAACCTAGAACACTTTAGAACAGAACACTGGGCTCTGCAATTGTTCCTTCCTGATAATCTCTACCACTTTCGTACAGTAGATACAGGAACGCGAGTATTCCACCCAAAAATCTCGTATAAATATTTCACAAGTAGTATATGTTTTGGGGTTCTTCGAATAAGAACACTAGTGGAAAGAAATCCACATATGTGTCCGACCTGAAAATAAAATGTACTTTAATTAAAACCTAACATTTAAGTTCAGCGTTTTTAAATTATTCGATATGAAGCATTTTTGAGAAAATTCGCGAATGTTAATTAAGTGTTTTTAACAGAGAAGTGTATGTAGGAGAGTAGTTGGCTAGGAAGAATTAGATATGGTTCAAATCCTGGCTAAGACAGACCTTTTTTGGTCTAACTCTACCTGTCCTAAACTATTAGTGGTTCATGTACATATTTATTATGTAATATTATTTTATATATATATATATATATATATATATATATATATATATACATAACTACTGTAAAAAGTAGCTATTTAAGGTAAGTAATGTTTGATGTTTGCTCACCAAAGCATCAATATATCCATTCATTCAGAGATAAATAAAGTACTGCCATAAATAGGCTACAAAATATTTTATGTTAATAGAGTACTTATCTGCTATAGTACCACAACCCAATCTAGAATCTTGGCCTCCTCAAACGGTATCTTAAACAATGGAATTTCGAATTCGCGAACATGTTGACGAGGGATCAACTCGTGGCCCATAGATGGAACCAAAGGACTAAATCACGACATGCGCACAGAAAAGGAAATAATTTAGCCTGGGGAATCTTTTCCCAAAATATGGGGCTATTTTACGTGCAAACACATATTTCAGTTAAGGTTTTAGTTCCCTTGCTATACTAAGGATTTTTACTTCCGAAGAAATAATCCATAACCCACCACCGGGTTTGAATATTGAGGCTATTGGAGACTAGCATGTTCAACATCTACACCATGGACAGAAATTAATAGCCTAGCTAATAAATATTATTTTTAAAGAAAATAGGTTTATAATAATATTCACAATATAATAAATATTTTAAAATTGTATAAACTCGCCTTAATTTAGAATATAATTATGGTACTCTTCTATAAATAATGTATTTTTACTTTTCCAAATCAGAATCAATGCAGTAACATATCTGTAAATATCTACAATAAAATTAATTATTTTAGTGAAAAGACTTCAATACAGAAGTCATAAAGTTCATAAAGTTTAAATTATGTTGAAAGTATACTTTTTTTTTTAACCATAGATTTTAAGTTTTATTAAGTCTTGTACTGAACGAATAACTATTATTGTATATCTGGCCTCTTAACACTATGAGGGCAAGCTAAAATAGATTTCCCTATTTTATTATTCTGAAATCAAGAAGATTACAAACATTTTATTCCTGTGAGCTCATATTGTGTGCCCTTCAAGAGTTGGATCTTGGTGATTTATGGTTCAGAGCACTATGAATGTAGCTCCTAATTGAATTAAATCAGTCTTCGACATCAAATCCTTAGTGTAAGTTCACACGTTTAGCCTTGTGACTTTCAAGAGATTAAACACTATCCATAATCTTTTATTACACAGTCCAAATAGAAAATAAGATTTCATCTTCCAACATTTAATATTCACGCAATAGTTATTAATAAAGCAACATCCCCTACCCGATTTGATAGAGCATTTAATTGTAACCTTCTTGAGCACTTTCTATTGTCAAGGAGACCACTTAATTGTATGCTTTAGCAAGTGTTTAATGCCATTTAAAATCAAGAAATAAGGAGCAATAAAACTGTTCTGTATCATCATCAGCGGCAAGGACTAGACTTTTCAATCTGTTTCAGTGTCCAGGAATGGCTCATTCAATCTTCTTGGTTTTTCTCCTTCTCGGCCTAAAATTAATTAAATTATTCTTTTCTAGAACATTCTTTATTATATATGATTTTTTCCATTTTATCCGACTACCAATTTCTTTAAAACTTGCTTGTATAATCCTCAAGACGAGCTACCAATGCTGCATTTTACTGTCTTCCTTGAAAATCTCAGATTCCTTTCTTATGTATTAGCCCCTTAAGAAGAAATGCCTCGTCTGCTCTTTCACTGTTGAAGACTTTTCTCTTTTTAGCAGGAAGATAGGTCTTTATTTATCCTTGAAAATTAGATACCTCTTCAACAACCAAACCTGGGGAGTTTACCTGAGAAAGAACCACTACAATGTACACTGAAAGACATTAAAAATACTCCTGAAAACACTTATCATAAGACGGAGACTTTTCGCTGAGTTCACCCATGTCTTTCACCTGTTTACTATGCTCATAAAGGCGTATTGGACAGTCCACGTTACTGAAGAGAAGCGGATAGCCATGAAATGTAACGTGCGACAAATGAAATTCTGAGTTACAAAATGGTGAACCCAAACTCTCTGGTTAGACGGTACTCGACTCCTCTCTACGGATGATACAAAATTAGATTAATCTTTTCTCTGCGTTACATACTGAGATTCTAATGCCAAGGTAATACGTGCAAGTGGTCGACTAAATTAACACACTGCATATACAAGTCTGTGGGAGCGTCGAACGGGGTTGAGGTATGAAGGTTGGATTGCCCAATCAGTTTTGCCTTTTCTTACTCGCGTGGGATCTTGTACCAGTTGCCAAAAATGAAAATCGTAGTAAAACCAGAACCCCGTCAAACATTCACATTTTCAGCAAAATTACAGCTCCAAGAGTTATGTGGTGGTATGATTTCCCGTTCAACAACATTTTAAGGAAATGAACAATGTTTAACTCAGTAACACATTTATACATTTTCTTCACCAATATGCATCTCAAAACACATTCACAACATCTGCTTGTTTCTCCACGTCCATAGTGGTTTCTTATCTTCAACTGACTCCCTGTTCTTGTTTCAAACCTCTTTACATTATTTACACTCCTTTTTTGTTTTAACATTATACACCATTAGTTTTTACTTCAGTGTTTTTCATGAACCACTCAGAACTCTATCACCTAAATTATCACACTAACAGCAAAGTATTTGAGTTATTAGACTCAGAACTTCATAACGGCATCTGTACTTCACTATAATCATCAGGCTCGTTTCGGTCTCAAGAATGAAATTCTTGCTTGACTATGTTTTCCTCAGTCTTTCAATGTCTCTCTTGCCTATGGGTTTATAATTAATAGCAATTTTGCGATGTGCTTCTTCCACTCTAACCACATGTTCCTTCCTTCTAACATTGAACTTCTCAGCCTGACTCTACCTATTCAACCTCATTATTTCCATTACTGACAGGTATGCGTGAGCCATTAGCTTACAGACACACACACACAGTCACACCGGATCTTTTTCTAAAAACATATATTTCCGGTGAAATCTCGGTATCGATCTTTAGGGTGCAATAATATAATACCTTCTTTATACGCTATGTATGTACTGTAGAGAAAGTAAAAACGAAAACTTCAATGAGAGCCAACTTTAGGACTAGAATCATCGCAGATGTGGCATCTAATCTTTGGGGCAGAGCACCGCAAGTATAATCTTGGAGCCTTTGCGACTAAGTGAAATGGAGTTTTATTAATGTACGCACTTTAACTACTGCCTCCCATTCTATGCTGGGCGTGAAAGACCACTTAATTTCTCAGAGGCCTCCTTATTAAGCTTGAGGTTCTTTTACGTGTCGTAAATCTACGACATGGGACCAACGGCTTTACTTCCCTTCCGAAGGAAGCCATGCTAAGGATTTTTACGACCGAAAAACCCCATCGCCATCCGCCGGGTTTTAACCCGCGACCTTGGTTACAACAGGTTGATATGGTAGTGGGAGAGGTTGGGTAGATAATGAAGTCATGATATTTTGAGAAACTTATGCTGACAAGTCTTAAAAATGCTAAGATGTCCGGATTAAAATAATTGTTTTGCTCCTCTATTGTGATCTCGATAACTGACACATAAAGTATATATTTTCAGCCTGAACTAAATGAGGTTTGTACGTAATCTTATACGAGGTGACAGCACGGGAGATTTCATTGGAACTTGTGAACAATTGGGTGTTAGATTTGGAGTTTAGAACAAGGGACCAAACTCACTGAAAATGTATTTTAAGTTTTTAAACAATAATAGCCTCTGCTGTTGCTGGCATTGGTGTGCTAAAGCTAGGCGTTGTTGTGTCGGCAATGGTTTTACAAGGTTTATATTCTGGACAAAGGCGCATTATGCCCCGAAAATTAACAAGCTCGAGGGCAGCAAATGATTAGCTGCAATCAACACCATCACGAATTGTTTAAACTACAATTGGCTCATGGCCTCTTTGGTGTTACAGGAGGTCAAAATTTCATATTGTTGCCTCCACTTAGGACGTCTTCATAAGATCAAGATTCTATACTTGCTTTATATGTTTGAAAAGCTCACAAACGCTTCCATAAGTGCTTTGCCATGTCTTTAATTATATATTAAATATCATCATCTGAGTATCGCCCTACTGTTGACTAGAGAATCGAAAAGTCACCCTCATAGTGGAAATAATTTCCTTCATAACATTTATATTCCACTTCTCTGATCTCTTGCGCATTGTAGAGTTTAACCAGTACAGACTTCAATAATTTTCTC
Organism: Hymenopus coronatus; assembly: GCA_030762935.1. Lineage (NCBI taxonomy): Eukaryota > Metazoa > Arthropoda > Insecta > Mantodea > Hymenopodidae > Hymenopus > Hymenopus coronatus. The sequence continues at coordinate 54,626,521 of CM060892.1, read as the reverse complement.
TGCAGTTGCATTCCCAACCTCAATCCTTTTCGAGAGCGATACTGAAACATTTTAGAAATTCAATAAGGATGAGTTTTGTAAATACTTTTATTGTTTTTCAAAATATCCCCTTACAACATCAATATACGTTTGCACTCGATGAAACCAGGCCTTAAAACAATGATGGTATTGCTCCTGTGGCTCTTTGGAAAATAAAGTCTTATAATGTACCACTGCTACATGCGATGGCGAAACAGTGATTCCACACACTGAAACTTTAATTTTTAAAAGCAAGAAAAAATCACAAGGTAGGTAAGTATTCCATATATATAACTTTAGAGGATCAATAAAGCATCAAGTTAATCAGTTATTCACTTTTCCTGTAAGCAAAGATGCGATGTCATCCAATTGGACGTTTCTCTCGAACTTTTTAACAATTTCGTGATAAGCGGCAGTAACGATGCATTTATCCTCTAATACTATAGAGCAATATGGCTCAGTTTAGAAAAACAACTCCAGTAATTCTGTTCTTACCAGGTACTGCGAATTCGTCGAACTTTTGAAGCTTATGCCGATTGGCTTTTCTTTACAGGATCAAAAAATAAACATAAGATTCATTATCAATAACGATATTCCAAACCAAATAAAAAGTTCTGCTTTGGAATCTTCCAAGAGTTTTTCTGCACCAATCAATGCGATGCTGCTTTTGATCAAGAGTCAGTCTAGGTGGAATCCATAAAAAACAAGGTATCTCAACTGTTAATGTTAAATGTTTTAGACTTGAATTATAGAAATGCTCAATGTCATCGAAATAAACTCTTAAGATGCCTGTCAATCTTCAAGTATTGCTTGAACAGCGGAATATTTTCATACGCTAGGCCGTCATTCACAAAATTCTTCACTGAGAAGGAAACAAATTCTGATTTGTTCCATTCACATGCCTTTTTCTAGCTTTTCCACATAAACTATTCTTATAAAAGCTTATTCTTTTATCTAAATCATGCTTCTCGAGATAGATTAGTAGAATTTACATTATTACTTGCTTTCTTGTAAGAAGATGGCAAATAAGGGAATACACTAGGCTAAAGCGATCGACAATTTTTTAAAAACTGATCGCTGTGTGAAGCAATTGAAGTTCGGCTCGCTTTGCTTGACCAGAATTAAGACAAGAGAGCTGAAATGAAAGGCGACTTGCCGTTTGAGAAACGTTACACAGTTTAAAACTGCAAGCAATACAAGGAATATCTTGGAAATGCTAACTCTACAAAAACGAAAATAACATAAAATATATGTTTTAAAGAGATCTACATTTTTGTTAAGTAAGTCCTTGTCTATCTCTTTCGGCTTACCAGTTATTCAAAATACAGAAATTCATGCAAAATATAGGTCCTCAGATGCTATTTTCAGAAAATTCAAGATATACCTTTTATTTTTATGTAAATACACTTTAAATACTTTTAAAAATCGTAAAAAAATAATCTTAAACTGGAAGTATTCTCTGTTTAAATTCATTTTTGTTGAATACAAACTCTTGAAATGATACTTAAAATGTTAAGTTCAAATCAAACAAATTACTCGGCAATCACCTCCATGAAGTATAAAAATGATAAGCATTACCTCGAACAGGTAATCCAATTTTTACATTCTCTAGCATCGTATGTAAAATGTACATAGGGATAGAGAAATGTTGTATTCCACTCAAAAATTGTACGTCGAGATTTCACCGGAAATAGGAGTTTTAGGACCCCCTGAATCCAAAAAAAAAGCATTTTCAGAAACAGGTCCGTGTGTGTATGTGTGTGGACAGCATTGCTCAAAAACGAAAGGACGGTTAAATACCAAACTTAAATACTAAGTTGAGTTTCTTCTAAGGATGCGACACGAAGATTTTCAAGAAATCCCCCCCTAACTACCCTTTACATGGAAAAAGTTTCGAAATTTTGTTTTTCTTAAAAGTGGTTCTAAAGAGTTTCATTAAAATACCAGATATTAAAGCCATATCTATCACAAATAAAATGTATATCTTGAGTTTTCTGGGAATAGTTTCTAAAGACCTGTTTATTCTGAATGGATTTTGCTTAATTTGGTATAAATAGTAAACCGTAAGACATAGACAAAAACTTACTGTATAAAAAATGTAGATCTTGTTAAAATATACAAATTATGTCATTTACATTTTTTCGTGGAGCTTACCATTTTCGAGGTTTTCCTTGTTATCAGTTTCAATTGTGAAGCACTTATACTTTTCTCAGACGGAAGTGTCCGTTTTTCTTTTGTTCTACTTCTGGTCAAGCAAAGACGTGATTTGCTATTACAATCGCATAACGACAGGTATTAAAGCTTTTGGGGAATCTAAATTGGTTTCAGAATTTAATGTTGGGTATGGAAGAGAAGGAATTGCATTAATCGTTTTAAGAGAATATTCTTGTGTTTTAATTACGAGTGTATAGTTTAATTATTATTTCTTCATCCGGATCAAATAATCCATTAGGTTTAAATAGAAATATCAATAAAATTTCCTTTCATTCTTATTGAAAGATATTCTAGGGTTTATTATTTAATTTATTATGTCACTTTAGTCTAGTGCATTCGTTTAGTTCCAGTCTACTTATAAGGAACTAAGTAATATAATTCTGCTAATGTTTATCTCGATTAGCATGCTGCTGAAAGAAGAATTATCCTTTGTAAGAAGTTTGTTTGTACAGTAGCTGGAGCAAGTCATGAGAGTGTAACGCAAAGAAATACCCAGAAAAATATATTTATTTTTCTTATGCTACAAATACTTCAGTGAAATTTAACAAAAAAACCTCGAAACTAATCTCGCTTAAGGTGCTACATCTGTAAATTTTGTCCAAAGCTTATGACAAATTAAAAAATCTGATGTGCAATATTCACATGACTTTCTCTATATCTCCGCAACAAATTATAGTTCAAAAGTTTAATTTTCCATCTGCTTCTGATAACCGAGATAAACATAAGTAGAATTGGTCTTATGATTCGCTTCCTTGTAAATAGAGGGCAAATAAGAAAATGTTGAAACGATAGTCAAGTGTTTTAAAAGCTCGTTGCCATGTGGATGAAATAAGTTTTTAAATTGCCTGGAATAGCATACTTCCCGTGTGTGAAAATTATAAGTATTTTAAAACTGAAAGCAGTAAGAAGGAATGTCTTAAAACATATTAAAGTCCACGAAAAAAATGTATATGACAAATTGTACGTTTAAACAAGATCTGCATTTTGTAGTAAGTTTTTTTCTATCTCTTAATTTATGCTAAATCCATCAAAATCCATACAGAATAAAGAGTTCTTTAGAGGCTATTCCAAGAAAAGTCAAGATAAACAATTTATATGTCGTGTAAATATATTTGATATATGGTATTTTAATCAAAATCATTAGAGCCATGTTTGAGAAAATAAACATTTTCGAAATTGTTTCCTTCTAAAGTGTAGTTTGGGGCAGGGGAATTTTTCCTCAAAATCTTCGTGTCGTTTTTGAGTTATCGGGGTCACAGACACATGGACCTTTTTTATAAATATGCTTTTTTTATATACAGAAAACCCCAAAACATGTATTTCCGGTGAAATCTCGCTAACAATTTTTTCTCTATAAGTATACTATGCACATAGTATGCGTAGAGAAAGTAAAAAGTATTTTTTTTAAAAAACTAGAATAATTTGAATTAAACTTTAAGAAAATGTATAGTTTTCCTATTTGGCACACTTGAATCACCAATTAGTTAGAACTTTAAATGGGCAGGCGCTTGCTTATTAAAAGGAAGTCCCAATTTTAAACCTTGTTTTCTGGCAAACACGTTTCCCTCTCAAAATGCTCCACACGATGCAATTTTTGTACTAATTTATTTCATGATGTTAATATTGCTTCTCAAAATTGCATGAAATACAAAATATAAAGCAATGCACCAATTTTGAGAAATAATTATGAAATGTTAAAAATCAAGTGTAATTTAAAGTCATTTTAATACAATAATTAGAATTAAAATAAAAATACGGTATGGCAAATCTATTTTAAAGTTCAATTAATTCATAACTTTAATTTTTATGTTAGTAGTTTCAAAAAAACAATATGTAGCTCATTTTTATCAAAACAATGAATTTAGACAATAACATTTATAGTTTAAATCACTACGCAAACCAGAAAGTTTATACATGACAAAATTATCACTATTATTATGTGTAAAGCTAGTATAAATTTCAAAGTGTATCTTACATACTGTGATTTTCCAAATTTCACAGACGTATTACCTTAATATATGTAACTTGCTGGCACAGCTCACTAAGAGCCTTGGCTTACCGTCTGGCCGCTGCGTCCCCCCATAGCGGTCCATTACAGACGTCATGGATGGGGTACAGTATTGCGGGGTGAGACGTGGTCAGCGCTTCGATCCCCCCGGCCAGTTAATGCGGTCTTCACGACCTGTTAATATATGTGCTGAATATATTACATTATATATTATACAGTATAAATTTTCTTGTTATAAATTTGACTGGTACCCAAGGCAGCTTTAGTTGCGAATTAAAGACTGCAATTGTGGAAAGAGAAATAAATGTATGCATTTAGATATAAGGAATGTTTACATACTTATTGCATAGCACTTAAAATACATTAATATGAGCAAATCCCCATTCAAAACTTGACGTGTACTGTTATCACAGTGCATATTGTAGTATAAATAATTAAGGTGATAGTTAATACTTTCGTTCTCTTAATTTGTCATGCAACATCTGGTACACAGTTTTATTATACGAGGGCTACACAAAAAGTGACAGAATATTTGGCATGGAAGTTATCAACACAAAACTATTTACAAAGTTACAATAACTTACTATATTTCTCAACACAATTTCCATTCTGTCAAGATATTTATTGTCACGTGGTACCAGTTTTTCAATGCCGATGTTATACCTTTCTGCCGCCAAAGAACTTGAAAATGAAATGCTCGGCCAATCGAATTTTATAAGCAAATAGATAACGTATGGTGATAATGCAGTGAATGAGTTTTCAGTGCGGAAATGGCACATAATTTACGAAGGATGAACCAGTGTGTGTGAAAAAGACAAGAGTGGAAATTCATCAATCGCTATGAAGGAGTTGAAAGCAAATATTAATAAAATAATTTTAAAAGACTGGTGTTTCACTTTGGACACCGTATATGACTTTCTGGATGAAGATCTCAAAGTGGTAGTGACATCTTGGCTCAGATCTTTAGTGGTGAAAGTATACATCTTGCGTTGAAAAACAGTTACCATAAGACAGTAAATAGCTTGATAGCAATGACGATTACTTTGAAAAACAGAGTAAGGTACTTTGTAAATAAAGTTTTGTGTTGATAACTTTCTTTATTGTTTAGTTATACCAAATCGTCTGTCACTTTCTGGATGGCCCTCGTGTCATAAATGAAATACGTACAATGTGCAAGTATATATATATATATATATATATATATATATATATATCTATACATATAGATATATATATTAAAGTAACCTAATGTTTTTTATAATTATTTGTCTTTTTTTTTGCACTTTTCTGTGTGATATCTTCGACAATGTTTGTTTCACAGTTCACAGATGCAATCTTCATCCGGCTGGTGAAATGTCTTGTTTTGGCAAAACTTGTGGTGGAAGCCGTGTGTTGCATATCACGTTACTATATGTCGAAGCTCGTAGTTTGCTTCCATTCTTCCGTTGCCATAGCATCGGTTGAATAGAAAACGCTGCGATAGATTTGTTTTTTTCCATAGTTTTTTGGCGTATGTTCTCGTAGACCGTAGTATTTGGTAGCAGTATCTGCATTTTGATGTCTTCTATGAAGAAAGTTTCTTTTGTTAAGACGTAAGCTAATCTTGACGGTGCTGCCTTCCCGATTCACAGAATGCATTTCATGTAGCGAGGTTTGACTCTCTCTGGAGTTGCGAGGTGACTTTTAGGTTCTCTCTGGTTGTGGATCACATATTTGCTATTGAAGCTTTGGCCGTTTTAAATAGCATAATTGCCGTAGTTATGGAATGTTTTAGGGTTTGCTGGATGCTGTAGATGCTTTTATCACTGTTATTCTTTTCTTTCATGTGAACATTGAAGGATGTCAGTGTTGTTTGGAGAGAAATTCCAAGATTCTAAAATGTTGGTGCTAGTTCTAGTGGTTTGTACAAGCTTGAGCATCCATTGCTGACACTTGCTCCGGTAATTTTGATGCTTGTGGCCTTATGATTAATGAAGCAAGTGTTAGTAATGGACGTCCAGGCTTGTACAACATGATAACCTTACTGTATATAACAGTTTTTATTCTTATTATCTAGTGGTTTGTTTCGAAGAGTCACTGTGTTTACTGCAAGTTTACCTCCTCTTCCGAAAACCATTTGTTTGGTTTTACCGTGGTGTCATTTTCATGTTATTTTCCAGAGTTCATGTTACACATAGATTTAGGACATCATCATAAACTATGCTGTTTGTAAACTTTCCACTGATTATGGATTTATTTATTTTCTCATTTATGGCTGTTTCTATTTAATTCCTTGGCACTACACCACGCTACGCAATGGCTTATTAAACACAGGCCCAAACAGGTGGTTGGGCCTTAACAGTAAATTTCTGATAGAATCTGCGCATATTTTGCAAATATTCTGGTAATTATCAGAGCGAAGTTCGAAGTTAATCTGCAATATTTGGAAACAAGCGTACTCGTTTTGCTGGTACTCATTTTGTTGTGTACTAATCACAAAACGTATCTTTGCACTTTAATAACCTCAAATGTAGAGTGCGTTGATAAAAGATATGTATACAAATTTAGAGATTATTTGGTAACAATGTAACACTAGAACCCTGAGCAATACAACCTACTACGTAAATTTAAATACCCCTCCTGAAAACTTATATGATAGATTCCTCTACATACTTTGATTGCGGTGATAACTTATTTTGCGTTTATCTGGATTTTTAAGCTACAAAATTAAGAATTCCAAGTTTTTTTTAGTACTTTTGTCAACATCTTATAATAGCCGTCCAAATGAAACATCTAGCATGGTGTGGTATTTTTCCAAAAATTTTAGTAAGCTACGGAATATACATAAATATATTACTATTCATCGTCATGAATATATCTCTAATTTACAAAAACTAAAACAGAATATATTACGTATATACATATACAATTTTAAGTATCATATAGGCAGTGTGTTATTGCAATAAAGAAAATTGGTATATATTTTGAAAAATTTTAACGTGCATTTTGTCAAAAATTTCAATGATAAAATTTCCAGAATTTCGAAACAACCTTGTTTAAATCTATTATGTAATTGTTAAGAAACCTGCAAGCTGTTTCTAAATAATTAAGCTTAAAAACCATAGAGAACGACTATATTCAGGTTACCCCTTCAGTTTTAGAGCAGAAATCATTCAAATATGCGTTAGATAGAGGGAAAAAGCAATACGTACCTTACTTAAAGAAAATACACTAAAATGTTACAAGCGGGATATTTTATGTAATTTGTTTGATAACAGGATTTATAATACCTAATTGTAGATATTATTACATTTTTTTCTACTTTTTAACGTGGATTGTATCAAAATAGTAATCCGCGAACGCTCATATGGTGTATATACTTATAATTCATAACTCATTATTGCATTACGGTTTTAGATGAAAATATTTTTCTTTTGTATCACTCCGGGATATTTATATTTATAATATATGAGAATATGCATCTAAAGTATAGAAATAGTTAATAAAAAGGTTTAAATAAAGCATGGTGTTATAAAGGATAGAATAACCAAATAATTGAGAAATAACTATGATTAAAGGAATCTTTAATTTGTAATTTATGATGCAGAATATTCTTGATGAGATGTGATTACCACAAAATATTTCTAGGCACTTCATATTCTTTTTCGTCCATTCTCTATGTGTTAAAATACTGACATGCAAGTTTTCAATACTTATAGAATAGTTTTAACAGTATAACGACATTTAATGATTTAGTATTGAAAATGAAGTGAACACCACCCTGACAAACAATGCACCTAAATGAAAATGTTCGAAAATATCTTCAGGGGTTTTGTGTTTGGTCACTCACATGCTTATTTAAAGAGTATATAGGTCAACCTAGACATCCACCACAAATAGTGTTGCATATTCCACACAGATGCCGCGTCCCAGCGAGGCAAGGCTCCGTTTTGGATGGTTATATTCCACGGATATCGGGATAGGAAAACAGTATGCCCGCAAGGATTTCCTCCTTAAAATTTATCAACACTGTGCTGCAAAAACTGACAAGCACTACTGAAAGTAAAGACAAAGTTGGAAAAGATGGACCTTAGGAGTAGAGATTGGAAGTTTTGCACTTGTAGAGTTTGTTAAATTAATGCTGTTGTTTTAATTATAATTAGAAATTAAACAAAACATTGTAGACGTACCACTAAGTAGCAGTAAAAATAGGTTTCCTACGTGAATAATGTTCAGTCATTTCAACGCTTTTCATATTACACAACTCTCGATTGTTCTACATATTATGCAAAAGCAATCACTAAAGAACCATAAAGCTGATAAATTTACACATAATATATATATATATATATATATATATATATATATATATATATATATATATATATATATTTAAAAATACAGTTACCAAACTGCAGATCATAATTCCCGAATAAATTTCCTATACGCCTGATGAAGCAATTGGAAATCTTTTCAATTCGTCTCTTTCTCAGAATTTTAGCAACTGAGACTTCGTTTTTTTTCTATAGAATATGAACCTATGTTATGGGTAATAATTTTATTTCATAACAGGTTCAAAATAAAAAGTTTAATTAATTTTGCATTGTAAGTGAATATTTCAAAGATTATCAGAGAGTTAATAAACATACATAAAATATATAATATTTTAGCAATTTATTAATAAAGATAAATTGAAGCGTTTTAAGTAAGATAGTGAAAAGCCGCACCATGGTTACCGAAGAGTTGCTTAAACCATTAAAATACTACATCTTCTATCCTTTTTAACTTATGAAGTGCAATATCTATCAGTCTTCAATTATAAATCTTCATGGTTTACAAAATATGATGAGCCAAATAAATGTGTATTTTGAAAAAATATGAAATGCTTAAACTGCATTTAACAAACTATATTATGCGGCATGCTACATTTTTTTTTTATTATTTACAGTCCTATTATTTTCAAAGCAGTAGTTAATTCAGTTTAGCATAAATAATGTTGTAAAGCGTCACCATCTGTCCCTAAGCTATTAAGTTTAATATCTATACAAATATATATATATACACTATTTTCTTATATTTGCGAAATATTTTTAAATATCTTCTTAGTCATGCTAAAGACTTTATAATTTTTAAAATATCTACGTATAATCCAAGATGTACTATAAGCATTTCGTAAACCCGTTTGCCCTTTTGAGATATTACTGCTGTCATCTTAATGTATTAATTTTATCCAGTATTCCTCATATTTTAAATGATTGTTTTTAATACTGACCCAAGAATTCGGTATTATTGCAATTAATCCAAGATTTCACCAAAATGCAAGTTTGTAGTACCTGAATCGAAAGAAAAATTAGCTAAGAAAAAAAGAGTTGCAATTTCGGTGAAGTGGGTTTCATGCGCAAAGACATATGCAATAGGCAAAATGCTACTTCAAGATAAACGTGGTTGTCATTAAAATAAGCAGTGTGCATTAATTTTTTTCTACAGCATTAGCCATTTCCGATTTATATGTTATTTCATATCTAATATTTCCTCAAATGTAAGCCATATATGTATAAAATCGTACGAATACTTTATTTTCTTATTTTACTTTGGAATAGGGCTTTGATTAAAAGAGCTAATTAATGAGCTAATATTATTGTTTCTGGAGAAATATATACCATGAACAGTCATAGGATTTATGAGTCTTATGACTGTCTTTAAGTAGTCTACACTCACACCATATAGGTATCAATATAAATAATGTAAACAACACTGTCTATGAGTCAGTGATGCTGGATAAACATCGTCTACAAACGTCAAAAGACTGCACGAGTGATGATTGGTTTGTAACCTGCGACGTCATTGCGCAACACTACATTGTTACTTTCTCTACATGCACTACATAGAGTATAGAGAAGGTATTACATTCCACCCAAAAAAATTCTATACCCAAATTTCACCCGAAATACACGTTCTAGTGCCCTATGTATCCAAAAATAGCATTTAAAAATGGTCCATGTGTGTGTGTGTGTCTGTGTCTGTGAACATGATAACTCAAAAACGAAAAATGGGTAAAATACCAAACTTGGTGTTAGTTTAGAATCTTTCAGGGATACAACTCGAAGATTTTCAGAAGAATCCTCTCACTCCAAACTACCCTTTACGTGGATAAAATTTTCGAAAATTTTGATTTTCTAAAAATGGTTCCAACAATTTTGATTAAAATACCGTATATTAAAGACATATCAAATAAAATGTATATCTTCAATTTTTTGAGAATAAACTCTTAAGACCTCTTTATTCTGAAGGAATTGTATTAAATTTTGTGTAACAACTAAATCGTAAGAGTTAGACAAAAACTTACTAGTCTAGAAACGTAGATCTCGGTAAAACACACAATTTATGTCATATACATTTTTTCGTGGAGTTGGCCATTTCTGAGATATTCCTTGTAATGTGTTTCAGATTTAAAATACTAAAACCTTTTCTCACACGGAAACTTATAAACTCCTCGCCATGTATAGAAACGGATTACAACCACATTGCAAAAGCTTTTAAACGATTTGACTGTCCTTTTAGCCTAGTGTATTCCATCATTTACTATGTTCTTAAAAGGAAGCAAGTAATTAAGACAATTTCTTTTGATGTTTATCTCAATTATTATAAAGGACATAGAAGCATAAGCTTCTTAGTATTAAATGTTACAGCTATCCGTTTCGTTCTGGGTTTAATACTTAAACATTTTAACGACTAACCATTACTGGGGAAGGACAGAACTTTCTCTTATCGTGGATGTATTTTAGACTGGTTGTTAAGTTGGCTACATTGACGTCAGGGAGACAATCGGATCAGAGATACCTACTCTCCTGTAAAAGGAATACACGACCTTTTTGTGGCGATGGACTGACCTTATTCTCCAGTATACCAGGTACAGTATTTTTCAGAACATGATAACCCTGCCCCACTCCTCCTCCAAAGGCGATTAAGAAGTGTGCGACTGGAAACCAGCACTCGCTGTTGCCTACTGGTCCCTTAACCGAAGCGCGAGTCTCGACTTGCAAGCATAGTCTAAGAGATTTTACTAAATTGCCTCTCACCCCTAGTACAGGATCGTCTTTTGTTTGCTAATGGTTATTGCCTAGTGGAAGGGGGGAGCGGTTTCGTTTGACGGCCTTCATATTTTGGAGAAAACTGAGACAAGGTATGCTCTTATTAAAGATTAAGTGGACAGATGAATGAAACTAATTTTAAACACTTATCAAAAGGATAATGCTAATGGATGGAGAAAGTCTAATAAAGTTGATATGTGTATATTTCCATCTTCTCTTGAACAAACGACATTTAGTTCCTTTACTTTCATCTTCTTTGTGTCTCTATTATTTTATATTGCATTAATGAGTAATTAATCCTAATGCTCTATGTTTAACAATTATTTAAAAAGTTGGGTAGCAAATTTTAAAACCAATTTTTTAAACCACTTCTTGAAGTAACTGAAGTTGTGAAACAAATATTTAGTTTATCTTTAGTTGTACTTTCGATTACAATTTTCAAAATATTTCGGTGTCTTTATAAATGTCCTTTGAATTTTATTCCTGCTTTTCTTATTAGGTTCATATTTTTCTTTGTTTGCTTTTGCTCTCTAATACACTTCTCCATTGTTAATTTTATCAGTCCAACTGATCTTCAGTATTTTCTTGTAGCATCATGTTTCCAGTATTCTACTCTTCTCTTTCTGATTTTTATGAACCTAGTCATATGTTCTCGACAAACACTTTCCAATTTCTAAACTAATATTTTGTAATTGTAAATACTTTACTTTTTTACTGCTTTTACTTCTTCCATCACATGCTCTTTTACTACTTAGATATTTAGTCTTTGGCCGTCAAATAATTTTCCGTTTAATCTATGTTTTATTATTTTCTTTTTTCCTATAGGTCAAGCATATTATTTTTTAGATTTATTATTAAGTGATCAACATTTCTTAATGTGTTTTACAGTTTTTATAGCAATTCTAAATCTCTCTTGTTTTTCATTCAAACGAAAATGTCATCTATGAATTTTTAGAAGTGCTGTGCTTCAGACAAGCAAGTGTGAATGAAGCAAACTCTGTTCATTAGCACTGAAGAAACTAGAGCAAATGAAACATTAAATTTAGTTCTAACCCTGTAACTCAAATGATTTATTATAACCAATGTAATTTTGTAGAATAGAATAAATAATGAATACCAGAAGATATTTTCAGACATTCTTGCATTTAACAAAAGATGAGACATCTCAGTTTCCAACTTATTTTGCTTTAACGTGGGTTTGAATCACAGACAATTAAAACGCTTGATTCTTTTTTAAGGTATAGCAGGTGTTTTATTGAAATGTATAATAATTACAACATACAATAACTGTTATTTTTGTAGAATTTCAAAACGCTATCCTGCAGGCTATTTAAATAGTATTATATATCTAAAATCACTGTTCTAATACAAATGCTCCACACGATGCATTTCTGAAAATATTCGCATAAAAATTTAAGTCTTAAATGAGTCTACAAAGGGATATGTAAGATGATTTATATTAAACCATAATTAGTGTAAAAATTATTGCTTTCCTACTCTCAGAACTATTGGTTTACAACATGTTATAATTTATTTTTCAATATTGAAATAACTATTGTGAGAATGTATAAGATAATTTCATTTAATGTGCTTCTTTGACAAAATACAACAATTTTGAAAAAATTAGTAAAACGTTCCTCATGTAGAGCTTTACAGTTGCGGAAAAATGATGAAAAAATCCAATGTGTTCCATTCATGTGGCTTTCTCCAAACTATTGTTACAAAATACTATACCTTCAAGGACATCCTGGCTATGGAGCTAGGCATTAGCAGATACAGTTGTATTAGTTTCCTTCTAAACAGAAGGGAATTAAGGTAGTACGCTAGACTAAAGCGATAGTCAAATATTTAAAAAGCTATGTCGCTGTGTAAAACAATTGAAAGTTGGTTCGCTTTGCACGATAAAAAGTTATACAAAGGGCGATCAAACGAAAGATGACGTTCCGTTTGAGAAAAACTTAAGGAGTTTAAAATTTAAACCTATTACAAGGAATATCTCAGAAACGGTTAACCTTCAAAAATTGAATAAAATATATGTATTGAAAAGTAAATTGATGTGTTCCATTCACACCATTTTCTCATTATTTAATAGCTTATTATCCTACATTCTTCATGCCAATAAAAATAAATATTAGCAAAAAAGATCTTGTCACTTTGTTCCTTATAAATAGAAACTTAAAAAATCTTTTAAAAGTCGGTTGCAATAAGATTTAAATTTGTTCTCTTTGTATGGTCAGGAATTTGCAAACTCCAGCATGGGGTATGTATAAGTATTTTAAAATTGAAACCAATAACTACTAATAGTAACTATGAGTACTACACAAGACATAAATTGTGTAGTTTTTGTATAGTAATTTCTTTTACGGTTTACCAGTTATGCAAAAGTCAATCTATACGAAGAAGACTTTAGAGGGTATTCTTATAAAATTCGCGATATAAATTTATTTGTCACATACGGATGTTTAATGTGTGGTATTTTAATAAAGAGCATTAGTCATTTCTGATAAAATCAAAATTTTCGACATTTTTCCATAGAGAGGAATTTATTGAAAATCTTTGTCATATCCTTGAAAGATGCTGAACTTGAATATCAAGCTTGGTATGTAGCCGACTATCGTGTTAATACACAAAATAAAAGCTCACCCAGGAACATATAAATATTTTATACAGGTGAACATAAAACGTGTATTTCTGTTGAAATCTTAATATCAAATTTTTGAGTGGAATGTACCACCTTCTCTACTTATGTAATGTGTGCTAAATAGAGAAATTAGTAGATATACGGCTCCGGATACATCTATACAAATGACATCGTAAAATGTGTGAGCTACTTCTTGATATGCTCGTTTACAGAAAATTTGACCAAACATAATATAAATTTGAGTTATGGAGTAAGCTTTCCTGGCGACGAATTAACTCTAAATTCTCTCGACTTTATAGCCAAGTAAATACATTAATTGACTCCAGCGTTCAAAGATGTGCATCAGACTGAAAAATGCAATGCCATAGCGGGAATTTGAAACACTGATCTCATAGTCTTCGTCCGATTGCGCTAATCACTAAGCTACAATGCCAACAGGCCAATACGACATTACATTTCCTAAGTGTCTTTCATTTTCTTGGTAAACTATAAGCACATCTAAAATTTTTGTGATGACATGCCCCACTTACAACTAAATGCTTAATTTGACTCTACCCCTCCCAAACCCCCAACTCCTGACCGTCACAAGGCTGGAGTGGAAAAAACAAATCATTAACAAGAAGAATATTATTTGAGAAATATGTCGGCTACCAATCTGGTTATTACTGATATTTTTAAACATGATGTCTTTTTTTACTTTTATTTAATTTTTAAGGTTGTTTTTATCAAATTTTTAATCAGAATTCATCTCAGAATACTTCAATGACTGGATTGCAAACCATGAATATTCCATCGAAAGCAACCTTATAATTATTCTTCTTACACTCCCTTCAATGACATGTAATAATATGAACATTGTCGCCATTATTCTGCACCTAAAATTAAACAAGGTATGTGTTATGGAAGACAATTTAAATTTTTATTTCATATACATGTACCTAATATAGGTATTTTAAATTTGAATTAGAAAATTATGTCCAGACATATCTAGCTAGAGAAAATCATGTTGAAAATCTGATGTGTTCCATTCCCTAACTTTTTCCAGCTATTTTTAACAAATTATTCTTACAAAAGCCTATTCTACTACCTACTTCATGGTAATTGAGATAAAAATTAGAAGCAATGGTCTTTTTACTTTTTCTTGTAATTAGAAGGGGGATAAGGGACTACAAGGCTAAAGAAAAGGTCACATTCCTTAAAAGCTGTCGTTATAGATTGTCATTGTAATTCGGTTCTCTTGCAATGGTTAGGAGTAAATAAAAGGAGATATGAAACAGATGAGGGCTTCCGTCTGAGAAAAGTTTGTGTTTTAAAATGAAACTAATAACAAGGTATATTCCAGAATTGGTTAGCTCTAAAAAATGACATTTTGTTTTTTGAGTTGTAAGCTTTTGTCTATTACTTACGGTTACCAAAATGCGAAAAGTTATTTATTTCTATTTTAATCACTCCATAAACTTATTTGAAAATTTGTAAAATAGATAAATTTAAATCTTTCCAAATAATTTGTTATAAATATATTCTTATTTTTCAATAAGTCTTCATTCATAACGCATTTGGAATGAAGGAAACTACAGGGGATATTCGCAGAAATTCAGGATATGCATTTTATTTGCCAGTAAACTTCTTTAACATTTTAATCAAATTCGTTAGAGCCATTTTATAGGAAATCAAAATTATGGAAAGTCTTCAATGCAAAGTATAATTTTGGAGAGGGAGGAGTTCTGAAAATCTTCGATTGTATCCTTGGAAGATGCTTAACTTCAATAACAGTTTGGTTTTAAACTGACTTTTCGTTTTTGAAATTAAATTCTGTTATATTTAGGGACGCTGTTTAATATAAAAGTTTTCATGTGCCATACTATATTGGGCTACATTTTACTCAAAAGCCTCTTTATTAGGCTTGAAGTTCTTTTACGTTTCATAAATCTATTACACGGAACCAATGACTATACTTCCTTTAGAAGGAGGCAATACTAAGGAAATTTGGGAAACCACTGACTAATATGATACCCCTTGACTACGGAGGACAAGTTCGTTTTTGCGAAAACTAAGGGCATAAAAATTAATAATGTTCTCATAAAACAAATATCCTAAAATTCTTCTGCCTTGTTCCTGCAAATATAAACAGTAATGGCTTAAATAAAGTATGAGTTAATAAATGAAAAAAAAAATTATCAGCAAATCCTATTGTTAAAATTGTTCTCATTATTCTTATTATTATTCTCACTGATTGTTCATAATTTTATTATTATGGTATGCACAGATACACGGATGCACACACATCGACCTTTTTCTAAAACGAATTTTTATTAAGCGACCCTAAGACATGTACTTTTTGTGAAATTTCGTAGTCAAAATCTTGGGTGGAATGCATTAGCCTCTCTTCCCATGTGCTGTACACGTGTTATAAAGGTAAAAATGGTAGTAGCACATTTGGAAACGTTATTATTGGGACTTTTGTGTGCAAATGATTTTACTAATTTTACATTAGCAATATAAAATTATATCCTTATAGTATTAATTAAGGTCAAAAACCTAAGATAAATGGTTAGTACTAACTCCTGTCCTACACATGGATTTTGAGAAAAAACAATTAAATCAATACTAATTGACCATAACAGTTGGCTATACTATGAATCCCGGGACTTAAAGTACATATTTACAGCATTGTAAGTCACCATTGCGGTATACCACCTCAAAATAATTTGAGATCACCTTGTGGTTTACCGGGAAACATGCAAGTCAGTTGAGGAAATTAATGCCGTGCCGGCATATTGCCACGTCAGCTCAGTGGTAGAGCAACGTACTAGAGACCGGGAGATGCGTGTTCAAATCCCGGCTTGTGTGAAAAAACAACTAAATTAACCTTTAGTTGCCTGCATAAGATACTACATCTGCCTATTTTTCTTTAATTCAAGTTTAAAAATGGAGTTATAATAATGTTATAAAATAATAGTAATAAAACTCCTTTAATAACCTTTTTCTTCCCAATTAAAAGGCTAAATTCTCCTAAATCAGTTTTCATAATCGTGCCAAAGGCACTACCAAAAAAGTGGTTCAAAAGGAAGTGAGTGTTAGGTGATTGGTCTTTGAATGTATGACCAGTCTATTACCTATGTTAGAAGTTTAAATCCCAGTGATTGTGGGGTGGAGGACGGGGAGAGCCCAAGTAAAATAATCGGTGTGATGCTTGGAAGCTAATAGGGTGACGTTTGACTGTAGTTATGTGGGTTTTACTCTTTTATTTATTAAAAAATTCACTGCAATTTTAGTGCAAAAATTGTATATATTTTTACAATATAAAACAGTCTGGATGACTTGTCGTTGATCGTTGAGGGCTAGCATAACAAGACATTAATCCTAGAGTACAACCCTATTTGTAGACTTACGCTAAAAAGAAGCGGAACTTATAGGTACCAACAGGCAACAAAGGGCTAACGTTAACAGAAATGTTTTACCTAAAGACAGTGATGCAGATATTCTATTCCAAAAACACACTGCATCATCACTTATAAAGCGACTCTGGTAAGTACTTCTCTTCTCTAGAACGCTCTTAAGTGGTCATTGTGTAGGACGTCAGAGAAGCAACGTTCTCTGCAAGATCATCTCCCGCTTGTGTTTAATCTCCTAATTCCGCAATACATCTCTAATGGGCTAGTGAGCCTAAGGCAACATTAACACCTGTGTGTGGAGGAGAGACATCTTAGCATGTGGCCTTTGACCAAGTAGAGGCAGAGTAGTTCAGCTGAAAGCACTTAACCATGTGGGACACATAGAAGGAGCGCTTTGTGGTTAAAACGTTCCTCGAGTCTTGTTCTCACGACTTAACTGCGGTAGTGTAACTAGCAATGTCTACTAAACCTGTCTGCTGAAAGTAGGAAGAGTGAGTTGTAAAGATATGACAGTGAGAGGCTACTGAAATACTAGTATAGAATAACGTCATTGGATGATAAAAATATTCAAGACAATTTATAGCCCTTTCAACGACAGATGTGATAAGACTTCCTGTGTATGGCACCATTTTACCAACTGATAGCATTGGATAACTCCATCAAGTAATACAAACCTTGGCGTCTGAATTTAAGGCCATGAGGTCTAAGGATGGATAGGAGTAGCTAACCTATCAAACCAAGGATAGCGGTATCGAATCTAGAATTAATATATGTTCTTCTTTCAAGAGAAACTATGGTAAAGGATGGGGAGTTCCCAACTAAAACAATCGGTGTGATAACATATTTGGATGATGGACTGATGAATATAGATACATGCATTTTACAGCTTTTTTTTTTAAGAATATCACTCACTATGAGGCAACATTACGAGATCAGATAATACTACAGTTATCACCTGTCTGAATGGTCCCACTGCCTAAGACATGGTATGTGAGAATTGACCATAATGGTATAGTTGGAGGTTCACCCCCCGAAATATTACATTATATATTTTTTATTTTTTATTTATTAATTTTAAACCTCACCTCCATTTTTGTGTATTTTTGAAAGGGTTAATAATGCAGGATTAAACCGGTGCTAGGGTTAATTGGACTCAGCATTTTTAGGGAATTTACCTTACTTTAGTTCAAAGTGTTACTGCCCTTGAAGGGTTAGATACTGCCTCACTATCGAAGCTCATTCTTTTCTATTTCGCATTCTCCTCTTCCATCCTCCTACATCCCACTGCTTCATATCCTCCTCTATATTCTCTATCCATTTCTTTCTGGTCTTCCCACACGCCTTCTTCCACTTGATTTTCTCCTCCATATGTTTTACAAAAAAGAAGTTTTCCTCACTTTTTTCTACATTTCCTGTCCATCTAAGTCTTGCACTTTTAATAAATCTCACAATTCAAGGGATATCATAGAATGCTTTATTAGTTGTCTTTCACCATTTCTCATTTTCATACATGGTCCACAGATTCTTCGTAATATCTTCCTTTCCCATTTTATGCTTCTAAGTTCGTCATACTTTAACATATACCAAGTTTCTGATGCATAAGTCACTGCAGGTTTAGTTACTGTTGTAATTAATGTTTAGGTCCTTTCAGTTGTAACTGAAAAAACCTTAGTTGTGTCCTAGAACTTCTCTGCAAATTAGAAAAATATCATCTGCTAAAGCCAATTTTTGTGTTATCCTATTATAAATTGTACCGCATGAGTTAAGTATCGGGGAATTGGTATACGTAGTATATTCGAGGGAAGCAATGGGAAACTGAGTGACTTCTGGAAAAAGAAGGAATAGAATAGCAGATATGATAAAATAAGTCAGTTAAAATATAACGTTAATACGGCATTCTAAAATTAATTATTACTTATTTATTCCTCAAATAATACCTCTAATTTCTTCATATTGGTTTTATTATTTTCTATTACATTAATTCTATTTAACATAATAAATGTCTATATTCTTCAATAAAATCTTTTCAATTAAAAACCAACTATCCCATAGTCTCAGAGATAACATAAATTTAATACTACACAGGCAAATGAAGATATATTGGGTCAGAGAGAAGTACGTAGAAGTAGAGAGAAGATTGGTATTTTTATTGCTGTTAAACTATTAAAAGTTATTACACAAACACTTACTGCATGGGTCGTTGCATGCATGTTTCAGATACAGCTTATAGATGACAAAAAGAAAAAGAATAGAAATGTAGATAAAAATATAAAGATACATTGACTAACTGAACAAATCTGATCCATTTCGCACTCTCTAGGCAGTAAACTCCCCTTATGTTGCCAGTTCTTCTGGGCAGTCAGTAGATCCCAACATGCCAATCTCCTTCTAGTGAGCCTTAAACATTTTTCTTTTACTTTAATTATTAGCTGCATGGCCCACTTAGCACATTCCACCAAAATATCCATCCAGTGCTCTTCTAAACCACAAACTAGGCAGTGTAATAGATTCGAGAGAGCAAGAATTAGATTAAAGGTGAATAGGTTAAAAAAAATAGAAAAGGAATGTCCTTCTTGTGGGGACAGATAATGGCTTATAATATATAGTAGAACCTGAAGAAACGAGGTTGAGAACAGAATAGTATAACCCACAGAATGGGAAAATGCCAGCACATAAATTTTAAAAATTAATATAATGAATCTAAATAAGCATGAAGCATGCTGGGGAAATTAACGGGAACTGCAAGAGAAAAATGATACGGAAAAATAAAAGATACATGAACTAAACTAAGATCCCGGCGTTAAAATGAATCCGGTACCAAAAGATAAATGCAGCAAGTTAAAGTCATTTATAAATAAAATTGTAGAATTTACTGCATAAATTATGAAAATAAATAACTTATTTAATCTTACTAAAGCAAGCAAGTAGAAGCACAGAAGTTTTTGAGCTCTGCAGTTCATATGCACACGGACACACAGGGACCTTTTCTAATTCTTTGGATTTGGGAACCCTAAAACGTGTATTTCCAGCGAAATCTAGATATCAAATTTTTGGTTAGAATGCAATATCTTCTCCATCTATGAATTACGTACGAAGTAAAGAAAGTAAAAATTTGATGTGTTCCAT
Organism: Hymenopus coronatus; assembly: GCA_030762935.1. Lineage (NCBI taxonomy): Eukaryota > Metazoa > Arthropoda > Insecta > Mantodea > Hymenopodidae > Hymenopus > Hymenopus coronatus. Next base: position 54,606,049 of record CM060892.1, on the reverse strand, counting down.
TTACATTAGTTTCTCTTCAACTCTGTAAGAAATTATTTTTAAAAAGCTTATTGTTCTCTCTACTTCATCTTAATCAAGACAAGCACCAGCAGTATTGGTCTTATTACTTGCTTCCTTGTAATTGGAAGAAAAATAAGGGAATACATCAGGCTAAAGCAATAATCAAAGCTATGTGGCGGAATCCCTTTGTTTGCTTTGCCAGGAGTTGGTAAATTTGTGTATGAGAAAAGTTTTAACAAGGGATTGCTCAAAATGATCAATTCCACGAAAAAATGCATGTGGCAAATTGTGTGTTTTAAGGAGATCTACATTTTTTGAGTAATAATATTTTGTGTATCGCTGATGGTTTATCAGTTATGTAAATTTCAGCAAAATTTGTACAGAATGAAGAGATCTTCAGAGGCTGTTTCAAGAAAATTCAAAATGTGCATTTTATTTTGTATTTAAATATCTTTAAGATACGATATTTTGAGCCAAATCGTTTGCGTAATTTTTTAGAATATAAAAATTTTCGAAATGTTTTCCATGTAAAGGGCAGCTTAGGGTGCGGGTGAAGGAATTTCTCTCAAAAATTTCGTGTGGCATTCTTGGAGGATACTAAACTTAAGCACAAGTTTGGAATTTTACCAGCTTTTCAACCTTTTTATAAATTTTTTTTTTTTATGGATACAGGTGAACCTAAAATGTGTAATGCAATACCTTCTCTACCTATGTACCATTACTATCTAGAGAGGGTAAAATGATAATAACAACTAACGATACCATGGGATTTATTTATATCAAAACCAGGTGCGCTCCGACTATATTGAGGTATTTAAAATTTTAAACATCAATTAAGAATATTCACAGGTTAAAAGAAATCACATTTGGGGTAACAGAATATAACATTCTAAATATATCGAAACATCTGAGCAGACAGAATCCGGTTCATTCAACATAAATGAAAAGAAATAAAGAAGAGAAACAAATTAGGCGCCTACCTGTGGCTGTGAAGTGGATAATATTGCACATTATTCATTATAAAGTTACTAAAAGAAATATTAGAAAACTATGGCAGAACCTTGATTTTATATAACAGAAAAAGCCGGCTACAGCTTGAGTAATAGAGAGGTATTTGAGGTGCAAAAACCACATAAATTACCTATAGTGTTATTTATTTTATTTTCTTTATTATCTTGAAAATCACAATAAAATATTATTCTTAATATATTTTTCACCTGTCAGAATAGTATAAAATGCACAAAGACTAAACGTTTCCAATTCTGACTCAAGATAGCAAGGTGCAGTTTTTTATGAGCCGTTGAATGTGTTGGTCGTAGCATTTGCTTCTCATGTTTTGTTGCGATATTACTTATAAGATACATTTTTGATCCCCAAAGTTTCGCAGAAGTAATTTTTACTTTCTCTACTGTTACTATGCATATAGTATGTACAGAAGCTATTGTGTTCTACCCCAAAAAATTCAATGTGGAACGGTTCGTTTGGGTGTCTGTGGATAAATAGCTCAAACCCAAAAAGACCGTTCAATTCCAGATTTTGTATTTATGATTAATATCTTCCAGTGATGCGACGCGATGATTTTCAAGAAAATCGTTCTCCCAAACTACCTTTACATGAAAAATTTTGTTTTTATCAAAAATTGCTCTAACGATTTTGATTAAAATACCACATAATAGAGATATTTACATGACAAATAAAACGTATATCTTGAATTTTCTGGGAATAACTGCTGAAAATCTCTTCATTTTGGGATAAGTGGTAAACAGAGATAAACAGAAACTAACTACACAAAAAATATAGCTCTCGTTAACACACAATTTATGCCTTGTACATTTTTTTTTGTAAAGTTAACAGTTTCAGAGATATTCCTTGTTATTGAGTTCAATTTTCAGCTACTTAAACCTTTCTCAATCGAGAGTCAACCTTCGATCCGTCTTTGTTTTATTCCTAACCATGCAAAGCAAGCCGAATTTTAATTGTTTCACATAACGACCGGCTTTTTAAAAGATTTTACTATGGTTTTAGCCTAATGTATTTACCTTATACAGAACTTATAAGAAACTAAGATTACTACGATGTAGATTAAGGAATAACCTCATTAACGATAATTTGTAGAGAAAGTCATATGAATTGCACGCCGCAAATTTTTTGGCATGCACCAATTGCGCATTAGTAATAGTGTGTGTTTAGTAATTGGTAAACACACTTTGTACATTAATACTTAGTGCTAAAATCTCAGACCGTGAACGTGAATATCACGTGATCACCTGGAGCATATTCGTAGAAGAAGCCCCACTAGCTTTAAGTTTGAATTTAATTCAATTATACTGCCAGGCTAAACTTTCCAGATACACATTGAAAGTAGTTCTTTTTTTCTATAATTTTAACATCTGATTTGCTCACTAAGCATTCTAATTACATTATTATATGCTAACATATATGTTTATTATTTGAAAGCAGCAAAAGAGTTTTAATTTGATTATACCAACAACTCTCACGGAAATTTCCCTGCTGTTAAGAGTACCAATATTATCCTTGTCATTCTTATAATAGTAATAATACCAATAATACTATAATGATACCACTATAAGGATAATATTTTAATAATAAAAAATATGTAGTAATGACGAGTTTGCAAGAAAGTAGATATTTTTCAGACCAGTTGGTAATTTGTATGAAAGTTTCCAACAAATATAAGAATGATTATTAAATGCCTTAGACATTCAATATATTTCCTGTTTCCTCTTACATGACTATATGGAAAATATTCATGAATACCGCTAAAATATATATTGACGGTAGGGTCAAATTATAAATCTCTTTAAAACAACTTCAGCGTGTATCTTCCGAAGAAATATGACCAATAACAGGAATCCTTGGTATAAGAAAATAATACAATTAAACAATATTATTAATTTCAGATTACACTAAATTGCACAATAAATAATTTCAATGTAAATGAAAATCCTAACGTTAAGTTTAATCATAAGGTTTCCACTACTGTTGCCGCCTTGTATTAGCCCATTTCTTAAAAAGTGAAATATTCCATAATATGTATTTATTAAAATGGATTTAGTAACATTCTGGTTCGCTCTTCGTAACAAAAATGCTCTTTTTGAAAGTTGTAGTGTTAGGAATATATCCCATTATCGTCATTACTCTTTCTTAGATCAAAATAAATTACTTGTGCCTTGTTCAAGTTAAGCTTAAACCATTAGCGTTGAACCGCTCCATCAATTATAATTGAACTAATAATTATTATTATCTATTCCAGAATTAACAGTACACTACATCATCTTAGTATAAAAATGTTTTTATATAACCAACTCAGACAAGTAATTTACTACAACAACAAATAAAAAGGACCAAGAACAAATCCTTGAGGAACTCCTTATCTTATAAATTTGGGTGAAGAACAACTATAACTCACTTGAACGACTTGGGTTCTGTTACTAAGATAGGAGCACGTACACCGTAAGAGACTAATTTTTAAACAAACTCTCCAACAGTCAAAAGTCCTAGACAAATCAAATAAAGAATAGGTGGGGCTTTCTTTTGATTCAAGAGATTCAAACATCAACTGAGAGACAGCTGATCATCCTTTTCTGGAACCAAATTAGTGTTCTTGAAATAATCCATTGTTTTCAAAATAAAGGCACAATTGATTGTCTACTACCAATTCAAATATAGGCACGAGAGAGTGAGAGAGAGAGGGGGGGATCTTGATGGAAACATCATCATTCTCAACTTACTTAAAAATTGATATTTGTTTTTGAAATCCTAAGTACATCACGAAATCTACGTTGATGTAAACATTGTTTTATAACTAAAAGAAGTGGATTAACCACAGATAACAGTTTTTTCGGTAGATTATTTCTAAAACCATAATAACCTATACTTTCAAGAGCTACTGAGAGTTAATAAAGCAGTCACTATCAATAACATGCGTTTGAAGTAAAGATGTCACAAAGCCAATTCTATAGATCATCTTCTCCGCTGATTTACAAGGAATATATATTATCATGAATGTTTCTTTCAGAGCCAATAAAATAATACAGAAATAGAGTATTCAAATTAATTCTGGAAGACATGATTCATTTATTTTTATAAATGAATACCCGGTATCTACTTCTCAAAAATTTCATAAAAAGGTTAACATATTGATGAAAATCCGCTTTTTTTTTTTATCTGCGAGCTGGGTGTTGATACGTAATTAAGTAAAGAAAGTGTTTTGATTCCATCCAAAAAATTTATATCAGATTTCAGCGGATGTACATGTTTGGAGGTCTTAAATCCCCAAAAACCATTTTTAGAAAAGGGTACATGTGTGTGCATGCACACTGTGTGTATATATTATGTTAAATCCAGCATCTTCTAAGGCTGCGGCATGAAGGTTTTCACCAAGTTTCTAACCACTAAAGTACGTTTTCCTCGTTTTATTTTTATAAGCTTAACGACTTTTAACTTGGTTGGCCATTTTGGATGATAAAAAGGTGGTGAATTGATACTCAAATGATCTCGGGGTCCATGAAGCTTAAAGTTGCTCGACATTCGTCTTCTCAGGATAAGGTAACTCACCCTAAGCGAGATTCCAACTCGCGACCAGTTGAATGTTACGCACACTGCCCCCTCACTGGTCAGACGGGCCCTTATTTTTTATTTTTTCAAAGAACGCCCTAACGATTCTATTAAAATGATCAATATAACATATATCTGCAATTATCTGTGAATAACTTTTAAAGTCCCAATCTTCCGATTGGATTTTTGTAATTCTCTATTATCAAGAAATTAGACCTGATTAAATCACCTGTAGGTGTGAAACACGTAGTCATTTTCGTAATATTCCATGAATCATTTTATCCAACATTTCTGCGTCATTTGACGGAATACTCTTAAATGTTTTGGATTCTTTTTTTTTTTTCTGAAAAATAGTTGGTTACTACACTTCACTACTATGACTGCTGAATTTGCTTCTATTTGTTTGAAATACACATCGGATTCTTTATTCCGTGTGTTAAACTCTTGCCTAATTTGAAATTCCTTTGCCATAATGTCATTATGAATAAGTTAATTTAGATGAAATAACAATTTTACAAATGTAGAACAAGCAAGGCATGTAATTGCTATGGGTAGAAAGGTATGGCGGTATCTAAATCGAAATTTTGAACCCCAGCGCCTATTTATTTCGTAGCTTGTAACGTTTAATTAAAGTTTGTCTTGACAGCTGTGTCCGATTACACATTTTTAAGCAATTCATATAATAACTTAGATCATACCCATTTATATACACAACTTTACAGAATATCATAAATAAGAATTTCAGTAGAATTCGTTTGTAGGCAGTTGTCTTCGTTAAAATAGCCAAAAAAGATTGTGAAGTAGGCACACTATATTTCTATTGTTAATCCATATTTAACATTAATTTTAGTGCTATAATTAAATGAATACTTGAGTAACAAAGCAATTCTTGTTCTTGTTCTTTTATAAATAGATCCGTTGTTTCTATGCAAAACATCAATGAGCCCATCTCACGCTGTTGCAAAATTAGATATAAATATGGCTTCTAAATGTTTATAAGGTTCTTAAGTTCTTTACTAATTTTAATTTTAATGCTATTTCTTGAATGCATTTGGTATTTTAGAAATACCCCTATGTTTTATTAATTTCAGATTAAAAAGCAACAAGATCAACAATATGAGCTAGTGGTATATTCAGGCGCTAACATCTGTTTCCTGTTATCGGAAGGTTTCGGGTTCAAATCTCCTGGGGCAAATGATCTATTTCAGCTTTTACGTAGTTTTCCTCAGTCGCCAAGGTAAACATTGGATTGGATATTTAATACCACGGCCCAAGGTTCCACTTCAGTCTAAAATTATAGTAAAGCTGAAAATAGATTGTAATAGCAACTGTGCTGCCTTCTATCCACAGATAGTTAAAACAGCTAGACTGAATGACGCCATAACGCCATCTGCTTGTCACGGAGCCAAGAAATATGCTTATGGGGATCTGGCCTCAAATGGTTCGCTGAACTCTGTCATCTGACTACGGAGGTGAGGGCATGAGGCTGCTGTACGTGTCGTCTGACTACGGAGGTGAGGGCATGAGGCTGCTGAACTCTGTCATCTGACTACGGAGGTGAGGGCATGAGGCTGCTGTACGTGTCGTCTGACTACGGAGGTGAGGACATGAGGCTGCTGAACTCTGTCATCTGACTACGGAGGTGAGGGCATGAGGCTGCTGTACGTGTCGTCTGACTACGGAGGTGAGGGCATGAGGCTGCTGTACGTGTCGTCTGACTACGGAGGTGAGGGCATGAGGCTGCTGTACGTGTCGTCTGACTACGGAGGTGAGGACATGAGGCTGCTGTACGTGTCGTCTGACTACGGAGGTGAGGGCATGAGGCTGCTGTACGTGTCGTCTGACTACGGAGGTGAGGACATGAGGCTGCTGTACGTGTCGTCTGACTACGGATGTGAGGGCATGAGGCTGCTGTACGTGTCGTCTGACTACGGATGTGAGGACATGAGGCTGCTGTACGTGTCGTCTGACTACGGAGGTGAGGACATGAGACTGCTGTACGTGTCGCCTGACTACGGAGGTGAGGACATGAGACTGCTGTACGTGTCGTCTGACTACGGAGGTGAGGACATGAGGCTGCTGTACGTGTCGTCTGGCTACGGAGGTGAGGGCATGAGGCTGCTGTACGTGTCGTCTGACTACGGAGGTGAGGGCATGAGGCTGCTGTACGTGTCGTCTGACTACGGAGGTGAGGACATGAGGCTGCTGTACGTGTCGTCTGACTACGGAGGTGAGGGCATGAGGCTGCTGTACGTGTCGTCTGACTACGGAGGTGAGGGCATGAGGCTGCTGTACGTGTCGTCTGACTACGGAGGTGAGGACATGAGGCTGCTGTACGTGTCGTCTGACTACGGAGGTGAGGGCATGAGGCTGCTGTACGTGTCGTCTGACTACGGAGGTGAGGACATGAGGCTGCTGTACGTGTCGTCTGACTACGGAGGTGAGGACATGAGACTGCTGTACGTGTCGTCTGACTACGGAGGTGAGGACATGAGGCTGCTGTACGTGTCGCCTGACTACGGAGGTGAGGACATGAGACTGCTGTACGTGTCGTCTGACTACGGAGGTGAGGACATGAGGCTGCTGTACGTGTCGTCTGACTACGGAGGTGAGGGCATGAGGCTGCTGTACGTGTCGTCTGACTACGGAGGTGAGGACATGAGGCTGCTGTACGTGTCGTCTGACTACGGAGGTGAGGACATGAGGCTGCTGTACGTGTCGTCTGACTACGGAGGTGAGGACATGAGACTGCTGTACGTGTCGCCTGACTACGGAGGTGAGGACATGAGGCTGCTGTACGTGTCGTCTGACTACGGAGGTGAGGGCATGAGGCTGCTGTACGTGTCGTCTGACTACGGAGGTGAGGACATGAGGCTGCTGTACGTGTCGTCTGACTACGGAGGTGAGGACATGAGGCTGCTGTACGTGTCGCCTGACTACGGAGGTGAGGACATGAGACTGCTGTACGTGTCGTCTGACTACGGAGGTGAGGACATGAGGCTGCTGTACGTGTCGTCTGACTACGGAGGTGAGGACATGAGGCTGCTGTACGTGTCGTCTGACTACGGAGGTGAGGACATGAGACTGCTGTACGTGTCGCCTGACTACGGAGGTGAGGACATGAGGCTGCTGTACGTGTCGTCTGACTACGGATGTGAGGACATGAGGCTGCTGTACGTGTCATCTGACTACGGATGTGAGGACATGAGGCTGCTGTACGTGTCATCTGACTACGGAGGTGAGGACATGAGGCTGCTGTACGTGTCATCTGACTACGGATGTGAGGACATGAGGCTGCTGTACGTGTCGTCTGACTACGGAGGTGAGGACATGAGGCTGCTGTACGTGTCATCTGACTACGGAGGTGAGGACATGAGGCTGCTGTACGTGTCGTCTGACTACGGAGGTGAGGACATGAGGCTGCTGTACGTGTCGCCTGACTACGGATGTAAAAGCAGATAGACTCTGGCATGGTAGGAAGCGAAAGTGGCACATACGGTTATAGTCAGTCTGCCAAATATCCTCAGTAGCAATATGACTGAAAAGTTAAAGCGACATAAAATATATACAGTGCTGATCAAAACAATCTCATGTCCTCGTTTCACATGACTTTCTCTACCTTTCTGTAACAAACTATTGTAAATAAGCTTATTCTTCTATCTACTTCATTCTAATCGATATAAACATTAGTAGAAACGATTACACTACTTAGTTCCTTGTAAGTAGAAGGAAAATAAGGGAATACACTAGACTAAACCGAGAGTCAAATGCTTTAAAATTTGGTTGCTATGGTATAGTAATCCAATTCTTTGCGTGGTCAAGTGTCATAAGTTCCCGTATGAGAAAAGTAATATTTATTTTAAAACTCAAATCAATAACAAAGAATATCTCAAAAACGGTAACTCCAGAAAAAAATGCATATAACATAAATTTTGTCTTTTAACGATCTCTACATTTTTCGTGTAGTAAGTTTTATCTACCTTTTTGTCTACGTCTTACGGTTTATCAGTTATGCAAAATTCCGCAAAACTCATTCAGAATAAAGGTGTCATAAGAGGCTATTCCCAAAAAATTTAAGATATTCATATTATTTGTTATGTAAACATCTGTAATATACGGTATTTTAACAAAAGCATTACAGCCATTTTTGAGAAAATCAAAATTTTCGAAAATATTTCCATGTAAAGGGTAGTTGGGATGGGGGGAGTTCCTTGAAAATAATGTTGTCGTATCCTTGGAAGATATAACGGACTTTTCGTTTTTGAGCTATGTTGCCCACAGACACACAAACACACACAAAACCTTTTTCTATAATTTTTTTTTTATTTAGGAGTTCCCAAAATATGTATTTCTCGTGAAATCTCGGTTTCTAATTTTGGGTGCCATACAATACCTTCTCTGTACACTATGTATAGTACGTGTAGAGAAAGAAAAATGCATACCTAACTTAAAGTTGGCTATACAAACAATACGCTTTGAAATCACAATGGGTGTTTTTTGAAAGTGTAGTAAAATGGTTAAGCAACAGACAGCAATAATGTGTGACGTTACGATAAGGGATGTGTGAGGCGCCAATTTCAATTTACAAAGTGAGGCCATGGCGCAAACTAGACTAACATTCGAAGAGCGAAAAAGCATTCTCAAATGGTATTGTAAGTTGGAGAACATCAGTGCAGTACAACAAGATTGGAGGCAGGAATATCAAAGAGAACCAGCAACACGCTTAAGCATAGCTCGAATTCGTATAAGTTCAAAACTGATGGAACAGTTCCGAATATGCATAAGGGCAGATCAGGCCCGCCACGCCAGTAACAACTTGTCAGATCGTTGGGGGAATACTTACCCACTGAACGCCGAAAGAAGCTGTTTCGGGTTCCCCGCATGGCTTGCGAGCACCCCCGGTAACAACGGCTTCAAACCAGCCAACAGCGAAATAGCTGAACTAAGTACTCCCCCATCCCATCATTGGGAGTGTTCAATCAAAATTACCCAACAAAACAATTTTTCACAAATTAAACACCAGCGGAACAGAGGAAAGGATGCTCCTCTTGAAAATACGACCGTTCGAGGAACCCATCTAGCGCTACCTCCTTAACATCACCACCTAAAACCTCAACCTTCACCTCATTCCTGTGGTTAAACCATTACTAGGGTTGGGTACACAACAGCAACACCTAGGCTCACCACGAACCTACCAGATCTCGCACGCACACGTCAGTAACAGGCGAAGAGACTTCGGGTGTAAGGTGCATTCACATGCTCACCGCAGAAATCAACACAACAATGTACATGTGAAACAGGCGTGAGTAGGGCAAGCGCAAGTCCAATTTTGTACAGAGCAAATTGGAAAGTTTACATACTGCAATTGTTACATGCATTTAATGAGGACGACCTAAACAGAAGAAGTCAGTTTCGTGAATGGTTCCTCGCGCAGGTTGAACATGATACTAATTTTGTTTTCAGCAATGTGCGGTCTGATGAAGCACAATTTAAATTAAATGGGATGTTAACAGGCATAATGTGTGTACTGGGCCCCGCGAAGTCCACATGTTACATCGAGCGAATCACTTAATTTCTGATGCTGCCTATCATCAAGGGAACTGATTGGACATCTCTTCTTCGAAGGTACGGTTACCTGGAGGAGATGCTGGACACACACATTTTACCATCAATTCGTGCTTTGTTTAGTGATAAATATTTTTTTTGGGGGGTTCAACAAGATGATACTACACCTCCTTTCCATACGGAATTGCGCGCCTATCTGGATAACACTACGCCGGATCGTTGGACTCGACGAAAGGGTCTCATTGAGTACACTGCACGTTCTCCTGATTTGATCACTCTTGACTTTTAGCTATGTGAACCATCAAGAACGTAGTGTACAGCAGGAAGTCTCGCACACTAGCAGAATTTTATTGAGACGTGGAATTGAAACGGTTTGTCAAGAGATTCCCGTAGCTACTCTATAAGGTGTGACCTTGAATGTGCTCCGGAGACGGATAGTTTGCAATTTGAACACATGTAATTTTTTCACTTTGCGTTATTGTAATACTGATAGTAATATATAAACGTTGGGGTTATTGTTTCCCGTGTAGGCCGCGACATGTTTTACTGCTCTCTGCCAACGTTTCGCTGCAACTTATGGTGAGCTTCTTCCATGGCCACTGGAAACCCAATAATAAGGAAGCGATTAGTTATACAACAAAATGTGCAGTAACCTTTTGTCTCTCTTTCGGCTTACTATTATCCAAAAGGCATTCAGAATGAAGAGGACTTCAGGGATATTCCCAGAAAATTCAAGATATATATTTTATTTGTCATGTAAATATCTTTAAAATATGGTACTTAAATAAACATCGTTTTTGATGTCATGCTAACCACAGACACCGCACACACACAAAATTACAGACACGGTGTTTTCATTAACATTACTTTTACGTAAATTGGTTTATCTGCGATCGAAGTCGTCAAACCTCCCCATAATTTAAATACTGCTAAATTGATTAGCGGCATAATTATTAACATATAAGGTCCAAATACTTTATTAAAAGCATAGCATGGAAGAGCAAACCAAACATAATTATTACACTATATAATGGAACATGTAAATCAATAAATTGTATAAAAACAACACACACACACACACACACACACACACACCCGACCTTGTCTAAAAATGCAGGTGAAATCTCGGTATAAAATTTTTGTATGGAATACAATACCTTCTCTACGTACTATGTGCCTTGTACATATGTATTAGAGAAAGATTATCGTCACATATGTTGGATGAGCACGAGAAATGTATCTTATTTATAGAGTAAACTTCTCCTAAAGGAATATAGAAGTTTCTATTTTTTATGTGAAGTAATGCAAAATTGGTAGCAAAAAATGGAAAATCTGCTACCATATTTAAAATAGATATTTCAAATGTAATTATTGTGCCTCCAGTGATAAAATATAAGTAAAATAAAAACGAATTTCGAATTTATAAGATTACTCAAAAAGAAACAAACGTAATTTTTGCTAACTTTCGCCATTTAGTCTCCTTGAGAATTCCAAACTTTTAAGTTTTAATTTCCTAGGACATCAGTGTGTAAAATAAACTGTTTAATTTGTTAAAATTCATTCTGTATTTTAAAATGTGTACTGATAACTGCTCTATCAGATATTAAATACCAACTGCTCACAAATTAATTTGATGATAATTGCACCATTCCAGCAAATGGAGTTCATTTCTGAATGTGCCGGACAGATATTTAATGCACGGGTAAATAGCCAGTGATTTACGCAGCGGAGTGTAGAAGCTAGCAATATGTAAGTTGTCAGGTGTTGCAATTGGCTCGAAAGTGGAATACGAAAAAGAGGCAGTAGCTTCAGACAGGTGATTAATAACGGTATTGGAAATCGCATTTTCAAGGTCATATTTACCAAAAATAAAAACTCTACGGATTGGAAACGGTGACTTCTTTTTCCTCGTTTATCGGTTTTTCTTTGCTCAGTTCGAACACGTGGGATGGAAGGGGAAGGGGGGAATAAAAAGCTGTATCAGAGGCATCACAGCATAGCTGCCATTTTTCACCTGTTGCATCTCTCGACATCCATTTTCATTGGTAAAATTCATATTGATGTTGACGCTCGTCTGGCAGGGGCAGGCCCGTTTATAAATAGACGATTAAACGACGAGAAATTAGCGAATCGTAATAGCGAACAGGAGCATTGGGATGTGGCATTCTGCAACATGCGAGATGAAACAAAACAAAGCCACGTGGCTTCAACTGTTTCACTGCACTGTAAACAATTGCAGCGCGCGTTCTCACAAGTAAATAACGAACAGAGACTTAACGTGAAGTTTTTCTTTTGCTTATATGCATTGTTTTCTAGATCAAATTTTATTAAAAGAGAAAATAAAGGAAAGTATTTTTCAAATTGGTGGCCCGGGGTCGATCCTAAGCGCCAGCATGTGGGTTTCGTGGTGGACGAAGTGGCGTCTGGGCGGGTTTTCTCCGGTTCTTCCGGTTTCCCCCGCACTCATTCATCATCACTCTCACTTACATTTCATATCATTCACTTCATGTTCATGCCTGGCTACGGGCCGACCCCTCGTAACAGGTTCTCCATTCTGTGGTTTCGTGCCGTTGGCTCCCCAACAGACTTCTGATCCCTAGGCATTGGCTTGTAAGTCCTACAAATTTGAGGAGGACAGTCGTAGTAGTATAGTTCATAAATGAGCTTGTCTAATGACACAGAATGATCATAAATATAACTTTAGTGGTTTTACATAAAAACGTTATAAGTGAGTATTGCAAAGACATAGGTTAGTATAAATTATACCAGTTTATAAAAAATTAAATTATGTAAAAAAGTATTAAAAATTATTTTACCTAAACTGATCTAAGGGACTTGCTTTTCGTAAAAACAGTAATTATAAAATATTCTGAAAAAATCTGATGTGTTACATTCACATGACCCTCTACCTAGACAGCAACAGATTATTCTTACAAAAGTTTGATACGTACAGTAAAACTAAAGATCTCAATGCAATAGCCGGGATTTGAACCAGGATCTCCCAGTATCTAGCCGATTGCTCTGGCAGGCCGACACGGCATTAAATTCCTCAGTTGACTCGCATGTCTCCCTGTAAACCACAAAAGCAATCTCAATTATTTTGAGATGACATGCTAGAAACCGGAGGAACCGTGCTTCAAATCTCGATGATGGCATTGGATTTTTCAGTCTGACTCTACCTATCCAGCTTCTGTCCTAAAAATGGCTAGTGTGGAAAAAACAATTAATTAACACTAATTGCCCTAACATCTGGTTAAACTATGAAGTCCGGAACTTAAAGTATTTACCACATCGTAAGTCATCATTGGTGTGTCTTCTCAAAATTTAAAGTAAGCTTGTGGTTTACTGGGAAATATGCGAGTCAGTTTAGAAATATAATGCTCTATCGCTATGTTGCCATGGTGGCTCAGTGCTCAGGGCAACCGGATAGAGAAAGAAAGAAAAAAGAAAGGAACAAAGAAAGAATGAAATTTTATTTATGGACGTTCTTTAAATACTGCGGTTCTCAGCGTACCGTTTGGTACTGGGCGTGAAAAACTGCTTGAATTTGCTTTTACGTACCGTATATTTACGACAAAGTAAACGATTCTTTATTTTCTGACCAATTACGGTAAAAATTCACGCGAACGACAAGAATTAAATTTTAATATCCTTAAACTAATAACAAATTCTAAATGCATATGATCCTAAAACTTAATAAATAATATTAAACTCCTCCTGAGGAATTATTTAAAGTAAATTTATTTATCCAGCGAATCTATAAAATCTGAGCTTAATACATATTTTTGAATGTGCTTTTTATTAATACCTTTCTGAATTAAACAAATATAGGCTATTAAAATAGATAGCATTATTTTACTAGGAAATAATGGAATAACAGTAATACTATTTACCCTTTTCGGCGATTTAATTATTATACAAAATTTACACTTAGCACATACTCGCCATCACATACTCGCTTGATTTTGTGTTCGAACGAATAGGCTTGCTTCGTTCATGCAATGGGTAAACAGATGACAGCAGGAATTCTCTCTCTTTCTTGTATAGTATAATGTGTATCAGTTTATAATGTCGAGAACAGAAACAATCTAACATTCAATATATTGCCTAGGAATAACATTTCTTATTTATAGAAAGTGTTGGAATAAGTATTTAGTTTGCGGCAAAGTTTTGAACACAGAAAATTCAATTTACAGCTACATTAGGCAAACCATGCAAGTGAGTACGACAGTTACAAGAAGGATAATTCTTTCAAATTGTTCGATACCACTTAATTGATAAGATGAATGTTCATATTCATCATGTGCAAGTTTTTCGTTACAATTTAATTCTCATGCTGTTGGCGATACTATTATGATTACAGTGGTGTTATCAAAGTTCAGGAGAGTGTTGTTTTATTACGTTAATACTAAAATAATTGTCTTTTTCTGTATTTAGTTATGTTGCTACTACCAATTACCATTAATAGATCTTTTTGTAAATATGTATTAAATTATCAGTAGCATCATCAAATGGGGCCGCTCAGTTAAAATTAGGTAGGCATTTTATCCTAGGTCAAGAGTATCACAAGAAATATGAAATATCTATACAGAATTTTAAATAGAGGCATTATCAAAATATGCTTCAGCATTCAGGAGAAAAGTAAATGGCAAGGGCAATAGTTAGTAAAAATGCAAGGAGTTGTGGAGAAAATGGGAATGGGAAGTTCATGGTTAAATGCACAATATAACATTGGAGCCTTTTGGAAAGTAGTGGAAACATGGCGGGAGGAAAGTGATTGGACAAGATGTTTTTATAAGTATAAGAGAGAAAATATTCTTGCGGACATACAGAGGAATAAAATCAGTCTGGGAGAGGGAAAAGTACACAGAAATATGTAATACACTGGATCAAGTAGGATTTGTATGGCTGAGAACAGGGGTAAAAACTTGATAGGTATAATGCATGATGAAGATATAAAAAAGGTCCAATTTCCACATTTCCATTTTATATTATATTGTAGTCAATCAAAGATACGGAGAGATCAAATTTGGCAATGAAAATGGGAAAGATTGGATGGGGAAATAATAATAATTATGTGGAATTTTTCCGCAAAAGTTATAGGTAACTTCTTGGATAAATTCAGGGAGAAATGGATAAGAATGATCAAGAATAAGAGATTTAAAATAAGAAAATGGGGGAAAATAATACAATGATGTAGGTATATGATGGACTAAGGGACAAATAAAGATAGTAACTCTCAATAAAGTAATAGAAAAATATAGGAATGTATATACCGTATTTTATTGGAATAATTGTTTTTTCACACAAACTAGTTGGCTATACCATGAATTCTGGGTCTAAAGTACTTACAACATTATATGTTGCCATTAGGGTTGTCATCTCAAAATAAGTTGGGAACACCTTGTGGTTTACCGGGAAACATGCGAGTCAGTTGAGAAATTCAATGCTATGTTGGCATTTGCCATGGTAGCTCAGTGGCAGAGCAACCGGCTAGAGATCGCGAAATTCGTGGTTCAAATCCCAGCTATGGCATTGAATTTTTCAGTCTGACTATCAAACTACCGCATTATAGCTAATAAATACATATAATATCATATCACAAATTACCACGAAACCTAAGTAAATATGTTTATATCCGAAGAAAAACTACTAATGCAATAGACATAACAGAGTGATTGTTCTAGCAATTATCAAACTAAGATAGGTGTATTAGCCTATGAAAGGCGAATTAGTATTCCAAACGCAAAATATTGCACACTACCACAGTACTGAAGGAATTATAAGTTCTTGCTTCTGCGCAGTTGTCGCACAGTACACAGCGATTGGCATAAGCATCGAGCAAATTTCTCTCTTTGCTTTACTCAGAGGGACACATGTTGGCCACCAATGCGTTAGAATGCATGCAGCGATGTTTTACAAATTTATGTTGGAAGATAGGAGTTTTCTGGAACTGAAATCATGTTTTTGAACCAATTTGCGAGGGGTGTGTTGGAACTATTTGTGAGCGGTGTGACAAGTATAAAGGTAAAAAGGCATATCATCCCAAAATAATCAAATTTGTCCAATATTCGATTTTTTGGAGTATTTCAAAGCATTACTAATACTTATAATATAATTTAATTCTACATAGATGCCATTTTTCCCTTATCAAATGGAATCTGTGTAGAATGAAACTATACTAAAGTATTGCTAGACAAACCAACGTTTTGAAATATTGTAAAAATCGAACTTTAGGCAAATTGTATTATTTTGGGAGGATCGGCCTTTGTTCCTTTTTACTTTTAATTTTGATTTAATACCTTCGGGAAGATATAGAAATCACAAACGTACAGAACGTATAATATGTAGAATTTGAAGTTAGTTAACTGCATTTGTGTGAACATGCTGTATAATCTTTGAGCGTTATATTTATTGCTTATTTGCCTGTGAATTGCAAGTTCGGTATTAATCGTGTTAAATCCCTTAAGGTGGATTATTTGAAGAGATCTTGAGCCCTTTATCGGGAAAAGGAAAGTGGTTTTGCCTTTACATATCGCAGCAGTAAGGATTCCCTGCGCAGCATTACGTACTTGTGCGTAATCCACGAGAAGCGATCTGCATATTTTATATCAGTGTACAGGGATTGTATATCGCATAGGAGAGGGACGAAGGGGGAGGGAGAAGAGGAAGAGGCGGCACAACAGTACAAAAAAAAGTTCTTTTGTTTAACCCATTCACTTCCCATAAATTTTCTCGCAGAACTTCGCCTTTCCCTGTAGCAGGAAAATAACGCGATACCGTAAACTTACGCTCGTCCTTTTGTTAAAAATATGTTGTACTCCAATTTTTTTTTGTCCCTCTACAGGGAGCTGCCGGCAACTGCTGAATTATAATGCAAATTCGATATCCTAACAAGGCAAGAGTATTTCTAGGACGCTTGTGCAAATGGCTATGTGCATTTTCTAATGAAAAAACTTTCGGCCATGCATCATCCTGAGACGCTGTTATTTTGTTTTTAGCACGCCAGAGTTCTGATAATTGCGTCGCTTGTTCTTAGCTTGTACCTAGGCAACGAGAAGGAAACTAAAATTGCAATATAAATTTGTTAGTACTCTCAAAAAGCACACTGTCGCTGAAGCCAGGAGCTGGACTCGAGAGCGAGAGAGGAAAAGAAAAGAAAATATGTTCAGCACCAACCTCCAGGTGATAAATAACCAGCCCAATTTTTTCCACGTATAACTTTTGCAGCGTTCGTTGTTTCACTTGAGAAACTAATTTTAGAATGTCTCTCAGATAGGAATTTTTCAGACATGAATCAGTTAATTTTAATGTTGAAGAGATGGGATTTTGATTGTTAAGAAACTTTCTCACTCCCCCCAAAAATAAATAAATAAAATAAAATAATTGAATGTACAGTAGGGAGGCCACAGAAATATTGCGCGGACTTTTGTTCCCTGTAGTACTTCTCTTTATTTAAGGAACCCGGGACTAAAATTTTCCCTACAATAATTCAAAAAACAAATCGTTTTACTCTCTATACACGTACTAGGGACAGTACTAGTAGGTAGGGAACTTTTTTTCTTTCTTTCCTGACGTCCTTTAACCTGGTTGGTCATATCGACGTGAATGAAATCAATGAAAGATGCTCAAGACGATCTCGGGGTCCATGGAGTGCAAAGCTACTCAAAATTCATTTTCTTTTTCAGGATAAGAGAAAACCCCGTAAAAAACCTAATCCTAACATAAGCGAGATTCTAACTAGCGACCTGTTGCATATGAGGCAGACCTAGGCGAGCTGAGAAGCTATTGTATACCGCCCAAAAATTCGATGTCGAGATTACAACGAAAATATATGTATGTTTACGGTTCTCTGAATCCGGAAAAAAATTTTTTTACAGAAATGTATATGTGTGTGCACGCGCGCGTGTGTGTGTATATGTTGTGTGTGAAGTAGATGTTTAAATTCAGCTAATTCCAAAAATTTCTCGAACATTTTCTGTTCTCAAAAATGCCTTTAAAGGTTCTGGTTAAAATACCAAGTATGATTACGATGTTGTTATTATTTCTAAATATATATCAGGAATTGTCCAGTGATAAACTCTTAAAATTATTCATTCTGGATGGCTTTTCTATAACTGCTAAACTTTAAGAGATGGACAAAAGCCTACTGCACTACAACATATGTCGTTAAACCAAATAATTTTTGGTCATATTCATATTTTTGTAGAGTTAACCATTTACGAGATATTCCCTCTTGTTACTTTCAGTTTAAAAATATTTAAAATTTTATCAAGCGAGAAGTCTACATTCGTATCATATCTCTTGTTTTAATCCTGGCCTTGCAAAGAGAGCCGAATTTCAATTGTATCACACAGCTCCCAGGTTTTAAAGGTTTGATTTTCATTTTAGCCTGGTGTATGCCCTTATTTCCCAAGGAAGCAAATAATAAGACAATTTCTGCTAACGTTTATTAGTAGCATGCAGATAAAAGAAAAATCTTTTGTACCAATAATTTGCTTGCAGGACCGGTAGAGAAAGCCATGTGAATGGAACACTTCAGAATTTTTAAGGCAAGAGTTGTTGGGATGTTTGTGCATTATTTAGAATGATTAGCTGTCTCCTAATTGATTCGGGGTCTACACATGCTATTTAAGAAAACAGTATTTTTCTCAAAACTACATTTTCACACCATTTAAAATGTTTCACGCGTCTCAAGTTTTGTTTCAATATTATTAAACTTTCTAAGAATGTGCAAAATATCTATTGTAATAATGAAGGCGAGAAAATTATCCTATCACTAATAGTATTTTTAAAAAATATTCTTATGAAAGAATAATTCATTTTAAAGTTAAAAACGGCAAACTTTTTAAACAGTCAGAAATTAAAGTTATTAAAATATCAACGCATAAAGGTTTTGTTTTTGTTTTGACTATACAATATATTTGTATAGTAAAAGGAATGAACATTTACCAAATTTAATGAAATATGGTATGAAATATATAATCCATATTGCACCTGTGAAATTTGGAAAATCCATAGTGTTTAAGATATGCTATTGAAATTTATAGCACGTATTACACACTATAGTATGATTTTTCAGTGTATCAAAATTCAAGCTTTCAGGGTTATTTAAATAGGAATTTATATTTCCAAAATTCACTGTTCTAATTAAAATGACCCCTAGGTCTAATTTTTAAAAATATTCTCATAAAAATCCAGTTTTAAAAAAAAATGATTTTACAAATGGATCTAAAAATATTTTGTTTATATATTACCTCAATTTAGGAATAACTATTTCTTTTCGTACTATCCAAAATAATTTATTTTTCCAAATTAAATAATTTATTTTCCAAAACTGAGCCACTAATTCTAAAAACGTATAAGACCATTTTATTTTATATACCCTTGAAAGTAATATAAAACTTTTGAAACAAATCAGTGAAAACCTGCATCGTGTGGAGCATTTTGAGTGTGGAAAAGTGTTGAAAAGTTTGAAAGAAAATATAGTTTAAAATTAGGAGTGCCTATTAATAAGCATGCGCCTACAATTTACAGCTTCAGTAAATTGGCAGTTATACCAAATGAATAAATCAAATGTAAAAAACATTATATTCTCTTAAAGTTTATAACACGATAATGTTTTACCATTTTGGAGTTAAAATATTTTTTAATTTTTAGAATTTTTGATAAAATTTCATATATAAATCACCTCAAAATAAGGGCAATGCAATCTCAATAAGGCTTTCGGAAATATATACAGAAATCTTTAGGGGACACAATGCGTTTTAGTGATTTTGGTAACAAATGTAGATTTTAAAATCTTGTGTGTAAAATCTGCATCGTATTATAAAGCTACGATTTGAAATGTTAAAATCATGTCGGATGTAACACGTGTTTTTACCCCATTTGTAAAGCATTTCGCTGGTCAAATGACTAAAAAGTGTTAAAACCTATTTTTTTTTAATTTTTCCATTTTCAGAATCTATCGCCTTCATCAAAAATACCATTATAGATCTGAACTTTTCCTCCAGAGAACTGCAGAATATTTTTAATAGAATGTCAGGTTGTACTTTTTATATTGGTCACAGATTTTTATTTGTGGTGGTGTTTAAAGCCCACTTTTATTACTTTTGTCTCCACAGGCGTGGACACTAATGATACAATGAATGAATGAATAAATATGAAGCACAGGGGGAAGCGATGGCGGGGGAAACCGAAGAACCCGGAGAAAACCAGCCCCTGCGCCACTTTGTCCACCCCAAACTCACATGCAGTCGCTTGGGATTGAACCCGGGCCGTTTAGGTGAGAGGCGAGTGGTCCAACCACTCGGTTACGCCGTGGCCGGTCATAACTTAATTTTAACAAATTATTAATATATTCATGTGCTGTTTCTTGTAATTATTTTCCACTCTGTGATATAAAATATTTTAAAGAAACTATTAAGCATACGAAAATTTCAAACCAGAAAATTGGTTATAGAAGTATTAAAGAATATAATTTTTAAAAATGATGAATATAGTTTATTATTGGTAACAAAATTAAAAATCCTATAAATGAGTTGACATATTCAGAATGAAAACACTTATTTGGTGGAAACTAATTAATGAGTAACTCATCAATTGCCAACGATGCCTGCACAACAAATTACAGCTTTAGGTTTAAACTTGGTTGTGCTAATAGGCATTGGCATGTCTATGTATAGCTTTAGTTACGAGGGAAAAAAAACTATATTTATCTTTAAGTTTTCAATTCATATTATTCTTATAAAAATGCGATGTGTTCCATTCAAATAGTATTTTCTACCTGTTCTGGAAAACAAACTATTCTTACAAAAGTTTACTATTCTATTTATTTTATGCTAATCAGGATAAGCATTCGCCGAAATTGTCTTATTATTCAGTTCTTTAAGTTAAAGGGAAATAACGGAATACTAAGATTTATCGACAGTCAAATATTTTAAAAGCTGGTGTAGTAATCTTTTCATGGTCATAAATAGAGAAAAAAAAAAGATATAACAAACTTCCACTTGAGAAAAGTTTAAGTATTTTAAATTGAAAACAAAACCAAAGCAAGGAATACCTTGCACATGTTTAAATAAAAAAAAAATGTTTATGACAAATTGTGTTCTAAAGAGCTCTACAATTTTGTGTAACTCTTAAGATTTAATAGTTATACAAAAAGTCATCTATAACTAGAGACTTCAGGGGCTAGTCAAGATAGATCTTTTATTTGCCGTGTAAATATATTTGGTATGCGGTTAGTTAATCAAAAGCATTAGTCGTTTTTGAGATCAACAGCATTTTCTAAAATGTTTCCACGTAAAGGGTAGTTTGGGGTTTGGGAATTTCTTGGAAAATCTTCGTGGGCTTTTTTGGAAGAAGCTGAATAACATAAATATTAAGTTTGGTATTTAACAGACTTTACATACACACACAGCCTTTTTCTGAAAGTGCTTTTTTGGTACAGGTGACCATAAAACGTGTATTTGCAGAAAAATGACATTATCGAACTTTTTGGTGGAATGCAATACCTACCTCCTCTAATTATGAAAAACATGCTTAGTAGATAACATATAATTTTATATCACATAGATGTAGGCTCGTTAACTATTTATGCGGATGATATTTCATTTTCAGTGTGTGCCAATAGGTTTGATAAACTATACATATATAGTTGATAAACGCAGAAAATTCTTAAAAAACTGGTACGTATCAAGTGAACGTATTTTAAATTTTGACAAATATTGCCTGCTTATATTTTAACAATAAAATGCAACAGGTTTGACTTTTAAATATTGATTGTATTATTTTAAAAACTCTGGACAATACCCAAATTTTTGGACATTTTTGTGGAAGAAAACTTTATCTGGTGAGATCCAATTGTGTATATATATTAAATTAAATAAAACCTGTTTAGTCATTAGCTGTCTTAAAATGACCATGGATATAAATAGTAGTTTAGTATTCTAATGTACGATTAATTATATTTTACAGTATTTTAATATGGGGACCTACAGCTGAAGTATGCAGAGTTTTGTTATTTATAATCAGAAGCAAGTTTTGAAATTCATTTTTAAAATGAAGCCTAGTAATTCATTAAGACACATTTTTAATAATTTTACTGTCTGATTAATAATAATGCATATTCGCAAAAATTGGATGTTTTAAATGACTTTCTCTACATTTGTGTAACAAATTATATGTTAGTAAATTTATGATTCTATCAACTTCAAGCCAATCAAGATAAACATTAGCAGAAACGGCCTTATTAATTAGTTTCTTATAAGTAGAAGGGAAATAAAAGAATAGACTAGGCTAAGTCTCATAATTGTGGTTGCTATGGGGTTGAAATCCGTTCATTTGCGTGGCCAGAAGTTGACAAATTCCCCTATCTCGAAAATGGCCAGCTTCTAGAAATGTATGTATATGACAAATTGTATGTTTTAAAGAGACCTACATTCCTACGGAGCTATGCAAAATTCAGAAAAATTTGTCCAGAGTAAACAGGTCATCACAGGCTACACCCAAAAATTTCAATACATACATTTGTCATGCAAATATCTTTAATATAAGAGATTTTAAACAAAATTGTTAGAGCCATTTTTGAGAAAACCAAAAATGTGGAATTTTTGACATATGAGGGTGACGGGATTTTCTTGGAAATCTTCGTGTCGCATCCTTGGAAGATAACGAACTTTAATAGTTACCAATTTTGGTATTTAACCATATTAACTGTCATGATGGACAAGTACCGATCTAAAATAATTCATCTCTAATTCGAGTAAAAGTGTGTGTAAATGAGGAAACTAAAGATCATTATAATAAAGTTAATGAATAAACAACATTTTTGGTATCCAGAGGAGAAAATAAATTAAATCTACACGAATAACACCCAATCCAAAGTATAAATATCCATATGAAAGTTGAAGAAATAAAAGATAAATTCAAGAGAGAAAGTATTCAAAATAATGTGTTTAAAATCCTTGCAGGATATAACAAATAAACACCGGAAACTAGAATATAGACATAAAGCAAGTAGGATAAAATAAAAATGCAATAGATATAAATAAATATCCACAGCAGCAGGAGCATGAAACCTTCAAGAATATATTAGGCAAGTGGAACCTATTTTACAGATCTTTAGGGTGAAGAAATACTAGCTGATCCCTCAGAATGTGTGTAGAGTAATTCAAAGAATAGTTTAATAATTAAGGCACTGAGGCACGTAGGTCCTTGGGGATCCTTGTGATTTAGAACGTTGTGGCTAAAGAGTGAGAGATCAGTGGAGTGCCACATTCAGATTACAACACAGGCGTGAACAGGGTCCGTAACGGTTCCATATATAATGCCTACGACGCCGCCCAAACCGAGCGGGTTCCCCGAGGAGGCTCTAGCTCAAGAACAGCTAAAGGCGGGTCCCGATAGAGCGGTACCGCGACGTCAGAAATAAACCTCTACAGTACGTAGGTAAGTTACCGGCCAGCCACAACTTACAGAACAACGCCTCCCGGTCCTTCACATTGAAATTGGTCATTAGGAAATTATGGGAACAGAAAATGGCGGACAAACTATTCGGCGGTAGGGATATAAGTAACGAATCTTCCCAGCATTCTCCTAGCGACCTAGGGAAACACCCTAAAATATCCATGGGTCAGACTATCGAACCCACATCCTCCAGAAAGCGAGTCGCATATTCTACCGTGGCGCCATCACCACCTCGCTCGGAGGAAACACCTTCCACCTGGACTTAACGCGGATCTTGTGTGCTTACCACCCTCCAGCATGAACGGAGATATTTATAAATCCCTAATAAATCCAAGCTTGATGGCCCAGTTATTCCGAATTCTCTGTTGCCGAGCTGGAGAAAACCCTCCTGAGGTGACTCACAGAAGATTGCCATCTGGCAGGGCAGAGATAAACTTTCGAGAGAGCAAGTATCTACGCCGTCTGTCCGACACTGCATAGCCCCTAAATCTCCCTGAAATAAGAAAGAGGACACAAAATGATAGGAAATTCTTGGTTGAACACAAACAAACCATATCATTCACTTCTCAAGACAGAGAAAACCACAAAAACTAATGGTAAGAATGACGACCTTAAGATTTCGACTAAGGACCCCTAGAGGACCTCTTAAGTTACCGCGCAACCATCCCGCTAAATTATTAGCTAAGTACTTTCAATTGCAATAGGTTTAAATCAAGCAGACACGCTATCCTCACACCACAGAATTTTGTAATTTTATTTAGTTTAGATAGCACGAACAATTAGACCATGAGCATCATCACCTATACATTTTACACCTATTACAGTTATATTTTAGTCACATGGACATGACATTGGGTGATATCCTCTGCGACAAAGTGGTTAGGTATGGGAAGCATACACACACGTCAGACATCTGTCCCTACGAGTTTTATCTGAGGGTTGGTGCACCTGCAAGAACTCCTTTACGTAAATGAGTTTTATTAATTTGTCTGAAAGCTTGCAAAACCATTCTGCATATTTGGAAGTCATTGAAATGGCAAAATAGCATATGATCCGATGAGCTCATTCATGTACAAACGTATGAGTATGCCACTTTAAGAATTTTGAACTCTTAATATCAGCTGATATTTTTAAAACAGACAATACGTAATCGTAAACGGTTACTCAAATAACTGAAAAATATACATAGACGGAAATACATGAATTTACGTGACAATGGTTCCATGCTTTGTGATGAGTAGTTCCCCTCCTATACATTTGTTCAAGAATTGTTGCTACATCCGGTATTCATTTTGTAAAATGAAAGAAACTTAATCCCTGGCATGTGTTATACTCAATTAAAATTTAAAAGATGTTTGCATAAACTAATTTTCTTCTTGAAAAATATTTCAAAACTTAATGCAAAACACACGAGAAATTTCAATTCCTGTAGTTAAAGAAGTTCTATAGATGACGTTAAGTAGATGAATCAAAGCACTTGAGTTAATTATTGTAGCTTATGAGTTTTGGAAATTGTGTCTTAAGCTATAGAAACTACATGTTATATTAATTCAAAATTTTCTCGGGCTTCTAGCCAGGTAATAACTTGGCTAGAAGCCCGAGAAAATTTTGAATTAACACGTCGCCAGGAAAGCTATAGTTCTTATTTTACATGTTATATTCTTTAAATATTATTTTGTTCATAAAATTTAAAGATTTTTTGGGGGTTTTATTCAAAAAGAGCAGGCATAATTGCTGTTTATATATAGGGGTCAAAGAAAATAAATGATTCACTACGATGCTTACGAATTTTGAAGTATATAGCTTAAGGTGCCCCAATTCCTGTTAATAGAATAACTTACATAAATCAGAGTATAAATTGGTTTATTGAAGATAGTATTTATGTTTTTAATGAAGCATTCTTGTATTTGGTGAAAAAAAGCGACTTAAATCGTTTTTGATGACTGTAGTTTTCCACAATGCACATCAGACCAAATTTGTTGTCTAGAAATGCTACACTACATAAATTTCAAGAAAGCAAATAAAATCAGCCAGCATCTCTTGAAATAGAACGAACATAAGGAATGCATTAAATCCAAAACACTTAAAGGCTATTTAAAAGCAATTTTAAAAACATTTTTTCATTACTTTTAACCAATAGATATTCAAAATTATTACTTTTATATAAGCGTTATATAAAATATGCAGTATTACATAAATAAATGCTAATTACATTTTATTCAGTTCTTTTGTCTCTTACTTCGGTATAATCTGGAAAATTTTCTTCAAAATCAGAGTGTAAAACATCTGAAAGCAGCTGACAGAGTATGAATAAAAACGAGCATTTAAGATTTGTTGGCCATACTTATAACTCCACCGTAAACCAACCCAAAAGACATTTAAATGAATTTTTAAAACAAAAGTTTTTCTTAGTTCCATTAAAAAGTAATAGAATAGAATAATTTTCCTATAGTTTCAAGATGTTTAACACATCTCATATTCTGCTCTTTTACAAGATCATCATTTGCTCCAGGAGTTCCTGATAGTGTATGGTTATTATTATTGTCTTTGTAACGCGCAACTACTTTATATATATGTAGCCCAAATGAATTTACTTCCTCAAGCATGAAATGTATTATTCACATTTTATTGGGAAACAAGATACTCTGTTTTTCGGATAGAATAAGTAACTTCCGATAAATATCTACTGATAAGCGTAAATTAATCAAGAAAATTCTTAACTTACCTTATGGGCTCTTCAGATCCAATGTTGCTTCCTGGTTTCCACAGTTTTGCATTTTTAAGGAGAACCTCTGGAAAGAAGAAGAAAATTGTTTATTAGATATTAATCAACAATTAAAACCAA
This sequence comes from Hymenopus coronatus, assembly GCA_030762935.1. Lineage (NCBI taxonomy): Eukaryota > Metazoa > Arthropoda > Insecta > Mantodea > Hymenopodidae > Hymenopus > Hymenopus coronatus. The sequence goes on along the minus strand of CM060892.1, from coordinate 54,579,594 downwards.
CCAATTTAAATAAAATATAGCTGCCCTTTTTACTTTCTCTATTGTTCACTTAAGTATTGTAATTTAGCCAACATTTTTACATCGAAATTTTGTAGGAAATACACGTTTGGTACTTCCGTTCTGGAAATTTCTTTGGCAGCAATTTTGTGAGAAGCTCCCACTTCTGAGAAGATTCCTCCTTTATTGAGGGGACTATGTATGAGAGAAAAAGCTGATACTCGATAACACCAAGGAAGTCAGTGTAACACGAGGCTTCATACAGTGCAGTTGAGTCAAAGAGACAATGGAGTGCGGCTCATACTGAGATATTTGAAAAAAAAAAAAAAAAAAAAAAGGCCTAAATCTCTTACAGCATATAATTAAGAATTTAAATATAACATAAGCAAGTTTGTAAAGAGATTAATATAAGAAGTACTATTACCATTCATATTCAACTAATTATTGCAAATACAGTTTCTGTAACATCAAACATTTCCGAGGCATTGTGTGTTACCAGTTTCACTTCTCAAAGACTATTTACTTTTCTCAAATGCGCATTTTTATTCTTTACTTTTGCGTACATCCAAAGAGAACATGGTTTCAAATCCAATGACCAGTTTTTAAAAAAGTTGACTGTTGCTTTTGCTTACTGTATTCCTCTTATACATACATCGAAATGAGTAAATGTGTAATGAAGTTTTACTGCATTAATAACAAGATAATTACGCTCTTTTAACTATAGTTTGTTGAAGAATTAATGGAAAAAGTTATGGGAATCCAATAAATAGGATTTCTTCCAGTGGATTAGAACACGAGTTAAAAATTTGACGAGTTCTATACATATGAATTTATCTGGCTATTGCGTAAAAAACTGTTCTTACAAAAGCCTGTTTTAATATCAGCATAATTACTACTATTTTGGCTAAGCGAAACAGCATTACTATAGTCATTAACAGAAACAGACTTCTTAATATTAAAATTAAAGCTGGTTCGTTTCTTACAAGGCTCGATTAAAATTACAATACAAACGACGAAAATTAAAACCAAAAGAGGGAACACTTGATAACAGTTTGTAGTACTGTAACAAATATTAAAATGTGAATTTAACTTTTATTTAACAGCATTACGAAGTGTGTCCAGTCAGCACACATGTGAAAGACTGGCAAGAAATTCACAAAATACGTCGTTTAATAAGGTTATCTTAGAAGTTTACGTTTTATCATAATATCACAAAGATATAAATAGATATATCTGTGTAAATATACATGAAAGCCAATGATTTATGTATAGCCAAAATGACAAATTCAAAGAGCTCCCATATTTTGTCGACTCTTGATGGAGAGTAAAATTATTAAAAAACCTACAAAGACTGATTGAGAAGCATTAGAATTTCATACCGATCCTATATACTATTTACTACACTGCTAAAATAGAGCATTTTTCTAAGCGTTGTTACATGCTATTTTTAATATGCTGTAAAATTTCAATTGAAATGCTAGTTCAAAAGCTCTTGATTCAAACAAATAAATATAGCGTTTTTATTTACCTGTGTAAAATTGGCGCCTTGGAAATGGAAAAAAAAAGGAGGTAAAAATAAAGAATCGCAAACTTTCAAGCATGTCCGTTAGATGACGCCTAGGAAAGGATAACAATTTCAACAAGAGCATCTCAAAAAGGCTAATTCTATAGGAAAATTTATTGGACACGAATTATACATTTTAATGGCATAATGGTAGGTTAAATAGGTATAATTTTCTACATATATACACATGTAGAAAAATTCGTCAAAAAATGTCTTAATCATATTGTATTTTAATCAAAATCGGTAGAGCCATTTTTGAGAAAATAAAAATTTTCGAACATTTTTCCATGTAGTCTTGGACAGGGTGATTTTCTTTAAAATCTTCGTGTCACATTCTTGGAAGATACTGAACTTAACTTTTAGTATTTAATTGACTTTTCGTTTTTAAGTTATTGTGTTCATGTATATCCAACTTTTTCAAAAAAATGTTTTTTTTGAGTCAGGGAAACTCAAAACATATTTTCCGGTGAAATCTCGACATCGAATTTTTAGGTGAAATGTAATAGCTTTGTACATAGCATATGTTTAGAAAGTAAACATTTGATGTTTAACAGTCACATGTCTCCCTCTGTCCATTTTTAGCTAGCAGGTATCACCGACCTACTTTTAGTAGGTATATAAATAATTACTGTCTCTACCCATTTAGCTTTTTTATATTTTTTGGTTGAGTAATATAGGTAGTAGACCTTTTGTATGTACATAATTCTGAAACATGATAAAGCTACTTTAGCCATGGAGAACTTATTAACGTTATTTTGTACCTCCGTCTTTAAAAAATAATTATTAACGATGCTATTATTGCCAACATCATAACTACAGGTGCCTGTGTGCTGGAATTTCGTCCTCCAGGAATTATTTTACATATAAATGACATGGGGCTGTCGCTTTTAAGTACACTTAGAACCCATCGATATGGGTAGGATTTGAGCGTGCGACCTTTGGATATGAAGGCCAGTTTCTGAACAACAGAGCCACTCAGACCGACCTTCAACTGTCTGTCCGTCCGCCGGCATGACACAACGCACCATTCACTGGCAGCATGAAATTTAGATTGTATGTGTAACGTTTGAACAAAATAAGTGTCCCTCTTCAAATTTGATTAAATTTGTCTATTTGTCCTTAGGGTAGTTTAGATGAAGCAACCTCTAAATGCTTAAGTTTTAAAAAAAATCACTTCACGTACTAAGTTGAAATATTATTTACAAGATTTTCAATTCTGTCAATTAATTTTAATTTGGTTCAATACTAAGCCAACTTTACTTAGTTGTGCATCCCAAAAATGTTTTAAATTACTTATATTTATTACAGTAAATATTGGAAAATCTGGATATCACAGGGCTTTTCCTTGTCATTTTTATAATCCAATATCTGTTACAAAATTATTTAATAATCATTATTAACTCAGAGAAATCGCAAAATTTCAAGATTAATTCAACCTTTTCTGAATGGCTCAACTGCTCGCCATTCAACAAGACTGTGGATCCTAGGGGGTTGAAAATTAGGAGAAAATTATCTCTGATGATGTAGATACCCTATATTTAAGATATTTTCGGATAAATTTAAAAATTACTATTTTATGCCCAATCACTTTAAAGGATACGACACTAACATTTTCACGAAACCAAGCTCCACTTTACATAAAAATTGTTTCGTTATTACTTTCTCTACTTCGCAAATAATACATAATTACAGAAGGCAAGTTCAACCAAGAGCATAATGGAAATACACGTTTTAAGTACCCTGTATACAAAATAATTTCATGTACTCCATTCACATGACAAATTCTTGTTAAAAAGCTTATTCGTCTATCATTTTAATCGAGATAAAATTAGCAGAAACGGTCTGATCATTTGTTTTCTTGAAAGCAGAGGGAAATAAGGGAATATATTAGGCTAAATCAATAGTCAAATCATGTGAAATAATTGAAGTTCGCTTCACTTTACATGGTCCTATTTGAGATTAGTTAGATAATTTCAAATTGGAATCAATTACAAGGAAAACGGTCGTTGCTACAATTAAAACGTATAATTATGACATGAACAATATATTTTAACAAGGTCTACATTTTTTTCTTAATAAGTTTTTGTACATCTATTACCGTTGTCATTTGTGCAAAATTCAGCAGAATTCATTCAAAATAAAGAGGTGTTCTGAGACTATTCCCAGGAAATTCAAAATAAAATTTTGTTTTTCATATAAATACATTAAATATACGGTATTTTAATCCAATTGTTGGAGCCACTTTTAAGAAAATCAAAACTTTATAGTTTTTCTTCATGTAAACTGTAGAATGTGGTGGGGAGATTTCCTGGAAAATCATTCTTGAGAGATACTAAATGTCAATACGAAACTAAGGTTTAACGGTCTTTTAGTTTTTTAGCTATACTATCCACAGACACACATACACACATACCTACACTAAAATTTATCTAAAAATTCTCTTTTTGGATTCAAAGGATCCAAAAACATACATTTTTAAGTGGAATACAATAAGTTATCTAGCGCATTGGTACAGCAACATAGTAAATAGAGAAAGTAAGGTTAGGTAGAAAATGTTGCGCAAATGTAACACAATAGAATTTATTTTTACTTACAGTACATTTACTATGTCATATTATGTAGAGAAGATATTATATTCCACTAATGCGATTTCGAGTTTTTACCCTTAATACATGTTTTGAGGTCTCCAGAGTCCAAAACAGAATTTTCAAAAATGGTCTAGGTATGTGGTAGTTGTCTAGAACACCATAACTCAAAACGAAATATTGGTTAAATACAAAATTTAATCATTAATGCAGCATCCCTCAAGCATGTAAAACGAAATTTTTCCAGAAAATTCGCCACCCCAAACTACCCTTTACATGGAAAAATTTTCCACAAATTTTATTATATCCAAAGGCTTGTGATTAAACCAGTTTTAAGGGATTTTATTAAAATACCTATACTAAATATATTTAGATGGCAATAAAAAGAACATCTTGCAACATCTGGGAATGTTCTCTGAAAATCTTTTCATCCTGGATGATTTTTGCATAACTGGTAAGCCGTAAAAGGTAGACAAGAAATTAAATCACAGAAAATGTAGATCTCATTAAAACACGCAATTTATGTTATATACATTTTGTGTGTGCAGTTAACCGTTTATTATTTATTTCCTGTTATTAATTTTAAAGTACTTAACATATTTTCATCTGTGTTTCTTTTGTTTTACTCCTGAGAAAAAATTGAATATAAATTATTTTTCATAGCAATGTCTTTTAAAAGTTTTCACTATAGCTTTAGCCTAGTATATTCGCATATTTCTCTTATACGTATAAGAAACAAATAAGTTCCTTCTAATCTTTATTTCGATTAGCACTAAGTAGATAGAACAATAAGTCGTTTTGTAAACATAGTTTGCAGAACTGGTAGAGAAAGTCATGCGAATGGAGTACTTCAGACTTTTCTTTTATTTGTTTTAAAAACAGTAAAGACTTTCGCGTTAAGTGTCATTTCTTTGGATATTGAAACTAGTCATAAAGTGTATTCTTTGTTTTTCTTTCTTTCGTAGCTTAACGTCCTTTAACCTGGTTAAGGCCTTATCTAGGTTACTCGCCCTAAGCGAGGTTCGAACTCACGACCTGTTGAATGTGATGCAGACATGCTACTCCCACAATACTGAGGCAGGAAAATATATTCTTTCCTTGAAGTATCTACGAATTCTAGTTTGCGGTGTGGGATTTTATTGAAAATAGTTGTGTATTCTACTAACCAAAAGTATAAGAATACTTTGTAGAAGTTATAAAAATAAACAAGGATAGGTAAAGAAAGGCATGTAAATGTAGTAATTAGTATTTGTGTTTCCTTTTCTATCCCACACCTAATAAATACTACATTCGACCCAAAAATTGATATCGGTATTTCACTGATAAAATAGTACCTATTTTTGCACCCTTTGATTGCAACAAATACAAAATCTCATACATTGCGTTCACACAGGACTCTCTATCCATTTCTTCTTATTCTAGATGAAATTTGAATTCAAATATAAAAAATCGTATGTGTTCCATTCGCATGGCTTTCTCCATATCTCTGTAACAAAGCATTGTCAATAAGCTTATTCTTATATCTAGCTCATGCTAATCGAGATAAACATCAACAAAAACGATCTTATTACTTAGTCGAAGCGAAATAAGGGAATACACTAGGCTAAACTGACTGTCACATGTTTTAAAATCCGTTTCTTTGTGTGACCAGTTGACAAGTTCCCGTATGAGAAAAGTTCAAATACTTTAAAACTGAAACCAATAACAAGGATTAAAATGTAGACTTCAGGATGTCCAAAAAATCAAAATAGGTGTTGATATAAAATAGGATCAATATATCGATAATGGTCAACTCTACGAAAAAAATGATTATGACATATATTGTGTGTTTTATCGTGGTCTACATTTTTTTTCTCTTACGGTTTACTAGTTATACAAAAATCAATAAAAATCATACAGAATAAAGAGATCTTTAGAGGCTATTGCAAGAAAATTCAAGATATAAATTTTATTTGCCATGTAAATATCTTAAATATGAGATTTTAATCAAAATCACCAGAGCTATTTTTTAAAAAAATAAAAATTGTTTAAATTTTTCCATATGAAGGGTAGTTTGTAGAGGGATATTTTCTTTAAAATGTTAGTGTTGCATTCTTAGAAGATTGGTACTTAACGGTTTTTTCATATTTGAACAATGCTGTCCACAGACACACACACACACACACACACACACACGTGCGGGTACACACACGGACCTTTTTCCAAAGATTTTTGGATTCAGAGGGACCCAAAATATGTATTTCTAGTGAAATCTCGGTATAGAATTCTTGGGTGCAATACAATACCTTGTCTACACAGTATGTACGTAGTACGTCTAGAGAAAATAAAAATCTGACGTATAGAAAGTCATGTGAATGGAACACATCTCTGTAACAAAATATTAATAAAAACCAATTAGCAGAAATTATCTTATTGCTTACGTCCTTGTAAACATAAGAGAAACAAGAGAATACACTAGGTTCTTGATAGTAAAATCTTTTCAAAGTTGCTTGCCATGTGTTTGAAATCCATTTCTTTGCATAGCTATACAAATTCCGTATGAGAAAACCTAAAGTATTTTAAAACTGAAACTAATAACAAGGAATACCTATCGAAAAAATTGCATGAAAAAAAAGTATGAAATAAAAAGTGTGTGTTTCAACGATATCAATGTTTCTGTGTATTAAGCTTTTGTCTATCTCTTACGGTTTGCCGGCTAAGCAAAATTCAGTCACATACGTCCAGAATAAAGAGGTCTTCAGAAGCTATTCCCAGAATATTAAGATACACATTTAATTGGTGATGTATACATTTTTAACATATTTGAGAAAACCTAAATATACATTTTTTCCACACAAATATAATTTGAGTGGCGAGATTTTCATGAAAATCTGTCTCATCCTTAAAAGATACGGAGTTTAAATATCAACTTGGTATTTAATCGACCTTTCATTTTCTAGTTATGCTATTCATATGCGTGTTTTTAAATCAGGGAAACTTTGAACCCTTAAAGTGTAATATAATTTCAATAATAACACGAAAACCATGAAATCCAGTGGCTACAATAGGGTTTAAGCAAAAATGAATCTATAATGGTAAATGATGCTTCAATATATTTTAATAATTGTAAGCTAGTAAAGTAAAAACCTAACAAAACAGTAAAAGCTATTGGTATAGAACTTTTTTGGAATATAATACCTTCTCTAAGTATGTACTATGTAAAAGTTAAAAAAAGTAAATATCAAAGAACCAATATTAAGCTATCTCTCGGAAATGGTTAAATCTCCAAACATTTTGTTTTATTAAATGTCTGCTTTAACGAAATCTACATTTTTGTGGGCAAGATTTTTCTCTTATAATTTACCAGTTAAAGAAATATTGGGAATAAGTAGGACTTCACACTTAGGAAGTTCAACATAGGCTACCTATACCTACATTTTAATTTCAGTATAAATATGGAATACACCAGCCTTTTAAAATAAATACTTTTTTTCAGAAAATAAAAAATAAAGAAGAGTTTTCCGAGTAAACCAAACTGTTTCAGTTTGAATGTATCCCAAAAGAGCTTCGAGTTACTCGCGACTCTCAGGGGTCTTCCCGTAATGTGCAATATGGCATAGTATTGAGGGCAAGCTATCGTCAGGAATTAAACAAGGTTTGGAAGTGAAGTGACAGGACGCAAGTACTATGGTTAGCAAGCTTCCCTCTCTTTACCACTGCTCGGCGTTTTGTGGTTGAGTGCGTGCGTGTATTCTAGCTCAGACCAGTCGAATTGGGAAAGCGTGGTTTAAGGTGTAGTTTGGAGTAGAGGGAATTTGTTGAAAATATTCGGTAGCATCAATAAAATTGCTGAACTTGGTTATTGTGATAAATATTTAACCCGTTTTTCGTTTATGACATTTCTGTTCACACACACACACAAACACTCGTCTATTTCCAAAAATAATTTATTAGATTTAAAAGCTTCAAAACGTATATTTGGATAAAATCTTGACCTCGAATATTGCATGAAATGCAATACTTTTTCTACTAACTGTGGTTAGAATTGTACAACCTAATTAGATCTATTGTGACTAGCACCCCTAAGAGGAAAGTTGTCCTCCATGATCTAGGGGTTACAAGGTTCCCAAGATCGCGTGTTCAAATCCAGTCTAGGGCGATGGATTTTTTTCGGACGTAAAAATCCTTAGCGTGGCTTTCTTCGAAGGGAAATAAATCCGTTGGACTGTGTCATAGACTTACTGTACGTAACAGAACCTTAAGTCTTAAAAAATTCCTCTGAGTAAAATTAAGAGGTCTTTCATCCCCAATACAGAATGGGAAGCTGAGAACCGCAACTGTTAGACAGCCTTCATAAATGAAATTCAATTTCAATTTAAATTTTCCCTAAGAGGAAGCGACGAACAAGGAAACAAATGCGGTTGCAGCTTAGGCAGAAAGGCTATAGAATCGTCAAAGTCCCTAAAAGTTCAAGACTCGAGAACCCGATCTACTGCACAAGAAACCTACTGTGGGGAATACTCTTGCCTCTGAGAAAGCATCTGCGTTATCTGTCCGGCATCACCACACACCACGAAAGCTAGAAGAACACCTAAATATTAGCAGAAAATGGAGTGAAAAGGCATCTATGGAAAGGAAATCGTGTTAGATAGTAAACCATCTCAACAATCGCCTAAAAACTAGAAAAAAAAACCACGAGAATCCAAAGGCCACAGAGGGAAATCGAACCCCAGACCTCCAGAATGCAAACCGCGCTGGTTAGCGCGGAGAAACTCGCTCCGTTACTAAAAATAAGTGGCAGAGAAATTAAAAATCTGGTGTGTTGCATTCATACAACTTTCTCTACTTATTAAGCAACAAATTATTCTTGCAAAAGCTTGTTATTTTCTCTACATGGACTAAATACATAATGTGTAGAGAAGGAATTGTATTCCACCAACAAATTCGTTTATGAGATGTCACCGGAAATACATGTTTTGAAACCCCCTGAAGTCAAATAAACTACTTTTACTTTCTCTACACATACTAACCACATAGTGCATAGAGAAGGTATTGTATTGCAAATCAAAAATTCGATACCGAGATTGCACTGGAAATACTTGTTTTGGGTCTTCCTGAATCCAAAAAAAGTATTTTTGGAAAAAGGTCCGTGTGTGTGCGTGCGTGTGCGTATGTATGTGTGTGTGTGTGTGTGTGTGTGTGTGTGTGTGTGTGTGTGTGTGTGTGGAAAGCAACCCAAAAAATTGATATTAAAGTATCGTATCTTCCAAGATGCAACACAAAGATTTTCATGAAAATCCCCCACATCCAACTAACCTTTACATGGACATTTTTCCAATAATTTTGATTTTCACAAAAATGGCACTAACAATTTTGATTCAAACATCGTATATTAAAGATATTTAGCTGACAAATAATATGTATATCTTGAACATTTTCTGGGAATAGTCTCTTTAAGACTACTTTATTCTGGATAAATGTTACGGAATTTTGCATAACTGCTAAACCGTAAGATATGGACAAAAACTTACTGCACAAAAATGTAGAGCACATTAAAACATACAAGTTACGTTGTATAATATTTTTCGTGGATTTGGTTTCTGCTTTAAAAATCTTATACCATTCTCATACAGGAATTTGTTAGCTGCTGTCCATAAAAACAAAGGAACTTAAGTCACATAGCAACCAGCTTTTGACTACCACTTTAGCCTATGGTACTCCCTTATTTCGTTTCTACTCACAAGGAAGCAAAGCAATAAGACTATTTCTGCTAATTTTAGTCGACTAGCATGAAGTGAATAAGAGCATTAGCTTCTTAACAATAATGTGTTGCAGAGATTTAGAGAAAGTCATGTGAATCTAACACATTACATTTTTTCAACAAAATTCTACCAACTCCAACTAAAATCTACGTGGATAAATTTGTGAAATTTTTGATTTTTTCAGAAATTACTCTAAGGATCTTAAGACATCTTGTATTAGAGATATTTAAATGTCTAATAAAATTTATAGCATACAGATAGCATCTTACTAAACAAAAAATGTAGATCTCGTTAAAACACATAATTTATCTCATATTTTTTTGTAAACCTGATATTTCAGATATTCCTTGTTATTGGTATGGTCATACAAAGAAAGGAGTTTCAGTCGCATAGCAATCAGGTTATAAAATATTTGACTATCGCTATAGCCTAGTGTGTTTCCACATTTCCTTTTTACGTTTAAGGAATTACAAATAAGATTATTTATGAAGAATAAGTTTTTTTAGCATATAATAATTTGTTATAGAAGTAGAATAATCTTTTGTAAGGATAGTTAGTTTATAGAATAGGTAGAGGAAGCCATGTGAATGGAAAACATCATATTTTTTTTTCTATTTACTCTTTGTTAAACCAGATAATTAAAAGAAATAAACTTACTTCCCTGTAGGTACAAGATAGACACAATAGTCTGAACTGAATAGACAAATATTTGAAAAACTGTCGGTATGACATAGAAAATCCGTTCTCTTTGCCTGCCCAGGGAAAAAAACGGTTACCACTACGCAATTGAGAAAAGTATTATACGGAGGAAAATGAAAAACAACAAGGAATATATCGTAAATGGTTAACCCCACAAAAAATTGACTTGACATAAAATAAATGTTTTGAATTATTTTTGGATTACAATACCTTCATTACCTACTATATGCATAATACGTGTAGAGTAATTAAAAATAGATATCACAAATTTCGTTATAGACAGAAAAAGTAACAATATTACTGTATGACAAGCATAGGAATTAAAATCCCACACTTTTTCCGTTTAATTGCCAGAAACGATGAAAATGGAGGAGATCTTAAAAGAATAATAAAATGTTGAACCATTCAAAACAAAATCTGATGTGTTCCATTCACATAAATTTTTGTGCATCTCGGTAACAAATAATTTTTTTAAAAATGTCTTCTATCTTCATGTTAATCCAGATAAACATGAGCAGAAATAGTCTTATCACTTGCTTTCTAGCAATTAGAAGGGAAATAAGTGAATACACTATGCTAAAGCGATAGTAAAATCTTTCAAAATATCTCAAAGACGATCAAATCCACAAAAAAGTATATGACATAATAATGTGTTTTAATGATCTTCATTTTTTTTTGTGCAGTAAGTTTTTGAATCTCTCTTACAATTTGCCAGGTATGCAAAATCAGCAAAATACACCCAAAATAAACAGGTCTTCAAAGGCTACTCCCGGAAAATTAAATATATATATATATATATATATATATATATATTGTTTGTCAAGGTACCCTAAGCTTTTCAATCAAAATTCTTAGTCATTTTTAAGAAAATTAAAATTTTCGAAAAATTGTGAATGTAAAGAGTAATTCGTGTCGCATCTTGCCGTAAATACGAAGTTTGGTATTTAACTGACTTTTCGTTTTTGAGCTATGATGCCCAAAGACACGCTTACACACAGAGATCACGGATACGTTTCTAAAAATGCTTCTTTAAGAGGGTCCCAAAACATGTATTGCCAGTGAAATATGTGCATTGAGTTTCTGGGTGGAAGGCAATACCTTCTCTGTCAACTATTTACATTGTACATACGTGCTAGAGGAAGTAAAATATGCAATGTCGAGAGTAGTTTGGGGTATTTATACGAAAATCTTCGGTTTGCATGTTTGAAAGGTAGTGTGCTTAAATGCCAAATGTTTTTAATGTTTTTTTTTTGTTTTTTTTGTTTTTTTGTTTTTGCTATGTTATTCACGGATACACACTCGTGCACCAAACACCACACAGAGACACGTATCAGGAAGGTCTTTTTGTGCATTCAGGGGGCCCCAAAAAAGTATTTCCGGTATGTTTTGTTGGAATATTCTGCTTCTCTTACTGTATGTAATGGAGAAAAAATGTGATCTGTTCCATTCACAAGACTTCTCTACGTCTCTGTAACAAATTATTGTTAATAGGCTTATTCTGCTTCTACTTCATACTAATCGGTATAATCAGTCTTTTTAATTAGTTCCCTATAAGCAGAAGAAACTAAGAGAATACACCAGGCTAAACCGATAGTAAAATGTTTTAAAATTCGGTTACTATGGGATCGAAATCCGTTACTTCGCGTGGCCAGAAGCTGACAAGTTTCCGTATGAGAAAATATTTTAAAACTGAAACCAATAACAAGTAATATTACGTAAACGGTCAACTTCACGAAAATAAATGTATAGAGTATAAGTTATGTGTTTTAAGAAGATTCACATGTTTTGTGTAGCAAGTTACAGTTTAGCAACTATACAAAATTCAAATAAATTCATCCGGAATAAAGAAGCCTTCAGAGGCTATTCCCAGAAAATTCATTTTACTTCTTATGTCAATATATTAAATATAAAAGAACTTAATTAAAAGCGTTAGCCAGTTTTGAGAATTGTTTCTCTAAAATTTGTCCATTTAGACAGTTGAGAATAGGGGAATTTTCTTAAAAATATTTGTGTTGCATCCTTGGTAGATACTGAACTTAAATAATAAGTTCAGTATTTAAAAAGACTTTTCAGTTTTTGAGCTATGCTGCCCATAGACAGACAGACAGACAGACACACACACAGCACACTCACAGACACATTTTTCTAAAATGCTTCTTTTTTCAGGGGGTCCCAAAACATAATTCCGGTGATTTCTCAGTATCGAATTTTTGGGTGCAATGTAACACCTTCCCTATATGCTGTGCACATTGTACGTGTGGAGATAGTAAAAAAGCGAAAGGAAAAGCGATTAATTATTTAATCCTGCCCTTCATAAATACCATTTCATGTTTCGTAGTTACAAAGTTTTAAAAAAATCAAGCATGCTTTTACGAAAATGTCAGACAGATGCTGTCTCTGTCTGGTTAACTCTGTCGAGAGTAAGATGAACTTCCTCTAGACAGGTGTCGTGCATGGCAGACACCAGACAGGTGGAGGGCATGTAGGGGGAATGTAAATCAGGCCATGATTGGTATACATCCTCTAGCAGGCATATAGGAAGGAATTTTGATGCTCACATAGTGAAAGACTTCGAAATACTAGTTTATGTGAGGTACAATGCTATTTAAGTTAATATAATGTCATGTATTTTAGTAATTTTTTACTCATCCTTCAAGAAATAACCCCTCAAATATATATTTCTTTTGATTTATTGCTATTGCTTCTAAAAAGTCCTATCGCAACTTTGCTTGGAGAAAAGGAACACTAATAACTTGAAAAAGAGGATTTACATATTATTAAAACTTGAAAAAGAGGATTTTCATCTTATTAAAACTTGAATATCTTCCATCTACAGTTTGCTGTAGGTATTTCGAAATATACGGTAGCCTAAACTGATCGTCAGATTTTTAAAAAACAAATCTATTAATGGATTTAAAATTCCATGTTCTTTACATGACCAAGTAAAAAAAAAACTATTAATGACTAATACAGGAATATTGGTCATTTTAGATTAATTTTTACTTCTAAAAAGTCTGATGTGTTCCATTTACATGATTTTCTCTACATCCCAGCAACAAATTATTGTTAAAAAGCTTATGCCTCCATTTACTTCATGCTAATCGATAAAAAATTAGGGCGTATCATAGAGTAAAACAGTAGTCAAAAGCTGATTGCTATGTGACTGAAGTTCCTTTATTTGTATGGACAGGAGTTGACAAATTCCTGTATGAGAAAAGTACAAGTGTTTCAGAGTTGAAATTGAAAACAAGGAATATCTCAAAAACGATCAACTTCACGAAAAAAATGTATTTAACATAAATTGCGTGTTTTAACATGCTCCACATTTTTGTGTGGTAAGTTTTTGTCGTTCTCTTACGGTTTAGCAGTTATGCAAAATTCCATAAAATTCAGAACAAAGTAGTCCTCAGAGGCTATTCCCTGAAAATTCAAGATATACATTTTATTTGCGATAGAAATTCTTTAATATTTGGTATTTTAATCAAAATCGTTCGAGCCATTTTTAAGAAAAACATTTTCGAAAAATTATCCATGTAAATGGCACTTTGGGGTGGGGGGATTTTCTTGAAAATCTTTGTGTCGCATCCTTCGAAGACTTCAAACTTAAATAACAAGTTTGGTATTTAACGGTCTTTTCCTTTTTGAGCTATGCTGCCCAAAGACACACACATACATACAGACACACAGATATATTTTTCTAAAAATGCTTTTTCTGTATTCAGAGGGTCTCAAAACATATATTTCCGGAGAAATATCGGTATCGAATTTTTGGGTGCATTACAATACCTTCTCTATACACTATATACATAGTACGTGTAGAGAAAGTAATAAGCGAAAATAGAGAAATAATTGTGATACAGCAATTTATATATTAAAATTGTGGCATTGTATAAACAAATATGTGTAATGCCTGTTTTGTGCAAGAAGCCATTAGTAAAGATATGCTAAGCGCTGGAGAAAACCATTAGTGAAGGTAATTAGGCTCCAGAATGTTCATTAACCAGGACCATATTAAGTTCAACGAGAATTGTACGTTCTAAACTAAGGAATGCGTTAATATACACGAAAACCAATCCTGGAAACTATAGAGGAAAATAATTATACACGATTAGTAAGCCAGAGATGATGGTTGTACCTCGTAATCCAATATCAAGTTTAATATTTGGCGTAATGGAACACAGGAACTTTGGTGGAAGCTCATGATGTAGGCGGGACTTAGATTAACAAAAGAGCTAATATCTAAAAAATTGAGTTACTTTGTTGAAGTTCTTAAAAGTTACGGAATTGTTAGACGAGTAGTTGACCGCTAGACTTAGGATCACTTCTTTAACGGTGATCGGTAAGAGATTCACCGTAGAGAAGTTTGGTAGCCATAACTTAAGCTTGTAAAGTATATTTCTTATAATACCAACTCCGCAAATTTAACTCGACGCAGATATAAATTTATGGTGCTTAGATTCAGGAAAAAATGACTATTCATCTTAGAACAATCAGCAACTCGTCTCAAACAAATCATTTATTAGCCTTCATTTAATATTCTGTTAATTTAATTGGTGTTATCTATTGTTACCCCCACGCATGCCCTGAGAAAAAACTGCACATCTCACCATTGGTAGCTGCCAGCAGAAAAACATCACAACTTATCACTTTTTTAAAATTCCAAAGCGTATCTAAAAAAAAAGGTTAATGCAATAAAATAAGAATCATACAATTGTATTATTCGATGTAAATTATTTTTATGTATTAAATTTTTGTATCCCTTAAGATTTATCGATCTTACATAAGTCATTCAGAAAGGAGAGTACTTCTCAAAATATTCCCAGTAATACTCAACATATATAGGTATTTAATTTGTCAAGAAAATATCTTAAATATAGAGTATCTTATTCAATATGTTTTAAACTGTTACATAAAACATTTGGTGTCAATATTTCACACGAAATATGTTTTCAGGTTCTCCAAGTCTCAAAAAGAATTTTGGAAAAAAGGTCAGTGTGTGTGTGTGTGTCTGTGGACAGCATAACTCAAAAACAAAAATCCCGTTAAATACCAAACCTGGTATTTTACCTTTTAGTATCTTCTAAGAATATGACACAAACATTTTCAAAAATTCCACGCTTTAAACTACCATATACATAGAAAAAAAATTCACAGAGTTCTCTTTTTCTCAAAAACGGCTGCAACGATTTTGATTAAAATACCTTTTATTAAAGAAATCTATATCACAAATAAAATGTATATTTGGAATTTTCTGGGAATAGCCTCTGAGTTCCTTGTTATTCTGAATGAGTTTTACAAGTTTGCGTAACGGTTAAACCGTAAGAAATAGACAATATCTTATACGTTTTTCTTGTAGTACTGACCATTTTCGAGATATTCCTTTTCAATTATAAACAACCTAACATTTCTCAAACGGGTTACACAAAACGAACCAAACCTCGTTGTTCACATATCGACCAGCTTTTAAAAGATTTGACTGTCGCTTTAGACTAATGTATTCACTATTTCTCTATTATTTACATGAAAGCAAATAGTAAGGCCTATTCCACTAATGTTTAACTCGATTAGCATGACGTCGCTAAAAGAATAATCTTTTGTATGAATAGTTTGTATATTGAACAGCTAGAAAAGTTATGGGAATGGAACACATCAGATAGATAATCATTTATTAACTAATGCTTTATTTAAGTCATTATTATTATTACTGTTTATATATTTGGATAAAATGTTGGACTAGCCTTCGGGAGTTACCAAGGTCGATCCCCGCTACCACTCACAGAGATCCTTGGGTTTTACATGGTATCCCGGAGTCGGTAGGCGAATATTGTAGCGGTTTCTCATGTACCACGATATACCTCCCATCATTTCTCATTTAATCTGTTTCCCTCTCATCATTTTGGTGTACTTCTAGGTACAGAGCGCATGGGGGTGTCCAGCAGATGGATGTATGCTCAATGGTACAAATACTCCCCGTGCACACCAGAGGGTTGCCAAATTAATAGATCATTTGTTCACTCTCTGTGCGGAAGTGGGGTGGGTTATCGGGCTTAACATTTTAGAGACTTCCGCAGGACTTCAGGTCAACATTCTGGGCAAACAATGTACTTAATAAACGTGGCACACTGTGTTTAGTGACTAATAAAATTGGTGGGTGTATCTGTATATATACAGAGTGTTTCAAAAATACGGGGCATAATTTCAGGTATGTATTTCCCACATGACAATCAAAATAGTTCATTATAACATGTGTCCGGAAATGCTTCATTTCCGAGTTATGGCCTTTACAACATTGAAAGTCCCACCTGTAGACAATCAAAATGGTTCATGTCCGGAAATGCTTCATTTCCGAGTTATGGCCTTCACAACATTGGAATTCACTGGAACGTTTTTCTTTCCGCAGGTCTTTGCCGTCAAAGGAGACATTAGGAGGGCGCTCTGATATTCATTCTGAGGAAGGTTACATTCAGTGTTCTTAAGGCGTTAAGACTGTGCGACATGTATTCAAATCAAGAGCTGGCAGAGATACACTTCATGTACCGTAAGGCGGACGGCAATGCTGCGCTGGCTCGTCGTTTGTACCAGGAGAGGTACCCACAGCGACAATGTCCAGATCGGAAGACATTTGTACGTCTCCATTCCCGTCTGTGCGAGTATGGAACATTCACCTCTCCTGGTTTGGGAAGGGGACGACCAATATCTACAACTCCAGAAGTGCAGGAGGAGATTCTGGAGGCTGTGGACAGGACTCCTTCTATCAGCACACGACGGTTAGCGTTGCAAGTCAATGTTCCTCATACGACTGTCTGGAGACTGTTGAACGAGTATCAATTGTATCCTTATCATTTGCAACGTGTACAGGCCCTGTCACCTGCAGATTACCCTGCACGAGTTAGGTTCTGTCAGTGGTTCTTGCAGCAGTGTGGTGTAAATCCGAACTTTTCTGTTTGTGTGGGGGGGGGCTGGGTATAAACGAAAAGTCTGTTAGATATACAGATTTTTACGTAACCAATAAAATTTATATCTTGAATTTTCTGGGAATTGCCTCTGGGAATAGAACTCTTTATTCTAAATGAATTTTGCTGAATTTTGTATAACTAGTAACCGTAAGATATAGAAAAAAGTTACTATACAAAAATGTAGATCTCGTTAGAACATACAAATTATGTCACACACTTTTATAGCAGAGTTAACAGCTTCTGAGATATTTCTTGTTATTTGATTTCAGCTTTAAAATTCTTCTTCTCTCACACGGAAACTTGTAAATTTTTGGTCATACAAACAAAGGAATTTCAATCAAATAGCAGCCTGGTTTGAAAAGATTTGACTACACATTTGCCTACTATACTCCGTTATTTCCCTTGTACTTATAAAGAACCATATATTGAGACAATTTCTGCTAATTTTATCTTGATTAGCATGAAGTAGATAGAAGAATAACTTTGCTAACAATCATTTGTTAAAGAGATGTGGAGAAAGTATTTAAATGGATAATAGTTTTTTCATTTGCCCTTACATAGCCTTCAAGATTTTTCAAACATAATGAAATTGAATAAAACTGGACTGAGAGAATCACCTTGTATTAAACTCTTGTATTTCAAACCTTCATTTAATAGAAAGTAAGCTCAAAACTGCAATTAGGAGCAGGAACAGATTACTACTGACCTAGGAGTGGCGGGAAAAATTTACCGCGATTCTTTACTACCACGAATGTAGAGCTAGAAGCATGTTGGACGCTACTGGCAGGCACGGAAGACGTGGACGGTCTAGAAAAATTTATACTTAAGGCAAGAAAGCTGAGATATGAGAACGCTGCCAGTATAGAAGGAGGAAGGGATAAGAACAACTACACAAAAGTGACTCAATGCTACACATATATATGTCATATTTAGGTCACTGTTGTGTTAGGTTGTATATATTTTGTATATATTATGTGTATGTATTTCTTTTAAGTGTATTTATCTATTATAAGAGGGTTCATTTATGAAGGTGTACTCTGTGCTGTAAATTTAAATTGCTGTATTTGAATATCTTTGTATTTTATTTTCGTGTTTACTCTTTTAATTCTGTGTTGTTGTCTTAAAACTGCTTTTTAGTGTATATTACCTCTGTCTTTTTATTTTCGTGTTTACTCTTTTAATTCTGTGTTGTAGTCTTAAAATGCCTTTTTAGAGTGTATTACAAAAGCACGTACGGTCTGTGGACCCGTGCGGTTGTTGAAGTTCAATTTATGATGTTGTTATGTCAATAAATACACTAATTCATAGATTCATTCAAACCAGTAAAGTATCTTGCGAGTAGTCAGACTTTACGGCGCATTCTTCTCCCCGAAGAACAAGCAAACTCGACAACAAACTATGAGGTGCTGCCCTATCCATCTAAACACTATTAATGGCATTGATGATGTTGATGCTATCGTGATGATATTTCATAAGTAACTTTTACATCGAAACCTTTACTCTTGCAACTATATCCCTGCCAATAAGCGAAGTGTCACTCAAGAAATTAATAAAACGCAGCGGTTTCATTACACCACCTCAGTTGTTTCATTATTAACTTTCAAGTAATTACTTTCCTGCACTATGAGCTTGGTTACAGGTAATTACTCATTAAAACTTCATGTTTCTTAATTTGAACTACAAACTCGAACTACGAAAAGAAACAGGCGTTTAATAACACCTATCATGATAATCATCACCATTATTGGCCTAAACGACACCTCTACTGTTACTTGTTTGCAGACATCGAATATTTAATTTCAACTTATTATTTTCTCTACACGTACTACGTATATTGTATATAGATAAGGTATTGCATTCCACCCAAAAATTCGATACCGATATTTCACAGGAAATAGACGTTTTAGGGCCCCTAATATAAAAAATAAAAAAAAAGTATTTTAAAAAAAGTTCCATGTGTGTGTGTGTGTCCCTGTGTATCCGGTATATCCGTGTGTCTGTGAACATGATAACTCAAAAACGAAAAGTCGGTAGAATACCAAACTTGGAATATAAGTTTAGGATGCGACACGAAGATTTTGAGGAAAATTCCCCCACCCCAAACTACCTTTTAAATGGAAAAAATTTCGAAAATGTTGATTTTCTTAAAAATGGCTCTAAAGATTTTGAATAAAATACTGTATATTAAAGACATTTACACGGAAAATAAAACGTATATCTTGAATTTTCTGGGAATATTATCTCAGGACCTCTTTATTCTGGATGAATTTTGCTGGATTTTGCCTAACTAGTAAACCTTATTACAAAAGTGTAGATCTTGTTAAAACACGCAATTTATGCGTGTATTATTTTCGTAGAGTTGACCATTGTTGACCAGTATTGTTATTAGTTAAGTTTTAAAATATTTAAAACTCTTCACATAAAGGGAATTTGTAAACTCCTGGCTATGCATAGAAACGGAATTCATCCAGATGGCAACCAGCTTTTAAAATATTTGGTTATCTTTTTAGCCTAGTGTATTCCCTTATTTCTTTTCTGATTATAAGAAGGCATACCTGCTAATGCTTTTCTCGATCACCATGAAGTAGATAAAGGCATAAGATTTTTAACAATAATTTGTACGAGATGCAGAGAAGGTCATGTGAATGTAACACATCAAATTTTGTTTTAATTATTTGTTTAATTCATTTTATTTTTGAACAGAATTTCTCATGTTTTCTCCATCATATTAGTTTACCTTTCTGCATGGAGATAGAAAAGGTTAAAAAAATTTCTGATATGTTAAATTTATGTCTTTCTCGGCCTACTATATTAATTACTATTTATTACTTTCTCTAGGCTAAGGTGCCCGAAGGTAGATAAATTTAATCAGCTAGAGTCAATTTATCTTTATATTTTCTCTTTCTATTCTCTTTGTATTGTTTTGTCACCTTCATCTTAAATCTGAAATGTACATGCACGGTCAGTGATCCATGCAGTAAGTTTTTGTGCAATGGCTTAGCCACCTATCCATCTGTCTACTTTCTCTAGCCGTAGGTATGTATGATATACATAGTAGGTAGAGAGGGTATTATATTAGTTACCGAGCTGCCAGTGGAAATACATATTTGAGAACCCCAAAACCCAAAGACTGATTTTTACTTTCTCTACACGCACTATGTACATAGTGTATAGAGAAGGTATTGCACTCCATCCAAAAATTCGATACTGCGATTTCACCGTAAATGTATGTTTTGGGTCCCCTGTCTCCAAAAAAAAAAAAAAGTATTTCCACAAAAAAGTCCGTACGTATGTGTGTGTGTGTGTCCATGTGCCTGTGAACACGATAATTCAAAAACGAAAAGTTGTTTAAATACCGAACATGGTATTTAAGTTTACTATCTTCTAGGAATGCGAGACAAAGATTTTGAGAAAGATCACCCAACCCTTTACATGGAAAAAATTTCGAAAATTTTGATTTCCTCAAAAATGGATCTAAAGATTTTGATTAAAATATTATATATTAAAGATATTTACCTGGCAAATAAAATGTATATCTTGAATTTTCCGGAAATAGCCTCTGAAGACTACTTTATTCTGGATGAATTTTACGGAATTTTGCATAACTGCTAAACCGTAAGAAATGGAGAAGCGTTTACCACACAAAAAGTGTAGAGCACTTTAAAACACACAATTTATGTTACATGCATTTTATCGTGGAGTTGGCCGTTTTTGAGATATTCCTTATTTATGGTTACAGCTTTAAAAAAATTATAGTTTTATCATACAGGAATTTGTCAGTACAAAGGAACGTCAATCACATTGCAACCAGCTTTTGACTATCACTTTAACCTTATTACTCCCTTATTTCACTTCCACTTACAAGGAAGCAAGCAATAACACTATTTCTGGTATTTTTTTCTCGATTTGTATGAAGTAAATAGAAGCATAAGCTTTTAACAATAATTTGTTGTAGAGATGTAGAGAAAGTCATGTGAATGGAACACATCAGATTTTTATAAAAAGATCCTGTTAGGACAACCCAACTCAAAACGAGAAGTCGGTTGGTATTTATGTCCAATATGCTCAATGGATATGACACGAATAATTTAAAGAAGATACTCACACCATAAGCTATCCCTTACATTGATGATTTTTCGAAATTTATTATTTTCTCTAACATGGATCTAACAATTTTAATTAAAACACATTATATATATTAACTTTAAGATTTGTATCTTTCATTTTCTGGAAATAGCATCTGAAGACCTATTTATTCTGGGCGACTTTTGCATAACTGGTAAATCATAAGCGATAGGCAAAAACTTACCATACAAAAATGTATCTCATTAAAACAAACTAGTGAAATCCTATACAGCTTTATGTAGAGATAACTATTGCCAAGATATTCCCTGTTTTGGGTTGCAATTTTAAAAAAACAGGAAGTTATCATCCGACTCCTATTCCTTTTGTTTTACTCCTGGCCATAGAAAGAAAACCAATGTCAATAAGATAACATTAGCTTTTAAAAATTTTACTATCATTTTAGCCCAGTGTATTCCTTACTTACCTTATACGGAAATTCAAAAATAAATAGATAGAATTCTGCTAAACTTTATTTCAATTATCATGGTGTAGATAAAAGAATAATTGTTTGTAAGAATGGTTTACTTATAGACAGAGACAGTTAAGTGAATAGAGCACTTAAGATTTTTATACCATACTATTGATATTGAACCTCAATTTCTTCTATATTTGATGTTAATCTAGAAAAATATTCGCAGAAACAGTTTCATTATACATTTACTTTTAGGTTCAAGGAGATACAGGTTAACTGAAGCAATTTAATGTTTTAAATAATCACTATTGCTTTGATTCCCTGCTCTTATCACGAAATCGTAGTATCAGCTCCTCAAAAAGCTAATGAAAAATTAAAATTAATACAATGTATATCTTGGAAATGTCTAATGACACAAAAAGTAAGTGTAAATAAATTGTATTTTAAGGTAATTAAAATTGTATTTTTAAAGTAACTTTTCATCCAGATTTTATGGTTTACCAAAATTATTACCAAATTAAAGGACTCACAGGCTCTTTCTAAATTATTAAAGATATAGTCTTTATCATGTAGCTATCCTAAAAACGTAGCCATATTAAATAAAATGAATAACATCATATTGAAGAAAAAAACTTATTTTGTGTGGGATTGGGGACTTTTCTTTGAAAGACTCTGAACATAAATAACAACTACAGTAGAACATGAAATTTCGTTTAGTGTTATGCTGTTCAAAAACATACGCACACGTGCAAATATTGTATTTTGATGCATATATATATATATATATATATATATATATATATATATTTGTGAAATCTTATGTAAATGTTAGTGGAATGAAATACTTCATCTATCTCCTAGAAATAAGGCAAAACAGAAAAAAACTACCAGTGGTATATGCAAAATAATAAATAAATTAATAATTCAAATATAACATTTATAAAACAGATTAAAACATCAGATGTATACTATTCAAAATTTTTCTCTAAATTTCTACAACAAATTATTAGCACGATTATTCTTCTATTTACTTCATGCTAATCGAGAAAAAAAAATAACAGAAATCGCCTTATTACTTGTTTCCAAAGGAGTACCACCATAGGCTAAATTGATAGCCAAAAGCTGGTTGATATTTGATCTTAGTTCCTTTGTTTGTATGGACAGGAGTTAACAAATTCACGTATGAGAAAAGCGTAAGTATTTTATAGCTCAAACCAATAACAATTAATATCTAAAAAATCTGAAGTGTTCCATTCACATGACTTTCTCTACATCTCTGCAACAAATTAGTTTTAAAAAGCTTATACTTCTATTTACTTCATGCTAATAAAGTTAGCAGAAATGGTCTTATTACTTGCTTCCTTGTAAGTAGAAGGGAAATAAGGGAGTAGCATAGGTTAAAGCGATAATCAAAAGCTGGTTGCTATGTGACTGAAGTTCCTTTGTTTGTATGGACAGATGTTGACAAATTCCTGTATGAGAAAAGTTAAGTTTTTTGAACGTGAAGACAAAAACAAGGAATATCTAAAAAACGATAAACTCCACGAAAAAATGTATGCAATATAAATTGTGTGTTTTAATGTGCTCTACAGTTTGTGTGTTTTAAGTTTTTTGTCTATCTCTTATGGCTTAGCAGTTATGCAAAGTTCTGTAAAGTTCACTCAGAATAAAGTAATCTTCAGAGGCTATTCCCAGAAAACTCAAAATATTCATTTTTGTTCGGCTGGTAAATATCTTAAATATACGATATTTTAATCAAAATCTTTAGAGCCATTCTTTAGAAATTCAAAATTTTCGAAAAAAGTTCCATGTAAAGGGAAGTTTGGGGTGGGGGGGATTTTTCTCAAAATCTTCGTGTCGCATACCTGGAAGATACTAAACTTAAATACCAAGTTTGATATTTTACCAACTTTTTTCGTTTTTGAGTTATCGAGTACGCAGTCACATGGACACACTGACACACGAAGACACATGGAGACACACACACACGGACCTTCGAAAATATTTTATTTTGGATACAGGGGACCCTAAAACATAT
The DNA here is from genome assembly GCA_030762935.1 of Hymenopus coronatus. NCBI lineage: Eukaryota > Metazoa > Arthropoda > Insecta > Mantodea > Hymenopodidae > Hymenopus > Hymenopus coronatus. The sequence goes on along the minus strand of CM060892.1, from coordinate 54,555,477 downwards.
ATTTTCGGTGAAATCTCGGTATCGAATTTTTTGGTGGAGTGTAATACCTTCTCTATACACTATGTACATAGTACGTGTAGAGAAAGTAAAAGCTATCAACTCCACGCAAAAAAAAATGTACATGACATAAATTGTGTATTCAACATGATTACATTCTGTGAAGTAAGTTTTTGTTTATCTCTTACGGTTTACCAGTTACGTAAAATTCAGCAAAATTCACCCAGAATAAAGAGGTGTTTAAAGGCTATTCCCAGAAACTTTAACATATATATTTTATTTGCCATATAAATATCTTTAATATACAACATGTTAATTAAAATCGTTAGCCATTTTGAGAAAATCAACATTTTCGATTTTTTTCCATTTAAAGGGTAGCTTTGGGTGGGGGGATTTTTCTCAAATTCTTCACATTCCTGGAAGATACTGAAATTAAATCTCAAGTTTGCTATTCTACCGACTTTTCGTTTTTGAATTATCGTATTCACGGACACACATAGGACCTTTTTCTGAAAATGTTGTTTTTTAGATGCAGGGGATCCAAAAGTGTGTATTTCCGGTGAAATCTCTTATCAAATTTTTGGGTGGAATACAATACCTTTTCTATACACTATGTACATAGAACGTGTAGAGAAAGTAAAAATGTATGTGTGTGTGTAATTGAGATAGTTTTATTCTTTTGAAAAATTGTTTCCTGATACAGTACCTAGACTGTGAAAATAAGTAGAACACTTATAATTTATAAATATAAGGTTAACATTTGCCACATCTTCGGCCTTTTTTAACCTGAAGTGTCAAAATATAAGCCCTCATAAGTTACATTCAAGAATTTTGGATTGCTTAATTTTTCTTCAATGACATAAGTTCTATTTGCGCTATCGTAAACTTTCAAAATAATGCATAAACGTTCTATGTTTATGAAGAAACACTTTATATTTTTCCAATATAGTATTCATTATTCATGATTCTGTGTTCTTCTATATAGCTGCAGAATTGTTGGATCAGATGAGGTTAAAACAAAATTATAGCCATATAAAATGCATATCGGTAAGTAGATAGGAGTCAACCCCATTCATTACATTGTCCTTAGGTGAGACATCGCCTGGCATGGTAACTTTTTATGAATGCTGTGGATTATATGTAATTATTCTTTGGTCAGAGTATTTCGAGACAAAAGGAAAAGATAGCAAACAAGATGCTCGTGTCCAGGTTACTTTGTCGGCACTTAATGAGAGCTGCCGGTGAAGCTATCTTATCTTACCTCCTTTCTCCTCCTTCCACCTCTCAAAAGAACAAGTTCATGTGAATTTGTAATGTATAGAGAGAGTTGGAATGGACCATAGGGTTATATATGGTTGGAGGTGAATAAGTGCAAATAAATGCAGTTTACTAAAAGCATTGTCATAAATGAAGCGCACACACACATTTTGGGATCTACTGTGTTTTGAACGTATCTGTCTGTGCTATATTTACATACATCAGCAACGGCCAGGTCCTGTGTTTAGTTCAAATCGCATACCACCGACTTGCACCGCGTGACTCACAGTGAGGAAACTAGGGACCATTCAGTTGTAAACCTTCCTTTACACAATTAATGGCATTACATATGCTAAATTAGAAGATATTGATTTAATTTATACCGCAACTGGGGAATGTGCCAATTCTGCGTTTCAAAATAAATATCTTATCAACTGAACCTTTACTGCAGCGTATCAAAGAATCTGTGTCTGGGGTTCTAAGAATTTCCAATTTGAAGTATGAGGTTCAGTTTAATTTTTTACTTTTGAAACAACAATGCCCATGAATTTTTAGTTTAAAGAACTTAGGTGCATATCTTGCGTATTAGTTTTAGTTTTATGTATTTGTACAATAAAACCAATAGTTATAACATAATGTTATTGTGTAAAACATTTTTTAAGTTGAACCCTAAATACATTGTGAACCATAATCAGATGAAGTTGTATGAAAACAAAAACGTATATTTACGTAAGTTGAAGTTTCATTGCGGTCAATGATATTCCTTCATACCACACCACCTATTTTAAGATGAAAATTTGTGAACAAGAGAAGGCCTGGGCTCCAAAGACAGTTTGTCATTATTGTGTTGAGAGGTTAAGATTGTGGATAAAAGGAAAGAAATCATGCAGGCCAATTGCTAGGGCAAAGGGCAGAGGGGGGTCTACCATGTGAACTGTTAGGTAAACAATAACTCAACGTCTGAGATAGGGAGTAATAGCAATCCTAAAAACATCGTAAAATTTTCCTGATGAAAATAACACTATAAAATGGCATAAAAAGCTGCATATACTGGACTATCATATCTTCCTCTAATTTTGATACAATATTTTCATATATTCACCTCCCCCAACCTGAATAACGAAGAAGTTACCTCGCATACTAATTTATATACGATCTAGTGCAGCCTCCACCCCACATGAGTGTATATGCCACAGACATGCTGCAGAGTTGCGTGGAAGTTCGTAAAAATTCTTAGTCTAAAAACCTACCCCACTACTGAGGCTGTACGAAGTTCAGCTAAGTTGACCTCTAGAGTCCACATGAACAAGCATACGCGCTATCTGTCCGGCACCGCTTAACGCGACGAAACTAAGAAGCACGCCTGAAAGATGAGAAGGAACTGAAATAAAAAGGAATTATGGAAAATAGATAATGGTAAATGAGGAACCACACAACATTAGCCTACCAAACAGGGAAAACGGCAAAAAAACATGTCTAATGTGGGCAATCGATTAGAACCGAACTTAAGGCTCACACATTAGCGGGGAGCCATCTCGATCATTAGTACTCCACCATATGCGATTTAAAACGTTTATGATTAGCTCCATTCACAGGACTTACTCTGGCTATTCTGTGATACGTTATTCTTACAAAAGTTTATTCTTCAGTCAAGCTCAATCTAGACAAGATAAACTTGTGCCTAAGTAGAAGAGGAATAAGCAAGCGCATTAACCTAAAGCGATAGTCCAATATTTTAAACGTTGTTAACATTGAAATTCGATTCTCTTTGTATGGCCACAAAAGCGAATGACGATCTTCCGTTTGAGAAAAGTATAAGTATTTAAAAATTAAAACCAACATTAAGGAATAACACGGAAATGATTAACTCCATAAAAACTGTATCTGAGAAAGTGTGTGTTTGACCGATATCATTTTTTTTAGTATGATTTTTGTCTATTTCTTGAGGTTTACCAGTTAGGAAAAAGCCCTCCAGAATGAAAACGGATTCAAAGGCTATTCCCAGATTATGCACAATTTTTCACATACATATCTTCAATATATGGCATTTTAATCTAAATCGTTACAAACCATTTTTGAGAAAAACGAATATGTGAAGAAAAATGTTCGAAGTAAAGGGTAGTTTAGGATAGGGATTTTCCTAAAAATGTGTGTCGAAATTTTGGAAGATGATAAACCTAAATACCAAGTTTGGTACTCAGCATACTTTTCGTATGAGTTATACTGTTCACAAACATACACATGGACCTTTCTCTAACAATATTTTTACTTTCTCTACACGTACTATGTGCATAGCGTATAGAGAAGGTATCGTATTGCACTAAAATTCAATACTGATATTTCACCGGAAATACAAATTTTGAGACCCCCGGAATAAAACAAATAGAAAAATGTGTGTGTGTGTGTGTGTGTGTGTGTTTATGTGTGTGTGTGGGCAACATAGCTCAAAAACGAAAGGACCGTTAAATACCAAACTTGCTATTTAAGTTTGGTATCTTCCAAGGATGCGACTTAAGATTTTCGACAAAATCCTCATACACCCAGCTACCCTTTACACGGAGAAAATTCGAAAATTTTCATTTTCTTAAAAATGGCTATAACGACTTGATTAAAATCTTTTATATTTAAGAAATTTACAAAACAAGTAAAATGTATATCTTACATTTTCTGGGAAAAGCCTTTAAAGACCTCTATTCTGGATGAGTTTTACGGAATTTTGTATAGTTGATAAACCGTAAGACAGACAAAAACTAACTTAACAGAAAATTTAGAGCTCGTTAAAACACACAATTTATGGTATATATTATTTTTCTTGGAGTTGCTCGTTTTTGATATGTTCCTTGTTGTTAGTTTCAGCTTTAAAATATGTATACTTTTCTCATAAGAGAATTTCTCAACTCCTGTCCATACAAACAAAGGACTTCAGTCACACAGCAACCAGCTTTTGACTACCCACTTTAATCTTATTTCTCTTCTGCTTACAAGGAAGCAAGTAATAAGACTATTTCTGCTAATTTTTTTCTCGATAAGCATGAAGTAAATAGAAGCATAATCTTTTTAAACAATAATTTGTTGCATAGATGTAGGAAAGTCATGTGAATGAAACACGTCAGATTTTTGGAATTCAATTATTCCCAAAACAGTTATTTGAGGAGAAATCTCTGAATCTAATTAAATTTTGGATAGAGTTAAATAGCTTCCCTACCTACTAAGCACATTGTACATGCGTGTAGGGAAAGTAAAAATAATTATCATTCTTCTATAACCCGGTTTTCGTTAATGATGTTAAAGACTTTCAGAAAAAAGTAGCATCCAAATTGCTTTTTTAAATTGTGGTCGTCAATCTGTTATTTTATCAAAGCTTTATTTTGGCGCATGGTAACTGTCAAGATTCCTAATGTGCATACTGCCACGTGATATATTTCGGGGCTTTGTTCGGACTAGAGTGGGTCTCGCGTTTATCAGAGCTCGCTTTTCAAAAGGTGGAGAAAGCAGACCTTTCATGAATCACATCGAGGAACACAGATATTCGTCCATTCTGCTTACACCCAAGGAGACCAACCAGTGTTAATTATTTTCCTATACGTAGCTGATCTATACGCGCATATCAAAGCCTCTCACTAGCGAGAGTAGCTAGCCCAACATTTTAATCACGTAGCAAACTTTTTGCACATTAACATGCATGCCTGGAATATTTCTTAGCCATTACTCGATCGTAATAAACAAACATTCCTGCATAAAACTTAAGGAAAGAGAAAAATTTGGTGCGCAAATCATGTGACTTTCGCTACAATACTTAAACAAAATATGTTTATCTACTATTATAATATAGTATATACAGTATATTGAGATTTGGTAAGTAATTACAACTCGTGGTAGTCAATTACCTTTTGAAATACTTGAACAAACAGTAAAAAAAAACAATAATAAATCAAGTTGCGTGTATAAGGTATACTTATACATGCGTGTGTGTATATATGTGTGTGTGTGTGTGTGTGTGTGTGTGTGTGGACAGCATAAACCAAAAAAGAAAAGTTGGGTAAATACCAAACTGTTTAGAGCTTCCAAGAATATGACACGAAGATTTTCAGGAAAATACCCGCAGTCTTGTCTACCCATTATATAGAAAAGTGTTGAAAAAGTTTGCAAAAACAAAATCTGAATCGCATAGAAAGCCGTTTTTAAAATATTTGACTACTACTTTATCCTAACGTGTTCCCTAATTCCCCTTCTATTTATAAGGAACTAAAAAGTAAAACCATTTCTGTTAATCAATGTTATCTTGAAGTAGACTTAAAATTATGTGTTTTTTAACCATCTTGCCAATTGCCAAGATAACGTGAGCGCCGCTGGAGTGCCGGAATTTCGTCCCACAGAAGTTATTTTACATCCCAGTAAATCTATTGACATAGGGCTGTCACTTTTGAAACGCTTAAATCCTGGGCTATGTTTTAAATCGTGACCTTGTGATCAGAAAGTTTTCACTTAACCTACCTAGTCACCCAGACTGATAAGTAGACAAAAGTGTCAGTCTTTGTAAGACTAGTTAGTTATACCGTGCCGTTTTGTTTTTCAACCTCCGATAGGTTATAAATAAAAGACAAATTCATAAAAAACAATTATTTTATTACTAAAAGTTTTGTACACTTATGGTTACTTTTCAACGTAATCACCGAAATGATTAAGATATTTATCGTAGCTGTGCACAAGCTTTGCAATACCCGCTTCAAAAAATGTTGCCGCCAATGATTTCGAATGAGTATTGACATTGTTTTGAAGATCTTTGTACTTGACGTTTGTGGAGAGTCATTCTAAACAAACGAAGAGGAATGGCGACTTCAGGAATTGTGTTGATCCATGACAACGCTCGTCCACACACTGATGGCACAACCCATCGGCCCCTTGAACAATTTTAATGGGACATTTTCGATCATCCGCCGTACAGTTCTGACCTGGCACCCAGCGACTTTCACCTTTTCCCTGAACTAAAGACGTGGCTAGGAGGGCAGCACTTTAAAACCCATGAAGATCTTCAAAATAACGTCAATGATCATTTGAAATCATTGGCGGCAACATTTTTTGAAGCGGGTATTGCAAAGCTTGTGCACAGGTAGGATAAATGTCTCATCTTTTCGGAGATTATGTTAAAAAGTAGCCACAAGTGTACAAAACGTTTAGTAATAAAATAATTGTTTTCTATGAACTTGTCGGTTATTTATATCCTATCGGAGGTTGAAAAAAAGGGTCCTCGTATAATAATAGGTAGAGAAAGTCTTATGAACGAAACAGAAACATGTTTTAATGTAATAATTGTTTTGTGTTTGTACCTGTACTTAGAGCATAAGTGTGCAAGGCTTTGTCCAGATTTGTCAAAGGATGACACTTTCTATATAAAAGGTTTAAAAACATGGTTATTGTTAATTTGTTTTCTCACACAAGTCGTGTGTAGGACAGGAGGGCGTTATTGTTAGCTTTTTGGAATATATGTGACGTGCCCAATTGCACGTGAAGGTGGCGTCTTCTCCTAGCCTCCTATCTGGATTGTTGCAGGTCTACACGAAGTATTACCGGTAGCACTGTAGAGATATAAACACGCGCGCTGGCGGTCGCTTTACATGACCCTCTGCATTATCGCAGGTGTCATAATGGTAAAAAAAGAAGAAAAACCTGAGTGCGCCTTCCCTATCTCTCTGAGTTTCTTGCTGTGTAAGAGGGAGTAATATAAGGAGGACAGTCGAGAACTGAGGAGGATGGCTGAAGAGGGACACAATCTTAAACAGTCATAGGGTCGATCCCGATTCCTATATTTCCGTAACCTATCCTTAGCCGGAAGAGGACGTTGTGATGGAGAACAAGCAGAGTGCAGTTGGGCAACTGTGTGTACGAGCGACCAAAAATACAAATTTCTCAGCACCTATTGGAAAACATACTTATTCTGGTGTGAGAAGCGGAATTGAACGTTGCACTGCAGATGACGAAAACGTTATTAGCTGAAATTCAGATCCATGAAATCCGGAATATATTAAATCCAAGTTGGATAGTAGAAAATGGAATCCGCAATACAAAAGATGAAGAACGAGATATCGACCAATATCTTGAACGATTTTTTGGGTTGGAGAAACACATGGAACAGTTCGGCGGTAGAATGAAAGGACTTGTTGGCCAACGCGTTATTGTCCTAACGCTCTAGACGACGTTGGGGAATGACAATGTCTTAGAGGTGATGATGGTTAGCTCCACCCAGAAACTGTATGTCCTGGAGGAAATATTACTCATGGAAAGTTAAAGGACTTAGAGGTCGAGACATCATAAAGCGACCTGCGCGCGTCAAGGCTCGCAAACAAGCAGGAACTTCAACCTTTGGAGTCTTTCGCCGCCTCCCACAACCGATGGCCAGCTGAGGAGAAAACCGCACACCTAACAGCCAGCCTCCAGAAAAGGGTAACATAAGTTCTAAATGCCATTCCGACGTCGGCAGTGCAAGGAGAGACCCTAGAAACGGTTGAGGGTCCATCCTCACTCGCAGTCTACCGCAGGCAATTTAAGTCAAGGTTGCAACAACTAGAGGAGATGATGCAGGAGTTCGCCCTCGAAATTGAACAGCTAGTGAACATAGCTCTGGCTATGAAACTACCTACTCCTTCGTAGACGGCGAACATAGGACAATCCATAAGGCTACAACGCATTAAAGATGGAGGCGGCTAAGGTAACTACTCTCACTACGAAGACCAAGAGTATTCGTTTAAATAAATAAAGAATCAACCCAGAAACGACAAGGATCTTGAAGTGGTTTATGCTGGGGGTGAAGGACTGTCCTCCCGAAGCCGTGGAACAAGTACAAAACGGGTAAGAACAGGCGTGGCGATGGGCACGTCGATGCCGTCTTCAACACCCTCTCGAATGACGCTACTTGTCTTGGACAGAAGAGTGGGCGACAGCCTCATCGCAGACGGGTGGACTCAAAGAAAGCTTAGCCGGATAGCTGCAGACACAGGTGAAGCCCTGGCTGTAATCAGGTCGGATGTGTAAAGGGCTTGCTAACACGAAAACACAATGGATTTCTGCATTTCTAAGCAACGGGCTTTTTTACCTTTATTTACTATTTACCTACTGCATACTCCCAAAACGTTACCGAGAAATATACTTGTGGGATACCCTGAATCAAAAAATAAAATTTAATTTCTCTGCAGGAGAAAGTATAGTAAGAAAGGGAAGTACTGTATTCCACCCAACAGTTCGAATGAGATTGCACGAAAAAACATATTTTTATGTATATCTTCAATGGCCTGTGAAGTCATCTGCATTTGGAAGGAATTTTCTACAATCTTGTATAACTGGTAAACGTTATCGATATATGCAAACGTACAAACGTGCAAATAATAAGAAATACAAAATATACCATATTTCAGATCATCCCTTTTTGTGTCATATCCGAGATATCTGTTATTACTGTTTTAAATTCTTTAAGCTCTTTATCGTTCTTTTTGCAGGTCTTTTTACTTCCTCTATATGTATATAGCGTATACAGGAGGTATTGTATTCCAACCAAAAATTCAATACCAACTTTTTACCGGAAATACATGTTTTGATAACCCCTGACTCCAAAAAAGAAAACCTTTTACTTTCTCTACACATACTATGCATATAGTGAAAGGCATTTTGTTGCACCCAAAAATTTGATAACGAAATTTCACCGTAAATACACGTTTTGGGAGCCCCTGAATCCAGAAAAAGCATTGTCATAAATACCGAACTTAACATTTGAGTTCTGTATCTTCTAAGGATGTGACACGAAGATTTTAAAGAAAATAGCCCACCTACAATTACATTTACATGGAAAAAACTTCTAAAATTTTTCAAAACTGGCTATAACGACTTTGATTGAAACCTCTCATATTCAAGATATTTATGACAAAATTTTCTGGAAATAGCCTGAAAACCTCTTTATTCTGGATGTATTTGCCTGAATGTTGCATAACTAGTAAACCGTAAGAGATATATAAAATATGACTACACAAAAAATGTTTTTGGAGGAAGAATATTAAATTGAATGGTTTTTAATTCCGTATTTTTTACCATGTATTATAAAATAATACCTTAAAGACCATAAGTTAAAATAAACTAATATCCTTCAAAGTTATAAATAAACAATATTTCTCTTTAAGTCAAATATATATTAATTACGTTTGTCCTGTTTTTTCTTTATTTTTATCTTTAATTTTATGAACATTAATGTAGATATAAAAGTTAATGTAGATGTAAAAGTTAAGATTGTTTATTCTAAAATAAGTTGACTTTCTTTATTAGAAATGTAGATTTCCTTAAAACAAACAATCTATGTCATATACATTTTACGTGGAATTAGCCGCTTTCGAAATATTCATTGTTATTGATTTCAGTTTTAAAATACTCAAAACTTTTCTCATACGGTAACTTATCAACTTCTGGTCACGTAAAGAAAGGGATTTTAATCCCATAGCAACCATATCTTAAAACATGTGACCGTTGGTTTAGCCTAGTGTATTCCCTTATTTTGCTTCTATTTGTAAGGAGCTAAGTAATAAGACCTTTTCAGCTAATGTTTATCTCGATGAACATGCAATAGATAGAAGAATAAGTTTAATAACAATAATTTGGTTCAAATGTGTAGAGAAAGTCATGTGAATGGAACACTTTAGATTTTTAGAGAGTGTGTGTGTGTGGACAGCATAGCTCATAAACAAAAATTCCGCTAAATACCGAAATTGATATTTAAATTTAGTATCCTCCAAGGATGCAACTCGAAGAGTTTCAAGAAAATCCCTCCTATAAGCAAACTACCCTTCACATGCAAAAAGTTTAAAAAATTTGGATTTTCTCAAAAGTGGTTCTAACGCTTTTGATTAAAATATCGTATATTAAAGCTGTTTATATCACAAATAACATCTATAACTTGAAATTTCTTGGAACAGGCTCTCAAAGTCTATTCATTCTGAATAAATTTGCTGATTTCTATAGCTTGTAAACTGTAATAATAAAAGTTGGTGCACAGAAAATGTAGACATAATTTATGTAATATAAATTATTGTTCTAGAGATGACCACTTCTAAGATATTCATTGTTATAGGTTACAGTTATAAATTATGTAAATTTTCGCAAAAGAGGCCACCTTTCGTTTCATCTCTGCTTTACTGGCAATTTAATAAAAACCGAACTTCAATTGTTTATACCTCTACCATTTTTAAAAAATTTGGCTATCGCTCCATTATTTCCATTCTACTTACTAGGAAGTAAGTAATAAAGGACCATTGATTAGCATAATGTAGATAAAAGATAAACATTTTCTAAGAATTTTTTGTTTGCAAAACAGGTACAGAACACATCAGCGGATTTTTCTATAAATCTATGAAAGAGAAAGGCATTCAAAGACTTTTTTTCTTTATACGTACTATGTACATAGAGTAAATATTGTATTCCACCCAAAAATTTGATACCAAGATTTCACCGGAAATACATGTTTTGGATTCCCCTGAATAAAAAAAAAAGCATTTTTACAAAAAGTTCCGTGTGTGTGTGTGTGTGTGTGTGTGTGTGGACAGCATAACTCAAAAACGAAAAGACCGTTTAATACCAAACCTGGTATTTAAGTTTGGTTTCTTCCAAGGATGCGACACGAAGATTTTCAAGAAAATACCCTTACCTCCAACTATCCTTTACATGGAACTTTTTTCGAAAATTTTGATTTTCTTAAAAATTGCTCTAACGATTTTGATTAAAATATCGTATATTAAAGACATTTACCTGAAAAACAATATGTATATCTTGAATTTTCTGGGAATAGCCTCTGAAGACTACTTTATTCAGGATGAATTTTATGAAACTTAGCACAAATGTTAAACCGTAAGAGATGGACAAAAACCTACCATACAAAACATTTAGAGAACATTAAAATACACAATTTATGTTATGTAATTTTTTTCCTGGAGTTGTTCGTTTTTAGATATTCCTTGTTTTTGGTTTTAGCTTAAAAAATGTATACTTTTCTCATACAGGAATTTGTCAACTCGTGTCCATACAAACAAAGGAACTTCAGTCACCTAGCGACCAGCTGTTGACTACCACTTTAACCTATGGTACTTCCTTATTTCGCTTCTACTTACAAGGAAGCAAAGGATAAGACTATTTCTGCTAACTTTGTCTCGTTTAGCATGAAGTAAATAGAAGCATAAGCTTTTTAACAATAATTTATTGCAGAGATGCAGAGAAAGTCATGTGAATGGAACAAATCAGATTTTTTAATAATCTAATCATGTTATTTAGCGGATGATACTCTTATCCTCACCTGGCAGATGGCACGTATCGCTTTTCGAATGCATTTGTGTATAATAGCGATGTTCTATCGGTTAACTAGGACGTAATTTGCCATTACGTGGAATTGCATTTCCAACTAGCCGTAAGCAAATCGCTAACCGCTGATCAATAGATTTAAGTGCTTTAGGTGATGCTAGAACAAACAAGCATTAAAAGGATGCCAATAGAGTTATTCACTATAGTTTTGGTAGTGGTTTTAATGTGAGGGTCAAAAAATTCAATGCAAGCTGAAAACAAGAAACATATTTTACCTGCTTTCATTATTATCGAAATTGCATTATTTGTTGACTCATTTATTGAAACGATAGCGGCAACTTCCTACATTTACATGCTGTTATCTAGGACACAGCAAATTAGACAACTTATAATACAGCAGCAAAAACATCAATAAATTTGAAACATTACATGTAAAAAAATCTGATGTGTTCCATTCACATGACTTTCTCTACCTCTCTGCAACAAATTATTGTTAAAAAGCTTATGATTCTATTTACTTCATGCTAATCAAGAAAAAATTAGCACAAATAGTCTTATTGCTTGCTTCTTCGTAAGTAGAAGCGAACTAAGGGAGCAGCATAGGTTACAGTAATAGGCAAAAGCTGGTTGCTATGTGACTGAAGTTCCTTTGTTTGTGTGGACAAGAATTGTACTTTTCTCATACAGGAATTGGTCAAGTTTTTAAAAGCTGAAACCAAAAATAACAAATAGCTCAGAAACTATCAGCTACACGAAAAAAATTCTATATAACATAAACTGCGTGTTTTAAAGTGCTCCACATTTTTTGTGTTGTAAGTTTTAGTCCATCTCTTACGGTTTACCAGTTATGCAGAATTCCGTAAAATTCATCCAGAATAAAGAAATCTTCAGAGGCTATTCCCAGAAAATTCAAAGATATCCATTTTATTTGTCAGGTAAATATCTTTAATATGGGATATTTTAATCAAAATCGTTAGACATTTTTTAGAAAATCAAAATTTTCAAAAAATGTTCCATGTAAAGGGTACTTTGGGGTTGGGGGATTTTCTTGAAAATCTTTGTGTCGCATCCTTAGGAGATAACAAACTCATATACCAAGTTTGGTATTTAACGGCCTTTTCGTTTTTGAGCTATGCTGCCCACAGACACACACATACACAAACAGGTAGATAGACAGACACACACACACACACGGACATTTTTCTAAAAATTATTTTTTGGATTTAGGGGGTTTCAAAACATGTATTTCAGGTGAAATTTTGGTATCAAATTTCGAGTGCATTACAATATCTTCTCTATCCACTATGCACTATGTGGATAGAGAAAGTAATTAATAATAGGACTAATTCTTATAGGAGGTCATAGTGATCCAATATCAATAGCAGGAGCAAGTCTTCTGTCGATGTTCCAGAGTTTTCTCTTATAAGTTTCAAATACACTATAGTTATACACATACTTTTAAATACAATAGAAAATTAATATATTAAATAATTTATAACATTGAAACATAAACCGTAAAAGTGCTAAATTAATCAGTATACAATTATTATAAAGTTGAGGCTAAAAATAAAAATTCTATGTGTTGCATTCACATAACGTTCTCTATCCGTCCTACAAGGGAACTACTCTTATGAAAGATTAATCTTTTGTCTGTTTTATTTGTTATAAAGAATACATTATGAATGAAAGTAAAAAAAAAAAGTCTAGAGCATTTTTTCAGACGCAGTCGGCATTAAGTTGTCAAATTTTATTTATGTTGTACGATATTTACTTAAATAAAATATTAATTATGTCTATTTACTACTTAAACAATTTATTTGTATATGTTTTCACATTCTCTGCCGCAGCCCCACCCCCCCTTGTGAGTTGATCACCCAGGTTCTACAGAGTCCTGCTCCTCCATGCCAAATGTTACTTTGTATTTTTACTTTTCTCCTTTTTTATTCTTTTTCCCCTCCTTTAAACGCAACGTTTTAAAATACACCTATCATCATTGAAAATTATTAGCTCATATTTTTAATAAGGCTTTCTTATCTCTTGCACTTAAAATAAGATGTGAGCTTGCGTAATGACAATCAGTATTTTCAAACTCTCACTAAAAAGTCAGCTGTGAGTGAGCGAGCAAGTGAAACCATTTATGATAACCCTTATTATCTCCAAATTTCGTTTTGAGAGATTTGAAAATTTTATCATTGTATGGTAGCGTAATATAAGGAAAAATACAAAATGTCATTTACCTATGTTTACAAATTTCAGAGATATTCACTGATTTAATGAATTTTAAATGTTAATTAAGCATTCACCATGTGTTAAATGATTTGCTCAACCTACGTGTAGTTTATGTTTTTCTTTAACAGACCATCGCAATGAGAGCTGCACTTTACGCCGACGAATAATAGGTTCAGAAGACAAAGAATAGTTGCAAAAGGTGCTAACACACTCACATCATGGGCTCTGAAAAATGATCTGCAAATAAACCATGCAAAACCAAATTGTTTTCAAAAGAGAATGTAAACTCGCAGCAAATGACACACTGGCCCTCAAAACAAACCACTAGAACTATAACAAAATTCAAATATCATGAAATTTCTCTTAAAACACACTGACATCCTTCAATTTTCACGTGAAAGAAAGATCGACAATAAAAGCAATCTACAGCATCCAACATACCCAAAAACTTTCCATAAAGACAGCAATGATACTATTTAAAACGGCCTTAGCTCAGATAGCAACATATGGGATCCACATAACCTGGGAGAAACTATAAGTCAACCACCTCACAACTTTAGAAAAAGTCAAAGCTCGGGAAGGCAGTAAGGTGAATATTGATCTATGAGCTAACAAAAGAATCTTTCAAAATCTTCTCGGACTTCTAACCAGGTAAAAACTTGGCTTGATACCAACGTTTCGAAGAAGTGCATCTTCCTCGTCTTCAGGGTGAACTGCACTTCTTCGAAACGTGGTATCAAGTCAAGTCTTTACTGGTTAGAAGCCCGAGAAGATTTTCAATTAATACGTCGCCAGGAAAGCTTCAGTTCTTATTTTAAAAAAATCTTTCTTCGCAGAAGAGATCCGAGCACAGATACACACGTCAAATACTTATGCGGAAAAAACTGTGTTCCATTTTTCTTTGCATCTTTGTAAGAAATTATTGTTAAAAAGCTTATTCTTTTCTCCACTTCAGGCTAATCAAGATAAGTATTAGCAGAAATTATCTTATTACTTGTTTCCTTGTAAACGAATACACTGGGCTAAAGCGGCAGCAAAATCCTTTAAAAACTGGTTGCCATGTGGCTCAAATCAGTCTTTCGCATGACCAGGAATTTACATATTACCGCATGAATAAAGTTAAAGTATTTTAAATCTGAAGCCAATAAGAAAGCATATCTCAGAAATGGTCCTCTCCACGAAAAAGAAAAATGATATATGACATAAATTATAAGTTCAAAGGAGATCTATATTTTTTGTGTAGCAAGATCTATCTCTTAGGTTTACCAGTTATACAAAATTCAGCAAAGTTAATCTGGGTTAAAGGTCTTCAGAGAATATTATCAGAAAATGAAATATATTCATTCAATTTATTTGTCAGGTAAATATATTTAGTATGCGGTAATTTAATCAAAATCGTTATAGGGATTTTTGAGAAAACAACATTTTCAATGTAAAGGGTAGTTTGGGGTGGGGAAAATTCCTCAAAGTCTCTTGTCGCATCCTTGGAAGATGCTAAACTTGAATACCAAGTTTGGAATGTTAAAATATTTTTCGTTTTTGAGTTGTGTTCATGGACACATGGACACTTACAGATGGTCCTTTTTTTACAAATAATTCTTTTGGATATACATGGGGCCCTAAAGTGTGTATTTCAGGTGAAATCTCGGTATTGGATTTTTTGGTGGAATGCAATACCTTCCCTACCTATGTGTCATGTAATATGCAGAGAAAGTAAAATGAAAATTATCTGTAGCGACTTCTATTCAACCGACGCCAAGGCAACAGAAGAATGGAAGCAGACCAACTACAGCTTCGACATTTAGTGACGCGATATATCACATGGCTTCCACCAAAAGTTCTGCCAAAAGAAGAGATTTCACCAGCCGGATGAAGACTGTATCTGTGAACTGTGAAAAATACCACGCAGGGAAATGAAAAAAAAATACAAATAATAATAATAATAATAATAATAATAATAAAACTAGGGTTAGATTAATGTAATTCAGTTACATACTGGAATATTGTGACCGTTTAATTTGTATATCATGAAAGCTACAGGAAGATGTTGCTCTTAAGGAGTGTGTTCAAATCAACAACTCTCACGTTCTCTGAGAAAGACCAAGGCTCTACTTTCAACATTTCAACTACGCTTACTACGGATCATAGAAAACATACAACGATCCTCTGTAAGTACTACTGAATACACGGAATACTAAGTTGCGCGATGTAGACAATAGATCCATTTATGACATCATCATAAGCTACAAATGTGATACTCCCTCTGACACCCTGCATACATTCTCCTCAGAGGTATATGGTACAGAGTTCAAGAGAAAAAAATATTTATATCAATGCTGAAGTTATAATCTTTAAACAACATTTTAAAAACCGCAAAGTGCCGCCGCGATAAGGGTGAGAATCGCATTCGATAGGTCTTGAATTCGACTATCGGCCTCCGCTCACTATCACACACTTGTTATTTTCAGGAGTTTTCTAGGATAGTTAGGCGAATTCTGGAGTGGTTTCTCTCACCCCGCGAATTTCCTGCCTCTTTATACGTTACATTAGCAATCTGTACATTCTTCACCCCAGCTTCAGGGTTAAACATGTTGACGATGGAGATTCGGTGCAGCGTGTCAGTAAAACTGTGGAACCTTCTCTGTTCTCGTACTTCGGCTGGTTGACAGGGTATACCGATCGTCCCCTTAGGTGATTTAGACACTAATAGGAGCAGGGGTTCCCAGTTTGCCTGTCCGACTGCTGCGTCGTCTCAATATGGAAACTGTATGCACAATCATTCCTGGTTCTGGCCACCCCTTATGTCATTCACTTCATCCTTTCCTTCCGATAAGCCCTTTCAAGGAATGTAGTACAATATTCTCACTATATTGGTGTCGAGTTCTCCCCCACCCCGAAAATGACCCAACCGTATCCCAAACCATGTGAAACATAAGATATAGGGTATATTAAATAAAGAAAATAATGAGAAAAAATCTGTGTGCCATTCTCATGACTTTCTTTATATCTCTGTGACAAATTATTGTTAAAAAGCTTATTTTCACTTCAGGTAAAAAATGAATATTACCTAAACTGTATGTTTTTACGACATCTACATTATTTGTGTAGTAAGTTATTGTCTATTCTTACGGTTTACTGCTTATGCAAAATCCAGCAAAATTCATCAAAAATAAAGAGATTTTCAGAGGCTATTACCAGAAAATTCAAGATATATTATATATGTATATTATTTTTCATGTAAATATTTTATATGGAGTATTTTAATAAAAATTGTTAGCCATTTTTGAGGAAATCTAAATTTTCGAATTTTTTTCCGTGTAAAGGGTATTTTGAGGTGGGAGGATTTTCCTAAAAACTTCATGTCGCATCCTTGGAAAGCACTAAACTTAAATTCCAAGTTTGGTATTTACCGATTTTTGGTTTTCAAGTTATCATGTTCACACACTGACACACGGACCGTTTTCTAAAAGTGCTCCTTTGTTGGATTTGGGGCCCCTAACATTTCCGATGAAATATCGGTATTGAAATTTTGGATGAAATAAAATATTTTCTCTATATACTACATACATAGTACGTGAGAGAATCAACTAAAAAGGGTAAAATTAAAGTGTAGGGAGTAAACCTAAAGATAAATGTTCAATGCTTCTAATTCCTTATTATGTTTCCTTATTCTGTTATGCAAATTAAATTAAGTTTACTGCAACGTGATTGATCTGATTCCATGAAGTTTCCAGCTGCTAATTTAATTTCACAAATGTTATCATATTTTCATATGAATCGGACTAACCGATAATTTCTTGAGTGGTGCAAGAGAAATTGTCTGAGAGGGTCAGATATTCGAAATATATTTAGCTGCATATTTCATAAATAAAATATGGATTTAAACATTACAGCGCAAATATTTGACCAGAAAATATTAAAAGCTGGTGACACCTGCCTAAACAAGAGATTGCCCAGGTAGAAAATCGTATATAAAAAATCTGATGTTTTCCATTCACGTGGATTTCTCTACATCTCTGTATCAAATTATGTTAAAAAGCTTATTCTTATATTCACTTCGAAATAAAATTAGCAGAAATTTTCTTATTACTAGTATCATTTTAAGTAAAATGGAAATAAGGGAACACACTAGGGTAAAACAGTAGTCAAATCTTTTAAAATCTGGTTGCTATATGACTGAAATTCGTTTCTTGGTTGGGAGAAGTTGAGAAATTCCAGAATGAGAAAATTATAAGTATTTTAAAGCTGAAAACATTAACAAGGAATATCTGGAAACGGTCGACTCTACAACAAAAATTAAAAGAAAAAGAAAGGAAAACTTATATGACATAAATTATGTGCTTATTAAAAAAATACATTTGTTGTGATGTAAATTTTTGTGCATCTCTTATGGTTTATCAGTTATACAAAATTCAGCAAAATTCATACAGACTAAAGAGGTCTTAAGATGCTATTTCCAGTAATTATTCTAAACATGCGGTATCTTAAACAAAATAGTAGAGCCAGTTTTGTGAAAATCAAAAGCTTGAGAACATTTTTTCATGAAAAGGATAGTTTTGGATGGGGAATTTTCCTGAAAATATTCGTGTGGCATCCTTGAAAGATGCTAAACTTAATTATCAAGTTTATTATTTAACCAACTTTTCGTTGAGCTATGTTGTTAACTGGCTCACATAAAATCGTGGTCCTTTTTTATAATTGGTTTATACAGATGACCCAAAAACACGTATTTCCCCTGAAAGCCCAGTATTAATTTTTGAGTGGAATATTATGTTACCTTCTCTACCTAGATATGCACCATGGACTAATTAAAAAGAGAATTATTACAATCTTATTTCCATAATATAATTTTTAACAATAATGGCGTAAGTCCGTATCAATAGTGTGTCGATAGCGTGTCTGTCTCATGTTTAAAAAGTTCTGAGTTCGACTGGTTAGAGTAAGAAAAGGGATTATAGGAAAAGAGGAGAGGATAAGACCAGAAATGAGCAATTGAAATCCCTCAGTTAGGGAGGCAAGTCCTAATTGATGATATAAATTTCGTCATTGATTAATACCGAAAATAAACAAGTTCTTGGGTTATTTCTTTTTACTTTCTCTACCACAGGCAGCCAGAGTAGTATATTGCACCAAAAATTCTATGCCAAGATTTTGCTGGAAATATATGTTCTGAGGAACCCTGGTTAATAAAAAAAAAAAAAGAAAAAAAAAACGTTTTAGATAAATGTGCATGTGTGTATCTGTGAACAGCATAATTCAAAAACGAAAATTTGGTTAATCTGACTTGGTATTTAAGTTTAGCATATTCCAAGGATATGAAATGAAGTGTGCATGAAAATCTCCGCAGGCCAAACTACCCTTTGCATGTAAATTTTTTCCAAAATATTTATTTTCTCAAAACTACTTGTTTTGATTAAAATGTATGAGCTTAAGTTGTTTTCATGACAAATGAAATGTGTATCTTTAATGTTCTGAAAATACTATTTGAAGTCTTCATTTTAGATGACTTCAATATTACCGGCAAACCATAAGAAATAGATAAAATCTTACTACACAATATAGAATTCGTTAAAACACACAATTTACGTCAAATACATATTTTAGGAAGATCAACATGTTGAACATGTTCCTGATTACTTATTTCAATTGTTTAATGGGTATACTTTTTCAAATGGAGAAATCCACATTAGCTTTTCATTTTTTCCCTTCGAGTTTTGTAAACAGAACCTTATTTTGATGAAATCACATAGTGACTAGCTGTAAGAAGATTTGGCTATCATATTAGTCTAATATATCATAGTACCTACAAAGAAATTATAAAACTATTTTTGTTAATATTTATTCGATTACCATGAAGTAAATAGAATAGGCTTTTGTAATACAGAATAGGTAGAGAAGGGCATGTAAATGTAATACATCAGATATTTATAACCAGTAACTGCCTTCTGCTAGGGAAAGCTTTTTTTTGTAGTGTTTAACTACTTATGTCACCGCAGGCGGTGACACCGATGATACACGAATGAAGATGGAGCACCGGTGGAATGCGATGATGGGGGAAACTGGAAAACCCGCCCCAGCGCCGCTTTGTCCACCACGAATCTCACATGCGGTCGCTTGGGACTGAACCCAGGCCGTCTAGGTGAGAGGCGAGTGGTCTAACCACTCAGCCGCGGCGCGGCCACTAGGGAAAGTGAAGACAACGATGAGTTAATTGCAGTAATTCATTTGTAGGAAAGCAAGTCTGTATTCCTAAAATGAAACCGTTTCTGCATATCTTGTTAGAAGGAGCTCAAGTCAAACATACGTTTCTCTTCCGAAAACTGTACTGTACTGCACATTTCCAAAGTATATATGCACTGATCCGGCTTTACCGTTCATTTTTTATTATAGATCATAAAAGCCCATAGGTTTCTTGTTAGAGATGTTTAAGGGGTATACAAAATATGCTGTAAGTATTACAAGCTATGGTTCTTTGAGTGTAGTGGTTCGTGTTCGTCAAATAAAGTTGTGATTATTCGTAAAAGGAGTGCCATAGTACTGTAAAAATGTATTTATTTCCTAAAAATTTGTTAATAATTAAGGTCTTAAATTCACTGCTGCAACTATATCACTCGACGTTTCGACGCGTAGAGAGTTTAAGGCGGCCGCTATCCATGGCTTGCGCTCCACTGCGCCCTAACACCCCAATCACTCACGACTCAGTACAATTCAACAACAACGCACACTGCGCTCTATGTCTTCCTTCTTTATAGCTATAAAATAACGTCACAGAACTTTCTACAAGCTTTTGGAACTCGAAGCTTAAAGAAGAATCGAAAATATTCTTGTTCCCTAGGTTCCATTACCTCAGGCCGCACTACCTGTATTGTTACACATTCCAAGGTCTTTAACTACTATAACTCGCATACCAAAGCGAACGTGAGAACTATTGTAGAAGACGGCGCTGTCAAAATATTTTCGTAGAATTCAATTAACGTTGTACTGTAGACAGAGCATATTGTTTAATTTATAAATCTAGAACTCGAAGCAATCAAGGACGTTCCGTTAGAAGATGTGTCTAATTTAAAGTCGAAACTGTTATTTAATGTTCTAATCCCTGAGGGATTATACTATATTACAATAAGCATTACGGAATATTAAATTAGAATTCAAGATTATAAACATTACACCTAAGTTTTAAATAATGGTTCGCTGCTGAACCTCGAAGTAATTTCAACCTTCTATACACGTATTATGCACATAGTGTATGCAGAAGGTATTGCATTGCACCCAAAAATGCGATACCAAGATTTCACCTGAATATTCTAAAAAAAAAAAAAAAAAAAAAAAAAAAAGCATTTTCAGAAGAATGTCTGTGTGTGCGTCTGTCACTCAGACTGTCTGTCTGTCGTTCTGTGTACGTGTGTGTGTCTTAGAGTAGCATAGCTCAAAAACGTTAAATACCCAACTTGGTATTTAAGTTCAGTATATTCCAAGGATGCGACACAAAGATCCTCAAAAATATCCCCCACCCCCAACTACCCTTTACTTGAAAAAATTTTCGAAAATTTTGATTTGCTCAAAAATGGCTTTAACGATTTTGATTAAAATGTCCTTCATTAAAGATATTTACATGACTATGCCTGAAATTTCTGGGAATAGCCTCTGAAGACATCTTTATTTTGGATGACTTTTGCGAAAGCTTGTATAACTGATAAAGAGATATACAAAAATTTACATAATATAAAATATAGAGTTCTTAAAACACACAATTTATTCCTATAATTGTTTTTCGTGGAGTTGATCGGTTTAGAGATATTCCTTGTTTCAGCTATTCAATAGATTCTTATACGGGAATTTGTCAACTCCTTTCCATACAAAGGAACTTTAATCACATAGCAAACAGTTTTTGACTATCACTTTAACCTAAGGTACACCTTTATTTCCCTCCCACTTACATGGAAGCAAGTAATACGACAATTCTGCTAATTTTTTCTTGATTAGTATGAAGTAAAGAGAAGAATAAGCTTTTTAACAATACTTTATTGTAGAGATGTAGAGAAAGTCGTGTAAATGGAACACATCAGATTATTACTAATCTGCTTATTTAAAGATGTTACTCGTAAGAAGCAATTTTAATCCACCTCCCGCCCTTGTTTGCGAATGCTTATTTATATGCGTCAAATTAGCGCCATCATTAGCTAAATTGTTTGCTGTGAATGTCAAAAATAGCGGTAAATCAATACTGCAAAATGAAAAGCTGCAATCTTCTGCAATTTCGTCGTTCCGCAGCCGCTCCTTCGACCGCATCTGTCACACTTCTCTCTTCTAAGAAAGCATCTCTAGGCTACGTTTTGCGGCTTGGGGCTCTCTACCGTTGGCTACGCTACACTACTTCGTCCATTATGTTCAAATTGTGAATGTTGGCAAAACGAGGAGAGGCAAGGACAGAAGAAGCAATGTTGCCATGATGAACATCCGTTACGTTTATGAAGAAAAATGACGCAAAATTCACAAAAGTGAAAAAGATATGATAAACACATAAATGGAAAAGTTAAGTGAGTTAAGCGTTACTCGTCTTTACTCTCATATGTTATTGAAATAGTACACAATATGATGGATATATCGAGTTGTAGCTATCCTCTGGGTTCGGGAGTTTACCCAAAATAATTAATAATAAATAACAAGTGAGATGTGACCACGTTGGTAAGGTGGGGGGTAGCCTGTCGGCCTCACATTCCAGAGGTCGCGAGTTCGAATCTCGTAACGTCTTTTTTTATTTATTTTTTTTTATTTGGACTTTTTCCTTAGCCTGAAAAGACGAATGTCGAGTGACCTTAAGCTCCATAGACTCCGAGATTATTTGAGCATCATTTCACAGATGCCATTCATTCTTCGATATAACCAAACAGGTTAAAGGACGTTAAGCTACAAAAAAAAAAAAAAAAAATGAAAATAAGGTGAGGTTACCCAAGTAACAATCAAAGCTAAATTTTAAAATACCAAATACATTTATTTACCTCAGTGTTATCAACACGAGAAAGCTCGTCAATAAAGTAGCTTAAACGGAACCAAGCAAGTATTCCTATTTAATGTAAGGATAACGGGTGTCTCAAAACTTCTCCCACGGTTGGTAACGGAACTATGGAGGGGGAGAATTACTTTTAGCAGGTTTGTTCTCCCTTATCCTACTTGAACAATGCTGTGAAAACTGCGTGCTTATAGGCAATACTGTTTGTTTGTGCTTGTGAAATGAACTCACATTGCTAACCATGGAAGAGAGAACCTTTCAGTTTATTTGGACACTATGTACATAGCACGTATAGAGAAGGTAATGTAATGCACCCAAAAATTCGATTCCGAGATTTCACCGGAAATACATGTTTTGAGACCTCCTGAATCCAAAAAAAAAGCATTTTTAGAAAAATGTCCGTGTGTAACTGTCTGTCTGTCTGTATGTCTGTGTGTGTCTGTCTGTATGCCTGTCTGTATGTCTGTGTGTGTGTCTGTGTGTATGTGAGTGTGTCTTTGGGCAGCATATCTCAAAACCGAAAAGTCCGTTAAAAACCAAACTTGATATTTAGGTTTGGTATCTTCCAAGAATGCGGCACGACGATCTTCAAGAAAATCCCCCAACTCCAAACTACCCTTTTTCGAAAATTTTGATTTTATAAAAAGTGGCTCTAACGATTTTGATTAAAATATTGCATATTAAAGATATTTACCTGACAAATAAAATGTATATCTTGAATTTTCTGGGAATAGCCTCTGAAGATTACTTTATTCTGGATGAATTTTGCATAACTACTATACCGTAAGATATGGACAAAAACTTAACACAGTTGTAGAGCACATTAAAACACACAATTTATGTCAAATACTTTTTTTCGTGGAGTTGATCGTTTTTGAGATATTCCTTGTTTTTGGTTACAGCATTGAAAAACTTAATAGTTTTCTCATACAGGAATTTGCCAACTCATGTCCATACACACAAACGAATTTCAATCACGCAGTAACCAGCTTTTGGCTTTCACTTTAACCTATGGTACTCCCTTATTTCGCTTCTACTTACAATAAAGCAAGAAATAAGACTATTTCTGCTAATTTTTCTCGATTAGCATGAGATATATCAAAGAATAAGCTTATTAACAATAACCTGTAACAGAGATATAGAAAAAGTCATGTGAATGGAACGCATCAGATTTTTTTTTTTTTTTTGCATTGTCTTTAACGCTCGCTTTTACTACTTTTTCCCCAGCAGGGGATGACACTGTTGTTTCATGGAATAAAGATGGATCACCGGTGGATTATGATGCTGGAGAAAACCCTTCCTTGAGCCGCTTTGTCCACCACAAATCTCACATGTAATCGTTTGGGATCGTCCTGATGAGAGGCGAGTGGTCTAACCACTCGGCCACGGCGTTTTAGGTTGACGTATTCTTTGATGGTGATAAAAATAAAAAAAAAAGTAAAACGTAAATTTCTTGAACGTCTTTCACATTCATCATATGCTCATACATAACAGGTTTAAATACTAAATTCCGTGAAACCGAGTCTGTACATGATGCTTCTAAAAGCGGTAGGCATAAGATTTTAACGCATGCTAAATACGGCGAAATTTCAGATGTAAGTTAAGAACTCCACTAAATGAATACCGAAATCTGATAGGAAACAATGTGCAGACACCACATAGATATGTTAGTAAGGAAATGAAATTACGTATAATGTATTGTACCCTGAAAACACACTGAATTAAAGGAAGAAATCACAAATTATGTATACATGATTATGAGGGAAACCGAAAGAAGAACAAAAGAGTCTGCCCCTAGGGAAGAGGAAAAAGGTTCTAACAGCTTCTGTGATAGTGGTAGATAATTATTCTCAATTTTAACGCTTGTCTTCATTCTCAACAATAACTAGCGAGATCCGTTGCCAACTGGAAGATCAAGCGCGAACGTGCTAACGCAATCACCTCACTGCGGAGAGAGATTTAAGACACCACAGGTCTTGTACTATCCCTCATATTGACATGTGATCGGCGATTCCGAACACCCTGTATTTGGTCTTGTAGTCGTTTTGAGAACCCTACAATAGTGGAAGGAACTATCGCCTACTGCAGAGCGGCTATAATCCCAGAGAGACGAGGGAAAACTGGATGATTTATTAATATCCTGGAACACTGGAAAGCTTTGAGCTACTTACCACAAAGGCAAGTCAAACACTGCAGACGCTTCGAGCTGCCTTGTTACCATGGAACCATGCATTAGAAAACACGATGACCGCATTCCGTCTGCAGACCTCGGTTCGAAGCCCGGTACGTCGTTTTTTATCCGCGATAAAGAGCAGTATTTATTTATTATGCAGAAGACGTTGAATTGAGGATCGATCTCGAGTCCCGCAGAGGGTAGAGGGGTAAAGGGAAGCTGTTTGCTACGCCCCACCCCTCTCCATAATCCAAGATGTCGCTCGGCGTTGGAGGAAGGGAGTCATACTTGGCCATTGATCGGAGCTGTGTGCTGCGAATCCTAGAAGCACACCACGATCATGGCAAGATGTCGAGCAAATAACCTTGTATATGGATGATGTTACAGAGAAGTGAACGTTTCGACGTTGACTGGAATTAATATTAATTTCACAGAAGCGAGGATGAGGATTTAAAGAGAACTCTCTCACTTTCACACTCTCACTCTCTCTCACTCTTTTGAAAAGATTTTCCTTTCTGTAGAGCTTCCTACAGTAGCTGCCATACAAAAATAGATCCTAAAATAATTTCTTTTTAGAAGTAATGAAAATAGTTATACTAAAAATAAAGTCTAGTTACTTTCTCAATACGTGCTGTGTACATAGTGTATAGAGAAGGTATTGTACTCCAACCAAAAATAAGATACCGAAATTTCATTGGAAATATATGTTTTAGGTTCCCCTGTATCCAAAAAAATATTTTTAGAAAAAGGTCTGTGCATGTGTACGTCCGTGTGTCTGTGAACACCATAACTCAAAAACGAACAGTCGTTAAAATCAAACTGGTATTTAAGCCTAGCATCTTCCAGATGCGACGACACGAATATTTTGAGAAAAATCCTCCCACAGCAAACTCGTATCATAGAACTTTATTCGCAAATTTTTATTTTCTCAAAAACGGCTCTAACGATTTGGATTAAAATATCGTATATTAAAGATATTTAGCCATTTTTGAGAAAGTAAATTTTTTTAAAAAATTTTCCATGTAAAGCGTAGTCTGTGGTAGGGCGATTTTTCTCAAAATCTTCGTATCGCATCCCTAGAATATATTAAACTTAAATGCCAAGTTTGGCATTCTACCGACTTTTCGTTTTTGAGTTATCGTGATCATAGACACACGGACACACACACGGACCTTTTTCTACAAACGCTTTTTTTCGATGCAGGGGACCCTAAAACATATATTTCCGGTGAAATCTCGGTATTGAATTTTTGGGCACAATACAATACTTTCCCTATACACTATGTACACAGTACATGCAGAGAAAGTAATAGGTTAATATGTATACATAGTAGATACATACCGAGAGTTCACGGGAAATATATGTTTTGAGGACCTTTGAATAAAAAAAGTATTTTATAAAAAGGTCCATGTGTGGTTTTACATTATAATTCAAAAGCGTAAAATCTGTTAAATACCAAACTTGGTATTTAGGTTTAATATCTTCCAAGGATAAGACATGAGCATTTTCAGAAAAATTCCCCCACTTCAAACTAATATTGCATGGAACATTCTTTGAAATTTTCTATTTGCTAAAAAATGTTTCTAAGGATTTGTATTAACATTTCATACATTAAAGATGTTTACATGACAACAAACTATATCCAGAATTTGTTAGAATAGTCCGTGAAGTTCTCTTCATTCTGAGTAGCTTTGGCGTAATTGGTAAACCGTAAGAGATAAAGGTTTGTTATTTTCTTACCTTATTTAACGTACGCTTATCCAAATCTTAGTAATCGTGCCCCCTGATCTACAAGTTACATGCTAGCCTCTGGTTTCCAATATCGTGGTTTCAACCCGGGGGAGAACAATAGATTTTTTCGAACATAATAATCCTTAGCATGACTTCCTTTGGAAGAAAATAAAGCCGGTGGTCCCGTGCAGTAGATTTAATAATATAGATACCTAATAACAAAATTAAGCAGTCTTTCATTACCTATACAGAATGGGATGTTAAGAAATATTTATGAAGTCAAAACCCTAGCATCCTATCATGAGTGTTTTTGGCACATGATTTGTATGAAATCAGCGGTATGAATTTAGCGGTAGCTAATGTCAGCTAAACTAAATTGTGTTTCTTTCATATAAGGCATGAAGTAAGTAACGGAAACTAAATATATACACGTGCATTGCAAATCTTTCCCCCTGTTTCACCTTGCCCGCTTTTTGTAGTAACTAGGGTGCTGAGCAATCCAGTTGGTAGAACTGGATCCAAGATATCCTTTATGCATGGTTTTGCGTGGGGTCTAGATAAAATTAGGTTCGTTTGTCATAGTGGAATAGAGTTTTAAATTATCTAGTAGCAAAGCTATATGTTGCACGATATCTTATAAATTTTAATGCCATATAATAATAATTGAATGAATGAAGTGAATTTATTTCCACTTAGGGTAATGTATTAGTGAAATTTTGAAAAGATGTCTTATTGAAAAGTATACAAGTTATTATACACAATAATGGTAATATTTTTGCCATGTATAAAATTTATAACTTGCATGGTTAATTAAATAATATTTTACTGTCTAAATTCATTGTTATAATAAAATAATCTTCGTGATGATTTTTTAAAAATATTCACATACAAAAATCCAGTTATATAGCAAATGAGTTTAGTCGCAGATAAGTATGTTCTTTATATCACCCCTAATTAGTAGAGAAAAAATGATTACCTTTTGTAATCTCCAAAATTCTTGACTATTCAAAATTTAATAATTTATTTACCAAAGTTAGGGCATTGTAAGTATATAACAATTTTATTTAATGTGCTTTTGAGAAACAGTATAACATTTTTTAAACAAATTGGTGAAGCATTAATCACGTGGAACATCTTGAATACGAATAAGTGTTGGAAAAAAAAAAACTTTAGAGAAAATAAGGATTATGTTTGGATTGCCTATAAATGAGCATGTGCCTATGCCTTTATCACTTCAGTTAATTTGTAGTTTAAATATGCCAAGTAGGAAAAATGATATAAATTACAAAATTTAAAAAATAAAATAAAATTTTATTGTGAACCAAAAAATGCTTTTAATTTTCACAATTATTGGCCAAACTTCACAGATATACAGATATACCTTAATATACAGTAAGTTTGTGTATACCTAAATATTTTACAATCACCTGTTTATGCAAGAAAATACAGTAATACTAATAACTAGCGACTCTTCCCAAGTTAGTGCAGCAAAGTGGCCCGAATACTTTCAAACTTGTGGTTATTAAACTATCAGCCCAACTTAGATCTAGACTTCATCTCAATCTATATCTAAGTTAATTTATGTTTCTACCCTATCTAATCTCCCATTTTTTTTCTTCAACCATGAGTAATAGTAAGTTTGAAAGATAGTACATATAAAGTACAATTTTGAGAGGGGATATTTTTTTTCTTATTTTTGGTTAAATTAGCTCAAATGAATGCCAATTTAGATTTTAAGTCCAGCGAATTTGTTTAAAGTACTGAGAACAAGTCTCTTAGTTAAAGACGGCAACAAATGTGTAAAACTCTAATTACAGCAAGTATAAACAGGGCACATGGACAAACAACAAAAAAGAAGAGATTTCGCTATCTCCAAATTAGTATATGGAAAAGCGTCTGATTTGGAATAAATTAACTCTCAAACGGGATTACAAGTCCAAATCTCTATTTTTCATAATGTTCTACACGACACTGTATTTCTATTTTACTGCATCAGAGTTACATGAAAGATTACAACCTCAAGACTGGCGTCCCTTTGAAGAAAGAAATGCTTATTCACATTTTCTTAAAATTTCATATTAAATTATAATTTTAAAAAACCATATGTATCCGTTGCTTTGTTTGCGAAGTATTTACGATTTATTCACATACATTTAGTGTTATTTAGTTGTTCGATTTCTATTATAGAATTGAATTCGACTAGGACAACATACTGAAACCTTCTAGAGAAGATACAAATTTTCTCTGTAACTATGTGAAATAATTAACTAAAATTACGCTTGAAAATATTGCGTATTAAAAATATATTATACGTCGTATACAAGCATAACACAATAAAAATAAGCTACAACAAAACGAACAACAGAATGGAGACTCAGCCATGAGTAGGTATTACATCATCAATCTGTAAAAGTTCTGACCGAATTTCCCCCCGAGACACAGAAACTGGACTTACTTCATACTAATTGAGAAAAATTAGCAGATGTAGTCCTATTACTGGCTTCCTTGTAAGTAGAAGCGAAATAAGGGAGTACCATAGCTTAAGTGACAGTCAAAAGCTGGTTGCTATGTGACTGAAGTTCCTTTGTATGGACAGGAGTTGATAAATTCCTGTAAGAGAAAATTATAATTTTTTAAAGCTGAACCCAATAACAAGGAATATCTAAAATACGATCAAATCCACGAAAAAGTGACAAAAATTTGGTGTTTTATCTGGTCTACACTGTTTGTGTACTAAGTTTTAGCCTATCTCTTACGGTTTATCAGTTAGGCAAAATTCAATAAAAATGATCCTAAATAAAGAGGTCTTTAGAGACTATTCTTAGAAAATTCAAGAAACATATTTTATTTGGCATGTATATATCTTAAACATAAGAGATTTTAATTAAAATCATTAGTGCCATTTTTGAGAAAAACAAAAATTTCGAAAATGTTTCTATGTAAAGAGTAGTTTGGTGTGGAGGGGATTTTCTTGAAAATCTTCGTGTCGCATAATTGGAAGATACCAAACTCAAATGCCAAGTTTGGTATTTAACGGTGACACACACACGCACACACCCACACACACACGTATCTTTCTCTAAAAATGCTTTTTATGGATTCAGGAGACCCAAAACGTGTATTTCCGGTGAAATCTCGACATCGAATTTTCAAAGGAATACAATACATTCTCTATCTACTATGTAAATTGTACATGCGGACTAGAGAAAGTAAAAATCTAATGTGTTCCTATTTCATGACACTCTACCTATTCTGTAAGGAACTATTCATACAAAGGTTGTTCTTCTATTTTGTGCTAATCGAGATAAACATTAAAATAAATTAGTTATTACTTAATTTTTAATATGAAAATTGTACTAAGGGGTTACACTAGGTTAAAGCGATAGAAAAATCTTTCAAAAGCTGATTGCTGTGTATTGAAATTCGGTACTCTTTGCATGGCCAGGGATAAAATAAAAGAATTGTATGACAAATTCCCGTATGAGAAAGCTTCTATTTTAAAATTGAAACTGTTAATCAGGAATATCTTGGAAATGGGTTTGCTCCACGACAATAGTGCATAAAACATAAATTGCATATTTTGACGAGATCTACATTTTTGTGAGCATATGTTTATCTATCTCTTAGGGTTTGCCAGTTATGCAAAATCCCTTCCGAATGAAGAGAACTTTAGATGCTATTCCCAGGAAATTCACGATATAATTTGATTTGCCATTAAACATTTTGAAAACATTTCCAAGTAAAGAGTGAGGATTTTCTTGACACTGACATACACGGACTTTTTTCTAAAAATGCTTTCTTTTGGATTAAGGGGAGCCTAAATCTTGGTACCGAATTTTTGGTTGGAGTGTAATAGCTTCTGTACTATTTACTGTGAACGAAATAGAAAAAATTAAAAAGGAATAGTATGAAAACATTAAATACGAAGTTTAAACGATAAACTGGGATAATAGGCAAAAAATTCAGTCCATCTAAAACACGCATATGCATTTGAAACCCACGGGAATTAGATTTTGACAGCTATTATAGCCGAAGGCAAGGTTATTGAGAAAGTGCAACAGAATAGCGTTTAACTATTCCTTCTCCAAGGAAGGAAGAAAATATTGATATAGTATTTTCTTACCTTATATATTAATTATTATTCCTCTCATAGTATCTTTAATTGCATAATGCATGCATAATAGTTAGTTAAATTAATTTACACGCATAAATACTGCATAGAATGACAAACTCTTGGCATATTGTTGACTACGAACGGATTTGAACCCTGCTTCGTCTAACAACGTGCCTCATTCCCTCCCTTTCTGCAATTCATTCAGACATCAATTTTCGTCTGTCTCCTGATATGTGACTTCATTTCCATCTCTTCTACAACACAAGGGTCACTGTATTGTTTCCCCACTTTTCTCTTTTTCTGCCAGCCGTCTCTTTTCCCTCCATTTATCGCGCTTTTTTTCTACTTCGGCTCCGCTCGGCAAGAATCGACAGCCGATTCGCTTCATCTTTTTTTCCCTCTCTTCGTTCAAATCCCACTTCGCGGTGTGCACATTAAAACCCGCGCGGAGAAAGAAAACGAGAGCATTTTCTCGCTTTACGACTAGAAAATGTCTTCCAGGAGCGTTGCTAGGCGGGCTGCGGATATTCCGGGGTTGTATATATATGTAGAAGGGCCACGCCCAAAATCTTGTGGTCCACGAAAATCCGGCGATTAGCTATATAAGAGATTAACATGGAAAGAAAAACGAGATATCTTAGGAAATGCTTATTTTAGCGCTGCTTATTGGTGAAGGCAACATAGTTAAAAGAGAAATGCATAAGAAGAAAAGGAAAATCGCCTTCGTTTTCGTGTAGGTGTTAAGCGTTGCTTGCAAGCAGTATTGATTATAGAGGCTGACCCAAGCGTCTTTCCTGTTCATGCGAGTAGACAAAGGAACATGGAAACCAGCTTCGTATTGCAAGCTTCTCCTGCTTTGCGGAGCTAAGGATGCAAATGTTCGGGAAAAAGCACGTAGACGTTTCCTTTATCACACAGCTAGAAAGAGTTTAAGCTTCGGTATAAGCCGAGGTTTTAATATTTCTTCAAAGTTTTTTAACTGCATTTCTTTGTTTCTTGATTTATGACACTAAGCTATTAAAACATCCATTTTTCTTTACGTTTAAGTCTTAATTTAGAATCAAGTACCTACACGTTAATTTTAACAAAATATTGATAATGATCATGCCATTAAAATTAATAAAATATTTAATGCCATTTAGTAATACTTCTCTTTTGTATCAATAAAAGCAATACTGCCAAAATACTTTTTTAGTATAATTCCTATAATATACAGTTAGGAGCTAACAATTACGCTTTGAGAGTACCAATAACTGAACATTTGTTTACATTTTTAAAAAAATAAACATTGAATTTATGTCCAAAAAATAGTTAAACCTTAAAATGTTTTTTTTTTTTAAATTCTTTTATATTATACTGAGTAACAATACATGATATATGAATAATTTTTTTGAAAAAAAATATTAAAGATAACGTATTATATAAATGTTTACACATGAATTATTTTAAATATCATATTAACATAAACATTTATACTAAATTCATTAACATAAAAGTTATAGTTTACATAATATATATGTACATAAATTCTTTAACACAAGTATAAATAACTTAATAAATAACACATTTTCTTAATTTAACATGAATTTTAAAATTCAACACGTAATTATTTAAATGATCGATTGTACAGGTTCTAATAGTCAGTATTTGCTCCCAATGACCTATATTCGACTTTAAATTTTCTTACAATTTTTAGTATTTAAACTGTCGCACATAATGTAGTTTGCAACCCACTCTGTTCAAATTTTCAGAGAAAATGAAATGAAATTACTGCACATGGTTCAATATTTGATATAATTTGAACACGAGGATGAATTGATAAAAAAACATTTATATTAAGGTTAAAACTTAATTTTGAGAAAACCAGAGGTGTGAATGCAGTAATATATTTATTCTTTCAAAACTATACTTTTTCATTCTGTGGAATATTTAGTTAATTTGCACAATTAAACTAAAATATTTTTAAAAAATAAATATTAAAGATTACTACATGAAACACACGTAAATACACGGGTATGTGACTACATTTTCAAAACT
Organism: Hymenopus coronatus; assembly: GCA_030762935.1. NCBI lineage: Eukaryota > Metazoa > Arthropoda > Insecta > Mantodea > Hymenopodidae > Hymenopus > Hymenopus coronatus. The sequence goes on along the minus strand of CM060892.1, from coordinate 54,522,603 downwards.
TTGAATATAGTCTTCAAGAGTTAGACATTTTACCTCTGCCTACCCTTAAACATTTATGATATAGTAGATAACTGTATCAAAAAATATCTTGAAGTGGAATTAATGATGCTAAATTTTACAAAATGTTAAGAAAAAATGCATAATTTAATGTATCGTAATTCATAAAAATAAGCTGTGAAAACAGAACAACTTTATTTTAAATGCTAATAGCCAAGTTGTTACAATAAATTACTATGTTTAATATTATAGAACTATAATGATAATACAAAGTAAATCTAAAAATCACATTTAAAGTCTATAAACTGGATGAAGTTAAATTGCTGCACATGATGTCACTTAAATGGTTCAGGATATGATATAATTTGACCACGAGGATGAATTAATAAACAAAATTTATATTAAAACTTTGAGAAAACCAGAGGTGTGAATGCAGCAATACTTGAATTCTTTCAAAATTCAATTTTTTCATTCTTGTAATATGGAATATGAAACAGTTCTATGAAACAGTTACAAATTATTTATCTTTGATAATACGTTTTCTTTAGAATTTCACATCCCCTCCCTTATTTACAATTTGTGTAGTATGCGATATTATTTTGAACATCAACTTTCTCATATTTTATCAACTCTTTGCTCCTAATACCGATAGTACAAGTAGACTCTAAAAGTATCTGTTTGTAAATAATTCTAAAATGTTATTTCCCTTTTATCAATATTAAAATGTGCATTCCAGCCATTCGAAAACATTTTATTAATGGGAGAAATAGATATACTTCTTCTAACAAGCATTTTAATCGCACTATTTTTTGAAAGTTAAAGTTACAATCATCGTGTGAAACTAAACTGAATGTCATATTTAAAGAAAGGAGCCTAAAGTTTTCAATTGGCAAAACGAATTAATTGTAAGAATTATTACTAAAAAGGAAGAAACGTTGAAGTATTACATTTTCACAAATTTCACTACCACTCTCATATCAAATATTTTTACAAAATCTTATAGTTACATTTATATTTGTTAAATGGAGTAAACTTTTGCAAAAACGATTTTAATACAGATTTCATTACAAATGCAAGGGAGATGCAGGAGTCTGAGACGAAAGTATAATCTTTAAAAATCGGATCGCTATGTGATAGTTTTGAAGTTTCACTTTTTGTTCAACCAAGAGAAGAATTAAAACATCAGGTGTTACATTCACATGACATTTCCTGCTCTATATCGTTTATAACCGTTGAACAAACTATTCTTATGAAAGCTTACTTTTTAATCTAATTTACTTTAATGTAGACAAGTCTGCAAAAATTGCTACTATACACAGCTCGTTATAGATATAAAGGGAATAGCTATAGTTAAATGTATAAAAAATTTATACTATTTTTTTTCCTTTAAAATCTCATACTCTTCCAAAAGCAATCGCGAGAAAATCGGCAGAATTTAAAGAATAACAAAGGAATCATAGAACAAATTATTTGGAATAAATTACATGTTTTAGAAAATGTAAATTTGTGCAGTACGTGTTCCTTTATTCCTCAAAGTTTTCTAGTTATACAGGATTATAAAAATTATAATTGTTATTTTATTATTATTTCATTAGTATTTTATTAGTATTTCATCATTATTATTTCTATGTGAAAGAAGAAAACTTCTCCGGCTTTTCTTAGAAAGTGAATATGTATATTTTAAATGTCATGTAAATATTTTTAATAAATGTTATTTTATTCAAAATCTTTGGACACATTTTATAAGAAAGTCAAACATTTCGAAAACTGGTATTTATAAAGGATGGTTTGGGGTGGAGGAATTTCTTTAATATCTTCGTGTCACTATTTGGAAGAAATTTAACTTAAATACCAAGCTTATATGGCTATTCTTTATGAATTATCCAGTGCATAATACATACACTCACACACCCACACACGTTTAGGATGTTTAACCGTTATCTTTGGTAGCTGTGACTCAAAAGCGGTAATTAGGTTAAAAATATAATTTTGGCTTTTCCCAAGAAGCCGCTCCCCATGGCCACGCTCGCTAAAGCGTCTCGCTTTGGTGCTTCGTGGGCAGGGGATCGTGGGTTCGAGTCCCGCCTTGGGCATGGGTGTTATATGTTTGTGCAATGTGTCTATGTTTGTAAAGGAACAGTAAAACCTACGGGGGTAAAGGTAAATGGGGATACAGCGCCGTAGTCCTGATCAGACACCGGTACTGTTAAAAAAAAAAAAAAAAAAAGAAAAGGATGCAACGCGATGGTTTTCAATAAAATTTTCACCGTAAAATACCCTTAGTATGAAACATGTATCGAAAATATTTATTTTCTCAAAATATTTCTAACCTTTCGATTAAAATGAAAATGCATATATTTAACTATTTGGGAACAGCCTCTGAAGTCATCTCATTTTGAATGTTTTCTGCATTACTGATCAACCATAAGAGGAACATAAAATATTTTTGCCTAGAGAAACAATGTGAAACTCCTTAAAGTATACAGTTTTTTTCTACGATTAACCGTTTTGGTAATATTCTTGTTATCATTTGAATTTTGAAATACATATACCTACTCTTCTGAATTCGTTATTTCATCCTTACTTTCTCTAGCCCGTAGGCACAATCTACATAGTGGATAGAAAAGGCATTGTTTTGCATCCAAAAATTCATATCAAGATTTCACCGGAAATACATGTTTACAGACACCCTAAAAATCTCACACCTCACTATTCTTTATATGGAATATTTTTCGAAAATTTTGGTTTTCTCAAAAATGGCTCTAGCAATTTTTATTAATATGCCACTTGTTTAAGATATTCTTATGACAAACGAACTATATATCATGAATTTTCTGCAAATAGCCTCTAAAGACCTCTTTATTCTAGCTGAATTTTGCGTAACTGGTAATTTGTAAGAGATAGACAGAAAATTACTGCACAAAAATTAAGATAACGTTAAAACACACAATTTATATCATATGCGTTTTTTTCGTGGAGTTGACCATTTCTGAGATATTCCTTGTTATTTGTTTCAGATTTATGATACCTTTCTCACACGAAAGGTTGTAAACTGCTGGCAATGCATAGAAAAGTATTTCAACCACATGGAAACCAGTTTTTAAAAGATTTGATTATCGTTTTAGCCTAGTGTATCCCTTTATATTCCTTTTACTTACAAGGACCCAAATAAAAAGTACAATTTAGCACGAAGTGGATAGAAGAATAAGATTTTAACAATAATTTGTTACAGAAATGTAGAGAAAGTCATGTGAATGAAGCACAGAGCTTTTCATTTCAGATTTTATTTAGGAGAGAGCGTCCCTTTACTGCTCTTAGGAATTTCATCTCAACCACTAGTATTTTCCTTTAATCAATTTTATTTAATGTCCATGTTTCGGATCCGTAAAGGAAGGCTGGTATTGCCATTACTTTATAAACTTCATTTGTATTTCTTTTCTGGCTTTAGTTTTGAGGCACATGTTTGTTGTGCCAAACATTTGCTGAAACATTTGTAGATTATTACTAAAATCACTTTTTTTATAATTTATATTTGTATCTAAATACTTAAAAGTCTTGAATTGCTCTAATGTAATGACATTAACTACTATTTTGGTTCTAACAGTATGTTTAGCTTGGAAGATCACTGATTTTGTTTTATTCGTCGAAATTTTAAAATTAAATTCTCGCATAGCCTGTGTAATGTATACACTGCTTTTGTAATGGTTACCTTGCTAATTTCATATACTCAAGGTCTTGGGTTCAAACACAGCGGAGGACGATGACTCTTTTCGGACGTAAAAATCCTTAGCATGGTTTCCTTCGGAATGGAAGTAAAGCCGTTAGTCCCGTGTCGTAGATTTACAGCACGTAAAAGAACCTCAATCCTGATAAAGAAGTCTTTAAGCAAAGTTAAGCAGTATTTCACGCTCAGTATAGAATATGACGCTGAGAACCACAGCAGTTAAAGAGCGTCCATAAATAAAACACAATTTCTATTTCCATTTTGCAGCTCGTCTTCCGTTTTGCTTATAATTATTTGATCATCCGTAATAGCATCGTCTTAAATATAAAAGTTTAAAATGCATTTAATTTTATTATGGCATTTCACAATTAAATTAGCAGGCCGAATGGATTCAAGGAACGAAGTGTTGTAAATTTTGCAAACTATAATACCCTACTAGTTTTAATCTGAATTTATAGCCTCTGGTAGTGAACGTCTAGGTAGCAGCTTCCTCTGCTTAAATCGATGGCTCATCCGAAGCTTTCTTGCTGAAGCCTGTCCTCCCCCTCCCCCTTGTGTTGCAGTAGTCACCCTTCGCTGCCTGCCGCGAAAACCTTGCACGACCGGAATGGCACCCTCGCCATGCAACCCTCTCATCGTGGTCTGTTTCTCTCTTACTGCTTCTAGACTGTTCCTTGTTTCCAGGCAGAAACCGTACATGAGCCCAAATATTCTCAATTTTATATCTTAAAGATTACATTATCAAGTAATATATCAGAAAACTAGAGACATATATCACAAAAGCAGAGAACAATCAAAACTACTGATACATCCTTGTGTAGTTGTCATAAAGTGAAGGCCAAATGGAATAACAGTTTAAAAAATCTGATGTATTACATCAAACTTTCTCTGCATCTCTGTAACAAATTATTGTTGAAAGCTTTATTCTTCTATCTACTTCATGATAATTGAGAGAAACATTAGCAGAAATTGTCCTTATTATTTGGCTCCTTGTAAGTAGAAGGTAAAAAATCTAACGTGTTCAATTTACGTGATGTTCTCTAGTTGTTCGGTTATAAAACCTTTTACTTATAACATTAATCTGTAATCTAAATCATACTAATCAAGATAAACATAAGCAGAATTAGTCTCATTATCAGCTTCCTTGTAAGTAGAAGGGAAATAAGAAAATGCACAGGCTAAAGCGATAGTCTCATTGTTTCAAAGCTGGTCGCTATGTGAGATAGTTGGAATTCCAACCTCTTTGCTTGCCAGGAATAAACAAAGAGAAACGAGAAGAAAGATATCTCCCCGTTCGAGAAGATTAAAGTGGGTTAAAATTGAAACTAATAAGCCGGAAAATCCCGAAAACGGTTAACTCTACAAAAAAAAAATGTATGACTACTTGTGTGTTTTAATGAGATCTACATTTATTGTGTAGTAAGTTTTTATATTTCTGTTATAGTTTGCCAGTTATACAAGTCATCCAGAATACAAGTCTTCAGAGGCTATTCCCAGAAAATTCAAGGTATACACTTCGTTTTTTTAATCAAAATTGTTAAAGCCATTTTTGAGAAAATCAACATTTTCGAAAACCTTCGTGTCACATGCTTGGAAGATACTCAGCTTAAATACCAAGTTTGGCATTTAACCGACTTTTCGTTTTTGAGCTTTGCTGCCCATAGAAGTAGACAGATATACACACACGGACCTTTTTCTAAAACTGCTTTTTTGGATTCAGGGGGCCGGTGAAATATCGGTATCGAAGTTTTTGGATACAATACCTTCTCTATATACTATGTATCTAGTACGTGTAAGGAAAGTAAAAATCTGATGTGTTCTATCCACATGACTCTAGCTGTTTCGCAAACAAACTAATCTTACAAAACATTGTTCCTTCATCTACTTCTTGAGAGATAAACATTAACAAAATTGGTCTTATTACTTGCTTCTTTGTAAGCAGAAGGGAAATAAAGTGCTAGTCAAATCCGTTAAAAGCCATCACTGTATGAAACAACTGAAATTCCGTTCTCTCTGCTTGTCAAAAGTCGAAAAGAATGGTGGCCTCCCGTTTGGGAAAAGTAACTTAAAATTGAAACTAATTACACGTGATATCTCGGAAACGGTCACCATTAAAAAAAGTATATGATATAAATTGTGTGTTTTAACAAGATCTATACTTTTGTGGGGTAAGTTTTTGTCTCTTACCTTTACCAGTATTTACCAGAAGTACTTGCAGGCTATTCGCAGAAAATGCAATTTATACCATATGTTAGGGATGAAAATGTGTTACTCAATGTAAATTGACATTTTCCAGGAAGAGGAAAATGCCAGTTCTTGTGAAGAGGTTGTTTATAAGGAGTCATAATTTTCCACGCCTCACTGTAATCCCAGCCTCCCACATTCCTTCATATTTTCTGCGTTTCTCTTTGCCCATGCGTACGAATAATTCATTTTAATTTTGTGCAACATCAAGTTTTTTCCACTTCCTCGAAACCTTTTCCATTCATCATTCTTCTTCAGCTCATCATTTTTCTTTTTTAGTCCATTGTCCTAGTTTTTCTTCTTTCTGATCAGTTCTTATATTTGTTTGTCCTTCTCGGTAATTTCTTTATAATCTCTTTCTCTCGATGTAGCAACGTTATATACTCTACAATATACATTGCCACATTCTACAAAAAGTAGATGTTACTTTTTCAGTTGTTCTTTCTTCAAGATTCTGCAGCAGATTTCTGTCTCTCTCTCTCTCTCTCTCTCTCTCTCTCTCTCTCTCTCTCTGTTTTAAACGTTTAAGTTTCTACTTGCATCCCGTTTTCGATGTTTTATTCAATAATGATATCGCATCCTAATCATACAAATATGTGATATAAAAATTTGTATTCTTCTGCTTTGTTTAGATTTAAACTATACCATTTCTTTAAAATGTCGGATATTCTCCGCTGAAATATCTTTTAGGTGTTCGGGTTGGAACATTTATATGATTGTATTAGAATAAAATGGTTTTAGAAAAATCAGTAGGATGAATAGGTGGCTTAACGATGGTTTGGGCTTACACAAAGCATAGGAGGGAGACAAATAGCAAAAATGAAAATCTGATGTGTACCATTCACATGACTTTCTCTATATCCCTGCACAAACTATTCTTAAAAAACTTATACTTCTATTTATTTCATGCTTATCAGAAAAAATTAGTAGAAATGGTTATTAGTTGCTTCCTTGTAAATAGAAGCGAAATAAGGGACTAACATAGGTTAAAGTGATAGTCAAAAGTTGCTATGTCAATGAAATTCCTTTGTTTGTATGGACAGGAGTTGACAAATTTCTGTATGAGAAAAGCATAAGTTTTTCAAAGCAGAAACCAAAAACAAGGAATGTCTCAAAAACGATGAACTCCACGAAAAAATGTATATAACATAAATTGCGTGTTTTAAAGTGCTCTACATTTTTATGCAGTAAGTTTTTGTCCATCTCTTACGGTTTAGCAGTGATTCAAAATTCCGTAAAATTCATCCAGAATAAAGTACTCTTTAGAGGCTATTCCCAGAAAATTCGAAATATACATTTTATTTGTCAGGTAAATAGCTTTAATATACGATATTTTAATAAAAATCGGCAGAGCCATTTTTGAAAAAATAAAAATTTTTGAAAAAAGTTCCATATAAAGGGTAGTTTGGGATGGGGGTTCTTCTCAAAATCTTCGTGTGGCATCCCTGAAAGATATTAAACTTAAATACCAAATTTGATATTTTAACAATTTTCGTTTTTGAGTTATCGTGTGAACACACACACAGACACACGCGCGCGCGGACATTTTTCTAAAAATACTTTTTTTGGATACAGTGGACCCTAAAACATATATTTCCGGCGAAATCTCGGTATTGAACATTTTGGTGGAGTGCAATACCTTCTCTATACACTATGCACATAGTGCGTGTAGAGAAAGTAAAACTAATGGCTTGGAAAAGAAACTTTAGAAAAATGATGTCCCAATTCGGTAGAAGACTTATCCGTGATGTGTAGATAGAATGCTTACTTCATACTTAACGTTCAGAGCTCGGGTCTCGGTTACGTTGCGTTATCTAAATTCTCATTAGAACCATTTCCCTTATCCTGGGAGAACATTTATATGGGCTTTGGATCTTCGTGTACAGTATCCTTGGAGCATCATTTCGTTTATTTCATTTATTTGCCGTCTGAAACCACTAATTTACACCATTTTTACATCATTTATTTCAAGATTATCTGAATCATCATATGACTTAAATTCAACTAATTGTCTCTTAAAACATATTAGAGTAGCGTAGCAATTACTTCTGATAATGGTCAAGTTAAAAATATTTTATGAATATACTATAAAATAAAATATATTAATGTTTTCGTTGAACTCATCTGCAGCAAGAGCAGAATATTATTTAAAAAGGGCATTTCATAGTTGACCAAAGCGTTTATCCTATAACTGCAGCAATAAAGAAAGGTTTTTTGACCTATGGAAGGCTATCAGTTTGGACGATGATAAGAAAAGGAACATATTAGAACAGGTTCGAGGTTTAATGAAAACATCCGATTACAGAAAAATGAAAAGACTGTTTTAAAAGACGATCTAAATCGACCTACATTATCTAGTCAGGGGAAAAATAAGTCTCGAACCTCAAAACCGGTGATAACAGCAATGTTTTGAGACAACTGGATATGGATACTTAAACCTCAAAGGACAACAATGAAGATGGTTTGGAGAGGTAGATGAAAATTCACCTGCACAAACCTAACGATTGATGAAAATTATGTCTTCGGTCAAAAACTTACAAAAGAAAGTGCATCCACATTTTTTCATTGGATAACTCTCATTATATTCATTAATGCAATTTGATTTAATGTTTTATCTCACCTAAGTTCAATATCAATCATGACGTCGACTTTTAAACAACTTGACTCGGTATCGCTTTTTACTTTCTCTACCAGTTAGAACCTCTATACTGAAATTTCACCGGAAATACATATTTTCAGGACGCCTGAATAAGAAAATCAGTATTTTTAGAAAACGGTCCGTATATATGCCTTTCTAAGTGGACATAACTAAAAACCAAAAACTGGTTAAACACCATACTTGGTATTTAAGTTTAGTATTTACCAAGGATGCGACACGAAGGTTTTCAGGAAAATTCCAAGCTTCGTAACGTAATGTGAAATATTTTTTTATGTTTTTGATTTGGTAAAAATGCCATATATTTGTTATTTAAATGCCATATGTTTAGGATATTTTCCTAACAAATGAAATGTATATCTTGAATTTTCTGGGAATGACCTCTACAGTTCTCTTCACTCTGGACGACTTGATAAACATGCACAAAAAATGTAGATGTCATTAAAAGACACAATTTAAGTCATGTACAGTTTTGTATAGGTGTTCTTTATTATTGGTTTCAATTTTAAAATACAACCTTTTTTCAAACAAGAGTAGCCATGCAAAGAGAACCTAATTTCAATTGTGTCACATTGTAATTTTTTAAAATATTTGACTATCCCTTACTGCGTGGTATTTACAAGGAAGTTTGTAATGAAAGTCTTCATGTAAATGTTTATATACCATACTTAATAGAAAAATAAGCCTTTGTAAAAATACCTGGATGTAGAATAGGTACGAAATCTAAGAACCAAAGAGCTAATATACTTCAAATTATACCATAATTTCTTTTTTACCTCTTTCATGAGAAATTATGTTGGAGATTATTAAAAAAATCTGATGTGTTCCATTCACATGACTTTCTCTACATCTTTGTAACGAATTATTGGTAATGAGCTCATTCTTCTTTCTACGTCATGCTAATCAAGATAAATATTAACAGAAACGGTCGTGATACTTAGCTTCTTTTAAATAAAAGAGAGATAAAGGAACACACTAGGCTAAATCGACATTCAAATGTTTTAAAATGTGTTGCTATGGGATTGAAATCTGCCTATTTGCGTGACCAGAATCTGACAGTTCCCACATAAGAAATGTTTAAGTATTTTAAAACTGGAACTAAAAACAAGGAATATCTCGAAAACTTAACTTCACGAAAAAAAGGTATATAACATAAATTGTGTGTTTTAACAAGATCTACATTTTTGTGGAGTAAGTTTTTATCTATTTCTTACAGTTCACCAGTTATGCAAAATTCAGCTAAATTCATCCAGAGTGAACAGGACTTCAGAAGCTATTCCCAGAAAGTTCAAGATATACCATTCATTTGTGACAGAAATTGTTTAATATGCGGTATTTTAATCAAAGTCGTGATAGCAGCCATTTGAGAAAAACAAAATTTCTCGAATTTTTTCCATGTAAAGGATAGTTAGGGCAGGGAGATTTTCTTGAAAATCTTCGTGTCGCATCCTTGGAAGATATTGAACTTAAATTTCAAGTATCCACGTTTTTTTTTCAAGGAATCTCAAAACATATACTTACGGTGAAATCTCGGTACTGAATTTTTGGGTGGAATACAATACCTTCTCAATAGGTATGTACATAGTACGTTCAGAGAAAGCAATAAGTTTTCGTAAGAATATTCAAATATGTGGATTTAACGCATCAAAATTTTAGCGTTGTGTATTTATTTCCCTATTTCCCCCTACTTACAAGGAAGCAAGTAATAAAACCATTTATGTTAATGTTTATTTCGATTAGATGATGCAGATAAAAGATGTTTGTAGAACAGATAGAAAAAGTCTAGCAAATGGAATACACCAGATTTTATTATAATGTCTTCCGCAGACATTACTGGAAAAGACTAATGAAATCACTCTTCAGAAATCTCTGAGGAGTTGCGCGGTGTATTAGAAGAATGTGCGGCTTTCAAAGCGGGAGATTTTAAACCCACAGCGGAGCAAACTTTTCCGTTATATTTTATAGCCAAAGGGGGAAACGTGCAATTCTTCTCATGCGGCTCCCTCCAGCTTCATCTCAGATGTTCTGCTAAACTGGTTGAAAGAATGAGATACCCTTCTTCCCATAAAGATTAGTTGAGAGATCTGCCTTTCTTTGTGCGGTCCAGAAAAACAGGTTGGCACAAGAGCGAAAGGGCTCGAAAAAACATTTTAGAAGCACGACAACGACGCCGCCACCGCCGCGTATAAAAGAATAAGAAGATGAATTCCCTAATTTTTCTTCGTAAACCCCCGCGCATCTATCCGTCTCTGTCTCTCTCGCCTATTCCTTCAGGGTTGGTGTGAAGATGCGGACTGCGGACGAGGAAAATGAGGGTGGAAGGGAGGGGCAGCGCGGTTTCTAAGCAAGGGGAGAGGGTGTGTCGGGAGGAAGGGGGGTAACCGTGTACAGGCCAAAGCCTCCCTTGACCCACCCGCACCGTTCCTTGCCCAGCCGCAAGGTCTGCACAGCGTCCGAGAGCGCTTACTTTGCATTAACAAATACTGTAGCAAGCTACTAGTCGCTCTCTCTCTACCACCCCCACCTCCTTATGCCGCCGCCACCACCGCCATCAAAGGATCCATAGACTCGGCTCGGGTCGGAGCTGGTGGTGGTGGTATAGTACGCTGCCCATTCGTCTCATTCTCTCTCAGGGACGGAATCTACAACCCCCAAATTGAGAAACGTGAACTCTTGCTCTGCTGGGAAATCATATCAACACTAGGAAAAAAGAGAAAGTTGAAAATACATGTTAATGTTGCCGTCTATAGAAAAACTACGAAGCTACTGTTAGCCAGGTATTCCTAGACTCACACCATCTCATTCAATCGCTTTCCGGCTCTAGATCATCGCGATTGCTTTTCAGAAGAGCTGAACTGCGGTTCTTTTCATCACTAACTTTTATGCTTTGCCCTGAAGTCAATTTAATAGCAGCACTGGAGGTAGAAACAAGGCTGGATTCCTAAGACGAAATCTTACACCTTTTTCCTCATTGACGTGGTTTAAACATCACATTTAGTTTCAAAGGCTATCGTATATTCGAAAGGAGTTTACCGATCACGTAATCGATCGCATCTAAGGTCTGAACATAACTTTGCCCAGTATCTCCTAACTCGTTGGCTGATGTGGTTGTGCGGTATAAAATAGTTCCTGGGATATGTAGTCAGACTGAAAAATTCAATGGCATAACAGGGATTTGAACCATGGCCGCGCCGTGGCCGAGAGGTTACACCACTCGCTTCTCACCTAGGCGGCCCGGGTTCGATCCCAAGCGACCGCATGCGAGATTTGTGGTGGACAAAGCGGCGCTGGGTCGGGTTTTCTCCGGGTTCTCCGGTTTCCCCCACCATTGGTGCTTCATCTTCATTCACATATCATCAGTGTCACCGCCTGCGGTGCCATAAGTAGTTAAAGCGGCGTTAAACACTACCAAAAAAAAACGACAAATGCCGATCCCGGTGGCCGCGCTCGCTAAAGTGTCTCGCTTTGGCGCTTCGCGGTGCACAGGATCGTGGGTTCGAGTCCCGCCTTGGGCATGGGTCTTTCTGTGTTTGTAAATGTGTCTATGTTTGTGTATGTGTATGTGAAAGGAAAACTTAAAGAATAAAAAAAATGTCTACTAAGGAAATATAGGAAACTGGAAAGAAAAAAAAAAAAAAAAAAAGATCTCCCGGTCTCTAAACGGTTGCTCTACCACTGTGCTAATGTCAACATGCTGGTATGGAATTAAATTTCTCAACTGATTCGTATGGTAAACCACAAGGTGATCCCAAAAATAAAAGAAACAAAAATAACTAAATTGTGAAAAAAACAATGAAAGCATTTCTATATTTACATTAATACATCCTAAGAGAATTATCAAATTAGCACTTTTATAGCCACATGAATAAAATATATTATTTAACAAATGGTAATGTATATAAATTTCGATGTGTTGGAGATAGTTAGGGTTTAAGCAGTGCATTGTTTCTGGTACTTTGTACGTGTTTAATTCTGCTATTTCCTTCACTACGTTTCTTATTAAAAAAATCGGTAAACTGCTGTTGATCGCAGGAAATTAATTTCTGTGTTTCTATTAGACGCATGATTATTTTATTCAGAATTTTAAGGAGTTTTTTTTTCATCTAATATACTTTTGGATAAAACATAACATTTGAAATGAAAGATGTACTTAGCAAATATTTTAGATTGATGTTTTACAAATGCTCCCATCACCCTCTCTCTAACACACAAACAAATGCATACGACTGAGAACACCCTTATTTTCCCATCATTAACAGAAATCTATAAGTACTACATGCTGAACTAATATTATTGGTGAAATCATATTTCGCTGCTACAAAATATATCTGAAGGAGTTCAGAACTCACATAATACTGAAATTTCAAGCTTAAGCTGTGGATCCTTACACAGCAGTAGTGCATGCGAGATTCATGTATGCATGTATTTATTTATTTATTTATTTATTTATTTATTTATTTATTTATTTATTTATTTTCTGTAACTGAGTACTGTCCGGTAGCAGAGTTACATTTACAAAAGTCATTTAAAATAATAATAATTTTATAGTTAAATTAAGAATAGTAATACAACATATTATATATACATGTTTTGCTTTAAATGCCGAACTACCTATTATTCCGTGTAGCAATACTTAGGTCAATTACCAGCTAGTTTATAAGCAGTTACTATGAAGCCTCAACATTAATACTATACATTACTAATATATACGTTAATAATATACACTAATACTGTTTTTGAGATCCTTAATTACTTCACAATATTTACTGAAATTTATTATCTTTATTATCTTTAATTACCCCCAAACTTCTTTAAGGTCAGAGGGCAGCCCTGAAAGACTGCTACAGGCAATTCATTCCATTCTTCAATGATCCTATTAACAAAAGAAATTTTCCTACGTCGGTTCTGTACTTTCTTCCCTTAATTTTATACGAATGATCGTTTCGTTCGTAGAATTCTGGGTTTTCTAACCTCTTTCTTAGGTCCACCCATGCATTTAAACCAGTATAAGCTTTAAATAGTGCGAATAACTGTGTGTTTTACGCCTAACCCTTAGCGGCTCCAATTTATTCTCTTCGCCTTTCGTGAGTCCAAAATCTTTACCTCTCTTTATGAATGTAGCCGCCCATCTCTGTATCTTTTCCAGCGATGACAAGCAAAATAAACGGAAGAGGAAGAAGACAAGAAAATAAACTAAAAAAATAAAATTGGAATCGAACTAAGATTCCTCATACAACAAGTAGATACTACGGTGTCAGCAATAATAATTACAAAACACTTGAATTTAGAAAAAAAAATCTGATGTGTTCCATTCACATGACTTTCTCTACATCTCTACAAAAATTACTGTTAAAAAGCTGGTCAAAAGCTGGTTGCTATGTAATGAAGACCCTTTTGTTTGTATGGACAGGAGTTGACAAATTCCTGTATGAGAAAAGTATGTTTTTCAAAATTGAAACCAAAAACAAACAATACATAAAAAAAAAAAGATCAAGTCCATGAAAAAGTGTATATAACAAATTGTGTGTTTTAACGTGCTCTACATATTTTGTTTGGTAAGTTTTTGTGCATCTCTTACGGTTTAGCAGTTATGCAAAATTCCGTAAAATTGATCCAAAATAGTCTTCAGGGGCTCTTCCCAGAAAGTTCCAGATATACATTTTATTTAGCAGGTAAATATCTTTAATAGACGATATTTTATTTTTCAAAGTCGTTAGAGCTATTTTTAAGAAAATCAAAATTTTTGAAAAATGTTCCACGTAAAGGGTAGTTGGGGATGAGGCAATTTTCTTAAAAGTCTTCGTGTCGCATCCTTGGAAGATACCAAACTTAAATACTAAGTTTGGTATTCAACGGTCTTTTCGTTTTTGAGCTATGCTGTCCACAAGTACACAGACACAGACACACACACACACACACACACACGGGCCTTTTTTTGAAAATGCTTTTTTTTTTATTCAGCGGAACCCAAAACATGTATTTCCGGTGAAATCTCGGTATCGAATTTTTGGGTGGAATGCAATACCTACTCTATACTCTATGTACATAGTGCGTGTAGAGAAAGTAAAAAAGGAAATAAATTATAGGTTGATTTTTCTTGCTTGATACTAACTAGAATGGCACCAGTTCACCTCGTGGCGTCGGGGCAGCGCGACAAAAGGTCCCGAGTTTGAATGTCGGTTAGGGTGAGCCACCTGTTCTTCCGTGTTTCCCTTTATTCTGAAAGCAAAATGGCGGGTATTTTTAAGCTCCAAGTATCCCGGGCACAAATAAATATCATTATACCTATGCATTTCATGCGTACTCCTGTTAAAGGAGGTCAAGCATTTAAAATCAACAGTCAAAATACTAAAAATCCACGTTACGAAAAAAAAGAAAAGCTCTTAAAGAATAGAAGATGTTTAATTTGAATTAAATACATTTCTCAACTGTGCCTAATGTTTGCTTTCTCTAGCCTGTATGTACAATGTACATAGTGGATAGAGAAGGTATTGTATTCTACCCAAAAGTTTAATTTCGAGATTTCACCGGAAATATATATTTTGGGGTCCCCTGAGTCCGAAAAAAGCATTTTTAGAAAAAGGTGTGTGTGTGTGTGTCTGTTGCAGCCTAGCTCGATCGAAAAGGCCGTGAAATACCAAACTTGGTGGAGTGTGCCTTTTCGAGATATTCCTTGATGTTGATTAACTACTTTTCTCATTCGGGAACGTCGACTCCTGGCAACGCAAAGAAACGGATTTCAATCTCATAGCAACCACATTTTAAAACATTTGATTATCAGCTTAACCTAGTATATTCCCTTATTTCCCTTCTACTTATAGAGGAACTAAGTAATAAGACCGTTTCTGCTAATGTTTTAGCATGAAATACATAGAAGGATAAGCTTTTTAACAATTTGTTGCAGAGATGTAGAGAATGTCATGTGAATGGCACACATCAGATTTTTGTATGGAATGCAATACCTTCTCTGCTTATGTACTATGAACGATGGAGAGAAAGTAATAAGGATTTTACAATACTAATATGCTATATTTCCTCACGTGGATTGGATTTTAATGGTGTATTATATAAGAATTCCTGTTCCCATATTGATAGAAGACATACTAGGTTATATTTAGCTGTTTCTAGGCAACTAAACTTGACTCTCAAATGCCTCTAGCGATTTGGATTGGACTTTTATAGCCTTCAGACACCTCGTAAAATTCCAGACATCACCATGTAGGTCAATAGATGCGTTCTAGATTATTTTTTCGATTTTTCGAAAGAAATATCGGAGTTGCGCAATCAATGTCCCATAGCTCTGATTTGTAAAGGCAATAAAAAAAGTGACAGTCGCCTCTCGGCAATATACTCCCAGCATATGTGTCAATTACCTGTCTTACGGATGGGAGGGAATTGGTAAAGCAGTTGTAAACTGGAAAAAGCTTTGGCAGATCTTATTCGAGTTTAATTCAGCATTACATAACCTCACTTTCGTGTTGAATTTTCACAAGCCTTCCTCAGCTCAATTTTAAGCCTTAGTAATATATCCGCCTTTATAGAGATTTCAGACTGAAACATGCGCATCTCATGAAAATGAAAAATATAATGTATTTCATTCAAATGACTATCGTTACCCGTTCTACAAACAAACGGCTTATAAACATTATTACTTTCTCTACGCGTACTATGCACATAGTGTATAGAGAAGATATTGTAATGCACCTAAAAATTCGATAGTGAATTTCTCAGGAAATATGTGCTTTAGGGCCCCTGAATCAAAAAAATACATTTTTTTTTAAAAATGTCTGTGTGTGTGTCTCTGGGCAGCATAGTTCCAAAACCAAAATTCTGTTGAATACCAAACTCGGTATTTTTGTTTTTGAGTTATGCTGCCCCTAAATCCCTCCTCCTCAAACACAAGGACCTTTTTCTAAAAACGTTTTCTTTAGTTTTAGTAGACCTCAAAACATTTCCAGTGTAATCTTGATATCGAATTTTAAGTGGAATACAATACAATGCAAGAGAAACTAATAACGATTATCAATTTCAAGGTGGCAAGTACGTATTTTAAAATTTAACCAGTAACTAGGAATATCTCGGAAACAGCTAACTCCACAAAAAATGCATTTGTCATAAATTTCGGGTATTAACATCTATACTTTTGTGCAGTAAGATTTTTTCTATTTCTTACGGCTAATCATTTATGCAAATGTCACTCATAATGAAAAGTACTTAAGACACTATTCCTAGAAAATCAAGATGTACATTTCATTTGGCATAAAAATGTCGTAAACAAATGATATTTAAATCCAAATCATTAACAGTATTTTGAAGAAAATCAAGACGTTCCAAAGATGTTACAAGTAAAGTGTAGCTTGTTGTGTGGAGATTTTCTTGAAAATCTTCGTACTGCATTCTTGGAAAACTTTTAACTGAAATATCAATTATGAATTGGAAATGCTCTATATTTACGTTACAATGGGTACACTTTGTTATTGTTAGAATAGCTGAAAATTTTAATGTCACAACCAGTATTTGAACAAGGTTCTCTCGCTCTCCGTGCTCTAATCATTGAGCTACAATGACAACATGCTCGTATGACCTTCAATGGGCACATTACTAATACAACAATAAAATTGCCGGATAATTGGCAATAACAATGTTTATATTACCCGGATACTAAATACTTACAATAGTAAGTCGCCATTAAGGTGTCATCTTTGAAGTGAGACATACCTGTTGGTTAATCGGGTAAAAAGTACGAATCAGTTGGAGGATTGAATGTCATACCGGTATGTGGGCACAGTTGCTATATGGTTAGAGCGGGAGAACCATGTTCAAATCCCGGCGGTTGCATTGAATTTTTCATGTTGTTCTAACAAATAAATATCAATTTTGTTGGCACCTGAGTTTTTGTTTTAAAGCACGTGCCGTAGAATATTTTTAAAAGTCCTTCAGTGGATTAAGGGATCTCAAAAAATGTATTTCTTGTATATTCCTGTAAGGAATATTTTGGTTGTGATCTTTATGTACGTAGTAGAGAAAGCAAAATTTGAAAAGTATGTGAGAAAAAGTCCTTTGAGGCTAATCCGAACTGAAGCCTTCGTCTGGAAGGTGAGCAACTGCTTCTACTTGGGTTAAAATACATATTTTTAATTACTTTGTATAAAATGCTTGGAACTAGACCAGTCTTTCTTCAAGGAGAAAATGCGACTTTTTCCATTTAATTCAGTTATTATTGTTGTCGGTCATTACGCTGTGGAGTTAATATGTGTGGCCAGTGCGACTCTGCAACAAGGAGATTCTCATTCCATCCCTTGGCATCCCCCCCCCCCCAACTGTACAGCACATAGCCAAAGTGTTTGTACATGGGAAGTAATTTCCCTACCCATCACATGGAGGGAACGGGAGAGATAGGGAAGGAAGGAAGGATGCAAGAGAGAGGAACGAGGAAAAACCAAGGACCACTTCTCTTCTCCTCGGCCAGCTCCATTGAGAACAAGATCAATACAGCCAAGTCCTGGTACTGTAGCAGGGTAGAACCTTGATTAGAACCCAGCACACCGATCATTGCAGGGAAACATTGCCTTCATTATCTCCCATTTCAAGAAAGCTTAATTTTTATGGATAGGGGAAACGAGATTTTCTCGCCCCCAAAACGCGGCGACCTCGCTTCATGCCAGCAATTGCACTTCACAACATCTTAATGGTGAAGACATTATCTGCAGGATGGCTCTGCGCGCTGTAGAAAAACTCTCTTTTCCTCGTATTTTCTCCGAAGCTTGGCGTACACTCGGTTCTTGATGATACTATCGCGAGCGGCGCAGCATCACGTGCTTCCTTTGTTCTTTTGTTTCTTTCACTCTGTCCATTTCGGGTCTGCAGAGTCGGCGGCTAACTTCTGTCACCATCATCATCAGCAGCATTCCAAACATTAGATCGAAACCCGTAGTTTAGGATAGCCAGTTGTAAAATCGTCTCCAATCTGTCGTCGTTTTCTTTTACATGATGAATTATCTTTTTCTGGAGGCATTCATACATAACATTGTTCCTTGCACTCTGTCCATTTCAGCTCTGAGAGGTGGCTAATTTCTGTCACCATCAACATCACCATCATCAGCAGCAGCATCAGCGTCATTCCAAGGATTAGACCTGTATTTTGGGATAACCTGTTCTAAAATCATCTCCAATATTTTCCTTTTCCTTTTACGAGACGAATTATCCATTTTGTGGTGGCATTCATACATATAATTTCTCTTTCATTCTGTCCGTTTCAGCTTTGCAGATTCGGCGGTTAACTTCTGTCACCATCATCATCAATATCATTCCAAGGATTTGGTAGAAACCTGTATTTTAGGACAGCCTGTTCTGAAATCATCTCCAGTATGACGTCCTTTGCTTATACGTGGCGAATTTTTTATTTTCAGGTGACCTTCATACTTAACATTGTTTTACTCTGTCCATTTCAGCTCTCCAGAGTCGGTGGTTAGCTTCTGTTACCACCATCATCAGCACGATTCCAAGGATTAGGGTAGCCTGTTTTAAAATCATCTCCGATCTTTCACCTTTTTCCTTTTACGTAGTGAATTGTCTATTTTCTAGGCGTATTCATACATAGCTATGTTTCTTTCAATCTGTTCATTTCTGTTCCGCAGAGTTGGAGGCCAACTTCTGACAGCATCATGTCAAATTTGTATTGTAGGATAACCAGTTTTGAAATCATCTCCAACCTCACGTCTTTTCGTTTTTCATGGCGAATTGCCTATTTTCTAGTAACATTCATGCATAACAACATTCTACCTGAAACGACTGTAGTAATTTTTATTGTCTCTTCATGCACACTGTACATAATGTATGGAGAAGGTACTGTATTCTAACCAAAAATTCATTACATGTTTTAGGGCACCTTGAATACAAAAAAAGTATTTTCAGAAAAATGTGTGTATGAGACTGTGGACAGCATAATTCAAAAACAAATAGTCGCTTGAATACCAAACGTGGTAATTAAGTCCAGTACACCCCAAGGATGCAACACAAGGATTTTCAGGAAAATTCTCTCTTTCTAAACTACCTCTTACAAAGAAAAATTTTCAAACATTTTGATATTCTCAAAAGTGGCTCTAACGATTTTGATTAAAATAGTGTATATCAAAGATATTTACATGACAAACAAAATGTATATCTTGAATTTTCTGGGAATAGCCTCTGAAATCCTCTCCATTCTGGATGAATATTGCTTAGCTGGTAAAATCTAGGAGTTGGACAAAAACTTACTACACAAAAAACCTTGATCCCGTCAAAACAAAGTTTATGTCCTTTACATTTTTGTTGAGGAGGTAAGCTTTCCGAGACTCCTTGATATTGGTCTCACTGTTTAAAATACTTATATTTTCTTATACAGGATGTTTCCTGGGTTTCTTTCATTTTCTTTTGGCCAACTAAGGAAGTAATTTCAACGACAGCTATTATGTGATTATCGCTATAGTCGCTATAGCATAATGCATTCCTTTAGTACCCTTCTGCTTATAAGCAACTAAATAACAACATTCCTCTAATACATATATCGATTAGCATGTTGTAAAATAAGAACATATTGTAAGAAGTTTGTTTGTACAATGGTTACAGTAAGTTGTGTGAGTGTTTCGCAATAGATTTTCTACTTTGAGCAAAGCAATAGGCGAGAGGGGATGGTTTAGATGGTAATGCTTGTGGCCCACATTCGGGACGTGAGTGTTCAAGCTCCCGAGAATGAAGGTTTTTCCGTAGTTTTCTCGGTCGTTAATAACATTGAGTTGGTCAATTAGATCCGTGAATGTTCTATTATCACTTTCATTCCTCAATTCCATGTTCTTCTTCAACACCTTATCATGCCATACATTGACTCATTACCCAAACTAATTATGCTATGATCCAGAGATAACTTTCTCCTTGACAAACTTTAGAACTTCAAGACATTAATTTGTATGATCTTGGGTTTCTGTATAACAGGGTCTTGTGCTTTCTTATAAAAGCACAGAATGTCCTACAACACATGATAGTAATCAAAGAAAGAGCAGTTCACAAAGCGAGGATTCCTTGATTACTTTCTATAACAAGTTCTACGTATGTACATAGTAGACAGAGAAGCTGGAGAAGATATGGCATTCCACCCAAAAATTCGATATTGAGATTTCACCGAAAATATATGTTTTGAGGGCCTCTGAACCAAAAAGAGAATTTAAAAAAGTGAGTGAGGAGGATGTGCACAGCAAAGCTCAAAAACGTGAAATTGAGATGTAATACAGAATTTTATAAGGATGGAATAAACATTTTCAAGAAAATCCCTTACTGCAAACCAAACATTACATGGAACATTTTTCAAAAACTTTGTTTTTCTCAAAGTGGCTCTAATAATTTTGATTAAAATACCATACGTTTAAGACAGTTTGGTAAAATAAATGAACATCTTGACTTTTCTGGGAATATCCTCTGAAATGTTTTTCATTCTAGGTAACTTTTCCATAGCTAATACGCTGTAAAATATACAAAATCTTAGTGTATAAAAATGTAGATCTCGTTAAGCACACAATTAATTCAGACATATTTTTTGTGGATTTAACCTTTCTATGCAAAAGGAACGGAATTGCGAAGTCATCACTTAGCGGCCAGTTTTTAAAGACTTGGCTATTGCTTTGGTTTAATGCATTTCCTTTTTTCCGTTGTACCGACAAGAAAATAAGTAAAAAAACCAACTTCTTTTCCATTCTCATGACTTTCTCTACATTTATACAGCAAATTATTGTTTAAAAGCTCATTCTTCTATTTACTTCATGCTAATCGAGAATAAAAACAGCAGAAAGGGCCTAATTACTTGCTTCCATGTAAGTAGAAGGGAAATAAGACAGTACCATAGGTTAAAGAGATAGTCAAAATCTGGTTGCTATGTGAACCTTAGCATTCCGACTAGCCGCCAATATAATTGCAGGTCAGCTTTTAATAATACTCTTAGGAAATATCTACTGGCAGAACAAAAATAATATATCCTTTACCTTTACTAGATAACCACAATACATTAATTAATATCCTAATTAATATCAAATATTCAAATACCGTAATAATCACTGAAGTTTCTTTCTATGGACAGATGTTGATAAATTCCTGTATGAGAAAAGCATAAGTTTTTAAAGCTGAAACCAATAACAAGGAATATCTCAAAATGATCAACATAAATTGTGTGTTTTACTGTGATCTACATTTTTTGTCTATCTCTTACGGTTTACCAGTCTTGCTAAAATTTAATAAAAATCTTCCAGAATGAAGAGGTCTTTAGAGGCTATTCCCAGAAAATTCAAGATATACATTTTATTTGGCATGTAAATATCTTTTAATCAAAAGATTTTAATCAAAATCCTTAGAGGCATTTTTGAGAAAATCAAAATTTCCGAAATATTTCCATGTAAAGGGTGTTCGGGGTGAAGATTTTCTTGAAAACCTTCGTGTCGCATCCACGGAAAATACCAAACTTAAATAGCAAGTATGGCATTTAAAGGCCTTTTCGTTTTTGAGCTATGCTGCCCACTGAGACACACACACACATGGACATTTTTCTAAAATACTCTTTTTTTTTTGGACTCATGGGATCTCAAACACCTATTTCCATTGAAATCTCGGTATTAAAATGTTGTTTGCAATACAATCTTCTCCACATTATGTACATACTACGTATAGAGAAAATAATATGTTGTTGAAAAATAGGAAGAGAAAGCTATGTGAATGGAACACATCATATTTTTGTGCACAAACAAATGAAGGTGCTTTTATACTTTCCATTACCTTTTAAATCATGCATAGCAAAAATTGTATTACTTTCTCTGTACGTACTATGTACATAGTGTATAGAGAAGGTATTGCATTGCAACTAAAAATTCGATACCGAGATTTCACCGGAAATATATGACTTGAGACCTCTGAATCCATAAAAAGCATTTTTAGAAAAAACGTCCGTGGGTGTGTGTCTGTCTGTCTGTCTGTGTGTGGGTAGCATAGCTTAAAAACAAAAAGACCGTTAAAAATATAAACTTGGTATTTAAGTTTCGTATCTTCCACGGATGTGAGACGAAGATTTTCAAGAAAATCCCCCCACCCGCAACTACCCTTTACATGGAAAAAATGCAGAAATTTTTGAGTTTCTCAAAAAGGCTATAACAATTTTGATTAAAATCTCTTATATTTAAGACATTTACATGCTAAGTAAAATGTATACCTTGACTTTTCTGGAAATAGCCTCTGAAGAATTCTTTATTCTGCATGAATTTTACGGAACTTTGCATAACTGCTAAACGGAAAGAGATGGACAAAGATTTACAACACAAAAAAGTGTAGAGCACGTTAAATCACACAATTTGTTATATACATTTTTTTGGTTTTTGAGATATTGCATGTTTTTGGTTTCAGCTTTGAAAAACTTAGAACTTTATGAATCACTATGCTGTGGCGTATATCTTTGATTTACTTTTGGTTAAAATGTTAAATCCATTTCCTTCTCTCTCTCTCTCTCTCTCTCTCTCTCTCTCTCTCTCTCTCTCTCTCTCTCTCTCTCTTACACACACACAAATTC
Source organism: Hymenopus coronatus (assembly GCA_030762935.1). Lineage (NCBI taxonomy): Eukaryota > Metazoa > Arthropoda > Insecta > Mantodea > Hymenopodidae > Hymenopus > Hymenopus coronatus. The sequence goes on along the minus strand of CM060892.1, from coordinate 54,499,404 downwards.
ATTCTTAAAATTCTAGAGAGTATGGAAAGTAATCCAGACTAAAGAAAACATCCCACCCTCCAGCCGGGAATCGAATGCGGGACCTATTTAGTTTTAGATTATCATAATATCTATCAGACTACATAGGCTGCAGGAAGAGCTTTGTATGTTTGACATATTCTTAGTTTTTAATTTTATTTCTGTTCTACTTCTAGTTGCCAATTTGGACAATTTTCATTGAAAAAATAATCTATGTTACACTCACATGACTTTCTCTAGCTGCTGTACAAACTTCCTACAAAAGATTCGTCTTCTTTCTACACAATGCTAATCGAGATAAACATCAGCAGAATGTTCTTATTACTTAGCTCCTTATAAGTAGAAGGGAATGCACTAGGCAAAGTGATAGTTAAAAGCTGTCGTTTTGCCATTGTCATAGCAAAACGCTTCTTTGCTTGGCCAGAACAAAAGAAAAACGGACACTTACTGTGTGACAAAAGTGTAGCTTCTTCACAATTGAAACCAATAAAAAGAATATCTCGGAAATGGTTGCCTCCACAACAAAAACGTAAACCACATAACTTGTGTATTTTGACAAGATCCACATTGTTTGTGAAGCAAGTTTTTGTCTGTCTCTTATGGTTTAGCAGTTAAGTAAAATTCGGCAAAATGCATCCAGAATAAAGAGGACTTTAGAGTCTATTTCCAGATTTTTTTATTTGGGATGTAAATAGTTTGAAAATACAGAATTAAATCAAAATCGTTATACATTTAAACAAAATCAAAAATTTCAAAAATGTTTCCATGTAAAGGGTAGTTTGTGGTGGGGGGATTTTCTTGAAAATCCTCGTGTCCCATCCTTGGAAGATACCAAACCTAAATACCAAGTTTGGTATTTAACGGTCTTCTTATTTTTGAGTTATGTTGTCCACAGACACAGACCCACACACACACACACACACACACACACACACACACACACACAAACAGAAACACACACTGATCTTTTCTAAAAATTATTTTTTTTCGAACTCAGGGGACCTAAAACATATGTTTCTGGTGAAATCTTGACATCCAATTTTTTTCTCTATTCACTATGTATAATTTACATGTGAGGCTACAGAAAGTAAAAATGTTAAGAGTATCTGTTCTTTTCATTGCATATGATCACAATTTTAAACATTTCTGGGTCTATTAAAATACTGCACTTTAAACTGATATAGTGAATAATTTTTGCTTCACTCTGAATTAAATACTTAAGTCAAGCATTAAATTCTCTCTAGAGTAGCCAAACCTACTACATGAAACAAATGAAATGGTGTATTCAATTAAAGAAAATAACGATCTTTCAGTACAAAGTTGATGTAATTCAATCACATAACTTTCTTTAGGTGTTCCATACACAAACTATCCTTACAAAAGATTATTATTAAATCTAAATCATGCTAATCGAGATAAAAGTTGGTAGAATTTGTGTTTTTACTTGCTCATTTGTAAGTAAAAGCGAAATAAAGGAATATATTAGACTAAAGCGATATTCAAATCTTTCAAAATTAAGTCACTATGGGAAACAATAGAGGTTTGTTACTCTTTAAGTGTTAATATTTTTACTTTCTCTAGCCTCATATGTACATTATACATAGTGGATAGAGAGGATATTTTATGGCACCCAAAACTGCGATGTCAAGAGTTCACCAGAAATATATGTTTTGAGGTCCCCGAGTCCGAAAAAAAATAATTTTAGAAAAGATCAGTGCGTAGTGTGTGTGTGTGTGTGTGTGTGTGTGTGGACGTTTGCGGAGAGCCATTCTAAACAAACATAGAGGAATGCTGACTTAAGGAATTGTGTTGATCCATGACAACGCTCGTGCACACACTGCTGGCACAACCCATCGACTCCTTGAACAATTTCAAGGGACATTTTCGATCACTCCTGACCTGGCACCCAGCGACTTTCACCTTTTCCCTGAACTGAAGACATGGCTAGGAGGGCAGTGCTTTCAAACCAACAAAGATCTTTAAAACAAAACCTCAGTGCTCATTAGAAATCATAGGCGGCAACATTTTTTGAAGCGGGTATTGCAAAGCTTGTGCACAGGTACGATATATGTCTTAATCTTTTCGGTGATTATATTGAAAAGTAACCATAAGTGTACAAAACTTTGAGTAATAAAATAATTGTTTTTTTATGAACTTCTCTTTTATTTATAGCCTATCTAAAGCTGAAAAAAAAAACGGCCGTTGCAAATGCATTTTCAAAGTATTGCAAAACGATGAGCTCTTAAAATATTTGGCTATTGCTTAAGCCTACTGTATTATTCTCATTCCCTTCAAGGAAATATGTAACCAAACCATTTATTAGAATGCTTTATCGATTATAAAATAGATAGTAAAATATGCTTTTATAAGGATAGTTTAATGAATAATGGGCAGAAAATTCTTTAAATTTATGGTGTAAGATTTTTTTTTCTTGTTTTTTGTTTTGTTGTTTTTCTTAACGAAAGAGAGGTATATTGCAGGCATATTTCAAGAGATAAGTAGTTTTTATGAGTCAAGCAGAGAACTTTGAAAACGTATCAAAGTTAATTCAACAGCTTTCTGTTAGCAGCCTCTTTTAAGGTTAAGCGAAGCAAAAATACGAGAATGAGGGTTATAAGAAGGTAATATGATGAAATGGTGGAGAGCGGAACACGTACTTGTGTCCCGAGGGATAAACTGATTAGCGTCAACCTCATCCATAGACCAAGTATCTTGCAGTTCCTGCCAATTAGACTGCTATTTCATATCCGTAGATCAAATTACCAGGATACGTTAGGCAAACCTGAAACGCTGTAGGTGATTTTATTGCATGGGGACGCCAGAAACCTTCTAGGCACTGCGTTATTGTCTTTGCTTCCTCTTTGTCCATGTATTTCTTACTTAAGCCATATCGTAGCAGTTATGATAGAAATACCATTCAAACATCGACTTCTGATTAAGATACAACATTTCTCATTTTTACTTCCTCTACAACGTATGTAAAATGTGCATAGTAGGCAGAAAATGTATTTTCTTCCATCCAAAGATGTGATACAGAGATTTCGCCGGAAATACCTGTTTTACGGCCCCCTGAATAAATAAAGCGAAGTCTGTAGCATGTTTCAAGGATGCGACATTAAGATTTTCAGAAAAATTCCCTACTCCAAAACAGTTTTACGTGGACAAATTTTCGAAAATGATAATTTTCTCAAAAATGGTGTTAAGATTGTGGTTCAAATTCCATATATATTAAAGATATTTACATGACAAATAAAATGTATATCTTAATTATTCCGGGAATAACCTCTGAATATCTCTTCATTCTGGATGAATTTTCCATAACTGGCAAACCTTAAGAGGTAGACAAGCTTTTTAATTTTTCTACACGTAGTAAGTTAAGTACATAATACGAAGATAAAGTATCGTATTTCCTCCAAAGATTTGATTTGGAAATTTCTCCGGAAATAAACGTTTTAAGGTACCCTGTATCAAAAAAGAAGAAGAATTTTTAGAAAAAACCGTCCATGTGTGTGTGTGTGTGTGTCTATGAATACGATAACTTGTACACCCTACCCTCTAACTTTGAGACTTTCTCAAAAATGGCTGTAACAGCTTTTATTAGAATACAGTATAATAAAGATATTTACATAACCAAAAAATGATATCTTGACTTTTTCTGGGAATAGCCTGTGAAGCCCTGTTTATTGTGCATGACTTTTGCATATCTGTAAACCGTAAGAGTTAGGAAAAACTGTATAGCTCGTTAAAACACACAAATTAAGTCATACTTTTTTCATGGAGATTAAAATTACCGAGATGTTTTTTGCTATTGCTTTCGGTTTTAAAACACTTAAAACTTTTCTCATCCCGGAATTTGTCATCTCCTGGCCAAGCAAAGAGACGAATTGCAGTCAATTAGCAATAATGTTTAAAATATTTGATTTGCTTTAGTCAAGTATATTCCCTTATCTCATATCTACTTATAAGTAGTTCATATGACCGTTTTTTCTATTTATTTTGATCAGCACAAAGTGGAAAGAAGGATCAGCTTGTATAAGAATAGTCTAGAGAAAATGAATGTATGTATGTATGTGTATGTATGTGTGCATGTGTGCATGTGTGCATGTATGCATGTATGCATGTATGTATATATGTATGTTTGCATGCAATCTATAAGTCACAGCTGCCAGTTTATGGCTTTGTAAGCTAGATATAATAGTTATTTACACAAATATGAAAACATTAAATTTTCTCGCAATTCAGATTCATTAATTTCATAATTAGAATCACAAACAAACTTAAATTTGTATTTACAACAATATAAAATCACAATCATTTCATTTAAGGAATATTTACAAAAATTTTCCAACATTAATATCAAGATTTTTCCTAAATTTCTTCAGAGACAGGGGACAACCCCGAAAGGCTGCTCCAGGCAATTCATTCCAGTCTTTTATGGTCCTATTTACAAAGGAAAAATTTCCCACGTCAGTTCTGTATCTTCTACCCTTAATTTTGAACGGATGATCGTTTCGTGTATAGTAAGTTGGGTTTTCCAGTTTGTCATGTGAATGTAACAGAACCGAAGTTTAGTTACTGTTCACGGACACATAGACTGATGAACACATACAGACCTTTTTCATAAATGCTTTTTCGGATTCAGGATGTCGCAAAATATGTTCAAGTGAAATCTCGCTATCAAATTTTTGAGTTGAATACGATACTTCCCCTACTCACTATATGTAGTAAAGAAAGTGAAAAAAAAAAATAAAAACTGGCTGACTTATATTCACAGTTATAGAAACTAGCCTTACAAATGCTTACTATTATTATCATTATTATAGCAACCGAAAAAAAAAAAAAAAAACGTGAGTCAGTTGGAAAATTTAATATGCTCGCTACGGCATGGACATTTTCAATCTGTCTCTTTATTTCCACCTATGGGACGATTGGAAATATCATAAAAATTTTGCAGGAAACCTCAATGCAGATAGACTGGACAAACCCTCAGTGCAACTTATAACAAAGCCGCTATCACTCATCAGAAACCAACGCCGATGTAATAGACAGTGCGCAGAGCACGTGCAATCTGTGGCCCTATATAAGTAACACCCTGTATAACATGCTTTTGCGTTCCCAAGTGTATTTACTTCTTGCTTTCTTTAGTGAATACCACTTCCTGGAATTTTCTAATGGAATGTTCCCATAACCTCCTTACGATGCATTCCTCTTTATTCTCTTTTAATTTCCTCTCACTTAATCCCTTTTCTTAACGTTTCAATGTTGTTATATTTATAGAGTCGTAACCTGCAATTACGTCCCTTCCTCGCATTAGAAAACAAAATATGAAATAAATGCTTCATCTCTAGACTGTACAATTAATTATGATCACCAAATCTTCTCTTCTTCCTGTGCTCCCTTCCAAGAACAATGAGAGTTTTCTCTTTTTCTTTATTTGTTTCCGCAACCGTCCTTTCCCTCATGTTCACACGCAAATATCACTTCTCTCCTTCTCCTTTTCTACCATCCTCCCTAGGTGGCCCTTTCTCACTCCCACTGTAAATTACAAAGCGCTACATCATTCTCTCTTTCTCTTTCTGTCCGTCCGTCTGACCACGATCTTTCCGCCCGGCCGGGAGATAAAGCCATATTTTGGGCTGAAACTTTGCATGCGCATTGCCGCTACAAATAATGTTGCCAGCCGGCCCTACGTATAGTTGTAATGGTAATTAGGAAATATTCTGGCCGCCCATCCCGACATTGCACAACAAAAAGTACAATTTGTAAAACTTTTGGGGAGCTCACAACACGCTGACGTGAACGTGTGTGTGTGTGTGTGTGTGTGTGTGTTGGTTTGTGTGTGTGTGCGCGCGCGCATACATGGCAACAGCGCACATACACACACACGCGCGCACACACAAGCCGGAGTATCATATTTTGATGTGGACGAAGCAATTTCATACACAACGTGGCCAGCCAGCCGCACCGTCACTTGTTTTTACCCCCTCTCTTCCGCCCTCCCTCATCACTACCACCTGTACATTCAACTCTTGTCCGTCCTTATAAGAATCCTTATTAGCAGACGATTGTTTGCATTATGAAAAAAGACGAACGGTGTTTTCTATGTGTTCATTTCGTTTTCAGTATGGCAACACTGCATTACATTTCTCATTTGTTTTCCTGTTAAGTACCATGTTTAATTTATATACCTGTCTACACATAACAAATGGCAAATTACAATTTTCTGATAGTTTTCTATCTATTGGTAACTGATAGTGCTATGTATAGTGTGCTACATATGCTTTTCTCTTAAATGTTTGTGTGTGTGCATGTGAGTTCGCAAGTAGTAATGCCAACAGCGGTTATTATGACACTCATATAATTTAGTCGCCCTCAGTGGTATAGTGGTTACAACGCTAAATCTTGTAAATAATGTAAACACACCTAAATGTATCCATCTGCGTTTCCTTCTCGTTGATTGGCTGAGATTATTCATGCCGTTATTTTGACTTAGGCGTTCCTAGGCGGCCCCGATTCGATCCGAAGCACCTGCATGTGGAATGTGTGGTGGACAAAACGCGTGTGGGCGGGTTTTCTACGGAGCCTCCAGTTTCCCCCGCCAATAATTCCATCAATTGCTCCATAATCACCTTTCCTATTTATCTATTGCATTCATGTCATCCACTTTCTCACGCTCATGCCTGGCTACGGGCCGATCATTCCTTCCAGGTTCTTCATTCTGCCGTAGGCTCCCCGTCAGACTTCTGACCTCCAGGCATCCGCTTGTAAGCCCGAGGAAGGTGTCAGTCCTAAAACATGGGGAGGGTAAGCCGACTACGAAAAAAAAATTGGCTTATATAGCAGATGGAGTGAACAGGCGATACAGATTAATGGAACATAACCTAAATTGAAGCCTTATAAAAAAAACCGTATGACTCATGTAAATTAAGCACGTAAAAAATGTATAAAAAGCATTTAACTGAATTACTGAGTATCTGGAAATGGAGCAACAGCTTCATATTGCAATCTCATTCCGCGATTTTCGCTGTCAGATAAACTTTCTGAAGGTTAATGACGACGTTCACAATAATGTTGCCATATTGCCATCCAGCTCCCACGTTTTGTTCCCTTTCGACCACGTGAGTGATTGCTTCCTTCTAATTGATATCGTTAGTCTGTCACAATACATTAACCTGCTGTACGAGGTAGCGCCCTAACCTCTAGCAGTTTGAATGTTGCCTCGAAGCAGTTCTTACAAACTCATCACATTAGTCACTAAATTCGTCATACTTGCCGAGTATGGGTTTACTCCTCTTTTTTACTTTCTCTACATAGTGTGTGCATATTCAGAGAAGCTGTTGCATTTCATCCAAGAACTCAATACCGAGATTTCGGAAACACATGTTTTAGGATCTCCTGTATCAAAGAAGCACTTTTAGAAAAATGTCCATGCATGTGTGTGTCCATATATCAGGTGTCTGCGAACATCATAACTCAAAATCGAAAAGTCGGTAAAACCTTGAATTTAAGTTTAGTATCGTCCTAAAATGCGACGCGCAGATTTTGAGGTAAATCCATCAAACTACCATTTAAATGGAAAATGTTACGACATTTTTGAGTTTTAAAAACATAGCTCTAACGATTTTGATTAAAATAGCGCATATTAATGATATTTACATGACAAATAAAATGTATATCTTGAATTTTCTGGGAATAGCCTCTGAAGATCTCTTTGTTTTGGACGAATTTTGTTGATATTTGCAAATCTAGTAAACCGTAAGAAAACATACTGCACAACTGTAGATCTCGTTAAAACACACACTTATGTCTTAACTTTTTTTATTGAATTGATCACTTCTGAGATATTCTTTGTTTTTAGTTTCAGTTTTAAAATTATTAAACTTTTCTCATACGAGGGTTTGTAAACTCCTGGGCATGTAGGAAACAAATTTAAACCATATGAAAACAGGCTTTTAAAATATTTGACTATCACTTTAGCCAAGTGTATTCCCTTATTTTATTTCTCCTTATAAGAAAGCAATAAAGTCATTTCTGCCAACGTTTATCTCGATTAGTATGATATAGAGAAAGGGATAGGCTTTTATCAGATTTTTCTTCTTGCCATTATGCACGATTTGTCTCGCATCAGTCAATGAACTGAAGCTTGGTCGGTGAAGACGCAGTAAAGATGTCACTATTATAAACAATCCAGTATAAACAAGAGAAGTTACCTTCCTAATATCTAATATCTTAGAATACTAATATATATATATACATATATATGCACCATTGCTTGATGGAAAGTAATTTGATCGAGATACTCTGAATGCAGAGAATATTATTTTAGCTACGGAACTACGGTAAGCAGTTATAAGTCGAGCCAATAGGAGAGGACAAAATCACGTATTACTGTTGACATGCGGGGTAAGACAAGGAAAAACAGATTTTAGCCTCTAGTTCCAACTCTTGGTATGTCTTCCTTTGCAAGGGAAGTACAGCCGTAGATTTCGTGTAATATTTATTTGCACATAACTTAGCCCCAAACCTTAGAAGAACATGTTTATGTCCCAAAGTCGTAATTTCTTCCCATGTAGCCTTCTTATGGGCGACGAACTGATCCCTTGTCACCATGTGCACATAGCGGCGGAATTGCTAATTAGAAATTCCGCTCCTTCAAATAAAACACAATTAGGTGTTCCAAAATATGCCGGCATGGCAAAATGGAGCTTGAACTTGTATAGGTATCTATAATTTACCTTTAAGTCCCACTTGGACAGTTGACAGTTTATAAGTTACCTGCTTTTTCCACAGTGAAGAGTGCAAACTTGTTATTCTTCTTTCGCTGTGAATCCTCCTCATACGGAGGACTTACAAGCCAGCGTCTGGGATCAGATATATGTTGAAGAGCAGACGAAGTCTGTATTAGAGAGAATAGCCAGGATGGCTGTCATGGTAAGGAAGAATATATAAAACAATGGCGAAATGGATGAAAGGAAAAGTGATTACGGAGCGGGCGGTGGAACAAATGACAAGAGAAATTGGAGATCCTGGAGAAAACCCTCCCAGAGGCTTTGTCTACCACCAGTCCCACATACGATCCACTAGGATCAAACTCGGACCTTCTTGGTGAAAGGCAAGTGGTCTCTACACTCAACCACGGGAATGCCTCTATATAGAGTAAAATTAAAAATAATCCTATGTTTCAGTATTTTTGGGAAAAGTTTACAGACATATTTATAAGGTTAATGCTTCAAATAATTTTACCAAAATTTCGACAGTTGAAATTTTAAGAAATTTTACCAATTTAATTACTATTGTTCGTGTATTATTTTTATGCTATCCTAAGAGACTGGATTCAAACTCACGCCAAAATAGAACGTAATGAAAGTATCTACTTTTGTTCACCCAAACCTCCTAAATTATTGTATATAATGTGTATTAACCAGCAGTGGTGCAGCTTTTATGATTTGGGTTTAACGAATTTTACATTTTTTGTGTAATAAAAGTTTTCTCTTACGGTTTAGCAATTATACAAAAGTCATCTAGAATGTAGAGGTCTTTAGAGGCTAATGCCAGAAAGTTCAAGATATCCATTTCATTTATCATAAACGTATCTTAGATACAAAGTGTTTTAATCAAAATAATTAACAACATTTTTGAGAAAATCAAAATGTTCAAAAATATTCCATGTAAAGGGTGATTGGGGTGGGATATTTTCTTGGAAACCTTCGTGCCACATCCTTAGAAAATGCTGAACTTGAATATCAGAATTGGTATTCAACCGAATTTTCGTTTTCGAGCTATGTTGTTTACAAGACACGAACACCAGTTTTTCTAAATCTGTTTCTTTTTTTATTCAGGGGGATCTTAAAACATATTTTCGGTGAAAGCTTGACATAAAATTTTAGTGTAATATACAATACAAATGCCTTTTAGGATCGGGGGAACGAAAACGTGTATTTCCAATGAAATCTCGGCATCAGATTTTTGGGTGGAATGCAGTACTTTCTTAACTTAAAATAATTCTTCAGTGAAAGACTCAGAACTTGGGACCCGGTATGTTCTGCAGTCAATCGGTCTATAACTTAAAAGGATAGGAATATGTGTACCCAGTGATAGTAATATTTCGATGTTGATAGGCGTTTGTTATCATTTAATAGAGGTCACATATACACATATACAGATACCACATTTCGAAGCTTGCTTATGTGGGTTACCCAGTAACCAGGCAGATACAAATATTAATACAGGTATAAGGGAATAACGTTTATATTTACGTATGAAGATATTAGGACAAAAATATCAACGCAAATAATGCCGCAAGACTATCATTTTTAAGTAATTACATTTAGCTGCGCATTTGTAAATAAACCCTGCATCATTCCACTAACTATGCATGATACGTTTATAGCATGTAATTAATTAATGCTGTTTTTCACAAGTGGTGGAGGAAATATTGTAAATACAACGATGCAAATGTCGGTCTGATGGCTTTCCTTGTAGCTAGAACAGCTGAAGTATAATTAGAAAAAGAAGGACATGCGCTGTGAAAGTTACACAACAAATACAACACTATACCGATCTTGAATGAAAGTCTAGAATTAATTTATAAATACTTTTTCTCGCTTTGGGAACTGAAAAGTCATAATGAGATTAAATGCTTCAACTTATTGTTTCCCACAGAAATAGATTTAAATAATTTGAACATTTCAGTGTAAATATGTACATCACTTCTCCATTACCTTATCCTGTTACGAAGAAAAAATTCTAGAAAAGTAATATCTTTGATGTATAAATTTCAAACTGCCTCTGTGGTCGAGTGCTCAGACAGCTGATTTTCTCACCAGCAAGTCCAGTGTTTGATTTCCGGCTGGAGTGGGAAATTTTTCTTTAACGAAAATCATTCCTTATTTCCCAAAAGTCTGGAAGTATGTGTGTGATAGTGTGTGTACGTATGTTGGAAAATACAAATTTTCTGGTGTGTTCCATTTACATAGCTTGTAGTACATTAAAAGGAATAATCTTACAAATATTTATTTAGTATAATAAGTACACTTGAGAAGAAATATGGCAGTAGATACTTCTGTTGATATTAGTTTAGATTTAGTGAATGGATATACCAATTCTCATTAAATATTATCGGCGTTTGAGGATGATAAGAAGATGCAGTATTTGCAGTTTTTCCACTGCTTTCTAAAGTTATGTTCCTGAGGAAAATATCACGATGTGTTTAGGATGGATATTATCCCGTATCTCAGATGCCCGGTTGTTTACGTAACAGAACACAAGACTGGCTTTCCTCCATTCTCGTCTCTAGGTGGTGTAAAATATATATATATAACCACAGCAGAGACATAACGCAGGGCAGTTCAAACCACATTAGACCCTGAATTTTGTACTTCATTTATTAAAAGGCGATTAGTAATTAACCAAACAAAAGTGGATACAAATAGGTATGTTTTCTTCTAGATATAAAATTATTTGCACTTGTTCACTTTGCATCATGTATTCATGCACCTTTAATAAAATTATTTTGTCTTAGATTCAGGGAGTCTTTAAGCATCTTTTTTTAGAATTCCTGACATCAAATTCTTTGGGTAGAGGTTACCGCCCCTACTTTATATGTAGTACAGGAAGAAAATCTGACAAAGTATTGAGATATTCGAAACATTAACCGCTTACTTGAACATTCCTAATGTAAAAAAATTTGTTAAGAACAAATTGTATGTTTTACTTCACACTTTGTGTGCTGAGAATTTGCCTATGTAATAAACCACTGGTATCTTTATCCATTATTCATAATTATTCATAATTCGATTGAAATAATGAGTATTTTAAGTATACTTCCAGATAATTGAAATAATGAGTATTTTAAGCATACTTCCAGATAATTGAAGAAGTAAATTTTATTTTCTATGTAAATATCTTAAACATGGACATTTAGAGACATTTTACGTTCTATAATGTATAGAGAAGTCATTCTATTCTACCCAAAAATTCGATAGCGAGAATTCACAGAATATTTTCATGTTTTGAGGAACTCTGAATAAAAAAAACATATTAAGGAAAATATAAGTGATTTTGTCTATGTGGGTTCTTTTTTCGGACTCAGGACACCTCAAGACACATATTTCCAATGAAGTCTCGACATCGAATACAATGCCCTCTCTAGCTACTATGTACACTTTATGTACATACATGGTAGTAAAAGTAAAAAAGCACAAATTAAAAAGCACAATAAAAATATCTGTTGCTAGATAAAATGCCAGACGGGTCGGTAAAATACGTAATTAGCTCGTCACAGTAGATGAAGATCCAGAATTTCAGTAAAAGCGACGACCTATTTGAATCAAAATTCAATTCACAAACCTAAATGATACCTAAAATATGTCTAAAAGTGCAGGTAATCCATTTTTAAGAAATATAATCGTGGAATAATGTTTTAGATTTAGTAGTAAAAGATAATGAGGGGGTGTCTAAGGTGCTAACATGAGATGCAAAATTTGACAACGTAGAATATAGGAACTTTGGTGGGGTAATCTGATGTAGGCCGGGCCTACATCGAAAATATAGATATTTCATCTGGCGCTCTGATACTTTCCGATTCAAACCTCTTGCAACACTGATCGTAGCGCAGTTTAGCGGTGGATTCAAGGGAATTTGCCAATAGCAGGACACTAACTTAAACTCTTTACTTTATAACGGTGCAACACTTTTCCTAAAATGTGAAGTCTTGATAGTCTGAAAGTTAGCATGTAATATGACAGTGTTATCATTTCGTGTTTCGATTCAGGAACAGTTGATTTTTCATCTTAATGAACTCACTCCAAACAGATCAGTTATTAACCTACTTTCAATAGTATCAGCAAATTTAACCGCATATGCCCTGATAAAGAAGATCTCTTAGGTCATACCCCTGAAGCAGAACTGTTACAATATGTCAATAGTCTTCTTTATTTACTTTATAACAAACTTTCTGTCTCTTTCTCTCACACTATGTACTTAGTACGTGTAGAGAAAGTAAACAGAAAAGAAAGAGAATATATGATGTGTTACACTCACATGATTTTTCTATAGCTGCTCTACAAACTTTCTACATCATGTACTTCTTCTTTCAACACGATGCTAATCTCAAAGTTTGTTGTAGGAGGAAAATATTGATTAGGGATAAGCTGGTCTTTTTGAATTAAAATTTTTGGTTACGCCACTGAAACGAAACCGTTTAATTCTCATAAGAAGCCATTTTGCTACAGCACATGTATCAAGTCTTATTTAAATTTAGTGATACGGCTTTTAAAGTGAAGCATTTTCTCTAGGGCCTTATCTTGTCTCAGTGGGGAGGAAAAATGCAGAAGAAATATGCGATCTTCTAAAAATAGGAATTAAAAAAAAGGATGTAAAGAGTCTAAATCTTTCTCAGCTTCTCCCACTCTCCCTGGCTGAATTCCATCTCCGAGAAGTAAATGAGATTATGATCCTTATATGGAAAAAGGAGGGGCAGCTCAGAGGATACTAAATGCCGCTTCGGTTAGTTCTGACTTTCTTTCTCAGATTACACGATGATTTGTGTGCAATTTATATATCTTTAAGTTTGCATTTTTACTGTGGCTAGAGCGAAATGTACCCTGGTGGGCAGAAAAAAAATAAAGAGCTCTCTCTCGCATACGAGTATAAGTAATGCTCACAAGGATTTTATTTTCTCCTCTTTTGTTAAGCCTCGAAATGTTTACTGTTGCGGTTTTGCAATCTGATGGACCTGATTTCTAATCCGGATGCGTAATAATTTTGTTTACTGGGGAGAGTACCAACATTTTAAAAGCAGAAAGCCCTTAAGGCTTAGAACCATGATTATCTCGAGGGTTTTCTTTTTTCTGCACGAGTAATATTGTTGGTGTTTTGCAAGATCTTTACGAATGAGGCTGTTTTATATCTAGATATGAATGGGAAAGCTGCACAGAGTAAGATTTTGTGTTTAATGCAAATGGAAGCAGTTTTCATAATACATTCTTTTTAACGTGAAACAAAAAAAATCTGTTTCATTTACATTACTTTATATCTATTCAACAAAATATTCTTACAAAACTTATTTTCTGTTTACTTCAAATTAATGTTATTGAAATGCTTAAGGCAGAAATACCTCAACATAACAAAAATTCTAGCATGACCATAGTTTTTATCCTAAAGCAATCAAAATTTTGCACAGTTTACTGTCTGGATATCTTCTATGATTGTGCTATTTTATAAGTAATGTTGTCAAGATTTAAAGAAATTTCACTACCTTAGAATTTTCAAAACATCAAAAAGTTATGTACCTTTTTCTTAGCATCCCTTTGGTGAAGTTGCTTGAAAACAAGTGTACACAAAGTATTAGAATTATGCTATGTTTTGGCACAGAAGTTTTTTTATCTATTTCCCTTCAATGATTTTTTTCAAGGTATAGAGTTTTTTTATTTCAAATTATTATGAATTTCATAGCACAGTATCTATAGAATGTAAATCAAAAGAAAACTAGCTGCGCCAAAATACTCATTGTGGAGTGAAATGTGTGTGTACAAAATTTCATAGCAATATCTCAAATAGTTTCCAAGAAAAAGATACACAAGTGTGAAAAATTATAAAACTGAGAAAACGAAGTTTTGTTTGATTGATTTATTTAGGAAGTGATCTACATACTTAAATACTGATTAAAATCCAGCATAATTGTAGACATCTTCTTCTTCCTGGTCAAAAACTAAAATACTTATAACTGTGTTTGCCTGTTAGAAATGTAGAGAAACAAGGAATCAAAGCTGATAATCAAGCAAGCAGAAGAAGTGGGCGTGGCATGACAAGTTCTAACTTTTTAATTTATTTAAATCACAAAGAAATCGAATTAGATTATGAAACGCTGGGAACATAAAGCTGAATGTATTAGCAATTAATTATTGACATAAAAATTTGAACATTTTGCAATTTTAGCCTACTTAATGAAATATTTAGGTGCAATGGGATTAGGGGAATACAGTAGTCTATAACGATAATGAAAACTTAAGAGTTGGTCGTTATGTGTTGGTTAGAAACTCCGTTCTCTTTGTATGAGCACGAGAGAGCAAGAGTGTGAGAAAGAGAGAGAGAACTAAGCCTCTCAGTGATCTGATGGTTAGCATTGTATTTCCCAAAATCAGAGGCCCCGGGTTCGATTTCCAGCTAGAGGTTAGAACGGTTTCTTCGTTAGAGTCTGGAATTAAGTGTAAGAAAGTAAATAATTGTGCGTGTGTATTTGCTTTAAAATTTCGGAAAAAATAATGTATTAATAACTATTCAACAAATTAACCAATTAAACCTTGTTTTGCGTGCTAACTGGATCATGATAGATATTCGGTGAAAATTTCAAAGCTAGAATTATAGCCTTTTAACATTAGTTAGCCTATAATATCCATTACTTTTGCCTAGGAATAATCCTGTGTGTATGCATGTGTGGCTGTGTGTGTGTAATAGGTGTGCATATTCTGTAACAAACTATCCTTACAATGTATCTATCTGTATCTACTTTATGCTAATCAAGATAAACATTAACAGAAATGGACTTATTACTTAGTTCCTTATAAGAATATGGGAACACAGAACCTAGCGCGATAGTCAAATTTTTTAAACAACTGAAGTTCGGTTCGCTTTGAGTGGCTCCGTATTGAGAGAACTTGGGGAAGCTTAAAATTGAAACCAACAAAAAGGAATATCTCGAAAACGGTCAATCTACAAGAAAAACATTTGATACAAATTGTGTTTTAACGAAATCTACATGTTTATTTTCTCTAGCCCCATTGGTACAATGTACATAGGGATAGAGAAGGTATTGTAATGCACCCAAAAATTCGATACCGACATTTCACCGGAGATATATGTTTTGGGGTTCCCTGAGTCCGAAAAAAGCATTTTTAAAAAAAGGTCAGTGTGTGCCTGTGGACAGCATAGCCCCAAAACGAAAAGACTGTTAGATACCAAACTTGGTATTTAGGTTTAGTATCTTCCAAGGATAAACACGAAGATTTTCAAAAAAAATCCCCCCACCACAAACTACCCTTTACATGGAAATAATTTCGAAAATTTTGATTTTCTTAAAAATAGCTCTAACGATTTTTATTAAAATCCCGTATATTAAAGCTATTTATATCCGAAATAAAATTTATATCTCAAATTTTTTAGGAATAGCCTTTGAGGACCTCTTTATTCCGGATGAATTTTGCCGAATTTTGTGTAACTGCTAAACCGAAAGAGCTAGAAAAAAACTCACTGTACAAAAAATGTACATCACGACAAAACACACAATTTATGTCCTTTACGTTTTTGTTTAGAGGTAACCGTTTCCGAGATATTCGTTGTTATTGGTTTCAATTGTGAAGTACTTAAACTTTTCTCAATCAGGAAGTGTCCGTTTTTCTTTTTTTCTACTCATGGCCAAGCAAAGAAGTGATTTGCAATGACAATCGCATAACGATAGCTTTTAAAACATTTGACAATCACTTTAGTGCATTCCCTTATTCCCTTCTACTTATAAGAAACTAAGTAATAAGAACATTCTGCTATAATTTATCTTGATTAGCACTGTGTAGAAAGAAGAAACTTTTGTAGGAGGTTTGTAGAGCAGCTAGAGAAAGTCATGTGAGTGTAACACAAAATTTTTTGTATCTCTTACAGTTTTACCGATAGTCAAAATTCTGCAAAACTCGTTAAAAATAACGGGTCGTCATTGGCTTTTCACAGAAATGTAAAAATATGCACTTTATTTGTGACGTAAATATATCCATATGTGGTATTTTAATTAACACACACTATTTTGAGTAAAATTTAATTTTAACACTTTTTTCATGTAAAGGATAGTCTGTGGTGGGCGGACTTATTTGAAAATCTTCGTGTCGCATCTATGGAAGATACTAAACATCAATACAAAGTTTGGTATTAAATGATCTTTTCGTCCACACACACACACACACACACACACACACACACACACACACAGAGACCCGTTTCTAAACATGCGTTTTTTGGACTATGGGGACCTAAAATTATATAGTTTGGGTGGAATACAATCAATACCTTCTCTAGGTACTATGTATAGTAAATTGTACTATTACATACGTGCTAGAGAAAATAAAAATTAATATTTAATATTTTAATATTATTAAAATTATTCAATATAGATTCCAAAGTAGGTTGAGCTCTTATGGTTTCTCTTATATAAGGTAAGCTATTCTTTTAAGATGGTCTTTTCGCGATAAGAAAAGACAAAAGGTGATGATAGTGCTTTATGTACATTTTGTCATCTTTGTATACATTTTTTTCGGTTATTGTTAGTGTCGTGTGTATATATCTTCTGTATTTGTTTACTCTAACAGGGCACACTTATGCATCGGACTACGGTTTGCCGTTTATTCTGCATTGTCCTTCCTTTAAATCTGGTTCTTTTTTACTTTCTCTACACGTACTATGTACATATTGTATAAAGAAGTTATTGTATTCCACCCAAAAATTCGATACCGAGATTTCAACGGAAATATATGTTTTGGGTCGCCCTGAATCCAAAAAAGGCATTCTCAGAAAAAGGTCCGTTTGTGTCTGTGAGCAACATAGGTCAAAAACGAAAAGTTCTTTAAATACCAAACTTGGTATTTAGGTGTGGTATCTTCCAAGGATGCGACACGAATATTTTCAAGAACATTTTCTCGAAAATTTTTATTTTATCAAAAAAGGCTGTGACGATTTTGGTTAAAATATTGTATATTTACCAGACAAATAAAATGTATATCTTGAATTGTCTGTGAAGAGCTTCCGAAGACTATTTTATTCTGGATGAATTGCATAACTGCTAAACTGTAAGAGACAGACAAAAACTTACCACACAAAAAATGTAGAGCTCATTAAAACACACAGTTTACGCTATTCACTTTTTTTTTGTGAAATTCGTTGTTTTTGAAATATTCCTTGTTATTGCCTTCAGCTTTGCAAAACTTTAAATATTTTTCTCATACAGGAATTTGTCAACTCCTGTCCATACAAATAGAGGAACTTCAGTCACAGAGTAACCAGCTTTCGACTCATTTCAACCTATGGTACTCCCTAATTTCGCTTTTATTTACAAGGAAACAACTAATAAGACTATTTGTGCTAACTTTTTGTCGTTTAGCATGAAGTAAATAGATGCATAAGCTTTTTAACAATGTGTGTTACAGAGATATAGTAGAGAAAGTCATGTGAAAGGAATACATCAGTTTTTTTATTTTTGTTACACTTTTAGTTATTTGTTTTTAATATTGCTTACTATTTTGTGTATTAAAAAAGCTCGTACTGCCTATGGAGGCATTGCGATTGATGAAGATCAGTGTATATCTACTGGTATTTATTTTTTTTTTTTCATAGTGGACTTATCCTTCCCATATTTTAGAACTGACACCTCCTTTGGACTTACAAGCGAATGCCTGTCGAGGAGCCCATGGCAGAAAATCATAGAATGGAGAACCTGGAACGAGTGGTTGGCTTTTATTATTATTATGTATTAAAATAATAATTTAAATTATATGTTGTTTCCTTTATTGTGTTAAATGATGTTTAATATCCATAATTAGCTCTCAATTTTGATATCAATATTTTAAAAGATAAATTACTGATAAGAATTTTAATTTTCCAGGAAAAGTCTAACACGAAACCGCAGAATGAAGAACCTGGAACGAGTGGTCAGCCTTTAGGCAGGCATGAGCATGTGGATGATATGAAATTGCAAGCGAAATGAATGATAGGAAAAGTAATTAGTATAATGAGTGGTGGTTGGGATCGAACTTGGGTCGTAGGTGGGAGTAGCGCGGTCTAACCACTCGGTCACTCTGCCGGTATTTAAATACACTTACTCATTCATACAATTTAGAGACACGTGTTTCTTCTTAGGCATAACTAAATAGAACCATCCCGTCAACACACACAAAAGGTTTCCCAAATGGAAGCAGCTCATGGCTTGTTTAAAAGCCATTCAAGAGGAACGTGCCTTCTCAAAACTATCTCTAATGGGACCCTTTATTCATCAGATACAAAAAAAAAAATGTCCCAAATGGGCCAGCCCTTGTGAGGGGGGTGACTGAATAACTCATGTGGTAAGACAGGCTAACGAGAGGCACCTTTGGCCCATTTGACCAACAGATATGGCTTCCCAAATGGGACAGGCTTATTAGGAAGGGTGACAAAACAACTCTTGTTAAATAGGTACAAGGCAGGCGCGTGTGTTCTTATGCACCTCCTCAAATGGGACGAAGGGTTTCCTAAACGGGTTAGCTTGAGTGAAAAGAGTGACTAAACGTGCACTACAAATGTCAAATGACTATAACATCAGAAGCGCGTGCCCTCTTTAAGGATATTCCCAAACGGGACAACCTAGTTGAATAGCTATAGAATCACATACGCGTGTCTCTAAGTATATCCCCAAACGGGACCTTCTACTCGTCATGACCAGTTAGATGCGCGTGTTATATCCCCATACAGGTAGGGTTTCCCAAACGGAACATTCGAGGAGGGTGAAAGGGGTGTATAAGTAATAGATAGGTATGTTAAAAGCCTGTGTCTTCTTAACCATATCCCCAAACGGGACGCTTTTATCCAGCAAACTGGTTGGGTTTCCCAAACGTGACAGCCGAATTGGGTGAAAGAGGTGCCCAAATAATAGATATGTTAAAAAGCCCTAGTGAGACCTGTTAAATAGCTATAGAAGCACATACGCGTGTCTCTTTAAGTGTATTTCCAAATGGGACCTTCAACTCAACATTCATGACCAGTTACATACGCGTGTTCTCGCTCGTATATTCACATACAGGGCCCCCCTATTGAGCAAAGTGGTTGGTTTCTCTAACGAGACATTCGAGCAGGATGAACGGGGTGTCTAAGTAATAGATAGGTATGTTAAATATGTAGTAATAACTGTCTCCAAATGGTTGGATTTCCCAAATGTAACAGCCGAATTGGGTGATGTAATAGATATGTTAGAAGGGTCAACAAACGAGACTCTCTCTATCGAGCAAATTGGTTAGGTTTTTCTAAACGGGTCAGCCCTAGAGGAGAGAGTGACTAATGAAGGAAAGCAAATCAAAATGAATCTGCGACTATTGTCCATGAGGCCCCGTATGTACAATGTGAGATGTTGTATATCACCCAAAAATTCGATGTAGAGATTTCTCTGGAAATATATGTTTTGGGGGCATCTGAGTCCGAAAATAGCATGTTTAGAAAAGTGTCCTTGTGCGGGGGTGTCTGTGTGTGTGTGTGTGTGTGTGTGTGTGTTTGCGCGCACGCGTGCGTCTGTGGACAGCAAGCTCAAAAACAAAAAGACCGTTAAACACCAAACTGGGTATTTAGGTTTAGTATCTTCCAAGGATGCGACACAAAATTATCAAGAAAATCCCCCCCACCACAAACTACCCTTTATACGGAAAATGTTTCTAAAATTTGATTTCCTAAAAATTGGCTCTATAGTTTTAGATTAAAGTAACGTAGATATATTAAACATATTTGCATCCAAAATAAAATGTATATCTTGAATTTTCTGGGAATAACTTCTGAAGACTTCTTTATTCTAGATGAAATTTGCCGAATTTTACTAAACTGTAGATCCCGTTAAAACACACGATTTATATCATAATCATTTTTTTCTTGATCTTGTAATTTGTTTCAGTTTTAAAATGCCTTTCTCATATGGAAATAAGTGAGCTTCTGGCCATGCAGAGAAACAGAGTTCAACCACATGGCAACTATTTTTTTAAAGATTTAACTATCGCTTTAGACTAGTGTATGCCTTCTTTACCTCCTACTTACAAGGAAGCAAGTAATAAGGACAATTTCTGCTAATGTTTATCTCGATTATCATAAAGTAGGTAGAAGAATAAGCTTTTTAACAATAATTTCTTACAGAGACGTGGAGAACGTCATGTGAATGGAACACATCAGATTTTTCCAAGAGGATAACTAAGTAATACATCTGTAAAAAGCGCGTGTCTACTTAAACGCAACCCAAACTGTACCCAAACATGACTTGCCCAAAATACCTAGACACATGCTCTACAACAAGTTTCCCAGACGGGCCCTCCCAGTAAGAGGTTCCCCTCACAGGTGTGTCTGAATGGGATGTGACGGAATGCTGGTAGAGTGAATAGAACCCTCCAATTTACACGCCACGAGCGTTATTCCATTGATGAATTGGTTTACCTACGGTTTACCAATAATCCAAAATTCAGAAAAAAGCATACAGAATAAAGGGGTCTTCTGAGGTTTTTCTCAGAAAATTCAAGATATACATTTTCTTTTTCATGTAAATATCAGAGATTTCCATCAAAATCGTTAAAGCCATTTTGAGAAAATCAAAATTTTCGAAACTTTTTCCATGTAAAGGATAGTTTGGGGAGGGGGGATTTTTCATGTGGCATACTTGGAAGATACTGAACTGAAATGCTAAGTTTATTATTTAAGGGACGTTTCGTTCTTGAGCTATTCTACCCACAGACGCACGCACTTACAGATACACAGACACACACGGAGAGTTTTCTAAAAATACTCTTTTTGAATTCAGGGGGTCCTAAAACATATATTTCCGGCGAAATCTCGGTATCGAATTTTTGGGTGCAATACAATACCTTCTCTATACAATAATTAGATTAGAAAGCATTCTGTAGGTTCGTTTAGGCCAGGAAGCCACTGAACATAGAACTTGTCAAGGCATATACTTGTATACATATGTTTATATATTACGAGCTCTAGTGCTAAAAGCATGGGTTACAAAAACAGCAGAATAGACATATAATCACACCATTTGCTTTTGAGGGCTGTAAGTCACTGCACTATACTTAATGTGTTCTATAAAATCATATGTATTTCCATTTTTATGCATGCACATAAAAATAAAGAGTATAAATTAAATTAGTGTTAAAATGTATAAATAAATATAATTTCATTATATGTAACACTGATGCAATGTCAGTTGATAGTTTTCTAATTATCGACTTAATAGTTACTACTTGTAATTATATTAGACTAAAATATTATTTTTGTATTATGTACTACTATTCATAAATGTCAACAAATTACAATACATATTTACAAATATGTTATTGAATTTAGAGTGCAAAAATTTACAAGTGTGTACTAGAGTGTAAAATATCAAAGCATCGGGCTTTACAGACCTTGTGTCATTGCTGAACACTAAACAACTCATTTGACACATTGTGCAAGTCAAAGTATATATATCAGTTTAATTTGAATATAAAACGCACAACTATGTAGGTACCTACATAGTACGTGTAGAGAAAGTAAAAGGTGTGTATCCACTTAACTAGACACGTGTTCTACAAGTATCCCAGACGGGCCGTCCCAGTAAGAGGCTCCCTCACAGGTGTGTCTGAATGGGATGTGACGGTATGCTGGTAGAGTGAATAGAACCCTCCAATTTACACGCCACGAGCATTGGCCCATCGATAAATAGACAGGATAATAAGTTTTTGTCTATCTTTTACGGTTTACCAATTATGCTAAATTCAGAAACATTCATCCAGAATAAAGAGGTCTTCTGAAGTTATTCTCAGAAAATTCAAGATATAAATTTTATTTTTCATGTAAACATAAGAGATTTCCATCAAAATTGTTAGAGCCCTTTTTGAGAAAATCAAAATTTTCGAAACTTTTCCATGTAAAGGATAGTTTGGGGTGGGGGGAGTTTTCGTGTGGTATACTTGGAAGATACTGAGCTGAAATGCTAATGGGCCTTATTATTTAAGGGACTTTTCGTTCTTGAATTATCTACCCACAGACGCACACACAAACTCACATATATACTGACACACACGGACATTTTTCTAAAAATACTGTTTTTGAATTCAGGGGTTCCTAAAACATCTCGATATCGAATTTTTGGATGCAATACTATACCTTCTATATACAATGTACCTACATAGTACGTAGAGAAAGTAAAATATGTGTATCCACTTAAATGGGGCTCCACTAACCTCTGTACCCAAACGGGACTTCCTCAGGGGAAGAAGAAGATTACATGACTTGCCCAAAATACCTCGACACGTGCTACACAACAGGTTTCCCAGACGGGCCGTCCCAGTAAGAGGCTCCCTCACAGGTGTGTCTGAATGGGATGTGACGGTATGCTGGTAGAGTGAATAGAACCCTCCAATTTACAAGCCACGAGCGTTGTCCCGTCGATGAATAGGACAGGATAAGCCGCAGAAGCTCGTGTAGATACCTGAACGGGTCGCTTTGTGAGCCAGCACCGGACGTTCACCGACACGGGCCAAGAAGCCCCAAGTAAGGGTCTGTGATGCGTATCACATCCCTGTATGGGCCGTCGCGTGACCGTTACCCTCTTCCTCTTTGACTATAGTGCAACAATTGGCGTGTGCCATCTTAGAACAGCTAAAGGGATCTGTACCCCACTTTTCCACCTTTGAATTTGAACAGTGAAAATTCAATTGAGACAAGACTATTCATAGCTGTATTTTCCTGCACAGGATATACAACAGCAAACTAACTGCTGTCCTACATGAAATACATCAGATTTCTCTACATTGCTGTAACAAATTATTGTTAAAAAACTTATTCTTCTATGTACATCGTGAAAATCAAGTTAAATATTAGCAGGATTTGGATAGGTAGAGTCAGACTGAAAAATCCACTGCCATAGCCGGGATTTGAACCACGGATCTCCCGGTAACTAGCAGGTTTCTCTACCACTAAGCTACCATGGCAGCAAAATAGTTGGCTAAAACTATGAATCCTGGGACTTATAAGTAGTTACAACATTGTAAGTCGCCATTAGGGTTATCTCAAAATAATTTGAGATCACCTTGTGGTTTACCGGGAAACATGAGAGTCAGTTGAGAAGTTCAATGCTATGTCGGCATGTTGCCATGGTAGCTCAGTGGCAAGAGACCGTGGTACAAATCCTGGCTATGGCATTGAATTTTTCAGCCTGACTCTACCTATCCAACTCCTGCCCTACACATGGTTTCTGTGAGAAAGCAATTAAAATTATCCCAATCAGCAGAACTTTCCCTTATTACTTGGTCCCTTGTAAGTAGAAGGGCAAAAATCTAATGTGTTCCATTCACATGATGTCCTTTAGCTGTACGGCAAACAAACCTTTTATTCAAAATATTAATCTGTTATCTACATTATCCTAATCAAGACAAACGTAAGCAGAATTAGTCTTATTACTAGCTTCCTTGTAAGTAGAAGGGAAATAAAATACACTGGCTAAACGATAGTCTAGTTCTTTAAAAGCCGGACGCTATGTGAAACAATTGAAATTCCGATCTCTTTGCTTATCAGAAGTAAACAAACGAAAAATCGAGAAGGAAAATATCTTACCGTTTGTGAAAAGTGTAGTTGGCTGAAATTGAACCCAATAATCCAGAATATCTCAAAGAAGGTTAATTCTACAAAAATGTTTGACATAAATTGTGTTTCAATAAAAACCACATCTTTATGTACTAAGTTTTTGCATATCTCTTATGGTTTGCAAGTTATACAAGTCATCCAGAATGAAGAGATCCTCAGATGTAAATTCAAGATGTGCATTTCTTTGCCATCAAAATATCATAAACATAAGATATTTTAATAAAAATTGTTAGAGGCATTTTTCAGAAAATAAAACTTTTCGAAAAATGTTCCATGTGAAGGGTAGTTGTGGGTAGAGCTATTTTCTTAAAAATCTTCGTGTCGCATCGTCGGAAGATACTGAACTT
The DNA here is from genome assembly GCA_030762935.1 of Hymenopus coronatus. Classification (NCBI taxonomy): domain Eukaryota; kingdom Metazoa; phylum Arthropoda; class Insecta; order Mantodea; family Hymenopodidae; genus Hymenopus; species Hymenopus coronatus. The sequence goes on along the minus strand of CM060892.1, from coordinate 54,474,652 downwards.
AAATACCAAGTACACACACACATACACACACACGCAAGCACAGACAGACACACGAACATGTTTCGAAAGTACTTTTTTTATTCAAGGGATCTCAAAACATGTCTTTTCGGAGGAATTTTGGTATCGAATTTTGGGTGGAATACAAATCCTTCTCTATGCACTATCTACATAGTACGTGTAGAGAAAGTAATAAACTGTTCATAAGGAAGAGAGACAAAAAAGGTATACAGAACAGGTTTTAAGGATATTTTGTTTTGGTCAATTGTTTAAATGTTTCGTCAGCTGTGATCATTAGGTATCTACTGTAACCTAAGTTTGAACATTAACTAATAGCAGCTTCCACTCTTGCAGTATGCACTTGATTATTGTTAAAGCCTAAGAAAAAAAAAACAACAATCATATTATCCTGCACAAGTTGAGAATGTCAGAGATAATTTTGTTTCACTTAGAAGGTATTGGTCATTTTAGGACAGTCATCCATTTGTTATTTGAGAATATAATTGAAGAATGAATGTTACAATACAGATGGAATAAATTTTATAGTAAAAGACGATCTGTAACATACATTTTAGATCATCAAATTCTTTTATGGTATTCCTAACATTTCAAGTATTTTGATGCCAATATACAGCGAAGAATACATGATTGCATCATCGGGAGCAGAACTAGACGACTTCTTACATTCAGAATTTCATTTTACCGTAAAGTATTTTAAGAAAAGGCATCGTGAAAACTGTAAACATTCTGTGTCAGCCAGAATGTAAAATAGCTGCGATTTCTCAATAAAGTAGTTCACACTTAACTGAAATAAGTAAAGTTTGGGCAGTTGCAAACCTTTGACTGGAGATTTGAAACATACAACTACAAGCATTATATTTTATCCAAATTCGACAAGGACTTAAAATAACCAATCTAATATCGCACGCAGCAGTAATTAATTTCAGCTTGGGTATCATCTTCATGTTGAAAATCTTTGTAACTGATAAACTAATTTTTTTTTCATTACTTTGTTGCAGATGTTCCAGATGGACGACTTTCCATCTTTTGGATTTCAGAATAAAACAGGAGTTTTCAACAGTTAACTTCTCATTTTCACAATTAAGGTAGTTTAACAGGTTACATTAATTTTAAATATTAATTGTATATTTGTTATTGTTAGTTCATTTTAAGCTTAACGTATTTTAAACTCATAGATCATATCGGACGATGAATGAAATGGGTGAAATTATGTTCAAATGAGTCCGGTGTCCATTTGATTTCTTAGTATAAGGTAAAAATCACATAAAAAAAAAACTTGTCCGGCTAACTCATCATAAATGAGATTTGAACTAGGACCTCCTGAATGTGAGGCAAACACGCCACTCTCACACCACAGAGGGGAGCTGTAAGTAATGATTTTGATACTGTTTAGACGCACAAGCAGCTAAAGCTTAATGAAATTTAAAGATTTGTTTAAATTAGCAGAGAAAATCCTAAGACTTTAGTTTCATTGCAACTCAGAAAATGAATATGAATGTGAACACACTTAGCTACCTTCTTGACCTATAATAAAATAGCTGTCAGGAAAACGTTAACATATAACGAATAGAAATCAATTATGTGATACACACGTGGAGCTCAGAAGGTTCTTGTAAACGTTGTCATATAGATTGTAGCTTTAACAAATTCGAATAATCAATTCTTCGCTAGTTACAGAATAATTAAAAGTAATAACATCTAAATTTTCTTAAAATGACAGCATCTAATCTTCAAATGAAACTGTGATTTTCTTCAAGAAAACTCTTTGATTAAACGATATTTTACATTCTCTACGTTCTCTATATACTATGCACGTAGGTAGAGAAGGTTCCGTATTTCCCCCAAAAACCCGATATCAAGTGTTCATCGGATATATATGATTTGAGGTCCCCTGAATCCAAAATCAAAACAGTAAAAACGTTTTAGCAAAATTTCCATACGCGTGAGTCTGTAGGCAGCATAACTTAAAAATGAAACAGCTTTTCAGAAAATTTCCTCCTCCACCAAATACACTTAGCATGGAAACTTTTTGGAAAATGTTGGTGTTCTCCAAAATGACTAACGATTTCGATTAAAGTACCACATTTTTAAGATATTTTCATGACAAGTGAAATGTATATATTGAGTTGTCTTGGACTATTCTAAGAAGTCCTATTCATTTTGAATAATTTTTCTATATCTGTAAACCGTAAGAGGTAGACAAACACTTACTGGACAAAAATGTAGATCTTGACAGAATACCAACGCAATTTATGTCATATACATATTTTTTTAGAGCTCCTAAATGTAAATGGTGTTTTATTTATGGACGCTCTTTAACTGCTGTGGTACTTGGCGTCCCATTCCATACTGGTTCTGAAAGACCGCTTAATTTTGCTCAGAAGCCTCTCTATCAGGCTTGAGGTTCTTTTACGTCCTGTAAATCTACGACACAGGACCAACGGCTTTACTTCCCTTCCGAAGGAAGCCATGCTAAGGATTTTTACGCCCGAAAGTCAGCATGGTAACCTTTACACCACAGAGGGCGATTTCTAGAGCTCCTGAGATACCATCTGGAGTCAGTTGGAGAATTTAGTGACTTGTCATAAACCGTGGTCCAAATCCCATCTATGGCAATGGATGTTTCAGTCTGACTCTATGTTTCCAATTTTACGACTAACTCAGAAAAGGAATGATGTTTTAATATTTCACAAAATGTATCATTACAAATCCACAAAAAAAAAAAAAAAAAAAAAAAAAAAAAAAAAAAAAAAAGAGTTTTTCATGGCAATGAATAAAGGCCCTTTGTAAGTATTACGTATTATGTCACGTGATACTACAATTCTATATTAAGCTAGCATCGTAAAACACGTCCACTATTTTACGACTGCTTTTAACGTTAAAATATAAATACTGTAGAACTATAGCTGTTTTAAATAAAAGCTTTGGGATTAAAGCGAAGTTTTTTGGCATTTAATCCAACAGTTTCTGGCGCTCACGCTTGAGAGATCTTTGTTAAAGAAAGGAATAAAAGAAAACCAAGTATTAAGGCAAATGTAATCCACCCCTCTCTAAATTCTAAACCTCCCTCATACGCTGGCACAACTTCTGAGAAATCCGCATTCTGCCTGCAATATCCAAACCAATAGTGAGGCCTTTTCTCTCTCTCTACTGTGTATTGTTTCACTGGAACACGACATTCTTGAACAAAGCTTGTATTTATCCGTAGCATAAATGGCTTAGGATGGACCAAGCAATAAAAGAATGAAGTTCTTTCCTGACTGTTAATACCAACAGCGTTTGTTCCATCGTAGTCCCTTTTTCTGTTGTCTTTTCTTCTTATTCCATGGAATATTCTATTTGAATCTGATGCCAGATTTGTTAACATTTTCTAAAATAAACTGAAATCTTGTGACATAATAGAACCATAGCTCTTGTAGCTATAGGACTGTCAACTGCTGCTTTGTTTCGTTTGAGAATTCTCTGCTGAATTGTTACATGATCCTTAAAACCGTATCTTTTTTACTTTTCTAGTACATATGTACAATGTATGTAGTAGCTAAAGAAGGTTCTGAATTCCACCCAAAATTTTGATACCGAGATTTCCCGAAAATTCGGGTTTTGAGAACGATGGAAAACAAAAGATATGAATGATATATGCATATTTGTAGAATGGACTCACACCATAGTCCTCTCCAAGTATTAAATTACCATCCAATTGGAAGAAGAAGACTAAAAGCGATGGAGAGACCAGGTATATTTATGTCTAACCGGAACGGTTATTAAGCACCAAACAGTTTATGATGATAACGGCAATGAAGACCTCTTGTTCATTCTGGATGAATTTTGCACAACTGGTAAACCGTAAGAGATAACACAGAAAATATGCATCTCGTTAAAACATAAAATTTATGTCATAATACCGTTTCCGAGATACTCCTTGTTATTAGTTTCAATTTTAAGTTACTTAAAGTTTTCTCAAAAAGAAGGATATCTTTCATTTCATCTCTGTTTTGTTTGACTCCTTGCCGAGCAAAGCGAACTGAATTTCAATTGTTTCACATAGCGATAATTTTTAAAAGATTTGAGTATCGCGAAATTTCTCTTCTGCTTAGAAAGAACTATACAACCGTTTCTGTTGAAGTTTATCTCGATTACCACGATGAAATAAAGGAATGATCTTTTGTAATAATAGTTTTAAAGAAAGTATAGTGAATGGGACAGATCAGATTTTTCTTTGTTCCTTTTCCTTGTCTTATTTGTAGACATGGGTAAACGTGACTTTTCAAAGAAATCTCAATATCGAATTTTAGTAGGAATAAAATCTTCATTTGAGAGTTAGAGAAAGTAAAACTCGAAATCATATATCTCTGTAGGTTTTTTTTTTTATTGCAGAAAATGTAATAAATCCGAAAATAGAATCCAGAAAACTACTCATTCCAAAAATCGTATAATCTCTCAGTAACATAATGCCTCCGTGGTCGATTGGTCAGCGAGCTAACTTCTCACCCGGAGGTCCCGGGTTCGATTCCCGGCCGGAGCGGGGAATTTTTCTTTAGCCAGATTTATTTCCTATCCCCCACAGAGTCTGGAAGTATGTACGTGAGAGTGAATGTGTGTGTATTTGAGAAAAATAAAATGATTTAAACCAACGTTAAGAACCTACAGACAACGAGTTGTTTCAAATGCAAAGCCCCCGATATGACCTTAAATGTTAAATGAAACAATAAAAAAAAAAAAAAAATGCATTCATCTTCTACTCTAGAATGTTTAGATTGATGAAGGTCTATAGAAGAACTGCTTTACTGCTTTTATCTAAATGTTCAAGCTTTTTTATCTCCAACAAAGACTATTGTGAATACTGACTTTATTGTCGTATAAGCTTCACGATGAAGCTGTTACATAAGCAAATTTCCTTACAAAAGATTATTCTTTTGTCTATACAGACTAATCAAGGTAAACATTAGCAGAAATTGTCTTATTACTTGCTTCCTTGTAAGTAGAAGGGACATAGGGGAATACATTAAATCGATAATCATATCTTTTAAAAGTTGACCCTATGTGAAACAAATGAAGTTCGGCTCGCTGTACATAGCCTGTAGTAAAACAAGAGAGAGAAATACTACATGGAATATCTAAGAAATGGTCAGTTCTACATAAAAAACGTATAGGACATAAATTACGTTTTTTTAACTCGATATACACTTTTTGTGTAGTACGTTTTTGTCTATCTCTTATGGTTCACCGTTATACCAAATTCTGCTAAACTCATTCAGAACAAAGAGGCCTTCAGAGGCTATTCCCAGAAAATTTAAAATATACAGTTTATTTGTGATGAAAATATCTTTAATATGCGATATTTTTATCAAAATCGTTAAAAGCATATTTGAGAAAATCAAAGTTTTCAAAACTTTTTCCATGTAAAGAGTAGTTTGGGGTGGCGAGATATTCTGAAAATTTTCGTGTCGCATCGTTGGAAGATACCAAACTTAAATACCAGTTTTTGAGCTGTGCTCACAAACTCAAAAGACAACAAATATATTGTTATATACAATTCTCTATTTATTATAACCATAAAATAATATAAAATAATAAATGAAGTAAAATAATAAACTCTAATCTTAATAAAGCTATTAGTCAATGTTTACGTTTAGAAGAAAATACTGTCCACAGCCACCAAGACACATACGGATGCTTTTCTAAAACACTTTTTGGACTGAGGGGACCTTAAAACATATATTTTGGTAGTAATCTCGACATCGAATTTTTGGAAGCATTAGAATACCTTCTCTATACGTAGACGTACGTGTAAAGAAAGCAAAAATTGATGATGTCTATTATCCGTGAGAAACTGACTTGTGATTGACACTTGTGGGATGTGTCGTCTACTGGTAGGGGCTCGTTAGGTTACTGACCAATCATAGTGTAGGAATACAAAACTGTGATGTCATCGCATGAGTGATCAATTGTTTCCAATCTGATTGTTTGTTTTCATTCTGTGAAAAGTTCGGTAATGTTATACACAGTGATTCCGTAAGGATTTACATTTATAATCGTTGCTAGCTTTTATATATCACGGACATTGTTCTTCTTCTCATCCTAGAAATACCATAAGTGACACTTATGTGTTACATCCGTGATAAGTAAGTTGAGGTTACTTAGGCCGGAATAATAAAATATTTCCGTTTAGTGAAATACAGGACACAATGTTGAAAGCAAAAGATGAGCTAACTAGTGAGAAATGGGGAAAAATAGTAAAACATACGAGAGGATATGTACTGAGCGTAAGCAGTGAATGTGTGTCGCTGCAATAGGGCAACAGCGTACCGAGACGGTCACGTGTCAGCAGAATGTCAATCACAAGGTAATTTCTCACCAATAATAGTACGGTAACTAAGAACTTAAAAAACGTCAGTTGCATATCTCTTTTATTGGGAAGGGGTTCTGGTTCCCAAGACACTATCTGCTCTGACCTTTGCGGAACAGGTCTGACGAGGTAAGGGGTTGGAGTCTAAGTTCACGCTGATTACCTGCGCTTCTTGGGAATACGAGGGGGAGAGAAAGAAAAACCGTCATCGTTACAGGGGCTGTTGAAAAATGTTGTCATTTACTTCAACGTTCTCCGCTTTCTGTTTTCTGTCACCAAGTAGAAAACGCTGGTGTGAAGCAAGGGGGAGCTCTAAGAGAGGGTGTTAGGTTTTCCTCCCCCGATCCGGTCTTAGCCTTTTGAAGCGAAGTAATTTGAAAATAAAATTAATAGCCATACGAAGCCTATGCTGCTAATAGTAGCAACGAACCTAACTTCTTATACTCCGTGTGTGTTGCTTTATCTACCCCTTCATTACTGATATATAACTGCAGGGTTTGCTCTATCATTACTTATTCACATATATTTTGTTTATTCCCCTTGTAAATTTGTAATATTATATTTATTGATTCTCCAAAAGATTTAGCCTTAATTCACATAAATCTGATGTGTTCCATTCACATGACTTGTAACAAATTATTGTTAAAAATTACCTTCCATCTACTTCATGCTAATCGAGATAAACATTAGCAGAGATGTTTTCTTGTAAGTAAAAGGGAATAATGGAATACACTAGGCTAAAACGATTGTCAAATCTTTCAAAAGCTGGTTGTTATGTGGATAAAATCCGTTTCTTTGTATTACTAGGAGTTGTAAAATTCCCGTGAAGTATTTTAAAACTGAAACCAATAACAAGGAATATCTCAAACTCAGTCAGCTCCACAAAAAGTTTACATGAAATAGATGGCGTATCTACACATTTTGTATAGTAAATTAAGCAAAATCAGCAAAATCCAGCAACATTCGTGTAGAATAAACAGGTTTTCAGAGGCTATTCCCAGATAGTAGTTTGGAATTCAAACCAATAACAAGGAATATCTCGGAAACAGTTAGCTCTACAAGAAACACATGTGACGTAAACTGTGTTTTCTAATAAGATCTATATATTCTGAGAAGGAAGTGTTTGTCTATCTCTTACGGTTTACAAGTTATACAAAAGTCTTACATTTTGTTTGTCATGAAATTATCTTAAAAATATAGAATTTTAAACAAATTGCTGGTCATTTTTGAGAAAATAAAACTTTTCTAAAAATATTATAATTAAAGGGTGTGTGGGAGAATTTTCTTGAAGATCTTACGGTTGCCTAGATATTCTGAGATTTCAGTTGCCTCGTCTGTAGAAATTTGCTTATCGCTTCTATAGCTTCCCTGCCTACCAGTAACGCCCAACATGTCCCCAACTTTCTGTTCGCGGTGAATTAGAATCGCAATAAACATTCCTAAGTGGAAAATGTTGTGCTTTGGGTGGTGAAATGCTGCAGACAAGATATATATTTCACTTTTTGAAAGGCTTCATTATCCATGCTAGTTGAATTGAGTCCAAAAATAGCAATTTCAATTAAACAATTATAACTAATTTTAGGATGTAATTGTTTAATGTTTGTATTGAATGAAAAGAATTGTGTTTACCTATTGAAAATCCAATATAAAGAAAACTTTAGGTTTTCAGTGCATTGTGGGAAGTATGATGAATGAGAGAAAGAATCGAGCTTCATCGGCCAAACTCGCTTTGTTTTCCTTTCAAGCGAGAATGTTTCGGAAAACAAACATGTGGACCACGTGTTTATAGTAACACGTGAGTTGTGCGGTAAAAACTGGGCCAGGGACGGATGGATGACAGAGCGCACGCCGTTAACATGTCAATACGCCCGCGCGAGAATCGTGGAGGGGGGCAGAGCAACGTGAATCGAACAGCACACTGCATTACCGACGTACACAAAGCGATAGAAGAATTGACTTCACATTATCGTTTTTTTAAATACCGGCAAAGGTGTGAAGAAAAAGAATCGGGGGTTAATAACGCACTCATAAATGCGCTAAAGGGTTCCTGGGAAAGATCAGATGGTAAATGTGCTTTACGTAAAGTGGCACATTCCAATTTAAGTCGTAGTCTTATTTGTTTCAAGCAATGCATTTCTCTTTATAGCAAATTATTACACTCCTAACTGTAAAAAAAAAATATATATATATATGGGAGTAGGTCTGTATAGATGAGTTGATTAGACCCTGGCCTTCTGACATTAAAATCGCGGTCTCAAATCCCGTCCAGACTGATGGTTTTTAAGTCCCACTCAGTAGATTTAGTGGCATGTAAAAGAGCTCCTGCGGACAAAATTCTGGAACACTGCAGCGCTGATACTATGTTGGCAATTATTAGCACCATATAAAAAATAAGAAATATACAAAATGTTTGACAAATGTGTATGCTAAAGATAATAGCCAACGAATAAATAGCAGAGGTTTACAATTCTAAAGCCTAGGCTCGTGATCCGGTAGATCTGTGGTTCAAATCCCGCTAGGACCGTTCTCCATGTTTTTCACCAGGTTTTCTTGGGTACCTAGTACTCTAAGGATTTTAGTTAAGTTTATCCCACGAAAACAGTCTCCAATCAGTGGGGCAGAGCATGTCCTTTGTGGATTAGGTGATCCCAATGAGAGGAAAATTAGCTGAGAGACCTGAGGGCGTTCAGATCTGGATGACAACGGACCAATTAACGTAGAAGGGAGTTCTTGACGGATTTAGATTGAGCGCCTTCTGAAAGCAACCGAAGGGCATCCCCGATACTTGGTTCCATGAATAAACCTCTACACTGTACAAGCCACCGACCAGCCACAACCCACGGAACACAGCCATCTGGTCCTTCAACGCTGACAAGGAAGTAATTGGAACAGGAAATGGTGGACAGGATATTTGGAAGCTTCCCATCATTTGCCTGGTGACATCTATGAGCATAAAGGATGGACATGCGAACTGAAACTATGACCTCCGAAATGCGAGCCACACTAGTTTCCGCGGTGCCAACTTTCTCGGTTTAGAAACCTAAATTTTAGTCAGGTATTTTCTTCTGAGATTTATTTTCCCAATTATCATTTCATTTCATGTATCATCAGTGTCAGCCACCTCTGATACCATATATCGTACTTTCAAGCGATTCACTACTCTCTTCATCAGATTTTTCAAATAGATTTCTCCCCACTTTCATTAATACGATTTTCTTACAACAGATCTTCAGTTTAGCCTGACTAGCAAACTATTCTATGGGCACACGTTCTGTAATTGTGCACACGATCTGTGAATTTGAGATCTCCTTGTGATTTACCGAAGAAAATTCAGTCGGGCAATTTAATGTCGTACCAACATGCTGCCATGTAGCTAAGTGGTTAGAGCAACTGGGCAAATCCTGGCTATGGAATTTAATTTTTCAATCTGATTCTACCTTTTCATCGTTCTTCTACACACGGCTTGTGTGAAATATTATTTTATTACTGCTTTAAACTGTTGGTACCTATAAGGCTACCAACACTGGGTAGTCAATTGTAGATCAGCATTTAAAAATTTTGCAGTTTCCAATAAGTTAATACTGTCAATGGAATTATAAATATATCCAGACACAATATTAGCAGAAAGGATGTCAGAATAATACCGTTGCAGTCATTGAAAAGTCTATAGAGACTAATAAATAAAATTCTTTCACTTAAAACTATTAGCAACAGTTATTATAAATCCTTAGATGTGTTCCACTTATAGCCATTTGGATTTCGCAGCCAGACACTTAAGTGAATCATGTACGTTATGCAGGAAACTAACAATAGAGTAGCTCCTTGATTTCGTTCACTGCTCTTGCGCTGAGGTTGTATGTTTTGGTTCCCTGCTGTGGGGTCCCAATTTTGCATCGGCTCTATGAAGCCTTCACCTTTGACTAGCTCTTGTGCTAAGGTTATATGGTTTGGAGTTCGATTTTGCATCGGCTCTATCAAGCCTTCAACTTTGACTAGTATCTGTGAGGTATCCCCAAGGCCAAACGTGGTCGCAGCTCACGCTAAAAGCTTTAGGTCCTCTCACGTATCACCATTCTATCACTCAATCAATGGACACCACTGCTTTCAGCTCAAATGGATCCAGACTCACTCAAATTAGGTTACTCCATAAGGTTAAAATTATATGGGAAGCGTTAGAAACAACAAACAGAAGGGTTAAGTTTTGTTATTCGTTATAAATTTTATAATGAATTGTTTTTTTATAATTTTTATATTAATATTATGTTGTACTTTTGTGCATTAAATATACATATTTTTTTAAAAATTTAAGGAGTTAATTCTTACATTATTAATCTTTGGGTGCAAATATCAACCAGGATATTTGCAGTCGTTTAACAATCTTGTATACTAGCTACTGATAAAGATACTTCATATAAATATACATACAAACTTCCAAGAGGTGCCTGAAAAAAATTTGCGGTTTTAATCGAAAATTCTCAGTGTCACGTATAAAACAGATTAAGATTCAACAATCGTATATGGAAATACGATAGTGACAAACGCATCAATGGAGAACGAGGAACACTTTATACTCCAATAATTCTCTAGCGCACTAAATGCTTACGTATTACATACCAACTTTTCGATGTTAGTGAGCTTTTGAACATGGTGGTTCCAGAAGCAAGGTTTTCAACATATAACATTGGTGGCAAAGTGGTTGTTGATCTTAACAGATCACTAACGTGCGGCTCATACTTAACTGCTGGATTTAAATATTAACATTAACAAATACAAATAATGTTACATTCACATAACTTTATCTTCTATCGTTTATTAGTAGATGTACAAAGTATTATCACAAAAGTTTAATTTTCTATTTAATTTTAATAAAGATTAAAATCACTTATTCATTTAATCATTTTAACCTTGCAGAAATATTAGCCTACACATTTTATAGGTAAAAAGAAAATATAGATACTGAAATGTTTAAGAGTTGCCTTATATATAATGGCCTTAACAATCCCTACTCTTTTAATGCAATTGCGAGAAACAACTGAATATCGATATAACTTTAATATCAATTTTGAACAATTGGAACCATTAATAACGGATATTCCCTCCTCTGTAGGATGTTTGTAGTATGTCTTTCTCACATTCAAAAGGTCGCAAGTTAGAAACTCGGTTGGGGGGAGTCATCCGGATGAGTTTTTCATAGCTTTGAGAAGGTGAAGCAACTCTAAGCTCTATGGATCCTAGGCTCATTTAAGCATCATTTCACCCATTTCATTAACAAAAATAATAATGGATATCTCAAATGGCTACAGCAAAAAAAAAAAAAAAAAAAAAAAAAAAAACTTACTTTAGAGCAATATGTGATTTAAAAAGATTTATATTTTTTGTGGGTACGTTTTCATATATCACATAACATTTACTAGCTATACCAGATTAAGTATACGAAGTTGCTTTCGAATTAAAAGAACTTTACGACTATTCCCAGAAAACTGAAGATATATGCTTTACATGTCACATACATATCTTTAATATATGCTATTTTAAAAAGAAAATAAAGACCAGTTAAATCTGTAAGTCTGTAAAATCAACTATCAGCTGTGATTATATTCCATATTTGTAATAATAAACATATCAAAAGCCAGTAGTTGATAAATATGTATAGGCAAAAAGATATAGGTTATCTGAATTGAATGCCAGAAATAAAATTACCATCCAGACAGCATAAATAGAAGGTGAATAAAAAATACTACAATCGAAAAAAAACATGTTATCGAGATATTTAGAAGTTGTTTCAGACTGCTTTTAAATGACATCATCTGGGTCTTCCAGTAATTTGCCAGGTCAAAAGCGTAACATATCGAAACTTTTGAGGAATTATCAGAGAAACCTTACTATCGCAAAGATTCTAGCTCACAGACAATTTGCCCATCGCAGGAAATTGCAATTACATTTGTTGTTTTGAAGCCCACCTTGTCCTGTACGAGGCAGATAGCCGAACAACGGCGCAGAGGAAACGGCTCATGAAAATGAGTCCCCAGTTAAATGGACGCTGTCCCTGCTGCAACTTTTCCTTAATTATTATCTGGCTGGCACCACGACTTCTGCGGCGTCATGCTCTCTTAGTCGACCGTTAAGGCTACCCTCGCACCTTCACATGGTCCCCTCTTCGTGCAGCATCCATAACTCAACATCAGCCTCCATATTCTTCCACTGTGAATATGCTTCAAGAATATACGATCAGGATTATCAACCGTACACAATGTTCCTGCAGAATTTGAATAACAGCGCGATCTTTTCTCTGAAAAACCAGCGAGTCTGCGTTATGGACCTTAGCTGCGTCAAATGTTTATAATACAAATCTGCTGTGCTCCATTCACATGACTTTCTGTGCATCTCTACAATAAATTACTGTTAAAAACCTTGTTCTTCTATTTACTTACTGCTAATCCAGAAAAAATTAGTATAAAGTGCCTTCATACTTGCTTCCTTGTAAGTACAAGAGAAATAAGGGACTACCACAGGCTAAAGTGATAGACAAATCTTTTAAAATCAAGTTCCTTCGTTTGTATTGACTTGAGAAGTATTTAAAGCTGAAATTGTCAACTGTATATAAACTCAATTGTGTGTTATAACGAACTCCACGTTTTTTTGTGAAGTAAGTTTTTGTCCATCTCTTATGGTTTACCAGTTATACAAAATTCTGCAACATTTTCCCAGAAAATCTAAGATATATATATATATATATATATATTATATGTCATGTAAACATGTTTATTTAATATACAATATTTTATTTAAAATCGTTAGAGCCATTTTTAGAAAATCGAAATGTTCGAAATTTTTGCCATTTAAAGGCTAGTTGGGAGTCGGGGAACTTTCTTGAAAATCTTCGTGTCGCATCTTTAGAAGATACTGAACTTAAATATCAAGTTTAGTATTTAACGATATTTTTATGTTTGTGCTATGCTGCCCACAGACACACACACACACACACGGACATTTTTCTAACAATGCTTTTTTTGGATTCAGGGGGTCCTAAAATATGCATTTCCGATGAAATCTCGATATCGAATTTTTGGGTGCATTACAATACCTTCTCTATACGCTATGTGCATAGTAGGTTTAGAGAAAGTAAAAATAACTACATTTATTTTCTTTACTGTTTACATAATATAGGGAAAGAACTTTCAAAATTCATTATGTGGACTTCATGAGTAATTAATAATTAAAATACTTTCGAAAAATATTCTTGACTCCTTGTCTGTCTATGAAAACAGATAAATTAATACATTTAATACTTAAGCACGTATTTATAAATGTACTCTTAGGCATGTATTCTGAAAAAAAAAGAGATATTTTTTTATTGTTTCATTTATATAGCCCCCTTTAACATCTGTCATATCGGAGCTTTTCATTAGAAACAACTCGTTGTCTATAGGTTCTTTTCGTTAGTTTTTAAATCCTTTTCTTTTCCTCAAACACACATTCACTCTCACTTACATACTTCCAGCCTCTATAGGGGATAGGGAATAAGTTGTTTAAAGAAAAATAATCCGCCCCATCCGGGAATTGAACACGGGACCTTAGGGTGAGTAGTCAGTCCGCAGACCATTCGATCACGGAGGCAGTTTAAAAGACTAGTTTTCTATCTACTTCATGCTAATCAAGATAAATATTAGCAGAATATTCTTATTACTTAGTTTCTTATACATAGAGGAAACATTAGGCTAAAGCGACAGTCAAATCTTTTAAAAGCTGACGCAAAGTGATTGTCACTGGTTTTGGTTCTCTTTGATAGCCAGCAGTAAATGAAAAAAAAAAAAAACATGGACGACTTCAGAAAAGTAAAATATTTTAAAATTGAAACCAATAACAAGTAATATCTCGGAAACGGTTAGCTGCACAAGAAAAATGTACTGGACACAAATTGTGAGTTTTGACGAGGCCTATATTTTTTGTTTAGAAAGTTTTTTTTGTTTTATGGCTTACCATTTCTGCAAAATTCTGGTCATTCCCAGAAAATCAGAATATACCTACACGATATTTGTCATTTAAACATCTTAGCATTTTAACCAAAGTCGTTAGATCCATTTTAGCTAATCAAACATTTTTAAATTTCTTCCATGTAAAGGGTAGTTTGGGGTGGAAGGATTTTCATCAAAATGTTTATATCACATCCTTGGAAGATACTAAACTTAAATACCAAGTTTGGTAGTTTACCAATTTTTCGTTTTTGGGTTATCGTGTGCACGACTCATAGATCTTTTCTAAAAATATTTTTTTTATACAAGGAAAACTAAAATGTTGATTTTCGGTAAAATCTGGTATCGAATTATCAAGCGGAGTGCAATACGTTTTCTGTGTGGTATGTAGAGAAAGTAAATGTCAATAATTCTGTGATCTGGACCTTAGTTGCGTCAAATGTTTACAATAATTACTTCACTATTTTCTCTACTGTTTACATAATTTAGAGAAAGAACCTGAAAAAGTATGGGAACTTCACCAGAAATTAATGATTAAACACACTTTAGAATAAGATTCGTGTCTGCGTATCTCTCTATCTGAGAAAAACCAGATAAATTAACACATTTCATACTTAAGCATGTATCTGAAGCGTTCCTTCACATGACTTTCTCTGCCTGTTCTACACATAATTCTTACAAAAATTATTCCTTTATCTACATGATGATAATCGAGATACATGTACGTTGGTAGAAATTATCTTAATACATTCTTCCTCAAAGTTAAGATAATTTAATCAGTGATATGAGACTAATACTTTAAAATGTTATTCAATTTTTTTTAGTTTGTTTTAGGATTACTTTCTTATTGTTTAGTTATTTATTATCAGAATGTTAAGTCTTATAATACTGGGATATTAACTGTTTAATCAAATCGAGTGGGTAAGTAGAAGGGAAATAATGAAATACACATTTTTTGTAGTAGCTCTTTGTTTATCTTTTACAGTTAAACTGTTACACAAAAGTCACTCATAATGCAGAGGATTTCAGAGATTATTTCCATAAAATTCAAGATATACATTTTATTTGGTAATTCAAGATATATACGATATTTTAATGAAAATAGTAAGAAGCAATTTTGAGAAAATAAAAATTTTCGAAATTTTTCTATGTAAACGGTACTTTTGAGTGGGGAATTTTCTTGAAAAAATCTTTGTATCGCATCCTTGAATTTAGTATTTAACGGCCTTTTCGTTTTTGAGATATGTTGTACACACACACTCATACAATATAGACACATGGGCATTTTTCTAGAAGTACTTTTTTGGTCAGGAGCCCACAATAACGTGGAGTGAAAGTACCTAACGCTAAGATTTTCAAGAATCTCCACTACCTCAAAATGCCTTTCTAATTGCAATTTTTCTTGTATTGTTTCATAAATAGCTAATAGTTTTCTTAAAGTGCTAACATTTGAGACTTTATTCTAAGAAACAGAATGTATAGCTTTTGAAAAATATAATCATATAAAAAATGCAATAACAAATGGAATCTTTAAGTTTAAATTTACCTTCACAAATTTAGTTTACACATGGCATGTGTAAAATATAAATTAATTATAATGAATAGATTTTGTTTCAAATCAATGCCAATAATAACTTCTAAAGTATTATTAACTCTGGAAGAATTTTACCTAGCTTTGACATTAAATAGACAAGAAATGTATAGTAAAGATATGTAGAAATACAATTTCATCTTTTTTTAATTTTAACACTTAAACGCCATATCATAATGTATTTTGCATTATATCACACAAAAAATGTATAGCATTATGACTAGCATAGAAATTGTATTAATGCATTCTTAGTACGAATGTATTGTCTAAGTCTCCACGTTTGTATTTGTGTAATATTAATATGTTCTAATTCAAAATATTTCTTACTAATATTTAGTGATTAATAAGAGATAAATATGTAAAGAATTTTTAAGAATCATTTGTAAAATTATGTGTGAGGATAAACGATAATGGACAGAGAAAGGGTTGGAAATGTTAGGTCCCAGCTATTATATTGTTTTATTTATTTTTTAATCTCCGAGTAGACAAGGTTTTATATTTTACAGAGCATTTTACTTACTTTCCTGGAACACAGTTTTCTGGCAAATAATATTTTACAAAACTAACAGTGTGGAATGAGCTTAAACACAACAAATCACTTGGAAATTCATGCAACAAGGAAACTAAGCTGTATACTAAACTAACTTGAAGAATATAGTAAAATTTTGTTTTTATTTTGTTCACTGGAAAATGTTTGTATAATGTGTGCATTCTTGAGATTTAAAGTTGGCAATATAATAATTTTGAAATATTCAGATCACCCCTCAAATAGTTTAAGTTAAGCTGATAATCTTATATATTTATATAATTAAAACTAATTTCCTCTTTTTATTAGCTTTCATTGGAGTGATCAACTAATAACAAAGATATGCAATAATTAGGTTACAAAAGTGCATCTGTAACAAAGGTGAAAAGCTTTCCATGTTTCAACTTAAAACTTTTGACAAATTTTTCTAATTAAAATATCCAAAATTGACTTTTATAATTCCCACTAATAGAATAGGTACTAAAAATTTGAGTGCTTTTCTAAGAATCCAGAATATATAATTATATTTTAAAATAGAGTTTAAAAACATAAGAACAATAATATCAGTAAATATTCAGAATATAATTGCAAAAATTACCAAAACTATTGAAATAAGTGTTAATTGTAATTTATTAATGACGATTTTTGTAGCTATACTAATTATATTAAAGTATTTATAAAATGGTTGTACGAAGTAAAGAAAACAATATTTCACCTCTTTGCGAATTTTCGTTTTATAATATTTTCAAACCGTACTCAGGAAAGCAAAAATATACAAATGCAGATCTGAGTTCAGTGAAACCTTAGAATAATAATTGTGTATTTTATGTTTCCTTCATAGATATTCTTATGATAAAAATTCAAAGAAAAAAAGTTCTGAAGCAATAAATTGAACTATTCCTCGTCGTAATTCCGTTATTACTTCTGTTATATATGTATACACAAGTTTATTGGAGTTTCTGATGTCAACAATTTAGTAAAGCTCCTTCGTAAATTTATAACTCCGTGCTAACTGATGCAATATACATTCAATTTTTTCTTAAATTATTAAAACATATTACTGTTAACATAATTACGTTCCTTTTTCATTCCAAGACCTGCATCTTTGCTTTTAGTTTTAATATTTAAATGCAGCTGGAATCAAATTCAGCTGCAATGTTTACAGTGAAAATACAACAAAAATAAAGTACCGTGTATCGGCTTCCTCTCCCGTGGGGTCTCTATTCGTTGGAAAACAATCGTTTTTAGCTTTAGCGGCTGACTTTAGGACTGTCTTCTGCTCACCGATTAGCTGCTTGGCAGTACACGAGGCGCTGATAAAGAACTTCACCCGTACCGAGGCTACAAGTAACAATATGCACTGAATAAGTCATTCAGCGAAGAGAATATCGGCCACATTTTTTCTTTTTCCCATTGAGAAGTGCCTCTGAGAGTGTGTGTGTGTGTGTGTGTGTGTGTGTGAGAGAGAGAGAGAGGGGGGGGAGAGAGAGAGCAGAAGGGGTAAGTTTTTTTTTTATTTTTATATATTCTCTCGTTTAATATTCTTAAACAATAATATACAGAAGGAATTAAATGTTGTAAGTGAATCTGTTTAATTTGTAAATATTTTTTCTAATCAAACTTAGGTCAATGGGATACGGGACTTCTTAATTTCGATCTACTTTCACCAAAATTACAGGTGGATCTGGGCATCAATATGACAATGACCCCTTGCAGGTGATATTTTGGAAAATCCTTTTGACAATAGAAAGAGGTACTAACATTATATGTATCTGTTATTCTATCATTGGCTTTATTTACTATTTACTTATTCCATTTCCGTTGTTGAGAAATTATTAATTTCTGACATATTCCATTTTTTTTATTTATTACTAGACGAGATGATAATTAATCATCAAACAGCTGCATATATATAACTACATATCAAAATATTACTACATTTATTTTTACTGCATCATCACGAGATGTGAAAATATAACAAAACATAATAGCAGCTATTTAGAATAGAGAACGTTTGTATTAGCTAATGTTTCAAGATCTATATTCAGGCGTTATTTGGTAATACCCCTGTCTATGTTTTCCCGATTTGCGAACAGAGTATTCCAAGGAACTTATTAAATACTGGCGTTCAATACTAAAGACTTTGTTTTAAATTATAACATAGTTAACATGTATAAAAACTATCTTTACTGTTAATTCCCTCTGTGTTATATTTAAATCAGTTTATTAATGAAACTCTATTTCATCGAGAAATTCTAGATTTATTGGTGTAATAAACACAAGAATAAAAACCACTTCAAATTTTGCAGCACTTAGCTTTTAAATAATATTAACATTACAAATAAATAAATAATTTTATTCATTTATGTGATGTAGGTACTTTATTCAGGTCTGTTAGACAGCTGGGAGTTAGTTTTCTTCACATATACAGTTCATGAAATGACAAGTTTTTAAAATAAATATTAACTTTTATGTTTTAAAAAATATTTAAAATCATAAAGTTAAGGTATTTTAATATTAGTAGCACATATAAATAATTGTGGATTAGGGAACCACGTAAAGGTGCACAGCCAAGTTAAGTTATACATCTGCCTTCCAAAAATTTGACAGTCTATCGCCAGTTCTAAATATATATCAACTTTTGAAAGAGTAATACGGGCAATTCATGTATTAAGGTTTCAGTATTAAAAGCCACCTTAAAAGAGATAAAATGAGTAATAACCAACGGTTACTAATCAACCATTGTCCATTTTAAAGATAAATATAAAACATAAAAACTGCAAGTGGTATTGCCAAGAGCAAGGGGAACCATCTCTAAATTCCGGGCTGACTTCCCTAAAACAATATAATTTCCAAAAATTATTTACAGAATTAGATATTTTATTTATCAATATTATAATTATAAACCAACTGTATTTATATTATTTTATATACATTTTTAAAATTGACACATTAAGCCATTTTAAGTTATAATTTTACTACGCGAACTTCAATTTTTAAAGTTTTTAGTATTTATACTAGATATATCTACTTTGTTGATTCTAGCAATATTTTCACTTTAACAGAGATGAGAGTTTAAAGTGAATATGCTGTAATTAATGTTTATATATTATCTGATTAAAATAATGTGATAAATGTATAACTTCATGCGTAAAGCGTAGCAAAATAAGTGTTTCTGCTATGTAAAATTAGCATATTTAATCTATGATTTTTCAAACAGTATGTATTTTCTGCTTTCTGTACTTTCATATGAAAATAAAATTTTTTCTCCAACTGTGTCATACGCACAATAATGTCTAATAATAAATGAAGTTATATTGTTAAATAAATGATATTTAGTTTATAAATACCCATTTGGTTACCTCCAAAGAACAGCATGATTTAAAAATATTTATATTCATCTTAAAAAAGTGCCATGTGATTATGTACGTGAAATTTTCAAAAGATTAAAAACTGCACAGCCTCATATACTCAGTTTAAATGGCTTTATTTTTTAGATGATAAATATAAATCATAGTTTATAATATTACCTATTTTTTTAAAGTCTGCAGGTTATTTATAGCTTTAGAATACATTTGAACCGTATTTATTACCGAGGTTAGCAAAATATTACTCTGTTAACAAATTTCAAAGGAATACACTTACTGAAGAATGTGGTGTTTGAACGCAAACTGCAAATTAGGAGAGTTGTAAGGTTTTTCAATTTATATGCAAAACTAAATAATACTTTCGTCTAAGTTCCACAAAACTTTATGTTAACATGTAAAAAGCTTTCTTGCACCTATGCTAAAGAACGGAAATGTCTCATGTTTTCTATACGCAAAGGGAGAATATATTTGTAGATAATAGTTCTAAAGTTTCACGGGTTTTATTTTCTTGCGTAAAAATAAAAATACACTAAAATTTAATGATAAGCAAAATTCCATTATCAATTTTGTTGTATCTTTGATAGTTTGGGGCTCACTAATGCTCATTTATCATTCCAAGTTGTAAAATTGTACATTGCAAAATTCAGGTTTGAAATTTCGGCAGATCTTCACGGTGATGTTACTCTTAATTTTTATCTTTGATTTCTGAGAAAACTAGGTGAGAAGTAAATGTTATGTGAAGAAATTTGTTATAGCCATCCTGAAATAATAGAAAACCATCATCTAGCTGTGCCCATTAACCACTTTTATCGGATATTTCATTTTAGGGATTTAATTTTAATATTAAAAAACAAAACTAATTAAAATGGAATTATTTTAACCTTTTTATCATTCCTAAGTCCCATAGGGATATTTGAACAAATAGATCTATATTTAAATAGTCTTTCTAAACTTTTTAAAATAAAAATAAATACTCTGGTAGATTCCGCAGAGTACTTAATTAGTTTTTAATAGTTTATACAAACAAGCAAATTAAAGCAACAGCAATTTTTTGTGATCATTACTTTTATAGCAACTCCAGCCACAAAATACTATCATGTATTCTGGAAGTAGGTTGTGCAACTTACAAATACGGGTTATGTTTATTCAGAATTACTAAAACGATTATTTAAACATAATAAAGCATATGAATTAAAATGTGTTTTTCACACCAATGCCACATAGAAATGACAAATGTAATGCTGCATTATTAATGAGAGTCACAAAATGGAATTATAAATAATTTAAAGCAAAATAACTTTCAAGATTTGTTCAAGATATACAATGAAGCAATTTCATTCGGATCTTCTCTAATGGTTCAAATATTTCTGCAGTAGGTTTGATTTATTTTTATTTTTGGCATATGTTTGCTTCTCCGTGGATAGTTTTTCTTTGCACATCTTTAGAAATCGGTCGTTCAATAGTATTTTATTGTCTTTGAGCTCTGCAAGTCTGATTCGAAAGACCATATAAGTGAAAAATTACACGAAAACCTCAATAGTTTCACTAACGATTATGTATGCTTCTTTTACACAATACAGTGTTATACAAATCAAATGAGTAAATTATATGTTGATTCAAGTATGCGGCCAAAGCACTTTAAAGTATTTTATTTTATACTTTAAACTTTTCTCTATCGAGTCCATATTACGGTTGTTTATATGAAAAAATTGTTCAGAGATTTTCGAGCGTTTTTCTTTTGATAATGACTTTGAACATATACATTAGAAGATTTATTTAATCTTTAAAATTTAAAAGCACTGATCATGATCATTTCCAATTAAATCAATATAAAACAACAATGTTAAAAAAATACTAGCATACAAAATGTTACACGCCGTAGGTCAGTTCCCGACGACGCTCTCTTATACGCCAGATGTGGTGCGCAAAAGCGAGCGACGCCCCATGCGCCGACCGACATCCATTTCACCGAATCCTCGGAGTTCGGAATGGCAGCACTCGGTAAATTAGAGGCACCATGTTAAAATAGTCGGTAACGAATGCAAAGCCATAAAATGCAGTAATTTTAAAAGTTTGTACTTTATATAGGACTGTTAAGGGTGCACAAATGTAAAATTTCTTAATTCTAGCTTAATGGTAGCATTTTTGAAATTTATACTGCAAATAACAAACCAAATCAGTAAAACGTATATGCATTTTCATTGAAATATCTCTAGTAGTTTAAAGGTTGTTAATTGTTTATTTAATTAATCAATTATTCTAATGGTAATCAAAAATGTTCAAAACGATTTAAAATCGCAATTCCATTAATAAAAATAACTATTTTGGCTGTAAAGAATATTTAAGAAAAATGTAATTAGTTTCTTTTAATTGACATATTATTTGTCGACAGAAAAGCGTTAAAAATGTGTGGGATTATTTCACTAATTTTGCTGTGTTAATGAGATAATCTGATTAATAGACCTCCAAAAATATCCGACAACATTTTCGTACACTTAGTTTTAGACGTCTTTCTACAATATTTGAAGAAAGTTGGGCCAAAAATGTATGTGTAGACAACTTTGAAAATGTAGAAAAAAAACACACACATATATATAGCATACTTACGGTTGCATTCTATCAATTTAGTCACATATACCTTTTTAGAAGAACTTATAAAAGCAAAATCTTTATGTCAAACGATTTATAAGATTCAAATAAAATAGAAACTTAGGACACAGATTAGTTCTGTTTGCCTATGTTGCATTACACATACAGAAGGTATATTTTCACAAACATTTATTGAATGTTGGAACAATAATAGTACAAGTGAAACATCATTTTAGAAAATGGAATATTTGTCACAAATTAATTTCATTAGATTTATTTCCAGTTTTTGCTACAAAAGGTAAAAGAAATCGGATAATATTTGCAATGGAGTTTTCCTTATTATTTTTATTTACAGTTAGTGTACAAGGGTGTTCAACATAGTGTTTTGATTATTTAATATTCAATGTATTCAACCGTTGTTACAATAATGTAAATGACATCACATTAAAAAGTATAAAATAAAACACATTCACTCAAGATATAACCAGCATGTGCAAGGAGTCAATTTTAAACTTTATTTTTAAAAAACTCTAAATTCAATAACATATAATCAGGTAAATTATGGTGTAATCATAATAACCTCATATCATAGCTCTCCATCTTTAAATTCAGCCTTGCAAAAGAACAGTTAAGTTACACTTGTGGTATTGTAATCATGTGTATATTCTGCTAACTAGTGTGCCTGTATTTAATTTTGTAGTTAGGTAGTATTGCGTTATTTAAATAGAAATTATGTGCCGTTTTCAATAAGCAATACATTGAAAAGAGAATATGTAGGAAACTTAGTTAATAATTCAACAACTTTTTTCTGTAACAAGAGAATATTATTAAAAGTGTGCTGCTGTCATAAAATAAAGTAGTGTGAATTAAGTTATCCTGGATATTATTTTACAAGTAACATTTGAATTCAGTTTCGAATTAAGGTACATTCTTAGCAGTTTGAGTGGTCAATTTTGTGGGTTATTTCTAGTATTTTTGAGAACAACCTTTTAATTTCTTTCCCTCGTTAATTTTAAAACCATTTACAGTGAACCAATTCTTTGTGTACCAAACCTACTGTTAAACAAATATTTAATTTGAATAAGATTGCTATCTGTAATTATAAAAGTTCAGTTATGTGATACTAGTTGAGTACATAAATTAAACGCCAGATCGTTATGTATAATTAAAAATAAAAACAGGTCTAGAATGTATCCTTGAGGAACACTAAAATTGATAAGGCGTCTGAATTTCTTTCACCACTTAGTTTAACTATGAAAGGTCTGTCCTTCAAACATTATTTTAAAAGACTTTGTTCTATACCAACTACTATAAATAAAATAGTTTTATTATTAGCAAATATTGCGGTTTGCAATCAAAGGCTTTACTTGAATCGCTCAGCATAACAGAAGCATCGTGTCTACATATATGTATTTTGAAAGAAACATCAAAGTGTTTTTTCCCAGAACGAGAACCAAATTGAGTTGAATTGTCTTTGATTTTAAAAATATTCTTTCTTCTGTAGGAATATATATATATATATATATATATATACATATATATTGTTTTGAAAATACGCTCTATAGAGAGAGATCTATAATTCCAGCATACTCTCTGAATCCTATCATATATATTGGATCTGTTTTGACACTTCAAACTTTTCGGAAATATGTCACACTTTAAGCAAACATAAGTGCACAGAGTAAATAGAAAGCATATATAAAAACTAGTCTTATAATAGAGTTGCTTAGGCCATACCTATATGTTCATAAACTGGATCTCCAGAATCTACTTACAAGATGCATTTATTCATATCGTTATATGACAGCATCTCAAAACATGGTTTATACTGCATATAAATGTTCTTTTTGTTTTCTTTTAGTTTTATTTCAAAGTTTAATACCGACATTCTTTTTTAGTTTTAGCTTATTTATATAGATTTAAAATGTAATTCTTTGTTATAAATATATTTAAGTCTACAGTTATTTATAACAAAGAGGAAAATGTGAAATGACTTTAACCTTTTACAAGAATTAGCCGAAGGAAGGAAAATATTTAAATAAGAATTTCTCATTGATTTTGTGCTACGATAGTGAAGATTCACAATGGGCAGTGTTAATTTGGTCTTCTATAAGCTTTATGGTATAAAATTTAGTTAAACCCCTAAACAGCTGTTACATTGCCTCTGTTCTCATTATCGCTTGACTTTTAGTGAATCTTTTTTTTATATTTACTTGATACTGAAAATATGTTTGGCACACATCGATAGATCTTAACCAGCTAGTCTGTTTATTTATTCATTTGTTTATTTTTAGAAAACCACAAGCAAACGAAGTAGCTTCATAAATTACTTCCAAACTATATTAGCCTACTAGACTCGGTAATATATAAAGAATAATATAAATAAAAAGATATAAGTGCTACATCAATTTTTATAAGAACAGTACTGGATATGACAGAGGTGCATCAGGCTAGTGTAAATGGGACTATTCTATTTTACATTAAACCACCACCATTTGCATTTCTTTTCTTTAGCGAAAACACGTTAACCTTAGTAATTACAGCAAAAATCTTATTTAAAACATGTTATAATTTTGCTTGGGTAAAATTTTAATTTAGGAAATCCACTTTAACCTTCAACAATATTCATGAATCCTGTTGTTGGTACAATTATACAGGCATAATTAAACAACTGTTTTAAATGTTTAATGAATCGAATTTTGGATAAAGTAAACACAATATTCATATTAGCAGACTGAACCAATTAAATAGAATCGTAAAACTAGACTTACTTTGGTTTCACCGAATTTTTAGAAAATTGATGAATACAAAGCTAATTATTAGAAAATATATCTTTAACACATTAATTTTGTATTTTTCTTGCTTTTTATAAACCTACTTGTTAAAAAGTAATAGAATTAATATTTATCGCTTCCACGTTGACTCTAAATCTTAGTACTTTATTTGACTACTAATACAATTTCAAAGTATAAGCTCACTATATCCAAAAGAAAGGTAAGGTTAAGGATATTAAGGACTACATCCTTCAAGAGAAAAAATTATTCTTGATAATACATAGTGTTCACCTTTATAACGGGGCCTAATTTTGATTTTTTGGATTGCTAAACTGTATTTAAATCTTTATCCAGTGGACTATGTGCAGTAGTACAAATAATTTCATACGAATTTAGACTGGTATTAATTTCATTATCTTTTTAATCATTACTTGGTTTTTACTACCAAATGGGAATTTGGTTTTCGCATTTTACGTTTACCTTCATGTGATGTTTGATTTGTGTAATATTTTGCTGAAACTATTCGAAGTTATTTTGATTTTACTGAAGTAGAATCTGAATTAGTTTCACAATTTAATATTAAATATGATAAGAAGGAAATGATTGCATTTTAAAGTGAGTATTCTATAATTTTGTTCATAAGAATATTCATATGTCGAATTTATTAATTCTGATTTGAATTCATTTATATTTTATTTTAAGTTAATTTTTTTTAATATATTTGTGTGCGAGGTACTCTTAGGAAGCCTTGACAAACACCAGAAATGAAACAATAAATACATTTGGAATACGATGGGTATTCACACCTTGTTGTGCGACTGTAAAAGCTGTATTCTAACAAAAACAAATAAACAGAGAAAACTGATTGAAGCAGCAGGCATATTCGATCCTAATTTAAATTACGATGTGCATTACATACTATTGCCACTTGAGCATCTGGTTAGAATGGAAACTGTCTGAATAAGTCTGAAAATGTTTATTCTTGTCAACCTATAAGGATAAGGCTGCCCAGACCACCTAGAAAAGGATTAAATTATGGGATGTTTATCGTATTTTAAATATTTGCCCAGGTCATGCTTTCTATCTTGCGGCAAAATGTGAAAGTTCTAGTCGGTTACTGCGAGGACGCTTGCCGAGAAGATGGTGACTGGCCTTCGAAAACGTTCGCAGCAGAATGCTTTCACAACCTTTATTAAACTATGTTTGAGTTTAACAATAAAATGGGGTTTTCAAATAACACTGCTTGAAATAACTATTAGGCGTCTTCCAAAATATTTATTTAATAGCTAACACTTTATCTCAACTTTAAAGATTCCGGTTCGTGTATGCTAAATTGCGCCAAGAAATAAAAAGAGCGGCAGAGAAATGTAAATTCAAAATTACAGCTGCTGTTAGCCTCACACATAATAATACTGCAACAAAAATATAAGTGACATTTGTAGAAACAAAAATAATAATTGTGTTCCTTTAATTTGCTCGGTATCCATTTAAAGAGTTATATTGTAAGTGAAATATTATAACTATTTTATCTTTTCACCATTATTTTTTTTTACGTTTGTACAGTTCATTTTTCATTAAATATAAGTTTCCTTATTTTTATACACACTGATTGACCATTTTCCATTAAAGTATAAAGTACAAAATCTTTTCATACAGACTGACAGTCCATTTCTAAAAAATATGTCGGTATTTTAAGCTTATAGTATGTTTTCAATAAAATTATATCACATTGTTAACCACTAATATATCTAATAAATAAAAAACACTCTGTTACTGACATTGTTTATAGAGCCTAAGTGCGATACACCTGAATAAGTCAGAGCAACTGAACGGTACGAAGTAATACAAAAATTGTAAACTTACATTGATCTCCTTAAAATAAATGTTAATCAGTGTTACATGGCCAATAGTTTTGGACATCCAATGAAAATAAAGTAGTTCAGAGTTTAACTCTAATTACTACTGTTCAGATTGCAAAATTACGAGGGATATAGTAATACATATGAATAAGCGTTTCTAAAATTTAAGAAAACGAATGTCACGCTGAGTGATTCTACCTGACCGTCATCATCCAGGTATTACCTATCACCGATTATTTGACGTGGGTTCACCCCATCCTAATCAACAGGGAAGATAGAGTATTCAGCAGGTTTAGTCACACTGAAAAAGCAGTAAGTTCCGGTTGTAAAATAGAGGATGTCTAAGCGGTAAAGAGTAATTCCACTTATAACAAATGAGCTGAAGTTTTCAGACAATATGAGAGAAAAAGCAAAATCTGTTCGTGGAAGTTGACAGTTAATCAAATTAAACTTATGTGACTGGTTTCGGTGAGAATTAAGATGTATGTTATCATAAATAATAAAGTATCATAATTTCAATGAGAAAATTGAGCTGTTAAAATTAGAGAAAATATAATTAATTTTAATGTGTATAGCGTGTATAAAGATCACCATAGAAAAATGGTATAAAAATTATAAAAGATCAATGGACAATCGAGAAGTAAATAATAACAAGATAACACTCGGATATTCACTAAAAACATTTGGA
The DNA here is from genome assembly GCA_030762935.1 of Hymenopus coronatus. NCBI lineage: Eukaryota > Metazoa > Arthropoda > Insecta > Mantodea > Hymenopodidae > Hymenopus > Hymenopus coronatus. The sequence continues at coordinate 54,446,920 of CM060892.1, read as the reverse complement.
CTATATCTCTTATTAAAAAATTTTAGAATGTTCCAACTAAATGTGTAATGTCTGAAATATCGAGGCCGCCAATATTCATAGTTTTGTTTTTTCTTATTTTCTTAAGTTGCACAAGTGTAAATGTATATCAAAACTTAAAGTTATTTCAAATTTTAAATGAGGTAGGAAATGCAAAAGCATCATAACCAAGTTATCTAAAAAGTGGTAGGAGATTGGGTAGCAGAATTACTTTTTTTACTACGCTTTCTGTGAACTATATAGAAAATTCCTTGAACCGTTTACAGTTTCTTGCTGGAGGAAACATTTTTTAGGATAGGTATGTTCCTTTTTAATATAACCAAGCAATCGACAGCCAGTAGACTAGCGTATACAAATATAATTTGAAGCTCCAGTTTAGGGAACGGTTGTTGATGACAATCTTTTACAAGGTTGAGATTTATAAATTAACTAAAACATACAATTTGGATCATTAAATTCTTCAATTTTCTTTAACATATAGAAAGAATTTTAATTCCAAACTGTACATCTTAAGCTGTCAAAAGAAATTTTGTCTCCAATATTTTTTGATTACATATAAAAAGTAAAAATAATCCAAATATTTTCAGTACATTTACTATATTTGTAAATGCACATAAACTGTTGAATTTCAAATGAAAATATATTAGAAGTTTAGTATTAAAAACGTTTTTTTTTTGTAAACAAATTATATTGATGCATTCCAAGCTAGAAGTACTGAATATGATTGTCTGGATCTTTGCTTGACAGATGCTAAATTGTATATTTAATTATTTAAAACACTTTTTGTAGCTATAGCCTTCTGAAGGATTTATACAAATTTTAATCCCAACAGACATGAGGAGTCTATCCTCAGCTATCCTGAATGGCGGTCAGCGATCTTAATTCATTAAAATTAATTTGCCGAATTTCTAATCTCTACTCAAGGTTTTTTCAGTGTATTCCATTCATCTAATTTAAAGTTTTAGTAACATAATACTTCACACATTTACGTATTTCTAAGTATTCAAATATCACGTTAAACTGTTCGATGGAGAAAAGAGTCGAGGAAGAAATGAGTTTTGGGTTAGGTTATAGTATTCAATATTTATTTTAGCAAGTTGGCCATTTTTAGTGAATTGTTAAACGGATAAACTAGTTTTTGTAGAGAAAAATAAACATTAAGGTTAGTTAAGACAAAAAAATAATTTTCTCAGATTCCAGTTTTCTTAAACACATTTGCCATTCTTAATGACAGGTATTTCTTCGGATTATTTATGGAGACATTTCTATTAATATTATGAGCAATTGAATGCTATTTAGCAATTATATTTCTGAACAATATACCTAAAATTATGAAGTGCTAATATTTTAAAACTTCATACTTAGGTAAATGCATCTTTAAAATTTGACGAAGTGGTAAACAAAATTCGAAAATTATTTTTCGGAATAAAATAAAATGGATTATAAATTTTAAGAAAATAAATTGTTTTTTTCTAACTTGATGCACTTTAACGATAAATTTAATTGTGCAGGAGAACCTTTATTAAAAGGTACATAATTCCTAGTTAGTCTTGTTTTCTCGCTCAATTTTTTTCGAACATTTTTTCACACTTAAAATGCTCTACATGATGCATTTTTTTACTGATTTGTTTCAAAATAATTTAACTAATCTCAAAAGTACTTTAAAAATATGATCATATGTTTTGAAAATAATGTTCCAATTTTCAGAAATAAATTATTAAAGTTTCAAAAATCAGGAGTTTTGTAGAGTACAAAAAGTAAAAATGTTTCTAGAATATTAAGGATGAATATAAAAAAATTTGATATAAAAATCTATTTCCAAACTTATTTACTGTAAAACTTTAATTTATATGTGAATATTTTTATAAATACTCAAGTACCTCATTTATATTAGAACAATGAATTTAGAGAGTAAAAGTATTCCATACAAGTTGGATGAATTTTATGTAAGGATTTATGCACTAATTTATTCGTCATAGAGGTCCTTTATAAACATTAATAATTTTAACAACTGCGATTAAGGTTATAATTATGTTAATGGGTTGATTATATATTTTTAGTAAAAAAGTATTGGGTAAGAGATTTAATGTTAATCTATTTTTAGAGTTTTGATACATGCCAAACATATCACCATGGTCGTGTAACAGTTGGTGTAAGTTTCCATAATATATTCTACACACTGATGATTTTCCAAATTCACAGATGTACCACCTTAAAATAAATGACTACCAAGTGTCGGATTCAATAAGAGACAGCTGCAAAATTTATGCTATGCATGAATACAGTTATGATGTAAGATCTTCGTATCAATCTGAAGTGTCATTTTCCATGATAGAGATGGGAATTTTGTTTGTCCTTTGATCAATGAGTGATATAGAGATGGCAATTACAGTACAAATTGCACGAAAGACACCTTGTTTATTATCTATATATTAGTACAGAATATACAGGGCTGCTGAACGGTTTAACTCTCCATAATATTTAACGATACCTAAAAGAATTCAGCAAAGCACAAACCAAAAATATAACACTATTTGTTAGAAACTTTAATTCATGAATATATTTAAAATAACATGCTTATTTTTTACAGTAAAAATTAACATATCAAGGAGATACATGGTTAAATCTCACCAACATCAATAATGTTTATCAAGTGTGTTTAATGTTTTTCTAAAAGTAACGAAAACTTAAAATTACATTTTCTCTGGATGTGTAAGAATCTTTGCTTAATGTGTAGGTATAATGATCAAATTTCATTAATGTATTTATTTGATTAGTAAAAATTAATTTCCAAAAGCCTAAATATGTGTATAGTTTTGCTTGTAATAGATTTAGATCTTAGCAATGAACCATTATCCTCTTTTAAGGCATTCCAAATAAATGGAAACATTTTACAATTTTCGCATGAAACTATTTCTGATAAAATAAAAAAGTGAGAAAAAAATCGAATGTGTTACTTTCATATCACGTTCTATCTACATTTGTTAATTTAATTCAGCAAACAATACCTAACCAATACTTACATTTTTCTAACTAATGTATATTAATATAGCTTAAGTCTACATAATTTACTTCATCACTAATTTTATCACTGTGTATGGGAGATAGAGGTTTATATGGTTATTTAAGTCTTTGAAAAATATATTATGCTGGCTTTTAAATATTAATGATTGCATAAACAAAAGAATAGTGAATCTGTATTTAAAAAATGTTATAACAGGTATTGGAAAATTCAAACCAGTAAATTATGGTTATACAACTTCCAAAAATGTCTTATCTCTAACTAGGCTAGCGAGATAAAGAGTAGTGTTTGTTTGTTAAACTCTCGAAAACTCATATAATACTTTTTAATAGAATACTATATGTTTAAGATATTTAAATAATTAACACATTTATTTTCTTTGATTAGTCTATGAAGAGCTCTGCATTTTGAATGCATTTTGTATAGCTTTATATAAGGGATAAACATAGGAAATACAACAAGAAATACTAAACACACAAAAATTATAACTCACTAAAACACGCAAAATCCAGTAATATTGTACAAATTTGCAGTTTTGGGCATCAAAATTCACTGTTCTTTGTTATTTAACCACTTTAAACATAATAATACTTACTTTAAATTCAGACAAAATTTCTGGATTTAATAATATTATTACTGTGCTGTAATAATTGTTCACAGTAATTATGAATAATTTTTAGAATATAACACACTTTTAAAATAAAAATGAATTGGTTTGAAATGCCATATTGGCTGTGGAATTTAAAGATAATTCATTAATAATCATGCGCATTCAAAATGTTGCAAATTATCTGAGATTAAAGAGCTGCGGATCGCGGGGAGTATTTGGCGGAGAGATGTCCATCGTTTTCCGATGTCTGTAGCTCACTGCATTCGCATTGCTTATTTTGGATCTTGTGGAACGCTTTACATTTTGTGTGTTTCAGTAACAAGAACTGCAAATACGATTAAATGCTCTTGTTCATTAACGGAAATATGATATCTATATACGGATTTCCTCTTAATAGGATTCACTTAAAATTTGTACATACTTTATATATACTTTATTTGGTATTCCACTTAATATTTCAATCCAATATTGCCTAAAATTTATCTTTGCATAGTCACACAATTTCGAGGAACAACTTCACTTTCTTTACAAGATTTGAAGCTTTCATGGCGGCGATTACTATCAGCTTCTAGGGTTACCAGTCGCATGGTATTAATAACGTTCTCTAAAGGGTGATAGCCTAGAAGCTCTCGTCAGTATGTTTTGTTTAATATTTCATATTTAGCCTAATTATAACCCGGTACTTCTAATAAACAAACACAACAAGTATAAATCCTAAATATTCCAGATAACTAAATAACACCTTCACATAAAAGTAAACATAAAATCAGAACATAGGTGAAACATAATATTTACTTTAGAGGACTCAGTTGTAAATTTGCTTGCAATGAGAAATAAAATAACAGTTTCGGATTTGTTATTCTGAAATAAATTGTAGAATATTCAAGAAATGGAAGTTTTACTTAAAATAAAGAAAATATTTGTGTATATGTCCATAAAATACTTTGTTTCATAAATTATAATGCTTAAGTTTCAATAAATTTTATTCTATTTATAAATATAAAGTTGGAAAATTTGCTTGTGAGAAACTCAAATTAGAATGTGCTATAGTGTTATGGGGATTTCATACAGCACTATATTAATTAAATGCTTTAAAATGTTTTTAAAATCTGCACTAAACAATAGTTTTAAGAAGCATATTATTAAGCCAGTTAATAGTTAAAATGTTATTTTAAAAAAAATAATGATCAACTTTCTTTTTTTAGAGAACCACCAATGTTGCTAAATATTTAAAGACAATTTCATAATACTTATAAAGAAATAGTTATGAAATGTTTATAAGTTCTCAAAACTATATTCATGTGTTTCTTCCTATAAGCAGTAGGATTACATTAAGTTCCTGTTAAAAGGCAAGGATTTTTATTGTAACTATACTATCGTGTGTATAGATAAATAAGTCTCACCTTAATTAGTCCTATTTTGATTTAATATGACACGATATCTTTAATGTATTACTAATTATTTTAGAATATAGTCGAAGTGCTTAATATGTTAATTTGTTTTAAAGCTCTTGAAGTTTATTCCACTATATTTCCTAAACCTAAAAGTAATATCTAAAACGTACAAATTATCAGTTTATTTTACTGTATTTCAGGCAAATTAATTTTACTGCTCCTCAAATTAATTTGTAATTGAAATAAGTTTCCCAACTCTTTGAAAAACAGAAATATAGCTGTTGAAAAATTTAGAAAAGATTTTAAATATTCCACTTGAAATAAATTATAAAGCTGTCACTCTTTCCTGACCATGCCTGGCAAGGGTCATTTTGACTTAGATGCCTCCCTTACACCAAAGGCACATCCGCATTTATAGTCTCTGACAAAGAAGTGAAATAACATATAGCTTGCTAAAAGCTGCATTTATAGCCTCTTACATGGAAATGGATGTGGTTTGTACCTTTTCTGAATCTTGTACTGTGTGTGTGAAGAGTTACCATGGATTAATCCGTTCCTTCCGGTGTTCTTAACTGGTTCCTTGTATCCTTTATATCCCAAAACTAAAGTAATCACTGTGATTTCACAAGCAAATCTTTATTCATCCCATTATTTGGTCAATATTTTATAGTGGACTTATAAAACGTTATTTATAACTGTTAATTCTAAAAGAGTATCCCTTAACAATTAGCTTATTGGTAGTTTTTTTAAATTGTTTCTAATAATCTTCTGTTCCGGTAATTCAGGTGTTGTATCTGTGATATTTGTAAAACATTAAAAACAATTTTATCATAACAAAATAATATGAAATTTAAACGCTAAGAAAATATTTAACATCTCTACTTAGAGCATCTTATTTACCTGAAGCTCTAACAGGGCAAGTGCATGCTTATTGCTAGGCATGCCCAACTTTATACCCTATTTTCTCACAAACTTTTTTCCAACTCTTTTCCATATACTTTAAAAAGGCTCCAGACCTTGGGTGCCCAACCTCTGCTCTTATTAGCTAATTGCGTCACCTAGTCGCGGTACTCCGCCTCCTCCGTTTTGTGCATGGCCAGGTAGGAAGAATTTCCCCTTCAATCATTCAGTGGCGTTTAACTGGGTTCGACTCTCAACACGATGGCAGGTTTCAAGTAAACCAAGCATATCGTCTTCCACAAAGAATGGGAGGAAAAGTATTCTTTTGTTAAGTGTTAAATGTCTTATTTGTAAGCATCACTTGTTTTTGGATTCTAATGTAATATTCAACGACACAAACATTTTTATCAGGTATTCAATCAGTAATAGTACTTGTCATTTGAATTAATTTTGCCTGCAAAGACCCTCCCCATGATATTCAAATAGAAATAGTTGCTTTGCAAAATTCAACAGCCTTTAAATATTCTCAGAAAAAAGATTGGGCTTTATTTAAATGTTTCCAGTGAAAAATTTCCCAAATTCCGAAATTTTGCTGGTTCAATGTATTTTTGTGAGTCGATGTTCTCGAAAATGAGTAAAATAAAAAGCAAATATTTTAATAGGGAAGGGAGGACAGGATCATTTGGTCTGCCTTTCAAGACACGGTTGTTCATCTCTATTGGCACACATTGATGAACTGGGCTATAAGTAAACAGAGCCACCAACAAGAATGGCGTTCAAGAAGGTTTTTTGCAGTATTTCTACCATCCCATATGACATTAACGTTGCTGAAGCCCCCGCCACTGATAGAAAATGACATCATTGATAGAGAGGTTTTTGCCTGCCGCTACCAAACAAATACGTCGAGGTAAATCTGCCCTCCCCTCCAACGATGTAGGTTGGGCACCACTGCTCCAGATGATACACTATTCTGCTTTGTGGACTTCCTCTCAAATTCAAGTCAAAGAAAATGATCATATTACCTTTTATAAATAAGACTCCAATTTTCAGAAATAAATTATTAATTTTTTTAAAAATCCAAGAGTGCAGAATACTATGATATGTAATAATTCTTACACAGTAATTCCAATTAATATAAAATATGTTATGACACATTTATTTGCAAATTACTGTACTGTGAAAACTAAAATTTTAACTTTAATATTTTTCAAAAAGCATATATCACCTGGCTATTTTAATTGGGACAGTGCATTTGGACGGTCAAACTTATTATTTAAATAGCCGCCCAAGCTTTAATGTTGATGTGGGGCAAAAGTATTACTGTTGTTATGCAAAATAACTGTTAAAAATTTCAATAGTATAATTTACATAGTGTATTTTCCAAATGTCAGAGATGCATTACTTCAAAGACAAAATTTAAATGTTCAGAATTTTCACCGCATTAAACGCTTTCTTTCTGTTTTATTTCAAGTGTTTACATAATAGCGATTTCATAAATTTGTTTCTTCATAAATACGTAATGAAACCATATGAAGAACAAAAGACACAAATGATATACCGCAGATATGGAGATGCATTTCTCAAAGATTGCCGGAAATTTTAGTCTCCACATCCAGTCGGCCTCCGTGGTATATTGGTACCATGCTAACTTCATATAGGTACCCAAGGTCCGGGTTCAAACCCGGCAGAGGGTGACGGTTTTTTTCTGGCGTATAAGTCCTTAGCATGGATTCTTTCGGAAGGTTGGTCCCGTGACATAGATTTACGGTACGTAAAAGAACCTCGACGCCTCTGAGCAAACTTAGGCGGTCTTTCACACCCAGACACCACTAACCACAGCAGTTAAAGAGCATCCATAAATACAACTCCATTTCCATTCCAGTCTTCAAATCCTTTGTATAAATAAACGAAGGTAGCATAGAATCAGTATCGCAGTGTTATTGTTCCACACAGATTTATTCTTACGCAACATTAAGAAGAAATTCATATATTTAATTTCTAAAACGTTCTTGATATGTTTCGAATGCTTTCATCGCGTTGAATAATAAGAAAGAAACAAGCTTTATGTATAGTTTTAAATCTACACAAGGAGAGCTTTGACTAGGGCTCCAAGTTTTAGGTTTTATCTTATTGTATTCCTCTCTATTTACTTAACAACTTTCAGAATGTATATTCTTCTCACACTTTATGAAGAATCTGTGAATCTAATTATACCTAAATATACCTAAATGCGGGGCTGACACCCAAAATAAACTAAATAGCCGTTTTGCCTTCTTCAGGTTCGTCAATTGACTTGGACGAAACAAAAGCCTTTTACATCATCAAAACCAAAAATAACTGTGTCACTTCCTTTGCATTCTCGTTTTATACCAGAAGGTGTTCACTGGTTAGAAAGTTCAAGCCTGCTACTCAATGGTACTCTGATTACGGAGTATCATCGGTGAGATTTCCAGGAAAGAAATACCTGGCCAGACGGCAGTTGCCTAATAGTTAAGTCTATTGAAGATTCTTGAATACAATCATGGTTATGAGGATATAAAAGTCATCTATTTAGTATTACAGGACGAAGAGTACACACAAAAATCACCCATAGAGCCTTATGTATTACATAGGTAATTATTTGTCTCCAGTACTTTCTTTCTTTTTAGGAAAATGTTTATTCATTGGAATAAATTGTAATTTTTATAAGGTGATTTAAGTTAGCTAGATTTAAGTAAAAATGCACTCATAATAAATTAGAACTTTATAGTATATATTTATTTTATTTATATTAAGATCTTATGTGTTTTCGATTGAAGTCATTTTAGATTAAAAGAAATTTTTCTTAACACAAGAATATGTTACGTGATGTTCGAAAATCGTTTGCGCTTAAAAAAACAGTAAACTTATTCTACGTAAATTTTATGGATATCTTTGACAATGTAAATTTATGTGACAAAGTTTCATAAATATATCTCACAAAACTAAGAAAAACGGAAAAAAACTATTGGCAGCTGTTCTTATGCACGAATCAAATCAAAAAAACATTTTAAGCGCACAAAATATGATCATTTATGCCAACTAAAAATTCGGGCCCTAGTTTTTCAGTAACTAAATTAAAATGATTACAGAAAATGTCGATAATTTACAAATAAACGCTTGAAGATATGAAAAGTGCACTAAGATTTTCGTTGCATCTATCAATTAATTTGTATACTACAAAACTATCTGCAATTCTGGAGAGTAAAGTATGTTCCAAATTTTCATTTGTATATTCTTGGAAACTATAAACACGTGAATAACATTTTAATGAGTAGTAAATTCGGCAAGCTACTGCTTAGTTGGAAACATGAACTGCTTGTCTTTGTTTGTTTATATTGGACAGTTAGATTCCCCTCTACAGCTACTGCTATATTATACATATAGATTATACTGACACTTCAAACAACTCGCCCAAAAATTTAAACTAAACTATTACTACTTTATTCGGAGACACCTATGTTAAATACATGATTTGGTGAAAAAGTCTTATATTACATTCTAAAATATGATAGATGTATTACATGCAGCAATTATACATACCTTTTAAAACTCATAAAATAATAGTTTACACTACTTAACTCGTAAATTTCTCTAATTCAGTTTTGGCCAATGCTGCCGCTCTTTCCCGAAAATGAATTCGGCCACTGCAGGGGCAAATACCGCCAACTACTTCTTTGTTCCCTCCCGCAAAAGTCAACCTTTTGCGCGAATGTTTACAGTCATATAACATGTATTGTTCTCTCAATTTATGAATATCAATTTAGAATTAAGATAAAACGAGCTATTTGTGCAGAATAAATGAATGTGAAAAAGCCAGCAAAATTGTGGGTGAGTCAAAAGGCTAGGAAAATATAACATTATTTTAAAACAAAACAGTATACTTTAAGTTAAGTGTCTACTAGACTTTAAAAGCAACATTTTATTTTTTTCTTCTTTTCTTTTCCAATGTTCTTCCCAATTTAGTTTTATGACAGCAAGAAAGTTTATATAATACCTAGGTATTCATTTAAAAAGGCAGATATTAACCAAAGAAATTTGAACATTTCTTCTATCTCCTTGAGTTTCAAATAACTCAATTTAAAGGCTGCTCAAATTTAATTAAAATTTTAATAATTGGAGCCTCTCTAGCATCATAGATTAAACAAAACAATATGAATTCACTCACATAAAATAATTCAGAAAACAAATTGAATTAATAATATCCCCGAAATCAGTTGAGTAACCAGTACATACCAAACTTGGCATTCTTCTTAGAATTTCCCAATGGTCTGGAAAGAATTTCTGTTCTCTTTTCTTCATTTCTTCTTCAGAATTACATTTATTAATATCGCCAACAGAATATTCCTGAAAAAGTATGTCTGTTACAAAGTTTGTCTAATAAAATAGTTCACCAGCTAATATTCAGAGGAAAATAGGTGTTTATTTACTTATTATTCAATTATTTTAAACCAGGGCATGACAAAATAATGTCATTACTCTCCTCTATACTGTAACATTAATTTTTGAAATTTTATTTTTATTTAAAAATTCAAATCGTGCATAAAATGCAGTTATCTCAATAGTTTCTTCCTATGTTTTCTTTGTAAATTCTAATTAATTGTACTTTCGCTTTGAGGTGGTTAAAATAATTGTAAAATATTTAAAATGCAGTTACCGAAAATTTAATTGCAAGAGCTTCCTTGGAGTTTCATAAGAAAGTTTATGAAACCTATATTTTAAAATAAGAATGAAGTAATTCTGCAATATACACAGTAATGAATATTGTGTATTTGTCAATCTAATACTTTACATACCGTTGCGAATTCTGCACTATTTTAATTGATGACGTTAATGCTGTTTGGCATATATCTTCTATTTGAACCTTTATTAAGGCAAATAAATATATCTAACCATCGACAAGATTCAACTTGTTTATCAAACCTCTGTTTGAGAAGCATAATTTTACGTTTTTGTTTTTAATAACTTGTGTAAGTAATTAATTTTTTCCGATTAACAAAAACGTTTTTATTTACTCGTATTTCATAGCACAAATTATTGAGCTACGGATAACAAAAGTGTTTGGTAGGTTACAGAATATGATAAAAATTTTGAGGTTTCATTTCAATAATTATGTTGTTTAAATAAAAGTTTTGTTTAGCATGCCATATTGCTTAAGTACCCAACGATTTTAAACAATTTATGAGATGAAACTAAATTTTATAAAGACTACTTTTTAATTATGTGGTAAACTGCAGTTAACTTTTTAGTTAAAAATATTAACATTTTTAAGAAAAGATAATAGTCTGATTTGTGTAAGATTTAAAGCAAAACATAGAAATATTCCTTAAAATAAATAGAAAAAGAAAGAAACAATGTATAATGATACTAAAATAGGGCAAAAGCCGCTATCAAAACATAATTATATGTAGGTATTCATATTTGGCATTCCAAAACTAAAAATTTACAATTATTTGTTTTCATCCTACACTGCTGCTAAATAGTAAAGCTAAGATATACATAAAAACCTTTATCATCAATATGATGATGTTGGGCTAAGTTAGATACATAATTAAATTTTTACTATAATTAAAATTAAAAATATATACACTATTTTAAACTATATGGAATAAAATAGTAGTTACAACAATTAAATAAAAACTAGCATTAATATAAAACTGAGAATAATGTTTAAATAGTAATTTTCTTTGTAGTTATTTGTATGGGTTAAAACCGAAAGAAAACAAAAGTAAAATGTAGAATCTCATTCTTCATTTTCGTGTATTAGCTGTTTATAAATATATAATAACAAAATAATCAGATAAAATGAATTTAAAAAAATTACAGATCTACAAACGTTTTATTGAAACAGTTGTAATATAATTTTGTTCCAAAAACACACTTTCTAAGAAATTAAATAAATATCTAACTTCTTAAATATAAGCTACTTTGAAGGGTAAAGAGGTTACTTTCTTTTGTGGATGTTGATACGTGGTTTGGTGAAAGTCACAAAAGTTAATTATTATTATTATTATTATTATTATTATTACTATTATTTTACCTATAAACACTTCAAGAACTTCTAGGTGAAACGCCTACACAGGCAAGGTTGGTGTGCTTTAAATTTCTTCGATAGTCGTGCGCAACAGAACTTACTACAAAACAAATTCGAAGTTACTGATCAACAGACATAAACATTTGTAGATATTGAGGTAATGACTCCAAAGTATGCAAGACATCTCGTTGAAATTTACAAGTTATTACACACAAAAGTGAATTTGTTTGCCATGCTTCTAAATTCTAGTTTACTTAGTTATTTAGATAGAAAGTATAACAGTTATAATTCACTGATAATAAAAATAATCTATACGAGCATTTTTAAAATTATTCACATAAAAATTCAACCTTTAAAGTAATTTATGTTAGCATTAAATCCATCAGCTCACTTGTATTAACCCCTAATTTTTCTATAATATTATTTGTTGTACTCTCCAAAAGTAATAATTTCTCAACATTTATATTTCATTTCTTAATATTGCAGCATTGTTAAAAATATATGTTATCTTTGAGATAATCTATAAAAATGTTGAAGATATCTAATATGCAGTTACATTTTATGTATGGAAAAATGTAAAAAGTTGCCAGAAAACATGTTTTAAATACGGACATGTCTATTAATAAGCATTAATAGCTTAAGTTAAATGTTCATATGCCCCAAATATTTTAATGTTTTTCACAATTGTTTATCAAATTTCACAGAACATTACTTTAAAGTCAGGACGAACTGAAATGAAGTTGCTGGGCTTAACGCAGTGACGTCGCAGGTTACAAACCATTCCATCTCTCGTACAGTCTGTTAGCGTTTGCAGACAACGCTCTTCAGACAGCTTACCTATGCCTGTCTATGGTTAATGAGGGGTGTTTTTTACATTCTTTGTATTGAATAATAGTTAGTTATAGAAAACTTGAAGCCAACTGCTTAAGAATTCCTATGCGTGCTCATCAGTCAAATGTTCACTGTCAAGAGTAACTAAATAATACAGATTGAGTGGGTTAATTTACTGTATTCGACTGTCTTTCAGCTACATTATTTTCTTTAAATGCAACGATACTTATTTGATGTTTTCATTAAGTTTTTTATAAGCTGAAATAGCAAAAGCCTTTGGCCTATTAAATTATCAGAAAGGGGCTTGAACCTTCACTTCTGAAGAACAGTTTTTGTAATTTTCAGTTTTACATTACTTCAAGTAGCTCAGTCTACAATTATGATCTGTAAAAATAGTTCTTAAAATTAGTAGATTTCTTAAATACAACATCTACCTCGTGTATAATTTTAGGTACATAAAATACTTTTTACAGAATACTCAATTTAGGTATATAATGTACCATATAACTTAGGCAGCAAATTGTAATATAGTCAAACACGTGCACATTCACACTAGATTCTCTGATATGATCATCCAGGTTAAAGGGCGTTAAACAAAATAAATAAGTAAATAAATAAAATGCGTAACAGATTTATGTTTTAATTTCACACAAAAATCATACATCCACACTGTCAAAAATCGTAATTAGAATCACAGAATATTACTAATACCCTTTCTAGAATTTACAAAGCATTAGCTTTAGTTTGAATACAGAAAATGACTTTTCAACATTAGCTGATGACATCTTGAAACGAGAGGTGGAGAGATTGTACATTTATTTTTGTAGATATACCACACAGTACATCATATTTTGAAAAAATGTGGACTTTCAGTGATTATATTTGTTTTAAGAACAACATTTTCATCAGTTTAAAATAAATGTTTATTTCAAAAGTTTTAAAAAGATAAAAATAGGTTCTAGCATAAACATTTTTTTTTCAAATTTATTCTAACAATTTTACTTTATCAATTTTAGCAATATTGTTTACATGAATCGTATATAAACTAATTTATTTTCATTTATTTAATGAAAAACAGAATAGGCTGTTACCTAAAATTCGAAGCTTAATTACGATTATTCTGGATAAATACATTTACAAAAACCAAATGAGAATATATAAAAAGTCAACTAAAAGAAGTCTTTGCTCTATGCTAAATGAGCTCTAAAAATAATTAATCAATTTTTAGTGATATTTAAAACAACTGCTGAAGATGACTGATAGAGTAATCCTAGAGGGCACCTGTTGCACAGTGCAATTCTCAAAAGCAAACTGAGTTTAATCATTAATTGAACTTAGTTAACTGTCTCTTATTTTTATTGTTTATAAAGTGTTAAAATATTCTAATTTAAAATTACATATTACAAAGGTTTTCATGCACACACGAGATATTATACCACTTTATATAGCTACATTTACTGCTTTAAATCATCGATGTTTTACAATATTCTCTACTTAAGTTGCATTGATTCTAAGCCATAATTGATAATTTTCGTTGTAGGATTTCAAGATTACTTTCCCAACTACTTCTTTAAATCCTGATAAACCACTAACACATTTCTTTGTCGGCAGAAGAGGAATGTGGTTGGATAAAACGATGTCACCTTTTGAAAATTATATCCAGGTTATGTCATTGAGATTATATGCTTTTTGCGTGAATTTTATTAATTGTAACTATTTTGGCGGAAGTATGTTTAACAGATTTGGAAATTTTAAATAATCTCTTTTTATTTTTTTGAAGAGAGTTTAATCCCTACTTTATTTTTAATATTTGAAAAAAAAACAACCTAGAAAAAACAAATAGAGACTTGTTGTTGAGAAAAATAAAACCACTTTTAAAACTAAAAGCAAGAAAAAAAATCTCAGAAATGGTAAACCCACAAACACTTTACTTTGTATAAATTGTACAGTTTGACCAGATCTATATTTTTATTTACAAGATCTTATAGATATATCTCTTAATATTTACTGTTATACAAAATTAATTCAGAATGAAGAGGGTTTCACAGGGTTTTCCCCAGAAAATTAAAGATAATAATTTTATTTTTCATGCACATATTTTAAATAGATTGTATATTAAGCACAATTCTTGAAGCCATTTAAAAAAAACAAAAAAACAAACAAACAAAGAACACTTGAATGCTTATTTTCTTGAATATCTTTGGAATATCTGAATTTGAATACGAATTTTTTGTGTAACCTGCCTTTCGTTTTTTAATCGTGTCCATATTAATGTTAATATAAAATTGCGTACTGTGTAGTATAAAGCTGAATTGTATTCCTTAGAATTAGTTTCCTTGAAGAATATTTAAAAATCACTTGGGCAACAGGTAGGAATTAGCCCTTATGGGATGATAAATAAATTCAAAACCTCAGACCTTTTTATTTTTGTTCATGGGATCTTGAAACATGCATTTCCGATGACATTTTCGTGTAGAACACAATATTTTCTCTGTTTGTTTTAAAGATAAGTATAAGCAAGAACATCGAACTACAACTTTTTTTTTACAGATTATACAGGGTGTAGTGAAATCGTGCCGATTTTACGTAAAGGAACAACTTTATTAAATCTATTGGTCAAAGTTTTCCTCTGCTTGTCACTTCTCCTCTTCAAAGTCTACACCGTTAAGTCATCTATAAACTACACTGGAGCATTTACTTATGCTTGTCAACGAGAGCATTCGAGATCAAAATTTCGTAGAAGATGGATAGGGCGAGAAGAGTAGTCTTTATTAGAAAGGTTTTAACAATGAATTTTTTCCACTGATTAATTCTAAAAGGCAAGAAATTTATCAGAGAGCAGATGCATTTGGTCAAAGTTCTTGAACGTCATTCGTAGAAGTTGTAGATAGCTACTTCAAAATGTCATTTCAAAGGATTATGATGCTAATCATAATTTAAAACACAAAAAGCAGACTGTTGCTTGTATGTAAAAATATGCATAGGTATTTTATGTAACAAGATTTGCTTCTTAGTCTTTTGTTTCTTTAACATTCACCATGCTTGCCAAATTATATGTGTTAGTTTGTCAGATATGTAATTATTTTCATTAGAAGCTGAAGGTAAAGCCCATGCACGTCTTTAAATAGCACGAGAAACAAGTTTGTTTCTGACAAATGGACTGCATATGAAGCATAGAATTTTAAAGGTATCTTATCGGTTAATGAACTATTATTCACAAAAATTAAATGGCATTAGGTACCGCAAAAAGAGCACTAAATATTTTTAAGGGCTTTAACCATTTAAAGAACTTAGTGGGAAACATACTTATTCATTATCTTTTTTAGGACAAATAATTTATATTAAATGTGAAAAATAATAATAAACTAAAACTGAGGAAGTTCGATAGCTAAACTTAATTTTATAAGCACAGAGTTCAAGTTTATTTCAAACGTAAAAATAGATAAGTATATGATATGTAATGTCGAAAAAAATACATTAAAATTACGTGCTATATAAAGCATCATTGAGGTTATGAAAGGATTTGGATGGTAATGTTAAGTATATAGTGTTCTTAACAATTAAACAATAAATATCGTTTTTATTCGTTGGTAAAATATTGATCAAACTTGAGGACAGTGTGTAAAAGTTATATTTAATTTTGGAAAATTTATTTTTATTGTATAAATGTAGAAGTTTCTAGAACCATATTTATCTTTCTCTTCACATAGAGTAAGCATTAAAAAAAGCAAACAGAAGACAAAAAAACTTTTTTTTTACAGTGAGTTTCTTGTGAAACTCCACACATTATTCTAATAGCCTTTCTAGGCAGAATTAGTTTATTTCTGAAGAATGGTTGCCCCATAATAGAATGTCATATGTAAGATGTCTGTGCACTTGCATGTAGTAAACATTTAATAAACTTGTGGAGGATACTGCTTTAAAATTTTAAGGCAAATAAGCATTTACTGACTTTTTATAAAATATAATTAATGTGATGATTAAATTTAAATCAACTGATTTATCTTTACTAATAGTCAAATTCTTTTCTTCATACCATTTTGTGTATACTTTGGTTTCTTATTGAGGAGAGGTAAGATTAGGCTTATAATTTTAAGGAAGGTTAGATTTCTGAATTATGGGATGTTAAGTTAATATTAGTTTTAAGAACATTTAAGCACTGCTTCCGCGTTAAAGAACAAATACGAAAAAAGACCTGCTAAATTCCAATTGTATCTTTGACTCCCCATTATTTAAAAATCCCAGGTGAGTTTTCTTTTTTTTTTTTTTTTTTTTTTTTTCCTGGCGGCTGTTGGGAATACCCACCTTTCATTGCTTCCGGCCCGGAAATAGTTGCTTCCCGCCTAGAAACTGCTGTCACGTATTCCTACCACGCTTATTTTCATACATTCGCTATTAAGAAAGGGTCTTTACAGGGCGGATGTAGTGGGCTATTTCAAGTCATGAGGATAACATCGTGGATTCTAGACGCTCCGCAGTGCGTGCAGGGTTGTTTCAATTCCTATATGCTTTATATTAAAATGTTCGATTATTATGATTTTTACATTTTATACACTCGTACCTTTGTGCAACACCATTAGTTTTTTTAATGCCAAACTTTTTAACGCCACAAATGGATATCTATATATCATACCTATTATTATTTTATACCTTGATTTTTAAATTACGCTTTCCTTAATACTTTTTTCAGCATTTTGCAATATTCAAATTCCTCTTTGAGCTGTAGTTTACAATTATTAGCGTAAACCTTTCAGAATAGCTTCAGAAATTACAGATTTAGAAACAATTATGAACTAGTTAAAACATTAAATAATTGTTGTATTTAAACTAAATTTCTATTCGTAAAAACCTAATTACTCACCATAATTATGTTTAAATTACTCACCAGAAGAAGTAGAATCATTTAATAACATGTATTTTGTCTTAAAATAATTGAAATTCAGAAAGTTAATATTTATATGAACTTCAAATTAAAATGTTGAGAGCGATATGATACACATACAGCACAAGGGGTATTTCATAATAAAACCTCAAAGCAAGGTTAATTATTAATAACAAATAATGCAATAACAATAGTTTCACATAGCTCATTAAAATATTGTATGCATGTTTTTATGTTTTGAGTACAGGTAAAAAATTAAAGTAATCTGAAGAAAGTGTAAATTTTTGGGGGATTTTCACTTATCCACTGTCTTAACAATAAATATTTATTTAAGGAAGATGTTAAATATGAAAAACCATTCTTACTATAGTTTTATTCTTTTCACACGTTATGAAGACAACACAATGTTTAATCAATCAATAGCTGTTGTAATGTTTTATATTGTCAACAATATAAATATAAAAAATAAATTTTGCAACGGTGAAATATATTGCTTTAAAATGTGTACCTAGTGCCTATCTTAATCAAATATTGAAAAAAAAAGAAAAGAAAAGAAAACTATGAAAACTTCACAATAATGATAATTACAGCACAAGAGTGATTAGTGAAAAAAAAAAAAAAAAGAAGTCCAGACATCAATTTATAACTATATCACGCAGGTAGTGTCTAGTGGAGTCCATAGGAGTACAGGGTTGATAATTGCACTGTATCCACTTTGTTCCTTAACAGACAAAACACACAATACTGCTTTCATTAGCTCTTATTTAAAAAGTTAATTATTTTCAAAATTAGGAATATTTAATATATCAATAATAAAACATTAAATAATTAATATTCCTGAATTAATTTCATTTATTGAAAAACTTAGATGTACTTAAAATAATTAACATCTCATAATCCGAGACCTCTTCGGCGGATGGTTAGATTGTCCTAGAAATGTTTCAATTATGGAATACTTCATTTACTAGTGTGTATAAGCTCCATATAAAAATTACACAATTTTAGATCAGTTTGTTCCACCTTTACCTTTTGAGTCAGAGTATGCGAGCGTACTCAAATAAGACCTTTGAGTCCGGTTGAAGGGGAAGATAATAGCCAGCACATTGCTGGACGAAGGTCATGGCACAAATGTTTACAATTGCTACCATTTCATTCAGCTCTGACAACAGCTTGCCTTCACAGGAGTAACTCACTGCCATTTGGCAGGCAGCTAAGCTAGAATAGTTGTTTGTATATTAATTCAATAATTTCACTTCAAACTACTACGTTATAAAATCGTAGCTCATGTAGTAAAATATTAAGCGATCTTGACGTTTCTAGAAAATCCCTCCATCCCAAACTATCTTTTACATGAACAATGTTTCGAAAATTTTCATTTTTAAAAATGGCTATTATGTATTTCATTACGATATTTTTGTGACAAATGAAATGTATGTCCAGTTTTTTCAGCCTTTATTCTGAATGGCTTTTGCGTAAATGGTGAATGTATGTTATATAACATTTTTGTGACGTTACCATACATCTACAGATATGTTGTACTGCAAGATTAGTTACTTATAAGTACTTTTCAGTAGTGGCAAGTAGTAGCAATCGTTTTTGTTATTTATTTCACTTTTGTTCCTTCATGTTGTCATGTGAAGAGTATAGAATATCAATGTTATCATATAGGAACATTCTTTTTATTTTTTAAATCTGGCTATAGCTTTACTCTCTGCACCCTTATAGCTAAATATTTAACGATTAAGAAGTAATAGGTAAAAGAGTATGCTTTTGCAAAACTAGTTTTTAGAATATTGTCTTGAGAAAATCATGTAAATGGACCACATCAGAATCTTCTTTTAAATTATTTTCCAGTTCTTCAAATGAGATGCTTACTCTATAGGCAACCGTCTCCCTCCTTCTGCAATTTGTGTGTTTCGCAAGAGTTAGTTATTATATACCCTAATCATGGCTTTATTATGGTAGAGCGTCTCAAATGGAAATGGGGAGGCCACGTTGGAAGAAGTGTAATACATGCACTTATGAAACAACTAGAACAAAAAGATGTGATTGCAGGCATACATCTTTAAGGCGGAGACTTCATTAAACAGAAAGTGGGATATCTGTAGTCGAGGTGTGCAAAAGGCAGAGAACGGTAAAGAAAGACCTTTAAAGTGTTTTTGTAAAATTTGCGTAATATAGAAAGAAAAGAGACAGAGTGATGCGAAAGAACTTTCAAATTGTTAATATAAAAATAATGATAATGCAAATGTTTACGTAAAATTATGTACTGTGTAAGACAATATTAAAATGTACTCTTTAGGATAGCTCCCTTAAACAGTCTTTATAGGCTATCCTGCTAACAGGTAGAAAACCTCAGCCCTTAAGGGATGATACAGGCTATGAAATAAATAATAAATAAACTTTTAACACAATACAAGCGTTGATTCTTGGAGGTGGCATTATAAATAAAGATTCAGAGGAGGAAGCGCCGAGCTGGATCAACCAGCATTGTGTGCTTCCAATGAATGGTCAGCTGAAGGAGCGGTGTTTTCTATCGTGGCGTGGTTCTGCTAATTTGTCGGGGTATTTTCCCTGTATAGCGGTGGTTAACGAGAGCTGTACGCTATTAGCAGAGCTTATTGTAGATATCTGGCTTGGTGTCATCCTCTATACAGCCCTGGAGTACTCGCGTTCAATAGCCTGAACGCTATAGAGGCCTATTTCTCTTTGCACTGCGATGGAAATTCAGTGCGCCAAAACTACTTTACAGATAATGCATGCAGCGAAACCTCCATCCCTATTCCTTCTGTATGCCTTTCCTTTCCTGTAGATCCCTCACCCTTCATCCTCGAAAACCTCTTCTGGTGGTATCCACGTTCGCTCGTTGCCCATCTCTCTATGTATATATAATAATAATCATCATCGTGTCTTTTAGTCAGAAATTCTCTCCCTTCTTGCCAAGCTCTACGTCTAATGCTTATACACCATGAAAACACGTGGATTCAAAAGTTTTGGGGTGTGGTTTATTCTTCTGGATGATAGTGGGGGTGAGTTTTGTACGCAGGACCCCTTCGAGTTAGAAAACATGGCTCCTATCTTTCTCTCTCTGTCACACACCCTTAGCAACCCTAAGCCAGCGGTTGGAAGCCATTATGGTGCAGTTCGCCCCCTAGTAAGGGAGGAGCCGAGAGGGGTGGATTTGAAAACGCCTGCCCGGGACAGATCAATGACTTACAGCGCGTTTTTCCCTCCAAAAATACCACACGTACATACACACTCGCTCACACACGGGGCAAAGCCGCCAAGAGTTTCGGGTAGGGAAAAAATACTCCTCCCATGAACACACCCCTTGCCCAACGCTGCACAGGAAAGAGACGGAAAACCTCGAAAAAGGGTAAAAGAGAGACAAGGATGGGGCGATGGGACCACAAAAATTGTAGGCGGAGCCTCGCTCAACTCCAAAACCCTCCCCCAAAAATGGCTCGCCCACACGAAAACTCTTCAGACTCTTTCAAAAAAGGGAGGGGTGGTTAAGCACCTCCCCTTTTTCCACGGAAGAATTAATTCGACGTTTGGGGAGCCACCCTCTGCAAGCATTTCTCCCCTCGCTGCACACACCCCTGGTCCTTGGAACCACGCTGACGGACCACACCCAGTTACTCCCGATGACAGAGTATACATCATAAAACACATAGGGAGGTAGGAAAAAATGCTCTTCTCCACCTCCTTCGCCCTCTTTCTCTCCTTTCTCTCTTTCGCTTCTGGCGCGTTTGAATTACGACACTGTCTGCATCACAAACAGTCATAAAAAAAGCTTGATTACTCATTAGGATGGAGGAGGCGTCAAACCCAGGAGTGCGACGACTGGCCACGCACACACATACACACACACTGTTGCATCTCCTCTCTTCCACTCTCGGAGTTACGTACGTTTTAGGTCTATACGAGTGAAAAAAAAAAAAAGGAAAAAAGAAAAAACGGGGATGGAAACAACTAAGGGAGCATGCATACCTCAATTGCTCCTCTCCCTCTCTCTCTCTCTCTCATTCGTTCTCTCTGTGTTCAAATGAAAATGCAGGCCTATCATCATCGCAACCTTCATCATCAGCATCATCGTTGGTTTCAAAATGAAGAAAATTCTTACGGTCGAGGTAAAGACCCTCCTCCCCACTACCACCCTGCCCATCATCATCAGCGAACACGGACGGGAACGAAAATATCACACACCCGAGTTGTTAACGCTTGGGCTGTGCAAGCCTAGATGCCTTACACATGAAGTAACAACTGTCACCATAAATCATTCGGACTCCGTGTGGATGTGTTAGAAGAGAAATAGAGAAATCAGATCTCCATTCTGTATACTCGCCGTGGAAAACATTTCCCCTCGTTGGTGATAAGCCATCCATACACATTCTCGCTTATTCCATATTATTGCTGTTTCTTGTAATGGCAAAACCAAGAAACATCTGCTGTACTAGGAGATCGAGAAAAAAGGCAACTATTTATAAAGCAGGTTCAACTAAGGTTGTTCCGTAGCTCAGTGAGTAGAGTACCGGTCTGCTGTGCTACTTATCATTGGATCGATTCCTGCCCTTAGGGCGATCCTTTTAATCTAGCCAAGATTATTCCATATCCTCCCCAGAGTATGTATCAAAGTGAGAATGTGTTCAAGATCTAATATAAAAAACAAGAACTCCCATCTCAACTCCATAGATATGAGTTAAATCCATTACCCTCATGGTTATAGCCCATACAGTTAAAAGAGTCCAACTAATATTTACAATGATGCTTAATGCTTCCAAATATAGAATAAATTATTATGAATTGAATAAAATAACTACTTTGTAGGTAAATATGAAATTAATATGATCTTGAGCTTGGTATTTACATAGGTTATTCTCAAATTGAAAAATGTGGTAATCAAGTTTAAAATGAATTGCTAATTATTATAAAATTTACTTAAGTTGGATGAAATCCAAGCCTACGTTAGTAAATATCAATACAAATAATAACTTAATAGCATCTAAATTTTTGCTATTTTTAAATAATCATGAGAAATTCTTGATAATTACAACATTCTCCAATTAAGCAAATTATATTTTGATGTATAAAAAATAAAGAAAATATGAAAAATATATTTAAGGTTGCGTTATAAACAGCAATTCTATTTAAAACATTTAATAGAATGATGTAAAAGAAACTTCATAACAGCTTACATTGATGTTCTCCCCAAAATCGTTAATGGTAAGTAACATGTCATCTACCTCAGGTTGGCAGAAAAAGGGGGTAAAACGAAAAATAAAGTATTTAAAAATCAAATTAAATGTCATCATAAAAAGGGGTGAAATACACTACTTCATTGTTCTTGATCCACAGAAGAAAGAAAAGACATTTTAAGAATTCTTAGAATTATTATTTTTGGAGTTGAGGTATTTTAGGTAGGATTAAAATATTAAATCTCTCAACAGCCATAGCGAAAGGAATTATACTATAATTATAACAGAATTATAGGCTTTAATCAATCATTTCTCCCTTCAAATCCATTAATATCCCCTTTTCTCTTCAGATTTAAACAAAAAATTGCATTGGAAGGGTTTTCGAATAGCCAGTACATACTTCAAACGCTAGGTCTTAACTATCAGGGCGAAGAGAGATCGAGAAGGCGGGAAGGGGGCGATAAAAAACTGAATACTCACTCCCTTGTTCGACATTTTTACTGCCAATATTTCAAGAGTTCTCTCATCTTTTACTCCATCCCCCTCTTTTTTTCAATTCTCACCTCTGTTTCCCTCTCTATTCTTTGTCTCTTCCTTCCATGTATCCATGTTTCAGTGCGCACGCGGTGCGTATTTGTTATTATTTTGATGTGACGGCGAGAGGGGAAGAGCTATCGTTGACCGATGCTGCCACCATCCTCGCGGCGCTCAATTCAAACTCCCGAATTGAAGGGCAAATTATGAAACGTGATGGAAACGCTCTCATTTAGACGCTGACCGTCGATCGGGTCAGCTCTCAGGATGCTGAGCTCTGCGTCGCTAAGAGACCTGTTTTGCCATCTCACGGCCGTCGTTTTAACTAACCCCTTGCAACAGCCGCTCTCAAGAATCGATTTCACGCACTTTGGCTGCAAGGAAAGGAAATCAGATGTTGCTATGATTCTATGTAGCATGTGTTACTAATATCTAGTTAAGAGATACTGGGACTGACATTTCAAATTTCAATATTTCTGTCTAGATTTTTCTGGAAGTACAATTGATTACATATCAAATATATTTCTGTGATTGCATTGTAATTATGTTTATATAAATAACAAGGTTCACTTTAGACAGGCTAAATCCTTCGTAAGATCTAGATTTTTTCATACATTTTAATATGTAAACATGTTGCAAATTAAAATGCCCCATGTACCTCAAAATTTGAGACATTTGGTTAGCATATTCTGAATTGAAGCTTTGTACCACAAACAAAAACTTGAAATGATTGCCTCAGTGGTCGAGTGGTCAGTGAGCTGATTTCTCACCTGAAGAACCCGGGTTCAATGCCAGGCTGGTGTGGGGGATTCTTCTTTATCCAGAATTATTCCATATTCCCCACAGAGTCTGGAAGAATGTATGTGAGAGTGAATGTGTGTAAATGTTTGAGGAAAATAAAACGATTTAAACCCAGCGTGAAGAACAGACAACGAGTTGTTTCTAATGCAAAGCTCCTGATATGAACTAAGATGCAAAGAAAGAAAACTTTTACTAAAATTAATTAATTTCTGATATATATATATATATATATATATATATATATATTTTGAACCGTACGAATGTACAAACATCCAGACCACAATTTAAACATTTTGGGAGAAAGTTACTTCTTTTAAATTTGATGCTTAGTACTTCTAAATGAAGAATAAATGACTATCAGTTAAAATAAGTTATCTTTACGTACGCATGAAATTAATATAACATTGAAATAGGTATTTGCGTCCTGAGATTTTCGTAAAAATGAAAATATGTACTAATTGAATTAAAATTAATATTTGATTTTGATTATTATTATTATTATTATTATTATTATTATTATTATAACATTTATTTTGTTGCCATAGCACTCAAGTATTCATTTGCAAGTGTTAATAAAATCTGATGTGTTCCAGTCCTATGACTTCTACTTACTCTATAACAAACTATTCTTACAAAAGCTTATTCTTCTATCTACTTCATGCCAATCAAGACAAACATTAGCAGAAATCGTGTTATTACTTAGTTCCTTATAAAGCAAATAAAGGAATACACAGCTAAAGGAATAGTCAAATATTTAAAAAGTGGTTGATATGCTATTGAAATTCAATCCTATTTTGCGTGGCCCAGGAGTAAAGTAAAAGAAAAAGGAATGACGAATTACAATTTGAGGAAATGGTATTTTAAAATTCAAAATATTAAATAGGAATATCCCAGAAAATTTTAACTTAAACTTAATTATTCTTTTAATTCAAGCGTATATAATATAAATTGTGTCTTTAAACGAGATTTAATTTTTTTGTGCAGTAGTTCTTTGTCTATTTCTCACGGTTTACCAGTTCTGAAAAAATTCTCCAGAACACAGGTCTTCGGAGGTTATTTCCAAAAAATGTAATATATATATATATATATATATATATATATATAAATATTATATTAACTGACATGCAAATATTTTAAATATACGATATTTTAATTAGAATTATGAGTGCCAATTTTGAGAAAAACAAAATCTAGGAAAATGTTTTAATATGAAGGCTGTGTGGGGTGATTTTCTTGAAAATAGCGTGTCGATTCAATGGAAGATGCTTAAGTTAAATATAACATTTGGTATTTAACCGAATTTTCATTTTTGAGTTGCTATGTATGTACAGACACTCGGATATTTTTCTAAAACTGCCTTTTTGTATTCAGAGGTCCGCAAAACATATATTTCTTTTGGTGAAATCTTAAATGAATGTTCTATCTAATGGGTATGTACATACGTGCTAGAGAAAGTAGAAGGAAAGCTGTCTTAATGAGATTTAATCGTAGCTGTTTTATAAGAATTTAATAGAGTAGTTTCTAAATTGTATCTTTATTTGGTTCTTATGTATCTACCTTAAAATATTTTAAATAATAACACTATTTTGGAGGAATTAAAAATATATGCACATCTGCTGTCTTTTCAGTGGTTCAACGTAAGATATTCCAAACAGGAAACGTTATGGAGCCTCAGTTTATTTGCATATTGTGAAAACCTAAAAATTCTGTCTTATAAGCCTTTGATCGCCTGAAAATTAATTCTGAATCAAGTGCAGTCCTAGGTTGCTCTGCATTGAATATTAGATGGCGCCTGACTGCTACATGCAACATTTCAGAAATGCTAGCCATAGAGATTTAAAATGTACATGTAGAATGTGATAGGTTAATAGGTTATATGCAAATTACCCTTTATTTCCTTTTAGTTATTATTTATTTATTAAGGATTCACCTGCATGCCTCGTTACAATATTAACATTACCTGCATTCATTAAGTTAGGTATTACATTTGTTTCCCATCATATAATATTACTATTTACAAATAATCATACATACTTAAATTTTGTGTTAAATATATTACAGTCAAATGTCATTTAATATAGTTCCCTATAATTATATTTTATTTTTTTTACAATTATTTTATACTCAGAATTAGTACATTTATGTATATTTAAATACATATCTAGTTTAGATATCCGTGAATTTAAAATATTTGCTGAATCTTTGTAAATGTCAGATAATTAATTCCTGACAGGTCAAGTATCTCCATTCTGTCTAATTTATTTTATGAAAATTGACCCATGATGTTTTTGGTTTGTGCAATCATATATTAAATGGTTCTGAATGTTGTACTCGGTTGCATGTGCAGCTAGTGTCACGTATGTAAAATTGGATAAACATAACGACAAAAGTAAATAAATTTAAAATAAATAAACAGAATAAATCTAAATAAAATAACACTAAATCACCAAACACTCACAGAATACACATCCATTGTGTAGGCTCAATAGCTTTTATTTTTATCTATCTTCTACAAACTACTCTTACGTAGCTTTTGCTACCTATTTCAAATTAATCGAAATATGCCTTTGCAGAAGTAGTTTCATTACACATTTTGTTCTAAGTTCATGAGAGCTACAGAATCTATAGTCAGATGTTTAAAACCCAATCGCTCTATCTCTTCATATTATTTCCATGAGAAATCAACTGCACAGACAGTACTTGAAAATAATTAAGGTGTTGAAACATTTAACCCAATAATAGTGGATATATGGTTATGACTGACTCCATAAAACATCTAAAATAAATTGTGTGTTGTAAATCTTTGTTTTCGTTTTCTTTTGTTTTTTTTTTATGTTAAAGAGTAAGGATTTCTCTAGCTCTTATGGTTTATTAGTCCAATTGAATAACATTACCAGGGTATTCCCAAAAAAATCGAGAAATTCATTTTATTACTTTCTCTACCACGTACGATGTGCTTAGTATGTAAAGAGTCGGTTGAGAAATTCAATGCCATGCAGACATGTTGCCTTGGTAGCTCAGTGGTAGAGCAATCGGATACAACCGGGAGATCCGTAGCTCAAATACGGATATGGCAATCTGACTCAACCTATCCAACTCCTGTCCTATACGCCAATGTGAATATACAGGGTTACTACAAAAGAAATAGAAAACTTCAACTGCCTGTAAAACAAAAACTATTAGAGATAGCAACCTAATTATTTTGGAGGTATGTTGAGAAACTCTCTAAGTTTTGTTTGTTACTGTTGGTAACACTGTAGTGTTTTGTTTGTTGTTACAGAAGCTGAAATGGCGGAAAATCCTGTGGAAAAGGCATATTGCGTGTTGGAATTTGCTAGAACGCAATCAGCAACTGTTGTCCAACGACATTTTAGAACACGTTACCACAAAACGCCACCGACTAGACAGTCAATCTACGACTGGTATAGAAAATTCGAGACAACGTGATGTTTGTGCAAAGGGAAGAGCTCGGGAAGACCAAGAAATTCGGAAGAAAACGTTGAACGTGCTCGTTCTGCCTACATAAGAAGCCCACAGAAATCGACATATAGGGCAAGCATGCAATTACAAATTCCACAGCCAACTGTATGGAAAATCTTGCGGAAGCGACTGCACATGATGCCTTACAGATTACAGATGTTGCAGTTTCTGAGTCAAGAAGATAAGGTCACACGGAGTGACTTTTGCATCGACATGTTGCGGCATGATGAAGACGATGCTGGTTTTTGTGAGCGCATCATTTCATTTTTGTGGTAACGTGTTCTAAAATGTTGTTGGACAACAGTTGCTGATTGCGTTCTAGCAAATTCCAACACGCAATATGCCTTTTCCACAGGATTTTCCGCCATTTCAGCTTCTGCAACAACAAACAAAACACTACAGCGTTACCAATGGTAACAAACGAAACTTTGAAAGTTTCTCAACATACCTCCAAAATAATTAGGTTGCTATCTCTAATAGTTTTTGTTTTACAGGCAGTTGAAGTTGTCTATTTCTTTTGTAGTAACCCTGTATATATAAAGTTTTCTTTAAGACAAAAGACAACGAGAGAGAAGCAGAAGTAGGTGTCATTAATATTCGTAAAAAAAGAATTTTCAGAATGACTTCGAGCATCCCTATCCTTATTTGCATCTTATTTGAGCACTATATTGGACACAGTTTGCAAACACATGCATGTAGTTCGCAAATATGAGAGGCCTCCGTTAGTTGAATATGTAAGCAAACATGAACATGAGAGTAATGCAATAAATATGACCACTGCTGTATGTATGTTTATTTTGTAGAGACGCAGAAGTTAATCGCCTCACGTACGCTATGCCTTTGAGGGGACAGGTCGAGAGATAGGTGAGCACCCCCTCCTCTTGCTCCACTAACGGTGTATTACTCCTAAAACGTGCATGTACTAACAAATAGGTTCAGAATATACTTGCCTGGCACATTGATCAACAGTAAATAAGCCCATCAGTTACGCAGCCTTCACTCGTTCGCTCTCTTCCTATTACGTCTGCTTTTGCTGCAGCAAGAAGTAATAAAGAATTAACAGAACTGTCAATTAATAACCAGAGATAGAAATGGTACATTTCGTAAACTCAAAATAACATCATTTCTATAGCTATGAATTTCTAAATAATAAGTTACATTGAAAATACAGGTGCTGGGTTAATCGTAGTTGTAAAGCATTTTAAGAAGATCTTTAGCTATGAATTAATAAGTTGTTACAATAAATTAGCAGCAAGTGCTTTAAGGGGAGTGGAAATGGGATTTTCAAATTTTTTTTCCATTTTCATATTTTAATTGCCTATGAGTATTTGGAATCTCCTGCTCATTTTTACATAACTTTCATAAAGGTTCGCTAATTGTAAATAGTTTAAAACTAATGTTGAACATAATTCTCCGCAGTAGCAGTTTAGAATATTTAAATACATTCACTTGTTAAAACTTAAATTACCTACTTTATAAATATTAATGCTGGAGAAAGTTTTAGTTTAGCTGTTCGCTGCATTTGTTTCCAACTAATATTTCCTTCATTTGACAGTTTGAAGTACTGAGGAGTTGTGTTTGAAAAGTTAGGTAACATTTATTTTTAAATTTTGTTTGAAAGCAGTTTTTGAAGAAGTAAAATGTTCTACAGAAATTACCCATTATCTCAGAAACTAATTGGCACAAAGAATTGAAATTTTTACCACACGTTTGCACCTAAATAGGTTTTATTTTAACGAAAAATTTTTTATGTATTTTTCTAAAATTTAAAAATAATTTTTCAATAAGCTTTTAAGAACTTTATTTTAAAAAAAAAGCATTTATTTTATTCTAATGAACAGAAGTAGTGGATTTTTTCATCAATGGATAGTAAAGTTATTGCTGAATATATCTTAAACAATTTAGCTCATTATGTTATATAGTTGCTGAGATAAAGTGTCAAACGGTAACATTAGCAGGAAGGGCATTTTTACTCCCCTAGAAGTACAGTTTTACTTCCTCTGCTACGTTAAAATGTGTAGCAGATAGAAAAGGTATTACAGTACCCAAAACTCAATACCAAGACATCACCGGAAATACATGTTTTTGGACTACAAAAATTTATAAAAAATATATTTATAGAAACAGTCCCATGTTTTGTGTGTCTATATATGTGTGAACCGTAATTCGAAAAGGAAACTGGTTGAGTATCAAAATCAGTATAGGTACAAGTTTTTTTTTGATAGTGTTTAACGCCCGCTTTAACTTCTTGTGGCACCGCAGGTGGTGACAATGATGATACATGAATGAAGAAGGAGCACCACTGGAATGCAACGATGGGGGAAACCGGAGGATTCGCAGAAAACCCACCCCTGCGCCCCTTTGTCCACCACAAATCTCACATGCTGTATAAGTACAGGCTTTGTATTTTCCAAGGGTAGGGCATCAAATTTTTCAGAATTATCCCCCACCACAAACTATTTTTTACATAGAAGACTCTTCAAAATGTTAGATTTTCTCAAAATTGACTCTAACGATTTAATGTAAAATGCCATATATCAAATATAGTTACAGTCAAATTAAATTATATACACAGGTATATAAAAATATATTCTCTAACTTTGACAATAGCCTCTGAAGCCCTCTTCATTCTTCTTAACTTTTGTATAAATGTTAATACAACATTTTACTACATAGCTCGTTAAAATACAGTTTATATCAAATTGTATTTATTTTTTGGAGGCAGCCTTTTGCGATATATTCCTTTTGTTTAACTTTACCAATACTTTTCTCGAACGAGAAGTTGTATTTTTTTTCTAGTCATGCAAATGGAACAAATATCAAGATCATTATACAGAGACCAACTATTAAAGGATATCCATTTATTCTCCTTAAACTCTTGAGAAAATCTATAATAAAACCGTTTCTGCTAAATTTTATCTTAATTGGGATGAAAGAGAGAGAAGAATTAGCTTTTGTAAGAATATTTTGTTGCAGAATAGGTAGAAAAAGGCACTATAATAATCAGAATTTTAGGAGAAAGGTCGGTATGAGCTTCTAAACAGCATGACTCGAAAACAAAAGTTGGTGAGTGCTTGGTATACAAGTTCAATATCTTCAAGATTACTCTTGGCTGGCTAACATCTGTCTGGCTGTGTGCTAGACAGTATGATCCTCGCACTATATTGAGTACACAGGGCAACAGCAGGACCAGAAAGACTGCTTTAGGCATTAGGAATAGACACCAGTTCTTCCTTCATCAGCCAGATTAAGGTCAGTTGCAGCGTTTTGTAGCACTGATACCTAAAGATGATAAATTTAGGGCATATGCTACGCGAGAAATTAAGCTTGCAGTCACTATCAACGCGGTCATCAAATTAGAGAATATGGAACACCATGCATCAAAATTAATGTCACAATAGACTCACGAAATAATAGAATATGATACCTTAGTAATAGATTATATACTTCATAAATAAAGATTACTGTTTCGACATACTCTCGAAACTATCGATGATACCTCAGAACTCAGTATTACAGCTCTAACAGATTCACGAAATTACAGAATATATCTCAAAAAAGACTAAAAAAAGCATACAGAACCCCAGCCCCTTAAAGATTGTCATGAATTAGCGAATTTGGAAATCGAAATTAACATTCAGACTTTTCAAAGATCGTCGGGATATTTGAGATTATAGAATCCAAGAAATCAAAATTGCAGCCTCTCTAAAGACTTGAGAAATTTTAGAATATGGAATCCAAGAAATCAAAGTTACCCCTTTATAAAAAACGTGATGAAATGGAAAATATGGAACTCAAATCAAAATTGCAGCCTCTCCAAATCTTTCACGAAATTAGAGAATATGAAACACAAGAACCAATGTCCTCTACAAGGACTTCATAAAATTATAGAATATAGAACCAAGGACCTCAAGATTAAAATTACGCGGAGATGGATTATGTGGACCCAAGAAATTAAAATTGTAGCGGCTATTAAAGACAGACAGCAAATTGGAGACCTTGGGAAATTTTTTCGATATTGTGAATGAAAGCGAACTCGTAAACCCAAACAGTGACGCAATTAAAACATTAAAACGTAAACAAAATAAATAGGAGGGGTGTGGGGCAGACGCCGACCTATGGCACGGCAGAGCGGGCAAGCGACATTTAATTTCAATTATCGGACCATGTGGTTCTGCAATCGGGGTGGGGATTGATAGGTCCGGCGGGGGGAGGGGGGGGTTACACCGCACGTCCCAGAATCGTCAAATTCTGATCGGCAAAAGCAATAACCGGCGAGGAAGCACCAAGTGGCCATCACATCGCTTCGCTGCCTCCGAAATGGGCCTGCAGCATTTCGGCGCGTTCGCCAATTAATTAATGCTGGTATTGTTGCACTAATTAGAGACGCTGCTAATAACTTTGGTTTATTCCTAGCGCTCTGGAATAATTAATAACGATTTATTCATTTCATTCTCGTCCTAATAAATAATAATGCAAATACCAATACAACTAATAATAGTAATGATAATCCAAAGTATCTAAAATTATATTACTTTAATAATTGTATTAGGTATTAACTATGCTCTCTGCTTCCTTTAAATTATTAGTTCACCCGCAATTAAAACTATAAAACTGATTTTTACTTCCAAGGCAATATAAAAATCTGATGCGTACCATTCACATGCCATTCTCTACCTACTCAGCAACAAATTGATCTTACAAATCTTATTCTTCAGCAAGTCCTGAATAAATTTGTGATCCTTGAAAAATAAAACCATTTTCTATTAAATGAGTAATTATTTTCTTCATTGACTTATATTAATTTTATTAATTATTTCCTCTCCATCAAACACTCAACAATATGTAGCAGAAGTTTCTAAAATTAGTCTTTTATTTGCTTCAAACTAATCGAGAGAAACAATAGCAGAAATGGTCTTATTACTTATTTCCTTTTATGTAGAATAGTCAAATCTTTTAAAAGCTGCCGCTATGCAATTCTGTTTGCATGGCCCAGAAATAAAACAAATGGTATACGGAAAAATGAAGACTTCCCATTTGAGAAAAGTATAACTATTTTAAAATTGTAACCAATAACCAGTAATACCTCGAAAATGAGTAAGCTCCACAGAAAAAAAATGTGTACGACATAAATTTTATTGTGGTTTTAACCATTTTTTTTTTTGTGTGTATTAAGATTTTGTCTATCTCTTAGGTTTACTAGTTGTGCAAAAGTCATTCAGAATGAAGAGGTCTTCATAGAATATTCCCAGAAAATTTAAGATGTTGGATTTGTCATGTAAATATATTTAATAAAATTTTATAAAGTTGTTCCAGGCAAAGATAGTTAGGGGTGGGTGAGGTTAGAGAAAGTTGTAAACGTGTTATCAATTTTCAGTATTATTGGTTAGGATATACTAAATATTTCCAACAGTAGTTTACAATGGAAAATAAACAAAATAATAAACGAACGTTGAGTGAATTGAAAAAAAAATGCATGTATGCTATGAAATAGCGACTAACTTCCTTTATCTGAACTGTATATTTAATGCTGTTAATGTAAGTAGCAATTTAATATTATTGAATTAAAATTATCTGTTTCTTCCAATACCACTCTACAGCTATAAGTGTTTCATTTAACTTGAGACTTCATTCAATGTACATGATATGATGTTGTTGATAAGCAGGCTTGAATTTTTTCTAAGAGATCCAGACCAGAAGTATTTATGTGGATTAGAATTGCAGTATTTAAAGAAAACTCAATCACATAAAAGTTCTTAAGTAATTCTGCAGAAAATCTAATTCGTGTCATGTAACTGATGATGAGGTAGATCTGTGAATAGAAAAAAAGAGAATTCTGCTGCAGTCTTACCACTACAGAGTTACACGAAAGTAATATATTTCCAAATCATTCCACTGTTAGAGACACCAAAATAGGCCATCGGAAGCATTTAGGATGCCTAACTATTCTGGGAAGCCTATTTTAATTTCAAAGTAACCAAGAATTCCATGATATTCTGATAAACATTTTCTAAATGTGTACTTGCATGAAATAAGTTTTGTACAAATGTATTTAACATGATAGACAAATAGTATAGGTAATTCAACAGAACTTTTAAACATTAAAATACATTTAAAAGTGTGCTAATTCGTTAACATTTTCATTAAAAGTTTTCTTCATTTGAGAAAAGTTATGCTACATGGACTAAGGCATTTCGGAAATAAGAGTATTTTCTAAATTTTCCCTTTCTATTAGTTTTCCTTGTAAATTTCATTTGAAACTTTTAGTATAAGGAATTTTAAGCCATTTGCTACAAATTTTACCACACTTCTATATGGTGACTAGGAAATATGGATGAAATATAAATTTGATCATCTCCAATGAAAGGTCCATTGTAAGCTAGGAACTATGGATGAAATATAAATAGAAATTACATTTCTTAAAGGTATTTCTACTATTCCTGCTCAAGCAACAAAACTAAAATATGTTTCAATGTCTTTATGAGTTGTTAAGATAGGTTTTTCGATAATCTTTTAACAATGAAGCTAATATGATTTGTAGAGTATCATTTTATAAAGTTGATAAAAATTTTAATCGGCAACAAAAACAATTTTACCCGCCTCTATAGTGTTGTAGAAGGTGTACCTTATATTAAAGAGCTCCTGAGATCGAATCTGAGTAAGTTTA
Source organism: Hymenopus coronatus (assembly GCA_030762935.1). Classification (NCBI taxonomy): domain Eukaryota; kingdom Metazoa; phylum Arthropoda; class Insecta; order Mantodea; family Hymenopodidae; genus Hymenopus; species Hymenopus coronatus. The sequence goes on along the minus strand of CM060892.1, from coordinate 54,412,531 downwards.
AGATCTATGGTCTCCGAGTTCATTTAAGTATCATTTCATCTATTTCATTTCGTCGACCGCTATGAACTGCCAGGTTAGAGGAGATATAGGAGCTGTAGATGTACCTGGAAATATGACTATTTTACTTGATATTGTTTGTGATTTATGTGTATTTTTTCTAAATTTAAATATACATTTATAATTTTATTATAGTTGTAATTAATTTTTGATATTATTTTTTAATTTATATTATTTAGTATGAAATTGTTGATTAGAAATTATACTTTACCAAAAAATAAAAATAAACTTAACTACTGCAATAAAAAAAGGTATTCACCATCTTAATGATATACATTTCATGAAGGTATGTATCAGAATAACCTGAATTCGTCGTGATATTCCTGCCAACCCTAAAAAGTGTCGAGGGAAAAAAGTTGAATTAAAAACAGCATTAGATAAAAAATCCAACATTTATGCCTTATTTTTTATAGCTCAATAAAATAACAAATTAAAAATAATATTTAGCCAAATTACAAATTGAAATTACTTTAGCTGTTAGCCTCTTTAGAGATATCCGACTTCAGACTCTGAAAACCTAAATCAATGTCTTTGCTTCTTTGTTTCTTTCTTTCTCTGTCTAGCCTCCTCGTATGTAGAACTTATCCCAAGACATACAAGCCAGCACCTGGGGTTAGACGCCTTTTGAGGAGCAAAGACTTGGATCAGAGAGAAGCCAGGGTGGATGATCAGTTAATGTCTGGTGTGAAAGTAAGGAAGTGGATGATATGAAACCACAAACAGAACAAATACGAGTGAGAATAATGTGCAGGAAACCGGAGAACCCGGAGAAAAATCGTCTAGACGTTGTTTCGTTCATCTCAAATGCCATATGTGAGATTGAAGCCGGGCCGCCTAGGTAAGAGGCGAGTGGTCTAACCATTGGGCCACAGCGTCACATCTAAAACAATATCACTTGAAAATATCTGGTAAAATCTTGTCCAGGGATCGAAGCAGAGTCCATAGCTTGAGTGCAAGCTGCTGTGGTCGCTGCTATAAATTTGCATAATATACTGTTTGCATAACAACCATAGAAAAGTCACCCCCCCACATGTAAACATTGAGAGAGAAAAGCGCGATCAACCGAAAAGGAATGTTTTTTATTGTTGGAAAATCCAACAGGAATCGAACCTATGGTAATCCGTCTGGTGGGCGACGAAGCCAAATCCAGAAGAGTGTATGCCTGGGAGACAATAATGGTAATCATGGTTTTATAGGAGCGCGTTGCTTTGTTGCAGTATATCTTTAGTTAAATCGGGCCCAGTCACAATCACCCTTTGCCCGATTGTTACTTTTCGATTACGGCAGACAAAAAATGGTATGACCAAAGAGAGAGAGACAGAGAAAGCATCCCCACCACCGAAGTCAGGACTGTTTGGCGTCGGCGCCGATTTCCTACAAAAAATAAAAGCTAGAGAAGCGTCGGGTCGGATTTTGGAGCCAATGTGTGTGTATGTGTATAGAGGGGGTATTAACGACGAGGAAGGGTAGATAACGGAGCGAAAGAGGATACAAATGTGCTGATGCAACCAAGATAACTTGGAACCGTATGTGACAAGACCCCAACATGATTCCTTTGCTACTATAGCATCAATATCCTGGATTAGTCCTTTTTTATCCGAGATAACCGTTTTATTTAGTTAACTACTGCTTCCGGAAAATCTTCTTCAAAGTGCTCCTTCAAAAACTTTCTTACTACTCCTTCCGGAAAATATTTTTCAAAAAGCTCCTTCAAAAACGTATTTACTACTGCTTCCGGAAAATCTCTTTCAAAGTGCTCCTTCAAAAAGGTATTTATGTAATACAGTAATCGAAAAATGCCAAATAGTTGACATATTTTATAAAATATGTTGTGAACATATTTATATATATGAATCAAATCAGTTGCAAAACTTGGAAAATAAAAAGCTGTTGCATTCCTTTCGCATAACTTTCTCTAGCTGTTCCAAAAAAAAAAAATTCTTCTTACAAAAGATTAATCTATCATCATCATGCTTATCTAGATAAACATTAGCAGAATTAATCTTATTACTTACTTCCTTTTAAGTAAGGGAAATAAGGGAATATGTTAGACTAAAGCGATAATGAAATATTTTAAAATCTGATCGTTATGTGAAACAATTGAGGTTCGGTTCGCTTTGCGTGGTCACGTTTGAGAAAAATAATTAGTTCAAAATTGAAACCAATGACAATGAATATTTCGAAAAGAGTCAACTACAAGAAAAACGTATATGACATAAATTATGTGTTTTTATGAGATTACATTTTTTGTGTATATCTTTCGGTTTAACGTTATGCAAAATTCTACAGAACTCAACCAGAATAAAGAGCTCTTATATCAGATTTTATTTTAGTTTTTACTCATTTCCTAATAGGCTCCCTCAGGGTTGAGGGATTAGGTAACGGTGTTCAGTGGGCTGTGGCTGGACGGTAGTTTGCGCATTGTAACAAGTAATCCTGGCATCGCGTCAGAACTGCTCGTTAAGGAGCCACCTTCGGGTTTATGGCTTCGTCGGAATGCTAGGGGCTTATAGAAGGACCCGGGCAGCTTCGAACGTTTCATCTATACCTCTTAGGGACACCGTCCATGCTTGAGCCCGTCGTCCTTCGGATCTTTCTTCTCATCCCTCCCTCTCTCTAGGGTCACATGGGAGGCTAAATATCAAAAGGGTTTAAGTCCGTACCCTGGGGGTTCCGTGTGCGTCTAATCCTGACAAAAACCCTATGAAACCTCTACTACTTCAGTTCTACATCAGCAGCAGAGTATCAATCTAAGACCATCTACCTTCCACACAAATACATTTTGTTTTCCTCTGGCGTGACTATCAGTAAATATCTGTTTTTGAAGCATCGCAGGCTTGATTAAAATTTTAAAAATAGAGCTTGAAATTTCCCCATCTCAAAGAAAGAGTGAGACAGAAGGTTTCCATATGTTATGTTTCTATCTGCCCGGGCGGCGTTTTCTCCACCTTTGTATGTGTGTATATATAACTATATGGAAAGGGGTGGGCGTATTCTGATGCCAAGCGCACACGAGTATCATCCTGCCGAACTTTTTGAGTGGAATTTCCGTCTATATTTATATGGTTTGGACAGCGCTCAAATTTGCACGGTGCCAATTGAGCTAAACACTGTCATATTCACTCCTCCCCTTTTCAATCCACTCACACCTTTCGCACACGCCCTCCCCTTCTCCAAGATCACCCTCATTCGTGAAGCTGCTTCTGGAAAAGACCTGGGAATATTATCAGTAATCCACCTATTTATTTTGGAACACTTGGTAGTTGAACGATCTCGTATTTGGGGAAGCTGTTTTACACGTTAATAAATGACATTACAAGTTTTATAAAAACGACCTCACAGGATGTTTTTATTCTATTGTAAATCTTGCTTTCTGCTTTCTCTACTACATACAGCAAGCTGGGAAAGTATTGTATTCCACCTAAGAATTCGCTTTGCAATTATTTGAATATATTGAAGCACTTTTTATCTTTGTAGACTCAGTTTTTTTTTGTAGCAACAATTGATTACAATTAATTTACTTCTTATTTAATTCAACTAAATAAGGATAATTATTTATCTATTTAGCTTATGTTCGACCTTTAAAATCTTAAATGATCTGAATTTAAACCGGAATGAGCTAAAAATAAGGGTTTAAAAAAAAGGAGTTTATGAATTTAGAATTTGTTATTAATTTAAGATGTTTCATATTTAATTCTTGCTTTGGGAATATTAAAAGTAAATTTTATATTCTAATGTTAATATACTAACATTTGAAAATCTCAAATTTCATCTGAAATACATATTTTGAAGGCCCTGAATCCAGAAACAGTATTTTTGAGTAAGATGGGTCAGTGTGTATGTGTGTGTGAGAGAGTTTTTGGGAACAGCATTACTCTTGGAGGCTGATGTTAAACATTTTATGTTTAATATTTATCACCGAGAATTATCAAGCAAATCCCCCATCCTAAACTATCATTTACATGGATCATGTTTAAAAAATGTTATTGCTTATCGAAAATTGCTCTAACGATTTTTATTAAAATACTACATGTTAAAGCTATTTTCATGGAAACTATCCTGAATTTTCTGGCAATCGCCTAAGAAGTTCTCTTCACTCTGGATGACATTTGCATAATTGGTAAACCGTCAGAGGGAGACAAAGATGTAGATCACCTTAGACCATACAATTTCTACCAAATGCATTATTTTTGTAGAGTTAACATTTGCGAGATAGTTCTTGTCATTCATTTTTTTCAAACTAATATTTCTTTAACTACGTACAGAATGGATATTGTGTAAAATAAAGTCAATTTAAGATCGTCTTATATGAATGAATGGCGTTTTATTTTCATTATGTCGTTGAGGATTCTCTAAATGTTATCAGAAGTTATGTTAGTTATTACAATATGTAAATAACGGCCATCGAATTTATCTGCTTTCTTCAACTTTGGAGTTAATTTATTAGATGTTTAATCTTATCCCGTATAACATTTTTCTAAGTTATATTTAGTATTCGGTGTTTAAATTTTTAAAAGCTGTTTATCAGGTGTTTTACATGCAATGCAATAATTGTATGGTAAATTATACAAGCAAAATAATTTTTGAAATTTTTAATATAAAATGTAAAAAGGAAATGCCACAAACATTTCTTTTTCAGAACCATTCACCATAAAAAACGGTTATTTCAGCTTTCTAAGCTGTACAGTTAGGTAAAAAATGTTTCTTAGATTTGGATAAGTAGAGTCAGATTGAAAAATTCAATGCAATAACCGGGAATTGAACCACGGATCTCCCGGTTTCTAGCCGGTTGCTCTTCCACTGAGTTACCATGGCAACATGCCGACTTAGCATTGGATTTCTCAATTCACTCGCATGTTTCCCGTAAACCACAAGGTGATCTCAAATTAGATTTGATAAGATGTAGATTTATCACATTTTAGCATTGTCAAGATAGGAGATTCCCTAACTCCGCTAAAGCCTCTACTTAGAGCATTGGAATTTTAGAAGTGAGTGTTTAATAGTAAAATTTCTGATATTCGGCGAGCAATAAGACAGTCAATTATTTCTCAAATCAAAGCCTCCGATATAAGCCAGGTTAAAGTGGGCTATAGAAATGAAAAATCTTATGTGTACAATTCACATGATTTTCTCTACATCTCTGCAACAAATTATTGTTAAAAAGCTTATGCTTCTATTTACTTCCTGCTACTCGAGAACAAATTAGCAGAAATAGTCTTATTACTTGTTTCCTTGTAAGTAGAAGCGAAATAAGGGAGTACCACAGGTTAAAGTGATAGTCAAAAGCTGGTTGCTATGTGACTGAAGTTCCTTTGTTTATATGGACAGCAGTTGACAAATTCCTATATGAGAAAAGAATGTTTTTCATAGCTGAAACAAAAAACAATGAATATCTCAAAAACAATCAACTCCACGAAAAAATGTATGTGACATAAATTGTGTGTTTTATCGTGCTCTACATTTCTTGTTCGTAAGTTTTCATCTAAGTCTTACGGTTTAGCAGTTATGCAAAATTCCGTAAAATTGATCCAGAATAAAGTAGTCTCCAGAGGCTATTCCCAGAAAATCCAAGATATACATTTTGTTTGTCAAGTAAATATCTTTAATATGTGATATTTTAATTAAGATCGTTAGAGCAATTTTTGCGAAAATCAAAATTTTCGAAAAACAGTTCCATTTAAAGGGTAGTTTGAAGGGGTGGTTCTTAATATCTTCATGTCGCATCCCTGGACGATACTAAACCTAAATACCAACTTTGGTATTTTACCGACTTTTCGTTTTTTAAGTTATCGTATTCACAGACACACGGATACACACACGGACCTTTTTGTGAAAATGCTTTTTTTGGATATAAGGGACCCTAAAACACATATTTATGGTGAAATCTCAGTATCAAATTTTTTGATGGAGTGCAATACCTTCTCTATACACTATGAACATAGTGCGTGTAGAGAAAGTAAAAAGTGGAACATTTACCTTACTAAAATAATATTTTACATTTTAAATTATTTCCGTATATGGTTTTCCGTAAATTTTAAAACGTTGTTAATTTTAGTGATAAATTTATCGAAATTCTTGTCTTTGGAAATCCATCATTTTAGTTTGTGTCCAGTTGCTAAATGAATTAGAGAGCCAATTCTTATTTACATAAATAAGTAAATATAAGCTATCTAATTACAGTTACTAACATGGTTGCCAAAGAAATTAATATTATTCATTGCTCTTTTTGGATTTTAGGTACCATAATCTGGATAATAGATGGTATCTATATATTTAATGTGAATACACTACAATTTTCCAATGTTATCAGGTCTATGGAGGTGAAGAAAGAATTAGTCACTTATGCTTAATGAGAGTTTAAATTATCCCTAAATTCAAAGAGTTGATAGCTGAGGACTATACATTCCTCTTTTCAGACTAAAGGAAAACTCCAGATGAAAAATGTTATTTAAGTAAATCACTCCAACCGGTATTCAAGCTCGGGACTACTAAACACATTCTGATATTTTAAGATAATGGTAATAAAAATATCAGAAACAAATCTCTGGATCAGAGATAATACCCAAGCGTTTGGGGCGAGATGAAAATGCAATGGTAGATCTTGCGGTAGTTTCTACGTACGTAAATCAATGAGGATTACTGCTGAAAATATTAAGAAACACTTACATTTAGCTACACTTTCAGAAAGAACAAAAGCGTTTTTAGTTGTTTTTTTTTATAAAATAATATTTACTTTCTTAGGACTTCAAAAATTAAGTTCTAAAAGATGCATTCAAAGCAGTACCTCATTAAAATAATTGTAGTGCCTTATAGTTGTTTTTCTCAGGTCCAATATTCTTGTCATTTTCGCTTTCTCAAGTCTTGTTTTCTCCCACAAAAATGCAGATATGCATTTGAAACTGCTCTACAATGGCTTTCAAAATATTTGCTATAATTATATACATGTATGTATATATAATATGCACATTACTTTCTTCCAGCAAAATACACTTATAAATCGGCTCTAACCTCTATTTAATTAGAATAGTACAACATACCAGAACAATGCAGTAGATTTAAGCTTCACAAAAGAAATTTCATAGTTTTTAGTAAACATTTCAGTGACATTTTGATATTTTGGTTGCTTTAAAACATTTGTATAATGCAATTTTCATACTCATGACAATTTTACAGAACAATGTCATTATTAAAAACACAAACCACTACATAAAATTTTTCAACAGGATAATTTGTTACTCAGTAATATTAATATAATTTTCAAAATAGCACTACCCAAGTTCAATATTTAAGGGCGAACACAATGACTAAGATTTTAATAATTAAAATAAACTGAATATAACAATGCAGTTACTAATGTAAGTGATAAATTGTTTCTGCTTTAATTGCTAGTAATATCTGTGCAAAACATTAAATCTAGATAGCTTGCATTTCTACATATACATTTCAGTCATGCCTTAACTTCGGAAGAAGATTTATAGTTGCGGAAGATTATCCAGCTAAGTAAGCAATTTTTGGCTAAATTCACAAAATTTCAAACCTTGATCCATTTCTTTGTATTTAGGGCCTAAATAGAGAAAAAGTGTAAATGCTTTTCAGATAATCATGAAAATACACCCTAGCATTAATACTGCATAAATTACAATGTTGCTTTTCTAAGTTCTCTTAAAAATAACCTTAATGATATATTTTATTTCATAAAATTAGGTAACCAAAGTATATAGATTGATATTCAAATTTCTATTACAATTCCATATGTATATGATAATCCATTAAGCAAATAATATTAACTGCTCCCTAAATTGGAAAAAAAATACAAAATGCGAAGTAGACTGTAACCGTTAGGTACAAGAAAAAGTTTCAAATTTCGTAAAGCACTTCTCAGGGTATCCCCAAAACACGCAGACAACTCCTGCAACATTTCTTTCCAAAATAGGTTATTCTTCTCTGGAGCTATTTATGGTTTAAAGAATTTTGTAGAAATTTCGTAAATTTGGTCTCTACACTGCCACGTTTCTGGCCACGATCTGCGAATAAATAAATAAAAAAGTAATGTAAAAGAAATATACATAATAATCTAAGATACCCCCATTAATACAAGTCAAATTTTAATTTTTAATTAGCTTCCTTTCGCTGTCATAGTCACACAGGATCGAAGCAAGAGGTCCAAACTCCCAAAGAAAGATACCTCATGGTGTATGACGCCCACGCTGGCACCCATTCTCTTTTCCCTGTTTCAACGTCCAGCCCTCCCAAAGACACACATCATCACAGTACATTTTATTTTCAGCTATTCTGCACACGTTCTTCATCCTTGCTTCCACCCTCATCAACACCAAAAATTGGACAACGGATATGCAGAGCGACTCGCCCCTTCTTCACGCTCAGACGACCCCCTCATCACTTACCTTCAACTCACGTAAACAAATATCCGCTTTTTTCGTGTGCGACTGGAATAAAACAGAAATTCATACCTACATAGATTCCCAGTTTGAAGAAACGTCATTCCTGTTGTGCAGCCTCGATGATTTCACATCCCAAACAGCTGAAGACTTCGTTACAAAACCGTAGGACGATTCCCCTTGCGCTTATGTTGAACTGTTATGAAACGAAAACAAAATTTAATAAAATAAAATCACAGAAAACACCACTGAAACACATGCAGCATTCTAAAAACTGCTCCAAATAGCTTGAAAAACCACTAAAACACGATGCGTATCACTATCACTGAAAAACAAAAGCACTATAGCACCTCCTCATAGCACAAAATTAATTAATTAAAGAAAACAAGATTTAAACCTGACACTTTTTTTCTTTACGTAGCGATAGTACAGAGATTTCGATGAGTGTGTTCCGGATGAACAGGAGTTGGTAATAGTGGACGCTGTGTTGCCGATCAGGAAACCGGTTGGGCCCGCTCACCTAAAGCTGTTACCTACCCTCTTATTGTGCACTTTCCTCACCCCCTTTAGCAAGGATTTTCCTTATTCTTTCCCATCAGCAGGGAAGAAGCTTCTTCATGGAGTGCAAAAGGGGTGAAAGATGAGCTTATTTTAAAACGGTTGCAACTGGCAAATTCCCAATTCATATTCAAAAGTCTCGCGTTTTCTAGGTTTGTTGACGCTGGTGCGGAAGCAGACTATATTTTAAAAATTCTAATGCGCTCCATTCACATGACTTTCTCTACATTTCTGTAATAAATTATTGTTAAAAAGCTTATTCTTCTACCTAAGTAAAAAGTAAATAAAGGAATACACTAGGCTAAAGCGATTGTCAAATCTTTGAAATGCAAGGGCTTGACAAATTCAATTATGAGAATAGTACTTTAAAACCGAAACTGATAAAAATAGTCAACTCCACTATAAAATGTATATCACAAAATCACATTTCTTGTGTGGCAAGTTTTTGTCCATTTCTTAAGGTTCATCCAGAATAAAGAGGAATTCAGAAGTTATTCCCAGGAAATTCAATATATACATTTTATTTGTAATGTAAATATCTTAAGTATGCTGTATTTTAATCAAAATCGTTAAGAGCCAATATGGCGAAAATAAAAAAGTTGAAATTTTTTCCATGTAAATGATAGTTTGGGATGGGAATTTTCCTCAAAATCTTCGTGTCTCTACCTTGGAAGATGATAAAATGAAACCAAATTTAGTATTTAAGTTCACAAACACACAAACACAGACATTTTTTTAAAAATACTTTTGTGTGTGCAGGAGAATTTAAAACGTGTATTTCGGGGGATATCTTGGAATCAAAAATTTGGTTGGAGTGCAATACCTTTTCTTTACGTATCATGAATACTGCGTAGTGAAAGTAAAAATCTTGAGTTTTCCATTCACATATTTTCCTCTATTTATTCTGTAATAAGCTATTGTTAAAAATGCTTATTTTTTATCTACTTCATGCAAAATGGGTAAACATTAGCAAAAATGCTCGTAAATAAGAGATATACTTGGCTAAAGCGATAGTCACATTTTTTAAAAACTGGTTGCTAAGTGATGACATTGAAATCCATGCTCTTTCCTAGGTCAGGATTATAAAAAATATAAGCATTGGAAATCTTAAACAATGGCAAGGAATGTATCAGAAATGGTTGACTCCACAAGCAAAAGCTGTGTACTTTTAACGAGATTACTATTTTTCGTGTAATATGATTTTCTCCATACCAGTTATGCAAAACTCATCTATAATGAAGAGGCCTTCTTTAGATATATTATCAGAAAATTCAATAACTACATTTGATTTGTTATGAAAATATATTTACATAAGACATTTAACTTAAATACCAAGTTTGGTACTTAACCGATTTTTCATTTTTCAATTACTATTCACAGCACATGGAAGCATTTTAAAATACTTGTTTTGGATACACAGGTCTTCAAAACGTGTATTGCCGGTGAAATCTCGTCATCGAAATTTTTGTTAGAGTGCAACATTGTACCTAATTGAGAATGTAAAGAAAGAACAGTCACATATTATATGAAAATAGTTGAAGTATTCCAGACATTTCAGGTGTCTCGGAAATAATGTCACAAACAATTTTTATTTTACCTAAATTGACCTAAATGGGACGTACATTTTTATGGGGTAAGATATTGCTTAGCTCTTACAATTTACAGTTATAATGTTTTGTCATGAAAATGCTTAATAAAAGAATCTGATGTGTTCCATTCCCACGACTTTCTCTACGTCTCAGTAACAATTTATAGTTAAAAAGCTTATGCTTACCTTTACTTCATGCTAATCACTTGCTTCCTTATAAGTAGAAGCGAAATATGGGAGTATCATAGGTTAAAGCAAAGTCAAAAACTGGTTACTAGTTGACTGAAGTTCCTTTATTTGTATGGACACGAGATGACAAATTCCTGTATGAGAAAAATACAAGGTTTTCAAAGCTGAAACCAAAAACAAGGAGTATCTCAAAAACGATCAACTCCACGAAAAAAGTTATATAACATAACTTATGTGTTTTAAAGTACTCTACACTTTTTGTGTGGTAAGTTTTTATCCATTTCTTACTGTTTAGAGCTATTTAAAATTTCGTAAAATTCATCAAGAATAAAGAAGTCTTCAGAGGCCTCTCAGATAATTCAAAATATACATTTTATTTGTCAGGTAAATATCTTTAATATGTGATATATTAATCAAAATCGTTAGAGCCATTTTTGAGAAAATCAAACTTTTCGAAAAATGTTCAATGTAAAGGGTAGTTGGGGGTGGGGTTGTTTTCTTGAAAATCTTCGTGTCGCATCCTTGGAAGATACCAAACTCAAATATCAAGTTTGGTATTTAACGGTGTTTTCGTTTTTGAGATATTCTGTCCACAGACACACACACACACACGGACCTTTTTCCAAAACTGATTTTTTTGGATTCAGGGGGACACAAAACACGTATTTCTGGTGAAATCTCGGTATCGAATTTTTGGGTGCAGTAAAATACCTTCTCTATACAATATGTACATAGTACGTATAGAGAAAGTAATACATGTTTCAATCAAAATCCGTCAAAGGAATTTTTAAGAAAATTAAAATTTGGGAACAACTTTTTATATAAACGATAGTTTGATGGGAGCGGGGGGGTCGCTGAGTACTTTCGTGACTGATCTCCTTTTTATTTATTTGTTTAATCAGTTTTATTGTCCTATAGATGGCCTGATAAGTCAAATCGGACGATAAAATGATGCAGTATTCGTATTCTCAGGATAAGGTAAAACCCCGTTAAAATATTGTACGAGTAACTCACTCTAACCGAGATTCGAAAACACACACACACACACACACACACACACACATACACACACACACACACACACACACACACACAACAGACGGGCAGATATAAAATACGGACTAAAAATGTCGAATCGATGATGAATTTTGGGTAAAATACAATATTTCCTCTCAAGCCCGCCTCGATAGCGTGTCTGCCTCATATTCAAGAGGTCGCGAGTTCGAATCTCGCCTAGAGTAATTTACTCTGGTAAAGTTTCCCCCCCCTTATCTTGCGAAGACGAATGTCTGATAACTGTAAGCTGCTCCATGGAGTTCAATATCATTTGAGCATGATTACACCGATTTCAATATTCTTCCGATATTACCAACCAGCTTAAAGCAGGTTAAGCTATATAAAAATACTTCCACTACTTGCTGTATGTGGTAGAGGAAGCCATTAAGAATGAAGACGACAAATAAAGAGGCAAATGCTTATCTCGATTAACATTAATAAAGTTTGGTAAATATACCTATGGAAAAATATATAGAAAAAGCGTGTGAATGTAATATGTCAGTTTCCTTCCTTTTTATTTTCTCTACACGTAATATGTACATAATGTATAGAGAACGTATTACACTCCACCGAAAATCCAATACTGAGATTTCTCCGGAAATATATGTTTTTGGGTCCCCTGTATCCTAAAAAGGCATTTTCAGAAAAAGATCCGTGTGTGTGTGTCCGTGTGCCTGTGAACACGATAACTCAAAAACGAAAAGTCTGTAAAATACCAAACTTGGTATTTAAGTTTAGTATCTTTCAGGGATGCGACACGAAGATTTTGAGAAAAATCCCCCCACCCCAAACTACCCTTTACATGGAACTTTTTTCGAAAAATTTTATTTTCTTAAAAATGGCTGTACCGATTTTGATTAAAATATCGTATATTCAAGATATTTACCTGAAAAATAATATGCATATCTTGAATTTTCTGAGAATAGTCTCTGAAAACTACTTTATTCTGGATGAGTTTTACGGAATTTTGAATAACTGCTAAACTGTAAGAGATGGACAAAAATTTACCACACAAGAAATGTAGAACACGTTAAAACACACAACTTGAGTTGTATACATGTTTTTCGTGGCGTTGATCGCTTTTTAGATATTCCGTATTTTTTGTTTCAGCTTTGAAAAAACTTTACTTGTCTCATACAGGAATTTGTCAACTCCTGTCCATACAAACAATAGCAACCAGCTTTTGATCACTATGGTACTCCCTTATTTCTATTCTACTTACAAGGAAGCAAGCAATAAGCATGAAGTAGATATAAGCATAAGCTTTTTAACAATAATTTGTTGCAGAGATATAGAGAAAGTCATGTGAATGTAACACATCAGATTTTTAAGACCGTTTAACAGGTAGGTCATGTGGTGCAGTAAAGTAAATGAATTGACAATATGTTTAAATCAGGCTCACCGATATTATTTTATGAGCAAAAAAGTTGATGTGTTCCATTCACATAACTTTCTTTAGCTTCCATGTACAAATTATTTCTACAAAATATTATTCTTTTATCTACATCATGTAATTATTAGTATTAGCAGAAGCAGAAAGAAAATACGAAAATACACTAGGCTAAAGGGATAGTCAAATGTTTTAAAAGCCGGTCGTTATGAGAAACAATTGAGGTTTGTTACGCTTAGATGGTTCCGTTTGAGAATAGTTTAGGAAATTTAAAACAATAACAAGGAAGCCCACATGGGTAGTGTTGGGATACTGTCTGCCTCACATTGACAGGTCGCGAGTTCAAATCTCGCTTAGGGCGAGTTACCCGGAGAAGGGTTTTTTCGGTGTTCTCCCTTATAAGAAGACGAATGTTGTCGGTAACTTTAAGCTCCAAGGACCCCGAGATCATATGAGTTTCATTTCACCAATTTCATTCATCGTCCGATATGACTAACCAGGTTTAAGGACATTAAGCTATATTAAAAAAGCAAAAATCTCGAAAAGGCTAACGCTACGATATGATTTATGGTTTTTATGTGTGGTAAAATTTTGTCAATCGCTTACTTTTTTAACTATTAATTCAAGTTTTTGTAAAATAAAGAGCTCAAGCCATTCCCAGGAAGTTCAAGATAGGTAAACTTTTTATTTGTCATGCTGATATCTCTAACATACGGTATATTAACCAAAATCGTTACAGCAACTTCTTAAAAACCTAAATTTTCGAACATTTGTCCATGTAAAGGGTAGTTTAGGATGATGATATTTTTAGAACATTTTTGGTGCTTTACCGACTTTTAATTTTTGAGTTATCGTGTTCACAGACACACGGACACACTGACCTTTTTGTGAAAATGCTTTTTTGGATACAGGGGACCCTAAAACATATATTTCCAGTGAAATCTCGGTAGCGAATTTTTGGGTGGAATACATACTTCTCTAAGCCATGTACATTGTGCATACCGGACTAGAGTAAATAAAAGGTAACCTAGCTTTCCAAACACAACTTTGCAGTATTTTGAAACTCATATATGAAGAAAACATGAGTGGGATGCCAACACTGTGAATAGCTAAAGTAAAACTTTCTGATAAAAATTAAATAAAAAGGCCTCTTCACAACACTACCAAGTGGGTGCACTAAGATGTTCTAAAAAGCCACTACGAAGGATTATTTTCAACAATATTTTAAAAAAAAAAATTAAAATTAGCGTATCTCTATGAAAGCTATTCCAAAATGAGCGGGATATTTTAAATATTCATATGCAATTCAAACATGAAAATCCCATTTCGACTCCCCTTAAAACTACTTTTTACAGGGCTCGACAGAATATTTTTTCTCGCTCTCCTTATACTTTTTTTTTTTCGAAACCACATTTTTAATTGCTTCTGTTTCTGTTACTAATGCAACAATTTTCTTTATATTAGCGTAATTACCCTCATTAACTCAACGAGTATAATGGAATGACATTATAAATGCGCACATTTCCATAATTTTCGTTGTACCGCTTTTCTTTCACTTCACATAAACGTGAATACCTACCTCCTTCCAAACTAAAATCACGACTGGGCGTTCAATAATTGAATAATGAATTCTTTTATCATTTCCTTCTGACTAGCAAGGTTTTGTGAGGATAATAATTTTTTTTTTTTTTTTTGTAGTTTAATGTCCTTTAACCTGGTTGGTCATATCGGACGATGAATGAAATTGGTGAAATGATCTCGGGGTCCATGTAGCTTAAAGTTACTCGACATTCTTCTTCTCAGGAAAAGAGAAACCCCCGAAAAAAACCTTATCCGGGTAACCTACCCTAAGTGAGACACGAACTCACGACCTTTTGAATGTGAGGCAGACGCACTACCACCGCACTACCCAGGCGGGCTTAGTTAATAATTTATTCTGAAATTCAGAAGGAAATAATATTTGGGAAGATACCTTTCAAAAGATTTTCATAAAGATCATCACTGCCTGAATGCTGCAAGTGAGTTTTGGCATAGTAGCAAAAGTCGAATATTATTATATAGATTAAATGCGGTAGCGAAGTCAAAAAGAAAACAAAATATGATGTACTCCATTGACATGACTTTCTCTAGCTATTCTAAAAATTAATTTTTCTTATAAAAGAGTATTCTTTTATCTACGTCATGTTAATCTAGGTAGACATTAGCAGAATTCATCTTATTACTTGTTTCTTTATAAATAAAAATAAGGGAATGCATTAGACTTAAGCGATAGTCAAATCTTTTAAAAGCTGGTCACTATCTGAAACAAGGTTCGGTTCGCTTTGCATGGTCCTATTTGTGAAAAGTTAATTAGTTTAAAATTGAAACTAATGACAACAAATATCTCGAAAACTCTACAAGAAAAACGTATATGATGTACATTATCTGTTTTAACGAGATATACATTTTTATGTAGTAAGTTTTTGTCTATCTCTTATGGTTTAACCGTTATGCAAAATTCTGCAAAACTGAACCAGAATAAAGAGCTCTTCAGAGGCTATTCCCAGAATATTCAAAATATACATTTTATTTGTAATGCGAGTATCTTAAATATACGGTATTTTAATCAAAAGCCTTATAGGCACTTTTGAGAAAATCAACATTTTAGAAACATGTTCTATGTAAAAGTTGGGGGAGGGGGGATTCTTCATTTTACAGCTATACTGTTCACAAGCAAACACACAGGGGCCTCAAACTATAAACTTCCGGTAAAATCGCAGAATTGAATTTTAAGTGGAATACAATACCCTCACTATTACATGCGAGCTAGAGAAAATAAAAATACTGGCGGTTATATATTGAAATCCATTTTTCAACAATTTCTATAAAATCGAATGTCAAATATTGTGATAATATCGTCTCCTGCAGTGGTTCTCACGTTCCCCTTTGGTATGCGAGTCATCCAGTTGGAGACCATGGAATGTGTAAACAACACAGGAGGAGCGGCGCGACGTAACAGGAACCTTAAAACGCGAGACATCAGAATTCTTCTCGATTTACGAGAAGTTTCTTCAAGCTTTGGCTTTCAGAAGCTTCTAGAAAGTTAAGCGACATTATTTTCTTAGCTATAAAAGGGGAAGGATTGCAGTGTTGTGTTTTGATTTTTACTGATTCCGAAGTGATTGGTGTGTTAGCGCCTAGTGGTTCGTGAGCCATGGATGGCGTGTAGCAGTAAACTGTCTCGAATCGTCAGTTGAATTATTCACAGAAGTGAATTCAAGACCATATTTGTAAACAATTTTCAGCCAGTAAAGGCATACTTTGTTACAGTATAAATTAATGCTGAATTAAAATATACAATAAAAAGGTTCCATGTAAATAGTAGTTCGGGATGGGGAGATGCTGAACTTAAATACAAGTTTAGTATTTAAGCAACTTTTTGTGTTTGAGCTATGCTGCACTCACAGACACACAAAATGACCATTTTCAAAAAATGCTCTTTTTTCCCTTTTTATGTGATTCAGGGATCCACAAAGTCTATATTTCCGATGGAATCTCGGTACAATATCTTCTCTAAATACTAATTACATACCTGCTAGAGAAAATAACGATCACTTTTATAATCACAGATTACGTCTAACAGTTGCAGTTAAAATTAAATGTTGATGTTACAACCTACATAACCCGCTTCAGTAGTGTGTGGTAGCGTGTCTGGCTCACATTCAAGAGGTTGAAATTCGAATCTCGCTTAGGGTCTCTACCCTAATAGGTTTTCTTAGGGTTTCCCTTATCCTGAGAAGACGAATGTACATTAACTTTAAGCTCCATGGGCCCCGAGATCATTTAGGCATCATCTCAACGATTTAATACGACACGAACAAATCAGGTTAAAGAAACGCTAAGGTACAAAACAAAAACAATCAAAATATCTGATGTGTTACACACACATGACTTTCTCTAGCTGCTCTACAAACAAACTTCTTACAAAATATTCTTCTTCTGTCTACACAATGCTAATCGAATAATCATTAGCACAGTGTTCTTATTATTTAGTTCCTTAAAAGTAGAAGGGAACTAAAATGACAGTCAAATATCTTAAAAGCTGTCGTTATGCGAATGGGAATCGCTTCTTTGCTTGGCCAGGAGTAGAACAAAAGAAAAGAGTGCTTCCTGTCTGAGAAAAATATAAACAATTTACAATTAAACGAATAACAAGAAATATCTCAGAAACGGTTACCTCCGCAACAAAAACGTAGAGGACATAAATTGTGTGTTTTGATGAGATCTATATTTTTTGTGTAGTATATATTGTCTATCTATTGCTGTTTAGAAGTTAAGCAAAATCCAGAATAAAGAGGACATAAATTGTGTGTTTTGATGAGATCTATATTTTTTGTGTAGTATATATTGTCTATCTATTGCTGTTTAGAAGTTAAGCAAAATCCAGAATAAAGAGGCTATTCCCAGAAAATTCCAAATATAAATTTTATTTGGGATGTAAATATCTTTAATATACAGGATTATAATCAAAATCGTCATTCGTTTTTTAGAAATTCAAAATTTTCGAAAAATTTTCCGTGTAATGGGTAGTTTGTGATGGGATGTATTTTCTTGAAAATCTTCATGTTGCATCCTTGGAAGATACCAAACCTAAATACCAAGTTTGATACTTAACAGTCTTTTCGTTTTTGAGTTATGCTCATCATACACATATTCACACACATGGACCTTTTTCTAAAACTGCTTTTTCGGACCCTGGGGACCCCAAAACTTACATTTGCGGTGAAATCGAATATTTTGGTGGAATACAATACCTTCTCTATCTACTATGTGCATTGCACATGTGGGCTAGGGAAAGTAATATTTCCAATCCTCAAGCTCCTTTCTGCCTACGCTTTTAAAAATAGTAATTACAAATCTTGGGTTTTTTTCTATACATGTAAAAGTATGACATAGATTTTATTGAAGGAAATAAAAAGCAATCGTCAGTTTCTTTTTCTGATAGAATGACTTCATCTGGACTTAGCATTTAAAATTATGATCAGTTGAACATATTTCATCATTTTTTGCTTTCCTTGTACTTATACGAGGTGAGTAATAGGCTGTATTATATTCAAACAGAAAATCGTCAATATTTTGGTGGAAGTAAGTTTTAGGTCCATTCTGTTTACACACTTGTGTGCAAACAGGATAATTCAATATTTGGAATTCGTACATTATTGAACTTTATATTTAAGATCAAATTTCTCCAAAGCTGTCAGCATAACATTTATCATAAAAAATATAATTCCAGAGTACACTTTACACGAGAAATGCTTCGTAATTTATGTTTTTCAAAAAAGTCTTTAACGATTTTAATTATAGGTATAAATCTTTAACATATTTGCATGACTGATAAAATGTATTATTATGAGTTTGCTGTGAATATCCTGTGAAGTTCTTATTCTGAACGTTTCTTCTTTATATTTTTCTATCACTGATATATTTTTCTATCACTGGGAGGATATAAGAGATGGTGAAATCCTGTTAGTACAAAAATGTAGGATTCCTTAGCGTAGAGACTTATTTCAAATAACTCTTTTACACGAAGGTCATCCAGAAAATGACAGACGTTTTGGCATAACTAAATGATAACAAAAGCTATCAATACATAAAAGTTCCAAAGTCAATAGAAGTGACACTAGGCTTTGCTATATATTTATTCTTTAGTATTTTATATCAAAAAATATAAAAGGGAAATATAAAATTAAAACAATTTATTTTTTTACATTATCAACAGAAACTCCCCCTGGAACTCAAATGAACAAGTTTAACTCCAAGGTGAGGGATACATTTAAATAGCAGAACACTAATCTTTTATTGTAAACCCAAATAATTTAGATCAAATTTGTTCACTGCTCATCAATATAAACCAACATTTTAAAAGTACCCTTGAGTTATATGCGAGAAATTAATTTTTCTGCCTGGATAGCTCAGGTCTGCAAAGAGATACTAAAAAGGTGGTTTTAATATTACCTAGTTTAAAATAATAATTCATAGCGATTCTCATGATGTCCTAGTGCTGTCCTCTATCGCCGTTTCTATAACTTGTTCTTTAGTAACTAGGGCTCGATGGCTCTTTTGGTAAGGGTACAAAAACCGGTGTGGCCTCCTTATTTCCTCCCTGAGCGCTAATAGCTTTTGTACTGGCACAAGTTACCTGGTTTGCATATTCTTGGGGTCATGGATTTTGTGTTAAACTTATCTAAATTACATCTCCAAGGTATTAATTCTTCATTATTTTATATAATAATGTCATTTTATTTATAACGCATTAACTGCTAACATATAAAGTACTTAAAAATCTTTACAAGTCATTAAAACATAAGCTAAATTACAAACCAAAATATGATATGTTTCATTCACTTGACATCTCTACATCTCAACAAATTATTTTTAATAAACTTTTTATTGTATTTAATTCATGCTAATTGAGAAAAAATCAGCAGAAATGGCTTTAGTACTTGTTTCCTTGTAAGTGGAAGGGAAATAAAGGATTACCATAGGTAAAGTGATAGTCAAATCTTTTAAAGGCTGATTGCTATGTGGTTGAAGTTCCCTTGTTTGTATGGACAGGAGTTGACAAAAGTATTTTAAAGTGAAACCAATAACAAGTAATATCTCAAAAACGTTTAACTCCACGAAAAAATGTATATAACATAAATTGAGATTTTAACAAGGAAATTCACGATATAAATTGTATTTGCCATGTAAATATCTTTAATATGCGATATTTTATTCAAAATCATTAGAGCCATTTTTAGAAAATCAAAATTTTAGAAAATTTTTCCATGTAAAAGGTAGTTAGGGGTGGAGGGATGTTATTGAAAATCTTCTCGTCACTTTATTGGAAGATACTGAACGTAAATACCAAGTTTGGTGTTTAACGGACTTTTCGATTTGCCCAGACACACGCACAGACACATATATTGCCGGTGAAATCTCGGTATCAAATTTTTGGGTGCAATACGATACATTCTCTATACGCTAGGTATGTATATACTGTGTACAGAGAAAGTAAATATATCTTAGGATACATAGACTATGGGAGGCCCAGTTTGAATATATTTAAGGGGCTTGAAAGGAAATCTTGCAGTTTAGTCTGTCAGACGTGGAAAATGAAGTTCTACATATGTAATGATTTTTATGAAATAAGCGAAGTCATTTTAAATTTTAAATCGTAGTTATAAATAAATTAGTAATTCCTACTGTATAAATTATATAAGCTGGCTCAGAATATATATATTCATATAACTTACAAAACATGGAAAGTTACACTTAAATTATTTACAAATACTGGTTTATAATTTTCTCCACTTAACGCAAACCAACGCACTTGTATTGGTAATAAAATCAGTTTATTTTCGCAGAAACACGTTTGAAACTTGGAGTTGTTGAAATTAATTTGAATTATGTGATAATCTCTCAAAATGCTCCAAAACCCCAATGGAAACCCAAATCTTATGATCATTTATTTGCATTGCCACGAGTTGGCAAATTCCCGTAGAAGTAAAGTTTGCAAGTTTTAAGACAAACTAATAAAAATCTGATGTGTACCATTCACATGACTTTCTCCATATCCCTGCAACAAATAATTCTTAAAAAGCTTATACTTCTATTTACTTTGTGCTAATCAGAAAAAAATTAGCAGAAATAGTCTTATTACTCGCTTCCTTGTAAGTAGGAGCGAAATAAGGGACAACCGTAGGTTAAAGTGATAGTCAAAAGCTGGTTGCTATGTCAATGAAGTTCCTTTGTTTATATGGATAGGAGTTGACAAGTTCCTGTATGAGAAAAGTATACGTTTTTCAAAGCAGAAGCCCAAAATAAGGAATGTCACAAAAACGACGAACTCCACGAAAAAAATGTATATAACATAAATTGTGTGTTTTAAGGTGCTCTACATTTTTTGTGTGGTAAGTTTCTGTCCATCTCTTACAGTTTAGCAGTCATTCAAAATTTAGTAAAATTCATCCAGAATAAACTACTCTTCAGAGGCTATTCCCAGAAAATTCAAGATATGCATTTAATTTGTCAGGTAAATATGTTTAATATCCGAAATTTTAATCAAAATCGTTAGAGCCATTTTTGAGAAAATAAACATTTTCGAAAAAAGTTCCATGTAAAGGGTATTTGGGGGTGGGGGGATTTTTCTCAAAATCTTCGTGTCGCATCCCTGGAAGATACTAAACTTAAATACCAAGTTAGGTATTTTACCGACTTTTCGTTTTTGAGTTATCGTGTTCACAGACACACGGACACACGGATACACACACGGACCTTTTTGTGAAAATGCTTTTTTTGGATATTGGGGACCCTAAAACATATATTTCCGGTGAAATCTCGGTATCGAATTTTTGGTGGAGTGCAATACTTTATCTATACACTATGTGCATAGTGCGTATGGAGAAATTAAAAAGGGATATCTAAAAATGGTCTACTCCATGAAAATATTATTTGGCAGAAATTTTGTGTTTTAACGAGATCTACATTTTTAGTGTAGTAACTTTTTGTCTATTTCTTGCGGTTTAGCAGTTAATTCATCTAATTTCATTCAGAATGAAGAGGTCTTCTGAGGGTATTACCAGAAAATTCAAAATACACCTGTTAATTTTCTTGTAAATATTTTAATGTGCGGTAGTTTAATTAAAATCGTCACAACCAGTTTTATGAAAACCAAAATTTTCCAAAATATTGTCATGCAAAGGGTCGTTTAAGATGAAGGGATTTTCCTCAAAATCTCTCTGTCGCAACCTTGAAATATGCTATACTTAAATACCAAGTTTGGTATTTTACCGAACCGCGTATCTCCCGATCTCTAGCCGGTTGCTGTGCCACTAAGATGAATTATCATGTTCATGCACACACACACACACACATCCACCCACACGGAACTTTTTCTAATTTTATACTTTCTCCATACGCACTATGTACATAGTGTATAGAGAAAGTATTGCACTCCACCAAAAATTCGATACCGAGATTTCACCGGAAATATATGTTTTAGGGTCCCCAATATCCAAAAAAAGCATTTTCACAAAAAGGTCCGTGTGTGTGTCCGTGTGTCCGTGTGTCTGTGAACACGATAACTCAAAAACGAAAAGTCGGTAAAATACCAAACTTGGTATTTAAGTTTAGTATCTTCCAGGAATGCGACACGAAGATTTTGAGAAAGTTCCCTCACCCCCAACTATCCTTTACATGGAACTTTTTTCAAAAATGTTGATTTTCTCAAAAATGCCTCTAATGATTTTGATTAAAATATAATATATTAAAGGTATTTTGCCTGACAAAATGAATATTTTGAATTTACTGGGAATAGCCTCTGAAGAGTACTTTTTCCTGGATAAATTTTACGGAATTTTGCATAACTGATAAACCGTAACAGATGGACAAAATGTTACCGCACAAAGAATGTGGAGCACGTTAAAACACACAATTTATACTATATGCCTTTTTTTCGTGAAGTTGATCGTTTTTCAGATATTCCTTGTTTTTGGTTTCAATTTTGAAGAACGTGTACTTTTCTCATACAGGAATTTGTCAACTTCTATCCATACAAACTAAGGAACTTCAGTCACACAGCAACCAGCTTTTGACTATCACTTTAACCAATGGTACTCCCTTATTTCGCTTCTACTTACAAATAATAAGACTATTTCTGCTAATTTGTTCTTGATTAGCATGAAGTAAATAGAAGCATAAACTTTTTAACAATAATTTATTGCAGAGATGTAGAGAAAGTCATGTGAATGGAACACATCAGATTTTTCTCCATGTCTTGGAAAGAGGAAGGGACTTTATGGCCAGCACATAGCTATTCACGATTTTAAACATCTGACTATCGATTTATCTTCCTTTTTACTAGTATATAGGTAGAGAAGGTAATGCACTCCACCCAAAAAATCGATAATGAGAATTCACCGAAAAAAAAAAACTGAAAAAGATTCATGTGCGTGCGTGCGTATGTGTGTGTGCGTGTGAAAATGAAAAGTAGCTAAAGTATCAAAAATCCTCCCCCCGAAATGGTCTTTACATGGACAAATTTACGGAAAATCTGATTTTCTCAAAAATATTTCTAACGATTTTGATTAAAATATTGTGCATTAATGATATCTATCTGGCAAATAAAATATATATCTTGAATTTTCTGGAAATTGCCTTTGAAGATCTCTTTTATTTTTAATTTTTGCATAACTGGTAAACCGTATGATAAGGACGATAACCTATTACACTAAATATGTAGATTTCGTTAAAATACACAATTTATGTCAAATACATTTTTTCGTGGAGTTGACCATTCCCGAGATATTTTTTGCTATTGGTTTCAGGTTTAAAATACTTGAAAATTTTCGCATAGAATTTTTCAATTCCTGGTAATGCAAAGAACCGGATTTCAATCACATGGCAACCAGGTTTTAAAACATGTTTACTATCGTTTTAGTCTAGAGTATATATATATATATATATATATATATATATATATATATATATTTTTATTTACAAGGAAGCAAGTAACAAGACCATTTTTGTTAATGCTTTATCTCGATTAGTATGACGTAGCCTTAAGAATAAGCTTTTTAACAATAGTTTGTTACAGAGATGCCATGTAAATGGAACACATCAGATCTTTACCTTTGTTCCCTCAAATTGTGATGTTCAACTATTTCTGCAAACATTTATCTTTATTAACAAGAAGAAAATAAGGAAAATATGCATTGCATTCAAATGAATTTATCCTTTTTTGTTTATTTGTGGGTTTATAAACTATACTAGCATATTCTTCACTTTGAAAGAAATTTTTGTAGACATTGCTGCAGTACACATTTCGTTATAGATGCAAGAGAATACGATAGTTACATGTTTAAGAGCTAGACGCTATTTATAGTGGCCTTACAATTCCATATTGCTTCCATCGGAGAAAAAACTGAACATGGAAAGGACTTGGATCTTGTGCACAAAACAGATTGCTAAAAATTGTGTGTTTTAAAGAAATTTCCACGTTTTCATTTATACTAGATCGTACAAGATTTATTTCGGCTGAAGGGGACCTCACAAGTTATTCCAAGAAAATTCAAGATATACATTAAATATAAATATCTTTAATACATGCCATTTTAGTTGAGATATTTTAGACATCTTCCTCGTAATAGATAGTTTGGGATAGGAGGATTTTTTTAGAAAATGTTCACTAGTCACAGAGATGCAGTCACCTACGAGGACTTTTACTTAAAATGTCGAGTTTTATTTTCTCTACACGTACTATGTACATAATGTATACAGTAGATGTATTGCACCCAAAGATTCCATACTAAGTTTTCCCTGGAAATTCATATTTTAGGACCCCCTGAATAAAAATAAGCATTTTTTGAAAAATGTCTGTGTGTATGTTTCTGCATGTGTCTGAGAGCAGCATAGCTCAAAAACGTAAAGTCTGTTAAATATAAAACTTGATATTTAAGTTCAATATCGGCCAAGAATGCGACAGGAATATTTTGAAGATCGGTTCTTCCAACCTACCCTTTATATGGAAAAAAAAACTCAAAAATGTTTGTCTTCTGATAGATGGCTCTAACGATTTTGATTCAAATCACTTATGTTTTAAAAATAAAAAGTATATCTTGAATTTTTTGGGAATGGCCCCTGAAGACCACTTTATTCTGGGTGAATTTTTCTGAATGTTGCATAACTGGTAAACCGTAGAGATAAACAAAAACTTACTACACAAAAATATAGATCATCTTTATGTTCTATGCATTTTCAGACCATTTTCAGATATACCTTTTATTGGTTTCAGTTTTAAAATACTTGATACGTTTCTCATACTGAAACTGTCAACTCAAGACCACGAAAAGAAACCGATTTTAATCCCAAATTGACCACATTTTAATCTTGTATTCCCTTTATTTCCCTTCTACTTATAAGGAACTAAGTAGTAAAATCGTCTCTACTAATGTTTATGAAGACAGAAGAAAAAGCTGATTAACAATAATTTGTTACAGAGATGTAGAGCACGTTATATCAATGGAACACATCAGATTGTGTATTTGGTTTTATTCAGGGAGTCTTAAAACGTCTATTTCCGATGAAATCTCGTTGTCGAAATTTTGGGTGGAATACAACACTTTACCTACTTGCTAGCGTAGTAGAGAAAGCAACGAGCTTGCATTAGATCATTGTTTACGTTTCAACTGCAATTTCAAGTCCATAATGTTGGGACACCTTTACAGTGATTTCTTTACCAATGGAATTTCTACTTCGTGAGTTAAGCGTGATCAATTCATCGCCCACAGATGAACGAAATTACGGCTTGTGGCCGTGAAATATGGCAAATTTAACCTAGGGTTCTTTTACGTGCAAATAAGAATCGCTCGGGACCATTGGCTGTTCTTTACATCTGAAAAAAATTCTTCACTCTCCGTCGTGGATATTAAAGATAACCACTGCACTGGGGAGGGTTACCGTCATAATAGTTTATAAACAAAATTGATGTGTTCCATTCACATGAGTTTCTCTAGCTGTTCCAAATACAAAGTTGTCTAACAGAAGTTTATTGTTTTACCTACATCATACTAATCGAGTTAAACAGTAGCAGAAATAGTCTTATTACCTGCTTCTCTGTAAATACAAGGGAAATAAGGGAATAGTAGGCCAAAAGCTATCGCTACGTGGAGCAATTGAAATGCAGTTCTCTTTTGAATTATCGGGAGCAAAGCAAGAGATAAAATGAAAGTTGACTTCCCGTTTGAGAAAAAATTAAGTAGTTTAACTTGAAGTTAATAACATTTAATATTTTGGAAACGGTTAGCTCTACAAAAATGTAAATGACATAAATTGTGTGCTTTAATAAATTTACTAAATAAGTTAGTAAGTTAGTATTTGTCTATCTTTTACAGTTTACGAGTTTTACAAAAGACATCTAAAATGAAGACGTCTTCAGAAGCTGTTCCAACAAAATTCAAACATATATTTCATTTTTAGTGAAAATATCTTAAGCATATGTCTTTTTAAACAAAATCATCTTGAATTTTCTGGGAATAACCTCTGAAGACCTCTTCATTCTGTATGACTTTTATATAACTGGAAAGAGATATACACAAAACTTACCACACAAAAAGTGTAGATCTCATTAAAACACAGATTTATGTCATCAAATTTTTCTAACCATTTTCAAAATATTCCCGATTATTGGTTTCAATTTTAAGTCACAAACTTTTTTCAAACGGGAAGACGTTTTCTTCTAGTTTCTCGTTTGTTTAATCCTGGCAAGCAAAGAGATTGGAATTTCAATTGTTTCACATAGCGACTGTCTTTTAAAGGATGAGACAATCGCTTTAGCCTTTTTCTTATTTCCGCTCTACTTACAAGGAAGCTAGTAATAAGACTAGTTCTGCTTATGTTTATCTTTATTAGCTTGATGCAGTTAACAAATAAATGTTTTAAATAAAAATATTTGTTTACCGAACAGCTAAAGTACATCATGTGAATGGAACACATTAAATTTTTTCCGTTTTACTCACAAGGAAGCAAGTAATAAGACAATTTTTACTAATGTTTATATCAGTTATCATGAAGTAGGTAGAAGAATAGACGTTTAACAATAATTTGTTACAGAGATAAAGAGAGTGTCATGTGAATGTAACACATTAGTGTTTTTTATTTATCCAGGGGTCTCAATATATGTATTTCCGGTGAATACTTGGTATTGAATTTTTGGGTGGAATACAGTGGAATACAGCACCTTTTCTATGTACATGTACATTGTACAAACCTGCTAGAAAAAGTAAGCGATTGAGGGTGCATAAAGTCATGCAAATATATTATCAGACGTTTTAATTTCCGAGGCATTTTATAAATACTATTCCAAAGCATTCAAAATGACCTCTATTACTGAAACTCCTGCGGTTGGTTAAAGTGATAGTCAAATATTTTAAAAGCTATCACAATGTGAAATAATAAAATCTAAATTTTTTGTATAGTATGTATTTGTCTTTTACGGTTTACAAATTATGCACAAGTCATCCGGAATGAATAAGTCTATAGAGGTCTTCCCAGAAAATTCAAATATACATTTCATTTTTCGTGAAAATATATTAAACATATAGCTTTTTGATAAAAATCTTTACAAGAAATTGTGAGAAAATCAACATTTTCGAAAAAAAATGTTCCACATAAAGTGTAGTTAGTAGTAGGGTATTTTGTTGAAAATATTAGTGTCACATCCATGTAAGATACTGGACTTGAATACCAAGTTTGGTATTTAAACGATGTTTGTTTTTGATCTATAGTGTACCCCACACGCATACACACAGACACACAGGTGTTGTCCTAAAATACTTTTTTTTTATTTATTCAGGGGTCTCAATATATGTATTTCTAGTGGAATCTCGGTATCGAACTTTTGGGTAGCTTACAATACATGCTGTATATACTATATTCGTTATACATACGTGCTAGAAAAAAGTAACAATAAGTAAACAATTGAGGTTGCAGAAAATCATGTGAATATATCATCAAACGTTTTAGTTTCCATGGTAATTTATAAATAGTATTTCAAAGCATTCAAAACGACCTCTATGACCAAAATGCCTGCAGGCGACAATAAGCTAATAACCTCCATAGATATGGTCTTGTAGAATATTAGCGTGTGATAAATTTTCATCAGTATTTGGCATGATAATGTACTGCACCTCCAAAATTTAACACTTAAAATGCATGAAAGGAAACAAATGCCAAAACCTGGAACTAGCGCCATAAAACACATTCCCACTGCGATTTTCTTTACGCTGTTTTTATTGTGAATCAATTGGCAGTGCTATAACAAACAATGGAAGTTAAAAGTCTCATTTTTTCGGGTGTTACCAGGTAAACCTTGCCGTCAGATACATTATTCAGCGTTTTATGAGCCGTGACGTTGACGGATAGCGGCCGCCAGAATGCGCGTTCAACTTTTACCATATATACCTCTTGACTCTTCGAAAATATATGAATCCATTAATTCCCTCAGTAAGATAAATTTTCTTAAGTGGCCAAATAATTTTACAATCTGCTGCATCCAGTCTAGCAGAAAAACGCTAGTTAAATGCGTACGTTTATATGTATTACTCTCAAGCGTAATTCAGATGTTCTCTGGTTTGAAATGATTTTCTGATTACGGACGTGCGTTTATTTTACTGTAATTTATATATTATAATCTGAGTATAGGATGGACCAGACAGTCATGGAAATGTTCGTATTTTTTCTGCATCAAGTGTGGCAATAAGCTGTAATTTACAACCATCCCTATTGCGAATTAAATATTATAAATGCTGAAGCTACCTCTAAATGAGAAAAAAAATACTGACCTTATAAATCGTTTAAAATTAAATGTACATATTGTATTTTATTTAACACGATCTTAAATTATTTTTAAAGTAGAGTAACTAATATCATTCATAATTAACGGTTTATTATATAATAATTATGGATCATGTAATTTTATTCGTATGACCTGACGTGAACGTTTATTGATAAATGTTCAGAAGAGTGCTTGAATAGATACATTTATCGATTATTAAAAGGAACTTCTTCTTCTGCCTCTGTTTAACCTACACTTATGTAGGACCCTCAAAATATGACTATACAAATAATATTTTAACGAAAGTCGTAGCTGTTTTTGAGAAAATCAAAACTGTTGAAAAATGATCCACGTAAAGCTAGTTTGGGGTAGCGAATTTTCTGGAAAATGCTCATGTCACATCTTTTGAAGAAGCTAAATTTAATAAAAAAAATTGTATTTAGAAGCTTTTTTGAATTATGCTGTTCACCAACCGACATGCATATACACGCACACGTTAGCTCACCTTTTCTATTTTTTTTTCAGGAGGACTCAAAACAAATTTAAGGTGAAATCTCACCAAATTTTTGCTGGAATAGAGCACTACCCTGCTTACTATACGTAGTAGAGAAAGTAAAAAAATAAATAAAGAATAAAAACCGATGGCATCTCGTGAGAAAAATGTAAGTGTAGGAAAATTTAGATCCAACACAACGAACATCTCGGAAATTAACTTCACACAAAAATATATCTTACATAAATTAAGTGATTTAATAAGATTTACATCTTTTTGTAAATTATGAAAAATTATTAAAATGAAGAACACTTCTGAGATATTACCAAGAAATTCAAAATATAGATTTTATTAATAATTAAAATGGCATTTTAATCAAAATCGTTAGAGACATTTTAGAGAAAATCTAAATGCTGAAACATGTTCCAATTAAAGCATAGTTAGGGATATTTTTTTAGGAATTTTCCTGTCACATCTTGAATGATAAATATGCGTATATTCCAAGTTTTTATTTATCTGACTTTTTGTTGTACAATTGCTCTGTTCAGCATATACTGCACACGAATTTTTGTTAAAGTACTTCTGTTGGTTCAGGGAACCTAAAAGCATGTATTTTCGGTGTGAATAGGTATAATGTACATGGTAGAGAAAGTAAAAATGCTTATATACGCTTTCATCTTGATACCAAATTTTAGAACGGAATGCCATATTTCCCTTACTCTGCTAGTAGAGAAATAAAAAGTTCTTGTGCATGAAATAATGTGATAACTTCCAATTTAAATTTTTATTTAGAAATATTGCTTTAAAGGAATAGCAATGATAGAATTTGAAAGACCAGGAAGAAATGGTGTAATCATAGAGATGTTATTGAAATATTAGTATATATGTATAAATAGCAAAGACGAGAATCTGCTAAAAATATGTACAAACAAATCAAGATAATTAAGAACGAGAATTGGTGGGTTTAGGTAGAAGAAATCTTAACGAAAATAAGGATCGACATATGGAGGAAGGAAGAGGAATATAAAAAAGGTTTTGGAAGTCAGTACGGATAGAAGACATTGACAAACAGAAAATTTTGGGAGAATTGGAGAATAGTTTTTTGTAAACTGAAAAATAAAGAGAGAGTCATCACGAGAGGGGTATGTAGATATATAATAAAGAGAGAGTCATCACGAGAGGGCAAGGGGAAGGATTAGCATGGATGAGAACAGGAGCAATACTTTTGAAAGGGATGCTTGTAAATGAACTAGAACGTTGTATTTTATGCGGGGAGAAAGACAGTATTGTTCACTCTTTACCAGAATGTAAAAGAGGTAAGAAGGTTAAGGAAAGAACAAATGTGATAGGATGTCAGGAGAGATGATAGCAATGAAAATGTTGAATCTCAAAGCAAAGAGAAAAATTTAAGAAATGGAGCAATAACACAGAAAGAACAGAAGGGAACACGCATAGGAATGGTACAGATAGCAAAACCAAAGAGCTACACTCACTAACAGCCAAAGATCTAGTGCCTAAGCGGTACTTAATCCTATAAACATTAGAATAAGTAAACTAGCTTAAGTAACAGGATATGATTTTCAAAATAATTATTAATGTAATCTAAGTATGTTTTACTTACTAAAAAAATATTATGTGTTCCATTCACATGACTTTCTCTACATTTCTGTAACAAATAATGGTTAATAACTTCTTATAATTAATGCATAATAATCGAGATAAAATGGCCAGAAATTGTCTTATTACTTGCATCCTTTTAAGTAGAAGGGAAATGAGGGAGTACCATAGGCTAAAGCAATAGTAAAATATTTTAATAACTGGCTGCTATGTGATTGAAATTCCGTCGTTTGTATGGTCAGGAGTTGAAAAATCCCCGTGCGCGAAAAGTTTAAGTATTTTAAAACTAAAACCAATATCAAGGAATATTTCAGAAACAGCCAAATTTATAAACAAGCAACGTACATGACAAATTATGTGTTTTAACAGATCTACGATTTTTGTGTAGTACGTTTTTTCTATTCCTTACGGTTTACCAGTTATGTAATATTCCGCAAAACTCGTCCAGAATAAAGAGGTCTCAAGATTTACAGCTTATTTGTCATGTAAATATCTTTAATATACGATATTTTAATCAAAATCTTTGGAGTCATTTTTGAGATAACCAAAACTTTCGAAATTATTCACAATAAAGGGTAGTTTGGAGTGAGAGAATTTTCCTCGAAATCTTTGTGTCGCATCCTTGGAATATACCTAAGTTAAATACCAAGTTTGGTATTAAACAGTCTTTTAGTTTCTAGGTGTAAATGTCCACACACATAAACACACACACACACACACACTGACCTTTCTTAAAATGCTTCTCTTGAAGCAGGATTTCTCCAAACATATTTCCCGTGAAATCTTGAGTTTTTGTTGGAAATTAGCACTTTCGCTATACACTATGTACACGGTACGCGTAGAGAAAACAAATATGTATTTTTGGGATTAATGACCACTTTCTGTGAGTGTATACTGGACTTTGAAGCGAAAACGAAATAAAATAAAACAAAAAAAAATGAAAATTTGTTACGCCAATGTTTGATATCAACAACATTTTGTGTTTGCAGCTTTACAAAGTCCAAATAGGTATTTACGAGGGCAGTGGAATATTGCAACCCCTCGAACCCACGTCCCTTTGAGTAACGGGAGACTTTGTTTATCGATAACAAGCGAACCTTGTGGCTAACGTACCATAAAGATATGCTCTAAGCAAACCATGATGGATAAGAGATGCTTTTGACACAGGCCCAATGTTGAGAGCCTTCAATAACCTATGAGACCATGGTAATATGATAAGCGGAAATTTCCCCAGGCACGACAATGTGATAGAAGCCCTTAACGGATTCCCCACATCTGTACATCCCTCGTGTCCCTTGCCATTGGACTAGGAAAAATATTTGGAGAAAATATTTATGCTGCACTTCCTAGTATGCTCCATTAAGTTCCCCTCTACTGTATCCAATGCTTTTGATGCAATGTAAGCTCATTATTGGTCCTGAAGTAACATACAAGCTTGATTAAAATTTAGAAATAGGTACTTCACAATAACAAGGAATTCCTAAAAAACGGTAAGCTCCACGAAAAAAAAATGTATATGACATAACTTGTGTACTTTAACAATATCTATATTTTTGATAAAGTAAGTTTTTGTCTATCTCTTACGATTTACTAATTATACTAAATTAAGCAAAATTCACCCAGAATAAACAGGTATTTAGAAGCTATTCCCAGAAATGAAGATGGCTTTTAATGTGACCTTTTAACCAAAATCGTTAGAGCCATTTTTAAGAAAAACAAAATTTTCGAAAATGTTTGCTTGTAAAGGGTAGTAAGGGGTGGGGGATTTTCTTGAAGATCTTCATGTCGTATCCTTGGAAGATACCAAACTTAAATACCAAATTTGGTATTTAACCGTCTTTTCGTTTTTGAGCTATGCTGTCCACAGACAGACACACACACACACACACACACACACACACACTCACAGACAGACACACGCAGACATTTTTTTTAAAGTAATTTTTTTTTAATTCAGAAGGTCTCGGTGAAATCTCGGTATCGAATTTTTGTTCGCAATACCTTCTCTAGACACTATGTAATTAATACGTGTAGAGAAAATAATAAAAGAATCATACTGGGAAAATTTTACTTAAGGAATGGAATCAGATTTATAGGTGACTGCGGAAAGTATCGAAAATGATAAACCTAATGGAAAGGTGAAAATAATCGATACAAAAATAATCGATACAAAATGATCTAACAAGTCGGGAACAAACATGTAATGACGATGGTTTAACTGAGGATATAATAATTGAACAGAATCTGCTTCACAAGAAAAAATGGAAATTACAGACGAACAAATAATAGAAGGAGTGAGTAAGTTACATAATATGATACCTGAGCCTGATGGGATAGATAATGAATATTTAAAATTTGTGGAAAAAGTTTAAATGAAAAATTAAAGAAACTATTTAATATATACTGCTCAGGGAGGGAAATATACCTGAGGAATGAAAGAATGGTATTAAAATCCCTATATGCAAAAAAGGGAGATAAAACGATCTAGGTAATTATATAGCCATAACATTATTGTCATGTGCATTAAAACTATTATCTGGGATAACATAAACAAAATACTCATGAAATGTGTAGAAATTAGTGAACAACTACAAGTGTTTCGTCATAACAGACTAACCCAGATGAATATTCATTATTCGTCAAATAGTCGAAAAAGCGATCAAACACGCAGCACCATTTTTTTCTGCTTTGTGATATTAACCAAATTCTTTGATTGACTTATACCAGAAAATGTAATAAGTATTTTGACAGAGAAAGAAGTACCAGAACAGATAATTACAGTAATAGAAGGGGTTAATAAAAATAGAACAAAAATTATATAGGAGAACAAATGACAGATGAGATAAAATGTCAAAGTATAAGACAAGGTGATTGCCTCAGTCCCTTATTATTTAATTTAGTAATGGATAAAAGTATATACAGTGTGAGAGATCTGAGAGGTTATTTAATGAGAAACAAAATTTTTAATATAATAGCATAAGCCAATGACGTAGTACTGATGGCCTGTACTGAAAATGACCTGCAACGATTGTCACATCATTTTGTAAAGAAAATCAGAGAACTACAATATGAACATATTTACAGAAAAAAATAAAAGTATGAGCGTCTAAAAAGAACCATAAAGTGTAAGCTGGAAATAGATAAGGAAATGATCGAAAAGGTGATCAACTTTAGATATCTTGGCGTGGATATAATGAGCGTTCGTCTAATAATAAATGAAGTAAGAAATCAAAAACAAAAGCAGCCAGAATTTCAGGATGCTTATGTGACATGATCTGGACAAATATATTTCTCAACACACAAATTAAAATTTATAAAACAGTAGTTAGACCAATATTAATCTGAGGCACAGAAACTAGTAAACAACTTATGAGAACAACAGGATAGAATTAGATGACAACAGGGTAGATGAAGAACATTATTAGGGAAAACAAGATTAGATAAAGTAAAAAATTGGACAATTTGACAAGAATGTGACATATTGGATGTGGTTAAATTCACAAAAGTAAGAAGAAGAGAATCAAACCCACACATGGAACGAGCAGGGAGAAGCGGATTGATAAGAGCAAAGATGATGTACCACATGGAAAGAGAACAAGAGGTTATCCAAACAAGAGATGGAAAGAAGAACATCACCGTCAGACGAAGTGTGAAGACAAACAAGCGAAAGCATAAACAAAAATATCTGATGTGTTCTGTTCACATCATTTTCTCTACATCTCTACAACAAATTATGGTTAAAAAGTTTAAGTTTCTATTTACTTCATGCTAATTGTGAAAAAGTATAAGTATTTTAAAGCTGAAACTAATAAGGAATATCTAAAAAATAGTCAACTCCACATTTATAACACAAATTGTGTGTTTTAACGAGAAAAATATAAGTTTTTCAAAGATGAAACCAAAAACAAGGAATACCTTAAAAGGGACACTGGGAGTTAAATTTTAAAATTCCATATTTCTTAATGACTTTTTTTTTGTAATTATTGCTCTGTATGTACAGCTATAAGAATAACATGTACACCAAATTTCATTTCAACTGTACAATTATTTTACGAGATAAACGATCAACTCCACAAAAAATGTATATAACAGAAATTTTGTGTTTTAATGTGCTTTACATTTTGCGTGTGGTAAGTTTTGTGTATCTCAAACGGTTTAGCAAATATGCAAAATTCCGTAAAATTCATCCAGAATAAAGTAGTCTTCAGAGGCTATTCCCAGAAAATTCAAGATATACATTTTATTTTTCGTGTAAATATCTTTAATATATGACATTTTAATCAAAATCGTTAGAGCCATTTTTGAGAAAATCAAGATTTTCGAAAAAAGTTCTATGTAAAGGGTAGTTGGGGGTGGGGGTATGTTCTTGAAAATCTTCGTGTCGCATCCTTGAAAGATACCAAACCTAAATACCAAGTTTGGTTTTTAACGGTGTTTTCGTTTTTGAGCTATGCTGCCCACAGACACACACACACACACAGAAAGACAGACAGACATACATATACACGGATATGTTACTAAAACTTTTTATTCAGGGGATCTCAAAACATGTATTTCCGGTGAAATCTCGGTATCGAATTTTGGGGTGCATTACAACACCTTCTCTATACACTATGTACATAGTATGTGTAGAGAAAATAGCAATGAGTTTCGGTAAACAAACAAGAAAGGAAGTGGTTAAAAATTGAAACCAATATGCATGAATATTTTGAAAACACATTAACTCTACAAAAAATGTATATGGCATAAAGTGTATGTTTTATTGAGATCTACACCTTTATGTAGTAAGTTTTTCAATATCACTTATGGTCTACAGTTATATAAAAGTTATTCAGAACTAAAATATTTTCAGAAGCTATTTCCAGAAAATTCAAAATGCACATTTCGTTGTCATAAAAATAGCTTATATATAAGGTATTTTAATCAAAATCGTTAGAGCCATTTATAATAAAATCAAAATTTTCTAAAAATGTTCCATTGAGGGTAGTTTGGGGTGGGGGGATTTCTTGAAAATCTTTGTCGCATCCTCGGAGGATACCAAACTTAAATACCAAGTTTGGTATTTAACGGTCTTTTCGTTTATTGAGGTATGCTGTCCACATACCTCACAGATAGACAGACGCGCACACACATACACATGGACCTCCTTCTAAAATTGCTTTTTTGGGCTCAGGGGATTCCAAAACATGTATTTCCGCTGAAATATCGAATTTTTGGATGCATTGCAATACCTTCTCTATACCCTATGTACATAGTACGTGTAGAGAAAGTAAAAATACTATTCTTGTATCTACTTCATGTTAATCGAAATAAACTTAAGCAGAAATTGTCTTATTACTTGCTTCCTTATAGGTAGAAGGCAAATAAGGGAAAACACTATGTAAAACGACGGTCAAATCTGTTAAACACTAGTTAGCATGTTATTAAAATTCGTTTGTTTGTATGCCAGGAGCTAAGAAATTCCCGCATGAGAAAAATTTTAAATATTTAAAAACAGAAGCCTATAACAAGGAATATCTCGGAAGCGGTTAACTCTACAAAATGTGTGTATGGCATGCAATGAGTGTTTTAGTGAGATTACATTTTTGTGTAGTAAATTTTTGCCTATGTTTCCAGTTACACAAAAGTTATCCAGAATGAAGAGGCCTTCAGAGGCTATTCTTAGAAAATTCATGATAAGCGTTTCATTTATCATGAAAGTATCTTAAACATATAGCATTTTAATATAAAATCGTTCAAGCCATTTCGGAGAGAATAAAAACCTAAGGACAATGTTCCATGTACAGGGCGGTTGGAATGGGATGTTTTCGTGTCGAATCCTTCGAAGTTTATTATTTAACTGACTTTTCGTTTTTGAGCTATTCAAGGATATGTTTCTTTTTTTTTTTTTTAAATCAGGGGGTCTAAAGTATGTATTTCTTCTCTATTCACTATGTATATTGTTCATACGTGCTAGAGAAGTTAAGTATTTTAAGACAATCCAGTCCCATATTTTTCTTAAATTGTCTTCATGTGTGCTTAACAAAATTTTTCAAGGCACTGTTTCCAATACTTCCTGACTTGAATGTTCTTTTACGTCATTAAACTGCAGGCACAAACCTTCAGTTTTAAATGTGGAATCATATAAACGATTAATGCTGGATTAGATTCATTTAGAATGTCGCATATCAGAATTTTCAAATTTAAACTTGCACTTTGTAGACTGGTTAATTAACTGTATTTAGACATTTCTCGTTTCTGGTCTGTGGTCCATCAGGAGATATCCTGTGAAAGCAGGATTATTTTAAATGTGGATTAAGCCATATCAGATCGCAAAACGAGTGTGTGTATGTGCATGTGCGTATGTGTGTTTCAGAGAAACAGAGACAGGATGAGGGATGGATAGTGAGAAAGAGAGACATTTTGTAGTATATCTACCTGCCAAGCATCACATATTCTGAGCCTATGCTATTTAACCATCTAACATTAACTCTAAATTAAAAATCTGATGTGTTACACTCACATGACTTTCTGTAGCTGCTCTACAAACCTCCTACGAAAGATTATTCTTCTTTGTTCACAATGCTAATCGAGATTAAATATTAGCAGAATGTTATTACTTAGTTCCTAATAAGTAGAAGAGAATAAGGGAATGCTCTATACTAAAATGACTGTCAAATGTTTTAAAAGCTATCGTTATACGATTGTCATTGCAAATCACTTCTTTGCTTGGCCAAGAGTAGAACAAAATAAAAGCGGACAGTTCCTGCCTGAGAAAAGTTTAAGTACTTCACAATTGAAACCAATAACAAAGAGATCTCAGAAATGGTTACCTCCACAACAAAAACGTAAAGGACATAAATTGTTTGTTTTGTCGTGATGTACATTTTTTATGTAGTGAGTTTTTTTCTATCTCTTACGGTTTAGCAGTTAAGCAAAATTCATCCAGAATAAAGAGGCTATTCCCCAAAAATTCCAAATATACATTTTATTTCGGACATAAATAGCTTTAATATACGGGATTTTAACCAAAATCGTCAGAGCCATTTTTAAGAAAATCAAAATTTTCGAAATTTGTTCCATGTAAAGGGTAGTTTTTAATAGGGGATTTTTTTGAAAATCTTCGTGTCGCATCCTTGGAAGATACTAAACCTAAATACTAAGTTTGGTATTTAACGGTCTTTTCGTTTGGGGCTATGCTGTCCAGAGACACACACACAGACTTTTTTTTTTAAAAATGCTTTTTTCGGACTCAGGGGACCCCAAAACATATATTTCCGGTGAAATCTTGGTTACGAATTTTTGGGTGCATTACAATTACCTTCTCTATCCCTTTGTACATTGTACACATGGGGCTAGAGAAAGTAAAAATAGTTTATACAGGTAATTACACAACGTGTTTCTAATTTCACTTTTCAAAATATAACCCTCACATTTATTGAACAAGCAATGTAGTATTTATTTAATCCGCGCCGTGGCCGAGGGTTAGACCATTCGCCTCACTCCTAGACGGCCGGGGTTCGATCTCAAGCGACCGCATGTGAGGTTTGTGGTGTGGAGCGGAATTTCTCCGGGTACTGCGGTTTTCCCCGCCATGCATTCCACCGGTGCTCCATCATTCATGCATCATCAGTTTTACCGCCTGTGGTGCCATAAGTAGTTAAAGCGGGCGTTAAACGCAAAAAAAAAGGAAGCTTAGTATTTAGAAAGTAAATATTAATACTAATTAATTCTAGGGGGAAAAAAATCTTAGCTTGTTGAAATGTTTTCACTCTTTCTTTCCCCGACAAAAATTGTCTTTAATAAATACATACAATTACAAAAGTGTTAAAAGCTTCTTGCTCTCACATAATTTTTATATAGTAACATCCTTAGACATAGTAATTTCAAAGTTTATATAACATTTTTATATTGTTCTGATAGTTAAAATATTTAAATATAAGAGAATAAAAGAAATAATATTTTTCCTACAACTAAACTAATGTAAGCAGAGAGTGTATTAGATTTCTTCCAAAAAACTGATATTCAAATTTTATTAAATACAATTAATTCGTTTGTTCGAACGTTACAAATTCGTTTAAAATGTTTAAACTCCCTAAGTATTTAATCGATTAATTTTGTAGCTATTGTTCTGAGTATGTTTTAATACTTGGAGAACCTGAAAACATTTATTAATGCAGAAACCTAAATAAATATATGCACCTTTACAGATCCATGCATTTTTAAAGGCTATGATAGTATATATCGGATTAAGCAGTCTTTAATGCATTAGAACAAACCAAAAATAATAGTTTTATCTGTTCACTACTTTATATATACTTGTAACAAATTGTTATAATTAGGTAGCTCTCACAATTTTGAGATGTTACAATCCGACGCCCTCAAATGCAATTTGTTTTTTCGTATCATAAGCAAACGATATTTGTTTGAGCTGTTTAAAATTCTTAATTATCAGGAAATATAGTGACATAATAATGATTAAAAATACAAATATTGTTCATTTAGAAGCTGGCAAGCTTTAAATACACTTATTTTCCAAACAAAGTTGAAGAATCTTAAGTGTCAAAAACCTGTAAAATTGTGCTTCCATTTTGCCAAAGTGCAGAAAATTTGCCTTTAGTTTAAATAAATAGTAGACAAATAGAACCTTACTACTAAAATAATGGTTAACAGTAAAAAGAGCTCAAGACATAAAATGAAAATTTTCCAAATTTATCTATCATTCCATATTAAAAACAATTCTGTTACCGAACAGCATACGAATAACAAACTATAGTTTGGCAAGTAAGATGTATAAAGATGAATAAATTATAAATCTAAATGTATTTTAGTACAATTAAAATGAATATAAGATTGTTACGTGATGGACTATTTGTAGGTGTTAGCAGTTATACCTTTTTCATAAAGTAAATGTACACTTTTATGAAATGTTGTAACATTGGAACTTAGTTATTGCTTTAGTGGATACATATACTGTATAATATTTGTGTTTGGAATTCTAAAGGTGTTTGAAATTTACTTAATTTCTGTTGATAGGAATTCCTACTATAAATTTCTATATAGGCAGTATTCATTTGAATATTAAATAAACAAATTGGCGCATTTTGGTAAGAAAGAGAACTCAGAATCAAAACTTTTAATGCAGCTAAAAGGGAAGAAGCAGTTGAAACCAATATTGCTCTATTATTGCAAAATTATAGGAAATACGAGCTATTCCATTCAGTAAATGTATCCACTTTTTACAAGCATTATTTAAAACTGCTCATGATTTTTTTTCGAAATTTGTTTTATTTCCAGAATAGCCAACACAACAAGAAGATACAAACTGAACCTGAAGCCAACACGGAAAAACTACTACCATTTGGAAATAGTCAACGAACCTACTCTGATCCTAAAAGGCAATAAAATAGTAAATGAATTTCCATAAAAAGAGCAGACTGTGCACTTAATGTCGACGTAAACTTATAGTTTGCAAGATTACTAGAACTAATACAAGACAGCAAGCACAAGGAATACTATTATTAAATATAACTAAGTACATGTTTGTTAAAACAGGACTAAAAATTCTAAATGGAAAGTGGCTGTAATAAAATTACTGTGGTAATCTATTTTGCAGTTTCATTAATGAAATATTGGTGTAATTTTTTACTCTTGTATACGCCTTAGAAATATTAAATTATGTGAAAGGATCTGTGCTCTTGTCCATATTTGTTTGTTTTGTGTTTTGCTTGAAAGGAGGGGGACATAGTGTCACAAACAAATGAAAGATTAGCTCCTCCCTCCATTTTACAGCAATCTTAGTACATCCTCCATCTCGTGATGCCTCTTTGAACTTGCAGGTAAACGCAGCTACCTCTGCTGGCAATTAGTTGCACTTCAAGTGAGTTGGTGCTATGCGGTGTGCATAAAGATAGGGCGCTATTTCGTATATGTTAAATGCAGGCCAACACAATAAAAATGTTATGTGATTTTAAAACATCGAATAAGGTAACTAAATTTAACGTAATAATTAGTCAATATAGTATTATTAATGTAGCAGCATTTTCTGTATATTAATATTTGATAAACTTTTGGAGTAATGTACAGAATTGTAAACCTTTTTGTAGCCCCAAATTGAGTGTAAATATAAAGTATAGTTTCTTTGTATAAATGTTTAAAGAGCATCAATACGAAATTTCGTGTGTACACACTTCATTCTAAACATGTGCAGGTGTTTTGGAAAGTATAACTAGAATTTTATAAACTTTATATATATATATATATATACATACTGAAAGAACATATTCTGTTATTCTTAGGTTCTCAAACGAAGAGAGTAGCCAAGCATAACATATAATGTACAAGTGACTTTTTTTAGGTTATGGACGAACAAAAACGACAAATTTATTCTTTAATATTCTCCGTCTATAGTTTTTGGCTTTTGAGAACAATTACTAATCACACATTCCTTAATAGATAAGGATAAAGATATCAAGCCATGAAAAGCTATACCCTAAACATGGTAACAGCCGGAAAATCTTAACTTAAATGTTCGTATTAATCATGAATAAAAATGTATGAATCATCTATGCTTTGATAGAGATCGTTACAATTTTGTGTGCACTACATGTTTTATGTTCGGAGTATATAAAAACTAAATGCATTCAATACAAAACTATGGATCTTTTGTATTTTTACTGATACATTGGCTTGGCTTGATAGAAAATAGATTAAAATTAATGAATATCACTACATTTTAAGGCATGTAAAATGGCCATATTAGTTCATTAGTGTATCACAGCTCAAAGATGTCCTATTTATAACTGATGGGTAAATAACTAATGCAATTAGCAAAGATTTATTCTTTAACTTCTAAAAACACTATTATAAAAACAAAGGGGGGGGGTGGACAGCATGAAAAGAGTGTGTGTACCTAAATATTATAAAATATATTTTATTAAGTCTGAAATCTATTCAAAAAGGGATCTCATTATTTTTTGTATTTTAGTTCTAGGGTGTCCCAGGTTATTACAAAATGTTAATACTACTAAACCAAATTATAACTAGAGTAAAGTAAATTAAAATGCTCTTAAACTCCATTTAAAATATTATGTGTATGTATTAAAGAAATAGTGAACGTGTTCAGTGTAATTAATTATAATTAGATTAATAAACTATTGATATTTATAAAATGTTAATCATCTCTTTAAATATATTCTAAAATTATTTTCCTTTCGGTACACAGAAATACGAAATCTGTTGCAGTACCTATCTTTTATA
Organism: Hymenopus coronatus; assembly: GCA_030762935.1. Classification (NCBI taxonomy): domain Eukaryota; kingdom Metazoa; phylum Arthropoda; class Insecta; order Mantodea; family Hymenopodidae; genus Hymenopus; species Hymenopus coronatus. The sequence goes on along the minus strand of CM060892.1, from coordinate 54,370,591 downwards.
ATTTAAAGTGTATTTGCTCTATTCAATATAAAGTATAGCTTGTGTATCCAACGTCCCACTTTTTATTTTTAAGGGTACATAATAGAAGTTTGGACAAAAAGTGCGTTTTATTTTTCGTGTAAACATTCTTTAAGCTTTGTAAAATCATTAAATTTTAATCTTCTTTTATGACCGTTACACTTTTAGTCTTATAAATAGACGTGCATACATGGGCATAACACCCCGTGAAATTTTAAGGTCTGACTTTGCTGTTTTCTTAAGTAATTTCAGTTTAAAATGCTCGCAACGATGCGATTTTTATTTAGTTTTTGTAAATGTTTATACTTGTTTGAAGGTTGTTGAAATCTAGATCTGAGTTTAATTTTAAAATTATGGCGATACAAAGGGGAATTTATTCCGCCATTTTGAATTTATAGTTTAATAAAACATTTAGTTTACCTTGTATTAGTTTTAAGTCGGAGAATAAGCTATTGGATAATAAAGTTTTAGTTGATTCTATTTGTAATGTTACTCCAATAAGTGGCAATAATAATAATAATAATAATAATGTTAAATTTATTCAATATATTGTCCATATTCATGCACAAAACAATGATATTTAAGTGCCCATTTTATCAATGATAAAATATCATCTAAAGATTTAAAACCCCACTGATTTACCAGGAAAGTGAGCTGCATTTTATCAGCTCCAAATGAACAGGCGTACGTCTTTGTATTGTGTATTTTCTCGCAAAAATGTTTGTAGAGAGCAATTAGGAAATTATTTTTAAATGATCTAATGTTAACTAGCTATATTTAAATGATAGAAAACTCTGAGCTTTTCAAACTCTTTCTGGTGTAAGCTGCATATATGTATCTAAGTTTAGTCGTCCGAAATGCATTTTACCATTTATGTCATTTCTAATTAGATTCACTGCACTTGGTTTAAAAATCATAAATAATAAATTAAATCTAGATAATGACAATATTCTTAAATTATAGCAAAAAGATAGTAAATACCATAAAACTAATACCATAAAAATACACTATTTCTTCAGCCCACATTTTCTACTTCCTTTCAAAATAATGCCCCAATTACTTAAGTATCTTTAAAATATTAATGTTGTTGTACAGAACTGGATATTAATTTATCTTTGCCTATATTAATAGCAACTTACGATCCTAACCAATTATAAACAATTCAACATTTGAAAACACAAATTTACTTTGCTGCAAATAAAAAAAAAGAACAAAAAAAAAAAAAAAAAAAAACTGCTAAGTGTAAAATTGTAAGGGCAAAAACTTGTTAAATACAAAATGTTATTATAGTTTAGCAGTAGCCGGTAAAGTATTTAAATCGAATGGCAATCTAATGATTTAGTATACCAAACTTATATTTCGTCTTTTATAAACATTATATTAAGCATAGATAATTAAATAATTTTAATTAATCCTGGATGTGCAGTTAACCTTTACTCCTAGATTGCATATTAATTACTGCATTAATATAGAGAAATAAGCAGATATTTCTCTGGCGTCTTGTTCAGTATTTCGCCGTTGCGGCAATTACCTGGGAATATACTCAAGTAAGTTAGCAAGTGTAAGGCATTGTTAAACAAGTAATGAAATAATCGCTGCAACTTGTTATTTACACTTTCAGTGAGCGAGGTAGCAAACTATTTTATCTTTCCGAAGAGAATCATCAATCATGAGATTAAAGAGATCCAAGAAATTAAAAAATATGGAACTTTCAAACAATAAAGTCCCTCTAAAATGTTTTTCATTATTAATGCATGAATATTTATGGGCATTTAAAGACTTAAAAATTCAATTTGGTTTAATGAATGTATATCTAATTTTCTGCACTCAAGTTTAAAGAAACCACAAAATCTTGGCACAGCAGAGTTCAATGAACATCAGTAAAATTTGGGTAAAGTGAGTCTCAAGATAAGTCTTTGTTAAAATTATGACATGAGAACCAGCTATTAAAATTACTCATATGTAAGAAAAGCTAAATAGCTTTTTCTGCTCTCAATTAATTCCAATATTAATCTTCAAAATACCAAAAATAATCCCTTATAAAGTTTTGCAAAATAATATTTTCTCCAAAAATGTCATTTATATTGTAATGCAAATTAATATTTTTCTCTGAACTTTTACCTGAAGGTTTCTAGAATTATAGGAGTTTAAAAAAATACAATTCTAGCCTATTCGGTTATATTAACAAATTTTCATTATTGTTTGTAAATATTTCTGACGAATATGAGCTGCTTTAATATTTTTATTGAAAAAAAAAAACAAACATATCCAGTAAAAGCATTATCATATAAATACGGACTAACAACTCAGTTTTCCAGAACCACTTTCACAATGCTGAATATAACCCTCAGAAAAGGTGTGTTTTAAAAATTAATACAGAATTTAAATAGGCATTATTTTCTAAATATGTTTTGCCAAGCTAATATTTGTTTTTCTGAATTGTACCGCTTCACATCTCTTGCTTTAAATGGATTTCTTGGTAGAAAATATTTTGGAGAGAAAGACCGTATTTTTTATAGGAACTTAAGGTGATGCATCTGTAAAATTTTGAAAATCCACAGTATGTAGGATATTTTATTGAAATTTATGTCAGATATTGTACGCGGTAATACTAATATTTCTTTCATGTATCGAAAATACAGCTTCCATTCTTATATAAATAATAATTTGATTACCTAAATTCATTATTCTAGTAGAATGTGAATCACACAATACGTTTTTAAGAGTAACTGAACTTACAAATATATTTACCATATTATACATTTTATATAAACACATATTACTGCAGAAAAATTATTACGCTTCGTACTCTCCAAAACTCTTGATTTTTCAAAATATAACAATTTAGCTATTAAAGTTGTAGCAACATTTCGAAATAGTAATATGAACATTTCCGTATTTTGAGTTTTAGAGGCAGTATAAAACTTTTGAAACAAATTTGTATTAGTATTGGAAAAAAATTGCGAGAAAATTAGGTTTAATGTTGTTAATACCTATTAATAAGCATGCACCTAACTTTTATAACTTTAGTTAATTAGTGGATCAAATGGGAAAAATGATATATGTTCATAGAGTTTTCATATTATTTCATTATAAAAATAATTTTGAACTTATCACAAGTTTTGATCAAATTTCACAAACGCATCACCTTTAATGCAACTTGCAGAGTTTGGGCCATTTTTGGTCTAGTATTTTTATTATTTGTCTTAGTGATCTCTCCTCATCAGTTTGTATGGAAATTTGTTTTCTTAGCTTTATGCAGATTATCTAGCCATTATATTATATGATAAAGCTCAAAATAAATAAATTGAAGCTACATATTATCAACCATTGTTAAAGATGCAAAGCAAACAATTAAAGTTTTGGCAGTGGAAAAGTATTGGCCTTCAATATAAATATTGTACAAAGTTTTTAGGTATTCACAGTGAACCAGATCTAGAATTATTAACCCATATACAACACATTTTTAAAAAAAAATATCACAGGAATATTTATGTTAAGAATTTTACTAAATATTGTCCCATTAAAGGCCTTTATATTCATATTTTTCACATCTATATATCGGGATTATTTTATAAGTATTCGCTCTTTATTAACTAAAATTTGTATATTGTAAAAGAAGGTCCTTATATTAATTGCGGAGTTCATTCTATTCATCAAAGTAAACCAGTTTTTATTGATTTAGGTATTTTGTCTTTACCATCAATCTATGTACTGAATTGCCTCTTATGTGTTAATAACTTTACAGTATAGTTATATTCTTAACATTTTGACCAAAATAGTCTAAATTTATATATTAACAAAATTAAGAATACCAAAATTCAGAACATTTTAGGTTTATGGGAGGGGGTAAACTATTTAATACTCTACCACAAAGATTAAGAGAAATACCTAACTTGACTAAGAGAACAATAGGCCATGCTTTGGTGGCTAATCTAATAGAAAATCAGTGCAAATCATTTTAAAGTAATTATAAAGGTTTTTATTTTATTGACATTGCTATATTGCAATAGTTTTTGGAAATAAGAGTATATATCTAAAATAAGTAAAAATATGACTTTCAAACGACCAGCAGTTTAATAACATACACAGATTTGTATAGAAAGCATATTGTAAAACGCGTCACTAAAAAGATGTAAACCGTGCGAATGTACAAAAGTGTAGAAGTCATAGAAAGTACATATCTTGAGAAAGAAAATGTCTCTAGAACACACCGTTTTGGGGAAAACGGACTTGCTCATACTTTTTGCACACTGCACAAGCAGGTAACTGTAAAGTCATTAAAACACTCATCTGTAAAGTTTATAAAATTCACAAATTCGGTTCAATTGATTTGAAAGTTTAAGGAGTGTTTAATATAAAACAATTATATGACCCAAATGTTTTAAATAACTTTCCAGTGTTTAGAATTTGCTTCACACTATTTAAAAATTAATATTTCGTTATTAAACCATTTAAAAGTATATTAATACATGTAAAAAAGACTTTTTTATGCTACATTCATGGAAGGAAATAAGGTATGTAAGTATCAGACTTCCAAGCATTTTGCTTAAAAATTTGTGTATATAACATAACTCCATGGCACGACAGCTCACGGGGAGCCTTGGCCTACCGCCCGGCCGCTGCGTCCCCCATCTCGGTCCACTACAGACGTCACGGATGGGGTGCAGTATTGGAGGGCGAGACGTGGTCAGCACCTCGAGCCCCTCCCGGCCGGTTAATGCGGTCCTCACGACCTGGAGCCGCTACTTCTCCATCAAGTAGCTCCTCAATTGGCTCCCCAGGGACCTCACGAGGCTGAGTGCACCCCGGTCCAGGTCTCCCAGCGGGGGAAAAATCCCCACCCCGGTACTGGGGATCGAACCCAGGTCTCCCACTTGGTAGGCAGCTGCGCTACCACCGCGCTAAGGAGACGACCTTTGTGTATATAATTTTAATAATTTATACCGAAGATTCGTCTTTTAGAACGATATGTAAATCTGGATGTGTCGACAAATGATAAAACCAACAAAAGGGAATTTAAAAATGATAAAGCTAAAATAGCTCAATTTCTTACTTTATGCCATTTTAAAATCGTTTAGTGCATATTTAGTCCCTTCCTAATCTTTTTCTCTTATATTTCTACTACAACTTTAGGAAGCTAGGTTGTGAACAGATATCGAAATCCCTGTATGTCATGTTCAAAAACGCACAGCTGTAAAAAGCTATATAAAACTAAATTTGAAATTTTTTAAAATCCTTATTTATGATTTGTTACTTCAATTTAACAGTTTTCAGTAAAAAGTTTTTTTTTTCTTTTGGAAACCTGGTATGGAAAGTAAGTTGCTGTTTTGTAAATTATCACTCGTAATATTTACATAATTGTTTTTGTATTTTTGATGATGACATTTCTGCTTTTCTCATATCAGTTACATCTGTAATATCAATTACCAAACAAAGTAGGAGTAATTTGTTGTTCCTTTTCTACGTTTTTAGCTTTATTATATGGTTAAAAACAAATTATGCCACGGAATATATAACATATTTGTCTTATAACCAATAAGACAACTTTTTAAATAATGTGTATATAGAATAATTAAAATATTGTTAAAATACAGCACGCTAATCAGCCTTTCAACTGGAAAAGTTTCCTGTTGATGTACCTTAACGACACTGTGAGAAACTGTTTAAACATTTGATATATTATGGATCTGCTGTAAATTATTCATAATTTTAAGGAAAGTACATGTTATCGAAATAAAACTGAACTTAAAATACATTGCGTGAAGAAAGTATGTAAAGTGATAGCTAAAGCATAAATGTTAAAGTATATTAATTTTAATTAGACTTTAGACTAAATATTAACACCATATTAAATGCAAACGTAGTATTTTAAACAATATTACCTCGTAATTTTACATAAACTGTAAATATAAATTATTTTTTAAGTTTTTAAACATCATCAATAATAATAATAATAGTAATAATAATAATAATAATAATAATAAAAAAGTTCCAATAATTTATTTTAACAAATGTTTAGGATATCTGATTTTCACCAGTAATAAATGAAGAGCTAAACAAAATTACTTAATAAGACGATAATAACTAACGTTTTGCTAGTTAGAAAATTAAGGGGCATGCAGAAAACACACAAAAACGTGTTTCATGATAAAAAAAAAGAAAGAGAAACATTTATAGTTTCTAACATTATGTATATAAGTAGTTAAGTTAGAACAGTTTCAGATCCCATTATTTGAATAATTTACTTTCTGACAAGTTCAGAAATATTTATCAGTGTCTTAGGATATAAAAATAAAAACATTTTATAAATAACTGCTGTGATTTAGCAGGTCTTTCCACTGAAATCTTCAAAATTCAAATATAATTATGAACCTCCATAAAATGTCCTTTATTAGAGATAGCTTTTATTATCAGTACTGTTTTTCTGTATATAATTTCGAGTATTAATGAAACTTTGATACATTCTAAAGGCTTAATTTTACAAAGATAGGTATATTTTAGATATTAATAATGTTAGCACCTAAGAAGTACAAAATTACGACAGCGAAGAATGACGTGCTTGTGGTTGTTTATAAAAATAGACATTAAACATGTGGATTAATTAGGTTTAAAATTTGTATATGAAAAGGATAAAGGCAGAATCACGATTGTTTAAATGAGTAATTTATTTTATATTTGCAATAATTTAATGCGTATAAAGAGAGACATTTTGGGTGAAATCAATCAAAGCATAAAAAGTAGCTTTTTGTAGAAAATGGTTACTATAACGTTTGGGCATTCATAAAAACTGAGCCTTTAGCTGTTTCCTCCTTTTTGTGCACCTGCAGTCATTTCAAGATCTACAATATACAGTTTCCTGCCATACTAATTTTATAAAACAGTGCTTTTATCAAAACTATATTTCCACACTTTCAAAATATTCAACGCGTTTTTCTTAAATGTAACGTGCAGAATTTGCTATTACAGGCGTACCAATATATAACATCAACAGTAAATTTTCAATAAATATGCTTTTTATTAAAAATGATTAATATAACTTTTTAAAACGTTATCATAAATAAGTAAATAAAGTTGTTGGAATATCCACGCATATGCGGTTCAAAGATCCAATTCAAAAAACCAGCCAATTTTCTCTAATTTTGAGGCTCGTGAAACATTTTTATTACGCACTATATTTACATAATAATATATATATGAATTTATATATATAGCAATGCAATCAAAGTAAAAGTTTCAAAATAATCTTTATAAAAATGTAGGAATTTGAAAGTTTACTCCTACTTCAAAGATTTCAAGAATTTCAAATGCCTCTGACACGATTGTTAAGGTTTACATTATAAGCCCATTTTCTAGTGGATATTAATATGTTTGGGTAGTAAAACAGAAAGTAGCAACTGATTTTCTATTTTAATATTGAGAATTAATATAGGAGTAACGTTTTCCTAAAGTCACAAATGAATCTGACTGAAAAAAAAATTATATTATGAACTAATAAAATAAACAGATTCTTAATATCTGTTTTTATAAATGTATATTTTCCATAAAATTTTAATTTAAATTAATATGAAAAACGATGCATAGTTCACGTGTTACCATCTGATTAAATACCGGAAGATATAAATAATTTCTTTTGAGAACATAAAATAGAACTACATTTAAAAATAAGAGTCGAAAACATTAACTTTTACTACTGATAGGATGTTTGGATAAAATACAGACTGAAAAACTCCTAGAATTTAAAAAATATCACATTTTAGCATAAATCTCGCATTACTTAGATATTCTAAGCAGAAGACAATTTTGTAAACCTCAAATACCTCACTGTCAAAGATTTTACAAAATGAGTAATGATAGTTGAAAATTCTAAGTACAACAGCTATGATAACTCATTTTACATTATTTATAATATAATGTTATACTTGTACTATGTCCTCCAACCTTTGGACTAATTATATAATATCTTAAAGCTTAGAACTCAAATAATTTATTGTTATGACATTTTATGGTGCGGCGTTCCTCCCTGCTGCTCGCTATCTCCGATTATTTTTATATCTTTTTCACAAGATTTTTCATATTTGCTCCGGCTAGTTGGGTTCCTCGGTCGAGCAAGCATCTCTTAACAAAACTTGAACGGTAAAAGGAACTCTTTAAGTGATAACAATATTTTAACATTTAGTTCAAGCAATTTATTTAAACTGTTAGGAAGAGATTTCACTTTATATTGCTATACGATCATAGCTAAAACTGTATTACGTTCACTTACACGTGAAGATGTTGTATGTCACGTTTCTTACGCAAGTAATCTGTAATACCAAAATACTAAGTGAGAACAACTAAATGCACTTGTATCTAAAACAATTGCACGTACAAACTGTGTTGAGAACTACGTCTCTGTAAATATATACTCGAACACCCTTGTCTGCCTAAACATTAAAAGTGTGTACTAATTGGCTTTCTTTCCCGCTCAGAGGAGCGTCTCTATTCATGAGACGATAGAAATTATTCTATTATTTCGCAATCTCACCACTTCTAGGGCTTGTGTTGTTGTCTTTTGCTCAAGGACATTCTTTTATATATTTTACTCTAGCTTCTTTGCTATTGTCCACAAAACCTTGCGAAAGATTTCTCTTTTAGGATATTTAGAGAAATAAGAGAAAATCAAATTTAAGGTTTTTATATAAATTAAAATATAGGTAAATCGACATGTCCATTTCAATTCTCAGAGGAGAAAGTGGAATAATCCAGAAGCAAAACCAAGCATGTAAGGTGAAAATCAACGATTAAATGCAGCACGAAAACTAAATTCCAGTACTATTAATGTTTCGCCCATAATTTCATAGATGTGAATATTGAATATTCCACTCCACCAAAAATTCGATACCGAGATTTCACCGGAAATATATGTTTTAGGGTCCCCAATATCCAAAAAAAGCATTTTCACAAAAAGGTCCGTGTGTGTGTGTGTGTGTGTGTGTGTGTGTGTGTGTGTGTGTGAGTGTGTGTGTGTGTGTCCGTGTGTCTGTGAACATGATAACTCAAAAACGAAAAGTCGATAAAATACCAGATTTGGTATTTAAGTTTAATATGTTCCAGGGATGCGACACGAAGATTTTGAGAAAAATCCCCCCACCCCCAACTACCCTTTACATGGAACTTTTTTCGAAAATTATTATTATATCAAAAATGGCTCTAACGATTTTGATTAAAATTTCGAATATTAAACATATTTACCTGACAAATGAAATGTATATTTTGAATTTTCTGGGAATAGTCTCTGAAGAGTAGTTTATTCTGGATGAATTTTACTAAATTTTGAATGACTGCTAAACCGTAAGAGATGGACAAAAAGTTACTACACAAAAAATGTAGAGCACCTTAAAACACACAATTTATGTTATATATATTTTTTTCGTGGAGTTCGTCGTTTTTTGTGACATTCCTTATTTTTAGTTTCTGCTATGAAAAACGTATACTTTTCTCATACAGGAACTTGTCAACTCCTATCCATATAAACAAAGGAACTTCATTCACATAGCAACCTGCTTTTGACTATCACTTTAACCTACGGTTGTCCCTTATTTCGCTTCTACTTAAAAGGAAGCGAGTAATAAGACTATTTCTGCTAATTTTTTCTGATTAGCATAAAGTAAATAGAAGTATAACCTTTTTAAGAATTATTTGTTGCAGGGATATGGAGAAAGTCATGTGAATGGTACACATCAGATTTTTAAGATTAATGTAATTTTACTTCTTAGATCATATTGTACATGAGGGGGTCAAATGGGTGAAATAATGCTCAAATCAGCCGGGAAAACGTTTAGAAAAATCTAATGTGCTCCATTCACACGACTTTCTCTACATCTCTGCAATAAATTATTGTTAAAAAGCTTATGCTTCTATTTACTTCATGCTAATCGAGAAAAAAATAGCAGAAATAGTCTTATTACTTGCTCCCTTGTAAGTAGAAGTGGAATAAGAGAGTGCCATAGGTTAAAGTGATAGTCAAAAGCTGGTTACTATGTGCTTAAAGCACCTTTGTTTCTATGAACAGGAGTTGACAAATTCCTGTATGAGAAAAGTAAAAGTCTATCAAAGCTGAAATCAAAAACAAGGAATATCTAAAAAAACGATAATGAAAAAATGTATATAACATAAATGTGTGTTTTAATGTGCTATACATTTTTTGTGTGGTAAGTTTCTGTCCATCTCTTACGGTTTAGCAGATATAGAAAATTCCGTAAAATTCACTCAGAATAAAGTAGTATTCAGAGGCTATTCCCATAAAATTCAAGATACACATTTTATTTTCAGGTAAATATTATAAATATACGGTATTTTAATCAAAATCGTTAGTGTCATTTTTGAGAAAATAAAAATTCTTGAAAAAAGTTCCATGTAAAGGGTAGTTGGGGGTGCGGCATTTTCTTGAACATTTTCGTGGCGCATCCTTGGAAGATATCAAATCTAAATACCAAGTTTGATTTTTAACGGACTTTTCGTTCATGAGCTATGCTGCGCGCGAGCACACACACACACGCGCGCAAGCACGCGCGCACACGCACACACACATGGACATCTTTTTACTCGTAAAAATGTTTTTTTTGGATTTAGGGGGTCTTAAAACCTGTTATTCCGGTGAAATCTCGGTATTGAACTTTTGGGTACATTACAATACCTTCTCTATACACTATGTACATAGTACGTGTAGAGTTAGTAAAAATATTTGCGTTTGTGTCCTGAGCAACAAAACACACAAGTATAATAAAACCATCTCCACATACAATTCGGTTTAGATAGTCTTGCCTGTTCCCAAATTAAGCAATTCACTACTGATCCATCTGTGTCTCTCTAGAACGTCCAATGTTCTTCTCCCTTGGGATTTTATTCATAAACTTCTTTGGAAATGCTAACATCCTCCATTCGTATCACGGCCATGCCACTTATATATTTTTTTGTCTATCTTCTACATTATTTCTTTAATTAATAGTTGCTCTCAAATTGCTTGGCTTAGTTTGTAATCCTACATTAGACCACCATGTATACATAAAATTTCAATAATGTCTTTACGCAGCATAAGAAGATGATTGTCAAATTGTTAGAAGCAAGCTCTCAACCCATTAGTTGGCGTAGTTTTCATTTGTTTTTATTTTTTTAAAGATACTTTAATAAGGATATATTTGAGACATTTAGGAGAACGAATAAAAAGTATATTGTGATTTTTTTGTAAATAGCCTGTGGAACGTTATAGGAGAAAGACCTAAAAGATAGAAAGAAAGGTAAAAGATTTTAAAAGTTATAACTAATGCCTTACAAAAACTAGTGCATTTGCTATTCCCTAAACATATGTTGTTTTGTTCAAACGTTTCGATATTTTCAGCATAGACTGTTGAAATTTTGTGATAATACCGATTTGCTGTTTTAAACATTTTACGAATATGTCAACTCCTGGATATATGCAATCAAAGAAAATGTGGATGAAAACATTTTATAATAAGTACTTATATAGATACACCAAAATGTAGAAGAAGCAAGCTAAATTTAAGCTAATGGGGTGATACCTCATATTTAGAACTGATCATTTCCAATGCCCAATAATTAGAAAACATTTTCTTTTTAAGAATATTAAAGAGGTGAATTAATTTTGTTGGGTATCAGTTTGATTAATAGGAGTTAGGCAAATAACATTGTGTGAAAATAACTTATGGCACTAAATGATTGGATTCGTGAAATTGGTGTGAATTTTAGATGTAAAAGTTTACGTGCCATAAAGTGAAACATTTTATTAAATCCTGAGGTTTATTACTTAATCAGATAAAGCGCACAATGTGCATAATGATATATAGTTTATTCGTGTGCTAGTCTTGTTATTGAGATTGTTCTTTCTTTGCAGTTTTGAGCATGGCATCTCTCGCAGAGCTTGTTGCACATTTTGTACACATTTTCTTCTTCCGGTTGGTGGAATCTTTGGTTGCGGCATAGTTTGTGGTGAAAACCATGCCTTAAATTATCTTGTCTTAATTTGGTTTCTTCCAGACTTCTGTCGTTATGGTGTCATATGGCGTTAGAAATCCTGGGGTTTATAATAAACAGAATGACTGATTTACTCATCTTTTATACCTTTATTTAAAACCTTAAAATGTATACCAGGAATGAAGCCGTGTATATCATTAGCATTTAATATGGAAAAACAAATATTTCAAGCCAATGTTGAACTTAATGTTATCAGGTCGCTGCTTGCAACATTTGGCAACATCTAATAAGACTTGAAAGTAGTGCGATATAAAAAATAAACAAGACAAGCAACTTTGTAGACAAGGAAGATGATCTCCAAAGGACCACACCCTAGGATGGAACGCTAACCCCTTTTCAGCATCCCTAAATAATGCAGCTCTTTGTATCCTGTACTGGACAGACACCTCCCTGTCCCTTAATGTGTTTCGAGCGACAACTCGAGGTCTTCTGTGGAATACATAAGACTCTAGATATTTTCAAGAACCTGGAAGAAAACTTGTAGAACTACTATATTTTCCTTCTTAGAAAGGTCAGCCGGAAATGTAGGGCAGTTCATGACACTTGCAAAAGATATTTTCATCTATAAGGAAGAATGAAAAACATTCCTCCTAAAGAAATCTGATGTGCAACATTCATTCAATTTATATACCCATTTATCACCCATTTCCATAGATACTTTAAAAAATAACCAAAATTGGAATCTGCAGTAGCTATTCTTGAATAATAAATTTTTACAGTTTTAAGAAAAATTTTGATGAGGGGACTAAAACTGAAAATAAGTTAATATGTTCAGGTGAAGGAATTTGTCTTCTAATGATGTCAGCAAGTTATTCTGTTATTCGTTATACACCTTTAATAACATTATTTTTATATATAATTGCTATTCATTTTCTGTTAAATTGTTAATATTTATCCCAAAGTTTATACACAATAAGTGATATTTTGCATTATATCAAAATTCTAGCTTTCATGGTGATTTATTTACTATTTAATATCCAAGTTCATTGTTGTAATAAAACATAGTTCTAATAAAAATGATCCGCGTGATACATTTTTAAAATTTCCAGTTTAACTTAAACAAGGCTACAAATAGATTTTGTCATCATATTATATTTTTATATTATCGCTAATTAGTGTAGAAAAAATTTTAGTTTTTCCCCTCTCCAAAACTCGTTGATTTCTAAAAATGTACTAATTGATTTCCAAAAATTGGTGTGTTATTTCAAAAAAGATATGACTATTTTCTTTAATGTACTTATTAAAGGCAGTAGAAAAAGTTAGAAACAAGTTAGTGAAAATTGCATTATGTAGAACATTTGAATATAGACATATGGTGGAAAATGTTTGTGAGAAAATAAGGATTAAAATTTGGAGTGCCTATTTAAAAAAGGCGTCTGTTCATTTATAGCTCCAGTTAATTGATAGTTAAATTACGCCATGTGGGGAAAAGTATATATTTTTTAAAAGTTTGAAAGCGATACTGTTTTGGGTTAATTGTTTTTTCACACAAGGCGTGTGTAGGACAGGAGTTGGTTTGATAGAGTCAGACTGAAAAATTCAATGCCATAGCCGGGATTTGAACCACGGACCTCTCGATCTCTAGCCGGTTGCTCTGCCACTGAGCTGCCATAGTAATATGCCGGCATAACATTGAATTTTTCAACTGACTCGTATGTTTCCCGGTAAACCACAAGGTGATCTCAAATTATTTTGAGTTGACAACCCCAATAGCGACTTACAATGCTGTAAGTACTTAAGTCCCAGGATTCTTAGTATAGCCAACTATTATGGCCAATTGGTATTTGTTTAATTGTTTTTTCACAAAATCCGCGTGTAGGACAGGGTTGGATAGCTAGAGTCAGACTAAAAAATTCAATGCCATAGCCGGGATTTGAACCACGGATCTCCCGATCTCTAGCAACATTCCATGGTGGCTCAATGGCAGAGTAACCGACTAGAGATCGGGAGATCCGTGGTTCAAATACGGGCTATGGCATTGAATTTTTCAGTCTGACTATCTATTCAACTGATACTATTTTATTATTATATTTTTAATTTTTCACACAGATGCGATAGTCAAATCTTTACAGCATTGGTCACTATATGATGGTTTCGAAATGCCCTCTTCTTTTCTTGACTAGTAGAGAGAAAAACAAATAACGCTATCCCGTTTGAGAAAAAATTTAAGTGCTGCAACATTGAAACCAATAACAAGGGCCAAACCAGAAATTATTACATTTATAAATATTGTATTTGATATAAATTGTGTGTTTTAACGAGAACTACATTTCTTGTGTAGTAAGTTTTTGTTTCTCTCTTACACCAATTATGAAAAACCCATCCAGAATGACAAGAGCTACAGAGTCCAGTCCTCAAATATTTTGAAATATGCATTTTATTTGTATTGAAAATATCTTAAACATAAGGCATTTTAATCACTATCGTTTGTCATTTTTCATTAAAATACATTTTTTATTTAGCGGACTTTTTCATTTTTGAGTTGCGTTTACAGACACACAGATCTTTTTCTAAAAAATTGTTTTGCCGGAATCACGAGTATTGTTGAAATCTCGACATGGAATTTTTGGATGGAATACAATACTTTCTCTTTCTACTATGTATGCATAGCAGGAAGCAATAAGCATTTTAAGACTACTTTCTAAAGTGGTTAAGACCCATCTATATTTTATGATAAAAGAAGTTAATCAAAGCTCTAGAAGTTTGCCTCAACCTTCTATCGCACAGTTTAGCTACATACGTGCAGCCGGACATAGCCGAACGCTTTGGCGTTTTTTCCTTAGAGAGAGGGATACATAAAAAAACTGTACCACAAAAAAATACAAGCTCGCAGATCTTCACCCCAGAGGTGAGGGCCACACCCAACGGCTCCTCGACCACACCCTGAAGATTCTCCCCAAGAGGGAAAGCCGGTTTTGTCCAGACACACCATCATGTATAGCAAGTTTCATTTTCGCATTATTATTATTATTATTATTGTAAAGGCTAACAGTTTTCTTTTCTTCGCTGAAAGCGTCCTTCTCAGCTTTGCAATTCTGCATTTCCTTTCATCCGTTTGCTCGTCTTACAAACAATTTCAAAATCTGCTATTGGACTTAGCAAGACCGATGCTGCAGATTCAGCAAATAAAGCCCGCTTCATGGTAAGTTGGACGCTTAGCTTCTTTCTAATGAACTAATTCAGATTTCCTCAGAATGTTGGAGCATGGGGTCTTTTGTGGGGACACAGAAGTGTCTTTTTAGTGGTTTTGGTAAAAAATAAAGAATTTTTAGCGTTTTTTTGCAAAAAATGCACATACTTTAAGGAATGAGGTCTTTCAGAAGCCAATTCAAGCTTTAAACCACTGTAAATATAATATTTGAGATAGAATAAAAACAAAAGAAGTTACATAATAGGCAAGCAATGGGATTTGTTTTTCTTTCGTTTTCCTTAAGTTCAACGTTACCATAGGTTCAGTTCTGTTGCAAAAACATTAGTAGGTAATTTTATTCATACTGCTATAAGAATTTCTAAGTAAACCATGGTTATCGCAAAATGGCAGAATACAGTTGATTCAATTCTATTACGAAAGCAAGAGGACTTTTTCTCGAGGTTTTAGAAAAATTTAAAACTCAATTTAAAACAATTTATAGTAATTCCATGTTCTATTCGCAAAGTTTCCAAATTACTGGCCACCGCGATCTCCAGATCTCGATCCGACCGCCTTTTGGCTGTGGTTTACCTTAATGAACAAACCTTCCTGAACACATCAAATGACCCTACAGCAATTGAAAGATGCCTTCTCACAATAAATTGCAAATATTTCAAGACATCTCTTCCAATGCTGTGCATGGAGTCGCACAAAACATGGGGAACGTAGAACAAGAGAGCGCAGGATATCTTCCCAATTTTTATAAAAATCTCATTGTTTACTTAGATGTCAGTTATTTATTTTTTGTTCTATCTCAAATATGTTAATATTTATAACAGTTTAAGGATAGAAGTGACATTTGAAAGGCCCTGTATTATGAGAGCGTACATATTTTATCTCTCACACAATACTATACTATTTTTTTTTTCCACGAATGAGCCCATGAGGGACTACGCAAAGTACTTGGAAACGTCTCTGTGTTTTCCTTAGAACCCATATTTCTCTCATTCTTTGGCTGTGGGCTTCTATATTATTATTATTATTATTATTATTATTATTTTTATTATTATTATTATATTTCCACAAGAAAAACAACGTTCTTCATATGCGAAACTCGTAATAGAACTCTTTCTTTTCCATGATATCTAACTGCAACTTTTCGCTTTAATTTCACCGTAAAATTTATTCCTTTGAGCGAGAAATCTCAGGATTTCCTTTAAATTAATTTTGCGTTTATAGTAGCCATATCATTATTTCATATTTAGTTATTTATTTCTGCAATGTCAGATCTGTGTCTGTTTAATCATATCTCGTCTTAAAATTATTTCAAATCAGAAGTGCAAAGATTGAGAATATTACAAAATCTAAAGATATACGCTATAGTCCCGTAATTTGTATATCTTTGACTATTTTTAGATTACCGCGGAAACTGTTTTGGGAATTATATGCAATCTTTAAGTACCTTTTGGAAGTATTGGGAATGTGCTCAAAATTGTACCACAGGTATTATATATTGTGCCATTAGCAAAAAATTGGGTTAAGCACAGCATATTTCAGTTAAATAAATGAAACATATTTAAAACAATTACTATGTATAATATAAATACCAGTTATTTCCACACTAATGAACAAACAAGACTTCAAAAGCTAAAGACTATTTTGGTACAAAATTTGGAAATAAATTCTTTTGTTTAAACAGTTCAATTGCATTTAGAATCACAGAAATGAGAGCAAATAGTTTTTTTTTTTTTTGCACTAAAGTTAGCAATTCATGAAACCAGAATACATTCCAAACACATGATCATAAGCTGTTTGCTTTTTTCACATTTCTTTTCTTCTCAGTACCAGCTTGATGCTGAGCGATCAATCGGAGGTCTAACAGCTTTCCTAAGGTAGGCAATGAACCTTTAAAATTTGGAAAATCCACGAAATTCAACATATGTTATTAAAACTACTACCACTTTTTCCATTCTGTCTGTAAACGATCTACACGTCCGTTTTATTTGGTGTTATGGTTATACCAGTTATTATATTAAGTAACAGTGGTATTTTTGACATAGTATTTCAAAATTCTAGTTATATTATTATTATTTAAATAATAATTTTTAATTTCCAGATTTTATGTTATAATAAAAACAGTGCATTAGGTGCATTTTAAAACAAATACTCACTTCAAAAATTGAAGTTTACAGCAAATGAGCTTACAAATAGATCTATTATATAAAGACTTTTATGCTAATCCCTAATTATTGTAGAAAAATATGACTCTTTGTGCTCTCAAAAATATTTGATTTTTTCAAAATTGTTTTATATTTTTAAAAAGTTGAAATGTATTTAAAAAATGCATAAGTTATAAACTAGACCATCGTGTGGAGTATTTCGAGAAATGCTGTAAAAAGTTTTGCGGAGAAAGCAATGTTTAGTTTTGGGCATGACAATAAAAATTCCGTTGTCTATTTATGGCATCATTTGAATGAGTGATTATGTGAATTGATTTAAATATCAGTATACATGAACTATCACCATAAATCTCACGGGTCCATAAATGTACGTGTTTTATAATACTCAAAATAATAATAAAGATTACAATAAATAAAGAACAGTGAAGACGAAAAACAAAAAACAAACATATTTAAATATAGCATCTTAAATTTATATCATACCTTCAACGGTAAACCGTATTACGGCGTATTAGTGTGGCTTATTTTGGTCAATAAATACACTTAAGATACCGTCATTTAAATGGTACTAGGGGCGTTCAATAAGTCCTAAGAAAATCCAAGAAAATATACTCGTAGCATCGAAAAAAGTTTGTATTTAGGTACTGTCTTCCCTTACTAGATAGCAGTTAAAGTTTCAGTTATGTTTGCAACAATTACAAGTGGATAAATGAATTTAAATTTTTCCGGACGTCCAGTAGAAGTGACTTCCTCCAAAATGATTGACAAAATAGTGGTTCGTTTTGAGTGATTGACGAATCAAAGTTCGCGAAATAGTAGAGGCCACAGGCATTTCACAAGGTGCAGCATTCTCAATTTTGCACCAAAAATCAAGTCTGACAAAGGCCTCGGCACGATGAGTGCCGCGTTTGCTCTCAATGAAGAATAAGCGCATTTAGGAAGCTGATTTGACACTTTTCCGTTGAAATCCTGAGAGTTTCTGCGTCGATACGTAACTGTGGATGAAACATGGACACACTATCAGCTCCAGAAGCAAAAGAACAGTAGATTAGTGGGGTTTTAAAGGCGTACCGGCTCCGAAAACGGCAAAGGTGGTAAAATCTGCAGACAAGGTGATGGCCTCGGTTTTTTTTTTTTTTTTTTTGGAATGCACGCGGAATAATTGTCATTGATTACCTGCAGAAAGGAAGAACGATGAAGAGCATTATGCATCGTTATTGCTGCGATTGAACGGAGAATTCAAGGGAAAAGGCCCCGCATGTGGCAAAGAAAGAGATTCTCTTCCATCAAGCCAAAGCAAGGGCACACACCTGCGTGGTTTCGATGGCGAAAATTGTAGAATCAAGGTTCGAATTACTACAAAATCCACCGTATTCACCAGATTTGGCCCCTGGTGACGTTTTCTTTTATTGGAAACTTGAAAAAGTGGCTTGGCGAAAAACGATTCACATTAACGAAGAGGTCATCTCCCAAGTTTTGAGGACCTTCCGAAATCCTCCTTTTTGGAAGGCTTAAAACTGTAGGAGAAACGATGGGAAAACTGTATCAAGCCAAAATGAGATTATATTAACGAAATTACCTAAAATAATTTGTTTTTCTCTTTTTCTAAGGACTCATTGAACGCCACTCATGTTCCAAGTGGAAAAAAAAATCTTAAAGTGTAAAATTATTTTATCAATCAATGAATTTGATGGAAGCCATACAAAATACAGATTAACTCGTCATAATAATATTAAGAGATAACATTTTAGATTAACCACCTACATTACAACACATAAACCAACTGTTTAAGTATTCGCCAACATTATAACATTTGAAGTTAAAGCAGAATTAGAACTTTTCTTCAAAATGTTATTATCAGCTATATTTAAAAGAAAGACAGCCACTCCATTAGCAATATAACCGAACAATAAGTGACAACTTCTAAAGCATCTTAAAATTTAATTTTTATAAAAATGTCAATTTTGACTGCATTTCTTTATAAAATTTGTATAAGCATTGATAGTTAAAGTTTTGCTTTATGTAAAACATATTTCGTGGTCTAGGGGTAACATTTGTCTCTGGCTGCCTAAGTCGCGGGTTCAAATCCAGCGGAGGGCGGAGCATTTTTTTTCGGGCGTAAAACTGCTCCACAAGGTTCCTTCGGAAGAATAGTAAAGCCGTTGGGCCAGAGTCGTAGATTTATGCACGTAAAAGAACCTCAAGCCTGATAAAGAGACCTCTAACTAAAATTAAGCAGTTTTCATGCCAAATATATAACTGCAGTAGTTAAAGTGCGCCCATAAATAAAACTCAACTTAAATATCCTCTTGGCCCCGACTTAAAAATAATTCTTAACAGCCTTTTATGTATTATAAAACCTATTAATATTTACAATAAAATGTTGATTCCGGGCTTCTAGGCCGTGGTCCAGTAGATGTATCAACACCTGATGTATCAACATTTTATTGGATAGACGCTGGCCGTGAAAGCCTAAGCACTCCTATTAATAGTCGTTTAACCCCCAAATAAAACACTATATAATGCAATCGTCTGACCCAAGGCGCAATAGGGCTCAAAAGACTGTTCTCAACAAAAGACTGTCTCAGACAGCTTAAAAAAAAGTAGGCATTGTTACATTTTCTGCATATATGCATATGTGCTATATTCATTAACCAAAAAGCCTAAACATTTTACAAATTATACCGCAAAAGAATTGTTACATTTTTTACAACTTTTGGTTAAAATTTCGGGATTCACTACCTGAAGAGAAGCTTGTTTTAAAGACCATGGCTAGTGCAGCAAAATAAACAATGCTGGAATAAGTTTTATATTTTTTTTTCCAAAACCAAAACAGTTGACTGTTCCTGCAGAATCACTGATACCACCCACATATTATGGCTGTGTGGTGGAACCAGAGCTTTCCTTGGCTAGGTTTATCGTCGCAAGTTTTTATTTTCTCTACTTGGTACATATTATATACACAGAGAATTTATTGCATTCCACCTATAAATTTAATGCCGAGATTTCACTGTAAGTACACTTGGTATAGTCCCATCAATTCATAGAAGATACATTTTTTAGAAAAAGGTCCGCGCGCGTGCTAGTGTGTGTCCGTGTGTCAGTTAAATACCAAACTTGATATTTATATACAGCATCTTTCAAGGATGCGACTCGAAGATTTTAAAGAAAATCTCACGACCCCCACTACCTTTACATGGAAAATGTTTCTAAAATTTTGATTTTATTAAAAATAATTGTACTGATTTTGATTAAAATATCGTATATTAAAATCATTTAATAAAATGTACATATTTAAATTTTGGGGAATATTACCAAGTAAACCGAAAGAGATACACAAAAGCTTACTACATATAAAATATAGATCTCAGTAAATCATAAGAGTTTATGTCATATACATTCTTGTATATTTAACCATTTCCGAGATATTTTGTTATTGATTTCAATTTTAAATTTCTCAAGCTTTTCTCAAACGGGTCAACTTTCGTTTCCTCTCTTTTATTTTACTCCCGGGAATGCAAAAAGAACCGAATTTCAATTGATTCATATAATGTTAGCTTTTAAAAAATATGGCTATTGCTTTAGTCTATTGTATTATATTATTTTCCTCTACTTAAAGGAACTAAGTAATAAGAACGGTTTTCCTAATTTTTATCTCGATTAGCATAATATAAATAAAATAATGTTATGTAAGGAAAGTTTGTGGAACAGCCAGAAAATTTTATGTAGATTGAAAATATCAGATTTTTATTTTCTTGCCAAACTAGGACAGTGAATGCTTCCTGCAGAATCATTGATACCAATCAAATGGCTGGTGTGGTATGTGGTGTAAGTTGGAGCATTACACCAGTTTTCTGGTTTTCTTCTGCTGATTTTTACAAGGTGTAGAGTTGCCATCAAGAACTAAGAGCGCATTTCTATCGGAAGTAGCCTAAAAGGGCAAATAGATATTCCAACCCAAACTTCTATGTGCAGATTTTACATGGAATATATATTTTTGGATCCTCTAAATAAAATTATTAGAATAAGGTCCTTTTCTCTGGCATCCTTTTCATTTTGAATGACTTTTTCCAAACTGGTAAACCGTAAGATACAGACAAAAACTTTACATAACTAAACTGCAGGTAAATCTCCTAACACAATTTAAATCAAATACATTTTTCGCGTAGCTAACCATTTCCAAGATACTTCTTGTTATTGGTTTAAATGTTAGAATGCTTCCAATTTTTTGAAATAGGTCATCGTTCGCTTTTCTTTCTCCTGGCGATATGTCATTAAAACGTTTCGGCCCGGGTTCGATCCCAAGCGACCACATGTGAGATTTGTGGTGGACAAAGCGGCGCTGGACGGGTTTTCTCCGGGTTCTCCGGTTTCCCTCGCCATCGCATCCACTGGTGCTCTATCTTCATTCATGTACCATCAGTGTCACCGCCTGTTAAACACTACCAAAAAAAAAAAAAATTAAAACGTTTGACTATCGCTTCTTAACCTTAATTGACTTCCCAATTGCATTGGTTTCCTCTAGGAAAACATGTAACAAAAACATATCTGCAAAATTTATCTCGATTAACGTAAAAAAATAGAAGAATAACGTTTTTAAAAAATATTACGATGAATAATTAGTAGAAACAGCATGAGAATGTACACCATATTTCTGTGTACTTACAGAGTAT
This sequence comes from Hymenopus coronatus, assembly GCA_030762935.1. Lineage (NCBI taxonomy): Eukaryota > Metazoa > Arthropoda > Insecta > Mantodea > Hymenopodidae > Hymenopus > Hymenopus coronatus. The sequence goes on along the minus strand of CM060892.1, from coordinate 54,348,557 downwards.
ATAAAAATGTATTGTATTCCACAAAAAATTTTAACGGAAACACATGGTTTGAGAAGCTCTGAATATAAAAAGCATTATTAGGAAAATGTGTGTGTACATTGTGTCCGTCTATGGACAACACAACCCAAAACAAAAGTTCGTTAAATACCAAACTTATTAGAGCTGTTTTGATTGCTCAAACATGCGTTTTGACGTAACAATCATACTGTCTTTGTTTTATTCTCGATGTATATTTTGATAAGCGCACATATACGCAGTTGCTTGTACTCAGAAGCGCAAGGTGGAGAAAGCGATGTTCTGAGGAAGCGGAACTGGCCACCCCGGGCACCCAAACATCCCTCGCGGGGGAAGCTGGCCCGCAACTTTCCATCCTGGTCGGTTGGTACAAGTTTATGTTCATAGGAAAGGAGCCTGGAATAAAACGTAATGCTGTAAAAGAGGAATATGTCTTTAAACACAATTTATATGATATTTTTAGAAATTTAGAACAACAGAAGTATTTGTTTAATTTGTGTCTGAGTTAAAAGTGCACTACTTTCGTCGCCGTAAAACAATTTTCTGTTTCACTGTTCATTTTTAATATCATAAAGAAACTTTTTAGAAGAGGTATGCAATTCATTTAAGATTTTTACTTTTATAAAATGCCCCCTGCCCATCATCTTTGGTTCTGTAAAAAGTGCCAGAGAAAAAAATCATTCTCAGCTTGTAGATACCTTTATTGCTAAAGCTATTTATACACGCATACGACAGAGAATATTGCTATTACAAAATCTATCTTATGAAATTACTGTACCTTTATGTTAAGCTATATTTAATATATTTTGATTAATTTATTATAAAAGTGGTTTTAAACAAAAAGATAGAACAAATGTTTAAAAATTTAGGGGTGAAAAGAACCTGTTACGAAAATTAAAATTAAGAGTTTCGCTGAGTTATGAAAATCACATTAATCGGACAAAATGTTATGATACTGTGAAATGATAACATTAATTAAATTCTTATCAATGATGAACATTATTCAAACGTTGTACAATGTTTGGTTAAGCAATTTAACACGAGGTTAAGTTTTCATAATTTTGATTTTACAATAGTAGAAGCTGAAAATCCCAATTATATGACTCCTTAAAAGAAATGGGAAAACATATTATCTAATATAATAGTTAAATTATTTTAAAATTGTAAATATTAAAAATAAAGTATATTATTATTCATTATCCAAAAGTTTTTAATAATATTCTGATTCTATAGTATTTATTTTCTAACAGTTTTGTGAAATACGTTTTTTAATCAGTATATATGTTATCTGTTATTTCTGATACAGCTAAGAAATCCGAATTTTAAGTTTATCTTACTCTTTTATAAATTATTTTTGTAATATTTCTCGTGTAATAATACGCTTTAAGTTACGTGTTTGTTTTTGCATTTTTTACTATTTTTTTCCATTTTGTTGAAATGACATGCGTTGCCTGGAAAATAAAGAAACAAAAAAAAATGCATATTGGGAAAGAGAAAATGTCAATTTTAACAGTTATGCAAAATTTCGTGAAATTCATACAGAATAAACCAGTCTTCAGAGGCTATACTCAGAAAATTCCAGATATACATATTATTTGTCAGGTATATTGTATATTGTAATACACCCAAAATTCGATACCGAGATTTCACCGGAAATATATGCTTTGAGTTCTCCTGAATCCAAAAAAACCAACATTTTTTAGAAAAATATCCATGTATGTCTGTGTATGTGTGTGTCTGTGGACAGCTTAAACTCAAAAACGAAAAGACAGTTAAAAACCAAACGTGGTACTTTGGTTTGGCATCTTCCAAGGATGCGACACGAAGATTTTCAAGAAAATCCCCTCACCCTCAACTAAACTTTACATGTTACACTTGTATATTAAATATATACCATAGTTTAATCAAACTGTTGGAGCCATTTTTGAGAAAATCAACATTTTCGAAAAAAGTTACATGTAAAGTTTAGTTGAGGGTGAGGGGATTTTCTTGAAAATCTTCGTGTCGCATCCTTGGAAGATGCCAAACCAAAGTACCACGTTTGGTTTTTAACTGTCTTTTCGTTTTTGAGTTTAAGCTGTCCACAGACACACACATACACAGACATACATGGATATTTTTCTAAAAAATGTTGGTTTTTTTGGATTCAGGAGAACTCAAAGCATATATTTCCGGTGAAATCTCGGTATCGAATTTTGGGTGTATTACAATATACATATACATACATATACATACATATACATACATATACATACATATACATACATATATATACATATATATACATATATATACATATATATATACATATATATACATATATATATATATACATATATATACATATATATATCTCAAAAAACATCTTACAAGAGAAGTAATAAAATTCAGGAATATTCCATTCACATGACTTTCTATACCATTCTACAACAAACTATTCTTATAGAAGCTTATTCTTGTGTGGACTTCATGCTAAGAAGATAAATATTAGCAGAAATTGTAAGTAAATTGCAAGTAGAAGGGAAATAACGGACTAGGCTAAAAGGCAATAGCCAAATCTTTTAAAGAGCCGGTCGCTATATGGTTTGAAATTCTTGCATGGCGATGAGTAAAACAAAACAGAAACACGAATTTCAAATTTATTTTGAGAAGGTTTAAGTATTTTAAAATTGATACCAATACTAGAAATATCTTGGAAATGGTCAACTCCACGAAATAAATAATAAACGATAATAATTTTAACGAGATCTAAATTTATTTGTGCAGTAATTTTGTCCAAACCATATGGATTAGCATTTATGCAAAAGGCATCCAGAATGAAGAGGCCTTCAGAGGCTGTTCCCAGAAAATTTAAGATTTAAATTTTATTTGTCAATCCAATATCTTTAATATATGGTATTTTAATCAACATCTTAAGAGCTATTTTTGATTAAATCATAATTTTCCATCCAAGAATAGTTTGGGATTGGGATTTATTCTCAAAATCTTCATACCGCTACCTTGGCAGATAATAAACTTAAATACCAAATTTGGTATTTTAACGACTTTTCGTAGGTATATGGGTTATCGTGTTCACAGGCATGCACACATGCGTGTTTTGTTTCGGATAGGGGACCCTAAAACGTGTGTTACCGGTGAAATCTCGGCATAAAATTTTTTGCAACACCTTATATAACCATATACTATTACCAAATAAATAAGCTAAAAATACATAGCATTAGCAAATACATTATTAAGGAATAACTAATCTCAGAATTCAGAGAGATATATTTGCTAACTCTTTCAATATTTCTCATTGATTCTAAAACACACACAATTTTCAAAGGAGATGCTACCTCTGTTCAACTTTACTCAGGGCAATACTTGAAGGTTTGAATCAGCAGTTAATACTTTAAGGGTACTTAAGATACACTGGTTGTAAAATTTCAAATGTCTTTACTTTTGTGTAGATCTTTGTGAACATTTTATGTGGTAGCATTGCTGTTACATTAATATGAATAAAAATTTCGTACAAATTGGATATGTGCGTTACGTATATAAACTATTTCATGAATTGCATTATGTAAATATACTCCATAGCTTAAAAATGCTACACACCACAAAAATTTGAAAACAAAAATGTTTTAATCTTTGATTTGGAGCTTTGAAAGAAAAACAAACACTTTAGGTATCAATGTTTCAATAGCTTTGATTTCTAAATTATGATAATTTTTCCATAATACTTTTTTAAGTAAGCTAATTTTGTGGCCTGTAATATTTCAATAATACTTCTGTACCTTCTGGAAAATTATAGTTATATTTAGCCTTTCTAACCCGAATTATTTTCGACTGAAATTTATTTTTTTGAAAACTGACGTCATAGCATGGATACTTGTGGCCTCAAAAAGTAGGGCGCACCTGTCTCTTATTAGTAACACATTTGCCTAAACTTGTAAAATACTGAACATAACTGATCAGTATTTTTAATGTTGGATTAAATTAGGTAGGAATCCTCGTTGCAGTGCTAATACGTGGCTAAAGGAAGGGATGGATCCAAGTAAAATAAACGTTGATTAGCATATTTAAGTTTTAACTAGTCCTCGGTAGCATTGTGCCGGAATATATTTTTAATTTGTGTTGTAAAAAAGGTATCATTGAAAAATTTATTTTCGATTTTGTCATTTTAAACTTTGTTAATATAAATACATTTAAAGGAAAGATCGCAAATACACCAAGAATTGTAGGGATTTATTGAATGTTAACATTTCCGATCCTGATTTTTACCTAAGTACCTCGAACAACAAATACACATGTCATGTGACAGAATTGAGCTGAAAAGGGGGTAAACGAAAGCTGAGAACATTTTAAAAATGTGAAATTTTGTTTATTTTATGGAACAGTATGCTAAAAACAGGTGTATTGTAATTTAAATGGCTGTAGCACCCGCAGGAGGGGGGAGCAGCTAAATTTTGATTCTCTATGAATGACCTAAGGTTCTAACATGCAATTGCTATAAAAAAGCTATTTTCGATTTTTTAACCAACTGCAGTAAAATTTTCTCTCCGTCTCCTGTAAGCTATCTCACCAATGTTGAATTTACAGAGTTCATGCCTCATTTCCGCTAGAACTGGTAAACATATAACAAAGACATTTCTTCAGTGTATACTTAGAACAAATTTGTCTACATTTATTAGCATACTTATTTTAGGAATTGATTTGTATATTTACAAGAGGTTTCACAGTTTTTAGATGTTGTAATATTACTAAAAAAAAAAAAAAAGCTAATTTCAACATTGCAGATTCACATTATACACAAATTTAAGCATTGAGATCTATTTTTTCTAAAATAAAAATTACAACTATTATTAAATGTTAATTTAAAATACATTTTTAGGCAGATATAAGTCGAAACTAGGATCATACGCATAATAGTGCCCTGTTAAATGTTTTAATTATCGATATAGTTACCGAGCCATAAAAGTTTATTTAAAAACGCACAGTAAAATAAAATATTTAAGTGTGAATAAAATAATTAAAGTTGTTTTGAGGTATTTACAATTAATCAAACTTAAGAAAAAAAAAAATGTGCCAACTCAATCACAAAATTTGTTTTATAACATGTTGTAATCATGTTTCATTTTGTACGATGTTTAATATTTATGTAATGTATATTTAAGTAGATTTTGACTCTTAATAAATCTATATTGTTTTAATGAAATATTGAACATTTTGATAGCTACTACTGATATTAAGAAATATTTTTTCTATTCTCTCTCTCTCTCTTTGTTTATTTAAATATAAAACATTTTTATTGAAATTATAAATTGCTGATCAAAATTAAAATAAATTTACAACCGTGTTACACAAAATGCAAATGCTAACGAATTAAGAAAAAATAAAACATTAAATTTATTGTGATGTAAGAAATTTCGTTATTTCAAATATTAGTTTTATTTGTAACAGGTTAAGAAAGTTGCAGGAGAAGAAAATAATATCAAAGTATAATAAAATATTTTTTCAGTTGACACTTAATTTACAAGCATTTAAGATCTCTCTAGATAATGTTTTGACAGAAAGCCTTATTGGCTTGTATCAATAAATTGAAGAATACAATGAAATGCACCGTAACTCAAAGATTAACACTGTACAAAATATTTGTATTAAATCTAGTCTGTAATATTCAGACATTTCATTAACAAAAGTGTCTAGCATTATAATTATTGTGATTTGTAGTGCCAACAGTGTATAATGTTGTGGTAAAGAAATGTTATATTGTATTTTGGAGTGAAAATAACTTTTTATACAGAGATTCAATGGTGACAAGTGCATATATTCTAAACACATTGTATGGTTGTATACTACTTGACATGTGCTGTCTAATATTTTATATTTTTATCCTGTATAATATCGGGCAATTATGTATCTCTTACACATTTTCATATGCATGTTATTTGTATATTTAAACGCCTGTAATTTGATTTAATAAAATAGCTTATAACTCAGCAACGAATTTAATTAAGAAAAGATCTAGACAACCTTTTAAACTATTTTCCCTAAAACCTTAATGCAATTGCAATCTATTTAGAGCCGATATAAGATCTAATACTTTTTACGCAAGATATTTACCTCCTAGTTTCATAGTAATATGGTTATAAAGCTGGGAGTATGCTCAAAAATAACCACAGTTCTCTAATTTATTTTTAAGAGCTTTAAAACACTGCAACTTTAACGCCATCTGGAAATACGAAGAAACAGAAATGCATTAGGTAGCTAAGCAGAAGATTCTTTTTACATACATTTCTTTCTTTCTTTATAATCAGAGGTAAGTTTATCTTTAATCTTATTTGAATAAACAGTAAGCAGTAATTTTGTTTTTGTTGCAAATGTACATATATAATAAAATATTTATACATTATGATTTTATGTTTTACAAGAGCTATTAATTCTAATAATACGAGTATTTATTTTTATGCTTACACTACAAACAACGAGTATGCTGGTATCATTTGAGTTTTAATATAGTGTGAAAATATATCTGTACTAAACAGAAGTATATATTATGTTTGTTATATTTTATCCTGTAATAAATGTAAAGATTATTTGTACGTTTGCTATGCAGAATATTTAGAATTGTGAACATATATTCAGCAAATTTTATAGGGGCATGGATAAAGATTTTGTCATGAATATAATAGAGGACTATGGGCATGTTGGGCGCTACCGCTAAATAGGAAACAGAGGGCAGGAATAAGTAATTTCTGCTTAAGGTAAGGTGTAGCAGTTTAAAAATCAGTGGAAATTAGCTATGCTTTTCTAAATATTTGTTGCATTTTTGTTATTTATAATTGTAATACTTAGTGCGGAATACAAGGTATCAAATTACAAATACAACACAATCACTCAAATTTATTCTTCGATTTCGCTCCTTGTTTGTTTGTTTGTTTGTTTTGTTCAATTACTCTTCTGCATTTTCTTAAGGTTGCAGAAATGTTATTTTCTTCCCTTAATAATTTGTTTGTTTCAAGGCACGTTTAGTATTTCCTCTCTGTGTATTTAAATTTAAATACTATCAATCATTTCAAGATAATCAAAATAGTTTCGTACTTTTATTTTGCCTGCAGCTACCGTCATGACTCTTAATTGAACGCATACCTTAGTACTTTTGTAAAGTGGCTTTTTATTTCAAAGTTTAAAACTAGGGGAAAATAGAAAAGTAGAAAGCTTCAATATTATACTATTAAACATATTATAAAATATTTATATTTTTAGTGTAGTGATTGTGTACGAATATGTGACATGATGACCTCGGCCATCCGTATTGTTCAATATTTATCTTGCCGTTCACTCCGTTATTGGATACCAAAGATATTAATTTCTCTATAACGACATTTGCATGTATTACATTAAAAATATTATTCTTTTTCTAGTTTTTTTTCTTTTTACTAACTATGAACATATTTTGAAAACCTAAAATCAACGTAAAATCGGGAGTTATCTTGACAAGAGCGACAATTCGGAGCGTGCATTGAAATTCCCGTGCGATTAATGCATTTGGCTAAACTTCAAGAGATCTCAACTGCTCGGGAATTTTGATAATTTTAATTGATAGAGTGGTAGAAAGGAATTTATGCAACTAATTCCTATCGGAATGACTAATAAGGAGTGAGACAATTATTTCTTTCATATTAGCCGTATGTAGGACAGTAGTTGAACACATACACTGAAAACTTAAATGCTATAACCGGGATTTGAACCAAGAATATCCTAGTCTCTGCCCAGATGCTATAACAAGTAACCTTTCTAAATAGTAGATTAGATAACTTTTGAACCATTGAGCTCCCGTTCACGAAAACGTAATTTAGCGACATTGGCCATCTAAATCGGTAAAATATTTATACCCTTTCGCTCCATACTTCGAATCGGATAAGTTAAATATTTATAAAATGTTTTAAGTTAAAATATTTGTATTATTTTTTGCTTTATACTTAATTTATGCATAAAACTGGAAAAATTAATGCAATAATCGAGACTTTCTTGTAAAGACCTACACTTTGGACCGTGTATTGAAACTCCAGCCTGATTCATCTATCCTGTTCAAAGAGAACTCCGAAAGTGAGATTTTTGGCGTCTTCAATGAATAGAGCGGGAAGAAAGGAATTGATGCCTCCAATTCCTATGAAGTTGAATAAGTAATAATTAATTGTAATGAGACAAAGGAAATTAACGGATCAATCTATTCGAAATGATGATAATGAATCTTATTTCACCATTTGGCATACAATGTAATAGGTTTCGTCAGCAAGTCATTAAAATGCATCTATATTGAAACATTCTTGTATTTTGTAAAAAATAAGTTCATTTATTCTGTTTTTATACTACTTTTAAATGAATTTACTGTTATAATTTATATTTAAAGGTGTGTAGTATATTATATAATTTCACTCGAAGATAAAGATGAATATTAACAGCATGTTATTTTTACCCCTTGTATCATGGTTATGTATGTCAGAAAAAAGTACATCTGTCTTTTGGAGATGAATAAAATTCAAACATGCAAATACATACAAAGATGCCAGAGTTAAAATTCCAAATTCTTTAAAAATAGGGCCACAATGTTGGCGAGAATCACAATTTTTATTATTCTAAGAGCTTTCTTCTGGAGTAAAACTCTGAGCAAAGTACGATTGTTTAAAATGCAATGAAATAAACTATAATAAACAGTCAACAAAGTGCTAATGGAAACAAACATCCAAAGTCTTGTCAAGGTAAATAAAACATTAGACAACTTTTTGCATATTTGCATATTACAGCTGAAAATTCGCTATTCAAGAGGTCTTCAAAAGCAAGGACGCTATTGCTGATTTGTGCAACCGAAGGTGTGACAATATTGTCAAAGTTTTATTACATAACCGGACCCCAATCCTGCAGCTGGGTTTGTGTCGCATCTTTCAACGATTAATCTAAGTCTTTAGGTGACGATGAGTGGTGGAAAACCCCCTCGGGGAGAGGTGAGTGCAAAAAAACTGGCTCCTTGATGGGTGTGGTCGGGTCCTTGGGCAGGATGGAGACGACCACACCCTGTTCAACACCTTCAAAGTGAAACAGGCCACCGAGACGCTGGATTAACATCCCTTGGTGAGTACCAAGCATGCCTATATATATTTCACGTAGAAAAATATACTGACCTTCTTAATGAAACATTTTTGAAACAACTGAATAAGTATGCGTTTTTTTCACCTATTTATCATTCATTTTCCGCAACAAAATGTAACAGTTTCGATAATTAAAAACTATGGAAATGGCCTTACTACCCTGTTAGAAACAACAAAATACTAAGCAACATGTGTTTTTAATCTAGAATTTTTTTTAGATTTTTGGAATGTTTTGTTTTTATTTTTCATAACCGGTTTAGTGATCTCGTCTGTAAGATTATAAAGGTCGAGCAGGCCTAGTTTCTGAACATATACACCCAAAACTAATCTTAATACAACATCAATGTATTGATAATATTCGGTATAAGCATGTAATGAGAAATGCAGTTCCGATAATAACTCTATACACGGTTAAGAACATATTCCCAGAAAATTACATTTTATTTGTTAATCGTTAGAGCCAGTTTTGAGAAAATCAATCTTCATGACACACCCTTGGAAGATACTCAACAAAGACAATATAGACAAAGGTAATGGTTTATGAATAAATCCAAATATTCCAAATATTTTTCCATGTTTAGGGTAGTTGTGGGTGGGGGAATTTTCTTGATTTTCCCGAAAATCTTCATGACACATCCCTGGAAGATACTGAACTTAAATACCATAGACAGACAGACAGGCATAGACACTGAAATTTTTCTCATAATACTTTTTTTTTATTCAGGGGGTCTCAAAACATTTATTTCCGGTGAAATCGCAGTATCGAATTTTTGGGTGCAATACAATAACTTCTCTATAACCTGTGTACATAGTACGTGCAGAAAAAGTAAGAGTTCATCATCTACATATAGGTTTAAAGTGTAATTTCAAAACTTGCTGAAAATAGCTTATAAATAAATATTGGGAGAGCGTTTATTTCTAAATTTTAATTTACAATACAGCAAATAATTTTCAAGAGTAGTTTTGTAAGGAACATCCAATGTTTTCTAACTTATTACTTTCTCTACACGTGCTATGTACCTAAATGTATAGAGAAGGTATTGTATTGCAGCCGAAAATTCGATACCGATATTTCTCCGGAAATACATGTTTTGAGACCCCCTGAATCCCAAAAAGGCATTTTTAAAAAATGTGCGTTTGTGTCTATCTGTCTGTAAGCAGCATAGCTCAAAAACGAAAAGACCGTTAAATACCAAGCTTAGGTTTGGTATCTTCCAAGAATACGACACGAAGATTTTCAAGAAAATCCCCCCCCCATTTACCCTTTACGCGGAAAAACTTTCGAAAACTTTTAATTTTCTCAAAAATGGCTCTTAAGGATTTTGATCAAAATCACTTATATTTAAGATATTTACATGACAAATATATCTTCAATCTTCTGGGAATAGCCTCTGAAGATAATCTTTATTGGGGATGAATTTTGCGGCATTTTGCATAAATGCTAAACTGTAAGAGACAGGCAAAAACTTACAAAAAATATTGCTGTCGTTAAAATACACAATTTATGTTATATACTTTTTTGGTGGAGTGAATCAGTTTTTAGATATTCCTTGTTATTTGTTGCAGCTTTAAAATACATACTTTTCTAATACGGGATTTTGTCAACTCCTGGCCATAGAAAAAAAAAAACTTTAGTCACATAGCAACCAGGTTTTGACTAATACTTCAGCCTTATTTCTCTTTTACTTACAATGCAGCAAGTAATAAGACTATCTCTGCTTTTTTCTCGATTAGCATGAAGTAAAAAGAAGCATAAGCGTTTTAACAATAATTTATTGTATAAATGTAAGGAAAGTCATGTGAATCGGACGCATCAGATTTTATGTTTATTTCTGGTTATATATGCACGAGATTTTACAAGAAGACGATTAGCTGTACTCTGTAACCCATTGAAGATTCCGCTAAACTGTTTCAGGGCATCTACCGGGAGACAAACAGCGTTGCTATATTGTTTCAGTGTTTGTTTACTAACTGTTACGCAATGTGTGTGTGCCATTCAGCTTTCACGCAGATTGAACGATTTGGTCATGCGGTTGGGGAAGCATAATCAGCTGTTCTGTCACAAATGGAGCATGCGCAATGTCACTCTTCATTTACTAATCAGTGACCTAGTGATCGCCAGCAAACACATGTTCACTGCTAATTAACAGAATGGCTATTGTAGCCGATCAGCTTTAATCTCCATTTTCAACATTTCGCTTTTTATTGTTTAATATACAACCTAAGCGATGTCTTTAATGTATATATACACAAGCCTGTGATGAGAAACCGTAATACTCGAAAACTTTAAAGTCGATTGAAGAAGTTTTACTGTGCGTTACCAATTGATTGAAAACGTGTGTGTAAAAATGGTTTAACCCTCACATTTTTAAAAGTAAGAAAAATAGAGTTTGTCCAAAAAAATCTGATGTGTTCCATTCACATGACTTTCTCTTCATCTGTAACAAATTATAATTAATAGGGTTATTCTTCTATCCACTTCATGCTAATCGAGATAAACACTAAGAGACACGGTCTTATTACTTAATCCCTAATAGGTAGAAGGGAAATACGGGAATATACTGGGTTAAATAGTCAATTGTTTTAAAATGTGGTTGCTATGGGATTGAAATCCATTTCATTGTGTAACCAGGAGTTGACAAGTTCCAATATGAGACAAGTTGAAATATTTTAAAACTGAAAACAATAACAAGGAATATCTCAAAAACCGCCCACTCCAGGAAAACATGTATATGACATAAATTGTGTGTTTTCAGAATCTCTACATTTTAGGAGGAGTAAGTTTTGTCTATCTCTTATGGTTTACTAGTTGTGCAAAATTAAAATAAAAATAATCCAGAATAAAGAGGTCGTTAGAAAATTTAGGACATAATTTTATTTATCAAGTAAATATCTGAAATTTTAGTTAAAATCGTTAGAGCCATTTTTTGAGAAACCAAAACTTTCGAATCTTTTCCATATAAAGGGTAATTGGGGATGAGGAAATATTCTTTAAAATCTTTGAGTCGCATTCTTGGGAGATGTTGAACTTAAATATCAAGTTTGGTATTTAACCTTTTAATTTTTAGTCTTTTCCTAAAAATGTTTTTTTTTTCTTCTTCTTTTGCAATCAGCCCTAAAACATATATTCCCGGTGAAATCTCAGCATCGAGTTTTGGGTTGCAATACAATACCTTCTCTATACGCTATGTATATAGTACGTGTAGAGAAAGTAAAAAGGAATATCAGTTAACAGTGTAGTATATTTTATTAGAGTTCGGGTGAAAGTACTCACTTCAAATTTATTTTGTTGGAGAATCCAATGACTTTAATTCGTTTTATTGTACTTAGAAAAAACGAGAACAATAATATTATTCGCAATAAAGTATAAAATGGGCTACTTGTATTTTAATTATTACTATCAAAATACATTTGCACATGAAATTTAGATTTATTATATTAATATTTTATTAGAAATTTATTATATTAATATTTTATTAGAAATTTATTATATTAATATTTTATTAGAAATGTATTATATTAATATTTTATTAGAAATTAATTATAAAAATTACCCTTCAACATTTGGCCCTTTGGGGTTTGTATTAAACACTTAATCAGAATCTGCTAAGCCAGTAACTCCACATCATGAATATCATTGCCTTTACCAGACTCAGAGGAAACCTTTCTGTAATATTCATTAAAAATTTTGTGTTCCATTCACATACGTTTCTCTACCTATTCTGTAACAAATTCTTCTTACAAAACCTTACTCTTCTGTCTACTCATGTTTATCCAGATAAAACTAAGTAGAAGTAGTCTTATTATCTAGTTCCGAATAACTATAAGAGAAATAAGGGATAATATTAAGGTAAATCTATAGCCAAATCTTTTAAAAGCCGATTGCCATCTGAAAAAACATTCAGTTCTCTTTGTATGTCGCGGAGAAAAAAAATAGGACTGACAAATTACCGTCTGAGATTATTTTAAGTATTATAAAATTAAAACTAATAGCTAGGAATGATTTGAAAATGGTTAATCCACAAAAAATGCGAATATATCGTAATTATGTTTTAACAAGATCTACATTTTTGTGTAGCAAGTTTTTTTCTAACTCTTATGGCCTTCCAGTTATACAAAATTCATCCATAACGAAGAAAGCTTTAAAGAACATTCCCAGAAAATTCAAGATTACATTTTATTTGTCTTTTAAATATCCATAATATCTGGGTTTTCATTCAAAATCGTCACAGCCATTTTTGAGAAAATCAAAATTTTCTAAAACTTTTCCTTGTAAAGATAGTTCGGGGGTTTTACATTAAACAATTTTTGTTTTTAAATTGTGCTGTTCAAAGACACACACGGATACAATATGATGTTTTGCAGAAGTTTTAAGTAAAATTTCTTTCAGACTTGTAGGCCGTAGTTGAAAAGTTGCGCTCTCTTACACTCACATGTCTTTCTCTACACCTCTGTAACAAATTACTGTTATAACGCAGTTTCTTCTATCTACTTCATGCTAAATAAATATAACGAACGGTCTTATTACTTAGTTCCTTGTAAGAGGAAGGGAAATAACGGAATAACCTAGGCTAAAGCGACAATCAAATATTTTAAAAGCTGGTTGCCATGTGGTAGAAATCCATTTCCTTGCATTTCCAGGATTTGACAAATTCCAGTATAAGAAAGTATTTTAAAACTGAAACCAATAAAAATGATTGTTTCAAAATGTTCAACTCCATGAAAAGATGCATATGACAAAATTGTGCGGTTTAACGAATCTGCATTTTGGTGTAATAAGTTTTTGTCTATCTCTTACTGTTTATCAGCTATGCAAAGGTCATCCGGAATGAAGAAATCTTTAAAGAATATGCTAAGAAAACTCAAGATATACATTTTATTTGTCTTTTAAATATGCTTAATATACGGTATTTTATCCAAAATTGTTAAAACCATATTTTTGGAAAAAATCAAAATTTTATAAATTGTTCCTTGTAAAGCGTAGTTCGAGGTGGGAGATATTATTGAAAATCTTCGTTTCTCATGCTTAGAAGATGCTGAACTTAATTATAGTTTGGTACTTAACCGATTTTTCGATTTTGAATTTTGATACTCACAGATATACATAAAGACATACAATCGGACACTTTTCTACTTTTATACAGGGGACACGAAAGCGTGTTTTTCCAGTGAAACTCAGTATCGAATTTCTGAGTGGAATGACTACCTTCTCTGTGTACTATGTAGAGGTAGCATAAATTGGAGACACACAATTGAGCAGTTCAAGCAAATGTTTGAGTTTTTCTTGAGCTATGTATCTTGTTTTACCATACTTATGTGAAAAAGACAATGACTTCAAGCATTAAAAATAATTATATTTGCTTGCAGTAAGGCGTTTAGCTGTTAAAGCATTCATAAACTATTATTAGAGACAAAATAAAAGATGGCAGACCAATCAGAAGCTCTTTGGTTTTATGGTTAAAACCGTTTCCATTCACATGATATTTAGATAAATAATACATTTGTATAAAAAATCAATAAAATTATAAACAGGAATAAACTGAGTGTAATGAAAACAGTTATTCAAATTGAAATACAGGATATTGGTTTCCCTTTGCAGACATATATAATATCTCTTAATCTTTATAATTAAACATATTAAATTAAACAAGGAATATGATTATACTAAGAATGTTTATTTTACAGTATTGTCCATTGCTTTACAACACTACGTTGTCATAATGAACAAAATTAAATTTTAGTTTTGTAAATTGATGCTCATGCCTGCATTTTAAAACATGACATAGAACATCCATTCATTAATACCAAAATTTAAACTAAATGTCTTTCCGTTAAGAACTCAATTTTATAATCAGTAAAACTAAACCAACTTTGCAACGGAGCATTATTTAAGTTTATTTACTTTATAGTACATGTAATTAGCTGATTACTAAAATTCGTGCATATTACACTTTTATTTACAATAGTGTGTTATGACTTAATTTTTAATAAATAAAAAGGCTATTGATAAATTTTATATGTTGTTTTGCCCTTAGGTTGGTGCAAGGAAAATCAATTTTCTTGAGACATAAGACATTTGTTATCTATCCCTAAGAAAGTAATTAAATCTGATTGGCAAACAATAAAACTTCATTTAATCAATTATTATTTCACTGTACCAGTTGTCAACAGAAATGATAAGTATCTTTTCTGTCTGCAATGGTGCAGTAAATATTTATGAACATTTAAATTGGTTAGCTGGGAATACATATAAACTATACATGTATCATTGTTTTAAAATCTGAACATCTGATAGTTTGTGATATAAAAGTTATTTAAGGGAAAACAATAATGAAAAATGATACAAAAACTCAATTGTTAATTTTTAGTTTATGTTGTTTTTAATGATACAACAATTTTGTCTGTAAAGCTGTCCACTTTTTATAAAAATCTATTATTCAAAAGTTTTTATGTGCTTAGAATTACATCTGGTATTTTATTATCAGGATTATCATATACAAAAACATAAATAAAAAAAAATTGTTTAGTTAGACGTAGGGCTAAATACTATTTCATTACATTTAAGCAAATTTAACACGAACATTTCTGTTTTATTTCGTCGTCTAATTTGGGTGTTAATGCCTGCAATATTTACAATATTCACAGACTCGGTGCTACTGTCTTAAACATTTGAATAAATATAATTTATTCAATTTAGCACTTACTAGTTTACTTACTAGTAAACAAGCTTAGATAGCAAAGGACACCGAGTCGTTTCAATATGACATATCCTCCTTTATTGTAATATTTTAAATTTATTTTAAATTAATTTATCATTTTTAAAAAGCAGTAAAATAATTCTCTCAATTGTTTTACATAGATGCTGCAATAAGAACATAATATGTTCACTAAATTTAAAATAACACACATGAATTATATAACCGAACCTGAACGATATAAAATAAAGTGATATTCGTTGTTGTAACAGAAAATGGATTTTATCTATTACACCTTCCATTAAACCTTAGTTCCATTCTTATAACGATAAATGAATTTTCATTACCTAAGCCTTAGGAAGTACTAAATACCAATGGTGCGTACACTGCTTAGCCTTCACAATGTGGCCATTGCACATGCGCTAGTGTGTCGGCCACTACAGCTCGTACTTCCGGCGAAAAAGTTCTAATAGCCGCGCAACCATCTCACGTTCTTGGTTATAATTACAATGCTAATAGCAAATACTGTATCAAAAGAAGTGCTGCAAAGTTTCCCTTCTCTTCCACGCATTTCTAGCATCTTCTCAGGATTTTTTTTCATGGTTTGTTTTACTTTTTATACCGTACGGGGTTGATTGTATACACTTATTTTTCAAGTTTACCCATTCAAAAATCCCACACATTTAATCAGGGGATTGCGAGTATTCTCCCAACTTTAAAAAGTCAGATTGCTTAACAAAATTTATTGTATTACATTATTTCCTTGTACAAAAGGAATAAGGAAATACAATAAGCTAAAGCCATTGGCAACTGTTTTAAAAGTGATGGTATTGAAGGATAAACATACAAATAACGATTTTCCATTTGAGAGAAGTTTAAGTGTTAAAAACTTAAACCTATTACAAGAAACATCTGGAAAATATTCACAACAAAAATATTGTTTGATATAAATTTGCTTTTTTTACAAGATCTACATTATTTGTTTAGTAAGCTTTTGTCTATTTCTTACGGATTACCAGTTCTCAAGAGTCGTCAGAATGAACAGGACTTTCCATGAAATTCCAGGTATGCATTTTATTTGAAAGTTAATATGCATGAGTAGCCGTACGGTGGTCCCAGTTTGAAGGAAAAACGCTGTATATTTCAGTAATTATTTCAGAGCTGAAAATAAAAGGTTATTTTTGTATAATTATTCGATAATTTTATGAAGTTAGCATAACATAACACAATGCTTATTGAAGCTGTCTAAGTTTTATATAAATTATTGTATTGCAAAATTGTAACTATGTGTTAGGATGTGAAATATATAAAACAAACTAGGGGTCTGATTATAATAAAAAGCACATTAAAACATTATTCCAGCAATTTTTTCTATGCTTCTTCAGAAGGAATCATGTCCGATGTAAGTTTATTATAATAAGAGTATTTCAATTTTGTTTGTCAATGCTACACTCTAGTTTATATAAATTTACTGTAGTAAGAACATTTTAATGTCCTTTTTTAATTTGTTTTTGTTAATTCTACACCCTAATTCGATATAAGCTTAGTGTAGTAAGAGTATTTTCATATCCTTCTTTGTTGTTAATTTTAAACCCTAATTATTAGATAAAAATGCATATGACACATACATTTATCTCACATTGTCCGATTACTATTCGCATTGTCCAAATAAAGCACAACTTTCAGGGTCTGATGTGTTTAGAACGGCCCTGAACTGTATCTTCTGTGTTTACATACATCACACCACAAATAGTCAGGCAGGGCAAAAAGCTGAGTTGGGCCAACCGTGTCGCCTGTTATGTAAACAACCAAATTTCTTATGGAAGGAATAATTACCATCCTATAACATTGGGAAATTTTCTTAATCAACACCAACTTAATAAAATAGCGAAAAAACTCAGTATAATAATATACTTTGGTATATATATATATATATATATATATATATAAATAATCACTCTTTATCATACTTTGCATTTTTAATTTTCTCACCAGCTTTTTTCCTCTCAAGTAACATTTATATTAAAACAATATTGATGGATACGTGTATTGATTTACTGTTCATAATTATTTGATTTACGATTGCTCTGAAGTTTATATTTCCCCAATGTAAATATGCTAACCTCAAAATAGCTCAGTATATTAAATTTATTTATTTAATCACTTAACTAAGGGTATCAGATAGTAAAACCCTCATCTTTAAAGGCCAATATAGAATGAGACGCTGAGAACCATAGTAGTTTAAGAATGTCCATAAGTAACACTCAATTAAATTTCTCGCCTTTAATAAGTGTATTAAATGTGTGTGTTTATATACTTATTTAATTAAAATGTGATAAAAGCTAATGAATTGGTTTTTATTTACATTGCTTCTTAAAGTAACCAAAAAGAATACATTTTTAAAAATTTTACTGTAATAACTTTATATATCATTAATTTCTTTAATTTCTCTATGATTTTGATTAAAGTTCCATATGATTAACATGTTTTTGCGACAAACTAAATGTTTATCTTGAATATTCTGGGATTCATTCTGAATGACTTTTCTATAAATTTTGTGTAGTGTAAGAAATATACAAAAACTTACAACATAAAAAGTAAATATCGTTAAGACACCAATGTATATCATATAATTTTTCTTTCAGGAAGAAAATATTCCGTATTATTGGTTTCAATTTTAAGTTACTTAAATTTTCTCAAACGGAAAGACATCTATCTTTTATTTACTCCAAAGCAAACAAAGAGAATCGAGTTTCAATTGTTTCACATATCCAGTGGCTTATAAAAAATGTAACTATCATTTTAGCCCTGTGCAATCCCTTTAGTTCCCTGTTAGTTTAAAAAAAAAGTAATAGAGCCAATTCTGCTAATATTTATCTCGATTAGCAAGATGTAGATAAAAGAAGTCTTTAGTAAGAAAAATGTGTTTGCGGATCAGCGAGACAAAGTCATGTGAATGGAACACCACAGATCTAGTTAGTCCCAATTTTTGTACAGTAAGAGAAGTTCCGGCTTCTCGTTGCGGGCCACAATTTGCAAACCCTCAAGATATCTGTAGGAGTGCAGCTTCCCACACTGCTGGACCACACCTAACGGTTCCTTAGCGACCACACCCAAACAAAGGGGGACAAGATATCCAAAGCCGGTTTTTCTGTGTAGGAGCTTGACCGAGAGTAGGGCATTCCCTCCCTTACTATAGCATTAAGACTAATTCACTGTGCAACCCTTTGCACTTTTGAGTCACTTTGGCAACATGTATTTTTTTTCGAAGTGTTCAAATGCTTGGCTAAATGCTGATGCAAGATTGTGCACATGAGGAAAGCTCGAAGGTTTCGGTCTTCAACGCTCATTTTAACAGCAGTTTTACATAATAGAAAAATATTTCTGATAAATATTGCAAATTTACTCACATATGCATGTATTTATAATAAAGTTAGCAGTATATTTATCATCTATATTGCTTGCCTTAGTAAGTAGATAAACCATATCGTTCCGCTCAAATGTTGTTACAAAATTTCACCCGAAGTTCAAATTTTGAACTACCTGGAATACATACAGGTGTTAATGAATTATACTGAAATATTTTCACAGAATATGTAGATGACTTAAATACATAATTTGAGATAGGACACTTCTGGCCTGTTTATTGAAATTTCAAAGTAATGGCTATAACTTTCTGAAGTGTCTGTACGCCACGTATCGCGGCACTTCGTCTAGAATGAAAACAAAAATAATAAAAACATTTAGTCTATGACAGAAATCGAACTCATGACCTTTGGGATAGCAGCTTCCCGCGTTACGCATTAAGCCACCAGAGCAGTTAAATAATGCCTCCAGAGTAGGCTACTCAAGAACGTAGTTAATGAATGCTCAGTGTCAAGTGATTAGTTCGAGATTTTACAGATTTTTGAGACATTAAAGATTGAGAACGCTAGTAAAGAGCTGCTAAAAATATACATTTCTATACTCGGGCAGCAGTTTTAAAGACATTCTAAACCATTTTTTCAACCTAACTTATCTACACCTGATACCCACACGTTTAAATCTATCATATATCAGTCACGAGCACAATCTCGCAAATCATTTCGATGTAGTCCATTAACACCCTGTATATAAAACTATAATCTTACGTCTTCATGACTTCTTCTGCAAACAAACCAGTCCTACAAAAGACTATTTTATCTACATCATGTTAATCGAGATATACATTAGCAGAATTAGTCTTAGTTCCTTATATTCAGAAGGCAAATAAGGGAATACACTTGGTAAATCTTTTAAAATCTGGTCGCTAGACGATTCAACTGAAATCTGTGGTTATTGAAGAAAATGCTTCCTTTGAATGTGGATATGCCTGTCAAGGAGTAAAATAAGATAAAAAAAATATTTTTGAATTGAAACTAATAACCGGGAATATCTCGGAAATGCTTAGTTCTAAAAATACTGTGATTCGTATGATAAATAATGTGTGCTTTGACGAGAAATGCATTTTTGTATAATCATTTTAGTCTATATTTTACGTTTACTGCTTAGTTAAAATTCATCTAGAATGAATAGGTCTTCAGGAGCAATTCCTAAAATATTCAGGATGTACATTTTATTGCTATATACATTTTAATATGCAGCATTTTAATCGAAATCTTTACTCATTTTTATAACATTTTAAAAATGTTCCACGTAAAGTATAGTTTGGAATAGGGGATTTTGTTTACAATTCTTGTGTGGCATCCTTGGAAAGTACTAAATTTAAATACCAAATTTGGTATTTAACGGACATTTTGTTTTTGAGTTTCGCTGTCCACAGACACACGCACACAGACACAGACCTGTGTAGTCACGAATGTACACTAGAAGCTACACTAGACGTCAGGTTTTTGACGTCATACTTCAAACTCAGAATTCTAAATCAATTTTGGTGAAAGCAAATAACACACATTTTCTTTTTTGTGTCACTTACTGAGTAAGGTGGCGTTGAAGTAACGTTTGAAACTCGTATTCGGGAAGTCATGAGTTTGATTTCCGTGATTCCTGACCCATGAGTTAAATGGGAAATTTATTCGGTCACCAGGCGAATGCTGGGAAGATTCATTACATCCCCCGAATTTCCTGTCCATAATTTTCTGTCCCAGCCTCTTGTCATGTGTTTCAGGGTAGAAATGCCAGGCGACGGCGTTCGGCGGGTTGCGGCTGCACGGGACTTACTCTCTGTACAAGTTTCTTCCTGTCGTTGCAGGATCACTATCGGTACCTGACTTCGAATGCTTTCGAGCTAAGGTTCTTACAGAGTCTTTTAGGTTGGGCCCAGACTGTGGCGGAGGCGTTCAATCTAGAAACGTTATGGCCTCCTCAATGCTTGATCTGTCGTAATCTGGCTCTGGTTGCTCTTCTGAGCTGCGCCTCATTCCTCCCTTCTTTGGGTAATGTAAGTCCCAGAAGGGACTAGTGTGGTTCTCTATCCTGTACCTCAGACAGTCCTTAACCCTTCTCTAGTACTTATTTTAAGTATGTAAAGTAAGTAATAATTGCATTCCATGAAAAATTCCATTTCACAATTTAATCTGAAATACATTTTGTGAGAACTGAGAATGTAAAAGTAAAATGCAAAGTGGAATTTACATCACACTTGGAGTATAGGACATGAAGATTTTCAAGAAGCACTCCATTTCTAATTTTCTTTATATTTTATTTATTTTTTACGTTCTAAAACTTTCTCTGAAGTTTCACATAAAATACCATATATTTAAGATATTTAGTAAGGTAAGGGGTAGTTGTAGTAGGAGTGGTGGCGGCAACAGTGGCAGCAGTAGTAATTGTTGCGGGTTGACGGGGGTAGCAGTGAGGCATTGCAATAATAGTAATATTAATGGTAGTAGCAGTGGTGGTGGTAGTAATGATGGTATGTATTCTGCCTTTCAACTTAATTCGCGAATTTTGATCTCTGTATATTTCTATTATCTGCTTCCTCCTTCAGCATTCTATATATCCTTTCTTCCCTTAAATCGAGGAGAATCTAAATTCTTCTTCTTCCTAGTTTAATTGATTCTTTTGCTTTTACTTCTATGACGTGATGGAATAGACAGTTGCTTCTTAGGTTTGATTTCTTTTTACGAACTTTGTATAGGAATGATTTTCTCTCATACACTCTTCTCAAAACTCTCACATTTCAAAATTCTCCAAATATATCTTCTCCAAATTTCTTTAAGTTCACCTACTCAATCTATACAGAGCAACGCAACAAATTTAACAATTAAGCTGACTTAATGTAATTAAACATTTTTGAAAACACAGCTTTTTAAGCACAAGAAGTTAACGAAACTGTTGAAAATGAATGTTTTATTGGACACATTATTAGGATACCAAGCTGCCCTGTGGTTGAGTGGTTAGACCGCTCGCCTCCCAGCTAGGCGGCCCGGGTTCGATCCTAAGCGCCCGCATGTGGGATTCGTGGTGGACGAAGAGGTGTCCGGGTCCTCCGGTATCCCCCGCCACTCATCCCACCAATTGCTCCATCAGCACCTTTCCAATCATCAATTTCCCTTACATTTCATATCATCCACTTCCTGCTCATGCCTGGCTACGGGTCGACCACTCGTAACAGTTTTCCATTCTGTGGTTTCATGCCGTTGGCTCCCCGACAGGCTTCTGACCCCTAGGTATTAGCTTGCCTGTCCTAGGGAGGGTGTCAATCCTACAATTACGGGTAAGAAATTAAACGAAATTATTAGAAAACCATTGATAACCAAGACATGTTGGAAGAAACAAGGAAACAACCTTTTAGGGTAAAGGAGATGTATAAATACATAGTGATAAAATAAATGTGTTTTCAATTTTATGCCCTTCATTCCGCATTATATATGCATCCTTTGGCGCTACACTGAGGAAGACCCTGGGAGAGGTGGGCGATCATCCAACCAATACGTGGAAAGTAATGTGGTCAGCATCTTACATCCTAAACTAGTAAAGCTCAGTTTCCTCACAGTGCTTAACTTCCGCACTTTCAGCGCTGGGATCGAAACCGGGTATATGTACAGAATGGCGCAAAAGTCACTAGACACTGGGCAAGGATTGAATTTATTTTTCATTACAAATACAAAAAATACTTATAATTACTTTTTTATGTTCAAGCTGTTTAATACATCGCGTTTAAGCTTCCTATTCTACTACGTCTTGCTGGTACTTTCGTTTTCTTTTAACCACTGTCCAGTGACTTTTGCGCCATCCTGTAGATTCTATAGCTAGGAACCAGAGATCCATCCTCTAACCCCAAGCTCCACGGAGCATGTAAGTGAATTTTGCTTAAAAATTATAAGAAATAGAAACAAACTTGTTACCAAGTTCCAGATTTCTTACATAGATCTAGAAGAGCCGCAAAATCTGACAAATGTTTTTGGTAGCGTTGACCATTTTAAGATATTTGGAAATGTTTGTTTGAATATTCCATACTTTTACCATACACGTTAGGTTAAATTTAATTTGATGCTCTCAATGTCATACAATAGAATAAATTTTAACATCTGATACAGCGAATCACTCTTTAAGGGATACTGAGGATGAATTTTTGACCCTAATTGCTCAAAAAATTTTTTTTATATAAATGAATGTTGGAACCTTCGGGTATCCATATAGATTCAAAATTTAAATGTCTTCCCTTACTTTGCTGTAGTAAAAAACACACACGTTTCCTAACATACTTCTTTATAAAACATTGTTTTTCTCATAACTACCTTTTGTGCACTCAAAAGGCTCCACGCATCTCATTTTTCTTTAAATTTCCTAAAATGTTCTAGAATGATTGAATTCTAGAATTTACGATTGAACAACACATTATTTTTAGCAAATTAATGCAAAAAATAGTGTTTTTCTCAAACACTACAACAATTTTCTCTAACTCAATTTTACATCTTGAAAAGACTCCACATGCCTCAGATTATGTTTAAATTCCTTTTAATTTCATAGAATAAAATATATTAAATAAGCAAATAAAACGTTTTATGAAAGTATTATTAATTTTAAGGATTAAATTTCTTATATGTTTATAAAATATTTCATAATTTGCTCATCATATTTATTTAAAATATCTTTTCATACAGCTTTTGTTTGTTGTTCAAAGCTGCAATTGGAAAATTTTAACAACTTATGAGACGAGTGGGACATTTTGATGATGGGATATATTTACATAATAAAAGTAACAAAATAGTTTATACTGGTTCCTCTAAAATTATTTATATAATTTGGTATGACTATTAAGTAAACATCGATCACATCAGAGTAACATTTTAACAACAATCTATATAAAAATGTGGATCTTCGAAAATTCGCTCTATGTCCCTTATGGAAAAAATACAGATGTCAGGAATAAATACAAATATATTGATAAATCGTAGATTATTGTTTATCCACTGAAATGTGTTAATTGCTTCTTTACTTCGTCTTAACAGTTTACACACAAATGTATAAGACAAATTTTATCTGATGTTTCATGGTCTTAACTTTACTGTGCCACGAAGTAACAACACCTGTCATTATCCGTCTTATTCCACCATTTAACACCTCAATATGAGACCGGCTGGCCTAGGTAGTGCGGCATCATTCGTCATACAAAGACCATTTGAACTCGGTTCCGATACAACATTTATTATTGTGAGACCCGCCCATTTAAGGTTATTCTTTCCTAACCGCGACCTAAGGGAAAATAAACACGTATGTGTGTCACGTATACTTGGAGGTACCAACCAACCTAAAAACATACCACTCTTCATAAGTAAAATTATAAGTCCGCAACTGAAGCATACATTGATGTATCCAATCTGAATATCTGCATTTATCTCCTTAACAACTTGATATGCGATTACCTACCCGAGTTCTGTTACATGCAAAAAAAACTTGAGGGGAGTGGGTAGTGCGAGCATTATATTATGGACACACAGCTAACCCAAGATATGTGAATAATTTCTCTGTCTGTAATTTATGGATCAATGTAAAAAAAAGACTGTATAATTTGGATACAAGTCTCTTTAAATCTTTATGACAATATATTTTGTATTTGTCTGACAAACATTTTAACTTCAAAAAATAGTTCGCTAAATAAATGGTAAAAATTGGACATTTTACGTTCCCTTGTCTGAGAAACCAGTAGTAGCAGAAAGGTGAAAGTTTTACTACATATAAAGACATTCTGCCTTATACCACTGAACTCAGGGAATTAAGCTATCTATGATATTTCTGATTTGAAAAGTTTTATTGTCAGTAATAAAAATTATACCTAAATTTTTGAAACAATATTCAATTTTTAAAACATGTATTACACTTAAAAATATAACTAGTTCAGTGTATGTGATAGATTATCTATACCAAAATCATATTAATCTATTTGTTTAAACAATTAAAATAATTTTTGAAATTAATGACAAAATTATCTATAATTTATTACCGCGATCAGGTAAAAATAAGACCTGATCAAGATGACGAATTTATGACACGTAAGCACGTGGATGCTTTTGAGCAAGGAGATTGAAATTAAACTTTAAAAGATGGTAGGAAGATTTGCAGAAAATTTTAAAATAAATGACAATATAGTACAAACAGTTGAGTTTAAATCCTATGGACCTATTATCGATGGATCTGGGATCACAAATGAGAAAGACATGGCTAATGGAATTTTAACACTTGAGGGTGGAGTTAGACTATTTGTGAAAAGACCCGAAATATTTGTTGGCAACAGAAATGGATCGACTGAGAAGAATTACGAGAATATCAAGAAGCTAACATATCAGGGGTTATTATATAAGACTGGAAAGAATGCTGAAGAGAAGTGATAGATTAGAATTAAGAACTTTAAGATGGTATAGTCACGTTAAGAAAATAAAGGACGAAAGACTTGCATTGGCATATAGTGTTATTAAATGGACAATTTCTTGGAGAGAAAAAAACGAGGAAATCCGCGCTTGACATGGATCAAACAGAAGAGAAGAGATTTGCAGAGAAGAGAAATGATAGAGGGACTGTGGCAGGTTAGAAAAACTTAAAGCAGCGAAACAGCGAGTAAAGGAAACCGCTAAAAAGTATGGCATTTTGTAAAAAGTATGCATATATAACTTCATTCTGCATAATTTCAGTAAATATTAAAAACACATTCTGGTATTTTTTAGAAACATAATTACAAAATTAGTGCACTTTTTATCATTTAACAATACTCAGTGTGAGCATTAATAACTTCTTCAAAGACCAGACCGTCATTGAGAGCATTGAAAGGTGAAATTAGAATTAGAAGCTATCACTATAGCATTGTTGGTTATGTAAACAGAGGCAGTCGTACCTCGAAGTCAAATAGGGACATAGTCAAGAAAATATCAACAATTTGATTTATGCGATATATACTTTGCCAGTAAAGCTGTACCTCCAAGTAAAATGGGGAAATACTCAAGAAAATAGCGACAATTTGATTTATATGATCAAAAATATTGCAGCGGCAATTAGCATAACCATATCTCACTTACCTTGTTCGTGATCGAGAAGGAGATGCTGTGGATAACGTTCTTTCTGCAGTAATATCTAGTTACTATGCAAGAAGATTTTGCATTTTTCGTAACACCAAATATACGCCGGTATTTAGCTGTAATGAAAGCCATTATCCTCAAGGAGTTTATTGAAATGTTTTAAGTGTTGTGCCACAATACAAACCAAAGTTAGTGTACATATCTGTTTTGAACTGTAAAGTGATGCAAACATCCCTAGCTCAGGTGTCTACATGACCAACTGAATTTACTTTGAGTGATTGAAGAGTAGTTTGGGAGCAGAGATGCTATAAAGGAATGTGAGAATAACCCACATAAATAACATCCGCCCCATTTGACATTCGGGAGGAATTGCCTTCTGTGTTGTGTGTACATGTTTAGAGTGATCTATTAAGCCATTGTCTTGGACTTTTGTGTTCAATTAGCTGAGCTTAAAGAAAACACAACAAACCAGGGGCATTAGAAAGAATATATCACTTTCTACTATCCCTACTTAACAGGTCACGGTGTATATAAATTTACTTGAGTGTGATTTGAAGGACGAGAACTGGCGATTATACAGTTAGACACTTCAGAACATAAGGTAAAGGAACATTTTGAAATGTTGACCAACCTTTCATCGAAAGTTTCTATTGTTCCAAAGAATTATTGATAAATAATAGGAAAGAAAGAATTGAGTTACCAGCTAGGACTCAACAGAGAAGGGAAGAAGAATAACCAAATTGAGAAACAGTTGAGAAAATGGAAAAATGAACATTTTGAAGCTGGGAAGTTGGATAATGAAGATCAATTGCGTTGAGAAGAAGAGAAACATAATAGATATAACAGGATGTATTAAAGCTTAAGATATTATCATATATTTATTGATGGAATTGAGGCATAACAATAAAATAGAAGAATGAAAAGGGGATGAAGAAGAAAGGGATGGAGGAGGACTGAAGTGATAGAGCTTGAGGTAGAGAGAAGAGAGAAGATATTAGGGGAAGAGAAGTAAACAAGAATCGTGTGAGAGAAATCGAGGAGGTAGAGATTAGCGAAGAGAGTGCAGTGCAGAATTAATTCTTCGAGAGCAGGACGATGTAATTTGGATTCCGGAGAATGTAGATAAGGATGAATCTGTGAACTGTGATACTAATTTTTTATATTTTAATTTTGATTAAATAAATTTAAAATATTAACAAAGGAAATTAAGCAGTTCAAGTAAATGAATAAGATTTTAGTTATCACAGATACTGTAAGTTATAAATTTTAAAATTTTTCTTATAGTTTCTTTGAACTTTCTTAAATTTAATACCCATATAGCTATATCAAGGTTCGCATAGTATTAGTAAATGCTATTTTGAATACCGAAAATGTTTAATATTGTGTATTTAATTAATCTTGTAAAATATTAATTGTTAATTTGAAGGTTTAAATGTATGCACGATGATTTAAAATTGTAGATGTTTGAAGTAGTTCTTGGATACAAATTATTATAGCTGTAGCTGTAGTTTGGAATTACTGAAAAGCAGTAGTATTTTAGTTACTTAATTGATTTTATGGTTTTGTTTAATTGTATTCTACATTCATTAGCTGTTTTGGAAATAAAATAATTTGCAACTGTGTACTGGCTTAAAGGATAAAGGTGTCACTATGTATGTACTGAAGTTTATGTATTCCCAGACTGGTGCTGAATTTCTACTGAGACAGACAGTTTTATCAGTGGTTTTCTAATACACTACATTCATAACCGAGCTAGATGGTTCCGCGGTAACTGCGAGGCTTCTATTCGGGAGTTCAGAAGTTAAAATTCTTCTAGGATCGTTCTCCACGATTCTCCTCCATTTCAAGTTTTCTTCAGTCCTCCAAATCCCCTCGTTTCTTTCTCGAAACTCCTTTCATTGCGTGTATCATTAGAGAATATACCTAGAGTAATTTAATTTCAACGTGAGGTTCACTAGTAGATACTGAAGAACTGAGTAACTGTTTTCTACTAGACTGGAGCAGCACAAGAACACACAATTTTCGACGCAGAACATTGGCGTTTGCTTTCACCTTGTAGCAGCATAGAAATCAAGACATTTAATATGGGCAAGTTAACTAAAAAAATTCTATTGTGTGTTCTATTCACATGACGTTCTCTAGATGTCCCGCAAATAAACTTTTTTGTAAAAATTGTTCTTTCATATACATCATGCTAATCGAGATAAATATAAACAGAATTGGTCTGTATACCTCTTTGTAAATAGAAGGTAAATATGGAATGCATTACGCTAAAACGATAATTAAATATTTTAAACACCCGTTGCTATGTGAATCAATTCATATTCCGTTTTCTTTGGTTGCTTGGAGTCAAATAAAAAAAAAAAAAAGATTAAAGAAAAAGAAATCACGTTTCAGAAAAGCTCAAGTAACTTAAAACTGAAACCAGTAACATGGAATATCTCAAAAACAATTAACTCCACAAAAATTGTATGCGATATAAATCGTGTGTTTTAACGAAACCTACATTCTTGCGTAGTGGATTTTGTCTATCTCTTACAATTTACCAGTCATGCAAAACTTTTACAAATGTCACCCTGAATGAAAAGGTCTTCACAGGCTATTCCCAGAAATTTCAGGATTTATCATGTACATATCTGTAATATACGGTATTTTAATCCAAATCATTAGAACTATTTTTAATAAAATCAAAAATGTCCAAATGTTTTCTAAGTAAATGGTAATTTGTTGAGCGGGGATATTCTTAAACATATTCATGTCGAATTCTTGGAAGATACTTAACTTAAATACCAAGGTATTTTTCACACTCAAACCCACGCACTAAACTTTTCTAAAAAAGCTTATATTTTGGGGGGGTTCAGGTGGTCCAAAACATATATTTTCCGTGAAATTTCGGTATCGAATTTGTGGGTTTAATACATATCTTCTCTACTTACTATGTACGCTGTACATATGCGCTAGAGAAAGTAATATGTCCAGATTTGGTTAATGTATACTTCTGGATCATCAGTAGGCTTATGATAGAGTTGCGATTTGGTTGCACTTTGACTGGAAAATAGGTGCACACAAGGCTTTACTGGGACCCTCCCATCTTTAAGTACGGCGGTTATTCACTCAAAGTAAGGGATCAGTACATGCACAACCTGTTCTAAAGGTATGAAATGCAACATGGTTGGTTTTTGATAATTCAGAAAATATATTGTAAGCAATTGCAATATGTCCAAATATGTAAATCATATACAAACTGATTCCATCTCTCACAATACAGATTTATTATTTTTGATGTATATATGTATTTATGTAATAAAAGGTTAGTTTACTATACTTAGAACTTTTACATCTGTACCCATTTATACTCAGTGGCGCACGGTACTTCTGCCTCTCCCCGAGGCAAAACCAGCATTAGCTAATTTCCTGTAGATCGTAAGTGGAGCATAGGGCACCGTTACGATGTTTCCTTGTTCGTCGCCATAAGCTATGGTGACGAGCGATCTGTTTGTCGCCCAAGGACTTCACTGTAGGACAAAATCTGACTTGCGGACTCAAAATGGTGGGATTTTGCCCAGAAATCTTCTTATTTCAAGGAATATGGTTCTTTTAGTGCAAATAAATATCACATAAGACCACCGGCTTTACCTGTCTTCTTAAGGAAACCATGATAAAAAATGTTGCGTCCGAAAAAGTTCATCACCCTCCATAGGTTTGTACCTGCAATCTTGAATTTTAGAGGCTAGCATGGTGTCCACTAGACCGGAGGGCGAAAACTTGCCAGCATGCTAGATGTTAAACTAAGGTTATGTCCTAAGCCTAAGCCTAATAATCAGTGTCCACATCCTGTTGTTATATATAGTTAGAAGTGACGTTAAGCCACCTGATTTAATCTTCGTTGTGATTTCAAGAAAAGTTGAAGGCAAACTAAAGCACTCGGTCTGTTGCTGTGGTTTTTTAATTGCCTCTGTTTGTTTGTTGTTGCGGTAAAGTTCATCTTTGTGATATATGGTAATACGTTTCTTTAATGAAAGTGCTGCCCTCTCGCTGCTGCTGCTACCTGTGAGTCGCTGGTTCTTGCCACTACCGCTGATGTCGTGTAGAGCAAATTTGACTATCAGGAGTGATATGAATGATGTAAATAAAAAAGTTTGCTTTTTCTATTCGTATACTTCAAGATTTTTATGATTTTAATAGCCGATGATTAAATGTTAATACTGGTTTTTACAAACACACATTCACGAAAGTATACATATCGCTTAAAATGGAGGGGATTCAAAGCTCAAATCAGCGTGAACTTAACACACAAATGTTACATCGCAGTGTGTTGCAGTCATATATCCATCCTCTTATGTATCTAAAACTGACAAGAACTCGGAGTCAATGTCCCTATTCTGTTACTGACTATATTTTCGCGCCAACATTGTCATAGCGTCATATGCTTCTGCTTTCTGGCCTTATTGGTTGCCATTACACATAGACATTACTAGAAAATACCCTGTTTACCAAAGTTAAGAGAATGTTCTTGGCCTTGCAGTAACTTTGTTGCACGCAACCCAATACAATGACAACCCTGCCCTTGCTTACTTGGACTTTCCTGTTTTCATAAAAAATGCGCATCTTTGTAGATCAGCAAATCTTGCCTTGCTTTATAACTTACAAACATATACGACAATTCCGCATCAAAATTTTTACGTTACAATAATAATAATAATAATAATAATAATAATAATAATGAAAGATGGTATAGAAAGATTTACATTTGTATTTATTTTAACTCTCGCTTTTATTGTTGAAACAATTGTTGATTTACTCATAGGTATTTAAGTTATAGTGCTGTATTAAAATGTTATGTGTCACCTAGTTTTATTTTTCTCTCTCTTATATATAAACCATTCTACAAACTCTACTCTTTAACGAAATAAATGTTTGTAGACAGGTGTTATTCAATGGAGTTACTTCAATGCTGTGGCAGTATGCAAAATTATGAAGTAGAATAATTTCTCTATTATGTCTCTTGCATTAATATTTATCCTTTGGATATAAACATATACATATGTTCGTATGTTTGGCGAAAATTGATAGTATAACATAAAATCATTGTAAAAATGACAATTCTATTATTAGCATAATAAAACAAGATACTCAACTTAATGCCTTCTATCTCATTGTAACGCCAATAGTATGAGAATTAATGTTTTAATCTAAAACCTTTCACATTTATAGGAATGAATATCTTGGTAAATAATCGGAATCGAACATAATTTGAAGGAAATGTTCTACTCGGTAACTGTTGAACCTAATTGCATGGTTAAGAAATGACGCTTAAAATTGAATGTTCACTGCACAGAACTTTGCTGCAAACTGAACAGTTGTTCCGCCACTTTCTATGAATAAGAAAGATTCCTTCTAAGCAGACAAACTAGGTGTCGATGGCTTGCTTTTGTATAGCTTTCTGTTCCTGACAGGACACACCATACAAGGAAGAGACACAATCACTGCTACCCACGGAACAAGCCTGTTTGCTGTGATAAAAAGTCAAGTGAATTGTAGGTGCAAGGAGGAGTCAGAGGCTGAAGCAGCAATTAAATCGTTTTAAGGACATTGTGATAGATAATGTGTGTACCAATTTTAATTACAATTGAATGAATATTTCGAGAGCTGTATATTATTTTATAAATTTTATAAGTAAATATGTCACATAATCAATAATAAATAAAGTGTGTCTTATAGTTTGAGAAAGTGTATTGCAATTTTTGCGATTGGATCTGTTAATCACAAGCAAAAATTGTATGAAAAGATATTTTAAATAAATATGATGAGCAAATTCTAAATATTTTATAAGCTCACAGGAAAATTTAATTCTTAATACGCATCAAATTTTCATAGAAAAAAATTAAATACTGTTATTTATGAAGTCATTATTTGATCCTATGGAATGTACCCAAAATCAGATGTGAAAAATACAACAGAAATGGGTAAATATTGCACCAGACATTCATTTTTATGCCTTCTACAAATCACAGTCAATGAGAAGACGTAAGCTTAGTTTTGAAGGCAAGCTGATGAGGTGTGCAGGAGTTACTCTGTTGATTACTTTGTGTGACAGACATAATGCGTAAAATGTTTATACTCTTGATGGAATGTGGAACTTTTAAGATCATGGGCAATCCGCCAAATAATTCCTACGGAAATATTTACGTGTGATCAGTCAACTAATGCCTTTGGAGACAATTTTATGAGCTAGAAGCAAAGTTAGCATTGAATATGCCCAAGCTCAGTCATAATATTTCTATGAGATATTTTAGGTATCATGACTGGAAAGTGACAGCTCCAAAAATATTTCATAACTAAAAATATAATCAGCAATCAACTCCAACTTCCAATTTTATTGGTAGTCGAACAGTCAAACTGTGCGGTACGGACGATTCAAAACATAGGAAGAAATGCACATTGAACTGATTAATATATTGTGACAATGCCATCCGTGTACGTGACCGCTCTTAGGTTCGCTGCGAGAGTTACAATATGAGTCATCACAGCTGGGACGCGTATATAACACGAAAGAGGATGTAACAGGAACCTGCAGGAACGCCACCCTCAGTAGTTCTCCAAGCTTCGGTTTCTACTACCTTCTAGAAGCTTCTAGGAAGTTCTGTGACGTCATTTTCTCGCTATAAAAGCAGGAAGAGTGCCTAGCGATGTGAATTGTGCCGAGTCGTGAGTGACTGAAGTGTTAGCGCTCAGTAGTGTGCGAACTATGGACGGCATGCAACTGTATAGTGTGAACTGTCTAACATTAAGTGGACTAGTTAGAGCGGTGATCTAAAGAGTTAATATGTAACTATTTTTTGAGTCAATAATGCCATTTGTTACAATGCTTTGAAGTTTATTGCAATGAATATGTTTTAAACGAACTCCAAAATAAGTCGTTAATCAGGAACATAGATTAACAAATTTTTCGTCTAGTTTCTTTCAATTCATGCTATATCTAAAATGCGCAATATATATATATATATATATATATATACACATACATGCATACATACATACCTCAGAGAAGCAAACGAAGTTCGACAATGATCAAACCAGCATCAACTCTGGATTTTAATAGCTATTATAAAGAAAGAGCCATCAGAAATTGAGCGAATTTATACACAATTAAGTGGGGAAAACTGACATTAAAATTGATAGATTCATCATCTTATTTGTCCGCGGCTGCTATGACGCTCACTTATTGAGAGATCGAAGTCAGGCAGTTAGGGCTACAGATAAAAGGTGAGGCGAATAGAAGTGATAGCATTCTTACCAGCGTAAACTGGGAAAGCTCTACCATAGATAATCATAATATTCCGGAAGTTTCTCTTCTTCCGGCTTCCAGAGCATTCTAGAATGTACTGTGGAAATTTTCAGTGGTTATTTAACCCATTGGCTTGATAAAATGAATCAGTCAATTAGGATAATAGGCGATTATCATTTTAATTGAAGTGTTCTAGGAACAGTTGTAGCCAAAATTTAAATGTGGTAGTATTTAGAATAATGCAGGAGGTCATCCAATAAATATTATATAGCCACTAAAGTGAATTTCTAAAAACATTTCAAACTTGTTTGATAGGGAAGCTTAACTGGCAACCAAGCGTTAGCACGTCCAGGGAAGTTGTTGCAGTTGCAGAATGAACCTTCTTGCTGATATTAAACATTTCTAAAAGCCTTTAATAGTAGTTTTCATGAACTGCTTCCTTAAAGTTTATTTTTGAAATGAATTACTCATTTAGAAATGATTATTCATCGCTAAAATTGTTTTGTAAACCATCATATCCTTTATCTAGTGTAAGCAAAGCAGCCTCTTTGAGACATAGTGCCTGTTAAAAAATCACTAATTTTGGACATGATTAAAAGATTTAAGTCGTATGAAACAATGATCTGCAAAAACAGATGCTCCATAAACCTATAATGTTAGGAACCAAATTTCTAACGTCATAAAAGAGACACAATGTACTCTTTCATAATAATCTCAAACTTCAAATGTGAAACCTCCGCAATTATTATATCTAAGTTTTCCTTATGTTAGATATTCAACAGAAGAACTGGAGCAATATACCCTACCTATCCTGACCAAAACCTTAGGTTTATTTACCGTATGCTCATTGTTTCTTCTAATCATCAATTTCCTAAACTCTGGTAGATCTCAGGGGTTCATAGATTAGCTTTCTATTAGATAAATCTCTCATTTTGAGCTATAGTTACAAATTAAGTCTATCCATTTACTTCCAATGCTCCATTGAAATATTAAATGCGAGGTCGTTTCCTCCTGTACTCTAAACTTCCTGTTTCATTGTCTATAGACTAATAGTCTTTTTTGCTTTTTACATAGTTTAAGGACTGCAGTACTTCTTTTAAATTATGGTTATTTCATCATTACCTTTCTATTTCTTCATTTTGAACGTGTCTCCTCTTCTGAAACCATTCTCATAGCTTTATCCCTGTCATTATTGGCAACACCTAAGATTGGTTCTGGTTTCTAAATGGGATCTGCGCTCAAATTTGAGTCATCCTGTCTGCATTTTCATTTCCAACTAGCCCATTGTGGCCAGGAATTAATGCCAGACGAAGTCTATTAACATCCTCTAGCCCATCTAGACCTTATCAAATTCCTTTAACAAATTTTAATCTCGTCAAGGATGCTGACGCAGTACCGCCCAACCGTCTGATTAAACCCTGACGCTACAGAATACCTGTCTTTACTCACATCCACACAAGCTTGATAACTAGAGCTCGGTTTTGTGTTCCGAAGCACAAACAGTTACGGATACAGAGCAGTCAGCGGTATAAGAGACGATAGTGGGGAGGGGTTTTTAGCGTAAACACGCACACGTTCAGATTTAATCTGTTTCAAAAGTAGCTCATTATCTGTATTGAAATTATTAATATAGTAACACAATAAAACAATTATTACATAATATAATTAGTAAATAAAAACGCCTTGTACTTTTTACAATATGTATAAAACACGATACAAAAAATTCAGGATGATAATATGCAGAATCTTAGAAAGACAAGGAACATAAATCAAACAAATTCACTAAGAATTCATTACAGTGAATTACAAGATACACCTTTACTGTATTGATAGAAAAGGCTTTCCTCCTCAGACTCAAAATATGTTTGAATCATCCACAAGTTTTTTCAATGACGAACGACTACCCTTTCGTATTTTCGACATTTTTCAATCTGCGCTCTGTTTCAGTGTTCACTGAACGAGGCCAATCAGTGAGCAAAGCTAGATGGTGCAATACGTTTGGAAACAGGCCGTTAACACTACGCCTACTCCATAACGTCATAGTTGTTCTCTGTATGCACCGAACCTCAGTCCCGGACCCAGATCTACTGATGATCCAACTCTACCTGAAATCCAATGGTCCGAGCTCCTAAAGGACGTCACCTCTCCCGTTTAGGCTTTCTTTTTAGACTTATCTTCCAGTTCCTGTTCAAACGCTTGTTTTGAATCAGTCAGTGAAGCATACAATATGGCCCGATTGGTGTTGCTGATTTGGCTCCCAATTATAACATTGCAGGACTTATTGAGGCATAGAGACGGTTTCATAAAGTCCAACAATGAAGAAACACCAGTTTGCCTTTACAGACAATATCCAAATGTCGATAGTTGTACTGTAAACTTTGGAATTATAGGTCCACATTTCTTTAAGTAGATAAGTTAACTGTCATCCCAACCCCTGTGGCTTTAAAATTATATCGTAGAGAAATTGATCATAACGATGATTCCAGAAGAATGACCTAACAACTCATATCAACAGAACAAATACTTCCATGCTACCGCTTTTCTCAGTGTGGTTCCAAATTCATTATGATCCCCAGAGCTATCAGTATGTTTCTGTTTTCTGATTTTACTATAAAGTGTATATTAATAAATCTATGGACTTTAAAACCCTTAAAGGTAGTATTCAGTAAAACAACGTCAATCATGTTAGACAGCATGATCTAAATATGACAAACTTAAGGTGAGTAAGATGAATTAACATGTTTAACTGATTTAACTATGAGCAGTAATATATTATTCCATAACTACTCATTATCTTCATTAATTTTAATCATCATACGTTTTCTGTGGTTTCGTTTTGGGTTTTCTGCCTGATTGCTTGAGCACAAAATGCACATCCTCATTAGTTCCAACTGATACAGATATGAAAGGCAGAAATATTTTAGTTTCCTGCGGAATCTCAGTTGACACTATGGCTATTTCAAACTAGCTCTTAAGCTAGAGATTTGTACGATGCCATCCAATCAACTAGAAACATTCTCAAGGGTGTTAAGCCTTGTGCATAGAATGACTAATCCAGAAAGGACATTATGTTACAAATGAGTAAAGTGCTACTTCAAGCCAAGTACTTCATGAGAGGGAGAGAGTGATGAAACTTTAGAACCTCGTTGTAACTAGACAGCCGCAAGCTTATTCCGCACTAGGCAGTCCTCATTTATATCCCTATGGAATTAAGGTAACATGCAGATGCATTACAACAAACAGGAAGCGTGTATACTACGCAACATTTCGACTGGCAGAGTTTATGCGTATTTTCCTTTTGTTGATGAAACCTGGAAGACTCTGCTTGGATGTTTTATCAGTTGATAGATTTTCCACTATTTTCTATGAGATTAATTTAATATCTACTGAAGACAATACACAGCACCGTCGTAAACTATATTATAAACATTTTTCTCAAAGCGCATCTATTATCAAGTGCAAATAACGCAGTAAGACCTAACGAAGAAACGAATAAAGACGCTTAAGAAAATGATAGACAAGAATATATAAGGACTAAGAAATACAAATAAATCCCCAAAAGTAGTAATTTTATATACATTTTACTTTCTGAACCGCTGTATTATAAGTATGACCCCACCCAAGTTCGGCGAGAAGATTTCACCAGAAATTCACTTTTTAGGATCTCCAAAACACTCAAGAATACTTTTTAGAGAAAAGGTTCATCAGTATGTGTGTGTGTGTTTGAGAAGTGTAACTCCAAACACGAATAAAAAGGAAAAATGTATAAATTTGGTATTCAAGAATACGAGGCACAGATTGTCACAAAATTTTCAACTTAAATTACCTTTTCATGGCGATGTTTCTTTTTATATTCTCAAAAACCTCATAATAATTTGAATTAAAAATAATATGTTGATATTTGATATGAAAAATAAAATTCATATACCTGCATGTCTGTGTGAAATCAAAGCTTGTTTTAGTATAGATATAAAACTATCTAGTGTAGAAAATAGAAATAATGTATCTAGATACCTTTGAGATGTGGTGCTCGAGGAAAACGGAGAAGATTTAGTGGTCGATGTCAATAACGAACTAAAAATCTTTAAGAAGAGTGGACGAAAATAGAGCTGTGACATGATGTACAAAAAGAAAAAAGCCACCTTATTAGGACACATCATTAGCAGACTTCTGCAAGATTCTATTGAAGGAACTAATGTATCCAGATACATTTGAGATGTGGTGCTCGAGGAAAACGGAGAAGATTTACTGGTCGGTGTCAATAACGAACTAAACTCGTTAAGAAGAGTGGACGAAAATAGAGCTGTGACATGATGTACAAAAAGAAAAAAGCCACCTTATTAGGACACATCATTAGCAGACAAGATTCTATTAAAGGAACTAATGTATCGTGATACATTTGAGATGTGGTGCTCGAGGAAAACGGAGAAGATTTAGTGGTCGGTGTCAATAACGAAAATCTTTAAGAAGAGTGGACGAAAATAGAGCTGTGACATGATGTACAAAAAGAAAAAAGCCACCTTATTAGGACACATCATTAGCAGACTTCTGCAAGATTCTATTGAAGGAACAATAAAAGGAATAAGATGAACTCAGAAACTAGATGACATCAGGAAGAAGAGAAACTGAAGAGTTAAAAGATGCAGGAGAAAAATGAAAGAGTGGAGTTTCATATGGGAGTAAGATAAACCCATAAGGACTTGGTTGGGAAAGAAACGCGTGTCCATAAACCTTAGAATTTCTAATTGGCTGACTCAACCACTCAACTATGTCGATTGACGACTGCTAAATCCTCAATCTACTTCCGTCTGCACTGGATCCCGGAAGCAAGAACAACCCCATAGATGGCACCAAGAAATCTCATGAAGCAGGGAACTTTAAAGAAATATGTTTTCGACGAGGATATGTAACACGAGGGAAAAGTGGCTCAAATGCAGCGTCTAATCTGAAATGTCACTTATAGTCTGGATGATCGACTTAAGAGTTACCTACAAATGCGTTGAATTTTTTTCTCACTTTCTCTGCCGAGTACAGTAAATAAAACAAAAAGTCTATTCCATCAATAATTTTGATTGAAAATTTCACCATAAATTGTTTTAAGGTCCCCTGAATCCAAAAACAAAAAGAGAAACAACTTCGCGCGCGCGAGGGTGTGTGTTTGTGTGTCCGTATACTACATTACTCAAAAACTATGGTTAAACATCTAACTTGGTATTTATAATCAGTATCTTCCAAAGCTGTAACTTGAGGATTTTTAAGAAAATCCCCTATCCCAAACTACCTTTTACTTTAATAATTTTTAAAAGAATTTAACTATCTGAAAACTACTCAACTGGTTTAAATATCATATTTTAAGATATTTTCGGAATAGCCTCTGAAGTCCTCTTCATTCTGGATGATTTTTGCATAATTAGTAAACCATAACAATTGCGAAAATTCTAAGTTTACGAACAATTTAAATTAAAGATGACAATTTATTTCGGATATTTTTCTGTAGAGTTAACCACTTCCGAGATATTATCTCAAATGGCAAATCGTTATTCTATTGTTTGCCCTGGTCATTTAAAGATAATGGGATTTCAATACTGTCACATAGCCACAGGGTTGAGTGCATTAAGGCTTGCTTAGTGTAATCCCTTATTCCCTTTGTACCCACGAAGAAATAACTTATAAAACCATTTCTGATAACGCTTACCTCGACTATTAAGCTGTAAAAGAGTACATATTTTGTAAGATAATTTATAGCAGAATAGATATTGCATGCGAATGGAACACTGGGGCGGCAAGGGGTTCGTATCCCGGGTACCCATGGTTAGTGAGAATGATGTGAATATGTGGTTGACTTAGCTCAGGGTTTTTAGTAGCATGGAAACTCTTTCAGGGTGTGGTGAGACACAAGTGCTTTATTAATTAAGTTCGACCTTTTCTGCCGTAGAACTCAGCGTATACTTCTTAATTCTCAACTGTGACATTACAGTTTTACCGCACGCGACTATTATTATTTATTCGACTGATGCAAGGATATGTTTTTGTATTCTGGTCAGTATTAAAACAACTATTTCCCCTCTTTCATAGGTAGCCTGTTCGGCTCCAACATGGACTCTAAAAATCAAATCTTAGTCAAGTGCCTTAGAAAGCGTCCCATTGACCAGCGGAGATCATTGCTTTCTGTCCCGTTATGCCCCCTCGGGCAGGGTCCATTCTTTCCTTCGGTTCAATGCACGAATGTAACGGTATCTTGTGCCCCAAGTTCGTGACTTATACGTGTTTAAGGTATTTCTACCCTTCCCATTTTCACAGTACATTTATATTTTCTCTTCTTGATATAATTTATATTCTTAACTAAGATTTATACTTCACTTCTGAATAACTCTTTGCCCCCGTGACAAGATATGTACTGTCTCAACACATACAATAATTTTACAGTAAACTTTTCTACTTGCAGCTCACCAGCATTGATGTCACTATTTCATGAACGTAGTTAACGAGATAAACAGCCTGAAAACACGTGATTTTTCTATTCCAGGTATGACCCGATGAAATAAAATTATTGTTGCCTAATATATCTATATTCAAATAGAGAAATAAATTGCAGGTATAATTTGTACAAAATATAATTAAATCACGGAGCAATTCAGTGTTAGCCATGTTTAGGACTCCCAATACTACGTAAAGCTGATTCGCACCGCAACCTATCTCATTATTCATGCTCATGAGTAACTCTATGATGCTGTGTTTGAATTTCGTGAAATGATGCAAACATCTAGGGGAGCTGTCATTTTATTACTTTCTTTGCACGCCTATTTACATAGTATATAGAAAAATCACCTATTGTATTTGACCCAAAAATTTTAAACCGAAGCTTCATCGGAAATATGTGTTTTAAGGTCACTGTATCCCAAAAAAATTAGATAAAGGTCCATGTGTGTCTGTGGACAGCATAGCTCAACATCTAAAATACCGTTAAACAGTAAACTTGGTGTTTAAGTTTGGTATCTTTTAAAGAAACGACACGAAGAGTTTCAAGAAAATCCCACTATCCCGAACTACCCTTTACATTGAAACATTTTTGAAAATTATATTTTTCTCCAAAATGGCTCTACAGATTTTGATTAAAATACCGTATATTAAAGCTATTTACATCGTATGTAAAATATATATCCTGAATTTTCTGAGAATAGCTTCTCAAGATCTGTTCAATCTGGATGAAATGTACTTAAATTTGGGTGGCTGGTAAACAATAAGAGATAGACAAAAAGATTAGTGCACAAAAATGCAGATCTTGCCTAAACACACATTTTTTGACATATGCATATTTGTTGTATAACTGAACGTTTCCTAGATATTCCGTGTTATTGGTTTACATTTTAAGCTAATTAAACTTTTCTCAAACGGTAGGTCATTTTTCTTTCGTCTGCATCTATTTACGCAAACAAAGAGAACAGAATTTTAATTGTTTCACATAGCAACCAAATTTTAAAGAAAGTGACTTCGCCTTAGCCTAATGTATTACCTTACTTCCCTTCTGCTTACAAACAATCAAGTAATAACACAATTCTGATAATATTTATCTCAATTAGCATGTCGTGAAAAATCTTTTGTAACTGCAAGAGAAAGTCATGTTAAACGTATCAGAGTCGTTATAATATAAATGGACAAAAACGCATTTTTTAATAAATCCATAAATGTGTATTCATTGCTGTTAGAATGTTATGATCTGCCCAGGCCAGTACAACAGGTGTCTTGATGATTGTAAGGCTACGTGGATCTCAAGGGAGAGCATTTCCACTCTGAGTTTCTATGACTTGATAAACTTGGTTTAGAGGAAACAAAATACCTAAAAGACTGTACTGTACGTTTTGGCATTTTTTCCCTTGTAGTCCACCTTTAAGGTGATGCATCTGTGAAATTTGGAAAATTTGCAGTATGCAAGGTATTTTTTGAAATTTATACCAGTTATTATATGCAATAATAATTATATTTTTGCCGTATATCATAGTTTTAGCTTGAATTTTTATTTGAATATTAATTTGATATTGTGCAAATTCATTGTTCTGATAGAAATGAGTCATGTGATGCATTTTTAAAACTTTTCACATAAAATGTTTAAGTTTTACAATAAATGAGTTTTCAAACAGATCAATCATATCATATTTTTAGATTAGCCATAATTATATGTATAACAATTATTAGTTACCATACTCTCCAAAACTCTTCTTTTTTTAAAATTTAATCACATATATTTCAAAATAGAAGTATTATTTCAAAAAAGTATATGCTCATTTTCGTTAGTGTACATTTGAGAGGCAGTATGAAAACTTTCAAACAAATTAGTAAAAAGTTGCATTTTGAGTATGAAAAAGTGTTGGAGAAGAGTTTGTGAGAAAATAAGATTTAAATTTGGACGTGCCTATTAGCAAGCATGCGCCTGCACATTTATAGCTTCAGTTAATTGGTTGTTAATGTGAAACAAGTGGAAAAATAATATATTTTCTTAAAGTTTAGAATTAATATTAATTTATTATGAAAAAAATATTTTTATAATTTTTCACAATTTTGGTCAAATTTCGCTGATGCATCACCTTAATATATATTATGCAACATTTAGAAGAGGAACAGGGTCCCTCAAAGATGAAGACTGCACATGGTGGCCAGTTTCAGAAACAACGGAAGAAAACGTATTGAAATCAGAGCACATGTAGCGGGAATTTTGAATGCGGGATCATTTCACTTATCAGATTCAAGAAGCTTTGAATATTGGAGCGACAGCAATGAGAGCAAGTTTTAAAGAAATCTTCACGATAGGAAGATCTGCAGTCTTTGAATCCTCCACCACCTCATAAATGAGCAGAAATATGCACATGTTCTATAGTACCAGGGAATTATAGTGAAGATCCAGAAACATATTTAACATCGAAACAGTTGATGAAAACTGGATGCACCAATATAACCCGAGAACCAAAGGATAGCTAGTCATCGGTCTGGGTCTTCCTAGGAGAACATCGTCCAACAAAAGTGAACAGAAAATTTTGGCCAGAAAAAAATATGGTCTTTTTTCTCAGCTAGTGGTAATATTAGTGGCAATTATTCTTGAGGGACAAAAACGGTCACACCACCAAAGTCTGCCACAGTTCATTGAGCTGTCAGCAGAGCATCCTAAGACTGGTGTACTTGGAATTTTGTTGCATCTCTGTTCAAACTGCATGATGAAATAACTTAATTTCTGAGCGAAATATCTCCCCATCCTCTCAACAGTCTGCTTGTGATTCTTTTTGTTCCCCAAAATATAATAAAAATTCCATATGAATCATCTTTAACTGCAGTATTTGCTTACAAAGTATGCACTTGCGCTTTCTTCAAAGAAGAAGAATGCGTTCAGCATCTGAATCATGAAAGTACGGTTTATAAAATGTCAGACTGACCATCGTACCCCAAATAATTTGCATCTAAAGGTCTAAAAATACTATAACATATTTGACTTTTTGGACAATAGTCATAATCCCGAATGGAAATTAATCGTATAAAATCTTCCACAGGGGGAACCATCAGTTTCATTGTATACCCTTGTTAAGATTCATCCTACCGAGTTTTTGAAAATGCTGAAAATCATATAAAATGAATTCACATGTAACTCTAGGCCAGGCGACTCCAATTTGCTTGGTTTGTGTCGGAGCAAACAGGTTACTCCTACTTTTATGCCTACCCTAGGAAGAATCTTTCTTATTTATAGAAAGTGATGGAATAAGTGTGTAGTTTGCTGCAAAATTTTGCACACAGTAAATAAAATGTGAAGCTCACTACTATAAATTTCGTTACAAATTTATCCTCATACTAGTGGCAATACAGTCTGATAAAAAGGTATTAATCAAGTTAAAGAGCCTATTGTATATTATGTTAAAATTTAACAATTGTCATTAGTTTTTTCTAAATCTATCAACTACCATCAAAACCCATGAAAATATCTTATGGTCATATGCGAATTATAATGCAAGATACATATTAAAGATGTTTTTCTAGCATTCATGAACATAGAATAGTTATATTAGCTGATAAATTGTGGATTACGCAAAATATATCATACTGCCACAGCACTGAAGGAATTATCTGTTCTATCTTTTCGCACAGTTTGTTGCGCATGTGCACTAGGTGATTTGCAGGAGTATCGAGCAAATTTTCTCTCTGCTTTGCTTAAAGGGCAATCACACATACCCCTGCTTTAGGCCTAAGAAATATGTATAAATTTGGAAAGTGGATGAGAAAACGGTCCACTCTCTGCTGACGTCAGATGTTGATGGCCACCATCCCATTAGTTGATTCATAATGACAGAACGTCATGAACTTCCGAAATCAGGCCTCAATTTCAGAAGAAATATTATTTTCTGGAGAGAACATTTTCAATAAGGTAAGCAGTCTTTTTGACGTCAGTTGCTGATCTCTAGAGCATACAATTTTAAAACTAAGATTGTGGTGGT
The DNA here is from genome assembly GCA_030762935.1 of Hymenopus coronatus. NCBI lineage: Eukaryota > Metazoa > Arthropoda > Insecta > Mantodea > Hymenopodidae > Hymenopus > Hymenopus coronatus. The sequence continues at coordinate 54,304,463 of CM060892.1, read as the reverse complement.
AAATTTACTAAGAACAATTGTTGCTATAAGCCACATTAATAGATGCAGTTGTCTTTATACTTTGTTGTCATTTTTCGTATGTATGACTAGTGACCAATCCGCCATTCACAGTGGAATTTTGAAGCGTATTTATTTTCTTTTTGTCATTTTAATTCCCACTAAAGTATATGGGAAAGCTTCCACTTTTGTCTGTTTCTTCCTCCGGTAAAGAAAGTAGTCAATTAATGGACACATTATTTTCAAACATAATGATTCTTTTAAGTCTTTCAGAGCTTAAATCTCTTCTTTCTCGATAAGGCTTTGATCCCGAATACGATTTTGAGCTCTGGTTTTAATAAAATTGTAACAGAGATTTGCGATTTTGGTTGATAAGTTTGTGTTTGACCACCTTGCAAATATTTGTTTCTGCTGCCAGTATTTACTGAACTAAAACTCGAACAACATCTTTTAGACAGATGTTTGGGTTTACTTGCCTCGCAAGTTTTCACATGTTTTATTCCCTTGACTCCAGGTATTTGCTTTTAAAAGAGCAAGTACAACTAATACTTCTTTTATTCTCTTCACCAAATTATATCAATGGGCTATACATATGTTGCTTGCATGCCTGTATGCCTTGTGAATCTGCACAGTTGCGAAAGGGAAGAGTCGTGGACTCATATTCTGGCAAGAGGAATGGAGGGAAAGGTATTTACCGCGTTCCTTTACCACCGCGATTGGAGAGTTAGGAGCATGTTAGACGCTACTGGCAGGCATAGAAGACGCGGAGAGGATAGGTAAATTTCTGCGTAAGTCGAGACAGCTGAAATCTAGATGACTGATAGTAGGGACGATGGGGCGATAAGAAGAGCTAATAATGTTTTATATATTTTATGTCATCCTTCTTGGTAATTATATATCTCGCATAAGTGTATTTGTTTACTATAATAGGTTAAACTGATGTCTCGGACTACGGTTTATTGTGTATAACATACTGTATTTGAATAACTAAGTTTGTCTTTTTACTTTCTCTATATGTACTATGTACATAGTATATAGAGAAGGTATTGCACTCCACCCAAAAATTCAAAACCGAGATTTCTCCGGAAATATATGTTTTAGGGTCACCTGTATCCAAAAAAAGCATTTTCAGAAAGAGGTCCATGTGTGTGACTGTGTGTCTGTGAACACGATAACTCAAAAACGAAAAGTCGGTAAAATACAAAGTTGGTATTTAAGTTTAGAATCTTCCAGGGATGCAACGCGAAGATTTTGAGAATAATCCCCCCACCCCAAACTTTCCTTTACATGCAACTTTGTTTTCGAAAATTTTGATTTGCTCAAAAATGGCTCTATACAATTTTGATTAAAATTTCGTATATTAAAGATATTTACCTGGCAAATAAAATGTATATTATGAATTTTCTGGGAATATCCTCTGAAGACTACTTTATTCTGGAGGAATTTTACGGAATTTCGCATAACTGCTAAATCGTAAATGATGGACAAAAACTTACAACACAAAAAATGTAGAGCACCCTAAAACACACAATTTATCTTATATACATTTTTTTCGTGGACTTGATCGATTTTTAGATACTCGTTTTTGGTTTCAGCTTTAAAAAACAATTTTCTCATACACGAATTTGTCAACTCCTGTCCATTCAAACAAAGGAACATCAGTCACATAGCAACCAACTTTTGACTATCACTTTAAGCAATAGTACTCCCTTATTTCGCTTCTACTTAGCAGGAATAAAGTAATAAGACTATTTCTGCTACATTTTTTTTCGATTAGCAGGAACTCAATAGAAGCACAAGCTTTTTAACAATTTGTTGTAGAGATATAGAGAAAGTCATGAGAATGGAGCACATAAGATTTTTATTTTCGTGATTACATTTCAGTGAAAGCCATTTCACATTTTGTTTAATCCTGTTAGGTGTATAATAATAAGTAATAATTATAAATAATAATCATAATAATCATAATAATTATAATAATTATAAATAATGAATGATTAATAATAATAATAACAGTAATAATACACTAAATACGCTGCTTACTCTTATGTGTGTTACCTTAATGTTTTGATTTACCCTTCAGAGGATCTAGTCTCTAATGATAAATAAGAGCAGCATTTACAGTTACAAAAGCAGTTATTGATGAACATCGATAGCTGACTTTACTCTCTCAAAAAACAAAGGCTCTGTAACCGGAGTGGAAAGAAGTTAATTACGTTTTCGGTCTCTTGTATATCGTCACAGACTCCAATAAAAGTTTGGAAACTGCAGATTCTATCTCCGTTTTTACTGATATACAAGAGATGTGCAACGAAGGTAGACAGCGCTATTTGCTCACTCGCCACTGACCTGTGTTTGCTTCAAATTGCCCCGTTGAATTCGGCAACTTTTTCATCGATGAAGAGTTATCTGCACTCGTGAATTGGTCTTAGTACCAAATACAAGTCCTTATAACAGGATGAAAATAATTCAAGTAGTTATCAAACTGGTAATGGTGACAAATAACATCTTATGAAATGGTTTAGTAAAACCTTTCAGGAAAAAATTCAGGAATCAATTTCTACATAACTGAATCCTTTATCTTGCTGTCTCACATATTTTTTTAAGAAAGCCAAACAATTTATTTTTGTAGGTTTCTTTGGATAAAATTGCCACCAAGATCACCAACGTAGTAACATCTGATCTCATGGCAAATGTGGTAGAGCATCTACCTGGAGAATTTATATAAAATCTGGCATGTGAATCTGTAAGCGTGTTTGTCTAGAGCTCCAACTGCTTAACCAATTGGCCTATATCAGAACTGTTACTGTCTAGATTCCAAAGTATAATATATTTCACACACTTTCCATACGATATATTTATAATCCTAATGACCAGAATTATATAACGGAGTTTTTATTGAAAACTGACCTAAAATTAAAATAATGTCAACTCTCTTGCCTCAACCCGGAGTTCAGTTTGAATCCCAGTTTCCACATTGCTTCGCTGACAGATTTTTATTATTTTTTATAGGGGCGATGCCGAGGCCAAATGTTAAGACCTAGACGGTCCGGGTTCGATATTAACCGCAAGTGGTATTTGTGGTGGATGAAGCGGCGTCGAGGTGCGTTTTCTCCGATTCTCAGGTTTCCCCAACCATTCATTCCACCAACTGACACAGAATATAGGTACTTTTGTCATCCATTTCACTTTCATTTCATATTATTCATTTTCAATCATTCTATCTCACCCTATTGATTTATGACTGATCCAAAACCTCTGCTCGTCAACAGGCGTCTGACCCCAGGCGCTGCCTTGTATACGAAGAGGGTAAACAAAGAAAGAAAAAAAATGCATTTATTTTTTAAGTATCAAAAAAAAAAAAACATTTAATAGTGTTGTAGCTTTAAATCCACGAACTCGCCTTGCAGACATTTCAGGGTTCATTTGTCTTACATCAGTTTTGTATATATACGGTTCATAACTAACAAGATAATTTTAGTACTGCTGTTTTTGGATTCAAAACAAAGTTCTGAAACCTAGGGTTTAAAGATATGATTTGTAACTGCTTTATAGAAGAATACACCAGTAATGCTCATGGAGTCAGGTTGGAAAAGTCGAACTGAGAAGAAATTATGGCCAAATTCAGCTTTAATAGCTTTGGAAAAGCAGCATTCATTTTGACGTTCAAATGCATGGAATTAAAACGTACGAAAACGGATATTGCCTTGCCCTTAGGCACATATCTCGACATTGACCAAGCTATGAGTATCATTCATTTCTAAATATCAAACGAGAGAGCGAAATAGGATGGGATATGAACAGCGATGTATGTGCATATCCTGCAGAGAATATCCTCACCTTTCGGAGCAATTAAAAACAAGTTTGGCAGGTCGAGGGACGAGATTAGTGATGGAAATTCGCGACTATCCTCTTTCGCAATATGCAGCGGGAACAACTGACTGTAATTTCTCTCGCACCACAACCCTGAATAAAAGGAGAAGATGAAAGAGGACTTGAAAGGGTGTGGTCATTTCAAAGGGGGGCTGATGGACCACACCCTGCAAACGTAGTACTCCTTGCCCAATCATCCCAGGACAAAGTGGTTTAGCGACCAAGGAGATTCTGCATCCTTACAAGCGAGATCTCTGCAAGCTCCTAATGACCCAGGAAAGTTTCAAACCACGTAGTTTATATTCAAGTTATAATATATACTGTTGAACATGAACCAGATCAAAGTCCCACAGGACACCACGTTAATTCCAAAAATTTTACGACTTCACTGAATAAAACTTAAGTAAATTTATTTGGTAATATCAATAAAAGCTTTGTGCAAAATAACCATTATATGTGTTCGTAGAAGATCCAAAATATTTGAATTCTTAGGTAAGTTATATACTGTAGGTATTTATGAAAATGTAGTTCATAAACTTGTTTTTTAAGAAATAATCACTGGAAATGTAATATACTGATAAAAAAGAAATTTTGTTTTAGAAAATTTAGAACTTCCATTTTTATTAATCCGTAGGTCTCTGTTTTGTTTCAATTTTTCCAGCAGTTCCCCAGAAAAAATTATTTCATCGTTTATTCCTGCCCAAAAATCAAAACTTTATTAATGAACAAAGGTGGAAATATATTACACTTCTTCCAGTATTTCTTAATAATGTTATTCAAAGGTGGCCATCAAGTACACTGGCTGCAAGAGAAATTTTTGAGATTCTCCAGAGGTAACTTTTTGGTGGAATTTTAAAAATTTACGAATTAAAATAATTTATAAGGATATATATATATATATATATATATATATATATATACCATTAATTTTAATTTTCTGAACATGTTATTTCATGTGTTTCAATAATAATATTGCAAATTTCAAACTAATTCGTATACTTGGCACCACAATGAGTAATTTTAATAACAATAAATAAAAATAATCAGATAAACAGCTTATTTTACGGGTCAAAAGGGGACCTGAACTGATAAAAGTGATTTTCTAAAGTATTGAAGCTAAAGTGTTATTATTGGCAACACAAGATATATTCATTCTAAGTTACATTCAAATAAGTCTATATATATATATATATTAATTTATTCAATTTAATTAGCTAAACACCAAATCCATTTTCTTCTATAGATAATGAACTAATTGCAACGTTTTTACTTCTTCTACATGTAATACGTATAGAGGTAGTATTGCATTTCACCGAAAAATTTCATACCGAGATTTCACCGGAAATGTGTTGAAGTCTGCGAGTAAAAATAAAAGGAACTTCAGAAAAAGGTCCGTGTATATATGTCTGGGGACAGCGAAAAGACTGCTACTTACCAAACTTGGTATTTAAGTTCAGTATGTTCCAAGGTTGCGACACGAAAATTTTCAAGAAAATCCTCCCACCCCAAACAACCATTTACATGGAAAAATTCTTGAACATTTTGTTTTTCTCAGGAATGGGTGAAACAATTTTGATTAAAATATCGCATATGAAATTTATTTTCATTACAATAAAATTATATATTGAATTTTTTGGGAATAACCTCTGAAGAACTCTCCATTCTGGATGATTTTGATGAATTTTGCATAACTGCTAATCATAAAATATAGACAAAAACTTACTACACAAAAATGTAACTCTCGTTAAGGTGATGCATCTGTGAAATTTGGAAAATCCACAGAATATGTAATTTATCCTATTGAAATTTATATAAGTTATTATACACAATTATAGCAATACATGTTTGCCATGTATCAGAATTACAACGTACATGGTTATATAAATAATATTTGTTTTACTGACTAAATCCATTGTTATAATAAAAATGAGTCACGTGATGCATGTTGAAAAACATTCACATACAGACATCCAGTCTCACAAAACATTATTGCATAAATAGATTTGTCATAAAATATGTTTTAATATTTGCGTTATTTAGTAGCGAAAAATTATTAACTTTCCGAAACTCATGATTTATCAAAATTTGATATAGTTTATTTATAAAAATTTGATCATTATTTCGAAAAAATAATATGACGATTTTCTTTAATGTATTTTTGAAAGACAGTATAATAGGTTTGAAATATATTGGTGAAAGTTGCTTAGTGTGGCATATTTAGAGTATGGAAAACTGTTGGAAAAAGTTTTAAAAGATATGAACTACTGCTTTAGTTTATTTATTTATTTCTCTTCTGCTTCCAAGGAAGCAAGTAAGATGACCATTTCTGCTTATGTTTATCTCTATCAGCATGATGTAAATAAAAGAATTATCTTTTATAAGAATAGTTTCTTTGCAGAACAGGTAGAGAAAGCTATCTGAATGGAAAAAATCAGTTTTTTATAGTACATGCCTTAATATATTTGTAACAAATTGTCTCGTTGTGGTTTTTTTGTTTTGTTTTGCTGGGTTTTTTTTAATATTTCATATCACAGAGTGAAAAAGCTATACAATAAAGCGCGTGAATATAATAATTAATTTTGAAAAATAAACTATACCCAATATAAAATTACAACTGAAAATTTTACTACACACATTTTGCACTACATTAAGAAAAATTTCAGACTTATAGCTCTACTTTTGTGGGGGAATATGAATCTTGAATACATGAAGATAACAAAACAAATAATCTCTGAGAATGTGGTTTAAAATTTGACAAAGAAGGCAATGATTTAATTGGCGTTTGAAATATGCGCTACATCTGCCCTGGAGGAATTAAATATTGTCATTATGTACATTAAATTGTGCTGTATTTTTGCTCCCAAATTTCAAAATCCGCTTTTGTTTATAAAAATCTGAGGAAAAAGTAATTTTATTCCTCTTAAAAGAGGTTATGTAAAATATGTATTCTTACTTTCAGAATTTTAATCCTTTTCACAAGTTGGTGGTCTAAAGATGTGTATTCCGTTAGCTTCAGATTTAAATTATTGCTGCATTATTGGGCTTGCTCTTAGCCTTAGAAACCTGGAGGCTCAAACAGGAAAGTGATTTTACATAAACTGAAAATCTAGGGTTGTCAACTTACATAGCGATGCAATTATCTTTCATTATTTTGCCTGCATTGAGGTTAAACTCCTACCACACGTGTATAATAATTGTTTCGGCTCAAGTTCCTTCACTTGAATTTATCTACTATTATTAGTAAGGTAGTATTATCATCACACAGTTATTTGTAATGAGATAACTGAAGTTTAGTTTTAAGTGCTCAAGTTCAGATAATTATGCAGAATACACGTTTGTTGAGGAACTCTGCTTGCTTTTTCATACTTTCTATTGCTTTTATATTTTTTATTATTTCTGTCAAACCCATTACACAAACCTGTACTGTAATATACTATTACCATCTTGCAAAATAATATACCTATTTTTAATAACTTATGTACAAAACATAACAGTACAATAACAACAATTAAGCCTAAATTACAAATACCTGTTGGCAGGTATGTCTATGATATAAAGTGTTGCCAGCTGAAGTAAGATTGTTTACAAAATTGGCAATTGGTGAAGTAATCTATATAGGAGCAGGTTTCTAATCCTGCATGAACAATTGAGTTTTTTGAAGCAGTCCTAATTGACATTTTATGTCAAAATAAACCTACATTTCAAAAGTTACAACTACTTCACTGTATTGCTGTAAAATTTAGTCGGTTCATAAATGTGCAATATTCTTAAATCAAATAAAGAGAAATCTTTCAAGTATTTTTATGTACAAGATTTTAACGTGGTTAAACAATTACTATTGTTGTTATTAAAACTATTATTGTATATTATTTAGGTTATAATACTATAGGATTTATTTTCAAAACCAGAATTAAAATCTTTAATAGCTATTAAATAAACTGAAATTTTACTGAAAAAATATTGATGTTTTATTTTTATGACCTTTGCCACATTTACTATAGCTAAATAAATTATTCTTACAAACGTTTTTCTATGTAGTTCATTTTAATTAAAATAAATATTTACTGAAATAATTACATTCACATTTCGTGTTTATGTGCAAAGGGAGCAGAGATAATCAAGTGTTTAGCAACTGGAGGTTAAATAATTTCCTTAAAATTCCATATCGTTTCCATGCAATGGAAAAAGACAACCTAAATTTCAACTAATCTCAAATAGAATGACAAACTACTGATAAATTTCAGCTATTAATAATGAAGACCTCGAAAATAGCTTATGACGCAGAAAATATTATTTCAAATGAATTGTGTATTTTAAAGCGTTCTTTGTGTTTTGTTATTACATCTTCGTTTATCGCTTAACGTTTAGTAGTTTCCGAGAGATGAAGACTGACAACAAAAACGTTTCTAAACATTTTCCATGTAAAAATTAGTTGGAGGAGGAGGTATTCTTGAAAATCTTCGTGTCGCATCTTTGGATAATACCTAACTTAATAGAAACCATTATAATTTGTTATGTCCCCAGCTTCATAGTTGAACGAAATTTTAGTTAAGTTGCAATTGGGGAACGTCATCTCAAAATAATTTGATAGCTCATTGTGGTTTGCCCGGAAAAAAACACGAATCAGTTGAGGAATTTAACACCATGTCGGTAGGATCCCATGGCAGCTCAATGGTTAGAGCAGCTCGACGAAGACCAGGAAATCCAATGTTAAAATCCCGGCTATGGCATTTCATTTTTCAGTCAATGTCTGCTCTACACACGGATAGTGTGGGAAAAACAAATAACAATCATTGAGAAAAAGATAATAGATTCTTGTTCATTAACTCGCTGATAACTAAATAACTTATACATCAATGTGTTTACAATAAAGCTTTTTTTCTTCCTACATGTGTGTTTTAAATATAATATAATGCAAGGATTTCTTTTCAGGTGTGCTCATTTTTAGCTAATAGAGGGTTAGGTTTTGCAACTCGAGGAACTAAAGGATTTTTCACGAGATAGTATTTCTGAAACCATCGAAATAATACAAAAATAATTTTATTTATCCAAGCATATTTTGAAATACCGTTGTATGAAAACAACCAAGGTGACATTCAGAAAGTTAATCTGATGCACTATATTCAGTGGATTTTTCCTCTCATTATTCAACCAACTATGCTTTCACAAGCTTAGTCTTCTATCTACTTGCATTAATCATATTAATATTTGTAGAAATAATTTTATTAAATTATAGGAGTACAATAGGCTTTAAGGGATGGTCAAATCTTAAAAGAATATCCCTATGTGTTTTCTTTGATATTCTGTTGTATCTGGAAGAAAGAAGAAACGAATAACGTCTCATTTGAGAAAATTATTGTTTTAAAATGTAAACCAAAAATGAATATGTTGAAAATTGTTAACTCCACAAAATAAATTAAATATTGTGCTTTATTTACATCTAAATCTTTTATACAGTACGGTTTTATCTCTTTCTGTTTACCAGCTATACAGAAGTCATACCGAGTGCCGAGGTCTTTAGAGGCTATTCGCAAAAAAATCATGGCATACATTTTATACGTCAAGAAAACGTTTAAAACATATGGTATTTTAATGAAAAACGTTAAGAGCAATTTTCAGAAACTGAATCGTTTAAAAAACCGAATGTGTTCCATTCACATGATTTTCTCTACAATTCTGGAACAATTTATTGTTAAAACCCATATGCTTCTATATACTTAATGCTAATCGAGAAAAAAATTAGCAGAAATAGTCTTATTACTTGCGTTCTTGTAAGTAGACGTGAAATAAGGGTGTACGATAGGTTAAAGTGATAGTCAAAAGCTAGTTACTAGATGTCTGAAGTTCCTTTGTATGGAAAGGAGTTGACAAATTCCTGTACGAGAAAAGTATAAATTTTTCAAAGCTGAAACCAAAAACAAGGAATATCTCAAAAACGAGTAACTCTACGAAAAAAATGTACATGATATAAATTGTGGGTTTTAATGTGCTCCACATTTTATGTATGATTAGTTTTTATCCATCTCTAATGGTTTAGTAGTTATGCAAAATTCCGTAAAATGCAAGACATGCATTATATTTGTCAGATAAATATCCTTAATCTACGATATTTTAATCAAAATCGTTAGAGCCTTTTTTAAGAAAATCAAAAGTTTGAAACTTTTTCCATGTAAAGGGTGGTTAGAGGTGCGGGGATTTCCTTGAAAACCTTCGTGTCGCATCCTTGGAAGATACCAAATTTAAATACCAAGTTTGGTATTTAATGGTCTTTTCGTTTTTGAGCTATGCTGTCCACAGTCACACATACACACGATGGACCTTTTTCCAAAAATGCTTCTTTTTGGATTCAGGATGCCCAAAACATGTATTTCTGGTGAAATCTGGGTATCGGATTTTGGGGTGGAATGCAATACCTTCTCTATACACTATGTACATATTACGTGTAGAGAAAGCAAAAAAAATTGTAAATGCTAGGTAGGGGATTTTCTTGAAACTTTTGATGTCGCAATCTTTGAAGGATACTAAATATCAACTTAATATCGATCAAATACGGTTAGTATTTAATCGCAGCTTCTTTTTCTGCTATGAAGATCCCACGAATACAAAAAGGCATATTTACAAAAAGGTCCGCATATGTGTGCAACCTTTCATGCGTGTTGTGTGTTTTTGTGTGTCTAAACCATATAACTCAAAAACTAAAAGTCCGTTAAATATCAATTTGATAAACTGCAATTCTGTTCATTTTGAATGATGTTTGTAAAACCGTAAAATATAGAAAAAACTTATTACAAAATATGTAATAAAATTTGTCAAACACACATTTATGGAATAGACCATCTATGAGATATTCCATTTTATTAGTTTCAATTGCACTATACTTATCTACACTTTTCCAAATTGGAAGGTGTTATTCTTTCCCTTCTGCTAGTAAAGCAAAGAGAACGAAATTTCAATTCATCACTTAGCAACCAGCTTTTTAAAAGTTTTTCTACCCCTTTAGTTGATTCCCTTTTTCCTCTTATACCTACAAGAAAATAGGTAATAATACTATTTATATTAATGTATGCCTTGATTAACATGGAAAAGCTACATAAAAGGTTTTGTAAGAAGCATTTGTTGCAGAAAAAATACAAAAATATGTGAATGGAAAATCACGTTGTTTTAATATATTTTATTTATTGAAATTTTGTAATTTTTCACAAGCATAATAAATGTTCTATACTGTATTTATTTTGAGAAACCAAATATTACACCATGTTCTTTGGAAATATTTGTGAATTTTTGTTTACCAAGGGTCATAAGTATTTTTTGAATAATGTAAATGAATTTTAAAAAGCGTTTTTCCAGTAAAATATCGATATCGAAATTTTGGGGGTTTGCATATTTCCTTTTCTTATGAAACTACAATATAAAAAGATTAAGATAATTGTACAAGTTCCTCTAATTCAGCGCAAGCTGTTGATAAGTTGCCGGCCAATCCCCCTGCTAATGCCGACAGCTGAAGAGTGCACGTCGCGCAGAAACGATTGTGTATAGATATTCTATGATTCTTTTTCAGTTAAATTATTATTTTTAAACTCTTGCAATTGATTATTTGTGTTTTGTTATTTTCCCGCTAACGTTTAATGAGGAATTTATGTTATTATTTAGCATTATTTATTTGAAGTAAAGAAAACACTTTTCTTAATAGCATACAAAGGTCTGTTAACAGAAATAAATGTATATGTTTTTTACGCACTTAATAATACGATCTTACTTATTTATTGAAGCTTCACAAAAGTATTTAAAAAGAAACTACCATATATACAAAGTTTAAAAATTAACTTGAAGTACAATTCTAAAAAAATGATGGAAGGTTGTAAATATACTAAGCATTATGGAGGCTAAAGATTACATTAAAAATACAATTCGGTAGAAATACAAAGTGTACAAATGTAGCTAACTTAAATGGAAGTATAGTTAGTTTAAAATAAATAGACAAAAATAAAATGCCAGTAACAAATTTGGACACAAGGGTAAATGAACGCCAATAACTCGGCTCTCAAATTCCCTTACGAATTTTTTCAATAATTAATTTGTTTATAATTTTAGAGTATCTAGTATCTGAAGATTTCTTGAAGCAGATTTTTGATAAAACAATTGTCCAGTGCAATCAAAAATTTAAATATCCATAAAACAGTTACATTACTTACAATTGTAAGAGATCACAAAATGTTTTCCTATTTTTTTCGAATCTGTCTTAAATTGGCAAAGTCATATTTACTCTACATACCTAAATCAGGTAAAGCACCTTTAGTTTAAAGAGTCTTAAAAAAAATTAATGATCAAATCCTTATTGACGGTAAATTATGCTTATATCCATAACCATCTCAGCTATCGCAGAATTCTACAGTGTTAAGCTATTTTGGTTGCAAAAGCGGCAGAGACATTTTATGTAGTGTATCATCTAGACCTCATAGCTAATCAGTTGATCAACTTTAATTAAACTTCCTATATTAACGCTACCGTCATTTTTTCTTTTGATGTTTACTTCATATAAGAAACCATTCATAATTATAAACATCATGTATCAATTACAATTACTAAACTAGAAACAATTTTAATATTTACGTTCATGAAAGTAAACGTAGTATTATAGTTTTGAACACTTATCAGTGAAAATCTTCAGTTGTATGTCACCTCACCTTAGAACTTGTCCACTAAATACTCTTAGATCAAGACCATTTTAACCTTCATCCCTCCTTAAAAAGTACACGATTTTTATAATTTAAATTTGTAAATGGTTTTTATTTACCCTGACATTACTATGCTCGCCCATGTTAACATGTTAACATTATAGCTACATCATTATAGCTGAAACACTTAACATCTACTTCCAAAGTTTTATGCTGCAGGAATTATTACAGTATGGTTTGAACTGCAGGTCATGTTCATATATAAATGACATGAAATATATATGTGTATATGTATGTGTGCTGTTTTGCCGTTTATTCCTTTAGTAAGCATATTTATAAACGCTTCTGTATGAAAAGGTCATCCGGAAGGAATTTGGACTCAGTGGCTATTCCCACAAAAGTCAATACATACTATTTATTATGTAAATAAATTGAATATGTGGAATTTAAATCATAACCTTTAGAGGAATTTTAGAAAACATCAAAAATTTAAAAAATCTTCCATTGAAAGATATTAAGGAGTAAGAGCTTTTTTCCCAAAATAGTCGTCCTTGCAAAATACTGAACTTAAATACCAAGTGCAGTGCTTAAACGGTGTTTTCGTTTTTGAACTATGCTGTATATAGACACACACATAAATATTTTATGAACGTACGATTCCTTAAAGCATGCAATCCTGAAAATCTTGGAATTTTTTGCTAGAGTATATGTCTTTCTGTCCTATTTATTTTAAAAATTAATAAACAAAAGCATAACCTAATGTAAAATAACTAACTTCAATTTAATCACTATCAAAGAATTCTTGCATCCAGAATATATATATATTACATTGTGGCAAACTTAAAATGTTAATACACTAAACTCGTCAGGTCCTTGGTTAAGTTTTCAATCACATGGAAGTAGTCAATGTGAATTGTGTTCATGTTTCTTCTTACGATTAATGGTGAGCCGAGACACTGCATTGTAAAGGTGTAAGGTGCTGGTATAGGATCTGATGACACTGGCCCTGCTGAACCACCCACTTTTTCACTGTCAGATTATTGAGGTTCAATGCTTTATTGCACAGTATTAGTTTACTCCCTTTCTGTTTGGTTGTTTCCTTCTGCCCCTCAGTTTATGGAGCATCTTCATGAGGTCGCTGTCTAACGAGTGACCACAACAAAGACCAAAACTGGGAGATAGACCTAAAGCTCTACATCTCATCAGCCATCTTGGATAATAGCTAAACCAGAGATTGCAGGACCCCCAGGCCCAACAAGTCTCATAATACATAGGTTTCCATAAAATGTGTGAATAAGAAATTTCGCGAACCAACGGAAGATTGTAAATATATGCCTTGTGGAAAATTCTGTGACAAACATTACATCACAACAATGCGAAGATAACTAAACCTATAAGAAACTACAACAAAGATTTTTCTCATTATTGTTACTATTATTAATAAATAGAAATTTTAAATGGCGTTTAAAGAATTATATTATATTACAACGAGCAGTGGACGACCAGCTCTAAAGGAATCGCCAGAAGAGAAATCGTCTCTCCCAACAGTTGAATGAAGTCTACAGTGTAGAAATATCACACCAGCCTTCACATAGAGTTTGGTAAACTTGATTTTTAGTTTGAAAGATTCAAGATTAAAACACAGAACGGATATCAATGTATACGTACTGAATAGCAAACTGTTGAACAAGGTTTTTTTTTTTTCACTGCACGGTTCAAGAGCTTAAGAAAAATCTTCGGTGTACACTTACATTTTTGTAATATTAGACATGAGATATTTAGAAAAAAACTGCCATACGAAATTCTAAAAGTTTTTATGTCTATTTATAAAACTTCATTGTATTATTCTTATAATACACATTATTTATTTTGTTTTCTTCCACCAGCATGACCTGCATCCAGCCTGTGGCTAATATGTACTTAATGTTGTGAATTGATTTGTATTAAAACTATAACTCTAATATATATTCGGTGAAATAGGGCTTTATGTATTTTTATTTTAAATAAATAAAGAATATTAAAACTGAAGTTTATTGAAGTTATAGTGGTATCGACATTGATATATAGTAGTGAAACCTGGGTACCAACTCAGAGAATATCAAGTGAAATGCTGAAAGATATTCAAAAGAGGTGTAAAAGGCTGCACCAGAGGAAATGAAGATATAACATTTCAACAGTCATAGAAATTAAATATTTTTTTTTTAATTAAGAAGTATTCAATCAATAAAATTAAACTTCTCAGTCCTTAATATATCAATTCTTCTTCACTGCTGTTATTGTGATGGATTCATTCTCGTCCTCTGTCATAAGCATGACTATAAGTGATTATATTTTGCGCCTAACAAATGATTATAAAACATTTAGCAAACATTTTTCTTTAATGCGAAACTCACTGTTTTATGAAGGTATTAATATGTAATCACAGGTCTCAGTTACGTAACGTTGAACTTTCTCGAGCTTGATGAATGAGCTTACGATATCTTGAAATATGGTTAAACTATCTATATAACAATATAAAAGTCAATCTGTTAAACTGTGAAAGGGTGTAAAATTACCCCTATTTATTTGGCTAAAATTACTTTTTGAGAAATAGCAATGAAAGAGCCTCATTTTGTAGAACCATGCACTTTTCATTCCCCGGTGCCTAAATAATTTTTATGGGGTTTATTTTTTCAAGTGAAAAATATTTACCAAGAGAAACAGAATAGCTCTCATCTTTGCATTTCTAAAATTGTTTGAAAGCTTGGACTGCTTAAAGATTATTACAAATTCGAGAAGAAAAAATAAGACTTCATTACAAACACCACTCATAAAAAGCAGGAATATTTAAAAAAATAAATTATGAAGGAAAATGGCTATGATATTTGTATTCTTTACCGAAACTTAGGTTATGGAAAGATATCGTCCATATATGTCTATAAGTAACCTGCTAATATGGTATTCACAATTTCTATGTGAAAACAATAAATTTGTGATATAAATACATCGCATCAGAAATTGTTGAAGTCAACCAGGTGATATTATTGAGCCTAAAATTAATTTTGGAACTTAGTAAATTGCTGAATAAGCTATGTGAGACAGCAGAAGTTTCGCATAGATATTAATATGAATATTTTAAAAACGCATTTTAGACTATCCAATAAAACTGTAAATCATAAAATACAACATTAAACAAAATATTTATACAGACCTAAGTGACTATGTCTGTGCTGAAATTTCAAGAAGAGGTAACCGAATGTATTCAACAGTCACATTTTTGTTTCTGGTAAAAAGGTAATAGATCTGCGTATATCCGATTTTAATAATAGCTGCATGCTGCCTGCATAGAAAATTAATATTAGAACCAATTCTTTATTTGAAAGCAATACCGTTCAGGAAAGTAAATATAATTTGCTGAAATTTCTTACAAAATATATACCAATTGCAACATTCATTTTCATCTTCCAAAAATACTATTATTTTATGTTTGAAAGCATTACAATAGTGAACACAAAATATTAGTTTAAAATAGTATATTGTGCACAGTATATGCATAAACGTAACACGTATTGATGTGTGAATATTAATTAGAATAATTTTAAGTATTTCTGAGATTCAAGATTTGAGTCGATGACAAAAAGCTTCAGATTGCTCTAAAACTTCTTGGGATTCGTTTCAGATTTTGTTCAATATCAAATGCCCTGAAGTATCTACATTTCAAGCACATCTGTAAATTTGTTCCACAATGGTATGTTGCTCTATGAAGAATGCACTTGTGAAATAAAAGCTAAACTTAAATCGTACAAGATAAATTTATACATAAAGGTTTCACATGTAAATTTATTTCATACTTATTATACACTTTGTTACATATTTTTTCTTGAGATTCACTACTGCTTCCGTAAATTAAGAGGTCATTAAATGTTTTGAAAATATACGCAATAAACATTTAAAAATATAAATCATATAATGTTTCTTTTCAAAGAAAATTATTCAACGTCTCATCTTTAAGACCATTTTCTTTCCAAATGGAAATAATGAAAATGCATTGTTCATAAGCCATCTACTGAGGTTCAAACAATTGAATCGATTTTTTTTTTTTTTTTTTTTTTTTTTTTTGGAGAAGAGAAAAATGTCGTATGTGATCAAATCAGGACTGTAGGGAGAAGGGACTAAAATTTAATGTTGACTCCTACAGAAATATGGTTGTTTCTACTTCAGTGGTAGTGGACAGGGGCGTTGTCGTGGTGTAACAAAATTCCACCCAGACCATTCTTAGAACATGTTCTTAGTTCACTGAAGACTTCTGACAACATTTTTGTGATGAATCTCCTGGCACATTGTTTTTTTGCCAAACGCAATTTTTCATAATGTGGTCACTAGCTTAGAAGAACAGCAGATCACCTCCTTGCCAACACTAGCTCGACTGACTTTTATCGGGGAAGCTCCAGGTGGACGAATGTCGCTTAGTTTGGAGAGTATTCACCTATATCCAGATTTCATCACCTGTTACGATGGAAATATGTTTTTGAAAAGTTTCCTGTATTTGCTTGGCTACATTGACACGTGTCTGTTTTTGTTCACTTGTGAGGTGATGAGGGATCGAACAACTGTTACTGCAGAGTTCCTGACATGACATTTTTCTTTAAGGATGGTGTTCACTGCTCTCGATCTAATATTCATGGGATCTTAAAACTGATATTTCAATACTTATTTTCCTGCAACATACTCTACTTCCTCACTTTTAAACATCATTGCTGTTACAGGCGCCTTGCACGGTTTCCGAAGAAATCCCTTCAGAGGAAGCCAAAGAACGAAAATGCTCTACTAGATTCATTCTAACACATAGCATAGACACATATTCAGAAGCCACTGCACATCGTGGAGCGCATTTAGCTTGCACACTTATTGTTTAGACTTCAATCTAAAGATAGGAAGACAATTGTCCATTGTTGCCCATTTTCAAAACTTTCAGAGTGGCCCTTGCAAAAGGCGATCTAGGGGAAGAAAAATGAAGTTTCAACAGGTGAGCAAACTGTCTCGGGTAATTGTAATTTACGACTAATAATAAATATGAACCAATGCTTACTTTATTTCTAGTTTATAGCACTATCAAAATTAAATTTTGCGTTATTTCACAAATACACAGCTTCCCATTTAAATATATAAGTGAACAAAGTCCTCAAATTGGCTTTACTTAGTTATTAAAATGGAATATGCACTGAAAAATAAAATGTTATGGCCAAAAGGTTTTAATGCATCATACAAAGGGTATTCAAAACGATTTCTAAGTGAGATCCCTAACGCCAAGATAGCAATTTTATCTTCACAACCCTATAATGTACCCACCATCTCTCGCCACACACAGTTGTAAACGCTGCAATAACTTAACTACGGTGTCCAGGCACAGCCATTGTCACAAGCGCTGAATTTATGAAGTTTGAGCAAAGTCTGGCGCTCCCTTAAATTGTTTCCAGCAGTGTAAGATTGCACTCGAAGATCTCAACAGTAATATGTCGATTTTCCTTCACAAGTTCCTCACTCTTTGAATTATTCTCGTTCACATTTGCAAGATCGGTGAGTATCAAATGAACACAGTAACCATGAATAACTAAAAAGCGTTTCATATTAAATTATATAGAAATGGGAACTAATAGCTTCATACATTTTTGCACAAAAACGACATTTAAAATGTTTTCATCACAACTCTTTTTTTTATGAAACTTCTTAATAAGTACAACACCACTGGACTGTAATCTGTTATGCTAAGTGCTGCAGCGTCTTCTTTTATTTAATCGCCACTTACTTTTAACTACCGTCTTAAAATGTAGAGTATGTTTTGATAGTTAATGAGAAAACGGCCTTGGAAATGATTGCAGCACGATTAATATTGAAAACGGATGTACCATAGGATCCTGGTGTAACACTTGGAATGATGAATAAAATAAATGGAGAATATATAATTGTTGAATTTTATATCACTATTAACTTGGAATTTTGGTACATTGTGTGTCAAAGCGACTGGTATTCAATATATTACACACCTCCTACCAGCACAGTGACTGTCAGTAAGCAGGTTGTGTTAGCTTTATTTACTTATACCTGTGGGCCTAGTTGACCACAGGGCACACCAGGTCCCAAGTTATGATCTTGCACATAACAGTCTGCAGTTCAAGAGGAAAATTTGTAGGTTAATTTTGTTTTTCATCTACAGCAACTAGAGAGTAACATGTCACAGGTGTAAACTATATTCTTGGGGTAATTGCGGAAAATTCCTGAAATAATGCTAGTTTTAAGATATTTCTTTTCTGTTCAGCGTTATTTTAAAGCAGAAGTATTTCGTTTTTGTTTCTTACTAAGCAAGGAGATTTACAGAAAACATGACATAACCTTGCAGTGGTATTAATATTTGTACATTGCATACTTTTAATTCTGTGGTAACAATTATTTTAATACAAATTATTTTTTTTCGTAAGTTTTTAAATTCACAGACGTGAAAATGGTACCTTGTAAGAGTGGTTTCCATTCTACAATAACAGTCGAGACCAGTGAAGAAACAATTAAAATATACATAGAAATAGAACAAAGAGTGATATTTCTTAATTAATAATACAATTTTGTTATATTTAATTTCAAGAAGTGAAAATAGTATACTCACCGAAGCTACAAAATTATGTATCTATATTTCACAAAGTTTGCAGAGTGGAGAACAAAATGTATTTACTTTCAGTACAGAACACTTTGATTGAACTTTTTACAAAAGGTTTCCTTTATTTATTCACACTTTTACAGCTTCATATATTATAAGTAAAGAGAGTAAATACATTCATGGGTTTCTGTGAAATTTGTAAAAATTCAGATGAAGGATTTTGTAAGCTATGAAATCTAATTTCACATCTTGAAATACTGATTTTGCCTTCTGTTTAATATGCTTATCGCTTATTAACAATTAAAATTGCTTTGAAGAGTATTAGGCAATAATTAAGCGACACAAACAGTCTCATTTCAATAATATAGGAATAACAATAAGTGCTCATTTTCGCATGGAATTGAAACCCTCTTAAACTGAAATGGTGAAAACAATGATAGTCTCATGCTAAGGAATAGTGATGAAAATAAAATACTCTATTCCTTATTGACGATACAGTACAAGCATATTTAGAGTGCGCAGCAAATTCTGTAGCTTAGCAGCGTTTAAAGTGGCAATCCTGCACCTACTGTCAATTGGAATCAGTGGCATTGATCTTGATTCCTAGGAGCAAATGATTATATGATTTCAGCTTGATGCACACATAAATGAAGTTGTATAAATAAGTAGTTTAGAATACTTTTCCTGTGATCAAGCCGTGTGCAGGGATTTTTAAAGGAACATTTAAATAATTATGAAAATATTTTTCTTAACCTTCATACATCCGAATTGCTGATGTTAAAATAGATGTTGGGAAAAATCATTTTTCTTATATTAATTTAGCTTGATATTAATCAAAGTAATCCTAAGGTCATAAAATTAGGACATACAAGAAAATTTGATAATAGCATTCATATTGCTCAAGCAGATGAAAACAAACTATGATCGCAAATTTGCTCGTGGTTCCTTTTACTGGAGAAAATGAGTATCAGCTATCCTTTCAGATATCTCCTCTGCTGAGATAGTTTCCTGACACACTGTATTTGTAACATATACCTTTAATGCTGATTTAGTTCTCTTAGGCTTTTTAGTATATGTTCTTCATGGAAGTATCTTTACCTGTTGCAAGTCACATTTCTTGATTCTTCCATCTTTACTGGACACCCAATACTTCTTCTCCCTATAAGATTATAACTAATAATTTCAAATGCAAGTCTAGCGAGATATCCATTTATTTCTAAATTAATTGATTCATTTAAATTTAATAATGCTGTCCTATAGATGTGCGTATTGTGAAATACATTCTTAAACAGAAAGACATTATGATTTGTGAACTTCGTGAAAAAGTTACAATTTTAAGTCGACATGTTGAGTTGTTGGAAAACTGCATTAAGGACCCCATTCAACCCAGTAAGGAGGTCGGAATAAACAAGCCAGCCGATGCACCGGATAATTCACAGGTACTTAGTATCAAGAATACTAGGAAAAACCCAAGTAAGTTTGACAATGAACACAAAGTGACTGATAGTTGTAAAAATGGTAGTGAAACATCTGTACATTCTAATGAAAATGGCGGAACAATGTTGACTGTTAAAGACAATATTAATGAGCATCCTATTAACGCCAAGTTACCTCAAGAAAAGTGGGCTACGGTTGTGGGAAGAAAGCAAAAACGTATCACAGTGGTTGGGAATAATAATGAATCTACTACAGATAGTTTTAAATTGCAAGGTGTACCAAAAATTATAGCTTTACATGCTTATCGTCTTGTTCCAAAAACAACGGTAGAACAAGTTGTCAATTCTCTTAAAGGTAGTTTTCCAGAAGTTAAATGCGAATTGTTGCAATCTAGACATCCGGAACTTTATTCCTCTTTTAAAGTTGAAGTGATTGAGGAACATTTGGAAGCAGTTATGGATCCTACATTGTGGCCGAAAAATGCTTGTGTTAGACGTTTTTTATACCCAAGAGTAAATTTGGAGAAGAAATTGTGATTTCAAAATGTGATGTCAAAAACAGTAGCAAAAACTTTAAAGTTATTACTTTGAATGTGCAATCTATTATGAACAAAATTAACAACATCGATTTATTTTTAAACATGGAAGACCCAGACATTGTATGCTTTACGGAACATTGGCTATCCGGCAACAGTTACCCGCATTTTATGGGATATAAAGTGGCAGCTGCATTCTCGAGAACTAAACATATCCATGGCGGTGTCATAATTTACTGTAAATGTGAATTAACTGTAACTGAAATTAATATCATGAGTATTGCAGAAGAAATTCACTTTGAGTGTGTCGGCACAAAAATGTCCGTTAATGAATTTAATTGTGTGGTTTTGTGTGTATATAGGTCACCTGTTGGCAGTATAGATAAGCTAGAACAAATTTTAAAACTAGGAACTAAAATAAGCAATAAAGTTATTCTTGCTGGAGATTTTAACGTAAATGCTAATTTAAGAAGTAACTGTACTGATAGACTTTTTGATATTTTCAAATCTTTTGAGATGGTATCTCACAATGATGAGCCTACTCATCAAGGGACTATTAATGCCAGTACAATAGATTATATAGTATCCAACATAGACCAAAATAAATGCTTCACCCAGATTACAGATCCTCATATCTCTGATCATTATGCTGTTATCTTTAATTTTAAAATTGATGTGGTAAATAACCATGCAGCGTTAAATGATGTAATTTATTATAGAAATTTCAGTTTGAATAACCTCGAGTTTCTAAATTGGATGCTGGGCAATGTTACCTGGTGTGACGTGTATGAAGCCACAAATATAAATATTGCTTTTAATAGTTTTCTAGCAACACTGTGCTATTATTTTGAAATTGCATGCCCAATGATACGTAACATAAATAATACTAACAATAAGAAGTTGTCTAAATTATGGGTTACTGAAAAAAATCATTAATAGTACCAAAAACCTGAAAAGCCTGTTTCTACTTCGAAAGCAGATGAACTGTGAAGTATTAAATGTGATATATAGAGAAGAGAAACGTAAGCATAAAATACTTGTATCTGAGTGCAAAAGAAGCTATTATAGCAATGCAATTTCCAATTCAGATAATAAACCAAAACATATTTGGAAAAGTGTAAATAATAAATTAGGGAAACAACTAAAAATATGATAAGTAAGATACTTGACGATAAATATACAGAGAATCCACTTATGATTGCCAATGCTTTTGCTAATCATTTTTCCACTATGATTTCAAATAAATTAAACCAGCATCTTCCAAATGTAAATGGTCAAGCCACTTTAGGTACCTTTAACAAGCAATCTATGGTTCTCTTTCCTGTAACTGAATTGGAAATAGAAAAAAATATTAAACAGATTAAAAATACAACAGCAGCTGGGTACGACCAAATATCTGTAAATGTTATAAAAGCTATACTAAAGAACATCATTACTCCTTTAACATATTTATTCAATTTCGCTATACTGACAAGTGAATTTCCAGACTGCATCAAAATGAATATGATAGTACCAGTATTTAAAAATGGTGACGCATGTAACATAAGAACTTATAGACCTATATCATTGTTAAGTTTAGTTTCTAAAATATTTGAAAAGATATTGTATAATAGACTCCTTAAGTTTTTAATAACTACAATGTGTTAACTGTAAATCAGCATGGCTTCATACATGGTAAATCAACTAGTACTGCCTGTGTTAAACTTATTGATTTTATACATGATTGTATGGATCGAAATATGCATGTAATTGATCTGTTCTTTGATCTCAGTAGTGCATTTGACTCGATAGATCATCTGTTTTTAAAAACCAAGCTTTATCATTTGGGTATAAGGGACATGGTGAGTGAATTAATTATGTCATTCGTTAGATCCAGAGAATCTGTAGTTAAAGTGAAGAACTATTATTCCAGGAAGTTTTCCCCTAGTTATGGAGTACCACAGGGTTCGGTCTTGGGACCTTTGTTGTTTATTTTATATGTTAATGATTTAGAACATCACAGTGATGTAGACTGTTTAACTATGTATGCAGACGATACTTCAGTTGCAGTATGTGCCAATACCATCGATGAACTTGATCTGAAAGTTATAAATTCTGTGAATTCTTTTAAAAAATGGTGCATTGCAAATACACTTATTTTAACCCTTGACAAAACTGCTTGCTTGTATTTTAATAACAAAAAGATTTTAACAAATATAAATTTTAATATGGGTGGTACTATTTTAAAGTGTCTTGACAAGGCGAAATTTTTAGGCATTGTTTTAGACCAAAACCTTACTTGGCATGAACAGATGGATTTTATATGCACCAAATTAAACAAAGCATGCTTTGCTATTAGATGCCTGAAAATGTGTATGGATATTAACTGCTTGCTTGCTGTATATTATGCCACTGTACAATCAATTTTATCATACAATATTTTAATATGGGGATCTGCAACTGAAGTAAATAGGATATTTTTAATTCAGAAGAGAGTGCTAAGAATAATATTTAATATGAAGCCAAGAGATTCATTAAGACATGTTTTTAAACAATTTTATATTTTTACTTTCACTGATTTATTAATATATAATGCTGCACTATTTTATAAAAACCACTCATACTTATTCACTCTCAACTGTGACGTTCATAATCATTTTACTAGAAGTATGAATGACATCCATATAGAAAAATATAAAACAACTAAATACTCAAAATCACCAAAGTGCCTCATAAGTAAAATTGTCAATGCTCTCCCATATGAAATTATTAAAATAGATGACGTGTGTAAATTTAAAAGATCACTACGTTCTTTTTTACATGACAAAACTTTTTATTGTTTAAGTGAATTGTTTAATTAATGTACATTTTATGACGAATCTATCTGTACAGTGTATGGCAACAGACAATCCATCCATCCATCCGTCTGCCTCTCTGTCTGTCTGTCTGTCTGTCTCTCTGTCTGTCTGTCTGTCTCTCTGTCTGTCTGTCTGTCTATCTATATTTGGAATCTTATTTTATGTATCCTTGAAGTCATCCTCATCCTATATATTAAATTGAGCACTGATATTTAAAAAAAATTAATTTCATATATTTTATGCTTTATTTTGTACTCCTTATTGGTCATTTTATATTGTTAAAATTGTCCAATTTTTTAATATAACTAAGTTTCCATTTGGTAGCACTGAGTATGCATCGTATGTTCATTTTCTTGCTCACGATATTTACTCGTAATTTAAACAGTTATTTTATATCTCATATCTTATATACGTTGAAAGCCCTACCTTTAATTATATAATCAGATTGAACTAATTAGCTGTTTTTGTAACTTTTCTTTAAAGCTAGTTACACAATTTTCATCGTCTGCAGTCGGTCTGAGTAGCTCATTCGGTAAGGTTTTGGCCTTCTGATATCAAAGGTCGCTGCTTTAAACCAGGCCCAGAGCGATGGCTTTTAAGCCTGCTCCATATCAGTGGATTTGCTGGCATGTAAATTCACTCCTGCGGGACGAAGTTCCGGCTCACTGGAGTCTCTTATATGATACTAGTATTTGACAACGTCATTAACAAACAAATAATTGTTTTTAATTGATCATCTGCACATTAACATCATGTGAATCATATTTTAAGCTTTGTATCCTCTGTGGTTGTATAATGATTCAAGAACAAACATGTTCACTTTTCATAAGCTGGGAAATGGAAATTGTACAGCACAGCTGCATTTAAAATATAGGTTATATTATTTTTACACTTTAAGGTATAACTTAACAGATTATAAATATTTCGAATATTTCTTCATACCTATTATTTTTGGCCAAGCAGGTAATTTGCTGTTTGGATCTAATTCTGACCATAAGCCTCAGTCCTTATCTTTTTACGCCTGTGTGCGTTCATTTATTGAGCGTACATACTCTTTTGTCCTTCATGAAAAAACTCATCTCCGTTCTTCTTATTCTCATTAAAAATTCTTTGTTTCGCTTCATACAGTAAACCAAGTACATCAGTGGTTTATTAAAATGTAATCATCACCCAATTTACATTCTTTATGGTTCTCTAGGAAGTTGGCAGTGGCGATGCTTTTACCTTTTCCTATCTTGGATCTCTAAAATATGAGGTTTAAATAAATATTGATTATCTTATTTCCGTCTATTTAAAAAATATTAAATATGTTTCCTTATAGTTTCGCTTTATTTTAAGGAGGTATTTTATCTTCAAAAATTAATTTATTTACCATATAACCTCTGGAGACCCGACGTGGCATTACTTTCTTACCTGAAACAAAAGAAACATATATAAACTTTAAGTATAAAATGTTTAATATAAATATTTCTGAGTAAATTTTTAATGCAATTCTTTATGAGATAAATGCACAAATCTTGGGTACATGAAAGTTAAGATTACGAAATACGAAATATAATCTAAAAACAAAACTTGTTACAAAACTAAACACCTGATGCATTAACTTCGCAATATTTGTCCCCTACAAAAATACATAGCTTTTGGAACTATTCCTACGAAAGGTTGCTTTGCACCTAATGTTAATTAAGGAAAAATAATAATTTTGCAGACGATAAAATAATATTAATTTTAAATTTTAATAAATGAATATTCACAATGAAATACAATGAGTATTTCTGGACATTGTATAAGCTGTGGAAAACTAATTTATATATTAAGCCTGTATAGTGATTAAGGACATTTTATATTGAATATAATTACCATTATACAGGACAAGGATTAGGCATGTTGGCCTGTTATGGCCCTAGGGCTGCCAATACGTTACAAAACTTCAGTAGTGGCTTCTTATATATTTCAGTATACTTCTTATGGTCGCAGCATTTTTTAAACTTTTGGACTTTTATGTTGATATTTTTCTGAGTATATAAGGTATTAAAATCTAGGTAATTGAAGTTATTTACTTTTTCTGTAATTTTTCCTACTATTTTACATCTAGGGTAATTTTACGGTTAAAAGGCTGAGATATTTAGGTTATATTCTTGCCCTATTTTATCTAATTGGTGAGTGGTTCTAGAAGATACTTTTATGAAAAAGAAAAAAGCGGATTTTAATTTTTCGAACTCGTTGAGGACGTTTAGAATTAACAATTTGCTTCTTAATTAACTACATCATTAAAGTTATGATTGATATAATTCGAGGAAAACCAAATAGTTATTATTTTTCATCAATAGTGATACAAAGTTGATAAAGAAGGCGGAGAAAAGGTTTTTTACTTTCATCTCTCAAAGACATCATGAAATGTGCAGAAAAAATGGAATACCGTAATACCGCATTTATTTAAATATGTTTTAATTTGAAATTTAGGTACTAAAGAATGTACTGATTTTAAAAAAGTGATTTATAAATGTGAAGGCCACTTTAATGTTATAACCTCGCAGAGTAGTTTCCTAAACAACGTTAAACGAAGGAAACCAAAATTAATGTATAAAAATACCATGCGTTTCATTTATAGCAAAAGATCACGTTACTAGCTTTCACTTTAGTGACTTTTGTATTTTTCCGCAGCACTGTAGCCGTGAATGATCCACTCATGGCTGCATCTATCAACAGCATTATAAACTTCGATCTGTCAAGACTGGACTTTGTTCAGTGGTATCCCAAAAGTAAAAATGTATTCCAATGTGACGAGTTATTGTGAAATCTATTACATTATTTCTATTAGGCCAGTGAAAGCCTAGGGAAAAATTCACGCTAGAACTGGGCATTTTGAGATAAGATACATATGTAAAAACCGAAACATATAGACATGAGTGTAAACAATTGCAGCACAGTTTCCTGGTATTTCCAATTCTAGGTTAGTTGTCTGGTTAATGAGTTTAGATTAGAGATCCTGAAGCGCTAAACCTAAAAATTTTATGGGTACCATTCACATGGCTTTCACTTCCTGTTCTGCAAACAATGTTTTCTTACAAGAATTCACACGAGAAATAGAAGAGGGTTAGAATAATAAATACATAAGATATGTATTCCAATATTCTTTATTAATTCCAATAAGGTACATATATATACTAAACACACATACTTTACAGTATATTGTTATACTCATAGATTCCATTTTCATTCATTTATCTAAATAATGTTAATCGAGATAAACATTAGCAGATATTGCCTTTTACTTGATTCGTTGTAAAGAGAAAAGAAATAAAGAAATATACTAGGCTAATATGATATTTCAAATCTTTTAAAATCTATCGCTAAGTGAAATATCTGAAATTCCTTTGTCTTTGCGTGGCTAGGAGTAAAAAAGATGAAACGAAAGATAACTTCCCGTTTGAGAAAAATTTAAGTAGTTTAAACCAATAACTACGGATATCTTCAAAATGGTTAAATCTACAAAGAAATATATATATATATATATATATATATATATATAGGACATAAATTATGTGTTTTAACAAGATATATATTTTTGTGTAGTAAGTTTTAGTCTAATTCTTACGGTTAATTACATTAAAGTTATGAAAAATGAAGAGGTTTTCAGAGGCCACTCCCATTTCCCTAGATTCCCAAATTCAAATATTTATTTCGATTGCTACGACAATTTCTTAAATATATAGTATTTTAACCAAAATCATTATAGACATTTTTGAGACATTTATTCGAAAAGTTTCATGTAAAGGGTAGTTGGAATTTTCTTGAAAGTCTTCGTGTCGCATTTTTGGAAGATACTGAGCTTAAATTCCAAGTTTGGTATTTAACGGACTTTTCAATCTTGAGCTATGCTACCCATACAAGCATGTATCACACACACAGACATTTCTCTATTTTTTTTTTTTTTTTATTTAGGAAGTCTCAAGACATGTATTTCTCATGAAATCTCAGTATCAAATTTTTGAGCGGGATGCAATGCCCTCTATATCTACGATGTGCATTACACATACGTGCTAGAGAAAGTAAACAGTGAAAAACATTCATGTTTTAACACAAGAAAATGGACGAAAGTGCACTATTCCAACGGTATATAAAGTAGTATGTAAGACGTGTTGCACAGCATGTGGGTGTTTCAAAAGCTTCTGTTCCTAGAGCAGCTGAACTTTTAAAACTCAAACCCTATTGCCATTAATTGCAACCACGTGACATCGAAGAAAGCCAAGAAGTCATATTGCTGATATACACCACGTTCATACAACTTATAAGATTGGTACTTATTACTCATGAGCAATTAATAAGAGAGTGTTAGAACGAATAAACCCAGCATAAGTGTGATCCGCGGCCCCGCAGTATAAAGAACACACTGTATAACTAAATAATTACACGTAGCGCAGAATTCTGCAAAAACAAACGTTATTTTCAATAAAGATGTTTTAATTTGTAAACAGCTAGAAACTGGAAACTAATTTTAAATTTCGTTTGGACCTTTTTCCAAAAATGTTCTTTTTTGGATTCAGGGGCACCCAAAAACATGTACTTCCGGTGAAATCTTGGTATCAAAATTTTGAGTGGAATACCATACCTTCTCTATACACTATGTATATAGTACATGTAGAGAAAATAGAAAGTATTTTTAGAAAAATGTCCGTGTGTGTCTTTGGGCAGCATAGCTCAAAAACGAAGTCCATTAAATACCAAATTTTATATTTAAAGATAATATCTCGCAAAGTGTGATATGCAAATTTTCAAAAACAGCCACCCCCCCCCCCAACTACCATTTACATGAAACTAAATTAAAATATTTTAATGTCTCAAAAATAGCTTTAAGAATTTTGATTAAAATGTCTTATATTTAATAGAATTACATGTCTATAAAATGTATATCTTGAATTGTCTGCTAATAACTTCTGAAGACTTCCTTATACTGAATGAATTTTTCTGCAATTTGAATAACTGCCAAATTGTAACAGATAGAAAAAGACTTACGTGACATAAAATGTAGACAACTTTAATCGCATAATTTATGTTATATGTATTATTTTCGTGGAGTTTACCGTTTCCAAGATTTTCCTTGTTATAGGTTTTAGTTTTACACTTTTTTCATGCGGGAACTTGTCAACTCCTGCCCACGCAAAGAAACGGATTTCAATCCCATAGCAACCACATTTTAAAACATTTGACTATTCCCATATTTCCCTTCTGCTTATAAGGAACTATGTATTAGAACCATTTCTGCTAACCTTTATCTCGATTAGCATGAAGTTGATGGGAGAAAAGCTTATTAACAATTGTTACAGAAATGTAGAGAAAGTCATGTAAATGGTACATATCAGGCTTTTACTTTCTCTACACGTACTATATACATAGTGTATAGAGAAGGTCAATAATGCACACAAAAATTCGATACGGAGGTTTCACCGGAAATACATGTTTTGAGACTCCGTGAATCCAAAAAAAGCATTTTTAGAAAAATGTCCGTGCGAGTGTGTGTGTGTGTGTCTATGGGCAGCATAGCTCAAAAACGAAAAGTCCATTAAAAATCAAACTTGCTATTTAGATTTGGTGTCTTCCAGGGATGTGATACGAAAATTTCCAAGAAAATTCTCCCACCTCTACTACCCTTTACATGGAACATTTTCGGAAAAGTTTGATTTTCTTAAAAATTGCTAACGATTTTGTATAACATATCGTATATTTAAGATATTTACCTGACAAATAAAATGTATATCTTGAATTTTCTGGGAATAGACTCTGAAGACTACTTTATTCCGGATGAATTTTACGGAATTTTGCGTAACTGCTAAACTGTAAGAGATGGAAAAAAACTTACCAGACAAAAATGTAGAGCACGTTAAAAACACAATTTATGTTATATGCATTTTTTTTTCGTGGCGTCCTTCGTTTTTGAGATATTTAATGTTATTGGTTTCAGGTTTGAAAAGCTTATACTTTTCTCATACAGGAATTTTCAACCATACAAACAACTGAACTACAGTTACTTTCTCTACACGTACTATGTACATAGTGTATATGGGAAGTTTTGTAACCCACCCAAAAATTCGAAACCAAGATTTCACCGGAAATACAAGTTTCGATACCTCCTAAATCCCCCCCCCAAAAAATCTAGAAAAAGGTCCTTGTGTGCCCACAGAAACGCATACTGGACTCATGAGACCTCAAAATATATATTTCTGGTGAAATCTCGGTATCGAATTTTTGGGTGGAATACAATACCTTCTCTATACACTATGTACATAGTAGTGTAGAGAAAGTAATAAACTATGCAAATACCAACTAAATGTCTTTTGTTTACTTTGGCTGGAACTTCAGCCTCAACTAGACTCTATCTTAAACTTGTTATTTTTTGCGGAGGTACGAGGGCGCCGCAGAAGATGTTTAGAAAATCAAACGAAAGAAGTGTTAAAATTTAAACGATTTTATTTATTTTAAACATCAATAAATTTCTGTACTCGATGAAACCAAACCTTAAAGCAATGATGCCACTTTCCTTGAGGCATCTCAGAAACCAGTTTTTATAATGTTCCACTGTTTCCTCTGAAGGCGAACAATGGATCCACGTATTTTGTATTTAAGTTTTGAAAACACAAATAAATCTAAAAGTGATTGGTCAGCACTGTATGATAGAGGGTTCATGGTTCTGATCTTTATGGCAACTGGATACCAAAAGTTTAGTTTGCGCTATCCAATGATGTAATATTATCTTTCCTTTTGAGAGTTTTTCAGAACCCTTATCACAATTTGGGGTAAACAGACATTTGTATACTACCTAATCGACATAAAGACATTTCTATGTTCTACTGCTACAATAAGCCTCAATATGAACGTTTAGAACAAAACTAGTAACCAGCTTTATACCTTCACTGCGAATTCGTCGGACTTTTGCATGTTTAGACTCTGTTCTAAAGATCCTTGACCCTTAGAATTTTTTTAAGGACCGTAATCCATCAGCAATAACAATATTCCAAACAAAATTTGAAGTGCCGTCTTGGAATTTTTCCAGAGTTTTTCTGTTCCAATCAATACATTGTCAGTTTATGGGGAATCCGTCGACAACAGTTTTTTCACGTCTAAGGGTAGATATAAACATTTTTTGATTTGACTAATATCAGTGCCCAATATCGCCCGAATAAACTCACAAAATAGCCTTCAATCTTCTTGAAACATTGCTGGAACAACGACAATATTTTCACAGCACAACAGCACTTCATAAAATTTAAGAGTAAAAAAAAAAAAAAAACCGATCACTTTAAATTCGCTGTATGAATTAGGTATAATTGTTTCCTTCGATGGAACTTATTCGTAAAATCCATTTGTAAGCCGGAATTAGCCGTTAATGATGATCTAAAATCGTAAAATATAACAGGTCGGTAATATTCTGTAGTCAAATTATTTTTTGAATGAACACAGTCTTTAAATTATGACAATTAACAAAATATTAGAGCAAATCGAAAAAGACACTGGTAATCAACAAAAAAACATTAAAAGGTAGCAGTTAGATATAATAATATTCTAATTATTTTTAGAAACATGGCATTCTAAAAAAAATCCATTGTTGCCTGCATATAACCCTTTGCAGTTGTGCAAGTACTTAATTTAGACTGCCATCCTGCAGTGTAAGTTGACCAGAATGTCTGCATTAGTATGAGAGCGTACACCTCACGTACACGTGCAATAAAATGACAAATTCCCTTAGAGAGCAACAATATTTTTACTTACTCTACACTTACTGTGTATTTATATAGTAGGTAGAGAAGATATCTATTGTATTCCACCAAAAAATTAGATGTCGATATTTCATCAGAAATACATGTTTTAAAGTAACTCAATAAAACACATTTTTATACAGTATAGCTCAATAATTAAAAGACCGTTGAATACTAAATTTGGTATAATACAAAGATTTTGAGAAAAAAAAACCACTATAAATTACCCATTACACAGAAATATTTTAGAATTTTTTTTTTCAAAAATAGCACTAACGATTTTGATTATAGTACACAATATTAAATATATTTATATGGCAATATAAATGTATTGCTTGAATTTTCTGGGAATAGCCTCTGAAGATCTTCATTCTGGATGAAAATGTATATAACATACACACACACATTTATTTTTTTGTTGTAGAGTTAACTACTTCCGACGTACTCCTTGCTATTGCTTTCAATTTTAAGTAACTTAAACTTTTCTCAAACGGAAGACCATCTTTCCGTTTATCTTTCTTTTGGTTTGTTAAATACCTTGCTGTGCAAGTTGAAATTAATTTCAATTGCTTCACACAGTGACCAGCTTTTTAAAAGATTTTACTATCGCTTAACTTAATGTATTATCGTATTTTTCTTTTACTTAGAAGGAACTAATACAAAGACTTATGATAATGTTTTCTATCGATTATCACGATGTAGATAAAGGAATAGCTATTCTGACAATAGCTTACAGAGAAAGCCTTGTGAAAGAAACAATAAGATTTCCCCCCCCCCCGTAAGATTGAGAAACCTAAAAATTGGGAGGATTTCACCTTTAGCTAATCAACTTTTGACCTAGTCGGTATTAATTCTGTAAATGCCAAGCATGAAAAATAATCCACACACAAATAGAGGAACAGATGATATAATATACGAGGGACGTTCAGTAAGTCCATACAAAAGATAGAAAAACAAGTTATTTTGGCATTTTTTCAACATAATCTCATTTTACCTCGATACATGTTTTTAAACGTTTCTCCAACTGTTTTAAAACTTCCAAAAAGTAGGATTTCGGAATTCCCTCAAAATAGGCATATGTTTAGGAGATGACCTTTTCGTTAAACGAGAATCGTTTTCACGCACAGCCACTTTTTCAAGTTTGGAAAAAAAAAAGGGTCACTGCCTGAGCATGGTAGATGTCGCAATTCTAACCTTAATTCCGTAATTTTCGCCATCGAAACCGCGCAGGTTTACACGCATTGTTCTTGATAAAAGAGAATATTTTTCTTTGCCAGATGAGGGCATTTTATCTCGATTTCCCCATTAAACCTGTGCAATAACGATACTCCTCATTTATCGTTGTTCCTTTCTAAAAGTAACCAATGTACACAATTCCTTGTCTGCAGATTTCACCATCTTTGCCTACTTCGAAGACGGTTTGGTTCGCCTTTAAAAGTAAATGCTTTGTCTATTCTTATCTTTAGAGTGTAGTAGTGTATTCATTTTTCATGCACAGTTATGTATTGACGCAGAAACTTGTCAGGATTGAGACGGAAAAGTGATAAACCAGATTTCGAATCGAAATAATGGTTGTGATTATTCTCTATTGAGAGCAAACGCGGCACCCATCTTGTCGACCTAATTTTTGGTGCAAAATTGAGAATACTGCACCTTGTGATTTGCCTGTGGCCTCTTCGTCTCCTGCATTTTGTCAATCATTTAGGAGGAAGTTACTTCTACTGGACGTCCGGAACAATGTTCATCATTTGTGGATGTGCGGGCACGTTTAAATTCGTATGGATTAACTGGGTTTTTTCCCCCCACACATAGCCGTGTGAAGGACAGGAGTTGGATAGGTAGAGTCGGACTGAAAAATTCAATGCCATAACTGGGATATGAACCACGGATCTCCCGATCTCCAATCGGTTACTCTGCCACTGAGCTACCATGGCAACATGCCGGCATAGCATTGAACTTCTCAACTGACTCGCATATTTCTCGGTAAACCACAAAGTGATCTCAAATTATTACATCTCACATGGAATGAAGACGAAGCACCGGTGGAATACGATGGAGAGGGAAACCAGAGAACCCGGAGAAACCCCGCCCCTGCGCCGCTTCGTCCACCACAAATCTCTCATGCGGTTACTTGGGATCGAACCCGGGCCGTCTAGATGAGAGGCGAAAGATCTAACCACTCGGCCCTGACGCGGCCATAACGAAGTGCTAACAATTAAATTTGCTTCTCTCTTAAAAACTTACTTTTTTGGCAGTAAAATGTTCATTTTCAATCAAACACCTCCAGACCTTGCCTATATTTTATTGCCAGCCATATTCTATATCTACATTCATTAAAAATAATGTACAGGCTATTTGGGCGTTACGTGACGCTAGCCTGTGTGCCAGGATAGAGGTGCTTTTGACATCACTAATGTCTGTGTTCGAGAGTTCATTAGGAAAAAACGTGACATGCTAAATTGTCGCGAATTCGTGCAAAAGCTGTAGTAGAATAACGCATTTTGCAGATAATAGATCTGAGATTGTGCAATTATTTAGTTGTTTCTTTATTCTGCAGTCTAAATATAAACCTTATTGGTGTTAAAAATAGTTGAATTAATAATAATTTACAACGCAGAAATCTTAAACTTATGTTCAGCAGTAGCTAGAAATATATTTTTACTTGCTCTACATGTACTATGTACATAGTGTATAGAGAAGGTATTGTAAAACACCCAAAACTTCGATAACCAAGTTTCACCAGAAATACATGTTTTGGGTCCTCTTGAATTAAAAATAAAAAAGAAGCATTTTTTAAGAAAGGTCCGTGAGTGCGTGTGCGTGTGTGTGTGTATAGCATAGTACAAAAACGAAAAGACCGTTAAACACCAAACGTGGTATTTATGTTTGGTATCTTCCAAAGATGCGACAACAAAATCCCACCACCTTCAATTACCCTTTACATGTAACGCTTTTAAAAAAATTGATTTTCTCAAAAATGGCTCTAAGGATTTTGATTAAAATGTAGTGTATTAAAGACATTTAGCTCGCAAATAAAATGTATATCTTGAATTTTCTGGGAACAGTCTCTGAAGACCACTTTATAAACAATGTAGTGCAGCTTAAAACACACAACTTATGTCATATACATATTTTTCGTGAAGTTGATCAGTTTTGAGATATTCCTTATTTTTGGTTTCAGCTTTAAAAAACTCATTTTTCTCATGAAGGAATTTCTCAACTAGTGTCCATACACATAAAGAAACTTCAATCACATAGCAACCAGCTTTTGACTATCACTCCTTTATTTTGCTTCTACTTACAAGAAAGCAAGTAATAAGACCATTTCTGCTAATTTTTTCTCGATTAGCATGAAGTAAAAAGAAGCATAAGCTTTTTAACAATAATTTGTTACAGAGATGCAGAGAAAGTCATGTGAATGGAACACATCAGGTTTTTGTAATCGCATTCTTAATAATTACGAATTTCTACTGATGCATAAACACAGCGTTCCTGTTTCAGCAAACTAGCGAAAATGAATCAAAAATGAGAAAATTAATCTTAACATTTTGTATATTTTGGATATTATGAGGGATAGTTCCTTAGAAGAAGATAAAAAAAAACTATTTTTGGTAGATATTTTTATTTTTCAACATACTCTTGTTTTAGCTTGATACTTTTTTCCCCAGCGTTTCTCCAACTGTTTCAAGCTTTCCAAAAAGTTTTTCGGAAGGTCCTTAAAATAGGCATCTGTTTTGGGAGATGACCTCTTCGTTAGACGTGAGTCGTTTTCCGCCGAGCCAATTTTTTCAAGTTTGGAAATAAAAAAGGAAAAAAAAAAAACCCTCACTGGGGCCAAATCTGGTGAATACGGTGGATGGTTTAGTAATTCGAACCTAATTCTATTTTTTTGCCATCGAAACTACGCAGTTGTGTGCCCTGCCTTATCTTGATGGAAGAGAATCTTCTTCTTTCCCAGATGACGTTTTTCCTTGATATCTCCATGCATCCCAAAAAACCGAGTCCATCACCTTAGTTGCAGATTTAACCACTTTTGCCTTCTTCGGAGCCGGTTCTAGTAAGAGATGTTTTTCAATGATACGAGTGTAATTTCTTGCATTTTCTAAGGACTCATTGAACGCCACTAGTATATATATATATACATACATACATATATACATATATACACATATGTCTTGGTGAAAACGTCTCCTTTACTCCTTGTTAATTTCGTGAAATAGCAATGCAAGTGAAATTTCAAAAAATGTGTTCCCAAATGTATTAGGTGTCCAAAAATGTCTACCTCACCAATTTCTTTTCAACGATCATTTCATAATAAGATCCTCGCTTCTAAAATTTAATGCAATAATTGTGTTTTTGAAGACTGTAATAAAAAAATTAATTTCAACCATTGAATGGAAGAAACTTTGACTTATTTTCAAGTTTTTAGTACTTATTTAAAATCGTTAAGAGCCGTTTTAAGAACATCTTAAGCTTCTAAAAAAGTGTATGTAACGGTAGTTCTGTCTAGGATGATTTTCTTGAAAATACTTGTATAGCATCCTCGGAAAACTCATCAAGTACTTATATAAATAAGCAGTAACCAAATTACAAACTTAGGATACTATTCTGAAACTCATCTATTTCGATCATAAAATGCGTCAAATGACTTTAGAATAATGTTATACATTGCAAAGCTATGAAAATTCATGCTAAGGGTGTGTTTATTTACCCATAGTTTAGGTATACTTGCATAAAAGGTTTGGATCCTAAGTGTAACATCTATTAGCTGAATTGATAAATAATTAAATCATGTAATTGGTCAATCAAATAACGCAATACCCAATGGCGGACAGAAGTTACATAGTGAAAAAAATATTGCTTAAATGTAAAAATAGAGGATGTATAAGGTAAATAAAGGCAATTTTAGTAGTATTAGAAGGTTTTTCATTGCCAAACATATTCAGTAAACACTTACAAATATGCAAGAAGCACATGGGTCTCATGCCGTAAATGCTTTTGCTGTCTTTATATATTTACAATAAGATTTTTGCTAAGTATTAAATATACCTATACATTGACTTATTGCAAAATAACAATAGGCAAGTGAGAAAAACACATATAAACGAATGAGAACCACACATATAACCATAAACTTGGAATTACATATACAATATACGTTTAAGAATAACCACACCTTCACTCTAATGTGCTCTGTTCCCTCTTCCGTCCTCCATGGTAAGAGTTTTGTAAAACAGTAAAGATATTCATTTATTTACTGCGTAATAACGTAAGAGAGAAATGAATGAAGATAAAAGACATCAAATGAGAAAGATTATCTATAAATGTATGATTGCATATAATACGATAAAGTGTTCTGACTGAGAAATAACAGAACTCTCACTTTTATGTACCATTTTCCGTTCTCCATAGTTCCTTTCTTTTACCGAATCTTAGACAGAAATAGCCCCATTTTATGATGCCCAGCGTCCAACATTACATCCATACAAGCCTTCATTTCCCTGTTAACCTGTTATAAAAATGAATGCGAAATGAAGAAGAAGAAACAAACTAATGATTTGCTCGTTTGGGTTAGTTAAGTGTAGAGGTAAAAAGTGAAAAATAAACTGTCGTAAATGAGAAATCCTGGTCTTGACTTAAATTATTTATATTTTAGTTGAAGTTATTCTTTTTTAATGTTTTTGAGTGAGAGATGATCTACCTTGGTATATATATAAAACAAAGAAAATTTTTACCTTGGACTTATAATTTTTTATCTTTATGTTTTTTTTTAGTAAAGCTCGTAAAGAATCTTCCGAAAGTTTACATAATATTTATACAAAATAAGAAACCTTCCAGACTCTCCAAAAATCTTACAACCCCATAAATATTAAGCAAACCCCAGAAATTTTACGCCATTCGTGGAAATCTTACGTCAACTCCAGAAATTTTGCGTCAACTCCAGAAATGTTTAAAATAATTCTATAAATCTTCCAAAAACTATAAAAATGCTCCGATAGCTCCAGAAATCTTTCCAAAGCCAGCAATTTTTCTACAACTATAGAAATATTCCAACTGCACCAAAAACATTTAGTCACAATCATTCTACAACTATAGAAATCTTGTGACAGCTACAGAAATATTTAAACAATGTTAGACGTCTTTTTATAACTATAGAAGTATTTTGAACCCTCTAGAATATTTCGACAATATAGAAATCTTTCTACAATTGTATAAATATTCCTATACTTCCAGATATCTTCCGAAAGCTCTAGAAATATTCCTACAGATTCATAAATATTCTGACATTGCAGAAAATCTTTACAGAGCTTTTTCCTACTTTTCCTTGCTTTTGACGTAGATAGTGATTCAAGGTTTGGTTGCAGAAAATAAAACTCTGTATTTAGTGTAGAAAAGATTGAATAAAATGGCATATTAAACTGATGCCATGCAATGCTGATATAGTGTGAACAAATGCAAACCCAGACAATGTTTATTAAAACAGGAATTATAATTGAATTATTTCAGCTTATAATTTTTGTGAAACAAAATATTTCATAAAAGTTAAACTTAATAAATAATTTTAACCCCTCCATTGTGACTTCAAAGTATACGTACTCTTGATTAGGTAATGGAAACAGTGATGCTGTGAATAACAAAGAGAAATAATGGCAAACAGTGTAAAGAATTCAAGACCTAAGGCTTACGATCGAAGGTAAATTTGAAGAACAGTTAGACTTTAGAAACAGAGTATGCAATTATACATGCATACTATTCTCGAACGATATTTAAGAAATATTAAAAGATGCACGTTTTTTGAATCTGGAAAATGTACTTGGCAATGACGATTATAAGAAACATGAAAGTTGAATGGCTTTAGAGCTGAGGACTCCTATATCATAATTACACAAATCAGAAATCAGTTTCAGCATGGGGAATAGTCAGATAAATGCAGTATAAGCAAGATCCTACAATGGGATATTGCTTATTATCCAGCCAGTTCAAATATACTTGCAGAATTTGGAAGATTGTATCGCAATAACGAAAAGCCGCTGTCAGAATATAGAGATTTCCACCTGATCTGCCGTGCTATAGGATCTAAATGAATGATAAGTATGGGTAGAAGATAAATGCAAAATGCAAATAAAATTAATAAGTAAAATATCCATGTTAGGTAGAGAGTTGTCACCCCTTTTCCGTTTAAGTTTATCCCCGATAATGTAAAAGCTTTATCGAGGATCTTTGCACGATTGGGACGATTGGTGGCTCTTTCAGTTGTTTCCTATCAGCGAAGGCGCTCAAGATTGTCATGGAAATATTAAACTAAAATCTGAATTTGTGTTTAAATACTCATGTATTATCTACGTGGAATTCTCCATGCAATATAAATATATCACAGCTTTAACAAACTTTGTTTTCTTCAAAACAATTCATGTTAACAAAGAGCAATTCTTTCTTGAAGGTTTCCTTCAACTAGATTCATTTAAACTATTTTATGGATTAGGTTTCAAACGTTGCAAGTTGAACTGCTCTCATTTGTTTGTATTTTTATACAATTAATTTGCTCCAAAAGGCTGAAGTAATTTCACATGTTTAAAATCTGTATTATCTGAAAAATTCATCTTGCTATGTATTTCAAGCTGGTGACCTTATTCGCGGATCTAAAATTTCCACTCGCTACTCTTTAATGTCTTAAAAATGTTTTCTATTGGGAGATCTCTAATACAGACATTATTTTACATTTTGCAGTGTAAAATGAATTTCTAATATCGTGTTAAAGACACTAAATGAGTTTCTTGAACGTATCCATGATACACTTCTATATTTTCTGAGGTTTTAAAAGAATCGTAGAATAATAACCAAGGTTGTATACATATACGCAGAGAATTATGAAAGAATAGAAACTTAAGTATTACTTCAAATATTCTTTTTCCTCAAAAACAAACTAAATAAGAGAATGAATTTCTAATTTCATCAAGCAAATTTTATTCAGTGGAATATCTTCTATGATTTGTCATTGGTCTTCATCATGACCTTCGGATTTCTTAGCGAGATGCAATAGACAATGTTGCTGAATACGTCGTCAGTTTTCATCTCGACTGTTTCAATGCTTTGCTGAGAAACTATCAGGCATCATAACGATAAAATAGCATGTCAGCTAAGAATGATGCAAATTTAACTAGAAATCAAATAAATGAACTTGTTAGATTTCGGGATAAGAAAATCGAATGAAAACATTCTCTATAGTGACTAGTGAAGCCCCCATCAAAATTATGAACCGTACTGATGCTGACAGCCATAAGCCAAATGAAAATTATGATAGTAATCTTGCAACTCAGAGACAACACTTGAATGGAAATTTATTTTAATACTAACAGAAGTTTACGGATTCCTGAGAAATTGTTTGAAACCTTTCGTAAGGGCAAAATTGGATTTTAGCAACCTTACCTAGTAGTTGTTATAATGGTGCCGCGGCCTTCTTTTGAGTTAGTCGTTTGTTTATTTGCCTTGCTTTCGTCAAGTCACAACGAACTTATAATACATTATCTCTTAGGGAATTTACAGATATGACTCATATCAAACACCTTCATGAGGCGATTCAATGAGCTTCATAAGGAATAGATTTAATTAATAAAACACACGCATATCCATAACTTATTTCTTAGTTAATGGAATGTTTTTGTAGTCCAAGCTCGACTTCTTGCTAAAGTCGGCCTAAAATTGTACCATATATCGTATTGACACCTTCATGAACAATAATTTCGCCTTAGAATTAAGGTAATGCATGTGTGAAAATTGATCAAAGATTTCGAAAGATTAGAAAGTTGTTTTTTCCATAAAAAATTAAACAAATTCTAAACTTGGCTCACTTCAACTTCCAGTTAACTGAAGCTATAAATGGATAGGTGTATGTTTATTAATAGGCATTCCGAAATTTAAACTTTATCTTGCATGATTTCTTCCAACATTTATCCATATTTAAAATGTTCCACACGATGCAAGTTTTATAGGCTTTTTTCATGCTGTCTCTTAAAAGCATGTTACGTAAAATTTCCTCAGTATTTAGAAATAATATTCCTTTTTTGAGATATAAATTATTACATTTTGAAAAATCAAGACTTTTGGAGGGTACAAAAAGTGTAACATAAAAAGATATATAGTATGAAAGATTAATTGTTAAACTTATTTACTTTAAAACTGGACTTTTTAAGTGAATAGTTTGAAAAATGCATCGCGTGGCTAAT
Organism: Hymenopus coronatus; assembly: GCA_030762935.1. Taxonomy (NCBI): domain Eukaryota; kingdom Metazoa; phylum Arthropoda; class Insecta; order Mantodea; family Hymenopodidae; genus Hymenopus; species Hymenopus coronatus. The sequence continues at coordinate 54,263,503 of CM060892.1, read as the reverse complement.
TTTTATTAGAGCAATGAATGCAGAAAATAAAAACTATTATTCAAATAGTCATGAAAGCTAAAATGCTGATACATGGCAAGATATTACTTTATTGGGTATAATAACCAATATAAATATTAATTATTATCTTACATGCTGGATTTTCCCAAATTAATTGCCTTAAGATGCGAAATACGCCAAGAATGTAAACATATTTGCAAAGCTGCCGTAAACATGTTCTGCTCTGGTGGTTTAAGCTGCCACAAAAATACTGGCAGATTTTTCTAGACATTTCTCTGTAAATTATGTTCTTAAAAGAGCCCTGTACTCTGCGGGAAGGCTTTTTGGAATCTATTGATATCTACTGTTCTTATGTTAACATCCTGACCGATTAACTTAACTCTTGAAAGAATGGTAGATCATTGTTATGGAATGTCACTTGCGCCGAGTGTTGCAGCCTCCATAGATAGATAGTTTGTCTGTTGCCATTCACTGCACATATATACTCGTCATAAATGTAAATTAATTAAATAATTCACAAACTGTAAAATGGTTTAGCATGTAAAAATGAATGCAGTGATCTTTTAAGTTTACACATGTCACCTATTTTAGGATCCTATATTGGAGAGCATTGACAATTTTACTTATGAAGCACTTTAGTGATTTTGAGTATTTAGTTGGATATCATAATAGTAAAATGATTATAAACACCACAATTTAAACTAAATAGATATGAGGTATTTTAAAAAAAATAGTGCAACGTTATATATTATTAAATCCGTCAAAATAAAGATATAAAATTGTTTAAAAATATGACTCGAGTCTGTTGGCTTCATTTTAAAAATTATTCTAAGCACTCTCTTCTGAATTAAAGATACTCTATTTACTCCCATATTAAAATATTGTATGAAAGTTGATTGTACAGTGGCATAATATACAGTGAGCAAGTAGTTAATGCCCAAACTCATTTTCAGGTATCTAATAGCAAAGCATGCTCTATCTCCAACTTCTAAAGTTGAAAGCTCTGTCACAGAAATAATAGCTATAAAAAGGCAATAAATATTAAATATCCAGGTATTAAAACAGCTGTTCTTTGATACATTCGCTAATGAGACTTTTGGATTTTGGAGTATTTAGATTAAACGCTTAGTTCGTGACATCGTAAATGGTGCTTCTTGCAGTACTACTGCTAGGAAATCTTTCAGCATATTGATTTTTCTATACAGTAGTGTGTAGTAAAGTAAAATTCCAAATGATGTCTACAGAAAATACATTATAACGAGGTTTAAATTTTATTTTTCTAAATTTTTATTTGGTTTAAGATAAGTAACAAGCCTCAAACAGGATATTCTGTGTTGGAAGAGACTTGACCAGACAGCGCAGAAAATGTTTGCTTACCGATTTTGATCTCCCACCACTTATCTCTGACAGTTATGATGTCTAGTAATTTCCCGCCAAAGCATCAAAGGACTCGAGATGAAAACTGCAACCCTAGACGGTAGGCCAAAGTGAAATGTCTGGAGGGTTTGGAAGACTTTTAGAAGGCGTTCTATTTTAACCCTGATTCCAGTCATGACATTGACGATACATTTAGCAAAGATTCATTTTGAACCTCACTAACCAAAGAGCAGGTCCTCATGGAGGTTAATAACAAAACAAAGATGAAAGTTGACTGAATCACGTTTATTTCACGATATTAGCAAATCATTCAGTGAAGTTTGTTTGCTTTTATAAAAAAAAAACTGTAGCATCTTCAGTACTATTCCGCTTTATAAATCAAATGAAAACTAGTTTACCTTTGGGTAGTTATTGAATACGTATTTCACAGATTCCATCCTCAATCAGTTTATCTTAATACATCATTTTGCTATTTGCAACTTCTTTGAATAATTTTTGTTACATTAAAACTGTATTATACTGCAAATTATTGTTCTATCTGATCACTAATTTCTCTTCTATATATGGGTTTGATACACTGTATAGTTAGTGTCAATAAATTAATAGAGTATTTTAAACAAGAAAAGTAGTCTTTCTAAAAATACCCAATTCACTTCCCCTTATAAACTACGTCGATATAGGATTTAGTGTTCATTCACTTCTTCCAACAACAAACAAATAATAGAATACTACTTTTATGCAATGCACCATATCAGTTTTATTCCTTTGTTTCTTCATTCCACTTCATTCATAAAAATTAAATACCACTGGGAAAGAATCAAGTTTGTATATATCCTTGATTTTTATTATGTCGTCACTAATTTTATTTATTACTAGTTTATGGACTATATCAATTATTGTCACGAAAGTTTATTTTACTATAATACAGACCAGATATTTTCCCTATTTAATTTGTAAAAATACGTCTTTAATTGTCAATAAATACCGTTTGTCTGTTTTAAGAATTCAAAGCAATGTATTTACAGTTCTGAAATTCGCGAGTGGCGCTATTGTAGTACTGAGTAAGCCACAGATACTCCGATTATCTCTGCGTGACTGTTTCGCGCTTAGCTGTACATTTAGAAACGCAAAGGTCTAAGCTGGCCATGGTTTTGTGAAAGACTTAGACGCACATTTTCTGGTAACCGTGTCTCAAGTTTTCTTGATTTCTTTTGTTTTGTTGAAATATGTTAAGCAGTGTAAAATAGTACAGAATTGTTTGCTTTTTCAGCTCAAAATCGAGATTCCTGCAGGCTGCTTTATTTGAGGCAACGTCGTCTGGTTGTGGTGAGTTTATTGAGGTATATAAATTCCTGTTTACGAATTTAAAAATACCGAAATTTCAGATCAGTAATATCAGTAACCTAAAGAGTATATCCTTATAAATATTTTAGAACAGATATTTTATTGATAACTAGCGAAGAGTTATAGCACTGAGCAATAAACGAAAGACACTAAAATAGTGCATTTTTATTTAAAAGGGGAAGATTATTACTATATCTTGTTTCCACCACTTAAACTTCCATTAAAACTATTTAGGTATTAGTTTTTTCACTCCTACTCACCGTAATATCGTATTACAAAGATTTAAAAATGTATCTTGACTATTTTTGGGCTTTAATTTCCAACAAAGTACGCGATTTATATTAAAATATACAAGAAGTATTTGTTTCTTTACTTTTTTACAGCAATTTCTATTGTTTCAGTAGGTATCAGACAGTTGGCGTCTAAATCGTGCATAGTTGACGTTCATATTGCAAAATTCAGAACTACCAATATTTGAAAACTAGTTATCACTAGCCATTAAAAGGTTGTGGAACCATCAATGAACTGTTCACTATTTGGCCACTAGAGTCGCTTTATAGTTGATTTTGAGGCATTTGTTGCAACATGAGAGTGATTGCCAAAATTGGTACAAAAAATACCGCGATTCTAAAAGTCATTCTCTGTGTTTAGAGTTCTGAATCAATTATTGTTGTGTAAATAAGTGATTTTCGTTTAATTTGTTTTTAGTGATTTTCCTTTACTTTGGTTTCAATAATTTCCATTTGTTTTATCAAAGAATTTAAGAAAGTGTACTTACAGGGTGGGATTGGTGGGTTATTCCAATTCTAGATGAACACATATTAGCTCCTACATACTCTGAAGTGGATTATAAGGTTAGTTTCAATTCTCAAAGATTTATATTTGTGCTGGTCCTCTGGTATAACTTTACCAGGGGAAGATTTAGAGTGACTTTCTCTGCCATGTTTGCTTTATTTCTAGTTTAATAGGTAATAAAAACCATGTTTAAATATATCTATAAATTATTTATACATTTTTACTTACTACAATATGTTACTAAAATGTTGTATTATTTCTAAAATCTATTTTTGGCTCCAAAGTTATGTTGCATTACAAAGCATATTTTAAAATCCCCGCTTCTAGACATTAGCAGTGGATAATAACGTTTGTTTCGCTTATTAATTCGTTGTATTAGCAACTTAATTTTCCTTGCACTCTAAAATTTGTAACCGTATTATAAAATTGTGGTTTCTAGATACTCAACAGTGGATAATGTTGTCTGTTTCCCTTCTAAACACGTTATACATGCAATAGCAACTACCTTTCCCTCACAACTTTAAAATTAATGCTTTACAAAACATATAGCAACAGTGTGGCTTCTAGGCGATCGCACTGAATAAGGTCAATTTAAGTTCTTAAATGCTTTATTTGGTACTGAAACCAATATAAACTATTATTTCCGCATATCAGATCAACTCGGGCGTTACTATTAATGAGTTTACTTTGTATTAAATTCACACCAATTATTTTTGCTGTAAATAGGTAGTTCCAACCAGTAATTTCATAACATTTATCTAAACAAAACACTAAATTCTCGTATTAGTACTGTTTTAACAGAGAACTCAGGTATTGCCTACTTACGGATTCAAGTATAAATTTAAAAGCTCTCCACCATAAAGGTTAACACACACACATATATATATATATATATATATATATATATAGGAAATAAAGAATGAATTTTTGAGGCATATCAGAGAAGTCTTTGGTGAAAACCTGCTATATTTAAGAACATTATGTACAATACGTTCTTAATATAGAAAAAAAAATAGCTTTTAAAATACGAGTGAAAAAGTCTAGGTTTGCCCTTCTGGAGGGAATTTTAAACGTATATAACATATTAACATGTTTTTCTATTTTAATAGTCGTATGTAGTATACATCTTACGTATTTTGCATTGAACATTATTAGTATAGCCAAATACGAATAAAATAATTAAATCCGCAACAGTTGTTCGTCCCATTAGTATGCTTATTTACTTAAACATGCTATTTTCTTCCTAATGGAAGCTTTAGTTGAGGCTGTATGTTTTAGTTTTGTTTCTAAACGATCCAAAGGGAAAACCCACGTTAATCTGCTGGCTAATCTAATGTAAAAAATAAGTATTTTTAAATGTCCCGATAAATCCTTAAAACATGAATATGTTTTTATTATATTCAATCCAAAAGTTATATTTTATATTGGTCTATGGGAGGTAACAACTTAAGTTCGAAAAATCACTATTGCATACATTAATAGCAGCAAAGAATGTGGTCGTTTCCTTAGAAAATTCTAGATAAATATAATGAATTAAGATGATATTCGTAATAGTTAATAGTTTTATAAAATACTATATTAATAATAAATGCATTCCTACTTTAGGAAAGAAATCTGATCCGCTGAAGTGCTTTTTTACTTTCTTAATACGCACTATGTACATAGTGTATAGAGAAGGTATTGCACTCCACCCAAAAATTCGATACCGAGATTTTACCGGAAATATATGTTTTAGGGTCCCCAATATCCTAAAAAAGCATTTTCACAAAAAGGTCCGCGCGCGCGCGTGTGTTTGTGTGTGTATGTGTGTGTATGTGTGTCCGTGTGTGAGTGTGTCCGTGTGTCTGTGAACACGATAACTCAAAAACGAAAAGTCGGTAAAATAACAAACTTGGTATTTAGGTTTATTATCTTTCAGGGATGCGATACGAAGATTTTGAGAAAAATCCCCTCACCCCCAACTACCCTTTACATGGAACTTTTTTCGAAAATTTTGATTTTCTCAAAAATGGCTCCAACGATTTTTATTAAAATTTCGTATATTAAAGATATTTACCTGACAAATAAAATGTATATCTTGAATTTTCTGGGAATAGCCTCTGAAGAGTAGTTTATTCTGGATGAATTTTACTGAATTTTGAATAACTGCCAAACCGTAAGAGATGGACAAAAGCTTACTCCACAAAAATGTAGGGCACATTAAAACACACAATTTATGTTATATACATTTTTTTCGTGGAGTTCGTCGTTTTTGAGACATTTCTTATTTTTGGTTTCTGCTATGAAAAACGTATACTTTTCTCATATAGGAACTTGTCAACTCCGATCTATATAAACAAAGGAACTTCGTTGACATAGCAACCAGCTTTTGACTATCACTTTAACCTATGGTTGTCCGTTATTTCGCTTCTACTTACAAGGAAGCGAGTAATAAGACTATTTCAGCTATTTTTTTTTCTGATTAGCATAAAGTAAATAAAAGTATAAGCTTTTTAAAAATAATTATAGAGAAAGTCATGTGAATGGTACACATCATATTTTTTTATTTTGAACATTAAAAATAGTAACACACTAGGCTCGAAATTTGGGACTTTGTGTGTATACGTGATGTCTATTCATGACAAGAAACGCCTTCTATCAATGCAGAGATACTACTATCACTGATATCTTGTATCTGATAGTACTGAAATAATATCGTTTGTTTATATTATACTCGTTGTTTTAGTTGAATGCAGGACACACCAGGCCTCAAGTTCCAAGCCAATAATAAATTACAGCTTTTCAGTAACAATCTTTCATTAAGAAACTTAAAAGCCTTATGCCGTCAATGTTAAATCAACATTACATATTCAAAACCTTTGTCTAAAGAACTATTTGATATATCAGAGTGTATTTTAATTCGGTGAACGAATGCCTTCTTAATTCACCCTCTACTTTTATACAATACTGTTGATTATTAAGAACGATTTGTTCTCAATTTTACCGTGTTTAAACTCAAATTGTGTTAGGACTTATTTAAAAAAAAAAACTTAACAATCATGTTATAACACCAATGTATATCCGCAACAATTTAATATACATAAATTTAACTACTCCTCTTCAATAGTTTTAATCAAAACAGGGCATTTATACTATTAGTAAATGTCATTCACAAAGAAGCTGTTCAAAGCAAAAGTGGAGAAAACAAACTAGCATATATTTATTTGCAAGAGAGAAAACCACATGGATTAAGAAAATAGGGGAAGACATATTTAGCAGTGATGGCCATTTGTAGAGCAAAACTTCACCAAAATATGATCTAAAGCTTATTTCTCTATTCCAAAGCGTGAAGGAGTTACGTTTTTTTTTCTTCTTCTTTCTTTCATGAAGTGGCACAGAATTCATAGATGGTAGATGAAGTATAAGTTTCAAAATTATATTTAAAATGTAAATATTGTAAATAGAATTAAATATATATACCAAAGCTAAAAATATTCTTCTTTGCTAGTTTTCGGCATTTAGCTTCTGCCTAAGCTTTTCATACGCAGTTGTAATATTTTTTTTTTTATATATTTTACAATGCTGTAATGTAACTGATATACTTTATTCTTCAGAAAGAACGAACATGTTACATAAACTAAATGTTTCTAAATTTGTTACTTGACACATAGATCAGTCATTCTGCTGGAGAGAGGATTCTAAATTTTAATTCGTAGAAAGAAAAATATGTTGGATTTTATATATTACGTTATTATAAAATTTACATCTATTGGTTAATCTGATCAATTTTTATTCTTTTAAATGGTGTTCAGAATATCGTTTATATACCTTTATAAAGCGATTAGTTATATAACACCTAGCAATTTTATACGTTTCAAACTGACAAAGAAATAAATGTGCCAAGTGATAAAAACTGAAGCGTCAATAAATTCAGTAACATATTTGATTAATTCCTAATCTTAGCCATCTCAAGCATTATATCAAAATATTTTTCTATTAAATGCGTAGGAATTAATTTTGGAAACAGGTTCTACTATTAAAATGTTTAAAATTCCTTCAGTTTAATATATAAAATGGAATAATTCTATTGATAAACGCCAGAGTACATGAGTTTTAAGGGGATGAAAACCGAACAAAGCTATGAAAAGGGTTTTAAAAATATATTTTTAGAAATAAAATATTATAAGTTCTCCACTTGGCACACCTTAACTACCAATTGAATGACGCTATAAATTGGTAGGCGCATGTAGTGTGAAAACTCACTTCCAACTTAAGACCTTTATTTTCTCCCAAAACGTTTTCCAACACTTGTTCAAACTAAAAATGTTTCACATGATGCAGTTTTTCACCAATTTGCTTCAAAATGTCTATATTTTCTCTTAAACGCACATTAAAGAAAATGTTTTTATACTTCTTTGAAATAATTTTCAAGTTTATATAAATAAATTAATACATTTAAAAAAAAGAGTTTTTTGGAGTTCGAAAAATAATAATTTTTCTACACTAATTAGGGCTAATATAAATCGTTTTAATATACAGGTATATTGGTAAACTCATTTGTTGTCAAATTAGATTTTTCTATATTAATATTTTTAAAAAGGGGTCACGTGACTTTTATTAGAACAAGGAATTGAGACAATACAAATTATTATAATAATAACCATGAAAGCTGGAATTTTGATACAAGGAAAAATGTCACTATTATAATAACTGGTATAAATTTGAATATTTTACATTTTCTAAATTCCACATAGGCATCACCTAATTATTAGAAGTCTCTCCGTTTGCCTGGCAGCTATTTTTAATTTTTATTTAGTTTTTCTTCTGTGTCAATTTGGGTAATTTTTCCAAAGGGATAATGTTCGAATTTTTTTAACCTCCAAACATGGACACGAAGATTAACCGATTCTTTCTAAAGATTTGTAGTAATTTGATTTTGCTTTTGTTACTTTCTTAGTGCAATGTACGTAGTAGGTAGCTTAGACGGTGCATTCCACCCAAAAATTCGATATCGAGATTACACTGGAAATACATAATTTGAGGATCCCTAAGGCCAAACAAAAGTATATTTAGAAAAAAAAGTACCTATATGTGTGTGTCTGTAAACATAACACAAAAAGTAGGGTCGATGAAGTACCAAACTTGGTATTTAATTTCATTATCCTCGTGTTAATGTTACGTGAAGAATTACAGAAAAATAATCATACCATACCCCAAATCACTCCTTAAATTGAATATTTTTCAAAATGCTCCATATTCTCACAAATAACGTTTATGATGATACGTGGCAACAAATGTATACCTTGAGTTTTCTAGAAATAGCCTCTGAAAAGCTCTTTATTCTGGATTACTTTTGCATAACCGGTAATTCGTAAGAGATAGACACAATTTTACTGAAAAAATGTGGATCTCGTTAATACACAGTATATGTGGAATACTCTTTTCTTTAAGTTAACTATTCCCAAGATATTCCTTGTTATTGGTTTCAATTTTAAAATGCTTATGAATTTAATTTTCTCAAACAGAAGTCGACATCCGTATATTTTTATTTAATTTTAATTCCCGACCATGCATACAGAATTCCAATACAATGTTTTAAAATATATGATCATCGTTATTTCCCTTCTATTTATAAGGAATTAAAAATTAAAAAAATAGTTATTTAAATTATGGTAATATTTATCTTGATGAACATGAAATTGATAAGGAATAAGCTTTTACAAGAATAGTGCGCCAAATTCTTTTTCATCCCGGTCATGCACGATAAATGGAATTTTAGCCTCCAATAACCAGCTATTACAAGATGTTTTTATTGCTTTAGCCTAGTGTGTTACATATACCCTTTCTACATGAAAATGTAGATTAATAAGAAGTACTTAGAAGATGCAGCTTTCGTTAGAATACCTTGTTGCGGAATAGGCAGAAAAAGTAATGTGAATGTAACACAGATTTTACTAATTCTTGTACTATTTCTTATATTACATCTAGGGGTAGCATGAAATTATAGGATTGAAGCATAAAGTTCGATAAAAAGTTCCACGAGCGCGCGCATGACTTTATTAAAATATAGCATGTTTAAGATATTTTCATAATAAAATTTATAAATCGAATTTAATGAGAATAACCTATAAAATATTGTATATACTGAATGTATTTAATACAATTTTATGTAATTGTAAACCACGACATATTGTTCTCCAGAAACTTTTAGGTAACGTTAAAACGCATTAATTTACGTCAAATAATTCGTTTCAAACACAAATAATTTTCATAATACTCATTGTAATTGCTTTGAATTTAATATAACTTTTAAATATTAGCATTATAACCCCCTCTCTCTTTTACTCTCAGCAAAGTTATAGAATGTTTATCTTGAATAATATGAATTAAAGAGAAAAATACATTTTTGAGTGATTAGGTTGCAGAAATAATGAAAACAAAAATATTTGGAAACGAATGTTACGATAAGGTAATAGTTTATCGTATGTTTTTCTTTCCTTTATTTTTTTATAAAATGCTATAAGAAAGAAAAAGTGCTAAAGAAACATTTCTGAATTTTATTTATGCAAGGAAATTAAAATACTGCAGAATACAGTAGAATTAAGTACTGGTAACATTTTCGAGCAAACAACTTCAACTTCCTGTAGTTCTGAAGCTGAAAACTCTTTCTGCTCTGGAGTTTGGAGACCTCTGCCGGCATAAAACGAAATTAAGAAATCGTAACCCACCAATCATCAAAGTTGCGTAGCAAGTTTACGCATGGTTGTAAACCGGTCCTGAAAGATGCAACAGAAAAAGGCCCAGCTCAGTCATACTCTGGTGGCGAGTATCGGAACTTTATCGATCGCTCTCATCCGCTCGGTCAACAAAACAGCGCGCTGTTTTGACGGCCGCCTATGCGGAACAGAGAAGGAATATAGTAAACACAAACACGTGGATTTGTATACATACATGCGGCCAGAGGACGCCTGCTGTTTATCGCTAATCGGAGTTAGCGTTATGATGCATCGGAATTCACCTCGCTTGCCAGGCAATTGGAGTGCTATTAGCACAGCAATTGGCTTTCCTGACTCGGAGTTCACAACGCTTTATGGCCAATCTCATACGTGACGTAAGACTGTTTCCGTGGTCGAGTGGTCAGCAAGTCCCAGGTTCGATTCCCGGCAGTGGTGGGGAAATTTTCTATATCCAAAATTATTCCACATCCCTCATAGAAACTGAAATATATATCTAAGAGTGAAATTATATGTTTGCGGATAATAAAACAATTTAAACCCAACGTAAACAATCTAACGAGTTGTTTCTAATGCAAAGCCCCCGATATGATCTTAGATGTTAAAGGGGGCTATATAGATGAATCGCTAAATAAATAAATAAGTAAAAAAAGACTGCCTTCGTTGTCGAGTGGTCAGCGTGCAGACTTCTCACCCGGAGGTCCCGGGTTCGATTTCCGGCTGGGGCGGGGAAGTTTTCTTTAACCAGGATTATTCCGTATCCCCCATAGAGTCGAAGTATGAATATGAGAGTAAATGTGCGTGTGTTTGGTAATATAAAGTTTATTAACGTAATGTTCTGAACCTACAGTTTCACAAGTCAAAGCCCCCCATATGACCTTTGAACTTGAAGAGGGCTAGACAAATGAAACAATAATAACAAAAAAATCTGATGTTTCCATTGACAATCTCTACATTTCTAAAAAATTGTTACTTAATGCCAATCGAGAAAGGGTATTTAACATACTTCTCGTTTTTTAACTATGCTGTCCACAGAAATACAGACTCACTGACCTTTTTCTCGAAATGCTTTTTTTTTTTTTTTTTTTTTTTTTTTTTTGATTCAGGAGGTCCAAAAACATATATTTCCGGTAAAATTTCGATAGCGAATTTTTGGAAAAAGAGCAAAATTTGTCAAAATATTAATATAATTGTAGTTAAAACATAAGCTTAACTCTTTGTTTAACTCCACTACCAGTTATGAATTTAACTTTGAAAGTCAGTAATTGAGATAACTAAATTCTTGGTTTTAAAAGATTAAAGCTACTTTTTACTTTCTCAGCACGTATGCACAATATACATAATAGATAGGGAAGGTGTTGTATTCCAACAAAAAATTCGATACCGAAATTACATCGAAATAGATGTTTTCAGAGCCCCTGACCCCCCCCCCCCAAAAAAAAAGATACGTCTATGTGTGTGTGTGTGTGTGTGTGTGTGTGTGTGTGTGTGTGCGTGGACAGCATAGCTAAAAACGAAATGCCAGTTAAGTATCTATCAAAGATGGATCACGAAAAAATAAGACAAATAATTACATTACAAATATCTTTATAGATTCAAAGAATTTAGAATCTACTGTGTACTCTGCCATACTTAAACCCCTAGATTGCATTACAGTATAGTGCTACTACACTAACTCCTGAATTTCTAAGTTGTTCCTGATCTGTTGTTCCCTGGATTCTTATCCATTTCTCTTACATTTCCCAATTATTTTCCCGTACTTTTAATTGTTTTTCTCTTGGAATCGACAACATTTTAATCGTTGTTATATATTTGTTTGATCTATGCAATTCTTTATTCCATATCATCCCCCATTTTTCACCTTTCCAAATTCTATTAAGAAATGTAGAATATCGCCTATGCATTTACCCCGCCAATAATTGTTTTCCATTTTTCCTATACAAATAATCCTGTGCGCATTTATTCAGTACCTATTATTACTTTCTCTACGCGTACTATAAACATAGTGTATAGAGAAGGTATTGTATTCCACCCAGAAATTCGATACCGAGATCTCACTGGAAATACATGTTTTGGGTCCCCCTGAATTCATAAAGAAGCATTTTTGGAAAAAGTCCGTGCGCGCGCGCGCGCGTGTCCATGGACAGCATAGCTCAAATCTCCCCACTCTCAACTACCTTGTATATGGAACTTTTTTCGAAAATTTTGATGTTATCAAAAATGGCTCTATCGATTTTGAATAAAATATTGTATATTAAAGATGTTTACCTCACAAATAAAGTGTATATCTTGAATTTTCTGGGAATAGCCTTTGAAGACTACTTTATTCTGGATGAATTTTACGGAATTTTGTATAACTGCTAAACCGTAAGAAATGGACAAAAGCTTACCACACAAAAAATGTTGAGCACATTAAAACGCATAATTTATGTCATACACATATTTTTCGTGGAGTTGGTCATTTTTGAGATATCCCTTGTTTTTCTTTTCAGCTTTGAAAAACTTAAAACTTTTCTCGTACGAGAGTTTGCCAACTTCTGTCCATACAAACAAAGGAACTTCAGTCACACAGCAACCAGCTTTTGACTATCTCTTTAACCTATGGATCTCACTTATTTCGCTTCTATTTACAAGGAAGCAAGTAATAAGACTATTTCTGCTAACTGTTTCTCGATTAGCATGAAGTAAATAGAATCATATGCTTTTTAACAATATTTTGATGCAGAGATAAGTAATGAATGCGTGAATGGAACACATCAAATTTTTTTTTATTTATCACATATGTCTACGCAATTTCCCTTATTTCAATTCCTCTTAACCATCTTATCTAATTTCAAAAAGATTTTTACTACCTATGCTTGCCCATATCTCTTCTATATTTTATTCACCCTCAACCTTAAATGTTTCCAAAACCCACAGATGTTATATGGTATTAAAAAAGCTTGTAATATTGTAATACAAAATGGAAATAAGTGTTCAGTAATTCATATACAGGAAATAGCAAAAGAAACACATTAAAGACTAAAGTGGTAAATGTTAGTCTTAACATTGCATATGCTTTCCATGCTATCGCAAGAAACGAGCACTTAAAAAAGAAATAATTAGCAGAAACAGTCTTATTACTTGCTTCCTTGTAAGTAGAAGCGAAATAAGGGACTACCATAGGTTAAAGTAATAGTCAAAAGCAGGTTCCTGTGTGACTGAAGTACTTTTGTTACTATGGACACGAGTTGACAAATTCTTGTATGAGAAAAGTAACAAAGCTGAAACCAAAAACGATCAACTGCTAGGAATAATTATATATATAACTCACCACACAAAAAAATGTAGAGCACGTTAAAACACACACTTTGTTGTATATATATATATATATATATATATATATATATATACAATATACAATTATATATACAATTTTTGTCCATCTCTTACGGTTAAGCAGTTACGCAAATTTCCGTAAAATTCATCCAGAATAAAGTAGTCTTCAGAAGCTATTCCTAGAAAATTCAAGATATATACATTTTATTTGTCAGGTAAATATCTAATAAACGATATTTTAATCAAAATCGTTAGAGCCATTTTTAAGGAAATAAACCATTTTGAAAATAGTTCCATGTAAAGGGTAGATGGAGTGGGAGGATTATTTAGAAAATCTTCGTGTCGCATCCTTGAAAGATGCGAAACTTCAATACCAAGTTTGGTATTCAACGGTATTTTCGTTTTTGAGCTATGCTGTCTACAAACACACGCACACATATACACACACACCCAAACACGGACCTTTTTGTAAAAACTCTTTTTTTTATATTTCCGGTGAAATATTGGTATCGAATTTTTGGGTGGAATACAATACTTCCTCTATACACTATGTACATATTTCGTGTAAAGAAAGTAATAAATAAAAACAAATAAATGAAATATGAAACACCCCATTCCAGTGCCTTCACTGGGATTGAATTGTTAAATTTTTTAGTTGTATTGATTTCAATACTTCTTAAAATATTACAGCACAGATAGCTAGCTATAATATTACAAATAACGTAAGAGAAAAGGAAACCAAACTAAAATAATAAAATAATATTTCCCCCACAAAATAAAAAAAATTATTTTTTCTGAATTTTACGTAACTGGTAAACCATAGCTGATAAACAAAACTTACTTCACAAAAATGTAGATCACGTTGAAGCATACAATTTGTTGTATACGTTTTTTGGTGAAGTTGGCCACTTTGGAGATATTCCTTGCTATTAGTTCTGTTTTATACTAGTTAACTTTTCTCAAACGGGACCATGCAAAGCGAACCGTACCTCAATTGTTCACATAACGACTGGCTTTTTAAAGATTTTAGTGTCGCTTTATTCTAATGTATTCCCTTATGTACCTTCTATTTACAAGGAAGCAAGTAATAAGAACATTTCTACTAATGTTTATCTCGATTAGCAGAAGTAAATAAAAGAATAATCTTTTGTAAGAATAGTTTGGATATGGTATAGCAAGAGAAAGTTGCGTGAATCAAACACATCCCATTTTTTAAAACTAAGCATTTAGTTATCTCAGGTAATAACCATAAAAGTTAAATTCATAACTACACTGGAATACAAAAAAGTGTTTATCTTAAGTGTAGGTTTTATTTGCAATTATATTCATATTTTGTGATAAATTTTTCTCTTTTTATGTCAGCTCCGGTATTAGCTTAATATATTCTAACAATAAATAATATAAAACTTGCTCTCAGAATCAGTGAAAACTAATATCAGTGTTTAATTAATTACCGCGTCCGAGACACTTTTAATTGCCGGTTAAGCAAAACAATTTGCACATCCAGCTTATTATAGCTCGCAGCCTATTTTAGTAACGGCGTGCAACCTGCGGTGTACGTGTTTATCGGATGATGGTAATCTATTTTGGTACTGAAAGTGGCGGTAATTTTGATGGGTTGATTGCTGCCGAAGATTGGGCAGAAATCGATTTGGAAATTATAATTAGCGGTTGACCGCTTAACTTTTCTAGCTAACATTTTTCTTCGCACTGCGTTAACGTAATGTCATTAGCGTAATGCACTAATAGCACTGCGAAGCAATTACGGAAAATTATGCCTATCTTTAGTAAAACACTTAAATTATTAATAAAAGTTTACAGGCCTGTATTATTTAATACACAAATAATTTCTTAAAATTATTGATAAAAGTTTACAGGCCTGTATTATTTAATACACATATAATTTCTTAAAATTATTAATAAAAGTTTACAGAACTGTATTATTTAATACACATGTAATTTCTTAAAATTTATTACGGCTTACAAATCCAACATTTTATGCTATACTGCTTTTAAAAATATGTTCCATTCACATGTTTTTTTCTACAACTCTGTAACAAATTATTCTTTTATCTAGGCTAATCGACATAACCAATCCAGAAATTGTCTGTATTACTTGCTTTCTTGTAAGTAGAAAGGAAATTAGTGAATACATTAGGCTAAAGCATTAGTCAAAACCTTTAAAATCTGGTTACCATGTGATGAAATCTGTGTTTTTTATTTTTTTTTATTTATTTATTTTTTTTTTTTCGTGCCCAGGAACTTACAATTCCCACATGAGAAAAGCTTAGGCACTTTAAAATTTAAATAAAGCTATACAAAATTCAGCAAAATTCATTCAGAATAAACAGGTCTTCGAAGCTATTCCCAGAAAATTGAAGATGTACATTTTATTTGTGAGGTACATATCTTTAATATACGGTATTTTAATCAGAGTGCGATTTTTGAGAAAAATATTTTCGAATTTTTTTTCATACAAAGAGTAGTGTAGGGTTGGGGGGTTTCCTCAAAATATTCGTGTCGCATCCTTGGAAGATACCAAACTTAAATACCAAGTTCGGCAGTTTATCCACTTTTCGTTTTTGAGCTGTCCTGTTCACAGAATCACGGACACACACCTTTTCACTTTATCTATACGTACTATGTACATAGTGTATAGAGAAGGTATTGCACTCCACCAAAAAATTCGATACCGAAATTTCACCGGAAATATATGTTTTTGGGCCCCTTGTATCCAAAAGAAGTAATTTCAGAAAAAGGTACGTGTGTGTGTCTGAGAACACGGTAACTCAAAAATGAAATGTCGGTAAAATACCAAACTTAATATTCAAGTTTAGTATCTTCCACGGATGCGACACGAAGATTTTCAGAAAAATCCCCGCACCCCAAAACTACCTTTCACATGGAACTTTTTTCGAAAATTTTGATTTTCTCAAAAATGGCTGTAACGATTTTGATTAAAATATCGTATATTAAATATATTTACCTGACAAATAAAATGTATATCTTGAATTTTCTGGGAATAGCCTCTCATGACTACTTTATTCTGGATGAATTTTACGGAATTTTGCCTAACTGCTAAACCGTAAGGGATGGAGAAAAACTTACACACAAAAAATGTAGAGCACATTAAGACACACAATTTATGTTATATAACCTTTTTTTCGTGAATTTGAACGTTTTTTTTATATATATATATATTTCTTGTTTTTGGTTTCAGCTTTAAAAACATACTTTCCTCCTGCGGGAATTTGTCAACTCCTGTCCATACAAACAAATGAACTTCAATCACATAGCAACCAGCTTTTGGTTATCACTTTAACCTATGGTACTCCCTTATTTCACTTCTACTTACAAGGAACCAAGTATTAAGGCTGTTTCTGCTAATTTTTTTCTCGATTACCATGAAGTAAATAGAAGCATTAGCTTTTTAACAATAATTTGTTGCAGAGATGTAGAGAAAGTCATGTGAATGTATCACATCAGATTTTTCTTATTATATTGCTTACAGCCTCACTAAGGAGAACTATGCATTTTTAAAGAATACATATAACAATTTGTATTTTATTTAATGAATTCACAATGAATAACTAGCTAAAATTATTAAAATACAAATTCAAAATCTTAATATTACTAATCCATATGATAAATAATCATAACCAAAAATATAACTTAAACCTCTCCAACAAAAAAAAATCAATATTTACTAAAAATATTAAACTCAAAAGATTTTGTATGTTATACCCTAATTATTGTAGACAAATTGTTACTTTTTGTACTTCCTAAAGTTTTTGATTTGTTTTTCAAAATTGGAACATTATTTAGAAAACGTATATGGTAGTTTTATTTATTTTTGAGAGGCAAATTAGTAAATATTTGCATTTTGTCGAGCACTTTGAGTAACTATAGAAACGTTTTGAAAAAAAAAGTTTGCGTACAACAAAGTGTAAGTTGATCGTGCCTATTAATAAGCAAACGCATAGTCATATATAGCCTCAGTTAATGAGCATTTCAAATCCGTCAAGTGGAAAAAATGACAGTCTCTTGAGGATAAGGGAGCACCCCGAAAAAAAAAGAAAAAAAAAAAAGAAAACATACACCAGTAACTCATCCTAAGCAGGATTCGAACTCGCGATCTCCTAAATGTAAAGAAGACATATTCCCCCACCTACCTGGGTTCTTAAAATTTAAAATGTACTTAATTGGGAAAAAACTTTATCAGTTGTTCTAATTTTCGTTGAGAATAAAATTCAGTTTTTCTATTTACGGATGCATCACCATAAGACGCTGATGTTACTTTAAGTTAATTAAAATGTTTATTTCATACCCTAGCAACATTTAAAATTCACGCACTAATATTTATATACTCATATATAATACATAATATATACATAGTACTGAAATAAAATTATATCCTTGAAAAACTGAAATTCTGTATTGAACTGTAAAACATCTTTAGCATGGCTTCCTTCCGAAGGAATAAAGCCGTTGGCCCTATATAAGGCCTATTTTCTCGCAAAAGAACCCTGTACCTTGAAAGGAAATGTCAACCGGGTGAAATTCGCATGTTTCACGTTCACAAATCGTGATTTCGTCCTTGGAGTGTCCTCTATGGGCGATGAATTGATCCTTCATCAAAATGTTCACATGGTGGCAAACTCGCGAACGAGAAATTTCCTGACCAAGATACCAATGTAAAGGTGGCAAAATCTACGCTGGCTTGGCGTGATTGAACTTGAATCGAATTAAATTTAATTATTGAATTGTGCCTAATATATGTTTACAAATTCACAACAATGCTAGTCAATCATATTTCTTACACATCGTCAATATTTAATACCCATTGCCATGCTTACATCTAGTTAGGTGGTCGCATATTCAACCCTGAAATAATACGCTGCGTATTATGAGTATGTCTTTAACATACGTTCTTGTAAAGGAATGTAATGCCAGTCACCATATAATGTACATTGGCACGTGAAAGAATTCTATTCTCTATGCAGAGGAATTTTATTCTCTATGCAAAGGATGCCTAAGCTACATTTTCCACCAATTTTACATACAAAGATCGTCTGAGTATCGCTAGCGCCTCTAGCTGAAGTTGAGTTAACCACTCATCACTGCGTCTCAAGCGGCAGTGTAAAGCACTACTAGAACATAAAATGACCACAGAAAATCTCGCCAGATGTCTCTCTATGCCTCTTTCTGTGACAACTTTCTGTGAGGTATTTCTTAAACAGGTTTAAGTTCTGTTATTAAAAAGTCATACAAAATCTTTAACAAATGAAAATATTCGATTTTATCTAATTTATATACTGATAATCTGGCTATGAAATGGAAAGATAAAGAGCTTATTGAGATTATAATTAAATTTAACAAATATGTAAATACCTTACCAGGTATAAGTTGATAATCAAATATTGATCTAAGAAACAAAATATAATCTAAAAAGAGCAGTTAATGGAGTAAGTCAAAACGCATGGCATTATAATTTAACTATATGTATCTACCAACAACAACAAAATTGTCACATTAATCAGAAGAACCCTTCAGATTACATATACTAATAAAAGAGAAAGTATTGGAAAGAATATTCTACTTGAGCTATCTAGGACGCAATATTAATTTTAAATTTGACAATGAGATTGAGATGTAAGTTAATAGATTTCAAACAATTTGTAGAAAAAGTTGATGAACTTAAAGATAAAGTATCAAAGAAACTCAAATTCAGATTATGGCTCCGAAACCTGGACAATAAAAAATGACAGTCCACACATACAGTCTGCATACATTATATTAATTATCTGATATAACAAGACACAATAGAGCTGTTAAAATAAAACATGAAACAAGATTATATTTGAATATATTCTCAGCTAAGGAAAAGGTTGATGAAAACATAATAAGCTGGAAATGTCACATCGTGACAATATATGATCAATAGTGAATTACAAAAGAAGATAATTGCCAACCAGCAGGTAAAAGAAATAGGTAGATCTCTCGAGAAATGGTTTGATGACAGATCAAAACAGTAGTATCACCTAATCCATGAAAAGAGGAGGAGGAATGGGAAGATTGTTTGAGACCCAAATTTTATCTAATACCTGTCGTTTTCAACGGTCTAGGGGTAACATGCTAGCCTCTGGTTCCCAACGTAACTGGAAATCCGACGGAGGACGATGGATTTCTTTTCGGACGTAAAAATCCTTAGCATGGCTTCCTTCGAAAGGGAGGTAAAGCGGTTGGTCCCTTGTCGTAAAAGAACCTCAAACCTGATAAAGAGGCTTCTGAGCAAAATTAAGCAATATTTTACACTCAATATAGAATGGGACATTAAGAGCCAAAACAGTTAAAGAGCTTCCATAAACAAATGATTAAAAACACAATTTAATACCTAATCTAATGTAATCTATTAATAGGTACAGTTCACAGGTTATTTATTTGTCGTCCTCCTTGGTTTAGGGTAAAATGCTAGCCTCTGGTTTCCAAGGTGGTGGGTACAAATCCAGTGGGCGTAAAAACCCTTAGCATGGCTCCCTTCTGAAGAAAAGTAAAGCCGTTAGTCCCTTATCGTAGAATTACGGCACGTGAAAGTATCTCAAGCTTGACAGAGGCCTCTGAGCAAAACTAAGCAGTCTTTCACGCCCAATATAGAATCGGATGTTAAGAACCACAGCACTTAAAGGACATCCATTAATAAAGGAATTTAATTTATTTACTGGTTATTTAGCATTCATTTGAATGGAAAGCTGAAAATCAAAGATGAATTCTGGGAACTTTTAACAGAGCTCACCAACTAAGAGTGCACTAACCACATTTCGAGTTTTCTAGAATTCAGAACAAGTTTTCATTAAGTTTTAAATAAATTTTTACTTTAAAATATCAGAATGTTAGCTTAAAAAATTCGGATTAAACGTAAATGTTACCCTATTCTAAATAGGAATGTCAAGGGGCTTGTATTTTTATTTGAATTACCTTTTTGACCATTTTTCTGTAGTTTAGAATTGTTGGGAATTTAGTACTTTAAAAAAAGTTTAATATGTGTAAATATAAATATATAAATTAAATGAAATGAGCCAAAAGTATACAAAAGTATCACCACATAAAAATAAAACGGTGGCTTTTAGAGGACCGCAAAATATAAGAATACAGTAATACAAGAGCGAATACTGAACTAACACAGTATTTTAATTATTTAGACTGCAGTGTCGTAATTAAAATTATAACATAATAATCAAAATTAATAAATGCAACCAGCCATACAGTACCATGAAACGAAATTTACATTCTGCAAGGAAAGCGACAAAAATAAAATGTTACAAAGTGATGGATGTTCCATTGTTAACGTATGCATCTGAATGTTTGGCAGTGGCCAAACGAATGGAACGAACGATAGTAAAGATAGTAGCATTTATGCATTTTCTAGGACACGTAGACACGGATATAAACTAAAAGTTAGGAGAAATGAAGACATATGTAAAGAATTAAAAATCTTCAATCTACTAGAAAGAATCCAAGAAAATCAAAAGATGTGGATAGGATGGGCGAACACCACCACACAAATTTAGTTTGAAAACACACCAAAAGTCAATGAAACATCTGAGAACTTAAAACAAGATGAACAGAACAGTTTAAATTATGAAATCGAGTCAAAGACTTAAACCATGAAAGATGATGATGTAAACTTATACAGCGTTCGACTTTCCAGCATTATATTTAAATTTTGTATGCGACAAAGAATGAATATTATAACAAAGCTACAGAAAATGAATTAAGGGAATGTGGGAGTGTTTAGAATGTGGTTACTATGGGATTGAAATCAGTGTCTTTGCGTGGCCAGGAGTTGACAAGACAGTAATTTAAGTATTTTAATACTGAAACCAATAACAAAAAATATCTCAAAAACGGTCCACTACACGAAAAAGCTGCACATGACATAAATTGTGTGGTTTAAGGAGCTTTACAATTTTTGTCTGATAAGTCTTTTTCTATCTCTTAGGATTTATTAGTTATGCAATCTTGAGAAAAATGCATACAGAATAGAGAGGTGTTCAGAGGCTACCACCAGAAAATGTAAACATGTGAAATATAAGAGATTTTAATCATGAAAATCTTCATGTCGTATTACTGAAAGATACAGAAATTAAATATCAGGTTTGTTTTTAACATACTTTTAGTTATTGAGCTATGCTTTCCACAGACAGATATGCATAGACATTTATCTACATATGCTGTTTTTTTTTTTGGGGGGGGGGATTCAGGGATCGGAAAACATGTATCTCCGGTGAAATCTCGAATTTTTGGGTGCAATACATTACCTGCTCTATGCACTAAGTGCCTACGTGTAGAGGGAGTACAAATGAAAGATACTATGATTTACTGTAGGTAGATGCTCTGAAATGGCTGATGAACTCCGCCAGTGGTATCTTCGACTCCATTCTATTGAGTGCATAGCAGCAATGATATTTATTGCACCGGCGCTCTTGTTATCATTTGTTTATGCTTTTAAGTAATTGAAACCACTCTTATTTACAGTGTGTATACAACACAGTACGATGTACACACAAAATATCTATTTGTTGTGCTCTTTATGGAAGTAACAAGCTTGTATCTGAATCTTGTTTCTTTTTATCTTTGTTTAATATTAAGCTGTGATACTGGAAACATTGTAATATAAATTAATAACAAATTTATACACTAATAATGGGGAAATTAAAACCGAGATAAATAATTTTTACGCTGGGACATAGTGATTTTTCGGAAATTGCACTGTGATTGCATTTTTGTTATGTTACATGTATACCGAATATCATTCAAATTGTTTAAATGCTTTGCAAGAGGTAAGTCATCTCATAAAATGTATTATGTAAATATATTTCATAGTGAAAATGTTCCACGCGCCTAGAAATTTGAGAAAATTGGTTGGCATTTGGAATTTTGTATGAATTACACCATACTTGAACCAAACTAGCTTTGAACTATAAATAAAAACTTTACGCGGTTATATTTTAAACATTATCATTGCTGAATTATAATGATTATAACACAATTTTAAAAATTAATCACTAAAATTAATCATTTTTCATTAAAATATTTGAAAAATTAGTATTGTTGTTAGGAAAATTCTGTCATCTATTACAATAGACACTTCTGCACATTCTGGGGCATTTTACTTGATTTAAACAAAAACTGAGACGCACAAAGCATTTTGAAAGTGTGAAAACGAGATTTTTAAGAAAAGAGCTGTGCTAGGTACGATGTTCAATAGTTGAAGAGCCTAAAGCAAGGAGAAGACAGCTAAATGTTAATTCTCTGTAGAGGTTCCAACAAGTATTTGCCATAGTGTTTTTCTCTATTTTTGATCGATATTATAGTAAAAATGTCATGTCAGTGACCCTTATAATTGAGGCATAATGTCAAAAAATCTTATGTGTTCCATACACATGACTTTCTCTACATCTCTACAACACATTATTGTTAAAGATCTTATGTTTCTCTTTATTTCATGCTAATCGACAAAAAATTACCAGAAATAATCTTATTACTTGCTTCCGTGTAAGTAGAAGAGAAATAAGGGAGTACCATAGATTAAAGTGATAGTCAAAAGCTGGTTGCTAAACGACTGAAGTTCCTTTATTTGTATGGATAGGAGTTGACAAATTCCTGTATGAGAAAGGTTATTTTTTTGAAGCTGAAAACAAAAACAAGGAATATCTCAAAAACGACCAACTCCACGAAAAAAAATGTATACAACGTAAATTGTGTGTTTTGATGTGCTCTACATTTTTGTATTTAAAATTTTTGTCTATCTCTTACGGTTTAGCAGTTATGCAAAATTCCAGAAAATTCACTCGGAATAAAGTAACCTTGAGAGGCTATTCCCAGAAAATTCAAAATATAGATTTTATTTGTCAGGTAAAATATCTTTAATATACGATATTTTAATCAAAATCGTTAGAGCCCTTTTTTATAAAATCAAAATTGTCGAAAAAGGTCCATGTAAAGTGTAGTTTGGGGTGGGGGGATTTTTCTGAAAATCTTCGTGTCGCATCCCTGGAAGATACTAAACTTAAATATCAAGTTTAGTATTTTACCGAGTTTTCCTTTTTGAGTTATCGTGTTCACAGACACACAAACGGACCTTTTTCTGAAAATACTTTTTTTTGGATACAGGGTACCCTGTATCCGGTGAAATCTCGGTATTGAATTTTTTGGTGGAGTGCAATACCTCTCTATACACTATGTACGGTAGAGAAAGTAAAAGTAGTTGTTTAAGAGTTCAACGTCAGAATTGGAATGTAACTAGGTTCCGGGATCTCAGTAAACAAAGCAGCTAGTATGTGTAGAAAGCGCACATAGCCATTTCTGAGAGTAACAATGGAGAAAGGATGAAAGCCATGATGCAAGTTAAAGTGCACGATAAGCAACATAAAACATAGGCATTTTGGTGGGGGACATTGATGCAGGCGGGACTTTTTATTTATTACGATGTCTCATAAGTAATGCCGGTTTTTTACTTTCTCTACATGCACTATGTGCATAGTGTGTAGAGAAGGTATTGCACTCCACCCAAAAATTCGATACCAAGATTTCACCGGAAATACATGTTTTAGGGTCCCTTATTAAAAAAAAAGCATTTTCACAAAATGGTCCGTGTGTGTGTCTGTGGGTCTGTGAACACGATAACTCAAAAACGAAAAGTCGGTAAAATACCAAACTTGGTATTTAAGTTTAGTATCTTCCAGGGATGTGACACGAAGATTTTGAGAAAAATCTCCCCATCCCAAACTACCCTTAACATGGAAAAAATTTCGAAAATATTTATTTTCTTAAAAATGGCTGTAACGATTTTCATTAAAATATCGTATATTAAAGATATTACCTGGCAAATAAAATGTATATTTTGAATTTTCTTGGAATAGCCTGCTAAGACTACTTTATCCCGGTTCAATTTTACGGAATTTTGCATAACTGCTAAACCGTAAGAGATGGACAAAAACTTATCACACAAAAAATTTAGAGCTGTTTAAAACACACAATTTATGTTACATACATTTTTTCGTGGAGTTGATCGTTTTTAAGTTATTTCTTGCTTTTAGTTTCAGCTTTGAAAATAATATTGGAATTTGTCAACTCCTGTCCATACAAAGGAACTTCAGTCATATAGTAACCAGCTTTTGCCTATCACTTTAACCTATGGTACTCCCTTATTTCGCTTCTACTTACAAGGAAGCAAGTAATAAGACTATTTATGCTAATTTTTTCTCGATTAGCATGAAATAAATAGAGGCATAAGTTTTTAACAATAATTTATAGCAGAAATGTAGAGAAAGTAATGTGAATGGAATACATTAGATTTTTTATTTTAGTGTTTTGAAAATTTATTGGGTTTCTTTGGTTTGGCAATACTATTTACAGAATGCCATGACTAGTGTTTCGTACATTGTGAGCATGTATGTTAATAAACAATCACAAAATGGATATAACAACGTTTGGAGTTAAGAGTCCTTCTAAAGCACTGCTGGAAACAAGATTATAAATCCGCTGCCGCAGCACGAAGCATATGTGAAGTGGAAGGAGAAGATTGAGTGAGCGTGTGGCACAACGAAGGTTCCAACGTTCCAACAATGGAGACGAAAACACTAAAGATTTACCACGTACTGGAATATTGAGTATACACGCCAAGTTTTGCGAGAAAATCTGCAAAAATGTACCTGTAGACTTTCAGAAGCACTTTGCATCAAAAGATACCATACATCGACACATTAAGACACTTGGAAAATCATACAGAAGTTGCAGATCTGCACCTCATGAACTGACACCTCAACAGGCTCAACGTAGAGTGGATATCTGTCGTCAGCTTATCCGCAATCCCATGGATGATAGATTTGTCAGGAGAATTGTCATTTGTGTTGAAAAATGGGTATAATACCGAAACCCTGATCTCTAAAACAGTGGCTTGATCCCTGCCAACCGGTCATCGTTAAAAAAAAAAATCGGTTCGGTCCCAAAGTAAGGTGTGTCTGGTGGAATTTTGAAGGCGTGATTTACTGGGGGTTTGTTCCAAACGGGCGGGCAATTGATGCAGATCTTTATTCTCAACAACTGGAATGAGTTCATGAAAATTTGAGACGGAGATACCCAGCATTATTTAACCGAAATCGAGTTCTATTGCAACAGGACAATGCAAGACCCCATACTGCACGAACAACCATGAGGCATTGGGAGGAATCGAACTGCTACCATACAACCCTGATCTTGCACCATCAAGTTATCATTCTTTCAATCCATGACCCATTTTCTACATGGAAGAAATTCTGAAAACATTAAAGCAGTGCAAGGAGGTCTCGCCGAATTCTTCGCATAAAAAACCAGAGACTGGGACCATCGTGGGATAATAAACCTCGCTGAAAGATGACTTAAGACCTATGGTCTGTACTTTAAAAATTAGTTAATTGCTTGTCAGAACACAGTCCAAATTATTTTTTTTTTCTTAAAGAACATTACTTATGAGACAGACTGAAATTTTAGTTATTATCTATAGGCACCACAAATTACAAAGATTCGGTTAATAACAAACTTGATGTTTAAGGTCAATATTTTCAAGGTTGGAACAAGAAGATTTTCGAGAAAATCCCCCGACCCAAACTACATTTGTCTGGAATATGTTTCAATAATTTTGATTTTATAAATAATGTCTAACGTTTTGATTAAAATACAATATATTAGAAATATCTTATGATAAATGAAATGCATATTTTGAATTTTGTGGGAATAACGTCCAGTTGAATAACTTTTGCATAACCGCTGTACTATAATGGATAGATAAAACCTTACTGCACAAAAATGTGGATCTCCTTAAAACACACAATTTATATGAAATGGAGTTAATCGTTTCAATTTTAAAATAATTATAACACCATGGCACGACAGCTCACGGGGAACCCTGGCCTACCGCCCGGCCACTGCATCCCCCATCTCGGTCAACTACAGACCTCATGGATGGGGTGTGCAGTACTGGAGGATGAGACGTGATCAGCGCCTCGAGTCCCCGGCCGGTTAATGCGGTCCTCAGGACCTGGAGCCGCTACTTCTCCATCAAGTAGCTCCTCAATTGGCCCCCCCCCCCAGGGACCTTACGAGGCTGAGTGCACCCCAGGCCAGGTCTCCCAGCGGGGGAAAATTCCCCACGCCGGTACTGGGGATCGAACCCCCCTTGGTAAACAGCTGCGCTACCACCACGCTAAGGAGACTCATTCATTTATCAAATGAAAAGTCGCTATTCATTTTTGCTCTCTGCTGGTCATGCAAAGGAAATGGAATATCAATGCATCCCTTAGCTTATGGCCAACTCTTGAAAGATTTTACCATAGTTTTAGTCTATTCCCAGGTATCTACCTACAAGGAAGCATGCAATAAAATAAGTCTGCAAATGCATGAAGAAGATAAAAAAATGAGCATTTGAAAGAATATTTGCCGATTAGATAGAGCAACTCATGTCAGTGTAATACATCAGTTATACTATGAACACTTGAAAACGTTAACTTTTTTCTTATTCATAATTCTATTTATTTATCTGTTAAGTCATATCTCAACGGTTCCGTTCGTGATTCTCATTTTATCCGTAGCTCCTTGTCTTTTCCCCGCGCCTATACCACTTTCGCTTCCCGCCGAGCAGATCGTACAAGGGTGCCATCCAGTCTAGCTGCTTTTTCACCATCTGTACTCAGACGATAATGAGCAAGCCTTTTAAGTCTCTTGCCTTATACACCATACTACTTTGGTCCGCGACAAGCGGTGTCCTCCATGCGACATGCTAACCTCTGATTCCCAAGGTCACGGATTCAAACCTGGCGAAGGACGATGGATTTTTTTCGGGTGTAAAAACCCATGGCTTGCTTTGGTAGGGAAGTAAAGCCGTTGGTACCGTGTCGCAGGTTTACGGCACGTAAAAGAACCCCAAGCTGATATAGAGGCCTTTGAGAAAAATTAATCGGTCTTTCACGCCCAATACAGAAAGGGACGCCAAAAAATTTAATTTAATTTTCTGCAATAAGCAGACGGCGCTAGAGTATCTTTCGGTATTCATGCTTATACTATCTGTGACTAGATGGTAGAGTAATCAGAATTACAATTTATTTTTCATTTTCACTGTTATTTTAGACTGAACCCGGCATTTACCTTGGCGTAGAGCTCGATCCAGAGCCACAAAATTACCGGATTGATTCTGTGCACACAAGAATATAATTATGACGTTATCTCTACTGCCCGTTTCGAATCGTGTAACACTATCTAGCATTGCTCACTGCCTGGCCTCGTTCAGTTCCTACTAGTAGATAAACCAGCGAATATCGAAAGAGAACGCAGTTTGAAAAATGTCAAAAATAAGAACGGGTAGGCGTTTGACACTGAGCAAACACTTTTATTTGTAAAAGTACATGGCGTTTTTATTTATTATGAAATAACTGTTTTATTGAGCTATTTTATGAATTACCGATGCATATAATGTCACTACATGAAATGAGATACTTTGGAACAGATTATAGCTCAACTCGTGCATGTTTACGCTACAAACTCCTATCCACTACCGTCTCGCCTCTTACCTAGACGGCCCGGGTTCGATCCCAAGCGAACGCATGTGAGATTTGTGGTGGACAAAGCGGCGCAAGGGCGGGTATTATCCGGGTTTTCCGGTTTCCCCCGCATCGCATTCCACCAGTACTCCATCATTCCATAAATCACCAGTGTCATCGCCTGCGGTGCCTTGGTAGTAAAAACGGGCGTTAAACACTATCAAACAAACAAACTACCATCTCTTCATACCACTGTCTGTGTGTGTGTTCGGAACCCAAAAGCGAACTCTACCTTCGTGACAGGGAAATTGCGAAAAAACCACAGCCAGATTGGTCGGCCCACGGGATTTGAACGGAGCACATCCCGAAAACGGGCCACAACATTACCGCACGATAAAAAGGTAAACTACTTTTGGAACCCTCGTTCATAAAATTTAGATGTAGCAAGTGCATTCATATTTTAACACAAACGCACCCCCCTAACCCCCTGTTTTACAAGTACAATTTCATTGATAACCTAAACCAATAATCCGTTACAAGCTTTTAAATGCATGACAACAAATTGCTGCGATTTTGGCAAAAGTGAGTGACCTGTATTCCGATCATTGGATTTTCGCAGACAGCGCCACGGCGTTTGATCTTGCACGCTATCAAATATAGAAGGCTGGACGTTTAGATTGGCGGACGATGGAAAGGTGACACCGTATATCAAGCGAAATAAAAATATTATCTCCCCGCAAAATAATAAAAAAATTAATTGATGGAATACCAACAACCCCGTAACGCTTCTTGTTCCTGTGCTTGCGTATTTGATTGGCAAGGTGTCGGTCGGTCCATCCGTTTCCATAGGAAAACAAGAACGAGCGCTGCAGATAACCTGAGGGCGTTGTTTCGTTACCCGACACACGCCCGAGGCGCGCACTCACACATACACACACCAGGCCAATTCCAGTAAATACACAGGCCTTACAATTTCGTTGGAAGTTCAACCCTAAAACATTCGTCGTCGATTTGATTATTTATCTCCACTCAACCCCAAAAGTAAAACACGTGTCATTCCTGATATGTTCGTTATTTTATGGCATCTATGTTTGTAAATGTAACGGCGATTATTCTAAACGGAACAGAACAATTATATTTTATACGTATCCACCTAAGTAAATAAATAAAATCAACAAACCTCGGAGGCTTCACCGAGTTCATGTTATATTCAGGCTGCATTGCTTTACAAACATACAAAGCTATAGAACACATGCCAAGTATGGGATTTATATACCGGTGAAGGTTCGCGTTATTTTGAGGTTCTATAAACAAAGGATTTTTGGAAAAATTAGGTGATCAAAGAAAGTATGAAGTTTATCTACACTTATTTATCTTCATGTCTATTTTAAAAACCATATCAACATCTTATTACTTTCTCTGAAGTTTAATAGTTTTTATGTACAATTATTTATTTTTATGCCTATTTTAAAAGCTATATATATATATATATATATATATATATATAAAATCTTATTACTTTCTCTACAGTATAACGGTCCTTATCTACACTTATTTATTTTACTACCTATTTTAAAAACGATTGATATAATATCTTATTACTTTCTCTGAATTATAACGTTCTTTATCCACACTCATTTATTTCATGCCTTTCTTTTTAAAACGCTTGATATAAAATCTTATTACCTTCTCTAAAATATAACGGCTCTTTACCTATTCTCATTTATTTTCACGTTTATCATAAAAACGAATAAAATCCTATTACTTTTCCTAAAGTATAACGCTCTTAATCTACACTTATTTTAATGCCTATTTTAAAGAACTATTGATATAAAATCTTATTATTCTACCACATACATAGTAAGAAGGTATTCTATCCAAAATTTCGATCCAAATTTCACTGGGAATACGCGTTTTGGGGTTCACTGAATCGAAAATGCATTTTCACTTCCTCTAATTCGTATGTAGTACCTAGAGAAAGTATGGCATTCCATCCAAATATTAGACACAGAGATTTCATGAGAAATACACATAATAGGGCCAACTAAATAAAATTATAGAAGGGTCCATGTGTGAGTCTGTGAACAGCATAGCTCAAGCACGAAGTCAGTTAAATACAAAACTTGCTATTTAAATTCAGAACCTTCCAAGGATTTGAAAAGAGGAGTTTCAAGAAATCCCCTTACATCAAACTTAAAAATAATTTGTTGAATTTACTTTAAGATGGTTGTAATGATTTTAAATAAAATACTGAAAGTTTAATATATTTTCATTACAAATGAAATGCATATCTTGAGCTTTCTGGGAATAGCTTCTGAAGTCCTCTTCATTCTTGATTATTTTTGTATAACTCGTAGACTGTAAGGGACAGACAAAGTCTTACTATTCATAAATAATGTAAATTTTGTTAAAACACACAATTTATGTCGGACATATTATGTTTACTTTCTCTATGCGTACTACGTACATAGTGTATGTAGAAGATGTTGTATTGCACCCAAAAATTCGATACCGAGATTTCACTGGAAATATATGTTTTGAGACCCCCTGAATCCAAAAAAAGCATTTTTAGAAAAATGTCCATGTGTGTGTGTGTGTGTGACTGTGTGTCTGTCTGGATCAGCATAGTTCAGAAACTAAAAGAACGTTAAAAACCAAACTTGGTATTTAAGTTTGGTATCTGCCAAGGATGCGACACGAAGGTTTTCAAGAAAAAGTCCCCAACCCAAACTACCTTTTATATGGAAAAAATTTTCGAAAATTTTGATTTTCTTAAAAATGGCACTAAAGATTTTGATTAAAATCTCTTATATTCAAGATATTTACTTGCCGAATAAAATGTATACATTTAATTTTCTGGGAATAGCCTCTGAAGACTACTTTATTGTGGATGGATTTTACGGAATTTTGCATAACAGCTAAACCATAACAGATGGACAAAAACTTATCACACAACAAATGTAGAGCACGTTAAAACACACAATTTATGTTATATAACTTTTTTTCGTGGAGTTGATGGTTTTTAAGATATTCCTGGTTTTTCGTTTCAGCTTTGAAAAACTTATACTTTTCTCACACAGGAATTTGTCAACTACAAAGGAACTTTAGTCACATAGAAACCAACTTTTGACTATCAGTTTAACCTATGGTACTCCCTTGTTTGACCACTACTTACAAGGAAGCAAGTAATAAGTCTATTTCTGCTAATTTTTTTTTTCGATTAATATGAATTAAATAGAAACATGAGCTTTTAGCAGTAAGCTGTTGCAGAGAGGCAGAGAAAGTCATGTGAATGTATCACAGCAGATTTTTATTTTTATTTGTTGTATTTACCATTCCCCAGGTGGTATTTATTGCTATTAGTTGGGAGTTTTGTTTTAATCAAGTGGGAAGGATTTTTTTTTCCTCCCCCCATCCTGAACATATAAGGAGAAAAAAATATTAATGCAACATCCTGTCGCCCTCCGTGGCGTAATGGTTATCATGCTAACTTCATATACCCAAGGTCGCGGGTTCAAACCCATTGGAGGACAATGGATTTTTTCGGGCAGGCTTCCTTCGGAGGAGAAATCAAGCCCGATAGAGAGGCTTCTGAGTAAACCTAAGCAGTATTTAACGCCCAATTTAGAATGGGACGCCGAGAACCACAACAGTTGAAGAGCATCCATAAATAAAACTCCAATTATTTAATTAATGCAACATCCTCTCGAAAGATTAAGACTACCGCTTTAGTTTAGAATATTCCCATATTATCCTTGTACGTATAAGAAAT
Organism: Hymenopus coronatus; assembly: GCA_030762935.1. Classification (NCBI taxonomy): domain Eukaryota; kingdom Metazoa; phylum Arthropoda; class Insecta; order Mantodea; family Hymenopodidae; genus Hymenopus; species Hymenopus coronatus. The sequence continues at coordinate 54,231,611 of CM060892.1, read as the reverse complement.
TATGAAATAAACTGATTATCTCGATGGGTACGAAGTACGTATATTCAAGAGTAGATATAAAAAGCTATGAAATGGAACACTCACAATTTTTCTATCTCCAAATTTCAATCTTGATATTTGCCGGAAGGGGTATAGTGATTGTATTTTACCAAGTTTCATTTTTGAGTTGATCGTACACAATTTGTGGCAGAAAAGCCTCCTTTTTGTGGGGGAGCTCAGAGGCCTCAAAATATGTATATTTTTGGTGAAATACAATACAACGGTATGTAGCAAAGTAAAAAGAAAAAGAAAATTAAAAAATCAATAGTTATACTGAATCTATCTTCACATAAGCTCACAAGGTACAAGAAAATGACCAATTAGTATTTCTAGCTACATTGCGTTAAAATTCAAACCAACAACAGCGTTTTAGGGGAATGGTTAAATCCAATAAGTTGTTATTTGACACTAGCTATCATCCCCTTGTTGCAAGGGTGGCATTTTAATTAATTTAATTAATGAGTTCATTTACCTATTCCCGTATTCTTCATTAAAGCACTGTATAAAATTGTTTATAATTGTTTCATTTGTGTAGCTCCCAGTATCCGAGCGAGGCGACCTACTCGCATTCGGGAGGTCCGAGGTTCGATTCAAGTGACTCATCGGCTTCTTCGGCGGTTCACCCGGGCGTCAAGCAAACGCTAGTGGTTTCTCTGCTCCATATCGTTACGCTAATCATTTTATCCATCTTTCATCTGATTTTATCTGGTTTAGAGGGAAAGTGTCAGCGATAGTGTTTCGGTGCGGCGGTAACAGAAGTACCGGGTTCGTATCCTGTGTGCGGGTTTTGGATATAAAGAACTGGTGTAGAGATATGGGTGCCCTAGCTTAGGATTTTCTTAGCATGGAATCTTTTTTTTTTTTTTCAGGTCTGGTAAAATAAGTGATTTTCTTCGAGTTCCAGATTATTATGAAACTCATTTATTCATTTTGCTCGGTCTTTTCGGCAGTCAAACACAGACACATTCCTTCTAAATATTCTACTCTAAAGTTACCCTTTACTCGACCGCGCCTGTCATTACTTACTTTTGACCGTCTTTTGGTGCAGTAATTCCGTCCGTATTCTGGCGTATTAAATTAACACTATTTCCACCACGGACCAACATCACATCTTAGCTCTGTGGATGTCCCATACCCATTGCGAAAGTGTCACTTGATCAGCAAGAGAATTGTTTCTGTCCTTGTTATGTCCACCCTCGGGCAGTCCACCCTTTAGTTCAATGTCCTTTCCTTAACGGTATTATCCTACCTAGGCCGCTGCCAACTCGTGACAACTGTTTTATAATATTTCTTCCCTGGCCATTTTCAATGTACATTGGTCCCCTCTTAGTATAATTTATATTATATAGACTATAATTTATATCTCCCTTTTAGACAACTTTTAACCCCGTGATAGCGAAAAATTGATACTGTCTATTTAGTCCTTTCACCTTCCTTCGGCTGATTGCTAAGGTACACGGACCGACTTTTTGAGCGTTGGACTCTCTAGGTGACTGAGTCCCCAGTCTGCCTGATCGACTGTCGGGGTGTCTCAATCAGGTTCTGTCACTCCTGATGTTGGTCACCCTTGTCTCCTCTTACCTCATCCCTCCCTCTCGTAGCGTCTATTCGTGAGGCGTAGGTATTCGTATCGGTGCCGAATCCTCTCAAACGTCTATCTTATTCCTCCCATTAACTAACTACTATTGCCATATCATGTGGAGCAATACATTATAACATAACACAACCAAACTCATTGAAGGTATCTAGCGTAGCTTAGACTAGAAATATGACGGATGATAAAAATTACTGGTGAAAATGATATGGAAATATGTCCCATTTGTGAGGAGGAAGAGTCTTGTGTGCATATCTTGGTGAGATCTAGGAGTACGGAGGAATAAAAGGAAAAATATTTGCCACGATCTTTTACCACCTCGAATGAAGAGTTAAGGGTGTGTTGGTCGCCACTGGCAGGCATGAGAGACGTGGAGGAGATAGTAAACTTCTGTCGACTTCTGTGGGTAGTAGTTAAGCCTCTTTTACCCAAAGTTGCGGGTTCAAATCCGGCAGAGGGCGATGGATTTTTTTTTTTTTTTTTTTTTTTTTTTGTCATAAAGGACCTTAGTATGGCTTCATTCGGAAGGAAAGTAAATCCATTTGGCCCATATCTTAGATTTACGCTACGTATAAGAACCTCAAGCCTAATAAAGAGGTCTCTAGGCAATATACGTCAAAAAATAAAGCGCCATTTCACTTCTTTAGGTAATTTCTATTTAAGGCAAGACAGCTGCCCTGAGAAGACTGATAGTAGGGTAGCGGGACGGTAAGAGGAGCTAAATAGTGCTTTTATGTCAACTTTTTTTAACTTATTGTTAGTGTTGTATTTATTTCTCTTTGCTTACCTTAATAGGGTACAATAGTGCATTGGGATCGATTTTAATATGTTATATTCGAACACGTTTGTCTTTATTTTTCGTGTCTACTTTTTTTTTTTGTATGCACGATTCTGTTCTCAGACACCATAGTGACATATTCTTCTTTCTTTCTAACCATACTATCACTAGCTGGATCATACACACACACATACACACACATACACATACACACACATACACATACACACACACACTTGACATACAGAGTGAAAAATTCAATGCCATAGCTATAATTTGAATTACCGAGCTTCCAGTCCCCATCCGATTGCTCTTATCCGGGTTCTTCCAATTCTTCTCCTCAGAGCCGGAGTACTCGTGTGTACTGAATCATAAACCTCGAAGCACTGTTAAAGAGAGAGCTAATAGCCAATACATCACGGGGCGAAGGTCACAGCACAATGCTTGCGCTTCCATTCAAATATATGATTTAGTCGTGCTGATAGGTTGCCTTTAATCTTGAGGAATATATAACATATTGCGGGCATACCCCCACCAGGAGGTGAGACATTAGTGTACTTGGGCATGCAGCCAAGCTGGAACAGCCTGGTACATTTAACAGGGTCCGATTGTCTTTTGTTCTGCTATATCTACCGTTTTCTTAGCTAATCGACTGTGGTCAACTAATAATTTCTCTAGCACTTATGTGCAAAATACATAGAAATTAGATAAGGTATTGTATTCCTCTTCAAATTCGACACCATGATTTCATATTCATTACATGAAACTAATTTCGAAAATGTTGAATTTCTCAAAAATGGCTGTAACGATTTTGATTGAAATACCGTATATTAAACACAGCTATAATACAAAAAAATGCGAATAGCAACTGAAGATCTCTTCATTCTGGATGACTTTTGTATAACTGGTAAACCGTAAGATTTAGATACCTTACTATACAAAAAATATAGGTCACGCTAAAACACACAATTTATATCAATTACATTTTGTTTGATGGAATTAACAATTTCCAATATATTCCTTGTTATTGGTTTAAATGCTAAGATAAATATTTAAATATTTTCTCAAACGGAAATTTGAGATTCCTGTTTTTTTTTTTTTTACTCCGAGCCATGCAAACATAGCCGAATTACAATTACATACTAATTGGCCTTTAACATATTTGATTGTTGCTTTCTAGCCTTGTGTATTCCCTTAGTTCCCTTTCATTTATAAGGAACTAAGTAATAAGGCCATTCTGACGTCGTTTATCTTAATTAGCACGAAGTAGGTAGAAGATTAATCTTTGGTAAGAATAGTTTATTTGCTGAACAGATAGAGAGAGTCATGATTTAAGGATGCCCTTTTCAAGATATCCATGGTACACTTTTTTATATGCATCTTCTGGACGAAGAAATGTTGGAGGGTAATTGAGAAGATGGAGTGATCGAGGTAGTCTCGGAACAGGTCTTTGGCCCAATCCTTGTGGGGAAGGAGATAGAGAATGCTATGCAAATTGATCAGCTTTTTATTAATATATGTTTTGTGCGAGGCAGAATAATTATAGGACGGCCAAAGAATGAATGGACATTACACCTTCCATGTAACATTTTTGGTGTTGAAATGAAGTTGTAGACATAATTGGATTCTTAAGGTCGCCCAAGGCAAAAATTGTGGTTATAATGAATAGTTAAATGCTAACACGTTTGCACCCTCTGTATACAGAAATACTGGTTTCATAGTATTCACCTGGGCTACCATTTCATGTTTGGTCGCCATCTCGTGGCCCTGCCTCCAACTGTGACTACTAGTCAACGGCGCTTGTATCGCCACCAGATGGCAACACTTTGCTCAAAAACAGCTTTATAGTAGAGCATTATAGTTGTTGCTGGGGAGGAATGCTTATACTGGATACATTTTAAATTACAGGGCACCTGACCTATGGTAGTATAATTAGGTTTTCATTTAATTATCTTCAAAGACCAGCAATAAAATAAGAATGTTAAGAAGCACTTCAACATTTGAAAATCTGATGTGTTACACTCACATGACTTTCTCTAACTGTTCTACAAATTTCATACATAAGATTGTTTCTGCACCTTGCTAATCGTGGTGCTCATTAGCACAATGTTCTTATTATTTAGTTCCGTATAAGTAGGAAAAAATAACGGAATACACAAGGCTAAACCAAAAGTCAAATGTTTTAAAAACTTTCGTTATGCGATTGTCATTACAAATCGCTTCTTTTCTTGGCCAGAAGTGGAACAAAAGAAAAACGGATACTCCCGTCTGAGAAAAGTGTAAGTACTTCACAACTTAAACTAATAACAATGAATACCTCGAAAACGGTAGCTCCACGAGAAAAATGTATATGACATAACTTGTGTATTTTAATAAGAACTAAAGTTTTTGTACAGTAAGTTTTTGTCTGTCTTTTACAGTTTAATAGTTATGCCAAATTAAGCAAAATTCGTCCAGAATAAACAGGTCTTCAGAAGCTACTGCCAGATAATTCAAGATATACAGTTTATTTGTTAGAAAAATATCTTTAATATATGATATTTTATTCAAAATCGTTAGAGCCATTTTTAAGAAAATCAAAATTTTCGAAAACATTTCCATGTAAAGGGTAGTTTGGGGTGTGGGATTTTTCCCAAAATCTTTTTAACGCATCCCTGGAAGATACTAAACTTAAGTACCAAGTTTGGTATTTTAGCTACTTTTCGTTTTTGAGTTATCGTGTTCACAGACACACGTACACATACACATATTTTTCTGAAAATGCTTTTTTTGGATACAGGGGGTCCTAAAAATGTATTTCCGGTGAAATCTCGGTACCGAATTTTTGGGTGGAATACAATACTGCTCTATCCCTATGTACACTGTACATATTGGGCTAGAGAAAGTAAAACATAGTTCTCATTGCCATGTATTATTTCACTGGTTGGCGTTTTAAATTTTAAAATGAAAGGTGTATACTACTAAGAATAAGCAAACGGGCAGAATAATTTCTAGAACCTAACTTTCCCGAAAATTTTACATAAATCTCATATGCATAACATTTCTGTCACTTTTAAGAAAATTGATTTAAAATAAAAGCTAACGCAATTATTAATTAGTGTAGTATTTTCATATACTAGATTGCGATTTCATTTTCAATTAAAAACTCGTGAAAGCAGCCAAATAAAATGACTATCTTTATTTTAAAAGTGCAGAATTAAAGAAAGGCTAAAATTCGTTGTCTTTATATTGTTTTATAAAGTTTTCATTAACGGTTTAAGTATAAACATTTCACAACATCCCCCCCAAATAAAAATTCAACGAAGAACTCCAGTTCTCCATTATCGCATATAATATTAAAACAAGTTAGAGATAGGATCATGAAAAGTGAGACGATCAGAATGACCAAAAGTGCAGCTACTTGCTTTAAGAAACAATTCATTTCTTTAGCATGAACTGACCGCTGTGCGCACACAGGTGAAAATCTGGAGAACAAACCTCTTAGCTGGGCAGGTAAACTTGGTGAAAGAATAGGTATAAGAAAATAGGAGTTTCATTGTTCTCCTCTCAAAATGTTTACAATCGACAAAAACTAATCAATTCTGTAACGGATTTACTCGTAAACACTAACATTTAATTTGATATCAAAGCAAAAGGGCATTCATCATTCAGTTTTATAACACCCAATTGTAGGCTATTTACATTCAGATGGATCATAACATGCATTGTCCAACAATGGTTCATGATTACTCTGTACTTAAATTTAATTTACAATGTATATGTCCAAATTGAGATGTAGGTTTCTTTCGGAAGGGAAGTCTTTGGTCCCATGGCAGATAGATTTATGGCAGGTAAATAACCTCAAGCCTGATAAGAAGGCCTTTGAGCAAAATTCTGCAGTCTTTCACATCCAATATAAAATGGGACGTTGAGAACCACAGCAGCTTAAGTGACTATAGATAAAATACAATTTCAGTTTGTTTTGGATCCGTTGACGATTAAAGCAGAATTGTCACCAAGTGTTATAAAATTAATGGTCAACTTAGTAATGTGTACCCCCCCAAAAAAAAAAAAAAAAATTCGTCGCCCTCCGTGGTGTAATGGTTACCATGCTAACTTTATATACCCAAGCTCCCGGGTTCAAACCCGGCGCAGGACGATAGATATTTTCGGGTAAAAATCCTTAGAATGGCTTTCTTCGGAAGGGAAATAAAGCCGTAGGTCCCGTGTCGTAGATTTACGGCACGTAAAAGAACCTCAAGATAGAGGTCCTGAACAAAATTAAGCGGCCCAGTTTAGAATGGGACGTTGAAAATCACACTAGTTAAAGAGCGTCCATAAATAACACGCAATTACATTTATATTTTGAAAAAATATTCTCTTAAACTAGATGACACAAGACAACTAACGTCGGTCTGAGGCATTGACATCTGGTCTATAGGTAATTATTCAATTTGTTCAGTGCTTCAAGAGGCAAACATCTTGCAGAAGTTATGCATGTACGTTCTTCAGGTTCATATCGGGCACCACCAAAGTATTCTTGAACTTGAATTTCCGGGTTAAACCGTAACAATTGTTAACTGCAAAAATAGTTTTCCTTTTCCTTTTTCAGTCACAGGAACATTTGTTCATAGCAGTCTTAGCGCAGTTTGATTTCCATTTTTGAACCGTGCACTATTCAGCATATATTATGCAAAATTTAATGCCGCTCCGGCTTGTGTTTCGCAGTCATGCAAAATTCCGTAAATTTGACCCAGAATAAAGTAGTCTTCAGAGGCTATTTCCAGAAAATTCAAAATATACATTTTATTTGTCAGGTAATTATCTTTAATATAAGATATTTTAATCAAAATCGCTAAAGCCATTTTTAAGAAAATCAAAAGTTTCGAAAAAAGTTCCATGTAAAGGGTAGTTTGGGATGGGGGGATTTTTCTCAAAATCTTCGTGTCGTATCCCTGAAAGATACTAGACTTAAATACCAAGTTTGGTATTTTACCGTCTTTTCGTTTTTGAGTTACCATGTTCACACGGACACGGACACGGACCTTTTTCTGAAAATGCTTTTTTTTGGATACAGGGGACCCTAAACCATATATTTCAGGTGAAGTTTCGAATTTGTTGGTGGAGTGGAATACCTTCTCTATACACTATGTACATAGTACGTATAGAGAAAATAAAAATGGAACCATTCACAAGGGAATACACCAGATTCTTTTATTTTATAATTATTGAGATTATCTCTACAACAAGCCGTTTGTTAAAATAAATAAATATACTCGTGTATATATATGCTATGATTTATAAGTATAGCTAGAAATATAGATAGCAAAAATAAATACGTTTTTGCTGCAGAAGGATATTTAATTTTGATGTAAAACATGTAGAAGCTATGATTTTGACACCCTAGGGGAGCTGAGCTTTCCAAAAGATTTTTGATAAGCTTGGGGGTTGGGAACCGTAAATGATTCTCCTGCATTTATTTTATCTGCTCTTATTTGCATAAATTTCTCCCACATCTTTGCTGATTGTAGTATATCTTGTTTTGTCGACTGCCAGTCCTTGACATTAGTTTTAAGCTGATCTTTCCAAGCCTTCCATTCCTTATACGTAAGTTTTTTGGGTGTCCCATCTTTTTCCAGCACAGCACCCTTCTTTTTGGCGGCCTTAGCTTGAGCTTCTGCAACAGTGCTTCCAATCCAGTCAGCCCAGAGAGAGGCCTTAGAGAGTGATTCTTGTAGCCATGCAGCATACTTCTTTATAGGACGTGAAGCTTCTTGCAATTATGTCTACATTCTGATTTAATGACAGTAATAGAGTTACTCAGTAAGACTGCTTATATACAGATTTCTGCGTCTGCCTTTCACTAAGCCCCGGCAAAAGAAAAGTTGAAAACTACCACTATTTGACTTTTGAGAAACACAAGCATCCCCAAATAAACTATCTAAACAGAATAATCCGCATCCACTGAAAAAGGTGTTCTTTCAGTACTTGAAGTCATATAACTTCCTGAAAGTAGGGTATAACACAAAATAATTCATTCTGTAGAACTGCGACATCCAGTGTACTCGAAGTGATTGACCTGCGTCAATGTGGAATGTACTTCTCCTAAGCACAGTTGCTTCCGAAATGCGTCCAGAATTCAGAGGCGAACAGACTGGACTTATGCTTTGATCTCTAGAGATAATTCAATACTGAAGTGGGTCGTTCGGAGAAATTGGCAATCGTCAATGGCCGTTATCATCAAGGAATTTCACAGGTACTCTATTTCCTCCTAAAACAATGGCTGACACGAAAGCTGGACATCACATTGGTGAACACACAAAAAAAAAATGGAAATATTTAGGTTGTTGAAAGACCGTATTTGCCGCGACAAACCATTTGGAAGGAATAATATGGATTTGCACATGTTTGATGAGTGGAACTTATCTGCCGTGTAGCAACTATTGAAATCAGAAGAAGGAACTACTACACTGTCATACAATTTTATATAAGCCCGACTCTACACGCAAAGTTGGTTACACAAGTGCTCTAACCGTTTACTCCCTTATTGCCATAAAAACAGCTTGAAAACCAGCAAGAATTACACCCGGAAAACATGCACCACTGGTCTGCTCAGATCATTGATCTCAACGTAACGAGATATACTTTATGAGGCGTTTTAGAAGAACCACTTCTCGTCATATCACAATATCCATATCACTTTGTGCACGATTACAGTTCTCATGGAAAAATAGGCTACAGTTGCAGAGAAATTCCGTCCTCTTCAAATTGCAAGCATACCTTAGAGAGTAAAGACGATGGTCAAATCAATTCCTCATCAGATGCTCTTACGTTTGCACATGACAAAAGTAAATTAAAGTTCAGGCGATACCGTTAAATTCTATTTCATAGTGCATATAAGAAAATGAATCTGTGTGACATATGGGATAAATAGTGGTTGAATAGTGTAGAGTAGAACAAACTCCACGGCTTTTAGACGGCCGGCGGTGAAGCGTGAGGCTTCAAACGTGGCACGTGTTTACTAGTTGACGCAATTTAGTGCGTAGTAAATGAAATGACTCTATTATGGTACCGTTATTCTTTTCGCCCCAAAAGTATTCATTTACGATTCATACGTCCATGCAGAATCTGCGAGTGGCCCCCCGTTACCCGGATTTAATCCTCTGCGATTTTTATCCCTGGAGGGCGATTAAAATAAAAACATTAAAAAACAAAGACGAATGACAAATTCTGTAATTTCTTAGAGGTATCTACAGCGTGTAGTAGCCAATTTTTAAGCAGCTACCAGAAATGCTTGAACAGTGAAGAAAGATACTTTCAACATCATCTGGGTTGATGTATGTCAATACTTTTCTTTCCAAGTTTTCACTTTTTCTTTGTTAGAAATAACTGTGACAAACCACAGCATGAAAGTCCTATCACCTATTCAGTGCAATGCAAGCAGCATCGCCTGCCGGGCAAGGATTTTTTTCTGTTCTATGCAGATCATCCGTTTTGGCTCGCCTCTCCCCTAGATGGCCCGGGTTCGATCCCCAGCAACCGCATGTGAGATTTGTGGTGGACAAAGTGGCACAGGGGCGGGTTTTCTCCGGGTTCTCCGGTTTCCCCCAACATCGCATTCCACCGGTGCTCCATCTTCACTTCATGTACCACCAGTGTCATCGCCTGCGGTGCCAAAGTAGCTAAAGTGGGCGTTAAACACTATTAAAAAGAACATCCTTTACGTAAATTTATTATAAAGGGTTTCTTTTTGCCTATTTTAAAAAGATTGGTTATTTTCCTTAAATATCGTTAACATCATTCTATTGCGAGATGCAATAAATAAATCACCTTCCGTAGGAGCATATGTATTTTTAAGTTGAAAACGTTTCCAAATTTTACAGAGAGTGAAAATATTGTACCAGGGACTGCAGCAGAGAGGTCAATAACACCATTGTCTTCTGTATTATTTAGAAATACGGTCTCTCTGGTATGCAAATGGCTCTCGGCATTCACTTCCTCAAATAGTTTTACAATGCTCAAGAATGATACGACCATGAATGGGAGAAATATCTTAGATATCAGCAAATGCGGATCTTTTGTGGCTTTCACCTCTAGTAGAAACGGAAGAGGTAAAAACCGCAGAGGTTACGCATGTCGCAGACAGGGCAGCTGATAGAGGTCCCTTGGTGACTTAAGCTTAAGCTATGAAACTGGCCCTAAGCTTGGAATCGTGTTTAGGCAGAACTTAAACTACAGGGAGCTCTCCAGAACGTAGTGCAAGCCGAGTTTATCTATGGCTTGACTTAAATCGTACTGAACTGCGAATTAAGGTAAGGAATCACAATGCTATTATCTGAGGTATTGGATATTAGTGATGAATAATTAATACATTATTTTAACGCACATGGGCAACATAAACTGCTTAGAGTTTCTTAGAGTGAGAAACATTCCTACGCATGAAATGATCGAGAGATTTTGATCAAGCAAACAGTCGGCAAAGATAATACCAAAATGACTCATTATACAAATATTATAGTCAAATAAGCATAAAACCGATTAGTAAACAAAACTTATTGTTATACTCATACGGTTATCGCATAATAGCCGCTTTCATTGTCGTCGCATTTAATAGGACTTCCATTGTCAAACATTTGCTGTATATGCTTGGGAATTTACAATCGCTTGGGCTTCATGGCTGTTTCTGCTTGGATGTTTAAAGTAAGAATTTTGTTAATTAAAGATATACATTTAGTTATTGCAAAATAACAATAGACAGGTGGAAAAAACACACACACACGCCTTTACTATTGCTACAGAATTCAGCAACAAAACGTTTCTTCAGAAGCAGTACTTCTGTAAAGGTTGAGATTACAATGCACAAGCTGTCAAAACTGTTCCACAGCATTCTAATTTACAATTCGCATCCGAAATCCCCCCCCCCCGCCCCTGCAGTTTAATATATTCTCATAAACTTCACAGTTTGTAAGAAGGTGACTTCCCGAGAAGTAATGCTCACAGTGTGCTTTGACCTGATAATTCATCATTTTAACTGTGCTGATAAACTTACAAAAGTTAATTTTAGAAACAACGTCGCCATAAGCGATAGAAGTTCACTCGAAGCACATGCGCAAGCCTTATCAACCATAGTGTTCCCTGAGAACCAGGTTGCCCTACTTCGAAACTTGCAGAGCTTAAACCAAAGCACAAGGCAGGCTAAGTGGCGTCCATGCCTTACAAAAGCTTCGAATTTTAGCTTAAACCGTGAGACGGGATCTTATTAAATGGACAAAATAATTTAAATACTCTTTTACTCGTAGATGACCAGATAATTATCCAGGGCGGTGAAAATATATGTTACAAAAGGCCATACACGAATTAAATACAATATGTGTAGAAAGTAATGGCTTTCACAGGAAAGCATTCAGTTGAAAGTAAAATAATAAATAATACCGTTTTAGAACAAGTAAGCCATTTTAAAGATCTAGGTTGCGATATCATGATTATGGTAATTATGCGAATATTAAAACACAACGCTTCCAAACTGTATGTGGCACAATTGCCAATAATTTAAAGAAGAAAACAAGGAAAGAAACGCAAACAGAATTTTATAAGACAATGACTGTACTATAGGGATGTGAAGTGTGGACCTTGAAGAACTTTATATTAATAGAATAAAGCCAGTGGAAATGAAGTTTCTCAGAAATATAAAATGATGTACAAGATTGGATAGACATAGATAATTTGATATAAGAAATGAATTAAACCTGCCTCCCAAATATAGATAAAATAAAGAAATACAGAATTCGTTGTTCAAACCATCTAAGAAGAATGAACAAGAACGACTGCAGAAGCAAATAAAGTATAAAACAACAAATACCAGCTTGTTGATGTGTCATTTACGTATCTATTGCATTCGATTATAAGCCACAAGGGAGAAGAAATGTCGGTCGACCAAGAGCAAGGTGGAAAGTTGAGAAGAACAAGAAGAAGAATATTGCGAAATCGGCCCTTAGACCGGAGGCTGCTCTGAGAAGGCTTCCCTCTCGTGGAACTAGGGAGAACTCGACCTACCTGAGGCGACTCAGAGAAATCTGCCATCTGGCGGGGCCGAGGAGAACTTTCCGTGCGAGGGTCCGAAAGTTCCTGAGCCTAGTTTAGCTTACTTAAATTACGGTTCTGCCTAAGTCTACGTGAAGTATGAATTCAGGAAGCACTACTGGTGTAACTTGAGTGAAAACATGCCTCCTAGCAACTACTTTAACGGTTTTGTGAAACGATACAGTATATGAACCCCAATCGCACATGTCGCCCTTCGTGGTGTAATGGATACCATATACTTCATATACCCAAGGTCGCGGAACCAAACCCGGTGGAGGACAATGGATTTTTTCGCGTGTAAAAATCCTTGGCATGGCTTCTTTCGGAAGGGAAGTAAAGCCGTTGGTTCCGTGTCGTAGATTTGCGGCACGTAAAAGACCCTTAAGCCTGATAGAAAGGCCTCTGAGCAAAATTAAGCAGTCTTTCACGCCCAATTTAGAATGGGACACAGAGCCACAGTAGTTATAGAGCGTCCATAAATAACACGCCATTTACATTTCCAATCGCACATCTACTTCTACGGCGAACTCTCCATAGACACCTTCACGAGCTAACATTTTATCTTCTTGTAGAAGTCTGCCACGTTTTGCACTCCATCCAAATGATGTTACCCAGACTTAACCGGTAATGAACGTTTCAGGTCTCCTGTTTTCAAAAAGAACACTTTTCAGAAAAAGTCCGTTCATGTGTCAGTGTGTGCGCACGCGCGCGCGTGTGTGTGTGTGTGTGTGTGAACTCAATTCATATTTAAATTTATTATCTTACAAGGATGCGACTGGAAGATTTTGAGGGAAATCCGTCCTTTACATGGAAAAGTTTCAAAAATGGTTGAAACGATTTTGATTACAATACCGTATATTAAAGACATTTACATTACAAATAAATGTAGAATTGAATATCTTAGAAATAGCCTCTGAAAACCTCTCTATTTTGGATGAACTTTGCTGAATTTTGCACAACATGTAAACAGCAAGAGATAGACGGAAACTTACTACACAAAAAAGTAGATCACAATTTATGTCGTAGTTATATTTTTTGTGGCATTGACCATTTCCAAGATATTTCTTGTTATTGGTGTCCATTTTAAATAATTTGAAATTTTTCTCATACGAGAATTTCTAAATCCTGGCCGTGTAATGAAACGATTTTAATCACATGGTAACTAGCTTTTAAAATATTTGACTATCGCTTTAGTCTAGTGTAGCCCCTTATTTCCCTTCTACTTCCAAGGTAGTCAGTATTAAAGACAATAACTGGTAATTTAGCATGAAGTAGATAGAAGAATTACGTTTTTAACAATGATTTGTTACAGAGAAAGGCATGTGAATTGAACAAATCAGATTTCTTCTTTATTCTCCACTCTTTTTGTGGCAAAGAGTTTATGTTCCCATTGCAAACGAGTATGTTTTGTAGCAGGATCTCGTTGAAACAGCGCCAAAAGCTATCTTCCCGGTTTGATATCTCTTTTGCACTCAACTAACAAAATGTTCTTCAATTTCGTAATTGCAGGTATCAGCCTTCCTTTAGTTCACCTATCTAAATATGCTTATATAGCATTAAACGTATAAAATGGTGGGAACTTTGTGACCACCCTGTAAATTTACACAATTTACTTTTAGTTTTGGATGCGCCATATTTCGAAGAATTACGCTTAAAATTTCTGTGAAACTTCTGGGAGAATGTGTATAGACTATAACAACCTGATGTGTTCAGCTCCCATGATTTTTTTCTACCTGTTCTGCAAAAATACTATTCTTATAGAAGATTATTGTTTTATCTTTTCACACTAATCGAGAAAAATTGTTTTTTATAGAAATAGAAATAAGAGAATGTCTTAAGCTAGAGAGATAGTAAAAAGATTTAAAAGCTGTCAGCTTGAGATTTGACATTAAAATTCGGTTGTTTTCTTATTGCCAGGAGTAAAACTAATGAAAAAAACCTTGTGTTACACTCACATGACTTTCTCTGGCTGCTCTAGAAACTTCCTACAAAAGATTATTATTCTTTCTACACAATGCTGATCGAAATAAATACTAGCAGAATGCTGTTATTACTTAGTTCTTGTAACTAAACGGGAACCAGGCTAAAGTGATAATCAAATGTTTTAAAAGCTATCGTATGCGATTGTCAATGCAAATCGCTTCTTTGCATGGCCAGGAGTAGAACAAAAGAAAAACGGACAATTCCTGTGGGAGAAAAGTTTAAGTACTTCACAATTGAAACCAATAACAAGGAATATCTCGGAAACGGCTACCTCCACAACAAAAACTTAAAGGACATAAATTGTGTGTTTTGACGTGATGTACATTTTTGGTTTAGTCAGTTTTTGTCTCTCTCTTAATATAGGGACTTTAATCAAAATTGTTAGCGCCTTTTTTTTTTTTTTTTTTTTTTTTTTTTTTTTTTTTTTAAGAAAATCAAAAGTTTCGAAATTTTTCCATGTAAAGGGTAGTTTGTGGTGGGGGCATTTTTTTTTAAATCTTCGTGTTGCATCCTTGGAAGATACAAAACCTAAATACCGATTTTGGTATTTCACGGTGTTTTCGTTTTGGGGCCATGCTGTCCACACACACACGCACACACACAGACAGACACATACACATTTTTAAAAATGCTTTTTACGGACTCATGGGACCCCAAAACATATATTTCCGGTGAAATCTCGACATAGAATTTTTGGGCGCATTACAGTACCTACTCTATCCCTATGTACATTGTAAAAAGTAATAATATATTACGACTTCCTGTATGAGAAGTATTTTAAAACTGAAACCAATAACAAGGAGTGCCTCGGAAAATGTAACTCTACAAAAACAAAAGTATATTACATAAATGTTGTGTTTTCAAGAGATCTGTACTTTTTGTGAAGTAACTGTTTATCTGTCTCTTATGTTTCACAGTTATGTAAACATTATTCATTGTGAGGAGGAATCAGAGTCTGTCCCCAGGAAATTCAGCATATACAATTTATTTTCCTGTAAGTATCTTAAGTATACGGTATATTAATAAAAAACAAGCCATTTTTGAGGAAATTCAATGTTCGAAAATATTTCTATGTAAATAGTAGTTTGGGCTGGGAGAATTTTCTTGAAAATCTTCTATCATACTGAACCTACATATCAAGCTTAGTATTTAAGGGACTCTTCGTTTCCGAGCTACCGTGTTCACAAATACAGACAGACACATGCGTGCGCACACTTTTTTTCTAATTTTTTTTGAATAGGGGACTCTAAAACGTGTATTTACAGTAATATCTGGTGTCGAACTTTTGGGTGCAATTCAATACCTTCTCTAGATATGTATACCTTACGTACAGAGAAAGGAGAAAAGAACAGTCTCACATTTTGTTACTATTCTAAAGTCTAGCTAAATTAAAAGATATATATATCATTGTAAATAATCGGACCTATGAAATACTGCAACACAATATATTGGAAAGATTCGTTAAACCATTGATTCTTATTTATTGGAAAGCTAACTTTCCCTACAATTTATACTTTGTTGACCTGCAGTAGAGAAAGTATTTTAATTTACCTAATATTTGCATGACGATACACCATTGGGAATATATGTTTTAAGGTACTATGAATCTAAAATAAGCATTTTATGCACACATCTTGGGAAGAGAGAATAAAATGTATCCACCATGTCATACATACAGGTTAGAGAAAGTAAAAAAACAAGAATAAGCTTCAACTTAAGTTTCGTAGAAATAAAAATCTGATGTGTTCCATTCACATGACTTTCTCAACATCTGTGCAAAATTATTCTTAAAAAGTTTATGCTTCTATTTACTTCATGGTAATCAAGACAAAATTAGCAGAAATAATCATACTATTTGCTTCCTTGCAAGTAGAAGCAAAAAAAGGGACCAACGTAAACGGCGTTTTATTTATGGACGCTCTTTAACTGCTGTGGTTCTCAGCGTCCCATGCTTTTCTCATACAGGAATTGTCAACTTCTGTCCATACAAAGGAACTTCATTCACATAGCAACCAGCATTTGACTATCACTTTAACCTATGGTACTCTCTTATTTCGCCTCTACTTACAAGAAAGCAAGTAATGAGACCATTTCTACTAATTTTTTTCTCGTTTAGCATGAGGTAAATAGATGCATAAGCTTTTTAACAATAATTTGTTGCAGAGACGTAGAGAAAGTCTTTTTATTTAGGGGGTCCTCAAATACATTTTGGATGGAATATAATACTTTTTCTCTATCTGCATGTATATTGCACAAACGTGTTAGATAAAGTAAAAAGTCAGTTTTTATTTGCGATTATTGTTGCAAATACAGTGGAATAGCAAGTGACACAAAAGCCATAGCTTTTTCTTGTATTTACTTCGCAACACAAATCACAATTCAGCACTTGTTATGTAAACAAACCTGTAGGAGGGTACCATCTGGTGGTAAAATTACCGACCGGGTCGAGGCTCCTGGATTTAATCGTCGCAGAGTACCTTGCCCCCTCGATATCCGCTGCTACGCAGGAATTAAATGAAATGAAAATGGTGAAAGTTGTAGCAAAAGTATATATTTTGATTTAGCCGTGAGCATTTCTGCCGCTCGACCACTTTTATTCTCGCGTGGATGGCTCATAAAAATAAACGCGAGAGCATTTGTTATTAGCTTACGTAATTACGGCGCGAGCCATAATTTCATTCTTAAAAAGAAGGCCTTATAAATCCTGAACATTAAGCCTGACAAAGTACATGCCGCGCCAACCTTCTCCTGAATCGGACTTGCGCTGCCATTTGGGCAGAGAACTAATTCAAGCAGTGGCGAATCTGGTTGGGATGATGATGGTTAAGCGATAGACACCTAGAGGGCAGCTTTTCACGAGAACATAGGTAGCCGAGAGATCGTCAGATCATCTGACCGAAAATGTGAAATATTAAACCATTTTTAATTTCTCTACACGTACTATGTACATACTATAGGAAAGGTATTGCATTCCACACAAAAATTCGATTCCGAGATTTCACCGGAAATACACGTTTTGCGCCCCCGAATCCAAAACAAAGCATTTTTGGATACAGGTCCTGTGTGTGTGTGTGTGTGTGTGTAGACAGCATAGCTCAAAAACGAAGAGACCGTTAAATACCAATGTGGCATTAAGTTTGGTATCTTCCAAGGATGCAACACGAAGATTTTGAAGAAAATCCCCAGAAACTCAACTACTCTTACATGGAACTTTTTTCGAAAATTTTGATTTTCTCAAAAATGGCTCTAACGATTTTGATTAAAATATCGTATATTAAAGATGACAATAAAATGTATATCTTGAATCTACTGGGAATAACCTGTGAAGACTACTTTATTCTGGATGCATTTTGCGGAATTTTGCATAACTGCTAAACCTTAAGAGATGGACAAAAACTTACCACACAAAAAATATAAAGCACACTAAAACACACAATTTATATTATACATATTTTTTCGTGGAGTTGATCGCTTTTTGAGATATTCCTTGTTTTTGGTTTAAGCCTTACTTTTCTCATACGGGAATTTGTTAACCCCTGTCCTTACAAACAAAGGAACTTCAGTCACATAGTGATCAGAATTTGACTATCATCTTAACCTATGGTACTGCCTTTATTCGCTTCCACTTACAAGGAAGAAATGAATAAGACTATTTCTGCTAATTTTTTCTCAATTAGCATGAAGTAAATAGAAGCATAAGCTTTTTAACAATAATTTGTTGCAGAGATGTGGAGAAAGTCATGCGAATGGATCATATAGGATTATTCTATAATAAAATAACAGGAATTCTAAACATAAAGAAAATAGATGGTTTTTTCCACTTGATGCATTTTATTTACCAATTAACTGAAGCTATCAATAGGTAGATGCATGTATATTATTAGCCACTCCCAAATTAAACCTTAGCTTCTCGTAAACATCTTTTACAGTAGCTTTTTATAATCAAAATAATCCTTGCGATGCAATTTTTACTAATTTGTTTAAATATTTTATAGTGCCTCTCAAAACATTATTAAAGAAGTGGTCCTATACTTTTTTTTGGAAATAATGCCCCAATTTTGAGAAATGAAGTATTAAATTTATAAAATTAAGATTTTTGGAGAACGAATAAAGCATGAATAGGTTTAAAAATTAATTTACTCTCCTTCATCCCTTTGCTTTCTTAAAACAAATATTTATTTTCCTCAGAAGCCTTTTATACACTAATTATGGCAAATATAGAAATTTGACAGATCAATTAATGGAAAATTATTTATATAAAAACTGAAATTTTCTATAAAAATTCCTTTTATAAATGCATCACGTAGCTAATTTTTACTTTCTCTAGCACCGTATGTACAATGTACATAGTGGATAGAGAAGGCATTGTATTTCATCCAAAAATTAGATACCGAGGCGTCATCGGATATAATTTAGGATCCCCTGAGTCCGAAAAAAACAGTTTTAGAAAATAGTTCTGTGAGTCTGTCTCCCTATGGACAGCATAGCTGTTAGTATTTCGTTTGGTATCTTACAAGTATGCGACACGAAGATTTTCAAGAAAATCCCCCACCACAAACTACCCTTTACATGGAGCAATTTTAGAACATTTTTATTTTATAAAAAATGGCTCTAACGATTTTGATTAAAATCTCTTACATTTAAGATATTTATATGACAAAACGTTTATCTTCATTTTTCTGGGAATAGCCCCAGATGATATGTTTATTCTGGATGAGTTTTGCATAACTGATAAACCGTAAGAGGTAGACAAGAACTTACCACACAAAAATATACAGTGCGTTAAAACACAGAATTAATGCTATATACATTTTTTTCGTGGAGCTGACCAGTTTTTTTTTTAGATATTCCTTGATATTAGCTTCAGCTATAAAATACTTATACTTTTCTCTTGCGGAAATTTGTCAACTCCTGTCCCTACAAACACAGGTACTTCAATCAAAAGTGACCATCTCTTAAAAATATTTGACTATCGATTTAACCTATGGTACTCCCTTATTTTCCTTCTATTAACAAGGAAGCAAGTAGTTTGATCAATTCTGCCAATTGTTTCTCGATTGTCATGAAGTAAACGGAAGAATAAGCTTTTTAACAATTATTTGTTACCGAGATGTAGAGAAAGTAATATGAATGGAACACATCAGATTTTTTAGCAGGCTAATGTTCTAATTATAACTTTGGAGGTGGTTTCAGTTATCTTTGAAGAAAGGTGCAATTATTATAAAATTTAAACTAATATCTACGAAGTGATTATCTATAAAACTTGCATTATACTTAAACCATTGCTTTAATGATATCTATACTTATGTTGAGTTAAATTT
Organism: Hymenopus coronatus; assembly: GCA_030762935.1. NCBI lineage: Eukaryota > Metazoa > Arthropoda > Insecta > Mantodea > Hymenopodidae > Hymenopus > Hymenopus coronatus. The sequence goes on along the minus strand of CM060892.1, from coordinate 54,211,837 downwards.
TGTGTATGTTTTTCACTTTACAGTTATGCAAAATCATTCAATATGTACAGAAAAATCAAGATATATATTTCCTTTGTTATGCAAATAACTTAAACGTTTTCAAACAAAATAAATAAAACTATTTTTGAAAAGAATTAACACAAAATTTTCCATGTTTAGGGGTATTTTCTGAACATCTTTGTGTCCCGATTTGGTAGTTACTGAATTTTAAGTTTGGAATTCATCGAATTTTTATTTTTACTTTCCCTAGCACATATGTAGAATGTACATGGTGAATACAGAAGGTATTGTTTTGTACCAAAAATTTCGATACAGAGATTTCATCTGAAATATATGTTTTAAGACCCCCTGATACCAAAAAAACATTTTAGAAGCATGTCCATCTGTGTCTCTCTCCGTGCGCGTGAATCTCTATGCGTGTGGGTGTACGCGCGTGCGTATGTGTGTGTGCAGTAGCGCTCAAAAACGAAAAGTCGGTTAAATACCGAATTTTGTATTTAAGTTGAGTATCTTCCAAGAATACGATACTAATATTTTCTACAAAGTACCCCCACCCCCAACTACACTTTACATGTAACATTTTCGAACGATTAAACTGGCTAACGATTTTGATTAAATTACCTTATGTTTGTGATATTTTCACGAAAAACGAAATGTATATGAAATTTTCTGAAAATAGCCTCTGAAGACATCTTCATTTTGGATGACTTTCGTATAACTGGAAAACCGTAAGAAATAGTTAAAAACTTACTAAATAAAATATCTAGATCTTTTTAAAAATACAATTTATAATATATACATGTTTTATAGGGTTAACCGTTTTCGATATATTCCGATTTATTGGTTTCAATTTTAGGCTTTTCTCAAACGGGAAGACAGAATTTTTCTCGTCTCTTCGTTTGTGTATTCCTGGCAAGCAAAGAAAATTCAAATGTTTCAAATAGCGGGAAGGATTTGTCTGTCACTTTAGTCTAGTGTATTGTTTTATTTTCCTTCTACTTACCAGGGCGCAAGCAATAATTAATGCTGGTGATGTTTATCACGATTAGAATGATGTAGAGAAAAGATTAATCTTTTGATTAAAAGGTTTGTTGCGGAGCAGCTAGAGAAAGTCATGCGAATGGAACACATGTTCATAGACAGGCAGACGTACACGGAACTTTGTCAAAAATTCTGATGTGCTACAGAATAAATTGTACTACCGATGCTCTAACTAAACTAAAGGAAATGCAATAAGGTAAAAGATAATTGGAATGACCTGAAGCTGGCTCATTTTTTCGTGGTTTCCCTCAGTCGTCAAGCTAAATATTATTTGATAACCAGGGCAGGGTTCCATCTTCAGTCTAAATAATACTAAAACAGAAAATACATGATAATAGCGATTGCTCTGCCATCTACTTGTCGGGGAGCAAAGTATTATGGTTGTGAGGAGGAGGCTTCGAAGAGATGACTGGTTGTACGGGCAATCTGACTACGGATGTAAAACAGCTAGACAGTGGCGCATTATATCTTATCTGCTTGGCAGGAAGTGAAAATGATGTGATGGGGGAATAATTCTGAAAGAGTAATGCCCACTACATAACGAGGAATCTTACCGATCATTGCGGTATGACCAAAAACGCTAAAGCGATGTAAGATAAAGATATTTTAAAACTCTTGTAAAAGTCGGTCGCTATATTATGGCACTGAAATTTCGTTTTTTTTTTTTTTGCTTGCCTAGGATCAAAGAATACGAATAACCATTTACCATTTTAAAAAAATTAACGTAATGGAAAATTAAAAATATAGCAAGAAATATCTTGAGAATGGTTAACTCCATAAAAATGTGTATGACATATTTTGTGTGTTTTGACGAGATCTATATAATTTTTGTGAACTCCTAGAGTTTACCTGTCGTTCAGAATGAACAGAACTTCAGAAAATGGTGAAATGAATAACAAACTTCTTGTTTTGTCACACATGGCGCGAGAGCTGAACTTGGATAAAATGGGATCACATTGAAAAATGCAATACTTTAGCAGATATTTTAACCACGGAAGTTTAACTTACCGTACAGTGCTCTAAACAACTGGCCTATCATGGCAGCATCCCGTCACGACCACCTGATTCACATAGTTTCTGGTATACTGCAAGCTTTTTTTTTTTTTTTTTTTTTTTTTTTTTTGTAGTATTTAGCGCCCGCTTTTACTACTTGTGGCACCGCAGCCGATAACACTGGTGATACATGGAATCAAGATAAAGCACCGGTGGAATGCGATGGCAGGGGAAACCGGAGAACCCGGAGAAAATTCGCCCCTGCGCCGCTTTGTCCACCACAAATGACACGTGTGCTCGCTTGGGATCGAACTTGGGCCGTGTAGGTGAGAGGAGAGTGGTCTAACCACTTAGCCAGGCACGGCTTGTATACTGCAAGAAGGATACCGAGATTTCGCTGTAAATTCACGGTTTAGATTCCCTTGAATCCAAAAAAGTATTTTTAGAAAAAAGTCCGTGTATGTGGGTCCATATGTCATTGAACACAGCTCAAAAACATAACAGTCGGTAAAATATCAAACTTGGTATTTAAGTTTAGTATCCTCTTAAGGATGCGACACAAAGGTTTTGAGAAAAAGCCCCCACCTCAAGCTACCCCTTAGACGGAAAAAATGTCGAAAATTTTATATTTTTACTTTCTCTATACGTACTATGTACATAGTGTATAGAGAAGGTATTGCACTCCACCAAAAATTTGATACCGAAATTTCACCGGAAATATGTGTTTTAGGGTCCCTTGTATCCAAAAAAAATATTTTCAGAAAAAGGTCGTGTGTACGTGTGTGTCCGTATGTCCATGTGTCAGTGTGTCTGTGAACACGACAACTCGAAAACGAAAAGTCGGTAAAATACCAAACTTGGTATTTAGGTTTAGCATTTCCCAGGAATGCGTCCCCAAACTACCCTTTACATAGAACTCTTTCGAAAATTTTGATTTTCTAAAAAATGGCTCTAACGATATTGATTAAAATATCGTATATTAAAGATATTTACCTGACAAATAAAATGCATATTTTGAATTTTCTGGGAATAGCCACTGAAGACTGGGCCAATTTTACGGAATTTTGTATAACTGCTAAACCGTAAGAGATGGACAAAGACTTACCACACAACAAATTAGAGCACTTTAAAACACACAGTTTATGTTACATTTTTTTCGTGGAGGTGATTGTTTTTGAGATATTCCTTGTTTTTGGTTTCAGCTATAAAAAACTAATACTTTTCTCACACAGGACTTTGTGAACTCGTGTCCATACAAACAAAGGAACTTCAGTCACATAGCAACCAGCTTTTGACTATCACTTTAACTTATGGTACTTCCTTATTTCGCATGTAATAAGTCTATTTCTGCTAACTTTTTCTCGAATAGCAGGAAGTAAATAGAAGCATAAGCTTTTTAAAAATAATTTGTTGCAGGGATATAGAGAAAGTTATGTGAATGTAACACATCAGCTTTTTTAAAATATAATTCAAACGATTTTGATTGACATAATACATATTAAAGATATTTACATGGCAAATAAAATATATATCTGGGCATAGCTTCTGAAGACCCCTTTGTTTAACTGGTAAACCGTAAGAGATGGAATTTTATTATACAAACATGTAGATCAAGTTAAAACATGCATTATGTCGTAAATATTTCCTTTGTGTTGACAGTTTCCGAAATGTTTCTTATTATTGGCTTATTTTCAAACACTTTTCTCATAAAGGATATTGTCAACTCCTGTTCATTAAAAAAAATTAATTTCAACCACATAGAAATCAACCTTTATAAGAAGTGATTATCGCTTTAACTTATTTCCCCTTACTAACGAGGAAGCAAGTAATAAGATATTTCTGCTAAATTTTATCTCGATTAGCATGAGTAAATAGAAATAAACTCATTTTAAGAATAATTTGTTGCAGAGATGTAGATAAATTCAACTAAATTCAACACATCATATTTTTCTTTAATTAAAGAATTAAACCGAAAAAAGCATCTTCAATTCACTAAGTAATAATTAACAATGTAATGGAACTTTGGAAATCTTTCTATATAGTCGCATGAGAAGAAATTTTAATAATCTTCATAAAATTATAATTAAATCCAGCTTCAAAATATATTTCAATAGCAATCCATTATAAGTAAAATTTATTGTTATATTTGGAAATCCATCCATTCATGACAATTTCTAGTATTACAGTAAAAGCTGATGCTACTGCAGAAGGATTAAACCAAGCATAATAATACAAGAATAATGAAAACTTCTAACTTCTCTGGCACGTATATACAATGTACGAGGAGGTACTGCATTACACCCAAAAATTCGATACCAAAATTATTTCACCGGAAATACATGCTTTGAAGCCCACCGAGTAAAAATAGAATTTTTAGAAAAAGTTCCACGTGTTTGTGTGTGTGTGTGTCTGTCTGTGGACATCATACATCAAAAACGAAAAAACTATCTATTAAATAACAAATGTTTCTTTTAATTGTTTTTATTTTTACTTATTTCTTTCTTTTTTTTTTTTTTTTTTTTTTTTTTTTTGCTGTCACATCCTTGGAAGTAACTGAACTTAACCAGTAAGTTTGGCATTTAAGTTTCTTTTAGTTTTTGAGTTATGCTGTTCCCAAATACAAACACGGACCTTTTTCTAAATGTGCTTCTTATTAGGTTCAAGGGTCTTAACATGTATTTTAGACAAAATCTAATTATCGAGTTTTGGTAGGAATACAACAGCTTCTTTATCTACTATTACATCTTACATATTGGCTAATAAAAGTAAAAAATGCTTTTTATTGATTCGGGGGTCTACAAAACATACATTTTCAACGAAATCCTATTAATGAAATTTTTGGATAATAGAATATCACCTCTATCTACTACGGATTTTGTTTCATTTTCTTGTAGCTTAATATCCTTTAACTTGGTTGCTCATATCGGACGATGAATGAATGAAATTGGTGAAATGATGCTCAAATGATCTGGAGATCCATTGAGCTTAAAGCTACTCAACATAATTTTTCTCAGGATAAGGGATAACCCCGGAAAAACCTTATACGGGTAACTCATCCTAAGTGACATTCGAACTCGTGACCTGTTGAATGTGACCTGTTGAATGTGAAGCTACCATCACACTCCCAGATGGGCATGCGTATATTGTACATAGGTGCTAGAGAAATTAAAAATATTTTAATGGATTCAGGAGAATCAAAACGGTATTTCGAATGAATTTTTGGGTAGATTGAAATACCTTTTTATATACTATGTAAATTGCACTTCTCTGCTAGAGAAAGTAAAAAAGCTTTTAGGGAACCTCAAAAATTGTATTTCCGGTCGAATATTTAATTAGGTTACAGTATCCTTCCTATCTGCTAAGTATACTTCCAATATACGCCAGAGAAAGTAACTCTAGTTTTAATGTATATAGTGTATTCAAAACGAATGGTATGAGACGTTATAAAAGCCATAGGAGAGAGACTGCCACGGAACGCGAGCTAACACCGATTATACGTACATAAGAAACAAATTCTCGTATGTACATTTCACATACGTGATAGCGAAAGTAACTATAGTTTTAGTGTGGCGACGTTATAAAAGCCATAGGAGAGAGATCGCCACGGAACGCTAACACTAATTATGAGTACTTGAAATTCTGTACACGAGAAACAAATTCTCCTATGTATATTTTACATACGAGCTAGAGAAAGTAACTCTAGTTTTAGTGTATATAGCGTAAGGCAACGTTATAAAAGCCATAGTCGAGAGATCGCCACTGAACGCGAGCTAACACCGATTATGCGTACTTGGAATTCTGTACACGAGAAACAAAAATATATCACGAGGGAGGCACATTACGTAGGGAGCAGTGTTATAGGTTTTGCAAAGAGTAATGAACGCAGGTTTTCGTTTCTTCTCGGCCCGTTGGTTTGCGGATCCCCACCCACGTGTGTTTTGGTGGACGATGGGGTTGGTCTGGAGAGGTCACAGCGCGTTTGTTTTACGTATAGGGCGCTCTCTTGTGGACGGTGGATTAGGGCATAACAAACATGCAGGTACTTCCCCCTACCCCCACATATTCCGAATCATGTTCATGAAGGTTTTTTTTATCCTCCCTGCTGATTATGCACTCTTGCAACATGAGCTAAGCGCCGGTTTAGTATTCCATGGCAGACTTCGCGGCCGTGGCGTCCCAAGAACCAGGGTCGGTTATTTGACGCCGGTCCAGCGTCCCTGGATCTCAAATAAAATACAGAAAAGGGACGGGGAGAACCAACAGAACGGTAGAGAGGTAGCAAAAGAGAAAAAGTACACACACATGCACTCTCTTTCCTTTTCGCATGATACACAATAATCGTTTTAATGAAATACCAACCGCCTGTGTGGTAGAAACTACAGTAGACTGTCGATGACTCTGCTCATAAGAGTAAACTGTAATTTCTGTTCCTCTGTCTCTGTCTCTCTCTTTGCTGCAACGAGAGTGGATTTAATTGGTACAATGTCTAGTAGAATAATTCAAAGCCGTTATATTCGCTATAGAAAGAGTTTCTCTGGAAGCAATTCTCTTGTTTTCATTTTTCCCCCAACTCTGGCTTGTATTTTGTTTATTAGCATTTTAAATTTTAAATGCATACACCAGCATTAGTTTTTTTACTTTCTCTGCAAGTACTATGTACATAGGTATAGAGAAGGTATTGCACTCCACCCAAAAATTTGATACCAAGATTTCACCGGAAATATATGTTTTAGGGTCCCCTGTATCCAAAAAAAAGCATTTTCAGAAAAAGATCTGGGTACGTGTCCGTGAACACGATAACTCAAAAACGAAAAGTCGGTAAAATACCAAACTTGGTATTTAACTGTAGTATCTACCAGTGATACGACATGAGCATTTTTGGAAAAATCCCCGCACACCAAACTACCCTTTACATGAAACTTCTGTCGAAAATTTTGATTTTCTCAAAAATGGCTGTAACGATTTTGTTTAAAATGTCGTTTATTAAAGATATTTAAGTGAAAGATACATTTCATATCTCAAATTTTATGGGAATAGCCTCTGAAGATATGTTTATTCTGGATGAATTTTACGGAAATTTCCATAACTGCTAAACCATATAAGATGGACAATAACTTGCAACACAAAAGATGTAGAGCAGGTTAAAACAAACAATTTATGCTATATACATTTTTTGCTGTAGCTGATCATTTTTGAGATATTCCTTATTTTTTGTTTCACCTTTAAAATACCATTTCTCATACGGGAATTTGTCAACTCCTGTCCATACAAACAAAGGAAATTCAGTCACATAGCAACCAACTTTTGACTATCACTTTAACCTATGGTACTCCCTTATTTCGCTTCTACTTACAACTAAGCAAGTAATAAGACATTTTTTGCTATTTTTTCTCGATTAGCATGAAATAAATAAAAACATAACAATATTTTTAACAATAATTTGTTGCAGAGATTTAGAGAAAGTTATGTGAATGGGACACATCAGATTTTTTAAATACACATAATCAGCACATCTAAGATGAGTTTGGAATGCATCCGAAACATGTAGCAATGTGATTTTGGAATGTTTTGTTTAATATAAAAAGTAACAAATTATTTAACCATTGCAAATAGAGATAACTTCGCTTCCCAATCTCCCAGTAAACACGATATTGTCTCTCAGTTAATTTATCTCTTAGTCATACAGTTTTTCATTTGTTTAAATCGAACTGCGCTATATAATTGCATACATAATCATTCAATTAATTACGGGCATTCCTAAAAGCAGTATCCGATGTTCAGTTTTTCACCTTTACCGAATGGTTTAAATTTGGAAAGTAAGCAGTTCACAATAAGAGTAAAAACAACCATCATTGCTAGTAGCATATTCAAATTGAACTGTTCAGATATAGCGCTTTCTGTGAACATTGTATATTTTCTCCTTTTTCTCCATTATCTCTGTGCAACATATATGGTGTCAACTTTTAAAAACCAGAAATAATTTTTTGGGGGTATAAATATAGATTACAATACCTGGTGTGTTGTATTCATTTGACTTTTCAAAGTATACTTCAGCAAACTATTCTTAAAATCTGGCGTGTTCCATTTTCATGGCTTTCTTTACTCTCTGTAACAAATTGCTGTTAAAAAGCTTATTCTTCTATTTCATTATAATCGAGATAAACGTTAGCAACATTTTATTAGTTGCTTCCTTGTATATATAAGGAAACTAATAAATGCGCTATGTTCAAATGTTTTAAAATCTGTTTTACCACGTGGTTGAAATGCAGTTCTCTTCCTGACCAGGAGTATGCAAAATCCCGTATGAGAAAATTGGAAGTATTTTAAACCAATAACAAGGAATATCTCGGAAATAGTGAACTCCATAAAAAAGGTGTATAACATAAATTGTGTGTGTTATGCAGCAAGTTTTGGTCTATATCTTACGGTTTACCAGTTATGGAAAATTCGGCAAAATTCATCCAGAATACAGTGGTCTTCATAGGTCATTCCTAGAAATTTAAGATATGCATTTTATTTGTCAAGTAAATATCTTTGATATAGGGTATATTAATGAAAATCGTTAGAACGAAAACAAAATTTTCGTTATGTTTCAATGCAAGGGTAGTTTTGGGTGACGAGTATTTTTCTCAAAAGTTTCGTGTCGCATCCCTGGAAGATATTAACTTAAATACCAGTTTGATATTTTATGAAATGGTCGTTTTTGAGTTATTGTGTTCATGGACACGCACGGACCTCATCTAAAAATGTTTTTTTATACAGGGGTCCTTGAAACATGTACTTTCCGTAGTCTGTATAGAATTTTTTGATAGTGCAAAAATTCTCTGCCTATGTACCATGTGCTATGTAGAGATAGTAAAAAGTACATTTGTATAGCTAATTCATGATCAACATTTACAGAATTAGGGAATTATAGAGAAATTAAGTGACAGTCAAAATTTCTAAGTGCTAGTCACTATGCGATAGCTTTGAAATTCCGTTCTCTTCACATGTCTAGAATATAAAAACTTATAACGACTTTAAACTGGAGAAGGTATCCCAAAATCAAACCAATAACGACGGATACGTCGGAAGTGATAACTTCAACCAAAAACTTGTTTTTGAAAACTCGCGTGCTTTAACAAAATCTGCATTTCTACTTTTTCTACATATTACATAGGCAGAGAAGGTAATGCATGCCTTTAAAAATTCTCTTTAAAAAGAAAGTATTTTTAGAAAAAGTTCTGTGCATGTGTTTGAACACGATAACTAAAAAAAAAAACAAAAAAAAAAAACGGAAAGACAGTTAACAGCTTCTTCCAAGATTTTCAAGAAAATCCCTCCACCCCAAACTAATATTTACATCGAAAAAATTTAGAGCACTTTGATATTTTCAATGATGGCCAACATACTGTACCTAATTTAAAGATAATTTTATGACAAATAAAATATACTGGAAATACACGTTTTAGGGTCCCTGTATAACATTTTTAGAAAAAGGGCCGTATGTGTGTGTCCATGTGTCTGTGAACACCATAACTTAAAAACGAAAAGTCAGCAATATCAAATTTGATATTTTAAGTTTAGTATCTTTCAAGGATGAGACACGAAGATTTTGAGGAAAATCGCCCGACCCCAAACTACCCTTTACATTGAAAGAAATTAGAAAACTTTCATTTCCTCAAAAATGGCCTAACGTGTATTAAAGCTATTTACATGGTAAATAAAGTGTATATCTTGAATTTTCTGGGAATACTCTCTGAAGAGTTCTTTATTCTATAAGACCTTTGCTGGATTTTGTATTACTGGTAAACAGTAAGAGATAGTCCTTAACTTATTACACAAAAAATGCAAATCACATTAAATCACAACATTTATGTCATCTTCGTTTTTTTGTACAGTCACCCATTTTTGAAACATTCCCTGTTATTGGTTTCAGTTTTAAAATAAACTTTTCACTTGGGAATTTGTCAACTTATGGCCAAATAAAGAAACGGATTTCAGCCACATGGAAACCAGCTTAAAAGACTTGACTGTTGCTTTAGACAAGTGTATTTCCTTGTTTCCCTTCTGCTTACAAGAAAGCAAATAATAAGACGATTTCTGCTAATGTTTATCTCGATTAGAATGAAGTAGATAGAGGAATAAGCTTTTTAACAACTTGTTATAAGATGTAGAGAAAGCCATGTGAACACGTCAGATCTTTTTTCAGTCTGACTCTATCTACTCAACTTCTGGCCTACACACTCCTTGTGTGAAAAAAAGAAAAAAAAAACAAAACAAAAAAACAGTCTAATAGTTGAGAAACTATGAAGTCCAGGACTTAAAAAGTATTTATGACATTGTTAAGTCGCAATGAAGTACATCATCTCAAAATAATTTGAGATCTCCTTCTGGTTTACTAAAAACCGGATCAGGAATTTCAGGGGACATTGTAGTGCTTTATTTTCGATTTTGGTAAAAAATATTAATTTGTTATTTTTGGAGCAAAAACTGCATCGCACTTTAAAAATACACATTTTAAATGTTTAAGCCGGTTGAAACACATACTTTGGACGCCATTTTTAAACCGTTGCTCTGGTTAAATGACACTCTTTGTCAAAATTTAAAACTATTTTCTGAGCTTCAAATTAGTTTATATTTTCCCATATTCTAAATCCATGTTCTTCCCAAAAATTACAAAACGCATTGCACAAGTGTGTAATGAATATCTGGTTGTCATTTTAATATTTAATTAGTATAATCACAGCTCATTTTTTGCAATTTTTTACACTTTGTGATGTAAAATAACGTGTTTAAAAATACTATTTTCCCTAGGAAAATTTAATGCAATTTGTTACAAAGATATTAAGAAATGTAGTTTTGAAAAATGGTGTATGAAGCTTAATATCTGTAGGAGAAGAAAGAGTTTGATTTTTAGCTAATTTAATCGATAAATTAATATACTCAGAATGAAAACACATATTTGAATAAACTTGGTATGAATACTTCCTTTGTTACTGGTAATGTGCATAAAACATTAAATACCATGGGCTGACCAGTCTGGCTATTTTTTGTTTCTTTGTTTCTTTCTTCATTTTTCATGGTTCCCCTGAGTCAAAATATATATACCGGGTTAGATAATTGCTAACACATCCCAAAGTTCCGCCTTCAGTTCAAAACAATAGATTTTCGTAGTTGGCCTATCCTCCCCGTATTAAGGACTGACACCTCCCTAGGACTTACAGCGTATTCCTAGGGATCAGAAGCCTTTGGGGAGCCAATGACACGAAACCATAGAATAGTGAACCTGGAACGAGTTGTCGGCCCGTAGCCAGGCATAAGCGTGAGGAAGGTAAGAACTGCAAGCGAAATGATAATAGGGAATGCGATGATGGAGCAACTGGTGGAATGAGTGGCGGGGGAAACCAGAGGGCTCGGAGAAAACCCGCTCACACGTTCCTCCAATCCCTCATGCGGGCGCTTGAGACCGCACCCGGGCCGCCTAAGTGTGAGGGCGAGCGGTAAAACTGAAAATAGATGATAACTGCGATTGCGCTGCCATCTATCCACAGGTACTGCAAGCAATAGACTGTGCAGCACACCTAACCCCATCTATCTGTCGTGGAGCTAAGAGGAGAAGGTTAGCTGCACTTTGGTATCTGACTGCAGATGGCAATGACTAATAGTACAGCTAGGTGGATGACGCCATCTGCTTGGCGCTAGGCAAAGATAAAACCTTGAAAAGCCACCACATACCATAAATGAGGTACCTTACCGAACAATTCCGTCGCGATATGACCAAGTTATTAAAGTAACCAAAAAAATAAAAAAAGAATAAAAAGTCTGACGTATTCCATTCATATGACTTTCTCTAGCGTTCCGCAAATGCGCTTACAAAATATTATTCGTTTATCTACATCATGCTAATCCAGACAAACATTAGCAGAAATGGTCTTATTAGTTGCTTCCTTGTAAGTAGAAGGAAATAGCGGAATATACAAGGCTAAAGCGATAGTCAAATCTTTTAAAAGCCGGTCGCTATGTGAAACAATTGAAATTCCGTTCTCTTTGCTTGCCAGGAGTAAACAAGAGAAACGCAATAAGATGATAACTACTCGTCGTGAAATCTGTAAGTAGCTTAATACGGAATATCTCCAAAACGGTTAAACCGACTCAAATATATGTACATATAAATGAGACAAATTTTGTGTTTCAACAAGATTTGCATATTTTGTGCAGTAAAGTTTTGTGCATCCCTTACGATTAACAGATATATAAAATTATACGATAATCATCCATTAAGAGGTCTTCAAAGGCTATTTCCATAAGATTTAAGATAAACATTTCGTTTGTAATACAAATACCTCACATATCATATTTTGATTAAAATCGTTAGAGCAAGTTTTGAAAAATCAAACTTTTCGAAAATGTTCCATGTAAAGCGTAGTTGGTGTGGGGGATTTTCATGAAAATTTTCTCGTCGCATTCTTGGAATATGCTAAATCTAAATACCAATTTCGGTGTTTAACGGTCTTTTCGTTTTTGTCCACAGATATACACATACACCTACGAACATTTTTCTAAAAATGCTTTTTTCGGACTCAGGGTGACCCAAAACAAATATTTCCCGTGAAATCTCGACATCCATTTTTGGACTACTATGCACGTTGTAGGTACCTACGGGCTAGAGAATGTAATTAAAGCTCTAGGAAATATCTTTTATCACTTCGTTGTCCTCTTAATGTCATACCGGTATGTTGGTTGCTATGTTAGGTTAGTGGTAAAGCAACCCGCTAGAGACCGGAAGATACCAGGTTCAAATCCCGGCTATGGCAGTGAATTTTTTAACCTGACTCTACCTATCTATCAGTACATTAGATGCTTTTTCAACAAAAGTATTTTTTGTTTTTGTTTATATGTATGAAAATGTAAAGCTATTTCCTCTCAAAGGGTGGGAATTTTCTAACCCTAACACAACGATAATCTGATAGGCTGCGAAGACAAATTCGGAACGCGAGGGAAAAATATTGCATTAATCTTATAATCATGCGCATACTCAAACACGAGCAGAGTGAGAGAGAGGAGGATAGGAGGGGGAGGGGGTCTATGGGACAAGAGCTCACGGAAGCAAACTACTCCACTGCACTCTGGAAGCTTTTGTCCTCCCTGGGGAATCCCCATTTACCTTGCTACATCCTCTGTTCCGGGGATCGATTCCGCTCCATGTGGCAGCATTTCGCCTGGGTGCAGCGCTGGTCTTTCCTTTTGGTTATTATTGCAAAACGTGAAAATTTTATCTCATGTTAATATTTTAGGCAGAAAATGTACGAAAACATAATACAAAAATGAAAAAGCAGTGGCATCAGCAGCATAAACACTGAGCTACCAAAGCACATTAGAAAACCTTCCGTGGAGGAAATCTGAACAATACTTCCCAGTAAACTTCAGAGGTGTAATAAAAAAAAATGTTTTCGCCCCTGCTGTTTACAAAATAGAATTAATAGTTTTTATTTTCTTTGCTCTTCATCTATATTAAGTAAAGGAAGCATTGTACTGCAAAAAAACTAATTCCAGTTTTCACTGTAAATACACATTTTTAAGACAGACAACACGAAAAAATAAATACAAACTTGTTTTCATTCTTTACCATATAAAGTAGGGGAGATATTATGTGAAGAATTTGAAAACCGAGTTTTCACCAGAAATATACATTTATATATTACCTGAATGCTCAGAAAATGGTCAGCGTTTATGTGTCTATGAACAGTTTAACTCAAAAACCAAATGGCAGAGAAATAACTACCTTAGTCTTAAAACTCGGTATATTCCAAAGATGAGACACGAAGATTCCAAGAATATATTCCCATTCCAAACTACCTTTTATGTGGAAGAAATGTTAATTCAAGAACCAAATGGCAGATAAATACCTAACTTTGTATTTTAGTTCAGTATTTTCCAACGATACGACACGAATATTTTACAGAAAATATCCCCTCAATATTATCTTTTATATGGAAGAGATGTTTCGATTCAAAAGCAAATGACAAATAAATACCTACTTGGTGTTTTAGGTCAGTGTCTTTCAAAGATGCGGCACGAGGATTTACAAGAAAATATCCCACTCCCAAAATTACCTTTTATATGAAAGAGAGATTCAAAGAACCAATTGACAGATGAATACCTTACTTGGTGTTTTACTTCAGTATCTGCAAAAGATGCGACACGAAGGTTTAGCCAGAAAATATTCCCATCCAAAAACTACCTTTTATAACTCCATGGCACGACAGCTCACGGGGAACCTTAGCCTACCGCCCGGTCGCAGCGTCCCCCATCTCGGTCCACTACAGACGTCATGGATGGGGTGCAGTATTGAAGGGTGAGACGTGGTCAGCGCCTCGAGCCCCCCCCGGTCGGTTAATGCGGTCCTCACGACCTGGAGCCGCTACTTCTCCATGAAGTAGCTCCTCAATTGGCTCCCCAGGGACCTTACGAGGCTGAGTGCACCCCGGGCCAGGTCTCCCAGCGGGGGAAAAATCCCCACGCCGGTACTAGGGATCGAACCCAGGTCTCCCGCTTGGAAAACTACATTTTATATGGGAGATATATTTCAATTTAAAAACAAAATGGCAGATAAATACCTTACTTAATGTTTTAATTCGGGATCTTGAAAAGATGCGATACGAAGGTTTTTTAGAAGATCTGCCCATCCCAAAATTACCTTTTATATGGAAGAGAGTTTTCAGCTCAAAAACTAAATGGCAGATAAATGCCTTATTTGGAATTTTAGTTCAGTATCTTCAATAGATTCGACACCAAGATTTTACAGAAAATTCCCCATCCCAAATTGCGCTTTATATGCGTGAGAGTTTTCAACTCAAACCAAATGGGAGATAAATACTTAACTTGGCATTTTAGTTCAGTATCTTCAAAAGATGCTAACGAAAATTTTCATCAAAACTACATTTTATATGGAAGAGTGTTTTCAAAATTTTAGAATTTTCTGGGAATAGCCATGAAGTCCTCTTCATTCGGAGAAAAACTATACATTTTTAATTACTGGTAAACATAAAGCGATAGAGGACAGCATGCTACAGAAATATGTAGATGTCTTTAAAACAGTAATTTTGATTCAAATAACTGTTTTGTGGCATAAGCTATTCCCAAGCTAACCCTTATTAATGGTTTGATTTATTCAATACTTTTATCATGCTTTAAGTTCAAATCTTTTTCAAGTGTTTCACGCGATATCATTGAAAAGCTATGGAATTTTTAAACCAGAAAATAGCGTCCAGTTCTTAAACATTTGAATGTTTCTATTCATTTTGTATTTAACAAAATGTGTACTGTAGCTCCATATTTGCAAAGATTTATCTTTACTAAAATGAAACAGATATGAAAATATGATTCTTTTTTAAGAATTATTTGTAGACACGCTATGTTTAAGCATACTTTCATTTTGGATTGAATTTTCAGAATAGAAGTTCTGACTTATTTAGAAAACATCTAATGTTAAAAAGTATGCATTTTATTTTTTGAAACTATGATGATAAATCACGTCTAAAAGTGTTAGAAGGATAATATGGGACTTTCTTTCTAACTACTTCTTAAAACTTTGATGGAAACATAACTTTCCAACAAGGAAAATACTTAAACTTAACCTTAAACTTACGAAAACTTAAACCCAATGCCGCGTTTAATAAATAATAAATAAATTCATAGTTCTAATTTTATATTTAAATGGGGCATATACAAATAATGTAATGTTTTAAGATCAACAGTCTTTCTTATATTTTAGTGACCACCTCCGTGGTCGAGAGGTCAGCGAGCTGACTTCTCACCCGGAGGTCCCGGGTTTGATTCCCGGCTGGGGCGGGGAATTTTTCTTTAGGCAGCATTATTCCCTATTCCCTACAGAGTAGGGAATGTATGCATGTATGTTAGAATGAATGTGTGTGAGTGAGCGGAATAAACAGATTTAAACCAACGTAAAAAAGGAACCTACAGACAACAAGTATTTTCAAGTTCAAAGCCCCCGATATGGCCTTAGATGTTAAAGGGGGCTATACAAATGAAAAAAAAAATAATAGTGTGTACTTTTCTTAAGCATAACATATGCACTATTGTAATGCTTACTTTATCACGAAAATTAAGATTTTTATTTTATCTGACACATTCGATGTACATAGTAGGTAAGTAGAGAAGGCATTCCACCCAAAAATTTAATTTCACCATAAATACATTTTAAAAAGAGGCATTGTATTAATTTGGTTTTAAATTTACTAGGATTATGCCATGGAGTTGTAAGCATAACAGGTTTATTTTTAGCGATGTATTATTCGATTAGAATTTATTGTATTGACTTTATTTATTCTCTTATACGAAAGGGTAAGCAAGTAAGTTTCTTTAAAAGTGGGATTTTTGTTCTGAAGACCCCATAATCTAAAAAGCGTTTTTTAAAATAAAGCCTTTTTAACTGTGTACACACACCATAACTCAAAAACCATAAATCAAGAATACCAAATTTGATATTTAAGTTATCTTGAAGATTGCGTGCAACACCAAGATCTTCAGGAAATCCCTGACCCAAAAATACACTTTCTGTGGAAGAATTTTCGATTTTCAATTTTCTTAAACATGGGTATAACGATTTTGATTAAAATACTATCTATATATATATATTATACTATATAAAATATTATGTATATATAAAACAAATTAAATGCATAACTTGAATCTTCAGGGAATAGTCTCTAAAGCTCTCTTTATTCTGGATATCTTTAGCATAAGTGTTAACAGTAGGAAATAGCCAGAAACTTACTACACAAAAGATGTAAATATCGTACACACACAATGTATGTTACAGTTTTTTGTGCCACAATCGAGATATACATTTTGTGTAGTTAAGTTTTTGCTATTCCTTTTGGTTTACGAATTATGCAAAATTCAGAAAAAATTATCCAGAATGAACAAATCTTCAGAAGGTTTTCCCATAAAATTCAAGATGAACATTTTATTCGGAATTTAAATAGCTTCAATAAGGGGTATTTTTATCAAAATCTTTAAGAGCCGTTTTTGAGAAAAATACTTTCAAAAAGTTTCCATATAAAGAGTAGCTTGGGAAGGGTAGATTTTCTTGAAAATCTTCCAGTTGTATTCTTGGAAGATACATAACTTAAATACCAAGATTGGTATTTACCGGTATTTCCGTTTTTGAGCTATGCTGTTCACAGACACACATACAGACCTTCTTCTAGAAATGCTTTTTCTTGGACTCCGTGAACCTCGAAACATTTATTTCCAGTAAAATCTCGGTATCCAATTTTTGGGTGAATACAATACTCTTCCTCTATATACAATGCACATATTACGTGTCGAGAAAATAAAATTTGTTGGAGCCTAAGCTAAAGGAGACAAGAGAAAACTAAATTCATTTCAAAGAAAGATGTATTGTGAACCTAAGGTTAAAATATTATACTAAAGGTTTAATTTTAATTTTTTTGTCATAAGGGACGTTTTAGTGACGTGACAAAAACAAACAAATTTGACCATATCTCCCAAACCATTAGAGTAAAATGGATGAAATTTGGACCGTCATTTATTTGTAATTTATTTATGGCATAAAAACAAATTTGACCATATCTCCCAAACCATTAGAGTAAAAGGGATGAAATTTATTTGTAATTTATTTATGGCATCATTAGTTTGGAATTTCAAAATTTCAGTCATACATATCCTTATGTTAAAACTAATTAACAACATAGAAGCATTAACTTGATGATCGTTGAATTTGCTGTCATTCCAAATATCAAAAGTATCAGCGAGTTCTTAGTTTTAAAGCACATACAAACATCCTGTAGCAGCTTACTCGCTACTGCTAACGTTTTCTCTTTGAGCGTGTACTGAACTTTATATGCGATATGCACTCGTTCCTGGGAGCTGGATTCCGAGAGAAGGTCCAGTAGTAAAAACATTTATGAAGCGCCGAAACAATATTGGCTACCGCTATTGGCTTATCGGAAGTTTTATCCACTAAACGTGCAGCTAACATTTAAATGAGTCATCTAGCTTCAATATTTGCTCTAGCCATTTCAAACAGAATTTACCGGTTTAAAGGAAATATTGTTTGCTCTTTGACCAGCAGTTGCTTTTTAAATCCTGAACTAAAACTGTAGGTTTTTACTTATAAAATGCTTAGTGAAGATGTATATATATTGCTATTTCATATTAGTAGTTCAGTTTCTTAAATTTCATAAGTAAAATATTAATCGCGAATAAAATATTTATCTTTACGGTCTATTTAATTCAACTAAATAAGGATAATTATTTATCTTTCAATCCAAACAGAAGCAAAAATATTATTACTTTCTCTATACGTACTATATGCATAGTGTATAGAGAAGGTATTGCACTCCACACACAAATTTGATACCGATATTTTAGGGTCCCCGGTATCCAAAAAAGGCATTTTCAGAAACAGGTCCGCGTGTGTGTCCGTATGTCTGTGAACACGATAGCTCAAAAACGAAAAGTCGGTAAAATACGAAAGTTGGTATTTGAGTTTGGTATCTTCCAGGGACGCGACACGAAGATTTTGAGAAACATCCCCCACCTCAAATTACCCTTTACATAGAACTGTTTTTGAAAATGTTTATTTCCTTAAAAATGGCTCTAACGATTTTGATTAAAATCTCTTATCTTTAAGATATTATCATGCCAAATAAAATGTATATGTTGAATTTGCTGGAAATAGTCTCTAAAGACCTCTTTATTCTGGATGATTTTATTGAATTGCGCGTAATTGGTAAACGTAAGAATTAGACAAAAATTTACTGCACAAAAAATGTACATCACGATAAAACACACAATTTACTTTTTTTTGTGGAGTTCATCTTATTTGAAATATTCCTTGTTAATAGTTTCAACTTTAAAAACTTACTTTTCGCATACAGGAATGTGTCAACTCCTGTCCATATAAATAAAGAAACCTCAGTCACATAGCAGCCAGCTTTTGACTATCACTTTAACCTATGGTACCCCCATATTTCGCTTCTACTTTCAAGGAAGCAAGTAATAAGACTATTTCTCCTAATTTTTTTCTCGATTAGCATGAAATAAATATAAGCATAAACTTTTAATCAATAATTTGTTGAGATGTACTTACAGAAAGTCATGTGAATGGAATACTCATATTTTTTATCAACTATTCAATTATTATTAAACCAATACCAGTTGACCATAAACGTTGGCTATACTATGAATTCTGGGACTTAAAGTACTCACAACATTGTTAAGTAGCCAATGGGGTTGTCATCTCAAAATAATTTGAGAGCGCCTTGTGGTTTACCAGAAAACAGGCGAGTCAGTCGAGAAATTCAATGCTATACCGGCATGTTGCCACGGTAGCTCAGTGGAAGAGCAACCGGCTAGAGACCGGGAGATCCGTGTTCAAATTTCGTCTATGGCATTGAATGTTTCAGTCTGACTCTACCTAGTTTTAACAATTTATTGCAGAGATGTAGAGAAAGTCATGTAATTGGAACACATGAGATTTTTTCTTTCTTAAAGATGACTATTTTATAAAACTCAGAAGTTTGTTTAGACAATTAAGTTGTGTAGAATTATTGTTTAAACTGTTGAAAAGCTTATGGTCTTTGACGTCTTGCTTAAATAAAGTGGTATAATATCTTAGAGTATTACTATATTTGGGGCTGTTATCCGAGAGACACTCTAGTGGACAGTATAGAGTGCATGAACGTAGAGCGTATGAATATCTAAATACATAACTACGACTTAATGTGTACGCGTCTATGCAATTCTAAACAGTTACCTAACTCGCCTTGGGAATTTCGCGTTAGGCACGGCACAGAGGTAGTAAATTTTCTCTACGAGAGTGGTCTGAAAAGTTCTCGGCCTGATAGTGAAAAAGACAATTCATGCTTTCAAAGTAGTTTTAGTTTTCAACATAACCTCCTTTAACATCAATATATGTTTTCCAGTGGTGTTCCAATGCCACCATCCTCTCTTTGTAGTGTTACAAAGTAACCATTTACAGCCACAATTACTTATTCATTGGAGAAAAGCGCCAACCAGCGAGGAATTTCTTTAGTTTTGGAATCAGATGGAAATCCGAGGGAGCCAAACTGAATAGGGTGGATGTTCCAGCAGATCTCTCAATTTCCCCATTGCCAAAACACTTTTGTAGGCAGATGCATTGTCCTGATGGAAAGCAAGCTTTTTCTTGCTTAAACCGGGTCTGTTTTCACGAATGCTTGTATTCAGTTTGGTTAGAAGTTCAGAGTATAATTCTGCAGTAATGGTTTCTACCTTTTCCGAGATGGTCAATCAAAAAATTACTTTGCAATCCCAAAACACTGACGCCATGATTTTTCTCGCCGATGGCACCATTCTCGCCTTCTTTGGAACTGAAGAACTAGCTTCTGTCCACTGCCTCGACTGCTGCTTGGATTCGGGTTTTATCTATGTTTTCTCCTTTGTGACGTATCGGCACTAAAGTCACTTCCGTTCTTCTGAAAATGCGCCAAGCACTTTTCAGAAGGTATCGTGCGAGTGCGTTTGTTGTTCACGGTAAGGATACGCGGCACCCATCTTGCGCAAAGTTTTTTCATTTTTAATTCCTGATGCAAGATGTGACCAATACCTTCCTTTGAAATTCCAAGAGCATTCACGCACCTTTGCACGCCGATCTTCCAAAATCATGTTATGCACTTTTTCAATGATTTCCGGTGTGGTTACAGTTTTTGGACGTCCTTCGCGTGGATCGTCTTTTGCTTGCTTTCACGACCACGTTTAAAATCGGCCACCCATTTCTTCACAGTGAAAACTGAAGAGTGAAGAGTCACCATACATATTTACAATCAGCAAATGAATTTCTATAGGTGTTAACCTTTTTTTTTTTTTTTTTGCTAAGAATTTTATCACTGCACGATATTTGAATTTCTCCATTTTCAAAGCAATGCCCACTTCCACTGCTTCAAACAACTACCTACAGTCACCTATTGTCTGGAATGACTTGTAATTTTGCATAGGGTCTATTAACATGTGTACCAACGTAAAAAAAATCATGCAAGCAGTGCCGCGATCTCTGGGTGAGGTCGAGAACGTTTTCAGACCAGCCAGGTAATGTAGGAAAAGCAAAGTCAATAGTAGCTCTTCGGTTTCTTTCATAAAACTATGATAACAAGGAGCGACTGATTGGAAAATGTCTCATGCGTTCCATTCTCATGACTTTCTCTAGCTGTTACACAAACAGCTTTCCTTTCAAACGATTACTCTTTTATCTCCGCCATTCTAATCAAAGTACACATTAGCAGAAATTGTCTTATTACTTACGTCCTTGCAAGTAGAAGAGACATAACGGAATAAACTAGGCTAAATCGACAGCCAAATCTTTTAAAAGCTGGTCATATGTGAAACAACTGAAGTCTGTTTGCTTTGGATGCCTGCAGTAAAACAAGAGAGATGAAACGTCACTTCCCGTTTGAGAAAAGTTTAAGTAGTTTAAAATTGAATCCAATAACAAGGAATATCTCTGAAACGGTCGACTCACACAAAACACGTATCTCATCCTGAATGAGAAGGTGTTTAAAGGCTATTCCTAGAACATTCAATATAGATTTTGTTTGTGATGTTAATATCTTTAATATACAGTAGCTATTTTTGAGAAAATCAAATGTTCAAAAATGTTTCAATGTAAGAGGTAGTTTGAGGTGGGTAGATTTTCTTAAAAGCAATGAGCTTTTAAAAGATTTGACTATCGTTTCAGCCTAATGGATCTCCTTATGGATCCCCATTCTAGGAAGCAAGTGATAATACCATTTATGTTAATGTTTATCTCCATTAGTATGACTTAGATAAAAAATAAACTTTTGTAAGCAAATTCTCTTAATGGAACAGCTAGAGAAAGTCATGTGAATGGAACACAACCGATTTTTTTCTCTTCGTTTACAGGTTTTCCGCAAACTTTTCTTATAATTTACTAACTAAAGTTTCTTGCATGGCCTTCTTTGCGCCGCAAAATGGACAATGCCTGTCGGTACAGATTATTCTTGTTACTTCCATGTTTTCACACCTCAATACGTGACCTGCTGGCTCAGGTCATTGACTGAGCAGAAAGCATTCAAACTCTGTTACGATACAACACTCGGTAGCGCGATGCCAGCCCACTCAACGTTACGCCGTCTGACCCGTGGTCTGGGGGGGGGATAAACTGCGTGGCTTGGACGTGTCACACCTGTTTGGAGATACTAATCAACCTGAATATATAATACTACAAATAAAATCATCAATATGCAAATAAAGAAATATTAATATGACGTCCTCAATTGTCAATGCAAACATCTTTACTCATACCCCTACATTGTGTATTATAATTATAAAAACAGTATTGTGTTTGCCTTCTTGGCAAAATTAACAAATGCTAAACTTCTTGGGTTTACTTTGAAATCCTGAAGTATCCGTATAAATAACTACTTAAAATAACTCTACAAAAATTATAGATATTCCATCGAGAGATGTCAATTGAAGTTTTAGTTGCACTTTTGAATTTGGAAATATAAGGGAATTGTATAACCATGGATTGTCAAGAAATACGCAGAAGCGAATGACTGATTTTATATTGTTTTCACATAAACCACTTTCCAAGCTTTCATTTGAGATAAATAACCACACTTTGTAAACAATTCTTGACTTTATAAATACCACTTACAAAGAATGACATCTGCAGTTGCGTTGCTTCTCTTTTTTGAATGTTGTGCATCACTAAGTGGCAAGTAGCACCTCATGACCAATTACTTATGCTTCTCAGACAGTTCAGTGGCTATGTGATAGCTCATTTTCGTCCGAAACATACAAAAATTATAAAGAGAAACGTCTTTTTCAGGTCTGTGTACATGTTCGGCAGTTATTTAGTACACATTTTCCATCTTAAAAGAATGTGTTACTTCATTTGTAGAAATCGACTTGGAGAAATATGCTTATTACTTTCTCTACACATACCATGTAAAATAGGTTATCGTATATATTCATAAATGCATACATCATACACTGTGCAAATGTAGGTATACAGTGTTTAAGAAGAATGCAATACCGAGATTTCACCGGAATTAAATGTACCCTCTGAATCCAAAAAGAAGCATTTTTTGAAAAATGTCTGTGTGGGGGGGAAGGGGGTAGTATAGCTCAAAAACGAAAACACCATTAAGTACCAAATTTGGTATTTAAGTTTGGTATCTTCCAGGGATGCGACAAGAAGATTTTCAAAAAACTGCCCCTACCATATACTACACTTTATATGCAAACATTTTGGAAAATGTTGTTTTTGCAAAAATGACTAACGATTTTAATTAAACTATCATATATTAAAGATATTTACATAGCAAATAAAACGTATATACTGAATTTCCTGTGAATAGCTTCTGAAGACATCTTTATTCTGGATGAATTTTTTGAATTTTGCATAACTTGTAAACGTTAGAGATAGACAAACGCATACTATAAAATATGTAGAGTTCGTTAAAACACACCATTTATTTATTCGTGAAGTTGGCCGTTTTTTTTTTTGTTTTTTTTTTTTTAGATATTTCTTGTTATTCATTTTAGTTTTAAAATACTTATACATTTCTCACACGGGAAGTTGTCAACTTCTAGCTATGCAAACAAAGAAACAACAAACACATAGCAACCAGCTTTGAAAAGATTTTACTATCACTTTAGCCTATGGTACTCCCGTATTTGCCTTCTATTTACAACGAAGTAAGTAATAACAGCATTTCTGCTATTTTTTCTCGATTAGCATGAAAGAAACGGAAGAATAAGTTTTTTAATAATAATTTGTTGCAGAGATGTAAAGAAGATAATGAGAATGGAACACATCACATTTTTTGTATATTGTTTATCTGAGTTTTATGGATGACAGTTCGCATATATCACGGTTTTACGTAACAGTAAGCTAAATTGTGCACAGTTTGGTGTATAAATCTCTTTGATGTAAGAGTCTTCTTATCTAGCAGATATATTCTTAGCTTATAATATTGTACGCCCATAAGTTTACGAAATAATCGAATACGCAAGGAAACCGATTTATGCGAAAACTACACAAACTACATAAATTCGTCTCTATATTTCTTCTGCTACGGTGTACCTTGAACATTTTAAAACATATAACCCAATTTTTTGTTTGTAATATAAAATGTTATTTTTATTGGAGTAATATTGTTTGTTAAACAATTTCAATAAAATATATATACCTAAATAGTATCATACAGTTTTATGAATGTATTTTCTTTTAGGTAGAATCTAAATAAATGAATACGATAGGTTAAAGGTCAGTAAAATCTTTTAAGAGCTGGTCGCTAGATAATAGCACAATTTCCGCTGTATCCACAAGAAAATAAGTATAAAGTAAATTTCTTATCACAATATTTTCCATTAGTGGACAAAAAATAATTAAGTCATAGAAGAAAAAGCTTTTGTGGGTATAGTTTGTTGCAGAATAGGTAGGTAGGTTATATGATGGAACACATCAGATTTTTTTAAATGGAAACTCCTTATTCGTTTTCATGTCTATTGGTTAAGCAAAGAGAAATGAATTTCAAAAGTCCTCATACAGGGGCCAGCTGTTAAATATCACTTTAGTTTATACATTCTCCTATTTTTCCTCAACCTATAAGAAAATGCATATATAACAAAACCATTTGTGCTAAATTGATTTTTATTAGCATGAAGTAAACAAAAACTAAGCTTTTGTAGGAATAGTCTATTGCAGAACAGGTGAAAACTTTTATGTAAAAGTAACACATAGCTTTTAAAAAATAAATTATAGGTTGAATAATCTTCATATTTGGCAGTTGCGACCCGTTTTGTTAAGTTCTGAGCTCACAAAATTAGTATTTCCTAAATTTCAGACATAATGAGAAGTACTCTACCAGTTAGAAGTATATTACTTTCTTTAACTTATTTGTAGATACAGAAGGTATTGTATTACGCAATTCCATACCGAGACTTCACCGAAAATATATGTCCTAATATCTTTGAAGCCAAAAAAGCATTTTAGAACCAAACTTGATGATTAAGTTCAGTATCTTCCAGAGATGCGACAGGAAGATTTTCCAGGAAATCCCTTACCTTGAACTACACTTTACATGGAAAGATGGTTCTAACGGTTCTGATTAAAATACCGTATATTAAAATATTTATATGAAAAACAAAAACGTATAGCTTGATTTTTCTGCAAATACTCTCAGAAGTCTTGTTCATTCTGTATGGATTTTGATTAACCGGTAAACGTTAAGAAATACACCAAAAGTTAAATCATAAATATTGTAGACTCGTCAAAAACACAATTTATGTCCTTTACATTTTTCTTGTGGATGTGACCACAAATGTAAATCTATCTTACGCTAGTAATAAACTCGAGTACATTATATCACATTGGAACAAGCAGTTACTTCCAGCTCTAAAGAAACCACCACAAGAGAGATTTCTTCCAACAGTTAAATGTCGTCTACACTACAAAAATATCACACCAGACTTCATATTAACTCATTTTTGTCAGGACTTGCTACGTTTCGTTTTTATTTTGACAGATTTAAGATACAAAGACAGGACGGATACCAATGTATATGTACTGAACAGCAACTGTTTTAGTCGCCCTCCGTAATGTAATGGTTACCATGAGGACTTCATATACCCAAGGTCGCGGGTTCAAACCCGGCGGAGGACGATGGATTTTTTCGGGTGTAAAAATCTTTAGCATGGCTTCCTTCGGAAGGGGAGTAAAGCCGTGGGTCCCGCGACGTAGATTTACGGCACGTAAAAGAACCTCAAGCCTGATAGAGAGGCCTCTGAGCAAAATTAAGCGGTCTTTCACGCCCAATTGGGAATGGCACGCTGAGAAATAACACGCCATTTCCATTTAGCAACTGTTTTATTTCACTGCTCAGTACTAGAGTATAAAAGAAAAAATGTCGATCCTCATTTAAATTGTTTTGATATTAGATTCGACAGGCCACTTCATAAAATATTTAGAAAACAAATCCTGTCTTAGGGAATCCAAAAGTTTTTGTGTTTCATTTAAAAAACGTTATAGTATTGTTTTTGTAATATACCTTATTTCTCTTGTTTTCTGCATATAACTATGGCTAATAATATTTTAAATTCGTTTGTATAATAACTATAGCTTTAATATATCTTCGGGTGAAATAGGGTTCTATGTACTTGTGTATACAATAAATAACCGTTTCCAGGATATTCGAATTTATTGATTTCAATTTTAAAATACTTACCTATACTTTTCTCAGACAAGAAGTCGTTTTTTTTTTGGCCAAGCAAAGAAGCGAATTTCAATGACAATCGCATACGATAACTTCTAAAACATTTTAGCATAGAGCATTCCTTCGGTTCCTTTCAAATTATAAGGAACTAAGTTATACAAACATTCTGCTGTTTATCTCCATTAGCATGGGGTAGAAACAAGAATAATCTTTGTAAGATTTTTGTTTGTAGTATAGCCAGTGGAAGTCATGCGAATGTAATATAATAGTCTTTTTTAACAAAATTAACTTTCTGTTCCAGAAAATAGTCTCCATTAAGAGATTTTATTAAGAGCGATGTCAACCGAATTAAAGACAAAGAAGAAGTGGCCATACCTATGGTACGATCCTCAGACAGGATTACCTTTCGATTTCAAACCGGACAATCATCCACCAAAATCTCCCATTGCCACTCGTACAACTAAACTCCGAGAAGAATTGCTAAAGAAATCTTCCGAGGACCCACTGGAACCATTTCCTAGACACATTCTGACAACTCCCACAACTGTAACTGCGGGTACCACCAAGACTCAGCGCCTTCGTGAGATGCTGGCTTCTAAGATCTTACAAGATCAACATCATCGTGATTCTTCGTACAAAACGAGCTTCAAAGCAAGAACACCGCCTATCTCTACTCGTGAAGAAATAGTACTTCACCCACATAAAACCACCAACTCACAGCGACTCCGTGAAGAACATTCCCGAAAACTTATAGAGAAGAGAAATGAGGATACCATCGCTGCTTTTATGGAAACTCACAGAAGAATATTGTCTGCAAATGTTGATACATCCCCACCCAGAAATGAACGAAAGAGAAGCGAGGTCAATACCGGGATTAAAAAATCCCAGAAAAATATACCTCCTATTGCAGAGAAGAAAGCAAAAACAAACCTACGACCAATACACGGAACAGCAAAAAAAAGCGCAACAAGCTTAAAGATACAACTTTCTCAAACATCTTCAGCAAACAAAAAATCCAATAAAACAAATTTAGCCAGAGAAAGATATAACAGTGAACCGAAGCTGCACCAAAAGGGAAAAACTACAACAAACAGCTACAGGACTCCAGTCAGAAAACAGGAAAGTTTAACGATGTCAACAAATGCAAGAAAACCTCAAGTTCAATCCTTGGTAACGGTCGATAAAGTAAACAAAGCAATATCCAAGAATAGAGTCAATTTCTTGAAAGAAAAAATGAAGCGACTGAATATCGACGAAAGCAAGAATGCAAAGAAGCCCAGTTACACGGAAGAATGTTTGAAAATGCTCAATCAATCCAGAGGAGCCTCTGAAGAAATTGAGAACGGTTCTGGCGCAACAGACAACAATTTTAAGGTAATTTTGCCACCTGCAAAGCTTCGCGGAATTAAAGAACCATATTCGCCTTCCAGCAAGATACGACGTATAGTACAAGATGCTCTTTCAACAACAGGTGACGATGACAGTTCTGCCTCTGATTTATAGAAACGCATTAGGGGGAGAAGACACTTTCATAAATTTTACGAATTCTGGAAACTTAAGCTAATTATAACATCAAGTTTTTGAAGAGCTGTGGTAGGAATGCTTTACTGCTGAAAAATAAAGTATAACAATTGAAATAATAACTATTTCTTTCAAGGTGATTCTTACGAATTTTGAAATATATCCAATTGTGATTCAGATTCAGCAGCAGCTGCATGTTTAATTACACAAGTAAAAGTATTACCTGTCTGACGAAAGAATGCAGTTGTTTGGGGAGGTCGCCGGTGTAGTACGGCACGGTTTAGAGCGGTCAGAGAAGGCTGCAATGTAGTGCAGTAAATCTACCATTAAAGCATCAGCATAGCGTATGTAAACAGGAATAAACGAAATGATCCACAACAGGTTCAACTTCTGTTTTCTTTATCACATGAAAATTAAATTTCTACTTTGTGAGTGGTGTTTGAATTTTGACCTGATTCGAACCCGTCCACTGTAAGAGACAACTGCTGCATTCCAATATTGCTAAATTGTTCAGGAAGCTATGACGTAATACTGCTTATCTGCATGTGTTTCCTCAAGCAGTCTGCATTCATTCTTCAGACAGGTAATATGTAGGCATTCCGCATATTAAAAGATCGACATTTTTTCTTGATTAAATGTTTTGGCTATCTCTTAGGGTTTTTCAGTTTTAAAAGGTGGTCCAAAATATAGATAGCTTCAGAGTCTATTCCCAGAAAATGCATTTAATCTGAATAACTAACTAAATATATTTTAATCAAAATCGTTATGAGCTATTTCTAAGTCAACCAAACAAATTCCGAAAAATCTTCTATGTAGAGGGTAGTTTGTGGTGGAGGGGGGTATTTTACTGAAAAATTTTCTTGTCGCATTCTTGGAAGATACTGAACTAAAACACCAAGTTCGGTATTTTAACGAGTTCTGGTTTATTTAAAAAAAAACTCGCTTGATTTTATGTAATTCAGGGGACGTCAAAGCTTTTATTTCCGGCGAAATTGCGGCATCAAATTATTGGTGTTTAATAGAGTACTTTACCTATCCTTCTACATATTTACATTGTAAAAATTGCAACATAATTAGTTTTTCAAACCCGCACTTACTTATTATTTTCTCTATTACATATAGCAAATAGGGGAGTATTTATTCCACCCAAAAATTAGATGTCGCGATTTCACCGGAGATGTCTTTTGAGGCTCCCTGAATTAAAAAGAAAAAAGATTTTTAGAAAAAGTTTCGTAGGTGTTTTTGTTTGTATGTGAACAGCACAGCTAAAAATGAAAGTTGTTTGTATTTCAGACATTATATTTAATTCAATATCTTCCATGGATGCGAAATGATTTTCTAGAAAACCTCCGCACCCCATGTACACTTTACAAGCAATTTTATTTTAGATTTTTTTTTTTCAAAAATGCCCCCAACAATTTTGATTAAAATATTATGCTTTTCAGATATTTTCATGACAAATGAAATGGATATCCTGAATTTTGTGGGAAGATTTTGTGAAGTCCTCTTCATTCTGGACATCTTTTGCATAACGAATAAACCGAGACAGTCTTAACCGAACGATCTCGAAATTTATGCGTAAACACTTTTATTTTTTGTGCAGATAACCGCTTCCGAGGTATTCCTTGTTAACGATTTCAATTTCCCAATAGAAGCTTGAACTTTCCTGAAACGGGTAGTGGATTTTCACTCCATTTTCAATTTTACACTTAGCGACCAGCTCTTAAAATGTGTGTCTCACTTCAGCCTATTATATTCCCTTATTACTTTCTCTGGCACGTATATAGGATATAGATTATGTATTGCATTCCATGAAAAAACCAAAAACCGAGACTACACTGAAAATACACTTTTCCGGACCCCTAAATGAAGAAAAACTCTTTGAGAAAAACGTGTTGGTATTTAAATTTAGAATTTTCCAAGAATGTGACACGAAAATTTTAATAATCCCCATTATCCCAAATTAATCCTCACATGAGGCATTTTTTGAACATTTTGACTCTCTCAAAAATACTCCAAAGGTTCTGATTAAAATGCACATATTAAAACTAATTAGATACCAAGTAAAACATGTACCTGGATTTTGTGGGCCTCTTAAGTCCTCTTCCATCTGGATAACCTTTGGATAACTGGTAAACTATAAGAAATAGACAAATTCTTATCGCTTCAATCTATGTCAAATGGATATTTTTGCGGTGATACTACTTATTTTTGGTTAAAATTTCCCAAATGAGAATCATCACACTTGTATATTTTTCTACTTCTTCCGTTATTGCATCTTCGTAATAAGTTCAACTCCACAAATACTATATACACCATTGTGTTTTTACATCGGTTTGTGCAGTAACCTTTGATCTATCTCTTACGATTTAGAAATTATGCAAAGGTTAGAGTGAAGAGGTCTTCAGAGGCATATATATTTTATTTGTCATGTAACTATCTTAAATATACGGTGCTTCAAAACATTTTTGAGCAATTTATAAGAAAACCAAATTATCGAACATTTTTACATGTAAAGGATATTTTTATGACGCGGTATTTTCTTGTTTAACATAGCGATAGCTTATAAAAGATTTGACTATCGTTTTAGCCTAGTGTGTTCACTTATTCCCTTTCTACTTAAAAAGAACTAACTAATACGACCGTTTCTGCTAATGCTTATCTCTATAAGCATGAAGGAGATAGAAGAATAAACTTGTTAATAATAATTTGTTACAAAGATGTAGAGAAAAAATCATAGAATGAAACGCATCAGATTTGTTTTTCAATATGATGATTGAATTGCCATAATCTAATGTGTTGGAGCTCCCATTTATTTTAACGGGTCCCATAATGTTTTGGATTGTATTTTGTCTATTTATTTTTCATAAACATTAAAAACAACACCGATAATCTATATTCCCTTCCTTTGTAAGTTACGTCAAAGGGAAATACAACCAGAGAACGATCTACATTTCCTAAAAGCATCTTGGATCACTAACTTCGTATTTACATAATTGGACTTAATTTCGTGTTTATAATTTTTGCATATAATTTAACATATTTATTCCCAGGTAATTTTAAAATTGTTATTTATCATTTTTCTTTATAAATGGGGTATATCAAAGCTCTATTCCACTTGATGGATTTATTTTTTTCGGACTTAAAAATCCTTAGCATGACTTTCTTCAGAAGAAAAATAAATCGATGGTCCCGTATGATAAGATTTACGATAACAGCCTCAGGCCTAATAAAGAGGCATCTGAGTAAATTTAAAGGCCCTTTGACGATAAATATAGAATGGAACACCGAGAACCATAGCAGTTAAAAAGCGTTCATAAAAAAACTCTCAAAGTTGAAATTCCGTTCCACTCGTTTGATACCTGTTCCTTAGAAACAAACATTCATAAAATAAAAAATTCTATGCTTTAGCTCATCTTAGACATATCGCCCTTTGCTCAAAATTGCTGTGTTATTTTGAGAAAATAAAAATAACGAAAAGTTTTCCACGTAATGGATGTTAATCGCAATACATTAATTAATATATAACTTCCTATTAAATATTCAAATAAAAGTAATAATCTAAATTTGGTTTGAGAAATTTTAAATTTGAATACCAAGTTTGGTATTTAACCAATTTTTTTATTGTTCGAATTACGTTGAGATATACAAAAAAATGCTTTATTTAAAATCAGGGCGCTTCAAGGCATGCATTTCAGTAAAAAGTTCGGAATGTTAAACCTTCTCTACTTACTGAAGGTAAGTATTAGATAAAGCAAATAAAGGGGCCAATTTGGGATTTGCGGGATATATCCATGAAAACAATATACTTGAGTATTGAAAAGGTGATCTAAAGCAATTTAAGAGTAGAGATTCTAAAGAATATATCAAGATTAAATTGACGTGAACTGCAAAGTTAAAAGGTATAAGTACATTTAAAAGTAACAAAAATAATATTATAGTTTCAACTTATTTATTCTGCAAGTACGCGATATTTAATTTGGTAACAAGTAAAGCAGCATAATAATACTGCTACAGAGTTTTTAACTGTCTAAAAGTCGAACCAATATTCTCCTGCGCATACAAACAAGTAAGCCCATAACTCACCTGAGAGTTATACTCGAAGGTGTTTAACAACACAACATTTAACATACATGCTGTACCGATATTTCAAATCGAGAGTTTTATTGCAGTGTTCATAAACGTTTCTTAATGTTTCCATTTTAAAAACTGACAGGATAGGTGCAATGAATTAGTGGGGCAATCACTGCTTTTGAAACATATACGTAATTGTAGCTTCAATAAAACACCATAAAACCGTTACAATCGTTTCCTCCTCATCCCCCTGTACCAAAATCAATAAAAGATCAAATTCACACATCAAAGAAAAATGCCAGAACAACCGCGCGATTTGTTTTCAGCTGTCACTAACTGCCAAAAGGCAAGATCTGACGCCGCCGTGTTCCCTTTTGAATGTGCCATTACAGAGTTGAATGGAGAAATTCCCTGAAAATAGAAATAAATCTCTTCTGTCCTTATTGTGCCAAAGGTTCCACTTGCTTCTATGCGGCAGAGACAAAAAAAGAATGGGGTTTTATTAACGGATATCGTATACCCAAGAGTGGCTGTAAAGGTTTTCTGCCCATTCATTGATACGTCATTTGTTCTCTTCACACCTGTTTGTATTCTTCATGGTCAAAGATATCCTATTGGTGAAAACTTCGAAAACATTACTCAACCATTTACACCGATATCCATGTCACATATACTCTTATATATTATACAGTTCTAACTATATATTACAGTAAATTGGTTGAGGATCAGCTTCAAAGGGTTGTGGCTTCGATCTCTAATCAGGTTGAAGCGTAATTCAACGCCCACGCACTTTCTGGCATATAAATGAATTACTGAACAATATTTCGTCACTTCCACGATCTTATCGCAAACTTTCCTCTTTCTGTAGCCCCGTATGTACAATGTGCATAGGGATAGAGAACGTATTGTATTCCATCCAAAATTCCATGTCAAGATTTCACCGGAAAAATTATATTTTGGGGTGCCCCTGAGTGCGAAAAAAGCATTTTTAGAAAAAATTGTGTGTTTGTAGCCAGCATAGCTCAAAAACTAAAAGACCGTTAAATACCAAACTTGGTATTTAGGTTTAGTATCTTCCAAGAATGTGACGATGTTAAAAAATATCCTCCAACAACTAACTACCATTTACATTTTCGATACTTTTTATTTTCTTGAAAATGGCTGAAATGATTTTGATTAGAATGTCGTAAATTGAAAATATTTACATGACAAATAAAATGTATTTCTTGAATTTCCTGGAAATTGATTCTGAAGACAACCTTATTGTGGATGAATTTTGCGGAATTTTAAATAACTGGTAAACCGTAAGAGATAGACAAAAACTTACCTAATAGAAAATGTAGAGCTCGTTAAAGCACACGATTTATGCTATACACATTTTTTTTTCGTGGAGCTGATAGTTTTTTAAATATTCATTGTTATTGGTTTCAGCTATAAGTACTTTTCTCATACAGGATTTTGTCAACTCCTGTCCATACACACACAAAGGAACTTCAGTCACATAGCAACCAGCTTTTGACTATCACTTTATTTGTCATCTACCTACAAGGAAGCAAGCAATAAGACAATTTCTGCTATCTTTTTTTATTAGCATGAAGTAAATAGAAGAATAATCTTTTTAAAATAATTTGTTGTAGAGAAAGTCATGTGAATGGAATACATCAGATTTTTAAACAATGGAGCTATGAAATCAATAAAATGCACATAAAATTACACCCATGCTGAAATATATACCCTTATTATACATAATTAATATTTACTCCTGCCAAGTTATAAAATGTTAGTTTGAATGGTTATTTCAGTATACATTTCTATTGAGAAAATTCACGCTTCTAATAACATGCTCAATACGATGAATGTTTAACAATGTCCACATCAAAAATTTATATTTGACAGAAAATGAGTAAACAAAATATTTTATATTAATCCCTTAATACTCTACAAATATTATTATTTTTCTAGTACATGAGCTTCTTGATTTTTCAAAAGATTATAATTTATTTCTTAAAATTGAAACAGCATTTAATAAAGTATATGGTAATTTTAATGTCCTACTTTTAAGACGCAGAACAAAATATTTGAACAAATTAGTAAAATATTGCATTGTTTGGAGCACTTTGAATATTAAAACTGCTGAAAAAAGTTTTTAGAAAGAACAGAATTTAAAACTGAATATTTTAATTAAGGTGGTGCATCGGCAAAATGTTACCAAAATAGTGAAAAATTAAAAAAAAAATGTTTTGTTTCATTACAAACTGATATGAATTATAAACTTAATATATCGTTATTCCCCATATGGCAAATTTTTATTACCAATTACTTGAATCTATGCTTATTAATAGGTACTCTCACTTTAAACCTTAACTTGTCCATATTCAAATGTTTCACACGATGACGTGTTTCCCTAATTGGTTTCAGAATTTTTATATTGCCACTGAAAAGCACATTAAATGGGAGTACGAAACGTAATATTTTCTTGCACTAATTAGGGCCAATATAAACAAATATAACCAGACAAATGTATTTACTATAAAATTGTATTTTATATCATTATTTTAAAAAATGCATCATGTAACTCAGTTTTATTAGTAGAAGGCATTTAGAAAGAAAATGATTATTTAAATATCCATCAAGCTTAAAATGTTGATAGGTAACAAAAATAATTATTGTTACAGTACATAATAATTGGTATAAATTGCAAGAAGATATCTTACATGCCCTGGATTTTCCAAATTTCACACTTCCAAAGTTCATATTTAATTGTAGTTTAAATGTGCCAAACGTAAAAAATATGTTAATTAAAGTCGAAGTCGTTGCTTAGAAATTATTCAGATTAGCTTATTGAGGGGAAAAATTAATTTATTAGTTTTCAATAATACTGTTAACACGGTGACTTCCTTGAATAAATAGGTGAAATTCTATTTCTTCAAGAGAAAAAAAATGATTTGTATTTTTATTTTCTCTGATCGCATTTACCACAATAGCATTAAAATAGTTCCGGCAGATATAACAATAGAACAAGTATTCTATATACATATCAAGATTTTGAATTTTCTACGCGATTTAAAACGCAAAAAGACATTTGAAAGTTTTTCAAATTTCAACAAGTAAGCGATATGATTTGACGATATTAAGGTGAAAAGAATAATAAAAGTTCTGTAAAAACTGCCTGACCCTTTTTTCTTTATTGAAAAAGGGTGATCAAAAAATTAGTGGTAGAATTCAAAGTGCAGAAGTATCTTTCTTTGAGGACTAAAAGCTCCACAAATTGGATCACATACAAAATGAAGACATTATAAA
Organism: Hymenopus coronatus; assembly: GCA_030762935.1. Classification (NCBI taxonomy): domain Eukaryota; kingdom Metazoa; phylum Arthropoda; class Insecta; order Mantodea; family Hymenopodidae; genus Hymenopus; species Hymenopus coronatus. Next base: position 54,176,657 of record CM060892.1, on the reverse strand, counting down.
TTAATTACAGATATATTCCATATGTGATACAATTCAATAGTATTGAAACACCTGGAAACAACACGTATTCCGTAATCATAATCATAAAGCAATACTTCCCAAAGTGGCCTATCAGTACAGATTATCAGGACTTCGAGACATAGATGCTGTGAAAACATCCCGTATAAACCGTGAAGTGCAGAATATTTGTCTACTATTGTATTCCATCCAAAAATTAATTACCAACATTTCAATGAAAATACACTTTTTGAGGTTCCCTGAATCAAGAAAAAGAGTGTGGTATGCATGTGTACTGGGATCAGCATAACTAAAAACATAATATACTACCATCATAAGACTCTCTCAATCGTTTATTAGTAGCCGTATACTACTATTATTATCAAAACTTAACTATCTACTTTACTTCATTCCTTACTCTTTACATGCCATAGCAGAAGCAACTGAAAATCGACAGGACTTAAGAATGACGTAAGTATTAAACAATTCCCACCATTATTTACAGATATCTCATAAATGCGTACGTTTCACAAAGGATCATTTGAAATATATGGTGTGGATTCACATGATACTCTCAGAAAATTCAAGATAGACATATTTCACGTAAATGTCTTTGATATATGGTATTTCAATCAACATCTTAGAGCTTTATGAGAAACTAAAAACTTCGAAAAATTCTATACAAAGTTAATGCACGAGTCATTTTTCTTGAAAATCTTCGTGTCTCATTTTTGAAAGATACAAATATAAATAACACATCTAGTTTTTATATTACTTTACATTTTTAACGCATCTGTTCAAAATCCTTTTCAAAAATGTAAAGAGGTCTTCAAAATTTGCTTCAGGTAAAATAACGGTATCGAACTTTTGGGTGGAATTTAGTACCTTCTCTACCTACTATGTAGTATGTGGTAGAGAAAGTATAAACGAAAGGTGAGGTTGATACCAAACTGGGTATTTAAGTTCAGTTGAAATCTGTGTCACGAAAATTCTAAAGAAAATCCCCCCCCATGCCAATCTTTGGATGGAAATGTGTTGGTATGTTACGAATCGTATTTTTATTTTATCAAATAATTGATCTACAATCTTCATTAAAACATTTTTATCACGAAAGGTGAAATGTATATCTTGAACTTTCTAGGAAAAGCCTCTGAAGACTTCATTTTGGATGAATTTTGTATAGCTGATTACACAAAAACGCATCTCGCTAAAGCAATCTCGTTGTGGATTTAACCATTTTCGAGTTATTCCTTGTTATTTGTTAACATTTTCTGATAATTATACTTTTCACTATTACCTTTTTATTTATTTTTGTTTATTTTTTATTCACTTCTGGTCATTAAAAGAAGGGAATTTCAAATTATCTCATAGACGTTATAGTATTTAACTCGTTTTAGTTAAGTCTTACACCTTATTTTCTTTCTAACTATAAGGGAGTAATATGATCTTTGTTGCTGTAGTATATATTGATTAGCATGATGTAAATATAAATTAAGTTTTTGTACAACGTTTATTGCAATAGGTGGAAAAGCTCATGTGAACAGAATACATTAGTTTTTCTTCTATCTCATGAACAGCAATTTGCAGATAATGTCTTGAAAGCACCAAAACCTGAGAATTCACATCTTCGGTTCCTGTGAGATTGCTGGACAACCTAGAAAATTTCAATCTGTAACGAAAGCCCTCAATCAAAGATCATAAGATTAAGATCCGCACAGTGCGGTTGCCACATTCTTGAAACACTTCATCTGATGATACGATGTAAAATTAAATGTTTTTAAAATTTAAAATCCTTTTCAGAAACTCTAAAAATCTTAAATTCATATATAGATCAATGAATAAATATTTTATCCTCCACATGTTTTCAATACAGTGATGCCGTTTTGTACGGATGAATTTATGTAACATTCTGCAATAGCATTTCTTGTATAGTATAACAGTGTCTGTATTTCATTTTTCTTCTTCAAGAAGTGAGAACAATAACTCAAACGTGAAGTGAAGCCGCCACTTACAGTAACTATAAAATTATGAACTTGTGGGGTAAAACTTAGAATTTGTTTTCTAACCAAGCCCCAAAATCATTTGTGTTAGCAATTCCATAATTAAAAATATGTCTGCTTATCTATGAAAAGAGCTAATTAATGTTTTATTCGAAATAATAACTGTAGAACATAAAAATAAAATTGCACCATTCATATGACTTTCTCTACATCTCTGTAACAAATTATTCTTCAAAACTTATTCTTCTACCTACTTTATGTTGATCGAGATAAAAAACAATATCAAAATTGGTTTTAGTTTCCTTAAGTAGAAGGGCATAAACGAGTACACTAGGCCAAAGCGATAGTACAATATTTTAAAAGCTGGTTACTATGTGATTGAAATCAGTTTCTTTGGATACCAGGAGTTTAAATACCCGTATGAAAAAATAACAGGAATAACAAGGAATATCTCAAAAATTGTCAATTGATGAAAAAAAATGTATATGAAAATTGTGTTTTTAACGAGTTCTGCATTTTTGTGTAAGAAGTTTTTTGTCTATCTCTTACGGTTTACCAGATATACAAAAGTCAGCAAAGTTCATCCAGAATAAACAGGTCTTCAGAGGCAATTCGTAGAAAATTTAGGACATACATTTAGTTGTGTAAATATCTGTAATATACAATACCTTAATCAAAATCGTTGGGAGCAATTTTTGAGAAAATCAAAATTTTCTAAACTTTTCCACTTAAAGAGTAGTTCCTAAAAATCTTCACGGCGTATTCTTGCAAGATACTTAATTACCAGGTTTGACATTTCACTGACTTTTCGTTTGAGTTATCGTGTTCACAGACAAATGGACACACTGAAACACACACACACACACACACACACACACATACCGTTTTCTAAAAATGGTTTTTTTTATACAGGGGGCTATAAAACGCGTATTTTCGGTGAAATCTCGGTATCGAATTTTTGGGTGGAGCGCAATACCTTTGCTAGTATGTATTATATACTAAGTAGAGGAAGCAAAACTAATAAAAGAAAACATATTCCGTTATTTTCTGAACCCAGCAATGCTTTATTTCTTCCAAAATCTATTATTAAAATGCTCACTGTATTTTAAATTTTAAGTGGCTTTTATAAAGATTCTTCATACTTTGGAGAATGTCAAATAAATTATAAAGTTTGCGCTTACATTTAATGTATACATTAAAGAGGAATATTGCACTGCAACGCAATTAATATATTGAGATATTTTATCTAGACAGCGAAAATTATTTATTTTTATATTCTTTTCCACTGGCATTGTATTTAAGCCAAAAAGTAAAACACCAAACCTGATATTTGTTTCCCCAAGAAAATTCCACCAGCCTAAAAATATCCTAGGAATTTTGAAATCCATTACGTTTACGAAAAATATTTTAAAGCATACAATTTAGGACTTTTTGTTGTGTCATTAATTCTTTCCAAGCTACGAGGGGCGTTCAATAGGTCCTTAGAGAACGATAAAAAGCAAATGATTTTTAGTGGAGTTTTTTCGACAAAATCTCCTTTTAACTTGATACACTTTTCCTAACGTTTCTCAAACTGTTTTAAGTCTACCAATAATAGAATTCCGGAAGGTCTTCAAAATAGACATCTGTATGAGAGATGTATTTGTTAGAATAAATAGAAATAAAAAAGTCACTGGGGTCCAAATCGTAAATATGGTGGATGTTTTAATTCAAACCTTAATTCTACAATTTTCACCATCGAAACTGCGCAGGTGTACACCCATCCATTGTCTTGATGGAAGAGAATCTTTTCTTTGCCAGAAGAGAATTTTTTTTCTTGATTTCTCCGTTCAACCGGTGCAATAACGTCACATAATACTCTCCATTTATTGTTTTTTCTTTCTGTGAGTAATCGCTGTTGATGATTCCGCTTGCGTGGCTAAATTCGAGGCCAACATCTTATCTGCAGATTTCACCAACTTTTTCTTCTTCGGAGCCGGTTTGCCTGTAAGAACCCACTATTTCAACGCAGAAACTTATAAAGACAAACCAGCTTCCGAATCCACCTCACGATTGCGTTTATTCTCCATTGAGAGAAAAACGAGCAACTCATCTTCGAGACCTTTTCCAGAACTAGTTTTTGGTGTACTCTGTGATATACCTGTCCCTTCTACTATTTTTGAACTTTGATTCAACTCAAAACCATGTCCTAGATTTTATCAATAATTTTGCAGGAAGTCACATACTGGACGTCCGGAACGATTTTTATCATTTGTAGATGTACGATGGCCACGTTTAAATTAATTTACCCAATTGTAAATTGTTGCAAACGAAGGAGCAGAAGTGACAAACTTTATCCAGCTCTGCTTTTCTCTCTTTTGGTATTAAACCTTTTAAATATAAGTGCTCAAGACCCCATGAAACTAGTTTTTTTATCCATCTTTCTAAATAAGCACAAGATTGTTGATTCAATCACCTAGGGCAAGGAAACCACATAATGGATATAGCTGAAACTAACTACCATTCAGTAAGAGACAACGGTTATTATTATACAAACTTTTTTCTATACTTCTAGTGTAACTTCTTGGTTTGCTAAGAACTTACTGAAAGACCCTCGTATTTTTCGCTATTATTGGATATAAACTTAAGATTATGCATATGTGAAATTTGGAAAATTCACAATAAGGCTGTTGTTGAAATTTGTATCAGATATTAACACACAATAATAGAGATATTTTTGTCAGGTGTCTAAATTATAGCTTGTGTGGTTATTTAAATAATCATTTAGTATTATTTAAACTCAATATTCCAATAAAAATGAGCCACTGAAGCATTTTTAAAACTATCCACATATTAAAATTTAGTTTTATAGAAAATGAATTTACAAATATGTTTGCCATGTTATATTTTTATATTAACTCTAGCTAGTGTAGAAATATTAAGCCTTTCCTACACCCCAAAATTCTTTATCTTCCAAAATTGAATAATTATTTAGAAAAATTATACGACCATATTTTTTAATGCTTTTGAGAGTTAGTGTAAACGTTTTGAGATAAATTAGTGAAAATTTATAACCTGTGGAACATTTTGAATAAGTAAATGTCTTGGTAAATAATTTGAGAGAAGAAAGGTTTATATTTGGGAGTTCCTATTAATAAGCAAGCGCCTACTCATTTACTGCTTCAGTAATTGGTAATTACATTACCTCATGTAGGAGAAATGACACATCATCTTAAAAGTTTGGAGTTCATGACATTTTATTATAAAAAAATTGTTCACTAATTCCACAGGAGCATTAATTTTTTTGTAATATTAAATTGCCATTCGCTTATTTCCCATAGTCATGCAAATGTGTGGAATTTCAAAAATTAAATTAATATTTATTTATGGTTAATGTTTAAATGCTTTGTTTCTTAGCGTCCCATTCTATTTTGAGCGTAAATCTGCCACACGAGACTCCGGATTTACTTCCCGTCCGAGGGAAGCCATTTGGAGGATTTTTAAGCCAGGAAAAGTCCATCGCCCTCCGCCGGCACTGAGACCACGACCTTGAGAACCCGAATCTAACTTATTATCCTAGAATACATAGGAAGAATAACTTCAAAGCTAGAATTTAGTGGCAATTATACTAAACATCTTAGAATCACTTCGAGCTCATGTTTGCATCCTGTAGAGGTCACTACGAAATCAGTAATAAAGCCATTTTGTAAACGTTTATCTCTATTAACATGAAGTCCATAGCGCATAGAGAAAAATCTGATGTACTCTAAACATATGACCTTCTCTAGTTGCCCCTCAACTAAATTTTCCTACAAAAGATTATTTTTTTATCTTAATCGAGAAACACATAAGCAGAAATTATCTTATTACTTGATTCGGTGTAAGTAGAAGATAAATAAGGGAATATACAAGGCTAAAACGATAGTCAAATATTTCTAAAGCTAGTCATTATGTGAAACAATTGACGTTCTGTTCGGTTCACTTTGCATAGTCCGTTTTACATGAGCTAGGCAGTTTAAAACTGAAACCTATAACAAGGAATATCTCGGAAAACGGTCAACTCTACAAGAAAAATATAAGCGACATAAATTATGTGTTTTAAAGAAATCTACATTTATTTATAATAAGTGTTATTCTATCTATAACGGTGTATTGCCTATGCAAAATTCTGCAAAACTCAACCAGAATAAAGAACCCCTCCAAAGTTATTCCCAGAAAATTCAAAATATACATTTTATTTGTGATGTGAATATATTTAGTTTACGGTAGTTTAATCAAAATTGTTAACCATTTTTGAGAAAAACAAAAATTTAAAAAAATGTTTCCATATAAAGGATAGTTTGTGGTTGGAGGATTTTCTTGAAAATATTCTTGCCTCATCCTTAGAAAATACTGAAATTAAATATCAGAATTTTATATTTAATCGACTTACGTTTTTCAGCTATGCTGTCCATAGACACACACAAACGGACCTCTTTTCTAAAAATATGATGTGTGCTATTCACAAGACTTTTTCTTCATCTCCAACAAATTATTGTTGAAAAGCTTATTCTTCTGCCTACTTCACACTAATTGAAATAAACATTTGCAGAAATGCTTTCTTGTAAATAGAAAGGAAATAATGTAATACACTAGGCCTAAAACAATAGTCAAATCTTTTAAAAGTTGGTTGCCATGTAGGTGAAATAAATTTCTTTGCACTGCCAGGAGTTGCGAAATTCCCGTATGTGTAAAGTTTAAGTGTTTTGAAATTGAAACCAATAACAAGGAATATCTAAAAAATGGTCAACTCCACGAGAGAAAAAAAAATGTATATGAAATAAATTGTGTTTCAATGAGCTCTACATTTTATGTGTAGTAAGTTTTTCTCCACCTCTTACGGTTTACTAGTTACGCAAAATCCAGCAAAATTCATCCAGATAATGAGGAATTCAGAGGCTATTACCAGAAAATTCAAGGTATGCATTTTATTTGTCTTTAATATACGAAATATTAACCTAAATCGTTAGGGCTATTTTTGAGAAAAACAAAATTTTCAATTTTGTGGTTGGAGGATTTTCTTGCAAATCACCGTGTCGCATCCTTGGAGGATACTAAAGATATATACCAAGTTTGGTATTTTACCAACTTTTCGTTTTTGAGTTATTGTGTTCACAGTAGACGGGCACACGGGTCTTTTTCTATAAATGCTTTTTTTGAATACAGGTGAAATCTCCGCATCGAATTCTTGGGTGGAATGCAATACCTTCTCTATACACTATCCTCATAATTGTCAAAACATACACTTGCGGTGCTATGTCGGTATCTAATTTTTTATTGGAATACAGTACTTTCTCTGTCCAATATGTAGATTACATATATGGGCTAGAGCAAGTAATAATACAAAATGTAGACAATCAACTGGTATTAAAAACAATGCATCTTTCAAAAGTTGGAAAGGTACATAATCTAAAATTGTTCTTATCGTAATTAACAGGAACCTCTTGCTGTATAATAACATGCAAAATTGTGATCAGAGAATAATTAGCCAGTCGCATTCGAATGTTGCAGCAGTAACGTTTTTCATTTGTTTGTAATATATAAATGGCTCGCTGTTCGTAAAGGTAACATAAGCTTATGAAGAGAGCCCGCATGTACTATATCAATCATTGTAACACGTGCAGGTGTAATCAGACATTTGCTATCAAGCAAAGTCATCAGCAAAATCCAGGATCCTTTATCCCGCGCCTCTTTCTGCAGACCTGGCAGATTGATCAAATGCAACTCCCGCCTCCCTTATTCCATGGAAAACAAAACAACGGAGCCAATATGGCGACCGCTCTCTGAGCGAAAACTCTCAGCTATTTGTGCGTATTCACAAAGATTGCATCTAAACACTAATTGCCAAAAGAGTAGGAAGAGATAATATCGTAAAGTTTATGTTCAAACTGACCTTTATGTCATGCTAATATCAAAACTATCCAGATTAATGAGATATACTTTACTTTCTCTACGCGCAGTTTGTACATAGAGTATAGAGGAAGTGTTGTATTCCATCCAGAATTGCAATTAAGAGACTTCATTGAAAAAAAAAAATGTAAATGGCGTTTTATTTATGGACGCTCTTTAACTGCTGTGGTCCTCGGCGTCCCATTCCACATTGGGCCTGAAAGAGCGCTTATTTTTGCTCAGAGGCCTCTCTGTCAGGCTTGAAGTTCTTTTACGTGCCGTAAATCTACGACACGAGACCAAGGCTTTACTTCCCTTCCAAAGGAAGCCATGCTAAGGATTCTTTCACCCGAAAAAATCCATCGTCCTCCGCCGGGTTTGAGCCCGCGACTTTGGGTATATGAAGTCAGCATGGTAACCATTACACCACGGAGGGCGACATGTTTCGAGACACCCTGAATAAAAACTCTTGTATCCATTCGCATGACTCTCTACAAATGTAGAGGTTTACAAATGCCAAATGACTTTCTCTATCACAAATTATTGTTAAAAGGCTCATTCTTCTATATCTATACTTCATGATAATCGAGATAAACATTAACACAATTAGTCTTATTGCTAGCTTCCTTATAGCTTCATTAGTCTTTTAAAAGCCGGTTGCTAGGTGAAACAATTCAAAATATAATCTCTTTGCCATCCAATAAACAACCGAGAAACCTGAAAAAAGACTTCTTCCCATCTGAGAAAAGTTTGTGTGGCTTAAAATTTAAATATATTGAACACGGTTTACGATACAAAAATATATATTACATAAACTTTGTGTTTTAATGAGTTATACATTTTTGTGTAATATATTTGTGTATCTCTCTTACGGTTTGCCAGTTCTATAAGTCATCTAGAATAAAGAGGTCTTCAGAGGCTATTTGCAGAAAATTCAAGATATACATTTCGTTAGTCATAAAAATGTCTTATACATAAGGTATTTTAGTTAAAATCGTTAGAGCCATTTTTGAGATAGTTAAAATTTTCGGAAAATGTTCTATGTACCCAAAGGGCAGTTTGTGGTCGGTGTATGCTGCCCTCCACACATAGGCACACACAAACACACACACGGACCTTTTTTCTAAATTTTTTTTTTTTTGATTCAGGTGGTTCTAAAACATATTTCCGGTGAAATCTCAGTATTTAATTTTTGGGTGGAATACACATTCTCTTATCACTATATAGAGTACGTGTAGAGAAAGTAAAAGAAAACATTCTTAAAACATATCCATGTGTGTATGTGTATGTGTGTGAACGCGTGCTTGTGAGCATCGTACTGCTCATAAAGTGTTAGAGTATGCTCAAACACCATTTTCTATTGCAGATTCCGTATTTGGTTCGAGCTCTTTTGTGTGAACAGCATAACTCAAAAATCATATGGTTAAAAAATTCTAATCTTGATATTCAAGCACATTAACTTCCAAATATGCAACAAGAAGATATAGATACAGACTGCCTCCGTGGTCAAGTGGTCAGCGAGCTGACTTCTCACGGGTTCGATTCCCGGTTGGGGCAGTTTTCTTTAACCGGAATTATTCCCTAGCGTCTGGAAGTATGAATGTGAGAGTGAATGTGCGTGTGTTTAGTAATATAAAGTTTAACCTAAAGTTCACAAGTGAAAGCCCCCGATATGACTATTGATGTTAAAGGCGGCTATGCAAATGAAGCAATAAAAAAAGAGATATAGACAAGTAAACCCCCTACCATAAACTATTCTTTGCATGAAAAAATGTTTGATAATCTTGATTTTCTTAAAATTATGTTAAGAATGTTAGTTAAAATATCAAGAAAATGTATAATTTGAATTCTAGGAGCATTATGTGAAATTCTCATTGTTTGGAACAAATGTATAATTTTGTACACCATAAGTGATAAGACACACATTTATTATAAAAATGTTGATAACCTTAAGCCTGAAAATTTATTTAAAACACTTTTTGTGGTATTTTCCATTTCTGGACTGTTCATTATTTTTTTTGAATTTCTCAATACTTTTGCTATTTTAAAATGCACATGCAATACCGTTGTTTCTCGAAAGTTATACAAGGCAGTACAGCAAGACGAGATAAAAAGCACTAGTCTCCAGGCCGAGAAAAGGTAAACAACCGAATCCTAATAAAATTACGCGATTATCTCCACATTTTTCCTTTAGTAAGTTTTGTTACTCATGATTTATAACTTATATCTAAAAAATAGTCAAAATTAAGAATGCAAACGTTTATCTTAGAAAACTGAAGATCTATATTTTATCTCAAGTATATAACATTTTAATAAAATCATTGGACTTCTTTTGAAAAAATAATAGATTATTTCTGCTAGTAAACAGCTGAAGTGGAAGAAATCTCCTTAAAATCTTTACAAACTATTCTGTAAAGTGTGGACTACGGGTATGAAGTTGGGTACAAACACACAATCTCTCTCCCTCTCTCTCTCCTCTCTCTGTCAGTCTTATTTTAGCTATATATTTTTTTAAATGAAGTTTGTATATTTGGTTTTATTTCCATATTGAATTTCTTGGGTAGTGATTAATTCTTCATCTACCTCGCAGAGGTAATAAACAGATAAATATATGGATATCCATAATATACCGTGTTCATTTTTATCTGCGATTTCCCGCACAAGAAATGTCATCGATGTTATCGGTGATGAAGCGAGTTTATGTACTATTCTTCCAGTGTTAGAACTATAAGTATGATTGCATGTACAACGTAATGCCATTCTTATGAGGCGATTTGAATACTATCCGCTCTAGTGGCAGGAGATCGTATTTGATGGTTCCGATTAAATTTCATGTTTAACACTCAGCCACTCTCAAGGTGTGTTGCGCTCAAATTCAGGTTGTAAGCAAAGAACTGAGCAAAATTTGAAAGTTATTCATTACTGTGTCCGCGGTAGGTTATATAAGTAACGCAACCTCATCCAGAACACTATGGTTGGTTTTTCTCCTCTGTAACCTATCACCGCTCTTTCTAGGTAGAGATCGCTGTTCCTAAGTAGATATCGCTGTGATTGCTTTCCCTTCAGCAAACAATAACCGCTCATTCTCGGTAGAAAGCTTCTAAGTAGGCTCACCATTCAACTATCGGTGCGCGAAAATCCGGATATAAATGAAACATCCAGTATAGGTAAAATAACAGAAAAATAATAGAGAGGAGACGTCCCCGCCTAATAAAACCACGAGATCAGGTGCGAAAGCAAATATTTTAAAGTTTACCAATTGAACGAGGTGGCGTTGTGGTAGCGCATGCGACTCGTCCGGTGTTTCCCCTAGAATCACTAGAATTTTGGAAAGATGTCTCTCATTACAATGCCCTGCCCCTCCATATGATTATATTAACCATTTCTTTCACTCCGTTAAGTCTGTTTAAGGGTGAAGTGTCGGCGGTGGTGTTTCGGTGCAGCATGGCAGGGAAAAGAATGTTTTCTGTGAAAGTCTTTCCATCCCCCTGCTTTTGGCTGGTTACGAGGATGCTGGGTACTCTAGACGCTGCGTTGGTCTCAATATAGACATTTTTGGACATCCTGTTAACTCCAGGTTACTTCCGTTCGATGTCACCTCTCATCTTAACCTTCTAGGGCGCCCTTTCAAGAGGCGTAGGTTCAATTTCTTCACTGGAGTGCTACGAAGTGCCTTCCGAAAACGCCCTGTCCCATAAACTTTACCAATGCATGCACAAATCTGATTTATTTACCCTATATTGATCTGATGTTTTTTAGTTTATTTTTATACCCTTTCTGATGAATATTTATTATCTTAGTTGTTATTCTCTGTCACCCTACGTCATCCATTAGAAACAAAAGTCTTATGAAATACATATTTCATTACTTTCGTAGATGATATGTTTGCCGAAGGAATTATTTGTTCTAGATCATTCTATTAGGATTTGTTACTAATGCTTGTTTACTACTTACATTGATTGTAAATGGTTAAGTATTTTATACTACTTGAAATGCCCGGCTTTGTACCGGGAATTCCATGTACACATCTTAGAAAAGAGAATATTATTTCAAATATTCTTTATCTACGTTTATAAAAGTCGGTATGTATATTCCTTAGGGTTCTATATCATCACACGTTTCGATCGAATTTGGAAATCATACATTTTAAGATAAGAATGCTGTAGAGCCAACATCACAAACACCTGAAACCTAGAAAAATGTTCCGAGAGTTAATTTTAGGACATTGAAGCACGAAGTATTTAGGAATACTTTCGTAAATTATAATCAAAGCTTGTTTTTACTTCCTCTAGCACATATATACAATATAAAAAGTGGATAGACAAACATATTGTATTTCATCCAAAACTTCGATGTTGAGATTTCATCGAGAACATATGTTTTTAGGTCCCCTTACTCTAAAAACATTTTAGAGAAAGGTACGTGTGTGCGCGTGTGGACAGCATAGCTCAAAAACGAAAACAACGTTAAACTCAAAACTTTTTATTTATGTTCAATGTCTTCCAACGATGCGACACGAAGATTTTCAAGAAACTTCCTCCAACACAGACTACCCTTCTCTAAATTTGCTATTTTCTAAAACATGGCTAACAATTTTGATTAATATGCCGTATATTAAAGTTATTTATACCCCAAATAAAATGTATTTCTTAACATTTCTGGGAATAGCCTCTGAAGCTCTGTTCATTCTGTGCGAATTTTGCCGAATTTTACATAAGTGCTAAATTGTAAGAAATAGTCAAAAAAAAAATACTACACATAAAAAGTAAATCTCGTCAAAACACACAAACTCATGTATTTTACAGTTTTGTTATGCAGGCAACCGTTTGCGAGAAATCCTTTGCTATTAGTTTCACTTGTAAAATACCTAATACTTTTCTCAGACAGGAAGTGTCCGTTTTTCTTTTGTTCTACTCTTAGTCAACAAAGAAGCAAATTGCAACGACAATCGCATAAGACAGCTTTTAAAACATTTGACTATCACTTTAGCCTAGTGTATTCTCATTTACTTTAATATTTGGAACTAAGTAATAAGAATATTCTGCTAATGTTTATCTCGATTAGCATGGTGTAGAAAGAAGACCAATCTTTTGTAAGAAGTTTATAGTACAGCTAGCGAAAGTAATGTGAGTGCAATGCATCACATTTTCTTTATTCGTTTTGGGAGCTGTGACAATAGTGCTAACCTTACGGAATAAAAAAACTGATGTGCTCCGTTCACGTGATGTTTTCTACATCTAATAAATTTGGTTCATAAGCTTGTTTTTCTATCTATTTTATGCTGATCTAGATAAACATTAGCAGAGTCGATTGTATTACTTAGCTCCTTATGAATAGAAGGGAAATACACCAACAGTCTCACGTTTTAAAATGTGGTTGATATCCGTTTCCTTGCGTGGCCAGGATTTGACAAGTTCCGTATGAGAAAAGTTTAAAGTATTTTAAAATTGAAACCAATATTAAGGAATATCCCGAAAAGTTTAACTCCATGAAAAAGATATTTATGAGATAAATGGTGTTTTAACGAGAACTACATTTTTTGTGGGGTAAGTTTTTATCTATTTCTTACGGTTTACCTATGAATTATGCAAAATTCAGGAAAATTCATCCATAATAGAGGGGTCTTCAGAGGCTATTCCCACAAAATTCAAGATATACATTAAATCTTGTATATATTTTAAATACCTATAAGATATTTTAACTCTCGAAATTTTTTCCATATATCTTGAAAACCTTCGCGTTCCATCTTTGGAAGATAGGTACTAAACTTAAGCTATGCTGCCCACAGACCGACACACACACACACACGAACATTTTTCTAAAAATGCTTTATTGGATTCGGAGGTCCGAAAATATATATTTCTCGGTATAGAATTTTTGGGTACAATACAGCAACTTCTCTATACACTATGTACATAGTACGTACAAAGAAAGTAAAAATATATTTTTTGTACTCAGTGGATATCAAAATATATATTTTTGGTGTAAAATCTGTATCAAATGTTTTGGTGGAATACAATACTTGATCTGTATGCTATGCTATGTACATAGTCGAGAAAGCAAAAGCAGATAAACCACTATGCAAAAGCAGGTTGGTAAAGATATATGTTGGTTACATCATATATGAAGTAAAGTGAAACTAACCTAATTGTCCAATACCGAACATTTAAGAGCCAATATGTTGTACTACGGTTCTCATGAAAAGACATTTTCTTAAGTAGCAAAATTTACGAAAACTTGAATGGTGGGGGAAAGATATGACAGATGATGTTAGGCGCGAAGCAACTGTTTCCGACTTACCAACGGCACCTCTCCAGCATTTCATCAGAATATTCATCCTTGTGGAAAGAAGCCAAAAGAATATTAAAAGAACCGACGCTTATTCCACCCTTAATACAAGATGGAAAACACTACATAACCGACTTGGAGAAGTCGGAACTATTCGCAAATACTCTACAATGTATCTTCAGTCCAAACCCAGTAATAAACGAAGAATTTAACCACGAAATTGAACGTTTTCCTGGTTCTTATACCACTGCTCCACTTCCCATTGACTTCACTTCGCCAAAAGAAATCTTGTTCATAATCCAGCAACTACCAGCAAGAAAATCACCTGGTCATGACCTAATTCCAAATTTTGTATTAAAACATCTGACTCGCAAAGCACTTGCTATTCTAGCCTCACTCTTCAATAGTTTGATACGTATGGGCTACTTCCCCAGAATCTGGAAACACGCTATAATTATTGTTATTCATAAACCTGCGAAAAGCTCCTCAGACCCAAACAATTATCGTCCTATAAGTCTGCTACCAACTCTGTCCAAAGTGTATAAAAAGATTAAACAGAAGCGTTTAACAAAATTTCTCAATGAAGCATCAGTATTACTTCCCTTTCAATTCGGTTTTCGTCGTAAACATTCAACCACCCATCAAATTCTCCGGATTACAGAGCAAGTGGCACAAGGCTTCGAGAAGAAAGAACACACAACTGCAGCTTTCCTTGACTTCACTCAGGCATTCGACAGGGTTTGGCATCTGGGTCTTCTATACAAACTGTTCAACAACGGCATTCCAGACTACCTCTATAAAATAATTTCCTCCTTTCTGTCACAACGAACATTCTCAGTCCGCATAGGTAGTTGTCAGTCTTCTACAAAACCTAACAGCCGGAGTTCCTCAAGGATCTATCCTGGGACCAGCTCTGTTCAACCTGTACACCTCTGATATGCCTGCAACGCCTACAGCTCAAATCGCTATGTATGCGGACGATACTGCAATCTTCTCAACACATCGCAATATCCACACCGCCAGAAATCACCTTCAAGAGGCCTTAAACTTAATTATGCCCTGGCTAGACAACTGGCGTATTTCGCTCAACCAGCAAAAACGTGAAGCAATGGTCTTTACACTATGCAGACAAAACTATCCACCACCAATAACGCTCCCAGCGAAACAGATACCCTGGAAAAATAATACAGAAACAGTGAAATATCTCGGTGTACTCCTGGATCGACGACTCACATGTAAAAAAAAAAAAAATAATGCTGCTAGGCAAAAGTCCGGCTCACCGACGCGTTGATATGATTTTGGCTATTGACTATAAGAGGGTCGACTGATAAGTCCCGGGACTTCCTAAAATCTGGTTCCACTAGGCCAGCTAGATGGCAACATCGTATTATTTAACTCTAGACTAGTTTGCATCCATAGTGACAGGTCAATAGCTTGTGTAGTTTTCGAATGACAGCATTTTAAACAAGACACCTTTAGAGTTTCCATGAAAATGAAGGATTTGGAAAAACGAGCAGCGATTAAATACATCCATTTGAAAGACTTAACGCCTAAAGAAATCAAGGAGGAAATGGACAGTGCATTTAAAGATTCTGCCCCTTCATATTCAATGATTAAAAGGTGGGTTGCACAGTTTAAACTAGGACGTACGAGCACTAGTGATGAGCCTCGCTCTGGATGCCCTGTAGAAGTGACATCTCCAGAGATCATTGAAAAAAATCATCGTTTAGTACTCGAAGACCGCAGAATAAAGTTGTTTGAGATAGAGACTGTAAACATTTCAATAAATATTTGAAGTAATATTTTGGGCTTTCACAAGGTCTGTGCAAGATAGGTACCGCGTTTGACACCTGATCAGAAGTTGCAAAGAAATACTTCTGTTAAGACGGTGGAGCTCTACCGTAAAAATCCTAGTGGATTTCTGAGACGGCTTATTACCATGGCTGAAACTTGGATACATCACTACACTCCAGAAAGTAAATCAGTCAAAACAGTGGATTGTGCCGAGTGAACCAACTCCAAAAAAGGCAAAGTCAATTTTGTCAGCTAACAAGGTTATGGCGAGTGTTTTCTAAGATGCACAGGGAATTGGGGATTTATTTTTATTGATTACTTGGAAAAGGGTAAAAATATCACTGCTGACTACTACCGAAGCTGACAGCAAAGTTTGAGTGATGAGGTGAAAAGAAAAATCCTCATTTGGCAAAAAAAAAAAAAAATTGTTTCATCACGAGATTGCTCCGGCCAATCGTTCAGTCAATGCAATGGGAAAATGTGCGAATTAAAGTTAGAATTTCTTGAACATCCACCCTATTCGCCAAATCTAGAGACTACCATCTATTCCCAAACCTCAAAAATTTCTTGGAGGATGAAGATTTTACAGCAACGAGGAGATCATTATTGCGGTGAACAGCTATTTTGAGGACCTTGATAAATCGCACTACAGAGATGGTTTAATTAAATCGGAACACCGATATGACAAATATTTATTAGCCTTTATGGTGATTATGTTGAGAAATAAAAAAACAAAAAATATGCTGTTTTCATTGAGAGGCCCGGGGCTTATCAGCCAAACCTAGTAAATTAGTTAGATACACCAATTTAGAACTAACATGCATTTTACTTTAGTTCTTCAAGCTTTTAATTCCTAGTGATGATTTATATTCAAATAATGATAGTTCTGAATTTTGCGATATGAACGCCAAATATAATGATAACGAATGATTTGAGCGCCACCTGTCCGATAGCTAGTGGAACAATAGAAAGTGTTGTAAGAAACGTAGTACTTTCAATATCAGTCAGGTGCTTTATTGAAATTCAAACAACAGAAATAGAATCGAGACATTTTAAAGCCTTATAATAGGATATCACAGTGAGTGAAAGTGAAGAACTAATGTCTTATATAGTTTTAGTGGCGTAAGCAACGTATATTAGCTATCTAAGCGATCTTCATAAAATTGCAGTTTCTCGTGAATGTTGTCACATTCGGATTTTCTCTTCACTGTTTTACAGAAAAATTTTAGTAATATTTTATAGGTTACCAATACACATTTACTACTATGAAAGCAAAAGAAAGGCAACAAGATTTACGAATATCACATAAAAAGAGAGATGATCCTGTAAGCTTTTAGTAGGCATCCCATTAAACTAAATAATCCTGTAAAATGGGGGGGGGGATTTCGAATTCTAAGCTGGAGAACTATTTTCACCTTGTGTTAAAAGTAACTGTGCCAAGCTAAATTATTGTAAATATGTTGCAATCTATAACAAGCATACAAATATAATTCATACAAACATTTTAAAGTATATTTTTTAGTCTTATCGAGTCTGTATTAAGAGAGAGAAAATCCCAATAAATCCCTGCTCTATTTAAAACCATAAAGGTTCAGTCTAATTTAAAATGATTTTGAGAATTGAATAATATTAAAAATATTAACTATTAATAATTTAATAATTCTAATATAACCTATAATTATTATATTATAATTATTAATATTAATAATTAACAATATTAAACCACGAAATATTTAATTGTTTAATAATATTAAAAATAATAACTTTTAAAGGATATAAATCCTTTGTCTTCCCATTTTAAAACTTTTTCACTTTCTCCATCCCGTATGTACAATGCACAAAGTGGACAGAGATAGTACTGTATTTCACTCAAAAATTCGATGCCGAGATTTCACCAGAAATATGTGCTTTGAGGTGCCCTGAATCCGAAGAAAATTTTTTTAGAAAAAGATCCGTGTGTAGTTTATCTCTGTGTCTCTCTCTATTTGTGTATTCAAGAAACTCTCCCCACCACAAACTGCTATTTACATAGAAACATTTTTAGAAAACATTGTTTTAATCAAAAATGGCAGTAACTGTATTGATTAAAATACCATATAATAAATATATTTAAATCAAAAATAAAATGTATATTTTGAATTTTCTGTGAATGGACTCTGAACAGCTCTTTATTCTGGTTCAGTTTTGCAGAATTTTGCATAACAGTAAAACCTTAAGAGATGAACCAACATTTACTAAACAAACAATTTAGATCTTGTTAAAATAGATAATTTATGTCATTTACAGTTTTTTCTAGAGTTGCTTATTTTTAAACTAATTAGCTTTTCTCAAACGAGACCATAAAAAGCGAACCGAACCTCAATTGTTTCACATAGAGACCTGCTTTAAAAAAAACTGACATCCCTTTAGCCTAAGGTATTGCTTTATTTCCCTTCTACTTATAAGGAACCAAGTAATAGACAAACTCTGCTAATGTTTATATTAGCATGACGTAGATAGAGAAATAGTGTTTGTGAGAAAAACATTGTGGAACAGCTAGAGAAAGCTATGCGAATAGAACACGTCAGATTTTTTTTTTAGTTTTACATTTATATTATTAGGTAGCCATCCGTTAGATTTATGTTCATTTCAGTTAAATTTATGTAGTATTTCGCAAATTATTGTATACAATTTAAAGAGAATCTGTCAAAATGGTCACCTACTTATTTTGTAATGCAGTGAAAGGAAGCACAATTTTCTTGAAGATATTGACAGTAAATTTTGCAACTGTACCATGTGCAGGAAATAGCAAGCCAATATCTTCCCAATTATTTGGTATTGGCTTTTGAGATTAAGAAAACAGGACTCATAGTGACTCTTCTTTTCAATATCTACGTCTACAGCTCGATGGTAATCATGCTCAAATCTAACAGTGGGGTCCATACAATGTGTTTGTTGCTTTTTCTATCACAAATATACTGCAGCGTAGACGCATTTAGTAGGACCTTCAGATGCCATGCAGCTCACTTCCTCGTTTATTGCTTAATTTTCGAAAGAGGCCAGTAATATTCTTTTAAGTGGGTGGTGTAGATTGTTCATTAGAAGCTCTTTTCAACAAGCACATGAGGTTTCAATCTTGTTGCTTTCACGGTAACACTTCGAACCAGGACGTAGTTGCAGTTCATCTTAATGGCATTGAATTATTAGGATAATGAGGGTCTGTTTTTGTGGGTTTCCAATTGTTGGATTTCTTCCAGTACGAGAGCTCTCCTATAGGGTGGTAGGCACTTCTAGACTACAAACTCACAGTTTGTCTATTTTTATTTCTTTAGCAATGTATATAGTAGCTATAGAACGTATTGTATTCCAAAGAAAAGTTCCATGTCGAGATTTCACTGAAAATATGTTTTGAGGTCCCCAGAGTCCGAAAAAAGTAAAGTTAATAAAAATATCCATGTATGTGTCTTTGGACAGTTTAGGTGAAAAACCAAAATACTATTAAATACAAAATTTGGTATTTATCTTTAGTATTATCCAAGGATACAACACGAACATTTTCAAGAAAATTGAAAATTGTGTTTTTCTCGATAATGGTTATAATAATTTTGGTTAAAATATCAAAGATATTTACATGGCAAATAAAATTTGTATCTTAAATTTTCTAGGATTAATCTCTGAAGACCTCTTTAATCTGAATGATTTTTGCATAACAGTTAACCTTAGTTATACGAAAACTTACTACACAAAATATGTAGATCTCATTAAAACACACAATTTATGTCACATACATTTTTCTTATAATAGAGTTGACCGTTTCTAGGTATTTCATGTTATTGGTTTCAATTTTAAACTACTTAACTTTTCACAAACGGACCATGTAAAGCGAATCGAACCTCAATTGGTTCACATAGTGACCAGCTTTTAAAAGCTTTTGCTATCGGTTTAGTCTAATGTATTCCTTTATTATCCTTCTACATACATGTAAGTAAGTAAGTAAGTAATGAGACGAATTTTGCTAATGATGTAGACAAAAAAATGATCTTTTGCAAGAACAGTTTGTGTATGGAACAGCTAGAGAAAATTATGAGAATGGAACACATCAGTTTTTTTAATTTATTTGGGTCTTTGTAATTTTCAAGTTAAGATATTGCATACAGTTGTGGATAAATATAACAATACATTGGAATGTAATGAAAATTAGATTAACAATTGTGAGCACAACTTAGAACAAACACCAGAAGATGACGACATCAACCTTAAAAAATCAAATAAAAATAATATTAAATTGCACAAAAATGTATAGCTTGTAATCTTGAAACAAACGTGAATTTTTGTTGCAACATTATTAAACAAGTAGGTACTATTTAGTGATTTAATATTAACTGTTGATTTTAGATAATATTTTAATGTTATTAAAATTATTATTTAATATTATTAAGATACTAAAAAATAAATTAATAATTACGCATAACCCTTACATAAGGGCAGCTATCCCTCTAAGTGACTCAGGAATGTACGTTATGCTTAAATGTTTCTGTGGACATTATAATATTTTAAAGACATAATAACATCTTAGACATAATTTTATCACAGTATTGACTTATATGTTAAAATGTATATTTGCACTGTTATATGACTTTCTCTAGCCATGAATCATAATGATTCATAATTTTTCAGTATTGTAGTAGTATTGTATTTCTGCATTTCCTCAAGTAAGTGATGCTTTCGGCAAGTTACTCTTTTATGCAGGTTTTTTCTTAAAAATATTTGTGTCACATCCTTGGAAAAAGCTTAGATTAATTATCAAATTTGGTATTTAAGAAACTTCTCGTTTTAAGTATATTGTTCAAACACACACGGATATACCATTATACGATTTTGCAAAGGACTTAAAATACATATATCCACTTAATCTTTGTATCAAAGTTTTGGATGGAACGAAATACCTTTTTTACTATGTACTATGTACAGCGATGCTGTAAATAAACTTAAATACAAAATGAATTGCATTTAGCATCAGAGCTTACTTTTAAAACTGATAGCAGTTTTAGCTGCAAATTTTCCTAAAACAGGGAATAAATAATAGTATTTGTGTGCTGCGATTATAATCAGATGTTACTTGAAACCTAAGTTGCGATATCTTTGTGTTGAACAGCTGAACTCTACATTTCAACCAAAAACGAATCCTTTGCAACTTCATTCGGTCTATTTAAGGTTATGTATCTGTGAAGTTTGGTCATTTAAATAATAATTTTTATTGCTTAAATAAAATTCAACGTTCTAATAAATCCGAGCCTCGTGATGCATTTTCAGAAATATTCATATAAAATCCTAGTTGTAGCTACAGTAAAGTTTTACAAATATATCTATTATAATGTAATATTTTACTAGCCCTAATTAGTGTAAAAAATAATTACATTTCTTACTCTCTAAAATTCTTGATTTACTTCTCCAAATTGGAGGATTACTTTGAAAAAGCCATAGGGTTATTTATTTAATATAGGTAATGTTGTTAAATATAAAAATTTGAAAAAAATAGTTGAAATTGAATTTAGTAGAGAATTATGAGTGTGTAAAGGTGTTGATAACATTTTTTGAGAAAATAAAAGTTTAAAGTTGAGAATCCCTATTAATAAGCGGGGACCTACCCATTTATAGTTTCAGTTAATTGTGCGAATAAACTGTGCTAGGTGGAAAGAAACGATACATTTCCTTAAAGTTTATATTTCATTTCATTACACAAATAGTTGTTTATTGTTTCACAATTTTTAGCCAAAGTTCACATCTACATCACTGTAAACAAGCCTTGTTTATTTATGAGAATTTTGAGGGGCCAGGCCTCTTCAGTGAAATTGTTGGAATGGCGATGCCTTATCATTCTATTTTGGTGCTTATGTTGTGCTTACATTTTGAGCAGAACTGACTTACTCTGGAAATTATAATAGCTCTACTTTCTCTATACGCACTATGTACATAGTGTTTAGAGAAGGTATTGTATTGCACCCAAAAATTCGATACCGAGATTTCACCGGAAATATGTTTTGAGACCCCCTGAATCCATAAAAAGCATTTTTAGAAAAATGTGTTTGTGTATGTGTGTGTGTCTGTGGACAGCATATCTCAACAATGAAAAGACCGTTATAAACCAAACTTGGTATTTAAGTTCGGTATCTTCCAAGGATGCGACACGAAGTGTTTCAAACAAATACCCCCACCCCAAACTACTCCTTACATGGAAAATGTTTTGATTTACTTAAAAATGGCTCTAATGATTTTAATTAAAATCTCGTATATTTAAGATATTTGATTGATACATAAAATGTATATCTTGAATTTTCTGGGAATAGCCTCTGAAGACTACTTTATTCTGGATGAATTTTACGGATATTTGCGTAACTGCTAAACCGTAAGAGATGGACAAACTTATCTTACAGAAAATGTAGAGCACATTAAAACAAGCAATTTATGATCTACACATTTTTTCGTGGAGTTGATTGTTTTTAAGATAGTCCTTGTTTTTAGTTTCAGCTTTGAAAAACTTTTCTCATACAGGAATTTGTCAACTCCTATCCATACAAACAAGGGAAGTTTAGTCACATTGCAACTAGCGTTTGACTATCACTTTAACTTATGCTGCTCCCTTTTTCACTTATACTTACAAGGAAGTAAATAATAAAGACTATTTCTGCTGTTTGTTTATTTTTTGTTTTTTTTCTCGATTAGCATGGAGGAAATTGAAGCATAAGCTTTACTAACAATAATTTGCAGAGATGTAGAGAAAGTCATGTGAATGGAACACATCAGATTTTTATGTTATGTGTTAAATCCAAGAAAATAGGTAAATGAGCAGAAATTATTTTAAATGTGTTTTCTCATTCCAGGACTGACGAGGTTAAAATGCAAAGCCTTCATCTGTGGGTTGAATGTCCTAATTTGCAAGAACAGCTGCCTTTGGCAGAAGTGTGAAAACCGCACTCCATTACATGCATGAAACATCGAGATGAAATCTCTTAGGGCTCACGAAAAGAAGTTGAAAGACCTTCCTAAGTTGTTATGCTGTTGGCAACTTCCAGGTGACACATCACCCTTCAACCAATTGTGAGCCCGTTTTTTTGAGAAGGGTGCAAGAGGACGGCCCACCCTTTAAGAAAAGGGGATTGGGCAAAGAGATTTGGGGAAGGAGTCTTCAGCCCTGCTATTAATGCTCCAACTCGTTTTTATTTTGAAGCAGTTCCACAAGGAAGCTTGTAACCAATGAACTTGATGAGAAGTCTCCACCGGTTTCGGTGAGGTATGTTACCCTTGAGTCTTTTGGAACACAGAGTTAGAGATCTTTACTACTCACAGTTCTAGCATTTTCAGCTTCTCAGCCGGCAGAAAATTGAATATAAATCTAGCAAATAAAATTAAATTGATCTCTGGTAAAGAGATACTTAATTTAGGAAGAAAGAATTGCATGATTTAGGCTGAAAGGTTGGAGAGCACAAGAAATGAAAGACATTTCTGGTAGGAGAATCTGCCCATTCTCTTGTTTGGATGAAAATTTGATACATATTTTGGTGGAATGGGAGAGCCAGCGAATAATTAAACTCAAAAGTAAAATGTTTAAGTCCTGTTAGAAAGAGATTGGCATGTTTTGGTCTACTGGCTGCCCAGAGGAACTGGCAAAACATTCGTAAATTTCTTGCTAAAGCGCGCGAAGTCAAATCGTATTTGTTCAGTTAATCAGAGTCAATTTATCTCTGTTCTCTTTACCTTTTGCTTTTTTTCTTTTTGCGATCTTTAACTTCTAACAACCCATCTATTAAGTGTTTGTGTAACAAATGTAATAATTTGACAGCAATAATTTGCAATATCATTGGGTTTTTTGCCTCTCATTGACAATTATATGAACAGCTTTTAGTTGTGCTGACGAAGTGTGACATGTAATGAAACTTTAAACATTTGAAGGGAAACAGCTGCGTTCTTTTGCGTTGCTGTAGGACAATCCATATGTGCACAATATCGACAATTTGAGAACCTGAATTTTCGAACTTTTCCCTAGTATTTCTGTATTTGCTGCAAATTATTGTGGTTGTTATAATTACATCTGTAGCATGTTAATATTTATGAATAATTTAATAGTTGTAATATAGTGCAATGAGTTTCACTCTCCAATCGATTGATCTGAGACAATAGAACAGATATTCAAATTGTCTTTAAAGCAAAATAGAACACAAACAATTTTATTACTCTTTATTGATAAACGATATGATAAAATATATGAAATATGTATTCCTTGTAAATTAATAGCTTTGCTGTTTATTACAAACCTAACCCACGCGTTATTGTGTCTGTACGAGAAAGTATTTTGTACATAATTTGGAAAATTCAGTTCTCAGCCGGTACACAAATATTAGAATGAAAAAAATAATATATATTTCAAAGGATAGTATATACTTTGTTTTCATCCCTGAACTATTATTTCGGTTTAACGTAAATGTTTGTAACCATTCTTTCTTTTGCTTACTTTGGTTTTTAATTTTTCCTAAAGTTAATCACGTCTCAATTCTATACATTATCAAGTGTGTGTTTTTTAAATTTCAGAGATATAAACGATGTTATTGAAATCCAAAAAGAGAACCACCGCAAAGATGTAAGTCACTATAATCGTAAATTTAAACGATAGCCTCGATTTAATTGGAATTGGGAACTAATATCATAAACGTAAACATACATACTAGTAAAGAATAAAGGAAATATAAAAAAACAATATACAGAAAATAATGTGTAGTTATAAGCAGCTTATATATAATTATGTTTAGTAAAAATTATATTATTATTACTACTAATACAAAATATAATAATTGTTTGAAAAATGAACTCTCTCCATTACAAAGTGTGTTCAAATTTGTTAAACTGCTGGACGTATATCATCAATATTTTCAGTTTAAAATATTCCTTCATTTACTTTCTGATTAAAGTATTATCAATACTATATATCCTGATACAGATTTATTTCTTGATTTCGTTTATTATTTTGAAGTGATGTATTGATAATACTTTAATCAGAAAGTAAATGAAGGAATATTTTAAACTGAAAATATTGATGATATACTGTCCAACAGTTTAAAAAATTCGAACACACTTTGTAATGGAGAGAGTTCATTTTTCATAGATTTAAAATTTTCCACAACCTTTAATGTTTTCTATTTAATGATTGTTTGATTATTTTGGAAAATATATGCAATTTGAGGTACGCAAATGCTGAAGTTTTTACTGGACATTTAATTGTGTAGACACAAGCAGCAGGTGTTCCGGAATTGTTTTTGAACAGGGAGCCGGGAGTAGCCTCACTAGTGCGCGGATAGTGCGTATACCTACCCCGCCCTCCAATGATCTCAATCCCCGAAGCTTTCTTAACTTGCAATCCATCGAAATGTATCTCGCCTGTGTATGTAGTTATCACATACAGCAGTAAAAAAGTTAAGGGAGAGGGATTTTGTTCGAAAAGCTGGTTTAAAATTTAAACAAACCCGCAATCTTAAATTTAAATATGTACTGTGATCTAAAAGCTGCTAAACACATCCAGTAACCAAATTAGATTAATAAAAAAGAACATAATATATTATTAATAATATTGAAAAATCTAATGCCAATTTAATTCCCAACTCACTCACACATTGTCCTACCGGCCATTTGCTAAGGTAGCTTAGTTGGTATTCCGTTGCATGGAATGCTGAAGATTAGTACTTAAATTTGTAAATCGCCACTGAAGTATATTATATAAAAATACATTTGAGAACAGCTTGTAGTTTACTGTTAAATTGTGAGACTGTTGAATAGTTGAATGTTATTCTGCAAGTTGCCATGCTTGCTCATTTGTTAGAGCAGCGGCACACTAGGCCTAAAACTGTGAGTTAGTGGTTTAAATAACTGCTATGGCACTGATTTGTTCAATTGAATATACTCGCTTCCACACGGCATATGCGCATTGACAATTAATAAACAACTTTGTAGTTTATATGTTTTGACGCTTTTCCAGATGTTTCACTATATTCGATTTATGATTGCAAGATTTTGTTTTAAATTATGTTTGCTAAATCAGTTTAGTCACATTTTTATGTAATACCTGATAATTTAACCGGAGTATTAACATATTTTTAAGGTCATAAAAACTCAAGTATTAACAGCGGAATACTTTTTTCACTGATCAAAAAATACTTCTATTGGAATTTCAAGTACAATACGCAAAAAAGTTTTACTAAATACAGTATTTAAAATAATTTTAAACACATGTAGAAAAACTAACATTTGGTGTGCATTAAAAAGTATAGAACTAATAAAATGAACAACATGAACAAGTATAAATGAATTGAATTTTGATAGGTATATCATTACTGTACGAAAACCTTATTGCAGAAAGCTTTATTTTATAAGTGCGAATTTAGATTTTTTGATTTGACTAAATCTGAATAGCTTTTAGAAGAAATGTAATTATTGTATTGACAGAATCTGCACAGATAAACAGTCCTGAGAAGATATGCTAATAGTTAAGCTGATTCCTTATTACCACAAGATGTATGAAAAGTGCAAACCCCATGACAAATGTGATTATACATTTTTTATGCAAGTTGAAAGCCTCAACACTTAAGGGTGCAGAATAACTTATGAAATATGGGAGAAACTATTCATTGAAATAAAATCTTCAAACATCTTCAGATTTGCTTCTTTAATCTTTAAAATGACGCCCATAGGTTTCTTTGCAAATAACTTTTCTTCTAAGACAATTGTTGCCTTAAAAGGTTTCTGATACGATATAGCTTCTTTGAGGATAAATGATTTTAAAGAGTTTTATAACACAGTTTTGATATACTAATACAATATACTTTATACAAAAATTATTTTTTAAATTTATATTTTATATAAAATATTCTTTTAAATCTTAATATAAAAATAAATTCAATACCTCATTGAATACATTGTAAACATTTCATATTTTTATTTACAAGGTGGCATTTTAAAATTATTGTTATTACTTGGGACATTACTTATATGTGATTTGATTTTTCTTGAAGATGGTTTTGTTTGGAAATACGTAGAATTATCAAAATTAATATTATATTGTAATTAGACAAAACAAAAATAAACGATTTATATAAATGTGAGCCGATTGGTTGGTATTTCAGGCACAAAGCTTTGAAGGTGTTAAAAGGTTACATGTGTGAAATTGACCTAAAATTATGATAAATTAACCAAATATATTATTCATAATAAAACAATTTAAGTTCTAAACTGTAAGAAAATGTGTATTTTTCATCACTTGGCGCAGTTTAATCACCAATTAACTGAAACTATTAATGGCTTATTAATAGACACACCCATGCTTCTTCGCAATTTTTTTCCTAACATTTTTCCATATTCAAAATAGTTTTTTTTTACTTATTTCTTTCAAAAGTACATTAAAGAAATTTGATTTTCAAAATAGTGCTCCAAGTTTGAGAAGTAAATTATTAGCTTTTGAAAAAACAGAGTTTTATAAAAACTTTTCTACAACAAATTATTACGGTTAATATAAAATATGAAAGATCTATTTGCAAGTCATATGCTGTAAAGCTTTAACGTTTTATGGGAATAGCTATTTAAGTATTCATGCACTTTTTTTACATGGCAAAAATGTCTCTATTACGTATAATAGCTGCTATACGTTTCACTCAGATATTTTACATTCTGTGGTTTTTCCAAATATCACAAATGTATTACTTAAGGGGAGTGGGAAGTGAACGCATTATATGGACATGCAAATAACTCAAGATATGTGAATTTCTCTTGCTGTAATTTATAGATCAATGTAAAAAATTACTGTATAATCTGGATATATCACGTATGTCTTTTTGAATTTTTATGATCATATATTTTGTTGTTTGTTGTATTCGTTTCGGCTAGGATTTTTAGGAGAGAGAAGGGTGCCGCTAGGTGCAGGAACCGGTCTTTCCTCTTCTTCCCTCCTGTTGGCCGAAAAGTAAGGAATGTACTATGGTATGTTTATACGCATTCTTTATTTTAAGCATTATTAGCGTCTGTTTTATTAAATTCTATTTAACTTGTATCAACTATCTCTGCTTCCATATGTAGCTTATTAATATGTTCACAAGTTTGTGCTATATCAAAGTAATGAACTATTTTACATTCAGTATTTATCTTGTTTAAATTATATTTCCTCTCTTTAGCTGAATGCACTTTTTACTGGTTAAGACTGTTTCCAACTAATTTTAATTTAGGAAACGTAAAGGAACCGTACCCTTTGTTTTGTAATTGTATTGTCAATCATGCGAGATATGAGGAGGAAATGTTTAAAACGCGAAAAACCCCTATAGGTCACAGCAAAACATTGCGTTACACAAAAATTTTATTTATATAATTTTCTGTTTACACAAAGAGTAATGTTGTTATTATTAAAACCATTTTCACTAGTGAAATTATGCCAGTGTTATACCGTTTAATGAAACGTCTGAAAACATACAGAAATTTTAATGGGGTTTTGTCCAGTGCTGTGTGCCCTGAAAACATCAATGAACTTGTGTGTTAAGGAAAACGAAACTGTTATGTGTGTGGTCCTCAGAGCGAAATGCCCTGGGCGACACGCAGCATCATCGCATGAGAGATGGTTACAGCCTCTGTCGCTCTTGGAGCTGAGCCTCTGCTCGTCCGATCATCACAGTCCTTTCAAAACTCATGTTTATTCTTTTCCTGTATGTGTCTGTACAAGATGAATACGTAATTATATACAGACGGATGCAAACGTTAGCTTTCTCTACAGAACATTCATAAATACAAAGGCAGTTCGGTTACACAAAAGTAAACTCTATTAAAATTATATCCTTAAGGGAACCAATGAGTGAAATGCAGATGAAATAGAAAAAAAAATCTTATGTGTTCCATTCACATGACTTTCTCTACATCTCTGCAAAAATTAGCACAAATAGTCTTATTACTTCCTTATACGTAGAGGTGAAATAAGGGAATATCATAGGTTAAAGTTTTAGTCAAAAGCTGGTTGCTATGTGACTAAAGTTCCTTTGTTTGTATGGACAGGAGTTGACAAATTCCTGTATGAGAAAAGTACAAGTTTTTTAAAGCTGAAACCAATAGTTTTAACGTGCTCTATATTTTTTGTGTGGTGAGTTTTTGTCCATTTCTTACAGTTTAGCAGTTATGCAAAATTCCGTAAAATTCATCCAGAATAAAGTAGTCTTCATAGACTATTCCCATCAAATTGAATATATAGATTTTATTTATCAGATAAATATCTTTAATATACGATATTTTAATCAAAATTATTAGAGCCATTTTTGAGAAAATCAAAATTTCCGAAAAAAGTTCCATGTAAATGGTGTTGAGGGTGGAGGATTTTCTTGAAAAGCTTCGTGTCGCATCCTTGGAAGAATCCGAACCTAATAACAATTTTGGTTTTTAACGGACTTTTCGTTTTTTAGCTATGCTGCCCACAGACACACAGACAGACAGGCAGACAGACACACACGGACATTTTTCTAAAAATGCTTTTTTGGATTTAGGAGGTCTCAAAACATATATTTCCGATGAAATCTCGGTATCGAATTTTTGGGTGCATTACAATACTCTATACACTATGTACATAGCAGGTGCAGAGAAAAGTAAAAATTACTGTTTTTCCTTTCGGATATTTATGCTTCATGTTTACACCATCAATATGCCTCAAACTAGAGGTACTGTTACCATAGACAAGGGTTTTAAGATCAATAAATTAATTGTAGACTAAAAATCCTTAACGAAATGGTAAGTTTGCTGTTCTCATGACCCATTACACCAGAAACACTCATATATCAAATTAGAATTATTTCAAGAAGTTGAAGTATGGCGACTAATTGCATTATTTACTTTTACAATAAGATATGTAGATATTAATATACTCCTATATTTTATTAATATTTAAGTACTTTTTACACGCTCTAGCCTGTATATACTAGCTATAGAAAGTGTTTTATTCCACCCAAAATTTGATGTCGAGATTTCACCGGAAA
Source organism: Hymenopus coronatus (assembly GCA_030762935.1). Classification (NCBI taxonomy): domain Eukaryota; kingdom Metazoa; phylum Arthropoda; class Insecta; order Mantodea; family Hymenopodidae; genus Hymenopus; species Hymenopus coronatus. The sequence continues at coordinate 54,146,650 of CM060892.1, read as the reverse complement.
TATATATTTGATGCCATATGATTCCAAAAAGAAATGCATTTTTAGAAAAAGGTCCCTGAGAGCCTGAGGACAGCATAGGTCAAAAATAAAGAGATCCTTAAGTATTTGGTATTTACCTGTATTTAGTATCTTGCAAGGATGGGACACGACTAGAAAATCTTCCCATCAACAACTACTTTACACATGGAAACATTTTTGGACATTTTATTTTTCTCAATAAATGGTTAACGATTTTGAATCAAATACCGTTTGTTAAAGAAATTTACAACAAAAATAAAATTTATATTATGAATTTTCTGGGAATAACCTCTGAAGACCTCTTTTCTGGATGAATTTTTCAGAATTTTGTGTAACTATTAAACCGTAAGAGAAAGACAAAAACTTACAGAGTAAAAAATGTAGATCTCGTTAAAACATACGATTTTATTCCGTACTGTTTTCTTGTAGGGTTGACCGTTTACGAGATATTCCTTGTTATGTCTTTCAATTTTAAACTACCTAACTTTTTTCAAACGGAAGACCACCTTTCGTTTCATCTTTTAATACTGGCCATGCAAAGTGAACCGAGCCTCAAATGTTTCACATAGTGATCATCATTTAAAATATCTGACTATTGTTTTAGCCTAATGTATTCCCTTATTTCTCTTCTACTTACAAAGAGGTAAGTAATAAGACCAGTTTTGCTAATGTTTACCTAGATTAATATGCTGTAAATGCAAGAATAATATTTTTAAGAACGGTTTGTATATTGGATAGCTCGGAAAGTTATGTGAAGGGAACACATCAGATTTTTAAAAAGCCACGACAGAACTTAAGAGGTTTTCTAATCAACCTAAATTTAGTTCGATTATCCTAAATACGAAGGTCGTCCAGAAGGTAAAGAACGATTTGACATAACTAAATAATAACGAAATATATCAGGACAAAACTATATTTACAAAGTTTCAGTGCATCACCCTATTTCTCTATGTTATCACCATTGCTTTCAAGGTTTTATTGTAACTTGATATAAGTTTTTCACTACCGAAGTTATACTTTTCTATCGTCAAAATTCAGCCTCTTTGAGGTTTTCATCGGTTGGGAAATTTCTTGCACCCAAAAAGTGATTTAAGTTATCCAAAGTAAAACGCAGGACTTCCTGAATTCTCTCATCAACATTTTCTTTCAAATCTTGTAATCCCACTTGGACTTATTCGTGCACACTCCTTCTTCCTTGGTTGAACATTATGCAGCATTTCTTCAATGAAGACACGTTGAGTCTTCATTGCATTATCAGTTTACACTTGCATTATTGGCTTACAAGATTAGATTTTCCAAACATTTTATGCATTCAAAAACTAATCAGATCTTTGGCGGGAGAAGATTATAACAGCGGCATTGAAGAATTGATACCACGTAGTAATACATGCGATTCTTTGAGAAATATTTGGTAAGGTACTCTAACTTTGTAAATAAATTTTTGTCTTTATATATTTCGTTATTTTTTGTTATGTCAAATCGTTCTTTACTTTCTGGACGACCCTCGTACTTTATAACACAAAGGAACACTTATATAAACACTATTTTCATTCACAGAAAAAGAATGGAGCAAACAAATTCGCATACAACTTCAAAGAAAGAAACCAACAGCTTCACCACATAAAAGCCTCCATATTTAACAGTAGTTTCAACTAGTATATCAAAATTTGCATGAGGCATTTCGTTCTATCCTGTTTATATGAAGAAAACAAATTAGATACATTTAGAATGTTAATGGTTGCCATGTATTTGAAGTTCTGATCCGAAGAGTTGAAGTAAAACTGATATTTTTTGAAAATGTCCTGTAGATTCATATCCTCGTTGAAATCAACATACACAATTTCTTTATCTTCAGCCATTTTTAAAAGGTTATCTTTTTGTTACATAGGTAGTGAAAAATCCCTGGAAATGCCATTTTAGAAATAAGTGCACGGATGCTTATCGAAGATAAATTAGATCAAACATAATATAAAAATATTCTATGTAAATACAGGCACTATACGATATAAAAATAGAAGTTAAAAAAATTCATAACGAAACATCATAAATCAAAACAAGTGGTTGGACGAGCAACAAAAATGTGGTTAAAACTCTGTGATTTGAGCAACCAATTTGGTTATTCATGAGGAGGAAGAACTTATCCCTGAATTTCATGTTTAAAAACAAGTATATTGCAAACTTTTAGGATACAGGAACAATTCATAATTTTATGAAAACAGTAGTAGCTAGAGCAGATTGTCTACGGAATGCAAACATAAAGAGATGAACAAGAGGAAGAAAACATTGTGTAAGAACTAAGGACGCCTTCAGGGGATGGAACCTTCGAGGTTACCCGGCAAATAGTTTTGTAAATCTCTGGGACGAAAATACATTGGAATATCTCAATGAGGTGAAAAGAGTGTTTTGATAAACCTCGTAACAGGTCTAAAGGTCTAATCCATGTTAATTTAGAAGAAGAATATTTCAATGAGTGCGCATTTCTAAGCATACTTAAATTAGGCAACGATTAAAACAAGAATTTATTCTAACTAATTTTACAATAATTTATGTTATAAATTTGAATGAGCTATTAATTTTACCACCGATCACTATCAATTTAAGTCTGGTAAATCTAAGTTGATGCGATTCAAAAAAATGTAAATGACCTGTTATTTACGGACGCTCTTTAACTACTATAATTCTCAGCGTCCCATTCTAAAGGGTCGTGAAAGACCATTTAATTTTGCTCAGAGGCCTCTCTATCAGGATTAAGGTTATTTAACGTGCCGTAAATCTACGACACGGGACCAATGGATTTACTTCCCCTCCGAAGAAAGCCATGCTAAGTAATTTTACACCCAAAAAAATCCATCGTCCTCCGCCGGGTTTGAACCCACGACCTTGGGTATATGAAGTTTGGTAACCATTACACCACGGAGGGCGACTTGATTTGATTCGATTGATAACATACCTTAACATACCTTAAATCTAAGAGTTTTGTTTGAATCACATGATAATGTAAGTGGAACAACCACATTTCTCTCGCCGTATTCGTCTAAAAGGAAACAAGTTGTTTAGATTGGAGAAGACGTTTCAGATATGTCAATAATAGCATGGTATTCTTCAGGGTTTTATTATGATTAATTATTCACCATGTAATACTAAATTTAAAACCATAATTATAACAATATAATGTGTCTTGAAATTAGGGTTGTAATAATATGCAAATTTGAGCGAATAGACTTTACTTGATCTTAAAACTAAAAATATGTTTTCTACTCCAAATAATGAGTCTGTGTAACAGCTTTGCACTGAAGTAAAGCTCTTGAGTATTTTTCTCAGATTTTTGGTTTGGGAATAACATATTAACTTTGTATGTAAAAAGTTGTCAAGGATTTATTCTTGTTGAGGAATTTAGTAATCTGCGTACTCTTCGAGTACGTATTTAATATATTTTATACTTTCAGATTCTGCTTTGAAGAAATAATTCTAATATCCAAGATGTCAGTTTGCAAAACACAGTTATTAGAGTTATGGTTAAACTATGTGGTAGAACTATTTGAAACCCTTATATTTGACAATTATACATTTGAAAATATATACTATCGCTAGTTGAATAGAGAATCAGCATACGTATCATGCAATATCCGATTTTCATAATTATAATTCCCAAAGTTGTCAAATTGCCAAAGTTCAAGTTCAGCATACAAGACTTATTAAAACCTCACAAAGGAATGTCTATATTGGTATTTAACTCTTTAATAAGCTGTCTCAAATTGTAATCGCACTATCGTATAAAATTTAGTAAAAGAGTTACAATCTTCAACACTTACGAATAGTCCATTATATTCTATCATTCTTAATACATTTGTTATCATTATTTCATTTATGACATTTTTATATTATTCTATCATTGTACACGTATAATTAATTAATATGTACTTTACTGTATATCGACTAATTTGACAATCTAATAGCAGTAAGATTAATTATGTATTTATTTATTGATTGAATAATATTACGAGTATTTAAAATATTATTTTGTTATGCAATACTGTAGGAAGAAATATTTTTAAAGTTGTTTCTTTTTTCTCTTTTTGTCACCTCCTTTTGAATTGAAACTTCTATATGCAATCGTCTTTTCATCCAACCCCATAAAACTCTGCATGCATGTTCTTAACAACACATATATAAATATGATAAAAGAAGAAATATAAACCAGTAATTTTTAAAATATAAACTCAAATGCTGTAAATTACAAAAAGGATTTAAACATTTGTAGCACGGGGAGCAATTGTCAACCGACACCCATCCTTAATTTATTTGGGATTTGTAGACAACTCTTAATTCATTTATGAAGAGTAGAGGACATATGTCCTTAAGTAGACAATAAATAATAATAATAATAATTATTTCGGATATTTTCTTGATCAATGTTTATTTTAACCCTCATTATTAAAAATTTCGTCTTTGTATTTGTTATAGCATACTTGGAAATCCTAAAAAAGATTTAAATGTTTATTTTAAAACATAGATATTTAAACTAACACTATATTTTGTAACCGGATTTATGAGCATATTATACTAAATATAGGTATTATAAAGAAAATAACGAGACATAAAGAAATTATATGATATTGTAATAATTTCTTATACGAAAATAAACAAATATTGTAAAGATGCAAAATTTATAATTTTGTTCTGTGCAGCATAATATTAGAATAGCACACGTTAGAATTCAGTTTCTAGGTAACAATCATTAGCAAAGACAAGCATTACCGAAGAAATTAGCTCGAAGTAAGAATAGTGAAGGTAAATAAGCTCCTGGAAAATGTAAACAAGAGTATTAAGCTCAAAGCGTAATCATAAGAAGCCAATGTATTTTAAAATCTAGACAACGCGTGGGGAAACCGCACACATGACATTTCTAAGAATTAGCAAAGGGAAACAATATGTAGCTAAAGAGAATGAAAACTGTGTCTTATGTTCTACGTGAACAAACTTGACACTTCATATTAACATAACTATGGTGTAGTCAGTAGTAGTTGAAACTTTGCTTAGTAAAAAGATGCGTTGGTAAAATTAAGTTATTCTGGAGTCTTTCATTTAAACTTTCTTGAGCTTCTAGCGCTGTTGATATAGTTTTTCCATGTTACGGAAGTATTACTGTGAACAATAGCACAGCGCTAGGCTCATCACCTGTTCAGCGGTGATCGGTTAGGGATTCGCCGCATAGCAACTTAAAGTTTTAAGTTCATTACGAAAACTTATTTGTCTACAATGTAGTATTTTACATTCTTTAAAATATCAGATTACTTTGCTTAGATATTGGAACAATCGAGTATTCATCTTAAAACAATCGACAATTTGTGTTAAACGGTTAGAAGACTCCATTATATCTTTTCAGAAAATTTAACTAAAGGAAGTTCATACTCGCCACCCATGCATACCGTGAGAGAAAGAAGTTGCGTTGTTCACTACAAATATTTGGCTAAAATAATACAATTTAGGCAGTGAGTGGTTGCTAACTTAAAAACATGAGAGCATTTAGTTAATCAGAGTTTTGTTATAATAAGCTCTTACTAAGAAAAATAAAACACAATAGTATATTTTAAAATATTTTTGAATAACACGTAACATAGAGAAATAAATTCTTTGGAAAGGCTAATGGTGACAAAGCTTTCATATAACGCATAAGCTCGAGCATTTCCAACTTTTTTCTGTGTCATACTGTGTTAATTGTGCATAAAATATAATATTTGGATGATCTGTCACATATTTTGAACAAGGCATAAGTTATTTCATGGCTCCAAAGACAATTTCTACCACTGCTAATAAAAATTCCGAATTAAATTGTAAAGATGTTGGCTAACCCATGTTTGTTAAGTTTATTAATGCAGCTGTGAAATTTGGAAAATCCACAGTATCTAAGACACCTTATTTAAATTTATACCAATTATTATACACTGTAATATTTTAATGTTTCCATGTTTCTGAAAGTATAGTTGAGTGATTATTTAATTAATGCTTTTTACAATCTAAATTCATTGTTCTAATAAAATAAATTTTATGACGCATTTTTAAAAATATTCACGTAACAATTTAGTTTTACAGCAAATGAGTTTACAAATAGATCGCTCATAGTATAAATAGTTAACCCTAATTAGTGTAAAACAATTCTTACTAGATTTATCGGACATATTTTAAAACAAATTAGTGAAAAACTGCAGTGTGTTGGAAAGAGTTTGCGAAAAATAAAGTTTAAAGTTGAGAGTTATTGCATGTCCCCATAGCTTCAGTTAATTGGTACTTGAAGTGCACCAATTGGGGAAAAAACGACACATTTTGGTAAGGGAAGTTTTAGAATTCATATAATTTTATTATGAAAAAAAAGTCTTAATTTTGGTCAAATTTCCAGATGCCTCACCATAATAATACAAATATTAACCTCCATGTACCTTAAATACGATTTTTGTTGTTGCTATAAATTACGTCTAAACCACATATATTTCATAAAGAAAATAGTATATTAAGATATATTTTTTCACGCGTAACTCTGGAATAACATATCTAAATCTTTAACGAATGTTGAAATGGCTCTGTTAAAATAGTGAAAGAATAATATTGCTGTGGAGGAAATTATTCGACATTAAATGTAGTGTCATCAAAGATATTGTGTTCACCTGGAATAAAAACTGAAGAACATAACTCTGTGCAGTGCAACTATTGGTTCCAAGACTTGCAGCAGCTCCAGTAAACTCCTTGCTCTTTGCCCCTTCACTATATATAGTTATTTAAAGTTCCAACTAAACATTTGTGAAGCTTGGGTAGCCTTCAGCATTATTTTGCGTTAAGCTGATTGGTCCAAAAATGGAGTGACGTTAATGTCTCCGTTGAGATAATGGTGTATAAACAATCATTTAATACCTATGAGAACCGAAATTATATTTATTATACAACTAGTTTCAAAATTATACAGGCATACTTGCTACTACTAGGTTGTAAGGAATAAGTTGGCATGGTCAACATTGTTTTTTCAGAAATTTTGTAAAAAATGAGGCCGAACCATTGAATCAAGTTCAGCATCTTCTATCTATACTGGGTGTAATTTTCTAATTGGAGATAACCAGATTAAGTAAGTTTTTTCTCGTTTTAAGTTGATCACTGTACTATCATAGGTTAAAAATCCATGTACCTCTATAGAGTTCAACTTTAGCTTTTTAGAGGATCTTCCTATGATACGAGTTCACCTAGAAGACCTAGATCACAACGCATGCCCAAGATTTAATTTTTATCTGCAGCATATTTGACAAATTATGGACATATTAGTTTCAAAATTAGTACTAACGTGTAAACGTTCCAAGTGAGATCATAAGATTTATTCATCACTTCAGTTATTTTCTATTGGCAGTGTTTATTGGAAAACCGGGATAACAAATGAGAGAGTATTTTCTGACACTACATAGATATAGATAACACTACATAGATGTTTCTGCTTTTAGGCAACTAGTCTGTATTAATGATGGTATGAGTTCATAATATCTCAATAAAGTATAAGACTCTGGTGATCTACATGAATGAGAAAGACAGGGCATTTTTAGCTATTTAGAAAATTGAAAGAAAGATTGTTTTTAAATGTGTCTTCTTCTAGATAATCCCCAATCATAAGCTCTCTCGAAAAGTGATTACATTCTGATTTTAAATCTTAATTAGATAATTAAATTTGGAAGTCTTCTGCCTCAAACTGAAGAATTTTCAGCAGAAATTAGTTGATGCTGGTGATGATACTTTTAAATGCAAGAGTTAGTTCCTCAACACTATTGTCTCTAATGACATCTTAAACTAAATATACTCGAATATTTAAATCGTAAAGGCAAATAATTGATAGAGGAAATTGACTGGTCATATAAAGAGACACACAAATTAATTTTATTGCGCTTCTACAAAATATTGGTAGCATATATAGTTTTTAAATGCTTTGGTGAGGGAAAATGTCTTTAAATAAATGCCTTATCCTAGTTCACAGTATATTTTTCCAGAATCTTGCACATTATGCAACTCTGATAAATTGGTGCACTTAGTTTCTATATTTATCTTTAAAATATTAGGAACAAATCATTATATTTTAGAAGATTTTGATTTGTATTTTGATTTGCATATTGTTTCTATTAATGTTATCTTTGTGTTTCACAAGCCATTATTTGTTTATAGTTTTTACAAAATTAGCTAAACTTACTTTCTGGCGAAGGTTATGTTTCAAATAATATGATTGTGGTGAAAACTTGATTTATGTATGGACATTTGTATTGCTTTTCTCAATAAATTGAGGCATTTTGTGCAAATACACTAATGCAAATTTGTAAATGTGTGCTACCGTTTTATTTTTCTCGTGAGAATTGCATTGGAGAGTATAAATATATATATATATATATATATATATATATATATATATATATATATATATATATATAATTAAAAATATTACCGTGAGAAATCATCAAAAATAATTAAATATAGAATGAATATTACTAAATATAACCTATACATTACCGCACTTTTAGTCACCTTTATCAATATATGATATTATCACTAATTTATCTATGAAATCATATGTTCTCTTATCTTATTTTCATATATATTGTTTATTCAGAATAAAATGGTGCATTTAGTAGACATAGCTCATGAAGAACATTTTTAGGTCCTTTGTCATCATCGAACGATTTTAGTATTTGTAAACGATTCAGTATCATAATGAAACCTGAAGGAGCCTAAATGAATTTTATACCACACATTAAACCCTATTGTATATTAGGTTATAGTTTTATAATTTAAAAATAATTACAGTAATATCAATAAATATGTACATTTTACAACGTTTGATAGATGTGAACAAATTGCACAAAATACTTATAACATCTACTAAAATGTTATATAATGGTTTTGTAAAATCTACATTTCAATTGTTTAAATGGAATTTTAAACAGTATACATGAAACGCGGACAATTAAAAGGTAAATGCACTACCGTTTCTTTCTCTCCACAAGCGCTGTTGAAATCCTTTTCTATAATAATATGAAACCGTTGGAAGCATGTCCCAAATTTTCCGTGACCAGAAACAAATTGTGTATGTACAAAATCAGAAGAAGACTTTGGACTTTAGACGACTGTGTGTATCAGTGAAAAATGTTACTTGTTACTGAACCATTGTTGCTATTTACCCACTGTGAATTCCATTTATTTACTGTCTGCATTTTGTACTCCGACTTTACTGAACATTTCTTATAGGCATAACTGTCACTGCCGGAAGCTGCTTCTTTTGCTAGAATATCCGCTCTTTCTTTCTTGACATTACCAACGTGTCCTCGTACCCATTCGATGCAGATATGTTATCATATGCTATGATTTTTTATCTAATTGGATATAAATTATATTTATCCTCAATTTTATGTATTTATTAGTCTGACTCATAAATGAGTTTGCCTAGTGACACAGAATAATATACATTTGAGGTTTTTAACAACAAAAAAAAAGTATTGCAACACAACTTTTATCATATGTTATAATGGTTATATAAAAGTTAAGCTATGAGAACGTATTGTAGCTTGGGAATCTGAGTATATTCAACAATTCTTCTTTTGATGTACACACCAACCGACTGCTTGTTGAATCGCAAAGTGTTCTGCTCGAAAGACACTGTAAATGGAAGCAAGTTGATGTGAAAATCTCTTTGTCTTTGGGGTAGACAACAGAAGCACATTCAACAATGACATCTCCATCTCTCACAGTGTACAAAAGCCGTCCGTGTAGATGTGAAATTCGTGGTTAAGATTGCACTTTCCTTTATTATCGAAAGATCCGTAATCACAAGTGTCTCTTGATGCTAAGAAGCGCATTTTCTTTTCAATTTGAAAATATTGTTCAAATACTCAGGAACTAAATTCTATGTTATTTTTAAAATATATAATGTCACATGGTGCAATAGCATTCACTTGCAATGGTGCAATGTGTGCTATACCTAAAGGCACTGTTCTATACGTCTTAGTAATCTGAAGTACAAAACCGCGTGTATTATTAGAATTTTCATTAATTTCCTGCATTAAATCCTTAATTTTTGTTACTGTAAATATGTACTTTATAATCGTCCTTGGTGATTTGATTTTCTTGAATTATATTCAGCCAGCTCAACAAATATAAACATCATAATTACTCACCACTATAAGAATATTTATTTAATTATTTCATGATATGTTTAGATAAGTAATGGATATATATAACTATTTCTTAAACAAACACACGTATCTGGTGTTTGTCAGTGGATCTATCTTGATAAGGAGTAATAAATAAACCCCCTTTTAACCCAAAATTGAAGTTTTTAAGTATTCATTAACAATGCAAAATATAATAACAAAGAAATATAATTGAAAACATTCTGAAGTTCTGAAGTTTATGTGAACACAAATTTAAAATTCATAATTTTGTTTTTAGTTTTTTAGTAATTGCGTTTTAAAATGATGTCCTATGCCTAATTTCCATAAAGTATTGTATATTGCTTTTTTCAAACACCCATAACATTATTTGGTAACAGCACACACTACTATAATACAAATATTGTGCAAGATTTAGTTCAATAGGAAGTAGTTTAAAGTGTTATAGTACTTTCCTGATTTTTTATATTTGTTTCCTTTTTGCTTATAAAACCAGCTAAAACTTTCATAACATAAAATAATAAATATTCATTTGGATGAGTTTTCGGAACGCATATGAAACTCTTCAGAGAACTTGGACAAAAAACTGTTTGTAAAGCATTTTGGATGAACAAGAGAGTCGTTAATGTGCCAAACTTTAAAATTACTAATTTTGGTTACATATTCTGGCATATTCTTTGAATAATTTCTTAGAGGCACAATTCAGATGTCAAAATTCCTTCCATTTTCATAAAATTTTAATTGTAGATTGGCTTACAGGGTTAATTATAGTTGTGATTAGTAATTCAAACTTACGTTTTGAGATATCAAAATATTTTATGCTGAGTTTTATTAATTTTTTATATTTGAGAAGCAGGTGTTCTTGGTATAAATTTAAAACAAACGATTATGCTCATAAGTAATCCAAAATAAATAATTTTAGATATAATTATAGTCTTGAAACGTCACATATAAAAATAAATAACTTCTATGGTACCCTCTTAGAATTTAAGGAAGCTATTCCAAGATATTGCTGAAGAGTGGGTATCAGAAATATTTTGTTTAGGGCATGAAAAAGATATAATTAGAAATTTCACTGCATTAATATGAAAACGTGCACTATTATAAGCTTTACTACAGTAAATAATAGAACAGAGGTTTTGCACACAAGCAACCCATAACCGAAATCACATGTGGTGTATGTGCGCGAAGAAGTAAATCCTGTAACGGCGGCTCTCCCTACCTCAGTTACCGACATTCTGAGACTAGACTCATCCGTACGAAGGAAGCTCAATTTTGCAGCATGTTTATAACTTCCAATTTTAGAGATTGTTATTTTAATGGATTTGCGTTGCATATGGTCACTGAATAGCAAAAAAACACAATTCGACGTACTGCTTATTATATTGGAATGGGCCCCATCTTATCCGAAAGGGAATACTTTCTTAAATGTATCGAGTTTCGTCGATTATCATTTGAGTTGCAAAGATTTTATTTAGACGTAGGGACGGTATCGCTGAAAATGTTCAGTTTGGCGACTTAAAACCAATATTAAATTTTTAAAACTATGTAATATATAAAACACACAAAGCACAACACAGAAACTGAAGATTCCAATTCAAATAATTTTAATTAAATACAATTTTAACTGTCTATAATACAATATTTTGATCTTAGAAATGCTAAAATGAATGAATGAATTTGCCTATTATTCTGTAAATTTAATCAACAACTCATAAAATGTATTGCAGAGACTGCCACGGTCTTCTTTTTATATCTGTAGGACAAAAGTATGAGAGACAATTTTTTTACACGCAATGTTGAGCTACATTACATTTTCAGAGATTTTAAGTAAAAATTATTAAACCTTCAGTCCAGTTCTGTGATAAATGTATTCATTTCTTTCATTTTATTTTGGTAAGCTTTTAATTTCTCAGTTAAAATCTGTATTGCCCAGAGAATTTATACTACAGCTTATGAAATTGGATAGGAAAATCCAGTATTATGCATTAAACTCTTCAGAAATGCATCTCCACATGCTTTAATTTATTGTCATTTGAGATGACTTTAGAATTTAAATATATAGTTAACCAGAGATCAAGAAAGCATTATAAAGTCAGAAACATTAGGTGTTATATTTTAAAAGTATTCAGCCAGATTTTCACAAATGCATATTTTAGTGGCTATTCTCATCCTTTGAAAATAAATATCGTTGTGAAAATTTGTTACTATATTTCATATTGTTTATGGTTTTGGTTTTAGAATTTGAAAAGTATTTGCGACAAAGGTATCTAGAAATTTGTCATTTTCTATAAAAGTAGTTGCTTTTCTACCAAGCTAAAGTATGCCACAGTAAAATATTTACCGCGATTCTTTACCACAGCGAATGTAGAGCTAGAAGCATGTTGGACGATACTGGCAGGCAAGGAAAACGTGGACGGGCTAGGTGCATTTATACTTAAAGCAAGACAGCTGAGATCTGAAAAGGATGCCAATAGAGAAGAGGGGGGAATAAGAACAGCTAAACAAAAGTGACAACAATGTCTTAAATAAATATATTTTGTCATACTTATTTCATTGTTGTGTTATGATTTTATTTATTGTATATATATTATGTGTATATATTTCTTTTAAGTGCATTTATCTATTATAAGAGGGTACATTTATGCTTCTCCATAAGGTGTACTCTGTGCTGTAAATTTAAATTTCTGAATATGAATATCTTTGTCTTGTTATTTTGTGTTTAGTCTTTTAATCCTTTGTTGTTGTTTTAATATTGCTTTTTATTTTGTGTACTACAAAAGCACTTCAGCGATTGTTGAATTCAATGTATGATATTGTTATGTGAATATACATGTATTCATTCATTCAAAATTTAATCTGGCCCAGAGTAAGCATGCCAAATGGCATACAATAGCATACATATTGTAAAACATATAAAAACATAATACAATTACCTAGCTACACGTACTTATTAAACTATAAAATTCAAAATTAGTAAACATATTTTTACATTAATGTATAGTGCTTTAAAATTGATTGAGCATGATTTACCAAATATCTGTAAAATATTTTATGTATAATTTTATAAGCATAACATTATAATAATTATTCTCTCTTTGAAAAGTCACGTCAAACTTTGAAGTATAAAATATAATAATTAAGATTGTAATAGAAAATATATGTCTTAATAATTTTAGTCAAATAAAAATTCCAATAAAAGGCATAAGCAAGATTACTTTCTATTTCCACCTCTTTATTTTATATGGACGTAATTTATTAACCTGCTCTTGAATACAGCTCTCCTACAGAGCCAGGAGTAAAATAAAACAATACGAAATGAACGACTTTCTGACAAATAAAATCTATATCTTGAATTTTCTGGGAATAGCCTACTTTATTCTGGAATTTTACGGAACTTTGTATAACTGCTAAACCGTAAGAGATGGACGGAAACTTACAACGCTAAAAATGTAGGTAATAAAATAATTGAGCAGATCTCCAATTTCAAATACCTATGATCTCAAATTTAAGACATCATTAACTAAAGTCTGCAGAGAAGATTTTACAAGACGATGGTTCCACCAACGACACTATATGGTGCTGAGAATTGTATATTAACAAATAAGCTATGTTGAAACAGCAGAAATTAAAATGTTATGATCTCTGTCCGGCTATTCATTAAATATTTTAATAGTTTAAAATTTCAAAGAAAAAATCTTCACTCTCTTATGGACCATAATAGACATCAGGAAAGAACTAAATATGTCAGTTATAATAGGACAGTAACGGAAGGTATTTCAAGAACATCTGTATAGGATAGATTCTACAAGTATTGCAAACAAGATGTTCAAACATTAGCCCAAAGGAATAAGAGAAAACGCTGGATAGACTAGTTTTAACTTTGTGAAGTCGAAACGGGCCAAATGACACAAACCGTGTAGTATTTGATGATGTTGATGAACTGCATGGTGTAAACTTGTCAAGTTCTAAATTATCTTAAATACTGAAAAAAATTGCAGCTGTTTTTATATCATTTCACAAATGTTTTAGAACATTTAGTAGTAGAGTCATGAACTATAATTTCACATTATTAGTATTTTATTCGACAAAATGCCACGATGAGAAGCGACATACAGTATTAAACATACCTTTTATGTTTTAAGCCTATATAATCCACAGAAAAGGAAGGTTTTCCCATAATATATTTAATCAAGATATGCAGTTGGCCTTGATTAAATATATTCAAGGTCATCTGCATATCTTAGCGCTGTATGTCTACCATCCTAGATATTTTTAATCTACAAACATTCCAGAATAATTTTGACCGTTAATGTCAATCAGTCAATATATGGAGTAAGGGAAGTATATATTTTATGTTTCAAATAGCGGTAGTAGAGCTTATTATTGAAAGTACATTTTTTATCAGCATATATCAAGTATTTATTTTATTTCTCAGTAGATTCTCAGAATATTCTGATTTACTTATTCATTGATACTCTAGTTCCTGATGTCTATTGGTTTACACTAACAAGCAGACACCTGCTATTCATAAATTTAATTTATTCTAAGTTACTAGACTTTTTAACTCAAAATAAAATTCACTTCCAACCTTAAATAATATTTATATACCTCACAGTAAATGGGAGCACACAAAAATATGCCTCATTACTTCAACAAAATGTCAGTAACTCCTCAGAATGATATTTGCTCTCGAGATAAGACATCACCAACCTTTACTGTTACCAAGAATGATTACACAGTCCTTTCATTTATTTTATTCCATATTTCTCTGTAAAATATATTAAAAAGGAAATAAACTAAAGTTAGTTCTATTGTAAATTCTTATGTTATAACTTTATGGTTTAAATTATTATTAATGAGTAATTTTAGATAGCGAGTGTTATTCTCGGAATACAAATAACATTCAGAATGGGTTACTGTGAAATTAAAAACAAATTAATCCTTGCTGAGAAGGGCAATATATAATAAATATATGTTAACATTTTTAATTTCTTGAATTGTAATTATCTCATGGAATACAATTAACAAAACTGATAATATTGCCTTTGGTAACTCTCCAGATACCTTCTGTAATTCGTTTGGTATAAAGAAATATTTCCTAATATTGTCTCTGTCCATGCAATTTTGATTTTCATTAATACTAACGCACATACTCCAATGGAAATATATATTTTATCTAATAAAGAATTAGTAACAAAAGCCTTAACAAAATATAGGCCCTGAAAATTTCTCCAGGAAGGTTTATAAAATGAGTTTTTCAGAAATACAAAATTTGCACATATTTTAATACATAAATGTTCCACGCAATGCAATTCCAAGCGAGTATAAGCGAGTTATTTGTTCAGAAAGTTTTATAAAATGTATACAGCTCTGAGTTTCTAAGAAATGCAAATGATCACTTATTTTTAAGTACAAAAATGTTTCACGCAATGCCATAGTTGGACATTCAAGTGAACATTTTTCAAGACGCAACCCAATTCCAAAGATACAAGGTTTGCACGCTGTGCGGCGTCGAGGTTAGCGAACGGTTCCAAGAAGCTGATGGCGTGTATTCCATATTTCGTTAACATCATACCGTGCAGAAAATTACAAAAGGGCTTCAAACTGTTGATCTCCTACTTGAATACACAGCATATATAGGCGGTTCAATAACACACGTGTTTATGTGTATACAGATATATGTCACATTATATGCAACAGCTACGTTCCGCAGAATCGTCATATATGTCAAATTCGAGTCATTTTATGCGATTCTTAACATTTTTAACAAAAATAGCCTTCATCACCTTTAAAGCAAAATTTATACATTTAACATTTTAATACAAATATACAACAAATACTATAATCGTTTCATTAAATTAGTATCTTAAGTAACCTCTGGATTATCTATAATGAAGAATCTAATGACTCCAACTGCTTGCCCCCTGGGTAAAGCAACGCGAGCAAATTTGCTGGATGCTCCAATGTAAATCGCCTACTATGCACTGCGCGACTAACTGCGTAGAAAGTGAGAACAGAAAATCCCTTCAGTACAGTGGTAGTATGCAAAATTGTGCATTTTAAATATGTATTCCACCGTTCATAGGTTAATAAACTTATTGTAGTTGGATAGGTAGAGACAGACTGAAAAATTCAGTGCCATGGCTGGAATTTGAACTACGGATCTCCCGGTCTCTAGCTAGTTGCTCTACCACTTTTGTGTGGAAAAAACAATTAAATCAATATAAACATATTGTGGGTTCATGATTGATAGACCAATTGCTCTGGTATGTCTCTTGCATTAGTATTTATACTTCGGATAAGAAAATATACATATTTTCAAATGTTTGGGGGTAATAGGTAGTTGTAATATAAATCATTGCAAAAAAATAATAAATAAATAAGATATGACAATTATCAAAATATAACATAGTAAAGCAAGAAGCTCTTTAAACGTTTTTAATAGCATTTTATCACCACCAGTATGAGAACTAACTTATAACCAAAAGCTTTCATACTTATAGCAGTGAACATAATAGCCATGTTTATAATTAGTATCGAACATAATTTGAAAGAAACATTTATCTTTGGTATCCATCGTACTCATTTGCATGGTTTGAGTGATAATGCTGTAATATAATTTTCCTAGTCCAGAATTTTGCCGCAAACTAAACACTTATTCCACCAATTTCCATAAATATGAAACACTCCTCCTAGGCAGAAATATACGTAGGAGTCGGTGGGTTGTTGTCTGTTTTGACACACAACGTACTGCGCAACAAAGAGAATCGCTGCTGTCATGTGTTTACCCACTGCATGCACGGAGCAAGGCTGTTAGCTCCGGCACCATCAAGCAATAGTCGGTTCAGCTTCAGTGATGGATTTCCTTACATGCAAATCTGTTGTAGCTGAAGAGTTCTCGCTAGTCGCTTGGCATTTATTTGAAGTGTCACTGTTGTACAAATAAATATGTAATTGTTGACTTAAAGTCTTCTTCGTCAGTTGATTCTTCAGCTTTTTGTAACATTTAAAAGATTGTTCAATATATCTCTTCACTGCTACACTCCTTATTACTTCAGGATCATACTTTTCAAAATTGTCGGTTGTCATTGAGAAGTCGATCATTCTGAAGGCCATTGTTGTCATCGTTGCCAGCTTTCTAACAGATTGCTCTTCCTCGACTACTGTTTCTTCTTTACTACTATTCTCACTTAAAACTAGCAACTCATCGTTGCTCAGGTCTTAAGATTAGGTTGAAAAGAGCTATTGTGGACTGTTAAATCATTGAATTTTAGTGTACAAATATAGGTTTTTTTTGTAGTTTATTAAATTGCAGATTTGTGAAATGTTTAATAAATTGGTTATAGTTGTTATGAAAATAATATATACTTATATATACTAAAAAGATAATCTTAAATTGAAAGTACATAATCCTCAAATTAGTGCTTTTTGCGCATTATCATCGTCATGAACTACGCCATTTGAACCATAGATCCACTCAACAGAATAATACCTGGTCTTTCCATCGCTTTTTGGGTCTTCCTGCACTTCTACCAGCTGGTGCTAATTTAATACGTGCGGTAGAGCCCATTCTATTTAGGTGCATATACCATTCATATCTCGTTTTCCATTGATTCTATTACATTTTTGATTCATAGTTCTTTGCTTTTATCTTAAACAGTGTCCTTTTGATTCAATGGATAGTCCGGCAATTTTTTCTATGTAGCTTAGCAGTAATTATTTTTATTTGGGGAGGAGCTGGGCTGGCGCATACCCCACAACCTGGAGGACCAGTGGTTTGAATTTGGAATCATCTTCTCCTAAATGAGTGGTCTTCTTGGACTATCAACTCTCATCTATATACTTAAAACTAAAATCATATGTTTTCAAAAAACGTGGATAACGAATCCGTGCATAAATGGGTCTACATGTATCCAAGTCGGCTGTGTTTTCTTTTTGGTAGTGTTTAACGCCCACTTTTACTGCTCTGGTACCGCAGGTGGTGACACTGATGATACATGAAGATGGAGCCCCGGTGGAATGTGATGGCGGGAGAACCCGGAGAAAACAACCCCTGCGCCGCTTTGTCCACCACAAATCTCACATGCTTCGGATCTAAGTGAGAGGCGAGTGGTCTGACCACTCGGCCACGGCGCGGCCTAAGTCGGCTGTGGCTCAGTATTTCAGTTGCAGTGTGAATTCGTATGATAAAATTCTCTTCTGATGTGATGGACTAGCATGCGCCATAGTCTTCATAGCACCGCAGAGAAAATAATCAAGAGGTATAAAATCAGATGACCGTGGTGGCCACGGTAAACGTCCCCCACTACGAATCCATGGATTGAGGTATATGGCGGTTGCATTACGTGCAATGTAAAGTTAAGATACAGTTCCTTCATGTACATTACGCTGCATAACAGCATACGAATACCGGACATAGGTACGTATTTCCGTACCTAGATTTCCTCCTGAAAAATGTTCGCTTTATTGTGCTGCCCAACATATTAAGCGTTTCTTTTTTCTATACACCCAGGTATATTTTGTCGGATTATTTCACCTTCCAAGCGTTTGTTTTCTTAAGGTAATTTGGAAAATCTACAGAATTTAAGACATTTTATTGAAATATATACCAATTATTATACACAATAATAGTGATTTGCCATGTAATAAAATGCTAGTACTCATAAATATTTAAATAATAATTTTGTACTATTGTGTTCAGTTATGCATTTATAATAATATTTGCATTAAAGAATAAATTTTACAGTGATTGAGTTTACAAATAAATCATATCATATTTTATATTAAACCTAAGTATTGAAAATTATTACTTTCTTAATCTCCAAAATACTTGGTGTTTCAAAATTTAATAATATATCTCTCAAAACTTGAGCACTATTTCAAAATAGCATATGACAACTTTCTTTAATATACTTTTGAGAGGCAACATATCAGTTTTGAAATAAATTAGTAAACACATGTTTCCTGTGAAGAGTTTTGTGAATGGAATAGTGTTAGAAGAATGCTTACGAGAAAAGCTTTAAGGTTGGGTGTGCCTATTAATAAGCATTTATATTTTCAACTAATTGGAAGCTAATATGTGCCAAGTGAGGACATTGATATATTTTCTTAAAGTTTGGAATCATTTTATTAAGACTTTTTTTTTAATTTTTCACATTTCCATCAAATTTAATTTAAATAAACTATCTTGTTGAAATGTAAACTAGCTATTATATACAATAATAGTGATATTTTTGTCATATATTAAAATTCTAGGCTTCATCTTTATTTAAATAGCTTTTGTTTATTGTTCCAACAAGAATGAGCCACGTGATGCATCTTTAAAAGTATTCACAAAACAGAATCCAATTGACAGCAAATGAGTTTACCAATAATTTACTATATTATATATTTACATTATACATAATTAATACACAATCATTTTTACTATTCGTACTATCCAAAACTCTTAATTTTTCAAAACGTAATAATTTAATTCTCAAAATTGGAACATTTTTTGGCAAAAGTATATGACCATTTTTCTAATTCTGCTTTTGGGAAGCAGTAAAAAACGTTTGAAGTAAATTATTGAAATACTGCATTGTGTGAAATATTTTGAGTATGGGAATATATTGAACAAAATTTGCTAGAAAATAAGGTTTAAATTTGGGAGTACCTATTAATAAGCATGCACCTCCCCATTTATAGATTCAGTGAATTGTGCATCAAGTGGGAAAAACGATATATTTTCTTAATGTTTAGAATTCATATAATTTTATTGTGAAAAAGCATTTTTTTAATTGTTCACAGTTTTCTTTTTTTCTCAAATTTCACAGATGTATCCACTCACCTTAATAATATTATTCAATTGTTTTGGGGGCTCTTCTAAATATATCCAAGGTTCATATCCATTTACTTGCAATGCTGGTACAGATATATACAATTTTCAAAGAGAGCACAAAACTAGTTGGAAAAGGGCATTCGTAATAAGATAGCACAATACCACTTCAAGCATAAAACAATGGAGAAAAAAAGCAAATTGTTAAATGGTAAACCAACACTTTACGTACGGGATATTGTAATTGTTACCTAACCACTACCACTTTAATTAAGCAAATACCTTTCATTACCATTTGTTCGAATGGATATACAAGGCTTTATTTAATAAAATGCAACAATTCTTTAAGCATAAACTAATATTCTGCAAACATGTGGGATGTCCTAGCCCACGTTTCATTTACTAAAACAAATACATGTATCTACTAAATAAATATTATAATTGGAACAAAGAGAACTGTGATTGACCTGTGAGATATATTGCACAAACAAGTATTATTTATATTATTATTTATATTCATTTATTAATTGATATATAATTTCAGAAAATTCAAAGAAAGGCAATTAATTTATTTTAAGTGCTTTAATTTCTCAGTGTACCGTAAACTTTAATACTTTCGTCATCTTAAACATTCTTTAGCTTTGGATGTATGGCGCTGAAATTTTTGAAACTTTTCTTAGAAAAAATTAATGTGTTCCTTTCACATAACTTTCTCTATAGTTCTGCAAACAAACTATCATAACGTTAATAAAGATAAATATTTTAAGAAATACAGGAGTAAAACAAAATAGATATGAAACGATAGTTAATTTCCCGTTTTAAAGAAAAGTTTAAGGGGTTTAAAATAGGAGCCACTAACAATATCTCGGAAATGGAAAACT
This sequence comes from Hymenopus coronatus, assembly GCA_030762935.1. NCBI lineage: Eukaryota > Metazoa > Arthropoda > Insecta > Mantodea > Hymenopodidae > Hymenopus > Hymenopus coronatus. Next base: position 54,125,747 of record CM060892.1, on the reverse strand, counting down.
CTACAAAAATGTATACAGTATAATTTGTATGTTTTTACGAGATCTAGATTTTTGCGTAGTAAGCTTTTGTGTATCTCTTACGGTTTTCAGTTATACAAAAGTCATCCAGAATGCAGCGTCTTCAGAGGCTACTCCCAGTAAATGAAATATATACACTTCATTTGTAATAAAAATGTGTTATACATATAATATTTTAATCAAAATCATTAGAGCCATTTTTGAGAAAATCAAAATTTTTGGAAAATTTAAAAGAGTAGTTGCGGGCGAGGAGATTTTTCTAAACATTTTATGTCTATTCTTAGAAGACATTGAATTTAAACACCAAGTTTGGTATTCAACCGACTTTTCGACTTTTGAGTTATGCTGTCCACAGTCAGTCTCTCACGCACACAGGACCTTTTTCTAAAATGCTTTTTATTCACGAGTCCTCAAAACATGTATTTCCGGTGAAATCTCGATATCGAATTTTTAGGTGGAATACAATAACTTTCTATAAGCTATATAATTTGTGTATTCGTGATAGAGAAAGTAAAAATAATGGAATACATATCTGTCTAATTATCGAAAACAAAACTATAATTTATAAAAACCCTAAAGCCAATATATTTGATATATTAAGAAACGCAGAATTTTGAATTGGAAAGAATGCAAGAAACGAAGATATTTGAAATCCAAGCGCTTTGTGTAACATTTAGATTCGCAAATTTGAACATTTAAGTGACTAGAATGGTAAAACTGAAATTTTATTCTGATTTTACAATATTTTTCAATATTTTTAAAAATTTTCTAGAGCAACTTTTTTCGAAGATTAATATCAAAAATCCTTAAGACATAAATAGAATGTCATCAAACAACTGCTCGATATGACAATGTTTCCAAAACAGCATTGTAACACATGTCTTTATTGACTCAAAAATTGGTTACAAATAAAGTCTTCAATTCGCTGCTGCAAACATTAAAATGCATGCAACATTACTCAACGCTTCGATGCTACTGTCGGCTTTCTCCTCATGTCACTATTCGCATGTCACTGGACGCTAACGCTCTAGTTGAAGTCTGACGCACTACTCAGTAAATTGACTTGCAAATCATCTTACCTTTTATAGCTAACAATGACGTCGTAAAACATTCTGGAAAATTGTGGAAGTCGAAGCTACTGGAAGAATCTGGAGTGTACTAGATATGTTGCGTTCCAAAGCCTCCGGTTACTGGCACTTCCTTTTTTTACGCACTGTTCGGTCTTTAACTCCGCCGACTCACATACCAAGACGGACGTGAGAGCAGCTGTACACGTACGGCACTGTCACACTAAAAAGTCCTTTATTTCAGTACATAGTCCTGTTTAATTTGTCGGTGTAGGTGATTCAGTTGTTTAGGCGACGGCCTTGTAATCCCAAAATTCAATTACGGTCCAGACTGATGCTTTTAGGAGTTGATAGAAACTTATCATAGAAATTGTGTGTTAAACAACCCTTTAATAAGTTATTGCGACTTCTGCTGTTACAGATTGTGCAGTTGTAGAAGATTGACACTCCTAAGGTTTTTAACTTTCGTCAGATTTACACATTCAACGGTAAGCATTCTCATATTTTTCAGTTTTTTGAACAACTAATTATGGAATTTGTGTACCAATAGTAATTTAAATACAGTATATCAGGTATATTTTACAAAATATACCTATATATAGTATTTATGGTGTTGCAACAAATAAATGTGCTCTTTTTTTTTTTTTTTTTATTTGATTCTCTAAATTTTGGGTGAGGTAGAAGAAATTTTATATTATGCAGACTTTGATATCCTAAACCCTCTCTCTGTCGCCCTACGTGGTGTAATGGTTACCATGCTGACTTCATATACCCAAGGTCGCGAGTTCAAACCCGGCGGAGGACGATGGATTTTTTCGGGTGTAAAAATCCTTAGCATGGCTTCCTTCGGAAGGGAAGTAAAGCCGTTGGTCCCGTGTCGTAGATTTACGGCACGTAAAAGAACCTCAAGCCTGAGAGAGAGGCCTCTGAGCAAAATTAAGCGGTCTTTCATGCCCAATTTAGAATGGGACGCTGAGAACCACTGCAGTTAAAGAGCGTCCATAAATAACACGACATTTTTATTTTTTTTAAACCCTCTCTCTGGCAGAACATTCTTGAGGACGACTCGTAAGGGTTTCCATGCACACTTGAACAGCACACATCAAAAATGGAAATTGGAATATTTACGTCACATATCTTTTGGATCCATAAACGAACAATCTTTAGAAAATTCCTCCAATTCCTAAAAAGTCTTTACCAGGAAGATCCTCCTAAGTGTATAATGTTCTAAAATGTTCTATAGTTTTGATTGGAATATCACACGTTAGAGTTACTAGCACAACTAAACCATTTATCTTACATTGTGTAAGTGATCATTGAAGTCTAAGTTCTCTTCAATCTCAAAGAAACATGCCAGGTCGCTACTTACCATCCTTACAAACCCTTACAAGTCCGCGTCTGGAATTGCGAAGCAAACAGACTCTGGGTCAGACAGATTAGTCAGGTAGGGTGATCAGCCCTATGCCTGATATGAGAGTGAGGAAAATTATGTCAAATAATGTCAAATGACTTTAAATGAATGAAAGAAATTGTAATTATGGAGTAAGTGGTGAGATTAAAGTCGGGGAAAACTGGAAAACTCGGAGAAAACCCGCAAATTTCCACTTGTGATCCTCTAGCAGCAGAGCCTTGGGACGTAGCGAGCGGTATCTCCACTCGGCCACGGCTGGAGACTTTTATTTATTGAGTTAAAATTTAAGGAATCCTGAGTGTGAAGTTTTCACAATAGATAAAAATATCTAAAATAACTTTATGGTAAATAGTTGTTGGAACCCTTGAATATACATAGTCAAAATTTAGCTCCCTTGTTTCGGGCTCCACAGCCATTATGATATAATGCGCCTGCTATATAGCATGCAATTCTATAAAGCGGTGTTTTTCTCAAACATTTTCACGCGTCTCAGTTTGTGTTTAAATAAAATTAAAATTTACCAGAAAGTGCAGAGAAATCACCACCTAATACTATGTAACAAAACTATCCAAACAGTAATAGTAATTAAAAAAATGGATTTTTATGAAGAAATTCATTTTAGAGATTAAAACGTCTTATAATTCATTAAGTAAAGATATTGTAATACAACCATATTAACTTTTCTGCGTGGTTCAAAGCTCCAATTAAAAACTTTCAAACCAATTTTCTTACATTTTGAGGCGCTGGAATGTTTAATAATGCAATACATTTACACAATAAAATTTATAAACCAACATATCTTGCAGGAAAGTATATGTATATACATATTTTAAGTTTGGAAAAACCAAAGTATGTAAAATAACTTATTGAAATTTATACAAGTATTGTACACAATAATTGTGATATTTTTTCTATGTATCAAAGTATAGTTTGCATGGTCATATAAATAATAGCTTTTATGGTGTAAATTCAGTGTTCTAATAGAATTGAATCTCGTGAACCATTTTTAAAATATGTATATACAAATTCCAATTTTACAAGAAATAAGTTTATAAGTACATCTCATATTATATTTTTATATTAGCCATAATTAGTGTATAAAATTACCTTTGTACTGCATAAATATCTTGATTTTTCATAATATAATAATTTATTTTTCAAAATTGGAAAAACATTTCGAAAAAGTATAGGACTATTTTCTTTGATAAGCCTTTAGAGGTAGCATACAATTTTTAAAAAAATTAGAGAAAAATTACATCTTGTGCAACTTTTTTGAGCATAGAAAACATGTTGGAAAAACGTTTGCAAGAAAACAAGATTTAAAGTTGGACCTGCTATTAATAATCATGCGCCTATCCTTTTATAGATTTAATAGAAAAGTAGAAAAAACTACACGTTTTATTAAAGTTTGGAATTCATGTAATTTTATTACGAAAAAATAATTTTAATTTTTCACAATTTTTATGTACTTTTACCTTAAGGGAAACTAGGAGCGACATTTTCATTACAATAGTCAAAAATTTTAAATTAATTTTTATAGCAAATAGTTTTGAATAGAGTATAGCAAATATTTTGAATAATTAGAAAATAAACAACTATATCTCATCCCTTTCTTAGGGCTCTAGAACCATTTAAAACAGTAAAATAACCTGTTCCCTAGCATAATACTTTAAACAAAGTTTTTCTCAAAACTAAACTTTCAAGTTTTCAATATGTTTCTCACATCTCAGATGTTTAAATGCAACTAAAACTTCCCAGAACGTTCAGAAGAATCTATCGTGGTATTAAGGGTAAAAAAGTTATCATAAACCAATAGTAATTTATTAAAATACATTTATAAAAATTATTAAGTTTAGAGATTAAAACTTCTAATTTTTTTTAAAAAATCTGACAATTCATTAATCAACTTTATTGAAATTTAAAGTACAGTAGTTTTCGTGTATGCCTCAAAACTCCAATCCAAAAATGTACAAAAACTCGTCGCAAATTATGAGGCGCGTTATGCAATACATTTACGACCATCTCTGTAGTATGAAGATGGCATATCTGTCTCACATTCAGAGGTCACGAATTCGTATCTGCTTGAAGTGACTTACCCAGGTAATATTTTTTCGGCGTTTTCCCTTATTCTGAGAAGACATGATCAACTAAGTTAATAGAGGCTAAGCTAAAAAAATTCTACATATGTATATGTTAATGAACTACACCGAAATAATTTGAGAGATTGTGCATGTGACTGATATAAGAAATTTGAAATCGGCGATGCATGGTCCCCGGATAAACATAACGCAGCTGCATAGCGTTAAACGTGTGGGTATCAGGTGCTGATAAGTCGGTGTTAAAGCAAAGCAGGTTGAAAAAATAACTTAGAGCGTCTTTAAAAATGCTGCTCGAGTATAGAAATATCGATTTTTAGCAGTTCGTTACCGACGTTCTCAAGATTTAATGTCGCAAAACTCTGTAAAATCTCGAACTAATCACTTGACAGTGCGACACTGAGCCTTCATTAACTTACTCTGGAGTCGTTTACTTCAACTGATCTGGTGGCTTAATGCGTAATGCTGGAAGCTGCTATCCCAAAGGTCATGATTTCGATTCCTGTCATAGATTAAATGTTTATTATTATTATTATTATTATTATTATTATTATTATTATTATTATTATTATTATTATTATTATTATTATTATTTTCATTCCAGACGAAGTGCTGCGATACGTGGTGTACTGGAACTTCAGAAACTTATAGCCGTTACTTCGAAATTTCAATAAACAGGCCATAAGTCTTCTATCTCAAATTACTTATTTAAGTAATCTACATATTCTGTGAAAATATTTCGGTATACTTCATTAACACCCTGTATATATTAAATGGCTCATATCCTGCAAAGTATACATACAATTTAAATAACATTTCATATTTACATTAAAATACAGCAATGCAATCATAGTAAAAGTTTCAGAAATAGTCTACATAGAAATATAGAACTTTCACATTTCAGTCCCAATGTCCCTTAAAACAAGCATTTCATTTATTGAATATCTAAGGCAATTGCAAGTAATTGGCTCTTAATTCCATTAGGAACCTTAAAAGATATTATATGATGAAGGTCTAAAGTAAAACTCCATAACATTTACCCATCAGCTTTAGAGGAATTTCTAATTTGGCGTTGTTGCGGGGAAAAAAAGGGAGATACAAAATTGATATGTTCCATTCACATGACTTTCTCTAGCAGTTCCACAAACAAACTTACCTTATAAATGATTTCTCTTATCTACGTTATGATAGTTTAGATAAACATTGGCAAAATTGGTCTTATTACTTGCTTTCTCGCAAGTAGAAGGGAAATACATTAAGCTAAATCGATAGTCGAAGCTATCGCTAAGTTAAACAATTGGAATTCGGTTCTCTTTTGCAAAGAAGTAAAACAAAAGAGGTGAACAAACTCCCCGCTAAAGAAAATTGTAACAAGGAATATCTCGGAAACAGTTAACTGTACAAAAAATGTATATAACGTTAATTGTGTGTTTAAATATGATCCAAATTTCTTGTGTTCTAAGTTTTATCTATCTCTTACAGTTTTACAGGTTATACGAAAGTCATTCAGAATGAAGAGGTTTCCGGAGGCTATTCCCAGAAAATGCAAGAGCCTATACATTTTTTTGTCATTAAAATGTCTAACATAATATGGCTTTTTAATAAAAATTGTTAGGGAGTCATTATTGAGAAAATCGAAATGTTCAAAAAAGTTTCCATGTAAAGGATAGTTGAAGGTGGAGGGGTTATGTCGCATCCTTGGGAGTTGCTGAACTAAATACCTAGTTGGTACTTAATGGCCTTTTTGTTTTGGGTTAGATTGTCCACACACATACAGACAGATTTTTTCTAAAAAATTATTTTTTTTATTCAGGAGATCTCAAAGCATATATTTCCGGTGAAATATGGGTATTGAATTTTTGAGTGCAATACAGGAAAGTAAAAATAATTGTTTATTTTTTAAAAGCTTCGCTCAAATTTCACTATTGCATCAGCCTAACATATTTTACTTATTAATCATCTAAGGTATTTTGAATAATACCCTCTTAATTCTATTAGGAACCTCAAAAATAAATTATACCATGAAAGTCGTAGCTGGTGAAAATTCATAATATTCATCCATCAGCCTTTAGAGGAATTTCTAATTTAGCGTTATTGCGGAAAAAACCCGGGAGAAAAAAAATCAGCGCACGTATCTATAAGGTATATTATTATGTACCAACATGTTCATGAAAGGCTGTCCGAAATTGATACTCCGGTGTATTAATTTCTCACTTCAAAGGTGGGCGAATATCTAGGTAGGATGGAAGACGGGACAATATTTTATGGAAAGCCCTGGATATTAGTTTGTTTTGGAACAGGAGCGGTTGCTGAATACTTCATCGTTTAAAATTAAACTTGATGGTAATGTTTAATAGCACGCAGGAGAGGGGGGTGCACAAAGAGCGTCGAGCCTGGAGCAGTAGCTTGGTAAGACAAACACTGTGCCCAGCTGCCGGAACTACTATCTCTCGTACCACAACTTTGCTCCCACCTACTATGCAAAAACAATGCTTTCCATTAGGGCTGTAACAACTCCATGCTTTTATTTGGAATTATCCGAACGGCAGCTCTGGAGTAGCTTCTGCACTTGGTTTTTAACAGCCTCTAGCTGAGAGCCACGTCGTTCGTTGCCGTTCCATGCAAGATACAGCTAAAACACCAGTTATACCTCGCGCCTTAAGGGTATGTATGACTCAGATTTCATACAAAATCACATTATTTTCTCTAGCTACTCTACAAACAAACTTCTAACGAAAGATAATTCTTTCAACACCATTTTATTACTTAGTTCCTTGCAAGTAGAATGAAACTAATGGCTTGATTTCTCACCATCTTACAAATGAGCAGGTACCAGAACATGTGCAGTGGTGCCAAATCAAAAAAAAAAGTCTGATGCGTTCCATTCACATGACTTTCTCTACATCTCTGCAACAAATTATTGTTAAAAAGCTTATGCCTCTATTTACTTTATGCTAATGAGAAAAAATGTGCAGAAATATTCATATTATTTGCTTCCTTGTAAGTAGAAGCGAAATAAGGGAGTACACTAGGTTAACGTAATATTAAAAAGCTGGTTGCTAAGTGACCGAAGTTCCTTTGTTTGCATGGACAGGAGTTAAATTATGAGAAAAGTAAGCTTTTCATAACTGAAACCAAAAATAAGGAATATCTCAAAAACGATCAACTCTACGAATAAAACGTATATATCATAAATTGTGTGTTTTAATGTGCTCTACATTTCTTGTGTGGTACGTTTTTATCTAAGTCTTACGGTTTAGCAGTTATGAAAAATTCCGTAAAACTCATCCAGAATAAACTAGTCTTCAGAGGCTATTCCCAGAAAATTCAAGATATACCTTTTGTTTGGCAGGTAAACATCTTTAATATATGATAAAGTAATCAATTTCGTTAGAGTCATTTTTGCGAAAATGAAAATTTTCGAAAAATGTTCCACGTAAAGGGTAGTTTGGAGTGGGGGAATTTTTCTCAAAATCTTCGTGTCGCATCCCTGGAAGATACTAACCTTAAATACCAAGTTTGGTATTTTACCGACTTTTCGTTTGAGTTATCGTGTTCACAGACACACGGACACACACACATGGACCTTTTTGTGAAAATGGTTTTTTTTGGATACAGGGGATCCTCAAACATATATTTCCGGTGAAAGCTCGGTATCCAATTTTTGGGTGGAGTGCAATACCTTCTCTATACATTATGTACATAGTGCATATAGAGAAAGTAAAAAACAATAAAGATGAAAGAAAAAATAAAAACACAGGTGACGAAAGCTTATATACGACACGATCCAGGAACTAAGTTACAGCCATAAGTCTGTATCTTCCCAGGAGACCACCCAAGAAAAGTGACACAAGCAAGAAGTTTTGGAAAGAAGATGAGCTTCTTGGACTTCTCAGCTGGCTCGTCTAGATATTGCGACAATTTCGCTTAGGGTACAATTTCTACAATATGAGTGCAAAAATACTCAAATGTACTGAGAGAAAAGCGTCCTAAGACTGTCTGTGAGACATTTTGTTGCACCATGACAAAGCCTCTGCACACACTGCTAGACATAATTCAGTTTCGCAAGATTTGGAAGTAACAAATATTAGTCCCATGTTCCCTCTAGTCTAAAACTGGATCATTTGACATTTCTTCATTCCCCAAAATATAAGAAAAAATTCCAGATCAGCGATTTGAATCACCTAAAGCTGCCTTTACTTCATACGAAGAATATGTTTGCATTCTATCAACAACAAAAAAGTGAAAGGATGAGATGTTGTATACAATCAAAACTTTGAAAGATGACATTTTCAGATACAAGTATTTTAAATGTTATTGCATGCGTTTTCACAACTTTTAGAGTAAGTCTGTGAAGCCCTAGTAATCAAAATTTGCCTTTAATTAATGATAATATACAATTAAGAGACTACGATACTATATTTCTCCCGCACCTTCAACACCACGGTTTTTATGTTATTTACAATCATTATAATTGTTCTGCAATTTAAAATATGACAAGAGCTTTTTATGCTTCGAATCTTTAAGATCTTTCTACCTACTCCATCATGCTTGTTAAATGAACGCACCGTTATTGGCATGCCTATTAATATTAATCATGACGATTGTTAACTTAGGGTAGGCATCTAGCTAAAACTTGCCCATATTTTGGGATGGTATGAGCATCTTATCAATCATGTGCAGGATTTCAGACACATATATACATAATAGTGGGGGCATATGGTAATTTGAACGTTTGTAAGATATACGATGGCACATTGTACGATGTCGGCTAAACATATGAACGATGATGTCCCCGTGTTTGTCACCACAACGAAATGAAACAATCTGCTGTCACTTTCTTCTTCCTATGTTGATGGTGCAGTATATTAGAATTGTCTTCGTGGTCTGTCTTCATTTCTACAAAATCATCCACCATATATATAATCCACAAAATCTTCTTCCTTTTTTCTTTCCAGCATAATTGGATTTGTTAATTACAGTGAATGCATGAGATGTTGCCAGAAAATTGAGGTTAGTGGTGAAGTTTCCTTCAAGGATCTCGCTAAACTAGTTATGACTTCAAGGAACTACATTTCAGCTGATGAAATCATTAGCGGAAGTAGATTCAATTACAATAGGTGTGAATCTGTGGTGCTACTCCAAGACGATTAAATCAAGCAACGAAATTTTATTGATAAATATTTCATTGCCTCTATCAACGCTTCTGTTGATCAAGTTTTTTTCCTAAAGTAGACTCAATAAAAACTTAAATGAGGAATAAACTAGCATTAGATGCAGAAAATGAACTCATTGTTTCACCTTCGGTTTGTGAAAGAATATGATGCGTCCTGAAATTTTAAAAACGCACAGATGACAATATCAAATTAGTATGCTACTGTTGCTGCAGAAATATATTTTAAATATACGTTTGAGCGAGAATCTCTAAATAATTTTGAGTGGTTGGGGTAATGAATTTACATTTAAAATTAACAACTCTGTTTAAGTGAATCGAATTGTGTAAAAAGGCCTGTAGAGTCTGGTAGTTGTCTTACATACACATTTTTATATCAACCGAAATCGCCCCGCTTCTAGTGTGCTTTCTTTGCATCAAGGTGTACTTAAGGTAAAATTAAGAGATTTAGTATATCAAAAGATATAATTCGTGATTTCAGTGCAATTAAACTTCCGGAGGTTCATAATTATGAAGAAAACACTAAAATAACAGTTCAATGAGCGCAAAAATTTCTTTCTTAAATCACACAATTTTTAAGGAAGCAAAGCAATGATTGTTAAGGCAACTGTTTAATTATCTCAATCGTAGTAAGTAGAAGTAGTATTGGATTCATTAAAAGATTGGATATAATTTCACTGTAATTGTATGTTCTAAAGAATCCTGTACCAAGAATATATCTGTTCATGTGCAGCATATCTCAATCATGAAAAGTTTGAAATACCAAATTTTATATTTACATTCCTATCTTTCAATGCTTAAACACGATTTTTATAAAATTCGTCATCCTTAAATGAGAAAAAATACTTTATGTTCTGAACATTATTTCAGATAGTAGTGAAAAATAAAATAGTTTTCTTCAAGTTCCCTGCATGTCATTGAATTTTAGACAATTTTAAATAGCTGGGTAGATATAAAAATGACCAAGTTTTCGGTGATTAATTTGAATTCTCAGATATCGTATTTAAAACCTAACGTCTTTGAAATGTCATGCTGTATGTGAAGTCAAAACCAGTAAGGTACCAATATGATTTTAAATCTTCAGCTATTCTCCTATTATCTGAATTGAAACAAGCTTGGAAAAAGTATTAATAGTAAGATACAAACTCGAGTATCACGTAATAACTATTGGTATACAGCAGTTATGGTACAGGAAGCCTCGCATTTTTCCCAAACCTTACTCTTTGGTTGAAGTATTATATTTTCATAAGAAAAGAAATAAGTATTGGTGCACATCAATAACATAGTTGCTTGGTGGGAGTATTAGAAGTTCTTCAGAAATATTTACTTCTTCTTCTGTGCTTCCTGAAATTAAGGCCTCCAACCTGTACAAACCACTTCGGTTAACTTTTCCAACATCAATTATTATTCCTGGAGTTCTCTTGCTATAGGTGTTTTATTAATCCTAATACAATTATTATTAGGGCAATAATTAAATTTGGGTGTTTTTTCTAATATTGTACCATCTTTTTCTTGCGAGGAGGAAGAGTCGTGGACTCACATCTTGGCAAGATGTAGGGGTACGGAGGAATGGCGGGAAAAATATTTGCCGCGATTTTTTACCACTGCGAATGTAGGGTAAGAAGCATGTTGGACGCTACTGGCAGGCACGGAAAATATGGACGGGCTAGGTAAATTTATACTTAAGGCAAGACAGCTGAGATCTGAGGAGGCTGCCAATAGAGAAGGGGGGGGGGATAAGATCAACTAAACAAAAGTGACTACAATGTTCTACATACATATATATTATTTCATACTTAAGTCACTGTTGTGCTAGGGTTGTATATATTATGTGTATATATGTCTTTTAAGTGTAATTATCTACTATAAGAGGGTGCATTTATGAAGGTGTACTCTGTGCTGTAAATTTAAATTGCTATATTTGATTATCTTTGTATCTTTTTATTTCGGATTCACTCTTAATTTTATTGTTGTTTAATATTGCTTTTGACTGTGTATTTCCTTTGTCTTTTTATTTTCGTGTTTACTCTTTTAATTCTTTGTTGTGGTTGTTGTTTTAATATTGCTTGTAATGTGTATTACAAAAGCACGTACGGTCTGTGGACCCGTGCGACGGTTGAAATTCTATGTATGATATTGCTATGTTAATAAATACACTTATTCATTCATTCATTCAACATAGTAATGCTACTATTATTTTAACTAAAATGTTTTCGTTATGTATATAGTTAGCCAAGTACGAGTATAATTTGACAATCTCTCTTTAAATCTCTCTGTATAATTGACAAAATTATGGTATTAGCAGAAGCATTTATTTTCTTAAACTTCTAAAAACCTTTTCCTCTGAATTTCTTCTAGTTGTTAAAATTTTCTTCAGTATAATGCATTGCTTATTTCGTTGATAGTACACTAACCTCTGTAGCCAACTCATACCTTCTCAAAAAGCGGGAAGATTTTGAGTTTTCCTAAGCGCAGCTTGCATTCAGAACTTAAATTTTTATTAGGTTTTCATTTGAAATCCTAAATATTTTTGAGTCACATTGTTAGTTTGATACATCCAATAATGTTTAGGAAAACATGTAGCGAAAAATGTATTCAGCCTTTACTTAAGGTATAGAAATTACAATTCGATGTTACATAAGAGTAGTGTAGAACGAAGCCAAGACTTCTATTGTGGACTGATACATGGTAACATGATTTCTTACATATGCATAAAAATAATGAACTTCAACTATAATATCCTTAAGGAAAAGCATCTTTATTGTCTGCGGATATCGTTCTTCAGAAACGTCTCAGAACAAATAATTTTCGAACCACGTCCCGTCAAAGGCTATATGTTTTGGGGAGGTCGAGGCTGATGCAGAACCCCCCATCGCAAGCGCGCCTGAAATACTGGTGCACTCCTTGTCATGCGTGGGTGGGCATTGTTTAGCAACAATCGCTCCCATGCGTTTCCTCCACATGGCAATAAATACACTCTCCTCCACGCCCTCTACCTTCAAAAAGTGCGTATTGTTATGGACGAATGGATAAGGCACTCGCTTGGTGTACTGAGCAACGTCTGTTTTATAGATTGAAATAGTTTTGATTAACATGGTAAAATATTTTTTTTATTGTTAGTGAATTTGGTATCTGTGAATGGGTGAAAAGTGCTTATTTTGTGTCACAGAGCGAACACTCGAAACACATTGACTACTTACTATTGCAGTTTCAGTTCAAATGTCTTAGGGATGTCTTATAAACAACGCAACAATTCATTGAAAAATCAAATACTTTATTTCAATAAATAATTAAAGGTTTAACAAATAGAAGAACAATAACTAAAAGGTAGAAAGAAAAATACGAACAATAAAATCAATAGTTAAACGAGAAAAAACACAAAATTAAGGAGTAATAGCGGTAAAATATAAAGAATATATATGCAGAAGAAATAGATTGAGAAAGGGTTTGAAGAATATATCAAAGAATTTATAGTATTAGCTGGTAACATGTTTAATTTTATTGTGCTGGTCGTTGAATATGACTATTAAATAAAAAGGATCTGAAATGTCAAGTATTTCCTAAGAAGCTGTTAAGATTACATCTAAACCTTTCACATTTATATTTTTATGCATATAAGAAGCGCTAATTGGAGGAGCTAACGTTCTGCAGAGGACGTTTGCAAAGAGCGAAAACCAAAAACCGGATTTTCTTCAACAGTAAAGTTGTCGAGTAATATATAAGAGCATAACCGAAGTGCTTTGAAAATGTTTAGAGAAATGCGGAGGAGAGGAAAGTTACTAGGCCATAGAGTAGAAGGGCAAATTTCTGAGATTTCCATTCTCTGATTTTCTCCACATCTCTGCAACAAATTATTGTAAAAAGCTTATGCTTCTTTTTACTTCATGCTAATTGAGAAAAAAATAGCAGAAATGGTCCTATTACCTGCTTCCTTGTAAGTAAAAGGTTAAAGTGTTAGTCTAGCTGGTTGCTATGTGACTGAAGCTGCTTTGTTGTAAAATTCCTGAATGAGAAAAGTATTTTAAAGATGAAACCGAAAACAAAAAATAACTCGAAAGCGATCAACTCCCTGAAAAAAATTATAAGACAGTGTGTGTTTTATCGTGACCTACATTTTTTGAGTAGTAAGTTTTTGTCTAAATTTTACGATTTGCCAGTTATGCAAAATTCAATAAAAATCAACCAGAATAAAGATATCTTAAAAGGATATTCTCAAAAAAATTAAGATTTACTTTTTATTATGCATGTAAATATCTTAAATATAAGAGATTTTAATCAAACTCATTGGAGCCATTTTTGAGAAAATGAAACTTTTCGAAATTTTTTCCATGTAAAGGGTAGTTCGGGTTGGGGGAATTTTCTTAAAAACCCTCGTGTCACATCCTTGGAAGACCGTTAAGTTTCAAACTTAAATACCAAGTTTGATACTTAACGGTCTTTTCGTTTTTGAGCTACGCTGCCCACAGGGATTCAGGGTAACCCAAAGAATCGAAAGAAGAGCAAATATCTGATGTTTTCCACTAATACAATTAAACCTCTCTGTAACAAATTTTGCTTAAAAGCTTATTATTTTATGTACTATGCTATTCGAGATAAACATTACCAGAAATGATATTATTATTTAGTTCCTTATGAGAAAAAGGGATAAAGGGGGATACACTAGGGTAAAGCGATATTCAAATCTGTTAAAACCTGGTTACCATGGCCAGAAGTTGACAAATTCCTGTATGGGAAAGTTTAAGTACCTTAAAGTTTGAAACATCAACAAGGAATATCCAGGAAATGGTTAATGGCAGCTATATGACATGTATATTATACTCTAATGAGACGTACATTTTTATACAGTAAGTTTTTGTATATAGCTTACTGTTTACGAGTTATGACAAAGTGATGCAGAATATTGAGGTATATATTATTTATCATGTAAATATTTTAACATGCGGTATTTTAAATCAAGATAGATGTATTTTTGAGAAAAGCAAAATTTTCAAAAATTTCATATAAAAGATAGCGTGGAGTTGAGGTATTTTCTTGAAAGTGTTCATGTCGCATCCTTGGAAGATACTGAACTTAAATACCAATTTGGTATTTAACTGACTTTTCATTTTTGAGCTATGCTACCCAAAAACGAGCGCACACACACACGCACAGATATGATTCTAAAAATGCTTATTTTGCATTCATGGGGTCTCAAAACCTGTATTTAAGTGAATTTTTGGTATTGAATTTTTGGGTGGAATACAATACCTTCTCTATCTACTGTACATCGTACATACGTGCTATAGAAAATAAAAATAGCAAAAATATATGTGGATAGCATGCATTGAGGCAGGGTTTGCACAAGATATCAAAGAATTTACAATATCACATAGTAAATTGCTTAATTTTATTCCGTTTATCATTGAATACTGTGTTGTACACGTATATTATTCAAATGTATGTAAATTAAACATCTTGTAAGACGCCATTAAAATGCCATCGGAAACTTTCATTTTTATTTCCTTCATAGCCATAAGAAACGCTAATTGCAAGAGTTAACGTTCTGCAGAAGATGTTTGCAACGAGCAAAAACCAAAAACCGGATTTTCTGCAACAGTTAAGTTGTCGAGCAAGTAAGAACAGAGGGAAGATTTCTTTTGTGACAGACACTGCAATTTTAAAGACAGGAGAAGGGGAAGTAAGTAATCACATGAACATCGCATTAACAGCTTCTGCAGAAGCGTGCAAGGGTTAGCAACAAGACAGGTTTAAATCTTCAACTGTTTTACCTGCATCATCTTCAATGAATACACAGTAGTGGCAACTTTACAGACTATCTTTCAGTGTATTTTGCTTGTCATTTGTTTTCAGTTGTATTTGCAGCTATTCCAGAAAGTTCTCCACTGCACATAAAAATAGTTTATATATATACACACACACACTTCTGATATTCACATGAATTTCTCTACCCACTATAGTTTATTTCTACACACTATTCCTAAGAAACCTTATTATTTTCTCTAGCCTCCTATGTACAATGTACATAGTGGACAGAAAACGGATTGTATTCCACACAAAAATCCGATACTGAGATTTCAACGGAATTACAAGTTTTAGGACCCCCTGATACAAAAAAGATCTAGTATGTTACATTCACATGACTTTCTCTGCATAACTGTAACTAATCATTGTTGAAAAACTTATCTTTTATCTACTTCACGCTAATCAACATAAACATTAGTAGAAATGCTTTCTTGTTAACAGGAAGGAAATAATGGGCTAAAATGACAGTCTAATCTTTCAAAAGCTAATTACTATGTGGATGTTTCTATGCATTGCCATGAGATGGCCAACTCCCGTAGCTGATGAGTATTTTAAAACTAATAACAAGGAATATATATTAAAAAAAAACCTGGTCAGCTCTACGAAAAAAATATATTTGACATAAATTGTGTGTCTTAACGAGATATACATTTTTTGTGTACTAAGTTTTTGTCTGTCTCTTAAGGTTTAATAGTTACGCAAAATCAAATAAAATTCATCCAGAATAAAGAGGTCGTCAGGGGCTATTTCCAGAAAATTCAAGATACACGTTTTATTTAGCATGTAAATATCTTAAATATAAGAGATTTTATTCAAAATCTTTACAGGCATTTTAGAGAAAATACAAAATTTTGAAATGTTTTCTATGTAAAGGGTAGTTGAGGTGGGTGGATTTTCTTGAACATCTTCGTGTCGTATCCTTGGAAGATACCAAACTTAAATACCAAGTTTGGTTTTTAATGGTCATTTCGTTTTTGAGTTATGTTGTCCACAGGCACACACACACACACACGCACGCACACAGACGGACCTTTTTCCAATTTTTTTTTTTTGATTCAGAGGGACCCAAAAGATTTGTTTCCAGTCAATCTCGATATCGAATATTTGGGTGCATTACAATACCTTTTCCAAACACTATGTACATAGGACTTGTAGGGAAAGTAATATTTATTATAAATATATACACAAGTGCTACATTCACATGAATCTTTCTACCCACTATAGTTCATTTCTACACTGTATTGTTAAGAAAGCTTTTTTTTTCTACCACTTCATGATATGTGCTATGAAATGTATTATGGACTTAAAATTCAATGCATCCCAAGAAATAACTGACAACACTAAAAATCCGATGTGCCCTATATGTTCTACATTGGTAAGAAATTATTACTAAAAAGCTTATTCCTCTATCTTCTTCATAATAATCTAGATAAACAATTAGCTGAAATTGTCCTAATTACTTGGTTCCTTATAAGAAGAAGGGAAAGCATCTGATGTGTCACTCACATGACTTAGTCAACATCTCCGCAATAAATTATTCTTAAAAAGCTTATTCTTCTCTTTTTTCATGCTAATCAGAAAAAAATAGCAGAAATAGTCTTATTACTTGCTTCCTTGTAAGTAGAAGCGAAATAAAGGAATACCATTGGTTAAAGTGATAGTCAAAAGCTGGTTGCTTTAAACTTAAATAATTTGTCGGTATTATAGTCTATTTAGAGGAATATGTTATGTAATCGGTAATCCACGTTGAACTTCATTTGATTTTGCTGTCTAACCGCGGATGCTGGCACAACCTTTACCAAACCTTTAAATACATTTATATATTTTGATAAAAATGGGAAGATTGAATCAATGATTTCAGGTTAATAATTTAAAATCTTATTTAATTATTTTTTTGTTGTTAAATTACTTCCTCATTTACACTATCAATATTACCTCTATCTTTTATTTTAACATAAGTAATATATCCTACATTTCACAAAGATTTAATTCACTAAACATATGTCACTAAAATTCCTTTGTTTGTATGGGTAGCAGTTGACAAATTTGTGTATGATAAAGGTATAAGTTTTTCATAGCAGAAACCAAAAACAAGAAATGTCTAAAAACGAAGAACTCCATGGAATAAATGTATATAAAATAAATTGTGTGTTTTAACGTGCTCTACATTTTTTGCACAATAAGTTTTTGCTCATCTGTTACGGTTTAGTAGTTATTCAGAATTCCGTAAAATTCATCCAGAATAAAGTACTCCTCAGAGGCTATTCCTAAAAAATTCAAGATATACATATTATTGGTTAGGCAAATAGCTTTAATATACGATATGTTAATCAAAATCGGTAGTTCCATTTTTTAGAAAATCAAAATTTTCGAAAAAAGTTCCATGTAAAGAGTAGTTGGGGCTGGGGGATTTTTCTCTAAACCTTCGTGTCGCATCCCTAGAAGATATAAAACTTAAATATTTTAACTTAATAATTTTAACTTTTTAATTTTGAGTTATCGTGTTCACAGACACACGGACACACATACACACGGACCTTTTTCCGAAAATGTTTCTTTTAGATCAAGGAGACCCTAAAACATATATTTCGGTGAAATCTCGGTATCGAATTTTTGGGGGGAGTGCAATACCTTCTCTATACACTATGTATATAGTTCGTATAGAGAAAGTAAAAATCGAATGTGTTCTATTCACATGATGTTCTCTAGCTGATCGGTAAACAAATCTTTTATTTAAAACATTAAACTTATCTACATCATGTTAATCAAGATAAACATAAGCAGAATTAGTCTTATTAATAGCTTCTTTGTAAGTAGAAGGGAAATAAGATGTACAGGCTAAAGCAATAGATGTGTTACACTCACATGACTTTTTCTAGCTGTTCTACAAACTTCATACTTCAGATTCTTCTTCTTTCTGCATCTTGCTAATCGTGGTACTCATTAGCACAATGTTCTTATTATTTTGTTCCGTATAAGTAGGAAGAAAATAAGGGAATACACTAGGCTAAAACAATAGTCAAATGTTTTAAAAGCTGTCGTCATGCGATTGTCATTACAAATCGCTTCTTTTCTTGGCTAGGAGTAGAACAAAGGAAAAAACGGACACTCCAGTCTGAGAAAAGTATAAGAACTTCACAACTGAAACCAATAACAATGAATACCTTTAAAACGGTAAGCTCCACGAGAAAAATGTAAATGACATAACTTATGTATTTTAACAAGACCTAAATTTGTTGTATAGTAAGTTTTTGTCTATCTCTTGCGGTTTACTAGTTATGCCAAATTAAGCAAAATTCATCCAGAATAAACAAGTCTTCAGATGCTATTCCCAGAAAATTCAAGATATACATTTTATTTGTTGGGTAAATATCTTTAATATATGATACTTTAATCAAAATCGTTAGAGCCGTTTTTAAGAAAATCAAAATTTATGAAAAAAGTTCCATGTAAAGGGTAGTTTGGGGTGGGGGGATTTTTTTTCAAAATCTTCGTGTCGCATTCCTGGAAGATACTAAACTTAAATATCATGTTTAGTATTTTAGATACTTTTCGTTTTTGAGTTATAGTGTTCACAGACACGGACCTTCTTCTGAAAAAGCTTTTTATGGATACAGGGGATGCTCGGTGAAATCTCGGTATCGAATTTTGGGGTGGAATACAATACTTCTCTATCCCTATGTGCATTGTACATATGGGGCTAGAGAAACTAAAAAATGGTCGCTATGTGAAACATTTAAAATTCCAGTCTCTTTGCTTGCCGGAATAAACAAACGAGAAACGAGAAGAGAATGCCTTCCCGTTTGAGAAAAGTTTAAGTGACTAAAATTGATAGAACAATCCGGACTATCTCGAAAGCCGTTAACTCTAAACAAAACAAACAAAAAATGCATTTGATATAAACTGTGTACTTTAATAAGATCTACACTTTTTGTGTGGTACATTTTTTGTGTCTGTCTTACGGTTTACCAATTATACAAAATGTATCCAAAATGAGAGGTCTTCAGAGGTATTCCCAGAAAATTTTTTGTCATAAAAATATCTGTTATATCTTATTTTATCAAAATTGTTAAGCCATTTTGAGAATATCAAAATTTTCAAAAAAAACTATCCATGTAAATGGTAGTTTGGAGTGGGTGATTTTCTTGAAAATCTTCGTTCTTGCATCCTAAGAAGATACCTAACTTAAATACCAAGTTCGATATATAACGGTCTTTTTGTTTTTGAGCTATGCTGTCCACAGAAACACAGAACTTTTTCTAATATTTTTTTTTTTTTTTTTTGGAACTCAGGGGGACCTAAAACATGCATTTCTCCAATTTTGGGTACATTACATCTTCTCTATACGCTATGTACTAGTAGGTACATAGTACGTGTAGAGAAAGTCAAAATATATGATGTGCTTAATGACTTTCTGTACATCTCTGAAACAAATTATTTTTAAAAATATTTTTCTTCATGTATTTCAGGCTATTCAAGATAAGCATTAACAGAAATTATCTTATTATTTAGTTCCTTATAAGTAGAAGGTGAACAAGGAATTATACAGACTAAAGCGATAGTCAAATATTTTAAACGCCGGTTGCTATGTTATTGAAGTTCGTTCTCCTAGCATGACTAGAAGTTGAAAAATTCTACCATGAGAAAATTTTAATTATTTTAAAACTGAAACCAATAACAAGGAATATCTTGGAAAGTGTTAACTCTAAAAAATTGCATATGATATAAATTTGTTTTTAACAAGCTCTACATTTTTGTACAGTAGCCTTTTCTCTCTCTTTCTCTTACGGCATATCAGTTATGCAAAAGATTCAGAGGCTATTTCAAGAAAATTTAATACACACATTTTATCAAATAGGTATTTTAATATACCTATTTTAATCAAAATCCTGTGAATAATTTTGAAAAAATCAACATTTTCGAAAAATTTTACATGTGGGGGTGGGTGATTTTCCTTGTAAGTTTCGTCTCGCATTCTTCGCAGATACTGAATTTAAATGCCAAGTTTGGCAATAAATTTTCTAACAAGGCGAAAATTGTAATATTGATTTTTCTATGGAAATATTTTTTTCAAAGCTGTAAACATAATTTTAATGTTGACGATTTAGAAAATGGAGGAAAAAATATTATGTATTTCATCCACATGACATTCTCTCTATTCTGTAAACAAAAAATTATTCTTTTATGCATATAACCCTTTCAAGATATACGTTAGCAGAAATAGTCGTATTACTTAATAAGTAGGCGTGACCTTAGGCTAAAGCGATAGCAAAATATTTTGAAAGCTATCGCCATGCGATTCTCATGGCCAGGATAAAAACAAAAAAGAAGTGAAACGGAGAGGACTTCCCGTTTGAGAAAAACATTTTAAAATCGAAAACAATGGCTAGCTCTACAACATAAACTGTGTGTTTAACGACATCTATATTTTTGTGTTGTAAGCTTTAGCCTATCTCTTACTCTTTACTAGTTATGTAAAAGCAATTCAGAATTTCGAGGACTTCAGGGGCTGGTCCCCCAAAAAATCAGGATAGACATTTTATTTGCTATGTAACAAAGTTGATATTCGGCATTTTAGTCGTTAGAGCGTCTTTTTTTGCAAATCAAAGATTTCAAAAACATATTCGCTGTTTGGGGTGGAAGGATTTTCCTGAAAACCTTTGTGTCGCATCCTTGTAAAATACTGAACTTAAATACCAAGTTAGGTTTTAACTAATTTTTTGTTTTGAATTACAAAGAGGCAGAGAGAGAGAGAATATAACACCCTCTCTGTCTACTATGTACATAATACATACGTGCGAGAGAAAAAAAGTCTGCTGTGTTCCATTCACATGACTTTCTCTATATCTCTGTAACAAATTATTTCTAATAAGCTTATTTTTTTATTTATTTCATGCCAATGGAGAAAAATTAGCAGAAATAGTCTTATTTCTTGCTTTATTGTAAGTAGAAGCGAAATAAGGGAGTACCATAGGTTAAAGTGAAAGCCAAAAGCTGGTTGATATGTGATTGAAATTCGTTTGTTTGTATGGACACGAGTTGGCAAATTCCTGTATTAGAAAAGCACGTTTTTGAAAGCTGAAAGCAAAAAGAAAGAATATCTCGAAAACGATCAACTCCACGAAAAAAATGTTAATAACATATATTGGGTGTTTTAACGTGCTCTATATTTTTGTGTGTTATTTTGTCCATCTCTTACGGTTTAGTAGTTATGCAAAATTCATCCAGAAGAAAGTACTCTTCAGAGGCTATTCCCAGAAAATTCAAGATATACATTTTATTTGTCAGGTAAATATCTTTAATATACGATATTTTAATCAGAATCGTTTTTTCCAAAACTTCCATGTAAAGGGTAGTTGTGAGTGGGGGTATTTTCTTGAAAATATTCGTGTCGCATCCTTGCACAATACCAAACCTAAATATCAAGTTTGGTTTTTAACGGACTTTTCGTTTTTGAGCTGTGCTGTCCACAGACACACAGACACAGACAAAACACACAGACACACGGACATTTTTCTAAATTTTTTTTGATTCAGGAGGTCTCAAAATATGTATTTCCGGTGAAATCTCGGTATCGGATTTTTGGGTGCATTACAATACCTTCTCTATACACTATGTACATAGCACGTATAGGGAAAGTAAAAAAGGAAATTAAGTGATCAAGTATTGTGTAAATTTCAAATGCTAATGCTTCTACTCGATGTAGGAGATGTGTTTTGTGTATTCCCGAGATGAATGGCTCACAACTATTCCTGCGTTATAGTTGCATAATCTGGAAACCTCATCCACTCTGGCACAGATCTAACACTTGTAGGGATTTCCAGCTTTGTCTAACGCTAATATGGCTCATTTAGGCTCAACTGAATTGTCATTCCCACAAACGACGATGAACAACCCTATGAGGCATCAAATGCTACGAAAATATTAGAGAAATACACAAAGCATTATGTGAGACATGGTAATGCGTTTGTGTATTGAAACTTTGTTTATAAAGCATTGAAAGATGGTAGGTTTTTCACACTCCCATTGTCAAGTGAGAGAGCTCATCATCTTGCTGGAATAAAATATTTATATGTAGGTAGTATTCCTCATTTTGTGGCAACAGAAACAACTATCAAATATTCAATTAGATCCCTGATATACTTAATATTTACTTTCTCTAGCCCTTGCTTTCTATAGCTAGAGAAGGTATTGAATTCCACCCAAAAACTCTATGTAAGATTTCACCGCTAAAATATGTTTTGAAGTCCCATAACCCCCCAAAAAATTAGAAAAAAATTTGTGTGTGAGTGTGTGTCTTTGGGCAGCATAGGTCAAAAACAAAAAGACCATTTACCAAATTTGGTATTTTCTTTTGGTATCTTCCAGGGATGCAACAAAAATATTTCCAAAAAATTGTCCCACCACAAATTACTTTTTACATTGAAATTTTTTTTTGAAAATGTTGTTTGTTCAAAAATGGCTGAGGATTTTGATTAAAATACCTACATAAACTTATTTATATCAGAAACTAGCTGCCCGAGCTTCGCACGGGTGGTGTACCTAATGAAAAAAACTCAAATCTTCCTTTTGCAGCACGACCATGGCCATGACGTGGCCGAGTGGTTAGACCATTCGCCTCTCACCTAGACCGCCCGGGGTCCGATCCCAAGCGACTGTATGTGAGATTTGTGGTGGACAAAGCGGAGCTGGGTGGGTTTTCTTCGGTTTCCCCCACCATCGCATTCCACCGGTGCTCTATGTTCATGCATCATCAGTGTCACTGCTTGCGGTGCCATAAGTAGTTAAAGCGGGCGTTAAACACTACCAAAAAAAAAAAAAAAAAAAAAAAGAAAAGAAAAGCACGACCATGCAATGAAATAAAATTACAGTTAGATAATTTGACAATACTTTATTGTAATGCCTTGTAATGTACAATTTTCCTTCCTTTCCTTAGCGCCGATAGTTTGCCGACTCTGGAGCATGGAACGTACAACTGCCCATGCGAAAAACACGGCAATTCAAGGTATATTTCACACATTTCTAACAATTGACCTTAGGATTTATTGTCGTTGCGAATGCAAGGCACTGAACACGCTTAAATTCAAAAGGAAAGTCGGTTGACATTAGCGGTATTCTTGGAATAAAAATATCCTCGCCTTTGAATTCTATGTTATAGTAGCTTAAATAAAATTGTTCATACATTTTTTAACACGAGTTTGTTCCGCTGCATAATTTCGGTTGATTGAGATTACGCAATTATTACCGAATCAATCTTGAGCTGTAAATTGTGGTAGTAATCCTGGCGAATCCAATGAATTTAGGAATTCAGTTAGATGATTGACATACTTTGGATTGGTAATGGAATCGATCGAGTTAAATGAATGCATTTGTTCATCAAATTTACTCTGATTTTTTATATTCAAATCGTCTACATTCGTATTAGCTGCTGCTAAAAGCGCTCGTTCGCTCAAACAAGCATAGCTTTTGTAATTTACACCAATATTTGGGAACATTTTCGATATTAATTCTTCCTTTGACGTTGTGAAGTGACAGAAATTTGCTGGAAACGAAATGAGGCCAATAGGGCCAATAGAAATATCAACAGGAAAGCGCAATGATCTGCCCAATATAGCATATAGCATATATTGTTGGTATTGCGAAAAGGACGAAGTCAGCACACCCATAAGGTATAGTGGAAAGGATGACATATGCAGTTAACAGCGTGGGCAACCAAGGATGTTTTGCATAATAACAATAATGGCAGCGCCTCCATAGTGTGGTGGGTAAACGCTGAGATACTCAAATGATCTCGGGAACCATGTAGTTTAAAGTTAGTCGACATTCCTCTTCTGAGAATAAGGAAATACCCCAAAAACCCTTTTCCGGATAACTCACCCTAAGCGAGATTCGAACTCATGACCTGTTAAATGTGAAGTAGACATGCTACCACCGCATTATCCAGGCGGGCTCCTACATAGGTAATGAATTACATAAAGGAGAAGGTCACAAAGTAACATTCATGCTTCTTCCGAATCTCTTTCTTTCCTTTACTTCTAATGTTTTCCACCTCTTTCTTTATTTTATCCTATATCAAAACTATCATATTTAAGGCTAACAATGACATAACTAAAGAGCATGTAGATCTGGTAGGGCAAATGATAAGTTTTTAATTGATGATAGCTTTGTGTATTAAATTTATCCATTTAACCCAAAATATTACTTGATCAAATGTATTAAAAGCACCGCAATTGCAGTGACGCAGGTATCTCCATGTTCTTTAGCTAGCTCATGTGCCGCATAACGTCAAATAATCAACATCTGCAATAGGAAGTGTACCTAAAATGGATCCCATCATTTCTCCGCCATTTTCAGATTCCAAGAAGGATTAATGGTTATGTGCATTGTCTATAACTTGTTCATTTTAAAGAATTACGACAAAAATATATTCATTTCTGTATTTAAACGTTGTGGCCAAGGGAACGATATACATAAGAAATATATTTGATTTTCAGTTATATTGCGTCATTGTCTTTACAACCGGGTGCAGTCTCTTAGCATTGAATGGGGAAGAAGAATAGAGCAGTAGGTACTACGGCCATCTGATGGCAAATAATAAGTACATATTTTAGGTTTTCATCGCCAGGAAAGCTT
The DNA here is from genome assembly GCA_030762935.1 of Hymenopus coronatus. NCBI lineage: Eukaryota > Metazoa > Arthropoda > Insecta > Mantodea > Hymenopodidae > Hymenopus > Hymenopus coronatus. Next base: position 54,100,547 of record CM060892.1, on the reverse strand, counting down.
CTTTGCTTTATTTTAAACGATAGCAGTAAAGAAAGGACAGTTAATAAATAAAAATGTGTTAAAATGTTACTGTTGTACTATCCCATCTTGATAAACTGTTGCGTTACCTTGACATTGGATTGGGAGGAAAAATATTACTATGGCCATCTAGCGGCAAATAAATAAGTACTTACTTTAGGCTTTCGCCGTCAGGAAAGCTTCTTTGCTTCTTTATTTTAAACGATAGGAGTAAAGAAAGGACACTTGATACATAAAAATGTATTTGAATTTCACTGCTGCGTTCCGTCATTGTCTTGATAAACTGGTGCGTTGCCTTAACATTGGATGGGAAGGGAAATATATAGCAGTACAACGACCATTTAGCAACAAATAACTTGTGGTACCACTGATGGCTATTTACGGAAATGCGTTTCCTTGGCACTGTTTATATTCGTGTTATGATGTTTTAAAACTTTTTACGTACTATTTTTCAAAATTTTCTTTTCCACAAACCTTGTCGTGAAAATAACGAACACAACGAAAAAACAATTGTTCAATTTGGTGCAGTCGTTCGGAAATGATACGCGTACATACATTTCTGCGATTCATTTTTATATAAATGAAATGTATATTTTGAATTTTATAGAAATAATCTCTACGGACCTCTTTATTCAGGATGAATTTTGCAAAAAATTGTATAAATATTAAACCATAAGAGATAGACAAAAACGTACAAAAAGAAAAACGTAGTTCCCGTTAAAATACATAATTTATATCAAATACGTTTTTCTTGCAGAGTTGACCGTTTACAAGATATTCCTTGTTATTTGCTTCAGTTTTAAAATACTCAAGCTTTTCTAGACGGAAAATTGTAAATCTCTGCCCATGGAAAGAAACGGATTTCATCCACATGATATCCAGCTTTTAAAATATTTGACTATCGCTTTAGCCTAGTGTATTCCTTTATTTTCCTTCTACTTTCAAGAAAGTAGTAATAAAGACAATTTCTGCTACTATTTATGTCGTTTAACATGAAATAGATACAAGAACGACATTTCTAGCAATAATTTGTTACAGATATTTAGAGAAATGGAACACATCAGCTATTTAAAAAAAATGGAATGGCCCATACACTTCTCTCACATGATCCTGTCTTTGTATTTGTTCATATGGCGAAAAACTGTCAAATATGCTTTATAAAATTTGTTATTTTATTGCAGAGTAATAAAAAATATCAGATCTAGATGTCGGAAAACAGGTCTTGTAGAAGAATAGATATTTCCATAAAACCTACTAATTGTTTGATGCCATAATTGACGTGTCAGATAGAGGGTTAAAGATCAACCGGTAGATGTAAAAAAAAAACACCTATAAACAAATCAGGCCACAGGAACTATTATGACCTGAAAATGTTATACTACTATGAAAAGTATCAAATTGTTAGACTCATGATATACTGAGTTTAACGTTCTTTAACCTAATAGGTCATATTGAACAATATATGAAATCGGGAAACGATGCTCAAAGAGTTCACGGAGCTTAAAGTTACTCTACATACGTTTTCTTAGGATAAGGGAAAATGGAGAGAGAGAGAGAGAGAGAGAGAGAGAGAGAGAGCTAACCATAACCGAGATTCGAGCTCGGGACCTCTTGAATATCAATCAGTATCCCAAATCTGTTTGTGCAATTCTGCATGCACTTTCAGTTAAAATGCACTTATTAAAACGCGATAATATTTTAAACAATGTTGTGAATATTGACATGGTTTAATGTGTAATTTTAAAGCTTTTATTTAAACAATATTATAATGATTATGCATATATAAAATAGAGTTTTGTATAAGTCACTTATTTCGTCGGTATTTGTTAGTTTAATACTTTACAGAGATGTGTGTAGCCACTTTCAGTTGACAGAAGCAAATTTGTTCAATAAATTCTTTCTCTTGGACTTCATATTTCAAGTTTGAAGGAGACATGTGGATTTTCCTTTGCCGAAATAATCCAGTTGAGCCTGCAAAATAAAAGTAACTTCTGATGTAAAATATAGTCATTTGTTTAAGAAGTTCTTGTTTATCCGTTGGCACATCATTCAGAATCAAAACGTGGACGAAAAATTTATATAAACTGCTCGTGGAAATTGCAACTGATATGTGTACAGCTTCAGGTGCTTTCGAACAATACGCCGATGGCGCGAAAACAGTACATTTTCTTCTTATACCATACATAGAACCCCTTGTCATTGCTCAAGGGGTAGGTGATTCAGGTATGAGGTTTTCCTTCAACCATCTGAAAGATTTTTAACACACAGCCCTTTTCTATAAACGCTGGAAACCACAATATTGTAAGAAAATCTCCTGACTGAAATACCTGATGTTAAAAATTCTGTTCATTCCAATCTGAGAACAATTTTATGTCTCGTCGCTTCGACGTTTGTACACAGTCGACTTCTGTTTTTAATTCAACTGCACTCCTAAAGATATCACAACTGATCCGCTCGAAACTTGCCTTCCTCCTTTTCAGCTCCCGATGAAATTTCCATAGGTGGGCGTCCAAATCAAACCCATCATAACTTAGATTACTAACTTTGCTGGATGCCGTATACAGTGAACGTACAATATGTCTTGGATTGCAACTACTCCCATTTTGTGTGGTTCCTCCTATAGATTTGATATAAGATGTAGTCATTCTTATTTAATATTGCTTCAAGTTGGAAAAGTTCTAAATACCGTTTAAAACGCCTACGTGCTGACGAAATCTGAGAATTTGGTGTGCCAATACTCCAATTTGTACCATTGGTATAAGGTGTCCATGCAAGACTAAAAACTTGTTTTACTCTCACTCTCAGCTCGTTTACCTCCATGATACATTTAATCAGCCATTTCTGATTTTAATACTAGAAGATTTGGAACTTTATCGTCCCTACAAAGACCATCTTCATTTCCTTCTTCTTCTTGCTTTTAGCCCTTAATTACTAATCATTCGTCTAACGGACTAATCCCGGTGGCAGAAAAGAACTTTTTCACTTATTTCCGGTTTCCCGCTATTGCTCACCGTCTTTAATACCTTCGCCAATTACAGTAAAAGGGGTATTGTCGCAATCATTGTCGTGATCAGTTGCATTATTCAGAATAAGAGTTGACATCGTCTGAGAGACAAATGTTTAGTGAAAATGTAAGTTTGAACACACAGTGTTTTTGTGGCTTATGTTAATAGGTGTTGATCCTTTTGCAAGCGAAAAATGCATTACATTTACGGCGTATGACGGGTTTTTGTCACTATTGTTCTCGTGCCATGTGCGGTGTACACCAAGGAATTCGTGCATTGAACTGATGAGAAAACCTAAAATACATAAGAGTATATTAAAATGAAGTGATAACATAATACTGTACTATTCTTCAAAATAGAGTTTGTATTCGAAGGTTCAAATAAATCTGCAGTCTGTCAGACTGCTGCTTGTCAACAATGTCTTTCAAATCAAAGTTTAGTAATCAAAGGTTGAATGGGCCATCGCTGCCCCATTCCGAGACTAATACATTCTTCCATCTTCTTGGGCGGCCCAAGTCACGTTAATAAAAACATGCTTACCTCGTTGGTCCGTCTTTGGTTTTTCTCTCTTCATCAAGTTTCCAGTTTTTCTTTTACTCTATAATTTTTCATCAGAAATATTTTTATTAGATTTTCTCTTACTTCATTACTTTTTTGTCTTTTAATGTTGCACTTCCAACTCATCAAGCTTATGTGTGGGGCTTCAATTCGTTTCCGATTATGGGATCTTAGATTCCATAACTCATTACCATATGGGGAATATTATAAATTCATTGAATATATCTATTTGTTTAACTACAACTCAAAATATAAATTGGTGAAATTGTTACCTAACTTCATATACCCAAGGTCGCGGGTTCAAACCCGGCGGAGAACGATTGATTTTTTCGGGTGTAAAAATACTTAGCATGGCTTCCTTCGGAAGGGAAGTAAAGCCGTTGGCCCCGTGTCGTAGATTTACGGCACGTAAAAAAACCTCAAGTCTGATAGGCCTCTGAGCAAAATTAAGCGGTCTTTCACGCCCAATTTGGAATGGGACGCTGAGAACCACAGTAGTTAAAAAGCGTCCACAAATAACTTGCCATCTACATTTTATTTAATTGGATAATATTAATTCTAATGTGACAGATTAGTACAATGGATTTAAGCTTTGCTTTGAACTAATGTGCACCGCCTTAGTCATATTCCTTACGGGCTGGTTTCTTTTAATTCCATTTGTCCTGTCACATTTCCTTAAATTTTCTTCTAAAACCTAGTTAACACTATACTACATACAAGATATTTGAAAACTTTCACATTTTCTATATTCTGTCCATCTATCACTACTTTTCTTCTCATTGATAGCCCTTAATTTTTAACACTTTTATCACAATATATCTCCGTATTTTGTTCCTTAATGTTTATTCACAATATATTGACTAACTAACAGGACCTAATTAGTTTATTCCCTTTAATTCCTAGATGTGGCATAGGGTAATGTTACGATCTATCCTTGATCGGATTTCTAATTCTGGTTCACGAGTTCGCCGCTATGCGCAGTGGTGACGAGGGATCGGCTCGTCGCCTACAGATGGTACTGTAGGACATCAGGACTTGTGGACGAGAAATGGGGGAATTTTGCCCAGAAACCTTATTCTTTCAAGATATGGGGTTCCTTCACGTGAAAATAGACATTACACGGGACCATCAGATTTATTTCTCTTCCGAAGGAAGCCACGCTAAGGATTTGTGCGTCCCAAAAAATTCATCACCCTCCGCCAGGTTTGAACCTGCAATCTCTGTTTTAGAAGCCCGATAACCACTACACCACGGAGCGCGATCTGGGCCTGGTCATCCACAATTCTATACTTGTAACATCTTTATTCACTCTCAGGTGTATGGATTTTATCTTTATTAATTTACAGTCTTTCAGAATATTGTTTATATAAATGTCAAATTACAGAAGAGGGAGTCCACATCCTTGTTGGAATCCTGCATTACCCTTGCTCTCAAATCAAAGATTATAACTGGAAAGGTCTGTAATTGTATACATTAAGTGTAATTACTTTTAAGCCCTAAAACTTTGCTTTATTCTGAGAAAAATCTGATCTCCATTCACATGATCTTCTTTACAAACTATTGTAACAACATTTTATTCCTTTATCTATATCGTGGTAATAGATTAACATTGGCGGATATTATCGTATTAGTTCCAACTAAGTAGAATGGGAAATAAAGTTATACACTAGTATAAAGCAATAATCAAATCTTATTAAAAGCGGGTCACTGTGTGAAACAATTGAAATTCTGTTGGGTTGCCCGGCCAGGAGTAAGCAAAAAAGAAAAAGATTACCATCCGCTTAAGAAAAGTTGAACAAATTAATATTGGAACCAATAACAATGAGTGTATCAGAAACTCTTAACCTACAAAAATGTGAGTTTAAGCGAGATTTATATTTTTGCGAATTAATTGTTTGCCTATCTCTTATGGTTTACCAGCAATGTAAAATTCATTCAGAATGAAGAGGTCTTCAAAGTCTATTCCCAGAAAATTCAAGATATACAGTTTGTCATTTAATTATCTTTAATATATGATATGTGAATCAAAATTATTAGAATCATTTTTGAGAAAATCAAAATTTTAGAAAAATTCTCCTATAAATGGTAGTTTGGGGTGGGCGATTTTCTTGAAAATCAGCGTGTCGCCTCCTTGAAAGATAAAAAACTCATATCAAGTTTGGTATTTAAAACATCGTTTTTATGGTATGCTATCCAAAACACATACTCAGACACATACACTGACCTTTTTCTATTTTTTTTAATCAGATGAAATATACAGATCGAATTTTGGATGGGATACAATAGATACCTTCCCCACACACTACAAACACAGAGGAAGTGAAGATTATAACAATTATAGTTCTTTAGATTTTCTCCCATGCTTTGCAATACTGTATTTTTCTCTAAATAGGTAATGGTGTTGTAGTCTCCAAATCAGCAATTTTTGACGATTTCAATAAAGGATAAATTCAAATATTTACTAAATATTATTTTACTATAAAAATAATTTCACAAACAAACGTTTGATCAGCCTTAATACGTACAACATTTTGTCTGTGAAAGTGAAGAAAATGAACAAAGCTACAATGAAATATAGTTTTTTTAAAACGATGTCTAGCTGTAAATAGGTTGAAAGGTATTTAAGTAGTATAAATCTGTATTTAGCCTAAACATTTCTACAGATCATCCATTCACGTCTTGCGAATTTTGAACTTGTCTATTTCATCACTTTTTATTTGTGCTTCTAAATTTTGGTTATCTAGCCATTTATATTACTCTTTTCACTAAACTGTAAACTTTTTATATTCGTGTATTTTTATTTAGGAACCTGTTTTGTTTTTCATTCTTTCTGCAGATTTAAGATTGTTTATTCTACGATTCTAAGTGTTTTAAGTTTGTAATATATTCTAGAAATGTGTTTTCTAATACTATTTTACATAATAGGGTATTTCTCTTGAAAGTCAAAGACAGATTTACCTAGGCTTAAAAATGTATCTTTGTAGATATTTTTCAGTTTTCAAATTATCTACGTAGAATTAAACGTTTAAATGAAATTATCTTCCTAGGTTGATCCTTGGAGAAATTTAGGTTTCATCAAGTGAGTTGAAAACAGTCCCTTACAATTCAAAAGGCATTATTACAAACAGCTTTTGAAAAACTCTCAAGACAGCAATTATTGAAACAATGAATCTAGGGATTCTCAAAATACCTTAAAAACTTAGTCCAATGTTTATATAAAGAAACAAAGATCATTATAAACTATAAAAGAAGTATCACAAAAAATAAATAATAGGTCAAGCCGTAGATAGGAATACTGCTATCGCTGCACTGTTTATTTAATAACTACTTCATTTAGCGGTTACATTAGGCTAGAAAACGTGGCCTAAAGGATACAAAACACCTGATTTTCTGTGGGTTAAGACATCTTAATTCCTCCAAATCTGCTTGTGCTTCCTACTGTAGATAAAATATTTTGTATTGGCAATAAGCATGAACTATGAGGATATTTCGAAACTACTCTTGAACTATAATCTTATAAAAACACCACTGGTACCGATAGGGAGAATTCTATGCCACTATGCTTACTAACCAGTATAGAGGTTAAATAGAACAGGGCACTCTGTATAAAGGCTTGTAGGAGAATATTGCATTAAATATTTGAGAATCGAATCTTAAATATATACCCTCATAGATTAATTACAGGTATATATTTCAACTTTTCTCTATACACACTACGTACATAGTGTACAGAGAAGATATTGTATTCCACCCAAAAATTCCATACCGAGATTTCACTGGAAATATATGTTTTGAGACCTGAGTCCAAAAAAGGATTTTTAGAAAATGTCCGTGTCTGCCTGTCTGCTTATCAATGTTTGTGTGTCAAAAACGAAAAGTCCGCTAAATGCCTAACTTGGTATTTATGTTCAGTATCCAAGGATGCGACACAAAGATTTCCAAGAAAATCCCCCAACCCCAAACTACTATTTACATGGAAATATTTTCGAAAATTTTTATTTATTCAAAAATGGATCTAATGATTTTGATGAAAATGTCGTATATTAAATATATTTAAATGACAAATAAAATGCCTATCTTGAATGTTTTAGGAATTCCTCTAAAGACCTCTTTATTCTGGATGAATTTTGCCGAATTTTGCATAAATAGTAAACCGTAAGACAGACAGAAACTCACTCAATAGTAAATGTAGAGCTCGTTAAAACACATAATTTATGTTATATATTTTTTTTCTTGGAGTTTATTGTTTTTTTTAGATATTCCTTGTTATTGGTTTCAGCTATAAACTACTTATACTTTACCTATATAGGACTTTGTCAACTCCTGTTCATACAAGGGAACTTCAATCACATAACTAGCTTTTGACAATCACTTTAGTCTATGTTACTCCCTTATTTCCCTTCTACTTACATGCAAGCAAGTGATAAGACGTTTCCTGCTAATTTTTTTCTGGATTAGCATGAAGTAAATAGAAGAAAAAGTTTTTAACACTAATTTGTTGTAGAGATGTAGAGAAAGTCAGGTGAATGGAACACATCAGATTATTATTTTCTGTAAATCAATAGGTGTTGTTTAATTTGGAAAAATATAACCTGCCGATGTCATCAAATACTGTGCTAATTTGTGGAACTCTTAGAAACTTATAAGTCCTGCCTTGTATAAACTATGCTTCTCTGAAAACATGGTCAGCAGCGTTTCATTCTGAAACAATTTTAGCCAGAACAATTTGGTCTTAATTTCATAGTGACTGCAATTGTTCATAGGTTCAGTTTATGTCTCTCAGTGTTTTTCAGGCCAGTCACCTAGAGAACTGGTAACGGTTAGGTGGAGCCAGAGATTGATTACCTTATGGTGTAACCCTACGGAGGGAAAAAACTCTATTGCTATCTAGGAGAATTGATCATTTAGGCACATTAGTGTGGACATCAATTTAAGGACTTACTGCTACTTAAAGAGCTCGATGAAGATATCATTTAGTAATTAATTTCACCGTGAAAGATGATGAGCGGGTTGAAGAGAGTCAGTTGCTTCAGAGTACCACCGGAGAACATATCTTCCAGCATCTAAGAGAGGTTTTCTTGACTAATAATACATCATTTATTTGCGAAGAATGGATGCTTTCTTCAATCTACTTCCACCAGTATATTCTTCTACGAGTAATTTTCCTTTCAGAATAATTTCCCAAACATGCTGCTTCTCGTTAAAATATGAAATGTTTCTTAATATGTCAGCAAATTTCTTCAGCTGCAGCCCAGCGAAGTAGCTAATAAAATAATGCCAAGGTATAATTTCTCAACTGAAGGAATTATGAATGTTAGTTGAATGGTCTTTGAAAACCATGCTAATTTATGGTTAATTTTACTAATATTTTCTGAATGTACTTTGAAACATTTTACTTCAGGAGATTTTTTTTCTTCCAATCTTTGATTTTCTGTCCTCCTATATAGTTGATGAATTTGAGGAACGAGTAAATGAGAGTGGTTAATATTTCTATAAGACAATTAATTAACGTGACGGACTTGAAATAACTAGCATTGTAGAATAATTCGGTAATATTTAGAAAAACAGAAATTGTTAGCAATTTATAAATATTTGTAAGATGTATGTAACGTTTTCCTACAAATGTTCATACTCCTACTCAGTTCTTCCATCTCCATTAATCCTCTTTATGATGTCCTTCATAGGGCATTATTTTCTTTATTGTCTCGATTAATGTTTAAATAGTTTGACCGTGGCATCTAGATTACAAGTGATAGATTATATTCTCAACTTATCAGACTACTTTTATCATATCCTTTGGCATTCATCCGTACAACTTGTAATAGCGTTTCCTTATTTGTCTGTTACTAATTTTAAAATGATAATTGAGATTATTCTCCTTTTATATACCTATATATTTTTTCAGCTTTACTCACTCTACTAGCATATTATCATTCATTATATCCCACTTTTTTCATCGGTAGCTTAGCGCTGATTTTGCTAGATAAGATCTAAGAATATATAATGGCATTATATTGGATCTTCGTGACATTAATATTTTCTGAGAACATTCTTAATGATTTGACGTTTCTGCACAGTAATAGAACTTTTATGGACTAATTTCAGTTGTTTGGATTTAAATCAGATTTTGTTATTTGTTCTGAAGCAATTTATAGTTTTGTTACTAGAATGCTTAGTTACGATATGTTGACTGACACTGTGATTTCTGTTTAACATCAATTTCAAAATATTTTAGATTTAAGTATGGCAACGCTTTAATAATACCTCCCTTAAAAAGAACATCTGTTGCTTCATTTTATATGGCTGCCCATATGAGAAGGAACTCATTTTAAGTATATTCAGCTCTAAAATACAGGAATTAAGCTTTTGTAAAATACCTATCTTCAGCTTGTTTAGCAGGATTGTTCATAAGTAGCTTCCTCTGTAAATATATATTGGTATTATAATTTGTATTGTATATTTATATCAGGTTATAAATTGGATTATTTCGTAATCTAAATACTTATTTTAACCGCATAAGGTATATCCATATTACGCATTTTCACCGTATATTATCGACTTTATGACCAATTTTACCATGTGAAATTTATATTCGAAACGCTTTTGGAGTTTGTCATGAAATTTTGGAGGTTGTGTTTGCTACTTCCATCATATTAGAATCAATTTCTAAAAATGTCCTATGGAATAATGCTGGAAACTTGTACATTCATTCACTACAGAAAACGTTTAAGGAATACAAAAGTAATGTATTATAGCAAAGAAGAGCGAGATATTTTTCTCCTTTGCGAGTTTATATTACTTCCTGTATTGTTTCTATCTTTTAAAATATGCCTGATGCTATCACCAAAGTTCTATAAATATGTTCCAAGTTCTATGACGCATTGTTGGGGTATATTGGTTTACAGTGGTTTCTTGATCAATGACTTTCTAAGTCGCGAATTCACCACTATGGGCGTATGATGACCTGGTATCCGCTTATGGCCTATAGATGGTACCATAGTACGAAATCACGGCTTGCAGACGTGAAACTGACAGAATTTATCCTAGGGACCTTTTCTTTCAAGGTATGAAGTTCTTTTACGGACAAATAAATATTACACAGGAATAAAGGTTTTGCTCGCCTTCTGAAGGAAGCCATGCTAATATTTTTATACACACATTGTATGTACATACGGTCTAGAGAAAGTAATAATGGGCGAAGATAGAACAATGAATAATGAAACAGATTCTAAAAAGGAAGCAAGATTAGCTGTAAAAGAGGTAGAAAACAAATATCCTACTAAAAGATGCAGTGAAAGGAATGGAAAACAATATTTGGAGGAGAAAAAGATTGATAGCACTAAGGTAAGCAATTCTTTTGCACAGTCGAAGAGAAAAGTGGAAGAATGGAAGGAGCTAGGTTTATAATGAAGTTGCTATCTTCGGCAGAAAGGGATGTCTGAATAACTCATTTGAATGACTGTTTACATAAAATATTCTGAGTCAAATAACCAGAGAGAAAATTCCAATCGTGAATATTCTTCCTTTTCTGCCTTTCACAAATTAGTTCTGGTCTCAGTTCAATCTTTTAACTGGTTGTTCTATGTTCTTCTTTCCTTTGGGTTTGAATTGCAAGGCCATCCTTGGAATCCTTGTTTTTCTTTATGTTTCTAGTTTTTACTACCACAATAAAAAGTTCATGTCTAATGTTTGGTATCCTGTCCAGCTTACTGGAACCTTTGACTGACCGTGAAAATTTCATTTCAGCCGTCTGAGCATGGCTCAGATCTTCTCTGTTCATAGCTCAGGAGTCACTACCATAATTAGATCAGGCATACTCATCACCTTTTAGAACTTTGTCTCTTCATGTATTTGGAAGTATTCAGAAATAGCAAATTTATATCACAAGTTTATGTATTCCAGAAGTTTTCAAGGTATTTTATTTAATTATCAGATTCGGACTTCTTTATTTAGTTATTTAAACATATATTTAAACGCATTGTGTATAAACTTTAAATTGTGGTGAAAATAGATTTTGACCTGACGGAGTAAAAACCAAATAGTCATTGTCAGGAATGATTAACATTCCCATTCTTGCATTCGGTTTAGGACTTATTTCCCCATACATTTAAATCATATGTCGCATTTAATATAATTTATAAACGCATTAAAATAGCTGAAAATTTAAAAATTAAAATAATTTTAAATCTATAATTTTGAAACTAATAAACTGAAGAGTCAGTAAAACGCAAAACCTGATTTATAAATTTGGCTGTAAAACGTTGTTGAAGTCAAGACTGATGCAGACACTGTAAGCAAATATTTAAATCTGAATAAATTACAACAAATTATGTTTATTTGACTGGTAACTGTTACAGCCTTGAACAGAAAAATGTACAGTAAACCCATGTAATGAAATGAACAAAAATAAAAGCATTGTGCGACATAAACGGTTTGACAGAAAACCCTTAGCACCACTTTTATTATTCTATGTTTTTTTTAAAACCAAAAATCATTTATGTTGTACAGTGACAATCTGATGCACCATATAACACTTGAAACACTATTTAACTAAGGGTTCTTATGAAAGCTTAAAAACTGTAATAACAGTTTTACAGCAACAATGAATTAAAACACCTGGGTATTAAGGAAATACAATTTTGATTCTAAAATTGCTGGAGGCATAAGAAAACTTCTCTCCTTGTGCTATTAAATTCCTAGTCGCAATATAGTCTATGAAAGATATTCAAAAAGTTTATACGGTATGGACGGATATTTTCGTTACGTTATAAAGTCACCGCAATATAAATTATTAGTTTTTTATTATAAACTAAAATACTGAAAAGAAAGTGCAGATGCAACGATAGGGGATGTATTATATATGTTTCATTAAAATTTGCTTAGAATATTTAAATTGAATATAATATTTAAATAATGATTTTAAAACTTTTTTTTACTCTGCTAAATGAGTAGTTATACAAACTCTGAAGTAAGGTAGGAGATTTTCTGCGCTCTACAATTTATTTTCGTATCTGTTTTATACATTACTTTGCAAACTGTGGATCATGTTTTGAGATTAGATATAAAGTCTAACTATAGGATGTAGATCAAGTCAGAAATTATATTTATTAATTATTTCTGATAATTATTAAGATTATTTTATATTATGATTAACTCTGGTATTGAATTTTTGGGGCGTTAATTTTGCATAATTTACAATTACACATCAGATTCCAAAAACCAATTCGCGCAGTATGCATTCATAAAATATTTATGTATATTAGATTTACAAAATTGCATTAATTATTACTAGAACTTTTTGATAGAATGAAATACTCCTCTGTATAGAAGATGTGAGTAATGAAGTATATCTTTAAGTATGTATATCCTAAACTTGTTTTTGTTAATATGAAATTTCTTTATAGGAGGTGGAAATGAATCAAATAAAACTATATTGTTGTATAGTTGTTTGCAAATTATTTTTGATCTGTTTAATTCCTTTCTGTCTCTATAGTCTTTGTTATGTATATCTACATTTTTGTAAATTTCGCTGGGTTTTTATAACAAATAACAGTAGGAGTAGATTATATTTACAGTCTCTGACAAAATTCCAAACATTTTGGTCAGTGGTTTGTTGAGAATTGATATTCTTGCCACTATAATAATAATAATAATAATTATTATTATTATTATTATTATTATTATTATTATTATTACCTTTCTTTCATAATAAACTCTTTTTGGCATGTATTGAATTCGCCCAGAATATTATTCCAAAGAGTGAAAATAAGCACAGTAAGTTATTTTTAAAATTACTTTTATTTATAAGCTTAACTAATGATCTGAGTGCTTATTTTATATGCACTTCACTTTAATATAGATAAATGCTTCCGAAAGTATTTATTACTCATTTTGCTATAGCCCAGCAACATCTCTAAAACAAAATGAAGAAGTCTCGGAAGCCGTTTTAAGAAAATTCATGGAACACATTTCTTTATAGCCTTTTCTATAAAGACACTTATCAGCACTTTCATAACATTTTTGTGGTCAAGGACACTATTCTTGAGAATTTGTTGCTTTTGAAGGATTTTTAAACCAAATACGAGGTTTGATATTTACGTGATATTTCGTTTTTGAATAATAATACTTCACATACATATGTACTACACCTTCCTAAATTTACCTTTATGCTAGCGCCTTTCTGCCTATTAAATTTCATAATAGAATTTTTAGTGAAATACAATAATTCCTATACTTGCCAAAGATATGCAATGGAAAATTAAAACATTCTCTGCTGTATGGTGGAAATCATAGCAGTAATGAATTATGATCCAAATTTATGCACATTAATAGTAGAAGATTACCTTTTATGGAAATACAATGAAGCAGTTAGGGAGTAAATACTAATTATACGTTCATAGATTTTGTAAGAAATAGATAATTGAGAGGCTTAATGGATGAAATTACTAGTTCTTATTCATTTAAAATTAGCAAATTAGCAACTTTATTTTAATTTCTACAGATACTTTTGATTGGTCATATTTATCACTCATGTTTTTGGTTCATTGTACGTCTTATCTTCTCTAACCCCTGTGTGCAATGTACATTGCTAATGGATAGACAAGGCATTGTATTCTACCGAAAAATTCGTTAACGAGATTTCACCGGAAACATGTTTTGAGACCCCTGATTCAAAAAAAAAATTAGAAACATACCCGCCGTGTGTTTGTGGGCAGTATAGCTAAAAAGCAGAAATCAGTTAAATACCAAACTTAGTATTTAAGTTCAGTATCTTCCAAGGATAGGACACAAAGATTTTCAAGAATGTCCCTCCACCCCAACATACGCTTTATATGGAATAATATTAGAAAATGTTGATCTTCTCAAAAATAGATCCAAAGATTTTGATTAAAATATCATATCATTTTCATGACTTTTATACAACTTTTATGTAACCGATAAACTGTAGGAGATAGACAAAAACTTAATACACAAAAATGTAGAACTCCTTAAAGCACACAATTTATGTCATATACCTTTTTTGTGGAGCTTACCGTTTTAGATATATTCCGAGTTGTTGGTTTCAGTTCAAGATATTTAAAGCCTTTCTCAAATGGAAAGTCATTCCTACCAAGCAAAGAGAACCAAATTTCAATTGTTTCATTTAGCGACTGGCTTTTAAAAGATTCAACTATCGCTTTAGCCTAGTGTATTCCCTTATTTCCCTTATACTACAAAGAAGCAAGTAATAAGATCAATTCTGATAAAGTTTTTCTTAATTAGCATGATGTAGAAAAAAATAAGCTTTCATAAGAAAGTCATGTGAATGTAACAATTCATATTTTTGTGTAGAAACTTTTGTCTATCCCTTACTATTTTCCAGTTACGCAAAAATCATTCAGAATGAAGGATGCTTCAGAGGCTATCCAGAAAGCTACGGATGTACATTTTTTAAATAAATACCTTTAAAATATGGCATTTGCTTAAAATAAGTGTAAGTAATCTGAAACCAAAAACAAGGAATATCTAAAAACGATGAACTGCACGAAAAAATGTATATGACATAAAATGTGTGTTTTAATGTGCTCTACATTTTTTGTCTGTTAAGTTTCTGTCCATATCTTACGGTTTAGCAGCTATGCAAAATTCCACAAAACTCTTCCAGAATGCAGTAGTCTTCAGAGGCTATTCCCAGAAAACTCAAGGTATACATTTTATTTGTCAGGTAACTATTTATTT
Organism: Hymenopus coronatus; assembly: GCA_030762935.1. Taxonomy (NCBI): domain Eukaryota; kingdom Metazoa; phylum Arthropoda; class Insecta; order Mantodea; family Hymenopodidae; genus Hymenopus; species Hymenopus coronatus. The sequence continues at coordinate 54,085,248 of CM060892.1, read as the reverse complement.
TAATCAAAATCGTTAGAGCCATTTTTAAGAAAATTAAAGTTTTCGAAAAATGTTCCATGTAAAGGGTAGTTGGTAGTGGGGGGATTTTCTTGAAAATCTTAGTTCGCATCCTTGGAAGATGCTAAACTTAAATACCATGTTTGGTATTTAACGGTCTTTTCGTTTTTGAGCTATGGTGTCCACAGACACAGACACACACACGCACACACACGGATCTTTTTGTAAAAATGCTTTTTTGGACTCAGGGGGACTCAAAACATGTATTTCCGTGAAATCTCGGTATCAAATTTTGGGTGAAATACAATACCTTCTCTACATACTATATAGATAGTACATGTAGAGAAAGTAAAAATTCAGATCTCGTTTAAACACACAAGTTATGTTATATACCTTCAGATTTTTTTTCTAATTTGATATATTTTGCGCAAGTTCCATAAATTATTTATTTAATGTGAATATTTGAGATCTAGCCTAATGGATTATGCTTTTGAAGGACACTTTAAGGAAACGTTTTCAGACATGTATCCAATAAAGCAGCAAGTAGCTTAAGTGGTATGCTGAACAAAACACTGTGTAATTGCGAATGCGCAACCGACCCATTTACTTTTACCAATATCAACTACAAACGGTTGCCGCTGGACATTACGCAGACCTGTTAGGCCTCGACAGACGATGACAGCATTTTTTAAACAGAGGAATAAGAGCGTATTGACTTCATGTCATTCTGGCACATTCCATTTGTTTATTAAATGCTTCTAAAGCAGCGCAGCTCTTGTTTTAAAGCTACTGGGAGCTTAAATCAGTATTGTTTAATTCCTTCGATTATCGATTCTCCTCTTCTCGGAGATACAAACTTTAGAACACTACTTTTTTAGGTGACAAGACATTTGAACATATATTTCCACTATTCCACTATCACAGACGAACAAGTAGATAAAATATTTGTGTAAATATTGTAAAGATTTCTTTGGTGTTCGAGTAATCTATATATGTGTGAAAAAGTGTGTGTAGTTGTAAGTGCAAGTGTGTGTGTGTGCCCAATGTTTTAAAGATATATAAGATAGATATGTAAGTAATATTTTAAATTCAAGCATTTTTTGACAGCATATACGGTCACCCGACCCATTTGACTCTGTGACGAAAATATTTTATTATTGTAAACTAAATATTATTATTAAAGTCTCTATTGGTCGTGAAATACAGAGCGCTTAATTTTTCTCAGAGGGCTCTTTATTGAGGCTCTATTACGTGCCGTAAATCTACGACATGGAACCAACGGCTCTTCTTCCCTTCCGAAGGAAGCCATGCTAAGGCTTTTTACCCCTAAAAAGGTCCATAGAGGGCGACTAGTTAGGCTGAAATGCGCCTGGATAGTGTAGGGGTAGCGTACCCGCCATACATTCAACAGGTCGCTTATTCGAATCTCGCTTTGGGCGAGTTACCCGGATAAGGTTTTTTTTTCGGGGTTTTCCCTTATTCTGAGAAGACAAATGCCGAGTAACTTTAAGATCCATGAACCCCGAGATCATTTGAGCAACATTTCACCAATTTCATTCCTCGTCTGCTATAACCAATCAGGATAAAGGATGTTAAGCTAACAATAAAGAAGTTACTGTAAATAAAATAAATAATATACAATAATAATCACAAAATTACACCTTTTCCTTATTATATTTATATTGATACAATGTATATATATTGTATTCCACCCAAAAATTCGATAGTAAGATTTCACCGGAAACATGTTTTGAGGTCCCTTATATCTAAAAAGCTTCGTGTGTACTACCTCTCCCAAGAATGGCGCACAAAGATTTAGAAAAAAAGAAAAAAGTTTTTCGAATCATATCATTTTCCCTAGCTGTTGCACTTATAAACTATTTTTTTTTATCTATACATCATATTAATCGAGAAAAACATTAGCAAATTGTGAGTAGAATGGAAGTAAAGGAATATACTAGTCTAAAGCGATAATCAAATATTTCAAAAGATGGTCTCAATGTGAAACAAAAGAAGTTGGGTTCGTTTTGCTGGTCCAGCAATAAAACAACTAAGACGAAACGAAAGGAGAATTTTGATTATGAAGAGTTAACACAGTATTAGATTGAAACCAACAACAAAGAATATCTGGAAAACGGCTAATTCCACAAGAAAAATGTGCGAAACATAAATTGAGTTTTAATGACATTTACATTATTTGTGCAGTAAAGTTTTGTCTGTCGCTTACGGGACACCAGTTATACAAAATTCAGCAAATTTAATTCAGAATAACAATGTCTTCAGAGGATATTCCCAAAAATTTAAGTTATACAATTTAATTGTGATATAAATATATTTAATATATGGTATTTTAATCAAAATCGTTACAGGCTCTTACGATTGTGATTGAAATCCCCAATATTTTAGGTATTCACATCACAAATAATACCGCCTGCGGTGCCATTAATAGTTAAAGTGGGCGTTAAACACTACCAAAAAAATCACAAATAAAACGCATATCTTGAATTTTATGAGAATAGTTTCTGAAGATCTGTTACTCCTGGATGAGATTTTCTGAATTTTGGATAACTAGTTAATCGTAGGAGAGAGAAAAACTTACAACACAAAACATGTTAATCTCTTTAAAATACACAATTTATATTTATATTTATATTTGTTGTAGAATTGGCCCCTCAAACGAGGACACCTTTCGTTTCATCCCATTTGTTTTACTGGCAATGCATAGCGAACCGAATTTCAATTGTTCATATATCGACCTGCTTTTAAAATATCTGACTAGTGTATTCTTCTAAGCAGAAGGGAATTAGGAGGATGTAAATAATAAGATAATTTTGCTAATGTTTATCTCTATTTGCATAATGTAAATAAAAATAATAATCGTTTGTAAGGATAGCTTGTTTACAGAACAGTTAGAAAAAATCATATGAATGGAAGACATCATATTTGTCCCTCTTTTGGACATTCTACTGTAGAACCCCAATATTTTTCACCTCACTTATTGCACCAGCTTTATTTATCATAAATTGCAAAGGAATGTAACCTCCTTTCAACCCAGACTCTTAGTTTGCCATATTCAAAGTACAGATTTTTTCTAAGCTTAGTCTTTAATTATTGTTAAGAGTTAATTTTGATTTACCTTCCTTGTTAGTGCCATTTATCTGTCCTGCAAATAAACGTTCTTACAAAATATTTATTGTTGATCTAAATGATGCTAATGGAGATAAACATTAGCATAAATGCTCTTAATTGCTTCCTTGTAAGTAAAAGTAAAAGTTGATACACTAGACTAAAGCCATATACAGATCTGTTAAAAGCTGGTTGCTAAGTGAAACATTTGAAATGTGATTCTCTTGTAAGGCGAAGAGTAAAACAAAAATGTATTAAATAAACGAGAACTTCCCGTTAGAATAGAGCTAATAAATTTTCTTTAAATCAATGACAATGGAAATTATTAACTTTACAAAGGTATGCATGTGACAAATTGTGTGGTTTAACAAGACCTACAAGTTTTTATCTATCTCTATCTCTATTCCTTCAGAATTAAGAGGTCTTCAAAGGCTATTCCCAGAAAATTCAAGACTTACATTTCGTTTTTTATTAAAATATCTTAAACATATAGCATGTTAATAGAAAGTGAAAGAGCCATTTCTTGATAAAATTAAAATTTTCAAAAACTCTTGGGGGGGATTTTCTTGAAAACCTTCGTATAGCAATCTTGGAAGATGCTGAACTTTACTAAATATAAAGTTTGGTTATGCTGACACACGGACAGACACACACGTTTCTTTTTCTAAAAAGCTTTTGTTATTTAGGGGACCTCAAAACATATATTTAGGTTAAAATCACAAATATAATTTTTAGTAGATTACAATACCTGTTCTACGTACCATGTGTATAATAGAAACGCGCAAATCAAGTTAAAAATATTAGCTTTTAATCCATTGCTATTTTGAGTTTATTTCTTCATATATTTTTTATAATGTTGTGTTCTTTAATGCTAAATGAAAATAATTATAGTTATAAATAGCATTTTCAGCATTATTTTAACTGATTCAGTAAACAAAAGAGATATAATATGACTGACTGCTTCTTAAATTATATTTCTTTATAATTGTGTTATTAGCAGCATTTGCAAGGCAAAACGAAACATATTTATAAATATCTATGGTAAGCGATGAAAGTAAATACAATAAATATTTATTTTTATCATTCTTATTCTCTTAATATGTTAAATTAATATACATTTACGTATAAATATTCCAGAATGTAGTGTCTGAACAGGTATGTTTAGAAAAGAAAGAAAGAAATTAGGCAACTTGCTATAATGCGAACTGGTGTTTTACTATTTAATTGCACCCATAGTTGTTTGTGAAATATGTTGGACTCCAACCCTTTTAACACAGTTTTCTTTTTCAGGATCTCATTTCGTTTCCTTTGCAATTTTGTAATATAAAATGTCATTTATTCCCAAGCCAACCCCTTCCTTCATTTCCCAAGCCCTTTCATTTCCTTCCGTCGTCTTGTTACGTAGATGTCACAGTACGGCATATTGACAGGAATGCCAGAGAAAAAAATAACAGGCCATTTTTATTCCACACTCCAATCTCCCACTTCGTCTCTCTCTTTCTGGCGTCATCCTGTGCGAAAACCTCTTATGCCACATTTTTACAGTAGATCCTCCAGTATTACTTCCTATGAAAACTGTCGCGCACAGTAGGGAGAAAAAAAAAAGTAGATAGCTTACTCAACGTCGAAATGTACGTGTGGCACGAAGTAGTAAAGGGACATTTCAAATTATATATACCTGTGGATGGGGAAAGGCAGAGGAATGAGAAGAGGAAAAAGGAATAATAAAAAAGGGTTAGCGCACTGGGGACCACCAGCGTCTCTCTCTACCCCACCCTCCGTACGCTCCTGACCGGGAGGGAGGTATGTACGTACGCTTTGCTGAGCTTCTACTGAAGCCTTGAGCAAAGACCGTGGGAGACAGAGACGGATGGTCCAGTCCCCTCTCTCCACGCACACACGCACGCACAAGCACGCACACGCACGCACTTACACGCACACTACGTACCTCCGTGGCACCTACCTAACTCTGGGACGATGGCCGGGGATATAGCGAGGTGCAATTATTTTCGCGAAACTGTTGCAAGCTGTCCGGCAAGGACCGGTTTCGAATGTTTGGAATAGGCGTGGTTCTCCCCCCTGCAGCCCATTACACCCCCCCCCTCCAAGCCTTTCAGCTCTCACCCATGACCATTTTAGCGATTCCGTCGCGATGTGATCGTATAGGGTGTATCCCAAAGAACATTCAAATATCAATGGTCGGGATTATTGGAATATAAAATTCAGATTCAGTATTTACTTCTAAATGTATTCTTTCATTCAGCTGTGTTTTCGAAATGCTCGGATCCAAGAACATTAATTTGGAGCACGCTAGGAGCACAGTGATTATATTTCCATGCAGCTATGCAGGAATTATTTTTATATTCTCATACTATTGAAGTTTTTTTTGTTTGCTCGCGTACCCATAGCGTGACTTCATTTTAACTAGAGTTCTGAAAGCAAAGAAATTACTTTGCCATGCAAACGCAATTCAGAGTCAGGTGTACAGCATATATTTATTCCATGACAAAATACAGGTGTTAAGAGATTTCTGAACACTTTCAGAACATGATGCTATATCATAAGAGGGCACTACTAAAAATTGGTGAAATTCTATTGAACTGGATGACTCTCTTCCAAACGGCACTCAAATCCTAATTTTTATAAATCCAAGTTTATGTTTAATACCATTAGTTAGCAACCTAAGGAATTCTCTATCAGTTAGCTTCAAGTTAGCTACACTCAAATCATCAATTGTTAAAGTTATATTGCTTGCATTTTACGTTTAAATTTATTAATATTAAAAATATACTTAAACCTACTTAATTAAAAATCACTTTACAAAAATTACAATTTATTCCAATGAATAAAAATTTTCCTAAACATTAAAAATAATATAATTCAAAAATAATTAAATAAGATTTTAAATTAATTATTTTTACTATAGTAAATTAATACTGTGAAGGAAATTTAAAGGATTATAGTATAATATAGTAAAATATTTTATTTGAATAAAGAAATATTATTTTGAGTCTAATATAGTAGCACGCTTAACCCCCCTCGCCCCGTATTTAGGACTGACATTCCCCTAGAACTTACAAGCGGATGCCTAGAGGTCAGAAACCTGACGGAAAGCCACCAGCACGTGACCACAGAATCTGGAACCACTGGTCGACCCCGTAGCCACATTGGCGTGAGGAAGTGGATGATATTAAAAGTGATGGTGGAATGATGTCGGGGAAAACTGGAGGAGCCGGAGAAAACTCGACCAGACGCCGCTTCGTCCACCACAAATCCCATATGTGGACGCTTGGGATCGAACCCGGGCCGCCTATGTAGGTACTTAATAGTTTAATAAATGTATTTAATGTTTATAAATATTGTTCATTGGTTTTTCCGGATGATGGCAAGCTTTTATCAAACCTTTCAACATTTACTAAATATAATATTGCATTAATTTGTTTTAGGTTTACTTAAGTAGTTAAAAAAGTATGATTTGATGTCATCATACAGAACTACACTGGCAACCATGTGCTACTGACGGCAGGTAAACCGTGGACTCTCACGAGCCTACAGAGAACGGGGATTGGGGTGCTTTATTTGGAATGTTACAGTGTGTAAAATATAGTAACAATTCAATCTATTCCCTATTTTTCCGGCTTTATGAATGGAAATTCCATAGCCTATTAATTACTTAATTAAGAACTAAGAATTCAAAGTAGAAGAAAATGCTTTTCATTTCAAATTTGAACCTTCTGAATAAAATAATAAAACATTCTGTACTACAATGAATTCAGAGTTTAAGTTTCAAGGTATTATTTATTTATTTATTGAATACCCAGAAACAGAAAATAAACACTTTGTACAGTGCAAAGGCAATAGTTTTTACAATTACATAAATTACATATTATTAAACAGTTCGATCTTTATGGTGAAAGCTTAATGAAAGTTTATGATGAATTAATATTAGTAAGTGAGAGTAACAATAATTTATTTTAACATATGAAGTAGAAGGTCTGCCAGCTAATTTCATAAGTTCAGGTGAACTTTTAGGGTATATTTTGTGTTCTCAAAACAGGGCATTCAAAGAGGTTTTGTTTAATTTGAGAGGAGATATAGAACAATGAATATTCATCTGGAACATTGATCTTAAATGTCTTGAAATATTACTAGAAATCACCATGGCCAGACAGGAACAATTTTAAATTTGTTTTCTTATTTCGGCAAAATTAATAGTACAGTTATACATATAAGATATTATGTTCTTGGTATTTACAGGCAAAATTATTTTCAAAATACCTTTTAAAAGAAAATCCTCAATGGCCTCATTTTAAATATAATATTATGTGAACCGAAAAAAATTAACCATAACAAAAACTTAGTTGACTGAAATAATTGGAATATTCTATCTTGAAATGGTACAAGAAGCCTCTAATATGTAAGGAGAGGTTTAAATTAAAATGGTAATTTTTATTAGATAATTAGTTAATTAAGAGAAAATATGCAACAAAATATATATTAAATGTATGACTAGAATATAAACTACAGTTGGTACAACAATATATCCAATTACAGAATATCCAGTATCTAAAACTTTCAGCTCTAACATAACGGATGATCAAACTACAATTCAGAGAAATCTTAAGAATATCATTGACATTTCTTATTTTAATAACTTAATATAATTATTTACCCCCGTTTGAAAAATAAAGAAATTTGAGGTTTGAAGGCGAAAGGTAGTACGAATATATACACAATATCTTTTACAAGCTATCTAATTTCCATTGGTTGTCTATGCTTCCTGTTGCATTTCTACAAGTTGTTCTATTCTGCCACTGCCCTCCTTGCAGTCCTCTTTTCAGCATGACTTTATCATCTTCATTCATCCATGTCAAGCGTGCTCTTCCTTGCTTCCTTCTATCAGGGGTTCTCCACTAAATAAAATTATATGGCAATCAATATACGGATAAATAAAGGAATGAAACAATAAGATCAACATTAAAAAAATAGCTTCTGATAATGCTAGGATAGAAAAAAATAGAAGGAGCATATTAACAGAATGCAAAGGATGATTGGCAGATTGGAAAGAGATCTGGGTAGAGCTCGTAAGAGGTAGATGGTTGATAGAGAGCAATACAAATGGTAAATTAGCCCATATTTTAAGGTAAGATTTTGTCTTTGTTTAACATCAAACTATCGACTCCAAACCATTCAGATATTTTCTTTATGTAGCTTCAATCATCTTATTCCAATATATTTTAACCATTTTAACATTTAGGATTACTAAGAACTTAGGTAACCCAATCTCAGATATTCTTCCTCGTTCAGTTCAAAGCAATCTACTCTCTTTTAAACGAATCCGGCGGTTTCGAGAATGATTACGAATGATTTATGAATGATACCTGGGAAAAAATGTAGGATTAACTATATATTAATTGAAAACCAAACAAAAGTTCTTGTAACAGTGTAAGCAAACGAAGTCAGCTGGACTTTTTTCTGGAATTTACCTATTGAGTCTCTCTATATCATTGCTGCATTTACCAGTACGAATTTTACCAAAATTAAAAGTTTTTTACAGATTGGATGAAAATATTGTGAACGATTTTAAGCCTAAACTTCTCTACAAATTCAAAATCTTCTCGGATTTTGAATTAACACGTCGCCAGGAAAGCTTTAGTTCTTATTTCTCTACAAATGTTTCATTGTATACTGGATGTAAGACCATTTATAAGACTTATAATGTGGTCGCTCTGAGACCCAGGAGCTCTGCGACCTAAAATAAAGAATAAAAAAAGAACTAATTTGATATTTATGCCAGTTAGTCTGGAGAAATTCAGCATGTCAATGTGCCTTGGCGTGATGAACCTAAAATCTTACATTGATAATAAATGAAAATAGTGAGTCATTTATGTGATTTAATTCGTTTGCCAAAAGCAATTATTTCTTTTCAAAATGTAGGTAGATATAGTATACTATTCTAACTCTCACTCTCAGCAGCAAATATTGGTGCAAGCGACATTTTTATACATTCTTTAACATATGTGATAAGTTTTTTTTTTTAAATTTTGAACCATATTTTGAAATAAATTATGTTTTAAAAACTGGAAATTTTACTTGGGATTAGCCTAAATATATTAGCAATTTTATACATTACTTTTGATGAAATAGATGTTCAATGACACCTTGTTTGACTGCAAACAACTGCTTGAAGAGTTTTTAAATATTCCTTAACTATTTTAAATTCTAGTAACCCTCAGGCAATATAATGAATTCAGGAGTTGGCATTGCTTTTTTGTTTCCCTAATAACAATTTGGAAGAATATGCGACTTCAGCTCTTCATGTTTTCCACGTAGAAAAGAAAATCTTGGTATCGGCAGTGGTAACCTTGTAACGACTAGTAGTATTGTATTTTAGGATCATTCTCATACCTTCAGATGTTTAAGAATATAAAATGTTGAATAGACAGAAAAGGTACTCAGAAGGTGCTATTTACAACAAATGGATCTTTTCCCTCCTCCTTTACTTTCAATATATATCACATGCGATATCTGTCTAATTGGGTTATATTAGGACGCAATATCTCAGAATTTTATGCATAAGCATCTAAACTGGTCACACATTTGTAGAACGACGAAATTTAGTGTCATTTAATTATATTTTAAGACATTTTTAAATTTGGACATACGGTCTTTCAAGCTCATCATTTATTTACCGTTAGCAACACAGTACAGTTATACTTTTGCTAGACATTTCTCCATAGTTAGAATTTATTGCATCCAACTTGTTATACTGTTGGTATGCAGTTTTTCTCGAATTCACACAACAATTTTAAATTAGGTACCCAACTCAGAGGCATTTCCATACACAAAGAGAAAAATTAAAACAGTTACTGTAAAGCTGAATATCGAAATAAATTTTAAAATCGAAATTTAGAAATGCAATTACTGGAAATATTTTCCACCTTCAACAACCATTCGCTCATAAGTTCAACCAACCCAGTATATTTGGATCCCTCAAAAATTGGCTACCAATATCATAATGAAGAAAATATGTTGGTTCTTACCTGGTAGTTTTATAACCACAAAACATGAACTTCCATCTTGAAATGCATTCAGGAAAGAATTTGAGATTCTTTTAAAACATGTTTCCACGTTGTTTCTGCTGTGCAAGTAACTGAAAATAATACAGTGTATAAACTACAACCCACAAACAGACTGGAAGTGGAACTCAAAAGAAGAATTGCATATTGTCATGCCATTGATCAGAGTCGGGTTAGTTGTTGACCAGCTATAATGAACCATGTTTCTATGTTCATCTGAATTCATGTTGTAGTTCCGCAATAAAATTCATCTTCTTCTGCATTTCAAGGATTAAGCAAGAATTCCTGTTCGGGTTTCAAAATAGCTCCGACTATTCTCCCTTGTTCTCCTTTAGATCTATAGTAAAATACTTGTGTTTGGATCCTCTCTGGTGACATTCTGTCGACATAGTCTCTCCATTTAACTCTAAAACTTTTAATATTTACTTCCATAGAAATTAGCGTTAACTACTCTGTAATTTTATCTAAAAGACGACATCCTTTTCCAGATCTTAAAAGTATCATTACTTCTTCATAAATGTTGGGGATTGTAAAGAGCTTGAGACATGTGTATGTTGCTTTAAAATCATATAATACAATTACATTAATATATACAAGGTGAATCAGCTAAAACTTGTCCAGCAAATGTTCTGGAAATTGAAAGGCTATGAATGAAACGTTTCCACAGCATTGATTGGTAGGCAGGGGCTCGTACTTTAAGCCTGTTCCCCTGTGGTTTTTGAGCAAAAACATAATTTTAAATGAAACAATGGCTTATCAATATGATAAAAGTAGGGAAAATTAGAATGTTTATGGTGTTTATTGCAGAATTCTAGTGTAACTACAAGAAATAATATCTTGAAAAGTTTCCACACCGACAGTTGTTTGCTCCATTCAACCTGCTTAATTGTTAGGTCTGATGTTATGTTTGTTTTCATCGTGTTTTTTGTTCATTGATTGCACTACGACATTCTAGTCAGTTTGTAATTGTTCAAGCAGAAGGTCGTGAGTGGAAGATGGGATTTACCAATACAGAAAAAGCCAAAATGCTCATAGTGTATGAAAAGTGTAAGACTAATACAGTTCGTTCTTGTATTGGATATACGGAATCATACATGCAATTATTTGTCAGCCTCTTCAATGAGTTACGTGAAAGTGGTAGTGAACACCTAGAAAACATAACGAAACCAACAAGGGACTATAGAAGAGGGAGAAATGAATTTTTCAGCTGTTGTTGCAGTAGATCCGCAATTACTTCCCAAACAATCGCAGGTGGAAGTGGCATGAATCAGGCAAGGTACTTCTATTCGCCATCAAAATAGGTGACATCTCTAACATACCTTTCTCCATCAAGAGATGCATTGAAATAATTTTGAGAATCGTTGAAATTGGACATTAAGATATGATACTGCAGATTCATCATGCATCTTGCTTAGCGATGAAGCAACATTTATTAATCATGGACAAGTAAACCGCAGAAACATGCAGTATTGGTCTGTTGACAATCCCATTGACTTTTTTAGTTTGCAGACTAGGAGGAACCTATCATATCAATATGATGGCTGATAAACCCATAATGCACGAATTATTACAGCGTGTCTTCACGGATTGTTTCCAAATCCTTGAATTGGACGAAGAGGACTTGGCAGATCCATTTAGATTTGACACTTTTAGATATTTTTCTGTGGAGAAAGCATGCAAGCCACTGGAATATATAACTCTTTACCGTTTGCGGGAGCAACATCCGACCTGCTACCAATTGATACTCCGCCAAGGCAGCTATCCCATTGGTATATCGAGAGTTGGATCATCCAGTATAAAGCCAAAAGCTAAAAACATAAATATATATTTAACATAGTATACAGCAGATGAGCTGTCTCAAACTTTTAGGATATTACCTAATTGCGATAAGTAGCATTTATAACGATGTCAAGCTTATTTCCTTCGAATACCTTTACCAAGTTCAGCAGGTGAAGCCCAAGATTTTATTCTACTCCTTTGGCTGTGTTGTAGCATTAATTCAGGCACTTTTTCGAAAGATCAACATTAAAATATATCAAAGAGATAACAACTATTGAAAGAAAACAGTGACTCATTAAAGTGGAAGCGGGCCAACCACTGAAAATGCTACTTATTTATTTGTCAAAAAAGTGCACAATTCTTAAAGATAACTTTGGACAGTTCAAAGTATATACTTTACATAAAGCATTTATTACACAGTACTAATTTCATTTCTATAAAAATGTACTGTGAATGCCTATTTCATATATAAGTAACCACAAGAAAATAAATCTGGAAGTCGATTTGGGAATAATGCTTATTTAAAATAAAACTTCAGATAAATGTAGTGAAATATCAAGAGAACGATATATTCATAAATATCTGTGTCTTAGAAATAAGCATAGAATGAAAACATAGTATCCAAAAAATAATAATCAATTAATGAACACCCAAAAGAAAAACAAGGATTAAGTATAAATTAAATAGTTAATATAACAATAAATATTTTATTTAATTTTATATTGACACTCAGCTGTTTGAAAATCATTCTTTTTTATATTAAAATATCCTACTGGGTCTACAGCTGTGAGCTTCCTTACATTTTAAAATCACATGCGTTATTCATACAGTTTTAGATTCATTCTATAAAATTGCCTAGGATATGTTAGATATTTTATTCTAATATTTGTTAATTTCAAAAAATATTTAAATTTCACTCTACTACAAACACGTACTTACCATTTATTGTATTTTTATATTTTGCTATCTCTGATTATTTTCCTGGTATATCTTTCATATTTGGGAAGTAACTCGCTTCGAAAAAATGTGTACATTTATGGCAATAACATTAATAACAAACCATTTGTTAAATATTTTATTATTCTGCGCTCCTAACTTCACAATAAATAAAAATCTGCTATGTAATACTTACTATTTTATGATTTTAATTTATCCGGAGCATATTAATAATAGAAGAAGTTTTGCCATTTTAAAATTCAGAAAGCTCGCTAGCCCGCTCTACCAACCTATCTCTCATAAAGTAGAATAAAGTAGCAACTAGCGCAGATGAAGTTGAGGTAGATATGTAAAATGTCTATTTATGATTGCATAACCATTATTTCCTTTAATGCTTATTCACTAGTTAATGTACTGTCTCGCCTGAAAACAGTATTTGTTGTGATTGTTTAAATAAAATACATAGATATATTTTCACCAATTTTCTGAATTAGTTATAGTGACTACTTTCTTACAATTAGTATGTTATTTTGAACAAATCAAGCGGACATCCCATTGCCTGGCTAAGAGAGTATTATCTTTAATTTACTGATAACTTTTTACCACTTTGGAAAGAAATAAACACTATATTAAAAACAGTGTAATTTATTTTCAGTAATGAAAAATTAATATGTTTTAAAATATTTTAACTATGCCTTAGAAAATCTATTTTTTCTCATTTGTGAATAACACTGCTGAACTTGATTCTTTGGTAGTATAAGGTTGGCATGTTTTCATAACCTCAAATTATAACTTAATTAGTTCCTCCGTTTGTACCTCCTTTAAGCAAATGAATGTGGCAACGTTTTTGTGTAAACACAGGAGAAAGAATTTATTAAAAAATTCTGCTGCCTTAAACTGAAGTCTGCCGTACCATGATGCAGCACATTAAAAATATCAAATACAGACATAAATAATTTTTATACATTCAAATATAATATTCTTTATAAAATTGTGCCATAATTTCTGACACATACTTCAATTCATAAATAACAGGACTAAAATTACAACATTAATTCCTAAAGATAGATATATAATTTCAGAAATGTCGAGACATTAAATTTCGTACAAGTGATTTTTAATACAGGTCTTCTAAATTTAGGTCCATAAAATATGGCATTAAGATGTACGCAATACTTAGTTTTTGGAGAAGGTGGTGTTCTAAATTCAAAATTAATGATTTAAAATAGAGTGGAAGATGTTGCTTTATTAATAACAATTAAAGGAATATTTAATTTTGAGTGATGAATTCTATTTTTATTTAGATGGTATAATAGATTTTCATGAACAATTTTTAATTTCATTTTAATTGTTTAGCAGAACTTCGGCATCATTACCAGTCGCTATAGTTGCTGTCTATCCCGTAACATGCTGCAATAATTTACTGTAAGAATGTGACTGCAAGAAAAAATATTAAGCATTTCTGTGTTACATTTTAAATGTATAAAATCATTGCCATAGTTAATAGTTCACATTTAGTTGAAACGTTATGCGATCTTTTTTATCTATTGACAAAATTGCTTTTGCTCGTTTTCATGAAGTTATATCTAATATATTTTTAACGCATTTATTTAAAGTCGCTAAACTGCATGGAATACATGGGATACAGCATATAACGTTATACAGCACATATTTTACAATATTTAAATAACTAAATGAACATTCCCAAAATAAAATATTTAACAAATTTACAAACTTGTGCAATGAGATTACATTGCAAGGTAGTTCTACAATAATTTGTTTCTAATATCGTGGTGGTAATATTATTTTCTTTCCATATCCTTAATAATTTGATGCAAGTATTCTTCTCTTCCCGTGAACAAGGTTTGTTGTAGGACCACTCAAGGTATATACAAAAATAAATTAATGTTAAATAATTAAGTATTCCAAACCTTTGAAATTCTTCAAATTGTTTTCAACGGCAAGTAATGCTTATTGATATATACTAAGTAATGGGTACATTACAATAAGTTGAAGCAAAATATGTGAGAACCAATAATGTTATCAACTTAAATGAACCCAATTGTCAATAACTCTTTATAACATGTATATGATGTATATTTTGAGAATTCAATGAAACCTTGAAGAGATTAAAACTTAATATCATATGAAAATTGGAGTATTGGTTTGTCGGTATTTATTTAAAATTAAAATCCAGTTATTTTAAGTCTCGTGTGAATTTTACTGCTTCCTAGGAGATTCAAAAGCTCAGATCCAATTTTCTCGTTAGTCACAGTATGGATGAATCCTTCATCTTATTTCCACATCAGTTTGTTTGCTTTAGCCATTCTTGTGTATATTCTAGAACGTGTCAATAGGTCTTTGAAAAATCAAAAGTATTCATTACTTCAAAAATTAATATTAATTTTAACTATGTTCTATCACGTTTTGGTAACAATAATCGGAAATGCGCATTAAAGTTTATGTGAACTTTAAAAAAAAATAATTGTATTGTATAAATAGTGTTGACGATTAAATAATACACATAACAGATATTTGAGGATTCTATTATTTGAAATTTCAGGACACAAACATCGACATTTTAACTTTCAATATTTAGTTATTAATATGATTGTGTTTATACACATAGGATACATTTAACCTTGTTTTTAAACACGCTTCAATAAAATAAGAAATGTTCTAAATGATTAACGCTACTAGTTTTTTCTGAACATAATAAATATATGCTACATTAAAATATCTTCAAATACTGCTAATTTATATTTATATTTTAAGCTGTAACATTTAGCAAATTTTCTCAAAAGTTTATTATTTGTTTCTGAAGAACAATAGATACCTTTAAGATAAATATATATCTGTCATTGTATTGTGTGTACCATTTTGAAAATGGAACAGCAGATCTTTCATATTAATTTTTCTTTTTTGATTTGACGCAATCAGTATCAAGTTTAAAACATACCATAAGGGAGATTAAAATCTTTATCCAACCAATCTTAAATCTACAATTTATATGCAAGTTTTCTACGTTTACTGATCTATCTTTATTTAGTAAGTTTATATTAAGGAAAACAGACTAAGCGATATTTAAATTATATCATATTTTGATTAAAATGCTCGGAGAGAAGGTCTGTGTATTAGAAGGGATTGCTAGTGTGTCAACAATTTGTGATGGAAATTAAAAATATAAACTAGGATTAGATACCTTATTATCTTAGTTGTAAAAAAATTTAAATGTATATGTTAAATGCAGTCTGGAAGTTCTATAGACGGTCCTCCAGGCCACGTAGATCAAGGTCGAAGAATTTGTAGCGATTGTTAACGATGTCTAAGTTGGTGAGGTGATGCTCTAGAGATAGAAGTTCTATACACGGTTTTCCAGGGCTCGTAGGGTAAGGTCTAAGGATTTGAGGTGACTGCTAGTGTCCGAGATAGTGTGACGATATTACAGCAGTCTGGAAGTCATATAGACAGCCCTCCAAAGTCAAAAGCTTTGAGGTGACCACCACTGGTGCTGTCTGAGATGGTGTGGTGATGCTTTGGTGGTATGTTTAGTGTAGTTTGGAAGTGCTGTAGAAGGTCCTCAAGAGCTCGTAAACCAAGATCCAAGGATTTGAGGTGATCATTGGTGTTGCCTGAGATGGTGTGGTGATGCTTTGGTGGTATGTTTAGTGTAGTTTGGAAATGCAGTAGAAGGACCTCCAGAGCTCGTAAACCAAGATCCAAGGATTTGAGGTGATCATTGGTGTTGCCTGAGAGGGTGTGGTGATACGTTTAGTGAGTCTGGAAGTCCTGTAGACGTCTTCCAGGTCTCGTAAAGTTTAAGGTTTAAAGCTGACTGCTGGTAGTGTCTGATATGGTGTGATGATAGAAAATGTGTAGAATTCACCTGATACAAAGTGGTGACAAGATACAGATAATGGTATATACCCTACCATTTTAAAAATATAATCATAACAAAGGTCCAAGCCTTCACATATCTGCCTACCGGTTTGTGGATCTTCTTGTTCCTCTTAACCCATAGTTGAGAATTTGCTTAAGGATGATCTTCTGTAAGCACGTTCATCTATTGTTCTCGTAATTACGTACTTTTTTTTCTACCGATATACATTAATTCCGTATATAATCATTCGTAAGTCTGTCTAAACTAACACAATATTTTACAGACTTTAGAAAATTTATTTCTGCAGATCTCTGTCTTTTAACATTCTTAGGATGATGGTGCATTTATCAGATTGCTATTAATGTATAAACTTTCTCTGGTCTCGTTTATTGTTTTCTTCTTTCATTATTCTGTTTATTGTATCATATATATGCTGAAAAACAGGTAATCTATTTGTACTTTGACTGGTATTTTTGTATGCTACTTCAACCCACAAATACTTGTCACCTCTTCTTTTAAGGTAACATTTAAGATAATATTTGTTCTAACACTTTTTCCATGAAAATTCATTATTTTTGCTTTTTGCGTTGAGCTTTTTAAATTAAATGCTTTACTGATTCATACATTGCTCTTTGAAGTTCATTTTCAGTTTTATATATTAAATTTGATCATCTACAAATAGTGCTTTTTAAATAACTCTATTAGTCCTATTGTTCACTTCTTTAATAATGTCGTCCATATATATGGTCTTAGAATTTATTTATTGCTACGTCTCTGCTATACCTGTCAGATACCTGTTAATAACTCTTTATATAATTTTTTCAGTACCTTTACTAAATGATTGAAACGGATTACCCGATCCCAAAATTATTTAACTTCTCTATGGAAATAATGTTCATAATCTGCAAAATTTATTTTTTCATAGGTATAAGCCCAACGGGGAAAAAACTATATTTTAATATAATTGGTGTGCACAAAATGTTAAAATAAAATACCCATTTATAAAAGTGTATAAAAATAGATATATCAGTTTTAGCTACATTGACATTTTGTCTTACCTTAAACAAGATAAGGGGCAATTTGTTTACCTATGTTCATTGCAGATAACTCTCAACGAAGTAAAAGGCATTTGAACAATTTTGTTCTGTTTCAAGTGGTTCTAACATATCCAAAGTATTTTATAATATAGAATCGCACCTTAAAAGTAATCTAATTATTTAATGATATCGCCAACTGAGAAAAATGACTTCAATAAATTATGTTGAAAGAATATTGTTTTTCAACATTTTGGGGCAGCCTTTACTAAAATGTATTAAAACCTACCTCCTCCTTACGTGTTAAACATAGCTTATTAATATTCTGTTTGGATCAGAGTATTATCTTGGAGTGTTACTAAGCAAAGTACACCATTCCAATATTTTAAAATTAAAAAAAAACAAAAAAAAAACTGAATGCTTACTACCATGCGATAGTTCACGAATATGCGTAGTTCGCTTTCACTGTGTGAACTCGGTATTTTTTGCAGCATACTAGAATTACTACATTTTCAGGTATTTCAGTTTGAGAACTACTTTTTTTATATGTCTGGTTTATAAGTTTAAAACAACAAGATCGCTAAAAGCTATACGTAAGAAGCGGAGAATAAATTTAATATAGTTAAAAATAGACAAAAATTAAATCATTCAAACGCTGTCTAAAGAAGTGTCGAAAACATCTTGCGCAGCAAGTGGGCATTTCTAAAACCTCTCTTCATAAAGTTGATAAAAGTTTGAACTTGGAACTGTACAGATGTGACCACTGTTAATGTACTACAACTTCATGACAAGGTGAAATGCCAACTATATCTCAATGGAGATGGAATAGCTTATAACAATTTTATTACTCATACTGTATGTTAAATATCAGTCATGATTAAGCAAAGAACGGAACGGAAGTGCCCCAGTGTAATAAGGTAGTGCCCGGAGCGCGAATACGCGCACCCGCGGCCCGACAATACAAAGAATACACTGTTTTTCGTTATCTATAATAGCATAATAACATACAATTAATTGATAATTGTATATTCAATAATTGATTTTTAAGTAATGTTTGTGGGAAAGGAAAATGCATCCTTACAATATTGCCCATCTTGATTAATTTCTCACGGCAGATGGCAGTAAATAAGCCAAATAATCAAACAAAATACAAAACACAATTCCAAATTTGTATATATACATATATATATATATGTATGATTTATTAATTATTTATTCAAACACGGTTTCCCATGTATGCAGGCTTATCAAAGCATATTTGACAATAGCATAAAAATTGAAATTATATAAAGAAACATAAATCATAACAAATAATCCTGAACTGCAAAGTAGAGGTTAAAGATATGAAACAAAAAAATAAAAAGTTAATAATAATTATAATGAGTAATAATAGAAACAGAAATAATGCGATAAATTGGTGTACAAATGGTAAAGGGGTAAATTTGTTGATCCTTTAATGCGGTGATTATATGTATTATTTTATTCTTCTTCTGACGCAGCACAATCCAATTGACTAGGAAGAACTTGCCTATTTTCTCTAATTTTGTAATACGTACTTATCCAAGAAAATAGAATTGTAGGATCGTAAATAATTTTATTCTCTTCGTTTACTTCTTCGGGTTGGTCTTTTTGCACCTCGATATAATGTATATCTAACCATTATTTCTAGGTAAATTGATTCATTTTACTCATGCTATATTTGTAGCGAATTCCACTCTTGGTTTCCAAATAGATATATACCCATTAGCCAGTCACTTTCGTTTTACAATATTTTTGGGGGGAAATTATTGTGGCAGTGACTGATACAATTGTGGAATAGATAAGTGAGTAATTTTGATGCAGAATTAGACCAGATATGGTTACACACAAATGAAAATATATTAAAAGCTGTTATAAATACAGTTTTATGAATAAGATGAAAAATACTTTTATATATTGATAAAATTATAATAAGAGTAATTTTTACTTTGAGTTATAACAAGCAGTGTAAATGAAAAATGAACCTCAAAAGTACAAAAATTAACGTTTTAAAGGAACCCAAGAATAGTAAAAGTTAGAAGACTAACTATGAAATTAAGATGTAAGATCAGAACTTAATATATTCTCAATAAAACATAGAACTGGTAAATATCTGAATGAAGATGCAACATGTTCAAAATAGCAAATTCAACTTTGCCTACAGTGGCTTTCTGATATCAAATGAAAGAAAGAAGAGAGCGGTCGACTCCAAAAGGTGGAGGAATCAAATTTGAAACGGAACTGGCATGCCCTTACCGAAGTGATTAGAAGGCCTTGAAATTTCTAAAGCTTGGACGGAAGGAAATAAAATTGAACTGTTACTAGGCCATAGTTGGGGACATCGTGGATAACCAACGAACCCCATACTTTAGTCTTTTTGGCATTCGTAGACAGTACTCAATTCGGTTTTTATGCGCCTATCAGCGACTCTTGGGGCTGTTTATACTGTTCTTCTTACTAGTGATCATGGTTTGAGAGCGCATTTGGGATACGTAAAGACGAAAGTTTAAAGCACATGCTCTCATGTAGACACGCGCTCTCTGAATTGGTTTTTGCACAGAGAAGTCAAAAGACAAGCAGCACCAGTACACTCTTTGGAAAATGAACTACTTTATTTTATATTATGGTAAATATTTACACATAAACATGAAAACCCTATTTATATATTTATTTGCAATTGATGTAACCTATGATTTTCCAGCAGTGCAATATTATGTATATGTTAAGTATATGCTATTGACAATACTTATACGCAAACTTTTGGTATGTAGATACAGTAGTTAATCTATGTTGTATTAGTTTAGTCTCTTATTATGGCAACATTCAATAGCCTATATGAGTAGGGGCGTTCAAAAATCTCTTAGAAAAATATAGAAAAAAGTTATTTTTAGTATAATTCTTTTTATTTTTCAACATAATCTTCTTTTAGCTCTATACACTTTACCATGTGGTTCTCCAACTATTTTAAGCTTTCATAAATGTAAGATTTCGTAAGGTTCTCAAAATAGGCATCTGCTTGGGAGATGACCTGTTCGTTAGACGTGAATCATTTTCCGCCGAGCAACTTTTTCAAGTTTGGAAACAAAAATCACTGGGGGTCAAATCTGGTGAATACGGTGGATGCTGTAGTAATTTAAGTCTAATTTCTACAATTTTCACCATCAAAACCGCGCAGGTGTGCACCCTTGCATTGTCTTGATGGAACAGAATCTGTTTCTTTTCCAGATGAGGGCGTTTTTTCTTGATTTCTCCGTTCAACTGGCGCAATAACAATGCACAATGCTCTCCATTTATCGTTCTTCCTTTCTGCAAGTAATCAATGTTGTTGATTCCGCGTGCATGTCAAAACACCGAGGCCATCACTTTGTCTGCACATTTCACTACCTTCTTCGGAGCCTTTAAAACCACTATTTTGACTGTACTTTTGTCTCTGAAGAGTAGTGAGTCCATGTTTCTACAGCTATGTATCAACGCAGAAACTGGTCAGGATTGGGATAAAAAAGTGCCAAAGCAGCTTCCGAATCGTTCACAGGATTGCGTTTATTCTCCATTGAGAGCAAATGCGGCACCCATCTTGCAGATACCTTTGATAGACCTAATTTGTTGTGCAACATTGAGAGCACTGTACCTTGTGATATGACTGTGGCCTTTCGTAAACTTTGATTGTCGATCACTGAAAAGCATACCCTGGATTTTGTGATTAATTTCGAAGAAGTCACTTATACTGGACGTCCAGAACGATGTTGATCATTTTTGGATGTACGGTCACGTTTATATTCATTTATCCAATTATAAACTGTTGCAAACGCAAGATGTGTCATAAACTTCGTGCAATTCGGCTTTTCTTTCTTTCGGTGTTAAGATTTTTAAACAGAAGTGTTAATCATCGCACGAAACTCGTTTTTTCCCATCCTTCTAAAGAAGCAAGAGATTGTTGATTCAATCGCCTATTGCAACGAAACCACGTGATGGATATAACTGAACTTTAATTGCCATCTAGTTGGAGACGACGGTTACTAAACTTAATGTTTTTTCGATGCCACGAAAGTAATTTCTTGGATTTTCTAAGGACTTATCGAGCATTTTGAGAGATTTTTGATGAACGGTGTTGTATGAAGCAGCAATTTTACTGAGAAAAACTTTACTGCATATAGCCTTCAGTATATTTAGTGAGCTCCGATCCAAACTTTACAACAAATGACTGCATTTGCAAATACCGCACAGTCCTTGTTTTTGGCATAGTATCTTACTAGTAGTTAGGCACCAGTTGAAAAAATGCAAAAACAAGAAAAGTGGTTACGTTACGTCACCTCATTAGTCCTTATGAGTGGTCAATGAGTCTATTCAACCCACATGTTGTTTGACATCATATTTGCAATCCTTCAAATGATACCCCTTTTCCTCTAATTGTAACTTCAAGGAAGCTGCTTAAGAATTTCTATAACTGACAGATAGATAAGACATATACTGTATGTTGCCATACAGATAGTTATTCTAAAAAAATTTGATGTGTTCCATTCATATGACTTTCTCTACATCTCTGCAACAAATTATTGTCAAAAAGCTTATGCTTCCATTTACTTCCTGCTAATCGAGAAAAAATTAGCAGAAATATTCTTATTACTTGCTTCCTCGTAAATAGAAGCAAAATAAGGGAGTACCATAGTTAAAGTGATAGTCAAAAGCTGGTTGCTCTGTGACTAAAGTTCCTTTTTTCTGTATGAACAGGAGTTGACAAATTCCGAATGAGAAAAGTATTAGTTTTTCAAACATAATATTAAAGAATATCTAAAAAACGATCAACTCCACGAAACAATGTATACGACATAAATTGTGTGTTTTAAAGTGCTCTATATTTTTTGTGTGTTAAATTTTTGTCCATCTCTTACGGTTTAGCAGTTATGCAAAATTCCGTAAAATTCATCCAGAATAAAGTACGCTTTAGAGGGTATTTACAGAAAATTCAAGATATACATTTTATTTTTCATGTTAGTAGCTTTCATATTTGATGTTGTAATCAAAATCGTTACAACCATTTTTAAGAAAATCAACATTTTCGAAAAATGTTCCATGTAAAGGGTAATTGGGGGTGAGGGGATTTTCTTGAAAATCTTCGTGGCGCATCCTTGGAAGATGCCAAACTTAAATACCAAGTTTGGTATTTAACGGTCTTTTCGTTTTTGAGCTATGCCGTCCACAGATACACAGACATACACACGGACCTTTTTTTAAATTTATTTTTTTGATTCAGGGGGACCCAAAACATATATTTCCAGTGAAATCCCGGTATGGAATTTTTGGGTGGAATACAATACCTTCTCTATACACTACGTATATAGTACCTGTAGAGAAAGTAATATACATGAATTTAAAAATGCATGTATATCATAAAATAGACTCATGTGAGTATAGTTGTACTGACCTCTTAAATTGACATATATCACATTTTCATGATATCATTAGGCAGAGCACTGACAAAAACGTGATTTTGAAAATTTAATTGTTTTACATTTTCCTACGCGAATATCATTTACGCTTCGGTAAGATCACTGTAAATATAACGATTCGTACTCATTAAGTATATATTATTTCTATAGAAAACAGCAGCCTTATTTATAAATATGTAAATAAATATTTTCCTACATGATTATTTATGCCTGTAGTAAATTGACTGTAAACATTCAGACCGATTTAATATATATACATATATATATATATATATATATATACAAATAAGTCACAGTAAAAATATAACAATCTGAAAATAAATCTTAATTAATTTCTAGGCTTTATATTAAAAATTATTCTCAGTATTCTCCTAGATTTAAAAAAAAATATTTCAGTTGCATTTCCCCCATATTAATATATTGTGTGATATAATTTATTCTACAATAGCATAACAATCTGTAAGCAGACTTTGATAACAACGATTTAGGAAACAAATCTTTCATATCATCTTAGGTTTATTTTTCACATGTACAGTCTACTTTTTACTTTGATTCAGCTTCATTTCTTACGTTATGCAGGAAATATAGTTTTATTCAGTTTGTATATTAAACTAATAGATTAACTTTGAGACACCTCAGTTTTCCGTATGACACTGTTTTATGCTTGCAGTTTTCCTCCATGACTTTATTTACAACCTTAAAATTTACTTCATCCTCTACACATGGGATTATTGGCTTAATAGTATTGCAGTTTCCAAAATAGAGGTGACACGGTTAATTCATCTAACTTCTTCGTCGTTTTTCTTGTACTATCACATCACGTAAAATAATGAAAATGTTTTTCAGAACGACGAACAAATTGTTATCGATTCTCGGGATTAGATATCGAGATTGTCACGCAGTAATATGTCGAAATTGCTTCCTGTGTTTAACAAGACTAACAAACGGGGTGCTCAGAATGACCGAGAGATCTCGCCATTGTTGCTTTTGACGAGGTCTGCTATGGATATTCTGTTCATGGGCATACTTACAATGGGTACAGCTAGCATAAAATTAAAAATAACCTAAAAAATTGGATGTGTTCCAATCACATGACATCTCTGTATAATTATTGTTAATACGCTTATTATTCTATCTACTTTATGACAATAGAGATAAACATTAGCAGAAACGGTCTTATTATTTGTTTCCTTGTAGGTAAGTAGAAGTGAAATAAGATAATATAATAAGACTAAGCTAAACTGACCGTCAAATATTTTAAAATGTGGTTACTGTGGTATTGAAATCCGATTCTTGCGTGACTAGCAGTTAACAAGTTTCACATGAGAATATTTAAAAATTTTAAAACTGCAACCAATAACAAGAAATATCTCTATAACAGTCAACTAACTCTATGAATAAAGGAATAGGTAATAAACTTTGTTTTAACGAGATCTACATTTTTTCTGCAGTACGTTTTTATCTACCTCTTGCAGTTTACAAAAATCATAAAAGTTCATCCAGAATAAACAGGTCTTCAGAGGCTATATATTTGTGATAGGAATATCTTAAATATACGAGCTTTTAATCAAAATCGTTTAGAGCTATTTTTAAGAAAATTAAATTTTCGAAATGTTCAAGTTTGGTATTTAACGGACTTCTTGTCTTTGAGTTATGCTGCCTGCAAACACACACATATGGACAATTTTTTTTTTAAAAATGCTTTTCTTTTGGATTCAGGGGGTCCCAGAACATCTTGGTATCGAATTTTTGGGTGCAATACAATAACTTCTCTACACACTATATATATAGTACGTGTAGATAAAGTAAAAATTAAAATTAAGTTAGATCACCTTGAAAAAGTAACTTTTCTTATAGTAGTCGTAAATATTAATTCTAAAAGTAATTTTAACTGCAAAGGACAATTTTTCTACATAATCCTCTGCTCTGGTGTACTGAAATTTTAAGATTGTCCTCTTTCTTACAGATTCACGATCATGAGAAGATACGTCACGATTTCTCTATAAACAATGTTGCCTAATAGAGCATAAATTAATAGACAAGATACAACCAATAATTCTTAGTGTACGTAGCTTTAATCACCTCTAGATTTTATGAACATCAGTGCGTCTATGCATCTAAATATGAAAATGCGTACTGGAGAGCCACAACTTTTATATATCTGCGAGTTGAAGAAACAAAATTGTGTATTCTAATCCCTAGAAATTAAGTTATCAAAACATTGCTTAAAGTTCACTGCAGCAATAAAACTCATAAAAGCTGTAATAATACAGATTGATAAATGTGAGGAAATACAAATACCATTTTGATGCAGATAAATTTTTATTTTAAAAAAACAAGTGGTCCGTTAATACAGAGGAAGAATATGTCTGTTTAGAATAGTTTTAGACTGGTACCAACATTCTCTAACATAAAATTTGAGTTGTTTTATTTACGATATTTGGAATAATATTTTTTCCTTCTGAATCACATTTTTAAGCTCAAAAATATACGATTATGATTATAATAAAATTCTAGTGTAAACCTTTTTATATGGTAATTTCATTGCATGGCTTAAATTTTCTTGGCAGTATCCAAAATAATTAAAATATTTTAAACTTAATGCATGTAATGGTGGTTATTCCTGAGCAGAGTTGAAATTCTTCCGAAGCGCTACTTTTAGTTTATTAACCTTTAAGCTATCTAACTATAAGCTATTTTAAATATCAATAATATGTTTAATTATAAGCATTTAAAGTCATAAATAAATAGTTTTTGTTATTCAGATTAATGTTTTAACTTTTTTTTTTAATTAATGAATTTACTATGACATTATTCATAATTTATACCTATTCTTTTATCATGTTCTTTGATCTGTAAGGAATAAATATTATCTCTGCTTCATTACTTAGATAATGTTATGTAAAGATAAACAAGAAAAAAATGCTACAATTTTAATGATAAAATTTTGGATATATTATGTAAATTTAAAAACTGAAGGACTTTGATGCAGATTTACATTTTTTGTAAAGGGCAGATTTATAGATGAACAGATTTTGATAAATAATGAGCAAACAGTTTAAATACAATGTTACCCTTCAATAAATGAGCATGATTTTAGTTCGGTATTTATTAACTCGACATGCATTAATGTTGTTTTACCTCTGAAGAACTACTATGGAAGATAAAACATTAAGTTTAGCTACACTAGAACTTCAAATTTTACTTAAATTAAAATCTATATAGAACATCGAATATTATAAAGAACGTTGAAATAATAAGTTACTGTAAATAGGTGGAGAAATCAGCAACAAAGTATTTTTCTGGTAAAAATGTGCTGCTAAAAATAATAGGCACAAATATTATAAGAGTAGAGTATATTAAATTCCACAGGTATTTTTTTTTTTTTGCTTTCTATTCGATGAATGTTTATAAATAATTATCTAAACCATAATTAATACAATATGACTTGGAATTCAGTGACACTGAGTACTCTGTATATGAATGTTATATGTTATTTGATTATATTGCATTTATGGATACGATCTTAGAAACATAAATGATCAAAACTTAAGACAGACAATAGTATTTTCTAATTTATAACAATTTATCCTTTCCCATACCGTTAAAGCTTTTTTATGATTACTAGGTTTATAAAGTACATGTATAACAAATCTTTTTCCACAGTTTGTTACAGGAGTCCTATACTTTGAATACATTAAACCGTAGTTGGGGTAAGCTTTTAAAGAACAGATATAAACACGTCCCATTATCAAACGTATGTTACAATATTTTCAGCAATTACTTTATAGCGAAAACCATTTTTCTAACTTAGATTGAAACAGTTTGGAATAATGTAACTACTTAACTTACGATGAAAATAGTAATGACAAAGTATTTGATCCCTGTCTATAATATAAGAATGAACTTAAAAGTTTTAACTGGCTTTCCTTTTAGCCAAAAGGAACGCAATTTTAACATTTTTATATATTGCTTGATTTCTTGTTAAAACAGACAAGTTTACTACTAACTTGTTAACAAATTCACTTATCTTCTTAAAATAAATAAAGCTTTAAAATGAAAAGAAATTACTGTGCATAAATATAAATTTAGTAAAGTACGTAAATCAAATAAATATTCTTCAAAGTTGCTAAGATACTAAAACATTTATTTGACAGTAATATAATATATTATACTTAAAATTCTGAAATGCTAAGAATAAGATATATAAATCAAGCCTACGAATATGTTGAAACTGAACTTTGACATTTATAAAAGCTAATGTTGAATGAATGCACGTTGAAGATTTACCCTGCTATTAAACATATATTGCAAAAATTGCCTTCCTTTAAAAGAAAGCAAAAATATTTTGTTTGGACAACAAGTGTTTTACTAATATGCTAATCGGCAGTTATATTCGTCTTATATAGTAAATAACCATCTGTTAGTTTTGCACCGCGTGCACGCTGCACTAAGGACCAGCCAACGTTCTATCATCAACCGACATGCGGGGCTATCCAAAGGCGGCACAATGAACACACCCTTTCATATTTGGCACATCAGCATCCTAACATGCCCGTTTTTAGCTTCATTTGCACATTTAGACTATTTCATATTACGTTATGATGAAATGTAGTGAACATTTTAGACATAGATATATCACTTGTAATCTAAACGGTTAAACGAAATGAGACATAAATAAATTACACTTTTAAGGAACTCTAGCATAATTCCTGAACGACTGTAACTATAAAATAAATATATTAGATAAATTTCTTGACCTTTAATAAAACGAAATAAGCGAGAGCGAAATCATTTGTTTGTTTCATAATAATGCTGAAAATAACAGCTTTAAAGAAATTATCTTCAACCCAGAAGGTATCTGAAATAAAATGCATAGCTTGAATTGTAAAATAATTTAAAATTAACATCTCCACCTCTGTAACGTAGTGGTAGTTTGAGAGTCTCACATTTAGGAGTCTGAACCTCGGCTGAGTGAGCTATCAAAAAAAGTATTTTAGTTTATTCTTATCTTGAGAATACGAACTAAGATATCCGGAACTCATTCGAGCATCATTTCAGCTATTTTCATTCATTGTCCGATATTACCTTCCAGTACGTCATGACCACAAAATCTTTTAGCTAGATGTATAGCATAACATAATGGCAAAAGTTTTATCTTGAAAAATAATATAACATTTAATATTTTTACACCAATACAGGCGATAGCAAAATTGAAGTAGATAAAGCAGATGGATTTATAGGATGGCCTAAAATATTTATTTGTGGTACTGTTTTGTTTTTGTGAAAACAAAATGTCATTTGTGCAAAAATAAATTTGAGCTGTGGGAAATTTATTAGCATTTTAAATTGATTTTTAACGTTTTCTTATAAATAATTTTCTATTTTTTAACTGATAAATTGGTGAAAGCAAATAATTATTTCACTATTTTTGTCTAATTGACTTGGAACAAAGCAAGGAAGCAAATTATATATTTAATTATCTTCTAAGAATATTCCTGATGTATATTTAGGTATTAATACTAATTCTTTACATCTGAAGCAAAAGGTACTCTTCTCACACATAGATTCATTTTCCAAAAGTTGGCATCAATAATTCCTTTACAATTATTAATATGTTAATACATTCTTCCTTTTAATCGACGGTTTTCTGAATTTTTTTCCACTTTTAAGAAGGTTTGTATTACTTGTGTGAAAATATTGAATGCAAGATTTTAATATTACATAAATACAGTTTTTGAGAAACATATAGTTAAAATCATTATGTAAAAGGTGAACCCCACATTTTCAAAATTATTGACGAGACATAAATACGTATAACGATGAATATAGTAAGGTTTAATTGTTTTACTCAAGTGCTGATTATTATCGGAATATTTGATGGCTTTGTCATAAGTAAACGCTCATATAATACATTTTCTGTGCATTTTCCTATTAGATAACTAACAATTTTTGGAGCGGCGTAGAAATAATTTGCGTTAAATTAGTTAATTTATTTGATGTCGTGTTTAAAACAAATTAAACTATCAGGTTTTAAGTTTGTTCTAAAATAGCGTAATATATTCTTTTATGCTTTCAGATGTTTCTATTGAGGACTCACGACCAATAATATTACCAAGAATTTTAAAAAATGATAAGATCGTCGCCTTCAGATTTCGATCTTGCAATTGCACGTCACAGTCCAAGCAATCAGGTGAAATAGAAATTCAGAATATATCTAGAACAATTGCATGTTTGGATATAAATAATAGCAATGGCATTCTATAATTCACTAAGAAATGGACTCTGAATCCTCTGGAGGATTTCAATTGGGTTTCAGTTGCCAGTTAACCAAAGTGATATGTTTTATTCAGTGAAATCCTAAGCCCAGATTTCTTTATTATTTCTGCTAGTTCATAAATTCTTCTATGTATATTTTCATGTGTTTGTGTATTTATTACATTATCTGCAAAGAACAGCATATTCATATTGAAGCTGTTTGATGCTTCTTGGTTTTACTTGTCTATGAATATCGTGGATGTACATATTAAACATTTGAGGATAAAAAACTACCCCCCCCTGACTATGAATAATATTATTAATAATTTCTTTTGAAAATAATCCTTTTCCTAATTATATTTTCACTTCTATTTCCTTATATATATATTGCAATATTTTAATAAATGTTTGATTATTGTTTTAGTTGAGAATTCGATTCCAAAAGTGATTTCGATTTATTGTATAAAATTCTTTATTTAAACATATAAAATGACAAGCACCTCCAACTAAATTCTTTTCACTTTTCTAGTATTTGGTTTATAGAGAATACCTTACATACAAGCAGTTCCCTTTCTGAAAGCATTTTGATTCTCTAATGGTAATGCTTGCGTTAATCTTTCTTGGCGAGCATTTATTATTTTTAATGTAATTCATATGCAGTAATAAGGAGGCTTAAACCGGCGATTGTTTGAGTATATATTTCTATCTCCTTTCTTAAACATTTATATTATTATAGCTTCATACCACGATTTTGGAATTACCTATAATGTCTTGTAATTGTTGTGAAAAATTCTAAAGAAATGCCAGTCAAGGTCTAACAATAATTGAATAGTGCTTTAGGTAGAAACAAGTGCTTTTCGTTCAAAGTGTAATTTATGTAATGACCCTCTGGAATTTATCTAAATATCATTGTTTTCCTGTGTAGGAGTAACAAATATTTTCACATCTATGAGCAATAAGGAAATTAACCAGAGTGTCATTGTCGTTGTAAATCTTATGTAGTTTTGGTTGCAAAGTAAATTATTGATATGTATCTTTTTGCGAAAATGTAACTTAGTTCTGTTTGATGGAATGTGATTATTTTTTTCTCAATGGAGAGAATGATTATCGGAAAAATAATACCATCTCAACATAAAAATTAAAAACAATTACAATTAAAAGTCGTAGGGAGAAGGGTTGGCGGAAGATCTAATAAGATAAATTTACATTCAGAAAAGGA
This sequence comes from Hymenopus coronatus, assembly GCA_030762935.1. Taxonomy (NCBI): domain Eukaryota; kingdom Metazoa; phylum Arthropoda; class Insecta; order Mantodea; family Hymenopodidae; genus Hymenopus; species Hymenopus coronatus. The sequence continues at coordinate 54,054,475 of CM060892.1, read as the reverse complement.
TATTTTTTCTCGATTTTCAAGAATTTTTAAGACAAATTTAGTTAATATTATGACAGTAAAATATATTTGTAGATATAAAGACTAGCATTTGATTATTTGTTCTAAAATATTGGTGTTAATAGAAATAATAATAACATCTCTTTTCATCCTTATTCTACATTCAAAGACATTTAAAATTCACTAATGTATTTATTGTTTTATCTTTACTGTCCCTAAGAGAACCCTATGTGTTAGGAGGTACAGACAAATTTATACCTGCCAATCTCCTTTCCGTATATCACTATTCTTATAGTCAAAATGAATTTATTATTCTGGAATTTAGAGAAGAGTAAGAGATTATTGAAGTGAATATTTTTTGTTAATATTGAATTGATTACCTTTAAATTAGTTCATTTAAAAGAGAGATTTTGTGTTAATTTGGTTTTAAATTTACTTTAATAGTTTAATTAAAATTACTTTTTTGTGATGTGAGAGATATTAGAAATTGATCTTAGGTTGTGGTGTATTTTTCACTGTTTTATTAAACTTTATTAATATTTATATCTTTATCATTTATATTTAGTATATATTTTATTATGAATGATTTTATTACTTTTGTTGAGTGAGAGGCAATTAGATTAAATACATACTTCAATTGCTCAAGCATTTTAATTAAAAATTCCTTTGATTCCTAAAGTGACTTATTGTATGAGAACAGCACCTCTATGGCTATTCTTGACATTGTTTGAGACATCTGATGATATTATGATGAATGAAAGTCTCGAACTGCCTTTTAATATTACACTTACAAACAGCTTGTTACAGACTTCTCTTCCGATCAAATCTGAGGGTCTTAGAATAAGAAAACTAAGCAACATCTGTAATCCTGTATTCTTGCTTTTGCCTTTGCGGTTTACGTCATCAAGTCTTATTTACCTATTCACGATAATGTTGTGGAAATCTGCTTTTGAAAGAAGCTTTGGATAGATGAAAGTTTTTAGCCAACAACACTGATCAACCAGCTAATCCCTGGAATCTTTCGTCCAATCTTATAGTTCACCTTCAGATCAAGCCAGAATTCTAGCTCTACAAGAAACAGAAGTTCGTGACTATATGTACGATTCTTCTCCTAACATCGGACATTATTGGACAGTAGATCTTTTAGAACTGCAATTGCATCACGTCTCGAGTGTAAAATCTTTCAAATGCAGAAATTTATTTGCGGAGATGTTGTGGACTCTTTTAGTCATCACATTCTTAGCTGTATCAAGAGTACTGGTCGCATTACCAGACATGATAAGCTCAATGAAATTATTAATAATAGTTGAAAGGTGCAGTCAAATGAGCATTTAAGTGGTTTGTCTATCTGTTTTCTTTAATGAGTTCCCGTAGGGAGCATGTCTTTTTTTCACACTTGTTGAAGTGGCATGACACTTTTTTCCCCACACATTGGTCGTTCGATTGGTGAAACTTATCGGTTGTGCACATCAGATGGTGGTAGCTATGAATTTCTAGTTCTACTATTGCGTGCCTCTGTGGTTGGTTGCTCTTCATCCTTTGCCTGTTGACCATGGTGTCCGTTCCGAAGAAATCGGAGTTTATCTCCTTCTGCTGTTCTTTCTTGTTAGTGCTTCTCTGTACGTTTCTATATTTGGTAGTAATAGTGTGTTCCTTACGTCTTCCAGGAAGTACGTTTCCCGGGCGATTACATACATTATTTAAAGGGCATTAATATATTTTGGCCATGCCGCCGTTTTGCAACCCAGTGGCATCGGTTGCTCCGATGCAAAGAGGCGTGATGACATGACCTTAATGCCATAGAGCAGAAGGAAATGTTTATATGGGATACAACATGCGTCGATACTCTAGCTCCATCCCGTCTCTGAACAACATACAAACCTGCAAGCTCGGTCGCCGAATTCGCTGTACTCTGTAAACAAAATAAATATGAGCATCTGCTTCATAATTACATATTTGTTGCTTTTGTCGTCGAAACACTTGGTTCCAAGAGAAAGGAAGCTAAAGATCTCATATCCATCACAGGAAAAATATTGGTGCCTCTTTCAGATCATTGCTGCTCTAGTTTCCTCGTCAGGCATTTGGTTTGGGCATTCAACGTGGTAATGCTGCTAGCATTGTAATGAGCTTCCAGAGTCTACTTCCACGGCGGAAACTTCGTTTCTTTTATTTCCATTACATATTTTCATTTCTTTATTTAATTTTATAAACATTTTGGATTCTGTAAATGTACATATTGCCCAATGTTTGTAAAGATATACATTTTTTTTATTTTTGTTGTGTTGTACATTACCTGAATTATAATTATTTTTCTACTGTTGAGTGTATATGTCATTATTTTTTTGTTTATACAAAATTTTGAAAAAGGATGGTTCAAAAAAGGAGCTAAAATTATCATAAGTACAAATTTATCAGTAATTTATATAAAACTACATAATTTAAAACATAATATAAACATATAACCTCTAATAATAATACTAATAATAACAATAGTAAACAATCAAAGTATAAAATGGCAAATAAAATCCAGCTGTAAAGCTGCGGTTGATACCATTTCAAACTACTTTGGGCAATTTGTTTTTTTATATGAGTGTAAGCAGCACAAATGCTTAATGTTTTTAATTTTTCTATATGTTTACAAGAATTTTCGCCGATTTTCATCTGTTTTAAGTGTGTGTTTTAATAAATGTTAAGATAACACTTGTCATTATCATTGACATCTAATTTAATCAAATAGAATAATAATTGAATAGTAAATTAGTAATAACTTAAATAATTCCTAGTTTTGACATATTTTTCTTCCACCAGCTCATTGCAGTTTTAGTTTTTCCCCAAAACATATTTAATAAATTGATGTAAAATAATTTTGCGAACACCCACACAAATACACTGAAAAAGTGTATAATTTTAAAAGCATTATAAAACTAACAGCTGGAAAAGATTTTATAAAAGACAGAATGTCAATAAAAGTAAAATTTTTGCAATGTATCAATATTTAGTTTGTATGGTTATCAAAATAATAATTTTTATTCTCTAAATTAATTGTGATAGATTTTTGAAAATATTCAGGTAAAAATTTTAATTTTTAAAGCAAATAAGTCCACTAAATAGATCTGTCATGATATTTTTAGTATTACTTTTTAATGAAATAGAAACATTATTACTTTTTATAATGTCTTATACCTTAATCTTTCAAAGTTTAATAATTTATTTATCAAAACTGGAGCACTATTTCGAAAAGCGCTAACCATTTTCTTTAATGTACTTTTCACAGTAAGTGTAAAATTGTTTAAACAACTTAGTAAAATATTGCCTCGCGTGGAGAATTTTAAGTATGGAAATGTGTTGAGCTTTGCGAGAAAAAGAAAATGTTTAAGGTTGTGAGGGTTCCATTAATAAGTAAGTGCATACCCATTTACAGCTTTAGTTAATTGGTGGCTAAATTGCCCAAGCAGGAAAAACGATATATATGCTCAAAAATTAGAATTCATATAATTTTATTATGAAAACCATTTTTTTTAATTTTTCACGATATTTAGTCAAATTTCATAGATGCATCACCTTAAGCTAATACTAATAATTACATTATTTTGGATAAATGAGTGGAACAGATTTGGAATTTAAAATGGCCTATGAGGAAATTATTTAAATTTGTTAATTTTGTGAAATAAAACATTTCCTAGAGGTTATTTCTTATGATTAAAATGAGGAAAAGTCGTAAAAATATGTCTGCTTTTCTTCTAATATATGATGTAAGCGATGCAGTAAAGCTTTTCGTAATATATTCTTCATTTTATATGCGTATTTTTAAAACTTAGGATTTACTACAAAAAGCACAACATTTAAAGAATGGAGATAAATACTCAATACTCAGAAGCATATTCCTTATATTGGAAGCCTATTTCCTAGAGCATTTTTATGTTAAAGAGTGCACAATTGTGTATTCCATCACATAAGCATTTTAATAGTTTTGTGTTCACATTATTATCGTGGTACTTTTTATGCATATCTATATTAACCTAATTATCAATCTCCAAGCCTCTCTAACCTCCCATAGATGTTCAGGAATGTTTTTCTATTTCATAGGACTGACCTCCTTCTTTCTACCCAGAGGATTCCATCTGAAGCTTTTCATTGTTGGATTCTCCTTCCGCGTCCTTCTCACATGACCATACCACACAAGTTATTTTCTTTAATGTAAACATAGTTTTAATATTTTATTCCGATTTGCTTCTTTTTTTTTTTTTTCCAAAGATGCTTATTTTAAATACGTGTTGCCAAGGCGTAAAACTAAATAAACAAATAAGCAAATAAGGCGAAATAATTGTGGATATCCTGAGAATTTATTTGTCACAAGAACCTAACGGTATAACTGATGATGCTACAATTAAATACAAAATAAACAAACAGAATTTAAGTAATATTTTATACCTTTGTTCAGTTTAGAAATAATGAAGCTTTAAAGTAAACTTTTGATTAGAACATGAACTAAGAATTTCAGAGCCTATTAATGTTGTCCAAAAGTTGATAAAACGTAATATCAAAAAGCAGTGGTTGTAGTTATTAATAAGTTTCGTAAGGTTTTTGGCAATGAATATACGATTTGTAAAATCAGTAGGAATAACATGCCGATATCAAAATATCTTAATGAAAGAAAGATTGAAAGCTAAGATTCTATACTTAAGCATTAATAAATGTATCAATAAAAAAAGCCCTGTAGTAATAATGCGTATTAATAAATAATATAAAAATACACTTATGCAATTTAATGATCAACTCTAAGAGAAGTGGAAAGATATTTATGTATCACTAGGAAATTATGCAACTAACATTTCCATTAGGCCTTAGCTTGGAAACACATGGTCTTAGTGACTTAGAAAGGCTCCTCCAAGACCAGTGAAGGCGTGGGGGGCTCTTTACAGCCCTCACTGTGGGCAGCACAGTTGCCCACTCCAGATTATCAGTAGTGGTGGTGGAAGTTGCAATGACTGCTATATAAGAGTTAGATAGTCAACTCCTGTCATATGGACTACGCCAATGCCTACAATTTTTTGAGAAATCTTGGAAAATATCTTTCTATTATACAAGAAAGGGATGGTCTACAAGAAAAGTTTCCTAAACACAACAATATCGCTGCAAAAATTAGTTTGCAAGCTTGGAACTACTTCTGCACCTAACTGAGACCTTGTTTTCCTTAAGGAGACTTAAAAATTATGACATAGAACTCAATTAAATGATGAACACTTAAAAGTATATTTAGATTAGGTGGTGCACAAATAGTGGCTCAGTATTCAAAAGCTGGTTGAATATGGAAAACCGTAAAAGTCGCGGAAAATTACGGATGTGTAAGAAAATGTACTTTAAAAAGCGAGTGTAATAAATAACAAGCGTCAGTTTTTTTCAGTTTAGTTAACTTAATTTCCTAACTATAATAATAAGAAAGTTTTATTTCGTTTATGTTAATGATATACAAAATATTGCTCACGTTATCTGTAACATTGGAAGCGTATTTCAATACGTTTCAGTTCAAAAATATAAGTTTATACATGTATTCTTGGTCCCGCAATTGCAGTCGAACGCCAGGGCTTCAGGGCATTTACACGGGGGGGGGGGCAGTCAGTTGCAGATGCTCGGTCTAAGATCTTGGAGGTATAAACATTATGCTGGAGGCATCTTGGCAACTGACTTCTGCTCAGGGGTAAGACCGGTCTGTTTGAAATGCTCTGCCTAGTATTCATATTTGCTGGTCGGATGAAGATAGAATATAAAACAAGGGCACTAATATCCTACCATACTGTTAACTTTAGAGGCCGTGTTACACTACATTACCTTGGATGTATAACTGATCAATCTGGCATAAGTGCAAAGAACATACGCAATAGAATTAATCATGGCAGAAAGGCAATCAAATCCCTAAATGACTTTCTGAGGAGCCGAGATTTGGCTAGGAAAATTAAATCAAATGTAGTAAAAGTATCTAGTGATGAAGCCTGGATTATGAATGTCGCCCTCCGTGGTGTAATGGTTACCATGCTGACTTCATATACCCGAAGTTGAGGATGGATTTTTTCAGGCGTAAAAATCCTTAGCATGTCTTCCTTCGGAAGGGAAATAAAACCTTGGTTCCGTGTCGTAGATCACGCCCAGTATAGAATGGAACGCTGAGAACCATAGCAGTTAAAGAGCGTCCATAAATAACTCGCCATTTTGTGAATGATAAACTGAGGAGACCGCTGATGGAATATGGGTGGTTTAAGAAGAAACATGAGCTTATCCAGAATGCAAGACATAAGGGTGGTTTTATAAGTTGGTAAACTTCCGAATTGTAATATTTTAATGTCAGCTTCATGATTGGTAAGCTTGATTATGCAAAGGATAGCATAACATTTCAACAATGTGCAACATGTTGTTCATTGTGACAACCCTCAGAATATGTCAATATGTCGACTACGATTGAAAATGATGTAAACTGATTTTGGTGCTGCTATTAATCATTTTATTTTGAAGGGATGCACTGTTGCACAAATCAAAACAAAATTGGAAGTTCACGCGGACTCTGCATCATCACTGAAGAGCAATTTATGAATTTAAACGTGGTTGGATAAGTACCTCCTGAAGAAGCGTGCTCAGCCAAAACAATGGACAAAGGAAGGTGGAAGTGCACCGAAAAAGGCAAAGATCATTTTATCAGCTGGTAAGGCGATGGCTACTGTTATATGGATTCTCAAGATTGGCATAAAAAGTTATCTTTCACCAGGATAATGGACTGTCGCACACATTAGCGATAATTGATTTCTCATCCATCCTATTCATCAGACTTAGCCCAAGCGACTTCTGGTTCCATAATTTGAGACTATTTTGACGGGAAGAAATGTTCGTCAAATGAACAATTGATAGTTGTAGTCAACGAGTATTTTGCAGAGTTAGTAATATCTATTTTTCCGAGGAGATGAAGAGGTAGAAAGTGTTTACACCTCAAAGGAGACTATGACGAGAAGTAAACTGAATTGTTTACGAAACAAACGGTTTTTTCTTACCTTTTACCAGACTTATCCAACCAGCCTCGTGTAAGGATGGAAAGGAAAACTTTAAAACAGTGTGGACATATGCAGAGAATGACTGAGGAGAGTTTGCCAAAAATCATACGTGTTCCATTCACATGACTTTCTCTACATCTCTGCAACATATTATTGTAAAGAGGTTATTCTTCTATCTACTTCATGCTAATTGAGATAAACTTTCTGTAAGTTGAAGGGAAATGGAATACACTAGGCTAAAACGATAGTCAAATATTTTAAAAGCCATGTGGTTAAAATCCGTTTCCTTGGATTGCTAAGAGTTGCCATATGTGAAACGTTTAAGTATTTTAAAACTGAAACCAACAATAAGGAATATCTCCAAAATGGTAAATTAAAAAAAATGCAAATGTCATACATTTTGTGCTTTTATGGAGTTAAGTTTTCGTCTCTATCTTACGGCTATTTATGCACAATACAGAACAATTCATCCAAAATAAAGAGGTCCCAAAAGGCTATTCCAGAGAATTCAAGACGTATGGTTTACTTGTCATGCAAATATCTTATATATTCGTAGCGGGCTTACCCTTCCCTGACACTCCCCCGGATTTACAAGCGGACACCTAGGGGTCAGAAGCCTGTCGGGGAGCCAGCGACACGAAACCACAGAATGAAGTACCTGAAACGAGGCCCCCAGGCATGGGTGTGAGGAAGAGGATGATATGAAATACAAGTGAAATGGGTGATAGGAAAGGCGATGATGGAGCAATTGGTGGAATGAGTGGCGGGAGAAATCGGAGGTCGCGGAGGAAACCCGCCCAGACGCCGCTTCATCCAGCACAAACCCCACATGCGGGTGCTTGGGATCGAACCCGGACCGCCTAGGTGGGTGCCGCCTTTAGTCAAAAAATTTAAAAATGAAATTGAGAACATAAAAATTTTGGTTTTTTTTTTATGTAAAGGGTAATTTGCATCCTTGGAAGATCTAATATACTAATCTTAAATACCAAGTTTTCGTCTGAGTTATCGTGTTCACAAACACACTGACATATGGACGGATACACACACCCACACACACAGACCGATTTTTAAAAAACATTTTTTGGATTCAGGGGACCCTTAAAACGTGTATTTCTGATAACATCTCTGTATCGACATTTTGGGTGGAGCGCAATACTTTCTCTACCATGTACTATATAGAAGAAATAAAATTAGTCACCTGGCCTGCTCCGAGCTGAAGAAAGAGGGACAGAGCCCGTCTTAGTTTGTAGGGTGGTATTAATAATCTGATGCAGAAGGCAGGACTGGAAGATGGACAGTGGGTGGATGGAGAAGTAGAGAGGTATAGTAGTCAACCGCTGACAAGTGGAAAGCCAGGAAAAATGAGTAATTAAGCTATACTAAGAAAGTTCAATAGAACTGCATATAAAGATGTACTTAGCCCGCGTGTCTGCTGCACTTTCAAAAGGTCGTGAGTTCTCTTAGGTGAGTTACTCCGGAGTTTTCCCTTATACTGAGCAGACGAATGTCGAGTACTTTAAGCTCCATGGACTCCGATATCATTTGAGCATCATTTCACCAATTTCATTCATCATCCGAAATGACCAATCAGGTTAAAGGACTTTACACTACAAAAAAAAAAAAAAAAAAAAAAAAAAAATCGTTCATCTTCCGATATGACCAACCAGGTTAAAGGACGTTAAGCTAACACACAGAAAAAAAAACTGTACTTCAGGTTGTTTTCATCTATTTCTCTACTCTCCTCGCATGAAGGACCTACAAATCGGCGCCAGTGGCCAAATATCTGTTGAGGAACAAACGGACTTTGAATTAGAGAGAATTAGCCGTGATGGGGGGGGGGAACAGCTCGGTATCTGGTTTGAGAGTGAGGAAAACACATGAAATGACGGCGAGAATAGATGAAAAGAACATTGCTTATGGAATAGGGAGCGAAATGAAGGGAAAACCGGAGATCCCGGATAAAAACACTTTTTCTACAAAAAATACCATGAATATCCTGAAATTTTCTACTTAAAAATTAAATACAAAATCTATCTTAAAATTGTAATAAACAAACAAAAAAGTATAAGATCAAATACAATTTTTAAGATAAATTTATTAAGCAAAAATAAAATAAACTTTTTAAAGCTTAATTTTTAATTTAATACCGATGTTTAAGTGGGAATTAAATTGAATAATAATTTATTAAATACTAGGTTTAATAACATTTGCGGTATTTGGAAGAAGTATATTAAATTGAACATATTTAATTCTTGATAAGAGGCGTGCAGTCTATCGCCGGCCACTTAAACTATAAACAATAAAATGGAGGAAAGACGACTTATAAGGTATAGATGGTGTTTAACTCTCAAATTAATTCTCCAGCAATAATACCGAAGCTCTAATGCATACATTTTCGTTTCGCTAATTCGGAATATACCTCACGAGGGACTATATAAATGCATTCTATTATAAATAACGTAAACTGTGTCCATTTTCACGCCAAAGCAAATAAAATCTTGGAAATAAAACCAGAGCTTATATTCCATGAATCGGTTCTCTTAAATATAACCTACCAATTACGAAAATTGAAGTTTTAGCGTACAGTAACATTTATTTTTCCAGTTGTGAAGATAAAATGCAATATAAAATAAGAGCCGACGTTTGTGGTAGACAAGCAAGCCACAAAGCAAAATCGTGTGGCGAAACCCAGAATTGCTATGTGCGGGATTTGAGAGCAGATGGAATAATTAATATACGACCGAGATCCCAATACAGCAGCGAACATACTCGGAGCAATACGTGCCTCGGCAGCACTCTGCCAAGCTTGACACTTTAGTTAAAAATTCAAGGTTCGATGGGAGATATCTCTATCCACCTCTTGTCAAAATACCTATCCCCCCCCCCCTTCATGCAGTAGAGAGTACCTATCCTTCAAACAAGAAAATGTATTCTCATAGTCCTCGATCTAACTTTCCCAAGAGTGACATCTCTCGCTGCACATTTACTGTATTTGCGGTTTGATTGATCCATCATTGACAACCATTGGAAGGTCATACGTAGTTCGGTCTGTGTGAAAAGTTCAGTACTTTTACTTCATACAATATTGCTGTCAAGGACATGTTTCTTTAAAATTCACCTTAATTATTCCAACATTTGTTTTACATATTACTTTCTCTAAAGTGTATAGAGAAAGAATTGTATTGCTTCCAAAAGTCGATACTGAGATTTCATCGGAAATGCATGTTTTAACAACACGCCGAATAAAAAAAAAATAGAAACATTTCCGTGTGTGTGTGTGACTGTGGGCAGCATAGCTCAAAATCCAAAACTACGTAAAATACCAAACTTGACATGTAGGTTTTTTTATCTTCCAAAGATGGACACGAAGATTTTCAAGAAAATCCCCCCACCTCCAACTCCCTTTACATGGAAAAATTTCGAAAACTTTGATGTCCTTAAAAATGACTAATGAGTTTGATTAAAATAGCTTGTATTTAAAATATTTACATGAAATAAAATGTATATCTTGAATTTTATAAGAATAATCTCTGAAAATTTCTCCATTCCGAATGAATTAAAGATAATTTACATGTCAAATAACATTATATTTTGAATTTCCTGGGGACAGTCTCTAAATATCTTCATTTGGAATGACTTTTGCATAAATGATAAACTGTAACAGATGGGCAAAACCTTGCTATCTAAAAAATTTAGACCACGTCAAAAAGAAAAATTCATGCCCTGTACATTTTGTTGTGGTTATACGTTTCTCAAACAGTAAGTCGTCCGTGTTTCTTTTGTTTTACGCCGTTATGAAAAGAAGATAATTTCAATGACAATCGCAAACCGACAGCTTTTAAAACAGTTTTCTGTTGGTTTAGCATAGTGTTCTTCCTCTATTTATAAGGAACTATGTATTAAGTCCACTCTGTTAATGATTATCTCGATTAGCAAGGAATAGAAAGAAAACTTTTTTTTGTAAGAAATTTGTTCGTGGAACAGGTAGAGAAAGTCATGTGAGTGGGATACATCAGATTTTTAATTTTTTGTAATGCATTTGCTATCACTCTATTAGCATGATACTTCAACATAAATCCCATAGACCTGAATAAATAATTTTATATCATGTATTTATATCATATTATATTATATTTTATATAGATTAAAATAGTCGTTTAGGTTTACAAGTTTACTTTTATTTATAATACAATTATATAAATGTTTATATGTTGCAACGATGATTATTTTAAACAAGTAAAACTGAAAATATTGTTGAATTGATATACTTGTTTCATTCCTTATTTTATAAATTTTAGTGCCTCTCCTTACATATCTTATAACTTTATCTCTGCAGCCTGTATACCAATTTTTTTATTGTCCACGATTCGGAATCATTTACAAGAGAAGGCACAGTCATGTATTTATAAAACTTTAAGCGTCTATAATTTATGACTAATAAGTAGCTAAGGAATAACCAGATAGTAAAAGTGTCACTTCAGTTAATATAATTTAGAAGTTTATTGCATAGCTGATGACGTAATAATTTTACAACACAAGAAATACATAAGAATATATAATTGTCGAATACATTCATATCAATGTGCAAAAAAGTCCTGTTACAGAATGTAGCTGACTAAGTTGATAATGACAAATATAGCCCCACCCTCTGTCAGAGTGGCGCTCAAATTATTCTGAGATGACATATCCCATATCCCAATGGCGAATTACAATGTCAAAAGTACTTGAGTTTTAAGTCTGACTCTACCGATTCAACTCTGCCATCTATTCACAAGTAATGAAAATAGGCAGGCTAGATGGCTTCCTATTGTCATCTATCTGGAATGAAGAGAAGGAAAAATGCAGTAGCTATACCCAAGTCTTTTTTTTTTCTTTCTTTTGGTTGGGGAGCCTTCATATGTAAACTATTTGAGAGAGAAGCAAATGAAGACTATGGAAAAGGATATAAGGCTTTATATTTAAATTGCAGTCTTAAATGAACTTTCTTATTGTATGGTTTTTGGCAAAGCTGTAATTTAGTATTGATGCTGGCGAGAAAAGGGACGGAAAGTTTATGAAGAGTGCGACGCTTCTTCCCCGGATCAGGAGGACATGCTGTGGTATCGATGAGATGTCAAAGAAGATGTAGAGGGTAGCGTTCATGACCAAATCGCATCTGGATCAATGTGGTGAGATGTCAGTGCTGCGGTGTAGCCGGAGAACCAAGGAATCTTGGAAATTTCTTCCTGGATGGTGGCGTAATATTTTCCTTTTGATATTTTGGAAAGCATCCAGGTATCATTCCAGCTATGGTGGCAATGGTTTTTAGAGTTGGTTGAAAGTGTGTATATGTAAGTCTGATGCTTTGGAATGTACCCTGATCAATGCTGTATTTAGCGAGGTGATCAACGACCTCGTATTGTATACCTGTATGATCTGTAATCCAGAGAAAATAAACTTCAGTGGCTGAATGTACAAGGTGCAGAATATCATGCAAGTTCTCTCTGGACACGTGACGAAGCTGCCACCACTCGACACAACAGGGGGAGCACAGTTGTTATTGCCGAAGACCCATGTGGACATGTGAAATAATAAGATAACATGGTATAACACCTAGAAGGTTAATAATACACGAAGTAACTCCTAAAAAATCCATCGCGATATGACCAAGTTGCTAAAGGAACGTAAAACACTAAACGTGTGATATAGACAGTGATACATTTGAGTCACACATACTTTAAGATGGCAGGCAAAAATGTTTAAAAAATCTCCCACCAGAAACTGCTTTTTACATATGAAAAACTTGGTTTGTCATTTTTTCAGATGACTTCAATGATTGTAAATGGCTTTTCAGGATAATTAAATGGACATCTTGAACTCTGTTGAAACATCTATGAAGTCATCTTCATTCCGCATACAGTATGTGTCACTGTATGTAGCTTTTGAAACATAAAAGAAAAACAGAAATTACGTAAGAAAAATGTTGAAATTTACAATTATTTTGACAGCAGTACCTGTTTTCAAAATATATTATTCAAGTTTTTCAGATTAAATTGTCATGGCACATTAAGATTTTTATGGGGTTCTGTTTTCCGTGGAGTAATTAGTACCTACCAAAACTGATATACGATATGGCATCAGTGGCGTTTTGTTTTCCATATTGAGTATACGACCAAGTCCATACATCATAATTAACGCAATATAAATACAAGAATACTATGTAATTGCATTAATTTGATCTTTAGTTCTTCTGCGAATTTTACATAAATGTATTACAGTATTCCCAATTACAAGAATAACCTATGACCAGATATTCTGAATATTTATTGACCGTATGTGCCATACTAATCGCAAAATTTAGAAAAGGTATAAAAGATAGGCCGCTTCTGTGCAAAATGTTATAAACTCAAGCTTTCTAAAGCCATTTGTCATGCCGCTAAGCACATATATGGTCGTGTCTTGGCTGCATGGTAAGGCCTTGCAATTAAAATAATTCTCATAAATAACCCACTTCTTTCAAGCGGCATATTGTTTAAACCTTTTCTAAGTTTTGCAACATTTTGCCTGGTTCCCCTGTCTTATAATGCTACTGAGTTAACTCTCTGATAAACTTAACGCATTGTATTCGTTCTTATCCATTTTTCTTTCGCCCTTCATCCTTTATTGCATCTTATTTCTCTAATTTTCCTTTTTTATTTAGTTTTTCCTAAAGTTCACTAAAATATATCTATTTTTCTTCTCTTTTCATGCCAATATTTTTATAGTTCATTGTTTTCGTCCAATTTCTATAGTTTTTCTCCCACAATTTTTACCTCCATTTCGAAGTTCTTTAAATGTTGTCATATATGTTCTTTACTTCCCTTTCAACTGTTAATTCACAAATTCTTTTATTCCTCTTAACTCCTTAAATTTGAAGTATACAAAAAATGTTTACCCAAATGGAAACATTTTGAAAAATGTTTGGTGTTAAGAACCCAATAAGTAGTTCCACAACATCCTCTGTAAAACGAAAACGTTCTGGGAACTTTCATTGGAATATAATCTAATTGCTTTTCAACAAATAGGTGACCAGTAGTAACGTTTTCTATGGAGTAGGGAAAGTATTATTAAAACATCTGATGTGTTAAAACCACATGAATTTCTCTACATCTCTGTAACAAATTATTATTAAAACTCTTAGATATGTTTCTATCTGTATCATGCTAATCAAGATAAACATCAGCAGAAATTGCTACCCTTTGGAAGTAGAAGGGAAACCATATAATGTATTCCATTCTCACGATGTCCTATAGCTGTTTGGTAAACAACTTTTTACTAACCTTTGATGATGTTATCCACACCATGCTGATCAAGATAAGCAGAATTAGTTTTATTACTAGTTCCTTGTGAGTAGAAGTGGAAAAAATGTACAGGCTAAAGCGCTAGTTTCGTATTTTAAAAGCCGGTTGCTATGTAAAACAATTGAACTTGCTTTGCTTTCCAGAAGTAAACGAACGAGAAACGAGAAGAAATATGTGTTCCCGTTTGAGAAAAGTTTAAGTGGCTAAAATTGAAACTAATAATTCGGAATATCTCGAAAACGGTTAACTCTTAAAAAAAAATAAATAAAAAAAAACCAATAGGTTTTTGAATATCTCTTACGATTTGCCAGTTATATAAAAGTCATCCAGAATGAAAGGGTCTTGAAATTTATTTCCAGAAAATTCAAGATATGCATTCATAAGTATATGATATTTTAATCAAAATCATTAGTCATTTTTGAAAATACCAAAAATTTAGGAAAATGTTCCATGTAAAATGTAGTTCTGGAAGGGTGCTTGTAGTTTTGAAAATCTTCGTGTTGCATCCTTGGAAGATACTGAAATTAAATATAAACTTTGGTGTTTAACGACTTTTATGTTTTGAGTTAAGCTGCATTCAGATACATACACATAGACCTCTTTATAAAAATGATTTTTATTCAGGGTTCCTCAAAACATGCATTTTCGGTGAAATCTCGATACCGAGTTTTATAACTTCTCTATTATGTACGTTGTACGTTTCCCAAGAGGCAAATTCCATACGGCATTTATCGACTTCTCAAAAGCATTCGACAAACTAAACTGAAACACCATCATCTCGAAATTAGAGTCCATAGCCGGTACAAACAAGGACCACACATGGCTAATCTACAATATCCTACTGAGCAATAACATACAGATCTCGGACAACGTAACCACATCAGCAATCCTCAGAGTTCTGCAGGGGGACCCTACTATTCAATGTAGCAACGTACGACGTCGTAGAAGCAATCAAAGAAGAAGCACCAGATGTTAGGATCTACATCTATGCCGACGACGAGGTTTTGGGATGTCATGATAGAAAGGAACTACAGAAGGCAGTAACCGCACTGGAGAGATGAACTGACAAAAACGAACTATAAATAAATAAAGACAAAACCGAACATATGATATTCAGAAAAGGAGGCAAGACATCTCAGGAGGACAAAGTCTCCTTCAAGAATGAAACTCTGCAAGCAGTCAACCAAGACAAGTACCTCGGCTTAATCCTACAAACCACAACAAACCCACTCAGAATACACACTAACCAAAGAGCCACATTAGCCACAAAAGCAATACACGACATACGAGAATTAACAAAATTATCCCTCAAATCCGCGATGGCACAAAAATAGTACCCATACTTACGTACGGACTAGACTCAATATGGGACAAACTCCGCAGGAAAGACTTCCACACCCTAGAGAACGTTAAAGCCCATTTCCTGAAGGCTACACTGGGAGTGTCGGAGCAACACCGTCTAGATTGTTCTACCTGCTAGCACGAGAAGCCTTCTTAATAGAAGAACTTAGGGCAAGACTTGGACTTGCCTGGGCCGCCAACTGGAAGACGACGCTCGACGAAAGAACAATGAAGAGGGAGGACATCTGACCAGAATTCTGCTCAACGGAAGCCATGGTAAACCGGAACTGGACTGGCACAAACCAAAATCTCCGACACTTCACGACATCGATGGCAGCACATGGATATCATCACAAAGCATGCAGGAATAAGGCATTCCAGTCCCGAACGACACATGTGTATGTGATACTTGTGACAATATAATGTGTGACAGATACCGTGTCCTAACGTGCTCAAAGCGGATCAGATCAGTGATAAACTTTTGCACAAAATAACTCCAAACATATGTACAACCTGTATGCGATATTATTATTATTATTATTATTATTATTATTATTATTATTATTATTATTATTATTATGTACAATGTACATACGTGCTAGAGAAAGTAATATTAGTGTTCCGGCATTATATTAAGATACTAAGAAAATAACACTATGTTTTTCCTAACTTAGCTATATTTTAACAATGTTTAAATGTACTTCTGCATACTTATCCTGTTTATTTTGGAATTTTTAAAATAACAAATTGCTTAATATCTTATTTAACAGCACTTTTCGGGAACAGAATGATCACAGATGAGTGAAAAAAGCAAACAGAAAAACTAAGCTCAAGTGAAGTATATAAAATATTTATTCCAATGAAAATTGCGGTATAAAGGAAAATCATTTTAAAATTTATTTATGCAATCTTATTTAAAATTACTCCACAACAATGGTCTACAAAAGTCATTGAGAAAATAATTACGCCCAATAATGTCGGCTAGTTCCCAGAAATCGAGAAGATTGGGTATAAAATATGCAAGTAATACAAAATTAAAATGGCGGTCGATAAAACAGAATGTAATAGCTTTGCGTATACCTTAGCTAAGATATAATATTTATTTTAAAATGCTTGCTATTATTCATTGGAAAAATTAAAATAAAATAAGCATATGTCATTATTAATTTTATATAACTATAAAATAAGTACAAAATAAGTTTTAATAAGTACGGAAATACTTATTAATACTTTTCTGCAAATTATACCTAATTATATAATGGAATTATATTTAGTTTAATGAACTTCTTCATGCATTTGCGCTTCATATGTTTTCAAAATTACTAGATGCAATAAATGCATAATTATGCGTGGAGTGTTTTCATTTCATTTATTAAATCCATAAAATGTAATAACATCTTAAAAGATTTTAATCCTTTAAACTGTCAATAGACTTTAAGTTGATGCTAACACAAGAACCCTTAGCATGTCATTCTGTTTTGTTTACTCTAATGTGCAAATATGTATTTTATTTTAAAGTGTGAAAAAATTAACAAGGAAGCAAACTGTAAGGAAATTCCATATCAAAGCTAGAACACTTCAGCCATAACTGTTAAAAACCAAAAGAAAAGAAAATCACAAAATCATAAAACGCCTTGAATAAATTTTGAAACATCTCATTCAGGATCATTATTCATCAACTCCCCTGAGATGTTACCATGAATAGCTAAGCTAATATCTGAGCAGTTTTATACTGTTATTCTAGTACCTCAAAATACTGAAGACACAAATATATTATCGTCATATTACTAAACTACTTCTTTTAAATAGGCAGTAGAACAATTTATATAAGTTGGTGTAGATTTTCAACTTGTTCTACACAGCAACATTTTTAATAAACCCATAAGAATTTTAATGTTAAAACTTTGTCAGATTCAGTTCTGTATGGCATTTGATTTTCCGGGATACACATTTTTGTATCTTCAAAGAAATTATACGTTAATTATTAAAAAATAATGCATTAGTGTGGAAAACAAAAACGCATACAATGCATATATAGCGTCTATGCATACAAATTAACGAGTAATAATATTTTATTCTTCTCCATCTGTTCCGACTACAAATTGCTGCCAGTTCCATCTGTTCCTAGGTCTCCCCAAGTTCCTTTTCCTCGTGGTGAATAGTTACATGCTTCTTTCAGTATTCTTTTTCTGCCATCCTTATTAGGTGATGTTTCTAGTATTATTGCATTTAGTTTTTCTACGTTTAATTGTTGCCTTATTTCTATATTATGTTTTTGGTCTGGTCTTTGGTATCCTGCAATTGTTCTGAGGATTCTCATTTCTGCAGCCTGTATTCTAGCCGAATGTTGTGCTGTTATAGTTCATGTTTGGTTCCATAAGTTATTGTAGCAACTGCCATAGCAATAATATTTTACAAATAAAATTACAAGTTATATTCATAAATCAGATTAAGAAAGAGTGTATGAATTATATTTCACATGTCGGCCGGGAGTTGCTAATTTACCTACGGTAACTTCCGCGGCAAGTACCGGTAACTCGCTGGCTGGCGGTACCGGGCATGTGTAACGTCTCTACCCGCAGCCAGGAAGACCTCTACAGCACAGACGACCTTGCAGTTTAAGAAAAATGTTAAATATTAAACACAATATTGGTTATTAATTAAATACTTTTGGGTTTTTTTCTGGCTTGACAACACAATTCATTTGTGAGGAATGCCTAATTCCATTTAATTCACAACAGTATTTTGGCTTACAGTACGTAAAATAAGATTCGTTTTCTTTTAGAGGGAGATTAACAAAATTATTTCGTCAACAACGTAAGAGAATGGACTTTTTGTACAAGGTTTAGCTTCTCAGGAGGTAACAATGATGATGCATGAAATGAAGTAATAAAGCAAAGGAAATTTGCGAAAGAAGCCTTCCAGAGCTAAGTTTGGGATACCTCCATGACATTAGGTCTCAGAAAAGTCTCGATTAGAGAGTTATTAGAGATCAAAGATGTAGATGGATACCTCTAAGTGTCTGATATGATAATGCAATTTATTAAAAAATATAGGATAGCTTTACTACATAATTTTAATTACACTTTATCAGTAATTAAGATTTTCAAAACTAATCCAATATCTTAATACCAAAGATCATCCATTGTTATTTGTACTAAAATTTTATTTTGTTATATTTAATCGTTTCTGAAAAAGGTGGATCATTTATATTAGAACACGTAATTTACAGCTCATGATAAAAATAGGCAAAAAAGTAATTCAGTTCCAAACAAAGAAGTAACATGATTTGAAAATAGTATGCTATGACAACTATTTGTAGGGTGGAATTTCCCCTAAAACATGCACAGAATGCATTTCTCTACAACTATAAGTATAACAGTTAGGATGATTTCTGTGCAGCGATGCGTAAGTCCAGAGTTTAAAATGACAGTTGCAGTATATTTTAAAATAAAATATAATTATGAATCCAAATCACTAGAAAAGCAAAAAATTCTATATTTTAGAAATTTTCGGTACTTAAACTCTTCTTAATAAAGTTAACTTGTAGTTTTATTAACAATAACTGCATTTATAGGAAGTTTATTTTAGAATTTTAATCTGGCCAAAAGCAATATTTTATTTTTGTTTTGTTTTATCTAAGCTTTTACATTTGCTACGCTAATTCATTTTTTAATATTGTTCTTCTGTTTCTTCTCTGGTTTAGGTTGGAAGGAATTTGCTGCCTTTGGTATTCTATGCTCGGTTTTACTACTTACACGCCTGTTTCAATTTGTTTTATTATTGTATTTTTCAACTCTTATATGTCTAGCTATGTCTTATATCGTTTTTTTTTTTTAATTCCCATTACAGCTACGGGCCTAAGAAAGTTAATTTATGCTGTTTGTATACCTTTTGTTCTGGAATCATTGTGCATATTTCTCATCCAAAAGTATGATTGGAACAGCCAGGGTTACATCGTTTTATTTTAAAGTTTTTCTAGTCTTATTATTAAATATCTTTTCAGTGTACCTAAGTAACTAAATCAATTTAATTGTTATTTATATAAATTTCAATTCAATAATTATGTTATTTCATAACACAAGAAGTTGACTTTTGAGAATTGTTGAGCAGCTTTATTTTCGAACTCTCGATTTCGTTTTATCAATTGATATTTTTATCTTGTATATTTTTAATAATTGATAACTCCTATGCAATTCTTTGCAGTTTGCACACACGAGCTACTTAGTTTAACAACTGTGCTAGTATTTATATTGAATAAATACAGCTTAAACTTTGTCGTGAATTCAACGTTGAACTTATTTTAAAATCTCCAACATAAAAACACTATGCTAGACCATTTATCCTGCCATCAGCAATTCAAAGTTGTAAGATTCTCTGTTAATCTCAAAATTTGCGATTGCTATTAAAACTAGATCAACAGCGTTTACTGTAGTAAGTATTAACATCCTCTTAGAATAAAGATTGTCACTTATTTCCTTATACAGTGATTTTGATAAAGCCGCAACTCGTGAAAGAATCTCTTACTCCTTTAATTACAATTTTCATAATATTTTGCTTAATCAGCTAAGAGCCTGCCCTAACTCAAATATCCTTCTGTATTTCAGGACACCAGGAAACCTTTGACTTCTTACAAAGTTCAACTAGTGAAATCCACAATTATCATTTCTCCAAAAACGCTGGTGAGTTTGATCTGGTTGTTACTTTGTCTAAATTTTCAAAAGCATCAGTTTTGGAGTAAATAAAACTTATGATATAACCGGTGCAAATTCCTAAAAAAATATGTAGTTTGCAAGAATATTGATTGATATGTGAATTCCCACAAATACAAAATAATTCTTCCTATTTACCAGATTCAGACTAAGTAACTTTAGAACAGACTTGTGTGGTTAATTTTTATCTCTGGTCATTTTAAAGCTAGGTCAAAAGCTAGGTATTTAAGCCCTTAATCTAAAATTGTTTAAAATAAATATGTCAAATTCTTTTTTTGTGTAGGTCACTTTCTTAAAGTGATAACAATTTTGGGGCGCTCACTTAAACATTCATTCAGCGATTCTTTTGAACTTTTCTTTCTGGAATTTATTTTTCCAAAATGAGACATTTGCCGCACTGCGATGTTTTAGGAATGTCTTTTTTTAATTACATACAAACCATCTAAAAATGTGTAGATAAAAATTAGCATTATGGAAAGCTTCAGGGGCAGTGTTAGAAGACCACATTTATGGAGAAAAAGTAATTTATTTTCTTACACGTATGTCAACTAACAAAGTTTGTCTAATTTGTTATCCTGAGGCTTAGCAGTCATTTTTTATAATCACTGATCATTGTGCAATGACTAACCTATGTGCAGTTGTTAATGGTAAAAGTTAGATAAGAAAGCGGTTGACCTCTTTCTTTAGATTGCTGTTTTTTATTGAAAGCTTTAACTACGATCTTTTCATCAAACAATTTGGTAAGAACTAATATTACGATTATGACAATTCTACGATTTTTAACAAATAAACAAGATAACATTTTTAACCACACCAACCACAGAATAGTTCACTAACCTCAAAATCGTAGCAACTAACATTCTATTTTTGTTATATTTTTCGGAAGCCCATGTCTATTCCTCATAGATTTCTGCCTGCTATATTTTTGTAGGAACTCATAACGACCCAAAAAATCAACTAAAATACTTCATTATAAAAACATATTTTAAAACCAAACTGTAATTAAACTCATATAGACTATCCACTAAGGTAATGCTGCTATTAAATTGGAAAATATACAGAATTTAGGATACTTTTTTACATTTATACCAGTTATTGTACATATTAAAGGTTATAATTTTGCCAAGTTTCAAAATTCCAGCTTTCATAATTATTTGAATAATTAATTTGGCTGTTCAAATTTATTGTAATAAAAATACTCCACACCGGACATTTTTAAAAATATAAATATATTAAAAGTGTTATATAAATGAGTTTTAAAGATAAGTCAATTTTTATGTTAATTTTAATTACTATAGCAAAATGTCAAGTTTTTTTCCTCTCCAAAACTCGAACTTCCCTTCCGAAGGAAACCATGCTAAGCGTATTTATGCCCCAAAAACTTCGCCGCTTTCCAAAGAATTCCAACTCGCGAACTTAGAAAACAATTGCTTCACCAGGAGAAAGAAAATTCTGATTTTCTCCATTCATATGATTTTCTCCACCTGTTCAAATGTTAATAGCTTATTTCTCAAAATTCAGCATTATTTGGAAAAGTATATTGTAATTTTCTTTAATGTGCACTTGAGAGGCTATATTAAAATGTTGATACAAGTTATTAAAACATTGCATTTTTGGATCATTTTGATTCTGGTTAAGTTTAATAAACGTTTGTGAGAAATCAAGGTTAATAAAACCTATGCGTCTGTCCCTTTATAACTGAAGTTTATTGGTAGTTCGCATGCGTCAGCCGATAAATCTATGTCTCCTTAAAGTTTGGAATTCATGTTACTTTATTAGGCATAAAATTTTTGTTTTAAATTTCACAATTTTTGGTTAAATTTCAGAGGAACAGTATCCTAATGAGCATTTAAAATGTACTTTGTGATCTTATTTTTAGCTGCTAGATATAGGATCCAAGATAATGTATCTCAAAAGGGCTCAATGCAGGGAAGTCCAAATATATTTTTCCTACTTCTATTTCAGAAAAAGAATGCTACATTTCTGAAGATGTTTTATCTAAGTTTATATCAATTTAAGGAGTTATTAAATGCTACAGCGGGTTTTTCCTGGTTTTGCCCGCTGAACGGCACCTGGCGCCTCGGCCGTTGGCAATGTAGCTCCCGCTACAAGTGGCTCAAGCATTGCGCATATATTTTGACTATTCACTGTCATGTTTGTGAAGTATTACACGATTCTGAGATGTTTAAATATTATTTATGCGGTATTTTCCATTGTTGTCATTCAAGGAGGCTTTAAATTGATTTTAATACTATTATTTTAGATGTACCTATCACTCACTATTAATGTTTAAAACTTATCAGTGAGTAAAGAACCACAATTGACTAAATATAGTCAGAAAGATTGTCATATGACATTTCAGACACCTCCCAATGCACATAGTTATTTCAGTTATAATTTGGTGTGTTATTGCAAAGTTTTGTGACAAATAACGAATTGATTGCTAACTCGCCAGCTGTAGTGAAATAAGTAACATGTAACACGAAAAGACATATACATCGGCATTTCTCTGTAGATTTTGAGTAAATAGGATGAGCCAAATATCCAACTGTCGAAAACATGGAAGCTCAGGATGGATGTAAAAAATAGATTTAAATTAGCTTTTTGAATTAGAAATGCGACAGAATAGAAAACAAATGTTAAAGAAATGTTACAAGAGTTCTAAAGCAAACCCCGTAAGGTAATCCTTCTGAATTTGGGAAAAGAAAAAAAAAAAAAAAAAAACGTAGACTACTGATTGTATAAAGGTTATTGTAAATTTTTCAGTTTAAATAAGAACACTTACATTTGAACAAAATCATAAAATTATTATTTACTGATTATAGACATACTAAAAATTTGATTATATAAAGGTTGTTTTAATGTTTTCAGTTTAAATTAAAAGATCCTAAATGTTGTACAATATTAATGATTAAATTATTATTTACTGATTATAAACATACATGTACCTAAAATGTATTATATTTAATTGAAATTAAAACGATTTTCCAAGTAAAAGAATGCTCTGAATAAAATCAAAGAATGTTCAACAAAGCAAAGAAAATATATTAAATTTTAAAATCACCAACCAAAAGCTAACTATCCTTTTCACTTGTTTTCAGAGTATATTATAGTAATTTGAACTATCTAATATTAGAGAATTGCTGTTATCCCCAGTAACAGTTGTTTGGTCCTCTCTTTTCCCCTCCTCAGTATTTAAGTATTTATGATAGTAACATTTGTTTGATTTCTTCCAAGTTATCCCTCATGAAATATATTGCTTCAAAAGGGGCTTAATCTTGAAGAAGCTTAGATATGAAGTCTTAGAGAAATGTGTACAATAAATATATTAGTAAGAAGACATTCCGCATGGAGCAAATATATTACACAAAATACTTTCTCCATAAACTAAAATCGGAGGTATTAGTAACATGTGAATCTTCAAAATGGAACTGAATAGTTACATTCTCTGCATGAAGTATGCTACTCTTTATTAGACTCTCCAAATATTATTCCAATTTTAACTTTCGTAAATCCTATTGATTCTACAATAATTTCATGCTCAGATTGTTTACTTTAACGATATCGTCTATATACACTTTTAAAAACGTCTTAAAATTTTGGAACTTATACGTAAATTATTTCTAAAGTCACAAATTTGAGAAAACGTATGAAAAACTTCTACTGTGCTTTATAATTCTTGAATATATAAATTAAACAATTACGTGGCCTTTACATGCAAATCAATCTGTTAAATGCATGTTTCAATGTAAGATGCAAGATCCACTAAAACTTTAAGTTGTACAAACGGATGCTTTATGTGCAATAGCAAGAACACCGACGTTTTGTCTACGGATCTGTAAATTCATTTCAGCGTTTTTGGAACATAGTTTTTGGAATAAAATATATTACTGTTAAACAAACACACGAACTTGTACATCCTCCATAGGAATGGTTTTAAATGTTTTATTTTCTAATGTGTTTTTATGGCACCAGCTACTCAATCTTGTAAATGGTCTTGTATTAATTTTGTTATTTGAACCTTTTAATTACTACAAGCCCGGATTTTAATTCAAGTAATACAGGTATTTTTTCAAAGTAGCAAAATGCTCGCTTAAATCAAACGCAAATCGTTGGTTATGCTTAACAGAATTTTAACTATTATAAAATTAGTGAATTTAATTCATAGTTACTAGGCAACGAAATCTATACTTTATATTCTAACAAAACACAAAACACGCTTTCAAAACATAAAATACTTATTAAACAAAACTAAACTACACCTCAATGATCATCTGTATCTTATTTTCTTTGTTAATATACATTAAAACAAAAACTTTCACCTCTAATTGACAGTTATTGTGATATTAAGAGGTTACAATTTGTATTAAATATTGGAAGCACATTTTCTTTATTATCAGAAGTATTGTTTTCACAAATTTGCCTGTACTTGAACGTTTTCCTCTAAGTATTAGATCAACAGATTTCTCTCTCCAAGTTTTTTTAAGGTAATAACATTAACACCGTTGACTGCAAACGAAACAGTAGAAGAATGTCTTATACGATGCCCGGAGTAATTCTTGGCATGTTCTAGATTCAAGTGTTCTGTAATCTTAATATACCTTATACTATATAAATCTCCCCAAACGTATTTATGCCAACCACTTGTGCACGACATTTTCCATTTAAGTAAAGTAGTATTTATTTCAGCTAGTGATACCAAGTCAAATACCATGATATTTTCTAAAAACTTCAAGCAAGTCAGGTTTATTTAGTTCATCACTAATGACAACTTTTCTAGATGTAAAATGTTTTTGTTCCTCTAATCTTCACAATAAATGCTGAACTCACGACTTCAATATATTCAATCTTAGGTTTATACGATCCTTCCTAACGACACCCCCCCCCCCCGCCAGAGTTTTCAGGAAGTGCCTCACTTCATCTCGACTGAATATTTTGGACTAGACTGTCTGTTTAAAAATGCCTTTAATTTTCACAAATTACTGATATCAATATTATCATTAATCAAAAGAGTGGATTTTACCATGGAATATTCACTCCAAAGATTCAAAGTTTTGATGCTTTTCGGCTTCTCATAAAAATAGGCCAACAAAAATGTTTCATTTATGTCTGTTTCATTACTCACACACCAATTCTTGAATTTCGTATAGCTATAATTAATTTTTCTTGACTGAAGTATACTAACAGTTGATTTAAAAGTTTTTGTGGAAAACCATCAAAATCACCTCAAAAAATCGCTCATTTTTACTTTAAATTTACATATTACACTAGAAACAAAAAATAGCACAATATAACAATGTTTCCTGATTTATCGTGTATTTTTCTCAAAGCCCACAGTACTCTTTCTCTAAACATATCATTTCTGCAATAAATAAATTTCATTAAATATATTATATATACAACTACTCTGAACGTAGGTAAAGTAGACACATTAAAATTCAGGTTTAGTAACTTTCTCCTAGAACACGCCCGAAGGTTGAGGCTCTAGTTACTAACCCTTGCTTTTGCAACTGATCCTCTAAATAACTAGGATTAGAACCAATAATATGTACAAATACTGAATTTACTACAGAGCTGGTCCCATATGTTGTTAATTTTGTATTATTTTTTCTGAATAACCTATATTTTTAATGCTTCCTAACTTCGAAGATAAATATAAAATATTTAACATTGAGAAAAAGTCTCAGGTATAAGGTCTAGAGTAATAAATGTGGGAACTCGGCCATATATTCCATTCACTCATTCACCGCCTTTGCTGTTAACCAAGAAACGTATTTGTGGTATATAGTTGTTTGAAAAGCCCTGCAAATGTTCTGCTACATCTAAATAAAAATGTATTTAAAGAGAAACGTTCTGACACGTTAAGACATTGTATTTTACAAAATACTTTTTCCTAGCAACAAACCACTTTTTACATCATTGTTATGAAAGTTGTGACAACATAAAAACATTTTTAAAATGCGATCTACAATGGCATGCATCATCTCCGGAGAGTTTATTATTCTGGGCGAGTGTATAAACTATCATTTGTTTTAGAACAATGATTTCTAGGTGACCACATGATTAGGTGCATTCTCTTGTGTATTTGGTGTTGTTTATTTGGAGAAATTAACTTTAGCGAAGTTATGTTAGGTAACAAAGGTTATTTTTTTATTTTAATTGTTTTTTCACCCAATCCGTGTGTAGCACACACAAATTGAATGCCGAGCCGGCATGTTGCCATGGTAGCCTAATAGTTGGCTGAACTATGAAGCCCGGGACTTAAAGTACTTACAGCATTGTAAGTCGCCATTGGGGTTGTCATCTCAAAATAATTTGGGATCACCATGTGGTTAACCGAAAAACATGCAAAACAGTTGAGAAGTTCAATGCCGTACCGGCATGTTGCCATTCTAGCAAAGTGGTTACAACAACTGGCTAGAGAATAGGAGATCCTAGCTATGGCATTGCATTTTTAGGTCTGACTCTACCCACCCAATATAGGTTTTCTTTCAACTATTTGGTTACCTTAGCCATATATGTTGTATAAAACAATTGGCAGCTTAAAAACCATGCGCAGCAATAAAATGCATTAAAATGTTTATAGCTGTAAAAAGTGTCTGATAACATAAAAATTACAAAGCAGTAATGTTAAGAATTGTATTGCTTATGGACTGGTATTGCTTAGGCGTTTTTAAAAGGTAGTGTTTGACGCGAACAAAGTGTTTTTTGTAAAATCATTTACACTTAACTGCAGATAAAAAACATGTACTATAGATACCACAAAAGCATGTTGAAATTTCAGCAAAAGTGACTTTTTTCATAATAAAAGAATACATTTTAATACTTTCAGAAAATATATAGCTTTCTATCTGAAAATTTAAATGGATGGACGCATCTTTATTAATAGGCACACTAAGGACTTTTTTTAGCATTTTTTTTCATTTTCAGAATGTTTCACACGATACATACGTTACTTATTTGTTAAAACAATTTGTATTGCCTCTGAAACTACCATAAAGAAATTAAGTATATAAGTCTTTAAAATAACGATTAAATTATGAGAAATATAACATAACTTTCCAAAATCAAATACGTAAGTAATAATTTTTCCACAATTATTAAGCGTTAACATAAAAATATGATATAGCGACCTATTTGTATGTACGTGCACTTTGCATACTGAATTTTGTGTGAATGAAACTGCACCATATGAGGCATTTCTAATTGAACAATGAATTTAGATAATGAAGTATTATTTAAATAATCATAAAAACTAGAAATTTGAAACATGTCAGAAAATCACTTACTGTGTGCAATAACAGTACCTTTGAATTTCAAATATATATATATATATAATATGCTATGGATTTCAAAATCGTAAGATTTAAAATTTTGAGGTCACGATTCAGATTTAAAATGTGTAAAATACATATACCTATTTTGTATAAGAATTTGACCTACAACAAACTTGTGATAAAGGCTCGGAATAAAATGTAAAAATACTTAACAGCAGAATAAGTTAAAACAAACCGATAAAGCATAATATAAAAAGGTATACTGTAGTTCGAATATAATTTAACTATAAAATAGATTCAGCATAGAGTAGTAAATTTAAGACCAACTAATAACATATAAATTATTTTGAAGAGCAGTAACTGGGGACTTAATAATGTCATTTTTAATCCTTTATCAAAATTTTAGGAGTTTATTAAATTGTGCCATATGATCCAATAAAAGTCAATTCATTTTAATGTCATTCAGGTTGTATTTATATTGTAGTGTCATATGTGTTTTTCTTTGATTTGTCAATTTTCCAATGGCGCAGTACTCATATTTTGAATCTTATCTTTAAATGAACTACCTTTATAAAAATGTTCACTATTCCTCTAATAATGAATGAATGAATAAGTGTATTTATTAACATATTCTTTATTGTGGTTGTTGTTTTAATATTGCTTGTAATGTGTATTACAAAAGCACGTACGGTCTGTAGACCCGTGCGACTGTTCAAATTCTATGTATTCCTCTAATAAGTTAACGTAGTAATATCAAAATTCTTATATAAAAGATGAAATACTAAACTTTAAGGAACGTGTAAGTGAACTGACACTACCTTTTAGTGTATTTAAAGTTGAGTAAGATCATTTATCAGAAAATATGTCCTATATTACGGACATGGGTAATGTGTAACGGTTCATTTTGTCATAAAATATTTGCATTGATAAAAACAATTTCAAATGCATGTGAAATTTTAATTTTACGGCTTCATTTTAGGTACTTTTTATACTGAATTCTACCTACGTAATATCAGGTAAAGAAGGTATTTATTCCACAAAAAATTTCGGGAATACATGTTTTGAAGACCCCTGAATCCAACAAAAACGTTTCAGAAAAAGGTTCGTGTGTTTTTCTAACGACAGCAAAAACTCAGGAACGATTAGTCGGTCAAATACCTAACAATCTTGGTATTTAAGTTGAATATCTTGCCATATATTTAAGATATTTGCATAACAAATTAAATGAATATCCTCTGAAATTCTCGTCATTCTGAAGACCTTTGCATAACTGATAAACCGTACAAGATAGATAAAATCTAACTACACAAAAAATGTAAATCTCGTTAAAACACACAATTTTTTTTACATTTTTACAGAGTTAACCATTTACGAGATATTCCTTGTTATGGGCTTCAATTTTAAAATACATAAACTTTTTTCCTACACGAAGCTCTTATTTGCTTCATATTTCAATTGGTTTACTCCTGACCATATAAAGATTGCAAAACTCCGTTTGTAGCACTTGGTGATTAATTTTTAAAAGATTTGACTGCCACTTTAAACTAGTGTATTCGCTTATTTCTCTTTACTTACAAAAAATCAAGTAATAAAACCATTTCTGCTAGTGTGTATCTCGAAGAGCGTGAGATATATATACGTATATAAAGGAACAATATTTTATAAGAATACTTGGTTTGTTAAAGAGGTAGAAAAAGTCTTGTCAATGGAAAGGATCATATTTGTAAAAAGAAATGCTTTAATACCTATGTATAATGATTTTCTCCATCTATTCTGCAACAAGATATTCTTACAAAACTTAATTCTTCTATCTGCTTCGTGTTATTCTAAATAAACATCATCAGAAGTATGGTTTTATTACGTAATCTCTTGAGAGTAGAAGGAAATAAGCAAATAAACTAGTCTAAAGCGACAGTCATATATTTTAAAAGCTGTTGTTATGGAATTGTCATTGCAATTTAGTTCTCTTTCCATAGTCATAGGTAAAACAAAACAGATAACAAAAGGATGTGGACTGCCCGTTTGAGAACAGTTAAATTGAAACCAATAGCAGGGAATATCTCGGAAATGGTTAGCTCTAAAAAAAATAGTATATACTATAAATTGCGTGATTTAACGAGATCCACATATTTGTGTAATAAGTGTTCGTCTATCAGTTTCTAGTTATATAAAATTCATTCAAAATGAAGAACACTTTCGGGACTCTTCCCAAGAAATTAAGGATGTTCTTTTGGCATACAAACATCTTTAAAACACAGGATTTTAGCCAAACGTTAAGCCATTTTTTATAAAATAAAAACGTTAAATATTTTCCATATAAATGTTACTGTGGTTTGAGGGATTTTCCTGAAAATCTAAATTTCGTTTCTGTGGAGGATACTAAACTAAAATACAAAGTTTGTATCTAACGAAGTTTTCCTTTTTGGGTTACGCTGTTCGTACAGACACAAATTTGAGATTTTTGTAAAAATGCTTGGTTCTTTTTATTCAGAGGCCCCCCAAAACATTTATTTTAGTCCAATCTCGGTATCACATTTTAGGGTAGAAGACAATACTTTCTCAACCTACTATTTACATTGTACTTACATGATAGAGAAAGAAAAATTGAAACTTGAGTGCTTGATAGGTGTTGATTAAGAACAGATGGAACATTTATACTGATGACCTGGTTACCAAATGTTTAGAAAGACAGGGTTTGGAAATGAATCAGGTATGTTCACAGAGACCTCTTTTGCCCTGTACAATATTGGAGCAGATTCATCCTATGATTTAGTACATGACTCATCTTAAGGAGACCCTTATTTGAAATTGGGCCACAGTCTTCGAAAGATTCAAAAATACTCTACCTTTTGCTTCAGTTGCATACCATAGCTGTTGCACTGAGTCCTTTGGAGCTTCAATACGTGACCATTCAAATGCTCAGGAGAACAGACCTAACATCCAGTATTTAGTTCAAATACTTTTTGCTCGACTTTGATTCTGATTATTTTTTTGGGCATTAAAAATGTTCCATGCGATATAGCTTGAAACCAGTCTTGTTCAAATTTTCAGAACATTTTAGAGAAGATTAAGTTAAATAACTGGTCTATGGTTTTTGCTACACTTTTAAATTGATATTATGGCATATTTCGACCACCGAGGATAAAGTATTTTTAAAAAAATTTACTAAAATGGTTTAAGCATTCCTCTGAGACAAGTATACCTCGTAAAAAGTACTTAAATTATGTGCTAATATTTTTTTTTCAAAATTATGATTCCTACATCGAGTAAAATATCTGATAATCATAATTAAAGTAAAATATAATTTTTATTCAAAATATTAAATATTTGTAAATGAAATTCAAAATAGAATAGTGTCAGACAATAGAATGGTGTGTGACAACATTTTGAAATCATTATACAACTGCAGGATTTATAAATTTCACCTGTATCGGCTTTTAAATCCTAAACAACCGATATTTGTAACTATGTGGACAAACATTATAATAATTGGCATTAATTTTGTGATAAAACGCCATTTGTTTATTTGAAATATAATAGCTGTTCTGCAATATTTGAGGTGACTTTTTACAGGATAAATATATTAAAACATAATTCATTTTGGAGACCAATAATGGCAGACTACTGAGTAACTGTCTTAAGAAAGGAATATAGTATCCTCAGTGTGTCTTAAATGAAATGGTTTCCGTGCACTTTGACGAATGTTCCAAAACAATTTATATACGGATTTTATGGGAATAAAAGTTGTTAAAAAGTATGCAGCAGTCTGCATATGAAGCCTTCCAAAGCATTATAGTCCCTTTCAGCCAAGAGTTGCATAACTTTGTACCTTGTCAAAAGTCCTAGAAGACATCGCTGGACCGCCCCCCCACATCTAGTAATAAAGCACCATGTTGTAAACAAAGCGTTCTCAACTCTCTGGAAAGAAATATAGTTTAATCTTCTTATCCTATACATAGCTTGAGTTACACGGAAGTTACTTCCTATCTCTGCTAACAAATTTCCCTTTGAAAAATGTTTAAGGTAATTCCATGATTCCATCACATATGCTCATTTGCATTTCTTTTCATTATAGCTCTGTACCTTAATTTCCATTGCAGAAGGCTTTTATGGATTACAAGTGTGTCAATGTCTTCTCATTCCTCTTTATAAGCTTTCCAAAAACATTTTATAATAAGTGGACGCCTGTCTCAAGCTTATTTTATAAGCAAAAATGCATACAAATTCATAGGTGATGTATTAGGCAACTTCACTATAGGTTTTAAAGTACAAAGGATTCCTCTCACACAGGTATAGACATAGGAGTTAATGGCCTACGTG
This sequence comes from Hymenopus coronatus, assembly GCA_030762935.1. Lineage (NCBI taxonomy): Eukaryota > Metazoa > Arthropoda > Insecta > Mantodea > Hymenopodidae > Hymenopus > Hymenopus coronatus. The sequence continues at coordinate 54,022,472 of CM060892.1, read as the reverse complement.
TTGGATTGCATTCTGTTTCCATATGAACTGCCACACGACACGACTGCTGAATACATCAAGTGTTGCATGCAGTTAGCATCAAGTGTTGCATCGTTTTTAATTTTGCGGCTACGGGGGACAGAGTGTTTGTTTTGTTTTGTTTTTAGCGATTTTGCTAAGAAAATGTCGATTTTTGGACTATACTCTAAAATATGTATTGCAATGTCTGCTTCTGTTAGGACAGAAGTAACGCACATTTTGGACGCTATTTTAAAGAGCTGAGCTAGTTAAATAACTATGTTAAAGTTTAAAGCCATTTTCTCAGGTTCAATTTCCTAGATATTCTTCTCCCACAGGCCAGAAATTTTTCTTATTGTAATTCAGAATGTGTGCAACAAAATAATATAGTCACATTTTGATATTATTCCAAGTTTAGTCCAAAAAGAGTATGACTGTGTTAATCATACTCTGCTTTTTCTGTTTTTTTCACGTTCAGATGTAAACTGTAAACTATGCTTAAAAGAACTATAAAATATGGGAACATTCCAATCAGACATTTTGTTACAAAGGAATGTAATTTTAAGGAATAACACTTTGGGTGAATATCTATGGGAGAAAACATATTTTGATTTTTTTTAATTAAATTAACTTAAACAGATCCAGAATTATGGTATATATAGTGCTGAAAGTTAGAACGTATACTTTTTTTTTGTTGTTGCTAGTAATGCCTGAGCAAACATCAAATGCTCTAGCTCTAATAGTCATCCTCCGTAGTTTGGGGATAATGTGCTAGCCTCTGGTTACTAAGATCGTGGGTTCAAACCCGGCGGAGCGTGATGGATTTTTTCGGGTGTAAAATCTCTAGCATGCCCTCCTTCGGAAGGAAAATAAAGCCGTTGGTCCCATGTCGTAGATTTACTGTACGTAAAAGAACCTCAAGCCTTATAAAGAGGCATCTGAGCAAAATGAAACGGTTTTTGAAGCCCTTTATATAATAGCCTACGGAGTACCATAGTAGCTAAAGAGCGTCCATAAATAACACTGAATTCAACCTGGCTCTAGTACCTTAGTAATGATGCAACGAAAGTCACATATGACATTCCTAAGCTCCAAAACCTATGCCTGTCAACTGCAATAAAGCTCTTGAAACTTAAGGTTATACCGGCCGCCACAAATGGCATCCAATTAATATGACCCTATCTAAAAAAACTAGAGAGTATCAAGCGAGACTCTTGAGAATAGCTTTCTCAATCTCAAAAATTTACGAGAAACAGGTATATCTATAAAATAGCACAGGAGCCCTTCTTCATCGGAGACATAAGACACATCTTCGGATTATCAAACATATTAAATCGTCCTTGAAGAGAGACAGAAAAAAGCTGATGCGATACTGGAAGAAATAATGGAGACCGAAGCTATGAAGACAGAACTCTGGAAGGGACCAAACTTGGGAATTCGCCACCTGTGTTTCACGGGAGCATACGCAAGAAGGAATGTATCTACAAGAATTGCAACAAATCATGCCCTAAGTATTATCCAACGAAGTGTCAAAGCCGATTTTAATCCTTATGATAACTAAAAACTGGTCAAAAAATTCAATTGTACACATTGTGTTTAATAAATAAATAATTTCTAGCAATTCAGTGTTCCTTAGGGCAAAACCAACCAAAAGATATTCCTGTAGAATGCTGCCATTGGCTGTAGTGTGAAAACATATAAAATACTCTGCGTTTAACAGCTGATGCTGGTAATAGTGAAGATGCAAGAATCTTCAGCCAAAGATTGCCTCTGGCTTCCAACTGCGGTGCAATCTGCAACTCAAAGTCTTAGTTCCAGATTTTGCACTTAGCCGACCCCAGCATTATTCTGTTATAAAGAATAAGCGCATGTCAAGGGGAAGATACCCTCGTTGCAAAATCCCCGTGTGAAACTCAAGACAGGGGAGCGGTTGGACAAAGAAAAAGACTTCTTTTCACCCGTAATAAGAGCGGACTGGTTTCAAGGTAAGGACGGCACGCCAGTCTTGTGGCAGAGGTCAAAGACCCTTCCACCGAGCAGCACACGCTACTTGCCCTCTGACACCGACCTCACAAAGACTGGGGGCAAAGGGCAACAGGCACGCATTTCATCACTACCTTTATCCTTAAAGGACTGATGCCTATATACAGAAGTCAACCCTTGCGGGACAGTTTATAGTCCTGTTTGGGGATGTTCCAGTATTTAAGTCCCGTATAACCTGCAGGTCTGTTAAGCATGTCCCATTTGTCTCCCTCTTTGCTGTTGTCTGTTCAATTATTGTTATCAAAATCGTCAGCAGAACACAAGTATAAAGAATTTAGCATAAGTATAATTTTCAACAAAATTCTCCACTCAACTTGTCTTTTCCATTTTCCCCTGATTTCTTTCTGTATGTGAATCATTTATCATATAATGTAGATGTAGTCATATTATGTGCTACCATTTGTTATGTGATAGAGTAGGTTTCAATTCTGCGGCAGTATTAACCCTCCTTAAAAGTATTAAATTCATTTGTGTTCTAATGTACACTCTATTAAGGGACACAACCATACTTTTTTTATTAAATGCATGACTTCAGGTTTCTTAAATTATTTTAAATTAATCGACATGCTTCCACAAGTTACAGGTAGCATCATATTATAAGAAATCTTATGTGTCCCATTCACATGACTTTCTCTACAACTCTGCAATAAATTGTTAAAAAGCTTATGCATCTATTTACTTCCTGCTAATCGAGAAAAAATTAGCAGAAATAGTCTTATTACTTGCTTCCTTGTAAGCAGAAGTGAAATAAGGGAGTACCATTGGTTAAAGTGATAGTCAAAAGCTGGTTGCTGTGTGACTGAAGTTCCTTTGTTTGTATGGACACGAGTTCACGAAGCCTGTATGAGAAAAGTATGTTTTATAGCTGAAACCAAAAACAGGAATGTCTCAAAAACAATCAACTCCACGAAAGAAATGTATATAACATAAATTGTGTGTTTTAAACTGCTGTACATTTGTTGTCTGGTAAGTTCTTTTCCATCTCTTACGGTTTAGCAGTTATGCAAAATTCCGTAAAATTGACCCAGAATAAAGTAATCTTCAGAGGCTATTCTCAGAAAATTCAAAATATACATTTTATTTTTCATGTAAATATCTTTAATATACGATATTTTAATCAAAATCGTTAAAGCCACTTTTTAGAAAATAATTTTCGAAAAAAGTTCCATGTAAAGGGTAGTTTGGGGTGGGGGAATTTTTCTCAAAATCTTCGTGTCGCATCCCTGGAAGATACTAAACTTAATTACCAAGTTTTGTATTTTACCGACTTTTCGTTTTTGAGTTATCACAGGTACACGGACACACATACATGTACCTTTTTTCTGAAAATACATTTTTTAGATACAAGGGACCCTAAAACATATATTTCTGGTGAAATCTCGGTATCGAATTTTTTGGTAGAGTGCAATACCTTCTCTATACACTATGTACATAGTGCATTTAGAGAAAGTAAAAATCTTATGTGTTCCATTGACACGATTTTCTCTAAATCTGTCACAAATTATTGTTAAAAAACTTATTCTTCTATCTACTTCATGATAATCGAGATGAATATTAGCAGAAATTGTCCATATTACTTGGTCACTTATAAGCAAAAGGGAAAAACTCTATAATGTGTTCCATGCATATGATGTCATCTAGCTATTCGGCAAGCAAACCCTTTATTCAAAAGATGAATCCATCATTTCCATCGTGTAAATCGAGATAAACATAACCAAAACTGGCTTCCTTGTAAGTAGAAAGGCAATACAATGCACAGGTTAAAGCGATAGTCTCGGTTTTTAAAAGCCAATCGTTATTTAAAACAATTAAAATTCTAATCTCTTTGCTTGCCAGAAGCAAACAAACGAGAAACGAGAAGAAAGAGGTCTTCTCGTTTGAGAAAAGATAGGTGGCTTAAAATAGAATCCAATAATCCCGAATATCTCGTAAATGGTTAACTTTTGAAAAAAAAAAAATGAATAAATTGCATGTTTTAATCAGAAATGCAATTTTGTGTAATAAGTTTTTGTATCTCTCTTGCGATTTGTCATTTATACAAAAGTCCTACAGAATGAAGAGGTCTTCAGAGGCTATTCCCAGAAAATTCAAGATATACATTTTGTTTCTCATAACAATATCTTAAACACATGTATTTTAATCATAATTGTTAGAGCCATTTTTGACAAAATCAAAAAATCGAAAAATCGTTGCACAATCAAAAACTGTTTTTTTTTTTTTTTTTTGTGATAGATTAGAAACTTGAAATAAACTTTAGCATTTCCTTAAGAGAGTAAAATTTCGGATTCATTTTATGAAATATTTTTCTCTTTTAGCGAACATTTTCTCAAAAGCTAATAATATGTCGCCCTCCGTGCTGTAATGGGTACCATGCTAACTTAATGTACCCAAGGTCGCGGGTTCAAACCCGGCGGGGGACGATAGATTTTTTTCGGGCGTAAAAATCCTTAGCATGGCTTCCTTCGGAAGGGAAGTAAAGCCATTGGTCCCGTATCAAAAGAACCTAAAGCCTGATAGAGAGGCCTCTGAGAAAAATTAAGCGCTCTTTCACGCCCAATATAGAATGGGATGCTGAAACCAACAGCTGTTAAAGAGCATCCATAAATAAAACTCCTTTTCCATTTTCAAAGTTTAATAGACAGAAAATAATTAAATTTCACGCACTTCTCTATCACTTAATAATGAAAGATTCCCTGCATAAATGTTGTTTCGATATATAATTTATAGAAAGAATAACAGCGACAATTTTAAAAATAATTATAAATTTGAATTATTTTCTTAAAAAAATAAATTGTTAATATTGTAATAAATGAAAAAAGCACTAGTTTCTGCTGAACACAGTATGTTTATTCATGACACTCAACGTAACAAACATTTACACTTTTTCGCTAACGCCACAATCTAGTTTACACACAACTGAATCACTAAGACAAGGTTCACTATTGAATTCCACTCTACACTGTTCATTCCTTTAATTGTCACCATTGTGCTCACTTCGCTTCTTGACTGGTTTCACAGTTTTACTCTGTAGACTGCTTTAACTTCATTGTCCGGCCGGGGACTTATTGTAGCCCAGAGTTTGACTTCTAAAGGTCGAAATACAAGAACTGGCAAACCAATTTCTCGAGAACTGTTTTACTCAACTCAGAGAAGTGACAAAGTGATCATCTTCGGGCGCCAAATGTCCTATCCAGCCATACCTCCAGCACATGCTCCTTGATGGTCGTCGTCGACGTCTTTGTGTTGCTTTTCTTTCGGCGTGGCAGCGAATGCTCTTGATTTCACGGTTGGAGCAGTCGCTGTTATCTCCTCAGGCCCGCGTTTTTCTGTCCATCTGCAGGAGCCGCCAGATCGCCGGCTTGGTGTAGGAAGTCCCTCAATAGGTGTCCTGGCTAGCCACATCCCAACACAAAACACTGGGAGACCTTTTCCGGCGCCCCTAGGTTGACTCCCTGTACCTGCTTTATTGAACATTGCTGATTCTCCAGGTGGGAACTGCTGTTGCGTTGGCCGCCTTCTTCCACAACGCAGGTGTTATTACCTGGTCGAATAGCCTTATAGTCTCCGAGCTTTAAATGCTGTCGTATCACGGCGTAGTACACCGCACCGACAAGAGAATAGGCGGCTTCCTGGGAGACCTAACTGGGCGGAAGGTTCAATAACTGTTTAGTGGTCAAGGCAAATTTTGTCAACGCCTCACCTGGCTGTTACAGCCTCGACTTGAGCGGACAAGAAGATGCAACCAAGCAAAGATTGCCTTAGAGATTAGCTATAAGCTGTGTTACTTCCTCCTCTGGCGACTAACGGTTGTGGATGGCAGCGAAGTGTTTGTGGAAGACTTTGAAATTCGACACTCTGTTATAGTTAGGAGGCTGGACGCGTGCAGATGTATCGCGATTTAAGGTCTCTTGAGTCTTCCATTAAGTATTTCTTCCACCATGGTATTCACTTTCTTGACGCTGTTATCGACTCTTCTTTCCAGGATGTTAAGCCGTTCCTTGAAGTTCTTTGGGACGTTGGCCGATGATCTTAATTTTTTTCGCTCAGCTCCTCCACACCTTTCTTTACGCCCGCCAGTTGTTCGTGAATTTTGGTTGATATCTTCATCTTCACCTTGAACATTTTGTCTTCACTTCATTTCTGTCTGCACCTACTTTATTGCGAAATTCACTGCCGTATGTATTTACCATTTCGCCCATTCCGAAATTCCCATTCTTCATTCCACTCATTTCGTCCATTACGGCCAATAATATTTTAAATATATCCTCCGCCTCTGATTTTCATCTCACTTCTGCCACAATGCAACAAACGAATAAAAAAACAAAAACACCGCATACTACTGAACAAAGTGTCACATACTCGGTACACAACACTATTCAATCACTGACTCACAACTCACATTGAACTACATTTCTGCAGTGCGCAAATTTATCCGCACTATTTTAACTGTCTTCAGTGTTCACTCTTCACTTCTTGGCTGTTTAACTTTTACACTGTGTAGACTACTTCTCTGTCCGGCTGGGCATTCTTCGGCCTCTTATATACGTCCCATAGTTCAAAGTGAGCTTTCTAGAAACCGAAGAGCAAGAATTGGCCACACCGACGTTTTAACTGTTTTACGCATCTCAGAGAAGTGGTATAACAGCCTTTTTTTATTCGATATTGTGTTTATTACACGCTTTTGTTAGAAAAATCCGATTGGAACAATAGCTGCACCGAGTCGGGCCAGGTAGATTCCCCGCTGCCGACGGCAGCCACGGTGTCTAGCGCTGCCGTCAAAAAGTTTTAAACATATATCTACATGAAATTAAATTTTCTGATTATAGAAAAACCTATCTACAAAATGTCTGTTTCACGTCTATAATAGTTTTTTGAAACTGTTGCTTATCTTAAAAGTGTTATGTAAGGTTATTAGAATTTATAATTCGGTACCAGTGAAACTAAACTTCTGAAACTCTTATGAAATTTCGAAAATACTTCACAGAGATTCGCCTTTTAGATCTGACTATAAAATTTATTCAAGGCATCAGTGTTCCAATGAGGTTAGCCACATCGATCCTACATACAATATTATGTAAAGAATGCAATTGAAAAAAAAAAGCTGATATGTTCTATTCACATGATTTTCTCTACATCTCTGCAACAAATTATTGTTAGAAAGCTTATGCTTCCTTCTACTTCATGACAATCGAAAAAAATAGCAGAAATAGTGTTATTACTTGCTTCCATGCAAGTAGAAGGAAATAAGGGAGTAGCATAGGCTAAATCATTAGTCATAAGTTGGTTTCTGTGTGACTTAAATTCCTTAGTTTCTATGGACAGCAGTTGACAAATTGTCGTATTAGAAAAGTATAAGTTTTTAAAGCTGAAACTAACAACAAGGAATATCTCAAAAGATGCACTCCACGAAAAAATGTATATAACATAAACTGTGTGATTTAATGAACTCTACATTTACCTTTAAATAAGGTTTTCTCTACCTCTTACGGTTTGCCAGTTATACAAAATTCCGTAAAATTCATCCAGAATAAAGTAGTCTTTAGAGGTTATTCCCAGAAAAGTCCACAAACTTTTTGTCAGGTAAATATCTTTGAAATACGATATTTTAATCAAAATCGTTGGAGCCATTTTTGAGAAATTCAAAATGCTCTTAAGATTTTTCTATGTAAAGGGTAGATGAGGTGGGGGGGGGGGAATTTTCTTGAAAATCTTCATGTCGCATCCTTGGAAGATACTGAACTTAAATACCAATTTGATATTTAACTGACTTTTCGTTTTTGAGCTATGTTGTCCACAGACACATACACACACATGCAGGCACACACGGACCTTTTTCCAAAAATAGTTTTTTTAGGATTCAGGGGGACCCAAAATATGCATTTTCGGTGAAATATTGGTGTCAAAATTTTGGTTGCATAACAATACCTTCTCTCTACACGATAAACATAGTACGAATAGAGAAAGTAATAAACAGTAAATCGTTAAAATGTGTACACTTAAACAGAAATTAGTTATTGTCAATAAAAATGTAACAGTTAAATTATTGAAAATTACAAAGTTTGAGGGCTAATGAATACTTATTAATTATTATTGTTGTTATTAATGAAAATTAAAGTAGCGTTTTATTTTATTGTTATTTTAAATAGAAATTAAATTGCAGCATCTTCAACGAATCTCGCAGTATCTGTAAAATCATATTTTTTATCTCATAGCTTTTAAAGCTGCTGTCTGTAGCTGAAAACCATTCTCGTTGTATCCAGGCAAGCTACCTCTGTTCCATTTATGTATTTAATGAAATTGTAATAAAAACATTTATCAAACATTTGTGTCTATTTAAAAGCAGTAGATAAAAGAATTAACTTTTGTAATAGTGATTTTTGAAGAAGGGATAGAAAAAGTTATGCAACGTAGTAGGTATAGGGGATTTTTTGTATTAAAGTGCTGAATTATTCCACCCCAAATAAAAATCTGATGTGACCCATGTAAGATTTTGGAAAGCATTTATAACAAGCAGTCAGGTCTGTATAAAAAATCACTTATTTACTATGACAACATATTTTAACGTGTAGCGTACTGTGTAAACTAAGTAACGGTATTAAACCGGATATGTGAACCGTAGAGCAGAATGAAAAGCATGGACCGTGAAGTGTAAAATAGCACAGGTGTTGTCATTGCTGCCATGACGCCTCGGTGAAATCACTCTGGAAAATAAGTAAACAAGGAGAATAAAAACTTTATGGGTCCAGATGACGACGGACAAATTGCAGCACGTACCGAGGCAATCAAAACAAGGGCATGCTTCGGCTCCACCTTTGGAACAAACTAACGCATAAACAAGCAAACACGTAAACAAGAGTAGCGGCCGGCAAACATGTTCACTATTACCGTAGGTGTCAAAACCAGTAGACCAGGTGTTGAAATAGCACCTGCCAAAGTGAAACTACTTCATCCCCGAGGCTATTTGCTCATTATCCGCCAGTTGATTGTTGTCAATGCTAACCCGTACTTGAGGGCAATCGACGGTGAATGTGGAGGACCGAAAGGAACCTCGTCTTGTTCACGGCGACACACATCAACAAACACCACCATTGTTTGTACAATTTGGGTCTTAAAATATCCTCAAAGTAACATTGTTACAGAAGAAAAATAGTAAACCAGCTGCGCTAATTTTAGTTGTCACAGATATCAACATTCCTCAGAATAATAGGGCTTACAAGATATTGTGATGCTACATTTCCTGTTGAAGAAGAAATCTACCTATTTAGTTTTATTTCTCTATTGCGGATGACACAAACTGCTGATGAGATCTGCCTCATTTGTGAGGAGTAAAAATTGAGGAAGAATATCTTGGCAAGATGTAGGGATAGGAAGAAATGGAAGAAAAAGTATCTACCCCGATCCTTTATCACCTGAATGGAACGTTAAGGGCATGTTGGACGCTACTGGCAGGCATAAAATGCTGAAGGGATATGTAAATTTCTACTTAAGTTTTGCATCTATGAAACTGTGAAACTCTACAGTGTGTAATATATCTTATTGAAAGCTAGACCAGTTATAACAGTAGATGTCAAAACCAGTAGACCAGGTATTGAAACAGCACCTGCCAAAGTGAAACTACTTCATCTCGGAAGCTATTTGTTTATTATCCACCAGTTGATTGTTGACAATGCTAACCCGTACTTGATGGCAATCGACGGTGATTGTGGAGGGCCGAAAGGAGCCTCGCCTTGTTCACTGTGACAGACATCAACAAGCACAACCATTGTTTGTACAATTTGGGTCTTAAAATATCCTCAAAGTAATATTGCCATAGAAGAAAAATAGTAAACCTGCACCGCTAATTAATTTTAATTGCCACAGATATGAACATTTCTCAAAATATTCTGGATTCCAAGATGTTTTGTGACCCAACATTTCCTGTTGAAGAAATCCACAGTATAGTTTTACTTTCTGTACCACTTATAATCCGCTTACCCTTCCAGTATTTCTAGAACTGACACTCTCCTCTAGGAATTACAAGCGGGCACCTAGGGATCAGAAGCCTGTCCGAGGGCCAACGGCACAAAACAACAGATTAGAGAGAGCCTGTTACAAGTGGTCGGCCAGGTATAAGCATCAGGATATGGATGATATGAAATGCAAGCGAAATGAATGATAGGAAAGTTGATAATAGAGCATTTGTTGGAATGAATGGCGGGGGAAACGGAGAACCCGGAGAAAACTGGCCCAGACCCCGCTTCACAGGGCCACGGAGGACCAAAAGGGGCCTCGTCATGTTCACAGCAACACACATCAACAAACACCACCATTGTTTGTACAATTTGGCTCTTAAAATATCCTCAAAGTAAGATTGTTACAGAAGAAAAATAGAAAATTTTAATTTCCACAAATATAAACATTTCACAAAGATATTGTAGTGACGTTAAAGATATTGTGCTGAAGAAATCTGTCATATAATTTTACTTTCTCTTCCACTTACATCGTTTCCCTGCGTAGTCGGCTTACCCTTCCCAGATCTGACATGCCCCTAGGACTTGTAAGCTGATGCCTAGGGGTCAGAAACCTGTAGGGGATACAATGGCACAAAACCACAGAAGAGAACCTGGAACGAGCGGTGATATGAAATGCAAGTGAAATTAGGAAAGGACGAAATGGAGCAATCGATGGAATGAGTGGTGGGGGAAACTGGAGGACTCGGAGAAAACCCGACCAGACGCCGCTTAGTCCTCCAGAAATCTCACATGCGGGCCACCTAGATGGGAGGCGAGCGGTCTAACGACTCAACCATGGCGCTGTTCACTTAGATAACACATGGATTAACGAGCATTGCGAAGGATAAAAATTGCAAATGAAAATTTTATAATAATCTGCACCATTTGTGAGAAGTAAAAGTCGAGGGAGCATATCCTGGCGAGCAAGATACCTCGGAATGAAGGGAAAAGTATCTACCGCGATCCTTTTACACCTGAATGGAACTTAGGGCATGTTAGATGCTGCTGTCAGGCATAGAAGATACGGAAGGAATAGGTAAATTTCTACTTAAGTTGATGCGTCTATAAAACTCTGCAGTATGTAAGATATCTTATCGAAATTTAGACCAGTTATTATACACTAAAGCACAGACATTTTTGTCATTTATCAAAATTTCAGCTTGTATCGTTATTTAAATACTATTTTACTGTCAAACATCAGACATGTGATGCATTTTTAAAAATATTCAAACAAAAATTCACTTTTATAGGAAATTACTTTATAAATAGATCTGGAAATTTTATTTCTTTACTATCTTTACAAGTACTATGTATAGTATTATATCCAAAAATTCGATACCAAGATTTCAACGCAATACATGTTTTGAGACCACTGAATCAAAAAAAAAAAAAAGTGAGGAAAAATATTTATATGTCATAAAATGTATATTTTTTAAATTTCTGGGAATAGCTTCTGAAGAGCTCTTCATTCCGGATGAATGTTGCTGAATCTTGCATAACTGTAAAAAGTAAGAGCTAGACAAAAATTTACTGTAAATAAATAAATAAATAAACAAATAAATAAATAAATAAATAAATAAATAAATGTAGCTCTCACTAAAACACTCAATTTATGGCACATACATTTTTTCGTACAGTTGACAATTTCCGAGATATTCCTCGTTTTAAGTTTTAAAATGCTTAACCTTTCTCATACCTCTCATACCTGGACCATGCAAAGAAACACATTTTAAACACATAGCAACCAGATTTTAAAAGATTTTAGATCGCTTTAACTTAGTGTATTCCTGTATTTCTCTTCTGCTTACAAGGAAAGAAGTATTAAGACCATATTTTGTAATGTATTACTCCATTAGCATGAAGTAAATAGAAGAATCAGCTATTTAACAAACATTTGGTATGCAGACGAAGAGAAAGTTATGTGACTGGAACACAAGGTTTTTTCAAAGGTTTCATATCTTTTATTTTACTTCCAGCCATGCAAATAGAAGCGAATTTCAATTATTTAATAGAGTGGTTAGCTTCTAAAGGATTTGGCATTAGTTATAGTATAGTATATCTCAATATTTTCTTTCTACTTGCAAAGAAAAAGGCAATAAAACAAATTTTAATTTTTCCAACATATGACATTTTTACAAAATGTTCTAGATTTTGACGCTACATTTCCTGTTGAAAAAAAAAACCCACCGCGTGCATGGTACGCAGGTAGAGAAGGTCTTGCACTCCACCCAAAATTCCATACATAAATTCGCCGGAAATACACGTTTTAGGGTATCCTGTATACATGAAAAGCAATTTTAGAAAAAGACCCGCATGTGTGTGTCACTATAAATGCGAACACGGAAACTCGAAAACCAAAAGACGCTGAAATACCAAATTTGGGTTTAAGTTAAGTATCTTCCAAAGATACGATACGAATATTTTGAGGCAAATCCCGCAACAGAAACAACCCTCTACATGGAAAAAGTTTTGAAATTTTTGCTTTTCTCCAAAATGGCTTTAACAACTTTGATTAAAATACCGTATATTAAAGATACCGTATTTACGTCATTAAAATGTATATTTTGGATTTTTTGGGAATAGCCACTGAAGAGTTCATTACGAAAGAATTTTGCTGTACTGGTAAACCATAAGAGATAGACAAAAATCATTCGTTTCATATCTCTTATTTTACTCTGTCCGCGCAAAGCGAAGCGAATTCAATTGTTCAACACAGTGACTCGTTTTTAAAAGATTTGACTACTGTAATCTCTTAACCATTCGACTAACATGAAGTACATAGAAGAATTAGCGTTTGTAAGAGTACTTTTTTTGGGCAGAGAAAGTCATATGAATGGAACCGATTAGATATTTTTACATGTCCAACAATAAATATATTCATGGTAGGCGGTATCTTATAGGATTATAGCAATGCTTTGGAGAATGGGAAGCAGGAATATCTCCTTTTTGAGATCAAATGGACAGATGGCAGGGAAGTGACCAGTTTCCCACACATTTGTGTTTATCCCCAGGAAATTCTCCATGTAGGTATGTAGAGTATTTCGATTTGAGTGCACTTCAGCTTTAGGTGCAGTCAGAACATTGAGATTTGGTGTAGAACACCCCAACAACTACCTCAGAGAACCGAACCCCAAAGCATTTCGCTGTGTTAGCAAGGTTCTGCAATTTTCATTTCCATCCGCTGCAGCAAACAAAACATAATCCATGCAGTATACCTGCCTATGCGTGCGCTACCAAAACAGCACTGCTACACATTTTCCCTTCTGCTTCGTTTTCCATGCAAAGTAGATGGAGATAAAAATAACGATAGATCAATACATTAAATCTGGAAACCACGAAGAAATCCAGAGATGTCCCGATATCACACAGACAATAAACCGATTTGAAGGGAAGAACAAAGAGTGCAGAGGAGCGAGTTTATTTATTATCGCCATCATTTTAACGGAAAGTGGATTAAGAGTTTTTAATTTCGACCCTTTTTTTGTCCATGCTAATATATAGTCAAGGATAAAGTTGTGATACCGTGCTTAGAGGAAAGGGGAGGCTGGATTTATTGCCGGTATTGACACATGAAGCCTGCTGGGGATATGAACCGACCGTTCTTCGGATCTGAGAGGCGTCGGAGGGTCATGGCTGGCTTTAAAGACCACAATCCGACGACGTCCGGATTTCTCCACATCGGGAAATAGCTTCCGTATACATTTTCTGATGCTCTTTCCATTGCCTAGGCAATAATTCACATGTTTCTAAATGCTACATTGCAATAACAATATATAATAGCAATGGTGGATGTCCGCACCAATGTCTTTTGTGACCTTTTGACATGCTACACCAGGCGGCTTTGTTTCAGGAGAGCGTGATTCGACTGCCCAAGGTGAGTCGAGTTTTTTTTTCTAGCTTTCCTTTGTCGTCAAGAGAATATAAAGCTATTTTCTACTACTATTTCTTCTTCTTCTTTCTTCCACAGATTAGGCCTCTCTACTTGTTCTGGTCTCAACTCAATCTTTAAATTAGCCATTTTTCTTTTGGTTACTATTGTAATACTTTGTTTCTTTTCAAATGTTCCTTTCATTTTTGTTTAAATTCTTCTATTTTATCATTTACCTCAACAATGTTTTCATTAGAAGTTCTGACCAAATTTCTGCAACCTTTGGCTGCTTGTGAAAACTTCATCTCAGTCGCCTGAACATGGCTCATACATTTTCTCTTTATTACCCGAAGTCACTGCAATAAAGTCACCTTGTAGAATTTCATATTTGTTCTCTTTTATATAATTACTTTCTCTAGCGCGTATGTACATACAATGAACACAGTAGCTAGAAAAGGTGATATATTCAAAATAAAAACTCGATACCAATATTGCACCGAAAATACGTGTTTTGAGACCATTTTTAGACTACTCTATTCTGGATGAATTTTACGGAATTTTGCATAATTGCTAAACCGTAAGCCCGTGAGGGGTTCAGTGCCAATCCCCCATCGGGCGCCTCCCCAGGTGGCGGATCGGGGAATGCCTCCTAGATATAGGTGGTACCGAGGAAATAAAATACTCGGGGTGGACCAAAACTGGCACAACGGGTGGATGTGACTCGAAAGTCGAGGTGAAGACAACACATCTAGGGTAAATGCCCGAAAAGCATCTGCGAGTTCAGGAGCAGAGAGGTGGCAGCCCCACCACTGAACTAGCTCTGCGCAGCGTTCGTACCGCGGCCAGAGTGAAATTTTACATACTGAACAGCCTCAAAATAATAGCCGGATTGATAATATCGGATTTCGACCACAGCAAAAGAAAAAGGACACACGATTTGGAATTGCAGAACCATTAAAAATAGGAACATGGAATGTGAGAGGAATATCCACAAAAGAAGAAGAATTAGTAAAAGAAATAGAAACAATGAAGGTAAATATAACGGTACTTACAGAAACTAAAAAGAAATTAAAAGGTACAGAAAAGATAGGGAAATACACTTTAGTATATAGTGGGGTTTCATTAAAACAAAGAGCAGCAAAAGGAGTAGCAATATTAATTGATGAAAAATGGACAAAGAGAATTGAACACTATACTTTTATTAATGAACGAATTATACAAGTAACGTTTAAAATCCCCAGAGGGCATCTAATTGTTGTGGGAGTGTATAGTCCTGAAGAGAGAAAAAAGGAAGAGGTTTTAGAATTCTATGAACATTTACAAGAAGAAGTAAATAAAAGCAAAACCCAATATATGATCATTGCTGGAGATTTAAATGCAAGAGTTGGGAAACAACCTATACCTAAAATTGTAGGAAAATTTGGAGAAGACCACATTAATGAAAATGGTAAACAATTACGACAGTTTGCAACTTTTAATGAACTTAAGATAACAAATACATTTTTTAGAACAAAAGATGTTCATAAATATACATGGAATGCACGTGGTCAAAGATCATTAATTGATTATATTATGGTAAATGAAAAATTAATATCACAGATTATACATACTAGAGTTTACAGGGGCTGTGATATATCCTCCGACCACTATTTATTGATATCTAAAATAGAATTATGGACAAGATGGAAAAAATCAAAAATAAGGGCAAACGAGGAACAAAATAAAACGGTTTTCAAAATAAACCTACTTCAAGAACCTAGTATCAGGAGGCTTTACCAAGAAAGATTAAACATTTTCCTAGAAGATACAAAAGTAGAAGAACATATTGATAAAGAATGGTCCAATATAATTAAAGCAATCAAAGGAGCAGCAGAAGAAGCAATTGGAAGAAGAAATATATATAGAAGAAAAATTGGCTTAAGAATATGGAATGAAGAAATTAAACAAGCTATTGACAACAAAAAAGCAGCGTATAAAAGGCTTCTACAAAATAAAACTGAAGAATCAAGACAAAATTATAAAGAAAAAAGAAACATCGCAAAAGCAATTACAAGAAGAGGACACCAGAATTCATGGGAGAATTTTATTAGCCAGATAGAAAACGACATACATGGCAGACAACAATTTGCCTATAAAGTGATTAAGACGTTAACAAAACAAGAGAAAGACAAAGTGAGAATAAACAATATATCTGAAGAAGAATGGTTGAAATATTATAAGGAACTATGGTATAAATTAGAAGAAAATGGAAAGTCAATAGAGGACCAAGTAATAGTTAAAACATCTATAGATTTAATCACCGAAGAAGAATTACAATTAACTTTACAAAACATGCAAAATAGAAAGGCTCCAGGACCAGATGGAATAAATGCAGAATTAATAAAGTATGGAGGAGATAAATTAAATGTAAGACTGCTTAATTTTATCAACAAATGTTGGAAAACGAATAGAATTCCTAAATGCTGGTACGATGCACACGTCATCAATATATTTAAAAAGGGCAAAAGAAATGTATGTAGTAATTACAGAGGTATAAGTCTCCTGAACACAGGCTATAAGCTGTATACAAAAATCATAAACAAACGTCTAAGTATAATTACAGAACCGTTATTATTAGAAAACCAAATGGGATTTAGAAAAGGACGATCCTGCACCGATAATATATTTTCTATTAACCAAATTATTGAAAAGAGAAGAGAATATAATTTAGAAACACATATAGCTTTTGTAGATTTAGAAAAAGCTTTTGATAAGGTAAGCAGAACTAGACTCTGGCATATATTAGATAAAAAAGGATACCCAAAACAATTGATAGATGTACTCAGGAATATATACCAAGAAACAAAAATAAAAATAGTTTTAGGAAATGGACGATTATCACAAGATATGATAATTAATAATGGTTTAAGACAAGGATGTAGTTTATCTCCGCTTTTATTTAATATTTATATGGATGATATTCTCAGAAAATTAAAAGATGAAATACCATTAGGAATAAAAATAAATAAAGATAATGCCTTAAATATGCTACTCTTTGCAGATGACATGATGTTAATACAAGACCGAGAAGATAAGCTGCAAATAAGTATGTACAAGCTACAAAAATTGATCCAGGATTATGGTTTAAGTATATCAATAGAAAAATCAAAGATAATGGCATTTATAGGAAAACATATAAAAAGATCAAAGATAGTGTTAAGCAATAAAGTGTTAGAACAGGTGATAAAATTTAACTACTTGGGTTGTAATGTAACCTTTAAGACAAACAATGAAGAAATAAATAATAAAGTGAGTAAGTTCCAATATATTTGTGGAGTAATAGCTCGTACCTTAAAAAGGAAAACCCGAAAAGATACAAACCTAAAATTCTATAAGACAATGGCTGTTCCAGTTTTACTGTATGGTTCGGAGACATGGACTCTTAAAAAGAAAGATTGGAGCCAAATACAAGCGGCAGAAATGAAATATCTCCGAGCAGTAAAAGGTTGCACCAGACAAGATCATATTAGAAATGAAGACATAAGGAAAGAATTAGGCATTTTTTGCTTAAAAGAAAGGATACAAATAAATAGAGAAAAATGGGAAAGCCATTTACAAAGAATGGATAACTCTCGCATTCCATTTCAATCATACAAATACAAACCTCTAGGCTACAGAACGATAGGAAGACCAGTTAAAAGATGGGAAGAAATATGAGGCCGGAACAGGAGAATCCTCCTAATCCATGAAGAGTTGATGATGATGATGATGCTAAACCGTAAGATGGACAAAACCTTACCACACAAAAAATATAGAGCACGTTGAAACACACAATTTTGGTTTTTAGTTTCAGCTTTAAAAACCTCATACTTTTCTCATATAGGATCAACTCCTGTCCATATAAGCAAAAGAATTACAGTCACGTAGCTACCAGCTTTTGACTATCACCTTAACCTATGGTATTCCCTTATTTCGCTTCTACTTACAAGGACGCAAGTAATAAGACTTTTTATGCCATTTTTTTTTGTCAATTAGCATTAAGTACATCAAGCATAAGCTTTCTAACAATAATTTGTTGCTGAGATGTAGAGAAAGTCATGTGAATGGAACAAATCAGATTTTTTAATTGGTCATCTTACGTCCCTCTTTCCTTTGGGTTTCTATTGTAAGATCTTACACCTTTATTCGTTTCAGATGATCCTTCCATTTTTGTTTACATTCTTCTGTTTTATCATTTACTTCACCAATGTTTTTATTAGGGGTTCTGTCAACTTTCTGCAAACTTTGGCTACTCGTAAAAGCTTCATTTCAGTCGCCTGAACATGGCTCCGACATTTTCAAGTCACTTTCATACAGTAGGGCAGGTGGTGCTATGACCTTATAGACTTTAATTTTGTTCTCTTTTATATAACTACGTTCTCTAGCATGTGTGTTCAGCATCCCCACTCCAAACTACCCTTTACATGGAACATTTTTAGAAAACTTTTACGTCCACAAAAATGGCTGAAATGCTTTTTATTAAAATGCCTTAAGTTTAAGATATTTTCATGACAAATTAAATGTACATCTTGAATTTTCTGGGAATAGCCTCTGAATAGCTCTTCATTCTGGACGACTTTCATATATTTTTTTTATAACTGGTAAACCGTAAGAGATACGGAAAAAATTACTACACAGAAAATGTAAATATCACTGATATTTTATTTTATATATTTACATTTTTGTAGAGTTAACTTTTTTCGATATAATCCGAGTTTTAAACTTTTCTCAAACGGAAGACATCTTTCTTTTATTCTCTGGTTTGTTTACTCATAGCAAATAAAGGGAATCGAATTTCAATTGTTTCTCTTAGCGACTGGCTTTTAAAAGATTCGACTATCGCTTTATTTTAGTGTATTCGCTTACTTCCCTTGTAGAAGCAAGTAATAAGATGAATTCTGGCAAAATTTATCCTGATTAGTTTTACATATATAAAACATTCTTTTATAAGTGGCATTTGTTTGTGGAATAGCTAGAGAATATCATGTGAATGGAACACATCAGGTTTATTTTATATTCTTCTATTTTATAATTCACTACAAGAATATTTAGTCTTGAGGTGACCTTTGGCTACTCGTAAAAGCTTCACTTCAGCCGCATGAACATGGCTCAAATCTTTTTTCTTAATTACTCGGAGTCACTGCCATACAGTAGAAATGGTAGGACCTTCACCTCATAAAATGTCATTTTTGTGTCTGTTTTGTATCATTATTTTGGTTATCAGATATGGTCCAATGTCTCTAATTTTTATTTTTTATCTATATCTTTATCTTCGTTAAAAGTAATATAACTTCTTAGGTAATTGAAGTGCTGAATTTGCTTCAGTATCCCTTCTTCAATACAGTTTTATTTCGTATTTCCCATGAAATTCTATTATTTTGGTTATATTTACCGTTATCTTAAAATTTGCCAAATCTTTCATCTCATTCTTCCCTCACAGAGGTTGCATGTAGCAAAATATGCAACAGTGCCTAACTTCTCCTCTGCTCCTTGAGAGAGACAAAGAGAGAAAGCAAGCAAGAAAGATAGATATAGAGGGAGGGAGAGAGAGAAAGAGATGATTCAATTGAGGTTCATTATCAAAGAAACTATTTAAGATACTAGAATGACATTTTTATAGGATGCCTTTTAAGTTTACTGATCTACTCTTTTCAAATAAGTTTATTAATAAAGTTAGGATATTCTCTCAAAAAATTTATTTGTTTGTTAATGACGCCGTTAATTACCAGGATCATACTAGCGCTGCCGATTGGCCGGAATTTCGTCCAGCAGGAGTTCTTTTACATGCCAGTAATCTACTGAAATAAGACTGTCGCCTTTAAGGACACTTAAAAACCACCTTAAAACCAGTCTGGGCCGGGTTTCAACCTGAGATTAGAAGGCCAACGCCTAACCAACTGGGCTACCTAGACCAACTATGATATTTTCTGTTATAGCATTCATTTATTATCTTAAAAATCAACCATCTTATAAATGCACTGACAATAAACCTAGAAGTTGTTTTATAATCTGAAAATTACAAGTGAAGAATTCCTGTTTGCGATATATCATTGAAGTGAAGATTATTGTTTTAGCTTACATATTTAACTTACATTTACAAGGAAAGGTGTAATAAAAATGTATTTCTATCAACAGACAGTAAATAGAAGAATGATATTGTAGGTAGGTTTGTAGAAGAGTGAATAGAAAATATCATAAATACAACGAATCTAATTGGTTTATATTAGCGAGTAAGGATTCTAAAGATTGGAAAAAACAGAATTTCTGTAATATTGTCATGAAAAGAAATTTGTGATGTAAAATATGATTTCTAAAGAGCAGTATTTAGGAGTTTTATAGGAATAAACGGGTGTATTTTGAACAGGTTTTCCAAACAAAGGATTTCACTAAGGTAGAACAGGCGGAAAAAGCATTAGTAAACGGAATGATGAAAATATTTACGAAATAGATATCCCTTTCAGAAAGGGAACTATGTTTCAAGTGAATGCAAGTAATTTACCTGAAACGGAATGTCTAAATTAGGCAGGTTTTTCAAAAATACTTTCCAAGTCACCAACTGTATTGAAATAACTCGGTGCAACATTTTTTTGGTTGGCCAAACGTCAGAGAATCTCGCAACCTCATTGGCTTAGATATTACCACTGCGAAATAGTGGTAGATAATTTTGCTTCCATTATGTTGATTTATATGTTTAAAAAAATAGTTGTTGACGTATGGAGATGTATTCAATGGCAAAGTGGATGTGGAAACCTCTTCATTGACATAAACAGACGTTTTAACTTAGGTTTATGTGTCATGAAGCTGTTAATTACAAAGAACCATATTATCACCACTAGCTCTATGCACTAAGTGACTACAGTTTTCCATTCTCCCACCACAAATTAATATGAATCATCCCCTCTGTTTTTTGCAGAACGACCGCCTCGTTACTTATGCGATCATGGCCACTCCGGCCGTTACAGGTATGTCGTAAACGGGAAATTTGTCTTTGTTCCTTTTTAATGTCCCTTGCATATTATATTTATTTTAGCACGTTATTACAGGAGTGCATGTAACGTGAATTTCTAACCAGATGGCTATACAAATAAAAACATATTACAAAAATTCTGATCTTATGTAGAAAACTACATTTGCAGTACTACAATAATTAGTATATTGATTCTGAAGTTATATATTTTATATTCATATATGCTTTTTACCACTTTTTGGGTGTGTGATTCCAGAAATATTAATGTGGGAAATAAACTAAATTGATAGCTTTAATTTTGCCTAATTTGTCCTAAAAACCAAATCTTCAAATCTATACATACCTGTTAAGCACTTGTTTACACAAATTTATCTTCAGCACGCTGATCTTGATAAATTCTGGTGGAAATAGACTCCAGAATTAGTTATTTTGATTGATTATTACTTTCTCCATTACAACAATTTCATATTGAGATTTCACCCTAAGTATGTGTTTAGAACTTCGATGAACAAAAACATTTGATGCATTTCTTTCACATGACTTTCTCTATATCTAACAAGTCATTGCTAATAAGCTTATTCTTCTATCCACTTCATGCTAATTGAGATAAATACTAGCAGAAATGGTCTATTACTTAGTTCCTTATAAGCACAAGGGAAAGAAGGGTAAACACTAGCCTAAACCGACAGTCACATATTTTAAAATGTGGTTGATATGGTATTAAAATCCGTTTTTTTTTTTTTTTTTTTTTTTTTGCGTGTCCAGGAGTTGATAAGTTCCTGATGGAGAAAATTTCAAGTATTTCGAAACTGAAATCATCTCGAAAACGGTCAGCTCCAGGAAAAAATGTATAGGATATAAATTGTGTGTTCTAAGGAGCTTTACATTTTTTTGTAGTAGGCTTTTGTTTATTTCTTACGGTTTACAAGTTATGCAAAATTGAAAAGAAAATTATCCAGAATAAAGAGGTCTTTAGAGGCTGTTCCCAGAAAATTCAGGATATACATTTTGTGTGCCATGTATATATCTTAAAATTAAGAGATTTTAATCAAAATCTTCAAAATCGAAATTTTCGAAATTTTACCACGCAGTTGGGAGTGGTGGAGGCCGTATTCTTGGGAGATACTGATCTTATATGTCAAGTTTACTATTTAACGGAATTTTCGTTTTTGAGGTATGCTGCCCACAGGCACAGAAGTATACGATATTTTCCTAAAAATGCTTTCTTTTTAATTCGGGGGACTCAAAACATGTATTTCCGGTGAAATCACAGGGTCGAATTTTTGGGTGCAGTATAATATGTACCTTCTCTAAGCACTATGCACATAGTACCTGTAGAGAAAGTAAAAAGGCATTTGTAGAAAAAGATCTTTGTCTATGTATAGCATAACTCAAAAACGAAAAGTTGGTTAAATATCAAACTTGGTATTTAAGCTATGCATACCTGTCCCCAACTTGCGACTTCAAGATTTCAAGAAAATGTTCCTAACTAAAGTAACCCGTGTATTGAATATTCTTCGAAAATTTCGATTTTTAAAACAATGACTATTAATTTTGGTTTAAATACTTTATGTTCAGAATATTTTTATGACAAATCTAAAGTATATTTTGAACTTTTGGGGAACAGGTTCTGAAGTCGTCTTCATTATAACTGGAAAAATATAATATTAATAATAATAACAATAATTATAATAACAATAACAAGAATAATATAATATCATTGAGTAACTTTTTTGAAGAGTTGATAACAAAGATAAAATTAATACTAAAAACATCCAATAGATATCTCAAACTCGCACTTAGAAGAGGAAATACTGTTCAAAGAATTTCACCCAAAATGCATGCTTTGAGGCCCGTTTAATGAAAAATCCGTTCGTGTGTGTGTGTGTTGTGCAAGTGAGCGAGTGTAAACAGCATAACCTAATAAAATTTCAATAATACCAAACTTAAAACTAAGATCAGTTTCTACCTTAACAATGGGAATCAAAAATTATTTTGAAGAAAATCCCTCTAACACAAGCTACCTTTGTAGAAAATAAATGTTTGAAAAGAATATTTCATTTATGTGTATCAACCGATATAAGTTTATTTCTAAAAATTATTTGCATTATTAACACCATAAACTAAACTATTTATTGGGTTAGCATAGCAGTAGTTGTTTTAAAAACCAATAGTTAAATTGTGCCTATTATTCTATTATATGTAATAACATCTTTGGGAAAATACTAAAAGAATTAGAGTGGCATTTAAAAGTATTTCCGATGGCGTTCGATTTGCACAATATTATTAAAATGTTTTGTTTGTTTCTGTGAGGAAATGTCTTTTAAAATTAGAGTATACGATATTATATATCCGACGTTAAAAGGATTTCTACTTAGCTGTAGCAGAAAATATGTGGACATTTTCAGAGTTCTGTATATTTTGAGTGACAAACAAATGATAAACAATAAGTTTTGTTGCCAGGGTTAATAAATACAGACAGTAACATTATAAAGAGTGGCGCTATAATAGAATAAATAAATATAAATTAATATAGCATATAATACAATAGAATATATTATATATTAAAAAAGTAAATATAAAAAGCGTCGCTAATTTCTGCCGTATAGAAATCTACGTAAATATGATTTATATTAAATGATCTTGGCAGTTTAAAAAAAGTGTACATTCGAATAAATCATTCGAATATATTTCTCAAGTCCATTTCAGGTTCGATGTTATTACGCTCTGATTATTATAGCACTTCAAGTTAAATCTGATATGAAAATGTTACTAATAAAAAGATCTGATGTATTATATTCACATAAATTTCTCTATCTATTCTGTAAGCAAACCATTCTTGCAAAACATTAATTCTTTCATCTACACAATACTAATTGAGATAAACATCACCAGAGATAATCGTAATACTTTTAAAATAAATCATAATGATAATTACTTAAAAACCCATAATATTCATCGGATTTAACTGCTCTTCTAATTAGAAGTTAAATAAGAGAATACACGTACTAAAGCGACCGTCACATCTTTTAAAAGCGTCACCATGCGTTTGTCATTGAAATTCAGTTCGCTTATCAAGGCCAAGATTAAAAAAAAGGAGAGATGAAACGAAAGATAATCTCCCATTTGAAAAAAGTTGAAATAGTTTAAAATTGAAACCAAGAAAGGTTATCTCGGAAACAGCTAATCCTAAAAAGAACTGTAGAAAATATTGTGTGTTTAACAAGATTTTCATTCTTTGTGTATTAAGTTTTTGTATATCTCTTAAACTTTATCAGTTATACAAAAGTCATCCAGAATGAAGAAATCTTCAGAGTCTATTCCCAAAAAATCCAAGACATAGACTTCATTGCAATAAAAATATTTAAGCGTATGGTGTTTTAAAACATTAGAGCCATACATATTTGAGAAAATCTAAATTTTAGAAAAATGTTAAATGTAAAGGCTAGTTGGGGAGGAAGGGTTTTTATGTTAATCATCGTGTCGCATCTTTGGAAAATACTGAACTTAAATACCAAGTTTGAGATTAAGCTAGTTTTTGTTTTGGGGCTGTGCTGTCCACTTATGCACTGTTTCCAAAATGGTTTACTTATTAATTTTGTTTAGTCAACTTTTTCTACTTATTATACAGCTTTTTTACTTTAACACGTATATAAAATGAACTTAGTAGATAGAGACGGTTTTGTATCTTAATCAAAATTCGCTATACCGAGATTTCACGAGAAATACGTGTTTTCAAACATTCTGAATTAAATATATTTAACGCTTTTTTTACTTTCTCTACACGTACTATGTACATAGTGTATAGAGAAGGTATTGTAATGCATCCAAAATTCGATACCGGGATTTCACCAAAAATATTTGTTTTGGGTCCCCCTGAATCCAAAAAAAGCATTTTTGGAGAAAGATCCGTGTGTGTATGTGGAGAGCATAGCTCAAAAACAAAAAGACCGTTAAATATCAAACTTGGTATTTATGTTTGGTATATTCCAAGGATGAGACGCGAAGATTTTCAAGAAAATCCCCCTACCCCCAACTACCATTTACATGGAACATCTTTCAAAAATTTTGATTTTCTCAAAAATGGCTCCAACGATTTTGATTAAAATTTCGTATGTTAAAGATATTTACCTAACAAATAAAATGCACATCTTGAATTTCTGGGAATAGCCTCTGAAGACTACTTTATTTTCGATGAATTTTATGGAATTTTGCTAAACTGCTAAGCCGTAAGAGATGGACAAAAACTTACCACTCATAAAATGTAGAGCACAATTTATGTTATACACATTTTTATGGAGTTGATCGTTTTTAAGACATTCCTTGTGTTTAGTTTAAGCTTGAAAATTTATACTTTTCTCATACAGGAATTTGTCAACTCCTGTCCATACAAAGGAACTTCAGTCACATAGCAACCAGCTTTTCACTATCACTATGGTACTCCCTTATTTCACTTGCAAGGAAGCAAGTAATACTTTTTCTCAATTAGCATGAAGTAAATAGAAGACTTTTTTTTTTTACTTCCTCTAACATGTGTTTACAATGAACTTAGTAGATAGAGACGGTATTGTGTATCAACCCTAATTCGTTACACCAAGATTTGACCGGAAATACATGTTTTCAAACCTCTATCTATTAAGTTCATTGTATATACGTGTTGGGGGAAGTAATAAGATATATACTAATTAGAAGAAGCTTTACTGAGCAAAATTAATGAGTAAACTCATACTGTAACCAGATTTAGTGCTGATGCAAGTGTAGGAGCTGCAATATCGACTGGTAATTGTGCTGTTTCTGGATTCTTCTTCGTTACTGCAATAAGTCAAGCACTTCTGTGCAGTAATCACCGGGGATGTCTCAACTTAGCATACCAAACATTTACAGTGGCTGCGGTAATAAACCTTGAGGTTAAGAGTACACAACAAATATTTGATAATCGATTCACACTATTGTTGCATAAATTACATATTTTAGTATACAGGTTTGTTTTTTGTAAGATAACTTAACGTCTTTCATAAAAACCGTGGTTAATTATAGGCGTTAGATTTATCCCTAAGTGATGCATTTGTGAAAGTTAGAAAATCCACCGTATTCAAGATATCTTATTGAAATGTATAATTATAATTTATTGTAGACAATACCTTAAAAAGTCATGATTTTGTAAGTATTTGCATTGCATTTTTGTATATTAGTGTATGTATTTGTGTGTGTTTTTATACACAAATTAAACTGCTGTATACTTAGACATGCACAAATGTGACAGATGATTTTTTTAATGTTTATCAATGACACAAGGTCTGTAAAGCAAGATCCAATAATAATTTATATTTTAGTACACAATTGCAAATATTTTCATTGTAAATACAATAACATATTTGTAAATATGTATTGTAAACTATGAGATGTATGCAATTAGGAGTGCATATAATACAATTATCACATTTTAGTTTTATAAAATTACTAGTAGTAAATATTACTCAATAATTAAGAAAACTATCATTTGATATTTCTTCAGTGTCACATAACGAAATTATATTTATAAATTTTAACACCAGTTTTTTTATATTCTTTGTTTATATATGCAAGCACATTATATATGCTTTTATGGAGCACATTAAGTACAGTGCAGAGACCTACAGGCCTCAAAAGCCAAATGATGTGATTATATGTCTATTCTATTGTTTTAGAACCCGTGCTTTTAGCACTAGAGCTTAATACATTGTTTTTTTACTTTCTCTACGCGTACTATGTACCCAAAAAAAATCATGTTCAGAAAAAGGTCCGTGTGTCTATGAACACGATGACTCAAAAAATCGGTAAATTACCAAACTAGGTATTTAAGTTTAGTATCTTCCAGGGATGCGACACGAAGATTTTGAGAAAGATTTTAGAGAAAGTCATATGAATGGAACACATTAGATTTTCTTTTTAATGTGTGGTTAACACTTACATAAATGCTGTGGACTGTACATTTACAGATTCACTGTTCCGTGGATTAAGTGTTACAACATGGTACAACGTTACTCTTTTAGTGCTCTAGATAGACACGAGAGAGAATTTGTGTCTTCTCTTTGACGCTCCATATACGGAAGCGCAGAAAAATTCTCTCACATCTCATGTAGATGAGCTGTTTACCTCTATTGTATTTTGCTCATCACTAAGACGGTAACAAAACTTTTGAGTATTAGCAAAATACTTATCATATTATAAATGATTTTAACTGTACATTTATTATTTTACACAGATACCTTGTGTAGAACAACATTCCTTATATTATTTCATTTACAATTTTTTATAATTTCGGTGTCGCAGATTTAAATATCCTGAATTGTACATGTTTCTTAGCCGTTCATTTTATTACCCATATTTGTTATAGTTTCCTTATTTTTCAGTCACCCTTTGCATTTTAACATTACGTGTTTTGGTTACAGTTATCTAAGTTGCTTATATTATAGCATCACATGACATTTCTTGCTAACAAATGTTCTTTCTTGTTACGTCAAACAATGAACTACAATTATTTCTATTCTGTTTTCGGGCAGTGATTAATTATTGCATTAATTTAAACGATGCCTTGCTAAGTACCGGTTCAAAATAACCTGACAACTGGGCATTTGACGGGGCATTACAGATTATGCTACTGCAGCTTATCTAATGAAAATGCTTCTCATAATATTAACATTTTCAAATCTTGCAGGAAAATATATGCTCTCTAGAGTTGATGGCCGCGCCGTGGCCGAGTGGTTAGACCACTCACCTCTCACCTAGACGGCCCGGGTTTGATCCCAAGCGACAGCATGCGAGATTTGTGGTGGACAAAGCGATTCAGGGGCCGGTTTTCTCCGGGTTCTCCGGTTTCCCCCGCCATTGCATTCCACCGGAGCTCCATCTTCATTCCATGTATCACACTGTCATCGCCTGCGGTGCCACAAGTAGTTTTAGCGGGTGTTAAACACTACCAAAAAAATACTAGAGTGGATAAACCCAGATAATTTTTATAAGAAAAAAATTAATTAATAACTTTTTTTCCTTCTTCTTTATTTCATGATTTGTGCATGCTATCCGTTGCGGCTTCACAATAGGCAGTTCACATTTTTCTTGGTTTTCTACAGGATTTCTGGTCTTCAGGGTTATAATTTATAATTTAGTTGGCGTTCTACCTTTATCCATTCTTTTAATTGATATTTTCCAGTTTTCTTTATATTGTTTTGGCTTATCAGTTAAATTATACATGTATTTCTTCTCTAATGACTTTCTGGTGCAACATTTTATCTCAAAATTCTCTTTTCTGCTACTTATGTTTTGCTTTTATCTCTTAAGGGTTCAGGATGTACTTGTGTAACTGTCATTACCTTATAGAGAATTCTTTTTGATTCCTTTCCGGCTTTCAGTCTTTATTAATTGTACCACATACTGCTTGAAATGTATTAGTTTATTTTCAATACTTTCCAAATAGTCGATATTTGATACTTGTTCTGCGGCTTTATTCTTTATGTTTATTTTTGTTCAGGTTGGGTATTTTAGGCGACGAGTCATTAGATTTTTCTTTGTGGAGAATCTAAGATTATATTTGCTCATCTTTTTTAATTTATATATTTATTTTCCTGTATTATTACAATGCCAATATATTAAAGTTATGTCAGGATTTGCTTCTCTTTTCCAGTTTCTTATAATATCATCTAAATATAATGCTAAACAGGATAAAACCGACAGAGCTATTTTACTAAAATGATACGAGAATAGGATATAGTAGAATAAATCTTTTAGGTTTCTTTCCTATATGACGATATAATTCATAATTGATTGACTTATTTAATAAGACAGTAACTAATGATAGTTTTCATTTAACTTGCTGATATATAGCTCATAATAGAAAAATTGAAGACGAAGTCCAAATCGCAGTACATAGGTTAACTCCAATTGTTACTGATTATGGAGTGTGTATATCGACCGATAAATCAAAATTTATGGAATTTTGAAGATTGGAATCTATGAAATAGTTGAACAAGTAAGAGAGTTTAAATATTTGTGGTGCAATTTTAGATTTGCCATGTCCGTGACCTAGAGCTAAATTTCACTAAATTCAGCTTTTTTTTTTTTTTTTTTTTTTTTTTTTTTTTTTTTTTTTTTTTTTTTTTTTTTTTTGAGAAACCATATAACGTACATTAAAAAAATGTGCGGAAATAAATAATTACATTTTCCAAAGTAATAGCCTTTTTTGTTGATGATAATGCATGTTGGACCTTAACATCAGAATTATTATTACGACAAAGTTCCTTTGTTTTTAGTAGGATATTTATTATTGAATCTAAAAGAATTACTGATATTAGACAAGAACTAAATATAGAATCCGTTAGAAGTTAATTGCAAAGAGAGATATGTCCAATGCATGTAAAATAATAGAATAACAAAAAATGCAATAAGATATAACCCAATAGAAAACAGAAACATTTTCTGAGGCATAAACGATGACGACGATGAACACCTTACACGTTACAATTTTAAAGGCAATCGTAAATCGTTTCTATCTCTACATAAATTAAATCAAGCTCCGGAACTTTTGTAACGATTTTAAGCGTTCAAATAGAACTATAGGAACTTCTAAATGTTCTATTTAAGCATTTAAGAGACTGCTTCAGATAATTCCCTATGTATCTAGTTCTTCTGTTGCCATATATTTATTTTCCGTGCTTCTTCATTCATACACTTCCCGTTTTCCAGAAAATTATTCAGCAGCCTATGTATTTCTGTTTCCGGGAATCTCATCACAACATCATTCAATTTATTGTGAACAAATCAATCACATATCAACACTCAAGTATCTGATTGCAGTCATAGTGACTTAGTTAATCTAACTTAAAACACACGTGTTTATCTTACAACAAATTATAACACAGAGTCATATGGCACGCCTTTCAATAAGCAATTATCCAATCAACCTTATGTGCGCACCATGAATTTGGCTTTACAGACAGTGGAACTGAGGTTACAGTTCCAAAATACATTGCTCACAAAAAACTGGGACAAAATCCAAATTATCTTAAGAAATATGCTACCGAAACAAGTATTCCTTAAGTGCGTTTTTCCCCAAAACTCTTCTTTTAATTAAGGCGTAAAGCATTCCTTTGAGTATTATATGCAATTTTAAAATTATATGCTTCTCGAATTAGTTCGTTGATTTGGAACCTAAATACTGATCATCTCAATGGAGTTCTCGCTCAGTGATTTCTTAACGACCATTCTTACCTTGTTTAGGTGTGCATCCCCAGAACTCATAATATTGTTCCTCCTGAAAAATGTTAATTGTAAACCTAATTTCAGAGAATTTTCAAAGCTGTTGAGCTCTTGAGACTGGATAGATTGAGATAGCGCGGTGATATAGTACAGTTTTATAACTAAATGCAGATTATAAAACGAAAACCTTCAAACAAAAATATTGTCACAACCATGGGGTCGTAATTAGGGAACGTATTTTGGGGCTCAGGTGCAAGAGACAAGATTCGCTTAAACGTGCACAACTGAGTTAATTGTAGTAGTATCTCCTCTAACTCCAAAGTGGAGCTTAGGGCATCGTTACAATGTTTCCTTGGTCGGAATTTAATTTATAGTTCGTGAGTTCGCCGCTATGCGCTATGTTCAGGGATAGGTTCGTCGCCCACAGATGGTACTGCAGTAAGAAATCACGGCTTGTGACGCGAAATGGCAGGATTTTGCCCAGAAACTACTTCTTTCAAAGTATGGGATTCTTTTACGAGCAAATAAACCGACCTTGCCTTGCTTCCCTTCCGAAGGAAGCCTTGCTAAACAATTTTGCGTCCAAAAAAATCCATTACCGTCCGCCAAGCGTGAACCTGCAATCTTGAGTTGTATATGCTACTACACCACGGAGGGTAAACCTAACAAATTATAATTGTTGTAATTTCTATATCAAATTTATTTGCAAAATAAATTTATTTCTTATGCAACACTGAGTTTTCAAATTTTATCAGCTGTGGGAGCAGCATTTTTCCTATCACCTCAACCTCTCCACTTAAATAATCTTCAAGCATGAATTTCTAAACTTGTGTAGGAATTAAAGCTAATTCTACAGTTGGTAGGGAGTCCGAATGAAAAATTCAAAACCGAGGTCGGGATTTGAACGCGGATGTACTATATCCGTCCAGGTGCTCAAACCATGACAAAATGCCGAGATAACTTTGAAGTTACGCTACTGATTCGCAATGTGTTTTTGTAAACCACAAGGAGATCTTAATTGTTTTTAGATGACAAACCAATGGCGACTTAAAATGTCGTAACTACTTTTAGTCCCGCTTTACATTTTATAGTATTCATTGATTATTTACTCTAAATTAATGTTTGCTATACAATGAAACTCTGTGATTTTACCATATGTTTAAATTCCTAAGATAATTAACCTTATTTTACCTTTTTAGGGCCAAGATACTGCAACATTTTAGTTAATTTCAATAGAGGGATTACTCCAGAAACTTACCTGTAATATCTGAAGAGCCAAGTAGTTTTCAAAGTATCCAACAGTTTTACTGAAAAGAGAAGAAGATATATCTAAGTAACGTGTGTATATTATTGTGCCTTCAGTTGAATACTACAGCAAAATCCTTACTCCAATTTCTGTTGAATACAATAAATGTCTAATTCAATGTTACAGTACAATTTTCTCTCTCGTCGCTTCCACATTGAACACAATTGATGACTTATTTCTTTCTTTCTTTCTGTCATTTAATTTCACTCTTAGAGCTCTCTTAAAAATAACTCTGCGGGCCTGACAGCTCCCTTTTTATACTTCCCAATTATGTAGCAAGAAACTTCGAGAAGAAGGGGTCACTATTGCATGTGTACAGTACACGCAGGTGTGACCACGTTACACGTAGGTGTGACAATGTACATCTTTGATGTAAACAGCCCGCTTCCGCTGTGTTTAATTTTATGCACACCTGTGAAAATGGAGCAGTGAAAAGCAAACCGCCGCACACGTGCAATAATTCAGAGTTAGTAGCTATAGGTGAGTAACACAAATGCACATAGTCACAATAGAGAATACAAATTTTGCTCTCATGGATGTGAGCCACTTTACTGTCTTATCAAATAACGTATATGCCTAATAATATTTTTTTTCAATTTTAAGAGCTTATCTGTATGATAAGTTTTCTTTTGCGTTGCTTTTTGTAGTTTTAATATCATTCAACCTAGCAGATCGTATCGGACGATGCATAAAATGTGTGAGCTTACAGTTATTCGACATTCGTTTTCTCAGGATAAGGGAAAACCAGAGAAGACATGCGTGTAACACCCTAATCAAGATTCGTACTCGGGACCTATTGAATGTGAGGTAGACACACTACAGAGACGGGATATATGATGGATACTTATTATATTTGGCAAGAAAAGCTTGTGATCAATAAACTGTTTTGAATTCAAAGGTTTTAAAACCTACACAAAGTTTTCTTTTAACTTACAGCTCCTTCATTCTGGCATTCCAATTTATCCAAACGTCCTTAAATAATTTTAGGATTACTTGTTTAATTGAGAAAAAAATCGTAAAATAATAAATAGCTGTTAAATGAATTCACTATCATTTCATTGTTTAGGAATAATATAAAATTGCAAATGAATGTAACACAATTTTTTTTATTATTTTTTTACGACACTGACACTTGGAGCGCAATGACACAATATACTTTTTGTGGTTCTTGAAGAATAGCATCGATGCTCTTCCACTGCACAAACTTTTGCGTCCACTTGTTACCTTTCTGTGTAAATAGTTTATTTTAGTAGAGGAAGATAAACTCTGGAAGGACTTCTTATAGCAGGGTCACTCCAAATTTTTTGAGAATAGGCAACAGTGAGCTTTTCCTGACTTCATATTGAAGTTCAGATAACATGTGCAAGTCTGGGCGCGCTCCAGTGATGTGCATCGTCGGCACCGCGTGTGTTATATTTAGCAAGTGTTGCTGCGCCATATGCTATGATGGGTCTCAAGCGACAGTATATCCGTGCTATGATTCTCTATGCCTAAGGTCGGTTTAGGGAACATAAAATGCCTTGAAATACTGCATGACGCTATTAAAATCAAAAAGAGCAATCTCCACCTACCTAAATTTTTCAGTAGAACCCAATTTGTAATACAGCTGTTTCTTCAAATTCGATCTGATTGATTTTTGTCTTCCATATTCATGAAGTGATTTTAATGAAAGTAACAAGGGGAAATCAAGATTGGATTAATAGTTTATTAGATATTTTAACCTAAATTTTGGAGATTGTGCATTTTGATTCACACCTTAGGATTCATGTGGAGTTTGTTCCATTTGATACCAACATGCATGGATATTACTCTTTCTGTTAGGAAAGAAGGGATTGCTGTACCTGGGCATTTATTTTAGTAAAAGTACAATCATTTAATTATATTACTGTTTTGCACTGAAATACATGGTCAATAATGGTAATATAAGGTAGGCTAATTAATAATCTGTTTTGGTTTTCTAAGAGTGCTATCTAATCAGCCAAGGAGGAACAGAAAACATCCATGAAGCTGTTCCCCATCGAGTTTTAGGTAATTTGGAGTGACAAAAATATTTTAAACATTGCAGTTTGGTTATCTATTCTTAAAACGTTAGCTTTAGAGCATTAAATAGAACAATGATATGTGGAAATAATATGCTTAGACCTTCTGAGAAACTTCGCTTGTCTTTATAATATAATATATGGTGATACTGTATACAGTTCAAAAACCTGAAAATATCTCTAATATAATTCATAATTTTATAATATAGCTCACTTGAGCAGAACACACACAATTTCCACCTCCGCAGCCATATAGATAGTTTTCAAATTCCTGTAGGAGAAAAGTATAAATTTTTCAAAGGTGAAACTAAAAACAAGGTATATCTTAAAAGCGATGAACTCCACAAAAAATGTATATGATATAAATTGTGCTCTACATTTTTTAGGTGCTAAGTTTTTGTCCACCTCTTATGGTTTAGCAGTTATGCAAAATTCCGTAAAATTCGCCCAGAATAAAGTAGCGTCAGAGGCTATTCCGAGAAAATTCAAGATATACGTTTTATTTGTCAGGTAAATATCTATAATTTACGATGTTTTAATGAAAATCGTTAGAGCCATTTTTGAGAAAATCAAAATTTTCGAAAAAAGTTCCATGTAAATGGTAGTTGGGGGTGGGGGATTTTCTTGAAAATCTTCGTGTCACATCCTTGGAAGATACCAAACCCAAATACCAAGTTTGGTATTTAACGGTATTTTCGTTTTTGAGTTAAGCTGTTCACAGACACACACACATACACACGGACCTTTTTCCAAAAATGCTTTTCTTGGATTCAGGGGGACCCAAAACATGCATTTCCGGTGAAACCTCTGTATCAATTTTTGGGTTGAATGCAATACTTTCTCTATACACTATGTACATAGTACGTATAGAGAAAGTAAAAATTGAATGAGTCCCGCTCACATGACTTTCTCTATCTGTTCTGTAAACAAACTATTCTAAATGCTACTACATTATCTTCAGCAAAACTAATTAAGATGAACATTAGCAGAAATGTCTTATTACGTAATCCCTTGTAAGCAGAAGGAAAATACAGGAATTAACTAGGCTAAAGTAACAGTCAAATCTTTTAAAAGCTGTCCCAATGCAATTTATTTTGAAATTGATTTTCTTTACATAGCCAGAACAAAACTTCCTGTTTGCAAAAAGTATAACATTTTAAAATTGAAACCAATAATAAGGAATACCTCAGAAATTGTTAAGTTTAAAATGATTATATCAAATATATTTTGTATATTTTCGTCTATCTCTTACGGTTCACACTTATGCGAAAATGATTCAAATGAAGAGGACTTTAGAGGTTATTCCCAAGAAATTAAAGATAAACATTTGTATTTTTATATACGGCATTTTATTCAATATTTTAAGAGGCATTTTTAGAACAATAAACATTTTGAAAAATGTTTCTTATTTAAGCGACTTTTCGTTTTTGTCGTATGGTGTTTTCACACACATGGACACAAACATACTTTTTCTAAAAATACTGTATGTTGGGATCCACTGACTAATCTGAAGATCTAATAAAACAAGGTTCATTTTCTGCTCGAAGACAGATGATATTTATACACTTAAATTAATACATAAATATCGTGAACCATGAATAGTTCATTTTATTTTCTAAAATAAATGTCGGATATTTAGTTTATAATGTTTTAGGTTTTTCATTGGCAATATCTATACTGCAAGTAAATACAAAAAAATTAAAATGAATTACGATCATGCCTAAATTTTAACATTTGTGTGTTCAAATAAAATGTTTTCTGCCATCATTTTTAGAATCACTGCAGCCTAGCAACCACACATACGGAGCAAAAGAATTTAGCTCGTGCGCTGCAGTCAATAAAATTGTTTAGGAGTCAACGATCCAACATTAGAATTAGCACAGCAGAACTATAATATACTGTATCTTTCGGTCGTTTAACTTTGTTATCCAATACTTCCTACGTATGCAGAGAATAGTAAAAAACCTAGTACCTAACTCTTGTATTTTTCGCCCAGTGACTGAACTTAGTGCAGAAACCTTATCTATCTACGTACTTGTGCACTATTCTCTTGTATTATCTGTCCAGCCTTATTTCACCGACGTAAACAACCCTGAATGTATTCTTCCGCGAACGCACGTGTACACACCACGTGGTGCTAGGCTGCAGTCGTCTGCTGTACAATTGTAAAACCCTGTAATTACGTTTGGTAGGAAACGAAATAGCTACATATTTTCACTGCTGATAGATGATTAACTCTATGAAATATATATATAAATAACACACAATAAAATAGGTAGGTGAGTCGTTATTCAACTTGTAAAGTAAAATTCGCCACTTTTTCCTCGTGTTTCACTACACTGGTATCACACGCAAGGTAGAGAAATGTATATCCTGACATTTTATTTGTAATTTATTTATTTTAGGTCGCTAGAACTCCTAGGTCATATCGCGACCATACAATAGAAATTGAATTCAATATATTACAATGGAATTATTTACACATTATACTCAAATTCTGGTAATGTTTGATAGTAATTTGATGCGATAAAATTGCATTTCAATAAGAGCACTAAATCAGCTGTCGCTGAACAAGAAGGTTCAAATAGCAGAACTGTGTGTTCCAATTTTCTCCAACCAATCTAACTGGTATTATCCCCTTTGGTCTTTAAATAAATATCTAA
This sequence comes from Hymenopus coronatus, assembly GCA_030762935.1. NCBI lineage: Eukaryota > Metazoa > Arthropoda > Insecta > Mantodea > Hymenopodidae > Hymenopus > Hymenopus coronatus. Next base: position 53,986,346 of record CM060892.1, on the reverse strand, counting down.
ACAGATATTTAGTCACAATATCCAAAGCAACACCGGAAGAAGAAAATGTAAACTAAACATTTGCTAAAGGCAGGAGAACTAACAACTATGGCCATCTTGCGGTAATGCGCTGAGGTGTGCACTCCAACAAGAGTAGTTTAACGATTTCATCTTCCAGTATAATATAGAATACCCCACAGAAGAAACTCTTACCGCATACTGGGTCAGATATGGCACAATCCAGTTTTTTTTTCATTCCTTGTTTTAAACGCATCATTTCAAAGCTGAAAGGTGGGACAGATAATTATGACGAATCTAATAAGCTACCAGAAGCTAATGCTATCTGTTGAGAAACATTTCACTCAGTGTGTGGTCAGGTGTTTTTCTGCATTGTTGATTTGTATCTGGATAACGTTTATGTGGAATCGTTGATATCTCTGGACATTTGCGAAGCTGTAAGTTGGAGTATTTTAGGACTATAATACCTATAAATATTACAAAATAGCTTGGGGACAGATATGGTACAAGATGCATCCGCATAACTTGCATTTAACATAACCTAACTTTGCTACTAAAGTATACAAATCGTATTTTTTTGTTTTAATTTGGATGTTGCAAAATGTTATAACTCCACCACTGAAGTAAAAGTTACAGACGATTGGAATATTAGTGAAGTTTCTGATATCTCAGATGACGAAATGTTCTTAACCCATCAAAGTATGATAACATTCCAAGGAAGCTCAGAATTAAAATTTCAGTGGTACCAGAAACAGACGATGAGATTGAGAATGGATACTGATACCCTTGATGATATGCCTCTCGCAGAAGATGCAAGCCAAGAAAAAGAATTTGATTAGACAGAAAAGGCGACATATTCGTGATTACCTATAATGGTTGATGAAAGGGTATCTAAAATTATTCCTCCATTTGATAGATTTAGCTTCTATGAATGGCTGGTGGCTATTGTGGAGAAGGGAAGACAATTCTGATGCGTTCCCTTCACATGACACACTCTTCTGCAAACGAACTTTTCTTCCAAAATCTTATATCTACATAATGCCAATGGAGATAAAAATTAGCAGAATTTGTCTTGTTACTTCCTTATAAAGGAAAATAAGGGAATAAACCAGGATAAGTAAATAGTCAAATAGGTATTTTAAAAGCTGATCGCTATGTGCAATTCCACTGCCAGCAGTAAAACAAGAGAGACGTGAAGTCTCGTTTGAGAAAACAATAAAAAGAATATCTCGGAAATGTCAACTCTACAAATGTATATGACATAAATTGTATGTTTTAACGAGGTCTACATGTAAGCTATGTTTTTGTCTATGTATTTCTTATGGCTCACCAGTTATACAACATTCATCCAGAATGAAGAGCTCTTCAGAGGCTATTCCAAAAAATTCAAGATATATATTTTATTTCTGAAATCTTTAATATACGGTATTTCAATAAAAATCGTCAGAACCATATTTTCAGTGATAGAGCAGAATACGTACCGCTTGTTGATTTTAAGGTAGTTGTTGCAGATGCTCTATGTACTGCAAGGAAAAAAAAAAACCGTGAGAGGCCCAGCAATGATGTTCAGAAACATTTGAACAGTTGAAAGAAGATAGGTGCTGTATCAGATCTCTCACGCGTGAGGTACGAGATGGTGGTGTAAAGCCAGGATTATGATGAACGTAACGTAACGTGACTCGACTTAAACGTGAAGGTCTAGCATATGGTATTAAATGGAGCTATTTAGGGCTAACTGCGGTGTAACCTATGAGGTTGACAGTGTCTAACTGTTCCTTCCCATTAATTAAAACCAGTTGGTGTTAACTGCTGAAACGTTAAGTGTTTCCAAAGAGGTCTTCAGAGGTCTTATCTTCCGTCACGTTAAGAAAAGTTTATCATAGTTTAATTCATATGCACATATGGCTGGAAAAATGTAGTCGTTGCAAATACCCAGATTGCCAAAGAAAATCATATGCATCTTGTCAACAATGTAACATAATATTGTACTTGAACAAATAGAAACTGTTTTATCAAGTTCAGTAAAGGTTAATTGTATATTAAGACAACATGAATTCCATAATAAGTTTTGAAGTTCTTATAGCTACATATGATTCCTCCTGAGCGTTAATTAAAAATAATGACATTACATACTGTCCTATATCTGGCATGAATAAAAAATCCTATTAAAATGAGGTAATTCAAGGTTTGCTATTTTTCTATATGCACTATGTGCATAATAGGTAGAGAAGCTATTGTTAGTATTCCTGTAACTCCTAAGTAGAGTAAAGATCATTATGACGTTTCCTTGATCGGATTTGAATTTATAGTTCGTGAATTCACCGCAGTGCGCCATGGTATGGTACTCGTCGCCCAAAGATAGCATTGTGGTAATCACGACTTGCGGACGCGAAATGGCGAAATTTTGCACAGAAACGTGATTTTTATTATTCTTTTTTTCAAAGTATGGGTTCTTCTACGTGCAAATAAACATTGCACGGGATCACCGGCTTTATTTCCTTACCGAAGGAAGCCTTGCTAAGGATTTTTTGCATCCAAAAAAATCCATCACCCTCCGCCAGGTTTGAACTGCAAACTTGGGTGTTAGAGTCTATCATGGAAATCACAACACCACAGAGGACGACTAGAGAAGACTGGTCAACACAAAAATCTTATGTCGATATTTCATAGAAAACGTATGTTTTAAGGCCCCCCAAATCCCCCCAAAACTACAAAAAGGTCCATTTGTGTGTCTGTGCATGTGTTTGAGAATAGCAATTAAACAAATGAAAAGTCGGTTAAATACCTAACCTGATATCTAATTCAGCATTATGCAAGGATGCGAGACTGAGGTTTGCAAGAAAATCCCCACCCCAAACTACCATTTACATGGAAGATTTTTTTGAACATTTTGGTTCTCTCAAAGCGATATTTTGATTAAAATAGCGTATGTTTAAAACATTTTCATAAACACATATATCTTGAATTTCCTGGGTAATAGCCTCTGAAGGTAATTATTTGTCCTTACACCTTGCAGGTATATTAAGAATTATAGAAGTTAACTTTATTTATTGATATTCTTTTTGGTTGTCTTAATTTACCTCTTCATTCTGGATTAAGTTTTGTATAACTGGACCTGTAAGAGAGACAAAAGCTTACTGCACAGATTTTGGAAAGGTAGAGCCAGACTGAAAAGTTCAATGCCATAGCCCGGTTTTGAACTTCGTATCTTCCGGTTGCTAGATGGTTGCTGTAACCACTGAGCTATCATGGCAACATGCCGGCACATTATTAAATTCCTCAACTGACTCGCATGTTTCCCGGTAAACCGCAAGCTGATCTCAAATTATTTTGAGATGACAACCCCAATGACGACTTACGTACTTTAGTCCCGGGCTATATACTTTAGCCACTATTATGGTCCATTATGTTGTGGTAAAGTACTTTAAAATTGAAATAATATCTCGCAATCTTTAACGCTGCAAAATATAAATACAAGCTGTGTGCTTTAATGAGATCTATATTTTTGTAGTAAATTTCTGCCTATTCGTTAGGGTTTTCTAGTTTTGTCAAATCATCCCGAACGAAGATTATTTCAGAGGCTCTTCTCAGAAATTTCAAGACACACATTTTAATTGCAAAGTAAATAGCTTTAATATACGATATTTTAATCAAAATTGTTAGCCATTTTTGAGAAAAACAAAATTTTCAACATTTTTTCATTTAAAGGATAATTTAGGGAGCGGATTTTGTTGAAAATATTTGTGTCGCATCCTTAAGAGTCGCTGAACTAACTTTGGTATTTAACCGATTTTTCGTTTTTGAGTTATGCTATTCACAGGCGCGCGCGCGCGCACACGCACACACAGAGGAAATGCTTTAAACATTTTTGGGAGGTTTCAGGTTTCCTCAAAGCATACATTTTCAGAGAAATATCGGTATCGAATTTTTGGGTGGAATGCAACATCCTCTCTATCTATTATGTACACTGTAAATACCTGTATATTTTGTGCATATTTAAGAGAAGGGTTGGTGGATATTAGCTAGAATTTAATAACTGGCGTTAGATGATATTAATTAGAATTCACTACAATAACTAGTTACTATTGAGGAAATATGTATAAAACAAACTTGTGCTGGCCACCAGTGCACATTCTGTAGTTAGTTACATTACGAGTTTTGGCTGAATTTTGTTAAAATTTTTGTAATAGTTTCACAGGTAATAACGGGTTACTAGTCATCTGTGTCAATAATAATAATAATAATAATAATAATAATAATAATAATAATAATAATTATTATTATTATCCGAAAATTATTATTATTATTATTATTATTATTATTATGATTATTAGTTTATTGTAAGTGAAAATTGTTTTTCGTTTATGTGCACATTTCTTAGGGAAATGCATTTTACTTACATTTATTCTGATATTTTATTTATTTATTTTTTGAACTCATTTGATTGTTGATCCTACCCTAGGACTTACAAGCTTATGCTTAGGGATCAGAAGCCGGTCGGGGAGCTAATGGCACGAATGGTGAACCTGGAACGAGTGATCAGCCCGTAGCCAGGCATGATCGTGAGTAAGTGGATGATAAGATATACAAGTGAAATGGATGATAGGAAAGGTGATGGAGCTTTTGGTCGTATGAGTGGCGAGGGAAACCGGAGGGCCCTGAGAAAATCCACCCATACGCTGCTTTGTCCATCATATATTCATGCGAGCGCTTGGAATCGAACCCGGGCCGCCTAAATGGGAAGCGAGCGGTATACTTACTCGACTATGGCGCCGCCTTTTCAGCCCGTGACTACGCTTTTTGTTCGTCAGACCCCGGAAGAATATGAGATGAGGGCAACTGGAATCAGACTGCGACAGGGAACTATCGTGGAGAGTTCCTAACAGTTCCTAAGCAGCTCCATCTCGACGCGGTGAGCGCTAGGTGGCCCTGCCTCAGGTTTGAATAAACACCCCGAGTATTCCGTAAACCCCCAGTGCCATGCTACCACCGAGAGCTGAATTTCCAAAACGCAATCATCTCCACGAAAGAGCGCCTCCACCACAATCATTACCGACACTTACAACTCTGAAAGAAAAACCAGACGGATGAAACCGAGATGAAATGGAGGAACACAAAATTCGCGGGATTGAAGAATCCTTCCCAATATTTTCCTAGTGATCCAGGAAAACCTAGTGTTAAACGCCCGATTTTATTACTTTTGGCACCGCAGGCTATGACACTGGTGATACATGGAATGAAGATGGAGCACCGGTGAAATGTGATGGCGGGGGAAACCGGAGAACCCGGAGAAAAGCCGCCCCTGCACCACTTTATCTACCACAAATCTCACATGTGGTTGCTTGGGATCGAACCGGATCGTCTAGGTGAGAGGCGCGGCCCCTCTATGTGTTGTGGTCAGAATAAACACCCTTAAGTATTCCGGTGAATACTTAATTCCTGCCGCCGAGGGTTGAGTTTGCAAACCGCAATCACCTCCACGAAAGCGCGCCACCACTAGAATCCTTGCCGACATTTACAACTGTGAAAGACCAGATGGATGAAACCTCAGGCGATGCCACTGATGTTACATGAATCAAGATGGAGCACCGGTAGAATGCGATGGCGGGGGAAACCGGAGAACCCGGAGAACTCGCCCATATGCCGCTTTGTCCACCAGAAATCTCACATGCGGTCGCTTGGGATCAAACCCGAGACGTCTAGGTGAGAGGTGAGTGGTCTAACCACTCGGCCACGGTGCGGCCACTAAAATAATGGTGTACGAAAAAATGAAATATGGTAAATAAATTTTAAAATTTGCAATATATATCCTGGTATAGGGAATCAGACCAGGATGTTGTATTGGAGATATTATCTTATTTTATTTTATTCTTCATACGTTTTAGAGAAAGTAAACTGATTTTACGACCCTGACGTTGCAGGCCCGTGTAATTAATAAAAAGAAAAAAGTTGAAATTATTTGAACTTCTGACGCAGCTTTGCCATCCTTGAATTCATGCTTGTTATTTATATGCAGTGTTTGGTAACGGAGCAACAAACACGCGCAAAGCAACAACGCGCCTGCCTCTAAGAGACTTTAGTAATCAAAAACGTACTGCAGATGACCACTGAGCTTCTAGTGTAATGGTTTTCCTGAGCACGTGATTGACGTCTCTCCACTGATAATTACCTAATTACATCTCGCTCATCACTACGGACGTGCTAGAATCCAATTTCGAAGAAAATAATGGACAGTATTTCGACATATATATTGCAACTAGTAGGCGCCTCGTCCTACCCCTCCCATTTTTTTTTTTTCGAGATTCATAAATCAAACAAAATTGGCTCACCGGGACTTATGATCCGAGAGGCTTCTGTCGACCCAGGAATGGAAAATGTTATCTGCATCGGAGATATAAACCAAACCGGGGAGGAGGAATGGGCGGTAGAGGGGATGCATTTGGGACGAAATGCATGCACGCAAGAATTGATGTGACAAGCAGGGAGAAGAACGTCCCGTCCTTCGCCATGGTGCAATGCGTGTGTGTGCCAACCATTTACATGTGAATGCCGGCCGTGGTAGTTTGCCATGAAAAGATAACGCCATGCCTTCGCATCTAGCCTCCAGCGGGTTATTCTCCCTGCCTGGCGCAGAACAACCTCTCAGAAGCAATGATATACCCTCCCTCCTGCTGCTGCTGCTGGATAAAAAATAAAACGTCACGTAAATATGAAAACTGGAACTGGCAACGCGCAAGGAATAAAATAACCACGGACTGGCCATTAGTCAATGCCAGAAACGGTGTACCAGGTTGAAGCTAGCAGGAGTCAATATTTCAGCAGGCGAAATAAGTTGCCGGAAATGTAGCTTCTAGCCCAGTATTGGCATTTGCGCCTGATGGAGATTAATGGAGTTCTTCAAACTACAGGGGGAAGTCGTTACCCTCCTCGTATAGACAGAGTACCGGAAACAGGGCTAGAAATTATCAAATATTTACTATTTACAATCTGCATAAAGTCTTGATATTAAGTTAATTCGAAAGAAATTATTAGGATGATAAAATAATTACTATACAGCAATCTACATAAAGTCTTCATATTAAATTACTTCAAAAGAAACTATCAGAAGATCAAATATTTACCAAACATCAATCTACATAAACTCTTGACAGAAATTATCAGGATGAGCAAATATTTACTCTACAGTAGTCTACATCGAGTCTTGACATTAAATTAATTCGAAAGAAATTATAAGGATGAGAAAATATTTACTATATGGCAGTCTGCATAAAGTCTTGATATTATATTACTGTAATTCGAAAGACTTACAGGATGATCAAATATTTACTATACAATAATCTGCCTTAAGTCTTGATATTAAATTAATTCGAAAGAAATTATATATTTACTATACAGTAGTATGCATAATGTCTTATATTATAACTCGAAAGATATTAACAGAATGATAACTAATTTACTATACAGCTATCTGTATAAAGTCTTGTAATTAAATTAATTCGAAAAAAAATTAAGGATGAGAAAGTATTTACTATATAGCAGTCTGCATAAAGTCTTGATATTAAATTAATTCGAAAGAAAGTATCAGAATGATAAAATATTTACTATAGTTTAATCTACATGATGTTATGTCATGATATTAAATTAATTCGAAATAAATTATCAGGATGATAAGATATGCACTATACAGCAATCTGCATATAGTTTTGACACTAAATTAATTCAAAGGAACTTATTTGGATGATAAAATATTTACTATACAGCAGTCTGCATAAAGTATTGATATAAATTTAATTCGAAGGAAATTATCAGGATGATAAAATATTTTTTAGACAGCAGTCTGCATAAAGTATTGATATTGAATTAATCCGAAAAATAGAGTCTGACTTAAAACATTAAAAGCCATAACCGGTTTTTGAACTACGGACCTCCTGGTCTTCGATCAGTTGCTCTAACTACTGAGCTACCGTGGCACCATGCCGATGTCATCCTACGTAGTCTAGGTGTAACATATTGGTTGCATAGGAAGTTGATGGATATTATTGGGTGTAAAAACCGTTCGGAAAGGAAGTAAATCCGTTGCTCCAATGTGTAGATTTACGGCACGTAAAAATCCAATAAAGAGGTCTCTGAACCAAATAAAGAGGCCTTTACGACCAACATAAAAACGGACGTTGAGGACCACAGGAATTAAAGAAAGTTCATAAGTAAAAGTCAACTCCATTTTATTTTATTTAACATCCATTAATATAGCATATAGCATTAAATTTCGCAACTGGCTCGTGTTTTCCCGGTAAACCACGCAAGAAAATCTCAAATTATTTTGAGATGATACATCTCAATGGCGCCTTATAATGTCGTAAGTATTTTAAATCTCGGGCTTCTAGTACAGCCAACCATTACATTCAACTATTGTTCATTTTCTTCTCTTTGCACACTACCCTTGTATATGACAAGAGTTGGATAGGTAGCCTTAAAATGAAAAATTCAATGCCATAGTCGGAATTAAATTAATTATATATTTAATAATTTTTCTTCGCATTCTATTATACAATATGGATTATGCCTTTAGGACTGTCCTCTTCATGGAGGTATTTTATTTTGTGATGTTCCCCTCTATTTCTTCCTAGAGCATGCAATATCCTTAGGTTCTACAGCTGTACTTATTTTGAGTAAACGACTGGAAACCATTCTAATCTGTATTTACACAGATATTGCAGTTATTCCAAGTTTTTCGCAAATTTCAGGGTTTTTTTTTTTCCCCATTTATAGTTTATTTCCAGTCACTAAGTATAAAACGTACATAGGCTGCCTCATGAGAGGAGAAAAATTAATTAAACATCCTACATAGAATAATAATAATACAAGAATACATTTAAAAATATAAGATTAATATCCCATTTCAAGTTATAAATTTATGAAACATTATAAAAGGGATTTCCCTTCAAGGTTGCTTGATCCTCCTCTTAAAGTTTAACAATGGAAAAGTCTTGATATTCTGAGGTAGAGTGTTGAAAAGTTTATGTGACACACATGAGAAACTGTTAAGTGTTTTGCTATATTTACATTTGTTAATATAAATATCAGAGAATTTTCGAATGGGATAATTATGGCAGAAGAACACTGAAAAAAGATTGATATTCTTTTTAAATGTAGGAGGGAATCCAGATCAAATATTGAAGGCAATGTCAGTATACCAAGTTGCATAAAAGGTGGTTTACAGTGAGTTCTTGGTGAAACTCCAAGTATGATATGTATAGATTTCTTCTGAAGAATAAATAACTGACCGGCAGAGGTATGATGGCCCCACAACAGAGTACCATAACTTAGGTAACTATGTTCGTGAGCATAATACACTGTAACAAAGTACAACGAGTTACACTATGTCTAAGTGACCTTAACAAGAACAAGCTTTTATTTATTTTGTAAATTGTTAATATGAGTCTGCCAACCCAAGCCAGTTTCGATATGGATACCCAGAAAATTAACTGATAATGGGGAGGAAGAATTTATGCCTTTGGAACAGTCCTCATTGGCAATTATGTCCTTTTGCGTAACTGCTGTGTTCAATGTTTAGTTTTCTTCTTTGGGTTTTCTTGACATTCACATATGTAAAGGAGATTCCCGGGAGTCGAACTCGCGACCTGCTAATCACCTGTCCTTAGAGGTAGTCTTCCGAGTTTTATTTTTGATCCAGCACGTTGTATCCACCTAGTTGTCTTTAGTCTTATATCTGTTGCCTCTAATTTGTTTCTATTTATTTTACATCGCTTTAACTACTATTTTTTTTAACTAAAGAAAAATACAGTTCCGAAGTCTTGTCGGGACTCCGGTACTGCATCCTTTTTCTTTTTTCCCCCTTTTTCCCCAATATTTCCTTTGTTTTTATTTGATTACTAGTTTTCCTTTCAATACAGACACATACACATTTATAAGCACACAAACACCCATGCCCAAGACCGCACTCGAATCCATAATCCCCTGCGCCACGAAGCATCAAAAAGAGAGAATTTAGCGAGCGCGGCCATGGAGACGGGCTGCTACTATAAAAGGTATTAAGGAACTAAATGAGCAAATATATGTTTTATTTAAATAGAAATTATAATTAAGTTATATCAGGTTCCACTTTTTATAAAGTAAAATATTTCATAAAGATTAGATTTTAAAAGGATTAAGAACCATAAACAACATATCACGACGGATCTGTTTTTGAGATATATCTTGAACGCTATGCGGAGGACATTAGCCTTAATCAGCTAGCCTTCGAGGTCTCAATCAATCCTTTGCATTATACTACTTCGCGTCGCGACAAGCAGATGGCGTTAGTAGCTGATGTCACTGCCTGTGGATGAGTGGCAGCACAATTGCAATTACCATTTATTTTTAGTTTTACTATTGGTTGGAGTGAAGTAGGAACTCTGGGTAATGTTAATGGATATCCTGTGTAGTATTTACCTTGGCGAGTGAGAGAAACCACGAAAATACCCCGGGTAGATTAGTCGGCCTACGGAATTTGAACCCAGGACCCCCCGAATGCGGGCCATAGACGTTACCGACGGAGCCATCCCGCTCGGTTACTCGATTACTTGAATAATCTGGAACACCTTCCTTTACTCCATATCTTAAAGAAAAATCGTTCGCTCGACATTTAACAATGGTTAAACCAACAGACAATTTTCCTCTTTATTTAGCTCAAATAAATATTTCTTCGTATATTCCGCACAAATAAAATAGGGAGTTAAAAAAATTATTCAATTTAATAAACTTCCTCCAAAAACTGGAAAGTTAAAAGTAGAATTTGTGTAATAATTAAAAGGGGTAAAAGATATATAATTATTGTACTACCAGTGTTTCCTAATTTTAAAGTGGCATGAAATAATTCTTTTACCAAAAATTAATCTCTTAATGTCTTAAACATCTAACTTTTCTTTTGAAATAAGAAGATTAAACCTTTTTATTCACATTTACGATACATTTAAGTGATCTATCTGTGATCAAAAAATGTGAAAAACCACAAAGTTTTTACTTTCATTTCAAGTGCTACGCACATAGAAAGAAGTGGACGTATTGTATTCCACCCGAAAAATTCGATGAAGAGATTTCACCGGAAACGAATACCAAACTTGGTATTTAAGTTCATTTCGATTTTGATTAAGATGTGTATATTAAGTATATTTACATTACAAACAAAATGTATATCTTGAATTTTCTGAGAATAGTCTCTGAAGACCCCGTCATTCTGGATGAATTTTGCTGAATTTTGTATGACTGGTAAACCGTAAGAAATAGACAAAACCTTGCTGCACAAAAAATGTTAGATATCATTAAAATACATAATTTATATCCTAAACTTTTTTATAGAGTAGACCGTTTGTAGAGTAGTAATTGGTGTGAATTTTAAACTCGTAACTTTTCTCAAAGGGCAGTCACCTTTCGTTCCATCGCTCTTTGTTTTACTGCTGGCTATGTTCGAACTTCAACTGTTCACATAACGACCACGTTTTAAAAAAGTGGATTTTAGTTTAGTCTAGTGTATTATACTTTATTTCCCTTCTACTTATAAGGAAGCAAGTAAAGAGACAATTAATGCTAATATTTATCTCGATTAGCTTTATGTAGATAAAACCATCTTTTGCAAGAATAGTTTGTTTGCAAAACAGGTAGAGAAGGTTCATGTGAATGGAACACATTTTTTTTTTCACAGTAAAGCTATATATTTTCTTAGAGTTTAAAATTAATATAGTTTTTTTTCCATTTGACTCACTTTAACTGTCAATTAACTGATAGTATAAATGCGCTGATAATATAAATTATTAATCAGCACCCCCAAATTTCAACTTTATTCTATGGCAAACATTTTTCAAAAACTTTTCCATCCTCAAAATGCTCCATACGACACAGCCTTTCAGTAATTTGTCTCCAAATTGTTACACTCTATGCCAAAAGTACATTAAAGAAAATTATTATATATTTTTTCGAAATAATGCCCTAATAATGAGAAATAAATTATCAAATTTTGAAAAATCAAGAGTTTTGGAGAGTGTGAAAAGCAAAACTTTTTCTAAACTAATTAGGTCTAATATAAAATAATATGGCAGATCTATTTGTGAAACTATTTACTGTAAAACTGTATTTTTATGTCAGTATTTTAAAAAATAGGCGGCACCTTGGCCGAGTGCTTAGATCTCTTGCCTCCCACCTTGACGGCCCAGGTTAGATCCCAAGCGCCCGCATGTGGAATTTGAGGTAGACGAAGCGGCATGTGGGCGGGTATTCTCCGGGTCCTGCGGTTTCCTCCACCACTCATTCTACCAATGCTACATCATCACCTTTCCTCTCATCCATTTCGCTTGCATTTTATATAATCCACTTCCTCGCGTTCATAGCTGGCTACAAGTCGACCACTCGTTCCAAGTTCTCCATTCTGTGATTTCGTGCCGTTGGCTCCCCGACAGGCTTCTGACCGCTATGCCTCCGCTTATAAGTCTTAAGGGGGTCTCAGTCCTAAATACGGGGAGAGTATGCCGACTACGAAAAAAATATTTATATAAATGTATCTGGTAGCTCATTTTCATTAGTAAAGCTAGAATTTCGAAACATGGGAAATTTATCACTTAATATGTACAATAACTGAAGTAAATTTCAATAAGAGATCTTACATACTGTGGATTTTGAAAATTTTACAGATGTATCATTTTAACAGTCATTATGGGTTTATAGCATTTAGCAAACGGGTAACAAATGATTATATGCATTATTCTATTTACCTCACTTGCATTGAAATAATTAATTACAGGTAGTATACATTTTCTGGTTGGATTACTACGTCTATAAACCCTACAATTTTTAATAGTTTATACTTTTAGTATATATACTCAATTTATATATTACTAATAGTTGCCCGAAGTAAAACTTATTTCAGCTCTAATTTTTTCACATAAAGCTCGTCAGTATTTTCCAATTCTTTACTTCACCTAAACTTAAGACTGCATACACTGCAATTTCTGTGGAATTCAAATCGCTCGTATATCGAATTAATATAATGAAATATCTAATATTCAAGTAATACACTGAACATAAATGCTTCCTAAATTGTTTTATTTTAAATAATTCATTTTAATGAGTGTGTTTTCATGAAATTTATTTTATTGTGCTTAAAGTTGAAACATATTAGCTCCGTATTTGGATTAATATTTTTGTGTCCTGTTACACTTCAATTATTAGTTATAACCTGTTTTGTTTTTCGAGAAAAAGTGTTAACTTATGTCTAGTGTGAAGAAATCAAAAATCATTGAAATGAACAGGTAGATGGGGAAACAAACAGTCTTATGAGTAAAGTCGCTAGATGGCATAATGAATGCAGTGGCGTTTTTTTTCTTTGTTTTTTATTAACGGCAAATAAAATATAACATGTAAATAAACGAGTAATCATTCCGATGACTCGGTAGCAGTGAAGAAGGATCAAATTATCTAACTCAAAATTTTCCTGGCTACCGCGAAATCCGCGAGAAAAATTTTCGTTCAGATTGGTCGGTTCCCAAACCTTCCGAATGTGAGTTGCCACTTTACCATAGCGCAACATCCCTCGGCAATTTATTAAATATAGGTGTTTTACTAAAAATTGTTAAAGCCATTTTTAGAAAATAAACACTGAAAATGCATGTAACGGTTATATTGGGTTACGGAGATTTTTAAAGATTCAGTTGAACCAATTTTGGTATTAAGTGAACGTTACTGACAAAAACACATATGGAAGATCTTATAGAAATACTTTTTTAGATTAAAAGATCCCAAAATGTGTATTTCTGGTGAAATTTCGACAGAAAATCTTTGGTTGGAATACATGACTTCCTCTACCTTTTACTCTCGGTAGATCACAGATATAGTAAAACTGTCCACTCTTCTATAGTTTATGAAGAAAATATAATCAAGATAAAGAATAAACAGATGCAGCTACGAACTCAAAAGAAGAACCCCAGAATAAAAAATGTATCGTTTAAAATAAACCTTTGACAATAGGATTTTGTTTATTCTAGGGTCCTTAATTTTCTGTAATCGAGTTTATAAATTTCCAAAGCATAATAACGCAGATATAGATACTCTATAATTCTATAGATATTATAATTCTGTCTGGAAGCGGATTTTCCAAAATAAAAAAAAAATCTGATGCATTCCATCCACAAGACTTTCTCTACATTTGCTACATATTATTGTTAAAAGTTATTCTTTTATCTACTTCATGCTACTAGAGATAAACACTAGCAGAAATGGACTTATTACTTAGTTCCTTTATAAGTAGAAGTGAAATAACGGAATGCAGTAGGCTAAACCGACAGTCAATTGTTTTAAAATGTGGTTGTATGGGATTGAAACCCGTTTCTTTGCGTGGCCAAGCGATGACAAGTTCCCGTGGGTGAAACGTTTAAGCATTTTAAAACTGAAACCAATAACAAAGAATATCTCAAAAAACGGCAACTCCACGAAAAACATATGCGACATATATTTTAACAAGCTCTGCATTTTTTGTTAAGTAAATTTTTGTCTATTTCTTACGGTTTACCAGTTATGCAAAATTCTGAACACCTTGTCCAGAATAAAAATGTCTTCATGAACTATTCCCAGAAAACTCAAGATATACACTTTATTTTTTATGAAAATGGCTTTAATATGTGGCATTTTAATCAAAATAGTTAGAACTATTTTTGAGAAAATTTGAAATTTTTTTCCATGTAAAGGGTAGTTTATAGTGAGGGGATTTTCTTGAAAATGTTTGTGTGGCATCCTTGGATGATGTTGAAATTCAGTATCTACTTTGGTATTTAATGGAATTTTCGTTTTATAGCTATGCAGCCCACAGACACACACACGGACCTTCTTCCAAAAATGCTTTATTTTTGGATCAGGGGAATCCAAAACATGTATTTCCGTTGAAATCTCGGTATCTAATTTTGGGTACAATACAATACCTTCTCTATACACTAAGTGCATAGTACGTGTAGAGAAATAATATGCTACAATAGCGGTGGTGAACCTCCTCAGCATTCGGAAAGTAACTGATTTATTCATATGGTATTAATATTATGTTTTACGGGTAGATATCGTACCTTAATTATAAACAGAACTAACGTCGTTCTAAATGACCAATGATTATGTTCCAGACGTAACTATCTCGACTTTTGTCAAGTTTGCAATTATGCCTTCAAATTTCACAAACTGCTTAACCCCTTAATAAATGACGTTTAAAGAAAGATATTAAAATACTTTCCTGCAAGAACTGTTCACCATTCACAGATATGGTGAAAGTAAACAAATGTGTGTTTTCTTACTCCTTGAGTGAGCTATTTTACGTACAAGGAAATGAATGCAAATGCTCTAGTACAAACAGTACAACATAAGTAAAAGCCACCAGTAAAGGAACAAAATGATTTTAGATGGATAACACAAACAAATTGAAGGAAACGTCGACGCTCGTGAATCAACACATCCACAAAGTAACACTGCAATTAATAACAATATAACAATATTTCATTGCGCACACAAACAAATAGAGTAAAATCAGGCGGGTCAAGACCTGTCTCAGCAGCCCAATACAGTGCCTTTCCTTCACAATGAGGCCATCGAAGGGCTGCTTGTATGCCGGCCAACGGAGGAAGGACTTCCGGCGAAACAATTATATCTCTGCAGTGACCTCACATATTTTATCATAACACACTGGAAATATTCTCTATCCATATATTTCTGACATTTTATCCGGAAATTTTCACCCACACTTCAGAGTTCATATAAAGTTCAATGAATTTGCCACCTGATGTTATGTTTATTCAATATATGGAATATGTTGCATTTTTTCGTTTTCTTATAGAAAAATATCCCACAGGTGAATCAGCAGATTGCAGAGGCACAATTCTTGGCTAATGGCCCTATTTTCCAGCATCTTCTTAATTAAATTTGATGACTCGTCAGCTGATAGTGTAGCATAATATTTTAGGAGAAAAATACTGGTATTCAGCGTCAATCAGTTATTCAATAAAACGTAGAATTTAATTCCTGTATCTCTCTGCATTTATTTTCTGTTCAAAACAAGTAGATTCTATACTTCGATATTAATTTACTCCACACACATTTTCGGAATCTGTATATAAAACCGGGTTTCTTCGTCCTCCATCATCTATTATCCTACAACGAAACAACTACATAAATCCAATAGTGCTTCGTTAGAGCAGAATATCGACGCGGTACATTTCTGAAACTCGGAAAATACACATATTTAAAATATTTAATGTATCGCATTGAAATTTACACTAGTTAATATACACAATAATAATGATATTTTGCTTTGTATCCAACTTTCTAACTTAAATGCTTTCTTGAATACTTTTTTCTTTCCTAAATTCATTATTCCAATAAAATCAGCTACGTGATGCATTTTGAAATTATTCAAATACAAAAATTTAGACTCACAGAAAATGACTTTACAAATAGATCTATTATATTTCGTGTGGAACATTTAGGGCATGAATAAGTGTTGTTAAAAGGTTTGAGAAAATAAGGTTTAAAGTTGGCAGTGCTTATTAATACGCATGCGCCTACACATTTATAGCTTCAGTGAATTAATAGGTTCATGTACGCCAAGTGCGAAAAACAATACAGTAACTTAAATTCTAGAATATATATCACTTTGTTATGAAAAAAATGTTTAATGTTTCACAATTTTTGGTCTAATTTTACAAATGTTGCACCTTAAGGGAAAGTAAAATTGTTAAAATTGTTCAAAATTACATTTGCCTTAAGTTTTGAAATTTGCAATTTTTTTCTTTAATTTCATATATGAACAATATGAACGAGAAGTAGTAGTGGGGATGTTATAAGACTAGGCCCGGAATTTTAGGCAGTATAAACCTTAATTTTAGGTTTCTCTGAGCTTAAAATAGTTTTAGGTTTTGATCAGTACAGGCCCAAATAATTTTAACATTTCTAGTTTTGTGAGATTTATTTGTGAGCTACTTTATCAAAAGTTTACATTTTCAAAGCTATCCATTAAAAGCACACGGAGCGATGTAAGTGTTCCGTTTGTAGATTATTTCTGGCATCTCAGTAGATAAACACATGCGCACCCAAATCAATGCAAAATTACGTCATTGGAAAATACAGTATATATTCTAATGTAACAGATTCTATGGGTATTTTTATTTTCTCTATCACGTATGTACATACAATATACACAGTAACTAGAGAAGGTATTGTAATCCATACAAAAATTGGATGCCGAGATTTCACCGTAAATTTATGTTGAATTCAAGAAACGGCCGCTAAATACCAAACTTGGTATTTATGTTTAGCATCTTTCAAGGACGCGACACGAAGATTTTGAAAAGAAAAAGCTCACCCCAAACTGCAGTTTACATGCAACAATTTTTTAATTTAGTTTTAACAAAATGGCTAACGATTTTGTTTAAAATACCGTGTATTAAAGATCTTTACATGACAAATGAAAAATATATCTTGAATTTTCTGGAAATAGTCTCTGATTCTGGATTAATCTTTCTGAATTTTGCATAACTGCCAAACCGTAAGAGATAAACAAAAACTTACCACACAAAAAATGTAGATCTCCTTAGAACACATAATTTATGTCATACGTTTTTATGAGAGTTTACCGTTTCTGAGATAGGTTTCAATTTTAAACTATGTTTCTCTTCTCAATCGGTAAGTCGCCTTTCGTTTCGTCTTTTTTCTTCTACTGTAAGCCATGCAAAGTAAATTAAACTTCAATTATTTCACAAAGGGACCAAATTTTAAAAGATTTTACTATCGCTTTAGCCTTGTGTGTTCCTTTATTTCCCTTCTACTTAGAAGGAAGCAATCATTTCTGCTAATGTTTATCTCGATTAGCATGTTGTAGCTAAGAGAATAATATTTTGTAAGAATAGTTTTTATGTGTAACAATTAGTAGAGAAAGTTACGTGAATGGAACAAATCAGTTTTTTCTGTATACTCTTCTCCCTCTAATACTAAATTAGTGACTTTCGTGACTTGAAAACCACGATTGCCTTGAAGAATCTTCAGCAGCTTCGACAAATATGCAATTCCCCTGGTTCAAATATTTGTCCTGCATATATCGCCTTATATATAATATTTATTGGCAGGGTTACACTTTCCAACCCGTGAATAACTCCTGATATAAAACAGAAATGTGTATTAATAGGAATAGTAAGTTCTTTTTAAGAATAATTTCTTGATGAATGGTTAGAGAACATCATGGAATATAACCATTACTTTTATGAGGATATAAGATTGAGACATTGGAGCGATTTCTTGGTCTTGACGCTGCATTAGGCTTTTGTTTCATCCAACGCCATTGATGAGTTTCAATGGAAAAACAACTTTCTTCATTTAAAGAAAATAAAACAGTTATTTAAACTACTTTTGGTGTCAATGCCTCATTTATATGAAATATACTGTACTTCATTCAATTCGAATGAATTTCTTCTATTCTACAAACAAACTTGTAACAAAAGATTCTTCTTCTTTCTGCTTCTGCTAATCGAGGTAAACAGTAGCAGAATGTTCTAATTACTTAATTCTTTATAAGTAGAAAGGAAATAAGGAAATGCACTAGTATAAAGTGATAGTCAAATGCTTTAACGACTGTCGCTATGTGACTGTCATTGAAATTCTTTCTGTGGCTAGAAGTAAAATAGAAGGATGGCTTTCTGTTTGAAAAATGTATTTTAAAATTGAAACCTTTAATAAGGAATATCACGGAAACGGTTAGCTCCACATCAAAAATAAGAATGTGTTTCTTCCACAACTCCGTGGACATATTCAGTAAAATTAAATTGAGTGCTGTTTATGTACGTTCTTTAACGGCTGCGGTTCTCAAGTCCTGTTCTATATTGGATGTGAAAGTTGGTTTAATTTTCTGAAAGAACTCTTTTTTTCAGCTTGAAGTTCTTTTACTTGCCGTGCGGCACGGGACAAACGTCTTTACTTCCCTTCCAAAGTTAACTCTAGCTAAACAATTTTAGCCCGAAGAATTCCATCGCCGTTTACCGGGTTTGAACCCGCTACGTTGGGAAACAGACCACGGAGGACAAACCTTCAGTGGTGTGGTCGAAACTTCTCGCTATGATGGTATCAAGGATTATTGTCGAATTATTGGGCATTAGAAAAGAGAGATTAACGCTATATGTGCCACCTCTACAGCTCAAATTAGGCTTAATGAAAACTTCGTGAAAGCTTTACCCAAATATGGGAAACGTTTCTGGTTTCCCTGCAAGAAGTTTGATAATTTATCAGAAAAAAAACTTGAATGAAGGGCGTTTGTCGAGTCTGATAACTGAAAAAGGATGTTCAATTCCAACTTTGAATAAAAAATGACAGTCCATGAGAGGGAGGCTTAGGTATTGCTCAAGGTATGTTGTTATCAAGTCCTTCAACAAAGAAAAAAAAAACACTCGCATTTCTATTGCAGTCAATATGCTAGCTGGCTATGTTTGGATGCTTGATGATCCTGAAGATTTATTTTTTTAACAGTCTCCTTAGACAATTTCGGAATATGAGGAATACGGTGAGCATTTCCATCACGATATCAAACGATGGAAAGAAGGTATCAGGCCACTGGTTTATCTCTGTATTCGGAGACTGCTGCTGGTTATTTCACCAAAGAGTTCAGAAAGAGACTCAAGGAGAAAAATTATACCAGAACCTTTAAGGAGAAGAGGGTAAAAACTATATTAAAATGGATACATATGACTATGCAAGAGATATTTTCATGTTTAGACTGAAATAAAAAATATTTATATATTGTAACATTAATTTGTTTTGATTCCTGTATGTTCCAAAATGTTCTGTTTTGTAGCGAAGTCATATTGCGACAAAAACGTAGTGATAGAAAACAATTAATATCAGATCTGGAATTAGTAACAACAAAACCATAACAGTGTTTTTATGTTGGCCATGTAATTGAACTGGTAGAAGTTACTGTAAAGATTCAGAATATGATAGATTAGAAGGTAAGTAATGAAGATTTAGATACACACTTTTCTGTTAGTCCGTACGTATTTAAAAACCTGAAAAACAGAAAATGTGTCACCTTAAACAAGAAAAAGATAACTTTACCTTAGAATTAATGTGAAAAATAATGTTAACACTTGCTAACAAATCTACGCATTTAAAAGGTATGCTTGTAAACACTGGAAAACTTTTACTCAAAATGTTTTAAATATAAAGTTGTAATGAGTCAAGAATACAGAATTTCCTTAACGACTTTACTAAAATTCAAGCATATCTATATTTTGAACAAGATAAAGAAACAAAGAAATTGATATAAAAATGTATGCGATACATTTTCTTCTGCCATGAAGGAGCTGCAGTGTAAAGATAAATATCTCAACGTTTACAAAAGAAATGCTTAGAAAAAAATATGATGTACTGCAGTTTCACACAGTTCTGTCTACTACATTTATGATAATAAAAATACAATTTTTCAAATAATATCCTTATTGATACAAAGGAAAAAGAGAGTAATAGCCTTTAAGTGATGTTGGAATTTTAAGAGCGGTTTGCTTTGAATTCCGTTCTCTTTGCATGGCCAAGAGAATATAAAGAAATAAATAAAATGAATTACAACTTTACATTTAAGAGAACTATGAATAATTCAAATTCAACTCAATTACATAGACTACCTTGGAAATATCCATTTACTTAAAAAATTATTTACATAAGATGTGTACTTTAACGAGATTAATTTGCATTTTCTCAGTTGTC
This sequence comes from Hymenopus coronatus, assembly GCA_030762935.1. Classification (NCBI taxonomy): domain Eukaryota; kingdom Metazoa; phylum Arthropoda; class Insecta; order Mantodea; family Hymenopodidae; genus Hymenopus; species Hymenopus coronatus. The sequence goes on along the minus strand of CM060892.1, from coordinate 53,965,583 downwards.
AAATATCATTAAAATGAAGAAGACATCAATGCTGTTCACGGAAAACTCGAGGTATGGTACATTTATTTCTCATGAATATGTCTTTCATATAAATCATTTTTTATCAAAATCGTTAGTCAATTTTGAGAAATTCAAAATTCATGCAAAATGTTGTGTGTAAAAGTAGTAGTGGTGGGGGGAATTTTCTTGTAAATTTTCGTGTTGCATTCTTAGAAGATGCTGAACTTATATACCAAGTTAGATATTTGACAGACTTTTTCTGCTTGAGACATAAAAATACAAGATTGAATTTAAATACCAAGTAAAGTACTTGACCGACCTTTCGTTTTTGAGTTATCGTTTTCACACAAACACAGAACGTTTTCTAAGTTTTTTATACAGGGGACCCTAAAATTTTTATTTCCAGTGAAAACTCGGTATCAAATTTTGGGTGGAGTGCAATACCTTCTCTACCTACGTACCATGTACTATGTAATGTAAAAATGACTTAATGGTTTTTATTCCTTAGACTATAATTATTTGTGAATAAAAAGGACTAACACCTAGACAACAATGCGTTTATTTATTTTAGAATAATCATTCTTCATTGCGATTTTACATGTCATGGCAAATCTCACTGCTAAGGAAAGAATACATACACAAAAGATGTTTGGTTATGGGGCTAGGATGAGGATAAAAAGGAGGTGATTAGAATGGGTTGAATACAAATAAGAACATCACTCAATCCAGGTCAAAAAGAACAATGACAGGAATGCTCCGAAAATCTGCTGCGTTCCATTCACATGACTTTCTCTACACCTCTACAATAATTATTGTAAAAAATATTATTCTTCTATTTATTTATTACTTATCCAGATCGTCCTCCTTGGTGCAATGGTTAGCATGCTGACTTCATATATCCAAGGTCCTGGCGGAGGATGATGGATTTTTTCGGGCATAAAAATCCTTAGCATGGCTTCCTTCGGAAGAGAAGTAAAGCCGTTGGTCCCGTGTCGTAGATTTATAGAACGTAAAAGAACCTAAAGCCTGATAGAGAGATCTCTGAGCAAAATTAAGCGGTCTTTCACGCCCAATTTAGAATGGGATGCTGAGAACCACAGTAGCCAAAGAGCGTCCATAAATAACTCGCCGTTTAAATTTTTATTAACATTTATTGAGAAAAAATTAGCAGAAAGGGTCTTATTACTTGATTCCTTGTAAGGAGAAGGGAAATAAGGGAGTATCATTGTCTAAATCGATAGTCAAATATTTTAAAAGCTGCTTGCTCTGTGATTGAAGTAACTTTAATTGTGTGGATAGGAGATGACAAATTCCAGTATGAGAAAAGTAACTGAAACTGTCTCAAGTTAGGAATAACTCAAAAATGGCCAACTTCACGAAAAAAAATGTACATAATATAAATTGTGTGTTTTAACGACATATACATTTTAAGTTTTTTGCCTATCTCTTATGTTTACCAGTTATGCAAAATTCCGCAAAATTTACCCAGAGGCTATTCCCAGAAAATTGAAGATATACATTTTATTTGTCATGCAAATATCTTAAATATAAAAGATATTAATCAAAATCGATGAAGCCATTTTTAGGAAAATCAAAATACCAAATTTTTCCCATGTAAAGGGTAGTTTGGGGCGAGGGAAATTTTTGAAAATGTTCGGATAAATCTTCGTGTGGCATCCTTGGAACATACCGAACTTAAATACCAAGTTTGGTATTTAACGGTCTTTTCGGTTTTGAGCACAGACACACACATACCTACACACATAAAAATGTCTTTTTGGATTCAGGGGTCTCAAAACATGTATTTCCGTTGAATTCTCGATATCGAATTTTTGGGTGGAATACAATACCTTCTCTATACACTATCTACATAGTACGTGTAGAGAAAGTAAAAAGAAGTTAAATAAAGTTTCAATACCCTATAAATTGTCTATTTTTCGTTTTAGAAAACCCTGATGCTTTCCATTCGCAAACAAATTATTGTAACATATTATTGTAAAAGCTCATTCTCCTCTCCACATCATACTGATCGAGGTAAGAATTAGCAGAAAAGTCTTATTACTTGCTTATTTTTAAGTAGAATAGAATAAATATACTACTATAGACTGAAGATATAATGAAGTTTTTTAAAAACTGGTTGTTACGTGATTGAAATTCCTCTGTTTATATGGCCAGAAGCTGATAAATTGAGAATAGTTACATGTATTTTAAAGGTAAAACCAATTACAAGGAATATCTTAGAAAAGTCTAGTTCTACTAAAAGTATATAACATAAATTATGTATTTTAACAGAATCTACATTTTCTGTGTAGTAAATTTTTGTCTATCTCCTACGGTTTAACAGTTATCAAAATTCATCCAGAATAAAGAGGTTTTTGGAGGATATTCCCAGAAAATGCAAGATTTTAATTTTATTTATCAGATAAATATTTTAATATTCCAAAGTTTAGTCAAAATCGTTGGCCATTTTTTAGGAAAAGAAATATTTTCGAAAAATGTTCTATGTAAAGGGTAGTTTGAGCTGGGGGCAGAATTTCTTGGAAATTTTCGTGTCTATCCTTGGAGATAGTAAACTTAAATTCCATGTTTGGTATTTAACGGACTTTTCGTTTCGAGCTATGCGTCCACAGGAACACGCTGGCCTATTTCTAAAAATTCTCTTTTTGAATTCATGGTGGCTCAAAACTTGTATTGGCGGTGAAATCTCTGTAACAAATGTTTGGTTACGATACCTTCTCTATACACCGAGTAGTAGTACGTGTAGAGAAAGTAAAATATTTTAAACAAGAGTTTCTTGGACTATCACAATATCTCAAATTAATACCACGGTTCTGATTACAGTTTTGAAATATGCCTATACCGTCACATTTGGTGCTCACTGGGGCGCTGTCTCTTATGGTGTCAAAATAACTTAACTTTATTGATGCATTTAAAAATGTTTGGTCATATTCTCAGCTTTATTTTAGTAAATATATTTTAAGCACATAGTTTTAATTTATTAAAACTAGCAGAATATCACAAATTTATACCATAGTTCTATTAAGATTCTTAAGTTCAGATACTTAGGGCCCGCAGGCTGAGACGCTACTTAACATGAGATTTCACGTAACTTTCTCTAGCTGTTCTATATACAAACTATTCTCACAAAAGATAATTCTTTTATCTACATCATGCTAATCAAGATAAACATTAACATAATTTGTCTTATTACTTGCTTCGTCATAAGGAGAAGGAAAATAATGGAATACACTATGCTAAAGCGATATTCAAATCCTTTAAAAGCTGGTAGCTATGTGAAACAATTGATGTTCGGTTCGCTTTGCATGGTCCCGTTTGAGAAAAGTTAGGAGGTTAAAACTGAAACTAGCAACAAGGAATATTTTGAGGACTGACAATTTTGCAAGAAAAAATTATGACATAAATAATGTTTTAAGAAGATATACATTTTTCGTTCACTAAGTTTTTGTCTATGTCTTACGGTTTAAGCATTATGCAAAATTCTTCAAAACTCATCCAGAATAAAAAGCTCTTCGGGGGGCTATTCCCAGAAAATTCAAAATATACATTTTGTGATGTAAATGTCTTTAATATACAGAGCCATTTTTGAGAAAAACAACATTTTCAAAGCTTTTTTCACGTAAAAAGTAGTTTGTTGTTGGGGACTTTCTTGAAAATCTTCGTGTCACATCCTTGGAAGATAGTCAACATAAATACCAAATTTAGTATTTAACGTTCTTTTCGTATTTGAGCTATACTACCCCCCCCCACACACACACACACAAATTATACACACGCACCTGGTCCTTTTTTAAAAAAAATTTTCAGACTCATAATATTTCTGATTGTTTCAATACATACTATAAAAGGTATTAAAGTACCTGGAGTTCAAAACATATATTCCCACTGAAATGTCGACATCAAATTTTTCGGTGGAATGCAATACCTTTTCCAGCCACTATGTGTATTTTATATACATTTGTGCTAGAGAAAGAAAAAAGGTAGTACCTTATATGATTGATCTATTTACAAATTAAGCCTAATATTGCATACTTTTTCTGTAAAGTGATATTTAACAAACTTATTATAACCAAAAGAAATATGCTCCATCATTAAAATTCCATCCATATTGGTTATATACTACTTTCAAATAGTTAACCCTTGTTAAACAAAGGCAAGATTTAAAACAATATATTTTTAAGCTTAGTCTATTCCGTCAAATATTGTTAACATTTTATTACTGTTAAAGCACGTAAATAAAAAAAAAGACGCTCCTATTACTCAAATATTATGAAAATGTGTTGTTTAGTGCAGAAAACACACTTTTTGAAGAAAAAAGACCATAAGAATACTAAGGCAAAACTTTAAGGGGTAGTTTTTTTCATTAAAGCCATTAATTTATTCACATTTTCCATTACATAATGCAACCATTCATGTTTAAATTGCCCTCCATGCTATTGATCTAATAAAATATTTCGGTCTTTAAATGCTGATAATTAAATTGTTAAACAATTTACACAATATTTAAATCATGCTTTTTAAATCAAGAGCATTTACAAAATAAAGCTATTCTTTAAAAAAAAATTACACTTTCTATTTCACATGGTGATCACTTTCCAGTTCTTTGAAACATTTTTCATTTAAATGCCTTCCTTTTCTCCTTAAAATTGTTAGTCATATAACAGGTGTGCTGGTGTTTGAGCTCCTCCGTTGCATAACCAGTTGGACGTTCCATTATTTTAAATCTATAATAATATTGTGAGAATGGTGTCCGTATGTGCGACCTCTCATATTCACTATGGTACGCGGCAGGAGCTGAAAAAATGAGACATTGCAGTTCGATGGTAAACAACAGCGTGCCGCAACAGTATCCTTCAAAATGCGGGACTTTTCCGTTCTCACATCATGTTTCTCCCAGCTTCGGTTTCTAGTACCTACGAGAAGTTTCCAAAAAGTTTGTGACGTCATTTTCTGCTTTAAAAAGGAGGCAGAATTGCAGTGGATTGCCCTGAAATGTGAATGGCTGGAGCGTTAGCGCGCATGTAGCCGTAGACTGTCAACTCCTAACGTCCATGAACTATATGCAGTAGTGATTTAAATACTTTGTTTTAACTAATTATTGAATCAATAATTGGTATTTTTTACCCTATGATTTTAGCCTTCCTGCCCTGTCAGCATTGCTGAAAGATTTGTCGTTATATTAATTCTTAATTTTAGTATGAAGATATTTTTGTCTCTTGTGCATCGGTTGTTTTTGTCATTGACTTTCGCAATTTTATAAACTTTCAAATCTTAATTTTTTCCTAATGATGCTCTTTGGAACTCTTTATAGTAGTATTTTAAGATATAATTATAAGAAAACATCTTGTATAAGATTGGGTATTTATTGCCGTAGAAAATAAGAGGAGAATAAAATAAAAAAGAGTTTAAAATGTAATACAACCAGCGCATTTTAGATGTATAATGTAAACAAAAAATGTTATTTTTCAAAGCTTCAAAAAGGATTTCCAGTGATATTAAACTGTATTTGCAAAGTAATTAATTTCTTACTGTTAAATGCCACAAATACTCTTGTTTACATTTGAAGGGTTTTCTGAAAACAAAAGTTTTGGGCTTATATGACCTTTTCCCCCACTTAATTGCCTTAGAAGTACATACATGTGTATGCCGACCCATTAGCAGAAATGGTATGACAACAAATGTTGACATGATACGATTTTTCCTCCCTTAGCATACTGGTCCTGCGGGCACATTGTAGGTCTGATGACATCTATAAACCTCACCAATGCTGTTCTTGTTGTCCATCCCATCTTGCTGCAGGGGATTAAATGAAAAGAGGAAAACAAATACTGAATTAGGTCCTAAATTACCTGCCTTTTTCTTTGATGGTTCATGAAATCTACCAGAAATACGCTATTAATTAAACGGGAATCAAAACTCCTATGAGGGGATAAAATGTCGCTTATCCTGTGTGCTATTTGTAACAATCAGCATCTGCAAACGTCACTTCATCTAGGTTTCTCTTTGAAGGATTAGCTGTTAATGTGTAAGCAGTACTGTAAACTGGACTACGTAAAAAAATAAAATAAAAAATATGATGTGTTCCATTCACATGCCTTTCTCTATATCTCTGCAACAAAGTATTGTTAAAAAGCTTATGCTTCATGCTAATCGAGAGAAAATTAGCAGAAAGAGTCTTATTACTTGCTTCCTTGTAAGTAGAAGCAAAATAAGGCAGCACAATAGGTTAAAGTGAGTGTCAAAAGTTGGTTGCTATGTTACTGAAGTTCCTTTGTTTGTGTGGAAAAGAGTCGACAAATCTCTGTATGAGAAAAGTATTAGTTTTTCATAGCTGAAACCAATAACCAGGAATATCTCAAAAACGATCAACTCCACGAAAAAAGGTATATAACGTAAATTGTGTGTTTTAGCGTGCTGTACATTTTTGGTGTGGTAAGTTTTTGTCTATATCTTACGGTTTAGCAGCTATGCAAAATTCCGTAAAATTCATTCAGAAATAAAGTAGTCTTCAGAGGCTATTCCCAGGCTATACATTTTATTTGTCAGGCAAATATCTTTAGTTTACATATTTTAATCAAAATCGTTAGTCATTTCAGAACAAACAAAATTTTAGAAAGAAGTTCCATGTAAAGGACAGTTTGTGCTGCATAGTACGTGTAGAAAAAGTAAAAATTGAACGAGTTGTATTCTTGTGAGTTTTCGCTGTAGGTAGGTTTAAGAACCGAGTAAAACTTGCCTAAAATGGAGTTGATGAAGCATTTTCTTCCAGTGTCATAGGTTTCAGTTTTACAAAATTAGAATTAATAAAAAAAATACAATAAAATGTAATGGCAAAGAATTAGAAATAAGGACTAATACAGCCAAAGAGCATTGTCACGATTTCTTCACGAGAAAATGTTATTTGCATCCTGTATCAAAACTTCGCTGCAGGTACAGTTGCACTAAAAATTAATAAAATTAATATTCAGTACGTATAATGTATTACGCATATACATTATTCATCTTAGCCAAGCAAAAGGTTCCCGAAAATGACTCCGTTTCCGCCTTATGCAATTTTCCAAGTGATTTATTTAACATATCTTAGTTCTGAGATTTATTTTCCGTTATACAAATTTCAGGTATATAGGAGAGGGGCTTAGTTTAGGCAGGAAACATAAATTAAGCTTTACTTAGGAATAATCTTTAACTGCTTTGGTTCTCAGCGTCACATTCCATATCGGGTGTGAAAGACCACTTAGATTTGCTCAGAAGTCTCTTTATCAGGCTTGAGGTTCTTTCACTTCGTGTAAATATATGACCCGTAACCACCGGCTATAATTTTCAGAGCGTATAATAAGAATAAAATTGTTTTAGTGTAACTATATTTGCAAAAATTAAAATGGTTCAAGTAATTTATGAATTTATAATTATTTTTGTATAATAATTATCAGCCCTAAGTTTTATTTTTCTCTTAAAAGTTGAAGGATTAGCAGATGTAATCGAAGGAAACCAAGCTGAGGAATTTATGCCCTCCGCCGGGTTTGAACACACGACTTTGGGAATTAGAGACAACATGTTACGCCTAGACCATAAAGGACACAGTTTAGGCCAATTTTACTGTACAAGTAGGACAAAACTATAGTCACATTTTAAATGTGCGGGTCGATGTGTGGCTTTTAAACGTCATCCTCTTTGGATGCATGTCCTCCGCGGTCTAGGGGTAACATGTCAGCCTCTGGTTCACAAGGTCTCGGTTTCAAATCCGGCGAAGGGTGAGGATTATTTTCGAGCTTAAAATCCTTAACATGGTTTTCTATTGAGAAAGTAAATCGGTGATCCCGTGTTATAGATTTACGACACGTAAAAGCACTCAAAACTGATAGAGGCCTCCGAGGAAAAAAGTGGTGTTTCGCTAAGAAACACAGCAGTTAAATAGCGTCCATAAACGCAAACTCAATTTCAATTGCCTATTTTTCTTGAACGAGAGAAAAAAAAACAAAAGAGTATGCGGAAACTAAACCAACAACAAAGAATACTTCGGAAAAGTTAACGGTACACAAAATTATTACAAGATCTACATTATTTGTGTGGCAATATTTTAATTATTTCTTACGATTTTCCAATAAAATTCCAATTTTCAGAATGAAGGGGGACTCAAGAGGTTGTTTCCAGAAATGTTTAATAAAAGCGCAAAATAAGCTGAGGTTGCTCATGTACAGGGTTTTTGGGTTGGGGAATTATCCTGAAGAATTTCGTGTTGCATCTTTAGATGAGGCTAAACTTATATCCCAAATTTGGTTATTTAACAGACTTTTATAATTTCCAAGTGCCCCATTCAAGGTTAGACAGGGTAGAATCCAGAAATCCTAGCGAGAGAACATTCATAAAGAATATCTGCCTTTTTTAAGGGAGACCATACATACAGCTTACTTATGAATCTATTTTGATAAATTTAATACATTAAATCATTAAAATTAATGTTTAATATAATTAAAAATTTATATACTATAATTAGAATTATACCTAATACAAAATTGCAAACTCAAATTAAACTGTCAGTTTAGTCTAGTACATTCCTTTATTTTCCTTCTACTTATAAGAACTAAACAATAAAACCGTTTCTGATAATATTTATTCATTAGCATGAAACAGAAGATCAAGCTTATAAATAATAATTTGTTACAGAGATGTAGAGAAAGTAATGTAAATAGAACACACACAATTTTTTTTATTTATGTTCATAAGCATATACAGATACGTTTTCTAATTTTTTTAATATTTCATTGCGTGTATTTTAGAAAAATCTCGGTATGGAGCGTAATCGGCGGAATCCAATACTTTCTCTACTTACTGTAAATAAGTAGATAAGTAGTAAAGAAAGAAAAAAAAAAACTTGCTAGGTGCGTCCTCGACTGTGTAACAGTTACTAGCATTACTTTTTCCATCTACACGAGATAACGCTTAAACTATTTACGCAGATGGAATTTAGTATGAGGTTCAATACAGTTTTCGATACGTTTCAATGGCGTCTGATTTTGGAACAGAATGAGCAATCTATGTGTGGCGACTAAAAAGTAGGCTTACTGCATATACACAACTACACTTATACAATCACACGACTTAAAATGTTGCTAAAATATTTTTAAAGAACAGTTAACCTAAGTATTATGAAAACAATTTATAAAGAAAATATAGTTTATCAGTAGCATATCCAGTCATCTTTGAATGCTTTAAAATTAAGTAAAATTCTAAGTCATAGCAACGGCAATTATTTTCAAAGAAAACCTTTAGTTTTCCGAATTTTGGAATCATAATTAACAAGTATAACAGATAAGGAAGACAAACATATTTATAACATGGAACAAAATTCAGCACTAATAAAAACATCCGGTGTGTTACATTCACATGATTTTGTCCGCATATTCTGTAACAAAATATTCTTACACATGCTTACTTTTAGTCTTTTTCATGAGAATCAGAATAAAAATTAGCAAAACTCATTAACTACTTCATTGCAAGTAGTGCACTAGGCTAGTCATATGTGATGGCTTTGAGGTTTGGTTTCTTTGCAAAGCCAGGAGTAAAAATCTGGAAGCAAATGACCATTTTCTATTTGAGAAAGAGAAAGTATTGGAGAATTTAAATCAATAAGGGATATTTCGGATATTCTTAAGGCCACAAAAATATATCTCTCATAACTTGCGCTTTAACTAGATCTTTGTTTTGATCTGCAAATAGGATTTTGTCTATCTCTTACGATGAATAAAAGCATTAGTCTATTACAAAAAGAATCAAAAAATGCATTCTATTTTGCATAAAAATATCTTAAATAGAGTATTTAAAATTGTTAGAGCCATTTTTGAGAAAATGAAAAATTTAGAAACATTTTTCATATAAAGGTAAGTTTGGGGTACGGGGATTTTCTTGAAAAGCTTCCTGTCGGATATTCGGAAGGCGCTGAACTAAAATATCTGGTTTGGTATTTGATGGACGTTTTGTTTTTGAGTCATGCTGTTCTCGTACACCCTTGGACACATCGTTTTCTTGAAATAGTTTTATTCAGTGGACATCAAAACGTACAGTTTCCGGAGAAGCCTCGACATCAAATATTTGAGTAGTATAAAATACTTTCCATTTTAACTATGCGTGGCACAGAAAGTAAAAGTATACAATAATGTTTGCAAATAAAATTGCAAAATGAGCTATGAAACATTAAGATAAGAGAGTTATGGGAAACATTCAATGCCATAACCGGGATTTAAACCACGATCTCCTGATTGCCTAACCTTTGAGCTACTATTGTTACATGCCAGCAAGCAAATTCCTCTACCGTCTTGCATGTTTCCCGAGCAACCGGCTTGAAACCCGGAAATTTGTGGTTGAAATTCCAGCTAAGGCGTTGAATTTTTCAATCTGACTCTATCTATCCAAACCAGTGCTCTACACATAACTTGTGTGAAAAAAAAACAAACAAATTAATTATCATTACTTGACCTAATAGTTAAAAGATGAAGCCTGGGACTTATGGTAGGATAAGTAACCATTGGGGTATGTCATCTCATAATAAATTATGCTCAACTTGTGGTTTACATGGAAGAATGTGAGCCAGTTGGGAAATGTAATGCTGTGCCATGGTAGCTCAGTGATTAGAGCAACCGCTAGAGGCGACATTGCAGATTCTATTTCAGTTTTAAACTAAAGCTCTTTCCTGAGGTTTCCTTTTGGTTACGGAGACAATAGGCTACATGACAGGCCAACGACAGATGTCGAGGTTAGGCTACGTTAGGTTAGGTATACATAAATGAACTGGATCGAAATAAGGGGTAACAATGGACTTTCTGAAAATCGTTTCTGCTTTCAAAGGCGAAATGCACACCGTTCGTTCTGTCTGCTTGCGCATGGGCAGCCATTTTGACCAATCGACCAATGACATGTCAAATCTAAAATTGAACTAGAATTTGCAATGTCGCCAGCTAGAGACTGGGAGATCCGTGGTTCCAATTCCGGCGATGACGTTGAATTTTGCAGTCTGAGGTTTGGACGGGGGTAGAGAAAGAAAATACAGGCACTAAGATGAATGCAATCCAAAGAAGGGCCAGGATATTTAGGTTTGAAAGAAGAAGAAATGAATACATAACACAATTAATGGATTTTCCTTCAATGGTCATTTTCTGGAAGAAGAAAGTGCGGACGACAGGAGCATTCTGAAAGTCTGGTATAATCCAAACGATCAAACATCATAATCTAAAGGAAGGGGACTGGCATGACAGTGAAGTATGGAAAATGGAACCTGGCTCAAACGGTTTCGTCTGTAACTGGCATTCGGGAGGTCCGGGTTCGCCCTCGTCGACCGCACACTCTGGTCCTGGGATTTTCCGTGGTTTTCCTGGGGCCGCTTAGGTGCATGCTGGGGTTGTGTGTACCTACCTGGTTCCTTTTCCTTTCATTCCTTCATTTCATTTGCCTTCATCTTTCAGGTCGGCAGCAGGTGTGGCTTGAGGCTTTGAAGGTAGATGGCACGGTTGCTTGCCCTTTTTCCCCTGGTTGCGCTGGTTGATGTTAGGATCCGTTTCAGAGGCCTCCTTCTGGCCCCTCAGTACTAGTATAGCCTCCATGGCTGCCATCTAGTAACACTGTTAGGGACTTCCGCGCGTCTCTGCGCTTAGCTCCGTCATTTCCTATGTGTAGACCTGTGGTTTCTCCTCCTTTCATCTCTCCCCGGGGGAGGGGTTGAAGGCCACATAGATCAATACTTGGTTGCAGTTGAGGTGTCCACCGCCGTTGACATGCTCATACCTCATACATGGAAGATGGAATACAGAGTAACTGGTGATAATAACATTGGAAACACCCTAAAAAAACAAGCAAGCAACAAACAATACAATGAATATAGTTGTGCTTCTTGTGGTTTTAATTTGAAAACTGCGGTAGAAAAATATTTTTTGCGACAACACGCAAAAACTAGAGATGTTACAAGATGTAAGTTTACTATATAAATTCGTTGTTCCGTGCAACGCTTATTTGCGCGTAAGCAAACCCCATGCCTGGAGAGAAAAGATTCCTTGGCTAATTTCTGTCATTTCACGTCCGCAAGTCGTCATTTCGTCCTACAGTACCATTATGAGTCTATCCCTCGTCACCCTGTGGTCAGAGCTGCGAACTAAAAATTCTATTTATCAAGAAACCACCGTTAATGTGACCCAATACACCGACTTGGCTTGACAGAACTTGGATTTGAATTTTAAAGCAAAAAAATTTTGTGCGTTTAATTCACAACACTTTTCTTCAAACTATTGCTACAAAAGATTATCCGTTTGTCTACTTAGTGGTAATTGAAATAAACGTTAGCAGATATGGTTCTATTATTTCCTTGTAAGTGAAAGGTTAATTATTGTTTTTACTAAAATAATTTATATAAACAAAAATGATGTTCAGTAATTCGAAATATATAAAAAGTGGAAACACAGCTATTGTGCAACGCAACAAATACAAAAGAATGTACAGTATTTTTCTGAACATGATGATCCTGTCCCACTCTTCTTCCAGAGGCTCCGAGCTTTAAAATTTGGGGTTAGGATGAGTGTGGCTGGAAACCAATCTTAGCTGTTGCAAATCTTCCACTTAATCCCTTAGCTGAGGCGCGATTCTCGACTTGCAAGCAGGAAACAGATTTTACTACGTTGCCTTTTGTCCCTAATACAGGATCGTCTTTTGTTTGCTAATGGCTATTGCGGGAGCAGTCCTGTTTTGGAGAAAACTAGGAATCTTTACAAACATTAGGCAAATCTAAAAGGTTTATAAAATCAAAGAAAAGAACTAAGATATATAAGAAACTTAGGTATACCAGCAACGAAAATAAAAGAAACAATGTTTACGCCATGCAAGGAGACTCTGGAAAGTTCCAGAAAATGCTAACAGTATTAACAGGTTGAATTGCCAAACCATTGCGCTGACGTGGAAGCCAGAGCAGCAAGGATTCCCTAAAAAGTACACCAATATTTTTCCACTGATGGATATCAGTGCTTCGACGACAAAGGCAACAAATATTTAACTGTGAAGCAGATATTTACTTCATTTGCTGAGCCTAGCGGATTTGGTTGTGGAGCTTGCAGGTTTGTATGCTGTTGAAAGAAGGGAAATAAGGTAATACACCAGACTAAAGTGATATTAAAATCTCTTTTCATTATATGAAACAATTGAAATTGCGTTCGTTTCCATGGCTAGAGGTAAAACAAAAGAGAGACGAAAGGAAAGATGGCCTCCCGTTTGAGAAAAGTTAAAGTACCTACTTCAAAAGTGAAACCAATAACAAGAAATATCTTTGAATTGGTTAACTCTACAAAATGTATTGGATATAAAGTTTGTGTTTTAACGAGAAATCTTTTACGTTGTACCAGTTATGCAAAGCATAAAGGAAGATGAAGACACTTCAGGGCTACAACCAATAAATTCAGGAGATTTATTTTATTTTTTATGCAAATATCTTTAATACATAGCATTTTAAACAAAGTCGTTAGTGTCATTTCTCTCATTTCCATTTAAAGTATAGTATGGGTTGGGGGATCTTTCTGAAAGTCTTCGAGTCGCCATCTGTGGTGTAATGGCTACCATGCCAACTTCATATACCCAAGGTCGCGGGTTCAAACCCGGCGGAGGACGATGGATTTTTTCGGGCGTAAAAATCTTTAGTATGACTTCTTTCGGAAGGGAAGTAAAATCGTGGGTCGTGTGTCGTAGATTTACGGCACGTAAAAGAAACTCAAACCTGTTAGGGAGGCCTCTGAGCAAAATTAAGCGGTCTTTCACCCCAATGTAGAATGGACGCTGAGAACCAAAGCAGTTAAAGGGCGTCCATAAATAAAACGCCATTTCATTTTTTGAAAGTCTTCGTGCCGCATCCCTGGAAGATGCTGAACTAAAATACCCAGTGTTATATTTAACTAACTTTTCTTTTTTGAGTTAAGCTATTCACAGACACGCTCAAACCATTTTCTAAAAATACTTTTTTTGATTCAAGGATTCTCAAATATGTATTTCAGTTAAATTCTGTGTGTAGAATTTTAGGTGGAATACAAAACCTTCCTATCTAATGCTAAGTACATTGTACATACATGTTAAAGAAAGTAACAAATAAACATGGGTATCATTGCTACTTGGGTTAGTCCAAGATGAAGGTAAAAAAGAAAATGTTACTTCTGGCTTCCAGAAGTATTTGTAATAAATGAAGCACGAGATTACGCTTTTCTCCAGCTTTATATTCAAATTGATTCGTTTTCAAGTTTTAGTTACTTTTTCAAAATTTTTCCTTTCTCTAGTACGTATGTAAATGCAATGAAGAAAAGGTATTGTATTCCAAAAAAGTTCGATGTCGACATTTCACTGGAAATATATGTTTGAGGAACCCCGAGTCAAAAAAAAAATTTAGAAAAAGGTCCGCGTGTGCAGCATAGCTCAAAAACGAAAAGACCGTTAAATACCAAATTTGATGTTTATATTTATGTAACATCTTCCAAGACGCGACTCCAAGATTTTTAAGAACTCCCCCCCCCACCACCAAAAGCTAACGTAAAGATGTTTACATTACAAATAAATTGTATATTTTGAAATTTCTGGCAATAAACTCTGAAGATGACTTTCTTCTGGATGAATTTTGTGGAATTTAGCATAAAGGTTAAACCGTAACATAGATGCAAAAACCTACTACACAAAAAAGTATTATTTCGTTAAAATACATAAATTATGTCCTATACGTTTTTCTTGTAGAGCTGGCCGTTTTCGAGATATTCCTTGTTTTTGGTTTCAATTTAAAACTGCCTCACCTTTCTCAAGCAGGACCATACAAAGGGAACTGAACCTCAATTGTTTCACAGAACGAGCAGTTTTTAAAAGATCTGACTATCGCTTTTGTCTAGTGTATTCCCTTACTTACAAGGAAGCAAGTAGTAAGACTAATTCTGCTATTGTTTATCTCAAATAGGATATGAAATAGCTATCTTTTGTATATGAAGCAGCTAGAGAAATCTATTTTAATGGAACACATCAGATTATTATTAGTTTTAATTTAGTTGGGGGATGCATATAAATAACACAAAATGAAAAATACTTATTAAATACATTTTAATCTCCAGTTATTACGTCCTGATATATGAAATAAGGTATCGGGAAGATAGCACTGAAGATTTATTATTTTCTTTTACTCCAAGATGGCTAATAAATTACTTGGAATAAAAGTCTATTCTCATCTTCTCCATTTCTCAGAAATAAATATTAAAATGTGGTGTAATTTCGGTTCAGTTCACACAAGTAAATTTCATCGAAATTTGCGTGTGGCAGGGAGGAAACCTGGCTTTGAACCACACGTAGATTTGCAGTAATTCGCCCAAGTGAACATTTGAACGCACTAGTTAAATTACGCGACGTTACACCTCGATGTTATTAAAGATCAATTATAACTCCAAACGCCATGAAAGATGTAATAACGGGAGTTAACTCCCGGAAAGTGTGATCTAATAGCTGCGCAACTGATTCAATTCTCTCAATTACAGTTGCAACAAAAATAAGAGCGTAATTCGTATTAGGAGGTAATAAAAAAGCTTTAAGGTCGTATCTATTCTTTCTGGCGTTTTTAAAATGGCGTCATTGCAATTGCAGACGAGAAGAAAAACACATGCTGATGTGTTGGCAGGATCTCCTTATAAGTGTGCTGGCGGTCTGTTTCAGTAGTTGGTACGCGGGCGGATGTGGTCGAGACGGTGAAGAATACCTAGTGTTGGTTAGAGTCAGACTGAAAAATTAAATGCCATAACCGGGATTTGAACCACGTTATCTTCCGGTGTCTATTTAGCTGATCTACCACTGAATTACCATGGCAACAGGCCAGCACAGCATTAAATTTTGAAAAAAAAAAAACAATTAAATGAACACTAATAATTGACCATAATCGTCAGCTAAATTATGATGATTCGGACTGAAAGTACTTACAACATTGTAAGTCGCCATTGGGGCTGTCATCTCAAAATAATTTGAGATCATCTTGTAGTACCAGGAAACATGCGATTCAGTTGAGGATGAGCCAATAATTCATTGTAGTTCTATCCAGAATCATTTCTCTTACTCCAAGAAGTCAATGGATATGTCAGCCTTCGCATTCCAAAGAATCGTCACCCTCACTTTTTCCGGACGATGGGACGGTCTTTGGAACAGATTCACCGACAGCAAACACTGTTTTGTTTATTTCTTGGTTTCATTATTCATTTCTTCTTGATGGTGACAACTTGACGCACAAAATCCTTTGGATTTTGCTTACATAGCTTCAAATACAATTTTGAAGTTGAAAATTTCCCTCGCTTACTGTACACTGCAAACAATCGCGACACCCATCAGCATGCCATATTTTTCATTCCAACTTATCATGAAAAATCTGATGTGTTCCACTCACATGACTTTCTCTACATTTCTGCAACAAATTATTGTTAAAAAGCTTATGCTTCTATTTACTTCATGCTAATTCAGAAAAAAATTAGCAGGAATAGTCTTATTAGTTGCTTCCTTATAAGTAGAAGCGAAATAAGGGAGTATCATAGGTTAAAGTGACAGTCAAAAGCTGGTTGCTATGTGACTCAAATACCTTTGTTTTTATGGACAGGAGTTGACAAATTGCTGTATGAGAAAAGTATAACTTTTTTAAAGCTGAAAAAATGTATACAACACAAATTGTGTGTTTTAACGTGCTCTACATTTTTTGTGTTGTAAATTCTTGTCCATCTCTTACGGCCTAGCAGTTACGCAAAATTCCGTAAAATTCGTACAGAATAAAGTAGTCTTCAGAGGCTATTCCCAGAAAATCCAAAATATACATTTTATTTTCAGGTAAATATCTTTAATATATTTTAATCAAAATTGTTAGAGAAAAACATTTTCAAATTTTTCGAAAAAAGTTCCATTTAAAGGGTAATTCGGGCAGGGGGTATTTTTTTCAAAATATTCGTGTCGAATCCGTGAAAGACACTGAACTTAAATACCAAGTTTGGTATTTTACCGACTTTTCGTTTTTGAGTTATCGTGTTCACAGACACACGGACACATGGACACACACACACACGGACATTTTTCTGAAAATGCTTTTTTTGGATACAGGGTATCGAAATTTTGGGTGGAGTGCAATACCTTCTCTATATACTATGTACATAGTACGTGTAGAGGAAGTAAAAATATGAATTTTCGTTCCCGTTGACATACCTGAGGCCTCTGCCAGTTCTCGAGAATCTGCAAGAATCGTATCGTGGACTTTTCAAAAGATTTCCTCAGTATAACCACACCTGCCTGACGTCCTGGGCGCTCCTCATCAAAAACTAATATTCAACCAGGTTTTAAGCTGTTGAAGCTGTTATCATAGATGGCATAAGATCCCAACGAATAGCATGCAAATTCCCAGTTTATGAAAAACAAGTGGAACCACCATCTTAATTACTTGTCGAATCAAACTAAACAAATCTGTTTTTGTGCCACGCAACAAATGACATTTACACGATAGTAAAACCAACTTGCCTTAGCAACATTTATTTTAAGCCATGAGTCTTCTAATAACCATTCGTCTGGGCCGGGTTTGAGATTTGTTGGCCACCGCCATAATGGAAACATCCAGAACAATAGGTGTTTACTTATGCGATTGAAATGTTTGCAGATGCAAATATATGGAATTTCAAGTTCAATGATACAAATTTACCCAAAAAGTTTATTTATTTCAAAATTAAATTTGCTGATTAAAATTTATCAGCAAATTCTTTAAAGCAACTAAGCTGTCATCAATACCAGTGTAGATCCACCAAAGCACTTAGAGGTTTGTGTTAATCATTCTAAATCTTAATTTAACTATAGTCAGATCTGAGAAGGCAGATCATGTGATTGACTGAAGAAAAAGCTGTCCAAAGTAAAAACAGGAAACCTGTACAAACTTGAAAAGAAAAAAAAACATGAATTATTCACAAAAAAGCTGCCATACTTACCTGTTTTAACAATTATTAGAGTGAAACTTACTTATAATTTAGACTTAACTATTGATTCCAAACTAAGTAGAGATAATGAGTTTTTTAATTTCTCTATATAGTACATGGTGCGTAGGTAGAGATAGTATTGCAGTCCTCCCAAAAGTTTGACACAAAAAGTTCACCGAAAATCACGTTTTAGGGTCCCCTCTATTAGACAATGTTTAGAATAAGGTCCGTAAAATACCCTTAACTTTGAATGATGCGATAGGAAAATTTTGAGGAAAATCCTCTCACCCTTTTTCTACATGGAAAAAGTTATAACATTTTATGTCTCAAAAACTGCTCTTACAACTGATTAAAATGCCGTATATTAAAAGATATTTGCATAATAAATAAAATGTGTATCTTGAATTTCTTGAGTTTAACTTCTAGAAAAAGCTCTTTATTCTGGATGAATTTTGCACAACTAGTAAACCATATGACACAGACAAAAACTTACTGAAAAAAATGTAAATCTTGTCAAAACACACATTTATGTCCTTTAAATTAGACACACATGAAAATAACCATTTCAAAGGTTTTAAAATATTTGACGTAGAGTATTCCCTTAATTCCCTTCTACTTATGAGGTACTAAGTAATAAGATCATTCTACTAATTCTTATCTTGATTAGCGTGGTGTAAAAGAAAAAAGTCCTTAGTAGGAAGTTCGTTTGAAGGACAGCTAAATAAGGTCATGTAAGTATAACTCATCAGGTTTATTTACTTTCTCTAACACGTAAGTACATGCAATGTACATAATAGCTAGAGAAGGTATAGTATTTCACCCAAAAATTCCTTGTCTGGATATCACTGGAAGTGTAGATATGTTTTGAAGTTCCTTGAATGCAAAAAGAGTAGTTTTAAAAAAAGGTCTGTGGTGTGTGTGTGTGTGTGTGTGTGTGTGTGTGTGGACAGCGTAGCTCAAAACGAAAAGACCGTTAAATACCAAACTTGGTATTTTCATTCAATATCTTCCAAAGATGCGACACGAAGATTTTCAAGAAAATTCCTCCAACCTAAACTAACTTTTACATGGAATATTTTTTGAAAACTTTGTTTTTCTCAAAAATGTCTATCGATTTTGATTAAAATACCCTATGTTTAAAACATTTTCATGAGAAACTAAATGTATGTATATCTTGTATTTTCTGGGTTGGCTTCTGAAAACCTCTTCAATCTGGATGACTTTTGCGTAGTTGGTAAACCGTAACAGCTAGACAAATCTTACTGTACAAAAATATAAATCACGTTAAAATACAGAATTTATGTCACATACACCTTTTTGTAGAGTTAACCGTTTCAAAGATATGTCTTGTTATTGGTTTCAATTTTGACTACTTAAGCATTTCTCAAATGGGAAGTCGTCTTTGGTTTCACACTTTTGTTTTATTCCCCTCCACACAAAGAGAACCTAATTTAAGTTGTTTCACATAGAGACAGCTTTTAAAAGACTTGACTATCGCAGTGTACTCCTCCTATTTTCCTTATGCTTAAGAAAGCAAGTAAGACAATTTCTCCAAATGTTTATCTTAATTATAATGGAGTAGATGAATAATCTTTTGAGAGAATAAATTTGCTTGCAGAATAGTTAGAGAATATAATGTGAATGAACGCATCAGTTTTGTTTTTTTCTGTGAATTAGGGCATTATTCACTGATCATATTTGGGAAACAATAGTATTTTTATAAACATACTTAAAATATAATTGTGTCTACAATAATGAAATATATATTAAATTGTAAATTAAACTCATATTAATAAGATCACAAAAATGCAAATGTAGTTTGCTGAAAAGTAATTTTAGCTTAATCTGCCCATAAGTTTACTTACGGGTTTTTGTACATTTTTTCGTTAAAATGGTATTTTAAACGCTCTAATCTACTTTTTTCACATAAGAATGGAATATAAAATGTCTTTTGTTCATCATCACAGTATATGGGGTTTACAAAAACTATTGGAAAAGTAATTACAATGATGCGAAACGCTCTTATAACGAATACTGAAATACAGTTGAACGAATGCATTCGAGGTGATATAAACTCAGTGGGAGCAATGCTATAACTGATCGACATCACAGTTGCGGGAAATGGAAAAAAATAAAAGTAAATTAAAACATTGAAGATGATACAGCAGAAGGGCTCAAAAAATACTTCGAAGAAAAGCCAAAAAGGGACTGAAAATTGATCAGAATATTACCTTTTCTAGTATTCGCGAGGAATATTCCATTACATTTGAAATAATCTTTAGGCAAAGAACCACTTCAAATGACCTGTCCTGAAGCTAATACAAATAGCTAAAATAAAATTCAGGATAATTTAAAAAAGGAAGAAAAAAGACAGAGTGAATTTAAACAATAAATGCAAATAATAAAGCAAAGTTATGCAGCAGAGATATTCTTCTATCTGGTTATCTGTGAAATTAATGGTTTGTTCTTTCCTGATAAGAAATAGATCTTTTCTGGGATATAACGTCATCTCGATGCTCTGAGCTTACGACTTTGTTTTTATTTTCTTTAGCACGTATGAACAATGTACAAATTAGGTAGAAAAAGTATTGTATTCCACCAAAAATTCGATACCGAGATTTAACTGGAAATATTTGTTTTCAGACACACACGCGCGCGCGTGTGTGTGTCTGGGCAGCATAGCACAAAAACAAAAAAACTGTTAAATACCAAGAAAATCTTGAAAATCTTCGTATCGCATCCTGAGAATAGCCGCTGAAGATCTCTTCATTCTGGATGACTTTTTTATAACTGGTAAACCGTAAGAGATTGACAAAATGTTACTATACAAAAATATAGATGTTAAAACACAAACATATACCATATGTATTGTTTGTTGTAGAGTTAACTGTTTCGAAGATATTCATTGTTATAGTTTAAGTTTTAATACACTTAAACATTCCTTAAACGGCGAGTCATCTTTCGGATCATACATCTTTTATCTCCTAGCCAAGCAAACGGAACCTAATTTTAATTGCTTCACATAGCAAACAGCTTTTAAAAGATTTGACTATCGCTTTAGCCTATGTACTCATTAT
Source organism: Hymenopus coronatus (assembly GCA_030762935.1). NCBI lineage: Eukaryota > Metazoa > Arthropoda > Insecta > Mantodea > Hymenopodidae > Hymenopus > Hymenopus coronatus. Next base: position 53,944,516 of record CM060892.1, on the reverse strand, counting down.
TTACTTACAAGGATGCAAGGAATAAGATAATTTCTGCTGATGTTTATCTCGATTAGCAGGATGTAGTTCAATGAATAATATTCTGTAAGAATAGAACAGAGAAATTCACGAGAACAAAACACACAAGAATTGAGATCGCAAGTCCTGTGGTCACTCGCTCAAGTGCTAAGCTTAGGTCTTCGTGGCGCAGTGGATCGTGGATTCGAGTCCCACCTTGTGCATGGGTGTTTGTAAATGTGTATATGTACTTGTAAGTAAAAAGAATACGGCAATCAAAGGAAATGTAGGGGGAAAGAAAAAGAGGAATACAGCACTCGAGTCCCCTTACGCTACTTAACTACATTAAAAAAAAAAAAAAGCGCAGTGAGATCACAATTTCAAATTTAATCGAGGTAAGGCGTAATGATAATGTTTTCAAACTCATCGAACGTAATTAGCGCAGAGTGAACATAGTCACCAAACAAGTAGTTCTGCAAAGAGATGCTAGGCATTAGTTTTGTATAAGTAAATTTTGCATTCATACAAGGATCAACATAACGTCTAATCGATTTTATCTATTTCTTCTTTTACAGAAAATCCTCGATTGAATTTTCACCAAGATGGTTTCAATCCTTAACTGTATATGGTATGAATAATGACAGAGCCCTTAGTGATGATGAAGACCATATGGAGAAATAGTTTTAGGTAAGCAAATTTTAATAAAATTAAATATACCTGACTGTACTACGAAAAATGCACAAGATACTTGCAAGAAGTAATACAAAATTAATGCAAATAGGTTATATTAAACTATTATTAAATTAAAACGTACTAAAACGTGCTGCTAAATTATTACTACAATAACCCATATAGAAATGCCTGTTTATTTTAAATATTAACATGCATATTACATATTGCGAAAGCCATTTCAAAAGTTTTGAAAATAAATGCAATAAAACGGTTTAAAATTTAGATACGATCATTGCACCTTTTCAAAATAATCTCTACTGGACTCTATCCTTTCCTATCACTTTTGAAATGTCAAATGCCATTCTTCTTTGGGGAGTGCAGAAACATTCTTTATACTCAGATACAACTTCGAATGTTTTCTTTTATTTTGGTGAAGTCAAGCGGGATGGATTAATCTGACTGAAGTTTTTTCCCGCCGGTTTTTCTCAGGTGGTGGGCGAATATTTGGTTGGATAAGTTGCTCTGAAAATTCTTTTATCATCCATTTGATCACTAAATTTTATTTTCTTCTTCTTCACCATCATTGGGGTCATACTTTAATCATCCAATGCATTGGCCTGCAAGTCCTTGGATATATACGACCTACCAAGAAGAGAGTCCGATAAAGAAGAAGAGAAGATTTTGGGAATAAAAAATGTCGTTAGGGAGGATTGTCACACGCTTTGTTTGTGACTCCGGTAGAAATGTGTTTGTTTCTAGTACAGTGTGGGCAGAGTTATATGGTGCAAGAATATGCCACCAGTCTTGGGGCACTTTGTTCTCAGTTTATTGTGGCAGAAATGTTGACGTGAGTCATTTGTCAGCAACTCTTTTTAGCGCCCAAATGAAATTGTCACAATCTGACCAGTAACTGAGGAAAACTGCACCTCATATTTATTCGGTTCACTTTTGATGGAGGAACCGCCTGAGAAGTCCTAAGCCATAATTGTCATTTATTGACAGATGTGTTTAGCTTTCGTCACCGGCTACGATTTAAATATGGTTCTGGATCTTGCCCCATGAAATATTTCTTTCATTTTCTGACACCATTCCACAGCCACCACTTTCTCCTCATCCATGATGCGAGGGGGATCCAACGACTGCAGAACTTCAGGAGCTGAGGTTTTACTTTAAGGTGCACTGTGATTGAATTTTCAAAGTTTCAAAATTCTGTAAGGATTGTTCTGAACATTTTACTTTCAGTTGCACTGCTGTGTAGTGAATGAACTTTAAATTTCATTCAAATTGGATAAATATTTTGAGAACTATAAATTATCTTATAAATATTGTTATGTAAGTATGTCGCAAAATCAAAATGTCTCACGCGCCTCATAATTTAAGACTGGATATTTGAGCCACAAAAAATTGTATGAAAGGATATTTTAAATACGTATAATGAGAAAACTGAAATCTTTAAGTTAGTAAGAAAATGCTAATCCCTTCAATTGAACATATTTTCATAGAGAAATTTATTTTTGATATTATTTGTCCTGTTGAATGTTACAGTGGATATTTCTGCACAGGTTTGGTATTTTGATGAAATTTAAACAACAAAACGAAGACGCATGGAACATTTTGAAATTATAAAGATGTAGTTTTGGGAAAAAGACTATTTTATAAAATAGTATGCTAAGAAGCAAGCGTATTATATTATTTTAAATAGCTATAGAGCCCGAAACAAGGAGGTAGATGTAAATTTTGACTCTCTATGAATGTCCAAAGTTTACAACATCCATTTTCTACGGAAAAAAAAAGTTTTGATGTATGACTAAAAATTCACTGCTGGTATCCCTTAAGGATGATATTCCCTGCTAATCTAATTTTCATGGCTTCTTGAATCTGACAAGTTCAACAATGATCTTTGCGCAACATTCGCTTTGGTTTCGCAAATGTTCATCTTTGCTGCTACAGTCGGCCATCGAGGGAATCCATTCATCTTTTAAAATTTGCATAACATTGTGGATTTTGAAGGCCAAATATTCCCAAATGCTCAATACAGTCTTTTAAGGCATTTTCTCTGCCCAAAATGGACTTTAAATCATAGAAAATCTCTCGCGGAAATGGTCCCACCTGCGATCCATGTTTAGCATATGACTTAATGCACATATTGCTGCAGATTGATGGATACACCCAGTGTATGTTACTATCTGAACTTCAATCTAAAACTAGAAGAACCCGCTTTGGCTTACCACAACTGACTGTTGCTAATTTAGTGATCTCCGTAATGCATTTCTTACAACACAAATATCTACTTCTTCCATAACATGGATTAGGTCTTTAGATTTATTCCGAGACAAATTAAAGCTGTCTCCACCTCACACAGGGTCATCCAATGTTTTTTCGTCCCAAATATTTGTAAATTAATTCTTTCCATGGTAATTTCGAAGGTCTATCCTTTGAGTGTGATCTTTCCATGGCTCTGATACTTTTTAATTTCGTCCACAATGTTTATTTCGTATAATACCTATGTCCCAGAGAAAATCCCTAGGGTTTTCAAATCTGATTTGAAATGCCTCGCCTCCAATTTGAATTTTTACTTATTTTATTGCCTAGATACAGATATCTTAAAATAGTAAATTATAATCATCATTACACAGTTATGTAATCAAAATAAGATTTAAGATTCAAGGAGCTAGCTTAACAGCAGTGGAAGTCTATGCCACGAAGGATGAGCCATCAGAAAAAGAGAAAGTGAACAATTACACAGCACTCTAGAGAAGATTAGCTAATGACTGTTTAAGGGGTCAAAGTACTCTGAAATGTGCGGCGGTTACTAGGGTTAAGGGTTAGTATGCCCCGTGCGGGTTTTGGATATTAAGTGATGGCGTGGAGATGTGAGTGTCCTAGCTTAGGATTTGTTAGCATGGACTCTTTTTCAGGTGTGGTAAGAAACATGTGGTTTTCTTCGAGTTCCAGATTATTATCGACCATGCCTATTATTACTTTTAACAATATTTTGGTGCAGTGACTTCGTCCGTATTTTGGTCCGTATTAAATAACATCTTAGCTCCGCGAATGTTCCATGCCAAGTGCCAAATGTGTCGCTTGGCCAGTAAGAGAATTGTTTCTATTTTACTTGTTATGTCCACCCTCGGTTAATGAACCTCACCCCTTGAGTTCAATGTCCTTTCCTTAATGGTACTAATCTACCTGGGTCGCTTGTCAGCTCGTGACACTGTTTGTCCTTGCCTTCTTCCCTAGTCATTTTCAATGTACATTTATCCCCTCTTAATATAATTTATATTATATTGCCAATAATTTATATCTCTCTTTTAAATAGCTTTTAACCCCGTGACACGAAAGGACTGTCTCAAATGGTAAAAATCAGTTTTTTTATTTTAATAACATATCTATGATTTAAAATTTCAGTAAAGATATACTTTTTGGAGTTAATAGAATTTTAAAGCACTTAAATGCTAGTTTTAATTCCGTTAAAGCTGTCATGTAATACTCCTTTTTAGAAAATTTGTATCTTTAATTTGAGTTTTCTCAAAAACTGAAACAGAAACACAGAGATAGTATAGAAATAGATGAACTGAAAAAAAAAACGATATGTAATAACAAAAGATTTAAACCTCCCGGAATAGACAATATAAGTTTACTGAGCTAATAACATTTAACTTTTCAGGAACGCTTGTTACGGTTCTAAAATATGTATTGGAACATGGCCAAAATAGTGAAGAATAGAAGACAAGAATGGCTCTAATAATTATAGAGGTGTAAGTTTGCTCCATGCAGCTTATAAGATTTATGCGAAAATTATAAGTTTTAGGTTAAACAAAATAATTGCATGCAATGATTCTTAAGGAACTGCCTCTGCGGTCTGGCTTCTCACCCACAGGTCTCGGGTTGCATTCCCTGCTGGGGCGGAACATTTTTATCTAACTAGAATCATTCCCTAACACCCACAGAGTCAAAGTATGCATATGAGAGAATATGTGCGTGTTTAACAGTATAGTAGTGAAAATATAACGGTAATAAGTCCTACAGTTCAGCAAAAAATGAAGTTGTTATTTATAGAGCAAAGTCCCCGATATCTCCAGAGAAGTCGAACGAGACACTAAAAATTCTTGAGCAACAATTAGTGTTTAGAATATAAAGACGTTGCATGGATAACGTATTTAATCTAATAGAACTACCCAGAGAATATAACCTGCAAAAACACTTATTAGTCGATTATAATAAAACAGTTGATAAGCTAAACAGAATAAAACTATGAAATATCCAAAAGAAGAAAGGAATACCATTTACATAAAGGAATCACATTAAAATAAACCAGCGATAGCTAGCACCAATTACAGGTGTAGTACGACAATGCTGTTCTCTATAAACCCCAAGTTTTACTTTCTCTCTACATACTATTTACATAGTGTATAGAGAAGGTATTGTATTGCACCCAAAAGTTTGATACCGAGATTTCACCGGAAATATATATTTTTGGATCCCCAGAATCAAAAAAAGCATTGTCCGTGTGTGTGTGTGTGTGCAGCATAGCTCAAAAATGAAAAGACCGCTAAAAACTAAACTTGATATTTCAGTTTGGTATCTTCCAAGGATGGACACAAAGATTTTCAAGAAAATTCCCCCACCCCAAACCACCCTTTACATGTAATAAAATATTAAATTTTGATTTCTTAAATATGACTAACGATTTTGATTAAAACCTCGTATATTTAAGATATTTACTTGCCATTACTTGAATTTTTTGGGAATAGTCTCTAAGGACTACTTTATTTTGGATGAATTTTACGGAATGTTGCATAACTGTTCAACCGTAAGAGATGGACAATAACTTACCACATAGGAAACGCAGAGTACATTAAAACACACAATTTATGTTATATACATTTTTTGTGGAGTTGATCGTTTTTAAGATATTCCTTGTTTGTAGTTTCGGCTTTGAAAAACTTATACTTTTCTCATACAGGAGTGTGTCAACTCGTGTCCACACAAACAAAGGAACTTCAGTCAAATAGCAACTAGCTTTTGATGTCACTTTAACCTATGGTACTCCCTTATTTTGCAAGGCACTTCTGCTAATTTTTTTCTCAATTAGCATAAAGTAAATAACAATAATTTGTTGCAGAAATGTAGAGAAAGTCATGTGAATGGAATACACCAGATTTTTAATATAAACACTGATGAAGTAATAAGATTATTATTCCAATCAGATTAGAAAGTAGAATTTTAAAAGTAATTTTATTTTCATGGTCTTGTGGCAAAACATAAAGATGAATTACAAAAGATGGCATACACTTTGAACACAGAGGCAAAATACTTCAACATGAAAGTATCAACAGATTAAACAAAACCTGCTGGGTGTATATCTAGACCGTTTAAAAAAGTGTTTATTGGAAAATAATATGTTGGAACAAGTGTCACTCTTTTATTTTCTTGGGTGTAAAATGCCATATATTAAATAAATATTTTGTGCACGGAAAGATAAACACATTTATATACATACTGGAAAATGAAAACGAACAATAAAAAATAAAGCAAAACCATACTTGAAATTAAACTCTCCAAGTCTATGGAAATAACTATTATCTCTATTTTAGAGATAAGAAGAAATAAAGGAATTTGTGGGTATAAAAAGCTAACGTATTACTTATAGATCCAATGTTTTGTGGTTTTTTTTTAAGTTTGAATTTTGTTTTTTTTTGTTATTTTTTAAGGGAAGGCATTTATTTAATTTTACTCAATTCACCCCTCACCTGAAACTGAACTACATTTGCAGAAAATTCAGGCAACAAGAATGAGTTTCTTGAGATTTATAGCACGATATTAAAACATAGATAGAAAGCTAATATAAACAATCACGAAGAATTAGAAGTACAAGAATTAAACAGCATATATAATAAAGGCTTATAAAGTAAATTTGACAATACAAAACAACAGGATTACAAGGCAGTTTTAAATTATAACGCACAAGGGAAGAGAGACCGCGTCAGGTGACTCAAGTATTTCGTCTGGGATCGTCATTCAGGAGGTCATGGGATCGGTTCCCCGCGGCCGACCTCTCTGACCCACGGAGGGTTTTCCCGGGTCATTAGCCGAATGCTGGAGAGGATTCTTCATTCCTGCAAAGTTCCTATCCCTTCAGACCGAAAAATTTAATGCGATAGCCGGGATTTGAACCACGGATCTTCCGATCTCTAGCCGGTTGCTCTACCACTGAATTACCATGGAACATGCGGACATATCATTGAATTTCGCATGTTTCCCGGTAAACCACAAGGTTATCTCATATTACTTTGAGATGACAACCCCAATGGTGACTTACAATGTTGTAAGTACTTTAGACCCTGGATTCATAGTATAGCCAACTATTATGATCAATTACCATTGATTTAATTGTTGTTTTTTTTTTTTTTCTCCACACAAGCCGTGTGCAGGACAGGAGTTGGATGGGTAGAGTTAGGCTGCAAAATTCAATGACATAGCTGGGATTTGCCATGTCGGTATGTTTCCATGTTAGCTCAGTGGTAGAGCAACCTCTAGAGACCGGGAGATCCGTGGTTCAAATCCCGGCTATGGCATTGCATTTTTCAGTCCGACTCTACTTAACCAACTCCTGTCCTACACACGGCTTGTGTGAATCAGTTCCTATCCCCTCATTCATCCCAACCAGTCTCTTTCAGAGTTATGCCGGTGAGAACTGCAGCAGAGGCACCATTCCGTGGAAGTGACTGCGCTCTGGAAATACCGCTTTCGGCGGCGTGATGGAGCTGGTGGCTGTCTGCGGACTCAGGTGGTCTATCCGTGACTGAGCCACGGGCTCCTGATTGTGCCTGCTTCGAGATGAACTGCTTGTGAACTGTTAGGGACCCCACACCGCGGCTCTCTCCTGTCCGGATGTCGGCCGCCGTTTGAAATTACACTCATTTCATCCTCTCCTCCAGGAATTTGACTTATAATACATCAACGGCTGCAGTGCGAAATACGCCTCCTTGTCATTCACTCACACACAATATACACAGTTGTTTACAAATTACCGCTTTACAGTATTTTTTTCAGAACATATGACCCTGCGCCACTCTTCTTCCAAAGTCGCCGTGACTAAAAGTTTCTGGTTAGTGTGTGCGGTTGGAAGCAAACCCTTGCTGTTGTCAAGTCTTTCAGTTACTGGTCCCTTAACTGAGGCACTATTCCCGACTTGGAAGCATGTCTTCAGGAAGCAGATTTTACTATATTGTCTTTCCCCACTAGTCAAGGTGGTCTTTTGTTTACTAATGGTAGGTCAGTAGTTTGAGGGCCATCATGCATAAGTGCTGTGTTTATTTGCGGGCCCAAAACGCCCAAGCGCAGTTTGTCACTTACTATCCTTATATATTAGGTAACGGTGTATCTTAACTCTTCGTCCTACTCTTTCCTAAACCGTCTAGTTGTTAGTAGATTTCTAAATATTTTACATTATCAATCTGTTTGTAGATTCTTAACTTTTCTCCACATTTCTTTTGTACACTGGACATCACTACTTCAGTTTATATTTCTCCTTCCAATACCAGGTTTGGCTCGCTCCGAGACTACTTATTAAATTCATGTTGGTCATTCCATCTTCTTGTTCCGTCCCGTCTATATCATATAGCTTGCTTAAGAAATCTGTAAGGCCGCGCCTTGGCCGAGTGGTTAGGGCACTCGCCTCTCACCTAGACGGCCTGGGTTCGATCCCTCATGTGAGACTTTTGGTGGACAAAGCGGCGCTGGGGCTGGTTTTCTCCGGGTTCTCCTGTTTCCCCCGCCATCGCATTCCACCGGTGCTCCATCATCATTCATGCATCGTCAGTGTCACCGCCTGCGATGCTATAAGTAGTTAAAGCGGGCGTTTAACACTACAAAAAAAAAAAAAAAAAAAAAAAAAAAAAAAAAAATCTGCAAGGCGGCATTCTTCTATTTCACCGGAAAAATGTTTCGAGATCTTGCGAAAAAGACCTGTTTGTGTATTTAAGTTTAGTAGCTTCCAAGGATGCCGCAGGAAGACCCTCAGGAAGTTCCTCCGACCCAAACTACAGTTTTACAGATTAAAGTTTCGAAAATATTGGTTTTTGTCAATCATGGCTCTTAAGATTTTAATTAAAGTACTATATATTAAAGATATTTACATTACAAATAAAATGTATAGTTGAATTCTGTGAAAATAGACTCTGAAAACCTCTTCACTCTGCTTGAATTTTGCATAACTTGTATACAGCAAGAGATACAAAAAAAAAATTACTACTACTATCGTTAAGATATACAACTTATATTATATTTTTATACTACTCATTTATATTTTTCGTGAAATTGAGCATTTTCGAGATATTTCTTGTTATTAGTTTTAGTTTTAAAATACTTAAAACTTTTCTTATATGGGAATTTGTCAACTCCTGGACACGCAAAGAATCGGATTTCAATCACCTAGAATCCAGGTTTTAAAAGATTTGACTATCATTTTAACCTAGTGTATTCCATTATTTATTTTATACTTACATTGACCTAAGTATTAAGACCGTTTCTGCTAATGTTTATCTCGATTAGCATGAAGTAGATAGAAGAACAAGTTTTTAACAATAATTTGTTATAGATATGTAGAGAAAGCCATATAAATAGAACACACCTCATTTTGACACATTAAGATAAAAGTTTAATTTTGTACCAGTTCGAAAACAGTGTAGTAAACAAAGAATGCTATGCTGTATTTTTTATGTATCTTTACATTTCACATACAAAATACAGTAAATTATGTACAATTCGTTTACATTTAGGCTTACAAATAGTGGCAACAACGAATTCGCGAATACAAAGCTTAAGCTTCGTATTTTCATGCTGCACTACCATTATCTTGAAGTGATGCATATGTGAAATTTGACCAAAACTTTTGAGAAAAAAAAAACAAAAACAAAAAATTATGCAATAAAATAATACTAAATTTAAACTTGCCACTTAACACATTTTAACCGCAAGTTAACTGGTCCACATAATTAAATGTTTTACTAATGTGTTTCAGAAATTTTATAGTGCCTCTCAAATGTAAATCAAAGGAAATGGTCATATAGGTTTCTAAAATAATGCTCCAATATAAAAAGATAAATTAATACATTTTGAAAAATCAAAGTTTTAGAGAGAACGAAAGGTAAAAGAATAAAAAGTTCTACGTTGGGCTTACTATAAACATGTGATATGACACTAAACGAAAGTTCTATGTGAATAGTTTTAAAAATATATCACGTTGCTCATTTTTGTTTAACAATAAATTTATGCAATAAAATATTATTTAAATAACCATGCAAGCTATAATTTCCATATATGATAAAATATTACCATTATTGTTATAATAACTGGTATATATTCCAATAAGATATATTTCTTACGCTGGATTTTTCAAATTTCTCAGATACTACCATAATATTCCTTGATAACATCAATTTATCCCAATGTTGCTAATGAAAGCACTCATATGTGTAAAAGACAGCTATTTCCAGTTTGAGGCATGCAAATAATCTTTCACCTTTCCTCTAGAATGCCAAATGCTGTAATTGGTGTTACTACTGTGAATAAATTCTCCATTAAATAGATCTACAGAACTGGTTGAGTTTAGAAGTTAAAATGGTATATTTAGTTCGTAATTTAGTTTCTTTGCATATATCTTTATATAATAGCTCTAGTGATCTCCAAATTCCTCCCAATTTACCTTCTTCATCTCATAAATCTAATCTCTCCTGATTAATATTTTCTGTAATTTGTGTGACATAAAATAGTCTAAATAAATGTTCCAACATTTTCCTCCGTTACCAATTTTTGCAATTCAGCACGTAATAAGACAAAGTGAGGCTCTTGGTAAACCAAAGATTTGTTTATAAAACTAATCTGTCTATGAATAACATCCTTTCGCCAATATCCACTCCATAAAACATCTTAATCTGGACTGCTATTAAAAAGTATCTGTGCATCCATTTTATTTGCAGCGGCTTCCCTTCAAGTAGTAATTTATTTTGCTTCTTCTTCCATCACTGTAAAATATCTTCTTCTTCTCTTCTGGCTCTACAGCCCTTGGTGAGCTTTGGCCTCCTGCACAATCCTCCTCCACATATCTCTATCTTCTGCTTTACTTTTCCACCCTCTGATTCCAATTTTTCTTAGATCTTCCATCACATCATCTAACCATCTTGTTTTTGGTCTTCCTTTTTTTCTTCTAGCGTACAGTCTTCCTTTCAATATTCTTTTTGGCATTCTATCTTCTGTCATTCTCTCTATGTGTCCTAGCCATCTTATTCTTTGTGCCTTTATAAATTTCACAATATTTTGCTGCTTAATTAGTTCTTCTATCTCATAATTATATATATATATATATCTTACTCCTAAATAATAAACATTATTTACCCTTTAGAATAGCATTTCACATCTTCCTTTCACAAATACGAATTTAAATTCATTCCTAAGCGCCAGTCCCTTCAAAATAATGTTTCTTCAGCTGTTGCCTATTGAGATGCTTAGTAAATGTGTAGTCGGAATTGATATGAATGTTATTTAAAAATAATTATAATTATAAAATTAGCATTTTGTACAACGTAGCAAATACTCTAATGTATTGCATACAGTAGTTGTAATGGTATAATGCTTTAGTTGAACATGTTTCCATTACAGACGTTACTTAAAAGCAATTTATATCACCTATTAGACTGTCAAAGAACATTTACACCGATTTACGTCGCTGAACTTAGTACTGAAACTGCCGTGACCAGTGCACTCAACCCGTATTTGAGAAAGACGTGAGACAGTTGGGCATTTAAGGTCATGTTGCTCAGCTGGTTACAGAACGGAAATGGGAAGGTGAGTTTCTTCTCTCCTCGACTAGGTTTTCCCTGATTATCGAACCTCATTCGGTGGAAGTGGTTTACCAATTGTTGTTCCAACTTCTGGGTGGTTGTCCGAGGATGGGTTCCTCTCTCTGTTTGACGTCTTTGCTTACTATTTTTAAAGCTTTTCTGGTCCCATTCGTTCTACATATGTTTTACACTGTTTTCTTGTATTTATCTATTTCATTATACCTTGTTTTTTCCCGGTCCCTTATCGCCTTATTATTTTTTCTACACCACATCGTTACTGCCTGGATTTGTGTTAAATACTTTCATCTCAAATGCGCTAACCTTGTAGTTTATTCTTTTCGTCTCCTGTTGTCTGCTGGCCTTACAATTCGCAGATATTTTTGCTATCCTCTTAGACGTCGGGACGTATTTATTTCTCCATACCATGTCTTGCAGCAACTCGCTATCTTGGTGTGTCTTTATTGGTCAAGTTCTTTTCCTAGCATCATTCCTTCGGTTCCGAGACCTCGTATCTCTATAATAAATTACTCTTATTTACTTTAACAGGTAGATAACCTAACGCATGAACCCCCCCCCCTCCATCTGGAGAACTAAGGGCCTTATTTTCGGGGTCTCTTTTCCCTAAAAGGGCTACCGTCCGTGATTCAAATCCCAGCTATGGATTTGAATTATGTAGTCTGACACCACCATTCCAACTTTTATCCTGCAGTATTTTTCAGAACATGACGGCCCTGCCCCACTCTTCTTCCAAAGTCTTTAAAGTTTGCGGTTGGAAACCAACCCTCGCTGTAGCCAGTCTTCCTCTTGCTGGTCTCAAACTGGGTCGCGTTTCTCGACTGCAAACAGGATTTCCAGAAAATAGATTTTGCCTGTCGCTCCTAGTAAAGGGTCGTATTTTGTTTGCTAATGGTTATAGCCCAGTGGTAGGGGGGAGCGGTCCCGTTTGAGTAGCATCATGTTTTGGAGAAAACTATACTCACAGCTTTAGTGGCAAAAACAATTGGAAATCGATATACCTAGATTAAGTATTTCAATTGTGAACCCTGGAGCTTGGACCGAAATAGAAAAGTAAACTTTTCAAAACCAATAGAGGAGATTTATAACATCTTTGAGAGGTGTGGACAAAACGGTAATAAATATATTTTTAGAATAAAAATAATATAAACAGTCTAAATGGTGAAATAAAGAGGAATAGAACCTGGATGGATCGTAAGCTTCGTGAAACAAATTGTCGCGTACAGACTTTTAAACAAACAAGACAGAGAAATTTGGGTAGCTCTACAAAAGATGGAAAGCTAAATAATGAGGAACTACAGCAAGTATTGACTATGATATAAATATTAATTTATTTACTACCTGTCTGTTTATTTGCATTAAAGTAACCCATCTTTGAAAATTTGTTTTCAATTTATCTACTTGAAATTTTAGTCGTAATATAAAGTAATGTAATATATTGTATTGTGCTAAGCCCAGATATTTATGAAATATTAGTACCTTTATTACAAAGCAGTCACTTTTATATGCTTAATCTAAAATTGCCTGATATGATAAGGTTATACTTTTTGCTAATTTTATTTTTAAATTAGAAGAAGCTATACAGAAAGTATTCATTTAGACTCTGCAAGAAAAAATATAAAAAAATAGAGACGTTGTAGCAAAACTGCAGAGATAAATGTGGGGGACAATTCCTCAAATGAAAATAAAAGCAGAACATCACACCAAAAAGTACAAAAATTAAACTTTTTAAGAATGAATAAAAGGAATTCTTTGCTGTTAAAAAATATATCTTTTAGAAAAGACAATGACACAGCTGTACTTACGGTTTTTTTTTTAACTGCAATGCGGTTATGAAGAAGCAGAAAATATATAACTTGACAAGATTTCCTGATTTTAACATCAAATCCAAAAACAACATTCTTCAAGCATACTTATTTTAAGATTCATATTTGTATAGACAGTTTCCCTTTTGAAGTGATGTGATGTACCATTCAAATTAATCCAAGTTGTGACTTAAGGAGCACATAAAAATAGAAACAAGGTTTAAAAATTTATGAATTTGGTAATTAAGTTAATGCAGGGGTGAAATATCATCAAAATCTATTACAACATTTGTATTTTTATTATAAAATAATAACTATATGTATAAATTTTAGAGATATACATATATTTTTCTATGTATGGGATATAAATCAAATAACTAATTTTAAATGTGTAACTTCGTCCAACTTATGATTTATCATGTTTTCTCTCAGTACTTTAGCTTATTATATGTCATTCAAAGCAAAATCAACAAATGCACTTTCTTGCACCATTTAAGTTTCATGAGGTTTAATATTGATAATATGAATTTTTTTTAAAAAGTAACTCACATTTTCAATGGAAATTAACCCACAAAAGTGGTTTCTGTTCTGTTTTTCGTACACTATAGTGACTTTCTCTCTCGACATTGCAAGACTTATGACTGGTCCCATTTTTAATAAAGCAATTTTTTCAGATCAAAAGTTCAGCTCAAAATTTCTCACACTAATTTTCATTTATAATTATATAACTAAAATTATGAGCTATTGCTTTGAGTTGTAAAGCACAGAGCTTCACCATCAAAAGCATTTTATCTCATACAGGTGATACAGTTTAGTATTACAGTAATTCATTAACTATTTGTACTTCTGAAAACATTTTTGAGAAATTGTGTATTCTTCTTAGTCTCATTTTCAATAGTGATTTTGTTGTAATTCGTTGTTTCTTCATAGATTTATAGCAAAGCAACTTCTTGAAGACATAAATTGATATTTTTTCTCAATAAATGACTTTCCCTCAAACATTTTAAAATTGTGATCATCTGTCCTGCATTACTTTTTAAAAAGAATTATTATTTTTGTTTTTTAGCCTGAATATTTTCAATAACAACTCAATCTGTTTTTAAGGCATACTATAATGTATAGCTTCAAGATGAAAAAATATGTATCTGGAACATCTATTTCCCATATATTTTCAAGACCAAAGTTGTTGGAGAGAAAAAATGCTTAAGTTAAAATGCACTTCCTAATAAATCTACTTAGATTAAACGGTTTAATTGTGATGTAGTTTATCTTTCAGATCCAGTTTACATTCATTTTAAAAAATAATTCTCAATGTATTTTGTTTGCCCATGTGAAAAATTTTGGGTGTATGTTTTGGTGTCTACGAAACTTGCGTATGCCACTTATCACTCTTCACAGAGACTAGAATTGAGTCAATGAATAGTACTAAAATTTTTGGATTTATTTTGGAATCAAATCACATTGAGAAATCTGCATTAGGCTTTCTTATCCTTTTAGCAAGAAGGGCTAATTTCTGAATTTAATTAAAATAATCGGAGTCATACTTTCACTATATTATTTAATAAATACAACTACGATACTATTTAATAAAAATATATCATACATATACACATCCAATTTTTCGAAACTCACCAAGCTTTCCTTTCTATTATTTGCAAGAAATACATGCAATTATTAAATACACACATATAAAATAACAAAAACATCGAAATTGATTGCCTATTGTTTTTATCTAGATTTCACGAATGTGATGGCTTAAAAATTCGAAATTTTCCATGAAGTGTTTCATAACATGTCCACGCTATATCTTGGAAATAAACATGTCACAGAATTTGAAAATAGCTTTACAAATAAATAAAAACTATTCCATTGTTTGCTGGAATATTTTGTATTTAGGAATGAATATTAAAATAAACAATATATTTAGAATATAAATAAATAGCTTTTGACGGGCGAGTTTGTTATCCAGCTTTTATTTTTTTTTTTAATTTATTTTTAATTTTGTACTTCATACATAGTACATAGGTAGAAAGATGTGGTATTGGACCCAACAATTCTATACCGGTATTGCATTAGAAATACACATTTTAGGTTTCCCTGCATCCAAAACAGCATTTTCAGAAAAAGGCACGTGCGTGTGTGTTTGTGTATGTGTGACCGAGAACACCATAACTAAAAAGTAAAAGTAGGTTAAATAGCAAACACAATGTTTAAGTTCAGCATCTTCCAAGAATGCAACACGAACTACCCTTGAGGTAGGAAAATTTTCGGTTATTTTCCATTTTGATTTTCTCAAAAATGGCTATAGTGATTTTATTTGAAATGTCATATTAAAGATATTTACATGAAAAATAAAATGTATTTGTTAAATTTCCTGGGAAATCCTCTGAAAAACTCTACATTTTAAATGACTTGCAAAACTAATAAACTGCAAGAGCTTGCCAAAAAGTAACACACAAAGAATGTATCGCTCGCTAAAACACACATTAATGACAGATTCTTTTTCTTTGTTTTTGTAGAGTCAACGGTCTCCGAGACATTCCATGTTATTAATTTCACTTTAAAAATACTTGAACTTTTCTCTCACAGGAAGTCTTCATCGATTTCATATACCTTTTGTTTTACTCCTGGCCATGGAAACAGAGCCGACCTCAATGTCAATCGCATAACAACAGTGTTTTAAAGATTTTACAGTCGCGTTTGCCTAGTATATGCCCTTATTTTTCTTCTACTTATAAAGAATTAAGTAATTTTTATTTCGATTATAATGGTGTAGATAAAGAAATAATACTTTATTATAATAGTATGCTTGATGAATAGATACAGAAAATTATGAAATTCCAAATCTCAGAATTTTTTATTCAAATTTCAGGCATGTATTGGTTCAAAAATACGAAATTTTCTCTAACGTACCCCCCCAATATGTTCACATTTTTTCTTCTGTATAAATATTTCACAGATTTCTAAGATATCTCTACAAATAAATAGCTACTATTTAATTGTTTGCTGGAATCAAAATGTAGTTTATGTTTAGGAATATATACTGAAATAAATACTATATTTAGAACGTAAATAAATAGATTTGACAAGAGAGATTGTTATCCAGCTATTTTAAAAATTGTATTTATTTTACTTTCTGTTCTTTGTAGACAGTATATAGATAGCTAAGATGAGCATTCCACCCAAAAATTCTATATTAAGATTTCACCTGTAACCATAAACAACATTTTTAGAAAAACATATATCTGTGTCTATGTATAATGTGTGTGTCTACGTCTGTTAACATAAGTCAAAAACGAAAAGTATTTTTAACACTTAAGTTTAGCATCTCCAAAGGATTCTAAATGAACATTCTCAGGAACCCATCTCCCCCTCACTACTTCAAACTGCCCTTTGCATCGAAAAAATTTTGAATTTTCTCAAAAATGACTAACGATTTTGATTAAAATACCCTATATTAAATACATTTACATGAAAAATAAAATGCATATCTTGGATTTACTAGGATAGCCTCTGAAGACCTCTTCATTCTGAATAAATTTTGCATAATTGGTAAATAGTAAGAGACAGACAAAATGTACTACACCAAGACTGTGGATAACGTTAAAACACAGTTTATGTCATATACATTTTTCTTGTAGAGTTAGCCGTGTCCAATATATTCCTTTTCATTGATTGGAGTTTTAAGCTACTTAATTTTTTTTTTCAAGGGAGAGGTCTCTTTCGTTTCATCTCTCTTTTGTTTTACTCTTGCCCTGCAAAACGAAATCCAAATTTCAATTATTTCATATAGCAACAGGCCATCTAAAAGATTCCACTACCGCTAATACAACAATTTCTGCTAATGTTTACCATGATGCAGATAAACATTCTTTTTGTATCACCAGTCATGTGAATGGAACACAAGATTTTTTATTAATATTATACAGCTGCCATTTCTTTCTTTCTGTATAGGGTATTTTGTTTGTTTGCAGCACTACACGATTTTATTTTTCAATTGGGAGTACTCTCCAAAGTGTTTGTTTGCCAATATTAAAAATATGAAAATTACAATAAATTCTTTCCTTCGCCAGGTGTAGATGAACTCTTTGTATCCTTTATACTTTAATAACACCTGCCGTTTTGCTGATTATGCTTTGCAAGATAATGTACGCCAAAGTTCATTTTTTTTAGTATTTTAATGAATTTTTTAATTTATTCAATGTTCAATACGAGGAAGGCTTGGCTCTCTCGTATATAAGCAGCAACCATGCAAAGCCTTTTGGGCAGGGGAGGCGAACATGTGACGGAAGCTAAAAAGCAAAGCTGAATGCATCCCCCATACCCACCTACGACCGCTCTCTCAGGTTAAAAAATTAAGAATTTTCAGTATTTTTCCAGCTCAATGGGATTTTTTAGGGGGGTGGCACAGGCGCTGGCACGGCGTGAGGGGGAGAGGGAGAATTTGGAGAGGGGGAGGGAACGTTACTTGTATCTCATTCCACTGCACAAAAAAAAGGAAGGACAGGGAAAATAACTGGTCCAGTGAGCATGGGTGCCGCAGTCAAAGTCAGCGGGAACTGATGGCGTATTGGCTGACATGGTTACACCCCTCACAACGTTATTGGATCCCTATATTGCTGACCAAAAAAAGTGGAAACGCCTTGAAAATGTAATGAGCTTTCCGCTGCTGCCTGCCGCCACCTGGACGAGGAAACTGGAAAAACCTTGGTTTATTATTCACCCCGAGTCCACTCGTGTCGGAGAGGGAGGAAAAAACGGAGGGAAAGAGGAAGTGGATGTATAAGACCGCCAGGACAGCAGGTTTCCGCAACTTTGAAGTCCGAAAATCCAATTTTCTCTAATGCAATAGCGTTGATAGAGTGGTTTCTCTGACCAACTATAATAGATTTGTTCTCTTTCCTTCTCTATCCAACAGCTCGAACTGTGCAGAGGAAAATACACATTTCTTTTAAGGAGTGTTAGCATCAGAAAAGAAGCATGCGACGCAGATAAAAAATTAAGAAACTTTTGAGGACCTTAGAAAAAACGTGAAATAAGGAAGAAAAGGAAATAGCGAAGGAATATTAGAGATAACACAAAATATTTATAAAATATATTAAGAATAATTGCAAATAAAATACCTAGTAAAAAGGCAAGAAAATAGAAGAGAAAGAAGTAAGCACTAACAAATAAAACATTTTAATTATTATTATTATAATTATTATTATTATAATTACTACTATATCATAATTTTTCCAGTAAATGTTACACATTGCTAACAAGACACGTTAAGTAAATGAATAAAAATAATTAAATCACAATTATAATAAAATAATAATAATAATAATAATGGTAATAATATTTTATAGTAACGTATTTTTACCAATTTTAATAATTATCTGTTTTATTTCTTTGTACCTACGTATTTTGCTCTTCATTTTTTACCTTTATAGCATCTTATTTTTAATTATTATTATTATTATTATTATTATTATTATTATTATTATTATTATTATTATTATTATTATTATTATTATATTTATTATTACTATTATTATTAAATACTCAATACTATATCACAATTTTCCCAGTAGATGCTACACGTTGCTAACAAGACACGTTAAGTAAAGAAAGAAAAATAATTAAATTACAACAATAATTATTATAAAAATCACCTATAGTTAAGGTATTTTTACCAGTTTTAATAATTATCTATTGTTTTATATCTTTGTACATACATATTTCGCTCTTTTTGCATTTATAGCATTTTATTTTCAATTATTATTATTATTATTATTATTATTATATGTACAAAGGAAAACGGTTAAATTTTACTTTTGAAACAAAATACGACAGTCACAGGTACTTTCAGAAGGAATGACAAAAAAGAAACTGGATAAAAAGAACTAATAGGTTAAAGAAAATAAAATAAAAAGAAAGCCAATAATGAAAAAAACAATAATTTTGAAAAATTATATTATTAATTATTTAGAAATAGTAATATTAACAGATACAATGATGATTATGATGATAAACGATGAATGTAAATACATTATTGTTTTCATTATATATAGAGAAGATTTATTCTACTGTATATAATTGTTAAAATCTGTATGGAAGGTCTTCTTCACCAAGAATAGCGTGTTTTCTTAACATCATAAGATCAAATATTCTGCATACATTTTCTTTGATTACTTTTTCTTTTTTCCGGGCGTGTTTTTCCTAGATAATGCTGGGATATTTTAGCACTAAAAGTTTTCTAAACAACAAATAGAAATAAAGAAAACTATTTTTCTCCTTGCTGAACATTAATATGATGTATTATGACACTCCTTTTTTACATAGAAGATATTATGCACTTGTTCTATTGTTAAAATAAAAGAATAAATTATTCCATATTTTAGAAATATGTTTATTTATTTTTCTTTTTTGTTGTTGGTTTAACTTCTAAAGGTGGAATACAGCCATCTTTTCAGCGTTAGTTCTAGGTAATGCACTTTTAGAACGTAGTTCGCTACTGCCGGATAGATGGCGTTAGTGCTGCCTATTGGCTTGTTTTTTTCTTTCTGTATCACATACAATGCACATAATAGGAAGAGCATTGCGTTCTACCCAAAACTTCCAATACGAGATTTCACTGGAAATGCACGTTTTGAGAAAGCTGTACATAGGGCTTGAGCTACTTTTTCACCCTTTTTGATTTTCTTACTTTGTACTATTACAGCAAAAGTTTCAGAACAACCACTGAAACTATTTCTGAAATGAGAGATGTTATTGATGCAGTATTTTCATGCAACTTAAACTCAGACCAGGATCCATTACAGTGTTGATGTAAGGATTCCAACAATTAACATATAACTTGCATATAACATGAAGCTATAACATTTTAAATGTAACAATGCCCACCGTGTTAATAAAAGAATTAATTACGATTAATCTGTAAAAGTAATACTATGCAAAGCTGGCGCAAACAATTAGATAATCATATGAAATTTGTTACGAAATGTAGTTGAAGTACTAGTATACATATGTCAATTTAAATAAACACGTAAACACGTCTTCTTATTGCTAATTACGAGATCCCATAAGACATGCGCTCAGTTGATAAAAACATATTACCTACTTGTATTTTTCAAAAAGTTTTTTCCATTTGGAAGCCATAAATATTCTCACATCATTATTTAAAACACTGTAGCAATTCGATCATTATCTGAAATAGTTTTGTGCTAATTTATAAATCTATACCTACTTTGAAAATGTTGTAGGTATAATAAAATGCTTTTATAAACTCATTTTAAAAACATTATGTAGTTTCAATGTCAAATTAACTAATTTTAGCATAACATGTTTATTAAATGATCCCAGCCGATGTGCAAAATGCAGGCATGTTATATTTTTTGTTTCAAATTATTGCCTTTTAATACGCTTCAGAACTATGCTGTAATAAAACTTGTAACAATTCTAAAAATGTTGGAGAAGGGGGATACGAAATATTAAAATGCTGATACGTTCAAAATATAAAAGAATATTTCAGTAATATTTTTATATAAGATACAAACCCTAGCATATGTATGCAACTTAATTTATTATTTATTTATTAAACACAATGTGTATAGCTAACTTTTCACCAGTCTTTAATTAGCAGGGTTAGTGATTTAAATCTGATTTTATAGTTCGTTAGATGATACTTAGGGCATGCTTTGTTGCAATTCTTGCAAATTCCTCCTTGGTATAACTCGTTCTGGCAGATGCTCATGGGTGTCGAATCTGTATATAGGTGGCAAAGTTCCAAGTTTGCTTCCTTCCAGATTTCTGTCTTCATAGCTTCCATTATTTCTTCCGTTACCTCGTCAGCTGTTTTCTGTCTCTCTTTGAGGACGATTTTACATGTTTGTGTTTCCGATAATCCGAAGGTGTGTCTTATGTCTTTGACGAAGAAGGGTTCTTGCCTATTTTATAGCATAGCTGTTCCTCGTGGATTTTGAAACAGAGAGCCTTTTTTATTGGATATCATGTATGATAGTCAGCATAAATTTATTTGAAGAGCTTTATCTCGGTTGACAGGGATATTTAAAACTATTCACAAGGCAGGAGCTTGAACAAAGAACTTTGTCATCCAAAAAGACAAATACTCAATCACTTTTATTTGAATTAAAACCCCTTAGTGAGAGACAAAAAGCATAATAAATATAAAGATTGACAAATAATAGTTAATCTACAATAACAATATGAACAGGAAAAGAACATAACCTGAAAATATTTAGAAACAAAACGAAAGTTCTGGATTTTAATATGAGAACATATAGATAGGGATGTTGAAAATAAAATGAATAAATTTCAATCAATTTGTAAAACTAAATTCATGGAATTCTATGAAATAAAGGGCGCAAAGATACAAAATTAAAATACAAGGTAATGCTGTACTAATGTCAATGTTTGGAAGGAAATTTGGATAACATATGAAGATAAAAAGTTAGTCAGCGGAAATGAAATTTCTCCGTAGATTAACAGGAAGTACAAGAACAAATTTGATACGAAATGAAAGCATACAAAGAGAATTAAGTTCATGAAACATCTATAGAAACATAAGAATATAAAGTCAATTAGAGAGACTACCCGTTTTGAATGAATAATAAAAGAATCCCAGCTTTGGTGAAAAACTATCAACCTCAAGATAGAAGAGAGATGGAACTAACACTCTGAAGACCAAACAGACAAATATGCCTCATCCTAGTTAACAATTATAAATAACGGTTTTGAATCTAGATAAACCTGCAGTCACTGCTGCATTTATTATTACTATTACTATTATTATTATTATTATTACTATTATTTACTATGCTTTTTTAAACTGCCTGGCCTCTTGAATTTAACCAACGGTCTGTTTTTCGCCGGTATCATCCTCTGTAGACTAAATAAGCAAATATTAGTAGTTGGATTATTATGTATATGTGCAATAGACGGTGAGTCCATCTTTCATTTGCATTACTGATATAAAGGATGTTAGGAGATAGTTTGATATATTCACACCGGTGTGCTAGTTTTCCATCTCTTCGTACATCAGTTTTCTCACAAACTAATCACTTAATTTATAGCTAATGTATTAATAGCCTTCATTACGCCGTAAAATGAACGCCTTTAAAGCATATGTGCTGTGCTTCAACGTTGGCACACCTCAATACGGACCTGGTGACTTAGGTAGTGTGGGGTTATTAGTGTTACTGTAAGCATTCGAACTCAGTTCCGATACAACATTCATTAGGGGGGCCGCCCAATCCATGTTACGCATTTGGTCCCGAAATCTTGGGGGAAATTAACACGCACATATGTCTTGTATATAATATGTCTACTTGTAGAAACAAAATACTTTTAATAAGTAAGATTATAAGTCCGCAAATTAAGCAAATATTGATGTAATTACGATACAAATAACGGCACTTACACCCCTAATAGCCTTTATATATGCAAATATATAAATACTACTGTTAGCATACTTTTTTGGTAAAGAAGGGTTTAAATCGGGACATATTGAGATGCACTCATTATTCGCCGAGCTTTCTTCTGTAGATTTAAAATATCGATTGATTTACTCCATTCCCTAAATAATATCGTCATTAAAATATTATATTATGAAATTATGCACAGTAAATTTATTTAAGTAGTGCTAAGAAGCTTTTCTTCAAAAGTTTCAACAGTTAATTTTATCTAGATAGACTGCTGCTACTTATAATCAATATGTCTGGTCCAGATTAATTTGTCATATAGCACAGCAACCAATGGTTTGACAGAAGACGTAACATCCTTAAGGTCTTTTCTATATTTCTTGAATGTTAATGTTTAAAAGCATTAGCATTAAACTAAACAAAAGCTTGATCTGAGGCATCATCCGTATGAGATATTGGCTGATGAGAACCAGAGAGAGTCGTAACATCTGCAAATAGTAAGCACTCAGAATATACGTTCAAAGGTAGGTCATTGTTCAATTAAATAGGGAAGCCTAAGTACTATTAACATATCTAACTTCTGAATAATTGCAATCATAATAAATTGCATAGGTAGGTTGTAAACAATTTCAGTTCAATACCTATTTTACTATAAAATGAAAATTTTGGAATCAAATATATCGTGAATTACACAGCGAAAGTTCCTAGAGATATTGTATAAAACTACAAGTGTATTTTCAAGATTTTCAGAACCAGAAATACAGAACATGTGTGTCTCAATAGCATTTATGCAGATAAACTACTTCTGAACCTTAACTGGACATCACTGAAATAATTATTTCAATCAATTAAGCAGCAAGCTGCTGTTTTTGCTATTTTTGAAAAATAGAAAAGATTGAAATAGGTCCGTAAACTATTTTATGATAGAAAAACTTATCAAAGAACGTTTTATATCAATTAATTTTTCCTACAAAAGTATGTGCATTGAAATTTGCTCTCCAGTTAACATAGCATTAATTAAAATAAAGATTGGATAGAAATTTTGTTACTGAATTCAACCATATCATAAATATCTGATGTTTTCCAGTCACATGACTCTCGACATATCTGTAACAAACTATTGTTAACACGCTTATTCTTCTATTTTAATCGAGATAAACATTGATAAAATGCTATTTACTTGCTTTCTTGTAAGTAGAAGGGAATTAAGGGAATAGTTAAATCTTTTAAAAGCTGGTTGCCATGTGATTGAAATCCATTTTTTGGATTGCCAAATTCCTGTATGAGAAAAGTTTTAAGTATTTAAAATCTGAAACTAATAACAAGGAATATCTCAAAAATGGTTAAATCCACGAAAAATATGTATGACATATTTTGACGAGATCTACATATTTTATGTAGTAAGTTTTTATTTGTTTCTTACGATTTACCTACTAGTTATGCAAAATTCAGCAAAATTCATCCAGATCAAAAATGCTTTCAGAAACCAATCCCAGAGAATTCAAGCTATACATTTAATGTTTATGTAAATTTCTATCGTCTACGGTATTTACATCAAAATTGTTAGAAACACTTTTGAGAAAAATAAAATGTTCCAAGTTTGGTTTTTAAAGGTTTTTTAATTTTAAAGCTATGCTGTACACACACACACACACACACACACATACACACACACACACACTCAAACGGACTTTTTTTTCTAAAGACGCTTTTTTGCATTTAGGTGAATTCAAAGAATATATTTCTGGTGAAATCTTGGTAAGAGTTTTTGGATGGAGTGCAATACCCTCTTTATACACTATTTACATAATACGTGTAGAAAAAGTAACAAGGGACAGTGGTATTTTAATAAATATATTTGTTTTGACAAACCCGATATACTTTATTCTAACCCAAAAGATTGATTTTTTGAAATATTTAGGGGCTAAAATGGATAGATATTTTTCATCAAAAATATATTTTATTACATAAATATTTGTGGCGGTATTAAATATGCCTCAATCTAACATAAGATAAAAATAATCACAAAAACAGACCACTACTTATATACACTTAAGTAACACACAGTAACAAAAGCTACAACTGTATTTCTTCACTCCCTTATACTTGAAACTGTACTGAATAATAACTGGTTTGCAAATTATTTGCACTGCTAAGAGAGGATAATAGATTCGCCTGTCTTTCCCAGACGGTGATTTCAATGCGCTGCGCGCTGCGGAAGACAAACCCGTTTGTCTCTGTGTACCAAAAGACTGCTAACATATGCAAACTGCAGAGCGATGCAAATGAAACCAAGCATTCTACTAAGAAATCGAATACAGAATAGACATGTAGTAATAGGATTGCGAAACTTTGATGACTTGGAACGCAAAATGACATTGTAGAATTTCCTGTAACGAAGGAAGCAAAGTCTTAAATGGCAATTAACGATTTCGCGCTGTGATTGTTTTTAAACGTTCTTAATCATTCGAATTAAATATAAGACGGCATACATTGATAAGGACATCAAGCCAATTTGTTTCCCGTATCTCTAATACAGCTATATTTTGTAGACAAGTGGAGCATTCGAACTGAATATGCTGTTCAATTACTTATTTAATAGTTACTTACAAAATACAAATAATGCATTATAAACTTCTTAATAAAGAATTATTCATTCGATATTTCAGTATTTACCATGTAACTTAAAAGCTACACAAACTTAAAACCAACTGAAATATTAAAAGTACTATATATTTTACAGAACATATTTCAGAATGTATGTATTTATAGATTTGGAATTAAAATATGTTTTAAAGCTAACTGCTAATATTTGGTAGAGTCAATAAGGACTTTATTTCGCACAAAAACAGAAATTTATATAGACGATCTCTTGCGAGTAATAAGAAAAAATAATATCTTGTGGTTTCAAGTAGATCATATAAAGAGTATATTTAAATATGTAGCTTATCTAAACACAGATAATGATAATTTATTTCACCATTTGGCGTACATAAAACGCTATAGGTTTGGTCAGAAAGTCATTAAAATGCATCTATATTTAAATATTCTTGTATGTTATCAAAATAAGTTCCTTAATTCTGTTTTAACACTAATTTTAAAAGAAATTGCATTCACAGTTTGTCTTATATTTAAAGGTGGTTTATTATACAAGTTCACTCCAAGATAGAGATGAAAGTTCAGAGATTTCCTTAACAGAAATTTAGGAAGTACCATGTTATTTTCACACCTTGTATAATGGTTATGAATATCAGAAAAATTACTCATCTGTCTTTTGGAGATGATTAAAATTTAAGCATGCAAATGCATACGAAGATGCCACAGTTAACATTCCAAATTCTTTAAAAATAGGTGCACAATGTTACCATTTTTTATTATTCTCAGAGCCTTCTTCTGGAACAAAATACTTGATTGGCTTCCCCATGGCTACCCCAGAGCAAAATACCATAGTTAAATGGTAATGAAATAAACTATAATAAAACAGTCAAAGTGCTAATGGAAACACACACCCTAAGTCTTCTGAAGATAAATAAAACATTTGACAACCTTTTGCATATTTCCACTCTGTGGAATTTCCAGGAAAGCTTGTTGTTAAAACCATATTCCAAGAAGTTTAACTTTTTGCTCTCTATTTTATCTTTTAAACTAAATAAGATAGCTTGTGTTTTCTTTATTCATATGCAAGCCATTTGCGTCAAACCGATCAGAAATTTGATCCAAAGTATTGGACCAATCAAAAGTATTTGCAGAAATAATTTTTTAGCACAGTGGTGTCATCTGCATAAGATATCACTTTACCTGGAGTAGCAGCGGGCAAGTCTTTAACAGCAGCAATGAAAATATCATTTCATAATATGAAATATCCCGCACGTATGCAGAGAAGATGCTCTGTAGTGGGTATCACAAGTCCATTTCTTTTGTTTGTTTTGAGCTGATACAAAAATAAACTTTAAAGAAGTAACATCCAAGGCAACTTTAGAATCTATGAGAGAATATAGTAACTACTTCAGTTGTATTAGCTGTTCTTCCGTAAGCTGAAAAAGTAGAATCGGAATGAAAATTGCATATAAGTGGACATTGGGATGTCTTATCTCATATATGTTAGATAAGTGATTCACAAAGTGGGAGAAAAGAAAAGAAAAACTGTAGCAGAGTGAATGTGCAGAAAATATTTACTGTTACATGTTGCATTTGATTTCATTGTATATTTTAATAAGATGTACGTGTTCCTTATGCCAATATCTGTTGCAAATCTCGTCAAATTTTGCAAGAATGGTACATGATTCAATGAGAATGAGGTGGTCTTCAAAAAACAATTAGACAGAATTTATTCAGAATCAAGAAATCACTAGAGGTATTTTAACCAAAGTCATTATAACTCTCTAAAATAGCAAAACAGTAAGTAATTAAAAAATCTAATGTGTTCCATTCACATGATTTTCTCTATATCTCTGCAACAAATTATTGTTAAAAAGCGTATACTTCTATTTACTTCATGCTAATCCAGAAACAATTAGCAGAAATAGTCTTATAATAAGGGAGTACCATAGGTTCAAGTAATAGTCAAAAGCTGGTTGCTATGTCATTGAAGTTTCTTTGTTTGTATTCACAGGAGTTAACAAATTTCTGTATGAGAAAAGTATAAGTTTTTCAAAGATGAAACCAATAACAAGGAATATCTCAAAAACGATCAACTCCACTAAAAAATGTATGTAACATAAATTGTGTGTTTTAAGGTGTTATTCATTTTTGTGTGGTAAGTTTTTGTCCATCTCTTACGGTTTAGCAGTTATGCAAAATTCCGTAAAATTCATCCAGAATAAAGTACGCTTTAGAGGGTATACATTCTATTTGTCAGGTAAATACCTTTAATATACGATATTTTTATCAAAATCGTTAGATCCATTTTTGAGAAAATCAAAATTTTTAAAAAAATTTCCAGTAAAGGGTAGTTTGGGGTAGGGGGATTTTCCTGAAAATGTTCGTGTCGTATCCTTGGAAGAACCAAACCTAAATAACAAGTTTGGTTTTTAACGAACTTTTCGTTTTTGAGCTATGCTGCCCACAGACATACATACATATATATACACACACACATATACACACAGACCCATATACCCAAGGTCGCGGTTTCAACCCCGGCGGAGGACGATGATCTTTTCGGGTGTAAAAGCCCTTATGGAAGGGAAGTAAAGTCGTTGGTCCCGTGTCGTAGATTTAAAGAACCTAAAGCCTGATAGAGAGGCCTCTGAGCAAAATTAAGCGGTCTTTCACACCCAGTATAGAAACGGACGCTGAGAACCACAGCAGTTAGAGCGTCCATAAATAAAACGCCATTTACATTTTTTTTTACACACAGCCACTCACACAGACAGACACACACAGACACCTCCATTTTTCTAAAAATGCTTTTTTTTTTTTTGTATACAAGGAGTCTCAAAACATGTATTTTCGGTGAAATCTCGTTATCTAATTTTTGAGTGCATTACAGTACCTTCTCTATACAATATGTACATAGACCATGTAGAGAAAATAAAAATATACAGGGATATTTGGCCAATGGAAGTTCCATAAAACCGTCACTTTATAATCTAAAGTTGTCCAACTTCTGAACTTTGATATTTATCCGATATTTCGTTTTGGAGTTACATTTGTTCAATGTCATAGTGTATTTCTTTTTATTTAATAAAACCTCAAAAGGTTTATTCCTGGTAAAACTTAAATATGGGGTATTTTAGTTTGGTGCAATACTCTCTCTAACAGTCTAAGTGGACAGTAATTAGAGTTACAAGTAGTATTGTTTGCATGAGTAAATCCTGACCAATATTTCGGCATTTAAAACCTGGAAACGCAAGGTATAACGATAAGTCCCAATTAAATAGCTGATGAAAAATGTTCTTGTTTGAAGTGAGCTGTTTAAATGTATTTATTTTCCTAAAGTCCATGCTAATCGAAATAAACATTAGCATAAATATTGCTTAGTTCCTTATTAGTTGAAGGAAAATAAGGGCATACATTAGGCTAAATCGATAGTCAAATGTTTTAAACTATTGGATTGAAATCCGATTCTTTGCGTGGCTAGGAGTTGACAAGTTCCCATAAGGGAAAAGTTTAAGCATTTTAAAAGTGAAACCATAATAAGGAATATCTCGAGGACGTTCAACTCCACGAAACAAATGATATGACATAAATTGTGTGTTTTAAGGAGATCTGCATTTTTTGTGCGGTAAGTTTCCGTCTATCTTTTACGGTTTACCAGTTATGCGAAATTCAGAAAAAAAATATCCAGAATAAAGAGGCCTTCAGAGTATATTCACAAAAAATTCAAGATATACAGTTTATTTGGCATAAAATCCTTAGCCAGGAAACCGAATAAATCGAGTTTAATTTCCATATGAAAGGTAGAGAAAATTTCTTGAAAATATTCTTGTCACATCCAGAGAAGATACTGAACATAAATATCAAGTTTAGTATTTAACGGACCTTCCTTTTTTTTAGCTATGCAGCCCCCTCCCCACACCCACACACACACACACACACACACACACACACACACACACACACAGACGAACACGGAATTTTTCTAAAAATGCAGAGGTCTGAAAACATGTATTTCCGTTGAAATCTCGGTATCAAATTTTTGTGTGCAACACAGTACATCTTCTATACACTATTGTATAGTACGTGTAGAGAAAATAAACGTAACACATATAATTTTGAGTTATAAACATTCATTAGAGCAAATAAACAATAAGCGTATAATGACAATGTCGTTTTTTCACACAAGTTGAATTGTATGATGAAAAGGTAGAATCATATCCAGTGCTGTAACGGATTTCCCGATTTCCATCCAGTTGTTCTAACAAACTGAGCACGTCAAGTTTTGTCATCTCAAAATTTAAAACTTCTTGTGGTCTCGTGGAAAAAAATCTGATGTGTTCCATAACTTTCTCTACATCTCTGTGACAAATTATTGTCTAAATACTTATTCTTCTATCTACTTCGTGATAATCGGGATCAACATTAACAGAAATTGTCCTTATTACTTGGCTCCTTGTAAGTGGAAGGGGCAAAATATATAATGTGTTCCAGGTGTTCGGCACACGAACATTAATCTGTCATCTACATCATGCTAATCAAGATAAACATAAGCCGAATTAATCTTATTACTAGCTTTCTTGTAATTTGGAGGGCAATAAAAGGCACAGGCAAAGCAATGGTTTCGTCTACTAAAAGTTTTTACTTGAAACAATTGTAATTCCAATCTCTTTGCTTGCCAGGAGTAAACGAATAACAAGAAAAAGAACTGAAACCAATAATACGGAGTATCTCAAAAACGGTTAACTGTACAACAAAATATATAAGATACAAATTGTGTGTTTTGATGAGATCTACATTTTTGTTTAGTAAGCTTTTGTATATCTCTTTAGGTTTGCAGCTATATAAAACTCATCCAGAATGAAGAGGTCTTCAGGGCCCATTCCCAGAAAATACAAGATATACATCATATCGAAAAATTCAATGCTAAAGGCGAGATTTCAACCAAGACATTTTTCTTTCTTTACACATACTGTGTACATAGTGTATAGATTGGGTAGTGTATTCCACCACCCAAAATTCCATGTCGAGATTTCACCGGAAATATATGTTATGAAGATCATGAGTCCAAAAAACATTCTTAGAAAAAGATCCGTGTATGTGTGTGTTTGTGAACAGCATAGCTCAAAAACGAAAGCACCGTCAGAGATTAAACTTGGTACTTAAGCTTGGTATCTTTCAAGCATACGACACGAAGATTTTCAAGAAAATCTCCCCCCTCATCCCAAATCATTCTTTACATGGAATATCTTTCGAAAATGTTGACTTCTCAAAAATGGCTCTAATGATTTTGATTGAAATAGCTTATGTATAAGATATTTTATGGCAAACGAAATGTATATCCTGAATTTTCTGTGAATAGCGTTTGAAGACTTCTTCATTCTGGATGACTTTTGTACAGCTTATAAACTATAACAGATAGACAAAAACCTAGTACTACTACAAAAAATATAGATCTCGTTAAAAATACAAATTTTTGCAGAATTCTTGGATATTTCTGTTCTTTGTTTCCATTTTAAGCTACTTAAACCTTTCTCAAACTGAAGGTAATATTTCTTTTATACTTTCTTTTGACTGCTAGCAAGCAAAAAGAATTTAATTTTATTTGTTTCACTTAGCGATCGGTTTTTATAGCATTTCACTATCGCTTTAGCCTATGTATCCCCTCATTTCCTCTTATACTTACAAAAAAGCACTACTAATGTTTATCTACTAATATTTATATGAAAGGATAATCTTTTGAAAGAAAATTCGTTTGTGGAACAGCTAGATAAAGTCATGTGAATGGAACACACAGAACTTTCTTTAGTACAACCTTTGCATTCTTTAGAGCACAAAGTACCAATAATTTGGAGATTAGTGAATGAACATTCTAATGTTTGATTTGATTTGTTTGCAATTATTCAGTGCAGAATCGTAATAATGTCGAAGTGGCGGAAAAGCTGTGATCTTTAAATTTTAATAGGTATGCCGTAAAATATTGTTAAGCAGGTAAATTACCTTTGATAAATTTGTACTTTAATGAGGTTTTACAAATGTCTAATGTTATTGTTTTATGATTTCGTTTGACTGCTTCTTTTCTTATACTGGTAGAAGTGGCGTTGCTCATACTTTTGACATATTTTTCACACGCATTTCTCATTTACGTGATGGTATTTCTCGTTTTTAGATATTTTATGAATCGCAATCCCTATGATTGTATGTCTCTGCGTTTGGTTGCTGCTTGTTCACTATTTATCATGGCGTTCGTTCAGAAGTAGTCTGCGTCTAATGTTTACTTTCTCTACACGTACTATGTACATAGTATTTAGAGAAATTATTGTAATGCACCCAAAAATTTGATACAAAAACTTTTTGTTTTAGGACCCCCTGAATCCAAAAAAGCGTTTTTAGGAAAAAGTCTGTGTCTCTGAATGTGGTGTATGTGTGTATGTGCGTGCGTGTATGTATGAGTAGCACAACTCAAAAACAAAACGTCCGTAAATACCAAACTTGATATTTAAGTTCAGTATCTGACAGGGATTCGACACGAAGATTTTCAAAAAAAAGCCTGCAACTCCCAACTACCTTCAATATGGAAAAAGTTCGAAACTTTCGGTTTTATCAAAAATAGCTAACGATTTTGGTTACAATCTCTTATATTTAAGATATTTAAATGACAAATAAAATGTATATCAAATTTTTTCTGGGAATATTTGTGTACACCCCTTTATTCTGGATGAATTTTGCGGAATTTTGTATTACTGGTAAACCTTAAGAAATAGACAAAAGACTTACTCAGCAATCTCGTATAACACGCAATTTATGTTATATATATATATATTTTTACTTACTCTATACGCACTAGGTGCATAGTGTATAGAGAATGTATTGCACTCCACCAAAAAATTGGATGCCGAGATTTCACCAGAAATACATGTTTTTGGGTCCCCTTTATCTAAAAAAAGCATTTTCGGAAAAAGGTCCGTGTGTGTGAGTGTGTTTGTGTGTGTGTGTGTGTCCGTGTGTCCCTGTGTCCGTGTGTCCATGTGTCCATGTGTCCATGTGTCCATGTGTCCATGTGTCCGTGTGTCTGTGAACTCAATAACTCGAAAACAAAGAGAAGGTAAAATACCAAACTTGATATTTAAGTTTATTATTTTCCAGGGATGCGACACTAACATTTTGAGAAAAATCCCCCCACCCCCAAATACCCTTTACATTGGACTTTTTTCGAAAATTTTGATTTTCTCAAAAATGGCTCTAACGATTTTGATTAAAATTTCGTATATTAAAGATATTTACCTGACAAATAAAACGCATATCTTGAATTTTCTGGGAATAGCCTCTGAAGATTAGTTTATTCTGGCTGAATTTTACTGAATTTTGAATAACAGCTAACCATAAGAGATGGACAAAAACTTACTACACAAAAATGTAGAGCACGTTAAAACACACAATTTATGTTATACACATTTTATTTGTGGAGTTCGTCGTTTTTGTGACATTCCTTATTTTTGGTTACTGCTATGAAAAACTTATACATTTTTCATACAGGACTTTTTCAACTGCTGTCCATAAAAACAAAGGAACTTCAGTGACATAGTAAGCATCTTTTGATTATCACTTTAACCTATGGTACTCCCTTATTTCACCTCTACTTACAAGGAAGCAAGTAATATGGCTATTTATGTTAATGTTTTACTGATTAGCATGAAGTAAATAGGAGTATAAGCTTTTTAAGAATTTGTTGCAAGGATATAGAGAAAGTCATGTGAATGGTACACATCAGATTTTTTTTTCTCGTGGAGTTGACCGTTTTTGAGATATTTCTGGTTACTGATCTCAGTTTTAAAATTATTATACCAGGCGAATAATCTATTTCAGTACCATAGCAACCTCATTTTAAAACATTTGAATGTCGGTTTAGCCTGGTGTATTCGCTTATTTCCCTTCTACTTATAAAGAACTAGGTAATAAGACCGTTTCTGCTGATGTTGATCTTGATTAGCGTGAAATATATAGAAGAAAAATCATTTTAACAATAATTTGTTACAGAGATGTAGAGAAAGTTATGTGAATGGTCGCATACGATTTTTTTTCTTCTTGTTATTACTTCTTTCTATGATTCCATGCATGGTAGTGGTGGCTTATCATTGCATCGTCCAGAAAGAAAGTTTCTCTCGTGAACATATTCGTTAGTCTGTTCGGCGCATATTTGATCGTCCTTAATGCCCTTTTTATGTATGTGGCTTTTACATTCTCCAGTTTTTCCATGTCACTGATCCTCAGTTTGTCTCATATGACTTCAAACCCGTAAGTGGCGACTGGAGCTATTGCCGTTTCAAATAATCTCAGAACTATTTCTAGTTTTAGTAATGTAATTATTCCTGATATTAGATATGGCTGCTGTAGTTATTTCTTCATGTGGGTGTTGTATACAAGGACCTTTTAAACGCATCAAAGAACACCGCCCGACAACCAAGTGAAACACATTTTAATTATGTGGCTAAAAACACATTTTAACTGCAAATATATATATATATATATATATATATATATATATATATATATATATATATTACTTTATCTACACAGCACATGGTAAGCACAGGTAGAGAATAAATTGCACTCCACCCAAAAATTTGATCCTGAGATTTCACCGGAAATATACGTTTTAGGGTCCCTTGTATCCAAAAAAAGGAATTTTAGAAAATAGTTGCTTGTGTGTGCGTGAACGCGATATTGAAAAACAAAACGTCGGTAAAATAACACTTTTGGTATTTAAGTTTAGAATATTTTAAGGATGCAACACGAAGAGTTTGATGAAAAAA
This sequence comes from Hymenopus coronatus, assembly GCA_030762935.1. Taxonomy (NCBI): domain Eukaryota; kingdom Metazoa; phylum Arthropoda; class Insecta; order Mantodea; family Hymenopodidae; genus Hymenopus; species Hymenopus coronatus. Next base: position 53,910,347 of record CM060892.1, on the reverse strand, counting down.
TTTCGAAAAAAGGCACTAATGAGTTTGATAAAAATATCGTGTAGGTATTATATATATTTATATAATAAATAAAATGTATGTCCTGACTTTTCCGGGCTTAAATCCTCTTCGTTTTGGATAATTTTTGCATAGCTGGTAAAAATATAAAAGTTTAACTGCACAAAAGTTGTATATCTCGTTAAAACACAGAATTAATCTATATCGTATACAATTTTTTTGTTGTTTTGGGTTTTACCGAGATATTCCTTGTTAATAATTTCAGTTTAAAATTCTTTTATTATGCGGGAATTTGTAAACTCCTGGCCATATAAACAAACGGATTTCAACTATATGGTAGCCACCTTTTAAGAGATTTGACTCTCGCTTTAGCCTAGTATATTCCCTTATTTCCCTTCTATTTACAAGGAAGCAAGTAATAAATGAGATCATTTCTGCTAATGTTTATCTCGATTAACATGAATTAGATAAAAGAATAATCTTTCGAATAATTATTAAAGAGATATGGGTAAAGAATATGAATGGAAAACATTGGATTTTATTTCATTTGAGCCCTTCTATATATTTCTCACAAACAGGCATGATAAGTATAGCAGAAACCAAAATTAATAGCGTAAATTCTCGATCGGGATGACATGGAGTAATTTCAGAAATATATTTTCTTTGTAAAAGAAGATTTTTTCTTGCAAGTTTGTAATTTGTAGCAAATTTTGTAGAAAACATAGTTGTCTACTTGAATGGGGATTAAGAAGCTACGTACAAAGAATTTTAGGAAATAATTAATTTCAAATACCATTATTTATAAGGATGTTACGAGACTTTTCAAACAGATGTTTAAAATTTGGCAATATTTAAGAAATGACAATGTAAACTTTTTTCGAAGTGGATATTTCTTTAATATTACAAGAAAAAGTCTTTCATTTACCATCCTGTTTCCTCTAATACGTTAAAAACAATGTTTTGTGTTCACCTGCGTTATTGATTGAGAGCAGCTGATTTTTTTAGCTGTAAAACTGTATTTTATTCCATCAACAGTGGTGGAAAAGTCTTCATGAACTTTTTAAGATTTCAACGTGGCAGAGTGTTGATCCAACATTTTTCTGCTTATTGATTTATTCAGGTAACTGATATTAACCAACTTAAAATAATTTTGGAAAACTTAAAGGTATAACAATAACCTGATAACATAACTTTCTCAACATCACATAGTTTTATTAATTCATAATTTATTATTCTTACGAATGTTTACTTTTTAACTACTTTATTTTAAATTAAGAAAGCCTTTGCTACATTAAACATTTCATTTAAATGCAAAGGGAATAATGATGGTCAAATATTTAGGAATTAGACAAAGATGTTAAAAACTTGTGGTATTTGCACGCAATCGCAAGAAACAGCTGAACTCGAAAGGAATTTAAATACATGAATTATTGAAGAACTGTTATTAACGAATATTTAGGGATTGATTTATGAGAGAAAAAACTATTTGGAATAATATGTTTTAAAGAGATCTCATTTTTTTGCAGTACGCTTTCGTTTATCGCTCAACGTTTAATGATTATGCGAGATTATGAAAAACCACTTCGAATGAAGAGAACATCAACGGCTGTTTACAAAACACACATTGGAACTTCTAGCTCTCGATTTTGCCACTCAATGATCACTTCGTCGCTCAGAGATGGCAACATAGGACGGAATCACGACTTGCGGACCTGAAAATAACAGAAGTTTGCAGAGGAACCTACTTTAGCAGGCAAAAGTTGAGGTTCCAATTGATTACTGTGTATTTGTGTTTCCGATTAATCTTCGATATGAACTTTTTGAGTGGAATGAAGATTTCCTATACGTACCATAATTAAATGGTGGAGAATGTCTAGATACCAGAGTTTGTAATGAAATAAAGTGAACAAAGCGGGATAAACTGCTCAAAGTGATAAAATAAAATACTCAAGTGGTGAAATAAAAAAACAAGGATGGTAACTCAAATGAAAAACATTGTTTTTCCATTGAAATAATCATAATTAAAAATATCCTATTTACCATATAAAGAAAATATTTCACAGAAATGAAATGGATGAACATAAATACAATTATCTTATGTACTAGTATAAATAATAGAAGGGAAGATTTAGAAAAAGTTACTGAAAGTGTCACAAAAGCACAAACACAGCAAGTTTCTATATTTTCTGGGCGTAAATTTGTTTGCCTCTCTGAAAATAGTCTTTTCCACTGTTTACATTTGTGGTTGGAAACCATACTATCTTCAAGCAGTTTGATAAATCAGAATATCTTCCATCTCTCCCTTCAATAATTTAGATACCCCATTAACGGTGTTTCCCTGATGCTGCAGTGTTAGATATCCTTTCAGAAACACATTTTTATTGAGAATTTTCAAAATTGGAATCTGACTGTCATATAAAAAGTTTTCATTGGGTGCTGGTACTGTCAGTAAATTAGCTGAAAAGCTAAGTGCCTATATGATTTTTTTCCGGAGGATTTTCTGCCAACAGCTTCTCCAGCAACATAACTCTCAAGAACTTCCATGTCTTTGGAATTCCAAATAAACAATTGAGTAATACAAAAGTGACGTTATCTGCAACATTTCCTTAACGTTTCCTGATTTTTAAAAAAGATTTCCTATAATAAAACATTTCAGATACTTAGTATAGTTCTTTCTATTTTTTTAATATTTATATTGACGCAGCTATGTATACGCGAATGGAAAAAAAATATTTAGACAATCTAAAATAAGTGTTATAATATTAAATGCTGTATTATTTGATGACAAGGTTTAATTTTCTCAAGCAGAGAATGCATTTCAATTACACAACATTAAAGATACTTATAATTTGTCCATGTCAAGTAATAAGAATAAAGCAATGATCTTTGAAGGTAAGCAAACACTCATATAAAATAATTATAAATAATGAAACAGTAGACCAAGTCTCTCATTTTAACTGTCTTCGGTAAGAGGTACTATATGAAGTAGCCCAACATCGTCGTATTTAACGTGTGCAGATAACCTTTCTTGCGGTATTAAAATTGCAGAACTCCACGAGATAAATCCAAGCATACGCCGGTCAGGGGCATTGTAAGCGAGAGCTACATTCCTTCTCCTCTTGCACATCAGTGTAAACGCTGAAGGAATGTGAGGCAGTTCCCAGGCTTGTACTAGAGTCCGTAATGATACATAAGAGCAATGTAAACCCTCGGAGAAATTAAACATGTTTTCCACTTCAATTACAAAACCATTATTTTTTTTTAGAGATTAAAGTCACCTTTTAGATTAACAAGTAATTAAAGAGTCTATTGCATCTATTAATATCCGTCAATAACTAATTTTGTAATTGTGTAATACGCTGTTCTTATGTAACATTAAACATTTCCTAGAGTTATAATAATAAAAAGAAAACCCACAAACCGAAGTAACTAATAGTAGTCAATAGAAATAAAATCCGGCGGTGCTTTACTCATTTTATTTTTCCATGTAAGTGCTTCTTTAAAATGAAATATATTGTTAAAATAATGGAAATATAGAAACATCTTGAAATAAATTAGATGTCTCTTAGTAATAAATTTGCTCTTTTACTTTCTCTAGCACTATGTACAATATACAGAGAACATAGATAAGGTATTGTATTCCACCCAAAAATTCGATAACAAGATTTCACCGGATTTGAAACCTCCGAATCAAAAAATAAACCATATCTAGAAAATGTATGTTAGTGTGTGTGTGAAATTGTATGTGTCTCTATGAACAGCAGAGATGAAAAACGAAAAGCCCATTGCTTCCAAAACTTCTTATTTACGTTCATATATTCCAGTATGGGACAGAAAGATTTTGTAAAAAGTCACCATCCCGAACTAACCTTTATATGGAACATGTAAATTCGCGTTAGCTTTTGATTAAAATGCCACATTTTAATAGCAAGCAGCATTCTTTAACCTTGAATATTTTAGGATAAAATTCTAAAGACCATTTCATTCTGGATGACATAGCTCGTAAATGGTAAGAGATGGGCAAAAACTTGCTACACAAAAAATTTACATCGTATTAAAATTATGTCATATACAGGTTTTTTGTTGAACTAACCATTTCCAAGATATTTCTTCTTATTGGTCTCAATTTTAAACTACTTTTCTCAAGCGGCAACTTTTGCTTCATCTCTTTTGTTTTACTTCCGAGAATAAGAATAATTTTTACGGAAAGTTTGTTTACAGGATAGTAGAAAAAAACATGTGAACGGAGCACATTAGATTTTTCTTATATTTTATCTAAAACTTTAAGGAATGTATTGTCTGATTTCTTATTTTTCTACTTTTTGCTATCTTAATATTCTATTTTGACCTTATCTGTTCTTTCTCATTTGAGCGTAATTTTTTCTTCAATATAAACATTTCGGAAATATTAAAAAGTGTTGTATTAACTATTTGTTATTATTGAGCTTACTTGGTATTTAATTAAAATGTTTCGCTTTAGTCTCTTGTTTTTCTAGAGTATATTTTTGTACTTATATAGCTGCTAGGTTATGCAACATGTCCTGACACTGCCATACCATTCATCTGGTTATAATATAATACTTAATAGCACCGTTTAAACAGAAAGTAGCAAATTTTCTGGTAAATCAAGTATTAGTTTCTCTTGTGAACATTTAAGCATAAAATACTTTGAAAATGCATTATTTGTAGATATATTTTCTAATTTTCCATAATTTAAGATCCAAAAACGGAGAAACTAGAACTTTAAAACAGAAAAGAAAAAACTCTTTATGATAATACCTTAAAACACCTAGTAAACTTTTTCTTCTATTTAAAAAGCACCACGTACACTATTTGTGTGAAACTATACTTCTCTTCATATTAAATAATGAAATACTTCTATTCAACTCAAGTTCTTTTAGGCTATGTTGACGTAGGAACACCCTTCGCTGCTACTTTGATCGTTTGGAACTTTAGCTGGAAGTTTAACCATATTGCACCATGCGACAAGGATTCTGTTCGTTGTCTATACCTACAAGGAAAAATAGGACAAAATCACTACTTGCGGACGTAAAAATAACAGAATTTTACCCAAGAACCTTCTTTATCAAGGGATAGGGTGATTTTTAATAGGAAATTTGCATAGCATGTCAATCACTACACTACGGAGGTTTGCCAATAAAGTAGAGGTTATTAATAAAGGGGATTCTTTTATTCATAAACGTATAATCCTAAAAAAGTATAATTGACAAAATATTACAAAACAAATTTTCATTCAGAAATGAATAACGTCTTACACGAATTACTTACACAGTTTAAATAACAAAACTAAACAAATATAGCACCATATGTATAAATACATTTCTATACTTAAATTTATTTTTTAAATTTGTGAAATACACAAAAAAATTTCGGTTTTAAAGTCGAAATCATCTTCATGCTTTGGCCAAGAAAGAAATGTAACACGTTTCATGCCACAGAAAATGCAACATTTATCATATTATGTTTTTGTTTTTAAGAAACTATTAGAATAATCATAATTTATTTATCCTAATTTAAAAGATGCTGTCTTAGGGCATTTCCTTTTGCTATGACTTTGTTTACTTTTCACTACATCAGAGCAACGCTCGTGAAAGTAAATAAGCTCATTAATTTTTAAAACAATCTGTTTAATATACATTACATATGGGTAGGTTAGGAATCTCATAAAATTACCAAATGACCCAATAAACATTGAAAGTAACAGCTATCTGCCCACACTCCTATTTTGACGCTTATAAACCATGCTTGATGCTAAACATACTACGCATGTGCGTAGTGATATAGACGATCCTAGCGCCTCTGGCGTGTAATTTTTATAACAGCAACGCTATGGAATGAAGAAAATAAGACTCTACATACGTTCGTAAAGCACATTTATGGTTCGCTAACTTAAAAACTATTCCAAACATCACAACAAATTTCTTAAACAAACTCATTGTGATGGCTAAAATTACTCAATCCGTTTACATACTCGAATTTCAAACCGAAATGTCAAAAGCATCGTTATCATCATTAAAATATAAGAATTGCTATAGAAAATTTAATTTTTTTTTCTAATAATGGGTAAAAATAAAAAACAGATCACAAGAATTGCCAAAATAATCTGATGAGTTAACATGACTTTCTCTATCCACTGTTCTTACAAAAAATCTGAATTGTTGCATTCACATGACTTTCTCTATACCTCTGCAACAAATTATTGTTAGAAAGCTTATGCTTCTATTTACTTCATGCTAATCGAGAACAAATTAACAGAAATAGTCTTATTATTAGCTTCCTTGAAAGTAGAAGCGAAATAAGGGAGTGCCATAGGTTAAAGTGATAGTCAAAAGCTGGTTGCTATGTGACTGAAGTTCCTTTGTCTGTGTGGACAGGATATGAGAAATCACTGTACAAGAAATATGTTTTTTAAAGCTGAAACCAAACATAAAAGAATATGTAAAAAACGAGATGAACTCATGAAAAAATGTTTATGACAAATTGTATAGGTGCACTACATTTTTTGTGTAATAAGTTTGTATCTATCTCTTAAGGTTTAACGGTTATTCAAAATTCCGTAAATTTCATCCATAATAAAGTAAGCTTTAGATGCTATTCCCAGAAAATTGAAGATATACATTTTATTCGTATGTAAATATCTTTAATATACGATATTTTTTTAGGGGGGGGATAGTGTTTAACGCCCGCTTTTACTGCTCTGGCACCGCAGGCGATGACACTGATGATACATGAAGATGGAGCCCAGGTGGAATGAGATGAGGGGGGAACCCGGGAAAAACCCGCCCTCCGTCGCTTTGTCCACTACAAATCTCACTTGCGGTCGCTTGGGATTAATATACGACATTTTAATCAAAATCGTTAAGATTTTCGAAAAAAAGTTCATGTAAAGTGTAGGGGGGGTTTCTCAAAATCTTCATGTCGCGTCCCTGGGAGATACTAATTTTAAATACCAAATTTGGTACTTTACCGACTTTTCGTTTTTGAGTTATCGTGTTCACAGACATACGGATCTTTTTCTGTAAATGCTTTTTTGGATACAGGGGACCCTAAAACATATATTTCCGATGAAATGTCGGTATCGAACTTTTGGGTGGAGTGCAATACCTTCTCTATACACTATGTACATAGTATGTATAGAGAAAGTAAAAAGTAAAACAAAAAATATATGACAGGGGCAAACACTCTTTATTTGAGACAATTTTAAGCGTTTTAGAATACACGATTTATCTCGGAAATAACTAAAGTTACAGAGATATACAAAATATTAAATGTGTGTTTTAAAGATATCTACCTTTTTTTATAGTTAACTTAATGTCTGGAAACTCATTCAATGAAGAAGACTACAAAGGCTCTTTCCAGAAAGTTCCAGATATACATTATACTATACTTAATATGCGACATTTTAATCAAAATCGTTACTCATTTTTAAAAAAAAATACTAATTTTATAAAATTGTTCATGTATAGGGTGGTTTGGGTGTGGAAATTTGTTGGAAAACTTCGAAGATGCTGAACTTAAAATTTAAGTTTGGTACTAACCAATTTTTCGTTGAGAGCTATCGTGTTCACAAACGCACGCACGGATGTTTTTCTAAATTACTATTTTTCGATGCAGGGGACTCTAAATCTCAGTATTTAATTTTTAGGTGGAATGTGTGGTGAACTGCTGTTTCGTGACACTAGATAACATTTATCTCTAGGAATGTTTACTGCAGGTAGCCTGTCTATATGGCGATACTATAGATATATCTTTAATTACTTAACAACAGGTATTGTTTTACCTTTAAAGAACTTTTATAATGCTTAAAACCTAGCTATACTAACTATTCTTACAGAAAAAATTCTGATGTTTTATATTCATATAGCTCTCTCCACCTGTTCTGCAACAAAGTATTCTAATGAAACTATTTATTTGGCAAACAACAGTCAGGTAGAATAAAACTGAAAATAGAATAACAAAATAACAGAAAAACAGACAGATTTGCAGTGCCGAATGACAACTTTAACGTAACTATCTTGCTACATTTTGCCTAGGATCTCTGCAATTCGCTGACTGCCAGAAAAATTATTTCACCGATGCAACTTCATTTTCCGCAGACAGTGGAATCATTTTTATTTCCTCTTAGGCTTGGTATAAAAATTATATGTATTCCAAAACAGAATTTTACAATAAGCAATTTAAGTCACAATGAAAGATAATTCATTTAAAAATTTTTCAAGCGATAACGTAAACCATTAGAGAAATCGGTAATCGTAAATAAAAAATTAAAAAATTGTAATCCCATTTCTACCATGATTGATTACTTCGTATGCATTTATCTATTTTAATCTGTTTTATCCTTGAATTTGAGTTTCAGTTTTGGTTTATATTCAGAGATAATTTAATTTAGCATATTAATTATATTTGTAGTATAAACTTCTAAAAGCATTAGAATTACATATTTTTGAAATATTTACGGGTAAGATGTGTCTCAAATTTTCTGTGAAATTCTTTCAAGTTGATTTTGTACTATTATAAAACCATACGATATAGAACTTACAAAAAAGTAGAACTCAAAAAGTCATTTTTTTATTTTAAACGCTTTTAGTGTTGTTTATTGAGAAGATAAAAATTGATTGAGGACAAAAGCTACCATTCTGAATAAGAATGTTACCTAAGTGCTTAATAATAAATATAAAGTATGAAATAATAATTTAAAGCAAAATATTACATTTTAGGAATTAATATTAAGATTTTTTTTCTTTTACCTTAAGAACCTTTAAAAATGTTTGCGCTCTTGTCTCTTTTTTTTTTCTCTCTTTCTCTTACTTCACACGAGCTCTTTACTAATAGAATCTAGTTTATGATACTGTAAACAGTTCAAAGTAATCTCTAAATGTTGACTCTACTCTGAATTTAAAATTATTCTACGGAAGCATTTATTGTTAATACAGAAATATGGATGGAGAGTCATACATAGAGATTATACGTCAACATTAATGGGTGGAAAAAGTCATGACAATTAGGCATAGCCTATCTGTATGCTATTTTAGGTCAACATAGTAGCGAAATTTTCTTTAAGTTTAAGAATAAACATAATTTATTAATTAAATATAAATTAAATTTTCTTTCCATCTACATCCTACAATCTTAGACTGTAATCCTAACCTCGCGATACGTTTTCGTACACTTATTACTTTCACTTTAACAGTATTAATGCTTCTCTTTGCTACATTAAGTTTTCGAATATTTTTTTAAGTTTACTATGACAATATTACTGTGTAGAGGAAAATTAGTAAAATAAAATGGAAAAATATTAACCACTTACTTGTCAAGTGGTTTTAATAGAACCCTAAAGCATTTGTACTTTCTGTTCTTCGTAAATAGTATATGGTAGAAAAACATCTTTTGGGGTGCCTTGTATCCAAAATTATTCATTTTTAGGGAAAAAATCCCTGTGTGCATTATCAGGACAACTCCAATATGTTTTATACCAAACTTAATCTTCAACATTTTCCAAGGATGTGATAGATTTTCAAGAAAATACGTTTATTTACGTTAAAAATAAAATGTATAGGCTCACCTATTAAATTCTCTAGGAAGAGCCGCTAAATCCTGTTAATTCTGAATGACTTTGCATAACTGGTAAAACGTATGAGATACAGAAACTTACCACACTAAAAATATAAACCTCGTCAAAACAGATAGTACCACACATTTTTGTTGTGGAGTTAACCATTTCCGAGATATTCCTTGTTATCATTTTTATTTTCTCAAATAGGAAGTCTTCATCCGCATTTTGCTTTATTCCTAGCCATGCAAATATAAACCAATTTTAAAGTAAATCGCGTGCAGACAACATTTAAGAGATTTGACTTTTGGTTGAGCCTAGTATATTCCCTTAGTTCTCTCCTACTTACACGGAAGCAAGTAATAAGACCATTTTTGCCAATGTTTATTTTGATTAGCTGAAATTGATAGAAGATTTATCTTTTTTTAAGAATAGTTTGTTTGCAGAACAAGTAGAGAAAATCATGTGAACGAAAAAGGTTTTTGTTGCTGACGAACTCGAGAATAAATTGAGGTATTTGGAGATTTTACAGTTCAGCTATTTATCTTACTGAGAAACTTAAACATATTCTGTTAATTTTAACATTAGTACTCTTTTTATTATATCGCTTAGTAATTTAATTACGCAATCAAAAATAAATCCGAAAATGTTGTATACGTACTTACATTATATACAGGATGGACCATTTCACTTGAGACTTGTCTCTCTATCCAGACAACATGAAGGCATGCATACGAAATGCTTGTAGCAGTATTGGAAGAGACATGCTTTTATGGATGCAGCAATCGTTTATTCACAGAGTTAGAAAAAGCATTGAGGTAGAAGGACATTATATTGAACAGTCAGTACACTAAGGTACTACACTTATGAAATAATACTGTAAGATATCCTGCAGCAGTGATGCTCTGTGTATCTACCTTTCATCAAGTTTAACTGTCTACACCATTAAAATAACTCTGTTCAAGTAAATGGTTTAAAATTTGTTTATTTTTTGACAAGGAATAAGGAAAAACATTAACAATTTTGGTTCTCATTTAAAAGTGTACCTTGACCCTCAAATTACTATCCAACCCTTCTCTAATTTAAACACAACAAATGGCATTTACTTACCCCATTATATCAAGCCACTTTTACTGAAGACGTTTCATTCTACAACGCTTAGTTTTTGAGATACTCTACAGTTTCAAGTTAAACGATCCATCCTGTATGTACAAATTACTAATTGCAATACTTTGAGCACAATCAACATTTGTAATATAGCTAACTGTTATAGTTCTAACAATAATTAAACATTTTTTTGTTTTACAGATACTCTATCCACCAGGCGGAAGCTGTCCGAGTAAGTAGCCGTTTTTCTACTGTTTTGCTACACCTAGGCATAACAAATATCTGACAGATAACCACTTTGGTTTCAGGAAAACTGCAGACACAAAAGAAGCATACTTAAGCATACTGAGACCAATAATAAAAATCAGATGTGTTTCATTCACGTGACCTTCTCTACAAACAATTGTTACAAAAATTATTCTCTTTTTATACATCGTGGTAATTGACATAAGCATAGCAGAAATGTTTGTATTATTCTTCATTATGAGAAGGAAAATAAGGTACGATACTACATTAGACTAAAGCTTTGCAGCACGGCCAGGAGTAAAACAAAAGATAAATGAAACAAAAGATGATTCCAGTTTGAGAAAAGTCCATGCATCTTAAAATTGAACCAATAACATGTAATGTCTTAGAAATGGTTAATTCTACAAAACTTAAAGAAAATTATACGTTTAACGAGATCTACATTTCTGTAGTAAGTTTTTACCTATCTCTTACAGTTTACCTGTTCTACAAAAGTCTTACAGAATGAAGAGTATTTCAGAGGATATTCCCAAGAAATTGAAATTATGCATTTTTTTCGTCATATATATATTTTAAATATATGTAATTTTAATAGAAACCGTTAGATATTTTTAAGAAAGCAACGTTTTTAAAACTTTTCCAGTTTGGTGTAGGGGGTTTTCTTGAAACTCTTTGTGTAGCATCCTTGGAAGATACTAAGCTTCAGTACCAAATTTGGTATTTAACGCTGTTTTTTCGAGCTATGCTGTTCAAAAGACACACACACAGGTATACACGCACTTTTTTTTTAAAAGTGCGTTTTTTGGAATCAGAGGTCCACAAAATATATTTCTTGTAAAAGTTCTACATTTAATTTTTGGTTGGAATGCAATATATGCATAGTAATGTAGAGAAAGTAAAAATAGAGCAAAGAAAATAAAAGTACATGTATAAAGCCTGAAGATATGGAAACTACTTTTGATAATATTTATCGGGGAAAATGTTTCAAATGCTTGAACAATTAGGAGTTAAAATAGATATATCGGAATCATTTGCAATTTGTACACGAGTGAAAATTCAATAATAAGCTTTGGAAACAGTAGCAGATATAAGGAAATGAGGAAGATAAGGATGCGCATTATTACTAATATTTTTCAGTGTATTCAAAGAGTCTAACAAGTTATTGAAGAAATGTACATGGGCATAGAAATACAGGGATTTAACACTAACATGCTCAAAATTGCACATGATATAATAATTTTAATGGAAATAAATAAATTTAGAAAGGTTAATTAATTGTAAATCACAATAAATATAACAGCTAAATATTAATAAACTGAAAACCAAACTTTAAATTTGTAGAAAAAAAAAAGGAAATAATAAAACATAAATTAGATTTATCGAAAAAATTTATAGGAAATTGAATACTTTCATTACATAGGCGGCAACATAACATATGAATAAAAAAGTAAACAAGAAATTAACATAATACGTCAAAACAGTTCCATTCATTGATAAAAATAAAGTATTTAAATTCAATAATATTAGTTTGGAAAGGAGGAGGACTTAAAAATATCAATGAAAAATTTTATAAGAGCAAAAAGCAGAAAGAGAAATTTTGAACGAAATAAGAAAGAAAAGAGGAATAGAGTACATAGGACGTTTAAAAGACACCTAAGTATTTTGAAAATTATAATCGCAGATACCATTGAAGATAAGAGTAACAAAGAAAGAGCAAGATTACAATAAATAGAACAAATTAAGAAAGACATTAACTGTGGAAGGTAAAGAAGAAAGAAGATCAGAATGGAGAATCCCTGCAAACCAATACAGAGATTGATAACTAAAGAAGAAGAAAGCATAAAAACTGGAATCTTTCCATTCTTCCCTCCTCCCTTCTTTCTTTCTTTCTCTCTCTATGAATATTTTATTTTATATCATACTCACTATTTGGTCACATTTCGATGGATCTATGAGATGCCTCGTGGCACAAGTGTAAGTTCTAAGTCTCATTTCTATATCATGCCAAACTTCAGATGGACCTTGCAGAAGCGATTCAATAAGAATTTCATTTTTTATTTTCCCTTTTTAGTCCATAGTACATAGATAGAGAGGGTATTGCATTGAACCTGAAACTTCAATACCGGCATTTCACTGGAAATACAGTTTAGATTCCTTGCAAATAAACAAAAATAGAAAAATGTTCCTGAGTGTGCGTAAACAACGTAAGTTAAAAACAAAAGTACTAAACTTTATAAATACTAAAATTTATAATTAAGCGTAGCATCTTCTAAGGATTTGCATGAAAATATCAACACCTCAAATTATCCTTTTTACATGGCAATATTTTCAAAATCTTGATATATCAAATATGGCTCTATCTATTTCGATTAAGATGCGTTAGGTATGCTTATAATATTTTCATTACAAATAAAAAGTATATCATGAATTTTCTGACAATAGCCTCTGAAGACCTCTTCATTCTGAACATAACTGCTACACTTTAAGATAGATAAAAAATTACTATAAAAATGTAGATCTCGTTAAAACCAATACAAAACATTTTTAGAAAAAGATCCATGTGTGTATGTGTGTGAATAGCATAATTATCAGAAAGTCGTTAAATACAAAAAATGGTATTTAAGTTCAGCATTTTCCAAGAATACGTCACGAATATTTCAGAAAAAATTTCCAACACCCACCTACCGTTGAAATAGAACATGGCACTAACGATTTGCATTCAAATATCATAGTTAACATATTTTTATTGGTTTCAGTTTTAAAGTTCAAAAAAGAAATCGTCATGCGATTCACATTTCTCTTGTTTTACTCCTGGCCATAGAAATAAAAACCAGATTTCAATAACAATAGCTTTGATGTGGCTTTAGCCTAGTATTTCCTTATTCTTCTTCTATTTAAAAGGAATTAGGTAAGTAAATAAGACCATTTCTGGTAAGTTATTTTTATTAGCATTATGTGCATAAAAGAATGATCTTTTTTAATGATATTCAGTTTGTAGAAACGATAGAAAAGGTGATGTGAATGGAAGACATCCATTTGTTTTGGGTATTTTTTGTAGTGTTTAACGCCCGCTTTAACTACTTATGGCACCGCAGGCGGTGACACTGATGATACATCAATGATGGAGCACCGGTGGAATGCGATAGCGGTAGAAACCGGAGTACCCGGAGAAAACCCGCCCCAGCGCCGCTTTGTCCACCACAAATCTCACATGCTGTCGCTTGGTATTGAACCTTGTTTTGGGTAGTGTTTAATGTCTCTGCTTAATATATATATATACATATATATATTTCATACAGGATTATACAAAATACCTATTGAATGAAACGGACTTCATGGATCAATTTAAGAAAAATAAAAATGTACATTTTATTTGTCAGTTGAACATCTATATGTGGCATTTAAATCAAAAGGCTTAGAACTACGAGAATTTGAGAAAATAAAAACAAACGTTACGGTAGTTTGAGGTAAGGTGGTTTTCTTGAAAATCTTATCGTAGCGAAGATACAAAAGATAAAAATGAATTTGTGTCCATTCAACCTTATCGTTTTTATTTATGCTGTTTATAATACTCAAGATTAGTTAGGTACTTTTTTACTTGCACGTATGTACAATGTACATGGTGGACCCAAAAATTCAATGGCGAGATTTCACCGACAATACCTGTTTTGCCACTCCCTAAGTCCCAAAAAAGAAAAAAAAAACATTTTTAGAAACACATCCGTGTCTGAATATCTCTCTCTCTCTCTCTCTCTCTCTCTCTCTCTCTCTCTGTGCGTGTTTGGGTAGCACAGCACAAAAAGAAAAGTCGGTTAAATTCCAAACTTGGTATCTAAGTTTAGTATATTACAAGGATGAGACACGGAATTTTCAAGAGAATATCCCCACTCCTAACTACACTTTACATGGAACTTCTTATCGAAAATGTCAATATTCTCACAAATGACTAACGATTTTTATTAAAATGACCATATTTTTTATATTTTCATGTCGAACGAATGTATATCTTGAATAGCCACTGAAAACCTCTTCATTCTGCATGATTTTGTATAACTTGCATAATTGGTAAACCGTAGGAGGTAGATAGAAACTTACTACACAAAAAATATAGACATCATTAAATCACACAATTTACGTTTTATTCCATTTTTATTTAGAGTTAAAGTTTTTCTACATATTCCAAGGTATTGGTTTTTGTTTTAAGCTACTTATACTTTGCTCAAACGGAAAGACATCTTTGTTTTCGTCCCTCTTTTATTTACTCCTAGCAAGCAAAGAGAACAAATTGTTTCAGATGTTTCACTTAGCGAGCGGCTTTTAAAAGATATGGCTATTGCTTTAGTTTAGTGTATTCGCTTATGTCACTTCCACTTACAAAGAAGCAAGTCTGGTAATGTTTATCTCAATTAATATGACATTTATAAAAGAATAATCTTTTGTAAGAAAAGTTTCTAGATGGAACAGCTAAAGGAAGTGATGTGAATGGAGCACATAAGAGTATTTTAATCATTATTTATTCGGGGGTCCCCAAAATATTTATTTTCAATGAAATTTTGTATAGACGTTTTGAGTGCATTGAACTATATAGGCTTTACTTTCTCTACATGTACTATGTATATAGTGTATAGAGAAGGCATTACATTGTACCCAAAAATTTGATGCTGAGATTTCACTGATTTCACATATTTAGAAAAGGTATGCGCGTTTGTGTGTGAACAAAATAACTCAAAAACGAAAAGTTGGTAAAATACCAAATTTGGTTAAGTTTAGTATATTTCAGGGATACGTCAGGAAAATGTTGAGAAAAGTACCCCACTAAACTAACATTGGCATGAAAAAAAAAATAAAAATTTTGATTTTCTCAAAAATGTCTAAGGATATTGATTAGAGTACCATATATTAAAGATATTTTCATGGCAAATAAAATGTATATCTTGAATTTTCTGGGAATAGCTTTTGAAGACCTCTTTCTTCTGGTTGCATTTTTCTTAATTTTGCATAACTGATATAACTTAAGAGATATACAAAACTTAGAAAAAATATATATGTCATATACATTAAGAGAAGTTGAATCGACTATTTTAAGGTATTCCTTGTTATTTGTTTCACATTTAAAATATTTAAAAAATGTTCTCACACGGATATTTGTAAACTCCTGGCAAACAACTTAAAATATTTGACTATTATTTTAATCTGGTGTATTCCCTCAAGACAATTTCTGCTAATGTTTATCCAAATTATTATAAAGTAGATCAAAGAATAAAGTGTTTAACAATAATTTGTCCAGCGATGTACAAAAATTGATGTGAATGGAACACATAAGATTTTTACCTACTATGTACATGGGAAATAACTAGGAGATAATCACGTGGTCTATATGAGCGTACGATGATGGATTTTATACAAGTGCCATGGCTACGCAAGCTTCTGAATTTGCTAATTTAATATTAAAGACATTTCCGCTGCGGAGGATACGTGAATTAATGACTCTGGGCATTCGCCTAGCTCCGCTACGACAGGGAACAACTTCCAGTTATGAAGGAAATACAGCAATGGGTGTGTAAACAAAGAGAAAATAATCGCAGCTACGAGATATACATGTGGATGTACACCCACGGGCCAAAGAACTGTTTTGCGTGAAGCTACGGAAAATCATGGATATACACACAACACAGGCCAGGGCACATGGGAAACCGGAGGAAAAAAAAAGTTTTTTTGTTTATTTTAATGCGAGAGAATGAATTACTGTAACAATAACCAAAGGACTATCCCTCCCCCTTCCAGCGTGCGATGTTTTTTTATTCCGTGGCACGCAAGTCCGCTATTCGACTACCGTCTTGCGGCCAGCTGAATCCATTTCCACACACAGCACCGGCAGGCACATTTTCCATTAAAAAAAAGAGCTAGGTTTGCATTAGCCAGTCTCACCCTACTACTGCGCACGTTTTCCATTTAGCTCTCTTCCCAAGTGACCTCTCCCAAGAAGAATCCTGCCGGAAATTTCGCACCGCATCAAATCCTGCACAGTACGCGATTCACATCAGCCACAACGTACGGATTACGTCTCTGATCCTCTTGCCGTGGTCCTAAATTCGAATCCCG
Source organism: Hymenopus coronatus (assembly GCA_030762935.1). Classification (NCBI taxonomy): domain Eukaryota; kingdom Metazoa; phylum Arthropoda; class Insecta; order Mantodea; family Hymenopodidae; genus Hymenopus; species Hymenopus coronatus. The sequence goes on along the minus strand of CM060892.1, from coordinate 53,893,324 downwards.
TAAGAGTAGCATTGCGTTTTAATGAGAATTTCGTGTCCTCAACGTCAGCTGTACCTTAATAGTCTCCTTTTTCACGTCTCTATAGTGAAGGCACTGTATCCGACACAAAAGATTCAATACCGAGATTTTAACGCAAATACATGTTTTGAGACACCTTAAATCAAACATATCATATGTGGTGCATTTACATAACTTTTTCTACCTCTTCTGCAAACAGACTATTCTTAGAAAAGGTTATTCTTCTATCTACATCATGCTAAACGAGATAAATACTAACACACAATTGAGTACTATTGCATTTTAATGAGAATTTCGTATCCTCAGCTTCAGCTGTATCTTAATAGTCTCCTTTTTAAATTCACTATAATGAAGATACTGTATTCAACCCAAAAATGTATGGCCTATATTTAAACTGAAATATATGTTTTAAGACCCCCCTTAATCCAAAACATCTTATGTGTTTCATTCACAAGACTTTCTCTCTCTTCTGCAAACAAATTATTCTTAGAAAAGATTATTCTAATGTCTATATAATTATAAATTCTATATAAATATTAAAACAATGGTCTTACTACTTAGTTTCTTTTAAGCAAAAGGGATTTAAGGGAATATACCACGCTAAAGTAATAGTCAAATCTTTTAAAACCAATCGATATGTGAACAAGCACGGTTTGCTTTGCATTTACAGAAAAACAATAGAGAGTAGAAACGAAGTGATGCATAGTGTGTGATAAAGGTATCTATTGTATTCCACCTAAAATTAGGTACAGAGATTTCACCAGAAATGCATATTTTGAGTCCCCCTGAATAAAAAAACCTGATTTTTTGCATTCACGTGGCTTTCACTACCTGTTCTGCAAACATGTTTGGAGACCACCTGAATCAAAAAAAAAAAAAAAAAAAAAAAAAAAAAGAATCTGGTGTGTTGCATTCACATGACTTTCTTCGTCTTTTCTGCAAACAAACTATTCTTAGAAAAGATTATTCTTCTATATATATCATGTTAAATAAGATAAACATTAAGCAATAATCTTACTACTTAGTTCCTTATAAGCACAATGTAATTAAGGAATGTACCAGACTAAAGGATAGGCAAATCTTTTAAAAGTCAATCGACATGTGAACAAGTTCGGTTCGCTTTGCATTTCCAGAAAAACAAAAGAGTTGAAACTAACAGTGATACATAATATATAGTGAACGTATTATTTTTCACCCAAATATTCGATGCCGAGATTAACCCGGAAATACAGGTTTTGAGACCCCTGAATAAAAATATATCTGGTGTGTTGTATTCACATTGACTTTCTCATCAGTTCTACAAACTATTCTTAGAAAAGATTATTCTTCTATCTACATCAACTTAAACGAGATAAATACTAACTACTGGCCTTACTACCTAATTCCTTATAAGTAGAAGGAAATAACAGTATTTTTCAGAACACGATGATCCTCGGCGTGATATTGAAGTTTGGGCTTAGGTAGTTTGTGGTTAGAAACCCATCCTTACAGTTGCCAAAATGATCACTTAAATGGGGTGCGAATCTCGACTTGCAAGCAGAATCTTCGAATCCCCAGAAAACAGAGTTTACTACGTTGCTTCCCACTCCCAGTATAGGCTCGTCTTTATTTTCTAATGGATATTTCACACTGGCCATCTTGTTTTGGAGGAAACTATAAACCTTAATGCATGGCGTTACATATGTGCAACAAACATGATTAATAAATTCTTTTAGTATTGTCAATGAACTTTTTTTCTGATTTCGTATTACACTAGCTTTCAGCAATAAAATTAGGCTACTTATTTCTGCCTTATATTATAAAAATGTTAATATTTTTGCAATAAGTGTAGTGTTTTGATATAAAATGTAATCCGTCAGCATCCAGGCGTGCCAACACACCGATTACTTTACCTGGACTCTCCCCGTCCTTTATCACAAACCCATCTGACTGCAATCGCTAGACTCGAACTGGCAAAATTTGGCTTTGAATGGAAGGCCAGTTTACTTCGTATCGCTCTAACGATTACGGCATTTAGCTCTCTTCCCAAGTGACCTCTCCCAAGAAGAATCCTGCCGGAAATTTCGCAACGCATCAAATCCTGCACAGTACGCGATTCACATCAGCCACAACGTACGGATTACGTCTCTGATCGTCTTGCCGTGGTCCTAAATTTGAATCCCGTAGGAGTAGCATTGCGTTTTAATGAGAATTTCGTGTCCTCAACGTCAGCTGTACCTTAATAGTCTCCTTCTACACGTCTCTATAGTGAAGGCACTGTATTCGATACAAAAGATTCAATATCGAGATTTTAACGCCAATACATGTTTCGAGACACCTTAAATCAAACATATTATATGTGGTGCATTCACATGAGTTTTTCTACCTCTTCTGCAAACAAACTATTCTTAGAAAAAATTATTTTTCTATCTACATCATGCTAAACGAGATAAATATTAACCAATGGTATTTCAGCTTAGTTCCTTATAAGCACAAGGGAATTAAGGGAACGTACCAGGCTAAAGCGATAGTCAAATATTTTAAAAGTCAATATGTGAACAAGCTCAGGTCGTCTTGCATTTCCAGAAAAACAAAAGAGATGAAACTAATAGTGATGTATAGTGTATAGTGAAGGTATTGCATTCCAATAAAAAATTGATACCGAAATTTCAACCAAATAAATACATGTTTTGATACCCTCTGAATCCAAAAAAACAGGCAATGGTCTGCGTGCATGTCTGTGGACAGCATAGCTCAAAACCGAAAAGTCCGTTAACACTAAACTTAATATTTAAGTTCAGTATCTTGAAAGGATGTGAATCGCAGATTTTAAAAATATCCCCCACCCCGGTCTATCCTTTTTACGGAAAAAATTCGAAAATTTTTGTTTTATCAAAAATTACTAACTATTTTGATTAAAATCTCGAATATTTAAGATATTTATAGGTCAAATATAATGTATATCTCGAACTTTCTGGAAATAGCATGTGCAGACCTCTTTGTTCTGGATGATTTTTTTCTGAATTATGACAAAAACTTACTTCACAAAAATGTAGATCATCTTTAAACACACACTTCATGGCATATATATTTCTTCATATGTATATATTATTTTTCAAGGATTTGACCGCTTTCGAGATATTTCTTATTACTGTTTTCAGTTTTAAAATACTTTCTCATATGAGAACTTGTCAACTCCTGGCCACGCAAAGAATCAGATTTCAATCCTATAGCAAATACATTTTAAAACATTTGACACTCTATTTAGCTTAGTCTATTCCCTATTTCCCTTATACTTGAAAGAACTAATTAATAATATCGTTTCTGCTAATGTTTATCTCGATTAGCATGAAACAAAATAATTTATTAACAGTAATTTTTTTACAGAGATGTAGAGAAAGTCATGTGAATGGAGCACATCAAAATTTTACTATATCTACATGAACTGTGTGCATGGTGTAGTGAAGTATGTATTTCACCCAAAAATTCGATACGAGCTTTCAACAGAAATAATACGTGTTTGAGAACCCCTGAATAAAAAAAAGTCTGATTTATTGTATTCAAATGACTTCTTCTACCTCTTCTACATGCAAACTATTCTTAGAAAATATTCTTTACCTACATAATGCTAACGAAATCAACATTAACCAATGGACTTGCTACCTAGTTCCTTGTAAGCAGTAGGGATTTAAGGGAATATATCAGGCTAATGCGATAGTCCAATCTTAAAAGTCAATCGATATGTGAACAAGTGCGTTTCGCTTTGCATTTTCAAATAATAAAAGGGGTAAAAAGAATAGTGATATGTAATATATAGTGAAGGTATCGTATTCCATTCAAAAATTCAATACCTAGATTTCACCAGAAATTCATGTTTTGAGACACGCCGATCTCAAAATAGGCATTTTTTTGGAACAGGTCAGGTAGAAGTGAGTGTGTGTGTGTCATTTAAGTTTAGTTTCTTCGAAGAATGCGAAACGAAGATTTTCAGGAAAATCCCACCACACCAAACTACACTTAACTTGAAATTGTTTTTTCAAAAACTTTCATTTTCTCAAAAATGGAAAAAGATTTTGATTAAAAATTGTTAATGGAAGATATCGAAAGGAAATAAAAAAGATTAGATCTTGAATTTTCTGGAATAGCCTCTAAACACCTTTTTATTTTGGATGAATTTTGCTGAATTTTGTATAAGGGTAAACCATAACAGACAGAAACTTCCTATATAAAATATCTATATCTGGTTAAAACACTTAATTTAAGTGATATCAATATTTTTTGTGAAGTTGACCATTTTAGATATAATTATAACTTATTTCAGGTTTAAAATATTTTTAACTTTGCTGATATGGCAATTTGTTAACTCCTGGTCATGCAAGGAAAGGTATTTTAGTCACATACCATCAAGATTTTAAAATATTTGACTATCGCTTCGGTGTGTGTGTCTTAAACGATAAATCAAAAATGTCAAGTCTCTTACATACCAAACTTGGTATTTTAGTTTAGTATCTTCCAAGAATCTGTGATAAAAATTTGCAGCTAAATCCCCCTATTTCAAACTACCCTTTAAGTGAAATATATTTAAGACATTCTATTCTCTTAAAATATCTAAGGACTTTGATTAAAAGATATTACATAACAAATAAAATGAATTACTAGAATTTTTTGGTAATATCCCCTAAAATGCTCTTAATTCTGGATGAATTTTCATAGTTGAACCGTAGAAGGCAAATAAAAACTTGCTTCACAAAAAATATTTATTTTGTTAAACACACAATTAGGTCATGGTTTTTTTTCTTTTTGGACAATTAACCACTTACGAGATATCACTTATTATTTTAAATGACATAAATTTTTCTCAAACGGGAATTTGTCATTACTGTTTCTTTTGTTTTACTCCTGAATATGTAAAGAGAACCGAATTTCAATCTTCCGGCTTTTAAAGCATCTCACTTTCGCTTTGGCCTAGTGTATTCGATTTGTTTCTTATACTTATAAGTAAGAAATTAAAGGCAGTTTCTGTTAGATATTTTTATCTAGCTCAGTTAGGTGCTGGCTTAACTCTCTTTTCTCTTTACGATTTTGTTAATCACAATCAGTTTTGTAATTTTAGTTTTTAGTTTTCTTACTGGTGTTACTAAAGGATGTACAAGTACAGAAATAAGAACACATAAATTTAAAAAAAATGCTGGATAACAAACTCATGTGTCAAAGATATTCGTTTACATTCTAAATAATACTGTTTATTTCAATATGCATTCGTAACACCAGTTACACACTGGTTTCGAATGAGGAACGTCTTTTTTATCATTATAATTTTTCTTAATTCCAATTATTTTCCTATTTTTTTAGTATTTAGTTTTTTTGTACTGGGGCTACTTAAGGATTAAAGTTATCTTGAGCTCCTAAAATATAAGTTTCTTTTAAGGATAAAAAAGATAGAATAATAAATTCTAAAATGTCTTCACATGTAACTTTCTTTGGTCACTGTATTTCATTGTCTTAATGTTATTACTGGAAATATTCCTCATTACATGTTTATGTCGAATAATACTTATTTACTTCACATAAATGTCTTCAGAGCCATTTCCAGAAAGTTTAGGACATACACTTGTTTAACATGAAAATATCTTAAATATACGGCGTTAATCAAGACCCTTAGTGAAATTTTTGAGTGAATCAAAATTTTCGAAAAGGGTAGTTTGGGGTGGGGTTATTTTATTTAAAATCTCCTTGTCGCATCTTTGGAAGATACTGAACATAACTACCAAGTTTAGTATTTAACGAGTTTTTCGTATTGAGCAATGATGTACACACACACACACATATATATATATTCAGAAGTCTCAAACTCTGTTTTCGGTGAAATCTCAGTATCAAACTTTTGAGTAGAATACAATTGCTTCTGTATCTACTATATACATTGTACATACGTGTTAGAGAAATTAAAAATACGTAATTGCTTCGCTAGATCCCCCTGCTTACTATTGAACATATTTTGTAACCTTTAAAAAACAACAAAAATAATAGCAATAATAATAATAATATGAAAAGATCAGGTTGTTTTCAATCTGCTCCAAAACATTTTGTGTATATCTCTGTTAACACTCCTTCAAACAAACACATTCTGAATTTGTTTTCTCTTTTTGTTTCATGTCTGTGCATTTTAACTACTGTCAATTTTAGTTACTGTCATTATCAAAAAATATGTACTTAAAATAACCCAGACTTATTAGCTAATTACATATGTAACACCCTGGCTTATTATATATTAATGATGTCACACATCACCACTTTAGAATCTCTGCATTATACGCAAATAAATTGAAATTTCAAGCGCATGCGCGAGGGATTCTACCACCCCCTTCCAGGCAGCACTTCTGACCAGAGGCGGCTGCAGATGACTGAAAGCATTGTCTTGTTGTGAACTATTAACGTAGCCTGCAGATTTGCTTTAATAGTATATGAAAATTAGTTACGTACACTATAGTTTTGTTGACAAAAATGTAATATTGTTTTAATTATGGGTTAAGGGTTTTTATTATGCAATACGTATTACCCTTTATTGTTTTACAGGTTACAAATTTTAAAATTCTTGTATAGAAAATATTTTAATTATGTATTTTACCCTGATATAAGGAGAAGGCACAGACAACCATCGATTTGCTAAGCTCGAATCATTAAAATAAAATTTGGTGTGTTCATTTACATACTTTTCTCTAATCATCGAGTATTTTTAATTAGTTTCTACAAACTATTCTTATTAAAGCTTATTTTTCTATCTTTTGCATGTTAATCGAGGTAAACTTTTCAATAAATAGTTTCATTGCATATTTCTTGTACATATGTACAATGGAACTGCAGGAAACTAAATCGATAGTCAGATGTTCAAATACGAATCGTATTATCCTGAACTTCAAATTTCATAGTTACTTGCATGATATCGCAGAAACAATTGAATTATGAGAGCACTAAAAGAGAAACGAATTGGTGAAAAGCTCAAACAAATAAAATATTTCTTGAAAATGGCTCATTCCACAAAAATTATTTGGAAAAAAAATTGGTTGTTTTACAGACTTACATTATTGTAGAACTTTATTTGTGTATGTGTGTGCATTCATGTCTGTCTGTGTCTGAACAAATTAGCTCAAAAAGACAAACTGAAATATATACAAAATTAATATTTAGCTTCATTTATTTCCAAAAATGATACATGAAAATTATCAACAAAGTCCACATGCCTAAAATACTCTTCACATGTAATATGTTTTGTAATTTTATATCTTCTTATAACATTCTAGGGATTTTAAATAAAATGATATTTAAGAATTTTACAGGAGAAATAAAATATTGCATTTTCTCGGGATATTTATTATAGCTAAATAGAAGACAAATTGGAAAACATATCTGGCTTTCCTCAAACTATAGATTTCAAATATCCACCAGAGAGAATATACTGAGGTACATTTGGAAAAGTTAAGAGTGAAATTAAGTTTAGGAGCAAAGTTTAATTTTTGGTCATCATTAGCACTAGACTTCAGAATTGTAGGTCCTTAAAAGTCAGTATTAGGTATCTATAATAGATTCTGAAATTATAACCACAGGCACGAAAGACATAGTTTAGGAACAATAAATGCAATTTCCTCAGGCAAAACATCCAATTTTTTGTTTACAAATGTATTTCAAGTTTTTAAAAATGCAAATCAAAATGTGAGCATTAACACTGTATAATATTAAAAAGCATTAAATCCACAAATTATTACATCTTAAGTCATGAATTGATTGCTTGCAACACATAATATAACCTTAAAAATTGAATACAAGACCTCTCAACGCTAAGTAAATATATCATAGTGGATATGCAGCGCAGACTAGAGCTCTATTATTATAATGTAAATGACACCAGCAAACTGCTAACATCAGAACACAATATATCATTAAGAACAGCAATGTAAAGGAAATACATTTGAAAAGCAAAACGGAAATCGTGAAGAAATCTTTCGAATAACTGCACATGAACAGTTAATGAAGAAGATCAGGTATGGGAATTACGCCATTTGAAAGGGATTTCGGCCGTACTGCAGTCACCAACCAATACCAAAGGATGACAGACTTACAGTGTGCAAATATTCTGTTTCTATTTCTACAAAACGCAATAATCTACCTTCTGAAGCGTTCAAAAGCCATCCTCCTTTTCCTTTTCCCATGATGTCCCATTCTTACAATCAGATATTTGAATAAAACTAACTCAATTATATTAGAATTGTATTTGCTGCTGCTGTGTGTGTGTGTGTGTGTGTGTGTGTGTGTGTGAACCGACAAGCTCGGAACATACACCTGGCGATAAAACCATGGCATTAGAATAGCTAAAACAAAAGATAAAAACCAGTAGAAAGAACTATCACCAAGTTAAAAAATCTGATGTGTTCCATTCACATGACTTTCTCTACTTCTGTGTAAAAATTATTGTTAAAAGCTTATTGTTCTATTTACTGTATCCTAATCGAAAAATTAGCAAAAATAGTCTCATTACTTCCTTGTAAGTAGAAGCGAAATATGGGAGTATCATAGGTTAAAGTGAAGTCAAAGGCTGGTTACTGGGTGACTGAAGTTCCTTTGTATGGACACGATTTGACAAATTCCTGTATGAGAAAAGTACAAGTTTTTAAACCTAAAACCAAAAACCAGGAATATCTAAAAAACGATCAACTCCTCGAAAAAAATGTATATAACATAAATTGTGTGTTTGAATGTGCTCTACAATTTTTGAGTGGTAAGTTTTTGTCCATTTCTTACGGTTTAGCAGTTATACAAAATTTCGTAAAATTCATCCAGAATAAAGTAGTCTTCAGATGCTATTCCCAGAAAATTCAAGAGATACATATTATTTGCCAGGTAAATATCTTTAATATACAATATTTTTAAAAAAATCGTTACAGCCATTTTAAAGAAAATCAAAATTTTCGAAAAAAATTCCATATAAAGGGTGGTTGGGGTTGGGGGGATTTTCTTTAAAATCTTCGTGTCGCATCCTTGGAAGATACCAAACTTAAATACACGGACCTTTTTCCTAAAATGCTTTTTTTTTGGATTCAGGGGACCCAAAACTTGTATTTCCGGAGAAATCTCGGTATCGAATTTTTGGGTGCATTACAATACCTTCTCTATACACTATGTGCATAGTACGTGTAGAGAAAGTAAAAAGCTGCACAACTCGGAAAGCAGATGCTGTTGTGATTCAGTCGATGAAGTTTTGTACTCTTAGTAAATAGTTAGGCAGTGCCGGGGCCACGTGGTTAGACCGCTCGCCTCCCATTTAGGCATCCCGGGTTCGATCCCAAGCGCCCGCAAGTGGGATTTGTGGTGTACGAAGCGGTATTTAGGCGGGTTTCTCCGGGTTCTCCGGTTTCCTCCGCCACTCATTCCACCAATTACTCCATCATCTCCTTCCTATCACTCATTTCGCTTGCATTTCATATCATACACTTCCTCACGCTCATACCTTACTAAGAGTCGAACACTCGTTCCAGGTTCTACATTCTGTGGTTTAGTGGGGTTGGCTTCCCGACATGCTTCTGGTTCCTAGGCGTTCGATTGTAAATCCTAGAGAGGGGTGTCAATTCTAACTAGGGGGAGAGTAGGCTGACTAAGGAAAGGTTAATAGTTATCACTTGAAATGAAATAGCGTTTTATTTATGGACGTTATTTAACTACTGTGGTTCTTTGCGTCCCATTCTATAATAGGCGTGAAAAACCATTTAATTTGCTCAGAGGCCTCTCTATCAGGTTTAAGGTTCTTTTACGTGCCGTAAATCTAGGACACGAGACCAACGGCTTTTCTTTCCTCCCGAAGGAAGCTATGCTAAGAATTTTTACGCCCAAAAAATCCATCGTTCTCCGCTGGGTTTAAACCCGCGACCTTGGGTATATGAAGTCAGCATGGTAACCATTAGACTACGAGTTAACATTTGTCAATGTAAAATCGTACATCGTAATCTTAGACATTGCAAACTTGGTACTATGAGTTTAACATCTGGAATGTTTTTATTTATCTATTTGTTGACATATTTAACAACTTGTAAATGTTACTATGGATGAAGTAATATTGTTAATATTAATAATAAGGATGATAATAACAACAATAGGGGTCTGAATGGAATTCATCAGATTTGTTGCAGTAATTGTTTCAACCCTCTTTTTCTAGGTTAGCCTGATTTTGTTTTTTACAACCATATGATGATTAAATATACTTATTTTGTTAATTTAACTTCACCATAATCTCATCTGGTAGTTGAGAAGAGTTGTCTATGAACCCCTATTCTGAATTTGGGGATAAGGCCCTATGCATCTAAGATTTACCGACATCATTTATTATACTCCTACCCTATGCGCCTCCGGAACGCATCCCGGACTCCTCCATCTATTTACTAATTGACGCCGGGTGTCAGCGTCCGTAACGTGATCCCAAGAATGCCCCTGATGCACTGCAATATAAACAGCGCAAAAAGAGCCTTTTCTGCCATATATGCGTTCCGCCTGAAGCACTATAAATTCGGATTTGAACATTAATCCTGATCACGATTCGGAATCAGCCAATGGAACAGAGATCCGTTCACGTGAGGCATTGATATTGATTTAGTATGAATACTTGATGTGGTGTAATTTACTAATGTTGACTACCGTAGGTATATATATCCAGGGGAAAAGTTTTACTTCGAGATTAAGCAAAATGTGTATACCTACGGTCCTGCTTATGCCCCCGATGTATTTCACTTTCGAGATTATTTGGAAAATCTGATGTGTTACTTTTGTTTGACTTTCTCATCATCTCTGTAACAAACTATTGTTAAAACACTTATTCTTCTATCTCATTCATGATAATCGCGATAAACATTAGCACAAATTGTCTTATTACTGCTTCCTTGTAAGTAGACGGGCAAAATTCTAAAGTGTTCCATTCACATGATGCTCTGTAAACAAACATTCTAATCAAAACATTAATCTGTTATCTACATCATGCTAATCAAGATAAGCATAAGGAGAATTAGTTTTATTGCTAGCTTCCTTGTATGTAGAAGGCAAATAAGAAAATGCGCAGGCTTAAGTGATAGTCTCATCCTTTAAAAGCCGGTCAGCATGTGAAACGATGGAAATTACAATCTGTTTGGTTGTCAGGAGTAAAAAAAACGAGAAATGAGAAAACAGATGCCTTCCCGTTCTAGAAAAGTTTAAGCGCCTTCAAATTGAAATTAGTAATCCGGAATGTCTCGAAAAATGTATAAAATGTATATATCTTAGAAAAAAAATCCAGAATGAAGAGATCATCAGAGGCTATTCCCAAAAAAATTCAAGACATACATTTCCTTTGTCATAAAAATATCTTATACACCATTGGTTGTGGGGTTACCTTAAAGAAAGAAATGTTCCTACCGCATTCAACAACCCGACAACAACTGAAAGATGCTATCTCGAAACAAATTGCTAATATTCCAAGACATCATCTGCAAAATGTTGTGCATGGAGTTGCAGATAGATTGTACAAGAGAATGTAGGACATCTCCCCAGTGTTTTATAAAACCCCAATTTTTGCATAGCATGTAACTTCTTTTGTTCTTTTTTCTTTTTTCCTATCTCAAAGATTGTAATAGTTATAATGGCTTAACCCTACATTTTTAAAAAAAAACTATAGTTTAAATGGAAGTGTGTGCAACTGGCCTATGATATTTCTACACTAATATTTCCTAATAACTTTGTTTTATCACTTGTTGAAAAAGTGTTCCCTTACAACAATTTTTCTTCAATTTATTTCAAAACTTAGGTATACGTTCTTTGAAGTTTGGCGAGATCTAAGGAACCCTTAACATAAATTGCTGTGTTTTGGATTAGAAATTTAATAATTTTTAATGAAAGATTTTTATATCATTAAAAGATTTTTATAACATGTTAATGTTACAAATAATAAAATATTTTAAATAACTATATTCGAGGAAAATGTGCAAAATTTTATATTTTAAAGATTTGAAATATCCATCCGGTGGAGTATTTTACCTAAGGTAAACTTTTCTTTTTTTTAAAAAAAAAAAGATCTCTAAAGTTAGATACATAAAACCATCAAAGTTTAAATTATGCTGAATAAATTCTTAATAAAAACATATTAACTTAATTGGTTGATCTGTGCAAAATTATAAATTTTACATTAGACAAAGAAAATTTCTGCGTAGATAAAATTGTAAATACATGATCTTTTATTTAAATTATTTTATGCTAAAGACATAATTTTATTCATAAAAGAGGGTGGTGCGAAGTAAAAGCGAGAGAGAAATTTACAAAAAACACACGCAAGCATTTAAATATGTTATTTTATTGTTCATATATTTAGTTATCGAAGTATTACAGTCATTGTGAGAAATATGACATATAGAAATTGTGCCATAGAAAAAATTAAAATATATCGTTTACAAAGGATTCTAAAAGCTCTCTTTTGACAAGACAAAAAATATTTTTTCCTAAATTATTGACAACTTCAAAAATATTAATATGTAACTAGATTTTCTTTTAGGAATTCCTTAAAATAAGAAATAGCTATACATTTTTGCGACTTAACTCTGGCAGGAATAAGGCAATTGTGTCTTTTAGTTTCGATCGATATCACTGTTCTTTACGTAAAGAAAACATGCCTAAAGTTATACTATCGATTAAAATCCGGCTATAATAGAATTTGGAACAAAATAGTGGCATTATCAATAATAATAATAATAATTTTCTTTTGACTTTTAATCTTACTAAAAATGATTTTCATTTAATATACTTACCATTCGTCGATTGAACTTATAGAAACGTCCGAGATACACAACCGAATAGGGCACACGAAAACAGGGAACACCACCAGAAACACCAACGGATCTAGAATTCAAAAGAAAAATATCACATGTTAAATATATGTGTTAAAATAATACAACATTTGCTACATATTCAGCAAAAAAGTATTCTTAGAAAAGTTTATTCCACTATCTGCTGTATGCTAATCCAGGTAACCATTACCAGAAGTGCATTTATTAATTAACATTTCCATGTAGTTACAAGAAAAATAAGAAATAAACATTAAATTAAAGTGACATCAAATCTCTCAAGATCTGGTTTCTATGTGATGATTTCTCTAATGCTGTTCACTTTGCATGTCTAGGATGAAAATACGAGGACCGTTTTTTTTTCAGCAACCGATAGGCCATAAATGGAAGACAAGTTCATAGAAAAAAAAATTATCTTATTAATAAAAGTTTTGTACACTTATGGTTACTTTTCAACATAATCACCGAAAAGATTGAGGAATTAGTCGTACCTGTGCACAAGCTTTGCAATACCACTTTCAAACAATATTGCCGCCAATGATTTCAAATGAGCATTGACGTTGTTTTGAAGATCTTCATTGGTTTGAAAGTGCTGCCCTCATAGCCACGTCTTCAGTTCAGGGAAATGGTGAAAGTCACAGGGTGCCAGGTCAGGACTGTACTGCGGATGATCGAAAATGTCCCATTGAAATTGTTCAAGGAGCCGATGGGTTGTGCCAGCAGTGTGTGTGGACGAGCGTTGTCGTGGATCAACACAATTCCTATAATCAGAATTCCTCTTCCTTTGTTTTAAATGGCTCTCTGCTAACGTCGTAAAGTACGAAGATCTTCAAAACAACGTCAATGCTCATTTGAAATCATTGGCGGCAACATTTTTTTGAAGCGGGTATTGCAAAGCTTGTGCACAGGTACGATAAATGTCTCAATCTTTTCGGTGATTATGCTGAAAAGTAACCATAAGTGTACAAAAATGTTAGTATAAAATAATAGTTTTCTATGAACTCGTTTTTATTTATAGCCTATCGGAAGTTGAAAAAATTGCCCTGGTAAGTAATTAATTACTTACCATTTGAGGAAAGTATTAAGTATTGTAAAATTGAAACCAATAACAAGAAATATCTTGGCAATGTTAACTAACTCTTCGAAAAATGTTTTCAACATAAATTGGTTTTTAGATGAGATTTACATTTTAAGTTTTGCAAGTTTTTCTATCTCTTACGGTTTACCAGTTATGCAAAGTCATCCAGAATAAAGATGATTTCAGAAGTTATTTCCAGGGAATTCAGGATGTACGTTTCCTTTGTTTAAGTATCTTAAGCATAGTATTTTAATGAAAAAATTTAGCAGTTTTGGGGAAAATCATAATTTTAGAAAAAAATTCAATGTAAAGGGTACCTAGAATAGGAGGGTTATATTGGAAAATCTTCTTGTCTCATTCTTGGAAATACTAAATTAAATATCAGTTTGGTACTTGAAGAAATTTCGTTTTAAGTTGTGCTTTTCACAGACACACGGATACTACGCACACGTAGCCTTGAAAGCGCAATTATATTGCAGAATAGCCAGAGAAAGACATGTAATGGAACGTAAAATCTTTGTAGTTTCTCTACACATACTATGTACATAGTAGGCAGAGAAGGTATTGTATTCCATCCAAAAATTCACTGTAGGGATTTTACTGCACATATACACTTTGAGGTATCCTAAGTCGTATAAAAAATTCCGCATGTGTGTGTGTGTGAGCGTATGTGTAGACAGAATAGCTCAATACCAAGCTTAGTATTTAAGTACAGATCTTCCAAGGTTGCGAAGAAGATTTCAAGAAATCCCCCCCCCCCCGAACTTTTCTTTACATAGAAATGCTTTGATGCTTCTGAAAAATGGCTCAACCGATTTTGATTAAAATATCGTATGTTAAATATATTTATATCACAAATAAAGCATACATCTTGAAATTTCTGGGAAGAGCATCTGAAAACCGCTTCATTCTAGATGGGTTTTGTTGAATTTCCTTATCTGGTACACCGTAAGAGATAGACACTGTTTGCTACACAAAGAACGTGGATGTAGTTATAGTGCACAATTTATGTTATATGCATTTTTGTGCAGTTGACCACTTTGGAGATATAACTTCTTATTGGTTTCAATTTTAAACTGCGTAGATTTTATCAAATAGGAAATCACCTTTCCTTTTGTCTCTTTTTTTTTTCCTGCTAGCTGAGCAAACCGAAGCAAACTCCAATTGTTCATATAGCGACTTACCTTTTAAAGAAATGGCTATCGTTTTTTCCTGGTGTATTCTCTTATTTTACTTCTGCTTATAAGGAAGCAACCAATAAGACAATTTCTACTAATATTTATCTTTATTACCATTATTTAGATAAAAGAGTAATCTTCTGTGAAGTTATGTGAATGAAACACGTGAGATTTTTCTGTAATATACGACCTCTTCGGTGTCGAAAGTTCTGTTCAAGGATGGCACAAAGTTATTAAATAAAATCAAAATAAGAGAATTTAGGTACCAAAAGAGGGATTTCGAAAAATTTTTAGAGCAAAAACAATTGACAGAAAGCGTATTTCCCGAGAAGTAGCAATATTGAATGTTTGGTCCAAATACAATTACTTCCTTTTAGAGGTACAGAACCCTCAGAAACAAATATTATATCAGTATTGAAAAGGGAACGCTATTCAAATGTTGGTACTCCAAGTCTCACTGACCAAATACCAGGCATAGATGATGCTCAATATTACGTGCTATTTTCATTTATACATTTGATGGAACCGGCAGAGTCAGCATAAAAGCAATATATGACCTTTTTCAGGAGGAATTTAATAAAGAGCCACCAACAAAGCGTACGGTATTACTCTTGGCGAGTAAATTTCATGTAACTGACTGACTTTTAGGACAAAAGAGCGTGGAGAAGAAAGGAAAAAAACAAAGCTACAGACAATGCTGGTTACATTCAATAAACTTCACAATTTTCAAATACAACTCTAACGATAGATAGCTAAGAAGGCTTGATTTTTCTTAAATACTAGAACCCTGAGGAGGATCAATGCGAGCCCTAGTAATCAAATACAGTATTTAATAGTATTAGTATATTGCGTACTAAGAGCTATAAGCTATACGTATCAGGTCGAGAATGCATATTGGGAATACGAGGCCCGCAGGATCAAGTTTTCTCAAGCATTCGAGATCTGATAAGTAACTTACAGTTCGTGGTTAGCCAATTACTTTTTGAAATACTTGGAAAAACTGTAAAAAAAACAATAAATCAAAATTGCTTTTCAATCTGAGAAGCAGAAAAAATCTGATGTGTTCCATTCACATGACTTTCTCTACATCTCTGCAATAAATCATTTTTAAAAAGTTTATGCTTCTATTTACTTCATGCTAATCCAGAAAAAAGTATCAGAAATAGTCTTATTTCTTGCTTACTTTTAGGCAGAAGTGAAATAAGGAATTACCATAGATTAAAGTGATAGTCAAAAGCTGGTTGCTATGTGACTGAAGTTCCTTTGTTTGTATGGATACGAGTTCACAAAATCCTGTATGAGAAAAGTATAAGTTTTTATAACTGAAAACAAAAACAAGGAATATCTAAAAAACAATCAACTCCACGAAAAAAATATGTATAACATAAATTGTGCGTTTTAAAGTGCTCTACATTTGTGGTAAATGTTTGTCCATCTCTTACGGTTTATCAGTTATGCAAAATTCCGTAAAATTGACCCAGAATAAAGTAGTCTTCCAGAGGCTATTCCCAGGAAATTCAGAATATACATGTAAATATCTTTAATATAAGATATCTTAATCATAATCGTTAGTGATTTTTGAGAAAATCAAAGTTTTCGAAAAAAGTTCTATGTTAAGGTAGTTTGAGCTGGGGGTATTTTTCTCAAAATCTTCGCGTCACATCTCTGGAAGATACTAACCTTAAATACCAAGTTTGGTATTTTACGAATTTTCGTTTTTGAGTTATCATGTTCACAGACACACGGACAGGGACACGGACACGGACCTTTTTCTGAAAATAATTTTTTTTTGAGAACTGGGGACCCTAAAACATATATTTCCGGTGAAACCTCGGTATCGAACTTTTTGGTGGAGTGCAATACACTTTCTATACACTATGTACATAGTACGTATAGAGAAATTAAAAATGAATTCTCGGTGTGAACAAATGAAAGGCTACATCTTAATTATATAGACAGATCGTTCTTTTTCACTCTTTTGTTAATGAATTTTACAACACATTCTCTGCTTGAAGTAGCACATGTCTTGAGTGTTACGTCATTTGCTAATTGTACTGTAAGTATTGATGACCTCTAAAACCCTTACTGTAAGTATTAAAGTACTTGTTGGCATGACAATTACAAATGAATTGTAAATTTAGCTTACATTATCAAAAATTATATATTATGTTCAGAATTATGAACTTACATATCAGGTATTTCAAAAGTTAATTAGCAAGCATTCATAAGGGGTATCCATTGATAAAATGTTTCATCTTACTGGTATTTCTTTCCAGTACAACTTCCTAAACAAGAAAGTTGAAAAGGAATACAATGCCTACGGCTTATGTTGATTTATGCAGATAAGCATTGTAGTAAAATTATTAGTTTTATAATATTAACTACTGATAAAAATTGCAATGACAGCACTTGTGTATAATAAATTTGATTTGTTTCATTCTTTTGACTTTCTCTGACGACTTCCATTTGAGAAAAGTTTAAGCGGGTTAAAATTAAAACCCACAACAGGCAATATTTTCAAAATGGTTAACTCTCCAAATATGTATGCATAAGGCATAAAGGCCACGCCATGGCCGAGTGGTCAGACCATTCGCCTCTCACCTAGACGCCCGAGTTCGATCCCAAGTGACCGCATGTGAGATTTGTGGTGGACACAGCGGCGCCGGGCGGGGTTTCTCCGGGTTCTCTGATTTCCCCCGCCATTACATTCCACCGGGGCTCCATCTTCATGCAATATCAGTGTTATCGCCTGCGGTGCCAGAGCAGTAAAAGTGGGCGTTAAACACTACAAAAAAAATAGCTTAATAATGTGTTTTGACGGGATATATAGTTTTTGTGTGGTAATTTTTTTCTATTTCTTACTGTCTACCAGAAACACAAAAGTCATCCAGAATTAAGAGCTCTTTAGAGGCTTATTCTTAAAAAATATGGTATATTAATGAAAACCGATAGAGCATGTAAGGGATTGTTTCGGGTGTCAGAATTTTCTTGAAAATGTTCGTGTCACGTCCTGCTGAACTTATTAACAACTTTTCGTTTTTGAGTTTTGTTGTCCAGACACACACACACATTTTTCTAAAAATGTATTTTTCAATACAGAGGAATCAAAACATATATTTTCGGTGAAATCTCCGTACCGAATTTTGGGTTGGGATACAATACCTTCTCTATCCACTATCCACATTGTACATGAGTGCTAAAGGAGATAAAAAGCCACAGAAAATGTAGGTTAGGTTCAATAAGCTTCACAATTTTCAAATAAAAGCTCGGCGATGGGTAGCCGGAAAATTAGGCCTTAGGAGACGTGATTTTTTTTACCTACTAGAACGCCTAAAGAGTGTCGATTTGAACCCTATAAATAAAAGCTTATTCACATGACATTCTCTACATATTCTGTAACAAACTATGCTTACAAAACCTTATTCCTCTATCTACTTCTTAGTAATCGGGATAAACATTAGCGGAAAATGTCTTCTTTTTTAATACACGTTTATTCATTAAAATATTCTATTACATTTATAATATTACATGTTTGATTAGCTGTGTTTAACACTTGTTTTTCATCACAAATATTTTTCTAATCTTGTTATTTTTAGTTTAAGTGTGGTTAAGTCACTATTTTGTTTTAGATTTATAAACTTTCTAGGTTTATAGCATTCATATACTCAATTTTTTTTTAGAAACTGTACTAGTGCTTGTTTAACTTCTGGCCATTTTCCTCCATTCTCTCTAATTTGTGTCATTTTTTTCTTTGGTTGTTCCCCATGTTTTAGTCGTATAGTATGTGATCTGTTTTGTTCATCTTCTACAGGTTCAAATAGAGTCGTCAATTATGTGGAATCTATAATAGTACGTCCTGAGTCTTCCATATCCTGTTAGCACGGGAGTGAGATTTATTTCTTCATTCTAATCGCCTTGCTATGTTAAGATAATATTGTTTCGTCTCCTGTCCTTTTGTTGTGTTTTCCCATTATATTTCCATTTCCTTAATATTCTTCTCGTAATGTTTTCCTATTTGCGTTTTTGGGTATCTTGTTATATCTTTCAATTGTGACATTTTTTGCCTTATTTAGCAAATTTATCTGAAATTTCATTACTGTCTCTTCTAATGTGTGCTTTTATTCATTGAATTTCTAATGTTCATTCTTTATGAACTATGTCGTGTAGCTTCTATCAATTAGTTGTAATTTTTGGTGTTTTGTAATGATTGTAGTGTGATTTCACTATCAGCATGAATTGCTAAAAGTCTTATTTCTTAGTTTTTTCTATATTCCTTCTATTTATTTAATTCCCTTTTTAACATAGTTTCCTGCAGAGAAGTTTTCAAGAGTCTAAAGCTTTTAACGCTATATTTGCTTTGCTTATTTGAGGTAATAATTTTGGCCAGAACTAAATATAATATTACTAGACTGACTATCAAATACACAATTATGAACCAATACCAAATAATAATTTGCATTCTCATTCCCATAGGACTGCACTCTTATAACATTAAATCAACTTTATAGCCTGTTACATTGATAAGAAACCGTGAGAGGAAATAAAATATATACATTAAATAGAATATTATAAAAGAGCTAAAGAAAAAATGTATACATTAAGAATCTGTGTACCAATGAACTATATTATTAATATAAGTGCTAAATTATATTGCACTAAAATGTTTTAATACCGTAGACGTAGTTTAATATCTTTATTTTATTTCAAATACTTACTTTTTACAATATATCTAGTTTTATATATCATGTAATTGAGTTATGGGTTGAAGAAATAAAGTAAAGTGTGAAGTGCTAGAAGGGAAATATGGGAATACACCAAGCTAAAGTCAAGATATAGTAAAATCTTCTAGAAGCTGGTTGCTGTGCGATTAAACTCTTCTTTTGTTTGTATTTTTGTTTTTGTTTTTTGCACATCAAGGAGTTGAAAAATATGATGTGTACCATTCACATGACTTTCTAGACATCTCTGAAACAAATTTTTAAAAAAACTTATACTCCTATTTACTTCATGCTAATCAGAAAAAATTAGCAAAAATAATATTACTTGCTTCCTTGTAAGTAGAAGCAAAATAAGGGAGTAACATAGGTTAAAGTGATTGTCAAAAGCTGGTTGCTATGTCATTAAAGTTCCTTTGTTTGTATGGACAGCAGTTGACAAATTCAAAAAAGTGAGCTCCACGAAAATAATGTATATAACATAAATTGTGAGTTTTAACGTCCTCTACATTTTTCGTGCAGCAGGCTTTGTCCTCTCTTACGGTTTAGCAGTTATTCAAAATTCCGTAAAATTCATCCAGAATAAGGTACTCTTCAGAGGCTATTCCCAGAACATTCAAGATATACATTTTATTTGTCAGATAAATATCTTTAATATACGAAATTTTAATCAAAATCGGCAGAGCCATTTTTGAGAAAATCAAAATTTTTGAAAAAGTTTCATGTAAAGGGTAGATGGGGGTGGAGAATTTTTCTCAAAATCTTCGTCTCGCATCCCTGGAAGATACTAAATTTAAATACCAAGTTTGGTATTTTACCAACCTTTCGTCTTTGAGTTATCGTGTTCACGAACACACACACACGGACCTTTTTCCGAAAATGCTTTTTTTTTAGATAAAGGGGACCCTAAAACATATACTTGCGGTGAAATCACGGTATCAAATTTTTGGGTGGAGTGCAATACCTTCTCTATGCACTATGTACATAGTGCGTGTAGAGAAAGTAAAAAAGAAAAACGGAATGACAAACTTCCATTTGAGAAAAGTATTTTAAAATTAAAACAAATAAGCAATATCTTGGAAATGGGTAACTGCACAAAAGTTGTATATGACATAAAATTCTTGCTTTATTGAGATCTACACATTTTGTGAAGTGAAATTTTGTGTATCTGTTACTATTTACAAGCTATACACAATTTACCCAAAGTGGAGAGATCTTTTTAAAATAGTGTTTTATCCGGGGGACCTCAAAACATGTATTTACAATGAAATATCGGTATCAAATTTTGGGTGAACTACGGTATATCCTGTATCTACTATGAACATACACATTATTTGGAAGAGAAAGCAAAAATACAGTATTTAATATAAGCACCCTATCGTCAAGTTATCATCAAAATGAGACATTAGCTCCGCACAATTCCGTCTTCTCATAAGAGGTGTCCATTGATACAATTTTTATCTTAAAACTCTCTACCTTCCTTTAATATAGCTTTCTAAAACAAATAATAATCTGATGGAGTGGTTCAACGCTAATGACTTAAGCCTTAAATTGATCAAGACCAACACAGCCCGGCTCGGTAGTGTGGGGGTAGCGTGTCTTCCACACGTTCAAAGAGATCACGAGTTCAAATCTTGCTGGGTGAGTTACCCCGATAAGGTTTTTGGGGAGTTTTCCCTTATTTTCATAGGATGAATGCAGAATAACTTTAAGCTCCATGGACGCTGAGATCATTTGAGTATTACTTTACCGACTTCATTCTACGTCTGATATGACCAACCAGGTTAAAAGAACGTTAAGCTAAGGAAAAAATGAAAAAATGCGGACAAGGATACTATTAAGCTTTTAGGAATTTATATTGATATCAGTATAACTTCAAATTGTCACACCAGTTCTTGAAGTCGTAAACTTTTTATAATAATATTTCTAACAAGAAGATTGAAACAGAAAGGTTTTAAACCCATTTTACTATTTCAATGTTTTATTAAACTATGGAATATTATTATGGGGAGCCAGTAGGGGAGCCAAGAATGTGTTTTATTGCAAAAGAAAACTATTTGTATTATTGGTAAAATACCCTTGAGAGATACATTCAGAAATCGTCTTAAAGATCCTATATTTTCAGCTGTAATACGTAATCATGTAATCTTCATGAATATTTTAATGACTAATCTTTACATAATGATGTACATAGTTATTATATATATAGAGAATACAGAAGCATATTATTAATACCATAATTACAGTAAAACACTGAATAATTATCCATTTCAAACTTTTTATCATTTTACCATCTTGCCTGTAAAATAGTTCTAAATTTTAATTTAAGTCAATTTTTAATTTAAGAGTGATTTTATGAGTTAAGTTTCGCAAATTCTATTAGAAATTGTATTTGTTCATTTACTGATAAAATATCTATCTAAATACAATTAAGTGCAACAAGGTATATAATGCCTGCTGCTACTGTTAATTTACAACCAGAAGTATTTTTCTGAAAGCATTATTATAATTTGTAATCGGTGATATAAACTTACTTGTCAATGATAATACAAAACTGATTTAGCGATGTAGTTTTTCAATTAAAATATTTATTGCATAATGAGATTAATGACCGTTTCAGACTGATTTTTAGTTACATATCAGCTATTCTGCTGATTTATAACTGTGAATTTTTTTTAAATTTTTGTCAACTTTTAACACAAATGCATCTAGAATTTTAGAACTAAAATATTTTCTATTTACGCTATTAAAATAATGCGATATAATTTGTGCAAGTTTCATTATTGTAGATGCTATAGTTTCAGAGAATATGGCACATTTGCAGAAAGTGATCCCAGGTCTCTATGCATTGCCAATATCACTTCGAATAACATAGAAAATGGAGGAAATTTGGCTAGCATAAAAGACCCAATGCTATATATATATTTTGTTTGTGGAAAAAAGTTATATAATAGTGAAGACACACGTTTTCTATTTTTTATGTTTTTTTAAATAAGATATTCTACAAATATTTAGTTAATTAGTAATATTACTAAACAGACTTGCTACGTGACATTTCAAACCAAATATTTTGGAGAAATAATCTACAAAAATGACTTTTTTAAAATATTTTCATTCCCAGTCTTCTTAAATTTTATGGTAAATTGTTCGCTGAACTGCACGGTTCCTAAAGTTTGGTTTTATTAATATTTTAATATAAACATACTGCCATAAATGCCGACGTTCAGAATTTCAGATTCTTTGGGAGATACAAAATGATTTGGGTTAAAGAAAAATTCTCCAAACCGGGAGTTGAACAAGAATTAAAAAGTCGATGAATCACAGTAGCTGTGAAACATAAATATACATTAGTTAGTTTTACATATGCACTACTTGGGTAGCTTTAGCTTCATATATATATTGATAAAAGATCTATTAGATAGGTGCATAAAGGCTCAGGGAATACAAATCTACAAAGTGTTACATTAACAAATTTATTCCTTTACTAATCAGAAACATTTGTATTTTAGGATGTTTCTAATATAGAAGAAAATTTAATTTTGTTTATATTTTCTCTTTTTCTAGCACGTATGTACAGTGTGCATTGTAGGTGGCGAAGGCATTGTATTTCACCCAGAAATTCTGTACCTAGATTTCACCGGGAGTATGTGTTTTGAGGCCTCTGAATTAAAAATCTGACGTGTACCGTTCACATGACTTTCTCTACATCTCTGCAACAAATTATCCTTAGAAAGCTTATACTTCTATTTATTTTATGCTAATCAGAAAAAATTAGCAGAAATAGTCTTATTACTTGCTTCCTTGTAAGTAGAACCAAAATAAGAGAGCACCATAGGTTAAAACGCTGGTTGTTATGTCAATGAAGTTCCTTTGTTTGTATGGACAGGAGCTGACAAATTCCTGTATGAGAAAAGTATGTTTCTCAAAGCAGAAATCAAAACTAAGGACGATGAACTCCACGAAAAAAATGTATATAAAATAAATTGTGTCTTTCAACGTGCTCTACATTTTTCGTGTGTTAAGTTTTTGTCCATCTCTTACCGTTCAGCAGTTATTTAAAATTCCGTAAAATTCACTTAGAGTAATCTTCAGAGGCTATTCCCAGAAAATTCAAAATATACATTTTATTTGTCAGGTAAATGTCTTTAATATACGAAATTTTAATCAAAATCGTTAAGAGCCATTTTTAAGAAAATCAAAATTTTCGAAAAAAGTTCCATGTTAAGGTTTGTTCGGGGGGGGGGGCTTCTCAAAAGCTTCGTATTGCATACCTGCAAGATAGTAAACTTAAATACCAAGATTGGTATTTTACCGATTTTTTGTTTTTGAGTTATCATGTTCACAGGCACTCTTGACACACGGACACACACATGGACCTTTTTCTGAAAATACTTTTTTTGGATACAGGGGACCCTAAAGCATATATTTCCGCTGAAATCTCGGTATAGAATTTTTGGAGGAGTGCAATACCTTTTCTATACACTATTTACATAGTAGTGTAGAGAACGCAATAAGTATTTTTTTTAAAAACAATGGCCAATGTGTATGTTTGTGTGTGTCTGTGGACAGGTAACTGAAATTTCTCAAAAATGGCCAACGATTTGATTAAACTACCTCATATTAAATATATTTACATGACAAAATGTATATTTTGAATTTCTTAGGAATAGGCTATGAAGATCTCTTCAAACTGTATGACTGATAAACAGTAGAAGACGGACAACAGCAAAAATCATGTAGATCTCGTCAAAACACATAATTTATGTCCTTTACATTTGTGTTGTGGAACTACCGTTTCCAAAATATTCTTTGTTTTTTGTTTCGGTTTTAAAATAATTACACCTTCCTTAAACATAAAATCGTCCGTGTTTCTTTTGTTTTATTTCTGGTCATTCAAGAAAGTATAGCGACAGCTTTTAAAACATTTGACTATCGCTTTAGCATGGTATATATTCTCTTATCGCGATTAACATGGAGTACAAAGAAGAATAATCTTGTGTAAAAAGTTTATAGCACAGTTAGAGAAAATCAAGTTATTTCTTGAATTAGTTAAATATACGTCCAAACTGTTAGCATTGTTTATACTTTGTTTATTCACATGGTTTGGTTTTAAAACATTTTAGAAATATTAGTTGCAATGGTATCTTAATTCCTTATAATCGCGAATATCAACCTTTCAAGCACTAAATACTAAGCTTACTACTTCCATACGCTTTACAATGATGAAACGTTCCCTTCATATTTAGAAAAACGGATCATAGAAGGTTAATAATCGAGATGCGTTTGTTCAGCTCAGTAAACACTCCGATTGAAATTCCTAAGAGCAATTATTGGAAGATTTTAAAAAAATACAATAAAACAAAGGATTGAATAAGTGGGATTAAAAACCTATTATCTGACAGATCGATTAAAATAATCAAAACAAAATAGATAGCTCTGGAATGAAATTGGATAAAGCATTAGAAATTATAAACCAAAAATAAGGCAGTATATGATGACCTCTTAAATGAAAGCATGTGTAATGTACACGGATTGCAGAAATACACAAAGAATGAAAAAAGAAAGATAGGGCTTGCTTATCTGGATACTTAAAAGTAGTGTTTATTTTAGTACGTATTTCTTTCTGTCTTAAAACACTGTACAGGCATATGACATCTTTGATATAAAACTGCATGATTACATACCTTGTCAATTAAAATTACATATTTAATTCAAAGCTTTAAAATCTAAAAATTCTTGATTTGTATATAAAGGATTTGCAACCAACCTTGCCTATACTGTGCATTTCAAGTTTTCTTACTTAGGTATCTAATATGTTCTGGCAGCTTATTGCATAGTTTGGAACCTAAAAACATAACTATTTTGACTATTTGACGATCTAAAATAAGGGATATTTACATTTTATTTTATTCCTTTATTATACTATTGCTTCTTAATTTTAGGCTTTTAAAAGATATGTGTACATTAACTAAAGTTTCTAAAATATAAAGAGTGCATACAGTTTAAAATCCAATCTCAATAAAGAGTGGTGTATAAGGGGTTGTTATCAAATTTTTAATTGTACTTATAATTTTCTTTTGTAAAAGAAAGATTTCATACATCTTATCAGTGCCTCCACAAGGAATTAAACTATATTTTTAATTGAATCATAAATGAAAATGCATATTTCTGGCATATTCAGGAGAAATTCACCCTCTCAAAATTTGATACTAATAATACTATGCTGAATATTCATTTTTCAGGTGCACATTATGAGAAGTCCAGGTTTTTTAAATATCAATATGAACTCTTAGATATTTAATATTAGACTGTTATAATTAGCTGAGTGAGTCTCACACTGTTTCGAGGTAAAAAACAGTACTAAAAAGAAAAAAAGATGTAATTATGATGGGTTATAAATATCTTAATATAGAAGGGAAATTTAAAATAAACAGGATGGGATTTCAATAAGTGTATTCATTTGAGCACAAAGTGTTGATCCAGTGTTTGCAGTTTTTATTTTTTTTTTATTATTTATTTATTTATTTATTTTGCCATTTTCCAAAAGTTATGTTTAAGCGGTAAATATCACGATGCTATTAGGATGGATATTATTTCCTGTCGCCATGTTCTATTGTTCTGGCCTCTTCCAGGTGGACTGATGTATGTAAACACAGCAGAGACGTAACTTAGGGGCGTTCAAAATATATTATACCATGGGATCTTAATGACAAAGCTATTAGTTAGCGGACAAAATATGGATTTTGTTATGCACATTGTTATCTACAAACACCAAGTTATTTGCACTTATCTCTTACCCTGTATGAGACTATGGTAAGACCGGTCCTGAGATATGGAGCCGAAATCCAAGCTGTCACGAAGAAAATAAAGCAGTTATATCAAACAGAAGAAATACATGTTTTACAGTTGATAATAGGGAGGACTAGAACAATTAGAATAAATAAGGATGTAAGGGATCAATGTGAAATTATCGATGTTAACAAATTTGTGAAAAAAAGAAAAAAGGAATGGAGTAAGCTGGGGAGTTTAAATCACTAAGAGGAAGTAGTATTGGAAGGCTGCAGAGAGATAGAGAGAAATCTGCAGTCAACATCTAGTGATTCTTTGGGATAAATCGTGAAGAAAAACAGTTGATAACTACATAAAATATCAAGAAGAAAGAATAGGAATAATTTTCTGCCATATCCAAATTTTTACGAAATAACAAATTTGATAGTAGATTTAGTATTTGCTGATTATTTGTAGGGGGAGAAAAAAATCATATGAAAATAATATGTTTTGCAGACAATTTGGTTGTCATCAGAAAGTGAATATGATATGCAGAAATTAGCAAGATTTAACTGGACGTCCAACAATTCAAATCGATACTTTCAACTGAAAAAAGGTCATTAATGATTTTTTTAATGTTCCATTTATTGCCAATAGTCATATCGGTAGCCTTTTACTTTTGGAACACACTATCAACCGGTGATATACAGTGCTCATCGGGTTTTATTTCTTTGGGATTTTGTTCGTTAGATCCCGCACACAGATGGGGTAGGGTAGCAAATAATCTTGGTAAGGAAAAATATTCCTACAATATAGTCGGAATCGAACCCGGGATCCCTCGCAAAGCAGATTCTCCGACTGAGCAACGGGACTAGCCCATTAATGGTGTCAAAGCACCCCTTAAGGTATAAATTGACTCAAGAAAAAATAACTTGAACCTCCTTAGATCAAGAATTATGAGCAACAGAAACCTAGTTGAAGTAAAAGATTAGCTAAGCAATGAAAGCGTTTTCTATCTGTATTTTTATAGAGAACTTATACGGAGAAACAAATACATGAACATAAGAAGTAGTCATATACAAGACATAAGTGCTGTGTTCATATATCCCACCTTGAAAAGGGCTGAAACAAAAATAACTGAATAACTAATGACAACAGTTGAAATAGGAATATCAAGAAGCATCATAGATTATAGACTACATGAAAAGAAAATAAATGAAGAAATGAGAAGTAAAAGTAACATCCAAGATGTAATTAAATGGACAAAAAAGGAAGAAAAGGATAAGGGAATCTTAATGTGAATAAATAAACAAACTCACAAATATCGCGAGAATTAGGAAATTGACATCCCAAGGTCCTTCGGACGAAACCAAAATGTAGCAGGAGAGGTCATAACCTATTTGAGAAAGTAATTGTAACAATCGTAAAAGGCAAGATATTAAGGGAAAGAAGTTGTACTGCTTTTAAATAATGCAAGGTGAATATTCTGTTGAAATACACACACCAAATCCCGCTAATAATAACAAATTATTTTTTTATTTTCTCTATTATATGCATATGTACAATGTACATAGAACATAGAGAAGGTATTGTATTCAACCCGAACTCTCGATACTGAATTTTCACTAGAAATATATGTTTTGAGACTTCTTGAATAAAGAAGAAATTTTTAGAAAAAGGTTGTGTGTGTTGGTGTGTCTGTGAACAGTATAACTCAAAAACGAAGTTCCATTAGGTACCAAACTTTGTATTTAGGTTCAGTATTTCCTAAGAATACGACACGAGGGTTTTCAAGAAAATCTCCCACCCCAAACTACCCTTTACAAGGAAAACTTTTCGAAAATTATGATATTCTTAAAAATTGCTTACAATTTTCAGTAAAATATCATATATTAAAAATATTTGCATTACAAATAAAATGTATATATCGAATTAACTGAGAGTCGCCTCTGAAATCCTCTCATACTGAATGGTAAATCCTAAGAGGCAGATAAAATCTTACTGCACCAAAAATGTATATGTAGTGAAAAGTCACAATTTATGTCGTGTATATTTTTGTTGTGGAAGTAACCGTTTTAAAGACATTCCTTATTATTTATTTTAATTTTAAAATATTTATAAGTCAACCATATTTCTTTTGTGCTTACTCTGGCCATGTAAAGAAGTGAATTTCAATGACTACCGCATAGCAGCAGCTTTTAAAACATTGGACTATCAGTTTAACATAATGCATTCCTCTAGTTCTCTTCTACTTATAAAGAACTATATAATGACATTCTGCTAATGCTTCTCTCGATTAGTATGGTTTAGAAAGAAGAATATTTTTTGTAATAAGTTTATTGGCTGAATACTGTTATTTAGTAAAGTATTTACAACAATTTTAAATAGTACTCCCGGTATATTAATAAGGCGAAACAAATTTAAATCCGGAAGCTATTTTCTTTCTCGTTGATTTGCATACAACTAGCTGAAGGATTAGCTTATTGCAAGACAAAAGTAACTATTGTTAAGTGACTTTATTTCGTATTTTAAATAGCGTTTTATTATTCATGAATAAAGATTCTTTTCCCAGAGTGGTGCTTATCGAATTGGGTTATCCAGAGAATATGTCTGAAAATTAGTTGTAGCTTCTTTTTCCTCTTGTTTTGTATAAATATAAAACAACACGGCACGTTAGGTCTGTTCCATTTGCAATATTAAACTAGGATTCAAGCTTGATCTGTGCATATCTTCTTATCTCTTCCACCTCTTGGTATATTAGTGAAGACAAGCAATTTTTACGTTTCCGAGCATTAATGTTTTAATTTTCAAAATGTATTACAGTATTTTCTTCAATTTTACGGAATTTAAATATGCACTGTTTCTAGTAAAGAGACATATTTATTATTAATATACATTTTTCCCTGTGGCTTGTAGCATGATTGAAGGTTTTCATCTTTTGCAATTCTCTGAACGTGTCGATACAGATTAGTTTATAATTCTTATATTTCTTTAATGAGGATTCTGCAAGCTCTTCTCTAAGATCTTCGTTAAATTTTTCGTGAAATAGTGTACACATAACTACTACAGAACAAAACATCAACATTTTGGCTGCATTTATTATTAGTCCACTTAAAATACATGCTTTTGGGATCCCTTACTTAAAATAATAATTTTAAAGATATCCATCAGTATGAGTGAGTGTGACATTATAACTGAAAAATGAAAAGTCCATCGATATCAAAATTGGTATTTCAGATGAATATCTCCCAAAATGCAACACAAATATTTCTGTTAAAACATCCGCCACCCCGAACTACATTTTATATACAATATGGTTTGCAATTTTTTATTTAAAAACTTATGTTTAAGATACTTTTATGATAAATGAATTTAAGTTTTATGGCAATAGCTTCTGAAGTTCTCTTTATTCCGTATAACTTTTCCATAAGTGTTAAACCTAAGAGATATTAAAACTTTTATTATATCAAAATGTATATCTCATAAAAACATTCATCTGTCAAATAATATTTTTGGAGTTACCTTTTTACAAGACATTTCTTGTTATCAGTTAAATTTTCCATTCATTTCTTGAAAGAAATCGTCATTTTTTTTTACTTCCTCTATACACACTATGTACATAGTGTACAGAGAATGTATTGCACTCCACCAAAAAATTCAATACCGAGATTTCACCAGAAATATATGTTTTAGGGTCACCTGTATCCAAAAAAAAATTCAGAAAAAGGTCCGTGTGTCTGTGAACACGATAACTCAAAAACGAAAAGTCGGTAAAGTACCAAACTTGGTATTTAAGTTAACGATTTCGATTAAAATATCGTATATTAAAGATATTTACCTGACAAATCAAATGAATATACTTTATTCTGAGTGAATTTTACGGAATTTTGCATAAGTGTTAAAACCCTAAGAGAGAAACAAGAACTTACCACACAAAAATGTAGAGCACATTAAAACACACAATTTATGTTGTATACATTTTTTTCGCGGAGTTGATTTTTTTTTAGGTATTCCTTGTTTTTGGTTTAAGCTATAAAAACACATTTTTCTCATACAGGAATTTGTGAACTCGTGTCCATACAAACAAAGGAAATTTCAGCCACATAGCAACCAGCTTTTGACTATCACTTTAACCGATGGTTATCCCTTATTTGCTTCTACTTACAAGGAAGCAAGAAATAAGACTTTCTGTTAATTTTTTCTCGATTAGCAGGAAGCAAATAGAAGCATAAGCTGTTTAAAAATAATTTGTTACAGAGATATAGAGAAAGTCATGTGAATGGAACACATCAGATTTTTACTATTAGTCGTGCAAAGAGAACGAAATCACATTACGTGGCGACCAGCGTTTAGCCCTTAAAACAGTTGACTTACGCGTTAGCTTAATATTATTTCTTATTCCCCTTGTACCTACAAGAAAATAAATAAAAAGAGCATTATTGATAACGTTTATGTCAATTAAAACGAAGTAGATATAAAGAAAACTTTTGTAAGAATAGTTTATTGCAGTATGTATAGAGAAACCCACGTGAAAATAAAAAATCTTATGTGTACCATTCACATGAATTCCTCTACATCTCTGCAACAAATTATTCTTAAAAAGCTTATACTATATTTACTTCATGCTAATCAATAAAACATTAGCAGGCATAGCCATATTACTTGTTTCCTTGTAAGTAGAAGCGAAATATGGGAGTACCATAGGTTAAAATGATAACCAAAAGCTGGTTTCTATGTCACTGAAGTTTCTTTGTTTATATGGACAGCAGTTGACAAATTCCTGTATGAGAAAGCTGTAAGTTTTTCATAGCAGAAACCAAAAATAAGGAATGTCTCAAAAATGACGAACTCCACGAAAAAAATGCATATAACATAAATTGTGTGTTTTAACGTGCTCTACATTTTTTGCGCAGTAAGTTTTTGTCCATCTCTTACAGTAGAGCAGTTATTCAAAATTCAGTGAAGTTCATCCAGAATGAACTACTCTCCAGAGGTTATTCCCAGAAAATTCAAGATATACTTTTTATTTTTCAAGTAAATGTCTTTAATATACGAAATTTTAATCAAAATTGTTAGAGACATTTTTGAGAAAATCAAAATTTTCGAAAAAAAGTTCCATATAAAGAGTAGTTAGTGGGGGGATTTTTCTCAAAATCTTCGTGTCCCATCCCTGGAGTTTGGTATTTTACCTCCTTTTCGTTTTTCGGACGGACGGACGGACGCATACGCGCGCGCGCGCGCACACACACACACACACACACACGCACGCACGCCCACACGCACGCACGCACGCCCACACGCACGCACGCACACACGGAACTTTTTCCGAAAATGCTTTTTTTTTTTTTAGATAAAGGGGATTCTAAAACATATATTTCCGGTGAAATCTCGGTATCGAATTTTTGGGTGGAGTGCAATTCCTTCTCTATACACTATGTACATAGTACGTATACAGAAAGTAAAAATCAGACTTTATTAGTCTTTAATTGAAACAAATGAATCCTGTATCGCATTTAAGTGGTAGGTACTTAGCTGAAATGCTAGAGCAAAGGGATAGCTTTAGTAGTGAAAGTTTATTCCAGGGCATTAGCTCAATTCCTGGCAGCAGAATCGAATTTTGTAGTTGACTGAAAATGCAATAAAGCTGTAATGCTGGCTTACTACCTTTATCGCTTACTTTTTCATACTCCCGTTGCAACACTAGAACATAAGAATGTTTATCAGTGCGCTGATATCAAAAGCTAAGACGCTATTGCCTGTTTTGACCAAATTAAATCAGCAGCACAGCATCAAATTAATTACTCAAAGTGCGTCGGTTAATAGCCATGTGTTGTCAGCCTAAATTCAGTCAATTATGAGATGTAGCGTAATCCCTTAATATGGCCTAGTTAAACGGTCATGAGCGCTGGCTAAAGTGCAACATGCGATGATTAGATAGCCTTTTAATTTGCATTAGCTGTGCTCAAAATAGGACGACCTCCGGTCAATAATAATCAGTGACACATCACGTCATTTTAGTTTTATGAAAGTTATGTTATTTAGGCTTTTTCACGTATTTCGTTTTTACTGTTTGGCCTATAAAATGTAACACGTCTGTACATGTTTTGGATTCGATGTTTTGCCAAGTTTTATATAATTTATTGGCGATTTCAAATATGAGTTCTATGTTTACTTTTCTAATACGAACATATCAGCTGAATATAGCATTACATTCCACCAAAAAAATTCTATACCAAGTTTTTACTGAGAATACATGTTTCATGAATCCCGAATCATAAAAAGAAACATTGTTCGTATAAGGGTTAAGATAGATTAGGTTTAGTATCTATTTGTATTTGTAATTACAAATGAAATATTAAATCATTTAATGCTGGAAAATTAGCTGGTTTATTAAATTGATTATTCAGCTTGTTGATAACTATTCCATGAATATTAAGTTCTTCAACACTCAAATTATGAAAGATTTTAAAGATCATACAGACCTAGATTATGAAAGTTTTCACTTTCTGAAAAATGTTTTAATGATTTTGATAAAAATGTCGTATATTTAAGACATTAGTGGACATATAAAATGGATGGTTCGTATTTTACAGGAATACCTTGTGAATTATTCGTCATTCTGGTGGAAACCAATATAATATTACAAAACTGTTAATGGTTAACCAAAGACGAACACGTATTAAACAAAAATGTAGATTTCTCTAAAATACAATTTAAAAGTACTTTTTTGTTGCATAGCATTAAGTCTTATAGGGATACTCAAATTATATATTTCTATTGAAACCCTAACGCGGAATAGAATATATTCCTTTTTTAATTGTTTCATTTATATAGCCCCATTTAACATATCGGGTCTCTGTTTTGAGAAGCAACTCGTAGGATCTGTAACGTTGAGTATATAAAACCATTATCGTTTTTAACCACAGGTTCATTCAATTTCATATGCATACTGCTAGACTCTGTGGCGTATAGGAAATTATTCTATTAAAGAACCCCCCCCCCCAGCCGAGAACGAACCCGACACCTCCGAGTGAGAAGCCAGCTCGTTCACACTCTACCATGGAGGCAGTCAATACTTTGTGTGATAACTCCTACATTAATTAAAAATAGAGGATGTAGAGATAAAACATTATAATTACAATTAGTCATGGACCTCTTAGCTGGTAAGATGGCTTTTTCGGGGATCCCACTTTGCCAGTACGAGTAAGATCGTCTTTCCTCAATTGCTGCTTCTCAAGTCTTAGTCTTTGTAGTCCAGGTGGTTCCAAAGTGGAGTTTTAGGCCTCTTATCTTTCTACTTTTCTTGCGTCCAAAGCTGTATAGCCAATGCTCATGACGTGGCCCGCCCATCTCCATTTAGAGTGAGTGGCAGATTACATCTAGTAATATCTTTGATATCTTACTTACTCATTGTGGATTCTATTCTGAAGTAAATTATAAGCTTCCAAAGACTCTTGATTACAAATTACAAACACTAAGGGCATTATAGGCCTCTTGGCAGATGATCTTTGAGCTATAACAGGTAGTGTGTTTATTTTCTGAATATTAATTATTCTATATACAACGTTGAGGAATATTAATAATAAAATCTTTGGAAAAAGTACACCTTGTTAATCTTTCCTAAGGAAATTAAATGCATATATTTATGCCTCTATTTACAACTTTACTTCGTTTTAAACTGCTTGCTTCTCATTGAATATTTATCTGCAGTTTCACAGTGATTTCTAGCTGTTACATACTAAATAATCGTAAATGTAAGTAATCGCATTGCACAATTCGTTGTAGTAATTGACCTTAATTATACTCAGTAACAAATGAGCATTCTTGTTATAATTTCGTAGCTTAGTAATCAATGATACTAACTTGTAACATGAGATATGTCTTGCTACTTTCATAAATTATACAACTTATATGCTTAAATGCTTCCATTGCTGTGTAGTACGGTAAAGAAGAGAAACCGAGGGGAGCTTTAATTGGTTGAATTAATGCAAGAACGATACATATTTATACGCCAATTAGTTTCTCTGTGTTTGTCAGAAATTAGAAACAACCGTAGACAACAAAATGTATCCACTAATTACAAATGAATGTGTCAATGTAGAAATTTGTTGTCACTAAAAACAAAGCTATTATAAGTTAAAAAAAAAAAAACTAATGTGTTCCATTCCATGACTTTCTCTCTCTCTCGCTATTCTGCAAACAAACTTCTTACAAAATATTGTGCTGCTTTCTACTTTGATATAAAAATTAGCCAAATTACCTTAATAATTAGTTCATCAGAAGTGGGGAACTAAGAGAATACATTAGGCCAAAGTTAGTCAAATCTTTTAAAAGCTATCGCTATTGGTTATTATCATTGAAATTGCTTCTCTTTGCATCGCCAATTTATAGTCCATTTTTTTGTAGTTTATGTGAGGTAAGTTTTTACTAATATCTTACGATTTAAAAGTTATGCAAAGCAATTCAGAATTAAGAGGGCTTCGGCTGTTATTTCAAAGAAATTCAATATATACACTTTACTTGCCATGTAAACTCTTAATTTACTGGCTTTTTATAAAATTCCTTAGTGACTTTCTTGAGAAAATCAAAATGTTGCAAAATTTTTCCATGTAAAGAGTAGTTTAAGTTGGGTAAATTTTCTTGAAAATCTTCTATCACGAAAAAGGAAGATAAAAATTAAATACCAAGTTTTGCATTTAACGGACTTTTCGTTTTTTAATTGTTTTGCCCAGACACGTACACAAATATAATCTTTTTTTTTATATTTATTTATCTATTTATTTTTATTCATGGGCCCTCAAAATATACATGTTCGATAAAATGTTGGTATTTTTGGGTGCAATACACCTTCTATATACGACTTACGTTGTACATGCATACTAGAGAAAGTAATACGTTATTTTCGCATTAAGAGCCTATTGTAAGAAATAAACTGCTGATGACTGTGTTAATTTAATTATAATATAAGATACGTAAACGCAATAGTAATCCAATATTCATATTTATACCAAGTGTAATGATGGACTCAAGGGGCATTTGATGCTGCAGATCAAGCTGGAATTTTTGTAGTGGAAAACAAAATTACCCTGTCTCAACTTTCTTTTTAATACGCTTAATTTTAAAAATCTGACGCGTACCATTCACATGCATTTCTCTACCTGTTCGGCAAACTTTTCTTACAAAGAGTATTCTTTTATGTACATCATGCTACTCGGGATTAACATTAGCAGAACTGGTCTCATTACTTGCTTTCATGTAAGTAGGAGAGAAACAAGGGCATACACTAGACTAAAGCACAGTCAGTCCCTTTAAAAGCCGGTCACAAACAATTGAAATTCGGTTTTCTTTGCTTGCTAACAGTAAACAATAGACAGACGTAAGAAAGATAATATACCGTTTGAAATAAGTTTAAGTAGCTTAAACTGAAAGCAATAACACAAAATATCTCAAAAATGGATAACTCTGTAGCAAAAACGTATATGACAAATTGTGTATTTTAACGAAATCTACATTTTTGTGTATTAGTATTCGTCTATTTCTTACGGTTACCAGTTAAGCAAATTGCAGGCAAAGTTCATTCAGAATGAACAGGTCTTCATTCTACTTGTTGCTTCAGAAGCTATTTCCAGAAAATTCAAGTCTTGTTTACTCGTCAAGTAAGCATCTTTAATATACGATATTTTAATCAAAATTGTTTGAACTATTTTTGAGCAAAATAAACATTTCAAAACATATTCCATGTAAATCGCAGTGTTGGGTCGGGCAATTTTTCTTTGAAAATCTTCTTTTTCCATCCTTGAAAGATAATTAACTTTTGTATTTTACGATGTTTTTGAGCTATGCTGTATACATACGTACACATACATCCACGGATCTTTTTTTAAAAATGTTTTTGTTGGACTATTGGAACCTCAAACATATATTTCCGACCAAATCTAGACAACGAATTTTGGGTGGAATAAAATACCTTCTCGACCTACAATATAATTTGTAAATACGTGCTAGAGAAAGTTAAAGAAAAATAAACCATAAAAAGGTGGTTTCAAGAAAATTAAGAGATCTACATTTTTGTGTACCATGTTTTCGTCTATCGCCTATAACGGTACTGTTCATACAAATTCACAATCACACATATACACACGACATTTTCCAAAATTGTTTTATTTTTGGATTCAAGGAGGCTCAAAACGTTTATTTCCGGTGAAAATTCTCATCCAGATTTTGGATGAAATGCAATACACATTTTACTTTTAGTTATCTTAATGCATGTTTAATTTTAAAGTTTACTGTAATACAAAAACAAACAACAAAAACTGTAAAGGAAAGACAGCAAACTCCGAGAAAAATAATTCAAAAGTTGCAACTCGCCTGGACAAATTGAAAAGTGTTACCTGATGAAGTTAATAACATTTATTATAATAATTTAAAACAATAATACCAATTTAAATGCGATAGAAACCTACAAACTTTTCACATAAATTATTTGCAACTTTGTAAATGAAAACAGGAATGCTGATATGAAAGGGCTATTTGTTTTTTACAACACGTTTCTCTAAAATTTATAATGTAACAGTTAACACAAGAATATATTTAGCTAACTTACAATATGCATCACAGAACAAGCTTTTTTCTTCTTTTTTTCTTTGAAGCCGGCCTAGATGTTTTATCCGAAATAGAATTAAACACAAAAAGTTCGATGATCTATTAAAGACATTGCATGCAATATTTATTTAAATTTAGACTTTTTATATCTGTTATTTAATAAATAACTAAGTAATAATAAAAAGGTTTTTGTAATACCACGATGACTTTGAGTACGTGCATTAGAGGGAGAGGGGTATATAATGTGGAGAGAGAGAGAGAGAGAGAGAGAGAGAGAGAACACCTTAGCTCAAAATGAACTATTGGATATTACCACTGTATTTCTTAAGCCAGAAACATTGTATGAATGAAATAAATTCATTATTATAATATTTTGTTTAATTATTAGAAAAACGAACAGGATATCTGCACTTCGAAATTTTTACAACTGCTTAATACCGTCCATATATTAATGTAGAAAGCACATAAAACGGATAATTATTGTATTTGGAATCTTTCTGAGGTCATGGTCTCTGGTTTTGAATGGAGAATTTTAGATTTCACCCAGCTTATGCGCAACAGTGGAGACTACATGTTACGTATCACTAAGGGCCTTTCACTGTTGCATGGACCTGCATTCAGTTGCAATATAACGAGTCCCAATGGTTAAGGTTAGTGGTCAGTAAACCCGCAGGATCGCGGGTTCGAGGCTTATCTCAGGCTGCTGGATTTTAATGAGTTTGGCCTTCGGTTTTTTGTGTGATGTACAATAATTTGCGGGTACGCGCACCCCAAGCCCTGCTTTCATTCAATGTTGTATGTGACTCTTTTTATTATATTTAGTTTATATTCTTAAATTAAGATTCTAAAACTTAACTCTGGTTAAACTTAGTTCTCGGTTAAAGAAAGAACGATTTTTAAATTTTAATATAATTCCCTAGCCCGCATGTACAATGTAGAGAAGGTACTGTATTCCGCCCAAAAATTCGATGTCCAGATTTCACTGGAAATATACGTTTTGTGGTCTCCTGAGTCCGAAAAATTCATTTTTAGAAAAAGGTCCCTGAGTGTTGTGTCTCTCTGTCAAACTTGGTATTTAGGTTTAGTATCTTCCAGGAAGTGACACGAGATTTTCAATAATAATAATAATAATAATAATAATAATAATAATAATAATAAATATG
This sequence comes from Hymenopus coronatus, assembly GCA_030762935.1. Classification (NCBI taxonomy): domain Eukaryota; kingdom Metazoa; phylum Arthropoda; class Insecta; order Mantodea; family Hymenopodidae; genus Hymenopus; species Hymenopus coronatus. The sequence goes on along the minus strand of CM060892.1, from coordinate 53,854,975 downwards.
TTTATCGGCCAGCTATATTCACCCAAAAATTTGAGTATATTTCGGAGTAATATTTTAACCTAACTCGGGTGTATTAGTATTACTCGTATAAACAAATTAAACCCTCTTAACCGAAAATAATATGCAAGATAAATACAACAAAATATACACTTTTACATAACGGTTTATTTAACTTTTTGTGCTTGAATATTTAGTGTACTTATGCAATAATCGTGGCATTTAAGTTTTCAGAACATCGTCAAGATAGACAAGGTATTAAAATAAGCTGCAATTAAACACTTTACGAGAATAAAATAAAATATAACAAATCGGCATACACAGCATAATCTTAAAACCAAATGCCAAATAAATAACAAAAGAAATACTCCTTAACCCCTATTGTTAAATATGTCTCATAAAAGCAGATACAATTATTCAAACAATAATTTGAAAACCACAAGAGGTACTACAGAAAATATATTTATAAGGTTTTGAACTTATATGCAACATATGGCATACGTTTAAAAACAGTTCAAAAATATATTCAGAAATTTCACATTTGTGTACCATTAAATAATGTCTACAGAGAAATCCAAGGTGATAGATACAGATTCTTAAGGGGGAAGATTATTATATGCCCTATCCTGTCAATGCTAAATCAAAAAGTCTTGTGTTCCAATTACATGACTTTGTCCATATCTCAGTAATTAATTACTGTTAGAAATCTTCTTCTTTTAACTAATGCTAATCGAGATAATCATTACCAGAAATGACCTTATTCCTTCCTTTCTTGTAAGCAGAAGGGAGTACACCAGGCTAAAGCGATAAACAAATCTTTTAAAAATTAGTTGCCATGTGGATGAAATCCGTTCCTTTGCTTTGCTACGAATTGATATATGCCCTATGTAAAAGTATTTTAAAACTGAAATCAATAGAAAGAAATACATAAAAAATGGTCAAATCCACGAAAAAATGTATCACATAAGTTGTGTGTTTTAGCGAGGTGTACATTTTTTGTAGTAAGTTTTTGTATAGCTCTTACAGTTTACCCTTCAGCAAAATTCATCCAGAATAAGAGCTCTTCTGAAGCTATTCCCAGAAAAATCAAAACATACAATTTATTTTTCATATAAATATCTTTAATATTATATTTTAATCAAAATGTTAGATCCAATAAACATTTTCGATTTTTTCTATGTAAAGGGTAGTTTGGAGTTTGGGAAATTTTCCTAAAAATCTTCGTATCGCATCCTTGGAAGATTCTAAACTCAATTATCAAATTTGGTATTTTATCAGTTTTTCGTTTATGAGTTATGTTCACGGACACACGGACATTTTTCTAAAAATGTTTTTATCTGATACAGGGGACCCTAAACCGTGTATTTCTGGTGAAATCTTGGTATCGAGTTTTTTGGGTGGAATGCAATACCTTCTCTACACAAAATGAACATACTACATGTAGAGAATGTAAAAATGCACGGTCAGTAAGGAAAATAAATATATAAGTTACACATGTTTTATTAAAATTTAAAGGAAATCGTGGTTTTTAAAAATCTGTTGTGTTACCTATTCTGCAACAAACTATTCTTACAAACATCTATCTTATCTACTTCGCGTATATCGAAATAAACAGTTCCAGAAACACTTGTATTACTTCCCTGTAGATACGAGGAACAAGGAAATACACTATCATAGAGGCGATATTCTCTATGTGATTGCATTGACGAAAATAAATACAAATGAATAACAATTTACTATTTGAGAAATGTATAAATATTATAGAATTGAAACCATTGAGCAAAAATATCTCGCAAACGGTTAACTCCACAATAAATATATTAGATATAAAATGTAGATTATAAAATGATCTACTTTTTGTGTTGAGTTTTGTTTCTCTCTTACGTTTCTTAGAATGAGAAATCGTTATTCGGTTTTATTCGTTGAAGAATAAGCTTTTGCAAGAATACTTTGTTACATCATAGTTAATTGATATATTTATTATATTTGACGAAGGGTTAAAATTTAAAAAAAAATAAAGCTATCCTTTTTAAGAGAAGGCTTTAGTAATTACTTTAGTTAGTGGAAGAAACGTTCATTTATTATAGGGTGCATATAAAAATATTTAATATAATTTTATTGCAGCAAACGAATATTTCATTTGAATATCACCTAGTTACATATATAAATATATTTGATATTAATTATTATTGTGTAGTAGGACTGAAATTTTTACTTAATTAGGGCTAGAGAAAGTTATATATATATGACACATAGGAAACTACTTCATTGTTAAGGAGTCATCAAAACGTAACTATGTTTTGGGTGAAATCTCGCCATCAAATTTTAAGTGGAGAAAGTAAACATTGTTATAAGTAGGTGCATTCTATGTTCTTTATAATGTAACCAGATACGTAATAATTTGTTTTTAATAAAGCACAAAGCGTATTTGAGCTTATTTAATATCCGTTTATGATAGAAAAGCAGACCGATTAATAATAGTTCATTTATTCAGTATTTTGAACTCTGTGCTGATTAAATAGTTTCAGCCTGTTTTGTTATTCAACTTAATTTTAATCCCAAAATTAGAATAAAATAATTGCTTCTTGTGCTTCTAGTTTGTATTTTCTTTGCGTGTTTTCGTGGTAAAAGCTATGTACTAATTGTATTCAAATGTATTGCTTTCTCCTTGGTTCTGACTTTTTAATGTTACAAAGTTCACTAGTGGTATATTTACTGCCAGCTAATTTAAGTCTGCATTGGGTATTTAAAAAGTTAAGACCGAAAGTTCTTATGAACTTTCACACTTAACCAGTTTCTACTAAAATGGATTTTGTGAATCAATAACTCTTTTGTGAACCTTATATTTAAGCTTTAGAACATTTCAGGAATAACAAATATTACATATACAGAAATGAACAGAACGAAATATCCTTGAGTTTCAAGTTTAGACGTTTTGTGCGAAGCATGATAAATGAACGAATGAATAAATGGATTTGTTACCTATTATTGTTTCCAATTCAAATAAATGTTACCTTCCATACAATAGTATATCTTTCCTGTTCATTAAACACACTCACTTAAGTTTATATCCTTGAGAGTTGATGGTTTTTTTTCTCGATCTTATATATAATAACTGAGTATTGTTGTAGAGTTTAAGCAAATATTGTTATCAATAAAAACATTTTCATCACATTACTGTTCGTGTTCAGAGATGGCATAAAAGTGACTGTTTCTACGCAGTGAGTGACTCTTATGTGTCCGAGTTAGGCCGCTTTATTTAAGAAAATGGATTTAGTAAAACATTAAAATACTCAGATATGGCTCGAAAAGTTGGAACTCCTATCATATGTGAGAATTACTAAAGAAGCTGGAGATCAAAATTTATTAGGATCTGTTGTTCTGTTTGAGGTAAACAGAATGTTGCTTCTGATCGAAAATAACATTTACGGTTATTAAAATGTAAAACGCACCAAACAATTTTACACAGTGAATCTCACAAATAAATTGCTTTAAATTTCGTAATTGCATTTAATCAACTGAAGAAACAATTATTACTTAATACTGCAGCAAAAAAAATCGCCTGTAAATACGTTTCTAAGTTCATTTGGACTTAGGACTGAGTTATCTTTTAAAAATATTTTCCTCAATTTTTAGTAAAACTTAATAAAGATATTAAAATTAACTATATAGGAATCACATTAACCATTGAAAGCTATTAACAAAATTAAACAGTTATATTTATTAGTGCATAATGATTATTAATTATTTACGAAAAGAAAAGAAAATATAAATAATCACACACAAATTTTAAAAACAAGAATTCAATCACATGTTTAATATATACACGATTTTTCACTAACGCATTTGTCTTGCTATTTCTCTAATCAACAGGCACCTAAACTAAAAGCTCATTTTGAGAGAAAAGCATACATAGTTCCAAAGTTTAGGTGTAAGTTGGAGTCAGGAGTGTTTCAAATTCTCTCGGAAGTTCGCTCTCAACAGGGGTTGCATTGCGAAAACCAATCACCCCTCTTCCATCGATGACGTCACATAATGGCCGACAGTTTACGACGACGCAGTAGAATTACGTTTTACAACAACAAAAAAATTGCGATTTTTGCAAACAAAAACAAATCTCATCCAATTATACAGATTTCTTCAAGGTGTGTATTAAAACACTGGTTTAAGCAAAGGCTAACTATAAAAGCAACCTCGAGGTTTATAACGTTGTTCATATTGGATACAACATTCCTAAAATGTAAACATCTATAAAAGTATACGGAAAGCATTCATTTATCGTGTAATATCCCTTTGTTTTTACATTTAATTAAAATGAATAAAGTTCCATATTATGCCTTGCAAATAAAATCTTGCATTATTTACGTAAGCATATTTATTATAAAACATTGAATTTGTTTAGAGTACAGTTACATATAATCTCCCGCATGTACGTTAAAGCTTGCGTTATTAGCATATTTATTCCACAACAATAAACACATTTAATATTTATTATAAGTGAATCGTATGGTAATGTAAATTGTTACCTTTATACAAGAAACCAATCTCTAGTGAATCCGGCTAATTTAAATTATATTAAATATTTTTAACGAAAAGTTATACGGTTGCCTCTGGATTCTAGTGGTCAACATTCTGTTTCTCACTCAGTAGTACCGGGTTCGATTCCCGGCTAGAGCGGGAAATTTTTCTTTGACGAGAATAATTCCCTAAATCCAACTTCTGGATGTATGCTTAGGGTAGTGAATGTATGAGAGTTTAATGAGTATAACACCGAAAAATCTAATATAAGTAAAACCTACAGTTTAGCGAGCAAACACTAGTAGATGTTTCTAAAGAAAAGTGCCTTTTGTTTTTCTGCCATCAGAGCCCTTTGTAGTTACTGTTATAACTTTTAGGTTGTAAAGCCGGAAAACGTAGCCCAAGATGGAGGACCTTAAGCCGCAAAGCGTAGCCGAGGACCTGTTAAGCTAAAACTTCGATGATCCCAAGAAATCAAAATATCGATAATCTAGTGGATACCATGTCTGAACATAATCTGGATCCCCTCTGGAAGTTTTACACCTCCTCAAAATCAGTTATACGCAATGTATGTGCATATTTCTTCATACGATTGGCACTGAAAAAATTCACATAAAATAAATTTGCCCAATTAGACTGCTATGACGGAGATACATTATAACTGTTTAGAACATTAACAAATCATACAAATATTAATACAGTAAATATAGCGCATAGTAATAAGAAGCATCTTAATGAAAAAAGTTTTGAGTTTGCTTGGAAGAACAAAAGAAGAACTCAAAAGAGATAATCGAATGGGACTGCGCTCTGGGATCATCCATCACTTCACCCATTTCATTTCGCTTGTCCATTATGATAAACAGTTAAAAGACATGAAAACTGATATATTACATTCTCATGACTTTCTTTACATTATTGAAAAGCTTATTCATCTATTTACTTCATGCTAATCGAGAAAAAACATTAGTAGAAATGGTCTTATTACTCGCCTCCTTGAGTAGAACGGAAACAAGGGAGTTTGGTATTTAACAGCCTTTTCGTTTTCGAGCTATGCTGTCCACACACGCACGGATATGTTTCTAAAACTTCTAATTTTGTACATATATTTCCGGTGAAATATCGGTATCTTATTTTTGGGTGGAATAAAATGCTTTCTCCATTCATGTAGTAAAAATACGGAATGAAGATGAAGAGAAATTAGATGCAAAAGCGTGTGAGGGACGAATAATGAACAGCTATTTCCGTTGAAGCGTTGAATTTTTTGTAATAGGAAACATTAATTTGTCGTTATATTGTATTAAAAATTGTGATTTTATGAACTTATAGTGCTTATTTGCTCTTAAATAAATTTTTATATAAGTAACTACTTACAAAGGCACATATCAGCCAAGGCAGTACATACGTACACTACAACACACGCATATTACACTAACCGCACTAATAACACTAATTTTCCACGTATTTTGCACTGAAATCACACACGCACACAACAAGAAGGAACCGAACACTGCACTAAATTGAGTCGAACTGGGGACTGGAAGTTTCCAAAGGCAAGGGTTGCCTTGCAGGCGGTCGTACCGGCAGGTTGGCTGGCGGGCAGGCTGGCGGCAAGCATGAGTCACCTTAGAAACAGGCACGTGCAATCTGTCATACTGTCGTCAAGTTAATACCCATCGAGTTATGATTAATATACTGCTTCCTATTGCTGGCTTCTTGCTCAAGGGTTTCCCTGTGTTTCAAAATGGAAAATACGGTTAATATGCAGAACTTGGGCCACTCGAAAAATTGAATGAAATTAAGTGTGATTGATTGATCTTGTGTTTGTGATGACGATTTCAAAGGTTTTATTTAGCGGTCAAGTTTGTTGCACTCCACCTAAAAATTTGATACCGAGATTTCACCAGAAAAACATGTTTTGGGTTCCCCTGAATAAAAAAAAAACATTTATGGAAAAAAGGTGCGACGGTGAGCGTGTGTGTGTGCGTTTATATCTGTGGACATCATAGCTCAAAAATGAAAATACTGTTAAATACCAAACTTGGTATTTAGGTTTTGTATATTGCAAGGATGCGACACGAAGATTTTCAAGATCATCCCCCACACCAAAAAAAGCCCCACATGGAAAAAAACACACATATATACGACCTTTTTATAAAATGCTTTTAGTGGGAGCGATTCAGAGGCCTTCAAAACATACCGACATCATACATAGCTATCAAATCTTTGGGTAGAATACAATACCCTCTCTACCTACTAAATAGTTGTATGTGTTACAAAAAGTACACATATAAAAACAATTCTGGCAAACACCCAAATATTCCACCTCAAAATTCGATACCGAGATTTATCTGGAAATACATGTTTTGAGGCCCCCTGAATAAAAAATCTGATGTGTTCCATTCACATGAATTTCCCTACAACTCTGCAACAAATTATTGTTAAAAGGCTTATGCTTCTATTTACTTCATAGTAATAGAGAAAAAATTAGCAGAAATAGTCTTATTATTTGCTTCCTTGTGGGTAGAAGGGAAACAAGGTTAACCATAACCATTGGTTAAGGTGATACTCAAAAGCTGGTTGCTATGCGACTGACGTTCCTTTGTTTGTATGGACACGAGTTGACAAAATCCTGTATGACAAAAGTACAAGTTTGTCAAAGCCAAAACCAAAAACAAGGTATATCTAAAAAATGATCAAATCCACGAAAAAAATTATAGGATATAAAGTGTGTGTTTTACTGTGCTCTAGATTTTTTGTGTGGTAGGCTTTTGTCCATCACTTACGGTTTAGCAGTTATGCAAAATTTTGTAAAATTCACCCACAATAAAGTAGTCTTCAAAGGCTATTCCCAGAAAGTTCAAGATATACATATAATTTGGCAGCTAAATGTGTTTAATATATGTTATTTTAATCAAAATCGATAGAGCAATTTTTAAGAAAATAATGTTGTTAATATAATAGTCTTCGGAGGCTATTTCCATAAAATTCAAGATATACATATTATTTGTCAGGTAAATATCTTTTACAAACGAAATTTTAATCAAAATCTTTAAAGTCATTTTTGACAAAATCAAAATTTTCGAAAAAATTCCGAGTAATGGGTAGTTGGGGATGGGGAAATTTTCTTGAAAATCTTCGTGTCGCATCCTTGGAAGAAACCAAACTTAAATACCAGGTTTGGTTTTCAACGGTCTTTTCGTTTTGAGCTATGCTGTCCACGGACACACAGATATACACAGTCAAACACAGACACACACATGCACATACACACACAGACCTTTTTATACAAGTATTTTTTTTTTGGACTCAGGGAGACCTAAAATATGTATTTCCGGTGAAATATCGGTATCGAATTTTTGGGTGGAATGCAATACCTTCTATATACATTATGTACAAAGTACATAAAGAGGAAGCAGAAATTGGAAATTTGTCTTATGTGTCTGTGGGTAGCACAGCTCAAAAACGAATAGCGGTTTAATACCAAATTTGGTATTTAGGTTCAGATCTTTGAAGGATGCGACAAAAAACTTTTCAAGAAAATCTCCCCACAGTAACCAAGATTTACATGGAACATTTTACATTAAAATCTCGTAGATTTAAGATATTTTATGACAAACGAACTGTATATCTTGCTTTTACTCTGAAGTCCTCTCGTTACTGGATGACTTTTGTATAACTGGTAAAAGTTTGAAATATACAAAAACTTACTAAAAAAATGTAGATTTCATTATAACACAAAACACATGTAGGGTTAACCGTTTTCTCAAACAGGAAGTCATCTTTCCTTTCATCTCTCTTTTGTTTTACTACTGGCTTTGCAAAGAAACCCTAATATCAATTGTTTCATATAGCGACCAGCTTTTAAAAGATTTGACTATCATTTAGGCCAGTGTTGCCCTTCTACTTACAAGGAGGAAAATAATAACAGCATTTCTGCTAATTTTTTTTGTAGTGTTTAACGCCCGCTTTAACTAATTATGGCACCGCAGACGGTCACACTGATTATACATGAATGAAGATGGAGCACCGGTGGATTGCGATGGCGGGAGAAACCGGAGAACCCGGAGAAAACCCCCCCAACGCCGCTTTGTCCACAACAAATCTCACATGCGGTCGCTTGGGATCGAACCCGGGCCGTCTATGTGAGAGGCGAGTGATCTAATCACTCGGTCACGGCGCGGCCTTTCTGCTAATGTTTATCTTGATTAGCATGATGCAGATAAGCGAGTAATTGAATAGTTTTTGGAATAGCTAGAGAAAGTCACGTAAATGGAACACATCAGATGTTTACTTTCTCTACACGTACTATGTACATAGTATATAGAGAAGGTATTGTGTTGCACCCAAAAATTCGATTCCGAGTTTTCACCGAAAATACATGTTTTGGGGCCCCCTGAATCCAAGAAGAGTACTTTTAAAAAATGTCCATGTCTGTCTGTGTGTTCGTCTCTGTGCGTGTCTGTGGACAGCATAGCTCAAAAACATAAAGTCGTTAAAAACCGTCCATTATTTTCCAAGAATGCGTCACGAGGATTTTCAACAAAATCACCCTATCCCCCAACTACTCTTTACATGGATTTTTTTTGAAAGTGTTGTTTATCTCAAAAATAGTTCTAAAGATTTTGATTAAAATATCGTATAATAAACTTATTTACATGACAAATTAAATGTACATTTTGAATAACCTGAGAATAGCCTCAAAACCTCTATATTCTGGATGACTTTTTCTGAAATTTTACATAACTGAAACCGTAAGACTTAGATAAAAACTTACTACACAAATCATGTAGATTTCGATAAAACACATAATGTATTTCATATACATTGTCTTTGTAGAGTTGGTCACCCTCCGTGGTGTAATGGTTACCATACTGACTTCCTACACCCAAGGTCGCGGGTTCAAACTCGGCAGAGGACGGTGGATTTTTTCGGGTGTAAAAATCCTTAGTATGGCTTCCTTCGGAAGGGAAGTAAAGCCGTTGGTCCCGTGTCATAGATTAGCTGATAGAGAGGCCTCTGAGCCAAATTAAGCGGTCTGTCACGCCCAATTTAGAATGGGATGCTGAGAACCAGAGTAGTTAAAGAGCGTCCATAAATAACATGCCATTTACATTTTTTTTTTTTTTCGTAGAGTTGACCGTTTTCGAGATATTCCTTGTTATTAGTTTTAATTTTAAAATTAGGGAAATTGTCAGCTCCTGGCTCGCAGAGAATCGCATTTCAATACCATAGTAGCCCCATTTTAAAATATTTGACTATTGGTTTAGCCAAGTGTAGTCTCTTATTTCCTTTCTACTAAGAAGGAACTAGGTAATACGATCGTTTCTACTACTGTTTATTTCGATTAGCTCGAAGAGATAGAAGAATAAGCTTATTAACAATAATTTCTTACATAGATGTAGAGAAATTCATGTGAATAGAACACGTCAGATTTTTTAAAACATGATACATATAAACGTAAAACTAAAATGTTTCATTCTATGTAACAGATCATTGTGAAAAAGCTTATTCTTCTATCTATTATATGATAATCGAATTAAACATTATCAGAAAGTGTCCTAATTACGTGCTTCCTTGCAAGTAGAAGGAAAATAAGGGAATACACTAGGCTAAAGTGATCGTCAAATCTTTTGAAAGCTAGTTGCTATGTCGTTGAAATCCGTTTCTGTGAATGGCCAGGAGTTTACAACTTTCCATGTGAGGAAAGTTTAAGTATTTAAAATCTGAAACAAACAACTAGAAATATCTCAGAAATGGTCGATTTCACGAAAAAAACATATATGGAATAAATTGTGTGCTTTAACGGGATCTTTATTTTCATGCAATAATTTTTTTCCATCTGCAAAATACTACCAAAATAAAGAGAGCTTTAGAGGTTATTCCCAGAAAAGTCAATATATACATTTTATTTGTCATGTAAATATCTTTAATATACGGTATTTTAATCAAAATGCTTAGAGGCATTTTGGAGAAAATCAAAATCTTGAAAATTTTTGCATATAAAGGGTATTTTGGGGTAGGGGGATATTTAGAAAATCTTCGCGTCTATTCCTTGGAAGATATCAGTATTAAATACCAAATTTGGTGTTTAAGGGTCTTTGCGTTTTTGAGCTATACTGCCCACAGACAGACATACCCGACTTAAGTGTATAGAGAAGGTATTGTATTGCACCCAAAAATTCGATACCGGGAATTCACCGGTAATATATGTTTTGAGACCCCTTAAACTAAAAAAAAAAGTATTTTTAATAAAATGTCCATGTGCGTCTATCAGTGTTTGTGTGTGTATGTGTGTATATGTGTATGTGGAATCATAGCTCATCTACAATAAGTCCGTTAAATACCAAACTTGGTATTTAAGTACCGTATCTTCCAAGTATGCGACACAAAGATTTTCAAGAAAATAGCCCCCCCCAACTACCCTTTACATGGAAAATTGGATCTTACGATTTTGATTGATACATTGTATATCAAAGATATTTACATGTCAAATAAAATGTATATCTTGAATTTTCTCGGAGTAGCCTCTGAAGACCTCTTTCTTCTGAATTTTTTATAATGGGTAAACCACAAAAACTTACTTAATAAAAATATAATGCTCGTTAAAACACACAATTTATGTCATACACTTTTTTATGCAATTGACCGTTTTTTATATATTCCTATTTATTAGTTTCAGTTTTAAAACACTTAAAGCATTTCTCATGCGAGAAATTGTCGACTCCTGGCCACACAAAGAAACGGATTCCAATCCTATAGCAAGCTCAATCTGAAACATTTGACTGTCGTTTAGCCTAGTGCATTCAGTTATAAGTACCTAAGTAGTACGATCGTTTCTGCTAATGCTTATCTGGATTAGCATGTAATAGATATCAGCATAAGCTTATTAACAATTAGTTTGTTACAGAGATAGAGAAACACGTTAGATTTTGTAAAACGTGATGCAGAGAAACGTATAGCTATTGTGACAGTCAAATGTTTATGTAATCATTACAAAGTGTATCTATATAACTAGGATAATGAGCTTTGAGGAAGTAAGTGACAATGCTGCAAGTTACATTATTCCACTTAGTGCTGTAATTACAACACTTAGGCCCTCTTGTGGTAACATCACCTCCGAGAATTTTAGAACCCTTTACCTATTTGTAAATAGCAATGCGGGCTAATTTAGTCCACTAAAACGAACCATCAGTAATTTTACCAGCCACCTATTCACCGCTTCTGCGAGTTAAAAGGAACGTCAAACATTGGCTAGGAATATTTACATTTACTCCTCGCTGAGTAACCATTAATTATTTGATGATGGCTCTTTTTTTCCGAAGCTTTTAACGTCCCAAGCCGACTACAGTAAGTTTGGTTAAGGTATGTGAATGAAATCAATTAATTATGGGAAACGAAAGAGTGGATTGTTATTCACTTGGCACCAACAGTTGAATGTTATTCACTTTTCAGAACAAGATAACATCAGAAAATATCTGATATGTCGCTTCAGATGACTGTATCTACTGAATACCACGTAACATAATACCTTAATATTATTATATTCATTTAAAGTGAAGTATTGAATAAATATTAATTTATTGTATCATACAAAAGTTCGATACCGCGATTTCACCGTAAATACACATTTTAAGGACCCCTGATTAAAAGAATTAGAAAAGGATAGTACATAAGGATTTTCAGAAACATCTCCCACCACAAACCACCCTTTACATGGAAAAAAATTGGAAATAGTTGTTCTCAAAAATGGTTCTAAAGATTTTGATTAAAATACCTAGCGTATATCAAAGATATTTACATGAAAAATAAAATGTATCTATATCTTGAGTTTTCTGGAATAGCCTCTGATGATCTGTTTATTCTCGACCACTTTTCTACAACTAGTAAAGCGTAAGAGATGGAAAAAAAACTTACTGCACATAAAATGTAAAATCTCCTTAAGCGCCCACAATTAATGTCATATAAAGTTAACAGCTTTCCGGGAAATTCTTTATTATTGGTTTCAGTTTTAAATTAGTTAAACTTTTACTAAACAGAAAGTTATCTTTTTTCATATACCTCTTGTTTTACTCCTTGTCTCGGGAAGAGAATCGAATTTTAATGACAAATTATAGCTACAGCTTTTAAAATATTTAAATATCGTTTTAACTTAGAGTATTCCTTTATTTTCCTTGTATTTATAAGCAACTAAATAATAAAGTTTTTGTTGATATTTAAACTTCATTAACATTATATAGATGAAAGACTAAGAATTGTTTGTTTGCAGAACAGATAGAGAAAGTTATGTGAATAGAACACATTAAATGTTTTGTTGTATTTTTCCTTATGCCATGCACTTCAACGATAGATATTTAGATTTGAAAAGTAGAGTCAGAGTGAAAATTGTAATACTATAGCCGGGATGTTAACCCCGAACCTTCTGGTCCAGTTGCTATAACCACTGCGCTATAATTAAAATTTGCCGGCGCAGCATTAAATTTCTCAATTGACTATATGTTTCTCGGTAAACCACAAAGTGATCTCAAATTATTTGGAGACGATATAGCCCAATGGTGACTTAACAATGTCGTAAGTAATTTCATAGTTTAACCAATTATTAGATGAATAACTGTGAAATAATTTCTTCCACACCTAAATGTCTGCCGTGCCTTCATTTTAAATATTCCTTTTCCTCATAAATTAGTGGGTCAATAGAAGTGAAACTTTGCAGGGATATATAAATTTATTTTTATCTATAATTAACTTTGCTTCTTGAATAATAGGGACGTTGGTGAATATTATCAGTAAAATTTTATTAATATGAACCAGGAATATTTTTTCATGATTTATCATTTTTAAGAAAGCTCCAATTAAATTCATTCTATTTTACATTAAAGTATATATTGATGAAAGTCTTTTTACAAAGTCTCAAGGTTTTATCACTGTTAGTTATGACAAAAACAGAATATACCTAAAGGCATAGTAAATATATAATATAAGCAGAAAGTAGTGGTCCATGATAAGTAATTATCAGATATATAAAAATTTATATAATGTTTCTGCAATTATAAATATAATTAAAATTAACACAAAAAGAATTAAATATTATTTTATATCACTTATTTCAAAAGTTATTAATATTTATAAATGACCTTTAAGACAACAAATTAATTTAGCAAATGAATATACCTTTGTGTAAAATTCAGCATACACTACTGTACGTTAATATGAAATTTGATGATCTATTTTTATAAAATAGTTATATTAATATGATACTATTTTGGTAGCTTTGGTCACTACCTCCACTAAGGAGCGGTCACTATGAAATGGCTTTGAAATTCCGTTCTGTTTACATGACCAAATAAAAAAGACAAAAAGCAAATAACGACCTCTGATTTAAAATAAGTATAATTTTGAAAATTCAAACCAATAACAAGCTATTTCGGTAACTCCACAATCAACATTTATTTAAAGTGATATTTGTGCTTTAACAAGATGTACATTTTTGTTTGTAAATTTTGTCTGTCTCTTACGGTTCACAAAAACAGTGTTAAGTAAAAATCATTCTGAGTTTTTCATAACAAAGTTTCGTAGTCTATTCCCTGAAAATTACAAAAATATGCTGCATTTGTAATGGAAATATATAAAGCATGGCATTTTATTTAAAATCGTTTGAACCATAGCAAAACTAAAACTAAACATTTTCCAAAAATATGCTATATAAGGTGTGGTTTAGGGTATGTGAGGTTCGTGTCCTATGGTGAACTTAAATACCAAGGACTTATTTTAGTTAAGTTTCTCTTAGATAAAGTCGCTAAACACACACAAACACGTACAGGCACAAATGGGGTCTTTGACTATAAATACTCATTTTGTGTTTCCGAGACTTCAAAACATATATTTCTAGTGAAATCTCGATATCGAACTTCTGAGTGCAATACAATACTGCTTCTTCCTACTATACGCAGTAGAAAGAATAAAAATGAAACGTTAAGTTAATACTAAATCCATAATGTTTTATAGGTTTTTTTTTTTCGTTCAAATAAATATTTGTTTCAAAGTACTATAATTCGTGATGTATGTTAGTGTGACGTGTGCCCGTGTGCCTGTGAACAGGATAGCTCAAAAACGAAAAGTTGGTAAAATACCAAAGTTGGTATTTAGGTTTAGTATCTTCACAAACTACCCTTAACGTGGAACTTTTTTCGAAAATGTTGACTTTGATTTTCTAAAAATGGCTCTAACGATTTTCATTAATATAATTTTGTATATTAAAGATATTTACCTCCCTCCGTGGTGTAATGGTTACCATGCTAACTTCATATACCCAAAGTCACGGGTTCAAACCCTGCGGAGGACGATGGATTTTTTCGGGCGTAAAAATCTTTAGCATGGTTTCCTTCAGAAGAGAAGTAAAGCCGTTGGTCCCGTGTCGTAGATTTACGGCACGGGAAAGAACCTGGAGCCTGAAAGAGAGGCCTCTGAGCAAAATTAAGCTGTACAATTTAGAATGGGACACTGAGAACCACAGTAGTTAAAGAGCGTCCATAAATAACATGCCATTTCCATTTTCCCAAATAATATGCATATCTTGAATTTTCTGGGAATAGCCTCTGAAAACTAGTTTATTCTGGATGAGTTTTACGGTATTTTGCATAACTGATAAACCGCAAGAGATGGAGAAAAACTTGTCACAAAAAATGTAGAGCTTGTTAAAACACACAATTTATGTTATTTACATCAGATAGTCTCTATATCGGTTGAGGCATTTGTCGCTTCGTGGGATGAGTTTGAGTATTCCCTCCTGTTAAAATCCTGTCCATGCATGTTCAGCCACTTATAGTGAAGTGTTGCACCTCTTCATCTGAAGCAAAACGTCGGCCTCCTAGGTGTTCCTTTAAGTGAGGCAAAAAGTGAAAGTCCCTTGGAGCGAGATATAAAGAGAATGGCCGATGATATCCCAGCTAAACTGCTTCTTCTGGGCTACATGAGGTCGTGCATTGTCGTGAAGGAAGATGATGACATCCACGGTGAGGAACCTTAGCCGTTTCCTCCTGATTGCTTCGCGTAATCGTGTCATAGTCTCGTAATATCGGTCAGCATACATTCTTTCCAAAAACTCCACGAGTATAACACCCGCGCTGTGAGGCAGATGTCGCCACCTTCAACTTCTTTATCTTTGTAGAAAAGGGGCGTTTCCACTCCATTGACGACTGCTAATTGCTGGGGGTATAGTGGTGTCTCCATGTTTCGTCACCTAAGACAATGCGGCGGAGAAAACTATTCTCTAATGTGGATAACCATTACTAAAGTTGCAGATTTGCCCTTAAGTGTTTCTTCTTGTATTAGTTCGACAAATTTGATGGAACCCATCGGGAATAAAATTTCCAGTACTGCAGAATATCTTGAACAATGTGATGAATGCTTCCAAAAGACATTTTCAGGTCTACCGTCATATTTCGTAACGTGATATTCCTGTTTTCCTGAATCAGCTTCTCCACACAATTTGTGTTCAAATCTCCTGATGCCGTGCTGTATCAGTCACTGCGATCCTCCTCAGTGACGTTTTCTCTACCGCCGCAAAATTACGATACCGTTCTGCGACATACTTACGTTACATTAAAGTCTCTCCATAAACTTCTACCAGCTGTCGCTGAATATCAGCCGCAGTTACATCTGAGCGGATTTCTTCGCGAGACCAGTTTTTCAAACGAGTTGCCATTTGTGTTTGTTTACCTTGCAGTAGCCTGTAAGGTGGTACTTGGCTGCAACTCTGCACAGTTGCCAACCGATGGATGAGAATTATCACTACTTCTGCTGTGAAAGACGAAATCCCAAATATGGGCATTGTAACCTTATTTCAGGTCATCTATCGTATGAGAAAATATATACTATAGAAAATAACTTGATACAATAAATGCCATTCAATGCATTTTAATAATCAATATTTCCATTTCATATTTAAAATCTCTCCATACTGCATCAGACCACTTTGGAATTTGATCTTCTAAATTTAATAGATTCTGAATATTGTTAAATATTTATTTATATTTAACAATGTTGTTAAAGGAGAAATTAATTGCACCCACCTTTCCCCTCTTCTAACTATATGAAATTATTTTTAAAGCATTCCTGTGGACAAAAATACTATCAAACTTAGTATTTTTACAATAATTGCAATCACATACGTAAAACATCAAATAACACAAAGAAATAATATCAGTAAAGAAACATAATAAGAAAACATTATTATTCTTATTTTATCAGATTTTCTTGTCTAGGGGTGACATACTAGCATCCAGTTCCTAAAGTTGGGAGCTCAAACTCTGTCGAGGGATACATATATACAGATATATACAGGGTGTTTCAAAACGATATCAAACGAAGATGTGGACCTTGCTGGTCATACCACACGTGATACGTAAATATAATTTTAGCTCTAAATTCGGCACATACAAAAACTGTCATAAAATCACCAAGTATTAGGCAGTCGCACATAACCAGATGGCTCGTGTCTGGCCCACTCCATGAGAGATGCCAGTTGGTAGCGATGTGGGTGTGGCGTATGACAACCGTTGTTCCTTTGCTTTCTAATCCCAAACGTGTGCGATTTTTAAATATACATAAAACTTTAAATAGAAGAGTTTGAAAGTTGCGACGTTAAGTTTGGGACAAATCAAAATGTAAGCTAATCGACTGCTCTCTTCGTTTGGTGTCGTTTTAAAACGGTCTTTATATATATATATATATATATATATATATGTATATGTAATATGCAATTGAATGCTAAGGAGCTGATTTTTATTTATGGATGCTCTTTAACTGCTGCGGTTCTCAGCGTTCCAATGGATTTTAGGGCGCTGAAAGACTACGTAACTTTGTTCAGAAGCCTCTGTATAAGGCTTGAGGTAGTTTTATGTTTTGTATATCTACTTTACTCCCTTCCGAAGGAAACCATGCTAAATATATTTACGCCCGAAAAACTCATCTTCCTCCGCTGGATTTGAACCCATGATCTTAGGCATTAGAGGCTAGTATGGTAACCTACACTACCGAGGTACATAGTAGTTAAAGAGCGACCTTAAATAAGTTAAGATAAGTAAAATAATGAATAATATGAATTAAATCCGTCTAGATTAATTTTAATATTTATTCTATAAATTATCAATGCAACAGTTTAATATTGTTATATTTCTGTAAATCATTAAAGCTCAATTAATACTGGGGATGAGCATAAAGGTTTTCAACCTAAATAAAAGTTTAACATTGTTTATATAGAAGTGTATGAGACATTTAAGAATGGAGAGAAACAGACATACAGAAATGTGAATGTTTATAAAGCATCACGTTTCTTTTTTTCCCTTTAATTCAAGTACCAGCTGGCTGAGATAGATATGATGAGTAGGTTGGGTGGCCTATTCTTCGTTCGATGCAGGGGCTGTGCATTGAAAACTCGAAAAAGACGTACAAAATAATATCCGTTCTACTCTAATGCAACACCAGTAGGGCTGGTAGAGAATTTGCGACAGCATCTTATTTTACGGTATTTACAATCACAGAGTATTTGTGTTCTATACATATTGGCCGATTTGAACCCTGATGTCGCAGATATTGTTGCTGTTGATGGAAATCAATCTGATGTGTTATATTCACATAGCTTTCTGTACACTTTCTGCAACAAATTTTCTTTAAAAAATATTCCTTTGACTGTTTAGTACTAATTGAGAAATAAATTCGTAGAAATATTCTAAATTGCACATTTTCTTGTATGTAGCGATAAAAAGGTATTTTAAGAGCGATTCGTTATATAATGGCCTTTTAAATTAATTTCTCTTTGCATGATCAATGTAAAAAAGGAAAAGTAATTTTAAGAAAACTATAAGTGTTGGAAATGTTAAACAAATGATAACGAAGAGTTCGGAAATCATACATTTGACATATATTCGATCTGTTTACTCCATGAGATATGCATTTTGTACACTTTTGTGTACTTTATCTCTTTTTGTTTATCTCTTGTGGTTTCTTAATTATGAAAATTTCATCCAGAATAAAGGGGAGTTCAGACAGAGGGAGGCTAGTCCCATAGAATTCAAGACACACGCTTTAATTGTAAAGGAAATGTATTAAACATATGACATGTTAATCAAACTGATTAAGGCAAGATTTGAGAACGTCAAAATGTTTGAAATATTTTCCACGTGAGGTGAAGGACATTTCTTCATAATCTTCGTGTAGAATTAACAGACGATGTTAAACTTACGAGTAACTTAAGAGTGGCATTAAACCAACCTTTAGTTTTTGAGATATGCTGCTCACAGACACACACGGCTATTTCTAAAAATATGAAGTGTTTCATCAAAATATCTGATGTTATCGTTTATAAATGGGTATACAAACTAATCTTTCGAAGGTTTATTGTATTAGTTTCTTCACTTTAATTTAGATAAACAGTTGCAGCAATATCTACATTATATATTTCATTATAGATAGAAGGGTAATGATGAACGTTAAATGTTTGTGAAAAAGGCGTTATTTATCTAATAGCTTTAAAATCCCTTACTGTTTCCATGCAATTGCGAGAAAATATTGAATCAACAGGACTTGAAAAGAATGATAAGGTATTAGTCAATTCCAGCCATGTAACGTCTTAATAGCACAAAAAAGGTATTTGGAGTAGATTGCCTGTTTTAAAGGAGTAATACATTTTTTTGAGTATTACACTTTCGTCTGCCGTTTAATGTTTACCAATTATATTTTCTTTCGTTTTAAACGAACTTCCCAGAAAATCCATTGTGTATGTCAAATTGTTATCGTTGTATATAGTACTTTAATAATCACCACCAGTAACAGGTAAAATCAAACTCTTCAAAGAAATTTTGCATATAATTTTTAAAGTGGGATGGATACTATTTTGAAAACTTTGGGTCGCATCTGCAAAAACTACTGAATTGATATTCAATTTAAATTAATTTTTATTTTCACTTTCTTTAGCACGTATTTGCAAAGTAATGTAAGGTAGAGAAGGTACTGTATTCCAAACATAAATCCGATACCGAGACTTCTTCGGAAATATATGTTTTGAGACCTCCTGTGTAAAGGAAAAAAAAAACATTAAAGAAAACATTTTAGAAAAATGTCAGTGTACATCTGTGTGTATCTATGTGTATTTGTTTATTTGTGTATGTGTGTAGCTCCGGACATCATTATCTAAAGTCCGTTAAATACCGAAATTGGCATTTAAGTTAAGTATCTTCCAAGGATGTGATACAACATTTTCAAGAATATTCCCCCATCTCAAACTCTCTTTACTTGGAAAACTTCTGGAAAAAATTTAATGTTTCAAAACTGCCTCTTAACTATTTTAATTAAACAACCGTATATTAAAAATACTTACAAGAAAAATAAAATGTGTATCTTAAATTTTCTGAGAACAGGTTCTAAAGTCTTCTTCATTCTGAATTGATTTTGCATAACTATCAAACCGTAAGGGTTATAGAGAAACTTACTATACTTAAAAAGTCTCGTCTCTCGTCAAAACACTCAATTTATGCCCTTCTTGTATATATTTGCGGAGCTAACAATTTACGAGATATTCCTCGTTATTAGTTTCAATTTTAAAATACATTTTATTAAATAAGCAGTCGGGCGTGTTTCATTTGCTTTACTCCTGGTCTTGACGCAAAGCAAATTTCAATGACAATCGGATAGTGACAGATTCTAAAACATCTGACTAACACTTTAGCTTAGTGCATTTCCTTAGTTCCTTTGTACTTATAAGGAAATAAGTAATAAGAAAATTCTACTCTATGCAAGAAGAAAATCTTTTGTAATAAATTGGTTTGTACAACAGGTAGAGAAGGTTATGTGAATGAACACATAAGATTTTTCAGATGTGATATTCACGCGCGCGCGTGCACACACATGTACCAACAAATACAGCTAAGTTTATTTTAATTCTTATTTAACGACTTCCGAAACATTTCATTTGGATGAAAGTTGGACATTGACTTTTTTGTGTTGAATACAGTATTTTTCCTACGTTTGTTAATAGTAGATCTAGCCTCTATCTGTAATCACAGATATAATGTGCCCTAAAGCTGTGCATGTCTTCTGTGCATCACTCTTTCAAAGATACAAAGTTTCTGTCCAAACAAAACTGACATCCTTCATTTTCTCGTGAAAAAAGAGCAACAGTAGGAATAAAATCAATCTACAGCATCCATCAACCCCAAAAACTATCCATAAAGACTGCAATGATACTATTTAAAACGGCTATAATTTTAATAGCAACATATGGGATCCACAAAATCTGGGATAAACTAAAATTCAACAGCCTCACAATTTTAGAAAAAGTCAAAGCTCGCTACATGAAACAAATCCCGGGAATCGGGAAGGTAGCTCCGTCAAGATTGGCCAACGTCTTAACAAAAGAAATGTTCTTCATAGAAGATATCAGAATGCTGCCAAATGCTACGGCCTTCAAAACCACACACAAAATACCTACGAAAAACAGAAAACCTATCTGGAGTGGCTTCTATTCAATGGCACCATGGCTACGGAAGAATGAAAGCAAGACAAACTAATAACTTCTACATATGGTAACTCGATATGCTACACACGCCTTCCACCACAAGTTTAGCCAAAACAAGAGATTTCTTCAACGTAGACTGTATCTGTGAACTGTGTTACAAACGTTGTGAAATATATCACACAGGAAACTGTCAATAATAAAATTAGGTTTAGATTAATATAATTCAGTTTATATCCTTATATATTGTGCGCCTTTAATTTAAGCAATTAGGCCACCCAACCTACTGCTCAGTATGGATCGAGCTATCCTATGCTTCTAGTAGCAGGGTTAAAATTAAAGTTATTTGTTTATTAACAACGATATCAATTTTAGTGTCCTATTATTACCGCCTCTGTCCCAGAGCACACATAAAAGCTATCGGTCTGGGCAACCTTAGGATCAGAAAGCCAGAGCCTAACCAACTTAGCCACAAAGACCAATTAGTAGTATCAGTAATGATGTACTACAAATAAAATATTTATTTCATGTAAATTTCGCGATATAGTAAAACACTACAGATGTTAGTTTGAGCATTTTTAATTTCTCTACACGTGCTATGTACTTGTATAGAGAAAGTATTGTAATGCACCCAAAAATTCGATTCCGAGATTTCACCGGAAATACAGGTTTTGGATCACTCTGAATCAAAAAAAAAAAAAAAAAAAAAAAGCATTTTTAGAAGTGTCCGCGTGTGTCTGTCTGTGTATCTATGAGTGTGTATGTTTGTGTGGGTGTGTGGGTATGTGTGTCTATGGGCAGCATAGTTAAAAAAGAAAAGACCGTTAATTACCAAACTTGGTATTTAAGTTTGGTATTTTCCAAGGATGCAACACGAATATTTTCAAGAAAATCTCCCCACCCCCAAATAACCTTTACCTGGAACTTTTTTCGAAAAGAATTAACAGTCTCAAAAATGGCTCTGACGATTTTGATTAAAATATCACATATTAAAGAAATTTATGTGATCAATAAAATGTATATCTTGAATTTTCTGGGAATAGCCTCTAAAGACTACTTTATTCTGGATGAATTTTACGGAATTTTGCATAACTGCTAAACTGTAAGAGATGAACAAAAACTTACCACACAAAAATGTAGAGCCCATTAAAACACAATTTATGTTATATTCAAATTTTTTTGTGGAGTTGATCGTTTTTAAGATATTTCTCGTTTCTGATTTCAGTTTTTAAAAACTTCCCATACAGGAATTTGTCAACTCCTGTCCAAACAAACACAGGAACTTCAGTCACATAGCAACCAGCTTTTGACTTGAGTATCACCTTAATGTAAGGTATTCCCTTATTTCGCTTCTATTTACAAGGAAGCAAGTAATAAGACTATTTCTGCTAATTTTTTCTCAATTAGCATGAAGTTAATAGAAGCACAAGGTTTTTAACAATAATTTGTTGCAGAGATGTAGAGAAAGTCATGTGAATGGAACACATCAGATATTTTACTTTCTATTCTAAGTAACATGTAAACTCGTATAGCTATAGAAGGTATTATATTCTTGCGAAACATACGAAACCGAGGCATCACCGGAAATTATATGTTATGAAGACTCGTGATTTTTAGGCAAATGTTCGTATGTGCATGTATGTGTGTGCGTGTGTGCGTGTGTGTGTGTGTGGACAATATAACTCAAAAACGAAAAGTGGTCTAGATACCAAACTGGTGTTTAGGTTTAGTACCTTCCAAGGATGCAACACAGCACTTTCAGAAAAAACGTCCACTCCAAACTACACCTTACATGAAAGCTTTCTCAAAATTTTCGATTTTCTCAAAAATTGCTCTAACAATTTTGATTAAAATTGCGTATATTAAAGTTATAAGATATATATTCTAAATGTTCTGGAAATAGCCTCAAGACCTCTTCAAACTGTATAAATTTTACTTAACTGGTAAACCGTAAGAAACAGACAAAAATTTAGTACACAAAAAATTACATCTTGTTAAAAAGACCCGATTTATGCCTTGTATACTTTTTATGGAGTTCACCATTTCCGAGATACTCATTATTGCTTTAAATTTTAAAATATTCATCCAATGGGGATTTAACATTCATATTTGATTTGTTTTACTCCTCGTCAAGCAAGGAGAACTGAATTTCAGTATCGCTTTAGCCTATTTTTCCCTTCTAATTATAAGGAGCTAAGTAGTAAGATCATTTCTGATAATTTGTATGTTTATTGACTGAAGCGTAATAGATAAAGCATAAGGTTTTGTAGGAATAGTTTGTTATAGAATAGGAGGAGAAGGACATGTGAATGGAACATATAGGATTTTTCACCAGGTGTAAACTATTTATTCGTTCCTTAATGATATTACACCCTTTTATGGTATATTGTTTATCCAATAGAATTTTAACTCAATCACATTTTGAAAAAACGTCTTTTAAGCACAAACAAGGGAACTGAAACTATTTTAAAGTTTTTTAATGACGAACTACTTTTATTACCAGGTTAATTTATTTATTCTAATATACACGAAAAGACAAATAAAATGTATTTGAGAATGTATTATACTAAATGTATGCTTTTATTATAGGAGTAACTACAGTAAAAGAACTTCTATTTTGTAAGATTTTAAGCTTTCGCATGAGTATTATATTTCATCTTCATTATAGTTTGGAATGTAGAAATAGTTATACTGTATTGCAATATGAATTAAAAATGTCCACGAAACATTAAATTAGGAGAATATTTCAGAATAATTCAATTTTAGGGAGTTGTTTACACATTGCGGATATAAAAAGCATAAAGTAGACTAAAGAGATAGTCAGATATTTAAAATGCGGTTCATGTGATGGCTTCAAAATCCAGTCTCTCCCTCTATGACCACGAGAATAAATAAATAAATAACATAATATCTCAGGAAAGTGTAAGTGTTTAAAACTTCAAACAAAAGAAAACGAATACCCTGTATATGATGGATTAAAGCTTGAATCTTTGTTTAAGATACATAAATGTTGTCTTAAAGAGTAGAATTTTTGATATGATATTACCTAAAATTTATCTTTTATACAGAAATGCCAGTCAGAATGCGGAGACCTTCACAAATTCGAAAATATTTTCCGTGTAACGGTTAGATGGAGGTGGGAATTTTTTTATTGTAAGTATTTCTGTAACATGCTTAAAATAACTTAAATATTAACTCCAATATTTTACTGGCATCGTTTTTTAATTATGCTATAAACAGACAGATATCGCGCGCACGCACATACGAACATTTTTCTAAATATTCTTTTTAGATATTGGGAGTCTCAAATTGTGTATTTGCGGTAAAATTCTGTACCGAATTCTTGAGTGAAATCCCATACCTATTCCTCAAGTGTGGTTTAATAAGAAACAAAAACAGTTACACGTAACCAAAACAAATTTGGTACTTATTAATAAATTAGTTTGGATTTGGCAACCATTTCAGTTAATCATTCAACCTTATTTTGCTAAAATGGTAAAACGTGTGACATCGTTCAGTGATTTTCTTTTTATTTTTGGACCCAAAATCTTGCGAGGAATAAAACCGAAATTCTATCTTGTTTATGGGGTATATTGGCTTTAAACATTGTCGAGCATCTGTGTTTAATGAGGAGTACCCAGGTTACAGACATGGCTACTGAGGAAATCATTTAAAAAATCCATGATATATTTTTTCCGATTATCAGACGAAGTTAGAAAGAATACGAGCCTAATGTTAAAATGAGCAAGTATTGGAACATTCATGCAACGTCGCAGTTAGGTGTAAAGACAGGATACGTCGGAGAAATCAATTCACTTAAAGTCAAGAATAGTGAAGGTAATTAGGTTTCTGGAAAATCAGTAAGCAAGAAATCCGGTAAGCGCAAAATTCAATTTATGTGATATACTGCGTTTTAAAATCTAAAAGAAGAGTGAGGAAAGAGTACGTAGACCATTTGTAAGAATAAGCAAAGGGAAATGATACTAACGATCAAGTGGTAAACTGAACAGTGTGCGTCTACTAAGATGCTAATGTAAAGTATAAGATTTATGAACATAGAGCGTAGGAATTGTAGTGGGTTAAACAGTGGCAGGCGAGATGGATTAATAAAAAAGCATATATCGCTACAATGCAGTTTCTCGCTCTCTCTCTCTCTCTCTCTCTCTCTCTCTCTCTCTCTTATTATATACGTTTTTTCTATCTCGCTCTTGGTTTTTGTACTTCAAGTCATTCTTGCTACATTTTTACAAGTTGCAGAAGTGTTATTGTGATCGGTAACGCCGTGCAAGGCTTATCATCCGTTTAGCGGTGATCAGTAAAGGATTCGCAGTATAACAGTTTAGTGGTATTTCTTTAGCCTTTTTCATGTTTAAAATTGCTTATTGCTTTAAGTATTATAAAATCACTACGGTTTATGGAACCGTACGATAATAGGGATTAATATGCTTAAATTAATTTAAATTCATACACTCCAATAGTTGGATTTATTAAATTTTCCTGTGAATTTAATGAAAAACTAATATTTACAGAATGTTTTGGTGCTCAAAATTTATATTATATTTTGATAAAGTTCATGCATAATACATAAATAATAGAAATAAGACTATCGATTTTTAAATTATAACAATACATGTCATGACATTTTATGCATTTTTTACTCTTTGATTTACATACATTCTTTAGTGTTAGGGGTATAGTTACAGATATATTGATAAATAGCACCTTAGTTTGTTTCCACTTGTTGATTTTTCTTTCCGTCTAACAGTTTTCTTACAAACCAATTAGATGTTTTACTGCCTGATGCTTCTGCATGGTCTTAACTGTACCAAAAACGAAGGACTTTTTGCCTACATGTATTTACATATCAATACGCGACCTGCTAGCCAAGATAATATGGTTTCGTTGGCCTTGCATGAACTTTTGAACTCCGTTTCGATATAAAATTAGCTCCTGTGAGACTTACCCACTCAACGTTACGCTTTCTCACCCGCCATCCGAGGAAAATAAACGCGCATTTTTTGTATTGTTCTCGCCTACTCGGAAATACTAACCAAGCTAAAAACATACTACTCTTAATAAGTAAAATTAATATTCCAAATATAAGGAAAATATTAACGTAACGTCCTTACACTGACTTAAATTACTTAGAAATATCCACATTTATACCCTTAAACTCATATCCCTCGATATTCTTCAAAGTAAATAGTGAATTTATTCAATTCTATAAAGCATAATAAGTTAGGTTAATCATAATGTACTAAAATTAAAATTTAAATTAGTAATATGAAATCAGTTTTATTATATGGACGTGGAACTTTCAATCGAAATATAATCATTGAACGCCAATAACAAACATATATCAATAAATATTTGATAATAATTGTAAGAATAATATGGCCAGATACTATTTAAATTTATATATTAAAATTTAGTAAAAAATGAAAATTAATTATAATATAAATAAAAAAATAGAATGGGACAGAAGAAAAGAAGATAAGGCAGTAGAAAAATGGCTTTGTATGGGAGTCTCCAGGATAGTAGAAGAGAAGACCAAGAAACACTGAGGAGAGCAGTAATTGAGAAAAAGGTAAAGAATAAAAAGTATGGATTGAAGTAAAGAAGGTGGCAAGAAATAGAGTCTGATGAATACACTTTGGAAATGTCCTATGTTCCTCACAACTAGATGCAGAGATTGATTGTTTAAAAAGGCATAAGCTGCCCATACTTTGTTGCACAAACGTTCGATACAACAGCGACGGAAAGCGAATGGCGGCAACTACAAGTCCCAGGATCGACGCTATCGACGGCGGATGATGGTTCCTGCGTTCTCTCGAACCCAAACCGCTTGTGCTACGCTTACGAAGCTAAGTTTCGAACCCTGACATATTCTCTTTCACTGATATTAGTTTATTACATAATTTTAAATTGATACAAATGCATTGTTTGTGGTGATGTATACTTTGTTTTAGACATTCTTCATATTTTATTCCGCTGATATTTACTGTTAGCTATAAAAATAAAATCGCATTAGCAGTTTTATCTATTTCCTTGTATTTTTACTTTCTCTTGACGTACTAAGTACGTAGTGTATAGTGGAGGTATTGCATTCCACCCAAAAATTCGATACCGAGATATCATCAATCCCCTAATTCGAAAAAAAAAAAAAAGATTTTTCAGAAAAAGATCCAAGTGTGTCCATGTGTACGAACACAATAACTAAAAAACTAAAAGTTGGTATACACGTTTAATATCTTTTGGGGTTGCGACATGAAGATTTTGAAAAAAAAAAATCCCACACCCCAATCTTCCCTTTACATGGAAAAAATTATAGATATTTACATGGTAAATAAAATGTATATGTTGAATTTGGGAACATTTTGGGAATAAGCTCTAAAAGACTTCTTTATTCTGGATGAATTTTGCTGAATTTTAGCAAACCGTAAGAGATAGACAAAAATGTATGACAAAATATCTCGTTAAAATACACAATTTGTGTCGTACATTTTTTCTTGAGTTTACCACTTCTTTGTTATTTGTTTCAGATTTAAAATACTTTTCTCACGCGGAAATTTGTAAGCTCCTGGTCATGCATAGAAACGGATTTCAACCCCATGGCAACCAGCTTTTAAAAGATTTGACTATCGTTTTAGCCTAGTGCATTCCCTTACTTAATTCTTACTTACAAGGAAGCAAGTAATTAAGACAATTTCTGCTAATATTTATCTC
Organism: Hymenopus coronatus; assembly: GCA_030762935.1. Classification (NCBI taxonomy): domain Eukaryota; kingdom Metazoa; phylum Arthropoda; class Insecta; order Mantodea; family Hymenopodidae; genus Hymenopus; species Hymenopus coronatus. The sequence goes on along the minus strand of CM060892.1, from coordinate 53,827,227 downwards.
GATTATCATAACGTAAATAAGAGAATAAGCTCTTTAATAATAATTTGTTACAGCTAAGTAGAATAAGTCACGTGAGTGGAACACATCAGTGTTGTTTTAATACTATGCTAAGCTTAAATTGAATTACAAAACAGAGTGTAAAATTTATAACATGAAAATTTGTTCATAATAAAGTTCCATTTAAATCGACATATTCGATAAAACTAAGTAATTCGTCAGATGATTTAAATATACAAAATATGTATAAAAGAAAATATATAACTGATATGAAAATTATACCATTCATATTATTATAGATCTCACTTATAGATTCTAGCCAAAACATAATAATTTTCTGACCATCAGATACACACCTATTTGGGAAGTAATTGAAAAGAAAAGAGTAAATAAACAGCACGAGAAATAAATAAGATAAATTAGCACGTTGGCAAAGAGCTAACGCCCATAATATAGATTGTCTTTTACAGGTAACAATATTATAACTCAATAATAAACATCAGTGAATTAGTTAATGAATTATGTTAATGTGTTTTCTCGAAGCTTTTCTGGTTAGCAGTCATCTCTTTAATATCAGTATAGTTACTTAATTCTTCATATAATACTGTTTTTTTTGTTTTTTTTGTTTGCTTTTTTCTGTTTTTAAGAATAAGTATTTAGGTTTACGCATTACATTGCCTGAATTCTGCTTAAAAATGAAGCTGGTGCAACAAATTTTATCCATTTAATAGCATTAAAAATTTCTAAATAACTCTTCAGGCATACGGATATTTTACAGATAGAAATTTGGAAATAAAAATTGCAAATATGGCATTTTAAACGAATTGTTTACAAAAAATATTATGTTTTAAAGAATTGGAGATATAAATATTTCAAAAAAATTGGATATATTTTTGATAATCTTTATGAGAAAAATAGACCATCGACTATCTTTAAGAACTATTAATGGAATCTCTAGACGAAGTGTATTAAATAAAAATAAAGACATATGAGACAAAAGCCTATTTTAACATTACTATAAATAATTCTTGTTAGAGGTGTTATGATGTATACTATGGGTTGTGTCCTTAACCCTGTAATTAATCTCTATGATAATTGTGTGGTCTTAACATGGATCATATAAAGAATTGCAGAGCATAATATGGTGAGCATTAAAATAAAATAAATCATGAGATTGATATATCGTGCTGCAACATAAAATAATGAAATATCCATTTAAATATTTCAAGGAACGAAGAAAATATATTAAATAATGAAAACAATTTTCGTTTTTGAAATAACTCTATAGTTACTTTTAAATTTATTACTCAATATGAATTTTATAAAAAACATTTAAAATAAGTTTTACCAAGAATATAATAATTGCTGTTTTCTTTGTAGGATTTTCTATGAGAAATAGTAAACTTTATGTTAAAATTTCTATTTAAATTTCAATCCTTCTAGACTTTTTTATTTCTCGTTTTAAGTAGTAACATTTGGTGACGTTTTAAAGCTGCTTCACAAACCGCAAAATATAAAAGAAATGGTTATATATATATATAAAACTCTCAATTTATTTTACCAACACCTTTCTTTATAAGTTAAGTTTTACCTTGAGACCAAATATCCTTTTGGTAATAGAAAATGTTTCATGATTTAAATAATTTTATCAAATGAATTTAACTGATTGTCCTTTTATTGAAACATGTTTTAAACTAACAGACCATATAGGAACTGATTTTTTGGATTCCGTTATAAAGTTTGCAAATAAGATACTGCTTCTGCAATATTATAAATTTACTTTCAATTTATTGAGTGAAATCTTAAACTATGATTCCAAAATTTTTCTGTAATTCTCAAGTTGCGAAAATTCGCTAACCCAACAAATGAAATATGATAGACAATGCAGAAAATATAGTACTTAAAAGTTAAAGTTCCAGTGGAAATTCGCAGCATGAAAACTTTTGAAAATTACACAGGGACTTGATATGAATTTACCGGAATATCTTTTCGTTTCTAAATAAATTTATATTCATATATTTTTTCCACACCTGTCAACCCTGTATATTAAGTTTGTAGTAAACAATTAAATAAAAGAGATATTGAACAATAGTAACAGTGGTCTTATATTTAGCATGAAAATGCAGATATAACATAATGAATTCTTATAACAGCTTTGGTTTCTTAAATTAATGATGTACAAAATTGATTTTTACAGTAAAGAAAGTGATTAACCAAGAAATATATTTTCATTTCAAAGGCTAGACTGTCAAATAATAAATATTGCGAGTCATTGCATAACTTACTTTCAATATTCATGTAAAACTTTACATTAACTTTAAAATCCTCATAGATCATTATGATAAACGTCTTTTTTTCATTTAAAGCGGATAAATTTTCTAAATTGGTTGTAGTTAGAATACGATGTTTCCTAAGGAAACTAAAGATGTGCCCTTAATTTAATATTGTAAGAAAATGTCAGTATGCGCAAATGCCACAGTATGAGAAACGTGTGTAAATTTAAGTTCTATATATTAAGAATTATACATTAAGTTAAATTTCTATGACACACAGAAGATTATTGAGCAAATACTTCATAACAAGCATTCATTTTAGTATATAATCAGAAATGAAAGCTAAACAAGGTTAATATTGAGTCTATTCCTGCCTTTTCTAGAACGTTTTTCTATTCTTTTAGATTTTAATAATGATTTCCTTTCAACAAGAAACACGTGTATTTTGTTATATCATGTAGGCCTTTTGAACGGAATTTGAAGTTTATAAATGTTCAAATTCTGAAACATAAATATTACTTACTAAGGTCTCTGCAAACCATGCTTAAGTAAGCCGCTTAGTTTTGCTTTTAACAAAATGTTCTGTATTATTTGAATAATACTTGAATTGCAATAGATATATAATAAATATGTTGTGGACGTTTTCTTCTTCAGTTAAGGGATAAGGCATTCCTGTCTCTTCCGTCTTCGCATTCCGATAATTACTCCCATCTTGTTCTCTTCTTCTACGAGGATTGTATCTTCTTATTAAAACTGGTATTCGTTCTTCACTCATCTTTTGATATATTCTTTCTAATTCTGTTTATTTTTTACTGTTTTATCTTGTAATTTATATACATAATTCTACTCGAGTTCTTTCATTTCTTATTAAATCTCGTCTGGTGCATTCTTTAGCTCTTCTTAGGAACCACATTTCAGCCTGTGTTTTTCATTTATCTCTTTATTTTATATATCAAGTACTCATTCCATACACGAGCAGTTAACTGCTATGGTTTTATAAAATTTCAATTCTGCTTCTTTCTTTGTTTTTTATTTAGAGTTCTTCCTATAGTTCCGCATATTTCTGAAACTTATTTTCTAAGTCTTGTCTTGATCAAAGCTTACTTCACAGCCCAGTCAGTTAAAATTCAAGAGCTGTTCTAGGCATTTGTTTTCAATATTTATTATTTATCTACGGGATATTTTACTCGAAGTGCCGTCATTTTTGTTTTCTTTGTGGAGATGTTTAAATTGCATATTTTACACATTTAACGTTGTAAGCCGTTTTTATTGTCCTGTATTACAGCTATGTTGGTATGTAGAATCACATTTAAGTTTTTATTTCTATTAATTTGTATTCCTTCTCCCACCTGCTTTTTCAAATCTTAAGGAAAGGTTGAGTTGTAGAAAGGTTACATTTCTCTCTGTATCAATGCACGAGGATTATTCTGGAAATAGTAATTAATATTTTTATCTTTTAATAGATGTTTTCGTAAGTACCTAAGACTTGTTTATGTTTTTATTCCAAGCAAACCGTACAATTTGGAAGAAAAAAAATTCCAGACATCACTGTGTGGAGGAAGATTCAAAATTTTGATAAGAAAGCTTGCATTTTATATTAAATGTTATAAAACAGTGTTGGTTTTTACACCAAACTGTTTAGCAAAGTAACATCAATTTACTGTGTTACAGTTTACCAGGAATCCACTAGTCAAGTGCAACAATCTAATTCTGCATTAGATTGAAGAAGAGCTGCTCATAAGCACTTTTATTCATCATTTGTCACAAAATGCAAGATAAGACAATTCAGGTTTCAGATTAGTATAATTGGTTTATCCATTTTTGCATCGGTCTTTCTTGATTCAGTGTCCCATGATTTATACCTTATAGTAATTCTAGCTATTTTATTATCATATTACTTCATTATATGTGCTTTCCATTCCTCTCTATGTATTTTCGTCAATTCAAGTGCCGATGTTTAGCTCTTCTATTATGCCCTTGTTTCTTATTTATTATTTAGAGTGTATCCAGCCGAATAAAAATGTAATTTGTGCTACATGTATTCTTGATTTGTGTTCGTCTATGCCTCACTAAGATAACGATCTAGCACCACCATAACCTTAAAAAAAACTTCAGTTGGCTAAGGTTTGATGTTTTGTTTTTAACGTTCGAATAATTGATCCGCGAATTTGGTAATAAGATATACTTTAACGAATGCCATATGTTATATTTAGCTAGCCTAAGTAACTGAATTAATTTATTTATTTTGTACTTTTATTTTCCAATACTAGTTTCACACATAAGGGATACTTTGCTTGAAATGCAACGGTTTAAATCTTTTCTACTGCTAATAGATCATATAACAATTGGAATATGGTCACATGTGTATAAAATATGCGTAATTTTCTCTCGTAGTGATTACTCTTGATATCAGAATTAAGGGTTATTAAGGTGAAAATTATTTTATAAACAAACATTAGAAAGAAAACGATTTATGATACATGTTTCATGTAATAAAATCAAGGAATAATGTAGCATTTCGTAAATTATAATTCTGACATACTGTTGGTAAGGCATAATGTTAAATTAGCACAAACTACAGATTGTATTGCTGGATAAGCTGTCATTAGTAAGGCCAAGTTACATTGTAAGTAGCAGTTATCTCGAAGTAGTGAACATAATATATTTAATTAAATGCCGAAAAGATCAAGACTTCCTGAGAACTCAGCATTTCCTAAAGTCTAAAAGTTATTGAAAGTGCACGTAAGCCATTTCAAGAACTAGCAACAGGAGAGGATACTTTAAAATAACAAGTCAGAGAATGAAGCGTTTGTCTCATATGCTAATATGATGTGTAAAATATGGCAACGTAGAACATAGGAACTATCGTGAGATAGACAGTAGTAAACGGGATTTAGTTTCATTAAAAAGCTTGTCTTTCGAAAATTTTGTTACTCTCTTGCGCTTCTAGCGTTTCAAGTTACTCTAAGTCCGACTAATTAGTATGGTGGTAGCGTGTCTACCTCACATTCAACAGGTCATGAGTTCGAATTTCGCTTAGGATGAGTTACCCGGATAAGGTTTTTTTCGGGGTTTTCCCTTATCCTGAGAAGACCAATGTCGAGTAACTTACAATGATCATAAAACTTGTCTATTCGATCATGTTCAGAATTTGCTTATCTCTTTCTTCTCTTTATTCGTAAGATAATTTCTTTGATATAGTAAATTGGCATCTGTTCATTACTGAATAGCCTTTATATCCTAATCCTTTTATTTACTTATATCTTGCTATAATTGCATAAAAAGTCTAAGTTAATTTTAGACAAATAGACACATTAAAGCCTAAAATTTATATGTATTTACATTAATCCTATAATTAATATGTGTTTATTCTTCAACAGATGCAAATTTAGCTGACCGTGTATTTAAATTGAGAAGATATAGTACGTTACGTGCTTGGCGCCATGTTTGGTGGAACAATTTTCATTTTTATCTCCGACGAAGTTGCGATTACTTTGGTAAGCTGCTAACCATAGATTCTCCTCTAAGGTAGCTATTTGATATAATTTTGTCTATATAACAATATTAACTTAATAAGGTGTGACATTTTGAAATATATATTTGTCTAGAATTTATTAGTGATCGCATTGATGTTATGTTAATATGAGCACAATATATTATTCAAATTGGATACATATTTAGTAACATATAAATTATTTCATAAATATATTGCATAATCAAAATGTTCCAAACGCCTCAAAATTTGAGAGAATACCTAGATTGTAAGGTTTTTAATTGGAACTTTGAACCACATACACATTAATATTTCAATAACTTTGATTACCGCATTGTAAATGTTTAGAAGGTTAGACAGTTTAATCTCCAAAATTAATACTTTTTTCATAAAAATATAATTTTAGAAAAAACTATTAGTCGTCTCAGAATAATTCTGTCATCTCTAAGATTGTAATAGATACTTCTGGAACATTTTAAAGTTTTGTAAATGTAGTTGTGCTGTTTTATAAAATAGTGTACTAGGAAAGAGGTGTATTGTACGATCTTTGAATGACTATAAAGTCCAAAGAAGGGAGGTCAGCTAAATGTTTCAAGCTCCATTTTGTATAAACAGACAATTTCGATTTTTTAACCGATTGTATTAACATTTTAAGTACTTCTCCAAAATTTGTTATTATTATTCGTTATGTGCATTGTACTAGTGAGGAACTTCTATTGAAAGTAGATTATTACATTAAATAAAATTAATAAAACTGATAACATTGAACTGCTGCCTGGATTGTTATGTAATATAACAAAGTAAGAAAGAAATAAACAATGCAGAAGCAAGACTCAACGCATCTGTGAAATAATAGCAAACACTGAAAAGAAGGCTGTACAAGATTGGATCGAATAAGAAATGAGGGTATTTGTGGGGTTCAATAAGTTCATGTTTTCATTCTTTTCAAACACAAACATAGTTTTCTTTTCACCTAATATGTCTATTTTACTCTTCTATTTCGATGTAAACCTCATTTCGCATAATTTTGTTCCCGCAAGCCTTCTTCATATTCCGGAACAAGAAGAAATAGCAAGGAGCCGAGTCAGGTGAAAATGGGGGATGAAGCAGCAATTCATAACACACTTTCTTCTTCTTCTTCAACGTCTTATCGGATCGGGTCAATACCTCACTGTAGTATCATTCAGTGATCGTTTTTCCTTTTTTTTTTTTTTTTTTTTTTTTAAGAAGTTCATGAGGTTAACACCCTTCGCATCACAATCGCCACCATCACTTTCCCGACTTTGGCTTCTTTGGAGCATATTTACCGGAAGCCACCCAATGTTTTGTTTGTTGCTTAGCTTCCAGAGTATAATGATGAATCTAGATCTCATGGACGGTGACAACTCTTCGGATTTCGCTTAAATAACTCATCACGGCTTCGAAGTGGAGAGCCTCAATGCTTGCCTTGTCGTGAAAAATATTTATTTTCTTTCCCGCCGATACAGCTGTGTTTGCCTCTGCACTTGGAGAACTTTCAATCCACGATCAGCTAACCAGAAAGTAATGAACGATTTGGCATAACTAAACAATAACGAAAGTTATCAACACAAAGCTGTATTTACAAAGTTACAGTACATTATTCTATTTTTCAACGTAATTGCTATTATTATCAAGGTATTTATTGTCACGTGCTACCTGTTTTTCTATGTAGATGTTATACCTTTCACCGCTAAAGATTTGAGCCAAGATGTCCTTCCACATGAGGTCTTCATCGGTCGTGAAAACTTCTGCACCCAAAAAGTCATGCACGTCCGAAGTGAAACACTTGTTTATTTATAATTATTTTATCAACATTTCCTTTTAATTCCTCCATAACGTGATCGCTCTCCGTGGTGTAATAGTTACCATGCTGACTTCATATACCCAAGGTCGCGGGTTCAAATCCGGTGGAGGACGATGGATTCCTTAGGAAGGGAAGTAAAGCCATTGATCCCGTGTCGTAGATTTACGGCACGTAAAATAACCTCAAGCCTGATAGAGAGACCTCTGAGCAAAATTAAGCGGTTTTCACGCCCAATTTAGAATGGGACGCTGAGAACCACAGCAGTTAAAGAGCGTCCATAAATAACACGCCATTTATATTTCCTCCATAACAGTGGATGAATTTCCATTTTGATTTTTGTCGTGCACATCAATGCTTACTTGTTTACTGGTAAATTATGCGTCATTTCTTCACTGAAGACTTTTTTCTTTTTTTTTTTTTTTTTTTGCATTATCACCATACACTTGCGTTACTTTCTAATAAAATTCATTTGGCCAAACATGTTGTCCATTGAAATAAAAAAAGAATACATTTTTCTAGTGGTAAAAAAGTTTAATGTCCACATGAAAACTAGTACCACGTAACAATAAACATCATGATAGTATGGAGAAATAGAGGAATGTACTGTAACTTTTTAAGTTGATATCTATTTATTTCTTGATTTGTCTGCCAAATCGTTGGAAATTTTCTCGATAGCCTTCGTATGAATGATTTTCTCGGAAGCCATATCCTTGGCACTGCTTATTAAAGACATATGTTTGAATACATTTAATGTTGAGCTAATATCTAGCTTAAAATAAGAACTGAATTAATATCTAACTTATTATCATAGAGTGCGAAAGGTGTCCATAAACAGCATACAATGTCGCTTTTATCTTCTTGCAAATTTTCCCATCTGAAATTATTATGCGAAGCACTGAACGGTACTGCACTTTTCCCATTTTAACGAAAACACTTTGAACGACTTACTGAAATGCCTACCAAATCTAAAATAATCTATGTATCAATATCAAATTTGTTTTCGCAAAACCTACACGATGATAAATCAAAGTGCCTTTTTTGAAACCCGGATAGTTATAGAATCCTTTCATAAATAAAAATGAAAATATTTTGTTCAACCAAAAACATTGTTCCATTAATATAGCTTTCTCTGGCTATTTTCAAATATAAACTATTATTACAAAATATTATTCTTTTATCTACATCGTGCTAATAGAGATAAGCATTGGCAGAATTGGTCTTATTCCTTGTTTTTTTATAAGTAGAAGAAAAATAAGGGAATACCCTACGCTAAAATAATAGTCAAATATTTTAAAAGCTAGTCGCTATGTGAAACAATTTAAGTTTGATTCGCTTTGCATGACCAGCAGTAAAATAAGAGAAAAAGAAACGACATTTGCCTTCCCGTTTGAGAAAAGTTACGTAGTTTAAAAGTGAAGCTGATAACTACGGCCATTTCTACAATAAAACGTATCTGACATAGATTATGTGTTTTAGAGATATACATTTTTTTTATGCCATATACATTTTTTCGTGGAATTTACAATTTCCGAGAAATTTTTAGTTATTGCTTTCATACGGGAACTGGTAACTCTTGTCCATGCAAAGAAAGGCATTTTAACCATATAGCAGCTAGTTTTAAAAAGTTCTGTCTATCACTTTAGCCTAATGCATTCCCTTTTTACTTTCTCTACACATACTACATAGTGTATAGAGAAGGTATTGTATTGCACCTAAAAATTCGATACCGGGATTTCACCGGAAATACATGTTTTGGGTCCCCCTGAATCCAAAAGGTGCATTTTTGGAAAAATATCCGTGTGTGTGCGTGTGTGTGTGTGTCTGTGTGCCTGTGGACAGCATAATTAAAAAAAATAAATAAATACCAAACTTGGCATTTAAGTTTGGTATCTTCCAAGCATGCGAATTGAAGATTTTCAAAAAAAAAAACCCACCCCCAAATACCCTTTACATGAAACTTTTTTCGAAAATTTTGATTTTCTCAAAAATGGCTCTAAGGATTTTGACTAAATATCGTATATTAAATAGTTAAATAGTATGTATATCTTAATTTTTCTGGGAATAGCCTCTGAAGACTTCTTTATTCTGGGTGAATTTTACGAAATTTTGCATAACTGCTAAACCGTAAGAAATGGACAAAAGCTTACCACCCAAAAAATGTAGAGTACTTTAAAACACACAATTTATGTTAAATTCATTTCTTCATGGAGTTGATCGTTTTTGAGATATTCCTTGTTTTTGGTTTCAGCTTTAAAAATATACTTTTCTCATACAGGACTTTGTTTACTCCCGTCCATATAAACAAATGAACTTCAGTCACATAGCAACCAACTTTTGACTATCACTTTAACCTATGGTACTGCCTTATTTCTCTTCTACTTACAAGGAAGCAAGTAATAAGAATATTTTTAATAATTTTCGATTAGGATACAGTAAATAGAACAATAAGCTTTTAACAATAATTTGTTACAGAGATGTAGAGGAAATCATGTGAATGGAACACATCAGATTTTTTCCCTTCTGCTTACAAGGCAGCAGGTAATAAAACTATTTCTGCTAATGTTTTATCTCGATTAGCATGATGTAGATAGAAGAATAAGCTTTTTAAATAAATTGTTACAGAGATGTAAAGGAAGTCATGTAAATGTAACAGAGATTATTTTATGAGTTTATCCATGAAGATGGATACAAAGTGTGGTATCGAAACTTTCACTTTGAAATATTTGATAAATCCCTTTTGTTTTGCTTATGCATCCCATCTCATTAATTATCTCTAATTGTCCTTTTTACTGGTTAGCTGTAGGTTAACTCTATCTTGGGGAATATACCAGGCGCTACCAAGTGGTTGTCTAATGAGTAAAGAAGAAAGAGCATTTTTACTCGATGCTCCTGCTTTTAAACCTACTGTGCAGTGCTCTACCAAATGCGCGGAATGGAGGAACAGATATTTCCTTCAGTACTGTGGCAGTATGTAACATTATGCGTTTGAATTACGTCGGTTAATACATATATTGCAAGCTCATGAGTGGTAGAATAATTACTCTAATATGCTCATGCACTAGTATTTATACTTCGGATATGAACGTATACATAGTTTCAAAGATTTGTTGGTAATTGTTAATCATAAATATAGGTAGGTAATTGCAAATAAATAATCACAATTATTATAGTACGAACACAATAAGACAACAAGCTGCTTCATTTGGTTAATATACAGTGAACTTGGTTAATTACAATAAACATAATAATTGTATTGCAACGCCAACATATCGGAATAAATCTGTAACAAAAAAATGTTCATATTTATCGACACACAATTTTAAATAAACTCAGACTATCATATTCACTTACACGGGTTGTGTGATGATGCTCCAAATTTAGTTTTCTGATTGCAGTATCTTTCCGCAAATTAAACTATTATTCCGCCACTTTCTATAGATAAGAAAAATTCCTCCTAGTCAGGCATAAACGTAGGCTTCGATGGCCTGGATGTTGGATTGCTTTTGTTCCCGATATTATAATCTGACATTCTTCACACTGTGCAAGGAAGATGGACCTGCTGTTACGTGTTTATTCTCTGCACTGTACGGAACAAGCCTGCGTGCTTCAGCACAACGTATGGTTTATTGTTAATAGTAGCTGTAGCTTCAGCAATGTTTAAAAGTGCCAGTCTAGCAATTGCCAAAACGCAAGAAGACCTTCTGGATTAAACGAAAATTAAATAGATAATGTCTATAATTCTGAGTACGAAGCTTTAGATTCTTTTTCACAAAAATTACCCATTCTATTAAGCTAAATATTTTATCTACTTTAAACCTGCATGTTAGTGTACAATTAATACATTTTTAGCAGTACATGAACTTTGATTTTCTCTACTTAATTTTTTTTCTCGATTTCTTCTGAAAGTATCCAAATTAGATGCTGATTTTCTAAAAAAAAAATTAGATCTAACGATTTTGATTAAAATAAAAAAAAATGTTTCGAATAGTTTTATGATAAATAAACTGTAGATCTCGAATTTTCTGGGATTGGAATCTTAATTTTGATTACTTTTGTGTAATTGATTAATCGTAAGAGATAGACTAAGTTCTGTTACAGAAAACTGTTATACCTTCTTAATATGTGGTTGTTGGGTTGAACTTTCAAATATTTATTCTTTTACCATAAGGAAAATCGTCTGTTTCTCTTGTGGTTAAGCTATAAGAATGACATTTTCAAAGGCATTATAAAAATGCGACTGTCGCTTTAACTTTTGTATCCTTTATCGAAACGGGTAAATGTAAATTGAAAATATATCTAGTATAACAGGAATTAGTTCGAAAGTTAAGGCTGTTTAAGCATAATTTGTAGTAGATTTTGAAAAGTGGAGTGGAACACATAAGATTTCCTGAGCTAAGGATCTCAGTTTTTTACTCTTTCTAGCACGTAAGTATGTACAATGTACATAGTAGGTAGAGAAGATGTATTCAACCCAAAAATTCGATATCAAGGTTTCACTTTAAATACATATTTTGAGGGCCCCCAAATAAAAGAAACTTTCTTTTAAAAATAGTTCATGTGGGGTGTGTAAACACAATTCGATTAAATCTTGATATTTAAAATTAATATCTCCCAAGGATGCGGCACTAAGATTTTCAAGAAAGTTCCCCAAAGCAAACTAACGTTTACATGGAAGTTTTCTAAACAATAGTTCTAAGCATTTGGATTCAAATACTAAACATTAAAGACCTTTATATGTCTAATAAAGTGTATATCTTGAATTAGTTGGAAACAGCCTCTGAAGTCCTATTCATTCTGAAATCTTTTTGTAAAACTGATAAACCGTAAGAGAAGACAAAAAATTACCACACCAAAAAAAAGTGGATATTGTTAAAACACTCATTCTATGTCATGCGAATTCTTTGCATGACTATAATTTCCGAGATATTCCATGTAATTTGTTTTTAAAATTTCGAATACTTAGATTTTTCACAAATGGGAAGATATTCACTTTTATCTTCCTGATCATGCAAAGAGAATGGAATTTCAATTGCATCACATGACGACCGTACTTTTAAGGGAAATTGTTATTGTTTTAGCCTAGTATAGGCATTCATTTTCGTTTTACTTGGAATTGTTAACGCGAAGTAGAGAGAAGAAGAATACTTATGATTTTGTAAGAATAATTTGCTGTAGATAGGCAGAGAAAGTCGTGTGAATGGAACACGTCATAATTTTTGTCACTGAATACAATTTCTTTTGCATCCTTAATCACAAATACAGGGGAAAACTAAGTATGGTATCAAAATATAAGCTTACCTCAGTCATGCTTTTTGGAGAACTTTTAACACTAGAATTTTTACTTTCTCTATATGCACTATATACATATTGTATAGAGAAGATATTGCACTCCACCGGAAATATATCTTTTAAGGTACTCTGTATCTAAAAAAAATCATTTTCAGAAAAAGTTCCATGTGTGTGTCCGTTGTGTCTGTTAACACGATGACTCAAAAACTAAAATACCAAACTACAAGTATCTTCCAGGGATGCGACAGGAAGATTTTGAGAATAATCCCCCTATCCCAAACTACCCTTTACATGGAACTTTTATCGAAAATTAAGATTTTCTAAAAATTGGCTCTAAATATTTTGATTAAAATATCGTATTTTAAAGATATACCTGACAAATAAAATGTATATCTTGAATTTTCTGGGAATAACCTCTAAGGACTACTTTGTTCTGGATGAATTTTACAGAATTTCGCATAACTGCTAAACCGTAAGAGATGGACAAAAACTTGTCATACAAAAATATAGAGCACGTTAAAGCACACAATTTATGTTATATACATTTTTTTTGCGTGAAGTTAATCCTTGTTTTTTATTTCATCTTTAGAAAACGTATACTTTTCTCATAGAGGAATACAAACAAAGGAATGACAGTCACGTAGCAACCAGCTTTTGACTATCACTTTAACCTATGGTACTCCTTTATTTCACTTCTACTTACAAGGATGCAAATAAGACTATTTCTGCTATTTATTTCTGGATTAACATGAAGTAGATAGAATCAAGAGCTTTTATAAGAATAATTTGTTGCAGAAATGTAGAGAAAGTCATGTGAATGGAACACATCAGATTTTTGAATGTGGTGTTTTCTCTGTGACTTCATTTAATATTTAACACACACCTACAATTAAAAAATTTGATGTAGTTTCGTTGTTTATATAATTCTTGAATTTCTTTCAGGTATGAACTGGTGGAGGAGAATAGATTGTTTTAATACTTGTATGCCGATCCTCCCTTCAAAACCAAGAAGTGCTCACAGCGTCTATGGATTTCAACTTCTGAAAGGTATTCTTAGCAGAACACATAGGTGTAATACGATACTGTGTGTTATGTGAATATTTATTTAATGGGAGGCATTAAGACAAACATGAAAATTAATACATTTGTACTTCTTTACATTTTATGAAAAAAGTGCTTATTTCTACCTTAATTTAGCGTTTCTTCATTAAAACATTCAAATATTTATTTTTACAAATAAATTTAATAGATATTAGTGTACTTATATTTAAGGAAATAGTTCTGCAACTCTTTCTGAACCATTTAACTTAAGAAAGCTGCATTTTGGCTTCTTTTTTTTTTTTTTGCATTAAAATTAATATTTCATCTGAGGCTAAAGTGGATATCCGAAATACCTACAGCAGTAAAACAGTTTGGATTTTTAAACAAATCTTAGTCATTAAATATTTATGATGAGTTTATATATTGTTGTGCTTTTCACAATGACTAAACTAAAGGTAATTTAAGAAAAAATATATAAGCATAGAACCATTTTTCAACATAAATGATCAGTTTTCTCTGAAACTGTGTGCATGGTATATATGTTTGCAACTTTTACAACATAGTTCAAGTAATTATATAGATTTTTTGTTGAAGTTTCTTAAATAATTTATATTTAAAAACTACAATGTCAGAAATGTTATTGTAAATCGGCATAAAACAAATTAGTGTGCTCAGAATGAGTAAATGTTAAAATCTTAAACTTCTACGTAACTTCATTAACTAGTTTAAGGTGATACAACTGTGAAATTAGACCAAAATAAAAATTATTTTTTCCAATAATATAATAATATGAAGTTTAAACTTTAAGAAAATATATAGTTTTCTCATTGGCTTAATTTTAAACACAAATTAACTGAAGTTTCAAATGTGCAAGTTGTATTTATCAACAGGAGTCCAAAATTTAAATCTTGTTTTCCCATAAAGACTTTTCCCAGCACTTTTCCATATCAAAATGCTCCACACGTTGCAATTTTTAATAACTTGTTTAAACATTTTTATACTGCCTCTAAAAATTACATTTAATAAAATGGTCTTATAGATTTCAGAAATAATGCTCCAATTTTGATGAATAACTCATTAAATTTTTTAAAATAAAGAACTTTTGAGAGTATAAAAAGTAAAAAAGTAAAATATTTTCTACAATATTTAGTAATAATATAAGAAAATGTGGTATAGCAGATCTATTTGTAAATTCATTTACTGTAATACTTAAATTTTGTACGTGATTAGTAATAAAGATGCATCGCGTGGGTCATTTTTATTAGAACAATGAATTTAGACAATAAAAATTAGTGTTTAAATATCCATGCAAGCTAGAGTTTTGAAACGTTTGTAAAAACATTTATATAATTAAGTGTAATAACTGGTATACATTTCAAAAAGGTATCTTTCATACTATGGATTTCAAAAAAGTGTCCTTCATACTGTGGATTTTCACCTTAACGTTAGATACGGTCTGCCGACACCCCCTGTGACATGGGAATATTTACCTAAACGTAAACAATGGGAAACAGCATTTCTTGTATTCCATCTATGTTTATATTAATCCACTGTCAGTTCTATTGCGTGCTGCTCATAGCAATTCAATTTTATACTTTTTGCATGAACGGTTAACTAGTCTAGCTTCATTAACCGGTTCTCGCCTCTGTATTTTAGTTTTATTGCATTCTCCAAGTTCATTCACTTATGAAATAGAGGAGACATTGCTTTCTATTGCAAAGTGTGTCAATGTTTATAATTAGGAGTATCTGTGTGCATACACATACTCTCTGCTTCCATTAGTAATATCAAAATAATCTTACAAGCTTATCAGACGTATTTCTATACAGTCATAAAAGCTATTTCATTTCCTATGGAAATGTTATGGAAAATAAACGAGCTATTATATCTATTGTATTGACTATTAGGAATATACATAGAAATGTTTGTACTGATAATTAACAATAGTATAATGAACACTATTATATCAAGTTTTTCTTCATTTGCGGACTTATAATTTTACTTATTAAGAGTAGTATATTTTCAGGTCTGTTGGTACCTCCAGTTAGCCGTGTCTCATACAAGAAGTACAAGTTTATTTTGCCTGAGACCACGAGCTGAAAGGCGTAACCTTGAGTGGACAGGCCTCGCTCTAACAAATGTTGTATTGGAACTATGTTAGAATTTTTCTGCAAGGTAAATGACTAGAGCAGGTCACACACACATTTAGGTGTAGAAACCTGGAAGTGAAACGGACAATCTATACTGACAGATGTTCATTTCACGGCACAGTTAGAACTTTGTAAAGGACTCAGGTGATGAGATTGGTTTTCGGGAAAACTGTTAGACAAAGAGAAATAAAAATCAACTAATAACACATTTAAGCTACCATTGCCAAATAATAACTAAAGTCTTGAATTTTAAATGCTTTCCATAATAGTAATTTTCTATTACAATTCCAAAAATTATTCATTTTGCAAAGAAAAATTGAAATAAACACGCATAACTGTATATTTTGGTTACACATTTTTACGCCTCTTTTCTTGCCAATCCATTGTTTCGTTTTTAACACCATTTTCATTTTATCCCTTATTTTTTCCTTCTTTTCCATATATATTTATGCAAAAAAATATTTAGAATAAATACAAAAATCTGCGGCTTCGTGAGTGAAAGTGAAAGTTGGAGAGGAGTTTAGCTGAAAAGCCTCGTTTTGAGGATGTTGCAACAACAATTTTTAGAATGTTTAAGGCCCATTCTGGCACCAATATGGCACCACAAGCGGTGACCATTGATGATAAGTGTAATTGCTGGGAAAGGAATTTTGGTAAGGAAATGCTACAGGCCATTTTAAGGAGCTTTTGTTACATGAAGGAATATTGTGTAATAATTTGTCATGCATTTGGCATCACATTGTATTTCTACTAATTTAGTGAAATTTTTTACACCTTCTTGATCAATATTTTACATATAATAATAATATTAATAATAATAATAATAATAATAATAAAGAATTGAGCGCGTGACATCAAAAAGTACTAGTATTATTTATTTTATGGAAATTAGGTGTGGCTCATAAACTTATAGAACATAGGCTTATAGCCCTGTAATAAATGAATAATTTACACATACTTGTTTTTAAATAAAATCCCATTTCTACATTTGTAAAGTTATAAATAAAAATATATATAGCTGATGCGTCACATTTGCATGACTGTCACTATTCATTCATCAACAAGTTGTTCTTAAAAAGACCTATTTTTTTATCTACTCCATGTTATATAAAAGAATAAACATTTGGAGCCGTGGTTTTATTACATATTTACTTTTAAGTATATTAAGAATAGGAGAATAAAGTGGACTTAAACGATAAGCTAACTATGTATTGGCTTTGCTTTAAAATTCTGTTCTCTTTGAATGGAAGGGAAAGAAAAATAAGTCCTTACCAGAAAAGGGTAATAGTATTAAAAATTCAAACCTGCGTAAACAAAATTGGACATTTTTGGACTATCTCTCACGGTTTACAGAGGCCATTCTCAGAATATACAATACACTTTTAATTTTTACATAAAATATTTTAACCAAAATCGCTACTTATTTTTTAGAAAAATAAACATTTTCAAAAACTGTTCCATATAAGGGATAGTGAGGAATGGGGGAGTTTTCTTTAAAATCTCCGTGTCGTTTCCTTGGAACATGTAGATATCTAGGTGGGTATCTAATTTACTAAGTTACCTTTCTTGTTGTTCCTTACACAGACATACACGAACTTTTTTTCTAAAAATGTCTTTAATGAGTTCAAGGTGAGTAACACATTTATTTCCGGTAAAATATCGATTACATTTTTGAATGGAAAACGATTTGGGAATGCTATTTTTCTAAAAAAATAGGAAAAACTTACTTTATATCTTACAGCTCTTTCTAATGACTTGTGAGTGAGTGCTGTGAGTTTGTTTGATTTGCTGTAACAGTTTGTTAAATATCATCGATTAAAAAGTTTATGCTCCATTTTGAGGAATTATATAAGAGTCGAATTCAATATCTAGAAAATCTGAATATTCATAACTTCAGTATCATTGGTGTCCAATAGTTTTAAGTGTTAATGTGGGTTTAACACCAAAATATGACTTTGACCAGAGATCATTTCCGGGCTATAAACTTTTACGGCATTAAGTCGCCTAAACCATGAAAAGATCGGCTTGGAAGTGCATTTGACGAACAAAATCTACGCACAATTTCTTAATGATAAATCTGTGAAGGACTGCAAAAAACTGTGTTAACGATTAAAATATTTACACGATTCGCGCAATGCTTCTAGAAGATGGAAGGGTATCTTTTGAATTTATTCTGATCATAGGTATTGGGTATTGGTATAGTCAAATCCAAATCATTTTACATCAACAGTTAGACGTGAGAAAACTTTGTTGTTGATGATTTCACATAATCGGCTCCAGATTAAAACCAATAACGCATTAATTGGTGCAGAAAAGCTCTGGAAGAATTCCAACAATAATTTAAATTTGATTTGGAATATCCTTACTGTTAATCAAATTGAGTTTATTATTCTGATCCTGAAAAAAAAAAAATCAATTGGTTGAATGGATATTTCGAACATCACTTAAGCTTACAAAAGTCCGACGAATTTGAAGTGCTGGTAAGAAGAGGCTACTAGTTTTTTTCTCCCCCTAATGGGGCTGCAAAGATGAAGACACAAGATAGACGTACTCTCACTGTCGATTGGCACACAAATATTTGTTTATCGCTAATTTTTGAAAACGTTCGTTAAAAGTGTCCGGAAGGAACTATAATTTTTTATCGTGGATACACATTCGTATACAACAAAATTAATAACTGAGTACCTGGAAGCCTTAAAGGTCAGCGCAATGGACTTTACAGCTATAACCTAGCAGCTGTGTTATTGTCTTAATTAAAGATAAAATACTTAGAATCACTTTGTCGAAATCAAATGAAACAATGGAACATCATAAAAGCTTAGTTTCTGAAGTGCCTCAGGAAAAGTGGTATTATTGCTTTAAGGAATCAAATGCAAAAGTAATATTGCTGTTAAAGAGCAACATTTTGTGAAAAAATAAAAATATTGATTTCTTAAAAATAAGCATTCTTTATTTTATAAAAGTTTTCATGCAATGTTTCCCTTACAGTAGTAGAAAAAGTAACAGAGTGTATAATTATTATTAAAATTCTAGTAAAGTGTTTCATAAACAGTATTGCAGCTTTTCTAGCAGTATTTCTATTATTAATTCTGTCTTATGATTTTTTTATTAAAAATGAATGTGGATTTGCCATAAATAATGAATTTCACGGCATAACTAAACATAGGACTAATCTGTATAAAATCTTGGTAATATATTTAAGAATCAAAGTGGGTTTATTAGATATTAATGACCATTTTTTGCCCTTTTAAGGTTGCTATAATAATAGAAGAAATAAAACATGTATTCATTTAGTATTTAGGCAACATTGTTGTTATTCCTTAAAAAATAAGAAGATAAGAGATAACTTTTAATTGAAAAATATATATGGAAACAGTGCGTTCGGCTCCGCGACCTTTGAAAGCAAAAAACGCGTTCATTAAACAGCTTTATTCAGATATATTCATTTTAAAGTGGATTAATTAAGATATCTTATCCACATACGATTTTCATCTGATTGATACACGTAGGAATCGGCTTGTGTTGTTAAGAAGTTTATTTGAAACGAATGTTTAAATTTCTATGGCGAAACCTGTAAATTCATAAACACCTACATGTTCTGAAGCAGCAAGTGTCTAGATTAGATTAGAAAGGAATGCAATTATAGTAATTGTGATAATAATCATATATAATACGCATAATCTACTATTACAGCTGCTTAGAAATTGTTGCGGTTCTGTAAAATTGCTATAATGTCAGTGAATAAAAGTCAATCAAAATTTCTGTAGTTCAGTTAAACATTGTAAGGCCAAACCAAAAAAAATAATCCTAATCTCCATTTCCATCCAAATAGATATATTACTTAATGCACAAAAAACTTATTTTGGAGGGCTGAAGCCATAGGATATATCATACGGAACAGTTAATATTAAAATAATGGAAGCATGGTGTTCTCTTGCCAACAGAAAAATAGTTAACTGATCTTTCTACTATTTTGTGAATTTTTGTTTTATAAACTTTTGAACAATTTTTCTGGAATTTCTCGAATTTTCAGTAGTCTTTCGATTGCACCAACAGTCAAGTGCCTCTAGTGAAAAAAATAACTGCCGTTGCTAATAGTGCTAAAAGGTTCAATGTCTACATTCATGAATTCATTTGGACCATAATCAATTTGTTTCCTTGTATGTTAAATATTATTATTTTACTATTTTGTATTGATAGATTGCCATGTTGTTACTCTATTATTTTACAGTTGATTAATAACCATTTTTCATTTACTAGGTTATTATTATATGTATTAATTTTAAATACCATATAAAGCAACATTCGATACTATACATATGTAGAAGTTAAAGCTGTTTGGCGTTTGGCTCACATTTTTTTGTAGCTACAGAATTTCCAGAATATATAATTCAGTCATGAACAAGATGAGGAATAATCCTGTTTATTGTCACAGAAGTCCTTATCTTTGTATTATTTTTTGAACATTTTATACTTTTAATAGGGTTAATTCATCCAAAAAGTACAAATCTTAATTATATTTCTATACCTCAAACCGAAGTTATTTTTATTCCAGCTTTGGACTATTCATTAATGCATTGATTTATAGGTATATAAATTTGTGAATTTTTAAGTTTCTAAAGTAAATTTTATATTGTTGGTGTTTTTATATATCAGCCTACAGTTGGGTAGGAAGGCCTCAAATAATTCAATCACAAAGTTGTGTGAATATTCAATCCCTATTTTGCAATTATTGTTTGAGATGCTCAGTTAAAGAAAGTACATAATATTAATCCACGCACATTAAATAAGCTGAATGATAACATTTGTAAAGAAATTTATTACTTTTCAGAGATAACCCAGGGTAATAATTTTATGAACATATGGAATATATTAATTGACAATACAGGCATGCAGGCGTTCCGAATTGTCTTGCAAGACACTACTTTTACTCTTTATATGCTCATAACTAAGTTATTCAACAACAAACCCAGATAGGTTTCAGTCCGCACGTCAGACAACCGTTCACCGGTGTCCTCACACGGACCTGTCGCGGACGGAACAGCCGAAAGTGCGGTTTCAATGTATGTTATTCACTCTGTATACATGAATATGCAGAGCTGTATTTAGATGAATTCCTCGTGCATACTTTCAGATTTTATTGATACATATGTTAAAACGTTCAAAAACAGAAAATAAACAACAGTTGCTTTCAGTTTTTAGCACAGATTTTCAGTTTTAGAGAAACAATCATATTTCTCATAAAAGTACTTGTATTTAATTTTTACTTTCTCATTATAGTACATAAGTATTACACCAGACATACACCATTTAGGATCCCCTGCATCCAAGAAGATCATTTTTAGAAAAATATCCATGGTGTGCCTGTGTGTCAGTGTGTTCCGTGAACACGATAACTCAAAAACGAAGAGTCGATAAATTACGAAACTTGGTGCTTACATTTAGCATCTTTCAAGCATGTGACACGAAGCTATTGAGGAAAATCCCTCCACCTCAAATTACTGTTTATATGGAAAGAATTTCGAAAAATGTTATTTTCTTAAAAATAGATCCAACAAGTTTGATTAAAAAACCGTATATTATAGATATTTAGATTAAAAATAACATTTATAGCTTGAATTTTATGGAATAGTCTCAAAATGCTTATTTATTCTAAACGAATATGTCTGAATTTTGCATAATTGGTAACCTATAAGAGACAGACAAGAACTTACAAGTCAAAAAATGTAGATCTTATTAAAACAATTTCATGGAGATGACCATTTCCAAGACATTCCTTGTTATTGATTTCAGCTTTAAAATACTAAATCTTTCTCATTAGTGAATTTTTAATGTCCTGGCCATGTAAAGAAATGGACTTCAGCCACATAGCAACCAGCTTTTAAAAGATTTGAGCATCGCTTTAGCCTTGTGTATCCACTTATTTCCCTTCTACTTACAAGGAAACAAATAATAAGGCAATTTCTGCGATTATTTATCTCAATTAGCATGGAGCAGATAAAAGGAATAAGGTTTTTAATAGTAATTTGTTACAGATATGTAGAGAAAGCCATGTGAATTAAACACATCAAATGTTTTTTAAAACGAAGTCAGAAAAACTGAAGTACAATAATGAAAAACAAACCCTCTAAACATAGTTTTATAACAAATAAATTTAATATATTATGGTCTTACTTAATTATATTTTAATTTCAGGATATTCCAACGGTGAAATTGACAGCTGAGAAATTAGCAAGAGGATTAAAGCAGTGGACCTGAGCAGGATCACAAAGAAAAATACATCTTACATCTTTAGGTTTACAGTTATGGACATTATTCTTTAAAGGCTAGTATTGTACATTAAGATAAAAAATACACGTTTTACTTCCTGAACACGTACTATGTACATAGTGTATAGAGAAGATATTGTATTACACACAAAAATTCGATACCGAAATTTCACCAAAAATATACGTTTTGAGACCCCTGAAACCCAAATAAAAACGTTTTTAAAAAAAGGATAGTATGTGTCTGTGGTTAACACAGCTCAAAATCGAAAAGTATGTTAAATACCAAACTGGGTATTTAAGTTTAGTACCCGAAGAAATCACGAAGATTTTCAAGAAAATATTTCCATCCCAAATTATCCTTTACATGTATAAATTATCGAAAATTTTGATTTGCTCAAAAATGACTAATGATTTTGATTAAAATGTCGTATATTAGCAATATTTATGAGACAAATAATATGTATGTCTTGAATTTTCTGGAAATAGCGTCTGACATCTTTACTACATCTACCGAATTTATTTTGCTGAATTTGGCATAGGGGGAAACCGCAAAAGATAACCAAAAACTTACAACACAAAAAATGTAGATCTCGTTAAAATACACATTTTATAATATATATATATATATATATATATATATATATATTTTTTTTTTTTGTAATGCTGAACGTTTCTGAGATATTTCTTACGGTTGATTCCATCTATATACTTTTATCCTACGTGAATTTGTCAACTTCTGGCCATACTGAGAAACGAATTTTAATCACGTAGCGACCAGCTTTTAAAAGATTTGACCATCGCTTTCGCCTAGTAGGTATATTCTCTTATTTCCCTTCTTCTTACAAGAAAAAGTAATAAAATCATTTCTGCTAATGTTTGTCTCGAATAGCAGGATAGAAGAATAAGCTTTTTTATAATAATAGAGCTTTAATAATAAGATAACAATAGAGATTTTAGGAAAGTCGAACGAATTTGAACACATCAGATTTTTGTTTATCTTCTTGAATTAAAATAACATTTTGCTAAGACAACGTAAATTTTAATCAGTAAATAAAAATATAAATAGTGTGCTATTTATGGACGCTCTTTAACTACTATGGTTATCAGCGTCCCATTCTAAATTGGGTGTGAAAGACCGCTTAATTTTGCTCAGAGGCCTCTCTTATCAGGCTTGAGGTTCTTTTACGTGCCGTAAATCTATGACACGGGACCAACGGCTTTACTTCCCTTTCGAAGGAAGCTGTGCTAAGGATTTTTACACCCGAAAAAATCCTTAGCATGTAAATTGTACGCGAGTTGACTGTATTTAATAAGTGAGCATAACTCATGAGTAGTTTTGTACATTGCTTTTATATTATTTTCTCACTAAAAATGTCAGGTTTGTGATTAAAAAAAAACTGCCTTAATGGGACACGGAAAGGTATTTGACTACGAAATAGTATCTTAAAATTTTCTATAATAGAATTGTGTGATTAATAGATACTAACCACGAGATCGAACAGAATTTTTATAGCCAATAACTGCCATAGCTTGTTATATGAAATAATTCTTGATTATAATTTTTTTTGAATTTATAATAAAACTGTAAACAGATAATTTAAAATTACCTAATAGTCATCCTCATCTCATACTTTTTTTTAAATATTTAGTTTTCGATTATATCTGTTATGTACAGGTGTTAATGAACTACACCGAAATAATTTGTGGGATTGTACACGTGACTCGTATAAGTTATTTGAGATCGGCGATTCATGGTCCCCGGATAAACACAACGCAACTACTTAGCGTTAAACGTGTGAGTATCAGGAGCTTATAAGTCGATGTTGAAGCAAGCAGGTTGAAAAAATGGTTTAGAATGTCTTTAAAATGCTGCCCGAATATAGATATGTCCATTTTTATCAGCTTGTTGCTAGCGTTCTCAAGATTTAATGTCGCAAAAATCTGTAAAATCACGAACTAATCACTTGACAGTGCAACACTGAGCATTCATTAACTTCATTCTTGAGTTGTGTAGCCTGCTCTGGAGGCGTTTTTTTCAACTGCTCTGGTGGCTTAATGCGTAACGCGGGATGCTGCTATCCCAAAGCTCATGAGTTCGATTCTTGTGATAGAGTAACTGTTTTTACTATTATTACTTTCTTTACACGTACTATGTATAGAGAAGGTATTGTATTGCACCCAACAATTCGATACAGATATTTCACCGGAAATACATGTTTTGGGTCCCCCTGAATCCAAAAAAAGCATTTTTGGAAAAAGGTCCGGGTGTGCCTGTGTGTCTGCATAGCTCAAAAACGAAAACTTGGTATTTAAGTTTGGTATCTTCCAAGGATGCGGCACGAAGATTTTCAAGAAAATCCCCTCATCCCCAACTACCCTTTACATAGAAATTTTTCCGAAAATTGTAATTTTCTCAAAAATGACTCTAGCGATTTTGATTAAAATATCGTATATTAAAGATGTTTACCTGACATATAATATGTATATCTTGAATTTTCTGGGAATAGCCTCTGAAGACTACTGTATTCTGGATGAATTCTGCATAACTGCTAAATCGTAAGAAATGGACAAAAACTTACCGCACAAAAATGTAGAGCACATTAAAACACACAATTTATGTTATATAAATTTTTCGAGGAGTTGATCGTTTTTGAGATATTCCTTATTTTCGGTTTCAGTTTTGAAAAACTGGTAGTTTTTTCATAAAGGAATTTGCCAACTCATGTCCATACAAACAAAGTAACCTCAGTCACCTAGTAACCAGATTTTGACTATCACTTTAACCTATGTACTATGTACTATTGCTGCTAATTTTTTCTCAATTAGCATGAAGTAAATGGAAGAATAAGCTTATTAACAATAATTTGTTACACAGAAGTAGAGAAAGTCATGTAAATGGAACACATCAGATTTTTTTTTCATTCCAGATGAGGTTCCGCGATACGTGGCGTACTGGCACTTTAGAAACTTATAGTCTTTACTTCGAAACTTCAATAAACAGGTCATAAGCCTCCTATCTCAAATTACTTATTTAAGAAATCTACATAATCTGTGAAAATATTTCGGTATAATTCATTAACAGCTGTATGTGTATATAGAGTACCAAAAGTTACAATAAAGACACGTACTCATATTAAAAACGCGTTCTCAAACTAATTTAAGGCGCTCAGAAGACAATCTGTTTTTACTTATGAGATGGAAAAGATTCTCGCAAATCAGCTCCTCTTATTTGAAGAAAATAATATTTCTGTTAAGACTGCAACTAGACTTCACTGTATTGTATTATACTTAATTTCAGTCTATAGAGATGAAAAGTACATTTCAGTGTTATATTTTTATATATAACAAGTTTCTTAGTTTATTCCTTATTTTAATTTAAAAATAAAATTTGAGGAAAAAAAATTAGTTACCTTAATTTGCCAAAATATCTTACTGTGCTAAATACGTTAAACATATTTTCTTTGAATAATAAGGAATAACTACATAAGTATTTTGTATGCCTAATAAATATGTTAAAATGTACTTTTTTAAAATATTAGACTTCGTATTTATATCTTAATTATAGTTTTAATATCTAGTCCAACTTAAGCTACTAAAGATCCAGATTAACCGGTTTTATAATTTGGACCTTTATGTACATACTTCTGAATTTTAAATTATACGTCTTTAAGCTACGTATTTATTCAAAATGTGATGAAACTTTATAACATGTAGATTATCGTAGACTATATTTTCTTTCGACTAAATATATGAAAGAGACTTAGGATATCAACATATAAAAGTAGTCCAACAGAGGCAACCTTCCCCTAAGTTCCACATTCAGAACTAATTTTAGTTTCTCTAGCAGCTATGTACATATAGTATACGCAGTAGTTAGAGTAGCTGTATCCCACCCAAAAATATATGTTTTGAGGTCCCTTGTGTCCAAAAAAAATATTTTCAGAAAAAGTTCCGTGTGCGTCTGTGAATAGCACACCGCAAAGGCAAAGTTTTTGGTACTTATGTTTAGTATCTCTCAAAGATGTGACACGAAGATTCTCGAGAAAATTCCCCACCCCACATGGAAACATTTTTGAATTTTTTTCTCAAAAATGGATATTGATTGAAATACCGTATATTAAAATTATTTACATCACAAATAAAATATATATCTTGAATTTTCTAGGCCTGTTTATTCTGGATGAATTTTGCTTAACTGATATTCCTTAAGAAATAGACAGAAGCTAACTACACAAAACAGGATCTCGTTAGGTACTTTTTGTTTGTTTATTTTTTTGTAGAATTGGGCATTCTGAATTATTCCTAGTTATTGGTTTAATTTTAAACCACTTCAACCATTCGTATATGGGAAGTCACTTTTTGTTTCATGTCTTTTGTTACCCTCTTGAAGAAAAACGAACCGAACTTCAATTGCTTCACCCAGCAACCACCTTTTAAAACATTTGACCATCGCTTTACCATAATGTATTCCCTCATTTGGCTTCTACTTGCAATGAAGCAAGTAATAAGACCAATTCTGCCAAGTTTTATCTCGATTAGCATAATGAAGATAAAAGAATAATCTTTTGTAAGAATAGCTTTTGTGTGGAACAGCTAGAAAAGCTCAAGTGAATGGAACACATCATATTATATTTAGTTTACTTTGTTCATTTATTTTGTTGTTTCTTCCACTTACATTACACCGAGAGTATGAAATATCATGTAGTACTTACTCTTGATTCAAACACACCATTGAATGTAAAAAAAAATAGTACTATAAGGTCGCAAAAGGGAAAATGCTGACTTAATGTTTTTAATTGCAAAACAAAATTAAATCTCAGCTCAATTTCCTATCATATGTGTAAACTAAATATATTACCTACCAAATAAATTATTTGATTTTTATTCCATTGTGATTTTCCGGCCTTAGCAATACAGCCAAAATGTCCCTTTGGTAATAACTTTTCGATATTGCTTGAAACTATGCACAAATAATTTTTAACGAAAACTAATTAAAAGTTTGTCTAACACTTTGCTAAATTTTAAAAGTATTTTAAATTCATTTACCATTTAATAATATAGTCAGGTAATCCGAAATAATGAATCTAAAATGTTCTGTTTTTTTCTGTTAAAAATAAATGCAAAAACAAACACGGGCTAACTTTTGTAATCGTAATGCTGTTGAAAAAAATCTAATCAATGTTGAGAGCTGTTCTATTTGAATATTTTTGGGAACTAAAACAAAAAAAACATGCGTCAGTTAGTATAAATTTATTTGAAATCGATGCAATAATGTTATGCTCAATATATTTTTATAAAAATGCGGATTTCTGCAAGTCACATATTTTATTTTATTCCCCAGACAGATAAGCAAATTTTCTCTACTGTGGAGATCACAATTAAATAATCTGATGACTTTCACGTGAGTTTCTCCAATCACTTTTCTACAGCTACCCTACTTACAAAGTTCAATTTTCGGTCCCTCTCTTATTAGTAGATATATAAAGTTTCGTTACACACTTACATATTTCTTCTTCTTCAACATGGCTAAGGCCGTTCTGTCGAAGTTAGTTGGGGTGTCCATCGTTTACGTGGTCGATCAACGTCTCATATTCCTCATAGGTTGCATTCAAAGTCTCTTCTTGATATCATTTCATCCTCATTAAGTACTCAGTCCATTTCTTGTTGTTTGCCATAATTTTGTCTTCTGAGTTATATACATATATAAATTCTTCTCTTGTGTGAATATGTCGTATTTTGTCTGCTCATGGGCAACCTTTCACATTCCTCAAAAATAAAACATCTGCTGTTTGTATTCTGTTTCTTTCCTTTGATTTTATCATCCAGGTTTCACTTCCACACAACCAATTATAACTGATTGTCTTATATGGTTTAAGTTTCATATATTGTCTTCATTTTCTTCATAAAGTTCTTTATATGTTTTCACATATTGCCTGGAATTTAGTTATTTTATTTTATACATGACATCTTAAATAATTATTCTCCAAAACTGTTTTGGTTCTTATTCCATATTTACTCTCAAATACAATTGTTTTTTATTTATTGATATTTTGTAGTTATATTTACTGTCCACCACTTGTGTAGAACTTATTTGGAAATCTTTTCGTAATTCTGCCATAAGAAGAACATCGTCCGCGAATGATACGGCATTTATTCTACCCTTTTTTAGATTGAAATTCCTTCTTTGTTTAATAAATCTTTCAATTTATTTAGAATATCGTGTATGTAAATATTAAATAATAAAACGGGTGATAAAGCACACACATGATTTATTTAAAACTGTTCTTATTCCTCTCGTTAAAAAGGATCTATATATATACACTAGTTTCATAATAGAACCTCTTAACCATTTCTATTGTTTGAATAGCGATAGCTGTTGTTCATACTGTTCCATAAAATATCTCTATTTGCTTTATCAATGGCTTTTTCTAGATCTATAAACAAGAAGTGAGTCTATAAATTTCTTTCTCTTTTTTTTTCTTTCTATTATTTTGTTTATCTATAGCAAATACTCCGTCTGTACAAGGTCTTACCTTTCAAAACCCATTTGTTTTTCTGCTAATAGGTTTTCAGCTGTTCTTCGTATTCCCCTTTCTATTATTCTAACATAGATTTTATATCCGCCAGTTATATTTACATAGTTACCTAAAGATACATCAGGAAAGTGACAGTAAGGTTTAAACTACCGTGCTATGTAATATCTTAGAAATTCCATGTTCTTTGCATCTCCACAAGAAAAACGAATAGTGACGCATCAATTGGGAAAGTATAGCTTGGAAATGGTTAACACTAAAATATTTCCAAATAAGATTTAAGAAGATTTTTTATACTTATATTTTGTTTATTTCTTACGATTTACCAGCCATTTATTTAAATCAAGGTGTGCTTGAATGAGCAACAGAATACAGATATAAAGTTTTGATTATTTACTTGTTTTTATAAATTTATTTTTATAAATGCATGTTCATTTTTTTATGCTTGTTGAAGTGGTACAGTTCACATTTTGCCTAAATAGTTTGCAAACACGTTCTTGAATTTGATGTTACTTTTTTATTTGTACATATTAAATAATGGAAGCTGTGTATCGCAAGTTCTATGATGTGTGTCTCTTATTTTGTTTGCTGTTCATTCACTTCTGTTTATCATGGCATCCGTACCGAAGAGTTCGGCGTCTTTCTCTTTCTGCTTCTGTTTCTTTCTTGTTACTGTTTCTTTATACACTTCTGTGTTTGGTAGCGGTGTCTTGATCCTTATAGCTTCTAAGAATAATGTTTCTCTTGTTAGTACATACGAAGGCAATCAGAATGAAGAGAACATCACAGTCTATACCGAGAGAGAGGTATACAGTTTGGCATGAACATATCTTAAGGGTATTATGGTGTTTTATAAAAATTGCATAGACCAAATTCTAAGAAAATAAAAAATAACGTGAATTTTTCAATTTAAACATTATATTGAGATGAGAATTATTTTCCATCCTTGTGTCGTAGGTTTGGAATATATTGAACTTAAACATTAAGTTTGGCTTTTCAGCAATTTCTATTTTCTTTGTAGCGTACAATGAACATAGTAGGTACAGAAAGTATTCAATTCTACCCAAAAATTTGTTACCGAGATGTCACTAGAAATATATTAGACTCTCCTGTAACAAAATAAAGGCATTTTTAAAAAAAAAAAAATCACATATGTGTACGTATGCCTGTAAACAGCATAACTCAAAAAGAAAAGTAAGTCCGTTAATACCAAACTTGGATTTAAGTTCAGCATCTTCCAAGGATTTGACACGACTTTCAGGAAGTTTCCCCACTACAAATTACCTTTTACATTTTCGTATAACTTTTATTTTCTCATAATTAACCATTAAATTTTGTTTTAAAATACCACACGTTTAAGATATTTTCACAAATGAAATGCATATGTTGAGTTTTCTGGGAATAACCTGCCAAATCCTCTTCACTTGGAAGTGTTTTTGCACAATTTGGTATAACATGTGAAACATAAGGTACATATAGACAAAAGTGTATTACATCAAAATTATATATCTCTTTATAAGGCATCATTTATCTCCAAACGTTTTGTGACTTAAGAAATTTGTGAGGTATTTGTTATTAGTTGTTAGAAGTGTACAGTATTGTGTCATTCTTTTAAATTCTGTCAACTTTCAGTTGTTTCTCGAAATTATATGGAAAGAGTTTCAGGATAGCTTATAAAATCAAGTTCTTAAACATTTAATTATTACTATTCCCTTTATGTAATGTAGCTATTCTATAAAGGTTTGTCTAAATTAAAATAAAGTATGTAGAAAATAAGCTTTTGCACAAGTAGCTAATAGGTGATAGAGAGTGCAGAATATAACAGTTTTTTATTATTTTGTTCAGCAATATCCAAAGCAGACATGTCCAAACTGAAACAGTAGAGGGATGGCACAGAAACTCATTTCACTCAGTGTGAAACATTGCAGAATGCTGCTGTGCAACGTAATGGATTGTTTATGAACACAAGGACTTCCTTATCTGCAGTTAGTGTTGGCCTTTTTTTAAAAGAAGAAGCTATAATATCTGCTGGAAAAGTGTTCAACATACAGAAGTTTAATAAATTTACCAAACGATTTGACTTGTAATCTACAAGGTGTTTGTTATTAATATAAATTATTTTAAAGCAGTTTGGCTTGCAAATATATGTGGAGCTTAGGACTACCATTAAATGTGATAAAAATAATAGTAATTTGTAAAATTAATCCTTAACCAATTATTTAAATAACTTCAAACTTTCTTCTTTCGAATATTTTATCTTCGAGCAAGTAAATCCATTGGCAGTTCATGTAGAGTCTTTGAAAATGTTATGACAATAAAACGTTCCTTTCGAAGTTGTCCATTCTGTTTATGTTTGCTTAAAATTCGTTACAGAGCACTGCACGTATATATGTCAGTATGTGTGATTCACCAACATTTTCTAACCTTCATTGGAGTCAAATGAAACATACCTCTTCTAAAGGATGTTAAGGGTTGGCTTGTTTTAAAATTGGTCAAAAAGTGACAAAATGACAAATATGTTATTTTTCCTATAAACTAATTCAGACCTGATGTAAATACCGGAAGCAGCTATCAATATAATTCAGACCTTTATTTCAGTAATATAATTTTTATTTTTAGTCTATCGTCATCACAAAAAAGTTACGTGGCAATAAGTTGATCAGTGTTTGGCAAATCTTTAAATTTAATTTTCATGATTTCACTGTTTTTGACATCATCCTCGTTTTCAAATCCTCCTTACGATGTTAGTTTTTACTGTGTATAAAAATTTAACCATGGTATTAAAAATCACCGTGGAATATAAACAAATATGTATTGTTTTATTCTGAAAAAGAATACATTGTTAAAAAATACATTAAAAACCATTCTTAAAAAGTGATAAATACTTTTTCCTCATTTCATAAGGAAGAAGCAAAAATATTTAGACGGTTACAGTTTACAAAAATGACTGTAAAAATCCATTTCCTATTGGCTAATTTTTAAAATTGCAATGTGTGAAACATTTTCAATATGGCTTAAAATGTAAGATATAAAAAAGTAACAATGAGAAAAGAAATAAGGGGCACTGAGAGTTAAATTTTTACTACAATTGGTAAAAAAATAGAAACTAATTTTTTTTATTATAAATATTTGTTTGAAGTTTGGACATCTATAGAAAACCAACATTAAACGGCCCCCCCTTGCTTCGGGTTCTACAGCTATTTAAAGAGTGTACAATGCACCTGTTTTTAGCGTACTGTTATTAAACTTCGTTTTTCTCAAAATTAGATTTTTACACATTCAAACTTTTCTCAGTTTTTGTTTAGATGCCAAAATTTTCCTTATTGTGCAGAAATAGCTATCTATTTTAAATGGCAAAAGATCCTAACGTGAAAAGTTATTTTTCAAAAAGATATATTTGAATGATAAAATAATTAATTTTAGAGATTAAAATTTCTAACTTATTTAAACAATTATATTAATTCTGTAATCAAAAGCTATTGAAATATCTCTTTGAGGCACATGTGACATTTTGACTGAGTAACATGTATACATAGTGAAATGTATATAAAATAATTTTTATCTTCCAAAGCATTTACTCTATATTAATGAAATTTTCTACTTATATTAATATAATAACAGTGCAACTTTCAAAATAATGTGTACGGAATCATAGAATATTGTAATTAAAATTTTCTCTTAAAACTAGAAAGCTGAAATTTTGTATCTTGTCTTTTATCAAAATTGTGGTAAAATTCAGATGCATTTCCATTCACATGACTTTCTCTACAAACTGTTGTATGTCATGGTAATCGAGATAAACATTAGCAGAAATAGTTGTATTATTCTTCCAAGCGCAAGAAATAAATACACTAGGCTAAGCGAATCTTTTAAAAATCGAGTTGTTATGTATTGTGAAATAACTGAAATTAGGCCAGAGAAAAACAAAAGACAGATGAAATGACAAGTGACTTCCCGTTTGAGAATAATTACGCATTTAAAATTGAAGCCAAAAATAATGAATTTCTTGGAAAGGCCAATTCTAGAATACATAAATTTGACATAAATTGTGTTTTTTATCGAGAGCTACATCTTTTGTGAAGTAAGTTTGTCTATCTCTTACAGTCAATCAGTT
The DNA here is from genome assembly GCA_030762935.1 of Hymenopus coronatus. NCBI lineage: Eukaryota > Metazoa > Arthropoda > Insecta > Mantodea > Hymenopodidae > Hymenopus > Hymenopus coronatus. The sequence goes on along the minus strand of CM060892.1, from coordinate 53,794,243 downwards.
GGGCAAAATTCTTCAAATGTAGAGGTATTCAGAGACATTACTTAGAAAATTCAAAACATACACTTCGCTTGACATAAAATATCTTAAACATATAACATTTTAATCAAAACATTTAGAGCCATTGTTGAGAGAATCAAAATCTTGAGAAATGTTCAATTCAAGAGGTAGTTGGGGAATTTTCCTAAAATCTTCAGGTTACATCCTTGGAAGATATTAAATTTAAATAAAAATTTTGTTTTTTCGTTTCTGATTATGCTGTCCAGTCACACACGCACACCTATTACACAAGACAAAACGCATTATTTTTTAAACGTGACTTTTTTGGACTCAGGGGACCTCAATTTATATATTTTCAGTGAAATATCGGTATCGAATATTTTAGTGGAATAGAATAATCCATATCTACCATATTCATTATACATACATGCTAGAGAAAATAATAATCGCAAAAAGTTTAAAGCATTACAGTAAATGAGCTTTAAAATAGACTATAATATAGGTAATAATTAATCCTAAATAAGTTAAAAGGTTATTACTTTTTGCACTTACTAAACCACTTCGTTTGCAAAATTTAATAAAATTGGCGCATTAATTTGAAAAATGTTTTCTTTGATGCACTTTTGGAGGCAGAGTAAAATTTTGAATAAAAATTAGTAAACAAATCTCATCAAGTATTTTGTTCATAGCAAAATTTTGGAAAATATTTACGAGAAAACAAGGTTTATATTTGAAGGTTCCTATTATTAAGAAAGCGTTTGTGCATATATGTTTATTTATTTATTTTAAGATAGTTGATAGTTACTTTGCACCAAGTAGAGAAAACAATGTATCTTATTAAAGTTTAGAATTCAAATTATTTTATTATGGCAAACATTTAATTTTTCGTAACTTTTGGTCAACTTTCAAAGATGCCTCACCCTTGGAAGCAGAGTGTCGCGTATGTCACTTTTTCACCTATTCATTTTCTCATCATTATTTGCGGAAACTCTTAAAATATGACCAACCAAATTTGGTTATACAATGGCTACTGTGTAATAAAAACTTTAAACACTATCATGTGTTAGCTTCCATAACTTAGAAGTTAAAGGTATAAAAATTAATAAATTTCCTATAAACGAATATCCTGAAAATTTTTTAGGATTCATGTTAATACTTTTATTGGTAATGTTGTTCGGTTGCTTTATTGATAGCTATTGCATGAATAATACATTTTGGAAGATGAAATGATTTCCCGTGGCCTTAAGAGGTGAACTCTGACTAGAAATATAAATGTAAAACAATTTCATGAATATATTACTGATAAAAAGCCATGTGAAGGGGCGAGGGAAAATGCAGTTGTGGCAGTACTGTGAATGCAAGAAACTGTAAATAATTAATGAGCTAATATAATGCAAGTAAATAGTTTTAATATGGAGAAGAGATTATATCATCACAGTATGTTAGCATAAGCTTAGTTTATAAGAGAAGAGAAAAAGCTGAAACTATTAATGGGTTCTAAAAGAAAAATCTTTCCTAAGGTTTTTGTGTACAACAACCAAGGTGATGTGTTCCATTCTCATGAATTTTTCAATAACTATATAACAAGTTAGGTATTGTTAAAACCCTTAGTCCTCTACTTAACACTAATCAAGATAAACATTAGAGAACTTGTTTATATTACTTGCTTCCTTGTAAGTAGAAGGGAAATATGGGAGTAAACTAGGCTAAAGTGGTAGTCAATTGTTTTTTAAAGTTGGTTGTCATGTGTCTGAAAGCTGGTTTCATTGTAGGTATTGCCAGCTGTTGACAAATTCCCGTATGAGGAAAGTTTAAGTTTTAAAACTGAAACCAACAACAAGGAATATCTGAAAAATGCTCAAGTTCACGAAAAAAAAATATATACACATGGCATAAAGTATGTGTTTAAACCAGATATACATTTTTTTTGTTTAGTAAGTTTTGTCCATCTCTTACGGTTTAGCAGTTGTACAAAATTCTTCCAGAATGAAGAGGTCTTCGGAGGCAGTTCACAGAAAATTCAAGATTTACATTTTATTTGTCAAATAAATGTTTTTAATATATTTTAATCAAAATCGTTAGATATTTTTTATTAAATCAACACTGCCGAATTTTTTTCATGTAAAGGATAGTTTGAGTTGGGTGGATTCTTCTCAAAATGTTCGTGTTACATCCTTGGAAAATACAAAACGTTTTTCTTTTTTGAGTAAATGTGTTCACAGACACGTGGGTACATAGATCACTACATGGACAGGAAACGTTTTCTAATCATGCTTTTTTGGATAAGGGGTACTCTAAAATGTGTATTTCGTTATCGAATTTTTGGGTGGCAATAGATACCCTGATATCTTATTTACCTTGTACTATGTAGAGAAAGTAAACATATCCTTGATCTAAAAAGAGATAGAACACCAACTTGAGGGAGTGTGGATATAATAAAATTAAGTTACTCTGTAGCTAGCAGCCTAAGTGCGGTAAAAGGATAATTTTTATTGGCTCTTGATTAGAGACGCTACCAAGCGCGCAAAGACAAGCCAATCTGAGCGTAGGGTTGTTTGATTATATTCTACGGAGACGTGAGTTCTCAATGAGTTTCGTATTTATTTACTTTAGTGAGGTCCTTCTTATTTAGTCCATTTATACGTCATTCCGATATATTATTTACGTAAGAAATGTGATACGCTAAAGCTTAAGCCGGCCCATCCCCGTGTCCGTGCTGGCTAAAGTGCCTAGCTTTTTATTATTCTAGGCGCAAGGGATCGTGGTTCGAGTTCCACCTTGGGCAAGGGTGTTTGTGTGTTTGTAAATGTGTGTGTACTGTGTAAGAAAAAAAGAAAACGATAAAAAATGTAAATAAAGGAAACTGGAAAAAAGAGGAAAAGCAGAAAGAAAAACTGTCACTTATAAACGAAGGAGGATAGTACAGTTTCAGCTAGAAGCTAATATAAATATAAATTGTGAATATTTCTTGAAAATACTTTGAATAAATACTCAAAATAAAAGTTCCTTTTACAGATCAGGCTCAGATAAGATATACTGGAAAGACCTAAGAACCCAGCTAACCGGAGCAAAAAACAAATGACAATACAGAATAATCAGAGACAACGAGAAGCACGAGGACAGCCGCACAGAAGAATACATCAAGTATAAGATATTTTATTGCTGCGTGTAGTCATTTACAGGTGTAGCTGAAATGAGTGAACTCTTAAGACAGATTGACCCTCATTATAAGCAGCCAAAATATAACAGGTCCTACAGGAGCCACAAGATTGATAACCACATTAATATAGCCATGTAATAAAATAATTAGTGGACATGTTCAATACCTTACCTATGTACTATGTAGAGAAAGTAAACATGTTCTTGATCTAAAAACAGCCAGAACACAAGCTTAAGGGAGTATGGATATAGTAAAATGTGAAAGTTACTCTATAGCTAGCAGCCTAAGTGAGATGAAGGGATAATTTTTACTGTCTCAAGAGAAGAGACGCTACTAAGAGCGCCAAGACAAGCCATTCAGAGCATAGGGGTAAGGAGACGCGAGTTCTCAACCAGTTTCGTCTTTATTTACTTTAGTGAGTCCTTTTTATTTACTCCAGTTATACATCATTCCGATATATTATTTACATAAGAAATGTGATTCGCTTGTCCACGTTCGCTAAAGTGCCTAGCTTTGGTGCTTCGTGCCACAGGATATCGTGGGTTCGAATCCCACCTTGGACATGGGTTTTTAAACGAAGATGGAGAATATAGTTACTGCTAGGATTGTGATTATTTTTTGATAATACTGTGAATAAATGCTCAAAATAAAGTTCCTAAGATAGATATACTTGCTCGACTTAAGAACCCAGATAACCATAAAACAAATGAGATATAAAATAATCTGTAATAACGAGAAGCAGGAGCGACTGTCGCACAGAACAATACAAGTATAAAATATTTTACTGCTGTGTGTAACCATTTGCAGGTGTAGTTGAAATGAGTGAACTCTAAGACAGGTTGACCCTCATTATAAGCAGCACAAAATTTAACAGGTCCTACAACAGCCACAAGATTGATAACCACAACAATATAGCCATGTAATAAAATAATATGTACAGAAAGTAAACATGTTCTTGAGCTAAAAACAGCCAGAACACAAGCTTGAGGGAGTGCGGATATAATAAAATGTGAAAGCTAGCAGCCTAAGTGAGACTAAAGAATAATGTATACTATCTTATGAGAAGAGACGCTACTAAGCACGCCAAGACAAGCCATTCAGAGCGTAGGGGTGTTTGATTACATTCTACGGAGACGCCAGTTTTTAATCAGTTTAGTATTTATTTACTTTAGTGAGTTCCCTCTTATTTACTCCAGCTATACGTCATTCGACATATTATTTACGTAAGAAATGTGATATACGAAATCTTAGGCCGACGATATCCGTAACCGCTCCTGCTTAAGAGCCCAGCTTTGGTGATTCGTGGCGCAGGGGATCGTGTTTCAAGTCCCGCCTTGGGCATGGGTGTTTGTAAATGCGTATATGTCTATGATTGATTAAGAAAAAAAGATAAACAAAAAAAAATATATAGAGACTCGTAAATATAAAGTGTGAATATTTCTTGGTAATACTTTCAATAAATATTCAAACTAAAATTTACGAAGTTATTATCTCTGATATAGTTTCTCTACGTCCAGCTAAGATATACTTGCTGGACCTAAGAACCCAGTTAGCCGGAGCATAAAACAAATGACAATACAAGATAATCAGAGATAGCGAGAAGCAGGAACGACTGCCGCACAGAAAAATATATCAAGTATAAAATATTTTACTGCTGCATGTAATCATTTGCAGGTGTAGTTGAAATGAGTGAACTCTAAGACAGGTTGACCCTCATTATAAGCAGCACAAAATATAACAGGTCCTACAGCAGCCACAAGATTGATAACCACATTAATGTAGCCATGTAATAAAATAATTAGTGGATATGTTATCTCGTCAAACGTCGCCCAAGGAACTAGCCAGAGATATGTGAAAGCGAGGGTGGTTGCTTAGAGGGTGGGGTTCCGACTATGTTAGGATTTGGACCGTAAATTTCAACCCTTATTTATGGTGCCTATTAATATGAAAATGCTTTATAACGGACAGGCCAAGAGAAGAGAGGGAGAAAAAACTTTTAATCAGATAGAATAGCATAAACATGCAGTAGAAGTACCGCCCAACAACATGGAAAAGGGTGGAGTGTACGTGCAGGCTTTGCAAATTGCATTGCCTAATAACGTCAAAACCCCGCCTCTGTACAAAACTAGGAGGTTCAGTTTTGGAGAGATGGTAAAAGGGGAGGTGCCGGTTTTATTATGTACCTCCTCCCTCGGCCCGTACCCTACACTAAATTCTACCTAGATACCCAAGCATTACGTAGCCTAGAAGATAGCAGAGAAAACCGGTAAAAAAAAAAAAATGCTACCAAAACATTAAGGCACGAAATCCGAGGATGGGCTCTTTTATTTAGTGCTTATTTTGAAAATTTTATAATTCCAATTTCTGCTCGTTCTACCCTCTGAATAAAAATTGAAACGAGAGGCGTGCTTTGGTCGGCCATCAAGAAGAGCCTAGTTACAGAAACATGAATTTTTGGAGGGAGGGGGTAAAGCGCTTCGTTGTGGTGGGTGGTGCCCCCTTTTTTGCTGTCAGTCTGAAGTAGAAACGTGGCGTACAGTTGGTAGCAAAATTTTAAGCCTAATCTCCTACCATTCCTCATCTGCTGTTCAAAACAGAAAATCTTGGAAGCAATAAATTTTACAACACCTGAAATAACAAGCAGATTTGTCTACCTATAAATTACATTTCGGTACATTAAAACAGTAATATAAGACGTGTTGCCTTAATTTTATTTACAGATAAAACTAAATATAATAGAAATGGTATATTTATGCCTAAACCTAGCAGTAAATATATTACATCTTTAATATATGATTTACTACATATGTTACTGTAGTTTATTAAACGGTTGAGCACGAGGTATTTGAAGCAGACTGTAGCTTTAAGTAAGGTTATTCACACACCATCTGAGACACACAAAATTCTAGCAATTATACAGAGATTAAAAAAATAAGAACTATTCAAAAATTTTGTTATATGAATTTTAAACCAGTAGAAAAACATTAGACAAAACTACATAATTATTTTCGTACCTGCATTTCCTATAAGATGTATGAAATTATAATTTTAAAATAAATAGTTAATTTTGGGGCGAAATATATTTTTTTTGTTTTTCTTAAGTAACCAAATTTAAGTATCTGTTTCAAGAATCGTAAAAGAAACAAAATTATGTTTAAGAAAAGCTTTAAACTATTTTTTGTTTTATTTTAGAGTTGTACATCATTTTTAACTGGCTAGAAATTTTAACTTGTTAAGATTTTTATATTTTATATGTATCTAAAACTATTTTTAGTGATTTAAAAGAGGTTTTGTAGTAAAAAGGGATGAGTAAGGTTTTTTTACTGTAATTTTGAAGTGATGATGTTTTGTTAAGATTTACAAAAAGAGTTAAAATGGTAATCAGAATGGCCTCTATATCGTTTCCTTACTTGATTTTGTGGTATTAGAGAAAGTTTGCATGAAAGTAGGAAGGTGAAGAGGGGATGAATCTACTTGCTTTTGTTAGGGACTGTATACCAAGCACATTTCAGTGTTTTACCTGAGAGAGCTGGAAGGACTTGCGCATTCGCGGGGAGTTCTTCTGCTCTTGCGTTGGTGCACTGAGGTGCAAAGGGGCGGGAGCAGCTCGCCACACCGCTGAGGGTAGCGCGGCAAGGGGCGTCGATTTGGGGATGTCCACGTCCCCCTTTTCCAGGGGCTTCGTTTTCTATAACATCCATCCACACGCATACACACAAGGCTCTCTGCAGAGGAATATAATGTAGAGTCACAGACGGCGCGGTCCGCCATGATGTTAGAGGGTGGAGAAAGTTAGGAGGCGGTAGTGGGTGAAAGTATGCTAGGCAAGTAGCAATCGGGAGGGGAGAGAAACCATTCCCACCCTAAAAATCTGGAGGGAGGAAGGGAGAGAGAGAGACTGCATTTGGGGGAAAAAATATATATTCCACATATAAAACACGCACAACGGCGAGTATTCCCAATATTACTAGAATCAGTGCAGCGGATTCCCGGTAGACTCTCATCCCTTCCTTTCCTCTCTTTGAACAGCCACCACTCCTCCACCCCTCTTCGTCCACTTGGTGCTCCCCCCTCCACCTCACTCTTTTCAAAGCCCGGGGTTAGCAAAAGCAAATGCAAAGGCGCAGGAGATTCTCCTACCGCTGCAGTCACACTTCTCTTCTCCCCTTCGTGGCCGAAAAACGCAGCAGGCCAAAACCAGTCCGGACTCCTTCCCCACTAAGAACACTTTGCACTATCACCAAACACACACATTCACTCGGCACTTGTCTTCTCGCGGCGCCACACTCGCAGACCTCCCATCTTTTGTCATTCTTATCCAAGAATACCGTACCGTAAGGCCTCAGCAGCTCTGGAGCAGGGAAACTAGCGTTATAGTTGTGCTGGGCAACTATACTGAGGTTTATACTAGTATCCGAGTCTGGTACCGAACCCAGACCTCTCGCACATACATACATGATGTGTGTGGGGGGTGTGTGTGTTGGTTTGTAGGGGAAGAGGGGCACGGAGACAGGAGGCTGGCCATAGCGTGTGTGTATACGTCTATGTGGTGCCAAACGTCGCGTTGTATATATACAACGCAAACCCAATAGGCTGCCTGCTGCAAGCTTTGCAAAGCAACTACCACCACTACTACTACCTGTTGTAGTTAATATCATGTTGCTATGGTGTGGCTTAATTCACACGCTCAGATCAATGTCAATTGGAGCCTAATAAACAAGAGAGAGGAGGGTGGGGGGGAGGTACGGCTGCCCCCCTGAACCATGTGTGTATACGTGTGTGCAGTTGGATGCACTGCTTTGTAACGCGGATATTATCTGCATCGGGTTGGTGGGTGCAGTCAAAGGGGGGCTCTATAGGGCCCCACCCACCGTGGCCCCATGCTCCCCTCCCACTCTGGGCCACTACCTCATAATGTTATGCGATTAGCAAAAAATTAGCAACATACTTTCTTTTTACACCCCCCGGCGCATGGTTGTCTTAGGATGCACAGAAGAGGTCACGGATTGTGCTGTTGACGTAGGTCGGGTTTCGGTGTTCAGCCAAAATGTTTATTGGGAGAACATTTTGTGAGCGGTGGACGTTTCCAACTTCTCCACAGCCAACACGGTTCAGCTGGAATGGAAATGGGTAAGAGTGTGTAAGTATTTACACATTTTAGAATAATTTTACAAGGGTCTGTTGAATAATTCATGAACCATGCCAGCAATTATCTTTCTGAGCTGATAAACCTCTTTGAAGCACACATTTTGTTGCAAGACAACATTGAACCTAGCTCGATGAACAAAAACATCCTTGAGCTGTTTCAAATGTTAACGAATATGCATTTCACTTTTAAACATCTGATCTGTTCCATTCACATGACTTTACCCATTCTACAACAGTCGTCCTTCGTAGTCTAGGCTTGCCTCTGGTTCCCAAGGTCGTAAGTTCTAACCCGGAGGTTTGGCGATGGATTTTTCTGACGCAAAAATCTTTGGCATGGCTTCCTTCAAGAGGGAAGTAAAGCCTTTGGTTCCCGTGTTGCAAATTTATGGCTCGTAAAAGAAACTCAAGCAGATAAAGAGGCTTGTGAGCAAAATTAAGCGCAGGTCGGGTTTCGGTGTTCAGCCAAATTGTTTATTGGGAGAACATTTTGTGAACGGCGGACGTTTCCAACTTCTCTACAGTCAACACGGTTCAGCTGGAATGGAAATAGGTAGTAAGGGTGTGCAAGTATTTACCCATTTTAGAATAATTTTACGATGGTCTGTTGAAAAATTCATTAACCATGCCAGTATTATCTTTCTGGGCCGATAAAGCTCTTTGAAGTACTCATTTCGTTGAAGACAACATTGAACCTAGCTCGATGAACAAAAACATCCTTGAACTATTTCAAATGTTGATAATATGCATTTTATTATTAAACAACTGACCTATTCCATTCTTATAAATTTACCTTTCTCTAACAGTCGTTCTTCGTGGTGTAGAGGTAACATGCTAGCCTGTGTTTGCCAAGGCCATAGGTCTCAGAGGATGGAGATGATATTTGCGGACCAAAAATCTTTAGCATGGCTTCCTTAGCAAGGAAAGTAAAGCCTTTGTTCCCATGTCACAGATTTATGGCGCGTAAAAGAATCTCAAGCCTGATAAAGAGGTCTCTGAGCAAAGTAAGCTTAGTTCGGGTTTCGATGTTCAGCCAAAATGTTTATTAGGAGAACTTTTGTGAGAGGTGGGCGTTTCCAACTTCTTCAGAGCCAACACAGTTCAGCTGGAATGAAATTGGTAAGAGTGTGTAAGGATTTTAGGATAATTTTAGAATGCTCTGTTGAACAATTCATAAAGATGTAAGTAATTATCTTTCTGGGCCGATAAAGCTATTTGAAGCACAAATTTCGTTGCAGGACAACATTGAACCTAGCTCGATGAACAAAAACATCCTTGAGCTATTTCAGATGTAAACGAATACGCATTTTATTTTTAAACATTTGACCTGTTCCATTCATATAACTTTACCTTTCTATATAAGTCGTCCTTTTTAGTCTAGGGGTGACATTCCAGCATCTAGTTTCCAAAGTCGTAGGTTCCAACCCGGAGGATGACGATGGATTTTTCGGACGCAAAAATCTTTACCTCTTTGTGAGGGAGGTAAAGCCGTTTGCCCCGTGTCGCAGATTTATGGCACGTAAAAGAATCTCAAGCTGATAAAGAGGCTTTGAGCAAAATTAAGCATAGGTCGGGTTTCGATGTTCAGCCAAAATGTTTATTGGGTGAACATTTTGGAGTAGTGGACGTTTCCAACTTTTCCACAGCCAACATGGTTCAGCTGGAATGGAAATGGGTAAGGATGTGTAAGTATTTACACATTTTAGGATAATTTTACAATGGTCTGTTGAACAATTCATAAATTATACCAACAATTATCTTTCTTGGCGGATAAAGCTCTTTAAATCATACATTTCGTTGCAAGACAACATTGAACAATCTAGCTCGATGAACAAGAACATCGTAGAACTATTTCAAATGTAAACAAATATACATTTATTTTTAAACACATGACTTTCTATAACTACTCTATAACGGTCGCCTCCGTGGTCTAGGGGTAACATGCTAGTCTTTGGTTCACAAGGTCGCGGCTTCAAACCCAGAGAATGGCGATGGATATTTTCGGACATAAAAATCCTTAGCATGACTTCCTTCGTAAGCGAATTAAAACCTTTGGTCCCATGTCGCTGATTTACGGCGCGTAAGACAACCTCAAGCCTGATAAAGATACTTCTGAGCAAAACTAAGTGGCCCTTTATAGAATGGAGCGCTGAGAACCGCAGCAGTTAAAGAGCGTTCATACGTAAAACACAGTTTGACTTTATCGTGTAACAAACTATTCTTACAAAAGCTTACCTGCTGTTCTACTTCAAGTTAAACAAGATAAACATTAGCAGAATTGGACGTATTACTTAGTTCTTTAAAAGTAGAACGGAAATAAGGCAATACACTAAGCTAAAGCGATAGTCAAAGCTTTTAAAAGCTGTCTTAATGCGGTTGACTTTCGGTTATCTTTGCTTGGTCAGGAGTAAAACAAAAGAAATAGGAATGGTAAATTGCACTTTGAGCAAATTTTAAGTATTTTAAAACTTAAAGCAATAACACGGAATATCTCGGATATGATTAGCTCTACAAAATAACATTACATGACATAAATTGTGCGTTTTAACAATATCTACATCACTTGTGTAGTAAGTCTTCATCTATCTCTTACGGTTTACCAGTTATACAAAAGTCATCCTAAATGAATAGCTCTTCAAGGCTCTTCCCAGGAAATTCAAAATATACATGTTATTTGTCATATAAATATCTTAATATACCTACCGTATCTTAATAACATTTTGGAGAAGAATTGTTCAACATAAAAGATAGTTTGGGGTGGGAGTTTTCCTTTAAAATATTTGGATCGTATCCTCGGAAGATGCTGAATTTATTTATCAAGTTTAGTGTTTAACCGACTTTTTATTTTGGAGTTATGCTAGCACAGATATTCGGATGGACACACATACGGACCTGTTTCTAAAAATATTTTATAAAGGGGACCCTAAAATGCGTATTTCCGTAGAAATCTTGGTATCGAATTTCTGGGTGGACTGATATACCTTCTGTACCTATGTACTGCATACTAAGTGGGGAACGTAGAAATATGTCTAAAACAACATTTGTAAACTTCACTGATAGCTTTCTCCAACTAAGGAATATATCTCCAGAAAAGCTCACCGTTGATGACTTGATATCGGCTTGTCCTGCAATTTTTACAAAATATCCGACAAATTCTTGAATTCTCTCTCAATTTTTTGGCAAGTCCACAGAAGCAAACCATTTTCTTCCTTTACTCTCTTTCAGAGTTTCCACTTTTGCTATTGCAATTCTCGAAGATATTTTATCCTTTTCTCTGCACAGCTTTATTGGTTTCATCCAGTCAGGTGAAACGTGTCCTTCCACACTTTTCCTACCAGGAACTAAACATATTCCTTCCTTCAATCTCTGTATGTGCCTGCACCATTTTAGGGTTCTTCTTTCTAGCCGATCCAAAAGTTATTCCAAGTTCCATTAAAATGCCATTGAAGACATTTGAGTTATAAGTATACAACAGTTTCAAAACAAATTAGTTGAGCTAATAGATACAGGGCCTGGGTATATAAAAGTATTTCCTTTGTTTTGAAGATTTTATTAATTTGCACGCTGAAGGAAGATCTGCAGATAGCTACTGTCGATGCGTTTTCCTCAGCAAAGTGGTCTACCTGTTTTCATACATACAGCAGCACTCCCTTATATATTTTTCTGTAGGTAGGACTCATTTTATGGACGATTAAACCCTACATAGTGCATTTCACTATTTTGCAATATAATTCTTGTGCTTACTTTATGTAAATTTGCAGTTGTGAGTTTGATTACAAAGTTGTTTAAGTATTAACTAAAATTGACACCTATTACTATATTTGAGTCCAGCTGTTGCTGATAATATGCCAGGTAGGTTTACCATCATTGTGTCACGTTATTGACTTCCATTTCAGCACTACATATTCTGCTTGTTTTCTAACAAATACTATCTCAACACTTTAAGTGCATCACGATCTATTAACTGCAAAAGTGTTACGGTGTTCAATATTTCAATTCATGCAAGCAACTAATCGACATATGGGTCTATGAACACCTACGGAGCCAATTGTGATTTTGAAATGATTTTACTGATTTTTTCAGGCTGTTTTATTCACTGGAAACAGTTATCATAAGGCGCTTAAGTTAAGATCCGATGTGCCTTAACATAAAGAAAGGGAACTAAGCTATACTCAGTGACAGTACCTCTATGGAGTAGCAGGTGACTGTTGATTTTGAAAACTTGTCACTAAGGCACACAAGGTCCCAACTTCCGAGTCTTGGTTATGGTTAAGGATGATACTGGAAGGAAAAGGCAGCCTATTTTTGGTGGGTTGCAGAATGAAGCTCATGGCGAGCTGGAACAAAGTGTCGTTCCTAGTTATGATATTTGGAGTAAATGTTTTGGATAAAGAAAATCATATTAAACATTCTCAACAATGTTGCAGCAGAACTTACAAAGTCAATGCATTGCTCTGTAATATATATCCTGCCTCTAGAAGAGACAGAAATATAACCAAATAATATATTGCTCCATTTTATTTGTAGGTAAAATGTGACAGAAGCAAAGCTTACTATGCTGCTTATATGAAGGGAAGGGGAAGTTTTGGAACAAATTGCTGCTTTAATTTTTTTCTCTGTCAACAACAGCAGAATCACTCGCAGGACATGACTTGCCTTTGCGGTCATACGCATGCCTCTGAAGGGTTAAATTTTAATTCTTTTTTGCGATGTTTCAAAATCATTCTCGAAAATTAATATCTCGGGCTCAGAGTTAGCTAAAAAGCGCGGGGAACACGAGCTTAGCATAAAATGTAGGCCCAGCATTAGGATGCACATTCCTCATGATAAACTCCCTCCCTCCAGCACGCACACATGGCAACGTGATGTCCATCCACCAGTCCTGCGCGTTTGCTGCCAGATTAAAAACAACAAAATGCACTTTGAAAATGACTGCACCACCGCCAGCCGCCCTAATTCGCCCATATATCTCTTGCAAAACGCATAAAAACCACTATCTCTAGCGTTTCTTACACAGTCTGTCAATGTCACTTTTTCTGGGGTAGCTCTGAGAAAATAAATTATATGCATATCTTGATGAAGCGTTATTTATTTATTATTTACAGAATACCCATATACCGAAGCACCCCAGATATTCCAGTGGTATACGTGCAACAAATGTTTGCCCAGTTAACAATGTTGATACTAAAATTATTTAAAATATATTTACCTATTACTACGCCCACAATTCAGTCCTCTTCAGGAATGCAACCTTAGTTACGCATAGTGTACGTAATCTATGATAATCTTAAATTTTCTTAGCTTTCTAGCCAATCAAATCTTTGGTTTAGAGTTATTAAGAGGTTGTTGTTTTATAATCTATGTTTTTAGAGATAGAGAAAATATTTTAAACCATGCTTGTTGCCAATATGGGAACAAGTCTAGTCAAGTCACTTTTAGAATCATTAAACGCGTCAAAATATTTCATTCCCCATAATATTTTGATGAAAAATTCATATTTTATGGAAGTATTAATATTTCTTCATATTTTGTTGCATTTTCTGTTCTTAATTTTAACTCTTTGTTGCCTGTCGGTACCTATAAGTTCCGCTTTTTTAAGCGTAACTATACAAATAGGGTTGTACTCTAGGATTAATTTCATATTATACTAACCTTCAACCATAAACACAAGTAATCAGACTGTAAAAATATATACAATTTGACCTAAAATTGCAGTGATTTTTTCTAAATAAATAAAAGAGTAAAACCCACATAACTACAGTCAATTGTAACCCCAAGCATCACACCTATTGTTTTATTTGGGCTCTCCCCGTCCTTTACCACAGTCACTGAGATTTGAATTGTAACATTTGGCTTTGAATGGATTTCCAGACTATTACCCATCACCTTACACTCATGGCCATTTGAACCACTTTTTTAGGAGTATCTTTGGCAGCATTATGAAAACTGGTTTAGAAGAATTTAAACTTTTAATTGAGAAGAAATAAATTAGTAAAGGTTCTTCATATATTTTCATTTCTATTATTCTTTTTATTATTTTATATAATAATTTTATAGGTATATTCCCATATATCTTTACTAGAACTCCAGTTTTAAACTTTAATTATAGAAAAAATGGCATATGTAGTATACTAATGCAGGCAACTAAGTGTTAAAATAATTTCCAGACTTACCAGATTTTAGCAGTTTTTTATGAAATACATATAGAAAACCCAAGTCACACTTTTAAAAAGTTCAGGTACAGTTGAGAAAATGTGGTACTTTCCCTATATGACGTAGTGAAAATATAACACCTGTGTTTTGACGATTCTTCATTTCCACTTTAGATAGCATATTCTAACCGGTGTTAACCAAGGACAAAGAAACCATTAGTTAATTTTTTATGTTTTCTTATTTTAATTATTTAGTAATAATTTAAGGGGAATGATATGTAATTTTTCCAAAACCTAAAGCATTTTACTGAGGGCTTAGATTATTTTTACATTTATTTCTGTATAAAGAATTCTGATTTCAAACTTTGGGAAGTAATGTTAATTAGTTCCTTTATTACGAATTTTTAATTTACACAAGATGCTTCTTACGATGCAATTTTCATAATTTTAAAATAAAGTTTGAGATTTGTGTCCCTTATTGAGATAAAAAATAAGTTTTCTATAAAATATACTTTTAAATAAATTTCTTTCAAAAATAATTTAGGTTCAATTGAGAGTTTTATTGCATGAATAATAAATTTTGGAAGCTGGAATTATGTTTTTATTTGGATTTTTTATTATATAAAAATGAGATGTATTTAATTTCCTTCTTAGTTTTTGGCTTTAGAAAAATGTATTCATACTTATAACATCCGAACGATAGTGGGAGCATAACGTATCTGCATTATTTTAATAACTGCTTAGAAAGCTTTAGTATGTCTCTAAGTACTGCGAGAAACTTTTATACCTATGCCTTATTATTATTATTATTATTATTACTATTATATTAATAGACATATAAACAAGTTGTATATGTCTTAATATTACTATATTTATGTGCAGCTAAATACAAAAAGACTTCTAAGTTTTTTTGAAAAATAGGTTATAAATATCAGAAAGACCCCCAAATGCGAAATTAAGTTTCTCAAAATTGTTACATAACTTTCTCATGTTCACTCTGGTAGCATAAGTATCTACACAAACATAAGAGTTTCTGACGTAATAATGGGAAAATAAAATGCCTAAAGTCGAATATTTTATTATTTTCAGCAAATTTTATTCTTTTGTTTCCCTAAAACTGTGCAAAGTCCATATAATTTCTTGAATTGCATTTAATATTCAACTTAAATTAAAATGTATATATGTCAGTGTAAAATTTTTACAGTAGCATACTTATAGATAAAAATCCAAAAAGCTTATACTTTTAAACTAATAACGCAAACCTGCTCTAAGCTCTTAAAATATCTTAAATGTTTGTCTTTAAAAACATAGTTCATTATATTTTTAATTTTATTTTATCCTAATTATTATATTTTGGCATCAACTTTTCTTCACATTTTGACTGTTAAAAATAATTTCTTCCAAAGTAAAATTAATTCAAAAGATGCATTTGAAGTTTTGCCTCTTTGTTGAAATTAACGCTATCTAGTCGTTTAATTAAAAGTGAATTAATTTAATTCATAGTCTACTTCTGTTGGTAAATGATAAAGAACTTAAATGTATGAAAACCATACATGAGACAATATTTGAAACTCTAATGTATTTTTGCAAGACAAATCTGTCATTGAGTTAATTGTTTTCTCACACAAGCCATGTGTAGGACAACAAACAAAACAAAAGAAAACAATTACATCAACACCAACACTATGAATCCTGGGACTTAAAAGTACTTGAAGCACTGTAAGTCCCCATTGGGATTGTCATCTCAAAATAATTTGAGATCACCTTGTGGTTTACCAGGAAACTTACGAGTCCGTTGAGAAATTCAATGCCACGCCGGCATATTGTCATGTTAGTTCAGTGGTAGAGCAACCGAATAGAGACCAGGAGTTACATTGTTCAAATCCCGGCTATGGTACTGAATTTTTCAGTCTGACTCTACTATCCAAATCTATTATTATATTTAAGCTAAATCTATATTTGGTAAATATTTTTGTCATACAACAGATTTAATAAACTGACGTTAAGAAGTGAATACTAAGATCAAATACTTACTTTAAAGTGTTTTGAGCTTCTCATAGTAATACAGGAAATTTTACACATAACCCAGATCGTCTGGCTACCACACTCTGAAACATATTAATCAAAGAATCAATACATGATTGATATTTTGAAGCATCATACAAGTCATTTGTAACATCTTAATGAAAATTAAATTATTGGAATTAAAAATGTGTGACTAAATATGAGGAATTCTGCTACCATACAATCGAATTTAATATTTTATTTATTATACGTCTTAAACACATAGCTTGAATTCCTATAAGGAGTGAAAAAATAATACACAAATGACTGAAACAGAGTTTAATTTTACTCAATTTAGCTTTTACCAACTAAATCAATTCACCCAATTAATTGAAAGATCATTTTCAAAATATAGTTTTACCATCAGAGCTACATTAGGTAACTGAAGAGCTTTTGTCAATTAATTGTTTTACTATCTTATCAAATAAAAAAAAATGATACACCATTTACCTTTAGAAAATCACTTCTCTTAATGCTTTGGGAAGTTATTGAAATTATGTGTATAAATATATTTACAGACAAGTTAAGCCTTCTAACTAGTACCTAAATATGTTAGTGTTACTCGAAAAATATTTACGTGTGTATATTTATAATAGTTTCCCAAAAAAGAAATAAAACAGCAATATAATACATTGTACAAAGAAAATAGTAAAACCTTTATTTATTTTATTACAAGTAAACAAGAACTATATGTCATTGATGTAGACATTACTAGTGCCAAGTGAATGGTAAAAAAATGAATATAAACTTATATGAACTTGCACTTACTTTTTATTAATAAAATTGCTTTTCACTGAGTGAAAAAATACTTTTAATACATCTAGTAGAAATTCAGTAGATATTTAATTAATTTCCTGGATGTCTGAAATTTGGCCAAATATTATTAAAAATAAAAAAGTGTTTTTTTAGATAGTTACATAACTTGAAATCTTAACTTTAAAAAATATATCGTTTTACGCACTTGGCGCACATTAATAAAATTATTAATTTGCTGAAGCTGCATAAAGACAGATACGTACTTATTAATAATCATGACAAACTTTAAAGGCTGTTTTCTCGCAAACATTTCTTTTTTCATTTTCCATTTCAAAATGCTCCATACGAAGCAATTTTTTACCAATATGTTTCAAACATTTTACATCATCTCTCAAAGGTACATTAAAGAAAAAGATCACTTACTTTTCGAAACGATGCATCAATTTTCAGAACAATATTATTTCATTTTGAAAAATGATGAGTTTTGGAGAGTAAGAAAAGTAGTAATTTTTCTACAACGCTTAGGATTTATATAAAAACGTATAATATGATAGATTTATTTCTAAAAAATTACTGTAAGAATTGAACTTTTAATGTGAATATTTTTATAATGCGTTAATTGCATCATTTTTATAAGAACAATGAATTTTGACAAAGATGATTATTAAATAACCAAGCAAGTAAGGATTTTAATACATGGCAAAAGTATCACTATTTTTATGAATTGTTACTGATATAAATTTCAATAAGAAATCTTGTGTACTGTGAATTTTAAAAATGTCACAGCTTAAGCCCATCGGCATTATGGCGATAATGCTACTGCGTTGTAGGATAAACATTCTAGAAGTTCTAAAGCTTGAAATTATAGATTAATGCGATTATTTTAAATCTGAATATTTAAATTTTATAATAAATAATTTACATGGTATTCTAATCCATAGTTTTGTCTGCATCAAAGGATTTCTTAAAACATGTATCCTTTTTATTTTTAATATTTTAAAATATCTAAATATTGGCACATTCAGCAATAAAAATGTATTATAAACAAGATATTGAACTTATACTTGTTTTGATTCCACTTGGAATTAACTGAGTTTTTTAAACTTTGCTATTTAGTCCTGTTTAGACCAATAGTGCACAGGTCTAATACGGGCAGAAATAACAGTATTTCAATTTATGTTATGATTGTTTCAATTTAAATTATCCTTTGAACTAACCAATACTTTATTATTTAAAATAACATTTAAAGAAATAAAAGAAATTTGAGGATTTTTCTGAATGGGTCTATAATATAATTAATCATTTCGAAGTTGTTTTCCCCAACATTAAGAAAGTCTTAAATTAGAAACATTAGCTACGAGTGGTGCAAAACCTAATATACAATCAACTTTAAATGTGACAAGGAATTGAAATTCCTATCTTACATATATCTTATACATATTTCAAAACAAATCGTCACATGGGTATTTCAGGCAGTTCAATCAAACATTTTAGTGCTCGATTAATTTCGAACTATTACACTAATTAATGTTCTGCAAAAATTATTTTGGTAGAAGTTATGGAAAAGGAACGGAGTAACCGAGAAATAGCTTCCTGACAGTTAAATATTAGGTAACTTAAAATCTGATTGGAAAACAATCTGAAACCTTCTCTGCAATACTTTTTTATTTGTTCAATATAGTTAAAGAGTTCAATAGATGTTTATGAAAGACTTATGAAGGAGATAAAATTTATTTTTTTAAATTACTTCTATTGTCTTCACTGAAAACAAAATTAATTTGATTCTATACATATGTTACAATATTAACTATAAACATGTGCCTATTATCAATATATTCTCCATTCTAAAATATTATTATGTAAATGTACTGAATATTTTGTTGCATACATTGCCTTTAAATGTATGATTACTCTTTCTGTTTTACTAGCAGCATTTCGTTTTGATTTAAATTATTCTAATATGAATGTAATGTTATGTTATTCTGTGTCTTTTGGTATAATCTATGCGAGTCATATGTTTGACTAAAACCGTATAGTATTATTATAAAACATCTGGCCAAATTTAAAATAATGTGAAAGATAATATTATTTAATGTGTTGCATTTCTGATTTACAAGAAAACAGGTACTAAAATAAATCATAATCATATTGAGTTTATATCCTAAAACTTTAAAGCACAACGTTTGTACTTTTAAACAGGAGAAGGGCAAATACTGAGATATTTTTGGAGCTAAGCTCAGAAAACCAGATTTTTCGTTTGACCATCTTAAATATTTTTCTGTGATTCTGCCTAGATAAACTATATTCTTAAAATATTGTTTTCCCTTAGTACTGATGTAACTAAGAGATTATATTATTAAAGATAGGTTTCTGTGAACAGAAATAATTCCTAATTAAACAGCTGTGGTATCTTTCTTTGCGGGTAAAACCTCATCAAGAAAATTGATTGGAAACAAAGTCTGAACATTAAAAGCCTCTCGATCTGAAATACACAGTAATAGTGGCATTAATTTTGATAAATTCTAACAAATTATAGCCAGGAAGTGTAACCGTAACACAATGCTGAACCTTTTACTATAATCTGGAGCTAAGTAATGCAACTAGATAAAAAATGTAACGAAACTTGGATTAAAGTAACTCTTAGTGAGTTACTCTGTCCCAACTTTGGATAATACATTATTTTATAAACATACATGAATTTAGTTATCCTTTCTATAAACAGCGATAGATTTACATCGTTTTTTACTCTTGAGTGGTATTTTTTACATTTTTCTGAGCACAAGACGCAAATACACGTATCACTAACACTTTCTTGGAGCACAGCTTATGGTGGAAACCATGAAATGGCAATCTTGTAGTCACATGATGCATTTCATTGTTTGCTTGTGACATTTTTCTCTCTCGCATCACACAGATTGTATAGAACTACATTGCTATGTCAGTTTTCTTTTCACGCAAGTCATGTAGCAGTGCAATGTAAGCTTCACTGGAAGGCAGTAGCACTGTAGTTCGCAGATCTTATATTAGAAAGGTTTCGTTATCATGTATTGCTAAACTCATGTATTGTATTCTGCTCAGTTTGTGCGCTCTTCTACATAATATTATAAATATACACATAATTTAATTCATGTTGCATAACATTTTAAAATTGTAATTATTGCTCTTATGATATAAAGATTTTGGGATTTCTTCGCTCCACTCTCCAGCTGCCGGACTCCCTAGCGGAGGTCCTTGACGATGCTCCCGGTACGGTTGAACGGATTTTTAAATTTTCATTAACAAGGAGTTTTACCATCAGGATCTAGTTTATTTTATTTATTTATCGTCCTGAGTTTTTATTTTTGCCTACTTTTATCTCCTTTGATGCTTATTATTTCATATGAGTTATTTTTACAATGTTTTAGTAATGGCTAGTTTTTACCGTTTCTTTTATGTCTAATTTTAGCTCGCTTTTTATCCTTAGCTGATTTTAACCCCATTTTAGTTCTGGTCTCGTGTAGATTTTAGTTTCCTAAGGGCGATAATTTAGTAGTTGAGCGTCTTTAAACCCCAATCATTATCATAATCATCATCACCATCAAATTTGGGGAAATCTAGTAATTTAAGGGTTATGATATATCAAACACTGTAATCTTAAAAATACCGTATTTACCCAATTTTGAGCCCTTTATTATATGAGAGTAATAGTGTAGAATGTTTCATATTGGATGCACAATAAAATGATAAGTATATTTAGGAATTACACTTTTCATTTCATACGATATCCAATATGAAATATAATAATTATTGCTCTGTAATAGGGAGGGCTCAAATTTGAGAAGTTTTGTATTTTTGCAATTATGATGTTCATGGTGTTGAATTGTCGTAAGCTCAAATATAATAGTAGGCCCATATTAGCTGCGTTTTAGGTAAACGGTTCAATACTGTATTATAGTAACACTTCCTGGGTATAATTTATCAGAGAAGACTGATTCTGAATGAGAGATGAAAGCAATATTCAAATTAATTTAACTAAAATTGTCCAGAATTAATACCACTACTGTACTTATGTAGTGTTATTAAAAGTTTATCAGATTAAATAATAGCTATCCCTTCTGTAGGGAACACGTGTTTTACTTTAAAAATTCATATAACTTTCAGAAAGATGTATAATATGAAAACAAAATATGCAGTTATTCTTCAACTATTAATACAGAAATAGGAACTAGTGAGTAGGGTCATTGTGATTTTTGACAAAATAATTATAGGTAGAAATTTGAGAGGAATGGGATTGTGTAGAGACTATAATAAAAGAAAAATGGGAAGTTATACAATAAAATCAGTAGTTGCTGAAGAATTACTCTAAGAAAACTTAATACAAAACAATGTGATTCAAATGTCACCTTTTTTATTGTTTAAAATTATATTAAACATATTTAATATAAAT
This sequence comes from Hymenopus coronatus, assembly GCA_030762935.1. Classification (NCBI taxonomy): domain Eukaryota; kingdom Metazoa; phylum Arthropoda; class Insecta; order Mantodea; family Hymenopodidae; genus Hymenopus; species Hymenopus coronatus. The sequence continues at coordinate 53,772,543 of CM060892.1, read as the reverse complement.
ATGTGTTACACTTTTCAATAACGCCTTCTTCAATAAATGACAATATAAATAACTTCCTCAAGCACATTTCTCTTACTCTACTACCAGGTTAATGTCGCTACACACGATCAATCATATATTCATCACAAGTAACTATGATCTGATATCTCTCAAGTCTTAGGATAAACAATCCACGTGTTCCATTCACATGGCTTTCTCAAATCTCTGTAACAAACTATTCTTAAAAATGATTTTCTTCTATCTACTACTTCACTAATCGAGATAAACATGACTTATTACTCGCTTTCTTGTATTTAGAAGGAAAATAAGGGAATAAGGCTAAAGCGATAGGCAAATCTTTTAAGAGCTGATTGAAATCCGTTCCCTGTGCATGGCCAGGAGTTGAAAAAATACTCGTATATGAAAAGTTAGGTTGAAACAATACCAAGGAATATCTCGAAAATGGTTAACTTCACAAAACATTGTTTATTATACATATATGATATGTTTTAACGAACTCTATATTTTTGTGTAGTAACATTTTTCTGTCTCTTCCAGTTTACCAGTTATGCAGAAGTCATGAATGAAAATAAAATCGAAGATATACATTTTATTTGTGATATAAGTGTCTTTAATATACGGTACTTTAATCAAGAGAAATTTTTAAAAAAATTCAAATTTTCGAAATTGTTTCCATATAAAGGTAACTTATGGGGAGGGTTCTTGAAAATCTTCGTGTCGCATCCTTGGAAGATTCTGAATTTAAATACAAAGTTTGGTACTAACCGCTTTTTGTCACTAAAGTGCTTTTCAGGGGGATACTGGGAATTCTAAAACTCACATTTTCAGTAAAATCTTAATATAAAATGTTTCAGAGGAATGTCTATCTAGAACTAAGTAGAGAAAATAATAGTTAAGTGAATTGCGTGATAACATTTTTTGACACACGAAACGAAGAAAGTACTTTTCCATTAGATATGAGGTCTTGTTTTGTCTGTCCGTACAGATCCTAAATGTAAGTTTTATCATAACGTTTTAAAAGGATTTGTAGAGAATACAAATAATCTATTATTTAAACGACTCAGTACAGCAAATAACGTCTAGTTTAGAAAAACAAAGAAAAACACATTGAAGAAGGATGCAAAGAATACATTTTTACATGGTATATCAAAAGTTTTGATAATGTTAATGGAATGTCCTAAGAAAATAAAATATCAAGATTTATTTCATGCAATGTTTGGACTAGGACTTAAGAGCTTAGCTATTAAACATATATAATATTAAAAATGAACAAAGATGTGATGTATTGATGTTATTCAATGCCAACTCTGTTCAGTCACATAACATGAGATTTCAAAATTTTGCTTTTTCAGTATAAATATTGATATTGCGTAAATTTTACTCAATAAGCAATAAATTGAAGAGCAATGCTTAAGTAGAAGTAGAACTAAAATGTATCTGTAAAGTTTATTAATCACAAAACATTATTTTTTTAAAAAAATAAACGCATCGTGTGGAGAAATTTTTCAAGATAAAAAAAAAAAAAACAAATCAGTGAATACTAATATTTCCAGAACTAATTTAAAACTTTTATGTGTTCCACTCACATGACTTTTTCTACATATTCTGTAACAATCTATTCTTAAAAATAATTTTCTTCCATTTTCTTCATGTTAATCAAGATGAACACTGCAGATATGTTATAGGTTCCTTTTAAGTAGAAGGGAAATAACGGTATACTCTAAAGGAATTGTAATATATTTAAAAAGCTGGTTTCCATGTAAACGTGTACTTCCATAAAAAATGTGTATAATATAAATTACATGTTCTAAGGAGATATACATTTATTGTATAGTAAGTTCTTTTCTATTGCTTAGAGTGATGCTAACGTCAGATTGAAGAGGTCTCTAGGGGATAATCCCAGAAAATTCAAGATATACATTTTATTTGTCATGTAAATATATATTTTTTACGACATTTTAGTCAAAATCCTTAGAGCTATTAAAATTGTCAAAATGTTTCTATGTAAGGGATAGTTTCCTGAATAGTTTCATCTCGCATCCTTGGAAGACATTAAATTAACACGTTAGTAATACGTATTGTATGAATATAATATTTTAGGAAATTAAATTTTTTAATATAACTTTTAGATGTTTCAGCACGAATAACAAAAAATGCTCAAATTTGTGTTTTTCCGTTATCCCTGTATCACACACACAAACACACACACACAAACACACACACACATGTATATACATAGAACTCCGTAGAGAACGTAAACATTGAAGTTTCAGTCTTATATTTTACTTTCTTTCAAATTAGGAGAATTAAAACCTATATTTGAAGTTTGTTAATATATTAATATAGTTGTACAGTATAATTTTAAATATAGATATTTGATCTCGTGGTGAAATCATCAAAATTATACAAAAATTAATACATATTAACATTTTCGGGACTAATTTAAAATACACATGAAATTTGGTCTAAATATTAGAAACTAAATTCTTATTGGTTTATTCAAATTTCAAACGAGTCCATGTGAAATTGTAGATTTGCGTACACCACATATAGTTATTTTTAAAATCTGGCTGGGTATCCAATTGAGAATCTGTACCGAAATTTATTTCCACACATTAATTATTAAGGGCGGCGCCATGGCAGAATGGTGAGTCCGCTCGCCTACCACCTAGACGGCTCAGGTTCGATCCCAAGCGCCCGCATGTGGAACGTGTGTTGGATAAAACGGCGTCGGACGGGTTTTCTCCGCTTCCTTTGGTTTCTCCCGCCACTCATTCCACTAATTGCTCCATACCTTTGCTATCATCCATTTTGCTTGCATTTCATAACACCCACTTCCACTCGTTCCAGGTTCTTCATTCTGTGCTCACCCACAGGCGTCTAGGCACCCACTTGTAAGCTCAATCCTACATACGGGGAGGTAACCGACTACGTAGCTATTACGAATAATTAAGATGTGAAATTTGGAAAATCCGCATATGAAAAATATATTTTTGAGATTTATACCAGTTATTATACACAATTACGTGGTACTTTCATTATTTCCCAAAATTCTAGCTTACATGTTTATTTAAGTAATAATGTTTAGTGTCTAAATTTATTGTTTTAATACAAATAAGCAGCATGATGAATTTTTAAAAATATTCTATTTAAAATTCAATTTATACAGCGAGTTAATAAATAGATTATCATATTTTATGTTAACCCTAACTATTGTAAAAATTATTATATTTCATACTGTATTCATTTTTCAAAAACTAATAATTTATTTCTGTAAATTGAAGCTTTATTTCGAAAAATTAATATGCCAGTTTTCTTTGGTGTGCTTTTGAAGGTAGTATAACACTTTTTAAACGAATTGTATCGTGTCAGAATTTTGAGTATGGAAAAGTTTGCGAGAATACAAGTTTTAAATTTAGAACTGGTTGTTAAAATATATGCTGCTGGTCAATTTATAGCTTCAGTTAAATGGTATTTAATGTAGGAAAAATTTATTAATTTTCATAATGTATGAAATTGATATTATTACTATGATAAAAATAAGTTTTTAATTTTCTACAATGTTTTTAAAATTTCACATATAATTTTCAAAGAACATATTTTGTTCCTAAATTAAAAGACTTCTCTGAATATTGCATATTCAATATTACGAATATTTCGAGACAGGAGAGGATGTCCATTAGAAAAAACAGACAGAACTCAACAAGCATGCAAAAGTGAGAAACTTACGTAAGAGTAGCGGTTGAAAAATGCGAAATTAATTCGGCATAACGTGTTTGATCATGAATCGCGTTTGCAGAAGTAGCGAGCGCATCCCTTAGTTATGGGGTTATCTTTTCAATGAACGCAGGGAGGAGCGTAGCGGCATCGGAACCGGTTATTTTTGCACACGCACAGGTAAGCTTTTTCGCACAGTTTCCTTCCCCCTTTGTATCCTGTTTAAAGAGATCATCAACCCCACGCTTCCTTTTTTATTTCTGCAGAGATGTTCTGCAATTCCAGTTCAAAATATAGGCGGCAACGTCTGCTAGAGCTGTTGTCAGGTAAGAGGGCCTGATGGTTACATCGTATCTGTTGAGCGATTATTAGTTTATGACGTCTACCTTTATAATCAATCACTGACAATATATATGATTATTATATTTATTGTATTATCGCTATAGACTAGTATACATTGATATAGAATAAAATCAAAATATTAAATTTTAATATTAATATTTTTTCAGCAAATAATGTGTATATCTGAAAAAATATTTGGAATTAAACAGCTGGTAGGAATCAATATAAATTTTACATTTTGCATATCTGAAAAAAAATCTAGAATTAAAAAACTTCTAAGAAATAACATAAAATTTTCATGTGGCATGTCTAAAAAAATACCTGGAATTAAACAGCTTGTAGGAAGAATATAAATGTTATATCTAACATATCTAAAACAATTGGAATTAAACAGCTTGTAGGAAAGAATGGAAATTTTAAATCTTGCTTATCTGAGAAAAATACTTGGAATTTTACACCTGGTAGGAAAGAATATAACTTTTTTCATGTTGCATATTGAGAAAAAACTTGGAATTTAACAGCTTGTAAGAAGGAATACAAATGCTGCATCTTGTATATCTGAAAAAATGACCTGGAATTAAACAGCTTTCCGTAAAGAATATAACTGTTTCGTTGTTCTATATTTAACACAGTAAGGTAAAAAGATTTTCCAGAAATTGAATAGCTGTCCTAATTTAAGACCAGAGTCCAATTAATAGAGACAAATAAAAAGCATCTGATGTGATTCATTCAAACGACTTTGTCTACCTGTTATACAAAAATCTTACAAAGATTATTCTCTTTTCTAATTTAGGCTAATCTAGATAAGCATTAGCAGAATTGTCTTATCACTTAGTTCCTTATTCCGCGATAGTCAACTGTTTTAAAAGCTGTCGCTATGTGCCTGTCATTGAAATTTCTCTTTGATTGGCCAGGAGTAAGATAATAGAAACACACAAGACTTCTGTTTAAGAAAAGTATAAATATTCAAAAATTAAAACAATAACAAGGAACATTTGGGAATAAATATTACGTTAAAAATGAATATGACATAAATGATGTGCTTTAAACAAATCTACATTTTTTGTGTTGTAAGCTTTTATCTATCTCTTACGTTTTACCAGTTAAACAAAGTCAGGACATTCAAGATATACCTACATACATTTATATGTCATGTGTATATTTCTTATGTGGTACTTTGATCACAATGTTACAGCCATTTTTGAGAAATTCAAAATTTTCTAAAATTTCTCTTTGTTAAAATTTGTTTTGGGTGGGGGATTTTCTTGTAGCCTTGAGAGATGCAGAACAAAATACCAAGTTTAGTATTTAATAAGTTTTTGAGCTGTGCTGTCTACACACACATACACACACACTCATATTCATAGACACTCACTAACCGTTTTTATAAAAAAAAATACTGTTTTTGGATTCAGGAGGTCTCAAAATATATATTTCCGGTAAAATCTCGGTATCAAACTTTTGGGTTGAATACAATAGCTTTTCTACCTACTATATAAAATGTAAATACGTCCTAGAGGAAGAATGAATAGTAATTTAAATAATAATAATAATAATAATAGTAAATTATAGTGTTTAAGATATGTTATAAATAAATTGTAATAATGTCAACAAAATAAAATAAACAGAAAATATGACAGCAAGCCAATTTAGAATTACTTTGTTTATCTAATTAATTTAGAGAATGGTTTTGTAAAATGTACAAGGAATCACGTTCTATATCATCCAAAGTGATCAACTGTAATCCAAACTTCAGAATATATCCACAGTGAATTTAACGACCACTTCACGTGCACCAAAAGTGGACCAATCACTTCCCAATTTGAAGTTTGTATTTATCTCCAAAGTATGGAATTTAAAACTGATGTAATAGCAACTACCTATATTGTAGCGATAACAACAATGCCAATAATAATAATAATAATAATAACAACAATACTAATAATAGTATTAACAACACTAATAATAACAACTATAATAATATAATATTAATAATTTAGTGATTATTTTTGCACACGTTTTTTTTAAAAATGCATACTTCCTCTCACAGTAACTTTATTTTCCAAAAGCGTTTGTCAACATCCATCATTATCCTCATCTCTTTCTTCTCTCTTTGATGCTCTTCATCATCATCATCATCATCATCATCATCATTAACATTATCTTTTTTACATTCTCTCCTATCAATGTTCATAATCAGTGCTTATTCAATTTCTGCGTTCCAACCAGTGCTGTGGTTTTGGATAGTTTGTTTCTAGATTTTTTTGTCACTGTTTCCCCTTCGTCTTCACTTCCTCCGCTTCAAGCCTAGGACACAGATCAACAAATCGTCTGGCTCTTGGAATACACCAATTGAGTCCTTTTATAACATCCTCATTTTTACTTTCTGTATATGTACTACGTACATAGTGTAAAGAGAAGGTATTGTATTGCACCCAAAATTCGATATACGAGATTTCACCGGAAATATATGTTTTAAGACCCCCTGAATCCAAAAAAAGCATTTTTAGAAAAATTGTCCGTGTGTGTGTCTGTCTCTCGTGTGTGTGTGTGTGGGGGGTGTCTGTGCAGCATAGCTCAAAAATGAAAAGACCGTTAAAAACCAAATTTGATAATTAAGTTTGGTATCTTTCAAGGATGTGACACGAAGATTTTCAAGAAAATTCCCCCACCCTAAACTACCCTTTACGTGAAAAAAAATTCGCAAATTTTGATTTTCTTAAAAATTGCTCTAACGATTTTGATTAAAATTTCGTATATTTAAAATATTTCCTTGACAAATAAAATGTATATCTTGAATTTTTTGGGAATAGCTTCTGAAGAGTACTTTATTCTGGATGGATTTTACAGATTTTGCATAACTGCTAAACCGTAAGAGATAGTCAAAAACTTACTACAGGAAAAATGTAGACCACGTTAATAAAACACACAATTTATGTTATATACATTTTTTTCGTGGAGTTCATCGTTTTTTTTTTTAGATATTCCTTGTTTTTTTTCTGCTTTCAAAAACTTATACTTTTCATCATACAGGAATTTATTAATTGCGTGCATACAAACAAAGGAACTTCAGTCACATAGCAACCAACTTTTGACTATCACTTTAACCTATGGTACTGCCTTATTTCGCTTCTACTTACAAGGAAGCAAGTAATAAGGCTATTTCTGCTAATTTTTTCTCGATTCATAAACTAATTATATTTCTGTCTATTTATATCGTACTTCTGCTCCTACTTCACTTGTGAACATTCCTGAGTTTTGCCATCTACAGTTCTGCTTAGCTGTCCAGTTTAGTTCAAGAATGTTTTTACTAATATATTGTGTGTTATTTACCACTTTTCAACATATTTTAAAATACAACGGATAAAAAAATTGAACATTTTTCTTTATATTCTCAATAAATATAGAATACCCTACGAAGCTCATTATTAGATTTATACTGTCATTATTTACTTGTATAAAGTAAAAATTTCCTAAATTTGTTTTCAATTCTTATTTTTTCAGCATTTTTTCAACATTGTAATGTGAATTCTGAAATTTTTGGTTACTGTTAAATCTGTTACATAATGAGCAAATAATAATAATAATAATAATTGTATAACCATTCTTTTCTACTCTACTTCCGCATTCTCTTTTGATTTGTACAGTAATTTCTTTCTCCAAAAACCAAAGTTTCAATAAGTTCGTTTCCGTTCAAGTGCCTTCAACCAAAACAATTTTCGAATCAAAACATCACTAATCTCTTCTAACATTTGAGAAGTAAAGCTTTAAAATTCATAACCTAATCAGTTAGTTACCTAACAAGAATTTAAAGTTGTATATTCTAATAGGTCTAAAATAAGATACATTTATGACATTCATGTTTTTGTTTTTGGCTGCTTATTAATCAACTCTAGATCTTGTCAGTTAAGTCTTGGTTATAAAGTAATTAAATAGTGTACCGTTATAGAGTACATAACTTTAAATATTTTAGCAATGTAATTTATGAAGATTTTCTGTTTATATCAATTTTTTTATATTGCACGCAATTATTAATATTTGCACACGTGTCAATGATTTATTCAGGTATGCTTACGAAGACGATTCATTACGTTGGCTTTTTATTGTTGGTACTTTTTTGTACTATATCTCGTTATCTGTGACAAAGACTATTTTAACAAACGGAAGGAACAGACAGTAAGGAAGACAAGGAAAAATATACGGCAGAAAATGTACGAATATGTAAGTTTAATTTATTAAAATATTATGGATCGTTTCTAATGGCACTATACCTTTTCTATAAAATCCTGATATTTGGTTTTCAGTTAATTATAAATATGATACTTTACAGCATTTGTCCTAACACCGGAAGTCATAACAAATATCTGATTTTTAAGACATTGACAACTTTTGATTATCGTGCTTAGGTGTAATAATTTACTTCATTAACAACTACATTTGACATTGGTTTGGCACTATAATTGGTAAGTATTAAATATCTAGAATAAAATTGATTTTATCTACTTTGTATTTCGTTATTAACTCTAATGAAATGACCAAGAATCAAGAATTCAAGTGTCTCACAATATGATCGGCCACATGCAAAACTAATAAATATTTACTAATTAAGTCAGGTTTTGTGTAAAATAAATTCAATTTTCTTAATTTTCATTGCTTACTGTTGCAACCAAAAATCAAATGTGAATTTTATATATTCCAAGTACAATTTGAAAATTTTATAGAAAGGCATATGTTTTTATTTGTATGTTTACAACCAATTTCTGACAAAATGTTTGCTAAGTTACTGCTTGTTATTAACTGAATAGGGGGGAAAAAGAACGTCTTATACGCCAAAATTAGTGTGCTATATCGAGTTTTTATCTATAATAAGGCATAATATTCAATTAGATAAATAATATCCAATCTTATGTACGGGGTAACATACTGAATTAAATCATAAAAAAATATGTGGTCATTGAAATTATGCTATAATTCTATTTTTTTTTCTTGTACCTTAACATAGATTAAGCCTTTAGAGCTATTCTGAGCCAAATCCAACTGTTCTCTCCACCTCTTTGGAGACCCTCTATTGTCTCTTCGTCCCAAATATTTATAAATCGGTGATCTGAATGTCCATCCCGAATGTGGTCTTTCCACTCGAGCTGATGGCTTTTTATTTCTTCCACATTTGTTCTGTGTCTGCATTTTGAAACCGATATTTTTAGTTATAGACAGTAAATATAGTTACGGGTCATTTGAAGTCCCTCCACCCTCGACTCTTCCTTGTTTTTACTAACCACTTCTCATATGTACGTTTTACTCAAGACTTGGACACAATTGTCCATCCTCATATTTCTATCAGTGTCTTTTTATACATCCATAAATTTTGTTATGTGGTTTATTGCTTTCTTAATTTTTTGCCCTTACATCACTTACTAATATTGTTGGTCCCAAATATTTAAAGGTTGATATCCACTCAACTATATTTCCTACGATTACTATATTGTCACGAAATTATTATTTACTCATTGTGACCATTACGTTTCTCTTTTCACCCAATATTTCCTAACCCTATTATTTTACTTCCATATTATATTCTTTCTTTTACTCAGGTTAAATACTGATTTCTGTGTATCTCTGCCAACAACCGCTAATAATCTTCAAATGCCAATAACTGTATATTCATTTGTAACTTTCTTTAAGCCTACACATATATTGATTTATTAAAACAATTAAAATAAGATAGATGACAATCTTGTATTAATTTTATGTTAAAAACTAATTCTTATTTTTTTTATTAATTTATTTATTCTAGGAAACCTATCCAGTTGGAAATTGCCTCTATGTGTAGAGTTAGCAAAATTTTCCAACAAATGGAAAACTTTAGCATAATTATCAGCCTAGACACGTGCAATGTTGCTGAAGAAACAAAACACATACTTTCAAAAACGTGTTCGTGCAACTGTTGCATTTTCGCTCACCAGATACACCAAGGAAACTTAAGGAATATATCTAAAATCTCTTTATGTCTCTGAACAAAAGGAAAAGAGAAAACTCAAATTCTTATCTATAAGTTAAGTTGACACTATCTTGAAATTGATATTTACTATACTGATGAATTGTCATTTGTTTACATTGTTGCAAATAGTAATAATAATATATAGTAAAATACCACAATTTAAATCTAATTTATTTTATAGGTGATGATATAATAATTCTGGATGCAGAAACACATAGGCATATCTAATGGAATAAATTTTGTGCAGGCCAGTGTGTTTAGCACCTGATAATACTCATGAATTATAATACTACAGTAAATATTTTCCTGGGCGTAAATAAGTTACAGAGAAGCTTCAAATTACGTTGAGAACATAAATGAAATTATGTTGCATGACTTACCACCCAAAAATAAACGGTATCTGGATTAATATGATTTATGTTTAATGTTTATTTAATAATTAAACTTCTTAATTCGTACATTCTGTTAAAATAATATAGTGAAAAGGAAATAGCTGTCCACAAACTTTGCGTTTCAAAAGAACGTAAGTTTAATACTACTGGAAAGGGGAATATAACGAACACTACATAAAAATGAGAGATAAGTACATAAGCTTTATATACAATGATCTTCCATTTGTGTTTATTTTTATAATCGTATGATCACTGAAGCTAGAATGAAATTAAGTTTAGGCATAAAGAATGGTCATTCGTTGTTTTCAGAAAAAATAATAGTTATCATTTCCAAAGGAATCGTTTAAAGGGTACAATCAGTTTAGAGAAGTTATTTTTTGAACATCTTCAAGAGTTTTTCTCTGTTTCTATTTTAGGAACAGCACTGGCATTTGAACCGTGTACTATAATCTTATGCCTGTATCACAAAAAGTGTTTTTAGTAAAATGTTAAATTTTAGTATTTCTTCTCCTAATTAAAAATAGTGTACATCAGGAAAATTCTCCCACCACAAACTACTCTTTACGTGGAGGATTTTTAGTAATTTTCGATTTTCTTATAAATGACTTTAACAATTTTGATTGAAATTCCAGATGTTAAAGATGTTTGTATAACAAATAAACTGTATATCTTAAACTCTTGGGAATAGTATCTGAGGCCCTCTTTATTCTAGATAACTTTTGTTTAACTGGCAAACCATAAGAGATAGACAAAAGCCTGCTACATAAACAATGTATACCTCGTTAAAACCCACAATATATTCCATAAACATTCTTTTGTAGAGTTAACAGCTTGCGAGATATTGTATGCCAATAGTTTCGTATTAAACTTCTTAAACTTTTCTCAATCGAGAAGTCATCTTTCCTTTCGTACCTGTTTGTTTTAATTTTGGCCTGTAAAAAGAACCAACTTTCAATTGTTTCATATGACGGTGAACTCTTAAAGTCTTTACTATCGTTTTAGGCTAGTGTATTTCCTTATTTTCCTTTTGCTTAAAAGAACGCAAGTAGGATGATACGAATGCTGCTGATGTGGATCTCGATTAGCAGATTTAGGTGAAAGAACAATGTTTTGTAAGAATAGTTTGTATGAAAAAGTCATATGAATGGAGCATAACAGTTTTTAGAGGGTAGGGTGGTTCCAGCGCTCTCAGAATAGCAATTTCTTTCGGTCTATTATTTGAACGTATCGTAAAGATTCTCTGTTACTTTGATTTCGAAACCTCCTTGCTCGAAAGAGGAACAGAATGCAAGAAAAGGTCTTCTTACCTCTTAAAGTTTACTTGGTAGGCTGGGTGAGTTCATTTGTATATGTTAATTTTCTAAAAGTCTGTAGAGTTGTGTTTTAATCATTTTCAGTAATTTCTAAGCTTAAAGGTTTTACACCAGCAATTGAATATGAATTTTCAAACAAAACTGTTTATATACTGGTATTTTGAGGTTTGGATTCTCTGAACTTTGTCTAAGCTGAATATTTATAGTTGTTCTCAAATTGGTTATCCATAAGTTGAACTCGTCTTTATATAATTTTCAATGCTTGGTGGCCAAGACCCACTTTAATTTGACATTATTTTGTTTATAGCCCTAAGTAACTTTTGAAGAATGCAATGTCAGTAATAGAGTTATTTTAAAAGTATAATTTTATGCTCCTGTGTGTTAGCCTTTCATTTGCCAGAAAAATTCTTCTACACGCGGTACTTCTAGGTATAAATGAATGAAATATAATATACCTCCTGATAAATAATTGAATAAAAAATTATGAAATGGGTTTTGTTAACAAGCTCAGATGTAACGCTATTAAACAATATTTATATGCTTCTGATAATGTTTAAGCAAAATATTTAAGTGTCATATTATTTTACATTTATTCTATTTCAAAATATTTGGTAGGTATTAAAATGTATCCATGCAATTTATCAATATAATTTTAAATATGATGTAATATGCAAATAAATTGAAAACTAATAATTTTAGCATATGTGCCAATTTTTATAGCAGTAGAATAATATTTAATAATTTTGGTAACTAATTTAAGAATATATGCTGTTACATTTGATGTAGATATTATATATTAAACTCTGGCTGCTATTTAAACATTTAATTTTGGATTATGGACACTTCACAGACAAGTAATCTAAGATTTTATAAGTTGCTTTTATACCCCTGTAATTTTATGCCTTTTTCTAACTATAATATGATTATGCTGGAATCCACATTTGGGAAACACAGGGAATCAATGAATTACTTATTTTCATAAGGAACTCGATATATTTTTATGAATGTGATTTATACAGAAATTGGACTTCAAAGTTCATTATTAGAGCATTGCCATGTTTTAAGTTTCTTTGAGGACCGTAGAATTAGATACTAGACTGCATTAAGTTGCAGTACACTTCGAATAACATTTACAGCATCTTAGAAATGCAGTATCAGAGTTGAAGTTAGAGCAAAATTAATTTTTTTACATATAGAGTGAATGTTTCTTCATTTATGCCCTATCATTTATTAAACAATCTTGCAAAATGTGATTCGTTCAACGTAATGAATTAAATTTATTTGCTTAAGGGCCAAGTTAAGAGTGAAAATGAAGAAATAATACGAATGCAACAAGACTTGGATGTTACAAAATATTCCTTTTGTTTCTGATTTCAGTTAATATGTTAAACATGTATTTTTGTTGTTACTCAAATAAACTGCATACATATAAATTTTAGTGAATGTTTTCGTATTTATTAAAACTTGTATGTAGTTGATGAAGGAATGTTAGTGGTGGGACAAATTTCCATTATTTGGTTTTGAATATCTTTTGTAATTGTGTAAATATCTTTGATTTTAAACACCTTTTAACACAAAATATTGAAGATTAAGTCTGAATTAAAACACATATTACGTAAGCATGCAGGCTTTTGTTTTTCAGATTAAAACCTCTTCTTTAGTTTCGGTATATACATATTTGTTTTAACTAATTAATTTGTTCATTTTACTGTTCCTGATTGTTCTTATAATTTTAATATGGAACTACTTGGCAGAAATAAAAAGTTCTAAAGTATTATATGTGCAGAAGTGAAGAATTAAATATGATTAAATGCCTTTTTGGGCTTATAAAAGAACAATACCTCCAAAAATACTAAATATTCGCACCCACCGATATAACATTGCTGATTGATCTAGAAAATAAAAATACTAATTCTTAAAGAATAAATCAGTAACTCGTAGTAGTGTTTTTGAGGTGAAAGTCTATGGAAGATACACTTTAAAATTATGTTTTTGTATTTATTACAAAACTGATTACGACTTTCTCCTCACTCCGAAAGTCAATAGTATTTAAGTGATTGTCGGGAGTAAAGTTAAAGAACATATTTACAATTTCTCACCTAAACTCAGCTATTGTATTAATTTCCTACACAATTTAATTTAAATTTTGTGATGGCAGGAAAAGTATAAAGTAATATATTCGTCTTTTAAGATTACTAGAATCTGCGTGCACACCAGGCTGTGAATGCGGTACCGAGAATAAATAATTCAGAAGTTTGAAAAATGTCCAATCGTTAGTTTGTTATAGTTTTGCATCACTAGAATGTACAAAGCATCCACAGTTAATTATATTTGTTATGAAAATAATGGAGGTAATATTAAAAGTGTAAATGAAGGAATATATTAACCATAAATTTCATCCTATGATTATGGTGAACTAGTATTCATCCGATGTGATTAATTGATGAAAAAGATAACATTTTCCAGATAGAAATTTGATTAAGTCGTTTAATTTGATTATTTATTAATCGTTATGATACTTCAGTAGAATAAAAAACTTAATCATCAGTTAAAAGAATCAAAAAATTTAAAAACATAAAGAAGTCACTGGGTAAATACACGTCTGTAACTTCTGTAAGAAGTATAGTATAGTATAGGAACTTAATGAGGATAATCATTTGATTACACTGCATATTACCTAATATAAATATAATCCTCTGTTAATATAAACTGCTTTTTCTGCCTTCAGGCATTAGACGTTATTACCAGTAGCAATCTACATACTTGTTCATGCATTGCTTTCTAGTTTTTCTAATATTCTTTTGTCAATAAGTTTATAATTATTAAAATAAAATGGTAGTATGTCTTTGTACATCATATATTCGCATGGTTTTATATTCTTTTGTTTTACCATTCAAATTATATATGTTATATATACATATTAGGTATATATACAGGTGTTAATGAACTACACCGAAAAAAATTGCGAGATTGTACAAGTGGCTGATATAAGTAATTTGAGATCGGCGATGTATGAATCCCGGATAAACATAACGCAGCTACTTAGCGTTAAACATGTGAGTATCAGGTGCTGATAAGTCCGTGTTAAAGCAAAGCAGGTTGAAAAAATGGCTTAGAATGTCTTTAAAACTGCTGTCCGAGTATAGAAATATCGAGTTTTAACAGTTCGTTACTAGCGTTCTCAAAATTTAATGTCGCAAAAATCTGTAAAATCTCGAACTAATCACTTGACAGTACGACACTGAGCATTCATTGACTATGTTTTTGAGTTATGTAGCCTACTTTGGAGGCGCTTTTTTAACTGCTCTGGTGACGTACTGTGTAACGCGGTCATTAGTTCGATTCCTGTCATAGATTAAATGCTTTTTTATTATTATTTGTTTCATTCCAGACGAAGTGCCGCGATACGTGAACGAGACCCAATCTCGGAAACTAACTTTCACTTGAAAGCCAATATCATAACCACTACGCTAGAGAGGTACGCAGTAATACGTCCTTTCGTTTTCTGTGTTATGCTCTCGAATGGTTGATAAGTTAGCCATTGGCGTACTGGCACTTCAGAAACTTACAGTCATTACGTCGGATTTTCAATAAACAGGCCATAAGTCTCCTATCTTAAATTACTTGTTTAAGTTATCTACATATTCTGTGAAAATATTTCGGTATAGTTCATTAACACCCTGTATATATAAATCCCCTTCTTTAACTTCGCTATTTTGGTGGTGTATTTTACTATAACCGATATCTGCTCATAAAAATATAATTTCATTTGTTACTAGCTTACTGCCTTTAGTGTGTATGTACAACATACATTGTGGACAGATATATCAAGATTTCACCGTTAATACAAGTTTTGTGATCCCCCTGAATAAAAAAAAAGCATTTTTAGAAACATTTCCATATGTGTGTGCACACACACGGACCACATAGCTCAGAAACGACAAATAAGTTAAATACCATATTTGGTATTTAAGATCAGGATCTTCTAAGGATGTGACACGAAGATTTTCAAGAAAACTTTAGAACAGTATTCTATCAAAATCTATTTGTTATTTTAAATTTCGTTTACAAAAATTATTCTATTCACAATGCTGTTGTACAATTTAGTTTTCGTTTCTTGTCGCTCGTACACATTTGACGATTTTTCTGTAATTCAGCTCTACTCTTGACCTTCTCTATCCAAACTGAACTGTCCAGGTTTGCGAGCTCCGATTTTATACCTCTCGATAGCGAGAAATTTCAAAATAGAGATTATTATTGCACGTGTAAATTACACGCAGGTTACACACAGGGATGGCAGTGCAGGGCTTTGATGTAGTACGCCTGTCAATCGCACACGTGTTCATTCACTCAGGTGTGACAATGGGTCCAGTATGGAAAGATAGTCGCCGGTGGCTGGAAATGAATGGGCAGTGACAATATGATTTCACAACGTTATCTGCTGCCAAAACACATCTATTTCATGACATAAAACTGTTTATTTTGCTTCTGATACTTATTTAACTTTGGGGCTATTTGTACATTTATTAAAAATGTTAAATATAGGTTATAAAATGGTTATCAGACGACAAATTTATTTTCATAATAAAGTTTTAGATGTGAAGTTGATAACTATAAGAGTATACGAATTTTATAATGCATTTAGACAATGTTTATTTCTTATATAGTCCTTAATGACAAATAAAGTTGTTACAATTATTATTATTATCATCATCAATAGTATTAATAAGGATATAGAGGCTATAAAAGCTATGTTGGGAGCTTTAAATAGAATCACAACACAAGCATTTTCGGATTACAAAATTATTGCATACCAAAGAAAAACATTTATTCTGCTGTTAAACACTATGGTTTTTATTAGTATCTGAGGCATACAATTATTATTCTATATTGTTGTGATCATATTTTTAAAGAACTTGAATGGGTAAATCATATTGCAAATTATGAAAAGTTTATTGCACTGAAATATAGTCAAAATTCGCTGTAGAGGCTTGTTTGATAACTGCTAGCGAATCTTTCTGTTATATCAAAAGAATCACATTTTGTCTTATACTGCCTACCCATGAGGTAAACCCCTTTCAGCTTCGGACACATCATGCACCTGATTCTATAACGCATACGGCATTTAGGATCAAACCAAAAGCACCTTTTCTACACTGCTTAAACATCTGTGCATCCTATTGTTTTCCTTTTGGTAAAGACGAGAAAAAAATATGTGAACAGACACACCATTTTCTTTACCCCATTAATATTTTCTACACACTATACATACCAGAGGCTCAACTGTTCCGAGTGTATGCAGATATTCCTTCAAGCGTTAACACAGTTGCAGAGCTCAACGTGACTCTTTCAAGTTAAAACCTATAAGTGGGGAACTGGCGTCAGCCAAATTCGTTTTACCCCTCTCAATGTGCGTGACCCGCTTACCTCTCCGCTCATAAGCAAGAAAGAAAAAACGCAGGCTGCTCTCGCTGGTTCCCTACTTGTCGGTTTTACCTTGAAATAGCCCCGTTGAGTTCCACAACTCTTTTAACGCACGTCAGATACGGTGCAGTTGGACCAGTTGAATAATGTTAAGGGTAGTTTAAATGCCTTATCACTAAAATGTTGGATTTGCCAATTCCATGGCCCATTTTCGAAATATTGTGAGATATCAGATTGCAATTTTAAGGGCACTTGGTAATGTCAGAGTAGCAATTTCCATGTAGAATTTCAATGCAATATATGTTAGTGATTCTTGAAAGCTATGCAGGCCATCATAGTGAAATTTTACCACTTATATATCAGCCTCTTCTGATTCAGAAACCATAATCAAATCATAAATAAAGTTAATAATTTTTGCTCTATTGATATTCCAATAACACAAACTTTTCAAAAATTTTCACGCATTTTCTTCTTTAGGTGCAATTTTCTCTTAAACAGTTAAAGTGACCATTTCAAAATTTGTAATCACTTTACAACATACTGTTCAACATAGTTTGTAAACCGATAAGACATTTTAATAAATAATAGCATTTTAAAAAGTAAATAATAATGCAGTCTTTATTTTTTTAATGTTTTATATATGAAAATATTTCTTTGAGGAATTTCATGAACGTGTTACATATAAATCGTTTACCGACTGTTTAGAGAAGTATATTTTGCATATGCACTAACAATTAAAATCTCTATTATAGTTTTCTAGAATAAACGAAAAAAATATTAGAATTGCTTTTGTATGTAATTAGAATGCAAAATCGAATAATGTCAAAGAAAGTAATGCAGTAGAGCTAAATGAAAGGAACAACTAAGGCAAGCCAAATAGAAACTGAATAAATGGATTAAGAAAATATATGGAACTGAAAGGTCAACAGCAAACAAATGCATTGAATAGGGAAGAGTGGAGAAATAGGGTAACGTAGTCATTACTTTATGTACTATTTTTAACTTTTAAATAATAATAATTGCAAGGATTACATCAGCACCTACGGTGTGGCAGAATTTCGTTCCACAGGATATTTTTACATGAAAATAAATCTACTGACATGAGGTTGTTGCTTTTAAGCACACTTATACACCAGTCTGGTCTGGATGTAAACATTGGGATCAGAAGGCTAGCGCCTATGTAATTGAGCTACAATATTTGTGCAGAAAATCTTTCTATACAGGATGAGACAAAATGTACCTCTGTTACAAAGAATGTAACAGTTAATTTTACTTTCTCTACTAGGTATAGTAAGCAGAGGAAGTTATGCAGCCCACCCATAATGACAGGATTTCAGCGGAAAAATATAGTTTGTGTTCCTCTGAATAAAAAAAGAAGAGAAAAATATCTGTGTATGTGTGTTCTTGTGTGTCTGTGAGCAGCAGAATTCAAAAACCAACAGTCCATTAAATACCAAACTTGGTATCTAAGTGTGGTATCGTTCAAGGATACAACAAAGTTTGATAGGAAATTCCCCCATATCAATTTAACAATTTTGATTAAAATACCACAGATATATTAAACCTATTTGGAAAACAAATAAAATGTGTATATACAGGGCGTTTCAAAACGGCACCAAACGAAGATCTGGACCTTGTTGATCATTCCGTACGTGATACGTGAATATAATTTTCAGCTCCAAATTTGGCACGCACAAAAACTGCAATAAAATCACCATGGATTAGGCAGTCGTACATAACCAAACGGCAAGTGCCTGGCCCCCTCCAAGAGATATGCCGGTCCTACACCACGCGAAGCTCCCAGTCGCGTGGTGTAGGGGTGTTTTTATAGACACGCCTGCGCGGCACAGGTCGCCTTAGTAATGGAAAACGTAGCATGTGGGTTTTGTTATGTTTTCGTATAACACGTTCTGAGGTTGCTTACGTGGTGTATGATAAGCGTTGTTCTTTTGCTGCCTAATACTAAATGGTGTGCGACATTTAAACACACATAAAACTTTGAATAGAAGAGTTTGAAAGTTGCGACCTCAAGTTTCGGACAAGTCAAAGTATAAGCTAATTTACTGCTATCTTCGTTTGGTATCGTTTTGAAACGACCTTTGTATATATATATATATATATATATATATATAAAACATTCTGGAGATAGTCTGTGAAGCTCTCCTCAGTAAATGTAGGATACATTTTCTTGTGGAGGTAACCGTTTTCAAGATATTCTTTATAATTCTATTTTAAAATACTTATTCTTTCCTCAAATGGGCTGTCGTGATTTCTTTTCTCTCTTGGTCTAGCAAATGATATCTACCACACAGTGGCACTATCGCTTTAGGCTTTTTTGTGTTTCTATATTTCCCTTCCCGCTTAAAGGAACTAAGTAACACAACCGTTTCTGCTAATGTTTATCTCGATTAGCACGAAGTACAAAGGAGAATACTATTTGTTAGAATAATTTGTTGCACAATAGGTATATAAACTAATGTGTGAAAATAACAATCACCCTCTTTTTATTCTCAGTAAAGCACACTGCAAAACATTAAACTGGATATTTATACATCATACAAGTATTTCATTTACATCATTATAAATACATAATGAGCAACGAATAAAGGCACCAAATGTAATTTTTAAATGTAAAACGTTAAATAACTAATAAGTGCATATGAATAGTGTGTGACATAACGGCAATTCTCAGAAATTCTGGTGTGTGTGTGAAAACCAAGCCTATTTAAAAACCACTTTCATATTAACAATATATGCATCACATTTCAATAGAGATGAAAAGGAATGCAATGATAATTCTTTTTCAAACTCTGTTTGTTGGTCGAAACTTAAAAAGTAAACAGAATTTTTAATTTTAATTAATAAAGCTATTGTATCATTTTGAAGTGAAGTCATCGTGTACAATTCTGATTTAGATCAGAAGGAATCAAAGAGCGTTTAGAGATGGCTTTAGAACTCTGCAAGTTAAAGTGATGCATTTGTAAATTTTGACCAAAAAAAATGAGAAATTAAAAGACCAATTTTTACTTTCTCTACACGTACTATGTACGTATTGTATAGAGAATGTTTTGAATAAAAAAAACATTTTTAGAAAAATGTCCGTGTGTATGTATATCTGTGGGCAGCATAGCTCAAAATCTAAAAATCCGTTAAATATCAAACTTGGTATTTAAGTTCAGTATCAGTTTCAGCAATGCGGCACGAAGATTTTCAAGAAAATTCCTCCACTCCCAACTACCTTTTACATGGAAAAATTCTCGAATATTTTGATTTTTTTCAAAAATAGCTCTAAATAATGTAAATACTTTTAATAGACAGACAAATAAAATGAACAGCTTGAATTTCCTGGGAATAGCCTCTGAAGACATCTTTACTACGGATGAATTTTGCGGAAATTTGCATTACTGGTTAAGCGTTAAAAATAGACAAAACCTTAATTTAAAACATACTGTTTCTGCTAATATTTTCTCGAGTAGCATTAACTAAATAGAAGAATAAGCTGTTGTAGAGATATAGAGAAATTCATATTAATGGAACAGGTCGGATTTTTTAATAATAAAAAGCTTCCAAATTTAAAGAAAACATACCATTTTTCCGTCTGAAATAGTTAAATTACCAATTAACAGAAGCTATAAATAGGCAAGTACATACTTATTAATAAGATACAATACTTTTATCTTTGTTTCCCTCAAACATTTTTGCAACACTTTTTCTTATTCAAAATGCTCCACACGATGCAATTGTTTACTCAAAAGTATAGTAAAGAACAGTCATATTGTCTTTCGCTCTTTTTTTTTCTTTTCAAATAGTGCACCTATTTTGAGATATAAAGCATTAACTTTTGAAAAATCTCATGTGTACCATTCATATCAGTTTCTCTACATCACTGCTTCAAATTATTCTTAAAAAGCTTATACTTCTCTTACTTCATGCTAATCAGAAAAAAAAGCAGAAATAGTCTTATTACTTGCTTCCTTGTAAGTAGAAGCGAAATAAGGTAGTAATATAGGTTAAAGTGATAGTCAAAAGCTAATTGCAGTCACTGAAGTTATTTTGTTTGTATGGACAGCAGTTGAGAAATTCCGGTATGAGCAAAATATAAGTTTTTCATAGCAGAAACCAAAAACAATGAATGTCTCAAAAACGATGAACTCCACGAAAAAAAAACATGTATACAACATAAATTGTGTGTTTTAATGTGCTGTACATTTTTTTTGTGGTAAGTTTTTGTTTATCTCTTACGGTTTAGCAGTTATGCAAAATTCCGTAAAATTCATTCAGAATAAAGTAGTCTTCAGAGGTTATTCCCAGAAAATTCAAAATATACATTTTATTTCTCAGTTAAATATCTTTAATATACAATATTTTAATCAAAATCGTTAGAGCCATTTTTTAGAAAATCAAAAGTTTCGAAAACAGTTGCATGTAAAGGGTAATTTTGTGTGGGGGGATTTTTCTCAAAATCTTTGTGTCGCATCTCTAGAAGATACTAAACTTAAGTACCAAAATTAGTATTTTACCGACTTTTCGTTTTTGAGTTATCGTGTTCACAGACACACGGACAAATGGACACACTGACACACGGACAAACGGACACTCACACACACGGACCTTTTTCTGAAAATACTTTTATTTGGATACAGGGGACTCTAAAACATATATTTTCAGTGAAATCCCAGTATCGAATATTTTGGTGGAGTGCAATACCTTCTCTATACACTATGTACATGGTACGTGTAGAGAAATTAAAAATTGCATTGTGTGGAACATTTTGAATATAGAAAAACATTGGAAAAACGTTTGCAAGAAAATAAGGATTTAATTTGGGAGTAATAAATAATAACCTTACGCCTACAAATCTATAGCTTCAGTTAATTGGTAGTTATCGTTCGCAAAATACAAAAACAAACAAACGAAACGAAACAAAAATGTTTTTAGATTTTATCAATTTTTGTGAAATATCAAAGATGCATCCCTTAACTCGTTTATTATACAAGTTCGTGGTAAAGATACATTTTGAGTAAGATTCAGATAAGATTTAGATTCACCCACAGGTGGGGTCTGCAGTTACTGGAGCAGTAGACCCTTGAGGCTCTTTGTGACTTACATGATCCCAGGGAGGTAGGATCGGGGAAAAAATCCGAAGACACCAGATCCGGATGGCGACGGGGACAAGCATGGACGGGGTCTCTAACAGTTCCAGACTGAACGCCAACAACGTCACCCGGATACAACCCACAAGCCCTAGCCTCCAAATAGGCACTACAGATTTCTGAACATTGTCCATAAAATACTCCAGGGCAATTAAGCCTAAAGGTTGCTTGACTTAATCGTCTTGGAGTAGCAACATCTTTTACTCCAATACTAGGAATTGTTAATGAATTTACATCTTCAGGGTCGCAATGGAGTGGTTTCGCGACGACGCCAGGAATATACCTCTCTAGTGCGCAAGTCACCGCTCAGCCGCAACCCGCATAACACCGTATCCTGGTTTTCAACTATGAAACAGTCAACAAGGAAGTAATGGAACGGAAAATGATGGAAAAAAAATTCACGAGATGTAATACATTTTTCCAGACCTGGGGAAGCTCCCGAAACGCCAGTAACAGATGTTACCGTGGCGCCATTTTGCCAGGTAAATTATGTGTAAATGTTACTTAGCAGCGATGGAAAAATAATTTATTGTCTTAGGAAAATCGAAAGAGCTATTGTTTAAAACATCTTATAGAATGTTTACAGAACAGTTTTTTGATTCGCATAATGGTTTAATTTTTGCCCAATTTCTTAACAATTTCTTTAGAGAAATCTTTAGTCTAGATATCGAAAAGATTGAAGTTTTCTACTAAAGGAGTATTATTTTTTTGAAATGGTGTTTTAGTGAGCTTACTTATTTATGATCTTTGTTTTGAAATTTGTATGTCAAATGTAAAAAAACAATGAAATAACTGCAATGAAGATCACTGAAATAGTCACAAAAATAGTTATTGCTGAAAACGTAATCCTTAGAAAAAAATCTGATATCTTCGACTCACATGACTTTCCCTACATCTCTATAATAAACTACACTTAAAAAGCTTTTTCTCATATCTACTTCATGCTAATCAAGATAAATATAAGCAGAAATGGTCTTCTTACTTAGTTTCTTATAAGTAGAAGGGAAATAATGATATACACTAGGCTGAGAAAAATAATCAAATTTCTTAATACTTGGTTGCTATGAGATTTAAATTCACTTCTGTGCATGGCCAGGAGTTGACAAATTCCTGTATGAGAAACTTCCAACAATAAGGAGTATCTCGGAATGGTCAAATCTACGAAAACATGTATATGACATAATTGTGTGTTTTAAATAGATCTACATATTTTGTGTAGTAAGTTTTTGTCTACTTCTAACAGTTTACCAGTTATGAAAAAGTCATCCAAATGAAGAGGCCACATAAACTATTCCCAGAAAATTTTAAATATACGTTTTATTTGTCATGTATACACATTAAATATCTGGCATTTTCGAGAAAATTTATATTTTCTAAAATCCTCCATGTACAGCTTAGTTTATAATATATGGGGTTTTTCTCAAAATCTGCCTAATCTCTGGCAGATATTGAACTTAAATACCAAGGTTTGTACTTTACCGACATCTCATTTTTGAGTTACCGTGTTCACACAGACACACACACACACACAGAGGTTTTTCTAAAAATGCTTTTTTATACAGGGGGTAAAACATGTGTTTTTGGTAAAATATTGATACTGAATGTTTGGATGGAGCGCATTGCCTTCTCTACCTGTGTAATATAATACCAAATGGAGAAAATAAGTTCTTAGATGCTTTAGATATTTACAAATAAATTACTATATAAATGTAACACCACACTTTGCAAAAATGTATTATTGCTTTTGTAAAAATAATGCTGATTTATTACATTCATACGATTTGCTGCATATTCTTGAAAAACTGTTATTATACCTATAAACGCCTATTTCTCCATCTAATGTTAATCTAGATTATCTTTTATAGAAATGGTCTTATTGCATACTTCTTTGAAGATACAAGGAAATTAGGGAAAGTAGTCGGCTCAAGCGGTAGTCTAAACCTTTCAGAGGAAGTGCTCATCTAGGTTTAAGCGATACAGCAAATAGAACATTGAATATAATAAGGCTAAATGACAGTCAAAGCTTTCAGAAGCGGCTCGCTATGTTTTGGATTTGAAATTAAGTTCTCTTTGGATGATCATAAGAAATAAAAACCATAGGCAATTTTCCTTTTGAGAAAAGTACATTTATTTGAACATTTTAAGCAATAAAAAAGAATATGTCGGAAATGTTAACTATAAAATGTTTATTTAGCATTAACTTAAATACATCTATCTTTGTAGTGAAAGAAATGTGTTTAATCTCTTAGAGTTTACCAGTTATTCAGAATGAACAGAAATTCAATATTATTCACAGAAAATTCAAGACAAACATTTTATTTTCCATTCAAATATTTTAGATTTTTGGTACTTTAATCAAAATAGAGCAATTTCTGAGAAACTCAAAAGCTTTAACCAATATTCTATCTAAAGTAAGGATCACCAAGGCTGCCTTTTGAGGAAAGCAAAGAGAGCATACATATGTGGTCGATGTTTCTGCGAATCTCTTCCTGCGACCAACTGCGCGGAAAACAAGAACAAGTAGTTCCCTTCGGCCAATGCCGGTATGCAACGTTTTGCATTCATATCTTTTGAGCTAATTAGTGCTTGAAACATAAATAAGAATAATATAACAAAAGAACAAACTTCTTAACTGGATTAATATGATTGTAGTCGCATTATACCGCCAACAGTATGATCATTATTTGTGACAAAAGCTTTCACGTTTATAAAAGTATAGAAGATATATAAATATATAGGTCCTTTACTTGTCTATAGAACGCAAGTGTTCATGAAGTCATCAGTAAACTATATAATCGTATAAAATTTAGTGTGCTATGTATTTGCATTGTAAAACTCGTTAACAATGTATAGAGGATAGACCATCAATGTTAACCTGACCCTGATCGTGAAACTCTGAAATAAAATATTTCTTATATGCATAGTATATTGTTAAAATGTTTCAACGACGTGTGATGAAGCTATTTACACTTACATTGTTCTTGCTTTGGAGTGTGTAAATATTTCAGTTCTTTCGTCCTGTATAGCTATGTAAATTAGATAGATAATAAAATTATTGGTCTTTTTTGGCATACAAAAGGCAGATTACAGCATATTTTGATGGTAGAGTGAATACACGAGATATAATAAGTGTTTTACAATGAGTCCTGGCTGAAGCTTCATAAATTAATCATAAAAATCATCTGCAGTATAAATTCTTATAATGCTTAAGCATGGTTACGCCAGAGAAAATGTCATAAATGTCTTTGTAATTAACTGGGAACGAACTTAATTTGAGCAAAGTGCAGAGCCTTGCCACAAACTATACAATTATTCCGCCACTTTCTATAAACAAAAAAGATTCCTCTTAGACGGCATAAACGTAGAAATCGATGGTTTGCATGTTGGAATGCTTTCTGTTCCCAAAATTATAAACTGATACACAACACATTATATACTACAATTAAGAGACACAACCCCTGGTATCAAGTGTTTATCTACTGCAAGCATGCAACAAAGCTATTTGCGTGACAAAATTAAGCCAATTGGTGACGTTAGTTCTAATGGATATTTTTGGAAAGAGTAATTTTGTTTAAAATATTGTGAGTTTCTTTAGAAGAGACTGAACTTATATAGAACGTTTAGTAAATATAGAACCTTTAGCTGTTTAGTTATATAATTCTCAGACACACGCATAGGTATCACATTCACACAAACTTTACTATAAAAAATAAAACATGTTAACGTATTCGAGGGGCTTCTTATTTAACGCTCTAGTATTTCGCATTGCTTTATCAAAGCATCAGTAATTTTAAGAATGAATTTTCGTTTGAGCACTGTAATCAATGTTTTTCTGGTGCAGATTTGTGAGATTTTTCTGAGAGGATATGTGAGGTTGGGTGGGATAATGGAAAACACCTGTTTATTTACTGCGAATATTTAATAGAAGCTAATAGCTGAATTGTTTAGAAGGTTTTGCTGACTATTTTAAGATGAATAATCAAATGTCTCTGATTAAGCTATTTAAAGCATACATCTGTAAAGTTTGGAAAATTTACAGAATGTAAGACAACTTTTTGAAATGCTTATCATTGTTTCGCAGAATATCGGTAGTATTTTTTCCATGTTTCAAAATTAGTGCTAGTATTTGTATTTAAATAAAATGTTTTAATCTCTCAATTCATTGTACTCATAAAATGCTCCACAGAATGCGTTTTAAAATATTCACATAAAATTCATGTTTTAGTGTAAATGAGTCTACAAATACATTTATCATATCCAAGTTTTTATGTTTACTCCAAATTATTGTAGAAAACATATGACATTTTGGAGTCTACTAAACTCTTGTTTTTTCAAAATTTAATAACATATTTCTCAAAATTAGAACATTATTACGAAAAAGTATATGGTAATTTTAATGTACCTACTTTTGAGAGGCAATTAGTAAAAAATGTATCATGTGAAGCAGTTGAAGCATGAAAAAATGTTGAAAAAAGTTTTGCGAGAATACAAGGTTTAAAGGTTGGGCATGTCTGTTTATAAGCTTGCGCCGATTTATTTGTACCTTCAGTTCATGGGCAATTCAAAAGCACTAAAGGATAAATAAAGACTGTATATTTTTAAATTTTAGAATTCATATTATTTTGTTATAAAACAAATTTCTAAATGTGTTACCTCAATTCGACGTAATTACAAATTGTTGTACTTTAGGAACACTTGATTATTTATCTGAAAATACTTAGCAACTCGTTATTAGTCTTCATTAAATATTCTCAGTAAATTCACTGATATCCATGCTGTCTACACCCCAGCATACCCTCTTAGAAAAATCTCACAGCTTATCAATTCACCAGAAAAGTAATGATGTAGAGCATGTGACTTCGTCACTCAAAAAAAAATCAATTCTTAAAAATATACACATTTTGATTCAGCAACGGCAAAGGTTAGATTGTTAAATATGCGGGCGACGCTGAAAATCCCCTTTTTCTAAAAACCAACCAACCAATAGCTTCTTCAAATGTTTTGCGAGTTAATTGCTGTGTAGTTCGGTGATGTGTTCAAATAGTTTGTTGTTTATCATCGTTTAAATACTTTGTGTTCATTCAAAACGGAGTTTGACTAGAGAATAGCATTTCTATGCTGGGACGTTTTACGATTTCAAATCGTAATTAACGCTTAAACAATGTAGGATGGGCATAGAAATGCACTTGATGAAATTAAATTAAGTCCAATTGAGATTTATCTATGGACGCCCTTAAACTGGTGCAATTCTTGGAGTTCCATTCTTTAATGGGGTGAAAGACCACTTAATTTCGCCAGAGGTTCCTTTATGTTTCGTAAATGTAATTAGACACGGGACCTACGGTTTTATTTCCCTCCCGAGGAAGGCCATGCTACGGACTTTTGCTCCCGAAAACAACCCATCGCCCTTCGCTGGGTTTGGACCCGCAACCATGGGAACAATGTTACCCCTAGACTACGGAGGACAACACACTCGGCGAAGAAACTCAATCTCAGGCATAAGTTTATATTATCTTTATATTTTAATGTTGAATTTTTTGAAAGACGCCAAACATTGCTGTTGCGGATGAAAATGCTTAAAGAAGATCGACGGGCATTTTATGAATTATTTTGGGTGGTATTGAGCATTAGTGTGAGTCATATCCTAAACATTTACATCAACAGCTAGACGGTCAAAACTTTGTTTCGATAAATTTCACATAAACTGACTCGGATGATAAACATCAACATATTGTGTGGTGCAGAGACTCTGGAAAGAAATCCAAGGCCAAACTTAGATATGGTTTGGAGGAGTAAATAATCAACTGTGTAAATATGATACCTGATGATGAATTTTGAATTTATGGTTAGAATCTTGAAAAGAAAAGTCAATCTGCTCAATGGATCTTTCGAACAGAACCTCTCTACAAGGGTAGCATATATTTGAAGTGCTGGTAAGAAGAGAATTGCTAGATTGATTTCGGTTTTGGACCATGTGGATATTATAACGTTACAAGATAAACGCACCATTACTGTTTACCGCAAATGTTTCAGAACTTTCCTGAACAGAGCCCAAACAGAAAACTATTTTTGCATCATAGCAACACACCAGAAAAACTAACAAGTGAGTATCTGGATGCTCTAAGGCTCAGTAATATGGACCGTACAACCCTAACCTAGAAACTTGTGATTTATTTTTATTTTAAAAAATTGAAGATAAAATACATAGAAACCCTTTTCCCTTATCAGACGATACAGTGCAATATTATAAAAACCTGGTTTCAGAAGTCCCTCAGAAAAAGTAGCATCATTGTTTCAGAAACTGGTTTTATGGAATGCAAAAATGCTTTGATGACAAAGAGGAATATTTTGAAAAACAATAAACGCACTTTTACTTTCTCCACATAATACATGGTACTTAGTTAGAGATGCTATTCCACACTATTCAAAATTTCGATACCGAGATTTCACCAGAAATATGTACGTGTATCCAAAAAAAAAAAGAAAAAAAAAGACATTTTTAGCCAAAGGTGTGTGTGAGCGCGCTCACACAAAACTTCGTATTTAAGCTTAGTATCTTCCAAGGATGCGACAAGAATATTTTGAGGGCAATTGCCAACTCCAAATTACCCTTCATATAGAAAAATTTCGAAAATGTTGATTTTCTCAAAAATGGTTCTAACAATTTTGATTTAAGATATTTACATCAAAATAAAATGCATATCTTGCATTTTCTGGGAATAGACTCTGAAGACCGCTTTATTTTGAAAGTATTTTTTTTTTAATCTTCATAGTTGGTTAACCTTATGAGATAGTCAATAACTTACTGCACAAAAATGTAGTTCCCATTAAAGCACACAATTTATGTCATGTACATTTGTTCATGGATGTTCTCCTTGTTATTGGTTTCAGTATTGAAGTTCTTTTCTCACACCGGAATTTGTCACCTCCTGGCAATGCAAAGAAAGGGATTCCAACCTCACGACAACGAAATTTTAAAAAATTTGACTATAGCTTTAGCCTAGTATACTCTCTTATTTCCCTTCTGCTTTCAAGAAAGCAAGTAATAACACATTTTTGTTAGTGTTTATCGCAACTAGTATGAAGTAGATAGAAGAATAAGTTTTTTAACAATAATTTATTGTAGAGATGTGAGAAGGCCATGTGAACGTAACACATAAGATTTTTTTTAAAAACAAATTAATCCTTGTTTAATTTACTATATATTTTAGAGTTAATCTAATACTACCCCAGTTTATTTAAAAATCTGATGTGTTACATTCACATGACTTTCTCTATATCTCTACAACAAATTATTGTTAAAAAGCTTATACTACTTCTATTTACTTCTTACTAATCGAGAAAAAATCAGCAGAAATGGTGCTATTACTTGTTCCCTTGTAAGTAGAAGCAAAATAAAGATGTACACTTGGTTAAAGTGATAGTCAAAAGTTGGTTGCTATGTGACTGAAGTTCCTTTGTATGCACTGGAATCCTGTATGAGAAAAGTATGTTTTTTAGAGCTGAAACCAAAAAACAAGGAGTATCTCAAAAACGATCAACTCCACGAAAAAAATGCATGTATGATAAACTGTGAGTTTTAAGGTGCTCTACATGTTTTTGTGTTGTAAGTTTTTGTCCATCTCTTACGGTTTAGCAGTTATGCAAAATTCCGTAAAATTCATCATGAATAAAGTAGTCTTCAGAGGCTATTCCCAAAAAATTCGAATATACATTTTATTTATCGTATAAATATCTTTAATATACGAAATTTTAATCAAAATCGAAATAGCCATTTTTGATAAAATCAAAATTTATCTAAAAAAAGCTCCATGTAAGGAGTAGTTTGGAATGGGGGGATTTTCCTCAAAATCTTCTTGTCGCATCCCTGGAAGATACCAATTTTAAATACCAACTTTGGTATTTTACCGAATTTTCGTTTTTGAGCTATCGTGCTCAGAGGCACACGGACTTTTTCTGAAAATGCTTTTTTTGGATACAGGGATCCTAAAACATATATGTCTGGTGAAAACTTGGTATCGAATTTTTGGGTGGAGTGCAGTACCTCCTCTATGCACTATCTACATAGTATGCATAGAGAAAGTAAGAAACGACACCCTTGGAATTATTTGCAATCTAATTTCATTTTTCGGTGCTTAGTTATCATTTGGAATTGCACGGGTTTGAAACCGCTATATTACGTGCGCCAAATGGCGCTACATACTCCCATGACCGCCGACGTAGCTCAATGGCATTCACGGCAAGAACGTCCAGAGGGCAGCAAAGATAATAGATTAACAATATTAATGTTCTGTATTCATCATCTTACCCAAACATATGCAGAGATACAAATTATTCTTTTGTTAGACTGCTACATCGCCAAAAATATTGGTTCGTTTAAACCTTTTGACTAAATACTGTCAGTATATGTTTTGTAAAATGTATAGAGAAGATCTTGCACTCCACCAAAAAATTCGATACCGAAATTTCACCGGAAATATATGTTTTAGGGTCCCCTGTAAGCAAAAAAAGTATTTTCAGAAAAAGGTCTATGTGTCAGTGTGTCTGTAATCAGGTAACACAAAAACAAAAGGTCGGTAAAATAGCAAACTTGGTGTTTAAGTTTAGTATCGTCCAAGGATGCGACACGAAGATTTTGAAAAATTCCCTCACCCCAAACTACCCTTTATATGGAACTTTTTTCGAAAATTTTGATTTTCTCAAAAATGGCTTTAATAATTTTGATTAAAATATCGCATATTAAGGATATTTACCTGACAAATAAAATGTATATCTTGAATTTTCTGGGAATAGCCTCTGAAGACTACTTTATTCTGGGTGAATTTTACGGAGTTTTGCATAACTGATAACTCGTAAGAGATGGGCAAAATCTTACCACACAAAAAATGTAGAGCACATTAAAACACACAATTTATTTTATATCTATTTTTGTCGTGGAATTGATCATTTTTCAGATATTTTTGGTTTCAGCTCTGTAAAACTTATCTTTTCTCATACAGAAATTTGTCAACTCCTCTCCATACAAACATAGGAACTTCAGTCACATAGCAGCCAGCTTTTGACTATCACTTTAACCTAGGATACTCCCTTATTTCGCTTCTACTTACAAGGAAGCAGGTAATAAGACTATTTCTGCTAATTTTTTGTCGATTAGCATGCAATAAATAGAAGCATAAGCGTTTTAACAATAATTTGTAGCATAGATATAGAGGAAGTTATGTGAATGGAACACACCAGATTTTTATATTTTTATAAACGAATAATTCACAATACAATTCACTAATATGTTGATAATTTTCAGCGTTATTTGTACATTCAAGAAATGCTTAATTGAGGTGTTCTACCTTTGAACACATATGGGAATTCCAAGAAAATGCGAGATGTTGACCTGCCATTTTATTGTGGTAGCTCTGTCATGTAGAGCAGTCGGACGCAAATCGGAAGATCCGTGTTTCAAATTCCGGGTATGACGTTGCGTTTTTCACTCTAATAGCACCTTTCCTTCACACACGGGTTGGTGAAAAAACAATGCAGGACTAAAATATATTATCTGTACGCTATTTTATTTTACATGTCATTTATTTTTGGTATCTATTCTAAAAATCATTTATACTATGGTTTTATGTTGTTATGAATTAGGAAAAAAAAAATTGAAGACACCGAGAGGAATGGCTCAAGTGGTAACGTCTACGGCACAGGTTCAAATCCTGTCACCGAAGATCTGGTGTTTATTTTGTTTTATTTCTTTTGTTAGATCCCACAGTACCAAGATAAATACTGGATTATATATTTAATACTTGAACCGTAGTTTCACCTTCAGTCCAAACAATAGTAACACAAAGTACATGGTAATAGCGACTGCGCTGCAATCTAGTCGCAGATAGAGCAATTAGACCACAACGACACACTAACGCCAGCTGCTTGACGCGGTCAAATGGTTATGGTATATAGCGTTGTGGCTGGCTCAACTCTTTCATCTTATTACGAATGGTGAAAGCAGTTAGACTAAAGAACTATGATGTCTGGCTGTTTGCGCCATACTGACTACAGATGGTGAAAGCAGTGTATTTGTTATTATATCCATATTATCTCTAAAATAGCCTTATATTGTCAGACTGTGCAAACTTATCGCCATCTGCTGGGCAGGAAGTGAAGATGGTATGGTGTGGAGATAGTGCTGAAAGGCTACTTGTCCAGCATATACCTTCGACGAGGTATGTTACAGAACATACGTCGCGACATGACCTAGAAGTTAGAGCGAACTAAAATCCAGTGTACTAATCTGTTATTTTAGAATTACTTAGTAATGAGAGTTAATCCACTATAAGAATGTTTGTCTGGAAGAAGATTATATATTCATGCAATAGATCTATAGGTTTGTGATGTTGGAAATAATGCTTTCTCATAAAATTAAAATAAATATACAAGAATTAGAAACATATGAAGACGTGGTTTCATTATACATTTAGTTTTAGGTACAAGGGAGGTACAGGATGTTGAAAGAATAAATCACATTTATATAAATTGGTTAATTTCATATTCACTGCGATGACGTTGTGAGAAACAAAAGAATAGTGATTTAATACTTCAAAACGTATGAAATACGGGCAAGCTGAACATACAACAAGGAATTTCTCGGAAACATCCAATGTGATGTGACAATTATAATTACTTGAAATATTTGTGTATTTTAACAAACCTTTATTGCCATACCAGTCTCTGTTTTTGTCCCTTGCATTTCCCAGGTCTATAGCAAAATGCCGATATCAGTATAATGAAGAAAGTTCCACAAGCTATTTGCAAAAATTTAAGATTATCGTGCATTTTATTTTTCTAGGTATTGACACATTGTTGATATAGGTTTCTTAAAATATTTATCTGGAATGAAATATCCATCTGAATTTTTTGACAGAATACAATACTTGCTGGATGTACAAAAAAAATCAAGAGAATGTAAAAAGACATTCTACATTAGACCAGAAGCTGGAAATATTTTTTAAAAAATAATTAAGCTTCATAACATAGAGTAACAACATAGATGTATTTTAATTTGTAGCCTTAAACACTGTAAAAATAAAAGCACTGACCAGTATATCACTTTATACAAACACAAAACAGTTTTCTAACTGATAAATTAGTAAAAGCTTTGGAACGAAATTAATGTTACCGAAACTGAAAGACTCATCGCATAGCTTTTAGAGTGTAGGTAACACGTAATAAGACTATGCATAAGTTTCTTAGTAAAATGTTTTCTCTATTGGACTTGGCGTGCATAGTGAGAGGGAGCTGATTAGGTGAAAAGAATGTTGAGTAGATAGTCGACAACAACTAATGTTAAAATAAATAACACTGGTCAACAAAGTAAATTTTAAATATATAGATCATTTCTACTTATTCTTATCTATTTGCATCATGAAGCATCACCATTTTTTGTGATCTTAAAAAAGATGTTTTCCTGTTTACTAGTATAGGGTGATACACGTGCTGATTAAAAATAATTATTTTATTTGATTAGATCAACAATTGACATATTTTATTTAGGCTATTATTGTCTTTGGCTTCAGAAATGGCAATGCCAATTTCAAGGTTTACTCCAACAACAGATAAGAAAGTGTGTTACAAATAGACATTTCATTACAAATAGTTGCCAAAGGAACAGAAGCTTTGTTTGATAAAAGAAACTACACCTGTGTCTTCTCATTTGTGAATTGATAAGTGAAGTGACCGCTAATAGTGCTCTCAAGCACTATGAACTAGGTGGAGCATAAAGTTTCTCAAATGTGTAAAGGATAAAAACAATTTCTGTTACATTTGTGGTGAGTTAACTTATAATCAAGACAGCAAAGATATCAACACTTATGGTTCCCAGTCCTATTGTGGAAATGGATGTGCTGTTGTATCTCCGTAACACACAAGGTTATAAAAATGAACAGAAGCCTGATCATCTTCTACAGTGAACAATTTGTTATTGAAAGGTCTTTGGAAGTAGTTAAATCTAAGGAGAAATATGTAATCTAATCAGACTCCTATAGTGCGTTTCTATCTCTTCAAAATCTCGCATCGGATAATCTATCAACCAAAAGAAGTTCAAAACGTATACAGTAAAATTATATTTGAAGATATCACATAACTTTACTATTATACCTTCTGATCATGGACTAGATGGTAATGTAAATTCAGACGAAGCAGAAAGGAAGCAATCAGACAACCACCAATGTATCCTCCAATCCCTTTCCTATATGAAGATGCTATACTGTATATTAAGAAAACTGATATGACAGTGGAAAGACTGGTCTCAGAATATCCAAAACAGCAAACAACTTGAAACTAAGACTGATACATCATTTCCAAGAATTTATAAAGTTCTCCCCCGACATTAATAAAAGTTACTCACCATATTAATAGCTGGCTTCAGCAAATTAACTCATGATTATTTATTTACCAGACAGGATCCTCCGTTTTGTGGACATTGCAACAAAAGACTGACAGTGAGGCACATTATTAACATTATTACTGAATGTGGTTGCTACTCCAAAAATAGGATCAAAAACCAAATTCCCACAGATCTTCAGGCAGCATTAGATGGACTAAACAATTTATTATCACTATTTAAATTCTTAAAAGGTTGTAATCTAACTAGTTTACAGTAAACATCTTTGTAAAACCTGTTAATATATTTGAAATATTGTTACAATGTAAATGCATGTTTTCACTACAAGACCTAACTATGTTGTCAGACGACATTAAATAAAGAATATAAATTTTAAAAATATTCTGATTTCAGGCTACTTTCTGATTACATTTAATGTAATTGGAATCCGTGTTAATACTTTTATTGGTAAAGTTGTTTGGTTATTTATTTCAAGGAGCAGAATATTCGAAATTTGACGCTTCGAATTAAATGCGCTTATGGGTGTTATTTTAACAATATAATATGGCATAACATGTTTTGGGCTCCGAAAATCTGTTTGGGCAAATGTGTAACATTACTAACCGGCTGGTTAAAAGGGTCCCGTCATATACCTTTAGCAGTTCCTATGATAATGCGGGAATCTAAAAATAATACATCTGCTTACAAATAATATATCTGGAATAAACTCAAAGTTCAAACATACTGTTAAATATCCATCTTTAGAATCAGCAATTTGACTAGTGCCTCATTGACTAGCTCTTTCCATACCAACTTCACCAGACGACAGAAATGTGACTGAGTCTTTGGCAAATGGTCATGGCATCGGTGAGTTACAACAGAGAGACTCAGATTTTGTGTCAAGGAATTACATAGAACCGTATTTTCTAACACAGTACAATCTAAATGATTTGGTTCGTGATCTTGTCGTATCCAAAAGTAAAGCCAAGTTACTAGTTTCAAATTTGAAAGTCTAGCACATCCTGCAGGATGGCACTTCCCATCAAAGCCCAAAAAAATTCAGCATTTATTTTCTAAACAGAAGAATCTATATTTCTGTTATAATGTTGATTCATTGATGGACCACTTGGTGTTCAACATCCTGATGACGTTTGTTCACTAACTCCTCGAAAAAAGGCTTAAAATGAGTCTTGCTACATAATGGAAAAAAGTTTCCATCCTCTTCTACAGCCCATGCAATAGTTGGTATGAAGGTACGAAGGATAGTTATGTGATTTTGCATCTCTTTTTATTCAGAATCTCGTACGTTCACTATTTTTGGCAGATATTATAGATATTAAATTGATAGATATTTTAATTGGATTACAGCTTGCCTATAAAATCATTGCTGAATCTTATACATGTGGGATATCATAGTGTTTAAAATGTCTGGCCAAGAAAGAGACATGCAACTATTGTTCATTGCTAAAAATATCTTGTTGCCTCACATCCATTTCATTAAAATTAAACTAGGTTTAATTAAGAAACTAAAAAAGGGAATATTTGCTTGTCCTCAATTAGAGAACTCATAGAAGGTTCACGGCTTGAAATCCTGTTAAATATGGAAGAACGCTGTATGATTATCTTTCACAAGTATTATCATAAGATTTCTGAGAAACTATAGATATAAACACATTTAATATTTATGATATATTAATCAAAATGGTCTTGAGAAAATCTTCCATATAAAAAGTAGGTTTATATGAGAGGATTTTCTTAAAAACCCTTGGAAATGAACTTAAACACCAAAATTGGTATCTAATCGATTCTGATTTTGATCTATGCAATTCTCTTCTCACACACCTTCTCACTCTATATATATCTCTCACACACACACACACACACAAATACTCATAATCTTATTAATAGACTGATAAAGAAACACACGGATCCTTTTCAAAAATGTTTTTCTTTTAGAATTCAGTCATCCTCAAAACATGTGCTTCAGGTGAAATTTCATTATAGAGTTTTGGTTGAAATGCGACATCTTCTCTACCTTACTCTTCATTCTGGATGACTTTTGAATAATGTTAAGCCGGTTAAACCACAAAATTTATGTAAGTATGCTTTTTTGTACAGTTAACCATTTCCGAGTTATTTCTGTAGTCGATCTATTAACTCCAGTACTTATACTTTTATCAAGCGAGACATCATTATAATTGCTTTTTTTCTTACTTTGTTTTCTTCTTCTTTTTTACATCAGTTGATATATCCTGATAGAAACATGCAATTGAAACGAATTAAGTTTCATCTCTTAAAAGTTTTAACCATCGTTTTAGCTTAATTTATTTATTAGTGTGTCTCATAAATGAGTTTGTCTAAGACACAGAATAAAATATACATTTGGGGATTTTTACAAAAAAATGTTATGAGTGAGTATTACAAAAAATATATTACTATACTTTATATTAGTTATATAAAAATTAAGCTATGAAAACAAATTGCAACAAGGGCTATAAAAACTGTGCAACAAAAATACAAGCTATAACAATTAAAGAGAAAAAACTACGAAAATAAAGCTACAAATTACGTTTTTACGTTCTGCTTAAACCATACAAATGATTTCGAAAAATGCCTACATATGCATAACCTAAATTCCCTTCTGTCTAAAATGAAGAAAGGAATGATACCATTTTTGGTAATGCTTATCGTGAAGTAGATATTCGAAGAGTTTATGTAGTAGTTTTTGTTGCAGAATGGGTAGAGAATGTCACGCGATTAAGTCATCAGATTTTAAAAATGTATTCAGTTACAGTTAGAGAGAGTATTGTATTATACCCCAAAAATTTATATCGAGATTTCACCGGAAATGCGTATATGCTTAAGCTTCCTTAAATCCAAAATAATAATAGTAATAATAATAATAATAATTAGAAATATGGG
This sequence comes from Hymenopus coronatus, assembly GCA_030762935.1. NCBI lineage: Eukaryota > Metazoa > Arthropoda > Insecta > Mantodea > Hymenopodidae > Hymenopus > Hymenopus coronatus. Next base: position 53,734,912 of record CM060892.1, on the reverse strand, counting down.
CGAGTGTTTGTATATGTCAGTCTCAGTGGTCAGCGTTACTGACCGCACGCGCGCAAGTGTGTGTGTGTGTGTGTGTGTGTGTGTGTGTGTGTGTGTGTGTGTGTCTTTTTGAACAGCGGAACTCAAAAATGAATTGTCCGTTAAATACCAAACTTGATATTTAAGCTAAATATCTAATAAGGACGAATCACGAGATATTCTAGAAATACGGAACACTTTTAAAAAACTTTCTCAAAAATGTAATTTGATTAAAATGACGTATATTTTATCTATTTTCATGATAAATGGAATGAATATCTTGATTTACCTGGGAATAACCTCTAAACCCCTCTTCATACTAGATGACTTTTCGTAATTGTTTTAAGACTGCAAAAACATATGAAGATTAAAAGATAAAATATACTGTTTTTAAGATTTAATACTATAATTAGTTGTTTAGTTCCTTAATAATGGCAAAAAGATTAAATTGACTCATGGATAACATCTTAATTGGTTAACGACATATTATTATACAAACTGTGCAGATTTCGTTAAGCACACAGTTTATTTCAGAAACTCTTTCACGGGAGTTTGCGGCTTTTTAAGATAATTTTCATTATCATTGGTTTAAATTTTCGAAATACTTATACTTTTTTCAAATGAGAAGTCGTTGTTCGGTTTTTTTCTAGTCCTGTAAAGAAGGGTCAATTACAATCCCCTCAATAAATAATGAGGGTTTGTGCGACTTGTCTTCAGATTGCATGTGAATAGACGGTGTACAGTTGAAGGATCAGGTTTCTGTGGACTTCCGACGTAAACAAACAACGAGAAACGTAGAGTCTGAAAATGAGGAATGTATGTATGTATTTATTTCCCTGCAAGTGGGTATCACCCGGTGGCAGAGTTATATATGTATACAAGATATATAAACAATAAATCACAGCTGCCAGTTTATGGCTTTGTAAGCTAGATATAATAGTTATTTACAACAAATATGAACACATTAATTTTTCTCTCAATTCAGATTAATTAATTTCATAATTAGAATCACCAACCAATTTAACATTTGTATTTACAACAATATAAAATCACAAGCATTTCATTTAAGGAATATTTACAAAAATTGTCCAACATTAAAATCAAGATTTTTCCTAAATTTCTTCAGAGACAGGGGACAACCCCGAAAGGCTGCTCCAGGCAATTCATTCCAGTCTTTTATGGTTCTATTTACAAAGGAGAACTTTCCCACGTCAGTTCTGTATCTTCTACCCTTAATTTTGAGCGGATGATCGTTTCGTGCATAGTAAGTTGAGTTTTCCAGTTTGTCAGTAACGTCATCCCATGCGTTTAAGCCAGCGTAAGCTTTAAATAAAGCGTACAACCTCTGTTTCTCACGCCTAACTTTCAACGGCTCCCATTTTATCTCCTCAGCGTTAGTAGGCCCAAAATATTTACCCCTTTTTATGAATTTTGTAGCCCTTTTCTGGATCTTTTCTAACGAATCAATTTGATTTACTCTATACGGGTCCCAACAAGTTACTCCAAATTCCATGACCGGCCGCACTAAGGATTGTACGCGATTTCCCTGGACTTTGCACACCCCTTTTTTAAAATCCTCATTAAGAAGTGCAGTGTTTTCCACGCTTTCTTAGATACAGAATTTACCTGCTCTTCCCATCCAGCGTTAATCGCCAAGTAAACTTCCAAGTATTTGCAGCTGTCCAACTGTGGAATTTTTCCCCCACCCATGTGATAGTTTTGCAGAATTTTTTCCCTAGATCTATTAAATGCAAATTGACTTACAGCAATATAAAAGCCAGCGTTAATTTTCATTTTATTTGCAGCAGCCCAATCACTAATTTCATTTAAATCATCCTGAAGAGCAGTCTCATCTTCAACATTTCTAATTTTATTGTAAATAATACAATCGTCTGCAAACAACCTTATCTGGCATTTTATATTAACAGTTATGTCATTTACAAAAATAAAAAAAGTAACGGTCCCAGTGCTGAGCTTTGGGTGTGGATTTACAATGCAGTACTCCGTTATTTTTGCAGCAAAGTATTTAATTACAAATCACCTATTTATAGGTAATTACTAGTAATTACACGTACGTTGATACTGCTATTTATTTGATTATGAAGACCTCTGCTTGTTCGAGTTATGATAGGTTGGCAGGTAAGCAAGTGGATCGTGTGTGTTACCTGTCTGAAGAATGAATGCAGACGGCACGACTGGATGCTTTCGTAAAGACAAGCAGATAAGCGTTATTACGTCATAGAGTTGTTTTAAAAATTAATTAGTGTAATCTGATGTTTTGTGAGTTTTCTCTACTTTGTGACATCAATTTTGAAAAAAATATTATCCATCATAAGGAAACATTAACCGGAGAATTTGTTACAAAGCATTAAGGAATATAATTTTAAAATTTATACATGTAGCTCAATATCTGTAGAAGAAGATATATTTTTATTTTAGCTAATTAAATAGAATAAATAAATTAATGTATCCAGAATAAAGCTATATATTTTATTGAAAGTTGGTATGAATACTAATTTTATTGCCAATAATATTTGTACAAAACATTCTAGCTTCAATACTTTGGAAAATTCTTTCATCATTTCAATGTGTCCTCAAGATATTTGACTATCGCTTTACCTTAGTGATTCTCTTATTCCGCTTGTAACTAAAAGAAAAATCAGTAATAAAATCCATTTGTACCAATACCTATCTCGAGCTCCAGTATGTAGATAGATAGACTTTTATAAGATTAGTTTGTTGAAGAAAAGGTGGAGAAATTCATGAATGTAACCCATCAAATCGCTAATCCTGTTAATGCAAAGCAAACAGAATTTCAATACCATTACATAGCGATCAGATCTTAAATGATTGGACTATCGCTTTAGTCTAGTATATCCCCTTATTTGGCGGATTCTATAAATAAATATTTAATAAAACCATTTCTGCAAATTTTGGTTTCCAGTAGATGAAGTAAATAGAAAACTAAGCTTTTTATTTCCTGTACACGAATCATGCACATAGAAAGCAGAGAATGTATTGTGTTCCATCCAAAAATTCTATGTCAAGATTTCACCGTAAATATATATTTCGAAGTCCCCTGAGTCCAAATCAAACATTTTTAGAAAAAATCCGCGTTGGTATGCGTGTGTTATTCTGTGGACACCAGACAGTGTGTGGTATTTAAATTTAAATATCTTCCGAGGTTTGGACACTAACATTTTCAAGAAGGTCTCCCCAAGGTACCCTTTATATGGAATTGTTTTTGAAAATGTTGTTTTTCTCCGAAATTTCTCTAGCGATTTTGATTAAAATGCTATATTTTGAAATATTTACATATAAAATAAAACGTATATGTTGAATTTTTAGGGAATCAATGTGAATGAATTTTGCTAAATTTTGCATAGCTGGTAAACCAGACAAAAAGTTAGTACACAAAATATGTAGATCTCGTTAAAATACATAATTGATGTAATTTACTTTTCTTGTGGAGTTAAGCTAATTATTAATATTCCATTCTTATACAGAGGAAAAATTGTTAGTGAAAGCAATGTTTTGATTTGTTTTTAAAAGTTTGAATTTTGAGCAACATTTTTTTTTTTTTTTTGTAACCAAACCAATTCACCGTTTCCATTTTAAAATACGTAAATTTTATAAACGGAGACTAACCTTTCGTTTTAATACGGGCCCTACAAAGCGAACTGTATTTCAATTGTTCACATATCGACCAACTTTTGAAAAATTTAAATATCACCTTACTATTCTCTTATTACCCTTCTGCTTAAAAAACATTACTGTTAATGCTATCTCGATTAATGTGGCGAAGAGAAAGAATAATCTTTTGTAAGATTCATTTGTTTGCGGAACACGTAGAGAGAGGCATGTGAATGTAACAAATAAGATTTTATTAGAATAGTTTGTTGCAGAATAGGTACAGAAGGTTGTGTGCGTCAGCTTTTTAAACTGGTAATCCTGAATTTTAAGTGTATTCCTCTTTTGTTTGAAGTTCTTTCTTTGACCACCTAATTAAAATGAAAATGTATGTAAAAATGTGAAATGGATGACCAATGTAAGCATACACAGGATACTATTTTATGCATTTAATTTACTGTTTTTAGGTAGTGTTAAACTTTCGGAGTAAGGGTACACAATTCATTTGTTTATTTGAAGAAATGTGTGGACACATCTCTCTAAAATAAACAGCATTTGATTAACAGCTAGCAATTAATATAATTTAATTAGCAGGACATGAATACAATTACATGACACCCCATCATGCTTTTTGCTCCCATTACAGTTCTTGTTATCATCCAAGTAGCGAGAAGCACACATTCCTTTTCGTTCGTGAGGGCAGTCAAGTTCCCGATTTGTTTAATTCACATGACGTCTACATCGCAGAAACAAACTATTGTTAAAATGTATATTCTTCTCTCTGCTTTATGATAATCAAGATAAACATTAGCAGAACTTGTCTTAATAACTTGCTTCCTTCTAAGTAGAAGGAAATAAGGGAATATACTAGACTAAAGCGATAGTCAAATCTTTTAAAAGCTGGTTTCAATGTGTTGAAATCCGTTTTAGTGCAGGGACAGCAGTTCACAGCTGTCAATGTGAGAAATATTTATTTTTAATCTGAGACAAATAACAAGGTATATCTCAGAAATGGTTAATTCCACGAAATAATACATATAATAATATATATGATATACATTTTGATATACATTTTTTGAGTAGTAAGAATGCGTATCTCTTACGGTTTACCAGTTTCAGTAAAATTCAAAATGTCTTTAGAGGGTATTCTCAGAAAACTCAAGATATACATTTTATTTGCCTTATAAATATATTTAATATACGGTATTTTAATCAAATTTTTAGAGCCATTTTTGAGGAAATCAAAATGCTCGAAATGTTTTCCATGTGAAGGGTAATTAGGGGTGGGGGGATTGTTCTCAAAATCTTCGAGTCGCATCCCTGGAAGAGTTTGGTGTTTCACCAACATTTCGTTTTTTTTAGTTATCGTGTCCACAGTCACACACGAACCTTTTTCTAGATATGTTTTTTACTTTCTCTACACGCAGTATGTGCATAGTGTATAAGGTAGGTATTGTATTGCACCCAAAAATTCTTTTCGGGGATATTTTTGGATTCCCTGAATACAAAAAAAGCAATGTTACAAAAATGTCCATGTGCATGTCTGTGTGTGTGCGTGTGTGTGCAGCATAGCCCAAAAACGAAAAGCCCATAAAATACCAAACTTGATATTTAAGTAAAATATCTTCCAAGGATGCGACATGAAGATTTCCAAGAAAATTCCCCTGCCCCAAACTAGCCTTTACATGGAAAAAATTTTGAAAATGTTGATTTTATCAAAAATGGCTTTAACAATTTTGATTAAAATCTCTTATATTTAAGATGTTTCCATTACAAATAAAATGTATATCTTGAATTTTCTGGAAATAGCCTCTGAAAACCTCTGTATTCTGGATGACTTTTATTGAATTTTGCATTACTGATAAAGCGTAAGAGATAGACATAAACTTACTACACAAACAATGTAGATATCAGTAATACACACAATTTATGTCATATACGTTTTTTTCGCGGAGTTTGTCTTTTTCGAGGTATTCCTTGTTATTATTGGTTTCAATTTTAAAATGAATTTTTCTGATACGAGAACTTTGCAACGCTTCACCACGCAAAGAAACAGACATCAATCCCATAGCAACCACATTTTAAAACATTCGACTGTCGGTTTAACCTAGTGTATTCCCTTATTTTCCACTTATAAGAAACTAAGTAAGAATGTTTTAGCATGAAATTAAAGAATAAGCTTATTAGCAATAATTTATTACAGAGACGTCATGTGAATGGAGCACATCAGATTTTTTATATTATTTCCGGTAAAATTTCGGTATCGAATTTTTTTGGTGGAACTCAATACCTTCTCTATATACCATGTACATAATACGAGTAGAGAAAGTATTTAATTGTGCACTAATGATCTACGGTCAAATAATTGGTGCTGTTTATGTTATTATTCTTAAATGTATAGAGTATAGAGAAAGATAATGCCAACATCGAATGCTTAATCTATGTATATATATTCTATGTACATATATAATTTCTAACCATGTCTAATAAAATTTCCAAAGAGTGTGGGAATAGATGAGTATTATTTATGCTGATACATCTGTAAAATTTGCCTAAAAATTTTGAAAATTTCAAAAATTACATTTTTTCCCTCATAACATGATATGAATTTTAAAATTTTAGAAAACGTATCATTTTCCCCACTTGTAATACTTTAATTAATAATTAAATGAAGTCATAAATGGGTAACGCCTGCTTATCAATAGGCACTAATAGCTTAAGCGCCTTGGCTCTAAAGGGCTCGCCGTCTCCCAGCTTTTAAGGTTGGTACCAGGGAACGCTGAGGTGTCTCACACCTCTTCCCCGCCGAGTCCAACCCAACCAGAACGACTCCCTTCTGTAAGAGTATAGGTTTTTGTAGTTCTAGTAAAGCCAAAAGCACCACGACTGCTAGCGATGTATGCAGTGCGACAGCAGAAGAGAAGGGGTTACAATTAAAGTCATATAAAGAGAGGATACTACCTTAAGTGCACTTTTTCTTGGGTCTTCATTCGGTAGATTTCAGGCGGGCTAGCCCTCTGTTCTTGCCTCCAGCGTTCGCTATGCCGTAAAAGTCGCGATCAAGAAGCGCTGTGTGCATAGGATGGAGAATTGAAATCCTTTTTGAGCAGAGCATAGATAAAAATCTGATGCGTTCAATTCACATGACTTTCTCTACATCTCTGCAACAAATTATTGTTAAAAAGCTTATGCTTCTATTTACTTCATGCTAATTGAGAAACAATTAGCAGAAATAGTCTTATTACTTGCTTCCTTGTAAGTAGAAGTGAAATAAGGGCGTACCATAGGTTCAAGTGTTAGTAAAAAGCTGGGGTCTATGTGACTGAAGTTCCTTTGTTTTTATGGACACGAGTTTACAAATTCCTGTATGAGAAAAAAACAACGAATATATAAAAAACGATCAAATTCAAGAAAAAAAATATATATAACATAAATTGTGTGTTTTAAAGTGCTCTACATTTATTGTGTGGTAAGTTTTTGTCCATCCCTTACGGTTTAGCAGTTATGCAAAATTCCGTAACATTCCTCCAGAATAAAGTAGTTTTTAGAGGCTTATTCCCAGAAAGTTCAAGATATACATTTTATTTGTCACATAAATATCTTTAATATGCGACATTTTAATCAAAATTGTTAGAGCCATTTTTGAGAAAATAAAAAATTTCGAAAAAAGTTCCATATAAAGGGTAGTTTGGGGTGGCGGAATTTTCTTGAAAATCATCGTGTCGCATCCTTGGAAGATGCCAAACTTAAATATCAAGTATTTAAGGATTCAGGGGGACCCAAACACGTATTCTCGGTATAGAACTTTTGGGTGAAATGCAATACCTTCCCTATACACTATGTACATAGTACGTGTAGAGAAAGTAAAAAAGTCCCACATAACCAGCCAATAAATCTTTTTGGTTCTCATTAATTTTTGGTGAAATATTTTGAATTTGGGGATAGTGAATGTTGAATTTCATTTAATTTTATTTAACTCTCTGATAATTTTAGCCATAAACTACATAAAAATATCAGAAGAAAATGTGATATTTAGAGCGTTGCAAATAAAATGGAACCTCACACATAGATTAATACACTAAGGATTTATTTTCTCTGAACTATGCAGGTGAAACCTCTTCACCAGAAGAATAACTAGTTTAGCAATTAGCATTTTAGCCATATTTGACATTAACACAGCAATCAAAATTCTCTTCTATTATTCCGAGTTTAAGGAATGAAATTTTATATAAAAAAATTGAAAAGCTATTACAACATTGTAGGATCCTAACGTTAATTTAGCAGAAAAAAATAATGTTTTATTGCTTTAGTTGTATCACAATAGGAAATCGTTGTTGAAGTGTGATAGAATAACATTTAAATATTTTTTAAATCTTCACTTTGTTACACCTTTTATCAAGTTTTCATGCATTTTATATGAAGATTAATATTAATATTCTACATAGCATTTATTACTATTTCATCATGTTTTAATTTTAATGTCATTTGTTTAAATACAAATATATATTAATTAACTTTGCAAAACCCATTTTTGTTTTATTCAATGAATAATTCGATAAGCACCGAACATTTTGTATCGAACAGTTATGAAGTATTGTAGCTATTTATTTGGCTTTCACAATAACTAAGTTTTAAGTAAACACTCATTTCAACCCCATTTGTTTCTATTTATTGTTTCACTTTAACTGTGTTTCTGTTTTAGTTACTATCATAAGGCAGTAAGTATTTCACTAAAAACTAACGAAGGATATATCTTAGTAAATATGTTTGAGTGGGTATCACTAACAATGTTAATATTATTATCACAATGTAGTAACCATTTCGCAGCGGTAGTGTAGAAAATGCGTGCATTCTACTCTGAGAGTTTGTTGATATACCAGCAAGTAAAATATTATTTTATTTGTTGCGAACGTTTTTTTTCTATTTTTTATAAATGATAATACAAGAGCATTCTAAAATGTTTAATGGACTTATTGAGATCTTTCGCTGGTTTAAAAGATGGCATTTGTACCCATATTTAAAAGACAGCATGTTTTCACAACAGAAATCATGAAATAGAACATAAGCTGTAATTTTAGGGACGTTAAACGAAATAAGGTTGTTTCAGTATTTTTATACACATTCAGAATGCTAGTTAATTGCAAATGAATAACTCAGTATTCAAATTTAGAGAGCTCAACTACTAGATTTAAAAATAACGGACAGATGGCACTGCGGAAGACACAGATGGATACCGACAAAGATAAAGCAAAACATAATGATAAATAGACACTTTACATAACATTCTCTACCTATTCAGCAATAAACAATTTTTACAAAAGTTTATTTTATATCTGCTTCATGCTAATCAAAATACACTTATCAGAAAGTCTTAATACTTATTTCCATGGTGAGTACCAAAGGAAGAAGGAAATAAAGAAGGTTTAAAGCGATAGACAAATCTTTTAAGAACTGGTTGCTATGTGATAAATGGAACAATAATAAAATAAAATAAATAAAATAATAAAAACTAAAAGTAACAAAAATACACCTATATCGCAGAAGGAGGTATATCACACAAATGCAGGGAAAAGATCGGTCTGAGTGACTTAGTTGGTAATTTTCTTAAAAGCAAAAACTCCATTTTAATAGATTTATTCGCATGAAAAAGAACTCCTGCGGGATGTAATTTCGGCACACTGGCGGTGTTGATATAGACCTGGAAATTGACATAGTCGTTAATAAACAATTTTTTTAATCAAAAAATATGTGTATGATACAAATTGTGTGTTTTAACAACTTCCACGTTTTTTATGTAGTAAATTTTTGTCTATTTTTTACGTTTTAACGATCACACAAAAGTCAACCTGAATGAAAATTCAAAATACACATATAATCTTAAACACACAGTATTTTAATCAAAATTTCTAAAGTCATTTTAGGAAAAAAAATTAAAATTTTCGAAAATGTTTTCTGTTTGGGTGGTAAGGGCTGGTGGAGTTTTCTTGGAATTTTCTTTTTCCCAATGTTAGTATAAATAATAGAGAACGTGAAATGCCTTCTCTTTTATGTATTAAATAGAGGAAGTAAAACGGGAACTCAATACTTATATTTCCGGTTAAATCTTGACACGGAATTTTAGGGTGGAGTAAAAAACTTTCCCAACTTTACTATATACCATAGAGCCTTTTTTTTAGTCCTTTTTTATCTTTTATTTTTCTACTGTGTTCTATATTTCCTTAGTTGACCTATTAATGTTTAACGTTTCCCTTTAACATATACGTACACGGACATCTACAGATTTACAAACACAGAAATACCCATGCCCGAGGCGGGACTCGTAGCCGCGATCCTGTACGCCACGAAGCGCCAATGCGAGTCACTTTAGCAAGCGCGGCTCCGGGGATCGGCTAAAAGTATGTACTCTATTGGAGGAATCGAACTCATGACCTTTGGGAGAGCAACTTCCCGAGTTACGCATTAAGTCACCAGAGCAGTTTGGAACTCAACGCGTATACCGGTGAAGTGACATCTTGAAATGTTTGCATCTTCTCTAACTATATATTAAGTAGAGAAAGCAAAAAGGGGACCGCAACGCGTATACTTCGGGTGAAATCTAGACACGTAATATTTGGTTTAAGTGAAATACCTTCTCTACGTATATATTAAAGGACCTCAAAACGTGTATTTCCTGTGGAATCTAGACACAGAATTTTTGGGTGGATTACAACGCTTTCCCAACTGATATACACAGTAGAAAAAGTAATAATAAATAAATGTTTGGTTAAATTGCAGGTAGCGACATGAGAAGTAGCTTGCTCTCTGCCTTCTATCTGCACATTAGACTGTGAAAATCCTTACGCCCATGTTGCTGTAAAATGATGTCACATTTCGCTGGTCTCTAATTATGGCTAATGTAATTTTTCAGCACAAGGAAATGAGCGCAAACTCGTGGGTTACGTTTGTGTAGCCCGAAAGGGGCGGGCGGCAACCCCAAAGTCCTCGCTTAGTTTCCAGGTCACGGAGAACCGTGGACAGATGCTGGCAGTGGTGTTGCCCGTATTTTTCAGACAATGCTGGCGAAATTTATGCCGGTCGGGTAGACGTGAAAGCGAATCAAAAGAGGCGGAAAGAGCTAGGAAAAACCGCAAACGAACGAAAAGCCTCTGTCTATTCACCACACAACCGTGCCTGTGCGCTTTTTGGATTGACCGGACCGGGAATCGAACCAATGGTCCACTATAAATGGCAAGGGAACGTAAATAAAAAACAACTTTCTGGAACGCTACACCGGGTAGGCTGAATAAACAGTTGAATGAATTGAACGTTCATTCTGTTAATGATGCTTACTTTGTTCACAACTTTTTCCCCTCTCTTCCTCCTCGGCTTTTGTGTGCTGCTATTGTTGAAGGCGGCGGTGGTGGTTCCTATTGGTGCAAATAGTGCATGCGGGTGTTTCATTGTTTCACGCACGTCTTGTGCTTGAAACAAAGGCACTGATGACGTTCCTAAACTTTGTTTTTTATTTATACTGCGTTTGCTAAAACGCGGAGCCTGGAATTAGTTTACGCTTATTTGAACCGCGCGAGTTCGACAGAGGAGCTATGCATTTCACAGTTTTGCCTTCACAATGTGAACAAATGAACTACACAGGTAGGTTTGCAGAAACCCGACTCTGATGTGCTCTAATGCATGTCGTGGAACAAAAGCATAACGCAAAAATTATGACTGGTTAAAATTTGCATCACACTCCCTACACCTATAGGTATTTTCCTATGCAATTCATATTACAACAAAGGATATCTTATAATTTTAGACGTTTAAGGTAATGCATCTCTAAAATTTGACCAAAAATCTGGAAAAATTAAAAAAATCACAATAAAATAATATAAACTCATAGATTTAAGAAAAAGGCGTGGCCGTGAAGGTTTAGACCGCTCGCCTCCTATCTAGGGCTCGATCCCAAGCGCTCGCATGTGGGATTCCTGGTGGACGAAGCGACGTCCTCCGGTTTCCCCCGTTACTCATTCCACCGACTGCTCCATCATCACCTTTCTAGTCATCAATTTCGCGTACATTTCATATCATCCACTTCCTCGTGTTCATGCCTGGCTCAAGGTTATCCATTCTGTGGTTACATACCGTTGGCTCCTCGACAGGTTTCTGACCCCTAGGCATTGGCTTGTAAGTTCTTGGGGGGCGTCGGTTCTCCTAAAATACGGAGAGGGTAAGCCAATTATGAAGCGAAAGAAAACTTTAAGAAAATATATTTGGCTCACTTTAATTTAATTTAGTTTAAATTATAAACAACCATTCAAATATTTTTAATAGTCTCGACCAACATTATACCTCGTTTTATCGCAAATTCTATTCCAACTCATTTTCCATAATCAAAATGCCTCTTGTTATTAATGTTGTTTCAAAAATGTTATAACTCCTTTCAAATGTAAATATATTAAAGAAAATCACCTTATCATTTTTAAAAATAATGATCGACTTTGAAAAATAAGTTATTACAATTTGAAAAATCTAGTATTTTGAAATGTACAAAGTTATAATTTTTCTACAATAAGCAAGGTTATAAACAAATTTGATACTAGACTTATTAGGAAATCTGTTTACTGTAAACTTGAATTGTTTATATGAGTATTTTTTAAAACGCATCACGTGTTTCATTTTTTTACAATAATGAATTTAGACAGTGAAAATCCTTTAAATAATCTATAACTTAGACACATATTTGATGCATTTTTACAAGAATAATGAATTCAGAGAATAAAATTATTATTTCAATTACAGATTAATATTTTAAATATTGGCAAAAATATCGCTGTTATTGTATCATATAATTTTTAACAAGGTAAGTTTTATACCAATTTTTTTTTTAAATTTCATAAATGCATTAGCTAAAATATTCCAGAGTAAAATTTATTTTTATCTGCACAACCATATAAGATATATTTTAACTGAATTTCCAAATGTCTCCTTTGGGTTCTTTGGAGGCATCCGTTGAAACTACTGATATTTCTCAGCATTATCAATTATTAATTGGTTGACATTGTATTATACACCCCTTTTAAGGAAAACGCTGTTCTGAGGTAGGATTCAATAATGAAGAATGACCATTCTTATCTTAAAGCTACCCTGATGAAGACGTTGAAGACGTTTCCTACAACATAAGAATCGAAATCGAATCGCAGTTTAATCTGTGCAGTACGTCAACCCCTCGCTAAGCACCGATAATCTCGGAAGGGCAGAGTATGATCGTCTCCTTTTTATTCTTCTTAAAATAGGGTCAATCCTGTATTTTTCAATTCTTTTCTGAAGCTGATGACCAACTCTTATGTCTAAATTTGAGGGCCGTTCCATGGATCTTGGGGTGTCTGCTTTCCCAATCAAAGCCATTTTTTGTTGACGATCTCTATTCATCCTTTTCTTCCTTACTTTCTTTATGTTTTACTTTCTCTAGCCCCATATGTACAATGTACATAGGGATAGAGAAGGTATTGTAATGCACCCAAAAATTCGATACTGAGATTTCACCGGAAATTTATGCTTTGGAGTCCCCTGAGTCCCAAAAAAGCATTTTTAAAAAAAGGTCCGTGTGTGTATGTCTGTGGACAGCATAGCCCCAAACTTGGTATTTAGGTTTAGTATCTTCCAAGGATGCGACACGAAGATTTTCAAAAAAATCCCCCAACTAAAAACTACCCTTTACATGGAACAAATTTCTAACGATTTTGATTAAAATCCCGTATATTACAACTATTTATGTCCGTAATAAAATGCATATCTCGAGTTTTTGGGAAATAGCCCCTTTAGACCTCTTTATTCTGGATGAATTTTGCTTAACTGCTAAACCGTAAGAGATAGAAAAAAACTCACTACACAAAAAATGCACATCACGACAAAATACACAGTTTATGTGCTTTACGTTTTTGTTGTGGAGGTAACCGTTTCTGAGATATTTCTTTTTATTGGTTTCAATTGTGAAGAACTTAAACTTTTCTCAGACAGGAAGTGTCCGCTTTTCTTTGGTTTTACTCCTGGCCAAGCAAAGGAGTGATTTGCAATGCCAATCGCATAACGATAGCTTTTAAAACATTTGACAATCAGTTTAGCAAAGCGCATTCCCTTATTCTCTTCTACTTATTAGGAATTAAATAATAACATTCTGCTAATATTTATCTCGATTAGCATTGTGTACAAAGAAGAATAGTATTTTGTAGGAGGTTTGTAGAGCAGCTAGAGAAAGTCATGTGAGTGTAACACATCAGTATTTTTACCCATTTAACTAATTACTGGACTTTATATTCTAATTACCTCATTTATTTTACCATCTTCTAGGCTGTAACCTAAGATATTGTTTGTATTCGTAGTTCATGTTATTATTAATAATTTTTGCTTCAGCCCTTGTCTCTGAGACATATGCTAGTGTAAGTCTCATACGTTTGGATATTCTTACTTAACTTCGTACATTCATTTATTTTTCTCCTTGTGATATATTTTATTAATTCAGACAGAATAGACGCCTTTGTTGTTCAATCCTTTACTTCTTCAACTAGATTTTAATTAGATAAGAGTCAGATTGAAAACTTCAATGCCATAGCCGAAATTTTAAACACGGATCTCCCGGTCTTTAGCCGTATGCTCTATCCATAGAGCTACCATGGCAACTTGCCGGACGGCATTAAATTTCTTAACTGACTTGCAAGTTTCCTGGTAAATCACAGAGTGATCACAGACTACTTTGAGATGACATACCCCAATGGCGACTTACAATGTCGTAAGCAATGCGCTCCGGGCTTCATAGTTTAGCCAACTATTACATCAAACTATTTTAATTAACTATAAGGAATTTAATGCCATGCCAGCATATTGCCATCGGAGATCCGTTGTTCAAATCCCGACTTTAGCATTGCATTTTTCAATCTGACTACCTATCCAATTTCTGTCCTACACAAGCTTAGGTGAAAAAAACAATTAGGAAATTAACTAGATTTTAATTGTTAGTAATTCTTGATCTAAAGATAGTTAAATACGTTACTTCTTCCATGTTTTATTATATACAGCGATTTTTAACTTAAGGGGTGTTTTGAAACCATTAATGACTTGGTTTTTTAAGAAGAGACTGTTATATGGTTTTATCGGGTGTCAGTTGAAATTTTACTTTTTGCAGATTGTCTTTACTTTTTAATAATAAAATCGTCTGCAAAGGAATAACTTTTTAATATGTTTTATTATTTAATCCGTAGAGACATTTGGTTTAGCTGTCTCCTTGTCGAATTCCTGTTCTTTCTGTTGACCGCGTATTTAATTTAACCCTTAATTGCATTGTGTTGCACATATGCAAGAAAGACAATTAATCAAACTTTTTTTGGTGGAGTTTGTTATAATTTTGTATTACACTAATATTCAGAAATAAAATCAGGATAGTTATAGTTGTTTTATATTGTAAAATTATTGATATTCTTGCAATAAAATTATATTTGTAGTGTTTTTAATACAAAAGAGGAAAATCCATGAGACTGCAGTCAAATATAGCTCCGTCATCATTCAAGCGCGCAATCACACCGTTATTTTACTTGGGCTCTCCCCATCCTTTACCTTAGGCACATTTGAGTGCAGTCGCTGGGACTCAAACTGGCAACGTTCGGCTTTGAATGGATGGCCAGTCCATTACGTATTGCCTTAACGATAGCGGCTATTCAGATCGCTTCAGTTGTGAAGCCGGTGAAAGAGATATAGTTACGGTTTGTTAATTAGAGGAAAAACGGCATATGAAACGAAATATATCATGCAATTAAGGGTTAATTCTTGTTCTATTGTCTGTATTTAAGCGTTTAGCGATTCCTATAATATTAAATTGAGCCCTTTATTCTTGCAATATCATTCAGCTTGTTTTAGGTCTATGAAACATAATAAGTAGGTTTATTATATTGAATTGCTTCTTTAGCATTTTGTCTCAGAATGAAAGTTACATTAATCTAACCCTTGTTGCTTTTCACTCGTAGCAAGTTTTTGTTAACAACTTCTAAATTGAATATACATATATTGCATATACGCATATTTTCTCCATTTTAAATGTGGCGGATAATACTTTCGATCCGGGATTTCTATTGCTCTATACGTTTTCTTCGAGACTTCATATTCATCTTCTGTGAAACAATACCCTACATATTTAATTATTTTATTAATTTTTTATGAACTATATATTTGTTTAATTATTTCAACTCTCATGTAGCTCTTTGCAATGCAATATCCATTCTTGTGGTGAAATAAACAATAGTTGCAAATATTCACTTCATATCTTCTTTCTGTCCACATCTTTTTATCTCTCTTGTATTCTATATAAATCGTTTTCCGTGTCATTTGAAAACTTCTCATAATAGCTCTTTTATTAACCTTACTCTATCAAGTCTTCCTTCTTTTTAATTTGAATTCTTTTATTTTATTCATTGACGTGATGCACAAAGAGCACAATTGGCCCTTTACATCTCTCATACGCCGTGGTAAATAGGCAACTTCTTCGACACAAACCTGCATTGCTTTTCTAGGTTCTAAAAAGATGAATCTGGCATCAAAATGATATCGTAATTTACAAGATAAACTATTGTGGTACTAATTTAAAACAACCAGTATTTGTTGATATGGAAATGCTACATATAATATAAATATAAATAACTGATGTTCTAATACTATTTCCCGCTATAATTAAAGAATATCGTTTTAAGGTTGCGGGGATTCCTCATAATAGTAATGTGAATGCAATCATTTTGGAAGCTCGATTAGATTTGAAAGAGCCAATGCCCTCCATGCAAACGCTCTTACCGCTTGAGATACCGTGGTAAGATATCTATGACAGCTTGCGCAATTCTAGGATCCCGGCAAACTTTCAAGGTGATTTTCAGTATCCAAGTTGTACTAAAATCTATTTGCAGGTTTGCAAACACTTAAATTCATTTTTTTTTATAATTAACAATATTATTATATGTATTCTTAATGTTATTCATTCACACATACAATGTAGATAGTAGGTAAATAATATATTATATTCTGCCCAAAATTTCAGTATCTATATTTTACAGGAAAAAATTTCAAGACCCCTTATTAAACCTCTAATGTATTTCATTCATATTTTTTCTCTAACTATTTCTACAAACAAACTTTTCTTCTTGCTACGTCATGCTAATTGAGGTAAACATTATCATAAATTATTTTATTAACTGCTTTTTTGTAAGTTGAAGGAAAATAAGGCAAAAACGGTAATCAAATATTTTATAAGATGTCACTATGCGAAAGTCATTGAAATTAGGTTATCTTTGCTTGGTCAGGAGTAAAATAAGAAAATGTGAGGGTCTTCCTGTTTGCAACCTTCGTTTTTCCCTTCACAATGAGCGCGACAGGCTTACCGTCTCCGCTGATAGATACATACATCCAATACGTGGAAGATGTAATTAGGTGCCGGGCTCAAAATTTCTACGCCAGATTCGCCCAACATGAGAACGCCCTTGTCAGATTACTGGAGGACTACTTACCAACTGAATGCAATCCGTTCCGGGGTCCCCGCATGGATTTTGGGCATCCCGGTAACAAAGGCTTCAAACCAGCCAACAGCTAAAAACTGAATTAAAATTCCCCCTTCCAACCTTGGGAATGATCATCAAAAACTTAACATCAACTGAAACGAAATAAACAAGACACCAGGGGAGAAGCAGAAACGATGATGCTTCAGAAAATAGCAGCCGTTGAGGAGCCTACCAGTAGAACTACCTCCCTCACACCATCAATCTAAATGCACCGGCCCAAATTTTAACGCCAGTTGCCTAGGCACGCAGCCGTAGTGAGCGGCGAAAGAAAACTGTGCGGCAGAATTGTTGTGGTTAAATAAAATAAAGGAGTATTTGTAATCAGATTCTTGATGGTAATCAGTTGGAAGAAATAGAGTTTTGAGTAAAGTTTAAAAAATAAAGAACAAATTTTGTTACAATATCTATGAACACTTATCAGTTATTGTTTATCCTAAGAGCATTCAAAGCCCGTAAAGACAATTCCAAGCTGATTATTAATATCACTATTTAACTGATTTTTACTTTCTCTACACGCAATTGCACTCCACCAAAAAATTTCGATACCGAGATTTCACCGGAAATATATGTTTTAGGGTCCCTTATATCCAAAAAAAACATTTTCACAAAAAGGTCCGTGTGTGCGTGTTCGTGTGTGTGTGTGTGTGTGTGTGTGTGTGTCCGTGTGTCTGTGAACACGATAACTCAAAAACGAAAATTTGGTAAAATACCAAACTTGGTATTTAAGTTTAGTATCTTCCAGGGATGCGACACAAAGGTTTTGAGAAAAATCCCCGCACTCCAAACTACGCTTTACATAGAACTTTTTTCGAAAATATTGATTTTCGCAAAAATGGCTCTAACGATTTTGATTAAAATATCATATATTAAAGATATTTACCTCACAAACAAAATGTATATCCTGAATTATCTGGGAATAGCCTCTGAAGACTACTTTATTCTGGACGAATTTTTCGGAATTTTGCATAACTGCTAAACTGTAAGACTTAGATAAAAGCTTACTAAAGAAATGTACAGCACGTTAAAACACACAATTTATGTTATATACATTTTTTTCGTGGAGTTGATCGTTTTTGAGACATTCATTATTTTTGGTTTCAGCTATGAAAAACTTACTTTTCTCATATAGGAATTAGTCAACTCCTGTCCATATAAACAATGGAACTTCATTCACATAGCAACCAGCTTTTGACTATTACTTTAACCTATAGTACTCTTATTTCGCTTCTACTTACAAGAAAACAAGTAATAAGACTATTTCTGCTAATTTGTTCTCGAGTAGTATGAAGTAAATAGAAGCATAATCTTTTTAACAATAATATGTTACAGAGATGTAGAGAAAGTCATGTGAATAGTACACATCAGATTTTTTTTAAACTTTCTTAAAGTTTTACAATATCTACACCATTTTCCATAAAACAAACTGCAATGTTTTGTTTTTTCTCCATGTACTATACATATCGAAATAGAGATCTTAGTCAAAAAATCGATATCGAGATTTTACCAATATATAAGTTTTGAGCTCCCTTGAATTAAAAAAATAATTTTTAGGATAAGAGTTTCGTATATTTCTGCGCGCGCGCGTGTGCACCTGTCTGTAAAAATCAAAATTCAAAAAAGTCTGTTAAACACGAAACATGTTACTTAAATTTTACATATATGAAAGATGTGACAAGAAAACTATCAAGAAAATCTCTTCATCCCAAACTACCCTTAAAAAGAATCCTTTTCAAAAAAGTTGGTGTTTTGAAAAATAGTTTAAACAATTTTAGTTAACATACTCTATGTTTAACAAATTTTCATCAAAAATAATCTTTTTTTTTCTGGGAATAACTTCTGAAGATTCACTATGAGTTTTGCATAACTGGTAAACTATAAGAGATAGACAATAATGTAGTGTACAAACAATATATTTCTGGTAAAACACACAATTTACGCAAATGCAATTTTTGGGGGGTTAAGTGTTTCTAAGATATTCCTTGTTGCTTTTTATTTAATTTTGCAATAGTTAAAATTTTCTTAAACGGAAGTCTTTATTGCGTTTTGTTTTTCCTGGTAAAGAAAACAGAACGGTATTTCAAACCATCACGTAGCGATTGGTCTCTAAAGAGTTAATATTGCTTAAGCCGAATATTATTTCTACATTCCCATTGTAACTTTAACGCAATATACAATAAAGCATATAGGCAAATGATTATCTTGGCTAACGTGATGTGCATATAAGAAAAATCTTTTCAAGAACCATATATTTATATATGGTTATAAAAACTCATATGAATGTAAGCCTTAATGTTTGCATACTTTATTTTTCGATAATTGTTTTAGTTTTTACGACAAATATTAATTTTCACCATTAAATATTTTTCAAAACTTGTTTAGCTATTTCGCCAACGGAAATTAAATTTACGATTTCAAGTTTTCATCAACATTTTCGGTTAAATTTTGGTTTTCTAACCGGTGGTCTTTACTAACTTTTAGTTCAAATTCCATTGCTCCATATTACGAAAACTAAGTTTATGTTAAGTTTGTTAACAATAGAGCTGGCCACATTTTCGTGCACAATTTTACATCACCTAGGCCGAACGTTGTAGCATTTGATCTTCAAAATTAAAATGTGCTGACATTTTATCGAGACTACCGTCTTATTTACGTGTATAATGAAGTCTAAAGCTGGGGCCTTCGTGATTAAATAGAGGCATTCGGCGGCATTCGGAAACAAACTAAGTAGTTGTAGAAGGAATTTTATTGTCAAATGTTTTCAGTGTATGCTTAGAAAATACAACAATCACCTAGGCCTAATGACCGTACATTTTTTTCCCTGTCCCTGGCATCTTACGTTAAGATAGTAAAGCAATATACAGAGTGGGAGGTGAATAAGTGCAAATAATTTGATATCTAGTGGAGAACAATGGGTATAACACATAACTGTATCTCGTTTTCGCCGTTTAATAATTACAATGTCATAAATGAAGCACAAATTGCAGGGTATAATGTGCTTTGAACAGCCATACGTAATGTCTCTGCTGTGTTTACATACATAATGACAGCTCCTGTGTTTGGTCAATTTGCACAACACCGATCCGTATTCATGCGACTCACAGCGAGGAAACCAGGGACTGGTTCAGTTGCAAACTTTCCTTTACACAATGAATGGCTTTACATATGCTGAATTAGCAGATGTCCGTTTAATATACGCACAACTGGGGTATCTGCAAATGCTGAATGGTCTGTATTTTTTTTTTTTATTTCATCTGTGGTATTGGTTTTCTTAATTCCTGATTTGAAGAACATTATTTTAAGAGCTGAGATTTAATTCTAATTTTTCACATTAGCAAAAGCAATGAGGACGATTTATCAGTGTAAAGAAGGGAAGTTCAACTGCATATATGTTGGTTTGAATTGTGTATTTGTTCAATAAAACCGTATTTAAATAAAACATAATAATGCCATTATGTTCTATATTTTTGTTGAAGCCTGAGAGCATTTTGAATTCTAATGTGATAATGTTGTATGAAAAACCAACGTATGTACATAGGTTGAAGTTTGATGTGATCTATATTTTTCCCTCGCAAAACCTATACTTGGGCAGGGCAAAGGGCAGAGGAGGGTCAATCATGTGTGGTGTCACGTAAACAATAAAAACAATGGTAAACAATCAGTTCATATTTTATATACATATATATATATACATATTATATGGTTACTCATAATAACTTAATAAATCATACTTATTGTTAATGTATGCTTTGTATAGTTTAGGTAGCGGTGGTGCACTTACAACATTCGTGAAAGAGAATTATGCCATTAGTTTCCGTTCGCACAGATGAGTTTGAAATAAGGGAAGTGCGTTTCGGGATTATTAAAAAATAATATTTGGTCTATATTTAATATGGCTTTTGAAGGTAGTATAAAATAAGATATATATTATTTAGCGTAATGAAAACAGTCAAGTGTCCTTCGTTTTAATGAGAATTCACTCCCTTTATTTAGATTAATGAAATATACAAATTTTTCATAAGAAAAAAAGTGTTAAAGAGAGAAGGGCCGGAATGAAATTATTTAAATAAATAAAGGTTAAAATAAGTAGAAATACTGGGTTACAAAAATAGCATAAATACACTAAGAGGTTAAGATGCCACTGGAAAATTTTACAGAGCATAAGTTAGGCAGAAAATGAAGCCACAAATCATTTGTAAACCGAAATCATTTCCCAATCCATTTTCTCAATTGTATTTTTTAATATCGTATTTCTATAAATGCAGATTGTCTGAGTGATTTCTTTATGGCGGTGTTACAAAGATCATTGTTGACTTTCGCTATATTGAAGCGTTTCAATATATTATTAATTATAATATAGGTTTCGCTTAAGACGCTCTGAGTAGGTTAATATCAATGAAGTTATTAATAAATACTTAATATGTTTGAGAGAAAACCCCTACACACAACACAAAAACCCCTACACACAACACAAAAAATGGAAAAAACTGTTACCTAAGATTCCGCCGTTAATATACTCGGGTAGAATGTAAATATATTGAGAGATTTCCAAGTGTTACCGTATATGGATTTTTCTTTTTAGGCTTCCTTTAAAATAATAGAAAATAATAGACATTCTATTTTGGAATATTAAGTTTTCAAAGGCTACCTGCAAAATAAGTTAGATGCTATAGAGTATCTTAGGCTATTTTGCCAGTCGTGTCTTTATATTTAAAAACTGTATTTTTCAGGGCTGTTGTGCCATGGTCGTAGGTTAATATGCGAGCCATAGTTTCGGCGACTTCTGCGGTCATGCATTCCCTTCCTACAGTGACTGCCACTGGAGATACTGATCCTAGAAATCGGAGAAACGTATGGTTTGCATTTTAATCTACGACCACAACACAACAGCCCTGAAAATATAGTTTTAAAATATCGATTAGATGCTTTTATGCATATCGGATTAATATTGGTGTGTATTATATTTAAGGAAATATTACTGTCATTTACATTATGAAGAAAAGAAAACGATAAGCAAACTGGGTATTTCTTGCGGGATTCCATATTAGGAGAAGAAAAGCAATTAAAGTAATCAGTAAAACCAACCCAGTCTTATAAGTTTTACGAAATTACACCTCATCCCAAACCTAGAATTTTCTTTTGAGGTCTAATTAATTTGTCTTTCCTTTTCTGAAATAACTTTTTTCATGGAGTCGCTATTAGCTATCAAACGAAGCCGAAAGAACACCATGAGGTAGTGGTTAGTACCCTAATTGCTGCCTTACAGAATGGACTTGAAATGTGGGATGTGAAATAGTTTAATATTCTATGGAAAAAGTAAAACGTATCACTCGAGAAGAAACTCTTAAAGAAACTGTGTGGCCATTTGTAAGTACTTATAAGAAATCCCTTGAAACTGTACACAGTGTATAGAGAAGGTATTGCACTCCATCCAAAAATTCGGTACCGAGATTTCACCGGAAATGTATGTTTTAGGGCCCCTTTATCTAAAAAAAAAAGCATTTTCGGAAAAAGGTCCGCGTGTGTGTGTGTCCGTGTGTCTGTGAACACGATAACTCAAAAACGAAAATGCAGTAAAATACCAAACATGGTATATAAGTTTAGTAACTTCCAGGGATGCGACACGAAGATTTTGAGAAAAAAAAAACCCACCCCAAACTACCCTCTACATGTAACATTTTTCGAAAATTTTGATTTTCTCAAAAATGGATCTAACGATTTTGATTCAAATTTCGTATATCAAAGTAATTTACCTGAAATGTATATCTTGAATCTTCTGGGAATAGCCTCTGAAGAGTGCCTTATTCTGGGTGAATTTTACTAAATTTTGAATAACTGCTAAACCGTAAGAGATGAACAAAAACTTACTTCACGAAAAATGTACAGCATGTTAAAACACGCAATTTATGATATATACATTTTTCTCGTGGAGTTGATCGTTTTTGAGCCATTCCTTGTATTTGGTTTCTGCTTTGAAAAACATACTTTTCTCATACAGGAATTTGTCAACTGCTGTCCATACAAACAAAGGAACTTCAGTGACATAGCAACCAGCTTTTGACAATCACTTAAACCTATGGTACTCTCTTATTTCTCTTCTATTTACAAGGAAGCAAGTTAAAAGATTATTTCTACTATTTTTTACTGATTAGCATAAAGTAAATAGAAGTATAAGCTTTTTAAGAATAATTTGTTGCAGAGATATAGAGACAGTCATGCGAATGGAACACATCAGACTTTTTTCTTTACCTTTTGAATGCCTATTGGTAATAACTTATAGGAAAAGACAGATAGTTTACTGTGGCTTTTCTGAGCGCCATTCCCCGGTGTTATTGGCTTATTTTAGCGCCGACGCACAAGAGGAACGCGCGGTTTAAATATATTTTGATGTTCCATAATTAGCATGCAACGCACCACAATATTGTATTACTTTCTCTACACGTACTATGTACATAGTGTATAGAGGAAGTATTGTATTCCACCCAAAAATTCGATACCGAGATTTTGCTAGAAATACATGTTTTAGGATCCCCTGAATCCAAAAAAGCATTTTTATAATAAGGTCCGTGTGTGTATGTGTGTGTGTCTGGAAAACATAGCTCAAAAATGAAAACACTGTTAAATACCAAATTTGATGTTTAGGTATTCCAAGGATACCGCACGAAGATTTTCAAGAAAGCCTCTCACCATAAACTACCCTTTACATGGAAAAATTTTCGAAAATTTTAATTCTCTTAAAGACTACTCTAACGCTTTTGATTAAAATCACGTATATTAAAGCTATTTGCACCCCTAATAAAATGTATATTTTGAAATTTCTGGAAAGACCTCTTTATTCTGAATGGATTTTGCCAAATTTTGCATATCTGCTAAACCGCAAGAGATGGATAAAAACTTACAATACAGAAAATGCAGAGTACATTAAAACACACAATTTATGTTATATACACTTTTTCGTGGAGTTGAGATATTCCTTGTTATTAGTTTGCACTTTTTAAAAATTTATACTTTTCTCATACAGGAATTTGTGAACTCCTGTCTGTACAAACAAAGGAACTTCAATCACACAGCAACCAGCTTTTGACTATCACTAACTTTTTCTCGATTGGCATGAAGTAAAAAGAAGCATTAGCTTTTAAACAATAATTTGTTGCAGAGATGTAGAGAAAGTCATGTGAATGGATCACATCAGATTTTTTTTAAACATTTAGGTATAAGAGAATTAAAAAAAGGTTTAGTGAATTTTATTTGTAAACATTGTAAAACTATCTGTCATTATTTGTTAAAGCTCAATTTACATGGTTTAAGAAATGTATATGCTTTTGTAATTAAAGCATCAATTAAGATTCAAGAATTAATTGATTTGAATTTTAAATCAGATTTGGCAATAAGACTATGCAATAAGGTGTGTGGTTTGACTGAGATTAAGGGGCTTGGAATGTATTGTATAATTTTTACTTCCTTTAGGCGTATGAACAATGTGCATTGTAGGTAGAGAAGGTATTGTTTTCCACCTAAAGATTCGATATCGTTATTTCACCGAAAATACATATTTTGAGATCCCCAGCAAAAATTAAAAAAGGTCCCTTGTGTGTGTCTGTGTATATGGACAGCATATGTCAAATACGAAAAGTTTGATAAATGCCAAACTTGGTATTGTAGTCTAGCATGTTCCAAGGATGCAACACGAATATTTTCAGGAAAATCTCCACCCTCCGCTCCCAATTATTCTTTTCGTGGAACATGTTTTGAAATGTTCAAATTTCTGTAAAACGGCTATAACGATTTTGATTAAAATGCTTTATATTTGAGATATTTGAGTACTCAAAAAATGTATATCCTGAATTTTCTGGGGAATAAGCCCTGAAACCCTCTTCATTCTGAATGACTTTTGCATAACTGGAAAATCATAAGACACTTGTCAATCATAAGAGATAGACAAAAATCTTACTACACAAAATATTTACACCTTATTAAAGTACGCAATTTTACATGTTTTTTTTTTGTTTCTTTTTTTTTTTTTGCTTTATTTCTGGTCACGAAAAGAGTACAAATTTTAAATATCTTTTAGAAGCTTTGATTATCAATTTAATCTAGATGTTTGCTTAATTCCCTTCTAGTTATAATGCATTATGTAATACGACACTGGTAATGTTTATATTGATTAGCATTATGTTGATAAAGGAATAATATTTTATAAGAATAATTTGTTTGCAGAATAAATACAGAAGGACCACATTATATTTTATTTGATATATTAGAAGTAATAAGTATTTAACTTAAACAATAAATTATTATTATTACTATTATTTAATATTTTTCAAAATGTTTATATTTTTGAAAAAATAATCTCTGTTTAACATTAGTTTGTATTTGTTTTGTTATATTTTTATAATTGTTATATATTTTTATCAATAAAATTACAATTGAACTTTTGAATATTTCGAATATTTAATATTCATCCAGAATGTCATTTTTCTTTCCCTTTGAATTCCAACAGTTTTATCCTGAATGTATACGTCGATTCATAAATTTCCAATTATAGGTTAAAACTACTGTGCAATTTCAAAAGTTCATGTCTTCAAGTTAGTAACATTGCAGAAAATTGCTGATAGAAACCTGTTCAGAATAATATTTTTTGATTAAGTGCACTCACTAGCAGGATTTCCATCTCTGCCTCTCTGTTTGATTTCAACTGGCTTCTACAGCTGTTTGGCATAGCTATTTTTGGTGAAAACAAATGCTAAAAAGCATTTCAATCAACAGGCATGCTCCTTCAACTGCCTTTCGAATTAAAACGGGTAAGTTGGAAAGCAGGCTTTTAATAATGTAAGCTAATTGAAACTAATGAAAAAGGAAACAAAGGGAACAATATTGAATTTCAAGAGCCTTTTAACAAGTGGAGCGCTCTCAAGATATCTGGATGCGCTTCGGGTCAAGAGATGTGAACGCGATTTTTCTCGCTCCAGCATTTACGGGATTTCTGTTGCACTCTTTCTATACTAAAGCTCAACGGGATGATCCATCAGTCAATGTACGAAACATTTACAAAAGCTCTTCCTACACAAAAAAGAGAATTATTGCCCAAAAATTAAAACTTTTAAAAACAAACCAAAACATTGGTTCTATTAACAATACTTTTAGTGTATATTTACTTTCTCTACACGTACTATGTAGATTGTGTATAGAGAAGGTATTGTAATGCACCCAAAAATTCAATACAGATATTACACCGGAAATAAATGTTTTGGGGTTCCCTGAATCCAAAAAAAGCATTTTTACAAACAGGTCCGTGTGTGTGCATATGTTTATGGACAGCATAGTTCAAAAACGTAAAGACGTTAAATACCAAACTTGGTATTTAAGTTCAGTATCTTCCAAGGATGCGACACAAAGATTTTCAAGAAAATCCCCCCACCCCTGCTACCGTTTACATGGAACTTTTTTCGAAAACTTTGATTTTCTCAAAAATAGTTCTAACGATTTGGATCAAAATATCGTACATTAAAGATATTTACCTTACAAATAATATGTATACTTTGAATTTTCCGGAAATAGCCTCTGAAAACTACTTTATTCTTGATGAATTATATGAAATTTAGCATAATTGCTAAACCGTAAGAGATAGACAAAAGCTTACCACACAAAAATGTAGAGCACATTAAAACACACAATTTATGTTATACACATTTGTTTCGTGGAGTTGATCATTTTTGAGATATTCCTTGTTTTTGGCTTCAGCTTTAAAAACTTACAATTTTGTCAACTCCTGTCTATACAAACAAAGAAACTTCAGTCACATAGCAACCAGCTTTTGAATATCACTTTAACCTATGGTAATTCCTTATTTCGCTTCTACTTACAAGGAAGATATGTTACATTATTTATTGAACGATTCAGTATTAATAAAATATAATTAACCACATGAAATATTAATACCGGAATTATGGTCATATTAAATCCATAATTTAATGTAAATGAGTGAGCTGTTTTTTAAAAATCCTTTCAGTATATGTGATTCATTTGAGATTATATCCTGTATTGTATTCAAGGATTATTTAAACAGACAATATAAAACTAGAATTTGGTATAATTATTTTAATGATATTTTACTATATCTACCGAGTTTGAATATATTGGAGGTAGAGAAGACTTTTTTTATCCCAAACATTCTACACCAAGATTTGAGGACAGCGGAATAAAAATGTTTTGGAAAAGTTGCGTGTTTGGGGATGGTACAGAGAAAACGCCACCCCAAACTACCCTTTGTGTGGAGAAAGTTTCGTAACTTTTGAATTTGCATAAATGGTTCTATTTCCATTAAAATACAGCATATTAAACACATTTACATTTGAGTTAAAATATAGATCCTGAATCACCTGGGATAGCCTTTGAAGAACTGCTCATTATGCACGATGTGAAAGAGATACACAGAATCTTACTATACAAAAAAGAAAAAAGCTGAAGATCTCGTTAGAACACACAACTTATGTCATATATATTTTTTGTGGCTAAATGTTCCTTTTTATTGGTTACAATATTAAAGTACTTAAAACGTTTCTAAACGGAAATTTGTAATACCTGTTTCTTTTGTTTTATGCCTGGCACAAAAAGAATCGAAATCAGTCACAGCTTTTCAAAGATTTGACTATAGCTTTAGCCTATTTTACTCTGTTATTTTCATTTTATTTCAAGGAACAAAGAACCAAGACCATTCCTGCTTAAGTTTATCTGAGTAGCATGACGTGAATAAAAAAATATGACTTTGTAAGAACCGTTTGTTACAGAATAGGTAGAGATATTTTCTTGTACACTTCGTGATTATGCTATAACTATGAGTATAAAACAAACACTAATGCCAATTTGAACGCGTAACTATTCATATTTGTAAAGCACACGCAGATATTAATCGGAGGATTATTCTTTCTAATAATATGACTAAATAGAAGTATTACTAGCCAAGAAAGTGAAAATGAAACTAATTTAAGTATTCAGAGGTACACGGTGATTTGCCATGCAAATTTAATGCAAACCTCAGATTATAGGTGATTTTGAAAAAAAAATCCACAAATTATTGGTAATAATGTTGAGAAATTTAAAGACACTGTTCAATGTCCTTTTTGGTAAATGTTATAACTATTTTGTTAAGTCCTAAACACCCTAGAGTGCATTATTTTAATAAGGGTAATGTCAAAACGAAAATCGCGTTATACGAGCAATTCAGATACAAACAAAAAATCCTGCTAGATTAGCCTAAAGAAAACGCCATCAAAATAGAGAATTATATCAATATCTAATTGCTCAGTACCAATAATATAATCATTGTGCAAAGTAGTAAGAATGTAATGGACAGCCAAAATAACGAAGAATACAAAATTCCAATGAATGCTATTTCTGGGCACTTTTTAAATACGTTTAATTTATATTTTCTCTACGCGTACTATGTGCATATATTGTATTCCACCCTAATTTTGATACCGAGATTTCACATGCTTTTTTTCGTGTAAATTTTAATTTCTCTACTGAGTACATAGAGCACAATCTCGGTAGAGAAGATATTGCATTCCATTCAAAAATTCGCTACCGAGATTTCACACATGTTGTTCGTGTAATTTTTAATTTTCTACTGAGTACATAGTGGATTCATAGTAGAGAAGGTATTACATTCCACCTAGAAATTCTAGACAGAGGTTTCACTGGAAATACACGTCTTAGGTTAAAAAAACAATTTTAGTAAAAGAACCGCACGCGTGTGTGTGTGTGTGTGCGTGCGTGCGAGTGTGTTTGTCAGTGTACCAGTGTGTTCATGTGCGTGTCTTTGAACAACATAGCTCAAAAATGAAAACTCTAGTAAATAAGTAGTTGAGTAGAACGTCTTCCAAGGATGCGACACAAAGATTTAAAATGCCGTAGGTAGGTATGTATTTACATTGCAAGTTAAATGCATGCATATTTCGAACTATCTCGGGATAACCTCTGAAGACATCATTCTGAATGACTTTTGCTTATCTAGTAAACCGTAAGAGGTAGATAAAACACACTTTTCAAAAAATATGTAGATTCCATTAAAATACACAATTTATGTTATACCCAATTTATTTACCTACTTATTTTTTGTGCATTTAGATATATGTTGTTATTACTTTCAATTGTAAAACTTGCTTAAACTATTTTAAACGGAAATTTTTCATTATATTTCTTTAGTTTTACTCCCAGCCATGCACAGAGAACCGAATTTCAATTTGACCCCATTGTAATCAGCCATTAAAGGCTTACAATTATCTCAGTCTAATTTATTTCTTAAAGAAACTAAGTAATAAGACCATTTTTGCTAACGTTTATCTTGATTAGTATCAAATAGATACAAGAATAAGCGCTTGTAACAGTATTTTGTTAAAGCATAGATAGAGAAAGTCGTCTGAATGGAACACATCAAATTTTCTCCTTTTGTTGCTTTGCAATAGTCGAGCATTCTGAGCAGACATAGTACTGCTAACAATTTTAAAACTCTATCTTTTCTAATTTTGTTTATGAAATGTTCTCTACTTGCAGTAGCACTTTAAGTTTGTATTTTTTTTAAATAAACATACATCTTAACAAGATAATGCTATTTGGTCTTTAATATCTCTGATACTACATTGAATCTTCTTATCATCATTATTTTGTTTCTAGAAATATAAAATATCTATCTACCTACAAAAGTTTGGTTTCAGGTAAAAAGCAGATATTATGAACACTGTTTCTTAAACCGTTTTTCCATCCATCTAGCTGGAAATGCTATCAATAACATTAAAGATTTGCATTATTGTGCGCAGAGGTGTACGGTCAACCAGCCAATGTTCATAAGTTCAACTCTGCCTGGGGATGGGAGTCTGTGTGCATGTGTTCTTTATCTGCAATTTCCTTTGTGCCCAGTTAATACCGCACTCATAAAACCCTTTGATATAAGGCTTTGTACATTATTAGAAATCAACCAAGCAGACATTTATATCGGTTAAATGAAAACATAAATATTTAAAGTTTATGGAAAGCAAAAATTAGCAAGCAATTATCAATATTTTAAAGCAGGAAAAGTGTAAATGACAAGTATCTGAATACATTAGGTATTAACACAACTTAATGCTTTATTACTCTATGGTTTCTATAGAAGAGGAATAATATACATTCATGAAGATCCATTCCTTACACTAATTCACCCAACTTTGATGGTGTTTGCCTGGACGCGTTTTGACAATTCATTATTGTCATCTTCCAGCAGGTTTGGGGAGGTAAGGATTGGACGTCCAGGAATGTATAAGATGAAAATTTCACTTTCATTACTGCTTCTTTGTATTATTCTTCAAGGGAAATAATAGTTTGGTTTTCCATTTCTCTTCCACACGCAGTTTTACTGCCATTCAAATCGTCTTGACCATGCTCAGTCACACTCCAAATATTACAGTAATGCATTTATTACTGTAATAGAGTACACTTCTGTTACATCATTGATTTGCATAGTCTTTAGTTGGCTTTTCTGTTTTGCTACAGAGTTCTAATTGGTAACATTGGCACAACTGCCCACATATTTTGCACTTGCACTGGTTGATAAAATGGCGGATGTTACATATCTTATGGTGAAAACCATGTATTCGCAGTCTTTCTATCACATGCCTCATCTTGAATTTGGTTGTTGTCCACATCTATCAAGACCACCGTTCCATAGAATGCGTTTTTCTTTTCAGCGATTTTAGTAGTTTCTCTGCTCATATGGCGCTCATAGCTCTTGACTAGATTCTGTAGAAGGGCCCTGAGGTCCTCAATGAGGAAAGTTTCTCTTACGAGTAGGCAGAATAGTCTGGATCTGTTAGACTTTGATACTCCGATAGTTCTCTTAATATTTAGTGTTTTTAGTCTTTCTAATACCAATAGGTTTTTTTTCACTAAGGTGTGATACATTAAGATTGCCATGATTAATACCAACCAAAAATTGAACATGGAAACTATCATTTTAAAAGATTTTAATATGAAATATTAATGTGAATAATCTGATATGTTCCATTTACATAAATTTTTATACCTATTGTGCAACAAATTATACTTATAAAATTGTATTCTTCTATCTACACTATGCTAATATGAAAAATACTCTTATTACTTATTTCCTTAAAGCTACAACAAAACATGTTATATATTTCATTCACTAGCTGTTCCTTATAGTACAATCTAATCTTACAAAAGATTATTCTTTTATCTATACCATGCTAATCGAGATAAACAATAGCAGAATTGGATTTATTACTTGCTTCATTGTAAGTGGAATGGAAAAAAGGGAATACATTAGGCTAAAGCGATGGCCAAATCTTTTAAAAGCTGGTCGCAAAGTGAAACAATTGAGGTTTGGTTCGCATTTTATGGTCCCGTCTGAGGAAACTTTAGTTAGTCAAGATTCCAAATCAATAACAAGGAATATCTCGAAAATGGTCAACCTTAAAAGGAAAGCGTATATGACATAAATTATGTGTTTTAATGAGCAGTAAGTTTTTGTCTATCTCTCATGGCTTAACCTTATGAAAAATTCTGCAAAACTCATCCAAAACAAAGAGGTCTTCAAAGGTTATTCCCAGAAATTTAAAATATACATTTTATTTGTTATGTAAATATATTTAATATATAGTATTTTACTAAAAATTGTTATAGCTATTTTTAAGAAAAGCAACATTTTCAAAACATGCCAATGTAAAAGATAGTTTGAGATGGGGGGAGGGGGCCTTTAAAATCTTCCTGTCGCATCCTTGGAAGATACAAAACCTAAATACTAAAGTGGGTATTTTACGGTCTTTTGGTTTTTGAGCTGTGCCTCCACAAGTACATATAGTCGTTTTTCTAAAACTGCTATTTTTTGGACTCAGGAGACCCCAAAGTATATATTTCCAGTGAAATCTCGACATCAACTTTTTGGGTGGAATAAAATACCTTCTCCAGCTGCTATGAACATTGTATGTACGTAAGGGATAGAGGAAATAATAAGGGAATACACTAGGCCAGAACTGGGCTTCAGTATCATATAGGTATTTAAACTTTGCCACGCATTCCTTACCCATTTTCACTGTGCCTGCTTAGCCTGGACCTGACATATACCAATAGAGAGTGTCGTTTCACGAGAATGGCACAAAAGATTGCTATATACAAATTGATTACTTCTGCGTACAGAATGGTAAACACATTGAATGTTTATTGTGTTCTATACAGTTGTGCTACGTGAAAAATCTAATGGGTTCCATTCACATGAGTTTCTCTACATCCCTGCAACAAATTATTTTAAAAAAACTAATGCCTCTATTTACTTCAAGCTAATCGAGAAAAATTATCAAAAATAGTGTAATCGCTTGCTTCCTTGTAAATAAAAGCAAAATAAGGGAGTATTATAGCTGGTTGCTATGTGACTGAAGTTCCTTTGTTTGTGTGGACAGGAGTTGACAAATTCCTGTATGAGAAAAGTATTTTTCAAAGCTGAAGCCAAAAACAAGGAATATCTAAAAAAATGGTCAATTCCACGAAAAAATGTATATAACATAAATTGTGTGTTTCCATGTGCTCTACATTTTTTGTGCAGTACGTTTTTGTCTATCTGTTACGGTTTACCAGTTATACAAAATTTCGTAAAATT
Source organism: Hymenopus coronatus (assembly GCA_030762935.1). Taxonomy (NCBI): domain Eukaryota; kingdom Metazoa; phylum Arthropoda; class Insecta; order Mantodea; family Hymenopodidae; genus Hymenopus; species Hymenopus coronatus. Next base: position 53,702,053 of record CM060892.1, on the reverse strand, counting down.
CATCCAGAATAAAGTAGTCTTCAGAGGCTATTCCCAAAAAATTCAAGATATACATATTATTTGTCATGTAAATATCTTTAATATACGACATTTTAATCAAAATCGTTATAACCATTTTTGAGAAAAATAAATTTTCGAAAAAATACCGTTTTAAGGGTACCATGGGGTGGGGGATTTTCTTTAAAATCTTATTGTCGCATCCTTGCAAGTTATCAAACTTAACTACCAAGTTTGGTATTTAACGGTCTTTGCGTTTTTCAGCTATGCACAATCACGCACGCACACACACATGGACCTTTTTCCGGAAATTCTTTTTTTGGGTTCAGGAGGGCCCAAAGCATGTATTTCCGTTGAAATCTCGGAATCGAATTTTTGGGTGCATTACAATACCTTCTCTATACACTATGGACATAATACGTGTATAGAAAGTAAAAATTATAACATCAGACGATATTTTAATTCTTCAAAAGCTAATCAGCTTGACAAAGCTAAACTTGCTATACTAAAAGTGGTAATGCTGCAGTTTAAATAAGTATACCCTGTGTCTGCCATTAAACCTGACATTGATAATTTATCGCAAGTAAATGTGTCAGCGTTATTATACGCCCGAAAAAAGTTTGTAAAACCTCATTTGTGGAAGAAAGGCTGCAAGACATATTTTGGTACAGAACCACTCATCTTTAAAATTCACTAGCTCCGCCTCTGCTCTACTTTTCATGACGAACAACACTCTTAATAACTATCTCCAGGGGGAATGTGGAGACGTCACAATTCACCTCTGTTTATCTGCTCCCCAGAGCTGTACTAGATTAAAGCAAAATCAAATCTTTTAAAATCTCTTCACTAAATGATGACCAATTGACAACATTTCAAAAGTATAAGTATAGAAAATTGATATAAAAATAAGGAATTTCTCCAAAATGGTCAACATTATTAATAAAATATATTGGTCAAAATTGATATTTTGACTATATCTATATTTTTAAAATGTTATCTATCATTTACCGTTTAGCAGTTAGGCAAAAATCCTCTAGAATGAAGAGCGACATCAATCTGGTGTAATAAAAATTGCTGTAGTCATTTTGAGAAATTCAAATGTGGGGGGGGGGTGTTTCTGAAAATCCTCTTACTGCGTCCTTCAAAGATAATTTTAAATACCAAGTTTGGTACTTATCGCCTTTTCATTTTTAATTCATGCTGTTCACAGCCACACACAAAGACATGCATAGACATTTTTCTAATTTTCTGTTTGTTTTTAATTCAGGTGTCCACAAAGCACATATTTCCGGTGAGCTCTTTGTAACGAATTTTTGGATGGAATACAATAGCTTTTCTACCTACTATGTACATTGTACGTGGCAGAAAAGGTACAAATATAACCAGTAAATAAATCAAGAGAGAGTGTAAAAAATCATCTCAAAACTAGAAAGTGCGTAGGTTTTCTTACCTAGGTTCATTTATCATTGAGAACAATAAATACAGAAATAAAAAGTGGAATAGCCTTATGTAAAGGGGCATTTTATGATAGAAAACAGCTGTTGGTAAATAAATCCTTGTGTACTGAAAAAAGATAAAATTGAATAAGATATTAATTTGCAGTGTGCTGTTCTACTACTGTGAAAGCTAGACTCTCATGAAGGAGAATGAGAAACGTGTAATGGCGATGAAAATTATTATACTCCAAAACCAAGATACAATAACCAGCTGGACCAATAGTAAACTACTGATAAAGTGCGTAAATAAGTAAATATTCTATTCTTCTTCTGTGAACAGTAAAGAAGAGGTTTTGGTCACCTTCTTCAACACAACAATTTCCTGAAGAATATGGTTCTGGGAAGACAAACTAAAGGAAAGCCACATAGGTAAATTTTTGTTTTGGTCACTTTCTTCGACACAACAATTTCCTGAAGAATATGGTTCTGGGAAGACAAACCAAAGGAAATCCACACAGGTAGATTTTTGATTTTAGTCACTTTCTTCGACACAACAATTTCCTGAAGAATATGGTTCTGGGAAGACAAACCAACAGAAATCCACGGAAGTAGATTTTTAATTTTGGTCACTATCTTCGACACAACAATTTCCCGAAGAATATATTTAAAAAGATGGTTCTGTGAAGACATATCAAAGGAAATCCACGCAAATAGGTGGGTGTCAAGGTTTCGCAAATATGAACAATATTGCAGAGAGACGAGAGACAAGACATAACATTCAGAAAAAAATCTGGTGTGTTACATTCACATGGCTTTCCACAAATTTTCCTTAAAGACTATTGTTATCTTTTCATTGTCATATAATCGAGGTAAACATTGCCAGAATCAGTCTAATTGCTCCTTTGTGAGTAGAAGAGAAATACACCGATAATCAGATCTTTTAAAACCGGTCGCTAGGTGAAACAGTTGAAATTCGGTTCTCTTTGCTCACTAGAAGTAAATAAAAGAGAGACGAAAAGAAAGATATCTCCTGTTTGAGTAAAGTTTAGGTATCTTAAAACTGAAGCCCATAAACTCGGAAAATTACGAAAAGGTTAACTCTACCACAAAAATGTATATTACATAAATTGTGTGTTTTAATGAGATCTACATTTTTGTTTAGTACGCTTTGGTTTGTCTCTTATGGTTTACCAGTTACATAAAAGTCATCAAGAATGAAGCGGTCTTCAGAGGCTATTCACAGAAAATTCAAAATATACCTAGATTTCGTTTGTCATGAAAATGTCTTAAATATATGATATCGTAAAACCTCGTTATAATCATTTTTGAGAACATCAAAATTTTTTAAAAATATTCTATGTAAAGTGTAGTTAGGGTGGGGAGATTTTCTTGAAAAATCTTTGTGTTGCGTCCCTAGAAGATACCAAACATAAATACTAAGTTTGGTATTTACCAACTCCTCGTTTTTGAGATATGGAACGACAGGGCCGCACACAGCCAATACCCACACAGGCAGACAGACAGACAGACAGACAGACCGACAGACAGAGACATCAGGCACACAGGAACGTGTTTCTAAAAATTCTTTCTTTGGATTCAGGGGATCACAAACATGTATTTCCGAAGAAATCCAGATATCGATTTTTTTAATGGAATACCAAACCTTCTCTATCCACTATGTACAATGTAAGTTAAAAGTAAATTATGAATTATGCCCATAAATGGTTTGCCAAATTAGGCATGATCACACAAAAAGGCCATATTGGATATTTTATACCATGAGCCAAAGTTACGCCTGCAGCCTAAACAAAAGAAATAACAGCATCAATAATAATAATAAAATAATAATAATTAACTGGTTTTATGGACATTTGTTACACTCTCTTTCCTTTTAGATGATATTCAAAGATCCCGTTAACAGTCAAGATTCTTCAGACATGTGCATGATATTTCTGTCGATTTTCTTTTCTTTTTACTTTCTCTATACTTACTATGTCCATAGTGTATAGAGAAGGTATTATAGTGCACCCAAAAAGTCGATACCGAGATTTCAGCGGAAATATATGTTTTGAGACCCCCTGAATCCATTTTTAGAAAATGTCCATGTGTGTCTGTGTGTGTGTGTGTGTGTGGGGGGGGGCAGCATAGTAAAACGGAAAATACCGTTAAATACCAAACTTGACATTTAAATTTGGTATCTTAAAAGGAAAATCCCCCCACCCCCAATTAGCCTTTACATGGAGCTTTTTCGAAACTTTTTATTTTCTAAAAATGACTCTAATAATTTTGATTAAAATTACATATATTAAAGATATTTACCTCACAAATAATATGCACATCTTGAATTTTCTGGGAATAGTTGCAGTTTATTCTGAATGAATTTTACAGAATTTTGCATAACTGCTGAACCGTAAGAGATAGACAAAACTTTACCCACAAAGAATGTAGAGCACATTATAACACACAATTTATGTTATACACTTTTTTTTCGTGGAGTTGATCGTTTTTGAGACATTCCTTGTTATTGATTTCAGCTTTATAAGACATACTTTTCTCATACAGGAATATGTTAATTCCTGTCCATACAAACAAAGGAACTTCAGTCCCATAACAACCAGCTTTTGACTAGCACTTTAACCTATGGTACGCCTTTATTTTGCTTCTACTTACAAAGAAGCAAGTTATAAGACTATTTCTGCTAATTTTTTCTCGATTAGCATTAATTAAACAAAAGATTAGCTTTTTAAGAACAATTTGTTGCAGAGATGTAGAGAAAGTCATGTGAATGGGACACATCAATTTTTTTTATTTTTACTCTACCTTGCAACTGCTGTCAAGAACCTCATGTTTGATGCTTCTATTTGTTTCTTCTGATTTTTTACTTTCTTTAGCACTATGTACAATGCGCATAATACGTAAAGAAGCTATTGTAATCCTTTCAAAATTTTGTTACCGAGACTTCTCCGGAAATATACATGCTTTGAGGACCCTAATACCAAGTAAGTATTTTCAGAAAAACGTCCACGCATGCGGACGTGTGTCTGTGTGTTCAGCATAACTCAAAAACGGAAATTCATAAATACCAAAATTAGTATTTAAGGATGCGACACAAAGATTTTCAGGTAAATAATCCCACCCCAAACTACCCTTCACATGGTACATTTTTGGAACTTTTCGATTTGCTAAAACTGGCTCTTATGAATTTAATTAAAATGTCATTTACTAAAGATGCTTACATGGAAAATAAAATCCGGGTTCGATCACAACCGCATGTGAGATTTTTGGTTGGCAAGGTGGCGAAGAAGCGGATTTTCTGCGGGTTCTTCGGTTTCCCCCGCCATCGCATTCAACCGGTGCTCCATCTTCATTTCATATATCACCAGTGTCATTGCCTGCGGTGCCAGTAGTATTAAAAGCGGTTGTTAACAACCACCTAAAATGGCAAATAAAATTTATTTGCTGTATTACTGAAGTCCACTTCATTCTGAACAATCTTTACCGAATATAAACCACAAGAGATAAACAAAAACTTACTACACAAAATATGTAGATCTCGTTAAAACACCCAATTTATAACATATACAGCTTTTATAAGGAGCTAGGCATTTCAGAGATATTACCTGATATTGTTTTACATTTTTAAAATATTTTACCTTTCTTAAATGAAAAGTTCTCTTGCGTTTCTTATCTGATTTGTTTTACCTCCTGGCCATGTCAATTGCATAGAGAGCTATGAAAGTCTTGAGTGTCCTTTTAAACTATTATATTCTCTTATGTTCCTTCTAATTATAAGGAGCTAAGTGATAAGACTGAGTTTGATATGTTTACCTTGATTGGTAGATAATAGAATAATCTTTCATAAGAATAGTTTGTGGCAGAACATTTACAGAAAGCCATATGAATCTAACACATCAGATTTATTGTAATAGTCCACCATTCTCAGCCACAAAAAAGATGGCATTGCTAAAACTTTATAGAGTTTCAAAATCGTACCTTTATTACGAACGTTTTTCTAATAGTCCCACATTTTGTATACAATTTTGTAATTTTCTTTGTTGGTCGAATTCTCTTGTAGATAATACTAGTTAGACAACATAAATATTTATTTGTCTACTAGGGATAGTGTTAATTATTATGTTACACCGCACTTTCGTTTTTCTCTTAGAAACTAAATTTTCTGTATTTGTTGGAAGTAGCCTAAAATTATACATACCTCGCAACTATATTTTGTAATTAGTGCATTCATTTACGGAGACTATCTTCTGAAACAGCTAATACTAGTTGGTAGCGAAGAAAAAGGTTGTCAAGTCCATTTTATAAAGCTTCTTTGTAAAATCTAGCTATTCTTTGATGCTTTGGTTAAATGAAACAGTAGGTGATAATGGATACCCTTGTCACTCCCTAAAGGTATTAAAATACTTTCTTTTCTTTTTCTATCTCCCCTTTGTATTTGTGTTTTTGTTTCTGAATAAAATCTCTGAATAACTCTTATGAGATGCAGTGGAAAACCTTTTCCGTATAATATTTCTCCTAATAAATTTCTTTTTACATAATCAAAGGCTTTCTTCTAATATATAAAGGCTATATCTATTGGAAGATTGTATTCTCTTCTTTTATTCATTCAGCAGGGAGGTCAAAAATACACAATTTATACATGAACGCCTTCTTCTATAGCCACATTTTACTATAGTAAAATGGTTTTTGACTGTGTGCAGTGGTTTTGTTAAAACGTTTGCATAAACTATATAAGAGGAATTCAAAAGACTTATTCCCCTGCAGTGGTTGGCTGTCACCTTTTTATATTGCGGTATTATTACGACTTCTTTCTATTTATCGATACAAAATCGATTTTTCCAGCACATAATTTCCAATGTTCACTTTTTCTACACATACTTGTACATAGTGTATAGAGAAGGTGTTGTATTCCACCCAAAAATTCGATACCGAGATTTCACCGGAAGCACATATTTTGGATCCGAAATAAGCATTTTTGGAAAAAGGTCCGTGTATGTGCCTATGTGTGTGTCTGTGTGTCTGTGGACAGCATAGCTCAAAAACGAAAATACCGTTAAATACCAAAATTGGTATCTAAGTTTGGTATCTTCCAAAGGATGCGACACGAAGATTTTCAAGAAAATCCCCCCCACCTTAACTACCATTTACATGGATCTCTTTTAAAAAAAATGATTTTCTCAAAAATGGCTCTAACGATTTTGATTAAAACATCGTGTATTAAAGATATTTACCTCACAAATAAAAGGCATATCTTGAATTTTCTGGGAATAGCCTCTGGAGGTTGCTTTATTCTTGATGCATTTTAAGGAAATTTGCATACTGCTAAACCGTAAGGTATGGAGAAAAATTTTCCACACCAAAAATGTAGAGCACATTAAAACACACAATTTATGTCATATACATTTTTTCGTGGAGTTGATCGTTTTTGAGGTATCGCTTGTTATTGGTTTCAGCTTTGAAAAACTTATATTTTTCTTACACAGGAACTTGTCAACTCCTGTCCATACAAACAAAGGAACATCAGTCACATAGCAACCAATTTTGACTATCACTTTAACCTACGGTACTCCCTTATTTCGCTTCTGCTTACAAGGAAGCAAGTAATAAAATTATTGCTGCTATTTTTATCTTGATTAGCATGAAATAAATAGAATCATAAGCTTTTTAGCAATAATTTGAAGTAGAGATGTAGAGAAAGTCATGTGAATCATCATCAGATATTTTTCCTACAAATATTTCACTTGCATATTTCAACAACTCACCCGTACTTTGAGAATAAAAACAATAAAAATGAGAAGCATGATAAAGCGTATATTCTGGCATCTACCCACACGTAATGAATACAGGTAAACTAATACTATCCCAATGCAATCTCTGTGGCACATGTAGAAACAGAGATATAGTTGCCCAGCACCAAGGTCTCTATGGACACGTTTCGAAGCTGTGCATTGACTCCCGGGAACAGGTGTGGCGAAGGGAAGGTGATCGAAAAAATATTCACTGCTTCCGTATTTCCTGGCATATCCTGAGCTAAGGGATCTACTATTAAGGTCGGCTGACAAGTCTCAATGAAAACAGCATTTAATTTTTTTTTCTTTATTTATCAACATAATCTGCAAAAAGGCGTGTCATATCGATGTTCCAATTTAATTAAACCATCTCTGTAGTGCGAATTATCAAGGTCCTCAAAACAGAAGTTTACCGCACCGATAACCACCTCGTTGCTATGGCATTGTCGTCCTCAAAGACATTTTTGGAGGTTTTGGAACAGGTGGTAATCATTTTTTGCCAGATCTGGCGAATAGGGTGGATGTTCAAGCAATTTGTCCTTTAATTCGCACATTTTGCCCATAACAATGATTGAGCATTGTCGTGATGAAACAAGATTTTTTTTTTTTTTTGGTCAAATGAAGTATTTTTCTTTTCACATCATTACTCAAACGTTGCAGTAAGGTTGCTAATAGTCACCAGTGATACGTTTACTCTTTTCCAAGTAATAAATAAAAATTATTCCCAGTGTATCCAACAAAACACTCGCCATAGCTTTGTTAGCTAACAAAATTGACTTTGCCTTTTATTGGTGTTGGTGCACCTGGCGCAATCCACTGTTTGACTGTGATTTACCTTCTGGAGTGTAGTGATGTAACCAAGTGTCATCCATGGTAATAAGCTGTCTCAAAAATTCACTGATATTTTTACGGTAGAGCTCCATATTCTTAACAGGAACAGTTTTTCTTTGCAGCTTTTGAACATACGTCTTGCACAGACCTTGTGAAAGTCCATTACTTAAAATATAACATTATTTAAAATATTACCTGCACTTCTTTTGGTATATTTACAGCCTTTGCTATCTCAAACAACTTTAATATGCGGCCTTCCGGTATTAAACGATGTATTTTTTTCAATGATCTCTGGAGTTGTCACTTCTACAGGGCGTCCAGAGCGAGGCTCAACACTAGTGCTCGTGCGTCCTATTTTAAACTCTGCAGCCCACCTTTTAATCATTGAATATGAAGGGGCAGAGTCTTTCAATGCACTGTCCATTTCCTCTTTGATTTCTTTAGGAGTTAAGCCGTTCAAATTGAAGTATTTAATCACTGCACGTTTTTCCAAATTCTCTATTTTGATGAAAATTCTAAAGATGTCTTGTTTAAAATGCTGTCATTGGAAAACTAAACAAACTATTGACCTGTAACTATGGACACAAGCTAGTCTAGATTAAACTATAAGATGCTAATGTCTAACTGGCCTAGAGGCGCCGTATCTGTGTGAGACCCGGGACTTATCAGCCGACCCTCGTATGAGTCCCATGGACTGGATAATCCTCTTGCAGTGTGCAATAATAAAACAAACATTCATACCCACCAATTTTTATCTAATGCTGTTCATTGTCACACTTTCATCACTACATCAGGGTGCCTATTTCGGCGGTAGCTTTCCGATCACGCAGAGTACGTCTAAAGTCCGAATTGGTCTGCTTGAAAGTAGTAGACCGCTTGCTCTCTACCGAGGATTCGAGATTCGTGAACACTGAACCGTTGGAAAGGTTATACAGCAATTTTTACCCCTCCTAAATATCAACCAGTTGGATATTTCAGTTAAGAACTCATGCTCTTAGATTTATTTACGTTTCCGGAAAAATGTATAATATATTCAAAAGATATGCCGCTTGAATGATGTGATAAAATTAAATTTGTCATATATATTGACCTTTACCAAGTTCTACCTGTTATTCATTTCAATTTTCAACTGCCTACGTTACTTTTTTCAAACGAGGTTACCTTCTTTTCACCTCTCTTTTGTTTTACTGGTAATGCAAAAAGAACCGAACCTCATTTGTTTACATTTGGCCAGCTTTTAAAGGATTTTACTAAGTCCTTAGGCTATCATATCCCTTCATTTCCCTTTTACTTAGAAGGAAGCAAGTAATTCCTGCCGAAGTTTATCTTGATTAGCATGGCGTAGATAAAAGAATAATTTTTTATATAGAAAGTTTTAATTTGAGAATACGAACTTGGACAATACAGAACAGAAAACCATGGAAGAATATTGTTGAGAAGGTCAAGACACTCATCCTGGAAGTTGTAGTGCCTTAAGGAGGAGGAGGAGGCCGAAGAAGAAGAAGAAGAAGAAGAAGGTGGAGGAGAAAGAGGAAAGTTTGTGGAACAGAGAAATTCATGTAAATGCGACGCACTAGATTCTTGTTTTTGAATTATGCTATACCACACACAGAGCTTTTTCTAATTTTTACTTTCTCTATATGTACTATGTAGATAGTATATAGAAAATGTATTGTAATGCAGACAAAAAATCGATAATGAGATTTCAACGGAAATATATGCTTTGGGTCAACCCGAATCCAAAAAGAAAAAACATTTTCACAAAAATGTCTGTGTGTGTGCAGCATATCTAAAAAAAGAAAAGCTCGTTACATACCCAAATTGGTATCTTCCAAGGATGCGACACGAAGATTTTCAAGAAAATACCCTAACTCCCAACTACCGTTTAGCTGGAAGTTTTTCGAAAATTTTGATTTTCACAAAAATGGCTCTATAATTTTGATTAAAATATCGCAAATATTAAAGATATTTACTTGGCAAATAAAATGTATATCTTGAATTTTCGGGGAATAACTCAGAAGATAGCTTTATTCTGGATGAATTTTACGAAATTTGCATAACTGGGAAACCGTAAGAGAAAGTCAAAAACTTATTTCACAAAAAATATAGAGTTCGTAAATACACACAATCTAAAACAAAAATGATTTAAACTAACGTAAAAAAAAAGAACCCACATACGAGTTGTTTCAAGTGGAAAGCCCCCGATACGACCTTAGATGTTAAAGGGGGCTATATCAATGAAACAATAAAAAAAAGACTATTTCTTATATTTTTTTTCTCGATTAGCATGAAGTGAAAAGAAGCATAAGTTTTTAACAATAATTTGTTGCAGAGATGAAGAGAAAATCATGTAAATGGAACACATCACATTTTTTTTTAATTCAGGAAACTCTGATATGTACATTTCCGATGAAATTTCTCGGTATCAAATTTTTGAGTGGAATGCAGTATCTTATTTACCTATATACTATGTATTTAGACGGTGTAAGAAGTTAAAACATTTTGGACAGAGATATCGAAATTTGATTAGGAGTTAACATAGTGTCCGTACTTTAGGACAGAACCTAACCAATGGCAGAAAGCAATACATAGCAACAACAAACATAGGGGTTTATGATTTTAATCTTCTAATATCCAACTTTTGTCTCATAATTAAAGGCGGAAATCCTTTTGTATTAACGCTTTTATCTGCATTTTTTCTGCCGGTGCAAAAATATGAAAGCTAAATACGACAAATATTATAAAAGCCAAGGGATATATTTATGACCCTTAGTTTCATTGTATAAGAAGATAATACGCTCAAAAAGAGAACTGTTGTGTAGATATTTCTAACTGCACACCGCGCTTTCATATTCAATTCTTTTATCATCATTCTATAGGTTTTCTGACTGGGAAAATGAAAGCTTGCTGCTCCTATTATGTTAAATGTTAATAACTAACAATATATTATTGTTTTCAGTGTAAAATATTTTATCAAATGATCCAAAGAGATCATATATTGAAGCGTTACTGTTCCTGGAAATCTTACTATTCGTATTAAAATATGTTATTTACAATATCAATATGTATATCCGTAGTTAAGGTGATATATACTAAAAACATATTTATTTTTTAATTAGCCTATAGTGTTTTTTTCAGAAATTTCTGCCACTTTCTTTTATTTATAAATATAATGAGCTGTTCTCGTAAAACATGAATTCTGTTATTCATATCTCCATTTACACCAAATAACATTTTTTTTAAATTACGTTTTATTTTGCCTGCATTGTGGCTTAATTTCTAAATATCTTTTTGTGACCTCACTGTAAATTATAATTCACAGCCTACGAACCTTTTGTTGCATGTCTTTGATGGCGCATAAGCTAACTGCTGGGCTCATTTTCTGGTTGTTGTGTGAATGTTTACTTTCTCTAGCACGTATGTACAATGTATTGTATTCCGCACAAAAAAAAAATCTGATTTATTGAAATCACATGACTTTTTCTATATCCCTGTAACAAATTATTGTTAATAAGCCTATTTTTCCTTCCACTTAATGCTAAATAACAGAATTACTAGCAGAAATTGTCTTTATTACTTAGTTCCTTATAAGTAAAACGGACATAAGGCAATACACTAGGCTAAACTGAGTCCCATATTTTAACTAAGTGATTGAAATCCGAATATTTGCGTGGCCAGGAGTTGACAAGCTCCCATATGAGAACAGATGTTAAATCTGAAACCAATAATAAGAAATATCTCTAAAATGGTCAACTCTACGAAGAAAATGTATATAGCATAAATTGTGGGTTCGAACAAGATCTACATTTTTTGTGTAGTAAGTTTGTCTATATCTTACGCGTTACTAGTTATGCAAAATGTCGTAAAGTTCATCCAGAGTAAAGACGTCTTAAGAGGCTATTTCCAGAAAATTCAAGATATACATTTTATTTATCCTGTAAATATCTTTAATACACGATATTTTATTCAATATTGTTTTTGAGGAAATCAAAATTTTCGAAATGTTTTCCATGTAAAGGTAAGAAGCGGGCGTAGGAATTTTCATGAAAATCTTCGTGTCACATCCTTGGAAGTTACTGAACTTAAATACTAAGTTTGGTATAAAACGGTCATCTCGGTTTTTGAGCTATGGTGCCCCCCCACACACACACATGGACCATTTTCTAAAAATTATTTTTTTGAATCCAGGGTGACCTAAAACATGCACTTCTGGTGAAATCTCGGTATTGAATTTTTGGATGCATTACAATACTTTCTCTATACGCTATGTACGAAGTACGTGTTTCACCGGAAATATATATTTTGAGATCCCTGAATCTAATAAAACATGTTTAGAAAAAGATATGCGTGTGTGTGCCTATGTGTGTGTCTGCGTGTGTTTGTTAAATACAAACTTTATATTTAATTTCAGTATCTTCTCAGGATGACATACGAAGATTTTCAATAAATTCACCCCAATACAATCTATCCTTTAAATGGAACAAGTATCTAGAATTAGGCTTTTATAAAAAATGGCTGTAACGATTTTGAATAAAATACTGTATATTAAAGATATATATGTTACAAATAAAATGTATATCTCGAGGTTTCTGGGATTAGCCTCTGAAATATTTTTCATTCAGGATGACTTTTGCACCACTGGTAAACCTTAAGATACAGACAAAACCTTACTGAACAAAAACGTAGATCTCTTTAAAATACACAATTTATGCCATACACATTTTTTTCCTAGAGTTAACCATTTCCGAGATATTCCTTAAATTTATTTTACTTTTCTCAAAAGGGAAGTCGTCATTCGCTTTACTCCTGGCCGTGTGAAGAGAATTGAATTTCAACTGTATCACATAGCAACGAGCTTTTAAAAGATTTGATTATCGGCTTAGCTTAGCGTATTCTCTTATTTCCCATCTACTTACCAGGAAGCGAGTAATAGTACTATTTCTGCTAACGTTTACCTTGCTTAGCATGAAGTAGATAGAAGCATAAGCTTTTTTAACAATTGAGTTTTACAGAATAGGTAATGTGAATGGAACATATCACACATTTTTACCTTCTCTACACGTACTATGCACATAGTTTATAGAGGAAGTAATGTATTCCACCAAAAAGTTGCCTAAAATACATGTTTTGATGCCCCCAAATCCAAAAAAGCCTTTTACAAGCATGTCAGTGTGTGTATGTGTGGGTCTATGGGCAGCATAGCTCAAAAACGATAAGACCATTAAGCACTAAATTTGATATTTAAGTTTGCATCTTTCAAGGATGCGATATGAACATTTTAAAGAAAACCAGCCACCCCTAACTATCCCTTACGTGGAAAAATTTTCGAAATTTTGATTTACTTAAAATGATTCTAACGATTTGATTAAAATATAATATTAAAGATATTTATATGAGAAATAAATCTTTTCTGGGAATAAGCCTCTGAAGACCTCTTTTTTCTGGATGAATTTTGCTGAATTTTACATAAGAGATAGATGAAAGCTTAATACATGAAAAATGTAAATCTCGTTAAAACACATAATTTATGTCATTTAATTTTTTTTAGTGGAGCTGATAATTTCTGACATATTCCTTATCTTTGGTTTCAGCTTTAAAATACTTAATACTTTTCTCAGACGTGTATTTATCAACTCCCGGCCATACAAACAAAGGAACTTCAATTACATAGCAACCAGCTTTTAAATCATTTGATTATCATTTTAGTCTAGTATGTTAATTTTCGTTCTACTTACAAAGAAGCAAGTAATACGAACATTTTTATTAATTTTCGTGAATGGGATTTCTAATATATTAAGTCTTATTTAGCTTGCTTTGTTGCCTAATTTCTATATATATTTACGGTGCTCTCACTATAAAGTATAATTCACAACCGGCGAATACTTTGTTTAATGTCCCTGAATGTGTGCAAGCTCAATACAGAGATCCCGGGCTCGATTTCTGGTTGTAGTGCTAATTATTTTATTTTCTCTACACGTACTATGTACATAGTGTATAGAGAAGGTATTATAATACACCCAAAAAGTAGACACTGAGATTTCACCGGAAAAACATGTATTGCGTCCTCCTGTATCCAAAAAAAAAGTACTTGTGGAAAAAAGATCCGTGTGTGTGCGTGTGTATGTACCTGCGTATGTGTATGTGTGTTGCAAGGATGTGACACAAAGATATTCAAGAAAATACCCCACCCCCAACTACCCTTTACATGGAACTTTTTTCGAAAATTTTGATTTTCCCAAAAATGGCTCTAATGATTTTAATTAAAACATCGTATATTAAAGATATTTACCTGACAAATAAAATGTATATCTTGATTTTTCTGGGAAGAGCCTCTGCAGATTACTTTATTCTGGATGAACTTTACGGAATTTTGTATAACTGGTAAACCATAAGAGATAGGCAGAAACTTGCCAAAAGAAATGTAGAGCACATTAAAGCACAGAATTTATGTTATATACTTTATTTTCGTGGAGTTGATCGTTTTCGAGATATTCCTTGTTTTTAGTCTCAGCTTTGAAAAACTTATACTATTCTCATTTAGGAATTTTATAACTCGTCTCCATACAAACAAAGGAACTTCAGTCACATAGCAACCAGCTTTTGACTATCACTTCAACCTATGGTACTCCCTTATTTCGCTTCTACTGACAAGGAAGCAAGTAGTAAGACTATTTCTGCTAAATTGTTCTCGATTAACATGAAGTAAATAGATCATAAGCTTTTTAAGAATAATTTGTTGCTGAGATGTAAATAAATATGTGAATGGAACACATTAGATTTTTCTTTGTACTTGAGAAGGGGCAGACTGTGGAAGGGGGAGATAAGGACGTTATGATATCGAGACCTGGACACGAATATCCTGTTTTGTTAATACTAATGCTTGTTTCTGGTAGATGCCGCGTCTTCGTTTCTTACTGATATCGACGGTGAGAAATGATGACGTCACATCAGCTAAAAGCCAGCAATACTATTAACGACACTGGCCACGCAAACCTGCGAGAACGAATGTATTTTGTAACTTTGCACACCGAGCGAGGTAGCTTCGCGATAATGTATGCGACTCGAAATCGAGATATCGAGGTTTAATTCCGTGATTGGACCTCCTCCGTGTGCGTGTGTGTATCTGTGGACAGCATAGCTCAAAAACGAAAAGACCGTTAAATACTAAACTTGTTTTAAACTTTTTTTCTATAGGATTAGGGATATGTTGTGCTTTCGTCTATTACTTCTATGAGGAGGTTTTAATTTAGTTCCATTCAAGAGATCACGAGAGCTCGAATCTCGGCTAGAGTAAGTTACGTGCATAAGGTTACTTTCCGGATTTTCCTTATCCTGAGACGACTTTCGTCAACAATTTCATTTATCCTTCGAAATGACCAACCAGCTTAAAGGACAATGATCCTAATAGAGAAAGTTCCCACATTTAAATTATCAGCAATAATTTAAATAATAATTTATAGATTATATTTACACACCCATAATCCCATACTTGAAGACAAAATACGATCTGAATATTATAGGATGTATTTGGTGTGATGGTCGGAGCTCGGGGCACCATTCCTTTACATTTTTTTAAAACCTGGAACTAGTTTTGACTGAAGAAGGGAGAAACAAAGAAATTGCCATATTTGCAATAAGAAGTTCAGTTTCTCTTTTTCGAATCATTTGTATAATAACTATTTTTAGTATTTCCAAGGTCTATATTTCTTTGATATAAATTAATAATTGAATGCTAATTTTATATTATTTGTGTTTAATAATCCTTTAGCTGCTTTTAATTTCCTTTTCGATTGCTATACAATGAACACTGTTGATATTTCATTATCTTTATAGAAGATTTTCAATTTTTTTCCCCGTATTTTTAGATAGTTAACTTACAATTTGTCTGGTTTACTCCGTCCTTGTTAGCAGCCCATAATTATGGGAAGTTATTATTGTTATTACCTCAATAAATAAATAAAAATCCAATAATTTTAACTCATTTTATTTGTTTACTTAATAATTTTGTGTCTCAATAAAAATGAAAAATATTTATATAAAACTTAACCTATCCATATTAATTATTATTTTAGTATCCCAAACATAAGATATCTTAACAAACACCGATGGGGATCATTTTTAGAGAAAACAATAAAAAAATTAAAAACTAGATATCTACCCAATATTGTGAGGAATACTATAAAAATCAATTAATCTTAATATTAAGCATGCGGTTTTAAATTCAATTCAGGAATACTTTTTGACGTTTCCATGTGATTGTGGGTAAGAAATTAGCACTTTTGAAATGTTCACAAATGTAATAATTATCAAATGTTTATATTTTTATACGCGTCTCCTCATATTGATGCACTATGAAGAGAGTTACAGAAACAGCTTGCAATAAATGTCAATGAAGTCTTGTGAACAATGGAAGCTTTTTCATCGTTTGCTTTCCAGAGGATTTTGTGGGTAGAAAAACAAAGCACAGAAGTAAAATCCCTCTATCATTAACAGCTATTCAAACAGTGATGTGTAACTAGGATTGGATTAAACAAATACCGCTAGCTTTCAAATCACGCTAAACGAAGAAAAAAGAAAAATGCCAAGCTAAAGCTCTCAATAAGAGGAGAGAGAGTCAAATGAAAGGAGTATTTGAACATTTGTTACTTGAAGATTAATCTTCGTAACAATTAAATAAAGTTCTTCTACTGGAAGATAAGATGGAGAGATTCAGCTTTTTAAATATTTGAAACACCTATACAATCACGGTCTTACCCAGTTTCACTAAAATAGTTCTGATTTTTGGACTATAATTGATATTTTTATCTGACAAGTCCAGAATTGTTACTTTTTACACGTACTAGGTACATAATGTATAGAGAATGTATTAGTTTCCACCCAAACCGAGATTTCACCGTAAATATATATTTTTTAGGTCTTCTGAGACCAAGAAAAAGATTTTTAGAAAAAGTTCCTGGCATGTTGTAGGCGTATGTATGTGTCCGTGAAGAGTATAGCTGAAAAACGTAAAAAGCCCGTTAAATACAACTTTGTATTTAATAAAAGTACTAAGGTTTTCAAGGCCGACGTTCACACCCTAGAATGTATATTCCGGCGTTTGATACTTAAGTTTAGTATATTTCAAGGAAGAAGGTTTTCAAGAAAATCCCCCCACCCAAAACTAGCTTTACAGGAAAAATTTTGGATCGATTTGTTTTTCTAAAAATGTCTCTAATGATTTTTTTAGAATACTGTATATTAAAGATATTTATGTTACAAATAATATGTATATCTTGAATTTTCTGGCAATAACCTCTGAAGATCTCTTCTTTCTGGATGAACTTTGCACAACTGGTAAACCGTTAGAGAAAGACAAAAAGAGACCGCAAAATAATAAAGATCTTGTTCAAACTCACAATTTATCAATTTATCATATACATTTTTTGTATAAATGACCGTTTCTGAGATATCGCTTGTAATTGGCTTCAATGTAACTTTTCTCAAAGCTGGTGACATGCAAAGCGAACATAACTTTAATTGTTCAAATACCGGTCAGCTTTTAAAAGGTTTGACTACCCCTTTAAACCAGCGTATCCCCTGATTTCCCTACTTCTTACAATGAAACAAATCATCATTATTGTTAATGGTTAGGTTGATTACCATGATGTAGATAAAAGAATAATCTTTTGTAAGATTAGTTTGTTTGTAAAACAGTAACAAACAGATGTATGAATGGTACACATAAGATATTTTATTACTAGTGTTGAGAAATATATAGCTTATAGTTTAATAACATAGTAATTTTGCGGTTCATTTATGTGTATATATCGTATATTTACAGAATTACAGAACTCAACGGGGTTAAATAAATTTAAAATCCGCCAGATGGAAACTGGCCAGATCTTCATTTTACACCTCATTCTTATCAGGGGAAACTGTAAGCCGTTTGCGCTCATTGAGAGGGGCAAAATGAAGGTCGCTGTGGTCAGTTCCTCACTAGAATTTTAACTTGAAATATCCGCGTTAAGTTCTACAACTCTTAACGAATGAATAAATACGCGCAGTGTTAAATAGTTGTTCCACTTAGAACTAAAATAAAGTAGTTGAAGCATTTTTACTCTTGTAAATTGTGCATATTCTGGACATTAGTGTAAATTTGCAATTTTTAATTCTCTAACATGTATGTGCTAATTGCATCGTGCATAGAGAAGATATTATACTCAACCCAAAAATTCGATACCGAGATTTCCCCGGAAATATATGTTTTGAGACCCCCTGAATCCAAAAGTGGCATTTTTTGTGTATGTCTGTGCATCTCTATCTATGTATGGTGTGTTTGTGTGTGTGGGGGGGGGGGGGGCAGCATAGTTCAAATATGAAAAGTCAGCTTAATACCAAGTTTGGTTCTTAAGCTCATTATCTTCCAAGGATGCGACACGTAGATTTAAAAAACATATTTTACACCCTACTACCCTTCAATTGAAACATTTTCCCAAAATTTTGATCTGATTAAAATATTTAACTATTTTGATTAAAATGCCATATGTTTAAGGTAGTTTTATGCACAAACAAAATGTATACCCTGAATTTTCTGGGAGTAGCCTCTGAGGCCCTCGTCATTCGGATGACTTTTGTATAATTTTTTATATCTGGTAAACCGTAAGATATAGACAAAAACTTACTGCACAAAAATGTAAAGCTCGTTAAAACACACAACTTATGTCATGTACATTTTTTGCAGAGCTGACCATTTCAAGATATTCCATGTTATTGGTTTTAATTCTAAGGTACCTATTTCTAGGGTACCTACAGAAAGGCACCTTTCTTTGCGGCTCTCTTTTCTTTATTCTTTTCAAGTAAAGAGAATAGAAATTCAATTGTTTTAGATAACGGCCAGCTTTTCGAGGATTTGGTTATGTGTTAGTGTATTCCCTTATTTCCCTTCGTCTTACAAGAAAGCAACTAATAATAACAATTCTGCTAATGTTTATCTCGATTAGCATGATGGAAATTAAATAATAATTTTTGTAAGGATAGTTTGTTTGTGTAACAGCTAGAGAAAGTCATATGAAAGGAACACAGCTGATTTTCTAAATAGACTTTTTTTGATAGTCTTTAACGAGCTTCTTAACTACTTGTGGCACATGAATTAAGATGGAGCACCGATGGAATGCAATGACGGGGGAAACCAGAGAACTCGGAGAAAACCCGCCCCTGCCCCGCTTTGTCCAACACAAATCTCACATACGCTCGCTTAGGATTCAACCTGGGCCATCTAGGAGAGACACAAGTTTTACCACTCGGCCACGGCGCGGCGTAAACAGAACTTCGTGTTAATGTTGAGAATGCTGTGCTTTTTTATCTTCGTCACATTTATTGTGCGCTTTTTCAAGTTAGTGCATCTATAATTAGGGGCTAAAAGACGTCTTAGAGTGGGAGATGCCACTGAAAGTACGTGTTATCTGTTCACCCTTAAGGGAACGAAGTATGTGAATTAAAATGCCACTGCTCTTAAAAGCCCTCAATGTTTTTTTTTCTTAAAATTTTACCCCGATTCTATAAATAATTACAATTATCTCAACTGGTTGTTTTCATTTATAGCTTATTTGGTTAAGTCTGTAGAAAATGTTTCATTCACCAGAAAAATAGTAACATTTATTTTTAAAACATCCGAATTCTGATACAGCTTCTCTCATACAGCATCATGCTTTTTCGTGCTGGTTATTAGTATAATGAGCTATCTTTTGAACCTCAATTACTTAGTTATATATACCTAGTTATGTATTCACTAGAAATTGAAAAAGAAATTTATTTGCTATATCAAAAAACTAAAAATATGTAAAATTTGTATTACTGCTGCTTTCTTATTGTCATTAATATATTATACATTTATGATTCCAGTTCAGAAAGGTCAACTATGTGCTGTATACAAGTACTGAAAATTTCAGCTCTATACATCTCATACTTTCTAAGAAAAGGTATCCAAAAACTTGTTTTGTGAAAATTGAGTTTAAAAATACAAATGTTCTAAAAAAAAAAAAAAGAAAAAAAAAAAGAAAAGAAAAAAAAAAGAAAAAGAAAAAAAAAACATTGGACAAATGAGATACTTCAGAGCATTTTGCCCTCTTAAATTGATCGGTACCAAAACAAAATTCAGATAAACAATAAGTCCTTATAATGCAGCTTTCTTCCGTGCGCGCCAGGAATACTGTTATACTTTCAGGACCTTGTGAAAATTATATGCGGCCATAATACAAAATGAACGCAAATATCAAGAACTTTGTCGGTCTCTTTTAACAAATTGAAGCCCATTTTCACACAACATTCTTTAAATGAGGTTTTTCTAAAACTATGCAAATCTGAATCAGCTTTAAAATGTCGTAGCACTTTGAGGACTGTTGGTGGTGTATTTAAAAGAAAAAAATCTTGTGTTCCTTTCACATGGTTTTCTCTACTTAGTGTGCAATCCAACTTCTTACAAAAAAAGTTTATTCGTCTTTCTATTTCATGCTAACAGAAACATTAACAGAATCCACAATTCATCTATATTATATTTAAAATTAATAATTTCTGTTGTTCAACGAATTAAAAGTTTGTTAGTTCCACATAAGTGGAAAAGAACTAAGGGATTAAATTACTAAACGTTCAAATGTTTTAGACGCTGAAATTAGCGTCTCTTTGCATGACCAGGAAAAAACAAAGAAACACGGACAATTTCTTCTTTGAGAAAAGCAGGAATATTCTATAACTGAAACCAATAACAGGGAATATCTCAGAAATGGTTAGCACTAATGCAATAATTGATAGGTTACAAATTATTTTTTTTTTGTGTAGCCATGTTTTATCTATCACTTACGGTTTACCAGTTATGCAAAAGTGATTCAAAATGAAGAAAAATTTAGAGGCTATTCCAGGCTATATTTTATTTGCAATTGTAAATATCCTTAATATGTGGTTTTCTTATCAATATCGTTAGACCCATTTTTGAGAAAATAAATATTTTTGAGCACTTTTCCATGTAAAGGGTAGTTTAGGTGGCAGTTTTTCTTGAAAATGTTCGGTTGCATCCTGGGAGATACTAAACTTAAATAAAAAAACTGGTATTTAACGTATTTTTCTTTTTTGAGTAAGCTGGCGAACAGAGCACACATGGATCTGTTTCTAAAAATACTTTTTTTAGGATTTATTGGGTCTAAAACATGTAGTTGTGATGAAATCTCAATGTGGCTGGAATAGAATACTTTCTCTATTTATTGTGTACATTTTACATACGTACTGGAGATAGAAAACGAAATTATGCACTGTTACTCTAATTGCATTCTTCACATTTTCACATTCTTGCTTCGCGTACTACACGGTATTTTTCTTGTCGGAGGGATGATGAATTGGTGTTTGAGTGGGATAGTTAAAGAAACAAAGGCTTATCCTCCAAATGAACGCATTTTCTTTACGAGCATTGTTTATATTTATAGCCGAAGCACCGGTGAAATCGAACAATATTTCGATATTTCTCAAAAAACTTATAATAAACATTCAACATTATTGTTTTATCACCACTAATCAATGGTTCTCCAGCCTTATGTTTTACGTAACTTTGCGAAATCGTAAAAAATAATTAATAGCAGCAACAAACAGAAACTGTTGTAAACAATATTCCGGATATTAGGTGACTTATGAATTACATTCTGGGACTTGTTTAACGATATAATAGCTCGTTTAACGGCATAGATTATTAGGTATTTTATAGAATATTTGATCATTTATGAACAAACTCATTCTGAAATGTAGATAATTAGTAGTTGCTGCGCTCATTGCTACTGCATTATTGTACCACGTGGGACTGTTGTGGTGCAAATCATTCTGAGTGAATGGGTCATTAAACTATATAGGTAAATATTTAAGATGTGTGCTAAAGGTGACACAGAGAAACAAATTAAAAACAAAAAGAAAGAAAGAAACCACAGATAAATTGACTGCCTATGACTAACAGAGCAAATTTAATCTGGCATTTCGTTAATAAAATGCATATGTTTTACAGGTTTTTCTAGTTTGGAATAGATCCCAATCTCTCTTTAGCAGGACTTATAATTTTTCGGTGAATTTAATTGTATACTGGTTCTCTAACTCTAAAAAAATTTGCTAAAGTATGCCCTTCATCCAAACATAGGATGGGAAGATTCTTCTGCCAGAATTATTAGTCATTTTCTGTGCCCTCTAACCTTCCAGCCTATACCATTCTTCTAGTTAAGTAGTCTGATACTCGTACATGCCTCTTTAATGAATACAGTTTTACTTAATTTGCAATTTTATGTTGCCTGTGTTTATCACTTGTTTTGACACTTTTCTATATTTCTGTTATTTGTTTCACCTTTATCATACTGACTTCAAGACTATCAGGTCTAGGGGTAACATGCTAACCTCTGGTTACCCAAGATAGCGAAGGACGATGGATATTTTAGGACGTTTAGCATGGTTTCCAAAGTAAAATGGGACGCTGAGAACCTCAGCAGTTAAAGAGCTCCATAAATAAATCACAATTTTATTTCCCTCAAACTTCTTTCCAAATCACTGCCCAAAGCAGATAACACAACCTAATATAAAAGTGATAGTGATGTGAAGAAGAAAACGCCTTTGAAAAATCCTGGAAAGCTATGCGTGTGATGTTGAAAAAAGTTCAGGTTGTTACTATAGGCAATAAACTTTTACAGATATGAGGAATAGGCAGAAACATAAAAGATGCAAATAAATTTAATCCATGTCATAGTTTTATCACTGAAATTGTTGAACAGGAAGGGTAGAGGAAATGTCTTTAAAAGAGTTTGCTATCTTATGATTGATATTTCTAAACATTTTTATTACTCTTGCTAGCGGAAATGGCATATTAAAGTGCATATTGGATAATTCTTAGTCCACATTTGGACAAAGCATGCATCGTTTTGGATATTAATGTATATATGTTTTTAAAGGTTTAAACTTTTGGAGAATATTATTTTTTGGGGAGGAAGCACCTTTGTTTTATTTTACTGAAATCATCCCTCACCAACCAACCCAATTTTAAAAACTTATTATGAACGTGTAACATCCCCTCCAAAAGACCGAAAACTGTGGGGAATGGCAGTAGGAAAACATACTGATTTTGTCTTTTCCGGAATTGTTTGTGTGACTTTAACGTGCTTTTAATTATAAGTAAGCGTTAGTCATTTTTAAACTTAATGATAAGAAAGAGACATTGAGGATTGAACGAGCTGTTTTGTCATTGAGTAATATTGTTTATTTATTAAGAGTATTAAATCTCCTTGGCTTCAACGTGTGGCAATAATAACGTCGCATCTTTGGATCTTCAACGTGGCTATACCGTCCCAATCTGATATCAAAATTAATATACAAGTGAATAAATTTATATAACTGGAATTCTCCGTACTATCTCCGACAGAACCCAAAGATGCGGCTATGTTACAAGAAAGCAATCATTTATGGAAAACCATCCTATATTACTAAAACTTCCTCTTTTTAAATTCTTTCGGCTAACCAACCCGTCGCAAACATTAGAAGAACATGTATCAGCCATACGAAATACCTAAACTAAAAGAATGGATAAAAGAAACAGGCGGTTTCGATACGCTCTTGTCAATTCGAAAGTTTACATGGTTATTATATTGTCAAGCCTATACTACTCACATTTAGTGATGATGAACTGGGATGATGGTCAATGTTTATTTGAAATAAAGACTTATTTCGCTGCACAGCTTTCATTTCGACATCATTAAGCATTTTTATTTTTTCAAGATTTGGGCATACTGTCCCTTCTGGGTTAACAATCATAAAGTCCACCTTTCCCTTGGTCTTACCACACCTTTGAGGTCAAAACTTATAGTTCTGTTTGGTGTTCTTTATGTATTCATTCTTTTAATAATATTTATATTCTTCCAGCGTATTATTTAAATTATAGATTGTATATCATTTCTAATGACATCATTTCCTATTTGGTCCCTTGGTGCACTTTTCTCAAATAGCTCATTTCTGGTGCTTGTGTTTTGCTTTTATCTTTCTGTTTAATGATCCAGGACTCCCTGTATAAGCACTTGTTTCCTTTTCGGCTTTACCTTTCAATGTTCCATTATTGTACCAAATATTGCTTTAAAATTATTAGTTTATTATCAACATCTTTACTTCTGTCATAGTTTGATATTTTCCAAATAGTTGATATGTCATGCTTGTTATGTGATTTAATTCTCAATGATTATTCTTGTTTGGTCTGTGTATTTTCCATGATGAGCCATTACATTTTTTTTCTTTCTAGTTATCTCTTTTAATTTGCATGTTGAATGTTGGGAGTTACTCCATTTCCCCTCAGCGTGTGCCAATGTATTTATGTTATCTTTACAATTTATTCTTATGCCAGGTTTTGCTTCCCTTTTCCACTCTTTATATCATTTAAATAAATGTTAAAAAGGAGTTAGTGAAAAGGTGAACCCTTGTCTTACTCCTTGGTTTGTTTCCATTTTTGTTGTCTCGCTTGTTCCCCCTTCTGCTGTCATTTCTGTACCCTTTTACAAACTTATTATTTCTTGTATATATAAGATGATTCGTTATTACAGTTTATAACTGATCCGTCTCTACACAATCAAACGCCTTTTCAAAGTCATGAAATACGATATAAGTTTCTAAGTTAACATCACGTCTTCTATATAATCCACTCATCTATTTATATTTTATCAGCATCTAGATGACATATTCCGCTATAGTTACCACAATTACGGCGATCATATTTTCCAAAATATAGATGCTACTGTAGCCAATTTCCAGGAGTTTGGTAGTTTACAATTTTTCCAGGAGTTGTTTATAAATGCAGCACTCTGCATATTTGAGTCGTTATTCCACTGGTCCACATGCCTTTCAATAAAAATCCATTACAAATCCACTATAATTATCTGATACATTCTGCTCATGCGATCAAACCTTGACTTAACATTTCAGTAAAATCGGGCTCTACTCTAAAGAAAAATCCTCCAGGAAAATAAAAATGTGCGAACACCGAAGAATATTCTCGCATTCGAGCAAAGTCCTAATCTTTCAGCGCGACAACTTTCTGTGTCCCTAAGATGTTGAAGAACTCAAACAAATACCTGTCATGGACTGTCAAATTCACAGAAATGTACCACCATGTGATGGGTGATTTGAGAACCGGATATGAAGAGTGTGTGTAGAGAAAGGGAGGCCCTCTTCGGAAGGTAGATTTCAAAATATGAATAATATGTTTTCATACAAATGAAATAACATCTTGTTTGCTTTACATTTTTGTAAATTCAAAATCTGATGTGTAACATTCACCTCACATTCTCTAATACCCTGTAACGAACTACACTTACAAAGGCTTATTTTCTTATTTACTTTATGCTAATCAAGATAAACATTAACAGAAATTGTCTTATTACCTAGTTCCTTATAACTATGTAGAAGAGAAAAGAGGGTAAACTAAAGCGACAGTCAAATCAGGTTGTCATATAATTGTGCATGTAAATTCCTGTTTAAGTATTTCAAAACAGAAACTGATCACATGGAATGTCTTAGAAATTTTTAACTCCAAAAAAAACTATTTATATGACATGAAAAGTTTATTTTAAGGAGACCTACATTTTTGTATTAAGATTTTGTCTCTTACGGTTTACCAGCTATGCAAAAAGTTATCCAGAATGAAGAAGTCTTCAGAAGCTCTTCCCGGTGGATTCAGATATACATATTATTAGTCATATAAGTATCTTTAATACACGGTATTCTAAATCGTTAGAGCCTCTTGGGGAAAATCAATTGTTCGAAACATTTTCCATGCAAAGTGTAGTGTATGTTGGAGAATTCTCTTGAGAATCTTAGTGTCGCATTCTTGAAACATGCTAAACTTCATTATCAAGTTTTGAACTTAATCGGATTTGGTTTATAGTCATATTGTTCACAGACACACTTACAGATCTTTTCGAATTTTGTTTTCTCTGTCTACTATGATCATTGAATATAGTAATCCAGAAAGTAAACATAGTTTGTAGTTTAGATAACATTTTTCCCTGTAATTAAAACTAAGATATTATGATCATCAATGTTATTCTTTGTATTAAAATGAATTCTGAGTTCAGTCTGTACATAAAAGTTGTGTATAAAGATTAAAATATGACATACTTTATTTATGTAGTATTCCAAATGTATTTTGTTATGTGAAACTAGTGATTACTATCATTGAAGTAGTGCTCTAATAAGTTGTAGACTATATTTGTGTGGAGAAATTTTGAAGCAAATGATTTACAAAAATGATGTTTGTTTTAGGTTCCAACCAAGCAGGAATGTTACATATTATTCAGTAATTGAAAGTATGCTGCATTTATTCAACATACAGAAACCTCTTCCAAGAAGCATTCAGTCAAGAAAATACGAGCAAAAGTATACTGATTAAGGTAATAAAAATTCAGAGGCTAACAAATGAGAGTTTTATTTGTGAAATGTTAGGTAATAATAATTATAGTTTTTACTAAATGACACTTAAAAATTGTTCCCTTTAGCGTACAGTTTTACTATAATTTATAGAAACTTACACAGAAGTTCTCTACTATACGTAAAGAAAATTATAGTAATACTTGACTTTGTCATTAACAGAACATTTAATAAACGGCGATTTAAAACTTTGAGGTTAGCAGGCGATTAAAATAAAAATATTTACTTAATTTGTACAGAAAACATCCTCTATTCATCTGAAATATACCTTCTGAAGTACCTTGAAAAACGTAGGCGATTTTAAGAACATGTATACGATATGTGAACAATATAACAACCAAAACAATTTGTAAGATAAATGCAAAATTTAATACAAAACTTATGCAATTTTTACGGTACATAGTGAGGATGTAGTTGGAATTCTGGTACCGGAAATAACCGTTTGTATGGAGACTTTTGTAATAGTTTTATAACAGGTTTTAATTTTTTTGATAGTGTTTAACGCCCGCTTTTACTGCTCTGGCACCGCAGGCGATGACACTGATGATACATGAAGATGTAGCCCCGGTGGAAACAGATGGCGGGGGAAACCGGAGAACCCGGAGAAAACCCGCCCCTGCGCCGCTTTGTCCACCACAAATCTCAAATGCGGTCGCTTGGGATCAAACCCGGGCTGTCTAGAGGTTTTAATTGATATATACTAAGCTTAAAATACTGACATGCGAATAATATGTACAAACTTGCTTTTAATTAAATATATTCTTTGAGTTTATTATTATTATTATTATTATTATTAATTATTATTATTATTATTATTTGGTAAACTGCTAAGAAATAATACAATTATTGGTTTGTCTATTAAATTTGGTCTTAACCATTCATCAGCAGACCTCTGTACTTCAGACCCTAAATACTGTCGCTTTATATTTGGAAAACCATAAGCAGCAAATAGTAATGAAACTGCTTATACAATGATTGTTTGCTGTAGTTTATATGATCGTCTGGAGTTACTTAGTTTAACCTTCACTTTTAGTAACTTAAAGCTATATTTTCTTAATCTGTGTATTTTCTGTGATGCTAGAAAGAGTAAGAAGCCCTGCAATAAAATTATGATGTATTTCTAAGATAAGCGTCATTTTATTAATGTTTTCGAATTTCTAAACACCGAATCGAAAAGGTTAAATTTCTGTTCTTTTATTACTTTCTCTAGACTTACCATGTACATATTGTATGGAGAAGATATTGTAATGCACACAAAAATTCGATACCGAAATTTCACCGGAAATACTTGTTTTGAGACCCCCTGAATCGAAAAAAGGCATTTTAGAACAATGTGCGTATGTGTGTGTGTGTCTGTAGGCAGCATACTCAAAAACAAAAAATCCGAGAAACACAAAAGATGGCATTTAGGTTTAGTATCTTCCAAGGATGCGACACGAAGATTTTCAAGAAAATCCCCCCACCCGAACTACCCTTTACATGGTCAAATTTTCTTAATTCTTTATTTTATCAAAAGTGGCTGTAGCGATTTTGATTAAAATATCGTATATTAAAGATATTTACCCTGGAAAATAAAACGTATATTTTGAATTTTCTGTATGAATTTTACGGAATTCTGCATAATCGCTTAACCGTAATAGATGGACAAAAACTTACCACACACAAAATAAAGAGCACGTTAAAACATACAATTTATAACATAAGCATTTTTTTCGTGTAGTTGATACTTTTTGAGATATTCCTTGATTTTGCTTTCAGCTTCAAAAATCTTATACCTTTCTCAGACAGGAAGTTGTCAATTACTGTTCATACAAACAAAGGAACTTCAGTCAAATAGCAACCAGTTTTTGACTATCACTTTAAGCTATAGTGCTCCCTTATTTTGCTTCTATTTACAAGGAAACAAGTAGTAATACTATTTCTGCTAATTTTTTTCTCGATTAGCATGAAGTAAATAGAAGCATAAGCTTTTTAGCAATAATTAGTTGCAGAGATGTAGAGAAAGTCATGTGAATGGAACACATTAATTTTTTTTTCAGAAGCTTAGTCATAGCTATTCTAAACAGATGTCTGGCACAAAGTGGCATTACATAATTTCAACAATTTCAATCATGTTCAAAACGTGGAATAATCTTCGTGAATAATAAGCAGCACTATTGTGGAAATGAGAAGACAGTTGTGTGAATTAATTGTTTATTCTCCACCAGTCGTGTGTAGCAGAGAAGCTGGAGAGATAGAGTTAGACTGAACCACGAATCTCCTGGTTTCCGTCAGTTGCTCTGACCACAGAACTAGCATGCAACATGCCGGCACGGCATTAAATTCTCCAACTGACTCGCGGTTTTCCAGAGATCTCCTTGAGGTTTATCTCTGACACAGTTCTGATATTTAATAAACGTATTATAAAAGAATTAAAGTAAAAAGCAAAACAATTGCATGTCAAATTACTTATCAAAACCCATTTTAGCAACACTTCCAAATCATATGGCTGAAATTAATTTGGTAAAAGAGTATATAAGTTGAAAGTTAACCAATTGTTAGTTTTGCTTGCCATTTATATGCTAATAAATGGCTAAAAAGTAATATTATCTTTTGTATTTTACAGCTGTCCTAACGATTTAACGAAAAAGTCCATTAGACCTTCGACTTGGATCCTGTATAGCCTGTTATATTGCTCACAGCGTTGGTTGTTACTATACACGAAGAATAAATGTACTAATTCGAATCAAATGATTTACATAATTAGTTTTAATATTTCTATGTGAATAAACATGAAATATTTTCAGTATTAAAATATATGGTCACCTGGACACAGGTCTGCTTATTTGTATTAACTTAATTTACTTTCTCATATTTTCTATAGCATAACCTTTAGCACTAGATTTATTAAATTAATTTTACTATGTTTTGTACATACCTTTATTTCTTTTTCATAAAATAATCTTTATGTGTGTATCTGCCCTGTAATGACATATTCAAAACAAAGTTTTGGTAAAATACTAAACTTGGTATTTACGTCCAGACTTTTCCAAGGATGCGAAGTGAAGGTTTTCAAGATAATATCCCCAACTCAAACAACCCTTAATAAAGAACAATTTTCGTTTTCCTAATTTTAATAAATTACATTGATAATAGGAGGGCAAATACTAAACTAGTTAGTACACGTAAATAATATGGAAGAAAAGCAGAATTTCCTGAACCATGCTGGAGTAAAAGGTCGCAGTAAAGAAAAGAAAAGGGAAGACTAGGAAACAACGGATGGAGACAGTATGAAGATACCTGAATAGGAAAGATGTTACAGAGGAAAGTGCAAAAGACACAAATCTTGAAGAAATAACATTTCTTTGGGGTGCAGGATGACTGTTGTATAAAAATGCTAATAAAATGAATTTAATGTCTTGTTCGAAAGAAAGAGATTCTTTAAAGAGTTATTAAAGAGTTATTTAAATAATCTCCAAGGTATTCCGTTTTCAAAATGCAGCTATTTACATCATATTTAATGGCAATGTTTGGTGAGCAAAGCTTCTCTAAAATGAATTATATTAAAATCCAGCTTCGCAGTGAACTATGCGACGGTCATTTTTTCTTCCATTAAGGCTCTGTACATCATCCTTAGCAGCAGATGTTGCTAGACTCATCCAAACTAAAATATCTCACCGAAGCTACAAAAAAGAAAAACAAAATAAAAAATAACATAAAAAAAAAGAAATATAAAACAACAACACTAGTTACAGATGAGTAATACTTTGTGATCACAAATATTCGATTACGTCATATAGCGGCCTGCGCCAATGCTTCACACTAGCCTAATGAGCTTCTGCGCTTTACTCTTTGCTGCTTCAATTTGGAAACTCCTGAAGTAAATATTCTGAGTACAACATATCAGTGTCTTGAAGTATCTGTCGAAGTACGTACGACAATGTTTTGCAAAGAAAACGCTTCAACTTTTAACTTTTGGCATTGAATCTAATATAGAATTTTTGTGTAATTTGCATACCATCTTCCATTAATTTAAGGGTATTGAATAGCTTAATGTGGGTTGCATTTTTCAATATTTGTTTTTATGCTGATTCATGTGCAATGGCAGTTTAAGGCTATAATTCCTAAGGCACTGAAGGTGTTATATAAAATCAATTATAACTCCTTGAAGCCTTGCCTAATTTATTTTATACTTTTAATGTCTTTTTCTCTATTTGACATTTTTGCAACGTCACAAATACTCAAACCCCTCAAAATAGAAACCTAATTTTTGTAACATTAAATAATATTAATATTAAACTAGTCTATTAAAAGAGATTTTAAGTAAATGAAAATTTTGGCTTTTGAAAATATTGATATAAAAATTTAATACTAAACTTTTTACATGCGAAAAAAGAGTAGAAGATTCTGATGTATATCACTTATATGTATGTTTACTAATTATACAAACAATTGTTATAAAATATTCTTCTATCTATTTCTTGCTAATCGAGATAAACAGCAAAAATTGTGTTTTTCTTAATTCCTTATAAAATAGAAGAAAACTAAGGGAACACACTAGGACAAATCGATAGTAAAAGCTTTCAAAACTGTTGCTATGCGACTGACATTGAAATTTGGTTCTCTTTGCATAGCCAGAAGTAAAATAAAAATGATATCAAATAAGTGACAGAAAAAGTGACTGAAGACAAGTTTGAGAAAATCGTAAGACTCTTAAAGTTAAAGGCATACAAAGGAAATATATTTGACATAAATGTTTTATGTTAGCGAGGGCTACATGTTTTTTTAGTAAGGCTTTGTCTATCTCTTATGGTTTACGAGCTATGCAAAAGTCGTTAAGACCGAAGAGGACTTCAGAGGCTATCCCCAACAAATTCATGAAATACATTTTTTTACCATGTAAATACATTTAATATGTTAATACGTATTTTACATACGTTTTAATTGAATATGGAAAAATCTACCATATTACGGCTAGTTTGGAGTGTGCGATTCTCATAGAAATCTTCATGTCCCACCCTTGAAACATAGTAAACTTATATGCCAAGTTTGGTATTTAATGAATTTTTCGTTTTTACTTTCTCTACATAGGTAATTCACGGTACGCAGATAGAGAAATTTCCACCCAAAAATTCGTACCAAGTTTTCACCGAAAATACACATTTTACGGTCTTCTCTATCCAGATAGTATTTTTAAAAAATGCTCAGTTTGTGTGTGTGTGTGTGTGTGTGTTGAGTGTGTCCGTTAAAAACGAAAAGTCGTTAAAATAACAAACTTGGGATTTAATTTTAGTATCTTCCAAGAATAGCACACGAAAATTTTGAGGAAAATCTCTCCACCCCAAACCACCCATTACGTGAAAAATGTTTCTAAAATGTATATTTTCTCAAAAATGGCTCTAACGATTTTGAGTTAAATATAGTATATTAAATATATTTACATGAAAAATTTAATTTCCTGGGAATAGCGTCTGAAAATCTCTTTATTCCGGATGAATTTTGTTGAATTATGCAATATTGGTACACCATTAGAAATACACAAAAGCTTACTGCAAAAATGTAGATATCGTTAAAACACACAATTTATATCCTATACATATTTTTTCGTGGTGTTAACCATTTTGAGATATTTATTGTTTTTGGTTTCAGTTATAAAATACTTAAAATTTTCATATACGGATATTTTTCAACTCCTTGGAATGCAAAGAAACGGATTTCAATCACTTGGCAACCAGCTTTTATCGTTTTAGCCTAGCGTATTCTCTTATTTGCCTTCTACTTAAAAGCAATTAATTCCATTTCTGTTAATGTTTATCTTGATTAGCGTGAATTGGATAAACAAGCAAGCTTTTTAACAATAATTTGCTACCGAGATGTAGAAAAAGTGATGTGAATAGAATACATCAGGTTTTTGAGTTATGCTACAGACAGACAGACATACACTTATGTTTCCGGTGAAATCCCAGTGATAAACGTTTGGGTGGAATGTAACACTTCTCTACTTAGGATGTATGCATAGATTTAATGAATAATATCAAATGAATTACATTTAATAGGGAGTAAAGTTTATAGAGAATATAATGAAACATTTCATGTCCTTCTGTCCTGGAGCTTCCCAAATGTTTGCATATTTAATAGTCATTAGATAGTGTACTCGGTCCCCGGAAATCACAGGCTCTTAGCTTCATTTATTTATATTTAGAAACTGTTCAAATTATGTTTCACTTAACGAAACAATTTACATTTTTAATGTTTTATTCATGCAAGTGGTATGCTTTCACCCATTGAAAATTACGGTCCACATTCATTAAGAAAAGTAAATAACAAAGATGTTACTAATCCACCGATGCCATTTTTTTTTACACAAACTGTTTGCTATAGGCGTATATGTGGGATGTACATTAGTGCAACAACCTCAGAAGTGGGGCCTTTGGATTCTTTTCACTCGACTCTAAATTACGCTTCACAGTAAACGTTGCAACTACTTCCACCGAGAGTTAAATGAATTAAATGTTGAACTGTTGAAATTACAATGGAAATAGTTCTTTTAAATACCTACCTGAAGATTTTTAGGAAAATGTTCATGTTTGTGAAAAGTTTAAGTAAAACTAAATCAATCAACATTTCTGATCAAATTACAAAACTTTCTGCCAAATCCAACATGGAAATGAACTATGATTTATGAAATAAATATTCTCTTTCTGTAGACGTTTTATGTATATAATTTATAAACAATGTAGTGTATCCTACCACATAATTTTTTCCGAGATTTTACTGGAAACACGAGTTTCGTTAAAAAAAATTAGAAAATTAGAAGAATATCCGCATGCTTATGTGTGTCCGTTAAATACTAAATTCACTATCTTCCAAAGATGCGTCACAAGATTTTCAATAAAATCCTCCCACCCCCAACTACTGTTTACACAGAAAATATTTTTTTTGATTTTGATTTTCTCAAAAATGCTTCTGACGATTTTGATTAAAATACGGTTTATTGCACATATTTACACAACAACTTTAATATTGTATGAATAGTCTCTGAAGACAAGCTCATTCTGAATGACTTTACATTACTGCTAAACCCTAAGAGACAGACAAAAATTTACAACACAAAAATGTAGATCTCGTTTTTTTGTTTTTTTTTGTTTTTTTTTTATTTTAAAATACAGTTCCGGAGTCTGATCGGGACTCCGGCACTGTATACTCTACTTTTTATTTACCTAATTTGTTTACTGTGATTACTGTTTGATTACTGTATTTCCGTTTTACTTTTTACACACACATACACAAACATATAACACCCATGCCCAAGGCGGGACTCGAACCCACGATCCCCTGCGGTGCGAAACACCAAAGCGAGACGCTTTGGCGAGTGCGGCCATGGGGACCGGCAAAACACACAATCTATGTTTTATAGATTTCTTCATAAAGTTGACCATTGTTATAGGTTTTAGTTTTAAAATACTTAAATATTTCTCACACGGGAACTTCTCAACTCCTGACCATACAAAGACACGAATTTCAATCATATAGCAAACAACTTTTAAAGGATTTGACTATCACGTTAGTCTAATATATTCCGTCATTTCCCTTCTACTTACGAGGAAGCCAGTAATAATGCCAATTATGCTAAGGTTTATCCTGATTACCATGAAGCAGATGAAAGGATAAGAATAAGCTATTGCAGAGATGTAGAGAAAGCCATGTGAATGGAACACCTCAAATGTTTACTTTCTCTATACGCACTATGTACATAGTGTATAGAGAATGTATTTCACTCCATCCAAAAATTCGATACCGAGATTTCATCGGAATATCCAAAAAAAAAGCATTTTCACAAAAATGTCCATGTGTGTGTGTCAATGTGTGTCTGTGAACACGATAACTCAAAAACGAAAAGTCGGTAAAATACCAAACTTCGTATTTAAGTTTAGTATCTTCCAAGGATGCGACACGAAGATTTTGAGAAAAATCCCCCCACCCCAACTACCCTTTACACGGAACTTTTTTCGAAATTTTTATTTTCTCAAAAATGGCTCTAACGTTTTTGATTAAAATTTCGTATATCAAAGATATTTACCTGACAAATAAAATGTATATCTTGAATCTTCTGATAATAGCCTCTGAAGACTGCGTTATTCTGGATGAATTTTGCATAACTACTAAACTGTAAAAGATGGATAAAAACTTAACACACAAAAAATGTAGAGCACGTTAAAACACACAATTTATGTTATATACATTTTTTTCGTGGAGTTGATCGTTTTTGAGATACTCCTTTTTCTTTGTTTCAGCTTTGAAAAACTTTTCTCATACAGGAATTTGTCAACTGCTGTCCATACAAACAAAGTAACATCAGTCACATAGCAACCAGCTTTTGGTTTTCACTTTAACTTATGGTACTCCCTTATTTGGCTTCTACATACAACAAAGCAAGAAATAAGACTATTTCTGCTAATGTTGTCGATTAGCATGAAATAAATAAAAGATAAGCTTATAAACAATAATTGTTACAGAGATATAGAGAAAGTCATGTGAATGCAACATATCAGATTTTTTTCTAAAGAAATAAACAATAGAACAGTGGTAGAACCTCTGGTTAAGCAGCAAAAATGTTGAGCTCTAAGACAATTAGTTTTTCCCTTCAGTTTTCGATCTCCGTCATGCAAGTATTTGATACCTAATTATATTCTTCCACAATTTATTACTAGTCAAGGAAAATCTAAACGTTATCTACAATGTTTCATTTATAGTGAAATCACCAGATGATTTTATTTACACATTTGAAAGACACATTATTCTGCTATTCCAGTGTAATTGCCACACTTTGTTACATATTTACGATTGAAAACCATTGAAAAAAAAAGTCACAAAATTACCTTACACTTCCCTTTTATAACCTTCATTTCTAAAACTTATTTCGTATTTTTATTTTTTGTGATAAGTTAGTTTATTATATGCTTGATATTGTGTATACTTTTATAGCTCGAGCATAATATTTAGGGTTCAAATAATTGCTGTAGAATAAATACATAAATAATATTAATAAAGTAAAACAATAATTATTATTATTATTATTATAATTTTCGATGTGGTAGCTTAAATGACACATTTTTACATTTACCCCTTATATATCATCTTGCAATATCGCATTTTTCATTTTATTTATGTTACGATATATATTTGCTTAGGAATGACTTCAGATTAAGTTATCAGAAAAAGCATTCAGAAATTTACTCGTGGTAATACGCTCTTACGATGGAAAGAAGAAAATAAACACAAGGCCAGAACAGATTATAATATTTGAATAATTTCTGAATTGACTTTCTGAAAAATAGTTAACATTTTAGATATGCAATATCTAAACATATATAAAGCTAAGAAGAAAATATTTAACACAAACTTTGTATTTAATGAGCTCTAAAATTTTTTTGCTGTAGTAATTTTTTACGTATTTCCTATAGTTTCCCTCTTTCATACACATAGGAAAGCTAAGTAAATAAATCGAATTCACAGGACACTCCTAGAAAATGCAATATGTATATTAATTTGCAAAATAATACTTTAAATATATGATATTTCAGTAAAAATCCGTAGATTTATTGATACTATTTCTGGGAAAATTGAAAATACACAAACATTATTCTAGTTAAAGGGTAAATAGATTTGGAGGTTCCTGCGTTTCGTATGCATCCCACTTTTCGTTTCTAATTTTGCTTTTTACAGAAAACCATATAAATACAACCTCAGACCGTTTTCCGAAAACAAATTCTTTTCTCGTTTATCTCGTTTATCATATGGGATGCATTTTTGGATGAAATGCAGCATATCCTCTACTTACTGTTGCTAGAGAAAGCAAAGATATGGTTTGCTGAAAAAATGAAAACCTTTAACCCAACATGCATAACGCAATTAATTTACTAATGCAAAAAGAAAAGAAAAATTGTCATCAATGCGTTAAACGGCTCTCCAAAACAAAACAAAAGAATTCGTGGTTCTCAGTAGTTTTAAACTTTGATGCGTTATGTTCACATGATTTTATCTACTTATTCTGTAACAAACTGTTCTTAGAAAAGGCTATTTTTCTATATACTGCTCGTGTACAAATATAAACAGATGCAGAAATACTTGTATTAAATACTACCTTACAGAATCGCGGGAATAAGAGAATACACTAGGCTAAAGCGCTAGTAAAATCCTGCTCGAGCTGTTTGTTATCTGGTACATTGACATTCCGTTTCCTTTGTTTGATCAGGGGAAAAATAATGAATACCTATCCATTTCACATTTGAGGAATTTATAAGTATTTTAAAATTGAAAGAAACCAGGAATACCTCTGAAAACGTTAACTCCATCAAAAAGTAAATATATTTCACATAAATTATGCATTTTAAGAAGATCTGTATTGTTTGTTTGATAAGATTTTCTCTATCACTTATGATTTACCAGCTATGCAAACATAATGTGGGGGGATAAACAGAATTTCAGAAATATTTCCAGCAAATTGTTCGTATTCATGATCCATATAAACCGTTTGGAGTGGGGGCCTTTTGTTGAAAGTCCTCGTGCCGCATCCTTGAAAAATACTGAAATTTACATATCACGTTTAGTATGTATTCAACTTTTCTTCTTTGAGCTATACTGATCACATACATTCATACGGAATTTTTTCCCAATTTTTTTTATTCAGGATGTGCAGTATTTAACGTATAATATATATATTCTTCTTATTTTAAAACAATAAAGTTGAAAAGATCAAACCTTATACCCCTTAAAATGTGCAAATTATCTATTTTATAGTATATTATTCCTTCTTCTTTGTATATATTTTCCAACAAAAACAGTTCAGATTTAACAAAATAGAGCATAATTTACAGACCTGTATATATTGTTGATTCTCACTCTGATCATTTGTAAAACTTTAATGAAAGATACCAAAAAGAAAAAAAAATAGCGTTTCGTTGTTTAGAAGCAAAATCAGTAGTTGTGAAATTAGTATTTGGAAAAAAACGTCTATACAAAGTGTTTCATTTCGTTCCTCATTAAATATTTTTAACATAAATTATTCAATTTAAAATCTTCGTATCACCAAACATTGTTAGAACAAAATAAAGTATCAAAGAAGCACGGTAAAATCAGGATAAATGGCAAACATAGTGTAAAAATCCAAATATAATAATTTAAAAGTACATATGCATTATCAAAAATTTTTTACAAATATATTTGATACATGAAGTATATAAAAATAGAATACTTTTTGGAGAGCTGGTGAGTATTTGAAAGAAGGAGGTTTCTAACAAGCATTATGTTTTAGTTTATATTGTTTGAAGAATACTGAATTATCAATCATCTTATCTGCATGAAACTGAAATAATATTTTGTTCTCTGAGAAAATACTTTGGCTAAAGAATATATTTGACATAATCCCTGTTACATACAGTTTCGTTATCTTAATATCCAAGTTAATGCTGGTGTTGCGCCAGAACCGAATGCTCTCACTCAAAAAAATCACTTTGTTCTACAACTTTGTTGTTGAGAGTGCGCAAAGCGAGTGTTTAAATAATTTGCGTGTAAAGGCAAGTAAACATGAATTATTAACGAACTACAGTTGATACTGATGGCTATGATAATGATAGACTGCTATAAAATTCTGTGCTGAAGAGCTCTACAGCTATAACATTTATTTGAAATAAATTTTGTGGTGTCAAATGATCTACGCTACATATTTTTAAAATTATCTGTATGGACTCTAGTGTCCAAGCGTTTAGTCGAGATTATTAACTTAAAATAGTTTTAAACCATGACATTTTACGCCACTCTTTGGCCAAAATAAAGAAATTATATTTTTAAAACTTCTGGGCTATTTCATACATTTTTATATTATTTATTTTTTGCTTTTCCTCTGAAATTTCACTGCTGAACCAGTTTATCTTGTAAATAATATAAAGGGGGGATAGAAATAAGGAATAAAATCTCCAGGTGCAGGCTTTAGTAATACGTACTTGCCTCTCAGCTATTTACAAAGGTAAATATGTTTATAAGCAGTGTACATTCTGCATAATTTCTGAAATTCGAATAATACGAATTAGTATTTACGAATTAACATTTTAAAACAATTATTTGAATCGTGGCAGAGAAGATCATAATTGTAAGATACCTACCTGATTTATTTTCCAAAACAAGTACACTGTATAGCAATGTAAAATACAGAAATAAAAATAAAATATGAAAAAGACTCACGACATAACAAAGAGGATTTAACAACAAACAGTGCTTCATAGACCACTAAAAATTTTTTACAAAAAAAATAAGAACTTAAGTTTTATTAAAATACCTATTAAATCAATTCAAATTATTTTGCATTTTTCTATATTTATCTATATTAATGTAACCATTGAACTACATCTCGCAAGATATTCATGAATTTACATCTTTCTTATTACTAAATAATGCAACTTTTTATTTTAACAGAAATGTTTTCCTAAACTCCGGTGAATGCAGGTTTGAAATGTTATGTAACTAATTTAAAGATGCCAAAGCATGGCATGCTTGAAAAGCTTATTGGAAATGTAAAGCGACTGTAAAACTCGCCAGATGGAGAAGAATGTAAACATTATTTTACTATACTTATAATAACCTGGTGCTTATATGAACATGTGAGAATAAATCTTTATAATGCATTCGACAATCATAATATCCTAAAGAAAATAATTATTTATTACCCACTTCCTAAACTGAACGACTGTGAAGTTAAGAAACGAGTCGAAGACCTTAAAACAATAGGCCGTAAATAAAACTGCAGAAATATAAAGAATACACTACTTTTATGTGACATATTTCTTTATTCAGATAGAAAAATGTCAGCTTTCTCCAAAGTAGGGGTTACCAAATAAACAAAGCTTAACATTTTACAAATTGTTATAGATATATAAGAAGAATAAAGCTGCCACCAAAATGAAATCCAAATTTTAGCAAACACAGCGAAAAACCTACTTTAAAATCAGATCTGCGGAGAAAAATGTTATAAATATGACTGTTTTTCCTTTAAAAATACTAAAATATAAATTAATTTGTACACAGATGATGCGGAGAATATTAATTAAATCTATAAGGGCAGTTTTGCAATATTGTACTAAATTTGTAATTAAGATTGAATTTTTTGCGTAACTTGAGACTGTGGCTAAGCATAATTGATCATTCCCCAACCATAGCTTGAATTAAAAATAAGTTGTATTTCTTAAGGTCGTAGGGAATGATAGATTAGTAGATTCGGCATTTTTCAGCATATCCTTCAACTGATTGTTCTTTTTGTCCCAAACTCAATTTTACAATGAAGGCCTTTTAAGTTAATGTATAGCCATCTTAACAGTCAGTATTAACTTTACGCAATGCAGCAATTCATAAAGTTGCAACTTTACGCACTATCATAACAAATTGTTTTTAAAATATAGCATTTGTGTACCATAAAATAATTTTGGTTTTATTATTTAATAGCATAAGAGGCAGCAGTTGTAGTGGTGGTGGTATAAGCAGTAGAAATAGTGGTGTTTTCTCTGTCTCTTTATAGAGCCCTTATCTTTCTATTTATTTATTTCCTCAGTTCAAGGATTCCATGTAGACAAAGAATAGCTATATAATTAACATTTTAAACTAATTACATTGATAAAATAGATTATAGAACTAACAAAAGAAAACATATCACATTGGTAAAAATAAACTCGAATTAAACACAAATAAAATACATAATAACATTCTAGACTATTACAAACAAAATTACATAACACATTTTAATGAGTTTACTAAGTATAAATATTAGAACGAATACAAATAACGTCACCACTTAAAAATTATATATTAAAATCACAAAATTTGAAACCGAAAATAGTGATTTGCAGCATTTTTAAAATTCTGCTTAAAATGTACGTATATAATATATTGAAATAATCTGTTTTATCTTATGGTTTATTTTAACCTAATTACAAATTATAAAAATATTTTTGTAGCATTACGGCAGGCGTCTTTTATATCATGTTGATATTTTAAGCAATCTAGAGAATTATTCATGCTATTAACTCTAATATTATTCAATGAAAAGTTTTACAATCAACTGAAGGATACATTTTTTTCCTTTCTTGGAATGTTATGTATGAATGTTTGATTGTTATGTTTATAATGTTATTTATAGAGATTATTTCCTTTTCAGTCCAATTCTTAGACAAAATAAGCTGATATTAATAAATGTCTTATCATCATCATATCTGATACTTCCAAACTTCACGTCATACCCAAAATAACGCCTCTAAATTGCGCTTAAAATTTTCACCATTAAAGTCTAGATAGGTACAAATAATGGTTCATACTTTTTTTAAATATAATGTATAAAATCGAAAATTTCTACAGATATAAGCTGTATTTCCGTTAAAAAATTTAACTCCTGAATAATGTTAAAAATTATGTTCCTATTGTCAAATAAAATTGTTCAGGAAAAGCTTTTAAGATCTCTAATTTCAGTACTTTCAGAACCTTTCTGAAAGATTTTATCTTAAATATTAGCATTATATATATAAAATATAGTCCACCACTCTTTCTAGGTATTCAATTTCGATACTGAGCTAGGAACACCAATTCTCGCTGCTCACTCTATAAAAAAACTGTAAGGAATAGCTTGTTCAGCTAATAACGATTTTATTTATAGTTTTCTGTATATAAACATATATAACTATTTTTGTTCAGCATCTTGTACTATTTTATTTTATGTGGTTGATGTTGAAAATATATAACTGCATTTAGTTAAACTGTTTACTTGCTAGTCATTTTCAGATGCCGTTTTATC
The DNA here is from genome assembly GCA_030762935.1 of Hymenopus coronatus. NCBI lineage: Eukaryota > Metazoa > Arthropoda > Insecta > Mantodea > Hymenopodidae > Hymenopus > Hymenopus coronatus. The sequence continues at coordinate 53,660,714 of CM060892.1, read as the reverse complement.
ATGTTTTAACACGACGGAAAACTCCTACATTGCTTTTTCAGTAAAGATTCTGTAAATTTCACTGGTGTATGAATGTAACAGGGCTGTTTAAACTTCGTCTTCTTGCAACTTACCGCTGCGCGAAAAGTATAATTCTTTAAATTTTACTCATTGCTCTGTTATTATTATATGTGAAAATATTTCCACGCTTCACTAATGTTTTATTCAATATCACAGTTGAACATTGGTAAAAGAAAATATTGACGGAAGTTTGTCGTTCTGTAGGCTACACTTGTAACCGGATTTTGACTTGCATTAACACAAAATAACACATGTAAAAAAAGAAAAACTACGAGGGCCATTTTTCTTCACATTTAGTGCTAATACAAAAAATCTGATGTGTTTCAGTTTCATGACTGTCTCTAGCTGTTCCGCAAACTAACTTTTTACAAAAGATTACTCTTTGGTCCACTCCATGCGTTAGCAGAATGGTCTTATTAATTAGTTCCTTGTATTTAGAAGGGAATTTAGGGGCTGCACTATGCTATGGAGAAAGTCAAATTTTTTGAAAGCTATGTAATTGTCATGGAAACTCATTTCTTTGCATTGCCATAAATACAAAAAAGAAACACGGGCGATTTGCTTTTTGAGAAAAGTATAGCTAGACATTTAATAACAAGCAATGTCAGGAAAAGTTTAGCTCCATAACACACATGTAAATGACATAAATTATGCGTTTTGACGAGATTCTGTGATGGACGTTTTTTTTTTTTTTTTTTTTTTTCATTGCTTAATGTTTAACAGTTATATACGAGAGTCGTATTTTTTTCAACCTCCAATAGGCTAGAAATAAAAGACAAGTTCATAGAAAACAGTTATTTTATTACTAAAAGTTTTGTGCACTTTTGATTACTTTTCAACATAATCACGGAAAAGATTGAGACCAACTTTGCAATACCCGCTTCAAAAAATGTTGCCACCAATGATGCAGCTCGTAACCACTATCAATGCAGTTGTTTATTGTGAGGCTTTACGACGTTTGCGGAGAGCCATTCAAAACAAACGAAGAGGAACGCTGACTTCATGACAACCCTCGTCCGCACACTGCTGGCTCAACCCATCGGCTCCTTGAACAATTTCAATGGGGTATTTTCGATCATCCGCCGTACAGTCCTGACCTGGCACCCAGCGACCTTTTCCCTGAACTGAAGACGTGGCTAGGAGGACAGCACTTTCAAACCAGCGAGGATCTTCAAAACAACGTCAATGCTCACTTGAAATCATTGGCGGCAACATTTTTTGAAGCGGGTATTGCAAAGCTTGTGCACAGGTACGATAAATGTCTCAATTTGTTCAGTGATTATGTTGAAAAGTAACCATAAGTGTACAAAACTTTTAGTAATAAAATAATTGTTTTCTATGAACTTATCTTTTATTTATAGCCTATTGGAAGTTGAAAAAGAAAACGGTCCGCGTATTTCCATGCGCCGCATTAGTTCATGTCTGAAGTTGTGATTTATTTCTGCTGGATTCATAAATTTTGATCATTGGAGTAGGTAAATGTTATGACTGAGAGAAGTCATCAACAAGAACTATTGTGCGGCAACCCCTTCAAGAAACGTAACTAGCCAATAAAGTGAATTATCACCTCCATTTCTTATCTAGCATACTGCTAAACGCAATAACTTAAAAATTGAAAAATATTGACAAAATATCGAACGTTTGTCTCAAAGTATTAGACAATATCGATAACACCGAGCACTGCATCGACTGTATGTAGGCTCCATCAATAAAATATTAATTTTTAATGCAATTCTATTTTCCACAAATTCATTTGTTAATATTTAGGTGCAAGTTTCTTAAAAACAAGCACACCTATAACCTGGAAATTGTTCATGAAGCTTAATTTTATACTGAGCTTCAATTTGTGGACAATTTATAGAGGTAAAGTATAAATGTTCCATTTTAAGTACATTTTCATGAAAAAATACCAATATTAGCAATAAGAAATGTATTTTTATCTTAGCTTATATATAATTATTAAAACTAGATATTCTGCTGCATGTTGATACCTACCTCCCTTGTAAATGCCATATATAATGTTGATGAAGCTTCATTGTACATATTCAATAAAAGTTATACCTGAGCAGAATGGCGTTTACTTATACTTTATAGAATACCAATATACTTATAAAATCTAATATTATTAAAATGGGACGATGAACCGCAAAATCCATTTACTGAATAATATTCAACACGTCTACAAAATACCAGTTTTATATACTTTATAGTTACTATCAAATAAAATGTTATATAATACCTTACAAAGTTTGCTAAATAATACTGTTTTACGGAGATACATGTCTCCTGACTTTCTTGTTCAAATAGTAAATAATACTATGTATTGTGCTGTTGATTTTTAGTTTTGTAAACTTTAATATAATTTAGTTTGAAGTGTTCAACTGCTTTGTATAATTAAAGATAATACAGAATATACAAACTAATTATTATATAGCTATTAATCTCTGAGGTATTTACTTTTTTTACTACGTATTTCGTGAGTAGAAGAATTAATACTGAGAACAAACTGTTTTAGCCATTTCGCGATTCCACAAGGACACAAACCATTGTGAATTTCAATTAGATTGTAAATGTTCATAATACAAACTATAATTTGTCGTATATCTTAAATCTTAATATATTTCAATGTCAATTCTTAAAACAGTGGGCTATTGATGACGTTACACAAATGTACGGAGGTTCACAAACTCGTCTTCCATCGTGTGATGGTGACAAGCAGAATCACTGACGCAAGGAAAGTGAGATCCAAGTTTAGAGATCCAGAATTTGAAAGATGGTGTATTTTATCCAGTAAAGATAAAGTTGTATCTCTATACAAAGAGTGTATACCAGCAAATAAATGGAAGGAATTTCTTGTTCAGAATGGAAAGGATTTAAAATGACTTGCAATGTATGGGCTGTACAATCTATTCCGGGCAGGAGTCAGGACAACATCCGTTGTGGCACATGTGATAACCAGACTGTAACTCTTGCCCATGTTCTTGGCTCTTGTTCTTATGAAGAAGCAATCCGAAACGTTCCACAATATACTATAAGACTAGGATAGCAGAAAGTCTAAAATAAATAGAATTTACAGCTGTTGAGGAAGTTTTAAATCTCTCCAACCAAGTGAGAATCAGGAGATCTGGCATAATCGTTTTAAAAACCACCAAATAGCTCAGGTATGTTCAAAATACAAGCCAAACAGCATTTAGAGGTGGACAGGGAGAAGAAACCAATTTATGAATCAAGCATTATTTATTATAAAGCAATAAAAAACTGGAGGAAACAAAGATAATCGGTCCAATGGTAAGAGATCGAGGAATCATTCCTCACTTTTTAGCCTCAGATTTTCAAGCAGTTGGTAAACCTTCTAAAATGGTTAGCGACGTTAACTAAAGTTGCACCTAAAGGCTCACCAAATTTCACTAAGACACCATCTATATTCCTAAATTTCGGAACCCGTATTCTTTTATATACATATACTTTTTGTAGTTTATTTATTTTCAATCGCATAACTGCTATGTCTTGTCATGCTTTTACAATATGCATGTGAATTCATTAATAATATTACTACAAAACATTCAATAAAAGATTGTAAATTGTAAATTACACTAGGAAAGCAAGTTTTAGACATATTTAAGCATAAAATTGTTAGTAAATGCATTACTGTTGTTTACATAGACCTAAAACATTGTGAATAAGTACATTAGAGTTTGAAATCTCGTTTTATACTTTTGAGAAAGAGTTGGACTTGCTTGAACGTTTTTGAAGTATTCAACTCTGTGGATAGATCTTCAGTGATGCTATAGAGCCGCCGTTCTGTAGTGTATTTTCTGAATTCTGTAAAAATGTGTTTAATGGGTAATTTGTGAGTTGAAGACTTCACATTGAGGTGGTTTATCTTTGATGAAGATGTTTGTGTGAGTTAGTTCAGGATGTCCAATTCGTAGTTCTGTGATAGTCACTTGTTCTTTCCTCTTCAGTAAACGTATGAGGCAAGGACTGCTGAGGTAAACTTTGTGGTAGATTGTGGCTACATATCTGGTTCCAGTTTGCTCTAAGCTGCCTGTAAAATTGTTTTATGATGTCATGATAAAGTACTGAATGTTCCATAATATCTGTGATTCCAGTTGCTTCTTTGGCTGCTTTGTATACTTCTTTATTGCTTTTGTTGCCACAATGACTACCCACCCAAAAATGAATACCTATTGTCTGAAAGAGCTTGGTGACGAGTTTGAATGTCCTCAAGTAATTCCAGATCAGTCGAGCGGTTTCTAAGACTTTAGCGAGTGCTCAGTGAATCAACTTTTATACACTGTAAAGAATTTACTATATTCTAGATTTTTAAACCGATTTCTTTCTATATAATAATTGCTAATTGTATATCACATTTGTACCGTTCTTACTCTATCACATTTGTTTTATATTTGAGCAAGTTGAATAAGCACAAATAAGTTATAACATTCCAAAAATGTTATACTAAGATTCACCGGAAACACGTATAGGCACGAAGCTTTCTGAACATAGTTTTAAAAAAATGTCCCTGTAAACATAAGCTTATGAACAGGTTAAGTGAAAAACAAAAATTGGTTAGATACCAAAATTGTGTTTAAGTTTCGTATCTTTCAAGAACATGACACGACAATTTTCAAGATAATTCCCCAGCTCAAATTATCCTTTACGCGGAAAATATTTTTAAAAGTTTTATTTTTATAAACATGGATTTAATACTTTTTAGATTAAAATTGTGTTTAATGCATCTTCAGGTAAAATTAAAGTACATCTTGATTTTTATAGGAATAGCGTCTAAAGTCCTGTTTATTCTGATTGGCTTTTGTGTAATGGTAAATCGCAAGCAATACGCAAATCTTACAACACAGAAGTCATGTATCGTTAAAGTACACAGTTTCTGTCAAATAAAACTCTTTGTGGAGATAAAAATGTCCGTTTATATGTTATTAATATTACTATTTCTTACCTATCTTTTCTCAAATGGGAAGGTCGTTATTAACTTTCGTTCTCCTGGTCATGCAAACAAAACGCTTGAGCTACGGTATTTTTATATTTCATTTGTTCCCACATAGAAATATACAATAAAATAATTTCCAGAAATGCTTATCTAGGCCAGCATTGTACAGATTGGAGAATACAATTTTGCAGAAATAGTTTTACAAGAGTGATTAGAGAAAGTGATGTAAAGCAAGATGTGAAATTTTCCAAATTTTAAGGGACACTCAGAGTGAAATTTTGTCTACGATAAGTCAAAAACTGAAAATCCGCTTTATAGCAAATAGAAACTTTGAGTATCCTTAAAGAATCAACACCTTAGCTTTACTTACCCCTTGCTTCGGGCTGCACTCCCACTTAAAGACAGCACAAAACATCTGATTCTTAGCATGCTGTTTTATAAAACAGAATTTTTCTCAATACTACATTTTATGTCGTATCGGTTTGTGAGGGTTGTATTAGATCGGTTTATGAGGGTTGCATTGAGTAAAACAGAACAAAGACCTACCTTGCACAAAGCACATTTTTCCAAAATTAGGTTTGAAGAATATTTCAAAATATGTTTTTGTTTAATAATATTGTATTACTTTATAGCTAGACAGGTTACCTTTTAAAATGTTCCACAAGTCTCGGTTTTTGTTTAAGGGGACAAGGTACTCTGAAATGGTAAAAAGTAACATTTTTTGTTTTAAGCACTAATAATTTCTAATTTCAGAAAATGTATACTTTTGGGGGTTCAAGAAGCTTTTAATAAATTTAACTATAATTTAAATGCTAGTCTGTATTTCTTTAAAGCTGTTATGCAATGCCCCTTTTTAGAGTATTAAATTCAGTTTTCTCAAAACAGCATTTTTGGATACTTATGTACCTTTATCTCAGAAACTATGAGAGCTGGTAAGCTGAAATTTTCAGCACATATATACAACACATAGTTGAACTTCTTGAACCACAATTTTGATGTAATAGTATATACTGATCATATTGAAAAAGCAATAACTTTGCAAATTTACCATATTTTTACTCTTTTGAATTTGCAAATATATTTCTTTTTTAATTTCTACTGAAATTGTATCATAGCTAAATATTTGAGGTTCAGGAGATAGCTGACTATTCTAAGAACAAGCATGCAAGTGTGAGATTATGTATTGCAGGTAATATCAGAGAAAAATGTATAGAAATTCACATGTTTTAAGACTAAGTATTATTACTTTTCTGCTGAATGAAATACTTTTTATAGACTCAATCACGTAAGCTACTAATGCAAACAACCACTTGAAATAATTGTCATGACACAAAATAATTCATACAAATTTCTGGTAAAACAATTGAATACTTTAAGAGCAGTAGTAATTCAACTCATTTAAGGTGTAATTTCCTTATGTTCAGACTACCTTGTGCCCTTAAGTTGATATAGTGTGAAATTTGGAAAATACACAGTTTTAAGATGTCTTACTGATATTTATATCAGTTATCATACTTACTAATATAGTTATATTCTTGCAATATTTCAAAATCCCAGGTTATTGCATGGTTATTTAAATAATAATGCTTACTGCATACAATCATTGTTATAATAAAAATGAATCATGTGATGTATTTTTAAATTTTTTTCATATTAAATGCCTTTTTCATATAAAATGCATTCACTAATAAATCTTTCATATGATATTTTTTTAAATAACAGCCCAAATTAGTGTAGAAAAATTAGTGATTTTCATACCCTCCAAACCTCCTGATTTTTTAAAATTTAATAACTTATTTCTCAAAACTGGATCACTATTTAAAAAAGGTGTATGGCCATTTTCTGTAATTATATTCTAGAAAAAGGTATGAAAATATTGGAACAAATTAGTGAAATATTCATATTGAGAAACATTTTGATATGGAAAAGTGTTGTGAAAATTTTTGCGAGGAAATGAGGTTTAAATTTGGGTATATAGCTACCAATATATATCTTCATTAATTGGTAGTTAAATTGTGCCTAGTGGAGAAAAAGATACCTTGTCTTTCATATCATTTACGATGAAAAAAATATTTTTCATTTTTTTCACAATTTTCGGTCAGATTTGACAGATGCAGAGCTAAAGTTTCCCAAAATTTGCAGAACTGTTATTGTGGTATTATTACAGGTGATAAGATTATACTAAAACCAATAATAATTTTCCGAAAAATTATTTGTATGAAACAATTTAGAGATTAATTTCTTAAAATGAATAACCTTTTGAAATATTCCACTATTAAAATGATTGAAATATCCAAAAGTATTTTATGTGTGGTTCTAAGCTGTAATTCAATAAATGGCAAACAATTTTCTTAAATTTTGAGACTCGTGGAATACGAGTATATTGGTTATATCTACATAACAACATTTATGAAATAATTTAAATCTTACGAAGTATTTATAGAACTTGAATTAAATTTGGTACTCTAATTATAATAATCACAATGGAATCACGCAAAATTTCAGAAAAATCTATTACAATTTTGAAATTTAAAATTTCACGCCCAGTGTGTCTAAGATATTTTCCTTCGAACTTATTATATATCTAAAATTTTTAAGAAGATACCCTCGGATGATATGCACGGTCTGAGTTGAAGGTAGGTTTATCCCGTTACTTCGAAACTAATCCAGGGACTTGGAAAGTTATTAGAATGCATGTTGTTGTTTATTTCCCATTTCCAGTGCCTTCCGTATTTGGATCCATTAGGATAATATTTGCTGTGCCTTTCATAATACAAATTTTCTGTTTGTACACGTATATTCTGTATTCGTCATTATTATTATTATTATGAAATGGTTAGAAGTATTGGCTTTACTTTTTCATTAAGCAGTAAAAAGAGCCTCATGTACGTTCATATAAGTTCCTCGAGGGGCCAGCAATATGAAGCAGATATTAAAATATACAGACTTCCTGGATAAAGGGCTTGTGTGCCATTTGTTTTACAAGAGTTATAGGTCCTTTCTACTTGAGGACGGACATGGATATCCACAGGCACGTATGTACAGACAGGATGGGCAGGGACTAGACGAGTTTGGAACCGGGGGCGCGCGGGTAGGGATACGGACGAGGGGCGGGCTGCAGAGAAAGAACAGTGAGGGGAGAGATTTTCATGTAGGCCGTACCCTAAGCCATACAAAAATAGGCGTCTCTGTGCAGTATTTTCTCGCAATCCCCACCCATCGCGGAGGCCTTTACAAAAACCTCCCCGAGTGGCAGTGAGCAATATTGGAGCCTGCATTTTTCAGATGAGATAGAGAAATGGGAGGGGCAAGCACTGGTTGCCTATTGAACGCTGATGAGAAACTCGGCGCCACTTAAATACTTATGCATGGCAGTCCGAGAAAAGTTTGGGCCTGTACCATGTACTACCCTGTTGTAATTTTCATGCTGCCCAGCAACAACTCACCGCTGTTTGAACTAACATTGCCTTCCCTGCTGACTGCGAGACGTCTGCGCCATCTATTATTAAATTTGAATGAATGCTTCCAGATTCCTTGCAATCTGTTAGGGACGGAGCAATTAAAACCGGCGTAATAGAATCGAGGGCTAACATAGAGCAGCAATCCACAAGCCAAGCAAGGCAGAACTGAATTAAAACATTAAAATCTTATGTGAAACACTCACGTGACTTCTCTGTAACGGTCGCTTCAAACAAATAAAATCACTGAAATAGAAAACACTACACTAACTTAAACTTTATTTTTTTTTTCAAAAATATTTATACTAAAACTTATTATTCTATCTACTACTTCACGTAACTTGATATAAAACTTTCAGAAACACTTTAATTACGAGGGAATAAGAGAATGTACTAGGCTAAAGTGATAGTCAGATTTTGCATCAGTTGGTTGCTTTGCTCATATTTTCAATTCACTTAAGTTTCTCTACCTTTCTGTAACAAAATATTCTTACAAACGCTTATTCTTTTATTTACTTCATGTTAATAAAATGAACATTAGCAGAAATGCAGTTATAGTTCCTTATAAGTAATGTTTTTTTTTATGCTATCCTACGTGAATTACATGTCAAAGAGTTGGGAAAAAAGACAAATCTCTGCTTAAGGAAAGTTTAAGTATTTTAAAATTTAAACCAATAGCAAGGAATATCTCTGAAATGCTTGATTCTACAAAAAAGAAGATAAATAGTGTTATAAAATGTTTGTGTAGTAAGATCTACAGTTGTCCATCTCTTACGTTGAAAAGTTATGGAAAAGTTATGCAGAAATAGATCTTACCAGAGAATTCAAGATATACATTTTATTTTATTCTTATGTAAATATCCGTATTTTACAACATTTAATCAGAGCTAATAGAGCCATATTGAGAAAATAAAGATAAAAAATATTTGAATCTATTCAATGTTAATGGTAGTTGGAGACAAGAGATTTTCTTGGAAATCTTCGTGTGGCATTCTTGGAAGATTCTGAAATTCAACATCAAGTTTGGTACTTAAGCAACTTCTCGACACAGACACACACAAACACACTCACACATGCACACAGACAGGGATACACACACACGGGGGTGGACTTTTATATATATATATATATATATATATATATATATATTATTTTTTTTAGTGGGGATGTATTTCCATTGAAATCTCGGTATAGAATTTTTTGGTACCAAGTATTGCCCTCTCTACCTATGTATGGGAACTAAATAGAGAAAGTAAAAATAACGTTTTACAGTTGAGAAATGTATAAGTAACTTAAAATTAAAAAAATAACCAAGAACATCTCAGAGAAGGTTGACTACACAAAAAAATACATATGTCTTAAATTCTGTGTTTTAACCGGATCTACATTTTTTTGTAGTGAGGCTATTCTCAGAATATTCAAGACATACCTTCCATTTCATTTAGCATAAAAATATATTTTAACCAAACTCATTAGGGCAATTTTGAAAACATAATTTTCGAAAAATATCATATGAAAAGGTAGTTTGGAGTAGGGGATTTTATTGCATATCTTAGTGTAGTTTCCTTGCTTCAAGTTTGTTGTAGTTTGTTATCAGGCGAATTTTCGTTTTTGAGTTATGCTGTTCACAAATACAAACACACACACACACGAAACATTTTTCCAAAAATGCTTTTGCTATTTATTTAAGGGACCTGAAAGCATATATTTCCGGTAAAATCTCGGTATCCAAATTGTGGGTGGAATGCAATATTATTTACATTGTATGTACCTCCAGAGTGGTACCTACATGTGGTAGACAAGGTAAAAATCTGATGAGGCTCGGATGTTCTCTACCAATTTTTTAACAAACTATTCATACCACACTTTATTAATTTATTAATAAGATAAAATTTTTGCAGATATTGTTTTATAATTTAAATATTTGCCAGCTCTTACAATAGAAACAAGGGAGTAGAGTAGGCTTAAGCAACAGTCAAACTTTAAGAACGGGCTGGTATATGTTAAGATTGAAACTCCATGGTCTTTGCATGGCCGCGAGAAGAAGATATAAATTATTCGAAAATCTATAATAAGGAATATCTCAGAAATATTAACGCAAAAAGAACAAACAAAAATAAATGTATTCGTCAAAAATTCTGTAACTAATTTGGCCTTTTTCTTGCGATTTAAGAATTATAAAACATGCGTTCAGATTGAAACAGAGTTTATAAGCTATTGCGATAAATTTCAAAATGTACGTTTGTCATGTGACTATTTATTTAGACATGTGGTATTTAAATAAAAATTCTTGAGAGGCATTTCTTAAAAAGCAAATGAAATAATTTTCCATATAAACGGTTGCATTATATGGTGTTTATTTTTTATTTTTTTATTTTTTTAAATCGTTGTGTTGCATGCTTTTAAGATGCTTATCTTAAATGGTATTACATTTTTTGTAAAAATGCTTCTTTTTGGTTTAGGGACCCAAAATATACATCGCCGGTAAAATTTTAATTTAAAGGTGGAATACAATATTTAGATAGAATAAAATACTTCCCCTACTTAATATAGTTAATAGAGAGGGTAAAAAAAGAAATCAGCAAATTGGAAAATTTTATCTTCTCTCTAGTAGTTATACTAAAGTTAAATCAGGAAATACATCCTGTATAATCAAAAATAATAATCATATATTAATTGTATAAGTAATATTTAGACCTTAATTTAAAATTGTTTTTCTATTTGTACAGTATTTACTTCAACAAAATTATATGTATTTAAAATAAATTAAATATTTTAATCGTAATTATCTGCTGCGGTCTCACATTAAGTTCTCTTACCATGATAGTACTCACATACATTATATATTATTGTATTCATTTAAAAATCTGTTCTTCGTAAAAGTGTTGATTCATTAAATACTTCAACATTTTAACTACAAATGCCTTTAAACTAAGCTATAAATGCTTATCTGCACATAATACTAAAAAGAAGACTTTAGTTGCAAACATTTTTTTTCACGTGATTAAGATAATGTCCAACATTCAAGTAGTTAGAACATTTAAACATGCAACATAAAATATTAAGAAACGACTAATGACAAGTAAAACCATATTTTTTTCTACAATAACTTTATCTATTTTTTATGAGTTTACAGTGTAAAAAAGAGAGAACTTTAGAGGTTACTTCTAGAAAATTCAGAATATAGCATTTAATTTGTAAAATCAATAGGCAGAAAATAATTGAGTCATTTTTGAGATAATTAAAATTAAAAAAAATTCTGCACCTAAAGGGTAGTTCCGGTCAGAGGATGTTTGAAGCTGGAATACTTGGCATTGTGTGATTCAAATGTAAGCACATACGCTGTCTTATTAAGGGTCCCAAAGCGTATTTTCGGTGAAATATATTCATATTTTTTGCTGGAATAGGATACAATCTACAATTTCTCTGAGGCTAATGGAAGAGAAAATTGTATCAATTTATATCAAGCAGATTTATACTCATATCTTTCCCAGTATTCTTGATTTAAAAAAATAAACCAAAAGGCTATTTGAAGTTGAAAGAAAAACTCATGCTCTTTCGAAGTTTTTACCTATTACAATTTATTTTTGTTCTTCCTCTCTAAATTATTCACACAAAGAACTTTATGAGGTGTATTCGCAGAGGATCTATTACAGTAGGCTTGTCCATTCGTATACTCCGAGAAACAGCCAAGAACATAAAGCTATTACAAAAAAAAATAATATAAATTTCCCGAAAACCTGTACCAAATTTAAGGTATTTTATGAATGGGTGTCTATGCGAACTGGAAATACATTTTTAAAGGAATAATTTAAATTTCTGCAAAATACATTGTAATTTACATAAGAAAATATTTTAATACTTACAAACCACTGAAACTGTGCATTTGTGAATAAATTTCACATTTTACTGAAGTTTTGAAAAAATTAAAGGTAGTTCACATGGAAAGACACCTAAAAGCCAACGATAATAATGTAGGATTTAGCCTACAGAGGTTAAAATTTCATATATAGAAATGTAATTCAAATTTCTCCGCAGATTTAAAATGTGTTAGAGTGGGTAAATTTTATAATACATTATTTTATTTATGGTTTTAATATTATTAATTATATTATATTTTACCTTTTGTAGACTAAATATACTTTCCCTTTATTTAAGGGGAGTTTAAATCCTTTTTAAATTTTGCAGCGATTATTCTAAAACCAACATATTTTCAAAGTAAAAAAAAGTACATTCTGAAGTTCAACCGAAACTTATTTTCCGAAAATACTTGTTTGAAGCACTCTTAATTCCAAAAAGCAGCATTTTTATATAAAGGTCCGTGTGTATATACAGCTTAAATACCAAACTTGGTAATTAATTCACCATGTCCCAAGGATAAAACACGAAAAATTCAGGAAAACCTCCCAAACTCAAACTACTATTTATATAGAGTAATTTTTAAAATTGCTTATTTTTTCAAAAATGGTTTTTTATTGTGATTAAAATATTTAAGATATTTAAATCAAAATATATTCACATATACATACATTGAACTTTTTACGAATAGCCTCTGAAGATCTTTTCACTTTTGTTGACTTTTACAAAAATGGTAAATTGTAAGAGGTAGACAAATACTAACTACGCACAAATTTAGTACTCATTAAAATATAGTAGTTGTTTATGTCATTTTTTTCATCAACCAATTTTAAACCTGTAAGTTAAATTTAAAAATTCTTATATTTTTAACAAACGGGAATCTCTGTTTCTTTTATTTTACTCCTGGCCATGTAAGGTCTATAAATTGAACTATAGTTCATTTTGGAATGAATCCTAGAACCTAAAAGCAATATTGAGATGAATAATGTAAGTTTAATTATTTTTGTTGTTGTTCAGTGAATTAAATGCTTCTGAAATATATGATAAATCAATTATTTATTATGGAGGATAAAATTTCAGTGATATAGTGACCAGCTTCTAAAATAGTTAACTATCACTTTAGGACAGTGTATTCCCATATTTCTCCTCTATTTATAGGGAAATAAGAAATAAGACTATTTATGCTAATGTTTATCTTGTAATGTTTATCTTGTCTAACATGAAGTAGATAGAAGAATAAGCTTTGTGTGAATAGTTTGTTAAAAAATGGATAGAAACATTTATGTGAATGGAGCGGGGATTTTAAATTGTAACACCAGTTTTTTTTGTAACAGATTTTGTTTTACGCATTAAAGAACAACTTTTGTCACAAACGTTTTTCTAAAGTAAACGTTTGTAAAATACGATAGAAATATAATGTATGAGCTGAAACTGGTTTATATTTGGATACATTTAAGGAAATATTAACAAAAACTTGTCCTATAATCTCTTAATGTTAATAATTTTTAAAAGTCATACGTTTTTGATTTCTTTTATATGTTTTTGTAATAGTTTACACTGAAAATTGTCTCATTTGGATAATAAAGCACCTTTTTGTACCACATCACAGATATACATTTCGATACACTATGGAAACGAAGTTTTCAAAGTCTATGAACCAGATTTTTTAACTTATGGCTAATATCTAACATATCTTTGAATTTTATTTTCCATTATAATTTTCAAAATACCATATTTCTTAAAAAATGTCCTCTAAATTCTATTCTTCTTTTCTTATTTAGTTCCAAATTTATCTTTTAGCTTTTACTCTCTCATAACCTCCATTAGGAATTTTGTCAGTCCAATTAAGTTTCAGCTTTTTCCTGTAGCACCTGTTTCAAATGCTTCTAATCTTCTTCTACCTGATTATATGTATAGACCAAGTTTCACATCCATATAACACTATGCTCTACATATATTTTCAAAATATTCTTTCTAATTTTTAAGCTAATATTATTGGATGTAAATAATTTATTCTTCTTACTGAAGGTTAACTTTGGCTTGACATAGAATATTAATAATCTATTTTTACTTCTTTCATAAGAGTATTAAATATTAAAATAAAATAGCAGACAAATGGCACATTATCATAGCTTTTAAAATTACAGATTTAACACAAAACTCGAAACATTTGTCCTGATTCTAAGGGTCAATCTTTGCAGAATTTGATTCCAGTGACCAGGTTACCACTTTAACTTCTGAAGAATACTACATTTAAGTTGTCTGATATCCAAAGTGTGGAATACACTTGTATACCCCAAAACATATTTTACAAGAGTAAAACTATAAGAAAACGGTTGCTTAATATAAATAAACGTTTCCTATCGCATCTACTAAAATTACTTCTATGTATTTTTTCCTAAATATTAGGCAATATTTTTGGGAAAATTGATAAAAATATATTTAATAGGCAGAGAACATTTGCTTATATTTCAGGAACACATAATCAGTTGGAAGATTGAACGCTATACCGACGGATTGTTACGGTAGCTCAATGGTTAGATGAACCGCACGGAGAGCGGGAGAATCGTGTTCAATTCCCAGCTGTGGCGTTGAATTCTTTAACTGGTCCTAATCAACTGAAAAATATGTTTCAAATAATTTATATACTTCAATATTTGAATATTTTCAATATGCAATTCATAATGAATACCATTAGAGTTGGTCATTTGATAATAATGGCACAAATACTGCTTTATAAACAGAAATTCAAAATGTCTCATGCATAGTAATAATTTTGTCAAAGTTTTTAAAATAATACTTATCATTTGTATAAAAAGTGCACTTTCATTTAGAAAAATCTATGCTAAAACTGGATTTGTCTTGTTAAAAAAATCACATTTTAAATGTTAAAATAGCCATTTTTAGAAGTGTAAGGAAGTTTAAACTTCAGTGAAATTAATTTTGTAGAAAACTATAATTATGAAGGTAAAAACCATTTGGACTTCAAAAGATCTTCGAGTGATAAAAGAGTAATTGAATATATTTGGCAAACTTTTGTTTCATTTTAATTTGAAATAATTTTATTTTTACTAAGAAGAAGCCTAAAAAGAAATAAAAATATATTTACTAAGACACAGTTTCTTTCTTGAAAGCTATATGAATAAAAATTCAAAATACTGTATTTTTAAACCATACAAATAAAATTCTAAAGTAAGCGAAGTAATAAACGGCTATGGATCTTATACTTTACCCGACTCAAAATAATCATTAGATTAGTTGTTTAATTTATGTTACACTAGTCTATGAAGAATTTTAGTTTTAGAAATTCTGAACTGTGTTCTTTTTAATGTTTACCTTTTTTTAAATACAAGAGTCTCTAATACATAGAGCTGGTATTATTAGTTACAACACTAGGAATCTTTATCTTCACAAATATGTAAATAAAATAAGCTTAACATAATAAATTGGGATTTGCAATCATATTATTAGGAGCTTTCAACTAGTAAAGGTTTTGGATTTGCATTTGGTTCAAATGCAATATCATTTTGTTATATTTTAAATCTAATCTCATACAATATGTTATTTTCAGAACTGTTTCTTTAGTAAGAAATATAGGACATTAATATTTTGCAGATATTGTTTTACTCATAATCAAGAGAGTTAATTATAATTACGTTTCTCTAATATCTTTATGTCTAAAAACAAAGATTATCTTGTAAATAAAGAAAGAAAACTTTTTTCTTTCATAAATATTTTAAATGTAATATTTTAATTATAAAAACATTAAAGTGTCGAAATTTTCAATAACTTAACTAACTGAAATAAGATGTGCTAAATTGAGCCAACCACAGCAGCTTGTATAAATTAAATACCAAATAAACACGCTTCATGCAGTGAAGAAAAATATAGTTGAATATCCCTAATATTTTAGTTCTATAAACTGCATCCACATCTTAAATGAAAAATGTTATAGGTACCATCTCTTTGGTATAACGGTAATATTTTGCCTCAAAATTCAGAGATGTATTTATCTCTTGTAATACCTAAGTGAAGCATATGGCATCATGATTCCCTAATCGGCTTTGAGTTTCTAGTTCGTGAGTTTGCCGTTATGCGCGTGACGTGGATAGGTTCGACGCCCACAGATGGCACTCTAGGGCAAAATCACGACTTGCGGACACAAAATTGCGGAAATTTGGGCAGAAACTTTCTTCTTTCAAGATATAGGGTTCTTTTACATGCAAATAAACATTAAACGTGAATATAGGCTTCACTTCCCTTACTAAGGACGTTATACGAAGGACTTTTAGGTCCGAAAAAATTCATCACCCTTTGCCTGATTTGAACCTTCAATCTCTGGTTTTAGAGGCTAGAATGATAACCACTTCACTACGAAGGGCAACTAAAATTTAAGAGAACTGTAATTTAAAATTTATTTGGATTAGTTGCTACGCTCGATCTTCTCTTGAGCATGTCTTCTCCATGGACTCTAAGCTCATTTGAGCAACAAGGTCATAAATTCTCTTTCATCATCAATACAGCATGAGTGGGTAAATAAATATTTCCTTGAAAAGGATAGTTTGGGGTTCGTGTCACATCTTTCGATGACACAGAATTTTAATATTAAATTTGGTGTTTAACCGACTATTTTTTGGGTTAAGGTGATCAGACACACACAGACACACACGGACCTTTTTATAAAACTCTGAAGTATTCCATTCACATGACTGTCTCTAGTTCTTCTATAAACGAACTTTCCTTACAAAAGAGTATTCTTTTATTTACATTATGCTAATGACGTAACACAGAAGCAGAATTGGTTTTCTTATTTAGTTTCTTTTAAATAGAAGGGAAATAACGGAAATACCCTTGGCTAAAGCGATAGTCAAATCTCTTAAATGCTCGTCGCTACATGAAACAATTGAAATTCAGTTATCTTTTGCATGTTAGGAGTAAAACAAAAGATATGAAACGAAAAATAGCTTTCCGCTCGTGAAATGTTTAGGTTCTGTAAAATTGAAAGCAAAAACAAAGAATATCTTGGAAACGATTAGCTCTAAGAAAAAATGTATATAATATAAATTGTGGGTTTTAATGAGATCTTTATTTTTGTACAGTAATTGTTTATGTGTTACTATTTACCAGTTACACAAAAGTTACCCACAGAATGATGAGATCTTCAGAGGTTATTTCCAGAAAATTCAAAATATACATTTCGTTTACCATGAGCCATTTTTTAAAACAACAACAAAATATTCCATGGAGGGGGTAGTTGGGGGTGGGTTATCCTGAAAATCTTGCATGTTTGGAAGGAATCTATTAGACTAAAATAACAAGTTAGGTACTTAAAGGACTTTTGTTTTTGAGCTATGCTGTCCATACACACAAACACATACACAGTAAGGCACACACAATTACTGATCTTTTTTCTAAAAATGCGTTTTGGATTCAGGGGACACTTAAGCATATATTTCCAGCGAAATATCGGTAATGAAATTTTGAGTGGAGTATAATATTTTTACTATACACAATGTACATAGCATGTGTAGAGAAAATAAAAAGATATACCGTCTCAATGGTACAGGGGCATTATTTTGCATCTAATTTCAAAAGGACTGTACTTTAAAAATCTGGTTCGGAATAGCTGCTTCGGCAAGATGTTTAGAAGATTTTTCTTTATGCAGGAGATGAATGTGTAAATAATCTGTACTCAACAGACCTCTGGCACATTTGAGCAATAAGTTGATCAACTTTTTTTTATTGTTTGATATAACATTTGTGGATCAATAAATAGTTCCAAATAAAGAATAGTTTAGTGATCGCGCCGCATCCTTGCAAAATGGGAACCTAAATATCAAGATTCGTGTTTAACTTTTTTGTGTCCTGATAATCAGACACACAAACACACATACCCACACTCGAACTTTCTCTAAAAATGTTTCATTTGGATTCCGTGACACCGAAAACATGCATTTGTAAAGAAAAATATATATATTTACTAATATTTCTTTTTTTTAGTCCGTATGTACAATGTACGTAGTAGATATAGAAGATATTATATTCCACGCAAAAATTTGATACCGAAATTTCACCGAAAATGTACGCTTTGAAACCCCCTGAATTAAAAAAAAATTAGTAACATGTCCATATGTGTGCCTTAGGGCAGCATAGGTCAAAAACGAAAATCTTTTTAACACCAAACTTGGTTTGAAGAAAATCTCCCGTCCAAAACTAGCCTTTACATGCAACACTTTCGAAAATTGTGATTTTCTCAAAGTAATTCCTACAGTTTTTATTAAAATGTCATATGTTTAAGAGATTTCCTTGACAAACTAAATGTATATCTTGAATTCTCTGAGAATAGCCTCTGAAGACCTCTTCATTTTGGATGTCGTTTTTATAGCTTTTGTGTTTCTGATAAACCGTAAGAGAGAGACAAACAAAATCTAAATCACATTTAAACACATTATTTAAGACATTTATATGTTTTTATTGGGTTAACCGTTTTTGAGATATTCCGAATTATTGGTTCCCGTTTTAAAATACTAAAGCTTCTCATAAATGAGAGACATCCGTCTTTTCGTTTCTTTTTTCTTCACTTTAGGAAGCAAAGAGAACCGAATTACAATTGTTTCACATAGCGACTGGATTTTAAAAGGTTTTCCTATCGCTTTAGCTTAGAGTATTCCCTTATTTCCTTTCTACTCACAAAGAAGCAAGTAGTAAGACAAATTCTGACAATGTTTATCCTGATTAACATGGTGTAGATAATAACCCTTTGTAAGGAGAGCTTGTTTGTGGAATAGCTAGAGAAGGTTATGTGAATGGATCCCATCAGATTTTTATTTTCTGTACACGTACTATGTACATATTGTATAGAGAGAATATTACATTCCAGCCAAAATTCGATACCAAGATTTACCTGAAACAGAAGCCATAGGGTCTCCTGTATCCAAAAAAGCATCTTTAGTCTGAGAATACGATGGCTCAAAACTAAAAGACGGTAAAATACCAAACTAGGAATATAAGTTTTGTATTCTCCACGGATGTGACACGAAGATTTTGAGGAAAATATTTAGCTCCAATGGAAAAAAGTTTGAACATTTTTATTTTCTAAAACGACTCAAAACACCGTATACTAATGATATTTACCCAAAAAATAACGTGCATCTTCAATTTTCTGGTAATAGCATCTGCAGACCTATTTATTCTGGATAATTCCCTCATTTCCCTTCTTTTCATAAGAGAGCATTTCTGCTAATATTTATCTCGATTATCATGAAGTAGATGGAAGACTAAGCTTTTTAACAATAATTTGTTACACAGATGTAGGTGAAGGGAACCCATATGATTTTTTGGGGTGTAATGTAAAATATTTTCTACCTATGTAACAATATAAACTCCTTATGGTATATATATATATATTTATTTATTTATTTATATTTGCCTCAAAATTCAGACAGGTATACTTTAAATTTGGTTAGGATGAGAAGGTCAGACAAGATCTTCTCTTGCAGATTCTACTTTATGGAGGAGATGAAAGTTTGGAAAACCTTTGCTCCACAGACCTCGTACACACTTGAGCTACTTTTTACCTTCTATAGACTGTAAATACAATGTAAATAATGGATATAGAAGATATTGTATTCCACCAAAAATTCAATGCCAAGGTTTCACCGGATATATATGTTTTGTGGTGCACGTGTCCGAAAAAAAAAAATTTTAGAAAAAGTCCATGTGTGGACAGCATAGCTCAAAAACGAAGAGTTCTTTAACTACCAAACAAAATCAAGAAAATCCCCACATCCTCAACTACCCCATGAAAAATATTTTCAAAAATTAAATTTTCTCAAAAATGGCTGTAAAGATTTTGATTAAAATATCATATATTAAAGATATTTGCATCACAAATAATATGTATATTTTGAATTTTCGGAGAATGGCCTCTGAAGACCTCTTTATTCTGGATAAATTTAGCTAAACTTTGAATAACTTTTGCATAATCTTAAGAGACAGACAAAGCATTACATTACAAAAATGTGGGTCTCGTTAAAACAGATAATTTGTCATAATAAATGCTTTTTTGTAGTACTGCCCATTTCTGAGATATTACTTTGTTGATTTCAGCTTTAATATATTTATCATTTTCTTTAACGAGGCCATATAAAGTGAAAGAACATCAATTGTTTCATATAGTGTCGAGCTTTTAAAGGAGCTAATGTATTCCCTATTTCCCTTCTATTTAAAAGGAAGCAACTAATAAAAGGATTTATGCTAATATTTATCTCGATTAGCATATTGTAGACAAAAGAATAATATTTTGTAAGAATGGTTTGCATTAGAAACAGTTAGAGAAAGTTTTGTGAATGGAACACATCACATATTTTTTTCATCATCCTACACAATGTTTCTGAATAAAGCCTTTAAACTCACAAAATAAGTAATTAATAAAGGCTTTAGCTTTGTCTTATATTTTTACATAATATATCTCGAATTCTTTAATTACAACAAAATGTAGGCACCTAAAATCAATAGCTTTGTTTTAAAATTAGGTTAATATTAAGATAATGCTTCGGTGGTTTCATATTTGCACTCCCTCGTATATGAAAACTCACGTCATCACCTTGGGGCTATGAAATAGCAGTTATCTTCTGATGCGTTAAAATAAACATATACACGCGTTTGCAAAAAAATATTAGCTATTCCAGGGATTGCCACTGTTCTCTGGAGATACAAAAATTCTATGTAAAGCAGTATTTGTCTGTGAGGGCATCACTTCTGTTATTAAAGAGCACTAATTTGCTGTAAATGAAGTAATAGATTACACATTTTTACTTTCACTAGCACGTGTGCATAATGTACGTAGAGGGCAGAGAAAGTATTGTATTCTACCCAAAAATTCGATACCGAGGATCCTTAATCCAAAATAAATAAACAAATAAAAAAAGATCAATGTGCGTGTCTTTGTACAGCATAGTTCAAAAACAAAAATTTGGTTAAATACCAAACATGAAGCATCTTCCAAGGATGTGATACAAAGAATTTCAGAAAAGTCCCCCACCTCAAAATACGCTTTATAAGGAGCGTTTTTTTATTAGTATGCCATATATTAACGATGTTTACATGGAAAATAAAATGTATCTTGTATTTCTTGGGAATAGTTTCTCTATCCTGAATGAGTTTTCATAACTGGTAAATTGTAAGCGATAAACAAAAGGTTACCTCACACGCATGCAGAACTCATTAAAATAAGCAATTTATGTTATATACATTTTTTGTAGCGCCAACCACTTCAGAGCTATTCCCTGTTAGTGTTTTAAATTTTAAAGTGTCTAAGAAATCTTCATCCGTTTCATTTCTGTTTTGTTTTACTTTTGGCCATGGAGAGAAACAGAATTGCAATGCCAAATACATAGCGACAGCTTTTAAAAGAGTTTATAGTCGCTTAAGTCTAGGGTATTCCATAATTCCCATTCCACTTATAAGGAAATAAGTAATAAGAATAATAACAAAGCAATAAGTTTATGGCAATGCTTATCTTGAGTAGCAGATGTGGATAAAGGAATAATCTTTTGTACTCGTAAGTATACATTATACAGGGTTACTACAAAAGAAATAGACAACTTCAACTGCGTGTAAAACAAAAACTATTAGAGATAGCAACCTAATTATTTTGGAAGTATGTTGAGAAACTCTCAAAGTTTTTGTTTGTTACTATTGATAACACTGTAGTGTTTTGTTTGTTGTTGCAGAAGCTGAAATGGCGGAAAATCCTATGGAAAAGGCATATTGCGTGTTGGAATTTGCTAGAACGCAATCAGCAACTGTTGTCCAACGACATTTTAGAACACGTTACCACAAAAATGAAATGATGCGCTAACAAAAACCAGCGTCGTCTTCATCATGTCGAAACATGTCGATGCAAAAGTCACGCCGTATGACCTTATCTTTTTCACTCAGAAACTGCAACATCTGTAATCTGTAAGGCATCATGTGCAGTCGCTTCCGCAAGATTTTCCATACAGTTTGCTGTGGAATTTGTAATTGCATGCTTGCCCTAGGTGTCGATTTCTGTGGGCTTCCTATGTAGGCAGAACGAACACGTTCAACGTTTTCTTCCGAAACTCTTGGTCTTCCCAAGTTCTTCCCTTTGCACAAACATCCCGTTGTCTCGAATTTTCTATACCAGTCGTAGATTGACTGTCTAGTCGGTGTCGTTTTGGTAACGTGTTCTAAAATGTCGTTGGACAACAGTTGCTGATTGCGTTCTAGCAAATTCCAACACGAAATATGCCTTTTCCATAGGATTTTCCGCCATTTCAGCTCCTGCAACAATAAACAAAACACTACAGCGTTACCAATAGTAACAAACAAAACTTTGAGAGTTTCTCAACATACCCCCAAAATAATTAGGTTGCTATCTCTAATAGCTTTTGTTTTACAGGCAGTTGAAGTTGTCTATTTCTTTTGTAGTAACCCTGTATTTTCTAAACAGATAGAGAAAGTCAAGTGAAGGAACACAAAGCTCTAAAATTTCTGTGTAAGGACAATTTGGATGTTTAATTGGAAATGAACAAATATGTAATGCCATTGTAACTGCTCACGCTTTTATTACAATTTTATAGCTATTGTATATATTTCATTTTTACTTAGGTTGAACAAAATAAAAAGTTTCAGCATAGTAATTAATTGTTTTTTCATAAAATCCGCGTGCAAGACAGCATGGATAGACTGAAAAATTCAATGCCATAGCCGGACATTCTAATGTATTAATCTATTTTGATTATAACCTCCCAAGTTCGAATGCTAGTATCAATATTTTAAAACTACAAGTAAAGAAACTACTGATAGTCTAAAAATCTGATGTGTTCCATTCACGTGACTTTCTCAACATCTCTGAAAACAAATTATTGTTAAAAAGCTTATGCTACCATTTGCTTCATTCCAATCGAGGAAAAATTAGCAGAAATAGTCTTATTACTTAATTCCTTGTAAGTAGAAGCGAAATAAGGGAGTACCATAGCTGGTTGCTATGTGACTGAAATTCCTCTGTTTTTAAGGACAGGAGTTGACAAATCCCTGTATGAGAAAAGTATAAGTTTTTCAAAGCTGAAACCAAAAGCAACGAATATCTCAAAAGCGATCAACTGCACGAAAAAAATGTACGATACATAAATCGTGTTCTATCCTGATCTACATTTTTTGTGAGGTAAGTTTTTGTCTATCTCTTACGGTTTAGCAGTTATGCAAAAGTCACTAAAATGCATCCATAATAAAGTAGCCTTCAGAGACTATTCCCAAAAAATTCAAGTTCCATGTAAATGGTAGTTGGAGGTGGGGGGATTTTCTTGAAAGTCTTCGTGTCGCATCCTTGGAAGATACCAAACTTAAATATCAAGTTTGGTATTTAAGAGACTTTTCGTTTTTGAGCTATGCTGCCCACAGAAACACACACACAATCACACACCACATAAACACACACACGCACACAGATATTTTCCTAAAAATGCTCTTTTTTGGATTCAGATGTTCCTAAAACATATATTTCCGTTGACATCTCGGTATCGCATTACAATACCTTCTCTATACACTGTGTAAATGGTACTTGTAGAGGAAGAAAAAATGAAAAATGCTTTTAAATAATTTATTTGATCTGAAAGTGGAGAATATACCATACCAAAAGTTTCGCGAGGTACAACATAGTTCAAGAGTTAAATTTGCGCTTTTATTCTTTTATAGAAATTTAGTTAGGTACAATGGACATAGAAAGCATCATGCTTACCCACCATGAAAAATAGTTATGCAATTTACTCATATTTTAATTACTGATAATGGACCAAAAATAAAATAGTAGATCAAAATTTACTATATAATGTAATTATTGGTATCTATTGTATTTTATTCAAGTTTTAAAGAAAATCTGTTTGCTGGTCATCTCATATTTCTCAAAATTGTGTAATAAATGGAAAGGGGTAAAATAAACCCCGTTGTCTTAATTTAATTTTGTTGAGACAAAATAATTTACCTACATGTAAGACTTCTAAATGCCGAGAAAAATATGTGGTTTGTATTCAATTTAGGGCTGTGAAATCTCCTTATTTATTTTAATGAATGACACTAATGACACTAATTTACTTGAATATTTTGTAAAAAAACTTACATTTAAATTAGTACACTAATAATCAAGATTAGTAACATCAATGTTCTTTTACTAGATGAAAACCTAATTTAAAAAAGAAATCCCTTAAAATCAAGTCAGTTGATAAAAATATTAAAAAGTGCATATGCTAATTAAATTGCACGCAGTCTCGCACATATATAAACACATTTATTTTGGTTTCACAGTAAAAAAGCCCTTTTCCAGCACCAAACACTATAGTGTTTTACATAATATTTTTATAGCTTTCCTATATTGTTACCTAAAGTACCTCAAATCATTTTCAATTTCCCAATCCAACATTACTCCTCTATCTACCTGCTATATGGTCTTCCGCAAACCACTCTATTGTTCTTTTGAACAAATTTTCATTTCCTATTCTTTTAGCATGCCTAAAGCATTCATCTCACAGAGAGAGCAATAAAATCCATATACACATCCAACAATCGAAACAAATATCACTAGCCACCGCAGTAAGTCTTCAAGTCAACCATAGTACCGATTGCAACCCACGGGATCAATATCAGATGGTTCACACTTACAATCACTCAACAATTGAGAAAATCAAAACGGACCCTAAGAATAGAGAAGTCAGTACCATCTAGGCTAACATACAAAGACATTTTTTTTTCATCCAGACATCAGAGCACAATTCTGGTTACCAAATACAACGTTTCCCATGAAAAGACACCACATCCACTAAATGAGAAAAATAACGGCATATGGCTCGATTTCTACACAATAGGTGTCATAAGAACAGAGAACTGGAAGTACGAACTCCGACACATAGAGACAAGATGTGTAACGCAAGGTTTTCACCACAAACTATGCCCCAACCAAAGATTCCACCAACCGGAAGAAGAATGCGTGTGTTAAGTGTGCAACAAACACTGCGAGAGATACCATGCTCAAAACTGCAAAGAAAGAACAATCTCAATAATAGGACTAAAATAAAATATATAGAATGTTTCAAAACGACGCCAAACGAAGATATGGACCTTGTTGGCCATACGTGAATATAAATTTCAGCTCTAAATTCGGCACATACAAAAACTGCCATATAATCACCATGGATTAGGCAGTAGTACATAACCAAATGGCACGTGTTTTGATAGACATGCCGGCGCGGCACAGGTCACCTTAGTAATGGAAAACGTAGCATGTGGGTTTTGTTACGTGTTTCGTATAACACGATCTGAGGTAGTTTACGTAGCGTATGACAAACGTTATTCCTTCGCTGCCTAATCCTAAATGTGTGCGATTTTTAAACACACTTAAGCTTTAAATAGAAGAGTTTGAAAGTTGCATCATCAAGTTTTGCACAAGTCAAAGTGTAAGCTAATCGACCGCTATCTTCTTTTGGTGTCATTTTTAAATAGTCTGTGTGTGTTTGGTACATATACATATATATCATTATGTACATTATGTTTAATATACAAGTTGTATTCTATTTGTTTCTGTTGAATGAAATCTAAAACTGAATGCTGAAAATTCATATTTTCTTTTACAGTGTCTCTTTATTTTTTTCTCTTTTTTATTTTTATAGGGCATGTTTAATCCAGGACATATAATTCAGAGTAGATATAGCATCCTTTTTTGGGTTTATTTTTGATCTCGTTTCCTTCTCTTGATTTCCATCTTAGGCAATCTTTATTTCCAGCCTGCGTGTTTACTTATCTCTGTTTCATCTTCCAGTATCAAATATAGAGGAGTATCTCAAATGGTCATATATCTAAATTTATCTATGATTTCTTTTAGGCCTCCCATTTATTGTATTATTTAAACAATTTATTTTTAAGGTATTTTATATTTTCATATTCTTGGGCCTGAATTGGCGGATCATCCGCAAATTGCAAGAAGTATATTGCTGAGTCATTATGAATTGGAATTCACATATTTTTACACTTATTACTTTCTCTAAACGTACTTTGTATATGCATAGTAAGAGAGAATATTTTGTATTCCACCCAAAAACTCGATGTCAGATTTCGCGAAAATATACTTTAAAGGTCCCTAAATCCAAAAATAGTGTTTTTTGAGAAACGTTCGCAATGTTGTGTTTATGTGCGAAATATGCCTGTGAACACGATAACTCAAAAACAAAAGTTGCTTAAATACCAACTTAAATGATATTTAAGTTCATCTGCTTCCAATGATACAACACCAACATTTTAAAGAAAATCTTCCACTCGAAGTGTTCAAATGTTTCTAGAATTTTGATTTTCTAACAAATGGGTCTAGCGATTTTGATCAAAATATTGCATATTAAAGATATTTACATGGTTAATAAAATGTATACTTTGAATTACGTGGGAATTGCATCTGTACTCCTCTTCATTCTGAATGATTTTGCCTAAGTGGTAAAACGTAAAAGAAAACTTCCAACAGAAAAAGATGTAGATCTCATTAAATCACAAATTATGCCGTATACAATTGTTTTGCGCAAGTAGCCACTTCCGAGATATTGCCGTTACAATTTTAAAGTACCAATGCTTTTCTCAAGCCAAAAGTCTTCGTCCATTTCATCTCTCTTTTGCTTTTTTGTTTCTTTTCCTGGATTTGAAAACTTTGACAGTCGCTTTAGCTTAGTGTATTACTAATTTTCCTTCTACTTACAAGAAACTAAGTAATAAAAACATTTTTGGTAATTGTTGTGTTTTTAGCATGAAGTAGATAAAAATAGTATTTTCTAAGTTAATATAAACAGAACACATCAGAATTTTTTTCAACCTTCTATACTTTGAATGTAAATATTATAAATGTAGGAGATAAAACATTATCCTTGTTGATGTTCTTTAGTATCTTAACAAATATTTCCGCATTTTACCTTTACTCTTGCATTTTTGTAAACATGTTTAATTTCTCAAATCAAAATATGTCTAATTTCCATTAATTTAAAAACTAACCATAATTGTAATAATAGCACTTTATCATAGGGTTTGAACTGCATACTGTTTTCTTCCCTATTATATATTGAATTACTTACATACTACATATTAATATATAAATCAAATGAAACATTTTAAAATTATAATTACAATAACATATACATATATATTTCCTAATACAATACATTTCTAGAACGATGAAACTTATAGACTAATCGTGTTAGAAAAAAATATACACCCACTTATACAAAGTTATTGCTATAAATAATACTATAAGTCCTTCTTTTATCAGACAACAACTTTCTTTTCACTTTCTCTACACGTACTGTGTACATAGTATATAGAGAAAATATTGTATTCCACCCAAAAATTTGATAGCAAGATTTCACCGGAAATATATTTTGAGATCCTGAATCCAAACAAATCATTTTTAGAAAAATTTCGTGTATGTGTGTATTTGTGTGTGTCTCAGGACAGCTTAACTCAGGAACGAAACGTCCGATAAATACTAAGCTTGGTATTGAAGTTCATCATCCAATAATGCGACACGAAGATTTTCAAGAAAATACCACTATCTCAAACTACTCTTTATATGAAAAGAAATTCGAAAATGTTCATATTCTCAAAAATTACTAACGATTTTGATTAAAATGCTGTAAATTAAAATATTTACACGAACATTAAAACGTAAATATTGAAGTTTCTGGCAACATCGTCAGAAAACCTCTTTATTCAAGATATCATTAGCATAACTGATAAACCGTAAGGGTTAGACAAAAATTTACTGCACAAAAACTGTAACCTTGTTACAACACAAGATTCATATCAATATATATTTTTTCGTAGAATTCAGCGTTTCCGAGATATTCCTTGTTATTGGTTTCAGTTTTAAAATACTTAAACTATTTTCATACGGGAATCTGTCAACTTTTGGGCGTGCAAAGAAACAGATTTCAATTCCATAGCAACCAGCTTTTAAAACACTTGACTATCGGTTTAGGCTAGCTTCCCTTCCGCATACAAGGAAGCAAAAATAACACAGTTTCTGCCGATTAGCATTATATAGATAGAAGAAACAGAGATATAGAGAAAGTCATATGAACGGAGCACATTCATTTTTTTACTTTCTCTATATGGACTATGTACATAGTGTATAGAGACGGTATTGCACTCCACCCAAAAATTCGATACGGAGATTTCACCGGAAATATATGTTTTAGGGTCCCCAATATCCCCAAAAAAAAAAGCATTTTCACAAAAAGATCCCTGTGTGTGTGTGTGTGTGTGTGTGTGTGTGTGTGTGTGTGTGTGTGTGTCCGTGTGTCAGTGTGTCCGTGTGTCTGTGAACACGATAACTCAGAAACGAAAAGTCGGTAAAATACCAAACTTGGTATTTAAGTTTAGTATCTTCCAGGGATGCGACACGAAGATTTTGAGAAAAATCCCCCCACCTCCAAGTACTCTTTACATGGAACTTTATTCGAAAATGTTTATTTTCTCAAAAGCGGCTCTAAAGATTTTGATTAAAAGTTCGTATATTAAACATATTTACCTGAGAAATAAAATGTATATCTTGAATTTTCTAGGAATATCCTCTGAAGAGTAGTTTATTCTGGATGAATTTTACGGAATTTTGAATAACTGCTAAACCGTAAGAGATGGACAAAACTTACTCTACAAAAAATGTAGAGCACGTTAAAACACACAATTTATGTTATATAAATTTTTTTCGTGTAGTTCGTCGTTTTTGAGACATTTCCTGTTTTTGGTTTCTGCTATGAAAAACTTATATTTTTCTTATACAGGAATTTGTCAACTCCGATCCATTTAAACAAAGGAACTTCATTGACATAGCAACCAGCTTTTGACCATCTCTTTAACCTATGGTTGTCCATTATTTCGCGTCTACTTACAAGGAAGCAAGTAATAAGACTATTTCTGCTATTTTTTTCTGTTTAGTATAAAGTAAATAGAAGCATAAGCTTTTTAAGAATAATTTGTTGCAGGGATATAGAAAAAGTCATGTGAATGGTATGCATCCGATTTTGTTATCCTGAGTTACTTGACTGTGTGACCCCGGCTTTTGTTTCGTGTTTCTTAGCTTTAAAAACTACTTGCGAGTTTTGTACATTTAAAATAAACTGAGCAATTATAAACTGAAAAATCTGTTTACATTAAAAATACTCGTGGGATTGTATAAAAGTATGGGATTGTATTGAAGTTACAGATTACTCCTTTAGGATATAAAACTGGACCAACGATTCTTGTTTATATTCGTTATTTTAAAAGTACACGCCGATGTTGTTATTAGTTTCCAACCCAAGGTGGAAGATACATACACGTTCACCTCTAACTCCTCCCGAGGGAAGTGGAACAGTTAATAATTATTCCTGGAAAAGGGGCGCCGTTTTAAATACTCAAATATAAACTTGGATTTTGTACAGTAAATGTATAGATACGATCCAGTGGCTTCCAATAAGGATAAAGTTATATAATACACCCACTGTGATTATATTTTGGATTCTACCATACCAGTAAACATTACGGTTAATGATTCATGCTATGTAAATCACTATGGCACATTTATATTCTATTTAAATTAAACAAAACAGTTCTGTACACATATATTTTATACTTATTACTATTTTCTCTACACGTACTATTTACATAATGTATGCAGAAGATATTGCGTTCCACTAAACAATTTGATACCGAGATTTCCTCTATATCCAACAAAGGTATTTTAGAAGAAGTTCAATGTGGGTGTGTATATCCGTGTGTCTGTGAACACGATAACACAAAATCAAAAAGCTGGTAATACACCAAACTTGGTATTTAAGTTTAATATCTTCCAAGGATGTGGATAGAAGACTTTGAGAATAATCCCTCTTTACATGGAAACATTTTGAGCATTTTAATTTTCTCAAAACGTCTCTAATTATTTTGATTAAAATTCCTTATATTAAAGATATTTGCATTACAAATAAAATTTATATCTTGAGTTTTTTGGGAGCTCTTCCTCCTGGTTAAATTTTGCATAACTACTAAACTGTAACAATAAACAAAAACATGTAGATCTCGCTAAAACACAATTTTTGTCGTACTCATTTTTTTCGCGGAATTGACCATTTCCGAGATATTCTGTGCTTTTGGTTTTAGTTTTCAAATACTTACTTTTCTCCTGGTCATACAAAGAAACGGATTTTCGTTGTTCCCCCATACTTACAGGGATACAAGATAAGACAATTTCTGCTAATGTTTATCTCGTTTATCATGAAGAAGATAAACGAATAAACTCTTTATAATAATTTGTTACAGAGAAGTAGAGATGTAGATTCTTTTTCTAATGTCCGTGTAACTATAATTGTTTTATAATATTTAATAATTTCTATCGTTTGTACATTATTTTCACTTAGTTGTTCTATCTTTTAGTTAATTATTCTTTTAATAATTGTTTTATTCCACTGTTTGTTCATTAGTTTCGTTCTTCATGTTTTCAATTAATTATTACTGTTTTTATATGTGGGATGATCAGAAAGTAAGGTTACAAAATCTGTAGTGAAATTTGTATATCATATAACCGATATAGTCACTAATAGTACTACAAACCTTAGGTTGTTTTTCGACATAGTCTCCATAGCGGTTTAGGCGCTTCTCATTTTGTGGAATTTGTATGAATATTTCATCTGGGTGAAAAGCCTGTTCTTGCATGTTCAGCCATGTTATTGTGATGTGTTTCATCTTCTTGTCTGAAGTAAACTGTCAGGCTCCTAGGTGCTTCTTCAAGTGAGGAAAAAGGTGAAAGTCGGTTGCAGTGAGGTCCGGACTGTAGGAAGGGTGAACGAGCAGGTATTTCCCAGTGAAACTGCTTTCAGCAAAGTGATCTTCTGGGTTGCATGAGATCTCACAGCGTCGTGTATGACGACTTCTTAATGAGAAATCGTGGCCGTTTCCTCCTGGTTGCTTTACACAGCTATGTCTAGATCTCACAGTATCAGTCAGTTGTGTGCCTTCTTTAAAAAAAAAACTCAATGTCCCAAAGCACTTGGCTATCATCATCTCGGCAGGTGACATCAACTTGAACTTCTTTGTCTTTGGAGAGAAGGGGTGTTTCTGCTCCGTTGACGACTATTTACTGCTTGGGGTGTAGTGTTGGATCCTCCATATATGGTCACCTGTGACAATGAGGTGAAAAAAGCTCTTCCTTGCCGTAGAAAACCGTTGCAGACTTGCACACATGGGCTTCTTGTGGTTGGACAGATTTCGTGGAACCCATCGGGAAGAAACTTTCCGGTACTGCAAAATATGGTTAACAACGTTCGCAATTCTACCGTCATATTCTAAAATGTGAACCTTCCGTTGTCCTAAATCAGCTTCTCCACGCAGGTCTGTTTTTGCTGTGCTGGGTCGGGTATTGCAATCCTCTCCTGTGACATTTTCTCTACCGGCCCGGGAACTTTTGACACTATTCTGCGAAATGTTGACTAGATGACAAGAATCGTTTGTCCAGTTTTATATCCTAAAGGAGTAATCTGTAACTTCAATGCAATCCCACACTTTTATACAATCCCACGAGTATGCTTAGTGTAAACAGACTTTTCAGTTTATAATTTCTCAATTTATTTTAAATGTACAAATTCGCAAGTAGTTTTTAAAGCTGAGAAACACGAAACAAAAGCAAAGTATTGTTGTTTGACATTTTGTACCCCTTTCGTGCCACAGCAGTATAAACCACCATTTCCCACACCTGGGTCACACAGTCTAGCAATTCAGAATAAAAAAAAAAATATTATTCTATATATATCATGCTAATTGCAAGAATATTTTCACTTCCGCAAAGCTCTACTAGCTGCTGGGGAATTTCAGATGTCACAGAAACCAAATAACTGAGCTGATTTCTTCGCGTTACCAGTTTTCCAAACGAGTTGCCATTTTGTGTAATAACAACTAGTGCTGTAGGTGGCAGGTGGCTGAAATATTGTACAGCTGACAACGTATGTATTAGATTTTCAGCACACCACTAATTTCTGTATAACGGACAAAATTCAAGGAATATTAGCCTTGTAAACTCTACATCTGATCACCTCTCGTATTTATACCATTTTTACTGTGTGTTCATTAGTTTTACTTAATTTCTGTACTATTTTTATAGTATTACAGCACTATTATTGCCTCAGTTTAAACGTGTTCTTGTTTATAATTTGTATATAGCATACAATTCTGTATTTGTAATTTTTTGTGTTTTCTGTTTGACTTTGTTAATGTTTTGTAAAGCTTTATCATTTGGAACAGGTATATATTCAAGAAAACATTAAAATAAAAATTCAATTAAATATTATTGTATTTATTATATTTGTGTTATTTATATTGTGTGTTGTTTTGGATATATTTTATCTGTGCTGTCGTTGTATTTAGGGCGTTTCAATAGAATGAGTGGAACAAAAGACTAAAAGGTCTTAGCTTTGCGAAAATAATATATGGAAAAATGAACAAATAAATAAACAAATATTTTAAAAAGCAAGTTAGTATACATATGTATTCCATTCCAAAAATGATATCGAGATTTAACTGTAAATCATGCTACAGGATCCTGGAAGTCAGAGAAAATATTTTTGGACAAAGATCCATGAATCTGTGTGCAAGTGAGTGTAAACAGCATAATTTAAAAATACATTCAATAAATACAAAACATAGTATTCAAGTTGAGGTTCTTACAAACATTTAAAAAAAATTCCCTTCAGCCAAAACTTCCTCTATATGACATCACGTAGTCTTGATTTAGTTAAAACTGGCTTTAGTGATTTTGATTGAAGTACAACATTTTTAAGGTATTTACATGACATTTTGGAGAATGTCCTGTAAATTATTCTTCAATGTGAAACATTTTTATTTATTTTTTATTTTAAATAACAGGTTTATCATAACATCTAGACGAAAACTTGTACGAAAAATAGTGAAACTCTTTAAAATACGCTGTGTGTGTATAAAGCTTTTTCTATGCCTTTGACCAAACCTTAGATGTCCGTTAATATTCGTTTGAATCCCCAGAAATTCTTCATTTTTAAAGTGCAGCAGCTAATCATTTGTGTTTTCGCAATGCCTTGTAAAGAGTATGGAATTATAAGGGCAACGTGTGGTGAAATCCTAAATCTGTTTTATATATCGTTTTATGCTTTAAAAGAAATATGTAATTATTTCCACAAGAATTTTACTGGATTGACTTGCACCAAATAAAAATAAACTTTTGTAGAAATAGGTAGACTCAAACTGATACATTCAATGCAATAGCTGAAATTTGAACCATGGATCTCCAGGTTTCCAGCTGGTTAATATAACCACTGAGCTACTATGGCAACAGGTCGACACGCATTAAATTCCTCAACTGATATGCATATTTCCCGCTAAACCATAAACTGATTTCAAAATATTTTGAGACCACATACCCCAACTGCGATTTACAATGTAGTGTTAAGGTTTTTGTAAGATATTTGTTTGTAGGTTACATAGAGAAAGTTATTGGAATGAAATGCAACACATATTTAATTAAAATATCTTCAAAACAGGTATTTCCAGGTAATCTACCTACAACGCACATTGTACATACTTGGTAGAGAAAGTAATAATGATAATAATAATAATAATAATAATAATAATAATAATAGATCGGTAATAAAGAAAACTACATTCCCATTGAGAATATCAAAATTCTGGAACTGAATGGTAAATTATTTTAATAAATACGTGGCATAAATGTAACGTTATGTATAGCTATTTCTATCTCTACACGCACTAGGGAAGGTTTTCATTCCAGCCAAAAATTCGATACCGAGATTTCACCGGAAATATACATCTGTATCCTAAAATAAATATATATTTTTAGAAAAAGGTCCGTGAGTATATCTGTGTGTCTGTGAACACCAAAACTCAAAAATGAAAAGTTGTTAAAATATCAAACTTGATATTTGAATTTAGAATTCTCCGAGAATGCGATACATAGATTTTGAGAAATTTTTTTGCTATGAAATGTTTTTGAAAGTTTAGATTTTCCAAAAATGGCATTAACGATTTAAATTAAAATACCGTATATTAAACATATTCACATCATAAATAAAACATATATCTTGAATTAGCCAATGGCGTGTTATTTATGGACGCTTTTTAACTGCTGTGGTTCTCAGCGTCTCATTCTATATTGGGCGTGAAAAACTGCCATGCTAAGGATTTTTACACCCGAAAAAATCCATCGTCCTCCGCCGGATTTGAACCCGCGACCTTCGGTATATGGAGTCAGCATGGTAACCATTACAC
The DNA here is from genome assembly GCA_030762935.1 of Hymenopus coronatus. Taxonomy (NCBI): domain Eukaryota; kingdom Metazoa; phylum Arthropoda; class Insecta; order Mantodea; family Hymenopodidae; genus Hymenopus; species Hymenopus coronatus. The sequence goes on along the minus strand of CM060892.1, from coordinate 53,626,052 downwards.
CACGGAGGGCGACGAATTAACCTGTGAAGACATCGTTATTTATTCTGGATGAATTTGAAAATTCAAACTACGCTACAGGAAACAAATTTCGAAAGTTTTTATTTTCTTAAAATTGGCTCTAACGTTCTTTATTAAAATACAATTCATCGAAGATATTTATATAAAAAAATAAAATATACATTTTGAATTTTCTGGAAATAACCTCTGAAGACCTTTTCATTTTGACTAAATTTTGTTGAAATTTTTATAACTAACAAACTATAAGCGATAGACAAAAACTCACTACAACAAATGTAGCTCTCATTAAAAAGCACACTTTATGTCACATACTTTTTTGTGGAGTTGACCATTTCTAGATAATTATTGTTATTGGCTTCAACTCCTGCAAATGCGAAGAAACGGATTTTATCCACAACGCCAATAGCTTTTAAAAGATACACTATGCTTAATCCTATGTTATTCCTTTATTGGCCTTTCACTTACAGGAAGAAAGCAATAAGACAATTTCTGCTCTGTTTATCTCAAATAGCATAAAGTAGATAGAAGAATAAGCTTTTTCACTTTCTCTACATGTACTATTTACATAGTGTATAGACCACCCAAAAATCGATACCGAGATTTCACCAGAAATACGTATTTTAGGACCCCCTGTATAAAAAAACAGAATTTTTAGAAAAAGGTCCCTACGTGTGTGACTGTAGGCAGCATAGCTCAAACTCGAAAAGACCGTTAAATACCAAACTTGATATTTAAGTTCAGCATCTTCCAAGAATGCGAAGATTTTCAAGAAAATTTTCCCACCTCAACTACCATTTACATAGAAAGATTTAGAAAATTTTGATTTTCTCAAAAATGGCGCTACTATTTTAAACAAAATCTCTTATATTTAAAATATTTACATGATAAATAAAATGTTCATCGTACATTTTCTAAGAATAACCTCTGAAAACCTCTTTATTCTGAATTATTTTTTTTTTAAATTTACAATACTGAAAAACCATTAAAGATAAAGAAAAACTTACTATACAAAAATGTAGATCTCCTTAAAACACACAATCTATGTCATATACTTGTTTTTCTGGAGCTGACCGCTTTCAGAATATTTCTCGTTATTGGCTTCAGTTTTAAAATACTTAATGCGAGTACTTCTCAACTCCTGACCACATAAAGAAACGAATTTCATTCGCATAGCAACCACATTTTAATACATTTGACTGTCAGTTTAGCCTAGTGAACTCCTTTATTTCCTTTTTCTTTCTCTACCCACACTATGTGCATAGTGTATAGAGAAGGTATTGCACTCCACCCAAAAATTCGACACCGAGATTTGACCGGAAATATATGTTATAGGGTCACTTATATCCAAAAAAAGCATTTTCAAAAAAAGGAAACAGGTCCGTGGGTGTATGTGTGTATCCGTGTGCCCGTGTTTCTGTGAACACGATAACCCAAAATGGAAAAATCGGCAAACGACCAAACTTGGTATTTAAGTTTTGTATCTTCCAGGGATGCGACACGAAGGTTTTGGGAAAAATCCCCCACCCCAAACTACACTTTACATGGAACTTTTTTCGAAAATTTTGATTTTCGCAAAAATGGCTCTAACGATTTTGATTAAAATATCTAATATTAAAGATATTTACCTGGCAAACAAAATGTTTATCTTGAATTTACTGGGAATAGCCTCTGAAGATTACTTTTTTCTGGATGAATTTTACGGAATTTTGCATAACTGCTAAATCTTAAGACTTAGATAAACACTTTCTATACAAGAAGTGTAGAGCAGGTTAAAACACACAATTTATTTTTATACATTTTTGTCGTGGAGTTGATCGTTTTTGAGACATTCATTGTTTTTGGTTTCAGCTATGAAAAACTTTCTTTTCTCATATAGGAATTTGTCAACTCCTGTCCACATAGACAAATGAACTTGTCAAATAGCAACCAGCTTTTGACTATCACTTTAACCTATGGTACTCCCTTCTTTCGCTTCTGCTTACAACGAAATAAATAATAAGACTATTTCTGCTAATTTGTTCTCGAGTAGCGTGAAGTAAATAGAGGCATAAGCTTTTTAACAATAATTTGTTACAGAGATGTAGAGAAAGTCATGTTTATGACTTTCTCTACACGTACTAGGTACATAGTGTATAGAGAAGGTATTGCCCTCCACCCAAAAATTCGATACCGAGATTTCAGCGGAAATATGTGTTTTAGGGTCCCCTGTATCCAAAAGAAAAGCATTTACAGAAAAACGTCCGTGGTGTGTGTGTGTGTATGTGTGTGTGTCCGTGTGTCTGTGTTTCTGTGAACACGATAAACCAAAAACGAAAAGTTGGTAAAATACCAAACTTGGTATTTAAGTTTAGTATCTTCCAGAGATGCAACACGAAGATTTTGAGAAAAATCCCTCTACCCCAAACAAACCCTTTACATATAAATATTTTCGAAAAGTTTGATTTTCCTAAAAATGGCTTAAAATATCGTATATTAAAGATATTTATTTACCTGTCAAAATTTTCAATTTTCTGGGAATATCCTCGGAAACTTCTTTATTCTGGATGAAATTTACGGAATTTTGCATATCTCCTAAACCGTAAGAGATAGATAAAAATTTATTACACAAAAAATGTAGAGCACGTTAAAACGCACAATTTAAATACATTCCTTTCATGGAGATGATCGTTTTTAGATATTCCTGGTTTTTGGTTTCAGCTTTAAAACGGAAATTCTTCTCTTACAGGAATTTGTCAACTCCGGTCCATTCAAACAAAGGAACCTCAGTCACCTAGTAACCAGCTTTTGACTATCAGTTTAACCTACGGTACACCCTTATTTCGCTTCTACTTACAAGGAAGCAAGTAATAAGTCTGTTTCTGCTAATTTTTTCTGATTAGTTTGAAGTAAATAGAAGTATAAGGTTTTTAACAATAAGTTGATGCACACATGTAGAGAATGTCATGTGAATTGTACATATCAGATTTTTACTTTATCTAGCCCCATATGTACAATGTACATAGGGATAGAGAGGTATTGCATTCCACCCAAAAATTCGATACCGAGATTTCACCGGAAATACATGTTTTAGGACCCCCTGTATCCAAAAAAAGCATTTTCAGAAAAAGGTCCGTTTGGTATTTAAGTTTAGTATCTTCCAGGGATGCGACACGAAGATTTTGAGAAAAATCCCTCCACCCCAAACTACCCTTTACATGGAACTTTTTTCGAAAATTCTGATTTTCTTTAAAATGACTCTAACGATTTTGATTAAAATAGAATATATTAAGGATATTTACCTGACAAATAAAATGTACATCTTGAATTTTCTGGAAATAGCTTCTGAAGACCTGTTATTCTGGATGCATTTTGCTTAATTTGGCATAACTAGTAAACCGTAAGAGATAGACAAAAATTTACTTACAAAAAATGTAAGTCTTGTTAAAATACACAAGTTATGTCATATACATTTTTCTCGTGGAGGTTACCGTTTTCGAGGTATTTATTGTTATTAGTTTCTGATGTGAAGTACTTTTACTTTTCTCAGACGGCAGTTTCCGTTTTTCTTTTGTTCTATTCCTGGTCAATAAAAGAAGCGATTTGTAATGACAATCGCAATGACATCTTTTAAAACATCTGACTATTGGTTTAGCCTAGTGTATTCCCTTATTTTTTTCCTGCTTATACGGAACTAAATAATAAGAACATTGTGCTATTAGTACCACGATTAGCAGGGTGCAGAAGGAAGAAGAATCTTATGTATGAAGGTTGTAGAACAGCTAGAGAAAGTCATGTGAGTGTAACACATCAGATTTTTTAAATTTAGCAGATGCATTATCTTAAGTGTGCAAATTTGCTTGGCTTCTACAAGCAAGCATAAAGAAGGTCCAAGAAACGTAACGGAAGAAGAACGAGGGAGACATTGAATTGCAGTCTATTTCAGGTTTGTCTCATTGCGCGGGGAAGGGAGGTGTCAAAGACATATTCATGTACAGCGAAACGAACAATCCTTCACCCCATTCAGATACTGCATTCAGCGGAACAATCTGGCATTGCTGGAGCTTCTCGAGATTGCAGCAGGCATGCTATACACAGCAACGAAATAACATACTTTAAAAACTCTTATGTGTTGCATGTGTGACTTTGTCTATCAATTCTGCGAACAAACAATTCTTACAAACAAACAAAATCTGATGTGTTCCATTCACATAACTATCCCTACATCTCTGCAACAAATTATTGTTAAAAAGCTTATGCTTCTATTTGCTTCATGCTAATCGAGAAAAAATTAGCCGAAGCTGTCTTATTACTTGTTTCCTTGTAAGTAGAAGCGAAATAAGGGAGTACCATAGGTTAAAGTGATAGGCAAAAGTTGGTTGCTATGTGCCTGAAGTTCCTCTATTTTGAATGGACAGGAGTTGACAAATGCCAGGTTGATTTTCAAAGCTGAAACTAAAAACAAGAAATATCTTAAAAACGATCATCTCCACGAAAAAAATGTATATAACATAAATTGTGTATTTTAACGTGCTCTATATTTTTTGGGTTTTAAGATCTTTTTCCATCTCTTACGGTTTAGCAGTTATGCAAAATTCTGTAAAATTCATCCAGAATAAAGTAACCTTTAGAGGCTATTCCCAGAAAATTCAAGATATACATCTTATTTGTCAGGTAAATATCTTTAATGTATTATATTTTAATCAAAATCGTTAGAGCCATTTTTTAGAAAATCAAAATTTTCGAAAAAAGTTCCATGTAAATGGTAGTTGGGGGTGGGGGATTTTTCTCAAAATCTTTGTGTCGCTTCCCTGAAAGATACTAAACTTAAATACCAAGTTTGGTATTTTACTGACTTTTCGTTTTTGAGTTATCGTGTTCAGAGACACACGGACACACACACGGACCTTCTTCTGAAAATGCTTTTTTTGGATAATGGAAACCCTAAAACATATATTTCCGATGAAGTCTTGGTATCGAATTTTTGGGTGTAGTGCAATACCTTCTCTATACACTATGTACATAATACATATAGAGAAAGTAATAATTCTTTTTTCAAGCAAATCAACATAAGCAATAGCAGTAATTGCCTTAATTCTTTATAAATAGAAGGGAAATAACGAAATACGCAAGTCTAAAGCTTCGATCAGTTTATGAAGAATGTGCGGAATAAAAGAAAAAACAAAAACAATAAAACTAAGGCCCTACCTAAAAATTTGATACCTAAAATGTTTTAAAACATTGGATCTCTTAACAATAGTTTAATATATTTGCAATCTATACAGACTCCATATTTACTTTCTCTAGAAGTACTATCTGCATAGTGCATAGAGCATTTCACCGAAAATAGATGATTTGGGATCCTCTTAATAAAAAAATCTGATGTGTTACACTCACATTACTTTCTCTAGCTACTCTACAAACAAACGTCTTACAAAAGATAACTGTTCTTTCAACACCACGCTAATCGGGATAAACATTAGCAGAATTTATTATTTAGTTCGTTGTAAGTAGACTGGAACTAAGGGAATGCACTAGGCTAAAGTGATAGTCAAATGTTTTAAAAGCTGTTGTTATGCGATTGTCATTGCAAATCGCCTCTTTGCTTGGACAGGTGTAGAACAAAAGAAAAACGAACACTCCCGTCTGTGAAAAGTATAAGTACTTCCCAACTGAAAGGAATAACAAGGAATACCTCTATAACTGTAAGTTCCACGAAAATAATGCATATGACATAACTTGTGTATTTTTAGGAGATCTACATTTTTTGTATAGTAAGCTTTTTGCTATCTCTTGCGGTTTGCTAGGTATTCTAAGTTAAGCAAAATTCATCCAGAATAAACAGGTCTTTAGAAGCTATTCCCAGAAAATTCAAGATATACATTTTATTTTTTATGATAGAAATGGCTTAGTATGTGACATTTTAATAAAAATCGTTAGATTCATTTTTAAGAAAAACAAAATTTTCGAAAATGTTTACATTGGGTGCGGGGATTTTCTTGAAAATCTTCGTGTCGCATCCTTGGAAGATACTAAACTTAAATACCAAGTTTGGTATTTAACCGTCTTTTCGTTGTTGAGCTATGCTGTCCACAGACTCACACAGACAGACAGATAGATAGACAGACACACACACATACACACACGGACCTGTTTCTGAAAATGCTTTTTTTGGACTCAGTGAGTCCTAAAACATTTATTTCCGGTGAAATCTAGACATCGAATTTTTTGGTGGAATACAATACTTCTCTATCCCTATGTATATTGTACATGCGGGGCTAGAGAAAGTAAAAACCAGCAGTTTTGGAAAATATGTCCATGTGAATTTGTGTGCGTGTCTGTGCGTCTATGTGTGTGTCTGTGAACAGCATAGCTCAAAAACAAAGTCCGTTAGATATCCAACTATGTCATTCAGTGTTGTATCTCCCAAAGATGTGACACGAAGAATATCAAGACAATCCCCCACCCCTAACCACTCTTTATGTGGAACATTTTTTGAAATTGTTGATTTTCTCAAAAATGACTAACGATTTTGATTAAAATATCGTAGGTATATTATACATAAGTATATTTTGAATTTTCTGGCAAGAGCCTCTGAAGACCCCTTTATTTTGGATGAATTTGCTGAATTATGCTGGGAATCCCAAAACGTGTATTTTGATGGAATTTCTGTGTCAAATACTTCCCTTCTACCTTCTCTTACCTTCCCTTGGTTCAATATACTTATATATAGTTGTGTGATGTTTTGAAAATAAGACAGTTGCTCACTGAAGTTAAACAGCTGTGTTAAAAAAAATTAAAATACAATTTATAAAAAAAATCTTTGACAATAAATGCGATCAATTTAAAACACCACAGAAGAGAGTGTTTCAAAACCATCGAGTTTAAAGTTTATGTGTGTGCTGCAGTATTGTGTTTGTGTTTCGTAGATTAAATATGTGTTTCCTGTAGATAAATGTTTTTAAATGCAGTTCAGTCTATTCATTCGCGGTCTCCACGGAATAAAAGCTAATTCTTATGCTGTTATTAAACGCAAAACACGGCTAAAACGAAGAAAAACTTTATATAATGATTTGAAGACAATAGACATTATGATCAGTATTTGTTTTCTGATCAATTAATCGTGGATTTTTGGAATAACAGTAGATAAAATAAAACCTTATAAAATATTGCTTGCGCTTGTTTTACCATGTGAATTATAAAAATATGACAAAAAATTGAGGATTATAATATGGCACATACACAAACAATGGCAACGAAAAAATGGTCATTTCCTTAAAATCCACCTTAACGAACCATTACGATAATAAGCTTACTAGAAAAATGTAATGCATTTCTGTTATATAAATGCATTATACCTGCTCTACTATGGTTTATAGTATAACCTAATAAATATTATCACTTGCTAATTATTCTATAAAATGTATTAACTCATTTTTACTTTACTCACGTCTAAAACATTAATAAAATCCAACGTTTCGAGAGAATCATATATCTACTTCTCAGAGACATTGACCACAGAAGTTTAAATCCTATTTTAATTTCTGTGTTTCTAAAGTGTATACTCTTAACTACTCCGCAGAATTACGACACTATTTAACTTTCTCTACTTAGTAATAAACCTATTACTAATTAGAGAAAGCTAAATATATAGGTTTGCATCTCACAAACCGGATATAAAAATAAGTTTCATCCAATTTAGTGCAATTATCATATCAATGGAATATAATTTTTTGTATTAAATAGCATAGTGTTATGTTTCATAGCATTTGCTTTAGCTTTATTCAGCCATTTTAAATCGGCAGTATCAGCAAATTAGCAACATATTTTTGGAATTTATGGAATAATATATAATATAGGATATATAAAATACATGTTTTAACATGGAAGAAATAAGAATTCAAATCATACATCATATGTATCTAATTTTTTAAATATAAAAGATAATCCTGTACACTAAACAGGTGTTTTAACTCAGTATATGCACAAGAAATACTAAACCACAAAATGTACATGAAAATGACTCAAACGGATTTACAACTACTTCTTATTAGGAGAACAAAAATAACACAATGATTAAATTGAACAGTAAGCTCTAAATTTTAATCTTAACGTCAATCCTATTGGTATTGTAATTTCCTTTGATGGAACAAATGCTGCATTCATTGAATAAAATCCTTAGGAAAAATTATACTTACATATTTTTAAAACCACTAATGGAGCCGGGAGGGGGAATTTAAGGAATTATTTTGGCTAATTTTTAAATTAAAACCATTAATTTATTACTAGGAAATTGTAACAAGTGATAACTCCAAATACTATGAGACAACTTAGACATTTATACTCAAATCCTTAACTCCAACCATTATCGGACTTTCCCTGATTGAACTGACCTCTCTGCGGTACTAGCAGCCCATTTATGTAAGTCCCATAACACAAACTACCACCTGAGAGGAGGCTCACATAATCATAAAGAGTTTTTGCGCGAGCTGTTCGTTCTAAGGGCTGAAGATGTTTATAAGTAAAGGATTCGACATATGCTCACGTAAGTAAAGCTTGCGGTCACACGTGGTCACACTGCTCCCTCCTCAGGGTTAATAGCCCCGTATTTGTAGCGGGCTAAACTATGCCACCAGTCCCTGCCCTGGTCGCCCTCCGTGGTGTAGTGGTTACCATATACCCAAGGTCGCGTGTTCAAAGCCGGTCGAAGACGATGGATTTTTCGGGCGTAAAAATCCCTACAAAAGTAAAGCCGTGGGACCCATGTCGTAGATTTATGGCACTAAAAGAACCTCAAGCCTGATAAAGAGGGTTCTAAGCAAAATTAAGCGGTATTTCATGCCCAGTATAGAATGGGACGCTGACAAGTTAAAGAGCGTCCATAAATAAAATGCCATACCATTCTAGTCTCTTCCCTCGGGCAGCCTCTGGAAACGGTAGATCGTGCAGTTACTCTAACCACTGAGCTATTGTGACAGCTGCCGGTATGATATTCAGTCCTCGAACTGTTCATGTACTGGGTTCTGATGATTTCTCGAAAGCAAATATTAGATTTTTTAACCAGCTCACCTGATATGGATATTAATGTGTAGAATGAATTGTGCCTGTGACAAACTGAACTATTGTGGTAGTATATTTATGTATTTAATTATTTTTGAAATATTATGCTTCATTTACTATGAGGTAAGGTCTGTACCATGGTTGCTGAAGCTTTGGTCAACATCCTTTGGTCCGGATAAGGCGATAAAACAACTCAGATAACCCTGCTGAGAGCCGTGGCTGTTGACTTGCGTTGGTCATGTTGAGAGCTATCACTTGTACATCGTGACAGAGTCCACACGTTCTTCACGTAGTCCATTGGCGGCAGCTCTGCCCTCGGGGGACTCCCAAACATCAGGTCCAAACCGGCTGGTGTCAACCCGGTAGTGTCATGCGCTGAGACGCACACTCCTGACATCAGTGTAACAAGTAATAATTTCCTATGATACAACTTTTCTTGCCGCTACGCTCAGCTGCTCTTAATCTTAGTAGCAAATTGCACCCGAGGGAGTCCTTGTGATTGAACTGACATTTATTGGGCGATAACAGCCACCTTATGGTCCCACAATACTGGGAGTTCTTAAAGAGAAACTACAGGAAATTACCAGAACTACGGGAACTGATGCGCAGGCCAGCTGTACTAAAGAGCCGGCTGAACGCGCTAATAAACCTGGCACACGTAGGCGCATTATATATAATAAGAAGTCTATGTTATAACAGTTTACAGAGCTGTAAAATAGGATTTTAAAAGAAAGCAAGTGATGCGTGATATGTACTTTTAGTGTCGTTTTATAGGATAAACAAAAAAATAAAAAAAGATGATTTGATTCTTAGAGAAGTTCAGGCATTTCATGTGTGTGAATTATTGCTGACAGCATTATTTTCAAGTGCATAACAACAACCCCACATATTAAAACATAGCCATGTATGACCTACCAATATAAACAACAAAAATTATTTCTGCCCTATAATATTGGACTTTGGTTGCTTTCAATAATTTGAATAATTCAAGGAAAATGAAGCTGCTTTTACAAAATCTTCAATAGAACCTTCTAGTAATAGTAGTAGTAGTAGTAGTAGTAGTAGTAGTAGTAGTAGTAGTAGTAGTAGTAGTAGTAGTAGTAGTAGAGGTTTAGTAGTAGTAGTAGTTGTAGTAGTAGCAGTAGTAGTATAACTTAATTCCTTAATATTTAAGAATATAAAGAAGAAGTGTAATAAGGAGGGTGGTATTGTCGAGGGCATAAACTAAATAATATACCAACTAGGAAAAGGAAATTGAATATTTGAAATGAGCATTTAAAGAAAAATGCAACGGATAAAATAAGTACACACAGTACTACTAAAATTGTATAAGAAATAAATAATAAAGTTAGCACCATGAAAAGCAAAAGGAATTAACCGCGAAAAATAATAAGCAACGCAATAGACATTATAGTAAATGAGAGAAATTTTCAGGTAAAAGATATAATTAGGTGATTTATGAAGAGGAAATGAAGAATAAGGTGGTAAAGAAAGGAAGCAAAACTTTGGGTTATGTGATGGTTATGTCTTTGGGTAGAAACTTGTAATGATTGGCTACTTCACTTTTGTATTTCAACTCCTATTCTGAATAAACAAAAAATAATTTAATACAATAAACCTACAAATCTCAAAACTCATTACAAATTTAGTACTGTTTACTTTTGCTGCAACCAGATGGTACTGAGAACAATGATTCTAAGGTACTATTAAGGGACAACGGGAGTGAAATTTTGACTTCAACCTGTGAAAAAGTCGAAAATATGTTTTCGAAAAATAGATATTGGATCCCAAAACTTTGGGCATCCATAGTGAATCAATATTTAGCTGTCCTCTCTTACTTCGGGCTCTAAGCTATTTAAAGATTATATATTACACCTGTTTCATATTTTGTAAAATAACGTTGTGCTCAAACTACATGTTCGCACTTTCAAAACCTGAAACGTGTTTTAGTTTCTATTCAAATACAAGCAAAATTTCGCAGAATGTGCAGAAGTATATATCTATTGTAATATTATAGGCGACAGAATTACACCAAAGGTAATTTTTTAGGAATCGTTAACTTGATGGAAAAATTACTAATTTTAGAGATTAATGTTTCTAACCTTTTAAAAAAATCTATCAACATTCAATAATCAAAGTTACTGAAATATTATAGGGTACCTGAACATGGTCATTTTGAATATGTTATATTTTATTTGGCACCAGTATCAACAATCGACATTAGTGGCAGACATTGAAATGCTGACATAGCTGTGCTGCAATGGCATTCAGCATAGATTTTATTGTAAAAGCTTCATAGGTCTGAGGAACCTTATTTTTCAGAGCTGCTGATGTGAGACGTGTAGACTGGTGTCCACCGAATGGGCGTAGTTTTATTTAAAACGTGTAAATTGCAAAATATGCAATGTACAGGAGAGTACTGAATGGAGTTTGGATAACCCTTAGGTTTTCTCATCCTTAACCATACATTATCTTCCTGTATATCCTCACAACCTTATGTATTTATAGCGCCTGATCTTTCTATCCAAATGTACACCCTCCTGCATCTTAAACCTTGAAGCAAATTGCTTCCCTCTCGGATGCGCGAGCAGCTATACCTCTGAATTACTAACTCCTAGTATGGGCAATGTAGGGCTGATTCCTACTCCACTCTGACTATACGACAATATCTACGTGTAAAGAGTTTTGTGTGGTTTAAATCTCTAACTCAAAAATATCAACCAATTTTCTCAAATTCCAATTTTAATTACATTTGGTATTCGTACTAACATATCTGTAATGCAGCCATAGTAAAAGTTTCAGAAAATCTGTTCAAAAATATAGAATTTTGAAATTTAAATCCCAAAGCTCTCTAAGGTTTTTTTGGATCCTGAGGCAAAATTAGCTTGTAATTTTGTGGAACCTAAATCTTACTTTAAACAGCTCTATAATATATCGCAATAATTAAATAACTTTTGTTTCCTACAAAAAATGTAAACAGTACTGAAAATGTAATGTAACTTTTAGCGAAAAAAAAATCGAGTATATAATAATTATCTATTTTGGTACGCATTTGCTCAAACTTCGAAACAGCTTATTTATAATTAAAAATAAAGGATATATCATTAGTAAATTCTTTGTTATGGCCGGTTGATTAATTTAAAATTAAATTTCAAGGATCTTATACAGAATAATATAAGAATTTAGTTCAAAATGCACAATTAGCACAGTTTTAATTAAAATATTGTTACACTTACCATGGAGATGAAAGCGGTATCGGATGACAATTTAAGGATTCATCCTGGAGGAAACATAAAAAACAAAATTATAATAGGAAGCACAGAATAGACATTATTGTAAATGTATATCCTATATTTTACCTTATTTAATTATTTGATGTTGAGGTTTGAGTTGAAGTTTAATTATTTCAACAAATGCTGACGATGTAAAACAGCTTTGGTGAAGCTATCCAATATTTAGTTATCCCTAAAACGGAGATGTACCGATATGTTTGTTAATTGACACGGTACTATAGGTGCTGCTCCTTAGAAAACTGTGTACGGTAAATGGGTATTTTAGGCCAACTGCAGTAAATATAGATAGAAAATCCGTCTTTTATGGCACAACAGCCCAATTATTCTTCGGCAATAGAAAATCTAGTTCATAAGTTTGCCACTATGCGCACATGGTGACGAGGGATCAAATAGATGAAACGAAATCATGACTTGCGAGCGAACAAATGACAGAACTTAGCCCAGGGATCTTTTCCTTCACGATATAGAGCGGCTTTACTTCCCTTCCGTACGAAGCCATGCTAAATATTTTCAGTCCCAAAAAAGTTAATGACCCTTCGCCAAGTTTCAGCTCACAGCCAGAGGCTGGTACGGTAACTATCCACTACACCACGGAGGGAGAGGCATAGAAAATATCTGCGAATATTATCCGAATATATTAAAATAGTAACCGAGAAACTAGAGAAGTTCATGAAGACCAATGTCAAATAAGGTCTCATGAGTAAAACGAGAACATATTATCTCGTACCTAAATCTTAACAATGACAATAAACTTAGAGGTTATATGCGAGAGTAAATATATTTTTAATAAACCGATTTCTATTAATCTTATTTTACAATTTTAAAACTTACACGTACAAATGAATATAAATATCTAAGTAAATAAATACGTTTCCATACTTTAATTGGCTTACAGCTACTCATTTATTTGCAGGTAAAAGCAGAATACAATAGGTTAAAGTATAGTCATATTTTTAAACATTGAATTGCAATATGATGACTTTTAAATTCCATGCTGTTCACAGGAGTTGACAAAATTAATACCGACTTTCCGCTCGGAAAAAGTACGAGAGAAGGTCAGAAATTAAGGTTACAAGGCTTGATATTTCATCTTTGGTATTTCTAATACATATGGCTGGCAAGAGTGCAGAGTATCAGTCAACTGTCACCTACAGCGCTACTGCAAGATAAAGAAAACTTGCACCTCATTTGAAAAACTGGTCTCGCGAATAAATCTGCTCCACTATTCGATTTCTGTGGGATTTAACCGTGGCTGACATTCACCGACAGCTGGTAGAGGTTATTGGACAGACTGTGATTATGGCCAGCATGTCGCAGAATGGCTCGAAAGTTTGCGGCTGATGAGTATCGCAGTGGCCGACCCAGCACGGCATCCACCGATTTGATCACAGCTCGAGGGAGGAGTTGCTTCAGGACAACAGGAGGATCACGTTATGATATATGGTGGTATAACTGGGAAGCGTTCATTGCACTGTTCACAATATTCTGCAGCATCGGAATATTTGTTCCCTATGGGTTCTACGAAAGGAGAAGGGCATGGAGGCAAGACTATAACTTTTGCAGCGGCTCTGCAACGAAGGTAACAGTTTTCTTCAAGCTGTCGTCAATGGAGAGGAAACACCACTGTTCTCCAAAGACTAGGACGTTTAAGATGGCGACATCTGTCGAGAAGGTGATGGCCACAGTGTTTTGGTATAAGCTCGGGTGTTATACTCGTGAGTTTTTGGAAAGAGGGCACACCGTAACCCTGACTAATACTGCAAGATCATGACACGATTTAGCGAAGCACTCAGGAGAAAAAAGCCAGGACTTCTCACCGAGGATGTCGTCTTCGTTCACAACGCTCGACCTCATATAGCCCTCATACAGTTGAATCTGTTTCGCTGGAATATCATTACTACCTCTACTCCCGGATCTCGCCTTTTTCCTCACTTGAGGGAACACCTAGGAGGCTGAATTTCGCTTCACGACAACGCGGCTGAACACGCAAGTACAAGCTTTTTACCAGCAGGGAATATTGAAACTCATCTCATAAAGCGACAAGTGCCTCAACCGTATGCACACTACGTGTAAAAATAATCTAATGTATGTACTAGTACTATCACATGGCTGTTCTAAATAAAATATAAACGCTTCACTGTAGGCCTTGTAATCTTACTTTCTGATCATCTCTAGTGTAAGCATTTGAAAATCCTAATCAATAAATGAGAATATCTTGGAAATAGTCATAGCAACGAAAATATAAACAAGTCATTCAGAATGAAGAGGATTCCTATGAAATTTAACGTATTCACTGTCGTGGAAATATCTTCATACAATATTTCAATCGAAATGATGAAGAATAACAAAACAAAACAAGAAAGTAAAAAAAAAAAAAAAAAAACAGTCAAATACCTAAAGCGTAGCTTAGGTTGAGAAGATTGTCTTTAAAATCTTCGAGTTGCATACTTAACCAACAAGTTGGATATTTGACCTCATTTTCTTTACTTTTTTTTTTATTTCACAGACAGAAACAAGGTTACACAACTGCACGCAATCTTCTTGATATTAAGATGAATAATTATTCTTATTTACTTGAAGTTAAGTAAAGCTAAATAAAATAGGCTAACTATAATGAGTTTCGAGCCTTTGAATGTAAAATATAGATGAAAAGGAATTTTGTTAATACTTGATAGTTCACACTAGCCATGTGAAGAACATAAACTGAAAAGGTAGAGCCAGACAAAAAAATGCAATGCTGTAGCCGTGATTTGAGCCACAAATCTCCTAGTCTCTTGAAATAGTAAGGGAATTTAATGTCATAACGGCATAAGACATGGTAGCTCAGTTGGTAAAGCACGGAGAGCAGGAGATCCGTGAAATGTAGAGAAAGACATTACATCAGAAGTTGTCTTACCCTCTCCGTATCTAGGACTGACATCCCTTAGGATTTACAAGCTGATGCCTATAGGTCGGAAACCTGATGGAGAGCCAAACTCAGAATGGAGAATTTGGAACGAGTGGTCGGCCGGTAGCAGGTATGACTATTTTTTTTCTTTTGGTAGCCTGCTTTTACTACTTGTGGCATCACAGGCGATGACACTTGTGATACATGGAATGAAGATGCAGCACCGGTGGAATGCGATGACGGGGGAAACAGGAGAACCCTGAGCAAACCCGCCCCTGCGCCGCTTTGTCCGCCACAAATCTCACATGCGGTCGCTTGGATTCGAACCCGGGCCGTCTAGAAGCATGACTATGAAGAAGCGGATGATATGAAATGTAAGCAAAATGAATGATAGGATGGAGCAACTGGTGGAAAGAGTGGCGGAGGAAACCGGAAGAGCCAGAGAAAACCCGTCCAAATGCCGCTTCGTCCAGCACAAATCCCACATGCGGGCGCTTGGTATCGAACCCGGGCTGCCTAGTTGGGAGGTGAGTGGTATCTAACTACTCGGCCACGGTGCCGTCTGAGATTTTTATATATATGGAGAACTCCCAAACATTAGTTCCAGTAAAATTTCGGTCCTATCGAAATTGTTAGTGGAGACTATATTTCCTCTACCTATAAGTACGTGGTAGAGAAAGTAAAATATATACAAAACTTCGTGCAATTCTTTGCTGGCATGTTCTTATATTGTGACAACTTTGATTTTGTAAACAGAGTGTAAATCCCAAAGGGAGTTCCACCTCTTCAATCATGTGTACGAATATTGTTTATAACAGAAACAAAGCGATCTCTAGAGTTTATTTTCAGAACTGTTGCTATGGCTTTTAGCTCATCAGTTAGGCTGATCAATCAGCAAATCCCATTGTAGTCGTCATAATGCGCAGGAAGATGCTAAAATATTAATTAGTTTTTACTCTGTCGTACCACTCTACTGCTCTTACACATTATGTTCAATCTTCTTTGTGAATTGCATATGCAGGGAAAAGCGAACTTAGCGAAACATATTTGCATGTTATTAATTAATAATTTTACTTTCTGTTTAGATATTATCCATTATGTCAATTGTTTTATGGCTTCAATCTCTCTTGTTGCTGTGTGCTATGTGTTTATATGACTCTGTTGATGATTATGATGATGATGTGTTGATAATAATAATTTAAATATATTCATTATATACACAGTCATAAATATCCTAATTTAAAGTTGTATTTTCCACTTCATCGTCATGTCATGTTTTCATGTTCAAAATGTAAATGTTAACACTCGAAACACTGGATAAATGTATAGAAGTTTTCCAGTATATTATAGAACTGTTACAGAAAGAATACCGTCATATGTCTACTTGCTCTTACTTAGGAAGCATAGTCAGGAACGATTTATTACTCCGTGGAAATGGTTCTGGCCAACAAGATCAAATCTTGATTTATATTGGATATATATAACTTTTTTTACCTTTAATTGTCTGACAAGGAATTATATCAGCTTATAATTATTTTCTTATGATATTTTTGTACTTTGAAGCAAAAATGCTTCTAACTATGAACTCAGAAGAAACTTTCCTTTCTCAAAAAGGAAGTTATAATACAAAATTCATTTTCAAGGTAACAAGTAAAATACTGTGACTACGATCTGCGGCGTCTTCAACGAACGTGTGTGAAAGTTTGGATTTTCTCGACGCCAATTTTACTCGCTTTTTATCCCGTAACCAACAGCGAAAACGCTTCAAATATGTCATAATTTGTGATAAGTTCTTTTAAAATTTTAAAATATGAAGTAAATATAAATCCTAACGTTTAAGTCAAGGCAAAATGAACACCACAACTCCATTAATGTCTCATAAATGGGCGGAAGTAAATAAATAAAACGTAAAATCAAACTAGCACAGATTCAAAACTCCCAACACAATTACGCTTATTCTATTTTTTTAAAGGAAACCCATACTTATTCTTCTTTAAATCTATTCACGATTCTTCAAGAATTAAGTCATGGTGAGAAGATTCTTTACTAAATGCAAATATGTATAGAATGGACCAGAGACGTATTCTAGAGAAATGTTCTTACGCAGTCCCATAGATAAAAAGGTTTATCGGTTGTCAATCTAAACAATAGATTTTTAGATCGTAATTATGAGTCGGGGACATATTTGAACTATGGAAAGACTTAAATTTCTGCCTATTTATTTCTGGACGCAAAGAGCACATGCTCTCAGTACCAAGCTTAAGTAGACAGTGAGTACAATGGCCCCGCCCCTTGTCTCTGATATTAATCTTCGTAGCGCTGTTAACTTGCAATCCCTAAAACGATATCCTGTCTGGCTTTCTGCTTGTGAGTATTTACAAAATTGTTTTTTGCGTAGCAGAAGGAAGATATGAATATCTTTAATCTAATGGGGAAGAGAAGAATCACACACACTTTTCCTATTTATTTATTAAACTCCCCATCAATGTGATTTGACAGAGAACGTATGTGTAACAAACAAAACATAACTAACAATTATGTGCTATATAGCTGAAAGGTAATTCCATGTAGTACAGCAAACGAAACGTTTAACAGTAAGATATACAAAAGATATAATTATTGGTGTAATATAAAATGGATCTAGAAATAAAGTGATTGTATAATATTTAAATTGCATCTTATAAAGTATGTAATAAAATCTTTACAACTTATATCAGTGGTTGCTGAAAATTTGCTGTGATATTTACATGGCTAACAAAACAATGTTTTTTAGTTTTTGGAGGTCAAAATGGATTTTTCAGACATTAACATTTACCTAAGTGATAAAACAATATTGTACAACGAAAATTTGTAGCTTTATATTAAAGCATAAAACATAATGAGCAATATTTAAGAGTTCTTTATTGATTCGTGTGATAGTTTTCAGTGGTTGCATCTTTCTACCGAGAAAGTTAAGGTTCACGAAGGTCTCAAGATCCTAAAACAATGTACACTGTTATTTCACCTCCAACTGGCCAAAATTTCATCGTTGTGAGAGAACAGAATTGATTTTTTCTACAACAAATACCCGTAATGTAAATCCTTCATGGTAATTTCAGCTGCTCAGGTACAAAATTTGTTAATTGATATTATGGATATTAAAATTTTAAAATTTAAATTAGATAAATATCTATTTTCTGGTGATTTATTTCAAATAAATGATGAAATACAGTGTTTTAAAACAGGGATGAATATATAGGATTATAAATTAAATCTTCACCAATGAATCACGTTCCCAAGAATTTGTTCAGTAGAAACGTAGGTATGTAGAGCATATTCTGTTCTCTTTTTAGTTTGCCATATTTGCTTCATAAAAATTTCGGTTTACAGAGTCTCTCAGTTTTGTATAATTATTCAAAAGAAAAATAACAGGGAATCTTTTCAATTTGAAACGGTAAAACATATTTATTTTTACTGATTGCATGTGTTTAACATGTTAATTTGAAGGACAATAAAAGGGTAGACAGTGAACCTTATAATAGAGTTTTGCTGATTAAATGACTTTTGTCTATAAAGGTTGGAAGGTTATGATCTTCGTACTATTTTCAAATATTATACTTTCGGTCTCACAATTCTTCCGGTATGCCATTTTTCCGCCACCAAGACCCTGCATCCTCTTTCTAATCACTTGTTTTTATTTTGCTTCCTATTGGACCACAAATCTTCAATTTTCCAATCCATCATTGCCCCACTAATTTCTTGAATCCACGTGCCATGCGTCTTCCTTTTATTCTCTTTTCATCTTCAATTCTCTTAGAATTTCCACAGAATTCTAATTGTTTCTGTGAAATAGTATCTAAAATTAAACTGAACATTCATATTTTTAGTATCTATTTTTCTCTTCTCGATATCCCAACAGATATTCTCCAATAATCCATTTCTGTTGTCAATACTTTTCTTTATAGTTCAAAGTCCACACATCGGAATCAGGTTATAACACTTCTGAATGTTATTTTAAAATTTGTTTTAGTTTCCTTTGAGGCCTGTTTGTGCCATAATATACTATTCCAAGTAGATATAGCATCCGTCCTGAGTTTGTCTTTGATCATATTTCCCTCTATTGTTCCCCAGATTGTGTAATCATTATTCCTAGGTATTTATGTTCCCCTGTATATTTAATTGTACTCATTTTATCAGTACCAAAACTTGATTAAAACCTGACATTTCTATAAATGTAAATTTACCTATCTTACTTGCAATTCCCATTTTTTTGTAATCCTGAATCAATTTTGTAGTGAGATATTTCATGTCTTCCTATTCTTGGATCATAATTAACTGACTATCTACAAATTCCAAGGAGTATATTGCTGAGATCATCTATTGGAATACCCATATGTTTACACCTATTTTTCCAAGTTTCTCTCAATTTTTAAATCTTATTTTCACAATATTAACTTTATGCAAAACATAAACACTGTACCAAAACTAGGAAAGGCTAGATTATTAAAATTCTACATACCCTCTTTTATAAAATAAGAACATTAAAGTTTTATAGTTGGTTATAAATAATTCCTTATATTAATTTGTAAATACCAAAACATACTAAGCAATATTTTGAAAACCTGCGCTCTTTATCCAACGTTCTCATAAAATAAATATAAACATAGCTAATTAAAGTGCAGTTGCTGCAGTGTCCAAGTAATAACAAAGTTCTAATATTTCTTAGAGAATGAAATAGTAATATTTGTTTATTCTCTTTACACGAATACAGAAGTTGCTCGTAGACAAAAAATATCTCTTTATAATACAATAACATTAACAAAAGTTTAATAACAATGATAATACCATTATATTAGGAAAAGCATAACAGAAAATACAGCAAAATAAGAAATATTTAAAGGGTAAAATAATAGAAAGAGAACAATTAATGTAACACTTTAACTTTAAAAAATATATATATAAAGTATACATTTTTGTGTTAACAGGCAGCATATATATAATTTCTTAAACATTTTAACGGTTGACTCAGTGCCCGCAGACCAGTTTCTTTGAAAAGTTTATTTTTGTACTCTGAAGTTCTTCAGGAAGATTATTATTTTCCTGGAAATGGTCCCTCTGACTCCAACTATAAAGCCCTTTGCTTCAATAGGGAGAAGTTAGTATAAGGTTTTATAGTTCGGTATAGTAGGTGCGTAAATTAATGTATTTTCTTTATGAAAATCAAAAGACGCAGAGTTTAAAACAAAGAATATAAAACTAAAACAAAGGTAAGAACTTCCTCTAAATGAATAAATCATATGAGCAAAAAGCTTTCATAAAAAATATGTGCTTAGTTTTAAACTATCGCCTCCAAGCATTGTTATTTATCGAGTATTGAAATAATTAAAAAAATAGTACTATATCACAGAAATAAACAGGAATTAACATTTTGCTGTACCTTTAAATACTTACATTAAAATAATTTCAATTTATAATTTTATTTATGCTTTAAATTATTCTATAAGGACATTTTATAATAAAAGTTGTAGTAGATTAATGCAGAAGAAAATAATTAAGATTACTGCTTAAACATTACAATGTTTTAAAATAACTGTCACTTCAATATTTGCCAAAAAGAGTTAGGCAAATTATTTCTCATTTTTTCAGGAACTTTTTAGGATTTGCAAATGAAAGAAATTTAAACTTTCTACACTTTATAAGTTACTATCTATGTATTACGCCCAATTCCAATTTATAGAGAACTTTTGTTCTAAAATTAGAATAGGTTGCAGCCAAGTTGATATTCCCTTCAGACACTAAGCACAGTTTTGGAAGTAAAACGTTTTTTGCAAAAGGAACTCAAGTAGATAAAAAATTCCTACTTTTACTTTTGGAATTATGCTTGCTAAAAGTGTGGGTTTAAAATTCTTCTTATTGCACAATATGTAAATATGTTAAATGCACATAAATATTTCAAAAGCATTTCTCCAAATTTTACATCATTCTTTGAACTTTCGTAGCTGTTTCCAATTAAAAAGAACCATCTTTTAAGAAACAATATCCTCACTTTTCTAATAGAACAATGATATATTTTGCTCTCTATATGTAACGGTTTCATGTCTGCAAATATTATACCATGAATGTAGTTTATTTCACCCTATATCTTATTTTTATATCTGGACCAAACTTAATCCAAAATGATTAAAATTTATAAAAATAATAATATAAATGTATTTAAACCGTTTAGGCAGAAACATACACTGTAGTTTTGTAAATATATATTGGAAATATGTATTTCATATTTTAAATTGTTTTAAATATTTTCAGATCACAACCACAACCAAAATCCCGGATTCAAGTTTTTATTTTATTAACGCTGGCCGTAAAAGCGTGTATCAGAGGAATTAGAAAAGCTATGAATTAGATAACTATGAATAAGATTAGAGAACATTAAGCTAATTAAGAAAGAATACATAATGAATATTAATAAATAAATATATTTTAGTAAACACGAGAGAATAGGTGTCCCAAAAGCAAATCCGAAGAGAGAGAGAGAGAGAGAGAGAGAGAGAGAGAGAGAGAGAAAATGTGAAGGTTACCTGTTACCTGAAGTAAGGCAGAATAAGAATTTATAAATATATAAATCATTACATTGACTCTCAAAAAAATTAACTGTTAAAAAAGGATTTTGCAGTAGTTGTATGAAACTCTAGAACAAAGTTATTAGGAAATATAAAATAGGGGTGGACCGCATTGCAAATCTCTATCCAAGCTTCAGGAGCAACGGCTCTGAAAAAAACAAGTTTTGCGGAGCTGACCACTCATCTGCCGTCAACTGTCATTCGCAAAAAACGAAGAATTCGCAAGCTGAGGGTGCCGGTCGCTGCATGCAGCTTTAGGTATAATACTCATCCTAACATACAATGTAGACATTTGTTTGATGGATTTTTAGCACAGCATTACAGGAAACATTATATTAATATTTTTGTTAATAAACACCTTCAAATTAATATAAAAAGAATTATCATTGTATTTACCCGTCGTCTATACTAAAGGAAATATTTATATGAATATATTAGTAAATAAGAGAGAACAGTCTACGATATGATAGAATTTGACCGAGTTATTGCCCCGTATTATGGAATAGAATTATGTAAAGAAGGTTTATAATAATAAATATGAAACAAAAAACTAAATTATGGTTAAAATATAACTAAGGCATACTAAAGAGTTAACAAACAAATTTGGGTGTTAAACAAGGAAGTAATTATCTCGGGTAAATTTAGACATATATTAAGAGAATGAAAACGACATGTGTACTAAGACTTAATCTAACACTAAGAAAAAATACATAAACTTAATTAACGGAAATGCCATGAGATATTAAAATGTATTATACATAAAGAACATATTCTAAGTAAATATAAAACTTTTAAAGCTGAAATTTTCAGCTAAATGTCTGTATCACAGCTAAAATTATACCTTTTTAAAAAATTGAACAGTTTTGTAAAAATTAATTTTTTGTTGTTAATTCTTTTAGTTATATGTAAAGTTCCTTTTTATCTACACTTATTTTGAGTTTTTGGGCATCCTGTAATTTATATTTTATTTCTCCCAGGATTTGGAAAAATTTCCTAGGCAATTTTCCGTGAAAGAAGAAAAAAGAAGAATTTGGAAATTATGGTATAATTTAGCTATATCTATATTTCTGAATAAGTTTGCAAAATTAAACTGTTTGAAAATCATTATTTAACTTGTATCAATTCTTGCTAAACATCTCTTGAAAGTTTCAGCTCAAAATATTAAATGAAAACTTAGAAAATATTGCTTATATGATGAAAAACTAAACCTTATGGGAAATGAGCTTCAGTTGACTAAAGGGTTACATACTGTGCAGGTATTTTATATATCTTAATAATGAATTTATTTCTAGGATAGAAGTTGAGTAATACTAAGTTCTACTTTAAGAGAAAACGTTATACTTCTATGTATATACGACGATAATCCACTTTTTTACATAAAACTCATTCCTTTGCCCTTAAAATGTAGGAAACTGTTAGGAAATCATTCAAATAAAAATTCACAGTCATGAAGTTACATGATAAGTACTGATTAGAACGAAAAACTCAGTACAGAGACAAAACACAATGAAGAAATATATTATTTCAAATATTTGTTTATGATGTTAGTATAACAAATAGTTTATATTTACATAATCATTAAAGGAAATATGAACCTAGATACAAGATAGTAGCAGTGCTACCATGTGATACTGCTATATGACAGAAAAATGTTGTTCAGGAAGATTTAGAAAAGTACAGCTGTAGTGGTTTAGATATGTTAAATATTGAACGAAAATGGATCAACTTAAAAATCTAATAAAACGAGAAATAAAAAAGGGTCAGAATAATAAATACATAAGATGTGAATTCCAATTATTGATAGTTAAATTGTATAAGATATATACATATTTATATACTTACAGTATACAGCATTGAAATATATACCATATCTTAGAGTTTTAACATTGCTAGTTGCCTAAATGTTTAGTGTACATTTGGAAATATACAACACGAGCATGAGCTTCATGGCCGTACATGCTGCTCCTGTCCTTGGATACCTATTGTAAAATTTTTGTAAAATTATAAATACATACATTTAGTTATTCCAAAATAACAGCAAAGGATTGAAAAAATACAAAACGGTGAGAAATAACCAAAATGAAGTTCAACTATAAACTTATAAATGAATAATAGGGAGTGACACAATAAAATCTGATGGATTCTCTACTTCTCTGTAATAAATTATTGTTAAAGCTCATTCTTCTATCTACTTCATGCTACTCAGATAACGGTGTTATTAGACGGAAAGTAAGACAATACTCAAAGCTAAACCGACATGAAATGTTTTAAAATTTGGATGCTATGGGATTAAAATCCTTTTCTTTGCGAGGCCAGAAGTTTCGAAAACTTTTAAGTATTTTAAAACTGAAAACAATAAGAGGAATATCTGGAAATTTACCAACTCCACGATAAAAAGCATAAATTGTGTGTTTTAAAAAGATCTTCATTATTGTTTAAGTAAGTTTTTGCCCAGCTTTTACGATTTACCTGTTATTCAAAATTCAGGAAAATTCAATTAGAACAAAGAGGTCTTTAGAGGCTATTTGCATGTAAAGTTTAGTTCGACTTTTCCTGAAAATTTTTGTGTCGCATCCTTGAAGTATATGAACTTAAATGTCAAGTTTGGTATTTAATGGACGCTTCGTTTTTGGGCTATGCTGTCCTCACACACACACACACACACACACACACACACACACACTCACAGCCACACTCACGGACATTTTTCTGAATGTTTTTGTTTTTGTTTTTTTTTTTGGATTTTCAGGGGGTTCCAAAACATATATGTCAGTATTGAATTTTGGGTGTAATACAATATCTTTTCTATAAACTATGTACATACTACGTGTAGAGAAAGTAATAAGTATCGCATTTAAATACAAATCTAAACTGTGACAATATTCCTAACTTGAAGAAATTATGATGGGCCCGTGAAAATGAAGAGGAAATCCCATATGGCAGCTGCATAAAATATGTCAAACATCCCTAGGGTCTATAATTAGTGAATCTCCTGTAGCAAATCACCTGACTTTCCAATAAGTGATTCCCAAATATGTTTTTCAAAAATGATAGAAAGCGATTAGATAGTTCAATTTGATAATTTTCAAATACAACAATAGTGGATCCAGTATGTTGTGATTTTCACAACCTCAGGCTTATTAAACATGCCATACTGATTTTCCGTTACAGTACCCAAAGAAAAACGAACACGTTTTATCTTTAACAAAAGACTGTTGAGTAAGCTAAAATGTAACTTATTCTTGGAAACATTTTATAGTAAAATAAAAACTCCTACACGTAAAGAATTTAATTTCTGTTTCTGAAGCAAAAATTATGTTGGACACTATGAAATGTATGGAGAAGCTCGCCAGTTATACAGGAAAATGAATTGGTTAATTTGACTCTGAAGAATAAAAAAGTTGTGTTTCTGTAAAGATAAGAGGTTTTAGTTTTTAGTAATTTAGTGTTTAAATGGGAATAAGCAGTTAGATTTGAAAAGTGTATTATAATGCTGATTTGTTTATGTTAATGTATTTAAAAAATATTGAACTCAGTGATACTTTGTTAACTTTCACACGGTGGTAGTACATATTTAAAATTCAAATTCATTGACATTAATAATAAGAAATGGCATCATAAAATACACGTATTATATTCAAAAGTTGGTGATGTAATGCAAGGAATATGCAAACATTATTTTCCAACTCAGTTTACTTTGTCTAGCACAAATGTACACTGCGCATAGATGTAGAGAAGGTATTGCATCCACACAAATTTCGATACCAAGATTTCACTGGAAATACAAGTTATAGGGTTCCATAAATAAAACAAAAGTAGTTTTGGTAAAAGGTCCCTGTGTGAGAGAGAGAGAGAGAGAAGAAAGAGAGAGTGTGTGTGTGAGAGTGTGTGTGAGAGTGTGTGTGTGTGTGTCTGTGAATACGGTAGCTCAAAAATGAAAACTCGGTTGATTACCAAAGTTGGTAATTCAACTTAGTATCTTACAAGAATGCTACACGGAGATTTTCAGGAAAATTCCCTCACCCCAAACTACCCTTTAGGTGGAATATTTTCCGAAATAACATTTAGGATTTTCTAAAAGTTGGCTCTAATAATTTTGATTAATATGCCGTATATTAAAGATATTTATTAAACAATAAAATGTATATCTTGAATTTTTTAGGAATAGCCTCTGAAGATCTCTTCATTTTGGATTGAGTATTTTAGTACTTATTTCCTTCTGTCTTAAAGCACTGTACAGATATTTGACGTCATTTGATATGAACTTGTATAATTACATATTTTGTCAATTAAGATCACATTTATAATTCACACGTTTTAAAATCTAAGAATTCTTGCACTGAATACGAAAGATTTACAACCAATAATATACATGCTGTTTTAAAACGACACCAAACGAAGATAGCAGTCGATTAGCTTACACTTTGACTTGTCCGAAACTTGATGTTGCAACTTTCAAACTCTTCCATTTAAAGGTCTATGTATTTAAAAGTCGCACACATTTGGGATTAGGCAGCGAAGGAACAACGGTTGTCTACGCTACGTAAACAACCTCAGAACGTGCTATACGAAACACATAACAAGACCCACATGTTACATTTTCCATTACTAAGGTGACCTGTGCCGCGCCGGCGCGTCTATCAAACCACCTCTACACCACGCGACTGGAACCTTCGCTACCAACTGGCATCTCTCTTGGAGTGGGCCAGGCATGTGTCATTTGGTTATATACGACTTCCTAATCCATGGTGATTTTATAGCAGTTTTCGTGTGTGTCGGATTTAGAGCTGAAAATTAATTATATTCACGTATCACGTACGGTATGACCAACAAGAACCACATCTTCGTTTGGTGTCGTTTTGAAACACCTTGTATATATGGTCAGGACTTAGGCATTTAATTTATTCTGTCAGCTTATTGTATATTTTGAAACCTAAATACCTACATATACCTATTTAAGTTTTTGACACTCTAAAGTAAGGAATATTTACATTTGATGTTATCCTTGTATTATAATTATGCTTCTTAATGTTAGGCTTTCAGAAGATTTGTGTACATAAATAAAACATCTTTGCAAAAACTATAAACAGTAAAGATAGACTAAAACGTATTTCACAAAAAGTGTAGATCTCGTGAAAATACACAATTTATTTCATACATTTTTTCGTAGAGTTGAAAATTTCGAAGATGATATTGTTATGGGTTTCAATTCTAAAATACGTTATTTTTCTCATACAGGAATTTATTAACTCCTGGCCATGTATCGATTTGGGATTATATGATCGTTTCTACTTACAGGGAACTAACTAATAAAGTATCTTAGCTAATGTTTACCTCCGATTAACATGAAGTAGATAGAAGTATAGCTATTTAACAATAACTGGTTAAAGAAATATAGAAAACGTCATGTGACTGCAACAATATCAGTTGTTTTATTTCATAATATTGCAAATACCTTTGCAAAGTATTTTAATAAGAAAAAAATACTGAATTACTGAACGTTTTTAGGAAATCAAACAAAGTTTAACTTTAAAAAATTAAGATGATTTTTATTTTATTTCTATGATGTTTATTACTTTATCTATGCGTGCTATGTACATAGTGTATAGAGAAGGTATTGCACTCCACCCAAAAATTTGATACCAGCATTTCACCCGGAATATTTGTTTTAAGGTCCGTGTATCAAAAAAGGGCATTTTCACAAACAAGTCCATGCGCGCGCGTTTGTGTGTCTGTGAACACGATAACTCAAAAGCGAAATGCCGGTAAAATACCAAACTTGGTATTTAATTTTAATATCTTCCGGGAATGCGACACGAAAGATTATGAGAAAAATCCCCCCTTTCCAAACTACCCTTCATATGGAGAAAATTTCGAACATTTTGATTTTCTCAAAAATGGCTCTAACGGTTTTGATTAAAATATCATATATTAAAGATATTTACCTCACAAATAAAGTGTATATCTTGAATTTTCTGGGAATAGCCTCTGGAGACTACTTTATTCTGGATGAATTTTAAGGAATATTGCATAACCGTAAGAAATGGAGAAAAACTTACCACACAAAAAATGTAGATCACTTTAAAACGCACAATTTATGTTAAATGTATTTTTAGGGTCGTTTTGACTGCAAGGTCTTATCATGACCGATCATTAAAATATATTACATATCAATTTACAATTACACAATCTTAAAGTTATGTTAACATTTATAACACATTTACAATAAATCAGATATGTTTCAATGCATTAGAAACTATAGAGTCTTCTTCAGTATGGTGGGAGACTGTAAATGACTGGTTTTGTACCTCTGCTATGCAGTGGGCAGTCTATAAGGATGTGATAAATGGGTAGAGGTCTGTCACAGCTCGTACAGTTTGGAGGTTGGTCCTTAGTCAGAAGATAACAATGCGTCAGTTTGGAGTGACCAATTCTGAGCTGAGTGATGATTACTTGATCTCTTCTTTTGGGAGTTCGGGAATGTCGCAAAGGTTTTGGTGCAGCCAGAACAAGTTTCTTGGAGTTTGCTGTTGGTTGATCACAATCGTAATCTCCATTTTTGCATATACAAGTGCTTGATGAGTTTGATGACACTTTGGTGTGGAGAGGCAATTGACGAATCACTGAACATCTTTTCAAAATATTCCCCTTTAACATCAAATCATTTTTGCATTCGATGGTTCCAGTCCTTAAAGTAATGATTCCAAACTTCCTAAAGCATTTCAGAAATCAGGCATTTATAATGTTTCATGCAGCATCTCATGATGAAAATTTGTTTCCCTTGTGTTTTATTTGTAATTTTTGGAAACAAAAATAAATCATAAGCTGCTAGGTCAATGCTGTACAGTGAGTCGCTGCTGCTGATCTTTAAGACATCCAGATACTCAGGTATTAGTTTTGCTGTATGCGACGATGTGTAGTCATGATGCAAAATTAGTTTTCCTTTTGGGCGTTTTCTTCACAAACTTTTTTAATAATTTGCGTTAAGCAGACATTTGTGTACAAATAGAAATAACGGTACATCTTTCATATAATTCTATAGAAGTACGGTGCCCCATTTTAGAAGAACAACCACATTTCTGCAAACACTGTGAATTTTTCGCCATTTTGTAGATTTAGATTCTGTTCTAATGATTTATCCAGCGAATTGACTTCTTTACAGCATCATAATAATAAATCCAAAATTTTCATCATAAATAGTATTCCAAATCAATTTTTAAGTTTCACTTTGGAACTTTCCCAGGGTTTTCTGCTCTCATTTATGCATTGCTGTTTTTGATTGGGAGTCAATTTAATCTGAATCCATCGGTTACAAAGTCGTTGATTTAAAATGTTTCGTTTTTGACACTTATCAATGTCTAATGTCGCCCGAATAAATGCAAAGTTTCCATCCGGCTTTTTCAAGCATTAGTCAAAAAACGACAATATTTTGTACCAGTAATAGCAATTCTCGAACACAGAGACAAAACGGAGATGTCATTGTTCGATGTACTTTGTTGTCTACTCCAAAGACAAAGATATTTTCACAATAATATAAAAACTTGGTTTCTTTTGTCTTTGCAGCAGAATACTTGGCATTCGAGAAGCAGTCATTTGGAGAATACATTAAAATAATTATTTATGTTCACATTCCCAGCTGCTTTACTATCAATTCAGGATAAATATCATATACATCCAATAGCCACAGAAATTATCGTAGCATATGATAAACATGTATATCGAATGGGTACGAGAACACATTGGTGTTGTCGGCAATGAAAGAGTAGATATTCTAGCAGAAGAAACAGCTTCCAACAGTGACAATTATAGCTACAACAAATGTTCAATATAAAAATAAAGTCGAGATACAAATACTGACAGAATATGCACGGAATTCACAGTTAGTAAATAACAACAATAGCTCAGCAACAAAAGACATACACAGTCGTCTAAAATGTAGTCTTCTTCCCTAATTTTATACTTACTCAATTTGTTTCTGGTCACTACAAATTTGGGACATACTTCCACCGGATTCATATTTTTATAGATATATGCCATTGTGAAAAGGAAGAAACAGTAGAACATTTACCTTTCAATTGCCCTCGTTTCATGGTTAGAAGATACTGCTTAAAAATCAATTGAAACAATTGCAATATGGATTTTACAAAACCATTATAAAAATTTTAGAAGAAGATGTTTATGTATTTCATATAATTTGTTCACATTTATCAAAAAGTTGTAAAATGTACCTATGTTTTCTTGTAATTATTTTTAAATTATAAAACTATAAGCATAATAGGATCATGTACAATAGGGTTTAATCTGTGAAATAAAAAATAACAGTTCTTGGAAAAACACGAAATTCATTATTAAAAGTAAACGATATTGCACCAAATTGCTGCCTTAGATTCTGAACTTCGCCAAATACACATCTAAGCCAATCTTCACATTGTTTAGTGAGAATTTAAAATGGCAAATAATCATAGCCTGAAAATTAATGTTTGGGTGAATATAAACGAGCACAACATCTTTCAATTGTCACAATTAGCATAATATTAGAAAAAATCTGATGTGTTGCATTCAAATCACTTTCACTATATCTCCATAAGGCATTTTTGTTAAAAAGTTTATTCTTGTATGTGCTTCATGTTAATCGAGATAAACATTACTTTCTTTCTTGTAAGTGGAAGGGAAATATAGGGGTAAACTAGGCTAAAACAATTGTCAAATATTTTAAAAGCTGTTGCCATATGATTGAAAATCCTCTCTTTACATGCGGCAACAGTTGGCTAAATCTTCAATGAGAAAGGTTTAAAACTGAAATCAATAACAAGAAATATCTCGGAAATGGCCAATTCTACGAGAAAATATATACAACCTAAACATGTTTTAACAATATCTACTTTTTTGTGTAGCAATTTCAGTCTTTTGGTTTTTGAGCTATTCTGCCCACCGACACACAGGCAAAAACACACACATACGGGACATGCTTCTAAAAATATTATTTTTGGATTCAGGGGGTCTCAAAACATATATTTCCGGTGAAATCTCAGTATTGAATTTAAGGATAGAATACAAAACCTTCTCTATATACTATGTACGTTGTACATATGAGTTAGAGAAAGTAAAAATGATAACGTGGTTAAAGAAACTATATTTAAATACCTGTGCCCATAATCTATACTTTGTAAATGAAAAGCAACTGCAATCAGTATACAGTTTGCATTAGTGAAGAAGCTTGTTGAATAAGTTCTTACATAATTTAGGAAAGTAGACAACAAAATGCTTGCATAGAGGAGTCGTAAAACACAAACACTAAGCTTACATAATAATGTACTTGAATGTATCGCGTAATGTTTGTTGACAGCACAACTTCAGTATCGCAAACAAAACAGAAATTGCTTTGAAGCGCAGCGAATTAAACGTGCAAGCGAATTACTTCATAAATAAAGAGCAATGTTTATATAAGAAAGAGCAATCAAAGGAGCAGCAGAAGAAGCAATTGGAAGAAGAAATAAATATAGAAGAAAAATTGGCTTAAGAATATGGAATGAAGAAATTAAACAAGCTATTGACAACAAAAAAGCAGCGTATAAAAGGTTTCTACAAAATAAAACTGAAGAGTCAAGACAAAATTATAAAGAAAAAAGAAACATCGCAAAAGCAATTACAAGAAGAGGACATCAGAATTCATGGGAGAATTTTATTAGCCAGATAGAAAACGACATACATGGCAGACAACAATTTGCCTATAAAGTGATTAAGACGTTAACAAAACAAGAGAAAGACAAAGTGAGAATAAACAATATATCTGAAGAAGAATGGTTGAAATATTATAAGGAACTATGGTATAAATTAGAGGAAAATGGAAAGTCAATAGAGGATCAAGTAATAGTTAAAACATCTATAGATTTAATCACCGAAGAAGAATTACAATTAACTTTACAAAACATGCAAAATAGAAAGGCTCCAGGACCAGATGGAATAAATGCAGAATTAATAAAGTATGGAGGAGATAAATTAAATGTAAGACTGCTTAATTTTATCAACAAATGTTGGAAAACGAATAGAATTCCTAAATGCTGGTACGATGCACACGTTATCAATATATTTAAAAAGGGCAAAAGAAATGTATGTAGTAATTACAGAGGTATAAGTCTCCTGAACACAGGCTATAAGCTGTATACAAAAATCATAAACAAACGTCTAAGTATAATTACAGAACCGTTATTATTAGAAAACCAAATGGGATTTAGAAAAGGACGATCCTGCACCGATAATATATTTTCTATTAACCAAATTATTGAAAAGAGAAGAGAATATAATTTAGAAACACATATAGCTTTTGTAGATTTAGAAAAAGCTTTTGATAAGGTAAGCAGAACTAGACTCTGGCATGTATTAGATAAAAAAGGATACCCAAAACAATTGATAGATGTACTCAGGAATATATACCAAGAAACAAAAATAAAAATAGTTTTAGGAAATGGACGATTATCACAAGATATGATAATTAATAATGGTTTAAGACAAGGATGTAGTTTATCTCCGCTTTTATTTAATATCTATATGGATGATATTCTCAGAAAATTAAAAGATGAAATACCATTAGGAATAAAAATAAATAAAGATAATGCCTTAAATATGCTACTCTTTGCAGATGACATGATGTTAATACAAGACCGAGAAGATAAGCTGCAAATAAGTATGTACAAGCTACAAAAATTGATCCAGGATTATGGTTTAAGTATATCAATAGAAAAATCAAAGATAATGGCATTTATAGGAAAACATATAAAAAGATCAAAGATAGTGTTAAGCAATAAAGTGTTAGAACAGGTGATAAAATTTAACTACTTGGGTTGTAATGTAACCTTTAAGACAAACAATGAAGAAATAAATAATAAAGTGAGTAAGTTCCAATATATTTGTGGAGTAATAGCTCGTACCTTGAAAAGGAAAACCCGAAAAGATACAAACCTAAAGTTCTATAAGACAATGGCTGTTCCAGTTTTACTGTATGGTTCGGAGACATGGACTCTTAAAAAGAAAGATTGGAGCCAAATACAAGCGGCAGAAATGAAATATCTCCGAGCAGTAAAAGGTTGCACCAGACAAGATCATATTAGAAATGAAGACATAAGGAAAGAATTAGACATTTTTTGCTTAAAAGAAAGGATACAAATAAATAGAGAAAAATGGGAAAGCCATTTACAAAGAATGGATAACTCTCGCATTCCATTTCAGTCATACAAATATAAACCTCTAGGCTACAGAACGATAGGAAGACCAGTTAAAAGATGGGAAGAAATATGAGGCCGGAACAGGAGAATCCTCCTAATCCATGAAGAGTTGATGATGATGATGATGTTTATATAAGAACAATACGCGTTTTAAAAGTGAAAAAACAAATATGTATATGCGACTTGCATTCATTGCGAAAAGAAATTTTAATAAGAATTGTTTAGAGTGCTGTTAGGAAAGCATAAGCTAAAAATGTGCAATATCATTGATTTAGGCTTAAATAGTTCATTTATGTATGATAAATGTCGCCTGAAATGAATTTAAATATTTTTGCTGAAATTGCACAGTAGTATATAGAAGATTATAGTGTCAATTGTTTAAGAAACATTGGCCTGATAGTTTACTTTTTGAAGGAAGTCACAAGAAACAAAAGGATGCATAAAACCATAAGAAAATAAAATAAAGCTATTAAACACATATTATATATTTAAAGCAGTACCATTTATTAGCTGCTTTCAAGTGGAATCCTGTGTCTTATCCTGGTAAGCATTGTCTTTTTTTAAACAAAATCTGATGTTTCAGTCACATGATTTTCTCTACCTATTCTACAAATAAACTTCTTACAAATATTCTTCTTCCTTTTACAACATGCTAATCCAGATAAGCATTAGCATAATGTCCCAATTATTAGTTCGTTATAAATAGAAGGGAACTAAATGATGCACTATGCTAAAGCATAAAAGTTAGGTATTTTAAAATTTAAACCAATAACAAAGAATATCTCGGAAACGGTTACCTCCACAACAAAATATGTAAAGGACATAAATTGTGGGCTTTGACTTTTTTTGTGTAGCAAGTTTTATCTCTTACGACTTACCAGTTATGCAAAAGTCATTCAGAAAGAATAGGACTTCAGAGGCTATACCTGGTAAATCGAGGTATAAATTTTATTTAACATGTACGGTATTTTAATGAAAATCATTGTTTCTTCTGAGAAAATGAAATTTTTTGAAATTTTTTTCCAGACAAAGGGTATTTTGGGGTAAGGAAATTTATTTAAAATTTTCGTGTCGCATCCTTGGGATATACTGAACATAAATACCAAGTTTGGTACTTAATGGACTTTTTGTTTTGACCATGATGTCCACTGACACACACCACACACACACACACACACACACACACACACACACTGACTTTTTATTTTTTTCTAAAAATACATTTCTGGATTCAGAGGGTATCAAAACATACAGGTTCATGTGAAATCTCGGTTTTGAATTTTTGGGTAGAATAAAATACCTTCTCTATCTACATGTATGTACATATTCGCTAGAGAAAGTAAAAAAGATATCCGTGAACTTAATGGTGGAACATGGTGAAAATTAATATTTTATGATAAAGCAAGTACTAAATTTTGCTTTAAAACAAAAAGTTAGCATGAAAATTTTCTCAAATTCGTAACATTTAGTCATGGGCATCCTGAACTAGGTAGACACACCGCGACGGGTTTGATCGGATCTCCTCGTGGTTAGATGTGTGGTGAACAGTTAGCCTTCTAGGTCTTATTCCTGTACCACCATCTTACTTCATCACATGTTCACAGGGATCTTGGTGCATAGCAACAGAATCTCTGCAGAAGACATTAACACCTCTGTGGCGCTTGACAATACCTAAATAGGGGCAGATGGTTAAACACTTTTAAGTGGTTGTGTTTCCACTCAGAGGTCAGCTCATTAATAAACAGCTGAGTGGCATTATCACTGAAAACGTAATTTTTGGAACATATACAATTATGACAAATTAGAATTATAGTAATAAGAAGACACAAACCCATGGAGAATATCCCTTGAGCATAAATCTGTATTTTTTATTCCCAATTTCCAAAAGTTTAACCAGAAAGTGTAGAGAATAGTACTTTATAAGGTGGAAGACAGAATTATTGTTAAGAAGCCTATTCTTCTCTCTACTTCATGCTAATCAGGATGAGCATTAGCAAAAACGGTTTTATTACTAAGTTCTTTATACTGTAAAGTAAAAATAATCTGACGTGTTCCATTCACATGACTTGCTCTACATCTCTGCAACAAATTATTCTGAAAAAGCTTATACTTCTATTTACTTCAAGCTAATCAGAAAAAATTAGCAGAAATAGTCTTATTACTTGCTTCCTTGTAAGTAGAAACCAAATAAGAGAGTATCAACAATTATTCTGAAAAAGCTTATACTTCTATTTACTTCAAGCTAATCAGAAAAAATTAGCAGAAATAGTCTTATTACTTTCTTCCTTGTAAGTAGAAACCAAATAAGGGAGTATCATAGGTTAAAGTGATAGTCAAAATCTGGTTGCCATGTCACTGAAGTTCCTTTGTTTGTATGGGTAGCAGTTGACAAATTCCTCTATGAGAAAAGTATAAGCTTTTCATAGCAGAAACCAAAAACAAGGAACGTCTAAAAAACGATGAACTCCACGAAAAAATGTATATAACATAAATTGTGTGCTTTAACGTGCTCTAAATTTTTTGTGTAGTAAGTTTTTGTCCATCTCTTACGGATTAGCAGATATTCAAAATTCCGTAAAATTCATCCAGAGTAAATTAGTGTTCAGAGGCTATTCCCAGAAAATTCAAGATATACTTATCATTTGTGAGGTAAATGTCTTTAATGTACGATATTTTAATCAAAATCGTTAAAGCCATTTTTGAGAAACTCGAAATTTTCGAAAAAAGTTCCATATAAAGGGTAGTTGGGGTGGGGGGATTTTTCTCAACATCTTCGTGCCGCATCCCCGGAAGATACTAAACTTAAATACCAAGTTTGGTATGTTACAGACTTTTCGTTTTTGAGTTATCGTGTTCACAGATACACGGACAAACTGACACACGGACACAGGGGCACACACACACACATGGATCTTTTTGTGAAAATGCTTTTTTTGGATACAGGGGACCCTAAAACATATATTTCAGGTGAAATCTCGGTATCGAATCTTTGGGTGGAATACAATACTTCTCTATCCCTATGTAAATTGTACATACGGGGTAGAGAAACTAATAAGGGGAATACTAGGCTAAACCGATAGTCAAATGCTTTAAAATGTGGTTGCTATGGTATTGAAATCTGATTCTTTGCGTGAACAGGTGACGACAAGTTCCCGTATGAGAAAAATATAAGTATTTTAAAAGGTGAAATCAATATTAAGGTACATCTTAAAAACGTACACGTCCAGAAAAATTATGCATATAATATAAATTGTGTGTTTTATTGAGCTGTCCATGTTTTGTGTAGTAAGTATTTGTCTGTCTCTCACGGTTTACCAGTTATGCAAAATTTCGCAAATTCATCCAGAATAAACATGACTTCAGAGGCCAATCCTAGAAAATCGAAGATATACGATTTATTTGTTATATGAATACATGTAATATACGATCTTTTAATCAAAATCGTTAGAACCATTCATGAGAAAATCAATATTTTAGAAACATTTTACATGTAAAGGATAATTGAGGGGGATTTTTTTGAAAATTTCCTAGTCGCATCCTTGGAAGATAATGAACTTTTATACCAAGTTTTGTATTTAACGAAGTTTTCGTTTTTGAGTTATGCTGTCCAAACACACACATGGGCCGCACCGTGGCCGAGTGGTTAGACCACTCACCTCTCACCTAAACGGTCCGGGTTCGATCCCAAGCGCCCGCATGTGAGATTTGTGGTGGGTTTTCTCCGGTTTCCCCCGCATTCCACCGGTACTCCATTTTCATTCATGTATCATTAGTGTCACCGCCTGTGGTGCCATAAGTAGTTAAAGCGGGCGTTAAGCAGTACCAAAAAAAAAAAAAACACACACACACACGGTCGTACCATTCTCTAGAAAAGCTTTTTTTGGATTCAGGGGGTTCCAAAACATGTTTTTCCGGTGAAATCTCGATATCGAATTTTTGGGTGGAATACAATTCCTTTTCTATACACTATGTACATAGTGCGGTGTAGAGAAAGTGGAAGTACAATACGGTAAGAGCTTGGCAACTGAAAGAAATCACCAGTCAGACTGGTAAGTCCAAAAGGTTTAGCTTGGGACGTCCCGAATAAAGGCCAAGGAAGTTACCACTGAGCTATTGCTGGTTTACTCTGGTTATATAGATCGAGAACTATTGGAGAATTTGGGTAGTTGTGTTATTTTGAAGGTTCCTAATGAAGGGTATTTAGAGATGTGGAATAAATTAAATGGCGATCATAGAAGTTACCCTTGAACTATTGCTGGTTTATTCTGATTATATAGATCAAGAACTATTGGAGAATTTGGGTAGTTGTGTTATTTTGAAGGTTTTCCTAATGAAGGGTATTTAGAGATGTGGAATAAATTAAATGGCGATCATAGAAGTTACCCTTGAACTATTGCTGGTTTATTCTGATTATATAGATCAAGAACTATTGGAGAATTTGGGTAGTTGTGTTATTTTGAAGGTTTTCCTAATGAAGGGTATTTAGAGATGTGGAATAAATTAAATGGCGATCATAGAAGTTACCCTTGAACTATTGCTGGTTTATTCTGATTATATAGATCAAGAACTATTGAAGAATTTGGGTAGTTGTGTTATTTTGAAGATTCCTAATGAAGGGTATTTAGAGATGTGGAATAAATTAAATGGCGATCATAGAAGTTACCCTTGAACTATTGCTGGTTTATTCTGATTATATAGATCAAGAACTATTGGAAAAGTTGGGCGGTTGTATAATCTGGAAGGTTCCAAAGAGTACTTAGAGATACAGAGCAAATAAAATGCAGGCCTTAGAAGTTACCCCTGAGCTATTGCTGGTTTATTCTGGTTATGTAGATCAAGAACAATTGGACAAGTTGTGTAATCTTGAAGGTTCCTAAGGGTATTTACAGATGCGGAGTAAATTATATGTGGAGATGAAAAACGGCAAACATCTGAAGCGATATTGTTTGACTGTATACAGCTTACGCAACACGAGGGCCATCTAGAAAGTAAGAAACTATCTGATATAACTAAATAGTAACAAAAGATATCAACAAAACTCTATTTACAAAGTTACAGTACCTTATTCTATTTCTCAATATAAACTCCATTCTGTCAAGACATGTATTGTCCGTAGTGCCATTTTTGCAATGCAGATGATACTTTTCTACCGCCAATGAAATTATTATTACTATTTTTTCAATGCTCAAAAGGTTCAGCAATTCGAATTTTATAGGCAAATAACCCAAGAGTATGGTGATAATGCAATGAAAGAGTTATTCAGTCAGTAAATGGCGCTTAATTTACGAGTAATCAAGGAAAAACCAGCATGTAAGATAAAGACCGGATTAGAAGTTCATGGATATTGAAGACAAATATTGATAAAATAATTCAGAAAAACCGATGTTTCACTTTAGATGCCATACACGTCTTACTGGATGAATAAGATTTCCCAACCAATGAAGATCTGTAAGTAGCGTTGACATCTTTAGCGGTGGAAGAGTATAAAATCAGCATTGAAAAACCGGTACCACATGACAAAAAAATCTTGATAGCAAAGATGATTACGTTTGGAATTAGAGTAAGCTGCTACAACTTTGTAAATAAAGTTTTGTCTTGATATCTTTCATCATTATATATTTAGTTTTACCAAATCATTCGTTACTTTCCGGAAATCGATATGACTTCATGACTTTTTTCCATCTATTCTGGACACAAGGTGTTCCTGAAAAGATTTTTCTTTTATCTAAATAGTACTAATCGAGGTAAATAATACCAGAAATGTTCTTATTATTTAGTTCCTTATAACTAGAAGGGAAACAGGGGAATAGACTAAGCTAAACCGATTGATAAATATTTTATAAACTGTCGCTATATGGTTTTAATTAAACATTCGATTCTCTTTCCATGGCTAGGACTAAAATAAAAGAGATATGAAGTGGATGAAGCCTTTACATGTGAGGAAATATTAATTTATTTAAAATTGAAACGAATAACAGGAATATCTTTGAAATGGTTAGCTCAACAATAAAATAATCTATGAAACATTATTAATTTTAACGAGATGCACTTATAATTTTGTGGAATAAGCTTTTGTCTATCTTTTACGGCTTACCAGTTTTACAGAAATCATTCAGAATAAAGAGGACTTCAGGGTCTATACACAAAAAATTAAGGATATATATTTTATTTCTATGTAAACGTTTTTAATATACGGTATATAAATAAAAATTAATAGCCATTTTTGAGAAAATCAAAATGTAGCTTTGGGAATGAAATTTTCTCTAAAAATGTTTTGTCACATCCTCAGAAGATGCTCCGCAAAACATATATTCCCAGTGTATCTTGGGATAAAATTTTTGTATGGAATACAATACCTTTTCTACCTGCAATGTACATTGTACATATGTGCTAGAGGAAGTACTAAAACATCGAAATATCGCCAAATTGCGAATATTTAATGTTTCTTTATTTCATATCTTTGTTCGTTCATGTGTCATGAAAAGTAAACTTCAATGAGAAATGTGCTAAAATGAAATCTGCGTTCTATTTAGGAATATTTTGTAAATTCAAATAGAAAATTTTCAAGACCTTACGCCAGCCCAAAATTTGTTTATATTTATAAGGGTAATTATCACACTCATTTTACAGATAGAGTGGGGACCTTATCAGTGAAATTAGATCGAAAATAATAATATCCTATTAAATAGTAGGTGTAGAGAAAATATTATGATAGTAAAACATCAAGTTTTTATTTTGTTTAATATTTGAAATGCTGTTTATTTCATATATAGTCATATTTTTGCTATAATTTAAAAGTATTTATAATCGAAAGTTATTCATCTACAGTAGTCATGTAGAGTTTATAATTGTAAATCTATGTTTATCAGCTCTTTGGTTTTTTATTTACGAGGGGCGTTGTTTTTTCAACCTCCGATAGGCTATAAATAAAAACAAACTCATAGAAAACAATTATCTTATTACTAAAAGTTTTGTACACTTATTATTACTTTTCCACATAATCACCAAAAAAGATTGAGTAATTTATCGTACCAGTGCACAAGTTTGTCAATACCCGCTTCAAAAAAATGTTGCCGCCAATGATTTCAAATGAGCATTGAAGATCTTCGTACTTTACGACGTTGCGGAGAGCCATTCAAAACAAACGAAGAGCAATACTGACTTCAGGAATTGTGTTGATCCATGACAACGCTCGTCCACACAGCTGGCACAACCCATCGGCTCCTTGAACAATTTCAATGGGACATTTTCGATCATCCGCCTTACAGTCCTGACCTGGCTCCCAGCGACTTTCACCTTTTCCCTGAACTGAAGCCGTGGCTAGGAGGGCAGCACTTTCAAACCCACAAAGATCTTCAAAACAACGCCAATGCTCATTTGAAATCATTGGCGGCAACACTTTTTGAAGCAGGTGCACTGGTACGATAAATGACTCCATCTTTTCGGTGATTATGTTAAAAAGTAACCATAAGTGTGCAAAACTTTTAGTAATAAAATAATTGTGTTCTATGAACTTGTCTTTTATTTGTAGCTTATCGGAGATTGAAAAAAAAAAACGGCTTTCTTATAACACATTTTAAATACCTAAATGTTGTTCACAGATTGTTATTCACTACCTGAAGACGAAATGAAGGTTGCTAGATTTCAACCTCCACACTTGCAGAACTAGTATAAACTGTGAAATGGTAAGTTACTGGTTTTAAGTCTTATTTCCCATGCGTCAAAATAAGTCCAAAAGAGAATTTCTAGAAAAAATATCCCTCCTTATAAGTTATTACGGAAAG
The DNA here is from genome assembly GCA_030762935.1 of Hymenopus coronatus. Taxonomy (NCBI): domain Eukaryota; kingdom Metazoa; phylum Arthropoda; class Insecta; order Mantodea; family Hymenopodidae; genus Hymenopus; species Hymenopus coronatus. The sequence continues at coordinate 53,585,213 of CM060892.1, read as the reverse complement.
CCAAATAAATACACAGTTGGGTATTTATGTTCGATTAGTATTCCAAAGATGCAAGAGGCAGGTTTTCAAGAAACTCCTCCCAATCCAAACTACTCTCTATGTAGAATAATTTTCAGTATTCCCGTTCTCACAAAAATGGTTGTATGATTTTAATTAAAATTTCAAAATTTAAATTTATTTACAGGAAAAATCAAGAGTGTATGTTGAAATTAACTGAAATAGCTTTCAAACCCATTTTACTGGAGAGGAATAGCGGTTAAATGCAAGACATATAAATTATAGCTACTCTTTAATGCTTTTCGAGGTGATTGACATGTTGTTTCTTCGATTTGCTCTAACATTTTTTTTTACTATCAATTAAAAATTTTGTGTTCACCCAACATTAATTTGACTAAAGAAATGTCAGGGTTGACATAAAATAATGTAAACATCCATAAATACAAAGAGGTTAAACTTGTAACCAAGTTCTGTTTTTAAATGTAAGTTACTGGAGCTATAACAAAGCATTAGAGGTGAACATATACTACACTCAGCAAGAAAACATTCAGTTCGACGCGATCTCATTCGCATTATGCAAAGTAAAAAAACAAAGTTGTGCAGAAGAAAAGTAGTAATGCAAAAAAGAAAAGGAAAACAGGCAGCAGCAGAGGACAAGAAAAGGCAAGTTGAGGATCTAACCCACCAACTTGGTGGATTTTAATATCAGCTTCCTTCTCACTATTAGTATTTTCAGCATTTTTCCTTCTGTAAAATGTTCCTTACGGATCAGTTTTTCTGTTACAAAAATAAAATTACTATTCACAGAGGCACAATGAATAATAATTTCCCTAGGTTTTACTGTCAAAACTTCTTAAGCATATGTTTTCAATTTTCAACCTCAAACATTATATTTCTTATGACGAAAAAAAAAAGTCAGTCATAACTTAAAACATTTTTGATCCTAAACCAAAGAAGGCACAAAGAAACCCAGGGTAGTTTAAAAAATGCAGATGTATTTTGAACCTGGGGTTAGAATATTAAAAATCATATTTTTTTTTTTTTTTGTTTCAGGGTCTTTTTAGTGATGTGAAAAAAGTAAACAAATTTGACCATAACTTCCAAACATTTAGAGCAAAATGGATGAAGTTAGTACTGTAACTCATTCTCATTACATAAATATCTATGGTATGGAATTTTCAACATTCAGTCAAACATGTTCTTAAACAATGCAATGATTGGCTTAGAAATACATTTGTCGAAGAAGCCCTATCTGTGGCATTCAAAGGTAAGAAGTTATAATTTGGTATAGCGAATTCAAAAGCGTCCGATTGTTTCTTGTTGATGAACTTAATGAAGAACCCTCAAGAGCGTCTGTTTTACTGACGAAAATATTTCTATTGGTTGAGTAATGCTTGATTCTTATGAATCTCTGCTGGCGATTTTTGGCATTGATATTAGTCAAATGCAAAACATTTTATATTAGCTGTTAGACGTGAGAAAGCTTTGTTGTCGATGGTTTACCCTTAAACTGATTGCAGATCAAAAACAATAAAGCACTGACTGGTGAAGAAAGACTCCGGAAACATTTCAAGGTGGCTCTTCAAATTTGGTTGGAATATCGCGTCTAGTGTGAAATCTATTTTGCTCATATTTCTATTCATTTATGAGGAGGTGAAAAATTTGGAAACATAGTATTAAACTCCTCTATGAGTTTTGGTAAATTCTTTTTTTCTTTATTTTTTGTAGGGTATTTGCCATGCGTGCTTAATATATGAAGATAAATAAATATCCTTATTTAGTTGAAATTATGTAAGAAGCAAATTAATTGTAACAAGCACATGATCTTAGTAGGGTAGAAACGTTCCTGCGCCTTTGCTTATAATAACTTCCTCATAGATAGCCAAAAGTTGTGTCGTGTATCTTATATATATTTATCTAGTTGCAGGAAAGGCCTTTGAAACCTCAAAAAATGTGGTTTTGTAAACATCTTTATGTCTTCTCTCCTTCCTTTGATTTTATTCGTTCTTAGTTACACACATTGCAAAAATCAGTGCCGGCCATATAGTGACTTCCCTGTAAGTACCATATCTTTTATGACTACAGCTATCAATTTCAGTCGTGGCTTTCACATATCTAGTTCACTACATACTGGCGACTAGGAGAAAACATGCACTCTCTCATTCACACACACACACACGCATACACTACACTACAAATGCAAACAGTTTGAAACCAGGACTCCTGAGTACGATTCATCTCGCTTTGATCCTTTCCTTTTACTACGGAAATGCATCAGAGAGGTGAAATAGAAGCATATTCACAATATTAGGCTAAAATTAGAATACTATCTCTGTTTGTGTATTGCTCTTTCTTATTTTTCTGAGAACATTTGTACAACTAGTCAGAGAATCTCTTGTATTTACCTAGAATATTAGCTATCTCTGTATCTATACTAATACTTAAAGGAGACAAAATTATGTGTGCGTGTGTGTGGAGTGCGTTGTATATTGGGTAAGCTCAAAAACTATTAAACACTTTTGACAATTCTTTCAACTTTGAAACACCCTATTCGTACCAGTTTTTCACAATTTACATATTATTTTAAAAAAATCTGATCTGCTCCATTCACATCACTTTCTCTATTGTTGTGTATAAATATTATTATTATTACTTTCTCTACACGTACTATATACATAGTGTATAGAGAAGGTATTGTATTGCACCCAAAATTCGATACCGAGAGGAAATGTACGTTTAGGATCAGCCTGAATTCAAAAAACGCATTTTTACAAAAAGGTCCATGGGTATATGCGTCTGTGGGTGTGTGCATAGCTTAAAAACGAAAAGAGCGTTGAATACCAAACTTGGTATTTAAGCTTGACATCTTCCAAGAATGCGACACAAAGATTTTCAAGAAAATCCCCCTACCCCCAACTACCCTTTACATGGAACATTATTCGAAAATTTTGATTTTCTTAAAAATTGCTGTAACGATTTTGATTAAAATGTCAAATATTAAAGAAATTTACTTGGCAAATAGAATGTATATCTTGAATTTTCCGGTAATAGCCTCTGAAGACTACTTTATTCTGGATGAATTTTACGGAAATTTGCATAACTGCTAAACAGTAAGACATGGACAAAAACTTATCACACACAAAATGTAGAGGACATTAAAACATACAATTTATTTCATACATTTTTTTCGTGGAGTTGATCGTTTTTTAGATATTCCTTGTTTTTAGTTTCAGCTTTGGAAAGCTTATACTTTTCTCATACGGAATTTAGCAACGTCTGTCCATACAAAAAAAGGAACTTCAGTCACATAGCAACCAGCTTTTGACTGTCACTTTAACCTATGGTAATCCCTTATTTGCTTTTTACTTGCAAGGAAGCAAGTAATAAGACCATTTCTGCTAATTTTTCTAAATTAGCAGGAAGTAAATAGAAAAATAAACTTTTTAACAATAATGTGTTGCAGAGATGTAGATAAGCTTATGAGAATGGAGCACGTCAGATTTTTTTTCTACATCATGCTAATCGGTATAATCTTTACCAGGAATTGTCTTATTACTTAGTTCCTTATAAATAGAAGGATAATGAGCAAATGCACTACGCTAAGCTTAATTGCAAGTATTGCGGATTTTTAATCACTTTTAGCTCCAAAAAGTAAATGGAGATGTATATCTATACTCTGACAAAAGCATAAACTAATCTTGCACTCAATCGCTATTTTGAACTGGACTAACTACTTGAAGATGTAACGTTTTACGCTTACACTACAGAGGCCTCTAAAACTTATAATCAAACTTTCAAATACAAAACTATGTATTCTTGCCTTATTTTCAATCTCTTATGCAGAAATGTATACTGTTTAAGCCATGTTATCGAAATAATGCCACAACAATTACAATAAACATATTGTTATTTCTCTGCACAGTACCTGGTGCATAGATAGACAAGGTATTGCACTCCACCAAAACTTCGATAGTTAAATTTCACTGCAAATACACCTCTTAGGGTGCCCTGTAACAAAAATAGCATTTTTAGAAAAAGGTCGGTGTGTGCGCGTTTGTGCGTAAGCGTGTGTGTCCGTATGTCTGTGGTCACAATAACTCAAAAACAACAAGGAACTAAGGAACTAAGTGATAACGATAGGGAACTAATATAACCAATTTAATAATGTTTATTGCATATAGATGTAGATATAAGAATAATCTTTTGTTTGCAGAATAGGTAGAGAATGCCATGTGAATGGAACACGTGAGATTTTTCTGGTTGGAACACTTTGTGTTTGTTTTCCGGTGTAAAGAACGTCGTGCCCTATAGCGCGGTTTAAAAGCCCGGCCGGTGGCGACGTCTATCTGCGTAAAAATGAGGTACCTTCTCTCCCCGGTCGTGGCTTCGTCCCTGGCTAACAACATTATTAGAATTTAATGGATACATGCTCGGTAACGGCCGTAGCTTTGTACCCGATCAAAAAGCCTTTTGTTTCTGCGGCCACTCGCACAGCCGACACACAAAGCGTTAACATTAAAAGAAATGCAAACTCTATCCAGGAAGGCTTTAAATTAATCGTTTGCTAATCAAAGGCCGTGTTGAGCATGTGGCCGTCAAACTTAGGGGCAGCATCACATAAAGCAGATGAGAGCAAGTCTGGCACAAGAGCATGGTAAGATAACACGCGCTCGCTTTCAAGACGAACTGTAGCCTAGTGTACACAACATATGATAATCGAAGTAGCAGCAGCAATATCAGTATTAGAGTGAATGTAGTAGTGACAGTAGTAGTAGAAAGAGCAGTAGTAGTAACCGTAGTAGCAGTTGTAGTATTAGTAGTGATAGTACGTAGTAGTAGTAGTAGTAGTAGTAGTAGTAGTAGTAGTAGTAGTAGTAGTAGTAGTAGTAGTAGTATGAGTAGCAGCAATAGTAGTATAAGAAGTAGAGTAGTAGTAGTAGTAATAGTAGTAATATGAGTAGCAGTAATAGTAGTATAAGTAGAGTAGTAGTAGTAGTAATATGAGTAGCAGCAACAGTAGTATAAAAAGTAGAGTAGTAGTAGTAGTAATATGAGTAGCAGCAATAGTAGTATAAGTAGTAGAATAGTAATAGTAGTAGTAATATGAGTAACAACAATAGTAGTACAAGTAGTAGTAGTAGTAGAGTAGTAGTAGTAGTAGTAGTAGTAGTAGTAGTAGTAGTAGTAGTAGTAGTAATATGAGTAGCAGCAATAGTAGTATAAGAAGTAGAGTAGTAGTAGTAGTAGTAATAGTAGTAATATGAGTAGCAGCAACAGTAGTATAAAAAGTAGAGTAGTAGTAGTAATATGAGTAGCAGCAATTGTAGTATAAGTAGTAGAATAGTAATAGTAGTAATAGTAATATGAGTAGCAGCAATAGTAGTACAAGTAGTAGTAGTAGTAGAAGCAGTAGTGGTAGTAGTAGTAATATAAGTAGCAGCAATAGTAGTATAAGAAGTAGACTAGTAGTAGTAGTAATATGAGTAGCAGCAATAGTAGTACAAGTAGTAAAGTAGTAGTAGTAGTAGTAGTAGTAGTAGTAGTAGTAGTAGTAGTAGTAGTAGTAGTAGTAGTAGAAGTAGTTATGTTTCCTATGTATTTTGCAAGTTTACTTCATTGTCAATGAATGTTAAATGACCATTTAAAGAGATTGAATTTAGTTCAGGCATCAGAAATTATGAACCTGTATTTCATAATAATTTAGCAGCTGAGAATATTTCAACGGTTGTACATTTTATCCAATGTTTAATTAGTTACACCATTTTTGACGACATTTCTTTGTTTACTATAAATTATGCTAAAGATTTCTATGTTGTTGACAATTCTGAGGATGGCATTTATGTTATTGCATAGCTATGTGGCTGAAAAGTAGATCCAAGGTTCCAATATTTGATCTGTTAAGATTGATATATATGTATGAATTTTTAAGCATTAAAATCTGGACGGAAACAAATGTTTCACTTATTAGTGGACTGTGTTAGCGATGTCGTGGGCTACAACTTCTCGTCCAGTTTGTTGGATTTGCGCACAGTACTCATTGGACTAGGCTGTTCTACTTTGAGTGCGGAACGCAAACAGCAGAATACTCACGTCTTGCGGAGAGTGCCTGCAGCATATAATACAACTCGGAATTGGGGCCAGATGTATTACGGCCGTACCCACTTAATATGTAATGACATTATGCCATAAGAAACATCTAAACTTCGAGGTCCGGCAGGAAGCACAAACACTTGACCTGTGACCTTCGCTGAGTGATATATTGCCTATCGCATGAGTGATATTACATTTCCTCTCCGGCAGGAATACGAGCACTGTTTGTGCATCCGCGTGAGTTGGAGAAGAGTTAGAACAGGTAATACACCTGCTCACCTACCGTTTCTGATATTTGACTGCTGTTTCTTACATTCTTTGAATTAACATGGTTTGAGTGGAGTTTACTTGAAGACAACTGCTTAAGAATTCCTATGTTTGGCGATTATCTAAAACTTACACGAACATTCTAATAATATTTTTCAAAGGAAAAGGATACATCCTATAACCATTTCTGGTTAGGAAGATTCCTGGGAAAAGGTTAAAACCATTAGAAATACAATATCCGCTAACATTCAAGGAGCATTAAGAGATTTTTTCATCTGTTATTAGCAATGTTGCTATCTTTACTAAATTACCATAATAAAGAGAAAGATTCACATTATTCTACAATAATTTCAGAAAGAATACAAGGGGGTAAGTTTATAAATAAACTAAACCTATACTAGAGGTTTAAAAATCCATATTACTGATATAATATTCCATCAAAATCTAAGGTAATCTAATTATCACAGTGAAAATAAAAACTACTAATAGGTAGTAGCGTCAAATACAATATCTGCAAAGAAAGTGATGAAACTCTGGAAAAATAGTAATCGAAAACCTTTTAAACCCAACAACTTTTAGTTTAATAGAACAGAATAGATTAATAGAATGCAATTATTTACTGACATTAAATTGCAAAATATTACAAATTTATGCGCTTCATGGGCTATTAGCCATTCATGTTTAATTGCAACACTTTAATGGGGAGGATAATACAAATACAAAAACAAATTACAAACTAGTAATATACACATTACATCCTTAATTCTAATGAAATATGTTGATTCTAGCCTTACGCATTTTGATTAGAAAACCGTACATACATTCAGCTGAATGCAGGCTTGCCAATAGATCCAATCATGCTAGATGGCTGTATATGGGATATATCCTCACCTCACTCTCCTTTGCGTGTGTATATATATTTTAAATTGTTTACTATGAGGGCCGTTCTTTTTCAATCTCCGATAGGCTATAAATGAAATATAAATTATTTCAAATGAGCAGTAACATTGTCTTGAAGATCTTCGTACTTTACGACGTTTGTGGAGGAATGCTGACTTCAGGAATTGTGTTGATTCATAACAACGGTCGTCCACACACTGCTGGCACAACCCATCGGCTCCTTGAACAATTTCAATGGAGCATTTTCGATCATCCGCCGTACAGTCCTGCCTTGTGCACAGGTACGATAAATGCCTCAATATTTTCGGTGATTAGTTGAAAAATAACCATAAGTGTACAAAACTTTTAATTATAAACTTGTTGTTTTATATGAACTTGTCAGCCGGTCCTCGTAAATATTAAGAAGAATATACAAGGTTACGCTTCTTGTGAAACTGTGCACAATTATCCCACACAAACAGCAATAATATTTATTTTAGGACATGTAAATATAGTAAAACACAAAGTAATTTTGAAATAATATCCATTAATCTATTCAATTGTTTACCTAATAAAATTAAGAAATTTACATTTAACAAATTTAAAAGAGACATTCGAATTAATCTGAAGAAAAATCCTCTCTGTAAGGTCTAGGAATTTTATAACATTTAATTTTTGTAAACTTTAATTGACCTTGCTGTGCATGTTTTATGTTTTTGACAATAAACATATAACTATTTTTGAAAGTCTAATTTTTCTGGTTAGCTATTTGTTATCATAAATAATATAACGAGAGCTCCAACTTTTATTGATAAATTCTCGAGCAACTTCTTGTGTTATCTGGAGAAAATTTGAAGCTCGAGTTGTATTTAGCAAAACTATTTCGTGAATAACGAATTTGACGTCTCCATTACATTTCCACATTTTCATTGCCCAGTCTTTAAATAATGTAGCAATTTCCTGAGTTGGGGTGTCTGGCAAGAGATCATGACCTAGAAGCTTACAGAATTTGCTGAACTGATTCCATAGACTCTCTCTGTTCTTTTTAGTATTCTGCGATAGACCTTTCCCCAAAACGTTTTAGAATTTCCGCCATTATATTCCGGAATATCACTGCACACTGATACTAATATTATGAGACGAACATTAGTACAGAGAAGAAACAAATGCACGTGAGTGCGATTGATTTAGAAAAACAATTGCATGTGAATGTGATAAAAAACGATTGAAGTGTAGAGATAATGAGTTCCGATTGGTTGGAAAATTTACGCGCCAATGTACTTAATTGGCCACTTCCTACGATCACGCGTCATGAACGAAATAGCCACCATAAATATATATATTTGCAGACTTCCCTGCCAGCATGATAGTGAAAAATAAAGGCTCTCTGCAAATTGTGTTCCGAAAATTATTTCAAAGTTTTCATTAAGAATTGCATCATAGATAAGGAATATTAAGGACTTATTTGCAACCTTTTAAGAAAAATAAATCTGATCTATTACACTCGGGTGACATCTCTACCTATACAGCAGCAACATAATAGAGCCTGTTTAAAGAGCCTGATGTCCCCCATTCACATACTTTTCTCTAGCTGTTTCATATTGTTATAAAATATTATTCTTTTAACTACATAATGCTAACCGAGATAAATATTAGCAGAATTGGTCTTATTACTGGCTCTTACCAGTCAGAAAGAAATTAAGGGAATACAGTAGACTAAATCTTTGAAAAACTGTTGCTAGTGATTAAAACCCTTTGTTTGTATGGGTAGGAGTTTAAGCTTTTTAAAAACGAAACCAATAATAAGGAATATCTCGGAAATGCTAATTCCACGAAAAAATGTATATGAAATAAAGTGTGTGTTTTAACGAGATCTACGGTTTCTCTGTGGAACGTTGTTGTCTATTTCTTACATTTTACAAGCTATGCCAGTCATCCAGAATGAAGGGGTCTACAGAGGCTACTCCCAGAAATGTCATTATATATATTTTATTTGTAAGTTAATATATGTTATATATGATATATTTATTAAAATAGCTAGAACCGTTTATAAGAAAATCAAACTGTTTGAAAATTTTCCACATAAAAAGTTAAGCACTAAATTTGGTATTTAACGGTATTTACGTTTTTGAGCTATGCTGTTTACAGACATACACACCTAGACATTTTTCTAAATATGTTTTTTTTTTGTGGTCTCAGGGAACTTCAAAATATAGTTGTGGTGAAATCTCGGCATCGAGGTTTTGGTGGAATAGAATGCTTTTTCTGACCATTATGTACGTTGTATGTACATACGTGCTAGAAAAAGTATAAATTATATTATTTTAAATCAGGTTAATTCAGATAACGTTTAAAAATTTTTATTACATTTTTTTCTTGTAAATACAAAGGAATAAAGTGATAGTTAAATATTTTAAAAAATGGATGCTATGTGATGGGTTTTACTATTTTGTTGACTAAGAGCAAGGAAAAGAAATAACGACATTCTATTTGAGGGAAATATAGCCAGTCATTCTAAAATTTAAACTAAAATAAGCAATATCTCGAAAATTATTAACTCTACAAAAACTGAATTAGACAATAGCTACTGTACATAAAGCAAGTAGAGGAAGTGTATGTTTAAATTTCTTGAAAAAACCATAAATGATATTCCATATTGTAATTAGCCAGTAAAAAGCAAGCAGTTGTGAGTGTATCATTGTATCTCTTAAATAATGTTTTTAGAGCTGCTTTGTAAATTTTAATACCATATTGGACATGAAACACACGTTTTGTGGCTTCCTGAATGAATAAAACAGTTGTATTTTTCATTAGAAAACCGTACATTTTTGTTTGCGTGCGTGGGTGTCAATAATGTCAGTTAATTAACACATTTAAAAGCTCCTTAATTAACCAAATAAGTGTTTAATTTTTAAGATTTCGAGAAAATTTCCGACGCTAAAATACCGCTTACATAGGAGAAATTTACTTGTGTGCTATTACATTCTCTGGTTCGCCTTCCTAGGTGTAGTGGTTACCACGCTAGTCTCTATAACCCAAGATTTCAGGTTTAAAGCTGGCGGAAGCTAGTCTCTAAAACCCAAGATTTCAGGTTTAAAGCTGGCGGAAGCTGATGCATGTTTTGGGACGCAAAAATCCTTAGCATGGCTTCCTTCGAAAGGGAAGTAAAAAATTCCGCCAGTTCACATTCGCAAGTCGTGATTTCGACCTACAATGCCATCTGTGGGCATCGAATTGACCTCTTATTATCATGGCGCACAGCGGTGAACTTAGGAAATACAAATTGAAATCCGATCACGAAAAATAGTAACGATCCCTTAGGAGCTACCAGAAATAACTAACTTCCTTACCACGTACGACGTACAAGTAGATAGACAATGTATTGAGTGTCAACCTAAAATTGGATATCAAGATTTTACGAGAAATACATATTTGAGGGCCCCTTAATAAAAATTAGAAAACGCTGCGGTGTCTGTCGATTAAATAGCAAACTTGGTATTTTAAGTTCAGCACCTTCTAAGAATGGGACATCAACTTTTTCTGGAAAATAACCCCTAAAATATTTTTTACGTGGAAGAGTTTTCGGAATATTCGATGTTCTCGAAAAAGGGCTGTAACGATTTTAATTAAATTCCTAAATCTAAGCACGAGAATATATATATAGCTAAGTCGTATTAAAACTCCTAATTTCCAGAGTATTAAGAACATTTCGTTGAAAACAGATAATGTTCCCGTTGCAAAGGGTTTAACTTATGTTACTTGCTAAATTGTTATACGGGGAATCTAAGGCCAATTCCCACTAAACTAGTGATGAGCCTAGCACTGCGGTACGACCTCTATAGCAAAAGAAACCTGAATAAATAATGTCACCTGAAGTGCAAGAATACATGCGATTGTATTAACCTAAGTTCCGCCTACATCAGACTAACCCATCATAATTCCTATATTATACATTGTAGTTTTATTAAACTTGATATACTGATCTGAGGCACACCATTTTTTCTCTCTGTCTCCTCAATTGCAATTATCCTTTCCCTTTATTAAATTCTCAGGAATGATTTACATGACTTCTAACAACCTTCTAAGCATCGCTTAGTGTGTTAAAACGCTAATTTGATGAAATGAGTTTCCTTTTTTATGGAACTTAAATCACCCTCACTACAGTGAATACGAGGTAATTGCTTCTTACAACAACTTGCCTTTACCAATGACTTCTCACATAAAAACAGATTTTGTAACAATGTTTGTATACCATTATGTCTCACTAATGATTTTCCTGAACAGAAATATTAGAATACACATTATAATAATATGTGAAATTATTTGCCGCAATTATTTGCCTATTTCTCCATTAATTCTTATATATCCCATCAACAAAATCCATAGGGGAATTTATCGAAATTGCATTTTTCAGCCATTCAGACCCCAAAAGTGTGAGTCTATGAATAGGTTAAATAAGAAACAAATGTTAGACAATATTAGCATTGGTATTTAAGCTTAGTATCTTTCTCGTATATGACATGATTTTTTTTTCATTTTGTTTAATATCATTAAATATTTTGATTAAAGTACTTACTGTATTGAAAATTAGGGGTTACGCAAAAACTTATTGGAAGGTTGTCGCAATCAGAGAGACAGAGAGAGTTCAATAGACGCGGTAGCACTCGTAGCCGGGTAAATAAAATAGCACTACCGAGAGATAACTAGATCTCGAACTTTTCCTTCTCCTCACTTTCGAACGTTCTGGAACTGTCTGGAAGATTCTATCTGCTATATGCACGAGCGTTCTCGTGAATGGGGTAGTTAGTAAGTGATGTGACATCAAGTGGGAGTCTTCATGTGAGTTTATGACGTACATTAGTGCTGTTTTAGCGAGAGATTATACATTCCTTGTGTTAGATTTCTAAGTGGAAGCTGTTTCGCGCGTATTTCAATACGTCACGAAGAAAAGTGAAGTGATGAGAGAAATTGACTAGATCACATTAGTAAAGTAATAATGCCAACTTAGCAGAGCAAACAGTTACAAGGGGACAAAATCAAAATACATTGCATATATTTTTAAATTTCTTAAAATGTATACCTTGAAAGTATATTTTTATAATTTTGTACTGCTGATAAACCATAACATGTAAGCAAAACCTCCACTGAGAATTTTAAATCTCTTTAAAATAATTTTCGTCAATAATCATTTCACTCATGCTATTGATTAGCAATCTTTTGTTTCTCGAAATATGCAAAAAGTGTGGAATTTCAAACCACTATATAATTTATTTTAAAGATTTGGTTATTGCTTCAACGTCCTTTGTATCTACAACAAAATTGTATTAAAATAAAATCTGAATAATTTCGTCTCAATTCATAGGAAATAGGTACCAAAATAAGCCTTTGTAAAAATAGATTGCAAAAGATATTAATGAACATGTAATTTTCATTACCACTTATTTGTATCAGACAAAAATTGTATGTGAAATTTTATAAATGATTTATAGGCTGTTCAATTTAGAAATACACCAGTGTATCATTGATAGGCTACTCAGTGGGCCCACCAGCGTCTAAGAGTCTAATTTATAGTTTTTTTTAAGAGAATTGGCATTATTTGGTAAAATCTGCAAGGTATTACACAAAAGCATATATATCAGAAATTATAAAATATATCAAACTATAATCTTGCTGACATGTTTAATGCTGTTCAGTAAAGGATATCTGTGAATTTTATTAATCTATTAGAATTACTTTCGATTTAATAAAAGATTCAATTACTGATAATCTTTTGCGACAAATGTATGCTTTCATATTTAAATATTGCTTCTGAAGAACGAGTAGAATTAGAGTTTTGAAGATAGATATGTGCTTAACAAAAAATGTCAAAATTCAAATTATGAGAAATAGATATTTCTAAATTTCTTTTGTAATTTTATGAAGCTTCATTGTATTATATAGATTCAGTAAAAATATTCCTGAATAGAATGGTGCGTTTGCTTATATTTTAGAGAATATCAGTGTGTTTATAACATCTAAAATATTCAAATACGATAATGAAACTCACAGAAGTAATTCATTGAACGTATTCAACATATTTGCAAAATGAAATTTGACATCTATTTTAGTTCCTAGCAAATATTATTTTAGTTAATATCTTACAAATGTGACAAAATAAATGCCTGTTTCACGTACGTGTTCTCTTTCATCGGCAATTCTTTGAGGAAAGCTCTGATGTATTGCACTTACTTTACTTTCTCTAGGCGCTCTAAAAGTAATCTTCTTATAAAAGGTTATTCTTCTCTCTACACAATGCTAATCGAGATAAACATTAGCAGAATGTTCTTGTTACTTAGTTCCACATAAGTAGGAGGGAACTATAGGAATGCGCTATGCTTTAGCAACAGTTACTTAGGCTGTCCCAGAAGGACCTGCCCTGACGTATAGATATCGGTTGATTTTCAAACACAATAGTACCAACCTTAGAAATCTTAAGTTTTAAGTTTGACGATTTTACATTGTTTAGCATTTGTTTGGCAGCCATCATTAGTGAATGCTCTCAGCGAATTTGTAAACATGGATAAAACTTGCTATCATAATGTGATACATTACTTTCATTTGAAAGGTCTTAGTCCTTCTAATATAGAAGCTGAGCTAGAGTATACTTAAGGGGAGTCTGCTCCTTTGTTTACAACAATGCAATATTTGGTGACAGAGTTTAAGCGCGGCCGTACGAGTTGCCAAGACGAACATCGCAGTGGTCGACCAAATGAGGTCACCAGTCCAGAAATTGTAAAGAAAGTCCACAAAATGATATTGGATGACCGTCGACTGAAAGTGCGCGAGCTAGCAGACATTGCATTCAAAAAGTTCTGTACATCGCATACTCACTGAAAATTTGGATATGAGTAAGTCGTGTGCAAGGTGGGTACCGCGGTTGCTCATAATAAAACAAAAACAGCGTCATGAGGATGTTTCAGTCGAGTGTTTGGCAATGTTTCACTGCAATGATTAGGTTTTTGCGTCGATTCATAACAATGGATGAAACTGGGTCTAATACTTCACACCTGAGACGAAGATACAATCAAAACAGTGGATTGGAAGGGCAGAACGGTTCCAAAGAAAGTGAAGATGGTTCCATCTGTAGGCAAGGCCCTGGCGTCAGTTTTCTGGGACGCACGCGGGATAATTTCCATTGATTATCTCAAAAGAAGAAAAAGTAATCAATGGTGAATATTATGCAAACTTGTTACAGCGTTTGAGTGATGAAATCGAGCAAAAACAGCCGCATTTGGCGAAAAAGAAAGCTTTGTTTCATCAAGTCGATGCACCAGTTCGTACGTCCATTATCGCCATGGCCAAGATAAATAAGTTGAAGTTCGAATTGCTTCCTCATGCACCCTATTCGCCAGATTTAGATCCCTTCTGTTTCCAAACTTGAAGAAATGGCTTGAAGGTAGAAAATTTGCCAACAATGAAGAGATGGAGTCTGCAGTTGATGGCTATTTTGCACACCTTGATAGTTCTCACTATAAACAGGGTATCGAAGCTATTGAACATCGCTGAGAAAAATGTATCTATTGAAACATGTGAGAAATAAAGATGTCTTCCACCCAAATTTTTGTGCTTTCTTTGTTAAGTCAGGTACTTTTGGGACAGCCATCGGAAAACTGTAAAAAGCTATCGCAAAGCGATTGTCATTGGAATTCGATTCTTTGTTTGGGCAGAAGCAAAACAAAAGAAACATAGAAAATTACCTCTCCGATAAAAGCACAAGTATTTTAAAAATGAAACCAATAACAAAGAATATTTTTAAAACGTATTTTGAAGAAAATCCCCCCACGCAAAACTATCCTTTACATAGAACATTTTTAGAATTTTTTTTTATTTTCTCAAAAATGGCGCTACCAATTTTATTAACATGCATATGTTTAAGATATTTTATGACAAACGAAATGTATATCTTGAATTTTCTGGGAACAGCCTCTGAAGACTTATTCACTCTGAATGACTTTTATATAATTGGTAAACCGTAAAATGTATACAAAAGCTTACTATTTAAAAATTTACATCTCATAGAATAGACACAATTTATGTCATATGCATTTTTTTTTTTTTTTTTTTTTGCTGAGTTAACCGTTTTCGAGATATTTCAGATTATTGGTTTAAATTTTAAGCTTCTTAAACTTTTCTCAAACGGGAAGATATATTTTTTCTCGTTTCTCGTTTGTTTGCTCATGGCAAGCAAAGAGATTGGTGTTTCAATTGTTTCACATAGCGACTGGCTTTTATAGGACGAGACCATCGCTTTAGCCTGTGCATTTTCTAAATTTCCCTTCTACTTACAAGGAAGCTAGCAGGTAATAAGATAATTCTGCTTATGTTTATCTTGATTAGCATAATATAGATAATAGATTAATGTATTGAATAAAACGTTTGTGCACCGAACAGCTAGAGGACACCGTGTGAATTGAACACATTAGATTTTTTCATTTCTACTTACATGGAACCAAGTAAGGGGGATAATTTCTGATAATGTTTATCTCGATTATCATGAAATATAAGAAAAGGCTTACTAAAAATAATTTGCTACAGAATTATAGAGGTCATTTGAATGAAACACATGAATTTTTTTTTTATTCAGGAGATTTAGATGGAGATTTTATACTGTTCCTATTAATACTATGAATCTAAGCAATGTGATGCAGGAGAAATTATCTTCGCTTAATTGTGGAATTTCGAAGTACCAGTTTGATAGATCTATGCGTTTTCAAATCGGGTTCAAAAGGTTTAAATTTCTTAGGTGCTACAATAACCAATTACATTTCTTCATCATTTCCTGCTAGTTACCGTAGCACTTCATAGAGCGCTGCTTCCATATTTCACGTGGCTATTTTTGACATAATCTGCCGCCCCTAAAGCTCCACATAGACGGATCTCGGGGACATAAATCAGACAACGGGAACAGCTACACGCCAGGTCCACAATATTTTATCTCCCACTCTCAAAACATGCAGCTAAATGAATGTCACTTCTATCGTGAGGAGGAGCACCATCTTGTTGCTTGGAGAATCTCTGAACAGCTGTCTCATGAAAAATCCCGAAAAATCGACTCTTTTATTTTAATTCCATAAAATAATTTAAATATTCCTGAATACAAACAATCTTATGTGTTACATCCCTGAAAATAAATATTATTACAAAGTTTATGCTTCAATTACTTCATTCTAATCTAGAAAAAGATATCATAAATGGTGTTACTGTTTGCTGAAACGAATAACAGAGAATATCTAAAAATGACCAACTCCACAAAAAAATGTATATTACATATATTGTGTGTTTTAACGTGTTCTACATTTTTGTGGGGTATGTTTTTGTCCATGTCTTACGGCTAAGCAGTTATGCAAAATTCCGTAAAATTCATCCAAAATAAAGTAGCCTTCAGAGGCTATTCCCAGAAAATTCAAGATATACATTTTATTTGTCAGGTAAATATTTTTAATATACGATATTTTAATCAAAATCGTTAGAGCTATTTTGCAGAAAATCAAAGTTTTCGAAAAAAGTTTCATGTAAAGGGTAGTTGGAGTTGGGGGGGGGGATTTTCTTGTGTTGAATCCTTGGAAAATATTAAACCTAAATACCTAGTTTGGTTTTTAACGGACGTTTAGTTTTAGAGCTATGCTGCCCACAGACACACACACACACACACACACACACACACACACACACACAAAGCCAGACACACATACAGATATTCTTCTAAAAATGCTGTCTTTTAGATTCAAGGTGTCTCAATATATTTATTTCCGGTGAAATCTCGGTATTGACTTTTTTAATTCATTACAATACCTTCTCTATACACTATGTACATTGTAATTGTGGAGAAAGTAAAAGGGTATAATTTAGAACCAGCTGCCATTTGTAAATGCCTTAAGGGGAGTCAAAATTCCCTCTTGTAACAATGTTAAAGTTTGACACATTATCTTGGCAACTATTAAAGATAATGGGCTAAATTTTTCAAGGTGTATTCAGTTATACCGTTGCTGTTGATTGATAAAAAATAGAATACTTTTGTTTATTAGAAAGAAAGGTAAGACTTTTTAATGAAGCTCTTAAAATTTTATTAAAAATTATAATTTTTAAATGTTTAAAAAATACCTAATCCATATACAAAAAAAAAAACCTTTTCGTTTAAATAAAGCCTATTTAGATGCAAATGTGTGATAAAAATTTCAGCCCTTGCTGTCAATTAGTCTATGAGGTAATGGGGCATTAGTAAAGACAATGTTACTTCTTCAGAAATTACTTTCAAACATAATATTAAAACGATATGCAGTCTTGTTTCTAAACTCAAGGGCTAGGAAATATAGACGGGATGCCAACAGCTAAAGTTAAACTTTGTGATCAAAATTTAAAAAAAAAAATATCTTCTTTAAAATTAATATTTACAAAGTTGTTGATATTTTACAAAGTGAGTGTACCAAAATATCATAAAAACTACTCCTTATGATTATTTTCACTAAGATTTTTAAACTATTTACAATTAGGGTATCTCTATGAAAATTATACCGTAATGAGCAAGAGATTTGAAATATTCATACGCAATTAAGACGTGAAAATGTAAAAAAAAAATACAAAAGTCCCATTTCAACTCCCCTTAAGAAAAACTATTAGAGGTAAAACTGTACTTTAATCGGTAGCAAAAAATTCAGTTCAACGAGACCACATTCGCACCAAGCAAAATACAAAACGAAGCTATGCAGAAGAAAAACAGCAATTCAAGAAGAAAAGGACGGAAAATGCAGAAGCAGATGAGTGGAAAAGAATGCTGAGAGTCCAACCTACCAACCCAGTGGATTTGAATGTGAATCATGCATTCAAATCTTTCCTTGTTTTCTCGTTATTTGATATTTTCAGAATTTTTCTTCCTGTAAAATGCACTTTAAGGAGCAGTGTTTCTGTTACGCAAATAAAATTTGTTGTAGAGGTTCATAGAGTGACAATGAATAAGAATTGCTCTAGGTTTTACTATCAGGTGCATTTAAGCATATGTTTTGAATTTTCAAACACAAATATTATATTTTATGACAAAAAAGCAGATTCGTAATTTAAAAAAAAAAAATTGGAGCTTAAACCAAAGAGAGACAGAGAAACATAAGATAATTTCAAAAAGCAGATGTATTGTGAACTTGGGGTTATATACTAGACCACAAGCTTAATATTTTTGCTGCAATAGATTTTTTTATAACGTGACAAAAACGTAAAAAGTTGATCCTAACTTTCAAATCATTAAAGGAAAATGGATGATATTTGCACTGAAGTTATCTGCATTTTACTGTACATGAGGTATACATTTCAAAAAGCTACCCTAATTTTTTTAGAATATAAAATTTTCAGGCATACATATCCTTAAAGAGACTAGGTCCTGCCCTAGTAATGTTAAGTTTGAAATATCTGATGTAGGTATCTTTTATAAGCAACTATTTTCTAGTAATATTATTTTTTTCAGAACTTAGCGTACACATTTGTGAACACTACTGAGATTTGTGAATATCTAACTTTTCTGCAAAAATATGCTTACTTTCCCTAAGAAGTGTTTAGAATAAATATTAGTTATTTCCTGCAACTCCTAAGGGTTATAGAGCATCGTTAGGATGTCTCCTTGATCGAGTTTGAATTTTTAGTTTGTGAGTTCGCCGCTATGCGCCATGGTGACGAGGCAGCAGTTTGTCGCCCACAGATGGCGCAGTAGTATGAAATCACGAATTGCGGTCGCGAAATGGCAGTTTTGCCTGGGAACCTTCTTCTTTCAAGGTATGGGGTTCTCGTTTACGAGCAAATAAAATTAAACGGGACCACCGCTTTACTTCTCATGCTAAGAATTTTTGCGACAGAAAAAAATCACCCTCCACCAGATTTGAATCTACAAAATTGGGTTTCAGGGGCTAGCACCACGGAAGCCGACTATAATAAATATAGTAATGTTTTTCTCTATCACTAAATTCTATAACGCATGTCACAGGAAATACCTGATTTGAGGCATCCTGAACCAATTAAGGGCATTTAGAAAAGTATCTCCAAAGCTACTTGTTGTGAATGTGTTTGTGCCTGTAAACAGCTACCTAAAATAAAATTTTAAGAAAATTGACATTTAAATCCAACACCTTCTAAGCATGTAATGCGAACGTTTTTAAGGAATTTCCTAACCTCAAACTACCCTTTGCATTAAAAATTTCCCGAAAATGTGGATTTGGTGAGAGTGAGTTTAATAATTATTTGTATTTATAATACCACAGGGTTAAGATATTTTCATGGCAAATGAAAATACGTACAAAAATCTTGAATTTTATGGGAATAACCCATAAAGTCTTCTTCACTGTGAATAGCTGGTAAACCGTAGAGATGGACAAAATTTTGCCACACAAAATTGTAGATCTCGTTAAAGCGCACAACCTATGTACAATCATATTTATTTTTTGTGGAGTTAACTGTTTTGGAAATATATTGTAGGTTTGAATGCTCAAATATGTAAGTATGATTTTATCAACTAGGAGATCTTCATTAATGTTTCTTCCCTCCCTTGCAGAGAACAGGAATTTAAAACCATTGCATAGCAACACACTCTCCAAAAATGTGACTATCACTTTACCAACCGTAAATTTTCCAAAAAAATGTGTAATTTTTTTTGATTAACAGAAGTAGGTAAATTTTGTAATTATATTATATAGAAAGTGAGTAGGAAAACTAAAAGTTTTTGTGGATTAAAAGAAGTAATACGTTTTTGTAATACTAGGAGGGTCATTTTTTCAACTTCCGATACGCTATAAATAAAAGCCAAGTTCATATAAAATGATTTTATTACTAAAAGTTTTGTATAGTTGTGGTTACCTTTCAACATAATCACCGAAAAGATTGAGACATTTATCGTATCTGTGCTCAATCCTTGCAATACCCGCTTCAAAAAAAGTTGCCGCCAATCATTTCAAATGAGCATTGTCGTTGTTCTGAAGATCGTCGGTTTGAAAGTGCTGCTCTCCTAGATACGTCTTCAGCTCAGGGAAAAGGTGAAAGTCGCTGGGTGCCAGGTAAGGACAGCAGGGCGGATGACCGAAACTGCCTTATTGAAATTCTTCAAGGAGCCGATGGGTTGTGCCAGCAATGTGTGGACGAGCGTTGCCATGGATCAACACAATTCCTGAAGTCAGCATTCCTCTTCGTTTGCCTTGAATGGCTCTCTCATAAAATACGAAGATCTTCAAAGCAACGTCAATGCTCACTTGAAAGCATTAGCGGCAAGATTTTTTGAAGCGAGTATTGCAAAGCTTGTGCACAGGTACGATAAATGTCTCAATCTTTTCGGTGATGATGTTGAAAAGTAATCATATGTGCACAAAACGTTTAGTAATAATATAATTGTTTTCTATGAACTTGCCTTTTATTTATAGCCTATCGGGGAATGAAAAAAGCGGCCCTCGTAGTTTGTAGAAAGTATGTAATCGAAGTCATATGAGAGGAACATGTCCCCTTCTAAAGTATACCTGTGATACGTATACAGAATATTGTGATTCCCAAAAGTGTTTCTGTATCAAAATTCTATTATTAATACAAAATTTGAGCTTTCTTTATTCTAAAGAGGTAGTTTTAGAGGAAAATTCTGTTTAAGATGGAACTCATCAAAAATGTAACTCAAGGATTCCACGACACCCAAAAAAAATCCTTTCCTAGAAAAAAAAATCTGTAATGATTATCGTAAAACGTTAATTTGTAGATGATTTGTAAAATAAAGGCAATACAAATAGTAAGGGAATTTACTTAGGAGCCATTAGAGTAAAGAAAGCTGGTAAAAAGAAAAACAATCTGCCACAGCGAAGGGAAAGATGTCTATAGTGATTCGAGGCAATGTTTTACTTACATCCCATAATGAGTATGTAGTGGGCTTAAAAGAATTTATCGTGCTCTTGTTGAGTTTCAATGAATATATGAAGAAGAAATTTGGGGGATTGAAGGTTGAGAAAGACTAGACCTAATACAAAAAAAAAAAGTTGCTAAATATCTTAAGAGTCAGTGCACATGGATTGAAGAGTGGTATAGTTTGGATCTAGTCAACGAAAATGTTGTAACATTATCTTGAGAGTATATTTTATGAAGAAGAAATTAGCAGTAAATAAATTTAGATTTATGGAGCATAAATTTGAAAATTAAAACAAAGGAAAACTAGGACCTAGAGCAACAAATAACTTGTAATATTATTCAGAACTCTATATGAAATAGAAATTAGCAGGTTTGAGGTTGCCAAGTTTTGCAACGAACATTTTGTAACATTTCCCTGGAAATAGATGAATATTAGAGATATTTAGGGGCTGAAGCATAAGAAACATACAATCTAGTGCAAAGAAAATTTTGCAAGAATATCTTGGGAATCTATATAGATCTATGGAACAGAACTCTGCAGGATTGAAAGGTGCAAAGAACTGTACCTAGTGCAAAGAAAATGTAATATTATTTTTGGAGAATGGAATAATATATGGAGGTGAACTATAGAGAATTAAATAGTAGGAAATATTGGGCAAAACTGTCGTATGGTTATTTTGGTAGTCTATATGGACATAGGAAAATTCTATAAGATTATCTTGGTGGTCTAGATGGGTATGTGAAGCAGAATTTTGGGGGATTTAAGCGTAGGTAAAATTGGACCCAGTGCAACGAAATTTTTATAATATTATCTTAAGACTGAAGATATAATAATAGACATTTGGAATAAAGGATAGAAAACATTCTATCAACTTCAATGAACATTTTGTAAGAAAATCTTGATTATTTATATGGAGCACAAATTTGGGGGATTTTATGAAGGTTAAGAAAGATTGAACCTATTGCAACGAAAATTTTGTAATATTATCTTGGGAGTTCACATTGTACCATTAAGACAGGAACTTGCTCTGAATTTGGGTGAGTTAATACCTTTCTTTGTTTTGTTTTTATGATAGTGTTTAACGCCCATATTTTACTACATACGCCACGAATGGAATGAAGATGGAGCACCGCTGGAATTCAATGCCGGGGGAAACCTGAGAAACCGCAGTAAACCCGCCCCTGCGCCGCTTTGTCCGCCACAACTCCCACATGTGGTCACCTGGGATCTAATCCGTGCCGCCCTGGTGAGAGGCGAGTGGTCTAACCACTCGGTCACGGTACGGCCTTTACTTTTTGTGAATAAGTTTTTGTCTATCTCTTACGGTTTAACAGTTATGCAAAAATTCATCCAGAATGAAGAAGTGTTCAGAGGTTATTCCCAAAAAATTCAATATATACATTTTATTTGTGATGGAATATCTTTATAATACCGTATTCTAATCAATATTTAGAGCAATTTTTGAGAAAAACAAAATTTTCGAAAACTTTTCCATATAAATGTGTCTTGGAACATACAAATAAGTACAAAGTTTTGCATTAAATTGTTTTAGATAAATTGCCACCACACATACACACACTGAAGAACCTTTTTCTAAAAATATTTTTGACTCAGTGGACCTCAAAGTATATATTTCCGGTGAAATCCTAACTTCAATCTTTTGGTAGACTACAATAACTTCCCAATATGCTAAAGGCTTACTACATGTAGAAAAAGTAAAAAACTGGTTAATAAACTAATTAAGGAGCTTAAAATTGCCTCATATGCATTAAGAGATATTATTGTAATTATTGTAGTTGTAACTTTTATTAAGGCTTAAATTGTATGGGCAATGTCCTCCTCACCCAAAACTAAATAATTAAAAGGAAACATTTGTCATATATACATAACCATCAGTAACAAAAAAGGATTTAGAACTAGAACATTTATTTAAAAATCTGGTGTGTTCCATTCATATGACTTTCTCTACATCTCTGAAACAAATTATTGTTAAAAAGCTTATGCTTCTATTTTCTTCATGCTAATCAAGAAAAAATTAGCAGAAATAGTCTTATTACTTGCTTCTTTGTAAGTAGAAGCGAAATAAGGGAATACCATAGGTTAAAGTGATAGTCAAAAGCTGGTTGCTAAATGACTGAAGTTCCTTTGTTTGTATGGACACAAGTTGACAAATTCCTGTATGAGAAAAAAATATAAGTTTTTTCAAAGCTGAAACTAAGAACAAGTATTGTCTCAAAAACGACCAACTACACGAAAAAATCTATATAACATAAGTTGTGTGTTTTAACATGATTTACATTTTTTTTCTGTCCATCTCTTGCGATTTAGCAGTCATGCAGTGCTGTAAAATTCATTCAGAATAAAGTAGTCATTAGAGACTATTTCCAGAAGTTTCAAGATATACATTTTATTTGTGATAAAATTGCTTTAATATGTGGTATTTTAATAAAAATCGTTAAGAGTCTTTTTTAATAAAAACAAAATTTTCGAACATTTTTCCATGTAAAGGGTAGTTTGGCTAGGGGTATTTTTTGAAAATCTTCGTGTCGCATCTTTGGAAGATACCAAACATAAATACACACAGATAGACGGACAAACAAACAGTCACACACACACGGATATTTTTCTACAAATGCTTTTTTTTCTTTCAGGGGATCCCAAAACAAATATTTCCGGTGAAATGTAGGTATCGAATTTTTAAGTGCATTATACACTATGTACAGAGTACGCGTAGAGAAAGTAGAAATAGGAGGTGGTAACCTGTGATATTTTCGAGGTATTTTAGTACATAGCTTTAGGCCCATTATTAGATAACTTGACTGCATTTTATTTAATCTGATATTAGGAATTGTCAAACTCAAATTATTTCTTGTATTATGTGTATGTTTATCACAAACCTTTTTACTTTCTCTAGCCGCGTATGTATAATGTACATATGGATAGAGAAGTATTGCATTCCACTCAAAAATTCAATCTCGAGTTTTCACCGGAAATACATGTTTTAGGACCCTCCTGAATACAAAAGAAAAGCATTTTCAGAAACAGTTCCGTGTGTGTGTGTGTGTGTGTGTGTGTGTGTGTGTGTGTGTGTGTGGTGGGGTGTTCTGTGGACAGCATAGCTCAAAAACGAAAAGACCGTTAAAATCCATACTTGGTATTTAAGTTTGGTATCTTACAAGGATGCGACACGAAGATTTTCAAGAAAATCCTCTAACACTAAACTAACCTTTACATGGAAACATTTTGGAATTTTTTTTCTCTTAAAATTGGCTCTAACAATTTTTATTAAAATATCACTTATTGAAGTAATTTCCATAACAAATTAAATTTATATCTTCAATTTTCTGAGAATAAATTCTAAAGACCTGTTTATTCTGGATGAATTTTGCTTAATTTGGCATAAGTAGTAAACCGTAAAAAACGACCATACAAAAATGTAGATCTTGTTAAAATACACAAGATATGTCATACATATTTTTTTCGTAGAGCTTACCGTTTTCGAAGTATTCCTTATTAGTTTCAATTATACTTTTCTCAGACGGAAATTATACTTTTCTACTCCTGGCCAAGCAAAGAAGCGATTTGCACTGACAATCGCATAACGACATAACATTAAAACACTTGCCTATCATTTTAGCCTAGTGGATTCCCTTAGTTCCATTCTACTTATAAGGAACTAAGTAATAAAATTCTGTTAATGTTTGTCTTGATTAGCATGGTGTTGAAAGAAGAATTATCTTTCCTAAGAAGTTTGTTTGTAGAGTAGCTAGAGAAAATCATGTGAGTTTAACACATCAGATTTTTACTTGCTCTATACGTACTATGTACATAGTGTATAGAGGAAGTATATTCCACCCAAAAATTTCACACCGAAATTTCACCGGAAATACATGTTTTAGGACCCCCTGAGTCCAAAAAAAGCATGTTTACAAAAAGATCCGTGCGTGTTTGTGTGTGTGTGTGTGTGTGTGTGTCTCTCTCTCTCTGTCTGTGGAGAGCATAGCTAAAAAACGAAAAGATCGTTAAAGCCCAAACTTGGTATTTAAGTTTGATATCTTCCAAGGATGCAACACGAAGATTTTCAATTAAATCCCCCCACTCCCAACTATCCTTTACATGGAACTTTTTTCGAAAATTTTGATTTTCTTAAAAATGCCTCTAACGATTTTCATTAAAATATCGTATTTTAAAGATATTTACCTGAGAAATAAAATGTATATCTTGAATTTTCTGGAAATAGCCTCTGAAGACCACTTTATTCTGGATGAATTTTACGGAATTTTGCATAACTGCTAAACCGTAAGAGATGGACAAAAATTTACCACACAGAAAATGTAGCTTACAATAAAACACTCAATTTATATCATATACATCTTTTTGGAATTGATCATTTTTAAGATATTCATGGTTTTTTGTTTCAGTTTTGAGAAACATTCTTTTTTCATATATGAATTTGTCAACTCGAGTCCATACAAACAAAGGAACTTCAGTTGTATAGCAAACAGACTTTGACTATCACTTTATTCTAAGGTACTCCCTTAATTCGCTTCGACTTACAAGAAAGGAAGTAATAAGGCAATTTCTGCTGATTTTTTCTTGATTAGCATGAAGTAAATAGAAGCATAAGCTTTTTAACTACAATTTGTTGCAGAGATGTAGAGAAAGTCATGAGAATGGAACACATGAGATTTTTTTAAACTGTCTTTCCTCTGCCAGGTGTATATTGTTACATTATAAATATATAAGTTTATTACTGTTAATAAATGTAATGGTTTAAAAAGAGGCTTACAATACTCGCGGTGAACAAAGTTTTTATATTCTCTTCTCTAAATGCAGAGAACGATAGCTGAGCGGTTAGAGAATAGTAGTTATAAGAAGATGATCTGTATAGCTTTGCAAATTTCGCTGACCCTTTCTGACCCTCGTCCTGCACGTGGCAACCTGTTAGGAGCAAGTTCGAAACAGGGTCTGCAAGACAGAGGGTAACAACAAGGTTTCTGCATATGCGTGTGCGCGCGCACGAGAGAGTGGCTGAGTGAGAGAGAGAGAAAATTATGTAAACGGAAATCATGATAATCAAGCGCTAGCGTAATTTTACCTCATTATCCTGACCCACCTCAGTAGGTCAAGGAAAATTGAACTATCACTATTTCTACAAAGGTCACAGGCAAAATCTACTGCAGTAGTAATTTACGTATAGAAGAGCGCAGTCGAAAAGGGATATTCATAATATTTTTCGATCTTCATTTTTAATTGCATATGAATATTTCAAATCTCCCGCTCATTTTGGGTTAACCTTCATACAGAAAAATAATTTTAACTACCTTTAAAATATTGTTGAATATAATCCTGCGAAATAATTTTTAGTTTCTCTACACGTACTATGTACATACTGAATAGTGAAGCTATTGCATTGCACCCAAAAATTTGATACCGAGATTTCACCGGAAATAAACGTTTTAGAGTCCCATATATCCAAAAAAAAATTAGTTTTAGAAAAACGTCCATGTGTGTCCGTGTGTCCGTGAATACGATAACTCAAAAACCAAAAATCGGTAAAATACCAAACCTGGTATTTATGTATAGTATCTTCCAAGAGTGCGACACGAAGATTTTAAAGAAATTCCCCACCCCCAACTACCCTTTACATGGAAAAAATCTCACCTTTTTATTTTCTCAAAAATAGTTCTAACAATTTGGATTAAAATACGTTAAAGAAATTCATATGGCAAATAAAACGTTGAACGTCTTGAATTTTCTGGGAATAGCCTCTAAAAGATCTCTTTACTCTGAATGAATTTTGCTGATTTTTGCCTAACTAGTAAACCGTAAGATATGGACAAAAGTTTATTATACAAAAATGTAGATCACGTTACAGAATAAAATTTATGATATATACGTTTTTTCCTGAAATTGTATATTTCTGAGATATTCCTTCTTATTTGTTTCAGATCAAGACTCATACTTTTCTCACACGAAAAGTTGTCAACTCCTGACTCTGCACATAAACGGATTTCAACCTCATGGCAACCAGCATTTAAAAGATTTGACTATCGTTTTAGTTTAGTGTAGGTATTCCCTTATTTTCCCTCTACTTACAAAGAAGCAAGTAATTAAGACAGTTTCTTTTGATGTTTATTTCGATTATCATAAAATAGACAGCAGAATATGCTTTTTAAGAATAATTTGTTACAGTGATGTATAGAAACTCATGTGAACCTCAGACATCAGATTTTTAGAACATTCTGGTACACCTACTTAGTAAAACAAAAATAGGTTTCTAAATATAAATGCTGTAAAATATGTTTTTATTTTAATCGTAAAGTTTAGCTTTATCTATTCGCAGCATTGCATTCCGTTCATGTTTCCTTCATGTGTGAGCTTTGAAATACTGCGAAGTTGTATTTGGAAAGTTAGGTTACATTGAAAGCAATTTCTGAAGAAGTACAAATTATCTTAGAAAATAATTGACACTAAGGGCTGAAATTTTTAGCACACAATCACACCTAATTAGGCTTTATTTTATCGAAAAAATGTATATGTAGTTATTTTTTTAAAATTTAAAAGTCATAGTTTTTCAATAAAATTTTGAGAACGTTATTACATAAATCATGCCTTTCCATGTAATAAACAGCAGTATTATATTCTTCGTCAATCAGCAGTAATAGTATTTCTGATCACACCTGGAAAAATGTAGCTCATTATCTTAAATAATTGTTGAGATAATAGGTCAAACTTTAACCTTGCAATATATGGCATTTCGACACCCTCTATTGGCAATGTTGATTTTCTCAAAAATAGCTCTAACGATTTTGATTAAAATACCTTATATTCAAAATATTTACATGACAAATAAAATGTATGTTTTGAATTTTCTGGGAAAGGCCTCTAAAGAGGTATTGAATCTGAATGAATTTTGCTAAATTTTGCATAACTGCTAAACCGTAAAAAATAGATAAAAACTTACTACCTAATAAGGTTAAAACACATGATTTTTGTCATATATAATTTTTCGTGAAATTGGCCATTTTTGAGATTTTTTTTTTTTTTTTTTGTTATTGCTTTCAGTTTTAAAATCCTTAAACACTTTTCTTATAAGGCAATTTGTCAACACCTGGTCAAGCAAAGAAACTGATTTCAATCGGCTTTTGAAAGATTTTGACTATCGATTTAACCTAGTGTACTCCGTCATTTCGTAATAACATAATTTCTGTTGATGTTTATCCGATTAGCATGAAATAGACGAATACGCTTTGCAACAACAATTTGCTGCAGAGATGTAGAATAAGTCATGTGGATGGACACATCAAATATTACTTTCTCTACATGTACTATGTACATAGTGTATAGAGAAGGTGTTGTATTGCACCCAAAAATTCGATATCAAGATTTCACCCCCTGAATCCAAAAAAGAAATTTTGGAAAAAGGTCCGCGTGTGTTTGTCTGTGGACAGCATAGCTCAAAAACGAAAAGACCGTTGAATACCAAATTTGGCATTTAAGTTTGGTATCATCTAGAGATGCGACACGAAGATTTTGAAGAAAATCCTCCCACCCCCAACTACCCTTTACATGGAACTTTTTCGAAAATTTTGATTTTCTTAGAAATGGCTTTAACGATTTTGATTAAAATATCGTATATTAAAGATATTTAGCTGACAAATAAAATGTATATTTAGAATTTTCTGGGAATAGCCTCTGAAGACTACTTTAATCGAAGTGAATTATACGGAATTTTTCATAACTGATAAACCGTAAGAGATGGAGAAAAACTTACGACACAAAAAATATAGAGCACATTAAAATACACAATTTATGTTATATACATTTTTTTTCGTGGAGCTGATCGTTTTTGAGATATTCCTTGTTTTTGGTTTCAGCTTTGAAAATTTTTTCTCATGTGCATAGGCTTTTTAATAATAATTTGCTGCAGAGATGTAGAGAAAGTCATGTGAACGGAACACATCAGATTTTTATCCATTACTGAGTCGTGCATATCTATCTGCAACTTACTGCGCTAAAAAAATGAATCGACCTAAAATGTCATAAATGGTACTCTCTAGTGCAGACTCTAGGATTCCAAGCAGCTGCGCTGGCCATTCTTTGAGTCCATCTGTCGGGATATCGCCACACTATTAGTATGTTGATGGTGGCGACATCTTGAAAAACCTGTTCTGTTATAGTGCGTTGAGTGAAATGTTCAGTCTATCAAACCTGGATATTTTCTTAAATAAACTTCTGTAGTGCTGTCATCTTTTGTAGCTAAACTCTTGGTTTTGAGATCCACGTTTTTAGAAAAAAATGTATGTGTTCCATTCACATGACTTTCTCTACATCGCTGTAACAAATTTTTGTTAAAAAACATATTCTTCTTTCTACTTTATGATAATCGAGATAAACAGTAGCAGAAATTGTCATTAATTACTTCCTTGTGAATAAAAGGGAAAAAGGAAAAGCACTAGGCTAAAGTGATTGAAATCGCTTTCCTTGCGTGGCCAACCGTTGACAAGTTCCGACATGAGAAAAGTATTTAAAAACCGACACCAATAACAAGGAATATCTCGAAAGCAGCCAACTTCACGAAAATAAATGTATATGACATAAATTGTGTGTTTTATCGTGATTTAAATTTCTGTGTAGTAATCTATCTCCTCTCATTTACCACTTATGCGAAATTGAATAAAGATAATCTAGAATAAAAAGGTCTTTGGAGGCCATTCCTAGAAAATTCAATATATACATTTTATTTGGCATGTAAATATGTTAAATATAAGAGATAGTAGTTAAAATGTTAGAGACATTTTTGAGATTTTTTCCAAGTAAAGGGTTGTTTTGGGGGGGGGGCAATTTTCTTAAAATCTTCGTCTCGTATCCCTGGAAGATACTTGACTTAAACACCAAGCTTGGTATTTTCCCCGACTTTATTTTTTGAGTTATCGTGTGCACACACACACGCACACGAACTTTTTTCTAAAAATGTTTTTTTGTAATACAGGGGAACCTAAAACACATATTTCCTGTGAAATTTCGGTATCGAATTTTTGAATGGAGTGCAATACCTTCTCTGTACATAGTACATGTAGAGAAAGTAAAAAGCAAAGGTTAGAAGAAGTAGGGTATCTATTTTGAGCCTGTCCCTTTCTCAGAAATTTATAATTTTTATTACGGTTTATGCGATCCTTTCCTCTTGTTTTATCTTTACTAAGAACTGTAAAAAACAGTTTTTTCTTTTATTTTTAATTCCTAGCATTATCAATTGCTATAAAGATTGACTAAAATAATAAAAATAGGGTATCGAAGGATGGAAATTACTATATACAATATCGAGGTAACCATGTTTTTTAATCATGTATACCATACATACTAATACATATCCGCCATCATAAGGCTTAACCAAATAGGATGAAACTAAGCATTTTCTGAGAAGTTACTACGCATCATTCCCAAAAGCAGTTGTTCACTTTATTTATTTTGTTTTGTTTTAACAATCGTGGGAAAGGAAGGTTAAGCCGCAATATCCTAAAGCTAGTTTTTCAATTTTCGTAATTGGAATATTTTAATACTGAAAATGCCAGCACCGTTCTGAAGCTGGATAATATTTTGCATTGACGTTAGCAACAACGGCCTCTACGGACCGCGCATCAGGCAAAATGCAAATAAAAGGAAAATTCCGCTACGGGAGAGGAAAGCAAATCGGTATTCGATCGGGAGACCTGTCGAGTTACCTACCTCTCTTTCCCTCACCCCTGGGTCCATGACGTAGCTGCGCCATCTCGCGGATGGAATTCATCATCTACTGGAAGAGAACTAGAGCCAGGCTGTCACTGTAGATTTGATGCACATCATTAAAACAAAACAATTCACTGATAAAAGTAACGGCGGGATGAGGGAGTTCATGGCATGCTCTATGATTACCAAGGAATTACATGGCCCCCGTTGTTCATTCGCCGGAGTTGTCAATCGCTCGCTTTCGCAGTCAGAAAGGAAAAAAACAATGTAATGCACGTGTTAGGTGTAATCCCAGCCCTGGAATGTATGGTGCCAATATACAGCAATATCATTTCGGCCTTTTATCTCTTTAGATAATGTATACGGCTCAGCGCTTGGCTATCTACAAGGAAAATCATTAAGCGACGCCTGGTCAACAAACATTTGCGTTCATATTTTCCTTCTCGATCGCTCGCTGCCATTTTATCACAGCACTCAAATCTGAAACTGAGCTTGAAGGTAAATATAGGAGAAAATTGTACATAATTCCTTTTAATAGCACATGTTTATGGGTTTCCGTATTACATATAGTTCAATAGGGGAAGAATTGTATTCCACCAAAATGTTAGACGCCGAAAATACAAACAAATTATTGTTGCAAAACTTATTCTTCTGTTTCATGCTAATCGAGATAAAATTACGGAAACTTCTTATTACTTGCTTTCTTATAAGCAGAAGGGAAATAAGGAAATTCAATTGCCTAAAGCGATAATCAAATATTTTAAAAGTGGATTGCTATGGGATTGTAAACGTTTCTTTGGATTCCCAGGGGTTGATAAATTCCATATGAGAAAAGTATAATTATTTTAAAGCTAAACACAATAACAAGGAGTACATCAGAGACGGTCAGTTGTGCAATAAATAAATGCCAAATTATGTGATTAAAAAAAAAACAGAGTTACCAGAAATCTCTTATTACTTGCTTCCTTATACATATGTAGAAAGGAAATAAACTGACACAATAGGCTAAAACGATTGTCAAATATTTTAAAAGCTATTTGCTATTTGATTGAAAATCGTTTCTTTGCTTGCTAGGGGTTGACAGTAAATTATAATTATTTTAAAGCTGAAACCAATAACAAGGAAAACAACAGAGGCGGTCAGCTCTACAAAAATACATAAATAAATGACCAATCTTGTGATTAAATGTGCTCTTTATTTTCAGTTTAAGATTTTGTCCAATTCGTACGGTTTACCGGCTATGCAAAATTCAGTAAGAACAAAGAGGTCTTCAGAGACAATTCGCAGAAAATTCAAGATAATATTTTTTGTCTGTAAACAACTTAATATACAATAATTTAATCAAAGTTGTTATTGCCATTTTCAAGAATGTCAAAATTTTAAAAAATGCTTCCATGTAAAGGGTAGTTTGGGATGGGGGGAGATTTTCTTTGAAATCTTTTGTCTTGCATCCTTGGGAGAAATGTACCCACTCCCCCCCACACCCACACACACACACACACACACACACACACACACACACACACACACTCCTTTTTCTAAATGTTTTATTCAAAACGTGTAGTTCCAATTAGGTAAATCTCAGTATTGAATTTTTGGGTGGAATACAATATCTTCTCTACTTTCTGTACAGCAATATCATTTCGGCCTTTTATCTCTTTAGATAATGTATACAGCTCAGCGCTTGGCTATCTACAAGGAAAATGATTAAGCGACGCCTGGTCAACAAACATTTGTTTTCATATTTTCCTTGAGGGTAAACATACCTGGAAATTGTATAAAATTCATGATAAAATCCATTTTTACTTTCTATACTAATTATAGAATTTAGGAGAAGCACTGTATTTCACCCAAAATTACGATACCGAAATTTTCGCTGGAAACACACGTTTTAAGCCTACCTGAACACCCTCTCCCCTCCCAAAAGTATTTTTACTTTCTCTATTTAGTATATGGTACACAACTGGCATTGCATTCTAGCCAAAAATGTTCATACTGTGATTTCACTGGAAATAGGGTACTCTGTATAAAAAAAAAATCTGAAGTGTTCCATTCACATGTCTTTTTTCTATTTCTGTGTAACAAATTATTGTTAATAAGCTTATTCTTCTTATTACTTTATGCTAATCGAGGAAAAAATAGCACAAATAGTCTTATTGCTTGCTTCGTTGTAAGTAGAAACGAAATATGAGAGTATCATAGGTTAAAGTGAAGTCAAAAGCTGGTTACTAGGTGACTGAAGTACCTTTGTTGGTGTGGACACGATTTGACAAATTCCTGTATAAGAAAAATACAAGTTTTCCAAAGCTGAAACCAAAAACAAGGAATTTCTCAAAAACGATCAACTCCTCTAAAATAATTTATATAACATAAATTCTGTGTTTTAATGCTCTACATTTTTTGTGTGGTGAGTTTTTGTCCCTTTCGTACGGTTTAGTAGCTATGCGTAAAATTCATTCAGAATAAAGTAGTCTTCAGAAGTTATTCCCAGAAAATTCAAGCTATACATGTTATTTGTCAGGTAAATATATTTGATATACAATATTTTAATTAAAATCGTTAGTGCCAATTTTGAAAAAAATCAAAATTTTTGAAAAAAGTTTGATGTAAAGGGTAGTTGGGTGTGCGGGGATTTTCTTGAAAATCTTCGTGTCGTATTCTTGGAAGATACCAAACTTAAATACCAAGTTTTGTATTTAACAGTCTTTTCGTTTTTGAGCTAGCTGTCCACAGACACAGCAGATACACACACACACCTTTTTCCAACAATGCTTTTTTTGGATTCAGGGGGACCCAAAACATGTATTTCCGGTGAAATATCGGTATCGAATTTTTGGGTGCAATACAATACCTTCTCTATACACTATGTACATAGTACGTGTAGAGTAAGTAATAGAAAAAT
Source organism: Hymenopus coronatus (assembly GCA_030762935.1). Classification (NCBI taxonomy): domain Eukaryota; kingdom Metazoa; phylum Arthropoda; class Insecta; order Mantodea; family Hymenopodidae; genus Hymenopus; species Hymenopus coronatus. The sequence continues at coordinate 53,551,455 of CM060892.1, read as the reverse complement.
TAGTGTGTGTGACGTCTGCAAGTGATTGTGAACTGTATACCTAAAAAAATAAAGGTCCATTAAAAAGAAGTTTGGTTTAAATTCAGCATCCATCACGGGTGCGACACAAAGATTTTTAAAAGTATCACCCTACTGATAGAGAAAAGTTTTCAAAAGTTTTGGTTTTCTCAAAAATGACTCTGACGATTTTGATTAAAATACCGTATATTAAGATGCTAACATACAAATAATATATCTGAATTTTTCTGAGAACGGCCTCGAAGTCCGCTTCATTCTAGATACATTTGGCACAAAGAAATGGACACAAAATTATTACAGGTAAATTAGCTCTCGTTAAAAGACACAAATCTTATACATTTTTTCCTAGATATTCGTTGTTATTGGTTTCAGTTTTAACCTATTGTTATTTTTCTCAAACGGGAGGTCATATTTCGTTTCATTTGTCTATTGTTGTACTACTAGTCGTTACAAAGTGAACCGAACTTCAATTGTTTCACCGGCTTTGTATAAGATTTGACTATCGGTTTAACCTAGTGTATTACCTTATTCACCTTCTCTTTAGAAGGAATACAATAATGTCTGCTAATGTTTATCCTGATTACCACGATGTAAATAAAGGAATAAACTTTGTAATAACATTTTATAGAGGGTCATTTGAACTAGAGCACAGTAGAATTAGTCTTGTTGATCGTTCACTGACAGTTTATCACAACACACAAATCTGAAACTGGGTTTTCTTGGTGATTCATTAATAATAAATACGTGAAAATTAACCAAAATTAAATTTAAAATATTATATTTTTATTTTCTGTATTGTAAATAGTAACTACAGAAAATATTATATTTCATCCAAAAATCCCATACCCAGATTTCACTAGAAACATACATTTTCAGATTATGTACAACAAATTTGATGTTTTCCTTTCACATAACTTTCTGTATCTCTTCCAAAATCAAATTGTTGTTACGAAAGATTATTTATACATCCTCATCATTCTAATTAAGATAACCATTACCAGAAAGTTAATACTTTAGACTAAATATTTTAAAAGCTGTCGCTATGTGATTGCCATTGAAATTCGTTTCTCTTACCGTGGCCAGGAATAAAACAAAAGAGGTATGAAACGGATGAAGGTTTCCCGTTTTAGGAATTTTGAATTTAGGTATTTTAAAATTAAAACCAATAACAGGGAATATCTCTGAAATGCAAAATAAAACTGTAAATGTCATTAATTGCGTATTTTAACGAGGTCTAAATGTTTAATAGTAATTGCTTGTCAATTTCTTGCGGTTTACCAATTAATTATGCGAATGAAGAGGACTTCAGAAACTAAGTATTCTTAAGAATTTCAGCATATACATTTTATTTGTCATGTAAACATCTTTGGTATAGGTTATCTTAAAGAAAATCGTTAGAGTGAGTTTTAAGAAAACCTAAAATATTAAAAAATGACCCAAGTAAAGGGTAGTTTGGGGCATGGAATTTTTTATTAAAATCTTCGTGTCACATCCTTGAAAGACACTAAACACAAATATCAAGTTTGGTATTTAAGCAAATTTTGTTTTTAGTGTGTCCACACACACACATACACACACACACACAAACATATACACATATAAAAATTATACATATATGATTTAGGGGTTGTCAAAAAATGTAATGAAATCTCGGTATTGAATTTTTGGATGAAATACACTATACCGTCTATGTACCTAGTGCATATGTGCTAGAGAAGTTACCTTTATTTGTATCACCTCTCTGAAAATAGGCCCAAAGTTCATAATTGAGAAAGTATTCGTTTTATTAATATGGCTGACGGATTATAATTTTTTCTACCTATTTCACTAATAATAAAAAGAATCCTTGTATTTAGGTTATGTTACTCACGTTGCATTTTTCAACAAATTTAATCTCAAATAAAACAAAATGGTGTAGATTGCGTTCACGACGTCCAAAAACAGAACACGTGGTATGTCACTTTTTATCGTCGAGAATAACGAGGTTCTGAATAGAAGTCTGTAGTAATATCCCAGACTTATTATTTTTTTCTTAAAGGTTTTCCTCAGTCTTAATAATGGAAAATGCATGCATGCTAACCTTAAACCTGGAATGTTTGCTTCTCCAAGTTTGTTTCCCAATTTCATTTCATGCATCATCAATGTTCGTCTGTGGTGCTGCATGTAGTGGTGCTGGTAAACCGAGCCAAGTGGTTCTCGCAGTTTTGTTTGTAGCTGGAATTCGGAGGTCCTGGGTTCGATTACCGGTGGCCACACTGTCTAACAATGGGCTTTTCCTGGCCGCCAAGGAGTATGTTGGGTGTTTATCAATTACCGCGGACAGTTTCCCTTCCATATCTCATTTTAACTCTTCCTGCGCTTCATCTTTCAGTTCTGGTTCCTGATGGTTCTGTGGCCTGCCGGTAGATGGCACGGATGCCTCATTAGGTGAAGGATTCTTCACGGGCCGCGCTGAGAGCTTCAGATTGGGGTTAAGTGTCGCTTTGTCGCCCTCTCTCAAAACCGTGATACCTCGCCAGAGAACCGTTAGGGACTTTCGTGCGGCTCTGTCATTGGTCTCTGCGGGGCTTCCTTCGACCCATCCCTAGTCATAATAGGCTGTGCAAAACTTCAGTGAGCGAGGTGTCCTCATCCGTTCCTTGCCTGCATCCTTATAAGAGCGAGTATTAAATCTAGTTAAAATAATCAGCTTTGATAACTAACACAATCATGCGGGAAAAACAATTACAATACTTATAGATGCCACATCGCTATGTTCGCTTTTGGGATTCGAAGCGCACAGAACAATCAACGGTGGGGAGGGATTTTTAGCGTAAACATGCACATGTTGAAGTATAATCTGTTCCAAAAGTGGTTCATTACTTGCATTGACATTATATGCATCGTTTTACTATATTAAGGAACACAATAAAACAGTTATAAAGCTTGATACAATAAATTCAGGAAAATAATATTGAAATTTTTGAAAAGACAATGGATATAAATCAACCAAACTCACTCAGAATTCATTGCAGTGAATTACATATTTACTGTATCGAAAAAAAAGGCTCTCCTCTTAGTATGTTTGAATAACTCACAAGTTTATTCAGTGTCGAAAACATTCTCTTTCATATTTTCGACATTTTTGAATTTGCGCTCGTTTTCAGGTTCACTGGTTTATCTACTAGCAGGAATTGAACAAGGCCAATCAGCGAGCAATGCTACATACCTCATTCCAGCAATTTCGTCACTCCGAACCGAGCTCTATATATTACGTTCAACGTGGGAAAACTTAACAAGTAGCAGAAAATATTTTAATTTAACAAGTATAACTGACTTAAATGTAATATTTCAAACTCCTCGCCAATATTCCATGCCCTACCAATAATACAAAATTATACAAACTTCAATCAAAGAAAGGTGACTTCACAGGCTATTCACAAGTACAATTTCACATTTTATCATGCAAATATGTTAACCATATGAATTTCTGTTACGTAAAACTGTAAGAAAGACCTCGGTGTGGTGCACTGGTAGTCTCTAATACCAAAGCTTGCGTGTTCAAACCCGGCGGAGAGTGATGGATTTTTTCGATCGTAAAAATCCTTAAAATGGCTTTCTTAGGAAGGGAAGAAAGCCGTTGGTCCCAACTAATGTTTATTTACACCCCATACATTTAAAAACAGGTCCCTTGTTGCCTTGGCTAAATTTGTCGTTTTCATATGCACTCTATGGACGATGAGTTGATCTCGCATCACCATGTGCACTCGAACCAGAAAACACCATAACCAGTGTCCCAAATAAATCAACATGATGTATTGATGCAACCTAAATGAATAAATGTACGAATGTAAAATCAATGATGCGTTTCTGAGAAAATCAATAAAGAAAGTATTTTAGCTATGCAAAGGATAGTTGTGCAATAGTTTAATTTTCTTGAAAAATATCGTGTTGCGTATTTGGAAATTGCTGATATCATTTTTCCTATTCAAACAAATTTTCATTTTTGAGTTATGTTATTAACATATTCACATTAAACATACAAAAACATATGCATCCCGCTCGTGAAAGTACCTTCTTTTTCCATGAATAGTTGATAGAGAAAGTAAACACTACCTTCAGTGTAAAATAATATTAATTTTTTGTTCCCTGTCAGACATGTTGTTGTATTGGAGTTAGAACAATTGCAGTTAAGTATATCTTTTCTGCTATTAGGATAAAATAATAATTGTTTTATTTCATTTATTATTAGTATTTGTTAACATATAATGTATAAAATAACTGAATGAAAAATAACTATATAATTGTTAATTCACCAGTCCTGACTTATATTACATAATTTAAAAGCACTTTAGTTTTACTTTGTTAATAAATATCTATGCTACACTTTAAGTTGATATTTTTACATTTATATTACATTATTTAAAAGTAATTTAATTTTACTTTGTTAATAAATATCTACGCTATACCATAATTTGATATTTTCACAATGCATGCTAGTTACATATGCATTTATCATTATAATCTATAAAACTAAATATAAATAGTTTAACAATATATAATTCAGTGGCCTGAATTCCACTGTAGAATGTGTAAAATTTCAAAAAAACGAATTCAAACAAATTGGCTCTTAGTCCTCCCCACCCGTATCATCCCAAACACTGAGTAAAATAATTGACTTGCAAGGTTACTTCAGTAATTTTCTGACCTTCATAACATACACTTCTTAAAACTTCATATAAGCGTAATGTAAAATAAAAATGATATTTTGTTTCCTTCTTCCTTTTAACACAAATTCAGTACAGAGTTAAGCTGCAATGCTAACAACTGTCCAAATGTCATATATTTTACATGCACCCTCCTAATCTTTTAATCACTAAGTTTTTAACATTACAAGGATTCTAAATCCTGGCTAATACTTACTATTCATTTTTTAACTAAATATATGAAATAAAGGTATGATAAATGTATCTTAAGATTACAAAATCGTTTAAACCCATTCAAATGTCATAAAGTTCAACATTTTCTAAATAATATCCCTTTAATCCAAATTTTTGTAAATTTTCGGATACATTCTGCAAACTTAAAAACAGTTGTCACATAAATTTCTATATTTTGAAGGTGGAGATTAGTTTTTGCAGCATAATCAAACTTTTAAAAAAAGAAATATATTATTACAATTTCTCTGAGGTAAAACGACAAAACTACACTCATTGAAGAGTAAACATATACAAATGAACTGTTAAGGTTAATACAGTCCTGTAATTCATAAAACAATTATTTTTGTTTTAAATTGTGCTTAATAATACTTTTGAATATTCAGGTTTTCTGATATTTTGGAGAACATTTAATGTAAAAAGAATTTTTATGGAATTTTTGACAAATAAGTGAGACTAGAAGCTTAAACAAGAAAAAATAACAAAACACTGTGTATCTTAGTTATTTTAGTGTTTTAAGTAAGTAAAACCACAACGATATTACAACATTAGCTTATGAACTTTATAATTTACATGGAATATAAGTACTATCACACTCATTTGCATATAAGCAGTCTATATTTAAGTATTTTCTCATTGCACTTCTACAATTGTCAGCAGCAAAATCAGAAAAGAAGCATCGAGAAGTTTAGCAGAAAATAAAAAAAAAATATCTTATGTGTTCCATTCACATAACTTTTTCTGTTTCATACATCTCTGCAATAAATTATTGTTAAAAAGCTAATGCTTCGTTTTAATTTATGCTGATCGAGAAAAATTAGCATAAATTGTCGTATTACTTGCTTCCATCAAGTATAAGGAAAGTAAGGGGGTTGCATAAGCTAAGGTATTAGTCAAAAGCTAGTTGCTTTGTTTGTATGACAGAAGTTGATAGATTCCCGTATTAGAAAAGTATAAGTTTTTTAAAGCTGAAACTAATTACAACGAATTTCTCAAAAGCGATATATTCCACGAAAAAAATTATAGAACATAAATTGTGTGTTTTAAAGAGATCTACATTTCTTGTCAGGTAAGTTTTTGTCTATCTCTTACGGCTTTCCAGTTATTCAAAATTCCGCAAAATTCATTAAGAAAAGTCTTCAGAGGCTATTCCGAAAAAAATCAAGAAATACATTTGTTTGTCAAGTAAATAGCTTTAATATACGACATTTTATTCAAAATCGTTGAAGCCATTTTTGAGAATAAAAAAAATCCATGTAAAGGGTAGTTGGGGGTGGGAGAACTTTCTTAAAAATCTTCGTGTCGCATTCTTGGAAGATACTGAACACAAATAGCAAGTTTGGTATTTAACGGATTTTTCGTTAAATATGCTGTCCACACATGCATACGGACTTTTTTACAAAAATCCTTTTTTGGATTCAGGGGGACCCAAAACATGTATTTCCGGTGAAATCTCGGTATCGAACTTTTGGGTGCATTAAAATACCTTCGGTATACACTATGTACATAGTACGTGTAGAGAAAGTAAAATATTCTGTTTGTCCTATACATCTTGATTATAAGTTATTGGCAAAGGAAAATGTAATGGATAAAATGCATAAATATTTCTCTTTTGATATTATTTACACACTATGTATAGATATTTACATTTCTCCGGATATAAATCACATCACGTAGTTCTCTAGTAGACTGTTCCGCTAGATAAATGTTTTGTGTACATTATTCCCAAAAATCCTGACTTATAATCTTCATGAATAAAACTCAGTTCAGCACAACACATTTGCTGCAAAATTGAGCTTAGTACAAGAAATGCGTCATATTATTATTTTTACTTTCCCTACTTAGCAAAGAAGGTATTCCAACCAAAAATTCGATACCGAGATTTCATAAGAAACACGACTTATGGACCCCTGCATCAAAATAAAAATACAAAAAGGTCCATGCGTGTGCCTGTGTCAAGAATATGATAACTCAAAAATGAAAAGTTGTTAAAATACCAATCTTGGTATTTAAGTGTAGTACCTTCCATGGATACGAGACGAAGATATTGAAAAAATTCCCATACACTAACGTTTTTGATTAAAATAGTAATATATAAAAATTATTTCCATCACAAATAAGATTTGTACCTTGAATTTTCTGGGAATAGCTAATGAAGATCACCTCATTCTGGATGGCTTTTGCATAATTCATAAACATATGAGACACACAAAAACTTAGTACAAAAATGTAGATCTTGTTAAAACACACAAAATAGGTCACATACATTTTTTCTGATATTCCTTGTTATTGGTTTTAATTTTAAACTAGGTACTTAAACTTTTCTCAAGCAGGAAATCAACTTTCGTTTCAATTCTGTTTTACTCCCGAGAATGCAAAAGAAACCCGAATTGCAATTGTTTTACATAACGATAGTTTTTAGAATATTTGACTGTTGTTTTAGCCTAGTTACTTCCGTTCTACTTAAAAGAAAGTAAGTGTAATTCTGCTAATGTTTACCTCGATTAGTATGAAGTAGACAGAAGAAGAATACAACTAGAGAAACAACTAGAGAAAGTCATGTGAATAAACACATAAGATTTTTTCAACTTAATATATAGTATTATAAATAGGTAGTTTATGATAAATTAATTTAGTTGTAAACATTTATCTGAATATTCTTTCTTGTTAATGTTTTTACAATAATTTTATAATGGTTGTAATGGTGGACATTGGAATGTTTTAACCTTGTGATAAACATACAACTTACTTTATTTATTTATTGTTTCATTTATATAGCCCCCTTTAACATCTAAGGTCATATCGGGGGCTTTCCACTTGAAACAACTCGTCTGTAGGTACTTTTACTTTGGTTTAAATCATTTTGTTTTTTACTCAAACACGCTCACATTCACACTCATATACAAACTTCCAGACTCTGTGTGGGATAGGGAATAATTCTGGCTAGAGAACAATTCCCCGCCCCTGCCAGGATTCGAACCCGGGACCCTCGGATGAGAAGTCAGCTCGCTCACCACTCGACCACGAGGCAGTCACAACCTACTTTGTTTCCAATGATTGTGCTCGAACTGATATCCATTTAGTTCTTCCATTTTAGAATTCTCAATCCATTTATTTTTTTAACATGAGAGGATGTAACATAATAACAATCCTTTTAAAAGTCGTATTGATATATTTGTATCTAATTACAATTCCCTATGAACTGATGCCTAATTATACTTCTATTACATTTATAATTACTTTATAAGGAAGTAATGGGGAAATACAGATATAATAATATCGTTATTTGATCTTCTCCTCTGGCTTTTACTAGTTGAGTTTTCTGTTTTAGATGTCCATAATCCTTCGTTAAGTAATTTTTCTTTCATAACTTCTTTATATTTTCGACGTCGACTTTTACGTTTCGTTTTGTGGAACTATTCCAGATTCTTCTTAGGCTATCTCGTTTCCTCCATTCATTGTGTATGCTCATACTACTGGGCTCCTTTGCTTTCCAGTCTTTTTGTTATTGCATTGTCTACTCCTACCCTCTTCTATACTTCCTCATTTCGCACCTTGTCAAGATTTGCGATCTGTAAAGTTCTTATAAAATCTAGCTCTACATATCTTATTTTATCCCGTCGTTTCATTGTATATGCCCACATCTCTGCCCCATTCTACTCTAGATGTTCTTTTTTGTTTCCTGTCTCAGTGAAGGTTCCAAATGAGGCAATGCTATGCGGTTTTATCCGTTAACGACTCTTGTGGTGACATCCGTTATAATACTGTAATATACAATTCATTAGCGAGGCACAATGTTAAAAGCTTTGTTGCGGGGAGAAGTCCTTACCAAAAGACAAGTTACGTTGGAGGAAGCAATTTGCTCGTAAATAAATTTCGCGAAGTTCAGTACACAAGAAAAACATTAGCTCAGTGTCAGATGGTGCAATCTATGTTGAAACAGACAGTAGTAGGCGGGACTTAGGTTAACATTTACTTTATTTATTTATGCATTCGTGTAAACAGGCTTCTAGTATGATGTGGTGTTTAGTCCAAGCTCTATGACAGCTATATTCTATTTACATATGACTACTTTATATCTTTCTGATTAATAATAATACTATTAATAACAATAATAATTTATTCATGCTAAGCTATGTACAGATGGGAATGACCGGTATTCATCCATGGCTCTTTACCAGTCATACTAATGTTTATAAGATTCCATAACTCTAGTTGGATGTGTCATTTAAATTTTGTTCTTTAACTCTATTTACTTTCCAAATCCATTTTCACTTTATTTAACAAGTATATTATATTCTTGATATCTTTATAAAACAGTTCAACTATGGCAATGTTTCTATGCATGCCAATTTATTGTTGATAAACTCTGTTCTCCAAATTTCAGCTCCCTTATATTAAATATTATATGTTCCATATCTTAATTTCTTCTACATATAGGATATTGTGTTTGTGGAATACTCTTTCTTAGAACTTTATCCTCCATACTCCTGTTCTCGCTAATACAATGCCTTCCCACTCCTTTTTCTTTGTCATTTCTATACAATTTTCCCTTTCCCATGAACCTCTCATCGGTAAATAGAAGACTAGCGATCTCTTTTCGCCTACCTCACTATATATTTGTGTGTATCTATGTATATAAATCTCTTCCTTGCCACCTTCCAGAAATTATTCCAATTAATTTCCCTTTTTCTCCATATCTTATCTAACCCATTCATTTCCAAGTTATTTCCAAGGCTATTTACCCACCATTATTTTTCAATCTTTTCTCTCGATATTATAGACACTGTTTTAACAAATTTATATACTAAAATGACAACGCCCTTTCCATAATCTCTCCCTTACTTGCCATTCTGTCGAATTTTATTTGTGTTACCTGGCTAACAGATGCACTTGGTAACCCAAGCATTTCTCTACAAAACATCCTGTGCACCTCATCCATCATTTCCCATCCTCCTTAGGTTAATGTAATGATATATATTACTGAACTTGCATTTCAAGTCAATGCTACAGTTTTTAAAAGCTATGGAAGTCTTATTGCGAGCGGATAATTAGCGCGCGGCTTCTTACAACCTTAGCGGTGATTGTAGCGCGGTACTTGCCGTATAAAATTTTAGCGAGTCACGCTAACTTCAGCTTAGTTACTTTTAAGACGTAAAAAAGAGTTGCCTACAACGTAAAGGCACACTCTAGAAGCTAGAAAATTATATACGACCCAGCTATTATTTCTCGTACATAGATTCGACTACAACTAATTGTTTATCTTCGGCACTCGATCCAAACAAATCCTCTATAGCTCTCTATTAAATTTTTCTTTACTAGATTGTCCACTTCTCCTGTACTACTTTATGGTCGTATATTTAGCGTAAGAGGAAATTATTTCCAATTACTAAACATTTTGTAAAAGTGTTTGCATCGAAGAATACCCTTTTTTAGCATTTACTGAACGCAAAATGTCCTAAGTGAGAGCATTTAAAGCCCTACTTAAGATACAGAGAAACGAAGCTAAAGGAAAAGAAATCTGATGTGTTCCATTCACATGCCTTTCTCTACACTTTGATAAACAAAGTATTATTAAAACACTTATTCTTCTATCTACTTCATGCTAATCTAGATAAACATTAGCAGAAATGATCTTATTATTTGTTTCCTTGTAAGTGGCAGAGAAATAAGAGAACGCTCTAGGCTAAAGCGATAGGCAAATTTTTAAAATCTGGTTTCCATATGGATGAAATCCGTACTTTGCATTGTCAAGAGTTGAAAAACTACCGTGTGTAAAAGATTTGTATTTAAAACTGACATAAATAACAAGTAATATCTAAAAAATGATCAACTCTACACAAAAATTTAGCTATATAGCATAAATTGTGTCCATTAACAAAATCTACATTTTTATGGAGTAAATTTTTGTCTATCTCATATGATTTACCGTTCTGCAACATACAGAATAAAGAGTTCTTTAGAGGCTATTTCCAGAAAATTCAAGATGTACGTTTTATTTATCATGTAAATATATTTAACATGCAATAATTTAGTCACAGTCCTTGAAGTCATTTTTGTGAAAATAAACATTTTTGATTTTATTTTTCATGTAAACAGAGTTTGGGATGGGGGATATTCCTCTATACCTTTGTATCGCATCCTTGGAAAATATTAAATTAAATACCATATTTATATATCATGTTCATAATCACATGGACACACACACACGCCTGTGGAGATTTTTTAAAAATGCTTTTTGGGTACGGGGGCCCTAAAACCTATATTTCATTATTGAATTTTTGGGTGTACATTCTCTATCTACGTACCATGTAGTATATAGAGAAAATAACAATACATTTACAGCTTAAATACTCTCCTCTCACCGGGAAATTTAAAAAATCTCAGAATGTGGGTTGAAAAATTCCGGGACGAATGTCACTTTAACAATTGCAGAATCGTGTGTCGTATTTTGAACATCAAGGTGATTATACTAAAAATGTCTGTTGCGGCTTAATGAAATAAAGTGCGGTAGTTCCTTTCTTTATTGATGAAATTGCTAAAGTCCATCTATATAAAGAGGCTTCACTTCTATGCTGAAGTTTAGATTCCTAACGGAATCATTTATAAGCAATAGAGCACTCCTCAAGTACATTTGTTTCTTAATTATGTAACAAGTGTCTTCATTGGCTCAAAAATTGTTTACAAATAATATTCAATCCAGTGCTGCACACAATTCACTCGACGCTTCGACGCATTGATAGTTAACGGCTTTCTCACGTCACTGCGAGCTAACACTCCAGTCGAAGTCTGACTCACCGCTCCCTCTACTCACCATTTGTCTTAAAATTCTTATTTGTATAGCTTTGAGTGACGTTACAGAAGTTTTTGGAAGTTAATTGGACGATTCTAGCATGTCCCGGCTGATGTCTCGGTTCCAAGTTTTCCAGTTACTGTACGCTTCCTGTATTTCCCGCATAACAGTCTAACCGTCACACACTGCGAACTTGAGAACGATGGTACACAATATTATCACAAAAACAACTAACCGAAATAATAGATTAACAAAACATCTCATACTCCAGATAGGAATTCCTATATGATGAAGTATGACCTCGACGATTTGAAGCCCAAGTACCGACCATAATTCATAAGATCACCACTGAAATGTTAAGGAGCATCTGCATAGAGTTTGACAACAGTTTACCAAACTTCACTATATATTCTGCCCAGATTATCTTAATAGTGTATGCGAGTAATGAGAGATGTCACCTGGCCGCGTTATAAGCGCTGCGCAAGGAAAGCTATTCGGCCTATGCGGTCGAACTAGAACAATTAGTAGATCAGAAATAAGACATGAAATTCAGAATCTGAAATGAAACTCTTATACATTATGTAGTAATTACAGAATGTTAGATGTTAATCATAATGACCAAATTAATAATATAATTAAAAATCTAAAACATAATAGAGGGAATCCAAAACGTTAAAACGTAATTGGGATTTAGGTTATTACTATGAAATTATGTCTATTACTACACACACACACATATATATATAGATATATATACACACACACACACACGTTGCCAACCATTATCAAAATGAAGAATCTCGATCTCTAAGGTGGGGAGACAAGCTAAAGCTCTTAACCTACGAAGAAGAAGAAGAAAAACAAGGAAATGCAATTTGTAGCTCTTCGGAATTATACATTTTAACTGAGCAAGGCTTTTGCTCTTTTCAATTAACATTTGTTACAAAGTTTGTAGCCACAAGAACTACAGAAACAGAATTTCGCACTCACAACACAAAAACTGATTTCTTAATATAAGAATAATTCATATGGTGGCGTACTCGTATATTACTTAAATAGTGCACTAAAATATGTTTTCGATACCTAAGACTTACTAAGGCTTACTTTGTTGCTATTAGTTTTTACATTCTCTATAGTACATAGGTAGAGAAAGTATTGCACTCCACCCAAACATTCTATACCCAAGATTCACCGGAAATATACGCTTTAGGGTCCATAAAAAGCGTTTTTAGAAACAGGTCTGCGTGTCCAAGCGTCCTGAACACCATAACTCGAAAATTAAAAGTTGGTGAAATACTAGACTTGGTATTTAAATTTAGTAGCTTCCAAGGATGCGACACAAAGATTTTCAGAAAGATCCCCCTACCCTAAACTACCCTCTACATAGAAACAATTTCGAATGTTTTTATTTTCTCAAAAATGGCACTAACGATTTTGTTTAAAATACATATATAAAAGATACTTACATGAAAAATAAAATTTATATTTTGAATTTTCTGGGAATAGCTTCTGAAGAGATCTTTATTCGGATGTATAATTCTGAATTTTGCATAATTGTTAAAGCATAAGAGATAAACAAAAACTTACCACACAACAAATGTTGATCTTTAAACTAAACAATTTATATCATATGATTTTTTTCGCCGAATTTACATTTTAGAGGTATTTCTTGTTATTTATTCCAGTTTTAAAACACCATCTTTACTATACGGGAATTTGTCAACTCCCGGTCATACAAAGAAATGGATTTTATTCATATGGCAGTCAGCTTTTAAAAGATTTGACTATCGCTTTAGCCTATAGCCTATGCATTGTCTTATTTCTCTTGTGGTCACGAAAAAACAAGAAATAGGTAAGACCATTTCTTCTAATGTTTATCTCGATTAGCATGGAGTAAATACAAGAATAAGCTTTTTAACAATAACTTGTCACAGATATGTAGATAAAGTTATGTGAATGGTCAGAACATATTTTTTTAAATGATTGCAGTTGAAATTGTTTTAATTATCTACATATATTTCATATATTAAATTATACTCATCAAATGAAGCCTTGTCAATTTTTGTGAATCAGGAGGTTATTAGTAGTTATCCATTCTTTTTTTTTAGAAGCCACGCAGATAAATAAATGATTTTTTTAAATATATACCTAGTAATCTAAAAATTGATGAAAATATATATTCAACATTTGCGGCAATAAAACACATATATGACTTGAGTTTCAATAAAAACATGTTCAGAAATTAGACAAGTTTTAAGGTTATAAACATATTTTCCTTAACGCCATTAATTTTACAGTGTTTGGTATATGGAACGAGATTTTTAAATTCTTGTATCATGCTAGAAATAAACATTTTAAGCTGTATTACTTTTGAATAAATTTCTTTGAATTATATGTTCATAAACACAGCCAAATTTAACATTTGACCGTTGAGAAAATGTAAATTTTTATGCTGATAGTTATAAATTAAATATAAAGAAATAATCTTACGTTGTAAAAAGCCTAAAATCCAAACAACCAATACACCTTCAGATTTCATGTACAAATATTACAAATATTAAGGATACCCATCTATGAAAAAACAAAAATTTATAATTTTGCATGGATTGATTTGAAACTTTCATACGGCAATTGCAGTATTAAGAATAGTTTACACGTTGACTTTCAGACTTTTGTTCAAAATAGTTCCTGTGATATTAACATATTTATAGTGTTTTATTGTCATTTAATTAAATCATTCTACAGATGCAATTTCATTTAGAGAAATAAATATATTGCACTTATATTGATAAAAACAGTATTAGTAAATTGATGAGATGAAATTTTTATCTGACTATTGGTTTAGGAGAAAAAAAATATTTAATTGTCAGAGCCATAATCTCTTCATTTGTCACCATGTCGGTCCACTTAATATTATCCATGCATCTCCAGAATCACATCTCCAAATTCTCAAATATTTCCTCTCCAATTGCCTTAAAGTCCATATCTCCGATCCATACAGAGAAATGATCCAGATTTTTACGTAGCTCTAGGTAAAATTGTTAGGCAGAAATGTTCTCTTCTTCGTGAAGGCCAGGAAAGATTCGGTCACAGATATGCAAATTCTTGATTTCCAATGGCAATTATAAGAGACTCTGCTATCTTTGATATCCTCATCACTTTTGATTTGTGTATGTTGTTTCTACTCCATATTTTCTTCCTGTTTCCACCAATCTGTCGATTACTCCTTTACAATATTTCTTGTTTATTTGCCAGAAGCATAGGTCATCTGCACCCAGGTGTAAATTGCATTTGCTCCTAACACTAAGTAATTGGTTTCAGCAAAGACATCCGACCTGTTTTATGTGTGTGTGTGAGTGTGTGTGTGTGTATAGTTTTTAGCCCCTGTCTTTTACCACATGAGACCAATTTTTACTTTCTCTATACGTACTGTGCATATAGTGTATAGAGAAGGTATTGCACTCCACCAAAAATTCGATACCGAGATTTCAACGGAAATATATGTTTTAGGGTCCCCTGTATCCAAAAAAAGAATTTTCAGAAAAAGGTCCGTGTGTCCGTCCGTGTGTCAGTGTGTCCGTGTGTCTGTGAACAGGATATCTCAAACTTGGTATTTAAGTTTAGTATCTTCCAGAGATGCAACACGAAGATTTTGAGAAAAATCCCCCCACCCCAAAGTACACTTTACATAGAACTTTTTTGGAAAATTTTGATTTATTCAAAAATAGCTCTACCGATTTTGATTAAACTATCGTATATTAAAGATATTTGTCTGACAAATAAAATGTATATTTTGAATTTTCTGGGAATAGCCTCTGAAGATTACTTTATTCTGGATCAATTTTACGGAATTTTGCATAACTGCTGAACCGTAAGAGATGGACAAAAACTTACCACATAACAAATGTAGAGCACCTTAAAACACACAGTATATGTTATATGCATTTTTTTCGTGGAGTTGATTGTTTTTAAGATATTCCTTGTTTTTGGTTTCAGCTATAAAAAACTTATACTTTTCTCATACAGGACTTTGTGAACTCGTGTCCATACAAACAAAGGAACTTCAGTTACAAGCAACCAGCTTTTAACCAGCACTTTAACCTATGGTACCCATTTATTTCGCTTCTACTAACAAGGAAGCAAGTAATAAGACTATTTCTGCTAATTTTTTCTCGGTTAGATGAAGTAAATGGAATAATTTTTTGCAGAGATGTAGAGAAAGTCATGTGAATGGAACACATCATATTTTTTATGTGTGTGTGTGTAGTTGTTAAGCTTTTTAACTCTTTAGCCATCGCTTTTTTCACATGGACTTTTCGTGTGTGCATGTGCAAGAGTTTTTAGCACTTTTTCACTTTTCATCCTGTATTTTTGTTTTTTAATGTGTTTTCCTTTTTAATAACTTCGGACCCAAATGACCTAGTTGCCGACGGGCCTCTAAACACCACCCACTCACTTTACTATGTTAACCAATCTCCGTAAAAGTTATACAAGACGGGTGAAATGCAACATCCTTGACGCAAACTTCTACCTGTTTCTATATTGTTTCTACGTTTTTGATGTCAAAAATGGCTCTATCGATTTTGACCAGTATATCGTATATTAAAATATTTATATAAAAATAAATTGTATATTTCGAATGAAGGCTATTCATTGTGAATGAATTTGTGGTGGACAAAGCGGCGAGGGATGAGATTTGTTAGGATTCTCCGGTTTCCCCCACCATCGCATTCATTCCACATATCATCAGTGTCATCAACTGCGGTGCCTATGTAGTAAAAGCGGGCGTTTAAAACCATTAAAATGGTAAATTGTAAGAGATAGACAAAAACCTACTACACACAAAAAAAATGTTGGTTGGTTGGTTGGTTGGTTGCTAATGCTGAGCGTTTTGGAATTCTTCCATGCGCCTTCTTGCTTTACAGTATCGTAATGCTGGATCAGTTTCTTTCAGGTTTTTGCAGTTCTGAAGATGTAGTATATCCATTATAGTATCGTCTTCTTGACACAATAAGCATCTAGGTGTTTTTAAAATGTTTATTTTATGTAAATGTGCAGCTAAACAGTCATGTCTTGTATTCAAGCAAAAAAGTGCAACAACTTTCAATCGTGGGTGGTCTGGAATTACATTTTGTTGGCTTAATAGAATATTCCATTGTTTATTTTCACAGTCTTGAATCAATTTTTCATGCAATTCTTGTTGGATTATTTTCTTAATTAGCAATTTTGAAGATTGATATGATGAACATGATTTTGGAATCTGTTATATCATTGTACATTTTTTTGCTAATAAATCTGCCATTTCATTACCAAAAATTCCACAATGTGAAGGAATCCATTGCAAAACTATTGTTTTTTGTAGAGATTGTAAATGTTTAATACTTTGAAGAATTTCAATATTTCTTTTTGTTGTGCATGTGTCTGATGTAATGGCTTGTATAGCTGATTTAGAATCGCTAAATATAACTGTTTTATTAAATAAGTTAATGTGGTAGAAAAGGTTTTTGGTGCAGTATTAATTGCATCAAGTTATCCATCAAAGTGAGTTGAATTTTGGCCGAGAGTTATATAAGAACAAAATAATTTACTGTATATTCCAGCACCAGTCTTATTATTAAAATCACTTCCAATTTTAGAGCCATCAGTATAGATATGCACCCACTCAGGTTCTGGGAATCGTATATTAATAGTTTCGAGTGTAAACTGCTTCAGGAAAATGAGATTTTCTTCCTGTTCCTTGACTGGTTCTATTAAATTTATATTATAGTGGATCTTTAATCTATTGATAGGGTAAGGTGAATGAATTAACTTTTCCATATTGTGTGTTTCTAATGGTATATTGTAAAGATTTTGGAGGTCTCTAACTTTCTGTATGAAACCTTGTTCTGTTTCTAAAATTCTAGGAGTATCTGAGTAGTTTCTCCAGTAGTCTACATTAGGTATTGTTTTCAATCTTTCATATAGGATTAGACTGCGTTGATTTCTGTCTGATTTTAATGATATGTTGTTTGTAAAATTTTGTAAAGCTTTTATAGGTGTAGATATCACAGCACCTGTAATAATACGTAATGCTTGGTTTTGAACTTTTTCAATTTTGTCTAAATTTGACTTTTTTGCTGTAATAATGGTTTCACAAGCATATTGAAGAATTGGTTTAATATGTGTTTTATATGTTGTATTAAAAACTTGTCTAGAACATCCCCATTTACTTCCAGCCAATCTTTTCAAGATGGAAAATCTTCTTCTGGCTTTCTCAGTTTCTTTATCAATATGATGTTTTCAGGTTAGTTTGTTATCAAAAGTAACACCTAAGTATTTATATGCTTGTGTTTGAGTGACAGGTTCATTACTCAATACTAGCGCGACAGTTGGCAATTGGTGAGTCAAGGAAAATATTTGGTAATTTGTTTTGTTTATATTAACATGCATATCATTTTCTTTGCACCAGTCAGCTAATTTACAAAATGATTCATTCATTTGTGAGGAGAGTTGATGGTGCTTTGTTCTTTTCGTTGATGTCGAGATTACCAAAACATCTGCATAAAGGGCACAATTGATATTTTGTATTTCTTGAACTTTTTTTTTACAAAAACAAATGTAGATCTCATTAAAAAAACACAACTTGTGTCATACACATTTTTTTCGTGGAGTTGACCATTTTTTAGATATTCCTTGTTATTGGTTTCTGTTTTAAAATACCTACTTAAACTTTTCTCATACAGGAATTTGTCAACTACTGTCATTGCAAAGAAACGAATTTCAAACACATGGCAACCAGCCTGAAAAAGATTTGACTATCGCTTTAACTAGGTGTAGTCCCTTATTTTCCTTGTACTTACCAGAAATCAAGTAGCAAAACCATTTCTGCTTATGTTTTTTTCAATTAGCATGAAATAGAATAAGCGTTTAACAATAATTTGTTACAGAAATGTACAGAAAATAATGTGAATGGAACATATCAGATTTTTTTCTACATAAGTTGCGTTTACGACAAAAGTTGCAGGGTAGAATCACATTGAAAAGTTCACTGACAAGGCCGAGATTTGAGCTACGGATTTCTCGGTTACCGTCAGGTTGGTCATGCCAGCTGAGCTACTATGACAGCTGGGGAATTTAATGTCATGTCGAAATATTGACATTCCATTTTTATTTTCTCTACTTAGTACATAGTACACAGGTGGAAAAGATATTGCATTCCACCCAAAAGTTTCTTACTAAGGTATCATTATAAATACACGTTTTATGGTCCACTGTCTCTAAAAAAGGCATTTTTAGAAAAAGATCCGTGTGTGTGAACAACTAATTCAAAAAGAAGCAGTCGGTTAGATACCAAATTTAATAATTAGTTCAGTATCTTTCAAGGATGCGACCGACGATTTTTAAGAAATTACCTCAGCCCTAAACCAGCTTTACATGGAAACATTTTCGAAAACTTTAATTTTCCCAAAAATGATTGTACCGTATATGCCCTGTGTATATATAAATTGGGCAAATAAAATATATAAATGAATTTTCTGGGAATAGCCTCCGAAGACATCTTTATTCTGGATGGCCTTTGCATAGTGGTTAAACCATAAGGGATAGACAAAAAACGATTCCATAAAAATTAAAGATCTCGTTAAAAACACAATTTATTGTTGTCTTTTTCACGCAAGTAGTGTATACCAGGTGGCCGAACAGCGCCGTATTTCACAGTTGGAGATAACCCTTCTTACGATAAAAGAGCTGCAGTATCCAACGGGGCAATTGGAAGCAAAAAACCAGTCAGTGGTGGGTGGGCAAATAGCGCGAGCAACCTTCGTTGCACACCTCTTGCATATCAGCGAAAACGGTGAGGGATTTGCGCTTATCGAGAGGCAAATTTACACGAGAGTCTGTGATGATGATAATAATATTAATATTAATAATAATAGGCTTAATAATAATAATAATAATAATAATAATAATAATAATAATAATAACAATTATACAGTGAAACACTGCGTGTCTGCTTGGGTTTTGTTGTCGTGCCTCATTGTTTTGTTTATCCTACTGGGATCTAGTCTCTAATGTTAAATAAGAACAGTACATATAATTACAAAACTTACCTTTGGTGGATCATCTACCAGAAGGTACTGGTGTATATTGGTAGGTGAATTTATTCGCTAACAAAATAAAGACTATGTAACTGAAGTGGAAAACAGATAACAATGGTTTTGGTCTCTTGATTATCATCAGGGACTCTAGTACACGTCTGCCTCTCGAAGAGAGCAATTCCTACACCGTTTTCGCTTATATGTGTGTACAAGGAAGGTGGCTCGCTTATTTGCTCACCCACCACTGACTGCTGTTTGCTTCCAATTGTCCCGCTGAATACTGCAACTCTTTTATCCCGTTAAGGTTTATCTGCAAATGTATATAAACTTCACGTATACATATTAATCTAACTAAAAAGCTTCCTACTAATCATCGGACTGAAAAATACAATGCCGGGATTTGAACTACAGATCTTCTGGTTTCCGTTCGGTTGCTCTTGCCAATAGCCACAGTGGTTTGGGAAATTTAATTTAATGAGGTTATGTTGACATTGAATTTTCCAGTATGAAATCTTTCTAAAAATAAAATTATTAACATACACTCATAGAAAATAGCGTTTTGAAGTTAATTCTATCTTCAGCTATCAGTACGGAAAGAAAACAAAAGGTCATAGCTGAGGGATAATGGCGCACCATGTGTTTGGCTCTTGCAATACTAAACATAATTATACTATGGCATTAAAATTCTGATATATTTAATAGGTTCATTAAGTTGATAACTTAATAAGCTAGCAGCTGTGTAAAACAAATGCGAATCAAACCACGGATATTTACTGTTTAGCCGTGTGTGACTCGAACACGTGCAACTGCTGAAAGAATCTCCCATACCGCTAATACGGCAATAACAAATATATATCTGAAATTACAAAATAATGTGAGCTATGAAAATAGTTTAATTAAACCGCAAACAAACAGAATGTAATCAAAAAAGAGTACAACGCGGAATTCAACTATTTGTCGTAGATTGTATTTCGTGGAGGTTTTCATGATTAATAATATACCTAGCACTATATTGTTTGTTTTATGAATTATTTTATTATCTCTTCTGCTTACTTATTAAAGGTAAAAAATCTGATGCGTTACATTCATATAACTTTCTCTATATCTCTGCAATAAATTATTCTTAAAAAGCTTATTCTCCTATTTACTTAATGCAAATCTAGAAAAAAAAAATAGCAGAAGGGGTATTTATTACTGGCTTCCTTGTAAGTAGATGGGAAAAAAAGGAGCACCATAGGATAAAGAGATAGTC
The DNA here is from genome assembly GCA_030762935.1 of Hymenopus coronatus. Classification (NCBI taxonomy): domain Eukaryota; kingdom Metazoa; phylum Arthropoda; class Insecta; order Mantodea; family Hymenopodidae; genus Hymenopus; species Hymenopus coronatus. Next base: position 53,530,401 of record CM060892.1, on the reverse strand, counting down.
AAATCTTTTAAAATCTGGTTGCTATGTGATTGAATTTCCTTCGTTTGTGTGAACCAGGAGTTGAAAAATTCCCATATGAGAAAAGTATGAATATTTTAAAGCTGAAACCAATAACAAGAAATATCTCAAAAACGGCCAACTACACGAAAAAAATATAAATTACATAACTTGTGTGTTTTAAGGTGTCTACATTTTTTGTGTAGTATGTTTGTCTATCTCTTACGGTTAACCACTTATGCAAAATTCGGTAAAATTCATTCAGAATAAAGAGGTATTTAGAATCTATTCCCAGAAAATTCCAGATATATAAATATATTTAATATACGGCATTTTAATCAAAATCGTTAGATAGCCATTTTTGAGAAATTTAAAATTTTCAATTTTTTTTTCATGTAAAGGGTACTTTGAAGTGGCGGGAATTTTCTGAAAATCTTTGTGTCAAATCCCTGGAATATACTAAATTTAAATACCAAGTTTGGTATTTTACCGATTTATAGTTTTTGAGTTATCGTGTTCACAGGCATAAGGACACTTGGGCATATTGACACGGACACTGACCTTTTTTAAAAAAATTCTGGTTACAGGTGCCCTAAAACGTGTATTTGCGGTGAAATCTCGGTATCAAATTTTTGGGTGCAATGCAATATGTTCTCTATACACTACGTACATAGTGCGTGTAAAGAAAGTAAAAAGGTTCTGTATTCAAGAAAAGATTCTATGTTGATACTTCACTTGAAATCAGCTTTTAAGGTACCATGAATCAAACAGGTTCTTTTAGGAAAATATGTCTGTTTGTAAAAAAATATAATTTAAAACGAAAAGTGGGTTCAGATATAGTCCAGCATCTTTTAAGAATAAAAAGACTACAAATTTCACTTTTACAAACGTCCATTTACATGTAAATATTTTATTTATTCTTCTCTCAAAAATACCTTTAACCAGTCAGTATATTTTTGGGAATTGGTGATGAAACTAAAATCTGTATACTTAGGTAGTCAAATCTCACTCACTCTTATTAAAAACATATATGTTTAATTCACAGAATTTTCTCTAGTAATTCTGCAGTAAGGTATTTTGACAGAAGCTTATTTTTCTATGGCTTTCAGGCAAATCAACATAAACATTATAAAAAAAATTACTTTATTTCATTCTTCCTTTAAGATACTATTCCAAACTAAAGCGATAATTTTAAAGAATGAGTCAGTGTGTTATTGAATTGAAATTCCATTCTCCTTGCACAAACATGATGGGAAAAAACTAATATCGATTCCCCATTTGAGCAAATTATAAGTATTGGAACATTTAATCCAATAACAGGCAATAAGTTGGAAATTTTAACTCAAGACAAAACAGAAAAAAAAATCTGATGTGTAACATTGACATGACTGAAACAAATTATTCTTCAAAAGCTTATATTTCTATTTGCTTTATGCTAATCAGAAAAAATTAGCAGAAATAGTCTTATTACTTGCTTCCTTGTATGTAGAAGCGAAATAAGGGAGTACCATAGGTTAAAATTGTAGTCAAAAGCTGGTTGCTATGTCATTGAAGTTCCTTTGTTTATATGGATAGGAGTTGACAAGTTCCTGTATGAGAAAAGCATAAGTTTTTCATAGTAGAAACCAAAAACAAGGAATGTCTCAAAAACGATGAATTTACGAAAAAAATGTATATAACATAAATTGTGTGTTTTAACGTGCTCTACATTTTTTGTGTAGTGTTTGTCCATCTCTTACGGTTTAGCAGTTATTCAAAATTCAGTAAAATTAATCCAGAATAAACTACTCTCCAGAGGCTATTCCCAGGAAATTAAAGATATACATTTTATTTGTCAGGTAAATATCTTTAATATACGAAATTTTAATCAAAATCATTAGAGCCATTTTTGAGAAAATCAAAATTTTCGAAAAAAGTTCCATATAGGGATTGGGGTGGTTTTTCTCAAAATCTTCGTGTCGCATCCCTAGAAGATGCTAAACTTAAATACCAAGTTTGGTATTTTACCGACTTTTCGTTTTTGAGTTATCGTGTTACAGACACACGGACACATGGACACACACAAACACGGACCTTTTTGTGAAAATGCTTTTTTGGATATTGGGGACCCTAAAACATATATTTCCGGTGAAATCTCGGTATCGAATTTTTGGGTGGAGTGCAAGACCTTCTCTATACACTATGTACATATTGCGTATAGAGAAAGTAAAAATCACTTAAATTGTCTATATTAAAGAAATCTACATTTTATTTTTTGACGTAGCAAGATTTCGTTTATGTTTTACGGTTTACAGTTACGCAAAAGTCATGCAGAGTGAGAACGATATCTGTGCTATTCCCAGAAAACACCGGCTACTACATTTCATTTATCATGAAAATATATTAAACATATGATATCCTAATCAAAATCGATAGGCATTTTTTGATAACATCAAAATTTTCGAAAAATAGTCCACTTAAAGGTGGTCCTCTTCCATTGCTAAGAGTATAACATCTACGTTGAAAACCCAGTACTCAGTGACAAATACCTTTATAGCAATGATAATTACGTTGAAAAATAGAGTAAGGTACTGTGAATTTGTAAATAAAGTTTTGTGTTATAACTTTCGTCATTATTTAGTAATACCAAATCGTCTGGCACTTACTGGTGGCCAAAGTGAAACACCTGTTTTTCTCAATTCTTTTATTAACATTTGCTTTCAACTCCTTCATAACGATTGATGAATTTTCACTCTAGTCTTTATCGTCCAACATTTCTTCCTTGATTATTCGTAAATTATGCACCATTTCCTCGCTGACGACTTGTTCATTGCATTATCACCAAACATTTGCGTTGTTTGCCTATAAAATTCGATTGGCCGAACATTTTTTGGATTAAAAAAAAGATTAGGTTCTTTGTCGGTAGAAAAGTATAACATCGGCCTTGAAAAACTGGAACCACGTGACAATAAATGCCTTGACAGAATGGAGATTACGTTGAGAAATAGAGCACGGTACTGTAATTTTGTAAAGTTTTGTGTTGATATCTTTCGTTATTATTTAGTATGCCAAATCGTCTGTCACTTTCTGAATGGCCCTCGTATTTTGCTGCTGAAATGAAAATAAGACTATAGAATACTTTATATTACATTTTGGTAGGAAGCATGACAACATCGAACTCATTATCCTCATTTGCCTGTTGCTTGTTTTTTTGTCACGTTTGAGAATTACGGTTAAACAGCAACATTATAATTTAAGATGTTATTCCTTGTTGAACAAGTATATGAATTAATTCAAAATTTTCTCGGGCTTCTAGCCAGGTAATAACTTGGCTTGACACCAACGAAGCCCGAGAAAATTTTGAATTAACACGTCGCCAGGAAAGCTATAGTTCTTATTTTAAGTATATGAATGTTTTCTTTTGCAATTAAAACGCATTCTTAGTGCACCAACTCTTGCCCATAACATTCATTTATTAAAATGGATTTACAAACACTTTCTTTCAGTCTTTTTAAAACAAATATTATTTTGGAAAGTTTCCGACATAAAGCAGTGGTGTGACAATTCCAAGTTATACTGCTGTTAATATGATTTCCTAAAAAAGAACTGATGTGTTCCATTCACGTAGCTTTCTCTAGCTATTCAACAAACAAAATGTTATTACAAAAGATTATTATTTTATCTATGTCTTGCTAATCGAAATTAATATCAGCAGCATTGTTCTTATCACTTGCTTCCTTTTACGTTGAAGGGAAACAAGGGAATACACTAGGCTAACATGATAGTCAAATATTTTAAAAGCTCGTCACTATATGAAAATATTAGCAATTTTTAATGGATCAATGTTTCTATACAGTGAAAAAGTTTTAAGTACAAGTTTTAAAACATTGTTAGTTATGTATTTTACCATGTTATCAGTTATGTCCTTTTCTGTGTTTTTGTTTTTATACTGACGTGTAAATCCATGTACTCTGGGCTGCTACAAATAAAATGCAATTCAATTCAATTGAAGTTTGGTTTGCTTTGCTAAGAATACTTAATTTAGTTTAAAATTGAAACATATAAAAATATCTTTAAAACGTCAACTCTAAAAGAAAAAGTTATATAGCATAAATTATGTGTTTTAACGAAGTAACTGATCTTGTGAAGAAAGGTTTTGTCTATCCTTTATAGTTGAACTGTTATGCAAAGTTCTACAAAAATAAATTAGAATACAGAGCTCTTCAGAGACTATTCACAGAAAATTCAGAATATACATTTTATTGATATGAATAAATTTAATATATGTATTTTAGTCAAAATCGTTAGAGCCGTTTTTGAGAAAATCTAACCTTTTGAAAAAGTCCCATGTAAAGGGTTGGACCAAGTAAATTTTCTTGAAAATCTTCGTGTGGCATCCTTGGATGATAGTTAACTTAAATACCAATTTTTCTACCGACTTTTCATTTTTGAGCTATGCTGATCACAGACACACACACACATAAAATGCTTTTTTCGGGCTCAGAAGGCCTCGAAACATATATTTCTCTTAAAATATTGGTGTTGAATTTTTGGATGGAATACAATACCTTCTCTATTTACTATATACATTGTACATACGGACTACAGAAAGTAAAAATTTGACGGCACCAAGATCATTAGTCTTCCTTAGATCGAAATCAATATGTCGTGTTTTGATCATGTAGGTAAGAGACATGGAAATTAAAATTTACAAATACAACAATTCGACATTTTAATATGGGATAAAAAACAACAACTCTCTGGTTTGAAAAACAATGATTGAAGTTTACCTTCAATGATTTTCTCTGTCAGTTCTTCAAAAACTATTCTTACTACAGCTTATTATTCTGTTTATTTCAATAAAATCGATTAAATATACGCAAAATGGTTTTGTTGCATATTTCCCTTGGGCATAAGGCGAATCATGAAATACAGTAGACTAAAACAGGGATTAGCGACTTTCCATTTGAGAGTAGTATAAGTATTTGTAAATTCAAACCAACTGCAAGGAATAGCTCGGAAATGGTCAACTCCGCAACAATATGTTTGCATTGAAGCTTTAACGAGTTGTACATTTTGTATACTAAGATTTTGTCTATGTCTTATAGTTCGCCAATTATTCCATTGGCATTAGAATAAAGAGGACTTCAAAAGGTATTTCCAGTAATTTCGACATATAGACACATTAAATTTTTTCTGAAAATAGCGTAAACATATCGTGTTTTAATCACAATCACTGGAGCTATTTCAATGAAATAAAATCTTTAGAAAACATATACATAGAGTTTGCTGTTCACCCACATATGAACATTTTTCTAAAAACGCTGTGTCGAATTCAGAGTTCTCTAAACGTACAATTCCAGTAAAACTCCTTTTCGAATTTTTATGAATGAAGTGCAATATTTATTCTACTTAAATAGGTAAGTAGCAGAAAAGTAAAAATAAAGTCATAATATTAAGGTAGTGAATTTAGCATTCATATACCTCTCTTTCAAAAAATGCTAGTCTAGTTTGTGAATTCTGTAATTCTGTGTATCTGTATATCACACCTTTACCAACTGCCGATGAAGATGCGCAAGATTCCTTCACGCATGTGTTTTAGAAAGAAGATTGGTGTATCCAATACCATAAAGCATGTTAAAACACATTTTATATACGAGAAATATTTAAATCATGTTGGAGTTAGAGGAATTTGTATTGCTTTATTCTTTATATCTGGCAAAAATAACTACAGATACTTCATATTAAAATTCACAATAAGAATATCTTTTTAGCCCGCCTGGGTAGTATGCTTCACATTCAACACTCATGAATTCGAATCTAGCTTAGAGCGAGTTACCCGGATAAGGGTTTTTTTGGGGTTTTCCCTTATCCTGAAAAGACGAATGTCAAGTAACTTTAAGCTCCATGGATACGAGATCATTTGAGCATCATTTCACCAATTTCATTCATCGCACGATATTACCAACCAGGTTAAAGGACGTTAAGAGACAAAAAAATCCATTGTTCCACAACTGCAACTTCTTACAATGATATTCCTGCTAACTCACTAACGATTTAAATATTTCTATCTCTATTTCAACTATTTCTTATTAGAATTCTAAAACCTATGGTAATGGAATTTGGAAAATTTACAATATAAAACAGATCTTGTTTGAGTTTATTATCAACACTACAATATTATTTTTGCCATGTTTCAAAACTAGATTGCATGCTTATTAAAATATTTTTACTGTCTAAATGTATTACTCAAAAGTTTCCGCACAATGAATTTGTAAAAATATTTACATCAAAAATTCAAGTTTTACATTAAACGTTTTAATAGTTTAAAAATAAAACATTGGTCTTGTAAACCAAAATTAAGACTTCTTAGACCATTACTTGCTTTTCAGTCATCTGATGTTATTCTTCATATAGACTAGAAATTCAGTTGACAGTTCTTCTAATAATTAATAGAATAATAGAAGGAGGTAAAAGTCAAAAGCTTATATTATTATTAAATGATTTTAAATATAAGTTTATTATTAATTTTTTTATACTAGCTCTAATTGTTGTAGTACAAATTTTAATTTTTCTATTCAGCTTTGAACATTTTTCAGAAAAATAAGCAAGGTTTGAATTTCGTCATGCCTGTCCATAAGCATGGCTTGTCCATTTATACCATTAGTTAGTTGCTAGTTTAATGCGCCAAATGTCAAAAATCAAATATATTCTCTTAAGCTTATAATTCATATTATTGTATTATGAAAAAAAAAACCTTTTTTTTGACCAAATTTCATAAATGCTTTATCATAAAAAAACTGTGTAATAATAGTGATAATTTCTCTTAAATGAATATATTTTAATTGAGTAGTTTTGCAATTCCTTGTTTTATCATTTGTCAAATAACATATTGTTAATATAAGGTGAAAAAATACCTCTGTCTTATATTTAGCAATATTCCCCATCCATGTTCGTTTATTTTCATGTATCCTACACATTGTTTATACAAAAGCTAGTTTTTCAATTTGTTTTCGATTAATCATGACAAATATTGGCAGAAATAGTTTCAATACACGTGTGGTAGGACCTGCAATGCGCACACAGATAGCAAATATGTTAGTCAACTGTTACGTAAACCCCTGCTTTGATGTTACATAATCTTTAAGGAGTTCAGAAGAAATAAATACAATAATGATATGCACATATAATTTCCTTCCGCTCACCTTTCAAAGCTATAAGACAAAGACAGAATTTTAAAACGTTTGAGAGCTAATGTGTTTCCTCAAAAATGCCCATGATTTCAAAATACTCCAAAATTCAAAATCATAGCATATATTCGGAAATTATTAATGATACAAAAAGTATTGCTTAATTGCTAGAGTATTAAATTTAATTGGCTGAAAATGTTTCCCTAGATGAGATGTCAATGTCATATGGACTTCTAGTTATGCAAAACTCCCTAAGAATGAAGGAGACAATACGATGTTTATAGAAATTTCAAGATAGGTATGTATTTGCATGTGCCTATCTCAAACATATCTTATTTTAATCAACACGACAATTATATTTTAGACAATTTTGATGTGGTCCATTCTAATAGCTTTTTCTACCTTTTCTGCAAACAAACTTCTTACAAAATAGTATTATTTTAACTACATAGTGCCAATCAAGATAAAAATAACTGAGATAGTCTTATAGCTTAGATTTTTCTAAGTAAAAGGGGAAACAAGGAGTGCACTAGGCTAAAACGATAATAAAATCTTTTAAAAGTTGTCACAATATGATTTTCATCGAAATATGGTTCTCAAGGTCAGGAAACAAAACAGATACACAACGAAATATAACATCTTGTTCGAAAAGCTTTTATCTACCTCTTACAGTTTACCAGCTATACAAAGGTCATCGAAATGGAGCGTTCTTCAGGGCCTATTTCCAGAAAATTCAAGATATACATTTTATTTGGAATGTTAATCAAAGCCGTCAGAACTATTTTTGAGAAAATTGAAGTGGGGAGATTTTCCTGAAAATGTTCATGTCCTATCCTTAAAAATACTAACTTTAGTATTAATTTTATGTTTAAGAGTTTAGAATTATAATATCCACAAACAGACGAACACACACATACACACAGTCGGACATTTTTATTTGTTTTCATTAAGGGGTCCTCAAAACATGTATTCAATGAAATCATGAGAAATAAAATGCATATCTTGAATTTTCTGCAAATAATCTCTGAAGAGCTCTTTCTTCCGGATGACATTTGCTGAATTTTATATAACAGGTATACCTTAAGAGATATAAAAACTTACTAAACAAACAATGTACAACTTGTCAAAACACACGATTTGTATCATACATATTTCTCTGTGAAGCTGACCAATTTTGACAAATTCAGTTAAACTTTTCTCACACACGAATTTGTTATCTCTGGCAATACAAAGAAACGGAATTCAATAACAAGCCAACCAGATTTTAAAACATGTGACTATCAATTTAGCCTAATGTCTTCCCTCAGTTCTCTTATACTTATAAGGAAATAAGTAATAAGGTCACTTCTGCTAATGTTTATTTAAATTAGTATGAAATAGAAAGAAGAATAAGTGTTTTAACTGGTGTAGAGAAAGTGAACGGAATACAAGCTTTTTTAGCAGAAAAATGTCTTCGTAAGTAAATATGAAATTAATTTTATGTGTAAAACACTGCCACATCTGGTATGAGCCGAATGAACGGTATTCACTACCGGGAAGAACTACCCCTTTTGCCCGGAGAGCGATATTAATGGAGAACGGTGGATAGCTGCGATATGGGCAATGATTGCAGTATCTAGTAAATTTATGCTTACATACAAAATAATTGTTACTGCTGCAGAATAATTACAATTCTTATAAATGTTCTTGAGTGGAGAAGAAAAGAGAAAAATCTGATAATTTCCATACACACGACTTTCTCTACATTTCTGTAACAAATTATTAAACAGCTTATTCTTCTATCTACTTCATGATAATCAAGATAAATATTAGCAAAAATTGGTTTAATTACTTGCTTTCATGTAAGTATAATGTAAATAAGGGAATACACTAAACTAAAACAATAGTCAAATCTTTTAAAAGCTGGTTGCCATATGGCTGAAATTTATTTCTATACATGACTTGGAGTTTACAAATTTCCGTGTGAGTATTATAAATGTGAAACAAGTAACGGGGAATATCTCAGAAATGATCAACTCCACGAAAAAAATGTATATTATATAAATTGTGTGTTTTAACGAGATTTAAATTTTTGGGTAGTAAGTTTTTGTCTATTTCTTGCGGTTTACCAGTTATGAAAAATTCAGCAAAATTCATCCAGCATAAAGAGGTCTTTAAAGACTATTATCAGAAAATTCAACATATATATTTTACTTGCCATGTAAATATCTTCAATATACAGTATTTTAATCAAAATCCTTTCAGCCATTTTTGAGGAGATCAGAAATTTCGTAATTTTTTCCATGTAAATGGTAGTTTGGGTTGGAGGATTTTTTTCAAGTAACCTTTGTGTCGCATCCATGGAAGATACTAAACGTAAATACCAAGTTTGGTTTTACCAACTTTTCGTTTTTGAGTTATCGTGATCACATACTCACAGACACATGTCTATTTCCGGTGAAATATCGGTATCGAATTTTTGAGTGCAATGCAATATCTTCTCTATACACATTTTAAGTGTAGAGAAAGTAAAAATGCTTACATATATCAAACACAAATCGTAGATATATTATCAATAATTATTATGTTTATTTAACTTATTTGAAGCAGTCATTCATGTATTTGTATAATTAATATTGCTGACTATAGTTTAAGTGTTAACTATTGCCGAACTTCACATTCATTCAATTTTTGTCAGGATATGGTAAATTTGCTTTTTATTTTCAAAGATTCAAGATACAAAGGCAAAAGAATATCAATGTGTAAGTACTGAACAGTAAACTGTTGTAAATATTTATTTCACTGTCCAGTCCTAGAGCATAAAAGAAGCATTTTGGATTCACATTTAAACTCTTGTAATATTTTATTCGACAAGCCACTATATGAGATACTTAAAAATAAATCTGATGCATTCCAATCACATTACTTTCTCTAGCAGTTTCACATACAAAATATTCATCCATAAGATTTTCTTGTGTGTGTACAACATGCTAATCGAGATAAATATTAGCAGAAAAGGTCTTATTACTTGCTTCCTTGTAAGTGGAAGGAACATAAGGTCATACACAAGACTAAAGCAATAGTCAAGTGTTTTAAAAGCTGGCCGCTATCTGATTAAGTTGAAATTTGGTTCGCTTTATATGGCTAGCATTAAAACAAGAAAGATGAAATGAAATATGACTTCCAGTTTTAGAAAAGCTACCTAGTTAAATTTGGAACCAATAACAAGGAATATCTTGGAAACGGTCAACTCTACAAAAAACGTATGTGATATAACGACATCTTTATTTTGTTTTGTCTACCTCTTACGGTTTACCAGTTATGCGAACTTCATCCAGAATAAAGAGGTCTTCAGAGACTATACGCAGATTCTGGTGCTACATTTTGTTTGTGGAGTAAATATCTGTAATATGCGGCATTTTAATCAAAATATTTCCTGTCATTTTTGAGAAAAACATACTTTTCAAAACATTTTTCCATATAGAGTATTTTGGTGTGGAGGATTTTCTTGAAAATCTTCATATCTCATTCTTTGAATATACTAAATATAAATACCAAGTTTGGCATTTCTTATCGTTTTGGAGCTCTGCTGACCAGACACTCACACAAACACACACAGGGATAATTTTCTAAAGCTGGCATTTCTGAATTCAGGGGACTGCAAAACATATATTTCCGCTGAAATGTCGACATCGAATATTTGGGCGGAATACCTTTGCTTCTCTAGCTACAATGTGCATTCATTATATGTGCATACATGCTAGAGAAAGTAAAACTACGTCATAGGGAATTACAAAAATTTTTATGTTTTATTTTTAAGACGTTACTTCCTCTTATAATATACATTAGTTATGTTGGTTTATTTCAGCAGCATAAACTGCACCCAGCCTATGGCTAATAATTATTTACTAATATTATATATCTATTTGTGTTGTAGCTATATAGTTTATACCTTCAGGTGAAATAGGATTTTATGTACTTGTATATTCAATAAATGAATATAATTAAACGTTTTTATTTATACCGAACTATTTACTGCGAGTCTAAATCATCTTCATTATAAAAAGTGTCACACATATAAAATAAACAATATTAATATTAAAACTAATAGTATTAAATGTGTATAATAGTTTATCAGATAGCATAAATAATTGTTATAAAGAACAGCTAGATTAATGTTAATCTTAAATATTTTATATTATCTAGATGAGTTCTATAGGAATATAAAGTTTTAACTTATATTTTATTGCTATATGATCTAAAAATAAAGATCAACAATAATATCAATAATTATTGCGAAAATATAATAAATATCAAATATAATAAAAATAAAATACCTATTGATTTGAACACTAGTGCATCAGATGAAATGTCAGTTAGTAGCTAGACGTTAAAATGTTTTAAGGAAGACAGTGAAAAGCAACATAAATGAGAACGAACTTCAAGCTTAGAAAGCATTTTTATAAATTCTGAAAAAGATGTATTACTGTTTCTTTGCTTGTTTCTATTTTGTTTCTCTCTTTCATTCTTGAAAATAGGTTATAATTTTATTATAACATTTATCTTTATGTTAAAGCATATTATTAGAATACAGATCCAGCCACTAACAATAAAACCTCTGTCACATAGAATGATGACTTAAGCTCACATAAATTTGGCGCAACGTTATTATTAATACACTTATGCATTTTTAGAACTATTTTATGCCTTTTTATTTAGAGAAAATCATTATTTCTTTAAGAAATTCAAGTATAGTCCTTATTTTTATTCCTTTTCTATATTTTGGAAGAGCAAAAACTTTTACCTTTGTTAATCCTCTTGTAGCTTAAGATCAAAATCAATCAGAATGCTATTCCTTATTTGATTACAAAATTCAGAAATAAATAAACTAAATAAACCAATGTATATATGAAGTTTATACATGAGCCTCCAAAAGACAATTAAAACTTTAAGGTTACGCAATTGCATTGAAATGTTACCACAGAAGTTGTTAAAAACTTAGAACTATCTTAACATTGTAGAAGTTTTTTTCTGTAGTCTTTAATACATTAAAATACAGTATATAAAAACTTACAGTAGAGTTAATGCTTTGTTTCATTTCTATTTTATTAAAACAATTTACAGTAAGAGAGTTACTGAATATCTGAAGCCTATTTAAAATGGTGAATATTTGCAATTTATATACCAAAATACTCTGTGAAAACCTGTTATCACAACTGCGGATATGAAAGATTAGCTGTTTATTTGAAATTACCCTTATAAATTATTCTTTCTTAATACTGACTTACGTAGTGAGTAGGCATTTTATGTCATACTACTTACAATGATCTATATAGACCACTTTTTAAGCAGCAAAAAATGTTAACAGTGTACAATTTCTAAATGCAATTACTATATGTCCATAAGAATGTAAGTCAACCTAAATGTCAGGCATGTACATACTTAAATGTCAAAAATATTGCTAACCTACATGTTCCATTCACTTAAGGTAAATATACTTATTTTGTAAACAGTGCCTACAATAAGCTTTCTTACCATATGAGAAATCTGCAAGTAGTACATTTTAAGGATAAAGTAAAAAATACTAAAACTATTATATGACTGACTTTATATCTTACTTGTAAATATTATTTTGATCATGTATATTGTAGTAATATACCTATTGACTGTATAAATAAATAAATCAATTTATAAAATATAACCAAAAAACACATGCTTTAGGTATATTATATGATCACTTTTATTTTGATATATTAAAGGTTAAACCAAGTCTAGTATGCAATTTTAAACAGTAAATCATTTCCGAAAACACTACATTTTACAAACGCGGAAAATACTTATTTCCATTACATATTAGAATTAATTTTTATGATATAAAATAATTAGCTTTTAAGCGTCATATAGATATAGTTGGACACAGAAAGATTCATAGCTCTTTAAGTTTTCTGCCCATAAACTGAGCATTTTTAATATAGAAATAATTTCTTTAGCACAATATATATAACGCGATAGAAATAAATAGTATATGTATGTATTACAATTATCATTATCAGATGTAACAACATTTAGACAACGATTTGAGTATGAGGGCGTTACGGTAAGTAGCCGTGTTTCAAAATAAATAGTGTTGCTTAGGATACTGCTGTTTATGGAAACCTTTTGCCATCTGATGCCATCGGTTAGATATTGCTTCAATGGTTATAAGGCAATGTATTGGTGAAATTTGACCAAAAAAGTTGTGAACAATTTAAAAAAATGATTTTTCCATAATTAAATAATAGGAATTCTAAACTTTCAGAAAAGATGTTCCATTCCCACTTTAGTTAACTGAAGATGTAATTGTGCAGAAGTATGCTTATTAATAAACAACTTTTTTCCAAAACATTTTTATACGGCGCAATGTTTCACCAATTTATCTCAAAAATTTAAACTAACTCTCAAAACCATATTAAAAAAGTGGTGTATTATATTTTGAAATAATGCTCCAATTTTGAGAAATAAATTATCCTGCGTTTTGGAGAGTACGAAAATTAATTATTTTTTTTCAGTAATTAGATAAATACTATAATATAAAACTATAATATAATAATCTATATGTAAACTTATTTTGTGTATAATTGGCCTTCGTTATGTGAACAGTTTTTATAATGCATTATATAACAGTAAAAATATTATTTAAATAACTATGCAATCATGATACACGGTATTGTGTGTAATAAATGATGTAAATTACATTAAAATATCTTGCATACTGTGGATTTTTCAAATTTCAGCGAAATAAGGTAGTAACATAGGTTAAAGTGACAGCAAAGGATGGGTGCTATGTGACTGAAATTCCTTTGATTGTATGGACAGGAGTTGACTAATTCCTGTATGAGCAAAGTATAAGTTTTTAAGGCTGAAACAAAAAACAAGGAAAATCTAAAAAACGATTAACTCCAAGAAAAAAATGTATTTAATTTAAATTGTGTGTTTCAATGTGTGATACATTTTTTGTGTGGTAAGTTTTTGTCTATTCAGCCTCTCCAGCTCCAAATAACAGATAAAAATATATACACTTTGTACCCATTAGTTTTAGAGATAAAGGGAATTCTTTTTTTTAATACAGTACCGGAGTCTGATCGGGACTCCGGCACTGTATACCCTACTATTATTTAATTGTTTTTCCTTTATTTGCCGTATTGTTACTGTTTTCTTACTTTTACAACACACACATATACACAAACATATAACACCCATGCCCAAGGCGGAACTCGAACCCACGACCCCCAGCGCTACGAAGCACCAAAGTGAAATTGGTACATAAAATTTAAGTTCTTCAGAAATTGTAACTATAAAAGATAAGAGCGCCTGAAAATGATCCAGTTAATGCATTCAACTTCCACCAATAACGAATTTAACCTAACGACTTTTCCTTCAAGTTATGGAATTCTTCTACGTGCAAATAAACGTTACTCGGTACCAACAGTTTTACGTCCCTTCTGAAGGAAACCATGGTAAGGATCTTAAGCCCAAAAATTTCCTCGTCCGCTTGTCGTGTTTGGGTTAGAGGATAGCACTAGCTTTACCATAGAGAGCGAATTAAAAAATATAAGCAGTATTATTTTCAATAATATTTTCAGACTAATTACAATTAACAAACATCTTTGCAAGATATACCAAAATACCAAGACATTTGAAAAACCTTCTGAATATAAAAAGAATACAAAAATCACCATGTCGACTGACATTATTGTCTGGAGAAGTTTCAGCAGATTAGATGAAACTACTGTTCTTGTTAAGTAAAGTATTTCTTATAATAATTCACTGTTCTACCGCAATCCATTTTAATCCTCTTTTTATTCAATTTGCTGCTTTGAAAATTAAATTGTGACTGGAAAATAGTTGAGCATAGTATGAGACACAGCGTTCATGATTATTATACCACGAGCAACTTTAATATAAATGTACCCTAATTTAGAATAAGATAGACTATTAAACCATATTATACTTTATACCAGATAGAATTAAGTATATAAAAGGAGGTGATTTATAAATTTAATATATAAATATTGATTAAGAATACCTTTTATTCTCTTCGTGAATTTTTAAATTTAAATTGTTGTGATATAATGCCTTAACATAATTTTATTACATATAAAATGTCACCACATTAGCTACCAATATTGAAGAGCAAGTAATTATATCACTTTGTCTTCTAATTGCTAATGAGGAATATGTACATTTTATTCAGATATTGCTTAATGATGCGGAGCAACATTTTTCAAGGAAATTATCTAACGCATCTGTACAACATACAAGTAGATAGAGAAGGTAGTGTATTCCACACAAATCGATGGCGAGATTTGAAACCTCCTGAATCCAAAAAAACATCTTTAGAAAGTGTAGTATCAGTGGACAGCATAACTCAAAAAGGAAAAGTCTGTTAAATACAAAACTTCTAGAAGGATGCTACATAAAGATTTTCAAGAAAATACCTCTAACGTAAACTAACTTTTATATGGAAATATTTTCGAGAATTGTGATATTCTCAAAAACGGCTCAAAATAAAAACTTTCTGGGTACAACACTTATTCTGAGTCACTCACTATAGTTGACTCTGATATTTCAATAAGTGTCACTGGTATTTTAAGTAAACACTTTATTAAGTAGGTGGATTATTTTGGTATTTTCTCCTTAAACAGGCATAAATTGCTGATTGGGATAGGTTTCAAAGACTAGAAAGTCATATTCCATTCAGTTTCGTAATAATTTTGAACCTATTGTGTGACACGTACCAAGTTTAATAACAATTAATGTTTATTAATGATTATGAGGTTTATACTTCTGCGGACATTTACTTCATAAACTTCCGTCTCAAAACACCAATACCTAAATCCTGAATATGGAAACAACTCTGCCTTCTTGTTTATTTTATCTGCAATAGATGATAGGCTGAATTATTATATTTACAGGATTGTATGGGAATTCCACTGGAAAAAATCTGATGTGTACCATTCACATGACTTTCTCTACAACTCTGTAACAAATTATTCTTAAAAGAGGTTCACGTCTATTTACTTCATGCTAATCAGTAAAAAATTAACAGAAATAGCCATATTACCTGCTTCCTTGTAAGGAGAACCGAAATAAGGGACACAGGTTAAAAGGATAATCAAAAGCTGGTTGCTATGTCACTGAAATTCCTTTATATGTATGGACAGCAGTTGACAAATTCCTGTATGAGAAATAGAAAAGTTTTTCATAGCAGAAACTAAAAATAAGGAATGCCTCAAAAACCACGAACTCCACGAAAAAAAATGTAAATATAATAAATTGTGTGTTTTAACGTGCTCTACATGTTTTTGTCCATTTTTACGGTTTAGCAGTTATTCAAAATTCAGTAAAATTCATCCAGAATAAACAATTCTTCAGAGGCTATTCCTAGAAAATTCAAGATATACATTTTATTTGTCAGGAAAATATCTTTAATATACGGAATTCTAATCAAAATCGTTAGAGCCATTTTTGAAAAAAGTTCCATGTAAAGAGTAGTTGGGGGTGGGGGGATCGTTCTCAATATCTTCATGTCGCATCCCTGGAAGATATTAAACTCAAATACCAAGTTTGGTATTTTGTCTACTTTTCGTTTTTGAGTTATCGTGTTCACAGACACACGGACACACACACACACGGACCTTTTTCCAAATACACTATGTACATGGTGCGTATAGAGAAAGTAAACATTTCAGGCGCTCTGAGTCCAAAAGAAACCTTTTAGACAAATATTTGCAAATGAAAATTAACTGTGTCTTTGTGTGTGTGTGTGTGTGTGTGTGTGTGTATCTTTGAAAGTCTGAACATGTTTTAAAACCTGTTTTTTTGTTTTGTTTTTTTTCCCCCTTTTACTTTCTTTGCGCGTGCATGTGGTAATTTCGATGTCGAGATTTCACCAGAAATATATGTTTTGAGATATCTTGAATAAAAAAATGTAGAAAATGGTCCGTGTGTCTGTTTGTGTGTGTGACTGCATAGCTCAAAAACGAAAAAACCGGCAATATCAAACTTGGCATATTAGCTTAATATTTTGCAAGAACGCGACACAAAAAAATCCTAACTCCAAATATCCAAAAATGGCGTCTATTTTGACTAAAATACCGAATATTAGTTATGTTTATACCACAAAGGATATGTATAATACATTAAATTTTCAGGTAGCCTCTAAAACTCTATTCATTCTGGACGAATTTTGCATACCTGGTAAACCGTAAGAGATAGACATATACTAGCTGCACAGAGATCACGTAAAACATAAAATTTATGCCAGATATATTTTTTTTATAGAGCTCACTGTTTCCGAGATATTCCTCGTTATTGGTTTCAATTTTAAACTACGTAACTTTTCCCATACGGTAAGTTATCTTTCCTTTCATCTCTCTTTTGTTTTATTACTGCTTATTCAAAGTGAACCGATCATCAATTTTTAATTTCTCTAGCCGCATATGTACAATGTCCATAGGGATAGAGAAGTATTGCATTCCACCCAAAAATTCGATACCGAGATTTTACCGGAAATACATGTTTTAGAACCCCCTGTATCCAAAAAAAGCATTTTCAGAAAAAGGTCCGTGTGTGTCCGTGTGTCTGTGAACACGATAACTCAAAAACGAAAAGTAGCTAAACTACCAAACTTGGTATTTAAGTTTAGTATCTTCCAGGGATGCGACACGAAGATTTTGAGAAAAATCCCCTAATCCCAAACTACCCTTTACATGTAACTTTTTTTTTAAATGTTGATTTTTTTAAAAATGGCTCAAAAGATTTTTATTAAAATATCGTATATTAAAGATATTTACATGACAAATAAAATGTATGTTTTGAATTTTCTGGAAATAGCCTCTGAAGACTACTTTATTCTGGGTCAATTTTACGGAATTTTGCATAACTGCTAAAGCGTAAGAGATGGACAAAAACTTACCACACAAAAAATTTAGAGCACCTTAAAACACACAATTTATGTTCTATACATTTTTTCGTGAAGTTGATTGTTTTTTAGATATTCCTTGTTTTTGGTTTCAGCTATAAAAACTTATACTTTTCTCATACAGGACTTTTTGAACTCCTGACCATACAAACAAAGGAACTTCAGTCACAGAGCAACCAGCTTTTGACTATCACTTTAACATATGGTACCCCCTTATTTCGCTTCTACCAACAAGGAAGTAAGTAATAAGACAATTTCTGCTAATTTTTGCTTCATTAGATGAAGTAAATAGAATAATTTGTTGCCGTGATATAGAGAAAGTCAAGTGAATGGAACACATCAGATTTTTTTTTATAAGTTGAGGTGAAGCCGTGGACTTGAGTTTGACTGCTCTCTCAGATTCAAGCCCAAGGACAGTATGTGCGATTTCTGGTGCATAAAGTGGCGTCTGGGTCAGTTTTCTCCGGGTTCTCAGGTTTTCCTGGCGATTATTTCACAAATATCTCCATCATTATCTTTCCTTCCAACCATCATCCATTTAACTTTGATCCCTTGTTATCTTTCTCATTCTCAATCCTGAATGCAGACCGATCCCTATTCAGATTGTTCACTCTAATTCACACTTCAAATATTTAGGATGTAACGCCTCGTATCAGGGAGAAGTTTATGTCATAGTGAAAATAAATACATTTAACTATAAAACATGCACGCTAAAAGGAACATTAAATATAAAGCCCAAAAAGACTACATAGTTAAATTGTACAAAACCATGGCAGTACCAACTCTGATACACGGATCAGAAACATGGATATTAGCAAAAAGATATACCTAATACAACAATACAGACATCAGAAATGAAATTCGTAAGAGTAACAGCTGGAGACACTAAAATGGATAGAAAATGCAGTCAAGATATCAGGAAAGAATTAGAAGTACCAAGAAGAAATAAATAATATAATTGTAAACACTAAACCACACTGAGAAAAGCATATTCAAAGGATAAATAATAATAATAATAAAAATAGAATATCTAAAATAGATATACATTATAAAGCTAAAGGTCCAGAAGCAAAGTAATATCGAAGAAAAGATGGGTAAACCAATTTGGAGCCGGAACGTGAAAAGTCCAAAACGTGAAGCAGAAAAAGAACAATGTAATAAGCGGCTGCAGTAACAGGTGCCTTTTTTTAGAAATTCATTGAGGAAAGAGATCAATCTAAGATTACGTCATATTTCCTACTGTATTGGAATCAATCTAAGAAAACGTACAACGGAAATATAGATACTTCAGAACTCTGATTTATGAGAAGATTGCTGCAATTAATCCTGAACAATAAAGTGAGAAGTACAAGATAAAAACCTTACTGAGCCACAAGTTTATAAATATAACGCCTAAGAAGCAAAGATCAGTTATAAAATTAGAGGTATTTTTGGTTTGGAATGGAACGAACCCTAGCTCTAGTTACGAAAGAAGAAGAGAAAGAGTTATGCTGTTTACAAATACGGACATGGCGTTTTTAAACATACTTTTTGGGACTCAGGGGACCTTGACACGTGTATTATGACTTTTTATTTTTTGGTACAATGCAATGTATAGCTATTGAAAGTAGGTGCTAAACCAGGATGTTTGAGTAAAGCAAAGAGACCAGTCGTACTCGTTGCTCGCATGAATCACCTACTGTGCACTGAGTGAACTTCAACTGCGCGGAAACTCGTCCATTGCAGTGGCGGTATGCAACTTTTCCGATTATAAACATAATTATAGATTTATCACAGTAAAACAAGTTCCTAACTTTCTCGGTTCCATTGTAATCGAATTGTAACTCTACTAATATGAAAATTATTTTGTTAAACCATTATATTTATAGCAATCCTTTGTTATTACCTGGCATGTTGCACCAATAATCAAGATACCCACTTGCATTCATTCTTTTCAAATGTAATGGACTTTGATCCTATTATCGGCAACCTATATTTATAAATATTTATAAATTCGTACTATAAATATTGTACATTTAATAAGCTACAAGAGTTTTTTCATGACACTGCCCAGAGCAACATTTGATGCGTTACACTCACACGACTTTCTCTAGCTGTTCTGAACATTTCTTACATAAGATTATTCTTCTTTCTACACCATGCTAATTGAGAAAAGCATTAGCAGAATGTACTTATTAGGTACTTAGTCCTTATAAGTAGGAGGAATTAAAGGAAGACACTGGGCTAAACCGATAGTCAAAATATCTTAAAAGAGATTGTCATTGCAAATTATTTGCTTGGCCAGGAATAGAACAAAAGAAAACGGACACTTCCTGTATGAGAAAAGTATAAGTACTTTACAATTGAAACCAATAACTAGGAATATCTCGGAAACAGTTACCTCCACAAGAAAAATGTAAAGGACATGAGTTATTTGTTTTGACGAGATCTACATTTTTGTGTAGTAAGTTTTTGTCTATATCTTACGGTTTAGCAGCTAAGCAAAATTCATCCAGAATAAAGTCTTAGGAGACTATTACCAGAAAAGTCATGATATACATTTTATTTAGGTTGCAAATATCTTTAATGAGGTATTTAATCAAAATCGTTCGAGCCATTTTTGAGAAAATCAAAACTTTCGAAAATGTTTCCATGTAAATTGTAGATTGTGGTGGGAGGTTTTTCTTGAAAATAGCCGTGTCGCATCTAAACCTACTAAATACCAAGTTCTGCATTTTAGCATATGCACACTCACACGGACCTTAGTCTAAAAATGCCTTTTTCGAACTCGGGGGACCGCAAAACATAATTTCCGGTGAAATATCGACATCGAATTTTTGGGTGGAATACAATACCTTCTTTATCCACTATGTAGGTGCTTTTACACATGGGGCTAGAGAAAGTAAAAAAAAAATAAAATGGGTTCATATTCTCTGCTTATAAGCCGAGGAAGTTTGGAATACTGATATTACGTCACTATGTTGAATACAGTAACTTTAAAAAAAATCTGATGCGTTCCATTCACATGACTTTCTCTATATCTCTGCAACACAATATTTTTAAAAAGCTTATGCTTCTATTTACTTCCTGCTAATCGAGAAAAAATTAGCAGAAATAGTCTTACTACTTGCTTCCTTGAAAGTAGAAGCGAAATAAGAGAGCACCTTAGCTTAAAGTGATAATCAAAAGCTGGTTGCTATGTCATTGAAGTTCCTTTGTTTGTATGGACAGCAGTTGACAAATTCCTATATGAGAAAGGTATGTGTTTCATAGCAGAAACCAAAAATACGGAATGTCTCAAAAACGACGAACTCCACGAAAAAAATGTATATACATAAATTGCGTGTTTTAACGTGTTCTTCATTTTTTGTGTTGTAAGTTTTTGTCCATCTCTTACGGTTTAGCAGTTATTCAAAATTCAGTAAAATTCATCCAGAATAAACTACTCGACAGAGGCTATTCCCAGAAAATTCAAAATATACATTTTATATGTCAGGTAAATATCTTTAATATACGACATTTTAATCAAAATCGTTAGAGCTATTTTTGAGAAAATCAAAATTTTCGAAAAAAGTTATATGTAAAGGGTAGTTGGGTGTGGGGGGATTTTTCTCAAAATCTTCGTGTCGCATCCCTGGAAGATACTAAACTTAAATACCAAGTTTGGTATTTTACCTACTTTTCGTTTTTGAGTTATCGTGTTCACAGACACACGGACACACACACGGGTCTTTTTCTGAAAATACTTTTTTTGGATACAGGGAACCCTAAAACATATATTTCCGGTGAAATCTTGGTATCGAATTTTTTGGTGGAGTGCAATACATTCTCTATACACTATGTACATAGTGCGTATAGAGAAAGTAATAGTACGGTTGCTCAAATAACTGCATTGTAAGAATAATTTGTAATTCTAGGCTTTGTGATTGCCTCACAGCAAAGTTTTATTCCCCTCTTTCCTTCTCTGACGTAATAATCTAGCCCGCAATGCATTAGACTGCACGTCCGTTATTGGTATGACAGTGCCATTTTCAAGTTGTGCATTCATTTTGCACATAACGCTTCTAAAGTCAAGCTGATGGTTTGCATTGTGTGTGTCGAAATTACGCCTCAACTGTTATAATTATTTCTAACTAAAACCGAGAAGCTTGTCCACACGTGGGTACTAGGTTCACGACCAGAGTGAAGAGCGGGTGTCAGAGGAAAAGGGCGCATTAAAAATTCCTGCATACAATAGTTGCCCACAACATGGCCGCTCCTCTGTCAGTTGCTGCGTCCAGAGCTTGACACACACATAACACGCTGGACGCATTCCTGCCACCATGCGCTTTTCTGAAATTCAAGAATAAACTCAATCGCTGTTTCCTACATAGCAATGTCGCTATTGAAGCTCTTTGACACCGGCTACAGTTGTCGGTTCTGCAAGTTTAAAGGCTTGGGAACGCTGTCCGGCAAACGACATCCCTTGTTTTAACTGTCCTTTAATTATTATACTTTATTGATGCTTTTTTTCTTTCACTTAGAGCACCGCTGCTAAATTAAACACGCTTGTCTTTGCTCATATTTCATAATATATTCCGAATACCAGTAACATATCCTGTAAAAGTATCACTTGAATTATTTATTAGATATCAAAGAGAAATATCAGATTGTAGCTAAATTACAACGCTCTTGGTATCCAAACATGTTAAAATGTCACACAATAACTATTTCAAGAGTCTATCTACTGTAGTTATTATTTCATTTAAAGTACGTTCCACAAAATATTCATAGCAACTTCATTTCCTTTGTATTTTCTATCAATTATGATAAATATTCATATATGCTTTAAATGTTGTTACATTCAGGTCTACTCTTCAAAATCGAATAGAATGAACAAGCCATGATATTGTAATCTCTCTGCATGGGTTGATGGGAAATAATAGCAAGAACATTGGATTTTATAAGTGCAATGTTGTAACATTTAAATAAACATCAGAACTTATTGTAAAGAACACAAAAATTATTTTGAAAAAAATAACATTTTAACGATGTATAGATTTTACACGGTAACTAAGTAAAGAAGGTAGTGAGTGCACTTTACCCAAAAATGAGATACCGATATTTCACTGCAACACAATTTTATCGAAAAAAACACATTATCAGCAAAAACTCCGTGTGACCGTGTGTCTGTGAACACGATAACTCAAAAAAAAATTGGGTAAAATACCAAACTTGGTTTTTAAGTTTTTTCTTCCAGGAATGTGCATATTTTAAGGGAAATCCCCCAACTCAAATTACCCTTTATATGGAAAAATGTTTGAACCTGTTGATTTTTCAAAAATTGGCGATTTTGATTACAATATCGTATATTAAAGATATTTACATGACGAATAAAAGGTATATCTTGAATTTCCTGAGGTTTCCTCTGGGAACCTATTTATTCGGGATGAATTTTGCATTACTAGCAAACCCTAAGAGATAGATAAAAAACTTATTACACAAAAAAGTAGATCTTGTTAGAACCACAATTTATTTCATATGTATTTTTGGTGGGATTGTTTTTGAGAATATTCCTTGTTATTGGTTTCAGTTTTAAAATACTTAAACATTTCACATAGGGGAATTTATCAGCTCCTGACAATGCAAAGAAATGGCAGCTTTCAAAAAATCTGACTATCGCTTTAGCAAGTGTATACCCTTATCTCCCTTCAATTTTGAAGGAACTAAGTAGTAAGACTAATTCTACTAATGTTTTAGCATGATTTAGATGGAAGAATAAGAGTTTTAATAATAATGCTACCGAGATGTAGAGATGGTCAATATGAATGGAACACATCAGAGTTTTTTCTATAGTAAGATTTTTCATTCTATCAGAAATGTCAGTCAAAATATATCAATGATTTTTGTGAAACTGAAAAAAATGCATGAAATCTTCCATATAGATGATTGTTTGTAGAGGGAAAAATTCGGTAAATGTTTCCAATTTCAATCCAAAGGAATTAACCTATAGGTTCAGTATTTATCTTAAGTTTCCGTATTTTTTCAATTAATTGTTTTCCCTCTCCTCTCTTCCTCACAAACATACGCTCAAACAAACAATCTGGATTTTATTTTAAAAATGTGGGTATAGAGCTTTTGTGTGGAATGCAGCTTTTTCTCTACCGCAAGAGAAAGTAAAAGGCAGTTGTAATAATATGCGAATATGATGTATGTTATTTCAATTTCAATGATACCAATTACGAAGTACCTAACTATTTTTGGTTTTTGCTAGACAGGGAGTTGTATTCTGTAAAATGAATTTCGGTTTCAAATATTAAGAATATGCAAACAAAATCATTTTAGGGACTGTTGCAGTTTCATTTTTTCATACTTGCGTCTCTGATCTCATAAAGGGAAATAAAATGTATTAATTCGCTTAGTTATAGAACCCTAGAAATTATGAAGTACAATGTCTACATATAATAAATGTCACTTAATTTTTCTGCACTGTAATATTTTTTTCGGTTTACAGAAATTAAAATCCTATAACGTAGTAAATTTTTCAACTAGAAATTTTTAGCTTGAAGCTGTTCACATCTGAAAACTTTATCAATAAAATTGCAGATACCTATTTCGAATGAAGTAAATACTTTAAGAATACAAAAATTAAGTATCGATTAAAACAGTTAAAATGAATACGTTTAAAATGCCTTATAATTATTATTGGATTTTTATTAATAAAGTATTCCGAATAGACTCTGGTGTTAAAATACATGTTTATCAAACATATAATTATTTCAATTTATATCTTATTAGATTAGTGATATTTTGAAATAATAATGTTTTAAGAAAAATTACTATAATTTAACACTATAAAACCAATAAAATTTGGGCATTACCAATAATCACTGTATACATAAAATTAAATATCTAACCTAAATATGTAAAACAGAAATTTCAACTACCCCTAATTATTCAATTTCAATTCATTGCATCAGATAGAGTAAGGTGGTAGAATTACAATGAAAACCTAAATACAAACTCAGTTGCTTTATTAGCTTCAAATATTCATTAACTTCAAAGAGGGGAGATTTAAAATAGTAAAACGGTTTAGGATACTTTTTATTAAATATGTATATATCTATGTACTTCTCTGCATGGTATCAGATACTTATTGTGATAAGATTAATTCATGATAATTCTTGTGCAGAATTCTCAGACTTCTAATAGTAAATATACGTTTTATGATGCCATTTATCAGTATTATGCAATTGAGTACATTTGAAGATTGTCATTTTTTCATTCAACTATATATTTGGTTTTAAGTTTCCACAACATCTTACGTAAAAATTGCTTTTAATTTCCCGAACTTTTTTCAGACCACTGTGTTGCTAGTTTACAATAAACTTAAAAATTTGAGGAGAAAGAGATCTCATAAAACGGAAGAATTAATTTTTGAATCATTTTTCTTAGATTGAAATCTTTTGAGTCAGCTAGAGAATTAAAAGAGAAGAAAAGGAAACTCCAGACAACTTTTTGAAATTTTTATACAACATTTAAGATAATTTGTCAGTTAAATTTTGCATTCAAGACAAATAATAGACTTTTTATTTCTTAAAATAGGTTTACAGCATCTTGTACTTTCACTCTATACAACAGTTTCGTTAATATTTATTTTCAAAGCTCAAACCTCCCAATTTTGCATTATTGATGTAAAACCCTGTTTTATTCTGAAATTAGATTGGCTCAACTCTACTTCGTTTTTATTCAAAATATCCTGAGTAGCACAGTTTTGAGCATACATGCTTGAACATTTCATAATTGAACACTTTTAAAAGCTTTCCTTAGGCACTCGAATTCGTCGTCTGCATTCGGTAGATTTCGCACAGTTTCGGAAGCAGAGTGGAGCGACAACATTGAGACATAATTACACTATGCATCTTACAATCTAGTGGCTGCAATGTTCAGATTAGATCTCTGTAGATTCCAGAGTTTACGCACATTCACTTGCACAGGGTATCATTTACTAATTCAGCTAGCTTGCGGTAAATTAGATATCCTATTCACCATAATCATTGAAGGTTTCAAAGAACGAAACTTTATTTGATTGACAACACTCAAGGAGACAGGCGGGCGAGCTCTTTCTTTTTTCCCTTGACCCTCACACTCCCGTAAATCTAGCACTATAAACGATGCCTGCAGAGCATACAAGATAATTTGTTCTGTTACAGTAATTAAAATTTGGCCTTTTTAATTATTTCGATATGTTGGTTCTTTATGTTGCAATTTGAAATTTAGAGCAGATACATCAAATTATTACTCGCATGGAACATCCATGAAATGGCTTGTTACAAACAAAATAATGATACTTAAATTCTCAAAAGTATTTTGACAACTCAATAGAATATTTGTTACATTTTAAATTTTAACTAGGTACAAGTTAAACATTTAAATTAAGTTAAAAAAACGGACATTATTTGCGTCTTTGCTGTATTTTTTGTAGTATTAGTATTATTTTTTATTTTTATTTTTATGTGTAATCTTAACACCCACAAACCATAGTGTTTTGGAATCAACAGATTCAAAACATGCATTTTGTTAAAATTTCACAATAGAATTTTAGACTGAATGCAATAGTTCTCTTCTCCACCGAACGTAGTAAGCAGTAGTGACAATATTAACAGTTGACTTTTTACTAAATAAACTGAAATATATCTGGAAATTATCTGTGCTATTTTTGCCTAATTTACACCGTCTTTCACCTATGCGTTTCTAAACTCAAATTCTTAATGTTGTCAACGGAGTGAACTTGCTTTGTTTGGGTACTGTTATAATTAATAGACCTATAAAATTATTTTATAAAATAATTGAAAAAATAGAAATGAAAACAAATATGGATCCCTTATTACTCTTAACTATAATTTGAATATTAATTTTTTTCATCTTTATTATTTTTAGCAATAGTAGTATATTTCTGAACACAGAATTTACCAGTACAATGGCTACTCATACTTCCCATGTATTTCATCATGATGTATCACGCTTACATCAATATTAAGTTAAATTATGTTCATAACTTGCACATTTCGAAATGGCGTCTGGGTGGGTTTTCTCCGGGTCCTTCGATTTCCCCGGCCACTCATTCCATCGATTGCTCCATTATCACCTTTTTTATCATCCGTATTGTTTGCATTTCATATCATACACTTTCTCACGCTCATGCCTCCGACGGGCCGACCACTAGTTCCAGGTTCTCCATTCTGTCGTTTCGTGCTGTTGACTACCCGACCAACTTCTGACCATTAGGCATCCGTTTGTAAGTCTTAGGAGTAGTATCAGCCCTAAATACGGGGTGGGTAAGCTGACTACGAGAAAAAAAAAAATCTTCCACAGGCATACACAAAATAATAAGACTTATTCCATTGCTATGAAATGTGGAAGTGTAACTTTGATACAAATACTCTTTACAAGTTGTTCCAACTCAACTCGTCTGAGTCAGAGACCTCACGCGTAGTCAAAACCTAACTCGGAGCCCGCCTGGAGGTACAGCGTTTTTATAGTTCTTTTACTACTATGGCACTGTAGCCGATGGCACTGATAATACATGAAATGAAGATGGAGCACCGGTGGAATGTGAAGGCGGGGGACAGCGGAGAACCCGAAAAGGTCTACCCCTTTGCCGCTTTGTCCACTACAAATCCCACATTCGGCCACCTTTGTGAGAGGCTGGTCTTACTACTGGGCCATGACGCGGCCAGAGAGGGACAACGTGATTGTCAATACGCCACTGAGGCGAAGGTAATAGCAAAGTACTCGCTCATTCTACCAGTTCATACCAACAGTTGATTCAGACATGACTGTAACTTTCCCTCAATTCCTAGCTGTATTGCATATTGTAGGCAGACCCATATTGCTGTTCTTTTGACACATACCCAAGTTGGTTTTATAGTGTTGAGTAGATGGTCATTGCTATGCACTCAGCTTTCCGTGTCATTCCTTTTATTAGCATTTATTTAATTTTTGGGAATGGGGCTTTAATTCTTAGTTAAGCAATGGATTGCAATACATACGATGAAAGATAATTTGAAAGCTGGATTTAATTGCAATTAAAAAAGATTGCTAACACGCTTTATAGCTCTATAATATGAAGAGGTAACATGCAGCTCGCAAGAATAAAGATATAGATGCCCGTTGTGTCTGCGGTGTTCAATATATATCAGTCAAAATCTGGTAGGAACAGCTGATTTGTAATAGTAATCTTAAGAAAACTGATCTAAATATAACCCTTTTTGGTAGACAAACAGATTGTTCTAGCAAAATATGAATGTAGCATACAAAGGGCGTTAAATCAAGGGGCAAAAACCTATTATTTAAAGATCTCCACAAAGAAGATAGCATTTCGTGGAAAAGAGAATCTTAGAGCCAAAGCTATACTTGAGAATGAAATCCTAGAAGAAGTTCACTTCTTCAATTTTTTTTGTCGTAACTACCTTAGAAACAGCAAAACAAACTGCATATAACTACACGAACTGTTGGTATAATAACAGAAAAAAATCTAATGTGTTCCATTCACTGACTTTCTCTTACTGTTCCGCAAACAGACTTTCTTTACAAAATACTATTCTTGTACTTACATCATGCTAATCGTGATAAACATTAACAAGATTGGTCGTAATCCTGGCTTCTTTGTAAGTAGAAGGTAAATATAAATACCACATTTGTATTTAAGTTGAGTATCTTCCTAGGATGCGTCAAGAAAATCACCCACCCCAAACTACCACTTACATGGAACATTTTTCGAAAGTCCTCTAACAATTTTGATTAAAATACCTTATGTTTAACATATTTTTATGACAAACGAAATATAAATCTTAAATTTCCTGGGATTAGCCTCTGAAGAAGACCTCTGGATGACTTTTATATGACTGGCAAACCGTAAGAGTTATGCACTAAAATTTAATTCAAAAATGTAGATTTCATTAAAACACAACTTTATCAACTTTAAGCTAGCTAAACTTTTCTCGAACGGAAAGACATATTTCTTCTCGTTTCTCGTTTGTTTACTCCTGGCAAGAAAATATAATAGAATTTCAATTGTTTCACATAGGGACGCCTTAAAAGGACTTGACAACGCTCTAACCTGTGCATCCCTACATTTCCCTCCTACTTAAAAGGAAATAAGTAATAAAACTAATTCTGCTTATGTATTTTTTATTAGCATGATGTAGCTAAAACAATAATCAGTTCAATAAAAGGTTTGTTTGCGGAACATCAGAGGACATCACGTGAATGGAACACATCAGATTTTTTTAAGAATACTATCTTGCAGAACAAGTAGAGAAAGTAATAGTACATTACACTTTGGCTTGTTACGTTATATAAAAATCTGATGTGTTCCATTCACATAACTTTCTATATATCTCTGCAAAAAAAACTATTGTTAAATAGCTTGTGAATCTATTTACTTCATTCTAATGAAGAAAAAATTAACAGAAATATTCTTATTACTTGCTTCCTTGTAAGTAGAAGCGAAAGAAGGGAGTACCATAGGTTAAAGTGATAGTCAAAAGCTGGTTGCTATGTGACTGAGCTTTTTCAAAGTTTTCCTGAAGTTTTTCAAAGCTGAAACTAAAAACAAGGAATATCTCAAAAACGATCAACTCCATGAAAAACTGTATCTATATAACATAAACTGTGTGTTTTAACGTGCTCTACATTTTTTGTATAGTAAATTTTTGACCATCTCTTTCGGTTTAGCAGTCATGCAAAATTTCGTAAAATTCATCCAGAACAAAGTAGTCTTCAAAGGCTATTCCCACATAATTCAACATATACATTTTATTTGCCAGGTAAATGTCTTTGATATACAATATTGAGATCAAAACCGTTAGAGTCATTTGTGGGAAAATAAAATTATCGAAAAAATTTCCATGTAAATGATAGTTTGAGGTGGGGAATTTTTTTTTCAAAATTTTCGGGTCGCATTCCTGGAAGATACCAAACTTAAATACCAAGTTTGGTCTTTCCGTTTGTGAGCCATGCTGCCCACACACACACACACACACACACACACACACACACACACACACACACACACACACACACACATGGACTTTCTTCCAATTTATTTTGGGTGCAGGGAGACCCAGGAACATCTCGGTATGGAATACACTATGTACACAGTACGTGTAGGGAAAGTACAAAGATTGCAAATGTATCAACAGAGAGGCGGTGTAATAAAATAACCAAAATCAGCTTTCACCAGCGTATTAAAATATATTTAAAATAGGGCTTCTTCATTAAGCTATGGCATTATTTAAGGCTGACATCATATTCTATTAATATATGGTGTAATTCTATACGTGGCCGAGAGGACAATGTGTCTACACTGGTAGACTTGCCGGTCCCATTATACCACCGTAGGACATCGAACAGCGAATCTGCAATATAAAACATTGTGACAGATATATCTGATTTCATCATGTCAAATCAATGTCTACCCCACCTGGTAGCAGTAGTGGATGTGTACTAATAAATTCTGAACCCTCTCTCTGCCTTGAAATCCGTTTGGATCATATCGAAGGATTCTGTCCATTTTGAAACACTAAAATAGTGCGACGTTTAAATTCGGCGCATAGAAGTTCAACAAAATGAGTAGCAGTTTCCAGTTAGGTTATACTTAAGGCATTTATTCTTCAGACAGTTTTAATTTCTTAAGCAAACACGAGTTAAAAATCTGATATGTTCTTTCTCTACATCGCTGTAACAAACTATTGTTAAAAATCATATTCTTCTACCTACTTTACAATAAACATTAGCAGGAATAGTCTTAATTATTTGCTTCCTTATAAGGAGAAGGAAATAAGGGAATATACTGGGCTAAAATGATAGTAAAATCTTTTAAAAGGTGGTTGCCATGTGGTTGAAATCGTATATATGTAGTTAAGTATTTTAAATTTGAAACAAAAAGCAAGCAATATATCAGAAATGTTTATAATCTTATTCTTCTATTTCATGCAGAAACGGTTTTACTGCTTGATTCCTTATAAGTAGGAGGGAAATAAGGGAATGCGCTAGGCTAAACCGACAGTCAAATGTTTTAAAATGATGTTGCTATGGGATTGAAATCCCTTTCTTTGCCTGGCCAGGAGCTGACAAGTTCCCGTATGAGAAAAGTACAAGTGCTTTAAAATTGAAACCAATAAAAATGAACTCCACGAAAAAAATGTATCTGATATGAAGTGTGTGTTTTAACATGATGTACATGCTTTTGTGTAATAAGTTTTGTCTCTCTCTCTCTCTCTCTCTCTCTCTTACAGTTTACCAGTTACGCAAAATTCATTCACAATAATAAGCTCATTAGAGGACATTCCCAGAAAATGTATTTATTCATTTTATTTGCAATATAAATATCTTTAATATACAGCATTTTAATCGAAGTCATTTGGTATTTTACCAACTTTTGTTTTTGAATGATTGTGTTCACAGACACACGGACACACACACACACACACACACGGACCTTTTAGTAAAATTCTTTTTTGTTAAGTCACAACCAAAGTTGGACACAAGGGGGAATAGCTATTTGAGGGTGGTAAAAGGAAGGCAGATGGTAGAGCAATGATAACAACCCAAAGGGAA
The DNA here is from genome assembly GCA_030762935.1 of Hymenopus coronatus. Lineage (NCBI taxonomy): Eukaryota > Metazoa > Arthropoda > Insecta > Mantodea > Hymenopodidae > Hymenopus > Hymenopus coronatus. Next base: position 53,498,712 of record CM060892.1, on the reverse strand, counting down.
TCCAGATAATATAAATATATTGAGAAATAACGTACGAAAGGCAAATATACTTTACAATAAAATAGTAAGATAAATTACAATAAACAAGACAAGCGAGTCGGGCGTTTCGTGTCGAGCGAGACCTAATTCCAAATACGAAAGACAAGAATTGGTAACATAGTTAATATTCAACAAAAGGTTCTTACCTTTTAGGTTTATTAGCTCGACGAGAAGAAAGATGTGTGTCGGTGTGCCAGTGACCCGGGGTGGGGCCTCGGACGTCCCTCGGGCAGCGAGTGTGCCTCTTTCAAGTACTGAGAACCAAAAGCGCCCGGAATTCAAGATTCCAGACAATTTTATACTAGACAATTGTCTCTAGGGGGTTCTTCAGAATCTACGCCCAGGCTCTTAATAAATCCACCAATCAAAATACAGTATTTAAAAAATAAGACAGGGCTCCCTATATGACGTGCTTGGGATTAAAGTCTACGAAATGTCACATAGGTTCCGGGAAGAGGTTGAAAGCCCATACAAGCTCATAAGTTGCAAAATGTGGTAAAATGTTGCCTTAATCAGAGGAAGACACATCCGGTTATAATAACAAAGAAAACTATAGATCTTCCTCTTATTCAACCCAAGAATCCGGATTTTAAGAAATACAGAAATTTATAAGAAAATGGAATTCTAAAACATTTACAATAATGAGACTTAAAAAAAACTATAATCTAATTTAAAAATACTCGTCAATCACATACGTGACAATACGTGACGGTGAACACTGGGTATCGATATTTTGGGTGGAATGCAATACTTTCCCTATACAGTACGTACATAGTACGTGTAGAAAAAGTAAAAATAAGACAGTTCCATTCACTTTCACACTTTCCTTGCAAAAGATTATTCTCTTATCTACGTCATCTAATCGAGATGAATCTTAACAGAATGGCCCTTATAAGTAGAAGGGAACTAAGAGGATACACTATGCAAGAGAATCTAATGTTTTTTAAAGCTGTTGCAATGTAATCATTATTGAAATAACTTTTTTGCATGGCCCGCAGTACAAAAAAAAAAAAAAAAAAAAAAAAAACTATCACAGCAGCCTTTCTGTTTGAGAAAAGCATAAGTATTTTAGCTCTACAACAAAAAATGTAAACGACATAAATAATTGTGTGTTTTGACGAGATCTACAGTTTCAGTGCAGAAAGTTTTAGTCCATCTCTTACCGTTAACCCGATATGCAAGTCATTCACAATGAAGAGGACTTCAGTGATTTTGATTAAAGTACTGTATATTAAAGATCATAAAATGTATATCTTAAATTTGTTGGGAATAGCCTCTGAAGACCTATGTGACTTTTACATAATTGGTAAACCTTAAAGAGACAAAAACTTACTCCACAAAAATGTAAATCTCGTTAAAACACACAAATCACGTCATTTACATATTTTTCGTTGACCATTTTAGAGATATTGCTTGTTATTGGTTGTAAACTTTTCTCATACGTGAATTCGTGAACTCCTGCCCATGCAAGAAAACCGATTTCAATCACATGGCAACCAGCTTTTTAAATATTTTACTATCGCTTTAGTCTAATATAGTCCCTTATTTCAGTTATACTTACAATGAACTATGAATCAGACCATCTCTGCCAATGCTTATCTGTATTAGTATGAAGTACATAGAAGAATGATGTTTTTAACAATGATTACTCACAGGAATGTAGAGTAAGCTGTGTGAATGGAACACACCAGGGTTTTTACAAAGAAAATGTAATGTTTTGTTTAAAACAATATAGTGCCTTAAACACTGTATTTGTTTTCTTACGTAAAAGTACTATTTTGCCTTTTATATGTAATAGGTTTCTCTTTTCATTCTTGCCTTTTTTTAACTCTTAAATCTCTTGGTTATATTTTGGAATTAACTTTATTATCATACTATTTCCATTTATATTTATTAACCTTATGGGTTTACAACCCTCCAAAGTAATAGCGTGATTTTCTAAAGCATTAATGCTTTAACTGGAACGTATGTACAATGTACATACTAGGCAGAGATGCATTGTGTTCCACCCAAAATTTTGATACCGACGTTTCACCGGAAATATATACATATATATTGAGACCCCCTGAGTCCAGAAACAAGACTTTAGAAAAAATCTGATGTGTTCCATTCGCATGACTTTCTCTACATCTCTGCGACAAACTACTGTTAAAAAGCTTATGCTTCTATTTACTTCATGCTAATCGAGAAAAAATAGTAGAAATAGCCTTATTACTTGCTTCCTTGTAAATAGAAGCAAAATAACGGAGTACAATAGATTAAAGTGATAGTCAAAAGCTGGTAGTTATGTGACTGAAGTTTCTTTATATGGACAGGATTTGACAAGTTCCTGTATGATAAAGTATAAGTTTTTCAAAGCTGAAACCAAAAACACTAATATCTCAAAAACAACCAGCTCCACGAAAAAAATGTAAATGACATACATTTTGTGTTTTATCCTGATCTATATTTTTTGTGTAGTGAGTTTGTTTCTAACTCTTACGGTTTACCAATTATACAAAATTCAATAAAATCAGCCAGAATAAAGAGGTCTTTAGAGACCATTTCCAGGAAATTCAAATATACATTTTATTTGGCAAGTAAATATCTTAAATATAAGGGATTTTAATCAAAATAGTTAGAGCACTTTTAAGAAAATCAAAATTTTCGATTTTTTTTTCATGTAATGGGTAGTTGAGGGTTGGTGGATTTTCTTGAACATCTTCGTGTCGCGTCCTTCGAAGATACCAAACTTAAATACCAAATTTGGTTTTTAACAGTAGTTTCGTTTTTGAGCTATGCTGCATTTTTCTAAAAATGCTTTTTTCGGATTCAGGGACTCTCAAAACATCTCGGTATCAAATCTTGAGTGCAATACAATACTTGCTCTGGATACTATGTACATAGTATGTACAGAGAAAGAAAAAGACAGTTGTGTGTGTGTGTCTTTTCAGCATAACTCAAAAAAGGATAAGTCCTTAAACACCAACATTTAAGTTTAGTATCTCCTAAAGATGCGACGTGAAGTATTTCAATCTCCCAAAATGTTATAAATGTTTTATTTTCTTCAAAATATCTCTAATTATTTTGATTAAAATGGAGTACATTAAAATATTTGCATAGAAAGTAAAATTTATGTTTTGAATTTCATGGCAACAATCTTTGAAGCCCTTTTCATTATGAATGACTTTTATATAACTGGTAAACCGTAAGAGATAGAGAAACTAACTGCACGAAAAATGTAGACCTCGCCAAAACTCACACTATATATCCTTTCCACTTTTGTTGTGGAGCTAAAAGTTTTCGAGATATTTCTTGTTATTGGTTTCAATTTTAATATGCTTATATTTTTCTCAAATAGGATATCGTTCGTGTTTCTTCTGTTTTTATCCTGACCATTGAAAGAAGTGAATTTCAATTACAGTCGCAAAATGACAGCTTTTAAAACATTTGTCTATCCCTTTAGCCTAGTGTATTCTTTAATAATTACCTCCTACTTATAAGAAACTAAGTAATAAGACCATTCTGTTAATGTTTTCCACGACTAACATTATGCAAAATGGAACACAAAAGATTTTATATAAAAAAACTATTCCCACAAAGTTTTATTCAAATATGTTTTTATTTATGGATATATTGACTAATTTATTCAATTTAATTGGCCAAAGTCTATCTTTTCTTATAGGTTTTGAGCTATACACACGTTTTTAAATGGAACTTCTTAATATTATTGTAAACATTTTTCTGGTTGAAAGTTTCCTACAGTACTTTTTTTTTAATTTTTGCATTCTCTATACGCACTATGTACATACTGTATAGAATAAGTATTGTATTCTACCCAAAAATTCGATACCGAGATTTCACCGGAAATATATGTTTTAGGGTCCCCTTTATCTAAAAATAAGCATTTTCGGAAAAAGGTCCGTGTGTATATGTGTGTGTGTCCGTGAACACGATAATTCAAAACGAAAATTCGGTAAAATACCAAACTTGGTATTTAGGTTTAGTATCTTCCAAGGATGCGACACAAAGATTTTGTGAAAAATCCCCCCACGCCATCTACCCTTTACATCGAACTTTTTTCGAAAATTTTTATTTTCTTAAAAATGACTAACAATTTTGACTAAAATACTATATATGAAAGATATTTACCTGACAAATAAAATGTATATCTCGAACTTTCTGCGAATAGCCTCTGAAGACTACTTTATTCTGGATCAATTTTAGGGAATTTTGCATAACTTTTGCGTAATTGCTAAACCGTAAGAGATGGAAAAAAACTTACCACACAAAAAAATGTAGAGCACGTTGAAACACAACAGCTATGTAATATACATTTTTCGTGGAGTTTATCGTTTTTTAGATATTCCAAGTTTTTGGTTCCAGCTTTGAAAAACTAAACTTTTCTCATACAGGAATGTGGCAACTCCTGTCCATACAAACAAAGGAACTTCAGCACATAGCAATCAGCTTTTGACTATCACTTTAACTTATGGTACTCCCTTATTTCGCTTCTGCTTAAAAGGAAGCAAGTAATAAGTATTATGAATATGGTAAAATAACAAAAAAGTTGAACCTGAAAAAAATGAGTTAAAGTTTGACATATAGAGTCATTTAAATAGCGCAACGATTTGACATGCATGCAAAACAAGTATTTCAGCCCCTTTAGGACATAAAACATTGCAAATATATACTTTAAAGTATGTTGCATTTTTTGCACCAAAATCCAAAAATTGCATTTTTTAAAAAAATCGCTAATAAAGCACTTCTGCGTCCCCTTAAAAGAACTCCAATCATATTTCTTAAAAATGATATTACTACTCATTTGCCCTTCAAAATTGTTTGCGAGGATCATCTGTTTGTTTATTTTAATGCCTTCTAGACATTTTCGCAAAAAAAAAAAAAAAAAAAAAAAAAACAATTGTGAGTGACTGTTTTAGTGCCCATCTTTATACACAATTCACTCACTTGATTTATTCCTTATCAGCTTCATTTTGGCTTCTGTTTCATGGTTACACTTGTTTACCAAAGTCACTTATGAAAGAACAGTTTTTTTTTTTTTTTTTTTTTTTTTTTTTTGGGTAGTGCTTAACGTCCGCTTTTACTACTTGTATCACCGCAGATGACGATACTGGTGATATATGAGATGAAGATGGAGCACCGGTGGAATGTGATGGCGGGGGAAACGGAAAACCTAGAGAAAACTCGCCTTTGCGCCACTTTGTCCACAACAAATCTCACATGCGGTCGCTTGGAATCGAGCTTTGGCCCTCTTAGTGAGAGGCGAATGGTCACGCCACGGCCAACAAAGTTGTGACAGTGTTATTTAAAATAAGAACTGAAGCTTTCCTGGCGACGTATTACCAGGCCATAATATCACGCGAACCAATCAGATGTTAGCTTCATCCCAGCTCTTATAAATACCAGTCTCCGCAAGCTCAAACCATCAGTTCACCCTGAAGACGAAGAAGATGAACTACTTCGAAACGTTGGTGTCAAACCACGTTTTTACCTGGCTAGAAGCCCGAGAAGATTTTGAAATAGTGTTATTTAAATCAGGAAATTATCTCTTGAATGTATTCTTTCATAACGTCAATCACTTTCTGTACTGTATTTTCACGTAAAAAGATCAGCCTTGGGTCCATTAGCGGTGACTTTTTTTAGCTTAACATTATTTAACTTGGTTAATCAATTCGACTCTGAATGAAATCGGTGATATGATGTTCAAATGATCTTGGGGTTCATGGAGCCTAACGTTACTCGACGTTCGTCTTCTCTGGATAACGTAAATTCACAAGACAAGCTTATCCTAAGCGAGATTCGAACTCGCGACTTCTTAAATGTGAGGCTGATGTGCTACCTCACACTACTGAGGCGAGGAATCATATTCTTGTTTCTGAAAACTCGAGGAGCGAGCGGAAAAGGATTAGTGCGTCCCATAGCAAGCGATTCTGAAGACTCCTACGACTAGAAACAATATTTGCGGTGTTTCAAAAATCGCTTCAAACCTTAAACCTCAAATATATTAATATATTTCAAATAGAAAAAAATCTGATGTGTTCCATTCACATGACTTTCTCTACATCTCTGCAATAAATTATTTTTAAAAAGTTTATGCTTCTATTTACTTTCTGCTAATCGAGAAAAAATTAGCAGAAATAATCTTATTTCTTGCTTACTTGTAAGTAGAAGTGAAATAAGGAAGTACCATAGGTTAAAATAATAGTCAAAAGCTGGTTGCTATGTGACTGAAGTTCCCTTGTTTTTATGGACACGAGTTCACAAAGTCCTGTATGAGAAAGTATGTTTTTTATTGCTGAAACAAAAAAACAAGGAATATCTAAAAAACAATCAACTCCACAAACAAAATGTATATAGCATAAATTGTGTGTTTTAAAATGCTCTACATTTATTGTGTGGTAAGTTTTTGTCCACCACTTACGGTTTAGCAGTTATGCAAAATTCTGTAAAATTGACCCAGAATAAAGTAGTCTTCGGAGGCTATTCCAAGAAAATTCAAAATATACATTTTATTTTTCAGGTAAATATCTATGATATACGATATTTTAGTCAAAATCATTATAGTCATTTTTGAGAAAATCAAAATTTTCGAAAAAAGTTCTATGTAAAGGGTAGTTTGGGGAAGGGGGATTTTTCTCAAAGTCTTCGTGTCGCATCCCTGGAAGATACCAGCCTTAAATACAAAGTTTGGTATTTTACCGACTTTTCGTTTTTGAGTTATCGTGTTCACAGACACACGGACCTTTTTCTGAAAATACTTTTTTTTTGGATACTGGGGACCCTAAAACATATATTTCCGGTGAAATCTCGGTATCGATTTTTGGTGGAGTACACTATGTACATACTACGTATAGAGAAAGTCACATGCTGGGCAAATAATAGCGTTTTATAAAACTTTGGGAAGATGTTCTCAGTTTTCTTGTTCAACGTGCACCATCTTTCTGCGATTCCATGCACAGCAATTTGCAAATGATGTCTTTGAATATTAGCAATTTCTTGCGAGAAACTATTTGCAGTTGCTGTTGGGTTGTTGGATGTATCAGGAAACTCATTCTTTATGGTAACCCCGCAACCAAAAGTTGGTCGGATTGAGATCTGGAGATCGCGGGGCTACTTTGTTGGAAACTGTCTATTAATGACACGGTCGCCAGAAATCTGGGTATTTAATGTTTTGTAAGAGTCTAAATATGCGGCAGCGCAACATCTAGTTTGAAGAAACTCTTTTCCATATCGTTATTCTTCAGTAGGAATGACGATATTTTGCAGCATGCCATAGTGGCGCTTATAATTTACAGTAAAAATCTTATTCTATTACTGTCTTCTTCGTAGAAATAAGGGGCATCTTGAAATTGTGTGTGCTTCGTCTATTTAACCATTACTAATTTGAATCTCTACTAGTACAAATACATATTATCTGACCCACTGGTCACTTTCTTTGAGTGCAAACGTTGGCTTCAGTTTATATGGATAGAGGCTAAGATGTTTTTTTTTTTATTCTCCAAACTGTGGTATTACTCATCTGAAGTTGCCTCAATACCTGCGCAACATTGCCAATTCCAAAAGCATTATTTATACTTAGTTCATTATTTACACGAATCACTTCAGCAACTGTGGCAGAATTTACCGATGATCTTCCAGATTTCTTCTTATCAATAACAAAACCAGTTTTCTCTAATTTCCTGATTAAATCTCACAATTATGAATTGAATATGGGCAAGCTCATAAATTGTTAAGGGTTCTAAATTTTCTCAGACCTTGAGAAAAACTCTTCTGGTTTTCATAATAGCATTGAATCAGCTGTCACATCATTTGTAATTTTCAAATTTTTATATCAGTAGAATAAAATTCCTAATGTTTATTCAACAAAATTGTAATCATAGAAACAGTGCATTGAAAAAATCAAAAGAAAATCAAGCCTTGTTGCTTTTAAGTTACTTCTTTTCTGTCCTATTTTGAATATTATAATATTTATAGCGGTTTAAAGTTTTAAGTGACTTTTGAAGACCCAATATACCATGGGTTCCATTTATAGCCGTGCCGTTAAAAGTTTATATGCGTCATTCACTTTCACAGCCGTGATATCAGTATATTTCCGCAGCGCATTAGCGGTGAAAGATCACTCAAGAGTGTGTGTATCAGCTTCATTTCGAGTTGTAAGGATTGGTGTTTGTTCGTTGTGCATTTAAACAGACAAGACATCTATGGTGTGTGTGAGCTATATTGGATCATTTTTATTAATTTACTGAAATTCTCACTGAAAAATTAACGCTTGACAAAGAACTATTATGTAAGATAGATATTTCCTCTGACTTCATGCATTACAAATTATTGCTTCTAGCAATCTAAATATCATATTCATGACATCATTTTTTAGGTTTTTTAATACAGCTTTTCTCCGTTTTAATTGTTAAAATGAAATAACAGTCTCCCTATATCCATTCTTCGTACATGCAAATATGTATGTATACAGGGTTACTACAAAAGAAATAGACAACTTTTGTAAAACAAAAACCATTAGAGATAGCAACCTAATTATTTTGGAGGTATGTTGAGAAACTCTCAAAGTTTCGTTTGTTACTATTGGTAACGCTGTAGTGGTTTGTTTGTTATTGCAGAAGCTGAAATGGCGGAAAATCCTGTGGAAAAGGCATATTGCGTGTTGGAATTTGCTAGAACGAAATCAGCAACTGTTGTCCAACGACATTTTAGAACACGTTACCACAAAACGGCACCGACTGGTATAGAAAATTCGAGACAACGGGATGTTTGTGCAAAGGGAAGAGCTCGGGAAGACCAAGAGTTTCGGAAGAAAACGTTGAACGTGTTCGTTCTGCCTACATAAGAAGCCCACAGAAATCGACATCTAGGGCAAGCATGCAATTACAAATTCCACAGCAAACTGTATGGAAAATCTTGCGGAAGCGACTGCACATGATGCCTTACAGATTACAGATGTTGCAGTTTCTGAGTGAAGAAGATAAGGACATACGACGTGACTTTTGCATCGACATGTTGCGACATGATGAAGACGATGCTGGTTTTTGTGAGCGCATCATTTCATTTTTGTGGTAACGTGTTGTATAATGTCATTGGACAACAGTTGCTGATTGCGTTCTTGCAAATTCCAACACGCAATATGCCTTTTCCACAGGATTTTCCGCCATTTCAGCTTCTGCAACAACAAACAAATCACTACAGCGTTACCAATAGTAACAAACAAAACTTTGAGAGTTTCTCAACATACGTCCAAAATAATTAGGTTGCTATCTCTAATAGTTTTTGTTTTACAGGCAGTTGAAGTTGTCTATTTCTTTTGTAGTAACCCTGTATATACATTGATATAGCATGTCTATATAATTCACTTCTTGCGTCTACACACCTTTGGCGGTGTATTTTCCTAGGCCAGCAACTATTCTTAAAAATGTCACTTCAATTTCGTCAAGATCCAAGTTTCCCTTCAATAAAATAATTTTGGTACCCACATTACTTATAGAATTTTAATATTGTGTCTTTTATGCTGATTTATTTTCCAAACATTTTGATTATTTATTTATTAAACGCAATGTCTACAATTCAATTTTTAAATTTTCACCAGTCCTTCATAGCAAGGTTAGTGATCGAAATCTGCTTTCACACTTCCTTAGATGATACTTAGGACATGATTTGTGTCAATACTTGTGGACACATTCCTCCTTCAATGCTCCCATGAAACACATGAGGAGTAAATCGTGTATATGTGCGGGTGACGAAGCTCCAAGTCTGATTCCTTCCACATTTCTGTCTTCATAGCTTCGATCTCCATTGTTTCTTCCGGTATCTCGTCAGATTTTTTCTGTCTCTCTTCGAGGACGATTTTATATGTTTGTGTTTCCGGTAATCCGAAAGTGTCTCTTAAGTCTGCGATGGAAGAGGGCTCATGATCTATTTTATAAGCGTTGCTGTTTCTCATAAATTCAGAGATTCAGAGAGGTCTTTGCGAGAATCTCACTGAGTTCTCTAGCTTCCTGAGGTTTTCACCACTAGGTAGGGCTATATTGGATTAGATATGTGACGGTCGGCATAACTTTAATTTTGAAGAGCTTTATCTCAGTTGACTGGGCCATGCTTTGGAGTTTAGCAGTGTCATATGTGACTTTCGTTGCAGGCGTTGCGCACTCCTGTTTATGCTGGAAGAAAGCTGTTCCAGAAGTTTGAAGCACAGCAACCAAATATTTGTAACTGGGTATAGCTCTTATCCTTCTTCCCCTTCTAAATTTCATTATTTCTGTTTTGGTACTCTTTATTTCCATGCCTTGATGTTCTCCATGGCAGCTTGCAGATCTGCTCGGTTCCTGGAGAAGATGTTGTCTGCGTACATAATTAGTTTAACGTTTCTTGTATCTACTACTTGGGTGAAGAGAAAAAAATGGAAATGACGTCTTATTTATGGACGCTCTTTAACTACTGTGGTTCTCAGCGTCCCATTCTAAATTGGGCAGGAAAGAGCGCTTAATTTTGCTCAGAGGCCTCTCTTTCAGGTTTGAGGTTCTTTTTCGACACGGGACCAACGGCTTTACTTTCCTTCCGAAGGAACCTATGCTAAAGATTTTTACGCTCGAAAAAATCCATCGTCCTCCGTGAAGAACCCGCGACCTTAGGTATATGAAGTTAGCATGGTAATCATTACATCACGGAGGGCGGTGAAGAGAGGTGCACTCATTATATGCCCTTGTAGGAACCCAGTATTTGGGTGATAATCCTCGAAATGGTAATGCTTTCGGATATTGACACGTAGTTTCTGTTCAAAATTATCTTGATTCTTTCTAACTCCCTATTTGATCTACCTAGTGTCCTCTCCGGCTTGAATACTGCTGTTAAGATAATTAAATACATAGCATACGTGCTACAAACCCAAATCATGTAGATAGGCATATGGGTAATCTCAGTAGAAATTTCTTGTTTCAGTTCTAAGAAAGTTGAATTTGGTTTATACTTTAGGTTAACGGTATTGCTAAACGCTAAACCTAAGAGGTGAAAAAGAAAAAAAGCTCATGTGTTAATCTTACATGACTTTCTCTAGCTGTTCTACAACCTTCTTAAAGAGATTCTTCTTCTTTCTACACCATGCTAATCGAGATAAGCAAAATGTGCTTATTACTCAGTTCTTTATAAGTAGAAGGGAACTAAAGGAACGCACTATTCTATAGCGAAAGTCAAATGTTTTAAAACTTTGATATGTGATGTCATTGCAATGCACTTCTTTGCTTGTTCAGGAGTAGAACAAAAGAAAAACGGACTCTTTCTGTCTGAGAAAAGTATAAGTATTTCAAATTTAATAACAAGGAACACCTCGAAAATGGTTACCCCCACAACAAAAATTTGAAGGACATCAACTGTGTGCATTGACGAAATCTACATTTTGGGATAATAGGTTTTTGTCTATCTCTTACAATTTACCAGTTTTGCAAAATGGGCAGAATGAAGACGTCTTCAGAGGCTATTCACAGAAAATTCAAAATATACATTATATTTTCGATGCAAATAGTTTTAATATACAATATTTTAATCTAAAACGCTAAAGCAATATTAGAGAAATTTAAACACTTCAAAAATATTCCTTGTAAACGATAATTTGAGGTTGGGGGATTTTATTGAAAATCTTCATGTCGCATCCTTGAAAGATACCAAGTTTGGTATTTAACGGTCCATTAGTTTTCGAGCTATGCTGAACACACACACACACGGGTTTTTTCTAAAAATGCTTTTTATGGACTTGGGGACCGCATACCATATATTTCCATTGAAATCTCAACATCGAATTTTTGGGTGCATTACAATACCTTCTTTATAGACTATGTAAATAGTAGGTACGTGTATAGAAAGCAAAAATTAACAGAACTGGTGCTTCATTCAAACGATTTCCAAAAAACTTTTTAAAGAGTGTTGCACAGCAGTTTGTTTCAAAAGCCTCTGTTCATAGAGCTGCTAAGTTCTTACAAGGTGACTTTTGCTCGGGTATTACAACCTCGTGGCAAAGAGGAATTACAGGAAGAACTCAAAGCAGATGGACATCACTTTCAACACAATTCATAAAAAGGTTAGTAGGTACTGATTATAATGGGCGATACTGTCTCTTATAGTAAAACAAGGGAGTTCTAAAATGGAAAGCTCCTCAATCTAAGAAGCAGTGCGTGGAGCATAAGAGGACTATATATTATCATGTGTCACAACCAACCCCTTAAACATATGAGGAGATATCTCTTCGTGCTTTGAAAGAGTTGCAGAACTCAACAGGGTTTGATAGGTAGAGTCACACTGAAAAGTTCAATGCCCTAGCCGGGATTTGAACCACGGATCTCCCGATCTCTAGCCGGTTGCTCTGCCACTGAGCTACCATGGCAACGTGCCGGCATAGCATTGAATTTCTCAACTGAGTCGCATGTTTCCCGGTAAACCACAAGGTGATCTCAAATTATCTTAATTGATCTCAATTGACCGTAATAGTTGGCTATACTATGAATCCTGGGTCTAAAGTACTTAACACATTGTGAGTCACCATTGGGGTTGTCATCTCAAAATAATTTGGGATCACCTTGTGGTTTACCGGGAAACATGCGAGTCAGTTGAGAAATTCATTGCTATACTGGCATGATGCCATGGTATCTCAGTGGCAGAGCAACCGGCTAGACATCGGGAGATCCGTGGTTCAAATTCCGGCTATGGCATTGAATTTTTCAGTCTGACTCTATCTAACTCCTGTCCTACATACGGTTTGTGTGAAAAAACAATTATTTCAACAGGGTTACTTCATTTTACCCCTCTCAAGAAAGCGATCTGCACACCGTATCCACTGAACTCGTAGCTATTCTTCCCTTCTTCTTCTTTTACAATACAAATTCCCGTCATTTCTCCGGGCACACTTCAGCCTAGAGCTTATCGTGCTGTCTGTGTCTTTAAGCCAACCTATTACACCTGCATCCCTTAAAAAGGATGCAGTCTTGCAATGGGTATGGATAATACTTCTTCTGGTGCTCTGAACATTTTCCCAAAAGCTTTGTATCTCTTGTGAGCCAAAGCTTCTCAGAAGCATAAAATATGTTGGGCTGTTTCAGTCCCCTTCCTGCATAATCTGCACTCTAAGTTGCTCTGAAGCACTCAAATTGTGTTAAAATGCTTTTCCACAATGGGCATGCCCATGAAGAAAGCAGCAATTGTTCTCAGCTGAAGTCTGCTACATTTTAGAACTCGCAGCTCAGTCGATAGAGAATCTCCCTATTGTGCGCAAGGATGCAAATCCTGACTTAGACAGTGGAAATATTTCTCTAGCCAAGATTATACTCATTCTCCCCAGAGTCTGGAAGTCTGAATGCCTGGGTGTAAATTTAAAAATCTGATGTGTTTCATTCACATAACTTTCTCTAGCTGTCCCATACACAAACTATTGTTACAAAAGGTCATTACGTCGCCCTCCGTGGTGTAATGGTTACCATGCTAACTCCATATACCCAAGGTCGCGGGTTCAAACCCGGCGAAGGACGATGGACTTTTTCGGGTGTAAAAATCCTCAGCATGGCTTCCTTAGGAAGGGAAGTAAAGCCGTTGGTCCCGATTCGTAGATTTACGGCAGGTAAAAAAACCTCATGACTGATAGAGAGGCCTCTGAGCAAAATTAAGCGGTCTTTCACGCCCAATTTAAATGGAACGCTGAGAACCACAGTAGTTAAAGAGCGTCCATAAATAACACGCCATTTACATTTTTAAATATCATTATTTTATCTACATCATGCTAATTGAGATAAACATTAACAATTTAAGTAGAAGGGAAATAAGTGAATACATTATGCTAAACAGACAGTCAAATCTTTTAACGGCTGGTCGCTATGTGAAACAATAGACAGTCGGTTCGCTTTGCATGGTCCCTTTTGAGAAAAATTAGGTAGTTTAAAACTGAAACCATAAATAAAGAATATCTCCAAAACAGTCAACTCTACAAGAAAACGGTATATGGCATAACGTTTTTGTGCATTTTGTTTTTGAGCTATGCTATCCACAGACCACACACACACACACACACACACAAACCCCTTTTTTTTGGACTCAGGGAACCTCAAAACATATAGTTTCGGTGAAATCTTCACATCGAATTTCTGGGTGGAATATAATACCTTAGAGCTAATATGTACATAGTATGTACATACGTACTATAGAAGGTAAAAATGATTCATCAAAGATTAACACCGATATTAAAACGAATGAACACCATGGTCATAAATTGGCCATTATAACCTTATAAATGGAACAAAAAAAATTATATATTCCATTCACATTACTTTCTCTACAAGCTATTGTTACAAAAGATTATTCCTTTATCTACATTATGGTAATCGATATTAACATTTATGCTAAGTAGAATTTAATGCACCATTTACGCTAAAGCGTTAATAATTTTTTATGAAAGCCGATCGCTATGTGAAACTATTAAAATTCGGTTGGCTTTCCACGGCCATGTGTAAAACAAAACATATATGAATCGAAACATGACCTCCCGTTTGGTAAAAGTTTAAATACCTTTAAATTTAAACCATCGGAATATCTCGGAAACGTTTAACTTTAGGAAAAATATGTATGCTTTTTCCTCTTGTCTTACGGTTTACCAGTTATTCAAAATGAGTCCAGATTGAAAAGGTCTTCAGAGGCAATTCCCAGAAAATTAGGGATATACATTTTATTTGTAACATAATATATGTTTAATAAATGACAGTTTAATCAAAATCGTTAGAGCTTTTTTTAGGAAAGAATATTTTGTAAACAAAAATATTTATATAAAGGTTAGATTGAGCAGAGGATTATTTTGAAAATATTTTTATCGCTTCCTTGGTTCATACTAAACTTAAATACACAGTTTTGTATTTTTACCCATTTTTCGTTTTAGAGTAATTGTGTTTATAGCACATGGACACACACATGAACTTTTTTCTAAAACTATTTGTCGAATGTTTTATTGGAATGTAATGTCTTCTTCACTATATATCATTTACTAAGTAGAGAGTGTGCTTTTTGGATCCAGTGGATTGAAAACCCTGTATTTCCAGTGAAATCTTTGTAGGTATTAGATTGTTGGGGGAATACAATACTTTCTTTATACACCATGTACACATTAGGTGTAGAGAATGTAGACAAGTTTAGTCTTTTAAAAATTTAAGTAATTATGGAATTTAGTCGGTTCATCTAATACAATGAAGACTAGCGGTTTAGGTTAATGTCAACTGTAGAAGTATATTCCTGAATTCCGAGACACTGGCTCAAAGTTCGCTGCAGGCCGATGGTTCAAGTCGTCGAAGTTACGAGATCACTGCCGAAAGGAAGCTTCCAGAACTGATTACTCAAACTGCAGGAAAGTGGCATAATACTCTTTATGTGCGGCTATGTGTTTGTTACTTTCTATTATTCTGCGAGGGGCAGGTCGGAACATTATCCGCGCCTAGTCAGCAGGGCACGGGCCGGGAGGTATTCTGCGTCGTGGCCGCAGTATGGTGACATAGTTATAAATGTTGTTACAATTACTTGATTATTTTATTGTTATTGGTCTTAAAAAGTATAGTAGTCACATAGACTGAAAGGTGGTGGCCTCTATAGCTTAGCTTCTCTGTATTATACACATCAGCTTCTACTTCTTCTTCGGGGTTTCCCTTTAGGAGCTAGCCGTTCCAACACCACCTAAAGATGGCATGAGGTCGTTATGATACAGTAAACACAAGTTTATTTTCTGTTCAATTGCAATGCTTTAATATAAGTGATTTAAAATTGTATTCTTTTATTAATGGTATAATTTCGCAGAAGCTTAGTATGCCAAATTGAAATGATAATTACGCGAATGATTCAAAAGTGGCTGTTTTTGTTTCCTGAAGATCTGAAATCCAAAAGGTTTACGGCTATTAGGTCTACAAGAAGAATTTTGTTCCTGCAGATAATTCCAAGCATTGTAACATCTTTCTTAACCCATGTAACATGTTATAACTGATCAGCGATCATAAATATTAAATCAGTAAGTGAACTATCGAAAAGTTCTACAACATAGCCTCTTCCTGTGCTCATTCACTTTGTATTAAACGTGTTGTACCTTTCGAAATGCAATTAACAGAGGTTGGAATTGAGAATATTACTGTTTATCTAAATTTCAAACATCTTTAATCAGAATTTAGTAACACGTCCTTGAACACAATCTGCTGAGATATTGAAGTTACACCGGAAATACATGTTTTAGGGTCCCCTGTACCAAAAAGTGTTTACAAAAGATATGCGCATTCATGTTCCTATGAGCAAGATAACTCAAAAACGAAAAGTCGATGAAATATAACAAATTGATATTTAAGTTCAGCAAATTTCAAGGATGCGACAGGAAGCTTTAAATACAACACCAAAATATCCTTTACATGTAATTAATTTCGAAACATTTTATATCCGCAGAAATTACTTTACGAATTTTGGTTAAAATGTCGTGTATTAAAAACACGTACATGAAAAATAAAACGTGCCTCTTGAACTTTCTGGAAATAGCTTCCGTAAGCTATCTGAATGATTTTTGCACAACCGGTAACCATAAGAGACAGACAATACTTCAGAAAAACTATAGATTTCGTTAAAACACATAAGTTACGCCATATACCCTACATTTTTTATAAATTTAACTATTTTTAAGAAATTTATTGTTATTCCAAAATGTATCGGTTCAATTTAAACTACTTATACTTTTGTCAAACGTTTGTCGTGATCCGTATTTTATTTGTTTTACTCCTGGTCACACGAAGAGTAGAATTTCAATGTCAATCACATTGCGATAGGTTTTGACAAATTTGACATTGCTTTAGGCTAGTGTATTCCCTTATTTCCTGTCTTCTTATAAGGAACTAAGAGAAAGACCATTTCTGGTAATGTTTATCTGGATTAGCATAATGTAGATAAAAGAATAATATTTGTAAGAATAGTTTGTTTGCAGGGCAGCTAGAGGAAGTCATGTGTATGAAATACATTCGATTTTTTAGTCTGTTGCTTATTTTGTTGAACTTTGTGAATTTGTACCTGCTTATAATTTGACAAGTTTAAATAAAGAAAATATATAAAATAGAATATTTCGATTACTATATCCCCTTTACGTCGTATCCCCTTAAAGGCGCAATAGATCCCTCTCTGTGGGTCTCGTCTATGAGGGGAGGGGTAAGCACCCCCACCCAACAATCGATCCTGGGTCCCTCCAGACTGCAGACACTAGCACTAACCAACTAGATCAACACAGACAGTGTTATGTTGATAGTCCTCTTGTATTGAAGGAAAAGTCAAGGTCGATCACCGAGGGAGCAATATCTACAGTGCGTTTCAGTAATATACTATCCCGTTATACAAAATGCTAATTCGGATAATTTTTACTTTCTCTATACGTACTATATACATAGTGTATAGAGAAAGTATTGTATTCCACCCAAAATTCGATACCGAGATTTCACCGGGAATACATGTTTTGGGTCCTCCTAAATCCAAAAAAAGTATTTTTGGAAAAAGGTCCGCGTATGTGTATCTGAGGACAGCATAGCTCAAAAACGAAAAGACCGCTAAATACCAAACTTGATATTTAAGTTTGGTATCTTCCAAGGATCCGACATGAAGATTTTCAAGAAAGTTCCCCATTTTTACATAGAACTTTTTACGAAAATTTTGATTTTCTCAAAAATGGCTCTAACGATTTTGATTAAAATCTCTTATATTTAAGATATTTACGTGCCAAATAAAATGTATATCTTGAATTTTCTGGGAATAGCCTTTGAAGACTACAATATTCTAGATGGATTTTAAGGAATTTCGTGTAACTGCTAAACCGTAAGTGATGGACAAAAACTTACTCCACAAAAAATGTAGAGCTCGTTAAAACACACAATTTGTGTTATATACATTTTTTCGTGTGTTTGATCGTTTTTTAGGTTTTCCGTGTTTTTGGTTTCAGCTTTAAAAAACTTATACTTTTCTTATACAGGAATTTGTCAGCTCTTGTCCATACAAATAAAGGAATTTCAGTCACATAGCAACCAGCTTTAGTCTATCATTTTAATCTATAGTGCTCCCTTTCTCGCTTCTACTTACAAGAAACAAGTAATAAGAATATTTCTGCTAATTTTTTCTCGATTAGCATGAAGTAAATAGAAGCATAAGCTTTTTAAAAATAATTTGTTGCAAGGTAGAGAAAGTTTGATGAATGGAAAACATCAGATTTTTCATTATTATTAGGCTTAAAATTGTTTGCAATCCTAAAAAAAAATAGTTGTTATAAGTCAACTCAAAATAATCCGTCTTTACTGTAAAGTTGTGGCAAAAAAAAACGTAGCCTACTTCTCTGATACAGGTTGCAGGTTCACTTCTCGTATGTAAGCAAACATTTTAGATATCGCCAGTCTTACAGTGCACTATAAACTTGATGCCGTTTCTCACAGACGTCACTTACCGAGCCAAGTGGCTCTAAGACTGACATTCGGGAGGTCGTGGGATCGTTCCCCAGAGCCGACCTCCTTGATCCAGGTTTTTTTTTTTTTTTAGGGATTTTTCCCGAACTTGTTGTCCCTTCATGTCATCCATCCCGTCTCTTTCAAGGTAGTAAGTATCGGCGAAGATGGCGTCCTCCGCTGGTGGTGACTGAAAATATAGCTCTCGATGGCGAGATTGCATTGGAAGTCGTCTGTAGAAGACCCAAGGAGTTCGTCCAGACCTGGGGCGCGAGCTCTTAGCGCTCCCCATATTAGGATGAAGAACTGCTTTGAATATGTTAGGGTCCTCCACAGTTGCTCTTCCTCCGCCGTCCGGTTTGGGCCACCCTTTGAAGTTACTCTCTCCTCACACAGCTACCTGTTTAAAAGGGATCCTACTCGTGTCTATCCATTCTATGGACAAGTTATGACGGTGCCTATGTATTGGTAGAGTGTGCTCGTCTAACACATTTACGAGCCACTCTGCAACTGCCTGCCAGTACTATAGAAATCTTGGCGGATTATACCTGAGCGATGGATAGGTTTTTTTAAAGTTTTATTTATACTGCCTTTTAATATGA
This sequence comes from Hymenopus coronatus, assembly GCA_030762935.1. NCBI lineage: Eukaryota > Metazoa > Arthropoda > Insecta > Mantodea > Hymenopodidae > Hymenopus > Hymenopus coronatus. The sequence continues at coordinate 53,479,604 of CM060892.1, read as the reverse complement.
GTATCTATTCATATTTTCATTTTGTTTCTTCTTACACGGTCCTAGAGAGGTAGCTGACGTTTTTCAAGTTTTTACATTTTTAGTTTTAGTTATTGTTTTTAATATTATTTTGAGAATCCTTGTGATTTTGCATGAGAAATTTTATTTATACTGAATTTTAACTCTTGTTTTAGTTTTTCTTTTATTTATGCTCATTTGTATTAATTGCATATATTGGGATTAGCTATAATTTTTTTCGGAGGTTGCTAAAAACACTTACTACCACTCATCATCATCATCATCATCATCAGCATCAACATCCTATCCTACTGGGATCTGACGTATAATAAGTCAATGATTGCAGTTCACAAATACAGATGTCTTTTAATGTAGTAGTATCCTGGATTGCCAACTGGAAAATTTCTTTGAGCCACAAGAAGTATGAAATCCTGATTTTTATATTGCTTTGTCTTTCTGTTCCCCGTGCTATTATTTTATAAAATACCCCAATGCGCCGAAATAGTGTGATGTCATTGTTAAATATCTTGGCCTGCATTTTAACAGTCGATTGACCTGCAACTTTCATATTTTATTAAATTAATTCTCGCTTACTTCAGATTACACAAATCGTGTTCCATTATCAATCGCAAGCCTTCTTTGCAAATTCCAAGTGGTTCTCTTTTGTGCAAAATTTTACTCCGTTCTTCACTCACTTATGCTTGTCCAATTTGGGCAAGTACCGCCACAAACATCATAAATTTTCTGTAGGACATACAAAATAAAATTTTAAAGATTATAGTGTATGCACTTTGGGATGTCAGAAACACTCAGATATATCATGAACTTGGTTTCAGTACCATCTCTGCACATTCGATCTCAGACTCGCACGTTTTTCTCAGCAGTGCCTGGTGCAGTGCACTTCTCGTAGGGACAAAAATCTGATTCAGTTCCTCGGTTTATTATTATGATTATTATTATTAATATTATTGTTATTATTTTTATTAATCACCATTGTCATCATTATCATTATCAATATTATTATTATTATTATTATTATTATTTATAAGTGAAGGAATCTTAGCTGTATACAATTTATATGTTCTTGATATAGTAATGCTATTAAAGAAAAATATTACTCTTCTTAATTTCAGAAGCAACTTCATAATCATAATACAAGACACAATTCAAATATCCATCTTCCATTTTCTAGATTAAGTAGAATGCAGAACTTTCTGAGAGAGTAAGAACTTAAATTTAAAGCATTTTAAGACTCACGTACATTCAAGACTAAAAGAAAACCCATTTTATAATATGAGGGAAAGTTTTAATGCTACCTCCAAGTTTCAGTTATACTTAAATGTTATTTGGAAGATACCTTTTTATGACTATTAGTATTGTGTGTTTATTTTAATTTTTATGTAAAATGACTTGATAAAGAGTCCTCTCCAACAGGTATTGATGTATTCTTGAGGAAGTGACTCTGAATTAGAAGACTCTCAGTGAACCAATGTGTAAAATTATCTCTAACAGTTTGCTGCCAGAGGGGCCTCATGTGGCTGACCTCACAATTTATAATATCCATTGTTAGTTTTAGTTGAGTATTTTATTTAAATTCTGAATAGCATTCTTAATACTGAACGATATAAATTAAAAAAAATAGTCGATAATCGGCTCCTTATGGCACAAGTAACTTAACTTTTGCCTTGAAGCACTGCCGTAATAAACCTATGAAGATAAATGATCATCAACAGCATAATGAAATCGCTGAAAAGTGTCAAAGTAATGAAAAAACTTAAAAATCCCCAAAATGTATACAAAAGCGCAGGAAATCAACAAAAACGTAAACTTACCAAAAATGGTCTTTTAAGGCTTACTTAAACAGAGAAAATATTCCATGTCTGTAAAATTAGCTAAAGAGAACACTAAAATACCTTGAAAGTGGTACGAAATAATTGAAAAAGAGTTAAAAATCGTTAAATCATGGCAAAATATAACAGCCAATATACACAGAAAATTGCTAATAAATCGTTAAAATATATCAAATTACTGAAAAAGCTAGTACTAACGTGACAAAAAATGCATTAAATCCTGAAAAATCCGTGATATCCAAAAAAAAAATCTGCTTAAAGTCTCCGCCGTCTTGCCCAATTCAACGTGCGCCAGCTCTCTTACCTTAAGTACATTTCTGTATTTAATCTAACGCTTTTCTGGACCAATTTCCCTAAATTTAACTGGTTATTTACATGCACGAGAACAACAATTTTTACCTGTACATAAATGTCAAGTTGCACAAAATAAATAATATCTAATCACTTTTTAACCTGCTCAGTTCTAAAACTTGTAACAATGCTCTCTGATTTGAATTTCCAAAGCAAATATGATATTACCCTTAACAGATGAAAGTGGTTATCTATATATTAATACCGTAAAGAGAGAAAATGTGTTTTATGTGGGTGTGTTTGTGTACGTAGAGTAACTAAAAATCACTGAGTCGTTTTCATAATTCTTTTAATATTGAAAAACCTAAGTCTTTCTCAGGGCCACGGTCTGTAAAACACATTATAAGCTGTCTTAAGTTACTTGAAGATTAAAGAGGTTTTACAAAGTCTTTGCACTTGAATTCGAACACATTCGGGGTTACAAAGGAACCTAAAGTGTAGACAAAGGAAGTGGGCACCTCATGGATACCTAAACAGATCTATTCCGGCTAACCGCTAACACCTATAAAAGAGGTGAAGGGATCATAGAAGGCTACATGCCAAGAAGACACCTCACCAAAGACGCACGGAAGTCTCTAGTTTTCAAGCTATTACCAAGCTACCAGTCGTCCCAGTAGCCACCTGGTGGCCAAAGGGGAAAAGTCTTTACACATCATGCATTCGTGTCATCTGCCCACGCTACCATAAATCACGAACCACAATGAAAAAGAAATGATTGAAAGAAAATAATGAAGGCTGAGAAAGTATTTAAGCAATCAAAGCCGGCAAAACCAACAACAACTCCTGGGTTAGAGTGGGGGGTCGCCACCTTGCTCATTTACAAAAGAAGACGCTGGCAAAGAAGAATTTTACTTTTATTTAAAAAATGCTACGATGTAGCTGATATAACATAGAATATACCTATGTCTAACAAAGTCTCCGTTTCCACCCTCAGCTCAAAACATACCTAGTAGATATCCATATTATGATGCTCAGCATTTTGAATTCAACATCATCTTTTAGTGTACAGTAATTTGGTCCAAAGCAATATTTCAGTAGTCCCCTATTTCAATTTTCAAAATAACACACAATTTTATATTACGGCAAATGTAATTCTGCTAATTTTGATTTAAAAGGAATAGAAGGTATCAGATTTACTTTTGTTTGTCTTATATAACTTAAGGAAATACCAGGAGCATATGTTATGACAAGCTCAAATTTGGTTACAAGGATACGACATGCATGCGATTCTAATGACTAAATATTTAGTTATATATATATATATATATAAAAAGAGATCGAAGAAATTCAAGCTCTGTATACAGACTTGAACGAGTTTTTACTTTCTCTATCCTGTATGAACATAGTGGATAGAGAAGATATTCTATTCCACCCAAAAACACAATACCGAGATTTCACCAGAAATATATGTTTTAAGATATCCTGAGTCCGAGAAAAGCATTCTTAGAAAAATGTCCACGCGGCATATGTGTGTCCGAGGACAGCATATTCGGTTAAATACCAAATTTGATATTTAAGTTCAGTATCCTCCAAGGATGCGACACAAAGATATTCGAGAAAATCCCGTGACCCCCCAACTATCCTTTATGTGGAACATTTTACGAAAATTCTGATTTTCTCAAAAATAGTTCTCACGATTTTTTATTAAAATACCGTAAATCAAACATATTCATATTACAAATAAAATACATTTTCGTTTGTCAGGGGGTCTCAAAACCTATATTTGCGATCTTACTATCGACTTTTTTATATATCTTCGCTGTACACTATATACGTTGTACATACGTGCTAGAGAAAGTAATGAATTAAATTAATTGTGATAACTTACCCAGCATTATTTCTATTCTTCAAAAAGATAGCACAACCTGATTTATTTATTCCATGCCCTATCCGATTTCAAATAGTTGAAACGATAGTTGAAACAAGAAATCAATACACTGCAGGACGAAAGGAAGCGTACAGTATTAATCTAAAGAAAGAAAGAAAGAAAGAAAAAGAAAATAAAAAAAAGTCGCAGTTTCTACCTACTATATGTTGTTTGAGCTATCCGTTTGCAGAGCGTTTTATAGCACATTTCGGTATAGGTAATAAATAAACGAGGTTGAACTGACAGTCAAATATTTAAAAAGTGAATTGCTATTGGAAAGCTTTAAAATTCCACTCACTGCATAGCCACAAAAAATAAATAAAAAAAGCAGAAGAATAAAATATTTAAACATTTAAACCAATAACAACGAATATCGCGGAAACTGTAAATACAATAAAAAATTATTCACATTAACAAGATCTACATTTTCGTGTAGGTAGTAAGTTTTTGTCTAACCCTTCACGATTTAAAGGTATACAGATGTGGTTAATTACAACATTAATTCACAATGAAGAGCACTTCATTCACGATTTGTAGAATGTTAAAGCTATACCTTTTATTTATCTCATAATATTTCAAACTCGAGACATATTAATCAAAAGCGTTGGAGCTATTTTTAAGAAAACATCAAATAAGGAAAATTTGTAACTGCAAATGTAATTTGAGGCTTTATTTTATTGTTACAAAACTTGCTTCATTGAAAGATGCTGAACTTAAATTCCAGGTTTCGTATAATTCAATGCTATGTCGGCATGTTGCCAAGGTAGCTCAGTGGCAGAGCAACCGGCTAGAGATCGGGAGATCTCTATGACATTGAGTTTTTCAGTCTGACTCTACCTATTTAACTCATTGATTTTGGCCATGGTGATAATGGACCTCTGAACTGGTGCATGGTCTTAATGAAACAAAACTGTCTTTTTCGCTAAATGCGGTCGATTTTGCTCGATTTCATCACTCAAACGCTTTAACAGGTTCGCATAATATTCGCCATTCTCCTTTTTTGAGATAACCAAACATACCTGAAAGATTTTGGAAGTTATGACATTAAATTTCGGACTAGTTCAAAATCGGCTAAAGACTAATATAGTCGTTTGGCATCGTTTTGAAACAATCTGTATATGAGATACCAAAAGTGAATTGGAATGGATCGAGGCTTTTATTTATCTAAATGGTGCTCTTAATGCTTTTAATATTGTTCATTCTAACTGGTTTCTATTTACAACTATTCTGGCTTTTGAATTCTTGCTGGGAAAACTGGTCAGCAGTTTACTAACTTTCTGCAAATGATTCTTCCCTCCCATTTGTATGTCGTAAATATTGAGTTTTGTTGCAGTAGCGACAGTGCGTTTGTCGATATGTTTTTGTCTGTGTGTAGATGTGTTTAAATACATTATTTTAACACAAGAATCTTTCTCGGGTCGTCGAGAATTCAGAAAAGCTGTCCTATACTACTTGAACGAACCGTAGGTAAGTTGAAATTATGTGAGATTAATTGCGTAAGCCAATTCAATTCACATGTAAATAAATATGCCGTTCACCCTTAAAATTTCTTGTTTTCACATTCAATTCTTTTTATTTAATGTAGTAATCCTCGGTATTAAATATGATGATTAATTTCAAATTATAATTATAACTCACTAGCTAATTATGTTATACGTAGCCGCTGGTCCCTTTCAAAGCAAATGACGTAGTGTAAAACAATATTTTCTCTCTAAGTAGATCTGCTTTCATCTGTCCTTCATATATGTGTACAATAAAATGAGTAACACTGAGAAAATTTAGCCATCTTGAAATTCCAATTATTTAAATTATAAATTAACTATTTACCTAATATGTATTACTCATAAGACAATTATAAGCATTTAATTGTATTCAAGGTTTTGTTTTTAAACTACTAAAACATTTAATCAATACCAATTAATTTATGTACTTTATGATTTAGGTATGAGTATTGTCTTCCAAACGTAAGCTTTTATTAATAACGTTATTAAAATTGAAATTAATTGTTTTAATATTATTTATTATTTTGTATCATTATAGTAATAAGAAAAGGAGAATTATATATAACAATATTTTTTTTTTTTTATGTTCTACGGTTTGTAAAAGCCTTTTGGGTTTACCAATTTTTGTGTCAATAATTAGTATTTACGGAAATTATTATTTTAGTTAATTTGTTTTATTGCAATTTTAATTAATGTAATCTTTATAGTTTTTATAATAAGTTATTCTTTCATTTTTATACTGTTAATGAATGTTAATTTTTTTGTTAGGGGTGTGGTTAAGACTAGACTCCCTCATATTTTGTAATTCATAATTTTATGTTTTAGGCCTTCTTATTCATTATCTTTCTTTGATGTAAAGATTGCAACAAATAAAGTAGTAAGCATTCATTCCCAATTCCACATTCAAACACATAAAATACAGTGATATTTATAGGGGTAATATTTATTATAATTCACGTTTTTAAACATTGCCTGGGCAAATATATGAATTACCGGCATGTTTTCAATGACACCTTCTTTTGTTAAGTTAATACACGAAGTATGAATGCCTTATCATTCTAGGCTAGAGCGTGGATGACATATGACGAATCAAGCCTGGCTAATGAAAGATATATATTTTTTAATTTTTCTCTTGTGTTGTACGGAAATTCTCAAGCTAAGTGTGTTAACAATGGTATTTAATTGATAAGCAGCATTTTGAATGTCTTCTCCTAATTGTGAAGCTATTCCTATCCCCTTGGTGATGGAATGGGGAACATTTGCCATATGTTCGGCGGAATGAATAGCCTTCCACTGACCATGAAACAGCGACAGGTGTTAGCACCGCCAAACTGTGCTCTGTCAGTTTAGGACCTCCTTAGCGTCAATACCAGTGTATAGCACTGCATCTTCCTATATAGCTTGTATTACAGTTAGTTCAAAATGAGTTTTCCTAAACATTCTAACCTTAGGGACGCTGAGTTTTTTTAGTCAAAGTGATAAAAGTTTAGATGTTTTCATTAAAACACATAAATAAAAGTAATGGGACATACATAACACTGTACTCCAATCAGAAATTTGATGTTGAGATTTCAGCAGAAATGTGTGTTCAGAACACCTGAATTTAAAAAAATCTGATGTGTTCCACTCACAGAGCTTTCTTAAGCTATTCCAAACACAAACTAATTTTACAAAAGATTATTCTTTACCACATCATGCTAATCAAGATAAGTGTTAGCAGAAATTATATTAAGGGAAATAAGTGAATGAATTAGGTCCAAGGGATAACCAAACCTTCTAAAAAGTTTATCGCTATTTGAAACAATTGAGGTCCGGTTCACTTCGCGTGGTTTAGTTAGTTTAAAACTGAAACCAAATAACAAGGAGTGTCTAAAAATGGTTCAAATCTAAAAAAAACAACATATATATATATATATATATATATAACGTAAATTATGTGTTTTGTCTATCTCTTATGATTAACTCTTAGGCAATATTCTGCAGAATTCATCCAGAATACTCTAGAGGTTAATCCCAGAAAATTCAATATATTCATTTTATTTGTGATGTAAAATATCTTTAATATAGGTATATGGTAGTTTAATCAAAATTGTCAGAGCCATTTTGGTGAAAATCTAAATTTTCCCAAATGTTTGCATGTAAAAGGTAGTCGAGGGCGGGGAAATTTTCATGAAAACCTTCGTGTTGCATCCTTGGGAGATACTAAAATGAAATACCAAGTTAAGTACTTAACGGACTTGTCGTTTTTGAGCTATCCTCAAAACACCCATCCTTCTCTAAAAATTATTCTTTTTTTTTTCTTCTTCTTTTTCATTTAGGTGGTCTAAAAACATTTATTTCCGGTGAAATATTTGTATTAAATGTTTGGGTGGAATATAGAAACTTCTCCCTCGACAATGTAGTTCCTACATATGCGCTAGAGAAATTAAAAAACGCATTTTTAGAAACAGGTTCGTGGGTGTGTCTTGGACAGCATAACTCAAAAACGAAAACTAGGTTAAATACCATAAGTATAGTATCTTCTAACGATGGGACATAAATATTTTCAGAAACATTTCCCCATTCCAAACTACTCTTTACCTGGTGAAATTTTGGAAAGTTTTTATTTTCTCAAAAATGAGTCTATTTTGATTCAAATAGCATGTATTAATAATATTTACATGACAAACAAAATGTAGATCTTGAATTTACTGGGTATAGCCTCTGAAGCTTTCTTCATTCTGCACGACTTTTGGCTAATTGGTAGACTGTAAAATATAGACAAAACCTTCCTGCATAAAAACAGATCTAGTTAAAACACACAATGTTTTCACATTAATTTTTGGACAGTGAAACATTTCCTAGATATTGTTATTATTTTCAATTTTAAAATACTTGAAATTTTCTTATTAAATTTGCTTTATCCTTGGCCAAGAATGGAAACCGAATTTCAACCATGCAACCAGCTTTTAAAAGATTTGACTCTCGTTTTAACCTAGTGTACTCCCTTAATTCCCTTCTGATTCTAAGGAATATCTCAGTATATATAACAATAAACTTTTGTAACAATTTTGTTACAGAAAAGGTAGAGAAAGGCATTTTTGGGTTCGCCATGTTTAAAAGTCCAGCAAGTTGTTTGAATAACCAATACGCTGCATTTTAACCCTACTTGTCCTTTATATATGTTGATTTTTCTCTGTTTTATATATTTTTGCATGGTTTGCTTTCTTCCCGTTTCAGTATTCCTCTGATTTTCAAGCAAAGTTGTATATATAATTTGAAGTGTTCTGTTTAAAGAATTAAGGAGGACTTTTATGACTGCGTAATTCATTGGCTAAAAAATAATTATATTGAAAAACAAGAAAAATGTTAATAGCAACAACTTTATAACACTCGAAAACTAATAAAAGTAAAACTCATCTTGGGTTTCTATGTCCTTGCAATCTGCTCCTTAGGGTATTCCGTTTTCTGTTGTCCTTTCCAAGTGTTTTCTATAGGATATGTTTTCTAATGGATTCTATAGAATGTTATGGGTATAGATACATTTATTGTGATTTGTATCCACTTCGGCGTATTATTATTGTTTTGGGATACCATTACTGCAGTGAATATGTTCAGGAATAGAAACCACATTTGGAGATGTGCAGTACTCCCGATAAACTTCAATTAAAGTAAGAAATTTGATTTCTTCTCTCATGAAACCAAAATCACCTCCTCCCCCGCTCTTATTAATATGTAAATAACTCGCGAATTAATCGCACTCGCGCTATAAAAGTTTGTATAAACATTTTATTTGACATTACAAACATACTGAAAAAAAGTCATATTTTTATCTGCCCCATGAGAATGTTTGCTTGTAAGATAATGTAAAGTGCCTATTTATCCAGTTTGACTAATTACTTACACTATCTATTTTTATTTTTGTTATTTGCTTTTAATATTCCTTACTATTTTGTGTATTGCACTTACGGTCTGTGGACCCGTGGATTGATAAAGATCAATGTATGATACTGTTATGTCAAAAAGTACACTTATTCATTATTATTTTTGCTACACTTACTATACAAAGCGTATAGACGAAGTATTATATTCTACCCAAAAATTCGATACCGAGATTTCATCGGAAGTATAGGTTTTGAAGTCCCCTGAGTATAAAAATGCATTTTTAGAAAAACGTCCATGGGTGTGACTGTGGACCGCATATCACAAACACTAAAAGACCTCTATATACCAAACTTGGTAGTTAAGTTTGGTATCTTCTAACGATGCGACACGAATATTTTCAAGAAACTCCTATCACTGAAACTACCCTTTACGTGGAAACTTTTTTTGACATTTTTGTTTTTCTCAAAAGAGCCTCGAAAGATTTTGGTTATAATACCGTATATTAAGCTATTTACATCGCAAATAAAATATATATTCTGAAGTTTTTGGGAATAGCTTCTGAAGAGGATGAATTTTGCTGAATTTTACAGAACTGGTAAGTCGTAAGAGATACACAAAATCTTAATATACAAAAAATGATCCTGTTAATACACACAATTAGTGAATTTATACATTTGACTAGTTATTGGTTTACGTTTTAAAGTACGCATCTTCTCGAATGGGGGTCACCTTTCGTTTTATATCTCTTTTGATTTTCTAGGAATGCAAATTCAATTGTTCACATATCGATCGGATTTTAAATCATTTGATTATCTCTTTAGTTGGTACACTACCTTATTTTCCTTCTGTTTATAAGGTATTACGAAGTAAGATCAATGGTGTAATGTTTATCTCGTTTAGTATGATGCAGGTAGAAGAATAATCTTTTGTAAGAATAGTTGTTTGGTAAACAGGTAGAGAAAATCTTGTGAATGTAACACATCAGATTTTTTTCCTGTTTCATTCGCATTTCTTTTATAGGGTTATTTCAACACTACTGATAGAGTAATACTTAAATCATAAAATGCTACTATGCCTCTTAAAAACATATACCATTAAACACAAGAAAACAGGAAGCTCTAAAGACCAATTATCCACTAAATGATATACAAATGCCATAAATGTTCCACATATACTTTTAAGAAAGGGCTTATTACTTACATTACTGCAGCAATGATGTCCATTCTTATTCTGTTATTGTACCTGTCAGTTATGAAACATATTTGTTTGTTTTAAAGTCCACATGGCAGATTACTGAATGTAAAATCATTCACTTACATCACTGTTTTAGTGCTCTTCTCTTACTGTCTACCAATTTTATTGCTTGCTCTACCAAGTAATATAAGGCATATACTAAGTAGAGAAGGTACTGAATTCTACCCGGACATGCGCTATCGTGATTTAACCGTAAATACATGTTTTGAGGACAACTAAATCCAAATAAAACAGTTTAGAGCTCCTTCCAAGTTTGAGTCTGTGTTTGAATAGCTTAATACAAAAACTAAAAGTTTTGTAGCAAACTTGGTACTTAAGTTCAGTATATTCCAAGGATACAAAAAGAAGATTTTCAAGAAGTTTCTTTTATCCCAAACCAATTTTACATATGAAATGTTTTAATGTTTTTAAGTTGACGAAATATTTTTATTTCTATAAAATACTATATCTTTATGAGATTTCTATCACAAATAAAATATGGATCTTAAATATTCTGTAAATACCCTCTGAAGTCCTATTTACTCTGTAGAACTTTGGCCGAACTGGTAAACAATAAGAAATAGACAGAAACTTACCATACAAAAAAAAAAATTGTTAAGTTAACCATTCCTGAAATATTCCATGTTATTTGTTTCGGTTTTAAAATATTAAATGTTTCTCAAATGGGAAGTCTTTGTCTTTTCTCTTTCTCCTGTTCAAGCAAAGAGAACGATATTTCAAAACCATTTAAGAGCAACTGACTCTTAAAATATTTGACTATCGCTTAGGCTTATTACAGTTCCTTATCCTCCTTTACAAGGTAATATTATTTAATAAAACTATTTCTGCTAATGTTTATCTTTATAAGTGCGAAACAGATAGAAAACGCTTTGTATGAATAGTTTATTACAGCATAGATGCAAGAAACAATGTAAATAGAGCTCATAAAAATTTATTTTCTTCACTTAAAAACATTATTTATTAAAATGAGAGATTTTTAGAGATTAAAATAATATATAAATAACTCTAAGACTTATTTAAATATTCCTACTAAAATATTTTTTGATGTTTCAAAGCCTCAGTTCAAAAAATACCAAATTTTCAGGCGCGTGGAACCTTTCGATCACCTATGAAATATAATTCTATAATAAAATCGTATGAAGTAATTTATATACTGCAAAGTATTATTCATTTTAGATTACACTTGATATCTATATTAGCACACGATCAATGCAATCACAGTATAATTTTCAGAAAATATTTACAGAAATATATAAATCTGTGCCCCTAGGAGTTACAGAAAATATTGCTGCACAAAAAATATACATATAGTTAAAGCACACAATTTATGTCACAAAAGCTTGGGTCTTTCACTACTTTGGACCATAAATTTCATGAAATATATCTCAAGAATCGTAAGATCATAGCTTTACATCATTCATACTTCAATAATGGAACAATAGTTCGACAACCATACAAACATTAGGAATTTCTTGTGAGAACCGAAGGAAAATGACCTTTGCAATTAATATTTGAAGATAGCTATGATTATTACTACTTTCTCTATCACGTATATATATACAATTACATAGTAGCTAGAGAAGATATTGTATTCCACCTAAAATTTAGATGTCCGGCTTTCATCGGAAATATTCGTTTTGATGTCTCTGAATCAAAAAGAGCTATTTTTATTTGTGGAAAACATAGCTCAAAAACGAAAAGACCGTTAAATATCAACTTTGGTATCTATAAAATAAGAACTGAAGCTTTCCTGGCGACGTGTTAATTCAAACTCTTCTCGGGCTTCTAGCCAGGTAAAAACTTGGCTTCAGGTTCACCCTGAAGACGAGGAAGATGCACTTCTTCGAAACGTTGGTGTCAAGCCAAGTTTTTACCTGGCTAGAAGCCCGAGAAGAGTTTGAATTGGTATCTATGTTTCATGGATAGTCACGAAGATCCTCAAGAAATTCCCCCACCCCAGACGTCCTTTTATATGGACAATTTTTTTAAAATTGTCTCCAACGATTTTAATTAAAATACCGTCATATTAAAGATATTGACAACAAAATAAAATGTATATATTTTATTTCCTGGGAATAGCTCCTAAAGACCTCTTTATTCTGAATGGATGTATAAATTTAGATCTCATTAAAGCATATAATTTATATCGTATACGCAAAATTTCAACTTCTGGCAATGTAAAGGAAGGGATTTAAACTACATGATAAGCAGCTTTTAAAATGTTGACTATTCCTTATGCCTAGTGTATTCCCTTATTTTCCTTTTACTTACAAAAGCATATAGAAAGATTGGATTTTAATGTGAGCCATGCATTGAAATCTTTCCTTGTTTTCTCGCTTAGTATTTTCAGCATCTGTCTTTCCTGTAAAATGTTTCTTGCGGAGCAATTTTTCGTTACGCAAATAAAATTTGCTGTACGTGTTCACAGAGGTACAATGAATAATAATTGTTCTAGGTTATATTACGAATGTAGTTAAGCACATGTTTTCAATTTTCAAACAAAAATATATTCATAAATTTAAAAAAAAAAATGGAGCCTAAACCAAATGAGACACAGAGAAACCTAGGGCAATTTCAAAAAGTAGATGTATTGCGAACCCTGGCTTAAAATTAGACCAACATTTTAATATTTTTGTCGCAAGGGACTTTTTTTGACCATAACCTCCAAATCATTAGAGCAAAATGGATGAAATTTGCTGCAACTTATTTGCTTTATATTACATCTTTAGTACACATTTAAAATATTAGCAATATTATTTTGGAATTACAAACTTTCAGTCATAGTATCCTTAACAATAATTTGTTACAGAAATGTATAGAAAGTCAGTGAACTAAATATTTCAGATTTTTATCATTAGAGATTAAGGTTATGTTAGTTTTCGCGATACCAAAATAAAGCTGTTACAAAGATCCAGTGCCGGGAACCGCAATTCTGCTGCGAAGACTGTAATTAGCGGCCATATTAAATAGCATGCCATGGTTCACCAAGGTAGATCGACCACATGAATTAAAGAACACTGGGAGAAAAATGATCTAAACATAAAATGTATTGGAAAACCACACCCACACTACTAAACCTATGTCCAATAATTCATCCGGCTATCGACTAACGTCCCATTTCAATTTTCGGGATACGGGTTCGTGTCCCGAACAAATAATGCATCATCGGCAGAAGTTATCTCCTCGCCGTAGTCATGTGAATGACATCGTTCCGCGGGTGGGGGCACAGAAATAAAAGAGATTGTATGGTCAGCTAGCGAGAGTTTTTGATGACGATAAAAATATCATGCACCAGGCTACCCGCCACTACATATGATGGTACTTAATGGATGATTAAGCTTCCAACTCGCGTACTGCAATAGGAATTAGTATAAAAACCAGAACCAACAGTTCTCATGCGAACCGCTGTACAACTTTTGTACTTTCAATTGGAATTTTGTGATTTCCCTTCTTAGCACTGCTGTTGAATAAATAGAAGCCTATATTAGAGAGACTTTTCCACATTTCCTTAGATCAACCCTATTAGCTCGCCTCTATACTGCCTGTATAGGTATATTACACGAGGGACGTTTTTACTTTCTCTATACGTGTTCTGTACATATTCGATACCGACATTTCACCGCAAATACATGTTTTGAGACCTCCTGAATCCAAAAAAAAAAAACACTTTTAGAAAAATGTCCATATGTGTGTGTGTGTGTGTGTATGTGTCTGTGGACAGCATAGCTCAAAAAAAAAAAAGACCGTTAAATTCCAAACTTGGTATTCAGGTTTAGTAGCTTCCAAGGATGCGACACGAAGATTTTCAAAACCATCCTTTACATGGAAAAAATTTCGAAAATGTTGATATTCTTAAAAGCGGCTCTAACGATTTTGATTAAAATTCGGTATATTAAAGCCATTTATGTCCGAAATAAAATGTATATCTCAAATTTTTTGGGAATAACCTCTGAAGACCTCTTTATTCTATTGCATTTTGCTGAATTTTGTTTAACTGCTAAGCCGTAAGAGATAGAAAAAGCGTACTGCACAAAAAATGTACCTCATTACAAAACACACAATTTTTGTCCTTTACGTTTTTGTTGTGGAGGTAACCTTTTTCAAGATATTCCCTGTTATTGGTTTCAATTGTGAAGTACTTAAACTTTTCTCAGACAGGAAGTGTCTGTTTTTCTTTTGTTCTACTCCTGACCAAGCAAAAAAGTGATTTGCAATGACAATCGCATAACGATAGCATTTAAAACATTTCACAGTCACTTAAGCATAGTGCATTCCCTTATTCCCTTCTACTTATAAGGAACTAAGTAATAACATTCTGCTAACATTTACCTTGATTAGCATTGTGTACAAAGAAGAATAATCTTTCATAGGAGTTTTGTAGAGCAGCTAGAGAAACTCATGTAAGTGTAACACATTAGATTTTTTCAACCTCCGATAGGCTATAAATAAAAGACAAGTTCATAGAAATCAATTATTTTATCACAAAGTTTTGCACACTTATAGTTACTTGTCAACATAATCACCGAAAAGATTGAGACATTTATCGTACCTGTGCACAAGCTTTGCCATACTCGCTTCAAAAAATGTTGCCGCCAATGATTTCAAATGAGCATTGACGATGTTTTGAAGATCTTTGTTGGTTTGGAAGTGCTGCCCTCCTAGCCTAGTCTTCAGTTCAGGGAAAGCTGAATGTCGCTGAGTGCCAGGTCAGGACTGTACGGTGGATGATTGAAAATGTCCCATTGAAATTGTTCAAGAATCCGATGGGTTGTGCCAGCAGTGTGTGGACGAGCGTTGTCATAGTCAACACAATTCCTGTAGTCAGCATTCCTCTTCGTTTGTTTTGAACGTCGTAAAGTACGAAGATCTTCAAAACAACGTCAATGCTCATTTGAAATCATTGGCGGCAACATTTTTGAAACGGGTATTGCAAAGCTTGTGCACAGGTACGATAAATGTCTCAATCTTTTCGGTGATTATGTTGAAAAGTAACCATAAGTGTACAAAACTTTTAGTAATAAAATAATTATTTTCTACTTACTTATAGCCCATCGGAGGTTGAAAAAAACGGCCCTCGTAGTAATATATACTCACTTATGAATTATGGATTTTACTCTGAGGTAACCATTCGTAAACTAATAAGCTTCCTATTTTACAAAAGAGATAAGTAAGAATAATTTGTGGAGTTGCGCCCAAAACACACTGTAAACCACGTTTTATTGAACTTGGAATTCTTACTCTTCCCTGTACATTATATTTTAAATTGTCTAGTATTTATTTTATGAATATATAAGATTATGGTTCCTGTGAAACTGTACATAATTATCCCACTAGAAGCAGCAATAATATTTATTTTAGTATATGTAAATAAAGTAAAACACAAAACAGTTTTGAGATATTATCCATTAATTTATTTAATAGTTTACATGAAAA
This sequence comes from Hymenopus coronatus, assembly GCA_030762935.1. Taxonomy (NCBI): domain Eukaryota; kingdom Metazoa; phylum Arthropoda; class Insecta; order Mantodea; family Hymenopodidae; genus Hymenopus; species Hymenopus coronatus. The sequence goes on along the minus strand of CM060892.1, from coordinate 53,463,486 downwards.
AATTAAGAAACCTATGTTTAACATATTTAAAAGGGGAATTTTCATTATTTTGAAGAAAAATCCTCTCTATAAGATCCAAGAGTTTTATTAAATGACGATGCCATATATATCATGTTCTTGGTAAAAAACATCCATGCATCCACCGACCCCAACCCATTCTATCCCGTCCGTATATCTGTTGTGTGGTGGTAGCGTTCGAATCTCAGTCAGAGTAAGTTAGCCGGATAGAACTCTTCTCGAGGTTTCCTTTAACCTGAGAAGACATATTGGGTAACTTTAAAGTCTATAGACATCGTGGCTCACTTTAGGACTCGTTCTAGAGACAGAGTAGCAATTTCCATGCTGACGTTAATGAAATGTATATTAAGATATCTTATAAACCACATAAGCTATCATAATGAAAATTTTACCACCTATAAAAAACATTCTTTTAATTCAGAAACAGCATTTGATTTATATATATTAGGTAAATGATTTCTAACTTGTTGATATTTCAATAAACAAGCAAATTTGCAAAATGGTTCACATATTTTCTTCTTTAGGTCCGTTTTTTTTTCTAAACAATTAAAGTGAGAGACTTCAGACTTTGTAATCACTTTAAAAGCAAGTTATTTGACATTGCTGGTGAATAATTAAGACGTATTAATAAAAGACATCATTTTTAAAATATATGCATGTTGGATATGTACAAAAATCAACTCTTCTATCTCATATACTTTTTTATAAAAGTGTGTGCCTAAAGAAGAAAATATATGAACATATTAGCAAATTTTCTTGTGTATTGAAATATCAACACGTTAGCAATTATTTATCTTAGTCATGATTTGGATATGGTAAGTGATAAAGTTCAGCATGGAAATTGCTTCTCCGTCTCTACCAAGTAACCTTAAGCACTATTTTACTGATTTCATTCATCCATATACATAGCAGGTTATACGTTAAAGAATATTATATGTTCCAATCACAGGCATCTACCTGTTCTGCAAACAAACTATTTTCTCACAAAAGATTATTCCTTTATCTACGTCATACTAATGGAGATAAATATTAGCACAGTAGTGCTGTTACTTGCTTGCTTGTACATAGCAGCGAAATAAGAGAATATACAAATACTAAATTGAAAGTAAAATCTTTTAAAATTGTTTCTTTGTGATTAGCATTGAAACTCGATTCTCTTTGAATTGCAAGGAGTACTGCAAAAGAGACAGTCTTCCCGTTTGAGAAAAAATTAAATATTAAATATTGAAACCAATAACAGGGAATACCTTGGAAATCTTTAAATCTACAATATATATAAATAGCACACAAATAGTTTGTTTTTACTATCCTTATATTTCTTTTGTTGTAAGTTTCTGTATATCTGTTACAGTTTACTACATATACAATTCAAGATATACATTTACATTTGTCATGAAATTATCTTAAACTTCTCTTTTTTAAAAAAATCAAAACATTGGTAAAGTGTTCCATATAAACGTTTGTTGGGGTGGGGATATTTTCCTGAAAGTCCTAGTGTGGTATTCTTTGAAGTTTAACTTATATATAGGTTTGGTATTAACGGACTTTTGCTTTTGAGCTATGCACAGGCACAGAGACAGGCAGAAAGACATTTTTTTTTAAAAATGTGGGGTTTTTTACTTTCTCTACACGCATGTATACACAATGTACCGACATAAGGCCTAGAGAAGCTATTGTAGTCCACCAAAAACTCGATGTCGATATTTCACCAAAAATATAGGTTTTGTGGTCCCCTGAGTCCAAATAAAGCATTTTAGAAAAAGGACCGGTAGGTATATGTATTGTGTCTGCGGATAGCTAGCTCAAAAACGAAAATGCCGCGAAGCACCAAATTTGGTATTTATGTAGCATCTTCCAGGGAAGCAACACCAGGATTTTCAAGAAAATTCCCGTTTCACATTTTACGTGGAAACATTTTTTAAAATTGTTGTTTTTCTAAAAAAATTGTTCTAACGAGTGTGATCAAGATACCGTATATATATAAAAATAGTTATATTACAAATAAAATGTATATTTTGTATTTTCTGGGAATAACCCCTTTATTCTGGATGAATTTTACATAATTTTGCAGAACTAATAAACCATAAAAGACAGGCAAAAACTTATATCTCGTTAAAACACATAATCTATGGCATATATTATTGTTATTGGTTTCAGTTTTAGAATGCTAATCGAACCTCAATTGTTTCACATAGCGACGAGCTTTTAAAGGAATTGAGTATCGTGTTATTTCCTTGTTTCCCTTCTATTTAAAATGAAGCAAGTTATAAGGCCAATTGTGCTAATAATTATCTCGATTAGCATTATATAGATACAAGAATAATCTTTTATAAGAACAGTTTCTATTTAGAACAGCTAGAGAATGTCATATGAATAGCACACATCAGATTTTTATTCCGGGGTCTCAATGTGAAATCTCAGTATCAAATTTTTGAGTGGAATACAATACTTTCGCTACCTACTGTGTATATGTACCTACTGTACGCGTAGTAAGCGTGTTGTCCTTCTTGGTGTAATGGTTACCATGTTAACTTCATATACCCAAAATCGTGGATTCAAACCCGGCGGAGGACGTAAAATCCTTAGCATGGCTTCCTTCGGAAGGGAAGTAAAGCCGTTGGTCCCTTGTCCTAGATTTACGGCACGTAAAAGAACCTCAAACCTGATTGAGAGGCCTCTGAGCAAAATTAAGCGGTCTTTAACGGCCAGTGTAGAATGGGACGCTGAGAACCACAGTAGTTAAAGGGCGTCCATAAATAACACGCTATTTGTATTTGTGTAGTAAGCGTAAAATAAAATTAACTTTCAAACCTCAGCGCCCGAACAATCTGAATATTTCTTGTTTTCCTAAGTTGGCAGGGAAAATTCCCAATTGATAGTTAATAAGCGAAGTTTTACTATTAGTCTAAAACAATAACAAAGCTGAAAATGGATGCTCTTGTGCTGCCATCTATTCGCAGATAATGAAAATAGTAGACCGAACGGCTCCCTAACCCCATCTACTGGTCCCGGAGCTAACTTGTGTATAAGGCATGAGGAGATGAGACCTGCACTTTGCCATCCGACTACAAATGGTGGGACGGCCCTCTAACATCAAGTGTATGGTGCAAAGTGAATCCAACCCAAAAGATATACGGAATGTACATTAGTCATACAACGCACATTTATCTGATAATCGTAATAATTCGCAGTCATTCCTTTCAAATTTACCACTTCAACAACATTATTAATGGATTCAAGTACCTTCTATGTGCACACCTAAACCATTCATGCTAAGGAGATGAAATTTAGTTATGATATTCTATAAACTTTTTACTTTCTCTAGACGTACACTATGTACATAGTGTATAGAGAAAGTATTGTATTACACCCAAAAATTCGATACCGAGACTTCACCGGAAATACATGTTTTGGGATACCTGAATCAAGAAAAAGAGCATTTTTAGAATAAGGTTAGTGATATTTGTGTGCCTGTTACATAGAACATTTGATATTTAACTTTAATATATTCCAAGGATACCACACGATCATGTTCAAGAAAATCCCCCACCCCAAACCTCATTTTACATGGAAAATTTTTCGAACATTTTGATTTTCTCAAAAATGGCTAACGATTATTATTAAAATAGTGTAGGTATGTTAAAGATATTTATAAGGCAAATAAAATGTATTCCTTAACTTCTCTGCGAATATCCTCTGAAGAGCTATTCATTCTGGAATAATTTTTCTTAATTTTTCATAGCTTTTAAACCGTAACAGATAAACGCATACAAAAATATAGTTCTCGTTAAAACACACACTTTATCATATATATATTTCGGAGGTTGACCGTTTCCGAGATATTCTTTGTCATTGGTTTCATTTTTAAACACCTACTTAAGATTTTTCTCATAGGGGAATTTTTCAACTTCTGGCAGTACAAAGGAACGAATTTCAATCATAAATAACCAACCTGTAAAAGATTTGTTTTCGTTTTAGCCTAGTGTATTCTTTTATTTTCCTTCTATTTACAAGGAACTGAGTAATAAGACACTTTCTGGTGATGTATATCTTGATTAGCAAGAAGCAGAGAGCAGAATAATTTTTTAAGAATGATTTGTTACAGAGATGTAGAGAAAGTCATATGAATAAAACACATCAGATTTTTACTATGTATTCTTGAAATTAAATTCCGCTTATTTTTTTTTTCTGTTTTTTGTTTTCTCTAGTATATTTATGCAGTGCAATGATAGGTATGAATGAATGAATAAGTGTATTTATTAATATAGCAATATCATACATAGAATTTCAACAGTCGCACGGGTCCACAGACCGTACGTGCTTTTGTAATACACATTACAAGCAATATTAAAACAACAACCACAACAAAGAATTAAAATAGTAAACACGAAAATACAAAGACAAAGGAAATACACAGTCAAAAGCAATATTAAACAACAATAAAAATTAAGAGTGAATCCGAAAATAAAGATACAAAGATATTCAAATATACCAATTTAAATTTACAGCACAGAGTACACCTCCATAAATGCACCCTCTTATCATAGATAATTACACTTAAAAGACATATATACACATAATATATACAACCCTAGCACAACAGTGACCTAAGTCTGATATAATATACATGTATGTAGAACATTGTAGTCACTTTTGTTTAGTTGATCTTATCCCCCCCCTTCTCTATTGGCAGCCTCCTCAGATCTCAGCTGTCTTGCCTTAAGTATAAATTTACCTAGCCCGTCCATGTTTTCCGTGCCTGCCAGTAGCGTCCAACATGCTTCTATCCCTACATTCGCAGTGGTAAAAAATCGCGGCAAATATTTTTCCCGCCATTCCTCCGTACCCCTACATCTTGCCAAGATGTGAGTCCACGACTCTTCCTCCTCGCAAATGGGACAGATTCTTATACCATTCACGTCAGAAATTTTCGTGCTCCTCCATGCTCCTAGTCTAATCCACGCGAGCCCCTCTCTAATGAGTTTGGTACCTGTTTTGATGTATTGCTCCATACCCCACTCCGATTTCAGCCCAGACTGTACTTCTAATGACACCTTCTCTGTGCATTGCGCAATTATTTGCTGTCTGTCAATATCACAGAGACGTTTCTTAATTTTTCTCCAAATACTTCGCCTGTTTTCCTGCCCCGCCATCCAAATGTCTCCCATCCCAATGGTTTCCAACCCTTTCTTTAATTTTGATGCCCACGTCAAATTACCTTCCATTCGCAACTGTTCACGGTAGCAGACTGCCCTAATTAGAGATTGGTTTCCGTGAACGATTCTCATCCAATATTTAACTGCTCTGATTTTGCACTCTATCGTTTCACTATGTACCCCGAATTCCCTCATTATTCCGCAGTTTGCCGTACCCCTCCCTACACCCAGAATTCCTTTCAAAAATTGGGTCCTCACTTGATCCAGATTCCCTGTTTGTTCCCACCCCCATATTTCTCCTCCGTATGTCATCGTAGATCTAACTGTCGCTCCGTATACAGTTTCCATTAAGGTTATGGAGATATTCGGAATTCTGCAGCGTATCCGGAGAGCTTCCGCCGCTTTCACCCTTGCCTTGTGTTTCGTAATGTCAATGTGTTTTGTCCATTTTCCGTTCATTGTAAATGTGAGTCCTAAGTACACAAAGGATTTAACATTGTCCAGTATCTGTCCTGCATAAGTCCAAGTCTCCTCCCTGCTATAAACACAACCCTTTTTGAAAGTCATTGCCTTAGTCTTATTTACATTAACTGTAAGTAGCCATTCATCGCAATAGTTCTTAAGTTTGTCCAGTCCTCGTTGCAATCCGTTTACTGTCGTAGAGCACAATACTAAATCGTCTGCGTATAAAAGTGTTGGGATCTGCAAATCCGCTACTACTGGTGCTTGAATATTCTCTGCTATCATTGTATCAGTAATATCATCCACAAAGAGATTAAATAGCAAGGGAGATAAAATACAACCCTGCCTCACTCCCCTATAGCTTCGGCAGCTCTCGGACACTCTGTTTCTGTCGTACTTCACACAGAATTGGACATTTTGATATATTGCCTGCAATGCTCTAACCATTTTACTTGATAACCCCTTTCTGCCTAGTTTGTACCATAATGCATTTCGATTGATAGAGTCAAATGCCTTCTTAAAGTCCACAAAAGCACAATGAAGCTTTCCCCGCTTAACTAACAGTTGCTGCGTCCTTAAAGTGTCTAATATAAAAGCGGCATCTATGGTACTGTGTCCTTCTCTGAAACCCATTTGAAATTTTGAAAGTTTGCCAAATTTAGATTCCCAGTCCTTTATCCGGTTGCAATGATAGGTAAGAAGGTATTGTACTCCACCCAAAATTTCACACTAGTATTTTTACGGAAATGCATGTTTTGAAGACTCCTAAATAAATAAAAAGGCATAAAATCTCTGTGTTTGTATGTGTTTTTTGTATAGCATAACTCAAAAACGGAAAGTCCGCTAAGTACCAAATCTGGTATATAAGTTCAATATCCTCCTAACATGTGACATGAAGATTATCAGGAAAATGCTCTGACCCCAAGCTACCACTTACATGGCTCATTTTTCGAAATTTTCAATTTTCTAAAAAATGCTACAACGATCTTGTTTCAAATATCGTATATTAAACATATTTACATGGCAAATAATATGTATGTCCTAAATCTCTTTGAAATATAAATGTAGATCTCGTTAAAAACACTGTTCATCATATACACATTTTTTTCTAGAACTAAAAATTTCAAAGATATTCCCGATTATTGGTTTCCATTTTAAACTACCCAAAACTCTTTTCAAAAGGGATATCCCAATCCGTTTTTATCTCTCTTTTGTTTTACTCCAGTCATGGTAAGAGGACCGGATTTCATTAACAATCGCATAGCGAAAGCTTTTAAAAGATTTGACTATGGCTTTAGCCTAGTATATTCCCTAATACCTTCTTTCTACTTATAATAACATCTATTATAAATGAAATGCACACAATGTGCAAGTATATAAGCTGAACTACATTAATATAGTTCTGGTTTTATTATTGACATCTCTCTTTTTTGCACTTCCTCATGATATTTTCATAATGTTTGTTGCACAGTTCACAAACATAGTCCTTATCGGTTAGTGAAATATCTTTTTTGGCAGATCTTATGGTGGAAGCCGTGTGTTGCATATCATGTTACTTACTATATGTCGAAGCTATTAGTTTCTTTCCATTGTTCCGTTGCCATAATATTGGTTGAATAGAAGTCACTCCAATTAGATTTTTTTTTTCCAATAAATATTTGGCGAGTGTTTTCGTAGGCCGTGTATTTGGCAAAAGTATTTGCATTCTGATGTCTTCTATGAAGAAAGTTTTTAAGACGCAGACCAATTTTGACTGTACCGCCTTCCCGAATCCCAGGATTCATTTCATGTAGCAAGTTTTGACTTTTTCTAAAGTTGTGAGGTCATTGACTTTGAGTTTCTCCCAGATTATGTGGATCACATATGTTGCTATTGGAGGTGTATGTATATAGTATCATTGCTTTTATGAAGACTTTTAGTGTTGCTGGAAGTTGTAGATTGCTTTTTTTGCTGTTGTTGCTCTTTCTTTCACGAGACAATTGAAGGATGTGAGTGTTGTTTGGAGAGAAACTCCTCAGTATTTGATTTTTAGTACTAGCTCTAGTGGTTTGTTTTGAAGGGGCAGTGTGCCATTTGCTGTGAGTTTACCTCTTCTTCTGAAAACCATTTGTTTTGTTATTCCGTGATATATTTGCAGGTCATTTTCCAGAGCATGATACGAGTCTGTTTATCACCTTTTACAGCTCTTGTGAACCTAGTACCATGTATCAGTAATATCGAGCCACCCCTTATGATGTCAACCATTTTCATTCTGAACATTTCTTAAGTTATAAATACATAAACGGCACTAAGTAAAACTAATGAGGCAAGAAAAGGAAGTTTAATCATTAAAGTAATCGCAGGAATTTAAAAAATTGCTTTTATATGGCACTTACAGTGATGGTGCTGTGTTAAATCTTCAGAATATTACTCTTAAAAATATTAATGTACAATAATATCCAATAAAAATTGTTCGTGAAAATTGTAACCCACATCAAGGTATTCGATTCCCGGTACAACTATCATTCCTATTTCATTTACTTGAATACGCTGAGCATGCAAAGTCCTAAAAAATAAATTAAAAAATGAAATATAATATAAAATAAAATATTGAACTAAATGAAAATTAAAATAATATATTGCAGTATCATACCTTTGCTCCTATTCCTTAAACTAGGCATATATTTCATATGCTATCACTTATTTGCACACTTAAAACATTTCTTACAACCATGTTTTTAAAATAAATTTATCTAACATTACTAAATACTTATTAATAAAAGATTTTTAAAACAAACATATTAACGTTAAGCAAAACTATTATATATATAAAACACTTAAATATTATTCATTAAATTGTTTTAAGCATTAAATTAAACGTTTTTATTTATTTTGATTTACACAATTTAAAACATTAGAAATCTCAATTTCAATCATTTATTAACAATTTATTAATCATATATTACCATATAATGTTTAAAAATAGTTTTCTGTTCATTAATTTATAATTTATTCTTTAATTAATCATAAATTAATCTTAATTTTTTAAGTAATTTAATTCATTTCCCTCGTTATATATTTATCCCTAAACCGTCTACCTGCAATTTAACACTTTCGCCGTCCTCTGTCTACTTTTATTACTACTATTATTATTTCAATTATTATCTTTTATTTATTTATTTTTTTTATATTTTCCTTCTTTTCAAAATTTTACACCTAAATTTAAACAAAACTACAAAAATAGTCTTTATAAGTATGTAGGTGCTCTCACAATTTACTCTGCTACCATTAGGGATAGCCGAAGTTTTTACCCTTCATCTTAAACGGGAGACCTGTGGTTCAAATTCCTACAGACCGCCTTCCGTTACTTAGGATTTTTTTTATCTTTTTCTTTTGGGGGGGGGGGGAATTTTTCGTTAGTCCTCATGGTAGTACCCATAATTTACGCTTGGTTTGTCTCTTCCTCAATTATTATAATTTCAATACATGCAGCCATATGTAACAAGAATGAATGTGAACATCATTCAAAATTCTCATCAAGACGTGAACCAAGTTCTCTCTCTTTAAAATATTTAATTTTCATCTTCAAAACAAAATAAACCCAATTGCGTTTTACACAATGCATTCTCCTATCCTAATCATTTCTAAACTTATCAAATTCATCTAGAAATCTGATTTGTTGAAATAATTCTATAAAATTTAGCACTAGCACTGTTATGGCATGCTTTCTGTAGCTGCGAATGATTCACTGGTTCCAGTCTGTAGTGTTATCCCCATCCATCTTCTGTAATCTCTTATGGTCATTGTCACTCCCTCCCGCCCTCCCATATCTGTGACGTAACATTTCACTACGACCATTTTGCACCTGCCTGAAAAAGTTGTTTCTGCAACTCGCATAAAAACAAATGCTCAAATAGTGCTTCTCTTAAGAACATGGCAACATTCCTTAACTTAATATTGTATATTTATTATTATTATTATTATTATTATTATTATTATTATTATTATATTATTTTCTCGTAAAGTTTTTACATGCTTCACTACTTGTATAGTAATATATGTTTTAAATTCTTTTTATATAATTGGTGGTCTCCTTAGCGCAATGGTAGCGCAGCAGCTTGCCAAGCGTGAGACCTGGGTTCTATTCCCGGGAACAGCCAGGGCAATGTTCACCCACTGGGAAACTTGGCCTGGTGAGGTCCCTGGGTAGCCAATTGAAGAGCTACTTGAATGAGAAGTAGCGGCTCCAGATCGAGCAGACCGCATCAACCGGCCGGGAGGGACTCGAGGCGCTGATCACGTCTCATCCTCCAGCACTGCACCCCATTGATGACACCTTAGGGCTGAGATGGTAGGCCAAAGTACCTTATGGACTGTCATGCCATGGAGTTAAGTTTATATGTTAATCACCATAGTGATTTGATTAATATTTTTTTTTCTGCTGATGCCCTTGTGTCTTTAATCTTTTACTCTCAAAGGTTAAGTCATTTGCGTGATTGTCTCCCTTTATCTATGTTTTCTTTTTTCATTTATGTTGAGTTTGCTATTACTCATTTGTCTTTTTAATACTAGGAACTCTGGGGAGTTTATACATATTGTAAATGATTTTAAACACATTGTAATTAGGTCTGATTTTTGCGTGGTTAGTTTTATTATTATTTTTATTATTATTATTATATTATTATTAGTATTATTATTATTTCACTTTATTGCTCATCTATGATAGGAAGAGAATATCTTTGTTTTGAAAAACAGTTGGCATTGACATTTTTCAGAAATTATTGTTTAGAGGCTCCTCAAATTTAAGAAGACAATTTTAGACAAAGATTAGGTGAGCAGGTTCTTTGAAGCCCACTTTGCACTCTCCTTTCTTATCCTTTCCTCTTCCGTCTTTTTTTTTTCTTTGCCCTTTCTCAAAACTAGGTATCTCTAGTATATGTTGCACTTATAGTTGTGTCTCCAACATAATTTAAAAAAAATACATTTTTAAGTATGTAAACAAACTTGACATAATGTGGAATGGCTGAAGGATAAATCAGCCACCAAAGTAAATTTATACTTTGTTGTATTCTACAGAGAGTAGCATTCTATTAATAAAAGTTAAAAGAAATTATGCTAGAAAAAATTATTGATGTTATGGAAAGTGAAACGAAAATATGTTGTTAAAGTGAATCGAAATGTTTTCTTGTTGCTTGTGATTTGCGTGAACCTATATGTTATTTCTTCTCCGTAGCAACTTTATTATTTTTCGTGGTAATACGGGCATTTTCAATCCTAATTTTGGCAAGTTTTACTTACTTTTGAGATACTAATAAATGATTAAAAATTCCATAATTATCATAAAGTTTAGAATCTTCCTCTGATATTATTTGCAACAGAAAATTAATAGGAGAACATAATAAAAGGGAATAAAAATAAGATTTATCTTGTGGTAACCATATGAGATATTTTATTTTGGGAGATGGAATAGATTTGTATGAAAGGTCGCGTGGAATGTGAGTATTGGGGTCAAAGGGACATACAGTAAGAGTACGACATAACATCGTCCAATCGGCTGAAGCCTTGGTCACCGTCTAAGTACTTAAGCACTCGAAAAAGAAAACCTGACACGGTCGTTACCGTGTATTTCTAGTACACAGAGTAAAAAACAAATCTAAGGCAGTTAAGGAATGCCTGTAAAACGGTTGCCAGCATTAGATGCTTTTGCACATATATGAGTTTCTATCTGTATATATATTTGTCTATTAAAATAGTAAATTTGATGCTCAAATCCTCCATTCTTCAAGCTTTCCATTCATGTTTTGTTTTTCGTCAACATGACTAGATATTTATTATATTGTCATATGCTTAAACTACTACTCGTAGACTAAGGAATTTCTTTAATAGACACACGTTTACATCATTCCTGTGGAAGATTAATTAATGTGAAACCTCAAGGGATAAACTTAGTTTTTCTTTGTGAAAAATGACAATAATAAGGAAAGTGTTTTAAAAATCGTTGTGACACACATAGGTCTAAAATAATTTTCTTCTTTGTTTGATACGTTATAGCACTGTGCTACTCAAGAGATATACGAGAAAATATTATTACTTATTTTATAATTATCCACCAAAGGATAGCATAGTTAACTAAGTTTAAAATTTAAACAGGAAAAATTAACCTTTATGTCATTTGCATCATGTCTAAAAGAACAGAAAATTATATATTACAACTGTTGTTATTATTAAAAGAACACAAGTAATGATATACTGTAAAAGTCTTCTATTTTTCCAACAATACTACAATTTTTAAAAATATGTCTAGCTGAAAATTAACTGTTAATGGAAAAATAAGTGAAATGTTTGTTTTTTTTTCCTCAAAATGGATTCAAATGTGTTCAAAGTATTAATGTGATAAATGAGAGCTTTAAGTTTTCTTAATACGGAAAAAATGTTGCATGAGTGAAAAATCTATAGGGATATTAAAATCAGCATTTTTTAGAAATTAAAATACGCAACAGGATATTAATGTTTATGGGTATTTATATATTCGTGTACCTGAAGCCTTAAATAACTTTATTAGTTTGAATAACTTGGTAGCTGAAACAATCACGACTTGAAAAGTTAAATGCATGACATTTAAAAACGCAGTAGAAGTTCAATATTCATATTCTTTACCTTGTATATGACGTTATATAACACTAAAACAGATCACAGCTGCTGTTTTACTTAAACACTATTTTCTTTGCCCTAAATGTCTAAAATACAATACAATACACAAATATAATCTACTGCAATATCTGTGAAATATGAAAATAAACTTAAACGGTTTTTACTAAACTGTTCAATAACAGCTGCATATATACAATAAAGCAAAGATAAATAAGTTCGCAAGTCGAAAATATAACGTCAGTAAAACTGCTATAATTTAAATGGAGGCATCCGTGAAAGATGTGAAACAATAATAAAATGTTATTTTCATACAGCCCATCCATTGGACACTGACTCCATCGCATGACAATTTGCCTTGCAAGAAATTACTAAGCAGTTTAAGAAATAATTTAGAGAAAAATATCTTAAGAATATTTGGTGGAAAAGAGAAACAAAAATTATTAAGTGTCTTTGGAAAGATGCAAAGCATTTTAGAATACAGAGGAACAAAAATTGTTCAGTAGTTTAACGAAAAAATATTACTGGTATAAAATATGGCATTTAAATGCGTGCGGGAAAGAGAAAATTATATTGATAAAGGAAACAACTCCTTAACAATACCTTAAAGAATAAAACAAGATGAACTATTATAACACTATTACAATTCCTACGTTACTCTATGGATGTTAAAGCTGGGTACCTACACTAAAGGCAAAAAGTAGAATATAAAGTGGTGAAATGAAATGCTTAAGAAAGGTCACAAGAGAAAACAGAATTAGGAACTAAGAAACAATAAATTAATTAGAAGTAGAAGTTATTAAATGAATAATGAATAGGTAAAAAAACAAGAAGTTAGAACGTATTAGGAGGATAGAAGATACCAGAGAGCAAAAAATTACTTTCCAATGTGATTCTAAAGGAAACAGAGACGTAGAAAGGCTGAGAAGGAGATGGAAGGAATTCTGTGAACAGGCAGAAGTCTAATCCACGAAGTGGAGGAGAAAAAGAAGAAATAAACAAGAAGAGAAAAGGGGGTATAGCATGGACAAGAAGTGTGGAAGAATAGATAGCTTTACTTGCGGTGAGTGTCCATTATGTGTAGAGCAGGAAGATTTTGAACGTCAAGACTGAAGCTGGAGAAACGATTTCACTAACCATAATTTTAAATTAGACAAAATAATGAAGAAAACCATATTGTATACAAAGTAAATATGTATACAACGTGAGAAACAAGTGAAAATGGACAGTAAAGAGAGGGGGAAATATGCATGTATGTAAAACCTAAGAACGAGATGGATAAATTAACATAACATAATTTTTTGGGTAGTATATTATGATATATTGTCATTCTAACAGGGTATTATATTACCCATAGATTTATTTATTTTAATTATGTTGTACATTGTATTATTACATTGAAAGAGCTCATCGACCTATGTGAATATCTATCTATATGAATTACCTACTTCTGGAAACAAATGAAACTAAGGAAGCACATTGCCGGAAATCTCTCTCATACGTACACAGAAAGCTGGACGTCATATGAAATTTGTGCAGCGAGATTATACTCTAAATGGGTCTAGTCCCGCTACACGGGGTAGTTGAAGAAACAGGACAAGACAGTGTGCGAGCTGTTACAGTGACCTATAGTGGTGTTCTTCTTTACAACTTAGCCCTAGGAAACACTCGGATAACATCACATGGGCATGAATCATCGGGAGACTGGATGAAGACGAAGTGTAGTGTCCAGGAGTTTGGTAGTGCCCATAGCATTGTTTTACATGTCCTCCAAACCTCAGGCGCTGCTGTCCCAAGGAGTGGAGGAGGTCAACTACAGCAGCAGATGACCGCTACATTGTGTGACAGACATGAAGGAAACTACCTCAAACAGGGGTGCAATTGCAACCACATTTAACATAAGTGCAAGGCACGCAATCTCACACTACACAGTGGCGCAGTGACTGCATAGCGATGGTCTCTGCCCAAAGGCCAGTACGTTGTGTTCCATTGACACGGCACCGTCTCCGATGATCCCAAGAGCACCAAGATTGGACCAAGGAGGAATCCGGTCCGATGCTCTTCTCGGATGAGAGCAGATTCAGTCTGAGTAATGATTTTCGACATACTCTCATCTTCCGAGAAGTGGGAACACGCAACGCACCCAGGAACATCCTCGAACATGACCGTTTTGGTGGTCCGGGAGTTATGCTGTAGGGAGGCATTATGTTGCAGGGCATAAATATTTGAACACGTAAGCTTACTGATCAATGTTATTGTAATAGTGTACTCCTTCCTCATGTGCGTCTTCTCTGACGTGCAGTCGACCCAGACTTCATTTTTATGAATGACAATGCGCGATTGCGAGGTGGAGGATGTCTTTGAACGAGCAGATATTCGACGAATGGATTCGCCGCTCGTTCCTACGATTTAAATTCTATTGCATAGTCGTAAGATGCAGCACGTCTACATGCACCAACGCCCACTCAACAGTTGTCAACATCGCTGGTGGAGGAATGGAACGCCCTACCACAAGAACTCCTTACCAACCTTGTGGCCAGCATGGGAGCATGATGCTGAGCATGCATTGCTGTCCGTGGTTATCACACATCCTTTTAAACATCATATGATGTAGTGACTTAAGTTATAGCTTATTTTCTTTGAATAAAAGTGTAATTTTTGCACACCAGTGATTATATTGAATATATTAATATGCAACAGGGGATGCAAAGTGGATGTCTGCTGAATGAATGACCAGAGATAATTTTTTGCAGTCATTCTTATTTAGTGTAAAAATAGCATTTATCATATCCGTAAGCAGCTTTCCTCTAAATAATTTTATTTACATTCTTCTATACACTTTATTATTATGTAGAATGAATTTCTCAGTCAAAGAGATTCACCTGTTTCAAATACATGACTAGGAATAGCTGCACCAGTGCGTGAAGAAGAATCACATTATAATTGGTCACATATATGAAATATGTATTAATATTTCTGGAAATTATGACGATTTTTATTTAAGAAACAGTGAAAATTTCATGAGAATTTTGAAACATTGGGGCATATTTGCTTGCGTAACTTTTAAATTTCACAGAAAATTGCAACAGTATCTTAAATGCCCAAATATGAAGTTGTAATAGATGAACTTTAAAATCAATATTTTAATTTTTAATTCTGAGTTAATACATTGTTTTTATTTCATGTTTAAAGGAAAATTCGCATTTTTTTCAATGAAAGATTTTCAAAACACTTGCCATAACTGGGCATACGAATAATGATAATAAATATACAGAACTCTTAATAAATAATGAATAATACAAATAAAACTAAAATTACTAAAGTAAATTCTCAAATTCTCGAACACTCAATTTTATTATTTTGAAAGAAAAATATTACAGAAAAATCCGTCATTATTGTATAACAATAACAACCTCCTCCACCACAATTTACAGAACTAGTGTAACAAATTAAATTCTAATTATTAAAGAAAATGTTTAAAAGCTTGAAGCGTACAATTTTGTTGAATATTTTCATTCACCCCTAAGGAGCATTCTTTCCTTTTTTAACTGTTCGTAACAGTCTCTCCATTGCCTATAGGACTCTACATATAAAAACCTGGGGTGTATCATTCATAAGAATTTCTCTACATCTCTGTAAGAAATCATTCTTAAAAATATTAATCTTCTATCTACTTCACGCTAACAGAGTTACATATTAGTAGAAATATCTTGTTACTTAATTCCTTATAAGTAGAAAGGAAAATAGGTAGTACAATAGGCTAGAGCGATTGCCAAATCTTTAAAATGCTGGTTGCTATGTAATTGAAATTCGTTCTCTTTATATCACCAGGAGTTGACCATTTCCTGCTGAGAGAAATTAAGCTATTTTAACATTGAAATTAATTACAAGGAATATCTCGGAAATGGTTATCTTATAAAAAATTGTATGTGACAGAAATTGTGTGTTTTAACGGGCCCTATATTTTTAACAGTAACCTTTTGCCTTATCTTACGGTTTATCAGTTATGCAAAAATCATTCTGAGGCTATTTGCAGAAAACTCCAGATATACATTTTATTTGTCATATAAGCATATTTAATATACAGGATTTTAATCAAAATTGTAAAAGATTTTCTTGGGAAAATCATTTTTTTTTAAAAATGTTGTGTGTAAAGGGTAGTCTGAGGTAGGGGACATTTCTTAAAAATCTTTGTTTCGCATCCTCGGTAGATGCTTAACTTAAATATCAAGATTGATATTTGACTGAACTTTTCTTTTTGGGTTTATGGTGTTCATAGTATACGGATATACATGCACATACACACATACACGGAAACTTCATACCTTTTTCAAAAACGTGTGAAATTTCATTATCGACTATGTACTAGTAGAGAAAGTAAAAGGTAATCAGGTAGGTAGAGGACTGCTCCCATAATAACCAAAAATGTTGTGTGAGACAAATGAATTTGTCAATGGCACTAAATAATATAAATATTTTTCAGAAAAATGAAAACAATAATATATTTGCATTTAGAAGTATATAGATGTAAAATTCTGTACCAAAATGGCTGAACGTTTTGTTTCTCTTTTGCAAAAATGTTCTTCCAAAATATTAAATGTAAATGCTGAGCATGTTTGTAGTTTATCTGTGTTATTCATTTCTTACCATAAACTGTTGCTCCTCATTAAAGTAATTATTCTGCTTCTGCTCATTCTTCTACAGAGTCTTTATGGTCTTTTAGCTGTCGTTTATTCATAAATTAACGTCATTTAAGATGTTTTATACCCTAATAAGAAAATAATTTCTAAGCGTTTGTAGAGTCCACTCCAAAAAAAATTATTTTACAGTTTTTACATTAAATAACATAAGAAATTCAAAATATTTCTTTCAAAGCATATCGTGTAGTAATGTAATGCTTCATAGAATGAGTAAACTGTATTAAGCTATATCTTTTATATCTTTTGTTTTATCTTTGCAGGTAGTAGAAGCAGCCCATAGTGGATAAAAAGACACTGAATCTTATCTAAGAAGTAAACTTAAAAAGAACCGAGTAAGTTATAATATTTCGTAGCAAATCTCATTCAGACTGAAGAAAACAATACATACAATGTAATTTACTTCTCTAATTACTTTCTCTACACGTACTATATACATAGTGTATACAGAAGCTATTGTATTGCACCCAAAAACTTGATACTGAGATTTCACATGTTTCGGGTTCACCTGAATCCAAGAAAAAAAAAATTTAGAAAAAGATCCATGTGTGTGTGACTGTGGGCAGCATAACTCAAAACTTTATTAAAATCTCTTATATTTGGGATATTTACATGACGAATTCAATGTATATCTTGAATTTTCTTGGAATAAGCTTATTAACAATAACTTTTATATAGATGTAGAGAAAGTCATGTGAATGAAACACATAAAATGTTTATTACATGTATAAGCTTTATTATGAACTTTTATTTTATTATTAATTACAATCAAACACACTGTTGTACAGTAAAATACTTATATAGATAGATTTCTTTATTTGCCAAGTCAATATTATTTATTTATTTATTTTTGGTCGTTTAATGTCCTTTAACGAAGGTCGTATCGGATGAATGGATGAATGGAATCGGTGAAATCAGCCAGGGGCAATTCACCTTTTCCGCTTAACTCACCATAATCGAGATTTAAGCTTAGGACCTTTTGAATGCGAGGTAGACAGGTTACCACCGCACTACAGAGGTGGCACAATAAAAAGTGTACAGCAATGTCAAAACCAATTATTAAAATTACATACGTGCTGCCTGAGGCATTAAAATATTCTGTTTCGTAAAAATCATTGAAACATAAAAAGGATTAGATAACAGTGTTGATTTAACAACTTTCTTAAAAATTAAAAACGAAAGTTATTTTTTATTATTTGGTAAACTATTTAAAAAAACTTATGGAGAGAGTTTTAAAACTATTTTTACTCCTATAAAATTCATTTTTATGCACCTTAGTGTCACGCAGCATTATAAGCATTTTCGTAAAGGCAGCCTCCTTTCTTTACACTCAATAATGTAACAAGCTTTGTAAGTTTATTGGCTTTTTAAATAAAATATAATATTAGCGCATAAATTAAACTGTTCTACGAACAAATATTGCTTATCTTTTACATATTTAGCAGTTTTTGCTAAAAGCAAACATTTACTTAACAAACCTAGAAGTGAATCCTTCGTACAAAATAATCTAACCGTGGCTTAGGAGGTTTGGTCTGTAACTGTCATTGGAAGGTCCTGGGTTTTATCCCCCGTGGTCGCACACTTTGGCCTGAGGTTTTCCATGGTTTTGTTGGGCCGTAAAGGCGAATGCTGTGGCGATTTTCAATTACCATGAATCCTCTTCTTTCCTTCTCTAATTTCATATCTTCCTCTTCATCCTACACTATATTTTTGATGATAGTAAAGTGACCTTAGCCAGATAGCGTGGGTGAGTACTCTAAGTAAAGGATTCTTCATCCGCTGTGCTTGTATGTTCAGGTTGGAGTTGTAAGGGTAGCTTCGTTGCCCTCTTTCGACGCTGTAGTTCCTCGTAAATGAGTTGTTTAGGGACTTCATTGCGTATCCATCATTGGTCTCAATAATAATTCCTAGGCACCACCCCTTACACCCAGGGGTTTTAGCTACAATAAGCCATTCAGGACAACAGTAAGCGAGGTGTTCTCCGTTACTTGTCCACAATCCTAGCTAGATCCCTACTCATCCAATGTGGTGACTATCTAAAGTATAAGGCTGACAGTGAAACATTTTACAATGCCATGTTTATAAAACAAATGAAATTTGTTTATATCTAATAATTACTTTCTAATATTTATCAAGTTCATTGTCGTGTAGTTTGTTCAGTTTTCTCTAATAATTCCTTAATTATTAAAATTTAAAAATGTTGTTTCACCCAAAAATGAATGACTAGAGATCTTTGCCGAGCTACGGGTTTTCATTTTAAACCGTCATTAACACCTATTCTTATTTTATTTTAAAGTTTCCTTTGTAGCAAGGTTACCTCATTGACAAAGCTTAAAAACATTAAAAAGAACACATAAATGTTTTAATACATCAATAAGAAAAACAGAACAAATATCAATAAACAATATCAAAATTCGAACTATAATGTTATAAGTGATGTAGTGGAAGACCATGAGATAATTATTAAAGAAGAACACAATGATACTGGAGACTATAAACATGATTCCTTAAAAGATCTGTTGAGCCCTTCAAATCAAATGTACCAATTGATTTATATCTGGTATGTAAGCCTAGCATCGTGCAGGTAGATAAGAACCTAGGAATTGTTCTACGGACATCAATTAATAACCTGATCACTGTATATATATAAATATCGACACAGATGGAGAAGATCCATCTAAAGCAAACATTTATTATTGCTATCAACAATAACTTTAAAAGAAGTCTTTTCCTTTGTTTCTTAGTGAACAATTTCGCAAAGGATTAACAAGAACTACAGTTACTGATGAAAATATTGCCGCTGTTTGAGGAATGCTTGAAGAACATTGGCAAACATCTTATGGGTTTATTGTAACGAATCAGGCATTGTTATGAGTGAAACCCAAAACATTTTACTTCAAAGTTAGATGTTAGCAACTTTGTTGTCATTGGATTCCACACTAATTCCCGATCAAAAACAATAACGCATTGATTGGTGCAGAAGAACTCTGGAAAAATTTTAAGGAAGCCCTTCAATCTTGGTTTTTGAATACCTTCATTTGTGATACATCTTAGAATAATTGTTATGATCCTGAAAATAAAAGTCAATCGCCTCAATGGGTCTATCGAACAAAACCTAAGCCTACCAGGTCCGATGAATTTGTATTGCAGGTAAGAAGATTCTTATGTTTCTTTGATGCTGCATTAGAAGATAGACGAGCCGTTATTGCTGATTGTACACGACAGTCTGTTTCCCCAAAATATTTTAAAGTGATTGTGAAAAATACCCAAAAGGAGAAACAATTTTAATCATTGCAACGCAACTTCGCTTACAAAACTAGTAACTGAGTATCCGGATGGTCTAAAGGTCAGCACCATAGACTTTCCACCTTAACCCAGCAGTTTTCTATCACCTTTCTATTTATTTTTTCAAAAAATTACAGAATGTTTGAAAACAAATCGTCAAAAACATGCATCAAGTGGAGAATTTTGAGTATCGAAAAAGTTGAAAAACGTTTGAGAAAATAAGATTTAAAGTTGGGAGTGCCTATTACTAAGCATTCGCCTGCCAATTTATACCTTCAGTTAATTGATAGTTAAAATGCGTCAAGTGGGAAAATTGAAGCTTATAATGTGGTCTCACATTTTTATAATGGTTTGCTGGTTCATCTGACGACGAAATATGGTGCTTTCTAGCACTCTTTTATTTATTTGTTCTAAAAATTAAAGAATAAAGTGCGTGGAGTCAATTTTGATCTGAATGTTTTTAAAAATGCATAACTGGGCTACATTTGTTAAAATAATGAATTTAGAACACTAAAAATGATTATGTAAATAACCATGCAAGCTAGGATATGGATACATGGGGAATGTATCAAATTAACTGGTATACATTTATATAAGCTATATAGCATACCCTGAAATTTTAAATTTCACAAATGCATCCATAACAGAAAACGTTCTCTTGATATACTAAAGTCACTGTTTTATTTATTTATTTATGCTGGTTGAAGCTAAGAGCATATACCTTCTCTTCCACTGTACCAGACAACATATTAAATGCAATACAGCAGTGACTCAATGAATAAAGATCAACAATAGCATTCTAAACATCTTAATAGAAACAAATGTAAAAAGGTACAACAAGTATACTGAAATGAAAAAATAAAACGGTAAACAAAATTATCTTAAGTGGAATATTCATGTAGGTTGAATCGCATATTGGTCATATTTGAAATTGAAATACACATTCTTGCCAGCACATAATATATTAGTAACAATAAATGAAAGTAGTGGTGTTTTTATCATATTAATACAGCAGCAGATTAGGTTGATTATAAATGTATCTTATTTTCTTCTTGACCATTATAACGTTTTGGCAGTTCTTTTATGGGCTCGATTTATCAAATGCAAGGATGTGTTAATATTAGAGGAATATTTTGAAAAAAAAATAACATTATTTAAATTATTTTAAGGTAATTCCTGTCTTATTTTATAAAAGATTTCAGTTTTTCCTTCATTGTTAACCGGAGCTTGTGTTTTGTAGCACCATATGTAGTGGTTTCACTTGTCATAAAAGGCTGATAAAAGTAAAATGAATTACATAGCTATATTGTAAAAGTGAAGCTTTTTAGACGCTAGATATGGTTTTTCATTAATTTATTTAAGTTGTTTGAACCATATAGGCGAATATATAGATATATCTACAGATATTTGTGGTTCCGAAAACGTATAAAATATTTCATAAATAAATTGTATAATACACATTCCTATATTTACAAAATATAGAATTCTAAAATCAGTCTATCTTACTGGGTAAAGCTAAGTAATGAAACGAGACAGTGATGAACTTAAAATCACACTTCAGCGAATTCAACTTAGTGGATTCATTCTGAAATCTTTAGTATACGAAGAGAACGTTTTCTGTTATGGATGGATTTGTGAAATTAAAATTTCAGGGTATGCTATATAACTTCTATAATATATATTAGTTATTTTAATACATTCCCCATGTATCAAGATTCTAGCTTGCATGGTTATTTACATAACAATTTTTACTGTCTAAATTCATTATTTTAATAAATATAGGTAGCCCTTATGCATTTTTAAAAGTATTCAGATCAAAAATTCAAGTGTACGTTAAATGAGTTAATAAATATATCTGTTATGTTATAATTTTTTATTTTAACTCTAATAATTTTACAAAAAATAATACTTTCGTACTTTAAAATTCTTAAGTTTTTAAGAAATTGTCATTTACTTTCTAAAATTGAAATATTATTTCTAAAAACTTATATGCTTTTTCTTAATATATTTTTCAGAGACCGTATAAAATGTTTGAAAACAAATGCATCGAGTCAAGAATGTTGAGTATCGAAAAATGTTGGAAAAACACTTTGAGAAAATAAGTTTTAAAGTTGGGAGTGCCTATTACTAAGCATGCGCCTGCAAATTTACAGCTTCACTTAATTGATAGTTAAAATGCGCCAAGTGGAAAATACGATATATTTTCTTTAAGTTTATAATGTGATTGTGAAAATAAATATTTTTTTGATTTTACACGATTTTTGGTTTAAATTAAGTGAAAGAAAACACAATAAATATATTATCTTCACTTCTGATTCTTCCTCCCTTCAACGTTCTGTTAACGAATGGAAATTTTAGAACATTCCGAATTGTTATACAAATTACCGACAGTGATAATGATAAAAAATCTTTACACTTATTTACCACAATTTATTGATATTAAAATCAAAATTGTAATAATAGTAATAATAATAATAACAACAATAATTATGCCTGATTATCCTCAAATATGCATTAGTTTCTGACAATATACATTTTACTTGTATTTACAATTCGTTCAAATAGTGCCAACATTTTTCCATTAAGTGTTTGTTTAAAATATATTTCACTCTAATTTTAATTTCAGCAGATTAGTCTATTATATGTAGAGTGTCAATTATATTTATATTACATTACATGTATATCTCTGATAATTTGTTACTTGTACTATAACCTATGTTTTATAAATTGTTTATTTTGTATATAGATTACAATCCCTTTTGTATACAAAATGAAAGCGTTAAACCATTCCTAGAAGATTCCTTAAATTTTAAAATACGAAAGTATCTAATTAATTTCTTCTGTAATTAATTTATTAGAAGCATCGTTGTTCAACACCACTTCCCCTCAATACCATAAAGGATATGAGGGCAAGAAATATAAGCCTATATAAGCCAGATTTGATATTAAAATATATATATATATATATATATATATTCCGGTTTTACAATCTAGATGCATTTTCCCGAGCTCATGAATATATCTTTTCAGCTTCTTCTTATTCTTCCATGCATCAGACATGTTTTATTATAGCAACCTACATATTACGTTCATGACATCATGTATTCTTCTCTGATTTTCCATAGGTCTTTCTCCACTTCCTATTCCATCATTGTATCCAAATTTCTTGGAATCATGTGTGAGGTAGTCTGCCTTTCTTCTTTTTTACTCTGTTTACTCTTTACGTAATCTTTGTACACCATTCTTTAGTATGTTGTTTCTTCTCTTAAAACCATGTTTCTCGTTTTCTCTCTCCTAAAAATATCCCAGCAGAGTGTCTGCAATAGTCCATTTTTATCACAATTATTTTCTTTTTAATTGGCAACTAGGAATCCAAAAATCAATTATCGTTTTAAAATTGGAGTTTAAGTTTTTATGATACCTAGTTATCCCATAAACAGAACACTTATGATGGGCATAATTTCCTGAGTTTATTTTATTTATTTCCTTTTTGTTTTCCGTTGGATGTTTATATTCCTCTCTGTTCTAAAATTATTCGCAATCTTTCCTCCAGCACCAACTCTTGATTACTGCTACCTATGTTCATATATTCTACCTTATTCATATTTACTTTTAAGCCCCACTTATTATATTCTTGAATAACATTTCTTGATGATATTGCTGGGTTCATAATATTGAGTCTAAAGAAAATTGATTGAGGAAAATAACATTAATCCTCCAGCTACTCCAATGTCATAACTTTATATTCCTCCTTCCAACCTTCTGCAGCTTCACTGTGTAAACTTTATATAATTTAACAGATATATTTAATCTTTACTGCAATCTTTTCTTTACTTGAAGCCCACTATGTATATATACACATACTTATACATACCCCAAGTGCACTTTTTCTATACACTTTATTTAAATTTTGTATTCTTTTTCTTAAAATAAAATGTATTTTAGCCAACTCTAAAACATGCCATAAGTTAGATAATGGAACACTTCATAAGATTTCTTTATATCATTAAAATCTCAATAAATGGGCTGTGTTCGAATTCTCTTTTTAATGATTTCTTGAACACAATAGAACACAATCTACCAGCTCTAAACCCTGACTGCATTTCTGTCTCTGAACCTTTGTTTTCCATTTCAAGAATATAATTAACTATTTTACCATATAATCTGCTGAATTTACTGCTTAGTGTAATACTTCTATAACTTTACAGCAAACTTTTCTGTCTTTTTCCTCTAGTACATTTTCTCGTTTTAAGTATTTCTGAAATAAATCTATTAAAGCTTCGTATAATTTATGTTATGTATAATTCTGCTGAGATTCCTCCAATCCCTGATGCTGTTCCACATTTCTAAGGTTTAATATCATTCTGTACTACTTCCAATTGTAAGTTTATATGATCACAACTATATAATACGTTTCGTCTTCAATAATGTTCATGAATTATTTTCGTTAGTAAATCTTTAAAATACGTATCCCAACACTGAAAATTAGTTACTTACAGAATGCTCTTTGTCATTTCTTCTTATATATTTAATGATCTCCAGGCTTCTGTATTTGTTTTTCCTCCAACAAAAATGTTTATTATTTGACATGTTTTTTTTTTTTTTTTTTCAACTGTTACTTTTGCTTCTGAAATGTTCTTCCTCATTTTAGCCTGCTGCTGTTTAACTTCCATTTATCTTTGAGTTAGTATTTAGCCACTTTAAATACATCTCTCTTCAAATGAATGTCCTTTACAATTTCCTCAATACAATAATAATACATTTTAGTGTTTGATTTTTCACAAGTTTCATCAATATCCCCATATGAATTTATTAAAATAAACTGAGATACCTAAATGGTAACTTAAGGAAAATAGTGCAGTTGCTATGTATATACAGGTTGCAATATGTACCATATTTTAATTAGTTCCAGAGTAATTAGTAAATTCTTACTTTGGTAAATGTGTGTGATTGTGTGTATTCTTGAAAGCCTAAATCCAAAGCGAGAACATGGTAAACTATCAACCTTGATATTAACTTAAGTTCAATATCTTACAAGGATCCGATAGGAATATTTTCAAGAAAACAGTATAATACAAACTAAACTTTACTTGAAATAATTTTGTCATTTGTATTTCTAAGGATGGTCGAAAAGATTTTGATTAAACTTTTTATACAATATCTACACGACAAATAAAATACATAGTTCGTAAAGCGTAGAAAATC
Source organism: Hymenopus coronatus (assembly GCA_030762935.1). Classification (NCBI taxonomy): domain Eukaryota; kingdom Metazoa; phylum Arthropoda; class Insecta; order Mantodea; family Hymenopodidae; genus Hymenopus; species Hymenopus coronatus. The sequence goes on along the minus strand of CM060892.1, from coordinate 53,438,036 downwards.
TTATTATACAAAAATTGTGGATCTTCTAAAAATTTTTGATTTAATTAAATTAAATATGTATAGTTTTTATCATTTCCTAGATCTTTATTGGTGGTTTAAATTTCCATATAATTTATCTATGCTTTCCTAACTTGCTATTGTCCTTTTTTGTCAGAATGTAATATTAAATTCACATACGCATACTGCCAAACTCAAAGAAATATGAGGGATAACCCTCGTTAAAGAAAAGTATCCATCCAAAAGCAATAAAAATAGAATTATTAAAAGGATTAATATTATTACTCACATTTAATAAAATCAGGGGACTATTTAATGGATTGGAGTTTCAGCTAATATGTTTTAGTTATAATTTGTCAAAGTCATCAAAAGAAATTCAAATCTTAGTATTACCAAGCCTTATGTAAGTAGAATGCGTGTTATTACTTTTATTGGTAAAGCTTTTTAATGATCTACTTCAAGTTGTCGTACATTACAGGGATCTAATTCATTTTGAGGCCAGCAGTCACACCTGAGACCTTCAAGTTTGAAACATTGCAAGTTAGTCACCTGACTGTAGAAACAACCTTATTCGCTTCTGCTCGGTAGAAGCGAGAAGTAGAAAAGAATTATGAACCATCACATATCCACCGGCTTTGAAAAGCTTTGATTATAAGAACTGAAGCTTTCCTGGCGACGTATTAATTCAAAATCTTCTCGGGCTAGAAGATTTTGAGCTTTGACTATATTAACAAGAAATATATCAATAAGGTTTATTAATAATAGCTGTAGGCAATGATTAGAAAAACAATGTGTACGCAATACATAAGATTTTTGTTTTATTTGACATTAGGATAGACTAAACAAGACGTTTGATAGTGTCATTAGTTAGTGTAAAGATGCTAGTTTATTATTATTATTATTATTATTATTATTATTCGTTCTTTAGTCATCAATCCTAGGATAAGTTTGTAACAATTCTCCACTCTCCATGTACTCGGACTCCCGTTTTAATTCTTCATACATTTCTTCAATTGATATCGTTCTTATTTTGAAGTCTTACTCAAACTTTTCTATTCTTCCTTCAACTGTACCTTCGAATATAATTTTAAAATGTTTGTGTTTTAATAAATGTGCTATGCATCTTTTTCTTCATCTTATTCGATACCAAATTTAGTTTTTGCTTTTGCTCTCACATTAACTTCCTCATTGGTAGTTTTTTCAGTATTCTCCTGTAACATGATGTTTCAAACGCTTCTATTTTTCTTTATTGTGATTTTAGTACTGATCCAGTTTCACAGCCATATAACATTATTTTCCATATAGGTTTCACTAATTTCTAAAATAATATTATTGCTTGTAAATTATTTATGTCTTTTATTGAAAACAAGTTTGCTTGACACATTCTATTAATCATTTATTTTTCACCTCCTTCATAAGCTTTTATTTTGCTACCTAGATTCGAATTCTTCAGATCGACTAATAAACTTCTGTTTAATATGTATTCTGTTATTTTCCTTTTTGTTATAAATCAAAATCTCTTTTTCATTTATTAAATGATAACTACTAATTTGTGCCTTCCAATTTATTAAAAAAGTATTTCTAAATTTATTTTATTTGTCATTAAAATTACAACATATTCTGTAAATTTGAGCATGTCAATTTGAAATCCCTGTTTTTATACTTATGTACATTTCATTAATAACTTCATTTAATGCTCTTGGATGTAACATTGAAAAATATTGATGATAATCCTCATCCTTATGTGAACTACTATTTTTTGCTTGTTTAGCACTTACTTTATCATGTAAATACAACGTACACGATGCCCACATTTCACAGAAATACATGTTTTGAAGACCCTAAACCCCCTCAGAAAAATCAAATTAGATATTTGGATTTCATGTTCAGCATCTTCCAAAAAAAAAAAACAATACGAAGATTTTCAGGAAAATCTCCCCTGAAACATTTTTCGAAAATATTAATCTTCTCAAAAATGGATAATAGTTTTTTTTATTAAAATTCGATATATTTATTTCATTACAAATTAAATGTATATCTTGAATTTTCCGGGAGCATTCTAGATGACTTTTGTATAATTAGTAAACCGTAAGATAGACAAAAACATATTACACAAAACATATAGAGCTTGATAAAACAATTTATGTCATAGGTATAGAATTTTCTTAGAGTTAACCATTTCCAAGACATTTCTTATTATTGGCTTCAATTTTGAACTACTTAATTTTTTCTTAATTTGAACGTCATCTTATGTTTCACATCTCATTTGTTTTGCTCCTAACCTTATAAAGGGAGTCTAATTTCAATTGTTTTAATTAGTGAGCAGCTTTTAAAATATTTTACTATTGCTTTGTCTTGTGTATTCCTTTTTTTCTCTTCTAGTTATAAGGAAGAAAGAATAAAATCATATTGGTTAATGTTTATCTCGAATTTATAATATAGATAAAAGAAAAATCTTTTGTAAAAATAGTTTTTTGTAGGACAGGTAAGCTTATGTAAATGGAACACATCAGATATTATTATTACCATTATTGTTGTTGTTGTTGTTGTGCTGTGTCTACGTGATAATAAATATTGTTACACTGTGAGAAAATAACGTTATTTACCAATAAGCTCTGTGCCAATCAATAATAATAATTGTACAAGTAATAAAGAATGTTATTAAAATATGGGTGCATGGATTTTTGTTTTCTAGGGGAGCGCCTCTGGAGTTGACGCCACAAAGTAAGAAGAACGGTGGAGGTATTCATCAAAAGAGAGAGGGAGGTATTGAAGCGCTGCTCTCGCAAAAACCAGTTCCTCCCGCCCTTTTGCTTCCACCGACAGCACTGCAGTCTACCGGCCGCCAGTCTCATCATTTGGGAAAACAGATCGTGATTTCGAAACCCGCTGTCAGCCATTATTTTCTACCCCCTCTTCTTGAGCGGGCGCCTACATACCATCAACTTTTTCTGCATGGCCCCTCCCCAACGAGTTCTGCCAACGAATCACCGCTTACCGGTGCACTCTCTGCCCGTATTTGGTGAAATAAAAGCAGTCCTTTTTTTTTTTACCCTCCTTTTTTTCATCCAGCTTGCCATCCCTGATATTTTCAAACTAATGCTTTGAAGCATGGAATAAAAAATATATACACACGGACGCACATACACACACTGCGTATCGCGTTGCCTCCCATGAGAACGAATGAGCTACTCTGTCCATACCAGCTTATTGGTTAGAAGTATCTACACAAATATTTATGTTTATCCTTAACGGTATTTGTCTTTAGTATGTACATAAAACACATTTAAATAAATGAAGAATTTTTATTGTGAGCAGCAATGTTTCCATGTTTTGTATGATGATAATTACTTCCATGATAGAGCTGAGATGATGCTGATGATGATGATTACTATAGTACGCACCGTAAATGTCCATCTTTTTCTCAATTAAACCACACGTTAATCCAAAATTAAATGGAATCGAATTGAAACTAAATTTGCTTGGCAGTAATTGCCTTCTATGTATTTTTTTCCTTTTAACTAAAGTGTACTTTGTACTAAAATATTCTTAATTAATTCATGAATATATACAAAAAATATATAAAGACACATTCACTAGGCACTAGGTAATCAAATTTCATGACAGAAATACCAAAGATCCTATTGGTTTATTAAATCTTATAGAAACTGAAGTTTAAAATATTAAATTCACAGAAACATTAGTATAGGTGAATTTTATAAAGGACGAAACTCGTGGGGTATTGAAGTACAAAATATATATTGTTTATACCTATATGGCTGATATACTTCAATGTATTTATTTTACTTCTGAAGTCAGAAATTTAAAAAGTTGAGGATGAATTGGATCGGTAAGGAAGGGGTGAATTGGATCGGTAAGGAAGGGGTAAATTGGATCGGTAAGGAAGGGATGAATTAAGTAAAAATAAATTTTACAGCCAAAATACGTTATAGGTAATAATTAAAACTGTTCTTCACAGTTTTCTTGTGATATAATCAAAACTATAACAAAAATGATTATTTTGGTGTCTGGAATGTAATGTTTTAAGTAATAAAATTAAATTAAATTGCGCCATTTTCGACTACAGATAATTCACTAGTAGCAATTATGTATTTAAAATTTAAGGTATTGCTTCAATAAATTTTGAAGTGTTTCGTACCTTCTGTTGCCTATACCTTTAAAGTAGTTAAAAATAATTAATATCTATTTGATAGAAGCTTTACATTATAATTCCGTTTTATTTTATTTTTTCTTCCTATTTTGATCAATGTTATTACGAAGAATGTTTTAAATCTTCAGTCAAAGTTTTTAAGAAGTCAAACAAAATTTATGGGACCTTTGTTTATACTTAAGATAATTCTATATTTTAGTTTGTTTTAAAAATTATTTTTGTTAAATGCAAGCATACATTTTATAATATATTCCGAAAACTGCAGCAATATTTACCTATATAAAACTCTTAGTTTTAAGAAAAAAATTTGAAGGTTCATGTTTATATTACAATTCCAGTTTTCAAATGTTACATCTATAAATTAACATCTGAAATGTTTAAAATATATTGAGCTGAAATTTAAACACATCATATGTATCTACAAAACATAAATCATAGTTAAATTTTAATTCATTCATTTGATATTTTAGTATTTAGTCATATTTTCATTTTCAAATTCCTATTTACATTTTTCTTAAAACTATCTCCATCAGCTATTTTACTAGAGATATTGCAATCACATTGTGACTTTTAAAATAAATAAAGGGCTTCACAAAATAAGATTTTTTAAAAACTATGTATGATTTACACAGCTATATTAAAATATATACTTTTAGTGCATTGAGATATAAGGAGTTACTAAAGAAATAAATGTAGATTCTGAAATCAGTAGAGATTATAAAGAAATTACACGAGAATTAGTTATTGTCTGCTTAATTTAGTGTATATGTATTGGTGTCTTTTCAAAATTTTCTTAATGACACAAATATAAAGTTAAAAGTTAGTCGTGTCTGTTTGTTTTAAGACTTGAGGCATGTTAGTACATTAACATGTTCAGAACTAAGGGCAGCCCTTGCCCTACTATACTGACACTATTTCCACTATCACTGAACTCTCGCGGAAGAAATTTTCCTCGCATGGCATATTAAGGCATTTTTGAAATGATTTCACAAAGCCTAAATATGAAATATAATTTAAAATTATCTATAGATAAGACTAAAATTATGGCTTTGAATGGCCCTAATGCTTTAGATCAAAAATATGTACAAATAATAAAGTTCTTGAACAAGTTACCCATTTTAAATATGTGGGCTGCGTATTTGTCGTATGCCTATGACCAAGCTATAGATAAAAAACTAGAAATACTTAAGGATGTTATACAAAATTCACAGAATATTACATAAACATAGAAGAGAAACTCAACTAAAATGCTATAAAGTTGTGGCAGTGTCTACTGTGACATACGACTGTGAAGCATGGATAATACGAAATAATGATAGAAGAAAGATTCACACGGCTGAGATGAGGTTTCTGAGAGGTGTGTAGTAAAACGGAGCATATAAGAAATGACACCACATGAGAACAACTTAATATATATGCAATATAGAAATAACTGGTATCAACATGTCAACAGAATGGAAGGTGATAGGATACCAAAGTTGGCTATTAATTATATTCCCAGAGGGAAAAGAAGCAGAGGACGTCCAAAAACGAGATGGTCAGTTTTGCCGGAAGAGGCTATTAAACCTAGTCCATGAAGCAGAAGAAGACTAAATATAAATAACAGCCACACAGGTTTAAGATGTCACTCCTTACACTGTGCATTTATAGCAAGTGCTATCTGTCCATAAATACATTCACTGGAAATTTGTAATATCAGTCCCTTCAAGAACCTTCCCTACTCCTAGACATATCGCCTTAATGTGCTTTGTAAAGGTTCGCAAACAACAGGCTGTTCGGTATTTCATTTCTTATAATTTGTGACAAACAAACGAACATCTACTTGCTTTTATGATCTGGCAGAAATGTACTATCTAAGATAGTAAACCAAATGGAAAATAAATATTTAACAAACAGCTTTTTCCACCATGACCGCTATTCTTCCTGCACACCCTACACTTTTAATCGGTTGTATTAATTGATTAAAGACTTCACAGATTCAGTTTATTCGGTTAATGTATTCAATTAATCCATTAAATCACTACTTTTTAATGAGTGATGTTTACAAGATATTACTATGTAGGTATTTAGTAAAAAATGTTACATAAACCTGATATTACCAATGCATTTTCTTAGGAGACTTAAAAGATATAAAAGTTATTTCCTAAATTATTACAGATGCAGATTTAATTTTATGACATTGCTGGTAATCAAAGAAGTGCCTGCGCAAAATGTCATTTCAATATTTACATATACATATTCTTGAGATTAATTAATTTTGTTAGCTATAATCAAAATCTTTTCCAATAGATGTTGAACTAGAAGTACCAGTTTCTACAGTGTATTCCTTAACACCATAGTAACAAATTGTCCAATGAAAATTTTCCCACACAGGAGAGATTTCCATTTTATAAATATTTTCTACCGATTTTGATTAAAATATCGTACATTAAATATATTTACCTACCAAATAATATGTATATCTTGAATTTTCTGGGAATAGCCTCTGAAGACTACTTTATTCTGGACGAATTTTACGGAATTTTGCATAACTGCTAAACCGTATGAGATACACAAAAAATGCAGATCACCTGAAAACACACAATTTATGTTATATGTTATACGTTTTTCATGGATTTGATCGTTTTTTAGATATTCCTTATTTTTGGTTTCAGTTTTAAAAAACTTATACTTTTCTCGTACAGGAATTTGTCAACTCGTTTCCATACAAACAAAGGAACTTTAGTCACATAGCAACCATACTACATTATTCCGATTTTACTTACAAGGAAGTAAGTAATAAGACTGTTTCTGCTATTTTTTCTCGATCAGCATTAAGTAAATAAAAGCATTATCTTTTTAAGGATAATTTTTTGCAGAGATGTAGAGAAAGTTATGTGAGTGGAACACATCAACTTTTTTTAATAGGGAGCCCTAAAACGTATATTTCCGATGTAATCTAGGAATCGAATTTTTGGGTAGAATGCAATACCTTCTCTATCTACTATTTACATTATACATGTGCGCTAGAAAAGATAAAAAGTGACAAATAGTGCAACAGTGAAGAAAGTTAATAGATTTAAAGTTTTGGATGACATCTCGGTGTGTAATAGTACAAATCAAAGTATGGAAAATAGTATAAGGAAATACAGTACAATAAATGACATATTAAACCATATTTTGGGAAAGCAAATAGGAAAGATATAAAATATTAACTGCATAATGGGGTATCGAAACCAACATTACACTATGGAAGCAAAACCTGGGTTTTAATAGATATTGATAAGAATACAAACTCCGGAAATGCGGTTTTTAATGTCGTTCTGGAGGTTAGTTCTGAGGACATATTAGCGTCAAGGTTATAAGACATGAACTTCAACTTATAATGCATGAGGATATTAAGAAACGTTACAGCCATGTTAGAAGGAAGTTTTATAACCGTCTAACGCACCAAGCATTATGGAACAGCGATCTATGAAAAGATGGGTAGCAATTAAAGAACAATCCAATTACTTCGCGCCAAATAACTTTAAATTGAATTAGTAAATGGTTTTAATGACATTATTTTAGTTTATGTAAATGTTGAAACGTTTGGTAAAAGTGCTGCCAGCATCTGCGGCCAAAAAACAAAATCTAATCAACTTAATCGGAACAGGTTATAACAGACCAAACCTTGTATTTAGAGGAAGTAGAAGAAGAAAATATTTTTACGTATAACTAAAATACGAATATAAAATTAAGGAAATATTTTCTCAACTTTTTGGGTTTACCTGCCCTATGCTGATTAAATTTTGGGGTAATCTTTCCGTGAATGATGTCATGAAATTATTTTAAAATAGTAAAAGTGTTTGGGGAAATATTATGAAGAAATGCGGCTGCAATAAATATCATGAAGTTAACATTCTGTATATATAGTACACATTGATATTTTCAAGATTTTAAAATATTTTATGTATAAATAGCCAAAGTCCAATTTAGAAATATTTAAAGGTTTTGAATTTAACACATAAAACTGTTCAGTATAATGTGCTGTCATTAATGTTAGACTAACATAAATTATACCGTTTATGCTCGCTATAGGGCTACAAAACAAGTACAGTGCAGTAGAACGAAAAAAACTATTATGTAAATGTTTTTACTGTAAGTATAGTGCCGGTTTAAAACGTTCATACATAATGAAGTAAAATGTTACCAGTATGCAAGTATTCCTGTCAGGAACACTTACACATCCTTTAATTACCACATCAACAAAATGTTTGGATTAGCAGAAACTAATGAATGCAAATTATTTTAACAGAAAATTGTAAATTACTAGGCAACGTACTCAAACAATGTGTTTGTATTTCTCAAATAACTCTTTTTTGTTGAAAATTAGCATTATGAAATATTTTAAATTAAAAATGGCATTAGCCACTTTTTTATTGTGAATATTTCTCTATTATGTGCAGAAAAGATATTGTGACATTGCCGTCCATGTATGTGACAATTCTCTCGTTCGTCTTGGTATGCGAGTCATCGCAGTTGGATGCGTAAGCAACAGGAAGAGCGGTGTGACGTACCTTCGGAACGCGAGACATCATGATTCTTCTAAATATTCGAGATGTTTCTCTAAGCTTCGGCTTCCAGCAAGTTCCACAAAGTTCTGCGACGTTACCTTCTAGTTATAAAAGGAGGAAGGATTGCAGTGCAGCTTTGTTGTTGTTAATTGTACTGAGTCGTGATTGGCTGGAGTGTTAACGTGGAGTAATGGATGGCGTGCAGCTGTAAAATTGTCTCAGCGTCCAAACATCGAGTGAACTATTAGTAGCACAGAATCGGAGACTTTATTTGTAGGTAACAATATTTTCAGTCAGTAAAATCATTTGTTACAATATCATATAATAGCAATAACTAAATATATATTTGTGACGATAGTACATACTCCCAGTTACATTTATAAAACCTCATTTCGATAAGAATCAGGTTTAAAAATCATTATCAGCAGCAGCCGTATGGTAGGTCTAAGACTTGTTCCAATTCAGAATGCATCCTAGAATGGCCAACATCTCCGGGGTGTCATTTAAGAATGTTTACTTATTCAATTACACCGGTGCACACGATTCTGAGGTTTCTTCCAAAATATGTCTACTTCACAAAACTTGATGTACTGATTCCAAAACTGTGATCAGTTTTTTATGTCACGTACATAGCAGTTATACATAAAATTTTAAATGCACTTCTGTGCATAAATATCGCATGGAACTAAAAAACAAACTACCAAACTAAGAAATATTGCTAATTTCACTGTCGTAATTAATCTTTTTCACACCAATGTTTACAAATGTAACACACTACAGTACATACCTTATAAGTTCAATCCCTGCAAATTTAGCTCAGTCTCTGGTTGCTTTTCAAAGAGTCAGGATTTATGTTTGTGAGAGGCAACTGTATGTCATACATTTATAATTTGAAACAATATATCTTCTAGAAAGTGTAAAAATAACCCTGACATATTTTGCCATATCTGTGGCAATTTTACTGTACAAAAGAGAAGAAATTTTTTTACAAAATTAGTTAAAATGCCCACAATGCCTATTTTTATATGAAGTTTGAAGATCATGACAAAAAATGGGCTGAATGGGCCCTTTGCTATTGCTATGATCTGGTATGAATCTCGAAGCCTTGGCGATGATTGCTATTTTTGAGGATGTGATGTTACAGGCCACAGTTATGAAATAAATCACTTATCCAAATTTATTGTCAGCAAAAAGACACATATCACATTGTCCTGGTCTTCCTGTGCCTTCCTTAGTAAAAGAATTTGGAAAGAAATTGTGATCAGATTCTGAAAAAAAAAAATCTCATTACAGCAATAGTGATTTAGATATCCATGAACAGGATTTTCAATAATTCACATAGACAGAACTCAATGACTTGGTTTCTTGTGGATTCTGCTAAATTATTGGGATCCAGAATTAAAAAGAAAAAGCTTCTTTCTCCGAGAACGTCATTTTTTGTATGGACACCGTGAAGAGGAACTTGTTCCATGTTTCTCTCAGGAAGAAAATCTCACGATATTTCTGGCTTAGTGATTGCCTTGGGTGTTGCTGCATACATTCCAGATGAATGGAAATTTTTATAGATTCCTCTAAAATTTGTCTGAAAGGTCTACTCTCGTATAATGGCGTTAAATATGCAGAAGTTCCAGTAGCTCATTCAGTTCACCTCAAGGAAACATATCATAACTTAGAATTACTTCTAGAAAAAGTCAAATATGCAGAACATAAGTGGCAGGTATGTGGAGATTTAAAAGTTATTGGAATGCTAATAGGTCAGCAATCAGGCTACACTAAAATGCCGTGTTTTATTTGTTAATGGGATAATAGAGCCCGATCCGATCCCTGGACAAGGAAAATTGGGTCTTGTTGACCCCAAAAATGTTCTTTTACCACCCTTGCACTTAAAATTACACTTAATGAAGCAGTATGTGAAGGAATTAAATAAGGATGACAACTATTACAAACATAACTGCAAGAAGTTCCCTGATAAAGAGGGAATATTCCTTGGACCACAAATTAAATTGATTGGAAACGATGACGGATACTGAAAAAAAGCATGGATTGGTTTTGAGAGTTTCTTTGAAAACTTTCTGGGAAATTATAAGGATCTAAATTACAAAACAATTGTAGATAATATGCTTGAGAACTTTCGAAATTTGGGCTGCAATATGAGTGTGAAAGTACATTTCCTATACTCTCATTTGGACTTTTTTCCAGAAAATCTCGGCTGCGTTAGTGAAGAGTAGGGTGAAAGATTTCACCAGGATATAAAGGAAATGGAAAGACGTTACCAGTAAAAGTGGAAGGTGAATATGATAACTAAATATTGCTGGTTGCTGAAAAGAGAGTATCAAATTATTTCTATACTAGGAATCCTAAAAGATGATCATTTTAAGCCAGCATGTAAAAACAGGTGTAATGTTCTAATGTAAATGCTGATGTGAAATATTAGTTAATTCTGAAAAGTGTTGTGTTGGACAGTTATGGATTTATTAACTTCTATTTAATAATGTAACATAAATTTGATAGAGACCAGTATAAAATTCATATTTTACTGTATCTTATATTGTGAAAAATTGGTATTTGATTGAGAATAACTAAGTTCATATTCTGACACAGCCCACTCAAATTAGAGATAATGACATATTAAAATAAAAACCCCAGACAAAAGTTAAATTTTGTATACCAGAGTTATCATCCATTTTGATATGTGATCATACCCCTTGATCATTTGATCTGATTCTTTCATTCAAGTTAAGTGTACTTAATGCATTTCTGACTTCATTTTTATTTACTTGATCAAGCAGGTAGACCAACGATTTTTCTTAATACTTAAGATTTAAAATAAGAAACAGTATTACGATAACGTGATTTTTTTATTTATATTCAGAGTTTTAATGTTTTCCACACGTTTCTGTACTAAAGAACTTTTTTCTTTAATTCATCTCTAACCATCCATTCTATATCTTCCATTCCTCTTTCTATCATTCCAGCTGTTTTCCATATCCACGAGTTTTGAGATCTTCCTTTTCCTTTCTTCCAGGTGTTCTCCATTCCAACGTATTTTTTGGTAACCTAATCTTCATTCATTCCTCTTTCGTACCGATTTAGCTGTGCATTTATAATATAATCTAATCTGAGTTCCTTATACTATTTTTTTTCTTTGCAACATTATTGCTTGTTTTTATCAATCTTGTTGACTTTATAAAAATATATTTCCATCAGCATAAGTTTTAGTTCTCTGTTTTTGTTATACTTCTGTGTTTTAGCTTCGTATGTGACAGTAGTTTTCACTACTGTATTATATATTTGTAATTTACGTCTGTATCTGTTCCACATGATAACATTGAGCATTGGTGGTATAGTTTTATCTTTACTGATTCTGTTCTTAATATTATTTCATCGCCTTCTTTATCTATTTTTGCTCCAAATACTCAAACTCTTCACATCCTCTAATAAACTAAACATTAGAGGAAAAGTATGTTCCGAAGTTTGGAGCTAAAGTAAAACTTATAATAACTAACTTTTATTTTAAACACACAAAAATAAATTTGTTTTTTAAAATTATTTATTTCTAATGCTTTTAATTTTATTTTGTTAAGGCAATGTACGTGTTAAGTTTGACAAACAATTGTGAACAATTAAAAACATTATTTATTTCATAATCAAACGGCATGTATACTAAAATTTAAGAATATATAGTATTCTTCGCATTTGCTGCACTTAATTAAGGCTATAAATGGGAAACCGCAAGTTTAGTAGTAGGGAATCCCAACTTTAAACCTTACTTTCTCGCAAAAAATTTTCAAACACTTTTTCATAATCAATATGTTCCACACGACTAATTTTGTTTCACTAATTTGTTTAAAATTCTTATACTGTCTCTCAAAAGGACATTCAAGATAATGGTGATATTAATTTTTCGAAATAATGCTCCACTTTTGATAAATAAAATATTAAATATTGAAGAAACAAGAATTTTGGAGTGTAAGAAAATAAATAACTTTTCTTAAGTAACTAGGGATAATATAAAATAACAGGTATATTTGTAAACTCATTTGCTGTAACACTGAATTTTTGTTTGTGAATATTTTTTAAAAATGCATCACATAGCTTATTTTTATTAGAACAATGAAAATATACAGTAAAAACTATTATTTAAATTGCCACGCAAGCTAGAATTTTGATACATGGCAATAATATCACTATTATTGTGTATGATACGTGGGATAAATTTCAATAATGTCTTTCATACTGAGTATTTCCCGAATTTCACAGATATATCACCTTAAATTAAAAATGAGGCAGTGCTGAAAATCTGAATTTAATTTAATATTATTAGTTGACATTATATCCTAAACTTGAACCAAGATTTCTACCGTGGTTAAAGGCTGCAACTGTTGAATATTAAAGAACAGACAAGCAAATAGCTCTGTAAATGGAGATACATTAGGAATTTATTACGTTTTATATTTTTATATATTTTACTGGAGCTTGAAGGACACTTGGTAAAGTCAGAGAATCAATTTCCATGCTGAACCTCACCGAAATATATACTGAGGTTTCTTGAATACTATATAAGCTATTATAATGAAAATCTACCTCCTATAAAACAGCTACTTGTTCAGAAACCATAGTCAGATCATAAATTAAGTTAATAATTGCTAACTTGTTGATATTTCAATAAAGAAGAACATTTTACAAAAAAATTCACATATTTTTTTTTCTTTACAACACTTCTGTTTTGGTCTAAACATCCACTGAAATATGTTATGCTTCCTGTGTATAAAATGTTTAAAAAAGATAGGAAATACCTAAAAAAAAAAGAATAAAATTTTTAAAATTGCTTTCACCAGTTATGTCAAATTTTGTTTTTAAAGTGGGTAAAAAGTGTGAACGAGAAAAATACACATATAGAAGAAAATATATGTAAAAGTGTGCACATTTTCTTGTTTATTGAAATGTTAACAAGTTATCAATTATTAATCTAAGTTATTATTTGACAATGTTTACTAAATTAGAAGAAGCTGTTTTATACTGATAACATTTTCATTATAATAGCTTGTATTGTATATTTCAATGAGGTTCAGCATGGAAATTGCTACTCAGTCTTTTAACGTGTTCGCCAGTATTTGTGCTATCAATTTTATTGAGCACCATAACCAATATAAACATGGAAAAACCGATAATTTATTTGAGTTTTATTTAAATGCTTAAATCTAAATTGAGATAACACAAAAACTAAGTGTTTACTACTATATCAAAATCAACCTATTTATTTTTCCTCTCTAGCATACACTTCTATACACAGATATGGTCTAGAAAAAATAAAGTCAACAATATTTGTATCAATAAATATTTTCTTTATGCAAACGCTTGCATAGCTCTATTTAAAAAACTATATAAATTACATTGTAAATACTTTTTAAAAATGCTTGAAAGATACAAAAACAAAAAGTATTTAATTGTTAAAGCGACTTAACTAATTCTCTTGCTTCCCAAACAAGTTGAGTCTAATATGCGATATGTATCAATATCTCCTGCCGGAGAAACAAATGTATGCAAGGCTATGCATATGGATATGTTTCTCGCTTTCCATATGCTGAATGCATATGTAGTTGGAAAAAAAACGAGTGTAGTGATTCAGCGTATGGTTTTTAATTTTATTTTGTATGTACGAGGCATTATACTGTTAGTCACAACAGAGTTCTCATACGGCTCGTTTCTTTTTATCTCCTGTAATTCAAGAATAGGCTATAATGCTATATATACTCTGCTCTAAACTTCAAACATTTTTTATTCTCTAGTTTACTGTTTTTGTGATATACTATATATATATATATATATATATATATATATATTTATATATAAAAGTAATTTATAACTTATTTCAAACACTTCAATTTTGCATTTAAATCTCATTTATAAATCACTTTATACATTCGAGGTTTTGGTTTATTTTTATTTCCACAATTAAGAAGAAAAAATCTGATAAGCTTCTTTCACATGTCTTTCTATACATCTCTGTAACACATTATTGTTAATAAGCTTATTCTTTTATATACTTCATTCTAATCGAGATAAGTAATAACAGAAACGGTTTTATTACTTAGTTCCTTATAAGTAGAAGGGATATAAAGCGTTACACTGGGCTAAACTGACAGTCATGTGCTTTCCAAGGCACTGAAATCCGATTCTTTGCGTGACCAGATGTTAACTATTTCTCATATGAGAAACGTATAAGTATTTTAAAACAAACCAATAACAAGGAAAATCTAAACAATGGTGAACTTCACGAAAAATGTACATATAAATTGTGTTTGCAACGAGCCCTGCATTATTTGTTAAGTAACTTATTGACTATCTCTTACTCTTTGCCAGTTACGTAAAATTCATTCAGAATAAATATGTTTTCAGAGATTATTTCCAGAAAATTCAGGATATGCATTTTGTTTGTCATAGAAATATCTCAAGGAAAAGGTATTTTAATCAAAATCGTTAGAGCCATTTCTGAGTAAATCAAAATTTCCAAAAACTGCTCCATGTAAAGCTTAGTTGAGAGCGGGCAATTTTCTTGAAAATCCTCGTGTCACATCTTGGAAGATACTAAACTTAAATACCATGTTTGGTATTTATCAGTCTTTTCTATTTTGAGATATGCTGCCTACAGACACACACACACTCACATACGCACACAGAAAGACACATTTTTCTGAAAATGCTTTATTTGGACTCTGGGGGACCCAAAACATGCATTTCCGGTGAAATATCGGTATATAATTTTGGGTGGAATACCATACCTTCTCTGTACTCTAAGTACATAGTATGTGAGAAAGTAAAAGCCGTTAGAACGATTGAAAATTCATGTTGTCAGGAACGTTAAAATGACTCGCCACCTGCCAATATAGCTTACGGATGCTCATGTATGTATCTACATTAATATAGTGCATCAGTGAAATTTGATCGAAGATTTTGAAATATTGGAATATTACTTTTGTTCAAATTAAAACATGAATTCTAATTTTTTTAAAAAAAAAATATTGGTTTTCTCACTTCTTTTCTCGCAAACTTTTTCCAACAATTTCCATACGCAAAATGCTTCACATAATTTAGTGTTTGAAAACAGTTTAAGTAACTTAGAATTGAAAGCAATAACAAATAACACATTTTATAACGGTTAACTTATAAAAAAATAAGTATATCACTCGAGGTGTGTGTTTTAACCAGATCTACCTTTTCACGCCCTCTACTATGTACATAGTGTATAGACAAGGTATTGTATTTCATCCAAATATTTGACACCGGGATTTTACTGGAAATATATGTTTAGGGATCCCCTGAGTCCAAAAAAACAAATCAAAACAACATATTTTTAGAGGAAAGTCAATGTTTGTGTGTGTGGGTAGCTTAGCTCAAAATCTAAAAATCCGTTGGTACTAAAAGGCTTAAGAAAATCCCCATCTCAAACTACCATATACATGGAAAAATTTTTGAAATTTCGTTTAACAATATTTTTTATTATACTACCATATACTATAGATATTTTCATGACAAATAAAATGTATATCTTGAATTTTCTACAAATAGTCTCTGAAGATCTTTTCATTCTTTATGAATTTTGCATAACTGGTAAACCGCAAGGGATAGACAAGGACTTACTACACCAAAAGTACAGACCACGTTAAACACACAATTTATATCATTAACATTTTTGTGGAGTTTACCAATTCCGATATATTCCCTATTTCTGGTTTCCATTTTAAATTAAGTAATTTTTCTCATCTCTTTTATTTTATTGCAAGCCGTGCAAAGTAAACAAAACTTCAATTGCTCATATAGCAACCAGTTTTTAAAAGATTTGACTATACTTTAGCCTAGTGTATTGGTGCCTCCCACCTTCTACATAGAAGGAAACAAATAATAAGAGAAGTTCAACCAATGTTTACCTCGATTAACATGCTGTAGATAAAAATATATTTTAGAGAATAGTTTCTTTGCAGAACAGGTAGAGAAAGTCATGTGAATGGAACGCAACAGATTTTTATTAGTAAATTTTGTCTATCTCGAGAATGAAGAGATCTTCAGATACTGTTCCTAGAAAATTCAAGCTACACATCTGGATCGTCATGACAATACCTTCAATATACAGTATTTTTAATCATGGAATGGGTATTTGGGAAAGGGAAGATTTTTTTAAAAATCTTTGTGTCGCATCCTTGGAAGCTATAAACTTAAATAACAAGTTTTACCTATTTTCGTTTTTGTGTTATCTTGTTCACAGACACACGCATGCGCGCGCAGGCTTCAAAATCTTTGTGTCGCATCACTGGAAATTACAAAATCTAAAGATCAAGTTTGGTGTTTTACCGACTTTCCGTTTTTGAGTTGTCGTGCTCATAGACACAGACACGTACACACGGATCTTTTTCCAAAAATGTTTTTTGGATACAGGGGACCCTAAAACGTGTATTTTCAGTGAAATTTCAGTATCGAGTTTTTGGATGGAGTGCAATACTTCATCTATACACTACGTGCATAGTACGTGTAGAGAAATAAAAATGATTGTTTTGATTACAGGGGATTCAAAACTTATATTTCCGGTGAAGTTTTGAATACGAATTTTTGGGTAGAGTGCAAAACCTTTCTCGCCACCTACCATGTTCTAAGTAGAGAAGTAAACATTAATGATGATTTATTCGTTGCATCAGTTCAGGTGGTTCATTTTACCTGTAAATTATTCAAGGAACAGTACTTTTAGCAAGAAAAGTAACCTGTATTTTATTTTTCCATACACTCTTTGGCCACAACAGTATTATCCAAAAAAGTAGATTTAGGTTGAAGAGAATTTTATGGTACTCAAAAGTTATATTATATTTTGATAAAAATGGGAAGATTGAATAATAAATACTGATTAAATGTAAAAGAAACTACAACAAAATTTCAATGCAGTTTTGTGATCAATTTAGAGAGAACAAGTACACATAGTTACGATAAAATGAACCCATAAAACAATACAAATAATTGGAAAGATGGATTGGTTTGAGCTTGTGATTTCTTAAACTGGAATAAGAGAGATGAAAATTAGTATTACTTCAAATTAGAGTAGCACATTAAAAATTAAAACTATATTTATTTAAAAATATACATTCGAAATCTATTGTACATTTTAATCCATAATTTATTTTGTAAAGAAGACTGTACATTCTGAAAAAATCTTATGTATTCACATCTTTCTCTACCTATTCAGACACTAGCTATTTTTATAAAAGCTTCTTCTTCCTGCTAATAAAGACAAACATTAACGGAAATGGACTTTTACTTAGCCCCTTATAATCAGAAGGGAAATAAGGGAATACACTAGGCTTAACCGATAGTCAAATATTTTAGAAGCTGGTTGCTATGTGATTGAAATTAAGTTATTTTTGTAGGGCCAGAATTAAAACAAAAGAGACAGAAATAATGTTAAATGTTAGTGGCATAATTTGTGTATTTTAAAGAGATATATATTTTTCTGTTGTAAGTTTTTTGTATCTGTTAGGGTTTATCAATTATGCAAAAGTCATCCAGAATAAAGAGTTCTTCAGAGACTATTTCTTGAAAATCCCAGATATACATTTTATTTTATTTTTAATGTACGGTATTTTAACTAAAATCGTTAGAACAATTTGTGAGAAAATAAAAATTCTCGATAATTTTTTCATATAAAGGGTAGTTTGGAGTGAGAGAATTTTCTTAGAAATCTTCGTGGAGTAATTCTTGAAAGATTCTGAACTTAAATATTAATTTTGGTATTCAACCGACTTTTCGTTTTTGAGTTATGTTGTTTTGAGACACCTTAATATACAGTCACTCACGCGAGGATATTTTTCTAAAAAGTCTAATGTGTTCCATTCACATGACTTTCTCTACCTCTCTGCAATAAATTATTGTTAAAAAGCTTACACCTACTTCTATTTACTTCATGCTATTCGAGAAAAAATTATCACAAATAGTATTTTACTTGCTTCCTTGTAAGTAGAAGCGAAATAAGGGAGTAGCATAGATTAAAGTGATAGTCTAAAGCTGGTTGCTATGTGACTAAGTTCCTTTGTTAGTGTAGACAGGAGATGACCAATTCCTGTGTGAGAAAAGTATAAGTTTTGCAAAGCTGATACCAAAAACAAGGAATACCTAAAAATCTATCAACTCCACGAAAACAATGTATATAATATAAATTTTAGGTTTTAATGTGCTCTACATTTTTTCCCGTCTCTTAAGGTTTACCAATTATGCAAAATTCCTTAAAATTCACCCAGAATAAAGTAGTCTTCAGAGGCTATTCCCAGAAAATAAAAGATATACATTTTATTTGTCAGGTAAATATCTTTAATATGCGATATTTTAATCAAGATCATTACTCATTTTTTAGAAAATCAAAATTTTCGAAAAAAGTTCCATGCAAAGGGTAGTTTGGGGTGGGGGATTTCCTTGAAAATCGTGTCGTATCCTGGAAGATACTAAACCAAGTTTGGTATTTAACGGTCCTTTTGAGCTATGCTGCCTACAGACACACACACACATACACACAGATAAACAGACATACAGACACACATATACGGACATTTTTCTAAAAATGCTTTTTTGGATTCAGGGGGACCCAAAACATGCATTTCCTGTGAAATCTCGGTATCGATTTTTCGGGTGAACTACAATACCTTCTCTATACACTATGTACATAGTGCGTATAGAGAAATTAAAAATACTTTTTTCGTTGTTGAGGAAACGCTAAAATCTTTATTTCCAGTGAAATCTGGGCATGAAATTTATGGGTGGTATGCAGTTCCTTTACTTCCTATGCACTAAGTAGGGAAGGTAAAAATATGGCCGTTATGAAAATCAGCAACATTCGTAAACATTTTCTCTCACCCTAATCGCACAAGGCCATGTGAAATTCTAAACAATATTTGTTAGTAAACGCCTAGGATAACAAAGAAGCAATTTGTAGGAATTATTAAACTAATTCCAGAGTAGTATTTGCTAAGATTAGTTCTGAAATATCATACCACAACAGAATTAACGCTTACTCTGTATCATTATTTAGTTTAAACACGAGCATTTGTAATTTCACGCACGAGAACGGCTTTTACTTAATTTTACTTTGTTTACTAACCATGGACAGTTGAAGATCAAGTGCGATAATTTCATAGAGAGTTGCGAATCAAGTACGACAAAATTACAACAACTGACGGTCATGATATAGCTGTTAAAATTTAAGCCAGCATTTGAGTGCTTGGCGTGTGACGGACTAATTATAGAAACTTTAGTGAGAGATTTTGTTGAGGGAAGTATTACGAGCTGCTTAATAAATAGTTTCTCTGGCGTCGCAACACCCAGTAATGAACTCATATGTTTCCAAAGAAAATCGGTAATACAGATAATTCAGAAAAGTGCCACGTATTTTAACAGGTAAAGACAATTTATTAGCTTCCTCTTAAAAGCTATACCACATTGAATTATTATAAATTTACTACTGAATTACAATAAAAATGCCGGTAGAATAATACCTGAAATATTGATACCAATGTGAAAATTAGTAGATAAGCACATAAATATTTCTATTGTCTGAAATTTCACACAAAATTGTAAAAAATAAGACATTTTTTTCACATTCTCTGCACGTAGTATACTAATAACGTAAAATGTATTGTATTCCATCCAAAAATTCGATGTCAAAATATCCGTTTTAGGGTTCATTGTATCAAAAAATATTTTTAGAAAAAGGTAGAATTCCCTTCAGTTGTCCTCGGTTCATGCACAGAATATACTGCTTTAAACTTAATTTAAATAGTTGCAATATATAATTTACAAAATCATTACTTAGAATATTTAATAAAAGATTTTGATATAATTTTTGTTCAATTTATTCACCAAAACTATCAAAAAGTTTAAAATGTAGGAGAAGGTGGGTAGCGGCGGGAACCGAGCAAAAAATCTATTTTATAGAAATAGAAATACTTTATTTTGTTAGGTTTATAATATTTAACCTTCTTAGAAATCCCTTATTTATACATAACAAAAACATAAATGTGCTATGCAAAATAACAGTTAAACAAAAACTAATTTTATTAATGAATTGGTATAGGGCTGAACAAAAGTGTTTTTCTTATTTTATATATGTTTTGCAGGCACACACATCACATTTAAATTAAATATCATCAGGGTCTACTCCAGCACTTCATGTCCCAAACTTGGCACACCGAATCCAATTTTCTTTGAAGGTTTCAGAGCAAATTAAGCACGCAATTTCTTCCATACCAGCAGCTGACAGAGATGTCTATTTTCTTTTCTTCAGACTTGGATTCACTCTCTCCAGGTCCAGCTTCCTTTCTGTAGCATTTACATTGTTTTTCTCCAGCATTTAATTCTCCAATGCCTATTTGTTCGGACTTGAGGTTAGTATCTCACTCCTCTGAGGTTTCCGTTTTCTAGAATTTTCTTTCCTCTTGCTAGTATTTGACAAAAGCGACAGTGACTTAATCAAAATTTCAAAATTGTATGCCACAGAGTTGCCTTCTGTGGTTTTAGTAGGTTATCAAAAGTAGGGCTATTTAAAACTGGTGGAAGGAGTGCTCCTGTAATTCTTAAATTATAAAACTATACCCTAATATACAACTCACAACATACAACTTATATGCAATGGAAGATACTGCTTAAAACCCTCTTTGAATAATTCAAACACGAACGAGATTATTACATAAAATTTGTAGCAGATGATGTTGTTACTAGTATTTTTTATAATATGCTCACCTCATCTATTAAAATTCTAAAACTTACCTTCTGTGTTGTGATACTATTTTAATTATTTCTGAATTATAAATATTATTTGAAGTAAATGTTATAAGTATTTTGTACAATTTGCTAACCACATCTATTAAAAATTGTAAATTACCTATCTAATGATATTATTTTAATTCCTTTTAAATTATAAATCTTATTTAAAGTAGAAGATGTTGATAAGTATTTTGTACAATTTGTTCACCACATCTATAAAAAATTGTAAAACTACCCATGTAATGATATTATTTTAATTATTTTTAAAACGTAAATCTTAAATAAAATTTGAAGTAGAAGATGTTGTTATAAGTATTTTGTACAATTTGCTCACCACATCTATTAAAAATTGTAAAACTAACCTATGCTATGATATTATTTTAATTGTGTTTAAATTATGAATATTATATACAATTTGAAATAGAAGATGGTGTTATACGTATTTTATACTATTTGCTCAGCACACCTATTAAAAATTGTAAAAATTACCTATGTTATGATATTATTTTAATTATTTTTATATTATAAATCTTATATAAAATTTGAAAGAGAAGATGTCATACATATTTTGTACAATATGCTCCCCACATCGTTTAAAAATTTAAAACTTACCTATGTTATGATATTTTAATTATTTTTAAATCATCAAACAATAATTATAATATGCAACATGTAAAATAGGATTTAATCAGTGGAATAAATAAACAATATACAGCTTTTAAAATAGGGTCCAATTTGTGTAGTAAAAATTCTAAACTTTAAGAAAATATATCGTTTTCTTGTTTCGTCTTTGAACTACCAATTAATTGAAGCTAGAAATGAACAGACAGCAGGCTTATTAATAGGCACGCCCAGACTTAAAATGTTTTTCTTTTCAAATCTTTTTTTTTTTTTTTTCAGAATATTTTTTTTTTTTTTCAGAATATTTTCAGAATCGCTCCGTAATACTAATGAAATTGAGTTTAACTTCTGCAGTTAGTTTTCAGTTTACCATTCTATTTTGAGTGTGAAGGACCACTTATTTTTGGTCAAAGGTCTCTTTATCAGGCTTGAGGCTCTTATATGTGCCTTAAATCAATGACACGGGACCAAAGGCTTACTGTCTTGCTATGGAATTTTACGCACACAGTATAATGTTTTATTAATTTATTCTAAAAGTGTTCATTGTCTCAAAAGTTCATTAAAAATTAATATATCATTTTTAGAACTAATGCTCCAATTTTGAGGAATGGGTAAATTATTACATTTTGAAAAGACAAGGGTTCCGGAGAGCCCAAAAAGTAATAATTTTCTTACAATAATTAGGAGACTTTTAATCTGTAAAAGTGTGCCAAAGAAGGCCATGCTAAAGTTTGATTCAATGTTAATTCACATCTACCAGGCCAAATTTTTAAAAATTTGATAAAACCTATGCGTTGAACCTTGGGGTAAAAGAAAATTTAATGTTTATTGGATGATGATGATGATGATGATGATGATGATAATGGTGTTTAAGGGCGCTCAACTGCCGAGGTCATAAGCGCCCTTATGATTAAAAACTTGGCAATAGGCAGTAAGAAAATACCAAACAAAAAAGTAAACACAAGTAAAAGAGCTAACACAGTTGAAACGGAAGTAACAGAACTGTCCAGCCCTCTAAACCAGAGCTGGATATAAAACTCCATCTAAAATCAACACATTAAAACCAAAAGAGTTTAAAAAAAAAACCGCTATCAAACTAAAACATCAAGGTAAAAGAAACTTTTGCTAAAAATTTAAAAACCCTGTCCACTGCTTTTGGGTCATCTGCCAGGACCTCAGCAAGAGAGGCCGGCATGCCCATAGATGACCGAATGTGTGCCAGGTGACCACACTCCAGCAACACATGACGAACTGTCTGTGCCTCCCCACAGAGCGCACAGACAGGAGCAGATTCACGTTTAAAAAGGTAACTGTGAGTAAAAATACAGTGGCCAATTCTTAGCCGAGCTAGTACTACCTCCTCCCGGCGGAATAAACGAGAGCAGGTTACCCAGTTGACAGGGAGGTCCTTCACCTCTCGCAGCTTGTTACCACGGAGAGCCGACCACTCCGCATGCCAAGTCGAAAAAACGGCTCTCCGTACAGCCACTCTAAAATCTTCTGCTGTTGAATGGGTAATCGTAACACTGGACGCTGTGACTGCCGATTTCGCTGCCAAATCCGCCGTGTCATTCCCTGGCAAGCCAACGTGTCCAGGAATCCATGCGCACTCCACATTAAAACCAGAAGCGTGCAAAATGTGGAGAACGTCCTGGATGCGCTGCACCAAAGGATGGTAATTGTACATCTCACGAATGCTCTGAAGGGCACTAAGGGAATCACTAAGAATAAGGCAGTCACCTAATTTTCGACGTCGAATATACAGAAGGGCTTGATAAATAGCATATAGCTCGGCAGAATATATAGATGTGCAACTAGGCAAACCGTAAGTAGAAGTTGCGGTGCCAGTGACAAAGGCACATCCAACACCGTCGGGGCTCTTACTACCATCGGTGTAAATACAAATACGGCCACTGTATTTGGATAAAAATTCTAAAAAGCAACGACGAATACTATCAGGAGGCGTAACAGATTTCCCGTAGAGCGTCATCCCGAGATCGACATGGGAGGTAGCGCGTAACCAAGGGGGGTGTATACTCTCTCCCTTGGATAACAGCCGAGGAATGTCAACATGGTGCTGGCGTAGAAGCTCACGGAAACGAAAACCTGCTGGCCTGGGGCTCAGAGAGCGGAGGCAGTATCGCCCGTGCAGCTCAGGGGGGAAAAACGCGTGATAAGTTGGATGCCCAGGCATACACTTCAGCCCACAGCCATAATTAGCAAGCAGGACATCACGCCGACAACGCAGAGGAGGTTCTCCCGATTCGGCGTAGAGGCTAACAACTGGGCTCGTTGGAAAAGCTCCAACGGCCACACGGATGCCCTGGTTATGGACTGTGTCTAACCTTCTGAGCACTGAAGGTCGAGCTGAAGAATACACAATGCTGCCATAGTCCAACTTCGAACGAATCACAGCACGATAAAGACGGAGCAATGCCGTCCGATCCGCACCCCAAGATTTGCCACTTAGTATCCGTAAAAGATTTAGAGAACGGTCACATCGTGCTCTAAGCTGTGCTATTTGTGGTGCCCAACAAAGTTTCCGATCGAAGATCAAACCAAGGAATCTCGCCTCGTCTGCGAAAGGAAGTAAATCTGGCCCGAGTCGAAGAGACGGCGGCATTTGCCACTTACGGCGCCAGAAGTTAACGCAGACTGTCTTCTCAGCGGAGAAACGAAAACCGTGTTTCGAGCTCCAAGCATAGAGATTGTCCAAACACCGCTGGAGACGGCGTTCCAAAAACGGTGTACGCTGAGAAGTACAGAAGATGGCAAAGTCAGGAAGAGACACCTTGAGGCACACATAGTGATATGGAATTTATCGCAATAGCAAATAGAGTCACGCTGAGTACCGAGCCCTGCGGCACTCCGTTCTCTTGAATAAAATGGTTAGAAAAAACAGAGCCCACCCTCACTCGAAAAACGCGGTCCCGCATAAACTCCTGAATGACCAACGGTAGGCGTCCACGTATGTTCCAGTTGTGCAGAGAACGCAATATTCCCGCCCGCCAACACGTGTCGTAGGCCTTCTCGAGGTCAAAAAATATCCCAACTGTGGGGCTGTTCTTAAGAAATCCGTCCATAATCTGAGTTGACAGAGAGACAAGGTGGTCAGCAGTTGATGTTTATTGGATAACTCTAGGAATATGATGTTACACTTTTTAGTTTTCTAACATGGGAAAAATTGGCTTTATTAAAACCATGGGCTCCAAATACGGCCAGTTCAAATTATTTTAGTTGAGGTAAAAGACAAAGGGGTTTATGCGAATAATTAAGTAAGATTAAAAAAATATGTTTTATTAAACAAAAAGTAATGGCATATGAAAGTTCAGTAATAACAACTTTACTTTTACAGATCCAAAAATTAAAAAAATATAACTACAAGTGTTAATTTAAGCCTGGTTACATTCTGATCAGTAAAAATGAACAATCTTGTCCTGTTTTTTATACCAATACAAATTTCACGAACCAATGAATAGAAACTACATTCATAAACTACCATCATAAAACTGTCGGTAAGAAAGTATACTGAATAAAATTTAATACTACATATGTTGCAATTTATTTTAGTAAAGCATAAATGGAGATATAAATGACACTTATCAATTGTTAGTGTAAGCTAAATCACGTCAATAGGCATGACTAACTTCTCTGTTCTCAAACATACTGAGAAGAAAATAATAGTTCATACGTTTGAAAGGGTCAACAAAGCACTCCAAACAAAGATATGCTGCCACTTACCGATATTATGCTGCATACTTTCAGAAAACATTAGTTAGCATTATTGGTCTACATGGCCTTATTTGGATCATAAACTTTATTAGATTTATTATCCTGTAAAACTTGAAATTCATCGCATAGAGGATTTTTATTGAGCATCGCTTGCAAACTTACAAGTGATATTTTTTTAAAAAAGGCAAAAAATATCAGCGTCAGCATATGTAATATAAATTTCGGAAAGATGGATTAAAATACTGTAGATTTTTCAAATTTGAATATGGAAAAAACGAACACTCCTATGTAGATTCGTGGCTAGAATGCTCTTCCAATTCCAGAGGTCCCACGTTCGATTCCGGGAGGACGATGGAAATATTACCTTGGCCAGATTTATTTCCATCCTCTCTAGAGTCTGGGAGGATAAGCATGTGTGTAAATCTGCAAGTGATTTTTACTTTCTCAACACGCACTATGTGCATTTGTATAGTGAAGGTAACGTGTGGCACCCAAAAATGCCATACCGAGATTTCACTGTGATCCCCTGAATCCCAAAAATCTTTGGAGTTAGCCATTTTCGAGATATTCATAGTTATTGGTTTCAGTTTTAAAATACTTAAACTTTTTTCATACGGGAACTTGTCAACGCTTGGTCGCGAGAGAAACAGGTTTCAAACTACAGCAACAACATTTTAAAACATTTGGCTGTCGGTTTATCCTAGTGTATTCCCTTATTTTCCCGTCTACTTATAAAGAACTAAGCAACAAGACCGTTTGTGCTAACGTATTAAAATGAAATAGATAGAAGAATACAGAGATATAGAGAAAGTCATGTAAATGGAGTACATCAGATTTTTGAATTTTTAAAGTCTTTTCGACTACGAATTTATAGACTTTCCTCTTCTTGTCGCTATGTATATTGTTCCAAACTATGGAATGTAATTGTCTTACGACATCTTTTCATTTTTGTAGTCTATGCTTAATTTTCTCTACTTCCTTTGTCTGATATTATGTGAGTGAATCTAATGTTTATAAATAATCGACCTTATACAAATCCAAATTTCAATAAAGTAGTAAAAGAATGAATATAATTGCGATGAAGAATATTTATTTCCTCTACCACCAATAGAAGAAGAGAAAATATAGTACTCCACCAAAATTTAATGATGAAAGTTTACGGGAAATATATATTTTGAGGTTCCGGAATCCAAAGAGACATTTTGAATATCAAAAGTAATATTTAATTTCAGTATCTTCCAAGGATGTGACACAAATATATTCAAGAAAAAATACATCTCAAACTATTCTTTACATGTACTAGTTGTCGAAAATGTTGATTTACTAAAAGTGGCTTTATGATTTTGATTAAAATATGTTTAAGATATTTTCATATAAATGAAACGTGTATCTTGAATTTTATAGGAAGTCTTCTTCATTCTAAAGACTTTAAATGCGTGATAAACCTAAGATTTTGATAAAATCTAAAATTTTTGTTGGGTTAACCTTTCCAAGGTATATCTTATTATTGTTTTTAATTTTTCTACTTATACTTTCTAAAATTATGAATTCGGTTTTGGGGGGGGGGAGAAGGGAAAAGAAAATCAAATTTTCAAATTATCACATAGCAACCTGATCTTAAAATATATTATGATCACTTTAGCTTAGTCAATTTCTTTTTTCCTTCCGCCTTCATGGGTGTAGGTAAGAACACTATTTTCTTAATGTTTATAATTAGCATCATGAAGTAGAATGAAGAATGAGCTTTTAAAAAATAGTTTTTGCTGAATAGGGAGAGGAAGTCATTTTAATGGCATACATCAGATTTTCCAAAAGCAAAGCCGCTGATATAACTATTATTAAAGGCGACATATAAATGCAAAAAAACACACATATCCACACTTGATACTCTGATCCTATACTATGCTGAGCCATTTGGCTCCTGAAAAAGAAATTTGTAGAGAACCTGAAATAATAAGAATAAACTTCACCTATATGACAGAATTTTTTAGACCTTTTTTAAAATTTCAAATCCCGGCAAACATAAAGCTGAAGTTAGAAGAGAAGCAAGAAGTAAAATAAAAATGTTCAACTTATGCTTTTGTTGATTAAGGCAAGAAATACTTTTAAATATATCTCGTCGAGTTGGAAATGAATGCCATAAGACCGCATTAAAAGCATTAAGTATAGAATCGTGAGTCAAAATACTGCCACATATGCATGCCTGTTCACA
Organism: Hymenopus coronatus; assembly: GCA_030762935.1. NCBI lineage: Eukaryota > Metazoa > Arthropoda > Insecta > Mantodea > Hymenopodidae > Hymenopus > Hymenopus coronatus. The sequence goes on along the minus strand of CM060892.1, from coordinate 53,409,976 downwards.
TCCAACACAGACTGTGATTTCACTTACTCGTTGACTGTCCATTATACGAAAGGCAACGGCTGAGATTAATAAGGCACTTAAACTTCTGTAATAAATCTTTCATTCCACCATTACACTACGTTATTAGAAAACAGTGTTGCTACTTAGAATTCAAAATATGTGTCAATAATATATTTAATTCTTTATAAATAATTACCTACGTTTCCCCATATATTTAAACTACTTAATAGAGTTATATAAATAACTATTTTATATTTGCAATGGGTGTCTCCCTATTTTATATCTGTCTATTTACATCAATGATAATTCCTTTGTTGTAGCATTTATACTCAATATTAACTGTTATTATGTAAAAGTACATAATGTGTACAACTAAACCTAATATACAATTGTAAAATAGTACTAATTTTAATAAATATGTATTAATAAAATAATTAAATAAATATTCGATGAGATAATGCATGTGTGAGGTTTGTCTAAAATTGCGTAATATTATATTGTGTAATAATAATGATTTTTAGAATAAATAGAAGTAGTTAATTTATTTTGTATGTGTACAAATTGATGATCGTATTTATATAATATTCTAATACATATTATGATGTAAAACTATTAATTATATTATTTATAAGCTGCAAAATATACCAGTATTATTTACTCACGGATTATTTAGTGAATTTCAAACATAATCGTATTAAAATAAGAATTTAATCATTTGAATTAATGGAATAATCGTATTAATTTGAATACAAAAATACTGTGGACTTGATTTTTCAAATGGGATCATTTTGAACAAAGATAAAAGATAAGTAATTAATGTTGGTTTAAAATTATAAATAAAATTTAGATTGTAAATTCATTACTTTTGAACACTATCTAAAACTTGCACAGGAATATATTAATAACATACGTCGTAAATGATGTTACATTATCCTTCTTTTTAGAAAATTAAGAGATTATGTTATACCTTGATGTCCAATAAGAATGCATTACACCTTGTTTAACTCAAGTGGTGGTTCCAGTTTTCGAAAATTACTGCAGTGTCTCAAAAGGATAATTTTAATTATTATGTTAAAAAAAGGGTCTGTATATAATTCGTTTAATACTGAAAGTTGCTACACACATTCATTTACCTCAGGATTTAAGACGTAATACTCGATATTGTAAAGCTAAACGTAAATTAAATATACCTCGGAATATTCTTCATATTACAGATGTAAAAAAAAAGCAATAACAAAAACTCACAATTGGAGAAACAATTTTACTTTGCTGATGAACTCCTGTTTTATACCACATTAGACTGATAAGGGGACACGAAAATTGTGAAAAATAGACAAAACATTCACTTTTGATCCTCCTCCTCAATAATGTTTCGGTACTGTAATATGTACAATAATATACATATATAAATATATAGATATAAACTGATTTTGCTACTCTAAATTTGATATTAGGCTCCGAAGGGTGTTGGAAATTTCCTACGACAGTTTTATGAATTTAGCCTAAAATAATTCAAATTTACTTAACTTGAACATAAATAAAAATAATCTTCGAATAAATGTAATGCTGAGTTTTAGGAAATATTTATAAAAATAAAAAAAAGTTTTGGAATATTAAACAACTATTAAATTAAATCGTTTGTGTGCTCAAAATAAGAAACCAGTTATTAATAGATATTATGTATTTTTACATTACAAGAATTTTATTAGAAAAAAAAGATTGTTTCTATGTTTTTACGTTGAATTTTTTGAGTGTGTCACACATTTTCATAATAAAATTTAATAAACATTATAATCCATTCATGATTTTCTACAATTGTAAAGTTCAACATGATTAACTCGTTAAATAATAATTTAATAAATTGTTCCTTACCACATGCACCCATTATATACATCACAGATGGCTAGATGATTATTAATTTAATTAAATAATATTATTTGGAAAAAAACTTTCTAGGACAAAGTTTAGAGTACGGCTACGGTATGAGGACGGAGGTAAATCTAGATGAAACCTCGGTCAGAGAGTTCGATCCTGGCGGGATTCGCATTACGGACCTCCCGTTAACGGCACCTCGGTGCTGAGGGGTGATGGAGTTAAACCTTTACATATTCTCACTACTAATGTATTCAATACCATAGATACTACGTATTAAAATATATTTTGAATGCTAAGAGTGCTTCTTGGTTCTCCTTTCTCCTAAGTTTTGGGCAGCTGAGATGGAAATAGGTTTGAAGAGTAGAGTGAGTATACTCGTAACAAAAGAGACGATATAAATGACAAAAACATTTAGAAAAAAGTCAGAAACACATTAATAGGAGATGTAAAAAGGTTTTAACCAGTTGAATAATAAGTTAGCAGCCTTTATTCAATCAACGCATGTTCTTCATTAGAACAATTTATTTAATTCTATCATTAACAGTGATACCTCCATTTTGTTACAACTAAATAAGGATAATTATTTATCTTACTATCAGGTCGAAACTGACTACAGTTAATTTGCTTGTCAGTCGACAAGATACTGAAAAAGGTTTTAAACTTAACCCTTCTCTCGCGCAAGCAAATAAAATGAAACTGATTTGGAGTAAAAAGACTTTTTCTTAGTTGTCTAAGGAAGAAAAGTTCAGAAATGGCATGGTTTGGACTGATTGAGGATTGTGGCAGATGAATTGGTCCATTTTGTGGTGACTATAAAGACTGAGTACATATTTTGGCAGAATGTGCCAAAAGGAGAAACATTAAATTCACACAAATACTCTGCAGTTGCAGTAAGAAGGAGATTTCTAATTCTACTGGCTGAACAGTAGAGTTAGATAAACATTGGCAATTTCCTAGATAAAGTGCGCGAAGCAAGGGCAACTTTGGCCATTTAGAGACAGTTTATATCTCTTTTTCTTTATTTTTGTCACTTTTAACATGTATTTTACATAAGCATACAAGGCCAATATCTCACTAAGTATTTGTGTAATAAGTTTGATTATTTAAGAAGCATCAGTATACTTGTTTGGCCAAAAGGATGAGAATAAATTAATACACTCAGAGACTATATAATGTATTTAATAATAGCTTTTAACAGAAACGAAAACAATCACACTAATGCGTGGCGAAATTAACGGAATTGTACTATTTTGTTTTGTATATAGTGTATTTTCGATTTAGGCAAAACACTGTAACTAGTACTGTAAAGGAAATTATAAGTAGTAGGTTATGTTTCTATAATTGTTGTTTCAATTCTAGTTTATAAAAAGAAGTGCTTTGAATGTAAACAAACTCTAAATTAGTTTAACTGTGTCAAAAATGTAATTTTTTCATGTAAAAATATGTAATATGTTACGCTTAATATTGTATGGTCGCGATAAGACCAAGGTCATAAATAAATATAAAAAAATGTACATATTTTAAAAGAAGACTCACATTTCATTTGTAATTCTTAGTGTTGCAAAAGACTTGACAACCATGACACATTCTCTCATTAAAGATTACACGATTAGCACAAATTTTTGGAAAGGTTTACTCTAAAAATAGGTACTATTGTTCAAACTGCGTGGTTTTCTTCTTTGTAAATCCACGCGTTTCTCCATTTGAATAGCGTTTTCTCTTTATGCTATTTCCTGATACATAAATACAAATCAAAACAATTGCAGATAGCAACAATAAATATCAGAAAGAAAAAACAGCATCTAAATGTGGTTTCGGATCCACTTTGAGGTTAATGATATGATCTGTTATTATTAAAAAAATCTGATATAGGTATTCATAACTTTCTCCATCTACTCAATAATAATCAAGATAAGCATGAGCATAAAAATAACATTATTACTTATTTCCTTGCAGTTTGAAGAGAAGTAATACTAGAAAATACATCAGACTAAAGCGATAGTCAAATCTTTTAAAAGGTGGACACTAATTAATGACAGTGGAATGCCGTTATCTTTGTATGGTCAGAAGTTAAATAAGAAAATAAAAGAACAACGAATGACAACTTCTTACTATTTGAGTTCAGAAAACTATAAATATTAAAAAATTATAAGCAATATCTTAGAAACAATTAACTGCACAAAAACGTACTGCAGATATATTGTTTGTTTTAACTAGATCTGAATTTTTGTATATTAACATTTTGTCTACACCTTACCGTTTATCAGTTATAAAAACCTCTGCAGTGAACAGTATTTCAAAGGCTATTCCCAGTAAATTCAAGATATATATTTTATTTGTGGTGCAAATATATCTAATATTTGGAATTTTAATAAAAATTGTTAGTAATTTTTTGAAAAAAATTCGAAAATTTCGAAAAATGCTCTATGTAAACGGTAGTTTGCGGCAGGGAGATTTTTCTGAAAATCCTCGTTTTGTATCTTTGGAAGATTGCATTTAAATACAAATTTGAGTATTTAACCGACTTCCTGTTTTTGAGTTATACTTTTCAGAGACAGATTGACACAGAACCTTTTCTTAGAACGATTTTTTATTTATTTAGGAGTCCTCAAAGTATGCATTTCCAGTAAATATTGGTATCCAATTTTTGGGTGAAATGCAATTGCTTCTCTACCTACGTGTACATTATACATGGTAAAGAGAGCGAAAACAATTGCAATAAATGTAATATAATAAGAAGATAATAAGTTCTATAAAAAAGGTTTATTTTAATTGAATTAGTGAACGAAAAATACATGCTTTCATATCCTGTAAAACATCCAATAAGAATGTTTTCAATAGTTACTGAAAAATGGGGCTGAATTTTGCAGATTTAATATTGTTGAAATAGAGTCCTTTAACTTCCTTCAATATATACGAGAGCCATCCAGAAAGTGACAGTCGATTTGGCATAACTAAATAATTACAAAAGATATCAACACAAAACTGCATTTACAAAGTTAAAGTAGCTTAAAGTAGCCAATCGAATTTTATAGACAAATAACGCAAGTGTGTAGTGATAATTTAATGAACAAATCTTTAGTGAAGAAATGCCCCATAATTCACGAGTAATTAAGGAAGAACCAGTGTGCCTGACAAAGAACAGAGCAGAGCGGAGGTTTATCAATAGTTATGAAGGAATTGAAAACAAATGTTGATGAGGGAACTCAGAAAATCTGTATTTTACTTTGGTCACCATACATGACTTTTTGGGTGGAAAAGATTTCGCAATCGATGAAAATTTCAACATATAGGTTCAGATATTTAGGGTTGGAAGAGAATAACGTAGGCATTAAATCGCCGGTACCACTTGATAATAAATACCTTCATAGTATTAACGATTACGTTGAGAAATAGAGTAAGATACTGTAACTTTCTAAATAAAGTTTTGTGTTCGTATCTTTCGTTATCATTTAGTTATGCCGAAACGTTTGTTACTTTCTTGATCGCCGTGTATTTTAAGTAAACCATACATATAACATTCTCAAATTAAAACAATTGGAAAACAGCGACTAGTGATAGTCTGCATAATTAAAACTTACACTTTAAATGCTTCATTTATAGAAAAAATTTGATGTGCTCCATTCACATGACTTTCTCTACATCTCTGTAATAAATTTTTGTTTAAAAGCTTCTGCTTTTATTTACTTTATGCTAAGCGAGAAAAGATTAGCAGAAATAGTCATATTACTTGCTTCCTTGTAAGTAGAAGCGTCATAAGGCAGTACCATAGGTTAAAGTGATAACCAAAAGCTAGTTGTTATGTGACTGAAGTTAACATATTCCTGTATGAGAAAAGTATAAGTTATTTAAAGCTGAAACCAAAAACAAGAAATAACTCAAAAACAATCAACTCTACGAAAAAAGGAATATAGCATAAATTGTGTGTTTTAACATGCTCTATAATTTTTGTGTGGTAAGTTTTTGTCCATCTCTTACGGTTTAGCAGTTATGCACAATTCCGTAAAATACATCCAGAATAAAGTAGTCTTCAGAAACGATTCCCAGAAAATTCAAGATATACATTTAATTTGTCAGGTAAATATCTTTAGTATACGACATTTTAATCAAAATCGTTAGAGCCATTTTTAAGAAAATCAAAATTTTCGAAAATGTTTCCATGTGAAGGCTAGTTGGGGGTGTGAGGATTTTCTTGAAAATCTTCGTGTCGCATCCTTGGAAGATACCAAGTTTGGTATTTATCGGTCTTTTCGTTGTTGAGCTATGCTGTCCACTAACACACACTAACACATATACGTACCTTTTCCCAAAAATGTTTTTTTTTTTTTTTTGGATTCAGGGGGACCCAAAACATGTATTTCCGTTGAAATTCTGCATAGAATTTTTGAGTGGAATGCAATACCTTCCCTATACTCTATATACATAGTATGTGTAGAGAAAGTAAAAAAAAATGGTTTGAAATAAATAACTCTTAAACTTGTGCCTTAAACAATTGCATGTGATACGTATCAGACACCTCTAATCAGCAGTTAGGTGGCAACTAGTACGCTAAATAGTGCCGTCTAGACTACACGGATAATGCAGGCAGTGAAAGCCCAGCATAACAGCTGGTTGCGCAGTAGAATGTGAAGCGGTAGGTCATGAGTTCGATTCCCCATGGAGCAGCTGACATTTTTCAAGTGTCCTGCAGCCTACCCCACTCCTGTTCCCTATGATCCCTCACACGCTCTGTGCACTAACCTACCTATCTAGTAGTGCAACACTCGTGTAACTAAGCAACTTTATGCATACGGTAGAGGATATCGAGCGGCCGTTATGTTACGAAAGTGTGCATTTTTAAGAGGAGTCGAAATGGAATTTTTATATATTTTTTTTTTTTTCATTTTTATGTTTTAATTGCATATAGATATTTCAAATATGCCGCTTATTTTGGTATACATTTTATAAAAATAGGCTTATTTTAAATAGTTCAAAAATATTATTGAAAATAATCCTGCGTAGTAATTTTTAAAAGATTCAGGTACACTCACTTGGTAAAACATCAATACGTTTGTAAATATTAGCGTTAGAGAAAAACTGTTTTTACTTTTTCTACACGTACTATGTATATAGTGTATATAAAAGGTATTGCATTCCATCCAAAAATTCGATATCGAGATTTCATCGGAAATAGATGTTTTATGGTTCCGTGTCCAAAAAAAAGCATTTTTAGAAAAAGGTCCGTGTGTCTATGAAACGATAACTCAAAAATAAATAGTCGGTAAAATACCAAATTTTGTATTTAATTTTAGTATTTTCCAGGGATATGACACAAACATTTTGAGGAAAATCCTCCAAACGATTTAGATTAAAATAATGTACATTAAAGATATTTTCTGGGTATAGCCTTCAAAGAATGAATGCGTTATGCTGAATTTTGCGTAATTGGTAAACCGTAAGATTTTTATACTCTACTGTCTTGATCCTTATATCTTCTAAGATTAATGTTCGTCTTGCTAGTATATATGCCAGTCTGTTTTACGCATACTTGATTGTCCCTATTGTCCTCTTTATAAATCTTGTTTTACATTTTCAATGTTTTCATTAGTTTTTAGTTTGTCCCACACCAGTTCAATTCATTAGTAGCGATTGGTGTGATTGTCGTTTCAAAAATTCTCATAGCTGGTTCTAATTTCAGCTATGTGATGTTGTACATTGCTTAAGCAAAATTATATTTAGTAACTAGCTCTTCTTAGGACACTCCTAACTAAACCTCTGCTTTTGTAACTACTTCTCAAAATAACTATTATTACACAAGATGTTTCCTTACAGATACAATCAGAACAATGTAGGTTTAAGTGCTGGTAGCTGTTCAATTCTTTGAATTTTCATCCTTTTGCTTGACTAGGCGAAAGAATATCGAATACCGACTTCTTATTTGAAGCATTTTAAAGCTATGATTAATAAAAAAGAATATTTCGGAGACGGTTAATTATATTGTATATAAATTGTATGCTTTAATGTTTTGGGTAAAATCTTGCTAACCAGTTTCGCAAAAGTTATTCAGAATAAATAGATTTCACTTCACATACTATTCCCGAAAGATTCAAAATATACATTTCATTTGTCAGGAAAAAGTCTTCAATATGTGGTATTTTAATCAAACGTGTTAGAGCCACTTCTGAGAAAATCAACATTTTATAAAAGTTTTCAAGGTAGTTTAAGTTAGGTGAATTCTAAATATTCTTGTTTAGTCCTTGAAAGTCTTGAGCTTCAAACCAACTACAGTGCTTAATGGGCTATTCATTTTAATTATATGCTTTTCCCAGAAACACGGACGCAATTTTACACACACATGCGGACCTTCTTCTAACTTTTTATACAGGAGACTTCAAAACATAAATTTCCAGTGAAATTAGTTATCCAATTGAAAAAACAAAATCTCAAAATAATGCAAATCACAACCTAATTTTCCTCCATAGACATTTAAATATCCAAAAGTGACGTGAGCAAATGCGTTAAAATATCACTTAAATTATTAAAACATTATTTTCTTTTACTCCTTTGTTTTGTTTCATTTATATAGCCACCTTTAACCTTTATGATCATATCGGCGGCTTTATTTTAGTAACAACTGTTGAGTTTTTCTCGCTGAACTATGTTTATTAATGTTTGATTTTAAGGCATATTTTACTAACACCACGTTTAACCAGCTATTGTAAAATCCACTACTAGTAAAGCAACGTAAACATTCCTTGGCGTTTTCAGCAAAATCCCCGACACTATACTACTTTTTACAGGTACATTTTTAGAAAATTTTAACTTCCTTAAAAATTACTAACCATTTTGATTAAAATGCCACATGTTTAACATATTTTCACGACAAACAAACTTTACATCTTTAATTTTCTGGGAATAGCCTTTGAGAGCTTCTCATTGTTAACGACCTCTATATAACTCGTAAGCGTAATAGACAAAAACAAACTACACAAAATTATAGACCTCACTAAAACACACATTTACTTTATATATATTTTTGTAGAGATAACCGTTTCCAAGGTATTCCTTGTTATTGGCTCCAATTTTAAACTACTTAAACTTTGTTAAGTGGCACATCAACTTCGTTTCATCTCTTTTGTTTTGCTCCCGGGAATACAAAAGTGAATCGAAGTTCCAAATGTTTCACATAGTGATGAGCTTTTATAGGATTTAACTATCGTTTTAGCCTACTGCATTCTCTTATTTCCCATTCAACTTACAAGAAAGAAAGTAAAAAGATCATTTCTGGTAATGTTTATCTCGATTAGCATTCTGTAAATAAAAGAATACTCAAGAAAAATAGAGCTCTTAAGATTTTTGTTATATAAAAACTATGTTATTAACGCCAAAGTGGATGCATAAATAATATTGGCGGTTGTTTTTATCTTTCGAATATTTAGTTCAGCTACCTGCAATAGTTTATGATAAACCGGATAATATTTCGGCCAGGAAACAGATTTCAGAGAAAAAGTGGAAAAAAAAAAACAAATACTCACGGATTTACAAAGAAAAGAATCATAGTTGGAACACATAGAAAGTTTATTGGCTGCCTATTTTATTCTAGCTGAATAATTATATATAAATATAATATTATATACATCAAGTAAATTTAAATTCTAAAACTATTTAAAAAAACAAAACTGGGCTACACTTTTTCTGCCTGGCACTGTATCTTAGTTACAATGACATTTTTGCCAATGCAGTTAAAGAACGTATGCTTAGGCCTACTATTTGAAATAAAATAATTTTAAACATTTCACACAAAGGATATCTGTCGAGTATATTTGCTAAAAATCTAAAGCTAAATTTTCTAATTAAGCCTAGAACAATGTTTTGGTGAGTAGAGTTTCGTTCTCTTTATATTATACATTTGGTGTATAATTTACAAGTATTTTAAAACAATATCAACATTTACAATATATAAAAAAGAAGCTAATAACAGTGAAGTAACAAATATTAATATAATAATTAATATTTTGTAACAATTCTCCACTTATGTTTTTGAAATCCGCAGGATAGTTTCGTATTAAAGAGATCTATTGCGAAATTTGTCCTGTGGATTTCAAAAAGATAACTTGAGGATTATTACAAATTATTAATTGTTATATTAATATCATCTATTGCAATATTTATGTACTTCATTTCCATGTAGGGCATTTAATGTACACATTTCTTCATTTTTTTTTTAATCTTTGAATCCTTTATCTTTATAGAAAAGAGTGAATGAACATTCATAATGTACAATCACAACAATGTTTGTCAAAGCACTAAAGGACATTGTAAATGTACCGGAATTGCAAAGTTTTAAATTCTTGTTCCAAAATTGCGACTAAAAACAAATTCTAACTATTGGCCTAAACGACAACACATTTTATCTATAAATGTTCGGTATTGAGTGGCAAAATAAGTTTTAATAAAGAGATACTGAAGGTTTTAAGTTTGTAAGCAAGAGTGACAAACAAAGATTGTCTATTTAAAGAAACAAAACACTCCAATACTCTAAAATACACGAAACCTATAATATTTATAAAATACATGTATTGCAGTACTTTAAATATCCTTAACCCTACTTTTAAAGCACTTCAGAATATTTTAATTATTGATACTGGAAAAGAATATCTCGGAACTGCAACACTGTTGCTTTATACTTTATCATGTAAAGGGAATATTATTGAAATTTCACTGAAATTAGATGCAAAAATTGGGGCTAAACTGGGTAAATCTAAACTAATCTGGCTGTAGCTCATATCGCAGTCAAGCTTAATACTAACTATAAGACATAATCTGTATTAAATCAGAAACAAAATCTTGGGCTTCATAAAATTATTTTTTTTTTCTAAATAAATGGGCTGCACTTATTATCTTTCGTATATAGGTGCTAAACCGAGTACTTTAAAATATCGCTCTGCTTGCATTCTCAAATATAGTTTTGATCCAATCATGCAAAGTTTTAGAACTTTCTAACATTTAAATTAAGAGATAGGTATGGATTTATAAGATGCTCTCATGTTAAACATTACCTAAAATAAATAGCTATAATGGTGATAATCTATGTAAATACTTTACTCACGTGTCTTGCAGACGACTTTACATTTCACGCTAGGCTGTAATTGTAGTAGAAGGGCGTTCGAGTCCTTAGATAATCTGCAAAAAAAAAAAAAAAAGACACAAGAGAATCTCAGAGCTTATTGCTTAAACATCGAAAAATGCATGTATTTTATAACATAATATTGTATATGAATTTTTTTCTATAAAAATCTGTTGTGCTCCATTCACATGACTTTCTATTCTGCAAACAAACTATTTCTACAAAATGTTCTTTTATCTTGATCATAGAAATTGAGATAAACATTACAAAAATGTTCTTATTACTTATGTCCTTCTAAGCGGAAGGGAAATAAGGGAAGACACTGGCACAACCTTTTGAAAGCTGGTGGCTATGTGAACAAATGCAGTTCGGTTCGCTTTGCACTGCCAGAAATACAACAAAAGAGAGAGGAAACGAAAAGGACTTGTCGTTTGAGTAAAGTTGCTTAGTTTAAAATTGAAACCAATAACAAGGAATTCAAATGTACGAAAACAATTGTTTGACATAAACTGTGCGTTTTAATAAGATTTACATTTTTTGAGCAGTTAAGTTTCTGTCTATCTCTTACGGTTTACCAGTTACGAATAAAGAGATCTTCAGAGGCTATTCCCAGAAAATTCAATATGCATGTTTTATTTCTCATATAGAAACGTATTATATATATATATATTTTTTTTTATTTTTTTAGTGTATTTATTTAAGGTCACTTTATAACAACAAAGGTCATCGGTGACCACAATATTGTTACAAGATCAATGTATATACAAAATATAATACAAATATATTACAATTGTGGTCATAAAGTTAACTATTTGAACTTTGGTAACAGTAAAATATAGTACATGTAAATTGGTAAACAATTATAATAGTATCAAACTGTGGTTATAACAATTAAATCACATTATATAAAAGACACCATTTGTGACATATCCATTAACTTGATAACTTTTCTGCATCCTTCGGTGGTGTTAAAGATGGAATACAGATCACTCTTGAGGTTCAAGTTCCTTCTGTCGTTGAGTAAAGCAGGGCATTCGAGGATAAGGTGAGATGTTGATACGGCTTCTCGGACTGAACATTTTGGGCAGGGATCTTTAGTTGTTTTCTTCATCAGATAACCATGGCTGAGGTTGAAGTGACCAATGCGCAACCTGGTTAGGAGGACCTTTTGTTTTCTTTGGAATTTAAGGTGTGATATTACCGATTCTGTAATAGATTTCCTAGCCAATTAATTTTGTCTTTAATATACGGTATTTTAACAAAAATCTTTAATCATTTTTAATAAAAGCAAAAATTTCAACAATTGTTCCATGTAAGTTTTTGGTGGATAAGGTTTTCTTGAAAATCTTCGTGTTGCATCCCTGAAACGTGTTTAATTCAAATACCAAGTTTGGTATATAACAGTCTTTTCGCTTTTGAGTTATGCTGTCCACTTGCACTCACACACAGGTACGCAAAACATATTTTAAAGTGAAATCTCGACATCGAATTTTGGGTGGAATACAATATCTTTACTATACACAATGTAGAAAAAGTAATAATAAAATAATGCATTTCACTGCAATTATGTCCTTTAACAATTAAAAATGGCATTTCATTTAATTATTTCAATTAAAGTAGCTCCTAAAAACTTAAATCGCATCTATATCTTATTTGTAACCTGACTAACGTCTATAATGTTTGCATAATATGCTGCTTTAGTAACTTTCAGCCGGGGAAAAATTGGAGTTTCTAATCTTTAGGTATGCCCAAATTATACCTCTTACCATTATTTCGGAGAATCGCTCTTACTTAATGTTCAAGGAACGGAAGCCCGCTTTTATTATTTTATGTGAACAAGTAAATACTTTTCTATTGGCAATATAGCTCAAATCAGCTACAGTATTTAATTCAGAACAAAGCGAATAGATTCTGAAACTTGAATTCTATCATTTCTTGTTATTTAAGTTGCTTCTTAAGCAAATATGGGATACCCAGTGTGGGTTAATTTTCACCCCTACACTGCGCATGCTAGGAAGTGGTAGCGGCAGAGACAGAGCTGTTCGCACATGCGAGAGGGAAGCGGTGGCCTCAGAGTTTAAGATACATGAGGGTGCACTTTTGGTTAGAGTGATCAAGATCCATAAATAAATACGCCAGGATGCGAGGAGACACAAAGCTTTTATGTTAAGAAGATTAATATATACAGTTAGATTAATATATCATCTGGCATATTATGAATTTTGTAGTTTACACTTTAAAATAAAACTATGCGTCGAACAAAACGTCGGACTGTACGTCTCTCAAGGTCACATGAACAAGACTTTTATGACGTAGTTATTGAAGCTTTTATAAGAAAGTCCATGATTTTACCAGTAGGAGGACACAGCTATGTGAGCATTTCGACGTCATGCCACTAATATCGATTGCTGAAACTGGTACAACATTACCTGTTACTAAATATATATATAATTTACTCAAAATGACCATATCAGGTACCCTACAATATTTGTGTAGGTCCCCTCTTGGTGTATACAAACCAGGACAAAAATGTTTGCAACGTTAGTAAACTTCTATGTTTGCAACACCAGATTACCAAAATAAGTTCTTGTAATAGGCTGACACTGACAATTTTTAGAATGCCAAGTTTCTAAAAGCAAATGACATTTTCTTATTTGTGACTGCTATTTTATGATGGATTATGAATTTATTGTCCAGTAGCAGGTTCGATTGCTCAAATAAATTGTTAATTATCATAATTTGAAGATTTTGTCTTCATCCCAAAATAAATTTGGCTAGAGGCTATGGTTTTTGTGAATTTAATCGTCATTAACACTTAAACAATGTGAGGATGGGCTTGGAAATTCGTTTGACGAAGCAGCCCTCATTTAAGATAGCAATTTATAACTGTTAGAGCTAATTAAAACAAATATCGGATTTTAATTTCTCTAAGTATTATATGGTACACCCAAATATTTGATACCGAGATTTCTCCGGAAATAAATATTTTGGCATCCCCTGTATCCAAAAAGAATTTTTAGATGTGTATGAGAGTCCCTGTGTTTGTGTGTCTTTAAACACGATAACTCAAAAACAAAAAGTCTGCAAAATACCACACTTGGTATTTTAATTTAGTATCTTCCAAGCATATGATACGGAGACTTTGAGAAAAATTCTCCGAAATGTATTTGAAAAAAAAAAAAGGAAAGTTTTGATTTTCTCAAAAATCGCTCTAACGATTTTGATGAAAATACGTTTATTAAAGATATTTACATGACAAATAAAATGTATCTTGAATTCTCTGGGAATAGCCTTTGGATGAATTTTGCTGAATTTTGCTTATCCTAATCCGTTAGACACAAAAATGTAGATCTCCTTAAAACACAGAATTTATATCATAAACATTTTTTCGTGGAGTTGACCATTTCCGAGAATTTGTTGTTAATGGTTGCAGTATTAAAATACTTAAAACGTATCTGGCCATTCAAAGAAACAGATTTCAACCACATGGTAACCAGCTTTTAAAAGATTTGACTATCGCATTATCCTAGTGTATTCCCTTATTATCTTTCTACTTTACAAGAAAGCAAGTAATAATGCTAATTTTCATCTCGATTAGCTTGAAGTAGGTAGATTAATAAGCTCTTTAACAGCAATTTGTTACAGAGATGTAGAAAAATCATGAGAATGCATTATATCAAATTCTTTTCTTAATAATGAAATTTGTGAAGGGCATACTGATAAAGATATTGCGCTGTTCGAACAATGTTTGAAGATGTTCAACTTTTAGTCAATTTATTTTGGTGGCATTAGGGTCGTTATGGGTCGAATCCAAAGTATTTTACACCAACAGTTTGACAATAGAATCTTTGTTGCTCATGGATTCCAAATAAACAGACTACCCATCGAAGACGTCAACGCATTGGTTGATGCAGAAAAACTCTGGAAAAATTCTAAGACTACACTTCTAATTTGCAATGGAACATATTTTCAAGTGATGAATCTTTTTTTCTTTTTTTTTTTATGATCCTGAAAAGAAAAAAGTTAATCTGCTCAATGTGTTTTTTGAAGCACTACAAAAGCACTACGGATTCGCATGCTAGAAAGAAGATAACTACTACGTTTTGTTTTCTAAAACAGGCCATATTGCTATAATGGTATCAGAAGATAGTCGTTCCGTTATTGCCAAAAAGTATACAAATGTATGCTTACCACAAACGTTTGAAACATTCGTGAAAAACTGCCAAAAGCCAAAATAATTTCATAATCATGACAACGGCTTACCGCAAAACTAATAACTGAGCATCTGGGTACCCTAAATGTTAGCACCATATAGCCCTGAGCCTAAGATCTTCTGATTTATTTGTATATCCAAAAATTAAAATGTGAGAAAACACTTTTTCGTCACGATGCATTAGCGGAACTTCATAAACATTTGGTTTGTGATGTGTTTCAAATAGAGAGACCTTATGGTTTTAAGAACAAAAATACTTTGATGCTATAGGCAAATATTGTGATAAGCAATCAAAAATTAAATGTTATAAAACAGTCTTAGTTTGATTTTATAAATCTTTTAATGTAGTTCTTGCATCATTTCACAATAAAAAACAAACAAAAATACTGTTTTCCACGTGTATAACTTTCTCTATCTGTTCTTAAAATCAAACTATTCATACAAAATATTATTCCTTTAATTACATAATGCCAAACATTGTCAAATGGTCTTATTATAGAAAGGAAATGAAGGCATATACTAGGCTAAACCGATAGATATTTTTCTTAAAAGATGTCGCTATGCGATTGAGATTCAAATGTGGTTGTCTTTCAAATGCCATTAGATAATGTCCCATTTGACAAAAGTTTCACTAGTTTAAAATTGAAACCAATATCAAGGAATATCTCGAAAATGGTTAGCTCTACAAATACTATAGATGAAATATTTTGTGTGTTTTTACGGGAATCTATATTTTATTAGTAAGCTTTTGTCTATCTCTTACGGTCTATCAGCTATACAAAAGTCATCCAGAATAAACAGGTCTTCGGAGGATATTCCCAGAGAATTAAATATATACATTTCGTTAGTAATAAACATACGGTATTTTAATTAAAGGTGTTAAGAGTCATTTAAGAGAAAATCAACAATTTTCGAAAAGTGTTTTATATAAAGCATAGTTGTAGGTGTGGAGGTTTCCTAAAAATCTTCGTGTTGCATCTTTGGAAGATACTGAGCTTAAACACCAAGTTTGGTACTTAACTGACCTTTCGTTTTTGAGTTATGGTGTCCACTGACACACCCACGCGCACACACACATGGGCCTTTTCTAATCTTTCCTCTTTTGGATTGAGGGTCTTCAAAAAATGTATTTCGGGTGAAATATAGATAACGATTTTTGGGTGAAATACAAAACATACTCTATTTACTGTGTACATTGTACATACCTACATGATAGAGATAGTAAAAAGAACAGAATTTACAATACATTAAAACACCAAAGCATTTTGAAAATCACAAAGAAAAACGCAATTGAAGGCAAGAATACAAAAGCACGATTAAGACTAAAATACATTGCACAAATTAAGAATGATAAACTGCAGATCGTAAGAAGAATGTAGAATCGCTGCAAACCAATCCCGTATTAATATAAAGTCAGAAAGTATAAAGAAGACACTCAATAAAAAGGTGGCATCAAAACTAGCAAAAATATGCAAAAACAAGGTAACTACGTGCAAGCATAAATATGAGAGTATACATACAGTATAAAATGTATGAATTAGAAGTAACTAGAGGTTAATTCCGCAACTTCAAAAGAGATTTGATGTGTGTAACACCATTAATAAAAGAGCCATCCAAAAAGTAACGAATGATTTGGCATAAATAAGTGATAACGAAAGATATCAACATAAAACTTAATTAATTACAATGTTACAGTACCTTGCTCTATTTCTCAACGCAATCTCCATTCCGTCAAGATATTTATTGTCGCGTGGTAGCAGTTTTTCAATGCCGATGTTATACTTTTCTACGGCGAAAGAACTTATTCATTTTTTTGAATGCATAAAATATTAGGCCAATTAAATGTTATACGCAAATAACGCAAGTGTATAGTGATAATGCAATGAACGCATCTTTAGTGAGGAAATAGTGCATAATTTACGAGTAATTAAGGAAGAACCAGTATGTAGATAAAAATGGAGTGGAAGTTCATCAATCATTATGGAGGACTTCAAAGTAAATGTTGATAAAAGAATTAAGAAAAACGAGTATTTCACTCTGGACACTATACATGACTTTCTGGATGGGAAAGATTTCCCAGCCATGAAGACCTCAAAATGGCAGTGACATCTTGGCTCAGATCTTTAGCAGTGGAAGAGTATAACATCTGTGTTGAATAACCGGTACCACGTGACAATAAATACCTTGATAGCAATGATGGTTATATTGAAAAATAGAGTAAGGTATTGTTACTTTGTAACTAAAGCTTTGTACTCATAACTTTCATTATTATTTAATTATGCCTAATCGTCTTTCTGGAGGGCCCTCGTAGGTTAATTTAATAGACGCAATGTTCATATGTTATGCCACAAAGATATGTTTGCGTGTATAAAGCAGCGCGTCGGGATAGAAATATAAACGGGCACTTCCTATCCTTCACAGGAGAGTTTATACGTGGCATCCCACGCTAACGCGCCCTGAAAATAAGTAACAAGCGAATAGCGTTGTATGTTAAAGATGACAGCAATGGTGGTTTCGGTATGTTTTCTTGTGGATAACTCATAAACGAAAAGTTAGTAATACACCAAACTCGGCATTTAATTCCAGTATCTTCCAAGAATGCGTCACAAAGATTTTGAGAAAAATTCCCCCCACAGCAAACTACACTTAAAAAGAAAAAAAAATGAAAATAAAACAAAATATTAATTTTCTCAAAAATGGTTCTGACGAGCAGTAAATGTACATCATGAATTTTATAGGAAATCCTCTAAATACCTCTTTATTCTGGATAAATTTTGCTGAATATATAACTAGAAAACTGAAACTGATAGACAAAAGCTTACCACACATAAAAGCACAGAATCTATATCTTATACTTTTTAATTTCGTTATACGTGCTATATAGTGTATAGAGAAGGTATTGCATTGCACCCAAAATTCGATACCGAGA
The DNA here is from genome assembly GCA_030762935.1 of Hymenopus coronatus. Classification (NCBI taxonomy): domain Eukaryota; kingdom Metazoa; phylum Arthropoda; class Insecta; order Mantodea; family Hymenopodidae; genus Hymenopus; species Hymenopus coronatus. Next base: position 53,391,853 of record CM060892.1, on the reverse strand, counting down.
TTTCACCGGAAATACATGTTTTGAGACCACCTGAATACAAAAGAAGCACTCCCAACTAACCTTTACATGGAACATTTTTCGAAATTTTTGATTTTCTAAAAAATGGCTGTAACGATTTTGATTAAAATGCCGTGTATTAAAGATATTTACCTGAAAAATAAAATGTGTATCTTGAATTTTCTGGAAATAGCTTCTGAAGACTACTTTAGTGTGGATGAATTTTGCATAACTACTAAACCGTAAGAGATGGCCAAAAACTTACCACACAAAAAATGAACAGCACGTTAAAACACATACTTAATGTAAAATACATTTTTTCGTGGTATTTATTGTTTTTTAGATATTTCTTGTTTTTGGTTTCAGCTTTGAAAAACGTATACTTTTCCCTTACAGGAATTTGTCAACTCCTGTCCTTACAAGAAAAGGAACTTCAGTCACATAGCAACCAGGTTTTGACTATCACTTTAACCTATGGTACTCCCTTATTTCGTTTCTATTTATAAGGAAGCAAGTAATAAGACTATATCTGCTAATTTTTTTGTATTAGCATGAAGTAAATAGAAGCATAAGCTTTTTAGCAATAAATTGTTGCAGAGATGTAGAGAAAGTCATGTGAAGGGAACACATCAGGTTTTTCAAAATGTATCTAATAATTTCTTTTTCAAAATTGGATAATATTTAAGAAAGGTTTATTAATGCACTTTTGAGAGGCAGTATAATAATTTTGAAACAAATTGGTGGTGATTTGTGAGTATAGAAAAGTGTTGGGAAAATGTTTGGGAGAAAAAATGTCTTAACTTGGGAGTGTCTAGTAATAATGATGCGCCTACCCATTTATAGATTGATAATCAAAATTTGGAAAGTGCAAAAAACAATATATTTTCTTAAAGTTTAGAACTTATACAATTTGTAATGAAAAAGGGATCCATATTTTTTGAGTAGGAAGCTTTTGTTTATCTCTTACGGTCTACCACCTATGCAAAAATCATTCAGAATGAATACAGGGCTTCAGAGGCTATTCAAAAGAAATTCGAGTTATACTTTTTATTTATTATTTAAATATCTTTAACATAATGTATTTTAATATACAACGTGGAGCAATTTTTGTGAAAACTAAATTTTTGAAATATTTTCCATTTAAAGGGCAATTGTGGTGGGCGGTATTTTCTTGAAAATCCTTGTGTCGCATCGTTTGGAGATATTAAACTTAAATATCAAATGTTGTGTTTAGCGGACTTTTATTTTTTCAGTTATGCTGTTCATGCACACAGAAACACACTCACCCTATTGGCCTTATTCTAAAAATGCCTTTTTGGGATTTAAGAGGTCTCAAAACATATATTTCTGGTGAAATGGCGATAAAACTTCAGGAGAAATGTCAACATCAGTTAAATATCAAATTTGATATTTAAAGTCAACATCTAGCAAGGATGCGACATGCAAATTTTCATGAAAGTCCCCTATCCTAAATTACCCTTTACTTTGGAAAACTTTAAAAAAAAAATAATTGTGTAAAAAATGACTAACGAGTTTGATTCAAACACCATATGTTTAAGATATTTTTATGCTAAACGAAATTTAATCTTGAATTTTCCGGGAATAGCTTCTGAAAGCTCTTCATTTTGAATCAATTTTGCTAAAAAATGTAGATCTGATTAAGGCACACAATTAGTTCATATTCATTTTTTTAGCCTTAACAGTTCCCGAGATACTCCGTGTTATTGGTTTCAGTTTTAAACTACTTAAACTTTTCTCAAACGGGGAATTTTTTCCGTTTCATATCTCTTTTGTTATACTGCTGTAACGTAAAGAAGTTTGGTTACTCCTGTAACCAAACTTCAATTGCTTCCCATAGCGACCAGCTTGTAAAATATTTGACTATCGCTTAGGCTATTTCTGTATTTCCCTCCTGCTTATATGGAACCAAGGGATTGGACAATCTCTGGTAATATTTATCTCGATTATTATGTAAAATATTAATAAAATTATTAAAATAATAGGTAATAGTAATATTTTGTAACAATAGTTTGTTTGCTCAATTGTTTGACAAAGTATGTGAATGGAACACATCAGATATTTAATTTAGAAACCAAATCTGTGCCACAAATAAATAATATCAGAATTATCAGCTCTGATCAACATTGTTTAAAGTTATTTCAAAACTTCAAAAGGTGTCTTATTATTTCTAAAATAAGAAACTTTCCTATCTCTGAGGTGACACCGCTAGATGGATAAGAGTCTCCCGACTACAGCACATCCATGGGACGGTGTAGAGCTGTATTACTTTACAAATTTTATTTAATAATAACAATAATAATAATATTATTGTTATTATTATTATCGTCACCATCATTATTACTATCATTAATACCATTATTGCAATTGTTATCATTTATATCATGATTATTATTATTATTGTTTTTATTATTATCGCTTTTATTATAATTATCATCATTATTATTATTATTATTATTATTATTATTACACTTTTATTTGCTGACGACCAGGTCATTTTTGGCACTACAGAAAATGAACTCCAAAGATTAGTGTACAAATAGCAAAAATGCTTAAGAACTGCAACCTAGAAATATCTATATCTAAAAATCTAAAACTGTGTCTTTCAAAAGAAATTTCTCTGCAAGACCAAAAATAGGAATAAATGATGAAGTAATAGAACAAACACTTTAACTTCTTGGGATGTTGAATATCCCATGAACAAGAAAAAGGTATACAACAAAAAAGTTTCAACTTATATGAGGAGCTATAGAAAGAACATTTAAAAATAAAACCGGAAAAAACCATCATGAAATTTTATGAGGTACAGGCTATCCCTACGCTCTTATATAGCAACAAAAATTGGATTTTAAATAGAGCAAACTGTAAGAAAAAGACATAAAGTTACAACACAAAATTGAAATTTATGTCATATGCATTTTTCTTGTAGAGTTAACAGTTTTTGAGATGTTCCTTATTATTGGTTTCACTTTCAAACTACTTAAAGTTTCTCAAACGGGACCATGCAAAGCGAATCGAACCTCAATTGTTTCACAGAGCTATCAGTGTTTAAAAGTTTTGACGTCCGCTTTAGCCTAGTGTATTCCTTTATTTCTCTTCTACTTTCAAGGAATCAAGTAACAGGGCGATTTCTGTCAATGCGTTTCTCCATTAGCGTGATGTAGATAAAAGAATAATCTTTTATAAGAATACTTTGTATATGAAACAGCAAGGGAAGGTTATGTGAATAAATCATATAAGATTTTTTGTAAAATAAAATTGTTGATATTCTCATATTTGCCTCACAGATAGGTTATTGTGGAACCCCATTGGAGCTATGCTTGTTTCTCAAAATCTGTACCTGAAACAAACTGCAATATTATGGTTCCAATACCAAAATGCCTTGCTAAATTGCCCTTGGTTGCATGTCACTTTTATGTGCCCATGCCTGGCAAGAAAATAAACTGTTTCTATAACTAAAGGTAGTTTAAAAATTAAATAAATAATAAGGAACATCTCAAAACGGTCAACTTCCTTTAATTGTTTAATTGTTATGCGAAATTATGTAAAAGGCATTCAAAATAACATGGTCTTCTGAGGCTGCTCCAGTATATTCAAAATATATATTTTATTTGTGATGTAAATATCTTTAATATACGGTATTTTAATTAAACTTGGTAGAGCCATTTTTGAGAAAACAACATTTTCAAAAAACTTCCAAGTAAAGGGAAGTTTGTGGTGAGAAGTTTTCTTGAAAATCATAGTGTCGCATCCTTTGAAAATCCTAAGCATAAATAATAAGTGTGGTTTTTAACGGTCTTTTCGTTTTTGAGCTATGCTACCCACAGACAGACACACACATTTTTCTTAATTTTTTTTCAGACTCAGAGGACCTGAAAACATATATGTATTTATGGTAAAATCTCGACATCGAATTTTTGGTTGGAATACAATATCTTCTCTAGATACTATGTGCATACGTTCTAGACAAAGCAAAAAAGAGCAATACTTATGTTAACCGGACCTGATCATGATGTTCGTTGAAGGCATTTTTTATCTCAGAAAGCATTTAATGCTGTTAGTACATATATATTTCAGAGCCTGATGAACGTAAAATGTACTTATAGCAGTTGTATAAATAACAGTGGTGTTTGTATTTGCCTACTCTTTAAGGAACAAATTACCTCCATATTGTTTCTAGGGTTAAGCTAACCCAAATCACAGCTTTGGTTTAAATGTTCACTATTCATTTGTTCGAAAAATTATCCCAAGAGACTCATGTTTTACACATTAATGATTTAAAATTTAGGATTAAGACAGGTTAATCAATAATTCTTTTTATGAATCAATTCTATTTTTTCATCCTCTATAAATGAAATATTTTAATTTTTTCTCTGGAACAAATGTTTTGTATCATGTTGGTTCACCATGGCCGCAGTAATTCAATAAAATGACTGCAAATGTTACATATCTGTTTTAGGCTAAATTATTTGATATCGGTTGGCTAAAGCATGTATTATAATTAATATTTATTTTTGGACAGACCGTCCAACCACTTTTACAACTAATACATTCAACGATTTCGGCAATTACTTTCTTTTATATTTCAATTTATTTTCTCTTCCTTATCATGGATAAAAAACTCGGGTTTTCATATGTTTTTATACTTTCTCCACACGCACTATGTGCATGGTATATAGAGAAGATATTACACTTCACCCAGAAATTCGATACCGAGATTTCACCGGAAATATATGTTTCAGGGCCCCCTGTATCCAAAAAAAAGCATTTTCAGAAAAAGGTCCGTTTGTCCGTGAACACGATAACTCAAAAACGAAAACTCGGTAAAATACCAAACTTGGTATTTAAGTTTAGTATCTTCCAGAGATGCGACACGAAGATTTTGAGAAAAATCCCCACACCCCAAACTACCCTTTACATGGAACTTTTTTCGAAAATTTTTATTTTCTTAAAAATGGCTCTAACGATTTTGATTAAAATATCGTATATTAAAGATATTTACCTGATAAATAAAATGTAGATCTTCAATTTTCTGGGAATGGCCTTGGAAGCTTACTTTATTCTGTATTAAATTTACAGAATTTTGCAGAGCTCCTAAACCGTAAGAGATAAATAAAAACTTACTACACAAAAAATGTAGAACACGTTAAAACACACAATTTATGTTATATACATTTTTCATGGAGTTGATCGTTTTTTAGATATTCATTGTTTTTGGTTTTTGCTATGAAAAACATACTTTTCTCATACAGTAATTTGCCAACTCTTTTCCATGGAAACAAAGAAACTTCAGTCACATAGTAACCAGCTTTTGACTATTACTTTAACCTATGGTACTCCCTTATTTCCCTTCTACTGACAAGGAAGCAAGTAATAAGACTATTTCTGCTATTTTTTTCTAGATTAGCATGAAGTAAATAGAAGCATAAGATTTTTAACAATAATTTGTTTTAGAGATGTAGAGAAAGTCATGTGAATGGAACACATCAGATATTTTCTAATCATATTGTTACAGGTAAATTCCTATAGACATAAGCAAATGCTTAATATTAAGAATGACTGTTAGGAAGGTTTAGTTTTATCTGATGTGAAATCTAAGGAATTAATGCGCTATAATCACTAACTTGGATATTTTTCTAAGATAAAAACAAATATCCTGCATTCCTTACCAAGCATATTCTAAGATATAAATCTTATATGCTGTTTTTAACTATGCCCTATGTTCTTTTATCTCAATATACGTATTTTCAATGAATCTCGACATAAGGGCATCAACTGTTATTCAATAAAGCAACATCTAAGCATAATTCATGCCGAATTCGCTGGAAAAATTACTTGGGATGGATATTTTTTTTTTCATATGGCATGTGTAACTTACAAAAATAATCAGACTAAGAAATGAGTGATTAGAGCAATCGGATGAATCTGGCAGACGCATGGTTCAAATCCCGGCAATGAATTGAATTTTTCAGTATTCCGAACTACTTAGGATTGTTAAAGATAAAGATAAACGTTCAGTAATTCTCTGCCTTCACTGATTATATTTTCTATATTTTCTTTAAATTTATTGATACTAACATAGCTTAGAGGGAGCAATGGCGTTAATAAAATTCCTTCAAAGATACTTTATTCTAATAAGTACAGAACTTTATTCCGCTTAAATGCCTCCAAGGTCCAGTGAATACTAAGATATGTTAGCAGAGTTTATTTTACCTGGGCCCATCCCTTTCTTTATCCAGTAGCACTGTAGTAAGGAGGATTCCAACTTAAATGGACCTGTAACATTGAAATTTTGCTCCGTGATGTTCAATTTTTAGAAGTTTAGACAACTGAGCTACCAATAAGAGATCAGGTTAAAAAAAAAACTATTTAAGATACAAATGTGAAGTCCATGGTGTGTCAGTTTTCAGAAAACAGTTTCAATCGAAAACAAATGGGCCTGGAAAGGGTTAAATAGTGCGTTCCCATCCACTTTGAAGCCAAATTCTGGTAGTCACAGACATTTTAGATCTGTAAAAGGTGCTTTGTGTTAACTTTTTTGAGAATGACGGAAATCTGGTCGAAGCATTGAAGAACCAGCTACACAACAGACAAGACATGCAAAAAATGCATAAATTTGTTTCATGTTTATTGAGAATTTGAGGGAAAATAGTGCAAGAAGAACACACATTGATATATACTGTTGCCAATTAGATATTTCTACTTTCTCGGCCACATGTGTGTAGGTATAGAAGATATTGTATTCCACCTAAAAATTAGTTACCGAGATTTTCCCAGAAATACATGTTCTGAAAACCCCTGAATCCAAAAAGAAAAAGTCCGTGTGTGTCTGTGTGTATATGGGTGTGTAGAGTATAACTAAAAACTAGTTATGTTTGGTTCAAAACATAACTGAACACAAAACGGGTATTTATGATAAGTATCTTCCATGGATTTGACACCAAGATATGCAACAGTTTTCGAAAATTTAGATTTTCTAAACCTAACTCTAAAATGTTTATTAAAATATCATTTCTTAAGATATTTTCATGATAAACGAACATTTTCAGGAATAGCCTTTGAATACGTTTTCATTCTGGATGTCTTTTATATGACTAGGAAACCGTAAGAGATAAACAAAAACTTACTACACAAAAAAATATATGTCGGTAAAACAAAAATTTATGTCATGTATATTTTTTGTTGTTTTTATGCAGACTTAACTGTATTCGAGATGTTGTTGTTGTTGTTGTTGTTGTAATTTCATTTTTAAACTACGTTAAATGTTTCTCATATCTCTTTTACTTTACTTCTGTGCATATAAACAGAACCGAAATTAAATTGTTTCATACAGCGATCAGCTTTTAAAAGATCTGACTATTACGTTATTTCCTTTATTTGTAACTATTGATATTCGATTCGCTTTGCACGCCCAAGAATAAAATAAGATAATGAAACGAAATGATCTCCCATTTGAAAAAGATTTAAGTAGCTTAAAATTGAAACCAACATAAGGAATATCTCGCAAATGGTTAACTTTACAAAAAATGTATATGTAACTGTTTCAATTACTGTTTACCAATTATACAGAATCCACCTAACATGAAGAGGTCTTCAGAGATTTTTGTCAAAAAAATTAAAGGTATGCATTTAGTTTTTAGAAAATATTTAAACATGTAGTAGTTGAATAAAACTCGTTAAGGCCATTTTTGAGAAAAGCAAAAATTTCGAAATATTCCATGTAATGGTAGTTGGGGGTGAAGGATTTTTTTGAAAAACTTCGTGTCGCATCCTATTAAGATACTAAACTTAAATATCGAGTTTGGTATTTAACGGACTTTTCATTTTTGAGTTATGCTGTCCATAGACATACACACGCATGCGCGCACACACAGATATTTTTCTAAAATGCTTTTTAGGATTCGTGGTGTCTCAAAATATATCCATCTGATGAAATCAAAGTATCAAATTTTCGTGTGGAATAAATACCTTCTCTATCCTCTAGCAAGTAAATTCTACATTCGTCTAGAGAAAATAAAAAAACTGTTACGTTCACTTTTCAGATAATTTTCTTCACTTCGTCAATAAACTATTCTTAGAACTCCTTATACTTATATTTACTTCATGGTAATCGAGATATATGCATAATGATTTTATTATTTCATTAAATCTTAGCATAACCAGAGGAAAAATTGAATAACGACTTTCCTTGTAAAAAATATAATTATTTTACAACTCAAAACAGAAACAAGGAATTCTTCACTCCATAAAAATAAATAAATACATAAAATAAAATACATACTGAATCGTGTCCTTAAATGTGTAGTAAACATTTTTGTCTATTAACAGTTTAACTGTTATGCAGGTGTCATTCAAACAGAAGAGGACTTTCAGAGGCTGTTCCTAACAAATTCAAACTGTCATTTCATTTGTTATTGTATAATCTATTATCAGTTTTTGAGAAAATAAAGACGAAAAACGAATATATACAGAAACAGTCTCGCCCACATATACATATACGTTCAGGAGCTATTTATAAAAATGATTTTTGGGCACAAAATATATTTGATGAAATCTTATTATCAAATTTCAGGATGGAATATAATGCTTCTCCCAGTTACTATACTCAGAGTAGAAACTAAGTTAAAAGGATAAAATAAAGTTCTTTGAGAAAAGATGCGTTTTCTGGCTAAGCTTCAACCTTATTTTTAGACACCGCCTAAAATTCAATACCGAAATTTTACCGAAAATACACGTTTTAGGGTCCCAGTATTCAAAACAAATTTTAGAAAAAGATCCGTGTGTGTGTCCGTGAACACAATGACTCAAAAACGAAATTTCTGTAAAATACCAAAATGTGTGTTTAAGTTTAGTATCTTCCAAGGATACGACAAGCAAATTTTATAAGAAAATCTCCCACGGACACCTAATTACAATTGAGACGCTGTATATTAAAGAATTTACATGACAAATAAAATGGATATAAAGAATTTTCTGGGAATAGCCTCTGAAAATCTGTTTATTCTGGAAGATTTTCCTGAATTTTGTATAATTGGTATAAACCGTAAGAGATAGACAAATACTTACTACACAACAATTTAGATCTCGTTAAAACCCACAATTTATGTTCATATATATTTTTTTCGTCGAGTAGACTATTCTTAAAATACTTCTTATTATTAGTTTCAGTTTTAAAACACTTAACTTTTCATTATTAATTTCCATTCTAATTTCAAGGGAGCAAGTAATACAGGCATTTCTGCTAATGTTTGTAGTGATTAGCAGAAGCAGATGAATAAGCTTTTTAATAATAATGTCTTACAGAGATGTAGAGAAAGTCATGCGAATGGATTAAATCACATTTTTCTAGTTGAATTCATCTTATTCAAAATGTAGAGAAATATTTCACTCAATGTTTCTGAGGAACAGGCTAAACTCGAATTCAAATTGCGTTAATACTTTTTACTTTCTCTGCACGTACTATGTACATAGTGTAAAGAGAAGGTATTACACTCCACCAAAAATTATATTCCGGGATTAAGCCTGAAATAGATGTTTTAGGATCCCCTGTATTCAAAAAAAGAGAATTTTTAGAAAAAGGTCCGTGTATGTCTGTGTATCCCTATGCGCGAGTGTCCGTATGTCTGTGAACTCAATAAACAAAAAACGAAAAATAGGTAAAATACCAAACTTGGTAAATAAGCTTAGTATCTTCCAAGCATACTAATATTGCGGAAAGTTCCTCACCCCAAACTAACTTTCCCTGGACAACTTTTCGAATTTTTTTTTCAAAAATGGCTTTAACGATTTTTATTAAAATAGCGTATATTAAATACATTTACACGGCAAATAAAACGTACATTGTAAATTTTCTGGGAATAGCCTATGAAGGCCTCTTTATTCTGGATGAACTTCCCTGGATTTTGCATAACTACTAAACTGTAGGAGATAGACAAAAACTTACTACACACAAAATGTAGACCTCGTTAAAACACACAATTTATGTCATATACATTTTTTTTTCGTAGAGTTGACCATTTTGAGTATTCCTTGTTATTAGTTTGTTTTAAAATACTTAACTTTACTGATACTTTCAATTTGTAAACTCCTATCCATGGAAAGAAATGGATTTTTATCACATAGCAGTTTTAGCCTATGCATTCCTCTATTCCCCTTCTACTTACAAGGAAGCAAGTAATAAGAACATTTCTACTAAAGTTTAAATGATTAGCAGGAAGAAGATAAATAAGGTTTTTAACAATAATTTTTTACATAGATGTAGAAAAATAATTTGAATGGACCACATCAGAGTTTAGCTAAGTTCATCTTATTCAGAAGGTGGGGAAATATTTCACTCAATTGCTCAGAGGAACAGGCTGAACTGGAATTTAAATTTTCGTAATCATTTTTCAAATTGCCGCATATATTACCTTTTTAGAGCGACTACTCTTATTTAGCTTGAATTAATTGTCTCAATTGATGCACGTTGGAAAAGTATACACCTTGCAGCGATTTATTTTTAGCGTCCTCTCTTTGCTCCGCCATCTTTTTAATATTGCACGCTGTCCAACCCGTATGTAGCTCGCTATTTACTGACAACGACCCAAGCGGGTTCAACCCTGACATAGCTTTTGGCCTTGGGTTATTTTATTTGTAATTTATTTTTTATTTGAGTTGTTTTAACTGACAATTTTCCTGTGCGCTGAAACTTTGCTAAGCTGTTCCAGATGATAAATTACTTTCACTATGGAAATACATGGTTTTTAAACATGAAGTTTCCTGTTTATATTTCTAATAAACATTTTCGATTGAGAAAAGCAAATGTCCAAAAAATCAAAATAAGTGCTGCTAAAGTATTGGATAATATAACTCCCTTTGATTTATCATACGATCTAAATAATTCCATCTAAATTTTACTTTCTCTATACGTACTATGTACATAATGTATAGAGAAGGTATTGCAGTCCCCCCCATAAAATTCGATACCGAAATTTCACCAGAAAGATATGTTTTAGGGTCCCCTGTAACCAAAAAAGCATTTTCAGAAAAAGGTGTGTCCGTGTGTCTGTGAACGCGATAACCCAAAAACGAAAAGTCGGTAATACCAAACTTGGTATTTAGATTTAGTATCTTCCAGGGATGTGACACGAAGATTTTGAGAAATATCGTAAATTAAAGATATTTACCAGACAAATATCTTGTATATCTTGAATTTTATGAGAATAGCCTATGAAAACTACTATATTCTGGATGAATTTTACGGACTTTTGCATAACTTAAACCGTAAGAGATAAAGAAAAACTTACAACACAAAAAATTTAGAGCACTTTATAACACACAATTCATTTTATATACATTTTTTTCGTGGAGTTGTTCGTTTTTGAGATATTCCTATATTTTTGGTTTCAGCTGTAAACAGCATAGTTTTTTCATACAGGAATTTGTGAACTCCTGTCTGTACAAATAAAAGAACTTCAGTCACATAGCAACCAGCTTTGGACTATCACTTTAACTTATGGTACTCCGTTATTTCGCTTCTAATTACAAGGAAGCAAGTAATAAGAGTATTTCTGCTAATTTTTCTCGATTAGCATGAAGTGAATAGAAGCATAAGCTTTTTATCAATAATTTGTTGCAGAGATATAGAGAAAATCATGTGAATGGAACACATCATATTTTTATTAAAGTACTTGAGAAAATTTAAAACCAAATTAATACAACATCTCTTTCATAAAATCAATAAATTTAAAGATAATGAGAGAAATGCGATTTTCATAATTTTTTATCATTTTCATGTTTTAATTGCATATAATTATATTGAATCTCTCGCGTTCTATATATAAATACCCCATTGTCTCAAAAACTAACTAACCCTAAGGGCTGGAATTTTTACCACACATTTTCATGTAAATAAACTTTATTTTAAATAAAAGGCTTTTATGTATACCCATCGGTTTTGTTTATTTTTTTCATTTAAAAATCAACAATTTTACTAACATTTTAAAATTGTATTAAAAAACTCGTACCTTTCTTTCTGATGAACAGAAATATTCTATATTTCATTATTCAACAGTAAAAGTACTGCTGAATTATCTTAAATAGTTGCTGAGATAATGGGTCAAACTTTAACATTGCAAAATAGATCATTCCGACTCCCCTTAAAATAATTGTTCAGCAAGATACCTAGCTCATTTAAATTTTGCACATATAAAGATATTCCAATTTTTCAATATTGTCAGCGTTCATTCTTCCTAAGTTTTTGCGATATTCATTTATTTCTGGCTATTATATGGAAAGAGTGCGGATTTTATGAACTATATAAATATCTCCAGTTGTTAAAACATTTAACTATCACTATTGTCTTTGAGTCGTGACAAAATGTGACCTGTAGCAAAGGTTTATCCCAGAAGAAATTAAGTAAATAGAAAAATAAACTCCTAGAAAATAGTCTATTCGCCACGTAATATATGATATGGGTAGGGAATGTCATTTGAATGAAGTATGTCAGCGTTTTTAGAACAAATTGCAATGAATCAAAAGACTATACCCAAAGATTGAGACCTAATAATCAGTAAGACTCAGAACTTGGGACCCAGTGTGCTCTGCGGTCAACAGGGGTCTGCAAGTATAACATGATCAGCTAACATAATAAATGGTTTGCAATCTACACACTTTTGTAGAAAACGGGGCAGAGAAGAAAATATTCTTAACACTAAACCATTGACATTTAAAAAGAGATATGTGTACGGTCAGTCAGCAGGATAAGTGAACACACAGAAAGGAAGAAAGCGTTTATAAGACATAAGGGTTTGGGCAACTTTCTGAAATTCTGGTATATTTTCATTACTATATGGAAGTGAGGTGTGGGGATGGAAGAGGATAGATAATTTAAATAAAATACATCGTAGTTTATAGAAACGTATTCTGGGTTTAGGTGAACAGGATGCTCCTCGTGAAATAGGATGCTGGGAAGTAGCTGAATTTGCTATAATAAATGTAGTTATATCCAGGCCGACCAATGTGCTATCTGTATCAAATAAATAACACAGAGCATCCAAAATGGTGGGTGGCAAGGCTACAACGCGATTATAAAAAAATCTGATGTGTTCCATTCACATGACTTTCTCTATATCTCTGCAACAAATTATGTTTAAAAAGCTTATGATTTTATTTACTTCGTGCTAATCGAGAAAAAATAACAGAAATAGTCTTATTACTTGCTTCCTTGTAAGTAGAAGCGAAATAAGGGAGTACCATAGGTTAAAGTGATAGGCAGAAGCTGGTTGCTATGCGACTGAAGTTCCCTTGTTTGTATGGACAGCAGTTGACAAATTACTGTATGGTTTTCAAAGCTGAAACTAAAAAAAAGAAATATATTAAAAACAGCCAACTCCACGAACAAAATGTATATAACATAAATTGTGTGTTTTAATGTGCTCTACAGTTTTTGTATGACAAGTTTTTGTCCATCTCTTACGGTTTAGCAGTTATGTCCGTAAAATTCATCCAGAATAAAGTAGTATTCAGAAGCTATTCCCAGAAAATACATGATATACATTTTATTTGTCAGCTAAATATCTTTAATACACGAAACTTTAATCAGAATCGTTAGAGCCATTTTTTAGAAAATCAACATTTTCGAAAAAACTTCCATGTAAAGGGTAGTTTGTGGTGGAAGGATTTTTCTCAAAATCTTCGTGTCGCATCCCTGGAAGATACTAAACTCAAATACCAAGTTTGGTATTTTCCCGACTTTTCGTTTTTGAGTTATCGTGTTCGCGGATACACTGACACACGAACACACACGGACCTTTTTCTGAAAATACTTTTTTTGGATATAGGGGACCCTAAAACGTATATTTCCGGTGAAATCTCGGTATTGAATTTTTTGGTGGAGTGCAATACCTTCTCTATACACTATGTAGATAGTGAGTATAGAGAAAGTAAAAATTGGTTTATTTATAGGCAAAGAGTTAACGAAAATAAAGATAACGTCGTGAAAAAGTAGAAAGTCGACTGTGAAATAGCAAGCAGGAAATAGAATCTGAATATAGAAAGAATCATCATTGGAGCTAAAAAATGAAAAAAAAAAAAAAAAATTGAGTGGGGTGAAGAAACGTGTATTTTAGAATTAGTTTGAAACAAAGGATGGAAATAACTTGGATTGGTAGGGTGGAAGTTCATAAAGTAATTTGATGATGCTGATAGGAGGATTTGCCCATTATGTGGGGAAAAGGAAGACTGACTTCATATTTTGGCAGATGGCGTGGAGACAGAGAATGTTAGGAACAAGTTATCATCGGAGGTACTTTTAGGTTCAAACAGACGGAGGACAGCATGCTGGGAGTTGATTCTATACAGCCAAAAATGGTCAAGCCTGGCCACATACCTAATAGAAGTACGTGTGTTGAGAGATAAGCTGCTTGTGTAAATAATGAATAGACTTATTTAAATATGAGGATATACATGTGTGAATACGTGAGTGTAGGTGTGAGTGCAAATGTGTGGATGAGTATCAGAGTTTGTTTCTTTTGTTGGTGTGCTGTTGTGTTATTCTAGCTCACGTACACACACACACGCACACACACACACACACACAATGTTGTTAATATAAAATGTGGTGAGGTAACGTCAAATCAAGTATTTTATTCGATAGGTAGAGTCAGACTGAAAAATTCAATGCCATAGCCGGGATTTGAACCACGGATCTCCCGATCTCTAGCCGGTTGCTCTGCCACTGAGCTAACACGTCAACATACTGGCATAGCATTGAATTTTCCAACTGACTAGTGTAGTATATTTTCCCGGTAAACCACAAGGTGCTCTCAAATTCTTTTTGAGATGACTACCCCAATGGCAAGTTACAATGCTGTAAGTAATTTAGACCCAGAATCATAGTATGGTCATCTATTATGGGCATTATGTATGGAATAATTGTTCCATATAATCTTGAATGTATCATATTTTAAAATCGTTAGTGCAATTTTTGACAAAATTAACTTTTCCTGACAATTTTCTTTATAAAAGGTAGCTTGAGGGGTGTTCCAACCAGAAGATCTAACAATTTAGAAATCAAATGCACTTATTACACTAAATAAATACATCTATTGAAAATCTTAAGAGTTATATATTTGAAATACACTGAATTGAAATAGCAAGCTACTATTTAACCGACTTTTAGTTTTCGAATTATGCGTTCACAAAAAAAAAAAAAAGACAAAGACTCCTTTTTCTTTGTAATATGTATTTCTGGTGAAAGCTTGGTATTGAATTTTGGGTGGAATGCATGTTGAAAATGTTTATCAAAGGATGAATTTTGCGTTAGGGAATTTTTCTCCATACGTAAATTTACTACATATTTAAGGTAAGAGTAGAAGAAAATGAAAACATTTAGGTATAAGCTTTTCTACATCGTTTTAATTTACAAATAGCATTGCAAGTAATACATATAAATATTCTGAAGGACCCAGTGGAGTTTTCATATATGCTATTAGCGGTAGCGCTCGTTTTCCGATCCAATCAGAATACGATGTAGCTTACTATTTAACTAACAATTTTTTCTATATTGCAAACAAAATAAGACTTTTGGGGGGGAGGGTCAAACAGACTGCGACTGTGTTACAAACAAGTTGTTTTTTCCTAAATATTTGAGATGTAATAAAGTATTGTATTGCATCAAAAAATTCAATACCGAGATTTATCTGGAAAAAATGTTTTCAGACCTCATGATTAAAAGAACATTTTTAGAAACATGTCCGTGTGTGTACGTGGAGTGTGTGTTTGTGTGTGTGTGTGATCAGCATAGGTCAAAAACGAAAAGTCGGTTAAACACCAAACTTGATATTTGAGTATCTTCTTGACACGAAGATTTTCAAGAAAATCCCCCACTCCCAACTAGCCTTTACATGAAACATTTTTAAAAGAAATTGGGTTTTCTCTAAAACGTTTCTAATGCTTTTGATTAAAATGCCTTATGTTTAAGATATTTTTATCACAAACGAAACGTATATCTTGAATTTTTTGGAAATTATCTCTGAAGCCGTCTTAATTCTGCTAACTATTGTATAACTGGCAAACCATGAGAGACAAACAAAAACTTATTACACAAAAACTGTAGATCTCATTAAAACACACAATTAATGCTATATACATTTTTTGTACAGTTAATTGTTTTCGAGATATTCAGGATTGCTGGTTTCAATTTTAAGGCATTTATACTTTTCTCAAACGAAAGACAACTTTCTTCTCGTTTGTTTATTCCTGGCAAACAAAGAGATTGGAATTTTAACTGTTTCATATAGCGACCGGCTTTTAAAGGGCTAGACTATCACTTTAACCTGTACATTTTCTTATTTCCCTTCTACCTACAAGGAAGCTTGTAATAACTCTAATGCTGCTTATGTTTATCTTGATTAGCATGATGTGGATAACAGATTAAGCTTTTGAATAAAAGGCTAGAGTACATCTTTATGAAAGGAATGCATTAGATTTCTTGCCTTCTGTCTACAAGGAATTAAGTAAAAAGGACAACTTCTGCTAATGTTTATCTCGATTATCATGAAGTAGATAGAAGAATAGGCTTTTAAACAATAATCTGTTTCAGGTATGTAGAGAAAGGTATATGAATGCAATACATCAAATTTATAATTTTGGGAGAACGATTACAAAACTATTAAACAATTAATAAATTGCTAATGATAATTAGCAGCAAGGAATTCCATAAAATGCAATATTAGCATTAGCCCGGACATTTACTCTTCACTTTCTACAAAAATAAAATATAATAACTAAAATCTACGAATTTACACCCTGACTCCTTAAGTCTATGTTATAACGTATCATTTCAAGCGTTATACTTTATTTTCCATCAAAAATTATATATCTTAATCATTAAAAGATGTTATTTTATTACCTAATTAGCTAACTTGTTATCTAAAATACAGTAAACATCTAATCTACGTGTAACCTAATCTAAAATTCCCATTATGTTCTCCAATTATCTACTATTGGAAATTAAAAATAAATACTTAACCTAAATCAAATATATGTATCGTATCTTAATTAAATAAGTTATTGTTTAACTTCTCTTATTAAAGTAAAATAAATATTGTATGCCTACAATACTTACTTCCTATTGATATTTCCAGTTTCAAGATGACTTTAATAACTACTAGAATAGCTATTACCATATATTACTCTTTACCTATCCAAGTTTCATTATTTTGTTTACATTCTAGTTTATATATATAATTATTCTATAAAACAAATATATTAGTATATTATTTTATCATATTAATTTAATTTAAATTGACATATCTACATTTTAAATTTTATTGTTTACCCTATAACTAATTCACCAAATTAAAGAAATAAGGCATTGTTTAGTTCAAAATCTTCACTAATTCCACTGCAGCACTACTATTGCTACCATTAATTAAAAATAAATAATTTTAGGATTCATTGTGTACTCCTAACTTTATTCCAAACTTGAATTAAAACCCACATTCACTATTTTCAAAGCGTACACTGCAGTAATACTTTCAATATTATTTAAAATTTTCTATCGTTACATAATAAATAAATTATCACTACCACTGCTGTTATTTTCTCCTTCTGCTGCTTTATTAAACAACACATTTCCACTATTCTTTCATTGATTATTTACCAAATAATCACAATACCTAAATATCTCATATTACACTATTATTCTAAACTGCGCTTAATTCTTCATTCATCTTTCCTCCTCCAGTTGACCTATCCTCACAGCTCTCCTATCCATCCTTCTAGTGAAACATGTAACCAAACTGCGGAATTGCATTCATCCATCTATTCCTCCTCCCGAACATATCCTGGCACCTTCTTCCTAACCTTAAACTTCCTCGTATATCTCTATTTTCTTCTTTCTGCATATTGTTAATGCAGGCTCCTCCAGCAGTCGTTTTATTGTTGTTTTTTTTTTTTTTTCTCAATTCAGTTTGTAAGTGAACACAGAATAAAATTGACTATCCTTACCATAGAGTGGATCAGCTATAAACGGCGTCTTTGACTGAAGCAAGAGTTCGGGTTATACTGTCAGACTATTCCTTTTGTTTCCAGATTTTCAATCGCCAACAAATTTCTATTATAACATATAGAATATGCATACTCAGGAATAAAAAACTATTTGTAAACTAAGAACTAAAGCTTTCCTGGCGACGTGTTAATTCAAAATCTTCTCGGGCTTCTAGCCAGGTAAAAACTTGGCTTGACACCAACGTTTCGAAGAAGTGCATCTGATCAGTTCACCCTGAAGTCGAGGAAGATGCACTTCTTCGAAACGTTGGTGTCAAGCCAAGTTTTTACCTGGCTAGAAGCCCGAGAAGATTTTGAATTATTTGTAAACTATTTTTAAGTAGAGCCTCTTTTTAAGGATACTTTCTGTGATTCTCTTATTCCTTTCATCTCATTACAGTGTATTAGGGTTGTGGTGGAAAACCGCATAATTCTCCAATATAAATCTGCTTTAATTTCTTAACAGGCTCATTAACAATGATAAAAGTTAAACTGCTAATAGTAAATAACTACATGGCACGACAGCTCACGGGGAACCTTGGCCTACCGCCCGGCCGCTGCGTCCCCCATCTCGGTCCATTACAGACGTCAGGATGGGGTGTAGAATTGAAGGGTGAGACGTGGTCAGCGCCTCGAGCCCCCCCCCCAGCCGGTTAATGCGGTTCTCATGACCTGCAGCCGCTACTTCTCCATCAAGTAGCTCCCCAGGGACCTTACGAGGCTGAGTGCACCCCGGGCCAGGTCTCCTAGCGGGGGAAAAATCCCCACGCCGGTAATGGGGATCGAACCAAGGTCTCCCGCTTGGTGAGCAGCTGCGGTACCACTGCGCTAAGGAGACGACTTTTCTCTAATAGTCCGCGTTAAAAATTCTCAGTTCAATAGACCATCCCCTAGAGGTAGAGGTATACATACAGATATTGTGATAAGTGTTACTTTAGTATCCACTTTACTATGTTAGTTGTTGTTTATCTCTTACAATTTACCCACAAACCAATAACATAATTTAACACTTATTGTTCTGCGGTCTTAACTACGCCGCGAATTGAACAGATTAGACTTTTCCTTTTGTTTCCAGATTTTCACATCTCAATATATCACATCTGACGTAATTGTGGAGTCATTCATCTTGCAGAAAGTGTTCAAATTCAATTCCTATAAAACATTTTCTATAGGGAGCCCTGCCAACACAAGATAACGCCTTCTGATCCAAGGTCTCAGTGAAAAAACACACATATGTTTTGTGTGTACCATGCCTAGTTGGAAGGACTAACTAACCTGAAAACATATTACTCTTAACAATTAAAATTATAAGTCCGCAAACAAAACAAATATGCATGTAATGTTGTTCATTGCACTGTTCTTAATTAACACTACGAATATCTGCACTTATACCCCTAAAAACCTGTATATGATATTTGTAACCGCAATTTTAAGTTATTTGTACTCGTTCATCTCTGAATTACTTATAGTAATTTTATATTTTCTCCTGTGAATTTAAATATTTGGATAGTATTAGCACATTCACTATTTCACTACTCACCTCTAATATCTAAATAGGGAAATTATTGCATTCCACCCAAAATTTCGATATCTAAATTTCATCAAATGAAAGGAATTATTTTATAAAATGTCCGATTGCGCTGTCTGTGGGTTTGTATGAGCATGTAATTGAACATTATAACTCAGAAACTAAAGTACGGTTACACATCAAAGTTTTTTTTTTTCAATTCCGGTTCTTCCAAATATGTAACACAGTTTTTAAGAAAATGCTGCTATCCCAAAATTACACTTTATATACACGTGTTATAAAATTAATATTATCAGAAATGACTTCCAATTATTTAAAATATTTGCATGAAAAATCAAACCTATATGTAGAAAACTTTTTAAATAGCTTCGGAAAGAATTTTGCATAACCATGTATAATGGGTAAACCATGAGGTATAGAGAAAAAAAGTACAACGCAAAAAATGAGACCTTTTCAAAACGAAGCGTTTGTTTAAAATAGTCTTTTCGTAATATCTGTTATTATTTCTTTCAATGCTTCAAAATTCTTTTTGAATATAGTCATCATCCAACTGTTTCTTGTGATATCATGAGAAAAAACAAAATGTTAAAACCATTATGCCCTCGCTTTTAAAAGTTTGATTAATAATAGATTCGGTTTTCTCTATAAAAGAAATAAATAAAGAAAATTAAGGGAACTATTCCTGTAGCTTTTATTTCATTAAATGTAGAATAAACAATAATTTAGGTTATAGTCACATGAATTTCTCTACATTTTCTTCAACAAACAATTCTCATAAAAACCTATGCTTATATGTACTTAATGCTAATTGAAATAAGAATGAGGAATATGCTTTTATATAGGCAAAAGTGAATTACAGGGTACAGTAGGCTAAAGTGTCAGTCAAATCTTTTAAGAGCTAGTCAGTATGTCGATTAAAATTCTTTTTCTTTTCAGAAAAAAGAGGAACATTGGAGAAATATAGTATTGGGAAATGTAAACTAACAACAAACAATACACTGGAAATGTATTTAACATTAATTGTGTACCTTAATGACACATACACTTCTTGAACAGTTAGGTTTTGTCTATCTCTAATGGCTAATAAATTATACAAAAGTCATCTTGAATGAAGAGGATTTCAGAAGCATTTCCCAGGAAAATCCCAGGAATACGCTACATTTGCCAGAAAGTATCTTAAACATATGCTATTTTAACTAACAATACATATTTTGGGGAAAATTAAATATTTAGAAAAATGATCCATATTTGGGATGTGATATTTTTTTTAAATCTTCATGTTGCACATTTGGAAGATACTGAATTTAAACTCACACACACATAGTACTGTTTTATCTAATTTATTTTTAATTAGGTGACTTCAATATATATATATATATATATATACATATTTACACACACACATAGCTCCGGAGAAATCTCGATATAAAATTTTGTGTTGATTATGCTACAATACTTCCTCTACCTGTCATTCGTAGTACAGAGAGTAATAAAAGTTTGTAACAAAATATCCAGAGAGTCTACATAAATAAATGCGACAGTTGATGAAGAAAACCATGTTAATGCACTTTACACATATTTTTTCAGGGATAAGCTAATAATTGATTTTTGCGCTCACATTATCTTGTTCACGATACATTTTTGAGTAGAAATAATTTTAAATCAATCAATTTGGAATTTTTTGCATGCATGAAACTAAAATTTCGCAACCAATTTTGTATAAGTAATGTACTAGATAGGACATGAAATTAAGATAAGATTATCGTAATGGTGGATACTTAAGAAATGCATATTAAATCAACATGTCGTCTGTAGCCCTAAAGATATTAATTAGTACTTCAGTTGTAATTGCCTCACACCCTACCCGAATATGCTTCCTGAATTCCTGTAGATCTCGTAGTTTCGTTCTGTGCACTCATGTTGTGATAAATTCCTAGGGGAGAAAGGCCAACAGCGTCAGGTCAGATGACCATACTTGTGGTGAACCTTTGCCAATCCTGTCTTAGAAAAGTGGTGATTGATGTACACACTCATAGGCAATGTAAAATTGAGAAGTACGCTTATCCTCTAAAAGGGTAAGTCCAGTTTGTGGAATTTACAGCTTAAATTTCCTTAATAATAATAGTAATAATAATAAATATAAATATAGGAACCACATTCTATAATAATGCTCAATTTCTTTTTGTTTTTTGTAAAATAAAAACATACTTGCACCAATTCTACAGCACCACTTTAAAACTCTCTAAGTCCATGGGAATGAAATGGAATAATTCATGAAATACGTTTAATAAAACATTCTTGCGAAGTAATGTCCTTAATCTTCTTACTGCAAACAAAACTGAACAATTTTAATGACAGATAAATAATCAGTGTGAGATTTCCAAGAAAGTTTACTGTCAAGATGAAATCCCAATAACTTAACCAAGAAATATTTTTTTTGGACCCGTGAGTGCATTAAACGGCACACATGGGCACAATCAACAGCCACTTTCCTTCAATATCAACCTACTATTACATCAGCTTGAAAGAAAAATTCCGATGTAAATACGAAAACGGATCGAGATTTCATAATCAGCCTGTATAGTTATTGGCATTATGTAGGTACAGGAGATGAGGAAGATTCATTTAAGCATCACCTGCAACACGACCTTTCAAGTAGCATAAGTAAATAGATAAGTAGTATACGATTTCAGCTAGTTCTAACTACTATAGAATAATGATTTTTATATCGCTTACTGTTTTGGAGTTATATGGAAGTATAAATACATTCAGGATGACTAAATATTCAAAATACGCCTCTTAGTTAACTATTTTAATATACATTATTTTGATAAAGCACTGTTGATAAAAACAAAAACTAATACACATGTTTATGTTGGGTGAATAATGTTAAAGTACTCTGTCTTCATTTTATGTCAAGCTCACAACCACCTGATATGCAAAAACAGGAGTAACGTGGTATAATGTGACAGCGAAAGTCGGCGCAGGACGTGTCAAGGGTACATTTTCAGCTGTGAGTTGTCCCAGGCATTGCCTTCTCTTCTTGTTGTGAAGTGTTTCAACAATATGTTTTGTGTGATTTCCTTGGGAATGTTATTATCTTATTAGTCCACGGAAATACCTGCTAACAAATTCACGCTTTAACACTGTATTTTTTGTACGATAAATACGTGAAAACCGAATTATGCAGACGGATTAGACAATTTCGCCTACAATTTTCTGGTGAATAAATTTAGAACACGGGATCGTTAAACGTTGAAATAAAGAAGGGAACACGATATGTTTTAACGGAAGAAAAGCAAGACGAAATTGGTGCTGCATTCGAACGCTCACCCAAGAAATCTCTGCGCTAAGTTATACGACAAATGGGTGTTTCACAAACCTCTTTACTAACTTTTAAAATTGAAACCCTATTGTGTGATTATAGTGAGCATTACGCAAGAAGAACTTATGCATATGAATGGTAATTTATCTGACTATGTCATGAATGTCTTCACGCAGATGGACACCACATTCAACAACAATTACTTATAACATGGTTACTATTTATTGGTTAAATATACGTTACTAGCACTCGTGTAGTAGATGCATTCGCGCGATCCGCGACCTTGTCATAAATCGAAGACACTTTAAATTGCCTGGTTTAACCATGCGAAGTTAATTTTTGCTTTTCCCACATAAATAAAGATTCTTTCATACATAGTCACATATGTTTTTCTAAAAACTATTTTCAGTGCACCTCAAAAGGTATAGATCAAGTGACTCTTTAATATGGTTATAATGTGAGAGTAAGGGCGTAACTGGAGTAATTAGAGAGTAACTAGGGATTAAGAGAGAGATCAAGCTCTAGGAAGAAAGAAGAAAGGCACATCAGCCTGCGCACGCCTTCAAGGAATTTTACTAGCCATTATGGAATGGGAAACCGAGGAAAGCCTATGGCAAAATAGAGCAGAAGAGAGAATGAAAATAATAAAAAGCTGAATAGATATATTGTAACAAACGTTAGGGAAACCGAGGAAAGACTATGGAAAAATAGAGAAGAAGAGAAAATGAAAATAAGAAAAAACTAATAAGATATGTTGTAACAAATGTTAGGGAAACCTAGGAAAGCCTAGGAAAAAATAGAGAAGAAGAGAGAATGAATATAAGAAAAAGCTAAAAGCTATATTGTAACAAACCTTAGGGAAACCAAGAAAAGCCTAGGAAAAAATAGAGAAGAAGAGAGAATGAATATAAGAAAAAGCTAAAAGCTATATTGTAACAAACCTTAGGGAAACCAAGGAAAGCCTAGGAAGAAATAGAGAAGAAGAGAGAATGAATATAAGAAAAAGCTGAAAAGATATATTGTAACAAACGTTAGGGAAACCAAGGAAAGTGCAAAGAAAGTCTAGGGAAAAATAGGGAAAAAGAGAGAATGAAAATAAGATAAAGCTGAAAAGATATATTGTAATAAACGTTAGGGAACCCGAGGAAAGTCTAGAGAAAAATAGAGAAAAAGAGAAAATGAAAATAAGATAAAGCTGAAAAGATATACTGTAACAAACGTTAGGGAAACCGAGGAAACACTATGGAAAAATAGAGAAAAAGAGAGAATGAAAATAAGATAAAGCTGAAAAGATATATTATAACAAACGTTAGGGAAACCGAGGAAACACTATGGAAAAATAGAGAAAAAGAGAGAATGAAAATAAGAAAACGCTGAAAAGATATATGGTAACAGACGTCCTCAATGATTCAAAATTAGTTACAGATAAAATTTCTTAAGTCCTCATCATTCTGGATAACTTTTGCATAACTGATACACCGTAAGAGATAGACAAAAATTTACTACACAAAAATGTAGATCTCGTTAAAACACAATAAATGAATAGGTAGAGTCAGTCTGAAAAATGCAATGTTATATTCGGGATTTG
This sequence comes from Hymenopus coronatus, assembly GCA_030762935.1. Lineage (NCBI taxonomy): Eukaryota > Metazoa > Arthropoda > Insecta > Mantodea > Hymenopodidae > Hymenopus > Hymenopus coronatus. The sequence goes on along the minus strand of CM060892.1, from coordinate 53,367,367 downwards.
AACCACGGATCTCCCGGTCTCTAGCCGGTTGCTTTTCCACTGAGCTACCGTGGCAACATACCGGCATAACATTAAATTTCTCAACTGACTCGCATGTTTCCCGATTGACCATAATGTGTTCTCAAATTATTTTGAGATGACAATCCCAATGGCGACTTACAAAATTGCAAGTACTCTAAGTCCCAGGACTCATAGTATAGCCAACTATTATGGTCAATTGGTAGTGGTGTAATTCTTTTTTTCACCGTATATAGGACAGGAGTTGGATAGATAAAGTCAGACTGAAAAATTCAATGCCATATCCGGCATTTGAACCACTGATCTCTAGCCGGTTGCTCTTCCACTGAGCTACCATGACAAACGCCGGTATCTCATTAAATTAGCAATAGCATAGCAACTACAATTAAGCCACACAATTTATGTTCTATGCATTTCTATTCTGGAATAAACTGTTTCCGAAACATTCATTGTTTTTGGTTTCACTTTTAAACTATTTATACTTTTTTATTTTCTCTAGTCCGTACGTACAATATACAGAAGTTATTGCATTCCACCCAAATATTCATGTCGAGATTTCACCGGAAATATAGGTTTTGTGGGCCCCTGAGACCGAAAAAAAGCATTTTTAGAAAATGCTCCGTATGTGAGTGTGCGTCTGTGGACAGCATATCTCAAAAACGAAAACCGGTTAAAAAACAAACTTGGTATTTAAGTTTAGTATCTTCCAAGAATGCAACATGAATATTTAAAAAAAATCCCCCTACTAGAAACTAACCTTTACATGGAAACATTTTTAAATTTGTTTTTTCTCCAAAAAATTTCTTTTCATTAAAATGCCGTATATTAAAGATATTTACTATACAAATAAACTACATTTTAAATGTTCTGGAGATAGAATCTAAAGACCTCTTTATTCTGTATGAATTTTGCACATATTTTCTTAACGGTTAAATCGTAAGAGACATAAAAGCTTACTAAACAAATTTTTGTCGTATACGCTTTTTATGTGTAGCCGATAGTTTCTGAGATATTCCTTGTTATTGGTTTCAAGTTTAAACTAATTAAACTTTTCTCAAAAAAGAAGTGACGTTTCATTTCTTCTCTCTTGTTTTATTTGCAGTCCATGCAAAGCGAACCGTACTTCAATTGTTTCCACAGCTTTTAAAAGATTTGACAACCTATTTAGCCTAATATATTTCCTTGTTTCCCTTCTACTTACAAGGAATTAAAAAATAAGAAAAGTGCTGCTAATGTTTACCTTGATTAGCATATCATAAATAAAAGAATACTCCTTTGTAAGGAAAGTAGTTTGTGTAACAGATGAAGAAAGTCGTGTGAATGGAACACATCGGATGTTTTCAAACAAAAATCACCCGTGTTTCTTTTGTTATACACCTGGGCAGCGAAGAGAATGGTATTTTGATGACAATACTACTCAACTATTAAAGCGCCAATGGAATGGCACAGGTTAGGCAATTTCAACCAATCGCGGTCATTTGATTGGAGCGATATGGTCGCTATCTTATAGTAGCTGATGTTCATTTTTTTGAAATCTTGTCGCACCTGACGTTCGTACGTGTCTTGTCTTGACTATTGGTAACAAGGTGACAACCCAGGCAGTCAAACTTCCCTTTTAATAATTGTCAGTTCCTTAATTATATTTACTTTTAATTAATGCAGTTACAACGTTTGTTTAAATTTTTATCCAGTTCATAAAGTATTTAGTTAAAAAAAAAGGCTGAAAATAATCATTATTTGTATTTCTTATGTATAGTTGAGTGCAATAGTCTCAAATAAAATAAGTTGGTTTCGATTTCATGTATTACTTATTAAAAGCTGCAATAAAATAATTGTTCACTATTTCTATTGTTGCTATCCATATTCCTAAATTTGGTGTAGACACGGTCGGCCATATCATAACTCAGGAGGCAGTGAAGAAAGAAAGAAACAAAAAACATTCGGTAAATAAACATGGTCGAATGCGTCATCTACCATTTGAGAATTAATGTTGTCGCTTTGCTGCAGTCGTGAATTATCGACAAGATGAAAACACTCGTGGCATTAGTTATGACAATCGCATAGTGGCAGCTTTTTGAAAGATTTGACTATCACTTTAGCCAGTTGTATTCCACTTATAAGGAAGTAAATAATAAGACCATTGTGGCAATGTTTCTGTTGGTTTGCGTGAAGTAAATGGAAGAATAATCTTTTGTAAGACATTTGTTCGCAGAATACATAAATTGTTACAATGTACATGGTGTATAGAGAAGATATTATATTGCACCAAAAATTCTATACCGAGATTTCACGGAAAATACATGTTTTTAGACCCCCTGAATCCAGAAAAGCATTTTTAGAAAAATGTCCGTGTGTGTCTGTGTATGTGTGTGTGTGTTTGTGGGCAGCATAGCTCAAAAACGAATAGACCGTTAAGTAACAAACTTGGAAAAAATTTCGAATATTTTGATTTTTACAAAAATAGCTCTATTGATTTTGATTAAAATCTCTTATATTTAAGATATTTACATGACAAATAAAAGTTATATGTTCAATTTTATGGGAATAAAATCTGGATGAATTTTATGGAATTTTTCATAACTGGTAAACGTAAGAGATAGGCAAAAACGTACTTAACTAAAAGTGTAGATCTCTTTAAAACACACAATTAGTGTTATATACATTTTTTTCGTGGAGTTGACCATTTTTATATATTTTTTGTAATTTATTTCAGCTTTAAAATACTTACTTTTGCCATACGGGAACCTGTCAACTCCTGGCTACGCAAGGATTTCAATCCCATAGCAACCACATTTTAAAACATTTGTCTGTTGGTTTAGCCTAGTGTATTCCCTTATTTCCCTTCCACTTATAAGGAACTACGTAATAAGACCGTTTCTGCTAGTGATTTAGCATTAAATAGATATAAGCATAAGCTTATTAACAGTAGTTTGTTACAGAGATGTAGAGAAAGTCATGTGAATGAGCACATCAGATTTTCTTCAAAAAGCTATATTGCAAACTAGAAAAGGATACATAACGTTACTTTTCTGATTTTAAAATGCTAAACAAGACCAGTACTAATTATGGCTTCTATGTTGAAGTCAGTTCACCCCAAGTATGTTGAAAGCTTGCTACTCGTATAGACGCGGCGTTGCGAATTCCAGGTCCCGCCCGGTCGCTGGAATAGAACACCGGTCATTCAGCTGCAGGTCGAGTAGCCTGACCACTTGGCAATGACGGTAATAAGGCGCGAAATGTAACAAAGCACATTTTGCACACAACGCGTCGCATCTCTCCAGAGCACCTCAAGAGACCAACTTCAACAGTTGAGCAGCGCTTCTAATTGCAACAGAGGCTGGGCAAAAAAAAAAAAATCTGGTGTTACATTCACATGACAATGGCATCTCTGTAACAAATTATTGTTAATAAGCTTATTCTCCTATCTGCTCCATGCTAATCAAGATAAACGTTAGAAGAAACGGTTTTATTACTTAGTCCTTATAATTAAAACAAAATAAGGGAATACACTAGCGTATAACGACAGTCAAATGTTTCCAAATGTGATTACTATTAGATTACAATCCGTTTTTTTATGTGGCCAGGTGTTGACAAATTTCCGAATGAGAAAAGTTGAGGATTTTAAAACTGAAACCAATAACAAGAAATATAAATTGTGATTTTCAAGGAGATCTAAACTTTTTGTAGTACGTTTTTGTCTATCTTTTACGGTTAATCAGTTATGCAAAATTCAGAAATAACATCATCCAGAATGAAGAGGTTTTCATAGTCTATTCCCAGAAAATTCAAGGAATATATTTTTATTTATTTATATTTAAATATCTTTGGGGGTTGGGAGGATTTTCTTGAAAATCTCCATGTCGCACTCCTTGGAAGATACTGAACTTAAATATCAAGTTTGGTATTTAATGAACTTTTCGTTTTTGAGTTATGCTGCCCCCAGAAGCAGACACACATGGATATGTTTGTAAAAAAACTGTTTTTTTGTATACAGGGGGTCCCAAAACATGTATTTCCGGCAAAAGCTCGGTATCGAATTTTTGGGAGCAATACAATACCTACTCTTTTCACTATGTGCATATTACGTGTGGAGAAAGTAAAACTCTGATGTGTTTCATTCATATTACATTCTCTACCTTTTGCAAACTAAATATTCTTAGAAAACATCATTATTTTAACTACATGATGCTAATTAAGATAAACATTAACTCATGTAAGTAAACATTAATAGTCAAGTATGTTGAAAGCAAGTCGCTAATGGAAATTCGGATCTCTTTGCAAAGAAGGGAGTAAATAAATCAGAACTAAGAAAAATATGTAATATTTCGGAAATGATTAACTCTGAAGAAATATTATGTGTTCTATTGGAATGAATTTATCTATTTTGTAAGCAAAGTATTCTTACAGAAAACGATTCTTGTATCTCCATCATGCTAATCGATTAAACATTAGCAGAAATGGTTTTATTACTCCTCTCCTAGTAACTGGAAAAGAAAAATCAAATGCAGTAGGCTATATTAAAACTTTAATGTGAAACAACTGAAAACCAGTTTCTTTTACATGGCCAGAAGCAAAAGAAAAGAAGTAGAAATCAAATCCAACTTTCTATTTCTTACAGTTTTAAGTAGGTAGTTTAAAATTCAAACAAAAACACGGATAACCTTAGAAATAGTTAACTCCTCAAAAATAGATGACATAAATTTTATATTTTGACAATACCTATCTATATTTTTATGTGGTACCTTTAGTCAGCCTTTTACGGTTTATCGTTTATACTAAACTCATCCAGAAATCTTCGGAGGCTATTCTCAGAACATTCAAAATATTAATTTCGTTTGTCATAAAAATATCTTAAGCATATGGTATTTTAATTAAAATCGTTAGTCATGTTTTAGGCACATCAAAATTTTTTAAAAATGCTCAATGTAATAGGTTGTTGGAGATTTTACTGAAAAATCTTCGTCTTCCATCCTTGGAAGATACTAAATTTAACGGTCAGCTGATCCAAGTTTAGTATTTATGCGACTTTTACGTTTGTGAGGTATGCATACCCACCAACACACACTCATATCTATAAATGCCTTATTTAGATTCAGGGGACCTCAAAATATATATATTTTTGGTGAAAATTTCACACAATTTTGGGTGAAATACAACACATTCTTTAAATACTATATCTAAGCTTAGTGCGTGTGAAGAAAGTTAAAATAGTGATTTTTTTAGTAGAGAAAGAATATTTGCCAATTCAAATCTATACTAAAGGGTATTCCGAAAATTGCAGAATTTAAGGAGATATAGGTTTTGTCCAGGTTGGTGTTTATATCTTGCAGTTTACAAGTTATACACATTGCAGACGATTTAAGTCATAACTTTTATTTGTCTTGAAAATATCTAAACGTGCAGTATTTTAATCAAAAACTTTAGAACCCCTTTGAGAAAATAACATTTTTCAAAAGATATTTCATATAAAGGCTAACTTGATGTGGAGGCATTTTTATGATAATCTTCGTGTCGCTTCTGTGGACAGCTCTGATGTTGAGTACTACGTTTAGTATGCATCAGACTTTTTGATTTTGAGTCATGCTGTTCACAGACTCAAAGTTACACCCAAGAATTTTTTCCCTAAAGTATATGATATTTTAACCTAAAAGTTTGGTACCACTTAGAGAGAGTAAAAGGTTCAAAATGCAAAGTTCAATGTAAAGAGTAGTATAAGTTGTGGGAAAATTCTTCATTTGTTACTGACACTGTCAATCGCGAGCATTATATAAGCATCGCCGTGTGCCGGAATTTCATCCCGCAAGAGTTACTTAACATTCCAGTAAATCTATTGACACAAAGCTCTCGCTTTGAAGCACATTTAAAATCTGTCGTTCTAAACTGGGTCTGACCTCATGATCTTGGTTTTGTAAGGACAGTGCCAAACTAACTAAGCCACCCTGGCCGATTGAGGTGGGGGAATTTTCATGAACATTTTCTAGTCGCTTCTTTGGAAATTGTTGAACTACAATATCAAATCTTGTATTTAAACTAGTTTGTTTCTTATTTGGAGGGTGGGGGAGAGATTCTGGACTTAAAAATATTTGTACATACGCGGAAAGGTTTTCAAATGAGAAAATAGTTCCATTTATGCTTCTGCAATCTATAAATATTTTTATAAGGATGGGAGTTCTGAAATATTTCCTCGGAGATAGTAAATATGCATATATCGCTGTAACTACCCAAGTTATGCTCTAAACCCCGAAGGAAGAATTCTTATGGTATGAGAGATACTTTATTTGGAGGCCATGTTTTGGTGTAACTCAAAATTGGAAGGAATATCCATGTTATCTTTCCGCTGCAGACGTAGTAAAAATGTCTACCTAGATTTCACTGCAATATACAGTTTGACAACTCCTAAATCCCCCCAAAAATTGTTTTTAGAAAAAGATCTGTTTGTGTGTGTGAGCTACATAACTCAGAAATTCAAAACAGCATAACAAAAAGTCGTTGAAACACCAAACATGATAATTATTTAAGTTTAGCATCTTCTGAAAATGCAACACGAAGGTTTTCAAGAAAATCTCCCATACCAAACTACCCTTTACTTGAAAACAATTTCAAGAATCTCAATATTCTCAAAAATACCTCTAACGATTTTGACTAAGCTATTTAAGATATTTTCATGACAAATAAAAATGTACACCTTGATATTTTTGGAAATAGCCTCTGAATTCCTATTGCATAACTCGACAGTGGACAGCATAATTCAAAAACGAAAAGTCCGTTAAGCCCAAACTGATATTTAAGTTAATTATCTTCAAATAATGCACAGGAATATTTTCAAGAAAATACCCCCACCTCCAACTACTCTTTAAAAGGAAAATGCTTTTAAAATTTTGATTTTCTCAAAAAATGGCTCCAATGATATTGACTAAAATAGCGTATATTAATGATATTTACATGAGAAATAAAATGTATATCTGGAATTCTCTGGAAATAGCCTCTGAAGACCTCTTTATTCTGAATGAATTTTCCTGAATTGCATAACTGGTAAACCGTAAGAGATAGACAAAAACTTAGGTGCACAAAAATGTAGATCTCGTTAAAACACACGCTTTTTTTAGTAGAGCTGGCCGATTCTGAGTTTTAAAATACTTATATTTTCATCATAAAATAATTTGTCAACTCCTAACCATACGAACAAAAGAATTTCAATCACATAGCAACCAGCTTTAAAAGAATGGACTAGTATAACTTATTTCCTCTCTAATTACAAAAAGCCATATATTTAGACTATTTCTGCTAATTTTGTCTCAATTAGCAAGAAGTAGAAGGGAAAATAACCTTTTCAACAATAATTTGCTACAGAAATATAACAAATAGGTATACATTTTCATTATGTTACTGCATTCTTATTATTTTCTATATTACTTACCTATTTTATGATTAAGTATTGCATTCCACTCAAAATTTCGACATCAGGATTTCTCTTGTACGTTTTGAGGTTTTCTAAAGCAAAACAAAAGAAAACACTTTTAAGGGCCATGTTGTCTATGAAAAAAAAATACCAACTTAGAATTTAAATCAGTGTGCTCTAAGAATGCGACAAAAACATCTCTCCGCCCAAAACTATTTATATATGAAAAGTGATTAGTTACATTTTATTTTCAAAAAATATTTGATTTAAATATTGTGACTACGACCTGCGGCCGTAATCACTGCAAGTGTTTAAACGGCTTGCTTCGGAAGTCATAGCTGACTGTTGCCTGCATTGTTACACCTGCGTGAGTGGCCACGTGTGGTGTCAGCAAGTTCTTTAAAATCGAAGCGGCGAATTGTTACACGTGTGTGCTTTTTGTAACACCACGTGCGGCTGCTTCTTTAAATCTCTTGCCACGTCATCGATGGGTAAAACGTAGAGAACGAACTCCACTGAAAGTTCAGCTTCAACTGGGAACGCATAACGTGCAGCAGTTGAGTCAGCTTCGACGGAAAATTCGTAGCATGCAGTAGTAGCTGTCTCAGGGAGCGTCGAAAGGAATGCGGCAGAATTGTTACGACAGCATTGACTAAATCTATTTATTAACGAGTCAATTTTTATTTATAATTAGTGTAAAGAGTTGCTTATTCTTTTACCAGCATATTTCTTTGACAAAATGAAAATACGTGTCCCTAGTTTATTCGGAGTAAGCAGTAGAATGAAGTTCTTTCATTCTAAATTACTTTTCTATAAATGGTAAATACCTTTTCACAAAAAATAGGTAAATCTTATTTAATCACATATTTTATGCCAACATTTTCTGATTTGACATTGGTGTTGTTTTCGAACAGTTACAATGTTTTCAGTTGTTGAAAAAGCGCTATTTTTATTTATTTATGTTTATCGTGGTAATGGAAGGAGCAGCGAATTTCAAACCCATAACATAACAACCCGCTGTTTGATAATTCCAATATCACTTTACCCACTGTATTACATATATAATGTAATTTTAATGCGAACTTATCTCTAATAAAATGCAGATAGAATAAATTGTACAAATGTTAAAATTTCATATAAGTAAGAAATAAAACAACTGGAATAAGTTGGATTAACAGTCATTGAAAAATTCCAGCCATAATGGGCATTTGAACCATGGATCTCTCGGTGTCCAGCCGGTTGCTCTAACCACTGAACTACCATGGAAACATACCGGCACGGTATTAAATTCTTCAACTGACTCGCATGTTTCCCGGTAAACCACAGGATGATCTCAAACTATTCTAAGATGATATACCTCAATGACGATTTACAATGTCGTCCATATTTTAAGGTCTGGGTTTCATAGTTTAACCAACTATTATGGTCAATTAGTGCTAAATTGCTTTTGTTATTTTCCTTTTCCCCAACACATTTCTGGCAAGGAGGAAGTAGTTGAGGAAGCCAAAATCACCTACTTGTGACATTGACAGTACAATACGTCATTCAGACTTCTCTATTTGCATTCGTTCTAAAATCATTACATTGAAAACTCAATGGTTTCAACGGCAAGACACCAAACTATACACATCATCCTCAGTGATTAAGGGTTGTTCTGGTCTCATATATGAAATGTTTGTTGTATCCATCTTTTCTTCGGTCTGCCAATATTTTTCCTGCCTATGGGTTATATTCCATTCTAACATGTTCCTTCCAATTGCTTCTATATTGGTGTATTTTCTCATTCAACTTAAAAATACCCAGTTCCTTTCTGATCTCATCACTTCTTTTGTCTTTCAAATCTTTAACCGTTGAGGAGGTTTTACTTACTTCCCCCCAAAATAGGTATTTATATTTTTCTTGAAGTCATACAAACCTAAGATAATATTCTGGCTAATCCTGTCATTGAGGTTTATCCTAGCTAAGAGTTCTTGACTAAACCTAGAAAGGATTGTTTTGGTCTCAAGTATGAAATTGTTGCTATATCAGTCTTTTCTTCGGTCTGCCAATATTTCTCTTGTCTGTTGATTTATAACTTAGTAGCAATATTCCATTCTATCCATAAGCTCCTTCCGATTGCTTCTATTTGGTGTATTTTCTCATTCAACTTAAAAATGTCGAGTTTGTTTAACATCTCATCACTTCTTTTGTCTGTCATGAACATTTTAGTAATGAATTATTTCATGAGTACGTTACTAATGTTCTGCAGGATAAGATTTTGCTTAGGCTAATCACTGTAGTCTTCTCTGTAAGGTCCCCAAGGGAAGTTGTCTCTTGCGCTCAAATCTTCAACCGTTGAGGACTTTCTCCTTGCTTCCCCGGGAATTGGTATTCATATTTTCCTTGACAGTCATGTGAAATTGAAGACAATGTTTTGCCTAATCCTGCCGTTGCGGTGTTTCCTAAGCAAGAGCTCTTGATATACCCAAGTGGAACGATTGAGAAAGGAAATGAATAAGGACTGTGAATGCAAGTCTTAGAGGGCACTCAAGCCATCCAGCGGCTTCCATGTGAGGGAGATATATAATGTAGGGTCTTTAAAATGTCACTTCAAACTTTAATTATAATTATTACAATATTTGAAATAGGACAAAAAAATAAGTTACCTACTGGGAAAACAATGGGGTATATAAAACATAGGAAAGATATCCTGGTAGATATTTCTGCTAATATTTACCTCGATTAGCATTTTGTGGATAAAATAATATTTTTTTTTAAAGAAATTAGTTTGTTTAAGAACAGAGAGAGAAAGTCATGTGAATGAAACGCATCAATTCTGCTTGGTCATTGTAAGTGTTATATATATTTATTTCCCTTGTTATTTGTTTACCATTATAGAGCACAATAATGTATAGAATTACCGTTATCTATGTGTTGTTTTGAGTATAAGATGCTATATTTGAATATATTTATTCTTTTTTTACTTCCTCCACACGCACTATGTATATAGCGTATAGAGAAGGTATTGTATTCCACTTATAAATTCGATACCGAGATTTCACTGGATATACATGTTTTGAGACCCTGTAAATCCAAAAAAAAAATTAGAAAAAATGTTCGTGTGTGTGCGCGTGTGTGTGTCTGTGGGCAGCATAACTCAAAAATAAAAAGACCTTTAAATACTAAACTTGGTATTTTTGTTTCGTACCTTCCAAGGATGCGACACGAAGATTTTCAACTACCCTTTACATGAAACATTTTTTGAAAATTTTGATTTTCTCAAAAATGGCTCTAATGATTTTGATTAAAATATCGTATATTACAGATATTTAACTGACAAAAAAATGCATATCTTGAATTTTCTGAGAATAGCCTCTGAAGATTACTTTATTCCACATAAATTTTGCATAAACTGCTAAACCGTAAGAGATAGACAAAAACTGACCACACAAAAAATATAGAGCACATTAAAACACACAATGTATATCATATATATTTTTTTCGTGGAATTGATCGCTTTTGAAATATTTCTTGTTTTTGGTTTCAGCTTTGATAAGCTTATACTTTTCTCACTTTGTCAACTCCTGTCTATACAAACAAAGGAACTTCAAGCACATAGCAACTAGATTTTTACTATCACTTTAACCTTTAGTACTCCATTATTTCGGTTCTACTTACAAGGAAGCAAGTAATAAGGACTATTTCTGCTAATTTTTCTCAATTAGCATGAAGTAAATAGAAGCATAAGCTTTTAAACAATTTATTTGTTGCATAGATGTAGAGAAAGTCATATGAATGGAAACATTGGATTTTTTCTTTTAATATTTCCTTATTATTTTGTGTATTAAAAAATCACGTTCAGTCTGTGAAATCACATGCTTAGTGGGGATCAATGTATGGGATTTAAATAAATTCTTCAGTCATTCTTTTATTTAAAGCGACTAAAATAAATAATTAGAATTGTAATACATTTCAAGCGAAATAGTAATTCATTGAAAAGTATTTCAGTAATTCAGAACTGCATTTAGTATCAATCTAGTTTGAATCATGAAGGCACAATAGCTGACCATTAGAAATCAATAATTGATGTGATAAAAAAGAAACGTATTATTCTGGGCAAGGACACACTAGGAAAGTATAAAAATGTGAAACTGTAAATTCATACTTTGTTTCTATTTTTACACGCATATTGGCTTTCAGACCTAAACTATGGACACCAGTGAAGAGAGCATAGCTTAAATAGTACACATACATAGAAACTCGGAGAACATCAAAGCCAAAAGCGCCAATAACCACGGCTAACAGACCCGGCTTTTATGTCTATTGTTGCTAGTTGACTGTGATGAAACATTACTTCTTACACCCTCAGATGTGCACTCATTATACACCCAAGAGGTGAGGAATATACCGTAATTTGGATTTACTTACCCTATGCACAAAAAAAAAACCAGAATAAGTGCTTTGAAAAGAGACGCAGATACTCATGCAGATATGGTTCTTGAAAAATGGATATATTGTTAAGAGTTCTTCAAATATTTTCTAAGTTACATTTAATTTTCCGTAACCTGAAGAATTTCCCAAACTTCAAGACGCGTAGATGGATTTTAACTAAGATGTATTAAAAGTTACAGAAAATGTATTGGAGCGAGAGAGTTTAAAATATCAAATCGTGAAGGTAAAAGTTGTTAAAATGAATTTTCGGATATAAACAATAAAACTGAAGCCAATAATTAGAAGGACTGCTGTTTTACAAACAGGAAATAGAATCTGAATGTAGAAAAAATCGTCATTGGAGTTACAAAATGAAATAAAAATTGGGTGGGGTAAAGAAACATATAGTTTAGAATTGGGTATGAAACAAAACTTGTTAAGACGGTGGAAAACTCGTCTAGTAGGAGGACTTGCCCATTATGCAGAGGTCAAGAAGCCTGGACGCATATTTTGACAGATTGCATGCAGAGGGAGGATATTAGGTAAAGTTATTGCCGGAAGTATTTTCAGCTTTAAACAGACGAAGGACAGCATTCTGGGATTTGATTCTAAACAGCCTGGGCACACACTTAATGGAAGTACGCGCAAAAGAGATAAAATATTTGTGTAAATATTATATAGCCTTATTTACTGTTTGGGTAATCTATATGTGAATATGTGGGTGTAGTTGTGAATGCAAGTGTATGTGTGTGTTTCCTATGTTGTAAAGATAACTAAGTAATATTTTAAATTCAAGTATTTTTAGACAGCATGTAGCTACGATCATCCGACCCATGCGACTGTGTGGCACAAATATTCTATTATTGTAAACTTAATAAATACTACTACTTCTACTACAACAAAAATAAAGGAGTCATGAAATATCCAACAAGCACTAAAACATATGCGTTTTGATCACTGGCGCGCCCTTTCCGTAAGCGGGAGTTGAAGCTGGTAGTTGCGCGTCGCGGCATCCTGCGTTTTCGATAGTAGAAGCAAAATCATTCCGTTGCTGAGCAGCACATAAAGTCACAAAGCACCAAATTTCCTCCCTGGCTCGCATTTTTTCCGGTAAACCATAGCAAATCTCGGATCATTTCGAAATGACATACTCCAATAACGACTTAGTTAGTTTTTTATGACCAGGGTTTCATAGTTTAATCACTTATTATGTCAATCAATCGTAATAAATTGTTCTTTCAGATACGCCGTGTGTAGGACAGGAGTTCAGTGAAATCAGACTGAAAAATGTAATTCCAAGGACCACGGATCTCCTGGTATGCATTCGGCTTTTTTTCGACAGCCGAGGAATTTTAATATTATGTTGCCATTATATCTAAGTTGGTTACGGAACCAGGGTTCAAATCCCGGTAATGGCATTGCATTTTTCAATTCGATTCTATCTTCCCAACTCTGTCCTGTACTCGGCTAGAAAGAAATGATAGTTAACCATCAATTTTGTTCTGCTGTGTTTGTGACAATTTTGATAACTTCTTCTCAATTAAAAAGCACAGTTCTTTCCGAAAATGTAGGATAAGACTGTTTTATTTCGAATAAAATATCAAACGGTCGTAACAAGTCGAGATGTTATTTTACAAAATATTGGAGCATTAATAATAGCTTTTTTTACATTTTGTCATCGTTTTAATTGTGGGACTTCAAAAATAAAAGCAGATATGATAATATATTCTGTTGTCCAAGATGTAATAGCTAAGCCTGGGTGAATGCTAAACCAGCACAGGATAATGTAAAACGGAAAACATTCATTCTGCGTATGACGCTACAATAAGTATATTGCATTTATTTCTTTAATTGCCATGTTATCCAACACTGTAGAAGCTAGCTGCGAAGTTAGCTCAAACCCTCTGAGTAACCTGCATTCTAATTCTATAGCGTGTGGCGAAATTTTATATGCCAAAACATTTTAATAACTCTTATGTAAGAAAGTTTTGCGGTATTTCCTCTTCATGTTGCAATAAATTTCAGTATCAATATACACTAAATACATAAATAGAGAAAAAATTGCCCAGTGTAACATCCGAAGTTCTCAATCAATACATATTTAATTAAACAATTAATATATTTATTTGAATCTATGGCATTATGTAATTTTAACAACCTCTAGTTTCTTTCTTATTGAGGGTATATTGGTTATCCCTGATATGAAAATTACAGAGTCATAACTATGGCAAAACAACATCTCAAGATTAAAACATGTGAACTTGATGTTTCGTCGAGTGCTGTTGTGGACATCTTAAGAGGTAGTTCTTGTTAATAGTTTTTTGAGGACATACGTCACAGTTACAGAATAATGTCAACTTAATATGTTTTTATTCTTCTACAAAGGCAATCTAGTCTAGAAGATATGTATTTTTAAAATTAGTTGATCAAATATAAATATTTCCCCAAAAGATAGTTGCAGGCCATACATTTTCAGAATTAGGAATATTGTTCGGAGGAGGTTAAGGAGTTTAAAAGTACATCGGCAGATATTTCATCCATATTTCCATGAACTTAATGGTATTTTTGTTTATTACCATGAATATCGTAGATCATTACGAGTTACAGTTCTGATGAATAGAACACATGAAATTCCTTGGTTGCATACAATCTTCTCTGTATATAATGGGATATTTTTCTCGGATACCCTGGTAGAAGGAAACATATGCGCTGTTCTTTATTACTTTCTCTTACGTACTATGTACATAGTGTATAGAGAAGGTATTGTATTGCATTTAAAAATTTATACCGATATATCACCGGAAATACACATTTTGAGACCCACTGAATAAGAAAAAGCATTTTTAGAAACGCATTTTTTCAACGCTTGGCAACGCAAAGAGCGGATGTCAACCCTATAGCAACCACATTTTAAAACATGTGATTGTCGGTTTTGCCTAGCGTATCCCCTTATTTTCCTTCTACTTATAATGAACTAAGCAATAAGACTGTTTCTGTTAATGTTTATCTCGATTAGCATGAAGATATATAAGAATAAGTTTATTAACAATAATTTCTTATAGAGATGTAGAGAAAGTCAAGGTAATGGAGCACATCAGACTTTTTACTTTTGTCTTCTGACATTAAACGTGGCTGTTTCATGTCTGATATCGTGAAGACTAGATGCTTGAGAGGTGTTTTATGTGATGAAATAAATATTTGTAGGTCATACTGATGGAGTGGTCGCTCACTAGATGCTGATATTTCTACCATTTCACTACCAATTATGGCCACGTGAGATGGTAACCAGCAGAATTCCAGTTGTTTCCCACGATGTTATATGTCCATGTATATGCTGCGAACTTCCTGTGTATGGGTTACATATCTGTTTTAAAATGCTTGTAAAGTTCTTTAGAATCCGTTGAAATTAGGAAAAGCTCATCATTTG
Source organism: Hymenopus coronatus (assembly GCA_030762935.1). Classification (NCBI taxonomy): domain Eukaryota; kingdom Metazoa; phylum Arthropoda; class Insecta; order Mantodea; family Hymenopodidae; genus Hymenopus; species Hymenopus coronatus. The sequence continues at coordinate 53,352,113 of CM060892.1, read as the reverse complement.
AGCTAATTATTAATGACAATTTTTTTTTACTAAAAAATGTCAGCATAGAAAGAAAATAATTAGGAAATTGTGGAGCATTGTGTGGTTAGAAAAGATAACCCTACATCCGCAATTGCCTTCTAGCTGTGAACCACCAGTGCACATTTGTGAATAATATATTATCAGGAAGTGTAACCTGATAAAACATCTCACTGTATCTCCAGAAATTAAAATAATACTGAGGCTACCATACCTTTGGAAATCTCATATACGGATAAAACGTAACGGTAAGAAATTCATTCAGATGGATAGACTTTTGATGACTTTAAATCACGAGAAAACAAGATATTAGAGCTGTAAAAAATTAAGTATGATCAATTATTGATGAGTCAGGCAAAACTTAAGTAGATAACGGTTAGTACAAGCACGAAAATCTGCAAAAATTTTGGATGTAAAATAAGCTATGTCAAATCTTACGAAGCAGAGGAATTTGAAATCTGTTATAGAAGGCATATACAGCAGAGCGATGGACTTCGGCACAGGTTCAAAAATCTAAGTTATGGGCAATGGATATGGACGGAATAAGACAAATTACTAGGATTTTCAGGTTACAAAAACGGAAATATGAAAAGGTGACACAGATGATGGATACAGAAGAGAAAATGGTGGAGAGGACTTTTGTAGCATGACCATTTTAGAAGAATGGACAAGAGTAAGAGCCCAAAACCTTACTCTGCGATCACCTAGAGATAGGCTACTTTAGACTTCTGCTTGAAGTATAGGCAGAGAACATTGAAGAAACCTTACTACACAACACTTATGTCTAATAAAATATTTATCATCTTGGTCATACAAAAAGAATAGAATTGCAAAGTCATGACTTGTGACACTCCCTAAACGATTTCACTGTCACTTTAAATAGTATTTCCGTTATTTCTTTGAACCTACAAAATATAAGAAGAATACATCTGCTAATATTTACCTAGATTACCCTGAAGTAGATATAGAAGGTTCTAGTTATTTGCACGGTTTGAAGAATATAATGCGTGCCTGCATGTTGCTATGGTAGTTCAGTGGTTAGAGCAACCGGCTAGATACTGGAAGATCCATGTTTAGATCTCGACTATGAAATTGAACTTTTCAGTCTGACTCTACCTATCCAACTCCTGTCCTTCACATGGGTTGTGTGAAAAACAATTGGATTCTAATAATTGGTTAAACAGAGACTTTAAAGTACTTACGACATTTTAATTCGCCATTGCGGTATGTCATATCAAAATAATTTGAGATCCCCTTGAAGTCTGTGGAGGAATTTAATGCTGTACCGGCATGTATCCATGGTAGCTTAGTGGTTAGAGCAATCGGCAAGAGACCGAGAGATCCTTGTTCAAATCCTAGCTATGGTAACCAAATTATTAATTTGTAACATTAGTTTATTTGAAAATAAGTGAATGCTGCTTTAAAATTTTCCATATTAAAGCCCTATGTTCAGGGTTTCGGTTTCTAGTCTGTATGAAAAGCAGTGGCGGTTTTCACAGTCTTTTATTTCCCGAAACACTGCACTAGGTGACCCAACTACCCCGTATTTAACGTGTACAGGCATCCTCTCGTGAGTTAAAATAGTTGCAGAACTCAAGTTTAAAACCCGCCAGTTTATAATTCATGATACTGCTTTTGATTCCACTGTCTGCCTTATCAGTGGAGATTATGAACGAATGTCGATCTCGCCAGTTCCTCCACTGACGAATTTTAATTTTAAATAGCTCCTTTGAGTTCTACAATTATTTTAACGCACGAAGGGGTGTCTGTAAAACGTAAAACGGGGTTGTTGGGCTACTTGGTATAGCTTCCTGGTAGCTGCACGCTATTAGACAATTAGTCATTCATACATAACAAATGAGGACTTAAAATCACCTGTTTTCTCTTTCCCTATTATCTGAATACCCTCTGTCAACCATAGCTCTTCTAAAAGATAAGCACAATAAACAAGTGAGCATATCAAAGCTACCTGGCAGTTTCAAGCTGAGGGAAACCTGCTACGCAAGTAATCCTGGCCTTGAATCGATCCCGGACCCTCCAGGATCGAGGCACACGCCTTGTACATGAGCCACAGTGACCAACAAAAGAGTATAAAGAAAGAGCTTTGATCTAAACCAGTTACTAAAACCAGATATTGGTCGACTCGCAACAATACAGCTATTTTATGCACCAGAGATCAAATGGGGATCTGAAGGTTCTCCACCTTGCAAGTTCTGTGTTCGATCCCCAGGAATAAACATTATAACAAGAGCATTCAGAAGGGACAGTTAGTTTGTTTATTTTAGCATGTAATGCCTATTATTAACTACTGCTTACATGTTTGTATTCATGAAAAGGGGAAAGAAACGATGTTCAACAAATACCCTCAATGAACTGTACTGCTAATGGGAAATAGTGCAGTGGAGTCGAAGTATAATAATAGTCATATTTTGAAAACGTTATTATAGTAATATGTTATTTCATTAATAGTAATATTTATATAATGGAGTTTCTCTGAAATGTAGAATACATCCTACTCAGTTTTACTTTCTCTGCATAATACGTAGCCAGAAAAGCTATTGCTTTCCACCAAAAAATTTGATACCGAGGTTTCACCGGAAATACATGATTTAGGGTCCCCTGCGTCAAAAAAAAATATAAAAAATATCAGTGTGTGTTTATGAACACTATAACTCAAAAACGAAAAGTAGGTAAAACACCAAAATTAGTATTTAATTTTAGTATGAGTCAAGAACGCGATTTGAAGATTTAAAAAAATCCCCACACCTAAATAATTTTCGCTTGGAAAAATTTTGATAAAAAAATTATTTTATCAAAAATGGCTAACGATTTTGAATACAATTCCGTGTATCAAGGATATTTATGTGACAAATAAAACGTTTATCTTTAATTTTTGTGACAATAGCCTCTGAAGATCCCCTCATTCTGGATAAATATGACAGAAATTGTGTGTTTTAAAGATATCTACATTGTTGTGCAGTAACGTTTATCTATCCTTTACGGTTAAGCTAAATTCAGCATATATATCTTTCCGTGGAATTGACCGTACCCGAGATATTCCTTATTGTTGGTTTAAGTTTTAAAGTACTTACAGTTTTGTCATAAAGGAATTTGTAAACTCCTGGCGATGCAAAGAAGAATATTTCAATCACATGTCAACCAGATTTAAAAAAATTGACTATCTCCTAGTATATTCCCTTATTTCTCTTCTACTTTCAAGGAGCAAGTAATAAAGACAATTTCTGCTAATTTTTATATCGATAAGCATGAAGTAAATAGCAAAGTAAGTTTTTAACAAAAATTTATTACAGAGATGTAGAGTCATGAGAATGGAACACATCAGATTTTTTCAAATTAGTAATACCCGGATTGTAAGCACTGTTATATTTATAGTCGCTGCAAGCGTATGGTTAATATTATTTACTTCTCATACTTTCATATTGTATACGATGCACATGATGACTAAATGAAGCCAATTTTTTACAACTGTGTATTAAGTACAAAGTATATTGTTAGGTAAAGTAACAACAATGATAATGCATCAATAATGCCATCGAAGTAAAGGAAATTGAAAATAATATGCCGCAAGTGACTCCCATTTCTGCGCGATAATAATCTACCATCCTGGGAGGACATTGACAAATGTCTTGTTTTACATTAAAATTGGATTGACATTAATTTCTCAGAAAATGCTACATAAAACGATGATTTGAATAAAATTATGTAGTTTAGATACCCCTTGTGTGGTAGTTACAGACAAATAAATCTGGGATTCATGGTGGTCATAAAATATCCCCATTTTTTCGAAATGACTTCGATTCCCAAAGAGCTGTTGCACAGTTGTCATACAAATTCTAGTAGTGTGTGCTATGGCACTATCTTTCTGGATTAGTTTTGGTGCTTCCTGGTAAAGTTTATTCTTGTAGAAATTAAAACTTTTCTAATTGATAAGTTACAAAAGTCAACTAATAATATTCATCGTAAGCTGATAAACTGTACACAAAAGTGGATGTCATTTGGTCGATATTCAAGAAATGAAATGTTGCATTGGCGATAATATCAAGTGTTTGACTTTTTATATCTTAATATGTAAAAGCGAATATATGGATATGTGTATGTTCCTTATATACGCTATATCATTGTACCGATTTCGACTAAACTGGGCAAAGATATACTTTCACACAAGGCAAAAGTTATGTGTAGCTAATAATTTGAAATTCGGTCCCATTTCATAGGATTATTTAATTTTATGAGGGCCTACAAAGATTTGCAAGACCATCTGTACTTTCTCAACGATTATCGTAATACCTTGAACATTGACAATATAAAATTATTAATTAGCCTGACAAGTAAAAAAAGGAACAGTGATATGCATATTAAACTAACATTAATCATGGAGTAATAGCATTGCCAAATAAATAATGCTATAATGCTTGCACAGATTCAAAAGCGCATGGTCGAAAAGTTAACAAAATTTCTAACTGCATTGTATTAGACAGCAATAATTGCAACAGCATCAAACCAGGTAAAACACCACCGCTTCTTCATAATCTTATTTGTCTTTATATGATTATTGATTGTATATTGATACAAAATAGCCCAAAAGAATTCAATATAATCGTATTGACTACTAATTTCTGTTGCGATCAAATATTGCTAACATAGAGTAATAAATAACAGGATGGTAACATCCAGAAATCCTGCGATCATTTTTGGTCATTCAAATACCATAAATTGTAATTTGTAATTTTTAAGCAACAGGTTTGTTTTTGTATTGGAGGTATGTGAAGTTTTTATAAGCATAAAAATAAAAAATGGATTTTTAAAAACGTAGCATAGTGAAAAGTTCATAAAATATTTTTATCACTTTCCCTATTTCATTGTATCTAAAAGGAAATATGTAAAGAGAGCATTTACGCAAATGTTTATCTGGACTAACGTGAAATAGAAGAAAAATTTTGAGACAAAACATAAGCCTGTATATTAAATGAATGTTAGTTGATTAAGTATGAATAGAAATATGTGTTAAGGGTATGTAAACAAGTTGAGAAGATTTTGCGTTAGCTTATAAGTTATTAAGTGTTGAAGTTAAGAATTGGTCGGGAATGAATCCGTAAAAGTAGCGAGGTCAGGCAGAATCGCGCCGGTTGTCGGCACGTAGGCGCCCGGTATTTTGTATTTCAGTGAGGGTAAAAACGGAAACATTTTTGTTTAAATTAAGTCCCGTTACTGCAGGGTGAACCAAAGTCACGTAGGCCGATGAACTTGTGCAAAGTAACCGAAAATTGGCACCTGAGAAACTAAGCAGACGAATCGTGAGATGGGAATAAGGTGACGCCAAAAAGAGCGCGAAAAATCCACAATCTCGCAAAAGGAAAGGCGTGAAAGTCAGAAATCTCAGATTTATATAAAAAGAGAGGTGGAATCAGAGCAGCACGTACATTTCTGGGAGACATCAGCGGCGAAGCTATGACCAGATGGGACAGGGACGCGCGCCCAAAATGTGCGGCTAAGTTTAAATTCTTGTAAGTTCCGAGATTATTAAGTGCGGTGGGTAGGTGATTAGCGAGAGGCGCGCGATTCTATATTGGTTGTGATAATCCCGAAATTACCACCGGAACAAGTTTAAATAAATACTTAGGCAAAGTTACAAAAGTGGCGCAAACCGCGGGGTGTTTGGAGACCCCGAAGTAACAAAGGTCAGCCGTTAGAAAAATCAAACCAGCCAGTTCGCAGCTGCAACGAGGGCTCATGAGAAACTGTGATATATAGTGTAATTTGGATTAATTGTTTTTTCACACAAGCCGAGTGTAGGACAGGAGTTGGATACGCAGAGTCAGACTGAAAAATTCATTGCCATTTGAACCATGGATCTCCCGATCTCTAGCTGGTTGCTCTGCCACTGAGCTACCATGGCAACATGTCGGCATAGCATTCAGTTTCTCCACGGACTCGCATGTTTCCCGGTCTAACTCCTGTCCTACACACGGCTTGTGTGAAAAAACAATTAATCCAATACCAATTGACCATAATAGTTGGCTATGGTATGAATTCTGGGACTTAAGTACTTATTGAAAGTCGCCATTGGGGTCGTCATCTCAAAATCATTTGAGAACACCTTGTGGTTTACCGGGAAACATGAGAATCAGTTGAAAAACTCAATGCTCTGCCGGCATGTTGCCATGTTAGCTCAGTGGCAGGGCAACCGGCTAGAGATCGGGAGATCCGTGGTTGAAATCCCGGCATTGGCACTGAATTTTTCAGTCTGATTCTACCTATCCAATTGTAATTTATTGGTTCGCCAGTAAAGCAAATAGAGAAAACTAAGTGCTGTGCTTCTCATTCCACCACTGAGATCTCCGCTAACATCCTTTACCAGGATATGAGCTCATGCTCTACTGATCCAGCATTCCCAGAAACTATTCTAGCCTTCTGCAGGAAGCGAAATTCGAACCTGAGACCGGCAAAAGACGAGAAAGAGCAACGTCGCATACCGGGAACCAATCTCGAATCTTTAGGCGCAGTTTCAATTTGTTCAACAATGTATCGAACTCCAAAATGTTGAAGAATATTTGAATTCTGACAGCTAATACATTCTGCACATAGAGTTGGACAATATTCATGCTGCTGCTATATTAAATGAAAATGAAAACCATATTAGGATTAATGAAAGTTTTGCAACCTCAGGCTGAAGGCAATGGTTGCTGTGTATTTTGCTACAAAATTGGGGGGAAATATTTTCTGTTAAATTTAGGTATAGTTGGGAGCATATTACTTTCTCTACCAAGTACTATTTACATAAATAGTAAGTAGAAAAGGTATTCTATTGCATCCAAAAATTGTACACCGAAATTTTACCTGAATTAAGTTTTAGGACTCCTGAATAAAATAAGAAATCTAAGAAAAAAATATCCGTGTGTGAGTCCAAAAATGCGACTCGTAGATTTTGAAGGAAATTCTCCCATCCAAACTACCCTTTATATGGAAGATTCTTCGAAACTTTTGATTTAATCAAAATAGATTTGTTGAATTTGATTAAAATTATATAATATATACATTCACATGACAAACAAAATTTATACATTGAATTTTTTGGAAACAGCCTCTGAAATCCACTTCATTCTGGATAACTTTTGTAAGAGATAGATAAAAATTTGCTACACAAAAATGTAGGTGTCATTGAAACTCACAATTTATATTGTAGGTACTGTGAACCATTTCCGAAATATGTCCTGTTATTGTCTTAAATTATAATAAACATAACTTTTTTAAAAAGGCAACTATTATTTTTGTTTCTTGATTCTGGTCAAGTAAGCAGAATAAAATTTCAGAGCCATCACATAGCAATCAGTATATAAAAGAGGTGCTATCTCTTTTCCTTATATCTACGTTTTGAGGATCCCTGAAACCAGAAAACCCGTTTCTAGATAAACTACCGTGAATATATGTCTTTGGGCAAAATAACTCAAAATTGAAAAGTCTGTTAAATACCAAACCTATAGTTACAAGGATACGTCACGAATATTTTCAGGAAAATTCCTCCAACCAGTTTTCGAAAGTTTTGATTTAGTCAAAAATAGCTCTAACAAAGCCCTGTATATGAAATATATTTAAGTGGCAAGTAAAATATTTATTTTGGTTTGGGAATAACCTCTTCATTAAAGGTATAAAAGGTATAAAAATTGATAAATTCCCTATAAAACGAATATCCTGAAAATTTTTTAATAAACGAATTTAATTCGGGAAATATTTTAATTATTTTTTATTTAATTATTAGAATATAAAATATTTCTAATTACTTTTGCGTAACTAGCAAACCGTAAGAAATAAACAAAAAGTTGCACGCCAAAATTGTTGATCTCATTAAAACACACAATTTAGGTCATATTTTTTCTAGAGATTATTATTTCCGTGATGCCTTATTATTGATTTTTATTTCAAAATGCTTAAACTTTTCTCAAAGGTAATTTGTCATAGCCTTTCTTTTATTTTCATTTATATATTTTTTTTACTCCTGTACATGCAAAGATCTTCAAATTTATATTAAAAGACTCTGACAGTCAGACTTAAGAATTCACTATGGCTTTATTCCCTTATTTTTCTTGTAGTAATCAGTAGTAATCAGATTTATGCTAATGTTTATCTTCATTAATACGAAATAAAATAAAATTAAGGTTTGTAAGAATTGTATGTTTCATAATAGCTAGAGAATGTTATTCGATTTTTACTTTCTGCAGCAAATATATTTGTACAATGTGCACAGCAGATAGAGAAGGTCGCAACAATTCGGAAACGATATTTCACCAGAAGTACATGTTTTGAGACTCCAGAATCCAAAAAAAAAAACACATTTTAGAAAAAGATCCGCGTGTTTGTGAATAGGATAACTCAAAACAAAAAGTGGTGAAATACTAAACTTGATATTTAAGTTCAGCGTTTTTCAAAACTGCAACAGGAAGGTTTTCAAGAAAATCCCCCATTCCAAGCTACCCTTTACATGGAAGATTTTTAAATTGTTTTTATTTTTAAAAAATGGTTCTAACGATTTTATTAAAATAACATATGCTTAGATACCTTATGAGAAACAAAATGTATGTATACCTTGAATTATCTATAAATAGCCTATAAAGACCTCTTCGTTCTAGATGACTTTGATATACCGGGTAAACCGAAAGACATAGACAGAAATTATATATCTCGTTAAAAGACACATATGCCTTTTTGCAGAATTAACGTTTACAAGCTATTTATTGTCATTTATTTTAATTTGAATTTAGTAAACTTTTCTCAAACAGAAAGTTATCTTTCGTTTAATCTCCCTTTAGTTTCACTTCTGATTATATAAAGACAAGCGAAAATCTATTGTTTCACATAGTGACAACTTTTAAAAGGCTTGACTATCGCTTTAGCCTAGTGTATTTTTTATTTCCCTGCTACTGAAGGAAGCAAGTAATGAAGACATTTCTGCTAGTGTTTATCTCGATTAGAATATAGTGAAAAGAATAATGTTTTGTAGGAATATTTTGCTTGAAAAACAGGTAGAGGAAGTCATGTGGATGGAAGGCATCACATTTTATTTATTTGTTTATTTTTTGTAGACCAAAACATTTCCGGGACATTCATTGTTATTGGTTTCAATTTTAAAATGCTTTAACGTTTCTCAAACGGGAATTTGAATTTCCTTTATCTTTTCTTTTATTCCTGACAAGGAAAACCGAATTCGATTCACAACCAGCTTTTACAAGATTTTACTATCTCTTTAGCCTAATGTATTCCCTTGTTGCCTTTCTAATTATAAGAAAGTAAGTATGATGATGATGATTTTCGCTAATATTTATCTTGATTAGAATGATATAAACAAAAGCATGTTTTGTAAGAATAGCTTGTTACAGACTCGGTAGAGAAAATCATGTAATGGAACATATATAATATATACTTTCTCTAGCATGAATGTACAATGTATATAGTATATTGAATGTACTGTATTCCACCCAACAATTGATACAATAACTTCCGTAAATGCAGGTTTTGGAGGCCCTGAGTCAGTGTGTGTGTATATATATGTATGTGTATGTGTGTGGACAGTATAACCCAAAAACGAAAAGTCGGGTAAATACCAAACTGTATTTAAGTTTAATACCCTTAAAAGAACGTTATGAAGATTTCGAGAAAATCCTCTCACCCCAAATTACCTTATGCATGGAAGATATTTCGAAACATTTAATTTACTTCAAAATGGCTCTAACGATTTTTATTAAAATACGATATCATGACTTGAAGCTTTAAGGAACTAAGTATTAAGACGATTTCTGATAATTTTATCTTGGTTAGCCTGAAATAGATAGAACAGGCTTTAGTAAGAGTTGTTTTATTTGAGGATAGGTAGAGAAAGTCAAGTGTTCCACATCAAATTTTTCTATAAAAAATCAAATTTCGTTTCATCTTTTTTTTTTTTCTCCCGAGAATGCATCTAGGGCCTGGGTCCCAAGCGACCGCATGTGAGAATTTTGATGGACAAAGCGGCGCAGAAGCGGGTTTTCTTTGGGTTCTCCAGTTTCCTCCACCATCGCATTTCACCGGTGCTCCATCTTCATTTTCAATTATCACCAGTGTCATCGCCTACGGTGCCACAAGAAGCAAAAGTGACTGTTAAATACTACCAAAAACAAAAGAAAAGAGCATGCAACGGACAGCCGAATTTAAAATTTAACCACATAATGTACCTAATACCTTATTTTCCTTCTACTTATAAGAAAGCAAGTAGTAGGACCTTTTTTTTTGTTGATGTTTATCTCGATTAGCATGAAGTAGAGAAAAGAATAATCTTATGAACAATATTTTGTGAGATGTAGAGAGAGTCTACATCTGTTACTCCTAGCAGAGAGAACTGAATTTCAATCTCAACCAGTTTTTAAAGGACTTAGCTTAGGGTTTCTCCTTCCACTTATAAGGGACTAAGTATTAAGACGATTTCTGATAACTTATCTTGATTAGCGTTAAGTAGATAGATGGAAAAATCTTTTATTAGAGATTTTTTTTTTTTTTTTGAGGATATATAGACAAAGTCATGCGAATAGAGCACATCAGATTTTTACTTTCTCTACAAGTAGTATGTACATAGAGTATAGAGAAGGTATTTTATTGCATTCAAAAATTGGATACCGAGATTTCACGGGAAGTATATGTTTTGAGAGCCCCTGAATCCAAAAAAGCATTTTTAGAAAAAGGTCCGTGTGTGTCTGTGGACAGCATAGCTCAAAAACGAAAACACCGTTAAGTAAAAAACTTGGTATTTATGTTTCATATCTTCCAAGGATGCGACACAAAGAAAATCCCCCCACCCCAAACTACCCTTTACATGGAACTTTTTTCGAAAATTTTGATTTTCTCAAAAACGGCTCTAACGATCTTGATTAAAATGTCGCATATTAAAGATGTTCACTTGATAAATAAAATGTATATCCTGAATTTTCTGGGAATAGGCTCTGAAGACTACTTTATTCTGGATGGATTTTACGGAATTCTTCATAACTGCTAAACCGTAAGAGATGGACAAAAACGTACTACACAAAAAATGTAGAGCAAGTTAAACACAAAATTTATAATCTGTACATTTTTTTCGTCGAGGTGATCGTTTTTTAGATATCCCTTGTTTTTGGTTTCAGCTTTGAAAAACTTACGTTTCTCATATAGGAATTTGTCAATTCCTGTCCATACAAACAAAGAAATTTCATTCACCTAGCAACCAGCTTTTGACTATCACTTTAACCTATAAAACTCCCTTATTTCATTTCTACTTATAAGAAAGCAAGTAATAAGACTATTTATTTCTGCTAAAATTCTCTCGATTAGCATGAATTAAATAGAAGCAAGAGCTGTTTAACAATATTTTGTTACAGTGATGTAGACAAAGTCATGCGAATGGAGCACGTCACATTTTTTCTATAAAAAGTGGAATCATTGTTTTGCTACCACATCTAGTATATTAAACACTGCAGGTGAAATCGTTTAGTTGTAATTGCAGGAATACCACAGTAGGGAAAGAGCAATTGCGGTGCTCAGCTGGATGCACTTGCAACGTAATGCATGTCGGTTAGACAAACCCGAGATGAGAAGCCCTGACTCGAACCAGGGAGGGTTGCGGTACCAGTACCGCGACCGGAGAACCAAGTTCGACACCTGCCTGCCTCACTAGTTTTCCTGCAGCGTTTCAGCCTTGCAAATACTCTCTATACAAAACTGTTAATGATTTCATCCTGGAAATCATTTCACTTTTAACGACGAAACCTTTGCAATTAGAAACCGATTATCTCACAGGCAGTCATGTAAATAAAAATCTGATGTGTTCCATTCACATGATTTTCTCTACATCTCTGCAACAAATTACTATTAAAAAGCTTATGCTTCTACGAGGGCTGATCAACAAATACAGCCTGATTTTTTTCCTGTAGCTTCCATGATATTTTCGTATCTGTAACATAAATATTTAAAAAGAGCGGATTTTTATGTATAATCTCGGTAGGCGGCAGCAGTATCTTATTGGCAGGTTGGAAGTAATGCTCTATTTTGTAGACCCTACGTGCATTTCGCAAATCAGACAATGGAGGTGACGCGAGAGGAACAGTACAGCGCAATCAACTTCTGTTTTCGTTTAAACCATATAGCCACCAAAGATGCACTACCTCGCGCAACAGTGTTTAGGTGGTTCAAGGACTTCAAAGAAGGCTGACTTGTCAGCGTTAAGCAAGGTGGGCCTGGTGTTTCGGCTTCTGCTGTGACTGAAGTCAACATAACACAGCTGCTGTGATTGTCCGAGAGGATCGGCGTATAACATTACATAACTTTATTGTTAAAAAGCTTATGCTTCTATTTACTTCATGCTAATCCAGAAAAAGTTAGCAGAAATATTCTTATTATATTATTACTCCCTTGTAAGTAGAGGCGAAATAAGGGAGTACCATAGGTTAAAGTGATAGTCCAAAACTGGTTGCCATGTCACTGAAGTTCCTTTGTTTGTACGGACAGGAGTTGCCAAATTCCTGTATGAGAAAGGTATGTTTTTCAACGCTGAAACTAAAAACAAGGAATATAGAGAAAACGATAAACTCCACGAATAAATGTGTATTATATAAATTGTGTGTTTTAACGTGCTCTGTATTTTTTTTTTCTTTTTTAGTAAGTTTTGGTCCATCTCTTACGGTATAGCAGTTATGCAAAATTCCGTAAAAATTATCCAGAATAAAGTAGTTTTCAGAGGCTATTACCGGAAAATTCAAGATATGCATTTTATTTGTCCGGTAAATATCTTTAATATACGATATTTTAATCAAATTCGTTAGAGCCATTTTTTAGAAAATCTAAATTTTCGAAAAAAGTTCCATGTAAAGGTAGTTTGTGGTGGGGAGATCTTCGTGTCGCATCCCTGGAAGATACTAAATTTAAATAACAAGTTTGGTATTTTACCGACTTTACGTTTTTGAGTTATCGTCTTCACAGACACACGGACACACACACACACACCTACGGACTTTTTATATGAAAATGTTGTTTTTTTTTGGATACAGGGGACCCTAAAACATATATTTCCGGTGAAATCTCGGTATCGAATTTTTGGGTGGAGTGCAATTGCTTCTCTATACACTATGCACATAGTGCGTGTAGAGAAAGTAAAAACAGTATTTTTAGAAAAAGTTCCGTCTTTGTGCGTGGGTGTACATTTGGACAGCATAGTTCAAAAAAAATCTGTTAAATATCAAACTTGGTATTTAAGTTTTAATATCTTTCAAGGATGGACAAGAATTTTCAGAAAAATCTCCCAACCCAACTACCCTTAGCATGGAATATCTTTAAACAATTGTAATGTTCTAAAAATGACTAATTATTTTGATTTATCTGTCATATATTAAACTTCACGGAAGGTTCATTAAATGTAAGATGTACTTCCGCTGGAATGATATCAAAATTTGGTGGAATGAAATACATGCTCTTCCTCTGATAAGGGAAAGAAAATTAGTTTGAAGACAGAAGACAGGGTGAATACGTGTTTATGACTGTTTCTGTTTGTGGTCTCAATGTTCAATGCATGCAAAGCATGTACATTTCCCCAGATGATGTTTCTGAACAATTTTAGAAGCCCCGAACAATCAGTCACGCCTGTCTCAAGCGAATATGGAGATGCTTCATTCGTTGCCAGAGTACTTCACATTTCAGGTAGATGACAGCTTTGAGTGCACATCAAAATGATGGCAGCCAGGATCTGACGTGCATATTGGCACAGCAACTTTTCAGCTCTCAGAAGCTGCATCAAGTGGCTGAAGAGCCGGTTTAATACTGCAGAAACGTTTGTGGGTTGTAAGTACATTGTCTATCTGACCCAGCAACTCAACTACAGTTTTGTTACTGGGAAATGAAGAGATAGTAATGTGAATGGAACACATTAGATTTTACTTTCTCTACACATGTATAGAGAAGATATTGCAATGAACCCAAAATCCGATACCGAGATTTCACTGAAAATATATGTTTTGAGACTCCTGAATAAAAGAATTTTTAAAATAAATGTAAATGACGTGTTATATATGGAAGCTCTTTAACCACTGTGGTTCTCAGAATCCCATTCTAAATTGGGCGTAAAAGACAGCTTAATTTTGCTCAGAGGCCTCTCTATCAGACTTGAGGTTCTTTTCGTGTCGAAGAAAAATACGAAGACTTTCAAGAAAATCCCCCACAACTACTCTTTACAAGGAAAAATATTCCAAAATTAAAATTTCTCAAAAATGGTTGTAACGGAACTAATGATATTTACCTGACAAGTAGAATGTATATTTTGAATTTTTTGGGAATAGCCTCTGAAGACATCTTTATTCTGAATGAATTTTACGGAATTTTGGATAACTGGTAAAACCGTAAGAGATACACAAAAGCTTACTACACAAAAAATGTAGAGTTCGATAAACACACAACTTATGTTCTATGCGTTTTTTTTTGGAGTTGACGTTTTTGAGTTATTAGTTTCGGTTTCAAAATATTTACACTTTTCTTATACGGGATCATATTAACACCTGCCACGCAAAGAATCGGCTTTCTATACCATAGCAACTACATTTTAAAGCATTTGAATGTCAATTTAGCCCAATGTATTCCCTTATTTACCTTCTACTTATTAAGAGCTGAGTAATAAAACAATTACTGTTAATGAAGTAGATGACATGAACTAGATAGAATAATACGCTTACTAACAATACTTTGTTACAGAGATGTAGAGAAAGTCGTGAGAATAGAGCACATTAGTTTTTTAAAAATATTATTTTATTCGTCTTTTATAATGCGAAGCATCCCTTATTGATACTTGATCTTCCATCAGTAGTAGGATCGGCTGTTAAGTCCCGGACCTCTCAATGAAATCAGCATTAAAACATGTTTTTTTTTGCTTAATTTCTCATCATAATCTCAGGAAAGGCGTGTACTATCGGTTTTCTAATTGAATTAAACCATCTCTGTAGTGCGATTTATTCTATGTCCTCAAAATAGCTGCCTACCGCATCAATGACCTCCTCGTTGCTGTGAAGAAGAAGAACTTTTATGAGGTTTGGGAACAGGCGGTAGTTACTGGGTGCTAGATCTGGCGAATAGGGTAGATTTCAAGCAATTCCAACTTCAATTTGCACATTTTCCCATTGCAATGACTGGACGATGGGCAGTAGCATTGTCGTGATGAAACAAGATTAATATTTTTATTTTTATTTATTTATGTTTTGCCAAAAGAGATATTTTTCTTTTCACCTCATCACACAAACGTTGCAGTAAGCTTTTAAAATACTCACCAGTGAAACTTTTACCCTTTTCCAAGTAACAAATAAAAATAATTCCCTGTGCATCCCAGAAAACCTCGCCATAACCTTGTTCGCTGACAAAATTGACTGTGCCTTTTTTGGAGTTGTTTCACCTGGCGCAATCCACTGTTTTAACTGAGATTTAATTTCTGGAGTGTACATATAATGTATCCAAGTTTTATCCATGGTAATAATCCGTCTCAAAAATTCACTGGGATTTTTACGCTAGAGCTCCACATTCTTAACTAAAACAGTTTCTTTTGCAACTTTTGATCGGGTGACAACAAACGCGGCACCCATCTTGCACAGACCTTGTGAAAGCCCAAAATATTACTCAAAATACTACCTGCACGTTCTTTTGATATGTTTATAGCCTCTACTATCTCAAATAACTCTAATTTTCGGTCTTCCAGTAATACGCGATGAATTTTTTCAATGATCTTTGTAGTTGTCACTTCCACTCGTCCAGAGCGAGGCTCATCACTGGTGCTCGTACGTCCCATTTTAAACTCTACAACCCCACCTTTTAATCATTAAATATGAAGGGCAGAGTCTTTCAATGTACTGTTCATTTTCTCCTTGATTTCTTTAGGCGTTAAACCTTTCAAATGGAAGTATATAATCACTGCTCGTTTTTCCAAATCCCACATTTTCATGAAAACTCTAAAGTTGTCTTGTTTAAAATGCTGTCTTTCGAAAACTAAACAAGCTAATGACCTGTAACTATGGATACAAGCTAGTCTAGATACTATGGTACCATCTAATTGGCCTAGTGGCGCCATATCTATGCGAGGCCCGGGATTTATGAGCTGACCCTCTTATGTATACATGAAACAACTGACTGTTTACAACAGGTATAAGCTTGAATTTATGACTAACATTTAGAAGAACATTTTCATTGAAATCGGTACAAAATTAAAGCTGCATTATACAAAGAATCTCCTAAAATTACGATTTAAGTCTTCCAGCGGTATCTCTATTTCTTGTTTCGGCCTCTATCTCAGAGGTTTAGCCTCAGAGTCTGAAATTATGTACTTAGCGTATTTTAAATAATAACGAATTTTGGTAGTAATCATTCCAAGAATTTATTTTTCTTAATGATATACTCTGAAGCTGATAGCTTAATTATACCACACTCTCACCTGACAAAGGTGACTCTAGATAAAAAAAGATCTGGTGTGTTCCATTCACATGACTTTCTCTAGCTATGCCTTTTATCTACAGCATGCTAATCAAGATAACATTAGAAAAACTTGTCTTATTATTTGCTTTATTGTAAGTTGAAGATAAATAATGGAATACACTAGGCCAAAGCGATAATCAAATGTTTTAAAAGCTGGTTACCATGTGGCTAAAATCCGTTTCTTTGCTTTGCCATGAGTTTGAGAAAACCAATAACAAGGATGTCTCAAAAACGGTAATCTCTACAATTAAATATATTTTACATAATTCATGTGTTTTAATGAGATCTACATATTTTGTGTATTAAGCTTTTATCTCTTAGATTTACTCTTAATGCAAAGTTCTGCAAAACTCCTCCAGAATAAAGAAATCTTCAAAGGCTCTTCCCAGAAAATTCAAAAAATATATTTTATATTTGACGTAAATATCCTTATATACAGTATTTTAAAAATCGTTAAGATCCATTTTTGAGAAAATCAAAATTTTCGAAAATATTTGCAAGTAAATGGTATTTGGGGGGGATTTCTCAAAATATTTGTATCTCGTCTAAAATACTCAAATCTTTTCTCATACGAGAGCATATGAACTACTGAACATGCAAAAAAACGAGCTTCAGTCACATAGCAACCAGATTTAAAAATATTTGACTATTGCTTTAGCCTAGTGTATTCCCTTATTTCACTTCTACTTATAAGAAAGCATATAATAAGACAGTTTCTGCTAATACGGCATGGAATATATAGAAAAATTAACTTTTTAACAATAATTTGCTACAGAGATGTAGAGAAAGTCATGTGAATGGAACACATCAAAGCGTTTAACAAAGGAATTTTATATTTAAAATGGCCCCAAAGATATACATATATTCAGCGAGGCATGGTATGGTATTTTTAGACGAAATTTAATATTTTCTGTAATTATTATAAGTGGGTAAGGACTAGAGAAGGTAAAATTTAAGCTCCGGCTTTAAAATTCTAATTTGCCAAAACGGAAGCAAAATAAAACATTATGATGACGTTGCATACTATGTAAGTACATATTTTAGAATAAAGACCATAAACTGCAACAGGTACCAAGTTTTGGTAAACGGAAATTCAAATAATAGCAACAGATTTTTCATTAAACTACAAATGGAATAAAATATGAAGCGTTATATTTTAGTACTTCAATACAAATAGAATATTAAAACCGGATTGTAACAGAATGGGCGTCAGTTTAAATAATAGAGTTATATTTAAGTGATCAAAAGGAACACGTTACATATAGATTCACCTTTGTGAAATGAATTAAATTTTATTCAAAATAATTACAAATTTCTGATGGCGATTTTTACTTTCTCCTCACGTATTATGTACATAGCCTATAGAGAAGGTATTACAATGTACCCAAAAATTAATACTGGAAATACATATTTTGGGTACCCTGAATCCAAAAAGGGAATTTTTAGGTGTGTGCCTGTGTGTGTGTGTGTGTGTGTGTTTATGGAAAGCGTAAATCAAAATCCAAAAGTCAGTTAAATACCAAACTTGTATTTAAGTTCACTATTACCTAAGGATACGACTCGAAGATCTTCAAGAAAATAGCCCCACTCCAACTACCCTTTACATGGAAACATGTGTTTGTGGGCAGCAGAGCTCAAAAATGATCATGAAAACCAAACTTGGTATTTACATGGAACTTTTTCGAAAAGTTTGATTTTCGCAAAAATAACTCCAACGATTTTGATTAAAATGCCATATATTAAATGTATTTGAATGACAAATAAAATATATATCTTGAATTTTCTGGATAAGTCTCTGAAGACTACTTTATTCTGGATAAATTTTACGAAAGTTTGCATAACTTCTAAATCGTAAGAGAGGAACAAACACTTGCTATTCAACAATGTAAAGCACGTTAAATCACACGATTTATGTTATATACATTTTTGTCGTGAAGTTGATCATTTTTTAGAAATTCCTTGTTTTTGTTTTCAGCTTTGAAAAACTTATACCTTTCTCATACAGGAATTTGTCAACTCCTGTTCATACAAACAGAGGAACTTCAATCATATAGCATTCAGTTTTTGACTATCAATTTAAGTGTGGTACTCCCTTATTTTGCTTCTACTTACAAGGAAACAAATAATAAGACTATTTCTGCTAATTACTTATCCATTAGCATGAAGTAAATAGAAGCATAAGCTTTTTAACAATAATTTGTTGCAGAAATGTAGAGAAAGTCATGTGAATGGAACTCATCAGATTTTTATTGTAAAGGACTATATACTAGACCTCTTACATATATTGCTGTATGTAGCTCTTGAAAATCAGTGCATGTTAAACTATTATGCACATTAAAGTATTAAACTTTTATTATTGTCAAAAATCCATGCCCAAAAATAACCGATCAGAAAGCTGAAGCTAAACTAATGACACGTACAGCTGTATTGGAAAACATTAGATATCTGTTACACAGGTGCAGTGATAGAAGCTGAATCTGCAATGGCTGTGTGGTCGGTCAGAGTGCCGGGCCATATCGAATTGCTGCAAACGGATACCACGCCTCAGATCCCAGGCGATTCGAACTCACTTCCCCCCGCTTTTAAAATTACCTCGTCATACGCAATGAGTCCAGGTACATTAACAAGTCTGCACTCATTGCCGCTTGACTAATGAGAAGTTACCTTTATGCTCGTTTCCTAACCTCCCAGGACCTCCTATTCCATGGCTGTTAATCATTTACGGTATTAAACCTTTATTTTGTTTAAAATCGCTGAAAACTCTGTATATGTCTGTTGCTCATATAATATTTTCTTCTACAGGTATTTATTAAATCAAATCATACTAGTATCCATGCGTTTTCTATAATTTTCATACCATTTAATTATGAATTTTGCCTCTAATGCATATTATGGGCCTCTCTTAACCTCTGTTCCCAAGATCCAATTAGTAAAATTACATTAATTTAATTATAATAATTCTTTAAAATGTCCTCATTGTTATTTTTTACTCAACGCATCCCTCACAAACCGTTCCAATATATCCCTTACAAAATAATCCAATACATCCCTCACAAACCAATCCAATACATCCCTCACAAACCGATCCAATACATCCCTCACAAACCGACCCAATACATCCCTCACAAACCGATCCAATACATCCCTCACAAACCGACCCAATACATCCCTCACAAACCGACCCAATACATCCCTCACAAACCGATCCAATACATCCCTTACAAACTAATCCAATACATCCCTCACAAACCCATCCAACATATCCATCACAAACCGATCCAAGACATCCCTCAAAAGCCGATCCAATACATCTCTCACAAACCGATCCAATACATCCCTTACAAACCGATCCAACACATCCCTTACAAACTAATCCAATATATTCCCCACAACCGATCCAATACAGCCCTCACAAACCTATCCAATACAACCCTCATAAACTTATCTAATACATCCCTCACAAACCGATCCAATACATCTCTCACAAACCAATCCAATACATCCCTCACAAACCGATACAATATGTCCCTCACAAATCTATCCAATACAACCCTCATAAACTGATCCAATACATTTCTCACAAACCGATCCAATATGTCCCTCACAGCCCAATTGAATACATGCCTCACAAACCGATTCAATACATCCCTGACAAGCCGATTCAATATGTCCCTCACAGCCCAATTGAATACATGCCTCAAAAACTGATTCAATACATCCCTGACAAACCGATTCAATACATCCCTGACAAACCGATTCAATACATCCCTGACAAAACGATTCAATACATCCCTGACACACCGATTGAATACATCCCTGACAAACCCATTCAATACATTCCTGACAAACCGATTCAATACATACCTGACAAACCGATTCAATACATCCCTGACAAACTGATTGAATACATGCCTCACAAACCGATCCAATACAACCGTAACAAACAGATCCAATGCATCCTCACAAACCTACCCAATACAACCTTCACAAATTGATACAATACATCCCTCACAAACTACATCTCTTCTTTGAGTATGGATCAACTTGAAAACGATAAGTTACGTAATATCAAATTTCACAAAATGTTTCTTGTCTGGTATCTCAGTCAATTTCTTTCCTTCTTCTTGGTCGGTTTCACCTTATTCTCCCTTTGCCATATAATTCTAAAGCAGCTACATTACTTATTTTATACCAATTTCTCTCATCATACAAGTGCTTTCAGTAGTTTTTCTTCGTATCATCGCAATAAGTAGAATGACACTTTCAACACAGAAAGAACTTCATTAAAACTCTTCCATAGTATTTGATTTTTCATGAAAGCACATAGAAGATAATATTTTCTTAGCAAAGATCCACCAACTGTGCAGTTATACATCCTGTTTCACATTTTGAGTACTACTTAATATAAAGGTTTCTAATTAAGCACTGCCTCATCAGTAATTCCGGAAGTTTTTGTTCGTCTTCTGCTGCCTCTCTAGTTCATGGGTAGGGCTACTAACTGTTCCTTCTTCACAGCGTCCCCTTCCATCTACTTTTCTGCCTTTCCGATTTTCTGTTTTCTTTAGGGGCATATCGGAAAGCTATTTTTATCAGTTTAGTTTTCTTCATCTTCCTATCATGCTCTAATCATCATCTTCTGTACCTATTCATTTTTGAGTTAGCAGATTCAATTTCTAATTCTTTCTTGATTTAATTTCTAATTCTTGTCTTCTCTTGTACATCTTTTCGTTTCCCTCAATAATTTCACTTCTTATCTTTGTATTCCACTTTATGTAGGTACCCAGCTTTCACATGCATAAAATAATCTAATAGATACCACATTGTTATATAATGTCATTCCTATTTTGGATACTATTTAATTCCGTAATATGTGTATAATATATCCGCCTTGCTTAATAGTGTGATTTAAGAATATTTGCAATTCTGTAAACCAAACCAGGTCAGCAAAATAAAATATTAGGGTAAATAGGAACATAAAGTATTTACCACTCCTATATTACTTACTAGCAATAAACTCCTATCTGGCCAAACATTTGCAATTTTTGAGAAAATAAAACTAAGGTGGAAATCATTGAGATGTATGAAGGTGGAATATCACTTGTTAAAATAAAATTTAATACGGTCAGGAATTAGCAGAAATAGTCTTATTACTTGCTTCCTTGTAGGTAGAAGCGAAATAAGGGAGTACCATAGGTTAAAGTGATATTCAAAAGCTGGTTGCTATGTGACTGAAGTTCCTTTGTATGGTCAGGAGTTAACAAATTCCTGTAAGAGAAAAGTAAATACGTTTTTCAAAGCTGAAACCAAAAACAAGGAATATCTAAAAAACGATAACTCCACGAAAAATGTATATAGCATAAATTGTGTGTTTTAACGTGCTCTATATTTTTTGTTTGGTAAGTTTTTGTCTGTTCCTTACGGTTTACCAGTTACACAAAATTTCCTAAAATTCATCCAGAATAAAGTAGTCTTCAGAGGCTATTCCCAGAAAATTCAAAATATACATATTATTTGTAAAGTATGTATCTTTAATATACGAAATTTTAATCAAAATTGTTGGAGCCATTTTTTATAAAATCAAAATTTTCGAAAATTTTTCAATGTGAAATGTAGTTGGGTGTGTGGAGATTTTCTTGAAAATCTTCGTGTGGCATCCTTGGAAGATAGTGATCCCAAATACCAAGTTTAGTATCTATCGGTCTTTTCGTTTTTGAGCTATGCTGCCCATAGACACACACACACATACACACAGACAGACAGACACACACACGGAGATTTTTCTAAAAATGCTTTTTTTGGATTCAGGTGGTCTCAAAACATGTATTTCCGGTGAAATCTCGGTATCGAATTTTTGGGTGCAATGCAATACCTGCTGTATACACTATGTACCTAGTTCGTATAGAGAAAGTAAAAAGCTTTAAAGAAATTATAGTCCTAGAAACTGATACCAGTTAATTTACCCTTTAAAACTATCTGAAAATCAAAGACAGATTTTTTGATATTATGCCTTGAAATGAAGAGATGAGCTTTTATTTTTTATTATTTTAGGTTTCTTTTAGACCATCGGGTTTTCTTGGAGTTTATCGAATCCCTGCACGTAATTTAAAAGACATATTGTGCAACATCACTGGAAAGGATGCGCTCATTGTGTCCCAGATTCTGTTCTCTGAACGAGTTGTCGCCCTCCATGGTGTAATGGTTACCATGCTAACTTCATATACCCAAGGTCCCGGCGGAGGACGATGGCGTTAATATTAGCATGACTATCTTCGGAAGAGAAGTAAAGCAGTTGGTCCCGTGTCGTAGATTTACGACACGTAAAAGAACCTCAAGCCTGAAAAAGAGGCTTCTGAGCAAAATAAATCGGCCTTTTACGTCCAGTATAGAACGGGAGTCACTGTAATTAAAGAGCATTCACAAATAAAACTTCATTTTCGTTTTCTGAACGAGTAACAATATATTTTATCCCAATGCCATTCTTATCTAGGCCTTCTCTCGCTATAGAAAGGTGAAGCCTGCGGCGAAGCAGCTCCCAACATCTTTGCACATTCTTCAGGTAGGTTGATCTTGTGGAATCTTACTTTACATAGATCTTAATTGAAGTGATCATATTGGGAAATTGCAGCAGCTCATCATAATCATCATCTTTACCATCATCACCGTGGATTAGGCAATTGCCCGTTCCGACTTCACAAAATATCAGCTCAGGCTTCCCAGAACGCTTGATAGTACCCTGCTAATAGTGGGTAATGTTTACTTTTATTTTATACTTTTAGTTCGTTTATTTCTTTACCGTTAATCATAATGAATGCGGTCCAAATCTTTACTTGACTTCTGAATACTATCTTCTCCACCTTATGAATTCTATTTTCTAATTACTTTCTCTACACGTACTATTTACATAGTGTATAGAGAAGGTATTGCACTCCACCAAAAAATTCGATACCGAGGTTTCACTGGCAATATATGTTTTAGGGTAGCCTGTATCTAGAAAAATTATTTTCAGAAAAAAGTCCATGTGTGTCCGTGCATCAGTGTGTCTGTGAACACGATAACTTAAAAACGAAAAGTCGGTAAAATACCAAACTTGGTATTTAAGTTCAGTAGTTATCTTCCAGGGATGCGACACGAAGATTTTGAGCAAACTCCTCCCATTCCAAACTACCCTTTACAGGGACCTATTTTGAAAATTTTGATTTTCTAAAAAATGGCTCTAACTATTTTGATTAAAATATTATATATTGAAATATTTACCTGATAAATAAAATGTATATCTTGAATTTTCTGGGAGTAGCCTCTGAAGAATACTTTATTGTGGTGAATTTTACGGGATTTTGCATAACTGCTAAACCGTAAGAGATGGGCAAAAACTTACCCCACAAAAAATATAGAGCACATTAAAACACACAATTTATGTTTTATACATTTTTTTCGTGGAGTTGTTCCTTTTTAAGATATCCCTTGTTTTTGTTTTCAGCTGTGAAAAACTTATGCTTTTCTCATACAGGAAGTTGTCAACTCCTGTCCATACAAACAAAAGAATTGCAGGCATAGTAACCAGCTTTTGTCTTTCACTTTAACCTATGGTACTCCCTTATTTCCCTTCTACTAACAAGGAAGCAATATTTCTGCTAATTTTTGTCTATTAGCATGACATAAATAGAAGCATAAGCTTTTTAACAATAATTTGTTGCAGAGATGTAGAGAAAGTCATTAGAATGGAACACATCAGATATTTTTTCTTTGGAACCCAGGTTTCACAGTCATACAATATTGCGGGGATTCTACAATTCAAAAATTACTTGTTTTGGTTGGTTCCTTTTAGTACATCCAACTTATTTTTATGAAGCTGACGCAAGAGGGTCTTATGGAAGCTTTACGAGCGCCTCGCAAGCCAAGGATGGTAGCAGGCTTACTACCTGTGAGCATGTATTCAAGCTTCTTTATCACGATTTTTACCACAACGAATGGAGAGTTGGGAGCATGTTGGACGCTACTGGCAGGCTCGGAAGACGTGAATGTGATAGGTACTATTCTACTTAAGGCGAGGCATCTGAGAAGGCTGAAAATAGGGAAGGGGGGTGAGGCGACAAGAAGAGATAGACGTGATTATAACGTTTTATATATATTTTATGTCATCCTTTACGGTCATTGTTTTGTTGTGATGTTAGTATTTTGTGTATATATTTCTCTTAAGTGTATTTGTCAACTATAATCGGTTACATTAATACAGAGAATGCGGTTTGTTCTGTGTTGTAAATTTAAGTTGCTGTATGTGCATATCTTTGACATTTTTTTCGTCTTCACTCGTTTCATTTTTACTTTCTCTACACGTACTATGCACATAGTGCATAGAGAAGGTATTGTAATGAACTCAAAAA
Organism: Hymenopus coronatus; assembly: GCA_030762935.1. NCBI lineage: Eukaryota > Metazoa > Arthropoda > Insecta > Mantodea > Hymenopodidae > Hymenopus > Hymenopus coronatus. The sequence continues at coordinate 53,327,199 of CM060892.1, read as the reverse complement.
TTCGAAACAGAGATTTCATATATGTTTTGAGACCCCCTGAACATAAAAAAATAGAAAAATGTCCATGTGCGTATGTGTCTCTGTGTCTGTCCGTCTGTCAGTAATTTGTGTGTGTGTGTCTGTGTGTGTGTGTGTGTGTGTGTGTGTGTGTGTGTGTGTGTGGTTTCTATCTGTGGGTAGGAGAACTCAAAAACGAAAAGTGCGTTAAATACCTAACTTGGTACTTACGGATGCAACACGAAGATTTTCAAGAAAATCTCCCCATCCCCAACTACCTTTTGTATGAAAAAAATGTTGAAATTTTTTATTTTCTCAAAAATAGCTATAACGAATTTGATTAAAATATATTATATTAAATATATTTATATAAAAAATAAATATGTATTTTCTGGGAATAGCCTCTAAAGACACCTTTATTCTGGATGAACTTTGCGGTAACTTACATAACTGGTAAACCGTAAGAGGTAGACAAAAAGTTACTCCACAAAAAATGTTGAGCTCGTTAAAACACACAATTTATGTTATACGCATTTTTCGTGGAGTTGACCGCTTTTGAGATATTCCTTGTTATTGGTTACAGTTTTCTCATACGAGAATTTGTCAACTTCTGGTCATACAAAGGAACTTCAATCACATAGCAACCAGCTTTTAAAAGATTTTACTGTAGTTCTAGCCTGTGGTACTCCCTAGTTTCCCTTCCATTTACAAGGAATCAAGTAACAAGGAATTTCTGCTAATTTTTTTCCCGATTAGCATGAAGTAAATAGAAGAATAAGCTTTTTAATAATAATTTATTACAGAGATGTAGAGAAAGGCATGTGAAAGGAACACATTAGATTTTTTTTTGCGGACTCGTGCGATTGCTGAAGATCAATGTATACATAGCGGTATTTCAATAAATACACTTATTCATTCTTCCAGGCTGTTCTGGGTACCCACCCCCTCGGAGAGGGTTTCTTCTACCACTCTTCAAGCCTTGAAAGTTTAGCTTATTGCTTGCCGCCCTCTTCGCCTTTGAAGACTTTCTTGTAACGAAGAAGTGGTCACCCAATATGAGAGCAGACGGCATTCCCTCGTTTTGGTATTCTTAGTTCTCACCATCTCTTACAAACGAGCAAAATGAACCAAAGTCAACCTTACCCAGCAAGATCGTCTGGAATATCGGATAGTAACGACCCCCACCATTAAGGTAAATAGTCCGTCGGGGGAGGCATGTTTAATGCAACTACTTTCCTTATTCCTTATGTATTATATCTCAGGAATGAGGAGAAAAGAATGTTGCATTCACCTACTACCACTTTCCTAGCTTTTCTTCATCCTGGATAGGTTCATGTTCTTACCTAATCCATACTTGCTGAAGTTTTGACAGTACGTGAAATGATTCCAACCATGGGCTCTAGACCGATATAGGATATCTTAGTATTCTTTTTCCCGTTTGATTAGATCTTTCAATTGCATAACAATCCCGAGGCTCTGGAACCCATTTGAGCCTGTTTTAAGTGAACAACAATCAAGTAATTTTCAAACCAGTTTTAAAAAAAAATCAGTAAAGAATATCTTCTAATCAAGACCTCTTAGGGTATCGCTATAAAGAACAAACATTTCTGCCTGAAAAAAACTGAGCAATGTTGTTCAGCATAATAATAATAATAATAATTGTTTCTCTTTCTCTATACATTACTTACACAGAACTACAGAAAAAGTTAAAATAGTATGACCAAAGCAGACTCGCCATTTGAAGCCATGGAAGCTGCTGTATGGGAAATCCTGAAAACACTTCCCAAGATTAAGGGTTGTGTCAGAGGTGGATAACCTCTACGGTTAAAAACACGACGTCGTGTACTTTCGGACAAATGTTTAAGAAAGGTAAAAGATTTACTAGAAAGAGTCATATAAGAAACCATATTATTAGAGAATAGCTACATATTTATAATAATTGAGAATTTAAAAAACATAAAAATATTCAAAGGAAAAAAAAATCACAGTGTGTTTAAATATAAAATAATGGAATGGAATGTTATCAATGTTTCTATTTAACTAACTTTATAAAACAATAACTACAATGAGAAATATATTTAGAAGAAAATGGAAATGGTGTCTCATTTATGGACGCTCTTTAACTTCAGTGGTTCTCAACGTCCATTCAATACTGAAAGACCGCTTAATTCTGCTCAAGGACCTTTTTTATTAGGCTTCAGGCACAGGACCAACGGCTTTACTTCCCTTCCCTTCCGAAGGAAGCCATACCAAGGATTTTTGCACCCAAAGAAATCCACCGGCCTCAGTCGGGCTTGATCTCGCGACCTTGGTTATATGAAGTTAGCATGGTAACCTTTTCACCACGGAGGGCGACAATAGACCTAAAAGACATAAAAAAAAAGAGTAAACATGAACATTTTTGAGGATGGTACGGTGCGAAAATTTAAAAGCAAAAATGACTTATTTTCTTTATTTTTTTTAGTGGTGTTTAAAGGCCTTACTGTAGGGTCCTTCAAAAAGGGCGTTAGTTTTGAATCGGAGAGTATATAATTGTCGGTTGTCTGCATTGTTACATATCTTTCTGATTGTTGCTTAATCTGAATTTCTTGTACTTCTTGATTGTGGATGGAGCAATTTACTGTTGTGCAACTTGTATTGTCTGCATTGTTGCATATCTTTCTGATTGTTGTTTCAGCCTGAATTTCTTGTACTTCTTGATTGTGGATGGAGCAATTTACTGTTGTGCAACTTGTATTGTCTGCATTGTTGCATATCTTTCTGATTGTTGTTTCAGCCTGAATTTCTTGTACTTCTTGATTGTGGATGGAGCAATTTACTGTTGTGCAACTTGTATTGTCTGCATTGTTGCAAATCTTTCTGATTCTTGCTTCAGTCTGAATTTCTTGTATTTCTCTTGTGGATGGAGCAATTTACTGTTGTGCAACTTGTATTGTCTGCATTGTTGTAAATCTTTCTGATTGTTGCTTCAGTCTGAATTTCTTGTACTTCTTTTGTGGATGGAGCAATTTACTGTTGTGCAACTTGTGTTGTCTGCATTGTTGTAAATCTTTCTGATTGTTGCTTCAGTCTGAATTTCTTGTATTTCTCTTGTGGATGGAGCAATTTACTGTTGTGCAACTTGTATTGTCTGCATTGTTGCATATCTTTCTGATTGTTGTTTCAGCCTGAATTTCTTGTACTTCTTGATTGTGGATGGAGCAATTTACTGTTGTGCAACTTGTATTGTCTGCATTGTTGCAAATCTTTCTGATTCTTGCTTCAGTCTGAATTTCTTGTATTTCTCTTGTGGATGGAGCAATTTACTGTTGTGCAACTTGTATTGTCTGCATTGTTGCTTCAGCCTGAATTTCTTGTACTTCTTCATTGTGGTTGGAACAGTTTACTATTGCGCAAGCTGTGCTGCCTGCATATCGTTCTGATTGTTGCTTCAGTCCGAATTTCTTGTACTTCTTCATCGTAGTTGGAGCAGTTTATGTTGCCGCAACTTATGCTAATAATAAACACAGAAAGTCTGCAGCAATTGCCAGACGTCTTCGTGTGCTTCTGGAACGTAATAAAGCACCGAATAAATCAATAGTTTAAAAATGTATACAAAGCTCAAGAAGTTTTGAGCGTTCTCCGCTACGGTCGGTAGACACCCATGATACATGAAATAAATTAAAAAGTAGGAAAGAAACGTTCTAGGATATGCACCTCTCGGTATTTTTCAGTATTAAATGAAAAAAAAAGAGTCATGCCTTGAGTAAGCCTGCCATTTGTCTCCTAAATAACGGGACAGTCCTACTTTTCTGTTTGTGTCCAGTATTTTCTTGACACCGATTAGGAAAATTAAAAACCTAATTACAAATGTTGCCATTTCTTGAGAGAAATGCTGAGTCGGCGCTTATCTAACTTATTGGTGACGCTGTTTATCGCGTTCAGACGAAGTTTTCCCAGTCTAGTGTTGTCAGTTGATGTGCTGTTGTTGTTTGCGTGAACTTAAGCTATTATGCCTAAACAGAAATTTAAAGGGAAATTATTCTTTCCACAAAGTTTAATTACAAGTTCACTTTAAAATTTGCAATACATGTTCGATTGCACATGGTGGGAAATCGGATATTGAAGCGTAATTATTCAATATGTTTCCATCATTGTAATGTTATGCTAGTACCATCATCATCATGTCTTCAAGGTTTAAGAGAATTCTCCTGTTCTGGCCTCAAATTTCTTCCCATCTTTTTACTGGTCTTCCTAATGTTCTACAGTCTTAAGGTTTATATTTTTATAACTGTAATGGAATGCGAGAGTTATTCATTCTGTGTAAATGGCTTTTCCATTTTTCTCTATTTATTGTATCCTTTCTTTTAACGAAAACATGTCTAATTCTCTCCCTATGTCTTCTAACATGATCATGTCTGGTACATCCTTTTACTGCTCGGAGATATTTCATTTTTGCCGCTTGTATTTGGTTTCAATTTTTCTTTTTAATTGTCCATGTCTCCGAACCATATAGTAAAACCGGAACAACCATTGTCTTATAGAATTTCAGATTTGTATCCTTTCGAGTTTTTCTTTTCAAGGTACATAAATATATTGGAACTTACTCACTTTATTATTTATTTTTTCATTATTTGTTTTCAAGGTTACATTATAGCCCAAGTAACTAAACTTTCCCATCTGTTCTAGCACTTTACTATTTAACACTATCTTCGAGCTTTTTATTTGTTTTCCTATAAATGCCATATTGATTTTCTACTGATATACTTAAACCATAATTCTAGATTAATTTTTTAACTTGTACATACTTATTTGCCTTTTATTCTCTCTGTTTTGTATAAACATCATATCATCTGCAAAGAATAGCATATTTAACGCATTTATTCCGAATGATATTTCATCTTTTAATTTTCTAAGAATGTCGTCCACGTAGATAAACTACATTCTTGTCTTAAACCATTCTTATCATATCTTGTGATTATCGTTCATTTCCTAAAATTATTTTTATTTTTGTTTCTTGATAAAATTCTATTCCTGAGTACATGTATCAGTTGTTTTGGATATCCTTTATTGTGTAATATTTTCCAGAGTCTAGTCCTGCTTACCTTATCAAAAGCTTTTTCTAAATCTGCAAATCTATTCAGAAAATATTGATTTGTTGATCACAACCTTTTCTGACACCCCGTATTTTAATGAAATAAAAAATGGTTGGTTGGTTCACCTAGCGGAATCCACTGTTATGACTGTGATTTACTTTCTGGAGCGTCAAGTTTCATCCATGGTAATAAGCCGTCTCAAAAATTTACTGGACTATTACGTTAAAGCTCCACATTTTTAACATAAACAGTTTTTCTTTGCAACTTTTGATCAGGTATCAACAGACGCGGCACCCATCTTGCACAGACTTTGTGAAATCCCAAAACATTATTTAAAATATTACCTGCACGTTCTTTTGATATGCTTACAGCCTCTGCTATCTTAAACAACCTTAATCTGCAGTCTTCCAGTACTAAACGATACATTTTTTTCAATGATATCTGGAGTTGTCACGTCTTGTCCAGAGCGAAACTCATCACTATTGCTCGTACGTCCCATTTTAAACTCTGCAACCCACCTTTTAATCATTGAATATGAAAGGGAAGAGTCTTTCAATGTACTGTCCATTTCCTCTTTGATTTATTTAGGCATTAAGCCTTTCAAATGGAAATATTTAATCACTGCTCGTTTTCCAAATCCTTCATTTTCGTGAAAAGTCTAAAGTTGTCTTGTTTAAAATGTTGTCATTTGAAAACTAAACAAGCTCGTATCTATGGATACACATTAGTCTAGAGTTAAATTGTACGATGCTACCGTCTAACTGGCCTAGTGACGTCATATCTGGGTGAGGCCCGGGACTTATCAACCGACCCTCGTATAATGAAGACGTAGCCGCACGCATGCTACAGGAGTTACTTAATTATGTAATTGTATATGGAGGATATACGTGGAAACTTCTAATCCTCTCTTTAAAGCAATTCGTGAAGTCAGGGTTTATGTACAAACTTGCCAGTTTTTTAAATGTCTTCAATGTATTTAATTGGTTATATAACACATTTTTTTAAAAAAGTGCATTATAAATAAATAATGTAATTTTAAGTGTTCAAATTAATATTTCCAAATTTGAGATACATGCCCTTTATATTTTTTTTCTTTTTCTAGCATGTATGTACAATATATTTAGTAGGTAAATAAGGTATTTTATTCCACTCAAAATTCCGATAAGAGAATTCACTGGAAATACTCATTTTAGTATCCCCTGTGTCCATAAGGAGTTTTTTTTTTTTTTTGGAAAAAGATTCTAAGTCGTCTGTTTGCGTAGTAAACGAAAGGTCCGTTAAATTTCAAACTTGGTTTTTAATTTTAGTATCTCCCAAGGATGCAACACGAAGATTTTCAAGTAACTCTCTCACCTCAAAATACCCTTAAATGGAAAAAAAAAAAAAATCAGAACTTTACTTTTTTCAAAAATGGCTCTAACGACTTTGATTAGAATAGTGTATGTTAAAGATATTTACATGAAAAATAAAATATATATCTGGAATTTTCTGAGAATGGGCCCCGAAGACCTCTTTATTCTGGATGCATCTTGATGAATTTTGTATAATTGATAAAGCGCACGAGATAGACAAAAACGTACTGCACAATAAATGAAATTCTCGTTAAAGCACATATATTTTATGTAATATACATTTTGTCGTAGATTTGACCGTTTTTGATATATTCCTTGATATTCAGTGAAGTTTTAAAACACTTGAACTTTTCTCATACGGGAATTTGTCAGCTCCTGGCAATGCAAAGAAACGGATTTCAACCACAATGCAACCAGTGTTTAAAATTTTTGGCTATCGCTTTAACATAGTGTATTCCTTTATTTCCCTTCTGCTTAAAAGAAAGCAAGCAATAAAAGCATTTATGCTAATGTTTATGTCGATTAGCATATTAGTTAGAAGAATAAGCTTCTTAATAGAAATGTGTTACAAAGTGCGCGTCCATGTGCATATTAACACGAAAACTAAAAATCTGATGTGGAACACTCACATGACTTTCTCTAGCTGCACTACAAACAAACGTTTTACGAAAGATAATTCTTCTTTCAACACCACGCTAATCGAAATAAATATTAGCAGAATTTTATTACTAGTTCCTCATAAGTAGAATGGAACTAACGGAATGCACTAGGCTAAAGTGATAGTCAAATGTTTTAAAAACCATTCTTATGCGATTGTCGTTGCAAATCGCTTCTTTGCTTGGCCAGGAGTAGAACAAAAGAAAAACGGACACTTCCGTCTCAGAAAAGTATAAGTACTTCACAATTTAAACTAATAACAAGGAATATCTCTAAAACGGTAAGCTCCACGAAAAAGAATATATATGACATAACTTGTGTATTTTAACAAGACAGTTTTTGTATAGTAAGTTTTTGTGTACTTCTTACGCTTTACTAGTTAGGCCAAATTAAGCAAAATTCATCCAGATTAAAATGGTTTTTTGAAGCTACTCCCAGAAAACTCAAGATATACATTTTATTTGTGATAGAAATGGCTTTAATCTGCGGTATTTTAATCAAAATCGTTAGGGCCATTTTTAAGAAAAACAAAATTTTCGAAAAATGTCCCATGTAAAGGGTAGTTAGGGGTGGGGGATTTTCTTGAACTTGGATAACAAGTTTGGTATTTAACCGTCTTTTCGTTTTTGAGCTATACTGTCCACACACACACAGAACTGTTTCTGAAAATGCTCTTTTTGGATTCAGGGGGTCTTAAAACATGTATTTCCGATGAAATCTCGACATCGAATTTTTGGGTGGACTAGAATACTTCCCTATCCCTATGTACTTTGTACATACGGGGCTAGAGAAAGTAAAAAGAAGTCGCTGGCAAACTAGATACTAAAGTACAGTATGTTTCAAGGTTGTGACACGAAGATTGGGAAGAATTACGAATTTCCCTTTACATAGAAAAACATTCTAAAATTTTGAATTTTTTTAAAAATGGAATAATTGTTCATACAAGTTTGCTTAAGCTGCTGTATATTAGAGATGCTTACATGACAAATAAATGTATTATCTTGAATTTTCTGAGAATAGTCTCTGAATCCGATTCATTCTGGATGGCTTTTGCATAACTGTTAAATCATAAGCGATAGAGGAAAATTAGCATAGAATGTAGATTTCGTCAAAAACATTTTTTATAGAGTTAACAATTCCGAGATATTCTTTGTTACTGGTTTCGATGTTAAAATACTTAAACGTTCCTAAAGCAAAAAGTCATCTATGTTCCTTTTGTTTTACTCCTGGCCTTGTAAATAGAACCGAATTTGAAAGTCAATCGCATAGTGACAGCTTTTAGAACATTTGACTTTCGCTTTAGTGTAGTGTTTTCCCTTATTTTCTTCGACTTATAAGGAAATAAGAAATTAAATAACAGAAATATGGCCTCTTTGTAGTGCGGGTATAGCGCATCTTCCATACACTCAATAGATCCCGTGTTCAAATCTTGCTTATCCTGACTTACCTGGGAAAGATTTTATCGGGGTTTTCCTTTATCTTTAGAAGACGAATGTCGAGTAATTGAACATCATTTCAGCATCATTTCGCTTTCTTTTCTCGTCTCAAATAGTTTTTTTGCAGAACGGGTAGAGAAAGTAATGTGAATAGAAAATATAATATTTTTCATGAGCGTTACTTTAAGTTTTTCTAAACTGAATTAAAAGGCACAGGCCGCTTGAATTAAATTCTGCATTATTAGCAATTTTAAAGTCTGTCGTTTTGGGTATGTAATGAAAATAATATATTATGAAGAAGTTTGATTGCCAATAAATGTGTTTGTCCTGGTGCATAGAGTACAAACTTACAATAATGAAGCAGAAAATAGAACGATTTTAAATCAGGCACAGCCCCGGAAAAGCTCTGTAAATACGAATTAAAATGATTTTATGTTTGTAAAAAGTTCTAAGCTATAAAACGAAATCCACATTCTATAAAAGTTGCTAATAGGTTTGCCACAATTGGCAGAGCCACTAAAGCAGGCATAAATAGTCCGAATGTGACTTTATAGAAATACGGTAATTACGTGGATCACTGCTCACTGATGTTGTAATAATAGCATGTATTTATTGCATTCAGATTCTAAAATATTGCACTGCATGGCTCATTGGCGTATACGTTTAATTGCAGTTCATACAATATGGATAAAAATATCAAGAATATAGTATGAACTATTAATATGCTCATTATGTCTTAAATTCTAATGAAATATGTTTTCTAGTACCGTTCACAGTATATGTTTTCAGTAAACTACATATGTAATCAGTACAAATAATAATAGTAATAATAACACAAAGAGACCCTTCTAGTTACTTTTATTAACTGCAAGTTTCTGCTATTTCAAACAATTTAGTTGCATTTTTCACAGATATGTGGTTTTCACCAATTTTCATTGAAAGTTCACTAAGTTTTTTTGAATTAGCGTAATTTTCAATGTCATTTTAATTTTCTTCGCAATATTGCGGCGTATTGAAGTACACGAAGCAGCCTCACGTTTGGTAGTCGAACACAAAATATCTTTCTCTCTCCCAGTAGCAGCGCTCACAGTACGTTATAATTGTCAGCATGGCCTCACTCGGAGAACTAACTGAATTACCAGCACTTTTATGTCACACTAGAAGCGCATTCATAGCTCACTCGCTTATATAACCGCTGGAATTTTACGCAGAGTTCTAGAATGTTCAGAAAGCGGGGAGAAAGAACCTTTGTTATCTCCCGATAAGTCTTCTGGTGTTTGCGCTGGATGAGAGCGCTATCCCGTTTGCTTATCTCTTCACTGATTGGTCTTTCGGCGGTAACCTCAAGACAAGCTTTGGCTATAGCGCTGTGTCTCAATATATAATATAATTGTAATATAAAGTTTATTTGCACAATTCTATATACTTATAAATTTCTTTAAATAATATTTTGGTCACGTATAAAATGCCAACATGACGAACATTTGAAAATTTGAACCTTGTTTCTCAAACAAAGTTCAGTTTCATCTTTCATAAGCAGAAGGTTGAAAATAGTAATTGGGGAGTTTTTTTAATTTCGTCCCTAGTACAAAATTTTCCCTTACATCTAAAGCATATCTCCAAATTGCATTAAACGGTGCCAATTTCTTCATAAGGGGTTGAAAATAAAATATGTTTGTATGTTTGACATCTTATAACTTTCGCCAAGTTCAACTTGAATTATTTGTACGATTGCAAAACAGTAATTTTTGTCCATAAAGAGTTTAACATAAAATGAGGGAGATTTTATAAGTTTCGGAGTATTACATAATTTAAAATAAGAATTATCTAGGTGATTTTTGGAAATTATACCATAACCTAAAATGTATGCCGGTTTCTGACTATAAGTGTATTTGTTTAGCCCAGATACTTTAGGGTGAAATAGTTCAGATTTCAAAATAAGCGGTTGAAAGTATCACAGGGGTAGTTTTAGAAATTTTTAAGGTGGCTTACAGATTTTATTGGATTCTGTAATATAAGCGTAGAAAGTTTGTGACAAGTTTAGAATGTTTATTTATATGTAAGTCGTTTAAAAAAGAATTTGAAAGCTGAATGGTCTGTAATTGTTGCCAGATTCTTAAATGAAAACATGAATTTTTTTTTTCAAAAATTATACAAATAATTCTCCTTGAAAATTTTCAGTCAAATTCTATATATATAATTATATATAAATATGACATTAAAATATAAAAAAATGCGATCAATATAATGGCGTCATTCGGTTGTAAAATTTACGAAACATTTTGTATATACATTATAAAAAAGGTAATGGTTTAATTGTTTTTTTCACACAAGCAGTGTGTAGAACAGGAGTTGGATAGGTAGAATCAGACTGAAAAATTCAAAGCCATAGCCTGGATTTGAACCACGGAAGAGCAACCGGCTAGAGACCGGGAGATCCATGGTTCAAATCACGGCTATGGCATTGAATTTTTCAATCTGATTCTACCTATCCAATTATAAAAAAGGTTGTTTTTTTTTTTCGTCTACTCTTATGGATATTTTTGTTCCAGTGAGTTATTCGTTAAGGTTAAAACCAAAATCACAGAACTTTAGTATATTTCTCTCTCTTTTTAAGCCAGTTGGTACTTTAGTCGGCAATTGGACAAAATGGCAATAAAATGAGCTCGGATTCCACAGAGCTTAGAAATTATAGGCGCTAGTCGGCTCAGAATAAATCTCTGAAAAAAATCCTTAATTAATTTGACTAATCGAGATTTTTTATAAGACAAAGGTGGGTGTTTTCATGTTGTGTGTGTGCTTGTTTGTTTGTGTGTGTTACAGCTGCATTAAAAACGAAAAGTCGTATGAATACACATTTTTATTTAATACAGCACATCTCAAGATTTACACGAATTTCCCTCCTCTCCATACTACCCATTAAATGTAAAAATTTGGTTATCTTCATTTTCCAAAACTTCGCTCAAACGAATTCTCTAAAATATTATATCTTAGAGATGTTGACATGAACAATAAGTTGTGTAGCTAGAATTTGCAATAAATAGTCTGTTAAGTTCCTTTCATTAAAATGTATTTTATATATAAATGGGAAATCAAGTCGAATAGAAATTGTACTTTCTCATAAAATAAGAATGAATAAAACAACTGCAATAAATGATTGGTTGGTGAGAGGTGATTTGGATTGGTTGATGACTCCAATAAAATCGTCTTAGCTACTACATTTTACCAATCATTTTCTTATGAATGTATTATATTAATATATAATACAGGGACAAAATTACCATAGGAAGAACGTGGAGCTTAATAGAAAACGTAATTTGAGTCAAGTAACTTTTTTTCCCTACCATGTACAAGTACATCTCCGGTAGAGATAATATTGTATTCGATCCAAAAAATGTAATACCAAAATTTTACCAGGAGTATATGTTTTGAGACTGCATAACTATAAAAAAAAAATAGAAAAAGGTTCAGGTCGTGCACATCTATGTGTGTGCGTAAACAGTATAGTTAAAAGACCAAAACTCCGTTAAATACCAAACCTGATATTTAAGTTTTGCATCTCTCACAGATGCGACACAAAGGTATTTTAGAAAATCCCGCCATCTCAACAACCCTTTTCATAGAACATTTTTCTAAAATTATAGCTCTAACACTTTTGATTAAAATACCATATATTCAAAATATGTTTATCAAATAAAATGTTTATCTTGAACTTTCTGCAAACAGCCCCTGAAATCTTCTTCATTCTGGATGACTTTTGCATAACTGGTAAACCGTGAGTTATAGAGAATGTAGTGCAAAATGTTGACTTTCAAAGATTCAAAATTTATGCCAAAAGCATTTTTTGGAGCTAACAGTTGCAGATATATTCGAGATGGTTCGTTTAAATGTTTCAATACCTAGCTTTTCTCAAATGGAAAGCCGTTTTTCTTTCTGCGGAATTTCAAAGCCCTCACAGAGCGACCAGGCAAACTATAGACTATCGCTATAAATTACTTTACTGCCTTAACTCCGCTGTATCTAGAATGAAATATGTAATACAGACATTCTTCAGATACTGATCTGGATTAACGCAAAGTAGATAAAGTAGAATTTTTAAGATGAATTTGCTAAACAGTCGTAGAGGAAGTCATATGAAAGTATTTTCATGACAAAATGTATATCTTGAATTTTCTGGGAATAGCTTCTGAAGTCCTCTTTATTCTGGATAAATTTTGCTTAGTTTTGTATAATTAGTAAACCGTAAGAGATAGACAAAACATTACTACAAAAAAGTATATATAATTAATCATTTTCGAGATATTCCTTGTTATTGTTTTCAATTTTACGAGGGTCGGCTGATAAGTCCCGGGTCTCACACAGTTTGACGGTAGCATCGTATAGTTTAACTCTAGACTAGCTTGTATCCATATTTACAGGTATATAGCTTGTTTAGTTTTCGAATGACAGCATTTTAAACAAGACAACTTTAGAGTTTTCACGAAAATGGAGAATTTGGAAAAAAGAGCAGTGACTAGATACTTCCAATTGAAAGGCTTAACGCCTAAAGAAATCAAGGAGGAAATGGACAGTGCATTGAAAGAACCTGCCCCTTCATATTCAATGATTAAAAGGTGGGTTGCAGAGTTTAAAATGGGACGTACGAGCACTAGTGATGAGCCTCACTCTGGTCGCCCTGTAGAAGTGACAACTCCAGAGATCATTGAAAAAAGTCATCGTTTAATACCGAGTAAAATTATTTGAGATGGCAGAGGCTATAAACATATCAAAAGAACGTGCAGGTAATGTTTTGGGCTGTCGCAAGGGTGCCGCGTTTGTTGACGCCTGATCAAAAGAAGAAAAACTGTTTCTGTTAAGAATGTGGAGCTCTACCGTAATTTTCCAGTGAATTTTTGAGACGACTTATTACCATGGATGAATCTTAGATACATCACTACACTCCAGAAAGTAAATCACAGTCAAAACACTGGATTGCGCCAGGTGAACCAACTCCAAAAAAGGCAAAGTCAATTTTATCAGCTAAGAAGTTTATGGCGAGTGTTTTCTGGGATGCACAGGGAATTATTTTATTGATTACGTAGACGTATCCCTGGTGACTACTACGCAAGCTTACTGCAACGTTTGAGTGATGAGGTGAAAAGAAAAACACCTCATTGGGGGAAAAAAATTGTTTCATCACGACAATGCTCTGGCCCATTGTTCAGTCATTGTTATGGGAAAAATGTGCGAATTAAAGATGGAATTGCTTGAACATCCACCCTGTTCGCCAGATCTAGCAACCAGTGACTACCACCTATTCCCAAACCTCAAAAACTTTCTTGGAGGGCTAAGATTTCACAGCAACGAGGATTTCATTGATGTGGTAAACAGCTATTTCGAGGACCTTAATAAATCGCACTACAGAGATGGTTCAATTAAATTAGAACACCAATATGCCTTTCTGGAGATTATGGTGAGAGATAAAGCAAAAAAAAAAAAAAAATTAAATGCTGTTTTCATTGAGAAGTCGGGACTTATCACCCGACGCTTGTAAAATACTTTCACTTTTCTTAGAAAGTAAGTTGCCCATTTTTCTTTTGTTAAATTTATGGCCAAACAATGAAATGAATTTAAATGACAATGGCATAGCGATAGCTTCTAAAACATTTTATCATCGATATAGCATAGTGTACATCCTTATTTCCTTTCTATTTATAATGCTTCTGTTAAAGCTTATTTTCGATTACTATAAATAAAATAACGTTTTTGTAAAAACTTTTGTTTGAAGAACAGGTAGAGAAAGTCATGTGAGTGTAACATAAGACTTTTCAATAGGGAATTCCTGTCCAGAGATGTGAATGTATGTTGTAGACCTTGTGAGGCACGTTGATAGGTGTGCGTTTGACATTTCATTACACTGACAAGATTAATTCATAACCCTGCATTATTATGGCCTTAGAATTTATTTTTCACATTTTTAGCTGGTTTTTATTCCAGAGATACAATTTTCAAGGTAATTTCTTTAAAAAGTGATCATATATTCATATATTTTAAACCCATTTTGTAGTCGCAAATTATATAGTGATTTAAACTATTCAAATGCAAAGAGTATTCGGCATTCACAGAGATCCGCAAAGCTAAATAAGTCCAGATTTTGGCCCAATATTTCAGTTACTGCTTGATTTGTGAAATACGTTTCCCTCTAATGTTACAAGGGTAGCGTACAGAATAATCTCCATTGGTATAGAAATAGAAAATAATCAAGCGGTGAAGGATCAGGTAAACGTGGTGGCCATTGCACGGTCCCTCTCCACTGATGCATTAGGAGCCGAACTTTGGTTTATGGCGTTTGTATTCCCTGCATAGGAAAGTTAAGATACGGCTCGGCCATCCATGTTACTCTAAGTATTAAAGAGTACATAACCTCATTAGCGTGCCAAAAATATACTCATGTAATCTCGCCCGCTCAACAACATCCAAACCAGGTATTTCTGGATATGGGTTCCGTCTTGAAAAATCTTATGTGTTGCACTAACGAGACCTCTACATGTTCAGCAAACGATTCCCACATTTATTTGTTTATTTGTATCTTGTTAATCGAGATAAACATTAGCAGAAATCGTCTTATTACTTGCTTTCTTGTAAGTAGGAGGGAAATAAGGGAATACAATAGGCTAAACCGACAGTCAAATGTTTTAAAAACTATAAAAATACTATTTTCATTGAAATTCGCTTCTTTGCACGATCAGGAGTAAAATAAATGAAACACGGAGGACTTCTTATTTGAGTAAAAGTGTACGTATTTTAAAATTGAGACCAATAACAAGGAATATCTCGTCCAAACCAATTAAAAGTAATAAGATACAGAATTATTACATTCACAATACTTTATCCACCCATTCTTCAACAAACTTATTCAAAAGCTTATTCTTCCCTTTGCGTTTACTTCCATTGTTCTAGAATAATCTATTCTACTTCATACTATTCAGAATAAGTATTTGTAGAAGCAAATTAATTATATATTTCCTTTCGTACAGTGGGAATAAAGAAATACAGGAGACTTAAAAATAGTCAAATCCTTAATCGCTATGTGATAGCTTTGAAATTTCGTTTTCTCTACATGACCAAGACAACAATGCAAATTTGTAGGAAAATGTCATTAGAAAAATCAAACTTGTAATAACGCATATATCGGAAATAGTAATTTTTCCAAGAAATAGTATTTCACAAAAATATTTAGTTTAACGAGATACACAATTTTTTAGTTACCTCTCAAGCTTTATCGGTTATACCAAGAAGATTTCAGAGACTATTCCCAGAAAGTTAAAGATATATATTCTATTTTTCAGGTAAATATACTTAAATATAGTATTTTACTAAAATATCTTAAAGTTAATTTTGAAAAAAATAAACAACTTCAGTAATGTTTCCATTGAAATGGTAGTTTGAGCTGGGGAATTACCTACATCTTCCTGCCACAAACTTAGAAGGTTTCTGTTTCAAATACCAACTTTTCCTTTGAGTTATTCTCTTCACAGATCCCTTCACGCATACGCACATAATTTATGTTATACATATGCTTTTTAATGTTCATGGTTCCCAAAACATGTATTCTCGATGAAATCTCGACATCAAACTATAGGGTGGAGTAGAATACCTCTATTATCCTCAATAAAAATGAAAAGTGTTTAGATAATCATCGTTCTATCAATTCATTGCACGTAGGAAGTTTGAAAGCTGAATCAGTCTTTAAGCGTTCAAATACCACTCTCAGAATTCCAACAATGCCCTTTATGTCATAATATGCCATAGTTAATGGAAACTGAGATTTTCAACACCTCATACTCAGTAAAATCATATTCAGCATCTACGATTTTCTGTATCAGAACATTATTAGCTATTCAGATGTGCCATGGTAAAATCATATGCACTCCCTATAATAACATTTCTGATAAAAGCTACTTTTTATACACTTCTATGTTGGATATGTTCAAAGAGTTGAAAATTCTTGTCTTGAAGCGTTTTACTTTATAAATTCTTAACTTGAAGATAAATGATTTCCAAAGAAAAGAGCCAAAAATAATAAATCTCTTATTGTTTAAATGGTTGTATAAATACAGAGCATCTGTAATTATTATTATCTTCGTCGAAAAAATATATACTTCTTTAAAGTTTGGTTGTCTAATGTTTTAAAATTTCTATTACACCTAAATAAAGCTAGTATTAAAAAGTAATTTTGTATCTATATTGTAACAACTGTACTGTAAAAATCAATAAATAATGACGAAGAGAGAAATTCTTTTTAAATTATTTTATTTTAATCCCTGGTAAACTATAATTACTTTTGGTATTTTTAGTAATACATTTTCCCTAAAGTTTAACCTAATCTCATTATAAATCAGTTATAAAGGAAATGACTAATAGCCTAGAATATATAGAATATGTCAATAATAGAGTTATAATTAATATAACTATTGGAACTCAAAATTCAACTATATACTTCGATTCTTTGCTTTACTGTGAATTTCACGGATATACGAGAAGCATCCAGAAAAAGAGCGACTATTTGGCATAACCAAACAATAACAAAAGTTATCTACACAAAACTTTATTTACAAAGGAACAGTGCTTTACTCTATTTTTCGACGTAATTGCCATTAATATCAAGGTATTTATTGCCACGTGCTACCGGTTTTTCAATGCAGATGCTATGCTCTTCAAACGCTAAAATTCTGAGCCAAGATGTGAAGCATGAGATCCTCTTCTCATTCGCGCTAAATTTAAACTAAAAGTCTACTCGCACGTATGCTTGGTTTGGAGGAGCAATCGACTCTTCTCAGGGCATTTGGACGGACTTCCAGATCCAGACTACCTGGCGACTTCTTAAATAATAAACCACTAGGATCTTCTTTGTAGAATTTGTAGTCAATTTTGTAATCATTTTGTACAATTCTAAAGTGAAAAGCAATCACTCGATGTAATTTATGTGCTTTGTTGAATGCCGCAAACGCATATAATTCTACGCGAATACATTAATGTACGCGTAATCTCCAAGTGGCCTTTTCCATACTTGTGAAAAAACCTTTTTCTTTTTTCATAGCTCGTTTTACGAGCAAGAAAATCAACACATAACTATGATACTCATTGTTGGAAAACAATATCCCATAGAGAAAATCAAAACAGTTATGCGCGATGAAAGCACAAGGAATAATAAACATTTGCATTCAGCGATTTCAACTTCGGAATGCAACAGAACAAAAACATTTGAACATAAAATATTACAAAAATGACATGAAATTCACAAAATGTCGGCAGATTTTGTGGTTAGTATATAAATAATGCCTCAGATGTCACCGTCAATTTGAGGTCCTCAGCGGTTGGGAAATCTTTTCCATGCAAAAAGTCATGTACGGTGTCCAAAGTGAAATGCCGTTTTTTTATTGTTTTATCAACTTGCTTTCAACTACTCCATAACGGTTGATGAACTTCCACTCCGGCCTTTATCGTACACACTAGTTCTTCCTTGATTACTCGTAAATTATGCGTCATTTCCTCACTGAGGATTCATTCATTGCATTATCACCATACACTTGCGTTATTTGCCTATAACATTCAATTGGCCGTACATTTTATGCATTCAAGAAACGAATAAGCTCTTTGACGGTAGAAAAGTATAACATTAGATATGATAAACTGGTACCACGTGACAATAAATGCCGTGATAGAATGGACATTACGTTGAGAAATAGAGAAAGCTACTGTAATTTTGTAAATAAAGTTTTGTGTTGATATCTTTCGTTATTATTTAGTTATGCCAAATCGTCTGTCACTTTCTCAATGGTTCTGGTAGTTTGGCTGGCTTCGTAGTAATGTAAATATGAAGACTAACTTTTGTCTCAAATATGATTTTATTCTATTTTGATGCATTTGCATTTTCCTGTGCTAATTTTTAACTATGGACCGTAGTTGTATAATAATACCCACATAATTAAAATTGGCTTTAAACACAAATCTCTATGATTCACTTCTTTAACGAAGGTTCAACATAGTGAGTTTCACTATTTCAAAGATTCTGCGATTCAAATGATTCAGTGTGCGCCGGACAATTGATCCGAATAAATTGTATTAGGTATTTCCTTAGTTGGCAGTCTATTTTGTTCTCATTTGGAATTAGCTGGTACATGTTTTTTTTAAGGGTGTCTAAGCGTGTATTTTAGGTGAAACTCGGTACCGAATTTTTAGGTGGAATACAATTATTTCTCCTTCTTATTAAACGTAGCATAGAAAATAAAAATGCTCGGTCACGTCAAACAATATATAGGGTATAATATATGAATACGCAAATGTTAATTTCACACAGACAATTCAGTTTTAATATCATTTATCTGAAGGTTTTCTAAGACTAATACGATATATTTTCGATATTTACCATCTTTTTCACTTTCTCTATACGTACTATGTATATAGTGTATAGAGAAGGTATTGCACTCCACCAAAAAATTCGATACCGAGATTTCACAGGAAATATATGTTTTAGGGACCCCTGTATAAAAAAAGTATTTTTAGAAAAAGGTCCGTGTGGGATGCGATACGAAGATTTTGAGAAAAATCCCGTCACCCCAAACTACCCTTTACATAGAACTTTATTCGAAAATTTTGATTTTCTAAAAAATGACTAACGATTTTGATTAAAACAGCATATATTAAAGATATTTACCTGACAAATAAAATGCATATCTTGAATTTTCTGGGAATATCCTCTGAAGACTACCTAATTCTGGATGAATTTTGCATAACTACTAAACTGTAAGAGATAGAAAAAAAAACTTAACACACAAAAAATGTAGAGCACGTTAAATCACACAATTTATGTTATATACATTTTTTTCGTGGAGTTTATCGTTTTTGAGATATTCCTTTTTCTTGATATCAGCTTTGAAAATCTTATACTTTTCTCATACAGGAAGTTCTCAACTCCTGTCCATACTAACAAAGGAACATCAGTCACATAGCAAGCAGCTTTTGGCTTTCACTTTAACCTATGGTACTCTTATTTCACTTCTACTTACAATAAAGCAAGAAATAAGACTATTTCTGCTAATTTTTCTCGATTAGCATGAGATAAATAAAAGATAAGCTTATTAACAATAATTTCTTACATAAATATAGAGAAAGTCATGTGAATGGAACACATCAGATGTTTTAATATCTCAAAGATTTTATCATCATCATCATTATATTTGAATCAAGAAGCTATCAATTGTATTATGGTGACTAAATAATTGGTTAAAAGGGAAACTATGGTATATATGCCCTCACTTTCACTAATGTATTGTTAGTCTGAATTGATTTATACAAACAAACTTAATCAACAACCCCAGGAAATTTACTATTTATTTGGTTAACATATCAGCCTTCTTGTGTTTCAATGAAAATGTATTATCGTACCTAAGATAAACTGATGTGAATCAGAATTGAAACAATATTCATTTGATTTTAGAACACAATTAATATACAGTTTAATTATTTTGCTTTTCGAAATATTCTTAGGAGATTTCTAAAAAAATATAATGTGTTTCATTTATATGACTTTCTCTGTGTTTCTTTAGCAAATTATTGTTAAAAAGCTTATTCTGTTATCTACTTCATGCTAATCGAGATAACATTTAACAGAAATAGTCTTATTACTTTCTTTGTTGTGGGTAGAAGGGAAATAAGAGAATACACTAGGATAAACTGACAGTCAAATCTTTTAAAAACCGGTTTCCATGTGGTTGAAATCCGTTTCTTTGCATTGCCAGTTGACAAATTCCAGTAAGAAAAAATTAAGTATTTTAAAACTGAAACCAACAACAAGGAATATCTCCAAAATGGTCAACTTCACGAAAATATATATATGACAAAAATTGTGTTTTAAAGAGATCTCCATTTTTCTGCAGTAGCTTTTTGTATATTTCTTACGATTTACCAGTTAAGCGAAACTCAGCGAAATTCAATCCAATTTTAATATAATTTGAAGAACTTTTCCTAGGCTATTCCCAGAAAACTCAAAATATACATTTTATTTTTCATGAAAATATATTTTATGAGAGATATTTCGGTATCAAAATTTTGAAAATTGTTCCATCTCAAGGGTAGACTGGGGTGGAGGATTTTCTTCAGGATCTTCGTGTCGAATTCTTGGAAGATACCAAACTTAAATATCGAGTTGAAATGAAGATTTCCGGTGAAATCTCGGTATTTTTGGGTGAATAGCAATATATATTTTCTTAGTATAAGTCAAAGAGAAAGTAAAAATCTACCACAAAAGAAAATTTCTTTGATTGCATGCTTGGATGAGTGATCTGTGAGCTGACTCCCACACGGAGGATTCGAGTTTGATTCCCGGTCGGACCATGGACACTTTTTTTTAATTGGGATTGTTCACAGAATCTGGTAATGAGAATGGTGAAGTTATTACGCGTGTGAAAAAGCTTACAGTAAACTAACCTTCAGTTCAAAGTGTAAAAACCAAATGCTTCAGTCCGAAAGTCCCCGAGTAGTAAAGATATCTGTAGAAATGAACCCTTCCCCCAATTCGAAGTCCCCCTCTGGGCAAAACCCTGAGCTTATTTACCAATTTTACTATTACAATTTAAAATATAATAAGCATTGGTATAATAGTTGCCGGAAATTAAAAAAAAAGTATATTTTACATTCATATAGTTTTCTCTAAACTTTCATTTAGCATGGGTATACGAGCCACTATTTTAAAAACTTTATTTTCCTATTTTATTTTAATCCACATATACATACAGATGTTAACAAGACATAAAGTGAAGGATAGTCAAATGTCTAGAAGTAAGTGATATAAGTTGTTATCGAGTTTCCATGGCATACGTTTCCATATAATTGCAAGAAGCAACAAAAAATCGAAGGAAATTTAAAAGAATGACAAGCTAGTCACAATTCGAGGCACTAATAATAAATGTTTTTAAAATATTTTATGCGAAAAAGTTTATTTGAAATAAATTGTATAATTTAAAGACATCTTATGAAGATTATACAAGATTATACCAGAATTCTTTCCGAATGAAAATCAGAAAATTCCAGAAAATTGAAGACAAACGTTTTATTTTTATCTAAATATTTTAATATGTTATTTTAATAACAATTGCAGAGTCATTATGACAAAACATTTTGAAAAATGTTCCATGTTGGTTACTAAACTTAAATGTTTGGTATTATCCAACTTTTCGTTTTCGTTTTGTGAGTGTGCTTGTGTGTGTGTGTGTGTGTATGTGTGTGTGTGTGTGTGAGAGAGAGAGAGAGAGAGAGAGAGAGAGAGAGAACGAGAAAGAGAGAGAGAGGGAGGAGATAGACAATAGACAACGCGCTCGAGTACCTTTTTCTAAATTAGCAGATAGAGAAGGTATATTTCCACCCAAAAATATGAATCCGAGATATAACCAAAAAAAAAAGAATTTTAGAAAAATATCCGTGTGTGTGTTTGTGTGTGTGTGTGTGTGTGTGTGTGTGTGTGTGTGTGTTTAGAGCAGCATTGCTTAAAAACCGTCCGGACGTGCGTAGTGTATAGAGAAGGTATTGTAATGCACCCAAAAATTTGATACCGAGATTTCACCGGAAATACATGTTTTGAAATCCCATGAATCCAAAAAATTAGAAAAATGTCCGTTTGTGTGTCTGTGGGCAGCATAGCTCAAAAACGAAGAATCCGTTAAAAATCAAACGTGGTATTTAGGTTTGGTATCTTCCAAGGATGCGACACGAAGATTTTTAAGAAAATCCCCCCACCCCAACTACCCTTTATATGGAGTTTTTTTCGAAATGTTTTATTTTCTCAAAAATGGCTCTAATGATTTTCATTAAAATACTCCACATTAAAGATATTTATCTGACAAATAAAATGTATATCTTGAATTTTTTGCGAATAACCTCTGAAGACTACTTTATTCTGGATGAATTTTACGGAATTTTGCACCACTGCTAAACCGTAGGACATGGATAGCTTTTAAAAACATATTTTTCTCATATAGGAATTTGTTAACTCCTGTCCATACAAACAAAGGAACTTCGGTCACATAGCAGCTATCATTTTAACCTATTGTACTACCTTATTTCGCTTCTACTTAAAAGGAAACAAGTAATAAGACTATTTCTGCTAATTTTTTCTCGATTAGCATGAAGTAAATAGAAGCATAAGCTTTTTAACAAGAATTTGTTAAAGAGATATAGAGAAAGTCATGTGAATGGAACACATAAGATTTTTCTAAAATGGATTACGCAAGAAAGGAAAGTTATTCAGAATAAATTCGTATTTTCGAAGAGGTCTAAATTTTCTCTTATTTGTCTATTGCTTAACGTTTATAAGTTATACAAGATTATGCAGAAATCTCTCCAAATGAAAACTACTTCACAGTCTATCCTAGAAAATCCAAGAAAAATTATATTTTTCATTATATATTTAACTATGGCATTTTAAACACAATCGCTGTCATTTAGGGGAAACCACTTAGAAAAACATTAAATGTTAGTTCCTGAAGTTAAATACCAAGTAGGTATTATCTGGAGTTATTTCGTAAGGGATAGAGAGATTGAGAGAGAGAGAGAGAGAGAGAGAGAGAGTAGAGCTTGCGGACTTTTTTCTAATTTTGTTTTCTTGATTTTCAATACAGTGAATCCTTTTTATCGATCTAATTTTTGGATGAAATATACTTTCTCTATCACACATGGAAAGAAAAAAGATAAAAACAGAAACAAAAAGAATGACAGCTTGGAACAAAGAAACGAAATATTACTACTAAGCATTCATTTCTATAGATCCTGTTTGCCTTTGCTAAATACTATCTTCAACTAAATTGAACATGAAATGTGGGGACCTTTTTGAAACGAAACCCACAGATCTGTGATTGGCAAACAAAACGCGAACATAGGCTAGAAGCGACCACCTAGCTGCTTTGCTCTGAGGCCCGCTCATTAAAAAAATAACAAGCCCTCCAACAATCAGGAAAACGCCATTGTTGTTTAACAGTGCTGCTGTCCTATTTCGCTCCTACGAGGACAGAACGGAAGGGGAGGTAGTTTGCATTTTTAATAAACATTCGCTGGTGAATTTTGTATACAGTTTCCTAGCGGGTATACCGTCCGGGGCTGCAAGCCCAGTCCTCCCGCATGCATGGCAGGAACAGTAATTATTCGGTGCAACGACAGAGAGAATCCAGCCCATCCCACTCCCCTTTATCGGCTATTTTATGCATTCATATCGCCATTATAGTTAACAGAGAACGTGTGCAATATTTTTGTAGGTCTTTGCATCGTTAAGTTTCCATTCGCATTCCGCTCCCCGCCCTTCCTCCCACGCATTTGTATATATGTAGTATATGAACATATGCATGTATGCGAGAACATAGTAATAATGACGACCATGATGATGGAAATGCTACAGTGAAGTTCCATTTTTTTGCATCAGATGAACACTAGCCGAATCGATGTACACTATTTGTTGCTTTATGTGTGGGGTAACCATAAAGGATGCTTCCGGGAATTCTAACAGCAAGTGCTCTAAACCTCAACATCTTTCACCTTCTCATCTGAAACTAACATGTCCTAAACTAATTATTGCCAGTTCTATTTTCTATCTAACAGTATCATATCCCAAAATCTAAAGGCCAGACCTGTTTATTTCAAATGAAGCATTAAGGGAGATTAGAAGTTCAATGCTAACAATGTTAAACCTAATAAACTCATGACCCATTTTAAGAAATAATTTAAGATATTGGGCTGAAATATTACAGCCTGGAGTTTATGTTTATAAACTACCTGGTCTTTAATCCAGCAAGTTTATTTAATAAAGCAGGTAATAGTTTTATTCTCTATTATGGCCTCATTAAAAGTCAGCTAGGCTAGGAAATTTGAGAAAAAATCTTATTTTACTTTTTATACCTATACAATCAATGTACATGAACTTTTTTTGTAGTTTAAGGTTCTTTAACTTGGTTGGTCATATCCTATGTTGATTGAAATCGATAAAATAATGCTCAAATTATTCCGGGGTCCATGGAGCTTAAAGTTATTCGACATTCGTCTTCTCAGGATAGGTGAGCGAAACTGCGAAAAAGTTTATTCGGGTATTCGGATAGCTCACTATAAGCGAGATTCGAATTCACGACCTTTTGATTGTGAGGTAGACTGGCTACCTTCACCTCCTAGGCGGGTTTTGAAATAATTGTATTCCACCCAAAAATTCGATACTGATATTTAACTGTGTCAAATGTTTGAAAAACTGTCGTTATGCGATTGACATTGGAATTCGTTTCTGTGCTTGACCAGGAATAGCACAAAAGAAAACCGGTCACTTCCTGCCAAGTTATTTCAAATTTGAAACCAATAACAAGGAATATCTCGGAAACGGTTACCATCACAATAAAAATGTAAAGGGCATTAATTACGTGAATTGACCAGATCTAAATTTTTTGTACACTAAGTTTTTGTCTATTTCTTACGGTCCAGGAGTTATGTAAAATTTGGCGAAATTCATCCAGAGTGAATGTGCCTTTAGAGGCTATTCCAATAAAATTCAAGATATACATTTTATTGGGGTGTAAATATATTTAATATAAGGTATTTTAATCAAAAAATGTTTTAGTCATTTTCGAGAAAATTAAAATATTCCAAAAATTTTCCATGTAAATGGTAGTTTATGGTGAGGGGATTTTCTTGAAATTCCTCGTATCGCATCCTTGAAAGATACTAAATTTAAATACAAAGTTTCATATTTAATGATCTCTTAATTTTTGAGCCATACTGTCCACACACACACCTTTTTCTAAAAATGCTTTTTTAGATTCAGTGGACCTCAAAGCATATTTTTCCGTTGAAATATCGACATGGAATTTTTGGATGCAATGCAATTCTCTAAACACAATGTACATAGTATGTGTAGAGAAAGTAATAATAAACATTTTAGATTCTCTTAGCTCAAAAAAATCACATAGCTTTCTCTACATCTTATTCTTCTATCTACTTCATGTTAATCAAGATAAAAATTAACATTATTACTTGTTCCTTATAAGTAGAATGGAAATAAAGGAACACACCAGGCTAAATTGACAGTCAAATGTTCTTAAATTTGGTTTCTATGGGATAGAAAGAAATTTTTTAGGGGGGTTTCTTGTTTTGTTTTTGTTTTTCTCTGCGTGGCTGGGAGTTGACAAGTTCCTGTATAAGAGAAGTTTAAAGCAATTTAAAACTGAAAACAATAATAAGGAATATATCCAGAATGGCTAACTCCACGAATAAATGTGTATGATATAAATTGTGTTTTGTGTTAAAGGTTTTCGTCTATCTCTTACGTTTACGAGTTATTCCAAATTCCAAAAAAAATCATCCACAATAAAGAGGTCTTCAGAGATTAGTTGCAGAAAATTTGACATTTATTATTTAAGATATTTACATGACAAATAAAATGTATGAGACTTTAATAAAAATCGTTAGAGCCGTTTTTAAGAAAACCAAAAGTTTCGAAATTCTTTCCATGTAAAGGGTAGTTGGGGGTCACATCCTTGGAACATACTGAATTAAAATATAAATTTGTTATGTAAGGGGCTTTTCGTTTTTGAGATATGTTGCCCATAGACACACAGATAGACACACATACCACCCAACACACACACGCACAAAACACACAGACACGCACGCAAGGGAGGTCCCAAAACATGTATTTCCGGTGAAATCTCTGTATCGACTTTTTGGGTGCTTTAAAACACCTTCTCTGTACATAATGTAGTAGCACGTGCACAGAAAGTAAAAAAAAAAAAAAAAACAGTATTACTATCTCTGTTTGGTACACACTTATAGGCGAAGGTATTGCACTCCAGCCAAAAATTTAACACCGAGATTTTATTAGAAATATAATTTATGAAAAAAGATAGGTGCGTCTGTGTGTGTGTGTGAGAGAGAGAGAGAGAGAGAGAGAGAGAGAGAGAGAGGGAGAGAACATAAGTCAAAACGAAAAATCCAAATCCGTATTTAGGTTTATTATCCTTCAAAGATGTAAAAGAATATTTTCAGGAAATTTCCCGCACATTCAGGATTTTACGAAATTTCAGATTGTTCTCAAAATTTTGTTCTAACGCTTTGATTACAATGGCGTATATTAAAACATTCACCTAGCATATAATACGTATATTCCGAATTTCTTGGGAACAGTCTCTCGAGTTGTTTATTCCGAATGATTTTTGCCTTTTGACTGATAAACCGTAAGAAATAGACAAAAGTTTTCTACACAGAAAGTGTAGATATGGTTAAAAATCAAAATTGTCATACCTTTTAGAGTTCATTTTTAGCTTTGCAAATGACCTTGAGATCTATAGAACTTAAAGTTACTCGTCTTCTCGAGATGAGGGAAAATCTCGGAAGAAAAAGCAAATATCAACTCACCCTAGGCGAGATTCGAACTCTGACCTCTTGAATGTGAGGCACTCTAGCTACCCCTACACTGCCGAGGCAGGTTTATGTCTCTTGTTTTACTGCTAATCACGCAAAGGAACCGATTTAATTCCATCACACAGCCACTAGCTTTAAAAGATATGACTAACAGTTTCGCCTACTTTACTCTCTTATTGCCCTTGTACTTACAAGAAAGTAAGTAAGTAATAGTTTATTTAGATTAGCATTAAGTACATAGAAGAATGATCAGGTAGAGAACAGGTAGCGAAAGCCATTTCAGTGGAACACATCAGATTTTTTGAAAAGGTATATTGTGTATTTCCGTGTACACAATAACTCAAAAGCAATAAATCTGTTAAATATTCATATTTAAGTTCAGCATCCAGGAATGCGTTAGTTATATTTTCAAGAAAACCCATTCACCTCAAACTACTACTTACATTTAAACGTTTTCGAAAACTTGATTCTCTCAAAAATTGCTTTAATAATTTTGAATTAACTGCAATATATTAAAGATGCCTAATGGAAAATAAAATTATATCTTGAATTACTGACTTCACAATCTGAATGATTTTTGTAAACGAGGTCTGTCCCAGAAGTACCCGATCCTATCAAAGAAACACAAACCTTTTGGGGAAAAACATATTTATTTCTCTACATAGTATCCTTTTAGTTCGTATAATATTCGCAATTGATTGCTTTTCCTTTCTTGAGATAATCAATGAAAATTATCCCGCTTGCGTCCCAAAAAACTGTCGCCATGACTTCTTTGCCTGCAGATGGAACTGCCCTCATCTTGCGTGGAGCCGATTCTCTCCTTTAAATCCTCTGTTTTGACTGTCTCAGCTGTGAAGTGATGGACCCGGGTTTCATCCATTGTTATGAATTGACGCAAAACCTCAGCTTTATTGCAGCGAAACATTGCCATACACTCGACTGAAATATTCATGACGCAGTTTTTGTTCCATATTGTGAACAAATGTGGCACTCACCTTGCACACAACTTTCTCATATGCAAATTTTCAGTCAGTATGTGATGTACAGAACTTTCTGAAATGCCTGCAATGTCTGCTAGCTCGCGCACTTTCAGTCGATGATCATCCAATACCATTTTGTGGATTTTCTTCACAATGTCTGGATTGGTAACCTCATTTGGTCGACCACTGCGATGTACGTCTTGGCAGCTCGTACGGCCGCGTTAAACTCTGCTACCCAATATTTCACTGTTGTAAACAAAGGCGCAGTTTCCCTCAAAGTAGAATCAAGCTCAGCTTTAATACTAGTTGGATGAAGACCTTTCAAATGAAGGTATTGTATCACATAAGCATGGCCAGGTTCATCCACGTTTACCAATTCGCCGAGAGCATTCACTAATGATGGCTGTCAAACAAGTGCTAAGCAATGTAAAATTGTCAACTTCAAACTTAATCTTTCTTAGGTGGTTACTTTTTACTATTGTTGTTTAAAAAAACAAACGCTATCTATACGACAGGGCGGGTACTTCTAGAACAACCACTGTAACTGACAAATGATAAGAGATAGACAAAAAGTTAATAGACAAAACTGTTTATCTCGTTAAAATACACAATTTGTGTCCTGTAGATTTTTGTTGTGAATTCAGGCATTTCAGAGTTATTCCTCGTTATTGGATTCATATTTAAAATATTACGTTTCACAAATAGGACGTCGTAATCCGCGTTCCTTTTGTTTTATTCCTGGTGTTGCAAAGAGAGTCAAATTTCAATGGCAATCGCATAGTGATGGTTATTAAGAGTTGACTGTCGGTTTAGCTTAGTGTATTTCCTTATTCTCCTTCTACTTACAAGGAACTAAGTAGTAAGATCAATATGTTGTGTATCCCCAGCTTGAAGTATAGAAAACTTTTTAGCAGAACAGTTAGAGAGAGTCATGTGATCGGAACACATTTTTCTCGGATATTCCATCCTCGTATTAAAAATTATAAGTACATCCAGGGAGTTAGGGCAAATTTTTTTTTTTCCTCGACTGAAAATGAGGCCCAATATAATATATATTCATTATGGGTCATAATATGATTTAAAATAGCAAACTTTATTTGACCTTTCTTATATTTTCGGCGCATTTATGTTTAAAGGTCTTCTTGCAGGACTTTTGTGTCGTTTAACGATTTGTTTTGCAACTTTAACAATCTTTTTTTTCTGTCGATCAGAGTGTAATACTAATTTATTTTAATTAATACGTGCTGCTAAAACTGGATACAGCAGGCAATAGTTGCCAGGGTGGAGAAGGTATTGAACTTCACCCAAAAATTCTATACCGAGATTTCTCCGGAAACGTTTTAGGGTCTTCTGCATAAAAAATTAGCATTTTTAGAGAAGGTACGTGTATAAATGTGTCCGTGTCCGTATGCGAGTGAGACTGTGAACACGATAACTTAAAAAGGAAAAGTCCGGAAAATACCAAACTTGATACTGAACTTAAGTATCTTCCAAGGGTGCGTCACTACCTTTATATAGAAATAATTTATAAATGTGTTTCTCAAAATTGGCTCAAATAAAATTGATCAAATATTAAAGATATTTACATAACAAATAAAATGCCTATAGGGAATTTTCTGAGAATAGGCTCTGAAAACCTCTGCAGAATTTTGCATAACTGATAAACCGTAAGATAAAAAGAAAAACGTACTGTACAAAATGCAACTCTCGTTAAAATACACAATGTATGTTATACACATTTTTTCGTGGAGTTGAAATTTTTTTGAGTTATTCCTTGTTCTTTTTCGGTTTTTAAAATACTTAAACTTTTCTCATACGGAAATTTGTCAACTCCTGGCGATGCAAAGAAACGGATTTCAATCACATGGCAATCAGCTTTTGAAAGAAGTTACTACCGCTTTAGCCTAGAGTATTACCTTATCTCCCTTATATTACAAGAGAGCAAGTAAAAATACAATTTAATTTTTATTTCCATTAGCATGAAGTAGACGTATAAATAAGAGCTTTTTCAATAATTTGTCACAGAAATGCATGTGAACGGAGCACACTAGGTTTTATTATATTCGTGTCGTTAACACCAGCAGAGGACGTCCCACTGAACCTTCACTAAATATCTCGTTATTTTTGAAAATGTGTAGGTTATATTCACCTTGTTTGACCTTGCAGTTTCACAGTTTCTGGAGGAAACCCTACCGTAAACATGCCTAAAATTAAGCCTAGCAAAAATTATATTTTTAGATAATTTATACCTGAATATGGAACAGAGACATTTTCTACTGTTGGAAATTATATTTTCTTATATTTATGAATCTAATTATACCTATATCAATTTATTTAGCTCAAGCCCATTACTAGTTCCTAAACCAGAAAAAGTATTTTTTTTCATTTATTTTTTTCACTGTATGTTGCAATGTTGTATTTTTAAACTAGTCATAAAATATGCAGTTGAAACTGAAATTAATACTTAGTTTAGCCAAAATTCATGAATTCGTGTTGTTTTTCCCACTATTTAGCTATTTTAGGATACGTTGAGCTATTTCTAAAGGTCTATTTAGTAATTTAATAGATCTTCTACTTCATAGCCCTAGGTCACTTATCAGCAATAATTTTTACTTTCTCTGCTACGCATATCCGTAAATTGAGTAGTATTGTATACCACCTATTATTGGATCAAAAAGATTTTACGGGAAATATATATACAGGCTCCAAGAACCAAATCCAAAGTATTTTTAGAATATATTGTACACGGGTACACGTGGTGTCTGTGAGCACTAAAATTTATAAACGAAAAATTACCATCTTCAAGGATACGAACTTAAGATTTTCGAAGAAAATCCTCCCACTCCAAACAATTATATATAGAACGTTTTTGTAAATGGCTCTAACGAATTTGGTTAACATATATTTTGAATTATATGGGAATAGCCTCTGAACTGTTATTCATTCTGACTAGCTGGTATGTAATTGGTAAACATTAACAAGATTCTACAAAAAAATGTTTATCTCGTTAAATCACACAATCTTCTTCTTCTTTCTTTTTGCATTAACCATTTCTTTTCCGAGATGTTCCTGTTATTACAATGTATTATCAAGTACTTATGCTTTACTCAAATGGAAAGTCAGTATTTGTTTGTCTGTTGTTTTTTGACTCTTGGTCATGTAAAGTGAAGGGAATTTTAAAGTGATTACATATAGACCAGATCTTAAAAGATTGGATTCTCGCTTTAAGCTACTGTGTTCTCCTAATCCAGTTGTACCTATGAAGAAATATGCAATAATGTAATCTCTGCAAATGTTTAACTTGATTAACATGAAGAAAATAGAAGTACAAGGTTTATAAGATCAGTTTCTAAAAGTGTGAGTAGAGAAACTCGTGTGAAAGGACACGGGCTGAACGTTATTAACACCAAAGAAAATTCATCTGGGGTCATGTCATTTATAGAAAAATCTGTACAGAGCAAACATGGAGAAAAATTCACTTGGAAAGAAACTAAATGTTCATTCAGTACCAATTTATAGCGCAAAACTTCCTCTAAAATGGCGTGAAAGAGTACCTTTCTACTCCAAATATTACAGAGTTTCCAGAATTTTACAAACTATCCTGTACATTGATCTTAATTTTCTTAAAAACGGATTTAAGTATAGTGATTAAAATATCATTTATTTGAAATATTGATATGAATAGAATCCATAGCTAGAATTTTCTGCGGATCACTTGTGAAATCCCCCTCATTTTGATAATATTTGTCTCAATGAAGACTTCAGTTCTTTAAAACCCGCGTCAATTTGCTCGTAGAGTTAGTATTTTTCAAAATTATTGTGATTTAACGGTAGATGTTCGAACGTTTGCGTTTCTTTTTATTATATAAGCCTTTTTATTCTTTTTAAAGAACTTCCGAACTGTTTTTAAATTTTTTTCTCATTTTTTTCAACATATTGGATGCACTTTCCCGTATAAATGATCGAGTGCCGGTTCTGGCTTTGGCCTCTTGGCAACTGAGCTAAGATTGAGTTTGATTCTGGTAGAATACCCTCACTACCTGGATGGTAGCCTTAAGGCTTTTGCTGGAGGTGGTTCGGTGATTTTAGATACTAAGTTCAATTAAGAAGAAAAGAAGCAACTGTTAAACAAATGAACGTAGTGGGATAGATTGAAAAACTCAATGCCATAGCCGGGATTTAAACAACGGATCTCTCGGTCTCTAGCCGGTTGCTCTACCACTGAGCTACCATGGCAATATGCCGGCAAAGCATTGAACTTCTCAACTGACTTGCGTGTTTACCGTTAAAAGGTGATCTCAACTTATTTTGAGATGACAACTCCAATGGCGACTTACAATGCTGTAGGTGCTTTAAGTCCCAGGATTCATAGCACTGCCAACTTTTATAGACATTGTGATAATTATGATTGTTCTCTCACGGAAACCCTGTGTAGGGCAGTAGTTGGATAGGTGGAGTCAGACTGAAAAAATCAATGCCATAGCCGGGATTTGAACCTCGGATCTCCGCCGGTTGCTCTACTACTGAGCTACCATGGCAACATGCCGGCATGGCATTGAATTTCTCAACTGATTTATCAGTCCCGGCTATGACATTGAATTTTTCAGTCCGACTCCTGTCCTACACACGACTTGTGTGAAAAAACAATTAAAATGATAAACGGACTTAGTGTCCTCTAGTTCTCTCTGGTTACGTGTCCTCCGAATATGTCGTTCTGGGAAGTATTTATCTGAGGGCACGCTCTCACGTACGTTGCCCACTAAAACTAGTTACAAAAGTACACATATTTTTGGAATATTTCAGAATATCTGAGAATATCTCCTTATAAGATAAACTCTTATACTTGTACAAATACCAAAAAATAAACCTAAATTAAAAGCATATAACCCTCTCACATAAGGTATTAATGATCATAAAATTAAAGAAAAAATAGGACAGATATAATCTAACAAATAATTAAACACTAAAGGAGTTATGTTCTTTACAAAACAATTGCACAGCATCACTAATCACCACATACACAGTTACAAACTCTATGGCCTCTTTGTGATTTCTTAATATTCTTATACAGAAATATTGAACGTCTCCATATATGTTTTTGTGACATACACCTCCTAGTACAATATTTTCACCCACACTTGTTAAAAACATACATTTGTGTTATAATATCACATATATACATTATATTGAGCTTCAAATATTATCAGGAGTATTTGGAGTGGCTTTGCTGTGCAAATTTCAAAACATTATGAAGAGGAAGAACAGGTAATTTTAACGGTTCTCTCAGGTAATTCTGCTTCTGTATTGCTTTCTGTTTATCAGCAGCAGAAATAGCATCATTCAAAAACTGCTCCTGCTACAACTGTGCAGAGAACTTACAGAATGATAGTACAAGTGAATGATAGTTTTCTACCAGTATACTTATTAATGTACTTATTTAGAAACCAATGGAAATTCTAGTATATAAACTGCCAAACGTCTAGTAATAGAACAGCTCCAAAGAAGTATATCATTGATTGCAAATTTATTCAAAGAGTTAACCTACAACTATCACTGTCACAGTACAGAGCTATGGAGCTGAACTGAATCTGATTGGCATGTAGAAGAACTGTCAAGACGGATCTAATAGTCCACCTGAAATAAAGATGAAAATGAAAAGTGTAATTGGAAAGAATGCAGGGTGGAGTAATGTGTCGCATACAA
The DNA here is from genome assembly GCA_030762935.1 of Hymenopus coronatus. Taxonomy (NCBI): domain Eukaryota; kingdom Metazoa; phylum Arthropoda; class Insecta; order Mantodea; family Hymenopodidae; genus Hymenopus; species Hymenopus coronatus. The sequence continues at coordinate 53,293,576 of CM060892.1, read as the reverse complement.
GCTGCAATTTTAGATCCCAACAAATGCTATTTACTTGGTGATATTCATACATCATGCGAACGAACTTTTCTCATTATAAATTTTGTCTGTCGGAACAAGTTCATATAGTTTTCAGTAACACAGCTGCAGATGTGTAAAGATTTAGTTTACTTCCTGTTTTCGCTTTTACCTGGTAAGAATAGTGTCGCCCTCGTATATATAATAATGTGTATGTTGTACATTTAATGATCTAAATAGTTATGCTTGTACGAATTTCTCATAAGTCGTTTTTATCCTCTGGAAACAGTACTGTTTACTTGACAACAAGTTTTTTTTTTACCTCTCTCCCTGCGTTCTTATCAATGACTTGTTTTGGCAAGATGATCGGTATTTGTATTTGGAACTGCGAACAATACGAACTTCCTCCAAGGTGTAATGGTTACCATGCTAACTTCATATACCCAAGGTTCAAACTCGGCGGAGGACGATGGATTTTTTTCGGGTGTGAAAATCCTTAGCACGGCTTCCTTCGAAAGGGAAGTAAAGCCGTTGGTCCCGTGTCGTAGATTTACGGCACGTAAAAGAACCTCAAGCCTGATAGAGAGGCCTCTGAGCAAAATTAAGCGGTATTTCACGCCCAATATGGAATGGGACGCTGAGAACCACATCAGTTAAAGAGTGTCCATAAATAACACACCATTTCCATGAGATAGCGCGCTATTATTTTTCTCCTTTGCCCTAACGAGGAGTAACTTATCCTTTCTTTCCCGAGATAATATATATTACACGAAACCACCACAACACATAACCATGTTGCTACAATGGCACTGTTACAGGTTGGCTGCAGTTTTAGCAATTCTGAACTGCTTGCATCGTATCAAGAAGCCCCCCACTCCACTTCTCGATTACAGTTCAGAAACAGAAACAAGCATCTGAGTAAGAGATGTACATCTCTTCAGGATATCTTGAGGGAGGAAGCAGGCGTCGATTAGACCAAAGATCCTGTTCACATCTAGAAGATCGGCTATCTTATACCTATAGTTATCTCCTTAAAAGTGCTAGAGGCGCTCACACAGTGATCTGTATAAGATACTGAATAGTATTCTGCTGGGAAGTTCGTTACTCATACTTACTCTGGACGAAAGCGCCTGAAGTAGAGACGACATGCGTAAGGTGCAGCTTCTAAATGCTAATGTAGGAGATTTTATATGTAAGTGGAGTTTAGCACACAGATTGAACGGAAGTAAGTCTTCAATACAGATTCACACTGTCTTCAAGAAAACTCAGTAAGGCTCATTACGCTCAACAAATCTATTGCAAAAGAGCAATAGGAACAACAAATTCTGTCTTGAATTTATTTTTACGTTCTCTATAGGCACTATGTACATAGTCCTTAGAGAAGGTATTGCACTCCACCAAAAAATTTGATACTGAGATCACCGGAAATATAATATAATATAAATTTTTTAAAAAAGTTCCATGTAAAGGGTAGTTGGGGTGGGGGTATTTTTCTGAAAATCTTCGTGTCGCATCCCTGGAAGATACTAAACTTAAATATCAAATTTGGTATTTTACCGACTTTTCATTTTGAGTTATCGTGTTCACGGACACACTGACACACGGACACACACCACACGGACACACCCACACACGGAGAAAGTAAAAAATAAAGCAACATGGTTGTCTTGCACATTATCTACAGCGGATGAAAACTCTTAACTAACCGAGCTGCGTAAAATGTCAAGTAGATATTCATTTAAAACTGGGAACATCTTAATACATGCTCTGCTCTTCAGCAATTTTGGGAGAAGTCAAATGGATAACTATATTGAGAAACTGGGTACCCAATGACAATTGTTCAACATCCTGAGTTTATATTCAATAACATAAATAAATAAATTTAAGTTTTCCATCGTTTTCTATCCTTCCATTGACCTTCAAGGTTCCTCTTCCGCATGACTGTGTTCCAAGCCACTTCAGTACTGTTTCACCATTATTTCTAACATTGCAGCCAATTGGTGATGCGATGGCTCAACTCTCCTTCGACATTCGCTGAAAATGTGCGTATCATTCTATCAGAACGTTTCTTCTGCATTTTGACTTCTTTCATGTAGGCTATATTTTAGATTGCATGCCGACACGACATTTTTCTCCTACTTGACTCGCGTTTACTGTAAACCACAAGGACCGTTCAAATTATTTTGAGATCACACTACCCAATGGCGACTTCAAGCAGTGGTTTAACCAATCATATCTATCAATCATTAATCTCTGCCTACTTCTACCTTTCATGTTCTGCTCACCACTTTTGTGAAAGAAACAATTGGTATCGATATCCAGATTTCATCGTAAATGCGTGTTTTGAGACACCTGCATAAAAAGTATTACTTTCACTATACGAACTATGTACATAGTGTTTACAGAAGGTATTGTATTGTACCGAAAAATTCGATATCGAGATTTCACCGGAAATACATATTTTGAGACTCCCTGACTCCAAAAAAAAAAATGTTTTTAGAAAAATGTCCGTGTGTGTGTTTGTGTGTGTGAGTGTGTGGGCAGCACAGCGCAAAAATGAAAGGTACTTAAGTTTGGCATCTTTCAAGGATGCGACACGAAGATTTTCAAGAAAATCCCCCACCCCAAACTACCCTATACATGGAAAAAATTTCGAAAATTTTGATTTTCTTAAAAATGGCTCTAACGATTCAGATTAAAATATCGTATATTAAAGTTATTTACCTGAAAAATAAAATGTTTATCTTGAATTTTCTAGGAATAGCCTCTGAAGACTACTTTATTCTGGATGAATTTTACGGAATTGTGCATAACTACTAAACCGTAAGAGATGGACAAAAACTTACTGTACAGAAAATGTAGCTTGCAATAAAATGCACAATTTATGTCATATACGTTTTCTTGTGGAGTTGATTATTTTTAAGATATATTGGTTTTTCGTTTCTGCTTTGAAAACATACTTTTTTCATACAGGAATTTGTTAATTCCTGTCCATGCAAACAAACGAACTTCAATCACATAGCAACCAGCTTTCGATTATCATTTTAACCTATGGTACTCCCTCATTTCGCTTCTACTTACTAGGAAGCAAATAATAAGACAATTTCTGCTAAAATTTCTCGATTAGCATGAAGTAAATAGAAGCATAAGCTTTTTAACTTTGTTGCAGAGATGTAGAGAAAGTCATGTGAATGGAACACATTAGATTTTTTTTAGTAAAAATGTCAGTGTGTGCTTATGTGTGTGTGTGTGTGGGGGGGGGGCACCATAACTCAAAAACAAAAAGCTGTTAAATACCAAACTTGGTACTTAAGTTCAGTATTTTCCTAGGATAGGACACGAAGACTTTCAAGAAAAACCCACCAGCAGCAAATAAATGAAAAAAGTTTCGAAATATCTTGAAATTTTCTGAGAATAGTCTGTGTAGGTTTCTTCATTCTGGATGACTTAAGAATAACAATTAAACCGTAAGAGATGGACAAAAATGTACTACACAAAGAATATAGATCTCCTTAAAAATAGTAATTTATGTTATACACATTTTTGTAGATTTGACCGTTTCCGAAATATTCATTGTTATTGATTTTATTTTTAAAATACTTATATCATATGGAAATTTGTCAACTCCTGGTCATGTAAAAAACCAATTTCAATCCCATAATAACCAGATTTTAAATCATTTGACTATCCTTTTAGCCTAGTGTATTTTCCCTTTCCACTTATAAGCCAGCAAGTAATAGGCCGTTTCTACTAATATAGAAGAATAAGCTTTTTAACAATAATTTATTACAGATATGTAGAGAAAGTTATGTGAATGAAACACATCAGCCTTTTAAAACACACTATTTATTTCAAATAACTTTATTGAGATATCAGGCACAATGCGATACTAGTATACCCGTTGTTAATGATCGTTCATATTTCGTTTCGCCGTTTTAAATTGCTTTTTCATACAAAGAGTATGGCATTTTTAGGTCAGGATAAACATTGATTATTGTATCTATAACAAAATTGAATTTATTTTCAAATACGTTTATCTAAATAAAAATAAACTTTCGTAAAATACTTTTTATAACCACTAATAAGCGGCAGCGTGTAGAAAACGAAATACAAGTTCTGTATATCAAAATATACTCTTCGACAAAAATCAAAATGTTCAATTGAATTTAATTCTATGATTAAAGATCTTTAATGTTTTTATTTTTTATTTAGGATTAACATTTTTCTTTACCCTTTAAAATACGTAATGAAAATCATGTGAATGCAACAAGTAGATATTTATCTTGTATTGAAATACAGCGAAATCTTTTGTATTCCATTCTCATGACTTTCTCTAGCTATAGTGTACAGAGAAGGTATTCCACTCCACCAAAAAATTCGATACCGAGATTTCACCCAAAATATATGTTTTAGGGTCCCCTGTATCCTAAAAAAATATTTTCAGAAAAAGGTTCATGTGTGCGTGTGTGTCCGTGAACACAATAACTTAAAAACAAATAATCGGTAAAATACCAATCTTGGTATTTAAGTTTAATATCTTCCAGGGATGCGACTCGAAGATTTTGACAAAAAAAACCCATTCCAAACTACCCTTTACATGGAACTTTTTTCGAAAATTTTGATTTCCTCAAAAATGGCTCTAACGATTTTGATTAAAATATCGTATATTAAAGATATTTACCTGACAAATCAAATGTATATTTGAATTTTCTGGGAATAGCTTCTGAAGACTACTTTATTCTGGGTGAATTTTACGGGAGTTTGCATAACTGCTAAACCGCAAATACCCACCACACAATAAATGTAGAGCACATTAAAACACTCAATTTATGTTGTGTACATTTTATTCGTGGAGTTGATCCTATTAGAGATATTCCTTGTTTTTGGTTTCAGCTTTGAAAAACTTAACTTTTCTCATACAGGAATTTGTCAACTCCTATCCATACAAAGAAAGGAACTTCAATCACATAGCAACCAGCTTTTGACTATCACTTTAACCTATGGTACTCCCTTATTTTGCTTCTACATACAAGGAAGCAAGTAATAAGACTTTTTCTACTATTTTTTTCTCGATTAGCATGAAGTAAATAGAAGTATAAGCTTTTTAATAATAATTTGTTGCAAAGATATAAGGAAAGTCATGTGAGTGGAACACATCAGATTTTTTAAAAGCTATCGCTATGGGAAACAATTGAAATTCGGTTCTCATTGCTTTCCTCGATGAAAAACAAAAGAGATGAAACTAAAGTTGACTTTCCGTTTGAGAAAAGTCTTAAGAAGTTTAAAATTTAAACTAATAACAAGAAACATATCGGAAACGGTAACTCTACAAAAAAGTGTTTATGACATAAGATGTTCAGGTTAAGAGGTCTACATTTTTGTTTGGTAAGTTTTTATCTATCATCACAGTTTAGGGTTATATAAAATACATTCAGAATAAAGAATTTCCAAAGCTATTCCAAAAAATAAATTATATCTGGGGTCTCAAACGTGTATTTCCAGTATCAAATTTTTTATCACAATACCACCTCCATCAGTTATGTAATGACATGTATTTAATATAATGTACAATCTAAGACTATGTACATTGTAATGTCATCCTGGAAGAGTTGAAACGTGTGCTATGATGATTGCAAAGTCGTGCAATCTCTTAGTGATTAACTTTATGAATTGTTTTTTTTTTTACATATGTCTTCAGATTCCATTTTTAATACAGAAATTGGCCGAGCGAGAGGATCTATGAGAGGTTCTATAAAATTCGGCGATGTATAATGATGTTTAAATAACAAGATATATATTTATGCGGGTTTATTGATTACAATGTTTTATACATACGTCGCGTATTTGTTATCGTCCAATAACGTTTAGCAATGCCTCGGATATCGACCAATCACGTTCGTTTACTTAATAATCTGTTTGCAACAATGTGATTTTATAGGATGAAACAAACGTCAGCTCATTATGAATCGTAATAGTATCAGTAGGCATATACACCCGTTTTACAATGCAGATACATTATCTCGGCACATATGAATATTTCACACGTTCTTCTTATTTTCACTCTATTCTTATGTTTGTTTTTCAGTCTTACTGCCCTCTTTATGATAATGTCCATCGCATTATTTTCTTAGGGATCCTTTTATCTGTTATTATTTTATCATGTCCTTGCCATATTAATCCTTTTTTTAATAAATCTAAAATTGTCTTTTACACACCCAGTTTTACTTTCTCCACACGTACTATATAATAACAAAGTAGATAAAGAAGGTATTGTATTCCAACAAAAAATTCGATGTCGGAATTACCGAGTCTGCGTATGTGTATAGCTCAAAAACGAAAAGTCAGTTGAATACCAAACTAGGTATTTTAGGGGAGTCGAAATTGGATTTTCGTAATTTCTTTCCATTTTCACTTCATATGAATACTTTGAATCATTTTGGTATAACCTTAATAGAGGTGTGCTAATTGTAAATTGTTTAAAAATAATCTGGTACAGAACTTCTTCAGAACTTTGGTACACTCACTTGTTAAAGCATCAATAACATTATAAATATTAGTGTTAGAGAAGATCTTGTTTGCTATTTTGATCGGGAAGTTTTACTTTAACTATTGGCAGCATTGGCAATGTGCTCATTTTTCCTTCATGTCAGAGTTTCGAAGTACAGCGAAGCTGTGTTTGAAAAGCTAGGTTAATGTTTGAAAGCAATATCTGTAGAAGTAGAATTTTATATACAAATGTCCCATTATTTCAGAACTAATTAACACTGAGGCCTGAAATTTTTATCACATATTTACACTGAAAAAGTGTCTAATTATTTGGGTTAGGAATTTTTTTTAAATTTTAAAAACATCATTTTAATACATTTTAAGAGCTATAATTTAACAAAATCATATATTTTCTTCTATATAACAGAAGTGTTCTATTTTTCTGCAATCATCTGTAAAAATATTGCTGAATATACCTTGGAAAATTTAGCTTATTATCTTAAATAGTTGCTGAGATAATGGGTCAAACTTTAATATTGGCAAGATAAGGTACTTTGACTCTCCTTAAGTTGAACATCTTCCAAGGATGCAACACGAACACTATTCTTAAAAATGTCTCTAACATGTTTGATACAAATACCGTATAATAAAGATATTTACATCGTAAATAATAACAATATTCTAATAATAGCTTCTGAAGTCCTCTTCATTCTGGATGCCTACTGCATAACCGTAAGAGATAAATAAACACTTACTACACAAAAAAACAACAAAAGACACACAATTTATGTCCAAAACTTTGCTGTGGGGCTAACCGTTTGCTAGATATTCCTAATTATTGTTTTCCATTTTAAAATACTATTACTTTTCTCACACAGAAGTCAACTTAATTTATTTTGTTTTGCTCCTAGCCATGCAGAGAGTACGGAATTTCAAAGGCTTCTAAAACATTTGACTATCATTTTAGCCTAGTGTGTTATTGCCTTATTTCCCTTCTACTTACATATAATAAATTAAGTAATAAAAACATTCTATCAACGTTTATCTCGACTACGATGAAGTAGCAAGAAGAATACACTTTTTAAGAAGGTTGCATGCAGAAAAGGTGGAGAACAGGTGTGAATGGAATAATCTGATTTAATTGATAATTGAGAGTTGAAAAATAGAAGCATTAAATGATATTTGTAATTATGGCTCTAAATTATTTGAGATTTAGTTTATTTTCGTATCTATTTTCCCCATAAACTGTCATTTATGGTAGACAATAGTATCAGTATGCAGTGATTAAGAGAAGGTATTTCAGCAATTCTGAATAAATTATGAAATTCAACTATTTTAACATCCACTTCAGGCTCAATTTCCGAAAAATAGATGATTCCTCGGACTTTTATCTTTAAAAATCGTGTATTTAATTAACGTACATTCAAATAGTGATTTAATTCTTTAAAAATCTGATGATTAACATTCACATAACATTCTCTACCTATTCTGCAAAATATCTATTCTTATACACTACTTTTCTTTTATGTACATCATGCTAATCGAGATAAACATTAATATAAATGTTATCACGTAGTTCCTTCTATGTAGAACATGAGGGAATACACTAGCGACAGTGAAATCCTTAACAGCTACTTGCAAATGATTGAAATTCAGTTCTCTTTGCCTGGTCAGTAGAGAAATAAAATAAACAGAAATGACAAATTGCTATCTGAGAAAATTTTAAATATTTAAAATGTACACCATTAAAAAGGAATATCGACACAAGTGTATTGCATATATGATGTTTTTTAACGAGATCTACTTTTTTTTTTTTTTTTTTGTGTATCAAGCTTTTGTCTATGTCTTCAGTTAACCAGAATGGGACTCAAAGGCTATTTTCAAAAAATTAAAAAAAACATTTTTCATATAAATATATTTATTATATGGCATTTTAATCAAATGCGTTTGTCATTTATGAGAAAATAAAAGTTTTGGAAGCTTTTTGTATGTCAAAGGCTGTTTGGGATAGCGGGATCTTCCTGGAAAATTTTCGTGTCGCAGTCTTAGAGGTTTGTTGTTAAACAAACCATGTTAGGTAAATACTTTGGAAGATTAACTGTTTCATAAATGGCATTATGTTAATATGATGCACAATCAAAATGTCTCACGCGCATCAAAATTTGAGAAAATTGTTGGACTTTTCTGAGCTGAAGTTTTGATCCACTCAAACAACTTTGAAGTGGGATACTTCAATAACTTTGATTACTGCATTATAATATATTTTTTAAAAAGTTAGAAATATTAATATATAAAATTAATCATTTTATATAAAAGAATATTTTTTAAAAATTACGATTGGTATTAGGTTAATTTTGCTCTTTGTGATAGGTATTAAAATAGATACTTCTGCAGATTCTGGGATATTTTAGTTTCATTTAAATAAAAACATGGAACATTTTGAAAGAGTGAAAATGTGGTTTTGAGAAAATTAATATTTAATGAAATAGTATGATAGGAAACAACTGTATTTTATGACTTTAAATGTCTGAAGAGAGCGAACAGAGGTGAGAACTGTTAAATGTTGATTATCTATAGATGCATAAAGCTTCTAACAACTATTTGTAATAAGAAGTATAGTTTCGACTTTTTGACCATGTAGTCAAAATTTCATCCCCTTTGTTCCATAATCTTTATCTTGATTATCATAAAGTAGATATAATAATAATAATAATGTTTTGTAACATAGGTAGACAAGTCCTGTGAATGGAATACATCCTATTTCCCCAACTCCTTAATTTCAAATATAATGCTTCAAAATGGCTAGGAACACTTTCAGGAGTCAGTGCAACTAGCATAGAGTTCTAAACATTGTCTGTAAAATATTGCAGGACGATTAAATGAGACGATTGCTTGATTTAACCAACCTGGCGGATTTCCGTTGATTACGTAACCTTAAATTGATTTTTTTACATTCCATTTTGTCTTTCCAATAATGAATTTGATAATTGGAATTATTAAATTTACCTACATATGAATTTAACGAGAAACCTATATTTGCTGGAAAACTAATTACTATAGCTACATAGTACATGATACTTATAGAAGGTATTGCACTCCACCTAAAAAAATACCATAAGTACAAGTTTTAGAATCCCCTGTAGTCAGAAAAGCATTTTAGAAAAAGGCCCTGTGTGTGTGTGTGTGTGTGTGTGTGTGTGTGTGTGTGTGTGTGTGTGTGTGTGAACACGATAATTCAAAATCTTCCCACCCGTAACTAACATTTACATAGAAAAATTATGATTTTCTCCAAAGTGGCTATAACAGTTTTGTTTAAATAACCGCATATCAAAAATATTTACATACCAAATAAAATGTATATCTTGAATTTTCTGGGAATAGCCTCTTAAGACCTCCTTATTCTGGCTGAGTTATTCTGAATTTTTACGTAACTGGTAAAACGACAATGCTTACTACACCAAAATGTAATCTCGTTAAAACACAACAGTTTTCGTGGAATTGAACAACATTTCCGAGATATTTCTTATTATTGATTTAAGTTTTAAAATATTTTTCTCAAAGGAAATTTGTAAACTTCTTTCCATGCAAAGAAAGGGATTTCAACCACAAAGCAACAAGTTTTAAAATATTTAACTATTATTTTAGCTTAGTGTATACCCTTATTCTTGTACTTATTAAGAACTAAGTAATAAACAATTTCTGTTTCTACTATCATTGTAAACCGTTATTTGTTAAGTTGGGTGTTTTAACTTTGACTTCATTGTTTGTGTTCCACTGCCTCTTATTTGCTAAGAAAAATAATCATAAATGCAATCTATGTTCCGAAATCCATCTTCATCACACCAGAACTAGTTCCAATATTTACATAAATAGATGTAAATATAGTAAGATACAAAATTCATTTGAAATAATATCATTAAATCTATTTAACAAACTCAGTAACAGTACTAGAGCTCTCTCCATTGAATCTTTTAAGAGGTCAGTGAAGTGCACTTTCATTTTAAATCCATTTTATTGTTTGGATGAATTTTATAATACTGCCAATTGTTTTTGATCTTACTTGTATTTGAAGTTGCTACACAATGTACTTTGTTCTGGCAAATAAACTTATCAATTAATCTATGTCGATCTGCATGAAGTAAATAGAAGAATAAGCTCTGTAAAGTATGCCATTTGAAAGGAACACTTTAGGTATTTTTACTTCCCTCTCAAATTAGCTACTGAGCTCCAAATAGAATATATTACTTCGTGGGTTGTTTGTAGTGTGTATTACATTCCATAGTGAGTGTTATCTCACATCTGGGAAGAAACCAGAGCTATAAGATGTTTACTGGAGCAACAAGTGTTAACCTAGATTCGCTTTCCCCTGCCCTCCGAAGATATGTGGTCGCAGCCAACATAATGAGCCTAATGCGGCGGTGATAATGACTCCCATAATGATGATGTAACCATCCATAAGTTATCCGTTGGCATGGCATGGCGTGGCGTGGCGTGGTGCGGTTCGAACACAGATCCCCGCAGTCGATATCCATCCCCCAACATGATGGCCACTACGTGGACCTGACGCTGCTCGGCCGGCGACAATGGCCAAATGCAACTCCTCTTTCAATGCGTTCAGATAGTGCAGCGGTGATTTTCAATGGTTTCCAGTACTGCACACTTTTCTCTGTCCGCCGGCCTTTGAAGTTTTGCGACATAATCGCATCCTCATGGTAGTGCATCAAACGCGCGCTGCAACTAAAAAGGGACTCGTTGTATTCCCGGAATGTTTTATCGTGCAACAGTCATCTTCACGCTTCGGAGGCACCATGTGTTTGCTTTTCGTTCATATATGAAACTAAAGCCGTAAGTCATACATTTTGTTCATCATCAAAGAGCTATCAAAGTGATGCATGCTTTAGCTGAAAAATCTGATGTGTTACACTCACATGACTTTCTCTAGCTGCTCTACAAACCCCCTACAAAAGATTGTTCTTCTTTCTCCACAATGCTAATCGAAATAAACACTAGCAGAATGCTCTTATTACCTAGTTCTTATAAGTAGAAGGAAACTAAGGTAATGCACTAGGTTAAAGTGATAATCAAATGTTTTAAAAGCTATCGTTATGCGATTGTGATAACAAATCGCTTCTTTGCTTGGCCAGGAGTAGAACAAAAGAAACAAGGACGCTTCCTGTTTGAGAAAAGTATAAGCACTTCACAATTGAAACCAATAATAAGGATTAACTCGGAAACGGTTACCTCCACAACAAAAACGTAAAGGACATAAATCGTGTGTTTTGACGTAATATACATTTTTTGGAGTGAGTTTTTGCATATCTCTTACGGTTTAGCAGCTAAGCAAAATTCGGAAAAATCCATCCAAAATAAAGAGGTCTTTAGAGGCTATTCCCAAAAAAGTCGAGATATAAATTTTATTTCGAATATAAATAGCTTTAATATACGGGATTTTAATCCAAATCGTTAGTGCCATTTTTAAGAAAATAAAAGTTTTCGAATAATACCAAGTTTGGTATTTAATGGTCTTTTCGGTTTGGGGATATGCTGTCTACAGACACAAACACACAGACCTTTTTTTAAAAATGAATTTTTCGGACTGAGGGGACCTCAAAACATATATTTCCGATGGAATCTTGACATCAAATTTTTGGGTGCATTACAATACCTTCTCTATCCCTATGAACATTGTACATATGGGGCTAGAGAAAGTAAAAATCTGTAAAACTCGGTGGCTTTTACTATGGCTGATGTGGGTTGGGGGCTGTTATCATCGTTATCACTTTCTTACAGTTCTTTCTTATATACATCGCTGTTTGCAACATTTACTTGATGGCGCTGATACTTTTATACTTCCTAATACACACAACCGTGGTTAACATTTTAAAACATTAATTGATAAGAAGAAAATTATACTTTATAATTTGTTATATTTTTTAGTTTTCTGCAGCTTTCATAGAATAAGCAGAGGAGAGCAAAAACTTTGGTACCGAGATTTCACCGGAAATGCATAAATCAGCAAAATCCTATTGATGAAATTCTCATTATTAAACCTAATATTGATAAAGCAACTTTTATTTTATTTAAATCAAAGTGCGTCCAAATGAGGATATAGAATACTAATACAGAGATTTGACTACTTACTTGTTTTTTGTAAGTTCACTTAAGAGTTCACTTATTTTTACAATTGTTGAAGTGATGTAACTCACATTTTTACCATAATAGTTTGCAAACACATTGCCCTTTATAGTATTTTTATTTGTACATATTAAGAATGTTATTGCACTTGTATTAATTCGAGTACAGACATCATAAATCCAAGAAAACATTGTTAGAAACATCATTAAACTATAAGTGTGTATTCTGTTTATTTCAAAACTCATTTAGGTACCGAACTTTATATTTAAATACGGCGAACACGAAAATTTTTAAGGCACTGGATAGTTAAAAGTAACGCTCAGATTTTTAGGCTACTAGAGATGAACATTTAGCTACCTACAACGGTATTAAAGACTCTAAAATAGGTCATTGTCATTCCATTTTATGTTATTTAAATTTATAAAACTTAGTAGTAATCATTAAAAGATAAACATAGCATGCACATACATTTTCAGTGACATTACAAAAGCTATCAATAGGTATACAAATATTTAATTGCCACAGCCAGTGGTGGACCTTAAAGGAAACACTTATGAAAGGCAATGAATGATTTTTCTTTCTCAAGCTCGTATGTATAATGTATATAGTATATAGAAAAGATACTGTATTCCACCCAAAATTTCGATACCGAGATTTTACCGGAAGAACATATTTTCAGGGCCCCTGAATCCAAAAATATATTTTCAAAAAAAGCTCGTTTTTATATGTGTAGATATGAGTGTGTGTGTCTGTGAACACAACTCAAAAAGGAAAAGACTTTTGAATACCAAACTTTATTTTTAAGTTCAGCACATTACAAAGATATGACAAAGATTTTAAAGAAAATCCCCTACCCCAATACTCTTTACATTGAAAAAAAACTTTAAAATATTTTAATTTTCTAAAAATGGCTCTAAAGATTTTGAACAATATCAAAGATATTGAAATGAAAAATAAAATGAATATGTTGGATTTTCTGGGAATTTGATCTGAAGTCCTCTTCGACGACTTTCGCATAGCTGGTAAACCGTAAGAGATAGAGAAAAAATACTCACTACACAAAAAAATGTAGATCGCGATAAAAACACATTTACATCACATGGTTTTTTTTTAAATTTAACAATTTACGTTAAGTTTCAAGTTATTGGTTTCAATTTCAAAATACTTAAATCTTTGTTTGTTTTTCCTTTTTCTTGTGTTTTTATTTACTCCTGAGCATGCAAAGAGATCCGAATTTCAAGAACAGCATAGCAAGCAGCTTTTAAAAGATTTTACTATTACTTTAGCCTAGTGCTTACTCTTATTTTCCTTACAATATTAAAGAACTGAGTAGGTAATAAGAAGACCTGTGTTAAAGTTTATCTCGATAGCATAGCGTAGATACAAAAATAAACATTTGTAAGAATAGCTTCAGTCGGAAGAGGTAGAAAAAATATTATGAATGGAAAACATAAGAATTTTCTTTTTAAGTGATATCTGAAATAAAACAACAATCGAATGAAAATATAAGTGAACAGTATTCGCTTTGTTTTTCTTTTCTCTCATTAAATAATGCTTAGCGAATTTTGTGACCTGTTGATTACTAACATTACACTTTATAACTGTTCAAATTTTCCAGTGTTAAATTGCATTTTTTTAAGAGAAAGAACTACTGTTTTATAAGCTGAAAAAACTGTAAATAAGACGCTGAAGTGATGGCACCAAATTGCAATTTTAAATCAATCATGCTTATTTATGTTGTAGATCTACATCTCCACCATTAAGCACTTTGCTCACATTTTCAAGACAGGCAATACAGCATCACAGTTTTTTATAACTTGTTTTATTAAAACTGGGCAGTTTAGATCAAAAAAATATGAAATAGACACAATGGGGTATGTTAGGCACTTTTAGTTACAATCAAACTGCTACAGATTATATGAGCAAATGTTATGAGTCTATATACATATATATATATATATATATATATATATATAATTATCTCAGGAAAAAATAGGTTTGAAACAAAAATCTGAGGTCAAGTAGCAGTCAAGTTTATGACTGCTGTTTGAGTGTTAACTGTGATTTTAAGATGCTCAAAAACTATTTAACGAAATGAAATGAAATTTTGATACCGAATACAGCAATCTTTTCCAACTATACTAAGCAGTATATATTTAAATAAACTCTGTGTTCTTATTAAGATATAGGGATTAAACGTCTACTGGTTGTTTCTTAGCCCAAGTTCAACTTTGCTGAAGATTATTAAGTATAGCATGTATTAAATCATATAAAAAGTTCACTAAAAATAATATACAGTTTTAGGGAAAAGTGTAAGTGTATGTACTCTTACAACTGATAATAATTAAAAGATATATTCTTTATGAAAATTTTTATAACATTAATTTACAGCATAAATCTGTAAATGTTCAAATATTTTCTTTAGGAAATATTTCAAAAAAGTAATTATATTATTTTAAAATGTTTTAAAACCAAAGTAAAATTTGGCACTCAACAAAGGTGCAAAACTTGACCTTCCACTATCCAGTGACCTCTAACATTATTCCTCGAAACCTATATAAGATTTCATACAGAATAGTGTGCATTTTACATTTTCTCAAATTTCGCTCTAACAATTTTGAATGAAATAAGAGCGTCATAAAATCCATAGAATCTTCTGTTGAAAATCCTGTGAAATATGTTTCATTCTTAATAACTTTTGCGTAGTTGGTAAATCGCAAGAGACCGAAAAGTACTTGGAATACTTGTTTAAAGATACAGTTTATTTAAAATAAAATGTATGACATTAACCACTTCCAAGAAATTCTTTAAGACGTGTATGAATTGTCAAACATTTCACATCTTTTCAGTAGGTTAGTCGCTATGTTTGTTTGTTTTTTTTGTTTTCTTTTTAAGAGAATTCGGTTTCGAAACTATCGCAGAGCGATTACTTCTTAAAAGCTTTGTCTCTCGTTTAATCTTACTGTAATTAGATAAATAACAATTTGTGTGATAAAACTATAAATTCGTTTACAGATGGTGTTAAAAACATTCAAATAAGCTGAATAGGTAGAGGCAGACTGAAAAATTCAATGCCATAGCCGGGATTTGAGCCACGGATCTCCCGATCTCTAGCCGGTTGCTGTGCCACTGAGCTACCATTGCAATTTGCTGGCATAGTATTGAATTTCTCAACTGACTCATATATTTCCCAGTGAACAACAAGGTGTTCTTAAATTATTTTGAGATGACAGCCCCAATGGCGACTTACAATGTTGTAAGTACTTAAGTCCCAGGATTCATAGTATAGCTACTATTATGGTCAGTGGGTATTGTTGAAATCCCGGCGGCTATGGCATTGAATTTTTCAGTCTGATTCTACCTATCCAACTCCTATCCTACACACGGCTTATGTGAAAAAAACAATTAATACAAGTAAGGTTTTCAAAAATAGTTTGTAGAAGAGGAAATAGAGAAAGTAAGGTGAATGTAAAAAATCCTTATTTTTATCTGTGACATTAAAAAGCGCTTCAAGTATCAATTTAATTGTTCTCATCCTAAAACTCTATACTTCTTTAAGGACTAAACAAAAATTCTTTCAGCTTTCTCCAAGGCTCAATAAATTCATTTCATATAAAACATATAATAAAACTGTTGTAAAATATCTTAAAATTATGTCAAATGGGAAATTACTTACCAAAATATATAGATTATTGCATGATTTATAACAAAACTTTTCTAACTTAGTTATAGCTTCCGTCTGTTTCGAATATTGTGTAAAATTGTGATCTTGTAAAAACAAGAAATCTGAAGTCACACTGTAATTAATGGGGATATGGGATGTAACAGTCTGTAAGTGTGAACAGGGGAACAGAATTCTAATGAGTCACATTTTCTTCCTTTCTACAACAAAGCTTATTGCCCTACCAACTTCATAACAATCGAGATAAATAGCAAAAATTGTTTTATTAAGGGGATTAAAGGAATACAATAGTCCAAAGTGATATTCAATTATTTTAAGAGCTGGCATTTTAATTCGTCCTTGCTGGCATCCTTGAATGACAATATTAAAAATGTGGATGATTTTCCATTTGAGAGAAGCATAAGTGTTGAATAATTTGTCAGGATCATATAAGAAATAAGTTACTCCTGAGAAAAATATATTTGACATAAACTGTGTCTACTTTTTTGGTTTAGTTAGCTTTTGTCTATGTCTTACACTTTACCAGTTGCACAAAAGTCATTCAGAATGAAGAGATCTTCAAAGGTTATTCCCAAATAATTCAAGATATAGATGTTCCTATGTGATATAGATATCTTTAATATATGGTAGTTTAATCAAAATTCTTACAGCTATTTTTGAGAAAATCGAATTCCGAAAAGTCCTTTTCATAAAATGTTTGTGTCGCAACATTGAAAGACACTTAACTTAATACCAAGTTTTAGTTTTTGAGCTGTGATATCTACACCCATTGACCTATTTCTATAAAGTTTTTTTTTTAATTTAGGGTGAAATCACGGTATCGATACTCTATGTATATAGTACGTGTAGAGAAGGTAAAAATATGCCTTTCTGACAGAACAAAAAATGCAACTAGCAGGATCTGTAACTTGCGCAGCACCGGTAAGACGTTAAAGAAAAATATATCCTGCTAGAACAACTAGTCTCAAATATAGTTTTTTCAGCGGTACTGTTTTTAATCAGCTGTCTGTTTATGCCATCGTGTTGTTGATGCTGACCATAGTACATTTTACTACAGATATGAACTACATTAAATCCTTTTAAAATGTTAATATATTTATTATAAGAGCCATGGAATATCAAATACACGAGAGATAATTTTACAATTTACTTTGCTTTTATTCTTTAATATTTACTTGCGTTTAATTAATACAGCAGCAAAGTATAAGCTATAATCTATTGATTTGTTTTAAAAATGTTAATTTTGGTGACCTAGCTACTGGAACTTACTGTAGTGGTCATCTCTATTTTCGTGCAAATATTACTTTTATTATTGACTATCATAGTGTGTTATACTATTCTTCTTCTACCTCTTAAAAGTGAACTGATGCTGAGTTTTTCAATTAGTACAGTTATTTTCTGAAATAAATTACCAGCTATCGTTTCGGGGGTCATTCTAAGGGCTTTGTCGTTTCCCAATAAAAGTGATTTTGGTAAATGAGTTTTGTTCATCCGAAAATATTTTACTTCCTTTCATCTTCTTTTTATTTATTTATTCGTTTTCAAATTTACAACTAATTGTTTAATTTGTTTTCCTATTATGTAAGCTGTAAACTAAGATGCTTCTTATGGTTCGTGATTTCCAAACAAAATGTCTAATAATTTAGAATAAATAATTCCTGTTTTAGCATTTCCTTCAACCGTTGGCATTTATTGTTCACTGTATCAACGTTGCTGTTGCAGGAATTGAAGACCAACTTCAGATGTCAGCTCATAGCGTAATAATACATTGGAAGTTTTATTTATTTAGGATGTAAATCTCTCCAATCTACCCACAAGATATTAAACATAACATGTACAACTTTCAAAAGACTATGAGTACGATTAAAAGAACATTGAAAAACAAAGAAAGGAAACAACACTTAAATGCTACAAAATAATGATTTTACAGTATTAATGTATGGAACTGAAAACCAAAACTGTATAATAAAAACAAGAGAAATATTCAAACAACTGCAATGAAGGTTTTATACACTGGATATACCCCTAGAGGCCAAATACTAGGGGCGTTCAATAATTGCTTAGAAAATCCAAAAAATTACACTGGTAGCAAAAGTTTGTATTTTGTAACCGTCTCTTAAAATTTCAGCTATATCCATAACGTGATTTTGTTACCACAGGCGAATGAATCAACAATCTTGTGCTTCTTAAGAAATATGTGAAAAATCAGTTTCGTGTGGTGATTAAACGCTTCCATTTAAACGACTTTACGATGAAAGGGTAAAAAGTCGAGTTAGATAAACTTCATGGCATATTTACTCCTGCAATTGCAACAATATACAATTGGATAAATTAATTTAAACGTGACCGTGCAATCCCAAATAATGAACATCGTTCCGGACGTCCAGTAGAAGTGACTGCCTCCAAAATGATTGACAATACCAGGATATGGTTTTGAGTGTTCGACGAATCAAAGAGGCCACAGTCATATCACAAGGTACAGTATTCTCAATTTTGCACCGAAACTTAGATTTGACAATGATCTTGGGAAGATGGGGTGCCGCGTTTGCTTCCAATGGAAAATAAATGTAATAGTGTGATGGAATCGGAAGCTGGTTTGGCACTTTTTCGTCTCAATTCTGATTGGTTTTTGCGTCAATACATAATTGTATGGATACACTACTACACTCCAGAGACCAAAGTAAAGTGAAACCAGTGGGTTTTTAAACGTGAACCGGTTCCGAAGAAGGCAAAGGTGGTGAAATCTGCAGAAAAGGTAATTTCCTGTTTTTTTTGGAATGCACGCGGAATCATCTATTCTGATTACTTACAGAAAGGAAGAACGACAAATGGGAAGTATCATCACCGTTATCAGTTGAACGGAGAAATTAATAAAAAATGTATATTGACATAAATTGTGTATTTTAATGTGCTCTTCTTTTTTGTATGGTAAGTTTTTGTCTATCTCATACCCTTTAGCAGTTAAGCAAAATTCCGTAAATTTCATCCAGAATAAAGTAGTCTTAAGGAGCTATTCCCAGAAAATTCAAGATATATCTTTAATATACGATATTTTAATCAAAACCGTTAGTCATTTTTGAGAAAATCTAAATTTTCGAAAAAAGGTCCATATAAAGGATTTTCTTGAAAATCTTCGTGTCGCATCCTTGCAAGATACCAAACTTAAATACCAAGTATGGTACTTAACGGTCTTTTCGTTTTTGAGCTATGCTGTCCACAGACACACACACGCACACACGAACCTTTTTCCAGAAATGCATTTTTTGAATTCAGGGGGACCCAAAACATGTGTTTCCAATGAAATCTCAATATCGAATTTTTGGGTGGAATACAATACCTTCTGTATACACGATGTACATAGTACGTGTGGAGAAAGTAAAAATGTGAATGATTTTTCATTTGAGAACAGCAGAAGTATTGGAAAATTTATACTAAAATCAGGATATCAGAAATACGTAACTCCTCGGAAAAATGTATTTGATATAAACTGTGTCCACTTTTTTGGTTCATTTAGGCTTTGTCTATGTCTTACAGATTACCAGTTACACAAAATTCATTCAGAATAAAGAGGTCCTCAGAGGTTATTCCAAAATAATTCAAAATATAGATTTTTCTATGTGATGTAGATATCTTTAATATATGGTAGTTTAATCAAAATCTTTACAGCTATTTTTAAGAAAATCGAATTCCGAAAAGCCCTCTCCGTAAACGGTAGTTAGAGGTGGATTTTTTCCGTTGAAAATCTTCATGTCGCAACACTGAAAGATACTCGACTTAATGCCAAGTTTTTTATTAAACAGGCTTTTCGTGTTTGAGATGTGATGTCTACAGAAACACATACATATTCCTATTTCTGTAAAGCTTTTTTTTTTTTAATTTAGGTGGTCTCCAAACATATATTTCCGATGAAATCACGGTAACGATTTCTTGGGGTGGAATACAATACCTCCTCTATACACCATGTATATAGTACGTGTAGAGAAGGTAAGAATATGCCCTTCTGACAGAACAAAAAATGCAACTAATAGGATTTGTAACTTGCGCAGCACCGGTAGGACGTTAAAGAAAAATATACCCTGCTAGGACAACTTGTCTCAAATATAGATAAAGAATGTCTTTAACGATTTTGATCCAAAAAGGTATACATGTCTTTATAACATATAAAATGTATACATAGAATTTTCTGGGAATAGCCCAGAGACCTCTTCATTCTGGATGATTTTTGTGTAACTGGTAAACGTAAGAGATAGAAAAAATATACTACATAAAAATTTGGTGTGTTTTCCACAACTTTATTTAGCTGAATGCAAAAAAAAAAAAAAAAAATTAAAAAAAGGTACCTGTGTGTGTGTGTGTGTGTGTGTGTGTCTAGTTGGACAGCAATGTTCTAAAACGAAAAGACCATTAAATACCAAACTTGTTATTTAAGTTTTGTACCTTCCAAGGATGCGACACGAAGATTTTCAAGAAAACACCCCCACGCCAAACTACCGTTTACAAGGAAAAAATTTCGAAAATTTTTATTTTCTCAAAAGTGGTTCTAACAATTTTGATTAAATCTCCTATATTTAAGATATTTACTTGCCAATAAAATGTATATCTTGAATTGTCTGGGAATAACCTCTAAAAACATCTTTTGTTGTGATGATTTTATTGAATGTTGCATAACTGGTAAACCGTAAGAGATAGATAAAAACTTACTAAACAAAAACTGTAGATCACGATAAAACACACAATATATGTCATATACATTTTTGTCGTGGAGTTGGTCGTTTTCGAGATATTTCTTGTTATTGATTTCGTTTTAAAATACTTTTCTCATACGGGAACTTGTCAACTTCTAGCCACGAAAGAAATGGATTCCCACCCAAAGCAACCACATTTTAAAACATTGGACTGTCGGTTTAGCCTACAATATTCGCTTATTTCCCTTCTACTTTGTGCTACTGTTTTAGCATTAAATAGAAAAATGAGCTTAGTAACAATAATTTGTTACATAGATGTTGAGAAAGTCAAGGAATGGAGCACATCAGCTTTTTATTAATTAAAACATATGTTAATATATATGGGAACGAAGTAGCTCACAAACCTCTCAAGCAAGCAACGTAGGACAATGATGTGAATGCGTCTGCAAGATGTCGAAAAGTGGAATAATAAAAGTCGAGAGAGAAGCAGAGCATTGGAAAGTGGCAACGGACGAGGATAAATGTATCTGAAGTGCTTCTGACAAAGCACTCCTTCACAACAATGCAAGTGATCAGTATAACGCTTACCATAAATTTTACAAAATGTTAACTGGGCAAGGTTAATTCAAGTAATATTTCTACAGATTCAGGATTTCTCAACATGCAGAATACCCCTGAAGTAGTACGAACCAATGGTAGATCAACTCCTGTCGGAGAGCAGAAATTTGGAACGGCAGTGCAGTGACTTCAAGACGGCACACACATATCCACCCACTGCCAGGCTGAATTTTCCAGACACAAATTGAAAGTAGTTTTTCTTATAATTTTAAGCTCTGATTTTCTCTTGTAAAAAAAATTACATTATTCTATGCTAACATTCTGGTTTTTCCTTTCTGAAAGCAGCAGTAAGTTTTAGTTTTATTACAACTGCTTACTCCCACGAACTGATTTTGTTCTTTCTCCCACACATAAATATTGCCTGAAAATTGCAACCATTTGGTACAATCGAACTGCTCTTTACCATTAGGCAGCCTCAATTTCACAACCGGACTTGTGTTGTTATAGAAGTGTAGCTAGGTCCCCTGTTGATTAGGATAGGGTGAGTCCAAGTCAAATATACTGTGGTAGTAATGCCTGCTTGATGACAGGGCAGATGTAATTCATTTAGTATGATACCCGTTTTATAAATTTTAGAAATACTTACTAATAGTTTTTACTCCACTCAGTTTTTAACTATGTAATATTACATTTTGAACAGAAGTTTTTGGGTTCTTCTATTTACATGAAATAAATAACAGTGTGAAACAAAGAGTTTATATAATAAAGATGCTTATACAATAAGTTCTATAAGGACTTCAAATTTGGGGTTATAATACAGGTTTAAACTGTTCAGCTCATTAAAGCAAGTGTATCGTTTTCTCTAGTTCCGTACATCTTCAGGAACCCACACTACTATTGGGAGCTCATGATCTGCCTGTTACAAATACAGTGCGCATACTTGGATTACATTTTGACAGCATACTCCGCTGAATTTCCCGTCATAAACTCCTTAAGACCGATGCACGCGTCGTCTTAATATATGAAAGCAATAGCTGCACGAAATTGGGGAGCTGATCTTAGCGTATAAAACTTCTGTCCGCTACAAATTTGACTACGGATGAATAATTTACCAAGCTGATAAACCCTCTGCACTTAAAATGCTAGACACCGTACAGTACTCTTCACTGCGAATAACGTTAGGAGCCTCTATAGATGGCCCCTGTATAGAAGTCAGTGAGCCTCCTATAGCCATCAGAAGGAAAATGTTAGTATATTTGTTGCTGCTCTAGTAAAGGCTAGGCTAGGTACAACTGCAATTCATTCCAACGTTCCTCCTGCTAACACAGTTCCAAGCTCTACCAAGAATCAGTTTCGACAGATCAGCTTTGCCAATCGCCTCTCTTAATATCTTGAGAAATTTAACATCACACAACCTGAACTGATTCCTTACTACTACCCACCAATAGCATTATGGAAGCTTGCACATTCTTCAGCAGGTACCTCTATGTCGATGTACAGCAAATGCACTACTCGAAGCTCTATTCTGAGAAGAATGCCTCAAGATTTACACACAGCAAATTGATCTTCAATTCTGATTTATACTGAAGGCTCTAAACTAGAACACAACTGCGGTTGCGCAGTAGTGTTCCCTGACCACACGATGCTACATAGTTTACCTAATTACCTCGCACCAAAATTATTCATCCCACCCATTGGTCTCAGAACTTTTAATGTTATATAATACGTTAACTTACTCCCGTGAACATATCAAATATATCTGGACTACATCTCGTGTGGCATTCAAGGGAATGAGGCAGCTGATGCTGCAGCTAAAGAGGCCACCAAACTTCCTCCAAAGTACTGGAATACCACACTAACTTCCTCAGCTATATCTACAAGAAGATCATGCAGATATAGAAGTAGCAATGGACAGCTCATCTGCAAGTAAACTTCATGACTTCTCTCTACGCTCTCCTAAAAAACCAGTGATTTCTCTTCCTCGCAAGGACCAAGTGGCTCTCACCCGATTACGGGTAGTATACATACCATCACCCATTCCTACCTTATAGCTCATGATCTGCCCCTGCTTTGTAGCTTATGTAATTATTCACTCATTGTTCCTCATATGATTCTAGCTTTCCATCATCAAATGAAGGCAAGACAAGATTGTGAAGTGCCGGACAACATATGTGACGCCATCACCAATCCAGCGTTCCAGGATATGAAAAATCTGATGTGTTCCATTCACATGACTTTCTCTACAACCCTACAGTAAATTATTGTTAAAAACCTTATTCTTCTATTTACTTAATGATAATCGAGAAAAGGCCTTATTACTTGATTCCTTGTAAGTAGAACGGAAATAGGGGAGTACCATAGGTTAAGAGATAATCAAAAGCTAGTTGCTATGTGACTGAAGTTCCTTTGTTTATATAGACAGGAGTTGACAAATTTCCGTATGACAAAAGTATAAGTATTTTAAAGCTGAAACTAATAACAAGGAGTATCTCAAAACTGGTAAACCCCCAAAATTTCTCAAAATTCATCCGGAATAAACATACCTTCAGAGGTTGTTCCCAGAAAACTTAAGATATACATTTTATTTGCTATTTAAACATCTTAAATATAAGAGATTTTAATAAAAATCGTTGGAATCATTTTTGAGAAAATCAACTACCCTTTACATGGGTTAACGACCTTTTCGTTTTTGAGCTATGTAGCCCACATACACACACATATACACATACAGACAGACACACAGTCAGTCAGTCAGACAGACACACACATGGATACTTTTCTAAAAATGTTTTTTTGAATTCAGGGGGTCTCAAAACATGTATTTCCAGTGAAATCTCGGTATTGAAATTTTGGATGCAATACAATACCTTCTCTATACTCTATGTATATAGTATGTGTAGAGAAAGCAATACACACTAACCAAATTAATATATATGACAAAATATAATGCCTGATTGATGTACATTTACAATGTAATTGTAGTATAATGGTTGTATTCTTATGTAATCGCGATATGGCCAGTGAGCTCAAGTGACTTTAAATAAATTAGAAAAGAATATATATATATATATATATATATATATATATATATATATATATATATAATCTAAATACTTGTAATTGTGTGTATATGTGAAAACTAAAACGGAAAAGTCGTAAATAAGATGGTAGAATTACTACTGCATCTAAAGGGGTATGGTATCAATAAAACTATTTTTCAAAATGAAAAGGAACCACTTCAAATAAATTCATTAACCTATTTTTCATTATGAATAAAGTTCGGAGAAATATGGAGTTTAATCACTAACCGCTAAATGTTCACATTTACCTTAGTGACTTTCACTTGCTGAAGAGTATTTTTAGATGTATTATTTTACACAAATAGTATTCGGACAGTATTAATCTTTATAATATTAGCACTCATTAAAAAGTGTTTCTTCGCTTCAAGTTACGTTATTCATGACAC
This sequence comes from Hymenopus coronatus, assembly GCA_030762935.1. Classification (NCBI taxonomy): domain Eukaryota; kingdom Metazoa; phylum Arthropoda; class Insecta; order Mantodea; family Hymenopodidae; genus Hymenopus; species Hymenopus coronatus. The sequence goes on along the minus strand of CM060892.1, from coordinate 53,268,567 downwards.
GCTTTTGCATTTAAAAGCAAACAAGAAGTGCGTGGTCCGAAAAAATACTGAATAAATGCTCAAATATCGCGAAGGAATACATTCTAAGTTGTAAAGATGGAATTATAAATTATTCATCCATGGATATATCAAGAATAAAAACGGGATAAGAAGAAAAAAACACCATTAGGTGCTTAGATGGGGAAATGTAAGAATTTTCGAAAATAACTAATCACCTATAAACACATTTAATACAAACTGTGTAGCTTACTGAACTTACGCATTTTTTCTGAGGTATGCCTTCGTCTAGCTCTTACATTTTCATAATCACACCAAAGATTACATAATTAAATAAAAATAGTTTTTCGGAATCTCAAAGTTCATGACTCATCCTTCATTCTTCTTAATGATCTCCCAAAGCTCCAGTTTTTACTTTCTGTACACGTACTATGTACATAGTGTACAGAGAAGGTATTGCACTCCACTCAAAAATTTGATACAGAGATTTCACCGGAAATTCACGTTTAAGGGTCCCCTGGATCCCCCAAAAAATATTGTGTCTGTGAACACAACGACTCGAGAAAAAATGTCGGTAGAATACCAAACTTGGTATTTTGTAGCATCTTCCAGGGATGCGACACGAATATTTTGAAAAAAACTCTCCCCACCCCAAACTAACCTTTACATGGAAATAGTTTAGAAAATTTTGATTTTCTCAAAAATGGCTCTAACAATTTTGATTAAAATACGGTATGTTAAAAATATTTATAAGGCACATAAAATGCATATCTTTAATTTTCTGAGAATAGCCTCTAAAGAATGAATGAATTTTGCGTAACTGGTAAACTTAGGCAGAAACTTACTACACAAGAAAATCTAGATAACGTTAAAACTCACAATTTTAGTCATATGTGTTTTTCCTTGGAATTGACCATTTCTGATATATTCCTTGTTATTTATTTCAGTTTTAAAAAAATTAAAACTTTTCTCACAGTAAAGTTGTAAAATCTTGGCCCTGCATAGAAACGTATTTCAACGACATGGCAACCAGCTTTTTGAAGAGATCTTACATAGCTTTAGCCTAGTGTATTCCATTATATAGCTTCTACTTACAAGGAAGACAATTTCTGCTAATGTTTATCTCGAATATATAAAGTAGATAGAAGAATATGATTTTTAACAATAATTTGCTAAGGCGATGTAGAGAAAGTCATTTGAATGGAACACATTAGGTATTTTAAATAAATCAATAAACTCTCAGAAAAAGGACATGCTACTATACTACTGCTACTGCTATGCACACATTCCAATTTTTGGGTAGCAATTAAGAGTGTAATTAACAAAATAGAAATAGAATGTGTCACTTCTCATGACTATTCTGCATTAAAATACTCAGCCAAAGATTTACTATTTTATATAATTCATTCTAAGTGAGATACACATTAATAGAAATGCTTTTATATCATATTTCCTTGATAGTACAAGGGGAATAATGGAATACACTATACTAAATATTTTAGGATATGGTTACTATGTAATTTCTTGACAGGGCTGAAAAAAGACAACAATGACTTCCCATTTGAGAAAGGTAGATGTATTGGATAATGTAAACAAATACAAGGTATACTTCGAAAATAGTTTTAAAATGCACTTGGCATGAATTATGTACTTAAACGAGATTTACGCTTTTTGTAAAACAAGATCTTTTGCGTCTATTACGGTTTTCCAACTATGTAAAAAGCATCCAGGATGACGATGACTTCAGAGGCTATTCGCAAGCAATTCAATACGTTCCTTTTATTTGCCATATTTACAACCAATTTAAATAAATAAAGATGTTGGGGAAAAATTCCGTGTAAAGGGTAATTTGCGATTTGGGATTTTCTTGAAAATCTTTGAATCGTAACCTTGAAAGCTGCAGAATTTAAAATTATGTTTATGTTTATTCAAATGTTTGTTTTTGAGTTAATATCTTCAAGAAAACACTCATGGAGCGTATTCAAAAACATATCTTTACTTTCTCTATTACATACCTAGTAGGTAGAAAAGTTTTTAATCCAGCCAAAAAAATCAATACCGGATACTGAGTTTACACTGGAATGCACGTTTTGTGGCTCACTGAATAATAGAAGAAGCATTTTTAGAAAATATTCCATGTCAGCACAACTTAAAACTGAAAAGTCTGTTAAATATCAAACTTTGGGATGCGAAACGAAGTTAAACAATAAAATCCTCACTTACCAAATTATCAGTTACAAGGAAAAAATATTTGTTATTTTGGATTTTCTCAAAATCGGCCCTAGCGATTTTGAGTAGCATAGCATACGTTTAGGATATAGTTAGTACAAATGTACTATGTATTTTGGATTTTTTGGAAAATGTTTCTGAACTCTTCTTCAATCCGGATAACTTTTACATAATTACTAAATCGTAAGAGATGGACAAAATGTTATTACAAAAAACAAAAAAAACAAAAAAAAGTAGATCTCGTAACAAATCATTTATGTCCGATACATTTTTGTGGTTTTAACCAATGCCAAGATATCCCTTGTTATTGGTTTAAATCTCCAAATACGTACTTGGTCTGATAGGCTGCCTGTCGATTCTTTTGATTTTTCCTTCTCGGTCATACAAATAGTACAACAAAGAACCTTCAAGGAAATAAACAATAAATTATTTCTGATAATATTTATTACTTTCTCTAACCCCTATGTACAATATACATAGTGGATAGTACAATACCTATTGTATTCCACCCAAAATGGTATTGGTATTATATTATAATGGTAAAATTTATTGGTATTTATGTTCAGTATCTTCCAAAGATGCTATACGAAATTTTCAAGAAAATACTCCATACCATCATTTACCAAAATTACATATGTTTAAGATATTTTCATGATGAAGGAAATGTACATATTGAATTTTATGGGTATAACCTCTGAAGATCTGGTAAATTGTAAGCGATAGACAAAAACCTAATGAATGAAAATGTAGATGTCGTTAAAGCACACAGTATATGTCACATGCATTTTTTTTTTTTTTTTTTTTTTTTTTTTTTTTTTTTTTTTTTTTTTTTTTTTTTTTTGTTTATAGAGTTAACCGTTTTCGAGATACTTCAAGTTATTGACTTCAGTTTTAAGGTTCTTAAACTTCTCTGAAATGGGAGGCAGTAAAAAGTAGAAAAATATATAAAATAAATTGTGTATTTTAATAAGATCTACATTTTTGTGTAATAAGTTTTTACTGTCTCTTATGGTTCACTAGTTTTACAAATTCATCCAGAATGAAGAGGTCTTAAGAGGCTATTCCTAGAAAATTCAAGATAATATACATTTCGTTTGCCATAAAATATTTTTTAACATTTGACATTTTAATAATAGGTCTTTGGAGCTATTTTTGAGAAAATCAAAGATTTCAAAAAATGTTTTATGGAAAGGGTATTGGGGTGGGAGCTATGCTGCACATAGAGAAACACACACTCATGGACATGTTTCTAAGCTGCTTTTGGAAATATCGGTATAGAACTTTTAGGTGGAATGCAATATCTTGTCTATCTACTATGTACTGTGTTAGAGAAATAAAAAACCAACAAAGTTAATTATGAAATGTTGAAATATGAACTAACACTGCAAAAACCTGACGGGGGCTGCAGCACCGGCTGTAATAAAACGGTGTATGGGTGCATAAAGATACAATTGCTTGCAATTATAATAATGTTGGCGTTGGAGTAGACATGACGTATCTTCTATCACGTGCTAGGGTGGGGAGGGGGTATCTGAAGGATGCAGCAGCTGCAGCAGAGGAATTTATGTGTCGCATGGCCATCAGGGCAGGTGTATGGGACCATGGTGACGGGTACATGCTCCAGCATACATAAAAACATCCTGCACGAGGGATGAGTGGGTTTTCGCAATTTGTAAACAAAACACGGGGCGTGCATTATCATATTCCTCCCTCCCTCTAGTCCCAAAAAAACTTTCCACCATCCGCTGCTACCTATGTGTAACATCCTTGCATGCATGCATGCGCGCGCGCAAATATTCACAGCGCAAAAACTAATTTTACTTATTGCTAGACTTATACAGTGATGCGAAACATTTATCTTCGGCACGTCACTGTGACAAGGGGAAGTCCCTGGTAATCTCACATCCTGCACTCCAACACGTTCATCCCCCGTACAGTCCGGCTGGTCACCTGTCCATCCACGTATACACAAACATGCTGCCGCTTCAATCTTCATCGCTCTATTAGTATTTATACGAGTTTCTATTTGTTTCTTGCTTTACACTGGCACCAGAATAGCTTTATGTCCCATCATCACGCTAATCCTCACTGACACAAATAATGCGACCTGTTTAAACACCCAGAAAATATACTTACATTTATCCTAAATAAAATAAATACTCCTGCACCTGCCAAATGATAAAAATCATACAAAATCTGATGTGTTCCATTCATATTCTTTCGCTGTTCTCAAGCAAACTATTTACAAAAAAAGAAAAAAAAAATGGATGTGTTCCATTTAAATTCTCTTGTTATTCTCAAGCAAGCTATTTCCAAAAAAATGTTGATGTGTTCCATTTACATTCTTTTGCTATTCTCAAACAAGCTATTTCCCAAAAATCTGATGTGGAACAATATTCTTTTAATTCAAAATCTTCTCGGGCTTCTAACCAGGCAACACTTGACTTGATACCAACGTTTCGAAGAAGTACATCTTCCTCGTCTTCAGGGTGATCTGATGGATGAACCCTGAAGACGAGGAAGATGCACTTCTTTGAAACGTTGGTATCAAGCCAAGTTTTTACCTGGTTAGAAGCCCGAGAAGATTTTGAATTAATACGACGCCAGGAAAGCTTCAGTTCTTATTTTACATATTCTTTTGTTATTCTCAAGCAAGCTATTTCCAAAAATCTGATGTGTTCCGGTCATATTTTTTTGTTATTTTCAAGCAAGCTATTTCAAAAAAAAAAAAAAAAAAAAAATCTGATGTGTTCTATTCATATTCTATCGCTATTCTCAAGCAAGCTATTTAAAAAAAAACCTGATGTGTTCCATTCACATTCTTCCGCTATTCTGCGCAAACTGTTCTTGCAAAAGCTTATTATTCTGTATAAGAATATAAGATAAACTTTGGCAGAAATGGCTTTGTTCACATATTTTTGTTTATTATAGATTCAAGGTAAATAAGGTAAGACAACAACATTTATCAATATTTAATATCTGATCGCTAATGGTTTTGTAATTTCTTCCTATTTGATTAACCACGACAAGAAAAAATAAAGAAAACCGAATGACCACTTGTCTTTGAGAAAAGTGTAATAATTACTGAAAAATTAAAACCTAAAAGCAAAAAATATATCAGAAATAGATATAAAAAAATCTGTTGTGTACCACTAACACGACTTTTTCTAGCTGTTTTATAAAAATGTGCTAATAAAAGATTATTTTATATACGTCATGCTAATCTAGATAAACATTGCCAGAATTGGTCTCATTTGTTATTTCTTTGCAAGTAGAAGGCAATTGGTCTTATTACTTAGTTCCTTATAGGTAAAAGGAATACACTAGGTTAAACCCACAGTCAAATGTTTTAAAAATTTACTACGGGATTGAAATGCGTTTCTTTATGTGGCCAGAAGTTGACAAGATCCCGTACGACAAAATTAGGTATTTTAAAACTGAAAACATTAACAAGGAATACCTCAAAAGAGGTCAACTTCACGATAAATGTATATAACATTAATTGTAAGTTTTAAGAAGATCTACATTTTTGTGCAGTAAGTTTTTTGTCTATCTCTTACGGTTTGCCAGAATAAATAAGTCTTCATCTCTGTTCCCAGAAAATTCAAGATAAATATTATATTTCTCCTGCAAATATCTAAAATATAAGAGTTTTTAATCACAATCGTTGCAGCCAGTTTTGAGAAAATCAAGACTTTCAAAATTTTTTCGATGTAAATGGTAGTTGGGGTGGGGGAATCTTCTTGTAAATCTCCGTGGGCATCCTTGAAAGATACTGAACTTAAATATTAAGTTTGGTGTTTAAGGTACTTTTCGTTTTTGAGCTATGCTGTCCACAGACACACACACACAGACATCTTCCTGAAAATCTGATGTGTTCAATTCAAATGACTTTCTCTACGTCCCTGCGAGTATTTCGTGCTAAAACATTAGCAGAAACTGTCTTATTACTTAGTTCCTTATAAGTAGAAGGGAAATAAGGGGATACACTAGGCTAAACCGACAGTCAAATGCTTTAAAATGTGGTTGCTATGGGATTGAATTCCGTTTCTTTGCGTGGCCAAGCGTTGACAAGTTACATATGAGAAAACTTGAAGTATTCTAAAACTGAAATCAATAACAAGGAATATCTCGAAAATGACCAACTCCACGAAAAAAAATGTATATGAAATGTGTGTTTTATCAGATTCATATTTTTTGTGTTGGAAGTTTTTGTCTATTTCTTACACTTTACCAGTTATGAACAATTCAATAAAAATTGTCCTGAATAAAGAGGTCTTCAAGGCTATTGCCAGAAAATTCAAGATATACATTTTATTTGTCATGTAAATATCTTTAATATAAGAGATTGTAATCAAAATCGTTAGAGCCATTTTTGAGAAAATTAACAACTTAGAATTTTTTTCGAATTAAAGGGTAGTTTGGGATGGGAGGATTTTCTTGAAAATCTTCTGTCGCATCCTTGGAAGATACTGGACCTAAATATCCAGTTTGGTAATTAACAGACTTTTCATTTTTTGGCTATGCTATACACACACACGGACATTTTTCTAGAAATGCTCTTTTTACTTTCTCTATACGAATTAAGTAGACAGTGTATAGAGAAGGTATTGTATTTCACCCAAAAATTCGATACCAATTCGATTTCACCAATTCGATTTCACCAAAAATACATGTTTTGGGTCCCCCTGAATAAAAAAAAATCTTTTTTACAAAAAGATCCGTGTGTGTATGTACGTGTGTGTCTGTGGACAGCATAGCTCAAAAACGAAAAGTTCGTTAAAAACCAAATTTGATTTTCTAAAATATGGCTAGAACGACTTTGACTAAAATATCATATATTAAAGATATTTACCTAACAAATAAAATGTACATCTTGGATTTTCTGGGAATAGCCTCTGAAGACTACTTTATTCTGGATGAATTTTACGGAATTTTGCATATCTGCTAAACCGTAAGAGATGGAGAAAAACTTACTATACTGAAAATATAGAGCACATTAAAACACACAAGTTATTTTATATACTTTTTTCGTGGAGATGATCGTTTTAAAGGTATTCGTTATTTTTGGTTTCAGCTTTGAAAAACTTATACTTTTCTCATACAGGAATTTCTCAACTCATATCCATACAAACAAAGGAACTTCAGTCACATAGCAATCAGTTTAACCTATGGTTTCCCTTATTTTGCTTCTACTTACAAGGTAGCAAGTAATAAGACTATTTCTGCTAATTTTTTCTTGTTTAGCATGAAGTAAATAGAAGCATAAGCTTTTTAACAGTAATTTGTTACAGAGATGTAGAGAAAGCCATGTGAATGGAACACGTAATTTTATTCATGGATTCAAAACATACATTTCCAGTAATATCTCGGTATTGAATGTTTGGGTGTAATATAATATCTTCTATATATACTATGCACATAGTACGTGTATAGAAAATAAAAAAAATTGACATGACTTTCTCTAGATCTCTGTACAAATTATTGTTAAAAAGCTTAGGCTTCTATTTACTTCATGCTAATCGAGAAAAAATTAGCAGAAATAGTCTTATTACTTGCTTCCTTGTAAGTAGAACCGAAATGAGGGAGTATCATTGGTTAAAATGACATTCAAAAGCTGGTTGCTATGTGACTGAAGTTCGTTTGTTTGTATGGACAGGAGTTGACAAATTCCGTATGAGAAAAGTATGTTTTTCAAAGCTGAAACCAAAAACAAGCAATATCTCAAAAACCATTAACTGCACGAAAAAAAATGTGCATAATATAAACTGTGTGTTTAAATGCCTCTACATTTTCTGTGTGGCAAGTTTTTGTCTATCTCTTGCGGTTTAGCAGTTATGCAAAATTCCTCAAGAATAAAGTAGTATTCAAAGGCTATTCCCAGAAAATTCAAGATATACATTTTATTTGTCAGATAATATGTTTAATATATAGTTTAATCAAAATCGTTAGAGCCATTTTCAAGCAAATTAAAAATTTCTAAAAATGTTCCATATAAAGGGTAGTTAGGGGTGGGGGGTTTTCTTTAAAATCTTCGTGTCATATCCTTGGAAGATACCAAACTTAAATACCATGTTTGGTATGCAAGGGTCTTTTCGTTTTTGAGATATGCTGTCCACAGACACACAGACACAGACACACACTTACGGATCTGTTTCTAAAAATGCTTTTTTTAAATTCAGGCGGACCCAAAACATGCATTTCCAATGAAATCTTGGTATCGAATTTTTGGGTGCATTACAATAAAATACAATGTAATAAAGTGATCTAGACAATGTAAACGTTGGCTTTGTTGGAGATGACCATTTATGAAACATTCCTTGCAACTGATTTAAAATTTGCAATACTTATACTTTCTCAAATGAGAAGCCATTATTCACTTTTTTCATCTTTTTCGATTCAAAGGAACTGAATTTCAAGACCATCTCTTAACGACTGATCTTTAAAGTTTTTGACTGTCACATTAGCCTAGCGTAGATAATAATATGTAATAAGACCATTTATGATAATGTTCTTCTCGATTAGCTTCAAGCAGATAGAAGAATACAATTTTACTAGTATTGCAAAAAAAAAAAAAAAAATCCAGGATATGATTTAATCACTGGGCAGATACTTGAAGAGATACCAGTAAAAGCTGTTGTTAAGCTATTATATTTCATTAATGCAGAATTAAGACTTAAGTATGTTTCAAGTCAGTGGAAGGTAGCAGAGGATGTTAATGATACTTAAACTTGGAAAAAACCCTAATGTAAAAGGAGCCATATAGACCGATTTCGCTTTTACCTCAACTCTGGAAGTTATCTGAAAAATTATTCTTTAAACAATTAAAACCTATAATAGAGGACAGTAAACTAATACCAGAACACCAACTTGGAATTAGAAATAAACATACAACAATTGATCAAGTACATCGTATGTTGATGTAATAGAGAGATCATTAAGGAAAAAGAACATCTGTTCAGGTGTAGGCTAAAGCTAGATGTGGCTAAAGTACTTGATAAAGTCTGGCATAAAGGACTAATATTTAAGCTTCAAAGAGATCTACCTAGTCCGCGTTGTCAAATATTTAAAACTTGCATAGAGGGATGACATTTCAGAGTTAAACATGGAACTGAATTCTCTAGTTTAAAGAACATAGCTGCTTGAGTACCTTAAGGAAGCGTACTAGGTCCAATTCTATACTTTTAATTCACTAGGGATATTCCACAAGAAATTGATACAACATGGCTACTTTTGCCGATGATACAGGAATAATGACAGTAGGAGATACAATATAGGAGTCTACAAAGAAAATTAAAAAAACTGATGTGTTCCATTCACATGGCTTTCCCTATATCTCTGCAACAAATTATTTTTAAAAAGCTTATGCTTCTATTTATTTCCTACTAATCGAGAAAAAATTAGCATAAATAGTCTTATTTCTCACTTCCTTGTAAGTAAAAGCGAAATTAGGGAGTACTATAGGTTAAAGTGATAGTCAAAAACTGGTTGCTATGTGACTGAAGTTCCTTTGTTTGTATGGACACGAGTTCGCAAAGTCCTGTATGAGAAAAGTTTTTATAGCTTAAACCAAAAACAGGGAATATCTCAAAAACAATCAACTCCACGAAAAAATATATATACAACATAAAGTGAGTGTTTTAATGTGCTCTACATTGTTTGTGTGTCTCTTACGGTTTAGCACTTATGCAAAATTCCGTAAAATTCACTCAGAATAAAGCAGTCTTCAAAGGCTATTCCCAGAAAATTCAAAATATACATTTTATTTGTCAGGTAAATATCTTTAATATATGATATTTTAATCAAAATCGTTAATGCCATTTTTTAGAAAATACAAATTTTCGAAAAAATGTTTATGCAAAGGGTAGTTTGGAGTGGAGGGATTTTTCTTAAAATTTTCGTGTTGCATCCCCGGAAGATACTAAACTTAAATACCAAGTTTTGTATTTTACCAACTTTTCGTTTTTGATTTATAGTGTTCACAGACACACGGACACACACGGACCTTTTTTTGAAAATACTATTTTTTTTTTGGATACAGGGGACCCTAAAACTTATATTTTCGGTGAAATCTCAGTATCGAAGTGGAGTGCAATACATTCTCTATACACTATGTACATAGTGCGTGTAGAGAATGTAAAATAACTGTAAATAAAGTCAATAAGTGGACAACAAAATTAAGTGTTAAAGTAAATGCATTTAAAACTGTACGTAGTAATTTTACTAATAAGAAGATAAATAAACTCTGAATAAAAATAAATAATAAAATACTTCTGCAAGAACAAACAATAAAATATTTATGTATGGCGTTATACTCAAAATTAAATTGGGAAAAAATATGTTGAAAATAAAGGAAAAGAGTTAAATATTAAGCATAAGAAACTTTGGCTCATTGGGAGAAGGTTAGAACCTGATGTGCATAACAAGTTACTGATTTACAAGCAGATGCTGAAACCAGTTTGGACCTACGGCATACAGCTCTGGGGCTGTACCAAATTGACTAATATCAAACACATACAAATATTCCAAAGTAAAGTCTTCAGAACAATGCACCATGGTACATTCAGAATGACCACATAAATAGACCTCAATATCACTATAAGTCCAAAAGGAAATAAATTAGTCAGCAAAAAACATTACAAAATTGTTTTATATTATAAAAACACAAAAATGTTTAATAAGCGTGAAGTCCGACGACTGAAAAGAACCAAACCATTAGATTTGAGTTGGTATGTGATCACAAGAACTAATGGCTAGCAGTAAAGATTTTGGGGGTCTCCACCGGAAGATCCACCTATAACAGTTTGAAATTATTTGAAATAAATATTGCTAGATATGCACATGCTTAGTTGTAACTTGTTGTAATTAAATAAAACAATCTGATGTGTTCCATTCACATGACTTTCTCTACATCTCTGAAACAAATTATTGTTAAAAAGCTTATGCCTCTATTTACTTCATACTAATCCAGGAAAAAAAAAATAGCCAAACAGTCTTATTACTTGTTTCATTGTAAGTAGAACCGGAATAAGGATTAAGGTGATAGGTGATGTCACTGAAGTTCCTTTGTTTGTATGGCTAGGAATTGACACGTTCCTGTATGATTTTCACAGCTGAGACTAAAAATCAAGAAATATATTAAAAACGATAACCTCCACGAAAAAATGTATACAACATAAACTGTGTGTTTTAACGTGCTCTACATTTTTTGTGTGGTAAGTTTTTGTCCATCTCTTACGGTTTAGCAGTTATGCAAAATTCCGTAAAATTGATCCAGAATAAAGTAATCTTAAGAGGCTATTTCCAGAAAATTAAGATATACATTTCATTTGTCAGGTAAATATCTTGAATATACGATATTTTAATCAAAATTGTTAGAGCCATTTTTAAGAAAAACTAAACATTTCGAAATGTTTCCATGTTAATGAGTAGTTGGTGCGTGGAGATTTTTCTCAAACTCTTCGTGTCGCATTCCTGGAAGATACTAAACTTAAATACCAAGTTTGGTATTTTACCGACTTTTCGTTTTTGAGTTATCGTCTTCACAGACACACTGACACACACATACACGGGCCTTTTTGTGAAAATGCTTTTTACTTTCTCTACACGTACTATGTACATAGTGTATAGAGGAAGTATAGTATTCCACCCAAAAATTCGATACCGAGATTTCACCGGAAATACATGTTTTAGGACCTCCTGAAACCAAAAAAAGCATTTTTCCAAAAAGGTCCATGTGTGTGTATGTGTGTGTGTGTGTCTGTGGACAGCATAGCTCAAAAATAAAAAGACCGTTGAATACCAAACTTGGTGTTTAAATTTAGTATCTTCCAGGGATGCGACATGTAGATTTTGAGAAGAATCCCTCCCCCAAATACCCTTTACATGGAATATTTTTCGAAATTTTTGATTTTGTAAAAAATGGCTCTAACGATTTTGATTAAAATATCATCTCTTATTCATCTGACAAATAAAATGTATATCTTGAATTTTCTGGGAATAGCTTCTGAATGAAGACTACTTTATTCTGGATGAATTTTACGGAATTTTGCATAACTGCTAAACGTAAGAGATGGGAAAAAACTTAAAACACAAAAAATGTGGAGCACGTTAAAATACACAATTTATGTTGTATACATTTTTTCTTGGAGATGATCGTTTTTCAGGTATTCCTTGTTTTTTGTTTCAGCTTTGGAAAACTTATACTTTTCCCATACAGGAATTTATCATCTCCTGTCCATATAAAGGAATTTCAGTGACATAGCAACCAGTTTTGACCATCAATTTAACGTATGGTAGTCCCATGTTTCGCTTCTACTTGCATGGAAGCAAGAAATAATACTATTTCTGCTAACTTTTTCTCGATTAATATAAAGTAAATAGAAACATAAACTTTATAACAACAATTTGTTGCAGAGATATAGAGAAAGCCATGTGAATGGAACACATCAGTTTCTTTTTGGATATAAGGGACCCTATATACACCACATAGTGCGTGTAGAGAAAGTAAAAAAAAATAGTTTGTTGAAGATAAAGACACATGAATGCAATATATACAATATATATTGGTGGCATTAATTCTGGACGCTTTATTTACTTTTGTAAAACTAACTTTCAAATTTGAATATTGCATTTAATTCTCATTCCGAATTATTCTTACCTGATAAATTATAGCCGGTAAGTGTTTACATAATACAGTTAATTTAGCCCTTAATGAGTTACTATGACCCAACTTTGGAAAATGTATTATTTTTAAATCTACACACTTATATTTGATTTTATGTCGTATTCAATATGGAAATCGGAATTATTGCTCTCATGCTACATAGAGCAGTCAACTTTTGGGAACTTTAGTAATTTTAGGACTGTGATATTTCAAAACCATAAGCAACACTATAAAAACCATAATCCTAAAATTATCCAATCTCCTCAACTTTTACCCCCCCTATTACATGAGAGTAATTATATATTATATTTTATATTGAATGCACAATAAAATTAAATGTATATTTAGGAGTATTTTTGTTATTTTATACTGTATCAAATATAAAATACAATGAATTATTACTCTCATATAATAGGGGAATCTGGTATTTTTAGATTGTGGTGTTCATGGTGTTGAACGCATATTTTTATTAGGAAAGCAACACATCCAATTTTCACATTGGATATAGTATGAAAAAAAAAAACTTATAAAATAATATACTCTCCAAAGTTAGTTCAAAGTAACCCATTAAGACACATATTTTGTCTATTTTATTCTAAAAGGTTCAATACTCTGTGTTTGGGTAACACATCTCGGCTTCAAAATATCAGATACGAATGATCCTGAAAGAAATTAATATAATATTCGAATGCAATATTCAAATTTGAAAGCCAATTTAACTAACAAGTGTTAAGAATCGATGCCACTACTATACCAATGTGGTATCAGAAATGTAAAATTGTTACGTGTTCTCTATAGCTCTGCAACAAATTGTTGTTATAAAGTTCATGTTTCTATTTACTTCATGCTAATTAGAAAAAAAATAGCAGAAACAGTCTTTACTTGCTTCTTTGTAAGTAGCTGCGAAATAAGGGAGTACTATAGGTTAAAGTGATAGTCAAAAGCTGGTTGCTATGTGACTGAGGCTCCTCTGTTTGTGTGGACAGGAGTTGACAAATTCTTGTGTGAGAAAAGCATAAGCTTTTTAAAGGTGGAATCAAAAACAAGGAATTACTCAAAAACGATCAACTCTGCGAGAAAAATGTATGTAACATAAATTGTGTGTTTTAACGTGCTCTATATCTTTGGCGTGGTAGACTTTTGTCTATCTCTTACGGTTTAGCAGCTATGCAAAATTCCGTAAAATTAAACCAAAATAAAGTAGTCTTCAGAGGCTATTCCTACAAAATTCAAGATATGCATTTTATTTGTCAGATAAATGTCTTTAATACACGACATTTTAATCAAAATCGTTAGAATCATTTTTTAGAAAATCAAAAGTTTCGAATAAAGTTCCATGTAAAGGGTAGTTTGGGATGGCGGGATTTTTCTCAAAAGCTTCGTGTCGCATCCCTAGAAGATACTAAACTTGAATACCAACTTTGGTACTTTACTGACTCTTCGTTTTTGAGTTATCTTGTTCACAGACACATGGACACACACACACGGACCTTTTTCTGAAAATGTTTTTACTTTCTCCATACGCACCATGTACATAGTGTATAGAGAAAGTATTGCACTCCACCAAAAAATTCGATACCGAGATTTCACCGGAAATATATGTTTTAGGGTACCCAATATCCAAAAAAAGCATTTTCACAAAAAGGTCCGTGTGTGTGTGTGTGTATGTGTGTGTGTCCCTGTGTCTGTGAACACGATAACTCAAAAACGAAAAGTCGGTAAAATACCAATATTGGTATTTAAGTTTAGTATCTTCCAGGGATGCGACACGAAGATTTTGAGAAAAATCCCCCCACCCCCAACTACCCTTTACATGGAACATTTTCGAAAATTTTGATTTTCTCAAAGATGGCTCTAACGAGTTTGATTAAAATTTCGCATATTAAACATATTTTCCTGGCTAATAAAATGTATATCTTGAATTTTCTGGGAATAGCCAGAAGAGTAGTTTATTTTGGATGAATTTTACTAAATTTTGAATAACTGCTAAACCGTAAGAAATGGAAAAAAAACTTACTGCACAAAAAATGTAGAGCACATTAAAACACACAATTTTAGTTATATACATTTTTTTCGTGGAGTTCGTCGTTTTTGTGACATTCCTTATTTTTGGTTTCTGCTATGAAAAACGTATACTTTTCTCATACAGGAACTTGTCAACTCCTATCCATACAGACAAAGGAACTTCATTGACATAGCAACCAGCTTTTGACTATCACTTTAACCTACAGTTGTCCCTTATTTCGCTTCTACTGACAAGGAAGCGAGTAATTAGAATATTTCTGCTATTTTTTCTGATTAGCATAAAGTAAATAGAAGTATAAGCTTTTTAAGAATTATTTGTTGCAGGGATATGGAGAAAGTCATGTGAATGGTACACATCAGATTTTTTCTTGGATACAGGGGACCCTAAAAAATATATTTCCGGTGAAATCTCGGTATTGAATATTTGGTTGGAGTGCAATACCTTCTCTATACACTATGTACATAGTACATGTAGAGAAAGTAAAAATATAATATGGTCCATTCACATTACTTGTTCCATAAACAAACTTTCCTTACAGAAGCTTTTTCTTTTATCTGCGTCATGCTAATTGAAATAAACATTAGCAGAAATTGTCTTATTTCTTGCCTGTTTGGAAGTATAAGGGTAATGAAGTAGTACACTAAGCTAAATCAATGGTCAAATCCTTTAAAAACCGATCGTTTTATGCCTTCCTTTTGTATTCATGGGAGTAAAACAAAAGAGGTGAAACGAAAGTTAAATTCCTGCTTAAGAAAAATTTAAGTGGTTTAAAATTAAAACCAACAACAAGCAATATCTTATATAAGGTTAACTCTAGGGGAACAAATCTGATGTGTTGCACTCTCATGGCTTGCTCTAACTGGTCTACAAAAAAAAAAAAATATTAAAAAATATTGTTCTTTCTACATCATGCTAATCCAGATAAGCATCAGGAGATGCTTCCTAGTAAGTAGAAGGGAACTAAAGGAATGCACTATGCTAAAGCGACAGTCACATGTTTTAAAAGCTATCGTTATGCGATTGTCATTCAAATTGGCTTCTTTGCTTGGCCAGGAGTAAAACAAAACAAAAACGAACACTTCCTGTCTCAGAAAAGTATAAGATTTTAAAATTCAAACCAACAACAAGTAATAACTTGGAAACGATCAACTCTACAATTAAATTGTAAACGACGTGGATTTTGTGTTTTAACGAGATCTACGTTTTATGTAGTAAGTTTTTGTTTCTCTCTTACGGTTTAACTGTAATGCAAAATTCTGCAAAAACCAACCTGAGTAAAGTGCTCATCAGAGGCTATTCCTAGGAAATTCAAAATATGCATTTTATTTGTGTTGTGAATCACTTAAATATACAAAAATCGTTAGCCATTTCAGAGATAAACAGCATTTTCAAAAAATCTTTCATGTAAAGGGTAGTTTGGGGTAGGAGATTTTCTTGAAAAATCTTCGTTTGCATCCTTGGAAGATTATAAATTTAAATACCAAGTGTTGTATTTAATGTTTTTATTTATTTTTTGAGCTATGCTGTCCACGGACACACACGCGGACCTTTTTTCTAAAAATTCTGCTTTTTGGATTCAGGGGGGTCAAAACATATACTTCCAATAAAATCCTGGTTTTGAATTTTTGGGTGCCATACAATACCTTCTCTATACAGTATGTAATACATATTACGTGTACAGAAAGTAAATGACGTAAATTGCATGCTTTAACGAGAAGAATATTTTTGTGTAGTAGGTTTTTGTCTATCTCTTACAGTTTACCAGTTACATAAAAATCAATCAAAACGAAGTGGTCTTTGAGTTTGTTCCCAGAAAATTCAATTTTCCATTAAAATATCCTAATTATATAGAATTTTGATCAAAATCGTTATAGCCATTTTTGCGTAAATCAACATTTTCGAAATGTTCCAAGTAAAGGATAGTTAGAGGTGAGGGGATTTTCTTGGAAACATTCGTGTCAAATACCTGGAAGACCAGAATTAAATATCAAGCTGTAATTTGAAGACATTTTCGTTTTTGTACACATACACATAGTCACACGGAATCCGTTTTTTTTTTTTTAATTTCTCTAGCCTGCATTTATAATGCACATACTAGATAGAGAAGGTAATGTATTCTATCCAAAATTTGATGTCAAGATTTCACCGGAAATAATGTTTTGGGGTCCCCTGAGTCCGAAAAAAGCAATTTTAGAAAAAGGTCCGCGTGCGTATGTTTGTCTGTGTACATCATAGCTCAAAAACAGAAAAAAAAAAAAAACTTAAATACCAAACTTGGAACTTAGGTTTAGTATCTTCCAAGGATGCGACACGAAGATATTCAAGAAAATCCCCCAAATACAAACTTCCCTTTACATATGAACATTTTAGAAAATTTTGATTTTATCAAAAATGGCTCTAACGATTTTAATTAAAATGCCATATATTAAAATATTTACATTCCAAATAAAATGTATATTTTGAGTTTTCTGGGAACAGACTCTGAAAACCTCTTTATTCTGAATGAATTTAACCGAATTTTGCTTAACTGCTGAACCGTAAACCTTACCACACAAAAAATGTAGATCTCGTCAAAATACAGAATTTATGTCATTTACGTTTTTGTTGTGGAGGTAACCGTTTCCGAGATATTCCCTATTTTTGGTTACAGTTATAAAGCACTTATACTTTTCTCAGGCAATAGGTGTCCGTTTTTCTTTTGTTCTACTCTTGGCCAAGCAAAGAAGCTAAAGCTATTTGAAATAACAATCGCATAACGATAGCTTAAAATATTTGACTATCACTTTAGCCTGGTACATTTCCTAAGGAACTAAGTAGTAACAACATTCTACTAACGTTTATCTCGATTAGCATCGAGTAGAAAGAAGAATAATCTTAGTAAGAAGTTTGTACAGCTACTAGAGAAAGTCATGTGCGTGTAATACATCAGCTTTTTTAATTCAGGGTATATAGTATTTAATAGTATTTCTGGTGAATTCTCGAATTTTGGTGGAATACAACAAACACCTAGCCTATGAACCCTATTTCACCGGAAATATATGTTTTGAAGACCCTTGAATCCAAAAAAATATTTTTAATAAAAGGTCAAAAGCTAAAAAACGAAAAAGTTGTTAAATACTAAAATTGATATTTAAGTGCAGTGTGCTTCAGAGAAAATCCTCCCACACCAAACTATCGTTTACATGGAAGGTCCTTTGAAACGTTTGATTTTCTCAAAGGCCTCAAACAGTTTTGATAGAAATACCATATGTTTAACATATATCAATGACAAATTAAAATGGATATCTTGGATTTTCTGGGAATAGGCTCTAAAGATCACTTTATTGCATTTTGCATTACACAAAGATATACAAACTTTCTATACAAATGATGTAGATCTCCTTAAACCACACAATTTATGTAATATACATTTTTGTCGTGTAGTTGATCATTTTTAGATAGTCCTGGCTATTTGTTTCAGTTTTAAAATACGTCAACTGCTGGCAATGCAAAGAAACGAATTTCAACCACATGGTAATGAGCTTTTAAAAGAATTGGCAAGCCTAATATAAGAAGTTACGTTAAAGGAAGTAAGCAATAAGATAATTTCTGATACATGCGTGTTAGAGAAAGTAAAACTGGAATTCAATAGAACTTCCTCTTGCAAACTAAATTATCGGAGATAATAAATAGTTCAAAGGAAACTGTCGGGTGCACCTAACATCAAATGGCCGCTCGACCATTACGAAGACAATAGCTATAATAGAGGAACGATAGAGCCTGAATTTTCTGATTACGCACAGTGAGTTTGCTCTTCGTTCCAGAGATATATAATAATGATCGCAGCGCAAAGCAAACAACCCATGCAAATGTGAATCGTGCTTTGAATTTATCCGATAAGCGCCTCACGAGGCAAAGACGGCAATGGCCGATAATTCTGACTTAAAGCGCCAACACAAACAATAATGATCGATTTCCGTAAACAGAACATTCTTTGTTATTTACGGCCATAATTTACAACTCGATGTGAACTGAAGAATGTGCGATCCTCAGCTATCGATTTCGATAAGCTAACGAATTTCCATTGTAACATATTTTGCGGAAAAGCGTGCTAAGTCAGACCCTTCTGACGTTCAAAGTCCTTCTTGCAGGATTAAAAATCTGATGTATTCAATTCACATGACTTTCTCTGCATCTATCTACTGTATAATAATCGAGATAAACATTAGCAGAATTGTCTTAATTACTTACTTCCTTGAAGTAGAGGAAAATATGGGAATACACAAGGCTGAAATGATAGTCAAGTCTTTTAAAAGCTGGTTACCATGGGTTTGAAATCCGTTTCTATGTATGCCCAAGAGTTTACAACTTTCCGTATGAGAAATTTTTTAAGTACTTTAAATCTGAAACAAGTAATACCTCAGAAATGGTCAAGTCCTTGAAGAAAAAACGTATATGACATAAATTGTGTGCTTTAAATGATCTACATTTTTCTGTCTGGTTTACAAGTTATACAAAATTCTGCAAAATTCATTCAAAATAAAGAGGACTGTAGAGCCTATTCCCTGAAATATAAAGATATAGATTTTATTTCATAGAATTACCTTTAATACACGTTACTTTAATCAAAATCATTAGAGCCATTTTTGAGGAAATAAAAATTACCGAATTTTTCCATGTGAAGAGTAGCTAGGAGATGTGAGGATTTTCCTCAAAATCTTCGTGTCGCATCCTTGGAAGGTACTATATTTAAATACCAAGTTTGTTATGCTACAGACTTTTCGTTTTTAAGTTATCGCATTCGCAAACACATACACACGGACCTTTTACTGAAAATATTTTTTTTGGATAAAAGGGAACCTAAAATGCCTATTTGCGGTGAAATCTCAGTATCGCCTTTTTGGGTGGAATGTAATACCTTCTCTATACACTATGTACATAGTACGCGAAGAGAAAGTAAAAACCAATGGGGTAGGTTATCTTTATTTAGATTTACGAGAACCTTAGGAAAATGGCGTGTATTTTGTCTTGAATATACAATTGTGACACTAATTCTGGACAATTTTCACTTTCTCTAGCCCGTATGATTAATGTACACAGTGGATACAGATGATATTGAATTCCACCTGAAATTCGATGTGGGGGGTTTCACAGGAAATACTTTTGAGAACCTCAGAGTCTGAAAAAAGCACTTTTAGAAAAAGGGCCATGTGTGTGGACGTGTGTGTATGTGTGTGTTTATATGAAAGTGTATACAAAAAGATTGCTAAAAACCAAACTTGGTATTTAAGTTTAGTATCTTCCATGCTGGATGCGTACGAAGATTTTTAAGAAAATTGTCCCACCCCAAACTAACCTATACATGGAAAAATTCTAGAAAATGTTGTTTCTCTCAAAAATGTTCTAAACGATTTTGTTTAAAATACTGATATTTACAACATAAATAAATTGTATATTTTGAATTTTCTGGGATTGGCCTCTGAAGACCTCTTTATCCTGATGAATTTTGCAGAATTTTGCATAACGGATAAACCGTAAGAAATAGACAAAAAAATGTACATCACAAAATTGTAGATCTCATTAAAACATAACTTTTGTCACATACGTTTTTTCTGTAGAACTAGCTATTTCTGAGATAACCCTTATTATTGGTTTCAATTTTTAACTACTTTAAATTTTTCTCAAGGGGGAGGGAATGTTTCGTTTCATCTCTTTTGTTTTACTGCAGGCCATGCATACCGAGCCAAACGTCAGCTGTTTCACATAGGACCACCTTTTAAAAGATTGTATATCGATTTGGCCTGTGAATTTCTTTCTATTTACAAGGAAGCAAGTAATAAAGTAATTTCTGCTGTTTACCTTGGTTAGCATGTCGTAGATGAAAGAATAATTTTATCTTTTGTAAAGAAAATTTATCGTGTAACAGTTATAGAAAGTTATGTGAATGGAACACATCAGATTCTTTTGTTTTTAAATTTGGATATTGCATCCAAACTCTCATTCAGTATCATTCTTATATGATAAACTATAGACAAAAAGCGTTACCATGATACAGAAATATATAATAATACATAACCTGTTACGATAAATTGGAGCAAATTACATTCTTAATGGGTTACTTTCATCCAACTTTGGAAATTATATTATTTTATAAATATACATATATAGGTAGAGTCACACAGAAAATATATTCTGAATTTATGCAAAGCCGTAACAGATAGACTAGTCTTACTATATAAAAACTGTAGTTCTATATAAAACACACTATTAATGCAAAGTAAACTTTCGGGATATTCCGTTTTATTGGTAAGAATGTTCAAATTTTTGGTTTTTACTTTCTCTACACGTACTATGTATGTAGTGCATAGAGAAGCTATTGCATTCCACCCAAAAATTCAATACCGAGATTTCACCGGAAATACATGTGTGCGTGTGTGTCTGTGTGTGTGTGTGTATGTGTGGACAGCAAAGCTCAAAAACGAAAGGACCGTTGAATACCAAACTTCGTATTTAACTTTTTGTATCTTCCAAGGATGCGACACGAAGATATTCAAGAAAATCCCCCCACCCCAAACTACCCTTTACATGGAAAAAAATTCGAAAATGTTGATTTTCTCAAAAATGGCTCTAACGATTTTATTAAAATATCTTATATTCAAGGTATTTAGATGCCAAATAAAATGTGTATCTTGAATTTTCTGGGCATAGCCTCTGAAGACTACTTTATTTTGGATGAATTTCACGAAAATTTGCATAACTGGTAAACCGCAAGAGATAGACAAAAACTTACATAACAGAAAATGTAGAGCTCATTAAAACACACAATTTTTGTTATATACATTTTTTCGTGGAGTGGATCATTTTTGAGATTTGTTGGTTTCAGCTTTGAAAATCTTAATACTTTTCTCATACAGGAAGTTGTCAACTCCTGTCCATACAAGCAAAGGAACTTCATTCACATAGCAACCAGCTTTTGACTAATGCTTTAGCCTATGCTACTCCCTTATTTCCCTTCTACTTGCATGGAGGCCAATAATAAGACTATTTCTGTTATTTTTTTCTCGATTAGCATGAAGTATATAGAAGTCTAAGCTTTTTAACAATAATTTGTTGCAGAGATTTAGAGAAAGTCATGTGAATGGAATACATTAGATTTTTTCAAATGTTTTGTCTCCATTCGTGTGGTTTTTTACCGTGTAGAAAGTACGTAATAGGTGCCTTCTGTATCTAGTAAATTACACCTAAAATACATGTTCTGAGAACCCCTGAATCAAAAGCTTATAAATAGTTGCGAATTTGTGCCTGTAAACAGCATGATCCAAAAACGATTATTACCAAACTAGAATACTGTTAGGAAAATCCCCCTAAACTCAACTTCCCTTATGTGGATGGGATTTTATTTTTATATTTTTAAAAATTGTGCTAACGATTTTGAATAAAATACCGAATATTAAGGATATTTATACATGAACATGTATAAAACATAACGTGTATATCTTGAACTTTCTGGTAGTATCTTCTGAAGCACTCTTACTTCCGGATAAGTTATGCAACATCGTAGCAGATACACAAAAATGTAGATCTTGCTAAAATACTTAATGTCGGATTTTTTCAACCGTTTTAATCATTTACGAGATATTCCTGGCTTCTGGTTTAAATACACAATACGTATACTTTTCTCAGATTTTATTTCGCTTACTCTTCTGTTTTTTATTTTATGCTGGTCATTGAAGTGGAATAGAATTTGAAAATCATCACATTGTTACCTTCACATAAAATATTTTGTTATCGCTTTGGTCTAGGATATTTGCTTATTCTTCTGCAGCTAAAAAGCAATATGTAAAAAAAAAATACAATTCTGATACTGTACCCCGATTAGCACTGCAGAAGAATAATCTTTTACAAAAATATTTTTTGCAGATTCGGTGGTAAAAATCATGTAATTTTTTCGTGATATGTATGACCGTGAGTTAGAAATTCCAAATTAATAATGCTAACTCCTTTAAATTTATACCATACAATACGAATAAGTTACAAATTTTATACATTTTGCTTTAATGGTTTGGTGGTTATGGTCAAATTTGTTTCCGTTTTTGTCGCGCCCGAAAAAGTCCCTTGCGACAAAAAAATAATAAAATTTTGGCCTAATATTTTAACCGTGGGTTCACAATGTATCTGCTTTTGAAAATGCCCTAGGTTTCTCTGCGTATAACAGTAAAACCTAGAACAATTCTTATTCATTGTATCTTTGTGGACATGTGCAACACATTTTATTTGTGTAATAGAAAAACTGCTCCGCAAGGCGCATTTTACGGTAAGAAAAATTATGAAAATAGCAATAGCGAGAAAACAAGGAAAGATTTGAATGCATGGCTCACATTAAAATCCACCAGGTTGGTAGGCTGGGCCCTGAGCTTTCGTTTTCTTCTCCTCTCCTCTACTCCTTCTTTGCTGTACTTTTCTTCTTGCATTGCTGCTTAGCTTCTGCACAAATTCGGTTTTTACTTTGAGTGATGCAAATTAAATCTTGTCGAACTGAATTTTTTCGTGCTGCGTCCAGTTTTACTTCAAATGTTTTGCTGTAGCTCCAGTTAAGCCATAAAATGGCGCCTGCTGGCCAATTACATCTGTTTTATATTCAAGAAGGTTTAAATTATTTTTTTGAATTAAAGTATTAAAAATCTGATTATATTTACCTGAAGGTTCACCTGGATTTGTAATAGAAGTAGATATCATAAAAAACTTGTGTAAACGTAGTTGTTTAGAAGAGTGGATACAGAAAGTCATGCGAGTGCAACAGATTAGAGTAGGTTATTTTGGTAGAAAAACAATTTGTAAAGCCTCCATCACTGTCTGCATTAGAATGCAATGCCTGGTCGATGTTTCCAATCTGTTAGAATACCTACGCTTCTATTAGCTTGTATATGTGGCCTATGCGATGTCGAAAGAAGCCGCTGGTAAACAATTAATGTTATCCATCCATTGTAGTTCGCGGTCATGTGCTAAATAAATATTCCAAGTAACCGAAATACGTGGACTGTTGCAGCTCAACTTTAGTTATAACTAACAGTCCGGATTTGTGCGGTTATGTCCTATCATTTCTTAATAGGAATTAAAAAATAGAGCAGCGAATGAAGTCAAGTGCTTTATATATTGAAGCAGAGGTTTGCTGGCCAACATATCCAATTCTCCATCTCTTCAACTTTGAATGAACAAAGTATCACTTTTCTTTCATACAGTGTACATAGGTGGTAGGAAAGATATTGCATTCTGACTCAAATTTTGATACCGACGTTTTACTGCAGATAAATATTTTGAGGTCCTCTAAATAAAATCTGATGTGTTCCATTATCATGTCTTTCGATGCCGAGATTTCACCGGAAATACACGTTTTAGGTACCCTGTATCCAAAAAAAGCACACAACGTGTGTGTGTCCGTGTCGGTAAAATACCAAACATGGTGTATAAGTTTAGTATCTTCCAGGGATGCAACACGAAGATTTTCAGAAAAATTCCCCCATCCCAGAGTATCCTTTACATGGAAAGTTTCGAAAATTTTCATTTTCTCATAAATGGCTCCACGATTTTGATTAAAATGCCGTATATTAAAAATATTTATATGGCAAATAAAATAGGAATATATCAGGAGTTTTCTGGGAATAGCTTCTAAAGACCTCTTTATTGTGAATGAATTTTACTGAATTTTGCGTGGACTGCTGCAGCTCAACTTACAAACTGCAGCGGCTTTAACTAACAGTCCGGATTTGTGGTTATGCATTATCATTTCTTAATAGGAATTAAAAAATAGAGCAGCGAATGTAGACCGGTGCTTTATACATTTAAGCAGAGGTTTTCGCTTTCAAAAAAAAACCAAAAAACACATAACAAGGAATAACATATCCAACTCTCCACCTCTTCAACTGTGAATGAACAAATTATTACTCTTTCTTTCATACAGTGTACGTGGCTTATAGGTATTGTGTTCCACCCAAAATTCGATATCGAGATTTCACGGTAAATGCATTTTTAGGCTCCCTAAATAAAATTCTGAGACGTTCCATTCACATCACTTTCTCTATATCTCAGTGACAAATTATTGTTAAAAAAAACTTAATCTTCTACCTACTTCATGCTAATGCAGATAAACATTGGCATAACTACTATTTATACTTGCTTCTTTGTAAGTATATCATTGGATAAAGTGATAGTCAATTCCTTTAAGAGCTAGTTTCTCTATGACGAAAATTTGTACTTTGCATTGCCAGGAGATGACTAATTCCCGAATATGAAAAGTTTAAGTACTTTAAATCTGAAATAATAACAAGAAATATCTCAAAAATGGTCATCACCAGGAAAAAATGTATATGACATAAGTTGTATGTTTTGACGAAATCTATATTTTTGTGTAGTACGTTTTTGTCTATCTCTTATGTCTTACCAATTATGCAAAATTCATCCAGAATGAAGGGTATCAAGGATATTCACAGACAATTCAAGATATACATTTTTATTTGTCATGTAAATATTTGTAATATACGGTATTTTGATCAAAACTATTAGAGCCAATACCTATAAAATTAAAATGTTTCTATTTAAAGGGTAGTTTGTAAGATTTAAAGGTTTATTTGTTGGATTTTACTGTCACGTTCTCCTAATGTATTCCTTTATTTTAGATTTACTCACAACAAGCACGTAATAAGACCATTTTGCTAATGTTTATCTTAATTGGAAACATGTAGCTAAAAGAATAATCGTTTATAAGAACAGTTTACTTGCAGAAAATGTAGAGAATATCATGTGAATGGCACACATCAGACTTTTAATAATATCTAAATAAATAACACTGGTATACAAAATGTAACTTTTTCACTGGAGTATTTATTTTAGCATTCATTATCCCTAATTTGAGTGTGCTAAATCAGAATATGAAGTGAATTTTTCTCCATCACATACCAATTTTTCACAATATAAGAAATAGTAAAATATGAATTTTATATACGGCTCTATGGTAATTATGCTATGTTTTATGTTATATTATTAAATAAAGATTAATAACTACATAATATTCTTCAGAATTAACTAATATAACTAATATTTCATATCATCACTTACATTTGAAAATTAGACCAGTTTTTACATGTCTTGAAATGAACGCATTTTAGAGTTCCTACTATGGAAATATCTTGGTACATCTCTTTTCAGCGACCAGCTGTCATATTTAAATTCCACTTTCTCTGGTAACTCTTTCAATTTCGTTTACGACCTGGTGAAATATTAAACCCTGCTCTTTACTGACACAGCCGAAATTTTCTGGAAAAAAATCCAAATGAGACTGTAGAAAACGTACTTTCATACTCATATTACAGCACAGCTTTCGAAAGTTTTCACATATATTTTCTGTAATATGTTTATAATTTAGATCCTTGTAATTTTCCAGAAAGTTATCGATGACACTTTTAAAACTAATCCATGCTTGTTTTTCAGTATCTGTCACTGTTTTTTCAAATAAGCTATCAGAAATAAACTTCCTAATTTGTGACCCAACAAATATCCCACTTTAACTTTAGCATCAGATATTCCAGGGAACTTCTTGCAGAAATGTTTGTAGCAGTTGATATCCTTATTTAAAGCCTTCACATGTTGCTTCATTAAGCCTAATTTTAAAGCAAAGTGGTAAAAGAAACTTTTGGGGTCCACAAGACACTCATGAATTAAATTTTTCATTCCTGGCACGAGGCGCTCTCTCTCCGCTTCCAATTTTTCTTGTCCAGTAATCGGATCGGGCTCTACAATTCCATTTACAAATAAAACATGGAATTTTAGTGTAGCCGGATTGCTGACCTAGTAGCATGCCAATAACTTTTGAATCTCCACAGAGCTATCACTTGTGTTCTGCATATTTGGTTTTTTCCAGAAATAATTTTAAGTTATATGTTTTCTTGAGGTGAACTGAATAGCCTACTGGAACTGATGCATATTGATCTCCATTATACAAAAGTACACCTTTCAGACTAATTTTAGAGGAATCTATAAAGAGTCTCCATTCACCTGGCATGTATTCAGCAGCTCCCAAGGTAATCATTAAATCAGGAATATCTGACTATCAGTGAGATTTGCCTACTGAGAGAGATATGGAACAAATTCCTCTTCACGGCGTCTGTACCAAGAAAACGACATTTCCGTGAGAAATGCTTTTGTTTTAGTCTGGATCCCAATAATTCAGCAGAATGCTCAGAAAGATTTAGGTCTCTAACCAAAGAATTGAGTCTGCCTGTGTGAATTGTTGAGGTTGATGAAAATCCTATTCTTGGATATCTAAATCACTGCTGCTGTGTTGAGAATTTTTTTCAGAATCTGATGACGATTCTTTTATAAATTCTTCTAATGAAGAAAGCACAGGTAGACCAGGACCAGTGATATGGGTCTTTTTGCTGACAGTAAACTTGGATAAGTGATTTCTTTCACACTGTTTGTATTGTAGCCTGTGACATCATATACACGAAAATAGCAATCATCGACATGGTTTCTTGCCAGATCATTGGAATAGCAAAGGGCATACTAGCTTTTTTTTCCTCTACTCCATTTCCTTAGTTGTTCTACGCAAATATGACATACTTTTTTTGGATACCACATTTTCTCAAGATCTCCAAGCTTCATATGAAAATAACCATTTTAGGACTTTTTGACAAATTTTATAGAATTTTGTCTTTTCTTTCGAACTACAAAATTGCCACAGACCTGGTAAAATATATCAGGGTTATTTGCGCACTTTCTAAAAGACATATTGCTTCAAATTATACAAATGCATGACATACAAATGCCACTCACAAAAATAGATCCTCACTATTTGAAAAGCAACTACAGACTGAGCTAAATTTGCAGGGATTGAACTATAAGATATGCATTTTGAAACAGATTAATTTTAACAATGAACTTAAAAGTATTTCTTAATTTTGAAGTTTCTTTTTTAGTTCCATACAATATTTATGTACAGAATAGCATTAAAGCATTTAAGGTACCTATAACTGTTAATTGTAAAAAAATTGGTACGTGGTAGTTAAATACAGATTACAGTTTTTGGAATCAGCACATCAAATTTAGTAAAGTAGACATATTTTGGAGTGAACCTAAGAATCATACATACCGGTGTAGTTTGAGTTTTACGGTAAAAAAGTTTAAAATATATATATTATGTCAAATTTTAAATTATCCAGTAATTAATGTAGAAAAATTGTTGTTGTTTATACTCTCGAAATCGCATCATTTTTCAAAATGAATATCTTATTTTTTTCAAATTGGAGGCTTAATTAAAAAAAATATATTCTTCAAAGTATTTTAGAGGAATTACACAAGTTTTGAAACACATTAGTAGAAAATTGAATTGTGAGGAGTACTTTGAATATGGAAAAATACTGAAAAGGATTTTCCAGAAAAAAAAAAGTTTTAAAGTTGCGCAGGTATGTTAATGCGCATACATTAAGTTAATTATTAGTTATGCGTCAAGTATGTGAACTATTTAAGATTATAACTCAAGTTTTTGTGCAAAATATGTAATATTTCACATTTTTTTATCAAATTTCACAGATGCATTACCTAAAAGTTATAAACCAAGAAGATGGAGAAGCATAGGAAGTCATAAAATGAGATGGATAGACTAATTTTGAGGTGCAACCAGACGAAACTTTTTTGACATTCAACTTAATGGTAAGAATTTTCTTATACCTAATACAAGGTATCAGTGTTGAGTAGCTAATGGATATGCTTCTATGATCATGCAAAGAGTGGCATTTCAAATTTCACCCAATTTCTAAAGATTTGACTATCGTGTAAGCTTGTTTTATCCCTTATGTAGCTACAATGAGCTGTAATAAAAGCATTACTGTTAGGGTTATATCGATTACCATACATTAGATGTAATAATTTTTACTTTCTCTATACGAAATATGTACATAGTGTATAGTGAAGCTATTGTATTGTACCCAAAAATTCGATACCGAGATTTTATCGGAAATACGTGTTTTGAGATTCCCTGAATCCAAAAAAGCATTTTTAGAAAAATGTCTCTGTGTGTGTGTGTCTGTGTGTCTGTGGGCAGCATAGCTCAAAAACGAAAAGACCGTTAAATACCAAACTTGGCATTTAAGTTCAGTATCTTCCAAGGATGCGACACGAAGATTTTCAAGAAAATCCCCCACCCTAAACTAACTTTTATATGGAAAAAATTTCGAAAATTTTGATTTTATTGAAAATGGCTATAGCGATTTTGATTAAAATATCGTATACTAAAGATATTTACCTGACAAATAAAATGCATATCTTGAATTTTTGAGGAATAGCCTCTCAAGACTACTTTATTCTGGATGAATTTTACGGAATTGTGCAAAACTGCTAAACCGTAAAAGATGGACAAAAACTTACTGTACCGAAAATGTAGCTCGCAATAAAACACACAATTTATGTTATATACATTTTTAGGTGAAGTTGGTCATTTTTAAGATATTCTTGTTTTTTCGTTTCTGCTTTGAAAAACATAATTTTCTCATACAGGAATTTGCTAACTCCTGTCCATACAAAGGAACTTCAGTTACATAGCAACCAGGTTTCAGCTATCAGTTTAACCTATGGTAATCCCTCATTTCGCTTCTACTTACAAGGAAGCAAATAATAAGACTATTTCTGCTAATATTTCTAGATTAGCATGAAGTAAACTAGAAGCATAAGCATTTCAACTAAAATTTGTTGCAGAGATATAGAGAAAGCCATGTGAATGGAATACATCAGATTTTTTGTATTTAAATATGAGCAAGACTTCATATGAATAAAAGAATATTTGTATATATCACGTTATATGTACATAGTAGGTAGAGACGGTACTGCATTACACCCAAAAATTAGACACATAGATTTCAACGGAAATACCTCTTTTGAGGACCCTTTAATGAAAAATATAGTTTTAGAAACACTTCAGTATGTATCTGTCTGTGGTAAGTTCACTATCTTTAAACGATCCAATATGAAGATTTTCAGGAAAATTCCCTCATCCTAACTACCCTTTACCAGGAAGACTTTTCAAAATTTTGGTTTTTCTAAAATGGCTTGAACGATTTTGATTTAAATGTTACATACTAATGTTATTTACATAAAAATAAAAAATATAAGAATGAATGT
This sequence comes from Hymenopus coronatus, assembly GCA_030762935.1. Lineage (NCBI taxonomy): Eukaryota > Metazoa > Arthropoda > Insecta > Mantodea > Hymenopodidae > Hymenopus > Hymenopus coronatus. Next base: position 53,238,502 of record CM060892.1, on the reverse strand, counting down.
AATCAAAATATCCTCTGAAGTGCTGTACATTCCTGGATCGCATTTCCTTAATGATAACCAAAACAGATCAACAAACCTTACTACACAAAAAGCACAGATTTCGTTAAAAAACACTACGCAAATAAATGTTTGTGGAGTTAACCATTCCGAAATGTTCCTGGCTCTTACGTAAATTATCCAATACGTATATTTTTCTCAAAATGAGAAGACGTGATTTGTTATTCTTCTAAGTCATTCAAGGAGAACGGAAATGATTAAACATTACATAAAAGATTAAATTGTCACATCAGCCAAGTGTACTTCCTTATTTCTCTTGCAACTACGATAAATTATGTAGAAAACAATTGCTAGTTGTTAATTAATTGTTTCTTCCACTAAAGTCATTGTAAGACAGAAGTTGGGTAGGTAGTGTCAGACTGAAGAATACAATACCGTAGCTGGGATTTCAACCACGGGTTACCCAGGCAGAGTCAGACTGAAAAATTCAGGCCATAGCCGTGATTTGAACCAAGAGAATCAGTTGGGGAATTTAATGCCCTGTTAGTATGCTGTCATGCTAGCTCAGTGGTTAGAGCCACTAAAAGGAAACCGAGAAAATTGCGATCCATATTCCGACTATTACACTGAATTTTTCAGTCTGACTCTACCTTTTCACTTTGTTGAGGTTTATCTTGATTAGCATGAAGCAGATAGAAAAATAAAATGTTGTAGAATGTATACAGAAAGTAATGTGAATGCAATAGCATTTTACTTTCTCTATTACGTATGCACAATGTACATAACAAATAAAGAAGGTATTGTATTCCATCCAAAAATGCGATACCGAAATTTCACTGGAAATACATGTTTTGAGACCTGGAATCCAAAAAATTCATTTTAGAAAAAGGTCGAGTATGTGTGTATTTGTGTGTTTTTGAACAATATAACTCAAATACGAAAGTCGATTAAATACCAAACTTGGTAGTTAAGTTCAGTATTTTTCAAGGATGCGACACAAAAATTTTTGAGAAAACCTCCTAAGGTCCAACTAAATTTTACATGGAGCATTTTTCAAAAATGGCTAACAATTTTGAATAAAATACCATTGTTTAAGATATTTTTATTACAAAAAAAATGTATGCATAATTAATTTTTTTTTCTGCACAAAGCCTCGGAAGGCCTCTTCATTCTGGATGACCTTTTATCTAATTGATAAACCGTTAGAGGTAGACATAAATTTAGTACACCAAACATGTTCATCTTGTTAAAACTCACAATTTATGCCACATGTGTATATTTGCAGATTTAACCGTTTCCGGGACATTCCTTGTTATTGATTTCAATTTTAAAGTACCTATATTTTCGTTTTCGTTTCCTTTATCTCTCTCTTTATTTTTAATCCCGGACATGGAAAGAGAAACATATTTCAATGACAAACGCGACAGCTTTAAAAGGATTTGACTGTCGGATTAGCCTAGTGTATTTCCTTATTTCACTTCTACTTATAAGGAACTAAGTTAAGATTGTAATAAGAATTTCTGGTAACGTTTACGTTGATTAGGATTATGAAGATAAAAGGATGTAAAAGGATAATATTTTTTAAGAACAGTTTGTTTACACATCAGATAGAGTAATTTATGTGACTGTAACACAGTAGATTTTTCAGCATATCTTTTGTTTCTGTCGATGGTTTAAATTATGTAAGAGAGAGAGGGAGGAAAGGAGGGAAAGAGATTCAAGTCAGTATTGCACTGGTTTAAAAAGCAATTGTATCACTGAAAATTCAATACAGAAATTTTAAGCCCTTTTAGTTTTTAACAGAAAACATCTGAATAAGGTTCCAACCTAACGAACAAATGCAACGTAATAGCAGTGGTCTTGTCGAGATCCCCATGACGGAGCAGCAGGATCTGCTTTCAAGCACTTCAGCAAATAATCAAAAGCTTGTGAAAAAGGGCCCCATTGACGAACACGAGCGAAAGTCGACCTCGGCAGGCTCTCTCGTGCTACAGAAGTGGTCGTGAGCTCGTGACCTGCCTCGGGCCTGGGTTTTGGGTTTTTAATGCGTTTGCATAATTGCACTGTAGTGTTTGCAGTCCTAATATGTACTGCATACATGATGACCCTTGGTCGGACGGCATACTACTCGCTTAGAAAGCACGGTCCACAGAATTACAAACATGCTGAATAACCTTACAGCGGGGAATGGGGCTTTTACAAGAGGTGCAACTACTCCATTAATAAACTATGTTATTGTGCTCTTACTGTAATAATTCAGGCTATTGTTCCAGATAAATTACACAGATAAAATGTAAAAATCGTATGTGTTCCATTTGCATAACCTTATCCTACAGATACTTCTAATATACACCGTTGCTATACAGAAACGGCATAAAAATACTTGGAATTTAAATGAAAGTAATTCACTCGTTGCTCCGGTAACAAGTGGGATAAAGTAAATAAATAAATGGTTGATAACTACAAATTTTCTATAACCTTTTAACAATAACATCAAACATTTTTACTTTATCTACATATACTGTGTACATAGAGCATAGAGAAGGTATTGCATTCCACCCAAAATTCGATACGGAGATATCACCGGAAATACATGTTTTGGGTCCCCCTAAAAATATCATTTTTGGAAAAAGGTCTATATGTGTGGACAGTATAGCTCCAAAAGAAAAGTTCGTTAAATACCAAATTTGGTATTTAAGTTCAGTATCTTCCAAGGATGCGACACAGTGATTTTCAAGGGAATTCCCCACCGCCAACCATTTACATGGAAGTTTTTTGAAAATTTTGATTTTTTCAAAAATGGCTCTAACAATTTTTATTAAAGTATCGTGAATTAAAGATATTTACCTGACAAATAAAATGTATATCTTGAATTTTCTGGAATCGCCTCTGAAGACTACTTCATTCTGGATGAGTTTTACGGAATTTTGCATAACTGCTAAACCGTGAGATAGAGAAAAACTTACCACACAAAAAATGTAGAGGACATTAAAATACACAATTTATGTTATATACATTTTTTTGGTCGAGTTGGTCGTTTTTAGTTTCAGTTACGAAATGTATACCTTTCTCATACATGAATTTGTCATCTTCTGTCCATACAAACAAGTGAACTTCAGTCACATAGCAACGAGCTTTTTACTATCACCTTTTTTATTTGTAGCTTAACGTCCTTTAACCTGGTTGGCCATATCGGACGATAAATGAAATTGGTGAAATGATGCTCTAACAATCTCGGGGTCAATGGAGCGGTATTACGGAGAGAAAAAAATGAGCAGAAATAGTCTTATTACTTGCTTCCATGCAAGTAGAAGGGAAATAAGGGAATAGCATAGGCTGAAGTATTAGATATAAGCTGGGTGCTATGAGACATGTTTCTTTATTTCTATGAACAGGAGCTGATAAATTCCCGTATGAGAAAAGTAAAAGTTTTTTAAAACTGAAACAAATAACAAAGAATATTTAAAAAAGGCTCAGCTCTACGAACAAAATGTATATAACATAAATTGTGTGTTTTAACGAGCTCTAAATTTTCTGTTAAGTAAGTTTTTGTCTATTTTTTACGGTTTGCCAGTTATACAAAATTCCATAAAATTCATCCAGATTAAAGTAGTCTTCAGAGGCTATTCCCAGAAAATTCAGGATATACCTTTTATTTGTCAGGTATATATCTTTAATATACGATAATTCAATCAAAATCGCTAAAGTCATTTTTCAGAAAATCAAAATTTTCGAAAAGTTTTCCATGTAAAGGGTAGTTGCAGCTGGGGGAATTTTCTTTAAAATTTTCATGTCGCATCCTTGGACAAGTTTTGTATTTAACGGACTTGAGCTATGCTGTACACAGTCACACAGAAACACACATGCGAATGCACTGACCTTTTCCAAAAATGATTTTTTTTTTGGATTCAAGGGGAACAAAACATATATTTCCAGTGAAATGTCGTTATCGAATTTTTGGGTGTAATGCTATACCTTCTCTATACACTATGTACATAGTACGTGTAGAGAAATAAGAATCTCGTGTATTCCATTCACATAATTTTCTCATAATTTTGTTCAATATAAAAACTATTCTTACAAAAGATGATTCTTTTATCTACGAGAGCCATCCAGAAAGTAACGAACGATTTAGCATAACTAAATAATAACAAAATATATTAACACAATACTTTATTTACAAAGTTACTGTTCCTTATTCTATTTCTCAACGTAACCTCTATTCTGTCAAAACATTTATTGTCACGTGGTACCAATTTTTCAATGGCGATGTTATAATGTTATACTTCCAAAGAACTTGTTCTTTTTCTGAATGCACAAAATGTTCGGTCAATTGAATGTTATAAGCAGATAACGCAAGCGTATGGTGGTAATGCAATGAACGAGCCTTCAGTGAGGAAATGGCGCATAATTTACGAGAAATCAAGGAAGAAGCAATGTGTTGCATATATTATTAGTTTAATCATTATATTTTACTATTTAATATAAGATATATTTGCCATGTAGAATGCAGAACCTTAGCGTGTAGAAACTCCCTTTGTATTCTTCAAAGCTACGTGCTTTGTTAAAAATAACACGAATTTTAGAGCATTAGGGACACAAGTAACAACCCTTGGGAGGAAGAAACGTTCACCCCCTTTAAAACGTAGAGAGAGGGAATTTGTCATTGTAGAATAAGGGCACGTGGGTGGAAAATAAAGAAAAATTCCCGACAGTCATGTGACAACGCTACTTTACGCTACACACAATGTAGGAAACCACGTACAAGAAACGTGACTAAGAAATAGCGCGGAAAAAAGGTTTAGGAAATCTGTAAGTTAATCTGACGGGCAATTATTACCGTAAATGTTATACGGGCGGTGAAACTCAAGATTACGGTGACGTGTGTAAAATTATAACAACTCTGTAAAAGTGGAACTCGCACTTAAATAAAACTATGTCATCAAATTCGCGATCGGTTATGTCGGGAGTCGCTCGCAGGATTAGTGACTCAAACTGACAACAATTCATCAATAAAGGAAGTCTTCAGTGAAATTTCTCTTTTATTTGAGTCTATCAAAAGTGTTACACATCTTTGTCAATCTTTCCCCCTTGAGTAAGAGACAACAATTGGTCTACAAGAAAGAGCCTAACTAGTGCAACAAAGGGAATCTACAAGGTATGTACACTCCTAGAAAATATCACGAGCATTAACCCTCGACCGACTCCAAGTAGACTCACCTGATAGCGTTATATTGTCACAACAACGTGGCAACAAAAATACCACGACAGTGTACGATAAAGACCGGAGTAGAAGTTCATCAATTGTTATGGAGGAGTTGAAAGCAAATGTTGATAAGAGAACTAAGAAAAACCGGTGTTTCACTTTGGAAAATGTACATGATTTTTTAAGTACAAGAGATTTACCAACCGATGAAAACCTCAAAATAACAGTGATATCTTGGCTCAGATCTTTAGCGGTGGAAGAGTATAACATCTGCATTGAAAAACCAATATCACATGGCAATAAATACCTTTATGGCAATGAGATTACGTTGAGAAATAGAGTAAGGATCTGTAACCTTATAAATAAAGTTTTGTGTTGATGTCTTTCGTTATTATTTAGTTATGCCAAACTGTTTGTTACTTTCTCCCTCGTATATCATGTTAATCGAGATGAACATTAGCTGAATCGGTCTCCTTCGTTGTAAGTAGATCGGAAATAAAGGAACACGTTTGGCTAAAGCGATGGTCAAATCTGATACAGACTGTTTACGGTGTGAAATAATTGAGGTTAGGTTCGCTTTGCATGCTCCCTTTTGAGAAAAGTTACCTAGTTTAAAACTGAAACAAACAAGAAACAAAATCTCTAACACGACCAAATCTACAAGAAAAATATAACAAATCATGAGTTTTAACGAGTTCTACACTTTCTGTGCAGTTAAGCTTTTGTCTATCTCTTGCGGTTTCATAGTTATACAAAATTAAACAAAATTCATCCAGGATAAAGAGGTTTGCAGATGCCATTACCAGAAAATTAAAATTTGCATTTTATTGACAATGCAAATATGTTTAATATACGGTATTTTAATCAAAATTGTTAGTAATTTTTGAGAAAAACAAAAATGTCCATGTTTGTGGTGATGGGGATTTTCTTGAAAATCTTAATGTTAAATTCTTGGAAGATACTAAACATAAATACCAAGTTTGGTATTTAATGGTCTTTTCGTTTTGAGCTATACTGTCCTCAGACACAGACACATACACAGGTGGACCTTTTTCTAAAAATTATTATTTTGGACTCAGGAAACACGGTGAAATATCAACATCGAATTTTTGGGTGGAATACAATACATTCTCTAGGTACTATGTACATTGTATATACATACTACTAGAGAAACTAAACATTTAGAAAAAGGTCTGTTTGTGTGTGTATCCGTGTCTATGTGAACACAATAACTCAAAAACGAAACGTTTGTTAAATACCAAACGTAGTATTTAGTTTCATCTTCTAAGGATACGACACGAATATTTTCAAGAAAATACACCAACCCAAACTAGTATATACATGGAAAACATTTCTAAAACTTTGATTTTTTCAAAGTGGCTGTGATGAAGTTGATTATAATACTGTATATTAAATGCACTTATATCACAATTGAAATGTAAATTTTGAATTTTCTGGGAATAGTCTCTGGGTCACATTCTGTGTGACTTTTGCGTAACTGATAAACCTAAGAGATAGAGAAAATGTTTCTACACAAAAACGCAGAGCCGATTAAAACATGCAACTTATGTCACATACAATTTTTGTTAGAATTAACTATTTCCAAGATATTTCAATTTTAAAGTATTTAAACTTTTCTCATAGGGGAATATCTCAACTTCTGACCATGCAGAGACACGGATTTCAATCAACAGCAACCAGCTCTTAAAAGATTTGATTATCCTTTAGCTTACTGTTCTCCCTTATTTCCCTTATACTTACAAGGAAGCAAATAGTAAGACCACTTTTACTAATGTTTACCTCGATTAGTATGAAGCATATAGAAGAACAAGTGCATGGAACACAGACTTTTTTCTGCATCGAGCTAATCGAGATAAACATGATCTTATCTATTTGTAAGCTAAAGGGAAAAGGGAATGAGCTAAAGCGATAGTCAAATATTAAACACCTTAAAAAAAACACAGTCGCCTTCATCTTTCAGAATAGTATATTTTAAAGCTGAAACCAATAACAAGGAATGTCTCGGAAATAGCTCCCTAACACAAATATTGGACATAAGTTGCATGTTTTAACGAGATTTACACATTTGTACAGTAAATTTTTTGTCTATCTCTTATCGCTTACCAGTCATGCAAATATCCAGATTAGAGATATTTTGCTTTTATCTTCTCACAAGTTTTTTCATCCAAAAGTAAGATACAAATTACTTAAAATTACTGCAGTACTTGCATTTTTAAACGACTATTAAGAATACTTGTTAAATTAAATTAACGTATGATTCAGCGCGTACCACATTGGCTTTAGCGAAGAGTAACTAATGCAGTACTCGATGGTAACACCAAGTTGTCTTAGAGTATGGGTACTTGTTTTACCATCCTTAAATAGAAATATACACTGGTTAACTATTCCGGTAAAAATATTGTACAGTTTTATAGTAAAAACAGATGGCAAAGTCACAAGTTATGTTACAGCCTCCATAAATTATCTAATCCTTTATTTAATTCTCTAAGATATTTAGAAAGCTACCCAATTTTTTTTCAATCTCTTATACATAAAGCTTACTACTTGATCAATACATATTTGTAAATCTGTAGACTAGGGAAATTTATAGAAGACAATGAAACTTCAATAAACTATCCCTACTGATATTGTCAACACCTTGTTGATGGTTTGACCAATAAGGACAACACTTTGGACACTTACGCATTAGCGAGTGCATTTGGGTAACTTCGGCTTACCTCTGTCTTATTTTCAGCTCCCTAATTACGAATGTACCCTTGTTATACAAGATAAGACACGTTATACAACTGAATAGTATGAATGATGCATTTTATACAACTTTTTTCATATGTTAAATGGCTGCTGAATTAACTATCGGGCGAATATTTTAATTATATTATTAACTAACGTATAAATGTAATTTGCATATAATTCCATTATTTGCTTTTACATATTTTAAATAAGACATTACATTTTCAATGTAAGAATAAAAATGTTCTTTTTTATAAGTAAATTCAAAGATGATAATAATCTTTTATCTTTGAGCTCTATATTTTAGGAGATCGGTAGAAAATACTGAAAGCAATGCAGAAATTGCGATAATCTTTATAATAAATGGTAAAAAAATAAATTAAGAAGTTAAAAATTATGCAGTTTAATATACTGTCTCCAACAAATGTAAATACTAATAATCCGAATATTTCATAAACTATTATTCAACTTTCTTCTCTTTTACAACAAAAACTTAACTTTTGGTAATGTACAGGTGGGTATACGCTTTTGTAAAATTCCATTACATCTGCAGATATTATTAGCTCAGCTTATGTTTAGTTTAAGCAAATTTTGTAGGTTAATATTAGATAGAAATAATTCTGAATATCTTTAAAATGAAAAAAGTCACTTTAAAATCGTAAAATAAAAAAAAAGAGGAAAAGAAAGAAGTTGAATTTTCTATGACTGCATTTAGAAGGTCCATGGTCTTGAGAGATGCAACATGTGCCTGTATAATGTATGATTAATATTTTAAAACTTTTTAAAAGTTTAAACGTTTCTAATGGTCAGTGATGTATTAATGAGTATGGTAAGAACATATGAAGTTGTAATCTATTCTGAATGTTTTTCTCCTTATTTCGCAGTTAACCCTCCTAGATGCAGGATTAACAGAACTTACAAGCCAGTGCCTGGAGTCAGACACCTGTTGAGGAGCAGATGGACTGACTGTGATTAAAAGAGATTAGCCAATACGGGTGATCAACCCCATGCCGGAATGAGAGCGAGGAAGAAGAGGATACGAAATATCTGCGAACTAGATGAAAGGAAAGGTGATGTTGTAGCAGTTAATGGAATGAATGGCGAGGAAAACTCGTCCAGGCAACGCTGTGTTCTCCACAAATTCCATATGCGGTCTCCTAGGGTCGAATCTTGGTGAGAGGTGAGAGGTCTAACCACTCGACCACGGCACAGAAGTTAAAAAAATATAAAATATAACATTTGAATACCCAGTTCTCAAGCGTAGTAAACCGCAAACCTTGGACCGGGCTGAAGTGAGAGCATCAATGGTCGAAATTTATAACACAATTCTTTCTCTTAAACTGAGTATTAAATATGGACGCTCTTTAACTATACACTATGGTTCTCATTATGAACGCTAACTTTTGCTCAGAGGCCTCTTTATCAGGCTTGAGGTCCTTCCACCTGTGGTAAATTTTCGACACGGGACCAACGGCTTTACCTCCATTCCGAATGAAGGCCTTCTAAGGATTTTTACGCTATAAAAAAATCCATCACCTGTTTGAAACCGAGAATTTGGGAACTATAGGCTAGTACGTCATCACTAGAACACGGAAGACGGCTAACCCCTTCTATTTCTCTTTCTCTTCCTGCTAGTTCATTCCCACAATTTATAGCTGCGCTATATTTTGCAGGTAGAACTCGCTGCTCTGTTGGCACAATATCTAAGCTGGAGTAGCTTGCATTAAGGTGTATATAAGTGGAATGCGCGTCTTAGAGGGCTTTGAAATGTAATACCGATTATTATTCTTATAATTTTCAATTTATTAAAATAAACACATCATCAGTTGCTGAAAAGCTCTTCCATTTATATTCACTGATGGATTTAGAATATGATTTATATATTTATATTTGTTGGAAATTTATCTAACCATCATTTTCCAAGTTTCCAAGCGTCTTGTCGGTCCCTAAGGTTCGCTCTAAAATGCCTAGTTTTAGTGTTTCGTGGCGCAGGGAATGGTGGGTTCGACTCCCTTCGGCATGGGTGTTTGTGTGTCTGTAAATGTGTCTGTGTATATATATGCGTATTTATAAATAAAAAGAAAACGGTAAACAGATAGGGAAACACAGGAAATGTAGGGAAAATGGGAAAAGGGGAAAAAGAGCAAAAATGAAAGAGAATACAGAGCTGGAGCACCGACAAGTTTCCGGAATTTGGGGGAAAAATGCTCAGATGTCTTGCACCGAATTTTGCAAATGACACAGCTGAGATGATCGGGCCATTAGCAGGGACATACATAATTCCAGTTTGCTTCTCTTTGGAAAAAATACGCCTAAAAGTGTTGACTTATGTGCGATTTCCTGCGTCAGGAGTTTGTGGCACTAGACATAATTACTTTTACAAAATGAGCTCACTTAGTTTTAATTAATCTTTATAGTTCTTAACTCTATAGTTCTTAACTTGCAAACAAGTGTTATTATTTTTTAAAATTACAAGAACGCTATGTATTTATGACCAGTGTAAAATCATATATAGTGAATAAACATATTCGAGAATAAGTAATACTAAAACTGTCGTAAACTTTTAATGGTGTAAACATCATAGAATTATTAATAAAAATGAAGAACGAATGTTGCAAATCTTTTAAATCTCAGAAATTGTCTAGTAATATAAGAGCTCAGTGCATATATGTTTTTTAATACTTTTAATTGATTCGTTCCATAGAATTTAAAATGTTTAAGATATAATTTTGTTTATATTTTACAAAAACTTTATTAAAGGACACTAGATTGAAATTAAAATCTTTATATATCTGTCTATATTTTTCTAAACAATTTACTGTAGTTGCATTGCTGCTATGCTAATATGAATACCAAAATTCCTTCAAATTTGATAAACACCGTGCAGGATATAAATTGATTTCGTACATATTATTATTAAATATATTGCATATTGAAAATATTCTACACGCCTCAAAATTTGAGAAAATCGATTGACACTTTGTATTTGGAACTTTGAATCATACAATAAACTTTGCCTTGGGATATTTCAATAGTGTTTATTATCAAATTATAATATTGCTTTAAGAAGTTAGAAATTATTATCTCTGAAAATGATCATTTACCACAATATATATGTACATATGTGTATTTAAATTAGATTAATGTTAGGATAATTTTGTCACCTGTAACATTACAATTCATACTTTTGCAAATTTTGGACAATTTTGCCTGTATTAAAACAACGACTGAATCTTGTGGAACGTTTTGAATGTGTGAAATATACCTAGTATTAAGGAAAAGGAAATTATTTAACATGTTGAAACAATATTTCTTATGTATATGTGCCTTTTGATTATATATTACATTAAAGCTTGGATTTTTATTTAGATTAATCTGTTCAGCCTCCAAGGATGAGACACAATGATTTTAAAGAAAATACTTCTACCATAAACCACCCTTTACATGAACATTTTTTCCAAAATTACATTTTATTCAAAATGGCTATGATTATTTTGATTAAAATACAACGTATATAAGATATTTTTATGACAAATGAAATTTAGGCATATAGAGTGAAATGTCTAGGAATTTTCTCTCAAGTCATATTCATTTTGAATATATTTTGCCAAGTACGCAAACTGTAAGATAGAGAAGCAGTCTTACTGCATAAAAAGTAGATTTCTTCAAAGCACAAAATTTATATCATTACATTTTATATTTTTTGTGGAGTTTACTGTTTTCGAGATTATCTTTGTTATTGGTTTACATTTTAAAATGCTTATATTTTACTCTCTTCTTCTTTCTGTTTCTTTCTTTTATTTTTTTCTTGGTCATGTTAAGCCATCAGGGAGGGATCCGTTTTTGAAAGAGCCAACTAACACTTAATTCTACTTTATTTCCCTAATCAGCTTGAACCTATTTACAAGGAAGCATGCAGGTAGTGCAATGAGAGTGCAATACATTTTATTTATATGCATATAAAATAATTTGTTTTCTTCAATAGTGGGTTTACTGATCGTTCTAGTTCTAAGCAGCTCAGATGCATTGTGAGGGCAGTGCTGTAGGTGTAACATTATTTAAAATAAATGCTTACTGTTATAGTCAAAAGAAATAAGAAGCAGGAGCTTTCGAAAGCAAACAAATTACAAAAACAATGTATATAACATATTTTCAGTTGTTTTATTGATTCAAATAGCTACAAAAATATTATAACATACGCTTTGATACATTTTATAATTTAGAAGAAACGTATTTCATTTTCCCTTCTCTCTTGTACTTATTGCAACATTGAATCTTGTCTTTACATTTTATTTTGTTATATAATTTATTATACATTTCTTATAAACAAATATCTTGAAAGTTCTTCTCATTATAAATTACATTAAGTAATGTGGATAGTAATAATGTCTTGGATAATCCGTACTAAATCGAATTTATCAATTACTGCTTAGAGTTCAAAAATGAACTAATGCCGAAACAGGTTTGCACATTTATGTAATTTCATAGTGTAATTATGTAACATAAATAGTCTATAATATTATGTACCTAATTCCGCAGTTACTTGCCGTTTCATTTTATTAAGGTTAATTATTGCTTGACAGATAGTGAAATCATGAAAACAAGTTAACAAATATTTTTACTTTCTCTGGCATGTACGTACAACGTGCATAGTGAATACGAGGCCATTGTAATCTACCCAACAATTCGATACGGAGACTTATGTTTGGATACGCCCTGAACCCCCTGGATAATTTTTATTAAAAGGTTTTGTGTGTGTGTGTATTTATGTGTTTTCCGAAAACAAAAAGTCCGTTAAATACCAAACTTCTTTATTCTTATTATGAATACCTTTATTACAATATAAAGGTCGTCTCCTTAGCGCGGTGGTAGCGCAGCTGCCTACCAAGCGGGAGACCTGGGTTCGATCCCCAGTACCGGCGTGGGGATTTTTCCCCCGCTGGGAGACCTGGACCGGGGTGCACTCAGCCTCGTGAGGTCCCTGGGGGGCCAATTGAGGAGCTACTTGATGGAGAAGTAGCGGCTCCAGGTCGTGAGGACCGCATTAACCGGCCGGGAGGGGCTCGAGGCGCTGACCACGTCTCACCCTCCAATACTGCACCCCATCCATGACGTCTGTAGTGGACCGAGATGGGGGACGCAGCGGCCGGGCGGTAGGCCAAGGTTCCCCGTGAGCTGTCGTGCCATGGAGTTATGTTACAATATAAATTTATAGCTATTTTTGCACATTTAACAACTTTAGATATTGAGGTTCTCAAAACATTCACCCTATATACTGAGATATGGGCATAGATAGATGGCAGTAGAGATGGATGGAATAAGACGAAGTGCCAGGATTTCCGTATTAGAAAAAAAGAGAAATGAAGAGGTGACACACATGATGGATATGGAGGAGACAGCGCTGGAAAGATGAACTACACAGAGCAAAACTACACTTAAACTAATATATTTACTTTCTCTACACGAACTGTGTACATAATGTATAGAGAAGGTATTGTATTGCACCCAAAAATTCGATACCGAGATTTCACCTGAAATACATGTTTTGGGACCTCTTGAATCCCAAAAGAAGCATTTCTAGAAAAATATTCACGTATGTGTGAGCATGTGCGTGCGTGTGTATATGTCTGTGGACGGCATAGCTAAAAAATGAAAACTTCGTTAAATACCAAACTTGGCATTTAAATTGAGTGTCTTCCAAGGATGCGACACGCAGATTTTCAAGAAAATCCGAGCTACCCTTTACATTGAAAAATTCTCGACAGTATTTATTTTCTCAAAACTAGCTCTAACAATTTTGATTCAAATGCAGAACATTAAAGATACTTACATGACACATAAAATGTATGTCTTGAATTTTGTGTGAATAGCCTTTGAAGACATCTTTTTGTGAATGAATTTTGCGAAATTTTCATAACTGGTAAAGGGCAAGAGATAAAAATTAGAGCTCGTTAAAACACAACATTTATGTTATCTGTATTTTTTTCCTGGGGTTGACCCTTTTTAAGATATTCCTTGTTATTGATTTCAGTTTTAAATTACTTAATATTTTTCTCATACGGGAACTTGTCAACGCCTGACCACGCAGAGAATCGGATTTCTTCATCATAGCAACCACATTTTAGAGTTTTTGATTGTCGGTTTAGTCTAGTCCTTTATTTCCCTTCTTCTTATAAGGAAATAAGGCAATAACACCTTTTCTGCTGGTATTTATCTCAATTAGCATGAACTAGATAGAAGAATAAGCTTATTGACAATAATCTTTTACAGAGAGGCTGAGAAAGTCATGTGAATCGAGTACATAAGTCTTTTTTAGTATAAAAGATGATGATTCATATTTATAACAGCTATTCCACTGATTTATTTTTAAAATATCATTTTTTTTTGGAGTTAGCTACGTTTGGGTCGTCATCTTAGCGTAATGGTAGCGCAGCTGCTTGCCAAGCGGGAGACCTCGGTTCGATTCCCGGTACCGGCTGGGAGACCTGGGCCGGGGTACACTCAGCCTCGCGAGGTCCCTGGCGGGCCAACTAAGGAGCTACTTGATGAAGTAGCGGCTCCAGGTCGGGAGGACCGCATTAACTGGTCGGGGGGGTTCGAAGGCGCTGTTTATGTCTCAACTCCCAATACTACACCCTATCCACGACGTCTGTTTGGACCGAAATGGAGGACGCAGCGGCCGGGTGGTAGGCTAAGGTTTTTTGTAAGCTGTTGTGCCATGGAGTTATTATATAACAACTACGTTTTGTTTTCTTGCGTTATTCTTGATGCACTTATATACTCATTTGAGAAATATTAAGATTTGTGTATTTGGGTAGCCCAAGAGCAACTTGGAGAGAACTGATTCGTAAATTGATGAACGATCGTTGTATGGAATAGGATGACTGAAACTGATCGTAAACAACGTAAGCTGGGAATATAACTTACCTGCTGTAAAGTAGAGAAGCCTTTACATGTTTAAAAAAAAAAGGTCTTTAATCAGCAACTAAGCGGCAGTTATGAGTTTAATAAAATGTGTGCAATACACATTACCTAAGAAATACTTTTAATAAAGTAGTTACCTAAATCACAATATCAAAATAAATATTTAAAGTAGTTCAAAATAGAAATGGCATGTCCTGCAATGAGGAACAAAATGCTACTGCTATTTTCATTATATCAATTTCTGTAGTTTAGACATTTTACCAAACTGTAACCACTCTTTCAGTAATTTTGGAATGTTAAATTTGAATCAGACATTAGCAAATGAGGACGAAAATGTCAATGCGATCAATCTAATTTATTCTTATATCAAACTTCAAGAATGATGCACCATAAAAGGTATAGCCATAAATATGTTTAAGTATAGGATTTGTTACCTGGCATTTGGTGAATGAACGAGCAGAACATCTCTTGTTAAAAACATGCCTTTAGATGGTCTAGTTACTACTAAAGAAGTCTGGATATTGAACATTGGCTTCCTGTCCAGCATTGTCAACATCTGAAAATAACATAAAATTTTATTTTATTATAGCGGCAAAAGATATTAAAACATGTAAACACATATCCAAGTCCTGGAAATTTAAGTAAAATAAGAATAACATAGCAATGAGTTAACACAAGAATGACATCAATTTAGAAAAAAATAAGACGGAAGTATGTTGTTAAATATATCAAGAAAGAGAAAATAATAGAGGGGAAATTTGGTTGCTTATGCAATTAAAAGAAAAACAGTGTTTGGTATTAGAAAAATATTTTTCTCCTTTGGCTCTGCAGGTTTTGGTCTCCCGTACTATTTTCCTCTATTGCGTTTGTATTTTGTCTTACTTTTCCAACTAATAACTCCAATTTTCAATAAATTCATTAATAGGTATAACCATTTCGTCTTTGGACTCCCTTTTCTCCTACTGGAGTATAAATATTGGTATCCTATTTTGTTCCATTTACTGCATGTGCCCTGGCCATCTTTTTCTGAGTCATGGTACAAATAATATAAAAATTGAAATCTACAAAATTAAAATTGCTTACTTTTGTGAAATATTATACCAGATTTGCCACGTTATATGCGAAAAAAAATAAATAAAACTAATATCACTAGAAGAAAAATATCTGATGTGTTCCAAGCACATGACTTTCTCTAGATCTCTATAAAAAATCATTGCTAGTAAGTTTATGCTTCTATCTACTTCATGCTAATCGATAAAACGTTAGCAGAAATTGTCTTATTTCTTAGTTGCTTATAAATAGAAGGGAAATAAAGGAATACACTAGACAGGCAAATGCTTTAAAATGTGGTTGCTATGGGATTGAAATCCGTTTCTTTGCAGGGTCAGCAGTTGACAAATTCCCGTAAGAGAAAACTTTTTTAAGTATTTCAAAATTGAAAATAATAAGCAGGAATATCTCGAAAACGATGAACTCCACGAAAAAAATGTATATGTCATAATAAGTGTGCTTTAAAGTGATCTGCATTTTTTGTGTAGAAAGTTTTTGTCTATCTCTAACAGTTTATTAGTTATGGAAAATTCAGAATAACTCATCCAGAATAAAGAGGCCTTCAGAGGCTATTCCCAGGAAATTCAAGGCTTATATTTTGTTTTTAATGTAAATATCTCAATCATACGACATTTTAATCAAAATCGTTCGAGCCATTTCTAAGAAATCCAAAATTTTCGATTTTTTTCAAAAGGTCGTAGGGGGTTGGGGATTTTTTTTTGAAAAACTTCATGTCACATCCTTGGAAAATACTGAACTTAAATATCAAGTTTTAGTTTTTGAGCTATGCTACCCACAGACATACTCATACACACGTACAGACACAAATATTTCTAATTTTTTTTTTGATTCAGGACACCCTAAAAAGTGAATTTCGGTGAAATCTTGGTGTCGAGCTTTTGGGTGTAATACAATACCTTCTCTATACACTATATACATAGTACGTGTAGAGAAATTAAAAATACGTTAGCACATAGAACAATCGTTTCAACATATTTACAGAACCACATTCCTAACAAAATACTGAAGTACAGACCAAGAGGAAGATAAGATCTGGGTCGACCTAGAAACCGACAGATAGGCACGTGAAGCCATAACAGGCTTGAAGCTTCCTTGCAGTGCTGATGATGACGATTTTTATTATTTCTCTATTACTTTAAGAAACTTTTCCACTTCTCAACAGTTATTCTTTAAAACCAATTGCCATTCTTTACGACCAATCCAGTCATCCTCCATACACCGATCACTCATCAATCTATAAGTTGTTCTTGGCCTGTCCTGCTTCCTTCTACCACCAGGTAACCATTGGAAAAATGTTTTTGGTCACATTCCCTCATCCATTCTTCTAGAAACAGACGGATTGTTTGGATAAAGATCAAGAACTGCCTCGTGATATTGACAGACAACAATTATTGCGCAATGCACGAAGAAGGTTTTGTTGGGGGTAGTATCTGGACTAAAAGCGGAGTGGGGTATGTAGCAATACATCAAAACAGATATCAAACCCATTAGACAGGGGATGAATAACTTGGCAAGATATAGGGGTAGGAACGACAGGAGAGAAAAGTATTTACCACGATTGTTTACCACATCAAATGCAGAGGTAGGGCATGTTGGACGCCACTGGTAGGCATGGAAGACAGGAATAGGTGAATTTCTGCTTAAGCCGAGAAGCCGAGAAGGCTGATTGCGGGGAAGAGTGCGGGCGGAACGAAAAGCTAAAAACTGATGACAAAGCTTTATATTTTATGTCATATTTTGTGTTGTGTTTTTATGTATTTCCCAAGGTACTTTTGTACTTTAAACAATATTGCAACGGAATACGTTTACAGTTAATTGTATGTTGTACATTTAAGATGCTATTTTGTTTGATCCTTATATTTTTATTTATTATTGTACTTTTTGCTTATTATTTTGTGTATTACAAAAGCATGTATGGTCTGTAAATCCGTGCGATTGACGGATATTGGTTTATGCATACTGGTATTTAAATAAATACATTTAACCTACATTTATTCATTCAACAGATGAGCTCGTCTTCTAATCCTTTTCATTACTGGCTCTTCCATTTGATTCAGCTCTTCATTTCTCCTCACTTTTAACCTGGAAACCCTTGCACTTAGTCTTATTCCATCCATCTCTACTTCCAAGTTTTTTTATTCCAAAACTCTATCCCTCAACTAGACATATCATTATGCTTTCTACAACAGATTTCAAAATGCTCTTGTTTTAAAAGTTTTGTCATATTCCCATTCGATTGTGCTCCATTCAACAAATTTATAGATTTCTGGTCTAGACTAACCTGCTATCTACATCTGCTTTGCAGCTCCCTGATTTTCTGTTAGCTTTTCAAATTCGTAGATAATCTTATGCCCATCCTTCTCCATAACACCATGGATCCTTTTCCAAAATTGTTCTTGCAAATCATCTCAATTATTCTTCTTTGTATCTGTTAGTGTGCATGTTTACGCAGCATAGTTTACTACTACTCGAAGTATTCTTATGTATTACACTCACATAACCTTCTTTAGATGATATACAGACTTCTACAAAAATTCTTCTTCTTTCTATACCATGCTAATCAATATAAGCATTAGCAGAATGCTCTTATCACTTATTTTCTTATAAGTATAATGGAACTAAAGGAATACACTGTGCTAAAGCGATACTCAAACATTTTAAAATTTGGATATGCGATTTTCATTGCAATTCACTTGTTTTGCTTGGCCAGGAGTATAACACTATAAAAACGGACACTTTCTCTCTGAGAAAAATATTTAGTATTTCAAACTTGAAACCAATAATAAGGAATATCTCAGAAACGGACAAAAATGTAAAGGACAAATTCTGTATTTTGACGAGATCTACAGTTTTGTATAAGTGTTTGTCTATCTCTTACGATTTACCAGTTATCCAGAGTTGAGCAAAATTCACACAGAATGAAGATGTCTTCAGAGGCTATTTCCCCAGAATTCAAGATATATATTTTATTTGTGCTGTAAATAGCTTTAACCTACTGTATTTTAATTAAATTTGTTACAGAAAGTTTTGAGAAAATCTAAAATTCCAATTAATTTACATGTTTTCATGTAAAAAGTAATTTGGGGTGAGGGCATTTTCTTGAAAATTCTTGTGTGGCATACTTGAAAGATACCAAAATTAAATACCAAATTTAGGGGATACCAAAACACGTATTCCTAATGAAATGTTGGTATCGAATTTTCGAGTTCATTAAAATTCCTTCTCGATGCACCATGTACATATTACGTGTAGAGAAAGTAAAAAGCACTAACGGTGCAGCTAACTACATTATTACATATATAACAATAATGCTTACTTAAAAGTGTATAAGCTATGTAAGAAAAAACCTATCACACTATTTAGAACAAATTTCGGTCTATTATAAAATTAAGAAAAATAATTAAATAATTATTCTGAAAGAGCATAAGTATCGTCTTGTGTTCCTATAGAAATAGCTAGTAGAATATATGTTTAGGTATATATTAATTTTACTTTGTCTACGCGTTCTGTGTACATAGCGTAGAGAGAAGGTATTATTTTGCGCCCAAAATTTCAGTGTGTGTGTGTGGACAGCATAGCTCAAGTTTAATATCTCCCAAGAAGGTATTAAACTCGAAGATTTTCAAGAAAAACCCCTCACCCCAAACTATTCTTTACATGGAAACTTCTTTAAACATTTTGTCTTTCTCAAAAATAGCTGTAACATAATGATTAAAATACCGTTAATTAAAGGTGTTTACATTGCAAATAAAATTTAAATCTTGAGCTTTCTGGGAATAGCCTCTGAAGATCCCTTTATCCTGGATGAATTTTGCATAAATGGTAAACCGCAAGAGATAGACAAAAACTTACTGTACAAAAAGAGTAGATCTCGTTAAAACACACAATTTATGTCCTATGCATTTTTCGTGGAGTTGACCATTTTCGAGATATTCCTTGTTATTGGTTCTAAAGTTTAAAATATTTAACATTTTCTTACTGAGAATTTGTCAACTTCTGGCGGTGCAAAGAAACGAATTTCAATAACATAACATTTAAAATATTGGCTATTAATTTAGCCTATGTACACCCCCCCTTTTTGTGTTACAACATGCTCTATTACATACTAATATTACATGTTTTAGTTTTACTTTATGTTCATTTCTATTTTATCAGGTGAGTTTTTTAATACTTAATGCTGGTAGTATGGCAGTGGAGTCTAGAATCTAAGTGAATTTAAGCATATGGTGTACTTCCTTAGTTTTCTTCTACTTACAAGGAAGCAAGTAATAAGACCAATTCTTATAACGGTCATGAAGTAGCTAGAACAATAAGCTTTTAAAGAATAATTTGGTACAGAGATGTAGAGAAAGTCATGTGAATGGAACACACCATTGTTTAGTAACTATACTCAATTTACAACAAACTACTGACAATTCATTTAAAAAATAATTTATTCAATCAGTATTATTTGTCAAAAAGTATATTTTAATAATGACAGACAATTTCGTCAGACTAAGTAGAGTATACATTTATGCATAAATTGCAATAAATATTAGAATGCAGCTAATGTCAATATGGATGATACAATGTTCAAAATATATACTATTCAGTGTTAAATATAGATTAAAACTTAAAAGCAAATTTAATTTATATTAGTTGGAATGCTCAAAGAAGCGATTGGAACGACTATTTCAATTTGGTTAACTCTTATTAGGGACGACTTAAAATACTTGCTATTGATTACTTGTGACTGATAATTGTAGAGCAATAAGAATATCCACTCTCAGAAATAAGGGCCGACTATTATAGTAGCTCATATCACTTATATGATCACTTGTATATCACTTGATTTGCTTATTTATTAACGCAATAAATATATTTATAAATGTTCTAACTGAATCCTTGCAATTTTATACTATTTCATATTGTTATTTCATTTGCACTATGTTTATTGTTTGTAAAAGTTATGTTTAATAAACTCTTTATTAGTTGTGTAGGTTTTGATATTAAGTAATCACTAATTGGGAAAGCAAAAAGAATTTAATTTATTTTTATATAGTAACATTTCCATTAAAATAAGCATTTTATTAATATTGACACCTCTGTTGCAAATATGAATGTTCATTTTTAAATATAAAATGAAAAATCTGATATGTTTCATTCACATAGCTTCCTCTAGTTATTCCACAAACAAAGTTTTCTTACAAAAGTTTATTGTTTTGTCCACGTCATGCTAATCTAGGCAAACATTAGCAGAATTGGTTTTACTACTTGCTTTCTTGCAAGTAGAATGGAAGTAAGGGAATATATTAGGCTAAAGAGATAGTCATATATTTTAAAACCTGGTCGCTATGTGAAACAATTAAGGTTCGGTTCGCTTTGCATGGTCCCTTTTGAGAAATTTGAAACCACTAAAAATGAATATCTCGAAAACGGTAAACTCTACAAGAAAAACGAAATGACATAAATCATACGTTTTAACGAGATCTCCATTTTTTACTTGTCTATTTCTTACGGTTTAACCGTTATGCAAAATTCTGCAAAATTCAACCAGAATAAAGAGGCCTTCAGAGGCTATTCCCAGACAATTCAAAATATACATTTTATTTGTGATGTAAATATCTTTAATTTACTGATTTTAATCAGAATCATTAAAGCAATTTTTGAGAGAATAACAACTTTCGAAAAACGTTCCATGTAAAGAGTAGTTGGGGATGGGGAGTTTTCTTGAAAATCTTTGTGTCACATTGTTGAGAGCTCCTTAAATACAAACTTTTCGTTTTTGAGCTATGCTGTCTACAGACACACATACACACACAAACTCACACAAGACCCTTTCCAAAATGGCTGCTTTCGGACTAAGAGGACCTCAAAACGAATATTTTAGGTTAAATCCGTCTATACAACGTTTGGGTGGAATACAATACTTTCTCTGTCCACTGTCTAGATTGTACATAGGGTTAGAGAATGTAAAAATGTGCAGTACGCTAGCTTCAAATATATGTTAGTTATCAAACAAGTTTAATAACAATAGAAACTATATTATTGTTAATTAGGAATAATATATATATATATATATATATATATATATATGATATTCATATATTCCTTCATCTAACTTCGCTTAAAAGGTCACCGAAATTTTTCACACACAAAAATTATATATACATATAATGTACTGCATTTCAAATAATAATAATAATAATAATGACAACAATAATTTCTGATAAGCCAAGACTACATCATGTGTTAAATATTAAAACGTTTATAACGCAGAAAAGTCCCAACAGATTAGTTTAAGAGTATACCTACAATGTTCTTCAGAACCATGCATTTGTTTTTGTTTGAATTCCATTAGATTTTTCCAAAAAGTGCAAGAATATCCAGAGTAACATTCTGCACGATAAAATGCATTCCAATATCAATATTTGGAAATATGGTTTAATATTATTGTTTAAAAATTCTCCTAAAACTTAATAGATAATCAATTCTAGAAGAAACTGGTATCGGAAATGTATAGAACTGCTTCATAGGCATAACAAAGAGTTTATAAAAGACACATATGGAGGATTTGAGAAGCAATATTTTCATTCGGAAGATCCCGGGTTCAAATCTCGTGGACGACAATACTGGCTAGGGTTTTTTCGTGGCTTCTTCAGCCACCTAGGTAAATACTGAATTAGATACCTCAAGGTCCACTTCAACCTAAAAAAAATAGTAACTCTAAAAATAAATGGCAATAATGACTGCGCTGCCATCTATCACAGACAGTTAAAACAGCTAAACTTAAAGCCACCCTAACGCCACCTCCTTGTTGCGGAGCAAATTAGTAGGATTGTGCATTGAATATCTAGCTGAACTCTGCCATCTGGCTACGGATAATCAAGGTTATGATATCTGAATGTGCGCGCCATCTGACTAGGGGTGTAAAAGCGGAAAGTTTGTGGTACTCTACCTTCATCTATTTGACACAAAGCGAAATTGGAATGGTACAGGCATAGCCCTGGAAGACTTCTGTAACCACATAACGTCAACGAGGTATCTTGTGGAAGAGTTTCGTCACAATATGATCCAGAAGATATAGCAACGTAAAATAAAACAGATTACAAAAATCTCATCACTGATGGAAATTGCAATGATTAGTTTTGAAATTATAAATGGGGAAAGTTATAGAAGTAACTTTAGAGTAACATGCAAATAATGTTAAGAAATAAAGAGCCTCAAGGGCCACAAGTGCTATTTATTTGATCAGTTGATTACCTAGGCCAAATCTTTTGCAGAACCAATTGAAGAAGTTAGGAATTGTATCTCACACTCCAATCATTAGGCCTGTTACTTCAATGGAGGTGAAGTTACATATCTCAGGATAATAAGGAATTGTTGCCTTATAAACCTTGCACTTCAATTGGTTGCAGTTCATGTACTTCACTTTGACCAAAAATTGGATCGCATGCCAAATAAGCTGTTTCATCGACAAGAGACCACTTGGGAAATTCCATGAACTTCTTCTTGAACTCCTCCTCGGGTTGCCAGCAATGCTAGATATGATTCTATAATATCTGGAATTATGGAGAAAAAGTTGGAAGGACAAGCACGTAAAATATGGTCAATAATTCCAAAAGAACAATAATCGCTGAAACGAGGGAACCTGTTTATATTTTGAACCTAATAATAAAAGGCAGTAATTGGTTTATTGTTTCTCGAATTATTGCCCTCTATGAATACACTTTTACATGTATTCGAACCATGTGTCATATCATTTTTTCCAATTTTCTCGAGACACCTCCTTCTGCCGATGAAAATCGTTGTCCACGCTTTTTATTCTTGATGTTCGGGCACAAAAAGAATTCATTGGGGGATGCCAAATCATTACCATGCGGATGAGTCATGCATTCGATTTTTTGAGTGGTCAATTAGTTGGTGTTTGACGAGGTGTGTGAAAGCTCGCAGAGTTGTATGAAAAACGATCCGACGGTACCTGTTTGTTTTTCTTATTTCATCAAGACTTGCGGGGAAAAATGGTTGCTTACCATTCAGAATTAACCGTTTTATGTTCCTCTAAAGGTACTGTTGCCACATGTCCAATTTTAATGAAAAAAAAATCAGGTGACCATTTGTTTCGAAGTGCTTCGAGCGCGAACAACTTCGTTGGACTTGGTTCGTCTTGAAACACCAATACAGTGGACTGCTGTTGACGTTCCAGTTCATATGCATAGGCCCATGATTCCTCACCTGTTACAGTCTTATATATGTCTTTTGAAGCCACACCATTGTATTTCTTGAGCATTTATGTGCACCAATGGGCAGGAGCATCCATTTGAATTTGGGTCAAATTATGTGGGATCCAACGAGGGCAAAACTTTTTCACGGCTAAATGATCATGCAATATTTTATATACGCTGACGGAACTAATGTTGCTTCTATTTCACAGTATATGGCATGACGATCTTGCACCATCAGTTTTTGCACAGCATCACTGTTTTCTGGCACAACGTTTTGGATGATCTTCACGAATTTCGTCAGTGAGCTGGTCACGAATAAATTCGTTATATTAATGTTTCACAGTAGCAAAGGATGGAGCCTCATCGGCAAGTTTAGTAGTAAGTTGATCAATGCACTCTTTTTTTCGAAAATCGACATCGAAAATCATAGCAGATATTTTCAGGAATTAATTCCATCTCTTCGCTGAGACACAGTTAAAGTCATTGTAAACAACAAAAATAACGCTCTATTGATCAAATATCTGAAGTTGAACAATGTCAAACTTTCCGGTAGAAATACAGATGGCACTTACAACAATCAGTGTTGCCAAGGGTTAAAATATAAATAGTGCCTCTCGAACTTTGCAGGACTTAGAAACAACTGGGGTAGAGAATTATTTGGATGCATATGGTAAAATGTGCTTGAGCAAAATTTGTCAAAATTAAGGGAGCTAAGACAGGATTATAACATTAATATACTGAATGCCCCGAAATGATACATGCTAAACTTATAGCTTGTACTATTAGTAATTTAGAGTATGTTGTTGGAGCTCCAAAAATCTTTTAGTTATATTTATAGGCAACAATTGAAAATGCAGTGCACGGAGCACTAGTGTGAGATGCCAACATACACTTCAGAAGGTGTTCTTGGCTAGCACGTGTCATGAAAACAAACGAGTTTCTCCTTATTCGTTATATAAACCTGTCCTAGCGGTCATGGTAATGGGCAGTTGCCAACTCAAAAGGCTACTTGTGACTCGGTTACTTTTGAATGTAAAACAAAAGCATTCTGTCCTAACCACGAGTAACCTGTACTTAATAGCCTAATAATTTTATAATTACCCTAATAGTAAACACTCAACATTTTACTGTACATATCAGCAACAACTTGCTATTAAATGTACATATATTTTTTGTCTCCCTGAACAAGGGACTTATTTTTATTTAGCATTATCTACAATCCTTTGGTCTATTCTTGCTTCTGTTGACTTTATCAATTCCTTGCCTCAAGCTGCTTTAACATTAAATTGCCTCTAAAATATTGTATTAGCGGCGTAGTATCCCAGCTGATTTTCCTAACATTTGTCTTCATCTATTCCGTTTTGATAAAAGTAATTGTTGGAAGAATAAACAAATAACTAACGGCAATTGGTTCTTTAGCGTGGTTTCATAAGACAAGGACTCATTTAATGTTAGCTAACCATTGAGTAGAATATCGGTATGTTTAAAAAGCACTGCCAAAGCATGAAACTTGCTGCTATACAACATACCTCAGATAGCTGGAAAGGCGCGCAGCTTTGTTTCTCAGTATCTGTCTAATCCACGTAAACCATAAAATGCTTTGAAGACACCTAGAAAACAATATTTTCCATCAATTATGCTTTTCTCAAATAGGAAGCTGTCATTCGTTTGTCTTTTACTATTTTTTCACTTCTGGCCATGCAAAAAGACGGCCAACATTTTAAAGGTCTTAGTTTTAGCTTAGTGTATTTATCTCCACCATAAATTTATGCTCACTTATAGTAATAAAAGGAGTGAAGTAGATAGAAGAAAAGGTTTTCGTAGGAATAATTTGTTGCACAATAGGTGGAGAATATTATTAGAATTTAACACATTAGAGTTTTCAACTAACCCAGCAATGAGAGAAGTACACTCTCAAACCTCCACACGTTACTGCAAAGCTCAGAATTCGATGTTCGAAGCAGTACTAGTTGAGATGCCTCCTATAAAACACTGAACTGTAATGTTGATTTCAGACTGATACGCTCTAAAACGTGATGGTAGTGGTTTCAGGCTAGAAGCTATATATAGCAACGTTTCCATTATTTTTACTTTCTCTAGCCCACATGTACAATGTACATAGTTCAAAAACCAAAATACCGTTGAATACCAAACTTAATATTTACCTTTATTATATGCCAAGCATGCAACACAAAATATTTTTAAGAAAATTCCCCCACTACAAACTACCCTTTACATAGAAAATTTTTGAAAATTTTGGTTTTCTCAAAAATGGCTCTAACCATTTTGATTAAAACGCCGTATATGAAAGATATTTACATAAAAATAATTAGGTTTTTAATTTTCTGGGAATATCTCTGAAGACCTCTTTTAAACTGCAAGAAATAGACAAAATCTTACTACAAAAAATATATATCATTAAAACATTATGTCGTATACACTTTACTTGTAGAGATATTCTTTGTTATGGTTTCAAATTTAAATTATCTAACTTTTCTTGAACGGCACCATACAAAGCGAACCGAACCTCAACTGTTTCACAGAGTAAACTTTGCCTTATTTCCCTTCTACTTACAAAGATGAAGTAATAAGACCAATTTTGCTAATGTTTATCTCGGTCAACATGACGTAGATAAAATAATAAATAATCTTTAGTAAGAATAAATTGTATGCATATGGAACACATCAGTTTTTTTAATGGAGGCTTTTTTGTTTTAATTTACTTGTATTAGAGTATTTGATTAACCGTATTGCTGTGTATTTATTTTGTGTTCATTTTCAGATAAATAAATAATTAAGCCAAATGCATGAATATCAAAGAATAAAAAAGAATGGAAACAAAGAGAATAAAACTGGAAAAGGTAGCATTGCATTAATGCTTTTTGGTTCATCTATTAGTTCTGTACATAAAGTGATTTGATTTCTGTAGTTCTCTGCGCAGTAAAGCTCCTCAGGTTGATTATTCCATTTTTAAGGGAAAGAGCTTCCAGAGGGTAAAAAAAGAAGGGTTGAGGTTAGAGACCCGTACAATAGCTTCAACTCCTGTCTCACCTATGAAATGTTTATGCTGGAAACGGGGAGGGAAAAATAGATTGAGGGAAGGGCTTTTCCTCTATTTCGCGAAAACAAGTTTCGTCTGCGAGGCAGCACAAAAACGGAATGACATGAGGTTGGTAGAGCTCTGCCCCACCACTGCACCCATTCCAACCAGTCCCATTCTCCAAACTGAAGTTACAAGTTCAATTATTGACTGAAGCCACGCCTCCTGCCATGCTGCCCCGAGAATCTATTTTTATATATAAAAGTGAGAGCGGGGATATTCGGTGGAGGAAAAGATGTATGGTGCTCGTATTTTTGCCGAGCTTTCCAGGTGTGTTTTGTGGATTGGATTTTCATTGCAATCTCTCAATTTTTTTTTTCCTCGCTCGCTATATATTTTTCATGCATCCATCTCATTCCCCCGCACCCATGCAGGCTCCCTCTGGATTACAGCGACTCTCTCTCCGATGCATTTTGAGCCCCCCCCCCTTCCCCCCGCGGGAACGTCTGCATGTATACGTTCGTTACTGTCGTGCTCTGGAGCTGGCCTTTCGCATCCTCGCAGATTTAATTACTTCGAAATGCTGGAGCGGTACACAATCTATCTCCCTCTCGAATGTCGATTTCGTCAACTAGTAAAATTGTCAGCAAAATCCATTGGGGATGCTACGTGGCATGCATTACTTGGGACACACGTGAGAAATCCTGGCAAGAAGGACCTGCACCTGAATTTCACTAAACAATCACAAAACTCTAAAATCCTATTAAAACGAGATATAATAAAATACTTGATCATGGAGTGCTGCAGGAAATAAACACAAAAATTCAACGAGTTTAATTGCCTGCCACTTCTACTAAGAGATAAACATATGACAAAAGATGAGATGATTCTCTCATTTTAAACAAATGATAATTTGGACGCAACTACATCTGAAAAATCTGATGTGTTCCAGTCACATAGCTTTGTCTACATCTCTACAAGAAATTATTGCTATAAAAGCTTATTCTTCTATTTCTTTCATGCTAGTCGAGAAAAAAAATTAGCATAAAATGTCTTTTTTCTTGCTTACTTGTAATTAGAAGGGAAATAATTGAATACTAAAGGCTAAAATGATAGTCAAGTCTTTTAGAAGTGGTTGCTATGTGATTGAAGTTCCTTTGTTTGCATGGACAGAAGTGGACAATGTCCCGTATGAGAAAAGTAAACTAATAACAAGAGATATCTCAAAAATGGTCAGCTCCACGAAAAAATGTATGGCATCATCATCTGTATTTGTTGTTCGAGATGGGTAAAGGTTATTCATTCATGTTCATTCTTAATATTTCAGTATTTTCTTAAAATGCATTTATATTAACAAGCCTTAGAGCAATCAAAAGCGAAAATAAAATCCCTTCAAAGATAGCTTTTTTCTAACAAATACATAACTTTATCCCACTATAATGATAGCGAATTCCAGTCATCACTTAGATATGCCAACCAGCGTTTATTTTACCTGGGTCCATTCCTTCCTTTATCACAGTAGCATTGTAGCGAGCAATCCAACCTAGATTAACTGTGACATTGAAATCTAAATCAGCGATGTTCAGTGTTTTAAACGTTTAGACAAATGAGCTAAAAATAAGAGATCAGGTAATACCAACTTTTGAAGGTAAATCTGCACCTTACGGCATCAGTTTTCAAAACCCAATTTCATTGAAAATATATCGGGCTGGAAAGGGTTAAAACGAGCTGTAATAAAATACTTGAAATGGAGAACTGCAAGAAAATAAACACAAAATTCAATATGTCTAATAGCCTGCCTCTTCTACTAAGAGATAAAATTATAAGAAAAGATGAGAAGATGATTCTCTCATTTTAAACAAATAATAATTTGGACGTAACTACGTCTGAAAAATCTGATGTGTTCCATTCACTTGCCTTTTTCTACATCTCTACAGTAAATTATTGTTAAAAAGCTTATGCTTCCATTTCTTTCATGCTAATCGAGAAAAAAATTATCATAACATATCTTTTTACTTGCTTCCTTGTAATTAGTAGGGAAATAACGGAGTACTAAAATCTACAAGGACAATCAAATATTTTAAAAGTGGGTGCTATATGGTTGAAGTACCTTTGTTTGTATGGACAGGAGCTTACAATTTCTGGTATCAGAAAAGTAAACAAATAACAAGGGATATCTCAAAAATGGTCAACTCCGAAAAAAATGTATATAACATAAATTGTGTGATTTAACGAGCTCAACAACTTTGTATAGTAATCTTCTGTCTTTCTCTTACGTTTACCATTAGCAAAATTCATCTAGAATAAAGATGTCTTCAGAAGCTGTTCTCAGAATACTCAAGATATACATTTTGTTTAT
Source organism: Hymenopus coronatus (assembly GCA_030762935.1). Classification (NCBI taxonomy): domain Eukaryota; kingdom Metazoa; phylum Arthropoda; class Insecta; order Mantodea; family Hymenopodidae; genus Hymenopus; species Hymenopus coronatus. The sequence continues at coordinate 53,208,950 of CM060892.1, read as the reverse complement.
CATGTAAATATCTTTAATATACCTAGGATAATTTAATCAAAATCGTTAGAGCCATTTTTGAGAAAATTAAAAATTTCGAAATTGTTTCCACGCAAAGGGTAGTTAGAGGTAAGGGTATTTTTTAGAAAGTCTTCTTGTCGCATCCTTGGAAGATACCAAACTTAAATACCAAGTTTGGTATTTAACGGTCTTTTCATTTCTGAGCTATGCTCTCCAAAGACAGACAGACACACACACACATACATATACACATTCTCGCATACATACAGATTTTTTTTTTTATTAGAATACTTCTTGAAATTTAAGAAACCTCAAAATAAATATTTCCAGCTAGTTATTACCATGAATTTTTGGATGGAAAACAACAACTCTGCCTATTATGTACATTTTATGTGGTAGAGAAACTAGAAGTATACAAGTACTCGTATATAGTCTAAAAAAGCACAGACATTCAAAATAACAATATTAATTTGTCTATTATTATTATTATTACTACTACTACTACTATTGTTATGAGTATTATTATTATAATTATAGCAATATACACATAAATATTATCATTTTGAATATTTATACTTTTTTCATATATAACGATTACTTGTATTATAATAATAAAAATAAATAATAATAATAAATAATAATAATAATACTTGAGGCTACTGAAATTACTCATTTTCACAAATTCCAATTAATTTCGCTGAAATTGTATCACAAATCTTTTCAGCATACTGAATATGACTATGCATGCTCATATTTTCAATAAATGAATTTTCAGTGAAGTGTTCCAAGAGAAGAAAATTTGTAAATATTAATTTTAGTTTTCGAATATACTTGTTTACAATCAAAATTACATTATCTGTAATATTTAAGAGCTTACTATATATTTAGCACACGTCTTCCTCTTTCAAATATTATATGCTGAAAGTTCCAAAAAGAACTAACACAAATTGCATCATGAGGAACATTTAAAAGTGGCAAAAACATGTCAAATTAAAATTATAATAACATGAGTGATACCTGTACTAAACACACCCATAATACTGAGACATTTCAAAAGTGACAAAAAGTATGTTCGAAACTCAATTACCATTGAGATGGGTCTTTCTCTAGGTTTATTAGAAATCTAACAAACTGAATATAAGTCTAAATAATCATATGCAATTATTAACGTATATTGTACAGTACCTGTATGCCAGAACCTCGGGAAGCTAACAATAAAAACCATACAGCATTACAGCTTTTTCAAATGGTTGTTAGGTATAAAAACAAGTATGATGAACCTAATAGCAATTCCAAGAGACTTCTTTATTTGCTAAATATATTCTATATTAATTAAAATGCACAAAATAACTGTAAAACCACTGAAAACTTATTTGTATTTTTAATATTAATTCTAAACCATGTAGGATTGAGAACGAACTAATTACTGATGATTTATTATTTATTTTTAACGAGATCATTGACATATTGCATAAAATATCAAAACGTGATTTCAAAAGTGTGCTATTACTTAAAGAATGACTTATTCTACAGTGTTTTTAAATTATTTCATATTAAGGTTGAACATGTCAATATTTTGAAGATCACTCTTATTTTTATTTATAAGCCTTGGACACACCTTTAACTGTTGTAGTTACAATCAGACATTTTTAAATTAGCCAATTGATTTATATTCACAAAAAGAAAAAGTTTGTATTTAATAAGTACAGACCTGCCTCTCTTTTGCCAATACTGTCAAAATTTTGAGTGACTTATAAATGAATAGCTGCAATTATTTTGAGAATAACTTGTTACTCTCTGATAGCCACTTTACGTTCCTAGTTGGATATAGTTCGACTGATGTGGCTTTCTTTGTGATTAGAGTCTTGTATTTTAGAAAGTGATTATACATTCACAGTAAATTCTTAGCCTTCTCGAAGGCTTTTGACATGGTATCACATAACATATTGCAGGATAAGTTGCAGTTTTGTGGTTTTAATGATGGTTTACATTTTATGAAATTTTACTTATCTAATGGATCTCAGGCAGTTTGTGTAAATATTCAGCTCTTGGACATGATATTGCTTAGCATGATGTTCCACAGGGATCAACTTTATGTCTCTTATTATTTAATATCTATATTACCAATCTTCCCGATAGCACCCAAGATGCATGTTTTAAGACATACATTTTTGGTATTAATCTGTTAATTATTCTTGTAGGAATGTTAACATTCTTGTGATTCTAACAATCTTTCACTGAATAAAGATAAAACTGTTCAGCATAAGGTTTAGTTTAAATTAAAAGACCTTTACCCCTAATGAACCATTTACGTTTTAGGCATTTACCTGAATGGCTGTTTTATTCAAGGAAATGCTCGCACTTAAGAATTAAAAATACATCTCTCCATTGAGTCTCCAGTTTAATATGTTCACATATATAATTATCTTGCAAATTCAACATTACTGTGGGGCAATAATCTTCTACCAATAAATTATTTTACAGAATAGTGCTATTAAAATAATATGTGGTATTCTCAAGAACTCATTTGAACTCCTGTTTTTCAAGCTAAGTATATTAACGTTAACACCAAATTTTATCTTAAACTCTGCATTATTTTAAGAGGAATTAGCTATTATACTTCGTCATTCGATATATAATTATTCTATACCTACGAGAACACATATGTATACATAAATGTAGATACTCTTAAAGCCATACATGGATTTGATTTGTATTACACACTGTTACAATGTTTTCTCAAATAGCACAAAAAAACTATCGTTACCTGTGTTTAAAGGAACAGTCAGATTAACATTGACATCAACTCCTTTATATACTCTGGATGACTTCTAGAGTAATATAAGGTTCTAAATTATGAGTTTATATATTGACTTGGCTATACATTTAAGCTATGTTAAAGCACTATCAGTACTCAAAAGGATAAATGCAATATAAAAATATAATAAATTTATAGTATACATTAATACAAAATAGGGTTATATTGAAAAAAGTTTACAGGATTGGTTATCTTCATATTCTTATATCGGCGATTTAAGTAATCGACCTCAGATACTGTCACAAATATAATAGAAAGATTAATTATTTGAGTGTAAAATTGAATGCTTTGTCTCAGCTTGTCATATGAAATAATTCTTCTATACTCTGTATCACTACATAGTGGAGACGAAGTTGCATGGAGCATTTAGATGGTATAATAAATTGTTATGAATTGTATTAAATGTATTTACGATTGTTCAAATTCCTAAATTTCTTGGAATTTAGTTTAGTATCTTACAAGGTTGCAACATGAAGATTTTCAGGAAAATCCCCTATCCCAAACTGCCTACCATTTATGGAATATTTTTCGAAATTTTAGATTTTCTTTAAAATGGCTCTAACGAGTTTGATTATAATGGTATATATCAAAGATAACATGTATACGCTTTTTTTTTTTTGGGAATAGTTCCTGAAATCCTTTTCATTCTGAAGCTTTTTGCATATCTGGTAAACCTTAAAGAGATAAACAAGAACCCAGTATTCAAAAAATGTAGATCTGTTTAAAACACACAGCTTTTAAAAGACTGTCGCTTAAGTCTAGCGTATTTAATTATTTCCCTTTTATTTATAAGAAACGTAACAATAATATAATTCCAGATAATGTTTATCTTGATTATTATTATGCAGACAAAAGAATAATCTTTTGTAAGAACAGTTTGTTTGCAAAGCAGCTAGAGAAAGTCGTGTGAATGTAGTTCTTCAACGTCATCTGGTAATTTTCCATTTAATTTACTCTATGTGTTATTATTTTTTTCTTATAATAGAAAATGTTTGTTTTTCAATTTATTTATTTATCTATATATAGTGATTTTCAATTTATCAATATACACTTATAAATCTATTTTATTTTTTTATTAAAATGCAGTGTCATCTGCAAAACTGCGTAACTTAGATTTAAATATTGTATTTTTATACCCATGTCTTTTCCTCAATAAGTTCATTTAGTGCTTTCTGTGTGTTTACAGTATTAACTTGGAATTATTTTATTCAACTTCTAATCATTTTTTCTACATTTATTGTAGCTATTGGTGCACTTTACCATATATTTATTCGTAAACTCTTATCTTTTTCATCAATTAATCGTATTGGATGAATATTAGCATAATTACAGGATCAAATTTACGGTTAATATATTTATCGTCTTACATCTTTCCTTATATGATGTATTTAGTGATTCCTTTCATAGTTTGCATTACTTTATCATCATTATATAAATTCCAAATTAATCCCGTTTCTCTAGATTTGATTCATAATTCTTCAAGTATTTTGACATTTTTTCTCATTTCGCAATATCAAATGCTTTTTACATGTCTACAAATTCTATATACATGTGAGAGGGGAATAAGTAAAAATCAGGTGATATTTAATATAGAACAAAGCAATTAACACACACACATGTATCTTATTTTGTTCCCTTACTTAAAACATTGTCATAAATGAAGCACAAATTACAGGATCTAATGTTTTTTGAACGGTCATGAGCTATGTCTGTGCTGTGTTTACATACATCACTCCACCTATAGTCTGGTAGCACAAAGGGCATGAGGAGATGCTAAACTACTCCTTGGGAGATACTAAACTTAAATGCCTAGTGTGTATTTTAAGGGAATGTTCTTTTGAGCTATGCTGTACACACACACACATATACACACATACCTTAGACTCAGTGGACCACAAAACATACATTTCCGTGAAATCTTACATCGAATTTTTGGACATACGGGCTACAGAAACTAAGACAGACAAAATTAAATTCTATAAGGTCTGCACGTGTGTTTTCTACTGTGTGGCAGTGAATCCTGGGTAATGAAGAGAAAATGCATAACATTTCAGTAATTTCTTTACTTAATTGATGAAAATGCCAAGCCCATTTTAGCCATAAAAACTCTTTGACTTCAATGATATTGAAGTTAGGAACAACTGCATTTCTTACATATTGAATTTTACTCATATAATTCATCATAGTAAAGTCCAGTTTTTAAAATTAATGCAAGTAATATATCTTTAGTTATTCAGATCATTACATTATATTGTCTTTCTCATTTAGTAATTTTATTTTGGTATAATGGTGACCTTTCACATCGCTTTTTCTTTGAGAATATGTAATCAATTTTAAATAGTTTTTCAGTTATTGGGAATATCGTTACTGAACATATTATTGATGATACCAACAATATAGCTAATGGTTTTCTAAAAGCATAAATTAAACTTTTAAAAATTAGAGGACAGAAAAACTAACGTTTACAACCAAATTATTGTATATTTATATTTTTCGCCGCTTTTTAATTGGATGCAATTAAAATCATTTAAAAAGAACATAAATATTATATAGACAAACTGCCTCCCACAAACTTAGAACTAGTCCATATAGTGTTTGGATGGTAATATCTTATTGGTTGGCAAGGTCCGACGATCCCCTCTTATGTACTTTGGAAAACATTCTCATTCCTACGTTACTGCTTCTATCAGTTTCCACTCGCGTTAGCCCTTGTTCTTTGTAGTTAGTCCAAACATTTACGTCGTCTTTCCAAGTTCCCTTGATGTCTTTCATATTCCTCAGGTTTTCCTTGCGGATTCTGTTCTGAGAACTGACGACAGAAAGCTTTCTCTTCATTTTATTTGATATATTTCTAACGTTTTTACTTTTTCAAAACATACTATGTATATAGAATTTAGATCAGAAGTTCGATACAAGTATTTTACCGAAATACATATTTTGAGGCCCCCTGAATCCGAAAGAAAGGCACTGTTAGACAAAGATAAATCTGTGTGTCTGTGGACAGCATAAACCAAAATACGATAGGACCGTTAAATTTAAGTTTAGTACATTCCAAGAGTGTGACATGAAGATTTACAAGAAAATTACCCACGTCAAACTACGCTTTATATGGGATATTTTTTTGTTTTTCTCAAAAATTAGCTCTGACGATTTTGATTGAAATTCCGAAGGTGTAAAAGGTGTAAAATGTGTATCTTGAATTTTTTAGGAATACCTTCCCAAGACCTGTTCATTATGGATGAATTTTTTACAACTGGTAAACCGTAAGAAATAGACACCTGAAAATGAAGATCTCGTTAAAAATAAAATATATGTAAGGTATATTTTTGTAGAGTTAACTGTTTTCCAGATATTCCTTGTTATAGGTTCCAAATTAAACAATCTAAGCCTTCTCAAAAGGGCGTTCATCTTTCGTTTCATCTCTCTTTTGTTTAACGCTTGATGTTTCGCTCAATAGTTTTTAAGGTTTTTACTGTCGGTTTAGCCAAGTGTATTCCTTTATTTCCTTTTTACTTAGAAGTAAGTAATAATACTATTCTGCTAATATTTATCTCGATTAGCATGAAGTAGATAAAAGAGTAACCTTCTGTAAGAATAGTTTAAGGACGATGTTTGGGCTCATATACTAAGCGAGTTTGAACACAGCTGTCCATTTCATCTTTGTTTGGTTAATGGTACTTATATGCCTTATTTGTGAGAATAAATATTTAAGTCCATCATTTTGATCACCCTGCTGAAATGTGCCGTTGGACACTTTGAGGGTTTTTTGTTAAATGACACTATTTGGCCATGATAGATGTACTGTGTTTTTTCGTTGTCCACCTTTAATAATTACTTTAGTGCATTTATTTGTTTTTGTTTTATAGGGTTTAATTCCTTGCTCTGCTGGGATAGATTCTGTATGGCTTGTCTGCAAATCTGGTCTCTGAATTTCTTCCTATTGAATTAGATATCTCAGGCCATTCCCATTTTCAGTTTCTTTGTTTAGCATCTCTTTTCAGTTGAAACTTACTGCCTTCTTTATGCAGGTTGATCTTAGTTTTCATTTTAAATATACTCATAACTTGGCAACTATTCCGAGTATCTCTAAAACTGGGTTTTGCAGTATCATCAAGGCTAATACTTCTACCTCAAGAATGCTCTACTTCTACAGGCTAGAAGACTTTTATAAACTCTATAACTGAAGTCCTCAAGATTTCTTCATGACTTGGGACATAAATTTGAAGATGATCAATCGTGCAGCCAGCATGGTATCCCGCTTGTTTTACAGTTTGATTCTCATTCAAGCATCGATTTATTTTCCTTTTTATACGGCAGTCGAAAAATTAACATTAAGCTGATATGGTGATATTTACTCATGTGGTCCTTTGATCCTGTATTGTGATGTAGTTTCGTGGTGTTGCTTCATACGATTCTTCTCTGAGCAAAATGTTATTAAAACAGTCTGTCAATACTTCTAATAGTTTATTTTCACCAGCTCTTAAATACTAGTTTAAGAGTCCAACATCGCCTGGTGATTTCTGAGTCCTCAAGTTCCTTATAGCTTTCCTCACTTCAAGTACTTTCGGCAGAAAGTGGGATATCCTCGTGCGGTTTTGCTGTAAGCTGAGCTGGTGCGATTTCAAGTCAGTTATTGAGCAAATGTAAGGTGACTACACTTAATTTTATTCTCAGTGACAGTTTCAAGGCTTATATGACTATAAAAGTCTGTTGCTGTTTTTGTTTTTCTTTATGTTTTAGTTTGGTTTTAAGCTGACGTTATCCAAGGTTGGAAACGCTTAGTTCTTGTATGATTTTCCTTAGTCATTTTAGGCTGTGTCCTAATTATGTCTGTGTAGATTACCCTTAAAATTATTTTCGTTAACTTGTTTATTTCTGTGTATATATTGTATTCGGGAAGCATTAATTGTATCTCGTAGAACTTCGCTTCTGCTCTTAAGTTCATCATTTCTCAGTACCCATCACAGAGCTCAGATTTTTTTTCTCTTTACTTTTATTGCAGACTGTGTAAGCGTATTTTTAATGAATTTTTCTATTTCGGTATATTCGGAAACTGCATTCAGTGTTTCGTTTCTTCTTGGTTTCTCTAAGTGTTGGGCAAGCATTTTTTTAAATGTTCTATGTTGGAATGAAGCTCTCTATGTTGAAGCTCTGTGGATTTGTCCTTATATAAATAAAAATATCTTTTAAATACAGAAGCAAGTAGTATATACAGACTGCTTCAAATCCAAACGAAGATAGCAGCTGATTAGCTTACACTTTGACTTGTGCGAAACTTGATGTCGCAACTTTCAAACTCTTCTATTTAAAGTTTTATGTATTTAAAAATTTGGGATTAGATAGCAAATTAACAATGGTTGTCACACGCCACGTAAACAACCTCAGAACGTGTTATACGAAACACACAACAAAACCCACATGCTACGTTTTCTATTACTAAGGTGGCCTGTGCCGCGCCGACGTGTCAATCAAAACACCCACCCTTCGCTACCAACCAGCATCTCTTTTGGAGTGGGCCAGGCACGTGTCATTTGGCTATGTACGACTGCCTAATCCATAGTAATTTTATGACACTTTTTGTATGTGCCGAATTTAGAGCTGAAAATTATATTCACGTTTCATGCACGGTATAACCAACAAGGTCCACATCTTTGTTTGATGCCATTTTGTAACACCGTGTAGATATATATAAACAAATATCATGCATAATATTTTTAATAAGAGAGTATATTCCTCCCGAACAAGTCAGAGGTATGTATTTTTCATTTTTTGAGTCAGTAATAAGATGTGGTTTAATTTTTTGGGGAGGCACTAATAAAATGTTTGATTTTTTTTAACAAAACACATTTAATAGGACAATTAAAAATGTTGCTATAAAATCCATGTATACCCTTTATTGAGTTAGGTATTTTAACTATTTACAACATTTATATTTTAGATTCCTTATTTTAAACCATCAAAAACTCAAAATAATTATATGTATTTAGGTAATAAATTATACAATAAGCTGCCAGAAGATATTAGATTCTTAGGTAACAAAACTTTTAAGTCCAGAGTATTTGCATGGTTGGTTGCAAATCCATTATATTCTATAAACGATTTTTAGATTTCAAGACCTAAAAATTAAATACATTAAATTGAATATGTAAATAAATGATTACAAATTTGCAACTGTTAGTCGTGGCAGTATCTTGTCGATACAGAAACTGTTAATATAACTGATTAAATAATTATTTTATTTTACACCTAAGCATTTTATCATATAGGATTAGAATTGTTATTTTGAAAAGTGTTTCATTCGCTTTTTTTTTCTCTTGTGCAATTCTTACGATCCACCTATGGAACCAAACTTATTTAAATAAGCGAATCATATTAAAACTAAATAAACAGTGTATTTTGAAAATACATTAAATTTGGACTTCGAAATAAAACATTCTTACAGAACAAAGAGTTTGATACTCTCTTATGCAAGAAGGATGTAGCACAATAATACATACCTTTATTTTCCTAATAAATCTTTCTTAAAACATACCTTCTTTATACTTATAAAATAAAACATACAACCGCTAAAATTATGTACAACTAATTTATTTTTTGTTTTCTTTAAAATATATTCAAGAATGTTGTAACTTTTGAAACAGAATACTTCTGGATTGGAAACAAGCGATGTAACACATGTATTATTAATGTTTCTTCGAGCATTTTATTGGAAATATTTAAATGTGTTTTAAGTATATATCTACATATTATTTGGAATATTTAGCTATTAATAACATAAATTGCCAAATACCAATAACTGTTTGATTACATACAATAATATTTAAACATAGTTTCTTAAAAAGAAATCATAAATATATGTGAAAATAACAATCATAAAACAAATGTTATTAAATGTGAAACTGAAAATTTACGGTCTAAATCAGATCAATATTAACATTATAGATTTAATTTATCTTCCTTAAAAGTTCATAAGCGCAAATGATTGATAATTAAGAAACAAAGATTGTAAGATATTCACAAACATGTCACTGAAGAACTCAGCAAAGTATCTATGTAAATAATGTTTAAAATGTTATAAAACTTATTATATCATAGTTAAAACAAGGTTAGAGTGTCTAAGAAGAAAAAGGGTAAAAATAGAAAGTAAATAAAAAACAAGGAAATATTAAAGAACCTAAATGACGAATAAACGAAGATATAAAGCTTATTTTTATAAGAAAATATTGTAAATAAACCATGAATCTCATTGTGTTGTTGAAGGTTACTTTATACTTCATTCATTGTTCTCGTTTTTATAACGCTAACACTTTTCAATTTTTTATTTTTTTATTTTAGTAGTTTGTACCATTTGAAAATTTTATTTTAATTATGGAATGTTGCACGTCAATACATCTTACACTTAATAAAACAACTCAATGATGTCATTACGTCTTTTTTAAATTTTTTATATGAAGCACTTAAAAATCGAAGCATACGTTATGAATCTCAGAGTCATTAAATTTTAGTTTTTGTTCCAATTTTTATGATTTTTGTATTGTTTCTCTTGAGTATTTACATGTATGCGCATCTTGGACCCTTACGTTTGTTTTAATGCTTATATACATCTACAGAGAATTTTAATATGTCGAAAAAAACAAGAGCAAGAATTACATTGAAGTATAGATAAAATTATTATTTTAATTTATTTATATATTATGGAATAATTATTTTTTTCTGGATTGCGTGATCACACATAGATTTGGATTTAAAACTTGTTTTTTGTTTTTTATTAGAGGTTTATTTCAGAGTGAAAAGCTCTAGTTCATTGAGCAAATTAAATTGAAGGTTGTTTTCCTTTTCTTTACTTTCCATCTCTTGTTTACTTAAAGTTATCTGCTTCGTTTCACAAACATAAATCTAGTTCATTGAGCAAATTAAATTGAAGGTTGTTTTGCTTTTCTTTACTTTCCATCTCTTGTTTACTTAAAGTTATCTGCTTCGTTTCACAAACATAAATAATTGATTAGCTAAAATCGAATGCAAAACGGTATGTATAGAACTATAGACTGTAAAAATGTTATAACAATTCATCAGATTGAAACAATTAAGATAATAAAATACCAAACTATACCTTAAATATGTCTGTTACAGTAAAAAAAGCATATACTTGAAATTCCTTTTACGCATAAGTCAATTAAAACTGCAGGTATTTGTTTGCATCGTAATTTAAGTATTGTACAATAAAATAGTGAAGGAAAATATAAATGTTGCCAATGTTTAAATGCCTCAAACCTAATCACAAAATAGATCTTATGTTAGTAATTTATTAGCAAACATTTATTCAACTTGTGACTTACTATAGCTTTTAAAATACCTATCTATAGACGCTATGTTATACAATTCATTAGGGAGATTTTCTTTGCTACTTTTTCTGGCATGAACCATAAATTTGAAGAAAGTATGATAACCATAAAGGCTGCAAAATAAATAAAATATATACAGTTCTCGTAAATTTGTCAGATTTAAACCAATATAACGCCTGTCATGTTAGAACTCCTATAGAATCAGAATTTTTGAATAGTTACGAAACTACGTGTTAATCATGAAGATATTTTTATTAGTGAGGGATTGCAACGTACAAAGATTGAAAATAATTGGTATTATTCTAGCGCTAACATTGCTATAATCATTTGTCTTTTCTTGAAGTTCGCACACGCAGTCTTCATTTGTCTGGTGGAATTTCTTGTTGTGGCAGAGCTTATGATGGAATGCATGTGCTGGTATCGTGTAACTACGTGCCGAAGGTTGTACTTCGCCTGCTTCCATTCTTCTGTCATCATGGCTTCTGTAGAGTAGAAAGCATTCCAGTTGGCGTTGTTTTTCTTATGAGTATTATTCTCACGTAGGCTTCGGTGTTTGTCAGGAGTATTTGCAATCTGACGTGTTCTCTCGTCAAGAGGTATTCGGTCTTGATAGCGCTGTCTTCCCAGGATTCGTTTCATGTTTGGGGTTTTGACTTTCTCTAATGTTATGAAGTCGTTGATTTTTAATTTGTCCCAGATTATGCTGATCCCAATGGTTGCTATTGGTCTATGGTAGCGTTAAATAGAGCTATTGCTGTTTTTATTGAGATTTTATGGCGCTGTTTGATGTTGTAGATTGTTTTGATTGCTGCTGTTGCCCTTTCTTTGACATGCGTGCTGAGAGAAGTCAGTTTTGTTTGGAGCGTGACTCTGAGATATTTGAATTATGGTACTATTTCTAGTGGTTTATTTTGGAGGGTTAGTGCGTCTTCTGAAAATAATTTGTTTGCTTTTCCTGTATGTTAAGCGCACTCCGAAGCTTCTCTTTGTCTGCCGAACCTATTGCGATGTAGAGTACGAGCGTTGGCGAATTATCAATGTTGATCTTTGTGACATCTGTTTTCATGATGTTGAATATTGTTGGACGGGTGTCCTTGAAGTACTTCGTTGGTTTGTGTTAAGGTTTTGGATAATTTGATCTCATTTAATATTTGGATGTGATTGTATCTCAGATGTCTGCGACTATTTTCCTTAGTTGGAGTGTCGCCAATTAACAGGCTGGGTTTCTGCAAGAGAGTTGTTCTTTAATCATCAAGATAGACACAGTTAATCTATTATGTTTATTATAAAATTATTTTTGCATTATTGAAAATGTTTGCAAAACAGAATCCAAAAAAGAATGGATCAGAGAAGGTATTGTAAAAATTATTAATTATCGCAGAATGCTTAAGAATGACATGAATTCAGAAATAGTGGAAAATTAAAAAAAAACTAATAAATAGAGAAATCAAGAAAGCACATGAAAAATGTAAAAACATAATCCTTGAAGTGACACAAAGAAATAACGGAATATTAGATAGGATATTCTATATTAAAAATAATTTATACCTGTAATGAGGAGCTTAAAAGTTGGAAAACCGCCAGGGAATGAAAGGATCAGTGGAAAAAAATTATGCAATAGAAGAATTAAAGGGACCATATATGAACTAATACTTGATATATGAAACCAGGATATCACCAGATTATTTAACAAACTGCAGTAGGATACCAATATAAAAACCAAAAGTAGAAAAAAATTTCTGCACTATCATAATTTTTTAATTTTGTTGTCATAGGCATCTAAAATATTAACCAAGGTTATATATAGTAAAATAGGAATGGAAGTCGAAGATTATTTAAGGGATGACAAATTTGGTTTCCGAAAATATACAGGTACAAAAGAAGAAATATTAATTATAAGACAAATAATATAAAAAATAATCAGAAAATATCTTATGTGTTCCATTTACATGACTTTCTCTCCTTATGTGTAACAAATTATTGTAAATAAGCTTATTCTTCTATTTATTTCAAGCAAATCGAGAAAAAATTAGCAGAAACGGTCTTATTACTTGCTTCCTTGTAAGTAGAAGCGAAATATGAGAGCATCATACGTTAAAGTGAAGTCAAAAGCTGGTTACTAGGTGACTGAAGTTCCTTTGTTTGTATGGACATGTATTGACAAATTCTTGTATGACAAAAGTATGTTTTTCAAAGCTGAAACCAAAAATAAGGAATATCTCAAAAACGATCAACTCCTCGAAAAAAAGTCATATTACATAAATTGTGTGTTATAATGTGCTCTACATTTTTTGTGTGATAAGTTTTTGTTCATTTCTTACGGTTTAGCAGTTATGCAAAATTCCAGCAGAATAAAGTAGTCTTCAGAGGCTATTCCCAGAAAATTCAAGATATACATATTATTTGTCAGGTAAATATCTTTAATATACGATATTTTCATCAAAATCATTAGACTCATTTTTGAGAAAATGAAAAATTTCGAAAAAAGTTCCATGTAAAGGGTAGTTGGGGGTGGGGGATTTTCTTGCAAATCTTCGTGTCGCATCCTTGGAAGCTACCAAACTTAAATACCAAGTTTCGTATTTAACGGTCTTTTCGTTTTTGAGCTATGCTGTCCACAGTCGCACAGACACACATACGGACCTTTTTCTAATTTTTTTGGATTCAGGGGGCTCAAAACGTGTATTTCCGGTGAAATCTTGGTATCGAATTTTTGGGTGGAATACAATACTTTCTCTATACACTATTTAGATAGTACGTGTAGAGAAAGTAAAAATAAAAGTACATACAGGGTGGGAGGTGAATAAGTGCAAATACTTGTATCAGCGTTTGAGAACGATGTGATGATGCAATATTTGCGAGTTTTCGCTATTTTGTAATGACATGTTCCTGAAGAAAATTTCACGATATTTATAGGTTGGTTTTTATTCCCTATCTCAGACGTTCGGTTGTTTCGTAACATGTAGTAAAAGTAATATAACTGCCAAAGTAACTGAAGTGCTGAACTTGTTCCAGCTTCTATTCTTCAAATGCATTTCGTATCCAATATTTTCCATTGCGTATAATAAGCTATTTTATTAACTAACATCTTTCCTTTATAGTATTCCTATATTTTTGTAGTCCATCTTCAGAATTTGCTATTAATACATTGTAACTGACTAACGACTCAGTTTCCTCTATCTCCCTATTGTCTACAATGAGATAAATGTGTACTCAATTTTTTCCGCAAATGCTTTTATTTCGGTTAACATGAAACATACAGAAAAGTAAACTTTGTAAGAATAGCTCGTGGAAGCAATATAAAAATGAACAAAAATTAGTGCGTGTGAATTATTATTAATAGAAATTGTTTACTTTTTGCGGGCGAACAAATGTTATAAAGTATATCTTAAGAATGCTATTTTAGAATTAGAAAAAAATAGGGAAAAGTACAACTTAAACAATTCTCATACAAAAAACAACACCGTGACATTGAAGGGGAAGAAATCACATAATATATAAATATTATTTAATAATAAAATCTTAGGACAGGCTGAGCAGTTTTAGTTATCTCTACTTCAGTATTGTATATGGACATAGGAAAACAATTTCAAGCCATCCTCGCAACTATCAGAAGAACCTTTAAGCTTCAAAACAAAACGCTTTACAAAATAATAAAAGTAACAACCTTTTTTGGGGGGGGGGGGAAATAAGGCTGTACCGTAAGCCAACATGACAAAAGAAGAATTGAGTGCATTATTGGCTATGGATTAAACACATCAGAAGGGAAATTTGGAAATAAGAAAGGAACGAATTTTTTTATACCTTTTTAACAGTCTTCCTGTTAAACACCTGCCATTTATGCATTTAAAATAACAGATACGTCTACCCTGCTTTGCAATACATTTTATAATACTGTTAGGTTTTATAGCAGCAAGAGTTAGTTTTTGTTACTTTTTAAATGTTGTGTTATCTTCGGAGGATGGTTACAACCGTGCTGTTATTATTAAATATAAACACTATTAAAATGTAGCATCAATGTGAATTTTTTTTTCAGTTGTGTCATTTTCACTCCTCTTGTGGTGATGTATCTGTAACATTTGACCAAAACTTGTGAAAGCTTAAAACATTATTAGTTTTCATGATAAAATGGTAAAAATTCTAAACTTTCAGCAAATATATCATTTTCCCCACTTGGCACACTTTAACTACCGATTAAATGAAGCTTTGAATGCATAGGACAATGTTTATTATTATTATTATTATTATTTTATAAAAATATAGTTCCCGAGTTTTGTTGGGACTCCGGCGCTGTGTTCTTTTATCATTTTCCTCTTTTTTTTCATTTTTCCTATATTTCCTTGGTTTTCCTATTTGTTTACCTTTTCTTTTTACTTACACATACACATATATACATTTATAAACACACAAACACCAATGCCCAATGTGGAACTCGAACACACGATCTCCTGCGCCACAAGGCTCCAAAGTTATTTTTAATAGACGCTCCCAACTTTAAACTTTATTTTCTCGCAAACCATTTTCAAACTCAATATTCTTCACGATGCAATTTAACACTAATTTCTTTCAGCATTTTTATGCTGTGCCTGAAAAGAAATTTAGAAAAGCGCTAGCATTATTTTCTTCGAACTAATACTCCATTTTTGATAAATACATTATTAGATTTTGAAAATCAAGAATTTTGGGGATTATGAGAAAAATATTGTTGTGCACATATTAGGGCTAATCTAAAAATATAATATGACAGATTTATTTGTTAATTAATTTTTGTAAAGCTGGATTTTTATGAGAAGAGATTTAAAAATGTATCAGTGAACATATTTTATTAAACAACCATGGAAGCTATAATTTTGAATCATGGCAACAACATCAATATTGTTGTGAGGAAATTTCAGTAACATATTTTACATATTATTGATTCCAAATTTCACACATGTGTCATTTTAAGTTTAATAATGCTTCAGGATATTTTAATAGTTTCAGAGTGGACGTTTTTACTTTCTCTATTACGTATATACATACAATGTACATAATAACTGGAGAAGGTTTGTATTCCACCCAAAAAGTTGATATAGATATTTTATGGAAATATACGTTTTGAGGCCCCCGAGTCCGAAAAAAGAATTTTTAGAAAAAAATCCTGTTTGTGTTTGTCTGTGGACAGCACAGCTGAAAAACCTAAAGACTGTTAAATACCAAATTTGGTATTTATGTTTGTATGTTCTAAGTGTGTGATAAGAAGATTTTCAAGAAATCTCCCCACCTAAACTGCCTTTCCATGGAAAAATTGCTTAAAGTTTTGTTTTTCTCAAAAACGGCTCTAACGATTTTGATTAAAATGCGGTACATTAAACATATTTATATCAAAAATAAAATGCATATTTTGAATTTCTTGGGAATAGCCTCTGAATACCTCTTTATTCTGGATGAGTTTTGTAGAATTTGACATAACGGTTAAACCATAAGAGATAGACAAAAATTACTGCACAAAAATTGTAGGTCTTGTTAAAACACATAATTTATAATACATACATTTTTCTTAAGAGTTGACTGTTTGTAGATAAAGCAAGTAATGAATAGTTCTGCTAATATTTATCTCGATTAGCATGATATAGATAAAAGAATAGGTAATCTCTTGTGAGAAAAGTTGGTATATCGAACAGCTAGAGAACGTTATATGAATACTACATGTCACATCTTTTAAAATGAGCGTACTTAAGAAATTTGTTCCTTATTTTCTTCCAAAAACCAAAAGCTTTTAAGTACACTTCATAATTATGATTCAATTATAAGCATTACTGAAAAAGTTTACTAGAATGTTCTCGATTCTAGATGCAAGCTATTGTCTACAGCAGTCAAAGTAACACGCAACCAAGGGTGTATCACTTCGCTTCCAACCGAAGTAATTTTCTCTTGTAGAAATGCGCGCATCTGCGCATACTTGAGCTCGGATTTTATGTAGCGCCGTAGACGTAAATGGCTTCTGATAAATGATTGGTTTCAGGCGAAGTATTTGCTGCAACACAATGATGCTATATGTTCACATTCTGTTTGAATCAAAGGAGTAAAGGAATGCCATTGACTTCGATGTTTGAATATGAAGCGAGTTTAAAGGGTTGCAGAAGCACTACTTTGCACGATGTAAGTTAAATAAACGTTGATAATAAATTAGCGCGCTCTGTGCTTCAGGAATTTGTTCACAATGGGTAAACACAGGGCGGGTGCTAATTTCTTGATGAACAGCTAAAGCTTCTACTCATGCTACATTTTTCAGTTCTTTTCGTTCACGGATATATCCAGGAAGTTAAAATATAGAACGTAACTTTAGTTTGGTAGCTATAAATTAACGCCAAAAACTTCCATTATAGCTTAAAATGTGGTTTACTAATTATAGTTAATATAATAACATTTTGGTATAAATATCTGGCAAAAGAATATGGAGAAACCATAAAGTTACGTAAGAAGCAACAAAAAGATCTAGAAATAGATGGTGGGTGGGGGTTGGAAAAATTATGCAGAAAATAGGCATGGGATTATATATGGAGTCTTGAAGAAAGAAATGAAAGTAACGCAGGTAAACTAGTAAAATTCAGGATAGAAGACACAGAAAGACATTAGATGTAGGGAAGTTTAGAAAACGAAAAATTGGTACAATTTTATAAACAAAAATCTTAAGTGTTCCATTCACATGGCTTTCTCTACATCTTTGCAACAAATTATTGTTAGAAAGCATATGCTTCTATTTACTTCATGCCAATCGAGAAAACAATTAGCAGAAATAGTCTTATTCCTTGCTTCCTTGTAAGTAGAAGCGAAATAAGGGAGTACCATAGGTTAAATAAATTTTTTTCTTAGTTTAAAAGTTTCAGTAACAAAAATTTAAAAGCTATCTAAAAAAAGTTGTACAAATAAATATTCATTCACTCAACAGTACTTAATAATGCCCATAAGGTAAATTTGAAATTAAAACTGTATAGATGAGGGACTAAGAAAGAGGAAATTTAATTAAAATTGGTCAAAAATTGAATTTCTTTTTTATACAGCAAATAGTTGTTGGAGATTTTTGAATATCCATAGAGAATCAACATTTTGCTCTTCCCACTTGCTTAAGCTGTGCATTTATTTGAAGATCGTACACTACACCTATTTTTAGTGTATTATTTTATAAAACAGAGTTTTTTTAAAAAAAAATTCATTTTCATATATTCAAAATTCTCCAAGATTATCAGTTTTTTTATAACTAGAGCTAAAATTTTCTAGAATGTGCAAATGTAAAAAAATTATGTGTACATATATTTGAAAACATTATTAATTTTGGAGGTAAAATTTGTACCTTCTTGTTCAGAATGTAGTTCAAGCCTCAATTAAAAACTGCTAACCGTTTTTCTATGATGTTGAGCAGAACAGATTGTGGAACACGTGGAACATTTTCAGTATGAAATATAATAACAAATCTGATGTGTCTCATTCACAGGACTTTCTCTACATCTCTGTAACAAGTTGTTAAAAAGCTTATCCTCTATCTACTTCATGGAAATTGAGATACAATTAGCATAAATGATCTAAATACATGCTTCTGGGAAGTAGAAGGGCAATAAGGGAATGCACAGGCTAAAGCATTAGCCAAATATTTTAAAAGCTGGTTGCTATGTGATTAAAACGCCTGTGTTTTTATGGCCATAAGTTGACAAATTTCCTTAAGAGCAAAATATAAGTATTGTAAAGCTGAAACTAAAACACAAGGAATGTCTCAACAACGATCACCTCTACTAAAAAAATGCCTTAAATTATGTGTTTTAATGAGATCTACATTTTGGTAGTAAGTTTTTGTTTGTCTTTATCTACGTCTATCTAACGGTTTACCGAATATGCAAAATTCGACAAAATTTATTCAGAATAAAGAGTTCTTCAGAGGCTATTCCCAGAAAATTCAAGATATACATTTTGTTTGTAAATATCTTTAATATACGGCATTTTAATCAAAATCGTTAAAACCTTTTTGAGAAAATCAAAATTTTCGTTTTTTTTCATGAAAAGGGTATTTTACGTGGGGATTATCTTTTAAAATTTCGTGTCGCATCCTTTGAAGATAATAAAATTAATTACAGAGTTTGTTATTTGACGGACTTTTCGTTTTAGAGGTATTGTTCCCACAGACACACAGACAAAAAACACGGACGTTTCTCTAAAAATGCTTTTTGTAGATTCGCGAGTCTCCAAACATATGAATATATATTTTAAACAATATTGAAAAATTATTGAAATGCCACCACATAAAGTGTATTTATTTCAAAGCTCCAGTTCAAAAAACGCTAAACACTTTTCTCATATTTTTAGGCACGTCGAACTTTTGATTATGCAATATAATTAAAAAATAGAAATATATGACAATTTTCGCCTTGCAAAGTATTCATCCAATTTATATTAACCCTAGTAGTCCTATTAACACTAGAACAATGCAATCACAGTGTAATATTCAGAAAAACTACATTGAAATTTTAAATCTCACTCCCAATATCCCTCAAAGCAATGTGTATATCTTGTCTCGTACTACGATAAAGCCAAGTTATTTCGAAAATGATTGAGCCAAAACATTAACAGTTCAATTCCATTAGCTGCTGAAATGTGGGAGAGAAATTAATAAGCACGTATATTATAAAAGAAGGTATGTTACACTCCCACGAATTTTTCTACTTACTCTTCTGAAAAATTTTCTCATTACTCTTATGTCAACTTCTTGTTAACAGAGATAAAGTTCGTTACATAAATGTAAATTTCATTCTCGGTATAAGAAGGAATCGCTAAACTGCGGATCGCTATGTGCTATCTTTGAAATATCCTGCTCTTTCATGACTTTGAGTAAAACTAATAGTCACTTAACATTTAAAACAGTTATAGTTTTAAGTCAACAATGAAGAGCAATTAATTATTTTACCACATAAGTAGTGTGTAGGACCAGAAATAGAAAGGAAGCATCAGACTGAAAAGTTCAATACCATAGAGAAAATTTGAACAAGTATCTTACGGTTACCAACTGAGCTACCATGGCGAACATTCCGATAAGCCATTAACTGATTGACCTAATAGTTGTTAAAACCATGAAGCCGGGGACTTAAATATCTGGTGTGTTCCATTCACATGAATTTCTCCACATATCTGTAATAACTCATTATTAAAATGCTTATTCTTCTAACATGTTTATAACAATTGAGGTAAACATTAATAGAAATTATCTTAATTACTTTGTTGCTTGTAAACAGAAGCGAAATAAGAAAGTCCACTAAGTTAATGCGATAGTCAAATCTTTTGCAATCTGGTTGCCATGTGGTTGAAAGCAGTTTCTATGCATGGACAGAAGTTTACAAATTTACGTGTGAGAAAAGTTTAAGTATTATAAATCTGAAAGATTATCTATATTTCATTGTTACTATGTTTTTGCCTATCTCTTAGGGTTTACAAGTTAGGCAAATTTAGCAAAATACATCCAGAATAAACAGGTCCTTAGAGGCTATTCCCAGAAAATTAGAGTATGCATTTTATTTTTGATGTAAATATTTGCAATATACGATATTTTAATCAAAATTACTACAGCAATTTTGAGAAAAACAAAATTTAAAAAAAAAAAAAAGTCCATATTAAGGGTACTTCGGAGTGCGAAACTTTTCCTCAAAATCTTCGTGTTGCATCCTTGGAAGATACTTAAATACCAAGAGATATCGTGTTCACAGAAACAGGGACACACATACATGGACCTTTTTCTAAAAATGCTGTTTTTGAACCCAGGGGATCTTAAAACATATACGTATTTACGTGAAATATTGACATCGAATTTTTGGGTGGAATACCTTCTCTAACTACTATGTGCACGGAATGTACATACGTACTAGAGAAAGTAAAAATATGATGTGATTCAGGTAACATGGCTGTCTCCACTATTCTAATTATACAAACAAACTGTTCCTACAAAATCTTGTTCTTCTATCTATCTCATATTAATCAAGATAAACATTAACACAAACGTTTTGTTTGTTTGTTTGTTTTTTTTTTTTGCTTAGTTCCTTACAAGTAGTAGGGAAATAAAAGATAAATCAGGCTAAAGCGATAGTCAAAACTTTTAAAAATTTAAATTTGATTCTCTTTTCAGGGAATGACATATTCCTAATTGAGAAAGTTTAAATAGGTATTTTAAAATTGAAACAAAAAATAACGAATATTTTGGAAACGGTTGACTCTAAAAAGAACAATGTATATGACAAATTGTTTGTTTTAACCAGCTCTACAATTTTTATTCAGCAAGCTTTGCATATTTTTTACGGTTTACCAGTTATATAAAATTATCTAGAATGAAGTGGTTTCCAGAGGCTATTCCCAGAAAATTAAACAAATAAATTCCATCTGTCATATCTTAAACATATGATACTTTTAAATAAAACCGTTAAAACCACTTATGAGAAAATAAAATTTTTCGAAAAATGTCCCTTGTAAAGCTTTGTTTGGGGTGGGACATTTTCTAGAAAATTTTCGTATGGCATCCTTGGAAGATGATAATCTTAAATTTCAAGTTTTTTAATTAGCCGTCTTTTTGTTTTTGTGTTATGATAGTCACATAAACACACACGGGTTTTTTCTAAAAATCCTTATTGGGGGGGGGGGGATTCAGGGACTCCATTTTTTCTCGATATCGAATTTTTAGGCGTAATACAATGCTTTCTCTAACGACTATATTTACATACGTATAGAGAACGTGAAAAGTAAGAAAGGTACCATCCTAAGATTCTTAGCCTAGCCTGTAATGCTTCATAGTGCAGAAGACTGGATTTTAACAACTAGAATGGAAAACTACTAACAGAGGCAACAAAGATACTATTGTTAAAGTCCGTACCAGGTAACCGAATGGAGGACCACAAAAAAGAATCAGAGAATTAGACAGCACTATTTAAAAATCTGACGTTCAATTCACATGATTTTCTCTACATCTCTGCAACTAATTATTGTTAAAAAGTTTATGCTTCTGTTTACTTCATGCTCATCGAAAAATAATTGCAGAATTAGTGATATTACTTTCATCTTTGTAAGTAGGAACGGAATAAGGAAGTAGCATAGGTTAAAGTGATAGTCAAAAGCTGGTTGCTATGTGACTGTAGTTCGTTTGTTTGTATGGACGGGAGTTGACAAATTCCTGAATGAGAAAAGTAAGTTTTTCAAAGCTGAAACCAAAAACAAGGAATATCTCAAAACGATCAACATCAGAAAAAAATGTATATAATATAAATTGTGTGTTTTAACGTGCTCTACATTTTTTGTGTGGTAACTTTTTGTCCATCACTTACGGCTGAGTACTTATGCAAATTTCCATAAAATTCATCCAGAATAAAGAAGTCTTCAGAGGCTATTCCCAGAAAATTAAAGATACACATTTTATTTGTCAGGTTAGTATCTTTAATACATGATATTCTAATCAATAACGTTAGAGCCATTTGTGAAAATCAAAATTTTCGAAAAAAACTCCATGCAAAGGGTAATTTAGGGTGGGGGGATTTTTCTCAAAATCTTCGCGTCGCATCCGGGAAGATATTTAACTTAAACACCAAGTTTGGCATTTCACAGACACACGACACACACGGACCTTTTTCTGAGAATGCTTTTTTTGGGTACAGGGGACCCTAAAACATATATTTTCGGTGAAATCTCGGTATCGAATTTTAGGGTGGAGTGTAATACCTTCTCTATACACTATGCACATAGTAGGTGTAAAGAAAGTAAAACCTATGTTGTTTGTTAACAACACTGTCAATTGTAAGGATCATATCAGCGCCGCCGGTGAGCCGGAAGAGAAATCAGTGGCATGAGCTTGTGATACGAATTGAGAATGCATTCCTAAAGAATTTTAAGAATATAAACACCAAGGGAGAAGACACATTGGACGTCTTAGAAATAGCTGGAAGGATCAGTTGTGAATTGCTTAGTTTCGAAACAACTGATGTCCAACAGGGCCAGCCGTTATTGGGGGTCATTTCAGGTTAAAACCAGCCATCGGAGATCTGGCGAAAGCAGCCATCGTTTTACTGCTCACCTTCTCCGTTGATAAGCAAGAGGCGTAAAACGAAGATCGCTTAGCAGATCCCCACCCTGGTTTTAACTTGAAGTGACTCCGTTGAGTTCTGCAACTCATAACGCACAAAGGGGTGTCCGCATTCATAAATACGAGGCAGTTGGGCCATATAGTATATGATGTTAATTAGTTAATTTATGTGCTACTATATGATAAAAAACAATAAAAGTTGAATTAAAATTAAGATCCGTGTATTTCAACTGGAAAGTTTTAATTATTTAGTACTTTAGTTTTCATTTATTTAAAGAAAACTTTATATCATTAGAATTAACTTTTGGATTTCATTATTTTTTCTTCATACTCAAAATAATCTCAGATTAATGAGGTTGTTTTCAATATATTTATATTACAATTTTAATTAAGTTTGATTTATTGTGTAGCATTTTTTTTCTGTATTGGATCTTAGAATTCATTAGAAATAATTTTTGGATTTTGTTATTTTTTCTTCATACTCAAAGTAACCTCAGGTTAGTGAGGTTGTTTTAATTATGATTATATTAGCATTTTAATTAAGTAAATTTAACTTATCGTACAGTAGTTTTTACTTTATTGGAGCGTAGGGTTTTAGGTTACATCCGTCTTTATAAAGTTTCTAATAAAGTTGGGTTTGTAGAAACTTCACACATTTTTAGTAATGTTATACGTGGACCTATTCAAGTAGTTGTCTGCTCTAACAAACTGAAGGAAGCCAAACGTTTCGTGACACATGTACAGGAGAGATTAAACTTGATCCGCAAGCGCAGGTTCGGATTTGTAGACTTTTCACCAGGAAACAGACGTACAGTATACGTGCAAGCTTGGCTTGAAGCTTCCGGTCAATCCTCTTTCCAAAGAGGAGGTCGCTTCTCAGTTGACATTTGAGATTAACAAACATTCTACTAAAGCGAAAACCGTGTCAATCCGTCTTCGTGACACTCGATATAATCGCGAAAACCGTGAAGTTTGTGAAAGGTGGACACGCACATGGCTGAAGCAAGACCTATATAGGTACATTTAGAACTGAAGGACAGTCAAAATATTTTTAGCAAATATCTCTAACAAAGAAACTCTGTACAGTCCAGATGATGCACGCATTGTTACCTATGAAACAGACAGTTTTTCGTAATTAAAAAGCAGAAGTTTAGGTACTAAATTAATACATTAAATGCTTAAAATAGATTACTTAACTGCCGTATTCACAAGCTGAAAAACATCTTATGTTTTACATTCACAGGACTTGAACTGCCCATTCTGCAAAAAACTGTTCTTAAAATATTTATCCTTCTATTTTTATTGCGTATTTTTATGTAACTAGGCTAAAATGATAGAGAACTCTTTAACAAGTTAGTCGCTATGTGATATTTTTTACTCTTTGCTTCTTCAGCATCCAGTAAAACAAATAACGTCTTCTCATTTAAGAAAAATATACTTATTTAAAAATTGAGAAATAAATAATAACAAAGAGCTCTAAAGACAACTATAAACCAGGTAATGCACCTGTGTATATTAAATCTTTTAAACGACAAAGAGAAAAACTTGCCAGGAAAATGTTCCCAATAAGGGCTTTTTTCTTCGTGAAAGATATATATATATATTAATTTTAACCTTTTTCAGTGATGACACCAAATATTTTAATGTGTAAAACAAATTTGCAATATCAACATAAATAAAATACACAACTTAAATTTCTATTCATAGCTTGTAAAATCTTCGTCATTTTTATTCAGTTCCATGTGAATTGAAAACAATTAAGGAAGGAGAAAAATCTAATGCATAAACAGGTATATTGTTAAAACATCAAAAAAATTGTTATGATCATTTTGTGAAATTTCTGAAATATTAGTTGTTTTTTTTTTGTTTGAACATTTTAAACATTGCTATTTGTTTATATCATAATTTCAAAAGGTATATAATTTCAAAAGTAATATTTCTACCTGTTGATTAAGCATTTGCTTCTTTCCTGTATGTTCAGAAATGCCTGCAACAGAATTTCTATTGAAACTAAGTCAGACGAATATTTATAACGATAAAGAGGAAGTATACATATAATTTTAAATGCAATGCGCACAATGTACAAGTATATATGTATTTTATAAGTACATATATAAGAAAGATAAGTTTTGTACGAGTACTTGTATAATAACTATGCAAATAAATAACACGGAATAGAGAGAGTTCTAAAGTTATAAATTACATAGTTTTTGTTTTTAATACTTACTTCAGCATCCTCCTTACTAGTCTTAACTATGAACAATTGAAAACCAGTAGCGTCAAAATACAAACAGGTGCGACATTTTCATTTTTTTAATTTATTAGATAACTTAATTGCAACAAAATGCATTAAAGTTGTGATAATAGCATATACACATAATGCCATAAAACAAAGAGGATCCTCTTCTCTTGTTATACCATTTAAGACATCAGTGTGTCACTTCCGCTTCAATCTTTTGTCTTCTCTAGGAAGTGACAGTTGCTCTGGGATTTCATTGAGTAGTGAGTTAGATGGTCAATACATGTCCGATGAAGTTTAGTGTAGGGTTTCTTAAGAATGTTGTTGACCTCAGGAAAACGAGAGTAGTACTGCTAATAAACCAAGGTGCATCAGCAATCAGTCTTAAGCCGGTTCTAAAATGGTGCAGGAGTAGGTCCAAATTGGTCTAATTATAGAATAGTAAA
Source organism: Hymenopus coronatus (assembly GCA_030762935.1). Taxonomy (NCBI): domain Eukaryota; kingdom Metazoa; phylum Arthropoda; class Insecta; order Mantodea; family Hymenopodidae; genus Hymenopus; species Hymenopus coronatus. The sequence goes on along the minus strand of CM060892.1, from coordinate 53,183,023 downwards.
TTAACTTCCTTAGACGCAGAGGCCACTGAGATTTTTCTTGTATTTTGAATTTGATCTCATGCATTCTTCTTCTAAGTAAATTCGTAATATGTGTGTTCCATGTTATAGGGTATCGAGAATTAGATCAAATTATATTACTGTTTTGCTTTGAAGTGTGATTTCTCTACCAAGAAAACCAGGACTAAGTTTCAACCCTTCATTACATCAATCCTACATAATGTTGGTGAAATAAATGTTAAAGGATATTAAACATTAATGCTTGTGTGGCTTGTTAACCAAACCTTCACTTACGAGCATGATCCGCTAATACAAAAGTCTCTATTAAGATTTGATTGGTCAAAATCGTATACCAATAAATAACCTAAGCTTAATAGTGCTTATGAAGCTCATAAATTAATATTTCTAAACCTGAAATTTAGCTAATGTAAATTGTTATTTGCTGAACACGGGATTTATGAAGCGGATTTCATGAAAACAATAATTTTCTGCTTAATTTCTACAAACAAATAGATTTTTGTACTTCAAGGCGTTTTAATGTGATAGGTCTTGGTGAATAATGAATAAACTTAACGATGTAATGATATTTAAATGTGCCTGGGAGCTATGGCTTAAAAGTAATTGACATTCGTTTTTTACGGATACGGGGAAAAATATGGGAAAAAATAACTTATCCGAGTAACTCACCCTAACTGAGAGTCGAACTCAGAATTACTTGAATGGGAGACAGACACCTTACCTTTACACTACAGAGGACAGCCATGAATAAGAATTGTATGTATGACTTTAACATTCAGGTATGTTCGGTTACTCTTTACTTTCGCTACTAAGTACATAGGTAGTACTGTATTTCACCCCAAAATTCGCTATAAATGTTTTAGGGTCCGTGAATCCAAAAATAAACACTCCCAGTTCCTATATACAATATAATGTTTAAATACGTTTGTAATATATAACTAATATAAGAGTGAAAAGTGCATGAAGCTAAAACATTTTTCATAAAACGCATTGCTAATGTAGACATAGTTATTTATTTTGAAATCGTTTTAATTATAAGCCGTTTTATTGTGTATGAAATAAGGGAGCTGATCGGCAAAATTTAGTTTTAGGGGCTAATCGAGGGGATTCTCTTCATTATAAATGTCTGGATTTAAATCGTCAACGGACGGAGTGATTTTTCTCTTGGGTTGATAAGTGAGTATATTTATTTAAATTTAAGTCGGATATTAATCCTTAACGGTTAAACAAAATTTACGTCTTTTTTCTACACAGAGTAGTAAGAAAGCAAAAAAATCTCTCACTAAAGTAATAAAAATCTGGCATTAAACTCAACTATTTTCATTATTTTTTCTTCAACAAACTATGTTTTAAATGCTTATTCTTCTATCTATAGCAAGTTAATCGAGAAAACATTTTTAAAGCTTTTGTTTTTAACATCATTTTTAGAAAAGGTTCCTAGTGTGATGTGTCCATGTATAAGAGGATACGTGTATCAATGGTCTGTGAATACAATAACTCAAAGGAAAAGTCTGCTTAATAACAATTGATATTTCAATTCAGCATCTTCCGGGGACGCGGCACGAAGATTTTAAATAAATATCCCAACCTCAAACTATCCTTTACGTGGAAAACGTTTAAAAAATGTTAACATATTCAAAAATGGATCAAATGATTTTGATTAAAATGCATATTCCGAACTTTCTAGGAATAGCCTCTGAAGTCCTCTTCATTCTGGATGACTTTTGCATAACTGTTAAACCGCAAGACTTGTCTCCTATACAAAACACATAGAGCTCGTTAAAGCAATGATTTATGTCATATACAAGTTTCTTTTTGTAGATTTAACCAATTCTGATATATTCCTTTAGAATTGTTTCAACTTTAAAATATTTAAACTTTACTCATACAGGAATTTGTCAACACCTGGCTATGAAATAAAAATGAAGTTCAATCTCATAGCAATCAGATTTTAAAACATTTGACTACCACTTTAGCCTTGTGTATTCCCTTATTTCTCTTCTGCTTATAAGGAACTAAGTTATAAGACCATTTCTGCTAATGTTTACCTTGATTAGAATTAAGTAGATAGAGCAATTAGCTTTTAAGCACAATTTGTTTCAGAGATGCAGAGAAAGTCATTTAAATGCAGCTCTTCAGATTTTTATTCTTAATTTTTAAATGAGAGTAACAGAAATCTGTTTATCTAATTTCTTAAGCAGCTGTAAAGAATTGCAAAATCATGTGCGACATTCATATTTATTCCATTTAATGACAAACAATCACCAAGGTTTAAATTGAATATAAATTGATCAATATGATCTAAAATATGACTGGAAATATATTTAGACAATACTTCTGCATAATGTAAATGAGACGACCCGTGTTCGATCCCAGGTAAGCGAATGTGGGATTAGTGGATAAAGTGGTGCAGGGGCGGGTTTTCTCCGAGCTCTTCGGCTTCCATCGCATTTCACCGGTGCTCCATCTGCAGTCCACGTGTCATCGCCTGCACTACCATAGTAGTAAAAGCGGGCGCTAAATACTAACAAAAGGATAGAAAAACGCCGTATAATGAGCTCTACCAAATAGGCAAGTCTGTTTTTAAGGTGTCTTGTTTAATAATACGAAGTTAGTTTTTTTTTTTTAACATTTGAATTAATAAAGCAGTTCAAGTTTATATTTTTGCATACTAATATAATTTAAGTATTTGTGAGTTCCGTGATATACGTTTAAAATACTAAGAGGCAAATTTGGAGCTATTGTTAACTATATGACCCTTAATTTTGTTGAAAACAATATAAATTTGCATGAGGTTTCAATGGTATATTAATTTATATCTAAAATGTTTACTCATAAAAAGGTATGTACTTAAAGGATAAGCTTTTATATTTTCTGCATCCTTTAAAAGAAAATAATTTTAGCTAGATATACCATAAATGAACAATGCAATGATGATAACAGTTATATGTGTAATTGTTAAATTGTGTTACTATATTAACTTGTTTTAATAACATGTAAGTTGTAAATTCACTTTCTGTTCCTGCTTACAAAATTATTCATTAATTATATGGAATATTTATGAATGAAAAACAAAAGAAAAACAAGTTCACAATAATTATTTGTGTATTGTGTGACCGGTTCTAATAAATGAAATGGACAGTTTGCAACAAATTAGTAGTTCATAAGTAATAAATGAGAATAATTTAGCAGATTTTATAGTTCTCCCATACTGTTGCAAATGTAGTGAACTATGAAGGTTTAATTTAAAATTTAAATCGTTTACGACAGTAATACTTCTTACAGAAAACGCATTTCCAGTGGCACGAATAAAATGCATCAAGAATTTTAAAAGACTAAACTACCCTCTTTGGAGTCTTTCAAACCTCTAACTGAAGATCCAACTTCTATTTCTTGTACACAATATATTGTTTAAATGTTTTTGCAAAATATAACTGATATAAGAGTGAAAAGCTGCATAAAGCTAAAATTTCTTAATAAAACTCACAGCTATTATACACATAGTTATTTATTTTGAATGTAATTTTAATGTCAATCGTTTTTATTTATTTTGTGTATGAAATAAGGAACATGGTCGGCAAACTTTTGTTTTAGAGGCTGAATGAGAGATATCTTCGTAATAAATTTCTGAACTTTAATCGTCAACGGAGTGAGTGATTTCTCTCTTGGGTGAATGAGTGATTGTAATTATTTAAATTTAAGTCAGATATTCCTCCTTAACAGTTCAACAAACTTTACGTTTTTTACTACACAGAGTAGTAAGAAAGCAAGAAAAATCTCTCACTAAAGTAAAAAATCTGATGTGTACCATTCACATGACTTTCTCTATATCCCTGCAACAAATAATTTTTAAAAAGCTTATACTTCTATTTACTTTATGCTAATCAGAAAAAAATTAGCAGAAATAGTGTTGTTACTCGCTTCCTTGTAAGCAGAAGCGAAATAAGGGACAACCGTAGGTTAAAGTGATAGTCAAAAGCTGGTTGCTATGTCAATGAAGTTCCTTTGTTTATATGCATAGGAGTTGACAAGTTCCTGTATGAGAAAAGTATACGTTTTTCATAGCAGAAACCAAAAATAAGGAATGTCACAAAAACGACGAACTCCACGAAAAAAGTGTATATAACAAAAATTGTGTGATTTTATGTGCTCTACATTTTTTGTGTAGTAAGGTTTTGTCCATTTCTTACGGTTTAGCAGTTATTCAAAATTCAGTAAAATTCATCCAAAATAAACTACTCTTCTGGCTATTCCCAGAAAATTCAAGATATACATTTCATTTGTTAGATAAATATGTTTAACATCCGAAATCTTAAACAAAATCGTTAGAGCCATTTTTGATAAAATCAAAATTTTCGAAAAATGTTCCATGTAAAGGGTAGTTGGGTGTGGGGGGATTTTTCTCAAAATCTTCGTGTCGCATCCCTGGAAGATACTAATCTTAAATACCAAGTTTGGTATTTTACCGACTTTTCGTTTTTGAGTTATCATGTTCACAGGCACACGGACACACGGGCCTTTTTGTGAAAATGCTTTTTTTTTGGATATTGGGGACCCTAAAACATATATTTTCGGTGAAATCTCGGTATTGAATTTTTGGTGGAGTGCAGTACTTTCTCTATGTACATATGCACTATGTACATAGTGCATATGTACATAGTGTATATGGAGAAAGTAAAAATATCTGGCATTAAGCTCAACTACTTTCATTATTTGTTCTTAGACAAACTATGTTTTAAAAGATTATTCTTCTATCTACATGTTAATCGAGAAAACACTTTTAAAGCATCTGTTTTTAACATTATGTCTTATCGAAAAAGTATAAATATTGGAAAATTCAAACCAATAATAAGGAATACCTCGGAAATGGTTATCTCCACAAAAACAAATCTATTTCACGTAAATTCAGTGTTTTAGCGAAATATACATATGCTGTAAAGTAAAATTTCTATCTCTTATGGTTTAAAAATTATACAGAGATAATCTAAAATGGATAAGGATTCAGAGGCTTCTCCCAAATAATTTAAGATATTAATTTGATTTGTGATTTAAATATTTTAATGCATCAGATTTTAATCACTGAGGCCATTTTTGAGAAAATGAATATTCCTATAAATATTCCATCTAAATGTTAGTTTGGGATGGGTAGTACTTCCTGAAAATCTTCATATCGCATACTTGGAAGCCGCTGAAATTAAGTATTAAGTTTGGTATTTAGCTCATTTTTTTATTTTGAGTTATACTGTTCTGTCTCTCTCTCATTCACTCACAAATGCACACACACACCGACTTTTTATAACCTCTCTTTTAATGAGGGTTCTGAAAACTATATTTCCGATGAAATTTTGGTATCCAATTTTTGAGCGGAATGTAATACCTTCTCTACCTACTATATAGTGCAACTGGTAGCTAAAGTAATATAGAAAACATAGAAATGTGATCATAAGTTTTTAAAGTATATTTTATCAATTGGCTAGAATAAATATGGCAATTTTGTACGCTATAATCAGATGATAAATATTTAACACTTTTATTCTAAAATGCAATTGCTTTTTAAAATTTGCCACTACACATAAAAGTAAGCAATTCCGAAATTTTCCTTTCTGTGTTTAAATTATCCATACTTTTTCAAATGAGGGATAGTCATTGCTTTTTTCTTCTTTTCTTTCCTCTTTTTAAATGCTATTCATGCAGGGATTTCGGAATCCTATTTTCAGCATATAAGGATAGCTTTTAAAAGATTTGACTATCACTTTAGCTACCCTTTACTTGGAACGTTTTTCGAAAATTTTGATTTTCGCAAAAATGACTCTAACGATTCATATATTAAAGATATTTACCTGACAAACAAAATGTATATCTTGAATTGTCTGGGAATAGCCTCTGAAGACTACTTTATTCTAGACGAATTTTATGGAATTTTGCCTAATTGCTAAACCGTAAGACTTAGATAAAAACTTACTACACAAGAAATGTAGAACACGTTAAAACACACTATTTTTGACATATGTATACTTTTTTCGTGGACTTGATCGTTTTTGAGATATTCATTGTTTTTGGTTTCAGCTATGAGAAGCTTACTTTTCTCATATAGGAATTTGTCAACTCCTATCCATATAAACAAAGGAACTTCAGTCACATAGCAACAAGCTTTTGGCTTTCACTTTAACCTATGCTACTCCGTTATTTCGCTTCTACTTACAATAAAGCAAGAAATAAGACTATTTCTGCTAACTTTTCTCAATTAGCATGAAATAAATAAAAGAATAAGCTTAGTAGCAATAATTTGTTACACAGATATATAGAAAATCATGTGAATGGAACACATACATTTTTTTTATATTCTTTACTTTTTGGCAATTAAATTCCCAAAAGTAGCGTACATGATTTATATTTGACGATGTTTCACTTGAGGTCTGTAAAACAAACTAAGATTGTAAACTTTTATAGTTTTAATTGGATCAGATGTAGACATATTCTTAGGTGTATTTATTTTAAACGTGTGGTATTACAATCAAAATCATCAGCAAAATATTTGAGAATACGAACTATCTGATTTTGTTCCATTAAAGGATAATTTCAGGTATGGTATTTTTAGCATTCTTGAACAGCATCATCATAATCATCCAAAACATAATGGTTTGGTCCTTTAGACCCGATCCATCTTTAGAAATTTAAAACTATGCGTTATATTTTCTCGGTCTTCCGATCTATCTTCTTCCTTTGGCGTTATATTTGTATACGTTGGTAGAGCTCATCCTATATAGAAGTTGATGTCATTGTTTCCTGACATGATTTAGTTCTCTTGTGATGTCATTTTCGTTTACGGTCCAGTCGTGGTATTCAGTCAGAGGTCATAATAATCTCATTTCTACTGTTTGTTTATTTATTTATTGTTACTAGATATAGCGCATGGTTTACTTAAAGGAATACCATGAGGTATTTATAGTCTGTTTACATATGAGTAAAAATAAGACAAACATATCGGTTCTTGAGTTCGTCGAAGTTGAACTGTAGGAAGATGGTAACGTCGACCTAGTTGATGTATTTCAGTAATTGGTATAGTGGGAGCTTTCGATGTACAGCAGGTCTTTCTCTGCAAAACAGTGTACATTCCCTCATGAGATAAAATTGATGAATAAAACTGTTATATACACTGAAGCCATCATGTTGTACAAGCTTGGACGTCCATTACTGACACTTGCTTCACCAAGTTTGTTGCTGGTTTCAACAATTTTCATTGCCATCTTCTAGCATGTTTGCAGACATCTAGAAGATGACAAAGAAAATTGTGGAAACCAGGATCAAATTTAAGGCGGCAAACTTCAGTAATGGACGTCCAAGGTTGTACAACTGTCATGAGTTGTGGCGTTTGTGCTGCTTTCTCAGGAAAGTCGCAAAGTGGTGAGGGAGCTTTCCTAATTCTGTAGAGGTAGCATCGAAAATTTGACCACAGTTGTAGGTAGAAAATGGTGAGTATGAACAGTTTGGTATGGTCTGCAACTTCTGAATTCATATATGTAGATATCAGATTGTTATGTAGTGTATTTTAGTTACTCTTTCCCCTATTCAGCGGAATTTTATTGTATTCTACAGCTTGCAACTGTTTTGGATAAATAGTCAGCCTTGTAGTCCAGCGTGTCCATTGATCCAGTGGTAGGTGATAGAGGTGTGCTTTTGCAGATTTATTATTTCTGCTGTTTCAGCATTCCTTATTTATTTATATTTTTACTTTTTCTATACGTACTATGTACATAGTGTATAGAGAAGGTATTGTAATGCACCCAAAAATTTGATACCGAAATTTCACCGGAAATATATGTTTTGAGACCCCCTAAATCCAAAAAAAGCATTTTTAGAAAAATGTAAGTATGTATGTGTCTGTCTGTGTGTATGTGTGTGTATGTGTCTGTAGGCAGCATAGCTCAAAAACGAAAAGACCGTTAAAAACCAAACTTAGTATTTAAGTTTGGTATCTTCCAAGGATGCGACACGAAGATTTTCAAGAAAATCCCCCCACCTCTAACTACCCTTTACATGGAAATAAATTCCAACTGTTTGATTTTCTTAAAAATGGCTCCAACGATTTTGATTAAAATCAATTATATTTAAGACATTTACTTGAAAAATAAAATGTATATCTTGAATCTTCATGGAATAGCCTCTGAATACTACTTTATTCTGGATGAATTTTACGGAATTTTGCATAACTACTAAACCGTAAGAGATGGAGAAAAACTTATCACACAAAATGCAGATCACGTTAAAACACACACTTTATGTTATATAAAGTTTTTTTTTTTTTTTCTTTTTTTTTTTGTGAGTTGATCGTTTTTGAGACATTCCTTGTTTTTTGTTTCTGCTATGAAAAACTTATACTTTTCTCAAACAGAAATTTGTCAACTGCTGTGCATACAAACAAAGGAGATTCAGTCACATAGCAACCAGCTTTTGGCTTTCACTCTAACCTATGGTACTCCCTTATTTCCCTTCCACTTACAAGGAAGCAAGTAATAAGACTATTTCTGCTAATTTTTTTGTGATTAGCATGAAGTAAATAGATGTATAAGCTTTTTAAGAATAATTTGTTCATACACATAGAGAAAGTCATGTGAATGGCACACATAAGATCTTTCCTGTTCCATTTATACACCTCGCCTGTAACTGTATGCTCCTATCGGCGGCATTTCTCTTTGGAACATACTGCCTATTGTTAACGTTGGGTTTCAAAGTATCTTTAATCACACAGACAGACACTCACACTCATATTCAGGGTTCCAGTCCCTGGGGAGAATTGGGATTGTAGAAAAATCCCTCATCCCCAGTCGGGAATAGCACTCGGGAACCTCCACACAGCATGTAGGTGTTTTCACGACTGAGTTACGGGACCAGCCATTTAATTTTTGTTATTGTACAATTCTCAACCCCACATAGTATCGTTAGTAGGACCCTTGTATTATGAAATTCAATAATATACTCTCTACGGATTTTATTCAGTAATGTCCTTTTAATAGTTCCACTTACCTTTATAAAAGTATTTCATTTCCTTTTTACTCCATTATTTCTTTTATTTTGAGGTTTTGTTATCCAAAGCATCTAAAACCGAAAACTTACTCATTTATTTCATTCTCTGCACTAAATTTTATTATTTTGGCATTTTTCCTTGGAAACATATTTGTTTAATTTTTTCTGTAGATATTTTTAGATTACAACTTCACAATTTATTTCTGTAAATTGAGTTCAGACCTTTGATATACACTTTAATAATCTACAAACAAGGGGTATATAAGTTACATTTTTTACTTTCTCTGGCACATAGTATAATGTAAATAGCAGATAGAGAAGGTATTATATTCCATCCAAAATTTGATAGTGTGATTTCACCGGAAATACATGTTTTGAGACACCTTGAATTAAAAAAAAATAGAAAAACTTCCCAGTGTGTGCCTGTCTGTGTGTGTGTGTGTGTGTGTGTGCAGCATAGCTCCGAAATAAATATAAATACCAAAATACTAATGAACTACTAAGACTTTCACTGCCGGCGTTCATACCATAAAATATAGATTCCGGGCTTATAGGCGTTTTGGACCACGGCCTACAAACCCGGAATCCAAAATACTAAACTTAGTATTTAAGTTCAGTGTTTTCCAAGGATGTAACATGGATTTTCAAGAAAATCACCCCACCACCAACTACCCTCTACATAGAGACATTTTTCGAAAATTTTCTAACGATTATATTAAAATGCCATGACAAACTAAATGTATATCTTGAATACTCTGGGAATAACCTCTGAAGTTATCTTTATTCTGAATGACTTTTGTACTTGCAAACCATGAGAGATAGATAAAAACTTGGAGCTCAAAAAATTAGATGTAATTAAAACACACAATTTACCTATATCTTATACATTTTGTAGAGTTAACCGTTTCCGAGATACTTCTTGTTATTATTGAGAGCTCAGCTGTGGTTTTATCTCTGTTGTTTTACTCCATGGAATGCAAAAGACAACCGAATATCAATCTTTTCACATAGCGATGAGCTTTTAAAACATTTGACTATCACCTTAGCCTAGTGTATTCCCTTCTACTTACAACGACGCAAGTAAGAAGAATGTTTGCCCTATTAGCAAGACGTAGATAAAGGAATCGTTTTTGTAAGGAAAGTTTGTTTGTGGAACGGCCATAAAGTCATATGAAGGGAACACTTCAGATTATAAACATAATTTTTCTCCAAGATTATCAGACTCTTTCTGATATATAAATTAAATAAAACAGATGACGATGGATACCCCTGCCTTACCTCATTACCTAATTAAACTGCTATATGCTTTTATATTAAGTTATATGTTTGTATATAACTTTGATTTGCTGGGGATTCCTCTGTTTAGGAATCGTATCTCATACTCTATTTTTTTGTTTTACTTTGTCGAATGCTATTATATAATCTATGAAAGTCATGCAGGTGGCTATGATAATTCCCCTATATTCCTCTAATAACTGTAAGGAGCACAATCTATGCTGGATCTTCCTTTTAGGAACCCATATGCTTGAAGAATGTTTTTCTTAATTTCAAAGGTCCTATTTTACTACTTTCATTTTACGCTGCACTTAATTTTATTTAGACAAGTAGGCCTAACTAGACCGAAAATAAAACGGATGTGCTTTTTACTTTTTTCTAATGCATATATAACTAGATAGTAGGTAGAGAAGTATTGTATTCCACCCAAAAACTGGATACCAAGATTTCACTGAGAATGTATGTTTTGAGACACAAGAAAATTCTCCAGTCCCAATTTACCCTTTGCATTAAAATTTTCGAAAAATATATATTTTCTCAAAAATAGCTCTATTTGATCAAAATACCGTATATTAAAGATATATAGATGACACAAGATTTATATTCTGAATTTCCTGAAAATTGCCTCTAAAGTCCTCTTAATTCTGAATGACTTTTGCATAATGGGTAAAGCGTAAGAGATAGACAAAAACCTACTACAAAATCAATATAGATCTATCAAAACACGCAAATTAAACCCTTTACATTTGTGTTGTAGAGTTAATTTGTTTCCAGAACACTCCTTGTTATTAGTTTTAATTTTAAAATACTTTTCAAACAGCAGTCATTCTTGTTTTTATTGATTTACTGATACCCATTAAGGAGATGGAATTTCAATGAAAACCCTGTATTTGGGAATGCCAAATTCTGTATGTTTGTACTGATTAACAGTAAAATCGCAACCTATGACTTTTATAACTATAATTGTATTAACGATTTATCTTCATAATATTAACTGATTTTTATCAACAATTTTTCAACAAGATCTTGAAAAAATCCCTCTTTTATTCTGGAATTCACCCTATTGACGCAACTAATCGTGAGGAAGGAGAGATGAGTAGCGCGGCCTTCGAGATGCAACAAGATAATTCTGGAAGTTTCTGCCCTCGCCTCCTGCGAACTCGTCGAAACACCTGCAATTGCATATGTGCCAGAGTACTCGCAACAATCAATGAGCTAGTAAGTCGTTGTTCATGCCAAATAAAGTAACGTCTACTCAGAGTGATTTAGATTGTTGTGACGTACAGTGAGTGCTGCTGTTTGAGCATCCTGAGTTCGATATTTCAGTGAGTGGAGCGTAAGGAGCGACAAGGTGCTTCACGAGTCTCATTATATGTGAAAGGCAAGATAGTGAAGTGATATTGAAATTGAACTGTCAAAATATCTCTTGTTTTATCATTATATCGACAATTAAAAGCGTTCTGGTATTGCTAAGACTGTGTGTGAGGCAGTGTATAATTATATTCTTTGTATATTATTAGTTGTACAGTATTATGTTTATAGTATTATTAATAGTGTAATAGTTTGCGATGTATAAATGTGTAATAAAAAATAGATCACGTTCACCCTTCTCCTTGCAATTTCTTCCTTTTCGGAATCATATGCTAGAAGAGTGTTTTTCTTAATTCCAAGGTTCCTATTTAACTACTTTCATGTTACACTGGAGTTAATTTTATTTAATCAAGCAGGTTTAACTAGAGTGGAAATAAAATAGGTATAATTTTTTGTTTCCTTACGCATATGAGAAGGAAGTAGTTGTCAAACACAGTATCGACAATTTGTTCAGTTCAATGTAGTTTTTTCGACATTCTGAGAGTTTTGTTGGAGGCAGTTCTTTACAAAAACCCATAGTTCAATAACCGCTACAGAGGGCAAACCTTTTTGTTGAATGTTGAATCCACCTGGTGGACAGGAAGCTACGTTGTGGGAGTGGGTAGAGACGGATGGAGTTGATGGGCACCGGAGGTGGAGGGGGAGATTGATAAACTGCTTAGAACAATACTGACTAAATACGATTACTGACAATCATCGGCAGAACGAAGCAAATAAACTCCAACCCCCCGCAATTCCGGGACGGGATCCAGCTACCAACTAAATATAAAAGAGTCAGATTCTGTAAAATGCAGGATGCTCTGTATCTAGGGTTCGAATCTCTCTCTCTCCCTCTCTCTCGCTCCATATCGAATGACGGATGTTAGCAATGGGTTCTCTAGTGATACCTTTCAAGCACAGACACTGAATGTCGACCTTCCTCTCTGTGAATAGATCACGTTGGAATAGAATAGGATAATGGAGAGATAATGGCAGATCGGCATATACAGCAATAGCTGAAAGAATTTCAGTCGTACTAGAGCATTAGAGATCAACTAGTGCTTATCAATCTGTTTCTGGCAAATTTTTAAACCAATTACAAGAACAAATAAGTGTATTTCTTGAAATAAGAGCACACATACATAGATCTTCATCAATCTTACGTATCCGCAGACCATACGTGCTTTTGCAATACATAAAATAGTAAGCAATATTAAAAAACAAAGCATCTGATGTGAAATGAAATGAAATGGAATTTTATTTATGGACGCACTTTAACTGCTCAGCGTCGCATTCTATACTGGACGTGCAAGACCGCTTAATTTTGCTTAGATGCCTCTTCATCAGGCTTGAGGCTCTTTTATATGCCGTAAATCTACGACGCGGGACCAACGACTTGACTAATAATTTTTACGCCCCAAAAAATCCATCGTTCTCCACCGGATTTGAGCCTCCGACCTTGGGTATATCTGATGTGTTCCATTCACATGACTTTCTCTGCATCTCTGTAAAAAATTAATGTTCAAAACATACTCTTCTCTCTACTTTATGATAATTGAGAATTAGCAGAAATTGTCTCAATTACTTGCTTCCTTGTATGTGGAAGGAAAATAAGGCAATACACTGGGCTAAAACAATAGTCAAATCCTTTAAAAGCTGGTTGCCATGCAGTTGAAATCTGTTTCTATGCAGGGCCAGGAGTTTATATAACTTTCCGTGTGAGAACAGTTTAAGTATTTGAATCTGAAACAAACAAGGAATATCTCAGAAATGGTCAATTCCACGAAAAAAACGTATATGACATTAATTGTGTGCTTTAACGGGATCTACATTTTTTGTGCAGTAAGTTTTTGTCTATCTCTTACAGTTTACCAGTTACAAAAATTCAGCAAAATCCATTCAAAATAAAGAGATCTTCAGAGGCTATTCCCAGAAAATTCAAGATATACATTTTACTTGCCATAAAATATATTTAATGGAGGTTATTTTAGTCAAAACAGTTAAAGCCATTTTTGAGAAAATGAACGTTTTTTAAATTTTTCCATGTATAGGGTAGTTTAAGTTGGGGGGTCTTTTCTGAAAATCTTCGTGTCGGATCCCTGGAGGATATTAAATTTAAACACCAAGTTTGGTATTTTATCGACTTTTCATTTTTGAGTTATCGTGTTCACAGACAAACGGACACACACGGACCTTTTTCTAAGAATGCTTTTTCTGGTTTCAGGGTACCATAAAACATGTATTTCCGGAGAAATGTCGATACAGAATTTTTGGGTGGAATACAATACCTTCTCTATACACTATGTACATAAGTACGTGTAGAGAGTAAAAATTAAAAGAGTAAACACGAAAATAAAAAGACAAAGATATTCAGATACAGCAACCTAAATTTCAAACACAGGATAAACTGCATTCAAATGTAGTAACGTACTCTACTATAGTATACAAATGCACTTAAGAGAAATATATTTTTATATACATATTTTATACATTATAACCACTTTTGTTTAATTCTTATCACTCCTTTTCCATGGTATCAGTCTTTTTAGATCCCAGTTGTCTTGAGGTAAGTATAAATTTACCTGGCCTGTTCTAGTTTTCCGTGCCTGCCATTAGCGTCCAACAGGCTTCTAACTCTACATTTGCGGTGGTAATGGTTCGCGGCAAATACCTACAACTAAGCAAAATTCCTGACTAAAAAGCATTATTATTACATTAAGTATTATTAAATATTAGTATTATCAGTGCTTAGCCGCCTTATGAACTAAACCAATAATTTGTTTCTTTTTACTATTTACTTTACTTAGTACTTTGTACAGAGGTAAAAAAGCATCGCATTTCACCGTAAAGCTTGATACAAGTATTTAACACGTTTTAGGGTCACCTGTATCCATAGAAATCTAATATGTTCCATCACATGACCTTCTCATCAATTGTGCATCTAACTATTCCTATAAAAGCTTATTCTTCTATGCATTTTATGCTACTCACGATAAATATTAATAGAAATGACCTTCTTTCTTTGTAAGAAGAAGGAAAAAAAGGGAAGAAGGTAATACGACTCAAAGCGATAGTCAATTTTTTTAAAAGCCGGTCGGTAAGTAATTTAAAAGTGGTTTTCTTTGCTACGTGGGCAAAACAAAAGATACAGGAATGTCAAATTCCCGTTTGAAGAAGAAAGTATTCTAAAATTGAAACCAGTAACAGCGAGTATCTCGAAAATGGCTAACTCCACGAACAAAGTATATATGACATAATTGTAAGTTTCAACAAGTCCTACTTTTTTGGTGAGGAAGTTCTTGACAACCTTTTATCATTTACCAGCTATGCAAAAGCCATTCAGAATGAAGAGGGCTTCAGAGACATTTTCATAGAAAATCCAAAATATAGATTTTCTCATGTAAATATCCTTAATATACCGTGGTTTAATCAAACTCTCTAATCATTTTGAGAA
Organism: Hymenopus coronatus; assembly: GCA_030762935.1. NCBI lineage: Eukaryota > Metazoa > Arthropoda > Insecta > Mantodea > Hymenopodidae > Hymenopus > Hymenopus coronatus. Next base: position 53,167,905 of record CM060892.1, on the reverse strand, counting down.
AATCATATTTTAAAAATAATTATCACGTAAAGAATAATTTGAGGTAGGGGAATTTTCCTGACAAATTCGTGTGGCAATTTTAGAAGATACTAAACTTAAACACCAAGTTTTGATATTTGGGGACTTTTTTGTTTCAAGTTTTCGAGTTCATAGACACACGGACACAATCACACACACATATACAAACACACCTTTTCTAAAGGTTGCTCGGATACAGGGGACACAAAAACGTATATTTTCGGTAAAATATCGGTGTCGAAATGTTGGGTGGAATGCAGTGTCTTTTATACCTATGTTCTATGTATAAAGCAGAATAAGTAAGCAGCATATTGAGAAAAAGGTCCTTGTTTGAGTCCGTGTATCCTTGGACACGATAACTCAAAAACGAGAAATCGGTTAAATATCAAATTGGAATTTAATGTTGCTATCTTCCAAGGCTGCGACAGGAAGATTTTTAGGAAAATTCCTCATCCTCAAACCACCCTTAACAGGAATATTTTTTTTTAGAAAATTTTTGAACTTCCTCAAATGGTTAACGATTTTGAGAACAATAACGTATATTAAAAATAATTACTCGATAAATAAAATGTATATCTAGAACTTTCATGGATTAACCTCTGAATTCGTCATTTTGAATGACTTTTACATAGCTTGTAAACCATAATACAGACAAAAAAATATTTTTGGAAGAGTTAACAATTTTCAACATGTTCCCTATTAATGGTAAAGGTAGACAGTTTATTATTGAAATAAAAAAATAAAACAGGTAAGATACGTTGATGAAAAAATTATCCAGGTATCAAAATAGTGAGGGCCATTAGGTGTTTCGAAGAATTCCGTTAGCTAGAAATCCATTAGCTCAGGTTCAGTTCTAAAAAGTTAGCGTTCAAAAATTTTAAAGGATATCTGGAAAGTGCACGCAGATTAATCGTTGGAAATTATTAAGGAATTAGCAAGTCAAAGAGTGAAATTTGTGTCAGAGACTGCATAAAAGTATAGTATATGGCAGCGTCTAATGTTGAAATGTTGGTGGCGAGTCATGATGTAGTCGGAGCTTAGGCTGCTAAAAGAGCGTATGTAGAAAATTTGCTTATTTCTGCTGTGTCCTTTTGCTCTGCTCCTTTCAGTTGTTACGAGCAACATCGGCAAGTTGATGGCGTTTTAGTAAGAGCGCAGCCTGTCGCCGACTTGACGCTGAACGTTAGTCGATGTACCCTACCGGATTTTAGTGAGTCACAGTTACTTAAAGCATTACTTTTACTACGGAAACATATTTTAATCTTCAACATAACTTTCTTAATATTTGGAAGCTAACAGATATAATACAGTTAAAAGCTATCTTGCTTAGATTAAAATAAAACATGATTATTTATGTTAAAACAATCCGCAAATCATTCCAACATATATTTCATTAGCCCCAATTAAAGGTTCTCAGTCAATCTTACTAGCGTTGTTCATTCTCTCACATCCTGATAAAAGAACTCACAGCTTATTACTATAGTTGGAAATGGCGAGAAGGATGGCCTGTATGGATAATTATTAGATTCAATGCACCAGAAATTTACCTTATACCTAAGCAACTAAAATATATAAATTTAAAAAATAAGCAATAATAGTTAATAAAATCATGAAACACTAGAGTGGCTAGTAAAATAACGTACCGATACAATGAACTATCTGTTAAGTTGGTAAGCATCAATTAAGCAGTTCCTCCCACAATCGCGGCTCTACTTCTAACTAGACAAGATGACCAGATGCTGGGGTCCAAGAATAATTTTGATTTGCTAAGAAAACGTAATTAATACAGGTTTATTAATTATTCTTTCATTGGTTGGAAAGATAGAATAGGGAAGAAAGCTATGCAAGCTTTACAATGGGGCATTCGAGTCGAATGAAAATATTCATGACATATTAACAGGAACTCGTAGCTCAGATGGCAAAGCTGTGGCAAGGGAAGACAAAGATGGATTCGTTTCCAAACTATTGTATTATTGAATTCTTTATTCTCTTCTACCTTTACAAAATTACTTCGGAATTACGATCATTTCAAACAGGTTTTATTTTCAGCATTTTGCAAGAAAATGGATGCAAAAACAATTGCCAACCCCTATCAAGTAATATGAGATTGCGAGTTTTTTTAATACTTTTCAAATGGTTGTTTTCTGTACAGGTGAACCAACTGTCATGTATTTGACGGGTGAAGATTTCCTTTCGTGCGTTGAGTTGCAGAACTCATCGGGGTTATTTCAAGTTAAAACCTGATCGACCTTCATTTTATCCTTCTCAATGAGCGGGACCCACCCAGCCATGTTTTACTGGCGGTTTTAGCTTGAAATAGCTCCATTGAGTTTTGTAACTCTTTTAACTCACGAAGAGATACCTGTATACGTCAAATACGGGGCAGTTGGGCCACCTGGTGTTCCTCACTTCCTTATAAAGGCCTGCTTTACTTTTATTTTTAATACCAAACTTGTCATGGTAATGCATTCTTTTGGGTGGTTGTTCATGTTCTTTAGTTTAGCCTCTTTAAATTGGTCAGTCATATCGAACGGGAATCAAATCGATGAAATGATGCTAAAATGATCTCGGGATCCCTGAAGCTTAAAATTACTGTACATTCATCTTCTCGGATTAAGGGAAACCCCCGAAAAACGTTATCTGGGTTACTCACTCTGAGCGAGATTCGAGTTCACGACCTCCACGCTCTTTGTTCGTTTCAAATGAAATAGATATATAATATAGAGGATAAGACAATTTCATCAAACAGTACATAATGTTTCTCTTACAGCCCCATTCTTTCCTTCATTCTTGAGCGAGATTGGTTAAGGTTTCAATAACAGAATTTTTAAATACAACCAATAGAAGACGGAAACATTTAATGGGTATCTCACAGCCACTAAGGTAAAATGCTTCAGTTGCCCACTCGTTCGGTCACTTCGTTTAGTGCAATAAGATGGAGTAAATAGATGTTTAACACAACAAATAACAGCATTCTGCTAACATTAAACAAAGAAAAACACAACAAGGAACCAAAAACATCGGTAGGATTTTGGGGGGGGGGCGCTCTTGAATGTATATTAAAATAAAATTACCATCTACTCTTTAATGTGAATAGATCTGTGAAATTGACAATAAATTGTGCAAAATTAAAAAAAAGTATTTGGTTTCATAATACAATTATATGAATTCTAAACTTTGAGAACTGGCGAACTCTAGTTAGCAATTAACTGAAGCTAGAGATGGGTAGGTGCATGCTTATTAATAGGCACTACAAACTTTAAATATTATTTTCTCTAAACATCTCTTTTCCATATTCAAAATGCTCCTTAATAATGCAATTTTTCATTCATTTGTTTGAAAATGTTTATACTGCCTCTCAAAAGAAAATAAAATTAAATGGTCACATTTCTTTTCCGAAATAATGCTTCAACTTTTATGAATAAATCATTACTTTGAAAAATCATCCATTTTAGTGAGTACAAAAAGAAATACTTTTTCTTCTCTATTTAGGGCTAATACAAAAAATATGATGTGTTTAGTTACATGATTGTCTCTAGCTGTCCCACAAAAAACTTTTTACAAAAGATTTCTCTTTGGTCTACTCCATGCTATCTAATCCATATACGCGTTAGCAGATGGTCTTATTACTTAGTTCCTTGTATCTAGAAGGGAATTAAGAGGAGACGCTACGCTAAGGAGAAAGTCAAATTTTTGGAAAGCTGTTACTCTGCAATTGTCATGGAACTCGCTTCTTTGCATTGCCATGAGTACAAAAAAAGAAACATGGACGATTTGCTGTTTGCGAAAAGTATAACCAGACATTTAATAACAAGGAATATCTCGAAAATCTTAGCTCCAGAACAAACATATAAATGACATAAACTATGCCTTTTGACCGAGATCTGTGATTGACCTTTTTGTCTATCTCTTACAGTTTAACAGTTATATACAAGGCCCGTATTTTTTCAACCTCCGATAGGCTATAAATAAAAGACAATATCATAGAAAACAATTATTTTATTTTCAAAAGTTTTGCACACTATGGTTACTTTTCAACATAATCACCGAAAATAATGAGACATTTATCGTACCTGTGTACAAGCTTTGCAATACCTGCTTCAAAAAATGTTGCCCAATGATTTTAAATGAGTATTGACGTTGTTTTGAAGATCTTCGTACTTTACGACGTTTGCGGAGAGCCATTCAAACGAAGACGAATGCTGACTTCAGGAATTGTGTTGGTCCATGTTAACGCTCGTCCACACACTGCTTGGTTCCATGAACAATTCCAATGTGGCATTTTTGATCATTCGCCGTACAGTTCTGACCTGGCTCCCAGCGACTTTCACCTTTTCCCTGAACTGAAAACGTGGCTAGGAGGGCAGCACCTTCAAACCAATGAAGATCTTCAAAACAATGTTAATACTCATTTGAAGTCATTGGCGGCCACATTTTTTGAAGCGGATATTGCAAAGCTTGTGCACAGGTACGATAAATGTCTCACTCTCTTCGGTGATTATTTTTAAAAGTAACCACAAGTGAACAAAAATTTTAGTAATAAAATAATTGTTTTCTATGAGCTTGTCTTTTATTTGTAGCCTATCGAAGGTTGAAAAAACGGCCCTCATTCAGAATTAAGAGGACTTCAGAGGCTATTCCCAAGAAATTCAATATTTACATTATGTCATGTAAATATCTTAAATATCCGTTATTTTAACCAAACTCGTTGGAGCCAATTTTGAGTAAATCAAAAGTTTTCGAATTTTTTTTCATGTAAATGGTAGTTTAGGTTGGGAGGATTTTCATGTTCATCTTCGATTTGCATTCATGGGAGGTACTAGAATGGACTTTTCTTTTTAGAGCTATACAGACAGACAGAAAGATAAACAGGCAGATAGACACTGACCTTTTTGTAAAAATCCTTGATTGAAATCCTTACTTGATATAGAAAGTAAAATTATAATATGACAGATCTATTTGTTAGCTCAATCACTGTAAAACTGGCTGTTTTCTGAATATTTTAAAAAATCATCACGTGACACATTTTTATCAGAAAAATGAATTACACAACTTTTATTTAAGGAGCCATGCACACTAGAATTTTGATGGATGACAGAAATAACACTATTATTCTCTATAGATAACAACTGGTATTAATTTTAATAAGGTGCCTTATATATTGTTGATTTTCAAAATTTTACAGTTGCATTACTGGAATCTTTACCATGCTGCTTGCTGGGAGTCTTAGCTAGTATCCAGCTATTATAATATTAAACCTAAATTTTGCGTATGTTAAATTTTTGTATGAGAAAAACATATGAAGTATGATTATAATTAACAGCTTTATTTTACCTGGGTCTTTTCTTCATATTTCTTTTGTTTTCAAAGCTCAACAGCTAGAAGTGACTGCCAATGAGGTCTGGTGGCTAGCATCCTAACGTCCAAATCCAGAGCTCACGGGCTCAGGTTGGGGAGGTTGGGAATTTTTCTTTAGCCATTATCCTCCTTAGAATCTGGAATAAAAATAATTTTGAAGACAACCGAAAGGTTAACATAAACATCAAACGGTAAATATCATTCCCATTAGGAGTTGCTCCAAAGAAAAGTCGTCGATATGACCCAAGATGTTAAAGCCATATATAAACAAGATGCCATAATTTCTGATGTGATACCTTCACATGAATTTTTCTATAAATTCTGCAACAAACTGTTCCTACAGAAATGTATTCTATCCAACATGCTAATCGACATAATCATTAGCAGTAATGGCTTTATCACAGTAACTACATGCATTGTAAGATAATACAATAGGCTACAGTAACAGTCAAATCTTTTAAGAGATGGTCACTATGTGATGCTTGAAACTCTATTCTCTTTGCAAAAACAGGAGAAAAGAACATGATGTACTCCACAAACAAATTTTTCTTACAAAAGATTTTGTTTTATCTACTACATGATAATCGAGAAAAACATTAGCAAAAATGTTGTTATTACTTGTTTCTTTGTAAGAAGGAAATACACTAAGTTAAAGTTATAGTCATATATTTCAAAAGCTGATCGCTATGTAAAACAATTAACATTTCGTTCTCTTTGCCTGCCAGGAGTAAAACAAAAGAAAAATGAGCCGAAAGATTATTTTCTATTTGAGAAAAGTTTTAAATTTAATAGAAAATGAGTTTACAAATAGATCTATAATATCATACTTTCTATATTCACTGTAATTCGTGTAATAAAAATTATTTCTTTTGGTACTTTCTAAAACTCTAGGTTTTTAAAAATGTATTAATCTTTATCCCAAAATTGGAGCATTATTTCGAATAATTATATGGCTATTTTTTACATATATGCGCTTTTGAGAAGTAGTATAACATTTTTGAAACAAATTAGCAAACAATTGCACCGTATGCAACATGATGAATATGGAAAAGTATTAGAAAATGTTTTCGATAAAATAAGGTTTAAACTAGAAATTGCTTTTTAATAAATGCGCACATTACCATTTATAGTTTCAGTTAATGTGTAGTTTAAATGCGCCAAGTTGAAAAACATATATTTCTTCAAGTTTAGAATTTATGTAATCTTAATATGGAAAAAAATTAATTTTTGATAATCTATGTTCATGTTTCACAGATGCATCATCTTAAATAGCTCTGTACCTCTAATGAGAGACTATCAACTATATTTTCTTTAGGAAGATCTACTTTTGGGTTTAATAAGCCCAGTAGTTCATATCTTTCCCTACCAATAATTAGCTCACCTTTTCTGAAACTTTAAAATTAAATTTAACATTTAATTTAAAAATTAAATAAAACTTAAAACATTGGCATATGAGAAAATAATGTAAATAAAGTTTAACCTAGTCTACCGATTACATAACAGGCTCCTGAATGGGATGAAGATAGCTCATCCTGTTCTGGATCCTCTTTCAGTAGTTCTTCTCATTTGAAGATTATATTAGAGCCTGTTTCTTCCTCTACATTGCACATACCCTTCTTTGAAGATTCCCATTGTATGTAGATGTTACCTTAATTTACAATTTACAATGTCTGGCATCAAAATTATTTGGGATGTGTTAAGTTGAAGTAATTATTCAGTTAAAAAGAAAGATGTTCTACTCATTGTTTTCTTACCGTGTTTGCTTCTTCTCTTTGCATCCATTTTTGGTGGTGGTAATATTTAATCCACTCATCATCAGTTTTTAACGGAATTAATAGTGGTGCCAAAAACTGGTTAAGGACCAGTAAATGATTGTGCAGAGTCTATTCTTGCCAAAACATCTGTTTTTTCATAACCTAACATTCCCATAGTGCCCTGGCACCCACCCAAATAGTAACCTTGTTGTGCTCAGACACTAATTAATATATAAAAATAAAATATTTGCACGATGTATATCCTACTAAATGCACTGATCTATTTTTATCCAAGAAGTTTCTTGAAAGAAAATATAATTTTTTTCTCAACTTTAATATATTTTGATCAACATTTATCATCAATTATTTTTTAAACAACCAAATATTTTATTAACACGAAGGACTCACAAAAGCACTTAGATATTTTTATACTCCTAAAAGTAAATTATGCAATATTAATTACATTTTCAAAAAACCTATCATTATGCCAACTATTCAAAGAAAAAATGGGTAGAACAAACTTGCATATATTGACAAAGAAGGAAACCACATCAGACGCGATCATACATAGCTTTAGTACGAATTTCATCTACGGAATGAACAGAAGTTCCACTCCAAACTGTGTAGGAGTTCCAACGTTTTTTGTAAAATGGTGTAGAGCTCAGTGTAAAAAATGTAGTAGTGCGATGTAGTGTCGCTTTTAAACCCTTTTTAAAATAAAAACATTATTTCTACAATGACAAAATATGTACATATATATATACAAAATAATGAGTAGTTCCAACATATAGCACTGCATAAATAAATAAAAGGCTAATGTGTTTGCAATGTACACAATTTACGTAGACTCATTTACAATAATAACACTTCTTGAATACGCTTGCCATTGAATTGTTTAAAATTTGAAGTATTTGTAAATTTCAAATAAACTGTGAGATAAACCTATTTTTCTAATGAAAATTGTTGCCTCTATTTAACCATCATCTCCAGAAAATTCTGCTTTCTTTGAGAAGATACTAGAGAAAAGATAATACATGGAACCTTTCAAAAGTAAGTTCAAACATTAAACCGCTATTAACATTTTAATATTTGAGCTAGAAGAAAAAATGGCAATCTTTGGCAAACGATAGGCTTTAAAACATTTGGAATATCTCTAAAAGCATCATTGTTGCGCAACTTTACAAACCACTTCAAAGATGTCCAAAACATTAGTTTTGGGAAAAGTAAGTGCTTTATAAACGTTGGGAAAATGTTCAAAAACATAAGTGTTGTTAAAACATTGGGATTTACCAAACATTCCGAACATGTCCAAAAATATCGGTTTTGAGTAAGCAATGGGGTTTACGAAAAAATGGAGAGTTTTCCCAAAATAATGTTAGGCAAACAATGATGATGATAATGTTATATTAATAATAATAATAATAATCACCTTTCATCCTAATAGGACAACAGTCTCTCCAAAAGAAGGGTAGTTGGAATGCTCCTCCCACATTTGAGTTATAAATGTGGAACTATTTCCTTTGTGCCTTTCGAGTCATTTGTCTTAACCTAAACTTGGGGAGATTCATGGTGATCTCTGACAGCCAGCGTACTGTTTCAGCTGATAAGAGTTTTGTCTGCCTCTCTGCCAAAAGATTCATGCTACTTAAGCAATAATGTCATCCTTGTTGCAAGATATAACAGCATTCCTCAATGCAGTTGCAGTTGGCGCCGAATATACCTAGTGTGATTATAAATGTTAGCAATGATAATGACAGTTACTTTGACTTTAGAAACAACGACCAAAATAAAGCTGTCGATGAAGATAATTTAAGAGGAGAGCCCCTGCCCAGCGACTGAGAGGTTTAGTGCTGTAGCCATAGACGGGACGAAGTGACAACAGTGTAACGGAGCGGCCGCGAGGTAGGGCAAGTGTCAGGAATCACTCTTCTTCTATATCCCACGGTCGCACTGAATGTCTCAGTTCTTGTATACTGATTCGTGATTTCTCGTAATCCTGATCCAGATTTTGCCAGCATTCCTTTTGGGGGTTTAGGAAACATCGGAAAAATGTGCGTCTTTTTTTTGTTCACGGATAGCGTTCTGTCTGACAACATGTACAGCATTTTACAGATGATTTCTTAGAATGTTGGTTACACCTTTCGAAATAGGGTTATTAAATGTGCCAGGAGATCTCCTTCTTTAAAGTAACCATACCTACAACCAAATGTAGCCTGAATTAAGATCAGATCAGAAACAACACGCACAATTAATTGTTTTGCGGGTGAAAATGTGATTGGAGCGTCATTTTGCCTGAAATTTATGTTTGTGAAAATAAGAAAAAATGTAAATGTCGTGTTATTTATGTACGCTCTTTAACTGCTGTGGTTCTCAGCGTCCCATTCTATATTGGGCGTGAAAGACCGCTTAATTTTGCTCAGAGGCCTCTCTATCAGGCTTGAGGTTCTTTTACGTGCCGTAAATCTAAGACACGGGACCAACGGCTTTACTTCCCTTCCGAAGGAAGCCATGCTAAGGATTTTTACACCCGAAAAAATCCATCGTCCTCCGCCGGGTTTGAACCCGCGACCTTGGATATATGAAGCCAGCATGGCAACCATTACACCACGGAGGGCGACATTTATGTTTGTGATTGCTCAGTCTAGGAATGATGAAGCTCTGCACTTACAATGCTCTTACATTCTCAATTGGAAAGATGTTATGCATTTTTCTTTCTGCTGGTCAAACAAAGACAGCAAGATTTCAAAGCGCTCACATAGCGACTAGCTCTTAGCTTGATACTGTATTTCCCTAATCCCATTTTATTTACATAGAAATACGTAAACGTGTATTTCTGTATATTTTATCTTAGTTAACGCGAAGTAAAGAGAAGAATAAGATTTTATAAGATAAGTTTTCTGAAGAATGTGAAGAGAAATCAGGTTGATATACCACATCAGATTTGTATATATTCAATGTTATTATATTAATTTAAAATAATAATGCGAACATTTTCATCTAATACATTTTTAGTGGTTTCAAAATGTGTCCAAAGTTCTTAGCATTTTGTGTTTGCACTATAACCTCCAAAATATATATTCAGGAAAGAAAGTACTGCATTAAAATATATTTTACCCCAAAATATACATTATTTCTATGAAATCATAACCTAGGATACAGAAACTTTGTATTATACGGTACATTTAAGAAAATCTATGGTTAAAATTTGGAACTCTTTGTTTTCAAAGTTTAGAAATGGAAAAATAGAACCTATATTTAAATGTTTACATTTTCACTACCTTCCCAAATTTTGTACAGTAGGAGATATATTTTTCAAAATTCATTATTTAGATCAAGATTATTCAAGGCTAAATAATACAGACCTTTTAGATGAAACGCTTTCTGTGCTCGCGCGCGCGTGTCTGTGTATTTGTTTGAGAGAGCCAGAGAGAGAGAGAGAGAGAGAGAGAGAGAGAGGGAGGGAGGGAGAGAGAGAGAGTATGTGTGTGCAACATAAGCTAAAACAAGGTTTCATTTGGGATAAGTAAGAACTTATATATTTAAATAGGTGTTACTTAAAATTGTATTGGAATATTTTGAAATTAATCCTCCATTTCAAAATACGCCCGTCTTATTATTACCTTTTTCTCAAAAGGGCATGAAAGTTTGAATGGAACATTTTACTTTTTTTTAATGACCGTCTTGACTTTTCTCATACAGCAAGAGAAATTCTATTCATCATTATTGGTTTTATATTACGGGAGAACCAGATCTGTACATATCGTTAAAATGTGCTAAGGTAATACAGTTTTTGTTTCATTAAGCATTTATGAATTATTCGCTGATAAATGTAAACTTTATTATATTTTAGCGTCAACTTAGATTTGTGAAAACGTCTTTCAATTGTTCATACAAAGTTTTTCAGTACAGTTCATAAAAGAGTTTTTGGCTTTCTCTATCAAATACTATTAAAGTTGGCAAATACAGTAGGCAGAGAAGATATTATATTCCACTCGGAAATGCTATTAAAAATCAACAAAAGGGAAAATTAGAAAAAAGGTCCGGGCATATCTGTGTGTGTCTCAGTACAGCATAACTCAAAAACAAAAAGAGGTTCAATTACCAAACTTAGTATTTAGTTTATAATCTTACAAACATGCGACACAAAGATTTTTCAGAAAAATCCCCCCATCCCAAACTAGTATTTACATGAAAAAAGTTTCGTAACTTTTGGTTTTCTCATAAATGACTCCAACTATTTTAATTAAAATGCCAAACATTAAAGATACTTAAAATACAAATAAAAATACATCTTGATTTTTTTTTGTTTGTTTTGGGAATAGCCTGTAAAGAGCTCCTGATTCTCGATGAATTTTGCTTAATTTTGCATAACTGTTAAACCGCAAGGAATAGACTTTACTACACAAAAATGTAGATCTCCTTAAAACACACAATTTATGTCATATACATTTTTTACCTGGTGATAGTCCTTATCATTGATTTCAGTTATAAGATACTTAAAACTTTTCTCATATGGGAGCTAGTCAACTCCTGGTCATACAAAAAAGTAGATTTCAATTACATAGCAACTGGCTTTTAAAAGATGTGACTATTTCTTTACCCTAGTGTATTCCCTTATTTCTCTTCTATGTACAAAGATTCAAGATAAGGCAATTCTTATGGTTATCTCAATCGGCATGAGGTAGGTAGAAGAATGAGCTTTTCAATAATAATTTGTTACAGAGATGTAGAGAAAGTCATGTGAATGGACACAGAAGGTCTTTTAGTTTAACCAGAAATATCATATCGGAATAAACATGAATGATATTCATAATGATCTCATACTCAAAAGAGCTTGAAGTTAGTCGATATTCGCTTTTCAAGATAAAACCAGAGAAAACAATCTTATTCGTGCAGCTCACCTTCACCTAGATTCGAACTCGGGACCTCCTGAATCTGCGTTTTAAGCAGTTTATTGTTATATCAGTCTACTATATAGCTGAATCTTATTATTCCTTTCCTAATGAAAGAAAGAAGGTCTACCATTCGAATGTAATTAAAATGTTTGAAAATAATTAATAGAAGAAATCATTTGGAGTTGTTTTATAACACTTTAAGTGTTGATATTGCCTCGTGGTTTGGTTTGTGAAGAAAGTTGACTGTGAAGGTCTCATTGGTGTACCATATAATATTGCTTCGTCGTGCATTCAAACAGGCCTTAGAGCTAGGCAACTGTACCTCAGCTTCTATACGTGCTGTGCAGATGCCATTAGGGTAAAGGTAGTGAAAGCTGATGCTATAACTGATAATTAAATCATACATCCTGTGTATTAATAACCTGTGTATTATTAATAATAAATATTCGTGACAATATCCTTTTAATCTTCTATGGATAGATGGGAGCTTTCAGTATTACAATCTATTTTCATTTTCATTACATTTTAGACCACAGGTGGAACTTTGGGTTGCAATATTAAATATCCAATCTTGTGTTTACGTTGGCAACTGAGGCAAACCACGAAAAGCTGCAATTAGATTGGTGGCCCATGGAATTTGATTCTAGTGCCTCTCAAAAGTAGGGCACAATCATGCAGGTTTACGCCCTTCACGCTCGGTTACAAACATTATTTAAAATAAATTTTAGTTTTTAACCACATCTACATTTTTACTTTCTCTAGCCCATATGCACAATGTACATAGTGGACAAAGAAGTTATTGTATTGCACCTGCAAATTTTACATTGAGATGTCACCGAAAATACATGTTCCACTGATCCACTGAATCCAAATAAAATCATTTCTAGAAACATGTCCGTGTGGGCGTATATGTGTGTAACTGTGTGTATTACAGCTCAAAGAAGGTACTGAACTTAGATACAAAGTTTGGTATTCTACTGACTTTTCATGTTCACAGGTACATGGGCACACACCGACCTTTTCCTAAAAATGTTTTTTTTTTTGATACAGTGGACCCTAAAACGTCCATTTTCGGCGAAATCTCGGTATCGAATTTTTCGGTGGAATGCAATACATCCTCTATCTACTATGTAAATGGTACGTGTAGAGAATGTTGTTGCTAAGTATCGTGCCATATTTTTGGAAGATGCTTGTAAAACTGTTTAATATACTTTTAACTTACTTAAACATCAATACAATTTTCTTTAATTCAGAAGGAACGGAAATAAAATTCAACACTTTATTTTGATTTTTGAGTCATCCTGAACTCTGTTATGCGCTCTCTCTCTCTCTCTCTCTCTCTCTCTCTCTCTCTCTCACACACACACACATATACTTCTAAAAATCGGATGTGCTCAATTCACATGACTTTCTCTACTTATTGAGCAAAAAAATTTCCTACAAAGATTAGTCTTTTACTGCATGTTAATCGAAATAAAGATTAGCAGAAATTATCTCATTTCTTAGTTCCTTATAATTGGAAGGGAATAGAGGGTATACACTGGGCTAAACTGATAGTTAAATGTTTTAAAAGGTATCGCTGTGCGATTGTTATTGAAATGTGGTTCTCTTTGATAGTCAGGAGTAAAACAAAAGATACGCATGTGACTTCCATTTGAGAAAAGTGTAAGTATGTGTTTATAAATTGAAACAAATAACAAGGAATAGCTCGAATACGATTAGTTCCATAACAAAAATGTGTAGGACTAAATCGTGTGTTTTGTCGAAATATACATTTTTCGTGCATTAAGTTTTTGCCTATTTCTTACGGTTTACTTGTTCTGCAAAACTCATCTATAATACACAGGTTATTCCGAGAAGATTAAATATATATTTCTTGTAAACATTTTAATATGCGGTGTTTTTATTAAAATCATTAGAGTTATTTTTGAAAGTAGAATATTTCGATAAATCTTCCATGTTTGGTATTTAACAGAATTTTCGTTTTGGAGTTATACTGTCCACAGGTGCACTCACACATACATGGATCTTTTTCTAAAACTGCTCTCTTTGGACATAGGGGACCCCAAAGAATGGTTTTTGGTTGAAATCTCGACAACAAAATTTGTCTGTAAAGCAGTAACTTCTCCACCTATGTACAATGTACTTACATTGTAAGTGTATATAAAGTAATAATACGTTTTCTGGAATTGGGGATTCAAGGAGTATCAATATGTTATTTCTGCTGAAATACGAGAGCTGTAATGCAACATTACTTCTGCTTACTATAGCTAAACAATATATAATACAAGAAGAGTTTGTGCAATTAATTTGCGTAAAGGATGAGTGTGGCTTATATCATATTTTTACTTTCTCTAGCATGTTTGCACAATGTACATACTAAGTAGAGAATGCATTTCACTGGAATATATGTTATAACTTTTTTTGGGAAAAGGTCTGTGTGTTTATGTCTGTGGATTGCGTAACACAAAAATGCCAATTCCATTAAGAACTTACCTTTGTATTTAAATTTATCTCCCAAGCATACGAAAAACGCTTTTGAATAAAATCCTATCCACCCTAAACTTCCCTATACATGGAAAATTGGTCCAAAATGTTGATTTTCTCATAACTGGATTAGGGATTTTGTATTAAGATATCACATATTAAGGACATTAACATGAAAAATATATATCTTGAATGTCTTGAGAACAGCCTCTGTAGTAATATTTTATTTGAATGGATTCTGCATAATTTTTAAACCATAAGAGATCGAGAAAAGCTTTGTTTAAACAAGAAGTTCACTGACATTTTTTTGTTTTATTTTGTCATGCAAAGAAGCGAATTTTAAAGACAATTGCATAGCGACGGTTTTTAATTGATTATCTTAGAATATTTCTTTAGTTCCTTTGTCCTTATAAGGGACCAAGTAATATAATGCTTACCTCGTTTAGAATTAAATAGAAAATAATCGTGATGTGTTCCATTCTCATTACTTTCTCTACACCTCTGCAAAAATATTATTAAAAATCTTATTCTTCTAGTTACTTCATGTTAATCGAGAAAATATTGTAGAAATAGTCTCATTATTTGCTTTCTTGTAAGTAGAAGGAAAATAAGAGAGTAGCAAAGGTTAAGGTGATAGTAAAAAGATGGTTTCTATATCACTGAAATGCCTTCGTTTGTATGGACAGGAGTTAACAAGTTCCTGTATGAGAAAAGAATAAGCTTTTCAAAGCTGAAACCAATAACAAAGAATATCTCAAAAACGATCAACTCCACGAAAAAAATGTATATTACATAAATTGTGTGGTTTAATGTACTCTACATTTTTGTCTGTTAAGTTTTTGTCCTGTTATACAAAATTCCGTAAAATTCATCCAGAATAAAGTAGTCTTCAGAAGTTATTCCCAGAAAATTCAAAATATACATTTGATTTGTCAGACATCCTTGGAAGATACCAAACCTAAATACCAAGTTCAGTGTTAAACGGACTTTTCGTTTTTGAGCTATGCTGCCCACAAACACATACACACATACACAGACAGACAGACAGACAGACAGACAGATAGACACACACGGACATTTTTCTACAACTACTTTTTTGGATTCAGGGGGTTTCAAAACATGTATTTCCGGTGAAATCTCGATATCGAATTTTGGGTACATTACAATACTCTCTCTATACACTATGTTCATAGTACGTGTAGAGAAAGTAAAAATATTTTCTTAATAAATTTGTAAGACTAGTAGAAAAAGCCATGTGAATGGAACACATCATATTTTTATATTACATGAGCACTGGGAATTAATAAATAGACAAGTATTTTCAGTGCTTCAATTTTTTTCTTTTCAAAAGAAAGGTGTGGTTCTCAGCGTTCCATTCTATGTGACTGCTTAATTTACCTCAGAGGCCTCTTGATCAAGCTTAAGGGTCTGTTACGTGCCGTAAATCTACGTAACGGGATCAACGGCTTTACTTCCCTTCCGAAAGAAACTCGAAAAAATTCCATCGACTGCACCACGGAGGACGATTACTCCTTTAATTTCAGATGTACCTGAAGTTAAAATCACTAACACCCTCCAATTTCTCTTACTTTTAAAAGAACACGACATATCAGAATGGAATAAACTTAGCACTAATGCAGAGGAAAGGATTTACAGAACAGAGTGACCTTCCAGTTCCACATACAAAAGGACCTTTAATCCGCGAAAAGCAAATTGGTAATAAAAGCTGAGTACTTAGCAATTGAGGAACAGAGAGTAAAACACACTGAATACCCCAGCTATTCGTTACGGTTCTCAAACAACGCGGGTTCGATTTCCGATACATTCGCTGGAATTTTTCAGAATACAAACGCTTTCAGTTCACATCACCGCCCTGGGGTCACTATGCCTCTAAAAGGAGTACAATCCATGTCAAAAGTCGACATTCGTTCACCCAGCACAGCTTTGAACCTGGTAACACGTGTTGCGATTGATGTTCGGCCATAATACTTACTCGCTTGCATCTGTTTTTGAAAGAAAATTAAAACTTGCCATATACGTTTTAGGATTTATGGATTTTAATAAACTTTTTCTAGCTTTAGACAAAAACGCCACATACCTTCTTTAGCCAGAGTAAAATTATTAGGCATCCATTACAATCCATAAGGAAACAAATGTTGAAAAATCCCCCCAAAAAAATTAAAAAGGGCAAATTTGTTGTGATTTTATTTTTACCTTCTCTTCACGTACTATGTACATAGTGTGTAAAGAAGGTATTGTACTGCACCCAGAAATTTGGTACCGAGATTTCAATCCAAATGCATATTTAGGGACCCCCTGAATCCAAAAAATAAAAACACTATTAGAAAGATGACCTTGTGTGTGAAGTGTGTCTGGGTAGCATAGCTCAAAAACAAATAGTCCTTTAAGTACTATACTTGCCATTTAAGTTCGGTATCTAAAGTATGCGAATTGAAGATTTTCAAGAAAATACTCTTTATATGGAAAATAGTTCGAAAAGTTTGATTTTCTCAAAAATGGCCGTAACGATTTTGATTAAAATATCGTAATATCAAGATATTTATATGGCATTCACATATATCTTGGATATTCTAGAGAGATATCGTAAACACTATAATTGATTTGTGTTTTAATTTTGCATAACTAGTAAACCATAAGAGACAGACAAATACTTACTACACAAAAATATACAAATCCTTAAAACACGCTATTTATGTCAAATATTTAAATGTCGCTAGTATTTTTACTTTCTCTATACGTACTATGTACATAGTGTATAGAGAAAGTATTGAACTCCACCAAAAAAGTCGATACCGAGATTTCACCGGAAATATATGTTTTAGGGTCCCCTGTATCCAAAAAAAGTATTTTCAGAAAAAGGTCCGTGTGTGTCCGTGTGTCGGTAAAATACCAAACTTGGTATTTAAGTTTAGTATCTTCCAGGGATGCGACACGAAGATTTTGAGAAAAATCCCAACACACGAAACTACCCTTTACATGGAATTGTTTTCGAAAATTTTTATTTTTTAAAAAATGGCTCTAACGATTTTCATTAAAATATCATATTCTAAAGATATTTACCTGAGAAATAAAATGTATAGTTTGAATTTTTTGGGAATATCCTCTGAAGACTACTTTACTCTGGATGAATTTTGCATAACTACTAAACCGTAAGAGATGGACAAAAACTTAACACACAAAAAATGTAGATCACGTTAAAACATACAATTTATGTTATATACATTTTTTTTGTGGAGTTGATCGTTTTTTAAATACTCCTTTTTCTTGGTTTCAGCTTTGAAAAACATACTTTTCTCATACTGGAATTTGTCAACTCCTGTCCATATAAATAAAGGAACATCAGTCACATAGCAACCAGCTTTTGGCTTTCCCTTTAACCTATGGTATTCCCTTATTTCGCTTCTACTAACAATAAAGCAAGAAATAGGACTATTTCTGTTAATTTTTCTCGATTAGCATGAAATAAATGAAAGAACAAGCTTATTGACAAAAAATGCTTACAGAGATATAGAGAGTAGAGTTAAAGGTTTCGGAGATATCCCTTGTTATTGGTCTCTATTTTAAACTCATCAACTCATGGGTCGCAAAGAAACGGATTTCAATCCTATAACAACCACATTTTAAAATATGTGACTATCAGTTTAGCCTAGTGTATTACCTTATTTCCCTTCTACTTATAAGAAAGTAAGCAATCAGGCCGTTTCTCGATTAGCATGAAGTACATAGAAGAATAAGGTTATTATCAATTTACAGAGATGTAAATGAAACACAGCAGATTTTTATACACCAGTTCACAAAAATAATATTAAGTTTTCCACATTTATTTTTTGCTAAACTTCCAAGCATGATAACAATACTCCGCTGCAAAATAAAATAAAATAATGGTTTACAATGTTCTGTGTACATGAAACAGTAGAATACACAGAAGGGAGTGATTTTTATCTATATTTTTAGAAAAATATCTGATGTGTTCGCTTCATATGACATCCTCTAGCTCTTCCAAAAGCAATTTTTCTTACAAAAGAGTATTATTTTGTCTATATCATATTAATGAAGATAAACATTAGCATAAATGGTTTTATTGTTTACTTTCTTGTAAATAGAATGAAAAAAGGGAATACACACGCTAAAGAACCGAGTTACGTAATTTAAATTCTTTGTTTTCATGGCCATGAGTTGACAAATTCCTTTATAAGAATAATTTCAAATAGACACCAGTAACAAGGAATATCTCAGAAACGGTTAACTCTAAACACCGTTATGTGTGTTTTAATGAGGTCTACATTTTTGTGAAGTAAGCTTTTCTTCCATCTAGTACAGCTTAGTTATGCAAAATTCATCCAAAATTAAGAACTCTTCAGACACTATTTCCAGAAAATTCAAGATATACAATTCGTTTGTAATAAGACTTTCCTAAACATATTAATTTTTAATCAAAATATCAGAGGCATTTTTGAGAAAATCTACATGTACGAAAGTGTAGTTTTTAATAGATATTTACGACTTCGAATAAGATGCCCACAAACCACATACAAGGCGTCTCTAAAACTGCTTTTTATTTATTCAGGTGGCCTCAAAATATGCATTTCTTGTGAAATCTCGGTGTCAAAGTTTTGGGTAGAGCACAGTACTTTATCTACTATGTAAATCGTACATACGTGCTAAAGGAAGCAATATGCAGTTTTGATTGTATTCTTTCCCGTCATAATACCTAAGTAGAGAATGTAATGCACTTCACCCAAAAAATTGATATCGAGATTTAAGAAAATACACGTTTTAGGATCCCTGTATACATTAAAACATTTTTGAAAAAGATCCGTGTGTGTATCCGTATGTCAAGGCGTCCATGGGTCCGTGTATCTGTGAGCGCGATCGCTCAAAAACGAAAAGTCGATTAAATATCAAACTTGGTATTTTGGTTTAGTATCTTTCAAGGATGCGACACGAAGATTTTCAAGGAAAAAAAATTCCTCAAACGTCCCTTTACATGAAAGAAATTCAAACATTTTGACAAATTAACTGCAAATCTTGAATTTTTCGGGAATAGCCTCCGAAAACCTCTTTATTCTGGATGAAGTTTATTTGATTTTGAAAATCTTGTAAATCGTAACTGACAGAAAAAAGATACTGCACACTAAAGCAAATATTGTTAAAACACTTGACTGTCTCCAAGATATTCATTGTAATTGGTTTCAGCTTTAATTTGCTAAACTTTTCTCATACGGAAATTTGTAAACTCCTGGTCATGCAAAGAATTAACATTAACAGAATTACTTGCTTCTTTGTAATTAGAAGGGAAAAAAGGGAATAGGTTAAAGCGAGAGTCACATCTTTTAAAAACTGGCAGATATGTGAAACAACTGGGGTTCGGTTCGCTTTACATGGTTCGGTTTGGGAAAAGTTAATTAGTTTAAAATTGAAACCAACACCAATGAATATTCGAAAATGGTAAACTCAAAAGCAAACTGTATACAATATAAAATATTAGTTTTAACAAAAACTGTATTTTCTCTATAGTAAGTTTATCTCCTATGGTTTAAGTAATACAAAATTCTGCAAAGCTCAACCAGAATAAGAAGCTCTTCAGAGTCTATTTACTGAAAATTCAAAATATATTATTTTATGTACATATATACATATAAATATATATAATATACGGTATTTTAATCAAAATCGTTAGAGCCATTTTTGAGAAAATACAAATTTTTGAAAAATGGTCCATAATAAGGGTAGTTGGAGGTTGTGTGATTCTTCTGAAAAACTTTATGTCGCATCCTCTGAAGATAATGAACTTAAATACCAAGTTTGGAGTTTAACCGACTTATCGGTTTGGAGCTATGCTGTTCACAGTCACACACATACACGGATCTTTTTCTAAAAATGTTTTTTCGGACTTAGGTTAAAACTTAGCTGAAAACATGCATTTCTGTTGAAATCTTGTTTTTCGAATTTTTGGGTGGAATTCAATACCTTCTCTATCTACTATATACATTGTTCATGCGGGATAGAGAAAGTAAAACAGAAGAAGGGAATTTCAGGTGAATCTTATGAACAAATTTGACTGAAATCATGTATTAGTTTTCTTGGGAGTCCTCGCATATACTGTTATTTGTAGGGGTAAATCACAGAACATTCCAAATGCTGATCAGAATTTTCAAGGTCTTCATTTGATAAAATGACTTCATTGCTTATTCAAATAAATAAATAAAGCATTTATCTTAATATCGTTATAAAGTATTAGAATCAATGTGGCTAATGCGGCAACTTACTTCATTTTACGTCTGATTTACTTATTACAATATTAACGAGGACTATATTTAATTTGTATATTGTGCACACAAATAACAGATAATACTAAACTCTATTTTGAGTGCAACAATGCACATTTGTTCATCAGGCGCATATATATTTTCTTTCTGTCAGTAAATGCAGCATACATTATAATCAGATAGCCAGCAATTATAACACTGCACATGTAGTAGCGTACATGCATAGCATGATTTGCGGGTTTTTAGTTTCACTGGGCGCTTGTTCTTAATTCAGTTAGCATTTCAAAACAAACATATAGGTGTAGGTACACAAAGTATGTGAAGCTCTACATTCATAGATTTAGTTCGTTCTGATTTTGAATAGGCAGGAGTATGGCAAGACTAATTTTTATTTTCTATACAACATTGTGTACCTATAGAGAAGCTATTGCATTTCACCCAAAATCGATAACGAGATTTCATAGGAAATAGACGTTTTAGAGTCTCTTCTATCCAAAAAAAACATTTTTAGAAAAAGGTCCATGTGTGTTCTTGTGTCCATGTATCTGTGAATAGCATAGCTCAAAAATGAAAAGACCGTTAAATACCAAACTTGGTAGTTTGGTTGGTATCTTCCAAGAACGCGAAACGAAGATTTTCAATAAAATCTCTCACCCCAAACTACCCTTTAATGGAAAAAACTGGAAAATGTTGATTTTCTCAAAAGTGCCTTTAACGATTTTGATTAAAATTTCATATTTAAGGTATCTATTTGCCAAAGAAAATTTATATCTTGAATTTTTCGGGAATAGCCTCTAAATGCCTTTTTATTCTGGATGGTTTTAATTCAATTTTACATAGCTGGCAAACCGTAAGAGACAGACAAAAACTTACTGCAAAAAAAAAAAAAAAATGTAGATGACGAGAAAACACAAAGTTTATGTCATATACACTTTTTTCGTGGTTTTCAAGATATCCCATGTTATTCATTTCAGTTTTAAATACTTTTCTCATGCGGGAACTTGTCAATGCTTGCCAAGCATAGATACGGCTTTCATTCCCATAGCAACCACATTTTAAAACATTTGATTGTCGGTTTAGCCTAGTGTGTTCACTTATTTCCCTTTTATTTATAAGGAACTAAGTAATAAGACCGTTTTGCTAACGTTTATCTCGATTATCATGAAGTAGATAGAAGAATAAGCCTACTAAAAATAATTTATTGCAGAACTCTAGAGAAAGTCATGTGCATGTTGACATCAGTTTTTTTATGTTTTGTTTTGGTTTTTTAGTTTTGTAGCTTAACATCCTTTAACCTGGTTGGTCATATCAAACGATGAATGAAGTTGGTTAAAAGATCCTCAAATGATCTCGGGGTTAATGAGCTTCTGAACTTCCACCACTAACTACCCTTTATATGGCAAAATTTTCGATTTTTTGTTGTTGTTGTTAAAAATGGCTCTACGATTTTGATTAAAATACTACATATTAAAGCCATATCTATCACAAATAAAATGCATATCTTGAATTTTCTTGGAATAGCTTCTAAAGACCTGTTTATTCTGGATGAATTTTGCTTAATTTATATAATTAGTTAACCATAAGACATGGTCAAATACTTACTATACAAAAAACATAGCTCTTAACAAAATACACAGGTTATGTAATATACATTTTTTTTCGTGGAGGTATTCCTTTTTTGAGGTATTCCTTGTTATTAGTTTCAATTGTGAAGTACTTGTACTTTTCTCACACGGAAGTGTCCGTTTTTCTTTTATTCTACCCTAGGCCAAGCAAAGAAGCAATTTGCAATGACAATCGCATAGTGACAGCTTTCAGCTTTTAAAACATTTGACTATCTCTTTAGCCTAGTGCATTCCCTTAGTTCTTTTCTACTTAAAGGGAACTAAATAATAAAATTGTGCTAATGTTTATCTCGATTAGTATAGTGTTGAAAGAAGAATTATCTTTCGTAAGAAGTTTGTGTGTAAAGTAGCTAAAGAAAGTCATGTGTGTGTTAACTGTTATAAAGTAAATATATTCTCAAAGAATGGTATTTCCCACAAACTAACGAATGAAGTTATATTATGTAGTGTGAATCTAATACATCATATTTTTTAGAATTTCCTTGTTATAGTAATCTTAATTTCTAAGGGTGTTTTTACTTTCTCTATACGTGTTATGTATATAGTGTATAGAGATGGTATTGCACTCCACCAAAAAATTCGATACCGAGATTTCACCGGAAATATATATTTTAGGATCCCCTGTATCCAAAAACTGTATTTTCAGAAAAAGGTTACTGTGTGTGTCCGTGTGTTTGTGAACACGATACCTCAAAAACGAAAAGTCAGTAAAATACCAAACTTTTTTTTTAGTATCTTCCAGGGATGCGACACGAAGATTTTGAGAAAAATCCCCACCCCCCAAACTACCCTTTACATGGAACTTTTTTCGAATATTTTGATTTTCTAAAAAATGGGTCTAACGATTTTGATCAAACACACCTTAAAACACACAATTTATGTTATATACAATTTTTTCGTGCAGTTGATTGTTTTTGAGATATTCCTTGTTTTTTTTTCAGCTATAAAGACTTATACTTTTCTCATACAGGACTTTGTGAACTCGTGTCCATACAAACAAAGGAACTTCAGTTGCAGAGCAACCATCTTTTGACTATCACTTTAACCTATGGTACCCCCTTATTTCGCTTCTACTAACAAGGAAGCAAGTAATAAGACTATTCCTGCTAATTTTTGCTGCATTAGATGAAATAAATAGAATAATTTGTATCAGTGATATAGAGAGAGTCATGTGAATGGAACACATCAGATTTTTAACATTTCTAGTAATAGTTTCGTGCATATTCATAAGAGTTTAAGAATATCCCTGTATACCCGTTAAATAATCGTGTTTTATAAAGCGTTAACTCGCTCTTAAACTTGGTAATATTACGTCACTAATTTGGAATTGGAAGTCTACAGCAATAAACAATATACATGGCTCATAGTCATTTTGCTCGATGGGACTGTTGCAGCTAACAGTAAAAATATGCTCGTGGCTGTGCTGAATTAGGGAACATTGATGCTATTCCTATATGCAGCCACTCACATACACGCAACTGTATGATGCATAAATGATAGGCACATTACGTCATTTTCGCTGACAACAAAAATCACAAACAAAAACTTGATGTCTTCACGTTAAAATGCAGGGTCACAAAAAAGTGCATTGTAAAACAAACGACGAGCGTTACAGTAAACGAATCATGTGCACCATGGCGAGCTGCTGGTGTCAAATTTGAGAGGCCGATACTCGACAGAGATTCTGCGTGAGAGAGGTGGTACGAAATGCATCAAAGAGGAGTTAATTGCTTCGTTGCATTAGGTGACAGTTTGCCAAGCAAGCGGCTAACCTTGATAGTAACGTTCACCAAGCAATAAACAACAGGTGCCAACTAAATAGGTGATAGAAATTGTTGCCCTATTTGGTTTAGTTGGTAGTAATGATCATCGGCAGTTTTAACAGGGGTTAAGTAAAACCTTTGTTAAATCCGTATCTTTCAACAGTATGCACAAGATAGTTCTCTATTAACAGAGAGATAAAATAAATAATAAAGAAATCGGATGTATTCCATTCACATGATTTTCTCTTACTATTCCACAAACTTTCATTACAAAATATAATTTTATTTTTTTTCATATTTGAATCAAAATAAACCTTTGTAAGTAGAAAGGAAACTAGGGAAATAAATATACTAAAGCGACAATCAGATGTTTTAAAAGCTGGTCGCTGAGTGAAACAATTGAATTTCGGTTCTCTTTGCTTGCAAGAAGTAAAGATAAGAGAAACGAAAAGAAAGACGTCTCTGTTTGAGAAATATACATTAAAACTGAAACCATTTATTCAAAATATCTTACACAGACAAAAGTAGTGTGTTTTAATGTGATCTACATTGTCTGTGCATTAAGTTTTTGTCTATCTCTTAAGATTAACAGTTATACAAAAGTCATACGGAATTAAGAGAACTTCAAAAAGCTATGCTCAGAAAATTTAAGAAATCCATTTCGTTTGTCATAAAGGAATCTTAAACAAATAACATTTTAATAAAAATCGTTAGATCCATTTTTGAGAAAATCACATTTTTCGGAAAATGTTCCATGTAAAGCGTAGTTGGGGGTGGTAGAAGTTTTTAAAAAACTTCGTGTCGCAGCCTTGGAAGATACAGAACTTAAATATGAAGTTTGGTATTTAACTGACTTTTCGTTTTTGAGCTATGCTGCCCTCCCCCACACACAAACACACTCGAACATGTTTCTAATATTTTGTTTTCTTCAGGATCTCAAAGAATGTACTTTTGGTGAAACCTCGAAGTTGAAATTTGGGTGGAATACAATACCTTCTCAATCAACTATACTGTACAAGAAAGTAGTAAATTTATGTTCCATTCACGTGACCATCTCTAACAATTCTAAACAAATTATTTTCAAAAGTTTATGATTCTATCTATAGGGTCCTTCAAAAGTCTCTTTAAGGTGATGCATCTGAAAGTTGAACCAAAATTGTGAAAATTAAAAAAATAATTTCTTTATAATAAAATTATATGAATTCTTAAGTTTAAAAAAATAAATATTTTTCCCACTTGGCGGACTTGATAGGAACTCCCAATTATATACCTTATTTTCTCGCAAACCTTTTTCCGAGTCTTTTCCATACTCAAAATACTCCAAACGATGCAAGTTTCCATTAATTGGTTTAAAAAGTCATTTAAAACACGTTGAAGAAATAGCGCTCTAACTTATTTCTTTTGTAAAATTAAGGGCTTTGGAGAATACGAAATTTAACATTTTTCGACAGATATTAGGACTAATATATAATATAGAATAACAAGATTCATTTATAGTCTCATTTGTGTAAAACTAGATTTTTATATGAATATTTTTATTTGGACTATGAATTTAGACTACAAAAAGTTATTTAATTAAACACATAAGTACTAATATACATATAATAACTTGTTTAAATTTAAATAAGATATTTAATTTTTATAGATGTCTCGCCTTAAAATTAAAACCGCTATAAACATTATAAAATATGACCTAGGATAAAAACAAAAGAAGTCATATGTTGGGCAAGCATTGGGTTTGGTTTTCTTTCTTTTTTTCATTCCCATAAGCCAGTTTTGTTGAATGAAACATTACCAACTTTATCCACACTGCCATAAGAAATTGCAAGTTACAAATCAATTAAATGATAGAACACATCTTGAGATTTTATTTGTCATTTAAATATTTTAATTAAATTGTTAGAGTCATTTTTATTAAAATAAACATTTTTGTTATCTCCTCCATGTAGAGTGTAATTTGAAGTGAAGGGGATGTAGCATTCTTGGCATATGTTGCAATCAACTGTAAAATTTCGTATTAAAGTGACTTTTCGTTATTGAATTATGTTTTTCACAGACCCAGGCTCACGCACACATATGGGACTTTTTCTAAAGATATATTTAATTCTATTTAGTAATCCACAAAAACTATATTTACGGCGAAATTTTGGGACCGATTTATGGATTGAATACAATACCTTCTCTATATACTATGTACGGTGTTAGAAAAAGTAAGCGGTTATTTAGAAGACTAGTTGCTAAACCTGGTTTTGTAACATGTTGTCTACAATATTTTATCTACATTCCGAGTATTTTATTACGTTTTATATTTAGTATTTTTATTTATTGTAGAAACGATATGTACAAAGAAAGAATAATATGAGCTTTGGAAAAAAAACACAATAAATAAACAAGCTATGTTGCTATATTTTGCAATTTTGGATACTAGGTTCATAAGTCAATTTAAGATAAAAATGGGCGAAGCAGGCGATTTTCACGGTTCATCAGCTAAACATTTAAAATCAGTCCAACATGCAACTATTAATATAATTCCAGAAAAGTCAAGGCAAGTTTATTTATGTGGTTAATTGAAATGATCATCATAAAATGTATTTTGTGCTTTGTTGCCTAGTAAATACGCATTAAAATATAACTGATTATTATAACAATAGAGATAATATAGACATTGTAAAGGTGAAGAATATTTACTGGCATAGGTGTATATTATTGCTAGAATAGCATAGCATAAGCAAATAAAAAAACTTGATGTGTTGCATTCACATGACTTTCTCTGCATTTCTGCAACAAGTTTTTGTTAAAAGCTAATTCTTCTATTTACTTCATGTTAATCAAAAAAAAAAAAAAATTAACAGAAATAGTCTTATTATGTGCTTTCTTGTAAGTAGAAGCGAAAAAAGAACTAACATAGGTTAAAGTGATAGTCAAAAGCTGATAGCTATGTGACTGAAGTTCCTTTGTTTGTATGGACAGGCGTTGACAAATTTGTATAGAAAAGTATAAGTTTTTTAAAGCTGAAACCAAAACAACGAATATCTCAAGTACGATCAACACCACGAAAAAACTTTACATAACATAAATTGTGTGTTTAAACGTGCCCTACATTTTTGTGTGCTAAACTTTTTTCCATCTCTTACTGTTTAGCAGTTATGCAAAATTCCTTAAAACTCATCCAGAATAAAGTAGTTTTCTGAAGCTATTTCCAGAAAATTCAGAATATAATTTTATTTTTCAAGTAAATATATTTAATATACAATATTTTAATCAAAATCTTTACAGCCATTTTTGAGAAAATCAAAATTTGGAGTAGGGGATTTTCTTGAAAATTTTCGTGTCGCATCCTTGGAAGATATCCAACTTAAATGCCAAGTTTGGTATTTAACGGTCTTTTCGTGTTTGAGCTATGCTGCCCACAGGCACACACACACACATTTTTCTAAAAATTGTTTTTGATTCAGGGGGACGCAAAACATGTATTTCCGATGAAATATAGTTATCAAAATTTTGGGTGCATTACATAGTGCGTATAGAGAAAGTAAAAATATCATTCAGGTGAATCTGTACTGGAAGATCTTTATTAATTAATTGCTAAATTTATAATATTTGACGACGGTTCAAAAACTGAAAATATTAATTTGTGATGTTTTATAAGAGATTGGAAATACGCATTGAACATAGTTCATACAATGAATTTTCTGAAAACATATGAAGTACTGTAGCTTCCTCAGATATTACTTTTGGTTTCCAGAGGGGTCTTATGGAAACAAGCACTTGAAAGGGTGACCTCACTTTTGGCGCAACCTTCCCTCTTTTATCATACATTAGCACCCCAAATGCACACATTTCTTTCCTAAATTGTGCAATTATTTCCTGTTTTGCCACAACAGAGGGCTGTAAAATAAACCAGGTTTTACAGTAAAAGGCTTTGCTTTTATTTATGGTGATGTGTAGGATTGACTCTAAACCCTGAAGAGGGAGCTCACACGCGTGGCACAAGTAAGCCTGGAGACTTGTGCACCCCCAGGTAAGTAAGGGGTTAAGAGCCGGTTTATTAGAAGTGGGTCAGACACAAACCTGTTGTACTGGTACCGAACTCAATATATCTTTTAACTGTTTTGTATTTTGAATCTTGCTGAAAGATTTAACTGATGCTATTTTTTATCCGACCTCCTCGAAGGAGTGCAGCCTCCCTGCATGTTCTGGACAGTTCCGGCACCAGATTTCTCTTTCTGTAACGTTTCCTTGGAACTTGCAAAGTCACGTCCAGATCTTTCAAAGACAGTTGCGTTCAATTGCTGTGGTTCGTGAGGGCTGAATTGGGTAAATTAAACAAATGCCTATCATTCTAAAATAAAAGAATTTTACCCAAAATTCAAGCTGAAAAAAATTACTTCCACTAATAATACTCTTACGTTTTTTAATACTCACAAATTACATTTTATATAACAAAAAGAAGAAGAAGTATTAAAACAACTAAAAGTATTATTAATGGAACCAATAATAGAAAATTCTTTTTATTTTACTTAATTTATCCCTCACCAACCAAACCAATTCATCCCCAATACAAGTTATATTTACTTTCCCTACTTTATACATTTACAAAGAAAATATTGCATTCCACCCAAAAATTCGACACAGTACTTTTCAATAGAAATACATGTTTTACGGTCCCATGAATTCTAAAAAATCATATGTGTTTCATTCACAAGACGTACTCCACATCTCTGCAACAAATGATTGTTACAAAACCTATGCTTCTATTTACTCCATGCTAATCGAGAAAAAATTAGTCTTATTACTTGCCTTCTTGTAAGTAGAAGCGAAATAAGGGAGTACCATAGGTTAAAGTGATAGTCAAAAGCTGGTTGCTATGTGACTGATGTTCCTTTGTTTGTATGGACAGGAGCTCACAAATTCCTGTATGAGAAAGTAAAAGTCTTTCAAATCTGAAACTAATAACAAGGAATATCTTAAAAACGATCAACTGTATATTACATAAATGGTGTGTTTTAACGTGTTTTACATGGCGGTTTAGCAGCTATTTAAACTTTCGTAAAATTCATCCAGATTAAATTAGTTTTCAGAGGCTATTCCCAGAAAATTCAAGATATACATTTTATTTGTGAGGTAAATAATTTTAATATAGGATTTTTTAATCAAAATCGTTAGTCATTTTTTAAAAAATCTTAATTTTCGAAAAAAGTTCCATGTAAAATGTAGACGGGTGTGGGGGGATTTCCTTGAAAATCGTCGTGTCACATCCTTGGAAGACACCAAACTTAATACCAAGTTTGATTTTTAAGCACTTTTATTTTTGAGCTATGCTGCCCACAGCCACACACACACATACACCAGACAGACAGATACACACGGACTTATTTCTAAAATGCTTTTGTTTGGATTAAACGGGTCTCATAACATATATTTTCGGTGAAATCTCGGTATCGAATTTTTGACAATACCTTTTCTATACACTATATTCATAGTACGTGTAGAGAAAGAAAAAAAGGTTTGATTCAGTGTATTAAAGATATTTATATCACAAATAAAATATATAGCCTGGGAATAACCTCAGAAGACCTCTTTATTGCGCATGAGTTTTTCAGAATTTTGCATAACGGCTAAACCTTAAGATATAGACAAAAGCTTACCATAGGAACATTGTAGATCTCATTTAAGCATATAATTTGTATCATATGCGTATTTCTTGTAGAGTTGACCATTTCCGAGCTTTTCCTTGTTATTGGTTTGAATTTTAAAACCACCTAGCTTTTCTCAAATGGAGCATGTAAAGCGAGTCGAACTTCAATCGTTTCACAAAACGACCAGCTTTTAAAAGATTTGATATTCGCTTTAGTCTAAAATTTCCCCTTCTACTTACATGGAAGCGGATAATAAAACTAATTCTGCTAGTGTTTATCTTCATTAGAATGATGTAGATGAACGAATAATCTATTGTAAGGATTTTTTGTCGATTGCTAGAGATGTGAATGGAACGTATCAGATTTTTAGGAAAAGGTCTGTGACACAATAACTAAAACAGAAGTCGGTAAATTACAAACTTTATATTTAAATTGAGCATCTTCCAATGTTGCAACATGGAGGTTTTTAAGAAATTCCTCCCATCCCAAACTACCCTTTTTATGGGAAAATTTCGAACATTTTGATTTTCTCAAGAATTTCTCTAGCGTTTTTGATTAAAATACCATATAGTAGACATATTTATATGCAATAATAAAAGTTATATCTCCAATTTTCTGGAAATAGCCTCTGAAGCTCTCCTTATGCTTAATTTACTTTGCATAACTTGTAAATTGTAAGAGTGAGACAAAAACTTACTACACCCAAAAGTAGAGCTCGTTAAAAGACAATTTGCCACATACAATT
Source organism: Hymenopus coronatus (assembly GCA_030762935.1). NCBI lineage: Eukaryota > Metazoa > Arthropoda > Insecta > Mantodea > Hymenopodidae > Hymenopus > Hymenopus coronatus. The sequence continues at coordinate 53,137,331 of CM060892.1, read as the reverse complement.
TTATGTAGAGTTAACAAATTCCGGAATATTTCTGCTTATTAATCATAAAAAATAATTATTTCGCTTTTTGAGGGTAATGGCTTCTGAAGTCCTGTTGATCTGGATGACTATTGCATAACTACTAAACCGTAAGACATGCACAAAAATGTCTGCACAACACACATAGATCTCGTTAAGGCATTATTTATGTCCAAACAACATTTTATAGCATCAATCATTTTCAAGTATATTATTTTATTATCTATAATTACAATTTTCTCAACATAAACATTTTTTTTTTCTTGGTCATGAAAGGAGAATAGAATTTAAAAAACATCACAGAGCGACCAGCTGTTAACATATTTGTCTATCGCTTAATCCTACTGTATTTATTTATTCCAACTTTATGTACCTTAAATGTAATAAAGTCATTTCTACAGATGTTTATCTCGATTAATAAATAAAAAATAAGATTTTGTAAAAATATTTTGTGGTTGAACATATGAATGTAACACATAATTTTTTCAATTGAGTTGAATTTATATATTTAAGTTATCGAACGTAATTCCCTGCATTATATAGTTATTTCATTGTTTCAAGCATTCTTTGATGTTATAAATTGGTCAACAAAATTAGGGGTATAAGATTTTGTTCGAGTGTAGTATTTTTAGTTTTAAAAAGTTGTAAATACTATATGTTATTGTTTAATTAAGATATTCAGCCCACCATGATAACTTTTAAAGCAAGCCCCATATAATACTGCAATATAGTGTGTTATGTTGAAAATTGAATAGGGATATGCATAAACTGTAATGATTCAGGCATTGTTAAGGCATCAAATATACTTAGTCCCGAAGATATTTATAAAACCTTTTTTATATTTTTCAGGAAACACGAGTCACCTAAACAAACCTGAAGAAAATACAAGAAAAATGGACAATTCACCCAGTTACTTTAGAGCTCCATGTGGTTTCCTGTTGTTGGCAGTGCCTGGAAAAGGTTTATGGAAATTGGCACCTATACTAGAAAAGCAGGCCAGGATCGAAAACGTAAAACATTAACTAGAGATGACCTATAAAAGGTTACCTGTGCTCTTCAACTGCACAAACTCTGCTAGAGACTACCAAAATGATTTGAGGGTGGAAATTGGTGATATTTTCAGTGATCAAACGATACGAATCAAGCTTTGAGAGGTTGGTTTAACATCACGAAGACCTAAAACGTCTCTCGATTGCAAGGTCGTCATCAATGCTTATCGATTAAGGGTTGCTCAGAAACATAGAAACTAGTAACTTTGTTATTGGTACAGTTTGTGTACTGAGGAATTTCCTTACGTTTAGCACAGTGTATGTATCATTGTCATGCGTTATGAGGAAACTATAGTCCAAGAAATTGATCGACTTGTCGCTGGATCAGTAATAGTGTGGGATGGCAAAGGAATGGAGGACGACTAAATGCTGACAGGTACACTGCTGATATTGTACCGAGCATGTTATGCCTGTTGCAGTTGTGATGGGACCCAACGCAGAGCTCAATTTGCAGAATCTTCAGACACAATGAATTGACCTGCTATGAGTGCAGACCTCAATCCCAGTGAGAATTTTTGGGATATGCCAAATGCCATGTCCGAAAGCGTGCTATGGCCCCTTAAGACTCAAGGGCTTTTAGATGTTTTTACCCAAGAATGGGAAACTTCCCACAAATAAATTTGTGAAGCTGGATCAAAAACTTGCGTGGGCACCATAAAAGATGTTAAAAAAGCTTGCTTTCTTATTATAATTCAGTGGAAGGAGCACCAATACTCGTTTTGAACACTCTGCTTAATTTATGCTTACAGTAGCCTAATTTATCATGAGAAGTAAATATGATCCGTGTTGTTGTTATTTAAAAGATATTTACTCAAAAAAAAAGGTTTTGTATAGTCACATAACTACCAAAAATACACAGGAACATTGTATTTATTTTTAATCAAAGATCTAATAGTCTCTTTAACACATTTTGAAATTTAACAACCTAGAGCTATTTAGGGTATTTTGACAGAGTTAAAACGTTTTAACCACAAGTACGAAAATATATTTAAATTTAGGCCTGGAATTTCTACAGAAGTTTTATCTCAAGTCATTGTTTGCTCTAGTACAATAAAGTACTTAGAACTACTTACTTGTAAGTGGTTTGTGATGTATTAATTTAATTGCTGTGTTTTAGAGTATAAAGAGCTTTATTTTTTTAGCAGCTGTGTCATTACTCGTATAACTATCTCTAATGTAAGATGGAAATTTGAACATAACATGTAGTACACAGCCTCTAATACATCTAAATTAGCATAGTGACTCAATTTCATCTTAATAAAACTCTGATGTGTTACTTTCACATGACTCTCTTTACCAATTGTACAAATAAACTATTTTTACAAAACAATATATATATATATATATATATATCATGCAAATTGAGATAAACATTATTAGAAATGGTCTTATCATTTGCTTCCTTGAAAGTAGAAGGGAAAAAAGGGAATACACTAAGCTAAAGCACTGTCAAAATTTTAAAAAACTATCACTGTGAAACAATTTAAATTAGCTTCTTTTGCAAGACCAGAATAAAATGAAGATGTACTTTAAAGTTGAAACCAGTAACAAAGAATATCTTGGAAGCTATTAAGTGAACAAAAATATAGCATAAATTGTGTGTTTTAACGAGATTGATATTTCTGAATAGCGAGTTTTGTCTATTTCTTATGGTTTACAAATTATACAAAAGCTATCCAGGATGAAGAGGTCTTCAGAGATTATTACCTGAAAATTCAAAATATTAATTTCGATTGTAATAAATCTTACACACAGGTTATTTTAATTAAAATCTTTAGATCTATTTTTAAAACATAAGAAATTTCGAAAAATGTTCCATGTAAAGGGTAGTTGGGGGTGAGGCTATTTTCTTAACATCTTAATGTCGCATCCTTGGAACATACAGAACCTAAATATCAAGTGCGGCATTTACCCGACTTTTCGTTTTTGAGCTAAGCTGTACACACAACACACGCACGCACACATACAAGATTCTTTTTTACAAAATGAAATTTGGAATCGTGGGACGTTAAAACGTGTAGTGAAATCTGAGTATCTAGATTTAGGTGGAGAACAATTACTACTCTACCTACTATATGCATTGTTCATACGTGCTAAAGAAAGTAAACATCATCATTTTACTTTCTCTACACGTACTATGTACATAGTGTATAAAGGAAGTATTGTATTCCACCCGAAAATTTGATACCAAGATTTCACCGGAAATACATTTTTAGGAGCCCCTGAATTCAAAAAAAAGAATTTCGGAAAAAGATCCGTGTGTGTCTGTCTGCCTATCAGTCAGTCTGTCTGTCGGTCTGTCTGGGTGTCTGTGAACAGCATTAGCTCAAAAACGAAAGGTCCGTTAAATACCACACTTGGTATTTAAGTTTGGTATCTTCCAAGGATGTGACAGGAAGATTTTCAATAAAATCTCCCCATCTCAAACTACCCTTTACATTGAAAAAAATTTGAAAATTTTCTTTTTTTCAAAAATGGCTCTAACGATTTTTATTAAAATAGCGCATATTAAAGGCATTTTCATCACAAATAAAATGTATATCTTGAATTTTCTGGGAACAACTTCTGAAGACCTGTTTATGCAGGATGAATGTTGCTGAATTTTGGATTACTAGTAAACAGTAAGAGATAGACAAAACCTTACTGAACAAAAGCTGTAGATCTCATTAAAGTACACAATTTATGTCATTTACATTGTTTTCTTAGATTTGACCGATTTTTAGCTATTTCTTGTTATTTGTTTGAGTTTTAAAATACTCATGTGGGAACTTTTCAAATACTGCCCACGTAAAGAAACGGATTTCAATTTCATAGCAACCACGTTTTAAGACATTTGATTGTCGGGTTTGCCTAGTGTATTCACTTATTTCCCTTCTACTTACAAGGAATTAGGCAATACGACAATTTCGGCTAATGTTTATCTCAATTGGCATGAAGTAGATAGATTACGCTTATTAACAATTATTTGTTACAATTAGAGAAAGTTATGGAACACATTAGATTTTTTTCTATGTGTCTCATGTTAATCTAGTTAAACATTAGCAAAATTGGTTTTATCTCATAACTCTTCCTAGATACAAAGAAATAAAATAGCTCTTAGGACCAATCGAACTGTGTTCTTCGCGGTTCCCCTCAATCCTTAAGGTAAATACTGGAGTGGATATTTAATAAAATGATTCAGTTACACCTAGAGCATTAACAATAAAACTGAAAGAAGATGGTAATATAAATTGCACTATCTAATTACAGATAGTGAAAGCATCTATGTTGAATAGTACCCTTACACCATTTGCCTGTCTGGAAATTATATATACACTTCATTATTTGTTTGTTAATGACGCTGTCAATTACAAGGATCATATCAGTGCCACTGGTGCGCTGGAATTTCATCCTACAGGAGCTGTTTTGCATGCAAGTAAATCTACTGTGGCTGTGAGCAGAACAGCACCTAACCATCCCAGCCATCCAGACCAACGCTTGACGCGGAACAAGTGGCATGTTATAAAGAGATGAGACCTCGAAATCTAATTGTACTTCGCCATCTGACTACGGCCGGTGGGTGTGGCTAGACTGGGTAGTACCCTAACACTATCTGCTCAGCGATCAGCGAAAAGCAGTATGGTATGGGAATGAGATCTAGAAGAAGACTACTGTCTACCACATACTGAGATATACAGCACACCTAACAGATCCATCGCGAATTGGTCAAATAGTTAAAGCAAGGTAATAGAAAATAGAAAAAAAATATTAAATGTCGGTGTCTATGTAATGGTATTGAAATTCCGTTGCTTTTGTATGATCTGGTTAGAAAAAAGCAATAACGACTTCCTTAATGAGAAAAGTATAAGTATTAGACGTTTATTTCATACTTTTCGCTTTACCAGATCAAAGATCACCCAAAATAAAGCTGACTTCAGAGGCCATTCACAGTAAATTCGAAATAGTACATTTTATTCGTCATGAAAATATATTAAACAGACGTTATTTTAATCAAAATCGTTATAGCATTGTTTGAGAAAACCAAATTTTAGGATAATCTTCCATGGAGGAGTAGTCCGGGTGAGAAATTTTGTAGAAAACATTTGTTCATGAATCTTTAAAATATAGTTAAATTAAAAGAGTATTTTACAATTTTTTTTATTCTATTCATAGTCTCACCCCCCCTCACACACAGACCTTTTTGTAATTTTTTTTATCCACGTATTCTAAAAACAACTATTTCCAGTGTAATTTAGATACAGATTTTTTGGGACGAATACAATGCTTCCCCTCCTTACTATACCTGGCAGAGAAAGAAAAAATATTATGTATGGTCCATTCACATGACCTTCTCTACAATTCTGTAACAATGTCTTTTAAAAAGCTTATACTTCATGCTAATAGTGATAAACAGGAGCACAAATGGTATTATTACTTGCTTCCTTGTAAACAGAAGGGAAATAAGCGAATAAACTAGGTAAACGCGAAGTCAACTCTTTTAAAAGCTACCTACTATGTGATAGAAATTCGTTTCTGTGCAGGGCCAGGAGTTGAAAAATTCACATTTAAGTGTTTTAAAGCTGAAACAAATAACAAGGAGTAACTGGAAAACTTTCAAGTCCACGATAAAAATGGATATGATATAAATTATGTATTTTAACAAGATGTACATTTTTGTGTGGTTAATTTTTGTCTATTTATTACTACTGATCTGTTACTAAAACATCATTGATAGCGAAGAGCTGTTCAGAGGCTATCCCCAAAGAATTCAAGATATGCATTATAATTGACATGTATATATTTTCAATATACATTAACCAAAATCGTTACAGCCATTTTTGTGAAAATCAAACTTGGAAACTTTTTTCATGTAAAGTGTAGTTTGGAGTGGAGGAAGATTCTCGTGACCATTCTTAGAGGCTATTAAATACTATGATTGGTATGTTACCAACTTTTAGTTTTTGTATTATTGTGTTCATGGACACAGACATACACAGACCTTTTTTCTAAAAATACTTTATTTGAATACAGGTAAGCCTAAAACGTGAAATTTTGATGAAATCTCGGTATGAAATTTTTGGGTGGAGTGCAATACCTATTCTACCTATGTAATATGTACTCAGTAGAAAAAATAAAAATATATTTAATATTATAAGACTTTTCGAAGATTCATTATTGCATAGAGTGCCTCTGAAATATTGCAGAAATGTTTCTGTTTGCATAAATTTCATATATTTCTTTGGAAGTTGCATTCTTTGCAGTTTGTACCGACACGTAGAGAAGAGTGTGCATTTTCATTGTTGACATATAATTCTCTTCTGCGCAATCAACCGCAACGGAACGCTGTTGGTAACATGTAGGAATGAACGGCAGGAATTTGCCGCTCGCTTTGAAATTCATCATTCCGCCATTTTTCGCCCTGCCTGGACGAACCGCATTGCTCAGCTGGTGGAAATCGAAATAAAGAAAATTAAATAAAAATAAGGTTTCTGCTTTCATTATTTCCTTCCTTTGTATTGATTGCAATGAGGCTCGTCAACGATACTTCAAGGCAAACTAATATCATATTAAAACATATAATGTGTTCCATTCACAGGACTTTCTCTACATCTCTGCAACAAATTATTGTTAAAAAGCTTATGCTTCTATTTAGTTCTTGCTAATCGCGAAAAAAGTAGCAGAAATGGTCTTATTACTCGCTTATTTATACATAGAAGCGAAATAAGGGAGTACTGTAGGTTAAAGTGATAGTCAAAAGCTGGTTGCTAAGTGACTAAATTCTTTGTATGGACAGGAGTTCACAAATTCCTGTATGAGAAAAGTAAGTTTTCTTAAAGGTAATATCTAAAACAGATCAACTCCACGAAAAAAATGTATACAACATAAATTGTGGCTTTGATGTGCTCCATATATTTTGTGTTGTGAGTTATTGTCCATCTCTTACGGTTTAGCAGTTATGCAAAATTCCGTAAAATTCATCCAGAATAAAGTAGTCATCAGAGACTATTCCCAGAAAATTCAATATATACATTTTATTTGCCAGGTAAATATCTTTAATATACGATGTTTTAATCAAAATTGTAGGAGCCAATTTTGAGAAAATCAACATTTTTGAAAAATGTTCCATGTAAAGGGTAATTTGGGGTGGGGGATTTTTCTGAAAATCTTCAAGCCACATACTTGGAAGAAACAAACTTAAATACCAAGTGTTTTTGAGCGATACTGTCCACAGGCACACAGACACACAGACCGACAGACAGACACACACATACTTTTTTTTTGTATTCAGGAGGTCCTAAAACATGTATTTCCGGTATCGAATTTTAGGGTGCATTACAATAGCTTTTTCTATACACTATGTACACAGTACGTTTAGATAAAGTAAAAACGAGTCAAAGGAATATAACAAGTGCATCTCGAATTATTTTATCATAGACAAATCAAAGAGATAAAACTTTATCACATGAAACTATAAATTTGAATGAGATTTCTTAAAACTACTCCACGTAATATATTTTATAAAATATAATAATTACTCTGTTACTGAAGTCAAGTCATCATTGTGTCAGCTGTGACATTATGGCATATCACAAGAGGTATCTGCAAACAAACTATTCTTACAAAAGACTATTATTGGTAATCGAGATGAACATTCCCAATATTGATCTTATTACTTGCTTCCTTGTAAGCAAAAGGAGATAGGAATTGCACTAGGCTAACGCGATAGTCAAGTATTTTAAAGCTATCGCTATGCGATAAAATTAAAATTCCCTTTGCGTTGATAAGATTAAATAAAAAAATCTGATGTGTTACACTCACATAACTTTCTCTAGCTTCTCTATAAACAAACTTCTTAGAAAAGATCATTCTTCTTCCAACACCATGCTAAAAGAGATAAACATTAACAGAATTGTATTACTTAGTTCCTTATAAGTAGACGGGAACTAAGGGAATGCACAATGCTAAAGTGATTGTCAAATGCTTTAAAAGCTGTCGTTATGCGATTGTCATTGCAAATCGCTTCTTTGCTTGGCCAAGAATAGAACAAAAGAAAAACGGAGACTTCCGGCTGAGAAAAGTAGAAGTATTTCACAATTGAAACTAATAAAAAGGAATACCTCGAAATCGGTAAGCTCCACGAAGAAAATGTGTTTTTTCTACTCGTTAGGCCAAATTAAACAAAATTCACCCAGAAATGCTTTACAAGCTATTCCCAGAAAATTCAAGATATACATTTTATTTGGAATATAAATAGCTTTAATATACGAGATGTTAATCTAAATCATTAGAGATATTTTTAAGAAACTCCAAAATTTAGAAAATGTTTCCATGTAAGGGGCTGTTTCTGTTGGGGGGATTTTTTTGAAAATCTTCGTGTCGCATGCTAGGAAGATACTACACCTAAATACCAATTTTGTTATTTAACGGTGTTTTCGTTTTGGGGCTATGCTGTTCAAACACGCACACACACGCACACACACACATGGACCTTATGTTTAAAAATGTTTTTTCGGAATCATGGGACCCCAAAATATATTTTTCCGGTGAAATGTCGACATCGAATTTTTGGGTAAATTACATACCTTCTCTATCCCTATGTACATTGTACATATGGGGCTAGAGAAAGTATAACATTTATGAAACGAAAGATAGCTTCCAGTTTGAGAAAAGTTTAAGTTATTTAAAGTTAGAAACGATTAAGTTCTACAAAAAAGTATGTGGCATAAATGGTGTGATTTAAACATGTACATACTTTTTTTATTTTTTGCATTTTACTGATTACACAAAAGGGGTCTTCAGAGGCTATTCTCAGAAAGTTCAAATATAAATTATGGTTGTATTGAGCATAACTTAAACCTGTGTATTAATCAAAACAGTTACAGTCGTTTTAGAAAAAAAAATATAATTTCGAAACGTGTTGCATGTAAATGGTAGTTTGAGATTTGGGGATTTTCCGAAAATCTTCGGTCGCATCCTTGGAAAATACTGAACTAAAGTACAAAATTGGTATTTAATGGATTTTTCGATTTTGAGCCATGCTATCCATGGACACACAGACACGCGCGCGCACACACACACACACACACACACACACACAAGCACACCACACTGATACTTTTATAAAAAATACTCTTTTTAGTTTCATAACATGTATTCCGGTGAAATTTCGACATCGAATTTTTTTGTGCAATACAACGCCAGATGTATCCATTATATACATTGAGTGTACATACATGCTAGAAACAGTAACTAGAACAAACAAAGGCATCATTTCCAAACAATGTGTTCTTTATCAACCGCGTTATTCAATATTTATAAAAATGATGTACTTATAAGTTAACATTAACAGTTGGTTGGTTATTTTAAACTTAAAAGGGTTGTTTAAATATATTCCTTTTCCAGACGGCTGGTTTTGGAGGATTATTTATTATGGCTTGTAAGGATGTCACATCAAGTGCCAAGAGACTTATAATTTAAATATTTTCTCAAAGATAATAAAAGTTTTAGCATTTTGTAAAGGAACACTTTGAACCAAAAATTTAAATTAGAAAATAAATCTTACAACAGGTTTACCTCTTCAAATTTCTTGGTTGCGATATCTCTTAAAATAATGATTACAATAAAAAAACTAGAAGCTGAAATTTTATAAACTTTGATTGTGCCTATATTGCTTTATGGTGCAGAAACATTGGGTTTAACAATTGTATGTAAAGCAGAATTGAAGTAGCAGAGATGAAATAATTGTTACGACTATTGGTAGGTTGTTGAATGCAGGGGTACAATAGGAACCAGGAAATTCGAGAGTAACTAGATATTATGAGAATAATAGAGAATATGGAGCAATATAAAAATAGTACGAATGGTAATACGAATGTAGGATATTAACATTCCTAAAGAACTTAATGAGTATAAACTCCAGCAGAGAAGAAACATTGATCGTCCTTGATGGAGAGATGGAAGGATTAGTTGTGAATTGCTTGGTTTCGGAACAAACAATACTGTCTAACCAGAAGCCTACACTATCTTCTCCAGTCAACAATTTTCTATTAAGAAGTTCTTGGAAGTTGTTAAATCTAAGGGAGAATATGTAATATATTCATACTGCTAAAATGGGTTAGTATTTCTTCAAAATCTCTCATTATATATTCTATTAACCAAAGAAATTCAAAACATATATAATGAAATTATACCTGAAGGTCCATAGATAACTTAAATGTGGATACCTTCACATTAAGGAACAGATGGTAATGAAAAATCAGATGAAGCAGAAAGGAAGTATCCAGACATCCACCCATTTATCATCCTATCCTTCCCCAAAAGAGGATGCTATACTGAATACTAAAAAAGACTGATGCAATGTTGGAAAGCGGAACTGGTCTCCAAATAATCAAAACAGCTTGAAGTTAAATCTAATACATAATTTCCAAGAATTTAGAAAGTTCTTAGCCATTTTTATCAAAAACAACTGTGGAAGAGGTGAAAAAAATTATCCATGATTAATTTGTATACTTCTTGGATTAATTAACAATGCTTAACATATATTTGCTCATTTAGTTCCTCAAGAAACACCAACAGCTTTAATATCTTTCATAGTGTGTATTAAAACATCCACAAGTGTTACTCACCAGATTAACAAATGGCCACACAAAATTATAATTCATAATTATGAATTTACCACACAGGATCCTCCGTGCAATAAAAGACTGACAGTGAAGCACATTATTATCAAATGTGGTTGCTACTCCAACTACAGGATCAAGAATTAACTTATCGCAGATTTTCAGGTAGCATTAGAATAACCGACCAATTTATTATCACTATTTAAAATTTTTAAAATATTGTAAATGAACCAGTTTATTGAAAAATCTGATAACATGTATAAAATGTTGTAATAATATTGTCGCTAAAGACATGTGAGGCGATATTAAATAAAGAATATAATAATTAAAAAGACTGTCTAACAGGAATTGCAAATGAAGACCGCAGAACCCAAAGAAACCCGCATCTTTTCAAGAGGACAATATAACTGGAATTTTTTTTTTTGGTAGTGTTTAACGCCCGCTTTAACTACTTATGGCACCGCAGGCGGTGACACTGATGATACATGAATGATGATGGAGCACCGGTGGAATGAGATGGTGGGGGAAACCGGAATACCCGGAGAAAACCCGCCTCAGCGCCGCTTTGTCCACCACAAATCTCACATGCGGTCGCTTGGGATACAACCCAGGCCGTCTTGGTGAGAGGCGAGTGGTCTAACCACTCGGCCACGGCGCGCCTTTCTGGAATCTGATACTATTCTACTTGATAAGGTGCTTTATTAAAGTAATAATTTTCAAAGTTATTGGCTGAAGAAATCTGCTAGTTTTCAGGAATGAAAACTATAGTGAATGGGCCTAAAGTTGATGCTGAAGTAGCAGAATTTTATTGTTCTCCAGAATTGACGAATAATACTGCTGAATATATGCAGGTGATTCAAAGAAAATGTGTGGCTGAGCTGCTATTAATAATAATAATAATAATTTATTTATTATTATTATTATTATTATTATTATTATTATTATTATTATTATTATTGCTTTTGTATTACAATCTGTTGGATAATACAGTGTACTAATCAGTATCAAGGTTCTAAATGATCTTGGCCAATATCAAATACGCGACAAATGAATGCAATATTTTCCAAACTGTTTCTTAGTGTTCCCTATTCCGATTAGTAGCTCATAATGGACAGAGGAGACTCCTAAGCCGTGGTGAAGGCAGAATCATTATATCATCCCAGCAACCTCACAATAGCATCATTATATCAAGATATTATACATGTATCAAACTATTCATGAAAAATCTGATGTTATCCATTCACATGACATTATATCTATGCAACAAATGTTTGTTAAAAAGTTTATGCTTCTATTTACTTCATACTAAGTGAGAAAAAATTAGCAGAAATAGTCTTATTACTTGCTTCCCTGTAAGTAGAAGCGAAATAAGGGAGTACCATATGTTAAAGTGATAGTCAAAAGCTGGTTGCTATGTGACTGAAGTCCCTTTGTTTGTATGGACACGAGTTCACAATGTTATAGCTTAAACCAAAAACAAGGAATATCTCAAAAACAACCAACATCACAAAAAAATTCCTACAACATAAACTGTGTGTATTAATGTGCTCTACATGTTTTGTGTGGTAAGTTTTTGTCTCTCTCTTACGGTTTAGCACTTATGCAAAATTCCGTAAAATTCACTCAGAATAAAAGTAGCTTTCAGAGGCTATTCCCAGAAAATTCAAAATATACATTTTATTTGTCAGCTAAATATCTTTAATATGCGATATTTTAATCAAAATCATTAGAGCCATTTTTAAGAAAATCAAAATTTTGAATAATGTTCCATGTAAAGTATAGTTGGGGTGGGGGGTTTTCTCAAAATCTTCGTGCCAAGTTTAGTATTTTACCGACTTTTCGTTTTTGAGTTATCGTGTTCACAGACACACGGACGTTTTTCTGAAAATACTTTTTTTTGGATACAGCGGACCCTAAAACATATACGAGTATTTTCGGTGATATCTCGGTATCGAATGTTTTGGTGGAGTGCAATGCCTTCTCTATACACTATGTACACAGTACGTGTAGAGAAAGTAAAATATATTCTACTGAACAGTTACTCAAAATGAAGACAGGCTGGAATTGACAACGCTCTACCCTAGATTCAAAAGTCCCCGGAATCGTTAATTTTTTGTTTAATGTATATGAAAGTAAAGAATATTTTATTTGTGGGAATATTTTACAACACATCATTTCAATTTTCATGCTAATCATGCTTGTTATCATTTTGTTGTGTATGCATGTTCGTCTATCGCATTTCACAATATCGGCAATGAAGCACGTTCGAAAATAAAATTTTGTGGTTTGCTAAAAGAAATCTACCCCAAAGACGCTAGACGCTGAGAATGATGGAAGCTTATGGTGAAGCAGCGATGAAGAAAAATCAGGTGTATGAATGGCATAAACGTTTCAGTCAAGGTTTTCGAACGCTGAAGAAATTCTGTATATGCGACAAGGGCACTACAACAGGTATCTGAAAATGGCTTCCCGGAGTGCTTCCAGTCTCTTTGCATGCTGTGGCAGAAGTGTGACACTATTTTGAAGGAAATGTGTAAATTGCTTTATTGTAACTTGTTTCTGTACTATTTATATATTCTGGGAACTTTTTGAGTCTAATATGTATAACCAGAACCTGATGAGCAGATTTTTTAATGATGTTCTAACATTTTAAAATATTTTCTGCTATTTACTCAATTCTTTTATAAATGTTTGCATTTTTACTGTCTTACATTTGTATAGTAAATTTTATTTCACATTTATTCACATTTTTGTACATAAACCAGTTATCAACGCTTAAACTGTGTTGAAATGTTTATTTTGTTTGTTACACAGAATCATGGAAATGTTTTTCAAAATATGCAACCCATTTATATGAAAACAAGTAGTGTTAACTAAATAATATGAATCAAAATATTCCATCGTCAGCTTTTAGGGAATTTCCAATAAGGAGGTGACTTACTACGTCTCTTTAAAATTTAATATCCATATACTTTATCTCTGCATTTTAGAGCATATTGAGTTCCATTTAAATTAAAATGAAAATATATCACAGAAAAGGTACGGAACTCTATGCCAATTATACTTTATCTACCAGAGAATGTGTTTTATTCCACCCAAAATTCAATACTGATATGTCACTGAAAATCTGTACACTTTTAGGATTCTTCCGCATGTGTGTGGGTCCCATGAATAGCATAACCCAAAAAAACGGAAAATCCTTTAACTGCCAAACTTGATATTTAAATTCAGAATATTCCAAGGATGCAGCACAAATATTTTGAAGAAATTCCCTCCACCGTAAACTGCTCTTTACATGGAATAATTTTCTAACATGTTTATCTTATCAAATATTTGATTAAAACACAGTACGTTTAACATATTTTTTGACAAGTTAAATATGTACACGGAGTTTTCTTGGAGCCCTTGAACCTCTTCATTCTGGGAACTTTTATATAACTGAAAAACCATAAGAGTTAGAAAAATCTGACTGTACAAAAATATCAGATCTCGTTACAGGAGACAATTTATGACATTTTTTTTTGTATATTTAGCGTTTTGCGAGATTTTCCTAGTTAGTGGTGTATATGTTTTATACTTAACTTTCCTCAAATAGTGGTTGCCAGCCGTTTTTCTTTTGTTTACTTCCCAGCAGCTTTTAGAATATTTGACTATCACTTTAACCTGGTGTACGAGTGCGTCCTTATTTCCTTTCTACTATAAGGAACTGAGTAATAAGAACATAATTTGGCAATGTTAATCTAAATTAGCTGAATTAGATACAGGAATAGTCTGTTATAAGAATAGTTTATTGCAGAATAGGTAGAGAAGGTCATTTGTGGAACACATCAAAATTTCTCCCAAGTATTTAAATAATTTCAAACATATATTTTCCAACACACAAATTCTGAAGGCCTTAAGAGAAGCCACATTCATGTCATACCCCATTATCTTTGAAAAGGTTTTTTATGACAGCTATTCGAATATGTAGAAAGATATTGAATGTATTGTTTAAAATATATTTATATAATCTGTGCTTCATCAATGACGATTAATCTAACCTGTTTATTTGGCAGACTAATTTTGTTTCTATATACTTGATGGAAATCGTCTGCTTATGACAGATAGAAAGCTTTTGAGTTACCTTCTGCGGTATTAATTTGTAATTGTTATACAGTTAATAAATAGTTATTTATTTGTAATTACAGCTTTTTTATTTTTCAATGTTTCTGCGTTTTTACTCATATTGAGTGTTGATGGTAATACACGGTATGCAGATAGAAAATCAGATTAACCGGGACAAGGATTTTAACCTCAATTCTTTTGGAAAATGTGCCTTCATTTGCTGAGCCACTAACCTAAATAATATATTAAATTATATCAAAAGCTAAAGTATTTATACAGCTTTAAACATATTTGTGATTTAGTGCTTATATTTTAAAGAAAAATATTGTGAACAAATTAAGTATGGTTTAATTTATTTTTTCTTGTTTTAGGATGAGTAATTGCAAAAAGAGAAAGTATGATTCCTCAATTTATCTCATATTAATTTTAAAATACTTGGCTACATATATCAGGTCAGAACAAATTATATAGACCAACATATTTTCTCTAAATTATTTATTTTTGTGTTTGCTTTGAGATTGTTACAGAATATGTTCTAATGATACACAATCTGTTCTAGAGTTCGCTTTTTTTGTTTTGAAACTCTTAGACAGAAAAAACACACTTTTTGGTAAATATTTTAATGTTGAAGACTTCCTATTTAAATTTATAAACATTCAACCAATATTAAAATATTGAAAACATTTCATTACAGTATATTAAGATCCTAATCCATTCTATTACTTCATTTAGCCTAATAAACTAAGTGTGCTAGATATGGGAAGACGAGGCTTAGAAAACCTAATAACTGTCTTTCAAAATAACTGTACTCAGCAGTATCTTAGAAGACAAGTGAAGCGAGAATCTAAATTTTGGTTCAGTTAAAAAAATACCACAAATAAAATATATTGAAATGTAATTAGTCTTTGATTGGTATATCCAGTGTATCAAATTATAATTAATATATACATATTGAGAGTAAGCTAATTGTATGATATAATTACCTATATATGTTTGTATAAGTAGGAGACAACTTTTAGTTAATATAGGAGGTGCGATCAAAAAGTTTCCGGAATGACGTCATAAATACTGCACAACAGTTCCTTTTGTCAAATCTGCACTGTCACCCTCGAAGTAGTCTCCTTGGGAGTTGATCCACTTGTCTCAGCGCTTCTGCCACTGCTGGAAGCCTCTCTGAAAGTCCTCTTCTTTCAACATGTTCGGGGCCTACTGTGATTCGCTCAAAACGGTGTTCTCGGAGCCGCATTTTAAGTCGCGGTAAAAGAAAAAGTCCACTGGTGCCAAACCTGGAGAATAGACGAAATGGGGAACAGTATTCATTCTATTTTTACCCCAAAATTGGCGAACAGATAGTTCTTTGTGCGCGGGCGCATTGTCATGATGCAGGAACCAGCCACCACTCCTCCATTTCTCCGGCCGTTTACGTCGCACATTCTCCCTTAATGAGTCAGAAAGTTCTCTTATTGTAATGTGCCTATCATTCAAGACCATTTCTCTCGCCTGATTGATATTTTCATCAGTTTTGCTGGAACAGGGTCGTCCTAAACGATCTGCATCTTTAACAGATGTCACACCACTTTCAACTTTCTAAAACCGCTCAAATGCTTGAGTTTTGCCCATAACTTCCTCTCCATAAGCTGTGTTTAACATTTCATAGGCTTCTGTTGCAGTTTTATAGCAAAATTTTATGTTTGTTTTGTGTTCTTCGTAATCTGACATTTTTGCTACGCGGAAAAATCGCAGCACATACAAAACAGGTGTTTACTTCAGAGGGTCTACCTCGTCACTACATGGTCACAGGAAGTCACGTGACTTCTCATTTTTATTGGGAAGGAGTGCTGCATATACCGTCTGGGTTAGACTTAAAAAGAAATCTGAATATCAGCATTCCGGAAACATCTTGTTCACACCTCGTATATTGAGAGTAAGCTGAGCGTATAATGCTATAACAAGACCTTGAGCCATATTGAGAGAAGAGAGTTGATACATATAGAGAGTAAGCTGAGCGTATAACGCTGTAACAAGACCTTGAGCCATATTGAGAGCAAGAGAGTTGATACATATAGAGAGTAAGCTGAGCGTATAATGCTATAACAAGACCTTGAGCCATATTGAGAGAAGAGAGTTGATACATATAGAGAGTAAGCTGAGCGTATAACGCTGTAACAAGACCTTGAGCCATATTGAGAGCAAGAGAGTTGATACATATAGAGAGTAAGCTGAGCGTATAATGCTATAACAAGACCTTGAGCCATATTGAGAGAAGAGAGTTGATACATATAGAGAGTAAGCTGAGCGTATAATGCTATAACAAGACCTTGAGCCATATTGAGAGAAGAGATTTGATACATATAGAGAGTAAGCTGAGCGTATAACGCTGTAACAAGACCTTGAGCCATATTGAGAGCAAGAGAGTTGATACATATAGAGAGTAAGCTGAGCGTATAATGCTGTAACAAGACCTTGAGCCATATTGAGAGAAGAGAGTTGATACATATAGAGAGTAAGCTGAGCGTATAATGCTATAACAAGACCTTGAGCCATATTGAGAGAAGAGAGTTGATACATATAGAGAGTAAGCTGAGCGTATAATGCTATAACAAGACCTTGAGCCATATTGAGAGAAGAGAGTTGATACATATAGAGAGTAAGCTGAGCGTATAACGCTGTAACAAGACCTTGAGCCATATTGAGAGCAAGAGAGTTGATACATATAGAGAGTAAGCTGAGCGTATAATGCTGTAACAAGACCTTGAGCCATATTGAGAGAAGAGAGTTGATACATATAGAGAGTAAGCTGAGCGTATAATGCTATAACAAGACCTTGAGCCATATTGAGAGAAGAGAGTTGATACATATAGAGAGTAAGCTGAGAGTATAATGCTGTAACAAGACCTTGAGCCATATTGAGAGAAGAGAGTTGATACATATAGAGAGTAAGCTGAGCGTATAATGCTGTAACAAGACCTTGAGCCATATTGAGAGAAGAGAGTTGATACATATAGAGAGTAAGCTGAGCGTATAATGCTGTAACAAGACCTTGAGCCATATTGAGAGAAGAGAGTTGATACATATAGAGAGTAAGCTGAGCGTATAATGCTGTAACAAGACCTTGAGCCATATTGAGAGAAGAGAGTTAATACATATAGAGAGTAAGCTGAGCGTATAATGCTGTAACAAGACCTTGAGCCATATTGAGAGAAGAGAGTTAATACATATAGAGAGTAAGCTGAGCGTATAATGCTGTAACAAGACCTTGAGCCATATTGAGAGCAAGAGAGTTGATACATATAGAGAGTAAGCTGAGCGTATAACGCTGTAACAAGACCTTGAGCCATATTGAGAGCAAGAGAGTTGATACATATAGAGAGTAAGCTGAGCGTATAATGCTGTAACAAGACCTTGAGCCATATTGAGAGCAAGAGAGTTGATACATATAGAGAGTAAGCTGAGCGTATAACGCTGTAACAAGACCTTGAGCCATATTGAGAGCAAGAGAGTTGATACATATAGAGAGTAAGCTGAGCGTATAATGCTGTAACAAGACCTTGAGCCATATTGAGAGCAAGAGAGTTGATACATATAGAGAGTAAGCTGAGCGTATAATGCTGTAACAAGACCTTGAGCCATATTGAGAGCAAGAGAGTTGATACATATAGAGAGTAAGCTGAGCGTATAACGCTGCAACAAGACCTTGAGCCATATTGAGAGAAGAGAGTTGATACATATAGAGAGTAAGCTGAGCGTATAACGCTGTAACAAGACCTTGAGCCATATTGAGAGAAGAGAGTTGATACATATAGAGAGTAAGCTGAGCGTATAATGCTGTAACAAGACCTTGAGCCATATTGAGAGAAGAGAGTTGATACATATAGAGAGTAAGCTGAGCGTATAATGCTGTAACAAGACCTTGAGCCATATTGAGAGAAGAGAGTTAATACATATAGAGAGTAAGCTGAGCGTATAACGCTGTAACAAGACCTTGAGCCATATTGAGAGCAAGAGAGTTGATACATATAGAGAGTAAGCTGAGCGTATAATGCTGTAACAAGACCTTGAGCCATATTGAGAGCAAGAGAGTTGATACATATAGAGAGTAAGCTGAGCGTATAATGCTGTAACAAGACCTTGAGCCATATTGAGAGCAAGAGAGTTGATACATATAGAGAGTAAGCTGAGCGTATAATGCTGTAACAAGACCTTGAGCCATATTGAGAGCAAGAGAGTTGATACATATAGAGAGTAAGCTGAGCGTATAATGCTGTAACAAGACCTTGAGCCATATTGAGAGAAGAGAGTTGATACATATAGAGAGTAAGCTGAGCGTATAACGCTGTAACAAGACCTTGAGCCATATTGAGAGAAGAGAGTTGATACATATAGAGAGTAAGCTGAGCGTATAACGCTGTAACAAGACCTTGAGCCATATTGAGAGAAGAGAGTTGATACATATAGAGAGTAAGCTGAGCGTATAATGCTGTAACAAGACCTTGAGCCATATTGAGAGAAGAGAGTTGATACATATAGAGAGTAAGCTGAGCGTATAACGCTGTAACAAGACCTTGAGCCATATTGAGAGAAGAGAGTTGATACATATAGAGAGTAAGCTGAGCGTATAATGCTGTAACAAGACCTTGAGCCATATTGAGAGAAGAGAGTTGATACATATAGAGAGTAAGCTGAGCGTATAACGCTGTAACAAGACCTTGAGCCATATTGAGAGAAGAGAGTTGATACATATAGAGAGTAAGCTGAGCGTATAATGCTGTAACAAGACCTTGAGCCATATTGAGAGAAGAGAGTTGATACATATAGAGAGTAAGCTGAGCGTATAACGCTGTAACAAGACCTTGAGCCATATTGAGAGAAGAGAGTTGATACATATAGAGAGTAAGCTGAGCGTATAACGCTGTAACAAGACCTTGAGCCATATTGAGAGAAGAGAGTTGATACATATAGAGAGTAAGCTGAGCGTATAACGCTGTAACAAGACCTTGAGCCATATTGAGAGAAGAGAGTTGATACATATAGAGAGTAAGCTGAGCGTATAATGCTGTAACAAGACCTTGAGCCATATTGAGAGAAGAGAGTTGATACATATAGAGAGTAAGCTGAGCGTATAACGCTGTAACAAGACCTTGAGCCATATTGAGAGAAGAGAGTTGATACATATAGAGAGTAAGCTGAGCGTATAACGCTGTAACAAGACCTTGAGCCATATTGAGAGAAGAGAGTTGATACATATAGAGAGTAAGCTGAGCGTATAATGCTGTAACAAGACCTTGAGCCATATTGAGAGAAGAGAGTTGATACATATAGAGAGTAAGCTGAGCGTATAATGCTGTAACAAGACCTTGAGCCATATTGAGAGAAGAGAGTTGATACATATAGAGAGTAAGCTGAGCGTATAATGCTGTAACAAGACCTTGAGCCATATTGAGAGAAGAGAGTTGATACATATAGAGAGTAAGCTGAGCGTATAACGCTGTAACAAGACCTTGAGCCATATTGAGAGAAGAGAGTTGATACATATAGAGAGTAAGCTGAGCGTATAATGCTGTAACAAGACCTTGAGCCATATTGAGAGAAGAGAGTTGATACATATAGAGAGTAAGCTGAGCGTATAATGCTGTAACAAGACCTTGAGCCATATTGAGAGAAGAGAGTTGATACATATAGAGAGTAAGCTGAGCGTATAATGCTGTAACAAGACCTTGAGCCATATTGAGAGAAGAGAGTTGATACATATAGAGAGTAAGCTGAGCGTATAATGCTGTAACAAGACCTTGAGCCATATTGAGAGAAGAGAGTTGATACATATAGAGAGTAAGCTGAGCGTATAATGCTGTAACAAGACCTTGAGCCATATTGAGAGAAGAGAGTTGATACATATAGAGAGTAAGCTGAGCGTATAATGCTGTAACAAGACCTTGAGCCATATTGAGAGAAGAGAGTTGATACATATAGAGAGTAAGCTGAGCGTATAATGCTGTAACAAGACCTTGAGCCATATTGAGAGAAGAGAGTTAATACATATAGAGAGTAAGCTGATTATATGATAAGAATTTGGAGTAAACTTTTAGTTAATACATATTGAGAATAAGTAGAGTGTCTGATATTTTATCAAGAACTGAGCCAATTTTAATTATTACATACTAAAAGTAAGACGAGTGTATCGTATTTTAACAAGACCTTGAGCCCAACTTCAATTTCAGGTTTTGTATATTGAGAATAAGCTGCGTGTGCGATAGTTTAACCAGAAATTGAGCCCAACATTTAGTTAATGTATATTGAGTATATTTTAACAAGACCTTAAGCCCAAATTTTAGTTAATACATATTAAGTGTAAGTTGAGCGTATAATATTTTAACAAGACCTTATACCTTATACCTTTAGTTAATACATATTGAGAATAAATTGAGAATATGGTGTTTTAAGAAGAGCTTGGGGCCAGTTTTAGCTATTGCATATTATAGTATGCTGAGTGTATGATGTTTTAACGAGAACTTGGAGCAACTTTTATTTCCTACATGTTGAGAGTGAGCTGAGTGTATGATATTTTACAAAACCTTGAACCTAACTCTTAGTTAATATATCAACATATTGATATTCAGCTGAATGTATGACATTTTTACAAGAATTTGGCCACATTTTAGTCTCTATATATTGAGCTGAGTGTATGATACTTTAACAAGAACTTGGAGCCAACGTTTAGTTACTATATATTAAGAGTAAGGTAAGTGTATGATATTTTCATAGGACCTTAAGCCTAACTTGGATACATATTGAGAGTAAGCTGAGTGTATGATATTTTAACAAGAACTTTGGGCCAATTTATAGTTTTGGACACTTCTATTTTATCGGATCTATGTACACCTATTTACCTCATCTGTTATTTACCTATATTAGGTAGAAAAATACGCATTGTGTATATGAACAACTTAACCCAATAAATACTGGATAAATTCCAAAATTGATAGTTAAGTTCTGCTACTTCAAAGGATACATGATTTCTTTGGAAATCTTCTGTAAGTGAACATGATCGAATTTTATATTATCAACAACAGTGTTCATAATGTTCAAAATAATATGTTTGTTCACTTATATATTCAACATTGAATTTTCTGCGAATAAAGAGTAACACGAAAAAATATTCGTAGTTTTAATGTGATTTAGAATGTATTTATTTAATAAGAATAGAATATTTTACTCATATATGTCTCTCTTTTCTTTGTGAACATTCATAGATAGGTATTTGATATTTAGAATAAGAGTAGAATAATAAAACTAAACATTTCTTTGTTATATTTTTGAAGCTAGTATTTCATTAGGTGTTCAAAATCACATAACAATAAATATAGATATTCCAAAAAGCTGTCATGCAAAATTTTCTAATTTTCTCATCACTGTTTTGCTACTGTAGCCTTATATATGTATTTGTTTTCTTTGTAAATATCCAGAGACCGGGTATTTAATAAAGTGAATAATTTGTAAATAATAAACATAAAATAGAACGTTTATTTTAAAATTTCTGAATATATTTATTTTCTCAAATTCGTAGTAGAAAATTAATGATAAAAGTAGCAGTATTGGAACTCCAAAATACATAAAGCTAGGTATATAGACTCCAAGAAACTGGCATACTCTTTGTGATTTTCTCTTTACAGTTTTAACGGTTTATTGCTATATTAATAAAGAATAATGCCACTAAAACGTTTACAGAGGCTGAAATTTGTTGGGTTCGAAAACTAAAATGCCATTTAAGAGACTCCTAAATGAAATGTTAACAAAAATACTGCAAATAAAAATACAGTAATTAGCACAAGAAATTTTATTTTTATACCCACAATACTTTCTTTACACTTTCGTTAACAAATCATACTTGTAAAAGCTTATCCTTGTGTATATTTCCGCTGGTTAAGGTGTATGATTTTAGATTCATAATTGAACATAATTGGCTTTAGCTACGGTTAAAACATTTAAAAGTAGATCCTATGTGTCGGTACTGAAATGACAGCGACATCCCATTTGAGAAAAGTATAAGCATTAAATTAAAACCAATAATGAGGAATATCATGAAGATGGTTAACTTAAAAAAACATTTATTTAACTAAAACGCAATGCTTATCCAAGACGTATATTCTATTGGGTATAATTTTTCAATATGTTTTGGTTTACCAGTTACAAAAATCAACAGAATCAGGAGGTTTCGGAGGTTTCAGAGGCGATTCCTATAAAATATGGCACACGAATTTAATTTATCATGAATCATGTAGTATTTTAACAATACTTTTCGAAAAATGCTCCACGTAAAAAATAGTTTGGGCTCAGGGATTTTCTTAAAAATTGTGGTATCATACCCTTGTGAACCTAAAAATAAGATTGGTATTTAACTGAATTTTCATTTTTTAGTTATGCTGTTCACAGACGCACAATCACACGAACGTACACACACATTCCCGGGCGTTTTCTTAAAGGCTTATTTTTATTCCGGGGACCTCAAAACATGTATTTCCAATGAATCTCGACATAGAATGTTTAGGTGGAATGCAGTACCTTCACCACCTATTGTGCCCATAGTACATCTAGAGAAAGTGAAAAATAGTCATTTCTGCGTCTCAAATGTTCAATATTTATAGTTCTATTTATAGTTCTATGTTTAAAGCATTAAAATTTTCCCTATGGTGAAATGGCAGCTAGGTGAATATGACAAAAGAGCGCAGTAAAACAATGTAGCAAAATTTTTCATTAAACGTACCTTGAAGTGCATGATTTTACGAAAATAAATACACTCCCCAGCAGAGGAATGGGTCGGCAGCGGTAATAACACATTTCGCCGCTAGGGGGCAATAGTAATGACGACGGTCGCCAGTCCTTGGGGACGCGGTATTGCAGTGATATAAACAATTGAGTAAACATTCGCTCTCGAAGATCCATCACCGGTGACGCTCACATTTAAATAATAAATAAATAAACCGACAACTAGCGAATTCAGGGAAAATGGTGGCGATGGTCTTTCGTGTCTCTGAACTCACGAGTTAAAACTCCAATCAGTTGTATACAATTTTAAAATATAATGTTTGGACTGTTCTAAAACTTGGTTATTTTAATATTTATTACCTTTTTTGATAGTTTTCTCCGCCAGCATTGCGATATCACCCAGAACATAACAGTTGCAGGCGTAATGTCATAAATCTGAAAAACAAAAGTAGATAATGTAGCCAATACTAACGTTGATACATGACATTTGTAACAAATATTGTTAAAGGAAACAGGAATGTAAATAATCGCTCCTTTTTCTTATAGTTTTTAAACAAATATTTAACTTAGAACATAAGGTGATAATTCTGTGTAATTTGGAAAATCCACAGTATTTACAAAATCTTATTGTGATTTATACCAATTATTATATACAGTGATAGTGATATTTTTGCCATAAATCAAAATTCTAGCTTGCATGGTTATTTAAATAATAATTTTAGTTCTACATTCATTGTTCTAATAAAATTGAACCACCTGACACATTTTTAAATACTCAAAAACAAAAATTGAATTCTATACAATTGAGTATACTGATAGATATGTCAAGTTATATTCCGTTATATTACCCCTAATTAGTTCCAGGAAAATTATTACTTTTCGTACTCTCCTAAACTCTTGTTTTTTCGAAATATTATTTTTTTTTAAATGGAGTAAATATTGTAATGTAAGGAATTACTAAGATGTTAAAAACATTTAAATATCTTGTATCGTTTATTCATGAATCGGATGTAAACAGCAGGTAGAATAAGCACAAAGCGCTATAAGAATGTTGAATGGGGTTTTGTGGAGTAGAGCCATGTTGAATTGTGCAGAGAAGAGGGTTTTGAAGACTTGTGGAAAGTATAATGGTGTATAGTGCCGAGACATCGACTTTTGTAGAGGGACAAAAAAATCTGCTCCGGGCAGTGGAGATGTATGGAATGAGGTGTAATGCTAGAGTATCAAGATCGGAAAGAAGGACAAATGAGGAGGTGAGACATGATGGATATGGAGGAGAGGATTGAAACTCGGGGTCTTCAATAATGCCGATCTCGGTGGCCGCGGTCGCTAAAGTGACTCGCTTTGGCGCTTCGTGGTGCACAGGATCGTGGGTTCGAATCTCGCCTTGGGCATGGGTGTTTCTGTGTTTGTAAATGTGTCTATGTTTGTGTATGTATATGTAAAAAGGAAAACGTTAAGAATAATAAGGTCTACTAAGGAAGTACAGGAAACTGGAAAAAATAGAGAAAAAAAAGGAACACAGTGCCGGAGTCCTGACAAGCCTCCGGAACTGTATTTTTACTTAAAAAAAATGGTATGGACACGTCAGAAGATTGAGGATGATAGGTGGCCCAAGACTTTTTTGAAATGGAAGAAGGAAGCGGGGCAGACCAAGAGCAACTTGGGGAGGACAGATTCATAGAATAATGAACGATCGGTGCCTGGAGGAGGATAGCTTGCTCAATCGGGAAGAATGACGATTGGGAATACAGAGCAACTGCTGAAGTGTGGAGAAGCTCTTAAAAGTAGAAAGAGTAATTAAGCATTATTTCTAAAAACGACCATTTTCTTTAATTGCTTTTGAGAGCCAGCATATACATTCCGAAAGAAATGAGTGAAAAATTGCATCTTGTGGAAAATTCTGAGTTTGCAAAATTATTGGTAAAACGTTTTCGAGAAAATAGCTTTTAAGGCTGGGAATGCCTATTAATAAGCATACGTATCTATTCTATAGATTCAGCTAATTGGTGTGCCAAGTGAGAACACAATATATTTTCTTAAGTTAAAATTCATATCATTTTATTTTGAAAAATGAATTAAGTTTTCACAATGTTTTTATAAATGTCACAGATGCATCACCTTAACACATTTGGTAGCTCTACTCGCTATTTTATTAACTCTCTCTCTTTCCCCATCTCTCCCCAATTCCTACCACTCTTTCATTTTTTCACCTCTCCATAGTCCTCTCGGCTTTCTTTCTTTTTCTCTTTCCTGTGTGCAAAGAACACTTCATATGATGTTTTTAATGAAATTAAATAAACATTCAAAGTTGAGTTTTTTAAGCAAACTGATCCCAAAAATTAAACAAAAACCTAAAATATATGGTTTCTAATTTTATTAGTATTATTCAGTTTGATTTTTTGTGTACTTTTTGTAAAAATAAACATTTATATGAGGCTAAATAGATACTCATTTGCATAAGTAATCTAACCGAAGTGCCTTCTTAGTAATAAATTAATAAATTTTGCTTCGGAGAGAAATAAAATAGTTGTTCTTAAGAAACAAATAAATATTATAATTTGAAAATGTATGGAACAAGAAAACTCACTGACTCAAGTATATATTGTTCATATTAATGTTGTGATACATTGCATATTAAATAGTGTGTTCTGTCGTATGCTGTTTAATAAGCTTTAATTAATAAATATATATATAATATATAAATTAAAAAAATAAATAAAACATATATAAAATATATATAAATATATAAATAAAGAGAAGAAAATTAAGTACCTTTTGCATTAGTAAGTAATTTCCTTATAATTCCCTCCCAATAACAAATCCCTATAATAAGATGAGTATACGAAACAAAAATAATCTTCCTCTATCTATTCAGCAATAAACTGTCTTACAAAAGCTTATTCTTCTATCTGCTTTATCTTAATCCAAACATTATTAGAAAGGGGTTTACTGCATATTTTTATGTAGGTTCAAGAAAAAAGTGGAAAATACAAGGCTAAAATAATAGATCTTTTAAAATATGGTTGGTAGGTATTGGAATTGAAATTGCGTTCTATTTGCTTCTATATGCTTCTCTTTGTGAAAAGTTAAAGTATTGGAAAACTGAAACCACAAACAAATAATATCTCGGAAATTCCAACTCTACAAAAAAAGGTATGTGGTTTAAGGAGATCTACATTTTTTGTGCAGTTGCTTTTTTCTGTCTCTGACGGCTTCTCAGTTATGCAAAAGTCATCCAGAATGAAGAGACCTTCAGAGGCTATTCTCAGAAAATTCAAGACAGGCATTGTATTTGTAATGTAAATATCGCTGATAAATAGTATTTTAATCTAAATAGTAGGAACCAATTTTGAGAAAATCAAAATTTTCGGAAAATTTTCCATGTAAGGGTAGTTTGTAGGGAATTTTCCTGCAAATCTGCGTGTCACATCCTTGGAATATGGTTAACTTAAATACCAAGTTTGACACTAACCGACTTCTCGTTTTTGAGTTGTTGATTTTATAAATACACACACACACACAATATTACCTTTTTTCTAACATTTTTATACATTCAATCCTAAAATGTGTACTTTTCAGTGAAATTTATATAAAACACAAAAAGGAATGTCCTGAATTACCTGGGGATAGCCTGTTTTTACTTTTTCTACACGCACTATTTACATGGTTTATAGAGAAGGTATTGCATTCCATTAAAAATTTCGATACCGAATTTCGCCGGAAATACATGTTACGAGACTCCCTGAAACCAAAAAAAGATTTTAGAAAAATGTCCGTGTGTGTGTCTGTCTGTGTGTGTATGTGTGTGTGTCTGTGTGTGTGTTTGTGTTGTGCAGCATAGCTCAAAAACTAAAACTAAAAGACTGTTAAAAACCAAACTTGGGATTTAGGTACCTATGGTATCTTTCAAAGATGTGACACACAAAGATTTTCTAGAAAATCTCCCACCCTCAACTAACTTTAACATGGAATATTTTTCGACAATTTTGATTTTCTCAAAAATGGATCTAACGATTTTGATTAAAATATCATATATTAAATATATTTACAAGACAAACAAAATCTACATCTTGAATTTGCTGAGAATAGGCTCTGAAGACTACTTTATTCTGGATGAATTTTACTGAATTTTGAATAAATGCTAAACCGTAAGAGATGGACAAAAACTTATCGCACAAAAAATTTAGAGCATGTTAAAACACACGAGTTATGTTATATCCATTTTTTTTTTCGTGGAGTTGATCGTTTATGAGATATTCCTTGTTTTTGGTGTCAGCTTCAAAAAACATAATTTTCTCATACAGGAATTTGTCAACAGGAACTTCTTTCACATAGCAACCAGATTTTGACTATCACTTTAACTTAGGTACTCCCATATTTCGCTTCTACTTACAAGGAAGCAAGTAATAAGACTATTTCTGCTATTTTTTTCTGGATTAGCATGAAGTAAGTAGAAGCATAAGCTTTTTAACAATAATTTGGTGCAGAGATGTAGAGAAAGTCATGTGAATGGAACACATAAGGTTTTTTACTATTAAGTGTATTATAAATACTACTTTTGGTAAATGTGTGATACCAAAGCACAGAGTTTACGCCTTGTTAAAAGTTTTGCCAGTAAAATAATTCCAAAAGGCTCTTATCAGTGTAGTGAAAACACTGGCCAAACATCCATAAAGCTTCCTTGCCTGACGTTAAAATGTCGCTTTTGAAAACCACAGTGTTTACTAGCACAGCCGGTTGAGCCCATCCTTTTCTGTAATTTGTTAACCACTGCTCCGTGGGTTGAACTCCGGTTCGGATATGGCTGTCTGACTGAGGCTTTTTGTCAGCTGATTAAAGGCCAATACCGGGTAACCTGCTCGTCTACCGGACACAAAGGCCACTGTGTCATTTAAATCATTGCTTCGTGTAAGGCTGCAATGTATGCAGATTACTGATGGCCGCATTTCTTTTCCAATTTCTACAGCTAATTGCAAAAGGTCACAAAAGGTGATTTGGGGCAAGGAAAATCAATTTAAGCTGCCTATTGATGTATAAACATCTGATGTGTGTCCCATTCACATAACTATCTCTACAAACTATTGTTACCAAACATTATTCCTAGAAAAGTATCAAATTTCGAATGAATGTTTCTGATAATCTATAACTAAAGCTGCATTGTGAATAAATTTCTATTAGCAACAATGCAGAGAGTAAGTGTATTATTTTCTGAACTACTTTATAAGTAGAGCAATTATTTTATTACAACTTTAAATTTTATTACAGATTTCACTAAAATACACGTTTTGATAACCTCTTTTAAAATCTTAAAGTATATCGTGAGTACGTGTATGTATAAACACCATGTCAGAAGTAAGTATTTTTCATTTTTGAGTCAATAAAAATATGGTTTAATCCTTTGTGGAAGCACTAATAAAATGTTTGAAGTTTTGCTTTTGTAAATAAAATTATAAGAATAATTAAAAAATGTTGCTATAAAGTCCATGTAGACCACTCTTTATTGAGTAAGGTATTTTAACCATTTACAGTCTGTATATTTTATATGTTTTAGTTTATGTGCTCAAATAGATTTTTACTTTATCTTTGAACTTTTTATTTTTTATTTGGATTTAAAATGTTTCACTTTATCTTTGAACTTTTTATTTTTTATTTGGATTTAAAATGTTTCTTTTAAAGTTTTAATTAAGTAATTGAAGTTAATAAGCTAAATTTTGAATTATTTATTCTAAATATTATAGACTTTTTGATTAGAAATCAAAAGTACTCAGTACATATTCAATCAGAATAATATTTTCTGTTCTATTCCAAACATTAAGAAGAGATATGCATATTTATAATATAAGGATAAATGAAACGTAAATAATCCTTATTTTAAACTATCAAAAACTTAAAAGAGTTATATGTACTTAGTTATCAAATTATACACAAGCTGCCTGAACATTTTAAATACCTAGATAAGAAAACTTTTTAAGTCTAGAGCATGTGCATGGTTGGTTCCAAATCCTTTATTTCTATACAAGAAGTTTTATATTTAAAGACTTTTAATTGACAAAAGTATGTAATCATATATTTGTATATCAAACGATGTCGAATGCCTGTACAGTGTTTTAAGACAGAAGAAAAGTCAAAGAATGGCTTGATAGCAAAATTGGGATTTAGTTAGGTGTTTTCTAAGAATATACATGACAATTTTAAAGAGACTTCCCAGCCTAAATTATTCTTTAGTTGGAGCAATTATATTTAGTAATTTTGATTCAAATTCAATTGTTAAAGACATTTACATGACAAATATTCTGTTTTTTGGGAATGGTCCATCAGTATTCATTCTACCGGACTTTTATATAATAATTAAAACCCTAAGAGGTAGACACATAAAATCTTATGTGTTCTATTCATATGACTTTCTCAATATCTGGATAGCAAATTATTGTTAAAAGATTATTATTCTATCAACTTCCTGCTAATTCAGATTAACTTTAGCAGAAATAGTCTTATTACTTGTTTTCTTTTAAGTAGAAGAGAATTGGGCGGATACGCTAGGATAAACTGATACTCAAATATTTTAAAAGCTGGTTGCTATTTGGTTGATATTCGTTTCTTTGCATTGCTAGGAGTTTACAAAGTATTTTTGAAACTGAAACCAATGACTAGGAATATCTCAAAAATGTGTAGTAAGCTTCTGTCTAACTCTTACGGTTTAGCAGGTATGCAAAATTAAGCAAAATGTACCATATTGAAGAGCCCTTCAGAGGTTGTTCCCAAAAAATTCAAAATGTGAATTTTATTTGTAATATAAATATCTTAAGTACAAGGTATTTTAATTAAAATTGTTAAAGAGACATTTTAAATTTTTTTTCATGTAAAAGTTAGTTTGGTGTGGGGATATTTTTCTCAAAATCTTCTTGTTGCATCCTTGGAAGATACTACACTTAAAAACCGTTAAGTATTTTATTTTTAAGTTATCGTGTTCACATACACGCGGAAACATTTACGAATTTGTTTCTAAAATTGACTTTTAGTAACCTTTTTCAAAAACGTATATTTCCGGAGAGGTCTCAATATTGAATTTTTGGGTGGAGTGCAATACCTTCTCTACCTACGTAACATACACTAGGTAGAGAAAGTAAAAATGAGATCTTGTAAACACAGAATTTACGTCAAATAATTTTTGTGGTGTTAACCAGTTCCAAGGTTTTTTCGTTTAAAATTTTGAATGCTCAGAAACTTTATTTCATGTTTTTCAACTTGAAACTGCTATTCATTCTTTTACTATTTTTCTTTTTTGGTGTCCATACAGACAGAACAGAATTACATTACTGGTTTTGAAATGTTGACTATCACTTTAACTTAATGTGTTCTATCCCTTTATTATCTATAGCTGACTAAATATGTAATGAAAGTTTATATCTTCCTCTCCGGAACGGTTTAGGCTGACAGCCTGTTCCGACTCCAAAGGTCGGTTCTGTGGAGACATTTACGTAAGTTTTCCTGGGTTACATCTTTCTTGAGGTCTAATAAATAATGCTGCCTTAAGTATTGTATGACTAGTCATTCTGTCTAAATGCCATCTTAATTTTACTCTGTGATGTGTTAATGTGGTATTAAGTTGTCCTAGATAAAATAGTAATTGATTTCACTGCTTTATTTTCTATATTTACAAAAATATAGGAATACACCTTTGTAATAATAATTTGTAGAACAGTGAATAGGAAAATAGTGTGAATATTCAGAACATCATAGCTTTTTTCCCATGGTTATGCAAAGAGAAGGGAATTTAATGTCAACCTGTTGTTTAAAATTATGATTACTAGTCCAGTCTACCGAATCTCCCTTGAACCCAAACGGACTGTGTAGTAGAACATTTCTACAAAAATATATCTTCATTAAAAGAAATTAGATTGAAGAACAAGAACAAGAAAATCATGTAAATGTAGACCCGGGTTGGTTTCAACATTTTTTTTTAAAAATGTCTATAAGGCTGGTGATTAAAGTTACGAATATTAGAGATATTAAATTACAAAATGTATATATTGAATTTTATGGGAATAGCTTCTGAAGACCTCTTGATTCTGAATGATTTTTC
Source organism: Hymenopus coronatus (assembly GCA_030762935.1). NCBI lineage: Eukaryota > Metazoa > Arthropoda > Insecta > Mantodea > Hymenopodidae > Hymenopus > Hymenopus coronatus. The sequence goes on along the minus strand of CM060892.1, from coordinate 53,105,715 downwards.
ATAATTGGTGATCTGCAAGATATAGACAAAAATGTGTCATATAAACATGTAGATCTAATTAAAACACACAATTTATGTTATTTTTTGTAGAGTTAATCGTTTCAAAGATATTCCGTGTTATTTTGTTTTTATTGTTTCATTTGTATAGGCCCCATTAACATCAATGATCATATCGGGGGGCTTTGACTTGTGAAACTGTAGGTTTAGAAATATTAGACTAATTAATTTTGCATTACTAAACACACGCACATTTACTCTCACATTCATACTTCCAGACTCTATGGGGGATAGGGAATAATTCTGGTTAAAGAAAAATTACCCACCCCAGCCAGGAATCAAACCCGGAACCTCCGGGTGAGAAGTCAGCTCGCTGACTACGCGACCACGGAGGCAGTCATTCCTTTATTTTAAATTACTTTAAATTTTGTAAAATCTTAAGTTATCTTTCGTTTTCTCTCTTTGTTCTGTTTTTCTTTTGGCCAAGACAGAACAATCACGCTTCATTATTCATATAGCAGCCAGCTTTTTTGGGACTTGACAATCGCTGTAGTCTAGTGTATTTCCTTATTTCCCCTTCTGCTTAGAAGGAAGCAATAATAAGACAATTTCTCTCAACGTTTATCTCGATTAGAATAATGTAGATAAAAAAAATCTGCTCAATTTACATGACTTTCTCTACATCTCTGTAACAATATTTTAATAGCTTACTCTTCTATCCATTCAATGCCAAACATTAGCAGAAACGATCTTATTACTTAGTTGCTTTATAAATAAAAGGGAAATAAGGCAATAACTAGAATAAATCGACAGTCAAATGTTTTAAAATATGGTTGCTATTGGATTGAAATCTATTTCTTTGCGTGACCAAGCATTGACAAGTTTTCATACGAGAAAAGTTTAAGTATTTTAAAACCGAAATCAATAAAAAGGAATATCTCGAAAACGGCCACCTCCACGAAAAAAGTGTATTTGACATAAACTGTGTGTTTTATATGATCTACATTTTTTGTGTAGTAAGTTTTGGTCTATCTGTTACGATTTACCGGTATGCAAATTTCAATAAAAAATCATCCAAAATAAAGAGGTCTTTACAGCCTATTCCCAGAAAATTCAAAATATACATTTTATTTGGCATGTAAGAGATTTTAATCAAAATCGTTAGAGATATGTTTGAGAAAATAAAAAATTTAAATTTTTTTTCATGTAAAGGGTAGTTTTAGGTAGGGGGATTTTCTTGAAAATCTTCGTGTGGCATCCTTGGTAGATTTTGAATACAAAGTTTGGTATTTACCTGTCTATTCGTTTTTTGAGCTATGCTCTCCACAGACACACACAGACCTTTTTCTGTACATGCTTTTTTCGGGTTCAGGAGGTCCTAAAACATTTATTTCCGATGAAATCTAGTTATTGACTTTTTGGGTGTAATACAATACTTCCTCTATACATTATGTATATAGTACGTGTATACAATTTCATCCTGCTATCTGAATGGAACAAGTCGGATTTTTAAGATTTGAACATAGTTCCCAAAGTCTCTCTAGAACTGTGGAGAGTAAACATTTGAACACAGGTTCTTAACCTAATATCTGATTGCAACTTACAGTAAGAGGAAATTTTCTAGTATTCTGTTAACGTATTGACGGCCGAAAAATATGGGGTGCTTCTGAAAATGTTCGATTAAAGATATAACTTGATTACACCTCTAAATAACATCTTATCAACACCACATGCTGCTGGCTTCTCATCACAATGCAGAGTTATTGCAATAAAAGGACCTTGGCTAAGATATAAATATGAATCCTATTCCTAAATACCCAAACTTGAATATCACAGAAGACCAAAATGATAATGAATAATGTCATCGTAAAGCAATCCAACTCATATATGAGCTTTAAAGGTTAACAAAACACTGTTTTTAAAACGACAGCATGTTGACAAAGATTCTTAACTAATTTAAGGAGAATATCTTGATGTGGAACCACCTTTAATGTTATAGGCCCCTTATTAGTTAGCACTTTAATTTTATTGATATATTAAAGACTTTAAGTTAAAAAAACTAATATCCCGTATGGCAACTCATCTTTGTGAAAATATTCAAACATTTTGATTTTTTCAAAAACGGCTCTAATGATTTTGATAAAATCTCTTATATTTAAGATATTTACATGCCAAATAAAATTTATACCTTGAATTTTCTTGGAATAGCCTCTAAAGACTACTTTATTCTGCATGATTTTTATTGAATTTTGCGTAACTGATAACCTTAAAAGATAGACAAAAGTTTAGCACAAAAACTATAGACCAGGATAAAACACACAATTTATGCCATATACATTGTTTTCGTGGAGTTGATCGTTTTTGAGATATTCCTTGTTATTGGTTTCAGCTTTAAAAAGAAATTTATCAACCCTGTCCATACAAACAAAGAAACTTCATTCATAAAGTAACCAGCTTTTAACTACCACTTTAACTTTTGATACTCCCTTATTTCTTTTCTACTTACATGGAAGCAAGTAATAAGACTAATTTTGCTAATTTTGTTCTCGACTAGCTTGTAGTAGATAGAAGCATAAGCCTTTTAACAATAATTTGTTGCAGAGATGTAGAGAAAGTCAAGTAAATGGAACACATTAGATTTTTTTTTGAATGGTAACACGTTCTCGAAAATTCTTAACCAATTTAAGGAGAATATCTTGATATGGAATCGCTTTAATGTTATAGATTCGTAGCAATATGTATAGACGTATGACAACAGATATTTGGAAAAATACCAATCTGAACTTCACGTAACTGCAGTTTTGTAATAAGTTACCTGACTTCGTTGAGATTTCATCGAAAATACAAGTTTTCAGCTATCTGAGAAAAGAAAGAGCCAACTTTCCTTTCTACTAAAAGTTGACCGCAATATATTTGAAAATAAATACAGATATGCTCAAAACTAACTGTTCTTGATTATCAATATCTTGGGAACAAAATTACCTATACTTGTTGCGCAGAAATATTGTAATTCTTTTAAAACAGGTACCAGACATGTTTACTTTCTCCACACGTACTATATACATAGTGTATAGAGAAGATATTGTATTACAGCCAAAAATTTTATACCAAGAGTTCACCGGAAAAATATATGTTTGTGACCTCCTGAATCCAAAAAAGCATTTATACAAAAATGTCCGTATATGTATGTGGGCGTGTGTGTGTCTGTGGACAGCATAGCTCAAAAACGAAAAGTCCGTTAGACACCAAACTTGGTATTTAAGTTCAGTATCTTCCAAGGAATGCAACACGCAGATTTTGAAGAAAATCCCCCCACTATCAACTAATCTTTATATTTTCGAAAATTTGTTTTTCTCAAAAATGGCTCTAACGATTTTGAGTAAAATAACGTGTATTAAATATATTTATGAAATCAATAAAATGTATATCTTGATTTTTTGGGAATAGCCCCTGAAGAAATCTTTATTCTGAATGAATTTTGCGGAATTTTACATAACTGGAAACCGTAAGAGATACACAAAAACTTATTACACTACAAATGTAGAGCTCGTTAAAATACACAATTTATGTTATATGTATTTTTTGCCTGGAGCTGACCGTTTTGAAGATATTCCTTGTTATTGACTACAGTTTTAAAATACTTAATACTTTTCTCATACCGGAAGTTGTCAACACATGACCACACAAAGCATCGTATTACTATATCATAGCCAGCACATTTTAAAACATTTGACTGTCGGTTTAGCCTAGTGTATCCTCTTATTTCTCTTCTACTTATAAGGAACTAAGTAATAAGACCGAGATTATCTAGATCATGTGAATGGAGCACATCAAATTGTTTGAGTTCCAAGTGACCAACATCAACAGTTCTACATTGGTTATATAACTCAACTGTTGAGTGAACTACGGATATTGGTGATATGATGCTTTCATGGATTCTTGTAAGGCATTTATTAACTTCATTCCTCAAGGTTCATCATAAGCAAAAGTCCAGAGGTGATAGATCTGGAGACCGTGGTAATGGCCAGTGGCATATCTTCTGACTATCGTCCGATTAAAAGTGCGATGGTCGCTTTAAGTACACAAAATGACAGATGAAAAAGAGTTACACTGCATTTCTGCACAAGAATTGTAAGTCTTTGTCAGTTTTCTCCCAAAGATATTGATCCAAGGTATTGAATCCAGATACAATTTTGATTCAAATACATGTTTTAGAGTCCCCCGAATTAAATAAAATTATTTGTAGAAAACGTCCATGTGTAGAGCATATCTGAAAAACTAAAAGACCGTTAAATACCAAACTTGACATTTAAGTTCAGCATTTTCCAAGAATATGACACGAATAAATTTTTCACGCCTCAACGTATCCTTTATATACAAAAAACTTCGAAAACGGTTCTAACGAGTTTGATTAAGTACCGTATATTAAAAATATTTATATGACAAATAAATGTATGTCTTAAATTTTCTAGGAATGGCCTCTTCATTCTGGATGACTTTTATTATAAGTGGTAAACCGTAGGAGAAAGACTAAAAGCTACTGTATAGATTTTGTCAAAACAAAAAGTATGCCATATACATCTTATTTGTAAATTTAACCACTTCCTAGATATTCATTGTTATTTTTATTTAATATTTATTTTAGTCGCTTTGACTCGTAAGAATTTTATCGCGACTGAAACATTTACATATTATGGTAACAATAATTATTAAAGGATGGTTATAAAGTTACATTGGAATATAATCCAAATTGTGTTAACATTATGCTGACAAACAGGGAACAATGAATACAAGATGAGATCTTATGAAGTTAATATAGAGTAATAATTCATTGTTAATGTTTTCAATTTTAAAGTACTTAAGCTTTTCTCATACAGGTTATTTATTAACTTCTCGCCATGCAAAGAAAAGCATTTCAATCGCATAGCAATCAGCTTTTAAAATAGTTTATTATTACTTTAGTCCAGTGTGTTCCCTAAGTTTTGTTCTACTTATAAGGAACTAAGAAATAAGACTAAAGCATTTCTGCTAATGTTTATCTCCATTAGATAGCAGAATAACCGTTTTAAGAGCAGTTTGTTACGAAGGTGTAGAGAAGGTCATGTGAATGAAAGATTATATTTTTAAATTATTCATTACGTTTTACTAGATTGTTTCACTTATTCTGATTTCTTTACTGAGATTTATATTTAATATATGCTGTATTATAAAGTATTTAGTCTGTTTTATTTTTATGCTTTTTAGTTGGTATTATGAACAAATTAAATTAAACTGGTTTTATTGTGACTGTAACAAACACCAAAAAGAAACCGACACACCAACACTCATAACATTTTCTAAAATGCGTATCTTCATTTAAGGAACCTCAAAAATATGTTTTTATTGAAATCTAGGAATCGTATTTTTGGGCGGAATGCAATGCTGCTCCAAATCTATGCGCCGAAGTGACATTAAGAATTTTCCATGGCACTGTAGAACTGTTGAATATTCCATTTGAGCACGAAATACGCAACGGGCAGATTACTTGCACACTGAAGGTGCAAAAAGAGATGCATAATATTATGTTGCAATCGGGCTCCAAAATCCCGCGAGTAGGCATTTGCATGAGGGCAGGTGAAACAGGGCGTGTGCCACGAGGGACCGCTGTCATCAGCGCCACCTATTGTGACTTCTGACCTTCTGGAAAGCCAGCCAGCGGCGCCACTAGCGGTGCAATGAACATACAATCCCATGTTCTGCAATACAACAGTTTTCCCTGGTTTCCACGTGTCGAACTCTGGCTTCCTTGTTCAAATAACAATGATTTCAGTCTTCTTGTGCTCACAGAGGCTAGAAACTCTTCGTTACCAGAAAATGCTGCACGAATTTTCTGACGCAACTACAAATAAACATTTTTATAATGTTTAACGCCCGCTTTTACTACAAATGGATTATAGATTACATATCAGATTTCTCTAAATAGACTATAATTGCGCAAACTTTTTAATTTTAAAGATTATAGCTCCAGTTTTAAACCTTTACAATAAAAATAATAAGCTATCTAATCCTAGTTTATATTTTTTAATTTCAAAACAATCATACTAGCATTTCGCAGGCGGTGACGCTGATGATATAAGAAATGGAGATGGAGCACCGGTGGAATGAGGTGGGGGGACCGGAGAACCCGGAGAAAACCCGCCACGCTTTGTTCACCACAAATCCCAAATACGGTCGCTTGGGATCGAACCCGGGTCTACTAGAATAGAGGTGAGTGGTCTACAAATAAACAATGACATTTTTACACAATAGTTTATGAAATTAAAAACATATACACATTTTTTGAGCAGTACATTTTCGTCCAATTTGAAAAATCACAGTATATAAGTTATCCTGTTGAAATTTAGACCATTTAATATAAACAACAATAGCGGCATTTTGCCATGTAACAAAATTCTGGCTTGTATGACTATTTAAGTAATCATTATTTATTGTCTAAATTCAAGAATCTAATAAAAAGAAACACGTGATTCTTTTTACGTGGTTCTTTTACGATCCAGTTTACAAAAATGGTTTACAAATAAATATTGTAATCATTACTTGCATTCCACCCCAAAATTTGATGCAGAGATTTCAATGAAAACACACTTTTTAGGTTCCCTAAATCCCCCCAAAAATATTTTTTTTAATAAAAGACACGCGTGCGGGTCCATGTTGACGTGTGTCTGTGAACGAAAAGTATGTTAAATATCACACTTTATATTTAAGTTCTTCTTCTTCCAAAGTTGCCGTAGGAATATTTTCAAGTTACCCTACCCAAAAGTTCTTTTACATTTAAAAAATTGCGAATTTTGGTATTTTATTAAAACTGGCTCTAACAATTTTGATTAAAATGCCATATATTGAAGATATGACAAATAAAATGTCTGTTTTGATTTTTATGGAAAAGCCTCTGAGTATTTTAAATATATTTACTTGATAAATAAAATATATATCTCGAATTTTCTTAAATTAGTCTCTTAAGTCCTCTGCATTCTGAATAACTTTGCCGTAAGAGATAGATAAAAGTTATTAAAAAGAAATTAGTTTGTTGTACGTTAACCATTTCAGAGACATGCCTTGATATTGGTTTTAATTTCAAAATACTTATGCTCTTCTCCTACGGAGTTTGTCAGCTTCTGCCAAGCAAAGAGAACGAATTCCAGTCACATAGCCAACAGGTGTTAAAATATTTGAACTATCGCTCTAGCCTAAGTGTGTTCCCTAATTTCCCCTCTACTCATTAGCTACTAGTAATAAGGACATTTATACCAATGTTTACCTCGATTAGTATGGAATGGATAGAATATATGTGTTTTAATAATACTTTGTTATAGAGAAGTAGAGAAAGTTATTTGATTGTTTAACATCAGATTTTATTTTTTATATTAGCTCTAATTAGTGTAGAAATATTAGTTTTAGTACTCTCCAAAACCCTTGATTTTCAAAATTATATCGTTTTTTTCAAAACTGGAAAACTATTTCGAAAAAGTATGTATATGACCATTTTCTTTGATGTGCTGCTTAGAGACAGCATTAAACAAAAAGTTTTAAAAAAGATTTGCAAGAAAATAAGGTTTAAAATTGTGCTTGTCTATTAATAAGACATCTTTATTCTGGATAAATTTTGCATAAATGCCTAACAGTAAGAGACAGAAAAAACTTATAACACAAAAAATGTAGATCTAGTTAAAAAGCACAATTTATATCATATATATTTTTTTTTGTAGAGTTGACCATTTTTGCTTACTTCTTGTTATTGCTTTCAGTTTCAAAATGCTTTAGATTTTCTAATACGGTAATTTGTAAACTCTTGGCAATGCAAAGTAACGGATTTCAACCACCTAACAACCTGCTTTTAAAACATTTGATTATCACTTCAGTCTAGTATATTCCCATTTTTTGAAGCAGAAAAAGAATAATATTATAACAATAATTTGTTTCAGAGATGTAGAGAAAGTCATGTGCATGGAACACATAAGATTTTTAATGATACATTTTTAATATATGATAGTTTAATAAAAACATGTTAAGAATCAGTTTTGATAAAATCGAAAAAATCCATCTACCATAAAAAGGAAGAGGGTTTGTTGAAAAGCTTTATTTAAATGATATTGAAGTTCCGTATTTAATGTCTTTTGGTTTTTGATTCATAAACACGCGCGCGCGCGTACGTGTGACTATTTTCTAAACTTTATTTTATTCAAGCTCATCAAAAACTATATTTTCAGTGAAATCTCGGTATTAAGTTTTTGGTGGAATGTAACAGCTTCTCTATCTTACTATGTACATCGTGAAGAATATTAAAATATAACTTCCAACCCATGTTGTATGTTCTTTCTTCCGCATGCGTTAGGCTTTTATTAATTAATTACTTTGCAGGTCGGCATCAGATCATAATTAATACGAGTTTTTTTGGTAGTGTTTAACGCCGCTTTAACTACTTACGACATCGCAGGCGGTGACGCTGATGATACATGAATGATGATGGAGCACCGGTGGAATGAGATGGCGGGGGAAACCGGAGAACCCGGAGAAAACCCGCCCCAGCGCCGCTTTGTTCACCACAAATCTCACATACGGTCACTTGGGATCGAACCCAGCCGTCTAGGTGAGAGGCGAGTGGTCTAACCACTCGGCCACGGCGCGGCCGAGTTACTTGCGAGCAGGTTATCTACTTACATATATTTCTGGTACGTGAATCCAACAAAAGTTATAGTATTTATGAATTGTATCTAAAATAATCTGATGTGTTACATTCATATGGCTTTCTCTAATTCTCTGTAACAAACTATCATTAATAAACTTATTTCTTCTATCCACTTCATGCTAATCAAGAAATACACTAGCAGAAACGTCTTATTACGTGGGCATGGGTGTTATATGTTTGTGTATGTGTGTTGTAAAAGTTAGAAAACAGCAATCCAGTAATAATACAGAAAAACAAGGTAAAAAATCTGATGTGTACCATTCACATGACTTTCTCTATATCCCTGCAACAAAGTATTCTTAAAAAGTTTATACTTCTATTAACTTCATGCCAAGCATTAAAACATTAGCAGAAATAGCCATATTCCTTGATTCCTTGTAAGTAGAGGTGAAATAAGGGAGTACCATAGGTTAAAGTGATAATCAAAAGCTGGTTGCTATGTCACTGAAGTTCCTTTGTTTGTATGGACAGGAGTTGACAAATTCCTGTATGAGAAATGTATACGTTTTTCATAGCAGAAACCAAAAATAAGGTATGTCACAAAAACGACGAATTCCACGAAAAAAATGTATATAACATAAATTGCGTGTTTTAACGTGCTCTACATTTTTTGTGTAGTAAGTTTTTGTCCATCTCTTACGGTATAGCAGTTATTCAAAATTTAGTAAAATTCATCCAGAATAAACTACTCGTCAGAGGCTATTCCCAGAAAATTCAAGATAAACATTTTATTTGTCGGGTAAATATCTTTAATATACGAAATTTTAATCAAAATCGTTAGAGCCATTTTTGAGAAAATCAAAATTTTCGAAAAAAGTTCCATGTAAAGGGTAGTTGGGGGTGTCGCATCCCTGGAAGATACAAAACTTAAATACCAAGTTTGGTATTTTACCGACTTTTCGTTTTTGAGTTATCGTGTTCACAGACACACGGACACACGGACCTTTTTCCGAAAATGTTTTTTTTAGATAAAGGGGACCCTAAAACATATATTTCCGGTGAAATCTGGGTATCGAATTTTTGGTGGAGTGCAATACATTCTCTATACCCTATATACATAGCGCCTATAAAGAAAGTAAAAAAAGGTAAATAAAAGTAGGGTATACAGTGCCGGAGTCCTGATCAGACTCCGGTACTGTAGGTAAAAAAAAAAAAAATAAAAAAAAAAGATCATTATAAGTAGAATGAAAATAAGGATAGACACCGACATAAAATGTTTTAAAATGTGGTTGCTCTGGGATTGAAATCTGCTTCATTGCGTGGCCAGGAGTTGACAAATTCCTGTGCGAGAAAAGGTTAAACTGAAAGCAATAACAAGGAATATCTTCATAACGATCATCTCCAGGGAAAAAATGTATATGGCATAAAATGTGTGTTTTAAATAGTTTGTGTTGCGTAAGTTTTTGTCTATCTGTAACAGCTGATTAGTTGTGCAAAGTTAAAAAACAATCATCCAGAATAAAGAGGTATTCAGAGGATATTCTCAGAAACATTGAGTGATGGCTGAAAGTTTTAAACGGTTTGTTCATGCGACCACACAAGAAATAAAACAAATCATTTGGGTGTAGGCACCGTCGGCCACATCATAATCGTGGAGGCAGTGAAGAAAGAAAAAAAAAAAAAAAAAAAGAAACATTCGGTAAATAAACATGGTCGAATGCGTCATCTACCATTTGAGAACTAATGTAAGTATTACAATCATAACCTGATAAAATGTCACTTCCTGTGTATTATAAACTATTAATAGGCTAATTCAAAATCTTCTCGGGCTTCTAGCCAGGTAATAACTTGGCTTGACACCAACGTTTCGAAGAAGTGCATCTTCCTCGTCGTTCACCCTGAAGACGAGGAAGATGCACTTCTTCGAAACGTTGGTGTCAAGCCAAGTTATTACCTGGCTAGAAGCCCGAGAAGATTTTGAATTAACACGTCGCCAGGAAAGCTATAGTTCTTATTTTATTAATAGGCTATTTAGCAGATTTGTCTTATCAAAAACAACTCGTGTTTTCATCTCTTAGGACAATTCATTCAACATGAAAACACTCGTGGTATTATTTATGATAATTTTCGTCTTGCATCCTTGGAATATGCTGAACTTAAATATCAAATTTGGTATACAACCTATTTTACGTTTTTGTCTTATGCACACGACACGCACGAACCCATTGTTTAAAAACGTTTTTCTTTTCTTGTATTCAGAGGGTTCCTAAAATATGTATGCCAATTGAAATTTCGGTATCGAATTTATGGGTACTAACTATGTACTGCGTTTGCAGCAGAGAGTTAAGATCTGGTGGATTTATTTATATGGTTTTGTCTGTGTGTTCTACAAACAACTTTTCTTACAAAAGATCAATCTTTTATTTACAGCATGCTTGTGGAGATAAACATTGGGAGAAACTGATTTTACTTGCTTTCTTGTTAATAAAAGGAAAAAAGGGAATATACTAGGCTAAAGCGGAATTCAAATCTTTTCATTGCAAATAATTCTATGCGACTGGATTTGAAATTCGGTTCTCTTTGCATGCCTAAAAGTAAAACAAAGGAAACACACATCAAGATCGTGAGAGAAAATAACAATTTTCGAAAAGTTTTCCATGTAAAGGTTAGTTTCCGTTAGAGGGCTTTCTTAAAAATCTTCTAAGATGCTTGAAAGATTTTAAATTTAAATATCAATTTCGTTTTTGAATTATGGTGCCCACACACTGGATATTTTCTAAAACCGATATTTTTGGAAGCTCGACCCTTAATAGGTGCATTTACAGTGAAATTTTTATAATATATCGTTTGGTGGAATGCAATTTCTTTCCTTCCTGTGTATTATGTACAAAGTAGAAAAAGTAAAAACATCTGTTTTATTTACTTTTCTATTACAGTTCTTTCTGCAACCATCCAATATTCTCGTTGTCATGAGTACGAACCTTCAGAGCTGTAGCTCGAAATTTTTTTCAGTAGAAGTTTAGCTTAATTTTTTGAATAACTTTGACAAAGAAAGATACCTGAATATTTTAGTGACAGCTAAAATCCTCCAAATACAAAACTGATTGATGTAATGTACGTTTATAAGCGTTTTCTACCTCGTACACCAATTTAATTTTATTTAGTTTATTATTTTAGCACCTGACCGTCATTTGCTGATGTAAAACCCTGATGTGTTCCATGAAATGACTTTCTTTACATCTCTGTAACAAATTATTCTTCTATTACATGATGACTATCAAGATAAAACATTAGCAGAAATTGTCCTTATTACTTGCTTCCTTGTAAACTGAAGAGAAATAAGGGAGTACCATAGGTTAAAGTGATAGCCAAAAGCTGGTTATTATGTAACTGAAGTTCCTTTGTTTGTATGGACACGAGTTTAAAAATTCCTGTTTTAAAAAAGTATGTTTTTCAAAGCTGAGACAAAAAACCACGAATATCTTAAAAATGATCAATTCCACGAAAAAAATGTATATAACATAAATTGTGTGTTTTAAGATGATCTACATTTGTTATGTATTTCCGGTGAAATCTCGTTTTTGAGCTATGCCATTCACAGACAGACAGACAGACAGACAGACAGACAGACACACACACACACACACACACACACACACGGACCTTTTTGTAAAAATGTATTTTTTGGACTCAGGGCGTCGAATTTTTAGGTGGAATACAATACTTCCACTATGCACTTATGCACATAGTACGTATAGAGAAAGTAAAGAATCTAATGTGTTCTATTCACATGACGTGCTCTAGCTGTTCGGTAAACCAAAATGTTATTCAAAATATTAATCTGTCATCTACGTGAAGCTAATCAAGTTACACATTAGCAGAATTAGTTTTATTACTAGCTTCCTTGTATGTAGAAGGGATATAATAATATGCACGGGCTAAATCGAGACGTCTTTTAAAATCCGGTTGCTATGTGAAATAATTGAAATTGCAATCTCTTTGCTTGCCAAGAATGAACACACGAGAAGAAAAATGTCTTTCCGTTTGAGGAAAGTGGTAAAAATTTAAACCAATAATCCGCAATACCTCGAAAACGGTTAACTCTATAAAAAAGAAAAATATGATGTGTTACACTCACATGACTTTCTCTAGTTGCTCTACAAACCTCCTACAAAAGATTATTCTTCTTTGTACACAATGCTAATCGAGATAAATATTAGCAGAATGTTATTACTTAGTTCCTAATAAGTAGAAGAGAATAAGGAGTGCGCTATGCTAAAATGATTGTCAAATGTTTTAAAAACTATCATTACGCGATTGTCATTGCAAATCACTTCTTTGCTTGGCCAGGAGTAGAACAAAAGAAAAGCGGACGCTTCTTGTCTGAGAAAAGTTTAAGTACTTCACATTTGAAACCAATAACAAGGAATGTCTCAGAAACGGTTACCTCCACAACAAAAACGTAAAGGACATAAATTGTGTGTTTTGTCGTGATGTACATTTTTTGTGTAGTGAGTTTTCTTCTATCTCTTACGGTTTAGCAGTTAAGCAAAATCATCCAAAATAAAGAGGTTTTAAGAGGCTATTCCCTAAAAATTCGAGATATACATTTTATTTCGGACATAAATAGCTTTAATATACGGGATTTTAATCAAAATCGTTAGAGCTATTTTTAAGAAAATTAACATTTTCGAATTTTTTTCCATGTAAAGGGTAGTTTGTGGTAGCGGGATTTTTTTTTAAAATCTTCGTGTCGCATCCTTGGAAGATACTAAACCTAAATACCAAGTTTGGTATTTAACGGTCTTTTCGTTTTGGGGCTGTGCTGTCCACCGACACACGTGGACACACACACACACTTTTTTTTTTTAAATGCTCTTTTCGGATCTCAGGGGGGTGCATTACTACCTTCTCTATCCCTATGTACATTGTACATTGTACATAGGGGGCTAGAGAATGTAATAATATAAAGAAATATATATATATTACATAAATGTTGTGTTTTAATAAGAACTACATTTTTTGTATAATAAGCTTTTGTATATCTCTTACGGTTTGCCAGTTATGTAAAAATCATCCAGAATGAAGAACTCTTAAGAGAATATTCCCATAAAATTTAATACACACATTTCGTTTGTCATAAAAATATTTTAAACATAAGGTATTTTAATCAAAATCGTCAGATCCATTTTTGAGATAATCAACATTTTCGAAAAAAAATCCATGTAAAGGGTAGTTTAGGATGGAGGGATTTTCTTGAAAATCTTCGTGTCACATCCTTGGAAGATGCCAAACTTAAATACGAAGTTCAATATTTAACGGTATTTTCGTTTTTGAGCTATGCTGCCTACAGACACACACATACACACAAGGGGACTTAAAACATGTATTTCCGGTGAAATCTCGGTTTCATATTTTTGTGTGGAATACAATACATTCTCTATACACTACAGTAGCTGTAGAGAAAGTAAAAAGTAGCAAAGCCTCCAATTATATAGCTATATTAATTACTTGGTAATTGCAGCCTTATTGAAATAGATTTATTCGCATATTTAATGAGTAAAATTAATATAAATGCATTTTACCTCTGGAAGTTTTAGCGCACTAAATATTTGATAAATAACACAGTTTCATCATAAAGCAATTGCTAAACTCGCCTTAAATTGTTGGGGGAAAGCTCTAGAGACAGTACAGGAGTCAAATCCGAAAGCTATAATATGCTAGAAGGACTAACAAAACCACAACTGTACTTTGGAGCTTGCAACTGGGGTTAGAAAGTTTAAAATGAATAGCAATTTAATACCACAACAAGACCGCGAGGTGTGGAGAAGCGGTCTGTCTCGCGCAAGCGTGAACTATGATTACCATGAACCTGGGGTCGAACCCAGGGACGGGGAGGACGTAAGCGACACTAAATCATGAATCGCCCGCTGCGTACCCTTGCATTTATCCCGACGCGTTTTGCAGATTTATCTATGTTCGGATTGAGTGTCAAACAGGGAATTTATTTTTGTTCCTGATCGCACTCCTATGTGAGAGCTGTTCTGATTCATAAAACTACTTGATGGACGACAAAATCGGCAAGCAGCATTTGTCCAAAACAAACAAAAATACTGACTGTTTTAAGTGCAATATCGCGTAGCTTACGAAAACCATAATTGTTTCTCTCTCGTTCCCATTCCCTCACATCCAAAAACGAAGATAGCCTCCTTTAAGGTTACAAGGTAGTCTAAACATACGGAAATTACACCTTCAGCGAGTTGAATTACCACTTATCTTAAAGGATTTAATTGTTTTCCCAGAAATTTGTTTGAATTATTCTATAAATCATGACAATTATTTCAAGTGATTGTTTGCATTAATGTCTTATATGGTTGAGTCTATAAAACGTACTTCATTCAGCAGAAAAATAATAAAACTTAAGTCTTAAAACGTGTACATTCATGGACCTTTTTCTCCGATACTGCTTGCAGTACATAATCACACTTATGCATGCTTGTTCTTCAGTTATCTTCTGAACCTCAATTAGCTATGATACAATTTCAGTAGTATTTAAACAATAAATATATTTGCAAATTCATAAAAGAAAAAAAATGTGGAATTTTGCAATGTTGTTGCTTTCTTAATATGATAAATATATATATATATATATATATATATATATATATATATATATATATATCAATGACATCACGATTGTGGTTCAGAAGGTTCAACTATGTGTTGTATATATGTGCTGAACATTTAAGCTTTCCAGCTCTCATAGGTACCGAATTTAAAGATACAAATGATCTAAAAGGGGACATTGTATAACAGCTTTAAGGAAATGCAGACTAGCATTTAAATTCTATTTAAATTGATTAAAAATCCTCTTAACCCCCTAAAAGTACATCTTCTGAAACTACAAATAATAGAGATTTTATTAATGTCTAACACAAAACAAAAAAGTTAATTTTTACCATTTCAGAGTACCTTGTCCCCTTAAATTTTATAAAGAATTCTTGTAAACTAATGCTCGACTTATACAATATGGGACAGTTTTATTCATTTGTTTGTTGTGCTAAACTATATACAAGTGAATATGACTGGTGTTTAGTTATGACTATTTCCCAGTCGTACGCATGATATACAACAATTGCTCTACAATAATTCTTTAATTCTAGTTACTTACATAGTTTATAGAGAAGGTATTTTATTTCATCAAAAACTTCGATACCGAGGTTTCACTGAAAATACATTTTTTGAAACTCCTCGATTAAAATCAAAAGTTTTAGAAAACAGACCAGTGTTGTCTGTGAATAGCTTGGGTCTAAAAGAAAAGACCAACTTTGATATTTAAGTTTAGTATCTTCCAAGAATGCGCCCCGAAGATTTTTAAGAAATTCTCCCAACACAAACTACCCTTTACAGAGACATTTTTTTGAAAATTTTGTTTTCCCTAAAACTGGCTCCAACGATTTTGATTATAATACCATATATTAAAGATTTTTACATGCCAAATAAAATGTATATCTTGAATTTTCTGGAAATTTCATCTGAAGATCTCTTTATTCTGGATGAGTTTTGCACAGCGGTTAAACCGTAAGAGCCAGACAAGAGCATACTACACAAAACATGTAGATCTCATAAAAACACACGATTTATGTCTTTTACTTTTTTTGTGTGGAGGTAACCGTTTCTGAGATATTCCTTGTTATTGGTTTCAGTTGTGAAGAGTTATATTTTTCTCAGACAGGAAGTGTCCGTTTTTCTCTTTCTACTCCTGGCCAAGCAAAGAAGCGATTTGCAATGACAATCGCGAAACGATAGTTTTTAAAACATTTGACTATCACTTTAGCCTAGTGCATTTCCTTAGTCCCCTTCTACTTATAAGGAAATAAGTAATAAGAGCATTCTGCTAATGTGTATCTAGATTAGCATTGTGTAGAAAGAAGAATAATCTTTTGCAAAAGTTTGTAGAGCAGCTAGAGAAAGTCATGTGAGTGTAACACATCAGATTTTTTAAATTTATTTTTAATTGTTTCATTTATATAGCCCCTTTAACATCTAAGGTCATATCGCGGACTTTGTTTTAGAAATAACTCTTTGTCTATAGGTTCTTTACGTTAGATTTAAATCGTTTTATTTTCCTCAAACACAAACACACACACTCTTTCACTCTCACATACATGCCTCCAAACTCTGTGGTGATAGGGGATAATTCTTGTTAAAGAAAAATTACACGCCCCAGCCGGAAATCGAACCCGGGACCTCAGGATGAGAAATCAGCTCGCTTAACACTCTACCACGGAAGCAGTCTTATATTTATTTGTTATGCTTAGCTATATGTGTAATGTGAATATGACTGGTGTTTAATCTTGGTTATTTTCCAGTCGTACTGATGGTTTATAATATTTCCATTATCATCTTCCTGCTAAGTATTAGGCCTGTTACGGTCTCATTATTTCTTCTTCGGTTGGCCCAATGGTCTTCAACCTGATGATCCAAACAACTTTCAACTTCTTTCAATTGGTTGCTAACCAAGAGAAACCAAGACCAGTGGTGGGGTTTCCACCTTTAGCCTCTGGATAGGTATAGCACACAATAATTCCTTAAAATAGTATTAATAATACATTTTTTTTTAGTTTAACGTCCTTTAACCTGGTTGGTCATATCGGACGATGTATGAAATTGGTGAAATGATGCTCAAATGATCTCAGGGTCCAGGGAGCTTAAAGTTATTCGACATTCGTCTTCTCAGGATAAGGGAAAATCCCGAAAAAAACCTTATACGGTCAACTCACCCTAAGCAAGATTCAAACACACGACCTGTTGAATGTGAAGCAGACACGCTACCACCATACTACCCCGGGGGGTTTATTTTTTTTAATAATTATTTACAATAATTATTAGTGTGTCTGTCTGTGCATGTCTGTGGATAGGTTAGCTCAAAAAGAAAAGACGAAATTTGATATTTAAATTTAGTATCATCGAAGGATGCGTTCCGAAGATTTTTAAAAAAAATTCCCCGAACACAAACTACCCTTTACATAGAAATTTGTTTGAAATTTTTGTTTTTCTTAAAAATGGCTCCAACGATTGTGATTTAATGCCATATTAAAGATGTTTACATGCCAAATAAAGTGTTTATCTTGAAATTTCTATAAATGACCCCTGAAGACCTCTTTATTCTGGATGAGTTTTGCAGACTTTGCATAACGGTTAAACCGTAAGAGCTAGAAAAAACTTAAAGCAAAAAACTGTAAATCTCGTTAATATACATAATTTATGTCATATACATTTGATGGTTTTCGTGATTATCCTTGTTATTGGTTTTACTTTTAAACTACTTTAATTTTTTTTCAAACAGGACCATGTAAAACGAAACGAATCTCAATGTTTCATATAGCGATTAGCTTTTAAAAGATTTTATTATCGCTTTAGCCTAATTTAATCCCTTATTTCTCCTCTACTTACAAGGAAGCGGGTAATAAGACGTATTCTGCTAATGTTTATTTAATGAAGTAAGAACAATCTTTTGTAAGAATAGTTTATAATGTAGAGAACATCTAGAGTATGTTATGTGAATGGAAATCATCCTTTTAGAAAAAGTTCACAATGTGGCTGTCTGTGTGTGTACCTATGGACAGCTTTGCTCAAAAATGCAAGGACTGTCAAATATCAAACTTGATATTTACATTTGATATCTTTCAAGAGTGTGACACCAAGATTTTCAAGAGATATTACCACACTCCAAATTTCATGGAAACTTTCTTGATATTTTTGTTTTTCTCACAATTAACTAACAATTTTGGTTAAAATACCACATATGAAATATATTTACATAGAAAATAAAATATACATCTTGAATGTTCTGGGAATAGCCTCTAAAGACCTCTTCATTCTGGAATGAATTGCATTGAATTTTGCATAACTAGTAAACCGTAAGAGAGAGACAAAACCTATTACAGGAAAAAATGAAATATAGATCTCGTTAAAACACAGAATTTATGTCATATACATTTTTATAGAGTTGATCGTTTCCGAGATATATCCTATTATCGGTTTCAATTGCGAAATAATTAAACTTTTCTCATAGGAGAATTTATTAAATTCTGGCCACGCAAGGAAACAAATTTCAATCACGTTTTGAAGATGTTACAATAGTTTTAACCTAGTATTCTGGTATTTCACTTCTACAAATAAGAAGTAATATAATAATATTTTTTTTTGATAATGTATATCTCTATTGGTTTAAAATAGATAGAACAAAACATTTTCTTTAAAAATGAACTTGTAACAGATGTAAAGAAAGTCATGTGAAAGGAACATGCGAGATTTTTTGTTGTCTCATCTGCAATTTGTTCTTTCACTCGGTTTAATATTTTACAGGGTGGTACATAAATACGAGAAAATATTCGTATCGGCATTAGAGGAAGGGGATATGACTAATGTTTGCGGATTTTTTCGCTATTTTTACTAAGTTATGTTCATGAGGAAAATTTTATGATGTTTTTAGGATGGCTATTACTCCCTATTTCAGATATTCGGTACTTTTTTACGTAACAGGCTCCAGGTTGACACTCCTTGGTCCTTTCTAACTACATATTGCGTGATATGAAGGAGGAATATCGATCGCACTGAAACTTCAACCTACGCTACCATACGATTTTGATGTCATACATTATCTGATTAGGGTTCACAAAGTATTAAGAGTTAAACTTAAAAGAAATGAATGGATCAATATTATGGGTAAATAAATATGAGTTTATTTAGCAAATACAACACTCAAACCATCAAGTAAAAGTATGCACTCCGTTCTTAAAACCTTTACAAAGTCACCCTTATTACTCTCAAAAAGACGAGAGAATAAAATGAAATCTCAAAACAACTTCAAATCGGGAATTAAGAGAGCTTGTGTCACAGATCCTTCGATACATTACGGTTAACGTTCGTCTTTTCTGAATATGACTTAGAAGTCGCTGATTATACAGTTCCTTGCAACATTGACAGATTCTCCAGTCGTGGAGTATATTAAATTAATATCTGCTCATTCAGTATATGTAAAGGAAAGTTGGTCTAAGGCGTTGCGTTCAGGTCGCAGTCCACTCTGTGGGCGTGGGTTCGAATCCCACTTCTGACAATGTATTTTTTGTCCCTTCATCCTGCACCGAATCGACAGTGTGCGAGGTGTACTATACACAGGAGCTGGCAGTTGTGTGATGTATGTAAACACAAAGAGACATAACGCAGGGTCATTCAAAATGCATTGAACCCTGAAATTTGTCTTCATTTATGACAATATGTTAGTAAGCAGACACATTGAGATACACTTGTGTATTATACACATTGTTCTATACTAAATATCAAATGATTTGCACCTATTCTCACTTACAATCTTTAGGGATCATTTCAATTAGATATATCAATTATTGTTTCTATATTAAACCATTTCCTATTTATATACTTCTTTCTTCAAACGCCATTTCATATATATTTAAATATTATGATATACATATATTTATTTCCTTTAGATTGATTTTGTAGGATACGCTTCCTTAGACCTTTTAGCCTCCCTGCTCCTGTTTTCAACCACACAATACGTTCTCGCGCCTTTGTTGTCATGTCTACGAGAACATATTTTTCCTTTCCCCGTGAACCTTCCATTAATATACAGAAGACTAAAGAGATATTTTTGGCTTCCTCACTAAATGTTTTTGTAATTCTATAAACTTAATTCCCTTTCTTGACAATTTCCAGAAATTATTCACATTGTTTTCTATTCTTCTCCATATCGCCCCTATCCTATTACTTTCCAAGTTATTTCTAAAACATTTAGCTGAATTATTACTCACAATAAGTGATATTTTTACCTTATTGCAAAATCCCAGGTTGTTAATGAGATTATATTGTCTAAATTGATTGTCCTTATAAATATGCTAAACACCATTTTTGTAAAAATATTCACATAAAATATTCAAGTTTTACAATGAGTAAATTTGCAAATATATTTATTCTATCTATTATCTATATTAACCACTAATTATTATATACAATATATTGATTTTTTGTACACTCTAAAACTCTTTACTTTTCAAAAGTTAATGATTTATTTCTTAAAATTGGGATATTATTTCGATAACATACATAGCTATTTTATTTAGTATAACACAAATATTTTGATATAACGTAGTAAACAATTTCATTAATTACATACTCTCTAAGTTCATTCTTCTAATAAAAATGAGTCACGAGATCCGATTTTAAGACTGCTCTTATAAACAATTCAAGTTTTAGAATAAAAGAGTTTACGTTTTGTACTCTTAAAAACTCCTTATTTTCAAATTTTGGTATCTATTTCTCAAAATTGCAGCATGATTTAGAAAATAAACAATATTGCTATTTTATTTAATGTACATTTGTGAGGAAGTGCAACGTTTTTGAAAAAGTTATTAAAACATTGCATCGTATGGAGCATTTTGCTTATGGAACGTATTGGAAAAAAGTCCGAGACATTAGGTTTAAAGTACGTTAAGTCTTCAATTAATTGGAAATTAAGCTACACCAAGTGAGAATAAGCTATATATTTTTTAAAGTTTACAATTGATATCATTTAAGTTAAAATTATTTTATATTTTTTTAAATTTTTTATAAAATTTCACAGATGTATCTCCTTCACAAGCATGTCTTTATATAATTTACAGTTTCGTTAATGTGTAGTTCAAATGTGCCAAGTGGAAAACGATTATTTTTCTAAACCTCAGCACCACTATTAATTTGCTGTGAAAAAAGCATACTTTTTAATATTTTGCCTCAAATTTTACAGAGCCATTAAAATCCATTGTGTTATGAGTATAGATCAGTAAACGACTAGCGTATTTATCAATATCCTGCAAACATTTCACCACGATATGTTAAGTAGTTTCTAAGATAAAAACTCATGAATTCAAGAAATTTAATATTTTCCAGTTTGCATAGGATTAAGCCGTATGATAACATTGTTATAAAAATTAACTTTGACTGGACAGGGTTTTTAGTACACTCTTAAATTGGGAAACCTCAATACATGTATTTCTAAAGAAATATTCTGGTTTTAAACAGTGCAATGAGTTCTTCATTTATCTCTTAAGTACGTGACACAGAAATTAGAATATTGGTTACGTTGGTCCCACAATACTTTCTAGCAACTATTCTACATACTTTCATCTGTCTACGTTTTTACTTTCTCTTTACCCAAAAATTCGATACCGAGATATCACCGGAAATATATGTTTTAGGGTCCCCTGTATCCTTAAAAAAAAAAAAAAAAAAAAAAAGGATTTTCAGAAACAGGTCGTGTGTGTCCGTGTGTCGTGTATCAGTGTGTCCGCGTGTCTTTGAACACGAAAACTCAAAAACGAAAATTTGGTAAAATACCAAACTTGGTATTTAAATTTAGTATCCTCCAAGGATGTGACATGAAGAGTTTCAAGAAAATCCCCCCTCCCCCAACATGGCCCATTTTTTCGAAAATTTTGATTTTTTCAAAAATGGATCTAACTATTTTGATTAAAATATCGTATATTAAAAGGTATTTACCTGAAAAATAATATATATATATATATATATATATATCTTGAATTTTCTTGGAATAGCCTCTGAAGATAACTTTATTTTGAATGAATTTGACGGAATTTTGTATAACTGCTAAACTGTAAGAGATGTACAAAAACTTGCCACAGAAAAATGTAGAGCACGTGAAAACACACAGTTAATGTTATATACATTTTTTTCGTATAGTTTTTTTTTTTTTTTTTTTTAAGATATTCCTTATTTTTTGTTTCAGCTTTGAAAAACTTACTTTTCTCCTACAGGAATTTGTCAACTCGTGTCCATACAAACATAGGAACTTCAGTCACATAGCAACCAGCTATTGACTATCACCTTAACCTATGATACTCCCTTATTTCGGTCCTACTTACTAGGAAACAAGTAATAAGACAGCTTCTGTTAATTATTTTTCGATTAGCATGAAGTAAATAAAAGCGTAAGCTTTTTAACAATAATTTGTTGCAGAGATGTAGACAAAGTCATGTGAATCGTAAATATAAGATTTTTTAAAAAGAGACCCACTTTGATTTACACATTTACGCAAATACAAAGGATACAACGGACTAAAAGTAAAGTCAGACTTTTGAGCAGAACCCTATATAATTCCACACTCTTTACAAGGGTTGGAGAAAACAAAATATGACGTGTTTTTCCTCCCCTACACGTACAATGTACACAATGTATAGAGAAGACATTGTAATGCACCCAAAAATTCGATACCGACATTCCACCGGAAATACATGTTTTGGGACTCCCTGAATCTAGGGAAACATGTCCATGTGTACGCCTGTGTGTGTGTGTGTGTGTGTGTGTGTAAAATAACTTAAAAACGAAAAGTCGGTTAAATACGAAACTTGGTACTTGAGTATCTCTCAAGTATGTGACACAAACATTTACAAGAAAAGCCCTTCATGTCCAACTATCATTTACATTTAATATAAGTGTAATTATCTATTATAAGAGGGTGCATTTATGAAGGTTTACTCTGTGCTGTAAATTTAAATTGCTATATTTGAATATCTTTCTATCTTTATTTTCGGATTCACTCTTAATTTTTATTGTTGTTTAATATTGCTTTTGACGGTGTATTTCCTTTGTCTTTTTATTTTCGTGTTTACTCTTTTAATTCTTTGTTGTGGTTGTTGTTTTAATATTGCTTGTAATGTGTATTACAAAAGCACGTACGGTCTGTAGACCCGTGCGACTGTTCAAATCCTATGTATGATATTGCTATGTTAATAAATACACTTATTCATTCATACATTTAATATTTTTCGAAAATTTTGATTTTTTCAAAAAAAAATTTGATTTTGATTTTGATTAAAAGACCTTATGTTTAAGGCATTTTTATGACAAACGAAATGTATATCTCGAATTTTCTGGGAACAGCCTCTGAAGACCTCTTCATCCTTGATGACTTTTGTATACCCGGGAAATTATAAGAGATAGACAAAAACTTATTACACAGAAAATGCAATAAAACACACAATTAATGTTATATACATTTTTTGTGGAGTTAACCGCTTCCGAGATATTCCGGATTATTTTTTTAAGCTACTTAAACTTTTCTCAAACGGGAAGACATCGTTCTTCTCGCTTCTCCTTTGTTTACTCCTGGAAAGCAAAAGGAATGAAATTGCAATTGTTTCACATGGCGACCGGTTTTTAAAGGATTTGACTAACGCTTTAGCCTGTGCATTTCCTATTTCTCTTCTATTTACAAGGAAGCAAGTAATAATATTAATTCTACTTATGTTTGGCTTCATAAGCATGATATAGATAACAGTTTAATCATCCGAATAAAAGGTTTGTTTACCGTACAGCTAGAGGACATGTGAATCGAACCCATCAGATTTTTTCACATCTAGCCTGCAAAAATGTATTCTTACAAAAGTTTATTCTTTTCTCTATTTCATGCTAATTGGGATAAACTTTAGCAGAAAATGTTTTCTTACTTAGTTCCTTCTAAGTAGAAGACAGATAAGGGTACTAGGATAAACTGCAATTGAAATTCCCTTGTATGTACATAACCAGTATGAAAAGATCTACAAAAATGTATATGGCATGCAACCAATATATAGCCATATATAATTATATGACGTAGAACAAAATATATTTGGCATTGAAATCAAATATTATCTTAATAACTGGGAATATCTTGGAAATGGGTAACGGCAAAAAACATATACATAAATGCTGTGTTTTAACCAGATCTACATCTTTTGTGCAGTAAGTTTTTGTCTTTCTCTTATGGATTAGCTTTTATATAAACATTATTAAAATATCTATCGGTAATATGCAGTATTTTAATCATAATCGTTAAAGTTATTTTTGAGAAAATAAAAAATTAAATACATTTCTTTTTGGAAAAAAAGTTTCTATAAAACTTGGTAGATTGGTTAGGTGGATTATTCTGAAAATCACAATGATTTTGAAAGAAGTTAAACTTAAATACCAAGTTTGGTATTTAACAGACTTTTCGTTTTTGTGTTATGCCGCCCACAGACTCACGCGTGCGCACACAGACATTCATATACATGGCCTTTTTACTAACTTTTTTTAATTCAGTGGTTCGTAAAACGTCTATTTTCTGGAAATTCTGGATATGGCATCTTCTGATGGAATACAATACTATATACGTACTCCACCTACTATATATGTACATAGAATTTGATAGGGAAAAAAGAAATTGATAATATAAGTTTTTATATAAATTACAAATTTCATTATAGCTACATAGAAAATAGCGAACGTCAAATGTTTTAAGACCTGGACGCTATATGCTGGCTTCAAAATTCCTCACAGTTTTGAGAAAAAAATTAATTATTATTAATGGAGTAATAAAGTATTGAACAATTCGAACCCTTAATAGTGGATATATCGGAATTGATTTATGACACAGAAAGCTTATTTGAAGTTAACTTCATTTATTTCTTCATAGGCTATTCCCAGAAAATTAAAAATACACATTTTATTTTTCATGTAAAAATCTTTAATTTACGACATTTTAATTAAAATAGTTAGAGTTTGAGAAAATCAATCATTTTGAAAATTTCCCTTATAAAGGGCAGCTGGGTGTAGGAGGATTTTCTTGAAAATCTTCATGACACATACTTGGAAAATACTGAACTTAAATACCACATTTGGTATTCAACGGACTTTTCGTTTTTGAGCTCTGCTTTCCACATACACACACGGACATTTTTCTAAAAATGCTTTTTTTGGATTCAGGGATTCCTAAAACATATATTTCCGGTAAAATCTCAGCATTGACATTTTAATGGAATAAAATAACTTCCCTATTCACTATGTACATTGTACATTCAGAACTAGAGAAACTGAAAATGAATTCTCAATGGGAACAGATGAAAGGCTACATCTAAATTATAAGGACAAAGCCTTCTTGTACACTCTTTTGTTAATGAATTTTGCAATAGATTCTTTAATTGAAGTAGTACATGTCTTGAGTGTTACGTCATTTCCCAACTGGACTGTAATTATTAATGACCTCTCAAATTCTTACTGTAAATCTTATAATGCTTGTTGGCATGGCAATTAATAAATTAATTATAAAATTGTAATTACCAAATATGTGTTTAGAAAGATTAACTTGCACATCAAGTATTTCAAAAAGTAATTTGATTACTACCTTATCTCAGTGTACTCCCTTATTTCCCTCCTAATTACAAGGAGGTAAGTAATAAGATAATTTCTGCTAATGTTTATTTCGATTAACGTGAAACAGAAGAATATATTTTTTAGTAAACCTGTCCCCATGGCCGCGCTCGCTTTGGTGCTTCGAGGCGCAGGAAATGTTGAGTACTAGTCCAGCTTTGGGCATGGGTGTTTGTATGTTTGTGAAATGTGTATATGTTTATGTTATTGGAAGAAAACAGCAAAACGTAATCAAACAGAAAACAAAGTAAAAAAAGGGGTACACAGCAATAAATCTGCTGTGTTCCATTCACATGACTTTCTCTACATCTCTGCAACAAATTATTGTTAAAAAGCTTATGCTTCTATTTACTTCACGCTAATCGAGAAACAATAGCAGATATAGTCTTATTACTTGCTTTCTTGAAAATAGAAGCGAAATAAGGGAGTACCATAGGTTAAAGTGGGAGTCAAAAGCTAATTGCTATGTGACTGAAGTTCCTTTGTTTGTATTTACAATAATTGACAATTTTTTTAAAGGTGAAACCAAAAACAAGGAATATCTGAAAAAGACCAACTCCACGAAAAAAAATTCCATAACTTAAATTGTGTGTTTTAACGTGTTCTACATTTTTGGTCTGGTAAGTTTTCTTCCATCTCTTACGGCTTAGCAGTTATGTAAAATTCCGTAAAATTCATCCAGAATAAAGTAGTCTTCAGAATGCTATTCCTAGAACATTTAAGATATACATTTTATTTGTCAGGTAAATATATTAACATGCGTTATTTTAGTCAAAATCGCTAGGGCCTTTTTCAGAAAATCACAATTTTCGAAAAAATTTCCATATAAAGGCTAGTTGTGGTTGGGGGGATTTTCTTGAAAATCTTCGTGTTGCATCCTTGGAAGATACTGAACTTAAATACCAAGTTTGGCATTGACCGGACTTTTCGTTTTTGAGATATGCTGCCCACAGACACAGACACATACACATACACACAGACAGACAGACAGACACGCACACGGACATTTTTCTAAAAATGTTTTTTTTTTTTTTTTTTTTTTTTGGTTTCAGGGGGTCCTAAAATATATATTTCCTGTGAAATCTCGATATCGAATTTTGGGTGCATTTCAATACCTTCTCTATACACTATGTACATAGTAGGTGTAGACAAATTAAAAAGGGGGGGAATAATTTTTAATAGATATTTAGAGATCTGGTAAAATCTCGGTACGAATTTTTCGGTGGAATATAGTACTTCCTCTACTTACAATAGGTAGTAGAGAAAGTAAAGCAGTTACCAGTTCTGCACGAAAGAGAATAAGCTGACAAGTTATTCGGCCATTAGCAGTTCTGCTGCATGGTCTGTGTAAAAGTGTGCAGGTATTACTTTGAAAACTCTGCAGCACGTTGCCGTGCGCCATAGCGGCAAATCAAATAGCTCGTGAAGTGCACGACGTGTAACCGAAACTTCATTACAGCGGGAGCTTCATTTTTAAATACAAGCACGAAAAAAAAAATCACAAAAAGCCAAACCGGGCTCGAACCAAGCGCCACAGTGCTAATCGGCACATTGCCTTTCTGCATTACTCGCTTCGTTTTAATGAGCGTAGCCTGCTGATGAAATTCGCTGCTGGATTTGTGCAGGATAACATGTTGAGAAACAAGCGAGCATCGGCTCAAATTGTTTAAACTTATTTACCCTGTTTGATATTTAAAACGAAGTTATTAAAGCTATAATTATTATTAGATATAAAACCATGGTATAACATAATTCTATCTACTTATTGCAATAATTTCCAAACGATTTCAAATACTGTATTATTAAGGTTAGTTCTCTACCATTAAATGCTGCAAAGTGTTTAAATTAAAAATATCTGATGTGCCACATTCAAATAATTTTCACTTTCTCTACTCGTACAATGTACGTAGTGTGTACAGAAGGTATTGTATTGCAACCAAAAATTTGATACCGAGATTTCACCAGAAATACATGCTTTGGGACCCCCTGAATCAAAACAAAAATCTTTTTAGAAACTTTTCCGTGTGTGTATGCGTCTGTCTGTATGTGTATGTGTGTCTGTGGGCAGTATAGCTCAAAAATGAAAAGCCCGTTAAATACCAAACTTGGTACTTAGTATCTTCCAAGGATGCGACACGAAGATTTTCAGCAAGATTTCCCCACCACAAACTATCCTTTACATGAAAAAAATCTCGAAAATTTTGATTTTCTCAAAAATGGCTCTAACGATTTTGATTAAAATCTCTTATGATTTAGATATTTACATGACAAGTAAAATTTATATCTTGAATGCTTTGGGAATAGGCTGTGCGGACCTCTTTATTCTGAATGATTTTTTTTAATGTTTTCATAACTAGTAAACCGTATTGTTATTGGTTTCAGTTTTAAAATATCTAAACTGTTCTCATTCAAGAACTTGTAAGCTCTTGGCCGCGCAAAGAAATTTTCCCTAATTTTCCTTCTACTTATAAGGAACAAAGTAATAAGACTATTTCTGCTAATGTTTATCCCGATTAGGATGAAATAGACTAACTAACATGATTTGTTACAGAGATGTAGAGAAAGTCATGTGAATGGAACACCTGAAATTGTTGTTTACCTACGCTGACACACAATGTATTTTTACAATATATTATTCTTTTACCTACATGATGCAAATTGAGATATACATGAGCATGAATGATATTATCATTTGCTTTCTTGTAAGTAGAAGGGAAATTAAGGAATATACTAAACTAAAGCAATAGTCAAATATTTTAAAAGCTCGTCACTATGTGATACAATTGACATTGTTTGTTTTTGCGTGACCAGGAATAAAATCAAAAGTGATATGAAACGAATGAGGAATCCCTGTTTGGGAGCAATTTAAATATTTTAAAATATAAATTAAATTAAGGAATATCCTAGAAATAATTAATTCCACAAAGATAATATATGTGATATTAATTATATGTTTTAAAGAGATCTACATTTTTAATTTTCCTATCACTTAAGCACAATGTACAAAGCAAATAGAAAAGGTATTTTGTTCCACCCAAAATACTACATAAAATCTTACCTAAATATACGTTTTGAGGGCCTCCTGAATTGCAAAGCATTAAAAAAAATCTGATGTGTTACACTCACATGACTTTCTCTAGCTAATTCTTCTTTCAACACCATAAGATAAACATTAGCAGAATGTTATTACTTAGTTCCTTATAGGTAGAATGTACTAGTCTAAAGTGATAGTCAAATGTTTTAAAAGCTGTCGTTATGCGATTGTCATTGCAAATCGCTTCTTTGCTTGACCAGGAGTAGATCAAAAGAAACACGCACACTTCCTTCTGAGAAAAGTATAAATACTTCACAATTGAAATTAATAACAAGGAATACCTCGAAAACGATAAGCTCCACTAAAACAATGTATATGACATAACGTGTATACTTTGACAAGATCTACACTTTTGTATAGTAAGTTTTTGTCTATTTCTTACGGTTCACTAGTTATGCCAAATTAAGCAAAATTCATCCAGAATAAACAGGTCTTTAGAAACTACTCCCAGAAAATTCAAGATATACATTTTATTTGTGATAGAAATGGCTTTAATATGTGGCATTTTAATCAAAATTGTTATAGCCACTTTTAAGAAAAACAACATTTTTGAAAATGTTTTCCATGTAAAGGGGAGTTAGGGATGGGTGGAATATACCAAACTTAAATACCAAGTTTAGTGTTTAACCGTCTTTTCGTGTTTGAGCTATGCTGTCCACAGAGACACACAGACAGACAGACAGGCACACACTCAAACACACGGATCTGCTTCTGAAAATTCTTTTTTTTTATTCAGGGCGTCCCAAAACATGTATTTCCGGTAAATCTTGACATCAAATTTTTGGGTGTACATTATACATACGGGGCTAGAGAAAGTAGATAGTGCGGTATTAAGTTCAGTATCCTCCAAGGATACGACACAAAGATTTTCAGGAAAACCAAATCCCAAATAGCCTTAACATGCAACATTTGTGAAAATGTTGATTTTCTCACAAACGGCTCCAAAGACTATGTTTAAAATGCCATATTTTTCAGATAGTTTCATGACAAGAAAATGTATATCCTGATTTGTTGAGGCTTACACCTTGTCATTGTGGATGACTATTGTATAGCTGGTAAGCCGTAAGAGGTAGACAAAAACTTGCTACACAAATAATGCACATCTCGTTAAAACACAATTTATATCATATACATTTTTTCGTAGAATTAACCGTTTTTAAGATATGCCTTATTATTGGTTTCAACCTTACTACTTAAACTGTCCTCAAATGGGCGAGTATCATTTATCTTGTTTTACTCCCATGAATGCAAAGAAGAACCGAATTTCAATTGTTTAATATAGCGACCAGCTTTTAAAGGATTTGATTGTCGCTTTAGCCTAATGTATCTCCTATATCCCTTCTGCTTAAGAGAAACTAAGAAATAAGATAAAATTTATTAATTTTTATCATGATTAACATTATGAGACCAAAGTATAATATTTTGCTTGTAGAACATATAGAGAAAGCCATGTGAATGGAAGGTATCACAGTATTTGTACAGTATTTTTACTTTCTCTACACGTGCTACATACATAGCGTATAGAGAAGTTATTGTAATACACCAAAAATTCGATACCGCGAGATTTCACTGGAAATACATGTTTTGAGACCTCCTGAATCAAAAAAAAAAAACATTTTTAGAAAAATGTCCGTGTGTGTTTCTGTCTGTCTGTGTGTGTGTGTCTGCGTATGTGTGTGTCTGTGGGCAGCATAGCTCAAAAACGAAAAGTCCGTTAAAAACCAAACTTGGTATTTAGGTTTAGTATCTTCCAAGGATGTGACACGATGATTTTAAAGAAAATCACCCCAATACCAACTACCCTTTACATGGAACTTTTTTCGAAAATTTTGATTTTATAAAAAATGGCTTTAACGATTTTGATTAAAATATCGCATATTAAAGATATTTACCTGACAATTAAAATGTATATCTTGAATTTTCTGGGAATAGCCTTTGAAGGCTACTTTATTCTGGATGAATTTTGCATTAACTACTAAAGTAAGAGGTGGATAAAAGTTTAACACACAAAAAATGTAGAGCACGTTACAACACACAATTTCTGTTATATACATTTTCTTTTTGTGGAGTTGATCATTTTTGAGATATTCCTTGTTTTTAGTTTCAGCTTTGAAAAATTTATACTTTTCTCATACAGGAATTCGTCAACTCGTGTTCATACAAACAAACGAACTTCAGTCACATAGCAACCAGCTTTTGGCTTTCACTTTAACCTATAGTACTCCTTTATTTCGCTTCTACTTACAATAAAGCAAGAAATAAGACTATTTCTACTAATTTATCTCTAATAGTATGAAATAAATAAAAGAATAAGCCTATTAACAATAATTTGTTACAGAGATATAGAGAAAGTCATGTGAATGGAACACATCAGATTTTTTTTTTTCAACCATGCGGTTTACCAGATATGCAAATGTCATTTAGCAGGATGATAATTCCTGAAGCTATTTACATATAGTTTCCATGTAAATATAATAGTACATATTAGAATCGAAATCGTTATAAACATTTTCAGAAAATCAAAAATTTCGAAAAATACTCCACATGAAATTTAGTTTACGATGGGAGCATTTTATTGAAAAACCTCGTGAGGTATATTGGCAGATGCTGAACTTAAATCATTTTTGGTATTTAATTGATTCTTCGTTTTGAAATCATGGTGTTCACACACTCACAATTTTTCCGCTTTTGGAAAAGATTTATTGTTTGCTTGTATTGTGTTTACCTTTTCAATATTTTATAATTTATTATTCAACATTTGAGTTGCTTTTGTGATGTGTAACTCGGTATGATTTGTGATTCGTATAAATTTGTTCACAGTACCTTAATAGGAGTTTTCTACGTTGGAGTTTTTTCATAAATAAATAGAATTAAATTAAAATAAATAAACAACATCAGTATTTTTAAGGCTGAGAAATGAATATTTTTGAGAAAATATACAAATCCTTATATAAAAAAATCTTGGAAGTATTTTATTTTCTTATTAACGATTATCTTGATTTTTTTTGGGAATAGTCCCCAAGTTCCTATTCATTATTTTGCATAACTGGTAAACTATAAGAGTTGTAGTAAAGCTCTTAGACTAAAGTACAGAATCTCGTTAAAACTCATAATTTATATGAAATACATTTTTTGTGCAGATAACCTTTGCAGAGATAATTTTCGCTAGAGGATTTCAATTTTAATACATATACACTTCTCTAATGGAAAAAAATTTAGTTTTTACTTTCTCTACCAAGTACAACGTTCATAGCTAGAGAAGATATTGTATTCCGCTAAAACTTGATATTGAGGTGACACTGGAAATGCATGAAAAGCTGCATGACGTCTGCTGGGTAAAAATAAAGCAATTTTAGAAGAAAGTTCGTGTGTGGTGTGTTTGTGTGAACAGCATAGCTCTAACATAAAAACTTGATATTTAAATTTCCCCACATGAAGATTTCTCAAGAATACACCCCACCCAAACTACTCTTTCCATGGAGAATTTTTCAAAAACGCTGATTTTTTCCTAAATAGGTGTAACGCTTTTGATTAAAATAAAGTTTTCTAGAAATATAGATTCTGGATAGCTTCTGTATGACTGTTAAACCATAACAAAAAGAGGAAATGTTACACAAAAAGAGAATCTGGTTAAAACTCACAATTTATCCAAATGCATCTTTATGCAGTTATCCATTTCTGATTTACTCCTAGTTATTAATTCAGTTTTAAAATGCCAATACAATGGAAAATAATTCTTAATTTCTTTTTCCTGGTTTAAAAGAGTACGGAATGTCAAGTGCTAGCAGCTCTTGAAAAATCTGACTGTCGCTATAACCTAGTGCATTTCCGCGTATTTACAAGGAAGTATGCAATAATCGTATTTCTACAAATCTTTATAAGTGTATGTGTGTGAGGTAAAAATATACGATTTTCTGAGAATAGTTTATTGCAGAATAATTAGAAATAGACAAAAATGTAACATATAGATTTTAAATAGCATGTTGTTCTGTTATGACTTCGAGATTCCATTCCGTCTACATGACCGCGAGAAAAAAAAAAAATGAATAGCTATTTTTCATTTGAGAACATAAGTATTCAAAAACCAATAACAAAAAATAACACTTAAGTGTTTAAATATACACAGAAAAATAACTTTCAGATTGTTGTATTTAAAAGGAAATCTATTTTTTTTAATATGATTTTGTCTGCCTCTCAACAATTTTTCAAGCTAAACTCATTCAAAATGAAGAGGACCACACAAGTTATTATTCCCAGAAAATTTAAACTATGCAGTTTATTTTTATATACATATCTTAAATTATATATATATATATATATTATATATATATATATATAATTTAATTACAATTTTTGAGAAAATAAAATGTAAAGTTGGCAACAGGGGATTTTCTTAAAAATGTTCGTGTCTCGTCCATAGAGGACGCAGTTTAGGTACTTAACCGACTTTTTAGTTTTGAATATCATTTCACACACATGGTTATAATTTTCTTTTTCTTTTTTTATTCCTTCATGAAATCTTGAAGCGTATATTTACTGTAAGCTCTCGACATGGTTATGGTTCCTACTTTGTATGTAACAAAGAAAGTAAAAGTAAATTGATTTATTTCAAGCTATAAATTCAGCGAAGCGAATTTAAATCAATTTTCTGGCAGATAAAGAATTCTTACCTAACTGTCTACCACAGTTTTTTTAGAAATTCATACTTGCGGATGCATTTTTCTCCGGAGGCTCGGCTTGCAATCTGGTTTCAGTCCTTGACCCTCCTGGGCCAAATGTTCAATGTCAAGCCTAACATTTTGGGAGGGGGAAGCTAAACCCTCCTCCTAAACATGTGATTGCTCCGTTACGTTTTGCTGTCAAAGAAACCATCCACAACTGGCATGACGTCATTGTTACAGAAGAGTTTATGCTAAGGTACTCAATTGTTTGAGCTGTGAGAACAGGTAGTGGCCAAAATAAATGAGCATGATAAATGGTGATGTTAGAGAGAAACTGCAAAAGTTATATTTCTTAAAAATGTTCATGTTATAAGTTATATTATATTTCCTTTGAAAAGAAGCACATATAATTATTACTTGCTTTACACGTACTTAGTGTATAGAGAAGGTATTGTATTGCACCCATAACTTCCATACCGATATTTAACCGGACATGCATGTTTTGGGACCCTATGATCCAAAAAAAAGCACCTTTAGAAAAATTTCCATATGTGTGTGTGTCCAAGGGTAGCATAGTTCAAAAAAGAAAAGTCCATTAAATACCAAACTTGATATTTAAGTCCAGTATCTTCCAAGCATTTAGCATAACTACCTTTTATGTGGAAAACAAATTTAAAAAAATTGATTTTCTAAAATAATAGCCTTTGATTAAAATCTCTTATATATAAAAAATATATATACATGAAAAATAAAATGTATATATTGAATTTTCTGGGAATAGCGTCTTTATTCAGGATGAATTTATCTGAATTTTGCATAAATAGTAAACCGTAAGAGATAGACAAAAGCCCAATTCAGAAAAATGTAGATATCGTTAAAACACATAATTTATGTCCTATACATTTCTTCAAACATTTGGAATTGGCCATTTCTGAGATATTCCTTGTTATTGCTTTCTGTTAAAAATACTTAAAACCTTTGTTAACCACATTTTAAAACATTTGTCTGTCGATTTAGCTTAGTGTATTTCCTTTCCACTTATAACTTAGGAACTAAGTAGTAAGTCCGTTTCCCTAATGTTTATCTCGCTTAGCTCAAAATAGGTAGCAGAATAAGCTTAACAATGTTATATATTATGTTATATACAGATATATTTATATATAGAGAACTCACCCATGTATTGTTTTTAAAACTAAACCCAACATTTGTGTTGGAAACATTTTTCTGAATTAAATTATTACCTAGACCTCATAAGCTTCTGACTTATAAGCTACATTCACCAATCAAAATGTGCCTACTTGTTTTTTTTTAAACACGAAGTTTTGTTTCATATTATATATTCCTTTGGATGTGTTTTCGTTTACAGCACCAAAACACTGCAAGAATAAAAACGTTATTAATTGAAAACAGATAGATGCTCCTTTGTCTTTGTGTAACAATACCAGCATATTTACCCACCTCAATTAATGACTAACTTTGGAGAAAATATGAACACATATACAGCAGAATTAATACTCAAGGGTTTGAAGGCAGTTTTACCTTGTATGATAAAGACACACCGAATACCAAAATGATCTTGAAATTTTAATTCATGGGTAGCACTGCCAAGCTTTAAATGAAGAGCTTTTGGAAAAATCCGTGCGTTCCATTCACATGGCTGTGCAAAAAATTGCTAAAAATCTAATGGGTGCTAATCGAGAAAAAAATTAGCAGAAACAGTCTTATTACTTGCTTCCTTGTAAGTAGAAGCGAAATAAGGGACTACCATAGGTTAAAGTGATAGTCAAAAGCTGGTTGCTATTTTAATGAATTCCTTTGTTTGTATGGACACGAGTGGACAAATTCCTGAATGAGAAAAGTATAAGTTAGTCAAAGCTGAAATCAAAAACAAGAAATATCTCAAAAACGATGAATTCCACGAAAAAATGTATACAACATAAATTGTGTGTTTAACGTGCTCTACATTTTTTGTGTTGTAAGTTTTTGTCCATCTCTACTACCGTTTAGGAGTTATGCAAGATTTCGTAAAATTGATCCAGAATAGTCTTCAGATGCTTTTCCCAAAAAATCAAGATATACGTTTTATTTGTCAGATAAATATCTTTAACAGGCGCTATTTTTATCAAAATCATTATAATCATTTTTAAAAAATCAAAAATTTCAACAACAAAAAAAGTTGCATATAAAGTGTAGTTTGGGATGAGAGATTTTTCTCAAAATCTTTGTGTTGCATCCCTGGAGGATATTAAGCTAAAATACCAAGTTTAGTATTATGCTGACTTTTCGTTTTTGAATAATCGTATTCACAGACACTCAGACGCACGGATACATACACACACACGGACCTTGTTTCTGAAAATTCTGTTTTGGATTACAGGGGACCCTAGAACATATATTTCCGGTGAAATCTCGGTATCGAATTTTTGGGTGGAGTGCAATACCTTCTCTATACCCTATGCACATAGTACGTGCAAAGAAAGTAAAAACAACCACAATATTAAAAATCCAGTATTGCGTTTTTTGGTCCTTCCTTAGTTTTCCTGATAAGAGTAAAAACAATTTGTAGTCTGTGGGATACGATGAATTGAAACAATGTGAGTGGAGAAAAAAAAAAGCTATTAGCCACAGCTGTTAGCAAAAGCAAATATTGTCTAAAAATGTTTAAGAAGAGAACAATCATTCTCCATAATTGCTAACCTAAAAGTTGAAGTTTTTCCTTTATAAAAAAAGAAAAAAATTCTATTTTTCACAGCATTTTAAGCAAAAAAAGCCAAGATTAAGCAAAAACATTCTAGTTTCAGCAAAAGCAATCATTTCCCACAGTATTTTGACCAAATCAATCAATTTCTACAGTATTTTAAGCAAAGAAACCATTGTCCAAAGGATTTTATGCAAACAACTATGTATAAAGCATTTTAAGCAAACACAATTATTATCCACCATTATTTAAACAAAAAGAGGAATTTTCATAGTAGTTTTAACAAAAAGATCATAAAATAATCAACCATTTTCCAAAGTACTTCAAGCAAAATAACTACCATTTTCAGCAAAAATTATCAACTTAACTTCTGAAAACTCTTAAACCAAAATTGCCTTTAAAAATATAAGAATAATTAGAATAATAGAAAAATTCTCAATAACTGTACAACATGCTTACAGGGTTTCATGATTTAAGATAAACTTTAGAATAAAGAAACCACTTTTATAGCACTGACTTTGCATAACTCTAAAGGCAAATCCTCAAAAACTAAACGATGCTCAAAATCTTTCTCATTTTCTGTGGAACCCTCACAACAATATTTTCATCGACGATCTATGAAACTTTGGTCATGCAACAATTGACATTTGTCATATATGAGAACAGTAGAGGTAGCACAAATGTTGCACTGTTCTATCTGTATTATTATTATTATTATTATTATTATTATTATTATTATTATTATTATTACACTGAAAGCATTAAAAGGGTCTTTAGCCATACTGATATACCATCTGTATAGAAGCTAATGCTGTTATACCAGTATAGAATTTTTGTTATATAAACTATCGTTTGTTGTTTATCTTTAGTTAGTTTATATTTTTTTCAAATTCTTTCATATCATTACTGAGCTGTTTATTAATTCATTTTAAGCATTGTTGATACTCATTTATGTATTTTTATATAATATACAATTTCCTGTTTGAAAATTGATTCACTTTCTCTAGTTGAGATATAGTACATAGATAGAGAAGTTATTGCATTACAACCAAAATTCAATACCGAAATCACCGGTTCACAAAGTTATTTTTTAGAAAAACGTCCGTATATGCGTGAGTCTGTGTGTCTGTGAATATAACTTAAAACAGTTGGTAATACCAAACTTGGTATTTAAGTTTAATATCATTTAAGGATGAGACACGAAAATTTTGATGAAATTCCCCTGACACCAAACTACCCTTTAGATGGAAAATGTTTGAAAATGGCTCCAACGATTTTAATTGAAATGCCGAAAACCAAAGATATTTACATGGGAAACAGAATGTATACCTTGAAGTTTCTGGGAAAAGTCTCTGAAGACCTCTATATTCAAGATGATTTTTGCATAACTGATAAACCGTAACACATAGACAAAAAAGTACTGCACAAGATATGTAGATTTCGGTAAAACACACAATTTATGGTGTATACATTTTTTCGTAGAGTTGATGGTATTCTTTTTATTGGTTTCAGTTTTAAATACTTGAAACTTTCCTCAACAGTAATTTTTCAACTCTTGGTTATGCAAAAAGAGCAAATATGAATCTTATGGTAGCCAATTTTTAAAAGGTTTTAAAAGCATGGCCTTCAGTCCTATTCTCTGCATCTTTATAACTTCATCCATCCAAGTCAAGTGTCCTTCCTCGTTTTCTTCTACCAGGAGTTGTCCAGTTAATAACAGCATTTGTCATTCTTTCTTTCTTCATTCTTTTTCGTGCCATATTTGTAACATTTTAAAGTTCTTGCTTCTAGTGTACATTTATCACCATCTATTCTGCATCCACTTCCAATGTTATATAAAACTCCTGGCATGTTGAATTCCTGATAATATTATTCTCCTTCTCAATCCAGCATTTCTGTCGCCATTTTATTTCATCTTTACACTTATTATACAACTTCCTCCTCCCTCTATATGTTAAAATACTTTCCATTATTGTCTTTATTATGTTATCTACCCCTCACTGTCACATAGGTGTTGCAGATCGAGCTGGGAGTTTTTGGTGAAAGTACATTGAAAATAAAAATACCTCGGTCTCGGTTTCTTTCCCATAGGCCCAAGTTTGACAAAAAATGTATTGAAAAATTAAAGTCTTTCACTAATAATTCTTAATACCTTACTACATCTGTTTTCTAAAATCATTAAACCACAGAACCCACAAAACTGAATGGGTTTAATCTCCTTAGTTTTGTTTTGTTTTCTTTGGAGGCAAATATCACTGGAGAAAATAAAATTGGTGAGTTCCATTCTCATGGCTTTCCCTAGCAGTTCCACAAACACATTTTCCTTTCAAAATATTATTCTTTTATCTACGTTATCCTAATCAAGATAAACATTGCCAAAAGTTGGTTTTAATACAGTCTGCCTTGTAAGTAGAACGTAACCAAGGAAATGCACAGACTAAAGCGAAAGTCAAATCTTTTAAAAGTCGGTCGCTAAGCGAAACAATTGAAATTCGGTTCTATTTGCTTACAAGGAGTAAACAAAAGAGGGAAAATGAAAATGAAACCAATAACTCGGAATATCTCGAAAATGATTAACTCAACAAAAATTGTATATACAGAAAATGTGTGTTTTAATTAGATATGTTTTTCTGTATAGTAGTTCTTGTCTATGTCTTACGGCTTATCAACTATAAAAAAGTTATACAAAACTCATCGAGTATGAAGAGGTCTTCAGAGACTATTCCCAAAAATTTCGAGATATACATTTCGTTTGTCATGAAAATATCAACAATATAGCATTCTAATAAAATCGTTACAGCTACTCCGAGAAAATCAAAATTTATTGAAAAGTGTTCTATGTAAAAGGTAGTGTAATGGGAGTAGGGATACTGAACTTAAACATGAACTTTAGTATTTGACCGTCTTTTCATTTTTGAGCAATGTTGCCCACGGACACAAACGTATGCTTCTAAAAATGTTTTTTTTTGGATTCAAAGTGTCTCAAAGAATATATTTCCAATGGATTCTCCACATTGATTGGGTGGAATAAAATATTTTTTCTATCCACTATAAACATTGTGTACACAGGCTAAAGAAAGTAATAAACATCTGCGGCCGATATTCTCTTCGCCAAATGAGCTGGGGGTTCAAGATATCTGTATTGCGATCTTGCGCAACGTGTAACTTCACTAAAGGTGTATGTTCATTATCAGTGCTTGGCATAGATACTACAGGCAGTTAGTCGTTTAGCGGAACACAGAACTGAGTTTTACCATTTTTGCTTATGTACATGCAATGTACATACAATGTACATAGTAGATAGAAAAGGTACAGTATTCCACTAAAAATCCGAAGTCAAGATTTCACCCGAAAAATATGTTTTGAGGTACCCAGTCCGAAAAAGGCATTTTTAGAAAAAGATCCGTGTGGTCTATGTGACAGTGGACAGAATAGCTTAAAAAAGAAAAGACCCTTAAATACTAAACTTGATATTTATGTTTAGTATCTTTAAACGATGTGATAACAACTTTTCAAAAAATCCCCCAACCACAAACTATTCTTTACATGGAAAGATTTTGAAAATTTTGTTTTTATCGATAATAATTTTACCGGTTTTGTTTAAAATATCAAATATTAAAGATATTTACAGCCCTAATAAACTGTATAATTTGAATTTTTTGGAAATAGCCTCTGAACGCCTCTTTGTTCAAGCGTAATATATAGACACAAACTTAATACATAAAAAATTTAGATCTCGTTAAAGCATATCATTTATGTATGTAGTTTTTCTTGCAGATTGGACCCTTTTTGAGATATTCCTCGTTTTTGGTTTCAGTTTTAAACTACACAACTTTTCTCAAACAAGACCATCCAAAGCGAACCGAACCAAAATTGTTTCTATAGCGACCAGCTTTAACCTAATTTACTCCCTTATTTCCGTTCTACTTACAATGAAAGAAGTAATAAGATTAATAAGCTCCTATTTTTTATTACTTTCTCTATACGCACTGTGTACATAGTGTATAGAGAAGGTATTGCACTCCACCCAAAAATTCGATACCGAGATTTCACCGGAAATATATGTTTTAGGGTCCTCTGAATCCAAAAAAAAACATTTACACAAAAAGGTGTGTGTGTGTGTGTGTGTGTGTGTGTGTGTGTGTGTGTGTGTATCCGTGTGTCTGTGAAAACGATAACTCAAAAATGAAAAGTCGGTAACATACCAAACTTGGTATTTAAGTTTAGTATCTTCCAGGGATGCGACACGAAGATTTTGAGAAAAATCCACCCACCCCCAACTACCCTTTATATGGAACTTTTTTAGAAAATTTCGATTTTCTCAAAAATGGCTGTAACTATTTTGATTAAAATGTCATATATTAAAGACATTTACCTGACAAATAAAATGTTTATCTTGAATTTTGTGGGAATAGCCTCTGAAGAGTAGTTTATTCTAGATGAATTTTACGGAATTTTGAATAACTGCTAAACCGTAAGAGATGGACAAAATCTTACTACACAAAAAATGTAGAGCACGTTAAAATCCACAATTTATGTTATACACATTTTTTCGTGGAGCTCATCGTTTTTGAGACGTTCCTTGTTTTTGGTTTCTGCTATGAAAAACATACTTTTCTCATACGGGAATTTGTCAACTGCTGTCCATACATACAAACAAAGGAACCTCAGTGACAAGGCAACCAGCGTTTGACTATCACTTTAACCTACAGAACTCCCTTATTTGGCTTCTACTTACAAGGAAACAAGTAATTAGACTATTTGCGCATTTTTTTCCTGATTAGCATGAAGTAAATAGAAGAGTAAGCTTTTAAAGAATAATTTGTTGCAGAGATGTAGAGAAAGTTATGTGAATGGTACACATCAGACTTTCTCGATTAGCATGAAGTAGATAAAAAGAATAATCTATTGTAAGAATATCTTGTATTTGGAATAGCTACAGAAAGTTATGTGAATGTAACACTCAGATCTTTTTCTGTAGAATGGGGACCCAATGGGAGAGAAAGCCCAAAAATTGCAGCTCCATCATTGTAAAATAACGTATTGCCACACTCTAAGCAACCTCTTCACCAATGTCTTTCTTACTTCTCTGTTCAAGCGTTCATAGATTATTGTTTCTGCTAGTAACATTTGTTTGCCATTGGTCTCCTCTGTTTGACTTCTTTCCAGTTAATTATATCTAGATAGCTTTTTACTTTCTCTATACGTACTATGTACATAGTGTATAGGGAAGGTATTGTATTGCACCCAAAAATTCGATACTGAGATTTCACTGGAAATATATGTTTTGAGACCCACTGAATCCAAAAAAAAAAAAAAGCATTTTTAGAAAAATGTCCGTTTGTGTCTGTCTGTCTGTCTGTCTCTCTGTATGTGTCTGTGGGCAGAAAATCTCAAAAATGAAAAGACCGTTAAAACCAAACTTCGTATTTAAGTTTGGTATCTTCCAAGGATGCGACACGAAGATTTTCAAGTAAATTCCCTCACCCTAAACTACGCTTTACAAGGAAAATATTTCGAAAAATTTGACTTTCTTAAAACTGGCTCTAACGATTTTGATTAAAATCTCGTATATTTAAGATACTTACTTGACAAATAAAGCGTATATCTTGAATTTTGTGGGAATAGCCCTTGAAGACTGCTTTATTCTGGATGAATTTTAAGATTTTTTACACAATTGCTAAACCGTACGAGCTGGACAAAAGCATATCAAGTAGAAAATGTAGAGCACATTAAAACACACAATTTATGTTATATATATTTATTTTTTTCGTGGAGTGGATCGTTTTAAAGGTACTCCTTGTTTTTGGTTTCAGCTTTGAAAAACATACTTTTCTCATACAGGAATTTGTCAACTCCTGTCCATACAAACAAAGGAACTTCAGTCAAATAGCAACCAGCTTTTGAATATAACTTTAACCTATGGGTCTCCCTTATTTCGTTTCTACTTATAAGGAAGCAAGTAATAAGACTATTTCTGCTAATATCTTCTCAATTAGCATGAAGTAAATAGAAGCATAAGCTTTTTAAGAATAATTTGTTGCAGAGATATAGAGAAAGTCATGTGAATGGAACACATCGGATTTTATTATTTTCTTGCACTGATCATAATCTTCGTGTTTTTCGCCTCCTGTATTTTTATTATAAGTTACCTATATTTCCTTTGGACTGTTTTCTGTTTTTATAGTAGAATATTTTTTGTTCTTACACCTGCTATTCTAAAGCAATTCCATATCTTGTTCTCAAGAATAAGTCGAGTAGTTTGAAGCAAATTCTTGAGGATTATATTACCAAATTAATCAATTTATATATTAATATTTTCCGCATAAAAATATATGATATGTTCCATCCATTACTTTGTCTACACCTCTGTAACAAAATCTTGTAGAAAACTTATTCTTCTATCGCATTCATGCTAATAGAGAAAAAATTAGCGGAAATGGTCTTATTATTTTATTCCTGGTAAGTAGAAAGGAAATAAAAGAGTACAATAGGATAAAGCGATAGTTAAATATTTTAAAAACTGATTGTTGCTATATGATTGAAGTTCCTTTGTTTGCATTGAACAGGAGTTGACAAATTAACATATGAGAAAAGTATATGTAA
The DNA here is from genome assembly GCA_030762935.1 of Hymenopus coronatus. Classification (NCBI taxonomy): domain Eukaryota; kingdom Metazoa; phylum Arthropoda; class Insecta; order Mantodea; family Hymenopodidae; genus Hymenopus; species Hymenopus coronatus. The sequence goes on along the minus strand of CM060892.1, from coordinate 53,062,750 downwards.
TTTAAAACTGAAACTAATAACAATGAATATATCAGAATTGGTCAGCTCTACAAGAAAACTGTATATAACAAAAAGTATATTTTAACGAGGTCTACACTTTTTTTGTAATAAGGTTCTGTCTATTGCTTCAGCAAAATTCATCCAGAATAAAATGGTATTTATAGACTAATCCTAGAAAATTCAAGATATGCATTTTATTTGTCAGGTAAATATATATAATATACGCCATTTTAATCAAAATCCTTGTCATTTTAATCAATATTTTCGAAAATTTTTACTTGTAAATGATTGTCTTGATATTTGTTTCGCGTCTTTGAGAGATGCTGAACTTAAATACCGAGTTTTTGGTTTTTGAGCTGTGCTATCCGCAGATCCACACACTGAATTTTTTTAAACATTTTTTTATTCAGTATCGTTAAGCAAAAGTTTGATATATTTCATGTCTTGCTGAAACAAATATAGTTCTGATTTTGCTGAAGGAGAATCTCCTATCACACATTCCTGCCGTATGTCATTCCTTTTTGGATACTCCGGTAAATTTAATTCTCTGTAAAGATTTTTCAGTACTTCTTCTAATAACTGTACGCTTCTTAATGCTTTTGATAGACAATTACTCCTAATGGACCGTCAGGTTACCATAAAGTAACTAATTAGGCGAGTGACAGTTAACTGAAAGTTCTATGACGTCAGCGAACATGTCTCTTCTTGCTTCTGGTAGCGAGGACTGGACAGCCAAGTAGAAACACAAAGTTATTGTTATCAGGAGTAAAGGGAAATTAACTTTGCGCGTACGTTTTCTTGAGCGCTGTGTTCCCTAGTGTTCATTTGGTAGATTTCTGGCAATTTCGGAGGCAGAGCTGAAATAATATTAGAAATGAAGAACGTTATGCTCCCAGATGGTAGGGGCTTCAATGCCTATAGATCTCGGAGTTAATGCACGTACGCTGAATTCGTTTAATAATTCTGCAAGATCATGGTAAATTAGATAGCCTACTAACTAGAGTTTCTGGGATTACCAATTGTAAGATGTTGATGAAATTTCTGGAGCCATACTTGCCCTATTGCCTTCTTCTTTATAGTGTTTAACTCCAGCTTTTACTATAAAACCATCGCAGGCGATAACACTGATGATGGAGTATCGGTGGAATGTGATGCCGGGGAAAGCGGAGAAACCGGAAAACCCGGAGAGAACCCGCCCATGATCCGCTTTGAAACTCCCATGTGATCACTAGGGGGTCGAACCCGGGCAGCCTAGGTGAGAGGCGATCTCTGGTCTTCTTCTGTCTTCTTGAAATAGTCCATATAGAAGCCAAAACATCGAGTGATTTCATCAACATCTCAAGGCTAGAAACCAAAGAAGCTCTATTTAGTAATCATCGCCGTGGAAGCTTCAAAGCTTACGTAGATAACCTAATTAACATAACGGCTGAGAGTCTCAAAGTTCTCAGAAAGAAACGTTCTGTGTTTGACAACACTGCGGAAAGACAGACAAACATCCTCCCTTCTGTCCATGGCCATCCTTCCCGCAAAACTAGTGATCAAGAAAAAGTGCATGCATAATACTATTCCACGTGGGTGCAAGATAAACGACTTTAACCTATGGCACGCCCTTAATTCGCTTCTATTTACAAGGAAGCAAGTAATAGGACTATTCCTGCTTATTTTTTCCCGATTAGCGTGAAGTAAATAGAAGCATAAGTTTTCTAACAATAATTAGTTGCAGAGATGTAGAGAAAGTCATGTGAATGGAACACATCAGATTTTTTAAAAAAACGGCACTAATGATTTTGATTAAGATATTTTATGGCAAATGAAATGTGTATCTTAATTTTTTTAAGAATGGTCCCTGAGAACCTCTTTATTCTAGAAGACTTTTTTGTAACTTTTGTATAGCTTGTAAACATATCTTGTAAACAGTAAATATACCTAGATATCTATCCGGAACTCCAATTATTCATTCCAGCTGTTCAACTGCTAATGTTTTGTTGTATCTAACACGTATTTATGAAATAGTTCGTCTTATTAGTTCTGAAAAGGAATTGAGATCGACTCTTACTTTCTCTACACGTACTATTTACATATTGTATAGAGAAGGTATTGCATTTCACCCAAAAATTTGATACCGGGAATTCACCCGAAATACATGTTTTGGGACCCCCTGAATCGAAAAAAGGCACTTTTACAAAAAGGTCCGCGTGTGTGCGTGTGTGTGTATGTGTCTGTGGACAGCATAGCTCAAAAACGAAAAGACTTTTAAATATCAAACTTGGTATTTAAGTTTGGTATCTTCCAAGGTTGCGACGCGAAAATTTTCAAGAAAATCCCCCTTCACCAACTACCCTTTTCATAGAACTTTATTCGAAAATTTTGATTTTCTCAAAAATGGCTGTAACGATTTTGATTAAAATGTCAAATGTTAAAGATATTTACCTGACAAATAAAATGTATATCTTGAATTTTCTGGGAATAGCCTCTGAGGACTACCTTATTCTGGATGAATTTCACGGAACTTTGCATAGCTGCTAAACCGTAAAAGATGGACAAAAACTTACCCCACAGAAAATGTAGAGGACGCTAAAACACACAGTTTATGTAATACACATTTTTTTCGTGCAATTGATCGTTTTTGAGATATTCATTTTTATTGATTTCAGCTTTGGAATTTGTCAACTCCTGTTCGTACGAACAAAGGAACTTCAGTCACATAGCAAGCAGCTTTTGACTATCACTTTAACCTATGCTACTCCCTTATTTCTCTTCTGCTTACAAGGAAGCAAGTAATAAGACTATTTCTGCTAATTTTTCTCGATATGCATGAAGCAAATATAAGCATAAGCTTTTTAACAATAATTTGTTTCTGAGATGTAGAGAAAGGCATGTGAATGGATCACATCAGATTTTTACACTTTTTCTATAAACTAATTAAGTCCTGAATTGTATGAATTTGTTGTATTGATAGACACTGCATTAACAAATGAAGATCAAAGCCAAGGAAACCGTTTAATGCACAAAGTACGATATATCATAGCGGGACAAAAGTTTTTAGAAAGGTAATATCTCTAAAACATTAATTTTTATACAAGTGTTGACAGGGACTGGCTTTATACCGGAACTTTTTTTTGACATCCATAAAGCTGGGCATACGAACTGCACAAAAATTTAAGCTTCTGCCGCATATAAATATTCCTCATAAGAGACGTCACATGCATACAGAATCTCATATACAGAGAGAATCACTGAGCCCGCAGCAAAAATCGCTAACCAAATCATTCCATTTAAGACAAAACGTGGGGAGGGAAAACAAAAGCGCCTACTTATGCCCCACCCCACCGTGTTCCGTCGCTATGCCCGTTTCCATGAATTACTTGCAGCTGCCGCTAAAATACGGGACGGCATGGGGTTGGGGGTGCACTGGAAGCAATTAGTGCAGAATCTGATCAGTTTCGGGTTGGACAGTGTCATCAAGGTGCTTCAGGAAACACAAGTCTTTCCCTGCGCATGCGCGTTCGTCACTATATGTATATTTTTACGTCTCTTTTTCCCGTTTTCTGTGCCCACCATCCCTCCCTGTTATTTTATACCCTTGTTTCCTGGGCAGAAAAATGGAGGACTCTTGGGAAATAACATAAATAATAAGCTCGCTGGTGGAATGATGATAATTGAAAATACTGCGGAATGGTTCATGTTTCGTTTTCACAAGCGGGGCACGAACGTCCTGCACGAGAAAGCTAGTGCACATAACGAAAAAAAAAAAAATCTGATGTGTTGCATTCATATGAGTTTCTCTACATCAAGGGAACACATTAAAAAACCTATTCGTCTGTCTACTTCTTGCTAATTAGATATAAACATTAGCAGCAATAATTTCATTGTAAGTAGAAAAAAGGAAATAAACTCAGCTAAAGTGATTTTCAAATATTTTAAAACTGGTTGTATATGGATGAAATTCGTTTCTTTGCATTGCCAGAATTTTAAAACTGAAACCAATAATGGTCAACTCCACAATAAAATGGATATGACATAAATGTGTGTTATAAGAAAATCTACATTTTTTGTGTAGTAGCTTTTCCTCTATTTCTTACGGTTTAACAGTTATCCAAAATTTACTCAGAATAAACATGTCTGCAGAAGCTATTCCCAGAAAATTCAAGATATACATTTTATCTTTAATGTAAATAGTTTTAATATACTTATTTTAATCAAAACGTTAGAGCCATTTTTGAGAAAATAAAAAAATTCAAAAAAATGTCCATGAAAAGAGTAGTATGGGGTGGAGGGACTTTCTTGAAAAACTTCGTGTCTCACCCGTGAAAGATATTGAACTTAAACACCAAGTTTAGTATTTAACGGCCCTTCAATTTTTGAGCTATGCTGTCCACAGACTTATACACACAGACACACATGGACCTTTTTTTAAAAATATTTTTTTTCGGACTCAGGGCGCCTCAAAACATATATTTTTATTGAAAGCTCGACATCGTATTTTTGGGTTCAATACAACACCTTGTTTATACTCTATATCCACAGTATGTGTAGAGAAAGTAATTAGATCATCTTCGTAAGTTACAAATAGTAATATTCCTCTTGTAGTATCTCTTGCTCGATAACCACTACAAAATAGTCACGATTATAATATTTGTCTTATTGATGTAAAAGATTTTGGAATTCCAAGTACGGTATTTTAATCAAAATCGTTTATAGCCATTTTTGAGAAATCAAAATGTTCAAAAAATTATCTATCTAAAAGGTTGTTGGGGTGGAGGGATTTTCTTGAAAATCTTCTTATCGTGTCCTTGAAAGGTACAAAACTTAAATAGCAAGTCCTTTTTCTAAAAATGCTTTTCTTGGACTCAGGGAACCTCACAACATATATCTCCGTTTAAATCTCGACATCGTATTTTTGTGTTCAATACAATACCTTCTCTATACACTATGTGCATAGTGCGTGTAGAGAAAGTAATTAGAATCATCTCCAAAAGTTACAAATAGTCACATTCTTCATGTATCATCTCTTCCCCCATGAACCATTACAACTTAATCACGAATTTTAATATTTACTGTATGGATGTAAAAAATCTGCAATTCTAAACACGGTATTTTAATTTTTATAGTGTATAACGCCCGCTTTTACTACAAATGGCACCGCAGACGATGACACTGATGAAGATGGAGCACCGTAGAATCCGATGGTGAGGGAAACAGGAGAACCCGGAAAAAAACTCGCCCCTGCGCCACTTTTTCCACCACAAAATCCACATGCGGTCGGTCGCTTGGGAGTCAAGTGGTCTAACCACGGTATTCTAATCAAAATTTTTACCGCCATGTTTGAGAAAATCAAAGTTTTAAATACATTTTGTATGTAAAGGGTAGTTTGGAGCGGAGGGATTTTCTTGAAAATCTTCTTATCGCATCCTTGAAAGGTGCAAAACTTAAATACCAAGTCCTTTTTCTAAAAAAAAACTCTTTTCTTGGACTCAGGGGGCCTCATAACATATATATCCGTTGAAATCTCGACATTGTATTTTTGGGTGCAATACAACTCCTTGTCTATACACTACGTACATAGTACGTGTAGAGAAAATAATTATAATCATCTCCACAGTTACAACATTTTTTGCCGGTCTCCGTGGCCGCGCTCGCTAAAGTGCTTCGTGGCGCAGGGGATCGTGGGTTCGAATCCCGCCTTGGACATGGGTGTTTGTGTGTTTGTGAATTTGTATATGTCTGTGTATGTATAAGAAAAAGAAAAATTTTAATTAATAGGTCCCCCAAGGAAATGTAGGAAACTGGGGAAAAAAAGAGGAAAAAGGAATACAGCGCCGGACTCCTGACAAGTCTCCGGAATTGTATTTAAAAAAAAAAAAAAGTCATATACTCTTGTGATATCTCTTTCCTCATGAATCTTTACAAAATAATCACGAGATTAATATTTATTTCACGGATGTAAACAATCTGGAATTCGATATACGGTATTTTAATCAAAATCTTTATAGCCATTTTTGAGAAAATAAAAATTTTCAAAAAAATCCATGTAGAGGGTAGTTTGGGGTGGAGGGATTTTCTTAAGAATATTTGTGTCGTATCCTTGAAAGATAAAAAAAAAACTTAAATACCAAGTCTTTTCTCTAAAAATGCATTTCTTGGACTCACTGGACCTCACAACATACATTTTCATTGAAATCTCGACACAATACCTTGTCTATACACAATGTACATAGTGCGTGTAGAGAAAATAATTAGAATCATCTCCAAAAGCTACCAATAAAGTCATATTCCTCATTCTCTTCCCCCATGAACCATCACAAAATAAATACGAGTTTAATATTTATTGTATGGATGTAAAAAAGCTAGAATTCTAAAGCGCGCGAGGGTTTTTGTTAATCTGGGTGAAAGGCTGGGGAGCAAAAGTAGTTTTTAAAAACATATAATATTGTAAAGATGCATTGAAAACTAAATGCAAGTCTGCACGTATTTGTCCACAGAGATCGCTGAATAGAAAAGGTCGCAGGGAAACACCACACGTTCCCTTTCTATGGAATGTGTCGTCATCGAACCATACACGTAAAAATAGTACCCCACCAACGGCCATTCTTTAAAAACACGTTTGTGTGCGAAATATTTTATTAAACTACGTCGTTAATATGAACCAGGGTTGCAAGCAGTGTTATAAATGGTGCTGATGTGACTGCACCAGCACCGAACATTAACATTATATCGCTGTAATGATTTCTTTCTCACTTCAGTAATTAATTATTCTCTGCTCTACCTTGCAACAGATTTTTGTGACGTTTAACCTGCACCATGGCTTAAATACTCTTTTTCAGTTTAAATCTATTCCAATATTACAAAGACAGGTGAGAATTTGGTTTGATTGTAACCACAAAAGCTATTCAATCAATTAAAAAAGAAAATCTGGTGTGTTGCATTCACATGTTTTTCTCTACCTCTTCCGCAAACAATCCTTACTTTCAAAATTACATTCTTGTATCCACATCATGCTACGCGAGATAAATATTAGCGCAATTGGTCTTACTACTTGCTTCTTTGTGAGTAGAAGGTAAATAGGGGAATGCACTAGGCTAAAGTGGTATCAAAGCTGGTCGATATGTGAACAACTTAAGTTCGGTTCGCTTTACATTGCCAGTAAAACTAAAGTGAAATGAAAGTGACTCCTTTGACAAAGTTACGTATATAATTTAAAATTGAAACCAATAATAAGGATTATCTCGGAAACGGTCAACTGTACAACAAAAATAAATATGATTTTAATGATGTGTTTTCAACAAAATGTACTTTTTTGTATAGTAAGTTTAGTTTATTTCTTACGGTTTAGCAGTTATGCAAATATCAGCTAAATTCATCCAGAATAAACAGATATTTGAACTTAGCGAGAAAATATTCTAATTTTATAAGGCTCCGACTCTTGGACAGTAACAAAAAATTTTAAATGTGTTCCAATCACACCTGTTCTGCAAACAAACTATCCTAATAAAAACTTACTATCTCATCAGAATAATGGAGCGAAACCTTCTCCTAGAAAACTTCGACCGCGCCACTGAAGATGTCCACCGTAGTTGTGGACGAAACGTCTGGTACTCCTAACACCAGCAGACCACGGCAAAACAGCCCGGAAACATTTCTTAGTTACAATGGAGGTAAACATTATAAGAAACGTATTTATTACTTGATTTCTTGCAAAAATAAGGGAAATAAGGTAATACACTAGCTAGAGTGATATTCAAGTCTTTTACTATCTGTCGTTATACGATACAATTTAAATTCGGTTCTCTTTCCATAAACAGAAGAGAAGTAAAAAGATTACGTAATGAATGATGACTTTCCGACTGAGCAAAGTTAATGTAGTTTAACATGGAATCCAAAAGCAAGGAATATGCTATAAAAGGTTAACACTACAAAAAATTATTAATATATAAATTGTGAGTTTTAAAAAGATCTGTATTTTTTGTGCAGTAAGTTTTTTTTCTATCTCTTACGGTTTACCAGTTATGCAAAATTCATCCAGAATGAAGAGGGCCTCGAAGGCTCTTCCTATAAAATTCAAGATATAGTTTTCGTTTGTCATAAAAGTATCTTATAGATAAAGATTGTTAAAACCATTTTTGATAAAAAATAAAAGTTTTCGAAAAAATGTGCCATATAATAGGCGTTTTGACGTGGGAATTTTTCTGAAAATCTTCGTGTTGTATCTTCGTATTGTTAAGAGCTGTAGATTAAAATCTATACAAGATTTTCATTCTTATAATTATATACTTTTTATGGTTTTAAAACGCAGACACATTTTTCCGACACTTATGGATATAGCTTTTCAGCTTATGCTTTTTATACTCCATTTTATTTGTTTTTGCAAACATCTTCCTCGATTCTTATGTCTTTATTGTCCAGAAAGTCTTGGAATCATGTGTGAGGTTCTCTGTCTTGCTTCTTTCTTCCTGATCTCCATTCCATTACTGTCCTAGGCAATGTTTCATCTCAGACACTTTATGGCTAAAATGTTATGAAAATTCTCAACTTTTTAATATTTTAACTCCATAAAATTATTCAAGAATTTCTGTAAATATCTTGTATCACTGAAACAAAGCTGAAGAAACTGTTCTTGGTAACAAAAAATTCATTTCGACGAAATCTCATTCTCATGCAAAGTGAACAATTTTATGTGCTCCATTCACATGACTATCTCTACATCTCTACAAAGAATTATTGTTTAAAACCTTATTCTTCTATTTACTTCATGCTAATCGAGAAAAAATAGCATATATCGTCTTATTACTTGTTTCCATGTAAAAGGAAGGGAAATAAGGAATGTGCCATAGGTTAAAGTATAGTCAAAAGCTGGTTGCTATGTGACTGCAGTTCCTTGTTTATATGCACAGGAGTTGACATTCCTCTATGAAAAAAGTAAGTATTTAATAGCTGAAACAAATAACAATAAATATCTAAAACACGAGTAAGTTTACGAAAAAAAATGTATATAACATAAATTGTGAGTTTCAATGTGACCTATATGTCCTGTGTTGATTGTGGTTTAGTCTCTTACGGTTTACCAGTTACACAAAATTCAGCAAAATTCACCCAGAATAAAGAGGCCTCTAGAGGCTATTCCCAGAAAATTCAAGATATACATTTTATTTTCCATATAAATTGAATCACAATCGTTAGAGGCATTTTTGAGAAAATAAAAATTGTTGAAAATGTTTCCATGTAAAGTGTAGTTTGGGATGGGGGATTTTTCTCAAAACCTTTGTGTTGCATCCCTGTAAGATACAGAACTTTAATACCAACTTTGGTATTTTACATACCTTTCGTTTTTGAGTTATAATGTTCACAGGTACACACACACACACACACACACAGGAACATTTTTCTGAAAAATGCTTTTTTTGGATACATGAGACTCTAAAACATGTATTTCCGGTGAAATCTAGGTATCGAATTTTTGTATGGAATGCAGTACCTTCTCTATAAATTATGTACATAATACGTATAGAGAAAGTAAAAACGAAGTTGTGCAGAAGAAAAGCAGCAATATGAGAAGAAAAGGAAAGAAGAGCCAGCAGTAGAAGAGCGGAAAAGGAAAGTTTTAAGGCCCAACCTACCAATCTGATGGATTTCAATGTGAGCCATACAGTCAAATCTTTCCTTGTTTTCTAGCTATTGATATTTTCAAATTTTCTCTGTAAAATGCTCTTGTGGAGTAGTTTTTCTGTTACTCAAATAACATTTTCTGTACATGTTCACATAGATACAATGAATAAGAATTGCTCTAGGTTTTACTTTCAAATGTATTTAAGCTTATGTTTTCAAATTCCAAACACAAAATGTATATTTTTATGATAAAAATAGCACACTCATAATTTTAAACATTTTTGAAGCTTAAACCAAAGAAGACATAGAGAAACTTAGAGAAATTAAAAAAAATAGATATATTGTAAACCTAGGGTTAAAATATTTATTTTATCTTAAGGGAATTTTTAGTGACGTGACAAAAATATAAATATATTTAACCATCAGTGCCAAACCATTAGAGCAAAATTTATGAAATTTGCCTGTAATTTATTTGTATTATATTAGACATGTGGCATAAATTTATAAAAGCTAACATTACTAGTTTGGAATTTCAAAATTTAAGTCGTACATGTCCTTAATGTGCTCATTGTATGTTAATTGTTTTAATTGACTAAAATCTAAAATTGAATTTTTTATATTCATTTCTTCTCTTTTAGTAATATTTTAAGTATTTCGAAAATTGTTTCTTATATTAAACATGAATTTATTATTTAATTTCTCTACGGTACATATAAAAAGATAAGGCATTGCATTCCACCCAAAAGTTCGATAACTGAAAGTTCACTGAAAATGCACGTTTCCTGGATCCCTTAAATAAAAATGCATTCTAGAAAAAATCCAAGTATGCGTGTGTGCACAAAAACAAAATTTTGGTTAAATATAAAACAGTTTAGTGTCATCAAGAGATGCAATATTTGAAGAAAATCCTCATACCCAAAACTACCCTTTATACAGAAAATGTTTTCATATTCATTATTTTCTCAAAATAAAGATTTTGATTAAAATAGCAGATGTTGAATCCATCTTCTTGACAAATAAATGAATAGCTTGTATGGTTTGGAAATAGCCTGTTTAGTCCTTTTTATTCTGAATCACTTTTTATAATTAGTAATCTGTAAAGTAAACTGCACAAAAGCGTAGATTTAACGCATAATTTATGTTAACTGTGGTGTTTACGAATTCCGAAATGTTCTTTGACTTTTAGTTCGAATTTTGAAATAATATTTACATTTCTCAACTGCACATAGCCGTTTTTATATTTCGTTTTGTGTTCATCTAAAGGAACTTATATAAATTCAAGCCCATCACATAGCCACCTGCTTTGAAAAGATTTTACTTTCGTCAAAGATAGCTTTATTTTGTGATCAAAGCACAGCAAAATACATAGTTATCAAAATATAGTCGTTCGCTTTCAAAAAGTGTAGAATCAACAATGTAGTGCATCTCAAAATAGAAGCTATCAATCTCAATGATGTAATTCGGATACACACATAAACATCACAAGAACCGCCATTTAAGTTATCAAATCGAGGTTTACTGTAGTGAATGAAAAATACTTCTTAAAATCTACTAACTGACTAAGAAAAGAAATATTTTATGGGATGGAATTCCTGTTCAATAATTTTAATAGACTGTAATAGAAAGCATGAAAATAACTTAAGAGAATTATGATGACAAGCCGTGAAATGTGAGCAACAGAAGAGTTTTTTCCTTAGGATTGTCATTGCAGAGTTACCCAAAAACCATGATCAGACTTCCCTACATTTGACAGAGAAAATTTATAGCAATCATCTGCACTTTCCTCAAAGAATTTCCTTAGTGTTTTAAACGCATCATGGATTAATTAGTTTACACATTTTTAAGATAAGAGCTTTTTTGTATAGAGCAATCTTCAGTTACTGGTACTAACATATTTAATTTCATTGGTTTTAATTTAGTAGTATAGAGCAGAAGAATAGCAAATAATATCTTGAAAATAATGATAAAAAATATATTAGACATAAACATTATAGTTTCTTAAAACCTATTTTACTGCTAAGGAATATTTGTTCACCTCTTGTGATTTAGTTATACATAATTACACAAAATTTACTCAAAATGAAGAGGATTACACTGGTAATACGTATTATACATTTTTATCATGCCAATATTTTACAGATATTATCTTAACCACAAGTGTTCAACTATTTTTTAAAACAATTTTAAAAAAGAAATTACCATAATTTTTTCTATGGCCCCATAATCAGAAATCACAATTTTTACTTTCTCTATACGTGCTATGTACATAGTGTATAGAGAATGTATTGCACTCCACCAAAAAATTCGATACCGAGATTTCACCGGAAATATATGTTTTAGGGTCCCCTGTATCCAAAAAAAACAAAACAAAGATTTTCAGAAAAAGGTCCATGTCTGTGTCCGCGAACATGATAACTCAAAAACGAAAAGTCGGTAAAATACCAAACTTGGTATTTAAGCTTAGTGTCTTTCAGGGATGCGACACGAAAGTTTTAAGAAAAATCCTGCCGTTTACATGGAACTTTTTTCGAAAATTTTGATTTTCTAAAAAATGGCTCTAACGATTTTGATTAAAATATCATATATAAAAGATATTTACCTGACAAATAAAATGTATATTTTGAATTTTCTGGGAATAGCCTCTGAAGACTACTTTATTCTGGATGAATTTTGCATAACTACTAAACCGTAAGAGATGGACAAAAACTTCACACAAAAAATGTAGAGCACGTTAAAACACACAATTTATGTTATATACATTTTCTCGTGGAGTTGATCATTTATGAGATATTCCTTTTTCTTGGTTTCAGCTTTGAAAAACTTCTTTTCTCAAACAGGAATTTGTGAATTCCCGTCCATACAAACAAAGGAACATCAATCACATGAAATAAATAAAAGATAAGCTTATTAATAATAATTTGTTACAGAGATATAGAGAAAGTCATGTGAATGGAACACATCCGATTTTTCTCAGTAGTAATGCAATTTTGAATAAAGATGAACAGTATTTTGTTTTGAAATCTGAAAAACTACTGGTTTTATCTTCCACTTTGGTGGCAGTTTGTAAATTTATGCTACTGTGAAGAAATGTTGGCACTTTCTTCCAAAATTGCGACATTTGCTTAATGATCTTCTGAGCTTGGTACTGGCTTTTGGGAAGGACAGACATTCAGATTCGTTGAGCGTCTTTCATCTTACTAGTTATTCTAACTAAGAAGACATTTATTCAATCCATTAATAGATAAAGGCGGCCAGTTTCATTATTGAAGGAGCTCTTATACACAGTGTTATTCGTAGACCATTCTGGAGAAAACCAATTTCGAAAAAGTTTGGTTTTCATGTGTCTAATAGCCACAAGACATGACTGATGGACACATGATGGATATACATGAATTATCCCAGAAGAAAATTCAAAGGGAATGCAAATAATTCAGCTATACTGTCACATCTCTTAAGTTATTGGAACGCACGTCTGGTTCATTAGCTTAGCGAAAGCTAAGACCTTTTTTAAGGTCAAAAAACCTCCAATGCACCGTATATTACAGAAGAGAGACTATCTAATTGAAGTTAATGGCAAACTAAATGAAAAAATGAAAACAAACTCTGGCTTAAGGCCACACATTAGTGCGTTCCAGTTCATTTTTAATGAATACAATGACGAAATCCTTAAAAAGTGGACAAATATTTTAGTTAATTGAGGAATAAATCAGTAAGTATAGAACATATTGAGTGTATTACCATTTTCAGACGGTGGTTTTAATATTTGATACAGAAGAAACAATATGCAGTATCAGCTAAACGAAATATGTAAAAAATCAACATGAATAAATCTATAGAAAAAACAAAATTATGCATGATCATAAATTGCGATTGACGGCTGTATAATAGAAAAAAGTATAGCTCTTCCAATGTTTGGGGTGAAATTTAACAAACGTCCAAGAAAATGATGTAAACAAATATACAAGCGATTTGTGAAATAACTCATGAGAAATATAAAAATCAAAGCAGGGAGAAAATAAATCTAAGATTTTATTCAAATACAGCCACACCTGTCAGTCTGCATGGAAGTGAGGCGTGGACAAGCAAATAAAAACAGAAAAGTAAGGTCAAGCAACTCAGATGAGATACTTACCCTCAGTTAAATGTTGCACTAGAGAAGCACATATACTGGGTGCACAGCAGTCTAACTTAGACCTCATTGCTAAAAACATACACAAATAGACAAATACAAAGAATCGAAGAGAACCAACTACTAGACAAGTCTTCAACTACAAAGGTATAGGAAGACGATCAGGCGGAAGACCGTGGAAATAATGGACAATGCAAAAGCAGAACAAGGTCCTTGGCTAGAAGAAAGAAAAGAAAGATAAAAACTCTGATGTGTTCCATTCACATGACTTTCTCTACAACTCTGCAACAAATTATTGTTAAAAATTTTATTCTTCTATTTACGAGGTATATAACATTAATTGTGTTTTAACGTGCTCTACATTTTTTGTGTGGTAAGTTTTTGTCCATGTCTTATGGTTTTGCAGTTATGTAAATTCCGTGAAATTCATCCAAAATAAAGTAGTCTTCAGAGGCTATTCATAGGAAATTCGAGATAATCATATTATTTGTCAGATAAATATGTTTAATATACGATATTTTAATCAAAATCGCTAGAGCTATTTTTGGGAAAACAAAAATTTTCGAAAATAGTTCCATGTAAAGGGTAGTTGGGGATTTTCTTGAAAATTTTCATTGCACATCCTTGGAAGATACTAAACTTAAATACCAAGTTTGGTATTTTACCGAATTTTCATTTTTGACACGGACCTTTTTCTGAAAATGTTTTTTTGGATACAGGGGGCCATAAAACATATTATTTCCGGTGAAATCTCAGTATCTAATTTTTGGGTGGAGTGCAATACCTTCTCTATACACTATGTACATAGTACGTATAGTGAAAGTAAAAAGGCTTTCCTGGAAGGTATTATTCAAATGCATCCCATATCGTGTATAAATTTTGGAGGGGGGGGGGGAAATATCTATGACTAACACTATTCAAGTTAAAAAATTTAGTCACCTGCTGTTTCGCACTGCCTATAATGATATTAGCTTCATTTTTGTTCCTCGAGACAAAATTCATTATGAGGTAAGAATGTGCATGCATACCCTTAAGAATATTTATGGATTACAAAACATAGGCGTTTACGCTGTAGAATAAACTATCAAAATTGACGAAAGAACTCTAAAATTCATTTTATCCATGCATTAAAAGAAAACTCACCCTGATGAGTAATATAGTATCTCAAATGCAGTAACAGAATTCCGTAGCACCATCGTTTTACTGAATTGCCATAATATCATCTGTAAAACTAAGGAAGCGCAGATGAATTTTAAAAAGTTACTGATTTCAGAGTTATCTTTATACTCCATGTTGATTGATCACCCAGAAACTTAATCTTATGCCACTATAATTAACCTAAATAGAAACCAGCAGAACAGGAGCGCGCAACTGCTGCAACGAAAATGACGTATTATATTCCTAAACTCCAAAAGTTATCCTTTGCGATAAATCTCTTCACATTTAAAGTAATGCCGGCCGCCATATATGGTATCCAATTAATATGGCTCCACCTAACGGTAAACAACTTCAAGAAGCCAGAGAACGTCAAAGCGAGATTCTTAAAAGCAGCTCTCTCAATCTCAAAATTGGGCTGGTAGCGTGGTTACAGGTTCGAATACCGGGTGCGGGTGCTGGTTATTCGGAATGGTGTGGAATTTTGAATGCCCTAGCTCAGCATTTTTTTACTAGCGTGGAATCCCTTTCAGGATGTGGTACGATACAAGTTCGGCCTTTTTCCGCCGTTGAACACACACGCATTCCTCTGAAATTTCTCCTGTGAAACTATAATTTCGCGCCCGCGACTATTGTTACTCATTAATTTTGATGCCGTGACATCGTCTATACTCTGGTCAGATTACAATAACTATTTACCTCACAGCTAAAAGGCAGCCTGTGCGACTCCACCACGGACTCTAAATATCACATCTTGGCTGTGCGGAGGTTCTTCGCCAAGTGTCCCAAACAGTGTGGCCTGAACAGCAAATATTGTTTTTTCTCTCTTTATGTATCCCTCGAGCAGTTTGTTCTGAACCCCTTCGGTTCAATGCCCGACCCTCTAACGGTATCTTTCGGGGTCGTTTGCCAGCTCGTGACCACTCGGATACCTCTGCGTGTTTGAAATCTTTCTTCCCTTCCCATTTTTAGTGTACATTTATCCTTCCCTCCTTGGTATCATTTATATTATAAGCCATGAATTATCTTCCCCTTCTGAATAACTTTTTGCCCCGTGACAAGACATCTACTGTCTCAAAATCACGAGAAACAGCTATGCCTATAAATAGCGCGGGAACCCTTCTTCATCGAACGCATAAGACAGACTTTCGAATTACCGAAACGAAAGCATATAAAATCATCCTCGAAGAGAGACAGAGAAAAGCTGGCTAGATACCGGAAGAAGTAATGGAGACCGAAGATATGAAGACAGAAATCTGGAAGGAACCAAACATATACATATACACGATTCCCTGCTCATGTGCTTCACGGGAGGATCTGCCAGAACGAGCCATACCATGAATCCAAGAAGGAATGTATCCGCAAGAATTGCAACAAATTTTGCCCTTAGTACCATCTAACGAATTGTGAAAACAAGACTTCAATCACTAACCGTGTTAATGAAAGACTAGTGAAAATTTAAAAATTCAATTGTACACATTGTGTTCAATAAATAAATAATAATTATATTTTAAGGCTTCCTCAAATTTTGTGTAAATATTATATGGGTTGAGAAACTCAACGAGAACCGTCCCATTTCGATGACTACAGTTTATAAATAGTATGCCTATTTCGTTTCACTACCGCACAGGTATTTCCCCGTTATTACTGGAAATAAATATGATAAGCAATTCATAAGATTATTTCATTAAGCAATGAAAGTTTAACTTATGTCTTAGAAGGCGATTCTATAACATTGATGTTGCAGATTGAACTGTAGTTTTGACATGAAAATACATTGAAAAAAGTTGTCTCAGCGTTTTCTCCCATAGGACAGCTATTTGGCCAGGAAAAACATAACGTTAATAAACCGGTCTTATATTCAACGATCAGTTTGCTGGTACTCTGCCAGGCTTGACAATGGACTTTCCCACATCAGGATTGCAAGTGAAGAAACAATCGGCTGCAGTTACGTTTTAAACTTTTACCTTGCCTATCAAGTAGATATCCCCACAGTATTGCAGTTCACCCAAAATTTCGATAGCTATACTTCACCGGAAATGCATGTTTTGAGGATTCCTGAATAAAAAGCGTCATCTTTAGAAAAGGTTCCTGTTTGTGTCTGTGTTTATGTGCGACTATGTATAGCATAACTTAAAACGAAATCGGTTAAATACTAACCTTGGTTTTTAAATTTCGTACTCGTATCTTTCAGAAATGCGGCACCAAGATTTTCAGAATAATTCCCCATCCCAAACTAACTTATACATGGAAACATTTCCAGAACTTTTTATTTTCCCAAAATGGCCCCACCGAATTGATTCAAATATCGTATATTTAAGATATTTTGCTAACAAATAAAATGTATATATTGCATTTTCTTGGAATAACCTCTTCATTCTAGATGGTTTTGGTACAACCGTAAGAGCCAAAATACTTATTATAAAAAAATGGATCTCCTTACAAAACAACATTTGCTCTAGGTACATTTCTGAGATTTATTTTTTATTAGTTTCAATATTAAAGTACTAGAACGTTTCTTAAACGCGAATTTTTTACTCCTGTTCCTTTTGTTTTAATCCTGACTATGCAAAAACAACTAAATTTAATCACGTGGTAATCAGTTTTAAAAAGATTTTATTATAGTTTTAGTCTAGTGTATTCCGGCATTTTGTTGTACTTACAAGGAACTAAGTATTAGACAATATCTGCCAATTGCAAAGGTAGAGCCAGACTGAACAATTTGACGGGATTTGAACCACGAATCTCCTGGCTCTTCCTCTCCAACTTCTACATGTGGAAGAAACAATAAATTCACAATTTATTCTAATTTTTATCTGGATTAGCATGAAGCAGATAAGCTTTTGTAAGGGTAGTTTGTTACTGAATATTTAAAGGAAATCATGTGAATGGAATATCACGAATGTCGGTAATTCTAAGCTCCATGGACACCGGGCTCATTTGAGTGTTATTTCACCCAATTCATTCATCCATCTTCCGATAAGACCTACCACGTTAAAGGATCTAAAATTAAAAAAAGAAGTTTTATGGTGGTCTATGCAAGTGAATTTTGAATTATTAAAAAAAAGAATAAAATCAGAATGCTTGCAACGGAAATTAGATTGTTGAGGAAACAGAATGTGAACTGACAATTTACTTGTTACAGCGAAATGAAAAAGGATATGTTACAGGATATTCGGGATAAGAAAAAAAACATTGAATTTACCTAGTGATACTGCAAAAACTAAAGACGGTGATCTTCAATTTAATATTTCAACGTGTTAACCTATAAACAAACCTGACTCATAATAGTTTTCTTATCTAAAATTAAAGTATATTTGTCATATTTCAATTCTAAGTTAGGAAAGCAGAAGGATGTCATCGGACAAATAGCAGGTTTCAAATTTCAAACAAATATTCGGAGTAATTTATAATTTTTCTTCTGAAGCACAGAAAAAAGTATATAGTTCTTTAAGGATACCATGACTGAGGTTGTAAGAATTAATGCCAAAAGTTACATTATTAGTTTTTGTTTAAAAAAAAGTTCAGTTTTTGCTAATAAAATAGAATTACTCACCATGTTCCGCCATTTTAAAGTCCATGAAAAGGTTTTTAAGGGTAATTTGAGGATTCAAATTACTAACCTGTTGGATTTTATTGTTAGTCAAGCATTCAAAATTTTAATCGCTGTTTTCTCATTAGTGATGCTAAGGTCGGCTGATAAGTCCAGGGCCTCTCAATGAAAATAGCATTTATTATTTTTTTTTTTTTTGCTTTATTTCTCAACATAATCTCCAGGTCATATTGGTGTTCTAATTGAATTAAACCATCTCATCACTGACCTCGTTGCTGTGAAATCTTCGTCCTCCAAGAATATTTTTGAAGTTTGGGAACAGATAGTAATCACTGGATGCTAGATCTGGTGAATTGGGTGAATTTTCAAGCAATTCCAACTTCAATTCGCACATTTTTCCCAATGCAATAACTGAACAATGGAACGGAGCATTATCGTGAAGAAACAAGATTTTTTTTTGCCAAATGAAGTCCTTTTTCTTTTCACCTCTTCACTCAAACTTTGCAGTAAGCTTGCGTAGTAGTCACCAGTGATACTTTTACCCTCTTCCAAACAATCAATAAAAGTAATTTCCTGTGCATCCCAGAAAACACTCCCCATAACCTTGTTAGCTGACAAAATTGCCGTTTTTGGAGTTGGTTCACCTGGCACAATCCACTGTTTTAAATGTGATTTACTTTCTTGAGTGTAGTGATGTATCCATGTTTCATCATTGGTAACAAGCCGTCTCAAAAATTCACTGGAATTTTTACGTTAGAGCTCTATATTCCTAAGAGAGCTCAGGTGTCAACAAATGTGGCCCCCATCTTGCACAGACTTTTTGAAATCCCAAAACATTACTTAAAATATTCTTTTGATATGTCTACAGCCTCTGCTATCCTAAAAAACTTTAATCTGCGGTCTTCCAATACTAAACAATGACTTTTATCAATGATATCTGGAGTTGTCACTTCTACAGCGCGTCCAGAGAGAGAGGCTCATCATTAGTGCTCGTACGTCCAATTTTAAACTCTACAATCCACCTTTCAATCATTGAATATGAAGAGGCAGAGTCATTCAACGTACTGTCCATTTCCTTCTTGATTTATGTAGGAGTTAAGCATTTCAAAAGCAAGTATTTAATCAGTACTCGTTTTTCCAAATTCTCCATTTTTGTGAAAACTCCAAAGATATCTTGTTTAAAATGCAGTCATTCGGAAACTAAACAAGCCATTTACCTGTAATTATGGACTCAAGCAGGTCTAGAATTAAACTTTACGATGCTACTGTCTAACTGGCCTAGTGGCGCCACATCTGTTTGAGGCCCAGGACTAATCAGCCGACCCTTGTATTTTCACCATTTTTTCTAAGAAATTCTTCAATACAGATGCTATGATAGACTGTGGACGAACGTAGACACACACAATCATAGCACTTACGATACACGGCTTCCACCATTTAATATATACAAAGAAAAATACCATCAAGCTCAAGAACAATGTGTTTGCAAACTATGTACTCTAAATGAACTTCTAAATAAAGTAAATATTCAACACTTTTAATTTGTATTTTGTATGTTCATTCGAGCGCACTTTGATTTAAATAAATAAGAAAACAACAAATGTATACATAAAGTTTAAACTATTCCATAAAAATTGATGAAATGTTGCCTATAGAAAATGTGCTTTATAATGCATATGTGGTATAAATTTCAGAAATCTAGCATAATTAGTTTAGAATTTCAAAATTTCATTCATAGGTATTCTTAAGAGGATTTGGTATATGAAGTCTCTTAAGCCTACATTATAAATAATTCGGTACTAAAAGTGTATTTTAAGACACTCTGTCCTGATTTAAGTATAGATTAATATTTATCCAATTTATTAGCTTTATGCAACAATTACCGTGTCGTTGATAAAACTAAAATCCACTTCAGTTTATTTAAACGGAAAAACACTACAAAATTTTCCGTCTAAATGCTCTGGATTCCGGAAATGTAATCAATTTCTGGTTTTTTCCATGTTCAGAGATGCTATTTCGTGTTTATTAAACCGTTGTCCGTGCCAATCATATGCATTTAGTTTTTATTTCAATGCTTTTGGCAACCTATTTTACAGTAGTGTTGACAAGGATATTCACTATGTTCAACATACCACAGTTAATTAGGTATGCAGCGAGTTTAAAAGATGCGCTTTTATCGACATAGTTTATTTTTTAGCTATGAGGCAACGGTTCTGTGCTGTGAAAATGTATCGACGGTTTAAGAGGAAACTGTTTTTTTTAGAAGCGTGTAGGTCATTTGTTTTTATTTTTTGGACCGAGTTTTTAAATGAGGTACTGATATGAAGCATTATTCTCAAAGACCTGCACTAATAAACAACATTATCTCATTTATTATCAGCATTCTCTAAGAAATTAGTATACCGTTTAAATTTATAATAATTTCAGGAAATTATTAAGTTTGTATATTGAATTTCTTCTTAAATGAAGTGCTTACTTTGCTACACCGGAAACGTTGTACAAGTGAAATATGTAAAGAACGTTTACGAGGTAGGATTTCCTTAATAATTTATTTTTATCATATTTATTTAACAACGGTTTAACTATTTTGTAATTAAGCAGCGAATTTATTCATAATACTCCATCTGTATATAGTATACAGTGGCCTTCATGGTCTTTTTCCGAGTATCCGTATTACTTTCGCTTCACGTCTGGCTGCTTTTTCACCATCTGCACTCAGAGGTTTCAGCCAGTTTTCAAGATATCATGCCTTATACACCACAATACCTTGCACCGGGTTAAGCAGATGGCGCTGGGGTGCCAACCGGTTTAGCTCCTTCCACTATCTGTGGATAGATGGCGGCGTAGTCAATTGCCATTTGTGTTCAGTTACTCTATTTGTTTTAGAATGAAGGTGGAAGACGTAATATTAAATATCCAATTCGGTATTTTAATTTTTATTTCTTCATAATGCTAAACAATTTGTCATACATTATTTTGAGTTGCTAGTTTATTCCATAGTCCACCATGCGTTTTGACACCATGGTTATTTATGCATATTGGAGCATAATTGATTCATTTTTCTTTAATTTCCTAAAACTTTTTCTCTTACTCTCCCCATATGTTTTCCTAGCCTTTTTATATCCCCCTCCTTTTGTGTTTTCATTATCCTAACTGATGGTACTTCTTTGTTAACGTTCTTAATTTATTTTTATTTTCTAATATTTATTACTTTATCCATACGCACTATGTACATAGTGTATAGAGAAAGTATTGCTCTCCACCCAAAAATTCCATACCAGGTTTTCACCGGAAATATATGTTTTAGGGTCCCCAATATCCCAAAAAAAGCATTTACACAAAAAGGTCCGCGCGTGTGTGTGTGTGTGTGTGTGTGTGTCCGTGTGCCTGTGAACACGATAACTCAAAAACGAAAAGTCGATAAAATACCAAACTTGGTACTTAAGTTTAGTATCTTCCAGGGATGCGACACGAAGATTTTGAGAAAAATCCCCCCACCCCCAACTACCCTTTACATGGAACTTTTTTCGAAAATTTTGATTTTCTGAAAAATGGCTCTAACGATTTTGATTAAAATTTCGTATATTAAACATATTTACCTGACAAATAAAATGATTATCTCGAATTTTCTGGGAATAGCCTCTGAAGAGTAGTTTATTCTGGATGAATTTTACTAAATTTTGAATAACTGCTAAACCGTAAGAGATGGACAAAAACTTACTACACAAAAAATGTAGAGCACATTAAAACACACAATTTATGTTGTATACATTTTTTTCGTGGAGTTGGTCGTTTTTTAGACATTCCTTATTTTTGGTTTCTGCTATGAAAAACATACTTTTCTCATACAGGAACTTGTCAACTCCTATCCATATAAACAAAGGAACTTCATTGACATAGCAACCAGCTTTTGACTATCACTTTAACCTACAGTTGTCCTTTATTTCGCTTCTACTTACAAGGAAGCGAGTAATAAGACTATTTCTGCTATTTTTTTTCTGATTAGCATAAAGTAAATAGAAGTATAAGCTTTTTAAGAATTATTTGTTGCAGGGATATGGAGAAAGTCATGTGAATGGTACATATCAGATTTTTACCTTGGCGAATGAGGAAAAGACAAGAAAAGCTCAGCCAGATTGGTAGTCCACAGGACTTCAACCCAGGACTTCCTGAATACTGCCCCCTGAGTCAACCTTCTGGGTTAATTGACTTATTTTCGATTAACTGAAATCTATTTTATTGTAAAATAAACATTTCAGAACAATGCAATAACATTAAATTCAACACTCACGAAGACTGCGGGTTCGAATCTCGGTTAGGATGAGTTTCCAGGATACGAATTTTTTACGGTCAGCAAATGTCGAGTAATTCTTAGCCGTGTGTATCTCAGGACCATTTGAAATAATTTCACCCATTTCATACATCGTCTGCAAAAGCCAAAAGCACACAAATTGCAATATTTTATGTTTCTTGTACAGTCATACTTTTCACACAGTGACACAGTCACTCTCGGGTTGGTGTTCTGCTGTTTACTTTTTGTACTGCTTACCTATAATAAGTAGAGAGAGTTTTGTATTCCATTCAAAAAAGGATATCCAGATTTCACCGGAAATCACGTTTTGAGACTTCCTGAATTCCTAAATCTTATATGTTTCAGAAGTGACCTTTTCTATCTATTCCGGAACAAACTATTCCTACAATAGCTTATTATTCTGTTCCAATGAATTCAAAATAAACATTTATACAACTAGGTACAAGAGGAATAAGGGAATGCACTAGGCTAAAGAGAGAGTCATATCTTTTAAAAATCTAATGTTTTCCATTCACATGACTTTCTCCACAACTCTGCAACAAATTATTGTTAAAAAGCTTATGCCTATATTTACTTTATGCTAATCAAGAAAAAATTAACAGAAATAGTATTATTACTTACTTCCTTCTAAGTAGTAGCGAAATAAGGTGTTACCATAGTTTAAAGTGACAGTCAAAAGCTGGTTACTCTGTAACTGAAATTCCTTTGATTGTATGGATAGATGTTGACAAAGTCCAGTGTAAGAAAAGTATAAGTTCTTTTAAAGCTGAAACCAAAAACAAGGAATATCTCAAAAACGATCAACTCTACGCAAAAAAATATGTATAGCATAAATCGTCTTTGAAGTGCTCTACATTTTTTGTGTGGTAAGTTTTTCTCCATCTCTTACGGTTTAACAGTAATGCAAAATTCCCTAAAATTCCTCCAGAATAAAGTGGTCTTCAGAGGCTATTCCCAGAATATTCAAGATATACATTTTATTTATACAATATATACGATATTTTACTCAAATTAGTTAGAGCCATTTTTGAGAAAATCAAAATTTTGTAAAAATTTCCACGTAAAGGATAGTTTGGGGTGGGAGAATTTTTATCAAAATCTTCATGTCGCATTCCTGGAAGATACTAAACTTAAATACCAAATTTGGTATTTTACCGACTTTTCGTTTTTGAGTTATCTTGTTCACGGACACACACACACATACACACGCACCTTTTTGTAAAAAATGTATCTTTTGTAATACAGGGAGCCCTAAAACATATATATCCGGTGAAATCCCGGTATCGAATTTATTTGTTGGAGTGCAATATATACATAGTGCGTATAGAGAAAGTAAAAACTGGTTGCTAAATAATGCTATTGAAAATACGTTTTCTTTCCATGATCAATTGTAATAAAAAGAAAAAAATTAAATAACCATTTTCTGTTTTAAAACATTTTAAGTATTGGAACATTTACACCGATAACGAGGAATATCTTCGAAAAATGTAGGTGAAATAAATTTTGTGCTGTAACAATATCAATTTTTTTCTAAAATAAGACTCTGTCTCTCTCTCTTATGATTTACTGGTTTTGCAAAACCATCCAGAAAGAAGTAGATTTCAAAGGTTGTTTCCAGAATATGCCTGATATTCATTTCATTTTTCCATAAAAACATCTTTACTATATTGTATTTAATCAAAATCCTTAGAGCATTTTTGAGAAAATCAAACACCTCGAAAAAAGTATTCCATGAAAAGGCTGGTTTGTAGAGTGTTTTTTGAAAATATTCTTGTCGTATGATGCTGAACTTAAATATCAAGCTTGGTATTTGACGGACTTTTTATTGTTGAGTTATACCATTCACAAACACTCACCTTTTTAAAAATGCTTCTTTTTAATTTAGGGTTCCTCAAAGCATATGAAATATCGCTTTATTTGTTGGATTGCAATACCTTTTGTACCTATTATATGGGTGGCAAAGACAGTAAAAAATTGAAACTATTTTATACAAATATCCGTCTGAATTTGTGTGTGTGCGTGTGTGTGCGTGTGTGTGTGTGTGTGTGTGTGTGTGTGAGAGAGAGAGAGAGAGAGCAGAACTCAAACTCAACAATTCGGTTAGTTACCAAAGCAGGGTTTAAGTTCAGGTTGTTCCAAAGATGCGAAAAGAAGATTTTTGAGAAAATCTACTGCTAATGTACGCGCTACATGGAATATTTCTTTAAATGCTTAAATTTATCAAAATGTTTCTAAAATTGTTAAAAATATAATATATTGAGGATATTGAAATGACAAACTAATGATTATCTTGAATTTTCTTGGATTAATTGTTAAAGTGCCTTCCATTTGAAAGAGATGTTTTATATTTTTGTATCACTAATAAAAGTTAACGTTGGACGAAAACGAGTACGAAAAAATAAATATGGATCTAGTAAAACCCCAGAATTTATTTGAAATTTCTAATACAGCTCTTAATAATAGTTTAAATTACTAAATAATATATCTTTGCTTTAAATACTTTCGTTATTTGGTTGCTTCTCGTGATTGCGTGATAAAGATATGGAATTTTAAGGCTAATAAATAGCGCCTAATTTTAACAGTTTGCTTTAAATATTACCCTTGTTTCTATAGTCATTTACTGAACGTTTATCTAAATTAAATTAACTTAGAGAAAATAAGCTTTTTAATCATTGTTTTCTACGTTCCGTCGTTTATTAGAGGGTATAACGTCATGTATAACATCAGGGTATAAGATCAAATATTTTCCTTGCTGGGAAGTCCGTAAAGATTACTTTATGGCTATCTGAAGACAATACTGCCACCATCACTTCCTTATTTCAAAAAACATTTCTTCCCACCAAGCCAAGTTTCGAGTCAGGGAACTGAAAGAAATTATTTGTGGCTAAGTCTGTGAATAGGGTTGATGAGGAAATTTAGGTATTTTCGCCATTGTTATCGCTGATGTGTGGTACGGTGCATTATCCTGATAAAAGAGTACATTTTTGCGTGCAATGAAAGTTTCAAACGATCCAACAATGGGCCATAATAACGTCCAGTTTTTCCAATTAATCAACAGTATCATCACCTTACCAACTAATAAAATGATATTTGCTTTCCTCGGTGTACTTTCACCAGCTTTTAGTCATTGTTTTGACTTCCGTTTTGACTGTGCTGTATAATGATGAGTCCAGATTTAGTTAACAGGCATCGATAGGCGCAAAACGTCTTGCAATATGCTATTAACCAACGCAAGACATTAGGTTGAAATGCTGCTGCGGATGCGATTTTGGTCGATTGTGAGCAATTGCGGCACTCACCTCGCACACAGTTTATCAATAGACAATTCTCCGTGTAGGATATTATACGTGAGCTCAGTTGAGCTGCCTACAGTCTCAGCAATGTCGCGAATTTTTATTTGGCGGTCATGCATTGCCATTAAATAGATTTTATCAATGGTTCCATGCAATGTTCTCCGTCTTCGGTACTTTTCTGACCATGTTTGAATTCACTAACCCAAAAATAAATAACAATTAATGATTATGCAGAGTCCACATGAACTTCATCCAATTCTGGTTTGATTTGTATGGCTGTCCAAACTTCTAAAACAATCTTTAATAACAGTATGAAACTTGGTTTTCGCAATTAACATATTGACCAATTCAGATGACTGTCAACAATGAAGTAGTACGCCTTATATTATTGAAAGTTTTATAAAATCCTTTGAATAACCAAGCTTACCAACCACGAAAACCAACAAAAATGTTCCATTCTTTAATGGACATTTACCACACCTATCAAATCATCCTCGTAACGTTGGCAAGAAAATTTCTACGCAGTGTGTCGCTCTTAGACAACCAGTTTGGAATACATTTCTGAGGAAATAAGTAGAGCTGTAGAAGTGTTGTCTTAAGGAAATTTTTACAGCCCGTATTAACTGTCACCATCTAATGATTAATGTGCATAAATGCAGCCACTTCAATATGGCACTTCATTGTGGGATAGCCATGTCTCTACTGATACTTCGTTTAAAATTCAGAAGAAAACTGTCAGAAGTATGAGAGTCATCCGGAAAGTAACAGACGATTTGGCATAACTAAATGATATCGAAGGGTATCAACACAAAACTTTATTTACAAAGTTACAGAGTCTTATTCTATTTTTCAACGTAATCGTCATTTCTATCAAGGTATTTGTTGTCAAATGGTACCGGTTTTTCAATGCTGATTGTTATAGTCTTCCACCGCTAAAGATATGAGCCACTATCCCTTTGAGGTATTCATCGATTGCGAAATCATTTCTATCCAAAAAGGTATGTACGGTGTCCAAAGTGAAACAACGGTTTCTCTTAATTTCTTGTATCAACATTTGCTTTCAACTCCTGTATAACGATTGATGATTGATTTCGTTCACACCGATTCATCCTTGATTACTTATGAAGTATACACCATATCCTTACTGAAGACTCGTTCGTGGTATTATAACTATGCACTCGTATTATTTGCTTATAAAATTCGATTGGCCGAACATTTTCGCATTAAAAACAAACAAAAAAAAAAACCAACAACAAAACGAATATTTTCTTTGGCAGTAGAAAAGTATAAAATCGGCATTGAAAAACCGGTTCCACGTGAGAATAAATGCCTTGATAGCAATGAAGATTACGTTGAAAAATAAAGTAAGGTATTTAAGTTTGTAAATAAATTTTTGTGATAACATTCATTATTATTTAGTCACTGTCACTTTCTGGATAGTTCTCGTATAAGTAAGATCAAACGTGAACATTGTAAACCTTTATACAACTCCCCGCCGATACTTTGCCTTCCACATATATTCACAGTGTTTACAGGTTAAAAAAAGACAACATTAATAATTTTCATCTATTTCTTACTATCACAAATATGACGCCGGAAATGTTAATGATTAGAAAATAATTTTTGTAATTTTGCGACGGCCCAAAATATTTTGAACTTCATTTCTCCAAAGTTGTATAACCCAAAGACTTTAGCTAGCTGAAATTTATTCAAAGCACTCATTAATCCCAAGTTACTCAACCTTAGCAAAGATAATGAAAATATATACTGCATTATTCTGTCTACTTTTAAGCAATTTGCTCTATATTTTTTTTGTAACATCAGCAATACAACATAAATAAATATGAATTTAACCTCTAAAAATGTATTACAACTGAAATGTCTTAGAAAGGTATTTATAGAACAAAAGCCAGGAAACTAAGCGTTTACTTCTGGTTAAATATAAGAGGATTACAGCAAAATAAAGTGCTTGTCATATTATTAAAACGATGATTCCTATGCAGTGGCTTTAAAATTCCATGCTTCCTGTATGTACATTTTAAGAAACAAATAGCAACAAACTATTTGTAAAAACTTTATTTGAAAATAAAATCAACGTAGAGAATACATTGAAAATAATAAACGCTGTAAATGTTGACAGTAAACTATGCTTAATTACTAATTTACTATTTTTGTGTAGAAATGTTGTCTACCTCTTACGGTTTAACATTAATTTTCTATGAAAGTATCTTAAATGTGTGGTGTTTTAACCAAAATCATTATAGGCAATTTTGAGAAAATATATTATATCGAAAATGTTCCTTGTAAAATTTAGTTTGGGGAAGGGATATTGTTTTGAAGATACCTTGTTTAACAACTTTGAACATAAATAATACATTCGGAATTTAATCGACTTCATTGTTGAGTTTTACTATTTGTAGTTAAGACACCGGACTATTTCCTATTGGATTCCGTTATCCTCAAAAGTGTATTCCCAATAAAATCCCGGTATCAAATATTGGGTAGCATATAACAGTTCCTAACTTAATATGAGTAAAGAGTAGAAAAAGCAAGACAGAAACTGTATAACTGAGCATTTTGAGGCATGTCACCAATTTGGCTCCGCATTGGTTTTACTAGATGCATATTCTGGTCATCAACGACAGCTGAAACACTTACACTCTTGCAGGACTTTATCAAAACTATACAAGTTTAAATAATGTGCTAAATTTGAAATATATCATTTATTTTCTATCTCTTTGACTATTGGATCACATATGTTTATTTGTAGCTAATAAAAGAAGTTTAAACAACTATGTAGTAAAGAAACATTACAAAATACAATTGTGTATTAATGAAGACAAGTTAATTAATTAAAGGAGATAAATATTGTTTGCACCTCGTAAATATAAAAATATTCACTGTCGCAGGATTTTGTTGAAATGTGATATTTTGCGATGATCCTAGGCAGACCATGAAAAATCGGCGTATAGTGAACTATATTCATTTTTAATATACTAAGGTTACACCACTTAAACTACCATGAAGTCAATCTACGCATTATTTCTGCACTTTTAATCGCCGTAGTATCCTTTACAAAAACTTAAGAATATCTTAAGTCTATTTTTGGCCTTCAAGATACAAGAACACATGCGATTTCCGTTAAAATATAGCACAAGTTCTTCATCTTGCTTTTGTTTATTACAACAGTTTTCATTGTTTCACTGTCTATTGTACATCAAATCATTTTTAGTTGGCGTTGATATAGGAAAATTCATAATTCCAATGTTTGAATACAATTTACTAGGTTTAGTTTGACCAAAGCATGCGAGCGAAGCGAGATATATGTTAGGTCTGTGTGTCAGTACACAGATTTCCGGGTAATATTTAGTAATTTCTACTGGTTTCTTTTGTAGTGACATTTTATACGTTGGCAGCATCCCCATTTCATTGCTTTTGGCCTGAAATCAGTTGCTTTTATATCTTCCCCATTAGCAAATTTTCGTAAAATTTTCTATTTAATAAAAGAGTTTTTTCGGGACATTATCTTGGCTCCGCAGTAGATAATAACTTCTTAAATGCATTATATTTTATGGTGACACTACTGTATATCTTTACCTTACATCCTCTACATCATCTTATAGGTCTGTAAAAGCTGGCCGATAATTAAGATACATTAGAATTGGTTAGGCCAACTTAGATTTGCATTATGCCTAACAAACTGCATCATTGCAAGAAGTACCGCCGGCATGTTGCGATAGGTTCATGTTCGTGAACTGGTGCCATTTAGTGATAGGTTAGGTTAGGTTACTGTTCTATGCCTAACAAACTGTGTTATTTATTAAAGAACCACTATAGAACGTTTACTTTGGAATGTTTTCAGCATGCCTCAGCATTACACATTGTCTAGGATCTTCGCGGAATGGCTGATTTCCGCTAAAGCCCACGACGTTTACAAATCCATGAATTTTGAACGTACATTGTACTGTCGTTGAATAATCTCGAGATGCTCGAAAGAAGTGCTCAAAAGCCTTAAGATTTAATTGTGAGCAGTGGCCTAAAATAAACAAAATGTTAAGGATACAAGCATGTCCACAAATAGGTTGTCAAAGAAATTAATTGGTAGTTTAAGAAAGGAGTTTATTTCAGACAGATGCTACTCTTAGATTGAGATTCAGTATTTTCAAGACAATCTTCTTCATAGATATGCAGCGAGTAGTTTATTTGAGGATGAGTTGCGCATTTATTGATACTAATTCATGAATTAAAAGAACATGCATAAATAATAACTGTTGCTATTATATACATTAACAAAATGCTTCAAACTTCTGTTTAAAATAAAAAATTGGGTAGAGGTTTAATGACAATAAAAGGAAATCAAAAAGAAGATGATCTTAAAATAAGAAAACAAAATAAAACGCAAGGCTATACAAGAAGTTCTTCTAGCCATTTATTTGATATTAAGAAAGTGAAATAATAGAATGTGTACTTTCTGAGGTAAAGAAAGTTGGTTTAATATAATCATGGCTTTGGTAAGCTCATTCGAAATACACCTAGGTCTACATGAAACTTAATAAATATCTTAATCAATTTCAATGCCTTAATAAATATATAGGTCTACAAAGGCAAAGTTTCCTGCGAAATCGGCGATTTTAAGTACTCTGTGCTTAGATTTAGGTATTATGAATAAGGTTGAACTTACGTAAACCTGTGATGGTGGATTAAATGCGTTTAAATTTATCACTCCGGAATGTTTTTGTTACATTTAAAAGGCTATTTTAATTTTTAATATACAAAAAAGATTATAGCACTTCTACAGTTCAGTGTTCCAGCACCCACACCAGTTTTTCTTTTATTATTTCTATTCCTTATCAGCTGCACAGCTAATTTAAACATTATCAAATATTAATATGTATTGCATATGCAATTAATAGAATAATTTACATACAATACAAATTTCCAACAATATATGATTTAAAATCACGAAGAAATAAATTTAGAAAATAGTCAAAGAAGGACATTAATGAAAAAGATCAATAAAAACGATGACAATTTCTAAATTTAAATGTTTTCTCCACAAACTCAAAATACATTTATATCGCAATTAGTATATCAAATACTCTAATAATGTTGTAAACACTACACATGGAAAAATTTGAAAAGTCGACACAATTTTTAAAAGGTTTTAAGTGTAATAAAATAAATAATCTAGGAAAACGACATAATTTGTAAACTATCATACGTTTGACATTTCTATGCACTATTTTTTTTCTACATTAATTTCGTTGGTGCAATGTTTTGGCCTTCATCTAACTGAACTTTTTCTAACAGCTAACGGTCTTTTTTGGGTAAACTAAACAACATATAATTGTGAAATTTTAAATCTGGATATCAACGTACATGCTGGCGATAGAGTAAGTTTTATATTAATCTGCTAATTACATTCAGAAATATCCTGACTTTTTGGGTAAGAAACACTTCCCATTTCCCTTAAGTTTCTATAAACTTTTGACTATCAGTAGAAGTATATTCACTATAGAAGTAGTAGTAGCAGTAATAATAATAATAATAACAATAATAATAACAATCACCACCACCTTGGGATAACGTTGTACTTGTCTTCAAGATGACGTAGTGAAATAGATGAGAGTAAAAGGAACAGCTAGCATCTCATTTTACACCCTTACAATTTTACAAATGTTCATTATAGTATTATAGTATTTATATAAAAGGCTATTCGTGCTGTTGTTGACGATATACCTTTGCCAAGAAACGATTTCAAATGAAACAATAAATGCTAGTAACAAGCAACATTCGGAAATAACATTTAAATGTGTAGCTTTACGAGCTCTTTTGATAGAAACTAAAAAAGATGAATAACAAACGCTCAAGCACGTCCGTCATATGACGAATTTTGGAAAATACCATGTAACACGGAATAATAAAAATCTGCTAAAGCTACGGAAAATTGAACAAATGGTGAATTATAACGAGAAAAGTGTACAACGTCAATCTGCAGTAAAATTACTTCAAAAGAGCTCACTGAAAATTCAATATGTTAACATTAATATCTCAAATATTCACTATTTTATTCAAAATCGCTAGAACAAGTTTTCAGAAAATGTAATATAACGAAAATATTTAAAGTGTACTTAGGGGTTACATAATTTACTTGATCATTTTCCGCTGCGATGCTTAAACACAGCCAGACTCTTCACGAAATTGGGAATCAATCCAACGTTTTCCTTTTTGAATCAACTTGTTCTCACCTTTTTATAAAAACGCTTGACCTGGGTTCTAGGGATTTTAAAACATTTAGAGAAATTACCAAGAAAATATAATGAATTTAAATATAGTAAAATGAGGAAATTAAAATCGGCGTTTTTTTAAGAAAAAATTGTAACCAAATATTTAAATGTTATATAATTATGTATGATAAATACTTTATTTCACTTGTGTAGTCTCCTTTAACTGCTATGGCCATATCAGCGTTTTATAACTTGTGATACAGCTCTATATTAACTGACCACTCGACCACGGAGGCAGTCTGCTCAAAACTTGAAAGTGTCCACAATTGCAGTTTATACATTAAATAGATGTTCTTTTAGTCACAATGATTGGTCAAGATATTAATTGCCATCCAAGAAGTGACAGACGATTTGGCATAACAAAAAAATAACGAAATATATCAACAATAACTTTATTTACAAAGTTACAGTACCTTACTCTATTTGTCAACGCGATCTCCATTCTTTCAAGATATTTACTGTCACGTGGTACCAGTTTTTCAATGCCAATGTTATACTTTCTACCGCCAATCGAGTTTTATAGACGAATAAGCAAGTATGTTGTGGTAATGCAATCAGCGAGTCTTCAGTGAGGAAATGGCGAACAGTTTACGAATAATCAAGAAAGATCAATGTGCCCGACAAAGACCAGAGGGGAAGTTCATCAATCGTTATGGAGGAGTTGGGAGCAAATGTTGGTGAAAAAATTCAGAAAAACCGGTATTTCACTTTGGTCATTCATATATGACTTTCTGGGCGGAAAAGATCTTGCAACGGATAAAAGCCTCAACATCTTGGCTCAGATCTTTAGCGGTGGAAGAGTATAATATAAGACATAGAAACATCGGTATCACGTGACAATAAATACCTTTATAGTAATAGCGATTCCTTGAGAAATAGAGTAATGTACTGTAACCTTGTAAATAAAGTTTTGTGCTCATATCTTTCCTTATTATTTAGTTATGCCAAAATGTTCGTTACTTTCTGCATCGCCCTCTCCATCTCTTAAAATGAATACGTGAATATTTAAATATTTATTCGACCCTCTATTACTGAACAGGTTTGAACATCCTTAAGATCGATGATCAAGCCGGTAGCTTGAATTAAACTCTTTGCACTACACACCTCCAAATTCTCTTTGTAACATCATAGGAAAATCTTAGCTTTCAGGCAAATAAATCTCTTGGTATTAGATACCAAATGTAGTTCAGTTGCCATTCTATTGTAAAATGTGTTAATGTGTTTGAAATTGTAATGTTTAAAACAATTGTTCTTTCTCTAATACGTATATATTAGATACAGAAAGTATTATATTCCACCCAAATATACAATATCGAGACTTCACTCGAAATACCCTGAACCCAAATTAAGCAGTTTTAGAATAATATCCGCTTATGTCGTTGTATCCGTATATCTGTCCACAGCATAACTCAAAAGCAAAAAGTCCGTTAAATGTTAAACTTAGTATGTTTTTCATTCTACAGATTAGGCCCTATTGTATATGATGTATATTAGGTTTATAGTTTTGTAATGTAAAAATAATTACAGTAATATCAATATATAGGTACATTTTACATCTTTTGGTAGATGTGGTGAAGAAATTACTTAAACATCTTCTATAAAAATGTTATAAAATCTGTATTGCAATTATTTAAATGAACTTTTAAGCAATATCTTCTATACATGAAACAAGTAAAATTGAAAGGTAATGCTCTACTGTTTCTCCCTTTCCACAAGAGCAGTTTAAATCTTTTTTTTTTATTATTAATATGAAACCGTCTGAAGTATGTCCCAAATTTGCCGTGACCTCAAACAAATTGTGTAAGTATAAAGCAGGTAAGAAGAATTTGCATTTTAGGAATTTTACAGATTGTGTATTTCAGGGAAAAACATGTTTCTTGCAACTGAACCATTGTTGCTATTTATCCACTGTGAAATCCATGTATTTATTGTCTGCATTTTGTACTTCATTTGTCTGCATTTTGTTTCTGATGTTGCACATTTGTTGTAGGCATAATTGTTACTGCTGGAAGCTGCTTCTTTTGCTTGAATACCAATATGTCCTCGTACCCATTCGATGCAGATATGTTTATCATAAGCTACGAGTTTGTATTTTAATTTCTATGGCTATTAGATGTAAATTATGATTATCCTTAATTGATAGAAAATCAGCTTGGGAATCTGAGTGTATGTAACAATTTTTCTTTTGATGTATACACCAACTGACTGCTTGTTGAATGACAAAGAGTTTTGCTTGAAAGATAGTGCAGGTGGAAGCAAGTTTACTTTGAAAATCTCCTTGCCTGTTGAGTAGACAACAAAAGTACATCCAACAATATCTCCGTTTTCTCTCTGAGTACGAGAGCCGTTCGTGTAGAAGTGAAATTCGCCGTTAAGATTTCACTTGCCCTTATTAACTAAAGATCTGTAATCCTGCTGCTAAGAAGTGCATTTTCTTTTTAACCAGAAAGTTTTATTCAAATGGAATGCAATATCTTCTCTATACACTATGTACATAGTACACATCAGATTTTAAAAATATTTTTTCCTTTTTTTGTTGTATATTTTCTTATAATATTTCGTAGTTTTAACACTAGAAATAATTTTAAAAATGTAAATTCCGCCGTGTGAATGTTCCCCATTTTTGTTTTTATAACTTCCTTTAGCATTGAAAGAAAGACAAAAGGTCTGATATAATGAACCACTCACGCAATATGCCTGCAGGTTTGTTGAGAGGTTTCACCCGTAAGTTGATCCTGCTATGCCGGCGAACACGAGCTCGAGTGCCGAGAGAGTAATTGGCGACCATCCGAAGCAAGAGATGAATAAGACCACTGGACAGAACGAGCGCTATTTTTATCCGCATAATAAGGAAATATTCGTTGTCATATAGCGATTATATAGGCAAAAAGATTTGTATATTGTTTTTATTTTCTCTACGTAGCACACAGTTTAGATACAGAAGATGTGGCAATCCACCCAAATATTCCATACCGATATTTCACCGGAAATACACGTTTTAGGGTACCCGTAAACAATTAGAAAAATATCCGTGTGTGTGCCCGTGTGTGCCTATGTCTATAAACACAATAACTCAAAAACGAAAAGTCGGTAAAATACTAAACTTCCTATCTAAGTTTAGCATCTACCTAGGATGCGACACGAAGTTTTACAAGAAAATTTACCCTTTACATGGAAAATGTTTCGAACATATAGATTTTCTCAAAAATATCTCTAAAATCTTTAACTTAAACCACCGTGTATGAAGATATTTACTTGGCAAATAAAATGCATAGCTTGAATTTCTATCTCGATTAGCATAAAAAATAGAATAACAATAATGTTTTAAAGATGTAAAGGAAGTAAAGAATGGGGCACATTTTTAGAATTGCCTTTATTCAACTAAGGCACACAGGTTTTTGTATGTTACTGAGCATATTGAATGCATCTGTATAGAATTTGCTTGAATATTAAGAAAATCGTACCAAATGAAAATGGGAAAGATTCACACGGTGGAATTACGATTTTAAAAATTACTTCTAAGGTTAAAACTATGAAATATTATTAGAAGCAAAAATACAAAAAAGGAAAAATATGTTTAAAAACTGATGCGTCACATGCACCATTCTCAAAAAAAAAAAAAAAAAAAAAAAGAACTATTTCTAGAGTATATAATTCTTCTATGTGCTTCATCTTGCTCGAGGTAAAAATTTATAGAAATTGTGTTTTACATAATTCTTTGTAGGTGCAATGATAATAGAGGACGTAATTGGCTTAAATTATAGTAAACTAACTAAAGAGTGCTCTGTAATTACTTTAAAATTATGTTCGCCTTGCATGACCACCAGAAACAAAAGCGAATAAAGATTTTCAATTTGAATTAAATATTAAGCATTTGTAAATTAAGAACAATAGAATAGAATAGCTAGGAAATTAGGAAAAAATATTTTGTTATAAATTGTCTGCTTTAACCAGATCTACATTTGTTGGCGTATTAACATTTTGTCTTTCTCTTATGGTTTGCCAGTTAAGCAAAAGTCATCCAGAATGAAGAGGACTTCAGAGAATATTCCCAGAAAATTATAGATATACAATTCGTGTTATGAAAATGAGTTTTACATACGAATACTATATTTGGTAATTATCGACTTTTCGTTTTTGAGTTATGACAGACAGACAGAAACAGGCTCACTTACATACACGGAAGCTCTATTTTTTTCTCCTTTTTTGGGGTATGGGTGCCTGAAAAGGGTATTTACATGAAATATCAATATAGAAGTTTTATGGAATGCAATACTTACTCTATACTAGGCAGCAGAGAAAATAAAAAAATAGTCATTGATGAAAAGGAGCGACAAGTCAGAAGAGGTGGTACAATTATAATCGCAACCTATGGTCAGAACAGCAATTTTAGTGATGTTTGGTTTCGGAATCGAATCTAATATATAAAAGTCAATATTTATGTGTATTTATGTTACCTGTAAACTTCTACATCGTTGCACCAAACTTATCACAGACAAAAGAAGAAAATTCTGTATAACTTAGAATTAGAAATTCCTTCCCATTTTACAAGAATAATTATTTATTTTCATACTAAAGTTCGCAGGGCCAACTATTTCTTTCTGAGTGATAAACGTAATAGCTTGGTTATTATCAATATAAGGAAAATAATTACTTATTTACGCTTTCATACATTTCATAAAATAACAAAGTAGCGTGAGCTGGCATATTATTCGCTAATCCACTAACTAATGGATAATGAAAACAGAAACTATGCTTGCATAAAAGCAAAAGAGATATAATCGTATATTGAAAGATTAAAACGTTTCCATTTGCATATATTAGACTGCAATAACAAAGCTAACATCTAACCAGACAAAATACTACTTCTTCATTACCATCCTATTTATCTTCAAATGATTATTTACCCTATATTGAATTGAAATAGGACAAAAGGATTCAGTATAATCACTTTAGTATATGAATGTCCTTTGGTGCTCAAACATTTCTTACATAGAGTAATAAATAAGCGGATATTAATATCCACATATACTGTAATCATATTCCAGTGCTAGGAAATTCACTTTTTTATAATTTACATTTTCTTATTTTTTTATCAGCTCATTCCTTTCTGTCTGGGAAATTTGTAATGTTTCATAAGTAGAAAAATAAACCTGATACGTTTAAAAATGACAAGTGCTTGTAAAGTGGGAAATTTTACTTCGTGTTTTTAATCAGAAAATGGCAGTGACAGAAAGCAATTCCAGGACTTACTTTAGTTTTTTAATATCTTACAAAACCATATAATGAAACAGTTTCTAAATGCACGATATCTTGCTTTCTCGGGTTTATTTATATAAATGTATTTAGATTGGCTACTGTGGTTAGCTGTAGAAAAGAATGTATTGAAATAGAGTTAGCTTGTATATAAACGATAAATATCTGAAAGCATGTTATAGCTGCAGGCAAACACATTAAAAGTTACTGATTACACTAAAGGCAACATTTATTAAAGCTTCTGAAAATATTTTTCGAGGGACATACAATTTTCTAATTAATATTTAGCCATATGAAAAGTTCAGCGTATTATTCTAACACTTCCTGAGTGTCATTTATCAGTGATCACTAATCCTGAATCAAAGTTGAATGCAAATTTCATTTGAAGGTGAATTGAACTAAAAAATGTTCACGGTTAATGCCACTATTAAACTACAAACTTCTACTTTGGCCCTTAGTGGGTTACTTTGGACGAACTTTGTAATAGTATTTCATTTATATATACGTATATATTTTAATTTTCGTATTACATTCAATGCGAAAATTGGAATTATTGTTCTCATATTACAAAGAGGATGTAAACATTTTGGTAAATCTAGTAATGTTAAGATTTGATATTTCAAAATCATGACCGTAACTATGAGCAACGTAATCTTAAAAATAACTTATTTCCCTTATTTTGAGACCTCTTATTACACGAAAATAATAATCCATTATTATTCATATTGGATGCAGAATAAAAGAAGTATTTTTGTAAACCATGATTTTTATTTTATATTACGTTCAATATAAGATATAATAAATTGTTGCGCTCATATGATAAAGGGCTCAAAATGGACGAAATCAGCTATTTTTAAGATTATGGTATTGCATTGTTATAATACAAAAACTAATAGATTTCCCAAAATTTGGATCTCCTCTATGTGACAGGATAGCCACAATTTTTAAATGTGAATTTGCAAAATAATACAGTGTTGAAGGTTGGTTCAGTGCTACATTTTCCCAACACTTCCTCTACCAGGTAAGAATGGCTTTTAATAAAAGTTGACTACTTCATATAAATTTTAAAGTTAATAAAAAAGGGTTTCCTAATTCATAACACCATGTATTGTGTTGGAAGCATTTAATTTTAGACAAATCTTTACCATTTTTTTTTTATTTCTCTGCTTAGTACCTAGTGCAAATGTAGAAAAGTTATTTGCATTCCACCCAAAAATTTGATACCGAGTTTTCATTGGAAATCACGTTTTAGGGGACCCTATACCCAAAAACCATTTTAGAAAATGGTCCGCTTGTCTGTGAACACGCTAACTCAAAAACGCAAACGTCGGTTAAACACCAAACTTGATATTCTAGTGTAGCATCTTCCAAGTATGTAACGTAACGATTTTCAAGAAAATCGATCCACTCCAGAGATTAAAATACCTTATATTTTGAATTTTCTGGGAATAACCTATCAAGTCTCTTATCAAGTTTCTATAAAAATGTTGAATTCATTAAAACACGCAATTTATGGCATTCACAATTTTTTGTGGAGTTAACAACTTCCGAAATATTCCTTGCTGTTGGTTTTAACTTTAAATTACTTAAACTTTTTCTCAAACAGTAACTTTTCAACTCCTGGACATGCAAAGAGAACAAATTTCAATCACATAGTAACCAACTTTTAAAAGACTTGGCTATATTTTTAGCCTAGTGTAATCTCTTATTTCTTTCTACCTATGAGGAAGTTTATAATAATACTTCTAATGGTATCTC
Source organism: Hymenopus coronatus (assembly GCA_030762935.1). Lineage (NCBI taxonomy): Eukaryota > Metazoa > Arthropoda > Insecta > Mantodea > Hymenopodidae > Hymenopus > Hymenopus coronatus. The sequence goes on along the minus strand of CM060892.1, from coordinate 53,023,404 downwards.
AATTAACATGAAGTAGACAAAAGAATAAGCTTTTTTAAGAATATTTTGTTACATGGAAGTAGAGAAGGCTATATGAATGGAGCACATCAGATGTTTACGTCATTGCTAAAAGGATTTTAGTTGAGGTTTATTTGTAAAATATACGCCGTTCTCCAAATTTGTATTATGGGTCATTTTGCTCCTAATACAAATTATATGAAATGATAATGCCGGTTTATTACACATTTTGGCGAGTTCAGTAAAACGCTCTATAAGATGACATTTCGGACAACAGTGTCAGAGGTTTTCAATGCACTTCAAATCCTATTCTTATACTTTGGTGGTGGATTTTGCAATATAAACAGAAGAACAATATGCAGAGATACCGCGCTCTTGGTTGGTCTAACCGCGGCAAGTCAGGTCGAGGAATCCGGTTATCATGGTTTGCAAATTAGCAGTGAAATCTAGCTTAGATTAGGCGCAGATTGTGTCATTTGTAAGCCAAACACTCAAAAATATTACACAACAAGATGCAGTAACTTAATAACACCAACGTTCATGCGTTTTCTAATGCGATTACCAATTGCATTATTAAAATGTGATTTTTTTTCAAAAATGTTTTTTTTAATGTCAAATAAAATGTTAAAATTAATACCGTATATTGTGTTCTTTATTTAATTTCTCACAGAAAACGATAATATCATAGATTTAAGAGGTTTTGAGGCCTCTACCATCAAACAATTCTATACCTTTCCACAGCTTATGTGCTGTAATTAGAAATGCGTTATTAATTTCTGTCTCCTTTTTTACTTTCTCTAGCCCCGTATGTGCAATATACATAGTGTATAGAGAAGGTATTGCAATCAACCCAAAAATTCGATACCGAGATTTTACCGGAAATATATGTTTTAGAGTCCCCTGTATCCAAAAAAAGCATTTTCAGAAAAAGGTCCGTGTGTGTGTCCGTGTGTCTGTGAACACGATAACTCAAAAACGAAAAGTCGGTAAAAGATCAAACTTGGTATTTAAGTTTAGTATCTTCCAGATATGCGACACGAAGATTTTGAGAAAAATCCCCCGACCCCAAACTACCCTTTACATGCAAAAAATTTCGAAAATTTTTATTTTCTTAGAAATGGGTCTAACGATTTTGATTACAATATCGTATATTAAACACATTTACCTGACAAATAAAATGTATATCTTGAATTTTCTGGGAATGGCCTCTGAAGACTACTTTATTCTGGATGAATTTTAAGGAAGTGTGCATAACTGCTAAACCGTAAGAGGTGGTCAAAAACTTACTACATGAAAAATGTAGAGCACGTTAAAATACAGAATTTAGGTCATACAAATTTTTTTTCCGTGGAGTTAATCATGTTTAAGATATTCTTGGTTTTTCGTTTCTGCTTTGAAAAACATACATTTCTCATGCAGGAATTTTTTAACTCCTGGCCATACAAACAAAGTAACTTCAGTTACATAACAACCAGCTTTTGGCTATCATTTTAGCACTCTCTCATTTCACTTCCTCTTACAAGGAAGCAAATAATAAGACTATTTCTGCTAATGTTTCTCGATTAGCATGAAGTAAATAGAAGCATAAGCTTTTTAACTACAATTTGTTGCAGAGATGTAGAGAAAGTCATGTGAATGGTACACATAAGATTTGTTCAAAATAAAAGACATATGATTTGGTACACTTATATGAATTTCTCTACCTATTCTACAACAAAATGATCTAAAAAAAATTATTCTTCAATCTTATGCACGTTAAAGAGATAAACATCAGTAGAGATACTTGTATTACATTTTCTCTTGTATATACAACGGGATTAAGGGAAAACAATGCTTAAGCGATAGTCAAAACTTCAAAAACCTGGTTGCTGTGTGAAGATGTCATATTTCGATTTCTTTCCTTGACCAGCAGAAAGAAAAACAGTATTGGTTTTACATTTGAGAAAATTAGAAGTATGGGTAAATTAAAACCAATAATAAGCAATATCTCCGAAATTGTTGACTCCACAAATATCTATACGACATAAGTGATGTATTTTTACGGGCGCTATATTTTGTGTAGTAAGTTTTTGTCTATCTCTTACGGTTAATTACTATCATGCATCCAGAATGGACTACAAAGGCTACTACCAGGAAAATCAGAATATACGCTTTGTTTGTCATGAAGATCTTAAACATGTTATTTCAATCAAAATCATTGGAGCCATTTTTGAGTAAAAATGTTGCAAATAAATGATAGTTGAGTGTGAGAGGATATTCTTGAAAATCTTCGTGTCGCATGCACGACTTATGCAGAACTTAAATATAAAGTTTGGTACTTAAGAAAACTTTTCCTTTTCGAATTATGTTGCTTATAGGCACACACTCATACACAGAGCTTTTTCTAAAGATGTTTTTTTACGAATTCAGGAGACCACACTGGAATCTCGATATAGAACTTTTGGGCGGAATGAAATTGCCTCCCTATGTATGTATTTTAATTTTTTATTTCCAATTAGAAGTTTAAATGCCTCATAAATGTTATTAATAACTAAGTTTCATAATACGCGGTAAGAACAGAAAGAAGAAAAGGACTTAAACGTTGTTTTAGATTCAGTAACTTCGGTAAGTTAAAAAAATGGAATCGTGTAGTATTACATAATACTAGAAGTATTGCTAAACAAACCAATAATATTCTCTTGAAATAAAATTTGGGAGGATGGGCTCTTGTTCTTTTTTACTCAACACATGGCTCATATACTGATAGGACCATATGAAATTCATATTTTTGTGAAATGGTCTATTTGACTTTTTGTAAAAGTTTACTAAGAATGTCCAAAGTTACCTTGAATTCCTTCCGAGAGATTTTATCTTGAACATTTTCCGTTTCAGGAAAAATATTTAACTATCTGGATATAAATCAACTTTGAGTCTTAAAATATTGCCACCTTAAAGTTATCCATTTACAGAATCTTGCCAGTTCAACACCCATAAAATGAATAACCAAGTTCAGAGCCAGTAACTGAACAAACTTATAAAAACCCAATTAAAGGTTGGTGCCTTTATTCTAACAACTTATAACAGACTAACCTGGTGGTTATCCAATAAGTCGCGTGCTTGCTCCTCAATTTCACCTGTCAAGTCTTTGGTGCGAGCTATTCATATTACCCTGCATAATAAAGAATGAAATAAAGTGAGACTAACAATTTTTAAAGTATAAACTATCGAAATACATAACATTTCAAAACTTAAAACAAAGAAAATTCCCACAATATTACATTAATTTCTTTTAAACCTCTCAGATTTACCACTGATTTCCTAGGTATAACACATGAAATGTCTTTATTGGTCTGAATAATGATGTTGATTAAGGTTATAAAATCATCATTTTTCTGTTAGACAAGAGTATGTAATATCTCTACTAATATTGGAAGAAGACAGTTCTTCCAACTTATCTCGGTAAATAAGTCATTCGCTTCTGTAATGATTATAGTTTACTTGACATTCTAAAATGTTTAAAGTTGAAAAAGACTTCTACTCTTAAAACAGAGGTGAAGTAGAATATTCATTTCTATCCTCAATCGTCTCTGAATGTCATTGAATCATAGCATTTTATCACAAACTATATGGCATTTCCATTTTAACAGCTCAAAGTGTTTAAGTATTTTAAGATTCACAATAATTGCATCTACCTTTCAATCTGAAAAGTGACTATTTATATTCATTAAGATTGAGATTAACTGACATTTTATATACGTTAACAATGGTATTATTAATGAGTACTTTTTATTCACTCACATTTCAATTCAGATTTATTTTAAAATACAACTAGATTCCTGTTCCTTATGGCGTTTATATTCAGCAGATATGAAACTTGTTAGAATTATCTTGACAATGTGAGTTACTATAAATATATCTCCGTTCCTGGATATTTTTAAAATATTTATAGCATACACTTTTGTGGGTAAGTACTTTTGCCCGTATTTAGAATACATTTATAAATGGGTTTTGTGTCCCAACTTTTATGCATCATCACAAAACCAAGTTTAAGGTTAAATATACAAGTAATAAAGGTATGTTTGTAACTTATTTAGGCTAAGATAAATAAGTAATAGTAAATTATTCAGGTTTAATTCAATAAAGTACCCGCAATATCAATATTTTAAAGTATAAAACTGCCTGAACATTTCACAAAAAACAAATACGAACAAAACTTATAATTGTTTGTTTGAAAGTATATAACTTCTAAAGTTAATAGTATGGGGTATCATATAAGAACAAAAACATATATGCAGATTTGAAGAGATGTGTAATAATTAACTTCCTTTCACAGTTTTCAAATTCTGGCGGAAATTGAGTTCTGGAAATTGAAATTAGTTAAATATAGCATTTTTATTAAGGTGATGTATCTGTGAAATTTGGAAAAGCCACAGTACGCAAGTCATTTTGTAGAAATTATAAGAATTGTTATACACAATAATAGTAATCTTAATGAAGAAATTGGTTATTTAAATATTATTCTTAGTATCTAAATTAATTATTCTAATAATAATAATAATAATAATAATAATAAAAATAACTACCCAAGTGATGTAGTTTCAAAAGTTATCACATAAAGTATTTTTAGAGCAAAGGAGTTTAGAAATAGATATTTCATAAGTGAAGAAACAGCATTACTTTTCGTATTCCCGAAAACTCTTGATTTTTCAAAATTTAATAATTTGTTTCTCAAAGTGGGACATTATTTTGTCAAAGTATATCACAATTTTCTTTTATGTGCCTATGAGCTGCAACAGAATTTTTTAGAAACAAATCAGTGAACATTGCATAGTGAGACAATTTTTGTGTATGAAAAAGTTATGGAAAAAGTTTGTGAAGAAATAAGTTTAAATTTTTGAGTGCCTATTAATAAGCATATACCCATTTATAACGTCAACTAAAATAACTGGAAAAAACGAAATATTTTCATTAACATTAGAATTTGTATTATTTTTAATGAAAACAATATTTCAATTCTTCACAATTTTTATAACTCATGCCGTTTCTCAGGATAGTTTTATATAAAATTTAGTTTAATCTTGCTTAATATATATTTCACAATTTTGAGGTAAATTTCAGAAATACATTAGCTTAAGTAAAAGCTCTTTCTGTCCCCATTTCTCAAGAGAATAAATACTTTATTTTTAGTTTTTGTTTCATAAAATTTATTATAATCGTGTCTATTATGAAAAAAAGTTGTTTTTATCATTTTTTTTATCATTTCTCAAGATAGTTTAATTTCCTTTATTCTTTATAAAACCAAGTATAATTGTGCTATAAATAGGCATATTTATTTAGAAAAACGCCACATATTTTAGAGCTACGATGTCTTAAAAGAAAGTTGAAATAAAATCTGATGCTTAAAAAACTAGCAATTATATTTTAAGGCATTTCTAAGATAAAAGGCAAATATATTACGAAAATGATCAACATCTCTATAGAGCTATAAACCCTCTCTTAAAATAAAAATGTGAGGCAGTTACCATGCACATATCCTGCTGGATATTTTTTCCTTGTTTAACCTGGTGCAAGCAGATGCATAAAGAAACGTGAGGTGTGAACCCTGTGCAAAGGGCATGATGTTGTCATCCCCTACCTAGCTAAGATGGGTGGAGTCTTAACATAAGAAGGGTGGAGCTCGATGGCAATGCCACATCCCTAATTAACTAGCACTAAGGTCGAACATGTTCTTATCCAAGTAGCAATGTACACCATAAGTCACAGCTGATAGAAACATTAACGGCAACCCAGGAGTGTGATCTGGCCGCGCCGTGGCCGAGTGGTTAGACCACTAGATGACCCGGGTTCGATCCCAAGCGACCACATGTGGGATTTTTGGTGGACAAAGCGCCTGCGGTGCCTTTTGTCAAACACTATAAAAAGAAAAGTCAATATATTATTTTAACAACACATATTTATATTTCAAATATCCTTAAATTCTGTATTATGTTTGCTCTAGTCTATACTATGTAACGAAATCGTGGGTGTCTGTAGTATTTCCAAAATTACAAAAGAAATAATTTCCATTAATTTCCAAAATAATATTGGAAGAAAGTACGAATAGCATCTTTTTTAATGTGATGAGTCTGTCAAATTTGAACAAAAAGTGTGATTATTTTAAACATTATTTTGCTTCATAATAAAATGATGCGGCGGCACCTGCATGTGGATTTGTGGTGCACGAAGCGCGTCTGGGCGGGTCCTCCGCTTTCCCCCGCCACTCATTCCACCAAGTGCTTCACCATCACCTTTCCTATTATCCATTTCGCTTATATTTCATACCACCCACTTCTTCACGCTTATGCCTCTCTAAGGGCTAGGTTCTATATTCTGTGGTTTCATGTCGTTCACTCCCCGACAGACTTCTGACCACTTGGCATCCGCCTGTTAGTCCTAAATTCACATTTAGTGAACTTTGTATAGTAACTGAAGTTATAAATGAGCAGGAGCATGTTTATTAAAGGCACCTCCAAATTTGAACCTCATTTTGTAGCCACATTTTCCCAACACTGCTTCATACTCAAGATGTTTTGCATCAATTTATTTTAAAAATTGTATAGTGCTATTCAAAATCACATTAAAAGAACAGTGATTAACTTTTAGAAATATTGCTGGAATTTTCTTAAATAAATTATTACATTTTGAAATAACAAGAGTTTTGAAAGGTATGAAAAGCAATCATTTTCCCACAATAATTAGAACTAAATTAAAAATATAATATGAGATGCATCTGTAAATCTCATTTACTGTAAAATTAGCTTTTTATGTGAATATTTTGAAAAATGTATCACGTGGCTCTTTTTTTATTAGAAATAATGAATTTGGGTTGTTATTGTTTAAAAAAAACCATGCAAGCTGGAATTTTTATACATGGAAGAAATATCACTATTGATATGTATAATAACTGGACTAAATTTCAATAAAGTGTCTTATTTTCAATAGATTTTCCCAATTACACAGTTGCATCACCGTAAGTTAGTTTTAGTCAGTGTTTTAAAAGAAGATATAGAGGTTGATTTATTCATGCAAACTTATTAATTATACTACAGTGATTAATTTAAAATATATAAACTTTAAAACTTTAACTTCTATTAATTTTACATTCAGAGCAAAATTTTGGTATCCTTACTGAATGGGAATCTGGCATCTTCCATTCAAACTGCATTTTATACTTATTTGCAATAAATTATTCTTACACATGCATACTCGTCTCTCTACTTCGTGCTGGGATAAACATTACAGAAATTTAATGGTTAAATTACTTGCTTCCTAGTAAATAGAATAGAAACAATGGAATATACTAGGCTAAATTTTTACTTTCTCTACACGTACTATGTACATAGTATATAGAGAAGGTATTTCACTCCACCCAAAAATTCGATACCGAGATTTCACCGAAAATACATGTTTCAGGACCCCATGAATCCAAAAACAGCATTTTCAGAAAAAGATCCGTGTGTATGTGTGTGTGTGTGTGTGTCTGTCTGTTAGTCTGTGGACAGCATAGCTGAAAAATGAAAAGACCGTTAAATACTAAACTTGGTATTTAGGTTTGATATCTTTTAAGCATGCGACATGAAGATTTTCAAGAAAATCCACCCAACCCCGACCACCCTTTACAAGGAAACTTTTTCGAAAATTTTGATCATCTAAAAAATGGCTCTAACGATTTTCATTAAAATCCCGTATATTAAATGTATATTTATATACCAAATAAAGTGTATAACTTGAATTTTCTGGGAATGACCTCTGAAGACCTTTAATTCTGGATGAATTTTGTTAAATTTTGCTTAACTGCTAAACGGCAACAGATAGACAAAAACTTACTACTTTTGTTGTGGAGGTAACCGTTTCTGAGATATTCTTTGTTTTTTGTTTCAGTTGTGAGTACTTATATTTCTCTCACATTAAGTGCCCTGGCCAAGCAAAGAAGCGATCTGCAATGACAATCGTAAAACGAAAGATTTTAAAACATTTGACTATCGGTTTAGCATAGTGTATTCCCTTATTTTCTTTCTACTTATAAGGAACTAAGTAATAACATTCTGCTAATGTGTATCTCAATTAGCAAGCTGCAGATAGAAGAATACTCTTATGTAAGAAGTTTGTAAAACAGCTAGTGAAAGTCATGTGAGTATAAAACATAAGATTTTTTCACATAGCGACCAGTTTTTAAAATATTTGATTATCGCTTTAGCCTAGTGTATTCACTTATTTCCTTTATAATTACAAAGAGGCAAGTAATAGGTAATGTCTGCCAATGTTTACCACGATTAGCATGAAGTTGGGAGAAGAATAACGTGTATGTGGAACGGCTAGAAACTCACGTGAATGGAACACATCAGATTTTGTCCCAATCTTTAGCACACACATACATAAAATTATCATAACCTAGCACTATTTTAACTAAAACTCTAACAAGTATTACAAAAAGCTCGCCAGTGACACAGCAATTTTTTTTTTAAATTGAATCCACTGGTAAAGAAGTTTGGTGTACTTTTTAGTAACTATATTTAGATATCAATATCAAAAATGTCTTAATTTAATATAAACGTTTTATACAAAAACTGTCTTTACAATTTTTAAATTATAACTATTTTACGTGTTGTAACGATACCAATTATTTTAATTTTTAAACTTCACTTTGTATTTCCAAAGTGATCTGTATTAAAGATAGGTTCATTTTATAACCGTAATATGCCTGTTCAATGGCTGTCTAAAGTTTTAATATCTTAAAAAAATGGCTTCAAAGCTTAGAGCAAATATCTGAGAAAATATAATTTGGAGATTTAGGGATAAATTTAATAATTTACATTTTCTAAATTGTTTTTCTGGTTCACTATAATATTCTCATTTTTTTTTCGGAAAGGGGAAAGCTCTAGAAGAAATCCATCGACTTATTTTGCTTTTAGTGGAAGTTATATTTAGAGAAAAGAAAAGGAGAAGAAACTATGTCCTGCCAGTGAACATTTAAGAAACAATTCAAGGTGTCCCACATAAACACATCCGTTGGTTGCAGATATTCGTTGAAGATGATTTAAGTCCGCTAAAACATTTCGAGTTCTTGCCGTCTATATTTGAGTTTGTATGACATCAGTAATGGATTGAGTATTTAATTTAACCTTTTTCTAACACTCAAGATAATAATCTTAATTGTAATTTTTCAATAGAAAATCAATTCTTAATATACTTGTGCTGTCATTCCTTGATTTTTTTATATTTCGCCGCTCTGAATATTTTACCACTTTGAGCATTTTATCCCACTACACTTGTTCCAACTTGGGTGTACGTCAGATAGCAGCGTTCTCAATACTCACATGAATCTCCTGGTGTGTGCATCACAGCTCAGAATTGGTTAAGTTTTAAATATGAATGAATAAAATGTTGGAATTAAGTGGCAGGAAATGGATGAACTTGTGCTGTGACATTCGGCCAGTGAGTATAGCTTAGCACTTTCCACCTTCAGCCGAGCTCCGAGAAGTACTTCTGGGTACGCGTGAGCTCTCGGATTCTGCAGAGCAGGGTTGGAACAGCCTGCTTTACACGGACTATTTTGCGTTATTTTGTATTTTGTAAAATATCATAAAACATAAAGTTCTGACATTTTATACGAGAAATAAAGTAGATATAAGGCACTTTTTCTGAGGGTGGGAGATTGTCTTGGAAATCTTCGTGTCGCATGCTTGGAAGATACCAAAATTAAATACCAAGTTTTATATTTAAGGGTCTTTGCGTTTTTGAGCTATGCTTTCCACATAAACACACTCGGATACACCACAAACACACACACACATGGACCTTTTTCCAAAAATGTTTTTTTTTTGGGATTCAGGGGACCCAAAACATGCATTTCCGGTGGAATACAATACTTTCTCTATGCACCATGTACACAGTACATATAGAGAAAGTAAAAAGCAGAAAAACAAACATGTTTACTATTATTTGCAGAATGGATAAAGTAATTCATAGTGGGTAGAGAAATTCTGGCAATTATAACAAATTATATTGTTTTCTGTTATGTTATCTCCCTTCTTTTTCTTAAAGCTTCCCTGCTTTATAATTAAATCGGAAAAGCTGGCATATCAACCAAAGGATCTGCACAGGCGCCTTAGCGCACGTACACATATGCAGATAACGAAATAAAATTATGAAATTCCCAAGGTAGTGAGAAAGCAAATAGCGGGAATGATTCCAACACACCGTGAAACATCCTGGGAGTCTGATTATATAACCAGGTTTTTTTCCCTCCCAGTTAACTTGTTCACTGGGGCTATATTCCCATACAGATAGCGTGAGCCATTCTCACCAAATACTGTCGCCACAATCAGTGGGCATATTTCTCCCCCAACTTCATTTGTTAATGTATTAATACTAACACCATCATTTCAGTTTGTATTTACCTTTGTATGCTTATATTATTTAGACTATGCAGTGTATCTAATGCCTGAGTAATTAAAGAATACAGGCAATGCTTCCGTGAAAATCCAAAATCTCCACAGTTTTCTTTCGAGTGCTTTGAATTTCTTACTATGCACTACATATATATCCGGTGAAATCTCGACATCGAATTTTTGTGTGGAATATAATACCTACTCCATCTACGAAATTTGATTATAAACTAAGGTTACAAAGCCTGCAGAGAAACGAATACATTTTGTTTCGTACAACCAATATAGCCAACTAATAGCACATACATTAGGCTGATTTTTACTATCTCTAGCACGTATAGTATCTAGAGAAGGTACTATATTTCACCCAAAATTTCGATGCCGAGATTTTACCGGAAATGTATGTTTTAGGTCCTCTAAAAACATACATTTTTTTAATTTTTTTAGAAAAAGTTCCTTATGTGTGTGTCTATGGAAAGCATAGTTGGAAAACGAAAAGACCGTTGCATACCATACTTGCAATTTAATTTTAGTTGTCTTCCAAAGATAAGAAACTTCTTATGGAAATTCCCCCAACATGTAATGTTTTTTGGAAAATTTCGTTTGTCTCAAAAATGAATTTTACGATTTTGATTAAAATAGCATATATTAAAGATGTTTCTATAAAAAATTTAATGTATATTTTGAATTTTCTGGAAATACCCTCCTTATCCTGGAGGAGTTTGTAGGAGTTTGTAGAAGTTTGTATAACGATTAAACCGTATGAGATAGCTCAAAACTTGCTGCACAAAATGTTTTATCTCGTTAAAACACATACGTTTTTCTTGTAGAGTTAATCGATTTTGAGATGTTCATTGTTATTGTTTCAATTTTAAAGTACCTCAACTTTACTCAATTGGGGCCATGCTAAACCAACTGAACCTGATTTGTTTCACATAGTGACTGGCTTTTAAAACATTTGACTACCTCTTTAGCCCAATGTTTTCCCTTATTTCCCTTATATTTAGAAGGAAGAAAGTTATAAGTCAATTTCTGCTAATGTTTATCTCGATTAGCATGATATGGATAACAGGTAGAAGTTTGTATAGCTATGGAAAACTATAGAAAGTTACATGAATGGAACACAGACTTTTCCATTGCGGTTGAGGCACTTTTGGGAGAAGTTTGAATATTCCCTCCTGGTAAAAATCCAGTCCTTACGTGTTCACGTTACCGTTCTGAAGCGAATCGCCAGCCTCCTAGGTGTTCCTTCATGTGCAGTAGAAACAGGTGAAAGTCACTTGTAGTGAGGGTGGTCGATATAGTAAATATAACCATTATTCCACTAAAAAATAAGGAGACACCTTATAAAATGTGGACAAAAATTGTTAAAAATTAAAAACTGGTTTTATAATAAAATAATATGAATTATAAACTTTAAGAGAATATATCGTTTTCTCACCTGGCACACCGTAACCAGCAATGAATTGTAGTAATAGATGGTTTGACACCTGCTTATTAACAGGTACTTCAAATTTCAAACTTTGTTTTATTGCAAACCTTTTTGCAATATTTTTCCATACTCAGAAGCTCAACACAATACAATTTTCTACTAATTTCTTTCACAATTTGTGTATTGTCGCTCAAGAGTACAACAAAGAAAAATGGTTCTTATAGTTATTTTTTTAATTAATACCTCAAGTTTTGGAGATGAACTATTAAATTTTGAAAATTAAAGAAATTGGAGGGTAGGAAAACTTCTGAAAAAATGTGAAATAGCAGTTCTATTTGTAAACTTATTTACCTGAATTTTCACAGGAATCATTTTAAAAAGACAACACGGTTCATTTTATTAGACTAATTAATTTAGAGAATAACATTAGTTAAATAAACGGGCAATATAATGTTGAAATATGGCAGAAATATCACTATAATTGTATAAATGTCAATCAAATAGCCTACATAGTGCGTATTTTCAATATTTCACTGATGCTTCATATATAAAGTATCTTGAGATTTCCTGAAATCAAAAAGTATTTAATTTCTTTGACGCTTATCTATGCAGCTATCAGTCCTTTGATACAATGGAAGTCTTATATGGCTACAAGCCTGTCAGTAATTGCCAACAAATGTAACCGATCTGGGCACCGGTAATCTGTTTTGTACTGTTAGCCTTGCCACTGTCTGAAAAGAACCTGACAAAAGAATAAGTAGAGAAAGGAATTTATTTACCGAGATTCCATCAAAATACGCATGTAGAGGTCCAATCAATACATACAAATTGGAGTGTTGCATTCTCATGATTTTATACTCTTCTAAAAACTGTTCTGGAGTGATGCTACTGTGAAATTTAAGAAAAATAATTAAAAACACTAAAAAAATACTTTTTCATAATAAAATGCTATGAATTCTAAACTTTAAGAAAATGTATCCTATTTCGCACTTGCCACAATTGAAGCTATAAATGGACATGGACAAGCATATTTACTCTCTCCAGACCAATATGCCATATGGCATCATTATCCGCACGTTAACGTTCAATAATTCTCTACATTAGTGAGTATATTTCAGATTTCTTTCAATTTAATGATATTAATATTCATAGCTTGGAACAAGCTAAAGTAAAAATAAAATCCCTTCAAGGATATCTTTTTCTAACAAATCAGAAATGCTACCGTGGTCCAGTCAACTTCTGGATATATCAATCAACGTTTACTTTACCTGGGCGTATCCCTTCCTTTATCATAGCAGATTTGTAATGAGGATTCTAACCTAGGTTAGCCTGCGGCATTGAAATCCTGATCAAAGATTCAGTGTTTTAGAAGTTTAAGCATCTGAGCTACCAATAAGAGATCAGGTAAGATCAACTTTTTAGAAAAATATGTATTCTATGGCGTCAGGTTTCAAAAATCAATATCAATCGAAAAAATCGGGTTGGAAAGGGTCAAATGGTATTTCCAATTGAGGGGGTCAGCGCAACAGAGGTCTAACCCAGAAAAAGATTTGCACCACACTAATAAAAATTGTTAGGTATATCTCAACATTATGTTAACAGTACTCAATGTGTTGTTGTGCAGTAATCTAGAAAAGTGTCAGTGAACAATCAGTTCGGTTAAAATGAGGTTTTCATTATTCTTAAACAAACCAGGTGTGTTTAACTGAGTAATTCTCCATTTTTTAAAAAAATGGGTTAGACCACTGTTGCACTGACCCCCTCAATTTCAATCCTTATTTATTCGCAACATTTTTCTACACTCAAAATATTCCACACGGTGCAAATTTTTATTAATTTGTTTCAAACTCTTTATATTGCCACTAAAAGGTACATTAGAGAGAATGGTCTAATCATTTTTGGAAATATTGTTCCAAATTTGAGCACTAAATACTATAATTTTGAAAACTCAAGATTGTTTGAGAGTACGAAATGTAATAATTTATCTATACTAATTCGGTTTAACGTAAAAATATAATATGAAGGATGTATTTGTAAACTCATTTACGGGATTTTATATTATATTTTTAAAAATACATCACGTGGCTGACTTTTGCGAGAACAATACATTTAGAAATCAAAACAAAAAAATGTATTTTAATAAGCATAGAAGCTAGAACTAAAATGCGCAACTAAAGTACCATGATTATTGTGTATAATAACTGATATAAACTTCGGCAATATATCTTACGTACTATGGATTTTCCAAATTTCACACATGCAACAACTTAATGTTAATTAATTGTTTTTCCACACAAGCGGTGAATTGGAGAGGTAGACTCAGACTGAAAAATGTAATGTCATAGCATTGAACCGGGGATTTTCCAGTCTCCATCCGGTCTCATGGAGCTATTATGCCAACATGCTGACAGGACATTAAATTCTCCAACTCACAGTTTTTCCCGTGGACCACAAGAATATCTTAAATTATTTTGAGATGAAATATCCCAATGTGACTTAGTACATCCTAAATACTGTAACTGCTCGGCTTTGTAGTTTAGGTCAAACAGCGGATATTATTTTATACACAAGCAGTGTGTAGAACGGAGTAGGAAAGATGGATCAGACTGAAAATTTCAATGCCATAGATAATTGACTGCAATTCGGATTCATCCAGTTTTCACCTACCTACAAAACAAATTAAAAAAAATAAAAATAATTAAGAAATAGCGAAAGATTGTAAAGTGGGATACAATTTCATAATACATAAAAATAGAGAAAAGATAAATATAAAAACCATATATTTTACACTAAATCGTAAATTAAGTACATTAAATGGTAAAGTAATTAAGCATATCCTTGAGCTGTAATATAAAATTTTGAAAAAAAAAAAAAGAACAGTCAGGATTTAGAAAATTGTCAAAAGTGTATAAGTAAACTATTGATAATATATTTTGTTTACAACAATTAATAAGAGAAAAAAATAAATAAAACACAAAACCTCTATTTGGTTTTTCATTGACACTGAAAATGCTTATGATGATAATTATGCCTACCTTTAAAATTGTTGGGAGTTAAACCTATTTTGACCTAAGAGATTGAAAATGTATATAAACACATATATGCTAAGTTAAAAATGGGAAAATATGTGTCAAACATTTTCATGTTGCTAAAGAATTACGAAAGGGTTGCTGTGTATTTTCTACATTATGTAACATCCAAACAAGAAATAGAAGTTTGTAATAATAAGTGTAAAAATATAGGAATTCTAACAGATGATGACGCAACAATATGGTACCTGAAATTTACGAACGATTAGACTGTTAATTCTTGCCAAGATATGAAGACGTAAAATATATTAACAAGTTGATTCAAGAATACAACAAATCTGTCCTGAGAGTAAATTGATAAATCTAAATGTATAACATTGGAAACTGTTATCAAGATTTCCTATTGGAAGCCCAAATGGGAATAGTTAAACACACAGAGGAATATAAATACCTGGAAATAAAGATTACACAATATGAAAAAATACATTGAAATAAGATGAAAGACAAATTCAGGAAAGTATGCTATATCTACCTTGAATGGTATAGTATGGGTCAAACAAATCTAAAAAAAAACTAAAACTACAATTTTTAAAAAAATATAGTTTTACAAGCTCTATAATCTCTGGCTTAGAAGTGTGTACTCTTCAACTACGGTTTAAAAAGAAAATTTTGGGAAACAGAAACATATTGTTGAAGAATATAGATGGGGTATATAGAAGAGGAAGAATTTGAAATGAAGAACATGTGAATGTTTCACATTAAATTTCAGATTTTACTCAACAGAAACAATTAGAATTGTATTCACATAAAAGAAGATGAAAGATCACTCAAAACAATAATGGAGTGGATGCCACCATGAGGTGGAGAAAACAAGACTACACTTCACGCGTATTCGAGGAATTGGAGGGGAAATGATTGAATTGGAAAATTGAGAAAAATGTGTGTCCAGTAGACAAGAATGAAGAAGGGCGATTAAGATGTTAAACACTATAATCTTGGGTGCCGGAAAAGTGTTTTTACATTTCAAAACCGTAAATATATAAAAGAAACAGCGGAAATTCTATGTAGTGCAAAGCTTCAATATAAAATAAACGGATACTATATAGTATCTTTCAGGATAACGGATTGCAGGAACATATACCATATGCTCACAAACCATATAAAAAGAGAAATTGTATATAATATTATGAACTTATAGCAAGCAATGTAAAATGGTTGTGAATATTTAAGTGTAGAAGAATGCATGAATGCAAGTTATTGTAACTTAGGTAATTAAGACAAGGCGAGCTAACTGAATTTCAGGTAACAGTTCACCAACCACCAACTACTAATAAGCTCAGGGTTTAGACTAAAGAATATAAGATAGAAGAGAACAGATGTAGAAAGAAGTGAGACAGGGATAGTGAAATGTCTTCCAAGTAGCACAGGGAATTAGAAAATCAGACAAAGCAAGCATAACGTTAAAGTGAGAAGGAACCCCTAGGTTTTCCAAACGCGTCGTGTGCACACTATGGCGTCAAATCTTGGCATAATTTATTCTCATAACTTGTGAGGTGAAGCTAAGAACCAGTAAGAGACACTGGCACGAAAGTTGGCGTCACCCAGGATCAGTATTTAAGGCACGGCAGATCTCTTATGTGGTTACTCTATAATTATCTCTCTTGATCTTGCGTTCAGGTCACATTGCATTGCGCGCACGTCCACGAGTTTAAGTGGAGGGGGAGCTATGTGCAGATGGTTAGATTAAGCTCCTGATTAATAATCTAAGTGATGGGATGATATTTATTTTGAACTTTTCGTAAGGAAAAAGCTAGCCGCCCGTTAAATCTATGATACATTAAAATCACCTTGAAAGGGAACATGCAGTGTCTTTAATATTAGCCTCATCCACAAACCCAAGATAATTTTAATTAGAAGATTATGATTAGAATCTTCATCATCGACGAAGCTGAGGACACTGTTCACCGTTTCGATTCAGTGCCCTCGCATAGATGGGTTCTTCGCATTAAGTATTATCATTGGAAGAGTTTTTTTGCAAAATAAATTATATTTTTAAATCAACACCAAAGACTAAACAGGAGTTTTTACAGAAACACGAGTTAGGCATTTATAGGAGCTTTCTTGCTCATTTAAGCGTTTTGCTAGTAAGTCCTACATGAGAATTATTATGCACATATAAATAACAACGGAAGATATGTACACAAAACTTTATCTACGAAGTTACAGTATTTTACTGTATTTCTCAACGTGATCGCCATTGCTATGAAGACATTTATTGTCACATGGTACCAACCTTTCAAGGCCGGTATTATATTTTTCTAGCCAAAAAATATACCACTTTGAGTCTTCATCGCTTGGGAAATCTCTTGCACCCAAAAAGTCATTAAAGGTCCTCAAAGTGAATTGTTGGATTTCCAGAACTTTTTCATCAACATTTGCTTTCAATCTTCCATAGTGAGAGATGAACTCCCACTCCGGAATTCATCGTGCACGTCCTTAATTGAACATACGAGCGGCACTATTTATATTTTGAACCTAATAATAAAAATTCTGATATTCCATTCACATAATTTCTCTACCTCTTTGTAATAAAGTATTGTAAATAAGCTTATTCTTTTATTTACTGTATGATAATCGAATCTGGTAATCACATTACCAGAAACGGTCTTATTACTTAGTTCCTTATAAGTAAAAGGGAAAAAAGGCAATACACTAAGCTAGACCGACAAATGTTTTAAAATGTATTTGCTAAGGAATTGAAATCTTCTTTGCGTGGGCAGAAGTTCAAAACTTCCCGCATGAGAAATGTAGAAGCATTTTAGAACTGAAACTAATAACAAGGAATATTTCGAAAACGGTCAACTGCACAAAAAAAATATAAATGACATAAATTATGTATTTTAACGAGACTTTTAACATTCATGAGAAGTAAGTTTTTCTCTCTCTTATGGTTTAACAGTTCAGCAAAAGTCGGCAAAATTCATCCAGAATAAACGAGTCTTCAAAAGCTATTCCCAGAGAATTCAAAATATACATTTTAGATGTGATGGAAATGGCTTTAATATATCGTATTTTAATCAAAATTGAAGGATCAATTTTTGAGAAAATCATAATTTGTGAGTGAAGGATAGTTTGTTGTGGGGTGATTTTCTTGAAAATCTTCGTGTCGTATCCCTGGAAGATACTAAACCTAAATACGAAGTTTGGTATTTAACGGTCTTTTCGTTTTTGAGCTATGCTGCTCACAGACACACACGCACACCCAAGCAAGCACACGCGTGCACGCACGCGCACACACACACACTGACATTTTCTGAAAATGCTTCTTTGTTGGATTAGGGGGTCTCGAAACATACATTTTCGGTGAAATCTCTGTGTCGAATTTTTTGGTGCAATACAATACCTCCTCTATACACTACGTACATAGTACGTGTAGCGAAAGTAAAAACAGTAACTTGTCATTGAATTGCTTTATTGACTTTTGGAATATTCTCCTTTGTGATCAACACACTTTTGTGTGTGTTCGAACTATTTGTCATAGTATTTTTACTTTCTCTATACTCACTATGTACATAGTGTATAGAGAATGTATTGCACTCCACCAAAAAATTCCATACCGAGATTTCACCGGAAATATATGTTTTAGGTTCCCCTGTATCCAAAAAAAGTATTTTCAGAAAAAGGTCCATGTGTGTGTGTCCGTGTGTCAGTGTGTCCGTGAACACGGTAACTCAAAAACGAAAAGTTGGTAAAATACCAAGTTTGGTATTTAAGTTTAGTATCTTCCAGGGATGCGACTAAAAGATTTTGAGAAAAATCCCCCAACCCAAACTATCCTTTACATGTAACTTTTTTCGAAAATTTTGATTTTCTAAAAAATGGCTCTAACAATTTTGATTAAAATATCGTATATAAAATTTATTTACCTGACTAATAAAATATTCTGAATTTTCTGGGAATAGCCTCTGAAGACTACTTTATTCTGGATGAATTTTTCATAACTACTAAACCGTAAGAGATGGACAAAAACTTAACCCATAAAAAATGTAGAGCACGTTAAAACACACAATTTATGTTACATGCAATTTTTTCGTGGAGTTCATCGTGTTTGAGATATTTCTTTTTCTTGGTTTCAGCTTTGAAAAACTTACACTTTTCTCATACAGGAATTTGTCAACTCCTGTCAATACAAACAAAGGAACATCAGTCACATAGCAACCAACTTTTGTCTTTCACTTTAACCTATCTCCCTTATTTCGCTTCTACTTACAATAAAGCAAGATTATTTCTGCTAATTTTTCTCGATAAACATGAAATAAATAAAAGATAAGTTTATTAACAATAATAATTTACAGAGATATAGAGAAAGTCATGTGATTGGAACACATCAGATTTTTTCCAATATGTAGGGACATCTCCAAAACATGGCTTTGTTATCATTAACGGCTTTTTCTGCAGATGAAAATCGTTATTCAGGCATTTAATTTTTGATGTTCGGTAGTAAAAAGAAGTCATTGGATGCTTAATCAGGAGTGTACGGCGCAAAAGGCATCAGTTCGATTTTTGAGTGTTTAATTGGTCAGTTATTAGACGAGATGAGTAAGCGCTCGCATTGTCTTGATGAAGAATGATCCTGCAGCACATGATTGTCTTCCTTATTTCACCGAAAACTTCCGGCAAAAATATGGTTGTGTACCATTCAGAACTAATTATTTTACGTTGCTTTAAAAGTACTGCAGACACATGGTCAGTTTTTCTGAAAAACAGGCAACCATTTGTTTCGAAGCGCTTCGTGTTCAAGTTTTGTTGGATTTGGTTTATCTTGTAACAGTCATACAGACTACCGCTGTTTACTTCCATTACATATGCATAGATCTATGATTAGACAACTATTATAATGTTATATACACCTTTGGCAGCCCCAACTTTTTATTTCTTGAGCATATGTGTGCACCAATTTACACGAGCATCTTTTTTGAGATTGTGTCAAATGGGGCACAACGATCCAAGTATGTGGGGTCCAAAAAGAGCAAACCTTTTTCACGGCTAAATGATCAAGCAATATTTTATATATGCTGGTTAAACTAATACATAGGGTTGCCTCGATCTCATAGCATGTGTCTTGACGATCTTGTACTATCAGTTTTTCACAACAACAATGTTTTCTGGCACAACATCTGATTTTGGATGACCTTTACTAATTTCGTCAGTGAGCGAATGGCGACCACGATTCAAAACTTTATAACAACGTTTCACAGTGGCAAAGGATGGAACTGCAACGCCAAATGTGGTAGTAATTATGATAATGGACTCTTGTCTTCAAAATCCAAGTCAAAAATCATAATAAATTGTAGTTAATTCCATCCTTCCAGTGTGACACCATTTTTAAATCATGTAAACAACACAATAACACTCTATTGCCAAAATATATGAAGTAGGTTGTCAGCAATATCAAGGTTATAAGTGGGAACACCAGATAATACTTACAGCAATATAAATAGCGGCTCTTATAGATATTATGAGTCATTTCTTTACTGAAGACTCGTCCATTGTGCTCATTTCATTACCACTATACCTTTCAATCCTTGTTTATATAATTCGATTGGCCAAACATTTTGTATATTCAAAAAAAAAAAAAAAAAAAAAAAGCTATCAAGACAGGTCAAAAAGGATTAAGGAGTATAATATCGGTTTTGAAAAGCTTCTGCTACGTGACAATAAATGCCTTCACAGCAATCTCGATTTCGTACAGAATTAGAGTAAGTTGTAAATACATTTTTATGTTGATATTTTCCATTAGTATTTAGTTATGCCAAATCGTTTTATTACTTTCTTTAAATAGTAGATAGGTAGAGAAGTTGTTGCACTTCACCAAAACATTTCATAAAGGGATTTCACAATGAACACACGTTTTAGGATCCCTGTATCTAGAAAAACATTTTTAAAAAAGTTCCATGTTGAGTTACCAAAAACGGAAAGTCAGTAAGTACCGAACTAGTAGTTAAGTTTAGTATATTTCAAGGATGCCACACATGATATTTAGGAAAATGCCCCAACCCCAAACTACCCTTTACATGGAAAAAATTTTGAAAGTTTTGATTTTCTTAAGAATGGCTCTAAATATTTTGATTATGATATCGTATATTGAAGATATTTGCATGGCAAATATATATATATATATATATATAATTTTATGGGAATAGCCTCTGAAGACCTCTTTGTTGTGGATGAACTTTGCTGAATTTTGCAGAACAGGTAAGACATACACAAAAATTTACTACATAAAAAATGACGATATTGTTAAAACAGTTTTGTCAAATACGTTTTTATCGATATGTTGACCATATTTGAGATATTCCTTTTATTAATTTCAGGTTAAAATACTTAAAGTTTTCACATACGGGAATATGTTAACTCCTGGCAATACAAAAACAACTAATTTCGTATACATGGTAACTAGCTTTTCAAAGGTTTGACTGTCGCTTTAGCCTGGTGTAATCCCTTATTTCCTTGTACTTACAAGGAAGCAAGTAATAAGGTCATTTCTGCTAATAATTAACTCGAGTAGCATGAATTATATGGAAGAATAAGCTTTTTAACAATAATTTGTTACCGAGATGTAGAGAAGTTATATGAATGGAACATATAAGATTTTTTTTTTCGGGATTGCCCTAGCAATTTAGCTCTGCTGGATTCAGTGAACATGGAACACAAGGATCACTGAATGTAATACGTCATATAATAAGTTAATATTTTAATAAATCATTATTATAAAAAGTATAATCATTGTTATACGCCTAGGTCGTAGGAAACAATGAAAGGTCCGAAACTAATAATCCGATCTTCAGAGATATTTGCTGTTGTTAATTGGAATGTTCTAATATCCCATATTAAATAGTTTTAACAGTAAGTTCTTTTGTTTCACGTGAAGCCGCACAAAGAGCATTTAAAATAAAGGCTAGTATCTAGTAGTAGGCTTTTAAAATACTTGTATATCTTCTCAGGCTCCTGTATGCTACACTAAAATGGTGTACTGAAACTATTTTATCCATTATTCATCCTTCTAAGTTTTCTATTCGTATAATAAATAGGGGGTACTGTATTTTACCCCATTTCGATGTGAAAATGTCAAGAAACAAATTTAGGATCCCTAATTAAAAAAAGATATTTCATACAAAGTTCTATATGTATGCACAGCATAACTCAATAACGAAATGTGATTTAAATATCAACATGATAAATTCATCATCTTCCAAGAATTTCACGTCAAGATTTTCAAGATAATCCCAAATATAATAGAAAATTTAGATTTCTCAAAAATGGTCCGAAAGATGTGAATTAACATATTTTTATGAATAAAGTGTATATTCTGAGAACAGGCACTGAAGTCTTCTTTATTTTGGACAACTTTTGCATAACTCAAAAAACGTAAGAGAGAGAGGGGGGGGAGAGAGAGAGGCAGTAACTTACAACACAAAAAATAGGAGAGCCTTAAAATTCACTTTATGAAATAAATTTTTAATGTGGAGTAAACCAATTTTCAGATAATCGTTTTCATTGGTTCCAATTTTAAAATTCATACCTTTGCCTCAAATGTGATTTCTTCCATTTGGTCAAGCAAAGAGAAGGGATTTCAAACCATTACATAGCGACCAACTCTTGAAAGATTTGACTATTGCTTAAGCCTAATGTATTCCGCTATTTTCATTGTATCTCCAAGGCTATATGTAATAAAGTGTCACTTAGCCGTTTATCTGGATTAACGTGCAGTAGAATAAATACTTAGAATAATTTGTGAAGAATAGATAGAGAAATTCATACATATTAATGTAACACCTCGGTTTAAAATTGTATTTGATTAGGGACGTTTTAAAAATGCGGTCATATCGAGAACATACATAAGTTTACATCATAACTCTGATCTTTTTTAATAGAAAACATTGAAAAGTAACATTATTAGCCATATTTCTTCTTTTCTTTCTTTTAAATTAGATCAAAATGAATCCTAGTGCTCAAAGCAACTCTCATAATTACCACACATCAAACTGTTCTTTACTCCCTCTGGGTTTTCTTTTATAATAGACATAAAACCCTCAATGTAAATGTATTCAAGGTTTTTCTTCGATTTTAAATATCAAAAATAAGTGTACACATTTTTGAGCAATGTTAACAAATATGTTATTTTCATTCTTATATTAAACTAACAAAACAATCCGACACGATATAGCTGTACAGCTTTTGATAACAGAATTATTACATATAATTTTAAGAGTAACAACAAGTCATTTGAGATTTTAAAAAGTAATCTGGTTATTTTAAAAAAGTTGTTATATTAGCAAAATATGTAATAATAATAACAATAATAATAATAGTAATAATAATAATAGTAATAATATTGAATATTTAATTACTCCCAGAAGGATTTTTAGATAATAGTAATAATATAACAGTATTAAAACGTAATTTCCGTTACTCTAAAATATGTTTAAACTAAACTAAGCTGTGTCTTTTGTACACAACATTCTCAGATTCTAGTAAAATTACTTAACGTAAAAAATGATTATGCATCATTCTGTATAAACATATTTTGAGGAGTTCGCGTGCTATAACTTTGGATAAACATTGCAAATAATTTTTAACTTTAATAATTTACTTCATTGCTTTATATCCACCCTCAACGTGTGCTCAGAGGAATTTATATTTTGTAATTGTAATTCGATGTTATATTTTAACTTAGATAAGTGACAACGAAAGTAAAAGGATAATAATAATCGTAAAAAAATTTGAATATTTCGACGATATTTCTTAATTTTAATATACATTTTCAATAATTTTAAATAATTCTTTTTCGTTTTTTCATTAACATTTTGGATAGGGTTTATTTGATCGTATTAAAATCAAAGAAAAACGAGTAGAGAAAATTATATACTTATTAGCAACAAATATTTTAGTATACTCTATTATAGACTATGTGTTATTCTGATCTTGAGCTCAAATTAACTACTTCAATTTTTACAACGAATGGTGGCTCTAAACTTTGTAGACAAAAGGAGAAAGAAGGAATAGGTACCTACTTCAGACAAGAAATGCTCCCCCATCTTTTTCTCGTGTCAGCGAGGGTCATGTCCAGGACAAATTGTGTTCCATTGCTGTTGCTCGGTGCGAACTAGTTAAAAACTGGCAGTGCACTGAAAGTATAAATACAATTGCTTTAGAAGTATATAACCATTGCAAACTATTTATGAAACAAAAACAAAATACAGGGTGTACATAAATGAATATTGGGGTTTTAACTGTTTATAATATTTATTACATTCAACTTACAGTTATAAATAATATGTCAAATGAAAAAGAAACTCAAACCGTTTTGTTTGTTGGCACAAATGCGCATGAGCGTGCAATGTTTCAACCGCAATCCGCTAAACAGCGGTAGTAGCAAAGATGGCGACTAGTAAACAGAAAGCGTTTTGTGTTTTGCAGTTCGCAAAGACCGAATCTGTAGTTACTCTGCAACGTGCGTTCCGTAGTAAGTTCGGTTGTGATCCCCCTAGTGATTAAAACATTCGTAGATGGTATAATCAGTTTGAAGATACCGGCTGCCTTTGTAAAGGGAAGAGCACGGGACGACCTGGAGTAAGTGAATAGACTGTTGAGCGAGTGAGAGAGTCGTTCACTCGTAGCCCAAAGAAATCAGTTCCTGTGTCGACTGTTTGGAAAGCTGAAAGAAAACGCTTATAGCTAAGTCCTTACCGTTTACAGTTATTACAGGCTCTAAAGCCGACAGACCACGGATTACGTGCCAAATTCGCAAACGACATGTTGTTTCATGACGATTTTGTGGATCGTGTTGTCTTCAGTGATGAATCGACCTTTCACCTTAGTGGATGCGTTAACACTCATAATGTGCGCATCTGGGGCTCAGAAAATCCTCACGAGATTCCCCTAAACTGAATGCTTTTGTGCCGTATCCCGGCGGAAATTTTATGGGCCTTTCGTTTTTGGTGAACCAACGGTAACTGGCACTTCTTACCTTGAAACACTAGAGCAATAGCTCTTCCCTCAGTTGGAAGAAAATGAGCCAGAGAACTTCATTTTCCAGCAGGATGGTGCGCTACCTCACTGGCATAACGAAGTACGCGATTGGTTGAACGTCACCGTACCTGGGCGCTGGATAGGCCGCAAGGGCCCCAATGACAGGGCTTGCTATGTTTGGCCTCAACGTTCTCCTGACTTAACGCCATGCGATTTTTACCTTTGGGGCTTCATCAAGGATCGTGTGTACGTGCCTCTGCTACCAGCTGACCTCCCTGAATTAAGAAACCGGATTGAGCAGCTGTTGCTACAATTGCTGAATACACACTTATCAACGTTTGGGAAGAACTCGGTAGTCACATTGAACATTTATAAGCTTCTTGGTAAAACTGTTTGAGTTGCTTTTTCATATGACATATCATTCATAACTGTAAGTTGAATGTAATAAATATTATAAAGAGTTAAAACCCCGATATTCCTTTATATACATCCTGTAATTTAAACAACATTTCTGGTATTGTAAGCAAATAATAAATTTCATAACCAAAGCATGGTATATATTCGCTATTAATGAGTTTTCAATTAAATTAATTTAAGTAATCAAAAATAAATTCTAGTATTGACCATATCTGTCTTTCTCTCTATGTATTTTTTTTCCAGAAAAGGTCACCTTATAATTGTAAATGTCCTTTACTTTAGTTCTCTCATTATTTAAAAATGTTATGTGTTCCATTCACATCGGTATAAACATTGTTAAAAACATATTCTTCTATCTACTTCATGATAACCGAGATAAGCAGAAATTGTCTTAATTACTTGCTTTCTTGTAAGGGAAATACGGGAATACACTAAACTAAAACGATAGTCAAATCTTTTAAAAGCCGGTTACCATATGAATGAAATCTGTTTTATATGCAGGGCTAAGAGTTCACAATCTTCAGTGTGAAAAAAAGTTTAATTATTTTGTATCTGAAGAAAATAACAAGGAATATCTCAGAAATGGTCAATTCAACGAAATATATAACATAAATTGTGTGTTTTACGTCATCTACATTTTTTGTGTAGTAAGTTCTTGTCTATCTCTTTAGAGGCTATTTCCAGAAAATTCAAGATTACATTTTATTTGCCATGTAAATATCTTTAATATATGGTATTATAATCAAAATGTTAGAGCCATTTTGTGAAAATCAAAATCTTCCAAAAAATTTACATGTAAAGTGTAGTTCGGCGTGGGAGGATGTTTATCAAAATCTTCGTGTCGCATCCCTGGAAGATACTAAACTTAAATACCAAGTTTGGTATTTTAACGACTTTGTCTTTTTGAGTTATTGTGTTCACAGACACACGGGCACACACTCGGACCTTTTTCTGAAAATACTTTTGTTGGATACAGGGAACCCTAAAACGTGTATTTCCGGAGAAATTTAAGTATCAAATTTTTTAGTAGAATGTAATACGTTCTATGTACACTGCAAATAATGCGAGCAGAGAAAGTAAAATATGATAAAATCATGTTTATAATCAATAACATTTAATGTATCACAGTACTATACTCATTATGATCATCATCTCAATCATTAATCATCACATATAAAACAGCGAAAAGGGTGATTTAGCTGACTGCATTTTGACAAAACTGCAATTCTAAACTTCTTCAAAAATACAGCGTAGAGAAAATGATCCTAACCTTATGCTATCGCCATGAAGCATTGAACGTTAACCGGCAAGGTCGGCGTTCGTTGCCGACAAACAATAACGGTCTCATGCGGTACTCGGCATAGTCTAATAGCAGAACTATAGAAACCCTATCAAGGTCTCTTTCTAGTTATAGCAAAGAACATATTCTCACAGCAATTTATTTAACAAGCACTTCAGTGCTCATCTCGTACCATTTAGAGCTAAAGTAGACTATGCTGCCATATATAATCCTTTTACGTCATTATATTTCTACGTAAAACAGGTAAAAAAATCTTATGTGTTCTATTCACATGACTTTCTCTACACTTCTGTAATAAATTATTCCTTAAAATCTTATGCTTTTATTTACTACATGTTAATCGAGAAAAAAGTAGCAGAAATAGTTTATTACTTGCTTCCTTGTATATAGAAGCGAAATAAGGGAGTACGATAGGTTAAAGTGTTAGTCAAAAGCTGGTTGTTGTGTGACTGAAATCCCTTTGTTTGTATGGACAGTTCACAAATTCCTGTATGAGAAAAGATAAATTTTTTAATGCTGAAACAAATAACAAGGAAAACATCATAAATGACCATATCCAAGAAAAAATGTATATGACATAACCTGGGTGTTTTATTTTAATCTTAATTTTTTGTGTAGTAAGCCTTTGTCTATCTCTTACGGTTTACCAGCTATACAAAATTCAATAAGGATCATCTAGAATAAAGAGGTATTTAGAGGCTATTCCCAGAAAATTCAAGATATACAATTTATTTGGCACATAAATATCTTAAATCTAAGAGATTTTAATCAAAATCGTCAGAGCCATTTTTGAGAAAAATCAAAATTTTCGAAATTTTTTCCATGTAAAGGGTAGTTTAGTTTTTTTTTTGTTTTTTTTTGTTTTTTTAAATCTTCGTGTCGCATCTTTAGAAGGTGCCAAACTTAAATACGGAGTTTGGAATTAAACAGTCTTTTCGTGTTTGAGCTATGCTGTCTACACACACACACACACACACACATACACGGACCTTTTTCCAGAAATGCTTTTTTTTCTTCAGGGGGACCCAAAACATATATTTCCGGTGAAATCTCGGTACAGAATGTTTGGGTGCATTACAATACCTTCTCTATACACTATGTACATAGTACGTGCAAAGAAAATAAAAATATAACCAGAAAAGTCACTAGCGTTAATGTTGTTATTCTTCTGGTTTTTGCGGCTTTGTATTCCGGGATTTGCTGTCTCCGTGGTTTTTCACGCAGTAATGCAATCAGGCCCTGTCTTTATAGTGAAATAAAATTAAGTACAGAATAGCCAACAATCAGATGATATTCCTGTGATGATGCGGTGATGATTCTCACCACCATCATCACATCGTTAGGGCTTAGGTATTTTCGACCTAATCTATCCAAATCTTTGTGAGTTTTCTTTTATCTTTCCTTTGGGTTTGTATTCGTTTTCTTCTTGGGATTTTAGGATTCTGACAGTCGCTCTGATATTTGCACGAATATTTCTCTTGAGTGTGATTTTATTTTATTACCTACTTAGATGAAATTGTTCAATTCTTGCCCTTCACTGCTGTATTTTGTCGGTCCTATCCCGAGCAACTGCGCTAAAAACTTCATTTCTAGTGCATCTATTTTTTTTTTTTTTTTGGTTTATTTGCAATAGTCCAGTTTTTGAACAATAAAAAGTGATGGTACTGCTAAAAATTTATAGAATTTCAAAATGTATCCTTTCAATTTTTACTTTCTCTACACGTACTATGTACCAACCAAAAATTCAAGACTGAGATTTCGCCGGAAATACACTTTAAGGATCCCTTGAATCCAAAAAAAGCATTTTTAGGGAAAGGTCCGTGTGTGTGTGTGTGTGTTTGTGTGCGTGTGTGTCTCTCTGTCTGTCTGTCTGTCTGTCTGTCTGTGTCTGTGGACAACATAGCCCAAAAACGAAAAGACCGTTCAATACCAAATTTGGTATTTAGGTATAGTATCTTCTAAGGATGCGACACGAAGATTTTCAAGAAAACCCCACCACAAACTACCCTTCACATGGAAAAATTTTCAAATATGTTGACTTTTTTAAAAATGGCTCTAACTATTTTGATTAAAATCACGTATATTAAACCTATTTGCACCCCGAATAAAATGCATATCTTGAATTTTCTGGGAATAGCTTCTTGTGACCTCTTTATTCAGAATGAATTTTGCATAACTGCTAAACCGTAAGAGAAGGAAAAAAATTTACCATACAGAAAATGTAGAGCATATTAAAACACACAATATGCTTTATATACATTTTTTCGTGGAGTTGATCGTTTTTAAAATATTCCTTATTATTAGTTTCCGCTTTGAGAAACTTATACTTTCCTTATACAGGAATTTGTCAACTCCTGTCCATACAAACAAAGGAACTTCAGTCACATATCAACCAGATTTTCACTATCACTTTAACTTATGGTACTCTCTTATTTCACTTCTACTTACAAGGAAGCAAGTAATAAGAATATTTCTGCTAATTTTTTCTCGATTGGCATGAAGTAAATAGAAGTATTAGCTTTTTAACAATAATTTGTTGCAGAGATGTTGAGAAAGTCATGTGAATGGATCACATCAGATTTTTCTTTAGGTGGTTCTTCTGTCCTCCATATTGCTTATTGCTTTAAAAAATTCATTTTTGATCTAATTATCTTATATTACCAATTTCACAACAAATGTTTACTTGTACATCGATGATGATAATTATTTTGCACCAGATTACTTTTAGATATCGTTTAATTATACCCCCAAATTCTGTTTTGTATTTTATATATTAATTTATTAAGATTATCTTCTGAAGCAGCTAATACTAATTGATCGTCAGCTAGTAGAGAGGTTATCACGTTCATTTTATAAAATTTGTTTGTAGAGAATCTAACCATTCTTTGATGACTTTATCAATGTTGAATTAAGCAGCACTAGTGATAATGGACTCTCTTGTTCCACCTCTAAACATATTAAAATATTTTCTTTGCATCTTCTATCACTGATTTGTATTTGAATTTGTGTCGAATAAAGTAACGTGTCCCCTCATAAATTCCTTTGTTGCATTATCACATGTTTTTTCATAACCTATAAATGTCATATATGTTGGAAGATTGGATTCTCTTCTCTTTTAAATTAACTGGGAGGTCACATATACACAAAGTGTCAGAAAAAAAATCCTTTATATTACTGCACTTCCTCCATGGAATGTTACTGCAGTCTATTTCTTAAACTAACTCAATTAAACTTCAGAATTTGTACTCAATACTGCTGGAACTGATGCCATGAATATAATTTTAATGCGTATTTCGCCCAACTATTTCTTATAAATAAAAATAATGCAGAGTGATCTTCACATAACATTAGAGAATCATATTTATTTCTCAGATACACATAATCATTGATAATGTTGTTTTTTTAGAATGTGTTCTACATCGTTCATATTGCAGAAAGAAGAAAACTCTCTAGGTTTAAAATAATCAATAATATATATAAAATATCAAAGTGTGTTTTAAATGAAATATTACTTTTGGAAATTATTACGATTTTCTCTCCTTGTTTGTCCATTATTGTTTTATGTTTAATTTTATGAATACTGACACCTTATATAAGAGGTCATGCACAAAAAAGTCGAAATATTACAAATCTGTTGTAATCCATTCACATGACTTTCTCTTCATCTCTGTAACAAATTATTGTTAAAAAGTTTATTCTTCTATTTACTACATGCTAATCGAAAACAAATTGGCAGAAATAGTTTATTATTGCTTCCTTGTAACTAGAACTGAAATAAGGGAGTACCATAGGTTAAAGTGACAGTCAAAAGCTGGTTGCTATGTAACTGAAGTTTCTTTGTTGTATGGACAGTTTTGACAAATTCCTGTATGAGAAAATTAAGTCTTTTAAAGCTGAAACCAAAAACAAGAAATATTTAAAAAATAATACTCTCCACGAAAATTTAAATAACATAAATTATGTGTTTTAACGTGATCTACATTTTTTGTGTGGTAGTTTTTTGTCCATCTCTTACTATTTAGCAGTTATTCAAAATTCCGTAAAATTCATCCAGAATAAAGTAGTCTTCAGAAGCTATTCCCAGAAAATTCAAGATATACATTTTATTTCCTCAGGTAAATATCTTTTATATATGATATTTTCATCAAAATCCATGGAGCGATTTTTGACAAAATCAAACTTTTCGAGAAAAGTTACATGGGGTGAGGGGATTTATCTCAAAATCTTCGTGGAAGATAGTAAACTCAAATACTAAGTTTG
Organism: Hymenopus coronatus; assembly: GCA_030762935.1. Lineage (NCBI taxonomy): Eukaryota > Metazoa > Arthropoda > Insecta > Mantodea > Hymenopodidae > Hymenopus > Hymenopus coronatus. The sequence continues at coordinate 52,992,531 of CM060892.1, read as the reverse complement.
GTATTTCAAGGACTTTTCGTTTTTGAGTTATCCTGTTCTCAGAAACTCGGACACACACACATTCTTTTGATACAGGGGACCCTATAGCATATATTTCCGGTTAAATCTCGGTATCGAATTTTCGGGTGAGAGCAACACCTTCTCTACAGAGTACGTGTAGAGAAAGTAAAAACATATAGTTAGCTTGTCCACGAGGTTCTTGAAACTATCATTGCGAATTTCTTCTTGTTATTGCTATTTTTGTGTTATATGTATTGTGTGATACTTACGCTGCTAGACAGGAAATAGTGAGAATATTGGGGCAGAATTAATACGAATTTAAGAATCAATAACATGCAAGACAACAGTTTTTGTTTTGTTTTTTTTAATTTCTCTGCTCGTACTATGTACATAGTGTATATAGAACGTATTACATTTCACCAAGATTTCACCGGAAATAGACACTGTATCCAAAAGCAGCATTTTTAGAAAAATCCTGCGTGTGTGTATGTGTGTGGGTGTGTGTGTGTCCGTGAACATAACTCAAAAAAGAAAAGTGCGTAAAAACAAAACTTGGTATATAAATTTAGTATCTTCCAAGGATGCGATAAGAAGATTTTAAGGAAAATCCCCCGACCTTTAACTACACTTTACTTGGAGAAATTGAAAAAAAAAAAAAAATCGATTTTATAAAAAAATTTTGATTAAAGTAACGTCGTAAAATTAGATATATTTTCACCACAATAAAATGTATATCTTAAATTTTCTTGGAATAGGCTCTTCAGACTCAATTTTTTTGAATTTTGAATTATTGGCAAAAGACAAACTTACTGCACAGAAAAGGTAGATCTTCTTAAAACACAAATTTATGTCATATACATTTCTTTCGTGGATATAACCATTTTGAGATATTCCTAGTAATTGGTTTCAGTTTTAAAAGACGTAATAAGTTTTCACATACGGGAATTTGTCAACTCCTGACAATTTAAGGAAACAGATTTCAATCCCTTAACAACCATATTTTAAAACATTTGACTGTTTCAATTAGCAAGAAATATTAACAATAACTTCTTACAGAGATGTAGAGAGAGTTATGTGAATAAAACAAGTCAGATTTTTTTTCGGCTCTGCAAGATCTTATAGTCTCAACTTTTGAATGTTGTTTCCGAATATTATACATAATTATTACTTTCTCTACACGTACTATGTACATAGTGTATAGAGAAGGTATTGTATTGCACCCAAAAATTCAATACCGAGATTTCACCGGAAATACAAGTTTTGGGTCCCCCTGAATCCAAAAAAAAAGCATTTTCAGCGTCTGTGTGTGTATGTCTGTGTGTGTCTGTGGACAGCATAGCTCAAAAACGAAAAGACCGTGGAATACCAAACTTGGTATTTAAGTTTGGTGTCTTCCAAGGATGCGACACGAAGATTTTCAAGAAAATCCCCCCACCCCCAAGTACCCTTTACATGGAACTTTTTCAGAACTTTTTTATTTTCTTAAAAATGGCTCATAACAATTTTGATTAAAATATCGTATGTTAGAGATTTTTACCTGAAAAATAAAATGTATATCTTAAATTTTCTGGGAATAGCCTCTGAAGACTACTTTATTCTGTATGAATTTTAATGAATTTTACACATCTGGCAAACAGTAAGAGATAGACAAAAACTTACTGCACAAAAATGTAGATTAGGATAAAACACACAATTTATGTCATATACATTTTTTTCGTGGAGTTGATCGCTTTTCAGTTATTCGTTGTTTTTTGGTTTCAGCTTTGAAACTTAAAATTTTCTTATACAGGAATTTGTCAACTCCTGTCCACACAAACAAAAGAACTTCAGTCACATTAATTTAACCTATGGTACTCCCTTATTTTCCGTCTACTTAAATGCAAACAGGTAATAAGACTATTTCTGCTAATTTTTTCTCGATTAGAGCGAGGTAAATAGAAGCATAAGCTTTATAACAATAATTTGTTACGAAGATGTAGAGAAAGTTATGTGAATGGAACACATCAGATTTTTTAGGTCCATAGAGAAAGTGAATAAATAATTGTATAGAAAGTAATGCTTTATATGAATACTTCAATACAAAAAGGGTGTAGTATATGACATCTCAAGTTCAGAGAAGGTTATTTGAGTATTCTTATAACATAAATATAAGATTTGGAAGGATTTTAACGCTTTGTTTTTGGCGCCATTTCTGCATAACCAATACAGAACTATTGTGCTGCATCTCGATGATTTTTTTATGTCAAATGGATGGAACAGCGTCTTCGCTACCCTATAAAAATCGTAACAAAAGAAGGGGGACCTATTCAGGGCTCCAACCGGCACCCTCAGCTAAGGCAGCTGGTTTATCAACGCCCTAACCAAATGAGCAGATGTAATTCGTTATTTGTTGATACATGAGCGACAGAACTCGAAGACCGGACATTTTAGACGGAGCTTCAGTGAAAGACAGTGGTCAGCGCAGTTGGGTTTGTATGGTAAAACTTAAAAATTAGGTTAGAATGTGAAGTATATATTAAGATAAAGGAATATATGTAGGTATATATTACGACATTTTGTTTTTTATTTTATTTTTGTTATACTTGTTTGAAGTCATAGTATATAAGGAGATAACATTTTTAAAAAAACATCTTCCATACTAGGAAACTTTATTGAAATCAATAGAAGATTAAAATAATTTTAAGTGTAAATCTCCAAAAAATGCATGGTTTAGATGACGATATTTTATTACTTTCTCTATAAATACTATTTACATAGTGCATAGAGAAGGTACCCAAAAATTTTTTGCTTGGTACCCAAAAATTCGATACCGAGATTTCACCGGAAATACACATTTTGAGACCACCTGAGTCCAAAAAAAAAGCGTTTTTAGAAAAATGTCTGTGTCTGTCTGTCTGTGTGTGTCTGTGTGTCTGTGTGTCTGTAGGCAGCATAGCTCAAAAACGAAAAGACCGTTAAATATCAAACTTGGTATTTAATTTCAGTATCTTCCGAGGATGCGACACGAAGATCTTCAAAAAAAATCCCCTGCCACCAACTGCCCTTCTCATGGAAAAATGTGCGAAAGTTTTGATTTTAAAAAATGACAAACGATTTTGATTAAAATATCATATATTAAATATATATACTTGACAAATAATATGTATATCTTGAATTTTCTGGGAATAGTCTCTGAAGACTACTTTATTCTGGATGAATTTTACGAAATTTTGAGTAATTGGTAAACCGTAAGAGATAGAAAAAAACTTACCACACAAAAAATGTAGAGCACATTAAAAGACACAATTTATGTTATATACACTTTTTTCGTGGAGTTGATTGTTTTTTAGATATTCTTTGTCTTTTTGTTTCTGCCTTAAAAAAGTTATACTTTTCTCGTGCAGGAATTTGTCAACTCCTGTCCATAAAACAAAGGAACTTCAGTCACATAGCAACACTATTTTGCTATCACTTTAACCTATGTTACTCCCTTATTTCGCTTCTACTTACAAGGAAGCAAGTAATAAGATCATTTCTGCTAATTTATTCTCACTTAGCATGAAGTAAATAGACACAAACTTTTTAACAAAAACTTGTTGCAGAGATATAAAGAAAATCATGTGAATGGAACACATCATATTTTTATTTTACATTCTCAACCACGTATGTACAATGTGTATTGTACGTAGAGAGAATATTCTATTCCGTCCAAAATTATGACAACGAGATTTCCGGAAATATATGTTTTGAGACCCACAGAATCCAAAAACGCATTTTTAGTGTGTGTCTGTGAATAGCATAACCCAAAAACAATAAGTCGATTAAATATCAAACTTGATATTAAAGTGTGAATTTTCAAAATTAGCGACACTAAGATGTTAAATTTCAGAACCCCGAAACAAACTTTACATGGAATTTTTTTTGAAAAATTAGATTTTCTCAAAAATAACTCAGACGATTTTGTTTAAAGTACCCTATGCTTGAGATATTTTAATGATAAAGGAAATGTATATCTTGAATTTTTTGGGGCATAGGATCTGATGGCCTCTTCATTCTGGGTGACTTTTGTACAGTGCGTAAATCTCAAGACATACTATACAAAAATGTAGACCTCATTAGAGCACAAATTTATGTCTTTTTTTTTTTTTTGTGAAGGTATTCCTAGTACTTAATTTCAATTTTAAAGTACTTACAAAATTTACAAATTGGCAGTATTTATTCTCTCACAACTACCACATTTTGAAGAAATTGACTGTCTTTTTAACCTTGTGTATTTCCTTATTTCCGCGTATCTACAAGGAAGTACGTAATAAAAGTGTTTTTGTAAATTTTTATATCAATGTACCTGAAATAGATATAAAAATAAACTTTTGTAAGAAAATAGTTTTCAGGCGTATATACTAACATACAAAGTTTGTCCCTATATACCTCAATATTTAGCAAGTCTCATACTCCGTTACGAGAAGCAGAATTCATTTTTTAGAAAGTTCATATAAAGTTTTTTGGACACGAATAGAGCTTGAAAAAGTAATTGCTTCAAAGAAAATGAATGACGTTTAAAAAATTAGTTTACGAAATTAATATATTTGGGATTTCAAAATAAATTATTCAAATTATATAATATTTTCAACAAATAGCTTATTGCTGGTGTGTGAAATATATGATATACAAAAAATTAATAAAAAACAAAACTTGGTGCATTTGGTGCTTGTAGAAATAGTAGTAAAAATAGTGCAAACTTCAATACTGAAGCTAAATTTATAATTTCAACTTCTATAATTTTAGTACCAATATTTGATTTAAAGTAAGAGATTTGGCTGCCCCTCTATCCCTCTCTTCTAGGCCTTTATAGTTTTATCTTTAAAATGTATGTGTTGTTTGTTTTTTTGCAAAAATCAGTGAAAGTACCTGAAATATAAGAGTAAAAGTTGCTTAAAATAATAATTACGCTAACTATAATGAAAATTTGTGTTATGGTTCAAACATTTTAAAGACTTTCAATAATAATTATTGCACTTTACTGTAAAAAAAAACACATTAATTTTTAATGATAGTGAAATAGTCATAAAAGATGACTTTTAAAATATTGTTACATTTAGTAAGAAAACCTACAGACTTGAAAGAGCAATCTGAGAAAAGTTTTCTTCTTTTCTGTATCAAGTTGTAGTTTTACCAAAATAAATTGTGAGTGTTTAAGTTTTAAAATAATAAAACAGCAAACTTAAAGGACATTGTTTCATCTGTAGAGAATGTAATTGAAGAAAGATGACTCCTTTTGACACACGATGTAATAGATTTAAAATTAAGTCAAATATCGCTTCAGTGGCTTCAAAGAATATGAAAAATACATGTTTCAAAGTTTATTTTTAAAAAAATATCTATAGCAGCATACTATTCAGCCGCTTTCGGAATGCAACAGATTAAAATCACAAAAACCCATATATGCAGCATACCTGAAGCATGCGTACTAAACTTTTACCTGCATACATGTTATTTTATTCTGTATTAATACAGTTAACGCTACAAGAATATATTATTCTACAATTTGTTAAAAATGATTTTTGCTTCAACGGTTAGAAGTATGCTAACATATATCAACTAGCTTCTTAAACATACATGAGCAATGTTCTATGCATTGAATTGCTCAACTGCAGAATAATCGCATCATACTTTACATGACTTTATTGATTATTTCCATGGTATTGTGCATATTGCATAGACGATTTCTTACCATTCTTAGTATTTATTTGGTTGTATGGTTTATAAAATCTTTGTCTAGGTATTTCATTATGCACAAAAGAAGACATTTTTACTTAAATAATTTAAGATTGATAAAATGGTTATCTTGAAATTTTATTTTCGTTAAGGGACATTTGGGACAGTAATTTCAAATTTATATATTTGTGTATAGGCTTTTTCAAAATATTATTGTGATTGCATTTTGTGATATTTAAATAACTTTAATTTCTGAACTGTGGAATTATGTTTAAATGCTACACATTTTAGTCTCGAAAATTAATCCTTCTTTTCATAAACGTATTTCTTTGAATTATTATTGATATCTTTATTGTTTATGTTAGGATAATTATATTTTAATACTACAATAGATACTTCCGAACATTTGAGGAAACTTCAGCTGTAAATAAACCAGAGAGGTGTGGAAGATTTTGAATGTGTGAAAATGTAGTGTGAGAAAAACGCTATTATATTAAATATTATACTAGGAACAAATCTAATGTGTTCCATTCACATGACCTTCTCTATATCTCTGTAACAAATTATTGTTAATAAGCTTATTCTTTTATTTATTCCATGCTAATCTAAAAATTAGCAGAAATAGTCTTATTACTTGCTACCTGGCAAGTAAAAGTGAAAAAAGGGAGTACCATAGGTTAAAGTGAAGGCCAAAAGCTGGTTGCTATGTGACTGAAGTTCGTTTCTTCGTATGGACACGATTTGAAAAATTCCTCTATGATAAAAGTATAAGTTTTTCAAAGCTGAAACCAAAAACAAGGAATATCTCAAAAACGATCAACTCCACGAAAAAAAATGTACATAACATAAATTTTGTGTTTTAACGTGCTCTACATTTTATTTGCGTTAAGTATTTGTCCATCTCTTACTGTCCAGAATAGATTAATCTTCAGAGGCTGTTCACAGAAAATTCAAGATATACATTTTATTTGTCAGGTAAATATCTTTAATATACGATATTTTAATCAAAGTCGTTATAGCCATTTTTGTGAAAAACAAAATTTTCGAAAACAGTTCCATGTAAAGGGTAGTTGGGAGTGGGGGGATTTTATTGAAAATCTTCATGTCGCATCCTTGAAAGATACCAAATCTAAACATCAAGTTTGGTTTTTAACGGATTTTTCGTTTTTGAGCTATGCTGCCCAAATACACACAAACACACACACGGACATTTTTCTAAAACTGTTTTTTTTTTGGATTCAGGGTGTCTTAAAACAAGTATTTCCGGTGAAATCTCGGTATCGAATTTTTGGGTTCATTACAATCCCTTCTCTATACACTATGTACATAGCACGTATAAAGAAAGCAAAAAGTATACTATACGATATTCAACTAGTTATAGAGCCCAAAGAAAGGAGGGAGAGCTAAATGCTGATTCTGTACAGATGCTCGAAAGTTTCAAGAACTATTTTCTATACAAAGCAATTTTCGATTTTTTGATCGTCTGTATTCAAAATTACATTTCCAGTGTGCCTTAAATAAAGCCCACATTTTTTTTCTACTTATTACTTTAAATTTGCAATTATTTCTGAGCTAAAACAATAATAAAATGAGATAAACATTATGCTCAGTATGGTAAAAACTAAAGGCATTTTATTTAAATGGTGTTACTCAATTTGCATGTGATTTTTCCTTGCACATTTGAGGATTGCTATAGAATATTCATTATTTCTGGCATTTTATTGTGGATGATTATTGTTATATTTATCAATATTAGTGTCTTTAAAAGCCAGAAATATATAGTGCGATCTTTTTAAGCAAATATTATATTCTTATTCTTCTCCATTTACAATTCAAAATTTAGTCAATAAACTGCTTGTTTAATCTTCAAAAATTCTCCAGCCATTATCATCTCCCTCTATCTGGCATTTGTTCTACATATAACGTTCAATGTCACGTAAGATCTTTCTTTTTTCGTTTGAAGAAAAAGGATAAAAACCCTCTAGGTTGTCATGGAGCCCAATTTATTTATGAATGACATCTGTTTGAGTTTGTTTGTTGTAGACAAAAGCAAGAATGGATACAGAGATATTCTGTTTCTTAATTTTTACTTTTGCAGTTTGGTTTATAATATAATATTCGGTTTATAATATAATATTCAATTTTTTGGTAGGATATAAATCATATAAAATGTCCGTTCAGGTGACCCGGTTGGATAGCTGTTGGCAATCTGATCCCGAGGTCACTGCTTCAAACCCGGCAGAAATTCTGGTGCCAATATGATTCTGGTAGTTTTCGGGGTCTTGAACAAACAAATGAAAACAATATATAAAATAATATAATATAATTACTTGGTATTGTGTAAATCAGTAAGTATAAGCTAGTACTACCTTATATGCCAATATATTAAATGTTGTATATCAACAGTGCTTATACGTAATAAGTTTAATTGCAGTGAAAAATGGCATAGGAATATAAAATTGTACCTCACTAAAGAGAAGACTTAATTATAATTAACATATAATTATGCTTTAATCGTAATTTGCACAGATTTTCAAAATACCAGAAGTGGATACTTACATTTTGAGTTTGTGAACATCTGAACACGGTCAACTACGAAATTACTATAATTAGTCAAGTATGGTAATATTTGGTTTAAGAAATGTTAAAGGTGTATTATTATAAAATATAGTAGTTACGTATTAAATTTATGAACAAATAAAAAGTATTTAATTATAACAAAATTTTCAGTTTTTCGAATTAAATATTCTCAAACAAATCTTGAAAATTAAAATGAAATAAGAAATTATTAACCGGTTTTTATTATAACACCAGTATGTACTATTTGTAAAAAAAACATTAAAAATTAGGGTGAAATTTCCACCTTCTCCAATATTTTTTGGAAGTTCTTGTCATTTTCTACCACCTTTATACAATGTGCTGAGAAGATATTGCATTTCACCAAACAATTTAATAGCGAGATTTCACAGAAATGTATATTTTGTAAACCCTGAGCAATAATAAAAATATTTTAAATTAATTTGTGTGTGTGTGTGTGTGTGTGTGTGTGTGTGTGTGTGTGTGTGTGAAGAGTATTGCTCTAAAACCAAAAGTCAGTTAAGCACCAAACTTAGTATTTAAGTTTAGTATCTACAGAGGTTGCGACATGTAGATTCTCATGGAAAATCTCCCTTACCCAAACTATATTTAGCATGTAACATTTTTCGAAATTTTTCAACTTTATAAAAATGGAAGAAATACTTTGATTAAAATGCCTAATATCAGAGTTATTTTCACGGGAAATAAAATGTATATTTTGAAGTTTTTATTCGTATGACTTTTGAACAACCGATAAAACGTAAGAAATAGACCAGAGTTTGCTACATAAAAATTTTAGATATTGTTAAAACCATAATTTAGTTTATATAATTTTTTTGGAGTTAATTATTTCCGAATTTTTCCTTATTGGATTAAATTTTAAAAAGGGGAGTGATTGTTCGATTTTTCTCATATCAAGAAAAGAGTAATGAATTGTAAAGCCATCAATTTATGCCTAGCTCTTAAAAATTAAACTATGGCCTACTGGTTAAACCCATTGTAGTTACACAGATACATGAAATAATACCATTTGTACAAATGTATATGTCGATTAAAATGAAGCACAGGACCTCAGAAAACTCTCTCCGCACTGGATATCTTGTCAAGTGCGGAGAGTTTCTTGGGACACGATAGGTAGAAGAATAGTTTTTTTTTTTTTTTTTTTTTTTTTTTTTAAGAATAGTTTGTTGGAGAATGGACAGGAAAATTCAGGTGAATGTGACGCTTTCGATTTTATAAGCATATTTTTCACATTAGCTTAAATTTGTAGGACGAAATTACAATAAACGTTGAGCTGTTAATTAAGATATTCTTCTACAGTTTGCCAGTATTTTCATAAAACTCTTGAAATTTTACGATTTCAAATTTATATTAAAAGGCTCAAAATATGTTAAAATGGGTTGATTTTATCTATTTTTTAGTGAAAGCCTAAATGCTAATATTGATAGATAAATGAAACAATAAACAGTATTTTACATGTTATTCAACACTGTGACAATTTCATATATAAGACCTTTTATAGTTTTTCCTAATACAAATATAATTAAGTGTGGTGATTGTATGCTAAAGCCTAAATCTGGAGGGCCTAGGTTCAATTCCTGGCTGGAATTATTCACATTCTCCCTAGAGTGTGGAAGTATGAATGAAAGAAAGAAAACATGTGTGTGTGTACGTGTATGTGTGTGATGTTGAGTATTTAATGTAATAACCAATTTGAAGATTAAAATTGATGAAGCATTGCTCCAAAGGGAAAAAAATCTGACATATGTACATGTAATAATGTACATTCACATGCCTTTCTCTACATATTTTTCAATAACTTATTCTTTAGAAAGGAATATCTCTCTTTCAAATAAACATTTGCAGATATGCTAATTGCATATTTCTTTGTAGTTGCAATAGGAATAGGAAAATGTGTTAGGGTTAAGCAACAGTCCAAACTTTAGAGAGCTGGTCAATATCTGTTGCTTTTGAAATGCCACAGTGTCTGCTTCACCAGGAGAAAGAAAAATAAATAACAACTTTCCATTTGAGAAGAGTTTTAGTATTACAAAAGCGAAACTAAAAACAAGGAATAGCTCAGAAATGGTTAACTCAATACAAAATTCCATTCACATAGCCTATGTAATTTTTTTATTTGCGTAATTATAGAACGAGATATAATTTTTTTTTTGTGTTGTTAGTTTCTGGCAGTCTCTAACCAGTTATGCAAATGTCATTAAAATGGAGGGCACTTCAGAATCTAATTGGGAAAATTCAAAATATACACATCATTTTCTATTTCTTAAATACAGGGTACTTTAATTAAAACCGTTGGAACCATTTTTGAGGAATTTTTTTTTTCTATATAAGAGGTAGGTTAAGGTGAAGGAATTTTCTTGAATTTTCTTGCTAAACCTAGATATCAAGTTTGGTAGTAAACCACTTCTCGTTTTTGAGTTATATTGTTCACACACATACACGGTTTTTACGTAGATTTTTTTAAAATTATGTTTCGGATTCAGTGCACCTTAAAGCATGCATTTCCAGTAAAACTTCGGCATCGAGTTTTTGGGTGAAACCTAGTATACATTTGACACAGAAAGTAAAAATACCCCTATAGGACTTAATGATGTTACATGTATATAAATGCAGCAATAAGAAATGCATTGCTTTTTCTAGCTTCTTCTCAACTTCAAGGATTATGATGTTGCAAGTCCCTCTTCCTCCTTTCAACTCCTCGGACTTCCACGCCTGTCTTTTTCCTTTAGGAGCATACTGGAAAGCTATTTTTGGCAGTCTGGTATCTTCTATCCTCCTAACATATTCTAACCATCTTATATTGTACCTATTTATTATTGATTCTATTTCTAATTCTCTACTTATTTCTTTATTCCTTTCATTTTCCTCAAAAATGTTATTTTACAACCTTGTATTGTATTTATTTCCCTTTTGTAGGTACCCAGCTTTCATATCCATAAGTAACGTAGGAGTATTCACGTGCTTCATCCTTGTTTCGGGTCATGTTTCATGTAATTTTCTTAAGAACGATTGAGAGAGAAGGTGATGTGAATGGAATACATCAGTTTTCCGTTTTTTTCATTTTTTTGTAGAGTTAATCATTTCAGAGATATTCATTGCTGTTTGTTTCATTTCTGAAAAGCTTAAACTTTTCTCATAGAAAGTAGTCTTACGTTTCATTTTCTTTTGTTTTACTCTGCTCATACAAGAGAATCGAATATACATATAACGTATGATACAGCGGCCAATTTCTAAAAATCTTACTATCACTTTGTCCTATATATTTTCTTATTTAGCTCTATTTACTAGCAAGCAGGTAGTAAGACCATCTGTATTAATGTTTCCCGCAATTAGCGTAATGAACATAAAAAAATCAGATATGTTCCACTCATATGACTATCTCTACATCTCTGTCACAAATTATTGTTAAAAAACTTATACTTGTATTTACTTCATGTTAATTGAGACAAACATTAGCATAATTGGTTTAATTAGCTGCTTCCTTCTAAGTGAAAGGGAAATATAGGGAGACCATTCGGCTAAAACGATTGTCCAACCTTTCAAAAGCTGCTTACCACGTGGATGAAATCCATTTCTTTGCATTGCCAGGAGTTGACAAATTTCAGTGTGTGAAATGTTTAAGTAATCTATAACTATAATCAATAAAAAGGAGTATCTAAAAATGGTTAACTTCGCGAAAAAAAATGTGTAAGACATAAATGTTGTGTTAAATTTTTGTCTCTTACGGTTTACCAGTTATGAAAAATTGAGCAAAATTCATACAGAATAAAGAGGTCTTAAGAGAGTATTCCCAGAAAATTCAAGATATACATTTTATTTTTGATTTAAATATCTTTAATACTTGGTATGTTAATCAAAGTCGTTAGAGCTGTTTTTGAGAAAATCTCAATTTTCGAAAGCCTTTCCATATAAGGTGTAGTTTGAGGTGGAGGGATATCTCTCAAAATCGTGTCGCATCCTTGAAAGATACTAAATCTAAATACCAAGTTTGGTATTTTACTTACTTTTCGTTTTGGAATTTTCGTGTTCACAGACACACACATTCGGAACTTTTTCCAAATTTTGTTTTGAATACATGGGGCAATAAAACGTGTATTTCCGGTGAAATCTCAATATCGAAGTTTTGGGTGGAATGCAATACTTTCTCTATACACTATGTAGATACTACATGTAGAGAACGTAATAATTTTCTGTAGAGTAGGAGTAATTTGTTTGTAGAAACGGTAGAGAAAAACATGGAGTGGAAAATATGAAATTTTTCCGAAAAAATGTATTAAAGCATACATTTATAGTTAAAATTATACCAGTTATTTCGCTGGGTATGCTGTATTAACATATATATTTCTCGGAGTGTGTGAGCAATACTACTAAACAGACATACTTCTTCTGCAGTTGGTAGAAGATATTTGGCCTCTTGTAAATATATTTTTTCAAAACTGTTTTTTGAATAAAGGGGGCTATAAAACGTGTATTTCCGGTGAAATCTCGGTATCGAAGTTTTGGTGGAATGCGATACTTTCGTCGCCCTCCATGGTGTAATAGTTACCATGCTAACTTCATGTACCCAAGGTCGCGAGTTCAAACCCGGCGGAGGACGATGGATTTTTTCGGGTGTAAAAGTTCTTAGTATGGATTCCTTCGGAAGGAAAGTAAAGCCGTTGGTCCCGTGTCGTATATTTACAGCACGTAAATGAAAATGCCTCTGAGCAAAATTAAGCGGTCTTTCACGCCCAATTTTGAATGAGACGCTGAGAACCACAGTAGTTAAAGAGCTTCCATATATAACACGCCATTTACATTTTTGCAGTACTTTCTGTATACACTGGTAGATTAGTACGTGCAGAGAAAGTAATAATCTTCTTTAGAGTAAGAATATTTTTGTAGAAGTGGTAGAGAAAGCCATGTGAATGGAAAGGTAATTTTTTTCGGAAAAAATATATTAAAACAATCAGTTGTAGTCACAATTATAGCAGTTATTTCGCCGGATATGCTGCATGAACGTATATATTTCTGGGAGTAATTCTATTAAACAGATATACTTCTTCTGCAGTTGCTGGGAGGTATGTGGCCTGTCGTAAATATAGGTAGTAATGGCGCCAATCACATTGTGGTTATGTGGGCATTAAAATGCTTGGAATGAATATTGGTATACTTCCGTCTCATGCATTTTGATAAGTATATCATTATCCTCTTCATGGATGCAATTTTACTGAAGTTTAATTATTCATGCATATCGTGTAAAATGAATAGCTGCTTGCATTGTATTTTGTAATTTACGACGATGCTTACTCTAATTTGTGTTTGCATGAATGTGTTTGCACTTTTGTTCGTGCAGAATGCTGGATGCACTAATGAATGGCTTCACGTCTCTAATATTTACAAATGGTGAAGGCACATCCAGCGTGCCTAACAGGTGTCGCATCGTACCCTGGTGCATCCTGGAGTCTAAAATGGAAAGAAAGAATGTTCTCTGTCACTTCCCTATGAAAGGCAAAGAAAGTGTTGTTTTTAACTTAAAAATTTATATGTGAATTTCACCAATAAAAAAATAAATGCTTTGAATACCTCTAGATACAAAAAAAAAAAAAAAAAAAAAAAAAAAATTATATTTTCTAACATATGCGTACAATGTACATAATAAAAAGGTAGTGTATTCCACTCAAAAACCCAATTCGAGTTTTCGCCATAAATATGTGCTTTGAGATCCCCTAAATTCAAAAATAAACATTTTAGATAAAGGTACGTGTGTGTCTGTGATATAATAACTGAAAAAATTGATGTGTTCCATTCAAATAAATTTCTCAAGCTGTTCCACAAAATGTTCTTAAAAGATTATTTTTTTATCTATATCGTGATAAACAATAGTACCATGTTCTTATTGCTGGCTTCTTTGTAAGTAGAAGGAAAGAAGGGGAATGTATAGGCTAAAGCGAGAGTCAAATATTTTAAAAGCCGATCGCCATGTGAAACTCCTTGCTAGGAGTAAACGGATTTGGGAAAACTTTCAGTTCTTTAAAACTGAAGTCAATAGCAGGAATATATAGAAAACCATTAACTCTACTGAAAAACGTATATGAAATAAATTGTTAAAGGGAGGTCTACGTAATAGTGTATTACCATTTTGTCTATCTCTTACAGTTTAACAGTTAGCAAAATTCAGTCTTTGGAGTCTATTCCCAGAAAATTAAGACATGATTTTATTTGTCTTGTAAATATTTTTAATGTACGTTATCTTAATCAAAATCGTTAGAGTCATTTTTTAGAAAGTTAACATTTTCCAAATGTTTCCCATGTAAAGGATAGTTTTGGGGGGGGGGGATTTTTTTTAAGGTCTTCGTGTCTCATCCTTGGAGATACTAAACATGAATACCAAGTTTTGTATTATCTGAATTTTCTTAGCTATACTGTCCACAGATACACACACTGGCCTATTTCTAAAAATATTTTATTGAATTCAGAGCAAGTATTTCCGGATAAAACTGGGTATAGATTTTTTGGGTGGAATACAATACCTTCTCTATATACCATGTACATAGTACATGTAGAGAAGTAAAAATACATGCTTTGAATACCTCTAGATACAAAATACATTTTTATTTTCTCTAATATATACGCACTATGTACGTAATAAGAAGGTATTGTATTACATCCAAAAATCGAATACGAGTTTTTACCTAAAATATATTCTTTGAGGTCCCCTGAAACGAAAAAGGAACTATGGGAAAAGTTTGTGTGTGTATGTGATAGCAAATCTGATGTGTTCCATTCACATGACTTTCTCGATCTATCCCGCAAGCAATCTTTTCTTATAAAATATTGTTTTATCTACATCATGATAAATTTTAACAGAATGTTCCTACTCCTGGCTTCTTTTTAAATGGAAATAAAATAAGGGAATGGACAGACTAAAGCTATAGTCAAATATTTTAAAAGCCAATCATCATGTTAAACAATTGAAATTCGGTTCTCTTCGTTTGCTATGAGTAAATCGTACTTGGGAAAAGTTTTAAGGTGCGTAAAAATGAAACCAATGACTCGGAATATCTCGAAAGCGTTTAACCCTTCTAAAAATATGTTTATGACACAATATGCGTGTTTTAATGAGCTTTACAGTTTTGTGTATTGCGTTTTTTTAAGTTTTTTTTATTGTTTCATTTGTACAGCCCCCTTTAACTTCAATGGTCATATCGCGGACTTTTACTTGTGAAACAACTCATATTTCTGTAGGTTCAGAAAAGCAGGTCAATCCATTTTTATTAATAAACATACACACATACTCACTCACTCTCACATTCATACTTCCAAACTCTGTAGAAGATAGGGAATAATTCTGGCTAAGGAAAACTTCCCCGCCCCACCCAAGAATCGCATTTGGGATCTCCGGGTGAGAAATCAGCTCGCTGACATAGGAGGCTGTCTACCTCTTACGGTTTCCCAGTTATAGAAAAGTTCTATAAAAGCCCCCAGAATGAAGAGGTGTTCGGAGACATTTGCCAGAAAATTCAAGATATACATTTCGTTTGTCTTGTAAACATCTTAAACATATGACTTTTATAAAAAGTGTTAGTCATTTTTTGAGAAAACCAAAATGTTCAAAAAATGTTGATTGTAAAGGGTGTTGACAATCTTCGTGCGCATCCTTGAAAGACAGTGAACTTTTCGTTTTTGAGCTATGCTGCCCCCCACCACACACACACACACACACAAACATATCTAAAGATGTTTTTCGTTTGGTTTCAGAGGGTCTTAAAATATGAATTTCCGATTAAATCTCGACATCGAATTTTGGGTAGAATACAATACCTTCTGTACCCCTATGTATATTGTTAGAGAAAGTAAAAATGTCGTTAAATACAAAATTTGGTATTTAAGTACATCTTTCAAGGATTCGACACGAAGATTTAAAAAAAAAAAAACCTACCCTAAACTACCATTTATATGGAACATTTTGGAAAAGTTTTTCTCAAAAATAGCTGTAATGATTTTAATTAAAATAGCAAATGCTTAAAGTATTTAGCAAATACAGTTAAAATGAATATCTTGAATTTTATACAAACAACCTCTGAAGCGCTCTTCGTTTTGGATGATTTTTGTATAATTCTTAATACACAAGAGTTAGACTAAATCTTACTGCGCAAAAAATACTCGCTCTGGTTAAAACGCACAATTTATGTCATATATTTGTGTATATTAACCATTTCCGAGATTTTCTTTGTTATAGATTATTACTTTGACTTCTCTCAACAAGAAAGCTGTTATTCACTCTTTACCCTGGTCATGCAAAGATAACGGTGTTTCAGTAGTATCATATTGCGATATGCGTAATATTCCTTCATATAAAAATTTTGGCTTAGCTTTAGCCTAGCGTATTCCCTTATTTCCCTTGAAATTACAATGAAATAAGTAATAAGACTTTCTAATAATGTTTATCTCGATTAGTATAATGTAGGTAGAAGAATAAGATTTTGCAAGAATAGTTTGATGCAAAATAGTTAGAAGAGAAGATTATGGAACAGCTTTATTATTTTTACTGATTATCTATAGTAAATTATAGAAAATGATGAATTCTATCCTAAAATTCTATATCGGCATTCTGTCAGAGGTACTTGTTTTGAAATGATATATGTGAACACTACATTATCAAATATTAATGGATTCTGTATAATATAAAAAACATTGCTAAGTATTATTTTTATATACGAGAAAAGAGAATATTTTAAACTAAAAAGAATTTTATCTGTTACATGCATATGTTCTTCAGAATATGCTTGTTTATTTAAATTTAATGGTGATGTTAACAATCATTTTACTCGACAACAATTCACAACAATATTAACAGAAAATCAAGTTTTCTGAAGTCACCTACTTGTTCACCTTAATTTTATTAATAGAGCACCTGCATTTCTTTTAAATATAACTACTAGTAATATTTTAATCTTTTAAACAAATGTTATTATATTATTCTTTTAGTTTAAGTGTTTCATTTTTTAGCCCCATGTTGTGAAATTTCACCTGAGAAACAATTGATGGTGTTTTGCTCGCTGAACTGTAGGCGTTCTTAACGTTGACTTTCCAATTTTATACTACACGCACACTTTTACTCCCACATTCATACTACCAGGCTGGATTCCCGGAAGCTCTGGATAAGAAGGCAGAATACTGACCACTTGACCGCAGAGGCAACCAAGTGTTGTTATAACATTGACAAATCCTTTAATAGTTGATTTAGGTGTTGTAATGTATGTGCTTAATCTATAATGTTACCTGTTACTAATATCATCATCATCATCATCATCATCATCATCATCAACTCTTCAAGGTTTAGGAGAATTCTCATCTTCCGGCCTCATTTCTTCCCATCTTTTTACTGATCTTCCTATTGTTCTGTAATCTAAAGGTTTATATTTGTATCTCTGCAATGGAATGCGAATGTTATCCATTCTTTGTAAATTATTTTTATATTTTTACTTTCTCTATACGCACTGTGTACCTAGTGTAAACAGAAGTATTGCACCCAAAAATTCGATACCGAGATTTCACCGGAAATATATGTTTTAGAATCCCCTGTATCCAAAAAAGTTTTTCACAAAAAGTCCCTGTGTGCATGTGTGTGTGTATATATGTGTGTGTCCGTGAACACAATAACGCAAAACCGAAAAGTCGGTAACACACAAAACTTTGTATTTAAGTTTAGTATCTTCCAGGGATGCGACACGAAGATTTTGAGAAAAATCCCCCCACCTCAAACTAACCTTTACATGAACAATTTTTCAAAAATATTGATGTTCTTAAAAATAGCTCTAACGATTTTCATCAAAATATCGTATATTATAGACAAAATAAAATAGACAAATAAAATTTATATTTTGAATTTTCTGGGAATAGCCTCTGAAGATTACTTTATTCTGGATGAATTTTACGAAATGTTGCATAACTGCTAAACCGTAAGAGCTGGACAGAAACCTACCACACAAAAATATAGAGCGCATTATAACACAATTTATGTTATATATTTTTTTTTCGTGAAGTTAATCGTTTGAGATATTCCTTGTTTTTGGTTTCAGCTTTGAAATGTTTCTCTTACAGGAATTTGTCAACTCGTGTCCATACAAACAAAGGAACTTTAGTCACATAGCAACCAGCTTTTGAGTATCACTTTAACCCATGGTACTCCCTTATTTCGCTTCTACTTGCAAGGAAGCAAGTAATAAGAATATTTATACTAATTTTCCCAATTAGCATGAAGTAATAGAAGCATAAACTTTTTAACAATATTTTACTGCAGAGATGTAGAGAAATTCATGTGAATGGAACACATAATGTTTTTCTCTATTTATTTGTATATTTATTACTATTATTATTATTATTATTATTATAAATATTATTAGCTATTCTGTTCCTTATGAGGCTCTATGATAAATACATTTTTATTCTGATTATAAATCAGAAATAGAATCTCGGATCAATTTCAATTTTTTTCGTAGTTGGCTTACCCTCCTAGTATTTAGGACTGACAACCCTTAGGACTTACAAGCAGATGCCTAAGGGTCAGAAGCCTGTCGAGGAGCCAAGGGCACGAAACCACAGAATGGAGAACCTGGAATAAGTGGTGGGCCTGTGGCCAGGCATGAGAATGAGGAAGTAGATGATATGAATTGCAAGCGAGATGAATGATAATAAAGGTGATGATGGAGCAATTGGTGGAATGAGTAGCGGGGAAACTGGAGGATCTGGAGAAAACACGTCCAAACGCAGCTCCGTCCACCACAAATCCCACATGCGGGTGCTTGAAATCGAACCCGGGCCGCCTAGGCGAGCGGTCTAACTTCTCGTCCAGGGCGCCGACTCAATTTCAACTTCAATTTTAAGTTATTATCTTCCACTTACGATTCGAAGATTTAAAGGATAATCCATCTATTCCAAACTAATCTTAACATGCAAAATGTTCTATTAATGTGTATAATCTTTTAAACTGCTAACGATCAGAGTTAAAATACGCACGTTAAGATATTTAAGCATTGATAACCATAATGTATATTTAAAATTTTATACATATAACCTGTGAAGTCTTTTTTCTTTTTGAATGAAATTTGTGTAACCGTAAGGATATACAGAAACTACCTGCATAACATTTTGTAAATGTTCTATGATGTTAATAAATTTCGAGACACACTTTATAATTTGCTTGAACTGACAAAAAAGTTATAACATCGTATTTCACCCAAACTTTCGATTGCGAAATTTCATTGGAAATATATGTTTTGGGGACCTCCAAAATGAGCAATCATAGAAAATGATCCGTATGTCTGGCTACAGCATAACTTGAAAACGAATAGTCGGTTAAATACCCAAATTGTATTTAAATTCACTACCTTCCAACGATGCGATAGGAAGATTTTCGGGAAAATCCCCGCACCCAAAACTATCCTTTACATAAAAGATTTTTTTGAAATTTTCGATTTTATCAAACATGGTTTTAACAATTTAGATTAAAATACAATGTATTAAAGATGTTCACAAGAATAACATGTGAATCTTGAGTTTCCTGAGAATATCATCAGAACTTCCCTTCATTGTTGATGAATTTTGGTGAGAAGCAAGAGATAGAAATAATCTTACCACATAAGAAATGTAAATCTTACGAAAATATACTATTTATATTATATATTGTTATTGATTTAAATGTTCCAACACTATCACTTTTCTTTTAATGGGATGTCGTTATTCACATTTTTATCCCGATCGAGGAAAATACCGGAATCTCAACACTATCAAATAGCTATCGCCTTTTGGAAGATTCGACTGTCGCTTTAGGTTATTGTGCTTCTATGTTCCCCTTGTGTAAGGAATTAAGTAATAAGCAAATGTGTACCTAATTAAATGAAGTAAACAGAAGAATAAGCTTTTTAAGGGTAGTTTATTGCAGAATACGTAGAGAAGGTTTATGAATTTAGAGAATTAGATTATTTCTCCTGCTCATGCAAAGAGAACAGAATCTGAAAACCAATACATTGCGTTCGTTTTAAAAGCATTTGACTATCGTTCACGCCTACCTCATTCGTTTTATTCATCAACGAAATGTGTAATAAAATAATTTGTGCAAACGTTTATCTAAATACACAGAGGAACGAGTGCTTGTAAGAATGGTTTATGGAATAATAAGTAGAGAAAGTAATGTGAATGTAACGCTAATTTTTGAATTTGTGAGTAATAGAGAGAGAGAGAGAGAGAGAGAGAGAGAGGAAGGGGGAAGAATTATGTACCTATAGGCTGAAAAATCATAAAATATTAAATTTCATGCTTATGTCAAATACCTAAATGGGTGTTAGGTGAAAGTTACAAGAACAATCACCGCTTCAAAAAAAAAACAAAAAAAAAAACCCATCTTTTATTATGTTTTCATGGATGCCTTTTAAGATTTTGATAAAAAATAATATATAAATTGTTTCAATCAAAATATGTATGTATATATATACATACATTTAAGAATGTTAAAACAATGTGTAACTTGAATTTTATATGAAGTAACTATGAAGTCTTCTTTGCATTTTATATAGCTGAGAAAACAGCAGAGATACACAGAGAACTATAACATTTATGTGGTATCAGCTTTTTTATTGGCTCTAACCGTTTCCAAAATACATGGTGTTGTAATATGGGCCCAGTAGTAATAATTTATAACCATAAGAAATGTGATTTCTAAAAAGTATTTTGAACCTTCAAAAAAAACTTCCGAATTATTTTGAACTTTTATTCTTAGAATATGCAGTTAGCACGAAGTATATTTTCGTGGTAAACTTAGCGAATCGTTCTCTACATATAGCTCTATGAATGTTCCGGGCATTGAAACAATTATTGCGTATACTTGCAAACTAACATCAACTATATGTAAATTTAATGCAATATTTGCAGCTTTGTTCATAAATTTGTTAATGAAATTTTAGAAATACTTCACAAAATTATTGAAACCCAAACAATGCCCTAGGTTTATAGTGTTTAATTTTCGTAATATTAATTTTTATTTTAATTTATATTCTATGAAAAGGCTCGACTTTTATATGCCAACACCAAACTCACATTGTACTTTAATACTAATCACAAAATGGACGACGTATATTCATTTTTATATTAATTCTGTTATTTGCTTCTTGAACGAATATTCAACACTAAAGGTGTTATTTTTATAAATATAAATCATTAGTTAAACTCTAATAGTTTTAAAATATTTACGTTAAACGGGCAAGAATGGCCTAATATATCACAGCCTAAGTGTATGTGGATTATTTTAGTTTTCTAAAGAACGCGCATTTGAATAGTACTTATTAATAGTAAATTATTTATACAGTAATTATTATTTATACATATACATTACAATGCTGCCGGGAGTTATAATTAAAAGCAACAGGATTTAAGAATTTTTATAACAAACATTCAGCCATTTTAATGGTGAAAAGAAGTTTCAGAAAATGGCGGCCAGTGTGCCAATTTAAAAGTGCACTTATATTATTAAGGCATAATTAATACTTACGAGATCCAGAAATCTAAATGTTTGACTTTAACTCTGAGTTTCTTCTTATAAATTAAAAAATACGCCTGCACTTGAGTTCAGAAATGGTTTTTCTTTTTAGTCTGCAGAGCTATTCTTTGGATCTGTATGTTTGAACCATTAGTTAATTTTTCGTATATAAACGATTTCTAAAATATTTCAATTAAAATATTACAATAAGAGGATAAGCTACCTTCATTTTATAAAACAGATATGCTGCCATCTGGTATCAAATAGAATGAAATAAAAACGGAATAAATAGTGGTTAAGGGACATGAAATAATAGGTGTTTTTATTGTATTTAGTATGCTTTCTGAGGTTTTAAACACTGAAAGAAAGGTAGCTTTGGTTCACATTATATCAACATTGTTTTTGTTTAACACAGCTGTAATTTCTGTAAGTTATATTATTTAAAATAAACTAATGTTATATTGAATATTTTTATATTTAATATAAAATTCTGAAACTTCTAGAGCTTAAAAGTTAAATATTCCAAATGTCGTTATAATATTAATACTGTTAATACGAATTATTAAATATATTATGTTATAAAGAAAAATGAAGTATAATTTATATATTAATTTGATTTAATGAGCAGTTTATCAGTAATTTAAAAATTAGGGTAAATTTTCGTGTGAAAATTTCTTGTTTTGAACACACCGTAGTTCATAGGTAAGAATATTTTACGAAAGCTAGGTTATGTTAAAAACAATGAATGAAATTGAGGTGAAATACAAAGAAAAAGAGAAAATTAAGCGTAAAAAGCATTTTTCCGGCCTGTCTACTTACAAAGTGAATCCAGAGCACTGTTGAACGTTACAGATACATCTGTAGCAACAAAAAATAATAAATCCAGTCTAGCTGCCACTATAATATTTTCTACGTACTATCTATACATGCAAGCAAGCAGTTGAGATGCATACTAGCGGCAACCATAACGCTGTTTATGGCCGATAGTATACCTAACATTGTGTATATGGGCGTGTGTATGCGGGGCGTTCTCTAGCATGGACTAGCATCAGCTAGCTATGGTTCCCATTCCCCCATTTATTTTGCCTGAACGGCTGCGGCGGCGGTGACGACGGCGGTGGTAGCATGACCCCAGCTTAATATCCTCTAGGATGATACGCATGCTACTAGTCACAAGCCGCGCAAGCCTCGCCAGGGCTCGATCCCGGACCGTCCGGGACAGCTGACATCACAAATCTTTGGCTCCCCGGTAAAAGTGACTAAGTCCAGCGCGGGAGAAAAGAGATGGCAATACGAAAGAGAGGGAAAGAGAGGAAAAAAGGGACGAGCAACCACCACTCGTTTTTCGACGTGAAAAAAGGACATAAAGTAAGTACGATTGTGCATGTGTGTGCCTATAGCATTGGTCCCAGGGTCGTTAACGCGTAACAAGAGCACGAAATATATGTATATCGGAAAGGATAGAATTATACTGACAAATCTGACAAAAAAAAGCCCGGACTAACAAAGATGTGTGTTTTGTTTGCTGTTATTGAATACCGAAAGATAGTTGCAGGTACCTCGCTGTGTGACAATTTTTTCCCCCTCTATATTATCCGTAACATACAACACTCAGGATATCTGCGTCAAAGCAAATTTATTTGATTCCGCTATGAAACATTGCAAATGCTAATAATAATACATTCTACTGGAGAAAAAAAAAACCTTACGTAACGTGGGCATTGCATATACCTGTTAAAGTTTTATAAGAAACATAACTATAGTAAATACATAAATATATGTGACATTAAATGTATAATTAATAACTCGTATATTTTGCGATTTAGTTTTTAATGTAATTTATGAATAACAATTACTAAATCTCATTATTAATTCTATTTTACTCACATAATTCCTACATTTAGCATTATATATGTGGGTATTTTATTTAAGTAGTTAGGTAATATTTATTTCTCAACCCTCAAAGTTACACAGTTGAATAAAGGTACATCAGGAGTTAAATTGCTATATTTCTATACAAATATTCCAGAAAATTTTAGTTAATTGCATTACTCTTATATCAATACGAATACAAAATTTAATTCAAATTCTTTCATATATATTCATATATATTTCACATAAAAAAACCCATGTGCCTCAAAATCTCAGATTATTTGTTGGAATTTTCTGAATGGTAACTATTAACCACAAACCGAAACTTTAAACGTCATATTTCAATAGCTTACTATACATTTTAAAAAGTTAGAAATTTTAATCTGTTAACATTAAATTTTTTTTTTGACAAAATGTTATTGCTGTTACAATAGTTTTGTCATTTGTAATATAACAACAGGTATTCTGCAGATTTTGAAAAAAATTAGCTGTATGTTTTTGATTTAGTTTTTAATGAAATTTATGAATAACAATTATAAAATCTCATTATTAATTCTATTTTACTCAGTTAAATCTTACATTTAGCGTTATATATGTGAGTTGTTTGTTTAAGTAATTTATATTTATTTCTCAACTCTCAAATTTGCACAGTTCAATAAAGGAAGTTAAGTTTCTATATTTCTATACAGATATATCCTGATAATTTTACTTAACTGCATTGATGTTATGTTCACACGAATAAAAAAAAGGTAATTCAAATTTGGTAAAAACTTTACAAAAACTGATTCATGTGAACATTTTGAAATTCTGAAAATATAGCTTTGAGAACTGCAAGTTTGTAAAATGGTTTGGCAGGGAACAGGTGTAACACAATCTTCTTTAAATGACCGTGGAGCCCAAAGCAAGGGGAGGAAAGCTAAATGTCCAGAGGTTCCAACAACTATTTGTAATAAAAAAAAATCAATTGTTCATTTTTTGACCGATTGTAATCAAAAGTTCACTCCCAGCGTCCTTTAAATATATTTTCATCTACGTATCTTGGTGACTTGCCTGTACTAGTAATTGGGAGCCAATTCACAGAAATTGCAGTTTTTGTGTATTAGTGATCTAGTGTGTACTTGATACGCTGTACTGTAATCTCGACTTCATTTGTCACTTCTTATTAGCAATTCATAAGTATTTCTTTCTGAAATAGCCCAAATAACTTTCTTTATATTTGATATTTTACTTTCTCTAGCACGTATATAGAATAGATAGTAGGTAGAGAAGGTATTGTATTGCACCCAAAAATTCGAAATTGATATTTAACGGAAATATATGTTTTGAGGGCCTCTGAGATAAGCAAAACTTCTATAGGAAAATATCCGTTGAGTGTGCATGGGTGTGCGCGCGTTTCTGATTGAGTGTGTATGTATGCGTATGTGTGTACCTCTGAACAGCATATCTCGAAAACGAAAAGTCTGTAGGTACATAAGTTTAGGATCTTCCAAGGATCTGACATTAAGATTTTCAGAAAAGTCCCCCACCTCAAACTATCCTTTAAATTATTCATTTACGTTTTTAGATTTCCTCAAAAATATATAAGGTGTAAAATATTGTATACTAAATTTATTTAGATGAAATATATATATAGTATACCTGAAATCCATTTCATTCTAATTGCTTGCATACCTTGTAAATACTAAGAGCTAGACAAAAAATGATTGTAAAAAGAATATAAATCCCTTTAAAACACACAATGATGTCATAATGTTTTTATTTACAGCTAACCATCTCTCAATGGGAAGTCCTTATCAATTTCATCACTTTTGTTTTACTCCTGCCCATTGAAAGAGCCCCGAATTTCAATCTTAATTGTATAATGGCAGGTTTTAAAAGAATTGGCAGTCAATTTAGCCTAGTTTATTCCCTTATTTCGTTTCTACTTACACGGAAGCACGTAATAAGACCACTTCTGGTAATGTTTATCTTTAATGGCATTGTGTAGAGAAAAAATAATATTTTGTAAGAACTTCGTAGAACAGATAGAGACGGAACAAATTAGATTTTTTTGCCCTTTTACAGTCAACATTTTCGTAATGAATACTTTCCTATCAATATGTTCCTATTTTTCTTTCCATATCCTTGTTTGGTTAGAATATAATATAAAATAATAATCTGTGTTCACTTCACTACAATTTGGAAAAGTTCTGTATGTTCATCAGGCCTTATGCTTAAATTTCTAACTCCTATCCTGGCACATGTGCATTCTTCTCGCCTTAATTTTCTTTACGAGCAGAGCTCAAAATTATTTTTGCTCTACCTCCACGTACAGAATAAGTAGAGAAGCTGCTATAATCCGCGCAAAAATTAGATACCAAACTTTCAATGCAAATGTAAATTTTAGGCACCTGAACAAGAAAACCATTGCTAGAAAAAGATCCGCGAATGTATTTGTATGTGTGTGTATGTATGCAAGTATGTGTTCGAACTCAAAACAAAGCCAGTTAAATACCACACTTCATATTTAAATTCAAAATCTTCCAAGTGTTCTTTCAAGAAAGAATTTTAATAAAATGCCCCACTATCCTTTGTCTGGAAATATTTTCTAAAATGTTGATTTTAAGACAGATTGGCTCAACTGCTTTAATTAAAATAGTGTAACTTTCAATTGTGTTCATCATAAATATTATTTATATCTTGAATTTTATGGAAATTACCTCTGAAGTGCTCTTCATTCTGAACGCTTTTGCATAGCTGATAAACCATAAGAGATGTACAAAAACTTACCTCACAAAAATGTTTATCAAGTTAAAACATACATTTTACGCTAAATTCAACTTTTGTGGAGTTATTCATTTCTGAGATATTTCTTGTTAACGGCTAAATGTTTCAATAGTGACACCAATCTCCAATGGTGAGTCGTTATTCGTTTTTCCTTCTAGTCAAGCAAAGATAACGGGATTTCAACCATCCAATAGTTGCTAGCTCCTAAAAACTTTTACTACAGCTTAAGCCTAGCTAACCACCGCATTTATTTTATCTAATATATATATATATATATATATATATATATATATATATATATATATATATATATAATAAAATGATTTCTGCAAACATTTATCGCGATAAATGTGAAGCAGATAGACGAATAAGCTGACGACTGAGTAAACAAAATCATGTGAGTGTAATATATAACATTTTTCTTTCTCTACCACTTAACTATAATAATTAGAGTCAAAAATGTGTTTGGGTAGAGCAAAATTCAAAAATGGAAATTGAAATATTCTAAGCAATATTTGGGAGTTTCCTCATTTACCACACATTTAACAAATTTACACGAGGAATAAAATATATATTTTACTTTTCATTCAGAAGGAACGCTTTACCTCATTCTTAGTGAATTAAATTGTTTATAAGAAGCAGGTATTACTCTAAGAAGGAGTAAATATCGTTAAAGGTACAATTTGTTTCAAAAACTCAACAGCATATCTGAATATTCGTTTCTTTTGTGTTGTATTTCTCATTGCTTTATCACACACTATTAATTTGCCCTACTACATACCTTTAAGTAGAGAAAGTATCGAAAGTATCAAAAACCAATTTTAAATAACGGTTCAAATGTGTGTATTTATGCGTGTGTATCTTAAATGCATATGGTATGAAAATGATTCAGAAAATACCCACCACAAAACACGTTTTACATAGAAATTGGTTCCTATTTTTGGTCTTTTTTCCTTTATAATGGGGAAGTCTTGTGCATCACTATGTCTATTATGTCTTTTAAATCATTAGATAGACATTTTGGACTAAAACATATTTCGTAAAAATTTCAGATAGACTTACTATCACACAACCTAGCTTATTTTATCTAATGTTTATCTCGAATATTATTTATACATTTTACATCAAATCACCACTTTGATTTTAAAACAGATGCTAGATATTGTCATTCTTTTTCTACAGGAAGTATTGTGATATACTCAAAAATTCGGTAACAGGTTTCATCGAAGTAAACATATTAAGATCCATTTGAGAGGTATTTTTAGAAAGCGTTTCTATCCTTTACATATAAAGTGTTTCGTATATTTTGTTTGACCAAAATTACTAAAGCAAATTGCATTAAATATACTTAATTCTTTGAATGAGTAATAAAAGGTATAGCTTTTTGTGTAAGAAAACTTACAACACTAAATATTTCCGGCTATCCGATGTTTTTTGTTTGAATTTTCCAGAAATTCATTGAACAGTTTTCTTTCTCTGTCACATAATACTGTCAAAAGAGAAAACATCTGCTTAATAGATTTGCCATCTATCACCTAACCTTGATCATTTTATCTTTTGTTTATCTCGAATATTATTTATTCATTTTACATCATTTCATCACCTTGATTTTAAAACAGTTGCTGGATTTTGTCATTCTTTAGGCAGATGAAGTATTGTAATCTACACAAAATTTGATAACCAAGTTTCATCGAAGTACACATTTTAAAATCCACATTATCTATCCATTACATAGAAAATGTTTAGAATGTTTTATTTCTTCAAAAATAACTACTAGTAGTTTTATAAAGTATACTACAGATTTTAATTATTTGAATGATTAATAAAAGGTACCTATGGCTTCAATTTTTTGCAAATACCTAATGAAGTCTTCATTCTGAATGATCTATTTAGGAAACCATATATTAAACCATGAGAGATAATTTATGAGGTAACCAAAGGACTCAGTACTTGTAGGAAGTATTATATGTCGTTAAAACAAACACCTATATGAAATGTGTATATATTTATTCATGTCGATATGTCTCTGATTTGATTTGAATTTTATAGTACTTTATACACACATATGTTGTAGTTTTAGAATAAATTTTTTACATAGAAAATGTTTCGTATGTTTTGTTACTAAACAATTACATATCAAATTTTATTAAATATACTAAATATTGTAATTCTTTGAATGGTTATTAAAAGGTACAACTTCAATTTTCTGCACATACCCAATGAAGTCTTCATTATGACTGAAATTTTTAGGAAACCATAAATTCAACCATAATAACTACACAAATACTTGGTACTTATATGAAATATATTATTTCGTTAAAACAACATTTGTACAAAATAAATATATATGATATTTATTTTTTTCGTTATGTCTTTACAATTGATTTGAACTTCATAGTTGTTGATAGTAAATCATCGTTATTGTCTTTCTCGTCATATTATTAAATGAGTATGAAATTTAAAAGTCAATATATAGCCACCCGCAATAAAAGAACGTAACTCCCTGTTCAGCAGCATTTGTACAGTTACTGTTTTAAAACCGTTTTTCAAACATTTATCTCAATTAATATAAAGTAGATAGTTAAATAAATTGTGTAAGAATGGTTGTAGAAGATATATTAAAATAAAGTATGATTTTTAGAAGAAGTTATTTAGGTAAATTTAAGTTACCACGCTAGAAACCTTAACAAAGTTGAAAGCTTGCTTTACATTTTATATTTTACTATACTAAAATGAGCAGAATTTAAAAGGTGAGAGCAATAAAGAAAATGTTCCATATTTTCGCCAAAAACAAACTGAAATACTGCCTTAGCAAATTAAAAACCATGATAAACCCCACTGCCAATTGTAATGTAAATTTAAATAAACGGCGTGAAAAGTGTATACGCATTTTATCCTTGCGCTGGTTGATGATGGATACACTGAGTCAGATAAACAAATGCTTATTACAAACTAGGTGTTTTGATATCATTTCCAAATGACGATTTTAATAACAATCATCAGAATACTTAGAATTTGTTAATTTTAATTTTATTTATAATTTAACTTACTTAACCTTAGAGATTAGACCTATTACATTTATTTTCTACTTGCATATGTCTATGATCCAAATGAAAAAAAACAATCCATAACTTTGTGTTTTGCTATTTATTACATATTTATCAATATTTTGTATAAGAATGTGTATAGCTATGTACTTTGTATCTATAATAGAACTATTTTAAAAACGATGATTAATTTACCTTTCAAACTTTTATTTTTCTTTGCCGAAAATTATGATACAAATATAGTTTTAATTTTGTACCATATTCAGTTAAGATATTAAAAAAAACAACTAGTAGATATAAAGTGTACTGGAGCATTTATTACAAGTTCTAATTGAAATAGCCTTATACACCTTCCACATACAACACAACTAGATTGCTAAATGAAAATATCTCTGGAGGCAAATTTAAAGAAATTGGGAAGTATAAAATAACACAATTTAGCATTTTATGTTTCAATAGAAATAAAATTATAATTACTGCTTATTTAGAATATATAGGTATAGATATTTTATTTGTCATTAAATTAATTAAAACTTTAAAACCATTTAAGGTTCACGGTCACTTTAATTATTGGGAGTTTTTTCACGCCCCTTTTGCTACAAGTTAACATATGCCAAAGCATTTTATCTGTTAAAAAGGCATTAGAGACTTTAGTAAGTCCCAAATCAAAGGATAGAGATTTAAAAATGAGAAGGGAGCATCGGATGCATGCAATAATGAATATGATAATATTATCTTCTTTTTTTTTGTATACCCTACATTTTTTATTTAATTAATTGTTTTACTTTGTTTGCTATATGATTACTAAATTATTGTTTTCTTCTTTTTACACACACACACACATATATACAAACATTAACGCCCATGCCCAAGGTGGGACTCGAACCCACGATCCCCGGCGCTACGAAGCACCAAAGCGAGACGCCTTGGCGAACGCGGCCATGGGGACCGGCATCTTGACTTGGAACTTAATTTCAACTGCCATTATCTCAAAATTCATATTTATTGATACTGGCCCAGGCTGAAAATTGTTTTACTGTTATATACACTGTAATACTTTCAAATATAATTTATTTAAACATTTTGAGAAATTTATTTAAAAAACGTAGATGTATGGTTCATGTTTATACAGGAAAGCAATATTTATAACAGAAATACTAGTAGTAGTTTAATTTCCTTAGTTCAGTACTATGAAGTAGAATGCCTTATATTTGTAACATTTTTGGCTATATGCTTCTCTGGAAAAGGAACTTTTCATATCAAAATGTTGCATTTTATTTAGCGAGCCATTTTTAGAAAAATGTTTATTTTAGAAAAACTACAAAACTGTAACTATGAAAACTTAGACTGATATATAAACATATTTACTGTTAATAAGTTGTTTTTTTTTTATTTTGCTCGTCAATTATAGTCAGAGGTTCTATATTTCTTCACTTAAATGCATATATACTGCTCACTCTGTCCACTCTCTTTAAGAAGTAAATACTTAAAATCCAAAAAAAATTTATTGATTTATTTGAAATTTTAGTACCGCAGTAAGGGTGTAGTACATAATATGTACACTAAATTTCATGCATGCTTTTAAATTACTTCCAGGTATATAGTTTTATCTTCTGAAACATTTCTTCGCATTATCTTGTTATCTTTTGTACAAAAATGTTATGTTTGAACTCCTTAATACCATATTAAATAAATTGTACGATTACTTGTTTTAATTGTGTTGTTAGTTTTGGAGAAAACAAGAGTTTAATATGATTACTGAATCGTTTGTTTAAAGTTTACACATTATGAATATAGTGTTTGATAACATAACTAAGTTAAACAACCTGTTGTTTATAAGGAGGTATAGAAAATGTGCTTGATTTTATCTCGAAACCTTCATCATAGGGAACAATTTAAAAAATGAGAATGTGCCAATAAATAAAGATGTAGGAAACATAATTAAATAATAATAATAATAAAAATAAATCTTTAGTGTATATATAAGACCTTTATCTTTTTCTGCTCCTGTGTAACTAATTTAGTATTTTAAGATTCTTTTCATTTCTCTTGAACTTTTGATTACCATTATATAAGCAAAACCTACGGTTTTTGCTATAATTTTACGGAAACTTAGACAGATAATTAATTCGCTGTTTGATATGCTTTAAAAACTATTTTATGAAACTTTAAATAAACAAATATAGAACGTTTTTAATGTTTGATAACACTAAAATCTATACTTATGCATTTTGCCTATTTTTCAAGATAGCTATTCCAAAGGCATTTGAGAAAACTACGAAAACAGCACACCTACTATAGTTAAACTACGCAAAATTATGCAACAGTAAATATGGTCACGAAACACCCAAATTAAATATGACTGAAACAAATTAAAAAAAAATTAAGTGGACTTGGCTGCCTTTTTAATTAATACAGTTGATACTGGAAGGAAGCAAATGTTATACTCTAAGCGTATTCTTTATTTGCAGATAATTTTGTGTACTATTTCGGTATTTCTATATTTGTGACCGGAAAAATGATGACATTCATGTAGCAACATAGCGAATTGCTCATTTCCTTTGCTTTTCTATTCTTAGGAACTGCACACTTGATGTTTACGTATCTATGTAGAAGATGACAATTCTCTTGCTTATCTTTATACAGTGGTTTTGTAATCAGTTATTAAATAGTTAAGAATAGGGACACACCTATTATCGGTTAATGCAGAAAGCCAAAAGGCCCTGATACGATTAGAGTGGGAAGTCCAAAAACGATACACCTAATTGTACGTATACTACACAAAGTAAGAAACACTAAGATTTTGAAAATGCCAGTAAAGGTGAAGGACGTTTTGGGTGGTTATGCAAAATGAATATATTCTCAGAAATTAATGGTGAAGTACAAGATAGACAGGTTTAGATGGCAGGATTACACATAAACACAGAAAAAAACTAAAATTATGAGAATATACAGAAAAAACAGACACTAAAACCAAACTAGGAAATGTGGAAATTGAAGAGATTAGTGAGTAGTGCCATATCTAAAAACGGAGAATCAGATGAAGGTACCAATGCTAGAATTAGAAAAGCAAAATCTGTTTTTGCACAGCTATCCTTCCTATGGAAATCAAAACAAATATCCTTAAAATTGAAAGTCAGAATATTTAATACGAATGTGAAATCGGTCTTATTATATGGAAGTGAGACTTGGAAAGTTACTAGCTCAATTGATAAGAAATTACAAGTGTGTAATAATAGATGTCTGAGAATAACCATGGGAATATTGTGGCAAGGATAATTTCAAATAAGGACCTGTGAAAAATAACTAACCAAGAGGAAGTTGGAAAAGAGGTGAAATATAGGAAATGGAAATGGATCGGGCATGTTATGAGGAGAGAACATTGAAGTATAGCTAAAACGGCTTTCGATTGGAACCCTGAAGGATCAACTAGGAGATTAGGTAGAACAAGAATTACATGGCACAGCACAGTTAAGAAAGAGGCAGACATTTCAGGAAAGAGCTGGAAGAAATTAAGACATTGTCAAAGAACAGAATACGCTGGCGTGCGTCCATTAAGGCCCTATGCTTCCCAGAGGAGATGTAAACTGAATGTTAAAACTTTAATAATAGTAATATACCGTTACTTGGTTCCGAATATTTAAAACAGTAACATGCAATAGTGTTTTTCTATTCTAGCACTGTATTGATATTTAATTGATTAAACTGCTTTTTAAAAAATAACACACTTACTATCAGGTGATACATTTACCAGTGAAACTTTATTTAGTTCTTCAGGAGAAAACCAGCAATAAACACCCACTGTTGTAACATCTTGTCTCTGGGGCACTGAAACATCCAGATGTTATAATTACCACATTAGACTTTAGGTATACATTTATTTAATATATGTATATATATTAGCATCCTTTGGTTTGGCTAAATTATAGCATTCTTAATGTAGAATAAACTCTATCATCTGCTATTAGATGACTTCAACTTAATTGACTTATTAACAATGCTAATATAACTTTTAAAATACTATCAATTGTTATTTATATTTTATTACCAGAAGCTCAAAGAAATATTGACAAAAACTTATTTGAAGGTATTTTGTAGAGTTAAAACTTTAATATTTAAAAGCCAGCGTAAGTGTGTATGTATGCATACGTCTATGAGTATATGTATTTTTCTTATATGTTTCCACACCGTTGCGCCGATTTTGACAAACTTGGCACAGATATCTTTTGGCACAAGACCAAAAGCATTGTGTAGCTTAAAATTCGAAATTCCGTCCCTTCTCACAGGATTAGTTATTTAATTTCATGTTATGCCTAACATAGCTGACAAGACCAGCTGTATCTTTCTCAACGGCAATTGTGACAGTTCGAATAACAATTTGTATATTACCTTTCTTTTATTTTGTCTTTCGTTGTATTACTATTTCTATGTACGTATTTACTAAGAATAAACAAAGTCATATTGACGTTACTTAAACTGACTAGATGAAGCAGATGGAAGGTAAGCAGATGATAGAGTATGCAATCACATGAAACAACTGGATATTGAAAGGACTTTAAATAATCTGATATGTTGCATTCACATGACTTTGTCAACAAACTACTGTCCCAAAAGCTTATTTCTTTATCTACATTATACTAAACGATATAAACATTAGTAGAGTTTTTATATCACTTCCTTCTAAGAGGAAAGAAAGTAAGGTAATACACTAGGCTAAGTCCTTAGTAAAATGTTTTAAAAACCGGTCGCTATGTGAAATTCCGTTCTCTTTACACGGGCAAAAGTGAATCAAAAGAAAAATGTAACCAAAGATGAACTGGTGTTTAAGAAGTTTAAGTAGCTTAAAATTGAAAACTACAACAACGAATACCTCTGAAAGAGAAACGAGAAAATAAACCTTTTTAATAGATTTACAATCTGTCAGCTATTATCTCAGTCATTTTAACTCTTGCAACGATGATAAATAATTCTCAATAAATCATAAAGATATCGGAACATATTTTATCTTTTAACTTTAAACAAGATAAATCCATAACATATATAGGAATAACAAAATGTGTGTTTTAGTGAATTCTATATTTTTTTAGCAGTAGGTTTTCGTCTACTTCTTATGTTTTACCTGTTAGGCAACATTCATCCAGATTGAAAACATATCCCAAAGCTATTCCCAGGAAATTCAAAATATAATATTTATTTGCCATATAAATATGTTTAACATATGGTAATTTAATTAAAATTGTTCGAGCCATTTTTGAGAAAAACTAATTTTCAAAAGAAATTCTATGCAAAATGTAGTTTGGGGTGGGAAGATATTCTGGAGAATCTTAATGTCGCATCCTTAAAATTTGATATTTATCCATCTTTTCGTTTATGAGCTCTGTGTCAAAAAAAAAACAAAACACACGCACATATACACACAGACCTTTCAATATGTTTTCATTCGGGGACCTCAAAACATATTTCTGGTGGATATATATTCAGCATCGAATTTTTTCAGTGGAATAATATACCTTTTCTAC
The DNA here is from genome assembly GCA_030762935.1 of Hymenopus coronatus. Taxonomy (NCBI): domain Eukaryota; kingdom Metazoa; phylum Arthropoda; class Insecta; order Mantodea; family Hymenopodidae; genus Hymenopus; species Hymenopus coronatus. The sequence continues at coordinate 52,957,519 of CM060892.1, read as the reverse complement.
CTATAATATACGTAATATGCGTAGAGAAAGTAAAAATAACAAGAGATACATAGTAAATTGCTTATAGATTCTTTATTCCAAAAATCTTATTGGAATATATTGTGTGTTTTAAAGATATCTATCTACGTTTTTGTGCAATACGTTTTCATCTACCGTTTGATATTTATCAATTACAAAAGATTATACAAAAGCGTAATAAAGATGAGTTAAAAGTACACGATAACAATTTTACTTTTAATTTTACACATTTTAGTAATTGAGACCCTTTACCCCGTCCAAAACAGCGTTAATGTTATTTAAAAAATAAATGGTAGTTAGAATTAAATGTGCTAAAACTTAAGATAAAAAACCATTTCATTCGGTTGGAAACACAAAGGCAAAACACTAAAGATACAGTGAAACTTCCTAAGGATTGCAAATACTCGTAATTACCTACAAATATATATAAGTTTAAAACTAACATTTTGCAACAGAGAGTATCTGATACAATTTTTGTTTTAATGTTATAAAACAGCTGAAAGGGTGAAAAACTGTATTATAGAAAAATCTGATGTCTCCGATTCACACGATTATCTCTACAAACTTATAAAAGATACTTCCTCTCTCTAATTCGTAGTAATCGAGATAAACGTTAGCAGAAATGGTGATTTGTGTGTTGCATTAGGTCACCTTTTGTTTCACCGTACAGAACGAAAATGGAATTTCAACTGTTTTAAAAGCAAACACCTATTTATAAAATTCGACTATCGCTTTAGATCTAATGTATTACCTTATTTCCCTTCTACTTAGCAATGATCTCCCATTTCAGAAAGGCTTAGGTGGCTTAAAACTGAAACCAATAACAAGGAATATCTCGGAAAGGGTTTACTGTTCAAAACTTAGGTCTAAAGCGATAGTCAAATCTTATAAATAGTGTTTACTATGTGAAGCAACTGAAATGTCATCTTCGCTTTGCCCGGCTATGAGTAAAACAAAAGAGATAAAACGAAAGGTGACCTCCGGTTTGAGAAAAACTTAGGTAGCTTAAAACTGAAAGCAATAGTAAGAAATATCTTGGAAATTATTAACTCTAAAAAATGTATATACCATAATTAAGTGTTTTCAAGAGAACTGCATTTTTTGTGGTAAGCTTTTGTCTATCTCTTACGCTTTACAAGATATGCAAAATTCATCCGAATAAAGAGGTCTTCAGAGGCTATTCCCAGAAAATTCAGGATATACGTTTTATTTGTCATGTAAATGTCTTTAATATAAAGCATTTTAATCAAAATCATTTGAGTTATTTTTGATAAACAAAAAGTTTCATAAGATTCTCCACGTAGAGGTTAATTTGTGGTAGGAGGATTTTCTTGAAAATTTTCGTGTCGCATCCTAGGAATATATAAATCTTAAATGCCAAATATCGTATCTAACATCTTATCGTTTTTAGCGACGCTATCCTCAAACACACATAGACAAACACACAGATTTTTTTCCTAAAAATATCGTTTTGGATACAGGGGACCTCAAAATGTATATATATATATAAATATATATATATATATATTCCCTGTGAAACCTACTATAGAGAAAATTAAAACGTACTATGGATATTTTTCATATGTACAGAAGTTAAGGTGGTGTACATGATGACGAATAAAGAACCAATATTATTTGCATTAACAATGAAAACGGAATATTATGAATAGTCTAAATCAAGAGAGAAATGGTCGCCAGCATATTTCCGTAATTATGAATGAACATTTGAAATTGCTAATTAAAATATACTGGAATGTTTTGTACGGCATAATTTTTTACTTTCTCTAGCACGAATATACAATGTACGTAGAGAAGGTATTGTAGTCCACGAAAAAGTTCGAGGTCGATATTTCAACGGAAATAAATATTTTGAGACCTGAATCCAGAAACAAACATTATTAGAAAATTGTCGTGTGTATGTGTGTGTGTGTGCGTGTGTGTGCGCGCGCGCACGTGCGGAGGAGGCAACATAACTCAAACACGAAAAGTTGATTAAATACCAAACTTGATTTATTATCTTCCAAGAATGCGACACAAAGATTTTCAAGAAAATTCCGCGCCCCCAGCTTCCCTCTACGCGATAAAAATGCTATTTTTCAAAAATGTATCTAACGATTTACATTAAAATACTATATACCTAAGATATTATTGTGACAGCATTTTCATCTATATCTTGAATTTTCTGGGAATAGCCCATGAAGAGCTCATCATTCAGGATGGGTTTTGTATAATTCATAAACCGTAAGAGATAGATAAAAACATAATACGCAGAAAAGCAGGACTGATTAAATTATCAATACAATTTATTACATTTAAATTTTTAGAGAGCTAACCGTTTCCAAGATATTCCTTATTATTAATTTCAATTTTAAGTTATAAATAATTTTCAAACTGAAAGTCATCTTCCGTTTCATACCTCTTTTGGTCTACTCCCTTCCACGAAAAAAGGAACCGAATTTCAGCTGTTTAAAGTAGCTATAGCTTTTAAAAAAACGACTATCGCGTTTGCTTAGTGTATTTTCCTGTCCGCTTTTGTTTACAATGAAGCAAGTAATGAGTCAACTTCTGCTAATTTATCTTGATTAGTATGAAGCAGAAGAATGGATACTTTTTTCTAAGAATAATTTGTTTGCAGAAAAAGATAGAAAGTTTCCGGAATTGAACACATTGCATTCTCTATGCCCTGAGCCTACTTTTTCTGAAACGCAAAGAATAATTTCCAAATCGCTACTGAACACTGTTCTTATTAACAGGTGTGACCATACATATTTTTAAAATTACACCCGAAAAGAAAAAAATCGACATTAAAACGTACTGTTTATTTCTAAATGTGCAGGATTTTTAGCAAAATATATTCGAGAGGCTAAGAAAGAACCAGATGGAAGTTTTTCAGAAAATCATCTCTGCTATAACGAAACATTTCTATGCCTAAGTTAACTGTAAAAGTTGTAACCTAAAATAACGAAGGATGTGTACCGGATTGATTCTATATTTGCATTTAGCAATAACAAAAATCCACATAGATGCATTATCAGAAAACATATCGTGAAAATGACACTTCCTGTAGATTGTTGAGTGTATTCTGAAACTGTGAATGGTATGCATACAAGTATATGCACCAAAATTTAAAAACCTAACTGCAGCTTATTAAAATATGTTTTCAAAAAATGCTTTTATAAAATGTTCCAGAAGAGAAAAAAAAGTAAGCATTATCAACTCAAATTTCAATTCAGCTTTCAAAATATTTTGTTGCAGACCATGCATTTTGAAGTAAGATCCAGACTTCTTTTCAAGACAATATTACAGCTGTTTAGGTCACATTAAATATAAAATAATTGAAGGAACGTGCGTAAAAAGGGGGCATCCCTAAAAAAATCTATAGTCCATTCACATGACTTCCTCTACATATCTGCAACAAATTATTGTTAAAAAGCTTACCTTCCATCTGCTTCATCTAGTCGAGTTAAACATTAGCAGAATTGTCTTATTGCAAACTTCCTAGTAAGTAAAAAAGAAATCAGGGAATACTCTAGTCAAATAAATAGTAACGTCGTTTAAAAACTATCACTATGTGAAAAAATTGAAAATGGGTACTGAGTGCGTTACTAGGAGCAAACCAAAAGAGTTATGAAACCAAAGATGACTTTCCGTTTGAGATAAGTTTAAGTACTTTAAACCAATAACATTGAATATCTTGGAAACGCTCAACTTATAAAAGAAGTGTAATATGTATACGTGTGTTTTACTAAGAGCAATATTTTTATGTATGTAGTAAGTTTTTGTCTATCTCTTGTGGGTTATAGTTACACAAAAATCATCCAGAATGAAGAAGTCTTCAGAGATTATTCCCAAAACATTCAAGATAATACATTTCGTTTTTCGTGAAAATATCTTTAACATATGGTAGGTACTATTTTAAAAATTTATTAGAGCCATTTTCGAGAATATCAAAACTTTAGAAAAATGTTCCTGAAAAATCGTGTTGGATACTCGGAAGGATAGCACACGAACTTATGCACTAAATTTGATATTAACTGAATTTTTGTTTTTGAGCCATGCTGCTCACAGACACACACACACACATACACACATACGGACGTTTAATTTTTTTTTTCAACTCTATGGGTGCCAAAACATGTATTTCCGCAGCAATCTCGGTATCGATTTTTTTATTGGAACACAAAACCTTCTTTATCTACTATGTACGTTGTGCATAAGTGCTAGAGAAAGAGAAAGTTTGAGGCGACTGCTAAGTATAATAACATCTAACATAGTATCAACTGATATATATATATATATATATATATATATTTTTTTTTTTACTTTCTCTAACCCCGTATGTAAAATGTACATAGGGATAGAGAAGGAATTGAATTCCACCCATATATTCGATACCGAGGTTTCACAGGAAATACATGTTTTGGGTCCCCCTGAATTCAAAAAAAGCATTTTTAGGAAAAAGTCGGTGTTTGTGTGCGTGTGTGTGTGTGTGTGTCTGTGGACAGCATAGCTCAAAACTGAAAAGGCTGTTAAATACCAAACATCGTATCTAACTTTGGTATCTTCCAAAGATGCGACACGAAAATTTACAATAAAATTCCCCCACCCCCAACTACCCTTTACATGTAACTTTATTTTGAACATTTTCATTTTCTCAAAAGTGACTTAACGATTTTTATTAAAATATCGTATATTAAAGATATTTACCTCACAAATAAAATGTATATTTTGAATTTTCTGGGAATAGCCTCTGAAGACTGCTTTATTCTGGATGAATTTTACGGAATTTTCCATAACTGCTAAACCGTAAGAGATAGACAAAGACTGACCACAAAAAATGTAGTTTACATTAAAACACACAATTTATATTATATACCTTTTTTCCTGGGGTTAATCTTTTTTTAGATATTCCTTGCTATTTGTTTTGGCTTTAAAAAACCTATAATTTTCTCATACAGAACTTTGTCAACTCCTGTGCATACAAACAAAGGAACTTCAGTCACACAGCAACCAGCTTTTGACTATCACTTTAGGCTATGGTACTCCCTTATTTCGGTTCTACTTACAAGGAAGCAAGTAATAAGACTATTTCTTCTAAGTTTTTCTCGATTAGCATGACGTAAAAGGAAGAATAATCTTAGTAATAATAATTTGTTACAGAGATGTAGAGAAACTAATGTGAATGGAACACATAATACTTTTTTTTTGCTGTGTTTCTTTTTTCGCTTTTAAAAAGGTGAGGGTTAGACCGTTTTCACGCACCTGTTTTCAATTACTAAAGAGATATTAGAATACTAAAACAAATTGTGGAATACTTTTCAATTATTCGCTCTGAAATATGCAAGTTCTTTGAATGAAACTCTCATGTAATTCAGCGTACATAATGAGAAAGGTTCAGAACTGAAGCTTAAAATGTTAAAATATAATTATTGTAAAAATATAAATTATCACATAGTAGAATGTAAACGTTCAAAAATCAAAACTAGGCAGTGGATTTGAAAATTATAAGCTATAAAAATACTTATGAAAATTATATTTGAAAGAGAAGATGCAATGATAAATAGAATTGAAGAATTGAATGTTGAAAGATCTGGATATGCAGAAATATTAGAGGAGGAGATACGGTCTAGTTTTAATTGAATCGCAAAGAGGGAGGAGCCGTTTAAGTTGGTGTGGTAATAAGAGCTAACTTTGGCTTAGAAGCCGAGTAAGGGAACGATAGATCTTTATTATTATGTACACAAATCAGAAGTAACTGCTGAAAAGTGATAGCTGAATTAAGAAAACTGATATTTCTTTAAATTTAATATCGTAAGTTTAAAATGACTCTCATAAAGCCTCCTTTTTACATTCTCTACACGTATTAAGTACATTCTGTATACTGTACTGCATTGCACCCAAAAATTAGATACCAAGATGTTTTGAGATCCGTGAATCCAAAAAAAAAAAAAATATTAGAAAAATGCCCATGTGTGTCAGTGTGTATGTGATGTGGGGGGACGGGGCAGCATAGCTCAAAAACCAAAAGTCCGTTAAATACCAAACCGGTAGTTCTACCACTTAGCCACCATGGCAACATGCCAGCATGACACTAAATTTCTCAGTGTTAGTGCAACCGGCTAAAGACCGGGAGATCCGTTGTTCAAATCCCTGCTATGCATTGTATTTTTCAGTTTGACTCTAATTATCCAACTCGTGTCCTACACATGGCTTGTGTAAAAAAACAATTAAATTAATATTATTTACCATAATAGTTGGCTGTACTATGAAGTCTGGGACTTAAAGTATCTACTTGCAACATTGTAAGTCGCCATCGAGGTATGCCATCTAAAACTAATTTGAGATCGCTTTGTGGTTTACCGGGAAGCATGAGAGTCAGTTGAGAAATTTAATGCTGTGTTGGCATGTCATAGTAGCTAGTGGTAGAGAAACCGGCTAGAGACCGGGAGATCCGTGGTTCAAATCCTGGCTATGGCATTGAATTTTTCAATCTGACTCTACCTATCCAATTTCTGGTAATGTTTGTCTGATTAACAATAAGCTTACTAATATAATTTGTTACAGAGATGTAGAGAAAGTCATGTGAATGGAACACATTTTATTCTAGAGGTACCAGTGAAACGTATTAATAAGTCCTTAAGTCTAGCATGAAAACACTTTTGGGAATTTCGGTACTAACAGGAATTAATAACGAATGCATTGCCATAAGTTATTCTATATTGCCCGAAGCTCGGGATGCTATGCGGCTCCAATATATACCTGCAAGCAACGTACCGCTGTCCGTTATCACGCCGCTAGCGTACGATGGCTCCAATATTGCGCAAACGGGTATCATGAAAATGGCTCCAAATGTCTGTCGTAGGACTACAAAGCTATCTCACAAATATATTTATTTTATTTATTTAATTTCCAAAGCATTAAAGCCTATTTTACACTTGTATATAATGACTATAGTTTACAATGTGTGAAGTTGCATAATAACAGTTAATATTGAATGTAAATACCACAACAAAGAAACGTATTCACCCGGAGGTCCCGGGTTCGATTTCCGGCTGGGGCGGGGAACTTTTCTTTAGCCAGAATTATTCCCTATCCCCCACAGAGTCTGGAAGCATGTACGTGAGAGTAAATGTGTGTGTGTGTTTGAGGAAAATAAAATGATTTAAACCAAATGTAAAAGAACCTACAGACAACGTATATAAAAAATAATAAAAATAGCATATATGTAAATATAAAATGACTAATTACATAACTGTTAGAACTAAGTAATTTAAATATATAAAATCATGGACATTACCAAAAAGATATATTTCTACAATACAGACATCAGATATGAAATTCGTAATAGCTAGTTATGCTAAAAGGGATAGAAAACACAGACAAGATATCAGGAAAGAATTAAAAGTCGAAGAAGTAAATAATATAATTTCAAACAATAGACAACAATGGACAAAACATGTTCAAGGAATAAATAATAATAGAATATCTAAAATAGTCATAAATTATAAATCTAATTGTAAAAGAAACCAAGGAAGACCGCAGAAAAAATGGACAAACCAATTTGGAACCAGAACGGATTGATAAGTCTAAAACCGTGAAGTAGAAGAATAAAAAATATATGAAAAAGTTTAGGTGTTTATTTATAATGAATTAAATATATTATTAAAAATATTTTAGATTCTGAGTAGCAACAATTTTCTGGTAATTTAGAGTAATAGTGGCGTGAAAGATTTATTACAGAAGTCCAAGTTTATTATTAAAAGAGGCGTTTCCTTGGGTATAATGGACAGTTAAAGAGTAAATGATTAACATTCTGTATTGGATGTGAACAGGCGCATGTGACACTATTGCGAGTGACTACTTTAAACCATTCAAGATGCGATCTAAATTTCCCATGTCATGTCTTGAATTGTGTTACTGTAAATGTAGGCTTAAAATAGTTTATATCTAGTATATTTTGAATTTCGGGAAAGAGCATGACTTTTGTGAAATGACCGTTAGCACTTTCTTACCATATTGAGTTCGAACCGTTAATCATATTTTTTGTTTTTTTATTCTCAGCAATATAAATCAAATAGATCACTGATAGTTTCAGTACAAATTATTCAAATAAAAACTCTCTCTCGGCTTTTTACTCTCCCTCTGTTTAGTTCCTGGTAAGCACAGTAAATTTAGCAAGAAACAGACTCATATTTGGGGTATTTCTTTTACCAAAATATTTTGACTTTTTATGTATCTGAGAGAACAAATCATTATTATAACCTGATTTATTCAAACTCAAGTTTAAAGAATTCTTCACCCAGCATTTACTACGTAGTATAAAATCTTGAAATATCTAGTAGGATACTATATATTAATGCTTGCAAAACTTGAACATAATTATTTTCTTACTATATTAGTGTAAAAATTTCTTTTGACACCGAAAACTACAGTTTTCAGCATCATTTCTCCATTCTTACCTAATGGGTTACAAATCTTCAATTTCCCAATTGATCATTTCTCTCTAATTCCTTAAAACCACATTTATGAGGTCTTCATTTTCTCCTCCTTTCTGGTGACATCCACTACAGTATTATTTTGGGCAATTTTTAGCGTTCGCATATCGTTCTAGTCGTTTCTGTTTCTATAATATCAAAAATTGAATTTTGAACATTCATATTTACTTCCTTAGTAGCATTTCTATTCCTTTTATCTTCCAAAGGTCCTAGCTGATCTCCTTCAATAATCCGTTTCTGTTGTCATTAATTTTCTTTATTTTCAGAGCCAAATGTTATATGCTTCTATTTATTGTTTTGAAAATTGTAGTTTTAGTTTCTTTTGAGGTTTGTTTATCCCATAATATACCAATAAAAGTGAATACAGCATGCTTTCCTGAATTTATCTTTGATCTTATTTCCTCCAATTATATAGCCAGCTTTAAATCTAAGGTCATATCGGGAGCTTTGCATTAGAACAACTCGTTGACTGTAGGTTCCTTACGTTGTGTTTTAATTGTTTCATTTTCTGCGTCACACACATTAATCCTCATATACATACCTCCAGACTCTGTAAGGGTTAGGGAATGATTCCGTTGAAGTAAAATTCTCTGTCCCAGCCGGGAATCGAACCCGGGACCAAAAAATGAGAAGTCATCTTGCTGACATCTCGGCTTTGTTCTATTGTTTCTCACATCGTGTTATATTTATTCACGGATATTTTTATTGCTCAGTGTGGTTAATCTTCCAGTACCAAATTTTGATGAACATCTCCAATGTTTTAAATAACACTGGTTTTGGCTCCGTTTCGAGTGCTACTAACTTACTACTGCGTTATTGTGACGAGATTCCTAAACGAGCATTATTGTAATAATTATATAATAGGATATATCAGACGTTTTAATAGTTTTCTGTTTTAATATCTGTGTTATTAATATTTTAAATTTTAGCCCTAATTTAATTTTCTTAAGTTGGTGAAAATATTATCATCTGATTTCGCAATATATCGACGCTTATGTAAAAAAAAAATAGTTTAGATATATTTGCAGCCTTCCACGGCCGTAGTCCATTGAGGTTATAGTTTCCGTAGGCCGGAAGAAGCCATGGAAGAAACTCAACATAAGTTGCAGCGAAACGTCGGCAGAAAGCAGTATAAGGAATGATGCGGCCTTCACCGGAAACCATAATCTCAATTAATAATTAATTTGACAACAGGAATAAATAACTATTAAATATACCAGCATCAAAAGTATTCGAAGCCAATAGTGAAGGAACAGACTAAACTTTAAGAATACGTTCAAATTTCTTTAACTTCTGACAAAATTTACAAACCCTTCATTAACAAGGTAAAGGTCCAAGCGGGAGATATATGCACTCGGGAGGTCTGGTGTTCAAATCCCATGAGCTGACAAATCTGGTTTTGGTTTTTTTGGTTTCTCTCAGTTGCCAAAATAAATACCGGATTGTGTATTTAATACCATGATTCAAAACAGTTTAAAACAATAGTAAAACTGAAAATAGACGGTAACAGCAGCTGCACTGTCATCTATCAGAGATAAAGTAGCTAGCTAGAGTGAATATCTCCCTAATACCGTCTGCTTGTCGCGAAGCAAAGTAGTATAATGCACCTATAGAAATGTGAAAATCGAGAGATGGCCGAGCTCCGCCATCTGACTACCTACTGATGCTGGAGGAAGTTAGACTAGAGGCCTCGATATCCGACTATGGACGCTTAAAGCAGCAAGCCACCGTATCTACATTTGCTTGGCGCAGAGACGAGTACTCAAAGGCTACTGTCCTTTACCCACCGTCAATGAGTTATCTTACGAACAGATCTGTCGCGTTATAAAAGTTAAAGCGACGTAAAATAACATCGATTAAAAAAAGATGAGGGTCTCGGTGCATGCCTGAGGAATAGCCAAGAAAGTTTAAATTGGTTTTAGTGATACAGATGTAAAGAAATAACAGTGTTATTTTGGGGATTGAGAATGATAAAATGCATATTAATTTTTCTCCAAAATATTCCTTTTTAACTGATAAATTACACCTATGGTAAGTAGTATTACAAATTAGTTTAAAATATTTTAAGGTGTCTTTTGATATATTGTGGAAATACGAGAGCAACTGAACAACAGAAGCCATGGCAACCATTTTATGTATTCTGAAGAACTGAATATACGTTATTGCAATATATACATTTGAAAACATGTTGTACACAGTAAGGGATGTCACCACCAGATGTCTGAGTGCATTGCTAGTAGACACATGCAAACGTTAGTATTCTAGAGGCGGTTTTCCAGGATATCACTAAAGTTGGCAGAAATGCTCGTGAGTGTCAAAGATATGTGGAAGCCTTGAGGGATTATTTTGAAGGTCGTTAGCTCGAGTACTCTTTTGTGCATATGTAATACGAACAAAACAATGATCGCTGTTTGTGCATCTTTCAATGTCGCGTACCCATAGCCCCTTGTACTGGATCCCAATTTAGTACCAACATTACATCAACTCTCAATCGTATGTCTTGAATTTTGTTTCCTGCAGCTTTGTTGACTGATAAAAAATGTTCCGACTTCCAAAATAACCCTCGTATAAAACAAATGTGTAAGTTCAAAGCGGCAACCTGATTTCTAAAATAAAATATAGTTACCAGTATGGACATTTTCCGCTTGTGTTGAAAGAAATTTTTGCAATGCAAATGTTTGTTTAAAAGAACTGTGTATGATTAGACGCTTGTTTTGTTATCCTGTAGTATTGTTTGCTTTAATACGAGAGCGATATGGCATAAATAATATACTAACGGAAAATATCAACACAAAAGTTTATTTACAGCACCTTACTCTATTTCTCAACGAGATCACGATTGCTGAAGGCATTTATTGTGATTTGGCACCAGTTTTTCATTCCGATGCTATTATCCTACCGCTAAAGATCTCTTGCTCTGAGATCTTTCAATTGGGAAATGAAATGGAGATTTATTTATGAGCGTTCTTTAGCTGTTAAGGTTCTCAGCGTCCCATTCTATACTGGGCGTGAAAGACCGCTTAATGTTGCTCAGAGGCTTGAGGTAAATCTCCGACACAATACCCACGACTTTACTTCCCTTACGAAGGAAGACATGCTAAGGATTTTAACGCCCGAAAAAATTCATCGTCCTCCATCGGGTTTGAACCCGTGACCTTGGGTATACGAAGTTAGCATGGTAACCATTACACCACGGAGGGCGACTTTCGATTGGGAACACATTTCCACGGAAAAAGCGGTGAAATTCCGTGTTCTTGAATTCTTTCATCAACATTTGCTTTCAACTCTTCCATAATGAGTGATGAACTTGCACTCTAACTTCATCGTGCACACTACTCCTCCTTTGATTAAACATTATGCACCATTTCCTCAATGAAGATCCTCTCATTGTCTTTATTGCATCACTAGCCTTCTTTTCGTATAACATTTGATTGGACGAACAGTTTATGCATTCAAAACAATATCAGGTTTTCTGCTGTAGAATAGTATATCATAGTCATTGAAGAACTGGGGACACGTAACAGTAAATCCTTGACAGCAATGGCGATTACGTTGAGAAATGGAATAAATAAATACTTTTTGGTGTTGATAAACTTTGTTATTATTTAGTTATGCCAAATCGTTCTTTCATTCTGGACAACCTTCGCATATTTTTCTCGAAACTAGGAAGTGTTCAATTTTTCTGGATTTATGTCATTTATAATAATAAAATTACAGTCATGAAGGTATATAAATATGTTATTTGAAGATACTTTATTACTAAAATTCTGAATAATTTTGTATTAAAAATGAAAAAAATGTACATGCTTCAATGCAGTATCCTTGAGCCTATTTCATTAATAAGGCTTTGTAAATATATAATACTTTTATTAAGTAGAGGCTAGTAGATGACAGAAAATGTGATATTAAAATTATAATGTAACGATTGTTAAGATAAGGCATTGCCGGTTCTGCAGGACAAATAACAGCAGATGTTCTTTTTGCAAACAAAATATTCTACTGCTATGAATATCTAAAGCGATTAAGACTGGTAATTTTTTTTAAATGTAAATTAATGCAATATAAATGGACGTACCAGAGAATGAGCAACATGTAATCTGGTACACGCATAGATCTCTTGGCAAAACATTTGATGCGTTCCATTCACATTACTTTTTCTACCTATTCTCTAATATTCTTACAAAAGATAATTCTTCTATTTACTTTATGCTAATTCAAATAAACATTAGCAGATATAGTTACTTAGTTCCTTGTACGTGGAAGTGGAATAAGGGAATTCACTAGCCAAAGCGACAGTCAAATCCTGGGCAGGAGGGAAACAAAACAAAAAAACAAAAAAAACAAAAAAAAAACACACATAACAACTTCACGTTTTAGATAAGTTTACTAAAATTGAAACCAATAACAAAGAATATCTCGTAAATGGTTATCTCTATAAAAGTGTATGCGACATAAACTGTATGCTTTCACAAGCTATAGATCTTTATGAGTAGTTTACCAATTATACAAAAGTTCTTCTGAATGAAGAAGGCTTCAGAAGCTATTCTCAAAGAATTCAAAATGTGCATTTTAATTGCCATATAATTATCTTTAATATATGGTGATTATCTTTAATCAAACTCTTTAGAGCCTTTTTGAGAAAAACAAACATTTCCAAAAATGTTGAATATAAGGGTAGTTTGGGGTGGGGGATTTTCCTGAAAACTTCTTGTCGTATTCTTGGAAGATACTAAGCCTACACGAAGGTTGGTATTTAAAACGACTTTTCCTTGATGAATTATGCAGTTTACATGAACAGACACATGGCTATTTATCTGAAATTCTTTTTTGTATTCAGGTGTCCTCAAAACACTTTCTCTACATATGCTATACATACGTAATAGGAAAGGAAAAAAGAACTCTTTGAACATACCTGCACGCTCAATAAATAATTCAAAATATAATTGTGACGTCATGGAGTGGAATGAGAAGAAACCGTTGGATTAAAATGTCGGCAACAAGGCAAGTGATGTTAAACGAATAAATTTTAATACAGTAAGTTTGAAACAAAATATCTGATCTATTGCAATATGCAACTTTGACTTATCCGCAATAATTTATTTCTATATCCACTCTATAAATGATTACATAAAAGCCTATTTTTCTACCTACTTCCTGTTAATCATTAAGGCTGTCGATAGAATTTGTTTCATAATTCATTTGTGGAAACTACAGAAATATATTCAGGAGGCTGGTGTAGCAGTCTGCTGTTTTGTGCTTCAAAAGAATGGCACTTGCAAGCATATTTCTTTAAATACTCGATAGATTTAAAGAACGGCTGTTGCTGCGAAAAAATATTTTGAAGAATTGCACATTACAACTAGTTGTACATTTTTTCTTATGTATAGCTTAAGCTATCATTTACTGATAACCAGTCATACAAAATGATTTAAAACTCAATATGGTTGAAAAAGCTAGTCAGAAAAAAATTCAAGATAAGACCTTAATTAAAATGTTTTAGGAAACACAAATAAAAGAAAAATACATATAAGTTAAGATTTTGGTGATACTCAAGTATTAATTTTGGCAATTATTCAACCTTTTATTTTTAGGTATCATAGAGACACATAAGCGGTCTAATTCTAAAGGTAATTTATGTTTTAATTACGTAGATCTATAAACCATATATATTTATATAATATATTGACTACCAGAATCTAAATATGTATAGAAATCGAATGGTTTTAAATAATTTCTCAAAAATATAACTTTGCAGAAACGTGTATATCAAAGCTTGATCATTTTATGCAGCCATAAGCCTTCTAAACCAAACAACCATGGTTAATTTATTGTAAAACTCAGTCCAGTAAAAAGTTGAAGATGTTCATCATTCAATAAGATAAATTTAATACATATTTTAGAAATCATTGTTTACAATAACAGTTTTAAGAGATGTGATATGTGAAATATGAGAAACTAATTTTTATAATAAAAATATAAAATATAACCATGTCCTAAATTTTAAAGCCATCTTTCTCTTTTTTGTCTCTATACGACCTTAGTTTCACACTGCTTCTTATCGAATTTTCCAAACAGTGTAATGGTTATATATTCTCATTATTATATCTCATTAAGATTTTTAAAAACAGTTCTCATGTGTTTAACATGGAGTTAAAACAGACTCTAGATCTTTTATTTATTCCATCTGCGTGCTTTTTGAGTAGGGAATTTATTTATACATTGTCATATACATATCTTGTTCCTGGTGTAAAACGTTTTAGGAATATCAGTCGATTTTTTTATCTTTTATATTTGTATGCTTTCATTATCACCAAGTATTTTATCTTTAATTTGCTATTTACTTGCCCGATAACGTATATGTAACACTAGTCAAAGTTCATTGTACAGTAAAATTTTAATTCAACCGAAATTACATTCACTAGATCAGTGTTATAGTCAGTAGATTATATTATTGACGTATACTGATTTATTTACCTACTAGCTTTTCTGTTAATCCTTCTGATAAACTCGCTTTTACTTAAAATGTTCCTTGTAATATAGCTTTAATCACAAGAGTTCAATGGACTTACATTTTGTTTTAATATTTTAAAACTGATTTAATTTATATACCAAACTAATACTGATAACAAACGTATAGATAGAATTTGCTAAGTACACTCAGACAAAATTAAAATGTCATTTTAACTGGAACATTTTTGTAGCGCCTGGTGTGTTCTTCCAAGATATTTTGCCTATTTTGTTAAGTTTCCTCGCATATGTTTCGTATTGGTTGTAATACCATTACCTGTTTTGTCAGTATTGAGTCTCCATTTTATTAGACGTTCTAATTTCGCTTATAATCTCAAAATTTCCACTTAATGTTAAAATGTTAACATTTGACGTATACCTTATTTGTATGTGGTCGAACATTTAATTCTGTTTAACTCCTTTCATAAATTAAATTTCTGAAAAATGAATTTTACTTTTTTAAAAAGCTTTTAAAATCTTGTTTAAAGTAAACTAATTATATTATTTATAACATGAGGTGCAAATTTAAGATTACTCACGCACTTTAGAAAAACTAAAGCATATACGGGATATGTCGGATAACTTGTGCAGATTGTATAGCTTATTATTGGCCAAACAAAATAAATTTAGAAACATGTCAAAAGGAACACTTAAGAAACACTAACTTGAAACAAATAGATCAGTAGTAGCTCTCCAATTTTTGGGAAAATAATCATGAAACAGGAAAACAATTCAAACGTACTAAAACCTTAAAATTACTATGGGAGAAAATATTCATTCTTAAAAACAGAACCAATTATTCTATTTTGAATTTTAAAATGTAATCAAATGCAATAATACTACAGTCAACCAACGTTCCTGGAAGTCTATAAATACTCAAGAAAAACAACAAATGACGATCGAAGAAAGTCCAGATCGTGAAATGTGTCAAGTTGTCGAGTTTCGTCACAAGGAAACGAAGGAGGAAAGATTGCTTTGGAGTGGAGAGACGACCAAAAAATCAGTATGCAACAGAAACCCATTGAAAATGGTTCTGACTAAGGACCAAAATCCGGATTTGGAAGTCCAACTACAAGTATATGAGTGAGTAATCATAAATGTGCACGTAATATTACAAATAATTAATTTTATGTTTCATGTTTTGTTGTTCATATCTGTAAAATAACAGAGGTATAACACCTGCTTTGTAGAATTTTATCTTGTATATTCTCTTATTTAATTGCGTAAGGTGTGTTAATAATGCCAAAAATGCTAAAAAAACTTCAATATTGCGTTTAATATTAATGTCGCATTGTTTATAATAACTAATAATTGCCTAAATACTTAAAATTATTAACTAATTTTAAAATAATATTATTATTTCTTTGCTTTAATTTCACATCACTTTTATTTTCTATATGGATAGTATCATATTATATTACTCTCATATTTAATAAAGTTTATTATCCAGAATAATAACCTCAAATGAAGTGTTTATCTGTGTTATTAAAAACCAGTAATCGTTAACTAGTTATTTCCACTGCTTCCTCCGATAGCCAATGTGCAAGTTAAAAAAGAAGGTGAAAAACTACGCCCTTGTCGGAAAACTTGATTTATAAATAAATGTTATCTGACAAAACTTATAATACCTTTAAAAGTTATTACTGTATTTTTCATATAGTATAGTTTTCATAAAATAGTGCATGTATTATTTTTCTTCTAGTGCTTTCAAAATTTTATTTCGATTTATTTGATCTAAAGCCTTTTCAACTTCAATATATATCATTGTGTTTCCTTATTATATTCACAAAGGCTTTTGACGCTTTTATTAATGATACAAGTGTAGTCTGTAGAGGTTCTTCGTTTTAAAAAAAAATGTTCTTCTCTAAATAAAGATTCACAGTATTTTTGAAGCTATGGTTATATATTCTGTATAGATTTTATATATAATAATTATTAAAATTATTCAACTTTTCTAAAAATGGATATTAAATGACTATTAGAGCTCTTGTGACTGTAACATCTTACAGCACAAGTTATGTAAATGTAATAATGAAAATATAAAAAACTACCTTCATATTTATATAATTCAGCATTCAACTCGCCTTGCCAAGTTGATATTTTATTTGTGATGCTACTCAAGATTTCATCAAAATTTTTCCACCTCCATTAAATCTCCCTAATATCTATATTCTATACAGTATTCTTTTGAATTTTATGGAACAAATATTCAAATTAACAGTTTGTTGCCTGTCGATACCTATAAGTCCCACTTGTTTTAAGCTTAACTATACAAATAGGTTTGTACTCTAGAATTAATTTCATGTTATACTAACCTTCAACCATAAATGACAAGTAATCAGGACTGTTTTATATTGTAAAAATATATACCATTTTTGCTCTAATATTGCAGTGTTTTTAATAAATAAAAAGAGTAACATCCACAAAATTACAGTCAAATGTAACCCGATTAGCTTCCAATCATCACACCCATTATTTTCTTGGGCTCTCCCCGTCCTTTACCACAGTCACTGGGATTTGAACTTTCAGCATTAGGCTTTGAATGGATGGCTAGTCCATTACCTATCACCTACTCATGACCACTTGAACCACATTTTTGGTAGTGCCTTTGATAGGATTATGAAAACTGGTTTAGAAGAATTTAAACTTTTAATTGGGAAGAAAAAGATTAATAAGGGATCTACATATATTTTCATTTCTATTATAGTTTTTATTATTTCATATAATAATTTTATAGGTTTATTCCCATATATTTTTACTAGAACTTACTTTTAAACTTTAATTAAAGGAAAACGGCATATATAGTATACTAATCAGGCAACTAAGGGTTAAAACATACCAACAAATACTGTCTCGACAGGTTTCAAACTTGGTGCGTGCTGCAGAAAGAACTGTTTAAAGAAATGTTATTAAATCATTTAAAGGTTTCAATGTTCTTTAATCATTACAATTTACTAATAATTTTCTAGATGAACATTACAATTCATTAAGTTCCTGCCATAGACTTTTCCATAAATATTTTAGTAGTCAAAATGCTTTAATAATTCGGATAAAAAGAAAAATTAATACAATATTTTCAACACAATTCAATAAACGAAGGCAAAGATTTTTAAGAAATTCTTCCATGAGCCAAGCAAATCTGAAGTGTTCCAATTACATATCTTTCTCTACATCTCTGTAATAAGTTACTGTTAAAAATCTCATTTTTCTACTTCTTGTCGAGATAGACTTTGGCAGAATGGTCTTAGTATTTTGTTTCTTGCAGTAGAAGAGAAATGAGTGAATACAGTTAGCTAAAGGGACTATTAAATTCTTTAAAAGCTGGCTGCTATGTTATTGAAAATAGTTTCTTTGCTTGGTGAAGAATTTACTAATTCTCGTATAACAAAAGTTTCAAGTATTTTAAAGCTGAAACCAATAAAAAGGAATATCTCGATAAAGCTAACTCCACCAAAAATGATTATAAATTGCAAGTTTTATCGGAATCTACATATTTATGTAGTAAGTTTTTGTCTAGAGCTTACCGTTTACCCTATTATGAAAAAATCGTACAGAATGAGAGACTTTTCACATAACATCAAGATATACATTTTAATTGTCAGGTAAATGCCTTAAGTATACGGTATTTTAATCAAAATCGTTAGAGGCATCTTTGAGAATATCACCATTTTCGAAATTTTTTCCTTGTAAAGGTAATTTGTGGTGGGAGATTTTGCTAAAAGATTTCGTGTCGCATACTTGTAAAATACTTAACTTAAATACCAAGTTTGGGATTTTATCGACTTTTAGTTTTGTAGTTATCGTGTTTTCGGACACACAGACACATACGCACATTCCTACACGGAGCTTTTACTAAAAATGCTTTTTGAATACAGGAAAAGCTAAAACGTGTATTTCCTGTGAATTTTTTTGTTTCAGTGCAATACCTTATCTATAAACTAATTAGAGAAAGCAAAAACTGTTCGTTTTTTTTTATTATTTTCAGATGTTTGAGTTTTGGACACGGTCAATAAAACCTTGATTACAACAATTTTAGAGCACGAGGTATACAGTGGTATGGACATAAAACAAAATAGCAAACAACTGTTAAATTTGTTCCCAATAAAAAGATGGCAGAGAGGTGGCACTAGTACTCATATGGGGAAAATATATGCAAAGAGCCATTGAAGGGCGAAATTGATTATAACAACAAAAGAATAATGTAAGAAAGAGCAGGTACCTCTAAATAGGCAAAATACTGCAGAAAAAGAAGAAGAAAATGTGTAGGTTTTCGAAATTTGGCTAACAGTTGCAAAACACCGTTCAGTCACATTTAATTTTCTATTTGGATGAAATAATAGCTGGACTATATATATACAACTAAAATTTGGAAATTTGTGTTAAATAGTATTTTGATCACTTATGGAAACCATTTCTAGTGAATGAATAATTTGTATCAAACTATAAATATAAAGCTAATGATTACAAAACTGTAGATTAATGCGTGTCATTCTTTTATATATTTATTTTTTTGTGTTTACTTTCTCTGCTTTAAGTTTGGCAAGTAAAGGAAATTATATACCAGGGTTTTGGAAAAGCAATTGAGGAGGTATATGGAGGAGGACCTAGAAGACCAACAGGCAGGATTTAGGCCTGGAAGATAGACTCAAGACAAGATATTTGCATTGAGATTTATTACAGATAAATGGATACATAAAGGCAAATCAACATTTTTGGATTTGCAAGCAGCCTTTGACTCGGTACTAAAAGAAGAGATATGGAAGACACTACATATGCAGAAGGTACATTTAAAGTTAACAGGGGCAATCAAATTTACATTCGAGAATGTAGAAGGCATTGTAAGATTAAAAGGTAGGACCTCAGAAACTTTCCCAATAGAAAAAGCTGTTAAACAAGGGGGTAGTTTAAGCCCATTGATATTTACAATATGCATGGATAAATTATTGGACAGCTGTAATATGAGAACTAGTAAGTCAGTAGTAGGAATTTGAAATTTAAGACATATATATTGCCAGACCTTAGCTTATGCGGATGACAAAGTATTGATAACATATTCAAAAAGTAAGCTGCTACATGCGA
The DNA here is from genome assembly GCA_030762935.1 of Hymenopus coronatus. Classification (NCBI taxonomy): domain Eukaryota; kingdom Metazoa; phylum Arthropoda; class Insecta; order Mantodea; family Hymenopodidae; genus Hymenopus; species Hymenopus coronatus. Next base: position 52,937,420 of record CM060892.1, on the reverse strand, counting down.
GGTACGTCCAGAAAGTAATTTCCGTTTGATAATAAAATTAAACAGTGCACAGATACAGAATAATTATTTATTGCACAAAATTTTACAACTTTTAAACTACTTTTCCACATAGCTGCCGAAATGTTGCAGGCATTTGTCATAGGATGGCACAAGTTTTTGTATACCTTCTTCATTGAAGTTTGCCGCCTGTGTCTTCAAAAAGTTGGAAACATTTTCTTTCACCTCTTCGTCATTGTTGAAGTGTTGACCGCCAAGGAAAGACTTGAGATGTAAGAACAGATGAAAGTCGCTAGGAGCGAGGACAGGGCTGTACGGAGGATGGTCAAACACGTCCCAGCCAAATCCCTGTAGGAGGTTTTCGTCACATTTGCAGTGTGTGGTCGTGCGTTGTCGTGAAGAAAAACAACACCTTTTGACAGCAATCCTCGGCGCTTATTGTGTATTGCGCGGCGCAATTTCCTAAGTGTCTCGCAATAAACATCTGCTTTGATTGCCTGACCACGCAGTAAGAAATCAATGAGTAAGATGCCACTGATCTGATTTCACAACCGGCGGGATTTTCAATCAATTGTAAACAAGCACAACAAAGCTGACAGCGTATGTGGCTGACAGCGATCTCAAAATGGCGCACGTTTCTTCTCCTTGATACAGAGCGTCTACCGCGCCTGTGAGGAACTGCGATCGCAGCGCTGCAACGGAGATAACTTGAAACGGAAAACTTACTTTCTGGACGTACCTCGTAAAATGGACAGAAACATTGAAGGAAAGAGGGACAACAGTAAATTACAATAAGGGTAAATAATGGTAGCCAGGACTGAAGGTCACATAAAGGAGATTAAGATATAAAAGGACAGACAGCAGTTAGAACAAGTTGAAAGTTACAAGTACTTAGGAACAGTGGTACACAAACCGGTAAATTATACAAAGAAATAAAAAAGCGCGTAGAGAAAGTTATCAAGGGGCATTATGCATTAAGCAGAAGCGTTCTTGGGAAAGCAGAAGTAGATAAAAGGACAAAAAACAAGAGTATACAAGGTAGTGATAGAACCAGTGCTTATTCACACAAGTGAAAGCTGGGTAGTAACAAAAATGAGTTAAATATATTAAATGTAATGTAACTGAAAAGCCTAAGAAGAATAGCAAGAAAGACACGACGAGATAGAGTTAGGAATGAAAGGATAAGAGAGGAACTAAAAGTATCATCTATAAACAAGAGCATTGAAGATAGATCACTTTCATGGTTTGGGCATGTAAAAAGGGTGAATATAGTCAGGAAGATTCATCAGATTATGAGAGCAAGACCACTGGGAAGAAATCCTATACGAAGACCAAGGATAACCTGAGAATAAGGGATCAAAAGAGTGGTAGCAAATAGAGGAAAGACTTGGTATCAGTTTAATAGATTGGTAGAGGATAGAATCGAGTTGAGGTAATGTATCCGAGGTATTGCCGTAACACAATGATAGTGGTACACTAAGGAAGTTGAAGAAGAACAAGAAGAAGTAAAAGTAAACGTAATATTGTATAATTGTTAAACATTCTATAGTGAATTATATAAACACACAAAAAATAATTTTAAGAAACTACTTTAAATCTGCAAACATTCTTTAATACTCAGAATGAAAAATAAAATTAATATCAATAACCATGTTTCAAAAATAAAGAAAGTTTTCTCCAAACTGATGCACTCTCCAAAGAAACATTTATCTTTAATGAGTTTCATTCTGGGTAGCAATTGCCGTGAAGTATAGGATACATTTGCCCGTGTCCTGAGCGATATCTGCACGGGGCGCCGTTGCATGTTATGGCCAAATCCTGCGGCATCACGTCTACATTGTATTCGATCTGCTACTAACCACCAGAAAAATCTGATGTTTTCCACCCACCGACTTTCTGTACTTCTCTGCTACAAGGTATTGTTAAAAAACGTATTCATCTATCTACTTCATGCTAATCAAGATAAACATTTGCAGAAATATCCTTATTACTTGTTTTCTTGTAAGTAGAAGGGAAATAAGTTTCTCAAAATCTTCGTGTCAACCCATAAGCTATTTTGTCTTTTTTTTATTTTTCTTTATTGTGATTTTTAGTAGTTTCCTATATGTAGGTCACTGAGAATATAAAGAATATATTGATGTTACTTAAGCTGTTATTGCTTCTTCCCAACTGAAGGGAAGATTTTCTCTAGAAATAGCAACGAGTCAACACAAATGCAATGACGGAAAAGTCACAGCTGCATTCACTGGAAATAAATCATTACAGACGTGACATTTTTGGTTGTTCATCTGTGCTTTAGAATAAGTTTTCTGATTTAATTTTCTTTCTTTATAGTATCCTAAGAGTTTTAATTAACTATTTGTTCGAGTGTGTTGTTTAATAATGCATACTTGCGTTCAAGAACAGCCTCAAGCTAAATTTGGTAAGGATAAATCGTCAAACCGCTGACAGGGCCGTACATTTTATCTGGTTATATCTAAATACGACTTGAGGCGAGTCCATGGTTAGTAAATAAAATGTGGATAAGGTCATCAAGCAAACTCGAAGAGACTCTACAAATACTGATATCGTTTCTACTTAAATCTCTGTGAAAATGCTTTCCAAATTCTTACATTCTCTACCACGTGCGAGGGTTGGAACTTTGTAGTGGCAGCTATTTTTCATAAGGAATGTGGATGCCGTTGGATACATTTGGCAGCGCCTGTTGTGTTGATAGATCGAAAGGAGTGGTCTACTGTCTCACACAGCTTTGGAACGTTCTGAAGCAAATGCCATGAAGTGGTTCCTTCATTTGGAATCAAGGGCTTAACTCTACTGTGAATGTCTGTTTTTTTTTCTTAAAACTGATTGGGTTTGTTTCAAAAATCGATGTGTTTCATTTACATGATTTTCTCTAGTGGTTCCGCAAACACAACTTTTAATCAAAAGATTAATCTTTTATTTGCACTATACTAATCAGGATAAACATAAGCGAAATGTGAAAAGCTATGTGAAAAAACAAATGAAATCCCATTCTCCTTGCTTGCTAGGAGTAAAAAAAACGAGGAGAAACATGTATTCCCGTTTAAAAAAAAGGTTTAAGTGACTTAAAATTAAAACTAATAATCGGGAATATTTTGAAATGTAAAATTAATTATGTGTTTTAATGGTATCTACAATTTTTGCAAAGTAAGTTTTTGTCTATCTCTTATGGTTTGTCTTAATACAATTTCCAGAAAACGAAAAACGGAGCAGGGGCGGATTTTCTCTGGGTTCTCCGGTTTCTCCGTCATCGTATTCCACCGGTACTCCATCTTCAGTGCCATCGCCTGTAGTAAAAACTGGCGTTAAATACCATAAAAAAACACCCCGGCAAAATGGTTTTGAAGCAATTGTACTAATACGTAAATTCTCCAGCTATTGCTTTCATAAAGTGCACTTTAGCAAGAGTGTTTTCAAACGTTCTTCTCATATCACATATAAGTATGAAATATGAGTTAAACAAATTTAAGAAATAGACAGGACAAATCAGTAATAAGTACACAAAAAGTGCTTGCAGAATTTTTAAAGTAACCATATTTCAAAATATTTGTAACCAAAAGATCATGAATGGAAGGATCACAGTTAAGGTTCCTTGTCCAAAATGTAAGGATATCTCAGCTTATTCGTCTTCTACTTCTTATTCTTCTTCTTCAGTGCCTTGATTTATCAAACCATAAACATGTTGAATGTCAAGCGAGACTATTTTATTTATTTGTAAAACGAAAAACAACCTTCTGAATTTACAGGTTGCTAGCATAGGCTAGTTCAATGTAATTAAGATACAAATAATTGTAAGAATTCAGTAAATAACTAAGGAAAAATCAAACATCCAACAATAAAGCTATATGCAAACTAACAGGTAGTTATAATACATTAACATAAAATAAGCTTATAAATAATTTAAAAAGGGAAAGAAAAATATATCAAAATAAATTTTTTGATATATTATAGTTTTGAAAAAACAAAAAATATCGAAGATATAGAAAAGTTATCAATTTATTGTAATTATGACGGTTAAAATCCTTTTATAAGTATTAACATAATGTAATACAAAAATTTAAAATAGTTTAAAAAATATAGTATAATGCTCGCATATTTATTGCTGAACACTCCTCTCAATACCCAGATTATTTATAGGTACGGATAAACATATTTATTTAGATAAATTTAGTTTTGTAGGATTTCTTAATATTGACATATAAATGAATGTGGTCGTAGATGTCCTTAGTAGTTGAAATTGCCTGAGATAAATAATACATAAAATATAACAGTTGAAAACTATGTTAATGAATTGTATTAAAATTGTTAAAAAAGCTAAAATGTGCAGTGAAATTAAACGAGAAATAAGTGCAAAACTGGAAATTTCCAAATAAGCTTGTTTCAGACTCGCGGTATAAAAAGGGCACTCTGGAATAAAATTTGGAGGTTGCTTGAGGACCCTCATAAAATTCGTGTGCGTGTCTTGTGTTTGCTGTCACCGCGGGTGTAAAAGTAAAATGGAAAAGAACACCACAAAAGGGAACCCAAAACGTGGCTTTCACAATGGGCACGCACCTGACCCCAGGGTCAAGCGGCACGAGCCGGTTCCCTTGCACGCGGGGAAGCCCGTCCCGACCCTATTTTTTGTGAGCCTCCTCGACCTTTTTGGAAGAAAGGATTAGCACAAAAAACTCGGGACCCGGTGCTATCTGCCAGCTTAAGAAGTTTCAGTTTGCTACAAAGCGCATTAGTTAAGGATGAGGAGATTTAACGAAATTCAGAAACTATGTGCAGAATGAATGATAAAAGTAGACATTAATAAAATCTAAGATTGTGATGTTCAATAAAGGAACTAGATTAAAGAAAGACGAGAAATGGTGTTTGAAGAACAAGAAATTAAAATGAAAGAATTTGACTATTTTGGGGTAAGATTAAGTTGTAATAGAGACTGGGTGGCTCATTATAGAAAGATAGAAGCAAAAGATAAAGCTGAAATAACAGGAATTATAATATGCAAATATAAATTAAAACACATGAGCAGTAAATGTTTAGAGAGGGTTTATAAGGCAACTGTAGAATTAAAAACGTTAATACGTAACGGAAATCTTAGAGGTGTCAGAAATAAGGAAGAGATTTAAGGGCTAATCAGGACAGCACCAAAAAGAGTAGCAATGGTATAATCAGCAAGACCAGGAAGAAGTGGAATGATCCTAGAGAGTGAATTGAAATATTGATATATAAAAAAACGAAGGTGAGAACATCTAAAAATATGAATGTAACAGCCTAAAATAACTAAGAATAAGAGATGCTGTTGGGGGCAGCTAGAGGAAATATTGACGAAAATAGGGATAGGAGACATTTGGAGGAAGGAGGAGGAAAATAAAAATGTTTCTAGAAGTCAGCGAGAAATAGGATAGAAGACATAGATAAACAGGACATTTGGAGTGAACTATAAAATAAAAAGTGACTTTGTTTATACAAAAAAAAAATAAATACAGAATGTTTAGTAGAGTTTTATGAGATATAAGAAATAAACAAGAAAGGGAAGGAATGACTTGGATGAGAAAGGAGCAATACTTTTGAAAAGAACGAGGAGCAATGAACTAGAACGTTGTATTTTATGCGGGGGAAAACACAGTATTCTTCACTATTTAACAGAATGTAAAGAGGCAAGATTTTGAATTAAGGAAATTTCGGAACACTATTGGGATAAAACGCCAGAAGAGATGTTATAAATGAAAATGTTATGTCAAGGAAAGAGAAGAATTAAAGAAATATGGCAGTATTTGGGAAAGGTAAAAGAAAAGTGAGTAAGAAAAATGAAAGAACCAGAGAACAAAAGAGAAAACAGGAAGATTGGAATGGAATAGGTAAACAATCCAAGGAGTGCACTCACTGACAGCCAGGGAGGTATGTGGATGTAGTGCCTAAGCGGTACTTAAACCTATGTAAACTAATTCAAAATCTTCTCGGGCTTCTAGCCAGGTAAAAACTTGGCTTGTCACCAACGTTTCGAAGAAGTGCATCTTCCTCGTCTTCAGTTCACCCTGAAGACGAGGAAGATGCACCTCTTCGAAACGTTGGTGTCAAGCCAAGTTTTTACCTGGCTAGAAGCCCGAGAAGATTTTGAATTAACACGTCGCCAGGAAAGCTTCAGTTCTTATTCTATGTAAACTAGTTTCAGTAACAAGGCACTATTTTGTAAAGAATTTTAAATGCAACTTAAGTACATAAATATGATGTTGTGTCACCTATTAGCTATATCAATAAGAATACTTTCTCTTGTCTTTATGGTAGCTATAGTTTACTTGAATCCAAATTAATCCTTCATCCTAAACAGATATTTATAGTTTATTATTTATTTTAACATTATCATATGAGTATCTTAGGCTATTTTCACGGCCGGTGTCGTTATATTTAAAAACTGTATTTTCCGGGCTGTTGTGTTATGGTCGTAGGTTAAAATGCGAACCATACGTTTCGCCAATTTCTATGGTCAGCATCTTCAGTGTGAGACAGTACACGTCTTGTCCCGGGGCATAGAAGTATTTAGAAGGGAAATATAATATAAATCATAGACAAGAATATCAATTATATAAAGAAGAGAAAATATAAATGTAAGTGAAAATGGAGAAGGGTAGAAAGACTTAACACGTATAAGTCACGAGTTCGGGATGCAAGATCCCGTTACGTCCGTGCATTGAATCGAGGGAAAGGATTGATAATGCCCTGCCTGAGGGAACTAACGGGAAAGCAAACAATGCTCGCTGTTCAGGCGATATTTTAAGGCACTTGGTGAAGGACCTCCGCACAACCAAGATGTGATTTTTAGAATCCATTGTGGAGTCGAACAGGCTACCTTTTAACTGTGAGGCACTTGACGAAGAACCCCCGCACGACCAAGATATTATATTTAAGGGCGTGGTGTAGCCTTTAGTTGTGTCGGAAATAAGTGGTTTTAAGACCGATCATAGTACGAGACATACCACTGCATCAAACGAATAAATAATTACAGTCGCGTGCGGGTAAAGTGTGACGTCACAGTAGAAAATTAAGAAGTATACGGCGGGAAAAGGCCGGACTCAGTTAATAAAGCACTTGTGTCTCATTACACCCTGAAAGAGTTTCCATGCTAATGAAAACCCTGAGCTAAGCCAACCACATATCCACACCGTTCCCACTAACAATAACCCGAACACGGATACAACCCGCTCCAAGTGGCAATAACTGACTAAGAGGTACTACTATTCTACAGTTATTGCTACGAAGATGCTGACTAAAGAAATCGCAAAAACGTATGGTTCGCATTTTAACCTACGACCACGGCACAACAGACCGGAAAATACAGTTTTTAAATATAATCATATGAACAATAATTCAGCAGAACAATTTTCTGACTTAATGAGACGAATCGGGACAGCCGCATCCTTCTTCTCTTACTATATGACTCCCAAACCTGGTTCTAACAAACAGAGAAAGAAACATGCCAAAGGAAGTTGGAGAGAAACTTTCTAGGCGTCAGCTTCCATGACAGAATTCGCAATGCAGAACTGACGAAGGTGACAACTATCAAAGACGCAACAATATTAGCAATCTACATCAAATGGAAGTGGGCAGGCCACAAAAGATGGGCACACTAAACGACACCCTGGGTTCCAAGAACCGCCCACAGGAGTGTAGGCCGGCAGAAATAAAAGTTGGGGGAGACGATCCGAAACATTAACTTGGTCACAACTGAACGACGGTGGCTAAGGATCGCGATAGAGGTAGCATCAAAAGAATGAGGATTTTTCCCGAACTGGCTACGTGGGATTGCCAGGACAGCCATCTTGCCAGCCAAGAGGCCCTTGCCCTACAGGGATTCTACGAGCTAATTCTAATTATGTACTTAAAAGCTTTTGAAATGCTACGCCTGGAGTGGAGATTTATTTGAGGTTGAAACATGAACACTACGGAGATGGAAATGAGGTATCTATTTAAAATGTAGTGCTCGAGGAACACGGAGAAGATTCAGTGAATGGAAAGAATAATGAACGAACATGTTTTAAGAAGAAGAGGAAAATAGATATGTCTTCTACGATGTACAGAAGAGAAAGCTAAATGGTTACGACACGCCATATGAAGAAGACTTCTGCTAGATGCCACTGGAGAAGAAGTAAAACGTCTTATATCCTTATGGAATTTTAGCAAACACATTACTTGTATATTTATTTCACAATATCTAGACAATATCTAACTAATGATACTATAAATTATATATAACATATGAAATTCTGCCTATATACTTGATAAATAAATATGATTGTATTTAGGATAATTTAAAATAATGAGTAGTAACTTTTCATTTTGTTTAAAATAATCTAGTGATTTAAATTAAACAAATTAGATATTTTATAATTATTAATCTCTTTTGATTTAAGCTATTGTAAATCATCAATTACACACCATAAAATTTCACCTATTTGTCTTTTCTTTCATTATCAATTATATAGCAGATATAGAAACTATTGTATTCCACAAAAGATTTGCAGTTCATACTTCACCATGACACCCCATAAAAAACAGCAGAAGAGTAAAGTAGTATGTGCAGTCCTGAAATCGAATGAATACCTATCCAAATATCTTTAAGTCTTCGTGGCAATGCTCACATCACTCGAGTTACCATGACATATCTCTATACGGAATGTACACCTTTCAAACACAGATTAATAAGTTTAACTATAAAATAAGAAAATAGACGCAGTTATAATGCTACTTCGAGATATTATATTTCTTCTTCAGATGAGTACCTTCCTCTTCCTCCAGGAACGAAATGCAATGGGGAAAAATTCAATATTTCGTCGATATAAAAATCACTATTGAAGGTAGTATTATAAAAGTCAATTGAAAAATAAACTTTGGTTCTAGGTCCTAATTATAGCAAAGACGACGCTGAGCAACCGAATGATTGATTGGCAATCAATCTTACAGCATAGTTACCGGAAGCACTATCGAGTTACCAGACAAAAGGGATTGATTCATCGTCCCAATGCCAATCTTCGTTGCTTTCAGAAAGGTGTATATTATGAAACAATCAAGATATTTAATGCTCTCCCCAGTAATCTCAAAGAAAATGTTGGAACCTAAATTGTGTGTTTTGACGAGATCTTAGGTTTTGAATAGTAAGTTTTTGTCTATCTTTTCCAGTTTACCAGTTATGCAAATCTCATACAGAATGAAGAGGGCTTCAGAGGCTATTCCCAGGAAATTCAAGGTGCATATTTTGTCATGTGGGTGGGGGATTTTCTTGAAAATTTTCCTTTCATATCTTTGGAAGAAACAAGAAACTTAATTAGCAAGTTTCGTATCTAACGGACCTTTCGTTTTTTGTTTTCTTTTTTTTTTTCTTTTATCCTTTACGCTGTCCACTAATTGACCTTTTTCTAAAAATGCCTTTCTTTTTTTTCTTTAATTCAGAGGGTCCCTAAACATATATTTTCGGTAAAATCTCGATATTGAATTTTTGAGTATAATACAGTACCTTGTCTATCTACTATGTATATTGTATCTACGTGCTAGAGAATGTGAACATGTGATGTGACATAGCTGTCTCTACCAACTTATTCTGCAGCAAGCTTTTCTTACAAAGGCTTATTATTCTCTCCACTTCAGGTTAACTTTTTTATTGCATATTTTTATGTTGATACAATGACAATAGTGAATACACTAGGCTGAACAAATAAATAATTGTAGTATGGGATGGCATTGAAATACCATTCTTCTTGCATGGCCAGGATAAAAAAATTAAGATTTAAAAAAAGCATTTCCCATACTATAAAAGAACAGTTTTGAAACATATAAACCGATTACAAGGAATTTCTTGGATTTAAATTATCTTTTTAAAGAATATACCCTTTTTGTGCAGTTATATTTTATCTATCTCTTGCGGTTTACCAGTTAAGCAAAACTCGTCCAGAATGAAGAGCTTTAGAGGCTGTTCCCAGAAAATTTACGATATACATTTAATTTTTCAAGTAAATATCTTGCATACGACTTTTAATCAAAGTCATTAGGCTCATTTTTGAGAAAATGAAAAACTCCGAAACACGTTCCAAGGGTAGTTTGGGAAAGTTACCTAATAATTTTCGTGTCGAATCTATGGAAGATACTGAATAAATACCATTTTGATATTCAGCCGAGTTTTCATTTTTGAGTATGCTCCTCACTCGTTAACGCGAATGCACGGCCCTATTTTATTTATGTTTTGTTTGTTTTATTTACTCCGGATTCCTCAGAACACGTAGGTATTTCTGGTAAAATCTCTGTTTCAAATTTTAGGGCGAATGCAATACCTTCTCTACTCGCTATATACGAGGGCAATTCAGAAAGTAACAGACGATTTGGCATAACTAAGTAATAATGAGAGTTATCAACAAAATACTTTATTTACACTACAGTACCTTACTCTATTTCTCAACGCAATCTCCATTTTCTGATATTTTCTTACATGTGGTACCAGTATTTCAATGCCGATGTTGTATTTTTCTACTGTCAAAGGATTTATTCGAGTTTTTTTTTTAATCCAAAAAATGTTTGGTCAATCGAACATTATAGGCACATAGCTCAAGTGTATGGTGATACTGCAATGGACGAGTAATATAGGAAGAACTTGTGTACAAAGACCAGAGTGGAAGTTCATCAATCTTTATAGAGGAGATGAGAGCAAATGTTGATAAAAGAATTCAGAAAAAGCGGTGTTTCACTTTGGACATCATACATGACGTTTTGGGTGAAAAAATTTCCCAGTCTCAAAATGGTAGTACATCATGGCTCAGATCTGCATATAAAAACGGTACCGCGTGACAATAAATGCCTTTATAGTGACGGCGATTACGTTGAGAAATAGTGTAAGGTACTGTAACTTTGTAAATAAAGTTTTGTGTTAATAACTTTCGTTATTATTTGGTTATGCCAAATCGTCTGTTACTTCTGGATTGCCCTCGTACATTGTACATAGTGGAAAAAAGTTAAAACACTAGTACCTTTGCAATTCGCTTTTGAGTTATAATGTACATATCAAATGTTTATGATGATATCATTTAAAGGTTTATCGGGTTAGTTGTATAAGATGAAGGGGTTAGATTTGGTAGTTCAAGTGTAAAAACATCAGCTCGGAGAGCCCTTGTCTGGTATTGAATTTATAATGTTTGATTCAGGTATCCGCTACTGTTTTATTTACCTATGGTAGGTAGTTTGCCAAGCTTGCTTAGTGAGAGGACACCGGTCTATGACATGAGGGACTGGGGTTAAACTCGACGTACCAGCTTGGGGATTTTCTCCCGCTCTGGGAGGCCTGGGTGGGAATCTTTTCGTCAAAACCATCCCGCGTAATGGAAAAGGCAACACCACTTGACTGATCGTCGAGATCGGGTTGTGGTCTCTCTCACAATTCTGTCCCGCCCGATAAGGATACCCATCTATGAAAATTGATCAAAAGGTGCAAAAAATTACTTAATTAAATAAGGTAATGCTTATACTTCAATTTCCTGTTATTTTTATTACCATGCGGCGCTTTAAATCGTATTACGTGACGATTTAAATGGATGACCTATTTTTTCGTGTTTTTATTTTTCAGCGTTTTCAAAACTTTAAACTGTTCCACACGATGCAGTTATGTCCTATCTCCGTCAAATTTCCACCACAGACTCAGAGAGTATTAATAAAAAGAATTGGAATGTGATTTTTGTTACAAATGAAAATTACCTGATATATTGCGCAAACAATATAGCAATAAACATAAATTATAATAAAATAATAATATTTAAAGGTTTAAAATTTTTTTCTTAAGCAGCCAGAAGAGTAACAAGAATTCTATATGCCAATTTTATTTATTAGCATGAAACAAATGTACTGATATTTTTGGTTTTCCAAATAAGTAATTTATGCATCGTGCACAGCTTTTGATTAATTGACACAATAAAAACACTTAATTATTTTTTAAATCCAAAATGATTTAAGATATCTGCATGAAACTCAAATCATATGCATAATCGTATCACAGCAGTATGAAACAAACTTTTCAAAAAGATTGTTTGAAAAATGCAAGATTTGGAAATTTCAGTTTTGAGTACCTTAATTGACCTTGCGAGCTTTCGCCGAAAATAATACGTTCTGCTGTCCTTTGGACCTATAAAGAGTATTTTGAAAAAAGTTCCACTCGTCCGTCTGCATTAGTGAAAAGTAAGATAAATACCATCTTTTATAAGAAGTTTATTTGCAGTTTTCATGTGAATGGATCGGTTTACTAGTTATGCAAAAATTATCGAGAATGAAGAGTGATTCAGAGGCTATTCTAAAAATATTCAATTCATACATTTTATTTGTGATCATTGTAGTTGAAGGTATTATATTGAAAATCTTCGTGTCACATTTGTGGGACTTACTGAACCGAAATTGTCAGGTTTAGTATTTAACGGGCTTTTCATTTTTGAGATATGCTGTTCACAGACACACAAAGACACACATGGGCATGTTTCTAAAAATGATTTTTTTTGGATTCAGGGGTCTCAAAATATGTATTTGCGGTGAAAATTCGGAATCGAAATGTTTGGGTGGAATGAAGTGTCTTCTCTATTTACTGTGTACAAGAGAAGGTAAAAAGCAGTCAGAATTATAACCAATCCACCAATGAAGGTGGCACACTACAAAAGGCTGTTTATAAAAGAAGAAATAATGACAGCCATTAATGTGTGCTTCTTTCAAGCTTTACAAAATACAATATACATTTTTACTTTTTCTACACGTACTAAGTATATAGTGTATAGAGAAGGTATTGCACTCCTCCCGAAAATTCGATACAAAGATTTCACCAGAAATATATGTTATAGGGTCCCCCTGTATCCAAAAAAGGTATTTTCAGAAAAAGGTCCGTGTGCGTGTGTCCGTGCGTCCGTATGTCTGTAAACATAATAACTCAAAATGAAAAAGTCCATAAAATGCCAAACTTGGTATTTAAGTTTAGTATCTTCCAGGAATGCAACACGAAGATTTTGAGAAAAACCCTCCTATCCCCAACTACCCTTTACATGGAACTTTTTTCGAAAATTTTGATTTTCTGAAAAACGGCTCTTAACGATTTTGATTAAAATGTCGTATATTAAATATATTTACCTGACAAATAAAATGTATATTTTGAATCTTCTGGGAATAGCCACTGAAGACTACTTTATTCTGAGTGAATTTTACGGAATTTTGCATAACTGCTAAACCGTAAGAGATAGACAAAAACTTACCCCACAAAAAATGTAGAGCACATTAAAACACACACTTTATATTGTATACATTTTTTTCGTGGAGTTGATCGTTTTTGAGATATTTCTTGTTTTTGCCTTCATGTTCGAAAAACTTAACATTTCTCATACAGAGAAACAAAGGAACTTCAGTCACATAGCAAGCAGCTTTTGTCTAATACTTCAGCCTATATTACTCGCGTATTTCCCTTCTACTTGCATGGAAGCCAGTCGTAAGACTACTGCTATTTTTTTCTCGATTACCGTGATGAAGTAAAAAGAAGCCTAAGCTTTTTAACAATAATTTGTTGCAGAGATGTAGAGAAAGTCATGTGAATGAAACACATCAGATTTGTTATTCGGGGAGACGCAAAATGTACATTTCCAGTTAAATTTCGGTATCGTATTTTTGGTTAGAATGCAGTAACTGTTCTAACAATAGTTTATAACACATTGTAATGCAGTTTCTTTGTTAACTGTACAGTGTCTTTCAAATGTTTCTTTGCAGGGTAAGCAACTGTATAAATTCTAGTGTTCACTCCACAGAAGACATTGTCAATTGCAGCAAATACACGTGGCAAGTGACACCGCTACAAGTGGAACGTAAAAGTGTGTGCAACAATGATAACAAATAGTGTCACAGTTGACATATGTTTCACTCGGAATTAACAGTGTTAAACGTCACTATAGTCACGCTCAATGGTTATGTCACGTTTACGCCGTGTCATGTGCGCAATATCAACTCTTTTGTTAACAAGTGAGCTTTGTTTTTTCAAAAGGAGTGTTTTATCAAATCTTATGAAACAACTGCAGCTTTCACTACGAATTACAAAGGATGACGTGATATGTTTCGGTTCAAAAGATCAGTTTAAAATATCATTCATGCTACAGAATATTAGAGTAAATTAAGTGATGATAATGATCGTACTATTCCTGCTCAACAATGGACCAAAATGGTTCAAAGTGATAGTCCGTTAACATCGAAGTAATAATAAAATTTAATATTAAGGTGTAATGTGATCCTAAAGATCTATAGGAAAATTAAATGGGTTATTCAGTGGTAAAGGTTATAAAAAAATGGTTTTTTATGCATTCCTATAATTTTAACTTTAATAATTTTACTATGTTATATTTTCTTTGATATAAATATGAAACCATATACTATTTATTTTTTACCACGTACAATGTGTATACTATGTAGAAAAGATATTGTATTCCACACAAATTTTAGATACCTTTATTTCACAGGTTATACACGTTTTCTGTGAACCCCTGAGGAGAAGTATTTTAAAAAAGGTTTGTAAGTGTGTGTGTGTGCATGTGAAGAACATAACTCAAAAATTGAAAGTCGAATTAAAATAAAATGTGGTTATTTATGTAGAAATGCAACACAAGTTGTTCAGGAAAGTTCCGAAATGGTTCATTACGGGTATTTGTATACTTAATATGAATATAATTGATTATCTATTATAGTTTAATATTGTAAATAATATTATGTTGAAGTTTTTTTAGATTAAATATAATGTTTTTAAATGAAGCTTTATTCATAAGAAAAATACCCTTTATGGAAGACTTTTCAGAATATTAAGTTTCTTAAAAAATACCTCTAACGATTTGAAATAAAAATATATATAGGTATACAAAGAAAATGCATATATTGAATATCCTTAGAAGCCTCTAAAGCCCCTTCATTCTGGATGATTTTTACGTAACTAATTTATCATAAGAGATCGACAAAATGGTACTACACAACAAAAAAAAAAAAGTGTATAATTTATGTCAATACATTTTTGTGGACTTGACCATTTTCAAGGTATTTTTTTAGTTAAAATTTTTTCAAATGAGTAGTAATTTTTTTTATTTACTTTTTCTACCACGTTATAAGTAGCGGAAGTATTGTATTGCACCCACTAATTTGATATCGTCATTTCACCGGAAATGCACTTTTCGAAACTTCCAAAAAATCATTTTAGAAAAGTATACGTATACAGTGTGTGAGTGTATTAGTCACTGTGTTTCTGTAAACAGCATAACTCAAAGTCGGTAAAATAACAAAATTGATAGCAAATTAGATTTTTTCAGCCCGGACATGCAATAGGAAGGACAGAGAGACCAACTCTTAAAAATTTAATTATCCGTTTATAATGGAATATGCTTATTTTCCTTATTCTACCTATAAGAAGATATATAATAACACTATTTCTACTAAAGTATATCTCAAGTAGCGAAGAATAACCTCTTATTGCAAATTGGTTGTTCAGAATGGGTAGAGAAATTCATCTGAATGTAGCATGCGATGTTTTAAACACATTTTAAGAGTCATACTATGTCTACCATTGGTTCATTAATATTTTGTGTCACTCAGAGTAAAAATAGTATAGGCACATTTACATGGCGTTCCTTTTATATAATTAATGCATAATAATAGTTTCAATACAGATTTTTTGTAGGTACAAGGGGGATTGGAAAACCAAATGTGTAGTCAGATGTTTAAAAAGGGATCACTGTTTGCCCGCTTTTCAATGCATCACAAATATCTGTATAACCACAGACCTTAGCCAACGACAAACTTTTGGTAAATCCACACCGATAATAACATTATTTCGGAAATGATTGAGGGCACACAAATTTTGTGCGAATGAATTTATGTGATGCAAAATTTATTTTCAAAATTGAAGACTTGACAGGCTAATCTCAAAATTCAACATATACATTTCATTAATGGAAGATACGGAACTTAAATACCAAATTTAGCATTCATCCGTGTTTCGTTGTTGAATCAAACTTGAGAAGGGAAACCAGGTCGTGGCAAAGTGAGCCTCGTTGCATATGTAACCATTAAAATGTATGAGCGAAGCGAGACATCTAGAATGCCTAAGTACGGTCAAATTCGTTTGATAATGTATGTTCGAAACGATATTTGCCGCTCCGATGGATGGCCTGGGTTTATTTACTAACGTTCCAAGCGATGGGAACATTCAGAGCTGAGTAGATCCTAGTTTTCTATATACAGTGTAGATTGGTAATTTTGTCTTAGTTGAGTCGAGAACAAATCAGCCATTTTTACTTTCTCTACACGTACTAAGCACATAGTGTATAGAGTTTTTGGGTTTCCTGTATTAAAAAAAAAACATTTAAGAAAAAGTTATATGGGCGTATGTGTGTGTTGTGTGTGTCCGTATGTCAGTGAACACGATAGCTCTAAAACGAAAAGTCGGTAAAATACCAAACTTGGTATATAAATTTAGTATCTTCCAAGGATCCGACACTAATATTTTGAGGCATATCTCCCTACCCCAAACTACTCTTTATATGGAAAAGTTTTCAAAATGTTTGACTTTCTCAAAAATGGCTATAACGTTTTGATTAAATTCTCTTCCATACAGGATATTTTCATGGCAAATGAAACGTATATCTTGAATTTTCTGGGCAGAGCCTTAAAGCCCTATTTATTCTGGATGATTTTTTCTTTGAATTTTGCACAATTGATAAACCGTAAGAGATAGACAAAATGTTATTACACAAAAATGTAGACTTTGTTAAAGCACACAATTTATGTCATATACATTTCTTTTCAGGAGTTGGCCGTTTGCCAGATATTTCTTGCTAAAACGCTTCTCATACGGGAATTTTTCAGCAGCTGGTCACGCAAAAAGTCGCCCTCTGTGGTATAATAGTTACTATGCTAACCTTATATACCCAAGGTCGCGGGTTCAAACACGGCGGAGGACGATGGATTTTTTTCGAGCGTAAAAGTCATTAGTATGGCTTCCTTCGGAAGGGAAGTAAAGCCGTGGATCTCATGCCCTCTAAGTCTGATAGAGGCGCCTCTAAGCAAGATTAGTCTTTCACACCCAATATAGCATGAGACGCTGAGAACCACAACAGTTAAAGAGTGCCCATAAATAAAACTGCTTTTCATTTCATTTCATTTCATGCAAAGAAACGGAGTTTAGTCCCTTAGCAACAGCATTTTAAAACATTCGACTGTCGGCTTAGCCTAGTGTAATCTCTTATTTTCCTCCTACTTATAAAGGAACTAAGTAATAAGACCGTTTCTGTTAATTTTCATGTCCATTAGCTTGAACTAGATAGAAGAATAGGCTTAGTAACAATAATTTGTTACAGAGATGTAGAGAAAGTCGTGTTAATGGAACACATCAGAGTTTATTAATTTTATGCAAAACAATTATAATCTATTAATATTTTGTGATTCGTTCCTATTTGTAGGCAGCGTCTCTACTCAATTTCTATTTTCTCTACACGTACTATGTACATAGTTAGAATTTTGTTAGGATGAGATGGCTTAGGATTAGTTTCTTATTGTTTAGTTATTTATTATCAGAATGTAAAATCTTATAATGCTGGAATATTAACTGCTTTATCTAATCGGGTAGGGGATGTTGCAATTATTACATTTAACAGAATTAAACTGTAATCTTAAAATATCAAAAATTTTTGTGCACCTTTATAGAGGAAATATTTTATTCCACCCAAAAATTCGAAACCGAGATTTCACCAGAAATACATGTTTTAGGACCCCCTGAATACAAAAAAAAAATGATTTTTACAAAAAGGTCCGTGTGTGTAGGTGTCTGTAGACAGCATAGCTTATAAACGAAAAGACCGTTGAATATCAAACTTGGTATTTAAGTGTTGTATCTTCCAAGGATGCGACACGAAGATTTTCAAAAAATCCCCCCACCCCCAACTACCCTTTACATGGAACTTTTTTGACCTTTTTGATTTTATTAAAAATGCCTCTAACGATTTTGATTAAAATATCGTATATTACCTGATAAATAACATTTATATCTTGAATTTTCTAGGAATAGCCTCTGAAGACTATTTTATTCTGGATGAATTTTACGGAATTTTGCATAGCTGGTAAACCGTAAGAGACTTAGCAAACAAAATATGTAGAGCACATTAAAACACACAATTTATGTTATATGCATTTTTTCGTGCAATTGATAGTTTTTGAGATATTCCTTGTTTTTGGTTTCAGCTTAGAAAAACATACTTCTCTCATACAGGAATTGGTCAACTCCTGTCCACACTAACAAAGAAACTTCAGTCACGTAGCAACCACATTTTGAATATCATTTTAACCTATGCTACTTCCTTATTTCACTTCTACTTACAAGGAAGTAGTAATAAGACTATCTCTGTTAATTTTTTCTTGATTAGTATGAAGTAAATAGATGCATAAGCTTTTTAACAATAATGTGTTGCAGAGATGTAGAGAAAGTCATGTGAATGGAACACATCAGATTATTTTCCCTTTGGATATGACACTAAACAAGAAAGACCTGCTTGTTTTATAGCTTTGAGAGTATATATTATGTTTAATACGACTTCTTAATTTCCACTCATTATTTTAAGATCCACAAATAGTGTTTTTTTTTCATAAACTTAAATTTTATTCATTTATGCAGGTTTTATAATATTATATCTTTAGCATGGTCTAGTCGAGTATGTTAATCATTAATATATGTATCACCTAATAATTTGTATTTATTTTCCGTACATAGGAACAAAAATGGCGGCGTGGTTGAGAGGTTAGATGCCTCGCCTCTCACCAAGTGGTCCTGGGTTCAACACCAGTGGACCACCATCCATTCCATCAATCGCTCCATCATCGACTTTCCTATTATTCACTTCGCCTTCATTTCATACCATTTACTCTTATGCGTGGTTAACGATCGATTCCTCTTCTGAACTATTCATTCTCACATTAAATATCGTTGGCTCCTCGATAGAATATTGCACTAAATTGAAAGAAAAGTAAGAAGTTATCTTCATCTTGGAAGACGTTCAAATAATGTTGGGTTTGTAGGTATTCTACAACCAATTATTGATGCTGTAAAATTATTTTTGAAGAACACATAAGTCCTTTAGTTTCTACTTCTCTTTCTGACCCTAGACACCCACGTGTTGAATTTAAGGGGTGACAGTCCTCCATTCCGAAAGGGTAAGCCAAAATTCATTACAGAAGAACAGTAAAATGCGATAAGTACAAAATATATGAGTGATAGTCCGCGAGCTGATTCTCATTTCTTCTGCAGCCAGACAGAACTTCTACCTGTGTCTGAGGTGTGTAAAGGAAGAGTGAGAGAGAGAGAGACCCACAATAAACAGGGATAAATTTGAACTCTATGAGAAGCAAACTTCGATAGTGGTCAGCTTCGACAGACAGAACCGAACAACGAGCGCGGTCTGTATAATACTAAACATTTTTCTTTATCAGCGAAATCACGATATAAAATGTTCGAGTAGAATGTAAAACTTTTATCTACCTACCAGGTGCATTATACAAGATGAATTTCCATTTTATAAAAGATTAAGTATTTTAAAATTTAAATCAATAATAAGGAATATCTCGAAAATCGATTAATACTAAAAAAAAGAAAATATTAAAAACGCCTATTTCTCACTGTGTGATTTAACAGTTTCAGTTACCCCTACACTAGTTAGATTAACTGAACACGATTTTGGAGGTTATCCCCAGAAAATTCAAGATATATATTTCATTTGTCATAAAATATCTTAAATGACACTTTGTAAAAATCGCCAGAGCTGTTGAAGAAAATAAAAATGTTGGAAAAAACTTCCATGTAACATAGTTTAGGGTCGAGTGATTTTCTTGAAAAGCTTACTGTCGCATCTTGGAAAATGCTGAATTTAGATGTTTTTTGATTCAGGAGGTCTCGAATTTTTGGATGGAATACAATATCTTCTCTTTCTAAAGTAAAACCTGGAAGATTATAGGCATAAGATTGAAGTATAGAATATTACTTTGGACAAATGAAAAACCTTAGGAAAATTGCAACAATATTTATTTATTGTTTTAGATTAGTAGAGATTATGAAACGAGTAAATATGTAATGTATAGTAAGCAGTAAGGGCAGCTATGGGCCGCATCCAAGTGTATATATTGCCTTGTGCAGGAAAGGTCACACATCAGTCTCCATCACAGGGTTCTTACAAAGAATGCCATTAAAATGAATCGATCACTCGCATGAAACAAGCGCTGGAGGCTACGTTTGGAATGCTGATTTGTATAAACAGACTGCAACTTTATTTTCTTCTTGTTTCCGATAAAAACAGTTACATACAGGAGGAGCGTATAAACGTAACAGTCGATTTGAAAACACTGCTGCTTCTAATTACCAGTATTGTTGTTTTGCTTTTACAACATGTGATGGATTACACATTTCCTAAACGTTCTTCACACAGGCAAATTGAGCCACATCTCGAGTTCTTACTCAACTACTCGAGTACTATTTGTTTCATTCGTGGTGTGAGAGATTGTACCAGGAACGTTCAATAGCCCTTAGAGTATTCAAGAAATTACACTCAGTTACTTTCAGTATTTCCCTGTGAACTCTACGCAATTAAACACGCTGCGATACATACACATAATTTAGATCATCATCAACTCTTCATGGATTAGGAGAATGCTCCTGTTCTGACCTCATATTTCTTCCCGTCTTTTAACTGGTCTTCCTATTGTTCTGTAGCCTAGAGATTTATATTTGTATGACTGAAATGGAATCAGAGAGTTATCCATTCTTTGTAAATGACTTTTACATTTTTCTCTATTCATTTGTATCCTTTCTTTTAAGGAAAATATGTCTAATTCTTTCCTTAAGTATCAATGTCTCCGAACCATATAACAGAACTAGAACAGCCATTGTGTTATAGAATTTTAGGTTTGTATCTTTTCGGGATTTTCTTTTCAAGGTACGAGCTATTACTCCACAAATATATTGGAACTTACTCACTCTATTATTTATTTCTTCAGTGTTTGTTTTAAAGGTTACATTACAACCCAAATAGTTAAATTTTCCCACCTGTTCTAACACTTTATTGTTTAACACTATCTTTGATTTTTTTATGTTTTCCTATAAATGCCATTACCTCAGATTTTCCTATTGATATACTTAAACCATAATACTGGATCAATTTTTGTAGTTTGTACATACTTATTTGCAGCTTATCTTCTCTGTTTATAATTCAGATAAATACCATTTTATCACCCTTTCTGATTCTATGAGTTCTCTAAAGGTAATATATAACCCATGAACTACAGATAAATTGATTCAAGACATATAATTACTACACCATAAATTGAAAATCCAGGTTAACGATATTTTTTTCGTATGGATACCCCCTCACAGGGATATAGCTGGTAATGAGGAATCCGACAAGGAAGCCAAAACAATAGCAAAGGATCTAGTTTCGGGCGCAGGACCGAAGCCTCCCGTACCCAGGTAAGCTTAGCAGGTAACGGCCTCCCAAGCCTCCCGCGAAACCGGTGTAACGAGCCAGCAAGTGGGGTGGAATGGGTATGCCTAACTTTTTCCTTCATTTCTTTCAGTGAACGGCAAATAAGTTCACAGTTGACATGTTTTCCGACGAAATGAAATGAAATGAAATTACGGTGAGTAGGACAGGAAGGAAAAGTCTAATTTGGAACGATTACATTTTCAGATTCCAGAAGTGTTTAACAAGTGGGGTAGCGCGATGGACGTGTAATGTTAAAAGTTGCAAAACTTTTATTAAAACCTTTTCCATTGAAGAAGTAGATGTCCTGGATATTCAAGAGGGCCATCACCACCTAGTGACAAAATTATTCAGAGACTGAAAGTACTTTGTGATCTGAAGAGAAAAGCTACAGAAGATATTTGTGAAAGGCCATCAAAACTAATATTACAGCAACTGAAGAGAGAAAACAGGGAAGAAATAACCCTTGTAACATCTTCCACTAGAAGTATGTAATGTTTCATCAAATATTATAAACACCAAACTGCAACTGTTACCCGTTTCGATCGATAAGCTACCTGTTTTGGGGAGGCTTGGGGGCTATGTAATTAGAGACTTTTAAGGGTCCGGGAGGCTTGGGGGCTATGTAATTAGAGACTTTTAAGGGTCCGGGAGGCTTGGGGGCTATGTAATTAGAGACCTTTAAGGGTCCGGGAGGCTTGGGGGCTATGTAATTAGAGACTTTTAAGGGTCCGGGAGGCTTGGGGGCTATGTAATTAGGGACCTTTAAGGGTCCGGGAGGCTTGGGGGCTATGTAATTAGAGACTTTTAAGGGTCCGGGAGGCTTGGGGGCTATGTAATTAGGGACATTTAAGGGTCCGGGAGGCTTAGGGGCTATGTAATTAGAGACTTTAAGGGTCCGGGAGGCTTAGGGGCTATTTTTGTGACCGCGGGAGGCTTCGGTACCGCACTCCCAACTACCTCTCACATTCCTACACCTCACCGAGACCTTGCATCAGTCAGTCACCAAATGCAAAGCAGCATGGATAAATCATTGCGGCACACCCTCTAGCAAACTACATGAAATAAGGTCAATAAACAACTAGAGTGTTCACTGTAACAAATTCAACAGAAAAGATCAAGTTAAGATACTAAGACTAAGAATAGGCCTTACAAAACGCACACATTCTTATTTCAAAAGAAACACCATCATATTGTGGTTTGTGTATAAACCCTCTTACAGTTAAACATATTATATTTCAGTGTCCAAAATACAGTAATGTCAGAAAACAGCATACAATTTCAAAAAATTTTGAATTAGCACTTACAGACCCAAAAAGTTTAGCTACCTTAAGGAAATCAATCTATATAACTGTAAATAACTCTCAGAAGTATAATTACTAACATGTTATACCTAATTCAATTGTCACTGTTTGTTGTAATATAATTTTAATATTGTTATATTATTTGATACTTAACCACTGTTTTCATATAACAATCAGCATTACATGTAGGTATATTTTAATCCCTGTGGACATAATGAATTACTTATAATGTTTCAAAATGTCCATTGTATGCTGGACGCTAAACTGTACATAAGACTGCGACCTAAAATAAAGGAAACAAACTACACATGTAGCTTCGAAAAATGTTTGTACTTAGGAACCGCCGTCTCTTACTAGATGGCGGTTTAAGTTTCGACTATATCCATCATGTGATTTCGTTGTCATAGGTGATTGAATCAACAATTTGTACTTTCTTCTTGTTCTTCACTTCACGGCATGGGCAGTTTTTCCCTCCATCTTTTTCTGGATTGGCCGACATCTCTCCTATCTTTTAATAACTCCATGATCCGACAGCTCAAGGGGAACCTTGGCATACCGCCCGGCCGCTGCGTCCCCCATCTCGGTCCACTACAGACGTCATGGATGGGGAGCAGTATTGGAGGGTAAGACGTGGTCAGCGCCTCGAGCGGTCCTCAAGACAAGGAGCCGCTACTTCTCCATCAAGTAGCTCCTAAATTGGCCCCCCCAGGGACCTTACGAGGCTGAGTGCACCCCGGGCCAGGTCTCCCAGTGGGGGAAAAATCCCCACGCCGGTACTGGGGATCGAACCCAGATCTCCCGCTTGGTAAGCAGCTGCGCTACCACCGCGCTAAGGCGATGGATGACCTCTCCTTTCTTTTGGCTCATATTAAAATGTAATCCTAGGCAGTCTTGAATCTGCCATTCTCTGATCATGTTGCATCCACTGGTTCTGATATTTTTCAATTTTAGAATTTATTGATTCTATATTAAGTTCTGCACTTATATCTTCATGCCGGATTTGATCTAATTTTGTACATCCTTTTATTTGTCTTAAAAGTTTAGTTCTGCTCTTTGTAAACCGATTTTTATTTTCCTTGTGGTGACCCATTTCTTACTTCCATATAAAAGTGTAGAGACCGTTATTGTTTTGAAAAACTTTAATCTAGTTTCCTTTCTTGTTTTTTGTTGTCATTGTTCTATGTATAGTTCCATATATCATTTGGAATCTTGAAACATTTTTATTCATATCTCTTTCATTTCTTGTCCAATAATTGAAGTTACATGCTAGGTGGTTAAACTCTTTCATTTGTTCTAACGTTTATTATATAAAATGAGTTTTAATCTTAAGTGTTCTTTTCCCCAAAAGGCCACTATGTTTTATTTCTCTGTTGAAATTTTAAGGTCACATTGCTGACGTAACTCTTTAAGCAGTGTGATGCATATTGTAATCTCAGTTTCTTGAATTAAAACCACGTTATCTGCATATATACATATTTTTAAATAGTGTTTTGTACTTCTTTAGAGAAATGAAAAAAAAACGAGTTTCTTGCGGTGATTAAACACTTCTATTTAAAAAGCACTACAGAAAGAGAGAAAATCCAAGCCGGATGAAGTCCATAACACATCTGCTCTTGCGTTTCCAACAATTTACATTTGGATAAATGAATTTAAACGGGCCGTACATCCACAAATGATGAATATCGTTCCAGACGTTCAGTAGAAGTAACTTCCTCCGAAATGATTTGACATAATCCAGGATATGATTTTGAGAGATTGACGAACCAAAGTTTGCCAAATAGTTGAGGCCACAGGTATATAACAAGATACAGTTTCTGAATTTCGCAAAAAACAATTAGCTCTGACCAAGGTCTCAGCAAAATGGTTACCGCGTGTGCTCTCAATGGAAAATAAATGCAATTGTGCGAACGATTCGAAAGCTGGTTTGGCAATTTTCCATCGCAATCCTGACGAGCAACTGTGTCGAAACATAACTGTGGATGAAACATGGATACACTAATACACTCAAGTAGAGTGGGTTTTTAAAGGCAAGAAGAAGGCAAAGGTGATAAAAATCTGCAGACAAGATGATGGCCTCGGTTTATTGGGATGCATGCGGAATTGGCTACATTGGTTACTTGCAAAAAGACAGAACGATAAGTGGAAAGTATTACGCTCATTGTCGCACCGGCTGAACGGAAAAATCAAGAAAGAATAAAAACCTCAACTGGCAAAGAACAACACACTCTTCCATCAGCCTGCGGTGCCATAAGTAGTTAAATTGGGCGTTAAACGCTACAAAAAAAACTCTCTTCCATCAAGACAATGCAAGGGTGCACACCTGCGCAGTTTCGATGGTGAAAATTGTAGAATTAAGGTTCGAATTACCACAACATCCACCGTATTCACCAGATTTAACACCCGTGGCTATTTTTTTTTTTATTTCCAAACTTAGAAACAACGACTCGGTGGATAATGATTCTCGTCTAACGAAGTGATTACCTCCCAAACATGCCTACTTTGAGGACCTTCCGAAATCCTAATTTTTGAAAGGCTTAAAACAGTTGGAGAAACGCTGGGAAATATGTTTCAAGCTAAAAGGAGATTATGTTGAAAAATAAAAAAATGTCTACCAAAAACACTAGTTTTTCTATCTTTTATTAAGAACTTATTGAACACCTATCGTATATCATATAAAATACCTACCTTAATTCACCAGCTTTGCCCGCTGTTTCATAATTTCGAAGAATTACGAGGATAGTTTGATAAGCCTGGTAAAAGACAAAGGAAAAATCTGATGTGTTCCATTCGCATGACTTTCTCCATATCTCTGTATTGTTAAAAAGCTAAGCCTTCTATTTACTTCATGCTAATTGAGAAAACATTAGCAGAAATAGTCTTATTTCTTGCTTCCTTGTAAGTAGAAGCGAAATATTTTTCAAAGCTTAAATCAATAACAAGGAATATCCCAAAATCGACCAACTCCACGAGAAAAAAAAAAAAAAATATATATATATATATATATATATATATATATATATAGCATAAAGTGTGTGTTTTTACGTGTTCTACATTTTTTGTGAGGTAAGTTTTTGTCCATCTCTTACTTTTTAGCAGTTATGCAAAATTCCATAAAATTCACCCAGAAAAAAGTAGTCTTCAGAGCCTATTCCCAGAAAATTCAAGATATACATTATATTCTGTAAGGTAAATATCTTTATTAGACGATATTTTAAACTAAATTGTTAGAACCATTTTCAAAAAATCTAAATGTTCGAGAAAAGTTCCATGTAAAGGGTAGTTGAGGGTGGGGAGATTTTCTTGACAATATTCGTACGTTGTCAAGAAAATCTCAGACACAGACACACACGGGCATTTTTCTAAAAATTATGCTTTTTTTTGGATTCAGAGAGTCTCAAAACATGTATTTCCGTTGAAATTTCGGAATCGAATTTTGGGTGGAATACAACACCTCAATACACTATGTACATAGTACGTATAGAGAAAGTAAAAATTTGACTGTCGCTTTAGCCTAGTGTGTTCACTTACTTTCTTCAACTTACAAGGAACTAAATAATAAAGGCATTCAACCAATGTTAGTCTCGATTAGTATGATGTAAATAGTTTTAGTTATATATATAAATAACCAATGTATTAACTGCAAATGATACCAAATTCAGCAACTCCAGGAAAATAACTATATATTTATGAGTTTGTAACTTGAAAAGATGAAATAAATTATCCATCAAAATATCTATTTAGCTAAAACTGTGCCATTCTGCATAATCTGCTAATCTAAAAATCTGATTTGTTCCATTCACATGTCTTTCTCTACATCACTGTAATAAATTACTGTTAAAAGGCGTATTCTTCTATCTACTTTGTGTTAATCGAGACAAACATAAGCGGAAAGTCTCTTAATTACTTGCTTCCTTGTAATTAGAAAGGAAATAAAGGAATGCGCTAGGTTAAAGTGACAGTGAAATATTTTAAATGCCATTTGGTTGAAATCCGTTTCTATGCAGGACCAGGTGATCATAACTTTTCGTGTCAGAAAACTTTTAAAGTCTTTTAAATCTGAAACAAATAAGGAATATCTCAAAAATGGTCAACGCCACGAAAAAAATGTATGCGACATAAATGATTGTTTTAACCAGATCTACATTTTTGTGAGGAAAGTTTTTTTTCTATCTCTTATGGTTTATCATTACGCAATATTTAGCAAAATTCATCCAGAATAAAGAGGTTTTAGAGGCTATTCTCAGAAAATTCAACATAAACATTTTATTTGCCATGTAAATGTCTTTAATGTATTATGCTATTTTAATCAAAAGTGCTAGTCATTTTTGAGGAAATCAACTTTTTTTATTTTTTTTCCATGTAAAGGTTAGTTTGGGGCGGGGGGATTTTTCTCAAAATCTTCGTGTATCATCCCTGGAAGATACTAAACTTAAATACCAAATTTGGTATTTAACAGATTTTTCGTTTTTGAGTTATCGGACACAAACGCGCGCGCGCGAGGACTTTTTTCTGATTTTTTTTGGATACAGAGGACACTAAAACGTCTATTTCCGGTGATATCTCGGTTTCGAAGTGTAGAAAAAGTAAAAAAAAATTGAGGTTATGTGTAACCGGAATTCTTCACAATTCGATGAAAGTATGCCGATCTCATGTTATAACGAAATCATAATCCTGCGTTTTAAAATGTGGGTTTACTTTTAACGAATTGCAGAGATGAATTCTTGCCATTATCGCTTGTCTGGATATGATGCAAACGCAGATGCATGTCATTCGAAATGAAATTATTGTGTTACAAAACAGAGAACACTATGGATACATAATAATGCTTTCGTTATTATTCGGGTTCAACATTGTACATTGTTACGTAAATATGTATGAATAATAACAAAAGAAATGAATTATTGCAGAGCACAGTAGAGCCTTGTTACTGATTCCTCTGTGTAAATAGTAAGTAGATAATACATTCATTGATGTTAGATTAATACAAACCAAGTAATTTCAAAGCGGATTTGTTTTCTGATAGGCGGATACATTCTCACATTTTTCCATAACATTCTGTGCTTGTCTACAATTGTGTTAAGTGATTCATCTATGAAATTTAGAAAGCCCATGGTATATAAGATGTCTTCATGAGATTTATACCAGAGATCATACACAATACAGGTGACATTTATTTTCTCTAACATATATGTACACACAATGTTTCATAATAGCTAGAGAAGGTATTGTATTCCACCCAAATATTTTATGTCGAGATTTTACCAGCAATATAATTTTTGAGGTACCCTGGTTGTTTGAGTAGTTTTAGAACAAGGTTCGTGTGTGCGTGTCCGTGGAGAGCATAGCTTAAAAATGAAAAGGACATACCCAACTTAGTACTTATGTTTAATATCTTCCACGGATGCGACACGAAGTTTTACAAGGAACAACAAACTACCATTTACATGAAAAACGTTTTGAAAATGTTTTTTTCAAAAATGGCTTCAACGATTTTAATTAATGTGTCTTATATTAAACATATTTACATCAAAAATAAAATGTATATTTTGAGTTTTCAGGGAATAGCCTGTGAAGACCTCTTTCTTCTGAATGAGTTTTGCTGAATTATGCGTAATGTATAAAACATAAGAAATAAACAATACTTTACCACACAAAAAATGCAGATCTCGTTAAAACAATTTATATCATATACGTTCTTCTTATAGATTTGGCCGTTTTCGAGATATTCTTGTTATTGTTTTCAATTTTAAACTAACGTCTCAAATGGGACCATTCAAAGCGAACCAAACGTCAATTGTTTCAAAAGATTGGACTATCGCTTTAGCCTAATTTATGCTCTTATTTCTCTTTACTTACAACGAAATAAGTAATAAGACCAATTCTACTACTGTTTACCTCGATTAGCATGCTGTAGATAAAATAATAATCTTTTGTAAGGATAGTGTGTACATGGACAGCTGGAGAAAGTTGTGTTTTTGTCATTAACAAAATTCAAGCTTGAATTGTTATTTAAATACTAATTTTACTAACTAAATTCAGCCATAAATGTGAAGTAGCGTCTAGAATTGGACCTCCATGAATGTATATCGTGAGTACCACAAAATTCAAAGGGTCTCTAGCGCTCAGAGATACCTTTTTTCCGGAAAGACAAAGATTATCGCCCTATCGAAGGCAGTCAATTGTTATTAATTAATGATATTGAGATGAGTAGCATCTCACCTCATATTAATTCATTCAATTAAATTTCTCTGGTTGCAAAAGTAAGGAAAAAACAGCACTGAAACTTGAGTAAGTGACGAAGGAAAGAATATGGGTTCCCTCAAGTAAGGCCTATGATTTCTCCATGTCTACGGCTCCCGAGAAACATACTTTTTCAGTTGTTAATTATAATGTCGAGGAACAAATTATAATGATAGCTAGATACAAGATTTTCTCTTAATACAAGTACGAGGGACGTTCAATAAGTCCTTAAAAATACATAGAAAAACAAATTATTTTTGGTAGATCTTTTATTTTTATTTTTCAACATAATCTCCTTTTAGCTCGGTACACGTTTCCCAGCGTTTCTTCAACTGCTTTAAGCTTGCTAAAAAGTAGTATTTCAGAAGGTCCTCAAAATCGTCATCTGATTGAGAAATGACCTCTTCGTTTTCCGCCAAGCCACTTTTTGAAGTTTCTAAATAAAAAAAAGTCCCTGGGTACGAAATCTGGTGAATACGGCGGATGCTGTAGAATTTTAACCTTAACTCTACAATTTTCGCCATCGGAGCTGCGCAGATGTGCATCCTTGCATTATCTTGATGGATGAGAATCCTTTTCTTTGCCAGATGAAAGCGGTTTTTCTTGATTTCTCCGTTCAACGGCTGCAATAACAATTCGTAATACTGTCCAATTACGGTTCTTCCTTTGTGCAAGAAATCAATGTAGATGATACCGCGAGCATGCCAAAAAGACGAGGCCATCATCCTGTCTGCAGATGTCACCACCTTTGCCTTCTTCGAAGTCTTTAAAAACTCAATGTTTCGACTGTACTTTTATTTCTGGAGTGTATTAGTATATCCATGTTTTATCCATAGTTATGTATTGATGCAGAAACTGATTCATTTCTCCAATTATAAATTTTGCAATTGCAGGGGCAGCTGTGCCATGAACTTCAACCCTGCTTTTATCTCGTTTGGCGTTAAGCCATTTAAATAGGAGTGTTTAATTACCACACGAACCTCAATTTTTTTCAACTTTCCAAAGAAGCTCAAAGATTGTTGATTCAATCGCCTGTGGCAACGAAGTACTTAAGGGATATAGCTAAAACTTTCACTGTCCCCTAGTAAGAGATGATGGTTACTAAATACAAACTTTTTCGATGCTTCGAGTCTAATTACTTGTATTTTCTAAGGATCTATTGAATGCTTCTAGTAATTAGCATAGCTACAGTGCGAGTGAATTCGATAGTAACACACACACACACACACATAACGAGCAAAACTTTCTTACCTGAGGTTATTAAAATATTTTGACATTGGTATACCAAGCTTATCAAACTGCTAGAGACACATTCATTCTCTTTAGTTCTGTGTATCGTATCACTATAAACCGATTGCTTTTATTACTATTTCTACTTATCGCAAAACAAATACACACCTTCTGTAACAAGTTTTTGCATCCAATGGAGTTAAAATGTAACAAGAATGACTTACACAAGCAGTTGAACTTGGAAGAAGCATTCATTGCTATGACAAACAATGCTAACATTGTTGAGATTAATTTGCACACTACTGTAGAGAAGACATTGCACTCCACCCAAAAATTCGATACCGATTTTTCATCGGAAATACACATTTTAAGATCCCCGTATTTAAAATAAAAAAAAAAAGATCCCTGTGTGTGCGTCACTGTCTGTGAACACGATAACCCAAAAACAAAAATTTGGTAAATACCAAACTTAATTCAAGTATCTTCCAATGATTCGCGTCTTGGTTTATCTTGAATAAAATAAATTATTAAATAAAATTTACTGTTCACAGAAAAATGAAAACTTTTCACAGCTACGAAATTTCTCTGAACAATTTCATAAACCTTACTGACGTCAACATTTTTACAACATGATTAACACAAATACAATAATATTACTACACAAACTTTTTTTATTACGCCTATTATTCATAAACATGACATTTTTAAAAGATACAGCTTATCCAGTTAGTGATTTTCATTAGATTTAAACATGATCGGTTAAATAATTTAATAGTGACAAGTAAATTTCGAGATCTCAGATGGGATCTCTCTTTGCCATGATTAATTGAAATCATTTAGCCTATATTTCTTTCCATATTGTCCTGCAAATGTGCTATTTATTCACATGCAAGTGTGATGCTATAAAACCTGATAATTATAAAAATTATTTTTTGTTACAGGTGACCTTCAACTGCTGCCAAACCTAATACAAAGCAATCGAAAAAGCTTGTTACACCTCTCTAAAATAAGGTTGGTATACTATGCAGAAACTAGTAAATGAGAATCAAAGAAACTTACCGATATTTTATAGGTTATCTGCAACAATGCAGAAGCAGAAATCATATACCTAACTAAGGAGAATTACTTAATAAAAGTTTAAATGTACTAATATGTGTTATTTTTCTTGGTTCCTATTTAAATTCATTTATATTTTATTTAAAATTGACTTTTATTGTTCTTTTGTATGTTTGTGTACGAGGAACATCGATAAATACAACACTGTACAATAAATTAATATTATAATCTTCTTATTTTCTCATATCCAACATGAAAACATGAAATAGTAACCGATAAAGAGTAAATAATTTACAAAACACGAATCTTTTAGCCTTTACATGTAATTTTCTATAATTCGTTTCATAAGCTAACGTCAGTTCATTTCTTTACAAAAATCATGTACATATTTATAGAATTTAAGGCGCTAAATGAATACATGCATTACATACATCTCAACGCGTTCAATAGATATAAGTTTTTACTTCCTCTACTACCTATTTACAGCAGTTAGAAGCAGAGCTGTATTTCATGAAGATATTCGAAGTTGAGAGTTCACCGGAAATATATGATTGAGACTCTCTGAAACCCAAAACAGGTATTTTTGGAGAAAGGTCGTGCCTGTGTGTATGTATGGCTTAAAATCGAATATTCGATTAAATTCCAAACTAGGTATTTAAGCTCGGAACCGTCCTAATGCAAGACGAAGGTTTTAGAGAACTTCCCACCACCCCAAATTATTCTTTAAATTAAATATTTTTATAATGTCCATTTTCTCAAACATAATAATAATGTTAATTAAAATCCATATTTTAAAACATGAAATATATGGCAGGTAAATACTGTAGTCTGGAAATAGATAAGTTCCTGAAGTTCTCTAAATTCTCTCAGACTCTCAGATAGTGGTAAATCGTAAAAAAATACCAAAAATTACTACACAAAATGTATATCTGATTAAGCACACATCCTATTAGGATTTCTTTTAGGAAATAAACAGTTTTGAGTCTGTTGGTTAAGTCCGCTGTATTTCCTAATTATCTTTTGGATACAAATAAATATCTAACAAAACAATTTCCTCGAATGTTTATCGCGTGTAACATAAAATACAAGAATAGGTTTGTGTAACACTTGCTTGTAGAGGAATGGGCAGAGAAAAGCATGTGTGATTGTAACACATAAGCAAATCCTTACTAATTTCTCTACCACATACAATGTTCACAATAGATGGAGAAGCTCATTAATATTTTGGATGTATTTAACTATTACTGAGATTAATTAAAGATCTACACAACTGAAATTTGATGAAAATAAGGGGAAAATGTTCATTTGAATTAAGTGAAGAAGACTATTCATAGTTCAAAATTACAGCATCCACTATAGTTTGTATAACCCCTTTAATTTCTATGGTCATATTGGGGGATTTGACGTTTTGCTCACTAAACTATAGGTTTCTTAACTTTAGTTTTTCAGTTTTATACCATTAAACAACACATATATGCACACATTCACTCCCAAATTCATATTTCACGAATTTGTGGAGCATAAAAATTATCATTTTATATATTCAGGAGATACATCTTTGTATATAAAAAAGTTAATAATGCGAAATTAATTCTTGGTGCCTTTTAAATTTGAATTTTTTAGAATTTCTTAAGGAGAAAAATCTGATGTGTTCCATTTAAATGACTTTTTCTATCTATTCTGGAAACAAACTATTCTTACAAAATACTATTTTATATCTACATCATGCTAATCTACTTAATCATTACCAGAAATTGTCTTAAATTCTTTATATGTATATCGAAAATAAGGGAGTGCCTTAGGCAAAAGCTACAGTCCAATCTTTTAAAACCTGTCACCACGCGTTTGTTTATGAAACTCGGTTCTCCTTCTAAGGCCAGCGTGAAACAAAAGAGATAAGAAACGAAAGCTGAATTTCCGTTTAAGAAATGTTTTAAGTAGATTAAAATTGAAACCCATAACAAGTAATATATGGGAAACTGTAATCTCAAAAAAAAAAAAAAAAAAAAAAAAAAAAAAAAAAAAAAAAAAAAAAGATATATACTTAAATTGTGTGTTTTAATGAGATCTATATTTTTGGTGTAGTAGGTTTTTGTTTATCTCTATGGTTTACCAGTTATATAGAAAAGTATTCCAGAATGAAGAGGTCTTCAGAAGCATTTTCTAATAATGTTCTACATTGTTGTTTACAAACATTCACTTAATTTAATATTAGATAGCAGAAACATAAGCTTTTATAAGAAAGGTATGTACGGAAAATATGTACAAATAAATTATAATGGCAGAAAACAGTTTTATATTCTTATTTCTTTTTCTATTTGATCATGCTGTTACGAATGTTGTAATTAAGCACTAACTACAGGCAATAAATATACTTAACACAAATGATGAAATAGTGAAAGTCATTTTCTCTCTTTATGAAAAGGACAATTAAGAAAAAATTAGCAAGAGGTTTAAAATCTACCTCGGACAAGGAATCTTTATTAATAAACTTTTTATTAACTTAATCAAGTGTTTTAACACCTCTACGCTGAGATTGTTAGTTACATCCGAGAAGATTCACATCGAAATGGGTGGCTCAGTGGATTAGGCACTAGCTTTCTGATCCCAAGGTCATGGATTCAAACCCTGCTTCATTTATCTCATGTAGCTTTTAAGCACACATTTAATGGCATTTTAAAAAGATTCTGTGGTACGAAATTCCGGTACACCGGCGATGTTGATATAATTCTGACAATATTCTGACCTTACTATGGGTAAAGTAAGTAATAAAGTGAAATACATGACATTTAAACTATAAATTAAAACTCTATTATGCAAAGAAGTTTGTTTCTCTATCAATATATGTAAAATGTGCTATGAAACATGCCTCAAATTTTACGCATAATTATGAAAATAACTTTCGCTAATAAAAAGAAAAATAGCTGTCAATGAATGTGAATAAAATGAAATACTCGCATAATTTCTTTATGAATCTTTTATACATTCTAAGCTCTTAGGAAGTGCAACTATGGCTGATCATATAGATTTCATCTTAAATTAAAAAATATTAAAAAGTATGTCTACTTTCAATACCTGCATGATGGGAGATTTAGCACGGAGTTCACAAGTCTAATGAAGTGCATGGAAATTAAGGCGATCAGCTGCTAAATCTCAGAAAGCAGGCAAAAAATGCCGAGATGCTGGGGAGGTAGCACACTAACCACATGCCCATACTATCTTTTGTGGGTGGAAACCGAAGTTACATTACAGCTATCGTGTCAGTGATTTAATATAATGCATCTGCTCAAATATTACTTGTCAAAACGTATTGTAATGGTTTTACACGGTGTAAAATTTAACAAATTCTGATAATAGTTTTTTCATACATGAAACTGAAAAATTCAATACTAATCGAGATTTGAAACACAGCTCATCAATATACTATATTCGTGCAGAAAAAAAGCTTTCCAAACATGAAATTATCATTTCAACCGTATAAAAATCAATGAAACAAAAAAAAAAAAAACAAAAAAAAAAAAGAAAACCTTAAAATTGAGAATTAAGAGAACATGTGTTACAGATCATTTAATACACTGCAGTCAACGTTCGTCTTTTAGGAAGATGACGATTTAGAAATCTCCGATGATACGGTCAGTCTTAAATTAGTATACTCTAGTTGCGGGGTAAATTAAATATCTGCTAATTCAGGATATATACAGCCAATCCCTATGAAAAGGAAAATTTGCGACTGAATCAGTCTGTCATTTCCTCACTGTGAGTCGTGTGTATGCGGGTCGGCGGTGTGCGAGTTGTACTAGATACTGTTGTGTGTTGTATATAAACATAGGAGAGGCATAACGCAGAGTCGTCCAAAACATATTAGACCTTAGCATTTTGCGATTAATTTAATGCGAATTTGTTTTTAAGCAGACAAAGCACATGTTGCTTCTTATTCTACATGGTAGGAAATTTACAATTTAAGACTTAAAGGTATTTAAACATTTAGATTTCAATATACTCAAAACTATTTACCCACTCACTTATCGCATACTTCACCTACACAAATTAGTATTTCAATCAAAAATTCCTTTTTGAATTTTCAACGAAAAAACTCATTTTTATATTCTTGAGTCTAAAAAAATATTTATGTTAAAAATGTCTGTTTACATGTGTCAACAATCAGCACAACAAAAAACCGAAAGGTAGATAAAAACTTAACACCAACTTTTTTAAAATGATGTTTACGAAATTCCCGTGTCGCAATCTCCACTTTACATAGAAAATCCTCAGTTTTTTGTATTTTTTCAAAATAGTTCAGGTTCATTAGTTAAATTATGATTCATTGATGTACATTGCTTTGTGTGCTTTTCTGTTTTGTTTTTATTCTAATAATGCTAATCATTATCGAAAAAATCCATTTTGGTTTTTACACCTTCCCAATATAAGTGAACCATGTAAAGGTGTTTCAAAATGTGTTGTTCTTTTCTGCCTTACCCTTACATGATCTCATTACTACGACTTAGAGTATGAACATCTGAATGTTTTCTCTCCAGTATTAAGAACTGAATCATTATTACTACATTTAAAATCATTTCTACACAAATATTTATTGCGAATAATGCATATAATAATATATTTGCATAGCATAATATACTTTACATACTATTAATATATAAGGAGTAATAATTGGAAAATCTCATCTTAGCAAAGTGTTATGTTTAAAATTAATCTTGAAAGATGTATTAAACTTACAATTACATAAAAACACGCGTTTTAATTAACCAGATTTGTATTGTAACTTGAATTTAAATTTCATGTTACATTTTTTAAATAAATATAGTGAATGTGTTTATTTTTTCAATTTTCACAGATTCCCCAATAAAGGAAAAATCTGATGTGTACCATTCACATGACTTTCTCTATATCCCTGCAATAAATTATTCTTAAAAACTTATACTTCTATTTAATTTATGCCAATCAAAAATTAGCAGAGATGGTCTTATTACTCGCTTCCTTGTAATTATAAGCGAAATAAAGGACAACCATAGGTTAAAGTGACAATCAAAAGCTGGTTGCTATGACATTGAAGTTCCTTTGTTTATATGGATAGGAGTTGACAAGTTCCTGTATGAGAAAGGTATACGTTTTTCATAGCAGAAACCAAAAATAAGGAATGTCTCAAAAACGACGAACTCCACGAAAAAGATGTATATAACGTAAATTGTGTATTTTAATGTGCTCTACATTTTTTGTAAAGTAAGTTTTTGTCCATCTCTTATGGTTTAGCAGCTATTCAAAATTCAGTAAAATTCATCCAGAATAAACTAATCTTCAGAGGCTATTCCCAGAAAATTCAGGATATACATTTTATTTTTCAGGTAAATATCTTTAATATATGAAATTTTAATCAAAATCGTTAAGAGTAATTTTTGAGAAAATCAAAATTTTCGAAAAAAGTTATATGTAAAGGATATTTGGGGGTGGGGGGATTTTTCTCAAAATCTTCGTGTCGCATCCCTGGAAGATACTAAACTTAAATACCAAGTTTGGTATTTTATCAACTTTTCGGTTTTGAGTTATCGTGTTCACAGACACACGGACACACACACACACACACACACACACACACACACACACACACAAACGGACCTTTTTGTGAAAATGCTTTTTTTGGATATTGGGGACCCTAAAACATATATTTCCGATGAAATCTCGGTATGGAATTTTTGGGGGGAGTGCAATACTTTCTCTATACGCTATGTACATAGTGCGTATAGAGAAAGTAAACAAGTGATTTTGCTAGTATCGTATATAAATAATAGATCATATTACATTAGTGTATTTCAGAATATTAAAATTTTAGTTCGAGAGGGTTCCCATTTAAATTCCTTCCTCCCTATGCTTATAATTTCCCATTTCAGAACAAGATGACAACTAAGGGCGGTTTAATGAATGCCACGCGCTAGAAAATTTGTATTTTAGACCTTTAACCTTTTTAGAGGGGAGAAAAGCTGTGAAAGGTTTGGTGGCGTTGTTTGTTTAGGATTTGAGGACAGGTGAATACAAAGGGTGAAAGAGGACTGGCACCAAAACAGGTATGGCTCTTGTGCTGGAAGTATCCGCAGCTAAAGAAGGGTTCGTTTTTTGTTCATTCTCTCTTTCTGTTCTTTGTGGTGCACAGACGGGTTAGCTATTATGAGCTTAATTTGCGTTTGGGACCTCCTCAAAGCCTGAGTGTGTAACTATAATCATATCATTCATAGGTGGCTTAGGTGCTGTAGCGTTATTAAAATAAAATCTCCAAAATAATAATATTATGGTACAAGAAATTTAATGTGTTCCATTCACAAATTACCGTTAAAAGGTTTATTCTTCTATCTACTTCGTGATAACACAGATAAATATTAGCAGAAATTCTTTTATTACTATCTTCCTTGTAAGTAGAAGGGAAATAAGAAAAATGCATAGGCTATGTAAAACAATTGAAATTGTAATCACTTTACCTGCCAGAAGTAAAGAAACGAGACAAAAGATGTCGTCCCGTTAAAGAAAAGTTTAAGTGACTTAAAACTGAAACAAATAATCCGGAATTTCTCGAAAACGGTTAACTCTACAATAAAAGTATGACATAAATTGTGTGATTTACATTTACATTTTATATGTAGTAATTTTTGTATATCTCTTACGGATTGTCAGTTATATGAAAGTCATCCAGAATGAACCGATCTTCAGAGACTATTTCTAAACAATTCAAGATATATACTTCGTTAGTCAAAATCGTTAAAACCAATATTGAGAAAATAGAAATGTTTGAAAAAAATATTCCATGTAAAGGGTAGTTTTGTGTGGGGGAATTTTCCTGAAAATCTTCGTGTTGTATCCTTGGAGGATATTCAACTTTAATACCTACCAATTTTGGTATTTAACCGACTTTTCGTTTTTGAGCTATGCTGCCCACAGACACAAGCACCTTTTTCTCAAAATGTTTTTTTTTATTTTGTATTCAGGTGGTCCTAAACATGTATATCCGGTGAAATCTCGTTATCGAATTTTTGGGTACATTACAATACTTTGTACACTATGTACATAGCACGTGTAGAGAAAGTAAAAATAGCTGTGAATATAAGTTAATAATTCCCCTACAAAAATTTTTGCTGTCAGTAATACAAAGAAAATATACACTGTAGCCTCAATAATTTGAAGTCAGTAATTTAGAACTATAATGAATTCTCTGTACAAATTGTTACGCTTAATTTCATTTATCTTCATTTATTTTCCGGTAGGAAGTGGAGATTCAGTTCTTTATCAACACTTATTTTCGTTTTTTAATCATTCGGAAATTTAAATTGTAATTTTCCCTGGATTTAGAGTAATCTCCCATGTAACTACACATGAAATAGGTAAAAAGGATGCATTTGGAAAGTAATTAATTCTATGTTCATTTCTTTACGAAGATAAGAATAGGTGAACAAATTTCATTATTCAATACACCAATCAAATACCTACATAAACGTCCACACAACGTGAAAAAGGCTATGTATAACATTCACATATTTCTTTGCCTGTTCATCAAACACTCTTACGAAAACTTATTATTCTATTTACTTCATGATAATCGTGAAAATCATTTGCAAAAAATGTATTTATTACACTTTTACTTGTAGGTACGATGAATGTCTTCTTGAATATGAGATAGTATCCACCACTTTATTCTTAATAAATTTTGTATAATTTTGAGACCAATAAGGAAAATGCAAATTTACAAAAATCGCAATTTACTTCAAATTTGTAATGGATAGTGATTAATTCCGAAATATTCGCCTGTTTGTTAGAATTATCAAATACTTGAGATACTTGAAGCAGTTTCTTCTTAGGTAACATATACGTACATATATAAAGTATTAATAAGGCATATGCAACATCGGATTCTTGCATCTTTTCCATTATGCTTACTGCTGGGAACATACTAACAGAAAAATAACGTTTAAAACGTTTTAAAGCAATATTTATCATAATTATCTAACGACGCAATCATAACGCAAAAGCAGAATGGCACACGCATGGAAGAAATTTTAGAACATGAAATATATTCCAATCCACTGAAGTTGAGCCTAAGGTCAGAGGCACTTGAAAGTTGTGTAATATCAGTTCTACTGCAAGTATGAAGAGAAAACTTCTACAGACAATACTCAGGGACAGAATACGCAACAAGATCAGGAAGAGAATAGGTATAGGAGACGCAATTATTATAGCAGAGCGTCTCAAATGGAAATGAGGAGACCACGTTGTAATAACGTATAGCAGCCAAATATGTGGGACCTCAGAACAGAAAGATGATGCTTGGGCAAAGAGAGGACTTCTTAGGTTGATTTCTTTTACCAAAAAGTGGGATATCTGTGGTCGAGGCATGCAAGAGGCAGTGAAATTTTTAAAGAACTACTAAAATTTTAATGTAAAATATGCTTGTTATGGTGGGACAGAGACGGACTAAGTGTAAACATTTGCATAAATGTTTATAAACGTTTGCTAATTTTAGTGTATTATTATACATTATGCAAAATTTTAAAGTAAAAATGTAGTTTGAAGGCTGAAATGTACTCCTTATGATTAGATTCCGTAATGAAAGCTACTCTACAAACAGATAAGAGGCGTCAGTCCTTAAAGGATGTCAGAGGCTAAAACATATCAAGAGAAATATAATAGAAATGAGAGAGAGAGAGTTGTAGCATATCATCGGTTTTATTTGCTTTCTACTATTTGAATAGAGGAAAAGAAGAGAGGAGGAGCAATTAAAAATCCGTTGAATTATTATAAATAAAAATAAGCAGAGCAAAGGAGCAGAAATGTGCAGACATTGTTGACAGAATGAGTAATGCATTATTTAATTCAGCTGAAACACGATTTCTACATAATAACGTAATACACCAATTTCAGTAGATAAGACATATAATCCACAAAAGAATTAAAAAAAACTTGAGTTATAATAATTTCGTAGGATAAAATCGTTATGTTCAGAAATAAAATAAAGAAAATAAAATAGAGAAAATATAAAAACATATAGATAATAAAAACAATTGGGGTATAGAAAGAATTTCGATAGATTATTAAAACAGAAGTTAAAACACTCAAAAAAAAGTATATATAATGCATTAGAGTTTTCCTTGGTAAGAAACAAAAGAATAATGCACACTGGAGGGATCTCATGAAATATTTAATAGCCTTACTGAAGGTCGACTTCAGATTATAGACATAAATCAAGAACTAGAAGAAGAATCTATAATCTAAGAAATACAGCGATGTTAATAGAAGAGTAAACATTTATCACTTGAATTTCTATTCTCATTGAATAGAAGCTATTCTTAAAAAATATGTGTTACACTCAAATGACTTTCTCTAGCTATTCTACAAACTTCCTTCAACACCATGATAATCTTGATAAACATTAGCAGAATTGTATTACTTAGTTCCTCATAAGTAGAAGGGAACTAAGGGAATGCACTTGGCTAAAGTGATGATCAAATGTTTTAAAACCTGTCGTTATGCGATTGTCACTGCAAATCACTTCTTTGCTTGGCCAGGAGTAGAACAAACGTAAAACGGTCACCTCCGTCTGAGAAAAGCATATGTACTTCACAATTGAAACTAATGACAAGGAATACCTCAAAAACCATAAGCTCCACAAAAAAAATGCATGTGACATAACTTCTGTATTTTAACAATATCTACATTTTTGTTTAGTAAGTTTTTGTGTATCTCTACGGTTTACAAGTTATGCCAAATTAAGCAAATTTTATCCACAATAGACAGAGTTTTAGAAGCTATTCCCAGAAAATTCAAGATATACATTCTATTTGTGATAGAAATGGCCTTAATATGCGGTATTTTAATCAAAATCGTTACAGCCGTTTTTAAGAAAAACAATATTTTCGAACATTTTTCCATATAAAGGGTAGTTAGGGGTGTCGCATCCTTGGAAGATACCAAACTTAAATAACCGTCTTTTCGTTTTTGAGCTATGCTGTCCACAGACAGACACACACACACACATACGGACCTGCTTCTGAAAATGCTTTTTTGGGCGGGGGGGGGGGATTCAGGGAGTCCTAAAACATGTATTTCCAGTGAAATCACGGTATCCAATTTTTGGGTGGAACACAACACTTTTCTATCCCTATGTACACTGTACATACGGGGCTAGAGAAACTAAAAAGCTTATTCATTTATCAGTAAGAAAAAGGTTATACATTTACACATTTCGTTGTAAGTAAAAGAATGAACAATAGATTTCTTAAAAAGCGAGACGCTTGGTGATGGCTTTAGAATTCCATACTCTTTGCAGGACATAAGAAATCTGGAGTGTCCATTCGCATGACCTTCTTTACTTGTTCTTCAAACAAGCTATTGTTTCAAAATAATGCTCTTCTATTTGCAACATGGTAATCGGGATAAACATTAACATAAATAGCATTATTATTTAGTTTCCTGCAAGTATGGGGAAATAAGGGAATACACTAGACTAAAGCGACAGTCAAACCTTTCAAAGGTTGGTTGCTATGTAATTGAAATTTGGAGTAAAACAAAATGAATATGTTGAGCACTTTCGTTGAGGAAACTTATGTATTCTAAAATTGAAACGAATAATAGGGAATATCACAGTAATGGTTACCTCTTCAAAGAACTGTGTACATTGTGTATTTGAAAAGACCTCCATCTCTTAAGATTTAATAGTTACGCAAAATTATTAAGAATGAAGAAACCCTCAGAGGCTAATACAGGAATACATAAAATTCAAAATATACATTTTTTTTCATATAAATATTATCAATATGGGTATTTTATCAAAACCTTTGAACCGTTTTGAGCATGTCTAAAATTTTCAAAAATTCTTCCTTGTAAAGAGTAGTTTTGAGTGCGGATGTTTTCTTGATACTTTTCGTGTCGCACCTTCAGAAGCTGCTGAACTTAGTTATCAAGTTTAGTATTTAACCGACTTATAGTGTTCGAGTTATGCTGCTCACATACACACACATATAAATACACAGGCACAAATCTTTTACTGAACACGAATTTTTACTTTCTCTACACGTACTATGTACATAGAGTATAGAGAAGGTATTGTATTCCACCCAAAAATTCGAGACGGAGATTTCACCGGAAATATATGTTTTAGGGTCCCCTGTATCAAAAAAAAATTTCAGAAAAGGGTCCGTGTGTCTGTGAACACGATAACTCAAAAACGAAAAGTTGGTATTTAAGTTTAGTATCTTTCAGGGATGCGACACGAAAATTTTGAGAAAAATCCCTCCAGTCCAAACTACATGGAAAAACTTCGAAAATTTTGATTTTCTCAGAAATGTCTGTAACGATTTTGATTAAATTACTGTATACTAAATATATTTATATGACAAATAAAACGTATTTCTCGAACTTTCTGGGAATAGCCTCTAAATACTTCTTTAATATGAATGAATTTTGCTGAATTTTGCGTAACTGGTAAACCGTAAGAGATAGACATAAATTTACTGCACAGAAATATAGATCACGTTAAAGCACACAATTTATGTCATATACGTTTTTTTTTCGTAGAATTGAACATTTATGAAATATCCCCCGTTATATGTTTCGGATTTAAAATACTTGAAACTTTTTCCACATGGAAAGCTGTAAACTCCTGGCCCTGTATGGAAACGGATTTCATCCACATGGCAACCAGTTTTTAAAAACTTTGACAATCGTTTTAGGCTAGTGTATTCCATTATTTACCTTCTACTTACAGGAAGCAAGTAATTAAGACGATTTCTGCTAATGTTTATTACAATTATCATGAAGTAGAAGAATGAGTTTTTTTTAACAGTAATTTGTTAGAGAGATCTAGAGAAAGTCATGTGATTGTTTCACATACGATGTTTATATACAGAGACCCTAAACCGTGTAGTCCCAGTGGAATTCCGACTACAAAATTTTGGATGGAATGCAATACCTTCTCTACGTACTAATCAGAGTAGGTAGAAAGAAATACAGATTACTACTTGAAAAATTTGATGTGCACATTGTATTCAAAAAACTTTTCTAGTTATTTTGAAAGCTGTTCTTACAAAAGCTTAATCTTCATAGTATTTCATGGAATTATTAGAAGAAAGGCCTTTATTATATATTTCTGCGAATACAAAGGAGTAAGGCAACACCTAAGGCTAAGGCTAAAGCTATACGCAGTCTTTTAAGAGCTGATGGTCATGTGATATTAAAATTAGGTACCTTTGCATTTCAGAGAATAGGTGATAAAAAAAAATCTGATGTGTTCCATTTTCTCTAAATCTCTGCAACAAATTTTAGTTAAAAATCTTATGCTTCTATTTACTTCATGCTAATCGAGAAACATTAGAAGAAATAGTCTTATTATTTGCTTCCTTGTAAGTAGAAGTGAAATGAGGGAGTACCACACGTTAAATTGATAACCAAAAGCTGGTTGCTATGTAACTGAAGTTCCTTTGTTTGCATGGACAGGAGTTAACGAATTCCTGTATGATAAAAGTATGTTTTTCAAAGCAGAAACGGAAAACCAAGAATATCTTAAAAATGATCAACTTCACGAAAAAAATGTAAATTACGTAAATTGTGTGTTTTATCGAGAGCTACTTTTCTGTACAGTAAGTTTTTGTCCATCTCTTACGGTTTAGCAGTTATGCACAATTCCGTAAAATTCATCCAGAATAAAGTAGTCTTCAGAGGCTATTCCCATAAAATTCAAGATATACACTTTATTTGTCAGGTAAATATCTTTAATATGCGATTTTTAGTCAAAATCATTAGAGCCATTTTTTGAAAATAAAAATTTTGAAATTTTTTCCAAGTAAAGGGTAGTTTGGGGTGGGGGGATTTTCTTGAAAATCTTCGTGTCGCATCCTTGGAAGATATCAAACTTAAATACCAAGTTTGGTATTCAACGGTCTTTTTGTTTTTGAGCTATGCTGCCCACAGACACACACACTGGCATTTTTCTAAAAATGCTTTTTTGGATTCAGGGAGTCTCAAAACATGTATTTCCGGTGAAATCTCGGTATCGAATTTTTGGGTACAATACAATACCTTCTTTATACATTATATACATAGTGCGTATAGAGAAAGTAATAAGATAACAAAGAGCAATCTGTCAGGCGAGAAAAGTTAAA
The DNA here is from genome assembly GCA_030762935.1 of Hymenopus coronatus. Taxonomy (NCBI): domain Eukaryota; kingdom Metazoa; phylum Arthropoda; class Insecta; order Mantodea; family Hymenopodidae; genus Hymenopus; species Hymenopus coronatus. Next base: position 52,892,885 of record CM060892.1, on the reverse strand, counting down.
TACTTTAAAACTGAAAAAAATAATAACGAATATCTTATAAAAAAAAGTATATAATATAAATTGTGTGTTTTAACAGGAGCTAAATTTTTGTCCAGTACGATTTTGTCTGCCTCGGACGATTTATCATTTATGCAACAATGATTCAGAATGTAGAGGTCCTCAAAATCTATTCCCAGAAAATTCAAGATGTTTGTCATGTATCTTAAACATATGAGTTTTAATCAAAGTTCTTAAAGTCATATTTGTTTTAAAAATATCGAAAAAATGCTCAATATAGTGGGTGTTTAGGAGCATTTTCTTGAAAACCTTCGTATCGCATCCTTGGTATATGCTGAACATAATACGAAGTGTGGTATTTAAAGAATGTTTTTTTTCTTTTTTGATTCAGCGAATCTCAAAGCATACTTGGTGGTGAAATCTGGGCATCGAATTTTTGGATAGAACACAAAATATCTTCTCTACTTTGTATATATATGGCACAGAAAGTAGAAAAATTATATCTCAATATATCAAATTCCACACGATAACAAAGAATATGTAGTTAACCTCATAAAAAAGATTTTATATAAATTGTACGCTTTAACAAACCCAGATGTTTTTGAGCAGAAATATTTTGCCTGTCTGTTAAAGCTAGTTTTACAGACACAGATCAGAAAAAATGAGCTCACAGGCTATTCCAGAAATCCTCCACGTTCAAGAAGAAGAAAAAATTATAGTTAATTTTAATTTTCTCTGAAACACAGCTTAAAATACATAAATACTAGTTGGAAAGGTATGTTTCCCCGGTAAATAATAGTTGCCTACACTATGAATCCTGGGTCAAAAGTACTTGCATTGGGGTTGTCATCTCATTTGAGATCACTTTGTGGTTTACCAGGGAACATGCGAGTCAGTTGAAAAATTCAATGCTATGCCGGCCGGTATGTAGCCATGGTAGCTCAGTGGCAGAGCACTGGAGATCTGGAGACTTGTGGTTCAAATCCCGGCTGTGGCATAGAATTTTTCAGTCTTGCTCTAACTATCCATCTCCTGCTGTCCTACACACAGCTTGTGTGAAAAAACAATTATTCCACATAAATACTACCTTTATTTCAATTTAAGGAATCTATACTTGATTTTGTCGTATAGCATACAACATTTTTCCAATGTTAAGGGAAGTTTGGGGTGGAGATATTTGCCTGAGAATCTTTGTGTGGCATCCTTGGTAAAAACTGAACTCAACTGCGATGTTTGTCAACATTTCGCTTTTTAATTAGGGTAGTGAAAATGTTATTAGACTGAAGTAATTTATATTATTTCCTACTAAATATTGTTTCTCGAAAATGTTAAATTTTTAGTGTAAATGCTTATAGAATTTGACTGCAATTAGAATAAAAAACTGCCTTGGATTTCAAACATTAGAGCAAAACTAAGAGTCAGGTTTCGATTACTGAATAGGTTGGGATGCTTTTCTTATATGAAATATTAGGAACATATATTTAATGTTTGTCATTGCATTTGATATCATTATTCTCCTCAGTATTATGTGCGATATTCTGGGAATTTTTTTCTGTGGTGGGTACGTTTTATTCTGGTAGATGTTTGAGTTCTGGAGGGGAAAAATATTTTTAAAAATACTTATGCAAATGTCTTTTGGAGCAAATCTATCCATAATTGAAAATACTAAACATATTTTATTTTCGACATTTGTAAATAGTTTTAAATTCAAAACTTGCAATCAATTTACAGTAAAAGATCCCATGTTTGACATTCATGTTTCTTTCAGTATCAGTTCATTCTTCGAAATAAAGTTTTTAGAAGATTCTTAATAAATAGTTTTGTTGGTACAATGGGAATAAGAGAAAATGAGTGGTTTTAAGTAATAATTAAATATTTTAAAAGATAGTAGCTATGTCATCAATTTGAAATTGCTTTTATTTTTGTATGGTCAGGAGAGAACAAATAAAAAATAAGGACATCCCATTTCAGAAAACTACTAGTGTCTGAAAATTGAAACAAATAACCCAGAAAACTTCGGAAATTGTTAACTCCTAAAAAATATTTGAAATAAATGAGTTTTAGGCATCTAAATTTTTTGTAAAATAACATTTTATCAAACTTTTATGGTCTACCAGTTTGTGCAAAAGTTATTCAGGATGAAGAGGACTCAACGATAATCCCAGAAAATTCAAGATAGATATTTAATTTACCATGAAAATATGTTTAACATGCTATATTTTAATCCATCGTTAAAATATTTTTGGGAAAATAAAACTTTCAAAAAAATGCTCCAAGAAAAGGGTAGTTTGTGCTGGAGGGGGATTTCATTAAAATCCTCTTGTGGCACCCTTGGAAAATGGAGAAGTTAAATAACAAATTTGGTTTTTTAAAAAAAAATTTAGCTATCCGTTCACATAAACAGAGACAGACATACACAAGTTAATATGTCTCTAAAATTCATTTTTGGGTGCAAGGGTTCTCAATACCATATTTGTAGTGAAATCTAGACATCGAATTTTTGAGAGGGTGTACCTTCTCCTACTTAATATAGGTAAGAAAAAGTAAAAATATACTCGAGCCTAATTTCACTCCTCTGCATTCTGTTCACAACAAAGATGTAACACAAGAATTTTCAACAACATTCCCCCATTTCAAGCTATAGTTATGATAGATAGATTTGTAGATTACTTTATATTATTTTATTTTATTATTTTAAAATACTGTACACTAAAGATGGCACACACCTAAATGAATAAAATGTAAATATTGAATTTTCTGAGAATACACTGTATAACTGGTAAAAGTTGTAGACGAAAACATAGGATCCTTTGTAAGGATCTTTAAAATATGCAATTTATTTTAAATGTGTTGTTTGTGCCATTTCCCAGATATTTGTTGTTGCTGGGTCGAATAGCTCAATATTTGGTCATTCTTTAGAAATCTTTCCAATGTTAGTTGTTTTTTGCGATTGTATGGAAAAAATATGGGATTTAATGGCCAGTATAAATAGAGTCTAGTTGTTAAACTTTATACTAACCATATTTTCTGTGTCTATAGGGAAATATATAGAGTAAGTATTTCTACAAAGTTTATCTCGATTAAAACGAAATAGAAAATAAAATTTTTATAAGAATAGTTTATGTAGACACTAATAAACGACAGAGTCGAGAAAGTAATGTGAATGCAACACTTTCATATCTTTTCTTTCTCTAACTCGCATGTACAGTGTACATAGTGGATAGACAAGGTATTGTCGTCCTCTGTGGTGTAATATTTACCATGCTAACCCGGCGGAGGACGATGGAACCTCAAGCCTGACGGAGAGGCCTCTGAGCAAAATTAAGCGGTCTTTCAGGCCCAGTATTGAATGCGACGCCGAGAACCACAGCAGTTAAAGAGCGTCCATAAATAAAACGCCATCTTATAGACAAGATATTGTATTCCACCCAAAAATTCGATGTCGAGATTTCACCGAAAACATATATATATTGGACTCCCCTGAGTCCGAAAAAAATTATTTTCAGAAAGAGGTCCGAGTGTATTTACAGCATAGTTCAAAAACGAAAAGACAGGTTTAGTATTTTCAAGAAAATCCCGCCACTACAAAATAGATTCTTTTTTTTTTTGAAGTTTTTGATTTTCTAAAAAATGACTAACGATATTGATTAAAATCCCATATATTAAAGATATTCCAAATAAAATGTATATCTAGAATTCTCTGGGAATAGCCTCTGAAAACCTCTTTATTCAAGATGAATTTTGCCGTATTTCGCTTACGTTCTAAACCGTAATAGAAACAAAAAACACTACAAAAATGTAGATCTCGTCAAAACACATAAATGTCCTTGTTGTGAAGGTAATCCTTTCCAAGATTTCCTTGTTATTGGTTTCAATTGTAAAGTACTTAGACAGGAAGTGTCCGTTTTTCTTTTGTTGTACTCCTGGCCAAGCAAACAAGCGATTTGCAATGACAGGCGCATAACGGCTGATTTTAGAACATTTGACTATCGGTTTAGCCTAGTGCATTTCCATAGTTTTCTTCTGCTTATAAGGAACTAAGTAATAAGGACATTCCGCTAATGTTTATGATTAGTATTGTTTAGAAAGAAGAATAATGTTTTGTAAGAAGAAGTTTGTAGAGCAGCATGCGAGTGTAACACATCAATTGTTTATGTAGTCATTACGTTTGTGCAATAGCATATCTACGGTATGGTATTACATTTCACGTAATGTACCTATGATAAACAGCCTCATTATTTTTAACGACAGTATCTGCTGAAGAACTCATACCAAAATACTACCGCTGGCGAAAGTGGTGATTGTTAATCGAAGATATGCTAGTTTTAAGTATAGGTGTGCATCGGTGGAGCAATTATGAAAATAAATTAACAACATGGAAATTCCGGCGAACAAAAAAAAATAATAAAAAAAAAACGAAATTGTGCAAACATGTAGGATGTTGTTGATGGGGGACGATTCCATCTCTCTCGCGGATGTATCGGGAAGTGAACTGCGCCCTCTCAGAGGAAGTGGCCGCCATTTTTGAAACAAAATGCTCTCTCTGTACAGGGAGCAGCGCCATGGAGTGGAGGGGGGCATTCTGTTTACTCGTTTTGATTTTTTTTTTTTCGCATGTAGCTATGGAAAATTCTGCTTGCAAAAGGAAATGCATGAGGGAAATAATTGATCAAAATCCAGGGCTGCATTGTGCGGGACATAAAACCCTTGAAATCCCTAACAGGGATGCTAGTTCGGTTCCCAGCTAGACCTTTTTAAAAATAATTATGCAGCTATGTTCTTACGGTATTGGAACGGGTTTATTGCAGTATTTGGTTTTGTAGTTTTATGTTTGTGTTCTAATTAATTCCCGAATATTTCTGTTGCTTTTATTCATTTCTGTTATTTGCATGTATCGAGTGCACACATAAACGTATAAAGGATCACAACAAATATTGGAATGCTCTCATAAAATAATTTTAAAAACTACACGCTGAAGAGAGGTTTATTCGTAATTCAAATTGCTATATACGATGATTATTATCATGACAATAATAATATTAATAATAATGATAATACTATACTTGATTTACTTTTTTTTGTAATCGGTTTACCCCCCCCCCACTTAGGTAGGACTGACACCCCCTAGCAATTCTAAATCTAGGGCTCAGAAGCCTATCGGAGAACTAACGACCGAAACCACAGAATGGAGAACCTGGAACGAGTGGTTGGCTCGTAGACAGGCATGAGTGTGAGAAAGTAGATATATGAAATGCAGATGGAGTAATTGGTGGAATGAGCGACGGAGGAAACCCGTCTAGACCCCGTTTCGTCCACCACAAATACTATATGCGGACGCTTGGGATCGAACCCGGGCCGCCTAGATGGGTGGCGAGTGGTCGAACCATTCGGCAACGGTGCCACAACAACAACAATAATAATAATAATAAACAAGCGAAGGAGGGGAACACGAATATATCCTAAATATTAAAATTACGAATAAAAATAATCCACTGGGGGTATGTTTGTGCCCGCATTCATAGGTTCTTGGTTCAAATCCCGTGGGATGACCAATTTGTGGGTTATTCGTGGTATTCCTCAGTCGCTAAGGTAAATACTGGATTGGATATATGATACCACGACCCGAATTTCCACCTTCAGTAAAAACAACAGTAAAACTGGAAAGCAGATGTTAATTGAGATTATGCTGTCATCTATCCAGAGATAGTGAGTACCTGATGATACCCCAGCGTGTAGCAAAATAGAGTAAGGCACGAGATCCAGAATACCATATGAGTACAGATGGTGAAAACCAACTAAACTGCATGGCACCATTGCACTGTCTACTTGGCACATAAAATATTTAGTGCACGAGTCATAATGAGAGGCGCATATTTGGTATACATGTTAAAGGTGGCAACAATAAAAAATTATGTGTTCTATTCACATCACTTTCTCTACCAATTCTGCAATAAAATATATTTACGGGAGCTTATTCTTCCATCTACTTCATGCTAATCGAGATAAATAGTACCAGAAATAGTCTTATTTCTCATTTCTTGAACGTAGAAGCGGAATAAGAGAAAACATTCGCTAAAGCGATAGTCCAATCTTTTAAGAGCTGGTCGCTATATAATAGCTTTGAAAATCTGTTCTCTTTGCATAGCCAGGAATATAAAAAGAATGACGACTTCCCATATGAGAGAATTATAAATATTGAAAAATTTAGCCAATAACAAGGAACACCTTAGAAATGAAATGGTTAATGTCACAAAAAATGCATGTGGCATAATTGTGTGTTTTAAGGAGATCTACATTTTTTTATATTTCTTACGGTTTATAGTTTTATAAAAGAATACCGAATGAAGAGGACATCATAGGTTATTTCCAGAAAATTCAACGTATATACTTCTTTTTTAATGAATATAATTTAAATATACCTATGTTATTTTAATCAAGTTCTCAAAATCATTTTTAAAAAATATAAATCTTCGAAAAATGAATCATTTCAGGGTTGTTTGGGGTGAGGAGTTTTAACTTGAAAATCTTTGGTTGAATCCTTGGAAGGAGCTGACATAAAGTATCAAGTTTGATATTTAAAGACTTCTGTTTTAGTTATGTTCTTTGCTCTCGCTCTCTCTCTCTCTCTCTCTCTCTCTCTCTCTCTCTCACACACACACACACACACACACTCAAAAGTATTTTTCTGGTGAAATGCCAACTTGGCATGTTAAGGTTGAATACTGTACTTCCGCTATATGTAGTATAAGAAGTAAAAGTAGAGATAAAGTATCTCTGACTAACTGAACAAATTTTACCTGCTTACATATCCATTTTTACTTTTTCTATACGCACTACGTACATAGTGTATAAAGAAGGTATTACACTCCACCCAAAAATTCGATACAGGGATTTCACCGGAAATATATATTTTAGGGTCCCCAATATTCAATAAAAGGATTTTCACAAAAAGGGCCATGTGTGTGTGTCCGTGTGTCTGTGAACACGATAACTCAAAAACGAAAAGTCGGTAAAATATCAAACTTGGTATTTAAGTTTAGTATGTTCCTGGGATACGACACAAACATTTTGAGAAAAATCCCCTCACCCCAAACTACCCTTTACATTTAACTTTTTTGGAAAATTTTGATTTTCTTAAAAATGTCTCTAATGATTTTGATTAAAATTTCGTATATTGAAGATATTTACTTCAAAAATAAAATGTATATCTTGAATTTTCTGGGAATAGCTTCTGAAGAGTAGTTTATTCTGGATGAATTTTACTGAATTTTGAATAACTGCTAAACCGTAAGAGATGGGCAAAAACTTACTACACAAAAAATGTAGAGCACGTTAAAACACATAATTTATGTAGTATACATTTTTTCTGCGAGTTCGTCGTTTTCGAGACTTTCCTTATTTTTGGTTTCTGCTATGAAAAACGTATACTTTTCTCATACAGGAACTTGTCAACTCCTATCCATATAAACAAAGTAACTTCATTGACATACAACCAGCTTCTGACGTCATTTTAAGGTATAGTAGTCCCTTATTTCGCTTATACCTACAGGTAGCAAGTAATAAGACTATTTCTGCTCATTATTTCTGATTAGCATAAAGTAAATAGAAGTATAAGCTTTTTAAGAATAATTTGTTGCAGGGATATAGAGAAAGTCATGTGAATGGTACACATCAGATTTTTACCAATTACACTTGCCAGCCAGTAGATCCCAACATGCCAATTTCCTTCTAGCAGGACTTAAGTATCTTTCATACCGTTTAATTGTTCACCGGTTCTTCCACTACATTACGCAAACATGCGTATCCATTCTTCAAACAAACCACAGAATGAGCAGATTTTTCTGTCAGAATTTTTGTCGTTCTCGATATCCAAACTGTATCTTACTTTTCTTCTAAAGTAAATATGCCAAAAATATGTGAAGGAAAACCTACTAAAACCATGCCGCAGACTCAGAATATGTAGTAAGGTGGGTAAGCTATATAACGTTACGCAGTACTACAACTGGAAAGATTCATTAACAATGTCCTGTAGTGCAGCTCTCCTCCATCTGGTTCAAGCTAGAGATATGATTGGTTTATAGTTTTTAGATTCATAGTGAAAACATAAACAAATTAGTTTTGATTGTTCTTCCGCAAGTTGGAAAAACCTGATGTGTTCCATTCACATAACCTTCTCTATATTTCTGCCACAAAATATTGTTAAAAAGCTTATGCTTCTATTTACTTCATACTAATCGAGAAAATATTAGCAGAAATAATCTTATTACGTGCTTCCTTGTAAGTAGAAGTGAAATAAGGGAGTATCTAGATTAAAGGGATAGTTAAAAGCGGGTTGCTATGTGACTGAAGTTCCTTTGTTTGTATGGACAGGAGTTGACAAATTTGTGTATCAGAAAAGTTTAAGATATAGGTGAAATCAAAAACAAGGAATAACTCAAAAGCCATCAACTCCCCGAGAAAAACGTATGTAACATAAATTGTGCGTTTTAACGTACTCTGCATTTGTTGTGTGGTAAGTTTTTGTCCATCTCCTACGGTTTAGCAGTTATGCAAAATTCCGTAAAATTCTTACAGGATAAAGCCTTTAGAGGCTATTCCCAGAAAATTCAAGATATACATTTTATTTGTCAGGTAAATATCTTTAATATACGATATTTTAATCAAAATGGTTAGAGGCATTTTTGAAAAAATCAAAAATTTCAAAAAGTTCCATGTAAAGGGTTGTTTGTTTAGGGAGGGGATTTTTCTCAAAATCCTCGTGTCGCATACCTGAAAGACACTACACTTAAATACCAAGTTTGTTATTTTACAGATTTTTCGTTTTTGAGTTATGGTATTCACAGACACACGGACACACACAAGCGGACCCTTTTCTGAAAATGCTTTGTTTTGGATACAGGGGACCCCAAAACATATATTTCCGGTGAAATCTCTGTATCGAATTTTTGGGTGGAGTGCAATACCTTCTCTATACACTATGTACATAGTATACAGAAAGTAAAAAGTCGACATTGATCTATAAAATTCTATTTACTGGAAAACTTTCTGTGATTTCATAGCTCAGATGGAAGAGCAGTGGCCTGGGAAAACGTTGGTTTTCGGATCCTGTCAATGGTAGACACATTTTTATTCCAAAATCATTTTGGAATTGTAATTAAATTTATTATTGGGGTTTTGCATGAAAATAGGTATAAAGAATGTTGTCAATCCTGTTCAACTGATATGAAATTGCAACTCTGATTTTGTTTTTAATTCTTCTTAGTTTCAAATAGTTAAAGGGACGGGATACTCCCTTTCGTACCATTGTTACATTTGTGATTTTTGGTGCGCTCATCACCTGAACTACCAACGATATGGGTGAGCAAACAATTACTGCTCTTCTTAGCTACATTTCTTTGACTATCAATGAATTTCAAAGACTAATTGAACCTTAGCTTTAACAAATACAGAAATATGTTTACTTTGTGTGGTTAAGACTTAAATTTAATACCTTGAATAGTTTCTGAGTTAAGCGCACCGGAAATTAATATATATATATATATATATATATATATATATATATATATATATATATATATAAATAAGTTTAAACTTTAACGACAAAATAACCTTACATTTAACTGAATTAAAAGTTTCCAGCACATAGTTAGTATCATAATTGTCTAAGAATGGCAGAGTGACAGTGGCATCAATAGAAATAAAAAATTTTCACTTTCACTGGTGTGTGTTCATAAACTCCATGCTTGAAATCTCAGTAGTTATGGTTGTAAAATAAAACACAAACGAAGGGAAAGGGAAACGTAACCATAGTTTAAGGTGCCTAAACATGTAGATATATTTATTTTTGTACATTTATAGTTCAATTTCAGCAACAAAACTTTGAGATATCATTCTTGATATTGTAAATAATAAAAAAATGAAAAATATAAGCATTTTCGCTACTCAGTATTTTTAATTTGTGTATAATTTGGGTTTCCTGATCATAATTTCCAATTTGTTTTTGTAATACCAAAGTTTTCCAGTAACATCGTTGGTGGTATTTCTTCCGCCAGTTTGATCTGTTCTTAGAAATTCTCCATGTAGCTCCGCGCTAAATAAGAACAACAATTTTGAGTATCAGACCTCTGAGGTTCAACCAATAGCAGACATACTCATCTAGCGAAGTAAGGTAAACTACTTCCGCTCACTTTAATCTAATACGAGACTGGGTGGGGTGGAACAGTTTTTTTTCTTTGTTTGTATTACTCTCTCTAATAACAGAAATCTTCATCCAAAGTTTCATAATTTCATAATTTACTAGATTTCTTGGTGCTGAACGAACCGTTTGGTAATTGTAGATTTCCTAAAGACAATACAACTCTATATTGCAACCCAATGACTAGGGGTTTGCAGTGGTAGGTTTAAAAAGGAAATACGAGCATCATTCTAAAGCGACGTTAAAATTATTTCTTTTATCTTTTAACACACTATACCAAACAAAATATAATGCCAGAGTCAATATTTACATCTTAAAAGTTCCTGTTGTAGTGCTGCTGACAAATAAACACACAAATGTAATGTACTTTTGCATCTCATCTAACCAGAATATTATTAAATTTATTACGCTTCAAATCTGTAAGTGAATTTTGAAAGAGTACAACTTTTTTTTCTCCCTCCATTAATAAAATAAGTAATGTTTTGAAGTCGTGCTTTACTTTTAGAATATTTAATATTCATATTTACAATGAGGTATATGCTACTCTATCAAGCCAGAAGTATGGTAGTATACAAAGTAATGTATTCATTAAAACTATAGTAAAAATATTACCATTTTTGTGTGGGCTATAAAATTCATTCGTAGATATGACCAACCAGGTTAAAGGACGTTAAAAACTACAAAAAATGAGAGCCATTTAATGCTGCGGTTCTCAACTTACCATCCAATACTGGGCATGAAAGGCAACTTAATTTTGCTCAGAGACCTCTTTATCAGGCTTGAGGTTCTTTTACGTGATTTTAATTAAATAACGGGTTTATTTCCCTTTCGCAGGAAGCCCGAAAAAATCCATCGCCCTCTGCCAGTATTGAAACCGCGACCTCGGGTACCAGCGGCTAGTATTTTAGCTCCAGACCACAGAGGATGAGGAAATATACATACAGGAATTAAGTATAGAAATTAATTAAAATGTGTATGCTATTGCTACATCTGTCACAGCGGTATTTTGGACTGTTCTTCCTACTAGTGCCAGAATCTATCGGATCTATCGAAGATTATCGTTTATTATACAAGACGTCTAAATGCACATAGGCGTTCTTTACATACACGTAACTTATGATAACTCCTGATGATAGTGCTAGTGTCGTTATACTCCTCTCCCTTCTTCCAAATTGCATGTAATGCGGGAAGAATCAAAGACTGGCACGAAGTTTGGCTGGTGTAGTCTCTCCAGAACTAAACCGCGGGTCCAAACCCGGCGGAGGACGATGGATTTTTCTAGATGTAAAAGTCCTTAGCATGGCTTCCTTCGGAAAGGAAGTAAAGCCGTTGGTTACGTGTCGTAGATTGAGGGCCCGTGAAAGAACCTCAAGCCTGATAGACAAGCCTCTGAGCAAAATTAAGCGGTCTTTTACGACCAATTTAGAATGGGATGCTGAGAACAACAGCAGTTAAAGAACGTCCATAAATAACTCACCATTTGCATTTTACGTTCTAGAACTAAATACGATCATTATTATAACTATCTTATCTCTCTCTTGCTTCTTTTGTGACTCCCTTGCTCATCTTTATAGGAATTTTCTCACCTATAAATTTATTTTACTATTTTACTAGTATTGTGATGATTACAACCTCTGGTAGTTTATTCCATTTATGATTCCAACACTCTTCCTTTTAAACATTTAACATTCAATTAGGGAGAACAGATGTCCTCTGGTTTCCAACACATATTGTATCCTTTTTACTTTCTCTACTCTTACCAAATGTATAGTGTATACATAAGGTGATGAGGGCTTCTCGGGTGATCTGGCGTGTCATGTTTATAAAATTCACCAAGCTTTCGGCCATGGTGCTCTATGGCCTTCTTCAGGAAGTGAAAAGCTTCAGATCATAGTATACAAAAGGTATTGCATTTCAACCAAAAATTCAATACCGAGATTTCACCGGAAATACGCGTTTTAGAATCGTTTGTAACCAAAACATTTTTTTTAGAAAAAAGGCCGTGTGTGTCCGTGTGCCTGGATGGACACGTAGCTTTAGAGAAAAACCCCCACCTCAAACTACCCTTTAAATGGAAAAGATTTCGAAAATTTCGATTTTCTCAAACATGATAACGATTTTGTTTAAAATATCCTATATTAAACGTATTTGCATGGCAAATAAAATGCTAACTAGAATTTTCTGGGAATAGCCTCTGAAGACATTCTAGATGCATTTTTCTGAATTTTGCAAGACTGATAGACCGTAAGAAATAGACAAAGACTTACTACACAAAAAATATAGATCTCGCAAAAACACACAATTTATGTCATACATTTTTCTCGTAAAGTTAACCATTTCTGAGATATTCAGAATTTGATTATTTGTTTCAGATTTAAAATACTCAACTCTTGGCCATGCAAAGAAATGGATTTCAACCACATGGCAACCAGCTTTTTAAAGATTTGACTAGTGTACTTACAAGGAAGCAAGCAATTAAGACAATTTCTGCTAATTCTATCTCGAGTATCATAATGAAGATCCAAGAATAAGCTTTTGACAGTAATTTGTTACAAAAATTCAGAGAAGTTCATGTGAATGGAACACAATTTCTTTTTAAATGGGACTTCAATCTTTTAAGACATGTAGCACCTGTTCGCATCAAACGTTGCACATGCTTTCTAAATTTATTGCAATTATCCATGCATTTTCTAAGCAACTCCAATGAGCATATATCTTCAAAACACGCACATATCTTCTGCTTCTCTAGGTATTTCTTCAATTCGCTGCGTTATCTTCCAGAACCCAATAGAAATTACTTCACCCATTTGCAGAATTTCTCCCATCCAAAATTTTGCTTTCTGTGGCTCTAAGTCCATACAATGTACATAGTAGCTAGAGAAGGTATTGTATTTCACCCAAAACTTCAAAAGTCAAGATATTTCAGCGGAGAAAATGTTAAGAAGACTCCCGAATCCAAAAATAATTTTTTTGAAGAAGGTCTGTGTGTATGTGGACAACATAGCTCAGAAACAAAAAAAACACCAATGTGAAACATTATATTTATGTTTATAATCTTCTAACGATGCGATATAAAGATTTTAAAGAAAATCTCCCAGCACAAACTAAACAATTACGTGGAAAAAATTTTCTAAATTTGAATTTTCTCAAAATGTATCTAAAGATTTTGATTAAAATACTGTATATTAAATATACTTACATCATAAATAAAATGCATATCTTGAATGTTCTGGGAATACCTCTTTATTCTGAATATTTTGCTGAATTTTGCATAACTGGTAAACTGTAAAAGAGAGACAAAAACCTACTTATAAAATTAAAACATGTGATTTATGTTATATAGGTACATTTTTGTGAGTAATTGACCATTTCCGAAATATTCCTTGATGTAGTTTTAATTTTTCTACTTAAGTTATCTCAAACGGAAAATCACCTCTCATTTTGTCTCTCTTGTTTCATTGCTGGACACAAAGCGAAACTAACTTCAACTGTTTCACACAGCGACAGCTTTTAAAAGATTTGACTGCCGCTTTAGCCTATGCATTCCCATATTTCCCTTCTACTTGCTAGAAATAATACCGTCTCTAATGTTTATTCTCAATTAGCATGACGTCGAAAAAAATAACCTCTTGTTATAATAGATTTTTGTAGAACAGCTAGCGAATTTTCTCACCTTTCTAAACCAACTTTTTCCCTTCTATACATCTCTTCATGTTTTATAAATTATTTTAATACTAAGCTTATTCTTTAAAACGTATTTCTGCTTATTCCAACAAAATAAGACTATGTTGGTCACTCCATCTTCACCGAATTCTTCCTAGACCCGTTATTCCGGCCGAGCTATATAATACAGTTTGCTTAAGTAATCTGCAAGAATATATTCTTATAACGTGTTCTTTCCTCCTTTAACGTGGTATTTAAGTTTGGTATCTTCCAAGGATGTGACACAAATATTTTGAAGAAAATCCCCCCACCCCAACTACCTTTTACATGGAACTTTTTTCGAAAATTTTTATTTTCTCAAAATGTTTCTAACGATTTTAATTAAAATATCGTATATTAAAGATATTTACCTGACAAATAATATGTATATCTTGAAATTTTGGGAATAGCCTCTGAAGCCTACTTTTTTCTGGATGAATTTTATGGAACTTTGCATAACTGCTAAACTGTTACAGATGGACAAAATCCTACCATACAAAAATTTAGAGCATATTAAAATAAAAAATTATGTTATATAATACTTTTTCGTAGAGTTTATCCATAGTCCTGTCCATAGAAACAAAGGAACTTCAGTCTCACAGCAACTAACTTTTGATTAATAATTTAACCTATGCTACTCCCTTATTTCCCTTCTATTTACATGGAAGCAAGTAAAATGACAATTTCTGCTAATTTTTCCTCGATTAGCATGAATTAAAAGGAAGCATAATCTTTTTAACAATAACTTAATGCAGAGGTATAGGGAAAGTCATGTGAATGGAATACGTTAGGATTTTTAATTATCTTTTTCATCAATTATGTAAATTTCTACAAAAATATCATGATTTCTGATTCTATCACATCTTGTTTATTCACTCCATGATCTCAGAAGATACATACGTAATGCCTCAAGGCACACGTTTCTTAAGCTCACCCTACTCTGCTACCATACTCCAAGACTTGTTTGGAGAGTAGATTATATAATAATACTTTCTCTACATAGTACATAGTTAGAGAATGTATTGCAGTCCACCCAAAAATTCGATACCAAGATTTCACCCGAAATACACTTTTTAGAATTTTTTGTATCCAAAAGAAGCATTTTTATAAAAAAAATCCGTGAGTGTGTCCGTGAACACGATAATTCAAAAATTTAAGTTTATTATCTTCCAAGGATGCGATACAAACACGTTTAGGAAAATTTACCCACCCCAATTTACCCTTAAACGGAAAAACTTTTAAAAATTTTGATTTGTTTAAAAATTGCTTTTAATGGTTTGATTAAAAACCATATATTAGAGATATTTACATGAAAAATAAAACTTATATTTTCATTTTTCTGAGAATATCCTCCGAAAAGTTGATCATCATAGATCAATTTTGTAAAACCCGTATATCCTAAGATATTGACAAAACCTTACTGCACAAAAATTGTAGATCTCGTTAAAGCACATAATTTATGTCATGTACATTTTTTCGTGGAGTTTTCCATTTTAGGAATATTCCTTGTTATTGGTTTCAGTTTTCAAATATTTAAACGGAAAATTTTCAACTTCTGGTAATGAAAAGAAACGGATTTCATGCACATGGCAACCAGCATTCAAATGATTTGACTATTGCTTTAACCTACTGTATTCCCTTATTTCTCTTTTAATTACAAGAAACCGAGTAATAACATCATTTCTGCTAAGGTTTATTTCTATTGTCATGAATTAGATAAAAGAACAAGCGTTCTATTAACAATAATTTTATACAGAGATATAGGCAAATTCGTGTGAACGGAACACATCCATTTTTTTGTAATTTGCATGTTCATGTTTATATCAAATTACATTTTATACATCCGTTTAATTTGTATCATATTTGTACTCTTAGTTCAGTAGTCATGTGTTCTGTTGTTATTTTATCAATATTTATATTTAAATCTAAAGTATTCTTAGACCTAATTTGATGAAGGAAGGTAGACGAAATATTACTACAACGGCCTTAATAAATGAAAGGACAAAATGGAATGTAAAACTCCGTTTTAAGTTACGTTATCAACGGCAGATTCACAATGGATACCCTAAATACACAAACGACGATATCTGTTCTAATAGTTCATTTTCCGCTACAATTTTACCCTTCTATGATTTCCTCATATCACAATTGACTTTGTATTTCTGGTTGATATTTTCATTTCATAAAGCTTTTGATAAATACGTACATAATATAAATATGGTAATGTTTTATGACATATAACAATAATACATATTTTCATATCATAAAAAATTATGTATACAAAAATCTATAACATACACATTTCAATTTAACACATAAAGTTCTTATGTGTTCCATTCACATGACTTTCTTTAGCTGTTTCACAAACTACTTTCCTTACAAAAGTTTATTCTTACATCTATGATATGCTAACTAAGGTAAACATTAGCAAAAATTGCTTTCTTGTAAGTAGAAGGGGAATGTGGGAATATACTAGGCTAAATCGAATAGTCAGAAATTTTAAAAGCTAGCCATATGTGAAACAACTGAAGTACGGCTCACTTTGCATGGCCTGCAATAAAACAAGAGAAATGAAACGAAACGTCATTTCCGGTTTGAGAAAAGTTGTAGTTTAAAATAGAAACTAATAACAAGGAATATCTTAATCGATCAACTCTATATAAAATACGTAAATGACATAAATTATGTGTTTTAACAAGATCTATAATTTTTGTCTATTAAGCTCTTGTCTATTTCTTATGGTTTAACCGTTATGCAAAATTCTGCAAAACTCATCTAGAATAGAGAGATCTTCAGAGGCTATTTCCAGAAAGTTAAAAATTTAAGTTTATTTGTAATGAAAATATATTTAGTATACGATAGTTTAACCAAAATCGTTAGGGAATTTTTGAGAAAATCAAAATGTTCGAAAATGTTTCCATATAAAGAGTACTTGGGGTAGGGTTACTTTCCTGAAAATCTTCGTGTCGCACCCTTGAAAAATATTAAACTTAAATACCAAGTTAGGTTTTTAACGGTCTTTTCGTTTTTGAGATATGCTGTCCACAGACACACACGCGCTCACACACACACAGGACCTTTTTCTAAAAATCTGATGTGTTTCATTCACGTGACTTTCTCTACATCCCTGCATCAATTTTTTTTAAAAAGTTTGTGCTTCTATTGACTTAACGCTAATCGAGAAAAAATTAGCAGAAATAGTCTTATTACTTGCTTCCGTGTAAGTAAGAGCGAAATATGGGAGTGCAGTAGGTTAAAGTGATAGTCAAAAGCTGGATGCTATGTGACTGAAGTTCCTTTGTATAGATAGGAGTTGACAAATTCCTGTATGAAAAGAGTAAATTATTTAAAGATGGAACCAAAAACGAGGAATATCTAAAAAACAACCATCTCCACAGAAAAATGCATATAACATAAATTGTGTGTTTTAACATGCTCCACATTTTTTGTGTGGTAAGTTTTTGTCCATCTTTTACATTTTAGCAAAATGCCGTAAAATTCAACCGGAATAAAGAAGTATTCAGACGCCATTTCCAGAAAATTCAAGATCTACATTTTATTTGCGAGGTAAATATCATAAATATACGATATTCAGATCAAAATTGTTTTAATTATTTTGGAGAAAATCAAACATTTCGAAAAAAGTTCATGTGAAAGGTAGTTTGTGATGGTTTTTTTTCTTCGTGTTGCATCCCTGAATGATACTAAATTTAAATGCCAAGTTTGGTATTTAGCGACGTTTCTTTTTTGAGTTATCGTGATAACAGACAAACACAGGCACACACAGACCTTTTTCTAAAAATGCTTTTTCGGACTCAGGGTGCCTCAGAACATATATTTCCGGTGAAATCTGGAGATCAATTTTGAGTGCAATACAATACCTTCTCTATCCACTAAAGTACATTGTATATACGGGCTAGAGGCAGTAGAAATCATAGGTTGTGGTGTTATGGGTGCCCTTTCAGTGAAGGGCATCCATAACGCAGTCACCAAAGAGAAACAAAACTTTACAGTTGACAAACTCTCCGATTTTCCCGCTGTAATACAACTGTTTATAACATTACTCTAGGTATGAGGGGTTAATCTGTAAAATTAAAACACACAGAGAGCTAAATAATAGTGTGTGAGATGAAAATAGGCGATCTAAGCCTTGTCTATGTGTTTCTCTTTTCATCGTAAATCTCTCAATTAACCAGATAATACGAATGTAATGTACATATTAAAAAGAAAAACTAGCGATCTCACCGAGGGATTAAGTTAGTGTTTCCATTAATCATTATATTACCTCACATTACAACCGGTTATGGAAGAAATGTTATTCGAATTGACAAACAGATGTGTTCCGAAGCGTTTCGGAAAAAATATACTACAGAAAACGCTGTTATTACCTAGGAGTTTAGTAGTGTCAAAAAGAATCGAAATGGAGTCGAAAATGTTAGGAAATGACAGCTGTAAAGTTAGTTCTACCTAAATGAACCTCATGCATTCTTTTGATAGAAAATGATTAATTAAATCTTTTCTTCTGATACTACCATTTGTTGGTACACCATAAATAACATAAACAATCACTAATACATCTTGATAATATTTTTATTTGACCAGGAACAAAAATAAACAGAACATCATACATTGTAATTAAATTCCAGAATTTAAGACATTAAAAATCATTTTAATCATTTAAACTCTTCATAACAAAATTAGCTTGTAAATAATCTTTGTATTTATTTGTCTATTATCTTTACCATTCCTTTTTCTACTCTTTAAAGCGCAATATTGTACCCGTAATAAGAAATCAATGTTTTACCGATATTTACTCGACATTTCTCTAGTCATGCTCATGTCACAGATAGAGTCTTTATTAAGGTTGAAACAGCATTGAAGTTGAAGCGGAATGAAATCCCTTCAGGCGTTCAAAGAGTTACAGAAATAAACGGGGCAAGTTCAAATCAGTCAGTGAAGAACTGACTAGCGTGACATCCGTTTAACCCCTCTCATCTGCACACACCAGATACAGGATAGTTTAGCCATCTAGTAGTATAAGTTTATAATTCCTGGTTATTTGTTAATTGTAATATATCTTGCTTATATTCTTTATATTTGTGAAGTTTTGTAGAGGAGAGTGAAGCATACTACGAGGGTTGACTGATAAGTCCTGGGCCTCTCAATGACAACATCATTAATTTTCTTTTTTTGCTTTATTTTTCAACATAATCTCCAGAAAAACTAATACATTTGTCATATCTGCGTTCTAATTTAATTAAACCATCTCTGTAGTACGATTTATCAAGGTCTTCAAAATGGCTGTTTACCGCATCAATGACCATCTCGTTGCTGTGAAATCTTTGTTCTTCAAGAAATTGTTTAAGGTTTGGGAACAGGTGGTAGTCACTGAGTACTAGATCTGGTGAATAGGGTGGATGTTCAAGCAACTATCTTTAATTCGAACATTTTTCCCATTGTAATGAATGAACGATGGGCTGGAGCATTGTCGTGATGAAACAAGATTTTTTTTGGGGGGAGGCCAAATGAGGTGTTTTTTTTTTTTCACCTCATCACTCAAACGTTGCAGTAAGCTTGCGTAGTAGTCACCAGTGATAATTTTATCCTTTTCCAAGTAATCAATTAAAACAATGTCTTGTGCATTACAGCAAACTTTCGACATAACCTTGTTAGCTGACAAAACTGACATTGCCTTTTTTGGAGTTGGTTCACCTGGCGCAATCCATTGTTTTGATTATGATTTACTTCCTGAAGTGTAGTGATGTATCCAAGTTTCATCCATGGTAATAAGCCCAGTCAAAAAAATCACTGGCATTTTTACGGTAGAGCTTCACATCCTTAACAGAAACAGTTTTTCCTTGCAACTTTTGATCAGGTGTCAACAAACGCGGCACCCATTTTGCACAGACCTTGTGAAATCCCAAAACATTACTTAACATATTACTTGCACGCTCTTTGTGTGTGTTTATAGCCACTGCTATCTAAAACTACCCTAATCTGCGGTCTTCCAGTACTAAACAATCAATTTTTTCAATGATCTCTGGAGTTGTCACTTCTACTAGAAGTTCAGAGCGAGGCTCATCACTAGTGCTCGTACGTTCCATTTTAAACTCGGCAATCCACATTTTAATCATTGAATATGAAAGGACAGAGTCTATAGGTGTTAAGCCTATCAAATGGAAGTATTTAACTACAGAAAGTTTTCCAAATCCTCCATTTTCGTGATAACTCTTTAAAACGCTATTATTCGAAAACTAAACAACTTATTCACCTGTAACTATGGATACAAGCTAGTCTAGAGTTAAAGTACACGATGCTACCGTCTAACCAGTCTAGTGGTGCCCTATCTGTGTGAGGCCCGGGATTTATCGGTTGATCCTCGTATCTTTGGTGGTAATAAAGACAATGGGTAAAAAAGGAAATGCTTGTGGAGTTTATTATTTATTTAACATAATCCCTCCACAGACGTCACGAGTGGAAATTTAAATTGTTTTTCACTTTTAGCATCCACATCTTCTAGAATTTTTCTTCATACACCTACACATTTAGTTAACCAATCGAAAACGTTTCAACAGTGGAGGGAAACAAACAGAGCAAAAAGCACTATTGAATTTTTGCCAATTTATTATTATTTTAAGGATATTAAAGGCGCTACCAGATCAATATTAATCCCTCTAAATTAATTATTTATAATGAAAGAAATAAATTTAGATATCAAACAGGTACTTTAATATATACATTCTTATTTTATTCAATACGAGTTTAGCAAATAAGTTAGAATTATTCTTTTAATAGAACCATCTTTTGATTAAAAATTATAAGCAATTTTTAAACTATGTTATTAAAATCAATTTAAGTTCGCTAACTTGAATAGTTTTTGAGAAAACAAATCTTTTACCATAAAATGTCATTCAAAGAAAAGAGTGATCAATGCAGGGATGGAGAGACTGCTTTCATACCTTTTTACTTTCTCTACACGTACTATGTACATAGTGTATAGAGAAGCTATTGTAAAAAAATGTAAATGGCGTGTTATTTATGGACGCTCTTTAACTGCAGTGGTTCTCAGCGTTCCATTCTAAATTGGGCGTGAAAGACCGCTTAATTTTGCTCAAAGGCCTCTCTATCAGGCTTCAGGTTCTTTTACGTGCCGTTAATCTACGACATGGGACCAACGGCTTTATTTCCCTTCCGAAGGAAGCCATGCTGAGGATTTTTACGCCCAAAAAAATCCATCATTCTCCGCCGGCTTTGAACCCGCGACCTTGGGTATATGAAGTTAGCATGGTAACCATTACACCACGGAGGGCAACAGAAGGTATTGTAATGCACCAATAAATTTGATACCGAGATTTCAGAGGAAGTTCATGTTTTGAGTCCCCTATATCCAAAAGAAACATTTTTGGAAAAAGGTCCGTGTGTGTGAGCAGCAGAGCTCAAAAGCGAAAAGATCGTTAAATTTAAACTCGGTATTTAAGTTTGATACCTTCCAAGGATGCGACACGAAGATTTTCAAGAAAATCCCCCCACCCAAGCTACCCTTAACATGGAAAAAAATTCGAAAATTTTGATTTTCTCAAAAATGCCTCTAACGGTTTTGATTAAAATATCGTATATAAAATATATTTAACTAACAAATAAAATGTATACCTATCTTGAATTTTATTGAAAAAGTCTCTGAAGATTACTTTATTCTGGATGAATTTTACGGAAATTTGCTAGCTCCTAAACCGTAAGACATGGACAATAACTTACCACATGCTAAAACACACAATGTATGCCATGTACATTTTTTTTTGTGGAGTTGATCATTTTTGAGATATTTCTTGTGTTTATAGTTCTTATAGTTTTCTCATACAGCAATATGTCAACTCCTGTCCATACAAACAAAGGAACTTCAGTCACATAGTTAACAGTTTTTGACTATCGCTTTAACCTATGCTACTCCCTTATTTCGTTTCTACTTTCAAGGAAGCAAGTAATAAGACTATTTCTGGTATTTTTTTCTTGATTGGAGTGAAGTAAATAAAAGCATAAACTTTTTAACAATAATTTGTTGCAAAGGTGTAGAGAAAGTCTTGTGAATGAAACATATTAGATTTTTACTTTCTCTATACGTACTATGTACACAGTGTATAGAAGAAGCATTGTATTCCTCCCAAAAATTCGATACCGAAATTTCGCCGGAAATACATGTTTTAGGACCCCCTGAATCCCAAAAAAAGCATTTTCCGAAAAAGGTCCGTGTGTATGTGTGTGTATATCTGTGGACATCGTAGCTCAAAATAGAAAATACCATTAAATGCTAAACTAGGTATTTAGATTTGGTATCTTCCAAGGAAGCAACAGGAAGATTTTCAAGAAAATCCCCCACCCCCAACTACCCTTTACATGGAAAAATTTTCGAAAATATTTATTTTCTAAAAAAGGCTCTAACGATTTTGATTAAATCCCGTATATTGAAGATATTTACATACCAAACAAAGTATATCTTGAATTTTCTGGGAATAGCCTCTGAAGAGCTCTTTATTCTGGATGAATTTTGCTAAATTTTGCCTAACTGCTAAATGGTAAGAGATAGACAGAAACTTACTACACAGAAAATGTAGATCTGATCAAAACACACAATTTATGCCATTACATTTTTGTTGTCAGCTAACCGTTTCCGAGATATTCTTGTTTTTGGTTTCAGCTGTAAGTACTGAAACCTTTCTCAGACAGGAAGTATCCATTTTTCTTTTGCTCTACTCCTGGCCAAGCAAGGAAGCGATTTGCAATGACAATCGAATAACGACAGCTTTTAAACAATTGACTATCCATTTAGCCTAGTATATGCCCTTATTTTCTTCCTACATGTAAGGAACTAAGCAGTTCGAACATTCTGCTAATAAGAACTGTAGCTTTCCTGGCGACGTGTTAATTCAAACTCTTCTCGGACTTCTAGCCAGGTAAAAACTTGGCTTGACACCAACGTTTCGAAGAAGTGCATCTTCCTCGTCTTCAGGATGAACTGATGATACTGAAGACGAGGAAGATGCACTTCTTCGAAACGTTGGTGTCAAGCCAAGTTTTTACCTGGCTAGAAGCCCGAGAAGAGTTTGAATTAATTCTGCTAATGATTATCTCGATTAGCAAGGTGCAAGAAGAAGAATAATCTTATGTAAGAAATTCGGAGAAGAGCTAGAGAAAGTTGTGTGAGTGTAACACATCAGATGGATGAAATCACATGGGTTGATCTTCAGAATTTTCAATGTTTAATAATATATTAAATTTATACAGAAAAAGTGGCCTAAAGATTGGCCGAATATTACCTATCTACTGCAAAGCGTGGGTAAATATAACGTTTTCTTTCTGCAAAGTAATCCAAATTTACAGTAATAAATGGTAGGAAAAGTAAAACTTAAAAGGCGTATTTAAAACATGGCTATCATACACGGAATCATACAAGGGGCTTTCCATAATTCGTTATAAAGTCCAAGAAGTTACACTCATGCGATTGAAAAAACTTTGTATTTAGTAACCGTAGTCTCTTACTAGAGGGTAGTTAAATTTTCAGTCATATCTATCACGTGGTTTCGTTGTAATAGGAGTTTGTATCAATATTCTTGTGCTTATTTAGAAATATGAGAAAAGGGGGTTTCTTGCGGTGAATAAACAGTTCTTTTTAAAAGATTTAACAACGTATAAAGTTTATAGCACATCTGCTCCTGCGTTTGCAATAATTTACAATTGGATAAATGAATTTAAACGTGTCTGTACACTCACAAACGATTAACATCATTCCGGACGTCCAGTAGAAAAGATTTCCTTCGAAATGGTTGACACAATATAGGATATGGCTTTGAGTGATCGACGAATCAAAGTTCGCGATATAGTAGAAACCACAGACATATCACAAGGGACAGCGTTCTCAATTGTTCACAAAAACTTAGCTCTGAAAAAGGCCTCGGCAAGATGGGAGCCACGTTTGCTCACAAGGGAGAAAATTGCAATCGTGTGACTGATTTGGAAGCTGGTTTGGTAGTTTTCCGTCGCAATCCGGACGAGTTTCTGCGTCGATATATAATTGCGGATGAAACATGGATACACTATACACTCCAGAGATAAAGTTACAGTCGAAATAGTGAGTTTTTAAAGGCAAACTGGCTCCGAAGAAGGCAAAGGTGATGAAATCTGTAGACATGGTAATGGCCTGTGTTTTTTGGGATGCACTCGGAATCGTGTACATTGATTACTTACAGAAAAGGCGTACGAAATACCCTCATCTGTCAAAAAAAAAAACAGATTCTCTTCCATAAAGACAATGTAAGGATATAAAAAATTGCAGAATTATTTACAGCATTCACCGTATTCACAAGATTTGGCCCCCATTGATTCCCATTGGCTCCCACGCAGAAAACAATTCACGTCTAACGAAGAGCTCATCTCCCAAAAAAATCCTTCGGAAATCCTACTTTTTGGAAGGTTTAAAGCAGTTGGAGAAACTCAGGTAAAAGTGTATCGAGCTAAACGAAGATTATACTGAAAAGAAAGTTAACAAAATAATTTGTTTTTCTATCTTATTCTAAGGACTTATTAAACGCTCCTCGTAAAATACATGTGAAACTAAGGGGAAAATCAAATTAATAAGGCCTTTTGGTATTTAATCGCTACTTAACACACATCATTAGACTACTTTTCCGTTTTAAATAAAATATTATCAAACTTTTAAATATAATTTAAATAGCCTGTTTTTAAAGGAGAAAACTTATTTTAGTTTTTTGAAGTAAATGTTTACAATACGCTAGGCAACTTCAAAGAAAACGAAGTTGAGAACTCATATTTTAAGGTTTGCATTTCTTCGAGCTATTATTCAAATAATGTAATTCAGTCAAACAGGAAGCAACAAATGTATAGCTAAATGGCAAAAATTCCTATCTGCCATTTTTTGAGGACTATATTTTATTTTTAACATGAAAAGTGTATATCCAATTGCTGACAAAACAAAATATTCACCCCTTAATATTAAAAAGAAGGCAAAATTTACACTCTCTCAACTGTTTGAAGAGAGTGATGGGAGAGATTTCCTAAATTTTGCTCAAAATATTTTTATATGCAAAAATACCATAAAGTCCTATGGCCTCCGCAATTTCCTTAATTAAATCATATTTAAAGGTCTGCCCTCTGGAAGTATTTTTCCGGACTTTAACTTTTAAAACACATCTGCACATTTTCAAAGCATAATGTAATATATGTTAGAAAGCAGAACATTTTATTGTATCTTTCCAATACTATTCGTACTACAACTAAGAATGAATTTATTTAAGAATTACGTTTTAATAAGAAGTAAAACTTATTCACAATCAACATTTCACAAATGTTGACTTTACAGTAAAAACGTTTATTTTTCTCTAATTTTGAAAACTGTACGAGATAGATTTTAAATTATGCACATTTTAAACCCAAAATCTTAATAACTGAAAAACGTTAAATTTAAAGAAATGAAGTGGCAGAATAACGTATGTATATTATAGATCTGATGTGTGAATATAAATGAAGACGCTTGTAATAAAACAGCAGAAAATCAAAAGTTTCAGATTAAAATTATTATTTTGATCATCAGAAAATCAATTTAACACTTGCCAGATCCCAAATTATTACCCTATGTTTGTTTTCGTGTGATCCATGATGAGTATACGAACTTAATTTATGTAAGTTCAAAGGTTCCTAAAAATATAATGATGTGTTCGATTCACATGACTTTCTCCACCTGTTCCCCGAACAATCTATTCCTACAAAATAAATTATTTTATCTACATCATGCTTTGAGAAAAATAGGAGCGAGCATTTTCTTACTACATAGTCTTTGAAAGCAGAAATGCAATGTGGTTAAGCGATGATCATATCTTATAGAAGCTGGTCGCTATGTGAACAATTAAAGTTTGGTTCGCTTTACAAGGCCAGCAAAACAAAATCGAGATGTAAGGAAAGATGTTTGAAAAAAGTTGCGTAGTTTATCTTGAAACTAATAACAAAGAATGTTTTAGAAACAGTCAACTCTACAACAAGAGTGCATATGACAGAAATTGTGTGTTTTAAGATCTACATTTTTTGTGTAGTCATTTTTTCTATTTTTTACAGTTCAATAATAATAATAATAATAATGCAAAATTCAATAGAACTCATCCGGAACGAACAGATCTTCAGAGGCTATTCCCACAGATTCAAGACATGTTTGTGATGTAAATATCTATAATATTATATGGTATATTAATCAAACTCATTAGAACCATTTTTGAGAAGAACAACATTTTCAAATAGTTTTTTATAAACTTAAAAGCCAAGTTGGATATGCCCAGGACATTTTTCAAAAAATGCATATTTTTGGACTCAGGGGGCCTCATAACACATTTTCAGTGAAAACTCGGCATCGAATTTTTGGGTGAAATACAATAATTTCTCTATACACTAAGTACACTACATATATAGAAAGTAATAAATTGGATAAAGAACTTATTATTCATCAGGCTTCATAGCTTCTGTACCATGCACATTGTAGGTGAAAGCATTCTATTTCACCCAAAAACTGAAACCAAGACCTCATTTAAAATGTACGTTTTGAGTTCTTAGCGAGTATGTGTTTGTGTGCTAGAGAACGAAATAACTAAAAACAAAAACTCCTTTGCTTAAATATTTTACATACTCTTTCAGGATATGACACGAAGATATTCAAGAGTATATTCCTGGATCAAGCAATTTTTTATTGAAAAATCTCACGAACAATTTTGATTTTCTCAACTATTCCGATTAAAATGCCAATTGGTTAAGGTATTTCTACGATGAATAAAATAGATGTGTTATTTTCTAGGAATAGTCTGGGAGTCCTATTTATTCTGTATGATTTATTGAACTGTAAACTGCAAGAAGTGGACAAAATCGATGGTAATAATTAATCATTCTTGTACACAAGCTGTGTATGTGGAATCAGATCAAAAATCCAAAGCCACAATCGGAATTTGAACCACGTATCAACCGAGGTCCATCCGGTTGTTCTAACCACTGAGATACCATGGCTACACGCCTAAATGACAAAACAAACCTTTACCTCAATGGGCTCGGAAGTTTTCCCAATAAACCACAAGAAAATCTCAACTATTTTGTGATGACCTACCCCTATAATGTCGATTCCAACCTTGATTTATCCTTTATAACCTTGTGCTACATATCACTTGTGTGAAATCGCAATTAATTACCATTGATTACCTAATAGCTATTTACTATGAAGCCTAGAATTACAATATTCTTACAAGAAAGTAAGTAATAAAACAATTTCTATAACGTTTAGTTCGATTATTATATAGAATAGGTAAACCCTATCAAAATTCACTTCAAACTTTAAACCTTTTAAAAGCAGGGCCATCCAGAAAGTAACAAAAGATTTATCATAACTAAATAACACGAAACATATCAATACAAAACGTTATTTACAACGTTACAATACCTTACTCTATTTCTTTACGTAATCTCCATTCTATCAAGACATTTATTGACACGTGATATCACTCGTTAATGCTGATGTTATACTTTTCTATCGCCAAAGAACTTATTCGTTTTTATGAATGCACAAAATGTTCGGGCAATCGAATTTCATAGGCAAATAACGCAAGTGTGTGATGATGAAGCAATGGACGAGCCTTCAGTGTGGAAATGGAGCATGATTAAAAAATAATCAAGGATGAACCAGAGTGTACAAAAAAAACTGGAGTGGAAATTTATCAATCGTTATGGAGGAGTTGAAAGCAAATGTTGATAAAAGAACTATGAAAAACCGGTGTTTTTCACTTTGGACACCGTAAATGATAGAAAAGATTTCCCAGCCATGAAGACCTCGAAGTGTCAGTCTCATAATGGCTCAGATCTTAGGCGGTGAAAGAGTTCAACAATTGCATCGAATTGTGTAAGCAAATAATGTGTGGTGATGAATAAATGGACGAGTCTTCAGTGAGGAGATGGCCCATAATTTACGAGTAGTCAAGGAAGAACCAGTGGGCCCGACAAAGGCCATAGTGGAAGTTCATCAATATGAAGAAATTGAAAGTAAATATTGATGTAAGAATACAGAAAAACCATATATGACTTTTTGGGTGGAAAAGATTTCGCAACTGGTGAAAACCTCAACATCTTGGCTCAGATCTTTGCGGTGGAAGAGTATTACATAGGCATAGAAACAGCGGTACCACGTGACAATAAATACCTTTATAGTAATAGCGATAGGTTGAGAAATAGAGTAAGGTACTCTAACTTTGCAAATAAAGTTCTGCGTTCATACCTTTCGTAATTATTTAGTTATTCAAAACGTTCGTTACTTTCTGGATCACTCTCATGTTATGATAACTGAAGTAGAGAAATATAAAACAAACAAAACAAAACAAGTCATATACTGGACAAACAATGGGGTTTTATAGATCATTGGGAAGTTTATCCTCCTTTCTTTTGTTCAGCGGATACTATTTTCCTGCGCATTTTGCCGATGATTTCTTGGAATATTAGCAATTTATTGTGAGATAGCGTCTTTCAACTGCTTTCGGGTTATTGGATATATCAGGAAAATCTATTCTTTCAAGTAACCGTACAGCCAAAAGTTGGTCGGATTAATATCAGGAGATCGCGGCGGCCACTTTGAAGGAACACTACGAATGGAAAATGGACTTGTTCTTAAATTGTTAAAGAGTGCTAAATTTTCTCAAGTCTAGAGGAAAACATCTTTGGTTTTCACATTAGCTTTTAATCAGCTGTATTCTATCATTTAGTAACGGATCCGTGATTTGTAACTCACAAATACGTACATGAATAAAATTGCACCCATGGTAACGGTGAAATAAAAAAACAAACAAATGAAAAAATCAAACGCCGCTGTTTTCCCAGTATGTGACTTTTTTGTTATTATTCTATCATTAATACAATACTATTTTCAACTATTTAATGTATGAAGTGACTTTTAAAGACCCTATAGATAGAAGAATAAACTTTCATAAGGATGGTTTGTTAAAAAATGGGCGGAGAACGCCATGTGATTGTAAAATCAGATAAATGTTTTTTATAGTATCAAGGCTTTCACCGTAACATATGCGTTATTATTTCAGAGCATTTAACGTGATGCAATTGTGAAATTTGGAAAAATCTAGAAAATGTAAGGCATCTTGTTGAAAGTTATGGCAGTTATTATAAACAGTTCGAAAAATGTTCCATGTAAAGGGTAGTTTGGGGTGGGGGGATTTTTCTCAAAATCTTCGTGTCGCATCCCTGGAAGATACTAAACTTAAATACCAAGTTTGGTATTTTACAGACTTTTCGTTTTTGAGTTATCGTATTCATAGACGCACGGACACACACACATACGGACCTTTTTGTGAAAATGCTTTTTTTAGATAAAGGGGACGCTAAAACATATATTTCCGGTCAAATCTTGGCATCGAATTTTTTGGTGGAGTGCAATGCTTTCTCTATTCACTATGTACATAGTGCGTATAGAGAAAGTAAAAATTGCATCGTGTGAAAATTTTGGTTGTGGAAAAGTGCGAACTTTTTCTTTAATGTTAACAAATCTCTATTTAAATATGTATTACCAGAAGTTAATATCATGACTTTTATTGTAGTTCCTCCATAATTTTAGAAAAAAAATCTGATGCGATCCATTCACATGACTTTCGCTACATCTCTGTAAGAAATTATGGTTAAAAAGCATATTCTTCTATCGACTCCGAACTATTAAATTAAACATTACCAGAAAGATTCTTTATTACTTTATTCTCATAAGTATGAATGAATGAAGAAGCGGTTAACGGAATACAGACTAAAGCGATAGTCAAGTGTTTTAAAAGCAGATTTCTATGTGGTTGCAATCCGTTTCTTTGCATTGCCAGGAGTTGATAAAATGCTGTATATAAATTTGTATGTTTTAAAACAGAAATCTATAATATGGAATATCTCAGAAATGTTCAACTCCACGAAAAACATGTGTATGACATAAATTATGTATTCTAACGGGATCTGCATCTCTTTCGGTTTATCAATTAAGTTACATTTAGAAAAATTCATGGAATAAACAAATATTCAGAAGCTGTTCCAAGAAAATTCAAGATATAAATGGCATTTGTCATGTTAATGCCTTTAATATACGCATTTCAATCAAAATCGTTAGAACCATTTTGAGAAAATAAAAATTTTTGAAATCTTTTACATGTCAGGATAGCTTGGTCAGGGGGGATTTTCCTCAAGATCTTCGTGTCGCATCTCTAGAAGATGCTAAATTCCAATACCAAGTTTGATGTCTCACCTATTTTTCATTTTGAGTTATCTTGTTCACAGATACGGAAAACATTCACACACGGACACATACACACACCATTACCCAACACACCACCCACACATGGATCTTTTTCTTGATGAATTTCCTTTTTAGATACAGCTGATCATAAAACGTGTATTTCTGGTAAAATATTGGAATCGAATTTTCTAGTGGAGTATAATATATTCTGTACCCATGTACCATTACTATGTAGAAAAATAAAAAAGGACGTCACAAAAAACTTTGAATTAAATCTTGTAGGCCAAATATAGAAAAGAAATATGAATGTATTTCTTCACGTGTTTTCGCTACATATTCGGTAACAAGCTATTCTTATATAAGTTTATTCTCTATGTATTTCATGATAAATAAGATAAACATTGGTCTAATTGCTTAGTTTCCTCTACGTAAAATGGAATACACTAGATTAAAGTGATGGTCATGTGTTTTAAAACGTGCTTGGTATGTGGTTGAAATTTGGTTCTATTTACAGACCAGCAGCAAAATAAAAGAAAAAAGAATGACAAGTTTCAGTTTGACAAAAGTATGGGTTATTAGAAATCTAAACTAGTAACAAAGAATATTTCTGAACGGTTAACTCCAGAAAACAAAAGTATGTGACATAAATGTTGTGCTTTAACAAAATCTATAGGGGACCTTAGAGGCTTTTCCTGGAAAATTCAAGGTATATCTTTTATGTATCTGTAATATACGATATTTTAGTCAAAACCTTTAGAGCTAATTTTAAGAAAATCAAACATTTTTCCATGTAAAGGATAGTCTGAGCTGCTTTCTAGAAAATCTTCGTGGAGCAGGATAAAGTACACACTTACTATAATAACTTAATTAGCAATCAAAAGGTGTGATAATAGCTTTCACATCCAAAGTTGTATTAATAATTATTTTGAATTCTTGTAATATGCTAAACTTAAATATCAAGCATGGCATTTATTTGACTTTTCGTCTTTGAATTATATTGTTCTCGGACACACACATATATAAATTTACATGTGCGT
The DNA here is from genome assembly GCA_030762935.1 of Hymenopus coronatus. Lineage (NCBI taxonomy): Eukaryota > Metazoa > Arthropoda > Insecta > Mantodea > Hymenopodidae > Hymenopus > Hymenopus coronatus. Next base: position 52,861,648 of record CM060892.1, on the reverse strand, counting down.
ATGAATCTACGCCTAAAATATTCGTTTTACTTTCTCTACGTGGACTATGTACATAGTGTATACAGAAGGTATTGTATTACACCCAAAAAATTGATACCGAGAATTCAACGAAATACTCATATATTTTAGGTCTCCCTGATCCCAAAAAAGAATTTTTAGAAAAATTAACCTATGTGAGTTTGCATGTGTGTGTGTGTATGGGCGGTATAGCTCAAAAATGAAAAGCCCATTAAATACCAAACTTGATATTTAACTTCAGCATCTTCCAAGGATGCGGCATGAAATTTTTCAAGAGTATCCCCCATCACAACTACCCTTTATAATATGAAAAACTTTCAAAAATGTTGGACCTAAAACTGCCTCTGATGAGTTTTATTAAAACCTCTTATATTTGAGTTTTTTACATAGTAAATTAAATGTATATCTTGAATTGTGTGAAAATAGTATCTGAAGAATACCTTATTCTGGATTAATTTGTCTGAATTTTGTGATAAACCGTAACAGATAGACAAAATCTTACTGCACAAAAAATGTAGATCTCCTCAAAGCTCACAATTTATATCATATACATTTGTTTAGTGGAGTTGACAGTTTCAAAGATATTCTTTGTTATTAGTTTCAGTTTTAAAATACTTAAACTTTTTTCATAGGGGAACTTGCCAACTCCACGCAAACTGATCTCAATCCCATAGCAACCACAGTTTAAAACAAGTGACTGTCGATTTAGTCTAGTTCCCTTCTCCTTATAAGGAACTAAGTAATGAGACAGTTTTTACAATGTTTATCTTGGTTAACATGAAGTGGATGGAAGAATAAGCTTATAACAATAATTTGTTAGAGGTGTAGAGAAAGTCATGCGAATGGATTTTTATACAGTGAAATACCGGTATCGAATGCAATATCTTCTCTACCTATGTACAGTCATAGAAAAAAATATTGAGCGCTGCAAACTTCCAAAGTATCGCTTCGGCTCACGGAAGCACACGAAGTTACACAAGCTGGATTTACAGGTGCACGTGCACTATGCTACAAAACATGCTTTTATACTGCGAGGTAAGACGTAATTTATTGCTTTACAACATAAAATAGCTACCAGAAAACAACCAAAATAATTGTTAATAACAACACTTTTCGCTAATATACACAGAAACACTAAAAAATAAGCAAATCTTGTTAGTTGAGCTATCCGCTACAGTTCTATATAAACAGGGAATACAGTACTCAGAGTAGAAATTGCTCAGTCCTATCGTGTTCTGTTTGAAACTCAGAATGTTCTCTAGCATATGTTCGAGCCCAATAACCCGCCTAGATTTTTTTTTATTATTATTTTGTTTCTTATTTCATATTAGTGCTCTTTACAACCGACGTAGATTATGTTATATAAATCATTCACTCTGTGAAATCTGAAAATGTTATTTGTTGTTCTCGTAAACTAGAAAACAAAGAAAAACGCTGCAACCTGATCTCCGGTTACTTTTAAATGCAACCAAAGGCTAATAGACCAAGAGAAAACAAATTCTAATACTTTGTGTGGTCCCCATTATTTGGTATCACTGCCCTTAATCTTCGGGACATAGAATCCACCAGCTTTTGAAATTAATTAATGTATTGTGCTAGTGAATCCCAAGTGTCTGTCATGTCATACCAGAGTTGTGAGCATTATTCAATCTTGGACCTCGAGAAAGCCTCTGGTTTACTTTCGTCCAAACATGTTCAATTGGGTTGAGATCTGCTGACTTTGGATAGTATTTTCTCTAAGATATCCGTGTGCTCCGAAAACCACTTTTGAACTTTGGCCGACTTGTGGACCGAATGATTGTTCTGTTGGAATTTAATAATACCTTCAGCATAACGCTCTTGGGCAGATGGAAGTAGAGCATTTTCTAGAATTTCAGAATAGGTTTCCCCATTTAGCTTTCCATGATCACATTCCAGCATACTTGCATCTTCCCGAGATATACATTCCCAAGCAGTAACGCTCGTTCGACCTCTCCCTGCAGCTATTGCAACATTTATCAAGGAAATTCTGCAGGAGAAACATGAGTATGGCAAAATAATGATGTCAAATCAAAATTGAGATAACTCAAACTGAAGCAATTAAACAGGAAAAATGAACACCATGATATCATCGTCTCTTGAAGTAATGACTCCAGCAGTTCCAAGAGATGTAATTATATATGACGAGAAGTAGGGCTTTTTAGTTGGTGAAAATCCAACTCCCACACAGAATGGTGTTTTTGAAAGATTTTCCCCTACTATAAAAAAACACTCCTTGCACGAGTGATAAATAACGCATATCATATCGAGTACCACTAAGACTGTAAACAAACATTGTCGAATTGATATCTGCAGTAAAAAGTCGGAGAAAACTACTTCGCACCAAAGGAAGTTCTCGTACAGTAAATGCTAACCTGTCAATTTTGTGGGCTTCAGTTAGCACTTAGGTACATTTGACCAACACAGAAAGAAATACAACAATGACAAAGGAATGACACTGTTAGGTAAGTCTAGCTGCATATTGGAAATAGCAGCCAGTGTAAACCTCGCTGCGATACAAAGTGGGACTTTGAAATATTCTATCAGAGTGCGCTCAATCATTTTTTGCATGACTGTACTATGTACGAAGTAGAGAATGCAAAAAAGATAACTCTAAGGACGTTATGCATTGTCGAATAACAATGAGGAATACGCTCATTTTTAATTTTAATTTAATAATTGGTGTTTAGTATTGAAGCCGTACTAACCTTTATGAAATGTTTTATTTCACAAAGAGTAGAACGCAAAGATTATTTTTTCATCAATATGAGCTTTAGGTGTTATTTTTCTTTTCCCTAATTTATTAGGAATGGAACTAAATAGCGTAAGCAATAAGCAAATAAAACATATTATTCTGGTCGGACATATGCTGAAATATTTCGGGAAAGTGCATAGACATAATGAATATACCTGAGTTTGGATAAATTTAGAAGTTATGCAGAACACTTATGCGACTACTCTAAAGTGAATGTCTTTTGTGTTATCGGCTATGAAAAGATATATGAACCTTTGTTTTTCGACGGGTCTATAGTTACATACTATCCTATCTATTACTATTAGAGACAGTGAAACGGGGTTCCCTGACAAACTTAAGGCAGAAAATCCTTGGATTTTTACAACTCCAAATAACTCTGTTTCTATGCATTGAAGCCATTATTATATTATCAAAGGTTTCTTCACCTCATTTCCATTGAGTTTTCAGAGATGATCCCAATATGCAATTAACAAACAGATGTATTGAGCATATTGGCAGTAAAGACAGTGAACATTTCTGTTCGCCTCCAGGTTTCCCAGACTTTAGACCCAGTCACTTTTTACCTTCACTAGGCACATGTACAACGTACGTTTTAGATTGAGAATGCATCTATCCCAAACCGAGATTTCATAGGAAATATACTTTTTGAGGACCCATGAATAAAAATTATTTAGAAAAAGGTTCAAGTGTGAGTGTATGGGTGGGTGTAAATGATCGCGCGGCTTTGACAAGCATAACTCAAAAGCGAAAACCCATTTAAATACCAAATTTGATATTGAAGTTTACCTTCCAAGGATCCAACGAAAAGCTTTTCAAGAAGATCCCCAAATTGAGGGGGGGGACAACCGGCTAGAGACCGGGAGATCCGTGGCTGATATCCTGACTACGGCATTAAGTTTTCAGCCTGAATCTACCTATCCAATTCCTGTCCTACACACGGGTTGTGTGAAAAAACAATTAAACCAATACTAATAGGGATATTTCAAACCAAGATTTCCAGTCTTTTGCACTATAAAGTGTTTCCGTTTTTGATCGGAAGTCGGTTATGTGGAATTTGCCGACAACAAAATTTTCTTGCATCTTACTTTGATGAAAAATGTATTGGATTTGATTCATACTGTTGCCCAATGTCACCAAATAAGTTCATAAAATGTCCTTCGATCTTCAATTGCTCGAACAGCGGTAATATTTTCATCTCTAGCCGCATGCGCTTATTCACGAAGTTCATGATTAGAAGAAAAAATCTGATGTGCTCCATTCACATGCTTTCTCTACACCTCTGCAACAAATTATTGTTTAAAAGCTTATGCTTCCATTTACTTCAATGCTAATCGAGAAAAAATTAGCAGAAATAGTCTTATTACTTACTTCATTGTAAGTAGAAGCGAAATAAGGGAGTACTATAGGTTAAAGTGTTAGTCAAAAGCTGGTTGCTATGTAACTGAAGCTCTTTGAATGGAGAGGAGTTGACAAATTCCTGTGTGAGAAAGGCAAGTTTTGAAACCAAAAACAAGGAATATGTCAAAAACGATCAACTTCACGAAAAAATGTATGTAACATAAATTGTGCCTTTTGACGTGCTCTACAGTTTTGTGTGGTAGGTTTTTGTCCATCTATTACGGTTTAGCAGTAATGCAAAATCCCGTAAAATGCATCTAGTCTCCAGAGACTATTCCGAGAAGATTAAATATATACATTTTATTTGTCAGGTAAATATCTTTAATATAGGACATTTTATTCAAAATCGCAAGAGCCATTTTTGAGAAAATCAAAATTTTCGAAAAAAGTTCCATGTAAAGGGTAGTTTTGGGTGGGGGGATTTTTCTCAAAATCTTCGTGTCGCATCCTGGAAGCTACTAAATTTAAATACCAAGTTTGGTATCTAACAGACATAAAGTGAGTGTCAAAATATGTATTTCTGGTGAAATCTCGATATTGCATTTATACATGGTATGTATAGAGAAAGTAATAAACGATTGCTAATAGAGACATTCATTAGATTGTAACATATCTGATTTTTACCTCAATGAAATGTCTTGTTTTGAAGCATATTTTCGTCGTTAGCATCTCCCCCCCCCCTCCCCCATTGTAGATACTAAGGGGTTCAATGTTTCAATTTGAATTTCTTAACGTTCAGTAATTTTCCAGATGACTGCAACAATATACAGAGTGCCATGTTTTGTCAGCAAAGCCGTTTATATGAAAGAGGTTTACAATAAATGAGACCGAACATAAAATGTTGAATACCATAAAAGGAATTGATTTCTGTTAAATTTAAAATGACGTTTTATACTACAATATGACGTCAAACGAAAAAAAAATCTACGGCTAATATAAGAGCATCTCTTTGCATAACAAATATTCGTTTGAGTAATGCTCCCAATAGGATTATTTTAAATACTTTCGTTCTCATGGAGTACGTATTCTGAATATATCCGACTAATAAATATTGCAACAACTTGGCCGACCGCATGTGAAAGGTAGCCTGGTGTGGGTAATGAAAGTGCCCATCATGGCCTGATAGAAACAGACAACTCGACTCGTCCAAGCGCAGGTTTTTTTCCCCCATCCATATAGCTCTCCCGGATATCGATCCCGCGACTCCACAGATAAAAAGCTTCCAAAATATGCACCTACATTGCGTGTCCGCCATCTTTCCACATCTGGTGTGCACACAAAATCTGAGTGCTATAGTGTGCTATGTGTTTTATTGTGGCTGTTTTACAGGTGAATTAAACTTTTATTTTTAACTAACATACCACTAGCGACCCTTTCCTCAAATCTATTCTGTTAGCTGAACCGTGTTCGATTCCATTTAGTTAAAACGAATTGTCATTGTGTAATGGTATCACTGTTTAAATGACAAAGAAAAATCATCGATTGTGATTATAGCGTGTCCAAGAGAGGAACTCGGAACCTCGAACGCTATTGGCTTCAGCATCACAGCGACAAAATCATGATCATACACCGGGAAAATGTGTTTAAAAGATCTGATGTGTTCCATTCACATGCCTTTCCCTACATCTCTACAAAAAATTATTGTTAAAAAACTACTGCTTTAATTTACTCCATGCTATTCGAGAAAAAATAGCAGAAATAGTCTTACTGTTTGTTTCCTTGCAAGTAGAAGCAAGTAAGGGAGTACCATAGGTAAGGTGATAGTCAAAAGCTCGTTGCTATGTGACTAAAGTTGCTTTGTTTTTATGGGCACGAGTTGACAAATTCCTCATGAGAAAAGTACGCTTTCCAAAGCTAAAACCAAAAACAAGGAATATCTAAAAACTATAAAATCCATGATAAAAATGTATACAACATAAATTGTGTTCTTTAACGTGCTCTACATTATTTGTGTGGTAAGTTTTTGTTCATCCCTTACGGTAATTCATTCAGAATAAAGTAGTCTCCAGGGACTATTCCTGGAAAATTCTAGGTACACATTTTATTTGTCGGGTAAATACCTTTAATATATGATATTTTAATCAAAATTGTTAGTCATTTTGGAGAAAATCAAAATTTTCGAGAAAAGTTCCATGCAAAGGGTAGTTTGAGGTGGGGGAATTTTTTTCAAAATTTTCGTGTCGCATCCCTGGAAGATAATAAAGTTAAATACCAAGCTTAGTTTCTTAATGACCTAAAGTTTTTAAGTAATCGTGTTCACAGACACTGAACTTTTTCTGAAAATACCTTTTTTGGATACCGAGAACCCTAAAACGTATATTTCCAGTGAAATCTCGGTATCGAATTTTTGGATGGAGTGCAATAACTCTATATGCTATGTACATAGTATGTCTAGAGAAAGTAAAAATCTGATGTGTTCCATTCACATGACCTTTATTTAGCTGTTCCTCAAATATACTTTTCTTAAAAAAGTGTATTCTTCTATCTACATAATGATAAGCATTAGCATAATTGTCTTATTGCTTGCTTTTATACTTTTGTCACTTTTTTAGCTTAACGTACTTTAACCTGGTTGGTCATTACAACGATGAATGAAATTGGTAAAATGATGCTCAAATGATCTCTGGGTCCATGGAGCTTAAAGTTACTCGACATTCGTCTTCTCAGGATAAGGGAAATCTCCGAACAAAAAACCTGAATAATGTAACTTACCCTAAGCGAGATTCGATCTCTCGACCTGTATGCGGCAGACACGCTACCACCTCACAACTCAGGCGGGCTTTCATTCTTATAGCTCCCTATAGCATCTAAGGTCATTTCAGAGGCTCTGCATTACAAAAAACAACTCCTCTGTAGGTTCTTTACGTTGGGTTTAAATCGTTTTATTTTTCCTCAAATATTCACACAACATTCTATCTCACATACATACTTAAGACCCTGTGCGCGATAGGGAATAATTCTGATTAAAGAAAGCTCGTTGACCACTCGTCCATGGAGGTAGTCTCTTGATTCGTTTACAATTCGGGAATGCACAGACTAAAATGACAGTGAAATCTTTTAAAAACATGTCGTTATGTGAAACAATTAAAATTCGTTTCTCTTAGTATGCTGTGAGTAAACAAAAGAGAGACGAAAAGAAAGATACTTCCCGTTTGAGACAAGTATAAATAGTTTAAAGCTGAAACCAATAACTCCGAATATATCGAAAACGGGGAAAAAAAAAAAAAAAAAAAAAAAAGGAAATGCAAAATTCTGGGTTTTAACAAAGTGTACATTTTTTCTGCAATACGTTTTTATCTATTTCTTACAGTTTATCAATTATGCAAAATTCATTCAGGATAAAGAGCTAATGCCTAAGGATAGGCATTAGCGCGACAAACATTTTAATCCAAAAGCCAGATCCATTTTCTAAAATGTCATAGTTTTCGAAAAATGTTCCATGTAGAGGTGATTCGTTGGAAGCTGCTAAACATAAATACAAAGTTTGGTATTTAACAGACCTTTGTTTTTTTTAGCTATGCTGCCAAAAGGCCACGCAGATATATTCCTAGAAATGTCTTTTTTGGATCTCTAGGATTCTCTAGGATCTGCTTATAGAATGAACAGAAATTAATTTATTTCATGAAAAACTCGATGTCAAGACTTCACTGGAAACACATTACAAGGAGTGCTCTATAAGACCTGAGAAAAAGTAGAACACATTATTTTTCGTAGATTTGTTTATTTTTTGATTTTCAGCATAATATTCTTTTAGCTCAATATACTTTTCCCAGCGTTTCTCCAACTGTTTTAAGCCTTCCAAAAATTAGGATTTCGAAAGGTCCTTAATATAGGTATATATTTGGGAGATGACCTCTTCGTTAAACTTGAATCGTTTTCCGCCGAACCACTTTTTCAAGTTTGGGAGATTGTTTTTCGATTTATCCGTTCAACAGGTGCAATAACGATGCATAATTCTCTGCATTTATCGGTTTTCTTTTCTGAAAGTGATCAATTTAGATAATCCCGCATATATCAAAGAAAAAAAAAACCCTGAGGTCAATATCTTGTCTGCAGATTTCATCACCTCTCCCTTGTTCGGATCCGGTTGTCCTTTAAAAACATACTGTTTCGACTATACTTTTGTCTTCGGCGTGTAGTGTTTAACTACAGTTATGCATCAAACGCAGAAACTTGTAAGGATTGCGACGGAAAAATGTAAAACCAGCTTCGGAAGCAATCACACGATTCTGTTTGTTCTCCATTAAGAGAAAATCTGGAGTTTTTTAATAATTTCGGAAGAAGTCACTTCTACTGGACGTGCGGAATGATATTCATTATTTTTGGATGGATGGATACGTTTAAATTCATTTATCCAATTGTAAATTGTTGCAAACGCAGGAGCAGATGTGCCATGAACTTCATTCCACTCGGCTTTTATCTCTATCGGTGTTAAGCCTTTTAAATAAAATTATTTAATCACCGCATGAAAATCTTTTTTTCAGTTCTAAAGCAGCACAAGATTGCTGATTCAATCACCTGTAACAACGAAACTACGTGATGGATATGGCTGAAACTTTAATTGCTATCTAGTAGGTGACAATGGTTACTAAAGAAACATTTTTTTGATGCTACGAGTGAAATTTCTTGGATTTTCTAAAGACTTGTTGAACACCCTTCGCAGAAGAATTCTGAATGAAAAGGACACAGACATTACATAGTACCATACAAAAAATCTATACCGAAATTTCATTGAAAATGTACTTTTTATCGTCACCACTATTGAAAAAGAAACATTTTAGGTTAGTCTATTATCCTCTAATTGTTAAATTGGTATGGATCAGTTCACAGTTCCTCACCAAAGCTCAAGATCGTTTTTGATTCGGTAACCGTTTTGACGTAAGCAATCCAGGTTTATTAATAACATGTTCTTCCGTAGGAAGGAAAGGCAGGATCAGAATATAAAGGCAAGTAAATCAACATTGGAGTATGTTACCTCAGGAGAAATTGAGAACGCCTTGTAATAGAGTCTCATGGAAATGTTTTTGACCTCCTAATTACAAAGATGTCAAACCTGATATAGTAGAATGGTGACACGAAAAGATAGAACGGGTGATTTGAGTCTCAAATATGGAATTTTTTTACTCAGATTCTACTTTCCATAACCACTCCGGAATTAGCATTATCTTAAATACGTCTTCGAAGCGTTTTGAAATGCTTATTTTCTTGTTGAAGGTTTCCTGTTTTTGCTCCACTTTTTGAGGACTAGGTATGGTCCTCCTGAGTACTTCAGACTGTTCACTTTCTATACTAAGTCAATTCAGATTTGAAGTGCTCTCGTGCTTATCCTTCTTTCGACAGCTAGAATTTGTCTCCTTTTTATTTTTATTTTTCTTCACCCCTAAAATTTCCATAGGATCGAAATCATTGGGGTTTTATTGCAGATGTTTGCGAGAACAGAGGCACTACTTTGATAAATATTTTGGTTTATTGTTCAAGCTTTTTCAAAGAGTATGTGTAACGCCTCATCTTTAGTAACTGGAAAAGACTTCAGTATAATACTTTTTAATAAAAGATTCCTCCCAAATAAGTCAGAAGTATGTATTTTTCTTATTTTGAGTCAATTATTAGATATAATTGTATCCTTTGGGGAGATGTTGCTTTACAACCCATTGTATACCACTCTTAATTCAGCTAAGTGTTTCAACTAAATACAGTCTTTATATTTTAGATATTTTAGATGTTTATGAACACAAATCTTCGAAATCTAACCTTAAGAAGCGATACAATAATACAAGGATAAAATCTAATGTAAATATTCATTATTTTAAATTATTAAAAACTCAAAATTGTTATATGTACTGAAGTTCCAAACTATATAATAATAGGCTACCAGAACATATTAAATGCCTAGTTAAGAAAAAAGTTGTCTTGAGTAAATGCATGCTTGATTACAAATCCTTTATATTCGTTACAAGCATTTTTAGATTTTAAGGCTTAGGTATTAAATATGCAGTATTAATTGACAAATTATCTAATCATACAATTTATATTAAACAATGTAAAATGTCTTTACAGTTAAGATAGAAGGAAATAAATATCAAACATAATGTTTTACTCTTTATTTTAGGTTGCAGAAATGTTAGATCTTATAGCGAACACATAAAAGTCTTGCACACATGTGTAGATGCATGATACAAATAAATGTAGAGGAGTAGATAAGTAGCAAATACGCTGTGCACAGAGGGATTACAATACAAACTAGATACTTATTGGTATAATAATGGTGGTAGAAATAACTTTACAATGTTAAAATGATATTGAACAAACAGTGAGCATTAAAAATAAATTAGTACACCAAGTCAATAATTACATTTCTGAGAGCTATATACAATTATATAGACTGATTTCTTTAAAGTACATTAATAAATGAACTAAACTGTTTATCTCTACGTGTTAATGCAATGTTTTTTAGATTGTAAACTATTTTTATATAATTGTATTTTCTGCACTGAAATATATTATGTTTAATTCAATAGGGATTATACCAAAATCACAATGTAGTGATGCTGCTTTTTTGTCACTAAATAAGAATGTGTTTATTTTGACGTCCAATTCGTAGTCTTAGTATTTTAACTTAATATTTTCAGTGGAATTTGTTTTAGAAAACACCCTGCTGGTTTATTGACAACCATATTTTATGTGGTTTGCTGCTGAAAATGATTTATCCAAGCTACTTTGAATTTTGTGACTGTGACCGATGCACAGTATCAGCGAGTATGAGTGTGAGGGGTATACACTAGGTTCTCTGTTTCCGGGCGTTAAAATCCTTAATATGGTTTCTTTCGGAAGGGAAGTAAAGCCGTTGGTCCCTTAGTTGTAGATTTTCGGCACGTAAAAGAACTTCAAGCCTGATAGAGAGGCCTCTGAGCAAAATTTAGTGGTCTTTCACGCCCAATTTCGAATGATACGCTGGGAACCACAGTAATTAAAGAGCGTCCATAAATAACACGTCATTTACATTTTTTGTATTTTAAATTCTCTGCTATAGTTTCAACTTACTTGTCAGCTACCTTATTACCACTCCGAGAGAGGGTATTTATAGGAAAATAATTTCATTATGTTGGATTTTAAATTTATGGCACAGTATTTGTATATCTTGAATCAATTTATTTGTGGGGCATGACTTAGTGGTCTTCTGATGTATTTATGTTTATATTTGAAACATGTATAATTAGGTAGGATACACTATTTAGATTTTCATTTCCTTTTTCCATATATACTTCCACATGGTGATCTGGCGGAAACTCCGAGGTATAGGGTGAGATTTGTGATGTTTATGAATTATCAGAAGATGGATTTCGTGGAAAGTAGGTGTTGCGCTCCGTGGTGTAATGGTTACCATGGTAACTTCAAGGTCGCGGGTTCAAACCCGGCGGAGGACAATGGATTTTTTCAGGTGCAAAAATCCTTAGCATGGTTTCCTTCGGAAGGGAGGTAAAGCCGTTGGTCCCGTGTCGTATATCTACGGCACAAAAAGAATCTCAAGCCTGATATAGAGGCCTCTGAGCAAAATTAAGTGGAGTTTCACGCCCAATTTAGAATAGGACATTGAGAACCATAGTAGTAGTTAAAGAGCGTCCATAAATAACACCCATTTACATTTTTTTTCGTGGAAGTACGAGAGTACCTCTACAGGTACTAGAGTAATTTTACTAGAACAAAGATAAAAGTAAAAGATACGGTGATGAAAAGAAGTGAACACATAGTTCAGTGTTACGCAGATGTACAGTAGAGAGCATTAAAAATGCCGATAACTTTGGTTCTCTATAGAGTTTTTCTATATTTAATATTTGCAGAATTTCCCTAGCAGTTATGTTACATAGCTACCCGTCTCTTATTTGAGAGGAGAAGCTATTGGGAAACGAAAGTAGTTCACCTTAGTAGCTGTAAAATTTACTACATATTTCCGTCTTTCATTGGTTATATATAAAAATTCTGTTGAAACTCAAACCAAGGGACAGAGGTCGCTTCTGACTCAGGAACGAAGGAAAAGGGTAAGGGTGTAAGAGAAACATTATGAGGACAGTTTGGATGAAACTCTTTTATTATGTAGGAGTAGATATGTAATTTGAAAAGAACAAACAGCATGGAGAATAAACCTTAAAGTAGCTGGAGGAAATACCATGACAATGATACAGTAAAACGTACTACAATAAATAGTAAAATGTCATAGGAGTTGTAAGAAATGCACAAAATGAAATGAAAAGCATTAATAAAAGGCACAATTTCGTATTACTTGAAAGAGGTTGACAACCCACTTTATACTCATTTTCTTGCAAACCTCTCCTAAAACATGCATTTAAGATAATCTTAATTCCGAAGTAACCATGGAAAGGTAGAATTAGAATAAAGTATTTGCCTCAGTTGAGACTCTACCACCCATATTTCCTTCCCGCGCCACTATTCAGCCATTTTCTATGAGATGTTACTTAGTATATCATGAACATTTCCATTGCAGTTGAATTTCCCGAATAAAACACAATTTTTTGAGGTAACATACCCCAATGTTACATACCTTTTCAATATGATCCTAACTTTCCTTCCTACGGAAGGATAATTTTGTTAATAAACCTGACTTGATTATGTGAAATTGGTTGGCAAATCAAAAACAATCTTGAACCTTAGTGAGGAACTGCTTAACCAATCTTTACCAACTTAACAAGTAGAGGTTAATAGATTGGTCTTCCACAAGAAGAAGGAAAACAGGAAGGACTCGTTTAATTGGTATGACAGCGTGAAAAAAAATATGGCTAAATTAGCTTAGATGACGGGCTGTGAAAAAATATATCATTATGGGGAAGGGAATCAAAATAAATAAAAATATTGGCAATTATTAAGGTAATGCATGTATGAAATTTGGCTAAATTTGTTAAGTATTAAAAATATACGGGTTATTTTTTCTAATAATATATAATTAAATACAAATGTTAAGAAAATATATTGTTTGGCCTACTCGATGCACTTTAGCTACTAATTAACTGCATTTAGAAATGGGTAGCTTATTAATAGACATTCCCAAATTTAAATTTTACTTTCTCGCAACATTTTTCCACAATTTTCAACATTCAAAATATTCCACACAATCCAATTTTTCACTAATCTGTCAATTTTTGTATACTGAGACTCAGAAGCATATTTAAGAAAATGATAATATACTTAATCGGAGTAAAGCTTAAACTTTTAGGAATAAATCAATAAATTCTGAAAATATAAAAATTTTTGTAGAGTACGAAAGTTTATGATTTTTTTACACTGATTAAATCTGATGTGTTCTGTAACAAATTACTGTAAAAATGATAGTCATGTACGCACTCTATGGTAATCATATAAATTAGCAGAACTGGTCTTATTACTTGATTCCTTGCAAGTAGAGGAGAAAATAGGGAATAAACTAGGCTAAAAGGATAGTCAAATCATTTAAAAGCTGGTCGCTATGTGCTTGAAACTTCAGTTTTCTTTGCTTGCCTAGGAATAAATAAAAAACACAAGTATGACAAATTACCGTTTGAGATAAGCATTTCAAAATTGTAACAATAACAAGAAATGTCTAGGAAACTGATATGTCAACAAAATGTATGACAATAACTGTAATTTTTGTGTAGTAAGTTTTGTCTATCTGTTACGGTATGCCAATTGTGCAGAAGTTATCCAGAACGAAGAGATCTTCTGAGAGTATTCCGAGATTGTTCAATATATACGTTTTATTTGTCGTGTAAATATCCTTAATATACGATATTTTAATCAATATCATTAGAATTATTGCTGATAAAATCAAAATTTACGAAAATTTTGCCACTAAATGGGTAGTTTGGGATGAGGAGATTTTTTTGAAAATTTTGGTATCGCACTCCTGAACGATGATGAGCCTTAAGTGCGGTATTTATCAAACTTTCATATTTTAGTTATTCCGTGTCTTTATCTAAAAACTCTTTTTTATATAGTAGATCCTAAAAGGTAATACCTTCTCTACTGGGTGCTATGTAGGATATAGAGGAAGTAGTTTCAGCATGTACACCTAGATTTTAGTTTATTCAACTTGATGAAATATGAATTAGAACTATCTACTAGATTTACTTCGCAGTACCTTTACCTTAGTAATGCTGCTAATAAATAAAAAATTATATTAGTATTTTGTGGAGTTTTTGAAGAACATTTTTGTGCAATTTGATTCAAATGATAAGTCAAATTAAGTCATCTTATGCCAGAATACGTCACCAAGTACACCTACCAAGGAGGAATAGTGAACTTCAACAAAGAAGTCCAGCGACGCATCTCGGAAGCATGATCAAAATTGTGGAGCCTGATATTTATCCTCAGAAGTAAAGAACACATTATAAGAATGAAAAAAGATGTACTGGACTGCTGCATCCTTCCCCTCTTACTACAGCAGCCCAAACCTGGGCCGTAAAAAACAGACAAAGAAAAATGTTGGAATCTTGCTAAAGGAAGTTGGAGAGAAGAATTCTAGGCGTCAACATCCGTGTCAGAATCCGCAACAGACAACAGAGGAACATGACAGGCATCAAACACGCAACATCAACCACCTACATCAAATGGAAATGGGCGGGCCACGTCATGAGGATGGACCACAACAGATTTGCACAAAAGACGACAGTCTAGGATCCAAGAACCGGCTAAAGGAGCGCAGGCTGGTAGAAAAAAAAAGTGGAGAGACGATCTGAAAATTCACTTTGGACACAACTGGACGACAGCGTCCAAGGATCATAGAAAATGGAGATTACCGATAAGGATGCATAAAAAAAAAAGATCTTTCTCTGGCTATGTGGGATTGGCAGAATAGCCACTTTGCCCGACAGGGATTCTACGGGCTATTTCTAATACCTTAAAACATTCTTACACGTTTTGTTTTAAAATTAAATTATATTATCTTATAGACTATTACAATTCAAAGCTACCTTTTCACAAGAGTAGGTTGTTGGATAACAAATAATAAATATCGGTGCTAAAAATCAGTATCTATATCGAGTATCGAGAAATAATAATAAAACGGCTACAGGTATGTGTGGATGGAAAATTTTGTTTCTTCTTGCTTTACAACTCGAGTTCCAGAGCTCGACTCCCTGCATGTCTGTAATTAGATTTTCACAGCAACCAAGTTCTACTTCCTCATTCCATCATTTCATATCCGTCATCATAGTAATTACTTTATACAGGAAATAATCTTGTATGTTTCGTTCATTTCAGAGCATTCTGCTCCTCGCAACATAATAAACATCAGGCTTGGATGCTGCGCAACTTATTCACTGTGCTAAATAAGGAACAGTTTACACTGTGACAGTGTGAATAAAGATTATATAAACAGGTAATGAATACCTGCCAGAGAAACGTGATGGATTTTTACTTTCTCTATACGTACTATATACATAGTACAAAGAGAAGGTATAGTATTGCACCCAAAAATTCGATACCGAGATTTCACCAGAAATATGTGTTTTGAGGCTCCTGAATCCAAAAAAGAAGCATTTTTAGAAAAATGTTCGTGTGTGTTTCTGTGTGTGTGTGTGGATGGGGGCAGCATACCAAACTTGGTATTTAAGTTTTGTATTCTCCAAGGATGCGACACGAAGATTTTCCAAAAAATACCTCCACCCCAAACTACCCTTTACATGGAAAAAATTTCGAAAATTTTATTTTCTTAAATTGCTTTAACGATTTTGATTAAAATATCGTATATTAAAGATATTTACCTTACAAATAAAATGTATATCATGAATTTTCTGGGAATGGACTCTTGGTTTCAGCTTTGAAAGGATTATATTTTTCTCATACAAGTATTTGTCAACTCGTGTCCATACATATAAAGGAACCAGCTTTTGAGTTTCCTTTTAACCTGTGGTACTCCTTATTTCGCTTCTACTTACAAGGAAGGAAGTAATAAGACTATTCCTGCTAATTTTTTCTCCATTAGATGAAGTAAACAGAATAATTTGTTGCAGAGATGTTGAGAAAGCCATGTGAATGGAGTACAACATATTTTTTTCATGTGTGATTAGACAAGCACTGAAGCTTATTATAGAAACTGTTAAAATAATTAATGATATTGAAATACTATTATTGAAACAGAACATATGGTTTTGGCCCCAACATTTATTAGAGCTGTAACTGGGCAGTCGCATACTTATGAATACGCAGTCCAATTTCGTATTTTGTCATACTAAAATGCTCCATATGATGTCATTTTTTACTAATTTGTTTAAAAAAATCTTATTTATTCCATTCACATGTCTTTCCCTAGCTGTTACTCTAACATTTTTTCTCACAAAAGACTATTCTTATATCTACGACATGCTAATCAGGGTAAACATTAGGAAAAATGGTTTCCCTATTTGCTCTCGTGTAAGTAGAAGGGAAATATGGGGATACACTAGGCTAAATCGATCGTCAAATCTTTAAAAAGTGGGTCCTATGTGAATCAATTGAAGTTTGGTTCACTTTGCATGGACTGCGGTAAACAGGAGGGCTGTAAGGAGACGTCACTTTTGGTTTGAGGAAACTTAAGGTAGTTTAAAGTTGAAAACATTATGGAATATCTCAGAAATGGTCAGCTGTACATAAAATACATGCCAAACTCTGTGTTTTAATGAGTTCTACATTTTTGTGTGGTAAGTCTTTGTCTCTCTTAAGGTTTAATCGCTATGCACAATTCTGCAAAGCTCATCCAAAATAAAGAGGGATTCAGAGGCTCTTCCCAGAAAATTCAAACTATACTTTTTATTTTCATGTAAGTATCTTTAATATACGATATTTTAATCAATATCGTTAGAACCATTTTTGAGAAAATAAAAAAAATTGTAACGATAGTTGTGTGTGGGGGGGGGCGAGGGAGAGTGGGGGTTCTTGAAAATCTTCTTGTCGCAGCCTTGGGAGATGCTAAACCCAAATAACATGTTTGGAATTTAACGGAATTTTCGTTTCAGAGCTATGCTAGCCACAGACACATACAAGGTGGTTCTTCTTTTTTTTTTAATGTTTTTTTTTTTTTTTTTTTTTTTTTTGCACTCAGAGCACAACACATATATTTCCCGCGAAATTTTACATGGAATTTTGGGTGGAGTACAAATCCTTCTCTAGCTATGTACGTTGTATATACATATAGCTAAAGAAAGTAAAAACCTATACCTTCTGTATTAATTTTTACTTTCTCTTGGATGTATGTGCAATCTACATAGAGGATAGAGAAGGTATTGTATTCCCCAAAATTTCATTACTGAGATTTCACCAGAAATACATGTTTTGGGATTCTCTAAATCTCAGACTCCAAAAAATGCACTTCTAGAAAATGATCCATGTGAGAGAGAGAGATAGAGAGAGATATTGAGAGAAAGAGAAAGTGTGTATGTGTGTGTGTGTGGACAGTATAACGCAAAAACGATGAATTTTAGTAGAATTCGCTATCACAACTACCATTTAGACGGAACATTTTTCGAAAACAAAATGTACATCTTGAATTTTTTGGGAATAACCTCCAAAGACCTCTTAGAGCTCTTCATTCTGGATGGTTTTTATATGGGTTTTGAATAACTAATAAACCGTAACACATAGACAAAATCTTACTGCTTAAAAATGTAAGTCTCACTAAAACACACAACTTATGCAATATACATTTTTTATGGAGTTGATCGTATCCGAGATATTCGGTGTTATTGGTTTCACATTTTTTCCACTTCTCTCAAACAGGAAGTCATCTTTGTTTTCGTCTCTCTCGTTTACTCCTAGCAAGCAAAGATAACCGAATTTAAATTGTTGTATTTAGCGATCGGTTTTTAAAGGATTAGACTATCGTTTTTCCTTGGTGCATTCCCTTATTCCCTTCTACTTGCAAGAAAGCAAGTAATAAGACCAATTCTGCTAATGTTAGTATGATGAAGATAAAAGAATAATATTTTATAAGAAACGTTTGTTTGCGGAACATCTAGAGAAAATTACCAATTAGTAAAAATTAATATCAATAAAGTATTTTAAACATCAGCTCCTCTCTCACTAAGATATATTATACAATTTAAGATAGAAACCAACCTCGCTTAAGCCGGTTTATTCTCAGATAATTTATGACAGATCTATTTATACACTCATTTACTGTAAAACTGGAATTTTTAATTTGAATATTCTTAAAAATATCTCTCGTGATTCATTTTTACTAGAACCAGAATTTACACGATACAAATTATGATTTAAATAACCATGGAAAGTAGAATTCTTATACGTAGCAAAAATATCCCGTATTGTGTATAATAACTGCTATTAATTTCAATAATATATCCTATACACTGTAAACTTTCCAAAAGTCGTCACCTTAAATCCAAATACCTACTTTTTGTCTATCAATATTCAATTATCTTGTAGTTTCTTTATCACATATTTAGTAGGTACATCAATTCATCGCATAATCAGATTTTAGTATAACTGTACGATATTAAATAGCGTAATAAGGATAACAAAATTAAAGAAAAAACTATAAACAGGAACAACGGATATGCGAAAAGATATGAATGCCAGAACAAAAGTTGAAAAGATAATGAGATATGTGATAGGATTTCACGATCAAAAATATCAATCCAACTAATTTGGAAAAAAAAAATTGTTTCCATCATTTTGTTTTATTTCAATAGAGGTAAGATATATGATACCGTACAGCCATGAACTTCGAAATAAGCATATGGCCCTTTAGAATTCTGCATAGTTAATTTGGCATAAACCAAACGAAGTGTTACTAGGTTGTTTGAATTTTCTGAATGTATACGCTTCCTTCCGAAGTTGTCTTCTTATCGCAGCTTTACGTAGAAAATTTATAAAATCGTAACTGCGCCATGTGGGCGTAATCGCCGCAAGTGTGTGAGCTGCTTGCTCTGGAAGTTATAGCTTATTGTTACACCTATGTGTGTTTGTGACACTTGCGGTGGTTTGCTTGCGACCACTTCTGGAAGTTTCTTGCTACATTATCGGCAGGTATAAAAGGAAAGTACGAGTACTGCAAAGACTTCAGTTTCAACAGGAAATACACAGCATGCAGCAGTTGAGTCAGTTTCGATGGGAAATTCCTAGCGTGCACTAGTAACCACCGCCGCAGCGAAGTTGAAAGGAAAATATAAGGAAAAATATGATGTGTTACACTCACATGACTTTCTCTAGCTGCTCTACAAACTTCCTACAAAAGATTATTCTTTTTTTTTTACACAGTGCTAATCGAGATAAACTTCAGCAGAATGTTCCGTTTACTTAGTTCCTTACAAGTAGTAGGGAACTAAAGGAATGCAATATGCTAAAGTGATAGTTAAATCAAAATCTACTCGGGCTTCTAGCCAGGTAAAAACTTGGCTTGAAGTTTTTACCTGGCTAGAAGCCCGAGAAGATTTTGAATTAACACGTCGCCAGGAAAGCTTCAGTTCTTATTTTGATAGTTAAATGTTTTCAAAAGCTGTCGTTATACGATTGTCTTTGAAAATCGCTTCTTTGCATGGTCAGGAGCAGAACAAAAGAACTTCGAGTCTGAGAAAATACATAAGTACTTCATAATTAAAACCAATGACAAGGAATATCTCCTAAACCTTCACAATAAAAACGTAAAGGCCATAAATTTGTGATTTGACGAGATCTACATTTTTTGTGTAGTAAGCTTTTGCGTATCTCTTACGGTTTAGCAGCTAAGCAAAATTCGGCAAACTTCATCCAGAATAAAGAAGTACAGATGCTATTCCCAGAAAATTCAAGATATACATTTTATTTGGGATATAAATAGTTTTAATATACGGGATTTTAATCAAAATCGTTAGAGCCATTTTTAGGAAAATCAAAATTTTCAAAAATATTTCCATGTAAACTGGGTACTTTGTGATGGAGGGATTTTCTTGAAAGTCTTCGTGTCACATCGTTGGAATATACTACTAAACCTAAATACCAAGTTTGGAACGGTTTTTTGTTTTGTGTTTGAGGTATGCTGTCCCCAAATCCACAGGAACCTTTTTCTAAAAATGCTTTTTCGGACTCGGAACCAAAACATATTTCCGATGAAATCTTGACACCCAATTTTTGGGTGGAATACAATACCTTCTCTATCCACTATATACATTGTACATATGAAGCTAGAGAAATTAAAAATTGAAAGACTATTTGTGAACAGTTTTATTTTATAATCAGTGAAAGAAATAAAGGGCAGTATGTTGGAGAATTAAAGACGATTGCAAATGGTTTTAGTTAAAATATTTTACCGTGTGAAGCATGAAGCCTTTTTCATTGTAAACCACTTGGTGTAATTGGTAAACCATAAGAGTCGGACACAAATGTTGTTGCACATAAAACGCAGATCTCGTTAAATAAGCAGTTTATGTCAAATATGTACATTTTTTTATTGCCTTAAGCACTTCCGATATTAAATTTGATATTAGTCTAAGTTTTCAATACAGTTTTATTTTTCTTAGCAAGTATGTTCAATGCACATATTACATACCTACAACGTCTTCCACCAAAATATTCGATACAGATATTTCACTTTAAAAACCTGTTTTGAGGCCCTTTGAATCCAAACAAGCACCAAGGCTCCCAACCACGGTTACATGGAATATTTTTAAAAAAATATTGAATTGAATGCAATGAATTTGATTAAAATACTACGTTTAAGTTATTTTCATGACAAACGATATATACATATATTCAATTTTATGTGATTAGCATCTGAAGATGTCTTCATTCCTGATGTCTTATAAAGCGAAAGAGATAAACGCTTACTGTGTAAAATGTGATCTCGTTAAAATACGTAATTTAAGTCATATATATATATAATTGTAGAGCTTACAGTTTCCAAAATATTCCTTTTATTTGTTCCATTTTTACTTTCTCTATGCGCACTACGACATAGTGTATAGAGAAGGTATTGCACTCCACCCAAAAATGAGATACCGAGATTTCACCGGAAATATATGTTTTAGGGTCCCCTGTATCCAAAAAAAAAAAAAAAAAGCATTTTCAAAAAAAGGTCCTTGTGTGTGTGTCCGCGTGCCTTTGAACACGATAACTCAAAAATAAAAAGTCGGTAAAAAACCAAACTTAGTATTTAAGTTTAGTATCTTCCAGTGGTACGACACAACGATTTTGAGAAAAATTTCTCCACTCCCAACTATCCTTTACATGGAACTTTTTTCGAAAATTTTGTTTTTCTCAAAAATGACTATCAATTTTGATTAAAATATCATACATTAAGGATATTTACCTGAATATATATCTTGAATTTTTTGGGCAGAGCATCCGAAGACTACTTTATTCTGGATGGATTTTACGGAATTTTGCGTAACTGCTAAATCGTAAGAGGTGGACAAAAACTTACAACACAAAAAATGAAGAGCATGTTAAAACACAAAATTTATGTTATATACATTTTTTTTAATGGAGTTGATTGTTTTTTTCCGTTTTTTTAAATATTCCTTGATTTTGGTTTCAGCTTTGAAAAACATACTTTTCTAATACAGGAATTTGTCAACTCCTGTCCACAAAAACAAAGCAACTTCAATCACATAGCAACCAGCTTTTGACTATCGCTTTAAGCCATGGTACTCCGTTATTTCGCTTCTACTTACAAGGAAGCAAGTAATAAGATCATTTCTGCTAATTTTTAACAATAATTTGTTATAGCGATGCAGAGAAAGTCTTGATAATAGAACACATCTAATATTTATGTTACTTAAGGGTGTGTATGACATTTCAAGAAAAATAACAGAAAATCGACTATTTTATTTTAATTCCATATCATAATTTAAACATTCCTGAATACAAAAAAGGTATAATTGACCAACAGGCACCACATTAAATGTTCTTTTGCTAAAGTAAATGGCATGTGGACTTTAAACTCTCTCAACGTTTTTCCCAATTTTGCATTAACCCACATACTTAATGTTTTTGTTTCTCCGAACACAAATTTGTTGGTTTTGCCAAGAAATTTGCATGTAGAATCATCTCATGGAGGTGCAGGTTTGCCGAGAAAAATTTTAAACTTACAACGTGAGACAAAATAGTATCTGTATACACTTATTTTTTTTTATTCATATGCTCAGAAAGGTATAATGAATTAGTATTGCCCTAGGTTTTAGTGTCACATTTATTTACGCATATATATTCAGTTTTCAAATAGAAATTTTATTTTTGTAATAAAAAAGCATATTCAAATGTTTGAACATTTTTGGGGCCTAAACAAAAGGAGACACATAGAGATGTATTTTGAATCTAGAGTTAAGATATGAAATTTGCACTACAACATATTTCTTTGTATTACACCTGTGGTATAAATTTAAAAAAATGGTATTATTAACTTGGAATTTC
Organism: Hymenopus coronatus; assembly: GCA_030762935.1. NCBI lineage: Eukaryota > Metazoa > Arthropoda > Insecta > Mantodea > Hymenopodidae > Hymenopus > Hymenopus coronatus. The sequence continues at coordinate 52,839,090 of CM060892.1, read as the reverse complement.
AAAAGTTACAACTTTTCTCAAGTTGGAGGCCATCTTTCGTTTCATATATCTTTTGTTTTACTCCTAGCCTCGCAAAGAGAATGAAATTTCAATTGTTTCACATAGCGACAGCTTTTAAATAACTTGACAATCGCATTAGCCCACTGTATCCCCTTATTTACAGTCAGTTTACAAAAAAGCAAGTAGGTATTAAGACAATTTCTGGTAATAAGTATATAAGCGAACTATATGTTGTAAGAATAATTTACAGTACAGAGAAAGTCACATGACTGGAACACATCAGATTTTTTCTCGTGATAATGTAAACACTTTTAAAAATCTGACTATGAGTTTAGTTTACTGTGTTATTTGTGCACTTAAAACAAATGTTTTAAACCTGTCTAATATAAGGTATTCTTGATTAAAAATAATTAAACACTATGGAATACGCCTGCTCAAGAAAGAAGAAGAGAAAGAAGTTTCAATTGATTGAAAAGGATATTAAGAACTTTAATATTAGGAGCACCATATATTCCTTTTCCTCGATTAACTTAATATAATTACATTCTCATGACTTCCTCTAGCCTCTATAGTTCAATGGTGGTTGTACAATCTATTCCTAAGAAAGTTTATGTTTTTATCTATTTAACTTTGAGCAAATATTTGCAAAAATAACTACATTACACACTTCACATTAGATACAAAGAAAATTGTGCTTTTATTTATTCATGCTATCGATAAAAAATTAATAGAAATAATATTATTACTTGCTTTATTGTAAATAGAAGCGAAATAAGGCAGTACCAGAAGTTAAACTGATAGTCAAAAGCTGGTTGCTATGTGACTCAGGTTTCTTTGTTTGTATGGACATGAGTTGACAAATTCCTGTATGAGAAAAGTAAGTATTTTAAATCTGAAACCAATAACAAGGAATATCTCAAAAAACGATCAAACCCACTAAAAAAAATGTATATAATATAAATTGTATATTTCAATGTGCTCTATAAAACGTTTGTGTAGTATGCTTTTGTCCATATTTTACGGTTTAGCAAAATTCCGTGAAATTCATCCAGAGTAAGGCAGTCTTCAGAGGCTATTCCCAGAAAATTTAAGATATATATTTTATTTGTGAAGTAAATATCTTTAATATACGATTTTTTAATCATAATCGTTAGAGCCAAAGTTTCATGTAAAGGGTAGTTTGAAGTTGGGGGATTTTTTTTTTTTTCAAAATCTTTGTGTCACATTCTTGGAAGATAATAAATTTAAAAACCAAGTTTTGCATGTTACCGTCTTTCTTTTTTGAGTTATCATGTTCACAGGCACTCAGACACACACACGGACCTTTTTCTGAAAATTCTTTTATTCTGGATACAGGAGATCCTAAAACATATATTTCCGGTGAAGTCTCGGTATCAAATTTTTGGGTGGAGTGCAATACTTTCTCTATACACTATGTACTATGTAGAGAAAGTAAAAATAGTGAATGTTAAAAGTTCAACGACCGGACGTGTTTGTATTGGCATTAAAATTATATACTGGTTCCACGAATCGCGATAAACAACTGAACATCGAAAGGACTTTAAAAGACCGACAACATACTGAACGACAGGAGCCATTAATAATGCATATCTCGGAAATGGCTTATGGAACAAAAAGAGTACTTTTCAATTGTATGTTTTGAAGAGATCCACAGTTTTTGCGTAGTACGTGTTGGTCTCTCACTTAACATTTAGATACCAGTTATACAAGATTATACAAAATTCCTTCCGAATGAAGAGAAATATTCCCAGAAAGTCAAAATACACATTTTATTTGGCATAAAATATCTTCAATATATGGTATAATAATCGAAATCGTTACAGCCATTTTGAGAAAATATAAAAATTCGATAAATGGTCCTTGTAAAGAGAAGTTTATATTAGGATAATTTGGTGATAATCTTTGTGCCCATCTATGGAAGATACTGATATCAGAAACCAAACTTGGTATTTAACTGACTTTTCGTTTTTGATTTATGCTGTTGAGATAGACAAATACATGTACAGAGAGAGAAACACTTATGACCTTTTTCTAAATATCTTATGTTTCACACTCACCTGACTTTCTCTACCTATTATGCAGCAAACTATTTTTATAAAGGTTTATTCTTCTATTTACTTCATGATAAGCCAAACAAACATCAACCGAAATGCTCTCGTTACTTATTTGATTGTATGCAGAAGGGGAATAAGAAACTACGTTAGTCTAACCGATGACCAAATTTTTGTGTACTGGTCACTGTGGGAGGGCAATAAAATTGATTTTCTTTGCATGACCAAATGTAAGTCTCAAAAAAAAAACTAAACAACAAACTTCACAATTGAGAAAAGTATAAATATAGGAAGATGTAAATCAGTAACTCAAACCATAAAACCCACTAAAAAAGTCTGATGTATTACATTCACATGACTTCCTCTACATATCTGCAACAAATTATTGTTAAAAAGATTATGCTTCTATTTACTTCATTCGAATCGAGAAAAAATTAGTAGAATAGTCTTATTACTTGCTTACTTGTAAGTATAAGCGAAATAAGGGAGTACTATGGGTTAAAGCGATAGTCAAAAGCTGGTTGCTATGTGATTGAAGTTCCTTTGTTTGCAGTTAAATTCTTGTATGAGAAGAGTTTAACATTTTTAAAGCCGAAACCAATAACAAATATCAATCAACTCCACGAAAAATATATATGACATAAATTTTGCGTTATAATGAGATCTACTTTTCTAAGTTGTAAGCTTTTATCTATCTCTTACGCTTTACCATTTATGCAAAATTCAGTAAAATTCGTCCAGAGTAAATATTTCTTCAGAGGCTGTTCCCAGAAAATTCAAGACATATGTTTTATTTGTCAAGTAAATATCTTTAATTTACGATATTTTAATCAACATCGTTAGAGCCATTTTTGAGAAAATCAAAATTTTGGGAATTTTTTCCATGTAAAGTTTAGTTGGGGGTGGGAGATTTTCTTGAAAATCATCGTGTCGCATCCTTGGAAGATAATGGACTTAAATACCAAGTTTAGTATTAAACTTTTCGTTTTTGAGCTATGCTACCCCCTCTCCCACACACACAGACGACACATACACGTGGATATTTTTCTAAAACTGTTTTTTTTTAATTCAAGGGGTCTCAAAACATATTTCCGGTGAAATCTTGGTTTAAAATTTTTGGGTACAATACAATACCTTCTCTATATATTATGTACATAGTACGAGTAGAGAAAGTGAAAATACCTGACATAACTCTACTTGTTTTTATAGCAAGATTTTGTCTGTATGTTATAATTTACCATTTATGCAAAAGTCATCCAGAATGAAACGAACTTCAGATGCTGTTCTCATAAAATTCAAAAATGATTTCATTTGTCATGAAAATATCTTAAACATATGGTGGTTTAATCAAAAGCGCTAGTTATTTTTAAGAAGAAAAAATTGTGTAAAGAGTAGTTTGGTTTAGGGGATTTTCATGAAAGTCTTCTTTTCGCATCCTTAGAAGATGCTGAACTTAAAATATCAAATTTGGTATTTCACCGACTTTTATTTTGCTGTTCATAAACACTCTCATACATACGAGCCTTTTCTCTTTTTGGATCCATTTTTCCAGTGAAATCTCCATATCGATTTTCATTCAAAATTATTAATATACTTTAGAATAAATAATTCAATTTTATATCTATTATGGTAATATAAATATTGAATATTGAATGATTATTGGAAATAAATAAGCTATTTTATTAAAGGTGAGGCATTATCAAAGATTTCGAAGGCAAGAAATTCTTATCATTAATTCCCAAAATTCCTATGTTATTTTAAAATAGATTTATATTATGTATACGTATTTATTTATTCCTCATTTTATGTGGAAAGCACACTGCCCCTACTTATGTACACAGTAGAGAAAGTAATAAAATAAGAAATTAGACATGTTTTCAAGAAAAGTGAGCAAAAATTAAGGTGAATTCCCATCAAATGTTTTATTTTACGTCAAAAATGTTATTACAAGATAAGCAGAAACATAAAATGACTGGTTGGTTACAGAATGATTTCCACTTCCAACTTTTCATGGGAATTGGTGTACGGTTATATTTCCAAACTCTACGATGTCCATTCCCTTGATAGAATTTAGAATATTTTATTTGCTTATATTCACTACACTTACTGCCCCCGAGCCGTAAGGCACCGGAAGCATAGCAGAACGGTCAGGGTTCGATCGCCTGTAGCAGAGGGATTTTTGTGCGCTTTGTGTTCGCTGAACTGAATCCAAACTATCCAGTTGGCTACCTGGGGAATTACCTGGAGAGGTTCTGCTGATCACACAACCTCCAATACTCCTGGCAAATCACTATCGAAATCCTCTACACTTTCATCAACTTTATGAAAATATCTCATTATGTTGTTAACGTGCATTTCGAGCTTGGAAATTATATTTTACAATGTTTTCCAAATTCGTGAGTTTATAACGGGGGAGATTTCTTCAAACAATGTATTTTATAACCACAAGCGTCGCTTTTTATAGCTAATTTAAGATACCAATGTGATCAAGATGGCGTGCCACAAACAAAACTCCTCTTATATGTTCCATTCACATGACTTTCTCTAATCTCTGTAACAAAATGTTTTTAAAAAGCTTACGCTTCTATTTACTTCATCCTAATCGAGAAAAAAAAAATAGTAAAAGTAAGCAGAAGCGAAATAAGGTAGTACCATAGGTTAAAGTGATATTCAAAAGCTGGTTGCTATGTGACTGAAGTTCCTTTGTTTGTATGGACAGGAGTTGACAAATTCCTGTATGAGAAGAGTATACGTTTTTCAAAGCTGAAACTATAAAAAAGGAATATCTTAAAAACGATCAACACAACGAAAAAAAGATACAACACATAAATCGTGTGTTTTAATGTGCTCTACATTTTCTGTGTGGTAAGCTTTTGTCCATCTCTTACGGTTTAGCAGCTATGCAAAATTCCATAAAATTCAACCAGAATAAAGTAGTCTTCTAAGGCTATTCCCAGAAAATTCAAGATATGTATTTTATTTGTCGTGTGAATATCTTTAATATATGACATTTTAATCAAAATCGTTAGAGCCATTTTTGAGAAAGTCAAAATTTTCGTAGTTGGGGTTGGAGGATTTTCTTAAAAATCTTCCTGTAGCATCCTTGGAAGATACCAAACCTAAATATCAAGTTTGGTTTTTTACAGCTTTTTCGTTTTTGAGCTATGGTGCACAGACATACACACACGGACATCTTTCTCAACTTTTTTTTTGATTCCGGGGGTCTCAAAACATGTATTTCCAGTAAAACATCAGTATTGAATTATTGTGTGCATCACAATACCTTCTCTATACACCTATTTACATAGTACGTGTAGAGAAAGTAAAAACTACAGAGATATTCTTGCTTTATATAGGACTGAGATTGTTTACTTTCTCTACATGTTTCTATGTACAAAGTGTATAGAAAAGATATTGTATTCTACTAAAAATGTTGATACCACAATTTCACCGGAAATATATGTTCCGAGTCTCCCCGAGTTCAAAAAACAGCATTTTTTTAAGAAGGTCCGTGTGTGTGTGCGTGCATGTGTGTGTGTCCTTGGACAGCATTGCTTAAAAATGAAAATACTTGGTATTTAAGTTTGGTATCTTTCAAGGATGCGACACAAAGTTTTTCAAGAAAGCCTTCCTCCCCAAACTACTCTTCACATGGATTTTTTTTTAAATTCCTGTTTTTCTCAAAATTCGCTCTATTTTGTTTAAAATACTACATATTAAGTCCATTTCCATCTCAAATGCAACTGAGAACAGCTTCTGAAGACCTGTTTATTCTGGGTTAACTTTGCTGAATTTTGAATTACTGGCCAACAGTAGAAACAAAAATGTAGGTCTCGTTAAAATACACAATTTATATCGAATCCTCAGAAGGTACCAAACTTAAATACCAAGCTTGTGTTCACAGACGTATGGACAGACCACCTTTACCTATGTACCAAGCACATAAAGTAAGCAGATATTTTCAGAAAAAGCTATGCGCGCATGAGTATGTGTGTGTTGATATTTAAGTTTTGAATCTCGCAAGAGTACGGTACAAAGATTTTAAGAAAATCTTACATTAAAATATCCTTTAGATGAAATTCTTTTTTAAAGTTTTGTTTTCTAAAAAACTCTTAAGGATTTTAGTTAAAATACATGTTTAAAATATTTGAAACTCAACTAAAATGTATACCATGAATTTTATGTTAATAGCCTCAGAAGTCTTCTTCATTCTGGATGACTTGAACTGGTATAAAAAGAGATAGGCAAAGCTTACTATACAAAAATGAGCTCGTTAAAATACAGAATTTATGTCATACACTTTTGGAGCTATTTTCGAGATATTCCTTGTAATTAGTTTCAACTTTAAAATATTTATATTTTTATGAAATTGGAACTTTAGTTTTTTTTCTGGTCATGCAAACATAGCCCGTATTTCAATTCGCAACAACCAGCTTTTAAACGATTTTATTGAAGCTTTAGCCTAGTGTGTTACCTTATTTCCTATCTACTCAGAGGGAACTAAATAGAAAACAAACACAATATTTCTACTAATGTGTATCTAGATTAGCGTGAAGTACGCAGAAGAAAAATCATTAAGAAAGTTTGCAGTACAAATAAAGAAAGACATGTGTGAATTGTACTCCTCAGATTTTTATTGATAATTTAAGAGACTAATGTGACTAGGATGATACTGCCTTGAATAGGTAGAGTCAAGTGAGAAAAATTCAATTCAAACTCTCAGTTGCACGAAAACTCCATTTTTTCTAGTAATTTTAATTGATCTTAATGTGCAGATTTACTTTTGTTTATTCAAAACACACAGATGTAGACAAATTATAATTATTACAGTAAAATGGTAATTTAGGTAATTATTGAAAATATGTTAAAGTAACGCTTATTCTTCTTCTGGCAAGAGCTCTTATAATTTAGCTAGAGCCTTCTTAATGCTCTTCTCTAGTTCCTGCCTCTCTCCTCCACCTTTTAATCCCCATGTTATGTAAACCCTTCTCCACACAATCCTGCAACTTAATCTTCATCTTTCCTTATCTCTTATCCCTTTGGGTTTACCTTCAAAGATCGTGTTCACAAACTGACTACTATCCATCCTAGTCACATTACCACCCATTCAATTTTTTTATCTCTAACAAGGGAATATATTAAGTTATATACTGTTCCAATTTTAAGAGAGATTACATTTTTAAAAAAATTATTATAATGAGGTTTAAATAAAATTATTTTATGAATGTGAATTTAAAAGTTTAGTTAAGTAAATCTTTAAAATAAATTGAATTGTTTTTTCACAAAAGCCATGTGTAGGACAGGAGTTTCATAGGTAAGAGTCAGACTGAAAAATGCGGTGTATAGCTGGGATTTGAACCACGGATCTAGGCTGTTGCTCTAACCCTTATCTACCGTGGCAACATGCCGGTACAGCAATAAATTTTCCAACTGACTCGCATATTTCCCGGTATATTATTTTGAGATGATATACCCCAATAGCACTTACAGTATCGTAAGTCCTTTTAAGTCCCGGGATTCATAGTTTAGCCAACTATTAGGTCAATGAGTGTTAATTTAACTATTTTTTCACACAAGCCTTGTGAGGGAGACAGTCAGTTTACGGGAAAAATGCGAGCCAGATGAGAAATTTAATTTCATGCCGGCACGTTGCCATAAATAACTCACCGGTTAGAGCAACCGGTTAGAGACTAGGAGATCCATGGTACCAGTCCCGGCTGTAGCATTGAATTTTTCAACCTGACTCTACCTATCCAACTCCTGTCTTACATATGTCTTCTGTGAAGAAAAAAATTAGGACGTCAAAACGATATTATAGCCTTATCAGTCAGAAATTTGTATTTTTGTTTTTTTACTTTCTCTACTATATATAGTAATCACGGAAAATATATGTTTTAAGGTGTCCTTGAATAGAGAAGAAGTATTTTCAGAAAATGGGGCGTATGTGTTATATATGTGAGCATGAGTGTATGTTTGTGCGTGCTTGTGATCCGCAAAATTAAAAAACCTAGAGACCGTTTCCAACTTGATGTTTAATATCTGTGTCTACCAAAGATACGACACAAGATTTTCAAGACACCTTTATTCTGATGAATTTTGCATAACTGGTAAACCAGAAGAGATAAAACATGTAGAACTCGTTAGCATACACGATTTATAGTGTATCATTTTTTCCTGGAGTTAATCGTTTTAAGACATTCCTTGTTATTGGTTTCAGTTTTAAACTATTTAATACTTTTCTCATACGGGAACTTACCAACATTGACCACGTAAAGAATCGGATTTCTATATCAAAGCATTTGACGGTCGGTTTCGCCTAGTTTATTCCCTTATTTCCCTTCTACATATAAGAAACTAAGTAATAAGACCTGCTAATTTTTATCTAAATTAGCATGAAGTAGATAGAAGAATAAGGTTGTTAACAGTATTTTATTATAGAAAGTTAGAGAAAGTCACGTGAATGGAGCACATCAGGTTTCTTTTATTATATACGTTGCAGAAATATGCTGTCGGCATTCATTTATATTTTCATCCTGTTATATGCAAAAAATGTATTTATCATTACGTAAAGCATACTTAATGTTATGATTTTGTGCCTGAACGTTGCATCTAGCATGAGTATTAGTAGACAGCTGTTATATTTCATCAGTAATACTTGTCTAATACAGTCATCATCCTTGAATAAGCATTATGCAATCTGGGATTAAAATGTAATTTGAAATGAGCTCTAAGTAGACAATACAAGTTGCTCAACATTTTATGTTCTTTATATCACAAATATTATTTTAATTTTCAAAATTCCCTAAGAAAAATTTCTTCATTACGAAGTTTGGTATCTAGAGGAAACAAAACAGACTTCACTTGATAAAATTTGAACATCACACACACACACACACACACACACACACACACACAAGGATCTTTTTTAAAAGTGCTTATTTTGGAGATTAAGGGGGTTTCAAAACATATTTCCTGCGAAACGTCGGTATCAAGAAAGTGAACACCTAAAAATATGTAGTGTTCCATTCACATGACTTTGTCTTTATATCTGTAATAAATTATTTTTGTTACAAAGTTTATTACTTCACGTTAATTGAGATTAACATTAACCGAAATGGTGTTATTGCTTGTTTCCTTGCAATTAGAATGGAAATAAGGGAATGTACTAGGCTAACAGAATGCTCAAATCTTTTAAAAGCTGGTTGCCATTTGGATGAAATCGTTTCTTACATCGCTAGCAGTTGATAAATTACGTGTGTGGAACGTTTAAGTATTTTAAAACTGAAGCCAATAAGAAGAAATATCTCAAAATTGCTCAAGTCTACGAATAAGATGTATGTGCATAAATGATGTGCTTTAAATAAATCTACATTTTTTGTGTAGTGCGTGTTTTTCTATCTCTTAGGTTTACCAGTTATGCAAAATTCTGCAGAATTCATCCAGAATAAAGTGTCTTCAGAGGCTATTCCCATAAAATTAATGATATAAATTTGATTTGTGGTGTAATATCTCTAATATACAGTATTTTAATTAAAATTGTTACTCATTTTTGAGAAATTCAAAGTTTTAAATTTTTTCCATGTAAGTGTAGTTTGGGGCGGAGGGATTTTTCTCAAAATCTTCGTGTCTTCTTAAACTTAAATGCCAAGTTTGGTATTTTACCGACTTTTCGTTTTGATTTACCGAGTTTACAGGCACGAACATTTTTCTAAAATTTTTTTTTTTATAAAGGGGACCTAAAATGTGAACTTTTGATATCAATTACGAAGTGTAATAAGTTAACTACCTACTTACCATGTACAATGCAGAGAAAGTAAAATGAGTAATTCTGCAGAAGACAAATTAATTTAATATAAATTGTATACTCTGTCTGTATATATAACTATTTCTACTATAAGTCCTTGCGTGCGTCCTATAATATTAACAAATATCTGATATGTTATATTTATGTGAATTTCTCTACTCTGTAACGTTTATTAGGTATATTAGGTATATACAAATGATTCTTACCATTTTACTATTCCATCTACTTTTTTTTAAAACCTTTGCATAAATAATGCAGCAGACATTTCGAGAGGTTAGATACAAATATAGCAATAGTCAAATGTGTAACAACTGATGCTATTAGCTGTCTTTAAAATGCAACTTTCCATGAAGTCGCGAGAAACAACTGAAGATCGAAAGGACTTTGGAAGAACTATTGAAAAATGTGAAACATAATAACCGATATCTCTGAATGATTCACGTCAATACAAAAATTTCTTTAAATAAATTAATAATTTAAATCAGATGAACATTATGTTTTCGTTTATAGTTTAGCATTTTACAATTATACTGCAAAAGAAATAGTGGCTGCTAAAAAGAAAGTAAAAACATAAAAAACCAAAATGTGGAATGAAGAATTACGAGAATTAATTAAAAATAAAACTGAATCATATTTAAAATATAATAATAATAATAATAATAATAATAATAATAATAATAATACAATTGAGAACAAAATAAAGTACAATAAAACAGCAGCTGAAGCTAAAGATTCACACGAAGGTTAAACCAAAGACATTGCGAGCAAAATATAGTAGACAGAATTGATTTAGTCAACAAGATAATGTATTGAAATAAATAAAATCTAAATTCCGAAGAAATAATAAACAAACAAACAAAAATTGCAGCTAGCATCTGATGAACATTAGATAAGAGTTCAGGGGTTTAGGAGTAATAAGGAAACTGAAATAAACAACATCGACGAATTTTGACATAGATAGATGGTATTGAGGTAAATGAACTAAAAGAAGGCATAGAAAAAGATAAAACATTTAAAGCTCACCAAATAGAAAGTGTAAATTCTGCTTGCACTGATGAATTTTCATAAACTCTAGTTAAACTTCTACAGTTTGCGATGACGAAAGCAATATCGAAAGAATGGAAAATAGGGAAAGTGTTAACGATATTTAAAAAATATTATGTGTTCCATTCAAATGGCTTTCTCTGCAGCTCTGCAATAAATTATTGTAAAAACCTTTATGATTTATTTACTTCATGGCAATAAAGAGAAAAAATTAGCAGAAATCGTCTTATAATTTACTTCCATGCAAATGGATCGGAAATAAGGGAATACCATAGGTTAAAGTGATAGTTAAAAGCTAGTTGCTATGTGACTGAAGCTCCTTTTTATGTATGCATAGAAGATGACAAATTCAAGTATGAAAAAAGTATAAATATTTTATAGCTGAAACCAATAAAAACCACGAAAAAAGTGTATAACATAAGATGTGTGTTTTAACGAGCTCTATACTTTCTATTTAGTAAGCTATTGTCTATATCTTACGGTTTGGCAGTCACCAAATTCCGCAAAAGGAGAAGGTTTGGATGATAATTTGAGGGTCAAGATTCGGTTTTTTAAATGGGAACCGATTTTTTACTTTTTTTCCTATTCCTCATCAAAAAAACAAAAAAAAAAAACTGATGTGTACCATTCACATGACTTTCTCTACATCTCTGCAAAAAATTATTTTAAAAAGCTTATGCTTCTATTTACTTCATGCTAATTGAGAAAAATTAGTATAAATTGTCTTATTACTTTCTTCCTTATAAATAGAAGCCAAATAAGGGAGTACTATAGGTTAAAGTGGTGGTTAAAAGCTTGTTGCTATGTGAATGAAGTTCCTTTGTTTGTATGGACATCAGTTGACACATTCTTATTTGAGAAAAGTATAAGTTCTTTAAGCTGAAACCGAAAACTAGGAATATCTCAAAAGCGATCAACTCCATGAAAGAATTGTATATGACATAAATTGTGTGATATACATTTTTGGTGTAGTAAGTTTTCTTCTATCTCCTACGGCTTTAAAGTTTCGCAAAATGCAATAAAATCATCTAGAATAAAGAGGTATTTTGAGTTTATTCCCAGAAAATTCAAGATATACATTTTATTTGGCAAGTAAATATCTTAAATATAAGAGAGTTTAATCAAAATTGTTAGAACCATTTTTAAGAAAAACAAAATGTTTGAAAATTTTCCCATTTAAAGGATAGTTATGAGTGGGGGAATTTTTTTTAAAATCTTCTAAATACAAAATTTGGTATTTAACCGTCTTTTCGTTTTTCAGCTATGCTATCCACAGACACACACCCACACATACAGGAACATACACGGACTGTATCTGAAAATGCATTTTTTGGATTCAGGGGATCTTTAAACATGCATTTTCGGTGAAGTCTTGACATCGAATTTTTTGGTGGAATACAATACTTCTCTATCTGTATGTTTATTGTACATACGGGGCTAGAGAAAGTAAAATTACACTAGTGCCTAAGAAATAGATTATAATCAACGAAGCCATGTTAGAGACAAAAGTTATTGAAAATTCGGCTTCCTTTAACTGAAGCGTGCTGTATAAAAAGCCTATCGTGATGCAAAATATTGACATAGCAAATATAGGAATAAATGATTTCTATAGATTACATATAGTATAGAATTATGCGATATAAAGCTGTTATCATACAAATGAATTTTAAAATGAGAAGTGATAGTTTAATCACGTAAGAGTAATAGATCAGAATGCAGGCATCACCCTTTGTGGTTTAGCTGTTATCGTACTAACTTCGTGTACCCAAATTTGCGGGTTCAAATCCGATGGAGGACGATGGATTTTTCGGGCGTAAAAATTCCTAGCATGGCTTCCTTCAGAGGGGAAGTAAATCTGTTGGTCCCATGTCGTAGATCTACAGCACCTAAAAAATCTCAAGCTGATAAGACCTCCAGCAATATTAAGTGGTCTCTCACATCCAGCATAGATATAACGCTGAGCACCACAGTAGTTAAAGAACGTCCATAAATAAAATTCCAGCCAAAGGACAAGGCGGAATAAGTCAGCACGATACTTTATCTAGTAATTTTCAGCTTAAGGTTATGTATCTGAAACTTGGAAGACCCAAGTAAACATTAGCAAAATTTGGAAGAAATATTAAATGAATATGACTTGTTTGATGGACAAAATAAGTAACTTAAGAGCACAGAAATCCCTAATACCAACATCCATTAAAATTTCCCCGCATACTGCTGTCAATGTCATTTTGCCAATTCCAGAGAAAAAAGTGTAATCTTAGGAAAAGAAAACACCTATAATTTCCACTCACTTCCAATGCAAACCTGGAAAAGGTCCACAATAAAAGTCTTATTCAACAGGGAACAAAAACTAAATAAACAAACGCAGCAAGAACAACAAACAACAATATAAGTCTATGAGTAATGATGATAGAAGTATTAAAAGCATCAAATTGCCACCAGATTGTTGATTTGTTTCTGGAATTACTTCAGTGCAAATTTAGTAGGGGAAGTGCCTGGGTTTATTGCTGACACTTTAATGTTTGTTAGTGTTAGGAAAAAATACCACGGTTAAAATTATTTCTTTCCTGAATATCTTTCGGGCTATAATAAAATGTTTTCCCAATTATTGAAGTTGTAACATCTTATCCTGCATATAGTAGCCGATGCAGAAGATTGACTCTGAAAACATTTAGAGACAATGCTGAAATTGTTGATGACATCCAAGTTATATAACATGTTAATCTCCATAGTAAAAACTAAAACGATGGTTTTACATATAGGAATTTCTTAAGATGCAAGTCAGAAATGGAATAAAAATTCATCGAGCAAGTGGTGGAGTTTCAATACTTGGGAGCGGATATATCATATGATCATCAAACGTATAAAGGAGCTAGAGAGCAGGCCATAAAAGGAGTTCCCATATCAAGATACTTAAGTGATGTAACCTTCAAAAATAAATATCTTAGTATAGAAGGGAAACTCAAAATATACGAGACAATGTTAAGGTCGATCCTGAAATATGGAGCTAAAACCGAAAGCTGGCATGAAGAAAATAAAGTAGTTAGATCAAGGAGTGGAAATGAATGTTTTAAGATTGAAGTGTGAATAAATATTAGAAGTGATTGGATAAGAAATGTGAAATAACTGAAATTAATAATTTTGTGAAAATAAGAACAAATGGAAAGGAATAATTATATTTTAAGAACGATAGATGAAAGAGTCGTAAAGCAACCGTATGCGAGATTTGTGGTGGACAAACTGGCGTAGTGGCGCATTCCACCGGTGTTCCATATTCATTTTATATCTCACCAGTGCCATCGCTTACGGTGCCACAACTAGAAAAAGCATGCGGTAAACACTAGCGAACAAAAGAAGGCCGCAGAAAAGATGTTCCGGGCACCTTATAAGATTTACACAAAGATTAGAAGCTGCAGATGGTAAATAACTATACTGAGAGTACTCACTTTGTGGTTGGTGACGAACTGCCTCACGCCTCAGGCAGTCGAGCTGATGCTCTCTCGTCTGTCTGCTGCTAAAATCAGTGGTTAGCTATTTTATCTTTAACGCAAAAAATATTCTTTAAACGAGATCGTAAAGATGGTTAATCTGAATTATTATTTAACAGATTATTATTCGGCTATTACTGGATTGCTCGGGCTATTTAGTAATTAGTAGTATATTTACTTGTGTTTCTGGAGTACTTCCACAGAATTATAACATCAGAGAGTGAGTATACGATCTATGGTTTAGTTCATGTCGATAGGTCGTGGAGCTCTTACTGTGAATAAGTAAAACTGCAACAATTAAGATCTTTACTTCATTCATAATAAAATGTTTGGATAATTGCTGGTAAAAGCTGAGGCAGGACTAATGAAAGCAAGATGTAAATAATTAATAAGCAAGATATTGTAAATAAATAGTGTAATATGCAAATGAGGTTATATTAGCGGGTGTTAGCATAAGCTTATTAATAAGCGAGTTTTGTGGACAATAGCCAGGGAGCTAGGGTGAAACGCATAAATAAATCCCCTTGAGCTAAAATGACAACAGACAGTCTTGGAGAAGGCGGTGACAGTGATTATGAAAGTTACTGGAAATTTATTGAAAATTAGCAGCCTAAGTGAAATACGACGATGAAAAAGACGCTACTGGGAGCGAATAAAGAAGTCAACCAAAGCGTAGAACAATGGTGTTCGACACACACACACACACACACACACACACACACATACATACATACGCACACATACACGCACAGACCTGTTTCTAAGAATTTTTTTTTTTTTGGCATTCATGGGGTCTATAGACATTTATTTCCGGTGAATTCCCGTATCGAACTTCTGGGTGCCATACAACAACTTTTAAACACACTATCAACATTCTACATAAACTATTCTGAAACGAGTGTTAATATTTCATTCTCTTCATTGAAAAACATACGTTAAAAAGTAAATATTATAGAAAGATGAATAAATTTAACTTAATGACTGCAAATTAAAACCAACAATAACAATAGTCAATACCAAACTGGATAATCATACGCTGTAAGTGTATGGTAATTGCCTATGGATCCAATCTTGTACTAATGTAAAACTACACTTTCAAAAAATTCAAGCAGCAGAAATGAGGTTTTGGAGATCTACATAAAATATTGGGCTAAAGACCAACATCCGCAAAAAATTAAAATTAAGACGAATTGGATAGAATTAAAAACAACACATAAAGAATATTGGAAGTCGCATATGAAAGAAATAAAAAAGAAATAGAATGTCCACGTAAGTTTTAAATTATAACCCTCAAGAGAAGAACAAAACACAAACACATAGGAACCGATGGAATCAAAATTTTGGAATTCAAACTGAAATAGTAGAAGAAAGATGAGGTTATTCTTAGAACATTTAAAATATCGCTATTATGTGATAAGAAGATATAAAAATCACAAATTCTGAAAAATCATGCAATCAAAGGGTAATCTGGGTTGCGGGGGGAGATTTTGCTGAACATATTTGCGTCGAATCTCTGGAAGATACGACTCAACTTAAATACCAAGTGTGGTATTCAATGTTTACAATGTGTTGCCATCTTCAAACATCTCCAAAGACACACACAAACTTGGAAGTTTTTCTAAAAATTATTTTCTTTTAGTTCAAAACCTGTGTTTCCATGAATGTTGGTATTAAATGTTATGCAACACTTTTCATTCATATGTAAGAGAAAATATTACACAAAAGGAAGTTTAAAAACCGGGATATAATTTTGTCTTCTTAGTATCGAATTTATTGCACACTCAAAGCTTGTCTTCTGCTTTTCTCTTTTTAATTTTCATCACTGAAAGTTTGTTTATATAAGTACATATTTTCAAATTATCTACTGCATGATACAGAATAAAATTAATACTTATTACAATTCATTATTAATACCTATAAAACATTTTGACTCATTTCACCTATAAATATGGTGTTTTATTATTTTCTTTAGCACTTATTTAAACTTCACATAGTAGGTAGAGAAGTTTTTGTATTTCACCAAAACATTCGATGTTTAAGATTTCACCGGAAATATATGTTTTGAGTTTTTTTATCTGCAATCAGTAGAAGAAATGAAAGAGTTGTATGTTTCACTAACATAGGGAGTTTTTGTAACCTGTTCAACAAGAGCTTTTTAAACCTTTTTGTTAGTAATTTAATGACTTATCAA
Source organism: Hymenopus coronatus (assembly GCA_030762935.1). Lineage (NCBI taxonomy): Eukaryota > Metazoa > Arthropoda > Insecta > Mantodea > Hymenopodidae > Hymenopus > Hymenopus coronatus. The sequence continues at coordinate 52,822,491 of CM060892.1, read as the reverse complement.
ATAAAATTAGAATTATTAATTGATGGGATGCAGTTCTAGAATATAGTATTTTTGGTTATTCGGGAGCTTGTGTAATTGGGTGTGAGTAAAACATAAAAAAATCTGCTGTATTACACTTGCATGACTTTTCCTAGCTGCTCTACAAACAAACTTCTTACAAAAGAAGATTCTTCTTTCTAATCGAGATAAACATTAGCAAAATGGTCTTATTACTCTCTTTCTTGTAAGTAAAAGGAAAATAACTAGACTAAACCGATTGTCAAATCTTTTAAAAACTGAAAACATGTGGTTGAAATCCGTTTGTTTGCATGGCCAAAAGGTAATAATTGCCCTAATTTAAAACTAATAACAATAAATACCTAAAAAATAATCAACTCCACGAAAAAAATGTATATGGCATAATTTATATGTTCTACATTTGTCTGTTTTTTACGATTTACTAGTGATGAAAAATTCAGCAAAATTCATCCAGAATAAAGAAAAAAGAGAATTTAAAATACACATCTTCGTTTGTCGTATATATCTTTAATATATAGTACCTTAATCAAATACCCTAAACTAAAATATCTAGTTTGATATTTTAACGACTTTGCGTTTTTGAGTTACGAGTTCACAGGCACATGGACAGACCTTATTCTAAAAATGATTTTTTATTTTCTGTACATGTGCTATGTACATAGTGTATATAGAAGGTATTGTAATGCACCCAAAAATTCGATACCGAGATTTCACCGGAAATACATGTTTTGGGTGCCCCTGAATCCAAAAAAAAACGTTTTTGGAAAAAGGTTCGTGTGTTTGCGTGTGTGTATGTGTGTGTCTGTGGGCAGCATAGCTCAAAAACGAAAAGACCGTTAAATACCAAACAATTTTGATTAAAATATCGTATATTAAAGATATTTACCTGACAAATAAAATGTATATCTTGAATTTTCTGGGAATAGCCTCTGAAGACTACTTTATTATGGATGAATTTTACGAAATTTTGCAAAACTGCTAAACCGTAAAAGATAGACAAAAACTTACCATGCAAAAAATGTAGAGCACATTAAAACACACTACTTTTTTCGAGAAGTTGATTGTTTTTTTGAGATATTCCTTGTTTATGATTTCAGATTTAAAAATGTTGTACTTTTCTTATACAGGAATTTGTCAACTCCTGTCTATACGGACAAAGAAACTTCAGTCACCTAGTAACCAGCTTTTGACTTCACTTTAATCTAAGAAACTACTATACTTAGCTTCTACTTACAAGAAAGCAAGTAATACGACTATTTCTGCTAATTTTTTCTCGATTAGTAAATAGAAGAATAAGCTTATTAACAATAATTTGTTACACAGAAGTAGAGAAAGTCATGAGAATGGAACACATCCGACGTTTTGGATACAGGAAACCCTAAAACGTGCATTTTCGGTGAAATCTTCTATTGACATTTTTGGGTGGAGTGTAATACCTTCTCTACCTACGTGTCATGTACTAAGTAGAGAAAATAAACATGAAGTCTTTATAAATTGTTTACAATACACTGGGACACTAGGAATGAAGTTTACAATTTATATATTTCTCTAGAGGCACATCTCATAATTTTATTGAGATTGAATTGTGTTTTGTTAGTATGAATACCAAATTTTATTCAAATTGGATAAATATTTTTGAAATATATGAGTAATTTAATAACTATTATTATACAAGTATATATCATAGTCAAAATGTTATATGTGCCTCAAATGTGAGGAAAGTGATTGACATATTTTGAATTGAGCTTTGCGCCACACCCAAAAACGTTACAGGGCGATACTTGAATAGTTTTTACTACAGAATTATGCGATATTTTTATAACATCGGAAATTTTAAAAACTCTGATGTGTTCCATTCATATGAATTTTTCTAGCTGTTCCAAAACAATTTTTTTACAAAATATTATTCTTTTATCTACATCATGATAAACATTAGTAGATTTGTTTATTACTTACTTGTTTATTTGTAAGTAGAAAGAAAATAAGGAAATGCTCAGGCTAAAGTGGCAGTCATATCTTTTGAAAGCCAGTTTTTATGTGAAACATTTGAAATTCAGTTTCCCTTTGGATGTTAAGAGCAAACAAAGGAGAGACGAAAAGTTTAAGTAGCCGAAACTGCAACCAACAATACGGAATATCTCGAAAACGAATAACTTTACGACAAATTATGACATAAATTGTGTGTTTCAACGAGATCTACATATAGGTGTAGTAAGCTTTTGTCTATCAGTTACTTGCTGTTTACCAGTTAAATAAAAATTATACAGCAGCAATCCAAACAGAAGAGGTCTTCAGAGGCTATTCCCAGAAAATTCAAAATATACATTTCGTTTGTCATGATACAATTTTAAATATATATGGTATTTTAATCGAAATCGTTAGAGCTATTTTGGGAAAATCAAAATTTTCGACAAATTGTTCCATGTAAAGTGTAGTTGTAGGTGGAGCGATTTTCTTGATAAACTTATTGTCGTATCCTTGGACGATACTCAACTTAAATACCAAGTTTCGTATTTATCCAACTTTTCGTTTTTGAGCTATGCTGCTCACAGACACACATATACACTCAGACACCCACACTGACATATTTCTAAAAATGCTTTTTTTTGCATTCAGGGAGTCTCCAAACACGCATTTTCGGTAAAATTTCGGAATCGAATATTTGGGTGCAATACAATATCCATTATGTGCATTATCATACTTCTAGAGAAAGTAAAATGTCATTTTATAAAGCATTATACTGTGTGATCTTTAAATAGCTGTAGAACCTGAAGCAATGGAGGCAACCAAATATTGGTTTTCTATGGATGTCCAAAGGTTCAAGCAACTGTTTGCTAAAAACATTAAATTTTTTGACCCTGTATTCAAAATTTTACTCTCAGTGTCTCTCGTTATGGATTGTTATTGAATATAATTTTAAGTTGGATTTAATTTTAATTTTAGTCAGATTTTTGAAATGATTTGAGAATATGGAATAATCTTTAAAAGTAGGGGAGTGGTCTCTGAGATAATACTACATAGGTAGAAATGTTCTCTTTACAATGTTATTATAGATATAATTATCCATTATGAACAATGGCTAGCGTTGGATCCAAGTACGTTCATTAGGTGTCACCCTAGCTTCTGTGAGCTGACAGTTGCCATAACAACGCTGGTGTTTTGTCATCATTTACCTCATCTCTTTTGGCCTGAACTTATTTGCTTTCCTTTAATGGCTTTTCAGCTGCATCTCTAAGCGATGCAACAAAAAATATTTATTTTTTCCTGGATTTAAATTAGGTTTCGAGTATTTCGATAATGCGATGGTAGGTTCTACCATTAGCCAGATAAAGTATACTGTTTGTTATCCACAACAGAGATTGAGACCTTAAATATTTGCGCTTTGAAATGTTTTCCTAATGGTGGTGATGCTATACGTCAATACGTTTCATGCAACTGATAAAAATCAGGAGAGAGTTCCCAGTTTTAGCTTATGGAAAAATTACTATGTGGTTATTATACTTCCTCTACACAGTTTAGCCATCAGCCTGCTCCGGCTCCAAATCCTATACTGATCATCTTTTCTGATCTTCCTGAGTTACAGCTTCCTTGAAGTCCTTAACATAATGCTGTCTTTGGTATTCTCTGGCTAGTTATTCTATCTAAATATTGTCTCCATTTTATTCAGTATTGTAATATTGTGCTTTTAAGTTCTTCCATGTCTAACAGTTGAATAATTTCACTGTTTATTTTTCTATCCAATCTCGTGTATTCTGTTATTGACCTGAGAATTTTTATTTCTTCTGTCTGTGCTTTAGTTTTGTGCTGAATAATTGTCTATGTTTTTGTCCCATATGTAATAACATCGATTTTCATTATTTTGTATAATTTCATTATTCAATCGCTTCTAGTCTTTTTTTAAGTGTCGTCTTATTGTTCCGTTATGTTAAAAATTAATTAAATTGTTATATCCCAACCAATGAAATTTAATTTTCATGTTTTTTTTATTACCTTATGTTTCTAAAATATTTTAGAACCTTATATATATGGAAAACTTTAGAAACCATTACTTTTGTGTTCTGTATGGAAATTCTCATATTATATTTTCTTGTTACCAAATTTAAAATATAGGTATTTTTTGGGTTTACTTGTATTTATTGAGGATATAACTTGATCATCGACATAAACCAGTATTCATAATAATCACACTGCCTGTTGTTTGTCGTTTCCGAGCTTATCATTTCGTCAATTTATAAATTAAATGGTATTGTTGACATGGTACAAGCTTGTTTAACTTTCCTATTAGTTATCGTTGGTTATTTTTACTTCTCTAGCACATATGTATAACGCCCAAAAATGCTATACCAAAATTCAATAGGAAATACATATTTTTAGAATCATTGAATGAAAAAAAATATATATATGGTTTGTATAGAAGAAGTTGTATAACTACCAAAATTTCGATAACGAGATTTCAACGGAGTCATATGTTGAGCACTCCGAATCCAATAAGAACCTTTTTAGATATAGTTCCCTGAGTTTGCGAGTGTTTTGTGTGAGTGTGTGTGTTTGTGTGTGTGTGTGTGCATAGCCAAAAAATGAAAGTCAGATAAATATCAACTTGGTATTTTAATTAAAATGGGCAAACCCATTTTTGAGAAAATCTACATACCCCAATATTTTTCCAGGTAGTTTGGGGTTGATGCTCAAGTTTGGTATTTTTGACTTTACGTTTTTGAGTTATGCTATACACATAACATTTATTTCTGATAAAATATCTGATGAATTTTGGGATGGAATACACCATCTCCACCTATTATGTACGTATTCTTGGAAAGTCCACATTATGGAAATATACTAAAAGATGTCTGATGTTTTATTTATCTTAAGAAGACTTAGGTTGTGTGTTCCTATTGGCACTTTATTGACTGCTTATTGTACTTTATTTCATTGTCATTCAAACTATGGTATTTTGCTCTGGGGTAGTAGTGGGGAAGCCAAGTATTAGGCTCCAGAAGACGGCTCTGAAGATAATAAAAAATTGTGATTCTTGCCAACATTTTGGAACTATTTTTAAAGAATTTGGAATTTTAACTATGACATCTTTGTATTATTTGCATGCTGAATTTTATTCATTTCCGAAAGTCCGATTCGTTACTTTTTTCTGACATACATAACCACGTTACAAGGGGTACAAATAACATGGTACCTCTTAAATTTCTGTTTCAGAAATCTCTTAACTCTCATCTTCATCTTGGAGTAAAATTATATGATAAACTACCTTTAAATATAAGTCAAAACTGTAAATAAAAATATTTTAAAAATTAGTGTTAAAACAGAACTAAGCGATTTTTTTACAGCAAACAAATATTTAAAAATAGATACATTTTAATGATTTGCTGACGAAACCTATTGCATTGTATGTATGCAAAATGGTGAAATAATTATCATTATAATGGTACTCGGTAGATAAAAGTTAGACAACAAAAGAGCTCATTTTAATGATTATTTAATTTTAATTTAGATATGCATTATTTCTGAAGCCCCGATACATACAATTTCTATTTTTCTGTACTTTGTTGAAGCGTGACAATAGATCCTTTAGCGCAATACAAAGACCAAAAGTTACAAAATAGGCACAGTTTAGGCTAATTAAATGCAGTAGCTAGTATTCGATTTTTACTTTCTCTACACGCACTATATACATAGTGTATAGAGAAGGTTATTGCATTCCACCCAAGCATTTGCTACCACCATTTCACCGGAAATACACGTTTTAGGGTTCCATGCATAAAAAAGGTTCTGGTGTGTGTCTGTGAACACAGTAACTCAAAAACGAAGAGTCCGTAAAATACCAAACTTGCTATTTAACTTTAGTTTCTTACAATGATTGCAATACGAATATTTTGAGGAAATTCCTTTACCCCAAACTACCTTTTAGTGGAAAAATTATTGAAAATTTAGATTTCTCAAAAATGGTTATAATGATTTTGTTTAAAATACCTTATATTAAAGGTAAAATGTATCTCTTGAACCTTCTGGGAAAATCTTCTTAAAACCTCCTTATTCCGGATGAATTTTACTGGATTTTGCATCACTAGTAAACCATAATAAACAAAAATTACTGGTCAAAAATTTAGATCTGCATAAAATACACACTTTTTGTCATACCATTTTTTTTCGTGATGTTCACTAATTTTTAGATATTTCTTGTTATTGGTTTCAGGTTTTTCACATAAAGGAACTTGTCAACTGTTGGAAACGCAAAGAAACTGATTTCATCCACTGGTAATCAGTTTTTAGGAGATTTGACTATCGTTTTAGCCTACTGTAGACTATTATTTCCCTTCTACCTACAAAAAATCTGATGTAATCAATTCACATGACTTTCTCTATATCTCTGCAACAAATTGTTGTTAAAAGGTCTATGCATCTATTTACTTCATGCTAAGTGAGAAAAAATTAGCAGAAATAGTCTTATAACTAGCTTCGCTGTAAGTAGAAGCGAAATAAGGGAGTAACATATGTTAAAGTGATAGCAAAAGATGGTTGGTATGTGACTGAAGTTCCTTTGTTTGTATGGACACATTCCTGTATGAGAAAAGTATAAGTTTTTTAAGGCTAAAACAAAAAACAAGGAATATCTGAAAAGCGATCAACGACATGAAAAAAATGTATATAACATAAATTGTGTGATTTAATGTCCTCCACATTTTTACGTGGTAAGTTTTTGTCTATCTCTTACGGTTTACCAGTTACACAAAATTCCGTAAAATTCATCCAGAATAAACTAGGCTTCAGAGGCAACTCCCAGAAAATTCAAAATATACATATTATTTGTCAATATATATCTTTAATATATGATATTTTAATCAAAATCGTTAGAGCCATTTTTTAGAGAATCAAAATTTTCGAAAATTTTTCCATGTGATAGGTAATTGGAGGTGGGGGATTTTCTTGAATATCTTCGTGTCGCATCCTTGGAAGATACTGAACTTAAATATCAAGTTTGGTATTTAACGGTCTTTTCGTTTTGGAGCTATGCTGCCCTCAGACACACACACACAGACACATACACGGACACGGATATTTTTCTAAAAATGCTTTTTTTGATTCAGGTTGTCTCAAAACATGTATTTCCGGTGAAATCTCGGTATCGAATTTTTGGGTACAATGCAATACCTTCTCTATACACTAAGTACATAGTACGTATAGAGAAAGTAAAAAGCATCTCTGCTAATGCTTATCTCGGTTACCATGAAATAGACAGAAGAATAAGCTTTATAACAATAATTTGTTACAGAGATGTAGAGAAAATCATGTGAATGGAACACATCAGATTTTCACATTTTATGAACCTTCCAAGAGCTTTCGTTAAGAATAACGGTTATAAGAGAGCATCCGAGTGTAGGAGTTGAAGTGTACAAATAGACAAACATTAGACGGGAACGAGAGGTTTGTTTGAGCAGAATTAAGTAAGCCCTGATTTAGTCAGTGAACAACGTACCGCAGTAATAGGCATCATCTACCTGTCAGAAGGAGATTGGCATCCATCCACCAGTGTGGCTGTGGCATTTTAATTTGTATTTCGGATCAAACTCTCACTTGCACGAAAACTCCATTTTTTCGAGTAATTTTAATTGATCTTAATGTGCAGATTTACTTTTGTTTATTCAAAACATACAGACGTGGACAAATTATAGTTATTACAGTAAAGATTTTTATTGAACTTTTTGTTGAAAACATGTTAAGGCAACGCTTGTTTATTCTTCTCCTGGCAAGATCTGTTATAATTTAGGTTAGACTCCTTGGCACAGCTCACTAAGAGCCTTGGTCTATATCTTGTCCCCCATTACAGCCGTCATGGATGGGGTGCACTATTGGGGGATGAGACGTGGTCAGAGCTTCGGTCCCCCCGGCTAGTTAATGCGGTCTTCACGACCTGGAGCAGCTACTTTTCCATCAAGTAGTTCCTCAATTGGCCTCCCCCCCCCCGCCAGGGACCTCACGAGGCTGAGTGCACCCCGGACCTGGTCTCCCAGCGGGGGGAAAATCCCCACGCCGGTACTGGGAATCGAACCCAGGTCTCACGCTTGGCAACGCTACCACCGCGCCTCCTTAAAGCTCTTCTCTAGTCCCTGCCTCTCTCCTCCACCTTTTAATCCCCATGTTATGTAAACCCTTCTCCACACAATCCAGCAACTTAATATTTCATCTTTCTCTATCTCTTCTCCCTTTGGGTTTACCTTTAAAGATCGTGTTCACAAATCGGGTACTATACATCCAAATCGCATGCCCGACCCATTCAATTCCTTATCTCTAACAAGGAAATACAATATATTTAATATGTAATTATTATTAGATTATATACTGTTTCTAATTTTAACTGGGATTAGAATTTTTAAAAAAAAATTATAATGAGGTTTAAATAAAATGATTTTATGAATTTGAATTTGTTAACAATTTATAAAAAAATTCTTTTAAAGGTTTAGTCAAGCAAATAAAAGTAGGAATATTTCCCTTAATAACTTTTGTTTACTTAACTAAAGCTTTATAATAAATTGAATTTTTTTTTTCACAAAAGTCATATGTAGGACGGGAGTTTCATAGGTAAGAGTTAGTCTGAAAAATTCAGTGTATAGCTGGGATTTGAATCACGGGTCTCCCGGTCTCTAGCCGGTCACTGTAACCACTGAGCTATCTGGCAATATACCTCAAATAACTCGCATGCTTCCATGGTATATCAAGATTTGAAATTTTAATCCTAAATAAAAATTGTTACTAGGAGTACCATCCAGAAAACAAGGATTTGGCATAACTAAATAATAGCGAAATAAATGAACCCCAAAACTGTATTTACTAAATTAACTACCTACTTTATTTATAAACATAATCTCCATTCTGTCAACAATTTATCGCCAAGTGATAGTAGTTTTTTCACTTCCAATATTATACTTTTATACCGCCAAAGAACTTATTCTATTTTATTATTTGTTTGTTTTTGAATGCAAAAAGTGTTCGGCAAATTACATTTTATATTGCACTAGTAACGCAAGTGTATGGTGATAATGAAATGGACGAGTCTTCACTGTCAAAATTCTCATAATTTTCGAGTAATCAAGGAAGGAACCGTGTGCACGACAAAGGCCAGACTGGAAGTTCATCAATCATTATGAAGGAATTGCAAGAAAATGTTCAAAAAAGTATTCAGAAAAGAAACAGCGTTTCTACTTTTGACACCGTACATGTATTTTCGGTTGGAAAAATGTCTAACAAATGAAGACGTCAAATTGGCAGTAGTATCTTGCACAGATCTTTAGCGGTAGAAGAGTATAACATCTGCCTGAATAAAACTGTACCATGTGACTGTACCTTGATAGCAATGGAGATTACGTCGAGAAACGAGTAAGGAACTGTAACTTTATTTACTAAGTTTTGTGTTTATATCTTTCGTTATTATTTGTTTATGCCAAATCGTTTGTTATTTTCTGGAGGACCCTCCTATACTATTACATTTTTCAACAGAGCTTTCATTTCAGAACTTCGCAGGCTAAATCATATTTTATTTACATTTTATTTAACTTAAACAAAAAACACGTCTAATTACTGAGGTAGAAGCTCTTTGAAATTTCAGATATTTTGATATTTTTATACTTAAATATAAAAGAGTATTTGATTGTGAATTCATCTCATTCGTTTATTTTATATTTTTTGTTTTAAACTGTTGTCTAGCAGCCTAGATCGTTGTTATTGTGAAACAGAATTTTTACTCTCTTAACACGTTCTATACCTACACAGTGTAAAGAGAAGTTATTATACTCCACTCAAAAATTCTATGTCTAGATCTCACTGGAAGAAACGTTTTTAAGTCCCCATGAATCAAAAACAACATATTTACTTGCCCTAGCATGTTTTTACAATGTACTTAGAGGGTAGAGAAGCTATTGTAATGCACCCAAAATTGTTTGTACCGAGATTTCACCAGAAATACAAATTTTAGATTCCCCTGTATACAAAAAGAAAGCATTTTGTGTGTGTGTGTCCTTATGTCCGTGAACACGATAACTCTAAAACGCAAATCGATAGAATACCAAACTTGGTATTTAAGTGTGGTATTGTAATATCTTCCAAAGATGCCATGCTAAGATTTTGAGGAAGATACCCACACCCCAAAATATTCTTTATATCGGAAAAAAAAATCAAAAATTATGATTTTCTCAAAAATGACTCAACAATTTTGATTAAATTACTGTGCGTTAAAGTTATTTATATGACAATTAAAATTATCTTGAATTTTCGGAGAATAGTCCCTAAAGACCACTTCTTTCTGGATGGCTTTTGCGTAACTAGTAAACCTTAAAAGACAAGACAAAGTTTATCTCGTTAAAACACACAATTTATGTAATATATTTTTCGCTAAGTTGACCAGTTCTGAGATATTCCTTATATTAGTTTCAATTTTAAGATAGTTACTTTTCTCATACAGGAATTTGTCAACACCTGACCATGAAATGTAGCGACTTCCGATCATATAGCAAAAACTTTTAAAATATCTGACTATTGCTTTAACCCAGTATATTCCTTTGTAATTAGTACGATAATTTTAGCTATCTTCTGTTTATCTAGATAAACACGAAGTAGAGGGAAGAATCAGCGTTCGTAAGAATAGCATATTGAAGAAAATATCTAGAGAATGTCATACGAATGTAACATATCAGATTTTTAATATTTCTTGTCCACTAAATGTTTGTAAAATGGTACACTCCATTCAAGAGGGAATAGAAATCATATTCCTCTTTCTTTTGTTTTACTACTGGCCTTGTTAACATAAATAAATTTCAATTACATAGCGATAGCATTTAAAAGACTTGACTGTTGCTTTACCACTAAATATTCCATTATTTCCTTTCTACTTATAATGAGCTAGGTAGTAAGACCATTCTGCTAATGTTTATCTTGCTTAGAACGAAGTAAAATGATTTGTTACAGGATAGGTTGACAATGTCATGCGAATGAAACACATCAGATATTTTACATATTTTGGATAAATAAGTAAGCTACACTGTGAATTTGTTAAACTTTTACTAATATTTCTATGAAAACATTGTTTCCAAACAGGTTACAATTTTAGTATTTGCTTGATATAAAATACATAGTTACATTAGTTTAGCATTTAAATTTCTAATGTTTATTTTAAAACACTAATTAGTGAAATATGTATTAGTTTATAAGTTTAACCTAATAATTTGATGAGTCTGAAACTATTTCAGTGTGTGTATGATTTTATGTTTGAGCCAGAACCGTGAAAATCAATTGTTTGACAGCTTTTTATTCATCTTTTTTAGTTTTAGTAAAAACTAATTCTCGTGGTTTGCGGTATTCATCAGTCAGTGTTTGTTAGTTTTTATTTATTTATTTTAGCTATAAAAATGTGTAAAATACATGGGTTTGACGGTTCATCCTTACCACATTTAATGATAGGTTGCACTTGTCAAATAGCTGTGAGTTTCTTCGGACGTATTTTGAAATTATTACACAACAAACACGAAGAAATATTTACAAGTCAGGACATTATAAACAAATAAAAGTAACAGAAACGAGTATGCAAACGCGCGATTAAACAAACACAAATATCATGGTTTTTAATGATGGTTTCTTGTGAATTCAGCTGTGAGTTTCGCAAGGTCACATTTGGGGCGACTTGTCGCTTCTCACAGAGAAAATCTCAGTTGGGAAAAAGTAATATCAGTTTAAGTAGTATCAATATTTATTGTTTATTCTCAGTAACCAAATATAAAACATCTAAGAAAACACAAAGAAGAAGAGAAAAACAACATGTACATGTGCATATAAAAGAGATGAAGGAAGAGATGGTACTTCGTCTGGTTAGCTGTTATTCTGTTATCTATACCCACTTAAAATGTTTACTTGCTTTATACGAACTATGTACATAGTGTATAGAGAAGGTATTGCACTCCACCAAAAAATTTGATACCGAGATTTCACCGGAAATATATGTTTTAAGGCCCCCTTTACCTAAAAATAATATATTCAGAAAAAGGTTCGTGTGTGTGTGTGTCCGTGTGTCCGTGTGTCTGTGAACACAATAACTCAAAAACGAAAAGTCGGTAAAATCCCAAACTTGGTATTTAAGTTTAGAATCTTCCAGGGATGCGACACGAAGATTTTGAGAAAAATTCCCCCACCCCAAACTACCCTTTACATGGAACTTTTTTCGAAAATTTTGATTTTCTGAAAAATGGCTCTAACGATTTTGATTAAAATATCGTATATTAAAGATATTTACGTGAAAAATAAAATGTATATTTTGAATTTTCTGGAAATAGCCTCTGAAGACTACTTTATTCAGAGTGAATTTTACGGAATTTTGTATAACTGCTAAACCGTAAGAAGTAGACAAAAGTTTACCACAAAAATGCAGAGCACATTAAAACAGACAATTAATGTTGTATACATTTTTTTCTTGGAGATGATCGTTTTTGAGATATTCCTTTTTTTTATTTTAACTTTTCTCATACAGGAATTTGTCTACTCATGTTCATACAAGCAAAGGACCTTCAGTCACATAGTAACCAGCTTTTGACTATCGCTTTAGCCTATGCTACTCCCTTATTTCCTTTCTACTTATAAGGAAGAAAGTAATAAGACTATTTCTGCTAATTTGTTCTAGATTAGCATAAATTAAATAGACGCATAAGCTTTTTAACTACAATTTGTTGCAGAGATGTAGAGAAAGACATGTGAATGGAACACATCAGATTTTTATATAATACACTTCCCATACAAAAACAAGATCTTTGGCTACAAAAACAGAGAAACTGTAATAAGTGAATGTTCTAACATGGGCGTATGATCATAGAACGCGTGAATGTTAATTTTGACTTAGTTATTACTCTATGTTAGTAATATATGAGCGCCAAACAACGTTTGTAATTAATTCCATTATTCTGAATCCTTTTGTATTAAATTACTAAATGAGCATATGAAGATAAATAAAAGAGGATGAAGAAATATTTCTCTGGTTTGATGTTGAAGTCATTACAGTCTAATCAATGCTGTTCAAAATGTTGTTAATCTTTCAAACATATGATTATATCTTGTATTTGTACAAACATAATGACTGTTGTAATTATTTAACTGTTTTATTACTCCATGATCTATGTCAGTTAATAGACTTTATATGCGAGTTCACTGTTATTTCGTTATTTAGTGACGCCTATTAGGAAAGCTCAAGCTATTACGATAATTAATCAGAAATACATAGAGATCTTGCGAGATTTTGTAAACATTACATTACACGAAATAGTTAATCTTGTGAAATGGGCTGAAATTTGAACTTCTAAGCTAGACCGTAGTTTTTATCTGTGTCAGAGTTTTCAATGCCAAGAGTTTTCTGTGGTCGAAATAGGAGTGACAGAGCAGAAGGCTATGAATAACACACATGCATGCACACACGTTTAAACATTAACTTTTATATATTCAAATGAACTGTTTGTTTTCATAGTCAAAGTAAAAAGCCAGTTTCATATGGAAAAGTTTGACACTCAGGATCAACGAAATGTTAAATTTCTTTAATAAAATTTAAGCTTTTTGGAGACTCCGTTTTCAGAAGGCTAAAAACGTTCCTCTTTCTGTTCAAGAGAAAATGCCACAAATATTGGACATATTAATGCTACTTTAAAAGTTATGGACTTAATGGATTAATTTAGTCTAATGATGTGAAATCTGACACTAAACTAATTGTTTAAAATATTACATTTTTTATGATTTAAATAATGCAAAACAGTGATATAATTAAAATATCACAAAAGAAACACCTTACAGATAATAAAGACTTGGAGGCAAATAAGAGCAAATAACTTGGTATTTATTGGAGAACAGTGCATATAACAAATAATTATTTATTTTCTTCGCATACTAATAGCATTATCATAACTGAAGCACAGATTTCGGAGTCTAACGTGTTTTGAACGGCCCTGAGATATGTAGCTGTGTGTTTACATACATCACACCGCCCATCGTTGGGCAGGGTAAGAAATAGCATCCAGAGGAGGGTCAAAGATGTGAGCTGATACATAAACAACACAAAGTCTCATGTAGGGAATAATAGCCATCCTTAAATATCGAAAAGTTTTCCTCATGAACATAACTTTAAAAAATAGCGAAAAATCTGCAAATACTGGATCATTACATCGTCCTCAAACGCTGATCAAAACATTTACACTTATTCACCTCCCAACCTATACAACATGTTGTATACATCGCTATCCTGTATGTTTTTCATAAAGTATTACAGAATACAGAAAATGTAACATATTGCCCACTAAAATTAGAAATCACAACTTCAATTTTCTATGTCAGACAAGCGACTGTAGAATTTCACAGACGATAGTAGTGTATATACATATATATTCATCGAAGGCTATACTTTTTACTTTCTCTAGCACTATGCACATAGTGGAGAGACCGAATTCTATTCCACCCAAAAATGTGATAACGAGATCCAAAAATATAATTTTTAGAAAACGGTGTGTGTGTGTGTGTGTGTGTGTGGAGGGGGGCAGCATAATTAAAAAACTTAAACAATAGTTTATATAATAGAAAATTCTCTTCTGGTGCAATATTTAACATCTGAGCCATTTAATGCTAAGAGGTTAATATGCTTCACAATCTCTTGGATATGCTTGCTGACTTTAATAAAGGTGTTGACTATACTAGGTATCTCTCACTTTTAAGTTTCTCTAGCACAAATGTAAAATATAGTAGTAGATAATAGATGATATTGTATTTCACCCAAAATTCGATACAAAAATTTCACCGGAAATGCATGTTTAGAGGACCCGTCAATTAAAAGAAACCATTTTCAGAAAAGGTCAGTTAAGTGTGTGTCTGTGTGTGTCTGTGAACAACATAACTCAAAAGGTTCATTAACTACCAAACTGGGCATATAAGTTTAGTAGCTCCCAAGGAAGCGACACTAAGATTTTCAAGAAAATTCCCCCACTCCAAATTACTCTTTGCATGGGAACATTTTTGAACATTTTGATTTTTTCAAGAATGGTTCTAACGCTATATTAAATATATTTACATGCTAGTTAAAATGCATGTCTTAAGTTTCCTGGCAATAGCCTTTGAAATCCACTTCAGTTTTAATGACTTTTGCCTTGTCCATGGTTTCAATTTTAAAATACTTATACTCTACTCTTCTCAAGTCATTCCGTGTTTCTTTTGTTTTACTCCTAGCCATGCAAAGAAGCGAAGTTCCATGTTAATTGCATAGCTACAGCTTTTAAAACATATGACTAGCATAGTGTATTCCGTTAGTTTCCTTGTATTCATAAGGAATTAAAGATAGGGAATAACGTAAATTTGACTATAGACTGCGTCAAATATTAATGCATGATTATGGTTGATATTGAAAAAATAATTGCAAATATTTGAATTTTGAAGAAAAACAATACACTTCAATATGTTCTTTAAAAGAACGTTAAAAGCTAGAGATCATAATATAGATTCAGTATGTAATTAAAACATCAGACTATATGCACAAAAATTTAAAGTATTGCTGTGTATAGATTTTGAGAAAATAGAGCCCAAGGTTTCAAACCGAGCATTGTAGATAATAGCTTTGTCAATTTCTTCTTCAGTAAATTATTGAGAAATATACGTTGAAATAATAATGAAATTAACATTAAATGCATCCTTTATCAAAACTGGAAGAGATGTTATAGGACACTTTGTAAAAGGGCTTAGGTAAGGTTTCCGATACTTTTGAAACTATTTATTATTGACCTATTACGTCATTTTTAAGTTAAAAATTGCTGATAATTATAGCCTGACGCAGAATTGACTGGAAGTTTTTTTAATTATAAGGAGCTTCCGTTAATCAAGGATAAATAAAGGTATTGGTGTGCAAAATACTAAAGTTATAAATAGTCAACAGTGATATGAGAAATAATCATATCCGGCACAGATAACTTTTGCTGAAAATAGGTGAAAAATTATATTTCTGTATTTTATCCATATTTAATGTATTTTATTGTTAATTTTTATTTATATTTCTTTCCAGTTTCATGTATTGGGTGATTTAACACTGTTGTATAATTTAAACTTATTTTAGGATTTAAAAAGTTACACAGCCATAATATTCAAGCTTTCTAGCATTTTTTATAAAAAATGTTCCACACAATGTTACAGCACAATTTATATGCACTTTAATATTTAAATATTTGGCTTTATTTTTCAAAATAGTTCCTTAATGAACAGGATCTGAGAAGTAACGGAATTATTGGTATATTACCAATGATGCACTATTTTCAAATAGTACATTTGCATTTAGAACTATATCCAGTTCCATTATTGCCATAGTTCACTTTTACAAAATGTTATAATTGCTTTGGAAGAGTAGACATTTTTCACATCATACTTTTTTTCTGATAACAGCCTCAATACTACCTCACATGACACTTGGCTTCAAAAGTTATATTTTATGATTTCAATTATGATTTCTAACATAGCTTTTAAATACATTCCTACATGCATATTTTAACGGTAATTTTTCTCAAATTAAATAGCTGAAATATGGTCCCACAAGGTTCAATATTTTGGTCCGTATTTTTGGTTGCTGCATTTCGGAGTATGTGCTTTTATAAAGGTCTGCTCTTAAGCTGATGATTTGGTAATTCATATTTCTCCCGAATAAATCACTCTTAAGTGTCCTAAAATCATTGGGATGCCTAACAGAATTGCCAAGTCTTTGGACATTAATCTTGGCCCTCTTTGAGTATAGCACATTCATGTTCAAATTGTAATTAATTAAGGAAAGAACTCCGTTCATTAAAAATAAAAAATAGCCATGCTTGTTTGCATTAATTTAGAAGTCCACATGACTTTGCTATTTTGCTTGAGAAACCAAGCTTCAAATAAACATCAGGTTTTGGTCCTCAAAAGAAAAGCATTAGATTACCACTATCAATTTTACTTAAACTAAGAAAAAAATTCATTGTAATCAATTTTGATCTGATAGCAAAGTCTACTAATATCGTTAGCTATGAAAATAAGGTTAAAAATCTTATTTGTTCCACTCACATGACTTTCTCTACATCTCTGCAACAAATTATTGTTAAAACGCAAATGCTTCTATTTACTTCATTCTAATCCAGAAAAAATTACCAGAAATATTCTTATTACTTTATTCCTTGTAAGTAGAAGCGAAAAAAGGGAGTAACATAGCTTAAACTGATAGTCAAAAGTTGGTTTGTATGTGGCTGAAGTTTCTTTATTTGTATGGACACGAGTTCACAAATTCCTGTAAGAGAAAAGAATAAGTATTTTAAAGGTGAAAAAAAAATAATATCTCAAAAACGATCAACTCCACGAAAAAAATGTATATTACATAAATGGTGTGTTTTAATGTGGTAAACTTTTGTCTACCTCGTGAGGTTTAACAGTTATGCAAATTCCATAAAAAGTCATCCAGAATAAATTAGTCTTTAGAGGCTATACATATTAAATTCAAGATATACATATTATTTGTCAGGTAAATATTCGTATTTGAATCAGAATCGTTACACCCATTTTTGAGAAAATCAACACTTTCGAAAAAAGTTCCATGTAAAGGGTAGTTCGTGGTTGGGGCATTTTCTTGAATATCTTCGAGTTGCATCCTTGCAAGATACCAATTTTAAATACTAAGTTTGGTATTTAACTGTCCTTTCGTTTTTGAGCTATGCTGTCCACAGACACACACACATACCCGCACGCACACACGGACCTTTTTCCAAAAATGCTTTTATAATTATAATATATATATAATAATAATCTTGACAGTGTCTAAATTGTGTTTCCTCTAAATGCATTCCTCCCTCTATATCGGTCTTCCCTCTAGTGCCTTGTGACTTTCTTCTCCGAGGGACTTCGATATAGTATTTAAAATATTCTTAAAATTGAACTTTCTTGAAAATATCAACTACCTCTTTAGTATGATTAGGCTATTTATAATTCCATTTAAAAACTTTATGTCTATAATTTATCAAAATACATGTTTTGATCTTCACTTCATTAATAAAAGAAGCATTTTCCTAGATTACTTCCAAAGATGTAACAAGAAGAATATAAAGAAACTCCACTCACCGTAAACCGCTCTTCATTTGTTGTTTATTATACTCTGAAAATTATCTCCTTATGTTTAAACCGTAGTATATCCTGAATTTGCTGCAAACAGCTTGCGAAATCGTTTTCAAATTTAAACTTGGTGTAATTTTTTACAACTGAAAATAGAAACCAAAAATGTTAAAATACGAAAAAGATAGGTCTCAATAAAATACACATATCAATTAAAATTGTTGTAGTAATGGCTATTTCCAAAATATTTTCTATAAGTTTTATTTTTTAATTTTTTTCCTAAAACTTAAGAATTTCTAAATAAAATTTCCTTAGTATTCTCTTGGTACATACAAAGAAAAAAATGTCAAAGCTACTTTACCTATTTTTATTTTTTCTAAATAAATTGTAGTGTACAATGTAGTTGTAATATACACAATAGGTAGAAAGAGTTGTATTCCACCGAAAAATTCGATCTCGAGATTTAACTGGAAATGTGTGTTTAGTGGCACCCTGAATAAAAAAAAAATCTGATGTGTTCCATTCACATAACTCTCTCTATACATCTGTAACAAATTATTGTTAAAAAGCTTATGCTTCTATTTATTTCATACTAATACTAATAGTAGAAATAGTCCTATTACTTGCTTCCTTGTAAGTAGAAGCGAAATAAATGAGTAACATAGCTTAAAGTGATAGTCAAAAGTTGGTTGCTATGTGGCTGAAGTTCCTTTGTTTGTATGAACTGGAGTTGTTAAATTCCTGCATGAGAAAAGTATGTTTTTAAAGCTGAATCCAAAAAATAAGGAGTATCTCAAAAACTATCAACTCCCCAAAAACATGTATATAAGATAAATTGTGTGTTTTAAGATGCTCTAAATGTTTGTGTTGTAAGTTTTTGTCCTTCTCTTACGGTTTAGCAGTTATGTAAAATTCCGTAAAATTCATCCAGAATAAAGTAGTCTTTAGAGGCTATTCCCAGAAAATTCAAGATATACATTTTTTTTGTCGTGTAGATATCTTCAATATACGAAACTTTAATCAAAATCGTTAGAGCCATTTTTGAGAAAATAAAAATTTTCGAAAAAAGTTCCATGTAAAGGGTAGTTTGAAGTGGGGAGATTTTTCTCAAAATATCGTGTCGCATCCCTGGAAGATACTAAACTTAAATACCAAGTTTGGTATTTTACCGACTTTTCGTTTTTGAGTAATCGTTTTTACAGACACACGGACACACACAGGACCTTTTTTTGAAAATACTTTTTTTTTTGATACAGGGGACCCTAAAACATATATTTCTGGTGAAATCTCGGTATCGAAATTTTTGGTGGAGTGCAATGCCTTCTCTATACTCTTTGTACATAGTACGTATAGAGAAAGTAACAAGGCAGTTTAGGAAAATACCCGCACAGATGCGCGCGCGCGCGTGTGTGTGTGTGTATGTGAACAGCATAGTAAACACATTAAATTGCTGTTGCTATTCAGTTGTTTCTAACAATTTCCAGGCCAGAAAACAGTCACTTCAAGTCGGTTTGCTATATCTCCATTCTAACTACTCTATTATCTATAATGCAATTACTTCTATAGAAATTTATCTCAAACACGAAGCAGAAAATTGTTTTTATAAGCTTTCAGAAGGTAAATTAAACCATAGTGAGTGGAGAAATTCATGTGAATATATCACACCATATTTATAAACTAAGTGTGACTGCAGAAAACCGCGTAAATATATCACACCGTTTTATTTTCTTTATGATGTGCGTTAGTAATTAAAATATTATGATCTCACTGCATTCGTCTTCTACCTTTCAGTCTTCCTACACGGCCTTTCAAAATAACAACTTTTTACTGTCTCTATAGGCACTATGTACATAATGCATAGAGAATGTATTGCACTCCACCAAAAAATTCGATACCGAGATTTCACCGGAAATATATGTTTTAGGGTCCCCTTTATCAAAAAAAAACATTTTCGGAAAAAGGTCCGAGTGTGTGTCCGTGTGTCTGTGAACACGATAACTCAAAAACGAAAAGTAGGTAAAATACCAAACTTGGTATTTAAGTTTAGCATCTTCCAGGGATGCGACACGAAGATTTTGAGAAAAATCCCCCCACTCCCAACTACCCTTTACATGGAACTTATTTCGAAAATTTTGATTTTCTCAAAAATGGCTCTGACGATTTTGATTAAAATTTCGTATATTAAAGATATTTACCTGACAAATAATATGTGTATCTTGAATTTTCTGGGAATAGCCTCTGAAGAGTCGATTATTCTGGATAAATTTTACCTAATTTTGAATAACTGCTAAACCATAAGAGGTGGAAAAAAACTTACTGTACAAAAAATGTAGAGCACATTAAAACACACAATTTATGTCATATACATTTTTTAGTGGAGTTCCTCGTTTTTGTGACATACCTTATTTTTGGTTTCTGCTATGAAAAACTTATACATTTCTCATACAGGAATTTGTCAACTGCTGTCCATACAAACAAAGGAACTTCAGTGACATAGCAACCAGCTTTTGATTATCACTTTAACCTATGGTATTCCCTTATTTCACCCCTACTTATAAGGAAGCAAGTAATATGGCTATTTCTGCTAATGTTTTACTGATTAGGATGACGTTAGTGGAAGTGTAAGCTTTTTAAGAATAATTTGTTACAGGGATATAGAGAAAGTCATGTGAATGGTACACATCAGATTTTTATCATTTGATAAGTTTTTTGATGATATTGTCTTCTTTAGAATTCTATTCCTGGCAGTAAAATGTTTATGACACTGTTAAAAAAATTTTAAAAATAAGCATTTTATCGTTGTCCTGAGGCATCGACTAGAACGTGAAGCTCTGGTTCTCGGTCATGAAATGCACCCGGATTCCATCCCGCCCAAGGGGGGTGCGGATTTTAAGGCCCAGGTATAGGACCGTATCTCACTCAGTATCGTGATGAAAGTGAGGAGCTGCGACAGGTAGCGATTTCAGGCCATGATACCCAACGCTCCAGCTGAAGCATGCGTGATGCTGGCCACATCACCTCTCCGTATCGTTTCATGATCCCCATCTCTGCCATGCGTTAGTGGGCATGAGGTTGGCAGTCAAGTTGGTAATTCCAGGTTCGTAAGGGCTGTAGCCACACGAGATTATTAATCATTATTTTTGATTAGTTTCTCTTCTATATGTATAATGCACATAGTAGGTAGAGAATCTATTATATTCCACCCAAAATCTGAAACTAAGACTTCACCAGAAACACATGCGTTGGAACACACACAAAAAAAAAAAAAAAAGAAGCAACAAAACGAATAAAAAAATGTTTCGTACGCCATGTACAAGTTCCGTAACTTCTAAGGGTAAAATATCAAGATTTTCAGGAAAATTCCCCCTAAGTATCCTTTACATGGATCATTTTTCGAAAAGTTTTACTTTCACAATTTTTATTAAAATACCAAACGTTACAACACCTTTGTTACAAACGAATCTTGAATTTTCTGAGAATAGTGTTTGAAGATCTCTTCATCTTGGACTCACCTCCATGGTGTAATGTTTACCATGCTAACTTCATATACATAACAAGGTCATGGTTCAAGCCCAGCGGATGACGAATTTTTTTCAGGTGTAAATTCTTTAGCATGGCTACCCTCGTTGGTCCCGTGTCGTAGACTTACGGCACATAAAAGAACCTCAAGCCTGATAGAGAGGTCTCTGAGCAAAATTAAGCGGTCTTTCACGCTGAATGGGACGCTGAGTACCACAATAGTTAAACAGCGTCTATAAATAACATGGCATTTTTCATTTCTTCATCCTGGATGACTTCTGTAACAGGGGATAAAGCGAAGGAATAAACAAAAGTTTTTTCTTCCTTCTCTAAACGTACTATGTACATTGTGTATAGAGAAAGTATTGCACTCCACCCAAAAATTCGACATCGAGTTTGCACCTCAAATATATATTTTGGGGTCCCCTGTAGAAATAAAAACATTTTCACAAAAAAAAAAAAAAAAAAGGTGTGTGTGTGTGTCCGTGTGTCTGTAAATTTGATAACACAAAAAATAAAGGTCGGTGAAATAACAAACTTGGTATTTAAGCTTAGTATCTTCCAGAGATGCGACAGAAATATTTTGAAAAAAAATCCCCCAATCCAAACTACCCTTTATATGGAACTTTTTTCAAAAAATTTAATTTTCTCAAAAATGTCTGACGATTTTGATTAAAATGTTGTGTATTAAGGATGTTTACCTGACAAATAAAATGTATATCTTGAATTTTCAGGGAATAGCCTCTGAAGACTACTTTATTCTGGATGAATTTTACGGAATTTCGCATAACTGCTAAACCTAAGAGATGGAGAAAAACTTACCACACAAATATCTAGAGCACTTTAAAACACACAATTTATGTTATATGCATTTTTTTCGTGAACTGGATCGTGTTTTTTTTTTTTTTTAAATATTCCTTGCTTCTGTTTTCAACTTTAAAAAACTTATACTTTTCCCCCACACAGGACTTGGTCAACTCCTCTCCATACAAACAAAGGAACTTCAGTCACATAGCAACCAGTTTTTTACTATGACCTTAACCTCCCTTATTTCGCTTCTACTTACAAGGAAGCAATTATTAAGAGTATTTCTGCTATTTTTTTCTAGATTAGCATGAAGTAAATAGACGCATAAGCTTTTTAACAATAATTTGTTGCAGAGATTTAGAGAAAGTCATGTGAATGGAACACATCAGATTTTTTTTTATATAGTTTATTTGTTAAAGATGTAGAGAGAGTCGTGTGAGTGGAACACAACCTTATAATCATGTTTGTGTCCTATATAGCGATAACTCAAATATACGAATTTTATAGCATCGACATACCCGTCTCTGCTGCAACGAAAAACATTTGGAATGGTAGCTGTAGAGAGCGGGTATCGAAGCGAGCCCCGCTGGGTGCATCTGATTGATTGATCCGGCACCGACTAATTCACGTAGGAGCAGAATCAATGGCAGTGCACTTCCGAGTGTTTCGGACAATGCCTTGTGGAATTCCTCCGCCCCACCTGCAACTACAAACAATGGAATCAAGCTTTTTTCCCCATTAACAAAGGCAGATAAAATTGTATACATATATTTAGTCCCGGGGCCACTGCGTTACTAGTTGTAACTCCTTGAAAATTCCATTTGCAGGGAAGAGCATGGACGGCGCCATCATTTTATTTATCTTCTTTTTTTATGTACGGATTTTCTAACGGCATAGTAATCCCCCACCCCAAAAGCCTCCACCATCCTTTCACAGTGCTTTTTTTTCCCTATCCCTTCGTTTTCTGTCCCTTTTTCCTCTCGTGAAGATAATTACTGTATGTTTGAACTGCGCTCCAAAACAGTGCTGACGTGAGCGTTTGCCATTGGTCCATCTTGGCCCCTCCCCTCCACAGGGGCACACCACTTTCGTCCCCCCACTATCCACCAATTCCGCCACATACTGGATTTTTTTAATGCCTTTTTCGTGCCCATTCTCTCTTTTTCTCTCCTAGCCGTAGGGGCTAATTTCTGCACCGGTTTTTAATCAAGGCAATATATAGCCCCAGTATATTTTTTGGACAAAAATTTTACCATTCGCGTGTAAGAAATACACGGTATCAAAAGCTTTCATATGAACCTGAGCCCCGACGTTTAAAAAAAAATGTAAAAACATGGGGGTGAGTCGAGGAGATGTGCCGTGGTATCCATTATTCATTTATTACCGGGAAGAAAGAATGGTGGAGTTTAACGAATGAAATATGTTTCATAAAGCAAGCCAAAGTGAGATTAGTGACCATGATGATCCGGAATCTATCAGGGTGATTTCGGATTGCAGGTATGCAGTCAATACCAACACAGAAATCTAATGCAGACTTCCATACAAGTAGGGAAAATTCAAATAATTTCAAATAATTCCAAGAATCGTTATAAATATTTACTTTTGTGAGGTTAGGTTAAATCCAAATTATAATTGGTAGTTTTTTTCAAGCCTTGAAGTTTATACTACACATCACTCAAGTAAACCTGAGAGCACGACCCCTTTTAAGGTTTTTTAAAAAAAAATTGTTCTTTTTCATCCACATTTCCAATGATTCAACAAACAAACTATTATTTTAGCTACATCATGCTAATCGTCATAAATATTAGCAAAACCTGCTTCCTTCTAAGTAGAAGGAAAATAAAGGAATCCACTAGGTCAAAAAATAGACAAATATCTTAAAGGTATGAAACAATTGAAATTCGATTTTCTTTGCATGGCCGAGAAAAAAAATTAAAAGTAAAACCAATAAAAGGAATATATCGTAACGGTTAGCACTACATAAAAGTACATATGACTAATTAGGAGATGTATATTTTTTGTGCACTATAGTTTTGTCTATTTCTTACAATTTAGTAGTTATAAAAAACTCATCCAAAACCAATAAGTTTTCAGAGGCTATTCCAAGAAAGTTCAAGATATACATTTCGTTGGTCATGAAATATCTTGAACATATATTTTAATATAAGTCGTTAGAGCCATCTTTGAGAAACTCAAAAATTTTGAAAAATGTCCTTATCAAGGGTAGTTGGGGGTGAATTTTTTCATGAAAATCTTCGGGTCACATTCTTGGAAGATACTTAATATCAATACCAAGTTTTATACATATTTAACGGACTTTTCGTTTCTGAGTTATGTTGCCTACACCTGACCTTTTTCTATTATTATTATTATTATTATTATTATTATTATTATTATTATTATTATTATTCAGGAGGTACACAAAATCTGGGTTTCCAGTACCTTCATTCCATAATAATATGTACATTGCACATACTTACATGTAAAGGAAGTAAAAACAAAAACAGGAGATGAGCCGTGGAGACAGTGCGTTACTCTTTTATTACAGAGAAGAAAGAGCTTTTCTTTCACAAAAACAAGATAAAGTAAGATTAGTGGCTATGATCCAAAATATATCCGGTGATTTCGTATTGAGGGTAAAGTCATTACTAACAGAGAAATCAAATATAGACTTCAAAACAAGTAGGAAATATTCAACTAATTTCAAATAATTCCAAGAAATATTACAAATGTTTGCTTTTGTCTAAGGTTAGTTTAAATTCAAATACTCATTAACGTAGTACTTATCAAAGCTTTTAAGTTTAGATCGCTGGTGTACAACTCTGGGGGTTCAACCCCTTTCGGGAATTCAAATTATTTTGTTATTCTTGTGTTCAAGAAGCCTCATTATATGAAACAATACATCAAATTAAGAGTTTGGCAGATTATGCCTTAGAGCTCTGCTGACCTCTGAAAGCCAGAGGAACCCAGTTCGATCCTCTACTGGGGTGGACTATTTTTCTTTAATCAGAATGTTTTCTTCCCCTCCCCAGGGGCTAGAAATACAAATAAGAGAGCAAGACAATTAAGCCTTACAAATATCGAACAGTCTTTGAACCGTTCCAACACTAGTGAACCACGTGACTCATTATACTGAGCATGTGCGTCTTTTTTACGATATCGAATTCAATTAACAGGTTCAAAAACCTTTTCTGAAAAAGAAATGCTTGTTTTTCGATATGTGTAAAAGTGATTGTTTGCAGCTATGTTCCAGTTATTTCTAGCTAGGTGACCCATACCCATTGCACAATGTCTCTGACCAGATACGTGAACATAATCGTATATCATTGAATTCAATAAACTTATTATAATGATCATGACTGTATATAGCACCAAGATGTGATTGGTGAGGAGTGAATTAGCTAGCTTGGTAAAGGGTGAATTGAGTAAAATTAAACAAAGACCTTTCCTTAAAAAAAAAAAAAAAAAAAAAAATACAGTGGATTTAAGTTCTACAAAAAAGTATACACTTTGCTTAGAACATGTCTACACAAGTAATTCTAGGTAATAGAGTAGGTGTATCGAAGATGTAGCTTGTAAGAGAAAACAGATTAAACTTTAAGTTAGCATTTTTATTTACACTGAAACTATTTATCGTGTAATTCAATGTAATCTGAAAGTAAAAATATTATTTAATTGTAAAATGTTCTTATACAGTGACAAAACAAACCAAGATTACATTAAAAAAAACTGATCTGTTTCATTCCAATAGTCTCTACGTCTCTCCAACACATTGTCAGAAAGATTATCCTTCTCTTTACTTAATGCTAATAGAGAAAAAAAATTAGCAGAAAGGGTCTTATTTTTATTTATTTGTAATAGACGGGAAACAAGGGAGTACCATAGGTGAAGCGATAGTAAAATCTTTTAAATTCTGGTTGCTATGTGATTAAAGTTCCTTTGTTTGTATCAACAGGAGTTGACAAATTACCGTATGAGAAACGTATAAGTATTTTAAAGCTGAAATCAATAACAAAGAAAATCTGAACGATAGTCAAATCCATGAAAAAAAAATATATATAACATAAATTGTATGTTTCAACGAGCTCTTCATTTTTTTGTGAAGTAAGTTTTTGTCTATATCTTACCATTTACTAGTTATGCAAAATTCCGCAGAATTCATCCAGAATAAACATATCTTTCGAGGCTATTCCCAGAAAATTGATGATATACATTGTATTTACATTTAATATACGATAGTTTAATCAACATCATTAGAGCCATTTTTGAGAAAATCAAAAAGTTTCTAATTTTTTTCCAGGTAAAGGGTAGTTGGGTGTGATGGGATTTTATTGAAAATCGTTGTGTTACATCCTTGGACGATACTAATCTTAAATACCATGTTTAATATTATAACGAGTTTTGGTATTTTAGTTATTATGCTTGGAGACATACGGACACAGCCACACGCACTGACCTTTTTCTAAAGCTTTTATTGGATTCAGGTGACTTTAATACGTGCATTTGTGGTGAAATTTTGGTATCGAATTTTTGGGCGCGGTATTAAAATTTTGATCAGCTAAAACTATAGTAATAGCACTTGAATATTTCTAACCAAACATTTGATGTCAAACTTCATTGGGAATGTTTGTTTAGAGGGGGGCTGAACGAAAAAATAAAGAATTTTTAGAGAAGATATGAGATGTGCTTTTATTTTTATGTATCTGTATTAATTTCAGGAAACATTCCTATTCAAAATTTAAGTCTATTAAATGGTAAACATATTATTTAGTTCAGCAGCCTATAAGAGTGCGACACAAAGAGTCAGGAGAAAGTCCCTACCCTTGGGGTACTTGTTAAACACTTTAATTTTAAAATGATCTAAGAATTTTGTTAAAACAAGAGTTAAGGTATTTTCGTGATAAATTATATTTCTGGGAATAGCCTCTGTAGTCCTCTACATTATTTTGCATTACTTTTGCATAGTTTACATAAAAAAGGTGTTCTCGTTAAAAGTCCCAATTTCTGTCTTTTTTTTTTTTTGTTTTGTGAGGGGTTACATTTTTCAAGTTCTTCCTTATTATTAGTTTTTAATTTTAAAATAATTTGCACAAATGGGAAGTAATCATTCATTTTTCTCTCATGAATGAAAAGGCTTCTTTCTCTGGATATCCCCTTTTAATAACCACTTAACCATACTGTATTTTGCTATTCCCATTTTATCTACAAGAAAATAGCAATAAGGTAATTTCTACAGATTTTCTTTCATTTAGTAAATGCAGGAGGAAGTATTTATAAGAATAGTTTGTATCAGAGTGAGCAGAGAAAGCCATATGAGTGAAACCTATAAGGGAAACATATTTCTATTGGCACTATAATCGGTTGATACTTGTATTGCTTCCATTAAGATGTGTGCTTAGTTCTACTCCCTATGTGCAAATTGGTCTCCTATCACAAACGATATCAGAATACGGAAGTTTAAAATTTAATCTCAGATATAGCTAGCTCTTCTTGAAGATTTTCTTGTTGATATCTGAAATTCTGATTATACAACAAAGCCGAACAGCTAAAATGTTATCTTTGTTTTTCTGTTGCTTTGTATAATTTATTTTAATTGTGTAATATGTTGCAGTGAGTTTTTATACTTTATCTTCATAAATAGTGTTTATTTACTCTAAAACATATAATATATTTTTAAAGGAAGTTATAACTAATATTTACTTGCTTTGCATTTGCACACCTAATTCATTTTCGATTGTTAAGGTCAAACAGACCGGATTCTTCAACATCTATGTTCAAAACGAATTCTTATCCATTATCGATGTCATGGATATGTTTAATTAGAGAGATTATTTTTTTAAAATTTTGAATATCATATGTTCTAATTATAATTTGTTATTTGTTATTTTGAATCATAAGAATCCCTATGAGACAAAATTAAAAAGTAATTATAAAAATAAATATCCAAAATAATATATCAATAAACCATTATGTAACCATTATTATTATTATTATTATTATTTAGGAGAATAAGAAGTCATGTTTTGTTTCATTACATACAAAAGTCGCTTAAATATATAGAACACCATTTATAAGTTACAAATAATATCAGGAAATACATTTTAAATCGTGTTCGATGGTATATTGTATGTCTGAATCCCCGTTTTTGTACAGATATATCGTTTGGCTTTGATAACATAATATATCATATTTCATTCAATTTATTTAAAGAATATTTCATTATCTAAATGTTAAAACATCACAACTGCTATACGTTTGCTATATATTTCGAGATTAGTGATGAATTAAAAGCATAAAATATATTAAGAAAAGTGAAAACGAATTACAGCATATTGCACTGCAGTAAAAGTGATTAAAAATTTCTATCTATCTTTTTAATCTTATGTAAAAAATTCCTAGCCTCGTATTTTTACCATTAAACACATGTTTACTCGATGAAAAAAACTTGGAGTTTCATTTGACCAAGATCATAATAATATTGTCTTAAAATTAGTGAGCTGGTCATTCATTATTTAATGCAAATCAATATCCCTAAGTATTGGTTTAGTTATTTATTTCATAGACAGTAATTCGATTGAAGCCAGATTTAAATCATACAGAACCCTGTATAGTAAAATAATTAATGAAGAAGGCAGAAATCACATAAGTATATGTTTGTGAGTAACACCACTTGTGTAAAGTAACATTAAGTCTATTTAGGTATTACTGCTTCACTTTGAGGAATTGGCAACACATGGGCAAATTCCGGCCTAAAGTGTGCGAAGCTTGTTCAGTTTTGTTTAACTTAATCAGAGTTATGTTTTTCTCTTTGTTTTTCCCTACTTTTCTATTATTTTTTGTCATCTTTTAACTTTTATCTCATATGCACACACGGTCAACAACCCACGTAGTAGATGTTTGAGTAATAACTTTAATAATTTGGCTTCAATAAGTTTATCCATCTACTCATAGTAATCTCCTATTATAAAGCTATAGAATTTCTTAAATTTATTTTTGCACTTTAAGGCTCAATACAAGAACTTCGTTTGCTTTGGTTTCTTACAATAATTTCCATTGTTTCACTATCAGGCAGGTAGCGTTTAACTCGTTATCATTCATTGTTGGCGTCCATATCGCAAATCTTAGAACTATCTATATTTGAATTTAACTTATCAGCCATTAAAATATTGTAGAAGCAGAGCGAAAAGAGCATACGATGTGTTAGGTGCAGGTTAGTGTGTGTGTCAATAAATAAACTGATTTAAGTATTAATAATTTCCACTGGTTTCACCATAGCATGCCAGCAAAGCGAGCATATGTGGTTAGGTCTGGATAAAGGGTGTCAATAAATTGCTTTGATTATTTACTTGTTTTTTTAAGTTCATTTAGCGTACATGTCCGTTTTTTACACTCGTAGAAGTAGTAATACTACATCATTTTCAAACACATTGTTCTAGAGTTTGATGGTGTTTTTTATTTGTACATATTATATGTTGGAGGTCGCGTATGGCAAGTCCTATGATTGTGTGGCTCTTCGTTTGGTTGCTGTTTATCATGACATCCGTACCGAAGAATTCGGCGTCTATCTCTTTCCACTTCTGTTTCTTTCTTGTTACTGTTTCTTTATACACTTCTATGCTTGGTAGCGATGTCCTGATCCTTTATCTTCTAAGAATTATGTTTCTCTTGCTAGTACATTCACCAATTTGTATGGTGCATATTTGCTAGCCCTTTTTATAAATCTTGCTTTAACATTTTCAATTGTTCCCAAGTCACTGATTTTTAGTTTGTCTATATCAGTTCAATTCCATAAGTGGCGATTGGTGCGATTTTCTCGTAGCTGTGATGCTTTTGATGTTGCATAATGCTCTCATAGCTACTGCAGATCTTTCACATATGTGTGTGCTGAATGATAATGCATTTTTACTTTCGCTATACGTACTATGTACATAGGCTATAGAGAAGGTATTGCACTCCACCAAAAAATTCGATACCGAGATTTCACCGGAAATATATGTTTTAAGGTCTGCTGTATCCAAAATACGTTTTTCAAAAAAAGGTCGGTGTGTGTGTCTGTGTGTACATGTGTCCGTGTATCGAAACTTTTGATTTTCTAACGACTTTCATTAAAATATCGTATATTAAATATATTTTACCTGACAAATAAAATGAGTATTTTGAATTTTCTGGGAATAGCCTCTGAATACTACTTTATTCTGGATGAATTTTGCACAAGTACTAAATCGTAAGAGATGGACAAAAACTTAACCCACAAAAAATGTAGAGCACGTTAAAACACACAATTTATGTTATATATTTTTTTTTCGTGATGTTGATCGTTTTTGAGATATTCCTTTTTCTTGGTTTCAGCTTTGAAAAACATACTTTTCTCATACAAAAATTTGTCAACTTCTGGCAATACAAACAAAGGAACATCAGTCACATAGCAACCAGCTTTTGGATTTCACTTTAACCTATGGTACTCCCTTATTTCGCTTCTACTTGCAATAAAGCAAGAAATAAGACAATTTTGCTAATTTTTCTCGATTAGCATGAAATAAATAAAGATAATCTTATTAACAATAATTTGTTACATAAATATAGAGAAAGTCATGTGAAGGAAACACATCAGATTTTTTTGTAAAGTGATGCCTAAATACTGGAACTTGTTGACTATTTTCAGTCTTATTGATATTTCCCTCCTCTACTATAAATTATTTGCTCTGTTTTGTCTTAGTTTATATTGAAGCTGTTAAAAACTCTGTATTTGTTTTCTGTAAACTCATTCGAGCGCACTTAGATTAAAAAAAATTTGATGTGTTCCATTCACATGACTTTCTCTAAATCTCTGCGATAAATTATTGTTAAAAAGGTTGTGCTTCTATTTACTTAATGCTAATCGAGAAAAAAATAGCAGAAATAGTCTTATTACTTGCTTCCTTGTAAGTAGAAGCGAAATAAGGGAGTACCATAGGTTAAAGTGATAGTCAAAAGCTGGTTGCTACGTGACTGAAGTTCCTTTGTTTGTATATACAGGAGTGGACAAATTCGCGAATGAGAAAAGTATGAGTATTTTATTGCTGAAACCAATAACAAGGGATATCTCCAAAATGATCAACTCCATGAAAAAATATATGTAACAAAAATTGTGTTTTTTAAGGAGCTCTACATTTTCTATTTAATAGGTTTTAGCCTATCTCTTATGGTTTGCTAGTTATGCAAAATGCCGTAAAATTCATTCAGAAATAGTTTTCAGAGGTTATTCGCAGAGAATTCAAGAAATACATTTTATTTGGCATGTAAATATCTTAAATATAAGTGATTTAATCAAAATCGTTAGAGCCATTTTTGGGAAAATCAAAATTTTCGAAAAATGTTCCATGTAAAGGATATTTGGGTGTGAGGGTATTTTCTTGAAAATCTTCGTGTCGCATCCTTGCAAGATACCAAACTTAAATACCAAGTGGTTGTGTATTTAACGGTCTTTTCGTTTTTAAGCTATGCTGTCCACAGACACACCGACAAACGCACACACACAGGGGCCTTTTTGTAAATACGTTTCTTTCGGATTCAGAGGGACCCAAAACATGTATTTCCGGTGAAATCTCGGTATCGAATTTTGGGTGGAATGCAATTCCTTCTCTATACACTATCTTCATAGTACTTGTAGAGAAAGTAAAAAATAAACAGCTTTATATGTTTGTTAGTAATTGCCAATGGTTTCTTCACTGTTGATTTTCTATGCTGATAGTGTTCCCATTTCTCATCTTGCCGAAAAGAGTTGCTTTCCGCTTGCAACCGTTTTGTATCTCTCTACAACATGCAGATTTTCATAAATGTTGCTATTTAAGGTAGTGTCTTTACACGGTGGATTTGGTGGGTTATACCAAGTCTAGACAACTACATCTTGCCTCCTAGACGCTCCGAAAAGTTAGTCGTACATTTTATATGCGTTATATTAGATGGTAAAATCATAGTATACTGCTATCTACGCTTGTTAATTACTGTATAGCTTCTAAAATACATTAGATAACAAATTTTATGACAAAATGAATTTAACTTAGTATCTCTAGGCTTTATTATAAGACTTTTGCTAAATTTTCACTTAATGGTCTATACTAAATGAAGCTCTCGGTACACAACAATACATCAGAGGCCATCCATGACCATCTGCCTTGTATGTAGATGACTAGGGTTCGATACCAGCGGCGGGACGTTTAATTTATGACGAGTAAGTTTCCTCTGGGTACTCGGAGTCCCCTAGCAGCCATTCCATCAACTGATCCATTATCATTCTAAGCTTTTGTCAGAAATGGTGGCGCGGAGATAGCGTTCGATAGTCGGCCGCGGTGATTAGGCAAGGTAACGCTTTTAATGGAAAATTTGCAAAGACTGAATAAACGAAAGTTCCGATGTGAGAAATGTTAGACTCTTTGTTGGGATAAAGTTATTTGAGTGCATTGGCCCTATCACAATACTACTAAATAAATAATAACAATTTATTGTAAACTATATTCTCTTTCTTAATGTGGGATTAGTTTTAAGTATTGCTTAGGCGCCACTTCCGCTTGGTTCCCTGACTAAGTGAATGCAGCCCTCTTTTGTTTGTGCCACTCGTTCTCCATCCCATTCTCAGTTGTTCTTCCCTGTTGTTCTCTCTGGATTTATTTTCCTTATTTATTTCTACTTTCTCTATTTATTTATTGAAACAATAAAAATTCCCCATATTTATGGACTGCCAATAAGGACAGAGTAAAATAGACAAATTATAAATAAACTATCTAAAAAATCTGATGTGTTCCATTCACATGACTTTCTCTGTATCACTGCAACAAATTATTCTATTTAATTCATCTAATGGAGCAAAAGTTAGCAGAAATAGTCTTATTACTTGCTTCCTTGTTAGTAGAAGTGAAATAAGGGGGTACCATAGTTTAAAGTGATAGTCAAAAGCTGGTTGCTCTGCGACTGAAGTTCCTTTGCTTGTATGGACACGAGTTCACAAAGTCCTGTATGAGAAAAGTATGTCTTTATAGCTGAAAAAAAAACAAGGAATATGTCAAAAACAATCAACTCCACGAAAAAATGTATATAACAAATTGTGTGTTTTAAGGTGCTCTACAGTTATGGTGTAGTAAGTTTTGGTCCATCTCTTACGGTTTACCGGTTATGCAAAATTCCGTAAAATTAACCAAGAATAAAGTAGTCTTCAGAGGCTATTCCCAGAAAATTCAAAATGTACATTTTATTTGTCATGTAAATATCTTTAATATAAGATATTTTAATCAAAATCGTTAGAGCCATTTTTGATAAAATAAACATTCTCGAAAAAAGTTGCATGTAAAGGGTAGTTTGGGGTGGAGGTATTTTTCTCAAAATCTTCGTGTGACATCCCTAGAAGATACTAAACTTAATTACCAAGTTTGGTATTTTACCGAATTTTCGTTTTTGAGTTATCGTGTTCACAGACAGACGGACACACGGACACTAACACACACACACACACACACATGGACCTTTTTCTGATATACTTTTTTTGGATACAGGGGACCCTAAAACATATATTTCCGGTGAAATCTCGGTATCCGATTTTTTGGAGGAGTGCAATATCTTCTCTATACACTATATACATAGCACGTATAGAGAAGGTAAAAAATGAGAAAAAAAATTGAAATGCTTCAATAAAAATAATGAAATATCAACAGTTTTCATTGTATAGCAATAGAAAAGGAAACTAAAACCAGCAAAGGAATTACTAAAAATAAATAATATAAAATTAACATACAATAAATAATTTATATCAAAGAAATATAGACCGAGGAAATACTAAAAATGGTTATTATACAAATGATTTCGAAGACGAGAAATTGAACCTCTTATTGCAGATAAGGCAATTTCTTTTATTTTTCCCTTCTTCAGTCCAAACTTCTTCCAGGTATTGATTAAATGTACGTAGTGTATAGAGAAGCTGTTACATTCCACTCAAAAATTATATAATTCCGAGATTACACGTTTAAGGCTCCCCTGTATAAAAAAAAAGAATTTTTAGAAAAAGGTCGTGTGTGTGTCCATGTATCTGTGAAAACGATAATCAAAAACGAAGAGTCGCTAAAATACCAAACTGGAATATAAATTTAGTATCTCCCAAGAATGCGACATACAGTTCTTGAGGAAAATCCCCCCAATGCAAACTACCCATTATATAGAAAAGTTTGCAAAAATTTTGATTTTCTCAAAAATAGCTAACGATTTTAACACGACAAATATAACGTATATCTTGAATTTTCTGGGAAAAGCCTCTGAAGACCTCTTTATTCAGAATAAATTTTGATGGATTTTGCATTATCAACAAACTTACTGCACAAAATATGTAGATCTCATTGAAATACATACTTTATGTCATATATATATTTTTTCGTAGAGTTGATCATTTTTAAGATATTCCTTGTTATTGATTTTAATTTTAAAATAATTTTCACATACGGGAATATGCCAACTCCTGACAATGCAAAGAAACGAATTTCAACCACATGGTAACCCATTTAAAATATTTGACCATCGTTTTAGCCTAGTGTATACCACTATTCCCCTCCTACTTAAACTAAACCATTTGTGCTAATGTTTATCTTAATTAGCATGAAGTAGATAGAAGAATATGGTTTTTAATAATAATTTGTAACAGAGAAGAGAAAGGCATGTAAATGGAATACATCAGATTTTTCTTGTACCTTTCGTAAACATTTCTTTAATTCTTCTCTTTCTTCTGACATTAAACATTTTCATCGCTACCATTTCTTTTGACAATCCATTTCTTTCCTCCAATTTATTACCTTTATGCATTCATTTAAACACTGAACAAATCATCTCCGTACAAAATACAACGTTCTAATTCAATGCCTCTTATCCCTTTCAAAGATAAGGCTCCCGTCTTCATTCAACCGTCTGTAATATATATAACTTACCCCTCTATTAACCACTCTTTCTTTATTAGCGACATAGTTCACCATATTTCCTGTTTACTTATTGTCTTCTTTCTTAATTATCACTGACTTCCAGAATCCTTTTTCATTTTCTTCTACCTTCGCTCTAATGTCTCTCATCTCTATTTTATTCAAAATTTCGTTTAGCTGTCCTTCTGTTCTTAATTATCTTGGATTCATCCAAAGAGTATAAACATTTATTATACTGATAAAACTAATTTTTAAATTTTTAAAATAATAACACTGTTTATTCATTCGTTGACTTCAAACTACTGAAATTAGCCAATGAAAGTGCGTGTTACATATATTTTTAGCAGATTTGTTATCTTGTTCTTTATATAGCTATACCAATAATTGGATACCCCTTCTAGAAGCACTCCTCTTCTTCTTGGTCTTCCTAATCCTACTATTGCTGCTCCTTGGCTTTAACATTTCTTCACAGAATATGTTATATGTAACAGTTTTCTAGAACATAGTATATGTATATACCCAACAGTTGTATCGATTTTCTCCCAATAAGTCATTTACAGGTTCCCCCATTTTTCACAGCATATATGAAGTAGTTCTTCTAACTACATTACCTTTAACTGAAATAGTTTACATCTAGAACAGACTTATTGTTTTTAAGATGCGGAGACCAAACTGACAATGTTATGTTTTCCTTTGTAATGCGTTTATTTTATTAGGTTATGAAGGTCATTTTTAAATATATCACTTAGGTGACAAAGCAAATAAAGCTTAAGGAGATTTGCATGTGAAAGTTTCAAGATTCTTAAAAAAAAAAAAAAATATCTACTTGTATTTTTGTTATTCATACTAGTTTGGCAATAATTAAAGCTATGTAGTCAGTTAGATGTTTCTAAGTATAGTATTCAATACATATTCAAATTTTCATAATTTTTTTTAAAAATTCTACCTCAATCTTTCTTTTTTTTTCTCTCTTTCTTTAGAAAATTTCAAATGCTTTTTTTCTGGGTTTTTTTTTGTTTCATTTTTATAGTTCCCGTTAACTTCTATGGCCACATCGGAAACTGTGACTTGAGAACAACAGATGGTGATATCACTCGCTGATCTGCAGAATTATAATTATTGCTTTTATTTTTTTTTTAAGATTAAACACACTCACATTCACTCTCACATTCATACTTCCATATGTTGAGGTTAGACAATAATTTAAAACGCTTTAAACATGATTATGTTATTCCTTTAGTATGTATTGTTGAATAAAACTTCAGGAATTATTATTCAAAACATGTCAAGATTATAATATAATAGGCGATATAATGCCTAACTGATTTATTCATTTTTATATTAATGTTTGAGTTGTCAATAATTTTCATAAGTTATTGGTCCTTATTTAATCAGTGCTTTATTAGGTAGAGATGGATTAATGCCAGCTTCTTTTTGTTGTTATTAATTATCTTAATGTTGGATTCAAGTAGACATTTTTCAAAGTGCATAATTGGAATATTTTAATACAGTGGCTGTTTGAAAAGTCATGTTTATTTTTTGAAACAAAATATTACTCGTCTTTTTAAAGTTTGCAATTATATGAAGTTCATAAACTATTAGGAATTAAATCATAGCATACTCACTAAAAATACAAATATACATTTTAATTTCTCACGTTAATTTCTATAGCATATGATATTTCAATCGAAATCGTTATGACTAATTCTGAGAAATTAAAATACATAAATTCGTGGGCTTCACGAAAATCTAGCAATGCAGTGTGAAAATATTTGGAATTTAAATAAAATATATGAAGTTTGCTACTGTCCATGAGGAAATAAAAACACGGATGCACGCACCAATGAAACTTCTTTATTTATTTCTACTGTTACGTTTCAGTTAGGAACAACGAAAACTTTAATGTTATATAACTTTTATTTTAGATATAGCAGATCATTAAGCTAGTAGTTTTGGAGAAATCATAATACTCCTATATCCAGTAAACAGAGGGAGTATAATGAAGCATCATACTGGAGGTCAATTTTTGTGCAGCCTTCCAAGCATTTTCATATTATCAAAAGATTTTCTAAGGACACTTGTTAGAGAAAGAGTAACACTTTCCATGCTGAATATCAATTAAATATACTATACAAGCCATCATAATGAAAATGTTACCACTTACAATAAACTTCTTGTAATTTAGAATATATTGTCAAATCATAGTTTTGGTTAATATTTGCTAAATTACTTATGTCTAAATGAACCAGAATTTGCAACATTTTCCAGATATTTTCTTCTTTAGTTTCACTTTTCTAACAAAAAACAGTACAATAGTATAGATAGAGATTTTCTGAACATGTATTTCTCTAAACATTCGGGGAAAGTTTTTATGTGTATTAAATTCCTAAAATAAATTATAAATAAAAGGAATGAAAATTAAAGTGCACATAATTGTATATATTTTTTAAAATTGCTGTTTTTATTAAAAATTAATCTTTCACTAGCTACACCAAACAACATGGTTTCAAAAGGACTACGGGAATTTGTCAGCTCCTGGCCATGCAAAGATTTAATCACCAAGCAACTGGGTTTTAAAACATTTGACTGTCTCTTTAGCCTGGTATATTTCCCTTCTACTTACAAAAAACCAAGAAATAAGGCCATTTCTGCAAAGTTTATCTGGAATATGACAAAGTAGATAGAAGAATAAGTTTTTTAACAATAAACTGTTACTCAAATGTAGAGAAAGACATGTTAGTGTAACACATCGCATTTTTGAAAACATTTTTTGTTTGTAACGATCGTGAGCAGAGCTCACAGTGTAATAGATATTTTCCTTTGCTCACACATCTAGAAGAGTCAATGAAGATCACGCAAAAACAGATAAAACATAAGAATGTTGCACATGCTACTACATAACTAAATATTTCTGCTCACTACAAAACTACAGAATATAATGTTCTAAAATTTCCTTCTCTTTGTATTACTCAATGAATGGAACCATGAGTAAGCGGTTACTTGCTCCTATGTATGCTTAAGAGACGCTTTATTTGACATATTTTAAGAAATATTTGCCAACTCACTATTAGAAAAGCTTTGACTATATAAACATAAACAATACTTTCAAAAACTATAAATCAGATATTTATCGAAACACAAAAATATTTACCGGTGGAAAATTAACATCCTAGAGCAATTTTCCTGTGTATTCTGGGTTTGTAGTAATGAAAACCAGCATTTATTCTGGGTTTGGTCTTCAAAAACTCTGATGTTTTACAATCATATGACTTTCTCTATATCTCTGTAACAAATTATTATTAAAAAAAGCTTATTATTCTGTATACTTCATCCTAATTGAGATAAAATTTAGCAGAAGTGATCTAATTACTTGATTATAAGGAGAAAGAAATAAACTTGTACACTAGGCTGAAAGGATAGTCAAATCTTTTAAAAGCTGGTTGCTATGTGATAGAAACTCATTTATTTGCATGACCACGAGTTGGTAAATTCCCGTATGAAAAAAGCTAAAGTATTTAAAACCTGAAACCATTAACAATAAATATTTAGAAAATTGTAAACTCCAAGAAAAAAAAAAAAAGATATATATATATGGCATAAATTATGTATTTTAATGGGATTTACATTTTTGGTGTTGTAAGTTGTATCTGTCTCTTACGATTTATCAGTTATTCCAATGTTATCCAGAATGAAGAGGTCTTCAGAGGCTGTTCCCAAAAAAATTAAGTTATACACTTTATTTGCCATGTAAATATCTTTAATATACAGTATTTAATTGACATTGTCGATACATTTTTGAGAAAAAAAATTAAAAATGTTTCCATTTAGATAGAGGTAATTTTGGGTGGGGGATTTTCTTGATAATCTTCGTGCCGTATCCCTGAAAGATGCTAAACATTAATAGCAAGCTTGGTATTTAACGGTCGCTTTCTGTTGTGTTTTTTTTTTTTTTTTTGAGTTTGTTAGCCCAAAACACACATACATTATATACATTTTTTTCTAAAAATGCTTCTTTTTTCTGCAGGGACCTCAAAAATTATTTCAACAATAAATATTTGGCTAGAATAGAATACTTTCTTTAGCTCATATGTGCATTGTATGTACATAGGTGCTCTAAAAGTAAAAATTGTTTATGTGTCCATCACAAATTTTTCCACGCATTAGTATTCATGTAACGGATTATTTTTCTATTAACTCTAAGTTAAAGATAATATCTGATTAAGTAACAATTCAGTGTATGTTGGGTTACGTATTGTTGTAATATCATTTTTCATTAACGTAGAAATCCATAAGAATAAAAAGGACCTTCATTGTATTCATTGTACTACCAAATACTCATTGGAAATTGTTTCCAATACCACAGCAAAAACAGCAGAATGCATTCCGAATAAAGGTTTATATGAAGTAAATAACATTTAATATAAAATATATTACTAAATATTTAAAGGATACCCAACGTAAACATTCGTCATATATATTATATTTAACATTTAAGGGTCTTTAAATATGCTCTTCTTTTTATATCAAGGTTCAGATTTGTAAAACATCTGATTTCCTATAGTGCGGGGAAGAAAAGATTAAAACCAGTGTAAAGGCGAAGAAATGTTCAAGAGAATTCAATCTAACTTGTAACATTTCAGAGACTTGTAATTGTTGAGTATGTATTTGTGTCTTCCAGATAAGGAAAATGTTCTTGGAGTCATCTGACACCATGCTAGGTTTGAACTCCAGCTCTCCTGACTACTAGACAATTCAATCTCGCCACTCATCAGCAATGGCGATTATTATGATGAGGTTGGCCCGATCTGTCCTTGCTACAGACGCCTTATCTCATGTGGAACAGAACCTGGACCCATAACAGAATCACATTCATCTCAGTTAAGCTAAGAGAACGTTCCTTTGAGCTATCCAAGAGGTCCTGTCTTCCATTACCGGACACGCTAGGGGCGACTAATGTAGATTTATTCTCATGGGGACTTGCAGGCGTTTGTTGGAGGTGTGTGACCGTTTAGTGCTATCTCATTATCATCCCCACCACCTCACCTCTCTGTGTGTGCATTGCTGGAGTGCATGTGCACAAATTCTATTCAGATGCACACAGCAAGACAAGGGTGAGTTGAGGACTGTAACCTGCAAATGGGCACACTGCAAACTAGGTTCTGAATTAGCGGTAATGCTTTTCATTTTCATTCTTCATTTCCCTGACTTTTCACTCACTTTCTCTTTGTCTTTCTTTGCACATGTAGACATATCAAAAAACAAAATAAAGAAAAAAATCTGATGTGTACCATTCACATGACTTTCTCTATATCCCTGCAACAAATTATTCTAAAAAAAGCTTACACTTCCATTAACGTCATCTTAATCAGTAAAACATTAGCAGAAATATCCATATTACTTGCTTCCTTGTAAGTAGAGGTCAAATAAGGGAGTACCATAGGTTAAAGTGATAATCAAAAGCTGGTTGCTATGTCACTGAAATTCCTTTGTTTGTATGGATAGCAGTTGACAAATTCCTGTATGAGAAATGTACGAGTATAAGTTTTTCATAGCAGAAACCAAAAATAAGAAATGTCACAAAAACGACGAACTCCACGAAAAATGCATATAA
This sequence comes from Hymenopus coronatus, assembly GCA_030762935.1. NCBI lineage: Eukaryota > Metazoa > Arthropoda > Insecta > Mantodea > Hymenopodidae > Hymenopus > Hymenopus coronatus. The sequence continues at coordinate 52,781,484 of CM060892.1, read as the reverse complement.
AATAAATTGTGTGTTTTAACGTGCTCTACATGTTTTGTGCCGTAAGTTTTTGTCCATCTATTACGGTTTAGCAGTTATTCAAAATTCAGTAAAATTCTTCTAGAATATACTACTCTTCGGAGGCTATTCCCAGAAAATTCAAGATATACATTTTATTTGTCATGTAAATATCTTTAATATACGAAATTTTAATCAAAATCTTAAGAGCCATTTTTGAGAAAATCAAAATTTTCGAAAAAAGTTCCATGTAAAGGGTAGTTGAGGGTGGGGGGATTTTTTCTCAAAATCTTCGTGTCGCATCCCTGGAAGATACTAAACTTAAATACCAAGTTTGGAATTTTACCTACTTTTCGTTTTTGAGTTATCGTGTTCACAGACACACGGACCCACACGGACCTTTTTCCGAAAACGCTTTTTTTAGATAAAGGGAACCCTAAAACATATATTTCCGGTGAAATCTCGGTATCGAATTTTTTGGTGGAGTGCAATACATTCTCTATACAATATGTACGTAGTGCCTATAGAGAAAGTAAAAATCTGATGTGTTCCATTCACATGACTTTCTCTACATCTCTGCAACAAGTTATTCTATTTACTTCATCTAATCTAGAAAAATTAGCAGAAATAGTCTTATTACTTTCTTCCTTGTTAGTAGAAACGAAATAAGGGAAGACCATAGGTTAAAGTGATAGTCAAAAGCTAGTTGCTATGTGACTGAAGTTCCTTTGTTTTTATGCACAGGAGTTAACAAATTCCTCTATGAGCAAAGTATGTTTCTCAAAGCTGAAACCAAAAACAAGGAACATTTCAAAATGATCAACTTCAGGAAAAAATGTATATAACATAAATTGTGCGTTTTAACGTGATCTACATTTTTTTGTTTTAAGTTTTCGCAGTTTTAGGAGTTATGCAAAATTCCGTATAATTCATCCAGAATAAAGTAGTCTTGAGAGACTATTCCCAGAAAATTTAATATATACATTTTATTTGTCAGGTAAAATATATTTAATAGAAGATATTTTGATCAAAATCGTTAGAGCCATTTTTAAAAAAAATCTAAATTTTTTAAATGTTTTCCTCGTAAAGGGTAGCTTGGGATGAAGGGATTCATTTGAAAATCTTCGGGTCACATCCTTGGAAGATACTAAACTTAAATACCAAGTTTGGTATTTAACGGTCTTTTTTTGAGCAATGTTGCCCACAGACATACACACACACACACATACACATACACCTACACACAGGGACATTTTTCTAAAAATGTTTTTTTTGGGGGGATTCAGGGGGTTTTCAAACATATATTTCCGGTGAAATTCGGTATCAAATTTTTGGGTGCAATACAATACCTTCTCTATACACTATGTATATAGTACGTAAGTATAGATAAAGTGAGGTGTTCTATTCGCAGGACTTTCACTACGTATCTGTAACAAAGTATTGTTCATAAGCTTATTACTTTCTCTACACGATCTATATACATAGTATACAGAGAAGGTATTGCATTCCACCCAAAAATTCGATATCGATATTTCACCGCAAACAGACGTTTTAGGGTCCATTGTTTCTCAAAAAAACATTTTAGAAGAAAGTCCGCATGTGTCCGTGTGTTTGCGAACACGATAACCCAAAAACGAAAAGTTGGTTAAATATCAAACTGGTATTTAATTTTAATATCTTCCAGAGAAGCGACACGAAGAAATTGAGAAAAATCCTCCACCTCAAGCAACAGTTTTCATGGAAAAGGTTCAAAATGTTTGATATTCTGAAAAATGGCTCCAACGATTATGATTAAAGTACCTTATGTTAAAGATACTTATATGGCAAATAAAATGTATCTCATGAATTCTCTGGGAATAGCCTCTAAAGAACTCTTTATTCTGGAAGAATTTTGCTGAATTTTACGTAAGTGGTAAACCTAAGAGATAGACAAAAACTTGCATAAAAAATGTAGATCACGTTAAAATACACAATTTATGCCATATACTTTTTTCGTGGAACTGGCCATTTATGAGATACTGCTTGTTGTTTGTTTCAGATTTAAAATATTTATTTCTCTCGCATGGAAATTTGCAGACTCCTGGCTGTGCATAGACACGAATTTCAACCACATGGCAACCAGATGTTATGAGATTTTACTGTCTTTTAGGCTAGCGTATATCCTTATTCTGCTTCTATTTACAAGGAAACAAGTAGCTAAGATAATTTATGCAAAAGCGTGATATAAATAGAAGAATAAATTTTTAACCATAATTTGTTACAGAGATGTAGAGCAAGTCTTAGAATAAATCGTGTGAATGGAACACATCGGATTTTTCTTCTATTTACTCCATGCTAATCAAGATAAACATTAGCAGAAATGTTTTCTTTTAAGTAGAAGGGAAATAATAGAATACACTGGGCTAAAACAATAGTCAAATCTTTTCAAAACTGGTCGCCATATGGATGAAAACCGTTTCTTTGCATTGCCAGGAGCTGAGAAAATCCCGTATGCGAAAGGTTGAAGTATTTTACAATTGATAAAATAACAAGGAGTATCTCAAAATAGGTCAACTCCACGAAGAAAATACAATGACCTAAATTGTGTGTTTCAACGAGTTCTACATATTTTGTGCAGTAGGATTGTCTTACAGTTTACTAGTTATGCAAAACCCAGCAAAATTTATCCAGAATAAAGAGGTCTTCAGAGGCTATTCCCAGAAAATTCAAGATATACATTTTATCTGTCGTGTGAATACCTTCAATGTAAGAGTATAGTAATCAAAATCATTAGAGAAGGTTTTGAGAAAATGAACATTTTCGAAAATTTTCCGCATAAAAGGTAGTTTGGGATGGGGGATTTTTCTAAAAATCTTCTTGTCACATCCTTGGAAGTTACTTAACTTGTATACCATGTTTGGTATTTTACAGAATTTTCGTTCTTGATTTATCATCCTCAGAAAAACACGGACACGTGCCCGTTTTATAAAAATGTTGTTTTTTTTTTAATCCAAGGGACCCTAAAACGCTTATTTCCAGTGTAATTTCGCTATCGAAGTTTTGGTAGGAATCCAAGGCCTATCTATACATTAGGTATATAGTACATGAGGAGAAAGTAAAACGAATCTAATGTGCCCCAATCACATGAGGAGGTATTAGTGCACAAGATAAACATTAGCAGAATAAGGGAATATACTAGTCTAACGTGATAGTAGTGTCGTTTTAAAAACTATTGCTGTATGAAACTCGGTTCTCTTTACATGGCTATAGCAATAGAGAGAGGGAGAGGTATCAAACAAAACACGTATTCTATTTGAGAAAATTTTAAGAAATTTGAAACTGAAACTAATTATATCGAATTTCTTGGAACGGTAACTGTACAAAAAATGTATATGACAATTATCGTGTGTCTTAACCAGGTCTATATTTATGGCGTAGTACGGCTTTTTATCTTATCGTTGCACAAAAGTCACCCAGTAAAAGAGGCTATAACTCCATGGCACGACAGCTCACGGGGAACCTTGGCCTACCGCCCGGCCGCTGCGTCCCCCATCTCGGTCCACTACAGACGTCATGGATGGGGTGCAGTATTGGAGGGTGAGGCGTGGTCAGCGCCTCGAGCCCCTCCCGGCCGGTTAATGCGGTCCTCACGACCTGGAGCCGCTACTTCTCCATCAAGTAGCTCCTCAATTGGCCCCCCAGGGACCTCACGAGGCTGAGTGCACCCCGGTCCAGGTCTCCCAGCGGGGGAAAATCCCCACGCCGGTACTGGGGATCGAACCCAGGTCTCCCGCTTGGTAGGCAGCTGCGCTACCACCGCGCTAAGGAGACGACCAGTAAAAGAGGCTATTCTCAGAAAATTCAAGATAAACATGTCGTTTGTCATTAAAATATCTTAAAACATATGACATTTTAATAAAAGTTATTAGTCATTTACGGCAATATCAAAATGTTTGATAAATGTTCCACATAAAGTGTAGTTGGGGATGGGCGAATTTTCTTAAAAAATCTTCGTGGCGCATCTTTGAAAGATGCTAAAACTTAAATACTTAAATACCAGGCCTGGTATACAACGGAAGTTTCGTTTTTAAGCTAAGCTGCTCGCCCCTCACACCAATACACGGCCTTGCTTCTAATTTTGTTTATTTTTTTTTTATCTTATTCAGGAGGTGTAAAAACATATATTTCCGGTGAAATTTTGTATCGAATTTTTAAGTCAAATGGAATGTCTTCTCTAGCTATTGTTATATCGTACATACGTGCTAGAGAAATTAAAAAAGAAAGTGATGTGTTGCATTCACATGAATGTGTGTAGTTACTCCAGGAACATCCTTTCCTTACAAAAGTTCATTTTCTTATCTAGCTCATACTTATCTAGATAAACATTAACTTAAATGGTCTTATTACTTGCTTCCTTGTAAGTAAGAAGGGAAATAAGCTAAAGTGATAGTCAAATCTTTTAAAAGCTATCGCAATATTAAGAAAAAATTAAAATTCGTTTCTCACTGCGGGATTAGAAGTAGAAAAAAGTATAAAAAATAATGATTTCCCGTTTGAGAACATTTTAATAAGTTTAGAATTAAATATATGAATAAATTGATTTTTTTAAGGAGTTTTATAATTTATGCATAGTAAGTTTTTGTTTAAGTCTAATCATTTACACAAAAGTCAACCAGAGGGAAGAGGTCTTCAGAGATTATTCCCAAAAAATTCAAGATCTACATTTCATTTTTTATGCAAATACCTCAAACATGTGGGTTTTTAATCAAAACCGTTACATCCATTTTTGAGGAAATTCAAACTATTCGGACAAATGCTCCGTAAAACGTAGTTGGAACTACGGGGATTTTCTTGAAAATCTTTGTGTCGCATTCTTGGAAGTACCAAGTTTGGTATTTAACGGTCTTTTCGTTCTTGGGCGCACGTACATGTTCGACAACTTTCTAAAAATGCTTTCTTTTGGGGGGGGGGAGTTTCAGGGTTCTCAAACCATGTTTTACCAGAGAAATCTCGGTAACAAATTAAAAAAAATGAACCACTAAATACAAAAATTCAACTTTTATTTTAAGATATGCGTTTTAGAGAACTTCTTATGATTTGTCAACACACTGTTTAGCAAACTGTGAGTATTAGATGATGTTTTATTATCAAGCCCATATATTAACTTCAGACATTCCAATATTTCTCGAGAAGATGTCAACTCAAATTGAATGAAGTTATATGGTTGCAGTTTAAAAGTTATTAAGTTATTGACTTTTACTAGAACTCTAAATCATTGTTATTATGTATGACACCATAGATATGAGGGGAGTATTGCATCGGTTTGGGAGGGGATTTTAAGTAAAAAGAAACAAAACCCTCTCCTTTCAAATATTGAAATTCTAACCCAAAATTCCATTTAAAAATAATTTTAAATTAAAGTTTAATATATTTATTTGTTTCACATATAGAATGAAATGACAATTTGGAAAGGAACTTTGGAAAAGAAACGAACTAAGCCCAAATTTACTCGGCATTTCTCAGTATGGGGACTGAGAAAACACCGGAAAATCCTCAGTCAAGAAAGATGGTCCTGTGAGATTTGAATCATACATATCCCGTTCAAAGTGTTGAGCCTAATAATTTCTATCGGATATATTTTCTAAATATATTTGCATGTGAAATTATATATGGTAATAGTAACAGTAATGATAATAACTGGATAATAATAATATTTATAATAAGATAAAAATGTAGGTGCTTGTATGCACCATACATTGAAACATGAGCTCGTTAAAAGGTCAAACAGATAAAATAATGGTAAAATACGGTTTCAATACAAGAATAAACAAACAATGGAACTTTGAATAAAGCACAAATGAAGAGATTAGTTAAACACTGTGTGTGAGAGGAAACTTAAACGTTGCGAGGAAGTAAGGAAGAATGATTATAACCATTTTCAATTGTAGATATAACAAGAAAGATCGGTGTAAAACGGAAGAAAAAAGGCATATTGAAATTGTATTTAAAATCAGGAGCAAGTGAAGGATGATATGTAGTTGATTTATAATAAAATAAATCTTTGGAGCAATGAATGGAAGGAAATTGCTTGCTGAAAGATGCGCTAAAGTAATGATGAAAGTAGAACACTGTTTCGGAAAAAGTATAAGAAATGGAACAGAAATAAGGCTGGATTTATGATGAATCTTTCTTTAGGCAAACAAGCATGGTTGCCTAAAAACAGTGAAGAAACAAAATGTAAACAAAAAGATTTGGTAGGTTGCAAGACAAACCTTTACGAAATTTTTGAAATCCGCGGTTTTCATACCACAAGAGAACAGAACCATACGGTATTATATTCATGTGTTAAATATTTTATTGTGAAGTACAAACTGAACAACCAAAATTATAGACTTTTAGGACAAGACAACATTTTTGAAATCTCCAATAATTAAGATTAATTTATTTCTTTTCACAATTAAATTCTGACACAAAGTGTGTGTTTAAGCCCCCCCCCACACTCATATCCACTCATAAACGTTCTTAAAACTATGGCTTAAGTGTTTAAAATTAATTATAAAGTCCATTACATTTCTACACACAAAAAATAATAAAATATCGTTCATAGTTTAGTCTTTCTCTATGTATCGATGCTGGAAAACTTTATATTTACATGTATTTCTGTTATTTGCTGTTTGCATTTGTTTCAACCTATTTGACAAATACTGCAGTAAAATCAAAATAAAACATATGGGATATAGCTTTTTAACGCAAACTGTAAATAAAAGTGTAAACACATTTACTAATTAATTGTTTTCCCCAGAACTATATTTTAGAAGCATATAAAACTATACGTTATACCATTATTGTATTATTTACATTTGCTAATCTGTATCACTTTTCACGCTCGGTTTGAATCAAGTAAATAAATAAACGTTGTAAACCTAGTATTAAAGGTGCATAATGAATCAAATTTAATCTATTTCATAATTATTTAAGTGATTTTAAGATTTTGGGAATGTAATATTACTGAAGATATACCTCAAGGTACCTGTATAAGTCTTTATTCAGTGATTTTCTGTGTCAGGTTAACTCAAATTTATTTTTTAGAGTTAAAAAGTTATATATTACTTTCAATAGGGGTTGCTTAAGATGTACACGCATAACGAATTGTGCTAGGTCCAAAGGTTATATTAAAAGTTCACTTAAAATGATTATTGAAGAATAAAATATATTTTTAGAAAAAAACTATGTGTGCATGTATGTGTGACAGATTATAAGATCCATATTAAGTAGTCTTCTATCCAAAGTTTCTCAGGATAAATGTTGGACCAAATATCCCCAAATTAATAAATATACACTTCATGGAAACATGTTACAGCTCAACATCAAATCATTTTGCCTCACTAATAATCCTATTGAAAATAATAACTATTTATTCTTATGTGCCTGATGGAAATTAATTCTAGGAAAGGTTAAATATTCGAAATAAATATGGCAAAGCTACAAAACTGTTATTTAATATTGGTTAAATGCTTTAGCTTAACGCCTATCATCTTAGTATCCAGTAATATAATCTAAAATTACACAAAATTCACTCTTAGAATCAAAATGTAATAATAAAACCATGATATTCAAAATAATCATATTATATTGACCTTAGTTGTATAATATTTATAAAGAACTGGATGATATTGTTATCTGTAAAATACATAATCAGACTAAAACAGGAGACTTACTTGCTTTGAAGAATTCTCCATAACTTTAAAATAATTGTTAACGAGTCATTATTTTAATTTGCTTTAAAATTTATTTGCGTAGCTTGAACGATACCATATTTGTAATATAAGGGCTTTATCTCTCATGCAAAATACTTGCTAATATATTATAGGAAGAGGTGAGAAAAATAATTTAGATCATTCCCTACCACTTATTTCCATAATAGTTATAATGGTTTTCTTTGCCAAAGCAATGCACTTTTTACATCGGAACTTTTTCCCATTGCAGTAGGTTTGATTTAAAAACTAAATTGTGCATTAGTACCTTTGTCTACTCTCACAAGATGTTAATTTTTTCCAAAGTAGAAATAAAACCTTTCATCATTTTAAAAATATGGTATTAATTTAGGATTCCTAATTTAAATTGTTATATTTGTTATACAGGAAAGCCAAAAATATGTTTTCAGCATTGATACATATTCATTAAAGTGTGCAAGTAATTTATTTCAGTTTTTTCTTCATTTAGTATTAAATTATTTTCTTTAATGCACTCAACATCAGATAACTAATGTAAGTTATTGAAATTTGCTCTCATTTCTTGAAGGGATTTAACAAAATTAAATATTAAATTTATCTTAACAATGAAAGAAACCATATTAATTGTTCATTCTGTAATTTCCAATAATAACTAAATTTTTATAATATGCGTCAGTACTCTTTTAGATGGGAAATGTTTTTCTAAACCATTAATAATCCTTAAAAAAGGATAAGGTCGTTAAAGATAATTTTAGACCAGTTTTCCATTTCTAAATTCAATAACCTTATTCCCTGTAAATAACATGAAAATAGTTTCACACGCACCGTTCATGGAAAACTCAGGATACAATATGCATTAATCTTGAATACGTTAAACATTTGACACTAATTAAAATTGTTTTCCATTTTTATCAACTTGAAGTTATTACCTTTCCTCAAAAGCCCAAATTTGTAAACAACTCCAAATTTCGCAGAATGTTAGATTATTTAATTATCAAATTAAGGGTATACATATATACATGTATATACATTATATATACATATACATTATATACATTAGAATTACATTTGATATAGTTTCTTAACTTATATTTAACAGAAATCAAAACAGGCACTAATACTAAACGAATAAAAGTTTTCAAACCAGAATACTTTAGTTGGAAATCGAGCATTACTTTCTAATTAGCATACAACACTTTAAATTGCCTTTTCCTTGACTTTCGACTTTAAATACGCATATACTGCGAAGTAATTTCCACAAACTAAAATTTTGCATAAAGTCTATAAAGAACTTGAAAAATCTTTTAATATTTTATCTGTATTGACGAAATTAAGTTTTAATACATCAAAAGAATAGTTTTCCTGTTGCTTTCCATTTAAGTTCGTATGATTTTTTTTTAGAAATTAACAGAACGTTTTATTTAAAGACGATGTCGCTATTTAAATTCTCATTTTATAACCATGGTTTACATAAATTTAAATGTTATGGAACATGGTGAAGTTTTCATGTGACCAAGTAATTTAAAATATTAATAAAATTTAACTAAATCCTGGAGGTTCTTTTGTTCATAACTGAAAAATGTTGTTTCTATTTTCCTGTTGAGGTTACTTTGGAATTTGTAATTAGTATATATAAAACATATTGCCAAAAACGCATATATTTATGCTCATGCACTTATATTGATACTACACCTTTAAAATTATAAAAGTGGAGGGTTATTCATAAAGCTGTTTTACAGTTTTAAATGACCTCCATGGACTAGTTTATATATAATATGGAGGTAAATAGAGGAATAAATAGAGGACAAGAAATGGGCGGTGTATCAAATACTGAAACACATTTGATACTTTCACCATTACAAAAACTTTAACTATAATCGCATTTTTAAAAACTTTTTCTGTAGTTGAAATATAGTACAAGAATTTTTTCTAACGTTTCAATTGTAAAGAAGAGCAATTTTTAGTAAGAACTGCTTCTATGAACTGAAAACTATTTTTCGAAACTGATAACCTCATAAAGTTAATCATCGTTTATCTCTCACTCTATTTGTTGCTAAAATAAGAACAGCGTTTTCTGCATTTGCAACATTATTTACATTGAAGTAACTGTACAAAGAAGAAGTTCATGCAGTGAAGACCTCATGTTGTTCATTGTACATACGTCTCGCAAACCTCTTAGAAGATAGCAATGAATTGTGAAACGCGTCCAGGAATTTCCACCAAAGTTAAGTGAAGAAGTCTCAAGAATGGATATCTATAAATGTGTATTATTTATACGGTCAGCTAGTGAAAGTTTAACAGAAATGTAAGGCTAAACACTCATATGTGACAGATAATAATTCACCACAGAGTAGAGAATGGTACTGTTGTGCTCATGTTACAATATGATGCAGTAAGGTATCATTGTAACAGTAGATTTCCAACTGTATTAATTTCTGATTTGCCGTAGTTCACTGGCAAAAATGAAAGTCTAAAGATCTTTATCTTTCTGTCTAACTTTACAAATTATTTATAAAACTTATTTTCAGATCTTTCACAACCTTTGACAAGCAAAAGAATAAAAATCCAGTACCTAAAATTCAGTATAAAGGTATTCCTTTAATAAAAGTCCCAGGGATATTTCCATCAATTTTTTTATTTCCTCAAATTCGTGGATAGTAATTGAGAAAAAATACCAAACATGTAAAATTAAATGAATATATACTCCAGCCTCTAAAAACTTGAAAATGAAATCGCTGACTAATTCAATCATATTTATTTCTAAACAAAATATAGTACTACAGTTTTTGTAAAAGACAATTGAATAAAGCATACATTTTAGTTAAAACCTTGGAACACTTACACAGCCTAAAATTTAAAATGAGTATTTATGTAGTAATTTAATATTACTAACTTATCAAAATACCTAGCTCTCCTAAAATTTCTATATGTATAATTACAATAGGAACTACTAATGACTTAAATACCTTTCTAGATTTCCATGTTTCATTTACACATGATCATAGTTTTGCTTCCAACTTTCATCTTCTATAGGTTCCACTTGTCACATAGAAGAAATATATTTTATTTACATTCTCCAAACCTGTTAATCAAAGAAAGTACGGCATTAAAATTAAATAAAATATGCACTAATAAAAATAATGTTAACGGAAGTACCTTGGAAAACAAATTTCAGTTTCACTTTAAACTAGTAAAGTGTAGTGAAAGTTGAATAATATATTACCCATTTAAATCAGAGCATTTTGTGTGCCATATTACCCACTAATGACTGTCTTTGAAGAAAACATAACCTATAAAGGCTGTTATTTTTAGCAAGAATAACACGAATATTCTATAGAACATGTTTAGAAGTGTGGTGCAAATCACCCATTTGTGCTCATTGTAATTGAAGGTGCTACAGCTAACGATTTGCTTGTTTAAAAGTATGCATATGAAAATAATTAACCAAAAACGTAATATGCTTTCATTAGTTTATGCAAAAGCAAAAAGGGAACTACTCTAATTTCTTCGAAAAGGAAAGAAATGTTTCGTGAAATATTTGTAAATAAATATTTTGTTTTTCTGTTGAAGAATATTTAAATCATTGGTTTCAATTGTCTGTTACAATGTGTGTTCTTGTAACTTAAAATCCTATCATTTATAAGGGTCCAAGAGCACACGATTTAAAAATCATCTTTTATATATTAGCAACTGTTAATTGCCAGGGTCACTTCTGCCCCTGTACCAGAATTTTCTCCCGTAGGGGTTCTTTTACATTCCAGTAACTCTATTTACATGGGGTCGCTATTAAGCACATTTAAAACTATCAGTATGGACCAGGTTTAAACCCGCGGACTTGGGACTCCGTTTAAAGTCATGTAATAATTATTTCATATATATTTTTTTCCAGGTTTTAAATTTTCTACCGCGTCTGTATGCTACAAGTATTTTACAGTGTATACTCAGTCTTGTTCAAACTTGAGTAAAATCTAGGACAGAATGAATTAAAAGAACTGATTCACGATTTTAATACACTTTTATATTGTTCCACATATATTATTAATATGGCCATTAAGAATAAATGTTTAGGAAAATTATATACACACTTATATATTTGTATAATACTACATATATTTATCATATAAAGTGCTAGAATTTTAATATTTTAAAAATTATTTCTGCATTGTGTGAAACATCTTAATAATAGATGTGAACAAAGTTGTATCTGCATGAAAAAGCGTTACTGATGAGTGTGTAAAAAACTTATTTATAGACACTCATAATGCAAGTATTTGTATTCTGAATACATGTTCAAAAAGCTTATGAAAGGAGACTGCGACGTTTTTATTACGCTTGAAACAATAGAGCATACTTACAAATTGATAAATTCAATAAATTCAGCACATTATAAAACCAAAATCATGATCCAAGATGGGATAGGATTTCAATATGGGTTTCAGATAAAGTTGTAAATTATCACTCATATTATGTTACATTTACTTAAAATAATAGAGAAATGGAGAATCAAATGTATGCTAAAGAATATAGCAAAAATGAATAAATGAATAAATAAAATAGTAATAATAGCAATACTACTATCATTGTGCAGACTACCAGATATTTGGCAGATAACAAAACCAAAATAAATGAAATTAGCTAATAAATAAAATGACTAAACATTGTAAAAAGTTCAAATTTAAGTTCATGGAATGAAAAGATCAACAAAGTTTTTTGAAGACGAAATAATTGAACAAGTATCTAGTTTGCACATTAGTATAAAAATATAAATAGGTAACAACAATTAAGGACATTGAAGCAAAGTATATAAAAATTCAGTAAAATTAATAGATGTATTAAAGGATATTTTAAACAGGAGAAGAGATGCCAAACTAAGAATATATAGGTCTAGATTATACTATAATGGTGTTACTAGATTTACTACATCAGGTTCCTATGAAAAAGGAGTATTAAAAAATCTGAAGTGTTCCATTCACATGACTATCTCTACATCTCGGTAACAAATTATTGTTAAAATGCTTATTCTTCTATTTACTTCAAGCTAATCAAGAAAAAAATTAACAGAAATAGTCTTATTACTTGCTTCCTTGTAAGATACAATAAATAAGTGAGTACCAGTCACTAAAGTGATATTCAAAAGCTGTTGCTATGTCACTGAAGTTCCGTTGTTTGTACGGACAGGAGCTGAGAAATTCCCATATGAGAAAATTACAAATATTTTATAGCTGAACCCAATAACAAGAAATCTATAATATCTATAAAAGGAAGAACTTCATTGGGAAAATTACAGATATTTTATAGCTGAAGAACCCAATAACAAGTAGTATTTATAAAAGGAAAAACTCCATTAAAAATGTATATAACGTAAATTGTGTGTTTTAACAGGCTCCATATTTTCTACAATTAAGCTTTTATGTCTCTTATGGTTTACCATTTATGCAAAATTCCGCAAACTTCATTTAGAATAAAGATGTCTTCAGCGGCTTTTACCAGAAAAGTCAACATATACATTTCATTTGTTGTGTGAATATCTTTAATATACGGCATTTTAATAAAAATCGTTACAGGCATTTTTGAGAAAATAAAAATTCTCGAAAATTTTTCCATGTAAAGGGTAATTGGGGTGGATGGGATTTTTCTCAAATCCTTGGAAGATACTCAACTTAAATACGAAGTTTGGTATTTTACCGACTTTTCGTTTTTGAGTTTTCGTGTTCTTAGACACAGGGACACATGTAGATCTTTTTCTAAAAATACTTATTTATTTTCTCTACACGTACTATGTACATAGTATATAGAGGAAGTACTATATTCCACCCAATAATTTGATATCGAGATTTCACCAGAAATACATGTTTTAGGACGCCCTGAAAAAAAAAGGGATTTTCAGAAAAAGGTACGTGTGTCTCTGCGCGCGCGCGCGTGTGTGTGTGTGTGTGTCTGAACAGCATAGCTAAAAAACGAAGAGACCGTTAAATACCAAAATTGGTATTTAAGTTTGATATCTTCCAAGGATGAGACACCCCAACTACCCTTTACATGGAAAGAATTTCGAAAATTTTAATTTTCTCAAAAATGGCCATAAAGATTTTGATTAAAATACCATATTTAAAGCCATTCTCGTAACAAATAAAATGTACATTTTGAATTTTCTGGATGTAGCCTCTGCAGACATGTTTATTATGGATGAATTTTGCGGATTTTTGCATAGCTGGTAAACCGTAAGAAATAGAAAAAACGTAATACACCAAAAGTGTAGCTCTCGTTCAAACACACAATTTATGTCATATACATTTTTTAGTGGAGTGACTGTTCTGCAGATATTCCTTGTTATTTGTTTCAGTTTTAAGGAACTTATACTTTGCTCATATGGGAGCTTGTCAACTCCTGGCCGCGCCGCAAAGAAACGGATTTCAATCCCATAGTAACCACATTTTACAAATTTAAACTGTCGGTTTAGCCTAGTATATTTCCTTATGTCGCTTCTACTTATAAGAAAGCAAATATTAAGACCCTTTCTGCTGCTTTTTTTCTCGATTTACAGTAAGTAAATAGAATAATAAGCTTTTTAGCAATAATTTAGTGCACAGATGTAAAGAAGGTCATGTGAGTGGAACACATCAGTTTTTTTGGATACAGGGGACCCTAAAATGTATATTTCCGTTTAAATCTTGATATCGAATATTTAATGGAATGCAATACCTTTTCTATATTCTATGTACATAGTACGTGTAGAGAAAGTAAAAAGAGGATAGAACTGTCGCAGATGAAGTTATTATGACCTGCTAGGAGCGCGACATGTGGATATTAAAAAATCTAATGTGTTCCATTCACATGCCTTTCTCTATATCTCTGTAAAACATTATTGTAAATAAGCTTATCTTTTATTTATTTCATGGTAATCGAGAAAAAATGGCGGAAATGGTCTTATTTCTTATTTTATTGTAAGTAGAAGCGAAATAAGGGAGTATCGTAGGTTAAAATGAAAGCCAAAAGCTGGCTGCTATGTGACTGAGGTTCCTTTGTTTGTATGGACAGGAGGTGACAAATTCCTGTAGGAGAAAAGTATAAGTTTTTGAAAGAAAAAGGAATATCTCAAAAACGATCAACTCCAGGAAAAAATTTATATCATAAATTGTATGTATAAACGTGCTCTACATTTTTGTGTGTTAAGTTTTTGTCCATTTCTTACGGTTTAGTAACTATGCAAAATTCATCCATAATAAAATAGTTTTCAGAGGCTATTCCTAGAAAATTCAAAATATACATTTTATTTGTCAGGTAAATATCTTTAATATACGATATTTTAATCAAAATTGTTAAGAGCCATTTTTAGAAAATCAAAAAGGGTAGCTGGGGGTAGGGGGATTTTTCTCAAAATCTTCGTGTCACATCCCTGGAAGATACTAAACTTAAATACCAAGTTTGGTATTTCACTGACTTTTCGTTTTTGAGTTATCGTGTTCACAGGCACATACACGGACCTTTTTCTGAAAATAGTTTTTTTTTTTGGATACTGGGGACCCTAAAACATATATTTCCGGTGAAATCTCGGTATCGAATTTTTTGGTGGGGTGCAATACCTTCTCTATACACTATGTACATATTGCGTATAGAGAAAGTAAAAACAGTTACTAGAATAACAATCGTACTGGAGGAAATTATAATTTTCAGGTGCATCTTACCAGAGATTACTGGGGAAACTATTCAAACCCAAGGTTTAGGAGGAAAAAAATCATTACACAGGTTGTTAGCACACATTCATTAAACAAAAACTGAAACTGAAATAGGCAGAATCTGCAAAATTACGTTTTAAACACTCTGATGTCAATTTAACTTGGGACTCGTAGGGTCATTATATTGTCATTTCTAGGGATCGATTCAGCTTTGTGTAGCAAACTGCAGCCATGTGACCACTAGCTCCATATTAATAATAAATCTCCTGCAAAAGTGAAGCAATTGCCCATATCAATTTTTACAAAATACCTTCAATCTAAAAATTATAACCTTCATACATAATATGTATACCAAAGAGATTTTAAAAGTTCTTGACTTCTATTATAGGCAACATGAGAAATTAATAGATTCAATTCTGTTAATAATTAATTTGAAGAATCAAAGCTTCTTCCAATTCAGACTTTTAAATGTCATAACCAGAGCTATATCTAAACTAAATATTATAAGTAAAAATTTTTTTTCATCTAACACATTTGAAACTTTCACAAAGATGCAATTGCTGAAAATTAATACAATTTCTCATATTGTATTTATTCCTCATGCAAATTATTTAACACGGTTAAAAATGTTTTATGTTTATTTTAAGAAAATAAACACACATTTTTATTTTGTAATTCTCAGAAGTCATGTTTTTCATAAACTTTAGCAGCTATATTTAATAAAATACTGTATTATTTAAGATTTAATAGATTATATAAATTAGCTTTCCGTTAATATGTGCTTTTACTGTTTTGCCAATTGGAAATGTATTAGATCTAAATAATCAAATAATATCAAGATCCCATTAAGTTGAATTTAGATATGCTGAACCCAATATTTAAGGAAGTTTTGATTAGAGAAAAGCTTTCACACTCACATTCCAAGTTTTACATGTTCAAACGTCGATTTAAATATACATTTAGTGCTCATATTTAAATAAACCCTATTGCGGTTTTAAGCTTCGTAAAAGGTTCAAATTTAAGCTTAATGCATATTAATGTTGTTTCATGGAATATCCCTGTATATGTGATTTAGCAGCAATTTCTGATTTTGTTTTTCTGTACCGTTCTTCGTTTTACTTTAGATTAATCTTAATTTATTTTAATGTAATATACAGCATATTAATAAAATACTTTAAACGATGAATTTTATATATTTTGCAGTACTACCAACTAAAATGAACAAAGCAAGTTTATTTCAAGCACTGAATTAATATTAATAATATTTCGTAAAACGTAAGAGAGTATACCCGACTTTAAAAACTATAGTTAAAGAAATGGTTCCAAAGAGTATAAAATAATATTTGGACATAAGCTAGCTAATAAAAATGTAAATTCAAGTAGGGAATTTTAAATGCTAAGCATACTGGAATAAAATTAGAATGGAAATTAATATAACTACAAACAAAAAATAAGTATTTCATATGGAACATGAAAATTAATATTGTTTGACTTCTATATGAGAATTCACTTTAAACAAGCCAATATTACATGAAGTTCTTGTTACAAATTCCCAAAAACTCAACAAATACACTACCTTGAATTATCATAGGAATAAATTAGTTAGAATTTATCTATTGCTGAACTTGTAGGTACTGGAAAAAAATCATTAAGTCGATTATATTTCACATAAAAAACTAAAAAATATGAGGGATATGCTATTATCAAACAAGCGACTTGTATAAGTCGTGAAGAAAAAGAACTAAACAATGAAATTGTTCATCACAAGTGGAACGCCATGATTAATATTCGTATCCTGCCACAATAGTGCTCAGTGTTGAAGATTTCGAAAGGAATAGAAATTGGCTTCTGTTACAAATTGTAACTGTATGAGTTATTAGGTTCAAATTTGAAATAATATAATCAAAATCACAGTCCAAACAGTAAATAGTAGCTAGTGTCTACATTAGTTTCATCAACAGGAAGCGCTACTAAGGAGTTTATCTTACTAGTTTCTCTACTACGTCGAGATTTCACAGGAAGTATATTTTTGAGCCCCTGACATTTTTAGAAAAAGTTTCTAATGAATGACCATATGATAGAGTAACATAGCTCAAAATCTAAAACTCGGTTAAATCCAAACTTCCATTTAAGTACATCTTCAAGTAAGAGACGCAAAAATTTTAAATATAATTCTCAAACTAAACTAATTGTTACATGATATATCTTACCAAAAGTTGGATTTTTTCAAACACGTTAACAATGTTGATTAAAATGCATATGTTAGTAAACTTTGATAAAAAATAGAAGATCATGAATTTTAGGGAAACAAACTTTGAAATCTTCTTCGTTTTGAATGACTTATGCAACTGTTAAACTATAAGAAATACCAAAATCTTGCAAGGCAAATAATTTAGATTTCATTAAAGCATATAATTTAAGTCAGCTGTTGTTTTCGTGCTTTCTTTTTTTTTTGTTTTTGTAAATTAATCATTTACAAAACATTCCTTGATTTGTATTTTAAATAATAACACTTTTTTTAAATGTAAATTTATTAGTTTTTGGGTATAAGTTTTTGCTTGACAGAAGAACTTCAAAGTTGAAAGCTATTCGTTTATTTTTGGGGCTCGAGGAACAATTACAAAGTTTGCAATAATTGTGTTTAGGATATTCATATTAATTCTTCGAAACAGCCTTAAAAGACATAATATGCACTGTAAACAACCAGTTTTGTACTCAATATTTTAACTGAATAATTTTAAATAAATTTCTCAGAAGGTATCTGTCATTAGCCAAATAATCTCAATAATTATGTATAATTACTATATGCAATTTATTATAATTTCACAGAATATTCCTATTTCGTCTGAACGATTTTCCATTTTAAGTAGTAGTAGATATAGTACCTTTATGGAAATCCATTATTTTCTGGATGTTTTTTTTTAAATGCTGAAGTATGTTTCCACGTACTGCCATCATTAATCCCAGTAGTTCTATTTCCTGGGGATGGTGTTTAGATTTGTAGCAGACTATGGTGGGTTCGTAGAATATCTTCTTCTCCTGATTCTGTAATCAATTCAGAATTATTCATGTTGAGGTTTATTTATTTTATTACGTCACTTTTCCTTTATGTATATATTGAAGTGGGAGAATGTTCTGCACACTTCATTTCTTAGTTTTGCTTTTGGATATTTATGATAGGGAGATAAAGTATTATATTCCACCAAAAAATGTGTATTTACATTTCCTAAAGATGCACGTTTTGAGAGATCAAACTGTGAGCGTGTGCAGTTAAAAAACACAAACCAGTGAATAACAAATAACATGTTTAATTAAGTTCAGTAATTATGAAGGAAGATTTTTACAAACTCCCCCATTCCAAGGTACACTATGTAAGAATTAACGTTAGTAGTATTTATTGAAAAAAGTCGTACAAATTCTGAATAATATTAATTTTTAAACACTTAAATGTTAATTACCCTTCTTAATAAAACATTTTGGTATTACATATAGCCGCAAAACAATAATAGATATGTAGAAAGGTACAATAGAAAATGCTTGTGCACAAGTTTGAAGTTTTCAGAACTTCAAGCTAATTGTGCCTAAGATCTTAAATCTTTTTTTCTAGATCATATAATGAGTACGTGGTATCAAGGCCAATATACGTCTACCTGTTTCTTAAACATTGACTTTTTGTTACTATCATAATTACATAAGTAAAGAGATCGTTTTATTTTCCAAGATAATTCTTGTATAGAAACATCAAAACACTACAACAGATTAATGAAGTGTTATTCATTAACAGTATAAAACGTTTAGATACTGATGTGGTTTCAGCATTTCTTGAAAGTAAAAGTAAATATCTATTACATAATAATAATAATAATAATAATAATAATAATAATAATAATAATAATAATAATGATAATAATTAAATAATAATAAATAATAATAATTAAATCATAAATAAATAATGATAATAACAATAATATACTAATATAATAATATAATAATAATAATAATAATAATAATAATAATAATAATAATAATAACAATTTAGTTTCAAAATTGTATTACAATTTAAAACGGTATTTTTACTTTCTCTACACGTATTATGTACATAGTGTATAGAGAAGATATTGCACTCCTCTCAAAAATTCGATACTAAGATTTCACCGGAATATATATGTTTTAGGACCCCTGTATCCAAAAAAAGTATTTTCAGAAAAAGGTACGTGTGTGTGCCCGTGGTTCCGTGTGTCTGTGAACACGATATCTCAAAAAACGAAAAGTCGGTAAAATATCAAACTTAGTATTTAAGTTTAGTATCTTCAAGGGATGCGACACGAAGATTTTGAGAAAAATCTCCCACCCCAAAACTAGCCTTTACATGGAACTTTTTTCGAAAATTTTGATTTTCTAAAAAATCGCTCTAAAGATTTTTATTATAGTATCGTATACTAAAGATATTTAACTGGCAAATAAAATGTATATTTTGAATTTTCTGGGAATAGGCTCTGAAGACTACTTTTTCTGTGTCAATTTTACGGAATTTTTCTTAACTGCTAAACCGTAAGAGATGGATAAAAATTACCACACAGCAAATGAAGAGCACTTTAAAACACACAATTTATGTTGCACACATTTTTTCGTGGAGTTTATTGTTTTTGAGATATTCTTTGTTTTTGGTTTCACCCGTGAAAAACTTATATTTTTCTCATACAGGAATTTGTCAACTCTTGTGCATACAAACAAAGGAGCTTGAGTCACATAGCAACCAGCTTTTGACTATCTCTTTAACCTATGGTATTCCCTTATTTCGCTTCTATTTACAAGGAAACAACCAATAAGACTATTTCTGCTAGTTATTTTTCTCGATTAGCATGAAGTAAATAGAAGCATAAGCTTTTTAACAATCATTTGTTGCAGAGATGTAGAGAAAGTCATGAGAATTGAACACATCAGATTTTTATCAAATACGATGAAGCAATTTCGAATAGAGTACTTCTAAGATTTTATTTTAATGAATAAGATTTTAACTCGGACTGCATTTCCAAAGAAACCTCCATGTGCTACGCAATGTTTGTGGTCTGTCAATATTATAAAGATGGTTCTTAGCCTTTCTCCATACACTCCAACTATTTCCCTGACCTTTCAGCTAAATCTAGCTCATCTTTAGCTATCCAAGTCATTCTTTATTATAGACGTCTATATCAAATGTCCTTCCATTATAAAATATGTTATTTAATGTTGCACACTGAAGGGCTATAGAGGAGAAAATATTTACTGCGATCATTTCCCATCTCGCATGGTTGAGTTAAGGGCATGTGGGACGCTACTGGCAGACAAGAGAGGACATGGAGAGTATAAGTAAATTTCTAGTTAAGGCGAGACAGCTGAGACCTAAGAAAGCTGTTAGTTGGGAAGGAGGATGTAAGAAGAGCTGAAAGGCGATTTTGGGCTTTAAATGTTTATCATTTTTCAATGAGTCCGATTTATTTATTTGCCTTCAGGGAGATAAGGAGCGAACTTTTGGTTGCAATTTGTCAAAAACTTGAACATTGGTTTTTATTAATATCAAATAGTTTTTGTAACAGTTGGGTGTCTATAGAGAAACAACATTTAGCTGTCGTTCCATCGTTTCGAGCTCTATAGCCATTTAAAGAATATGCAATAATCCTGTTTCCTAGCATATTATTTCATAAAACATCGTTGTTCTCAAAACAAAACTTGCACACTTTCAAGATGTTACACAGCTCTCAGTTTTTGTTTAAATACCATTAAAATGTACCAGAATGTGCAGAAGTATCTAATATAATCTTACAAATGACAAAAGCATCCTAAAACTAATAATAGTTTTTCAAAAATATATATTTATTAAAAGTAATTAATTTTATAGCTTAAAAAATCTAATTTTTTTAAAAAAAATATAGTAATTCGAAACAAAGAGCTATTCAAATATCCCGATTTAAAGTTTTTAAATGTAAAATAAGAACTGAAGCTTTCCTGGCGACGTGTTAATTCCAAATCTTCTCGGGCTTCTGATCAGTTCACCCTGAAGACGAGGAAGATGCACTTCTTCGAAACGTTGGTGTCAAGCCAAGTTTTTACCTGGCTAGAAGCCCGAGAAGATTTGGAATTTTTAAATGTAGTTGAAAGTTTCAATTCAGAAAATGCTAACCAGTTTTCTCAATTTTGAGGTGCGTGGAACATTTTGTTTGTATAACATATTTACATAATAAATAGTAAACTTCCACCTATTTATCTAATTTGAATGAAATTTGGTATTCATTTTGACATAATATTAGTAAAACTTTCAGAAAAATCTCTAGAGGAATATAGAAATTGTAAATTTCACTCTCAGTGTCCCTTAGCTGCTCTTTCCTATTTTATCGATATAATAAAGCTTATCTATTGATATGTTGCATTATTATTTCCGTTGTTTTGTGATTTGTTTGTATTTATGATACTAATTTTGAATATATCTTTCTTTTTTACGTAATGCGGTAATTGTCTGGCGGTATTTTTTCTCCTTTCCTTCTACATTTTTGTCTTTTATTTAACATTGACTGTTACATATATTGTAAAAGCCCATACAGAAAGTTTGCCCAGGTGATTATTAGAGAAGTATATAAATATACTGTTATTTAAATAAATACAATGCTTCATAATATGTTTCTTTCCATAAGTTAAAGAAACTAAAGATAAACATTAATTAGAAAGTAAAGGTATTCAGTTTCATAGAGAATTTGACAATGCGCTATCTGTGGAGCTCCACACATAATTCTTATAGCCTTCTTCTACGGAATATCATTTATATTTTGGAGAATGCTTACCTCATAAAAAAATACTTTACCTGTGCGCGGTAAACGTTTAATAAGGATTCCACGGAGGGTTTGTTTTGGCGGATATATGTAGAAAAATATGTGACTCTCACGAATTTCTCTACCTCTTCTGCAAACAAAGGTTTCTTACAAAAGATTATTTCATCTGTAGCATGCTAATCAAGACAAACTTTATCAGTCCTTCTAAGGAAAAGGGAAATGAAGGGTTGCGTTAGGCTAAAGTGATACTAAAAATCTGACCACTATTTGAACAATTGAAGCTTAGTTCGCTTTGCACGGCCACCAGTGAAACATATGAAACGAAAGGTGACTTCCCGTTTGAGAAAAATTATGTAGTTTCAAACTGACACCAATAACAAGGAATTCCTCGGAAACGTTCAACTCTAAAGAAAAATTGTATTTGAGATAAACTGTGTGTTTTAACCAGATCTACATTTTTTGTGAATAAGTTTTTGTCTAAAGTTTCCAGTTACATAAAATGTGTCTAGAATTAAGAGGTCTTCAGATACTATTCCCAGAAAATTCAAGATAAGCATTTTATTTGTGATGTAAATATCTTTCAAATACTGTGTTTGGAATCAAAATTGTTTTAGCCCTATTTGACGAAAACAAAATTTTACAAAATGTTTCCATGTAAAGGTTAGTTTTATGTGGAGGCATTTTCTTGAAAAATCTCCGTGAAGTACTCCTGTAATATACTAAACGTAATAACCATATCAAGTTTGGTACTTAACTAATTTGAGCTATGCGTTCACACACACATTTTTCTGAAAATGTTTGTTTTGGACTCGAGGGACCTCAAAATATATATTTCCTGTGAAATCTTGATGTAGAATTTTTATTATAATATTTTATACTATCTTAAATCACTACGTGATTAGTACATGTAGAGAAAGTAAAAACAAAACTTCTCACCAATAATTGAAGGAGTCAGTATAAAAATAAATTAAAATTTTATTTGCGTTTGTGTACC
This sequence comes from Hymenopus coronatus, assembly GCA_030762935.1. Classification (NCBI taxonomy): domain Eukaryota; kingdom Metazoa; phylum Arthropoda; class Insecta; order Mantodea; family Hymenopodidae; genus Hymenopus; species Hymenopus coronatus. The sequence continues at coordinate 52,758,305 of CM060892.1, read as the reverse complement.
ATCTTTTATTTAGTGTTGGTATACAAACTAGTCATATCAAAGTTTATATTTTTATGCGCTTCAGTTTAATAGGAGATAAGCCTGCGCAGAAATGGCTACAGTACATATTTCGTATTAGATATAAACAGTATGGCGATATGAAATGCTAAACAACTGAACGCTATTTTCACTGGTCTTAAAATGCTATACTCTGTCCATGTACTCGAGAAGAACAACTGAACGTTGAAAGGACTTATTAACGACATCTCGGAAATAGCTTGAGGTACAAAAGTGTATTTGAAACAAATTGTGTGTTTAACATATCTACATTATTTGTATACTACTTTTTCGTCCATCCCTTGACATTCATCAGGGGACAAGATTACAGAAAATTCCATCGGTATGGAGAGAAATTCAGGGGCTATTGAAAGAAATTTCAAGATACACATTGCATTTGTCGTGTAAATATCTTACTATATTGTACCATATTATACTTTTGTTAGCTCTAAGTAATGTAGAAAAGTTATTACTTTCAATACTCTCCAAATCTGTTGCATTACCATCATTTAATAATTTATTTCTCATAAATAGAGCATTATTTCGAAGCGAATATTATCATTTTCTTTAATGCGCCTGTGAAAGCCCGTATAAAAGTTTGAAACAAATTCGTGAACAATTGTATTTTGTGGAACATTTTAAATATTGTTGAAAGAAAGTCTGCCAAAAATAAGGTTACGCTCACCAATTTATATCCAGTTAATTGATAGTTAACGGTATACGTCAAGAGGGTAAACGAAATATTTTCTTAAGTTTTGATTCCTATCATTTTATTCAATTTCAATTTCATAGATACCAAGTTTGGTATTTAAACGATAATGATGTCCGTAGACACACAATCATGCACACACAGACCCCCTTATAATCCTATTTTTAGATTCAGGAAATCTGAAAACGTATATTTCGAATGCAATTTCGGTACGGAACTTTTGGATGAAGTGCAATAATTTTTATTTTTACTATAATTATCAGAGAAAGTAAAAAAGGATATAGTAGTAATGTGATTTTACACCTAAGTAATTTTACTTTTCTTTTAGATAATTTCAATTTTTACATTTTATTTGTTTATTTTATTTATTTATTTATTTATACTAAGCTGTAGGTATACAGGTGAATATGACCGATTTTCAGCCCTGGTTCTTTACCGGTCATACTCATATTTTACAATAGTTTATTAATTCTAATTTATAACATTATTTTGTCTCTATTTACTGTCCATAACTATTTATTTTTCACTTTGTGTAAAGGCACATTTTTTAGCTACCACTACATTTCTATCTATCTTAGAATCATTTTTTACTTTCCCTGCATGTACTGTGTACATAGTGTATAGAGAAGATATTGCATTCCCCCAAAAAATTCGATACCGAGATTTCACCGGAAATATATTTTTCGGGTCCCCTGTATCCAGAAAAAGCATTTCGAGAAAAAGGTTTGTGTCCGTGTGTCTGTGAACACGATAATTCAAAAACAAAAAATCGGTAAAGTACCGAAATTGGTTATTTAAGTTTAGTATCTTCAAGGGATGTGACACGATGATTTTGAGAAAAATCCCCATAACCCAAACCACCCTTTACATTGAACTTTTTTCGAACATTTTTATTTTCTCAAAAATGGCTCCAACGATTTTAATTAAAATATCGTATATTAATGATATTTACCTGACAAATAAAATTTATATCTTCAATTTTATGGGAATAGCCTTTGAAGACTACATTATTCTGTATGAATTTTACGAAATTTTTCGTAACTGCTAAACCGTAAAATGTAAAGCACGTTAAAACACACAATTTATGTCATATATATTTTTTCGTAGAGTTGATCGTTTTTGAGATATTCCTTGTTTTTAGTTTCACTTAAAAAAAAGCTTACACTTTTCTCATACCTACAAGAATCTGTCAACTCCTGTCCATACAAACAAGGACTTTCAGTCACATAGCAACCAGCTTTTGACTATCACTTTAACCTATGATACTCCCTTATTTCGCTTCTACTTAAAAGAAATCAAGTAATAAGACTATTTTTGCTAAATAGAGGCATATGTTTTTTAATAATAATTTGATGCAGAGACGTAGAGAAAGTCATGTGATTCAAACTTCGATCCATTTACGTTTAAATAATACATTTCCGCCAAAATTTACATGAACTCTTCGATCTTTATGTTCGTAACAAACGAGAGATAAAAGTGTGGAACCCGATGGAAACTCGCACGGTATTAGCGCAGCTGATGCTTGTAAAATAATCTGCAACGCAAAGACCAGAAACAAACGCGTTAAAATGGGCCCGCGTCTGAGGCAGCACTGGAATCCGCGGCCATGTGGCCATCAACCGCTCACCTTAACCAGCGCCATCGCATTTATTATGTAACAAAAGGTTAAGCATACTTTACATTCAATGTAATACGCATTTTCCTCAATTTAAATCTGACAGAGATAATAGGATTTCAGTAGCTTTAACAACATCAGCGTTTATCAAATGTACCTATTTAACAGTACAAAGCTACGGATTATGCATCTACTTCATATTCAATGCATTTCAGCACTATGGTCTATGATGTTGCTCTAAAAATATGTGCCCCAGTCACATGACTTTCTAGCTGTTCCATAAACAAACATTTCTTAAAAAAAACTGTTCTTTATCTACATCATACTTATCAAGATAAACTTTACCAGAACTGGTTCAATTGGTTTTATTTTTGAAGGGAAATAAGGGAATGTACAGGCTAAAGCGATAGTCAGATATGTTCAAAGCCGGTCACTGTGTAAAACAATGCGGTTCTCTTTGCTTGCTAGGAAAAGAAGAGTTATTGAAACCAATAACACCAAAAATCTCGAAATCTACAAAAAATGTATATTACATAAATTGTGTGTTTAAAAGAGATCTACACTTCTTGTGGATCGTTTTTATGTATCATCTATAGTTTACCAGTTATACAAAAGTCATCCAGAATGAAGTATGCAGAGGTTATTCCCAGAAAATTCAAGATATGCATTTTATTTTTCAGGTAAATATCTTTCATATGCGACATTTTAATCAAAATCGATAGCCATTTTTGAAATAATCAAAATTTTCGAAAAAAGTTTCTTGTAAAGAGTAGTTTGGGATGGGGGATTTTTCTCAAAATTTTCGTGTCCCATACCTGGAAGATATTGATCTTAAATTCCAAGCTTGATATTTTACGAACTTTTTGTTTTTGAGTTTTCATGTTCACAGACACACGGACACACACACCCGGAAATCTCGGTATCGAGTTTTTGGGTGGAGTGCAATACCTTCTCTGTACACTATGTACATAGTAGTGTAGAGAATGTAATAGTACCCATACTTACGTACGGAATAAAATTAACATGGGGCAATCTCCGCACGAAAGACTTCCACACCCTAAAGAACGTCAAAGCCCACTTCCTGAAGGCTACACTGGGAGTGTCGAAGCAACACTATCTAGATCGGTCTACCTGATGGCTCGAGAAGCCTTCTTAAAAAAAGAGCTCAGTCAAGGCTTGGACTTCCCAGGACACCCAATTGGAAGAAGGCGCTGGACGAAATGACGGAAGAGATAGGAGGACATCTGGCCAGAGTGATAATTTTAATTGCTTTCTCACAGAAACCGTGTGTAGGACAGGAGTTGGATAGGTAAGATGAGATGATCTTGTATGGTTTACCAGGAAACATGCGAGTCAGAGAAATTCAATGCTATGCCGGTATGTTGCCATGGTAGTTCAATAGTAGTGCAACCGGCTAGAGATCGGGAGATCCGCGGTTCAAATCCCGGCTATAGCATTGAATTTTTCAGTCTGACTCTACCTATCCATCCAGCCAGAGTTCTAGTCAACGGAAGCCATGGTAAACCGGAACTGGACTATCACGAACAAAAAGTTCTGACACTTCAGGACATCGATGGCGGCATATGAATACCTATGATTATAGTATTGAAGGGTTGTAAGTTGAAGGGAAATAAGGGAATGCACAGACTTCAGCGAGAATCAGATGCTTTTATAGCTGGTCGCTATGTGAAACAATTTGGTTTTATTTGGTTGCTAGGAGTAAACAAAGAGAGAAATGACTTTCCATTTGACAAAAGTTAAAGTAGCTTAAAATTGAAACCAATAACACGGAATATCTCCAGAACGACTAACTCTACAGAAAAGTGTATATGACAGAAACTGTGCTTTAACAGATCTGCATTTCTTGTGGATCAAGTTTTTGTGTATCTTTTATGTTCACCAGTTACACAAAAGTTATACAAAAGTCATCCAGAATGAAGAAGTCTTCAGAGGCTATTCCCAGAAAATACAAGGTATACATTTAGTTTGTGATAAAGTATATGGCTTTTTAATCAAAATCCTTAGAGCCATTTTTGGGAAAATGAACACTTTTGAAAATCTTCGTGTCGTATCCTTGGTAGACACTAAACTTAGGTATCAAGTTTGGTTTTTATGGACTTTTCGTTTTTGAATTGTGCTGCTCACAGACACTCACGGACAGTTTTCTAAAAATGTTTTTTTTTTTTTGGATTTAGGGAGTTACAAAACATATATTTCCAGTGAAATCTGGTATCGAATTTTTGGGTGCAATACAAACACTTCTGTATAAACTATGCACATAGTACGCGTAGAAAAAGTAATATGATATATTCCGTTCACCTAAACTTTCTGTACATTTCTGTAACAATTTTTGTTAAACATCTTATTTTCCTCTACTTCATATTAATCGAGAAAAACATTCAGAAATGGCCTTATTACTTGCTTTCTTGTAAATATCTTTAGTATAGAGTAGTTTCGTAAACTTTGATTTTCTATAAAATGGCTGCAACGATTTTGATAAAAATTCCGTATAATTAAGATACATGTGAGGGCCATCCATAAAGTGACAGACGATTTGGCATAACTAAATAATAAAGAAAGATATGAACATAAAACTTTATTTACAAAGTTACTGAACCTTACTCTATTTGTCAACGAAAACTCCATTCTGTCAAGCTATTTATTATCACGTGGTAGCGTTTTTCAATGTCGATGGTATGCTTTTCTATCGCCAAAGAACTTATTCATTTTTTGGAATGCACAAAATGTTCGATTGAATTTATAGGCAAATAACGCAAGTGTCTAGTGATAATGCAATGAGCGAGTCTTCAATGAAGAGATGACCTATAATTTACGAGTAATCAAGGAAGAACCAGTGTGCCTGACAAAGACCATAGTGGAAGTTCATCAATTGTTATGAAGGAATTGAAGGAATGTTGATGTAAGAATTCTGAAAAACCGGTACTTCCCTTTGGTTAACACACATGTCTTTTTGGGTGGAATACATTTTGCAATTCGTGAAACCCTCTACATCTTGGCTAGATCTTTAGCGATAGACGAGTATAACATAGGCACTGAAATACCGGTATACATGACAATAAGTGGTAATAACGATTACGTTGATAGATAGAGTAAAATACTGTAATTTTGTAAATAAAGTTTTGTGTTTTTTTTTTTTAAATGCAGTTCCGGCGCTGTATACACTACTTTTTATTTACCTAATTGTTTTACTTTGTTTGCTGTGTGATTACTGAATTACTGATTTTTCTTCTTTTTACACACACATATACACAAACATATGACACCCATGCCCAAGGCGGGACTCGAAACTACTATCCCTGGCGCTACGAAGCACCAAAGCGAGACGCCTTGGCGAACGCGGCCATGGGGACCGGCTAAAAAACGTATCCGAGCAACTCACCCTAAGCGAGATTCGAACTCACGACCTGTTGAACACGCCACCACCACACTACCCAGGCGGGCTATCATATCTTTCATTATTTAATTACACCAAAACACTGATTACTTTCTGGATCGCCCTCGTACACGAAAAATAAAATGTATATTTTGAGTTTCCTGGGAACAGCTTCTGAAGTACTCCTCACCCTAGATGACGTTTACACAACTGACAAAATGTAAGAGACAGACAAAAACTTGCTACACAAAAATCTCATCAAAATACACCATTTATTTTATTTACATTTTTGTAAAGTTAACCTTTTCCGAGTTATTCCTTCTTATTGGCTTATACTTTTTAAGATACCGTAACTTTTCTCAAACGGGAGGCTAACTTTTGTTTCCTCGTTTTTTTTACTGTTGTCCCTGCAAAGCGCACCGAATTTCAATTGATTCACATAGTGATTAGATTTTTAAAACATTTGACCATCGCTTTAGCTAAGAGTATACATTTATTTCCATTCTGCTTCAAAGGAAGAAGCGAGTAATAAGAAATGTGTGCTGACAATAACCTTTTGTAACAATAAAATACGTATTCTCAAAAGTGGTACAGCAATTCATGTGTTTGGACCATATCAGATTTTAGCATTAGTAAATCAACAAAAAATTACCAGGACATTTTTTCCGTTTTGAGTATTTTTTTATAAAAAAAGGATAATAAAATAAAACGCTTTTCATAAATGATATGAAGATAGCCAAGAAATTGAAACAATTGAAATGGAAATTGAAGAGATCAATCATATATATTTAAGTATTTTAAGAACATTATATCCTTTAAAGCTTCTAATGCTTTTAATGATATTAATAGAGTGAATAAAAAATATGGAGATCAAATTTAGAAAACTAGAAAAAGTAACAAAAGTAGCCTAATAAACTATTTTTAAAAATGCTTATTACTTTCTCTACTTGGTATAAGGTTCATAGGTAGAGAATGAATTGCACTCCACCAAATATTGATACCGAAATTTAACCGGAAATACATGCTTTAGAATTACCTGTATTCAGTAAAAAGAATTCTTAGAAAAAGATCCGTGAGGGTGTGTGTGTGTTTATGCGTGTCTGTGAACACAACTCATAAATTGGTAAAAAAATTAGTACTTCCCAAGCATGCGATACGAATATTATGAGGAAAACCCTCCAGCCTGGACCACCGTTTCGAAATTTCGAAAAATTTAATTTTTTCAAAATGGCTCTTATCCATTAAAACATCGCATAAAAATATTATATAAAAATAAATGCATGAAGACCTCTTCGTTCTGAATGAATTTTGCATAACTGATAAGAGATAGACAAAGACTTGCTACCCAAAACAGGTAGTTATCGTTAAAACACATAATTTGTATCATATGCATTTTTTTGTGTAGTCAAGGTATTCCTTGTTATTGGTTTTAGTTTTAAAATATTTAACCATTTCTTATACGTAAATTTGTAAACTCTTCACCGTGCAATGAAATGAACTTCAATTAGATAGCAACTTTTAAAATATTTGACAAATCATTTACAAAATATATAGATTCCATTTAATTCACGTGAAATTTTAATGTTGAACTTTTGTAGCAGGATTACCAAATGATTGCTAGTGTCTTCTACTATAAACAGCCTTAGCAATATTTTCAATTTGACAGTCATTTATTGCATTTGACACTAATTTTCGGGTCTTCCTTTTAAACATTATTGCTTGGTTGAACAAATCGCTAGTTGCAGAACTTCAGCATGTTACCAAATCTTCAGATTATTTAAAGATTTCCAGGAAATGATCTGAAAATCACCAAATGGTAATTATCCAAAGCTGAAAACGGTTTCTTTATGAAGGAGTCATAATTTGAATTCCTAACTGATTAAAGTACTAGTTATTACCCCATAGAAAAATTCTGTAAACAAAAGCTGAGTATATTTTATCAGACTCGCATCATGCCCTTGAAAAATTACCTGTAAATACACCAGAACCAAACTGAACAAATGGTTTTCAAAGAGGTGATAAACACAGTAAGTGACACACTAACCCTTCAAAACAAACCACTAGAACTAGTACCAAAATTCAAATGCATTGAAAATCCTCTCCAAACAACACGACACCCTTCAATTTTCACTTAAAAGAAAGAGCAACAGCAGCAATAAAAGCAAATTACAACGTCCAGTGACCCCAAAAGACAGCAATGATATTTTTTAAAACCGCCATAGCTCTTATATAATATGTGGGATTCACATAATCTTGGAGAAACTAAAAGTCAACGACCTCACAGCTTTAGAAAAAGTCAAAGCTCGCTACATGAAATGAATCCTGGGAATCGGGAAGGCAGCGCCGTCAAGATTGGCCTAGGTCTTAATAAGAAAAACTTTCATCATAGAAGATATCAGAATGCAGATACTTCCTGTCACATACCACGGCTGACGAGAACACACGCCAATTACTTATGGAAAAAAGAAATTCTACTCAACCATGGCTTCCATGGTAATAGAAGAATGGAAGCAGACAAACTACGAGCTTCGACATGCAGTAGCGCGATATGCAACACACGAATTCCACCACAAGTTCTTCCAAAACAATAGATTTCATCAACAGGATGAAGATGTATCTCTGAAGTGTTCAATAAACATTGTGAAAAATATCACGCAGAAACTGCAAAAAAGACAATTGTCAATAATAAAACTAGACTAAATTAATGTAATTCAGTATATATATATTATATTTGCACATTGTGCGCAATTCATTTATCATAATTATATTTAATCAAGCAATATACATGGTGTGTTATTATGTAAAGTTAAAACTTGGAGAAATGCTATAATTATATTAATGGCTTAATTATATTATTAGAAAGCTATTGGGTAAGAGATTTAAGGTTAATTTATTTTATAGATTTTCATATAAATTTATAGAATAATTAAATTGATGTAATAAATTCATAAAAAGAGCACAGGGAAAAGTGTAATGGTTAGTAAAATTTTATTGGAATAAAAAAATATTTCGTTTGTAATGTACTATTCTATATTGTGCAAAGCTAACACAAGACAGAGGGAAACCATCGACAATTGCTTGTCACGGTATGATGCATCATTTATTTATTCACTTAGCATTATGAAATACTCCATGAAACACTATCAAAACTCCAAGGATTGTTATTCTCATTCATACGTATATAAATGTACGCTATCACTATTAATAAGCCCTATAAAATTAAACTTTGCTTTACTTTCTCTTGACTTATCCACCTAATGAAATCCTGGAAAACCTCTAGTTATTGCAAAGCACACAAGAAACATTTTGTTTTATATTTTGCTTTCTGTTCACAAAGTCCCTAAATAATTAAAATAATCCCTACATATTTGAATTTAACAGAATAATTAAAAATGTTTCATAGAGCTTTTGTTTCATAGTAGGTTTGAAAATATTTAGGAGATTGCTTACAAAATTTTAAAATAACAAGTTCCTAATTTATTCGTTACCACAATTTTAGTAGACTCTTAAAAGTAAACCAAAAAATCTCATTTCATAATTTAAATTAACAATATTGATTCATGGTAAGAATATTTAAAAGATAATTTAAGGGTTAAATAGCGGCAGTGATTATAATAGGTGCCCTTGCAGATTTCGAGGTAGTAGTGGCATATAGGCAAGATCTTTTATGTAATCTCTTAAAAAGCTATCACAGTCAGGGTATCTTGGTTCCCAGCGTGCTCAATCCACATTGCACATTTTTGATCCAGAACATCACTACGGCGAGAGGTCATAACGCTCATAGTGCTGCAGAATCCGCACCTAGTTGAAAGCATAATCTTCAGAGCATTTAATAGTATGTTGGCATACCAAAAAAAGATAAACGACAGTGGACAAAATAGCAGGATAGCGTCTTCTTGTCTTATGTTGCCATCTGTTGTTTCAAACAATTAATAGTATCACATCTCATAGAACTGTTTGAATTTTTCTTCTTAAGACCCACATTTTGTGTAAATCTAACAACTGACAGAATTGTATCTATATATTTATGATAGGTGAATTTTTCTGTGGACGTATATTAGTTCATTGAAACAGTGGGAGAACCAGCTAAGAATTAAACTCAAACAACAATTTTTAAGAGATTGACATGTTGGCAATTGTCGGCTAACGAGAAACTAGTTATAAAAAGGAAAAATTCTGGCTACAGTTCTGAAGTTTGAACAAATCAAATTTTCTCAGAGGATATTTAGCACTATGTTTACTTTCTCTACACCTACTATGTACATGGTGTAAAAATAAGACACTTTATTCCAAAAAAAGAAAAATCATGTCGAGATTTCACCGGAAATATGAGTTTTGAGACCCCTGAACCCATGAACCCAAACAAAACCCTTTTAGAGACGAATGTCTGAGGGAAGCATAGCTCAAAAAAGAAAAGTCCGTTAAATATCAATTCTGGTGTGATCCCAGAATTTTGAGAAAATCCTCCTGTCCCAACTATCCTTTAAATGGGGAAATGTAGACATTTTTGAGTTCCTCAAAAAACGTATAAAATAAAACATATATCTTAAATTTTCTGGAAATTTCCTCTGAATATCTTTTCATTCTGAATCACTTTTGCAAAACTAGTAAACGGTAAGAGACAGAAAAAAACCTTACTACACAAACATATAGATCTTGTTAAAACATATAACTTACGTCATACATATTTTTTGTCGAGTTGACCGTTTCCGAGATATTCCTTGTTTTTGGTTTCAGTTTTAAAATATATGAATCTTGCAGAAACTTGGTAACTCCTGGCCATCCAAAGAAACTGATTTAAATACCATAGCATCCACAATTTAAAAGGTTTGAATATCTGTTTTGCCTATTGTACTCCCCTTTTAGTTTCTCTACACTTACTATGTACATAGTGTATAGAGAAGTTATTGCACTCCACCAAAATTGGATACCGAGATTTCATCGGAAATATATGTTTTAGGATCCCCTATATCCAAAATAAGCATTTTCACAAAAAGGTCCGCGTGTGCGTGTCCGTGTGTCAGTGTGCCCGTGTGCCTGTGAACACGATAACTGAAAAACGAAAAGTGGGTAAAATACCAAACTTGGTATTTAAGTTTAGTATCTTCCAGGGATGCGACGCGAAGATTTTGAGAAAAATCACCCCACCGCACACTACCCTTTACATGGAACTTTTTTCAAAAACTTCGATTTTCACAAAAATGGCTCTAACGATTTTGATTAAAATACTATATATTAGAGACATTTATCTGACAAATAAAATGTATATCTTGACTTTTCTGGGAATAGCCTCTGAAGAGTAGTTTATTCTGGATGAATTTTACGGAAATTTTGAATAACTGCTAAACCGTAAGAGATGGACAAAGCTTACTACACAAAAAATGCAGAGCACGTTAAAACACATACTTTATATATAGTTTTTCGTGGAATTGATCGTTTTTGAGTCATTCCTTTTTTTTCGTTTCTGCTATGAAAAACATAATTTTCTCATACAGGAAGTTTTCAATTGCTGTCCATACAAACAAAGGAACTTCAGTGACAGAGCAACCAGTTTTTGACTATCACTTTAACATATGGTAGTCCCTTATTTCGCTTCTACTTACAAGGAAGCAAATAATAAGACCACTTCTGATAATGTTTTTAGAAATATAAGTTTTTTAACAATGATTTGTTGTAGAGATGTAGAGAAAAGCAGGTAAATAGAACACATTAAATTTTTTTCTTTCTATTGTGTCTTTTATCAACTTTAACATGTAAGTAAAATATTTAATTCTATAAAAATATAATAAGTATCTTAATGGTTTAAAATTTGTATCCTTAACTTTTTTGTTCCAAGAATATAGTAAAACAGCTAGGAATTAGAAGAAAACATACACAGGCTTCACCTCAAGATTTCTTTGGACTTTCGGGACTTAAAGGAAGGAATTTTTATTAGTTTCAACCTTTGTTAGAAAGTAATAATGCATCAGAAATGAGTAACTAGCGCTGTGTGGCATAGAGCGAGGAAATTGACAACGCAATTATTCATAAACTTTAGTAAATCATTTCCGCCAAATGATGTGTGTTTGGATACAATAATTTCCCGTGCATATCTTTTTTCCTCTTTCTTATTTTCTGATAGTGTTTATTATTGGTAACAGCAGTTCTGAAACGGTAAATTTCTGTGTTGTGCGAAATTAATTTCAAAGTTGGAAGAATCAATAAAGAAGAAAATGAAAATAATACCCTGCAGCATTCCTCATAAATATATGAACATTGCTCATAATAGAAAACGTTGGTATTTCATATTATAACCAATTTATTGAACAATTTTATAAAATAAACTCTCTCTCGGGTTCGTTAGTATAAAAACTTTACGTTCCATAACTTTCCCCACACATTATTATTTATTACTGTATTGCTCATAGTGGGTAAACAACAAATTGCATTACACCCAAAAATCACATGACTTTCTCTACTACTTCTTCAAACTTATTTTACAAAAGATTATTTTTATCTACATCATACTAATCAAATTAAACATTAGCCAAAATGGTCACACTATCTATTTCCTTGTAAATTTGGAAATACACTAGGCTAAAGCGTCTATCAAAATTTTAAAAGCTATCGATATACCATTGACATTGAAATCGATGCTCTTTCCATGGACAGGAGTAAAACAAGAATATATGAAACGAACGATGACTTCTCGTTTGAGAAAAGCTTTAAGTGGTTTAAATTGAAGCCAATAACAGGGAATATCTGGAGATCGTTAACTCGAGATAAAAGTGTATGATGTAAATTGTGTGTTTTAACGAGATCTTAAATGGTTGAACAACAACAATTGGTCTCTTACAGCTAACCAGATTACCAAACTAAGCATTTAAATATAGTATTTTCCAAGGATGCGCCACGAAGATTTGTAAGAAATTCCCCCCACTCCAAACTACCCTTTACATGGATTTTTTAAATTTTTGTTTTACTAAAAAGGAGCTATACGAATTTTGATTAAAATAACGTATATTAAAGATAATTAAACATTGAAAATAGAATGCATATAATAAATTTTCTGGGTATAGTCTCTTCATTTTGGAGAAATTTTGCATGCCTATCTTTTAGGTCAAGAATTACCTCCTCATAGAAACCCTTTCCTGGATGGAGATCGTGCAGCAAACTATAACACGCCAATGCTGCGCAGGTTGTTGAAGTGCTAATGAGCAGCGGTTCATTGTATTCGGAGCAGAACTTATATTATTTTGAATATCAACTTTTAGTTCCTTGCACATCACATTTTTAATTTTTTTACAGGTTTTATGTACATAGTGTATAGAGAAAGCATTGCATTCCACCCAAAAATTTGATACCAAGACATCACCGGAAAAAGAGTTTTAGGTTCCCCCTGTATAAAAAAATCATTTTTAGAAAATGTCCTGTATCTAGTAGCGTGTGTCTGTGAACACGATAATGAAAAGTCGGTAAAATACCAAACTTGGTATATAAGTTTAATATTTTCCAAGGATGCGAGGAATATCCCCCACCCCAAACTACCCTTTGCATTAAAAAGTTTTCAACCTTTTAATTTTCTAAAAAATGGCTATAAAGATTTTGATTAATATACCGTATATTAAAGGTATTTACTCGCTAAAATTGCACATATTGAATTTTCTGGGAATAGCCTGAAAAATTCTTTATTCTGGTTGGATTTTGTATAACCAATAAACCGTAAGAGATACAAAAAATGTAGATCTCGTTTAAACAAACAATTTATATCATATACATGTTTTTGGTGGAGTTGGCCATTTTTGAGACATTCCTTGTTATTGGTTTCAGTTTTAAAATACTTTAACTTTACACATAAGGACTTCGTCAACTCCTGGCAATGCAACGAAACGAATTTCATCCACATGGCTACCAGCTTTTAAAACATTTGACTGCCAATTTAGCCCACTGTATTCTCTAATTTCTTATCTACTTACAAGAAAGCATTTCTGCTAATGTCTGTCTCGATTAGCACGAGGAAAACAGAAGAATAAGATTTTTAATAATAATTTGTTGCAGATATATAGAGACATATACACATTTACAAACACACAAACACCCAATTCCAAGGTGGGACTCGAAGCGACGAAGCACCAAATTTAAGCACTTTTACCACGGGGACCTGCAAACTTTAGGAGACCCTGCAGCACCCGGGAAGTAGGCCACCCAACCTACTGTTCGAGCTGCTCGGAACATGTTTATGTACTATTCTACTGAATATCTAAATAAAATAATTGTAGTCGTTTGTTAAATATAATACAAAGAATACATTCCCACAGATATTGTGTTATGATGCACTTGAAGTGATTTGACAAATCGTTATGCAAGAAACACTGCTGTATTTTTGTATTTCAGTCTTAAGCTCATTGCAACTATACTCGTACATTTATTTGTAATTTCTCAGAATAATTTTCCGAAATAAACAATATTGCAATTACTTATTAAATAATGATTAACAAACATCTCACGTTTGTAATCCTCAAGGTGTAAAATAATTTTTACGAATTAATCTGAGATGGAGGTTGAAAATTGAGAGCTTCTTTTAGACTCCATACCGCCCACCTATAGCATGCTAAGGGTGTGTTGTTCACTCAAATGTTGATATCAATATTTTACTGGAATAAAATGTTTTGAGGTCCAATCAGTTTTGTAGAAATTTCATATGTATATGTAACTATAACCCTGACAGCAAACTAACAAACGGAAGAACACAAACTGTCTTATTTGAGTCATACACATTTTAATCGTAGCATGCAAGTGATTGAAGCAAGTGATCCTATGCAATTCTATGCCTTACTTGGAAAAATGCCGTTATTTTTTACTTTTCAAACGATTTTTATTAGGGAATATTGTTGAGAGAGCTATTTTTGTAAGTTTTGGTATTTTCCTTGGAAGCTCCGGTGTCTCCATATTTAATATTGTAAATCTGTTCATCTATAAGTTCTTAAAAGTTACACAGGGGAAATTATTAATTTCTCTAGACGAACTATGTAGATAGTGTGTAGAGAAAGTATTATATTGCAACAAAAAATTCGATACAGAGATTTCACCGGAAATAACATTTTTAGGATCCCCTGATTAAAAAAAATAAACTCGCGTGTGTGTCTGTGGACAGCATAGCTCAAAAACGAAAAGAACATTAAATACCAAACTTGATTTTCAAGAAAGCACCCAAACCCGCAACTACCCTTTACATGGAACATTTTACGAAAACTTTGATTTTCTCAAAAATGTTTCTAAAGGTTTTCATTAAAATAGATTATGTATAATATATTTTTATGACAAAGGTAAGGTATATCTTGAATTTTCCTGGAATAGCCACTGAAGACCTCTTCATTCTGGATGAATTTTATATAAATAGCAAAATGTAAGAGGTATACTACACAAATAATGTAAAACTCATTAAAATACAATTTAAGTCATATGCCATTTTAGTAGAGTTAACCGTTTTCGATATATTCCGTATTATTAGTTTCAATTTTAAGTCACTTAAACTTTTCATAAACGGGAAGACATATTTTTTTTTTTTGTTTACTCTTGGCAAGCAAAGAGATTGGAATTTCAATTGTTTCATATAGCGACTGGCTTTAAAGGACAAGACTATCGTTTTATCCTGTGTATTCCCTTATTTCTCTTCCGCTTAGAAGAAAGGAAGTAATAACTCTAAATGTGCTCATGTTTATCTTGATAAGCAGGTTAATGTTTTGAATAAATGGTTTATTTATTGAACAGCTAGAGGACATCATTTGAATGCAAAACATTAGATCTCTTCCTTTCTACTTACAAGAAGCCAAGTAATAAGGACAAAATCTGCTAATCTTTATCTCGCTTATTATTAAATAGATAGAGGAATGAGCTTTTTAACAATAATTTACTACACCAATGTAGAGAAAGTCATTTAAATGGAACACATCAGATTTTTAATGTTACTATATCTATGGGAATGGTGATTTTCATCTTGGGCTGAGAAAATGTACACTTTTTTGAGTTTCTGAATCATAAATTTGATCGACACACTACAATGTCGAGGCATGTTATATGTTCTACCCACGAAAAGGATAAAAAGACATAAAATGGCGGTAAATAACCTTTCTGTATCCACGACATTGATTACAAACATAGGTCGCGTCAGAAAACGTGGGACTTAAGAGCTTAAAACACACTGAATGAAAATATGAAATTTAACTCACATAATGTAGGAGTAGAACTTGCTGTACATGCAAATTATGAAAACCAGGTGAGAAAATAATGTTTCATTCTTTTATCATTGATAGGAAATGAATGATTTTTAATTAATAAAATAATATCAAATTTAATACAAAGCATAGCATTATGGTGATTTTTGTCATCATCTTATAATACAATAGAACAGTAATATGTGTTATGATAATTATTCTTAGAGCTGCATACACATTAAATTTTATACATTTAATTTTATACTATTATAATACGCTTAAGAAAATAGCTTTTACTTACGAACATTATTAAAAACTAACATCACTGTATACAATAATATCTATAAGCATCAGTCCTTTAGCACCTGGACTAATTAGAACGCACAATATTCACACACTAGAGAAACAACACACGTTACAGCTCGCCACAAAAATTAGGACTGTGCTTACCCACAAAACCAGCTGATTTTCACGAAGCGCAACCTTCTCTTCAACGTCAGTACGTACTGGATGGATTATTAGGAAATAAGAGTATCCAGACTTCATACAGCATATAGAGAATATTTTATTAGAACAGAGATGGAAATAAAAGATTCAATGGTCAAAGTGAAGAACGGATATTCTTCAAAGGAAGAGGAGAGATGACGCAGATGGATAATTGATTTATCTATTAAATAAAGAAGGAAAATATGACGGACACATTGAAGTAGGTGTGTTTTAAGTTTTTTTTTTGAAGATTAACATGAGAACTATGTCCAAAGCTTTAAATGGCTATCGCCCAGGAATTGGAGAAATAAACAGAGAAAAATAGCCCTCTGAATCAGCGTAAACATAATGAGAACTATAAACAAATATTACACGTTTCTCCAAGTTTTTCTTCTCTCCGCACTTTCAGAACGCTCTAGAACGTTCTGTGAATATTTTCAAAGGTATATGAACGGCGCTCTCGCGAGTAAGTTGAGTTAGGGAATATATGTTTGATGCGACAAAAAGTGCTGTTCTCCGAGCGAGTTTGTGACGACTATTTTGACACGCAGTGAGTGCTGTTGCTGCTGCAGGTGACTGGAGAGGCATTGCGTTCAACTGCCCAGAGAGTGTACCGTCCAAAGAAGAAGCTGTATTGAGCATATTTCAGTATGCGGCTACGTCTAGAAAAAAACTGAAACGACTGAGAGAACTGAATGCACTGGTGGAAAATTGAACTAGATCACATTAGTGGAGTTACAGCAAGAAGAGAAAAATATTTGATGTGTTCCATTCACATGACTTTTTCTACTTCTGAGTAACAAATTATTGTTAATAAGCTTGTTCTTCTATTTACTTCATGCTAATCGAGAAAAATTAGCAGAAATAGTCTTATTACTTGCTTCCTTGTAAGTAGAAGCGAAATATGGTAGTACCATAGGTTAAAGTGAAGTCAAAAGCTGGTTATTAGGTGACTGAAGTTCCTTTGTTTGTATGGACACGAGTTGACAAATTCCTGTAGGAGAGAAGTATATAAGTTTTTCACAGCTGAAACCAAACACAAGGAATATCTCAAAAACGATCAACTCGGAAAAAATGTATACAACATAAACTGTGTGTTTTAATGTGCTCTACATTTTGTGTGTAGTAAGTTTTTGTTCATTTCTTACGGTTTAGAAGTTACGCAAAATTGATCCAGGATAAAGTAGTCTTCAGAGGCTAATCACAGAGAATTCAAGATATACATATTATTTGTCAGGTAAATATCTTTAATATACGATATTTTAATCAAAATGGTCAGAGCCATTTTTGAGAAAATCAAAATTTTCAAAAAAAGTTCCATATAAACGGTAGTTGGCGGTGGGGGGATTTTCTTAAAAATCTTCGTATCGCATCCTTGGAAGATACCAAATTTAAATACTAAGTTTGGTATATTTAACAGCCTTTTCGTTTTTTAGCTATGCTGTCCACAGACACACACGGACATTTTTCAAAAAATGCTCTTTTTGAATTCAGGGGGACCCAAAATATATATTTCCGGTGAAATCTCGGTATCGAATTTTTGGGTGCAATACAATAGCTTCTCTATACAGTATGTACACATTTCGTGTAGAGAAAGTAAAAATACACATTAATTTTGACAAGTTTCGAGAATTCCCCAGGTCGTTGAATTTCTGGTGTAAATGATGTAAATACCAGTTATATAATTTTTGTTGCGTTTAGAAGAGTTGATTTGGAGCGTTATAAATCATTTTATGCGGTACGAGAATCAGAAACAACCGCTGAAAACTGGGAAAATAACATTTAGAAATAACTTTAAATATGATCATCTCAGTCTAGTTGGTGCAGATGTTCTTAATTTTATTAAAACCTTTTGTTTTAATTAGCAAATTTGCTTTTAATGTTTTTTCTTTTTAAGTTTTAGCATCCTTTAACTTGGTACGTCATATCGTGCGATGGATGAAAGTGAATTTAATTGTTTATCACAATGGTTAGCAAAAGAATTTTAAAGTATTTTGTAGCATTTGTATACATATTGTATTGCATATATTTTTTATGAAATGTCACAAACGTAGTTTGGACATTTGATATTTAAAAATATTCCTCCCCTGTTTGATTACATCATTTATAAAACTAATACATTTACACTATCATCGTTAACACGGATTAGGTCTTATGCGGCTTCAGATATTTGTTATTGCTTTTATAAAATGCAAGAAAACTTATATAGTATAACATTAAAACCTAACACAATTAAAATTCAGTTCATTAAAATTGTTCTCTTCATTATTTACTAGGTGATCCTCCGTCTCTTCTTCCTCTTGGGTTAATATTCCAGCATCACTCGCTGTATTTGATCCTGACTCATAAGCTCTACATGTTCTAGAAATATTTTTACTTTCTCTATACGCACTATGTACATAGTGTACAGAGAAGATATTGTAATGCACCCAAAAATTCGATACCGAGATTTCAACGGAAATACATGTTTTGGGTGCCCCTGAGTCCATAAAAAGCATTTTCAGAAAATGGTCCGTGTGCGTGCATGCGTGCGTGCGTGCGTTTGTGTGTGTGTGTGTGTGTGTGTGTCTGTGGACAGCATAGTTCAAAAACGAAAAGACCGTTGAATACCAAACTTGGTATTTAAGTTTTAAGAATGCGACACGAAGTTTTTGAAGAAAATCCCCCCAACCTAACTACCCTTTACATGGAACTTTCGAAAATTTTTATTTTCTCAAAATCGATTTTGAATAAGGTATCGCATATTCAACATATTTACCTGACAAATAATATGTATATCTTGAATTTTCTGGTAATAGCCTCTGAAGACTACTTTATTCTGGATCAATTTTACGGAATTTTGCATAACTACTAAACTGTATGAGCTACACAAAAACTTACCACACAAAAAATGTAGAGCACATTAAAACACACCATTTATGTTATATAATCTTTCCCGTGGAGTTGATCGTCTTTTAAATATTCCTTGTTTTTGGTTTCAGATTTATAAAACTTACTTTTCTCATACAGGAATTTGACAACTCGTGTCCATACAAACAAAGGAACTTCAGTCACATAGCAACCAGCTTTTGACTGTCACTTTAACCTATGGTGCTCCCTTGTTTCGCTTCTACTTACAAGGAAGCAAGTAATAAAACTATTTTTGCTAATTTTTGCTCGATTATCATGAAGTAAATAGAAGCATTAGCTTTTTAGCAATAATTTGTTGCACAGATTTAGAGAAAATCATGTGAATAGAACACATAAGATTTTATATTGTATTAACCTGGTACTGACGTTTTCTATTTTAATTCTTGTTTATTTTCACTTCTTCTGCGATTTAGAAGTCGGTATCACACTAAGCTCGTAAAAAGAGCATTTCGGTGGTCTCTAACCTTAGACATCATTGTACCTTCTGATGTGTTTTGGGGCGGTACAGGTTTCTGCCCTAGCGCGGGTTATTGTTTTGAAACGGTATGGAATTATAGTTGACTTAACTCAGGATTTTGATTAGCATGGAGACTTTCAGTTGTGGTGAGACACAAGTATTAACTGAGTCCGGCCTTTTCCGCCGTAGAACATACGCGTATACTTCTTAATGTTTTTACCGTGACGTTACACTTTACTCGCCTTCTAATGTTATTGTTTATTAATGTTGAGGCCGTGATTTATTACGTACTATGATCGGTCTTAAAATCACTTACTTCCGTCACAACTAAGGATTACACCACGCGTTCAAATACCACATCTTGGTCGTGCAGGGGTTCTTCGTCAAGTGCCTTAAAATGTCACCTGTTCGGCTCTATCACGAATTCTAATTTCACATCTTGTTTGTTCGGAGGTCCTTCACCAAGTGTTTTACACTGTCGCCTGACCAGCGGAGAGCATTGACTTGATGTGTACCGTTAGTTATCCTTGGGCAGGGCATTCTCGCCCCTTTCACTCGGGTCAACTCACGGCAGGTAACGAATCTTGTATCCCGAGCTTGTGACTAATACGTGTTAAACGTTTTTCTAACCTTGCCATTTCACTCTACATTTATATTTTATCTTCGTGATATAATTTATATTCTTGGCTATGATTTACATTTCTCTTATTAATAATTGTTTCCCCCGGGACAAGACATGCTCTATCTCAGTTTGGATATCTCAGAGAAACTAGTTCCTCTATTTCTTCATACTTATTTGGTGTGCTCCCCTTTCCTTTTTTTTTTGTAATTTAGAATATTCTTTGGCATGCTAACGCATCCATATACAGATTGTAGCTGATGATGACGACGATGATGGAATTTGAGTGACCTTTATGAAGGCTCTCGGAATCCTTTGTGCCTCAATCTAGGTTTCGATCAAGGCTAATTGTCCGTATCAAATGCAGCACGTTCTTGGCATCCGGTTTCTTATGTTCTCAAGCTCCAGAAAAAAAGGAGCCTAGGGATACATATCTGTGAAGAGCGAATACTTCGCAATCACGTAAAAATCAGCTGGGAGTTTCAACATCCATCCCGAATTTCTCAAAACGGATCTCATTTGAGCTACTTTTTTTTAAATGTTTTATTAAGTTTTACCTTCTGCTTCGTAAAACTATGATACAGTTGTCTACTGTTTAGGGCTACTTAATTGTCTATGTTCAACTTTCTTTAAATAAATGAATATTTCTTTTACCTTGACCGCAGCTAACGAGATCCATGTTATTCTTTTATTTTTACTTTTTTCAAATGAAAAGCGAAAAGGAGAGAAAATCCAGTAGAAATAAAGGGACCAAGGGAGGGATATTAGCATTATTATTTTTTGTATATTTTAATTCATTTCATTTAATTTTATTTATATCGCCTTTCTTTGTTTGTTCCATTTCACGTTTTGGGGAATTTTATTTTCTTTGGTTGTGTTGTGCATTTTGTAGAATGAGTCTCCCGCACAGCAGCAAAGAGCTTAAGCCAACAATACTTCGTTTTCTTAGCAATGAGATGACAGTAAACAAAATAACCAAATATATTAGTTGGCAACCTCGAATTGGGAGATAACGAGCTGCATATCGCATATAAATCCTGACTTCATCAACTTCCACCTTTCTTGTCTCAGGAAGCCGAACAAGTCCTTCCTTTTTGCTGGGGTTCCGATATTCTTTTTCAAGATCCAGATGTTATACTATGTGGCCCCGTATTTGACGTGTGCAGATTTCCTTTTGTGCGTTAAAAGAGTTGCAGAACTCAACGGGGCAATTTCAAGTTAAAATTGCCAATGGAGAACTGGGCGAGAGCAAGACATGTAAAGCGAAAGTTACTCTCACCAAGTTTTAATTTGAAATAAAGGAAGTCTGCAATTGGATCACTGGTACATTAATGCCTTATGGTCACCTTACCGGCCACCAATGCCTCTGAGCATGATATCAGCTAGATTAAAAAAAACATTGCTTAGTTTGCTGCCCGGTCCAGGAATAAACTCATAGACCTGTCATCTCAAGGGCTTGCTGAGCTGAGTTATCGTATACTTATAGTCCTAAAATACCAATGTGCTAGATTGGTAGCAATAAGTTTGATACTTTTAATAATATTTAAATTAAAATTTTCAACTCTCTTATTGACTCGTTTTATTTTTGTATGCAAAATATTTGAATAAATAATAAATATAATAAGTATTAATATCGACTATTTGGGAAGTAATATAAGCTATTAAAGATAACGCTATTCAAAATAAACTACATAAATGTAAGGCAATATATGGAACAATCCATAGAATATTAAACAAAAATAAAGCTCTATAAAGTAATAACACCCCAGTCAAGCCTATACAAGTGCATCCTAGATCATTATACGGATAGGAGAGAGAGAGAGAGAGAGAGAGATAAAAGCAAAATAAAGGCACAGAAAGGCATTTTTTTACTTTCTCTACGCATACTTTGTACATAGTTTATATAGAAGTTATTGTATTGCACCCAAAATTTGGACCCGAGATTTCACCGGAAATACAAGATTCCAAAAAAGCATATTTAAAAAAAGGCAAGTATGTGTGTATTTATGTGTGTGCGTTTGTGTGTGTGTGTGTGTGTGTGTGTGAACAGCATAGCTCAAAAACGAAAAGACCGTTAAATACCAAACTTGGTATTTAAGTTTCGTATCTTCCAGCGAAGTTTTTCAAGAAAATCCTCCCACCCCGACTACTCTTTACATGGAATATTTTCGAAATTTTTAATTTTCTCAAATGTGGCTATAACGATATTAATTAAAATACCTTAAGATATTTAACTCGTATATCTATCAAACCCTAAGGTATAGACAGATGCTTATTACATAAACATGTTGTTCTTTTTAAAACGTACAATTTGTCGTATACTTATTTTTTTTTTTTTTTTTTTTTTTTTTTGTAGAGTTAACTGTTTTCCAGATATTCGGGAATATTGGTTCCAATTTTAAGCTATCTAAACTTCTGAAACGGGAAGACATCTTGCTCCTTGTTTCGCGTTTGCTTACTCCTGGCAAGAAAAGAGAATGAAATGTTAATTGTTTCACATACCGACCAGCTTTTAAGGGACTACACTATCGCTTTAGCCTGTGAATTCCGTTATTTCCCTTCTACTTACAAGCAAGCTAGTAATAAGATTAATTCTGCTAACGTTTGTCTTGATTAGCATAATGTTGATAACAGATTAATGTTTTGAAGAAAAAGTTTATTTACCGAACAGCTAGAGTACATCATGTGAATGAAACACATTAGATTTTTCCCTTCTTCTTACAAGGAACAATTTCTGCTAATGTTATCTCTATTAGCATGAAGTGGACAGAAAAATAAGCTTTTTAACAATAATTTGTTGCAGAGATTTACAGAAAGATGTGAATGGCACAAACCAAAGTAATTGAAAAATAAAAGAGTGCACTAGAAAGTTCCAAATAAGATATGAATCATTAGAAATTATGTAAATATTTACAATTTAAATAATAAGCTGGAAGAATACAACTGAAGAGCACGCATTAAAAGAATCGACAAAGAAAAAATTATAAGTTATAACCCAAAGGAAGACAAAGTGTGGGAAGATGATAGCTAAACAGATTAAAATGAAAGTAAACAGAATTAATAATAATTATCATATATTGCAGAGTTGGTGTTATTAAAGTAAATTATCTTTGTTTATAATGTTAATATTAATATTAACATACATTGTACTATTATAGATTAAATAAAGTTTCTTTATATTTTTGCAATGGGTTTAATTCGTTCATTATTTTTAATTTTTGGAGGAAACAAATACCTTTAGCAATATTTTAATTTCAATTTAAAATATTGATATAGGTTGAAGAGAGCATTCTAATGTGTATAATTTATATTTTGTTTTAGTGAAATTAAGAGCACAAGTTATTTCAAACTAACTTTTAACATCTTATTTTAATGAAAATATATTTTTATTTGGATGGTATAATAACTGGTTATCAGTTATCTTTACTTTCACTTTTAATTGTTTTAGCAGGAATAAGTAGTAATGTTCCAAGTTTTACAAATAGAGATAATAGAATGGGCAAGTAAGTTACAAAAGAGTGCAATGAAAATAAATATAGTATAAATTAATGAAGATTGGGGAAAATAAAGATATAAATATAGAATGGAAACATGACAAGTTAGAAAAGTAGATTCCATAAAATATATAGGTACAATAATTTCCACTAATAACACAATAGAAGATGAGATAAATAATAGAGTAAATAAGACAAATAATGTCTATTTTCAGATCTCCCATACAATAATCGGAAAGAAATAGAAACAAATGTGGGAATTAAAATATATAAAACAGTATAGTGAACCACTTTATTGTATGGATCATAAACGTTGGGAAATGCTAAACAAACATAAAAGCAAAGAAACATTCTCAGCAATGACATATTTGAGAAAGTATAGGGAAAAACAATGAAAGATAAGAGAAATAATATTATTAGCAAAACAATAAATATGGACCCATTAGTGGAAGAGATAAATGAAATTTTCAAATGGATGATCAGCGGAAAACAAAACAAGTATTTGGGGAAGAAAGAAGATGATGGGGAGGGCCGAGAAAGAAATGGGAACAATATATTGAAGAAATAGGAAGAAAAAGAGGGATGGAAATGTCCTCGGCACAGGATACAGAACAGTACAGAAAATGGATAAAAGGCCCGATGCTGAAAGGCAGAAGGGGAAGTTGAAGAAGAGGAGTACATTACATTACATGAGCCGTAAAAAAGAAATTGAAATGGTAATGTATAAAACTTCAACACTGTATACTGTCGTGTTTTGTTTAAGAATTTTTTCCTCATTACAATATAGTTTCAATAAATTATTATAAGTTATTGTTTTAAGTATAATTATAAATAACTTGTGTCTAATTCAAGTCAAAACTATATTTAAGGGGGGACGTAGGCAGAAACACCTTGACACAACAAAAATTCTACCATGGCCATGGTTTTTGTTCTAAAGCAATGAAATTTTGCAAGGTTAATTATCTTGATATCTGTATGACTGTGCTATTGTATAAATAATTTTATCAACAAATAAAGAAATTACACTGCATTGGAATTTTCAAAACATCAAAAAACTTATGTACCTTTTTCTTAGTATCCCTTTAGTAAATTTGCTTGAAAACAAGTGTACATAAAGGATTAGAACTATGTTATATTTTGGCGCAAAGTTTGTTCTCTCTCTTCAATATTTTTAAAGTATTTTTAAAGGTATGTGAGTTTTTTTATTTCAAATGATTATGTATTTCATTCCAAAATACGTAAAGAATATAAATCGAAAGAAAACTAGCTACGCCAAAATACTCACTGTGGACTAAAATGTGTGTGTACAAAATTTCATTGCAATATCTCAGATAGTTTCCAAGAAAAAGGTACAAAAGTGTGAAAAATTATAAACCTGAGAAAACGAGAAAAGGAATTTTGTATGATTGTTTTATTTACGTAGTGATCTACATACTTTAGATACTGCCTAAAATCCACCTTAACTATTGTCAGCTTCTTCTTCTAGGTCAGAATTTAAAACATACCTTCTAAACATTTATTGCTATGTTTGCCTGTAAGAAATGTAGAGAAACAAGGAATCAAAGCTGATAAGCAAGCAGAAAAAGTGGGCATTGCATGACAAGTCCTAAGTTTTTCCATTTATTTGGACCTCAAAAAAATCGAATTAGGTTATGAAACTTTGGAAATATAAAGCTGAATGTATTAACAATTAATTAGTGAAATAAAAAAGTGAAAAATTTATAATTTTTAGCCTTTAGCAATGTTATTATTTTGGGAGGAGGCGGTGGTCTAGATGCGTAGCTTTAAATGAAAAACCCCTCATTAAAATGGGTGACGTTTTTATACTTCGACGATAGTCCATGTCGCATACATTCACGTCCATCACTTGCTGCAGATTTATGAATCTCATTTAGTACGTCAAAAAGTTAAGTATCTGACACCACAGATTTTACAATGCTGATTTTCTTCTCTGTTTGCACAGGTCTTTGTTCAACACAAACCCCGTTTCAACACGAAGTTCATTCGTACTTTCTCATAATACAGCAAATGCACTCAGAATTTCTTTTCTTGAATGATACATTTAGAAGACAATGATGAGTGTCCAAGGTTACTCTCCAAGAATATAATGAAAATTATCTCGTTTTAATTTCTCTACAACGTATAGAAGAACATTTTCTTTCTATGTTTACTTTTTCTACAAGTTCCATGTACATAGTGCACAGAGAAGGCATTGCATTCCACCCAAAAGTTCGATACCGATATTTCACCAAAATAAAGTTTTGAGATCCCTCAATCCCAAAAAAGTTAGAAATATGTCCTTAGTGTGTGTGTGTACAAAATAGGTTAGAAACAAAAAGTCGGTTAAATACCAAATTTGGTATATAACTTAAGCATTTTCCAGGGATGTGGCACAAAGATTTTGAACGACATCCCCTCCCCCTAAACTACCATATATGGAAAAAAGTTTCAAAAGTTTTATTTTTTCAAAAATGGCTCCAATGGTTTTGGTTAAAATTTTATATGTTTAAGATATTTATGTGACAAATAAATATATATATATATATATTTCATTTTCTGGGAATGACCTCTGAATACCTCTTTGTTCTGGATTAATTTGTTTGAATTTTGAATAACGAAAAAATCGTAAGAGATGCACAATAACTTACAACACCAAAAATGTAAATCATCTTTATAAACACAATTTGTCACATACTTTTTTTCTTGGAATTAACCGTTTCCGAGACATTCCTTGTTATTGGTTTCAGTTTTAAAATATTAAAACCTTTCTCACACAGGAACTTGTCAACTTATGGCCACGCAAAACCATACCATATTATAAAACATCTGAATGTCGGTTTAGTCTAGTACATTCCTTATTTCCCTCCTACTAATAAGGAACTTAGTAATAAGACCTTTTTGCTTATGTTTATCTCCATTAGCATGGAGTAGGTAAGAAGAGTAAGCTTAATAATAAATGTTTACAGAAATGTAGAAAAAGTTATTTGAGCGAAACACATCAGAGTATAGAATATTCCTAATTAAAGAACACTTTCCAATTCTAATCTGGAATCGAAACTGGGACCGCGATGAGTCTGTCCTTTACTATTTATTTTTAATCATTTGAAAACTGTACAAGAGTTTTTAATGCTCCTATGCACCTATAATAAATGCATTGTGTTCATACATAGAAAACATGTGCACACACCAAGGGTTCTTTACCCTCTATTACTTATTAGTGGGTTTATAAAGAATTTTTCGAAAATGTAGGAACATTGTTTGGAACTAAGTAATAAAATACTTTCTACTAATATTTATCTCTATTAGGGTGATTACAAAACACAACATATTTGCAGTTACTGAATTAAGATCATTCAAAAAATGTGTATACATCTTGTACAATTTTAGAGTAAGTATTGCAGAAGACCTTGGAATGCTCTGTTTTCATATGAATTACATACTCCAATAGACAGACAGATAGTGTTTATTGCCAACAAGTATTACAGTATAGCAACGTCATAAATTAAAAGTTACCAAGCTAAATTATAAAAGCCATTCACAGAATACAATGGATTAACCACCAATGTAGGGTGTATAAAGTTGAAATAGGGAGCTCTCTTAATCTATGGGGTAAAATATTATAAAGTTTAATAGAGACAACTATAAGCTTTTTTGAATTTTCGTATGTTTAAATATGTTTTATATAAGTTCTGACAATTTCGTGTGGTGTTAAGTTCACGTATTCATAATATTGGAACATATAATACATTGTATTTGCTATTAACCACAATACAAACTTATATCTTGTGGTCGAAGAAGAATATTTGGAGTACATCATTTTACGGGAATCCATATAGTGAATCTTAATGGCTTGTAACCAGAACATTCATACAATCTATATTTTACTGTGTCTTCTCAGTTGCATTTCGGGCACTTACTAGAATCAGAGAAATGAGTTTGATATAATCTACTACGAGTGGGCAGGATATCATGCACAACTTGAAACCATAAGGATCGGATTCTAGCTGGAAGATGTTTCAAGGAGATATTTTGAAATAAATACGGAGGCAAAATCTTTATTATTCTCATATCAGGCGCATTACAGTAAAGCATGAGCGTAAGATAGATTGTCTTCGAAGTAGATAAGAGTAAGGTTTCGTAAGAATAGTATGTTTACCTAGACAAAATATGTGAATTGAAGTAATAAGACTTAATACGAGGAATTCAAAACATGTATTTTCTGTAATTTTTTATATTTTTAGTAGAATATATTTTACTATATGAAGCAAAAGTAGGAAAATAAGTTGCTAGCTCCATTTAATTATGAGGTATCATGATATCTACTTCACTCTAATTTCATCTTACTTCCAAGTAAAATGCGTATTCCATAGATAAAAGTCAAACTGAAAAACTCAATGCCATAGCCGGGATTTGAACCACGGATCATCCGGTCTCTAGCTGATTACTCTACACTGAGCTACCATGGCAACATACCGACACGGCATTAAATTCCTCAACAGACTCGCAGCTTTCCCGGTAAATCAAAGGTGATCAATTTATTTTCAGATGACTTATCCCAACGGCCACTTATATGTCGTACAAAAAATGTTCTGATATAAAGGGTAGTCAGGGTTTCTTGAAAAAGCTTCATGTCGCAGATTCCTTGGAAGATAATTAATTTAATAGTAAGTTTGGTATTTGACGTATTTTTCTTTTTGGGGTATACTTTACTGTCCACAGACACACACGTAGACACGCAGACTTTTTTCTTTTCAATTAATAATTTTTCTTAGGATGGCTTCAAAACATATATTTCCAATTAATATATTGAATTTTTGGATGGATTACAATACCTTCTATACGTCTTAAATATCTGATATGTACCATTCACATGACTTTCTGTATATCCCTGCAACAAATTATTCTTACAACGCTTATGCTTCTATTTACTTCATGCTATCGACAAAAAGTTAGCAGAAATAGTTTTATTACTTGCTTCCATGTATGTAGAAGCGAAATAACGGAATACACTAGGATAAAGTGACAGTCAAAAACTGGTGATTGAAGTTCCATGGAAAAGAGTTAACAAATTCCCGAATGAGAAAATTATAAATATTTTAAAGCTGAAACCAATAACAAGGAATATCTCAAAAACGCTTAAATCCTTGAGAAAAATGTACGTAACATAAAATATGTATTTTAACGAGCTCTGCATTTCTATTAAGTAGGCTTTATTTATGTCTATGGTTTACCAGTATGCAAAATTCGGTAAAATTCATCCAGAACAGAGGCTTTTCCTAGAAAATTCAAGGCATGCGCGTTATTTGTCATATAAATATACAATAATTTAATCAAAATCGTTAGATGCATTTTCGAAAATCTTTTCATGTAAAGGGTAGTTGAAGGGGGGGATATTCTTCAAAATCTTAGTATCACATTCTTGGAAGATATGAACTTAAATATCAAGTCTGGTATTTAACGGACACACAGACACAGACATACGCGGATATTTTTTTTAAAATGCTTTTGCTTTAATTCAAGGGTCTCAAAACAGATATTTCCGTTGAAGTCGCGGTATCGAACGTTAAGGTGCATTAAAATACCTCCTCTATACGCTATGTATATAGTGCGTGTATAGAAAGTAAAAAATGAATTATGAAATCTTTGATATTAGCAATTCTTTTATAATATACATTAAACTCAATATCTTATCTAACGATTATGCACTTACATTATATGTAGAGAAAGTAAAAAAATCTAATGAAAATACATACTATACATAGAACAGGGTATCTTAGCCGTCTTAGTTTTCGCAGAGGCTAATTAGAAATTAATGCTTAAACATTCAAACAGTATAAATTAATTAGGCTGTTAATTAGCATAGGTGTGTTGGCAGTGTGTAATTTTACATTATTGCCAAGTAGTGCAAAACCATAAATTATATTTATCATAATTACATGAAAGAGTTAACGTAAATACGACTCAGCTGTGAGCCTGGAAGAATAACAGGTGAGCAATTGTAATTTCCAACGCTAAAATGCTAATTATATTTAATGCTGTTTCACAGTTAGTTTAACGTTTCTTGTTTGTGCTGCAGAATAGAAAAAGTCAGATTGCGTAAAATGCGTAATAATTTTAGTTATTGAATGCACCTGTGTTTATAGACAGCAGATTATAACTGAAATCACTAGCGTTAAATAACATTAAAACCTCTACAGCTTTGTTTATTTTACAAACAATATCATGCTAGTAATATTCACGTACACTAATATCAGGTATTTTTTCTTACTTTTAGGTTTACGGTTAAAAACATTCTATATACAGCTTACGGTTCAATAATTATATAGTCATCACTAGTGCTTCACAGACAATTGGAAAAAACTTCAATATATACATTTAAATTATCATAAGTAATACCACAACTGTTTTTGTCTTGTCGATAATTAACGATCGGAGTGAAGCGACAGAAGTGAATTGTCCTAAGAGATACAAACACGAGTTGTATTTGATAAGACAATTCAGCGAAATAAACTATTAGTAATTTATAATATATAGGAAGGTATATTTTATCAGGTTATGATTTTAATACATTAGTGTTCAAATGGTTAGATGACGCATTCGACCAATAATATGGCCGACCGTTTCTACACCCACTGTAGCAATATCGATAGTAGCAATAGAAATAGGGAACAATTATTTATTTCACCTTTTAATAACTAATACAAGAAATGGAAACAAACGTTATTTTAATTGAGGTTACTGTACTCATCTTATACATAAGAAATGCAAATAATGATTAATTTCACTCCTGATTTTTAAATAAATACATTATGAACTGGATCGAACTTTAAATAAACATTCTAACTGAGTTAATTGAAAGTACAATTGTGGAACTAGCAGTTGTTACAATTGAAGGTTGGCTACCTGAAATTTCACCTTGTTACTTAAGAAAGACAGGAGATTAAACATACGAACGTCTGGTGCGACAAGATTTTAAGGAAATGAACATCAGCTGCGATAAGATTTTTCGATAATATTGCTCCAGTCAGAGGACTGCGGTTGATTGAAATTGCCTAATCAGAATATTCAGTTGGTGCTTTAATAGTGCAGCTCAATAGTCATAGAAATATTCTACAATGGGTACGAATTACATTTTGAGCCCAATAATAAAAATAGTAATTTTTCATTAAATATTATTTCATTTTTTCTTGAAATGTTCTCCTTTATGATCAATACACTTTTGCACGAACCATTTGTCCAGTTTTTTTAAAACTGCTTGAGACACCTCCAAAACATGGTTTTTGAACCCATTGACAGTGTCCGACCTTTTTATTCTTTATGCTCTTGAACAAAAAGAAGTCATTGTATTTCAAAACAAGACTGTATGGCGGATGACTCATTAGTTCGATTTTCAAGTGCTCAAATAGTCGGTTGTTAGATGAGATGTGAAAGAGCTCGCATTGCCTTCATGAGGAATGATCCGAAGACACTTATTTGTATTTCTTATTCCACCGGAGACTTCCGGCAAACACATGATTGTGTACCATTTAGAATTGATCACTTTGCGTTCCTCTAAAGGAATTGTTGCCACATGGCCAGCTTTTTTCTGTTAAAATAGGCGTTCAATTTGTTTCGAAGTGCTTCGAGTGCGAATAGCCTGTGTTGGATTTGATTCATCTTGAAATGCCCATACAGTTGACTGCGGCTCATATGCATTGATCCATGATTTTGTCACAAGTTACAATATATATATTGAAGCAGGACCATTGTATTTTTAAGCACTTGTTTGCACCAAATGAGCATACTTTTGAGATTGTGGCAAATTATGTGGGATCCAAAGAGTGCAAAACTTTTTCATGCCTAAGTAATCATTCAATATGCTATATATGTATATATGTAATGTAACCTTTAAAACAAACAATGAATAAATAAATACTAAAGTGAGTAAGTTCCAATATATTTATAGAGTAATAGCTCGTACCTTGAAAAGAAAACCCTAAAAGATACAAGCCTAAAATTCTATAAGACAAAGGCTGTTCCAATTCTATTATATGGTTCAGAGACATGGACACTTAAAAAGAAAGATTGGAGCCAAATACAAGCGGCAGAGATGAAATATCTCCAAAAGTAAAAGGAAGCACCAGACAAGATCATATAAGAAACGAATACATAAGGAGAGAATTACATATTTTTTACTTAAAAGAAAAGTTACAAATAAATAGAGAAAATGGAAAAGCTATTTATAAAGAATGGATAACTATCGCATTCAATTTCAGTCATACAAATATAAACCCCTAGGCTACAGAACAATAGAAAGACCAGTTAAAAGATGGGAAGAAATACGAGGCCGGAACAGGAGAATTGTTCTAATCAATGAAGAGTTGATATATATTAGGG
Organism: Hymenopus coronatus; assembly: GCA_030762935.1. Taxonomy (NCBI): domain Eukaryota; kingdom Metazoa; phylum Arthropoda; class Insecta; order Mantodea; family Hymenopodidae; genus Hymenopus; species Hymenopus coronatus. Next base: position 52,726,016 of record CM060892.1, on the reverse strand, counting down.
AACTAATGCCTGGGATTGCTTCTGTTGCACAGTATGTGACATGATTTTCCACTATCAGATTTTGCAACTGATTTTGGACAACTTTCACAAATTTCCTAAGTGAGCGAACGGTGGTCACGATTAAACTCGTTATACCAACGTTTCACAATAGCAAAGGATGGAACTTCATCGCCAAATGTAGTAGTGCATAATTGGCCAATTCAATCTTGTCTTGATAATCTACGTCAAAAATTGTAATAAATCATGGCACAAACATTTTCACCAGTCAATTTCAATTTTTTGCTGAGACACAAAATAAAAGTCACTGTAAAAAAACAAAACAAATAAAGTTATTCTAAAAAAATTTCTGAAGTAGGTTAAGGGCAACAATATCGAGTTTTCCACTGGAAACACCAGATGACATCTATAACAATAAGTGTTACCAAGGCTCAAAATATAGATAGTGACCCTCGTGTGCACACTATATTTTTAGAAAATAAGGTGTGTGTGTATATATGTGTTCGTTTCATGTTTCGTACAGAGGAATTTCTTGAAAATCTTAAATTATATCCTTGGCAAATGTCAAACTTAAATAAAAGCTTGTTTATTTAACTGTTTTTTGTTATTCTAAATTATATCCTTCACACAGATGAGCACACATTGACACACATGGACATATTTTAAAAATACTTTCTATACACATAATATGCCCATAGTGTATAGAAAAGGCATTTTATTCCACTCAAATTCTACCGAGATTTCACCGGAAATATATACAATGCTTATTTCGATTAGCATAATAGAGATGATAGAATCTGTTTTGTAAGAATAGTTTGTTTGAACACCGGTTTGTTTGAACACATCAGATGTTTTAAGTTCATGGGATCTCAACATATTTCCGTAAAGAAAGTAAAAATGGAAAGGAGCACACCAGAACTAAATCTAACTGCCTACTGCCATGCCTATATTATAAAACAGTATTTCGATGGTTAGACACTAGAACAATGTCAGCTGTTTTCAAAGAAATGAGTTTCTTATTGTAATTAACAGGAAAATCCAGACATCCTGTTAAAATATCTTAATATTAAAAGTGAAGGAGAAAAAATTTGAAGTGTTACACTCACATGTCTTACTCTAACTGTCCGACAAACACACTTCTTACAAAATTATTCTTCTTTCTACACTAAGCTAATCGAGATAAACATTAGCAGAATGCATTTATTACTTAATTCCTTTTAAGTAAGAGGGAACTAAATGAATGCTATTCTAAACCAATAGTCAAATGTTTTAATTGCGATTGTCGTAGAAATTGGCTTCTTTGATTGGCCAGAAGTAGAAGAAAAGAAAACCGGACACTTCTTTTCTGAAAAAAAAAAAAATAAGTACTATAACACTGAAAGCAATAACAAGGAATATCTTGAAAACGGTCAACTCTGCAACACAAATGTATATGACATAAATTGCGTGTTTTAACGAGCTTTACACTTTTTGTATGGTAAGTTTTCTTCATTTCTTACGGTTTACTAGTTATGCAAAATCCTGAAAACTGTATCCAGAACGAGCAGGTGTTCAGAAGCTGTTTGCGAAAAATTCAAGATATGCATTCTATTTCTGATGTAAATGTCTTAAATGTACTGCTTTAATCAAAATCGTTAGAGCCCTTTTTTTGATAAAATCAACATTTTTCAAAGGAAAGTTTGGGGTGCGGGTATTTTTTTTAAAAATATTTGTATTGCATACTTGGAAGATACCGAACTTAAACAGCGAGTTTAGCATTTAGCGGTATTTTAATTTTAAAGCTATGTTGTCCACAGACACATGGACCTTTATCTAATTTTTTTTTATTTAGAGTGTCTCAAAATATGTATTTCCGGTGATATTTCGCCATCAAATTTTTGAGTGAAATACAATACCTTCTCTATAAACTAAGGACATAGTACCTGTAGAGAAAGCAAAAAGCTTAGCTTTCTTTGTTTTGCAATTCGCCCTCTCGTATAGAGGATTTATAGCCGCTGAACCTGTTGAGGAGCAGACAGCCTACGGATCAGAGACAGTAGTCAGGATGGGTGATCAGCCCGATGCCTAGCATAAGAGTGAGGTAGAAGATACGAAATGGTGATGAAATGGATTAAATTGATAGATTATATAACATGTGTTAAAATGATTTGCGGGGAAAACCGGAAAACCAGAAAAACTCCGCTCTCAAGTTCTACAACCTGGATATGAACACTGGCTGCTTTGGAGAGATGGCCGAAAAGAATGTAATAGTCTCTTAAACCAGATTATAATGAAAGAAGTTAGTTAAATCATAGCATTAATATGACGTTAAAATTATTAATAAAGGAATACTTATTCCTGAAATAATACCTTCATCTGGTTAACATTATACCCCTAACAGCTTAGCTTAATGTTTAAAATATTAATCATCTTAACTCTTGTTCATTTTCCAGCTTTCTATATTTCTTTACTGTTTTTTCTTTCGTTTTTCCCAGCAGCCTCAAAAGAATACAGTTCTGTATCTTAAGATGAAGCTGATGATTGCCAAGATATTTACTTTGGTTCTTATTCGTCATCTTAGTGCGGTGGTAGCGCAGCCGCTTGCCAAGTGAGGCCTGGGTTCGATTTCCGATACCGGCGTGGGGATTTTTCCCCCTGCAGGGAGACCTGTCCCGGGTTGCAATCAGCCTCGTAAGGTCCCTGGGGGGGCTAATTGAGGAGCCGCTTTATGGAGAAGCAGCGGCTCCAGATTATGAGAACCGCATTAACCGGCCGGGGGCACTAACCACGTCCCCAACACTGCAACCCATCTATGACGTCTGTCATGGACCGAAATGGGGTACGCAACGGCCAAGGTTCCTTGTGAGCTGTCGTGCCATGGAGTTATTATTATATATTTGCAAATTACAGTGTATTGCTTATATATCCACACACACATACACATATATATATATATAAAAAAATTATGATGAGTGATAAAACTTTGTATAAATTTTGTTGTGATCAGTGAATATCTTTTAAATGAGATAAAACAGCAAGACATATCCTGTTCAACATATTTCTTAAAAAATCTAATAACGAAATTGTGCATATACGATTTTGATACAGACAAATTTAACTTCAATTCGTACAAATTTTAAAATGTATCACGTATTGAAATTGATAAAAATAGCTTTTTCTCTGTCCTGAAAATATTTGATTTGGAAATAAGGTATTTTAATAAATATCCATCAATATTTTTAAACAACAGTTGTGCAAATCTCCAAAATAAAGAAGAAAAAATAAAGCTGATTTTATTTGGTACTCTTTCGCCTTAAGTGCCATAAACGTATAGAATTCAATTAATGAAATTATATTACAATGCAACTCTGATGGTGTAAATATATACTAAGACTTAGACAAAAAATCTTTTTTTATACCTAACTTTTTTGAAGGATATTAGTTTACTTAAATTAAAGCCTTTAATATATTAAGGACAAAATAATAAAAATGTTACTCATAAATGTGTCTGATTATCAGAGATGATTTCTTACTGTTGATGTATGTGCAGGCCTGTGAATTAATCTAGTGCAGAAGTACTAGTTATTACAAGGCACTTACTTTATTTAACAAGAAACAAGTACAAAAAAGATCTGAAAGTGCTCCATTCACATGAACCTTCTCCACAATGTATTATTGCAAAGGATCCATTTAATCAGATAAACATTTACAGAAGTGGTTGTATTATTCCTAAGTAGAAGAGAAATAAGATAACATTGAAGTTCGGTTTACTTTGCACGACTGAAAGTAACACAAGAGGATAAAACGAACGATGACCTCCCGTTTCAGAAAAACTTAAGAGCTTAAAATTGAAACTAAAAACAAGGAAGATCTCGAAAATGATTAACACTCAAAAAATGTATCTATTATACAGTGTGTGTTTTAATGAGATCTAAACGTAGTGTAATAAGTTGTTTATTTCTTAGGGCTTACCATTTAACATTTACTCAAAATGAAGAGGTTTACAGTGGCTATTCCCATAAAATTTAAGACGTACGTTTTATATGATATGTAAATAGCTTTAATATATACTATTTTCACATTGGAAAGAGCATTGGATATCCAGCTCTAAAGAAACCACTACAAGAGATATTTTATTTCCAACCGATGAACGTCGTCTACACTGTAAAAATATCACTCTAGACTTCATATTAACTCAATTTTTGTTAGGATAAGGTAGGATTGGTTTTTATTTTGAGATATATAAGATACTAAAACAGAAAGAATATCAATGTATAAGTACTGAGCAGCCAACTGTTAAAAATCTCTTTTTTTTTTTTTCACTATCCATTCCTAGAATCTGAAGGAAGAATATTCGATGTTTATTTAAGTTGTTGCAATATTAGATTTGACAAATGTTGTCTAAGAGAATTCCAAAAGTTTTTATGTTTCATTTATAGAACTTTATAATATTCTTGTTATAATATACATTATTTATCTTGTTTTTTTCACCTGCTATGTCTAATTTACATAATATTATTGTAAGTTTTATTTGTCTAATAACTATAACCGTAGTGTACCTTCAAGTGAAATAGTTTTTATCTAATTGGATATCCAATAAATAAATATACAGCATTTTAAACAAAATTTTCAATAATGTTTCATGTAAACGACTTTCTTTAAAATATCCATGTTGTGTCCTTTTTCTAAAACTGTTTTTTTTTTTTTGGATTCAGTTGACTTCATAATACATATTTCCGGTGAAATCTCGACATCAAATACAATACCTTTTCTTCTTATTAAATGCAGAGTATTTGTATATAAATTGAAAAATATCGTTAAAATGTTATAACTAAATTGGTAGTTGATTGAGAAAATGTATTTTTCTATTTTGCTTACGCTAGATATGAAAACTTGACTAGGTATGGTTTTCCGATATCAGCTTTTAAATTAAAGCCACCTCAGTGAGGTAGTTATGATTTACGAATAAATGGATGTTTTCCAGAAAAGTGAGTGAGTGTATTCCGATGAGAAAAACAAATAAATATTGTTTAATATAACAAGCTTTTACCTACACAGACCTGCAGTCATGTTGGAGATAAATAGAATTTTGTTTCAAAATAGTGTTCTCCTTAAAAACAAGAAACATGTCCAGAAGACAAATATTGACAACTGTGTTGATACAATGAACTCCTTCTGTTAGTATATGCCATGACTGTGAGGTATATTAGTAGCTCTGCTATCGTTATTTCAGTCTGTAGCTCTGTTATAATGCTATCAAGCTAAAACACAGAAACACAAATACGTTACCTCATTTCTGCTTTGGAATCGAGTGTGTGCCGCATTCAAAGGAACGTCATAAAGCAGCAATGGGAATCTTTGTTAACGGAAGTCTACAAAGTTCGCGAAATAATACCACAGGATTATCGTGAATCTATCCTCAACTGTTTATTATCCTATACTATCATTAACGACAACTTCATCACGATAAACTTTGGCCTAGGCCTGCTCTCATAAATCATCTTCTCAATTCTTCTAAACCGTCTCACATCTATCACTCAATGGCTGGTACACTAGTAAGTTTAAACAATCTGGAATACTTCATTGTTAAAATATGCTCATTTCATTTTTATTATCTCTAAACATTTGTAACAAACAGAGCAAGTATTGCATTCCACACAACAATTTGCTTCAGAGTTTTCACAGAAAATACATATTTTGAAGCCAATAAAATCCCAAAAAAGGATTCTAATTCTATATTTTAAATCTATATAAATCAAATTCAATAACAAAAATTACGATGTGTTCCATTCACAAGCCTTACTCTACATCTCTGTAACAAATTAATATTGAAAAACTTATTCTTCCATCTACTTATTGGTAATCGATTAGCAGGAACCCCCTTAATATTTGCTTCCTTGTAAGTAGAAGATAAACAAAGGAGTATCCTATGATAAAGCGATACCTTCTCAAATCTTTTAAAACCCTGTTGCTATGTGAGCGAAATCCGTTCCTTTGTATGACCAAGAGTTGACTGTTTCACGTATTAGAAAAGTTAAAATATCATAAAATGAAACCAATAACAAGGAATATTTAAAAATTGGCAACTACAAGAAAAATTGATATGACATAAATGGTGGGTTTAATGAATAAGTGTTTGTCTATCACTTACAGTTTGTTAGTTAGGCAGAATTTAGCAAAATTCATACAGAAAAAATTGGTTTTCAAAGCTATTGCCAATAAATTCAAGCAATTCACTACATTTGTCATGCAAATATATTTAATATATGGTGTTTTAATAAAAATTATTAAAGATTTTTTGAAAAAACAACATATTTGAAATTTTTCCATGTGAAGGACAAATTGAGGTCAGGGGATTATACTCAAACTCTTCGTGTCGCATCTTTGGAGGATACTAAACTTAAATATTAAGTTTGTTATTTTACCAAATTGTTTATTTAGAGTTATCGTATTCACAGACACTTGGGCACGCACAATCTCGGTATCGAATTTTTGGGTGCAGTGCAATACCTTCCCCACCTACGTACTCTGTACTATTTAGAGAAAGTAAAAATAATTTATAACTTCACTTAAAAATAATCCCAAATTAAATAGCAAACTGCTTATAAGCACTTAGAACACTAAGTTTTGCAGGTTTATTAAAATGGAATTCTGCGCAATTTTGATTTATTTTGTTACGGTAGGCTTTGTTTTGTTTTACTCAACACACCCTCATAAATTAATCCAACACAAAATAAAACTTCTTTTTTATACGGATGATGTGAATAAATCATTCTCGATAAAATTAAGTTCTTGTTATATTATGAGTTTACATTTTTAGAATAAAAGTAATAGTGGATCTAATCCTAGTTTACATTTAGTATCTTGAAAACAGTTTGTGTATGTAAGGTCGTGTGCGCTCGTCTGTTAGCAACATAACTAAAACTTAAAAGTTGTATTTAATTTTAGCATTTTCCAAGATTACGACTCTAATATTTTTCAGAAAATCCCCCGACTTCAAACTATTTCCCACGTGGGAAAGTTTTCGAAAATATTGTGACGATGTTGATTGAAATACGATGCCGATGACAAATAAAATATATACCTTGAATTTTCTGGGAATAGTCTGTAAAGTATTTTCGGTTTTTATTCTTGGTAAACCGTAAGAGAAAGATAATATCCAAAACAAAATTGGTTTCACTTTTAAAATACCTACATTATTCTCGTATAGGAGATTTTTCTTCCTCCTGATGAAGCAAAGGGAACTGAATTTAAAAACCACCATAGGAATCAGTCCTTAAAGAAATGTGACTAATCCTTAGCTTCCTGCCCTTTAAAATTTGGATTATTCCTTAGCTTACTGCATTCCCCCATTTCTACAAGGAAATGTGTAATGATGCATTTCTACAAATGTTTATCTCTATTAACGTGAGGTAGTTAAAAAATAAGTTTTTCTACGGATGATTTGTTGCATGGGCAGAGGAAGTCAAGAGAATATAACACAGCATTTTTACTTTCTCTAGCCCGCATGTAAATGTATATAGTGGATTGAGAAGGTGTTTAGTTTTAATTTTTTTCATTAAAATTATTTATTTTTGTTAGTGTATGATATTTAGACTACAATCTGCAATATATGGTAGGAATTTCGTGGCGGTTATATTAATATTCTATCTGATCTATCCATGGTACAAATTTGTAACCTATACCCTTCTGAAAACTGCCGTGACTTTAATAATTTCTGCTTGGCTTCCTTTGAGGCTCTATTCCCTAATGCACTTTAATGGTGGCTCACATATTCCTAATTTATAGATATCTGACAGCATAAATAATTAAAGATTTGAGCTTTCTCAATATTTTCATTGTTTATTTTTTATTTTTTATTTTTTATTTCAGTAATTTAATGGGAAATCAATTTTTCTTTGAAATCTTAAAGTATATTTCCTAAGTTCTGCGTAGTAGTAATGTGATTTTGTTTCGAGTTTCATATTCCACGCGAACATTCGCATCCATATTTACCTGTTATATTACGTAAATATAGAATATTTGCTCACGTGCGCATGTCTGCATGCACACCTTAATCACAAAATGCAATCAACCGAATTTGAGAATTCTTTCGCCATTGAAAAGCTTCATTCCTCCCAACGGACATAGACAATTTCGAACACCTATTTTTTAAAACTTGCTGATAACTGATTATCCTCTCCGATTCTGTATAATTCATTGCACTTAAAATATTTACAGTTAAAGTCTATTACTTTTAGAGATTAGAAGGAAAATAAGTCTCAATGGGGTATAATCGAGTTGTTTAACAAATTTAATTTTCGGGAATGTTTAATTTAATGCATGAAGGCCAAATTTACATAACAATTATAACATTGCAATACATGTGTGATACAGTTTACAGCACTTTGAAAAGCAAAACAAGAATAAAGACAAGTTTTTAACTCTAGGTGTTTCTCTTCAACCATTGCAGTGAGAATCGTGCCCAAAATAGAAAAATCTCATGTGTACCATTCACATGACTTTCTCTATATCCCTGCCACAAATTATTCTTAAAAAGCTTACACTTCTATTTACTTTATGCTAATCAGAAAAAATTAGCAGAAATAGTCTTATTACTTGCTTCCTTGTAAGTAGAAGCGAAATAAGGGACTACTATAGGTTAAAGTGCTAGTCAAAAGCTGTTGCTATGTCAATGAACTTCCTTTGTTTATATGGATCGGAGTTCACAAGTTCCTTAAGTTTTTCAAAGCAGAAACAAAAAAAAAAAAAAAAAAAAGGAATGTCTCCAAAACGACGAACTCCACGAAAAAAATTTATATAATGTAAATTGTCTGTTTTAAAATGCTCTACATTTTTTGTGTAGTAAGCTTTTATCCATCTCTTACGGTTTAGCAGTTATTCAAAATTCGGTAAAATTAATCCAGAATAAACTACTCTTCAGAGGCTATTCCCAGAAAATTCAAGATTTACATTTTATTTGTCAGGTAAATATGTTTACGACATTTTAATCAAAATCGTTTGAGCCATTTTTGAGAAAATCAAAATTTTCGAAAAAAAATTCCATGTAAAGCGTAGTTTGGGGTAGGGGATTTTTCTCAAAATCATCGTGTCGCATCCCTGGAAGATACTAAACTTAAATACCAACTTTGGTATCTTACCGACTTTTAGTTTTTGAGTTATCGTGTTCACAGACACACGGACACACTGACGCACACACATGGACCTTTTTGTGAAAATGCTTTTTTTGGATATTGGGGACCCTAAAACATATATTTCCGGTGAAATCTTGTTATCGAATTTTTGGGTGGAGTGCAATACTTTCTCTATACACTATGTACATGGTGCGTATGGAGAAAGTAAAAAGGAGAAACAGAGATTTTTAAGACGGATATGCTCTAAGAGATCATATATTCAATATCGACATAAGAGAAATCCGTAACTATATAATACCCGCCACACAAAGTGTATGTTTGGGAACAAAGATAGGCTTAAAAGTGGAGGAAGACTCCCATAGAATGACATTCAAATAAATAAAGATCTCCGAAACGGTGTCTACCTTTATCCGCATTATTTAATATTTATTTAGATGGCATCATTACACTTATTTGGAATAAAGCAATCAGTTATAGCATGTAATGAAGATTATTTACAGAAAGTTATGGTTACTGAATATAATCTGAAAATTTCAGTTGAGAAAACCAAATTATTGGCATTCAATGGAAGATATTCTATCAGACCCAAAAATGTAAAACGTAATACTCTGTTGAATAAGTCACCGGCTTTAATTATATAAGAGCTTTCACCGGCAAGGGTAGTTTAAAAGCTATAAATATAAAACTAAATATCCTTCCTCATATATGTGGAATAATCAAAAGTTTATCAAGAAAAGTCTGCAAGGAACTCTACCGAAATTTTAAAGGTTTTATCAGCTCCTGTACTATTACATGGGTATGAATATTGTACTCTTAAATAAAGACTGTATGAAATGGATACAAATTGTGGAATTTAAATTCTTAAGGTCCGTAACAGGTTATTCTCTAATGGACAAAGAAGTGAAGATATAACAGCACAAGAATGTTTAAATTAACGAGAAAAATTGCATGAAAACTGGTAGAACCATGAGGGTGGAATGGAATATAATAGGATTTCCAAAGAGTAGTAAATTATAAAGGTCGTCTCCTTAGCGCGGTGGTAGCGCAGCTGCCTACCAAGTGGGAGACCTGGGTTCGATCCCCAGTACCGGCGTGGGGATTTTTCCCCCGCTGGGAGACCTGGACCGGGGTGCACTCAGCCTCGTGAGGTCCCTGGGGGGCCAATTGAGGAGCTACTTGATGGAGAAGTAGCGGCTCCAGGTCGTGAGGACCGCATTAACCGGCCGGGAGGGGCTCGAGGCGCTGACCACGTCTCACCCTCCAATACTACACCCCATCCATGACGTCTGTAGTGGACCGAGATGGGGGACGCAGCGGCCGGGCGGTAGGCCAAGGCTCCCCGTGAGCTGTCGTGCCATGGAGCTAGTAAATTATAAACCAAGAGGACAACGAAATCCAGGAAGACCTTCTAGAAGCTGGATGGAGCAACTTAGTTTGGAATCGATATATCCACCAGTGGTCAAACCCCTGTTTGAATGATGATGGTGGCAATGATGTAAGAGACAAATTAAACTCCATTAGAAAGCTTGATTCCAAAAAGCAACAATGGAACGAACACAAATGAAAAAATGAATTTAAATAGGTTAATAAAGCAGGCATTTATTTTCACTGCGCCACTTTAAAGGTCAATAGGAAGACCGAAACTAGTTTGGAAGACAAGTATTTTAGGTGGAACAGGCCCTAAAGTCTATTCTTGATGTAGACGTAGAAGATTGTAACATAGTAAACTTGCCTTTACAATTGAAACTGATTCCAATGTGTTACATTTACATGACTTACTCTACATTTCTGTAACAGACTATTCTTACAATCAAAATAAACAATTGAAGAAGTAACCTTACTAGTTAGTTCCTTATATGTTATAAGTAAGATGAATAAGAGAAATCACTAGACAAAAGCTATAGTCCGATCTTTTAAAAGATATGGCTATGTGAAACAATTAAAATTCGATACTCTTTGTAAAGTTTCACTTCCCGTTTGAGAAAAGCTATGTAGTTTAAAATTGAAACGAATAACAGAGAATATCTCGTAGCTCCACAAAAAATGCATACAATATAAATTCTGTGTTTTAACAAAATCTACATATTTATGTATAAATTTTCGTCTATTCCTTAGGGTTTACCAGTTATACAAAAATCATCCAGAATGAAGAGGTCTTCAGAAGCTATTCACAGAAAATTGAAGATATAAATTTTATTTGTCATGTAAATAGCATTAATATATGGTATTTTAATCAAAACTGTTAGAGCCATTTTTAGGTAAAACATTTTCAATTTTTCAATGTAAAGTGTAGTTTGGAATGGGGGAATTTTTTGGAAAATTTCGGGTCCACTTAAATACCAAGTTTTTGAGTTATGCTGGCTACAGGCATACACACGTAAACAGACAGGAATACACACCGTCATTGTTTTTTTTATTCCGTTGAAAAATTTAGTTGAAAGTTTTCGATGGAAGAAAATATCTTCTCTCTCTCTCTCTCTCTCTCTCTCTCTCTCTCTCTCTCTATATATATATATATATATATATATATTATATATATATAATCGCCTTCTAAATTGTACACTTTAGAGTTAATCTGTAAATGTATGCACATTAAAGCTTCAAGAAGCCATTTTGATATAGTGAAAGTAATTAAGAATATTCAAAAAAATATACAAAAAATTACATGTCAGCGTATAAATATCCTAGAGTCGCAAAATAAATTCTTGGCACGATGGATTCTGTCTGTTCATTCGGGATGCCAAAGAATGGAAAATAGTCGTCGATGTTGCTTTACAAAATATGTATAAAAGTAAAACAAAATCCGAGGATATTTCCTGCAAGCGCTTGCATAGTTTGGAATTTTAAGTTAGAATTAGAGACTAGGAGCGAGTGTTTCACTAAACAATTTTATGACGAAAACAACAACGTGATGAGCAGACTTCATAGAGCAAAGTAAACAATTTTACTTTCTCTACCGATTACTGCGCACGCACATAATAGGTACAGAAGGTTTAGAGGATCCCTTAATCCACAATCAAAACATTTTTAGAAGAAGGTTCGTGTGTATGTGTGTGAATAGCTTAAAAACCTAAATACGATTAATTACCAAACTTGATATTTGGTATTTAAGTTTAGTATCACCCAAAGATTCAACACGAGGATTTTCAGAATAATCCTTCACCTCAAAATATTCATTACAGAGAATTTTTCTTTCGAAATGTTTGCTTTTCTAAAAGATGGCTCAAACAATTTTGATTAAAACGCCTCATATTAAATATGTTTACATTGTAATTAATATGTATATCCTAAATTTCTTAAGAATGGTCCCTAGAGTAGTTTCTATTCTGAACTACTTTTGCTAAAATGCAAGATATAGACAAAAACCTACTGCAAAAAAAATGTAGATCTCATTAAAACACGCTATATATCTTATATGGTTATGTCATCGAGTTAACCGTTCCCGATATATTCCTTTTTATTGGTTCAATTTTAACTATATTTCGTTTCATCTCTTTTGTTATATCCTGGCCATCAAAGAGAACTGAATTTCTATTCTTTAGTATAGAGATCGGCTTCTAAACGATTTCATTATCCGTTTAGTCTAGGATATTACCGTAAAAAGAACCAAGTAAAAGGAACTAATGCAACCATTTCTGCTAATATTTACCTGATTATTATCTCTATGTAGTTAAAGGAATAATCTTTTGTAAAAATAGTTGTTGAGAAAATCATGTGAATGTGGCACATCAGATTTTTCTTATGTCATTGTCTAACTTTCTCTCTCTGCCTGTCATATTTTTTTCCTTGTTTTTTTTTCTGTATCACAGAGCTAGAGAATGTCATGTGAATGTACCGAATTAGATTTCTAAGATATGCTATTGTGACAGTTTTTCATTCGTCAATCTTTATTTCTTCCTTTCTTTCTCTTCCCCTCTCCCTTTCTTTCACACAGATAGCCATGTGAAAACCACATCTCATTTTAAGCTATGCTATGTCACTTTTTCTATCACTATTTCTTTTTCTTTCTTTCTTTATTTATTTATTTCTCCCTGTATTTCTCATACACAGGTACAGAAATTCATGAATGTACTACACCAGGTTTTAAGTGATGCTATTGTCTTTTTTATTTCTTTTTTCATTCCTTCTTTCTTTTTGTGTAAGAACTTCATGTAGAATTGTAAGTGAAATACTCTGCTTCCTCTACCTATCACAGGTATGTGGCAGGGAAAGTTAATAATATAATTTTTTATCTTAAATACACCACTTTCTCATGGAAGGAAGCAAAGATATGTAACTGGTTAATTTCATCCAGGAACAGAGGTGTGATAGGAAATATCTCAATGGGTTATCAATAACCAAAATTAGACCTCAGGGGGTTGGAATCCTATATTTCAACCGGATTGCATTAATTTATTCTTGGGTCTTCTCTTTGTGCCCACTCCGTCATATTTCATCTTGAAGGCTGTGCTATAAACGAATTTGTCAGGTATCGGCGCAGGACGTAATTCTATCTAGAACAGATTGAACGGTGATTTGCTCGGCGGGAGGTACGCACTTTGAATCCTGTTTAGTCTCATAAATTATAGCCCTTTGTATTGTAGGCTCTGGTTTCTATTTAGCCAGGTGGCTCTTTTGATCTAGCAGTCTCTAGTTCGAATTCGGTTTCGCCCGTTGCTTGTACAGCGCACGGTAATGGCTTGTTACGGAGGAGAGAGTGTGGGGTTGACAGCGAATGCAATGGCAAATAAGGGAACAACGTGTAATTAAAAACATGCTCTCTGAACCTCGGCTCATATTTGAATTTCCCAACTCTCATTCTGTTATATTTGCTGCAGGTGCACTCACAAATCTGCAGAGACAAATTTGTAATTACTGGTCGGACTTGTCTGATTTTAGATTCCTCTCTAACGCTTCTCTCTTGGCAGATTCCAGTATTTCTGGTCCTAATTATTTATTTTGTTGGTTCTACTACTTTTAAATTTTATATATTCAATAATGTTTTTTCATTCCCTTAGCCAGATTTTATATTGCATCTAAAATGATTTCTACAGTAGTGGGATTAATTTTTGTTAAATTAACTTTCAAATTTGAATATTGTTCCCATTCAGCATCAATCTTAGCTGATAAATTATAGCCAGCAACTCTTACCATAATACAATATTACATTTTTTACCATAAACTGAAGTTTACTTGGCCCTTAATGGGTTACTTTGATCCAACTTTGGAAAATATTTAATTGTATAAATATACACAAAACATTTTATTTTATAATATATTTGATTTGTGTATATGAGTGAGTTTAACTAACCATTTCCGAAATATACCTTGTTATTGGTTTAAATTTTCTAACACCATGTTTCTCAAATAGGAAACCGTTATTTGTTTAAGTTTCGTCCTGCGTGTGTTAATACATCATTAAAAATGGAAAATTAACACTATTTTTCAAAATTCCAGCTTGCATATTTGGTTAATAATATTTTTCATTCCGCAACTCATTGTTCTGATAAAAACGTTCTACGTGAGGCCATTTGATTTAAAAATTGCAGAAAAATCCAAAGGAACAAAGTAAAGCTATGATATCAGTGTTTCATATACTAACCCTAGCTATCAAAGATACTAGGTAGTTTTTGTTTTGTCCTAAACTCATCAGCTTTCAAAATTTAACATTTTTTTTCTACGACTTTCAGCAATATTTCCAAACTGTGTGTGATAATTTTCTTCAATATACTTTTGAGAGGGAGTTCCGTTTTACCTTTTCTTGTTTGCAGCCATAATTATTATTAATAAAACATACAAGACATTAGAACATTTTATATTTGGTTCATGAGCAGGCATATTAGAAACATCTTAAGAATTATAATTTGAATTCAATTTGGGCAATTACAGAGCAAAATTTTTGAAAAAAGTATTAAAATACTACATAATTTGGAGCAGTTTAAGCAGGAAAGATGCTGAAAACATTTTTTCTAAAAAACACGAAACATTTAGGGTTGAGTGTTCCTGTTAATAAAAATGTGCATGTACACTTATAACGTATGCAGTATTTTAAAGCCGCCAAACGGAAGACTACCTTCAGCAGAACAAATATCAAGGTCGTCGCATAGCAAACCGCTTTTAAACTATTTGTTTGTCGCTTCAGATG
Organism: Hymenopus coronatus; assembly: GCA_030762935.1. Taxonomy (NCBI): domain Eukaryota; kingdom Metazoa; phylum Arthropoda; class Insecta; order Mantodea; family Hymenopodidae; genus Hymenopus; species Hymenopus coronatus. The sequence continues at coordinate 52,710,782 of CM060892.1, read as the reverse complement.
CCACTTATTCTCCTTTAACTTTCAAGGAAATATGTAATAAAACCAGTTCTTAATATTGATACCGATTAGCATGAAGTAGATAGAAGTATAAGCTTTTATAAGAATTTTTTGCTACAGAATAGACAGAGAAATTAATGAGGATGTAATATATCATAAGTTTTTAAAACTATGCATGAAGATGGTTTTGGAAACCGGAGAAAGGCTGAAAAGGAGTGTGTAGGCTTGCAACAGACCAAATGTTCCGGTGCCTAAGGGAAGTATCAGAAGAAGGTTTTGTGAAGTGGGCGCATCTGGATGCCCTCCCCTTTTTGTTCCATCCAAATTACCTTGGGCAACACATCCCGGCTAATTGGTTAGTGCAAAGTCGCTTTCGGGCGGAGCAGCCGTCAATAAAAAAAGGCAGGACACGCGGGGTTCTACCTGGAAAACTACTTTTCAAGTGCATTCAGCCCCGCATGCGCTACAATCTTGTGCCATTCAATGGGGGGAAGGGGGGATTTATTGCAAAAATCCTTCGTTTCGATGCACGATCCCCATTTTTGTCCATCGATATCCCTATTCATTACTTTTAGAGGCAGAATAAAAAAAACAGCGGTACCTCCACCCAGTGCTGTATATTGTACGCCTAAAAATCATTGTTTGAGGGTACGCTAGTCGATGCACTCGGACAATACAAATTTCATGAGCTGCCGTTTCCCAACGGTGCAACGCTGGTTCCGGTGGCGCCAGTTGCTAGTTTCAATGCACTGTATCGGAATTTCATACATTTAGACGTAATTATTTTACTCCTGCCTACACTGAGAGGTAACGCGGCGTATTAGTTGTGAAATGTCGAACTGGGAACGATAGGATTGCCGACTGTAATTTCTCTTATTGTTTTTTCATCTCCATCCCCTACCATTAATTTCCCAGTTTTGATTGCGTCATCGTTATTTTTTCAACAACGCGTTTGCTTCAGTGATTCGAAGCGCAATCGTGGAAATTATGTTACAAACTCGTAAACGCTTGATTTTTCTTGTTCATGACCATTTGTCAATTATATAAACTACTCTATCGAAATTAATTTTATTCACTTCTTAGAAGTGCATTAACAAGCAATTTTATGCAATCCTGTATATCATTTTTATGATCCAGGGTACTAAATATCACAAAATTGCAACAACTATATATATTACTTTCTCTAAAATACTATAATAAGTAGAGGAGGTATTGCACTTCTCTGAAAATTCTATGCCGAAGTTTAATCGGAAATAATTGTTTTAGGGTCCTCTGACTTAAAAAAAAAAAAAAAAAAAAAAAAAAAAAAAAAAAAAAAAAAGATGAAGAGCTGAAGATTTTCTGACAACGAATTAACCCTTTAGTATTCGAAGATGTGCATTCTTCCAAATAGTAGGACCTATCCATCTACTTACCTGGCTAGAAGCCCGAGAACACTTATGGGTCCAAAAAAGGTGTTTAAGAAAAGGGTTCGCGTACTTGTGTTTGCGTGTGACTGGAGAGTATAGATAGAAATGATGATATTGTTCAATACCAAATTTGGTATTTAGGTTTAGTATCTTCCAAGGATTTCACATGATTTTCAAGAAAATCCTCTCACCACAATCATGCACAATTTTTTATATTTTTTCTGAAAAATAGCTATAACGAATTTGATAAAAATATCCGTTTGCATATCTGTGAAACCGTAACAGATAAGATAAACTTATCACACAATTTATGTTCTATACGTTTTTGTTGTAGAGCTAATGGTTTCCAAGATATGTCTTATTTTTTTTAATTTTAAAATACACTTTTCTCAAAGAGAAGTCCTTCCTCTTTCTTTTGTTTTACGTATGGACATCAAAGAGAAAGGAATTTTGATGATCATCGTATAGTGCTGGCGTTTAAAATATTTCACTATCGGTTTAACCTAGTGTACTCCCTTATTTCCCTTTTACTTACATTTCCGCTAATGTTTACCTCGATTAGAATGGAGTAGATGGAAGAGAAGATTTCTAAGATTGGCAGAGAAGGTCATATGAATGGAATACAGTAGGAGTTTTTGGGGCAGTCTTATCAAGTTTAATGTCTCTAGTTTTATATACCTTACATGTGAATTAAAATTATATTTTAAATAAATAATTTTAAAAATGGCACTACAAACGTCATTTTTAAACATAGTAAAAAAGGGATGTATGCTGTTGCACAAAGACTGTATGTCAAGCAAGATTTCATCGACATTAAGATTATAGACCTCTCAAACAAAAAAGAAGGCATTTTTAGAAAAAGGTTTGTGTTTGTGTGTGTATGTGTGCGGGTGTGTGCGTTTGCGGGCAGCATTACTAAAAAAACTGATTAAATACCAAACTTGGTATCTATAAAAGATGTGACACAAAATTTTAGGGAAAGTTCTCCCAACCGAAGAGGATTTTTTCAAATTTTTCAATTTTCTCAACAAAATTCTCGATAATTTTTATTAAAATACTTATATTAAACACATCCAAAAGACAAATAAAATGTACATATATCCTGAAATTCTTAGGAATAGCCTACAAAGTCCTCTTTATTATATATGATGACTTTAGCTTAATTGGTAAACCGTAAGAGATAGGCAAGTTACATGAAGAGCTAACCATTTACGAGATATTTCATGTTATTGGTTTTAAAATGTCCGATACTTTATCGATGGTACGTCGTTATTCACGTTTGTCGAAGGTAATTTCAATTGCATCACATATCTCTTAAAACATTTGACTATCGCCTTAGCCTGTCGTATTCCCTAATTTCCCTTACATTTAGAAGAAACTAACTAAACATCCGATTCTGCTAATGTTTACCTCGATTAGCATAAAGAAAAAAGAACAATAAGCTTTTATAAGAACAGGATTTTTATAGAGTAGTTAGGAACCTAATATTAATGGAATGCATCAGATAGGTTTTGTTTTGATTGAATTGGTTATCCACACCTGTATTTATTTATTTGGTCATTCTGCATTTACAATTTAATTCTTCCAGGATTCGGAATAATCTACCTGTAATTATATTTAAATAACAAACCATAACATATAAAACTTATTCCAATCAGTTATTTAACTTATGTATTCAAGAGATGTAATTCATTCATGAATAGTTTCAGTCATTGACATAAAAGATGCTACACAACATAAAACAATAAATAAGAACTATAAGCTAAGGGATTTATGTGATTCTTGCAAAACAGAAGTCGATAAATGATTTATTTTTCAATTTTCGTCCCTCATCAACATAATAGACTTATAATGATCTCTTATTAATTCCAACATTAATATAAATATTTTAATTTATGCAGCCTTATTAATTAGATCAGTGGTTTGAGAAAAAAAACAAATTCTACTACCAAGGTTTTTTAAACATAAAGAAAAACTTAATAACATCCAAAGTTGCATTTTGGAAATCTATGTTCCATGGATGGATAACTTGTTGATCTAGATATTATTGATCGTTTTGACTATTCAGAAACATCAATTTTTCATGTCATTGAATTAAGAACATTTTTATGCTCAGGTATTGTGTACTTTTTAAAGTAATTTGACAACATTATGTGAGAATGATAGATAAAAATATGCACTTGATCATATAATGGAGATCGGGCTATTAATTGGTGTGCATAGAACAATTACGAAGTTCTTTGACTACACCTGCAAGATGCTAGGCCCACACACCATAGATTGGAACATTTACTTTGAAAGGCTCAATAGCTCCCTTAAAGAATCATATTTATAGTCTTCTCTGTCAATGATGTTCTTAATGGATGATTATCTCATGTTCTTTCCCTACTTCACTCGAATTATAACTCGAATTTTGACAGTTTATTGTATGCTATTCTACATACTACATTGAAAAAGTTCCCGGAATGTGCAAATAACACAGAAACATGTTACTGCAAGGCAATTTATACAGAAATGCCCCCCAAAATAGTTCCCTTTCACAGTATTACATTTTTATCACCGCATGTTAAGTGTCTAGAACCACTCCTGGAAGCTATTTTCAGATAGCTCGTAGTGCTCTTGTCGCATGCACATTAACTTCTTCAGCGTTCGAAAATCTGACTGAAACATTTATGCCATTCATAAACCAGGGTTTCCTTCATCGCTGCTTCCCCATACGCCTCTTCCGTCTTCTCAATGTCTCTGGGGGAGAATTTATTTAACAAAACACAAACTTTATGTTCAAACGTACCCTGCCGACATTATGAAATGCGATAAGTAACATTCATACAGAATAAAAACTAGTTTCTATGCAGAGACAATAATCATTATTAACCTGAAAATTAATATTAAGTGTCTTCATGAACGTTACCAACTCTTAAAAATAAAATATTCTTTACTTTCGCATACATTAATGAGAAAATAAACGAATTCAGTAACTTTTTTCATGTAGAGTTATTTCTTATTGCTATATTCAACCATTTATATATGTTGTTAATGTTTGTATTTTTTAAGTTCGTCCATGAGGCATCCATGCAATAAATGAAGCTGTATACTAAAAATAATTCTTTTATTTCTGCAATTTTAAACTAATGAAACAAAGAGTATAGATTAAGTGGTAGGAAACAAAAGAAGAGAAGAGTTTAATTTTTTGATTCAAAATTAGAAAAACCCCTCAATATTGTTGATACAATTTGTTGTGTACACATTAGCTTAACTTTATTTCTACAACTGTTAAAAAATATAAACATTTAGGAATATAAAGGCATGTCCCCTAATAATATTTCGCGGAAGACTGACGCTAAAACATCACACATTAGGTTCTCTGTGTTTATATTATTCAGGCCTGTGGAATAATTTTGGTTTGGTACATATAACATTGCCTGCACTGTCTCTCTTCGTCTACGAACTATTGCGAACGAAACAGTCAATGCAACGCAATGAAAAGGGAAGCAAACAAAGTTCAGTTAAAAGGGATCTGTTTACTTTTGCAGAAAAACACAACCACAAACATTAGATATATACTCCCAATATCCTTCACCGGGAAATGCAATGAAAAAAAATCAATTAGTTAATTAAGGGGCCAGAAATTAAAAGCAACAATTTTATTTTCCAATTACATCGACCTTTTAACTTCGTATCCTATAATAAGTCTCTCTCCTAGAGAGAAATGTGTGAACTATTCGTAAAAGCTTTAAGTATATGCTACATAGATGTAATGGTCTAGGTATCTATAAGCTATTTGCCGATTTGATAATCTTACTTTCTCTGCTGTTTGTAAATTGTAGATGAAGTACGTAATACATCCTACAGATGTTCCATATTAAGAATTCAGTGTAAATGCAGGTTGTGGGATCTCTTGACACAAAAATTATATTTTTTTAAACAAATAGAAGACATGATTTTCTGGAAAAGCATTACCTAAAAATGCTGTGTGTTTCATACACCAGTTATGCAAAATTCATTCAGAAAAAAGAGGAGTTCAGAGGCTATTCCCAGAAAATTCAAGATATATGTCAAATATGTATCTCTAATACATATGGTCTTTTAATCGAAATCGTCACAACCATTTTTGAGAAACTTACCCATGTAAAGAGTAGTTTGGGTCAGAAATATTTTCTTGAAAATCCTTGTGCTGCTTCCTTGGAAGAGTTTAAGTTACACATAACGTTTTTTACTTAAAATCTTTTAGTTTTTGATTTATTGTGATAATGTCAAAGCCCAAGGGAAAGTTGTGCGAATGATAAAGTATGGTAATGATGAAAGCGAAATGAATTTTGAACGTTTATCGGAATCAGAGAACGAGGTTTCTTTAGAAGTGGAGATGGAAATTCCTAACGTACAGGGCTGTAATGAAAATTCAAGTAAAACATCAGGTACTGAAAAATCTGATAACAATAATAACAATGAAGATGTTGAAACTTTCATTGGCTGGTCCACACAAGACATCTTGTCGTATCGTGCATGATATAGTTGCTGTTCCTTCTGGCTTGACCACTTCATCTCAAACTATGCAATCGGTGAGTGATGCCTTTAAATTAGTTATTGATGAATCTATGGTACAGTCATGGAAAAAATGATTGGGCGCACTCTGAGAGCAGAATATTTCAAAGTCCCACTTCGTATCGCAGCAAGGTTTACACTGGTCGCTATTTCCAATATACAGCTAGACTTACCTAACAGTGTCTGCGACATTAGTTATCGCCTGTCGAACACATCAACAGGCTGTGTCTGGCAGCGTGTCTCGCATTCGTATTGCTTCCTGGTAAAGAATTCGACAAAAAGCGCCATGCTACCCATTCTTTGTTAGCAAATTAGTAAACAAACCCAAAAGTGTTTCTAGCTGATGCTATACTCATTGGTAGTTATACATATAGGTGGAGCAACCAATTCTCAATCAACAGAATCAACCAATGAGCTGGTTCAGAAGCCATGAAGTACCCTGAATACGATAAATGAATCACGTTATCATAAGAACCAGACTAGTATTACAGGGTATATATGAATGTGGCAGCAGCAGCCACCTTTAAGCCCACACAAATATAGCTCAGAGGTAGCGCAAGCGATATATATATTATGTATAAGAGCCTAAGTTTGCAACTACTGGTGATAAGTTGGATTCCTTTGTCGTTATTGTGTTGGTCAAATGTACCTAAGTGCTAACTGAAGCCCACAAAATTGCCAGGTTGGCATTCACTGTATAGTACGTCAACTTCGATTGGAGTGAAGTAACTTTCTCCGTCGAGATATCTGTGCCATGGTAGATATCAAATCGACAATATGCTATGAACCTACAAGCTTACACCGAAAAGGATGGAAACAAAAAGGGAAAAGAATGAAGGACAGAGAGTAGTACATCACCTAATAAATTGTATTGGAGTGGGACGTGGTAGTGTAACAGATTCTCTATTCTTCTAGCAATAGAACTTTATAAGAGGAATCTGACATTATGTGGTAACTGGAGACAAAATAAAGCAGATATTCTCAAAATCATGCTCTCCGTCCATCCAAGCTAGTTGAATCTTCTGTTTGACTTCAAAGATGAACTGTCCATAATTTTCTATGCCTCCTATATGAAGAAAGCCATTTTTTGCTAAGTACATGACAAGGGAATTGGAAATGAAAGTGAAGACCACAAACCAGAAAGTATTCTCCATTATAACCAAACAAAAGGTGCAGTAGATACAATGGATAAAACTGTCAATGATTATTCAGTAACTCTCAAAACAAGACGATGGCGGTATGTTCTTTTTATTATTTAAATTGATGTAGGAGCCCTAAATGCATCCATAATTTGGAAGACGAAGAACCGCACTTGGAAATATAAGTTTTTAGAGCGTAGAAAATATATCCTTTTGGAACTGGAAAAGGAACTATTAGAGAGGAGAAAATAATGCACAGGGTCTACAAAAAGTGATTACGGATGCAATGAAACATCTAATCTCTGAAAAGTGTGATTCAGAAGTTCCAGAAGAGCAACAAAAACTCAAAGACCTGTGTCATTTATGTCCAAGAAGAAATTATAGAAAAACAAGAACAAAGTGTGAGAAATGCCTTAAATTTGTTTTAGAAACCCATTGCAAGAAAACACAGAGATAGTGTATTGTGGATATTACAAGAACCGAACATGAATTTCTAGAACTCAAGATAATAGTTTATTTAGATGTTGAAAATAGATTTATCATAGTTAAAGAGGTGAGGAAGAACACAAGTAAGAAAACTATTGAAGTTTGGAACTGGAATTGTTAAAAATTTAATTTGTTTCCGAAATTGATTGTTGTTTAAACATTGTTGTGGTTTCACATTGTTATTTTAAAATGATATGATATGTCCCACTTAGATATGTAATAACCTGACAACATAAAAGCTAATTTTTGTATGGGGTCCACCTGGACTGCTCTTAGTAGTTAACAGAGATTAAAAACCTTAACAGGAGGAAGGTTAAGCAAATCCATTCATCGCAGTCAGCAAATATTGCTTCGAACATAAAATTTAGAAAGACAACGGCCGGTCATTCTAGATTACACGCTCTACTCAATCGTGTTGGTGGTTGCATATGCAGCAAGGCTCAAGTTGCTCTGTCTTGGTGAGCCATCTCAAGTTCTAACATTAGATGCATTTGTCTGTTGCAACAAATCCGGAGTCCCCTGTTTAAGTAAAAAAAGTACAATGGCCTCTTCTCCCAAAAAATATCAAATTTGGCCAACATTTGATTTTAAGAGTATTTAAGATAATTGGTTTTCTTAAATTTTGCTTTTCCTTATGAAATGGAACCTGTGTAGTATGAAATAATATTAAAATTAATGTTACGAAAACCAATATTTAGAACCTAAAATCCAGGGATATTTTTAGAGTTCGGGTCTGTCAAAAATTCAAATAAATGTCATGGTCCTATAATCCTGAAGCAGATTGTAGAAAATGATGATAGAAAATTGATGGAAATGCATAGTAGAGCGGGAACCATCCCAGCAGGTGAAAGCATGCAAAAACCCTATGGTCAGAGTGGCTGCCCGATTATAATCGAACTCTGAACCTAAAAAATGTGAGCATTACTCGGCACCGGGAATCATCTCGACTGGGATGTAACTATGTCTGAAAAATATTAAATAAATAAAATCCGTATATGCTACCTCGGTAACTAGGTAAATATACGGAGGCATATTTTCAAACTTTAAATTTGCTTCCAAAACAAGCATTAAATAACAGTTCAAATTTGTAATCTTTCCACAAAATTAACTCTGACACGAAACGTACTCCAGAAAAAAATGATCCTTCGTTACAATATAAAATATTATGTCAAATACAAATTGTTGTGCCATTAGCAATTCCCGAAGTATTCTATTATTGCTTCTTTGAAATTAAAAAGAAAATTCAAGTTGTAATTTTTAACTTACCAAATTAACCTTATTTTTCCCGTGATATAACGCAGATAATATATGTCAATCGTCTTCAATATATGTTATCTTTAGGCCTTCTTTGTGCTCCTGGACGGCTGCAACAATACTTTATAAGGAAAGTACCTTGATTACTACATAGTAGATAGAAAAATCTGATGTGTTCCAATCACATGACTTTCTCTACATCTCCGTAGCAAATTATTGTTAAATAGCTTAGGCTTCTATTTACTTCATGCTAATTGATAAAAATTAGTCGAAAATAGTCTTCTTAGTTGCTTATTTGTAAGTAGAAGCAAAATAAAGGAGTACCATAGGAACGTGATAGTCAAAACTACAGTTCCTTTTTTGTATGGATAGGAGTTGACAAATTCCTGTTTGAGAAAAGTATAAGTTTTTTAAAGAAAACTAAAAACAAGGTGTATCTAAAAACGATCAACTCCACGAAAAAATGTATAAAACATAAATTTTGTGTCTTAGCGTGCTCTACATTTTTATTTTCTCCATACTCACTATGTACATAGTGTATAGAGAAAGTATTGCACTCCACCAAAAATTCGATACCGAGATTTCACCGGAAATATATGTTTTAGGGTCTCCAATATCCAAAAAAAGCATTTTCACAAAAAGGTCCGTGTGTGTGTGTCCGTGTGTCCGTGAACACGATAACTCAAAAACTAAAAGTCGGTAAAATACCAAACTTGGTATTTAAGTTTGGTATCTTCCAGGGATACAACACGAAGATTTTGAGGAAAATTCCCCTACCCCAAACTACCCTTTACATGGAACTTTTTTCGAAAATTTTGATTTTCTCAAAAATGGCTCTAACGATTTTGATTAAAATTTCGGATATTAAACATAGTTACCTGACAAATGAAATGTATATCTTGAATTTTCTGGAAATAGCCTCTGAAGAGTAGTTTATTCTGGATGAATTTTACTAAATTTTGAATAACTGCTAAACCGTAAGAGATGGACAAGAACTTACTACACAAAAATGTAGAGCACATTAAAATATACAATTTATGTTATATACATTTTTTTCGTGGAGTTCGTCGTTTTTGTGACATTCCTTATTTTTGGTTTCTGCTATGAAAAACGTATACTTTTCTCATACTGGAACTTGTCAACTCCTATCCATATAAACAAAGGAACTTCATTGACATAGCAACCAGCTTTTGACTATCACTTTAACCTACGGTTGTCCCTTATTTCGCTTCTACTTACAAGGAAGCGAGTAATAAGACTATTTCTGCTAATTTTTTCTGATTAGCATAAAGTAAATAGAAGTATAAACTTTTTAAGAATTATTTGTTGCAGGGATATGGAGAAAGTCATGTGAATGGTACACATCAGATTTTTTTAAATGATTTGATCATCTCTTACGGTTTAGTAACTATGCAAATTTCTAAAATTCATCCAGAATAAAATGGTCTTCAGAGGCTATTCCTAGAAAATTCAAAATAGACATATAAATAGAAGTATAAACTTTTTAAGAATTATTTGATGCAGGGATATGGAGAAAGACATGTGGATGGTACACATCAGATTTTTTTAAATGTTTTGATCATCTCTTACGGTTTAGTAACTATGCAAATTTCTAAAATTCATCCAGAATAAAATGGTCTTCAGAGGCTATTCCTAGAAAATTCAAAATAGACATTTTATTTGTAAGGCAAATATTTTAATATACGATATTTTAATGAAAATCATTAGAGCCATTTTAAAAAAATCAAAATTTTCGAAAAAATGCCATGAAAAGTGTAGTTATTGGGGATTTTCTTGAAAATCTTCGTGTCGGATCCTTGGAAGATACCAAACCTAAATACCGAGTTTATTTTTAACGGACTTTTCGTTTTTGAGCAATTCTGCCCACAGACACACACATGAACATTTTTCTAAATCTGCTATTTTTGGATTCAGGGGGTCTGAAAACATTTATTTCCGGTGAAATCTCGGTATCGAATTTTTGGATGCATTATAGTACCTTCTCTATACATTATGTATATAGTACATGTAATAAGATTTAATGTGAACAATTTGAAAATTAGACGATAGTAACTAGTAGACAAAGTGACATACTTTTTGATTGCGTAGATTCTATTGAGGTAAGATTTCCAATATGTTAATTCTTAATTATGATTTGTTTGATAGATAAGTAGGTGGCATATAAGGTTGTATCATTCAATTCGGACGTCAATGTGAAATTACAAATTATTTAAAAATTAATTAACAAGTTCATTTGATTGACCTTTCGCCTTTGTTTTAAAATTTTCTGAACTGTCAATGCTGAGAAAATGTTCAGGTTAAATTGTTACTTGTTAAATATAAAAATCGATATAATTAATAATTATATTTTCTATTTGTACTTGTATAATTCTATATTAGCACGTTATTTGATTGAAATGATTGTATAGTATATTAGTAAAACATGGTCGCTTTATATACATATACAAATGTAGGTTGCCATAAATACCAGTTTGTCTGAAGACATTTTCTAGAAAACAAATTAAAAATTAATATAAATAATAGTTTTGATATATAAAAACTCTTTGAACATTACTGTCACTACTTCACAGCAAACTTCAAAGAAAAATACAGACTCAGTCACAGTAAAATAAATAGTGCATTTATATTTACATATAAGAATCAGTTATGCAATGAAAAGTTTAGTGTTAACTTAGAATTGGTTTTAAACAGTTAAAAGATGGACAAACAGTTTCTTCTTCATCATCAAGTAAGTTGTTTATCATACACCACGTTTTAAACTTTGATTACTTTCACCTTTAGCATATCTACACATCTTGAAGACCAGAAAAATAGATATCATCATACGTTGTAATGGAATCTTCATCCATATTCGATTGTAAATGTTTAAATTATATATTAAGAATTAATATTTGAATACAGAATTTGCGGAACTCCAAACTCATTTGAATATTCTTCTGAGAAAGTCTTATTTATATGTAGAATTGATTGTCCTTTTTAAGGAAGGTTAGATTTACGATATTTGTGCCCCCTTTAAACCATTATTTAGTTTCTGCTGTATAAACCTATATTTAATGATTCAAATGTAAACTATAGATAAAAATACTGTGTGTTCCATTCACATACATTTTTCCACATCTCTGCAATAAACTATTTTTAAAAAGTTTATGCTTCCATTTACTTCATGCTAATCGAGAGAAAAATTAGCAGAAATAGTCTTATTACTTGTTTCCTTGTAAGTAAAAGCGAAATAAGTTAGCACGATAGGTTAAAGTGATAATTAAATGCTGGTTGCTATGTGACTGAAGTTCCTTTAATTGTATGTATATTAGTTGAAAAATTCCGTATGAGAAAAGTATGTTTTTCAAAGGTGAAACCAAAAACCAGGAATATTTCAAAAACGATCAATTGCACGAAAAAAATGCATGTGAGATAAATCGTGTGTTTTAATGTGCACTACATTTTTGTGTGGCAAGGTTTTGGCAATTTCTTACGGTTTAGGAGTTATGCAAAATTCTGTGAAATTCATCCAGAATCAAGCAGTCTTCAGAGAATATTCCCAGAAAATTATGATATGCATTTTATAAGACAGGTAAATATCGATAATATACGATATTTTAATCAAATTCGTTAGAGCCATTTTTGAGAAAAACAAAATGTTCGAAAAAAGTTCCATGTAAAGGGTTGTTGGGGGTGGGTGGCTTTTTCTCAAAATATTCGTGTCACATCCCTGGAAGATACTTAACTTAAATACCAACTTTGGTGTTTTACTGACTTTTCGTGTTTGAGTTCTCGTGTTCACAGGCACACGGACACACACGGATCTTTTTTCTGAATTGTTTTTGTATATAGTAGGTATATAGTGCGTATAGAAGAAGTAAAATTCTGATGTGTCCCATTCACATGGTTTCTGCAGCAAACTTCTCACAAACACTTTTCTTGTTTCTGCTCCATGCCAATCGAGATAAGTACAAGCAAAGATTCTTATTACTTAGTTCCTTATTGGTAGAGAGGAGCCATGTTAAAGTGATAGTCAAGTGTTTAAAAGCTGTAGCTACACTATTGTTATTGAAATTCACTTCCTTGCTTCTGTTTGAGAAACATACAGGTATTTTAAAATTGAAACCCATAACTAGGAGTATCTTGTAAACGGTTAGCTCCACAACAAAAAATGTTGTGTAATAAAAACGTAATTATTGTTTGTTTCATCTTATACGGTTTACAGTTATGCAAAATTCACTCTTAATGAAAAGACTTTAGAGGCTATTCCCAGGAAATTCAAGATGTACATTTTATTTTGAAAATATCTTAAATATACCAACAGTGTTTTGATAAAAATCGTTTTGAGAAAATCAAAATTTTCGCAAATTTTTCCATGTAAAGTGTAGCTTGTGGTGAAGAAATTTTCTTCAAAATCTTCGTGTCGCATTCTTGAAAGATTCTACACTAAAATACCAAGTTTTGAATTTTCGTTTTTGAGTTTTGAGAACTGCTAGACAATTAACACACCGAAGTGAAGACATCTGTATCCCTAACACCTTTTATCTTGCATCATCTGGCAACAATCCTTCTGAATGAATGATTCTGAATCATTTGTAAACAGAGATAGGCAATTTTTTTTAGCATTAACAGCTCCCAAAATATTTTATGTTGCCGTTTAGAATGATCGAATACTGTTTTATGAAGTAGGAGGGTGCCTATTTGTTTCTTATATTTTTTTCGAGAGCATTCAAGGGGCATGCAGTTTCAAAGTCATGACATAATGACCTTCTCTATTAAATTTGACTATCCGTTTACTTTGTTTATATCTAAAAATTGAAAACGAAAGGTGTAAAAGCGTAATGCACGTTCATTTCCATTACAAAGCGGACAGAATTGTCAAATAATGAAAGAATGGTTTGAGAAAGAGTGGGTGAAGAGAATCAGGAAAATGTCAGACTGTGATAAATGATAATTTATTAATTGATAAATATAAATTATTACATTTTGTACTAAAAATAAAACATTCTGAAATGCGTTTTATATTTTATGAAATGTTCCCAAGAATATATTTTTTTTAAGTATCATAATTATTTTCGAATAATACAGGAATAAATAATCTGATGTGCTCCATTTACATAATTTTATCTCTATGATCCTAAAAAGAAACTACTCTAATAAAAGATTTCTTTATATACATTATGTTTACTTGTTAATACAAGGGAAATAAGGGAGTGCACTAGGCTAAGGCGATAGTCAAATTTTTAAAACTGTCACTATGTGATTGATTAGGTTCCCTTTCCTTGGTCAGTAGTAAAACAAAAGAGTGATGACATGGATGAGGACTTACTGTGTGAGAAAATTTTAAATGTTTAAAAACTGAAACAAATAACAGGGAATATCTTGAAAATTGTTAACTTTACGAAAACAAATAAATGTATATAGCAAAAGTATGTGTTTTAACGATATCTAAATTTTTGTGGTAACTTTTTGTCCATCTTTAACAATTTACCATTATGAACAACCTATTCAAAATGAAGAGGACTTCAATGGCTTTTCCCAAAATCTTCAGAATATACATATTATTTGTCATGTGATTATCGTTATACATACCGTATATTAATAAAAAATAACACAATCGTTAGCGGCATTTTTGAGAACATAAAAATGTTTAAAATTTGTCAATGTAACGGGTATTTTGGGGTGGAGTATTTTCTTGAAGATTTTATGAAAAGCATACACATGGATCTCTTTCTAAAATTCTTTTTTGAGCTCATGGGACTTCAAAACATATATTTACGCAGAAATCTCGACAGAAAAGTTTTGGTGGAATACAGTACTTTCTCTATCCACTATGTACATTGTATGTACATACGCGCTAGATTAAGTAATAATGTCCAAAAGGCTTTTCACGCGCGTTTTCATTCTTATGGATTCCCGCTACAGTGTTAGTCAGATATGATCTTTTTTGACACTTTTCTGCGCGATGAATGAACTGATATGTAACAGCTTCATACAATACATTTTATTTTATTTTTTATGTTTTGCGCTTCACGCGATAATGGTAATTAAACACTAAGTGGTTTAAAATTGAACAAATTACACGCCACATTAAATTTCCTGATGCAATGATGCCCTTTTTAAAAAACATAATATTGTTTATTCCCTCAATTTCAGGTTAACAAAACAGATTTTGTTCAGCTTTAATGAAGTATAATTTCATTATAGGCAATTATGAATACTTTTACTATTTTTATTTGTTAAATGCTTGCATAGCTATTTTAATGTACCAACTGAACTCCGATTATTAACCTAATGCTAATGTACCGATGGTTTTTCAGTTCACGGAAAGAAGTGTGTTTACGGAGTGAAATAGCTTAAGAAAAATCTGATGTTTTCCATTCATATGACTTTCTCTACAGCTTTTAAAAAACTTATTCTTCTATTTACTTCATGGTAATCGAGAAGAAAATGGCATAGATGGTCTTATTACTTTTTTCCATTTAAGTAGAAGGGAAATAAGGGAGTATCATATGCTAAACCGATAGTCAAAACCTGGTTGCTATCCGATTGAAATTCCTTAGTTTGTATGGAATTGTGGTGATAATTCCCAAATGAGAAAAGTATATTTTAAAACTGAAACCAATAAAAAGGAACATCTCAAAAACGAATAACTCCATGAAAAGAATGTATTAAGTATGAATTGTGAGATTTAACTAAATTTATATTTTCAATTCAGTAAGTTTTTGTCTGTCACTTACGGTTTACCAGTTATGCAAATTTCAACGGAGGCTATTCCGAGAAAATTCAAGATCTACATTTTATTTGTCATGTAAATACCCACAAAATTCCCCACCGCAAACTACTCATTAACTTTCCAAAACTTTTATACTTTTTTTTTATTAAACTAACGTATATTGAGATAGAAGATAACGTCGTGGCTGACGCTTGGCTACGGGCAGACCACTCATTACAGGTTATCCATTCTGTGGTTTCGTGCCGTTGGCGCTCCAACAGGCTTCTGACCGCATGGCATCCGCTTGTAAGTCCTAGAGGGGCGGCTGTGCTAAAATACGGGAAGGGGAAGCGAACTACGAAAGATATTAAGGGTATGAAAAATAAAATGTATATCTTAAATTTTCTGGGAAGGGCCTGTGAAGTCCTGTTAATTCGTAATGACTTTTACATCACTGATAAACCGTAACAGATAAACAAAAACTTACTACACAAAAATGTAGATCTCGTCGATAAATGCACAAATTATGTTATATTTTTTCTACTGTTAGTAAGGTTAAGAACTTCCAAGATAATCCTTTTCTTTTTTCTCTCTTTTTTTATAAATTTTAAGAATTTGTACTTTTCTCAAACGGAAATAGCTATCCGATTATCTTTTGTTATACATAGAAAGAGAAACAGTTTCAATGACAATTGCATAGCGGCAGCTTTTAAAAGATTTTACCATCGCTATGGTCTAGCGTATTGTCTTATTTCCTTCTACCTACAAGGAACTAAATAATAAGACTCTTTATGATAACGTTTATCATGATTATCATCAAGTAGATAAAAGAATATTCTTTTGTAAGAATAGTTTGTTTGCAGAATAGATAAGTCATAAGACATCAGATTTTTTTTTTCTTTTGTTGCATACTACCCGTTATATAAATATTGGAACCCTTTTCCCTGACACCTGGTATAGTTCTCCGGTAACTTGTAGTTATAATAGATAATACTGAAAACTATCGCTTCTTTCTTTTTCTTATTTTACTGAATGTTTCATTTGTATAGCACCATTAACTTCAATTGTTATATGGGGGGTTTTTACTTGTGAAATAATCATGTACATTAATTGTAGGTTATAGACAATAGATTAATCTTTTTTATTTTCTCTACAGAAGTATTTACATACTGTATAGACAAGGTAGGTATTGTGTTCAACCCAAAATTTGATACAGAGATTTTAACGGAAATTCACGTTTTAGGGTACCCTGTATCCAAATTTGGTATTTTTAGAAAAAAACACCTGTTTGTAATCGTATGTCTGGGAACACAATAACTCAAAAACGAAAATTCGGTTAAGTACCAAACTTAATGAATAAACTTAGTATCATCCAAGGATACAACACAAACATTTTTAAGAATATCCTCCCACCCCAAACTACCCTTTACATGGAAAATTTTCGAAAACTTTGATTTTCTCAAAAATGACTAATGTTTTTGATTAAAATTTCGTATATAAAAATATTTACAGAACAAATAAAATGTATATCTTGAATTTTGTGGGAATAGCCTCTGAAGATCTCTCTATTCTGGATGAATTTAGCCTAATTTTGTATAACTTGTAAACCGTAAGAGGTAGACAAAACCTTACTACATAAAAACACACAATTTGACATATACATTTTTTTTGTACAATTGACCATTTTAAATATTTCTTGTGTATTGATTTCAGCTTTAAAATGCTTAAGTTTACTCATACGGGAATTGGTTAACTCCTGGGAATGCAGAGAAACAGATTTCAACCACACGGTGACCAGTTTTTTAAAAGATTTGACTATCACTTTAGCCTAGTGTATTCCCTTATTTCCTACTTACAAGAAAGAAAGCAAGTCCATTTTTTCTAATGTTTATCGTGAAATGAAATGAAGTTTTATTTATGGACGCTCTTTAACTGCAGTGGTTCTTAACGTCCCATTCTATGCTGGGCGTGAAAGACCGCTTAATTTTGCACCGAGGTTTCTTCATCAGGCTTGAGGTTCTTTTACGTGCCGTAATTCTGCGACATGGAACCAACGGCTTAACTTCTCTTCCAAAGAAAGCCATGTCCGAAAAAATCCATCGTCCTCCGCCGTGTTTGAACCCGCGAACTTGGGTATATAAAGTCAGCATGGTAACCATTACATACGGAGGGCGACAATTTATCGTGAATTAGATAGAAGATTAAGTCATTTTTACAATAATTTGTTAAAGACATGTGGAGTAAGTCATGTAAATGGAACAAATTAGTTACTAAAATAGGAAATTTTACTCTTAACATTCATATTTTCAGACTCTGTGGGGTGTAGGAAATAAATCAGATTAAAGAAAATGTTCACGCCCCACTCGGGAATCGATCCCAGAAACTCGCCACTCGACCACGGAGGCAGTCAACTAAAGTTTTTGTTGTATTTTTCTTTCTTTCTTTTTAGGATTTGTTTTTTAATTGTTTCATTTATATAGCCCCCTTTAAGATCCAAGGTCATATCGGGGGCTTTGCACTTGAAACAACTCTATCGTGGGTTCTTTTACGTTTGATTTAAATCATTTCTTATTTTTCTTCAAACACACAACACATCCGCTCTTACATACATACTTCCAGACTCTGTGGGGGATAGTTCTGGCTAAAGAAAAATTCCCCGCCCCAGCCGGGAATTGAACCCGGGACCTCGCTGACCACACGACCACGGAGGCAGTCAGGAAAAATTTTAATTCATTGGAATAGATGGTACTTTTTATATATTATATTTTTATTCAGGTAGATTTTTTTTTCAATTAAATTCTTCATGGAGTTTATTAATAATTAAATTTCATTGAAGGGATTTCGTGAAGGGATTAATCACACTTAAGTCTAGACTTCTTGTTGTTTGGTATATTAATGCAAAGTGCGCTACACGGCTAGTCTCTTCTGCATTTCCCTATCTTCCCAACCGCTATCCCTCCTGCATGCAGGTCTATAAGTTGCATAGACTGCGAATCGATCCCCCCTCCCCCACTGCCGTCGCAGCATAGCTGTGCTGACCAGGGATGAGAGAAGTCGGTGGTGTTACCTATAGAAAAGTTATTGCAAGAGATACCGGCCGCCACACGAGTCAAGGCAATTTAATGCCCCATTCATCGCACAGCAGTAATTTTGGTCACAGAAAGTATCTCTATTTCGTAGTCCATGTGGCGGCTGAGCATAATGTCACTGATAATGCAAATGGCGTAAAACACGAAAAATTATGGTTCTGAAAATGCCCACTTCAGGGATATAAACATATCTGCATAGAAACACAACTTGCCACAATTATACATAATAAAAAACTTTTTTTTTTTTTAAAATACATCCGATTTTATTCATGTTTGCAAGCATTTATATCTCCTTGGTCAACGCTGAGTACAGTCGAAACTAGAAATGTACAGTAATGGGAAAATAAATGTTCGAAAACCGTTTAGAGCCATTGTCATTTCTATAATGTTATTATCTTTGAGTATATTTATAAAATACTTTTTTTTGGATACGTAGAGTCAGATTAAAAACTGCAATGCCATAGCCGGGATGTGAGCCTCGACATATAAACATATCTGCATAAAAACAAATTATATTGCCAAATTTATACATAATTCAATACTTTTTTTAAATACATATTTCATTTTATTCATATTTGCAAGCATTTATATCTCCTTGGTCAACGCTGAATATAGTTATGTTCATCGAAATTATAAATTTACAGTACAATAAACATAAATTTTCAAAAACAGTTTTGAACCATTGTGATTAAAAAAAGGAATATATAATGTTTTTTCTATTACTTTATTATCTTTGAATATGTTTATAAAAATCTGATGTGTTCCATTCACATAACTTTCTCTACATTTCTGCAACAAATGTCTCTATTTACTTCATCTAATCGAGAAAATATTAGCAGAAATAGTCTTATTACTTGCTTACTTGTTATTAGAAGCGAAATAACGGGGTAACATAGGTTAAAGTGATAGTCAAAAGCTGATTGCTATGTGACTGAAGTCTCTTTGTTTGTATAGACACGAGTTCACAAAGTCCTGTATGAGAAAATTATAAGTTTTATAGTTGAAACCAAAACAAAGAATATCTCAAAAACAATCAACTCCACGAAAAAATGTATACAACGTAAACTGTGTTTTAATGTGCTCTACATTTTTTCTGGTAAGTTTTTGTCTCTCTCTTACGGTTTAGCACTTATGCAAAATTCCGTAAAATTCACTCAGAATAAAGTCTTCAGAGGCTATTCCAGAAAATTCAAAATATACAGTTTATTTGTTAGGTAAATATCTATAATATATGATATTTTAATCAAAATCTTTAGAGCCAATTTTTAGAAAATAAAAATATTCGAAAAAATTCCATGTAAAGGGTAGTTTGGAGTAGGGGGTTTTTCTCAAAATCATCGTGTCGCATCCCCGGAAGATTTTAAACTTAAATACCAAGTTTGGTATTTTACCGACCTTTGGTTTTTGAGTTATCGTGTTCACAGACACACGGACACACACACACACACACACATACGTACATTTTTCTGAAAATACTTTTTTTTTTTGGATACAGGGGACCGTAAAACATATAAATCTCGGTATCGAACTTTTGGTGGAATGCAATACATTGTCTATACACTATATACATAGCACGTATAGAGAAAGTAAAAATTTATTGTATAGGTAGAGACAGACAAGGAAATTCAATACCATAGCCGGGATGAGAACCACGGATCTTTCGGTCTCTAACCGGTTGCTCTAACCTCTTAGATGCCATGGCAACATGCCAGCTTGTTACTAAATTCCCCAACTGATTCGGTGTTTCCTGGTAAACCACAAGGTGAACGGAATTATTTTGAGATAGCATTCCAGAATAGCGTCTTAAAATGTTTTACGTAGTTTAAGTCCCGGGCTTCATAGTTTAACCAATTTGACTTAATAGTAGGTCAAGTCGTCATGTTTTGAAATTACAGTTCTTTGTTAGAAATGTCAGAACAAACTTCGCATTTTTACTTTCTCTATACTCACTATGCACATAGTGAATGGAGAATGTATTGCACTCCACCAAAAAATTCGATACCCAGATTTCACCGGAAATATATGTTTTAGGGTCCCCTGTATCCAAAAAAAGTATTTTCAAAAAAAGGTCCGTGTGTGTGTGTCCGTGTATCCGTGTATCCTTGTGTCCGTGTGTCCGTGTGTCCGTGTGTCCGTGTGTCCGTGTGTCCGTGTGTCCGTGTGTCTCTGAACACGATAACTCAAAAACGAAAAGTCGGTAAAATATCAAACTTGGTATTTAATTTTAGTATCTTCCAGGGATGCGACAGGAAGATTTTGAGAAAAATCCCCCCACCCCAAACTACCCTTTACATGGAACTTTTTTCGAAAATTTTGATTTTCTAAAAAATGGCTCTAACGATTTTGATTAAAATATCGTATATTAAAGTTATTTACCTGACAAATAAAATGTATATTCTGAAATTTCTGGGAATAGCCTCTGAAGACTACTTTATTCTGGATGAATTTTTCAATACTACTAAACCGTAAGAGCTGGACAAAAACTTAACCCATACAAATATAGAACACGTTAAAACACACAATTTATGTTACATACATTTTTTTCGTGGAGTTGATCGTTTTTGAGATATTCCTTTTTATTGGTTTCAGCTTTGAAAAACTTACACTTTTCTCATACAGGAATTTGTCAACTCCTGTCCATACAAACAAAGGAACATCCGTCACATAGCAACCAGCTTTTCGCTTTCACTTTAACCTATGGTACTCCCCTATTTCGGTTCTACTTACTATAAAGCAAGAAATAATATTATTTCTGCTAATTTTTCTCGATTAGCATGAAATAAATAAAAGATAAGCTTATTAACAATAATAACTTACAGAGATATAGAGAAAGTCATGTGAGTGTAACAAAACAGATTTTTTGCAATGGAAATAACGTACAATATAGGAAAGCTTAAGAATTTTATAGAGCATAAAAGTGCAACGCAGAGTATTTCGACATCAACATTTTGATAAGAATTTGTTTTTAATGAGTTAATTTTTAAATGAACAGCATACTCTGAGTACGTGCTCACAGTTTAAATATCCAACAAAACATAAATTCTTAATAGATATGTGTAATATAAATGAAGTGAGAATAAGAAAGAAATAATTATTATTTTTGTTTGTTTTGTGGTTCCACCTATTGCAATTATTTTTCAAGAGATAATAATAGGAAAATACAAAGCAACAGCTTTTCCAAAAACGTACACAGTTAAACATCTTTTCCTTGAAAATTATTTACAACGCGGAAATCCAAAAATGCTGCACAAGTTTATGTACTCTAGGAAGCAGAATCATTATAATACAGTAATTAGTTTAACATAAATAATGTGCTGGTTGGAAAAATATATGCTTTTTTCAAATAATTTTATTATCACAACTTCTAAAACTGCTTAATAAGTAACGAACTTCAAACATTGATTGACAGAGTGAAGTTGTTTGTAAAAAGAAACGTATAGTATCGATAACTTCACAGGATAATAACCGAGTTAAATTGAAGTCATAAAATTCGAAATCTTCGATCATATGAATTCATCTGAACTAAGATTATCGAAAGCTTGGATTTTTATGACTAATTTAATATGGTTATTATTTGCTGAAGTAACATTAATAACCAACACCGAGAAAGCTTCAAAACTTTAACATACAATAATTATGTCATGTCACTATATTGAGTAGCTTCAGATTATTCACAAAAAATTTACATGTTTGGAAAAACAAGTTCTTGAAATTTGGAATATTCTATAGGCACATTGCATTTATGAATTTAAGGGACAGCACGGTCTATTTAATCTACCTTTTTAAGCGAAAATAAATGTCCCAAAACGTTAAATTGATCAGTAAATTTCTTAGAATTTTATAAGACAAAACTCAACCAAATGTTTTGCTATTTCAGATATATACTGGTTTCTTAATTTATGGTACTAATATGTTGTCGAACTCCGATAATTTCGGTCACAAAAATTATGCAAAATTTAATTAGAATAGAATGAAGAGGGCTTCATAGGCTATTGCATAAAAATATATATTTAATGAATACTGTAAATATGTTAAGCACACTATTTCTTTTAATGAATGTTGTTAATCATTTTTTAAAAAATGAAAAAGGTGTTTTTAATGTAAAGGTTAGTGTGCATGAACTTACTTAAAAGTCCTCTCCAGGGTTGCAACACGTGTATGACTCTAGTATAACATTTGGTATTTATCTAACATGTTTTTGAGTTATTTTGTTCAAAGGGTGGGAGTGACAGACATGCAGGTAGACACCAAATAAAACTATTGTTACAAAATATAACTCGTTTATCTATATGGTGAAAATTACGATAAACATTAGCATAATTGGATGAGTTTTACGGATTTCTGCATAAATGCTAAACCGTAAGAGATGGACAAAAACTTAACACACAGCACATTAAAACACACAATTTATGTTATATACATTTTTTTCTTGGAGTTGGTCGTTTTGAGATAATTCTTGTTTAAAATTTCAGGATTGAAAAACTTATACTCTTCTCATACAGGACTTTGTCAACTCCTGTCCATACAGACAAAGGAAGTTTAGTCACATAGCAACCAGGTTTTGACTGTCAATTTAACCTATGGTACTCCCTTATTTTGTTCTACTTACAAGGAAGCAAGTAATAATACTAATTCTGCGTTTTCTTCTCGATTATCATGAAGTAAATAAAAGCATAGGACTGACTCCGTGGTCGAGTGGTCAGCGAGCTGACTTCTCAGTACAAATGAAGCAATTAAAAAAATAAATAAATAGATAAAATAAAAGCATCAACTTTTAAATAATAATTTGTTGCAGAGATGTAGAGAAAGTCATGTGAATGGAACATATTAGTTTTTTTTACTTCCTCTTGCCCTGTATGTACAATGTACTTAGAGATAGAGAAGTATTGTATTCCACCCAAAAATTAATCGTCGAGATTTCACCGGAAATACATGTTTTAGGATCCCCGAATCCAAAAAAAGCATTTTCATAAATGGGTCCGTGTGTGTGTGTGTATGTGTGTGAGTCTGTCTATGTGTGTGTCTGTGGACAGCTTAGCTCAAAAACGAAAAGACGGTTAAATTCCTAACTTGATATTTAAGTTTGATATCTTTCAAGGATGCGACACGAAGATTTTCAAGAAAAGCCTCCCACCCCTAACTACCCTTTACATGGAAACATTTTCGAAAAGTTTGTTTTTCTTAAAAATTGCTAACGATTCTGATTAAAATACGATATATTAAAGCCATATCTATCACATATAAAACGTATATCTCGAATTTTCTGGGAATAGCTTCTAAAGACTGTTTATTCTGGATAAATTTTGCTTAATTTAGTATAGCTAGTGAACCATAAGAGATAGACAAAAAATCACAATACAAAAATGTAGATCTTGTTAAAATACACTATTTATATCCTATACATATTTTTGTGGAGCTTACCTTATTTTAGGTATTCCTTGTTATTAGTTTCCATTGTGAATTACTATAATTTTCTCAGTCGGAAGTGTACGTTTTTCTTTTGTTCTACTCCGGGCCAAGCAAAGAAGCGATTTGCAATGACAATCGCATAACGACAGCTTTTAAAACATTTGACTATCATTTTAGTCTAGTGCATTCCCATATTTCCATTCTACTTATAAGTAATAAAATTCTGTTAATGTTTATCTCGATTAGCATGATGTTGAAAGAAGAATTACCTTTTTTAAGAAGTTTGTCTACAAAGTAGCTAGAGAAAGTCATGAGAGTAACGCATCAGATGTTGGATGTGAAATCTGGGTCCTATACAATAAGTAGAACACAAAATTGTGAGATGAAATAGGAATACGAAAAGATGTACAGAAAAAACAGAATTAAGAGAAGAATTAGAAGCTTATAACTCAAAAATGAATAGTACATAAGATAGAACATGTAAAAAAATAAAAGATACCAGACCACCAAAATAAGTTTTTTAATATGCTTCTAAATGAAAGAGAGATGTGGGAAGGGCAAGAAGAAGATGGAAGGAGACACTGAAGATGGATCAGCCTAATCCATGAAAATGAGAAGAAAATTAAATCAGAAATGCTCTTAGAATGAAATTAGTATACTAATTTTAATAGTGTAATAAATACTAAATGCAAAATCCTGTGGAGTTAAAAATCAAACACGTGCTTAGGTATTACAATTCTTTGTCACTTTGGATGTAATTTTGTTGAGTTGTGCAATTTCCTCAGGCAGTTGCAATGCTAATTTAATAAATTGTTCATAACACTTTGTGTAGATATGCTTTTGACATCTACTAAAACATTGGAAAGTTTTGTTAAAAACTAAGCGTGGCGACAGCAGTTCTGCTTATTGTAAACCCTAGGGGTGAACGTAATCAGCTAGTAATTTATCCAATGCACTCCACAAACACAGTCGTCTTATTTCGGAAACGATAATTACTGGTATCCCACACTATATCCTAAAGACTAAAAGATTTAGGTGAAGCCGTGAGCAAAATGAGTGTCACTTCTAGCATCTGAATTCAGATGAATAAATGTAACTAACAGTTAACGAAACCTTTTAACCTCATTTGTTCAAAAAGAATTTTCTTGTTTTTGTATGTTTTAGTTTGTTACATTTGCCTAAGAGTGTGCAAAAACCAACTTTGAAATAATACAAAAGCAACACCAGTACAAAACTGCGAAAAAAACAAAATGTTTTTGCCCACCTGGGTAGTGTGGTGGTAGCGTGTCTGCTTCACATTCGAACGGTCGTGAGTTCGAATCTCGCTTAGGTTTTTTTCGGGGTTTTCCCTTATCCTGAGAAGACGAATGTCAAATAACTTTAAGCTCCATGGACCCATAGATCATTTGAGCATCATTTCACCAATTTCATTCATCGTCCGATATGACCAACCAGGTTAAAGAACGTTAAAACTACAAAAATAAATAAAAAAAACAATATTTCTGCTAATGCTTATTTCAATCAGCATGAAGCAGATAGAAGAATAAGCTTATAACAGTAATTTGTTACACAGATTTAAAGAAGGTCATGTGAAAAGTGCACATAAGATTTTTGTTCCATTTTAATAAATCTTTATGTATAAAAATTTTAAATGATGCGGTATAATCCTGAAAAGATATTTTGTTACTTGTATTTCTTCTGATACAACTTTTCCAATTTTAATTTTAGACTCATTTATTTAAACAAAATTATTTAGCCTTTACAACGGAACTGGGTGAAGTATAACATACTCATACTAGATGGCAGCACTCGTAAAATTTTTGGATTAACTGTATGAATTCATAATCTTCTCGGGCTTCTAGCCAGGTAAAAACTTGGCTTGACACCAAGCCAAGTGGTGTCAAGCCAAGTTTTTACCTGGCTAGAAGCCCGAGAAGATTATGAATTAACACGTCGCCAGGAAAGCTTTAGTTCTTATTTTAACTGTATGAAGTCGAAAAATAAGAGAGAGCTGATCCCGTTGCTCACTCGGTAGAACGCCTGCATGTTGTGCCAGAGATCCTGGGTTAGATTTCAGGTTGGAGTAGGAATTTTTCTCCAGACAGGATTATTTCTTATCCTTCCCAGTGTCTGGAAGTGGAAATGTGTGCTAAACATAATGTATAAAACTTAAAGAATTAGCTTATTAATTGAGCGTGTAATCTTGATACAATCATTTGTGAACAAATCGAGATGAACAAATCTTACTTATTTGTACTCTCCTACACGTATTATGTACATATCACCGGAAATATATGTTTAGGGTGCCTCTGAAAGCATTTTTGGAAAAAGGTACGTGTGTGTGTGTGAGGACATCATAACTCAAAAACGAAAAGATCGTTAACTTCCAAGGATGCGACACTAAGATTTTCAAGAAAATTCCCCGACCTCCAACTACCCTTTACGTGGAACTTCTTTGCGAAAAATTTGAATTTCTCAAAAATGGCTGTAGCGATTTTGATTAAGACATCGTATATTAAGGATATTTACCTAACAAATAATGAATAAATTTTTTTCGTGGAGTTGATCGTTTTTTTTATATATTCCTTGTTTTTGGTTTCAGGTTTAAAACACATACTTTTCTCATACAGGAATTTGTCAACTCGTGTCCATACAAACAAGGGAGCTTCAGTCACCTAGTAACCAGCTTTTGACTTCACTTTAACCTGTGAGACTCCCATATTTCGCTTCTATTTACAAGGAAGCAAGTAATGAGACTATTTCTGCTATTTTTTTCTCGATTAGCATGAAGTAAGTAGAAGAATAAGCTTATTAACAATAATTTGTTAGACAGAAGTCATGTGAATGGTACACATCAGGTTTTTTCATGAAGGCAGTCACAGGAAAGCTTTGAAAGTGTGTGCACACAGTGTTGCACGCCACTGAACCAAGTTTGTAGTGTCGGGTCAACTCGGCTCCAGATCTGTCTCCCTCACTCACTGACCAGCACTGGGGGCAGCTCTTACAAATCTTGTATGCTATAGTAATTAATCAACACGATGGACCTGTCTACTGGTTATCAAACTTTGTCCTTTGATTAATGTGTGGCGATGCAGTGGAAAGGGCAGGGGGGGTTTATAGCGAAGGTGGAGAGGCTATTTTCCGAAGCGCTCGCTCGCTCCAAGGAACGAGTTTGTTAAATCCAAACACTGCAGGATGATGACGATGATTTTGACATCGGGGTGTTGCGTAACGGTCAAGAGTCAGGTTCAAACGTGGACGCGTGCAAAGGAAACAAAACCCTATCGCTTCGGCTACTTTCCGCACAGATACTATAGACATATACCCGCTGGTGTTAGGACAAGAGAATGTCATAACTTGAGCAGTCACAAAATTGGTGGTCATACTATTATTATTATTACTATCATAATCATCATCGTACGTAGGACACGTTTAAAAATACTTACAAATGGAAATGGCGTGTTATTTATGAACGCTCTTTAACTTCTGTGGTTCTCAGCGTCCGTTTCTATATTCGGGTGAAAGACCGCTTCATTTTGTTCAAAGGCCTCTTTATCAGACTTGAGTCTCTTTTACGTGACTTAAATCTATAACACGGGACCAACGGCTTTACTTCGCTTTCGAAGGAAGCCATGCTAAGGATTTTTACGCCAGAAAAAAATCCATCTTCCTCCGCCGGGTTTGAGCTCGCGACCTTGAGTATATGAAGTTAGCATGGTAACATTTCACCACGGAGGGCAACTAAATCGAACTGGAAAAAACACCTGATAAGGATAACCGAAAACAGAATAACAAAAGCAGAATTTTTTTTTTAAACCCTTTCACTGCTAACATATTTTTAGGCGAGAAATACCAGGTGACACTATGATGAAAAATTGCTAGAAATCCAAACATGTTTTTGGCCAATAACATTTGGTCATAAATGTGTGCATTTCAAGTTGAAATAAAATAAAATACACTAATAATTAAAAAAAAGTAAATATAGTAATATAATTCAAAATTTAAAAAATAGTGTGTTTGGCGGCTGAGTACAGCTTAACTCGGACTGAATGACTTGCAGTTTTCCTTTGCTTTATATATTACTTGGAATAGTGTAAACAGTCCGTGAAAATTAATATATATAATTTGATTTAAACATTTTCTAAGACCTACGTTAAGTAGGTTTGGTATTTAACGAGTTATCCTGACCGTAGCACTGAAAAAGTTAAATACAGTTCCGGAATCTAGTCGAGACTCAGGCGCTGTATACCCCTTTTTTCTCTTTTTATTTTTTCCTAACATTTACTTTGTTTTCTGTTTGATTGCCATTTTGCTGTTCCAATACACACATTTCACAAACATATAAGTACCCATGCGAGACACTTTAACGAGCACGGTCATGGAGACCGGCTACTCACCGGAGGAAGAGGAAACTTGTGAAGACATTGGACAAGATGGAACTAGCAGCAATTTGGAGCCGGAACAGGCCTAAATGGTCAAGAAGACCATGATTATTATTATTATTATTTTTATTTTTATTACTATAATTATTATTTTCGTTATCTCTACAAAATATATATATATATATATATATATATATAATTACAGAAGATATTAGATATCACAATGTTACCAAAAATTTATACTTTTGAGGAAAAAAGTCTGATGTATTCCATCACATGAGTTTGTCTACATCTCTACAACAAATTATTGTTAAAAAGGTTATTCTTACATTCATTTCATTACTTATTACTTGCTTCCTTGTGAGTAGAAACGAAATTAAGGAGTACCCTAGGTTAAAGTGACAGCCAAAAGCTGGTTGCTAAGTGACTGAGGTTCCTTTGTTTGAATGGACATGTGTTGACAAATTCCTGCATGAGAAAAGTATGTTTTTCAAAGCTGAAACAAAGACAAGGAATGTCTTAAAAACAATCAATTCCACGAAAAAAATGTATAAAACATAAATTGTGTGTTTTAATGTGCTCTACATTTTTTGTGTAGTAAGTTTCTGCTTATCAAGTTTGGTATTTTACCGACTTTTCGGTTTTGAGTTATCGTGTTCATAGGCACACGGACACACACGGACCTTTTTCTGAAATACTTTTTTTTGGAAAAAGGGGACCCTAATACGTATATTTCCGGCGATATCTCGGTATCGAATTTTGGGTGGAGTGCAACACCTTTTCTAAACACTACGTACATAATACGTGTAGAGAAAGTAAAAATTAGCAGAAATGGTCTTATTACCTGCTTCATTGGAAGTAGAAGGTAAGTATGGCAGTACTATAGGCTAAAGCGATAATCAAAAGCTGGTTGTTATATGATTGAAGTACCTTTGTTTGTATAGACCGCAGTTTATAAATTACCATATGCGAAAAGTATATAATTATTATAAAACTGAAGTAAATAATAAGGAATATCTCAAAAACGGTCAACACTATGAAAAAAAATATAACAAACTGTGTATTTTAATGATATCTACATTTTTTGTTAAACAAGTTTTTCACTATCTCTTCCGGTTTTCCAGTTATGCAAAATTCCGCAAAATTCATCCAGAATAAACATGTCTTCAGAGGCTATTCGCAGAAAATTGAAGATATAAAATTTATTTTACATGAAAATATTCTTAATATAAGAGATTTTAATTAAAATCGTTATATACATTTTTGAAAATAAAAAATGTTTCCATGTAAAGGGTAGTTAGGTGTTGGAGGATTTTCTTGAAAATCTTCTTGTCGCATCCTTGGAAGATATCGAACTTAAATACCAAGTTTGGTACTTAACGGTCTTTCCGTTTTTGAGCTATACTGTCCACAGACATACACACATGTACCTTTGTCTGAAAATGCTCTTGTTTTGGATTCAGGGGGTCTCAATACATACATTTCCGGTGAAGCCTTAGTAACGAATGTTTAGGAGCAATACAATACCTTCTCTATACACTATGTACACAGTACGTGTAGAGAAAGTAATATTTGCAAGCTGCAAACCAAAATACAGAATACCAAAAGTGGTATATAACTGTTCACCACGAAGAAGAAACTTGAGAAGACCTAGGAAAAGATGGTACCAGCAGCAATTGGGAGCAGAAACAGACCAATAAAATCTGAACCATTATTATTATTATTATTATTATTATTATTATTATTTTATCTATCATGTATACAGTAGATACAGAAGGTGTTTGAAACCACAATGTCACCAAAACTTTATGTTTTTGGGGACAAAAATAATAAAGTCAAAACAATAAATTCCTGTCTGAATAAAGACATCAACAAATGTTTTCTTTTTACTTTCTCCACACGTATGACGTACATAGTTATAGAGAAAAATTGCATTCTACCCAAAAATTCGATATCGAGATTTCACCAGAAATAAAAGTTCTAGGATCTCCTGTATCCAAATAAAGCATTTTTAGAAAAAGGTCCGTGTCCGTGTATGTATTAACACGATATCTCAAAACGAAAGGTCGCTTAAATATCAAACTTGGTATATAAGTTTAGTATCTTCAAA
Organism: Hymenopus coronatus; assembly: GCA_030762935.1. Lineage (NCBI taxonomy): Eukaryota > Metazoa > Arthropoda > Insecta > Mantodea > Hymenopodidae > Hymenopus > Hymenopus coronatus. The sequence continues at coordinate 52,680,250 of CM060892.1, read as the reverse complement.
GGATGCCACATGGAAGATTTTATGGAAAATCCCCCTACTCCAAACTACCCTTTACACGGAAAAATTTTTGAAAATTTTAATTTTCTCAAAATTGGCTATAACGATTTTGTTTAAAATACCGTATATTAATGATATTTATAAGACAAATATAATGCATATCTTGAATTTTCTGGGAATAGCTTCTGAAGACCTCTTTACTCTGGATGAATTTTGCATTATTAGTAAAGCGTAATAGATAGACAAAAGCCTACTATAAACACACAATTCATGTCATATAATTTTTTTCGCACAGTTGACCATTTTTCAGATATCCCTTGTTGTTGATTTCAGTTTTAAAATACTTAACCTTTTCACATAGGGTAGTTTGTCCACTCCTGGCAATGCAATGGAAAAGGATTTCATCCACTAGGCCACCAACTAGCTTTTAAAAGATTCGACTATAGTTTTAACCTAACCTGTATTCCATTATTTCCCTTCTACTTACAAGAAAGCATATCTGCTAATGTTTATCTCGATTAGTATGAAATAGAAGAATAATCATTTTAACAATAATTTCTTACAGAGATGTAGAGAAAATCATGTGATTGAAACACATCAGCTTTTTTTTTTTAACTGTTTAACGCCTGCTTTTACTACTACGGCATATTAGGAGTTGATACTGATGAAGTGATAATATATGGAAAGCACCGGTGGAATGCGATGTAGGGAAACCGGAAAACTTGGAGAGACCGCCTTGGGCCGCTTTGGTGAGAGGCGAGCGGTCTGACCACTCGGCCATGGCGCGGTTACACATGTTTACGTTAACGTCTACAAATACTGTGAAAAACTGAGCTTTTAATTAATTTGGGTTAACAGATACATTGTATCTAAAAACGTGTATATGTTCCATTCACTTGTCTTTCCCTACCTAGTCTAAGGAACGTTGGTAGCTTGTGGCTCCTAAAGTTGCGTGTTCAAACCCGGCGGAGGGCGATGTTTTTTTTAGTTTTTTTTTTTAGGAGTAAAAAATTCTTAGCATGGCTTCCTTCAAAGGGAAGTAAAGTTGTTGGTCCCGTATCGTAGATTTACGACACGTAAAAGAACCTCAAGCTGATAAATGGACCTCTGAGCTAACTTGAGTGGTTTTTCACGCCTAATGTAAAATGGGACGCTGAGAACTGCAGCAGTTAAAGAGCTTCCATAAATAAAATACCATTTCATTTCATTTCTTTACCTATTCTGCAACAAACTATTCTTAAAAAAAAATTCTTCTACCTAATGCATGTTAATCGCGATCAATATTAACAGAAATGGTTTTATTACATATTCCCTTGTAGTACCAAGGGAAAAAAGTGAAAATAAAATGAAATATTATCCCATTCAAATAAAAACCGTTCAACGTTTATTTTTACCTATCATTTTATATTATTATTCATATTCAACCAAGTATTCTATTTAATAATCCGATTTTTCATAGTAAATTTAATAAACTCAATTACAACTTGTAGATATAAATCTGTGGTAAACTAAAGCGGCAGTCTTATCTCGTAAGAACTGGTCGTTTTACGATGAAATTTCTTTGTCTTTGACTAGGGTGAAAAAATAAAATAATAACTAATCGCGTTTGAGGAAAGCATAGGTATTGAGAAATGTAAACCAATAACGGGTAGCACTACCGAGAAATGTGCCCGACGTAATTGTGTGCTTAGCAGCTACATATTCTGTAGAGTAAGGTTTTATATATTTATTGCGGTTTATCAGCTATGCAAAAGCCACCCAGACTGAAGAAAACTTTAGAGGCTGTTATCAGAAAATTGTCCTTAACTTATGGCATGTTAATCAAAACCGTTTAAGCCAATTTTTAAAAAAAAAAGTTTTGAAAGGGTGTTTTGTGGTAGAAGATTGTTTTGAACATTTTCATATCGTCCTTAGAAGATGCTGGAAGAAGATGCTGGACTTACATTTTTTGTACTTAACGGACTTTTCATTTTTAAGTCATGCTATTCTCTTACAGATACACACACGCGCGCACACACGCATGCACGCGCAGTTTTTCCTAAAGTGTTTATTTCTATTTCTTTTCAGTAAGTTACAGACAACTTATTCCTATTTTTTGCTGTTTCTTTACTTTTCTACTTTTTTGTCGGCTTCTGTCTGAAGCGTGCACATGTGTCAATCATCCATACAAAAAATATTTTAAATAGATATGTATTGTAGCAATATTTAAAATTGCACATTTATTGGAGAAAAAATGTTTAATTTATGCCTATTCAATTGATTGTTTTGTAAAATGTGTTAAAATTAATTTTATATAAGATTAAAATAGTGTTGAGAGAAAATTGGCAAAGGATAGCTGCTCTCATATAAGGGAGATTATAAAGGTTCAGCGTACTTATCAATCCTTTTTTGACAATTTTAATAACAATAGCATGTATAAAATATTAATTTTAAATAATATTAGGAAAATAAATATTACATTTTAATAATAATTTTGACAATTTTAATAACACTAACATATATAAAATATTAATTTTAAATAATATTAGGAAAATAAGTATTACATTTTTTAAATATTAAATTTTATATTTAATTTAATGTTTCACATTTTAAATCTATATTTTAAAGTATAGTTTATATTATTGGACAGCTACCTAGAGGACTTATGTGTATTAAGCAAATTATTGTTTGGAATTTGAAAAGATCAGTCAGAATGATCAGAGATATTATTTTGGGAAGCCCAATCGCTTGCACACATTGACAGTAAATTTAGTAAATGTTCCCTGCATACAATAGCAATTCAATAAATTCTCAATTATTTGATAGGCATTTTTTTCTGAAAACAGGTCGTATCCTTAGCGCGCTGGTAGTTCGGCTGATTGCGAAGCGGTAGACCTGGGTTCGATTCCCAGTACCGGTGTAAGGCATTTTCCCCCTATTGGGAGACCTGGTCACTCAGCCTCTTGAGGTTCCTGGGGGCCAATTGAGGAGCTACTTGTTTTGAGAAATAGCGGCTGCAGATCTAGAAGACCGTGTTAACCGGCCGGGAGGGACTCGAGGCGCTGATCACGTCTCAGCGACCAGCACTGTACCCCATTCATGACGCCTTTGGATCGAGATGGGGGATGCAGCGGCCAGGCGGTCCCTTGTGGACTGTTTTGAAATGGAATTAAGTCAGGAAAACGATGTTTATAGTGACCTCTTTTTAGTGTCAATTCTGCAACTTGATGGTCATTCATCAAGTTTCAATATAACGCTTTTGTTGTTTTTTCTATCAATTACAGCAAAGTCGATGCGCTTAATAAAACCTTCAAAGCCAAATGTCCCGTTTGGATTTCCGGCTGGCGAATGGGAAGCTTTCTTCAGCAAGGATTTAGGTCCTAGAATCTTCAAATGTGAGTGAGTGTAGAAGTATGTGTGTATGTTAAATTTCATGATTAGAAAAGAAAGTAATATACACAAATACAAAGGTTAACATAAACCAGTGAATTACTTCATCTTAATGACACGGTCTCCACCGGAAGTGTTGAACCAAAATAAGATTGGCCGTGGAAATTTACAAAAACAAACCTCTACGAGGAGATCATATATAAGACGTTGGCAAATTTTACACTTAAGACGGAATTATTTAACCAATATTATCTTTACATTTACCATGGGAGTTTACAAAAACATAACAGACCTCTACGTACTGAACACTTGCAAAGAACAGCCGATATGACCTAAGATACTAAGGATGTCATATAAATGGAACAATAAAATTAATAAAAAAATCTGATGTAATCCATACACATGACTTTCTCTATATATCTACAACAAATTTTTGTTAAAAAGTTTATGCTTCTATTTACTTCATGCTAAATTAGAAAAAAATAACAAAAACAGTCTTATTACTTGCTTCCTCGTAAGTAGAAGCGAAATAAGGGAGTAACATAGGTTAAAGTGATAGCAAAAGAGGGTTGCTATGTGACTGAAGTTCCTTTGTTTGTATGGACAGGAATTAACAAATTCCTGTATGAGAAAAGTAAAAGTTTTTTAAGGCTGAAACAAAAAAACAAGGAATATCTAAAGAACGATCAACTTCACGAAAAAAGTGCATGTAACATAAATTGTGTTTTAATGTGCTGCATTTTTGTGTGGTAAGCTTTTGTCTATCTCTTACGGTTTACCAGCGACACAAAATTGCATAAAATTCATCCAGAATTAAGTAGTCTTCAGAGGCTACTCCCAGAAAATTTAATATATACATATTATGTATCAAGTATATATCTTTAATGTATGATATTTTTATCAAAACCGTTAGAGCCATTTTTTAGAAAATCAAAATTTTCTAAAAGTTTTACATCTGAAGGGTAGTTGGGGTTGGGGGATTTTATTGAAAATCATCGTGGCGCATCCTTGGAAGATACTGAACTTAAATACCAAGTTTGGTATTTAATTGTCTTTTCGTTTTTGAGCTATGCTACTCAGACACACAGGCACACACACATACATACAGACAGACCGACACACCCACGCACAGTTTTCTAAAAATATTTTTTTGGGATTCAGGTGATCTAAAAACATGTATTTCCGGTGAAACCTCGGTATCAAATTTTTGGGTACAATGCAATACTTCTTTATACACTATGTACATAGTACGTATAGAGAAAATAAAAATTAATTCGCACGATTTTCTCTACGTATTCTGTATCAAGCTATTCTTACAAAAGTTTACTCTTCTATGTACTTCATGCTAAACAAGATAAACATTAGCAGAACAGGTCTTATTACTTAGGTCCTTAAGAGAATACAATGTTGCTGGTTGCCATTTTATTCAGTTCTTTTTGCATGGCCAGGAGAAGAAAAAAAGAAAAATGAATATCGAATTCCCTTTTGAAAAAAGTTAAGTATTATTTTAAAATTGAAACTGATTGCATTCGTAGTTCTCTTCACAAAAAATTTATATGACATAAATATTGTGTTTTAACGATATTAAAATATTTGTACAGTTAAGTTTATGTCTATCCTTACGGTTTACAGTTATGCAACGTCATTCAGAATGAAGAGGTCTTCAGAGGCTATTCCCGGAAAAGTCAACATATTCACTTTATATGTCAAATGATAATACAATATATGGTATGAATGTGTAATATATGGTATTCTAATCAAAATCATTAGTCATTTTTGAGAAAATAAAAGAATTGAAAATATTTTCATATAAAGTTTGGGTAAATTCTCTTTAACATCTTCGTGTCGTATCCTTGAAATATGCTGAACTTAAGTATGAATTTATACTGTATGTAATATATATATACCAAGTATGGTATATAATGAAGTTTTCGTTTTTGAACCATGATGTCCAAAGAAACGCAAACACACGCGCGCGTGGGGACCTTTTACAATTTTTTTTTTCGGGAATCAAAAATATGTACTTTTGGTGAAAGATGAGTATCAAATTTTTACGAGGTTACAATACCTCCTCTATCTACATTGTACATACGAATTAGAGAAAATAAAAAGCAAGAAAAGAATTTCAACAAATGAACGTGTGTGTATGTGGTATTAGTACTAGAGTACTCAATAATTACAACTATGGGCTTTAGAAATTTGAATGGTTTCTGTTTCACACCTTTGTTTCAACGAATACTTACTTATGACCCAATAGTAGCTCACGTACCATTGGTTTAGCACCCCTTACTAACTTCTTTTTACTTTAACATAATCAGGAAATCCTAGTCTATTTGAAGTAGTATCAGCCAACTGCATGCTCTGTGACGCCTTCGAGCAACTCTTGCTGGTCCCAGCTCACTGCTAGGCATTAAGGAAGAAATGGAGAGCATATAAAGAAGAGAAATTACAGAGAAATTTCTGTTAGAGAAGGGCAAGATGAATGTGTGTAGTATTTTGTACTTACATAGCTGTAAGATACAATACCTGTCCTCTCTTACCGTCGATACCACGACCCTTTGCTAATAAACCGCTAAAATGGTACTATGTCACACTACTATGCTACGTCACGTATAATTTTAAAACAGACTCAGTTTTTGAGCTCTAAATACTATGTAATTCTAAGTATGCTGCTACTTTTTAACCTCGTATATTGTAACGCTCTGTGCAATATCAATATTGCAGAATCGACTTCTGTATGAGTAGCAGTATTATAATATTGATATGATCATGCATTGGCAATGTTACTCTTAATAGCTACAACTAACATTTATATACTTAATTGTAAATTAAATAACAAATAAACTCAATGAATAAAACACACACTTGTGCAATAGTATTATTCTGCCATAGCATTAGCAGCAAAGTTTGTTCTTAGCCATAAAAAGCATTTTAAATACTTTACAATATCAAATGTTAACGGTCAACTAATAGCAAACTTGTTGATTAGTTTTCCCTTATTTATTTTTATGCCTGGTAGCAATAACCACATTAATTGCGTTCTTAATGAATGACAGCAAGAGTTTCTTGATGATAAAATAGACAGTATTAATTAATACAAAAGTGTTGTATTCTGTTACTTTATTGTAGATTTATGGAAAAAAATGAACATAGATAACCCATAGACATTCACTAATTAGTTGAAATATTTATTACTTTGTCTATACGCACTATGTACATAGTGTATAGAGAAGGTATTGCACTACACCCAAAAATTCGATACCGAGATTTCACCGGAAATATACGTTTTAGGGTCCCCTTTATCTAAAAAACGCATTTTGACAAGGTCCGTGTGTGTGTATGTGTGTGTGTCCATGTGTCTGTGAACACGGTAACTCAAAAACGAAAAGTCGGTAAAATGTCAAACTTGGTATTTAAGTTTATTATCTTCAAGGGATGCGACACGAAGATTTTGAGAAAAATCTCCCCACCCCAAACTACCCTTTACATGGCACTTTGTTCGAAAATTTCAATTTTCTCAAAAATGACTAACGATTTTGATTAACATTTCGTATATTAAAGATATTTACCTGACAAATAAAATGTATATCTTGAATTTTCTGGGAATAGCCTCTGAAGAGTAGTTTATTCTGGATGAATTTTACTGAATTTTGAACAACTGCTAAACCGTAAGAGATGGACAAAAACTTACTGCACATAAATGTAGAGCACGTTAAATCACACAATTTATGTTATATACATTTTTTCGTGGAATTCGTCGTTTTTGAGACATTCCTTAGTTTTGGTTTTTGCTATGAAAAACTTATACTTTTCTCATACAGGAATTTGTCAACTGCGGTCCATACAAACAAGGAACTTCAGTGACATAGCAACCAGCTTTTGATTATCACTTTAACCTTATTTCGCTTCTACTTACAAGGAAGCAAGTAATATGGCTATTTCTGCTAATTTTTTACTGATTAGCATGAAGTAAATAGAAGTATAAGCTTTTAAGAAAAAATTTGTTGCAAGGATATAGAGAAAGTCATGTGAATGGTACGCATCAGAGTTTTTTTTTTTCAATAGCAAGCGAAATAACAAATGGGCATCTTTACTTTCTCTTCTTAGTATACAGTACATGTGTAGAGAAGGTATTACATGCAATTCATAAATTTAGTATTTTAAATTTAATGAAAATAACTCACTGGAAATATCCGTTTTAAGGCCTCTTATATACAGCAAAATTAAAAGTGTCTCGTATCTGTGCATGTGCGCATGTGTGTGAACAACATAACTCAAAAAGGTACATTCGTTTAAATTATTAAATTTTTAATTAAACTCAGCATCTTGCAAGCTACGAAACTTAAGATTTTCAAGAAAACCGTCCTTTACCAGAAAGGATTTCGAAAAGTTGTATTTCCTCAAAAATAGGTGTAACGATTTTGATTAAAATACCGTATATTAAACATATTTATATAAAACACATTGAATTCTCTGGAAATAGCCTCTAGGGAAATCTTCACTCTGAAATACTTCTGCACAGCTGGCAAACCGTAAGGGATAAAAACTTACTCCACAAAAGATATAGATCGTGTTAAAGCATAACATTTATGTTGTATGCATATTTTTGAGATATTTTTATTATTGGTTCCAGTTTTAAAATATTTTAACTATATTCATACAAGAATTTTTCATTCTGTTTATTTGTTGTATTCATTTTGTTTTATCATATAACAACCACTTTTAAAACATTTGACTTTCGTTTTAGTCTAAATTTTTTTTATTTCCCTTCTGTAGTAAGAACATTTCCAATAATTTTTATCTAATTTATTTTGAACAAAAGCTTGTTTGCAGCACAGACAGGGAAAGTAATGTGACTAAAACATCAGCCATTTTAACTTAAATCACAATACTAAGACGAAAAAGATGTTTATAACTAAACAATACAAAGTGAAATCGATTTTATATAATGCATATTTATGTTTTTGTTCTAAATGTGTCTGCTAAGTTTGAACAACAGATTAAGGTACATTGTTTACTTTCCCTGCTACATATAGTAAAAAAGCTGATATGTTCCATTAACATGACTTTCTCTACATCCCTACAAAAATATTTTTAAAAAGCTTATGCTTCTATTTACATAATGCTAATCGAGAAAGAATCAGCAGAAATATTCTTATTACTTGCTACCTTGCAAGTAGAAACGAAATAAGGGAGTACCATTGGTTAAAGTGGATGCTATGGTTGCTATGTGACTGAAGTTCCTTTGCTAGTATGGATACGAGTTGACAAATTCCTGTATAAGAAAAGTATAAGTTTTTCAAAGCTGAAACCAATAACAAGGAATATCTCAAAAACGATCACCTCCACGAAAAAATGTATATAATACGAATTGTGTGTTTTAACGTGATCTACATTTTTTGTGGGGCGAGTTTTTATTCACTTCTTATGGTTTAGCAGCTATGCAAAATACCATAAAATTCATCCATAATAAAGTAGTCTTCAGAGGCGAATTCCAAAAAAATTAAGATATAGATTTCATTTGTCAGGTAAATATCTTTAATATACAATATTTTAGTCAAAATCGTTAAGAGCCATTGTTGAGAAAATAAAAAATTTCGAAAAAAGATCCATGTAAAGGTCAGTTGGAGGTGGGGGGATTTTCTTGAAAATGTTCGTGTTGTATCCTTGGAAGATACCAATTTTGGTATTTAACGGACGTTTTGTTTCTGAGCTATGCTGCCCACAGACACACACAGACATGTAATACTGCATTACAATACCTTCTCTATACACTAGATGTGTGCATACTATGTGTAGAGAAAGTAATAAAACGTTTTGAGCATTATCATCTTCTTCTTCACTCAGGGATTAGGTAATGAGTCTGTTTGGGCTTCAAAATATATCTGAACATGATTCCTTGGTATTCCCAAATGTCTTCTTCCTTTAGGTCTGTAGCTCTTCTTGGTATCCTATCTGAAGACATTCTGTCGACACGCTATTTCCATTCATTATTATAATTTGTAATGTTTTCTTCTAGAGATGTCTTCATTTGAGAGTTTATCTATGAGTAGATTCTTTTCCTGCTCTTAGGAATTTCATCTCAGCAGGTAATCTTTTTCTTTTATCAGCCTTATTTAATGTCCATATTTTGGATCCGTAAAGGAAGGATGTATTTCTCTTCTGGCTTTAGTTTTGAGGCTTTTGTTTATTGACCCACACATTTGCTGAAACATTGGAAGTTTATTACTGAAAATCATTTTCATATTTATAACTTATGTGTTCCTAAATACTTAAACTCGTAATGCTTTAACTGCTAATGGCACCACAGGCGGTGACACTGATGATATATGAATGATGATGGAGCACCGGTGGAATGCGATGGCGGGGGAAACCGGAGTACCCGGAGAAAACCCGCCCCAGCGCCGTTTTGTCCACCACAAATCTCACATGCGGTCGCTTGGGATCGAACCCCGAGTGGTCTAACCACTCGGCCACGGCTCGGCCTTACTATTTTGGTTCTAACAGTATGCTTACCCTGGAAGGCCATTGTTTTTGTTTTATTTGTCGAAATTTTAGGAATATAATTCTCGCATAGCCTGTTAAATGTATATACTGCTTTTTGCACCTCGTCTTCCGTTTTACTTATAATTATTTGATCATCTGCAAACAGCATCGTCTAAAATATAATGGAGCATTGCCAAAAAATAATTATTTATGATGTAATAGCGTATATGAGGTTTTTGATTCGAGCGGCAATACAAAAAGAAACTTTACGCTCGTGTACCATACAATGTTTTTTCTACGAGAATGTTCTGGTATTAAAAGAAAAGCAATGAAAGTTGAAATAAATTTGAGGTTAAGCTTGAGACAATCACCAAGGTTGTTCGTTGTTATTTTGCAGCGTTAGGATAGGGTGCCCTCACTTTGTGGTTGCTGGGCGTGATGACGATACGGTATAGCAGGTCATGATAAACCGATAGTATTTTTGTTCTGAGATGCATTTTGAGAAAATGGCAGATTTTAATATTTATGGTATCCTGAGAGTTACAAAAGAATATTGTTCACTTTTTGACGTTGAACATAACATTATGTCTTACACTACAAATTGTAATTGTTTGTCTGTTGTTCTGTGATATATACCACTAACATCGTGAATTATTTTGGCGGACGTAAAGCTGAACAAATAACTTAACGCTTGCTGCACTTCTTTGAGCGTGGATTTCGTAAAAATCAATTTGCGATCTGAAATAAGCTCTTAAACTACTCAATTACACTGTCATAGAAAAAATATTTTTATAAGTGTTGGTATCCCGCATGTCTCTATGAATAGCTTTACTCAAAACCCAAAAACCGAAACTGCTAAGGTTAAACACCAAACTTTATATTTTAGTTCAGAATTTTCTAAGGATGAGACAAAAAGATTTTCAAGAACACGCCTCCACCCCAGATTTTCGATCTTATAAAAAATGGCTCTAGCAACTTTGATTAAATTAGCATATAGTATAGATACATGCTAAAATGTGTATCTTGAATTTTCTGGGAACGGCGTCTGTAGTAATTTTCATTGTGAATGATCTTGCATAAGTGGTAAACCATAAGAGATTAACAAAAATTTAACAAAAAAAATGTAGTCTCGTTATAAAGCAGACCTTTATGTTATATAGATTTTTGTAGAGTTTACGATTTCCCAGACATTGCTTGTTACTGATTTCAGTTAAGTTAATTGAACCCTTTCACACAGGAGGTGCTCGTGCGTTTCATAGCTCTTAATTTTTACTCTTGGGAATGGAAAGAGAACCAAATTTTAATCTTAATATTTTAAAATATTTGACTATCGCTTTAGCTTAGTATATTCTCTTATTTTCTTTCTACTAACAAGGAACAAAATAATAAAACCATTTCTGGTAATTTATCTCGATTAGCACGATATAAATATAATAACGTTTTATAAGAAAGACTTGTTGGCAGAACAGGTAGAGAAAATCATGTGAATGGAACACATTTTATATTGCTCACATTTATATCTTCACTAAATGCCTCTGTAAAGTTTTAATCCCCCCCCACAGCATTCTAAGTCTTGGAAGGGTGGTACAATTTCGATATAGGTACTATTCCGATTAACATAAGGTTTAGCGCCAATTTTAGTTTCGTAGCGTGGGTAGCACCTGCATCACTGTGGAATTGCAATGGGAAGGTCTCTACACCTCCACATATTTTTCTAAGAATGCATCTGTTTGTTCTACAGAGATATACAATTTTTCTTGTTAAGAAGTAATTAAGTTATTTAGTTTTATGCTCTCTAATATAAGTATTAATGCTATAGGTATTAGTGAGGTTAGACACTTGCATTTCATTCCGGCGTATTTTGAGATAGCCATAAGGAAAGACTGGACATGTGCCGCCATCTCTTGCCATAGTTTATCAGAAAATTGTATAATTACGATACCCTAGTACAATTTTCATGGTTACAGTTGTTTACTTTAGCCAGTTATAATCGGATACCATAGACACATTATACAATATTACTGCAACGTATTTCAATTTTTTCTCCTTCCGCGAAAGTAAGTAAATATTTGCAAATTATGCAAGAATTCTCAGAGACATGATTTGTTTGATAAAAAAATGTGATGTGTTCCATTCACAAGACTTTCTCTACATATCTGCAACAAATTATTGTTAAAAATCTAATGCTTCTATTTACTTCAGGCTCATCGAGAAAAAATTAGCAGAAATAGTCTTATTACTGACTTCCTTGTATATAGAAGCGAAAAAAGGGAATACCGTAGATTAAAATGATAGTAAAAAGCTGGTTGCATGTGACAAATTCCTTTGTTTGTATGCACACGAGTCGACAAATTCCTGTAAGAGAAATTTTTTTTCAAGGCTGAAACCAAAAACAAGAAATATCTAAAAAACGATCAACTCCACGAAAAAAATGTATATGACATACATTGTGTGTTTTAATGTGCTCTACAATTTTTGTGTGGTAGGTTTTTGTCTATCTCTCAAGGTTTACCAGTTGTACACAAGTCCGTAAAATTCATCCAGAATAGTCTTCAGAGGCTATTCCCAGAAAATTCAAGATATACATGTTATTTGTCAGGTATATATCTTTAATATACGATATTTTAATCAAAAATCGTTAGTCATTTTTTTAGAAAATCAACATTTTCGAATTTTTTTCCATGTGAAGGGTAGTTTGGAGTGGGGGATTTTCTTGAAAACCTTCATGTCGCATCCTTGGAAATAACTAAACTTAAATACCAAGTTTGGTATTTAACGGTCTTTTCGTTTTTTTTTTTGCTATGCTGCCCAGACCACTCACGCTAAAGCGTCTCGCTTTGGTGCTTCGTGGGCAGGGGATCGTGGGTTCGAGTCCCGCCTTGGGCATGGGTATTATATGTTTGTGCAATGTGTATATGTTTGTGTGAAGGAACAGTAAAACCAGTAATCATACAGTAAATTTAGGGGGGGTGGAATGTAAACGGGGATACAGCGCCGGAGTCTTGATCAGACTATGGTACTGTTAAAAAAAAAAAATAGACCCACACGGACATTTTTCTAAAAATGCTTTTTTGCACTCAGGGTGTCTTAAAACATGTATTTCCGGTGAAATTTCGGTATCAAATTTTTGGGTGCATTACAATACCTTCTCTATATACTATGTACATAGTACATGTAAAGTGAAAATATGTATTCTTCTGATGCAAGAACGCACATCTAAAATATATAACTGAACTCGGCAAATCTATAATACCAGCATCCAGTAAAATCTCTCCGCACAACGTTGTCAAGGCCATCTTGCTAACTCCAGAGAAAAAAGTGTCTCGAAAAACAAAAAAAAAAAAAGAACATTAATTCTGCTCACTCAGATGGAAACTGGAAATAATCCGCTGTAAAATATACCTTTTTTCAACAGGGATCAACGAAATAAATAAACAAAAGAAACAAGTATAAACATAAATATATGAGTAATATTCGGAGAAGTCTTAAAAGCATCAAATCACCAGTAAACAATGACGAAGATCATGGATTTGTTTCTGTAAGATTTTCAGTGCGCAATCAATGGGGAAGATGCCTGTGTTTATTGCTAAAAATCTAATGTTTTATAGTGTTGGGAAAATTATTTTGATGTGGAAGATATTAGTGATCAGAATTCTACCTAACGTGGTACATTTTCGATCAATTTTATAAATACTGCAAACTTCCCTTGTGTTTAAGAAACACTTGTAAAGGTTATGTTACATATTCATCAAACCTCAAATAACGAATACACTGATTACAATGATATCTTTCCTAAATATATTTCGGGTTATTATAACATTTTTCCAAAAGTATTGAAGTAACCTTATGCTTTTTACTTTCTTTGGCCCGCAAGTACACTGTACATAGTGGTTAGAGAAGGTATTGTATTCCACCCAAAATTGCGATGTCGAGATTTCACCGGACATATAAGTTTTGGGGTTCCCTGAGACTGAAAAAATCATATTTAGAAAATGGTCCATATGGGTGTGTGTGTGTGAGTGTGAATGTGAGTGTGTGTGTATTTGTATGTGTATGTGTATGTGTGTGTGTGTGGATAGCATAGCTCAAAAAACAAAAAGACCGTTAAATACCAAACTTGGTATTTACGTTTAGTACCTTAAAAGGATGCGACACGAAAATGTTTAAGGCAATTCCTCCACTACAAACTGCCTTTTTCATGGAAACATTTTCGAAAATTTTAATTTTCTTATACATGCATAACGATTTTAATTAAAATCCCGAATATTAAATATATTTACATCCCAAATAAAATATATATCTAGAATTTTCTGGGAATAGTCTCTGAAGACCTCTTTATTTTGGATGAATTTTGCCGAATTTTGCTTTACTGCTAAAGCGTAAGAGAAAGACAAAAACCCACTACACACAAAAATGTAGATCTCGTTGAAACACAATTTGTCATACTTTTTTTTTTCGTGGAGTTTGCCACTCTGAAATATTCCATATATTTTTCAGATTTAAGACACATACTTTTCTCGCACGGAAAATTGTGAACTCCTGCTCATGCGTAGAAAAAATATCAACCACATGGCAACCCGATTTTAAAAGATTTGACTATCATTATTGCCTTATATTTACAAGGAAGCAAGTTAAATAAGACCATTTCTGCTAATGTTTATCTGGATTATCATAAAGCAGATAAAAGAATAATTTGCAACAGCGGTGTAGAGAACTTCATATGAATGGAACACATCAGATTTTTCCTTCTCTAGTACAAGTGAATAAGGAAAGTCATATTTTTTAATAAAAAAGCATGTCAAAAAACTTCACAGAAAATATGTTCGAACTTTGAAACCAAAAAAGTATTTTTAGGAGGAGGTTAGATTTTTACTTTATCTAGACCGCATGTAGAATGCACATAGTGGATAGAGAAGGTACTGTACACAAAAATTCGATGCCGAGATTTCACCGGAAATATATGTTTTGGGGTCCCCTAAGTCCAAAACAGCATTTTTAGAAAATGGTCCATGTGTGTCTGTGGACAGCATAGCTCAAAAACGAAAAGACTGTTCAATACCAAATTGGTATGTAGATTTGGTATCTTCCAAGAATGTGACACGAAGATTTTCGAGAAAATCCCACCACATACTACCCTTTACATGAAAAACTGTTTTAAAAAGCTTGATTTTCTCTAAATGACTCTCATCATTTTGTTTAAAATTCCGTATATTAAAGATATTTACATCCCAAATAAAATGTATATCTTGAACTTCTGGGAATATTCTCTGAGGACCTCTTTATTCTGTCTGAATTTTGCGTAACTGCTAAACCGTAAGAGATGGACAATAAATGATTGCACAAAAAATGTAGATCTAGTCAAAACACACAATATATATCCTTTAAGTTTTCGTTGTAGAAGTAACCGTTTCCGAGATATTCCTTGTTGTTCGCTTCAATTGTGAAGTACTTGTACTTTTCTCTGTGTCCGTTTTTCTGTTGTTCTTCTCCTGGCTAAGCAATGATAATCGCCTAACGACAGCTTTAAAAACATTTGACTCTCACTTTAGCATAGAACATTCCTTTAGTTTCCTTCTACGTATAGGGAAGTAAGTAATAAGAATACTCTGCTAATGTTTATCTCGATTAGCGTGGTGTAGAAGTTTATTTGTGATAGTCATGTGAGTGTAACACATCAGATTTTTAAAGCAAACAATAGCATGAGTTCTGTTAGGAAATCTGAGGGCAAACAGAGGTTATAGAATGTAATTTCTGGTTTGCGCTAAGTGCTCATCGAAGCCATTTTCATAATGACTGCAGGTTCTTTGATAGAAAATACCTTGCAGCATGTTAGCTTAACGTTTTATAGTTGGCAGTAATTACGCAGAACGCTTCCGCATAATGCTGGGCACGTTTTACGTAATAAATTAGCCATTATTGTCGTGACGCGAAAAGCAAACAAAGCTAACGCAGTATTTCTCAGTTATTAACAGGCCGCATGTGGGTAATGATAAGAAAAGCGTGTGTCATAACAGGTGTATTGTGTTAACTTTCCTCTGCCAAGTTTGGAAAACAGAACGCGTTTACACCGATGAGAAACTCGCTCTGGGTTTAATCGACCTCCACCACACGAATAAACACAGTAATGTCACTTAATGAACGGCCTGAGATGAAAACATGCTGGCGTATGTTTGTCTTTCACAGAAACGTATCTTCCAGTGCAGACAGAATTTAGAACACAATGAGCTAATATTAAAATCCCCAGGATGTAACCTAAATACCCTCTTCTACTGAAAAGAATACGTTGAATACTTTTTAATGTTGCCTCTCGAATGCAATTTCTAAAGCTTAATGTTAATGCAACTGATGTGTTGCTTTCATATAGATTTCTCTAGCAATCAAACTACACCATATTCATGCAAAAGCTTATTCAGATATTTACTTATTCTTAATCTAGGTAAACATTAGTACGAGGGCCCTTTTTTTCAACCTCCGAGAGGCATAGAAAACAATTATTTTATTACTAAAAGTTTTGTGCACTTATGGTTACTTTTCAACATAATAACCGAAAAGATTGAGACATTTATCGTACCTGTGCACAAGATTTGTAATACCCGCTTCAAAAAATGTTGCCGCTCATGATTTCAAATGAGCATTGACGATGTTTTGAAGATCTTTGTACCTTACGACGTTTGCCATTCAAAACAAACGAAGAGGAATGCTGGCTTCAGATATTGTGTTGATCCATGGCAACGCTCGTCCACGCACTGCTGGCACAACCCATCGGCTCCTGGAACAATTTCAATGGGACATTTGCGATCATCCGCACCAGCGACTTTCACCTTTTCCCTGAATTAAAGACGTGGCTAGGAGGACGGCATTTTCAAACCAACAAAGATCTTTAAAACAACGTCAATACTCAATTGAAATCATTGACGGCAACATTTTTTGAAGCGGGCGTTGCAAAGCTTGTGCACAGGTACGATAAATGTGTCAATCTTTTCAGTGATTATGTTGAAATGTAATTATATTTGTAAAATACTTTAAGTAATAAAATAATTGTTTTCTATGAACTTATCTTTTATTTATAGCCTAATTTAAAAAAAAAACGGCTCTCGTACATTTACACTTTTTCTTATATATAAGAATATTATAGCTGGTTAAAGCAAAGTCAGATGTTTATTTCCTCTGACAATATACAATGCACATAGTACATAGAGAAGGATTGTATTCCAACTAGAAGTTGGATACCGAGATTTGATCGGAAATAGATATTTTGAGGTCCCTAAAAACCCCCAAATAAAAATAAATTAGAAAAATGTCCTGTTAAATAAATAAAAATATTAAACTTACTATCTACCAAGGATGGGACATGCATATTGCCAAGACCCCAACTGCCCTTCCATGGAACATTTTTCGAAAACTTTAAATTTCTCAAAATTGGCTCTAATGATTTTGTTTAAAATACCATATGTTTAAGATATTTTCATGGCAATAGCTTCTGAAAATCTCTCCATTCTTGATGAACTTTTTATTACTCGTGAGCAGTTAGAGGTAGACAAACATTTACTACACAAAAAATATAGATTTCATTAAATGCGCATTTTATTTCACTTACATTTTGAACTAGCAGGGTTTGGTTGGTAATAGATCGCGCTAGTTGTTATTGGAACTGGGATTTTTTGCTTACCACTGTCACAGAAGATGTTGAGAATCCTTTCCTGATTTCTGTAGGTAGCGTTTGACTGTTTTGCTCTAATTTTGGACTCTTTGTGTATGATTTCCCGCGTCAATTTGTGATTTTCTTTAGTTCATCATTTTATTTCGGAACATTGTACATCATATATACAGATTTATACCCATTGTAATTTAATCTACTTCTGTTAATGACTTTATCTGAATTTCTAGTTTATACGAAGAATAACATCAGAGGGTTCATTTCCTTACTAAAGACTCCATGCTATGCCTGCAAAGAAACATTTGTTTCCTGTGCTAATTTCTGCTCTTTTAAAACTGTTGGGAATTTGAATGTATTCATTAAATCTCACCCAGGGTCATAATAAAGACAAGCTAAGTGTGCAAAACGTTCAATAAATGTACGTTTAAATTTTCTGAAACCTTATCATCATTGAGGAATATGCCCTCAACTAAAAAGCCCTCTTTTTGATGGTTAACATTTTGACTTCAATTCACAACCACGCCAAGATAGTATTGTCTTGAAGCAAATATTTCTCAAAGTATTATTCAAACATAAATAATGCTCCTCCTCCGTAGCTCCGTTCCCAACTTAACCACATCCATAAGCGTCCAAGTGTACTGCGGAAATTTTTTTGAAACACCCATTAAGTGACTATTTATGTGTAACATAAAAATGGACCACAAAGGTAAAGAAACAGCTGTGTACCTAAAGAAAATTGTTATCTCCCAGTATCTGTGGTCCAATCACATAACCTTCTCTAGCTGTTCCACAAACAAAGCTTTCTTACAAAAGATTATTCTTTTATCTACGTCATGCTGATTTAAATAAATATTAGTAGTATTGGTCTTATTACTTGCTACCTTGTAGGCAGAAGGAAAATAAGTAAATACATAGGCTAAAGTAACATCAAATCATATAAAAGCTAGTCACTATGTGAAACAATTGAGGAACGGTTGGGTATGTATAATCCCATTTGAGAAATGTCAATTAGTTTAAAACTGAAACCAATAACAATGAATATCTCAAAAAGAGTTAACTCTACAAGAAAAACATATGTGGCATAAATTATGTGTTTCAATGAGATTCAATTTTTGTTAACTAAATCTTTATGTAGCTCTTACGGTTCAACCCCTATGCAAAATTCTGCAAATCTCGACAAGAGTATTCTCTTCACTTGCTATTCCAAGAAAATTCAAAATATACGTTTTATTATATTACTTTCTTTTTAAATGAAAAATTGCAAAATTAACGAAACTGCAGCCAGTTTTTGTACCGGAGAAAGGGATATAAAATGCGGCTTGCGAATTAGAGAAAGAATTATGTAATATATGCCTAAGTTATTAATTGCAAAATATTAAAATGTTTACAACATAAAATAGATATAAATAACCTAATGTTATTGTTGAAGGTTAATTTTAATACAAAATTAGAAAAGTGGTTCACTAAACCATTGCTGAACGTCTTTGTTGCCAAATGTCAACATCATGCAATGTAGGTTTTACTAAATGTATTCTTATTTTCTCTACACGTACTACATACATAGTGTATAGAGAAGGTATTGTACTCCACCTAAAAATTCGATACAGAGATTTCATCGGAAATATATATTTAGGGTTCCTGTATAAAAAAAAAATCAGAAAAAGTTTCGTGTGTGTGTCCGTGAACACGATAACTCAAAAACGAAAAGTGGGCAAAATACCAAACTTGGTATTTAGAAGGCTGAGAAAAATCGCACACCCATAACTACCCTTTACGTGGAACCTTTTTCGAAAATTTTGATTTGATCATAAATGGTTTTACTGATTTCATTTAAAATATCGGATATTTAAAATAATCGCCTGACAAATAAAATGTTTATCTTGAATTTTCTGGGAATAGCCTCTAAAGCCTACTTTATCCTGGATGAATTTTACTGAATTTTGCATAACTTCTAAACCATAAGAGATAGACAAAAGTTTACTACACAAAAAATGTAGATCACGATATAACACACAATTTATGTCACATACCTATTTTCGTGGAGTTGATCGTTTTTTTTTTTTTGTTTTTTTTAGATATTCCTTGTTATTGGTTTTATTTTTAAAAAAAATTTTCTCATACAGGAATTTGTCAACTCCTGTCCAAAAAAACAAAGGCACTTCAGTCACATAGCAACCAGTTTTTGAATATCACTTTAACCAATTTCACTCCTACGTATAAGGAAGCAAGTAATAAGACTATTATTGGTATTTCTCGATTAGTAGGAAGTAAATAGAAGCATAAGCTTTCTAACAATAATTTGTTGCAAATATGCAGAGAAAGTCATGTGATTGGAACACATCAGATTTTTTAATAAGGCATTATTTGAAAATATTTTCTAAACGTTGTAATTTTTGGTGAAACAAATATTTGGTTTCTATCATATTCCTGTCCGTAAAATGGCTTGCGAACCTAAGATAAAATTCAAACTTTGATTAAAATGAAATTGATTTGCATTAAATACTATATACTCCATTAGCTCTAATTTTCAACGCTGTACACCATAACAAAGTAAATAAAGCATCAAAGGTCTACATAAGTTTACGGAAAATACTAACCTGAGATTGCTCTTGGGTGTTCGTTTGATTTTACCATTCTTTCTTCTACTTTTTTTTTTTTTTTTTTTTTTTTTTTTTTTGCAGAAAAATATATCATTGTTCTCAAATTATTACCAAACCAAATTTCTTTATTCTACGTAACCTCCCGCTTAAAAAAAGCGTGTAATAGAGTACTTACGAGGAACGTATGACTTTTAAAATTCTTCTACCAGATGGTCAATCTGACGTTTATTGCTTCATAGGACTGTGTTAACGAGCTGTTGACCATCTGTGAAGAAAGATTTATAATTAAATGAATTAAATCAGCATTTATTTATAATGCTAACGCATTATATAATCTGCTGGTCATTGAATATTAGAAAGACTTTATTTATATAAAATATCTAAATTATAGAATTAAATTTAATTAGTTAAGTGCTAATATAAAATATGTATGAAGTAAATAAATAATAATTCCTGTAGACACAAGTATTAAGCACATTTTGTTTAGATTTACATGAACAAATCAATTTATGATAATGCTTCTCCACAACGTAAAACCTAAAAGACTAACTTCTAAAGGAGCGGTACAGAAAAATCTTTGAAAAGTCTTCTTGTTTTCAATGGATCTACTTTTGCAGGTATCTCAACTAGCTGCGCTGATGTTCTATTTTACGCTATCGTGTTGGGCATTTTTTTTTCTCAAAAGCTTCTGTACATGAATGGTCAGTCTATTTTGGTATATAATGTGTATTTAAGTTAAATAGTCTAGTGTATTATTAGTTACACCGATATCATGTTTCCTTGAAGTGATCAATATAACACTCAGATCTAAGAACGAGTATGTGGCATAATCCGAAACAAATTATTGAAGTTATGAACTTATTCAGCACTCATTCTGATTAACTTGCGTAGAACTATTTACTAAGAAATAGAAATGCATAAGATAATTACAAGTTTTACGTGTATTTGTTCAGAAATCTGTCCAAAAGTTATGAAAAAAAGATCCAAAGAAAGGCCTGGAAATACATTAAACAATAGAAAAGATTATCTTTAATATATAATACCGGAAAGATCATGTTTTCTGTACATCGACAGAAATAATTAAATTCCAATTTCAAAAATATATATGAGAGAACCCAGAAAGGGATAGAGGGGCTGTGTGTCTGCGGAGAGCATAGTTCAAGAACGAAAATACCGTTAAGTACCAAATTACGCATTTGTGATTAATATCTTCCAAAGATGCCACACAGCGATTTTAAAGAAAATTCCCCCGCCACAAACTACTTTTGAATGGAAAATATTTTGAAAGCTTTGTTTTTCTCAAAAATGGTTCTAACGGTTTTCATTAAAGCACCGCATATTAAAGATATTTAATGAAATGTGTATCTTGAATTTCCTGGGAACAACTTCAAGACTTCTTCATTCTGGGTGAATTTTGCACAAGTGTTAAACCGTACACAAAAATTGTAGATATAGTTAAAACACACAAATTTTGTCATATACTTTTCGTAGAGTTGACCGTTTCCGAGGTATTCCTTGTAATTGGTCTGAGTTTTAAAATACTTATATTTTTCTCAAACAGGACGTCGTCGGTGTTTTACTCCTGGCCATGCAAAGAAAAGAATTTCAATGATAATTGTATTGCAACAGATTTAAAAACATTTGAATATCGCTACCATTGTGCTAATTTTTATTTGGATTAGCTTGGAGAAGAAGAAAGAATAACAGAAGGTCATGTTAATGGAACACATCACATGTTTTCTCTTTCTTTCTCTTTACGTGGCTCTTTTGTTTCTTTTTTACTTTCTCTATACTCACTATGTACATAGTGTATAGAGAATGTATTGCACTCCACCAAAAAATTCGATACCGAGATTTCACCGGAAATATATGTTTTAGGGTCTGCTGTATCGAAAAAAATGTATTTTCAGAAAATGGTCCAGTGTGTATGTCCGTGTGCATTTGTGTCAGTGTGTGCGTGTGTCTGTGAACACGATAACTCAAAACGAAAGTCGGTAAAATACCAAAATTGGTATTTAAGTTTAGTATCTTCCAGGGATGCGACCCGAAGATTTTGAGAAAAATCCACCCACCCCAAACTACCCTTCACATGGAACTTTTTTAGAACATTTTGATTTTCTAGAAAATGGCTCTTAACGATTTCGATTAAAATGTCGTATATTAAAGTTATTTACCTGACAAATAAAATGTATATTTTGAATTTTCTGGCAATAGCCTCTGAAGACTACTTTATTCTGGAGGAATTTTTCATAACTACTAAACCGTAAGAGATGGACAAAAACTTATCCCAAAAAAAATGTAAAGCACGTTAAAGCACACAATTTATGTTATATACATTTTTTTCGTGGAGTTGGTCGTTTTTGAGATATTCCTTTTTCTTGGTTTCAGCTTTGAAAAACTTATGCTTTTCACATACAGGAATTTGTCAACTCCTGCCCATACAAACAAAGGAACACCAGTCACATAACAACCAACTTTTGGCTTTCACTTTAACCTATGGTACTAGCTTATTTAGCTTCTACTTAAAATAAAGCAAGAAATAAGATTATTTCTGCTAATTTTTCTCGATTAGCAGAAATAAATAAAAGATAAGCTTATTGACAATAATAATTTACAGAGATATAGAGAAAGTTATGTGAATAAAATACATCTGATTTTTCACCCTTAACTTGTGTCTGAAATATACATGCATATTTACGGTACGTATAGTAAGTGCCTGTATAATAATTTTAATGGTTTGGCACTAACAAGGATAGCTATCTATCTACTCTGATGTTTTAGAATTACACGCTAAAATTTATTTGTTTTCTTAAATTAATTTTCTGAATATACATTCTGAATCTATCTTGTGTAAATAAGTGCTGATGCAAAATGTAATGAATAGGTGTACTACTTCCAATGATTACAACATACCATAACATTATTGTTCCAAATACATTTGGGTTTAAAACATTGCTTCATACAGGAAAAGGGGATGATATCCTGCTGCTTATTTTCATCTTTGCTGTAGAAGTTCTACACAGGGTGATTTAAAAACATAACTATAAATTTTGGGGGCAGATTCCTTAGAACAAAACAAGAACAAAGTTAATATAAACACATGTCTCAAAACCCTTATTTGTTGATTTGTTGATGCTTAAAATACTATTAATCAAACATTTTTAAGTAATACTATATTCTATTTTTGACGTTTTCAGCTTGTTGGGAGATGTTCTACACAAACACCACTTATAAAAATGATCCAAATGTCCGTCTCTTGCGCCTAAATACACATGCACTCGTCAAAGCATAAAATACTCCCAGTTGTGTAGTATGTTAAGCTTTCTAAGGTTGGTACTTCTTACCATTGAAGTTTGACGGTTTTATATTGTTTAGCATTTGTTTGGCCATCGTTGGTAAATGCTCTCAGCCAATTTGTAAACATAGATAAAACCGGTCATCGTTATGTATTGAAATACTTTCATTTCAAAGGTCTTAATCCAAATAATATTAAAATTGGGCTAGATTCTTCTTTGAAGCAGTCTGCATTTTCGTTAACTATATTGAAGTATTGGGTGGCAGACTTTAAGCGCGGCCATACGAGCTGCCAAGACGAATATCACAGTGGTCACCAAATGAGGTTGCCAGCCAGAAATTATAAAGAAAATCCACAAAATGGCATTGGATGACTGTCGAATGAAAGTGCGCGAACAAGCAGACTTTGCAGGCATTTCAAAAGGTTCTACACATCCCATACTGACTGAAAATTTGGATATGAGAAAGTTGTGTGCAAGGTGGGTGCCGCGTTTGATCACAACAGAACTGAAACAGCATCTTGAGGATGTTTCATTGCAATAAAACTGAGTTTTTGCTTCGATTCATAACAATTGATGAAAAACCTGGCTCCATCGCTTCACACCCGAGACGGAGGATTATCCAAAGCTATGGATTGGAAGGAGACAATCGGCTCCAAAGAAGGCGAAGACAGTTGTATCTGCAGCCAAGGTCGTGGCGTCAGTGTTCAGTAACCTATGGCGAATATTATGCAAATTTCTTAGAGCGTCTGAGTGATGAAATCGAGCAAAAACGGCCGCATTCACCGAAAAAAAAAGTTTTGTTTCATCAAGACAATGCACCAGTTGACACGTCCATTATCTCGAAGTTCGAACTCCTTCCACATGCACCCTGTTCGCCAGATTTAGTCTCCTCTGATTATTTTCTGTTTCCAAACTTGAAGAAATGGCTTGGTGGTAGAAGATTTGCCAACAATGAAGTGTTTATGGTTATTTTGTAGACCTCGATAGTTCTGACTATAAACAGGGTATCGAAGATATTGAGCATTGCTGGGAAATGTGTATCTAGCTGAAAGGAGACTATGTTGAGAAATAAAGATATTTTTTCCCAAAATGTTTGTGCTTTCTTTGTTAGGTCGGATACTTCTCGAACACCCCTCGCATTTTTTTTTTTTATTGTTTCGATGTCAGGATCCATCCCCAAACGTTGTAAAAGTATTGTATAATTTTAAATTGTATTTATAAGTTCATGGATATATTGTTGATTTTTAGGCACTCCCAAAGTTAATCAGTGGAATTGAGTTGTAGATCTTCTTACCAATCAATATGCAAAATTCTTATTCTTCATGGTACCCAAAAATAATTTGAATTATTTGATTCTAAGTACATAGATTGTCAATTGCAGATATTCCTGCCAAAAATTCAAATTATTTTTTTTATAATTATCATCAAAATTTGTCTATGTATCCTAATTATGATATTGTGACAGTATGTCTCCTACAATTTATAAAGCATTTCTTTCTGCTTCTTATTTGCTTTGAAACCGACATTTCGATGGTTCTCTTTATCCTGTCTTTAGGATAAACAGATGAACGCTGTCGTCAGGAAAGCTTTAGCTCTTATTTTAACTTTCACATAATTTCTATAGTTTTATTGTACTATATTTTATTAATTCGGAAAGCATTCCTCCCGTCTCAGGGTTTTGTTGGTTATTAACCGTTTTATTGCAATTTCCATCACTTTATTAAAGTGTTACCTGTGTAATATCATCATCTTAATAATTATCATTATTTTCATCATCATCATCCTTATTATTAGATAGTATATCCTCATTATTTATATGAAAATAACTTGGCCTATTTTCTGTTAATTTCTTAACAGCTATAACAAATACATAGATGAACATTTAGGGACTGGGTTACTTTTAGCATTTTATAAGCCAACCTATATTGAAAAAACAATATCTGGCATGTAATTTCCAATAGGATTACAAATACCCTTTAGCTGCGACGTTCAGTTGAAAAAAAAAAAGCCAGGAGTATTATTCATATTGAAAACTTGTATTCTAGATGGTTTAACAAATCTGAAAGCCCGTGAATTATTCAATCCCAGCTTGGGTATTAGAATATGAATATATTGGAATCACAGCATGCATGGAGGGACACAATTTATTCTTCCAATACATGTGCTAATTAAGACAGCTTTAACCTTTTACTATAGCGATTACTCCAGAGCGAATTCGCTTAAAAGTATATTTTACTTCAAGAAGTCTATGTCATTATTATTGTGGTAATGCAACTGTAAAATTTGGAAAATTCACAGTTTATAAGATATGCTCTTGAAAGTTATACAGTTATTACATAAAAGACTGATTTTAGCATGTTGAAAGTTCTAGCTTGCATGGTTATTTAAATAAATAATTTTAACCACTACTCATTACTGTAACAAACCGTTTCAAGTGACACATTTTTAAAATAATGCATTTAACAGCAGATAAGATCTCTTTATTTTAACCACTAATTATTGTATAGCAATTATTACCTTCTGTACTCTGCAAAGCTCTTGATTTTTCAAAATGAAATAATTTATTTCTCGTCATTGCAGAATTTTTAAAAAAATCCTATATGGTACTGCTCTTTAAGGACCAGTTTCAAAATTTTAAACAATAATAGCAGAAAATTGCATTGTGTGGAGCACTGTGCCTGTAAAAGCGTTGAAGAAGGTATGCGAGAAAGCAAAGTTTAAATTTGGTCGTGTCCATCAATAACCATGTGTGTGTCCATTTATAGTTTCAGTTAAAATGCTCCAATTGGGAAAATGATATATTTTCTTAAAATTTAGAATAAATACTATTTTGCTATAGCTTTTTAATTTTTTACAATTTTCGACCTTATGAGAAAAAAGTGATGTTACTTTTTTTGTTTTTTTTATTTAAATATATCTTTTTTTATTGCTTCATTTGTATATCCCCCTTTAATATCAATGGTCATACCGGGGCTTTCACTTGTGAAACTGTAGATTTAGAACATTAGGTTAAACTTTATATTTCTAAACACTCTCACATTCACTCTAATATTCACTCTCACATTCATACTTCCAGATTCTATGGGGGATAGGGAATAATTCCGGTTAAAGAAAAATTTCCCCGCCCCAGCCGGGAATCAAACCCGGGACCTCCTTTGTTCGTGTGGATAGCATAACTTAATAACGAAAAGGTGATTAAGCTTAATATCTTCAAAAGATGCAACACTAAAATTTTCAAGTAAATTTCCAACATCCAACTAGCCTTTACATGAAATATTTTTGTTGTTAAAATTTTCAATTTTATAAAAAAGAAATAGCTCTAACGATTTTTATTAAAAGCCGTATATTAAAAATATTTATATGACAAATAAAATATGGGTCCTGAATTTCTTGGGAATGGCCCCTGAAGGCTTCTTCAAGCTGACTGACTTTTGCATAACTAATAAATCATAAAAGAAACAAAAAAGTAGATCTTGTTGAAACATATCCTTTATAACATGTGCAGATATTCGTGAACTAACCATTTCAGAGATATTCCCCGATGTTAGATTGGCTTTCATTTTAAAATACACTATAACCTTTCTTAAAAGCTAAGTTACTCCTGGTCATGGAAAGAGAATCGAATTGTAATGATAATCGCAAAACGACAGTTTTTAAAACACTTGACTAGCGCTTTAACCTACCTTACCTCTTATTTCCCTTCTATTTGCGGGAAAGTAAGTCATAAGGTCATATCTGGTAATGCTTATTTTTACTATCATTATATAAATGAAACAATCTTTTGTATGAAGGTTTGTTTGCAGAACAGATAGAGAGGAAATGTGAATAGAGCACCTCATTTTTTTCCAAATCCCAATTTACGTATTTTAAATATAAAACGAGCCCGTGCAAAGCAGGATTAAAGTTACATGAAGTTCAATAAAAATGTTGGTTTGGTATTACAAAACTTCGTCAATTATACCTTTGCTAATTGAACCAGAAAATCAAAGGGTAGTTGGGGGTGGGGGATTTTCTTGAAAATCTTGGTGTCGCATCCTTGCAAGATACCAAACTTAAATACCAAGTTTGGTATTTAACGGTCTTTTGTTTTTGATCTGTGCTGTCCCCCCACACACCTACACACACACACTCACACCCGCACACATACACAGTCTGTTTGGTGTCTTTCAAGGATGCGACACGAAGATTTTCAAGAAAATCCCCCACCCCCAACTACCTTTACATGGAACCTTTTTCGAAGATTTGGAATCTCTCAAAAAATGGCTCTAACGATTATGATTAAAATATCGTATATTAAAGTTATTTACCTGACAAATAAAATATTTATCTTGAATTTTCTGGGAATAGCCTCTAAAGACTGCTTTATTCTGGATCAATTTTATGGAATTTTGCATAACTCCTAAACCGTAAGAGAGGGACAAAAACTTATCACACAGAAAATGTAGATCTCGTTAAAACACACAATTTATGCTATATATATTTTTTTTCTCATGCAGTCGGGCATTTTTTAGATATTTCGTTTTATTGGTTTCACTTTTAAAATATCTAAATAGTTTACATACGTGAATTTGTCAACTCCTGTCCATACAAACAAAAGAACTTCAGTCACATAGCAACCGGCTTTTGGCTATCACTTTAATCTTTGGTGCTCCCTTATATCGCTTCTATTTAGAAGGAAGCAAGTAATAAGACTATTTCTGCTATTTTTTCTCGTTGAGCATGAAGTAAATAGAAGCATGTTAATTAACA
Source organism: Hymenopus coronatus (assembly GCA_030762935.1). Taxonomy (NCBI): domain Eukaryota; kingdom Metazoa; phylum Arthropoda; class Insecta; order Mantodea; family Hymenopodidae; genus Hymenopus; species Hymenopus coronatus. Next base: position 52,652,096 of record CM060892.1, on the reverse strand, counting down.
ATAGTTTGTTGCAGAGATGTAGAGAAAGTTGTGTGAATGGAACACATCGGATTGTTTTCATTTGTCTACCGCCAGTTTCCAAGCTGCTATCTAAGAAGTGTTTGAAACAAACCCCAAAAAATAAAGTTGAATCTCGGAAGAAATAACGGAGGAATGAGTAAAAATAGTTTTAATGAATTCTACTGTCATTTTTGTAAATAAGTAGAGATAGCAATTAAGCGTAAGTTAGTTAAGTGACTCGATTTTGATGAGTGACGGTGACTTACGTGTAGTTCCAAAATGCACAACATATATCATATTTGATGGTTCTGGTGAAGTAGATAAGAATGAAGCGAAGTATAGATTTCCTATTAACAGATTATTGCTTCTTCTTTTGCTTCACGATTCTGGACTTTTGAATCAGTTCCAGCTCCAAATTGCTCTGCCCATCTTTTCTTCTGTCTTCCTTTATTTCCTTTACATTTAAGTTTATAATTTAGGGCTATTTTAGATATTCGATTATTATTCATTATTTGAACATGTTTTTCCTTTGTTGTCTATTGTTTGCAATTATATTATTTATTTCTTGTACTTATAATTCTTTCTTGAAATCTTGACTGCTTTTTTATTCATTTTAGTGCATATTATTCTTATGAATTTCATTTCTGGTGTCTGTATTCTAGTACTATATCTATTTGTTAATGTCCACATTTCTGACCCGTATATCAGAGCTGGTGCACTGTCATCGTTTTGTACAATTTAAATATGGAGTCTTTTCGGGCTTTATTCTTTAACGTTCTTTTTAGGGTGTCTGTTATATAGTGAATTTATCTATTTGTTATATGACATCAATTTCTCCCTGGTTCGAGACATTAAATCCTAAACACTTGAAGTGTGATATCTGCTCAATTATTATTATTATTATTATTATTATTATTATTATTATTATTATTATTATTATTATTATTATTATTATTATTAATTATTAGTAAAATAAAGGTTGGTGTATTCTGGCTGCTCCAAACCCAAAATATTTAAACAGGTCCTCTTGGCTGTTAGGAAAATATAATCTACAGTATTATTATTACTATTACTATTATTATTATCATTATTATTATTATTATTATCACCTAATAGTACTGAATTAGATAGTACAAAGCGTTCATTGACAAGTATTTTGCTCCGCCCATTTTTGGAGGGTTATTCAAATCACTGGAATTGTGCAAGTGGAGAGGGATGTTACCGTTTCGTTCATTTTACTATATATTTGATATAAGGATATATTAATTTATTTTGCTAACTTAAAGGACAGTGGGAGTGAAAATTCAAATGTCTGTATCTTTATACGAGTTTTCCAAAACTTTTAGTGCTATGTAAATATGAATACCAAATATCATTCAAATTAGATAAATCCTCTGCAAGATACAAACTATTTCACACATTTTATTATTTAAGTATGTTGCACCAAAGTATCCCACGAGCGAACTTAAAACTCGCAAACAAAGAAATGATAATGCAATAGCTAAAAGCTCTGGCTAAAATAGTTTCTCAGATAATAAAATGAAACATGTTAACCAGGAAAATGTGTAAATAATTAAAAACTGCCTTACATATTCAAATTTTTCAGAGAAGTATAATAGTAACATTACCTAATATTTTAGTACAATGAAATAAATTTAAGTTAAACTTTTAGTTGTGGAGAACTACATTTTTGTTTTACGTGTTGTTGATTTTAAAATTATTAATTTCAAATTTAATAAATAAATCATAGAATCCATATTAAAACCTTTACATAGCGCACCTGTGATCGCGTAAGTAAATTTGCGTATAAATCAGAGAAAAACATGCTCAAAAATACAAAGCTGTGATAAAGCCACATACGGAAATGATAAAGTTAGCGGATTGGTGTGTTGATGGACTTTTGAAAGAAGTGGGTGCTGGAAAATGCTAGGCCTGAATTATTCATAGGCATCCATTCAATATTTATAAGATATAATAAAAAAATCGATAATTTTGTTATTTTCACACGAGCCATTGCCAGTGACCCTTAAGTTTCAGTCTCTTCTTCTTCTTCTGCACCTCAAGGTTTAGGCAGTTTTTCCGTCCGACTTCACAGAATTAGCCGTATTTTTTCTCGGTCATCCTGTATCTCTTCTCCCTGAAGGGCTTGGACTGATTACATCGGCTGGAAATCTATTTTCATCGATGTGCTTGATGTATATTTTTCAATCTACTCATTTAAACTATACGTTTCTAGTTATGCCGGGAAGTCATCGTTTTATATATTGTTCCTCCTTTAACGGCCTTTTTCCTTTCTTAAAGCCTCATTTCTGCTGAGGATATTTTCATTTTTTTCTCTCAATCCAGGATTCACTGCCGTAGAGCTACACGGGCATACAATGTTTTGTATAGTTTTAAAGTTTTACATATATATATATATATAGAAATAAATTGGGATTTTCACCATATATACAGATTCTAAATCTGTTCCACTTCAGCTAAAATAGTTAAAATATTACATTACTTTACATTGCACTGCCATCTGTGGATTCTGTTCGAGATTAGACACAAAGTCTAACTCTAGGTACATTTACTAATTATTCTTCATAATTATTAATAAAATTGTTTTCAAAGATTAAATTTGATATTGCATTTTTCAGAATTGCATAATTTGCAATTGTATGTCTATTTCTAAAATCTAATTCGTACAGTATGCATTCTTAGAATACTCATGTATATTATATTTATAAAAAGGCATTAATTACCTATAATTTTTATTGAATATATAGAAAGTGCGAGTAATGAGATATCATTTTAATTCTGAGCTAAACTTGTTTTTGCTATATACAATTCCGTTATAGGAGATGGAAGTGAATTAAATATAAGTAGGCTGTTGCATAAAATCCATTTATGAAATGTCTACAAATGATTTCTTGATCTATGTAAGTCTTGTCTGTGTCTAATATCCCTTTTTATGTATATCTGCACTTTTTGTAAACTTCTTCGGGTTACAGCTAGAATATATTTGCAGTCTAATGGCAAAATTATTAGAACTCGATACTGAAATAAAGTTATTTTAAGCATCTAGTCCTCTCGTACTAATACATTACTTTATTATTTTATCAATGCAAATAATTGCCTTTATTTATGTCCAAGCCTTTAGAAACTTGCTCAAGAACCTCGTTTTCGGTAACAGTCCGTAATGGGCCGTACCTTTTTACTCTCTCTACACGTAGGTACTACAGACTTTGTGTATAGATAAGGTATTGTATTGCACCCAAAAATTAGATACAGAGATTTCATCAGAAATATGTTTGAAGCCTCCTGAACCCAAGAAAATCAATTTTAGAAAAATTTCGATATATATATACGTGTGTATGTGTGTGTGTGTGCGCAGCATAGCTTAAAAACGAAAAGTCCTATACGTATTAAGAAAAATTGGATTATTAAATAGAATAGTTGGTTGAATATAATATTATTTTTAATACTACTACTAATAATAATAATAATTTCATTTTTAGAGCTGCCTATACATTATATTTATATTCTTCGTTAAACACCAAAGGTAGTATTGAAGTTTAGTCTCTTTGAGCATACGACACTAACATTTTTAATATAATCCCCCCCATCCCCAATTACCCTTAAATGGAAAAAAATCGAAAATGTTGATGTTTTCAAAAATGGCTCTAACGATATTTATTAAAATACCGTATATTAAAGATATTTACATCACAAATAAAATAAATATTTTGAATTTTCTGGGAATAGTCTCTGAAGACCTCTTCATTCCGGTTGAGTTTTGCTGAATTTTGCATAACTGGTAAATCGTAAGAGATAGGCAGAAACTACTTCACAAAAACTGTAGAGGTCGTTAAAACACGCAATTTTAGAGATATTCCTTATGATTGGTTTTAGTTTTAAGGTACTTCTTACATACGGTAACTTTACAACTCCTGGTCATACAAACAAAGGGATTTTAATCATACAGCAACCAGCTTTTAAAAGACTTGACTATCGTTTTAGCCCATTTCCCTTCTACTTCCATACAAGGAAGCAAGTAATAAGGTCATTACTGCTAATTGTATCTCAATTAGCGTAAGGTACATAGAATAATAACCTTTTTAACAATAATTTGTTACAGATGTAGAGAAATTCATGTGAATGGAGCACACCAGAGTTTTTTTTTTTTTTTAAGTTTCCAATAGGGGGTATCTAACGTCACCTTGATAGTTATATCATAACAGTTTCCTGCAAGTTGTTTGATAAGCGTAATTGAGAATGTGTCGGACAGATGACCTTAGTTGCTTAGACGCCCTCCTGTGTCATTTAATTAATTTATATTAATTTTGTTTTGGGAATAGAACTGAGAGGCGTTATTTTGAATATTCAATCCACTATTTAGCGGCAACTAAGGGAAACCCAACTATGTTGGTGGTATACAGGATTTAACACACGACCTTCCGAATTCGGGCCACACAGGCGTTACCGCTGGATCCATCTCGCTCGGTATTTCCATTATTGTTATGAGATTTTTTGTACCTCAATTTCATGTTGGTAGCCCATTTAGATTAAACGCTATATTATTAAGCTCCTGACTCAATATAGTGCATTAATATGCATTTCCAATAAAACTAATGTCACAGAATACGCTAAACACTTATCAATTTCCAGCCGTTAAGCTCATAAGTAGAATAACCACAAAAGTACGCCAGTTGCCTAGGTTCGTCATTAATAAATTAACGCCACGCTCTCAGAGCACTATAGGTGATGGGGATCGAACCGCGCACAATGCCTGTGGAGAGAAACACGAGATGAAATATTTACGGCAAAAGCAATTGAAGCGGAAAACACCATGCAACAGATCACAAGCAGTTTTAAGCCTCTAACAACGCTCGCTCTAATTATAAATGTCGTTTCTGCCTGAGCGAGAGTCGTTCTTTATGCAGGCTGATCAGACGCCAGATCATGCCGGATCACAACAAGATATTAAATAAAACAGAAGACGAGCCAGCAAAACCGAGGAGCATGTACGCATTTACCGCCAGCTTTGTTCCACAAATGTGTCATTAGTTCGAAGCCCGAGCAGCGTTTTGTTCTCCATCCGCGGTTATTTGTAGAGGGAAGTTGTGCATAAACTGCACGACAGAGGTCGCTGCTCTTGTGCAAAAGGGGATTAATGCTTTCGCTGTTGAAAAGCAATGCTTGCGAGAAGGTGCTTTAATGGAATTAGGCAAACCGAATAAGGTGTATAAAACACAGAAAAGCATACACTTTGTATAACTGTAATTATAAACGTGTAGTTGAAGTCATTAAGGTAATATATCTCTGACGTTAGGAAATTTCACAGTGGGTTTTTCGTGGGATGCTAGTTATACTATACTGAACTAAATTCTGAGGACAAAAGTACTTAAAAAAAATCTGATGTGTTACATTCACATGACTTTCTCTACATCTCTGCAACAAATTATTGTTAAAAAGTCTATGCTCCTATTTACTTAATGGTAATCGAGAAAAAATTAGCAGAAATAGTCTTATTACTTGCTTCCTTGTAAGTAGAAGCGAAATAAGGGAGTATCATAGGTTAAAATGATAGTCAAAAGCTGGTTGCTATGTCACTGAAGTACCTTTGTTTGTATGGACAGGAGTTGACAAATTTCTGAATGAGAGAAGTATAGGTTTTCACAGCTGAAACCAAAAACAAAAAATATCTAAAAAATGAATAACTTCACGAAAAAAATGTAAACGATACAAATTGTGTGTTTTAACGTGCTTACATTTTTTGTATTGTACGTTTTTATCCATCTCTTATAGTTTAGCAATTATGCAAAATTTTGTAAAATTCATCCAGAATAAAGTAGTCTTCAGAGGTTTTTCCCAGAAAATTCAAAATACACATTTTATTTGTCAGTAAATATTTAATATACGATATTGTAATCAAAATCTTTAGAGCCATTTTTAAGAAAATCAAAATGTTCAAAAAAAGTTCCATGTAAAGGGTAGTTTGGTGTGGGAGGATTTTTCTCGTGTCACATCCCTGGAAGATACTAAACTTAAATACCAAGTTTGGTATTTTACCGACTTTTCGTTTTTGAGTTATCGTGTTCATAGACACACGAACCTTTTTCCGAAAATGCTGTTTTTTAGATAAAGGGAACCCTAAAACAGTATTTCCGGTGAAATTTCGGTATCGAATTTTTGGGTGGAGTGCAATACCTTCTCTATACACTATGTACACAATACGTGTAGAGAAATTAAAAACTGATGTGCCCCATTCAAATGATTTTCTCTACATCTCTGTAACAAATTATTATTTATAAGCTTATTCTTCTATTTCATGAAAACCGAGATTAGCATTAGCAGAAACTGTCTTGTTACTTAGTTCTTTATAAGCATAAGGATATTTTTTACTTTATTTTTATTTTTTGTATGTTCACTCATTAATAGACACGGTCAAAATAATATATACAAGCAAGATATAAAAGTCAGTCATATGACTATTTTAATATTAAAAAAAGCACCCAAATAATAAAATACATTGTCTATCAACCATTTTTGCACTTAACTTTAAGTTGTACTACATTTAAATCTCTCATATGGTCAGAAAGCTTATTATAGGTTGGTTACTAAATAACTAGCTGTAACTTTCTTCAGTCTAGTGAATGGAACATTTAATTTATAAATGTTTCTGGTGTCTGTTCAGTTTAAATTGATTTACATTCTTGTGGACATATAATAATAATTGTAGCATATAGCAATTGAACAATGTTAAAAATTTATGCTGCTTAAAAAGTGGTCCTAATGGAGCATTCTAAGAAGTATGGCATAATTCTTATGACTTTCTCATTAAATTTACAATTCCCATATACTAACAGTCCATAGCTAAAAACACTTTCAGCTGCTTACCAAGCGGGAGACCTGGGTTCGATCCCCAGTACCGGCGTGGGGATTTTTCCCCCGCTGGGAGACCTGGCCCGGGGTGCACTCAGCCTCGTGAGGTCCCTGGGGGCCAATTGAGGAGCTACTTGATGGAGAAGTAGCGACTCCAGGTCATGAGGATCGCATTAACCGGCCGGGAGGGGCTCGAGGCGCTGACCATTTCTCACCCTCCAATACTGCACCCCATCCATGACGTCTGTAGTGGACCGAGATGGGGGACGTAGCGGCCGGGCGGTAGGCCAAGGTTCCCCGTGAGCTGTCGTGCCACGGAGCTACAGTAGATCAAAAATAGAAATATTCAATATGGTCTTAAACTCCTATAATGCTAAGTTTGTTAAGAAAAAACTATTTGCAAAGCAGAATGATTCATTAATATCAAATTTCTTTAATTTTCGGTGTTTAAAATTATTAAATGAAGTTAAAATCTAGCACTTTTTATATCCTCAGTTTAACTCGATTTTTAACGACGCTGTCAATTGCCGAGATCATATTAGTGCATACAGTGTAACTGAATTTCGTCCCATACGAGCTCTTTTATACCTTCTTTCTTAGAGGCACCCATTACTAAAAGAAAAAATGAAAATAAATTGCAGCCGGTTTTCTATTTGCAATTTAATCGTGACTGAAATCATATTTAGGTTATATCAGGTTATTATCAGCGCCTGGAAAAGTACCAGGCAGTTTATCGCTGAGCGGAAGACAGATAAAAAGATGCCGTTATATCTTAAAAATTGTTAAAATTTTCTCCCAGGAAACAGGAGAAATAACTCAAGACACGGACATTTTTTTAATGTATTTTCGCTGCAAAATAGCAGCTCAATGTGTGACATCGGTTTGGCATATTTTTACTTTATCTAGTATGTATGTACAACGGACATAGCAGACAAATAAGGTAGGTATTGTATTCTACCCAAACATTCAATGCGGAAATTACACCAAAACACATGCTACGAGAGCTCCTGAATTCCGAAAGAATCGCTTTTAGAAACATGCACGAGTACCTATGTGTGTGTGTGTGTGAGTGTTCGCGCGCGCGTGTGGGTAGTATAGACAAAATACCAAATACCATAAATACCAAACTTGGATTTAAATTCGTATCTTCCAACGAAGATTTTCAAGAAAATTCTTACCCCCAACTACTCTTTACATGGAACATTTAAAAAACTTTAATTTTCTCAAAAAAGGCTAACGATTTTGATTAGAATACTTTTTACTTAAGATATCTTCATAACAAAAGAAATGTATATCTTAAATTTTCTGGTCCTCTGAAGACCTTTTCATTCTGGATGACTTTTGTATAATTGGTAAAAGTATATATACAAACGGTTTACAACACAAAAATATAAATCTCTTTGAAACACACAATTTATACATATACGTATTTTGTAGAGTTGACTACTTCCAAGATATTCTTTAATATTCGTTTCAATTTTAAACTGCTTAAATTTTTCTCAAACGGGAAGTTATCTTTCATTTCCTACCTCTTTTATTTTAATCCTAGCCATCCAAAGCCAACCAAATTTCAATTGTTTCTAATAGTAATAGCTTTTAACAATTTTACTTTTCCATTAGCCCAGTATATTCCTTTATTTTCTTTCTGCATACAAGGTAACAAGTAATAAGACAATTTCTGATTATGTTTTTCTCGATTATCATAATGTATTCAACAAATCTTAGTTTATTTGCAGAACAATTAGAGAAAGTCATGTGAATAGAACACATACCTTTTATGATAAGATACTATGGTTCCGTTCCACCCTGAAGAAAATGAGGCCTCCTGTATTTCCATATCTTTGAAGAAGTTCTGGAAGATGGATTTCATTTCTGTCAGGGCTACACAGTCTTTAAATACTTGTTTTGATAAGTTCTGGACTGCGCAGTATCCTGCCAAGTTTTGCTGTGTTTTCCTCCATAATCTTCCTTAATGATCTCATCCTCTTGTTCCGTTTGTTAGAGGCAGTCCATGGACGATAGACTGGATTTCGATTAATTTTCTACTCTTTAAAATGTTTTATTCATTTTCTTACCATACCGATATCCATGTATACTTCCATATATGCACACTGAAACCTCTTATGAATTTCTGCAATATTGATTTCCTCTTTAACGAGAAATTTGACCACAGGATTTTAACTAAACGAAACATCAGTTGCACTCATTTTGTATTAGCTAATAATGGTCAGTTGGCTAAAGCTAATGATGTCATGACTTCATCATGAGATGCTTTATAGTGTGCATACATAAACTAGAAAGAATCATATTAAACTTAAAGTAACGGTTTTCATTTATACTGGAATTGTGTACCGTTAAGTTTGATGTATTCAAATTAATAAGGTGGTTTCAAATCAATTTAAATTCATTAGTATTGTTTTCATTTTCATTTTCATTTAAAAATAATTGTTAATAGTTTATTTTGGTTTATCTTCCTGAAATATCCAAGTCGACAATACTTATTGTTGACAATTATCATAATTATAGTATGTTTTAGGCACATTTGTCAGAAAGTTTTAAAGAATATATATTTGGAGCTTTCTGCTCTTATCTATCGTTTGGTGTTCATTTGGGGGAGTGGGGTCAATATCTACATTGATGGTGTTTGTTTTGAAGAAGAAGGCTTTAGGCATGGAAGTCCCGATTTCATCATTGAATTATTTTCCTGCAGTTTAGATGGTACCTCAATATGCATCCCCCTTGGTGCATTAATTGTTTATCATTTTCCTTTAACAGTTTTCCACGAACCTATTGCATAATCCTCTACTTAACTTGTTTTGCATACCCGCGAAATGAATAGCAATAAAAATTAAAACAGTTGCTGATAGGAATGTTGAAAGAATTTCTAGGTATTAACCATACATTACAACCTGTCAATATATACCATAAGGTTTTCTTCCACGTTTTCACACTTCAAAATGTGACATGTAGTGGTGAGTCATCGGCATTACAAATATGATCCAAACTCACATCATGGGCCCAGGAAAACGATCTGAAAATAAACCGCAGTAAAATCAAACAAATAATTTTTAAAAGAGGCGGTAGACACTCATCAAAAGACGCACAAATCCTCCAAAATAAATTGGAAATAGCATCAAAATTCAAATATCTCGGAGTCATCCTCCAAACAACACTGACTTCCTTCAGTACGCATGTCAAAGAAAGAGCAACAGCGGCGATCAAAGCAATCTACAACATCCAACAGCCGCAGAAAAACTCAACAGTAACAGCAATACTCTACTTAAAGCTGCAATAGCAACCTATGGGATAGCATAATCTGGGACAAATTAGAAATCAACGACTTCATAACATTAGAGAAAGTCAAAACCCCAAACATGAAACGAATCCTGGGAAGACAGCGCTATCAAGTCTGAACTACGTCTTGACGAGAGAACACCTCAGATTGCAGATACTCTTGCCAAACACCGACGCCTACGAGAGAACAAGACAAATACTCATAAGAAAAAACAACGCCATCTGGAATGACTTCTGCTCTACAGAATGATTTCTGTCTTGATGACAGAAGAATGAAAGCAGATGAACTACGACCTTCGACACGTAGTTACACGATACCAGCACATGGACTTCATCATAACCTCTGCCACTACAAGAAATTCACCAGACAAACGAAGACTGCGTGTGCGAACTATGAAACAAACCGTGTGAAAGATACCACACACAAAACTGTAAGAGCTACTTTTCGTTTTTTTTATTTCTGTTGCTCATGACCATTTCCTAAACAAGATTTAATTGGACTCAGGGATCCTCAAAGCATTTATATCCAGTGAAACCTCGGTATTATTTTTTTTGATGGAACGTAATACCTTCTCTACCCATTATGCACTATGCACATGGTGAAGAAAGTAACATTCTTATTTTGAAACTTTTTCCAATGTTTTCTGAATGTTTTAAGGGAGTTCATTACTACATTATAATTATAAAAGGAGCTTAAACTGTGTTCAGTTAGCTAACAAATTGTTTAACAGAAATTCGTAATCGACAACTCCGAAGACTACTTTTACTTCCTCTACACGTACTATATATAGTGCATAGAGAAAGTATTGTAATGTACCCAAAAATTAGATTTCGAGATTTCAAAGGAGTATGTTTTGTGGTCCTCGGAGTCCAAAAAAAGGCATTTTTAGAAAGAGGTCCCTGTATGTGTGTGTCTAGGGACAGCATAGCTTAAAAACTAAAAGACCCTTAACTACCAAAATTATCATTTAAGATTGATATCTTTCAAGGATGAGACACGAAGATTTTTAAGAAAATTCCCGACCCCAAACTACCCTTTACATGGAAAATGTTTTGAAAATATTTATTTTCTCAAAAATTTCTAACGATTTTGATTAAAATACCATATATTAAAAATATTTATATAGAAATAAAATATATATCTTGAACTTTCTATGAATAGCCTCAGAAGACCTCTTCATACTGAATGAATTTTGCCCAATTTTGATTAAATTATAAACCGTAAGAGATAGACAAATACTTACCATAAAGCAAACGTAAAACTCGTTAAAACACATAATTTATGTCATATACACTTTTTAGTAGAACTGGCCTTCCTAAGATATCACTTTTTATTGGATTCAGCTTTACACTTTTCTCAAAAGGGACCTCAGAAAGTGAAACGAACCTGAATTGTTTCGCATAGCAACGAGCTTTCAAAGGATTTGAGTATCGCTTAAGGCCCTCATTTCCCTCCTACTTAAAAGAAAGCAAGTAATAAGACCAATTTGATAACATTTATCTCGAGTTGCATGTTGTAGATATGGCAATAATCTTATGTAATAGTTTATATGTGGAACAGCTAGAGAAAGTTATGTGAATGGAACATATCAGATTTTTCCTCGATGTTAAGAAATTCCCATAATATTAAATTTGTAGTCTACACCGAAGGAAGCTTCATATTCACCACATTTTACTTTTTACCATCTCTTACAAGTACTATGTGCAAATTTAAAAGGCAGAGAAAGTATTGTATCCCACCCAAAAATATGATACCGATATTTCATTGATTAAAAATGATTCTTAAAAAAAATTCCGAGATCAGCGTCTGTACCCTGTGTGTGTGTGTGTGTGTGTGTGTGTGTGTGTGTGTGTGTGCGTGTGTGTGTGGGCGCGCGCGTGTGCGTGTGCGTGTGCGTCTGGTAGCAAAACTCAAAATCGCAAGTCTGTTAAATACAAAACTTGATATTTACATATAGCATTTTCCAAGGATGTGACTCGGAGATTTTCAGGAAACTCCCCAAACAGTATCCCTTTATTCTTAAGAGTTTTCAAACTTGCATATTTTCTCAAAAATGATGCGAATTTGATAAAACTACCATGATAAAAGACATTTAAATTGCAAAAAAAATATTTATTTCTTGAATTTTTGGAATAAGTCCTAAGTTATCTTTATACTGAACAACTCTGCGTAACTGGTAAACTGTAAGAGTTAAAAGGTTACTACACAAAAAGTGTTGATATCGTTAAAACACACTTTAATTCAAAGGTATTCTTCTTATTGGTTTTATAATTTCCAGTCTTAAATTATTTCAAATGAGAGGGCCATATACACTTTTTTTTCTCCTGTTCGTTCAAGAAAGGGAATTTCAACTGCATCGTACAACCACGGGTTTTGAAAGGTTGACCATCGATTTAGTTCAGTGTATTCATTTCGCTTCTACTCATAATAAACTAAGTGATACAACCATTTCTACTAATATTTATCTCAATTTACACGACGTGAGAAAATAATGCACTTTTAAAATAATTTATTGCATATTAAGCAGAGAAGGTCATGTTAATGGAACACATCCGATTTTTTCTGTGTATGTTCATGCCAGGAATTAGTTACCATGTTAAGCTTTATAATCTTTTTTGAATGAATTTAGTACGAGAGAGCATAAGCTTCAAACTTATATCCGTCTTTATTTAAAGATTACATCGGTATACATGATTCTGGAGTTTCTTCCAAAATATGTCTACTTTGCTAAGTTTGATGTGCTGATTCCAAAATGATAAATTAGTGTTTTTCCACCATGTACTATTTTTTTACAATTAGCAGTTATACCTAAAATGTTTTAATGTAGTTCTGTGCATAAATATTGTGTTGAGCTAAAGAAGAAGCTACAAAACTGCGAAATGCTATTAATCTCATTGTTGAAGTTTCATTGTTGAAGTTTCATTGCTGAAATTAATCTGTTTCACAACAATGTAACAAATATAACAGACAAGAATACATATAAGTTCAATACCTGCCAATTTAGCTCAGTTTTCTTTTCAACTAGAGAGGATCTATTTTTGTGAGTGGTTGTTGTATGTTATACATTTGATAATTTGAACCAATATGTCTTCTAGTAAGAGTCTAAACAACCCTGATATATTTTGCCGTATCTGTGGCAATTTTGTTTTTCCAAACAGAAGACAAAATATTACAAATTTCGTTAAAAATACCTACACTGCTTATTTTCATATTGACAAACAAAATGTCGTATTTACGTGAATGAATGAATAAGTGTATTTATTAATATAGCAATATCATACATAGAAATTCAACAGTCGCACGGGTCCACAGACCGTACGTGCTTTTTGTAATACACATTACAAGCAATATTAAAACAACAACCACAACAAAGAATTAAAAGAGTAAATACGAAAATAAAAAAGACAAAGGAAATACACAGTCAAAAGCAATATTAAACAACAATAAAAATTAAGAGTGAATCCGAAAATAAAGATACAAAGATATTCAAATATATCAATTTAAATTTACAGCACAGAGTACACCTTCATAAATGCACCCTCTTATAATAGATAATTACACTTAAAAGACATATATACACATAATATATACAACCCTAGCACAACAGTGACCTAAGTATGATATAATATACATGTATGTAGAACATTGTAGTCACTTTTGTTTAGTTGATCTTATCCCCCCCCCCTTCTCTATTGGCAGCCTCCTCAGATCTCATCTGTCTTGCCTTAAGTATAAATTTACCTAGCCCGTCCATGTTTTCCGTGCCTGCCAGTAACGTCCAACACGCTTCTATCCCTACATTCGCAGTGGTAAAAAATCGCGGCAAATATTTTTCCCGCCATTCCTCCGTACCCCTACATCTTGCCAAGATGTGAGTCCACGACTCTTCCTCCTCGCAAATTCGTATTTACGTAGAACAACTAAGGAAATGGAGCAAAGGAAAAAAAAATAGTATGCCTTTTCGAATTCCTGTGATCTGGTATAAACCTCAAAACCATGTCGATGATTGCTATATTTATGTATGTGATGTTACAGGCTATAACACGAAAAATATGAAAGAAATCAATATCCAAATTGATGACAGCAAAAAGAACCCCATCTCAAGGTCCTGGTCTTCCTGTGATTTCTCCATTTTTTCATACAAAAAAAAATACAGTTCTCCATTTTTTCCAGTTTCCTATATTACCTTAGTAGACGTTATTATTCTTAACGTTTTCCTTTTATATATACATACACAAACATAGACACATTTACAAATATAGAAACACCCATGCACAAGGCGGGACTCTAACCCACGATCCTGTGCACCACGAAGCGCCAAAGAGAGACACTTTAGCGAGCGCGGCCACCGGGATCGGCAACCATTAGAGGCTTTTGGAAAGAAACCGTCATCAGATTCTACAAGAAATTCTCAAGAGGGCAGCAGTGATTTAGATAACCAAGAATAGGATTTTCATCAACGTCAACAATTCACACAGGCATAACTCAATGGTTTGAGTAGTCCTAAATCTTCCTATGAATTCTACTGAATAATTGGGATCCAGACTAAAACATCATCCTCTCCTCTCTCCGGGAACGTCATTTTCTTGGTACAGACACGTGAGGGGAAATTTGTTCTATATGTCTTTCAGGAAGAAAATCTTACATATTTCACGATATTCCTCGTTTAGTGTTTGGCTTTGGAGGTGCTAAATACATTCAAGGGAATGGAGACTTTTTATAGATTCCTCTAAAATTAGTCTGAAAGCTGTACTTTTGTATAATGGAGATAAATAGCAATATGTTTCAGTTCACCTTAAGGAAACATATCATGACTTAAAGTTACTTTTAGAAAAATAAGTGGCAGGTATGTGGAGATTTAAAAGTTATTGGCATGTACTAGGTCAGAAAACAGTATATAATAAAATGTCATATTATAATACGAGGACCATCTTTTTGACCTCCTATAGGCTATAAATAAAACATAAGTTCATAGAAAACAATTATTTTATTACTAAAAGCCTTGTACACTTATGGTTATTTTTCAACAAAATCACCGAAAAAATTGAGAAATTTATCGTACCTGTGCACAAGCTTTGCAATACCCGCTTCAAAAAATGTTGCCGCCAATGCTTTCAAATGAGCATTGACGTTGTTTCGAAGATCTTCGTTGGTTTGAAAATGCTGACCTCCTAGCCTCGTCTGCAGTTCAGGGAAAATATTAAAGTCGCTGGGTGCCAGGTCTGGACTGTATGGCGGATGATCGAAAATGTCCCATTGAAATTCTTCAAGGAGCCTATGGGTTGTACCAGCAGTGTGTGGACGAGCGTTGTCATAGATAAATACAATTCCTGAAGTCAGCATTCTTCTTCGTTTGTTTTGAATGGCTCTCGTCAAACGTCGTAAAGTACGAAGATCGTGTCGCATCCTTGGAAGATAAACCAAAATATCAACCTATTTGACTGTCTTTTCGTTTTTGAGCTATGCTGTTTACAGACACACAGGCAGACAGACAGACTGACAGTCAGACACACACCCGGACCTTTTTCTGAAAATGCTTCTTTTGGATTCAGGGGGTCCTAAAACATGTATTTCTGGTGAAATCGAATTTTGGGTGCAATACAGTACCTTCACTATCCACCATGTAGATTTTATATACGGGGCTAGACAAAGTAAAAATTACGCTTGTAAGGAATATACAAGAGGATTTACCATTAAAACTTTCTAGATTATCGTACAGTTTTGTATAATTATGTACCAAAGCGAAAATAACAATAAGTCCAGCATGCGACCACAGTGAAAATTTGAGTTAATTATTTATCTTATCTTTGAATAAATCTATAGTGTATAAAATACGAATATATATTTAGGGTTTTCAAAGCTCGCAACTGTTTGACCAAAAAGACACCATATGGTTGGCAGGAATTTTCAGAAGCAAACAGCGTGATGGAACGGAATTGATGTTTTAGAATTGTTTTGGATAAGCTGCTTTGTTTTCCGTGCTTATTTCATTATAGTTTACATTTGTTTATTCATTATTGAATTAGCAGTAACAAGCAAATTAAATCCTTATAACGCAATGTGTGTCTACACATTAATGAGAAGCCTGATAGACGTATAAAATAAAAAACTACAACTATCCGTAATGACCTTGCTTCACATATGTTTAATGCGGTAATATGTGTATCCTTTTGTTTAGACAAAAATTAAAGCCTAAATGAGTTCATTCACACGACTACCTTTAGCTATGCTGTAAGAGATTATTGTTACAAAAGCTGATCTTTCTCTCCATTATGCAAGAGTACACCTAAAAGTTCTAATTTTAGAAGAATCTATAAAAGGTTTCCATTTACCTGGAGCACCTATCGAGCTAATCACTAAACGAGGAATATCATGAAATATGCAAGATTTTCTTCCTGAAAGAAATGTGGAACAATTTCCTCTCCACGTGGCTGTACCAAGAAAATGACGTTCCTGGAGAGAGGAGATCATGATATTTTAATCGGATCCCAATTATTTAGTAGAAGATTTAAGTCTCTACTCAAACCATTGAGTTATGCTTGTGTGAATTGTTGAGGTTGATGAAAATCCTATTTTTGGTTATCTAATCACTGCTACTGTCTTTAGAATTTCTTGCAGAATCTGATGACGATTCCTTTCCAAAAACTTCTAATTGAGAAGTCACAGGAAGACTAGAACCTTGTGATATGGTTCTTTTTGCTGTCAATATATTTGGATATTGATTTCTTTTATATTTGTTGTGTTATAGCCTGTAACATCACATACATAAAAATAGAAATCATAGACATTGTTTCGAGGTTTATACCAGATCACAGGAATTCCAATTCTTTTCCTTTGTTAATAAAACAGATCACAAAATTAGTCGTATTAGTTACTTCTTTATAAGTAGAAGGAAAATAAGGGAATACACTAGCCTAAATTGATAGTAAACGATTTTAAAAGCTGGTAGATATGTGATTGATATTCGTTACTTTGCATGTCCAGGAATTGACATATTCACGTATGAGAAACGTTTAGGTATTTTGAAACCAAAATTAATAACAATGAACACCTCAAAAACTATCAACTCCAAGAAAAAATATAAATAAAAAAAAAACAATGTGTTTTAAGGAGTTAAACATTTTTTGTAGTAGTTTTATTTATATCCGTTACGATTTACCGGTTATAGAAAAGTCAATACAAGAAATATATTTTATTGCCAAATAAATATGTTTAATATAGTATTTTAATCAAAATTGTTAGAGCCATTTTTTAGAAACTCAAAATTTTCGAAATGTTGATTTGGGGAATTTTCCTCAAAATCTTCCTGTCGCATCAGGGAACATACTAAATTTAAATAGCAAGTTTGATATTTTAACGACTTTTCGTTTTTAAGTTATCGTGTTCATAGACACACGGTCACACAGTGGACCTTTTTCTAAAAATGTGTTTCTTTATATAGCACAGGCTCGGAATTTTTCTAAAACAATTTTTATACAGAGCACCCTAAATCGTGTATTTCCTATAAAATATTGGAATCAAATTTTAGTCTAGCTATTATGTACAATTTACATACATGCTACAGAAAGTAAAACTGTAAATCTTTTCGAAAAATGTCCATGTAGAGTGTAGATCGGGAGGGTGTTTTTCTTGAAAATCTTCCGTGTTGCATTCTTGGTATTTAACGGTGTTTTCGTTTTTAAGCCATGCTACACACACACACGCACACACACACACACACACACACACACACACACACACACACAGAGAAATAGATATTTTTTCTAAAAATGCGTTTTTGGGGGGGATTTAGATGGTCTCAAGAAATATTTCCGGTGAAATCTCAGCATCGAATTTTTGGGTGCAATACAATACCTACTTTCTCTATACACTATGTACACAATACGTGTAGCGAAAGTAATAACAGCTTCAGTCGTTGTAAATGGAAATACTAATAATCTTGCCTTTAAAAATAAAAACAGTATGTGTTCCATTCACACGACTTTCTCGATATATTCTGTAACAAAGGTTAATTCTTCCTTCTACTTATGCTAATCAAGGTAAACTATAGCAGAAATTGTCCATTACTTATTTCTATGTAAGCAGAAGGGTAATGTTGATCTGGGTAGTTCAGCAGGTTAGGTACAGGCCTTCTGGTTTCAAGGTCATTGACTCAAACTCGGGCCAAAGCGCTGATTTTATATATTAAGTGTGCTTAAAAGCGACAGTCTCATTTCAATAGATTTACTGTAAAAGAACTCCTGCAGAACGAAATTCCAGCACAGTGGAGGTGCTGATATAATCGCGGCAATTGACAGTGTCGTTAACAGAGAAAAAATCTGATGTATTACACTCATATAACTTTCTCTAATTGCTCTACAAATCTCCTACAAAAAATTATTCTTTTTATACTCAATGCTAATCGAGATAAATATTATCAGAATGTTCTTATTACTTAGTTCCTTATAAGAAGGAGAGAATAAGGGAATGCACTATGCTAAAGTGATTGTCAAATGTTTTAAAAGCTATCGTCATGCGATTGTCATTACAAATCACTTCTTTGCTTGGCCAGGAGTAGAACAAAAGAATAACGGACACTTTCTGTCTGAGAAAAGTTTAAGTACTTCATATTTGAAACCACTAACAAGGAATATCTTGGAAACGGTTACCTCCACAAAAAAAACGTGATGTAAATTTTTTGTGTAGCGAGTTTTTTTTTTTTTTCTATCTCTTAAGGTTTAGCAGTTAAGCAAAATTCCGGAATAAAGAGCTCTTCAGAGGCTATTCCCCAAAAATTCTAGGTATACATCTTATTTCGGACATAAATAGCTTTAATGTACGGGATTTTAATCAAAATCGTTAGAGCCATTTTTAAAAAAAATCAACAGTTTCGAATTTTTTTCCCACGTAAAAAAGTGTTTGTGGTAGGGGGATATTTTTGAAAATCTTCGTGTCGCATCCTTGGAAGATACAAAACCTAAATACCAAGTTTGGTACTTAACGGTTTTTTCGTCTTGGGGCTATGCTCTCCACAGACAGACAGACACACACACACACACACAGACAGACAGATAGACAGACAGACACACATAGCACCTTTTTGTAAAAATGCTTTTTTCGGACTCAGGGGACTCCAAAACATATATTTCCGGTGAAATCTCGGTATCAAATTTTTGGTTGCATTACAATACCTTCTTTATCCCTATGGACACTGTACATATTTGGCAAGAAAAAGTAATAACCTTTTTTTAATTAGTAGGACAATAGTAAAATACACTACACTAAAGCGGGTTTTCAAATATTTTAAAGGCTGGTTACTATTTGATTGAAATTAGGTTCTCTTCGCACGGCCAGTAGTAAAATAAAATCAAACTGAGTGACGAACTGCTGTTTGAGAAGAGAATTAAGTATTTTAAAATAAAAGGCAATAAAAATAAATATCGGAAATGCTCAGCTTCACACAAAAAATGTACACGACATGAAATCTGTGTTTTAACGAGATCTATATCTATTGTGAGGTATGTTTTGTCATCTCCTATGATTTACCAGTTATACAAAATACATCCAAAATGAAGAAGCCTTTAGAGCTATTCTAAGTAAATTCAAAATATACATTTTATTTGTCATAAAAATATATTAAACTTACGCTATTTTAATTAAAAATGGTTTGAGTCATAACTGCGAAGTTTCTCCCTTTAGAAACGACTTAATCTTGAACTATTTTCTTCTTCTTCTTCTTCCCGTCATGTATTGCGTCATAGCTGTCCAGTTCTGAGACTAATACTGTCTCTGCACTGTTTTCTTGGTCAACCCAAGCCACACTTTCCAACATGGTAATAAGACAAAGGTTGTCTTAGCAGTCTATCAAAGAGCATTCTTTCACAAGGTTTGCCAAGTTTCAATTTCCTCCATTATACTTTCAGTTTTAATTTATCTCTCATTTCACTGTTTTAAGTGCATCTAGTTAGGAAACGTTTTGAGCAGATCTAAGAAATCTCATTTGTACAATTTTAATTTGTTTTTTATCTGGGACTCCCAAAATCCATGTTTCATTCACACACAGAAGAAAAGCTTTGATGACGCACCATGTAACGTTATTTTAACATGTACATACTTTTTCCGAAAATGTTGCTTACTGCCCCATTTATTCGATTATACTTCTGTTTGTTTTCCTCTGCCTGAATATTTATTTGATAGATATATAGATTACACCCAAAATGTTTAAAACTTCATACTTGCCACATTCTTTAACCCTTAGTAACCATTTTTGCTCTTCTTTAGGTAGCTATTTTTACCCTTCATATATTATACTTTTGTGTTAGCACAAGACATTTTTACATTGTGTATTTTTAAAATGGCATTAAGGTTTTATTATATTACAAGTCATTCTGTATCCTAATGAATAAGACCTGGTAGTCAGAAAATAAAATTCTGTAAGTTATTTTATTTCTTCTCAGAAGTATTTCTTTTGGGTGCATCAATTTCCATTCATGTAATATTCTGTGATATATAAATTTATCAAAAGAGGAGAGAGTGCACATGGAAACGCACATCTGATACTAAATTTCACTTATGTTTTACTTTATCTACACGTACTATGTACATAGTGTATTTTTATACCGAAATTTTACCGGAAACATATGTTTTGAGACCCCTGAATCTCAAAAAAAGCATTTTTAGAAAAATGTCCTTGTATATCGGTGGACAGCATAGATCAAAATGAGAAGTCCGTTAAATACAAAACTTGGTATTTCTGTTCAGTAACTTCCAAGGATGCGCCATGGAGATTTTCAAGAAAATTCCACTCATCACTAACTATCCTTTATATGGAAAACTGTTGGAAAATTTTGATTTTCTCAAAATGGCTCTAACGGTTTTGATTATATTATTTTATATTAAAGATACTTACATGGCAAATAAAATGTATATCTGGAATTTTCTGGGAATAGTCTCTGAAGTCATCTTTATTCTGGATGAATTTTGTGGAATTTTGCATAGCTAGTAAACCATAAGATATAGACAAAAACTTATTTAATAGAAGATGTAGAGATTGTTAAAACTAATAATTGAAATTGTCAAGTCACTTTACGCTATATTTTACTCCCCTATTGCCTCTCTACTTACACGGCAGCAAGAAATAAGACCTTTTCTGCTATTTTTTCTCGATTACCATTAAGTAAATAAAAGAATACGCTTTTAACAATAATTACTTGCAGAGATGTAGAGAAAGTTATTTGAATGGAACACATGAGCTTTTTTTTTTTTTTTTTTTGAGTTGGCATTCTAACAATAATAAAAGTTTGTTCATGCAGTGTTTTTATTGCATTATTATGTTTTGAGGCACACTATATTCTTCTAATGCTTTCCGCAATTTGGTTCTATTTACCCAGAAAATTAGGTATTTTTAATTGGGTTTTATAAACGTTTTCCAGCGAAAATGCTTAATTCCAAAACAGTTTGTGTCGATTTTTAAGTTTTATCTTATTCAGAAATGTCTGTACTTCTCAAATTTAACTCATGATAAACTTCCATTCCATCAGAAAAAAATGCTTCTTCTTTTCCAATGCTGGGTTTCAACTGTTATGGTATTTAAGCTGAATTTCTATAAATCGTAATGTAACTTTCAATGTTCATTAAGTGAGTTTCTTATTTTCTTTTAATTGTTATCCTCACTTATTCTCAAATTATAATTATACAAATACAATACAAATTTATTTTCAGTGTCGTAGGATTTGAATAACAAAATATTCCACTAGTGACTAATGAATTACCAAATGTTATAAAATAGACACTAAACCTAAACGTAAAAACATTACGACACTTTATAAGTCAGGGTGCGAGTTGTAATTATACAAATGAAAACTCCCACACCCCAAACTACCCTTTATTTTCAAAAACGGCTAAATATTTCGATTAAAATACAGTATATTAAATATATTTATGTGACAAATAAAATGTATATCTGGAATTTTCTGGGAATAGTCTCTGAAGACCTCTTCATTCTGGATGACCGTAAGAGATACTCACTATACAAATATGTAGATTTCGTTAAAGCAAACAATTTATGTCATATACATTTAACCGGGAAAAAACACGAGTCAATTGGGAAATTTAATGCCATGTTGCTATGGTAGCTCAGAGATTATAGCAACTGACTGGAGGCCAGAAGATCCAAGATTCCAATATAGCATCTTTCCAATTCCTATCCTACACACGTCTAATTTTAAATAAATAATTAATTCACACGCATTGCTACTTATGTAAGCATATTGGATTATTTTTTTTTTTAACACAAGCCGTGGGTAGGACAGGAGTTGGGTAGGTAGAGTCAGACCATGGCATCGAATTTTTCAGTCTGACCACCTGTCCAACTTTTGTAAGAACAGTTTGTTTTAGGATAGGTAGGGAAAATGATATCAGTACAACACACTCTCCTTTATACATATAGTTTTTTTAAGCATGGGACCTCATCGCGTAGTTCTGTAAAATCTCGATATCGAAATTTTGAACCGAATTCCTCTATTCAAACATTGGAGAAAGTAATGGAAAAATGTAATAATATTTTAACAGATAAAGGCCGTTACCATTGGCTTCCTTCTCCCTAATAAAAACAGTAATGGTGGCTTGAAAACACAATTGTTATACCTACTCTTCGGTCAGATTCATAAATTTCTTTTCAGAGACGTCTTAGCCCAGTGATGATTTAGAGGTCATTGTTCTACAGTGTTTATCTATAGCAAGTAAAAATAATGAATTAAACTCAAAAATTCCACATTCATCTATAACTCCTAAAT
This sequence comes from Hymenopus coronatus, assembly GCA_030762935.1. Taxonomy (NCBI): domain Eukaryota; kingdom Metazoa; phylum Arthropoda; class Insecta; order Mantodea; family Hymenopodidae; genus Hymenopus; species Hymenopus coronatus. The sequence continues at coordinate 52,629,161 of CM060892.1, read as the reverse complement.
GCGAAAAGAAGCATTAATAGAAAATCATTCTGTGTATGTGTTTGAGAGGAGTATAAATCAAAAATTAAAAGTCGGTTCAACACCAAACTTGATATTTAGGTTCAGCATCTTTGATGTTTAAGAAAATCCCCTCAACAATACATTTTTAAATCCTTAATTTTTAAAAAGATATTTCAATTATATGACAAATTAAATGTGTATTCTTAAGTTTTTTGGGAAAAGCCTGTGAAGACCACCGGATTCTGAATGATTTCTGTATAATTATTAAGCCATAAAAATAAACAAAGGCTTACAATACCGAGATTTTAGAGCTCGTTAAAGCCCATAATATGTGTGAAATAAGAAACATTTTACTTCAATTATTTACGAGATTATTTGTTATTGCTTTGCATTTTAAAATTTACAATTCGCCTCTAAGCCACCTAGTATTTACTTTCCCTATTATGTGTTTATATAGCATATGAAGTATTGTATTCCACACAAAATTGGATGCCGTAATTCTTTTTATTTTCTCTATCAATGTGCAATGCACAGAGTAGGTAAAGTTCGATACCGAAATGTCACCAGAAATATATCCTTTTTTTAGGTACCTTGAATAAAAACTTTTTTTTAGAAAAAGTTGCGAGTGTCTGTACCTTGGACAGCAAAATCAAAAACGAAAAGTCCTTTAAATACCAAACCTGGGGTTTAAGTTCTTATAAATACACATTTTCAAAAAAGCCCCCTACTCTAGACTTCCCTTTGTATAAGAAATGTTTAAAAAACTTTAATTTAACCAAAAATTACTAACGATTTTGATTAAAATACTGTATAACTAAGATATCTTTGCTGACAAAATGAAAAGTACTATGAGAAGCCTCTGAAGTCCTCTTCACTCTGGATGACTTTTGGACATTTTTTCAGGGCAAAAATCTATTGAACATAATACCGGTAAAACGCCAGGAATTTCTATATGCGTTACATGGATTTGAGCTATGTAAATTAAGTATATTATACAAACGTAAGGAATTATTTTGTAACAGTAAACATTATAAAAGCTTTCAAAAGTCCATAATTTTATGTCTGGTATTTATTTAAAAGTTTTCAAGTCCTTGTTTCTGGGCCAACTGTTGTTAAAAAATAGTACGTGGGCCATTTTTCCACCTCCGATAGACTAAATATAAAAGACAATTTCATAGAAAAAATTTATTTTATTATTAAAGTTTTGTACACTTATGGTTACTCCAACATAATCACCGAAAAGGTTGAGATATTTATCGTACATATGCACAAGCTTTGCAATACACGCTTCAAAAAATGTTGCCGCCAATTTCAATGGGACATTTTCGATCATCCACCGTACAGTCCTGACCTGGCACCCAGCGACTTTCACCTTTTCCCTGAACTGAAAACGTATCTAGGAGGGCAGCACTTTCAAACCAACGAAAATCTTCAGAACAACGACAATGCTCATTTGAAATGATTGGTGGCAACTTTTTTAAAGCGGGTATTGCAAAGCTTTAACACCGGTACGATGAATGTCTCAATCTTATTGAAAAGTAATCATAAGTGTACACAACTTTTAGTAATAAAATAAATGTTTCTATGAACTTGTCTTTTATTTATAACCTATCGGAGGTTGGAAAAAAAACGGCCCTCATAACATGTGTTTCTCTTCAGCAATGTTTCATTTATATTTGAATTACTAATTTCTAAACTGTTTCTTTTATACATTTAATTGCTTTGTAACTTATGCTACTGTTGGAGGAGTGTACAAGGTATATGCAATCTACTCTCTATACCACGAAAGTTTGCTTCAGAAATAATTGTGTAAGATATCAAACCGTGGAGCACTACATTTGACCCAAGAGTTGATGTAATTTTTGCAATGACATTCGCTTAATCAAGACGAGCATTTTCATAACAAAGGATCCTGCTTACTTCTGGCTTTTATGGTCTGACTGCGGTTAATAAAACTCAAAAATATTTTTAATTTCTCTTTATAATAAAGCTCAAAGGTATTACAAGTTTCAACACACAAGATAGTATATTCGTTATTTTGTTTTCTTATAAATAGCTTTCAACAGTTTTAAAAGTATCATTTATGGGAAATGATAGGAATGAGGATAAATGTGTATATACATTGTTCATTAACATTCTTCAGAGATCGCTGACATTGATATATGCTATGTATTAAACTAAGCTTACGAAATAGGCTACAATTTCTGTAGCAAAAATACGGATTTGGTTGAGATATAAATAACACTAGCTTATTTGACGAAATTGCTGCTTTTGAAATGTGTTTTTCATTTCAGTTTATGTATTTTAAGAAGTGCACTTTGAAACGCTAAGACATCAATATTTTCTTCCCACTAGTTAACAGTGTGAAGCATATAGCTTCAAGCTAAAACACTTTTATTACTTTTACCAGAATAAGAAGGTAAAGGCATTTTCATAAAATCTATCATTATTAATAGAAATCAGGTATTTTACTTCTCAGTCTTTTAATGTCTATCAACAATAACTCGTAGTTCACATTTCTAAAATAGCAGATATTCATGTAGTTCAACAGTAGCATCTCTATGCTAACTTCCAGGTCCCCGAGGGCAAACACTTTACATTCGGACGATGCCACCAAACGACCACACCCAAGGGAGCTATGCGAAAATTCAGGTAGACACTTGCATAAACAAAAGTCGGCAAACCGGACTGGTCTGTCTCTCTCTAACTTGCAGATTCGCAGAGTTCGCTAAAAGAACCCCACGTAACGGAGATTTGCACTTTTTTATAGTGTAGCTCAAACACAAGTAGTTTGCTTTCTTACTCGTACTGTCATAAAGAGGAAAACCTTTACACTTGCGAATAAGTTTCAGCAAAGCTAAATGCATAATTGTTTAACTAAGATATTATCTGTATCATATAACTAGTTTATATTTTATTTAAATATTCGTCTTTGTTTTGAACTACACAATTTCCTAGTTCATCAGTTATGTAAGCTATTAAAATGTTAAAAGACATTCACCCTGGGGTTATATAACATCAACTAATTCAGAATGTAGGAATATATTCCCATATATTATCTACAAAAAGTCCATCATAAATTTATCAGAATCAAACTAGCTTAGTGATAAAGAACCATGAGCAATTTAAATTATTAAATGATACTTTGGAAAATTAAACGTCAGAGAACATATTTACTATCACAAACATCGAAAATGCACAAACGAAAGCACTTATTTTGAGTATGCACGGATATATAAGGATTAAGGACTAAGAAAAGAATTATCAGCCTATTTATGATTAGTATAATGTGTACTTCAAATGTATGCTTTCCACGCATTTTTATGCTTTAAAATATCTATGTGGCAAAAGATAATCTCGAGGTGCAACGAAAACTTACAATAATCAAAATGGTAAAAACGAGATGAATAGACTGAGAATGAAATGTAATTTGCATTGTTGCTCGTTCTGTTATTCTTATAAGTTGTTCCTTTTTATATTTATTTAGGAAATAAAGACTCCATTATAGCTTCCCCTACATGCGGAATGCCATTAGTACAAAATAAATGTAACAAAAATTTTATGTGTTCCATTCACATGACTTTCTCTACATCTCTGTAACAAATTACTGTTCAAAAGCTTATGCTAATCGAGAAAAACTTAGCAGAAATTGTCTTATTACTTGCTTCCTTGTAATTAGAAGCGAAATAAGGGAGTACCATAGGTTAAAGTGATAGTCAAAAGCTGGTTGCTATGCGACTGAAGTTCTTTTGTTTCTATGGACACGAGCTGACAAATTCCTGTATGAGAAAAGTAATTTTTTCAAAGCTGAAACCAAAAACAAGGAATATAAAAAACGAGCAACTCCACGAATAAAAATATACAACATAAATTGTGTGTTTTAACGTGCTCTAAATTTTTTGTGTGGTTTGTCCATCTCTTACGGTTTAGCAGTTAGCAAAATTCCGTAAAATTCATCCAGGATAAAGTGGTCTTCGGAGGCTATTCCTAAAAAATTCAAGATATACATTTTATTTGTCAGGTAAATGTCTTTAATATACGATATTTTAAACAAAATCGTTAGAGTAATTTTTAAGAAAATAAAAAATTTCGTAAAAAGTTCCATGTAAAGGAATGTTGGGAATGGAGGGATTTTGTTGAAAAGTTTCGTGTCGCATCCTTGGAAGATATGAAACTTAAATACCAAGTTTGGTATTCAACGGTCTTTTCGTTTTTGAGCTATACTGTCCACAGACACACACACGAACACGCACACACGGACCTTTTTCTGAAAATGCTTTCTTTGAATTCAGGGGGACCCAAAACGTGTATTTCCAGTTAAACCTCGGTATCGAATTTTTGGGTGCAATACAATACCTTCTCTATACACTATGTACATAGTACACGAGAGAAAGTAAAAATTGTGTACTTTGAAGAACACATTCGTCTCGCCCAATATCAACCGGTTTCATTGTGCAGTAATTTCATAGAATAGTTTTTAGCCCTTTATTGCCAAAATGCCAGGTATCTAATAAATTCCACCCCAAAGGACAAAATTGGTAGGCTTAAAACATTTAAAGTCGGGCTATGGGAGCTGCCTATCACGTTCTGCATCCTAATTTCCTTCTATGTGTTATCAAGAAGTATTTTGAATTATTTTACCGAATAGTAAAAATTGATTTTTAGAATCTGCGAAATATAATTGTGTCAGTTCAGCACTCTTGCTACTCGATTCACTTATTTCGTTTTGGGTTGGGAATCTATTCAACACACTATTCTTAAAAAAAGTGAATTTTTGTGTTTAATTCACATTAATCGAGATACTATATTTCGTACAAATGCTTATATTACACCTGCTTGTAAGTGCAATGAAAATAAAAGAATACTTCAAATCTTTTAAGAGATGGTCGCTTTGAGAGGGCTTTGAAATCACTTTCGAAAAAATAATAACTGTTTAAAAATTCAAACCAATAATAAGGAATATCTCGGAATATTTAACTCAATAACATTGTATGCTTTAATAATATCTACATATTTTGTGTAGTAGGATTTTTATATTTTTACGGTACAGGCGTTATTTAATAATAATTTAGAATGAAGAGGACGTCAGAGGCTATTTATATTTAAAATAATTTTATTAATATTGAATTTTATTAATTTGACTATTTTGACAGAAGTAGAAAATCCGGACTACACTCTTCAGTCTTCTTCAGTATGTTAAAACATATAATGTTTTGCTGAAAATATTTAGATCCACATTGATAATGAAAACCTTTGCAAAACTATTCCATGTAAAGGGCAGTTTGGAGTGTAGGTTTTTTTTTTAATCTTATTGTCGTAACCCTAAAAGGTACTCAACCAAAATACGTAGTATTTAATCACTTTTCTTAGTGAGTTATGCTGTTAAAAGCAAATACACATAGACCTTTATTCTCATAAGCTTTTGGATTTAGAGACCTCATTTATAGTGGACCTCCAGCGAAATCTCGGTATTGAATTTATGGATGGAATGCAATACCTCCGATACCTACTGTGCACGTGGTAAGGGCCCATAAGATAAAGTAACTCCACTAACAATGAAATAAAATTGTCGTTACTTATTACTATCATTTACGCACATTTCAATACATTTGAAACAATCAACAGTCCGAGGTACCCAGTATGATACTGAATTTCCCAAACAAGCACATGTATATATATACAATTAACAAATCAGATAAATATAACAAATATATGACGCAGTGTCTTCAGAAATAAGATAAACAATATCGGAAACGAAACGGTCAACTCCAAACATTCGAACGCCTCCCCAAAACGACTCCACCCAACAGAGCTATGCGCTTCAGCGGTAAGGAACCGGTCCATCTGGATCATCGTCTTGTGCTTCCTTACCGGACTTGCAATAACCTCAGAGGATTAGGGCCCCTAAGGGATGATAATCTAAAGGTAACAAGTTTTGCTGGTTGGCCTACATATGCCCTCCTTTTCGCAACGACAGTAAATCATTTGTCATTAGACACGGGACAAAGTGCCTGTAAAGGCGTTAGTCTCTTCTTCAACTGCAAAACCAAGATCGTTAAAACGTTTTAACACTTCCATGTTCTCGCGGAGGTATCTATTAATCGATGTCAGCGAGTTGCAGCTTAAAATGTCCTCTTATCGAAGCGAAACAAATAATTATTTAAGAGATAAGATTCATCTTGGGGGCCTCAGACCAAGGGTTCAATCGCAGATGTGGGATTTATGGTGGACAAAGCGGCGTCTGGGGGTTTTCTGCGGGTTATCCGTTTTCCCCGACATTCATTCCACCAATTAATCCATCATAACCTTTTCTATTATCCATTCCGTCTTCATTTCACATCATCTACTTCCTGTTGTGTCAAAGCTATACTGGCTATGGTCGATCCCTCATTCCGGATTCTTCATTCTGTGGTAAAATATCATTGCCTATTTGACAGGCTTTTGATTCTAGGCATCCACGTCTATTCCAAAGGGTGTAGGTCATTCAATGGTGAGGCAAGGCAAATTAGTTAAATTGGATGACATCGAGAATATAATTAATAAATAAATAAAATCTTAATATGCTACCCCGGCAACTAGACAACTAAACCGGGGACATATTCAAACTTTAAATATATTTCCAAAAACAAACATAACACATTTTTTATATTATTTAGATAAAATTTTCGCGATAACTGCAAATCCAGAAACTAAAATTTAAACTTAAAATCGGCAAATAGATACTCGATAGTATAAAAAAGTTAATGTGTAAATTAGTTAAAATAAAGGCAAACTATTCTAAAACAAAAATATAACTGGATAACCAGCAACTTTGCAACTTGTATCCAGCTGCTTCCTATTCTGCACTATAAGCTACACACTGGTATTCATGAAAGGTGCTGGTATCCGGCACCAAGTTGTATATTAACTACAATAAATCTGTTCTACACATTAATAATGCAATTTATTTATATTGTTTAACACTATTACTTTTCACATTATTTTATTTATATAATTTTATATTTATTATTTTATACTAACAAATTAATTTTATTTAATTATTCTTTTATTTCTTTAATAACTTCAAACTTTCTTTTTTATTATTAAATATTTAAATAGCCTTATATAAAAATTAAAGCTGCATAGATTTACATACTAGTTAGAGCTTAGGTTACTCCGCTGTCAGTGTTCAGGTTTTTCACCCAGATTTCCGACTGGGACAGAAAATTTTGTTTTAATTAGAATAATTCCCTACTAAGAGTCTGGAAGTATGTATTTAAGAATGAATGTGTGCGTGTGTTCATTAGAATAATACTGAAATAACCAACGTTAATAAACCAGACATTTCAACGAGAAAAACCCATCACTTATTTCTAAATCAAAGCCCCAGATATGGCCATATTAGTTAAAGTGGGCTTCATTAATGAAAGAATGATGAACTACCTTAATGCTAAGTTTACTATCATGAGGCAGCTGCAGATAATTGTATAATGAAATTCTTTACCTAACAGTAACATAAAGACTTGCAGCAGTTCTACTGAAGCTTCCTACTGATATTTCCTATTTCCTCTCACCAAGAGAAGAAAAAATGTGGGGATAGTGTACGGCCTTCACGATCCTCAGATTTCTCTGGCGTATATGAAGAGCAAGGTTAATGAAATGGTCCAAAAACATTTGCAACAGAGTCATTAATATCATTCCAGTTGAAGCATTATAAAATACACTTGTTATGCATAGCAGACTGGATACTGCTGTTGGAAAAGTGGAGGCCTCTTGCTGAAGATCATTAAAAAAAAAAAAACAAGCAAATAAAAATTAAAAGCTTTCCTGTGCTGAAGATTGCATTAAACTCACGATTTAATTTACGCAAACAACACACTGTTTACTACACAATTGTTAACATTCTGTTTAATTGAACCACCCTGTAGATATTTTAAAGTGTTTATATTTTAATTTATTACTATCTGACATTATTATAAGGTCATGATGTGACAGCCCAAGAAGTACAAACTTACATCTCTAACAGAAAACAAATTCTTTTTCGGGAACGTAATCAGACTTAAGTGTTCCGGAAGCAACACTTGCGCTTCACAGCAACAATGCTACATCTACCACCAGGAGGGTCATCATTAGTTAATAAATGTTTCTACCTCTTCGATGTCTTATAATGTGAAAGTGATGCATATAGGCTTAAGATTGTTGTGAATCAGCCATTCTATGAAGAAAACACAATAATTACATTCTTCTCTGTTTCATATATAAAAATGTTTTTTTTGTTTTTTTGTTAACATGTTTGCATTAGCGTTTAATTTGCTGCAGTTCATAATTTATTAATTTGTTATTATTGCTATTACATAATTACAATCATTAATCTCACCACTTTTCTGATGCGTTTCTGTTCATAATCAAATTCTGGTTGAAGGATGGGACTTTTATGGATCTTCCTTGTTCTGCGTCGAAAGATGTTCAACTACAACTCATCAGAACATTTAACATTCATTTTTTCATCTTCTCTGTAGACCTAGAAAGATGAAGTAGGTGGGTGTGCAGAAACTCCACTGGCTGCGCAGGATTCAGTGGCCCTTATTTGAACTTTCGTGAATAGTCGAGCTCCTTAAAGCGTATCATCCTTTTCCCGTTTCTTAACCGATTAGGCAAAGTGTTTTCAGTTTTACAAATGATCTTAGAATTAACTCTCTTGTAGGACTTCATTCAACCGAAAGTATATTTTAAATCTAGTTCCTATGTTTACTTTCTCTACAATACTATGCACTTAGAGATTGCATTGCACCGAACATTTGATACCAAGATTTCACCACAAATACATGTTCTGGGACCCCCTGAATAAAAAAAAAGCATTTTTTAGAAAAATATTAGTGTGTGTGTGTGTGTGTGTGTGTCTGTGGATAGCATAGCTCAAAAACGAAAAGTCATTAAACACTAAACTTGATATTGAAGTTCAATATCATCCAAGGATGTGACGAAGGTTGTAAAGAAAATCCTCCCCACCCCAACTACATTTAAGAAATTTCGAAAATTTTGGTTCTCCCAAAAATTATTAACGATTTAAACATAAGCCAATGTAATCAAAATCGTTAGAGCCATTTTTAAAAAAATCAAAAAAATCAAAAAATGTTCCATGAAAAAGGTAGTTGGTTTGGGGGAAGGGTTCTTAAAAATCCATGAAAGATGCTGAGCTTAAATACTAAGTTAGGTATCTAACAGGCTTTTCGTTTTATAGCTATGCTGCCACCCCTCCCACACACATACATGGCCGTGGCCGAGTGGCAAGACCTTGCCGTCCACCAAGGGTCCATCTGATCCCAGGCGATCATGTGTAGGATTTGTGGTGGATAAAGCAACACAGGAGCAGCTTTTCTCTGGATTCTCCAGTTTTATAATTGTCATCGCCTGCGGTGTCACATAGTAGCGGTCGTTAAAGAAAACAAAACGCGGATGTTTTTCTAAACATGATTTTTCTGTGGATTTAGGGGATCCCAAAACACAAATTTCCGGTGAAATATCGGTATCGAATTTTTGGGTGCAACACAATAGCTTCTCTCTAAAGGAAGTAAAAATGTTTAGTTGAGATTATTTCCAGTCAAAAACGTGTGTAGTTTAACGTGAATAGAATACAGTTGTTGTATGAATTAATATATGCAGGAGATTACTCAATAAGTGGAGTGTGATTGTGGCAGTCAGATTTTTAAAACATGTAATGTATGAAAATGTCTGTAAGAGCATCCTTTCGGGCTAAACGGAAAGCTATTTTACACATGAGAGACAATAATGTTTCGGTATGTACCAGGAATGCATAAACACCACAAAGCATACGTCATACTGCTGCTTCTATGCCCTTCTTCACCTCATACGTCATTATTGTACCTTAATGCCGCGAGGTAAAAAAAGCATAAGGCTGAAATCCTGGGATTTTTTCCTCCCCGATGGCCTTCATAAATAATATACGAGCAGTAGTGAGCGCTATATTACAGAGTTTTTCTCTCTTTTTCAGATAAAAAGAATGTCGATATGTATTAAGGTTCCAGAAGCAAACTGTGCGCCAATAGGGCGTCGTAGAAAGTTCGCTCATTGGCTCTTCGTTCTGTCTCTGCCGCAGTCGGATTGGCTACAGAGCTTGGAATATTTTCCCCTCTTTTCGGAAATCATCGCCCTCCTAAGGGATCACACGGGCTCTCGGGAAAGCGCGGCGAGTACAATGGACTTCATATATCCATTGTTTGTTTAAACATGTAATGCATCTTAATTATGCTCACGCTTCATGCAAGGAAAAGCTATTACTGATCATACGTGCTATGAAAAGGAATACATATGAAATATACACACACGTACGAGCATGTGAGCTGATTGCTCCAAACAGTCGTCACGACAAACTATCCGTCTTTGGCACCAAAACTTCACGTAACAGAATTATTACAAACTACCAACATTTCCCGACAAAATATATCTACAGTTATTTTAGGAAAATAAAAAATATATTTTAAACCGTATCTTCTGTCAGAAGGGATATAAAAGTATTTCTTAATAATTTGCAAAACACATTAAGATATATTTATCACTGAAATATCAATAATTCGAAAACAAAGCTGTCAATATTTCACCATAAAATATGTACAACAATTATTTTAGAAAATCTAAAAATATTTAACCGTGTCTTCTGTTATAAGAGATTTAAAAAGTATTTATTAATAATTTGGAAAACACACTATGAAATAAATATCACCTAAATAACAATAAATTGAAAACAAAACTTTCAAAATTTTGCTGAAAAAAATGTACGTAATAATTTATAAAATAAAATAGTATTTTAAACCACATCTTAATTTACAAGAGATTAAGATTTATTAATTAAAAATTGGGAAACACTAAGAAATTATTTCATTTAAATATAAATAAATCTAAAAAAAGACGATCAGGATGTTGCTACAAAATATGTATATGAATTAATTATCACTGAAATATCAATAAGTTCAAAACAAAACTATCAACATTTTGCTAAAAAATATGTGTATAAATACTTTTATAAAATATAAATAATATTTTAAACCATATCTTGATTTACAAGGTATTTAGGATTATTTATTAAAAGTTGGAAAAGACCTAAAGAAATAATTTCACTTAAATATTAATACATCGAAAACATTTTAAATCTCTTTTGTGTTACAAGATATTAAAAGGAATAGTAAATTAAAAATCGTATATAGAAATAATCATCGTTTGAAAACCTAACAATCGAAAACAAAACTATAAACAATTCGCAACAAAATATGTATACAAATTATTTTAAGAAAATAAAAATATAAATTAAATCATATATTACAAGAGATTTAGAAGTATTTATTAATAATTTAGAAAACACTAAGAAATAATTGCCACTTAAATAATAATAAATTGAAAACTAAAATATAAAAATTCGCTAGAAAATACAGAAACATATTATTTTAGGAAATATAAAATATATTTTACTCCAGATTTTGTCTTACAAGAGATTTAGAATATTATTCATAAATTTGAAAATATAAATAAATAACTGCCACTTAATAAATCGAAAACATATTAGATGAAGCTCAAAAAGCAGCTAGTGTTGCAGAATAAGGTGTTAGTATGCAAGTTGAATAATGCATTACAATACACTTTATTTATTATGGATTCTTACTGAAATATAATTTGTAGGTGGACTTAATTATAATTGTATACACATTGTTAAAATGATTTATAAGTCTACAGTACGCACACATCAACCAGCAAAATAAAATATGAAGAAGTAAAAAAGGAATTATTAACAAAATATGTGAAGCAAAACTTCTCAGCAATAAGAAAAATTAATTATTTACAGGAATAATATTAGCAAAAATATTAGGAGGAATTTATTAATAACGTATATATGTATGTAACACAATATTATGTATATGTGAAACTTATTGAATGCTAAACTCAAACATAAAAATATAAATATTTTAACTATGCTGGAACAGGAAAGTGCTGAAAACTAGTTGGACTGATAAAATTACTAATGAAGTTTATGACAGTAAAATCAAAAAGATATATTTGGAAATGTGTAAGATAATTATAATTGAAAGTAAAATTGAAGGCAAAAATAGCCAAAGAGAAAAAATACTTAGACAACAATATCTACTACTATACATGGAACAAATCAAGATCGATATGAGCTGCAATACGTACGAAGAATTAAAAAGGAAGACAGAAAGTAGAACCAGAATGGAGAATCGCTGCAAGCCATTCCAAGAAAATCCTTACCTTTTCATACATTCTCTACCTTTATTTTTTCATTCTTGTATAGCTTCTATAAAAGGTTTAGCAATATGTTTGGGAATATATTTCATTACAAATGTCGTTTTAACCACAAGAGAAGATGAATGAAACCGACTCCATGTCAGATGTTTGAAAGCGAATGGCTATATGTGATCTTGAAAATCCATACCCTTGACTTGACATTGCGAGAGCATTTTAAAAATCATAATGTATTGAAAATATCAAATCAATAACAACGCATATCTGGTAAGTGGCAGTTATCATGATTAAAGTTATTTGAATAGATTATGCGTTTTAAAGATGTCAATATTTATTGAATCTCTCAACATTTTCCAGATGGACACAATTATATAAAAGTCTTTCCAAATGAAGGACTTTATTTGTTATGTAAATAATTTAATATTTAATATTTTAATAAACATCTTTAAAAGAATGTTTCAGAAACTAAAAGTTTTCGAAAAATGTTCCACGAAAAGGATAATATAGAATACTAGATTTTCTTGAAAACATCAAGTTTGATATGTATCGAACATTTCTTTTTGTGTTATGCTGTGTGAGTGTGTGTGTGTGTGTGTGTGTGTGTGTCTCTCTCACTCTCTCTCACCGGTAAGTGGACCATTTCTAAAAACCCTTTCATTATTCGACCCTGAAATCATGCATTTTCGGTAAATTCCCAGTATCATAGTGTTGGGTGGTATGCTGTACTACTTACAAGCTTGGTTTTCCGCCTGCAGTGCCATAGGTAGTTAAAGCGGGCGTTAAAGACTACCAAAAAGCTTCGTTTTACGAAAACTTATTTTTCAAATTGCTTCATGTCAGTTGAGATAAATATATGCAAAAAGAATTCATTAAATATGTAGCTATAAGCGAGAATATAGGAAGCCAAATTGTCAGATATTTAAAAACAAGTAAATTATATTCTGACAATGAAATTCCATAATATTTTCCCAACCTCAGATTGAATGACAGCAGTTTAAAAGATGAAAAGTACTGAAAAAATCAAACAAACAAACAACAGCAAATATCTCTAAAATACCTTCTGCTTCTTCTTTAGCCTTCAATCCTTGATTGGTTTGTAGCGATTCTTCCCCTTACTTTTTTATTTTTTTATCTTTTTTTTATTTTATCTACTTAAAACTTATTAGATATGTAGAGACTGTATTTTACGAAATATAATGCACATTTTATGCTTCCCTTATCCAAAGGAAAGAAAAAATAATTTTTAGAAAAAGGTCCGTGTATGTCCTGAGTGTGAATGAACACGGTAAATCAAAATGAAAAATCAGTTAGATAAAAAACTTGATATTCAAATTAAGTATCTTCTAAGGATGCACACGAAGAATTTCAAGAAAGTGTTTTCTTCTCACCCCATATTACCCTTTACATGGCAAAACTTCGAAAATTTTGATTTTCTCAAAAATGGCTCTAAAAATTTGTATTAAAATATTAAACATACTTACAAGAAAAATAAAATACTCGATTTTCTGGGAACAGCCTCTTAAGTGCTCTTCCCTTTGAATGACTTTTGCATAACTGGAAATCCATAACAAATAGACAAAAAAACTGGTACAAAAATGTGGGGCTCTTCAGTTTTGAAGAACCAATAATAAGAAATATCTCAGAAATTGTCAGCTCTACATAAAAACGTTTATGACATAAATTATGTGTTTTAACGGACCTACATGTTTTGTATGAGTAGTTGTACATCTCTTACGGTTTATGCAAAATTCTGCAAAACTTGTCCAGAATAAAGAGATCTAAAGAGGCTATTCCCAAATAATTCAAAATATTATTTTATTTGTGATGTAAATATCTTTAATCTATGGTATTTGAATCAAAATCTTTAAACCATTTTTGAGAAGAAAAACAAAATTCAGAATATTTTCCACGTGTTTGTTGTGGGAGGATTTTCTTAAAAATCGTGTCGCAGCCTTGAAAGATACTAAACATAAATACTCAGTTAGGTTTTTAACGGTATTTTCGTTTTTGAGCTATGCTGTCCACATACACACTCACATCTTTTTCTAAAAAAAAAGTTTTTTTTCGTTGTCAGGGTAGCATACATATATTTCCGATGAAATCTTGACATCAAATTATTTTTGAGTGGAATACATTACCTGCTCTATCCAATATGCATATTATATACATATACGTACTGTAGCAAGTAATAAATCCCACTCTCTTGTTGAATTTGGCAACCATCTTATGTATACGTACTTATGTGTTAAATACTGCATAATAAATTCCAATTTAGTGAGCTAAGAACTGATTGCAAAGAGCTAATATGATATCCACATGTTTCAGTACGAAGTAGATTTATCGCCACTCAATCAATAACAGTGCTATTTGGGAACTACTGATAAATAGCGACTATAAAGTGCAAAATAACTGAAAACGACAGCCAAAAAACAACTGAGCAGAGCGCATTCACTCGTCAGCTAAATTGAAAACTGTGCAGCAAATAAATGAACGGTTCGGATATTGTTAGAAGCTGTTTTAAGTTTACATAAATATTAAAAAACTACTAAAAAGTTACCTAAAGTTGAAGTTAACATTTATATGTTTTATTTTAATTTTTTTTTATTTTTGAAGAATATATTTAAATTTATCCAAAACATTTCATTATACGTACCAAAGGATAAAGTAAGTTTTAAAATTGTGCATCTGGATAACATAAATCACATATTAATTATACTTTAAGCTCTTTAGCTTAATTAAAGTGGTTACTCAGTATTAAAAACATAATAAAAAGTGGCTGAAGATACAGGTTAATATAATTAAGCTGTAATAGCTACTGAAAAAATATTTAATTCTAACTACAATCAAAATTTAAGAAGTGTGTTTCCATAACTCCTGATATCACTGAAATCAAATATGAATATTAAAATGTGATTATCTATGAACAATGGAAGTTTTTTCAGATGGAAAATCTTTTACTCACGTTACATTTCACTTGAAGTCTCATTATAATAGAATGAAGCTGAAGTATTTCTGAAAAAATTAAAATTGCTGTTAAAAACTATAAATTGTAAAATAATTATCTTGCAAAAATGAATAACAATCATTGGAAAAATTCTTTATTGAATAGATTTAGTTTATCTCCTGTCTCATAGTATAGCATTCAAGGTGACTGCATTTGCTCTAGTACTGAATGAGTGTTTCCAGTGCTTATGTAAAATTTATTGTAAACTAAGGTTTGTAACTTTCTTATATTTATTGATAGCTGCTTTAAAAGAAATACAAATCTGTGCCATAGCTAATAAATAATAACAAAGAAAGCTTTAAAATTCACTGAAATATCATTTAAATAATTCTGTATTAGAACAAAGTAAACAGAATTTTTATCTACTTTTTCCATATCAAAATTCTGATGGCTAGCATAACATTCGTTTTTAACATTTATATACATCAGGTACTTCTAGAGTAAAATTGAGTATTTCACATTAAAAACAATTGATGATTTCATGATTGTCTGCAATTAACTATTATATATAGTTACACAATATCAAACTGGTAGCTATAGTAGTCTGTAACGAAACTGTTTATTAATATAATTTTTATTAGTTAATAATAAACTTAATGTAATTAGAATCGTAATTGGACTGGTTTACATAAACTTCTTTATGGTCCATTGAGTTATTCCTTCTAACCTTATTTGTAACTCTGTCACCGGTAATACCTAATTGCAGAGGAATAAATAACATACATATATTTTACATATATTACAGCCATTCTTTTCAAGAAAGTTGATTACATGGTTCAATTCTCAGTTGTATGTGAAAGATAAAAATGGTAAAATATTCGTTAAACGCACCATAAAATAAACGTATTTTCTATAAAAGTCCTCAAAACGTGCAAAAAATTTGTAGATACAATTCTTTTTTTTTTTTTTTTTTTTTGTGTTTAACCTCCTGTTCTACTACTATGGCACCGCAGACGATGACACGGATGATGCATGGAATGAAGATAAAGCTCCGGTGGAATGCTAAGCAGGGGGAAACCAGAGAATCCGGAGAAAACCCACCACTGCGCCTCTTTGTCCACCACAAATCCCACATGCGGTCTAATCACTCGGCCACGGCGCGGACTATTTGGTTTCTCTCAGATGACAAACTCTTCTTGGAGCACACTGCTTTTTATACTAGCGTCACGATGACAGCGTTTGCTTCTTAAAATGAAGATTTATCTAAACCTCAGACAAAATGTCGGAAGTTTCATACTTTTGTTGTTTCCCAGAAGAGTAATAGACCACCCGAAGAGAAATATAGTTCACTACTGTTACCTTCTGCATTTATAATTAAAATGTGTCGTTAAAATTAGAAAAGTTCACTTACTTAAAAAGTAAAATCCTATTTCTCAGTAAAAGTATAATTAATTGACCGTTACAAATACTTTTTTTTGTTTAAAAGCATTTCCAATTATACGAACTGAACTTTTATGTGAGAAAGTTTCTGAAAAATTGCGAAGTATCTACTCAAATGAACAGCCTCACGAAAAGAAAATGTGGATTTTTTCATGTATAAAGATTACATTTCAACCTATTAAATACCTGAGCAATGTTAGACACCTTCCAAACAAAAATCCTTAATGTGCATTGTGTTCAGCGCAATGAAACTTGTTTCTACAGCTGCGAAATGTTTTTGTTTTACTTTCTCTACCAAATACTATGCATGAGTACCTAAGTACCTAGTAGACTGAGAAGGTAATGTATTTATTCCAGAAATTCGGTACTAAAGTTTCATCTGTATTTTTAGGACAGGATAAAATTTATTACATCTATGACACCATAAATCATAATTTTTATTAAACTACTTGAGTAGATTTAAAACAAATTAACACAAAATTTCTTTTTAAAATTAATAAATTTAAAGGCAATCAATGTAATATAAGTGTGTGTCTGTGGACAACGTAACTCAAAAAACGAAAACTGTGTAAAATATCAAACAAGTATTTAAGTGTAGTTATATCCCAAGGATAATATACGAAGATTTTCAGAAAAATTCCCCACCCCTAGCTACTCTCACATGGAAAAAAACATTCGAAAATTTTAATTTTCTCAAAGATAGCACTGCAATTTTCATTAAAGGACCTCATATTCAAGATACTTACATGACAAATGAAATGTATATCCTGAACTTTCTGGTATTAGTCTCTGAAGATCTCTTTAGTCTGTTAAAAGAAATATTCCAACCCTTAGCTTCTGAGATATTCCTTGTTATTGGTCTCAATTTTAAACTACCTGGACTTTGTTCAAACAGTTAATCTGTTTCGTTTCACATCTCTCTGTTTTACTCTGGATCATTTTACTTATAAAAAAGCTAGTAATATGACACTTTCTGGTAATGTTTATCTAGAGTAAAATGATGTAGATAAAGGAATGTTCTTTTATAAGAAAAGATTATTTGCAGAAGAGGTAGAAAAAGTCATATGAATGAAGTACATCTGAGGTTTTGCTTTCACTCTGCAATCAAAATTATAAATCATTCAAATTACTCCACAGTAAATAGGTAGTCTACAAATAGGCTACCATTAGTGACGCTGCAAAAAAATAAATACGTACACATCAGTATCAAGTTGAAAGCATCGTAAGCCTACACATCGCATAGATATGTAAGAGCAATGTAAACTCAGGCATACGAAATAATTTCAATAATATTAACTGCTGCTTATATGCTGGTGCTGTTCTTCAGTGTA
The DNA here is from genome assembly GCA_030762935.1 of Hymenopus coronatus. Taxonomy (NCBI): domain Eukaryota; kingdom Metazoa; phylum Arthropoda; class Insecta; order Mantodea; family Hymenopodidae; genus Hymenopus; species Hymenopus coronatus. The sequence continues at coordinate 52,611,197 of CM060892.1, read as the reverse complement.
GAGAACAAAGGAAGATAAAGTTACTCAACCTTGGAGTAATATGCTCATAAAGAAAACATTTGATTACTAGCCATTATGGGTGCCTCATTTTGATTTTATAGTCCTCTTCTGGACATTCTGGTCTGAACTCCTGTAAACTGTATACCTCTGATGAACAATCAATCAGAAAATAGGTTTTCACTATTGTTGGTCTTTTCAGATGAAACCAGATTTTTAATTTATTTCTCATAACAGTATATTTTTATTTCTCATAACAGTGTATTTTACTTTCTCTACACGTACAATATACATAGTGTATAGAGAAGGTATTGCACTCCATCCAAAAATTCGATATCGAGATTTCACCGGAATTATATGTTGTATGGTCCCCTGTAACCAAATAAAGCATTTTCAGAAAAAGGACCGTGTGTATGTGTGTGTGTATGAGCACGATAACTCAAAAACGAAAAGTCGGTAAAATACCAAACTTGGTATTTAGGTTTAGTATCTTCCAGAGATGCGACACGCAGATTTTGAGAAAAATCCTCCCATCCCAAACTAACCTTTATACATGGAACTTTTTTTCAACATTCTTTATTTTCTTAAAAATGGCTCTAACGATTATGATTAAAATATTGTATATTAAAGATAAAGCTGACAAATAAAATGTATATCTAGCATTTTCTGGGAATATCCTCTGAAGACTATATTGGATGAATTTTACGGAATTTTACATAACTGCTAAACCGTAAGAGATGTACAAAAACTTGTCACACAGAAAATGTAGAGCAGGTTAAAACACACAATTTATGTAATACACATTTTTTGGTGGGTTTGATCGTTTTTGAGATATTCCTTGTTTTTGGTTTCAGCTTTAAAAATCTTATGCGTTTGTCATATAGGAATTTGTCAACGTCTGTCCATACCTACAAAGGAACTTCAGTCACATAGCAACCAGCTTCTGATTATCACTTTAACCTATGGTACTCCCTTAAGGACTATGGCAAATGACTATTTCTGCTGATTTTGTCTCGATTAGCATGAAGTAAATAGAAGCAAAATCTTTTTAACAATAATTGTTGCAGAGATGTAGAGAAAGTCATGTGAATGGAACACATCAGATTTTTATCCTTTTTTCCTAAGAACCTTTTTATGACTTCCATTGTTCTGTAGTACATCTCCTTGCAAGTGGATCTTTTCATTCAATACCTACCCAAATTCATCGCTTCTTTCAGTATAATTTCATTCCCTCATTCTTTCTAAATCAACTTTGTCAGTTATTCTATCTGGCTGTCCACCTTCATGTGTACATTTTTCGTGTTTCCTATACTTATCAGTGGAAGTATTAAAACGATAATCACCTAAAAACGAAGTTTTTGTTTTCTAAAATGCCACACTTTACAGAAATTATCTCCTTAATCGTGTCCTCAATCCTTTCTATGGTGATCTATAGAACACACCCCTCCTTCCTTACAGGCTTTTCTTTCCTCTAACAACACTCCTGATGTTCTATGGGAACATCCAAATATGGCAATATTTGGACTGTCTTATCTCGAATTCCCAAGTCTTTTTCCATTGCGTTTCTTCCAAAACACTGTTTGTCATTTTTCCACTTACCTTCATTCTACGAATACTTTTGGCTACGTTAGTCTGTAACTTAGAATCGTATACTAATCTTTTTTATAAAAGAAGAAAATATATTTGTGCTTGAAAACATTTAAGATTCGTATTTCTTGAAATTTGAAAAGACAAACTGTTTGTAAACATGTATCCTTTTCTTGTTTATGGAAAGTATCAGCATTATAAATTTGATTGAATCGAAGTTGAAAAATATTGACTATTTAGGAACTATTACATAGTAATACAATTCTAAAACCATGAAATTTTACAATATGCTGAAAAAGATAAATGCCTCCCATAAATTATTTCACCATAGAAATGCAGCTATATTTTTCTGTTCAAACAAAAGTTCAACTGTCATCCTTTTACCACTAGTTTTACATTACGTCATTAGTTTAACTTTAACTATCCCGTTCAGCTTTATTTAAATATAGAAAATAAAATAACTTTTAAATGGTTTATCTACAATTTATTACTAAAAATATATAACCAGTGTATCGCACAGGGAAAGGTATGAATTTAGTTTTGTGGAATATAAAGGATTAAAACACCATTTAAGAGCTGAATTATAAATAAATAATATATTAATAAAATACAAATTAAAATTAATAATTTTTACGGTAACTTTTCCATTTTACTTTATACTTTTCTTAATTTTTGTGATCTTGTTTCTAGCTTTTGTAATTGTTATGGTGTGTTCCTTATTCTGAACCCTTTCAGTCAATCTAGAAAGACAGTCAGATATTAGTATATGTAAACGGATTATTGAGTATAGCCAACATAACAGAAGATATGCTAGATGATTTTATATGAGCTGTAATAAAGAAAATAATACCTGAAAAGAAGGGGAAGATTTCCAAAGATATTGGCGGCTTTAGCAACTGAAAATTGGTATTGTCATAAGAAAATTTTGTATCATGAGAAAATCGATGAAAATTTAATATATTTACACACTATTCATTCCACTTTTTGAAACTACCTGGAGAAATGTGTTGACATAGAAAGAAAATATGTAGAGTCTTTGAAAGTAGTTAGAAAGAAGTTTGAGAATATAGAAATACAAATTGTTCAACGTGACGGCTGAAAAAATTTCTAGTAGTTTATAGTTATACCAATAGAAACTACGTGGAAAAAAGGGCATAATAACAAAGTAAATAACGAACAAAGGAAGGGGATATCAGGTATATGGGCTACGAAATTGCTTTTAAGAATGTCTTTATTGTGGTGAATATTTGAGTGTACAGAAAGAAACCCTAGAGAAACCATAAACATATCTTGACTACAATTTCCCATAACATATTGTAGAAATTTTTCAGAGATTTTGAGTCACAAATAAGCAATAAAGCAGTGTTAGCTTTGTTTTAAAAGGAAACAACAGTTTAACGAGGAAGTAATTTATATATTTAAATATGACTGACTGAGAATGTAGGCTAAATGTTCTCATACTCAATAAAGTTTAGCAAAACTATATAAATAAAAGGCTGTCATATAACTCAGTGAAAAATTAAACAAAATACGAGGGTCATTCAGAAATAGACAGACGATTTGACATAACTAAATCTACACAAAGCCTTAGTTACAGTATCTTACTCTATTTCTCAACGTAATCTCCATTCTGTCAAGACATTTATTGTCACGTGGTATACCAGTTTTTTACTGCCAATGTTATACTTTTATACCGCCAAAGGACATATTCGCATTTTTTGAGTGCACAAAATGTTCGGCCAATCGAATTTTATAGGCAAATAACGCAAGTGTGTGGTGATAATGCAATGAACGAATCTTCAATGAGGAAACGGCGCATAATTTACGAGTGGTCAAGGAAGAACCAGTGTATACGATAAAGACCGGAGTGTAAGTTCATCAATCGTATGCAGGAGTTGAAAGCAAATGTTGATAAAATAACCAATAAAAACCGGTGTTTCACTTTATTGATGGAAAAGAATTCCCAATCGATGAAGAACTCAAAGTGACAGTGACATCTTGGCTCATATCTTTAGCTGTGGAAGAGTGTAGCATCTGCATTCAAAACTGATACCATGTGACTATAAATACCTTCATAGAGATGACGATTACGTTATGAAATAGAGTAAGGTACTATAACTTTGTAAATAAAGTTTTGAGTTGATAACTTTTGTTATTATTTAGTTATGCCAAATCGTCTGGATCACCCTAGTACAAATTCCATTTATTTTATCAAAAACAAGTAACTAAATGTCGGCCTATACACCTGTTTAAAAGCAAACAAAATATCAAAATTGCTTTCCTTTCTTCACAATTGTTAGAAAATACTGAATAGAACGATATATTTATGATTATAATATCACAACATGAGACTAAATCCATGTTTCCATATCCAAGCTGAATTCTATGAATTGTATTCAAGGAGATTCAGTCAAAAACTAGTCAAGAGGTCACACATTTGAATACTTCTGCTAAGAATCATTCAATTCAAACCATATTATATATATATAAATTTATTTTAATATTATCCTGCTCGAGTGTGCTAAACGGGAATCAAATTGTTGCAGGGAAAACTTTGTGATATTACTTTAATATTTATATTGATGCAGATATAGATAAATGGCAAAGACAGCTAGATAATTTTTTTATTTGCTGACGACCAGATTATCGTTTGGTCGTCTCCTTAGCGCGGGAGACCTGGGTTCGATCCCCAGTACCGGCGTGGATTTTTCCCCCGCTGGGAGACTTGGACCGGGCTGCACTCAGCCTCGTGAGGTCCCTGGGGGGCCAATTGAGGAGCTACTTGATGGAGAAGTAGCGGCTTCAGGTCGTGAGGACCGCATTAACCGGCCGGGAGGGGCTCGAGGCGCTGACCACGTCTCACCCTCCAATACTGCACCCTATCCATGACGTCTCTAGTGGACCGAGATGGGGATGCAGCGGCCGGGCGGTAGGCCAAGGCTCCCCGTGAGCTGTCGTGCCATGGAGTTATAGATTATCGTTTCAGATTCTGAAGGTGGTTTGCAAAAAGCTATACATAAATTACAGCAAGTAACAGTAAACTATAATTAAAAAAATATCCACAGCTAAATCTAAATTGACGGCTTCTTAGGAAAGTACCTAATAGAACAAAAATAGTTGTCAGGTGAAATAATGCTCCAACTATCTCGGGATATATAGAGTTTAAAGATACTGGACACTCGTCTTCCCAAGATTTTGGGAAAAAACCCTAAAAAAAACCTTAACCCGGTAATCCACCCAAAGCGAGATTCGAACTCGGTGAACTATTGAATGCGAGGCAGACACACCTCTAAGGCGGACCAAAAATATAATTAGATGGAAGTATAACTGAGCAAATTAATAAATATAATTATTTAAGCTGTTTAATTTTACTTGACATAGAACATGATTTAGAGTATAAATTAGCTATATTTTAATATATATATGGCGTACTGAAGAAAAACAAGAATAGAAACAGTCGTAAGATTTTATAACGCTCTAACATTCGCCAGAAAATTGGACCTTAAAAAGAACAAAGAAAAGAAACCTCTAATCTACAGAGTTGAGATTTTAAGACTAATACTAGGGTACACTTTCAGATATCATATACACAACACAGATACAATACAGCAATTAGAAGCAATAGCTTACAGGAAAAAAAAACTAATGTATTCCATTCACATGATTTTTTCTAGCTATTCCACATATTAACTATCCTTGCATCATACTAATCGAAATAAAAATTAACAGAATTACCCTTATTACTTGTTTCTTTGTAAGTAGAAGGGAAATAATGGAATATAGTAGGCTAATACGATGATCAAATATTTTAAAATCAGTTTGCTTTGAGGTTCGGTTCGCTTTGTATGGCCAGAAGTAAAATAAGAGAGACAAACGAAAGGTGTTTTCCTGTTTCAGAAAAGTTGCGTCGTAAAATTGAAACATATCAAGGAATATCACGAAAACGGTTCACTCTACTAGGAAAACGTTTATGATATAATGTATGTGTTTTTACGAGCTCTACATTTTTGTATAATAAGTTTCTATATCTTTCGGCTTATCAGTAATGCAAAATTCAGCAAAATTCAGCAAAATTCATCCAGAATAAAGATTATTCCTTGAAAGTTCAAAATATAGATTTTATTTTTCATATTTTAATATACGGTATTTTAAACAAAATTGTTAAAAGAAATTTTTCAGAAAATCAAAATGTAGTAAATTTTTTTCATGCAAAGTGTACAAGAATTTGGGTCAGGAGAACTTTCTTGAAAATCTTCGTGTCGAATTCTTTGGAGATCAAATACCAAATGCTATGTTGTCCAGACAGACAGACACACACAGACACACACACAGAGATCTTTTTCTAAAAATCTTCTTTCTGGATTCAAGGAGTCTTCAAAACATTATTTCCACTTAAACCTCAGTATCGAGTTTTTGGGTGAAATACAATACCTTATCTACCTAGTATGCAACGTTGTACATATGTGCTAGAGATAGTAAAAACTAACATTTTGAAACAACAGTGGTACAGACATATTACAATAATGGATCCCAACAGAATAACAAATCAAGTTTTCTTCACTCCCCACAAGTCAGAAGATTAAGACAGAGATTTCGACGAGAATATAATTTTTGCGACGGAACAGATTTTAAAGTACATCCTTGTTGTGGAAGAAGACACAACATTTCTCTGCAGGATATTGTGTAAAATAAATAACTTGAAAACAATTTTTTTCATGTTTTTCAGTAATATAATATCGTGAGAACTCTACCTTGCTAATAGTATACTCAGTTATGGTCAAAGTTATTCACTATTTACTGCGTTAGCAATTTTGTAAATTAGAGGCTTTCAAAATAATTTGTTATATAAATTTACGATGTGCAATTTTAGGAGTGATTATACATATTAGTAATGGTGAAAAATTCAATGCCATGGCCGGGAATTGAACCATGGATCTCCTGGTCTCCGTCCAGTTCCTCGAGCCACAGAACAAGGGTAACTTGCCGCACAATATTAAATTGCCCAACTGACTCGCGTTTTATCCGGAATACCATAAGAAATGTCAAATTACTTTTGAGATCACATACCCCAATTGCGACTTAGTTGCTCTAACCACTGAGCTGTCATGGAGCATGCCGGCACGGCACTAAATTGCCCAACTGACTTGTTTTTTACCAGTAACTGCAATAGATATTTTGATATTATATACCCCAATAGGGACTTACAAATACGGAAGGTACTTTAAATTCCGAGCTTCATAGTTTAACTATTAGATCAATGTGAAAGTGGAGTTTTGGGGGCTAAAAATCCTTACCATTTATTACTCTGTAATATTAGTTACATTAAAATAAACAAATACATTGAAATAAAACATCTTAATGCAGAATTTCACATTTTCACATCTGCAATCGTGATTTCATCCTATGGTGCAACCATGGTCAACAAACGGATCCCTCGTCACTATGTGCGCGTAGTGGCTAGATTGCTAAATGCAATTTTCTCCTGATTTAAGAAAATATAGATAGGTGTCCCAAAATTTCCAACTTGACGTGATGGAACTTTAAATACAGAAGTGTTTGTTAGAAGAATATATAGAAGACTATATCTCGACTATATTATCACCTTTGATATATCTTTGTACATGTATATGAAGGTCTTTAAAATGTCACTTGAAAATTTAAACCTTTATAAATATTATAACTTTTGAGAGAGAAAAAGCAAAAGAATTCATACATGGGCAAGCAATGGGGTTTTATAAAACATTAGAAAGATGTCCTTCGTTCTCAAGCCACGCTATTCTACGACTACATGTACATCATTTTTCAGATAACGCCTTAGAATATTAACAATCTATTGTGTGATGGCATCTTTCAGTTGCTGTCGAGTTGCTGGACGTGCCAGGAAGATAATCCCACAACTAAAAGACGGTTGGATTGAAATCTGGAAATTTTGGAGGCAATTTGTTGGAAAGTGTGACCACGATCGCCTAAGATCTGGTTGATTGTGGTTTTGCAGGAGTGTAGATACGGAGCAACCTTGATATCATTGATTAACTTTATAATTATTAAGAGAAGCACTGTTAAAACGAGAAAACATTTTTGGACTTCCATTCTCGCTACTTCTTCGCTGAAATGTTTTTCGAAATTTCCTGGATGAGTTTTAACGTTCATTCATGTCATCCTCTAGCAGGTCTGCGGACACTTCAGCGAAGAAGTAGTAAGAATGGACGTATCAAGAATGTTAATCATTGACTACCTTTGGCTTTCCAGATTTCTTATCAGCAACAGAACCAGTTTTCTGAAACCTCCTGATTAAATCCCCATAATTACGAATGGAATATGGGCTTGGTCTTAGATTGTTAAGAGTTCTGCATTTTCTCAGACCTTGACAAAAACGCCAGTTGCATTGCATTTATAATAGCATTGAAACAACTGTTTCTATAATTTAGTGTTAGAGACATAATTTGTAAATTATAAGTTCTTATATCAGCATGAGTAGTATTACTAATGTTTTATTCAACAAAACTGTACCCATGGTAACAGTCAAATGAAAAAAAAAGAAAACTAAATTCCATTGCTTACACAGTATGAGACTTCTAATATTATAATATTTATAGTGGTTTAAAGCAACTTTTAAAAAAATCAATATTACGTTGTTATTCTCAGAATTTCTCTGTAACTAGGTTTAAGTCTTCATTACTTTCCTTTAGCGGATCGAGATTAGGTTCTTTAATTGATTTTTATTGTTTTTCTCTCATTTTGCTGACCTATAAATTACTAGTGAATATTCAGGTGGTTAAAATGTGAATTTAAATATAGTTCAATTCGTGCATTAATCTCCCAAATTACCTCTAGTTTTCCCTGGTAAATCATAATAATATCATAGATTTACAGTCTGACTCTACCTTTTTAAATCCGGTATACACATGCTTGTAAGGAGGAAACAATTTACAAGTTATATGACTATTTTTCTTACCGTTATTTTGCAAAACAAAGCATCTCTGAAAAATAATATACCTAAATATGAAATTAAATTTAATGTAAATACGAAAAAAACTCTGATGTGCCCCATTCACATGACTTTCTCCTCATCTACGTAACAAACTATTGTTAAAATCTAATTTTTCTATCTACTTTACACTAATCGAGATAAACATTAGCAATAATGGTCTTTTTCCTGCCGTCTCGTAAACAGAAGGGAATAAGGGAATACACTAGGCTAACGCGATAGTCAAGTCTTTTAAAAGCTGGTTGCCATGTAGTGAAATTAGTCTTTTTACATTGACAGTAGTTGACAAATTCCCATGTGAGAAAAGTTTAGGTATTTTAAAAGAAATTGTCAACTCTACGAAAAATGTATAGGATATATATTGTGTGCTTACACGAGATAAACATTTTTTGTGTAAAAAGTTTTTGACTATCTTTTAGAATTTGCCTGTTACGTAAATTTTCAGCAAAATCCATCCAGAATGAACAACTGTTCAGTAGCTATTCCTAGAAAATTCAAGATATACATTTAATTGTCATGTATATATCTTTAATATACGGTATTCTAATCAAAATCGTCAAGAGCCATTTTTGAGAAAAAGTGGTTTGAAACAGGGGGATTTTCCTCAAAATCTCCATGTCGCATTCTTGGAAGACACTAAACTTAAAATACCAAGTTATGTACTTTACCGAATTTTTGTTTTTAGTTAAGACTCGCGGACACGAACCTTTTGTTTTTTTTTTTTTTTACTGGGACCCTAAAATGCATTTCCTGTGAAATCTCGTTATACAGTTTTTGAGTGAAATTCAATACCTTCATTATAGACTGTGTACCAAGAACATGCATAGAAAGTAAAAATTAACAACAGTAATGTTGTTTGCTGATAATTAAACGTGATTTTCTAACAATAATTATAGTCCTTATTCTTTCAACTTCAATAGCTTAAAATTTACATATACTCTGGACTTATTACCAATTGAAGATTGGCTACCCTAAAAGCGTCGGACCAAGGTTAGCTTGAGCACTCAATAAACAATTTGTCTTATGTAATTTAAAATAGGCAATAGTCTCCTCTATAATGAAGGAAATGTTCCAAATAAATTTTTACAAAATCTTCAAAGATTACATTTTCTTGTATTTGTTAAATAAATAGTACAATACTCCTAAATTCTTAATCCATTCTTGGGTCAGGGTCCTTTGAGACAGTGAAAATGGCAAAGATGGGAAACAGGTTACTGGTATCTAGTTTGGTTACGTGTATCGGCACTTTGTGATTGCAAAGTATATTTTAGACTATATTTACATTCAATGTTTCAGTGCGATTAAAAAAAACCTGTAAATTGATGGGGATTTACAATATGATTTAACTTTTCTCGCAAATATTTTTCAATGTTTTACACAAATTATCTTGAAATGTTAATTGTAAGCTCTTTTTATTTATTATACACAATATATACAGATGAATTGTTCTATTTTCACCAGTCTTTAATTAGCATGGTTAGTGATTGAAATCTACTTTTACACTTCGCATGATTTGTTGCAATTCTTGCAGACACGTTCCTTGTTCTGGAGATACTCCCGTGAAACACATGGACGGCGAATCCTGTATAGAGGTGGCGAAGCTCCAAGTTTGATCCCTTGCAGATTTCTGTCTTCATAACTCCGGTCTCCATTATTTCTTCCGATATCTCGCCAGCTTTTTTCTGTCTCTTCGAGAACGATTTTATATGCTTGTGTTTCCGGTAATCCGAAGGTGAGTCTTACGTCTTCAATGAAGAATAGCTCTTGCGATATTTTATAGGCATAGCTGTTTCTCGTAAATTTTGAGATTGAGAAAACTCTTTTTTAAGAATCTCGCTTTGACGTTCTCTAGCTTCTTGAGGTCGCTCACCTTCTCGAGATTGAGAGAGAATTTTCCCCGTTCCCATGGTATAGACATAATTTTTCAAATGTTATTTAAAGGGAAATGATGTGTCTGATGATTTTCTTTCTTGAAAACTTATAAACAGATTTTAAGATATATTCAAAACAATGCAAGAAGTATAGCTTTAAATGTGAAATTTCGGTTTAAAATTTGTTTTTATAGAATTCTCTTTCTTTTTTCAACAAAACAATGACGTCAACTTTAAACAAATTCTGATATTTAGCATATTTAGTGGAGAGCATAAATTAATTATTTTTGTGATTGTCGTTCATCATAAGTACGCCATATAATTTTTACGGGTGGAACGCTAAGAAATCCTAGATTTTAAATGTAAGTGGTCGAGATTTGCTCCTCAAAGTTCCTTTGGCACTCTCTAACATAAGACATATCTCATCAGAAGCTTATCTGTAATATATTCCACTATTTATGGTCAAAATAAACTAAAATAAAGAATAATAAAATAAATTTATAAACATGCCTCATGAATTTATGTAGCCATTCTTCAACAACCTATCCTTTAAAGAGCTTCTAATTCACGTCAAACTAAAGAAAATTTGCAGAATGCTTTTATCACTATTCGAATACAACATTAATGCACTTGCAGGAGGGCACCACTGTTTTGTTGACATCTTGGTGCCCAAGAGAACTGTGCGGAAAGCTACAGTGGAAATGCACTGTTGCACAATTAAAACGTTACTAAAATTCTGCTCTTTTCACATTATTTTTCTCGGAATCAGCCCCTGTGCATATGTTTACTTCACTTGTCTGTACTTCCGATGCCCAACTACTTGTTCCGTTACTTAATTCCCCTTACTACCGTACGCATTCGTATCGTGGTCGACTAATCCGTAATATTTCCTTATGGATAAAACCGGAATAGATGTTTGCTTCATCAGGAGACAGAAAAACTAGTAGTCTTTTCTTTTTGAGAAAAGTGTTTTTAACTGTTTTAAAAACTGGAACTAATGACAAGCTAAACAATGAAATTGTTAACATGCATGACATATTTTCTGGGTTAAAGAGTTCTACATTTTTGTGCATTAAATTTTTATTTTTCTCTTGTGGTTTACTTGTCATCCAGATTAAATAGAACTTCAGAGGCTAGAAAAACCAAGAAACACATTTTATTTTTGCATAAAAATACATATGTATCTTCAATATATGGTATTTTAATTAAAATCGTTAGATATAAAAATCTTCCAAAGTTTTGTTTAGGATGGGAGCATTTTCTTGGATAATATGTTTAATTTAAACTATTGTATTGCAAAATATATATCCTTAATTATCTGTCTTAAATTTTTCTGCCTTGTCTGCCTTCATTCTTATAAGTAGTAACCGTAGGAGATGGGCAGGAACAGAACTGCAGATTTTATTAAAATACACAATTTGTGTGGCATATTTTGCCGACGCTAACAAATAACAAGATATTTATATTATTAGTTTCAATGATTCAACTACTATATCGCTATTAGTTTCTTACCTCGTGATTATGCAAAGAGAGATAAGTCACAAATCCATCACATAGTGGCTCACTTTTATAAACCATTTCTACGAGAAGTTTGTGTAACAAAGGATAGAGATATCACATGAATATAACACTATAAATTGTTTATAATAAAAACGAAATTAGTTTTTCTATAATGTTGAGTATTACTTAATATTATAAATCTGAAGATAGCATTTAAATTCAGAATACAAAATTTGCGAATATAAGAAGAGACAAGTTTGAATAGGTTTTTACTTAAGACAATGTATTTGTGAAATTCTGAAAATCCACAATATGTTAATGTCTTTTGAAATTTACACCAGCTGTTACACACATTAATTGATACTTTTGTAAAGTTTCAAAACTCCAATGTGTGCCATTATGTTTGAATTAATTGTTTTAATAAAATTTTCTACATAATAGATTTTAAATATATTCACACCAACATTTCAGGTATTAGGAATAGTAAGTACATTTCCGAATTTTTTATGCCATCTGAACTAGTGTGGAAACAAAACACTGTTTTTTTTTAAAACTAAGTTTATTTCTAAACATTGAATATTGCTTAAAAGAAGATATAAATTAATTTCCTTTGATGTGCTTTGTAGAGCTAGTAAAAATGTGCCAAATGGAAAAAGTAAGTCATTTTCGTAAATATTATTATTTGTATTAATTTCATATAATTTTGTTCACAACTTACACTTTCTCTACCCGTACTGTTTATATAGTGTATAATGAAGGTACTGTATTCCAACAAAAAATTTAATAGCTAGATTTCACCGAAACACATATTCTTTTAGGTCCCCTGAGGACAAAAACAAAGTATTTTTAGACAAATGTTCGTTTGTGTGTGTACAGCATAGCTCAAAAACTAAAAGCCCATTTAATATCAAGTTTGGTATCTTCCAAGGATGCACCTAAGTTCAAGAAAATCCCCCCACACCAAACTACCCTTTACTTGGAATTTCTTTTGTTTCTCTCAAAAATGGCTCTAACGATTTTGATTAAAATATCTTATTGATATTTGCAGCACAAATAATGTGTATATTTAGAATTTTCTGTAAAATGGCTTCTGAAGACTTGTTCAATCTGGATGAATTTTGCATAGCTAGTAAACTGTAAGAAATAGACAAACATTTACAACACAAACACTACAGATTTCGTTAAAACATAAAAATTATGTCACTTGCATTTCTGTTGTAGAGTAGACCGTTTCTAAGATATACCTTATCATTGGTAACTATGTAACTGTTCTGAAACTTTTAATCTCGCTTTTGTTTACTGCTGACCTTGTAAATTGAACCGAACCTTAATTGTTCACATAATGAGCAGGATTTAAAAGCCACATTTAGACACATTTCTACTAATGCTCATCTCTAATAGCAGATGTAGACGAAATAATCTATTTGTGTAAATATTGTATAGACTTATTTTGGTGTTTCAGTAATCTATGTGTATGAATACGTGGTGTAGTTGTGAGTGAAAGTGTGCGTGTGTTTTTGTAGTGTTTAACGCCCGCTTTTACTGCTCTGGCACCGCAGACGATGACACTGATGATACATGAAGATGGAGCCCCGGTGGATTGTGATGGCGGGGGAAAACGGAGAACCCGAGAAAACCCGCCCCTGCGCCGCTTTGTCCATCACAAATCTCACATCGGTCGCTTGGGATCGAACCCGAGGCGTCTAAGTGAGAGTGGTCTGACCACTCGGCCACGACGAGTGTGTGTGTTTGTGATAACAGAGTGCCGTTTCTTTTATTGTTCTATGGTTCTGTTGTCCTAGTGCGCGAGCATATGTATATGTGTATGTGTGTATTTCTAACGTTGTTAACATATATAAGATAGATAAGTAGCTAACATTCTAAATTCAAGTGTTTTTAGACAGCATGTATGGTCACCCAACCCATGTGATGACTGTGTGACGCAAATATTATATTATTGTAAACTTAATAATAAAATACTACTTCTAATCTCTTTTGTAATATTATTTTGTTTATAGAATGGGTAGAGATAGTCACTTGAATGTAACGCATGCCTTAACTTAATTGAACGACCTGTATTGGCAGAATCATTTAATTTGCAATAAGTTTTAAATTGTTTCTCAACTTTTACAAAATTAAAGTTTCAAAAGCACATGCCCCTCTCTGGATACCGAACTTATTTAGAGGGAATTGCATTTAAACAAATGAATGGCTGGTTTATGTACCTACGTTACATGTGGTAGGATATAAAATAGCAGCAGTCGAGATTTGTTTAGGAAATCGAATCTGGTGAGGCAGTCGATGAGCAGTGACAGTGGTTGCCTGGAGTGACAGCAGCCTCCAAGTACGGAAACGGAGTGACAGGCGGCGCTGCAACTCGAAGGTGTCAATTTGAATAGCCATTTCACAGTGCACTTAGGCACACTTTCCTGTCACGGCGCAGCCTTTGTTAAATATTGTGTACCTACCTACTTCCAAAAAATCACACAGTTTCTCTATTTTTAATCCTGGCGTTGAACCCAGATAACACAAACATCTCTAGTTATCGTACGTCATTCACGTACATAAAGTTTTTACTTTCTCTACACGTACCATGTACACAGTGTATAGAGAAGGTATTGCATTCCACCCAAAATTTTGATACCGATATTTCACCAGAAATAGACGTTTTAGGGTACCCAGTATGCAAAAAAGGATTTTTAGAAAAGAAAAAAATCTTAAGCGTAATATCTTCCAAAGATGCGACACGATGTTTAAAAAAATCTCCCCCACTCCCCACCACAAACTATGCTTAACATGGAAACAATTGAAAATTTAGTATTTCTCAAAACTGGATCTGAAGATTTTGATTAAAATCCCAAATAAAATGTATATCTTGAATTTTCTGAGAATAGCCTCTGAAGACCTCTTAATCCTGGATGAATTTTGCCGAATTTTGCTTAACTGCTAAACTGTAAGTGATAGACAAAAACTTACTGTACAAAAAATGTACATCTCGTCAAAACACACAATTTATGTTCTTTATATTTTTGAAGTGCAGGTAACCGTTTCCGAGATATTCCTTGTTATTGGCTTCAATTGTGAAGTACTCATACTTTTCTCAGACAGGAAGTATCCGTTTTTATTTGGTTCACACTCCTGATCAAGCAAAAAAGTTATTGCTTTGCCTTGCCAGGATGACAAATTAAGTATTTTAAAACTGAAAGTCATGACAAACAATACCTCAAAGATTATCAACTCCACGTAATATATATATATATATATATATATATATATATATATATATATATATAACATAAATTGTATGTTTCAATAAGATCTAAATTTTTGTATAGTAAGTTATTGTTTATCTCATATGATTTATTAATTATGCAAAATGTAGCAAAATACATTCAGAATAAAGAGGTCTTCCGAGGTCATTGCCAGAAAATTCAAGATACACACTTTATTTGTCTTGTAAATATCTTTAATATACGGTAGTTTAATCTAAATTCTTATACCCATTATTGAGAAAATCAAAACTTTCGAAAATGTTTCCATTAAAAGGGTAGTTTAGGTTGCAACCTTTAAACATTCTAAACTGATATACCAAGTGTGGTATTTTACCGACTTTTCATTTTTGAGTTATCGTATTCACAGACACACGGACACACTAACGCACGGACCTTTTCTAAGAATGCTTATTTTTGGATACAGAGGACCCTAAAACGTCTATTTCGATGAAATTTCGGCATCGAAATTTTGGGCGGAATGAAGAGAAAGTCTTAAGTTTCTTTATTGTGAAGGCAGTAAAAAAGTTATATTTTGACTATATTTGCCTTTGCGCACTTGTCAAATGTCAAAACACATTATTATTATTATTATTATTATTATTATTAACCTGTAACTTTTAAACTATTTTAGTAATATTTTGAGTCGAATAAATAACCATTTTGACATTATAAATCGCACGAAACAAAATAAGGGGTGCTTATTCTGAAAAAGAGGTATGGAAAATTGTATCGTCAACTTTTTAAAATTTAAATTAAGTTTAAGTTCGGAAACAAGGAAACATGTTCTGAGATTTATTTTCTATCAAATACGAATATTTTATGAGTGGTTAAGATGGTTGTAAATTCAAAAAAGAGCTAAAGATTATGTTTATGGTGCAGGGTAATTCTATATGGGGGACGAAAATTCTTTGAATATAAAACATTAATTGACTTTTCCACAAAATACAAAAGTTATACTTCATACTACATGTGCTATTTGCAATTAAGTTTTAACGGATCAGGATAAGATTTTCACCATGTGCGCAATATGAAAAATAAACTGCGTATTAGTGTTTTATCGTTTAATTAAATGCCTAAAAACTAACGTTTTCTGTTAAATTTTTAGGAAAAATTCATATTTCTTTCCTTAAACAGTGGAAAAATTAATAACTTCACAAATATATAAGATTTTTCAGAACACTCAACAATCAAATTTTAATTGAAATGGTTTACCCCAATTTTATACCAAATTTGAAAAATTAAAAATTCATATTTTGAAAAAGAATGAATCAAAGCCGTTGAAAATTTGGCATTTAGTGGTAGCATAATGTACATTATTTTCTAAAGTTATTTTTCAGGCTTTGTTAAATAGCATAGAGGTTCAATTTATTACCAGTGGGTCCCCATAGGAGATAAAAATTAAATTCTGTGTGTATTAAATATTATCTGTATCAAGACAATCATAAATACACTGAACTAAATGCAGAATTCGGACCGAGAATGATAGATGTGCAGAGATACAAATAGCTTTCAGATAGCTGAAAGTAAAAGGTTTGTGAACGAAGAATGTACTGTACGTCCGGAAGTCAAAGACAATATGGAAAAAAAAAAAAAAAAAACCAAATCGCCCAAATACAAAGTTTAATGTCTGGTAAATGTTCGTAAAAGAAGTTTTGTCGCGGCTCCATGTCTGGTCAGCTTGATTATTCAAAGCCTCGTATTGAACATGTCAACAATGTATAGCGTACAGTTCATTGTTGATAGCCGTCTGAATTGGCCAAAATATAGAAGTGATTGAAATTTCAGCAATCGAGTTTCACTCTGTTATAAAGAAATTTCATTTGCAGAGTTGGAGTGATCACAAATCAAAGCAGAGTTGGATGAAGTTCACGCAGTCTCTGCACACTCTCTGCACCATCATTTAAGACTATTTACTTTTCGGTTAATTTAAACGCGATCGGATAAGCACCGAAGACAATGCGCGCTTTGGCCGTCTAATTGTTGCCATCACAGATGAAACCACTGATAAAATCCATAATATAGTAATGCAAGACCGCTGAATAAAACTTCGTGAGATTGCTGAGGATGTAGGCATCTCAATTGAACTAGTATACATCATCCCGCACGGTGTATTGGCTATGAAGAAGCTGTGTGCAAGATGGGTGCCACAGTCGACCAAAAGCTCATCCAGAACAGCATTTCAAATACAATGCCTGGCGACGATTTATCGCAATCCGCAAGACTTTTGCACCAACGTGCGACTGTGGATAAAAACTGGATTCATCATTATACACTAGAGAAAAACTGCAGTCAAAACAATAGACAAAGACTGGTAAAAGTGCACCAAAGGAAGGAATTACATTTTGTCAGTTGGTAAGGCATAGCCACTGCTTTTTTTATTTGATATTCCCAAGGAAAATATTCTAATAGATTACTTGGAAAAAAGCAGAACCATAACTGTGATTGATTGTTGGATCGTTTAAAATTTGCGTTGGTTGAAAAGACAAACAAAAAATGCTCTTACAGCAGGATACAAATGAACCATTCCACACATCAGCTATAGTAATGGTGAAAATGTATGAATTGGGCTTTGAATTGATTCTTCATGTACATTATTCACCAGGCTTAGCAAAAGTGATATCTTCCTATTCCCTAACTCGAACCTTTGGCTTGGAAAGAAATTTTCATTAAATGAGGAAATCGCAGTCAACGAGTATTTGCAAGGTTTGACAGAATCTATATTTCCAACGAGATGAAAAATCTGGAGGATAACTGGACCAAGAGTATATTTTATCAAGCAGGGTAACCGAGCAGTAAAGCAAATTATTCACAAAACTATTTTTATTTTTTACCAGACCTATCAAACCACTCTCGTAACCGTCGAGTGGACAGAAAATGTATTCATGGGAAAAGTATACCTTAATTGCAGATTTAAGACGCTCTAACTTCCTAAAATGTGGAGAATGAATAAAAAAGTGTTTGAATTAGTAACATGAACCAATAAAAACCAATCAACAATGTCAGACCGGATTTGAAAATATTTGTGAAGTACAAAATGTATCTAGCACAGGAACACAGTTTCGAAAGCGGTTAACAATGGTAAATACTTCATGTTTTATCTTCTGCGTAGACAATTTAATTCCGTACTTCAGCTGCGAAAGTTTGAGATACGCTGATTTAGCCATTACTAAGTTGGGCCTGGGTTAACGGTTAATATAACAGGAATAATACTGAAAGAGCTCTAAGATGAAGTTAAACCTTTAATCATTTTGTTTGCATTTAGCCTACACTGATATCGTGTTAGGGATTGAGCGAACTATTATTTTACTTATGGAAAAACATAAGGGGGCAATTAAGGAGAAAATTACTAGACTCCTTAATCCCCTCTCCACACATCTTGACAAGAGAGCTCTCATTTTCGAGAAACCTAGAGGCTACCTGCAAAACCGCACTCAACCGGAGATATCTTTCCTTCCTCTTCCTCACACAACCGAAGTTCAAAAGATAGTCAAGGGATAGTCAAGGTTTCAAATAGCTAGGCGCTATGTGATGACTTTGAATTCCATTTCCCATGCATAGCCAGGAGAAAAAAACAAATAGCGACTTCGCATTTCAAAAAACTATAACTATTTTCAAATTCAACTCTATAAAAATGGGAACATTTTGAAAATGGATATCCCTAAAAAATATTTAATACAAATTGTTTACTTTAATGATATTTATACATTTTATTCCTAATACTTTTCTCGCCTCTTATAGTTTTTCAATCACACAACAGTTTAAAGCTATTGTTAGAAATTTCAAGACATATGTTATTTCTAATATTTTCATCACAATCAGGGCGTATTTTGAACAAATCAAAACTTAAAAACTATTTTTCAGGTAACGGTAATTTTAGGGTGGAAGATTTCTTAAAAATGCTCGTGTGGTAGTATTTGAAGACGCTAATTAAATGCCAAGCTTAGTGTTCAACCGTCAATTCGTTTTGAATCACACTGTTCGTGCACAGAGATATGTTCAACGATTATTTTTGGGGGAAGGGGGAGGTTCGTTATGACAACATTTCAAAAACGTGTAATAAATGTCGGTATTGAGTTTTTGAATGGGATACAATGTTTACCTCTTATTTATAAATTAAGGTATGGTTAGATTTACTTTGTGTTGATCTCCCTATACCTCAATAATATATCTACTATTATTCTAAAAGTTGAAGAAACCGGAAACTGAACTAAAATAATTATCTTCTGAAAACACTTAATTGAATCGTATCTCTACGGCAGGTAAAATAAAAAATATTATATTTTCCATTTTATTACTTATTCTAGCAAGAAGACTGATATTTAAAATGAAATATATATGTATATAATTTACTAGGAAATGTTGCCTTATATTTATTTTATTATGTTCTGTTTTCGCTAATATTAGCTTATTAACAGCTTTAGGAATAGTGAAAACCCACATGACGTATTATTTCGATTAAAAATTTTCTCGGTTTGTTATAATTTCATTTTCATAATGAAATGTGAAACCAATCATATATTAAATAATTATAGTAATTATATAATGAATAATTCATTTCCTGTAAGTATTTTTTTTAAATCTTACGTCCTTTCACATAATTTCAATAATAATTTAGAGACGTATTAAATGTATGTATTTTAATTAACTAAATGGCATATTACAGCTGATGAGTATAGGAATGTTGGGCATATAATATACTTGCATGTAATTAAAAGAACTTACATCTGCAGTTCAAACTGATGAGTTACTCTTTGCAGTTTGAGGGCTTTTCCACTTTTCAGCATTTACCCTGTATCCCCAATTGCCAAATTACATTTCTCCTCCAGACTCCAATCACTCTCAATCTATGGATCTCTCCTCTCCAAGTTACTCTTGGCCTGTCCCGCTACCTTCCACCGCCAGGTGAACACTGAAAAAACGTTTTTGGCCACTTACAATTACCAATGCTTCTAACCTAGCCATACCATCTTTCGACCCATTCCACCACTCTCTCTTCCATAGCCACCATTTTTTACTTCTAGGACTTCTGAAGTTCTCCTGAATCTCTATTCTTCCCGATAGAACAAGCCATCCTTCTCCAGGCACCAATTGTTTATCTTTCTGTGATTCTGTCCTCTGCATGTTGCTCTTGGTCTGCTCTGCTTCCTTCTTCCGCAATGTGACCATTCTAAAAAAGTCTTTGGCCACCTATCATCCTCCATTCTTCTGACGTGTCCATACCATTGAAGTCCCCGTCTTTCTACTCTCTCCACCAATATTTTCTCCATATCCATCATCTGTTTCGCCTCCTGAATATTCCTTGTCAATCTTATATACTCTTAACACTACGCCTTATTCCATCCATTTCCACTGCCAGGATCTTTTGTCCCTCCACCAAAGTCCACGCCTCGGTATCATACGTCATTATACCTGATTCCACCCGACAAAACACCATTCATCATTCTTATAGCTCCTCGTGCTTGTTCTAGCCTACTGTTTACATCCGCTTTGCAGCTCCTTGATTTATCAATGAACGATCCAAGATGTTTAAACGTTTTAATAGCTTTAATACTTCCTTGGGGTAAGAAAATGTCTCGACCACTTCCTCCCACTACCAAGTATTCAGTTTTATCCATATTTACTCGTAATCCTCCTACTTCAAAAGCTTCCTCATATATTTCACAACCTCACACCGCCTGCGGTGCCATAAGTAGTTAAAGCGGGCGTTAAACACTTCCAAAAAAAAAAAAAAAAAAAAAAAAAAAAAAACCACAACCTCACGGCTCTGAGCCATCACCATTTGGTCATCTGCAAATAGCAGTGAATGTATAGTGTCAAAATTCTCCATTTTCCCTTCCTTCTAAGCTGGAAACCCTGCAGTTCATCTCAACTACCAAAAATTTGTTCTTGTTCTCTGTGGTCTACGGTTAGTCTCTGGTTCCCAAGATCGCGGGTTCAAAACCGGCGGAGGGAATGGATTTTTTCGGATGCATGGCTTCCTTCGGATGGAAAGTAAAGAGTAAATTTAGTCGTAGATTTACAGCAGATAAAACAGCCTCAAACCTCATAAAATACTTCTGAACAAAATTAAGCGTCATTTTATGTCCAATATAGAATGGAACGTTAAGAACCGCAGCAATTAAAGAGTGTCCTTAAATAAAACTCAATTTTAATTTTCTAAGATTTTAGATTTGTGACCATCCCTTAACAACACAGGTAATTTTGTTTTCCACAACAGAGTCCTCTTCTTCGAAAAGTTTGTCACATTTCTACTCCAGAGTAATCCATTAAACATTCTTATAGCGTTTGGTGTTTTGACTGATCTGGTACCCCTATCAGCTTAGCTTTGCATCTCCCTGATTCATCAATAATTATTTCCAAATTTTAAATTGCTTTACAGCTCTACTAATTCCCTGGGACTGAAAAATATATATTGCACTTTATCCTACTATAGAGTATTAATTTTTACTTTCTATAGCACATATTTACAATGTACATAATATCCAAAGAAGACATTGAATTTCACTCAAAGATTCAACACCAATATATGGTCCAGTGTGTCAATGTCCGTGTGTCTGTGAATACGATGACTTAAAAACCAAAAGTCGGTAAAATACCAAACTTGCTATTTAAGTTCATGATCTTCCAGGCATCGACACGAAGATTGAGGAAAATTGCCCACTACAAATTACGCTCTACATGGGACAATTTTCGAAAATGTTGATTTTCTCAAAAATGGCTGTAGCAATTTTGATTAAAATATCGTTTACACGGCAAATAAACTTATATGTTGATGTTCTGGGAGTAGCCTCTGAAGACCTCTTTATGCCGGACGACTTTTATTTGACTTACACGATAAACCGTAAGAGATAAACAAAAACTTACTACACAAAAATGTGGATCTCGTTAAAACATACTCTTTATACATTTTTTTCGAGGAGTTGAACATTTCCGAAATATTTCACATTGTTGGTTCCAGTTTTAAAATATTTAAACTTTTCTCGTACGAGAATTTATCAATTCCTGGTCATGCAAAGCAAAGAATTTCAATCATACAAGAATCAGCTTTTAAAGAATTTAATATTGTTAATAACACAGATTCATATTTCAACTCCTAGTTTACAAACTTGTTAATTTGCCTGAAATTTATATTTCTAAGCTTGTTATAAACCTCATCATAGTCATTGTAATTTCTTTTAACCTGTATACTTTTCAGACAATGTACACATGTTAATGGTGTCATGTGACCCATATCAATGTTATTTACTTGTTTTTTTCATTAAAGTATTATAAATGGCCTATATAGCTTTTAGCTGGTCGGTTAAAATAAATAAATAAAAAAAAAAAGAATTTGAGTGTATTTCCTTATTCCCTTTCTGCTCAAAAGGAAACAATAAATATGACAATATTTGCTGTCTCCTGTTTATCCTGATTAGTACGAAGTAGAGAGAAGGCTAAGATTTTGTAAGAATAATCTTTTA
Source organism: Hymenopus coronatus (assembly GCA_030762935.1). Taxonomy (NCBI): domain Eukaryota; kingdom Metazoa; phylum Arthropoda; class Insecta; order Mantodea; family Hymenopodidae; genus Hymenopus; species Hymenopus coronatus. The sequence continues at coordinate 52,588,522 of CM060892.1, read as the reverse complement.
CAGGGAAGATAGAGAAAGTTATATTAATGTAACACATAAGATTTTTTCCCATGTTCAGTCTCAAGTCTTTTCTTTCGAAAGCATCCAAAACTGTTATGTATTTCACATCCTCACGACACTGAGTTATGATCAAATGATCAAGCAATCACAAATTCTATTATAAAGATTTTGCCAATCAGATGACCAAACAGAAGCCTATATACAGATACATTAGAATATATTTGTTTATTTCGTTCTCGAATGCTGTTGGAAGTACTGCTGTCAACTCAAAAATTAAATTTAGAAACGTACTCTTGTGCCACAGTTATGTCTCCTTTGGTTAGCCTCCAAAAATTTTAAAGTAATGAATGTGATTTTTTATTATCATAAAAAAATAATTTTTGTGTTTGAAAATTTTAAAAGATAATCTTAAACACATCTGGCAGTAAAACCTAGGGAAATTCTTATTCACTGTACCTCTGCGAACATGTACATCAAAAATTGCTCCGAAAGGAACATTTTACAGAAAGAAAAATGTTGTAAATATCGCCAGTGAGACAGCAAGGAAGGATTTGAATGCATGGCTCACATTAAAATCCACCAGGTTGATAGGTTGGAGCTTCAGCTTTCTTTTTTCTCTACTCTACTGCTACCTCTTTTTTTTTCCTTCTGCATAACTCCATTTTTTAGTTTGAATGATGCGAATGAGATCGACGAATTGAAGTTTTTCTTGCCGAGTCCAATACACTTTCATTTCTAATGCTTATCAGTAGCTTTAGGACTTCATAGATTTAAAAAGACGTCTGTTGGCTCTTATATATTTTTGTATTCAGGAATGTTTAAATTATTTTATAAAATTCAAATAAAATGTCAATATTTTTATGATTTTTCATAAACTTTCAGTCATACATACCCTTAAAACATTATTAACGCGAGAGAAAATGCGTAAAGCATAATTAGAAACCTCTAGTGTTGCATTCATGACCTTTTCTATTCGTTGTTATAAAAAGTTCCTATAAGAGCTTATTCTTCTATCTCCTTCTGGATAATCTAGATAAGCTTTCATTACAATTTATGGATTGCACTGTAGATATAACGGGGATAGGGTCGGGGACCTTAAAATAAGTATTTTGATAAATTCTTAAATTAGTTTGGTCATTACTATAGTTTGTGTAACATTATTTGCAGTGGCATATAGCTTTACTAGTAAATAATAAAAGTACATTTACCAGTGTAGTAAAGGAGAAAAGAAGAAATAGCACGGATAAGGACAGGAATAATATATATGAAAGGATTGAAAGCAAAAGCGAAAAAAGTGTGTGAATTATGTGAGGGAGAACATATCATATTGTATTACCTAAAAGGATGTTCAGAAATAGCAAGGCGGAAGGAAAAATATGGGAAAATAAATGGAAGAAAATGAACACAAACACTGATGTGTTCCATTCACATAACCTTCTCTAGCTGTTCCATAAACAATGTTTTATAACAAATTACTTTTTTAACTACGTCACATTAATCTAGATAAACATTAGCAGAATCGGCCCTATTACCTACTTCTTTATAAGTATGAGAAATAAAGGAATACATTGGGCTAAAATTTGACATCAGGTCAAATCTTTTAAAAGCTAGTCGCTGTGTGAAACAATCGAGACTCGGTTCGCTTTGAATTGACCCGTTTGAGAAAAATTAATAAGTTAACATTGAAATCCATAACAATAAATTTATCGAAAATAGTCAACTCTACAAGAAAAACGATATGGCATAAATTGTGTGTTTTAACAAGATCTGCATTTTCGTGTAGTAAGTTTTTGTCTATCTCTTACGGTTTAACCGTTATGCAAAATTCTACAAAACTCAAACAAAATAGAAAGCTTTTTAGAGCTATTTCCAAAAAATTCAGAATATATATATATATATATATATATATTTTATTGTGATGTGAATAACTTTAATATACTATTTCCCTCCTACTTACAAGAAAGCAAGCAAAATAATTTCTGCTAATGTTTATCTCAATTAACATTATATAGATAAAGGAACAATATTTTGTAGGAATTGTTTGCAAACAAACAGATGGAGAAAGTCATGTTAATGCAACATGTAAAAAATTTTAGATAACAAGAACTTAAATATCCAAAATAATATTTTATATAAAGTAAAAACACACCAATTACAGCCTTCTACAAAAAATATAAGAAAAATTGCTTGACAGCGTTACATAAACTAAAAGATTTAGGAAGTGGAGGTTAGATGAAGCAACAGCTTGAATTATAAAGTATTTTAATGAAGCTTCTGTTGAAAATATATTTTGGTTGTAAGAAACAACTGTTTAGAAAAGGAATATGGATAATAAATACATATAATAAACTAATCTCCTTATATATTAACCTATAGGTAAATCGTAGCAATTAAAATACATTCCTTCAAAAATAGCGATCAATGCAGATACTAAATTCATGAAATAATTTTGATTTAACCACTATCGTTCCAGAGAAGCTTTTGCTCTTGTTTCGAATACAATAAGACTTCGATGGGACAATGAATCGGAAAGTATAATTAATCCTTCTTCCAGTCTAGCAAATGAAATAAAATGTAATTTGTCTTAGGAATAAAAAACAGAACAGGAATTGCAAAATTTACTTTTGGAGACGTGGAGGACACAAAAAAATGACTGATTTCTGACAACAGATGACTGTGGTAAGGATTACGACTGGTATATATTTTGATGGTATGTGCCCGGTGGGAGAACCAGCAAAGAATTAAACTCACAAGTGTATCTAGGAGAAGAATGGCATGTTGGGATGTGCTGGCTGATAGGCGAAACTGGCAAAATTTAAGAAAGTGTTTATATTTATTTAGAATTTATCTCTACTTTTCTACCAAATGCTATCTTAAATATAATTGCAATGCCAGTAGCACGTACAAAGTGTGAGTAGGGACTGAATTTGACCTGAATAAACATTCCTTCTGTATTTACATTTTATAGATTGGGGGGGGGTTGTTAATTTGGATATAAAAAGAATCGATATACATCTAAACTAAAAGAATAAAATGAAACAAAGAAGAAAAAATGTTTCGAAGTGGTAAACCGTTATGCTGTGTTTTTATTGTAGAGTGCAATTGACTAATTACACAGGCTGTTTCAAAACGACACTAAACGAAGATTGCAGTCGATTAGCTTACACTTTGACTTGTTCGAAACTTGACGTCACAACTCTCAAACCCTTCTATTTAAAGTTTTATGTATGCTTAAAAATCGCACACATTTGGAATTAGGCAGGAAAGGAACAATGGTTGTCATACCCCACACCCACATGTTAAGTTTTCCATTACTAAGGTAACCTGTCCCGCGCCGGCGTGCCTATCAAATCACGCCTACACCATGCGACTGGGACCTTCGCTACCAACCTGCATCTCTCTTGGAGTGGGCCAGGCACGTGTCATCTGATGATGTACGACTGCCTAATCCATGGTGATTTTATGGCAGTTTTTGTATTTGCCGAATTTAGAGCTGAAAATGTTCCTTGCGTATCACGTACGGTATGACCAACAAGGTCCACATCTTCATTTGGTGTCGTTTTGAAACATCCTGTATAAAGTGGCTGGCAGTCTGGTAACTTATTCTACGAAATTAAATTTTTGGCATTTGGAGCTCATTCAAAATTAAAAAAAAAATTATAGCAATAAATAATAATATAATAACAATAAAAATAACTACAATACTAATATTACAAATAGCATCACTAATTACAACAATAATAATGTGTACCCCATTGACTGGTTTGATTCTCAGATATTTCTTATCTGTAATAATAAGCTGGAGCAGAAATAAAAACGCCTTATTGATATAGATCCGTTATCAATAACAGTTACTTAATTATGCAACACACTTGGTAAACCACGCAATATTTAATTTTTGATTAATTGATGGATACAGAGATGCAGTAATAAGAAGGATATAAAAATTATAATCAACGTTTTCGACGCGCATGATTCCAAACAGGTAACTAACAGTCATTAAATTTAATGATCAATTAATTAATCCAATCAGTTTGACTTATTTTTTTAACTTTTTTTGTAATAATACAACAATTCCTGTTACTTTTCGAATACCAAATAATTTTATAAAAAGGGTTATATCAAATACCAACTATCGATGCAAAGAACTTTGCTCAAATATTATACTTAGTATTTAAAAAACGTCTAAGTATTCACAAGGGAAAATATATGTATTACTTTTGGTAAAGAACAAAATACAGAATGAATCACGAAATAATAATATGAAATAAATAATAAGACTACTGTAAAATTTATCTTTTTTAAAAATAATCTTTTGGTACAATTCATATAATTGCCTCTACCTGATCTGCAAACAAACTATTCTTACACAAGCTTATCCTATCTGCATCATACTAAATAAGATAAGCATTAATAGAAATGGCCTTATTACTTAGTTCCATTAAATAAAAGCTGAATACGGGAATAAACTTAGTTAAGCGACAGTCAAATCTTTTAAAAGCTGTCGATATGCGTTTGTCATTGAAATTCGGTTCTCTTTCTACGGCGAGTAAAAGAAAAGAGATATGAAACGAAAGATAATTTGTCGTTTGAAAAAAATTGTTAAATATTTAATAGTTAAAACCAATAATCAGGAATATCTCGGAAACGGTTAATTTTACAAAAAAAAAATGTATATGATGTGTGTTTTAACTTCTTATGCAGTAAGTATTTGACTATCTCATGGTTTACCAGTTATATAAAATTCAACCAGAATGAAGAGGTCTTCGTAACTATTAGCAGAAAATACAACATATACATGTCTTTATAATAAAAATATCTTAAAATGTTTTATATTTTAATCAACATCGCTTTAGCTATTTTAAAGAAAATTACAATTTTCTATTTTTTTTCTATATAAAGTGTAGTTTGGAGTAGGAGATTTTGTGTCGTATCTTTGGGAGATACTGAACTTACCAAGTTTGCCATTTAACGGTACGTTCATTTTTGAGTTATGCTGCCCAGTGGCACACACACAAATATGTGCACTAATATTTTTACTTTCTGTACACATTCTACGTACATGGTATATAGAGAAGGTATTGCATTGTATTGTATTGCACATAAAAATTCGATTCCGAAATTTCATCGGAATTACATGCTTTGGAACCCCCTGTATCCAAGAAAAAGCATTTTTAGCAAAAGGTATATGTGGGGGGGGGGGGGTGATGCAGCACAGCTCAAAAACAAAAGTCCGTTAACTACCAAATTCGATATTTAAGTTCAGTATCCCCCATGGATGCGACACGAAGATTTTCAAGAAAATTGTCCCACCCCAAACTACCCTTTACATGGAAAAAATTTAAAGGATTTTGACTTTCTCAAAAATGGCGTTAAGATTTAAATTAAAATCTCTTATATTTAAATGCCTGACAAATAAAATGTCTATCTTGAATTTTCTGGAAATAGCCTTAAAATACCTCTTTATTCTAGATGATTTTTTTTAAATTTACATAACTAGTAAACCGTAAGAAATAAACAAAAACTTACTACCCAAAAATTTCTTAAAGCACACCATTTATTATCACGTACATTTTTTCCTGGAGTTGGCCGTTTTCGAGATATTCTTTTTATTCGTTTCAGTTTTAGAATACCTAAATCTTTCTCATATAGGATCTTGGCAACTACTGGCCACCAAAGAAAGGGGTTTCAATCCCATAGTAGCCACATTTTAAAACATGCGACTGTCGGTTTACCCTAGTAAATTCCCTTACTCCCCTTCAACTTATAAGGAGCTAAGTAATAATACCGTCTCTGCTTTGTTTTTATGTCGATTAGCATGAAGTAGATAGAATAATAAGCTTATTACCAATCATTTGTTACAGAGATGTACAGAAAGTCCTGTGAATGGAACACATCATATTCGTTTTCTAATTTATTTTTATTTAGGGGGTTTCAAAACATTTATTTCCGGTTGAATCTCGGTGTCGTATTTTTGGGTGAGGAACAATACTTTCTCTACGTACATACGTGCTAGAAAATATAATATAACGGCCTTTTCGTTTTTGAGCTATGCTACCCACAGACACACACAAACGGACATCTTTTTAAAAATGCTTTTTTCGGTTTCTGGGTCCCAAAACATATATTTCCATTGACATCTCGGTATCAAATTTTTGGGTGGATTATAATACCTTCTCTATACATTATGTACATAGTACGTATAGAGAAAGTAATATCCACGTCCCAGCTTCTTCTGCCGTAAGACAAAGCTTATCAATAACAGTTATTTATTATACAAGTGGATAATCAGAGAATGTATCCACGAGTAGAACAATTTAAAACGCGACCTGAAAAATATTCAGTTAATTATTTTACAACAGATAGTAACAAATTAAATAAGGAATAAGGCAATATATGACAGCGTTCTTTTAGTTACAAAATATATTAGGCTATGTATGAATACTAATTTTGTTTTTACTGATGCTAGTTTCAAATTGATTAAGTTTACGATGGACGTTGAGAACGTTAATATATCGGTTACAAATGATATATTAAATGAAGCAGAAATGAAGTTGAGGCGTTATTGTCCGTCGACTTCACGGAAGCAATACGAAAAAAGCGTTTCAGCAATTTAAGGATTGGCAGATACGAAGAAATTTGCAGAGTATTAATGAAGAAGTGATTATTGCTTATTTTAATTTACTTTATCCCACTCGTTACCGGAGAAACAAGTGAATTTTGTTTACTTTATCCCACCCGTTGCGCTAATAACTATCACTTTGATTTCAAGTCCAAGTTTTCTTATGTCGTTTCTGCATAGCAACGGTGTCTATTACAAGTATCTATAGAATAAAAATATTTAAAAATTAGAATGATTCACTACTAAATTGAATTCCTTATGTATATATATGGGTGTTTAAAAGTATTAAAATACAGAACTAACAACAAACAATGTTAAAATTGAATCTTTTTTTTTCTCCTTGTCTTTTCCGTGGAAACGTCTAACACTAGGGGAAAAAGTTTCTGTGTTCCATTCGCATGACTTTCCACACATTTTCGTAACACATTACTTTTTAAAAAAGCTTAATCTCTTAATGCTAGTCGAGATAAAAATTATCAGAAAAAATTATCAGTATTATTTGCTTTCTTTTAGTAGAAGGGAAATAAGGGAATAAACTCGGCTAAAGCGATAGTCAAATCTTTTAAAAGCTGGTTGCCATGTGGACGAGATCCGTTTCTATACATTGTCAGGAGCTACCAAATTAAAACTGAAACCAATTACAGGAAATATTTCAAAAATGGTTAACTTTAAAATATACATAACATAAATTGTGTGTTTTAGCAAAATCTACATTTTAGTGTCGATATGTTTCCAGTAGAATTCAGGTTAAATTTGGCATATTCTTGCAAATGTGCTATCTTAGAGTTCAAAATATTAAAAATACCAGGAAAGTTTTCCATCAGTAATATTTCATAAATTTATTTAGTAATTTTGCTAAATGTTTACACGTAAAGAATAAGTTCCAAATATTCTCAAGTTTTAAGCACTTAAAACAATTTGCATTATAAACGATTCCAAGAAGATAGAACCGGTATGTTAGGTAAAACATCCAATAATCCTGCAGCAACCTCTTATAATTAAACTAAGCCCAAATATGTATACAGTTAATAAAACTTAAAATTTCTTTTATTTCTAGAAGCAAGAGTCTATCTTCACTCCCATAAACACACTTTGTAGGATTCTGTGTTTCTTTTTCCATATGCGTTGTGTTATGCTGCCAAACTGTCCAGCAACAAAATCTTAATATTAAAATGTGTTTATAAAATTTATATGTAGTATCAAGTTCAGTTGATGAACGAAGAGTGAATTTCATGGTACTTTGTGCTTCATTTTTCCTTCCCTTGATACGTTTTGGTTAAAATATTTCCGATGACATCGAGAATGTTGCACTCCTGTTTCATTTTCATCTTTGAAAATGAAAAAAAAAAAAGTAAATGTTTAAAAAACGACATCTCAGGCCTATGCAGGGAAATTACTGGAATCGAAGGATTTGTTGTACTTTTGGAGGGAATTTTTGGATTCAGCATTATGTGTCATTCTGTTAATACCAGTTTAAGAAATAGATTCATAATTACCCTACTCGAATCACCCAAAAGACATGTTTCATCCAAATATCTATTCTCCTGCCTTCAATTTGAATCCTAAATTATGAAATTAGGGATCGATAACTGGTGAATAAGAAATGAAAAACCATTAACTTAAATACATCTTAAAATCCCCCACCACTTAATTTATAATAGGTAATTTCCTTCAAAAAAGGACCATTAAATACACCTTCATATTGCTTCCCTAGTTTTACTTTTAAAGAAGCCATAGATGTTAATGTTAAATAGCACTGAGTATAGAAACATTTTTGAGGTTGACTGCATGCTCGTTTCACCCTTTTTAGTGAAGTATTATGCTTATGATTATGATTATCGTTACAAACTTAAGACACAAAGTATTTCAGAAATTACTTATTTCAAGCGTTTGATGTATGTTTTCTTAGAGCATCTGTCCTCAATGTATCTGTAATTTTAATTTGTTCCCAAAGTTGAAATGTTCATTTTTACTAATAAAGAGAGCAAGAAAATGTAGAATAATATTTTGTGTGCCTATAGGAAAATCACTTCTGAACAGAGTACGCTTGGAATAAGTTTAATATTGGTTTGATTGCAATATTTTATACGTATAAAACGTGGCAATATTTACAGAAGTTCTACTCACATGAAAAACAACTGTTGAATAAGTTACTTAGGTATCTACTTTATAGAGCCAAAGATGATTTTATAGAATAATGATGTGTGTTAACAGTATCACTATCTCGAATATGTTTAGTAAATTAATTTGGATTACGGTACCAACTCAAAGAAGTACAATACAGTCGTAAGGTCTGTAAAAGACTGCACAAGAATGGATAGGCTAAGAAATGAACAGTAATGAATAACATTAAAATTAGGAACATTATACAACAAATTAATTAATCAAAGGCAAAAATGGATAAACCACTGAAAAGAATGGAGGTAGGAAGATGGCCGTAAGCAGCATTTGAATATGCACCGAGAAGGGAAAGAAAACAAGGATGACCCAGGAGACGATGGAGGAGTCTATGGAGGAATCCGGAACAGGTTACTAAGCCTGAACCACTGAATTGGAGTAGTGATAATAGTAGTGTTTGTGGTAGTGAAGTAGTAATATTAGTATTGCATCAGGAAAAATGGCACATAAACAAACTTTTCGTACTTCTCGGCCAAGGTCTGAGGGGTATCTGCGTTGTCTACCAACCATGCAGTAGCTCACATTTTTGGAATCGCCATATGCGGGGATTCACTCGCTTATACCGAGTACTCTAATTCAACATTTATACAATTTGAATGATATCTGTGTATGAATATACAACATTAAACTTTTAGATTTGATGTTTATTACAGAGAAGTCAGAATGTTTCTATCGTATAAAATACATTATCTATTACTTTGATAGCCATGAAACCAGATTCTGTAGGGGCATTCTGCAAGTAGCAGTTAGTTCATGAAGTGTCATTAGTGTAGTCCTCCTTCACTAATATAACGTACCATGTTGATATAATACGAGAAATAATGCAATAAACTGCAACAAGATTCTGTTTATCATTCTTTGCAATCCAACCAGTTTCATACCATCAACACATTCTCTAAAAGAACCGTACTTTTAAGGAAATTTATGACTGAAATTTTGCAATTCCAAAGTAATAACTCTAGATTTTTTTAAATTTATACCACAGATGAGTACGAGGGCGCCTTGAAAAGTTCTCGGCCTCACCCAGAGCTCGTGGCAGCTTGCATGATTTTTGTTTTCCTTACGTTGGTACAAATGTTAGTGTACGCTATGTAAAGCAAGTCATTTCAGACGATAGTTGACTGTAGGCAGTTGTTTCAAGCAGTGGAAGTGCGCATTACTTTTAAAATGGAGAAATTCGAGTATTGTACTGTGAAAAAATTCTTTGTAAAAGAAGGCTTAACTCCTATAGAAATCAAGTTCTGGGTTGTAAATGTGTATGGTGATTCTTTGACTTTAGTTTCCACGTGAAGGAATGGGAGGCCGATTTTAAACGTGACCGTGAAAGCGTCCAAGGGCGATCCACGCGAAGGACGTCCAAAAACTGTAACCACACCGAAAATCATTGAAAAAGTGCATGATATGTTTTTGGAAGATCGGCGTACAAAGGTGCGTGAAATTGCTAATTCTTTTGGAATTTCAAAGGAATGTGTAGATCACATCTTGCATCAGGAATTAAACAGGAAAAAGCTTTGCGTAAGTTGGTGCCGCGTATCCTCACTGTGGATAACAAACGCATTCGCACGACACTTTCTGAAAAGTGCATGGCGCATTTTCAGAAGCGACTTTTTTCGCCGATACGTCACAATGGATGAAACAGTGATCTGTCGAGGCAGCGATCAGAAGCTGGTTCTTCAGCTCCAAAGAAGGTGAAGATGGTACCATCGGCGGGAAAGAACATGGCGTCAGTGTTTTGGGATGCCAAAGGAATTTTGTTGATTGATTAACTCGAAAAGGGTAAAGCCATTACTGGAGAATACTACTCTCAACTTCTAACCAAACTGAATACTAGCATTCGTGAAAACAGACCCGGGTTAAAAACTGTTTTCCATCGGATAATGCATCTACCCACAATAGTGTTTTGGCAATGGGGAAATTGAGAGATCTGCACTATGAAGTGCTGGAACAACCACCCTATTCCACAAAACTGAAGAAATTACTCGCTGTTAGGCGCTTTTCGTCCAATGAAAAGCAATATCGGCTGTAAATGGGTACCTTGCGGCACTTCCAGAGGAACAATACAGAGACGGGATAATAGCATTCCGCTGGACAAAATATATTGATATTAGAGGAGATTATGCTGAAAAATAAAACTACTTTGAAAGTATGAATTGCAGTTTTTCACTATCATAAGGTAAATGAGCTACAATGTAAATTCCACCCATTTCGCTCTAATGGTTTGGCGTTTATGGTGAAATTTCTTTACGTTTTTGTCACCTCACTAAAAAATTAAAATTTTTGGTCCAATATTTTAACCCTAGGTTCACAATACATCTATTTTTGAATTTGCACTAGGTTTCTCTGTATCTCTTTTGGTTTAGGCTCCAAAAATATTTAAGGAACAAATGTGTTTTTTTTTTGTCACACAAATATAACTTTTATGTTGGAAAATTGACAATATATGTTTAAATACATCTGACAGTAAAACCTGGGACAATTCGTATTAATTGTACAGCAAACTTTATTTGTGTAATATAAAAACTGCTCCACATGGAGCATTTTACAGGAAGAAAAATGCTGAAAATATCGACAGCAAAAAAAAAAAAAAAAAAAAAAAAAAAAAAAAAAAAAAAAAAAAAAAAAAAAAAAAAAGGAAAAGATTTGAATGCATGGCTGACAAAATCTACCAGATTGGAGGTTAGTAACACAGGTTTCCTTTTCTTCTCTTCTGCTACTACCTTTTCTGTACTTTTCTTCTTGCATTGTTGCTTTTCTTCTGCACAAGTTCGTTTTTTATTTTCCATGTTGCGAATGAGATCACATCGAACTGAAGTTTCTCTTGGCGAGCCCCGTATAGTTTCAGTTCTAATGAATTTCTGTAGCTCCAGTCAAGGTATTTAAAATTGGAGTCTGGTAGCCAATTATGTATACATTTTTATATTAAGGAATGTATAAGTTCTTTTATGGAAATGAAATTTAAAAAAGTCGGTTTTTTATGATTTTTCATGAAGTTTGAGATATACGCATATTCTTAAACAATTCTGATTAATCAAATTAGTTCCATTATGCTATGTCAGCAGTGGCTTCTTGATTAGCGAATTACTAGTTCGTGAATTCGCCACTATTTGCACATGGTGACGAATAATCAACTTATTTCTCATAATTGGTATTATGGGACGAAATTTGCGGACGTGAAATATGGCGAATTTAGCCCAGAAACTTTTATTTTAAGGTATGGAGTTCTCAAACTGCAAATGAGCATTGCACCGGGTTAACGACTTTACTTCCATGCAAGGATTTTTATGTCCGAAAAAATCCATTACCTTCCTTAGGGTTTGCACCTGAAACCTTTGGTTAGAAGCCAGTATGGAAACTACCAAACAACAAAGGGAGATCTAACAACTCTAATGGTACATTCACAATGAGATTCAAAGGCAGGAGTAACGTAACGCAGGAGTTTGGTCTCATATTATTTAATGTAAGCATTCACATAGAAACACGCAAGACACTACGCAATGCAATCAACGCAAGAGATTGCGAACTCCAAAATGTATCCTTACGTTGCTTGTAAAGAGGAGGAATTCTGCTTCTTTTCTCAGCTTTGATTGTGAATTTAACAACAGACGATCGCACTGCAAGATTTAACAGGGCCAGATGTACATGCATGCTCTTCTATTTGGCCGTACAGTGCCGTACCATCTCTAATTTCCTTCAAGAGGCTATGACAGTTTCCTTGGAAATCCTCCTTTTATTTAGTGGATACAACTATCATCTGCGTATATATTTCTTGGTCTCATAAATCCAAACCCCAGAGAGATAATTCTTAATTCATTAAACATGTAGCCTTATCGCTTTCCGCAGCATCTATGTTTGTACTATTTTCAATAATTTTTAATGAGCAACTGTTGTACCACCACTGCCGCAAGCGTCATTTGTTGCTATGTAATTTTATAACATATTTATTTGTAAAATATTACATACAAATATATTTATAACATGGATAGGTAGAGTCAGACTGAAAAATTCAATGCCATAGCCGGAATTTGAACCACGGATCTCCCGATCTCTAACCGGTTGCTCTGCCACTGAGCTACCATGGTGGTTCAAATCCCAGCTATGGCATTGAATTTTTGAGGCTGACTCTACCTATCCAACTCCTGTCCTACACACGGCTTGTGTGAAAAAACAATTAAACCAATATTTATAACATATTTATTTGTAAAAGATTAAGTGAATTTTCTTTTATGGCATTGTTGGTTATGTTATTCAATTTGAAACGTGCGCAACACTTGGAAGATATCCGTCAATTTACAGATCTAGAAACCAATGCCAACTTCTTGCGTTACATTCTCCACTGCATTGTGTTGCTGAAGTAAAATATCTTTAATGTACGGCGTTTTAATCAAAATCGTTAGCTAGTTTTGAAAAAAAAAAAACATTTAAAAAAAGTTTCTATAAAAAGGGGTGCTTGTGTTGGGGGCTTTTCTTCAAAATCTGCATATCGCATCCTTCAAAGATACTGAAGATAAATATAAAGTTTGGTATTTAACCTATTTTCTTTCTTGAGCAGTACCGTACACACACATAGAACTACACACAATTACCTAAAAAAAAATTTTCGGACTCAGGGGACCTGAAAACATATATTTCCGGTGAAATATCGACATTGAATTTTAGGGTTTAATACAATACCTTCTCTAGCTACTATGTACATTGCATGTGCATACATGCTAGAGAAAGTAAAAAAAATAAGTTAATATTGAAATACATCCAACAAATGTCTGTTGCTAGTAGTATACTAAATGTTGAATCAGTCAAAAGCTCTAGGTACAACGTTTAACAAATTTATTATTCAGTCAAGATAAACTGTTAGAAGCCTTAAGCTTCTGGTGTCACCTAAAAGAAGGCTTTAAGTCTTTAGCAAAATTTGTTGATTGAACTATAAATTATACTTTCTGTTTACACGTTTGTATCGAAATTTATTTGGGGGCAGAGTGGTTTTTGGTTTATCATAGCAATTATATGAATATTCTTTGGCACAAGGTTTCACATCAAAATAGTCCCAATTGCGTGTTACGCGGTCCGAAAAATATGGGTTCATTTAACTGTCGGAAACCTGAGGACACTCAAGGCAGTGAAAGCATCCTTCCTCAAGAGAGCACTGCAAGTATCCAAATCTACTCAAACGAGGATAATATGCTAGCTGGCGGACGCAGACTACTCCGTCAAAGAGTTAAGAGAGTGCCACAGTCTTCAAAAAACATGAAGTCCAAATCAGGAGCAGGGATGAAAAAGCAGCAAACATAGTCCCTGATTTCTTTCTAACTCCAGCATGAACAATGAAGAATGGAAGAAGTCTAAGTTCAAGTTATAACACTGAGACTGATTATTTTCATGATAATTTAAAATAATCACAAACTAATAATATATTAATAATTTCAATAACAATATTAAATAATAATAGATATGAAAAGTATGTTGGTACCAGAGAAATTACAGTAAGAAGTCAAATGTATAACAGAGTATTTCTTTTGTATTTCAACAAAATAGCAGAAGGCAAGGAGATGTTTCTAAGTGCACGCAGGTGCACATATGGCAGAGATTGTTAAAATCGTCCAGTCGCCGTTTGAATGTCCATGAAATTCCAACAAACTATTGAATAGGTTAACGGTATTGGCGACCGTGGTGTGCTGGGTTTTCTCACCAGAGAACAAACAAGGTTGAATTGTAGTTTGACAGAAATATGTAGCATTGAAATATGTAGCTGTGAAATTATATTTTAAAGAGACGTAGAAACGAAAACAAAAGCAGTTCTGGGCAGTCTTTTGAGTTGTTTTTAGTCACGCCGAGCGTTCCTGATTCCTTCATACTTCTTTCGCAATAATAATTCACGGCCTCAAGTCGTTATCCGACAACAGTATTTGTGCTACAAGAGTAACAAAGTGTAAGCTGATGTCTTAGCAAAGCATCAAGAAATAATAAACATCAACATTTACTATTTTATCTGCTGTGTTATTCACACAAAGGCTTATTGTAGTACCGTCCCCTGAAAACCTGGAAATCATGCTCACAAATCTTAAATCAACCCTGACCAGTAAGAGGGCCCAACCTAAGGAGCTAGCATCGAACCGGAGGTGGCCCACGACACGTATACACGAAAACCGTGGCCCATGGATTCCATCACAAGATTTGTGGACAATGAGGACACCATCTGGTGTCGGGATTATGTACAGGCACTCTCTGTGGACAGTATCATATACTCATACCAATCATGAACTCAGTCATTGAATGGTCTAGGCCAAAGGCGATCATATTTAATGTTCATCGTACCACTGAAATTAACTCCTATGTACACATTGTGTTAAAAAATCTTATTATATGAATATTTCTTATTGTTGAAAACTAGAATTGGACTTTTATTTATAATTCTAAAGCTATTACAAAGATATGTTTATTATTTAAATACATAATAGTGTTATTAAAGCTACGAAATTCATCAAATATACGTTTTGATTAACAGGTTCAATGCAAAATTCTATTTAATGTAAAATTAAAATAAAAATATGATGTGTTACACTCACATAGCTTTCGCTGTCTGCTCTAAAGATAAACTTCTTACAAAAGATTCTTCTTTCTACATGAGCTAATTGAGATGCTCTTATTACATAGTTCCTTATAAGTAGAGGGAAACTAAAGGAATGTGCTATGTTAAATTGATAGTCAATCTTTTAAAAGCTGTCGTTATACGATTTTCATTGCAAATCGCCTCCTTGCTCGGTCAGGTGAAGAACAAAAGAAAAATGGGCATTTCCCGTCTGATAAAAGTATAAGTACTTTACAATTGCAACAAATCAACAGTATCTTTACAACAAAAACGTACGGGACATAAATTGTGTGTTTTGTCGATATCTACATTTTTTTGTGCAGTAAGTTTTTGTCTATCTCTTACGGTTTAGTGGTTCTGCAAAATTCGGCAAAATTCACCCAGAATAAAGAGATCTTGAGAGGCTATTTCCAGAAAATTCAAGATATACATTTTATTTGGGAAGTAAATATCTTTAATATACGGATCTTAATCTAAACTGTTAGAGCCATTTTTAGAAAATCAAAATTTTCGAAACTTTTTCCACATAAAACGTAGTTTGTAGTGGGGGTGATTTTCTTGATAATGTTACAGTCGCATCTTTGAAAGGTATCAAACTTAAATTAAACGGTTTGTTATTTAACGGTCCAAAGACACACGCGCGCGGATCTTTTTCTAAAATGATTTTTTCGGACTCAGGGTAACCCAAAACATATAATTCCAGTAAAATTTCGACATCGAATTTTTGGATGGAATACAATACTTCTCTATCCACTATGAACATAGAACATGCGGGCTAGAGAAAGTAAACATGTTGCAGCAGTTGCAACATTCTGATTATGTTGTGTAGCTAATACTGGAGCCGTAACTGCAGAGAGAGGAGGTTAGGGGAGAGGGAGAGGGAGAGGGAGAGGGAGAGGGGGAGAGTAAAAGCTGAGAGACGTAAATACAATTCTATCTTAACATTATCCCACTCTCTACTTGGAACCAAGTATGCTACTTGCCAAAACTGAATTAAAAAAATTGACATGCGCACTAGTTTTCTTTACATAAAAGGCAATGCACTATTTTCATATATTCCTATTACTGCGCGATAACTTCACTCATAAACATTAGTGAATTAAAAGCATAACGCTTATCGTGACTTCTGAATATTTTTTTTTTTTTTTTAGGTAGGGGGATCGTGTTGTTTACAAAAACGGAGCGAGGAACAGAAATAAATTTATGTGCATATGTATTCTGAATTAATGCAATCTCTTTCAAACACTTTTAGAGTATTTTTGCTCAAATAAAAGCTTATGGAAATGCTAGAATGTTCTCGCAGTATCACTGGTTTTGTTTTTGCCCTCTGTATTAATCAGCAATACTGATCAATCACAAGGGAAGGTGTTTCCGGTGCTTTCTTCCTTGTCTGTTAAGTCTATTTGTTCCTCCTTGGTCTTTTGTGCTATATACATCGTGTATATAGAAGGTAATGTATTCCACCCAAATAATCTATTACGAAATTTCACTTAAATACATTTTTTGAGACCCCTGAATATAAAAAAGCATTTTTAGAAACATTTGTTGTGTTTGTGAGGGTATCAGTGTGTGTGTGTGTGTCTGTGTGCGTGTATGTGTGTGCGCGCGCGCGCAGCTTCGCTCAAAAACGAGAAGTACGTTAAATCCAATCTGGTTCAGTATCTTCCACGGATGTAACACGACAATTTTCAAGAAAATTCCCCTTCCCAGTTACACTTTATAATGAAAAAAAATTCAAAAATATTAATTTTCTCAAAAAATATGAATGATTTTTATTAAAATACCGTATATTAAAGATATTTTCATGGAAAGGATAAGTTTTTCATAACTGGTAAACCATAAGAGATAGACAAAAGCTTACTACAAGAAAAATATATATCTCGTTAAAACACACAATTTGTCACATAATTTTCTTCTCATGGAGTTGACCATTTCCTAGATATTCCTTGATATTGGTTTCATTTTTAAAATACTTGAACCTTTCTCATATGCACATTTGTCAACTCAAAAAATCAACTCCATAGCAATCACAATTTAAAACATTTGACTATCGGTTTAACCTAGTCGTCTATTGTCTTATTTCCCTTCTACTTATAAGAAGCCAAGTAATAAGACCATTTCTGCTAAGGTTTTTTCTCTATTAGCATGAAGCAGATACAAGAATAGACTTTTAAACAATAATTTGTTTACAGAGATGTAGAGAAGGTCATGTGAATGGAACACATAAAATTTCTTCTATTCCTTGTTACTTTTTAATGCTTAGAATTTATGGTTACTTAAACCTTAAGAGTTTATTTGGATTTAATTTTTAGATCTTTACTAAAATCCAATGCTTTTTGAATTACATTCATAGAGATTAATTTCACTACGGTCTTCCGATCGCAGTTCTGAAGGGCGTATTTTAAATCAATCAAATCAAAAATCTGTTGGTATCACTATTTGCGTGAAGTTCAAACATTTTTCGATTTTAGTTTCTATCTGTATCTGCAAAAGATAACATAAAACTAGGATACCTTTCACTTTTAAATTTAAAACATGCCAAGACATGCTACAAATATATGTTGAATATGCTACGATCATATCCTATGGGCTTGTGCGCGAGAAAAAAAAAATAAGCACACATCATCACATGGAAATATTACGTTCCAATATAGCATTTTCTTAAATTAATTAAAAGTATTATAACAAAAAACCCATTTTTCTTTGGCTTTTCGTGAACTTCTCTAGTAACTCTTCAACAAACCATTCTCTAAAAGCTCATTCTTCTGTTTACGTTTTGCTAATAGAGTTAAAGCATCTCACATTTACATGTTCAGCTATAGATGTAACAAAGATAGAGTAACTTGGGTGGATATTGTGGGGGACTCACATTCAACAGGTCGCGAGTTCGAATTTCTCGGGTAAGTCTTTTTTCGGGGTTTTCCTGAGAAGATGAATGTTGAATAACTGAGCATCATTTCACCGATTGCATTCCTCATCCGACATGACTAACCAGGTTAAGGGACGTTAATCTCATACAAAAAAAAATCTGATATGTTACACTCACATGACTTTCTGTAGCTGCTCTAC
Organism: Hymenopus coronatus; assembly: GCA_030762935.1. Taxonomy (NCBI): domain Eukaryota; kingdom Metazoa; phylum Arthropoda; class Insecta; order Mantodea; family Hymenopodidae; genus Hymenopus; species Hymenopus coronatus. The sequence goes on along the minus strand of CM060892.1, from coordinate 52,570,070 downwards.
AAACAAATTCCTTACAAAAGATAATACTTCTTTCAACACCATGATAATCGAGATAAACAAACAGAATCTTATTATTTAGTTCCTTTTAAGTAGAATGGAACTAAGCGAATGCACTAGGCTAAATTGATAATCAAATGTTTTAAAAGCTGTCGTTATGCGATTGGCATTGCAAATCGCTTCTTAGCTTTGCCAGGAGAAGAACAAAAGATAAACGTACACTTCCGTCTGAGAAAGGTGTAAGTACTTCACAATTGAAACTAATGACAAGGGATTCCTCAAAAACGGCAAGTTTCACGAAAAAAATATATATGGCATAACTTGTGTATTTTAACATTTTTTTGTATTGTAAGTCTTTGTCTATCTCTTGTGGTTTACTAGTTATTCCAAAGTAAGCAAAATTCATCCAGAACAAAGTGTTCATTAGAAGCTATTCCCAGGAAATTCAAGATATACATTTTATTTGTCGGTAAATATCTTCAATATAGGATATTTTGATCAAAATCGTTAGAGCCATTTTTGAGAAAATCAAAATTTTCGAAAAAAGTTGTATGTAAAGGGTCTTTAGGGGAGGGGGATTTTCTTTAAAATCTTCCTGTCGCATCCTTGCAAAATACCAATCTTATATACCTCACGCGCGCGGACCTTTTTGTAAAAATGCTTTTATGGATTCAGGGGGTCCTAAAACATGTTCTTCCGGTGAAATCTCGGTATCGAATTTTTGAGTAGAATTCAATACTTCCTCTATACACTACGTACATAGTACGTATAGAGAAAGTAAATAAATTAATAATAACAATAATAATACTTTAGGCTAAAGAGATAATCAAATCTTTTAAAACGGTCTTTGCGCGATATCTGAAATTCCTTTCTATTGCACGACCACGAATAAGAAAAGGAAACATTTCCTAAACCAAGTGATTTTCAGTTAAAAAGATGTAGTATTTTAGAATTATAACCAATAATAAAACACAAAAATATATAAAATTATTTACTTTAACCAGAAAAGTAGATTTATGCAGTAATATTTTATCGATCTTTCACAATTTATTGATTGTACAAAAGGCATTTAGAATGAATATTATCTCTGAGCATTTTCTCAGAAAACACACGTATATTACGTTTTTTACCTCATGTAAATTCTTAAAATGATAGCATTTTGATAAAAATTGTTCCCTGTCTTTGATAAAATAAAAATTTTGTATCGTATTCTTGGAAGCCTCTGAAAATGCCTCGGGTGTTTCTGTACATACACAGGCATTTTTCTAAAAATATTATTTTTATTCAGGGAGTCTTTAAACCTGTATTATCGTAGAAACCCTCGTATCGAATTTCTTATAGGATTCCATTACTTTCTCTATCTATCTGTACTATAAGTAGTGTAGAGAAAGAAAGAAGGGCCAAACATTTACTAACCAAATTATACCAATATAGAATCATATTCAGCTTTCAACTTATTCAATCTTTGTTACAATAATTTAATGGCATTGTAACATAGGAAAGGTCAAACTAGAACAAATAAGATACTCAAACTATATAAGAGATGTAAAAGGAGCCCTTATGTTTTACTATCTTTGTTGAATAAAGCATGATTCAGTTTTAACATTCTCAGGAAACTTGTGTGCACTTATACGGCTCATAATATCGTTATATATATACCAATTTTGAAAGTATAGTTTAACTCTTTTTAAAGTCCACCTTTTAATACAATCTTCCTAGCAGTTCTTAAAAGCAGTTCTTATCTTGCTGAAACACATTGTAGACCTTTTAATGTTGCTGAAGGAGATTCTGAGTTAACTTCAGGATTTAATGTTGAACATGGAGAAGTATTAATTTTTAAGAGAATATTACAATAGAATTCTGAAGACCGGGAATCAAATAATCCATTCAAGGATATCTTAAAAGAAAACACTAAAAAAGAGTTGCATTTGAAGGAAAAAGTATATCTTTGATTTATTAGCCTATTAATTTGATTGTGGAATTAACCATAACTGAGTTCAAAATGTATTAGAAAGTTATATTGTTTTAACAATAGATAAAAAAAGGTCATTAATCATTCCAGAGACACCTTCTTTAAGTAATTGCTTTCTTATATCCATTCAGCAATTTTAAGAGTTATTGGCTCTGAAGTTAAGGTGTGTATTTTCCTGTTTTACTTTCTCTACTACCTCTTGTAAGAAGGGTAAATATTGTATTCCACCCAAACATTAGAGGTTGAGATTTTGGCACAAATGTAGATTTTAAGGTCCCCTTATAAAATGAATTTCAGAAAAAAAAATCCCGGAGTTCGTGTCTGTTTGTGATAATGTATTTGTTGAACAGTATAAAACCAAATATGATTAAAATCAAATTTAGTGTCATTCTTATCCTTCTTAAAATTAACTTATATTAAAGTTTGCATTGAGTATTATATTAACATTTAACACAAATTATTCGCAGATATGAGCAACAAATGTTCAAGGCATTAGACTATTTACAAGTTTTCAACTAAGATTAATTTAATTAATTTTATACTTTAACATTATATGAATATAAATTACATATTTTAAAAGATAAATCTGCGTTCATTAATAGATATTACTGTAAAGAACAGAACAAAAAATAAGATTTCAAATTGCAGATGTAAAATTTGGCTATATAAGCAGAATATGTGAATTGAAAAATATTTATTTTAGAAGAAGAAATTTATTTTCTAATATTTATTATTATTTAAGTATTTACAGTTTTATACTAGTGATTTTAAAATATTAAATCGACATTGAAATCTAAACAAATGAAAAGAATGGTTTATACACAGTTGAAAGAATTTAAATTTAGTAATATTTTAGTTTGTTTAAATTACACAAAATTGTAAACGTTATTGCAAATATACTACTTACATGGATAGGTCAAGTCAGACTGAAAAACTCAGTGCCATAGCCAGGATTTGATTTATCCAATCCTATTTACATGATTTGAAAAAGCTAAATATTTTTAAAATACTAAATTCCATCAAAGTCAAAGAGGATTTAAAATTAATTTTGATGGTTTATTTTTCAAGGCTAGGAGTACAACTAATACGTTTCAGAATTGGGTCTAATTTTGAATATGATTTGAAGAATACTATTGGTTTTTATAATAACAATTTTCAGGAAAATTACCTAGTGTTTTGGTGGCAATATTTCACTAGTTGCTTTTCACATAAAGCAATTTTCTTGCACAATTACTATTAATTCCCTTTATTAAAGAAATAATACTATGTTAATACAACATAGTTTACCAAAAAACATCATTCTAAACAATGGTTGATGTCCAATTAGTAATGCACTGAGGGCCAGAATACGGTAAAGAGCTTACTTGAGGGCCAGGAAAATTAACAGAATAATTATATTAAAAATAAAATAACAGCAACAACGACTTAAGAGCATATTATTTTTAATATTATTACATGCAAAGTGAAAGAAGAAGCATGAATTTTTACCAAGAACAGTGGGGTTTTTAAAATATTTTACAAAGATTTAAAATCAACTTCCAGTTCTGATGGTGCAATTTTAAGAATACGAGATAACATTGAATCAGTTAATCTGTTTGTGGACTTTGATTTCACTAGTTTCACAGCAGAGAAGGCAGTTTCACATATGTAAATATCACCAAATATGGAAGTAAGTTTTAAAGCCCAGTTTCTAAGATGTGTAAAATGTTCCTTTGAAATGAGTTTCCAAAAATCAACACCAGTTGCCTGTGGCGTTTGAAGAGATGAATCTCATATAGTTCTAACTGTAGATCCCCGGGCTGGCACTCTACTTTACATATCATGGCATTGTTGACAAGTTCCATCTGTGATCGAAATACTTCAAAATCTTGAAATCTGCCATCAAATTCTAAAATGAGATCTATGCAGGAAGTTAAAAAACGAATAAATCATATATTTATTCGCAGGCCGAATAAAACATACTCGCGGGTCGGATTAGGCCCGCGGGCCGCCATTTGGACATCACTCGTCTAGAGAATCAATTAAATTTCAAATTCAGAATTACTTTCTGCTATTAGTTTTGGGTGTAGATATTCATGGAATAGGTCTCTTTAACCTTCAAAATCTTACAGTTGCAAGTTTAAGCCGGCGTAATAAAAGCCAAACAAAATTAAATTTATAAGGATATTATCAAAATATCTTAATTATATGATACAAAAAATTGATTTCTCTTTTCTGAGAAAATAATTAGATTAATAAGTATGTTATGAACTGTCATAAAGTTCCTCAATGTAATGTGTTTGGTATATAAGTATTTTGACATAGCCATTCATTTCAGAAACTGTTGCTTCCTTCACAGAAACATCAAACTGAGAAGAATTAATAAGAGAGAGGGAGAAATGTATTTGGTTACTCAAAGAATAAACTTGTAGGAGACTTTTAAGCTATTAGGATACCTTAACAAAAGTAAATGCAAGAGAAATTGAGTATTAATAGGTTTATAGTACCTCAATCTCTAAGTAGAGGTGGTTTTTGCTAGGAATAACAATTAAATTTAGAATATATTATTCCAACAATAAATTGATGCAGTGTGTTTGATGTTTTCCAGGATATATATCTAATTAGTAAATAAAGAACCTAAAATGAAGTTTTCCTTGAGTTTATCATATTATACAATTTAATGTCATTAAATAGTAAAATTTATTAATATAAAACAAATTTTCCATCATTGAGATTTTAATGTTATGCTAATTTTGTGTATTTAGTCTACTGTACTTATTAATTAATCAAATAAAATGTATTTTAAAATAAATGTCTAAATTATTTTAAAGTCAGTATTCTTATAAAAAGTAATTAATTAATGTATAAGTATTACCAACTATGGAAACTAACAGATTCTAAAAAAACAATATTTTAATTCCACTTAATTTTAATATGCTTTACCAAGATCCAAGTCTCAGACATAGAACAGTTCTATAAAACTTAATTAATAATGAACATAATGAAGAATTTAAACTTATAATTGGAAAGAAAAATTAATAAAGGATTTACATTCATTTTGATTTCCGTTTTCCATTATTTTATATAACAGTTTTATATACCTCTTTCCATTTATGTTTACCAGAACTAAACACACATTAATAACCCAGGAGAATGTATAATCTAAACTATTTAGGCTCTCAAAGAATGCTAATATCGAATAAAAATTGTATGAGAAGATAATTTTAAAAATATTTTCGAGAGTACCCATTAAATATCTATTGGAAAGTGGTATAACAAACATGAAAAACCCTTTCTTGAATTAATTAAAATTACTTAAGATGAAAAATGCTGGGATAAAAAATATCTCCAACTTTTATTCCCTTTATAATTTTTCGAGTTTAAATATGCACAAAACACATATGCTGTTTATTTTAGCTTCCAATCTATAAGATTTTCTGTCTTCTGTTCCCGGTCTTTATCCATGGACTAAAATGCACCAGTATGTTTTTATTTGTTCTGCACTATTTTAAGAATAAAATGTTTTATATTGTTTGACTATATTCAGAAGTATTCATAATTAAATATTTAGTTTAAAAAGTATTTAGAATAAATTCTAATACAAAAATATTTATAAAATAAGTCAATATAAATACAGGTTAACACAATATAAATTAAATTTAAATTCTACCTAATTTGTACTATACCTCCTGAGAGAGTTATGCACCGCCATAACTTAAATTTTATTAATACCAGTAAGAAAACATCGGAATTTCTGTGAAAAAGTACCTAAATTTTAAAGAATTGTTGGAATTTTTGCATCTTTTTCAGGAAAATTACCACTTGCTTTGGTAGTAATATTTCCCTAATTGCTTTTCACACGAAAGCAATTATCTTGTATAATTACTACTAATTCCTTTTACTAAAGAAGTAACAACTATTTTAATACAACATAGTTTACCGAAACACCTATTCTAAATAACGGTCTAGAGAATCAATTAAATTTCAAATTCAGAATTATTTTCTACTCACATAGGATTTCCTATTTTTTGCATAATTAATTTTTAATTTATATTACATAATTTTGGAACATACAATATTCTTGCATATACTTAAGATAAACGTTGGACAAACTTTATGCAAATAAATCAATTTAAGAACAGGATAATACTAGATATTGTGCAATGAAGTTTTATAGACATGAGTTTACCTTAATTTTTATTTAAAGTTATATGTTAAAAATATTTTATATATTTGTGTATTTCTACACTAATTTTAAGTTACCAATTCCTTTGTATTTATTATAACTTTGGTCCGTTCTTATTCAAGGAGAAAAATATAATGTTTAATTTTTCTGAATAATGAACCAAGCTGAAATCAATTTAAATAGCTATTTATATTCCACTTTTATTCTTAAAGCAATGATTAAATTTTTGGAAGTATGTATATTTTTGATCTGCTGTCAAACTAAAATTAACCAGACCTGAAATAGTATTCTGTGGCGTCGAATTGCAATAGTTTTTAAACTATTAGGGTTAAATTAAGTTATTACTCATGTTCATATTTTAAGTTAAATTTATTTATGATTGAAAAACTTACGAAATATGCGTTATATGCATTTTTACAGGGAGCCAACAACTTTATGCATAGTCTGTATTAACATAGTAGCACCGATATATTTAAAAAGCAAATTCTAGCACAGTTATCCTTTTTCATTTATATCGGGGTTAAATTTTAAACAATGATATGCAGCTACAAATTTCACATGCGTTGTCAAGTTATTCCATTTCTGGCTCGATATAAGAGTTGCAGTTTTAATTAAAAAGAAGAGTGTAAAAATATAAATATAATTACAATTTTCTGCTACAATATAACAGAAGGATAAATCCTGAGAATGAAAAATAAAAATATTTTTAATTGGAAATAAACTTGTTTAAAATGGTTGACTATAGTCAAAGTGTCTAAGAAATGAATTAAATCAGGAAGCAGTTTAAAATGACTGTTTTAGCTAATTCTCAAGTAGTACTAATACAAATAAGAACCGAGAAACATTAAACATTGCACTGACACCTGTTATGTTTGTCCTGTTATGGTTTCAATGTTTTAAATGCTAAAATATCATTAAGTTCTGCAAATGATACTTTTAAACGCAACACTATTTTATGCAGAATTCCTCTTTAAAATATTTATGCATTTTTAAAAAGTAAAAACAAAAAATTAAATTTATTTTAATGAATTAAAAATTCAACTTAGCATATTGAAATACTATAAGTAACTATTATGACTTACACATTTAATTTTGAAATATTTCCGAGAACCTCTATCCTAAACTAAACTAAACCATTTTATATGATGGTACTGCCGTTCAAATAAACTACTTTTAATTGTATTTCTTTTTGATTTGATAGTTACATAGCTTATTTATATGGTTAGATTAACAAAAATAAGTTTTATCCGTAAAGATCACGACAGTTTGAGAGAAATGAAAAGATTTATTCAGATTGTAAGCCTTAGTAATTATTTCAATTATGACAGTTTATGAAGATTAATTGAAGTTGTATTATTTCACGATTACGTTCCTGATATTTAAAGAAAAAATTGGTCCTAAGTGCAGCCTCTTCCTGATAACTTTTAAATTAAAAACGAATCTTTGATACAATACTTCTATAGACACAAATAATTCTTGTTATAGCTGCATTAAATTGAGAAGTTTCAAAGTAGTAAACATTAATTTATATATACATGTGTGTTTATTTTTCTTTAAATGTATAGATTAGAAGAAAGCACAATCCTTATTTAAAAATAAATTTTTCGGCTTAAAACGACACAAATCGTTATTAAACGTACATGTAAATTTAAATTTTCTTTTGTATTGAATGTTGCGTATGTATAGATTATTTATACATTTAGCTGTTTTGCAGTAGATATGAACTGCGAGCACCACATTAAATTTTTTTCTCAACAATTATCTTCAAATTTGGAATTTTCTATCAATCGCAAATAAGTTGGTTATTTTTTATTTTTATTACAGTAGTTAGATTTATTCTGGATATATTTCTTGTTAAATTAACATTTTAAATTTAATATTCTATTCAACTCTTATTCAGGATCATTATTATCTGATAAACTATAGCAGGAAGTGTTACCATAATACACATTAACCCTTTTACCATAAACTGAAGCTATGGGTTATTTAGATCCATTTTTGGAAAATATATTATTCTGTAAATATACATATATACTTTATTCTATATCGTATTAAATGTGAAAATTGATACCATTGCTCTCATATTACATAAAGAAGCTCAATATTTTAAGAAATCTATTATTTTGGATTTATGAAAAATCAAAACTATGAACCCTATAATGTTAAAAATATCAGATTTCCTGAATTTTTGACCCCCCTATTATATATGAGTAATAACTCTTGTTATATTTCATATTGGATATAATATAAATTCAAAGTATAATTCTCAAATACTCTTTTCATATTATTCGCAACCAATATTATAATATTATATTATAATACATTTTTCTCATATAATAAAGGGGCTCAAAATCGATGTTTTTAAGATTATGGTGTTTTTCATGATATTAAAATTTTATAATCCTAAAAATTCTAGAAGTCCCATAATTTGAACTTCTTTTGTAATTTGATAGCAATATTTCTGATTTTCAAATTTGATACCGCATAAAATAAAATAGGTGTATACTTGTAAAATAACTTATGTGTTATAAAATAATATATGCTCCAAAGTTGGGCTAGCAACTCATTAACGGCCAAAAACGATCTTCAGCCTACGGTAAAAGGTTCCATACTGTATTATGGAAACCTTTCCTGGCTATAATGTAACAGACAAGAATGATCCTGAGTGAGAGTTGAATGCAATATTTAAATTTAAATTAATTTAGCAAAAAGTGTCCAGAAATAATGTACATAAATAGGTGTCAAATTTGTGTAAAATCATGTACTTTAAAATAACTAATCTAATCTTAGAATAACCATAGTTAAGTTGCACTTTTGGTAGGGGGCGTTTGTTTTTTGGAAATAATTTGAAGTGACACAGAAGATTACTAAAATCTGATCTCTCCGAAATGTTTCAAAAGATCATGATTTTCATCGATATTATAAAAGAAATGACGCTATAATTTTGAATAAATTACCGAGATAATTTGGAACTAAATATATTTATGAAGTACCTACCTTGTCAATGCCTTCAGCTAACTAAATTTTATCGGATATCCCCACTGATTCTAAAATGGTTATGTAAACTTTACGTTTAATATGGGAAATATAATATTTTTTTCCAAAAAAATTGTCGTCAACGTAAGGGTGCATATGAAGCACTGCACCGTACTGACTTATTCGAATCCAGGCAGGGACGTTTAGGCAGTTCATAACATCATCTTGGGCAAAAAACCCTAAAGAGGGGAGTGATTGTGCAACTAGAATTGCAACTGCATTTGCAGGCATCAACAAAGGCAGAGTAACTTCTAACAAGGACATGACCACTCTCAAGATGATATGCCTTTCTTATCGACTATTGGCGAAATTTCCAGTACTGCCTACCAGTTCCTTTATCTGCAGCATGGCTGTTCAAAAAAAAAAAATTGCCAAGATGGCTGCAACGTCGACCACGCCCTTATTCGCACACATAAAAAAATTTGCAACGAGCGATTCAAGTTTGGTTCGTCCCCCCCTGATACTGCAAAACCTTGCTTAATAATTCTCCCCGCTTCGTTTTGGGTAGTGAGGTATACGGCCTCGTTTATCTCACCCCCTCCCCCTCAAGCCCCTCTCTGTAGCCGTGCTGTGCAAAACGTGCTCCACCCCCTTTTTATTCGCAACTCTCCGACCGAGTCTTTATATCTTACATTTCCTAATAGAACAAAATAATTTCAGATTCAAAAAGCATGGATACATTATATACATATAGGATACTTCCGATTGTATTGAGATCATGAATATTAGAGGGGCTTCACACGTACCTTTGTGATGCAATTCCGCCTAATACTATGGTGTTTCAACCGGTATTATTTTACGTATAGCAATTACACTGCGATAAGTGAAAACAAATTATTTCTCTTAATTGTCGAATACAAGGCTATAAGTTCAATCAGAAAAAAATTGCACTCCACGCTCGATACTGGTCATTGTTTTCATCAGGACGTAAGAACGCTAAGCTTTCCCTGCTCTATATCAACTTTATTAATTTATGTATTTCCTGACTGGCTTCGTAGCTCAATTGCTAGAACACCCGCCTGCTGAGTGAGAGGTCGTGGGTTCGGTTCCCAGCTGGGAGGTTGAAAATTTTTCTCCAGTCAGGACGATTTCCTACCCTCCCAAGAATCTGGAAATGTGAATGCGTGCGTGTATTTGCGATCTAACGTATAAAAACCCAAAGAAATAAAATCCGAAATGTACCAGACTGACTAAATAATCATTGCAGTTAAAGGTGGAACAATAAAAACACGGTGTCCTAAACAATATCTTAACTATCAGGTGGTGTCTTTAAAGAACTTTAATATATTTATGTATTTTTATATTTTTCTACACATTTACTTAAATCTATTTAATATAATAATTAATTAATACACAAAAGTATTTTTTCCATTCCAATTAATAAAATAATTCCTAAAAAGAAAGAGAAAAGAGCGTATATATGTTTAAATGACTTCAAGTTTCTTTTTGATTATATTGTTTTTAAAAGCTTATAAAAAGTAATTTAAAAACTTTTTTTTCTAAAGCATTAAAAAGTTATAAAAAAACTTCAAAGAATTAATTTTTCCAAAAGATTAATTTATTTTATTTCATGTTAAGAGATAAAAGTTATACATTTCCTTGTAAGTACAACGGAAAATAAAGTAGGTTTACGTGATTAGCAAAAACATCTTAAGATCCGGATTCTATTAATAGCTTTAATATCCGCTCTCTTTGCATGCCTACAAAGAAAGAAAAAATGACTTCTTCCCATTTGAGGAAAATACAAGTATTTGAAAAGTTTAACCAGGAACAAGGAATATCTTGAAATTGTTCTAAAAAAATGTTGAATGACAAAATGTGTGCTTTAAGGTAATACAGCTGCAAAATTGAGAAAATCCACAATATGTTGGGTACACTGTCGAAATGTATACAAGTTGTTGTATATAACAATGGATATAGTTTATCATGTATCAAACTTCTAGCTTGCATGGTTAATTAAATCATTATTTTTATTTACTAAGCTTAGTGTTCCAATAAGAAGGAACCACATGAAGTATTTCTTTTTTAAAAATATGCACATTGAAAATTAAGTTTTACTATAAATAAGCTTACAAATAATTCTACCATATCATATTTTATTTCATATTAATTTAATTATCTATACAAGATCTCTAAAACCTTGTGTTTTCAAAATATAATAATTTATTTTTAAAAATTGGAGGATTATATTGAAAAGGTACATATATGACCATTTTATTTTATGTGCTTTTGAGAGGCAGTATCAATTTTTTTAAATAAATAAAACAATGTTGAAACAGTTGGAGCATTTTGAATAAAAGATGTTGGAAAAATGTTTGCATGCATCTGTCCATTTATGATTTCAGTTAATTCGTAGTTAAAGTGCGCCAGGAGCGAAAAAGCTTCATATTCCTTGAAGATTAGAATTCCTATTATTTTTATGAAAAGTGTTATTTTAAATGTTTTAAATCTTTGGTCAAATTTCACATATACAGATCTCGACAAGTTCTGTTTATTGTGTAGTAAAATAAAATTATGTCTTTCTTACGGTTTATGAATTAGGTAAAGAATATGATTAAGAATTCAAAAATTATTCTCAGAAAAATAAATAAATACATTTCCGGTATCATGGGTGGGGGCAACTTCTCTATATGAGAGGGGTAAGTAGCTAAAGAAGAAGAAAAGCACTCCTTTTTTAATAAATGTGAGGTAGGTTGATGATGTATGCTGGCCGAATCTGAATCTTAGGTTGATATTGTGAATAACAGAATTGGTAACAACACTTTTATTTTTACTAAAGTATCTTAAACATGTAATATTATAGCCAAAACCATTTGTCAGTTTTGAGAAACAAAATGTCGCACATAAATGAGTGGAGGATATTTTTGAATTTCTTTAAAGAACCTTGGAAGAGAGATTTTTTTTTTTTTTTTTGAGTAACACTACTAATCACAATTTTTTCTAAATTTTTGTTTTGTTTTTGGGAGGATTTATGGATCTCTAACAATACATTTCTGGTTAAATCTGGGTATATAATTTATGGTTGGAATAAAACACTTTCGCTATCTAATATAGGTAAGTTATGGAGAAAGTACTGGAAATACATAAAATTATTTATACTATCCAACTAAGTGACAAGAGATAAGCAGTAAATAAAAATTAAACAGACTATCTGCCTTTACCTTGCCATACTTTATCATTTTTAAATTTTCATCAGCACATTCGCAAGAAAGTACAATGTATCCACAAATATTTGTTTACCTTGATCATAAACTGTTATAATTCTTTAACAAATACTCTAAGCGAAGTAAAAATAAAAATCACTAGATAATATAAAAGTTTGTAAACATGTTTATAAAGAAGGCCTATAATGTTTCTTTTGTGCGACATATGTAATAAGTGCAGCATTCAAATTAATCAGTTAATTAATTGTACATATACTATATATTTATTAATGCATACTTGTTGAAAAAATATAATGTACTAAATAGATTCACTTAGGTATAAGACTCTGCACTAGGATTTACTTGTCTTTTTATCAACATAGCTAATGTCCTAAAATACTTTTAATGGTGCATACAATTTAATAACTATATTAACTGGATTTCTTTAAATTTTAAAACTATTTTCTCCAAAATCAGAAAAAATATTTTTGTGAAATCCAATGACCATAATTTCATTAAACCAATAACAAAAATTGTAATTAGTGAAAATAAAAAGGTATATTTGAAAGTATTGTAATAATTACAACAATTTATTTTATCCGATCTTTCCACCAGTTTGTTGTTAGTGGTATTTTAAACCAGTCTACCCTTTTTATAATACCTGTCTCTTTAATATTTTAGGAAAAAGGAATATTGAGAAAGAAAGAAATTGTAACTGTAGCAGAGAAAAAACAGATATTGCAATTTGTGCGAATAGTTTTACTTCATCCAAGAATTATCAAGTATGTAATATCTTATTAAAAATACATATATTATTCTTTTCTTTTTTTTTCTCTTATATAAATCTTTCGTCTATAATATAACACATAACACAAAAGAAAATGTTTCTTTAGTGCATTTATTATTATTATTATTATTATTATTACTATTAATAATAAAAATGTTATGCTGATTTTAATATATAATAGCCCCGTTTGTGCTGTTTGAGCATGTTAGGTTTCTAATGATTAGAAATCGATTCAAAACAGACCGTTCGCACCAGATATCATCATTATTTTGAATGATTAAAAACAATTCAATTCGTCTTTTCTCTCTTTTTCTATACCAATGAAAAGGTATTCAATCTATACTTATTTCCACGTGAAATTAGTACATAATATTTATATCTTCACTAACATAGAATTAAAATATCCCGTCAAGGATCCGGTAGTATTTACACAAAAGTTATTACAACCCAAATTGTAAAAACGGTCAGAAGTCGAATTTTGACTATAGGTGCACCATACAACTTTAATATAAATACATATAAATATATAACATAAGTTTAGAATTACTTTTCTTCTTATGAGAACACCAAGATTTTGTATTACATTTCTTGTCAGATATGTAACTAAATGAAGTGATCAAGAGCCAGGTATAAGATGTTATCACCAAATTTAATATTTAAATGTAAGACAATATACATCCTCCTTAATTCTATTTCCATTTTTAGAATAATTCTGATAATCTACAACTTAAAACATGGTTTACATACCTATACGTTCGAATAAGCTAAAGAGTGCGTACAGATTTTCTGTAACTGTTGTATAAGCCCATCTTCGTTGAAAAATTTTAAATATCTTTAATTGTATAAAAAAGCTTGTATAAACGTTTCCCTAAGATGCAATCTTATTTATATAAAAAGTTCAGCAATTAATTTATCAGTGAGAAACAAGTTAAGGTAAAGGCGATATCAACAGAATTTATTATAATAAAATAATTTCAAGAATTACATCATACTCTTCAAGCAAATGGAAAATAATTACCACTTGGATTCTCTCACATTATGGAATAGGAGGAAATGAAAAGCTTGACTTTGCAGCCAAGCACTACTAATAGAACGAACACTAATCAAATGTCTGTACAACATCGAGATGTTATTCCAGTTAATAACAATAAAATAAAAAAGTGATATATCATTAATTGGACTGAAAACCTTCCTAGTAACTTCATACTACCATGAGTATTTTCCAATTATATTACACTCTTATTGGAAAAAAGGATATGGAAAATTACTCCTCTAAGCACTGGTCTTATAAAGTTGTCACATTGGTACATAGTTTCAAGTAAGAATTCTTCTAAAATTAAATATATAAATATTTTCTAAAAGTGAAACACAGTCATGGATTGTCCATAATTTAATTCAGTTAGAGACAAACGTGGTATACCAAATGACACAACACTACTTAAAAGTAGGATAAGTATGTTGCAGAAGTAATAAACGTTTCTGCATACTATTAACTGTAATTTCCAATTTATACAAACTATTTATTAACAACTGGCTATAATGTTAAAATGAAGTGTTTGGTTTTGTATACCCATAGTATAACTTGTATATTTAATGTAGTTGCAATATACCCAAGAAGTCGTGCAGCCGTAAGTAATTAAAATGATTAAAAAGCATTTAACAACGAGTAAAATAATCTCTCAAACCTATTCAATACACATTATTACTTTTAGAGATACAAATTAATAGAGACTTGGACAGAGTGTGGCTTGTTTGGCAGCTACAAAATTCACTTGAGAAATCAAAGATGATGCCAATGGAAGGTAAAACCAACAGAAAAGCCAAGCAAGTAGTAGACTAATTTTGGAAGTCGTGGAAGAGTTGAATTCAGCGACATAAAATCTGAACCTTCATTTTGACCGTCTGAGCACGTATTTCCATTTTCTACCAATTTTTATACAATCTGTTTCAGATTATTCAATCAACCGTTAAGACTCACAATTTGGATGAAGCTCTTAATAGATCTTCAAGTGTTAACACTGTTGTATCCCCAAGTATAAACGTTAATCCATTTTGGCTCAATTAATTTTGGCATTAATCCTAATACTTTTCCTTTGAGGCACATTGAAATACTTCCCATTAGGACTGAATAGATTGAATAAAAATATCTAGGTAATAATACTTAACTACCAAGTAACTACCACTCAAATTCTCATTTTCAACATAAACTTTTGAGTGCATTGGATCAAGCTATATTCCAGACGTTACTCAATTTGATGAAATATTTATTGTTAGCTGCAAGTATATCTGGGCCATAAGCTGGGTGGCGGAGTGATTCTCAAATGCACACTGTCAGTCCACGTGATCTTGCGTTAATAGGCAAACTCGGATACTTTTATCTTTTGAAGTTGCGATGTGTGGATAACATTGGAAACATCACATTCACCGAGTATATATATTTTGGCCATTGTCTGTCTTATTCAAATCACAACCATGGTCTTTGCGCTGAAGTCTATACATAATCCAAGTAGTCCATATAGTTAAATGACTAGCATATTGTTATACTACTGTGATCTTTAGATAAATTTAGAACAACGATAAACTTCAGCCACTACACATTCTCTAGAAAATCTAACATTTTATATCGGCGTATTTACAATAAGCTTTCAGTTTTGATGAAAAATATTTTATCTAAGTTGCAACCTGAATATTTCATATTTTCCATTTCATTAATCTGTTGACAAAACTTGAATATAAAATAAAATTCTGTTTACCTGCACATATTTGATCAGATGACTTCACTGATAACTCGTCTCTATTGCCACGAATGTACAGACTATGCGCTATTTCTCTCAGTGTTTCTTAAAACTTATTATCAACAGATATTTAATAAAAGAGGAAATAGTAATGAATTTTAATTTTGAAAATAAGTTGTTTTAAGTTTTAATCTAACCTTATAATTATCTGGATAGTCTTATCGCATCTCAAGCAAAACTAAGCTATAATTAAGAGATTTCATACAGCTCTGTTCTCTATGTTTTTAGCAGAAATGCAGCTTAGAACTTTTATTCACATTCTCACATTAATTTGCAAGCAAGGTACTTTCTGAGGAATGTATTCTTTGGGGAATCTTCTGTGACGTGGAAAGAGAAAAGGTAGTAAATATATTGCTCGTATCAAGTTCGGTTACATGTGTCGGCATTTGTTACAGCTGCCAGTGCACGTTACACCCTTATCTTTCCCTTCCGCTGTTTCAAAATACATACTCTACCTTATGCTAAGGAAGTAAAGCCACTTATTCATATACTCTCTTCCCTATCACTATAGAATATGTACTACGAATAGTATCTTATTATTGTGCACTTCCTCCTTTAGCCAGCTTAAATCAGTTACAAAGAAACGAAACTACAAAACACTAATGTTTTTTCATGAAAATTGAGCACACTGTTGATGCCAGGAGAGGCTATGGATTGAAGTATTTTACATGGCCACTTTTGCTAGATTTATGCCAGCAGTGGCTGTTATATTATTGTGATCGAACTACCAAAGAAACTTTTAAATAGTTTTTCGTATTTTCATTAATATTTAGAAATGAGTTAGAAATTCCTTTTCCTGAAAGACACAAATGCTTATTCCAGATGAAAAAACTGATCTGTAAAATAGCAGACTCTAAGTATTACTTTGAAAAATGTTATTGAACTAACCTCTAGCAGTGTTACTTAGGTGAGTCGTGAGTATTAACAAGAAAGCAAGCTTTACTGAATCAAAGAAGAAAACAAATCCAATAAAATAATACTTGTATTTGCATTTATTAGTGAGAAATTTTAGAAAAACGGGTGCCCAAATTTTAATTTAGCTGGCAAAAATTGCTGTGTTTTATTTTCTAAGCATAATTGTCATTCTGTTGGCACTTGATTGTATCCACGTTCTTCAGGAAACAATAAGTATTGTTTGGATAATTTAGTTGAAGGTACTTCAAAGGTAAAGTATTCTACTTAGTCAAAAACAAAATAATCTCCATTAATGTATAATAAAATTAATAAAATTCAAATTAGAAACAGTACTTTGAATAACGCTTCAAAGCTTTACTTCAATAATACCAAAATAAAAGAACAACTGCCAAGCTAAATAATACAATGAAGTTGCACAATGAATCATGGTATTCTCACGTGCTGTAGTCAGTTCGTAAAAAAGTTTACAGAAAGTTTATTCTGTAGTTCTCAGATCCATTCTGTGTTTATTTTCCGCCTACTTGATACGGTATCATATTAATGCACCATAAAATTGTCATCTAATTCTTTGTGCTGATCTAACACTTTTTAAATGCATCCGCGTTTTATTTTGAGGGTATTAACTTCAATGTTACTTTCAGAGTGCTGATTTCCCAACAATGTAGGATCTTACAGGGTAAGAATATCAAGGTACAGAAATATAGTACCCTATAATTTTTTCATATTTGTATTACAAATGCGCCGAGTTTGTTGACCTCATAGCAATAAGGCAAAATATGATAAGTTTTTAAAATTTAACACAAGAGAGTGGAATATCTCCTCCTCCAATTTGGCTACATAAAAAGCCAAATTAAGAATGTGTTCTATCAATATATCTAGTAGTTTTTATTATTTAGAATCAGTTGCAGTTATATTTTTCCAAATTATTTGAATTGCTGCCTGGTGGAAAAAATTAATATTTTGCGGTCAGATATTAGCTGGATTTCAATGTGGTATACCTGTATACCAACCTAAATGTTGTTATATTATCATGCTCCCATTGTTTGTAACGAGGAGTTAGGGGTTTACGGCAGCTTCAGAGTTATTGGTGTTTGACAAACACACACAAACACACAAATGCAACTCACACTTTACCTAATCTAAGAAAAGGGAAAGTATTGATGAAATTCCTATATGCAATAAGAAAACTGATTTGGCGACGTGTAACAAATGACGGTACAGGGTATCACCAATCTGCCTGTACAACACATCTGTTTTGAACTTTCGTTGTACTTCATTTGTTACATTTTTTAAGTTATAGAGTTTATTTTCACCGAAAATGTTACGACACTTTTGAAAGTGATTCCACAATGGATTGCATTGTGAGTTTGTGCAGTTCTCAAAAGCTCACTGACGTGAGCTGTTCAATTTTCAATTGTTCATCATTTCATGCAAGATTATCAAGGCCCCCTATCCAAACAACTCAGATGTTTTCTTAAATTGTTGAGCTGCTAGCGCTTTACCAGTGAAGTAAAATTGCCAAGTTTTATATTTATCCCAATTTTAATTGGCGTTCCAAAATGTTAACAAAACCAATTTTTTTGTTAAGGTACTCCTTAGCTAAAATATCATGTCTCGGCTATGCCTGGAATTAAATTAACAACACATCTTCTTCTTTCAAGAATTAGTTACGGTCACCAAATGTGGGAACCTGTGTTATCTATCCAGATCTCTCTCCAGTCGACATGTCATTCATTATCCTTTGGTAATCTATTTTCTATAATTTTTTTTAATGTGATCCTTCAAGTTTATTCCATTTTCTTCCACCTTATAATTACCTAAAATATTTTTAAATCCTATCTTATTGTTTTATTATTTATTATATCAATTTTTGTGCATTTCTTTCCAGAACTCAAGAACTTCATCTCAGCTCCTATATGCGTGATCTTTCTTTTTTGTTATTCTTCTTTATTTGAATTTTATACAGGAGTAGACATCACTATAACGTTATAGAATTTCATTTGTGTTTCCTTTCTTGCTTTTCTTCCCAGTTCTTCCAACTGTTCCACAAATAGCTTGAAATCTATTTATCTTTTTCTGAATATCTGTCATATCCGAAACGAATATCACAAGTTATACTTGTTCTAAAATGCTCTCATTTATTATTAGCTGAGTAGGTCCTTTGCTTTAAAGGCCATTCATTATGTTTGTCTCATTTGCAGATATTGCATTTTGTAAATGGTCTTCAACTTTCTCCATAAATATGACAACATTTTGTTGACAATTTATATAGATGAGATTGTTTCAATTATTATAAACGAAATACGCACAATGTGCAAGTATATAAACTGAATTACATTAATCTGCTTCTAGTTTTATTATTGACATTTGTGTTTTTGTAGTTTCCTGCACGACATCTTTACAGTCCTCATCCGGTTGGCGAAGTTTCTTGTTTTGGCAAACTTAAAAAGGAAGCCGTGTGTTGCATATCGCGTTACTATATGTTGAAGCTCGTGGTTTTCCTGCTTCATTCTTCCGTTGCCATGGCATAGGTTGAATAGAAGTCGCTCCAGATAGATTTTATTTTTTCCATAAATATTTGGCTGAATTCTCGTAGGCCGTGGTATTTGGCAGGAGTATTTATATTCTGATGTCTTCTGTGCAGAAGGTTTCTTTTGTAGCCCAATTTTAACGGTGCTGCCTTCCCGACTCCCAGGAATCGTTTCATGTAGCAAGCTTAGGCATTTTGTAAAGTTGTGAGGTTTGATTTTTAATTTCTCCCAGATTATGTGAATCCCATACGCTGCTAATAGAACTATGGTAGTTTTAAATAGTATCATTGTCATCACCCATCATTATGGAAAGTTGTTGGCTGTTTTAGATTGCTCATAATTTCACGAGAAAATTGAAGGATATCAGTTTGTTTGGAGAAAAACTCCAGGGTATTTGAATTTTGGTTCTAGTTATAATGGTTTATTTTGAAGGTTCAATGTGTCATTAGCTCTTCTGAAAACCATTTTTTTTTTGTTTTGCCGTGGTTTATTTGCAGGTCATTTTCCAGAGCCGATGCTGCGAGTATGTTTAACATCACTTGTAGCTCTTCTTTGTCTTCTGATCCTATTATTACGTCGTCAGCGTAAAGTATGAGTGTTGCCGAGCTAACCATAATAATGCCTGTGATGTCTCCATGTAATACTCCATTTGTTTGAGTTATGTCTTGGATAAGGTGACATCATCAGAAAATTGCCTTTTTCGTCAGGAAACAATATACATTCTTTTAAATATTTACTATAAAAAAGTGCGGACCATAGGAAATTTAGAATTGAACAAAACAATCTTATGGCTTATTCCGTCATTAAATAAATGAGCACATTTGAAGTTGTGGTGCAAACGGGATTCAAAAATAAAAATTATGTCACAACATGTTTACGTTAATCACAAGATGTTAATCTCCACTATGTTTCACTTTCTTGTCTCTATTCAAATGTTTAACTTAGGTATATCTTTACACAATAATTCTAAGAATAACATGTCTTTACATTTTCCCAAAATAAAGGTATCTGAGGAGTATTGCAAATCTTTTTACCTAGTAAGTACTGATAATTTTGAAGATAAAATGACCTCGCCTCTCGCCTAGACGGCCCGGATTCAATCCCAAGTGACCGCATGTGAGATGTGGTGCACAAAGCGGCGCAGGGGCGGGTTTTCTCCGGCTTCTCCCGCCATACATTCCACCGGGACTCCATCTTCATGTATCATCAGTGTCATCGCCTGCGGTGCTAGAGCAGTAAAAGCGGACGTTAAGTATTACAAAAAAAAAATAAATAAAATAATTAGTTTTCAAGAAATTAAGGTGCTATTAATTTAATTGTTTCTATCTTGAGTTTCACATTCCGTTGCTAAAGTCGCAGACAGATGGTATGGGTTTCCTTTTTCCTGCTAAAATGCAGCTCTTTGGCTTAGAGCTACAAATTTGGAGAATCCTAATTTGACTTTCTCTACCATGTACATACAATGTAGTACATGTATTTTCAGAAAAAGGGCCTTGTGTGTATGTGTGTGTATGTCTCAATGAACACCATAACTTGGTATATAACTATCATTTTTCATGGATTCTATAAGAAGATTTTCAAGAAACCCTAACACCAACTACGCTGTACATGTAATAGTTTTCAAAATTGTTGTTCTGCTCAAAAACAGCTTTAACGATTTTTAATTAAAATAGGACATGTTTAAATTATTTCATGACAAATGAAGTGTAAATTTTTAATTCTCTGGGAACAGCCTCTGATAACCTCTTCATTCTGGATGACTTTTCCCCTTAGACATACACAAAGCCTACTAAAATTCATAGAACCTGTTAAGGCACAATTTATGTCATTTACATTTTTATAGAGGTAACCATTTTCTAGACATACTTCTTATTGGTGAATACTCCTGACATGCAGAGAGGTTCCAATTTCAATTTAATCATATGATGACCATTTATTAAAAGAGTTTTTACTTTATTATCGTTTTATCCCAATATATCTTCTTATTTCCTTATACAAGGAAACGTTAATACAGACATTTCTGTCAATATTTATCTCGAATTGTATGAAATAGATGGTAGATTAAGTTTTTGTCATTTGGGCTTTAACACAGACTTTTAGATGAGCGTAGTAAACTAAATTCTGGGTGTAGTTCATTAAGGTTACCCAATATTAACTTTGTCTGCTCATAGGCTCATTTTCTTTATGACAATCTTTTCTACAACGTATTATTCTGTTTACACAATAAAATTTCCCTAACTTTATCTGTAACTGTATAAAATGGTACGTGGTTTTTAGATTTGCCGGGAACAAAATACCCTTTTATTTTGTAGTCATCTACTCATTTATCAATTCAGGAATAGGGAAATGCTTATAAATTTAATTTGTGCTCGAAATTTTAAACAGCACTGCTACAACTATAGCTCTCACTTTTGTCAACTTTTTTAAATTTTTCTTTCAGCTGGATAGAAATTTTCGAAATTCGACTCGATGAACTTCCTGGAACCTCAATATCAGCATCAAGTTCACTACAGTTTCTTATATTTATTCTTTTGAAAAAATATTTGATTAATAGGGCAATCCCCTAAATCAACAAGACAGGTATTCATAATTTACAACTTTAATGGGTCCACAACCCCAAGAGCATTCTCTGCACAATCTTATACATCTTAAATTTGCTTGCATATTATAACGCACACCTAAGTTCTTGTTGCTTTCTCTGCCAAGTACTATGTACGTACAAGCAGGTAGAGAATTTATTATAATCCATCATAAATTTGAGAGGGAAATTTCACAGGAAGAACACATTTACGAAGACTCCTAAATCTCCCCCCCAAAAAAACCTTCTGAAAAGGATCCGTGCGTCTCTGTGGACAGCATAATTAAAAAACAAAAAGTCCATTAAATACAAACTTTGTATTTAAGTGTAATACATTCCAAGCATACGACTCGAGGATTTTAAAGAAATACAAACATACCAAAATACTTAAAAATATCTGATATTCCATTCACATGACTTTCTCTACTTCTGTGCTACGAATTATTGTTAATAAGCTAATTCTTCTGTTTACTTTATGTTAACTGAGAAAAAAATTGCAGAAATAATCGTATTACTTGCTTCCTTGTAAGTAGAAGCGAAATATGAGAGTATCATAGGCTAAAGTGAAGTCAAAAGCTGGTTACTAGGTGACTAAAGTTCCTTTGTTTGTATGGACACGAGTTGACAAATATCTGTATGAGAAAAGTAAAAGTTTTTCAAAGCTGAAACCAAAAGCAAGTAATATCACAAAAACGATCTACTCCTCGAAAAAAGTATATAACATAAATTGTGTGTTTTAATGTGCTCTACATTTTTTGTTTGGTAAGTTTTTGTCCACTTCTTACGGTTTAGCAGTTACGTAAAATGCATCCAGAATAAAGAGTCTTCAGAGGCTATTCCCAGAAAATTCAAGATATACATATTATTTGTCCAGTAAATATTTTTAATATACAATATTTTAATGAAAATCATTAGAGCCATTTTTGAGAAAATCAAAATGTTCGAAAAAATACATGTAAAGGGTAGTTGGGGATGGGAGGATTTTCTTTAAAATCTTCGTGTCTTATCCTTGGAAGATACCAAACTTAAACACCAAGTTTGGTATTTAACGTTCTTTTCGTTTTTGAGCTATGCTGTCCAAAGACACACACACACACGAACACACGGGACTTTTTCCAAAAATGTTTTTTTTTTGGATTCAGGGGGACCCAAAACATGTATTTCGGGTGAAATCTCGGTATCGAGTTTTTGGGTGCAATACAACACCTTCTCTATGCACTATGAACATAGTACGAGTAGAGAAAGTAAAAAATTATTTTCTCAAACACGGCTGTAACGATTTTAATTAAAATGCGGTAATTAAAGATGTTTACTTGACAAATACAATGTTTTGGTGTTTTGCATTTCCTGCGACCAGACTCTGAAGTCCTCTATACTCTGGGCGACTTTTTCACAACTAGTAAACTATAAGTGATACATAACGTAGATCTCGTGGAAACAATTTATGTCATATACCTTTTTGTAGAGCTAACTTTTACGAGATTTTGCGTTTTATTGGTTTTAACATTTCCAATACTTAAAGACTTTACTCAAATGGGAATTCTTATTTACCTTTTTCATTCTGATCATGCAAACAGAAGGGAATTTCAACTGTGTGTTATAGCGACCAGCTTTTAAAAGATTTGACTAACACTTTAGCCTAGTGTACTCCTTTATTTCCCATCCATAAACCATTTCTGCCTATGTTTATCTGGATTAGCATGAAGTAGAGAGAAGAGTAAGTTTTTGAAGATATTTTGTTGCAGAATAGGTAGAGAAAGTCATATGAATGGAACACAGCAGGTCTACAAGCTGATCTGAAATAGTAAAAAAATTATTTTTTTGTTTGAAGCTGTAATAACAAATATTATTTCCAGTGACATAAAATATTACTTTTTTGTGTTAAAAGGACATTTAAGTATTATTCTGCATTGCTTAAAAGCTGTCCTGCAATGCCCTTTTTTAGAACATTTTTATCTGTAAATTCAGTTTTCTGAAAACAACATTTTTGGATACTTATGCACTTTTTCTCAGAAATTATGAGAGGTAGAGAGCTAAAATTCTCAGTACGTGTAGAAAATACATTGTTGAACTTCCTAAACTACAATAATTATTTTATTATGAATATATTTAATACATATATAGTGAGATTAAAAACAACATAGCAAAAATTGTTCACATCTTTACTTTTTTATATAGTTACTTTGGAATGATTCTTTTTCATTCCGTGGTGAGCTGATATGCATAATTAAATGATTGAAGTTCAGAAGAATAGTTTATTATACCAACAATAACCATGCAAAAATGTGATTATGTATTGCAAGTACTATTACAGAGAAAGGTAGACGAATTCATATGTTTTAAGAGTAAATTCTATTAATTTTATGCCAAATGAAACATTTTTTTACAGACGCTATCAATGCAAACAGCCTCTTTAAATATTTTTTGTGATTTTTAAAATATTTCATAAAAATTTAAGGAAAACCCGTTGAGAATCTTAAGAGCAATGGTAATTTAACTTAACTTACTTATCTTGTCTCTTCAAATGTTTCCTATTATTAGCATGTCCAGTAAATATTTATCTTAAAATGCAATTCAAGTTTAATCACTACATAAATGACGACCTGGTCAGACAGAACGCACGTATATGTCACTCGTCCGCAGTCCGGCACCTCCGCCTTGCGACAACGGTGCGCGTCTGCGTGTCTTAGTTGCGCTACATCGGCGCGAGCTACCAACATTTTTTACGATACTTTCATACTTTCATTCATACTCTATAAATGTGTACATCTTCAAGCTGAAACTAACCGCAGTTAAAAATGTGTGTACAGTGGTATGATAAGTTTTCAAAAGTATTGAGGTAAATAGAATACTATAAAGGTCCCTATAGTACTAAATTATGTGGTGCAACAGCCCGTTGCAGGAAAGATACACCACCTAAAGAGAAAGCCTAGCGATACGAGGTATCACGTCACAGCTTAGGGTTTTCAGCGGGCCTGGTGAAAGAGTTCTGTAGGCGAAAGTTAATGTTTTTACTTTCTCTATGCGTACTATGCGTGTATTAGGTCACGAGGGTATATTGTATTCCACTCAAGATTCCACCAGAAATATGTTTTAAGGTTTCCTGAATTCAAAAAAAATTCTTAGAAAAATGTTCGTGCGTGTGTGTGTGTGTGTGTGTGTGTGTGTGGACAGCATAGCTAAACAACGAAACGCCTTAAATGATAAAAATGATATTTAAGTTTAGGAAAACCCCCTGCCCAAAACTACCCTTTACATGGAATTTCTTTTGAAAAAGTTTTTCTCAAAAATTGCGCCAACAATTTTGAATAAAATGCCGTGTTTAAAGATATTTACAAGAAAAATAAATGTGTAAATATCTTGAATTTTGCAAGAATAGTTTCTGAAGACTTCATACTGAATGAATTTTGAATAACTGGTAAACCATAAGAGAAAACTTACTGCACAAAGAATGTAGATCTCGTTAAAGCACACGATTTAGGTAATATACACTTATTAACTGTTTCCGAGTTATTCCTTGCTGTTTATTTCAATTTTAAAGTACTTAAGCTTCTCTCAAATGGGAGTCATCGTTCATTTCATCTCTCTTTTCTTTTACTCTTGGCCATGCAAAGTGAACCTAATTTCAGTTGTTTCACATAGCGGCCTTACATGACTTACTTTATCCCAGTGTGTTGCCTTATTTTATTTCCCTTCTACTTATAAGAAACTAATATAATAATTTCTGCTTGTGTATATCTAATCACGATGTAGGCCCAGTGGCAGCACTGTCAATATAATAATACAATGTACAATATAATTAAAATAAATAATAACCTATCAGAATTATAATACATCATAGTATACTACCATCTGGTGTGTTCCATTCACATGCTGTAACAAAATGTTAAAGAGCATATACTTCTATCTACTTTATGATAGTCGAGATAAACATTAGCAGAAATTAGCTTAATTACTTGCTTCCTTGTAAGTAAAAGGAAAATAAGGAAATACACTAGGCTAAAATGATAGTCAAAACTTTTAAAAGCTGGTTGCCATGTAGATGAAATCCGTTTCTATGCAGGAGTGTGAAATGGTTTAAGTATTTTACATCTGAAACGAATACCAAGGCATATCTAAAAATGGTCAATTTAATGAAAAAAACTATATATCACAAATTGTGTGTTTTAATGTGATTTACATTTTTGGTGGAGTAAGTTTTTGTATATCCCTTACGCTTTACCAGTTACGCAAAATTCAGCAAAATTCATTAGAATAAAGAGGTGTTTAGTGGCTAGTCCCATTTAATTCAAGAAATACATTATATTTGCCAGGTTAATACCCTTAATATACGGCATTTTAATCAAAATCGTTACAGCCATTTTTGAGTAAATCAACATTTTCGAAATTTTTTCCATATAAAGGATAGTTTGAGCCGAGGGGATTTTTCTCAAAATCTTCGTGTCGCATCTCTGAAAGATACTAAACTTAAATAACAAGGTTGGTGTTTTACCGACTTCACACACGGACCTGTTTTTGAAAACATTTTTTTTTTTATACAGGGGACCCTAAACGACTTATTTCGGGGAAATCTCAGTATGGAATTTATGGGTGGTATACAATACCTTCTCTCTACACTATGTACATAGTATGTGTAGAGAAAGTAAAAAAACAATGATAATAATGAAAATAGTAATGATACAATTTTATTTCACTATTATGCTAGTGCTAACGTAATATTTATATTTACTATCCCAAATAAAAATGACTCTTCAGTCTCTTTTTAAAACTACTTGCAATTTGAGGCAAAGTCTCCATTAACTCAGCGGGTATTTTGTTCCATTCTTAATTATTCTATTGCGAAGGAAAATTTACAGATTTTGTCTGCTCCTTTCATTTTCTGATCATTACTCACTTTAAAAATAATTCAAAAATATAAATGATGCTTAGAAGAATGCTTTCCTACTTTCTTATGATTTTTTTTAGAATAACACTTTAGTTCATTTTAAGAGTTTATAGTGTCGCAAACAAATAATTATTTCGCATAAGTTTCGTATTATTATATGAAATACATATCTTGTGTTACATGATTACACTATTTTCTGAAGTGTGAAAAGTGGATAGTTTAAAGTAATATTTTTATTCTCACATGGATTGTTTGTGTTTTTTTTATTTTGTTTGTTTTGAATTAAAATTTGTCATTTGTTATATAATGAAACAATACTCTAGGAATAAATTTGTCACAGAATACAAAAAAAAATACAAAAAAAAATGATAAAAATTATAGAAAGTTATGGCATAAAAATATAGTGAATGATTAAGTTAATTCATAATCATGTGTCTGCACACACTTGTTTGTGTATTCTTTTATTATGCTTGTTTTAAGTGAAATTCATCATATGTTGCATATTAAACTGATATTCCTAGAATAAGGACGTCACAGAATAAAAAAAAATACAATGAATAAAAGTTATAGAGATTATAGCGGGAAAATATAACGAATAATTAAATTAATTCTTAGTTTGTGTGATGAGCGAATATGTGGACGAGATACTGCTAAATAATATGAAAATAATTATATAGAAATGTCGTAAATATAACAAATGCTACAAACCTTTGATACCGAGCAAATTATATTTTATCCTTTTTAAACCTCTAAAAGCAATAACGGTTTAATTAATGAAGTCAAGAAGTGTTTGTGCTGTTCTGAAAAACTGCATAACAGATTCTTGTTTCACACCAACGCTCTTGAATTGCTTGCTGCATGCAAGTGCAATTTAATAATTTGAGATGATAATTTTCATAGCTACAAGGAACTGTTCTAAAGGCATTTTAATTATGAAAAATGTTTACCACTTTTAACTTACCCATGCACTATTTTGGAATTTAGTGTATGTATTTTGCCAAGTAACTTATCCTAGAGGAACTTGCTTGATTATCTGATTTAATATACTTCAGTGCTTTTAATTTATCATATTTCCTCAACAATATTAAGATAATTTTGTTACCAGAGCTTGATTTATATTAGATATTGTTATTAACAACAATATATTTCAACATCTTAATAATTTAAATGGCAACAAATACAGTTTAGTAACAATGGCTTTTAATGAAATATAAGTCCTACAAGATTCGGTTTTTAGAAATATTTATTTATCTTTTTGTTAATATCATCAGATATTATTAACAAGTGCTATCGTTATTTATTTGTTGAAAAAGTAATGAAATAAACTTCTTGCTAAGAAAAATATTTCTATGATATTTGATACAGTGAATATTAGCTTGGAGTGTTATTTAAAAATAGTTCTAAACCACTATAATTACACTTTCTCTACATAGTCCTATGAATAAATAAAAGAAAATAGAAAAAAGACCTTTGTGTGTGTGTTTGTCTGTGGTTCATTAAATACTAAGTTCGATATTTAAGTTAAGCATCATCCAAGGATGCGACACGAAGATTTTCAGTAATATCCCCCGACCCCAAACTGCTCTTTAAATGGAGAGAAATCTGAAACTTT
The DNA here is from genome assembly GCA_030762935.1 of Hymenopus coronatus. NCBI lineage: Eukaryota > Metazoa > Arthropoda > Insecta > Mantodea > Hymenopodidae > Hymenopus > Hymenopus coronatus. The sequence goes on along the minus strand of CM060892.1, from coordinate 52,541,654 downwards.
TTTTCTTCAAAATATCTGTTAACGATTTTTATTAAAATGCCCAGATTACAATATTTTCATAACAATAAAATGAATATCTTGAATTTTCTGGGAATAGCTTCAGAAGATTTGCTCATAACTATTAAACCGTAATTGATAGACAAAAACTTACTACACAAACAATTAAGATCTTGTTAAAACACACAACTTATATTATATATATATATTTTTAGTAGAGTTGACCGTTTCTAAGATATTCCTTGCTATACACTTCAGTTTTAAAATAATTTTCTCATACAGAAAGTGTCCGTTTTTCTTTTGTTCTATTCCTGGCTAAGCAAAGAAGCAATTTGCAATGACAATTACATAACGATAGCTTTCAAAGCAATTGACTAGCGCTTTAGAACAGCGCATCCTTTTAGTTCCCTTCTACTTATAAGGAACTAAGTAATAAGTACATTCTGCTAATGTTTATCTCGATTAGAATGATTTAGCCAGAAGAATAATCTTTTGTAAGAAGTCCGTTTGTAGAGTAGTTCGAGAAAGTTATATGAGTGTAACATCAGATTTTTCTGTAATTCTATTTGAATATGTATAAGAACATGATAAGCACCCAAGATAAGCAAGTAACTAATAATAGAAGATCCAATATTTTCAATAACCTAAATTTAAAATATATAAATATATATAAAATAAACCTTTTCAGAAGAAAACTGGAGAGTCAATTTCTTCCTGAGAGGAACCCTGGAAATGCAAACACATTGATATTTTAAAATTTGAAATGGAATAGACAATTAAAAGGCAGGTGGTAAATAGCAGTTTAAAACAATGCCCGTAAATAAGTCCACTAAATCCGCATACTAAAGCAGTCATCAACTGGTCGCTCATTGCACAAAGCAGAGACAGAAACTTTGCTCGATGCTCCTATGAATCGCCGGGACACACTGCACGGAAAACATGCAGTTGCGTTTGAAATATTTTCACGTGGACTGTTGAGCGGTGCTCAAAAATATATTACGAGGGCCGTTCTTTTTTAACCTCCGATAGGTTATAAAAGAAGACAAGTTCATAGAAAACAATTATTTTATTACTAAAAGTTTTGTACACTTATGGTTACTTTCCAATATAATCACCGAAAAGATTTAAGATATTTATCGTACCTGTGTACAAGATTTGCAATACACGCTTCAAAAAATGTTGCCACCAATGATTTCAAATGAGCATTGACGATTTTTGAAGATCTTTGTACTTATGCGGAGAACCATTCAAAGCAAACGAAGAGGGATGCTGACTTCAGGAATTGTGTTGATCCATGACAACGCTCGTCCACACACTGCTGGCACAACCCATCGGCTCCTTGAACAATTTCAATGGGACATTTTCGATCATCCGTCGTATAGTCCTGACCTGGCATCCAGCGACTTTTACCTTTCCCCTGAACCAAAGACGTGGCTAGGAGGGCAGCACTTTCAAACCAACAAAGATCTTCAAAACAAAATCAATGCTCATTCGAAATCATTGGCGGCAACATTTTTTGAGGCAACTATTACAAAGCTTGTGCCCAGGTACGATAAATATCTCAAAGTACACCAAAATTTTAGTAATAAAATAATTGTTTTGTATGAACTTGTCTTTTATTTATAGCCTATCGGAAGTTGAAAAAAACTATCCTTGTAATTACAGATAATGGTATTAACGTGATAAAACAACAAGCTTTTTAACTTAAGTCAATATCATTGTAATCACACCGTAACGGCATAACAGTAGAGAATTAATATATAAGGAAAATTTACAAATATTTAGCAGAGAATATGGACAAGCTCTTGATAATAAATTGCTTTCTAATTCAATATGAAAAAAAGCCAAAAAAAAACGCAGTTATCCTTGGTAACTGCCGTACTCACTTGCATGAGTTGAATAATGGCGTTGCAAATTGAATTTTCTGAGTGCAAAATTTTCCACAGACTAAATGCTTATTCCACCACTTTTTATAAAAAAAGATTATTCTTAAAGCATAAACGTAATAATCGATGGCCTGCGTGTTGGATTGCTTTTTGTTCCCGACATAATAAAATGACATGCGATTCACTGGCAAGGAACAGGAGGCCCAATCATGTGTGTGCAAGGAGCAAGCGTGTATGCTGTAGCACCAAATCAAGAGTTTGTGACACACGTACTAAAACAAGAAGTGAATTAGCAAGAACTATAAATAATAAATAAATTTTACATTCCATTTTGATAGTCAATTTTTGAGTTATTAGTCCGATTAAAAAAAAAAAAAGAAAACAAATATAAAATATTAAGTCCAATTAATAAATTACCATCGTGATTTTAATACCACTTCTTCGCAATATGGAATTCATTTTAATATTTACTTTTAAGCTAAAATCGTGGTCCCTTAGAAACCGAGCAATAAGCATTACATATCTAGTTATTCATGCTCATTAATATATTTTGAAGCATCTACTTACATAAATCTAAAATGGATATCGAAATATAATTTTAAGTTCCTGTATTGATTTATTATTTGGTAACTTAATAACCGTTCATTTTAGCTTATGGATTCATGTGTTTTTATTTCAAGTCCCAAAATCGGTCACATGTAATTGAAATACTCATTATTAACTGATTTTTAAATTTTGCCACGTGATTATTTTAAACAATTGCCACACACTTGGCAAGTTAAAGACTAGAAAAACTTAATCTATTCTAATATGTATTTTTTGTGTTTATGAGGCTCGTTGTGGATATTTTGTATTAAATAAAGTGTAAGTTTACTATTTAAAGGTCAAAATGTACCCTAGTTATTTACAAATGTTGATGCCCATTATATTTGCAATTAATTCTAATTTCAGTTGAAATGTACTGCTTATACGTATATATTTTTAGAAAAATTATGTTCAAGAATTCTATGTTGATCACGGTAAATATTAAGTTTCTTTTAGGTTAAACCATAAAAATATAATAAAACATTCGAATTTAGTTTCAATTAATTTTTCAACAAATATAAAGTTAAAATTAGATTTAGGCATAAGTTAGCAATAATGTACAAAGTATAAGGCTTGCGAAAATATAAACTTGGATTTTTTGTTTCCGCAGAAGTATTAAAACAAAATATTGGGAAGAATCACATTTATTTTATAAATACTAAAAAGCTGTAAATAATTTCGGGAGTTAATAATAGTGCCATTTTCAAGTTATTAATCTTAATTCATCTTCATCTTTTATATATAAAATCAACCAGTATTTCTTTATGCTTTATCCTGTAGAATTACTAGATGTTGATTCTAGATCTCTACGTCGTTTCTGTGGCTTAACAGTACTTCTATTCCTAGTATCTTAATTTTCCTGGTTGTATTTACCAGTCTATCATCTTTCGTTCCTATAATATGATTATTTCATTACTTTTTTATCCTTTTCATACATTTCATTACATAGATTATTATCCTTAGTTCATATCCTATCACTTCTAGTCTTCGCTATCATTAATCCAAAACATTATTTCCACTGCTAGATATAACCGTTTTATTTTCTTTGTGACAACCTGGATTTTGACTCCATATGTCAGGATTGGTCTTAATATTGCCTTATATATTTTAACATTCCCTCCTATACTCAGATATTATTTTTTTCATGTTACATCCCTCGTGATATGCGAGCCCTTTATTGTTCTGCTGTCCTTTAGACGTTTAGCAATCACTTGATAAGTGTATCCACTACCGAATATTGAAACTCTATTGTTTGCTGGATGACTATCCCTTTCCATTTCAAACTCATATCTACAACCATCGTTTTCGTTCTCAAGATTGTCACTTTATATAACGTGTATATTATCTCAAATGTATGCAATAATCTTTGTAAACTGCTTCGGAGTCCACTAAAAGCCTCTTCATAACCTACTTTATTTATCTAGGTATTACCCATTGCAGGGCCTTTCGTTATTTTACACTGTCAATTAGCTTATCCACTAATAAGTTGAACTTTGCTAAATTAAAAGGATGTTTATATGATTTATATATACTGAAATCTTCCTGGAAGCAGAAAATGGTGTTCATAGAACCAAAGGGCTAAAACCAATAAACACCTGGGTAGAAAAACAATATATTCGGTGAAAAAAAATTTCCAGAGATCATGACCGTCATTTTTGTATACCATGTGCGAGGTTTTATGTAAGACGAAAAATATGGCATATTTAATCAAATGATTTACTTTTGTGAGATACTTCATGAAAAGAGTTCTGGGAGTTTCAGCATTCTGATATGCGATTTCCTTAGCAGAACCTTGAAATGCTGAATTTCATTACAGTATGGTGTGGTTAAACATGCTACTTTTAATTGTTTAAAAGTATAACATTGTAAAATATCTAGGCATCTTCTTAGTCAAAACATTGCTTAAAATAAGTATAGCTCTTCATGTTTTATTTCCGCAGGATACTTCAACAGAAACCCAACTTTTGATGTTGCTAATTGAACATTCATTCATGCATTCTTGTAGAAAGTTTCCTCTTTTCACTGCCTTTTTTATATCGTGTACTTCGTCCAGAGTCCTTAGGTAGAGAGTGTACTGCATTCCCTCAAAAATTTGATACCGATTTATCACTAGAAATAGGCGTTTTAGGGATCCTTTAATAAAACAATAGCATTATTAGAAAAAGGTTCACGCGCGTGGTGTCCATTAACAGGATAAATAAAAAACGAAATGTATGATAAATACCAAACTTGATATTTTTGTTTATCATCTTACAGCTCTATAACACAAAGAGTTTCAAGAAACTCCCTCTACCTTGAAATAATCCCTTTACATGGAAAAGTTTTCGAAAGAAAGTATTTTATTAAACATCACTGTATGTGATAAAACTATATCTTGAATTTTCTGGGAGTATCCTCTGAAGTCCTCTTCATTCTGTATAGCTTTTGCATAGCTAGTAAACCTTAAGCAATATATAAAAGCTTACTGCGTAAATAATGTAGATCTCGTTAAAATAATTTATGTCATATATTTTTTTTTCTGTAGAGTTAAGTTCTTGCGATGATATTCCTTAATATTGCTTACAATTTTAAGACAGTTATACTTTTCTCAAACACGAAGCCATATGTTTCCTTTTATTTTGCTCTTGGCCATTCAAAGAAAACCGAATTTCAAGATCAATGGCTAGCGATATGCTTTAGCCTGGTATGTTAGCCTTTCCCCCTCTAAAGTAATAAAATCATTTCTGCTGTTTATCTCAATTAGCATCAAGTAGATAAAAGAATAATCTTATGTAAGAATAATCTATTTGCATGTTACCGGAACACATCACATTTTTCTAACGCTATTTGCTTCATCGTGTTGTGTTGCAAATGTATTTGTAATTCTGTATAAATATGTTAAAATGTGATGCTAAAAATGTTAACTACGATCTACACGAACAAAACGTGTAGTAAAAGATGACTTCGCTTGTGAAAACGTATTTTATTCAGTAATAAAATAAAAAATATACACAATTTTTATCCAGAGGCTTGGCAGACTTTAACATGTAAGCAGTTTTAATGGTGGGCGTGAAAAAGTAAAGTGGTTGACTCACTTTTTGGGGCTGTCATTACTTGATGAAGATGTTATTGAAAACTGTGGTTTTAAAATTTATTTTAAACGTTTTGAAAAACTCTTAATGTCTAGCTGTTTAAAAATATTATAGTAGTAAACAATAAGGTTTTTCTAAGGTTGCTCAGAATGTTTAAACAACCTACAAAGTTATAGGAAGTCACATCCCCATTCTTCACATATTTCTACCTGCTATGATTCTGTTTGTAATATATAAAATAAAGGGAATAGAAGCAATCCAAAAATCTGTAGAGGGACTAGTGTTATGCTAGCAATTAGCAATATTTTAAAAATATATTATTAGAATCAGATTGTAGGAATTAAGATGAGATAAAGAAGGTTTTACAATAGAAAAATGTGCTTGGATAATATATTTCTGATCAACTAAACAACTAAAAACTCTAAAGGAAAAAGTTTATGATATTTGTTGGCTTCGAAAAACCTATAAGCTTTGAGTGCCAGTGGAAAAGTTTGGAATCTCTACATACTTCATGCTTTTATAACAAGTACGAACCTAAGCCAAGTGTTAAGGTTGAAAACCTGGTATCAGAATTAAGACAAGGATGTGGGATGTCATCAATACTATTTAGGATATTTTTAGAAGATTTATTGACAAAGTGGAATAAATCATGCAGTGGTCATTTATTTCACAATTTATTATTTGCTGATGGCCAGGTTATAATAACAAAAGACAAATATGATACAGAATATATGATCAATAAATTATTAGATGCATTTGAAGCAGTTGGATTAAAAATAAACACCTTAAAACATTGTATATAGTAATTGGAGGAAATTCAGAAGACCTACAAACAAATTCTGCGGTAATTGGAAGTGTTGAGGCATTTGAATATCTTCTATAACTGATAAATCTGGTATTGTGTAAACATATTAGTCAACTATATTGTGAAAGGAAGACTCTTATATGCCTGAACAGTGCTCTGTGTTATATAAGCTGTCCGGAAACACAAATTGAAACATTTTACAAACAACAACAGAAAATGTACTTACATGTGTATTTTAAAGTTGGACAGTAAACCAAAGGATGCACAAAAGAGTTAACGACAGAAATGAATGGACTCCGAAGAAATATGAGAATATTCAAACTGCAAAACACGTAGATACATTAAACAAGACACGATGCACGAGGTAAACGTGAAGATCTGATAAGATCAAATCCACATTCAAAATGAGAATTCTTTTTCACGATCTTCAATAAGTTTTGATAAGGAATTAGTTAATGTTATAACACAGGAAATACTTAATACAATTGTAGATATAAACATTAGTAATTTCTTTATTAACAATATTTATATCGTGGTTGGGGGATAATTTTGAATATGAATTAAAGAAAATTATTGCTAGAAAATGTTATTTAGGATATAATAAAGGGCTTTACAAAAGAATGGACAATTGCAAGGGATATCCGAGGAGTGGTGGCCCAAACGAAATTGGTTGATGCCAGGCAGAGAAAAGGGGCGAAGAGTCAGAAGAATATGTCATAAGAGAATATACATATGTATGTTGGAATGATGAAGAGAAGTATGGAATAAGTACAGTGTAATAATACGACCATACTGCAGTAAAAAGATCCGATGTGTTCCACTCACATGACTTTCTCTACATATCTGCAACAAATTATTGTTAAAAAGCTTATTCTTCCATTTACTTCAAGCGAATCAGGAAAAACATATCCGAATTACCTGTCTCCATTAAGTAAAAGGGTAGAAGGGAGTAGTATAGACTAAAGTGATAGTTAATAATCGGTTGCTGTGTGATTGAAGTTCCTCTCTTTGTATGTGCAGGAGTTGAAAAAGAGAAAGTACAAGTATTTTAAAGCTGAAACCAATAACAAGGGATATCTCAAAAACACTCAAATCAACCAGAAAAATGTTTGTAATATAAATTGTGTGTTTTAAGGAGCTCTACATTTTCTATCCAGTAAGTTTTTGTCTATCTCTTACGGTTTACCACTTATGCAAAATTTCGCAAAACTCATCCAGAATAAAGATGTCTTCAGAAAATTCAAGATATATATTTTATTTATAATGTATCTTCAATATACGATATTTAAACAAAATCATTAATCATTTTTGAGAAACCAAAATTTCAAAAAGTTGTCCATGTAAAGGGTACTTGGGGGTCCTGAAAATTTTCGTGTCGATTCTTTGGAAGATACTGATCTTAAATCCAAGTTTGGTATTTAACGGGTTTTTCGTTTTTAGCTATGCTGTCCACACACATAGACAGACAGACAGACAGACAGACAGATCAACACACACAGAGACATTTTGTTTTAAAAATGCCTGTGTTTGTATTCAAGGAAACACAAAACATATTTCGGGAAAATTCTTGGTGTCGAATATTTTGGGTGCAAACAATACCTTCTCTATACACTATGGACATAGTAAGTGAAAAGAAAATAAAATATGATATCATTCTGCAGGAATCCACAGCAACTCCTCTAGGAACGTTCGATCTAACTGTCGTAAACCTTTCTCCCTTACTGAGGACATCTCAGCCGAGAAACTAACGAGATACTTCATGAAACTGGGAGTTCAAAAGATTCAAGAGCATATGCATTTCCAAAACATTGGGCGAGGAAATTGAGGAGGCCATAAGATGAAGTTGGAAACAACCATCCAGGATAATCAAGGAGTTGTGCGCCTTCCGTTATACCTATAGAAACGTGTGTCGCAAATAAAAGCACAAGAAAAAATGCACGTGTAATGTTTCATCACAAATTGCTACCTTCAGCGCACTAAATTGTTTGGACAGCCTTTTGAGGCAGGTCAAATGCAAAGCAATGAAACAATTGCTTGTGTCCACATCGGTTACGTGTGTCCACGATTGTGCAAATCGCGAAGCAGTCATGTGACGACCTTCCAGTGTCTCAAAATATTCTTGATCAAAAAATATCTAAGCTAAACAGAGTTTCTTCATTGAAGACTCACGACTGAAGCATGTGCTGCTTGCTACACACAGACGGCGGGGAAGAACTACTCGAGGACAGAATGACGAAGAGGAACGCGATCTGGTTGGAATTCTACAAAACGGTGGCCATGGTGACAAGGAAGTGGACAGACACCAATCAGGAGCTAGGGCACTTCGTCAACTCGTTGGCGGTACATAGATACCACAAAAAGTGCGCTAAACCGAGTGTTTCCACGACCCAGATGACACTTGTGTGTGCAAACTGTGTGGTGAAGATACAGTCGATATTATGCAGCCCTTTGTAGTAATCGGAAAGCATCCCTCTGGAAATTCTGCGAAAGGTAAATTGACAGTACTCCTTACAACCACTCAGTATATAACTTGTGTGCTGTATCTATATTATTATTATTAAAAAAATCTAATATGTTCCATTCACATGACTTTCTCTATATCTCAAAAAAATTAAAAAGCTTATTCATCTATCTACTTCATGCTAATCGAAATAAACATAAGCAGAAATGCATTCTTGTAAGTAGAATATATTTGGCTAAAACGATAGTCAAATCTTTCAAAAGCTGGCTGCACTGTAGATGAAGCCCGTTTCTTTGGATTGTCAGGAGTTGACAAGTTTCCGTATGCAAAACGTTTAAATATTTTAAAACTGAAACCAATAAAAGACTATCTCAAAAATGGTCAACTCCACGAAAAATGTATGTGACAAATTATGTGTTTCAACGAGATATACATATTGTGTGTAGTAAGCTTTGTCTATCTCTTACGGTTTAGCTGTTATGCAAAATTCCGTAAAATTCATCCAGAATAAATAGTCTTTAGAAGATATTCACAGAAAATTAAAGATATACATTTTATTTGTTAGGTAAATATCTGTAATATATGCTATTTTAATCAAAATCTATAGAGCCGTTTTTGAGAAAATTAAAATTTTCGAAAAATGTTCCATGTAAAGGGTAGTTGGGTTTGGGGGAATTTTCTTCAAAATCTTCGTGTCGTATCCTTGGAAGATACCAAACTTAAGTGCCAAGTTTGATATTTAACGGTCTTTTCGTTTTTCAGCTATGATGTCCACAGACAACACACACCTTTTTCTGAAAATGCTTTTTTTTGGATTCAGAGGGGTCCTAACAAATTTTTGAGTGGAATACAATACTTCCTCTATACACTATGTTCATAGTACATACATATAGAGAAAGTAAAAATATCTGTGATGCATTCATTCTCTAGAGGACGGATGAGCTGGTATTTTTGTGTAATTCATACTTGGCCATTTTTATGTTGATCTAAATGGTACGTTATATTAATGTAACTTTCAGTTAAACATTATGTTTTAAAATGTTCCCTCATAAAATACAGGATAAAATACTTCAAATACTCATATTTGAAAACAAATACAGGAAATGCTAGTAGAGTTAAAAAAAAATCTTCCGATCTACTTAACATTGCAATCTGTAGATCCTATTATGAGATTAGACCCAATGTCCAACTCTAGAATGTAGATCATGTCAAGAATTACATTTATTCATACTTATTAAAGCATTTATTTACAAATGATAACTCTGACAATGAACATTCAGAGGTGTCTGTTATGCATAATTTACAATGACATGTCTGTTTCCAAAAACCTACTCGAACACATGAGTTCTTAGAATATTCATGTTTATTACATTTACAATGTTACATTATTACCAGTACTGTTTGATTCAATGGAATTTTCCTCTGTATAGAAGGTGCGAGAAAAAGATATATCTTTAATTCTGTTCTAAACTTGTTTTTGTTCACTTGCAATTCTTTTATAGAAGAGGTATGTGAATTAAACAATACTGCTCCTTTGTAGTGAACACATTTTTGGAATAACTGCAAATGATTTGTTGGTCTGTAAAACTCCTGCCTATATCTGGTCTCTGTAATGAATATCTGCATTTTTGTAAACTTTTCTGGGTTATTTATTACAAAAGACAAGATTCCAAAGATTATTAAAAGTGGTTTGCAGTGATTTGATCGTCTTTCCCCTGTCATTATCCTTATTACTTTTTTTTTCATAATGAACACATTTAGTAGCATTTACTGTATTCATAAATTGAGAATTTGCTCTAAGTCAGAATTTTTAGAAAAAACGTTTGGTTTGGTAAGGCTTTAAAATTTGTTAACAGTAGAAAATTTATATTTGCCTACGCGACTATATTTTAAAATATGCTTTCCCCAAATTCAAAAAGTTATACATGACTCTTCACGAGTATTGGATTCACGGCTCTTATTTTTTTTAAAGCGTTATCACTTAAATATTCTCAGACTTGTAAATAACATCAATATTACAAGATTGAATTTTTTAAATTAGACAGAAAAAGAAACAAAGAAGTTTTTAAACAACTTAGCCCTTTGGAAATAAATAAAATTATTGAAGGTTCATCGTAGAATTGATTTTTATAAGACTACCTTATTTAATTCAAATATACTATAAATATAGTCCCCAGTAAGACAGCTATTTGGTTTTAACTCCATTTTAATATTCTATTTATTTAGATTAAATATTTTACATATAAGAACAAAACACAAGTATTTGCTTTTTCTTAATTTATTTAAAGCACAAAAGGAAATTAAGATGCATTAAAAATAAATAATCAATGCCAGATTATAATGCAATTATTATTTTTCCTAAATATTTCCCATGATTGCAACATTAAGGTCTAAAAATCTACTGCGTTACACTTCAAACAAGATAAAAATGTTTTAGATTATTTTTATTGTTATTTAACAAAAAGTTATGTAATGTAATGTGAAGTTGGTTTATATTTCAAATGTATATTTTACAAACCAAGCGTATAACTGAAATGCAGCTATTTTTTCGATGTGCAAAGTACATTTTTAAAGATTTGAAGACAATACTTAGCATATCATAACTTAATTGTTTTTTTTTTTCACACAAATCGTGTGTAGGACAGGATGGATAGGTGGAGTCAGACTGAAAAATTCAATGCCATAGCCGGGATTTGCGACTTTAGCTCAGCGAGAGAGCAATCGGATAGATACCGGAAGATTCGTGGTTCAAATCCCAGCTATGGCATTGAATTTTTTAGTTTGACTCTACATATCCAACGCTTACCATATTTGGCATGATGGACCCTTAATACATTTATTTCTGTATTCCGAGCTACTTGTTATATTTAGCTCCTACAATATATGTATATTCACTCCTATGAAACTGGGACTGAATTTTTTACCATAGTTGGTAAAAAAAATCTAAAATAGTTGGGCATCCATAGACAACATTTACATGTCTCCCATTCTTCAGGTAATACGGTCATTTAAAGATTACACAATAAGCCTATTTCCTAGCACACTAATTTTATAAAACAGCATTTTTTTCAAAGCTTCATTTCAATATGTTCCACGCTTTTGAGATTTATTTTTAATTTATGTTGAAATTTCCCAGAATTTGAAAAAAATATTCACCGTAATATTCTGCAGGAGGAAACATCGCTAATAGCAATGATAATTTTCCAAACAATTTTTTCTAAGAAATATGATCAGTTTTAAGATTTAATTTTCCTATAGGCTCATAATTTGTTTTAATTACCTCATAATATATATGTTTATATTGTTTTAAATGTATATATACATTTTTTCATACAACATTTTGGGTTCAAGGCTAAAATTGCAAAAGTTGCAACAAATTTTCTCAAATTATGAGTCGAATGGGACTTTGGTTATATGACATATTTACATAAAAGTGTATAGAATAATTTAATCTCCCAAATTAAATTAAATGTTTTGTACATATTAACAAAACATCAATCACAGTAAAATTTAAAAAAAAGTCCATATAACATGTGATATTTGGAAAAGTCACTTCCAATACCATCGTCCCATGAGAGTTCACAGCAGTTTCATTTCTTCGGTATTCTAAGTTTCTAAATTTGGTGGCAGTAGGCTTTTATTAAAACTTTACATTTTTAAAACAGATTCTAACTTATAAACGCCTTTGCATTTTTCACACCACATTTGTTATTATTTTACAAAAAAAAACAAACAAATTAATTAGTATACATAATATAATTGAAGAAACTGATTGGTTAGCTTTTGATAAAATATTATTGAGAATTTGTTCATTTTCTCACTTGTACTTTATTTTATTCTAGAGGATAATAGTTTCCCATAAAATTAGTGGGTTGCATACCAAAACATAAATGTTGGGTCAATAATAAAAACAATGTAACACCATTCCCTAACTTATGTCTAAAATATATGTCTTAAGCTTATTTTTCGAAATTTCTTGCTGTATATGTTTATTTCTTCGGGTAATGTCATTTAAAAATATAATGCTACTACCCTATGTGATATGCTCCCTAGGTCTTTCTCTTAAATATCCAAATGATTAATATAATAACAAAGTAGTGAAGCCTAGGAAATATATTTTTTAAAAAATTAAATTATTGTTTTAACATAACCCGTCTGTTTTAAAGACCAATACACCTTTGGAAAACAAAAAATATACATAACAGTTTTACTGGTTTTGCTTTTCAGAACATAAATTAAATTTCTCAGGAAAAATTTATGTCAGCATTACTATCTTGTAAAACTGATAGTAATTATTTTATAAATATATAATGGAAAATATAGAAATAATGTAAATAAATAATTCTGTTAATATGTAGGGTCATTAACGAGCAGGGCACATGGATAGAAAGTCAGTATAGCGAATTGAATTAAACGAAAGATTCATTAATCTAAGTTCAGTTCTTGAGAATCTTTAGGTTCAGGAATCTAGGACGCTTGAAAACGCAGGTAGACCATTTTCTGGGAATTAGGAAAGATAAGTACTGGAATTTAGCAAGTCAAAGAATGAAGAGTTGTGCCAAAGATGAGAACAAAAGTATAAAATATTACTGCGTATAACATAATAAATTTGGTGGAGAATCATTATGTAGGCGGGACTTAGGTTATTAAAAAATTAATTAATCATGCTGTGTCTTCATTTTATAAGTGATATAAGTAGGGTTACTGACAAGTCAGCAGCGCATAAATACCGCGCCCGTTCATTGTCCAATTAACGGTGTTCGCTAAAGGATACGCCATAGTAGACCGAGTCATTGCTTCTTAAACTTGTTATATTTAGTATAGCAAATGTTTCCTATATGGTGACTATCTTAATGCTATATCTTATTTGCTATACGACCCAGCCTTCCACCGATTATTTATCGAGTCCCATGATAAACAATTTCAGTTATGAAAACCTTGTTAAATCTAATTACTTTTGTAAACACGCATTCCAAAATACCTAATTTGTTACGACTTATCTTAATAACAGTTTTAATATCTCGTGCTTAGATTAAAAAATAGTTGATTATTGTGTTACGGTGATGCATCTGTGAACTTAGGAATATCAACCGTATAGAAGATATCTTATTGAAATTTATGTAAGTTATTATGCGCAATAATGTTGATCTTTTTACATTTGTCAAAATATCAACTTGCATGGTTATTTAAATAATAATTTGTTACTGCCTAAATTCATTATTCTACTAAAATGAGCCTTGTGATGTATTTTTCAAAATATTCACATAAAACATTAAGTTTTAAAATAAATGAGCATAAATATAAATCTGCCATATTAAAATTGTCTTATATTAGCCCTAACTATAGTAGAAAAATTAGTCTTGTACTCTCCAAAACTCCTGATATTTTCTAATTTAATCATTTATCAAAACTGAAGCTTATTTTTAAAAAGTAATATGACCGTTTTCTTTAAAGTACTTTTAATAGGAACTATAAAAATGTTGAAACAAATTAGTGAAAAATTGCAAAATTGTATGGAAAAGTGTAGTAAAAATATTTGCAAGAAAATATGGTTTAAAGTGTTAAGTGCCTATTAATAAGTATGCTCCTACCCATCTACATCGTATGTTAATTTGTAGTCAAAGTTTTCTAAGTTAGAGAAGCGATAATTTGTTTAAGTTTAGAATTCATGTGAAAAAAAATTCATTTTGCACAATTTTTGTGTCAAAGTTAACTAGTGCGTCACCTTAAAACAATTTACATTTCGTTCCAAAGAGACTAGTTATTTGTCTCCAGTTAATATTCTAGTCAATTTAAATGACGTTTTCTATTCTCGCAACTACCCATGCATCTCTAAGAGAAAGATATCGCAGTCTATTACTGGAGAAAAAAAATTAGAGGGACGACTTTAAATTACACAAAAAGACTGTGGTGTTGAAATAGTAACATTGCCGAGAATAAAGATTGTCAATATTTGAAGTTTTTTCAAGTAAAAAATAAACATATACGAGATTTTACCATGTTTCATATAAACATTAATTCACTGAATCAAAAGTAACCCCGAATTTAGAAGGTACATTATTTAAGTAAATTGTTGATACGCAATCCAGATGTCTATTATCTCGAAGTTTCCACCAAAATTCACAATGATTCCCGTTTACGACGATAAAAAGTAAAGGATGATACTGAAGTAAGTTAGTAATTATTAGAAATTATCTTACTGTACCCTTAGGAAGAGGCTATTTCACAGCACAAGCATGATCTGAGGTACCTTGAACAAAAAATCTTAGGTTAAAAACTATAATTATTTAAGGGACACTGGGTAAGAAAAAAAATTGACCCAAAATCGGGAAAAAATATACAATATCTGTTTTTGTAGGAGATAGCTGTTGGAATCTTTCAACATCCATAGGGAATCAAAATGTAGCTGTCCTTTGCTTTGTTTTAGGTTCTACAGCCAATTAAAGATCGTACAATACATCTGTTTCCTGTTTTTCTCAAAAGTACATTTACAAAATATTTAACTCGTCTCAAATATTTTAATTCCATCATAGTTTCCCAGAATGTAAAGAAGTATCCCAGTAACATTCCACAGAACAAATTACATACTAATGCCCATCATTTATGAACATATGGTTAATTTTAAGGATTACGTTTCCTTAGAGGACTATTAAAAATCGATCATCATATTTAAAACAATCAATTTTTATCTGTAATTCAAGGCAAAAGTAGTTTCCTAAATTACGAGACACTTGGAACATTTTGATTATCCGATATATTTACATAATAAAATTTATAAAATGATTTATAGCTCGCAAACTATTTATCAGCTTTGAATGAAATTTGGTTTACATTCTAACTAAACAGCAATGCAAGCACAGTAGCATTGTTTTAAAAATTCACACAAACACGTGGAACTTAAAGAAATTCACTCCCAATGTTCCTCAAGTTCATCAGCTTCCAAGAACTATATGCAAAGATTTTCAAGAAATTCCCTCCATTCCAAACTATCTTTTACCTTCTTTTTTTCAGAAACGTATTAAAACATGGGCACAAAATTGCTGTGAATAACATTTTTTTTATCAATCTAGTATAATTATCTCAGAAAAAATCTTATATGTTCCATTCAAATGGCCTTCTCTAGCTGTTCCGCAAACAACTTTTCTTGCAAACGAGTATTCTTTTCTCAATATCATGTTAATCCAGATAAACATTATCAGAATTAGTCTTATTACTTGATTCATTGTAGGTATAAATGAAATAAGGGAATACCGATAGTCAAATATTTTATAAGCTGGTCACTATGTGAAAAAATTTAAGTTTGTTTCGCTTTGCTTGGTCTCATTTGAGAAACTAATATCAAGGAATTATCTAGGTTCAGTGCTTTCGTTGCTAAAAGCTGCCAACGTTTCGCTCATTTATGACGAAGCTTCCTCAGAGTTGACTGCAGTCAGCACTGGACCCAGATAATTCCAATATTGAATGTGGAATTTTACGAAAAAATATCAAGGAATATCTGGAAAATGAACCACTCTGCAAGAAAAACGTATCAGATAAATTATGTCTTGACGAGCTCCATATTTCTATGTAGCAAGTTTTGTCTATCTCTTACGATAAACCAGTTATGCAAAAAAGTTTTTCAGAATGTCGAGGACTTCAGAATCTATTCCCAGAAAATTCAATATATATATATATATCATATTTGTCATGCAAATATCTCTAATATATGATATTTTAATCAAAAGCGTTAGACAAGTTTTGAGAAAATCAAAATTTTCGAAAAATTTTCCATGTAAAAGGTAGTTTGGAGTGGGAGGGTTTGAGTTAAAATCTTTGGAGGTTGGCGAACTTAATTATCAAGTTTGGTATTTAGCTCACCTTTTGTTTTTGAGTTACGTTGCTCACGGATACATACACACATACACGCACGAACCTTTTTGTAAAAATTCTTTTGTTTTTATTCAGGTGTTTTCAAATCATGCATTTGCCATAAAATGTCAGTATCGAATTTTTGGATGCAATAAAACACCTCTCTATCTGTAAGTAAATACATATTACTCGGTTGAAAACGTAATATTGAAACACCGTTCACACCAGTGTAAACTCAGATAATGTAAGATTTTGAAGTTCAAATAGGCCTTGTTCAGATACACAAAAAGGAATATAGGGTTAATTAAAATGTAAATAAAATATAATGTTTTTTATACAAGCCTTGTGTAGGAAAGGTAGAGCCAAATCTGAACTATCCAGTCCCTAGGCGGTTACTCTAACCACAGTGCTACCTGGCTATATGCCGACAGGATATTAAATTTCTCAACTGACTCGCAGGTATTCCTTCAAAAACAACTTGAGATCACCTTATGGTTTACCGGCAAACATGCGAGTAAGTCCAATAAAATTCCTAATCAGTTAATTGATAAATTTATAATATTTGATGGAGTCGAAAACTGAAAATAGATTAGTTATCATTTAATAAACCCGAATAACATAGCCCATGAGCAACTATTAAAACAAAAGTTGCATAAAATCCCCCCAGTTGAGGAATTTTATGCCCCGTACGCTGCCACGGTAGCTCAGTGGTTAAAGCAACCGGCTTGGGATCGGGAGATCCATGGATCAAATCCCGGCAATGACATTGAATTTTTCAGTATGATTCTACTTTTTTAAAGTATAAATTTAAATAAGAACCAAGAAAATTAGCACATATACATTTATAATAATTTTGATTTGAATCCTGTTTCTATATGCTGCAAGTAATTAATTATTGCTCAACTTAAAATCATTCCTAAAAGAATGTATATACCTTGAGAAATATAATATACTATCATATAGGTATAAAAATAATATACCACGAATTTATTTAAATGTGTCATTAGTACAGGCTTCTTTATATATAGTGATATCCAGAAACTTAACTTGTATTTGCAAAAGTCTTGTCATTATATGCCAATATGCATTATAGTAAAAGAGAGGGAGAGAACAATATATTACCATAAGCAAAAGTGTAAGGGAGGGACGAGTTTTGAGCTCCAAATTGTTACTTTTTGCCAAAATAAGGAAATTCCTGTGTATGTATAACTGGAAACATTTCCTTGCAATCTTAAGACATCTCGAGGTTTACTTTCCTCCTGAGGAGGGTTTTGCACCCTTCATGACCCTGTTTCAAGAACCGGTTCAAGGATAGACAATAGGACCACACCCTTAATTCAAACGTTCATACGGTGCATAAAACAAGTCCTTGCAGATTTTTTTTTTTTTTTTGCATTACTGTTGCAGCATGGCGGCGCGACCAGCGAGGGAGGGTGGTGGGAAGCATCAAACTCGAGTCTGCGAGGGTGCATCATCACAACCACCACCACGCAGCAGCAGCAAAATGCAGCTAGTTCATCGACAGACTCCAGGCTCGTCCGCATCGTCAGCTTCCGCTCTCTGCTGGTAAGTCAAACTAAACCAATATCTCAGAGCGCTCACGAAGCGCTCATAAATTTCTAACCATGCTCTTCTGTTTTCATCATCTTTGAAAAAGAGTGGGACGGGGGGACGTGTGGGGGAAGGGGGGAGAACGAGGAACGGATCTGGAGTGCAACCACCTTCTCGCGGACCTGCGCGCTGCTGTCGTTGAACCTTTTTCAAAGATGGCAGCCTGCTAGCGGGCCAGCTTAAAAAAAAAAGGAAATAAAAAAAATTGATTACTCACACAAAAAAATAAGAGGAAAGTACTTCGAGAGAACATTAGAGTCTCGCAAAACAAACAATGCCTATTGGCATTTTCCTTTATAACTTATCGAAATATTATAACTGATTACATGAGCACATATTATAGCCGCAAAAAATTACCTCAAAACAAAGTATTCAGATAATTTATTTTACCTTACTTTTATTTTGTGGTTACCGAGAGAAG
This sequence comes from Hymenopus coronatus, assembly GCA_030762935.1. Taxonomy (NCBI): domain Eukaryota; kingdom Metazoa; phylum Arthropoda; class Insecta; order Mantodea; family Hymenopodidae; genus Hymenopus; species Hymenopus coronatus. The sequence goes on along the minus strand of CM060892.1, from coordinate 52,522,969 downwards.
ATTTAACATTTACAAACATTTTTTGTCTCACACTAAAAAAGTGTCATAAAAATCATAATTTATGTTTTAGTTCCAGAATCCATAGATATTATTTCTTAACATAAGGTAATGCATGCGTAAATTTTGGAAAATCCACAGGTAGAAAGGTATCAGATATTTATTGTACCAGTAACTATACATAAGTGATATCATTTTGAAACATGAGAAAACGATCTTAAATGGTTATTTAAATAATTTTTATTCTCTACACTCATTTTATAATAAAAATTACCCAGGTGATTTATTTTTTAAAAAATATTAAACTTATAAAATTTCGTACTAAAGCAAATGGGTTTATAAATGATGTATTCATATCATATCTTTTATCAAGGTAGAAAAAATTACTACTTTTTTGCTCTTCATAACTCTTTGTTTTTCAAAATTATTAAATTATTTCTAAAAATTGTGATATTATTTCATACAGGGTACAAGACTAAGTTATTTCATGTAATTTTGGGAGGCATTACGAAAATTTTGAAACAAATTCCTTAAAAATTGCATCATATGTAGTATTTTGAATTTGGATAAGAGCTGCAAAAAAGTTTAGGGAAAACAAGGTATAAAGTTTGGCGTGCTTATTAACAGTCATGTACCTGCACATTTAAAGTATCTAAGTTGGAAAAATGCAATATGTTCATTAGATTTTTCACAATTTTTGGCTAAACTTAACAGATGCATCACCTTTTGGAAAGCAGAAGTAAATCTTTCAATTAATTCCTTGATACTTGCTTATGTGCAGTAGCCACACGAATTTTTTACCACAATCATTTGCATGATCAAATCATTCGTACAAAATTCATTGCATTAGCTAATTCCTGTTAAAGATACGCGATTCTGAATTCCATTCCAAGTTCAGAAAACAAGAAAAAAATGCCAACCAACATTTTAGTACCAAGACCCAACTTGGGTATTTATTGCAACATTTAAAATGCACGGTCATATCTGTGCACAAAGAATTCAGGAAATAATATAATTTTCTCATCTTATTTTCTTCAATTTTTTCACATTAAACTGTTCCACTTAGTAAAATGTTTATAGTTTCTTTCAAATAACCATATACATTCTTTGAATGTGAATAAAGGGATCTAAGGAGACTTGTCAAACATAATTTTGATTTAGTATTTTAATATAACATTAATTTTTATAAAATGAAAGTACCGTATACCACATTTTCCACAACAAAACGTTTAGTATTTCATCAATTATAATATTTGATTTAATGAACTATTTTTCTTCATAATATTAAAATTATGTTGATATTTTCCATATGTGTGGCAAAGTACAAATCACTAGACTTTTTATTTGTAGGAAATCAGTTTTAAAGTTGACACTTACTCCTAATTACAATCAATTTAATGTCGGAATCCATATAAAGTACAGGTTGATTGTTATAATAATATTAAGACAAAATATTTTAGGTTAAGCAACAAATTAAATACACTAATTGACTTAATGTATGTCAAAATTATATTAGTATGCACTTCCCTCTCCCAAATTAAAATCGCCCTCCGTGGTGTAATGGTTACCATTCTAGCTTCATATACCCAAGGTCGCGGGTTCAAACCCGGTGGAGGACGATGGTTTTTTTCGGGTGTAAAAATCCTTAGCATGGCTTCCTTCGTAAGGGAAGTAAAGCCGTTGCTCCCGTGTCGTAGATTTGCGGCACGTAAAAGAAGCTCAAGCCTGATTGAGAGGCCTCTGAGCAAAATTAAGCGGTCTTTCACGCCCAGTATAGAATGGGACGCTGAGAACCACAGCAGTTAAAGAGCGTCCATAAATAACACGCCATTTACATTTTCCCAAACTAAAATATCCGTTTAAACCTTAACTTGATAATAAATTTGTTTCATAATGTACGATTTAAATTCTTTCTTTAAAATATTACTATCAGTAATATGTAAAAAAATTATAGAATAACGATAATTAGTTTTCTTTTAAAATGTTGAATTAAAATTTTTAACTGAATTGGTTGAAATTAGCCATTCCAGAACAGTTAAATGCTCCTAAAAAATCTAAATGCACATTTTTATAATCTGTTGGAAAAACGTCAATATATTCTCAAGGAATTATATTACAATTTTATTAATCTATGCTCATACACTATCTTAATAATTTTAATAAGTTTCTGCATAAGATGAGAGTTAAATATAACTATAAATATTTTGAATATATAGCGACAGTTCTTAATAATTTACATAAAGCAGTTGCAATACTATATTAGTATGATTACAGCTCAGTTATGTAATTTCAACGCGGATGAAGACTACTCCAATCACCCAATATAAAAAAATATTTTTTATGCCTGAAGTTAATACTTCAAATATTTGAATATATAATCAAAATTGTTAAGTATTTTTTTATTAAGGAATCAGTTTTATTAAAGCAAATGTTATTTGCGGTGCAACTTGCGTTGAAAATATTCGCCTTGCATTTCTAAAGGTCTTTTAAATTTTAATTTCTTTTATTTTATATCTGTATTTATTACACAGCTCACACCTCCGTGGTGCGAGAAGTGGTTTATCTGCCTTGGGGGATGAGAGATCAACGTATTTCAGTTGGGTTCATATAGTAAACAAACCAAATTTCAAGGAAAATCTTCACTCAGTGATCCAGAGGTTCATTTGAACCTCCCTGTCCCATTTCAGTTATCTTTCTGTAACCTAATTATTGAAAGTGACGTTAAATACTTATCCAAAAGAAGTCCACGGGCAGGTGAGAAAAAATTCTATTTATGTTTATTTAGAAGATCTCAATGGGGTATTTGTACTGGTATTTAGATCTTATCAGTTTTCGGAATGAATGAAAAAATTTTGCATCCATAATAATGTGATATAATATTTTATTGTATTATTTAGTTTGGAATTTCTGTATGAACTTACAATTTGATCTGGCAAAATTGAATACACAGCAATTGCATTTAAAAGTAAATATACACAGTTCAATATTCTATTATATTACAATATATATAAACGTAAAGCAATATATTAAAAATTTTACTTATTTTTAAGTGGTTTTAAATTGTATAGCAAAACTTGTTTCAAGATGAACTGTATAACGTCTTTCTTCATAATAAATTGTCTCATTCCTAAATTAACAAAAGAAATGAAAAAACTTAGTTCCTGTTACTCTATTAAAATGTTGCGTTGTATGTTTTCATGAAGTTAAGCATTTGTTTTATACAGAAAAGTAATGTGCTAATTTTTCTCTTTATTGAAAGTGAACTAATTGATACGGATTCGTGATTATGGACCCTGGGATTCAAATGTTGGCTACAGTCGGTCAAATAATCAAAATTTGCTTTTTTATAACAATTTTGGAACCTCCATAGGTCTATACAACATTAAAATTTAGCGCGCCCTTGCTTCCGATTCCAACCTTAAATGGTATACACCTGTTTCTTAGTGTTGTATTTCATAAAACAGAGTTTTTGTGAAAACTTCATTTTCAAATCTACAAAATGTTCCACGTGTCTCAGTTTCTGTTTAAAGAATGTACAGAATTATGCATTTTAATATTTAAAAGGACACAAGCTAAAATAAAGTCATTTTTCAAAAGTATTTTTATGAAAAAAGTATTAATTTTATAGGTTTAAGTTTCTTGCTTTTAAAAAAGTTGTAATAATTCAATAATCATAGTTATTTAAATATCAACGCTTAAATTTTCTTGTATGATTCAAAGAATTTCAATCAATTTTCTCAAATTACGAAACACATGAAAATTTTCAGTATGCAATCTATATATTTACATAACAAAATTTATGCCAATTCTATCTTACTAATTATTTAATAATTTGAATACAGTTTTGTATTCTTATTAAAATAATAGCTATGGATTATGGTAAAATTTTAAGAAAATCTATATAGACGTATTAGGCATTTCTTGCCCAGTATCACTTAACTGTAGCTTTTGGGAAATGGTTCAATCTTCAAATCTATATAAAAAGAGGAAACATTAAAACAAGCAACTGTCGGGGCATTAAAAATCATGTGTAACCTTCGAAAACGCTTGGATAAATACATTCCAAATTTTACTAAATTATAAACGACTATATTATTTTAAATTTTAGTTGAAAGCATCTTTGTAAATGTGAGGCTTTTCCTTTTTACTTAATCCTTATTACTCTCCTGGAGCGAATCCTATGAATATATCTCATAAGAACAAACACTTTTTACTGTGGCCTTTGTTGGATAATATGTTTATACCTTAAAAACACAACTTTAAAAATAGCGGCTGCAACTTTCACTTTCCCCCGTAATATTCACAGAATATTTACACTTACGAATTCACTACAGTTAAAACTGAATACTGTATTTGACTACTAGTAGGGTTTTAGGCTACTCATCCTGCGATTCTAAATCAACTCTACAAGGAGGGGAGCTATAGAACTTGGAAGGTGCTGAGTAAAACCAGTTTTTGGAAAGTCCAGTAAGGCGAGTGTCGGCGGGTCACACTAACACAATTAGTTGTCACTAGCCACGATCCTCTCGACCCTTGCCCTAACCCAAAGGTCACCTTAGCCCTTTTAGGGGTCATCCGTACACGTTCCATGAATTATAACACGGGATCTTAGCTTAAAAGGGATAAATAAATACAACAAGCTTGCCTCTTTGATCCTTCAAATGAACCACGTGCTTATTTAGCAATTTTATAATTGCACATAAAGATTAGGCGTATATTTATTTTATTTATTGATATATGTATATCATTCACTTACTGCTAACAAATATTTACAACAGTAAACTATTAATGAATTCTCTGTATTTCTTCAAACAAATCACGTGCTTATTTAGGCAATTTTAAAATTCCACATACATATTAGAAGTATGTTTATTTTATATATATATATATATATATATATATATATATATATATATATAATCCACATACTTCTAACAAATATTTACAGCAACAAACTACAATAAATCTCTTTGTTTCTTAAATAAAGTACGTGCTTATTTAATCAATTTTAGAATTGCACATTAAGGATAGCGGTGCATTTATTTTATTCACTTACTGCTAACAAATATTTACAGCTGCAAAGTTAATACTTAAATAAACGTGCCTATTTAGTCAATTTTATAATTGTACATTAAGGATAGCGGTGCATTTATTTTATACACTTATTGCTAACAAATATTCACAGCAGCAAAGTATTAATAAATTCTTTTTCTTCAAATGAACCACGCACTTATTCAGCCAAGTATATAGTTGCACATAAATGTTAGAGATATTTTTTTAATGTCATTTAAACTATGGTATTTTGCTCTAGGTTAGCAGTGGGGAAACCATCCAAGTATTTTGGCCCCAGAAGAAGGCTCTTACAATAATAAAAAATTGTAATTCTCGCCAACATTGTACACCTATTTTTAAATAATTTAGAATTTTAACTATGGCATCTTTGTATGTATTGAATTTTGTTCATCTACAAAATACAGATGAAGCACTTTTTTCTGACAGACATAACCACGACACAAGGGGTAGAAATAGCTTGTACCTCCTAAGTTTTGGTTACAGAAATCTCTTACTCTCATCTTTATCTTGGAGTTAATGTATATAATAAACTACATTTAAATATAATGCAAATTCTTTTAAAATTAGTGTTAAAAACAGAATTAAGCGATTTAATTTTTCAATATACAAGAATACTTATATATAGATGTATTTTAATTACTTGCATTGTATGCATGCCAAATAGTGAAATAAATTACTATTATCATTATACCTATTTATTTTATTTACTTGCTGCTAAAAAATATCTACAGCAGAAAATTATTAATAAATTCTGTTTCTTTATTCAAATGAACCATGTGCCTATTTAGGAAATTTTATAATTCCACATTAAAGTTAGGAGTATACTATTTTATTTATTTATTTATTTTATTTACTTATTTCTTCAAATGCACCACGTGCTTATTTAGACAGTTTTATAGTTTCACATTAAGGTTAGGAGTATATTTTATTTATATATTTATTTTTTTACTTAGCTATAAATAATTTGCTGCTGTAAATATTTGCAGAGTTCTCTTTGTTTCTTCAAATGAACCACGTGATTATTTAGTCAATTTTATAATTGCACATAAATGCTAGGAGTTTATTTACTTATTTTATTTGCTTACTGCTAAGAATATTTACAGCAGCAAAGTATTTATGAATTATCTTTGTTTCTTCAAATGATCCACGTACTTATTTAGGAAATGTTATAATTGCACATAAAGATTAGGAGTTTATTTATTTATATTTTTTATTTGTTTACTGCCAACAAATATTTACAGCAGAAAACCATTAATGAATCCTTTTTGTTTCTTTAAATGAACCACGTGCTTATTTAGGCAATTTTATAACTGCACATAACATTAATAATGTATTTAATTACTTCTTTATTTACTTACTGCTAAGAAATAATTATAGCGGCAAACTTTTAATGAATTCTAGCATCAACATGAATCAACAAATCTGGAGTTTTGAAACACTTTTCTCAAATTAAACAAGTACAAACTTTGTAACTTGCCAGATAATCATAAAACTACAAATTAATACAAAATTATAAAATGTAATTATATTGAATTAATTACAATGAACATTAACAATTTAAGTGTTACGTATAAGTGTTATATGAGACGACTACTGACTACTACATATAATTTTCAGATAATACTATTAAATTTTAGTCTGACTTAATTATAGAAGACAAAACTTTTTGGGTTTAAATACCTAATTGACATATTCAATTTTATTTTTAATTCTTAAACTTTATACTGCCGTCGATCTGGTGAAAATTGTAATTCTATTGCATTGGACTTATAAATATTACTATCTTTTCAGGCCTCAGTTGCTAAACTTTTAAGTTCTATGAAAATATTTACATAGTGGAGAAGATATTGTCTTTCATCCAAAAACTTGATACTAAGATTTCAGCGGAAATATATTTTTGAGACTCCCTAAACCAAAATGGAATTTTTAGAAATAGGTAAACAGTCTGCCTGTGTCACTTAATTATATACGAACAGTATATACAAGAGTAATAATTACAAATTCAGAAATTATTTGAGCCATTCCTGAAACCACCGATTCAATCTCCCCATTTTTATCAAAATATAATATAAATTTTGAGCACCAAATAATTAAAACAGGTCGTTTAGAAAGTATACTTTCTCATAAGATGAGATTAAATATAACAACTGCAATAAATGAAATTATTGTAAATCCAACCGAAGAATTACTACACAAAAACAATTACATCTCATTATATATACCACTATTAGTAATATTAGTCCGCATCTTACTTTATTTATGCATTCATCTTAATATATTAAAAACCTAAGTTAAATAAACTAATATCCTTCAAAGTTATAAATAAAGAATTCTTCTTTAAGTCTTAGTATATCAGAATTTCATTCCAACATCATTTAATGAATGTATGATCTTATTAAGCTAATTCAGCAAGTTTATAACTTAAATAAAGTTATTGTTGATATTTATTGATATTGTTGATAAAGAATATCTCGAATTTTAGTAATTAAAGAATTTGAAGTATAATAAAGAAATTATAAGAGTGAATAATTTCCAATTCAAAAATAAAACATACTAAAATAATTGCTAATATGACTTCAAAATAAGGCGTTTGTACTACTGCGCGTAATCCTTCTAATAACGCATAATTAGAATTTGAAGACCATCCAGTCTGTCTGTCTGTCTGTCTGTGCGAGTGCCTGAGTGTGTGTATGTGCGAGTGTGGACTAAAAACTCAAAAACGAAAAGTTTGTTAAATACCAAAATATTTAAGTTTAGTATCTCCAAAGTGTTCAACACGATTATTTTAAAGAAAATATCCCACTATAACCTGCCCTTTACATGGAAAAAAATTCGAAATTTTGATTTTCTCAAAAACAGCTCTCACGATTTGATTAAAATACCGTATATTAAATATATTTACTGGACAAATAAAATGCATATATTAAGTTTCCTGTAAACAGCCTCTGAATATCTCCTCATTCTTAGACTTTTGCATAACTGGCAAACCATAAGAGGTAAACAAATTTAATACACAGAAATTGTGGATTTCGTCAGAACACGCAATTTATGTAATATGCATCTTTGTTGCCGAGATAAACATTTCAGAAATATTCCTTGTTATTGTATTCAATTTTAAAATATTTACTCTTTTCTTAGGAAGGCGTACGTATCTCTCTTGATTTACTCCTGACCATCCAAAGAAACGAATTTTAATAAATGTCGTATAACGACAGCTTATACACATTTGATTATCGCTTTAGCATAGTTCCTTTCTACTTATAAGGAACCATGTAATAATGCTTAAATTTGTCTCAACACGGAATACAAAGAAGAATAATCCTTTGTAAGAAGTTTGTAGAACAGCAAGTGAAAGTCGTGCTATTAGAATCTATCAGTTTTTTCTGAAAATTGGAATAAAAATTTCTCGAAATTATTTCACTACACATTTTTATATAAGCAGCTAACAGGAGGGTATGACGATACTCAAATAATTAAAATTAATTTATGCTGTCCTTCACATTGAATTTTCTTTTGGTAGTGTTTAACGCCCACTTTAATTACATATGGCACCGCAGGCGGTGACACTAGTGATAAATGAATGAAGATGGAGCACCGATGGAATGCGATGGCGGGGAAAACCAGAGAAATCCACCCCAGCGCCACTTTGTCCACCACAAATCTCACATGCAGTCGCTTGGGTTTGAACCCGGGCCGTGGCCCTCATATTGAATAGATTTCAATTTGTATGATAAATAAAATTATCCATTTCAGAGGTGAATCGTAAAAGACTAAATTCTATTCCCTGTAGAAAGTGATTTTAAACGAAATTAAAATTGCGTGGATTTTTCAAAATAGTTTAAGAAAATTTAAGATATACATTACCTCCAGCATAAATATTAGAGAGATTCCTTGAAACCTGTTTTTCAGAAAACAAAAAATAATTAACGTTTAACATGATGTGATAGTTTGAGGTTATGGAATTTGTATAACATCCTTCGCAGATATTGGACTTAAATCCCAAGTTTGGTAATTACACGGCTTTTCATTTTAGTTATGTTATTCACATATACACATGACACACATACAATTTTAAATATCCTTTTAACGTAGGGGATCTCAAGACTATTTATCCCTCGTAAAATATCAATATTAATATTTAATAATTCCTCCATTACAGCAACATATTCATATAGAAACTAAAAAATCTTGTGTGTTATATTCACATGCTCACTCTTATACAGAATATGTTATACAAGTTTATTATCCATCTTCTTCATGATAATCTAGATAAATATTTGCAGAACAAACTTTCTTATATTTTCAAAGGGAATAAAGGGATACAATAGAATAAAACGATAATGAAATGTTTTAAGAGATGACCTTATGGGATGAGTTTGTAATCCGTTCTATAAGCATAGCCAGGATTTAAACAAATGACAACCTTCTATTTGAGAAAATTATGTATTTAAAGAAATAACTCGAAATGGTTAACACTACAAAATATGTATTCGACATCAATTTTATGTTTTAACGGGATATAATTTTTCGTAGTAACATTCGATCTATCTCTAACGATTTTCATTCAGAATGAAGAGGGGTTCACAGGCTATTCCCAAAGAATTCAAGATAAACATTTTACTAGTCATGTAAATATCTATAACACGGTATATATTTGAAATGCTGGAACCGAATTTTTTATGCAATTCAGCCCCTCTGGCAAATATGTACATTTTACATGGTAGAGAAAATAAAATATCTGATGTGTTCCAATCACATGACTCTCTACATCTCTGCAACAAATGTTGTTAAAGAGCTAATGATGTTATTTACTTAATGCTAATTGAGAAAAAATAAGCAGAAATAGACCTACTACTTGCTTCCTTGTAAGCAGTAACGAAATAAGGGAATACCATAGGTTAAAGTGATAGTCAATAGCTGGTTACTATGTGACTGAAGTTCCTTTGTTTGTACAGACAGGAGTTAACAAATTCCTGTATGAGAAAAGTTGTTTAAAGCTGAAACAAAAAAACAAGGATTATCTCAAAAACGATCAAATCCACGAAAAAATGTATGTAACATAAATTGTGTGTTTTAATGTGCTCACAATTTTTTTTCTTCTTTTTTTGTAGCTTAGTCCATCTCTTACGGTTTAGCAGTTATGCAAAGTTCCGTAAAATTCATCCAGAATAAAGTAGTCTTCATAGGCTATTCCTAGAAAATTCAAAATATACATTTTACGATTTGTCAGGTAAATATCTTTAATATACAATATTTTAATCAAAATAGTTAGATTTTTGAGAAAATCAAAATTTTCGAAAAAACTTCCATGTAAAGGGCAGTTGGAGGTGCAAGATACCAAACTTAAATACCAAGTTTGGTATTTAACGGTCTTTTCGTTTTCGAGCTATTGCTGTCCACAGGTGCGCGCGCGCGCATGCACACACACACACACCTTTTCCAGAAATGCTTTTTTTTGGAATAACAGGGCCCAAAACATGCATTTCCGGTGAAATTTCGGCATCGAATTTTTGGATGCATTACAATACCTTTTCTACACACTATATACACAGTATATACGTGTAGAGAAAGTGAAAACGTGTGATGACTTTCAAGTTGAGGAGCATTTTAACATTTAAGACTAATATTAAAACATATATTGTAAATTATATATCCACAAAAATATATTTGGCATAAATTGTTTTGTTAAGGATATCCACATTTTTGTGTAGTAAGATTCAGTCCCATGTTAAGACTTTATCTCTTACACGAAATTGTTCAGAATGAAGAGAGCTCCACGCCATTCCCAGAAAATTCCAGATTTCCACATATTGTCATGAAAACCCCTAAACATGTGGTATTTTAACCATAAGCATTATAGGCATTTATAAGAAAATAAAAACTAACGAAAAATTTTCCATGTAATGAGCTGTTTGAGGTGGGGGATTTTCACATGTATCCTTGGATGGTACCAAGTTTAGAATATCAGTTTGTTATGTAAAAGGCTTTCTGTGTGTTGTATTTTTTCTAAACATTTTGGAGTATTTACTAATCTCAAACAAATATTTCCGGTGAAATCTCCGTATTGAATTTTTCAGTAAATAATATAAAACTTAAAAATAGAATGTAGGCAAATAAAACAATCCTGAAAACCTTCACGAACAGGCAGTTTTACTGAAAGACTGACAATCAATTAAAAAATGTGAGCAACGATTTAGAAATACAAGCGTTCCAAAATTCGTTATATTATATTTTAAAAATATGAACATTCTATCCTCAAAATAACAATCTCCTTTTCAGAACATTTGTTTTCTTGCTTTCCTTTTAAAGCTAAAGCATTACCGTTTTTTAAATGCTTCCACTGAATTTCTTTAATATGCTATTAATTTTACGCTTTTGTATATACATACATGAAAAACAAGCAATTAAAATAAAAACAAATTGGTTTTTCAAAGTAGAAACCAAAAACAAGGAATGTCTCAAAAACTATGAACTCCACGAAAAAAATGTATATAACATAAATTGTGTGTTTTAACGTGCTCCACATTTGTCATGCAGTAAGTTTTTGTCCATTTCTTATGGTTTAGCAGTTATTCAAAATTCCATAAAATTCATTCAGAATAGAGTACTCTTCAGAGGCTATTCCCATAAAATTCAAGATATACATTTAATTTGTCAGGTAAATATCTTTAATATACGATATTTTAATCAAAGAGCCATTTTTTAGGAAATCAAAATTTTCGAAAAAAGTTCCATATAAAGGATAGTTGGAGGTGGGGGGATTTTTCTCAAAATCTTCGTGTCGCATCCCTTGAAGGGTACTAAACTTGAACACCAAGTTTGGTTATTTTACCGACTTTTCGGTTTTTAGTTATCGTGTTCACAGACACACACATACGCACACACATGAGCCTTTTCCCGAAAATGCTTTTTTTTTAGATAAATGGGGCCCTAAAACATATATTTCCGGTGAAATCTCGGTAATGAATTTTTGGGTGGAGTGCAATACCTTCTCTATACACTATGTATATAGTGCGTATAGAGAATGTAAAACTCATTGTCCGAAGGCAAAACATTCATTATTCTCATCCCAAGAGCATTACAGGAAAGCATGAAGGCATCATAGATTGTCTTCGATGTGCAGCGTTGTTCTGGAGGTTATGTTCATGAACATAAAGGCGCATGTAATTTAAAATTGGTATTCTTCTAACATGTAATAGATTATCTAGCCCTACATCGTCAATCAATCCAATGTTGTAACCACTTACTGGAAAATACACAATCACTATGTTGTAATTTGGCATGCCGACTAATGAAAAACTCTCTACATTTCATCTCTATGTTCCGAAAACCTCTTCTCGGTTGAAGATAAACAGTTGTTACCGGACACTTTCCCTGGCAAACTTACCAACCAACAGCTGCGGATGATGTTACTCCCTCCGCCACGGCTCAAAAACGAAAAGTTGGTAAAATACCAAACTTGGTATTCAAGTTTAGTATCTTCCAAGGAGCAACACGAAGATCAGAGGAAAATCCCCCTTCCCCAGCTATCCTTTATATGAAAAAACAAAATCGAAAATGTTAATCTCAAAAGTGGCTCTAGCGATTTTATTTAAAATAGATATAGTAAAAATATGTACATGAAAAAGTATTACGTATCTTGTATTTTCTGGGAATAGCTTCTGAAGACCTGTTTCTTCTATCTGAATTTTGCATAACTGATAAACCCTAGCGAATAGACAAAACTTATCGCACAAAAAATATAGATATTATTAAAGCACACAATTAATGTTATATAAATTTTTTCGTAGATTTAACTATTTCCGAGATATTCCTTGTTATTGGTTTTTATTTTAAAATACTTAAAACTTTTCATATACGATAATTTATAAACTCCTGACAGTGCAAAGAAATAAATTTCCACCAAATGCCAACCAGCTTTCAAAAGATTTGACAATCGTTTCTGCCTAGTGTATTCCTTTATTTCCATTCTACTTACAAGAGAGCAGGTAACAAATCCATTTCTGCCCGCCTGGGTAGTGTGGTGGTAGCGTGTCTGCCTAACATTCAAAAGGTCGCGAGTTCGAATCTCACTTAGGGTGAGTTACCCGGATAAGTTTTTTTTTTTTTTTTTTTTTCGTGGTTTTCCCTTATCCTGAGAAGACGAATGTCGAGTAACTTTAAGTTACATGGACTCCGAAATCATTTGAGCATCATTTCACCAATTTCATTCATCGCCCGATATGAACAAACCAGGTTAAAGATCGCTAAACTAAACTAAAAAAAAAAAAAACACATTTCTACTAATGTTTACTTCATGCTATTCAAGATAAGTAGAAAAATAAGCTTTTCAACAATAATTTGTTATAAACATATAGAGAAAGTCATGTGAATGGAACGTATCAGATTTTGTTTTAACTATTTCACAAAGAGAAATTGTAATCCATAATTCTGTGAGGTCTCCTGAAAACTTCAGGTAATAAATTTAAACCAGGACCAGAAGGCCTTTGGGAAAGTGATCCAAATAAATAGGTTTCATTTTTATCTTAAAAAGTATACATTAAAACGACAGCACTATAGCTTGAAAGCACACAAGTGTAATAAAAATGCAAATAAAGACAACAAAGAACTGAAAGTGATCATGTTTATGCCAAATTTCATCACTGCATTTCCTTAAAACAGCCGAATAATCAAGAACAGAAATTATTTTTTTATTCTAGAGAGTGGATGATACTGTTCTCTGTGTACCATTTAAACCGCACTGAACTCTTTCTGCAACCGGCAACCAAGGGAGCATCCGCCGGGAATGAAAACGCCGTACCGATGGGCTACCGCTCTTGCTCGTTTTTTGAATCCTCTTTGAAGATTTTTCACATTTTGTATCTTGGCAATGATAAAGATGCTCAGAGGTTTAAAAGAATATAAAATAGTAACCATGTTGCCTTAACGAAATTATTCACGTTTGGGCTTGAAATTAATATAAGTTTAATTAGAAATTATTTTTATTAAACTAATTCACGTTAAAAAAATTAAATATAACTCATTTATAATGCTGTAACTCATTTTTAGAATTTATTATACATACACTGTTTACAAATGTATCAAAATTAAGATTTATTAACTGGAATCTGATTGACAAAATTAAACAGCTTTAGGTTCTAACTCCTAATCGGCGTGCAAAACTGTTTAGGAATATTCTATTAACGTATGCAAAGAGTTAAAATAGGAATTAGAAAACTTAATCAGGAAAAATGTAATTATATATGCCTTCATATTTTTACTTTCTCTACTCAGTATATAGTACAGGAAGAGAAGATATTGCACTCCGCCCAAAAAGATTTCACCAAGATTTCACGGGGATACATGTTTTAGGGTCCCCGTATAAAAAACGTTTTAGAAAAAAGTTCGTGAGAGTGTGTATCGTGTGTTCATGAACACAATAACTCAAAAACTAACGTAAGTAAAACGCCAAACTTGGTACTCAAGTTAAACATCTTCCAAGAATGTAACATGAAGATTTTGAGGAAAATCCCATGTAAAACTACCCTTTACATGGAAAAAAGTTCGATAATGTTTATTTTCACAAAAATGACTAATGACCTTTATTAAAATACCGTATATTAAAGATACGGGGATTTGCCAACTCCAGGCCATGCAGAGAAATGAATTTCAAACACATATCAGTAGTTCTTAAAACGTTGCACTTGATTTAGCCTAATGTATTGCCTTATTTTCCTGCTACATGTAAGGAAGTAATTAATCTTTTCCAGATTAGCTAGAGAAAGTCATATGTATGGAATACGTCAGAGTTTTATTATTATGTTACCAAAATGGCATTATAAAGTCAGTAACAATAGGTGATTTAGATTTCTTTATGGTTAAATTCTGAAAAGTTGCATTCTTTATGGAAAAAGGACACACATTTCTTGAAATTGGTATAAATTTTATTAACAAAAACTATCTGTAACAGGGATTCAACAATCTTTATATTTAACTTCAACCTACACGTTCAACGTGAATCTACGTTACCAAACTTAGCTTCATATTTAATATATTTAAAAGCAAATAAGTTATTACAACTTTTTTCAAGTTATAACTTGGCATAATTTACCTCATAGTATTAAAGACTCTGTGCCTTATTTAACTGGCGTGTTTGGTTATATTTTTCACTTTCTGTACATTTTTAGAGAAAGGATATCAAATCTCAGTTACAAATTGCTTCATTTATACTTTGTATTCGTTGCAGGTTCATTATATTATTTTAGTTTATTAATCTGTTTATTTTAGCTTCTTCAAGGATTCTCTAGTAAAGTATTAATTCAAATTGAACAAATGTAGTTTCATTATTATACATTTACAAGTGAAAAATTAATATGCAAAAGAGGGTAATAATATTTATTAGTTTTAATAAATGTGAAAAAAATGAAAAATAAAACCACTACTGACACAACGCAGGTCCATAAGTGATCTATACATTATATATACCTTAGCGCGGTGGTAGCGCAGCTGCCTACAAAGCGGGAGACCTGGGTTCGATCCCCAGTACCGGCGTGGGGATTTTTCCCCCCGCTGGGAGACCTGGACCGGGGTGCACTCAGCCTCCTGAGGTCCCTGGAGCTACTTGATTGAGGGTCGTGAGGACCGCATTAACCGGTCGGGAGGGGCTCGAGGCGCTGACCACGTCTCACCCTCCAATACTGCACCCCATCCATGACGTCTGTAGTGGACCGAGATGGGGGACGCAGCGGCCGGGCGGTAGGCCAAGGCTCCCCGTGAGCTGTCGTGCCATGGAGTTATTATTAAAATGATTAAAATAGATACTCAATTTTAATTTGAAACCATTTAAAATACCTACACTGATGTAAGCAATTTAATAAATTCTATGATACAAAACATTAAAGCAGACCTCAGAGTCTTTAAGCTGAAGTAAATGTAAAATGTGTGAAAGATAATGAAAAAATATTTTGAAACATTTAAATCATGGGCTCCTCCTTCTTCTTCCCAGACGTTTCGTCTGCGAATACGCCAGACATCTTCAGTGGCGGGGAGGTCGAAGTGGTCTAGTACGTGTAGAGAAAGTAATAAACAGGTTTTTTTCTTAAATTATTTTCCTGTACAGGGTTCTGTGTTTACTGTGTAAACAAACATTGACGAAAGTCAAATGCACATAGTATCACCACTGAACGGATATTGTATGGGAACCAACATATTCCTTATCAAAAAATAAACATCTTTTGCTTAAATCATTTTTTGTACAGAGTCTTGAATATTCAAAATGATGTCCTCCTACCTCAATGCATTTTCCAACTCTGTGAATAAAGGATTGCTGTGTACGTACAAGCATGTCGCTTCCAATACTGGCACAAGCATTTTGTATACGCGCCTTCATTTTGTCTGCTATTTTTTATGAGGGATAAGAAAACAAATAAAATATGTTGGTTCCCATTTAAAAAATATACCTTTACCCTCAAATTACTATACAAACATTCTGTAATTATAACCCACAAAAAATGGCATTTACTTTCTCTCATTATGTCAAGCAACTTATATTCAAGACGTTAGTTTCTACAATGCTTACAATCTCAAACTAAATGGTCCACTCTGTATACATTAAGGAACTAATACAATAAATATTGCTACAGCAAATGTGTGACAGACAATTCGTTAAAATTTTAATGTTTCAATACAGCAGTTTTATTATAATATATTATTAATTTATCGGATATCGATATAGCATTTACTTGTTTTACAGGTTTACAGGAAAAGCTTACATTAATTGTGACAATACTCGTAATACGAAGTCTAGAAAATAAATTTAATTTAATTTAGTTTAAATAAAATGATAATCTACGAATTATATGGCAGCACGACAAATACAATTACAACAATACAGATACTCGTATTGATGATACAATTGATCACATAAACATAACCTATAATATTCCGCAGAACGTATACATTTATTTTCCTGCAAAATAAAGCTGATTTACTTTAGAGAAACTCAAAATGTATATTTCCCAAACTTTGGGTCCAAAACTCATTCACGTGTTTTCTTTATTATACAGGGTTACTACAAAAGAAATACACAACTTCAACTGTAAAACAAAAACTATTAGAGATAGCAACCTAATTATTTTGGAGGTATGTTGAGAAACTCTCAAAGCTTCGTTTGTTACTACTGGTAACGCTGTAGTGTTTTGTTTGTTGTTGCAGAAGCTGAAATGGCGGAAAATCCTGTGGAAAAGGCATATTGCGTGTTGGAATTTGCTAGAACGCAATCAGCAACGTTGTCCAACGACATTTTAGAACACGTTACCACAAAACGCCACCGACTAGACAGTCAATCTACGACTGGTATAGAAAATTCGAGACAACGGGATGTTTGTGCAAAGGGAAGAGCTCGGGAAGACCAAGAGTTTCGGAAGAAAACGTTGAACGTGTTCGTTCTGCCTACATAAGAAGCCCACAGAAATCGACATCTAGGGCAAGCATGCAATTACAAATTCCACAGCAAACTGTATGGAAAATCTTGCGGAAGCGACTACACATGATGCCTTACAGATTACAGATGTTGCAGTTTCTGAGTGAAGAAGATAAGGTCATACGGCGTGACTTTTGCATCGACATATTGCGACATGATGAAGACGACGCTGGTTTTTGTGAGCGCATCATTTCATTTTTGTGGTAACGTGTTCTAAAATGTCGTTGGACAACCGTTGCTGATTGCGTTCTAGCAAATTCCAACACGCAATATGAATTTTCCACAGGATTTTCCGCCATTTCAGCTTCTGCAACTACAAACAAAACACTACAGCGTTACCAGTAGTAACAAACGAAACTTTGAGAGTTTCTCAACATACCTCCAAAATAATTAGGTTGCTATCTCTAATAGTTTTTGTTTTACAGACAGTTGAAGTTGTCTATTTCTTTTGTAGTAACCCTGTATTGTGACAGTGCTATCTGCGGCCGTTCTCACGTTTGCATTGGTATGCGAATCAACGAGATTGGAGGGCTTGTTAAACACGTAAGCGGCGCGCCGGTAACCGGAAGCCTTGGAATCCCAGACATCACGCAGAAGCTTCACAATTTTCCAGAAAGTTATCTCTAACTATAAAAAAGAAAGGAGGAATTGACAGCCAACTGAGTATGTAGAGCGTCGAGAGTGAGTGGAGTGTTTACACGCAGTAGTGTGCAAGCTGTCGACTATCTACGCGTCGAAGCGTCGAATGACTTATTTGCAGCAGTGAATTATCACAGAATCTGGTAACGGAACTAACACAGGAAGGTAATTGAATTAACACTGGCTAAGACGTTTGAGTTTTGTGCTTCTTAGCATGGGGAACTGCACTTGTATGTATAAAGATAAAGACCATATATTAGAAGGCATTACATGAAAAACAACTTTAAAGGCGGAAAAATGTCACAGAACACAATAAAAACAACGCAAACGATGAAAACGAAAACATTATTTGTTACACTTCTCACAACTGAGAATAGCCAGAAATTGACAAGAGTAACAAGCAGGACATAATTATAACAATCAAATATATTATAGTTGAAAACGAAATTCCGTGTAGTACAAAAACAAAAAGGATAATTACAAAGTATAACAAACAAAATATTTAACTGTATATTATGCAAAAGAATTGGTTTTACGATTGTATAAAATGGTTTAAACACAGGATCTATCAAAAGTTACTTCAAACATTAAACCAAGAAACAGAAGCCACATAGTGGACAAACGATGGGATTTATAAAATATTGGGCAGATGTTATTCATTCTCTTGTTCAACGTATACCATTCATTCTGCGACACCATGCAAAACATTGGAATATTAGCAATTCCTTGCGAGATAGCATCTTTCAGCTGCTGTCGGGTAATTGCATGCCGATCGAATTGAGATATGAAGATTGCGGCGGCCACTTTTTGGAGATGTCTACTGGTGACACGATCGCTAAAGATTTGAGTAATTAATTGTTTTACATAAATAAATGAATGAATAAGTGTATTTATTGACATAACAATATCATACATAGAATTTCAACAATCGCATGGGTCCACAGACCGTACGTGCTTTTGTAATACACATTAAAATTAATATTAAAACAACAGCAACGAATTAAAAGATTAAACACGAAAATAAAAAGACAAAGGTAATACACAATCAAAAGCAATATTAAAACAACAATAAAGAATTAATACAAAGATATTCAAATATAGTAATTTAAATTTACAGCACAGAGTACATCTTCATAAATACACCCTCTTATAATAGATAATTGCGCTTAAAAGAAATATATACACATAACATATACACAATATATAAAACCATAGCGCAACAGTGACCTAAGTATGACATAATATATATGTATGTAGAACATTGTAGTCACTTTTGTTTGGTTGATCTTATTTCTGCCCCGCTTCTCTATTGGCAGCCTCCTCAGATCTCAGCTGTCTTGCCTTAAGTATAAATTTACCTAACCTGTCCATGTTTTCCGTGCCTGCCAGTAGCATCCAACATGCTTCTAGCCCTACATTTGCGGTGGTAAAGAATCGCGGTAAATATTTTTCCCGCCATTCCTCCGTACCCCTACATCTTGCTAAGATGCGAGTCCACGACTCTTCCAATATAAACATGGGGCGGAGTGCCATATAGCACGAAAATATTTTCCAAATCGTGATACCTCAGTCTAATAATGAAGAAATGTTGTAGCAAGCCATAGTAACGCTCACCATTTACAGCAACAGTCTGTCTTATTTCCATCACTATATTCTTCGAAGATTAGAGCCAATGATTAATTGAATCCAAACCATGCAGCAACTTATAAATAATGATCATCATTTTGGATTATAGTTTGAGGGTCATTTTCTGACCGAATTCTGTGTGTTAACTCCACTAATAAGAAAGAAGTGTGCTTCGCCTATTCAAAAATTTTGTCCAACCAATTATTATTAATTTGACTCTCTGTCAGCACAAATAAAGCAAAACTATATATCTGCTTGTCATTTTCTTTGAGTACAAACATTAATTTAAGTTTATATGGGTACACACACACACGTTTTTATAGGTTTCACCAAACTGTGGTATTATCCATATGAAGTTCCTCGACATTTATACACCATTAATTTCTTAAAGTATTATTTCTTCTCCATTATTTGCAAGAGTCATCCCAGCAACAGTGACGAGTGGCCCCACCGTGGCCGAATAGTTAAGACTACTCGCCTCTCATCTAGACGGCCCGGGTTCTATCCCAAGCGATCACATGTTGCATTTGTGGTGAACAAAACGCGCAGGGCAAACGGTGCATTCCAACGGTGCTCCATCTTCATTCCATGTATCACCTGTGTCATCGTCTGCGGTGCCACAAGTAGTAACAGTGGGCGTAAAACACTATCAAAAAAGTGACTATCATTGATTACCTTTTGTTTTCTAGATGTCTACTTTATCAGCAACTGAACCAGTTGTTTCAAACTTCCTAATTAAAGGAAAATGGGTCTGCGCTTAAATTACTAAGAGTTATAAATTTCTCAAAATTTGGAGAAAAAAACTCTTACATTCATAATAGCATATATATTTTACCGACTTTTTATTACTTTCTCTATACCTACTATGTACATAGTTTATAGAGAAGGTATTGTATTGTACCCAAAAATTCGATACCGAGATTTCACCGGGATTACATGTTTTCAGACCACCTGCATCCAAAAATAGCATTTTTAGAAAAATGTCCCTGTGTCTGTCTGTGTGAGTGTGACTGTGGGAAGCATTGCTCAAATACGAAAAGACCGTTAAATACCACACTTGGTATTTAAGTTCAGTCTCTTCCAAGGATGCGACACGAAGATTTTCAAGAAACTACCAACTACCCTTCACATGGAACAATTTTCGAAAATGTTGATTTTCTTAAAAAATGGCTAACGATTTTGATTAAAATATCATATATTAAAGATATATACTTGACAAATAATATGCATATCATGAATTTTCTAGGAATAGCCTCTGAAGACTACTTTATTGGATGAATTTTACGGAATTTTGTGTAACTGGTAAACCGTAAGAGATAGACAAAAACTTACCACACAAAAATGTAGAGCACACTAAAACACACAATTTATGTCATATACAGTTTTTTCGTGAAGTTGATCGTTTTTTAGATATTCCTTGTTTTTTGTTTCAGCCTTAAAAAAACTTATACTTTTCTTATACAGGAATTTTTCAACTCCTGTCCATACAAACAAAGGAACTTCAGTCACATAGCAACCATTTTTGCTATCACTTGAACCTATGTTACTCCCTTATTTCGCTTCACACACACACACACACACACACACACACACACACACACACACACACACACACACACACACACACCATTTTTTAATTTCTTTATTTTTTTTATTCTTGAACCCTAAAGCAGAGATTCCGGTGAAACCTCGGTATCGAAGTTTTGAGAGGAATACAGTTCCTTCTCTACCTATTATGCACTCACCTACGTACATAGGTTTTTGGTAAAGACAGTAAAAATGCTTCTTATGAATTCTGGCAGTCTCAATGGTGTACTTCGGTAAAATCTCGTTATCGAATTTTTGGGAATTCAATACTTCTTTCTATAGATAGTAGAATAAGTAATTACATTTATAGTGATTAGTATTATTATTATTTTAATGACTAATTTGACCCATCCTATCCTATCAATTTCTTTCCATTGTGATCAATGCTATATTCTTCCATACAGGAGATTAAAAATGGCCTAACTACTTATTTGCGTTGCAGGTTCATACCTGAATTTTTGTGTTTACTCCACTGATGAATAATATGAATTTTTTGAGACGCAAAAAGCCTTAGCTTGGCTTCCTTCTGAAGGGAAGTAAATCCGGTGATCCCGCTTAATATTTATTTGCACGTAAAAAAATTCATACCTTGAAAGAATACACTTCCTGGACAAAACTCAGCCATTCCTCCATTTCCGTTGGATTTCGCCTAGCAGTGCCATCTGTGGGCGACAAGCTGATCCCTCGTCACCATGGCACATAGAGGCAAAACTCGTGAACTATACATTGAAATCCGATCATGGAAACATCGTAACGATGCCGTGTGTTCCACTCAGAAAATAACTAACTTATATGCTGAAGTGGAGATTTTAAATGTTTATAAGTTGAAGGAAGATTATCATACACGCTTATATACTTTATGATATTCAAATAAATCTGTGATTATAATTCCAATGTTACACAGTCCAACAGGATCAACTACACTAAACGCCAGAGTCACGGTATTTACAGTTTACAGATAGTAGTTTTACCTGCTAGTAATTTTAAATTTAAAAAAATCTGATGTGTTCCATTCACATGAATTTCTCTACATCTCTGCAACAAATTATTGTTAAAAAGCTTACGCTTCTATTTACTTGATGCTAATCGAGAAAAATTAGCACAAATACGAGTCTTTTTACCTGCTTCCTTGTATGTAGAAGTGAAATAAGGGAGTACCATAGGTTAAAGTGATAGTCAAAAGCTGTTTGCTATGTGACCTAAGTTCCTTTGTTTGTATGGACAGGAGCTGACAAATTTCTGTATGAGAAAAGTAAATTTTTTTTAAAGCTTAAACCAAAAATAATGAGTATCTCAAAAGCGGTCGACTCCACTTTCTTTAGCTACTATGTACAAGCGTGGTAGAGAATGTAAACAGTCTAGGAATAAAAAGAAACCCCTAACTTTCAAGCATGTCCGTTACATAAAGCACCATAGTTTTTAAATGATTTAAAGCTGCTAAACGGAATATTAAAAAGTGTCCAGTGCAAAAGAAAAACATATTTTATACAATTTCTGTAGTATAATAGGATACACTTTTCCTGGTCAGTACTTTCCATCTCTATTATTTTCAAATTGCATAA
Source organism: Hymenopus coronatus (assembly GCA_030762935.1). Taxonomy (NCBI): domain Eukaryota; kingdom Metazoa; phylum Arthropoda; class Insecta; order Mantodea; family Hymenopodidae; genus Hymenopus; species Hymenopus coronatus. Next base: position 52,500,025 of record CM060892.1, on the reverse strand, counting down.
ATTTATACAAAATTTGAACAAATAAAGAGGAATAGACCACCTTATTCACAGAAAATTCAAAATTTATATTCTATTTCTCATATTAGTAAGGCAAATACATAATATTTTAACTAAACCCGCAAACTTATGCATGTTCATAAGAGTATTTTGTTTCTTAGTTTTAATCTTCGCTTCCTTTCTTCGAAAGACTAAACGTTAAGACGAGCTTTAATACCAAACTTGGAATGGTCCCACCCATTTCGTTTTCAGTTATACTGTTTACAGTCCACGCGATACATCAAAACTGGTTGCTTATATAAATAGTAAGTTCTCTTCATTTCCTCACATCGATAGTGGTGTTCCACAGGGTTTAGTCTTGGGTTCTCTTTTATTCTTATTTGTAGTAAATGATTTATCCAATAATATTCCTACTCGTACTATAATATTTATTACTAATAGAAAGGTTCTAAATTGAAAAATCAATGTGAGCGTACCACGAACAAAGCATTAGAATGGTTTAGAGCTAGTAATATACTCTTAAATAAAACTAAAACTGCTACTGCTCTATTTACTTTTAAACAGACTGAATCAGTTAATTTCTATCAATAATTAAAATTGTAGGAGTTCATATTAATAACCAACTAGCCTAGACTTCTCATATTGAATACCTAAAAAAGGAATGTACAATATTATATTTTTAATAAGAAATAAAATTATTAGGACAGTTAACATTTTTACACGACCCCTTGTAAACCACCCTTTTTGAGATAGGTGTTTTAACTATACAAAATCTTGATATTTTAGTTATTTTAATTTATATACAGAAATCTTCCTAAAGCCTAAAATTAAGAAGCGATAATTATAATATAATGATCAAATCAAATGCAAATATTTCTTATTTTTATTATCAAAAACTCAAAATAATTATATTTCTATACAATAAGCTGCCCGAACATATTAAATGCCTAGTTAAGAAAATTTTTAAGTCCAGAGTATATGCATGGTTGGTTGCAAATCATTTATATTCAATACAAGAATTTTTAGATTTTAAAAATTGAGAATTAGATATGTAATTTTAATTGACAAACTATGTAATCATACAATTTTATATCACATTATCCCTTGCCTGTACAATGCCTTAAGGCAAAAGGAAATAAATTTCTGAATACTAAATACTAAATTTCCATACGTCATTTTATCTTCTTTTTTTTTTCTGGAAAACTTCTAACTCAAATAGTCCATGAGATATTACCATAAACTTTTGAATGATTTAACAATCTGCTCCTTGGTAGACTATAAAAGAAATGTTCTCTAATTTCAGGCACAGTAACATTTCAAATTTCTATACTTAAGTATAAAATTTTTGGATAATTTTACTGTGATTACAATGCTCTTATTTTAATATGAATACCTAATTGCATTAAAATTAATTAAATTCTTTGCAAGATATAAATTACTTCATAAATTCTCCTATGAAAATATATTGCATAATGTTCCACGTGTCTAAAATTCTGACAAAATAATTAGCATTTTTTGAACTGGAGCTTTGAACCACACACAACATCTTTAAACGGTGATATTTCAATGCCTTCGAATATTTAAATTGTTTAAATGTTAGACATTTGAATCTCTAAAATTAATTTTTTTTCATTAAAATATTTTTGGGAAAAATTACTATTAGCGTTAGGCTAACGTTCTTTTTTTCAATATTACTACAAATATTTCTGCACATTCTGAGAAAGTTTGTGTTTAAACAAAAACTGAGACACTTGAAGGTGTGAAAATGTGGTTTTGAGAAAAATGCGGATTTATAAAATAGTACTTACGTATGCTAGAAAACAGGTGTACTATACGTTATTTAAATGGTTGTACTGCCTGAAACAAATGAAGGACAAGTGATATTTATTCTCTGTGGATTCCTAATGGTTCCAACAGCTATTTTCGGTTAAAAAATTGGTTTTTTGACCAATTGTAGTGAAAATTTCACTCCCAGTGCCATTTAAATTAAGTTGCAATATAAGTGTCTATTTTTTTATTTCATTTATATTGTAAACTTTGTTACACATAAGTGGCAATTTTAATGAAGATATATCCCAGATACCACCCCTGGAATAAAATAAGGTCATAGGAAATATATATGTGTATTTTTAAATCAGTATAACAGTTTAATTGAGCAAAAAATGTATACACTTATTTCAGTTTAGTTTATTCTAAGCAATGAACGAGCTTCATTTGAGAAATACAGTTGTATATTAAGTATTTTATGGCTTACAATTATTCTTTGCAACGTAAAATTATATTGTAACACCTAGAAATACGAACTATTTTGTAAGAAAGTGTTTCTGTTCAAGTTGGTCTTGCCATAAAATAAGTAAAATATGTTCTTTTAGCGAGTCCCATTTTATATAATAATAAATGTTTGCATACTATTATTATTATTATTGAATCTCTATTTATTTGGCCCTATTTTACAAAAGTACGTTAGGTTTATATTTTTATACATACGACAATATAACATAATACACAACATACAATAACATAACATACAGCAAGATAACGTACAAAAAAGAGAACCATCATATTCGATTCAAAATATGACATATGTAAAGAGAACATAGTATAAACTTTTAAGTTTATATAACATTAATACATTTTTCAAACTATTTTAAAACAGCAATTAGATTTTAAAATATGTTGAAGTGGACGGTTATAATTCTTATTGCAGCTGTATACTTGTGCATTTAATTAAAATCTACTTTTACAAAGAACAGGACAATCAAACAAGCCGGTGTGTTCTTCTCATAAAACACGTTCTTGACACACACAGAGAAAGTCAGTTGTAGCATTTGTTTTAAATCGCTCAAAATAATCTCCGAATTTACCATGTCCAGAAATAAACTATGTGAAAATATAGTTGGTTATAAACTTTCTGCATTCAAAGATCAGCCCCTGGTCAATGCACCAGAACTGCTGGTAATCTACTCTTCAATCCATTTTCCACCATTTGAAATGGTTACATAATATAGATATATGGCAAGAGCTTTGCAAATTAAAAGAAACTTCAGGCCTATTTGCAGTACCGGCTGTATAGCAGCTTCTTTGCCGGCACTTGGAGGGCCAATCCTTCATTGGTCCAACGCTCTCTCTTCGCAAACCCTAACTCATTTTAACATGCCTAACTAGTGGTGGTGATTTGTCCTTGCTGTGCATAAACATTGCCTAAAATATATTTCATTCACAAAGCTGTAGTTATAATATATACTGACGATAATGACATGAATAGTGTGGGATATACAGTTTGCAATCTTTGAGGGATCGAAAGCAAGCAGTTTGACAAACACACACACACACACACACACACACACACACACACACACTTTCTCGACACGTACTATGTACATAGTGTATAGAGAAGGTAATATAATGCACCCAAAAAGTCGACACCCAGATTTCATAAAAAATACATATTTTAGGTCCCCCTGAATCCAAAAAAAAAAAGTATTTCTGGAAAAAGGTCAGTGTGTGTGTGTCTGGACAGAATAGCTTAAAAACAAAAATACCGTTAAATACCAAACTTGGTATTTCAGTTTGGTATCTTGCAAGGGTGGGACACGAAGATGTTCAAGAAAATCCCCCCACTCCAAAATACCCTTTACATTGAATTTTTTCGAAAATTTCGATTTTCTCAAAAATTGCTCAAGATTTTGGTTAAAATATCGTATATTAAAGATATTTACTTGACAGATAATATGTATATCTTGAATTTTCTGATAATAGCCTTTGTAAATTAGTTTATTCTGGATGAATTTTACGGAATTTTGCATAACTGCTAAACCGTAAGATGGACAAAAACTTAGCATACAAAAACTGCAGAGCACATTAAAATACACAATTTATGTTATATACATTTTTTTCGTGGATTTGGTCGTTTTCCTTGTTTTTAATTTCAGCTTTAAAAAATAAACTTTTCTCATACCGGAATTTGTCAACTTCTGTCCATACAAACAAAGGAACTTCGGTCACAGAGCAACCAGCTTTTGACTATCACTTGAACATATGGTACTCCCTTTTTTCGCTTCTACTTACAAGGAAGCAAGTAATAAGACTATCTCTGTTAATTTTTTCTCGATTAGCATGAAGTAAATAGAAGCTTTAGCTTTTTAACAGTAATCTGTTGCAAAGATGTAGAGAAAGTCATGTGAATGGATCACATAAGATTTTTTAAGAAATTGTGGGAAGTTTTAGAACGAACCATGGAAGAGTTATTTTGCATGCCATATATAGACTATACGTAAATGCATCATCTAGAATTAGGATTGGGAAAAATGTATCAGAGAAATGTTTAGTTACTAAAGATTTATGTCAGGGTTGTACTTTATCACCAACTCTTTTCAACATATTTATAAAACAATCTTTACAAAATTGGAAAACTAAATGCAGGTATATGGGAATTCACATAGATGATTCTACAATTTATACCCTAAGCTACACAGATGAACAAAAATAGTTATAGATCAGGGCTATGAAGATTTAGAATATGCGAGTAGAAAACTTATTGAAGAGCATAATAGATAAGGATAAAAATTAATATAGAGAAAACAATCTATTTGTCATTTGGAGATGAAGAAAGAAAGAGATAGTTTTAGTAGAAGGCATGGGTATATCAAAAGAAGTGAAGAGAAAATGCACCTAGGAGTGAAGATAAATTTAAACTGTAGTCAAGATGAGGAGATTAATTATAGAATTCAAAAAAGCAGAATAGCAATATCCATGCTGAATGCAGTGTTATGGTACAAGAATATAAACTAAATTACAGATATATATATATATATATATATATATATCAAAATTTAGAAGTACGTTAACCTATGGAGCAGAAACTTGAACGTAGAATAGGAATTTAAATGTAAAATTGTTATTTATGGAAATGTACTCTTTCAGGAGATCCACTAGACACACACACACACATACATTTTTCTAAAAATTCCTTTTTGGATTCAGGGGATCTCAAAATAATATTTCCGGTGGAATTTCGGTATCGAATTTTTGGATGGAATACAATACCTTTTCTCTAAACTATATACATAGTACTTGTAGAGAAAGGAAAAAAAGATCGTATATGTTCCATTCACGTGACTTTTTCTACTTCTCTAACAAATTAGTGTTAATAAGCTTATTCTTCTATCACTTCACGCTAATCGAGATAAACATCAGCAGGAACGGTCTTATTATGTAGTACCTTATAAGTAGAAGGGAAATAAGTGAATACACTAGGCTAAACCGACAGTCAAATGTTTTAAAATGTGGTTGCTATGGAATTGAAACCGTTTCTTTCTGTGGCTCGGACAAGTTCCTGTATGAGAAAAGTTTTTGAAAGTATTTTAAAACTGAAACACATAACAAGGAATTTCTTGAAAACGGCCAATTCCAGAAAAAATGTATGTGACATAAATTGCGTTTTAAGGAGTTCTAATTTTTTGTGGAGCAAATGTTTGTGTATGTCTTACAATTTACCAGCTATGCAAAATTAAAAAAAAAATCCATCAAAAATTAAGAGATATTTAGAGACTATTTCAAGCTATACATTTTATCATGCAAATATCTTATATATAAAATATTTTAATCAACAATACTATAGTCATCTTTGAGAAAATAGAAAGTTTCGAGGTTTTTTCCAGTAAAGGGTAGTTGGGGTGAGGCTATTTTCCTGAAAATGTTCCTTAGGAGATATTAAACTTAAATATCAAGTAAGGTATTTAACGGACTTTTCGTTTTTGAGATATGCTGCCAACACACACATACACACACACACACACACACACACACACACAGACTTGACTTATTTCGTGGAAAAAATAATGACGGACTCTGCAGTGTCTTGTGTGTGAAATGGTGTTAAATCTGACCAAGAGATGGAAAATACAAAGTCATTATACAGCGCTTCATTCAGCCTAACGACAGCTTGCAGGCAGACTCCTGCGAGGGCTGAGTACTCCGCTACTAAGGTGGAACAGGTTATCTATGCTATAGTATTGAATCTCATGCAAATTGCCTAGTATGTCACTTGTGGAAAAAATTAAACAAAATAAAAGTAATAATGCATGTGCAGTGGCACTATGGTATATGAAACTATGGCAATATTACTTGATATTATTATATGGAGTCATAAAATGTTACATTGAGAAATTTGCACACGTCGTGTGTCCTAAGCCTTCTATTTTCAGTTATGTACTTTCCTTAATAGTATTTATATCTACAGTGATAAAGTTAAACTAATACTATGCCAATTAGCCCACAAGAAAAAAAAATCTGATGTGCTCCATTCACATGACTTTCTCTATATTTCTGTACAAATTATTGTTAATAAGCTTATTCTTCTATTTACTTAATGCTAATCGAGATAAACATTAGCAGAGACGGTTTGATTACTTAGTTCCTTATAAGCAGAAGTGAAATAAGCAAATACACTAGGCTAAACCGACAGTCAAATGTTTTAAAATGTGGTTGCTATGATATAGAAATTCGTTTATTTGCTAGACCAGGTGTTGACAAGTTTCCTATGAAAAACACACAAATAAAACTGAAATCATTAACAAGGAATCTCTCAAAAACTGCCAAATCCACGAAAAAAGTATATAACATAAACATATATGCTTTAACGAGCTCTACACCTTTTTTTATGTACATTTTTTTCTATGTCTTATGGTTTACTAATTATGTAAAATTCCGCAAAATCTATTCAGAATGTCTTCAGAGCCTATTCCCAGAAAATTAAAGATACACATTTTATTTGTCTAGTAAATATCTTTAATGTACGGTATTTTAAGCAAAATCGTTAGTCATTTTTGAGAATTTTTCCGTGTAGTTGAATGTGGGGGATTTTCTTGAAAATCTTGCTGTCGTATCATTGGAAGATACTGAACTTAAATACCAAGTTTGGTATTTAACGAACTTTTCGTTTTTGAGTTTTGCTGCCCACAGAAACACACAAACACACGAACTTTTTTCTAAAATTACTTTGTTTGAATTCAGCAGGTCTCAAAACATATTTCCGGTGAAATATAGAATAATGATGCAATACAATATCTTCTCTATCGACTGTGCTTAGTACGTGTATAGAAAGTAAAAAGAAAAACGACTGCAAATCTGTGTTTCTGTATATTAATGAGCAACACAAAATTTACTAATCTTCAATGCTGTATGTAGTATTTTAACCTATTTTTCAAGAAAATTATTTAAAATTAGTCTGGCTTTTCATTGCTATCAAGGTATTTACGGTCACGGGAACCTGTTTTTCAAAGATGAAATACTCTTTCACCGCTAAAGATCTGAGCCAAGATGTCGCTGCCTTTTTGAGGTCTTTATGGCTGGGAAATCTTTTCCACCCAAAAAGTCATATACGGTGACCATAGTGAAACACCTTCTGAATTCTTTTATCAACATTTGCTTTCAACTCCTCCATTACGATTGATGAACTTCCAATATAGTATTTTTCATACACTTTGAGTCATCCTTGAATAGTCGTAAATTGTGCATCATCTTCTCCTCACTGAAGACTTGTCCATTGCATTATCACTATGCACTTGCGTTATTTGCCTACAAAATTCGATTGTCCAAACATTTTGTGCATTAAAAAAACGAATAAATTCTTCGGCGGTTGAAAAGTATAACATCGGCATTGAAAAACTGTTCCATATCTTGAAAGAACGGAGATTGCTTTGACAAATAGGGTAAGGTACTGTAACTTTGTAAATAAAGTTTTGTGTTGATAACTTTCGTTATTATTTACTTATGCCAAATCGTGTCACTTTCTTGATGGCCCTCGTATATCAAAAGAGCTATCGGAGTGTCAAGGACTACCAGATCCAAACTGTCTACCTCCTCGCAAGAGAAACGTTCTTGCTTGAGTACCTCAGAACATTTTTGCCTCTACCAAACACAGAGAAACTACTAAAATCGCTGAAAAGCATAAAGAATAGAAATACCTCTAGGGTTCTATGGAACAGAGGGCATGATGGACTGGACGTGGATAGCTTTCAACTTTGAGAAGAGGCACGTGCTTACGAGAATGGTAGACCATGGCTTTCATCATAGGGTTTGTAACAATTCAACATCTCATGTACCAGCGGAAACGTGTGAATGTAAACTATGTGGACAAATGTGTGAACGCTATCACTTAGAACTCTGCAGCAAAATAGAAAAATCAATTAGAGTCTATGCAAACCTAGGTGCGAGTGCACAATCTCAGTAATGTGATGGAAATGTATTTTATCTGCCTCTGTGTGACTATTTAGTTGTAATAAAAGTATTATATGTCATTACTGCCACCTTTTATTGAGCCTTCCAACATGTTTTCCTACTGGTTTATAAAGTTAGGATGGAATGGTATCCATCTCTATTCATGCTTTTAATGAGTCATCCACTTAGTTTCATATGTCTTAATTTCTTCATTCAGATGTTTTATATATACAAAATAAATGAAGTATATATGTGCACTTCATTTACTTTGTGATCTGTTTTCACATCCCACCACTATTCTAAAAAACTTCATTTCGTTTACTTCGAATATGCTTTTGTTTTTCTGTCATGATCCACGTTTCACTCCCATAGGGTATTTTTGACATTGACATTACTTAATATAATTTTACTATTGCAAGCTTTCTTGCTTTAATTTACAAACATATTTTTACAGTGGTATTGAAATGAAAAACTTCGGTTTTTGGGTTTATAAATTTCTTTTTATACGATATATACATCCTAAATACCTAAATTCGGCCACTTCTTCCACAACTTTTTTATAACAATTTTTGGTTTTATGTTTTTCTTTCTTTGAACGCATCATTTTCTTTTATGAACATTATCATATTATATTCTTTACTATTTTATTCAAAATCATTTTTGAGAACCTCTTAATCTTAAAATGCATTGTTATCAAAGATATTGTTTTCAGGGTCAGTGAAAGCGCAAATTATAAACGAAAATTCTGTTATATAGAAGACTCTGTAAATATGTTCAGCATCGGTTTAGGATGTGATAGGAAATTTACAAGAAACCCCTTTGCCTTTTATAGGAACATTTTCACTCTCTAAAATATAGTTTAACTTTTTTTTTATTAAAATATAATTGTATAAAATGTGTATATTGAACATTCTGGGAACACATTTTTAAGTATTCAATGACTTGTATCTATTATGGTTACAAATAATTGCACATTTTATTACATAAAAATATAGATCTCCTCGAAACATGTATATGTGTGTGGAACTAATTTTTGTGGAATTAACCATTTTGAACGTATTCCTTATTGGTTTGAATTTTTGAATTCCTATATTTTTATCAAAAGGGAACACATTCGTCATTTTTCCTGGTCGTGCACAGTTAACGGAATTTCAAAACCACTTCAAAGCGACCAGATCTTAAACTATTTGACTATCCTTAAGAGTACTGTATTATGAGTTTCCTATTGTACCTAGAAAAGAACATGTTTGAATATTTATCTCTGTCTACATAAAGTTGATAGAAGATTAAACTTTTATTAGAACAAATAGTGTGAAGGATAGTCAGAGAAGAAAATGCGAGTGCCATTCAAGTATAAACATTTTACTGCGACACTTTTAAACCCACCAAATACTGTAAGTACCTAGATATTATGAGGGTTTCCTTTGTTTTCGCAAGTTTACCTTATATCTTTAATTACTTTTCCTCAGTTTTCATATTCTAGTTTTATTTCCATGTCTCAATACCCAATTTCCTATATAGATAGAGAGAAAATGCAATGATTTATTGCAAAAATAACCTCTCAGAGTTTGCATTTTACTTTCTCTAATGAGTGCATGGTACATAGCTACAGAAAATATTTGACTCCATCCAAAAAGTCAATACTGAAACTTAAACCGAGATTTCACCGAAAATACGCCTTTTCGGATCCACTGTAGCAAAAAATTATTTTTATAAAAAAGTCCGTATATATCTGTGTGTGTGTCCGTGTGCCATTTAGTATGTTCCAAGCATGCGACACAAAAATTTAGGAAAACCCCTCCACCCTAAACTACCCTTTACATGTGTAACATTTGGAAAAATTAGATTTACTCAAAAATGGCACTAACGATTTTGATTAAAATACCGTTATTAAAGATATTTAAATGAGAAATAAACTGTATATCTTGAACTATTAATGAATATCCTATAAAGACCTATTCATTTTGGATGACTTTTCCATAACCGGTAAACCACAAAAATGTAGATTTTGTTAAAACACACAATTTGTCATATACGTTTTCTCTTGGATTTGACCCTTACCGATATATTTCTTGTTATTGGTTTCAGTTTTAAAATACTTAAACTCCTGACAGTTGAACGGAAAAAAAATCGATCAAAGAGAAACCAGCTTTTAAAAGATTTAACTCTCGCTTTAGCCTGGTGAACGCCTCTATTTCCCTTTTACTTAAAAGAAAGCAAGTAATAAGACCAATTTTGCTAATGTTTATCTCCATTAGCATGAAGTAAATTGACGAGTAAGCTTTGTTTTTTTTAATAATAATTTGTTACAGAATGTGGCGAAAGTCGTGTGAATGGAACAAATCAGATGTTTGAAAATACTATTTTTAAACTGTGTTAATTGATATACCTGTCATCAGGAGCAGTCTAGTTTATTTGTTTGCTTCTCTGCCTATGAAGGCAATGTTTGAAAGTTTAAGATAACCTAAAACTAGTGTATTTTATTTGCAGATAATTTTTGGTACACAAAAAAGATACAGAAAGCACAGGCATATTCTAATACAGTGCTTTTCCTTCATAGTGCGGCCACGTATTCTCGCCGAAACGGCTTTTATATACCCGGAACTGACTCATGTCTTCATAGTTATAATTACAATCATAATTAAATCCGTTATTATAAGAGATATTGGAAAATGGTAAATTGTAAGAGATAGACGAAAGCATACCATACAAAAGTGTAGATCTCATTAAAACACACAATTTATATCCTACATTTTTTTTTTCGTTTTCGAGATATTCTTTGTTATTAGTTTCAATTTCAAACTTCTCAAAAACATTTCTCAAACGAGAAGTCATCATTCGTTTCAGCTCTCCATTGCTTTACTCCTGACGTTTGCTAGGACTACTGAATTTGAGTTGTTTCGCATACTGACAGCTTTTCATGGACTTAAATAGACTTTAGTCTAGTGTTATTTTCCTTGCTTATGTGGAACAAACTGAAAAGGCAATTTCTGTTAATTTTCATCTAGATTAGCATAATGTAGATAGAAGAGTAAGTTTTATAAGAAAGTTGCAGAGTAGGTAGAGATAGTCATGTAAATGTAACACATGGACTTTTTTGCGATCATTAGAATTGAGTAAATTTCCTTAATTTAATTTTGTAAAACAAAAAGTAATTGAACCAAACTAAATGTTGTTCTGTGATGAAGTAATGTTTCATTTATATGGCTATACTTTGTCACAAAATAGCAAATCACAGAGTTAAGATACCCGACTTTATACACAAGATTCGCTAGTGACAAAAAAATGGCTGTGTTGAAAATATATACTGAATAATAGGCCCTGTATTTTTGAAGACACAGGGATTATCAGAAACAAAGGTTACAAAGACTGAAGTAAAACAAGTATATTTTATTTCGTACAGTCAAAACAGCTGCTGATAGTACATACATTTGGTTATTTTTCCACATATTCTCCGTATCGGTTGAGGCACTTGTCGCTTCATGGGATGAGTTTGAATATTTCCTCCTGATAAAAATCCTGTCCTACAACTCATATGAATAGAATCGTTGGCCTACTAGGTGTTCCTTAAACTGAGGAAAAAGATGAAAGTCCCTTGGAGCGAGATCTAGGCTCTAGAAAGGGTGGTCGATGATATCCCAGTAAAACTGCCTCGACAGCGTGGTGGTCTTCTGGACTGTATGAGGTCGCGAAGGAAGACGACATCCTCGGTGAGGAGTCCTGGCCTTTTTCTGCCGATGGCTTTGTTAATTGGTCAGCGGTCACTGTGTGCCCTCTTTTCAAAAGCTCCACGGATATAACAAAACATTGTGGATCTCACCTTCGTGGCAGATGGCGCCGTCTTAAACTTCTTTGCCTTTGGAGAAGAGAGGCGTTTCTAATCCATTGATGACGCTTACCTCTAGGGCAATTGTGATGTATCCATGTTTCGTCACCCGTGACAATGAGGAAAAGTGTTCCCTTCCGCGGAGAAGCGTTAAAAATGTACCGACATGCCCTCATGCGTTTCTCTTCGTGTTGGACAGATTTCGCTGAGCCCATCGGGAACAAACTTTCCGGTACTGCAGAATTCGTGAACAACGTGATGAGTGCTTCCAAAACACATTCCCGGTTCTACCGCCAAATGTCTTAATGTGATGTTCATGATATCATGAATCGGCTGTTCCACACGAGCTATGTTTAAATCTGTGGATGCCGTGCTGGGTCGGCCACTGCGATTCTCGTCGGTAACATTTTCTCTACCGGCTGCAAACTTTCGACAGCATTCTGGGACATGCTGGCGAAGTATTGAAGTCTCTCCATAAACCTCTATCAGCTGTCGGTGAATGCTAGCCTCGTTTACATGCTTCGCCCACAGAAATCGAATAACTGAGCGGATCTCTTCGCAAAACCAATTTTCCAAAGGAGTCGCCATTTTTTTTACCTTGCAGTAGAGCTATAGATGGCAGTTAACTGAAAATGCTCACAGTTATCAACCGCATATATTAGAATTACCGCACACTATTAAATTTGCTGTGAAAGATGAAACACTAAGAATATGAGCCTAGTAAACTTAATTTCTGATCTTCCCTCGTACAAAGAATCCACGGACTACAAGACCTATATCGTTTTTGAACCACTGACTTCGTTGAATGGAAGTCTGAATTTTTGCAACAAGACTTGCTACTGCTCATACAGCTGAGGAGGCTTTAAAACTTATTCATGAAATATTTCGAAGTATTTTAATTAGTAAATAATTATGACCCTCGTCGGTTTCTCCGATTAAACCGTGCGTGATGTTCATCTATTGGAGAACTTTAAAAATAAAATGTGTGCAACAAACCCCAGACATAACGCAAGTTAAATACCATAAAATGATAAGCTACAAAAATTATATTGCTAATTCAAAATATTATTGCATTCTGACTTGAAAAATAATAATTTACACTATAATATGGGTTTGCATAAAACCAACCATTCCAAATAAAAGTTATACCTATTTAACACAGTATTTACAGTGAAATCTCAGTGTGATGAATGAAGTATCTTCTTATGTACTAAGTAGATAAAGTAAGTAGCAGTGTTTTAAAAAGCTGTATGTGTGTGTCTGTGAACACAACTCAAAAACGAAAATGCAGTTAAACGAAAATCCTGATATTTAGGTTCCGCATCTTCCAAGCATGAAAAATGCGTATTTTAAAGAAAAATTTCCACTCCAGATTTAGCCTTGGAGAGCAAAATTTTCGAAATGTTTATATTCTCAAAAATAGCTTCAACAATTTTGATTAAAGTATCGTAAATTATAAAATGTGCCCATATCTTGAATTTTCTGCGAATATCCTTCGAAATTCCCTTCATTTTGAATGACTTTCGCATTACTGGTAAACTGTTAGATATAAAAAAAATTTACCACACAAAAAATGTAAATCACATTAAACATACAATTTATTCCTATACATTTCTGTTGTGGAGTTCTGATATATATTTCTCTTAGCTGTTTTTAATGTTTAAAACACTTATACTTTCCTCAAATAGGAAGTCGTCTTCCGTTTTTATTCCTTTAACTCCAGATCAAACACGAGAACCGAATGTTTATGTCAATCGCACAGTGAGGACATTTTAAAAATTGTACTATCGCTTTACTCTAGTGTATTCTCTTATTTCCCTTCTAATTACAAGGAACTAAATAAAACCATTTCTGCTAATGTTTAACTCGGTTTGCATGAAGTTGATAGAAGACTAATCTTTTTTATGAATAGTTTGTGAAACATGTAGAAACAAGCCTCTTATTTCCCTTTTACTTAAAAGAAAGCAAGTAATAAGATCAATTTTTCTAATTTTTATCTCCATTAGCGCGAAGTAAATAGACGAGTAAACTTTTTGTTTTTTTTTAATAATAATTTGTTACAGAATGTAGCGAAAGTCATTTGAATGGAACACATCAGACGTTTAAAACAAAGACAGACATAAAACATATATTTGTGTGTGCTAGGAACTTCAGAATAGATAAGTAAAAATAAAAATCTTACATACTCATATGGCATTCTCTAGTTGCTCTACAAACTTACTACAAAAGATTATTCTTCTTTTTTCAAAATGCTATTCACACTAGCAGTATGCTCTTATTACTTAGTTCTTTTAAGTAAAAGAGAACTAAGGTAATGCCCTAGGCTAAAGTGATAGTCAAATGTTTTAAAAGCTATCGTTATGCGATTGTTATTGGAAATCGCTTCTTTGCTTGGAGTTCAGAGAAGAAAAAGAAAAGGACACTACCTGTCTGAGAAAAGTTTAAAGTACTTCACAATTGAAACCAATTACAAGGAATATCTCGGAAACGGTTAACTCCATAACAAAAACTAAAGGACATAAATTGTGTGTTTTGACGTGATGTACATTTTTTGTCTATCTCTTACAGTTTAGCAGTTAAGCAAAATTCGGCCAGAATAAAGAGATCTTCAGAGGCTATAACAGAAAATTCGAGATATACATTTTATTTCGGATACAAATAGCTTTAATATACGCCATTTTAATCAAAATCGTTTGAGCCATTTTTGAGAAAATCAAAATTTTCGAGAAAATGTCCATGTAAAGGGTAGTTAGCCGTGGGGGCATTTTCTTGAAAATCTTCGTGTAGCATTCTAGCAAGATACCAAACATAAATACCAAGTTTCGTATTTAACGGTCTTTTCGTTTTTCAGCTATGCTGTCCACAGACACACACAGACACTCGCACACGCAGACACACACGCGGGCCTTTTTCCAAAAAAAATTTTTTTTTTTATTCAGGGGGACCTAGAACATGCATCCGGTGAAATCTCGGTATCAAATTTTGGGTGCATTACAATACCTTCTCTATACACTATGTACATAGTACGTGTAGATAAAGTAAAAATGTACGATTAGTATAAAATGCTAAAGCATATAGATAATAGGGATATTTTTTTGTCGTGTTTAACGCCCGTTTTTACTGCAATGGCACCTTAGGCGAGTCCATACGGAAGACCATCTGGTGAAAGCTTACGTTATATGTGACGGTGCTAACCAAACAGTGTAACTTGGAAAGACACGAAATTTATAACATGCAATTGAACAAATTCTGATGCTTTCTCTGTATGTGTAATAAACTGTTGTTAATAAGCTTATTCTTTTATTTAATTCATCCTAATCGAGAAAAATTAGCCGAGCCTTATTTCTTGCTTCCTTGTAAGTAGAAGCGAAATAAGGGCGTACCATAGGTTAAAGTGATAGTCAAAAGCTGGTTGCTATGTGACTGAAGTTCCTTGTTTGAATAAACAGGAGTTGACAAATTTCTGTATGAGAAAAGTAAGTTTTTCATGGCTGAAACCAAAAATAAGGAATATCTAAAAAACAATCAACTCCACGAAAAAATGTATGTAACATAAAGTGTGTGTTTTAACGTGCTCTACATTTTTTGTGTAATAAGTTTTTATCTAGGTCTTAGCAGTTATTCAAAATTCCGTAAATTTCATCCAGAATAAAGTAGTTTTCAGACTATTCCCAGAAAATTCAAGCTATACATTTTATTTGTCAGGTAAACATCTTTAATATTCGACATTTTAATCAAAACTGTTAGAGCCATTTTTGAGAAAATCAAAAATTTCGAAAAAAGTTCCATGTAATGGGTAGTTTGGGGTGGGGGAACTTTTTTGAAAATCTTCCTGTCGCATCCCTGGACAATATCAAACTTAAATACCAAGTTTGGTATTTAACGGTCTTTTCGTTTTAGAGCTATGCTGCCCACAGGCACACACATAAGAACATTTTTCTAAAATTGCTTTTTTTGGATTCAGGAGGTCGCAAAAACGTGTATTTCTGGTGAAACCTCGATATCGAATTTTTGGGTGCATTACAATACCTTCTCTATACACTATGTACATAGTACGTATAGGAAAGTAAAAAGAGAGTTAAACCAGTCCACCAGTAAAGTATGATAAGGGAAGATGACATCACCATCCTTGCCCCATACGCTCATTGAATGGAAAGAACAAGTGACTATCACAAGACTCGAATCAGACGTACGAAACTAACCCACTCATACATTTTCACCAAAGGCAGACCACCTCAATATGAAGTCTGTAACACTCAACCTACTATTAAACACATTTTCATAGAATGCAAAAAATACACTATAGACAGCTCTATAATGTCACTGAAGATCTGCAATATAACACCTATTGAATATTACACATAAATTCAATCAACTTCTAATATTTCTCAGAAACAATAAACTTTGACTTTCAACAGAAATATACTTGTTCTTATATTTAAATTTATGCAAAACTTGCTTTCTTACTGGAATTTACAATTACATTATTTTGATTAATATGTGTAATTTCCTTGTAATATTATGAACTTAATTTATACATACCGTATGGTCGCGATTGGCCTAGCAGTTAAAGTAACATAAAATAAACGCATTTAAAAAGAGAATTAAAAGATATACTCTTGCGGGCAAAGACCACAATAAGTTTAGATAATAGGAAACCAACAATGGAATGATTTAAAGATTATAATAGAAGAAGCAGGTGAAGCATAGGTAAAAATAAGAAAAAGATATACGATGTCTAAAATATAGAATGATGCTATTGCTGAACTGAAAAACGAATACATTTAAAATGTCTGTAAACGCAAAAGCAAGAGATTTGATTTGAGTTCAACAAAGTTGTAGCAATTGTTGAACAAACAATCAGAATAAATGGAATTTATTGCGATAAATGTATAAATATGTGAGTGGAGGTCATGAAAAGTCATAATCTTCTTAAAAAAGAGGAGCAAGAAGAAGAAGAAGAAGAAGAGAGCATTAATATCTGCAAGAGTCACACGCTGCCAAGTAAAAAGAGTGTTAATATTCAAGCTTTTATCATAAAGAAACTTGATTCCTCTGAGCAATGCTTAACAGTGTCACTGATTAGTTTGATACAATTAATAAAATTATTTACATCATCAGGGTTGAGATTATAGTTATGTTTTGTACTTGACTTATCACGTTCTGTATTAATTATAATTTCCCAAGCGGCTCCACATTTGTTTGCCCAGCTTGTTTATGTAGGCTTCATTGAGTATCTGTCTAGCTAATTTCATAGTTCTATCACGAACTGTTTTAGTTCAATTATAAGACACATTTCATATTTATTAACATTGCATAGTGCTCATTCCTTGAATCTGAATAATTAAATCAAGTGGCAATAAAATGATTAAGTAAGTCTTACAGCCCATATTCCCGGTTTCTAATCCCCAATCAGACCTTGGGTTTTTCATGATCGATAAGCGAATGTTGGTTTTTCCATCAGGTTTTATTTCCCCATGTCCCTTTCATTCATCTTTCAAATGTTCTTCTAGGCTTCGTGGTGTATGACAATGCTGGACAGATGATGCTAATACTTGTTCTAAAACACATTCGGCGTGGACACTAGAGGGCTGCTTGATTGAACGGGTCGTTCAAAGTCCTCTCCGGGCAGTTCAATAGTTGGACGGGTCGAGTCAGGAAATGTTCCGCGCTTCTCTTACGGCAATAGGGTGGTCCCTTCACCGCATCCCTCTTAGGGGGGGGATAGTAGCCATAAGAGGTCTCAGGTCACAGTGTGCGAAGCATCCCCTTCCGTTGTATGCCCAACACTTAATATTCCAATGTTTTTATGTCGCAAATATACTAGCCCAGTTAGGATTAATTTCAGAAATATTTGCTTTCGATGTTTAATACGAAAACACTCATTAAAACCATTCAAACTGATTTTAAAAGCCCGATTATTCCATTCGGATTACTTTCTCTACCGTTCTGTAACAAATTCTTCTATTTACTTCATGGTAATCGAAATGAACATTAGAGGAAACGGTTTCATTACTTAGTTCCTTGTTGGTAGGGGGGAAATAAGGGGATACACTAGGCTAAACCGAGAGTTAAATGAGTTAAAATGTGATTGTTATAGTATAGAAAGTGGTCAGGTGTTGACAAGTTCCCGTAATAGAAAAATATTAAGTATTTCAAAACTGAAATCTATAACAAGAAATATCTTAAAAAAAACCATTAACTGCAGGAAAAAAATGCGTATAACATAAATTTTGTATTTTAACGAGCTCTACATTTTGTCTATCTCTTAAGGTTTACCAATAATGCAAAATTCCGCAAAATTCATTCAGAATAAAGATGTCTTCATACAGATATATAGATATACATTTTATTTCCCATGTAAACATTTTTAATATACGATATTTTAATCAAAATTGTTACAGCCTTTTTAAGAAAATAAAAATGTTCGAACATTTTTCCCTGTAAAGGGTAGTTTTGGTTGGGGAGACTTTCTTGGAAGATACCAGACTTAAATACCAAGTTTAGTATTTAATGGACTTTTCTTTTTTGAATTATGCTGCCCCCCACCCACGCGGGCGCGGGGCATTTTCTAAAAATGCTTTTTTCGGATTCAGGAGGTCCCAAAACATGTATTTCCAGTGAAATCTTGGTATCGAATTTTTGTGTAAAATACAATACTCTAACATTATTACACGGTACGTATAGATAAAGTAAAAATAATTACTAAAAATAAAGAGTAAAAATATCCGAATAGTTCCATTGATATGACTTTGCCTACCTCTACGTATCAAATTGTTGTTAAAAATGTATTTTATTACTTCGTCATTCTTACAGCAACCGGCTAGAGACCGACTATGGCATTCAATTATTCGGTCTGACTCTACTTGTCCAATATTGGAGCCATCTTTGGCAATCGAATGCAATCATCTAAATGAATATAACAAAGGTTGCTCAACTGGTATTTATTGTAATGTTGAAGTTACAAACTAAATCATTTCAAACTAAATCATTTAAGATATCAGCTTTTACTTTCTCTAGGAGGTAAGTAGTATATATATATTACGTCTGTGTGGATAGCATAGCTAAAAATAATTAAAAGTTTGTTTAATACATAAGATGGTATTTAAATTTAATATCTTCAAAGAATGCGAAATGATTAAGAAAAGACAACCCCCCTCCCCAAACGACTCATTACATGCAAATTTTTCGATTTTTTTTATTTTTTTAAAAAAATAATGTTATATATTTATAATATATTAAAGACAGTTACATGGCAAATAAAATACAGGATGTATATAAATGAATATCGGGGTTTTAACTCTTTATAATATTTATTACATTCAACTTACAGTTATGAATGATATATCAAATGAAAAAGCAACTCAAACAGTTTTACCAAGAAGCTTATAAATGTTTAATGTGACTACCCTTTGTCACACGGCACACATCAGGTCTATAGCCGAGTTCTTCCCAAACGTTGATAAGTGTGTATACAGTAATTGTAGCAACAGCTGCTTCAATCCGGTTTCTTAAGTCAGGGAGGTCAGCTGGTAGCGGAGGCACGCAAACACGATCCTTGATGAAGCTCCAAAGGTAAAAATCGCATGTCATTAGGTCAGGAGAACTTGGAGGCCATGCATAGCAAGCTCTGTCATTGGGGCCCCTGCGGCCTATCCAGCGCTCGGGTACAGAGACGTTCAATCAATCGCGTACTTCATTATGCCAGTGAGGTGGCCCACCATCCTGCTGGAAAATGAAGTTCTCTGGCTCATTTTCTTCCAACTGAGGGAAGAGCCATTGCTCTAGTGTATCAAGGTAAGAAGTGCCAGTTACAGTAGGTTCACAAAAAACGAAAGGCCCATAAACTTTTCGCCGGGATACGGCACAAAAAACATTCACCTTAGGGGAATCTCGTTGCATTTTTACCATCTCATGAGGATTTTCTCAGCCCCAGATGGGCACATTATGAGTGTTAACATGTCCACTAAGGTGAAAGGTCGATTCATCACTGAAGACAACACGATCCACAAAATCGTCATGAAACAACATGTCGTTTGCGAATTTGGCATGTAATCCGTGGTCTGTCGGCTTTAGAGCCTGTAATAACTGTAAACGGTAAGGACGTAGCTGTAAGCGTTTTCTTACAACTTTCCAAACAGTTGACACAGGAACTTGTAATTCACGACTAGCCTTCCGGACTGATTTCTTTGGGCTACGAGTGAACGACTCTCTCACTCGCTCAACAGTCTCTTCACTTACTCCTGGTCGTCCCGTGCTCTTCCCTTTACAAAGGCAGCCGGTATCTTCAAACTGATTATACCATCTACGAATGTTTTTATCACTAGGAGGATCACAACCGAACTTACTACGGAACGCACGTTGCACAGTAACTACAGATTCGGTCTTTGCAAACTGCAAAACACAAATCGCTTTCTGTTTACTAGTCGCCATCTTTGCTACTACCGCTTTGGCACATGCCAAACAAAACTGTTTGAGTTGCTTTTTCATTTGACATATCGTTTATAACTGTAAGTTGAATGTAATAAATATTATAAAGAGTTAAAATCCCAATATTCATTTATGTACACCCTATGTATACCTGAATTTATTGGGAATAGCCTCTGAAATGCTGTTTTTTTCTGAATGATTTTTGCATAACTATAAACAATGAGAGATGGGCAAAAAGTTACTATGCAAAAAATATGTAGGTCTCGATAAAACACGCACTTTGTGGTATATACATTTCTGTAGTGCTAACCATTTCAATGAAACCTTACTGGTTTCATTGTTAATATACTTAAAATTTTCTCAAACAGTGAATCGTAGGGTTCCTTTTGTTTTATTTCCTGATCTCCCAAATGAGGAAATTTTAGAACATTTCACTGTCGCTTTAGGGTAGTGTATTCCCTTAGTTACCTTCTATTTATAAGGAACTAAATAGTAAATAATACGTTAACACCTTTCTGTTAATGTCTACCTTAATTAGCTTGCAGTAGAACGAAGAGGAACCTTTTGTTAAAAGTTTGTTTGCAGAGCAGATTTTGTTCACTGCTTTAAGAGCATATTCCTATTGGCGGTATCTAGCTTTGGAATATGTGCATTTTGTACATTTGTCGTTGGGTTTTTAATTTTCTACATTATATAATAAGCAGAGCTATGAACTTCGTACCGTTCACCGTTCCGTATACAGTTGCAACCGACCGTCTCGCCGCTTCAAAACAAGTCATTTAAAGAACGCAGGGGGGGAGAGGTGAACAAACCTGCTGTCAAGTAAACAGTACTGTTTCCAAGGAGCAAAAATGATTTGAGTCATTCGTAAAAGCACACCTATTTAGATCATTATGTACAACATACACATTGTTACTATTATAAGTCAGTCTCTGACTGATTTCCTTCTTCATATATGTAGATTATGAAAACACCAAGCAATTATAACACGAATTCTAATGTTAACTGAAGAATGTAAAGTAATATCCAAACACTAAATTAATTTCTTAAATATGTTCAGATGCTTACTAAGTAAAAACAAACGCAGGAATTAAACTAAATCTTTACTCATCTGGGCATTACTGAAAACTATACATACTTCTGAATAAAAACCTCATTCTACGTTCCGACAAACAAGATTTGTAATGTGAAAAAGTTTGTTCCACTTGGCATCAGTATCACCAAGCAAATAGCATTTGTTGGAATCTAAAATTGCAGCTTATATGCATACATTCTTTTCATATATGCTTTTCATTTTCATCTTTATTTCAGATAGGATGCTCGTGGATTATTTGATCCGCCTTGACAGTTCTGCATGCCGCTACAGATTCAGTTAAGCAAGCTCATTACCTCTGGACTATAACACTGTGATAGTTGTGGGTAACTTTCGGAACAAATTTGCAATCAACAATATGTTTCTGTGAAGCAGTTCTGTTACTAGACGTTTGACAGTTTGTTTACTAGAACTTAAGTACATGTATAAGTACACTGCTAGAAAATTTACTACGGTTATAAAACAAATTAATTTTGCTCACATTTGAGCAAAACAAAGATGTTATTTGAACGCCTGCCTTCCTTCCTACCGACGTGGTCCTGTGTTATGCAGTGTCAGCTCTTTAGCAGTAATGGGTCGCACTCTACGTTGACCTTTGCTCGTACAAGTAGTGCTGCAAGACATTTCCAACCTTGTTCGCTCTTACCCTGCATAAGAAAATCGATACGAACTTTCTAGTTCCTCTCTTTGACACACAAACACACACACACACACACACACACACACACACACACACCACTCTTTGTCACCTTCAGACTCTGGGAATGATAGGAAATAATCGTGGCTAAAGAAAAATTCCCACCCTCAAATTCGGGTCTCTTTGCACAGCAGACAGGTGCTCTATCAACTGAGCTACAGGACCAGACAATTGCAGATCAGAAAATGACAATTTAATGACCTAACCGTAGCTAATTACTGTCATAAATCCATCTTCACGCCCCAGAAAAGGGAAACTTCTATTCTTGTCCTTGAGAATGGTAACCCTCATTTTAAGGAGCTGACATTCCATTGGCAAGTCAACGTCACGTGGAATCTCTCAGGTGCGAGATTCCGAATTCACATCTTAAACGGAGTGGGTCACTTAATCTTAGAATTGTAGAAAGAAACGTCTTGTATAAAAGTTGCCTGCTACAATGGGGGAAAATAAATGGCATTTTGTGTGCTTTAATTGGAAAAGATTTGGTTGCTAACTTTAGGGTCAAGATACGTTTTTTAAATGAGAAGGTCGGCATTTTTTTTTCTTATTCCTTCATAAAAATAAACAAATTTTATTTTCATTTTCCAACTCTGTGAATACAACGATTGCTGTGTCCTTCTTTACCTACGTAACATGTGCTATGCAGAGAAGGTAAATATAATAGAAATATATATAAACAAATATAGCTCCATTCATGTACGAGGGTTGGCTGAAAAGTCTAGGGCCTCAGCAATTTTTAATTATTGAATTAAACCATGTCTGTAGAGCGATTTATCAAGGTCTTCAAAATAGCTCTTTACTGCATCAATGACCTCCTCGTTGCTGTGAAATCTTCGTCCTCCAAGAATTTTTTTGAGGTTTGAGAACAGGTGGTAGTCATTGGGTGCTAGGTCTGGCGAACAGGGTGGATGTTCAAGCAATTCCACATTAATTTGCACATTTATTACATTTCAATGACTGAACGATCGGCTGAAACATTGCAGCAAGCTTGCGTATTAGGCATGAATGATACTTTTACCCTTTTCCAAGTAATCAATAAAAATGATTCCCTGTGCATCCCAGAAAACACTCGCCAAAACTTTGTCTTTTTTTGGAGTTGGTTCACTTGGCGCAAACCACTGTTTGGACTGATTTACTTTCTGGAGCGTAGTGATGTATCCAAATTTCATCCATGGTAATAAGCCGTCTGGAGTTTTACGGTAGAGCTCCACTTTTTTAGCAGAAACAGTTTTTCTTTGCAACTTTTGATCAGGTATCAACAAACGTGGCACCAGTCTTGAACAGACCTTGAGAAAGCCCAAAACACTACTTAAAATATCACCTGCACGTTCTTTTGATATGTTTACAGCATCTGCAATCTCAAACAACTTTAATCTGCGGTGTTTCAGTACTAAACGATGAATTTTCTTCAATGATCTCTGGGGTTTCACTTCTACAGGGAGTCCAGAGCGAGGCTCATCACTAGTGCTCGTACGTCCCATTTTAAACTCTGCAACCCACCTTTTAATCGTTGAATATGAAGGGGCAGAGCCTTTTTATGTACTGTCCATTTCCTCCGTGATTTCTTTAGGCGTTAAGTCTTTCAAATGGAAGTATTTAGTCAGTGCTTGTTTTTCCAAATCCTCCGTTTTCGTGAAAATTCTAAAATTGTCTTGCTAAAAATGCTATCATTCGAAAACTAAACAAGCTATTGACCTGCAACTATGGATGCAAGCTAGTCTACAGTTAAACTATACGATGCTACCGTCTAACTGGTCTAGTCGCGCCGTATCTGTGTGAGGCCCGGAACTTATCAGCCGACGATGATATACAAGTTGACAGTGGCGGCTATTGTGTAAGAGCATAACATCACGCAAACAATCTTAACTTTTGACACTTATCGTCTTGATTGCTTTTTTCAAAAATGCTATTAAAAATTACGTATATGAGTTTATACATTTATCTCTGCCGCTCTACTCTGCTTAACATGGTATCAGAGTCGCTAGCATACCTATTTTGGCTTGTGCACTATGGGTATAAGGATCTTATGGCATGACATAATTACCACATGGATGTAAATAAATACAGGTCATACAGGGCGTCCATTAATGCACGAAGCTTTTACTATCCTCTGCTTCCGTAAAATTTTACATCAGAGCCCCTAGGTATATTATACAAAGGCAGAAATATTGTGCATGAGCGTGGAAATTTCTCGTCATCTCCATATAACACATACTATAAAATAAATTTAATTTACAGGTTATTTTGTTCTTGCCTTAAACGCGTTTTTAATTATGTACCTAATAGCTAACATCCATGAAACAACTTTTATCCGTCATTCTAATATTTATTATTAATATTAATAACATTATTAAAATTAAAACTTATTAATAACACTCCTCTAAATAGTAGTAAAAGCATTGCGTCTCCTTGCACCCTTGGTGTATTTATTTATAGCTCCCAATCTCTTCCCAAAAGTAAAACTTCCGCACCTTAAATTCTGATGACACCTGCTTCCTTCTCGCTTACGCGAGCACCCTGGTCCTAGTACCCCCTAGTGATGCACTGTGCTAGAAATAACTTTTACCTCTTTTTAGGTAGGTATTATGAACAGAATTATTATCATTGTAGGTATTATGAACAGAATTATTATTATTATTATTATTATTATTAATGTTCTTAGGCTGACTGCATAATATTGAATTTCTTCAAACTACGGAGGTACACAGAGGTGCATTTTAGAGAATGTATTAGTGCTTGTAGAATATCACTTACTATATGAATTATGGGAGTTCTGATGAAACCTAGAAGAAATCCTAAGGGATTTGAAATCCTGGTACCTATTCTAATTCAGTTATATTTATACTTGCATTATGTTGTGTTAATTACTTAATTGGTCATTATAGTAATGGTAACATGCACTTCTATGTGCAGTGATGGAAACATTTGCTATCTCTTGGGAAAATATGGCATAATTACTTTATCGATAACTGCAAAATTATTAGTATCGCTCTTAAGGATTAAGTGTGCATGCATGAGCACCTTATTCACTAGTAATTATATTTATGTACTGTAAATATAGGAAACACTGTATTCTATTCAAAATCTTGAATATCCAAGATTTTATCCGAAACATACGAAACCTTTTAAAATCTTAAGTGTTCCATATGTATTTCTCTGTAACAAATTATTTTTGTTAAACATATGATTCTTCCGTCTATTTCATACTAATCCAAACAAATACTAGCGGAAATGGTCTTATCACTTGCTTCCTTGTTTGACCAACTGAAAACACATCTACTGTGTTCCATTCACATGACTTTCTTTACAGTTCTTAAGCAGATTATTTTGAAAAAGCTTATGTTCTATCTGTTTGGACACCCAATAATGAATAGGTTGTGTTAAAACAAATACAAAAATAAAAACAAATAAAAATATGTTGCTACATTGGGACGAGAATCTACAACTAAATCAGTATGGTCAACTCTCACATATCCCATTCTTTGGTAAAATGGCTTGTTTATCAGTCATGCACAGGACTTATACATCTACATCTAAAGGGGTTAATACTAATCGAGCTAAACATTAGCAGAAATTGTCTTAATTACTTGCTTCCTTGTAAGTAGAAGGAAAATAAGGAAATACAATCTGCTAAAAGATAGACAAGGTTTTTTAAGTCGATTGTTATTGAAATTCATTCGCTTTGCAGGTTAAGTGTTGACAAATGAGAAAAATTTAAGAATTTTATAGTTCAGACCAATAATAAGAAATATCTCGGAAATGTATATGACGTAAATGGTGCCCGTTAACGAGCTCTACATTTTTCTTGTAGTAACTTTTGATCGATCTCTTACGGACAACCGTTATACAAAAGTCATTCGGAATGAAGAGAATTTCAAAGACTATTCCTAAACAATTGAAGATATGCTATTTATTTGTAGTAAGTAGCTTAAATCTAAATGGAGTAGGAAATTTTCCCCAATTTTCTTGAAAAATCTTCGTGCTGCATGTTTCAAAAATGCTGTATTTGTATCAAGTTTGGTATTTAAAAGTTTTTTGTTTTTGAGTTAACCGTGATCACAGACACGCGGACATACAAATGGTCCTTTTTCAAAAAACGATTTTCTTTGTTTCTTTCTTCAGAGAACTCTAGAAGGTGTATTTCCAGGAAATTCTCGGTATATAATTTTTGGGTGGAGTGCGGTACATTCTCTACCTAAGTACCAGGTACTGAGTAGAGAAAGTAAAAAAAAAAGATAAAAATACTCCTTTTCATTAGAAAAGTATTAACTATTTTAACGTGCATAATAATAACAATAAATATTTCTGTTATCGTTTAGTTCAAAAAATTGTTTGACATAAATGTTGTACTTTAGGGACATCTCTAGCACATTTTGTGTCTGTATTTTACGGTTTACTAAATATGCAAAAGTCCTTCAGCATGAAGAAGCCTTAGTATTTAGTATTTATCTGTTCAGTCATTAGGTACATTAGTACAATAGACATGGCCAAAATAATATATACAAGTAAGAGTCAGTCATATAAAAATTCTAGCAGTAGAGGCTATTCCCCTAAAATTCAAGATATATATTTCATTTGTCATATTTATTTTAATCAAAAGAGTTATATTTGAAAAACGTTTATGGAAAACTTTTCCATGTATCTCTATCCATATTATTTCCATATCTACCAAGGATGCGACACGAATATTTTCAAAATTATCCCCCCACCACAAACTACCCTTTACATGGAAATAATTTGGAAACATTTTATTTTCTTAAAAATGGTTTTAACGATTTTGATTAAAATCTCGTACATTCAAGCTATTTAAGTCCAAAATAAAATGTATATCTCGAATTTTTTTGGAATAGTCTCTGAAGACCTCTTTATTCTGGATGAATTTTGCCAAATTTTGCTTAACTGCTAAACCGTAAGAGATGTACTACACAAAAAATTACCTCATGACAAAACACACAAGTTTGTTCTACTCCTGGCCAAGCAAAGAAGTCATTTGCAGTGACAATCGCATAACGATAGCTTTTAAAACATTTGACAATCACTTTAGCATAGTGCATTCCCTTATTCCCTTCTACTTATAAGGAACTAAGTAATAGCATTCTGCTAGCATTTATCTTGATTAGCATTGTGTACAAAGAAGAAGAATCTTTTGTAGGAGTTTTGTAGAGTAGCTAGAGAAAGTCATGTGAGTGTAACACATCAGATTTTCTTGAAAATATTCGTCTCATTCTTGGAAGTTACTGAACCTGAATGCTAAATTTGTTTTTTAACTGACTTTTCGTTTTTAATTGTGACGTCACATGTTCCGGAAGAATGGAGTGAAGCGGTTATAATACCAATATTTAAAAAAGGTGATCGACATAATCCAAATAATGAAGAGGAAAAATGTTACACGCAGTAAAATATGCACAAGAATTCTAGCCAGACGTACTGAGATAATATCTGAAAACCTAACTGGAAATGAAGAACATGGGTTTAGAACAGATGATCAGCAATAGACTGTATTTTTTCAATCCAGAAATTCATAGAAAAAATCTTATGTGTTCCATTCACATGACTTTCTCTACTTCTGTGTAACAAATAGTTGTCAATAAGCTTATTCTTCTATTTACTTCATGCAAATCGAATAAAAATTAGCAGAAATAGTCTTATTACTTGCTTCCTTGCAAGTAGAAAGCGAAATATGGGAGTATCATAAGTTAAAGTGAAGTCAAAAGCTGGTTACTATGTGACTGAACTTCCTTTGTTGGTATGGACACGAGTTGACAAAGTTCTGTATGAGAAAAGTACAAGTTTTTCAAAGCTGAAATCAAAGACAAGAAATGTCTAAAAAACGAAAAACTCCTCGAAAATATTTATACAACATAAATTGTGTGTATTAATGTGCTTTACATTTTTTGAGAGATAAGTTTTTGTTCATTTCTTACGGTTTACAGTAATTCAACATTTCGTAAAATTCATCCAGAATAAAGCAGTCTTCAGAGGCTATTCCCAGAAAATTCAAGATATACATTTTATTTGTCAGGTAAATATTTTTAATATACGACATTTCAATCAAAATCGTTAGTCATTTTTTAGAAAATCAAAACTTTCGAAAAAGGTTCCGTAGTTTGGGATGGGCGGATTTTTCTCAAAAGCTTCGAGTCGTATCCCTGAAAGATACTAAACTTAAATACCAAGTTTGGTATTTTACCGATTTTTCGTTTTTGAGCTATCGTGTTTACAGACACACACGGACCTTTTTCTGAAAATGCTTTTTTTTGGATACAGGAGACCCTAAAATATATATTTCCGGTGAAATCTCGGCATCGAATTTTTGGGTGCAATACAATACCTTCTCTATACACTATGTACATAGTACGTGTAAAGAAAGTAAAGAGCAGAGTGTTTAATCTAGAAACACACATGCTTTTCTGAGATTATGAAAAAGCATTTGATAAAGGCATGTAAATATTGGAAATTTTTAAAAGAAAAGGGATATCTAGCACATACAAGTAGATAAGGTTAAGTATATTTGAGAAATGTTTATGAATATTTATAATTGAGTTAGACAATATTCCCTCTCTCACCATTACTTTTTAATATATATATTCGGACGTTGCCATAAGAAAATGGCAAGATGGTTTAGATGTAAATTTTGTGATAAGACGAAATGAAAATGAATTGTATATTATTTTCAGATGGCCAAGAAACAATAGCCTCTTCCGAAAATCAACAGCAAAAAGCAACTTATGAATGGTGTAAAATAATACAATAAAAAATATCAAGTCAGATAATAAAATCTATGGTTTCCTTGGACCTTATCATAAGAGAACAAAATGTTTAATTGGAACAGAAATAAACGAATAAGTGAGCTGTTTTTTATTTAGGAAGTATGATCACATACAGGCATAATATAGAAAAAGAAATTATGAAGAGTTCAACACATCTTTGGTACAATAAATAGATATTTAAGAAATAAAACAACAAAGCAAACAAATATGAAGCTTTATAAAACAATGGTGTTATCTTTATGGATCAGAAACATGACCTTTGACAAAACTGAAGGAGAGAAACATAGAAACAACCTAATTACGGTTTCTTAGAAAAGTTGCAGGAGTATTATTAAGAGACCAAAAGAGGAGCGAAGATATCAGGAATGACTTAAATATTTTAGATTAAATAATAAGATAAAGACAAATAAATATAATTGGTTACAACACGTAACAAGAATGAATGAAAACAGATTTACAAAAACGATGCTAAATTATACACGTATAGAAATATCGGAAGGCCTAAAAACGTTGGAAAGATCTGCCATAATTTCCGCTAAGGAAAGAATGGCTCAAACCATGAAGTTGTTGTTGAGGAGAAGGAGGAGGAGGAATTCTGTTGTTCACAGTTACACTCCCTGACTTTTTTATAATATGTATACTTATTTGATTTCAGGATAAATGTAAACATGTATTTGTAGTGAAAAATCAACGTGAATTTTTAGGTGAAATACAATAATATAGTCGAGAATTTAAGTCTTGAAGTATAGGTATCTTCATTTTTATGTGATCATGGAGCACCTTTTAACTCCTCCTAGATGTTAATTTTTATTATTGAATTTTATTTTCCTGCTCTTTTGATATTCATAATTAACACCTGTAGAAAATTCACGTATAAACTAAAGCAAGAAAATATGCAAAATTTGTCGTTTGCATCTCTTCTTGCTTTAGTTATTAAGAATAATACTCCTTGTGCCATAATTTCTTTGAAATTCGCTTAGTTCAGTATCAATGAAATGACTTACATTTCTGAATTGGAAAACTTATTGTTCATTAATTTTATATTATTATTATTATTATTATTATTATTATTATCAAGAATAATACTGGTTTCTTGATTATTGCCATGAAATTCTATTATTCTTAATGAAATTATTCATGAAAGAACGAATATCTCATAATTCAACACATGGAAAGCCATTCATTGTGACCGAATCGGTCCTACGTTTTCTCACTGTGAGACAAGTGAATCCATGTCGGTGGTATGCGAGTTGTATCAAAATGGAGTTGGCCGTTGCATGACGTATGTAAACACAGGAGAGGCATAACATGGAGCTGTTCAAAACAAATTAGAGCCTAAAATTTCTTCACAGATCAATAAAGTTTAAGGGTATGTATGGTTGAAATTTCATGAAAAATCACAAAATATCGAATTTGTGAATTTTAATTCCATAAAATAATTTAGATATTCCTGACTTTTAAAAAAGGTATAATTGATCTCAGGTGCCATTTTAAATACCTTAACTACAGCTACAATAAAATATTAGAGGTGAAACTGTATTAGACTCGGTAAGAAGAACGAAGTTGCGTAGAAGAAAAGGACAGAAACGCAGCAGCAGAGGAGAGAAAAAAGAAAGCTGAGGATCTAACCTACCAACCTGGTGGATTTTAATGTTAGCTGTGCATTCAAATCTTCCCTTGTTTTCTCGCCATTGATATTTTCAGCATTTTTTTCCTGTAAAATTCTGCTTGTTTCACAAATAAAATTTGCTGTACATTTTCACAGAGGTACAATAATAAGAATGGCCCTAGGTTTTACTATCAAATATATTGAAGCATATGTTTTCAATTTCAAACATAAAAACATTTTTATGACAAAAAAACACATTCATAAATAAAACTTCTTAGAGCCTAAACCAAAGAAAACACAGGACTTAAAAAAGTGTATGTATTGTGAATCCAAGTTGAAATATTACAGCAACATTTTATTTATTTTTTTTTTTTTGTCACAAGGGACTATTTTAGTGACGTGACAAGAACAAAAACAAATTTGACCATAACCTCCAAACTATTAGAGCAAAATTAATGAAATCTGCAGTGTAACTTATTTGCATAATATAAGACCGAATATTCAGTCTTGAATACTAATTTCATTCAATTACCTTATCACATTGATTTTAAAAGCAGAACTCCCTAATTATTGAATATTATAATTCGATCTTCAATATAAATACTAAAAACAATGGGTGACAATCTGTACCCTTGTCTGTACCCTGTTTTACTTTCTCTACATGTAGTATGCACATAGTAGGTAGAGGATGTATTGCATCCCACCCAAAAATTCGATGTCAACATTTCAAAAAATATATGTTTGAGACCCCCTGAATCCAAGAAAAGCATTTTCAGAAAAGATAACTCGCGCGCGGGCGTTTGTGTGGGCATGTGTGTATCTGCGGACAGCATAGCTCGACGAATAGGTAAATAAATAACATCACCTGGTATCTTCTAAAGATGTAAATAAAAGATTGTCAAGAAAATCCCCTCACATCCAAAAACCTTTACATGGAAAAGAGTTTGAAAATTTTGTTTTTCTCAACAATTTTGTTTTTTTAAACAATTTTGTTTAAAACATTTATTAAATTTATTTACATCATATATAAAATGTATATCTTGATTTTTTGGCAATAGCCTATGAGGACCTCTTCATTCTGAATGAATTTTTCTGAATTTTGTGTAACTAGTAAACCGTAAGAGATACAAAAAAATCTGATGTGTTCCATTCACATGACTTTCTCTACCTCTCTGCAACAAATTATTGTTAAAAAGCTTATGCTTCTATTTACTCCATGCTAATCGAGAAAAAAATTAGCACAAATAGTCTTATTACTTACTTCCTTCCTTGTAAGCAGAAGGGAAATAAAGCTAAACTAATAACCAAAAGCTGGTTGCTATGTGATGAAGTTCCTTTGTTTGTATGGACAGGAGTTGACAAATTCCTGTTTGAGAAAATATAAGTTTTTCATAGCTGAAACCAAAAACAAGGAATACGTCAAAAACGATCAACACCACGAAAAAAAGGTATATAACATAAATTGTGTGTTTTAATGTGCTCTACATTTTTTGTGTTAAGTTTTTGCCCATCTCTTACGGTTTAGCAGTTATGAAAAAGTCCGTGAAATTCATCCAGAATAGCGTAATCTTCAGAGGCTATTTCCAGAAAATTCAAGATATACATTTTATTTGTCACATAAATATCTTTAATATACGATATTTTAATCAAAATCGTTAGAGCCATTTTTAAGAAAATCAAAATTTTCAAAAAAAGGTTCCATATAAAGGGTAGTTGGGGGTGGGGATTTTTCTTGAAAATTTTCGCGTCGCATCCTTGGAAGATACCAAACTTAAATACCAAGTTTGGTATTCAACGGTCTTTTCGTTTTTGAGCTATACTGTCCACAGACACATACGGACCTTTTTTCAAAAATGCTTATTTTGATTTCAGGGGGACCCAAAACATGTATTTCCGGTGGAATCTCGGTATTGAATTTTTGTGTGCAATACAATACCTTCGCTATACAATATGTACATAGTACGTGTAGAGAAAGTAAGCATGTTGGTGGCAACATTCTTTGAAGTGGGTATTGTAAAACTTGTGCACAGATACGATAAATGTCTCAATCTTTTTGGTGATTATGTTGAAAAGTAGCCATAAGTGTACATAAGTTTTAGTAATAAAATAATTGTTTTCTATGAACTTGTCTTTTATTTAGAGCCTATCGGAAGTTGAAAAAAAAATGGCCCTCGTAGTTCTTTTAAACCTTTCGATTTGTCTTTGTTTCGGTTTCTACGCCTGTGCCCATTTATTTAGCACATACTACCTTCTCTAATATTCGTATTTCCCTTTTACTTTCTCTAGCACTCATGTACAGTGTATATAGTAGATAGAGAGGGTATTGTATTCCACCCAAAAATTCGATACGGAGATTTAACCGGAAACACATGTTACGGCTCCAAATAACCAGAAAAAGAATTTCTGAAAAAATTAAGTGTGTGTGTGTGTGTGTGTGTGTGTGTGTGTGTGTGTGTGTGTGGACAGCACAACTCAGAAACGAAAAGTCGTGTAAATACTAAACTCGGTATATTGCTTCCAAGGATACGACACGAAGATTTTTAGGAAAATCCTCCACCTCTATCTACGTTGAATATCTTTTTAAAATTTAGATAACGATTTTTTTTAAAATATCTTTCAGATATTTTTCAAGTTTTCAGAGAATGGCCTCTTTTTGGATGACTTTTGTAACACATTAAAAAAACATAATAACTATAACTCCATGGCACGACAGCTCACGGGGAACCTTGGCCTACCGCCCGGCCGCTGCGTCCCCCATCTCGGTCCACTACAGACGTCATGGATGGGGTGCAGTATTGGAGGGTGAGACGTGGTCAGCGCCTCGAGCCCCTCCCGGCCGGTTAATGCGGTCCTCACGACCTGGAGCCGCTACTTCTCCATCAAGTAGCTCCTCAATTGGCCCCCCCAGGGACCTCACGAGGCTGAGTGCACCCCGGTCCAGGTCTCCCAGCGGGGGAAAAATCCCCACGCCGGTACTGGGGATCGAACCCAGGTCTCCCGCTTGGTAGGCAGCTGCGCTACCACCGCGCTAAGGAGACGACCATTAAAAAAACATACTGCACAAAAACTATAATCTAATTATAATTTATGTCGCATACATTTTTTGCAGAATTAACCGTTTCCGATATATTCCTTGTTATTGGTTTCAGTTTTAACTACCTGAAGACGGGAATTCAACTTTCATTTCAGATATATTTAGTTTTACTCCCGGGAATGCAAAAAAACAACCGAATTTCAATTCTTTCACGAGCTTTTTAAACATTTCACTTATAGGTACCCTTATTTATAAGAAACTAATTTGTAAGGCCATTTCTGCCACTTTTTAACTTATGCAGTATGGAGCAGATAGTAGAATAAAGTATTATAACAATAGTTTGTTACGGATTAACTAAATAAATGGGAATGTATCACATTAAAGTTTTCTTATATATCAAACCTCTAACATTCCATGCGGCAAGGCTAAATTTTTGAGCAACTCGTAATCGTTTATGCATATTCTTGGGCAAGTTTT
The DNA here is from genome assembly GCA_030762935.1 of Hymenopus coronatus. Classification (NCBI taxonomy): domain Eukaryota; kingdom Metazoa; phylum Arthropoda; class Insecta; order Mantodea; family Hymenopodidae; genus Hymenopus; species Hymenopus coronatus. The sequence continues at coordinate 52,465,872 of CM060892.1, read as the reverse complement.
GTTTTTCGGTGGCATCCGAGGGGAGATAACATCAATCTTTTCCTGTGTTAAAACATGACGTTTTGTAGTTTTTTCTCGATCGAAAATTGACCATGTAGTTTTAATTCCTCGACTATTTTATGAACTATACTTCTGTTAGGGGATCTTTATTAGGGGAAAAACGTTACCAAAACACTCCACGGCACAGAAACGGAGATTCCTATTTTTTGAATGATGCAGCAAATGAAAAATCTTTATTCTGTAGAATTTTGGATTATGGCAACACCACCAAAGTCCGTTCTTTACTGTCTTCGTTTACCGCATACCTGATTAGGTCAAGTATCAATGTGACGCAATAGTGGGAATTGCAATCTCAGCAGGCGAATGGCTCGTGCCCGTGATGCAAGTGTCGAAAAGAGCGTGGCCGTTTAATCTGATGGCACCGTATATTTTGTAAATATTGAAAGCGTTACATTCCTTTTTGAAAAATCTAAACCACGAATTATTTCTTGCAAAGGGTAGTCTGACGGGGATTTTCCTAAACACTTTTTTCTCTCTAGTTTCCTTAAGATCCAAAGTAATTAAGATGGAAATTATAAATGCACTATATGTGCATTAAATTCATTCCATTTTTTTCAAAATCGAAAAAGCAAATAAAGTTTAGAAAAATTCTGATTTAAAAATTATTATGGATTTAGATACATGAACGTTAATATTTCATTAAATTATTAGGTTTATATCTTTAAAACATCGAAAATATCAACTATGAAATTCGATACAAATATGTTGTTAATACATCATTATACTTTTTCTTCAAATAACTTTATTAGATAAACTTTCCGAGTTGCTAAATGTATAAACATTTAAATCCTCAATTAAGTCTACGTCAAAAGAATATTTAAATCTAAATTAATAATTTGCATACAGCACTAATGACTAATTGTTAAATATAACTGGATATACTTAATGAAATAGTGAAGTATATTAACTTAGTTAATATTTCGAGACGATGAAATAGGTTTTAAAACATCTGATGTTACCTTCTCATAACATTCTCTACCTATTCTTCCAAAAAAGTTTTTACAAAAGCTTTTTTTATCTTTTTATATGCCTCACGCAAATTCGATATTAACATTGGCATTAATACTAGCTTTCTTGTAGACACGCGGGAAAAAATACACTAGGCTAAAGCGACAGTCAAATCTTTCAAGATCTGGTCATTATGTGAAGCACTGACACGCTTTGACCACGAAAAATAAAAATGAATAACCATTTTACACGTGAGAAGTATCTAGTACGTATTTTACAATTGAATCCAATTACTATGAATGTCTTGAAAAAGGTTAACTAGAGAAACAATTATTTGAAATACTTGTGTGTCTTTTTTTTTTTTTTTTCGTCAGATATTTTGTATCTCTTATATCTTACCAGTTAAGCCAAATTCAACAAGAATGAATAGGATTTCGAAGTCTATTCTCAAAAATTCAAGATATATGTTTTATTTGGCATCAAAATTTCTTAAATAAACGTTTGAATCAAAATCGTTAAGCCATTTTATTTTCCAAAAATTACATGTAAAGGGTAATTTGGGAGGGGGAATTTTTTCTCTACTGTACACACACGGGCACATACTTCTATAAAAATGCTTCTTGAGATTCAATCAATCAATCTCCTATATCTTATCATGAGAAGCATAGACATTCACATTCACAAAGTATTTTTATCGGATCCACTTCACTCCTTGTTCTCCCTTCGTTAGAAATTTCTTCAAGAACTGCTCTCTTCAATGTTTTTGGGTCTTCCTCTTGCTCTCTGAGGATTCCAATCCAAAGCCATTCTCTCTATTGCTCTATTTTCTTTTTTTTTTTTTTTAACGTATGCCCTATCCAAATCCAATTTCGTCTTTTGATTTCTATAGTAATTTATTTTTAGTTTGTTACATTTCATACTTTTGAGTTTGGGATTATATCTGGCCAATTAATTTTTAAAATATTTCATAGATACAATTCTGCAGTTTATTTTGTATAGTTACTTGTTTTCCATGTTTCACAGCCATATAGTAAAACTTGTTTCTCGTTACTGTTTAACATTTTAATTTGTCCAGATATGACATAAGATTTCCAGATTAGTTATAATTGGACCAATACTTGATTTCTTTATTTCTAAAGCTTCACCATCTGTATCAATTGCGTTACCCAAATATTTAACTTCTGGAACAGTTGTAGCTTTCCTGGCGACGTAAATCTTCGAGGTTCTGTCGGGCTTCCAGCCAGGTGTATATATCACTAACGTGAGGCACTAACGTTTCGGGAGCATATACTGTCCCCGTCTTCAGGGTTACTGAATGAATTAAACTGATATGGTCTTATTAATATAGATATGTATGCTCCCGAAACGTTGGTGCCTCACCGTATCTACATCTGGCTGGAAGCCTAGAGAATCTCTAAGACTATCGATTTAATGTAAATGGGTTATGATTTTATTTCTTTGGATTCAGGAATCTTTAAAAAATGTGTTTCCAGTGAATTACATCGAATGTTTTGATTGGAATACAATACATTCACCATATATATGCACTTTACGTACATAGTATAAAAAGCAACACTTAAATATTTATAAATATCGCATTTCTCTTTACTTTGTTCCCCTTATGATTCAAAATAATTATTTTATTGATTTATAGAATGTTTAAAGTAATATTGGATGAACTGTTGTAAAAAGTTTTCCTTCATAATTATCAGCTTTGTTCAGCCAATGCATAAATCTACATGAAAGAAAAACTAGACCATTAGAAGTATCTATTCTTCTTCAAATAGCCTTTAATCCATAATTTTAAGCAGCAACAATGATTTTAGAGACCGTATCATCTGTATATTTTCTTCTTTTTCTTTATTTATGGATTATTCTTAGACGCTATGGTTCTCAGAATCCATGCTTTTTAGGACGTGAAAGACCACTTAATTTTGCTCAGAGGCCTTTTTTGTCAAACAGATTCTTTTACTTGCCGTAAATCTACGACATGGAACCACTGACTTTACATACCTTCCGAGTGAAGCCATACTAAGGACTTTAATGTCCAAAAAAATCATCTGCTGAAAACTCTGATGTCTAGATGTGAATTAAATGTTTCTTTGTCACCAGCCGTGTGTAGGAAGAAATTGGAGAGGTAAGAATCAGACTGAAAAATGCAATGGCATGCACGGATTTCCTGGTTTCGTCCAGTTGCTCTTACACTGAGCTAACATGTCAACATACCGAGTTCTCCAACTGTCTTGAATTTTCCCGGTAAATCGCCATTGAGGTACGACATTAATTTGAGATGGTCTTGTGATTTATCGGGAAAAATGAGAGTTAGTTGAGGAATTACATTGAGGTACGACATTAATTTGAGATCTCCTTGTGATTTACTGGAAAAAATGCGAGTCAGTTGAGGAATTACATTGAGGTATGACTTTAATTTGGGGTCTCCTTGTGATTTACTGGAAAACCTGCAAGTCAGATGAGGAATTACATTGAGGTATGACATTAATTTGAGATCTCCTTGTGATTTACCGGGAAAAATGCGAGTCAGTTGAGGAATTACATTGAGGTATGACATTAATTTGAGATCTCCTTGTGATTTACCGGGAAAAATGCGAGTCAGTTGAGGAATTACGTTGAGGTATGGCATTAATTTGGGGTCTCCTTGTGATTTACTGGTAAAACTGCGAGTCAGTTGGGGAATTACATTGAGGTATGGCATTAATTTGTGGTCTCCTTGTGATTTACTGGAAAAAATGTGAGTCAGTTGAGGCATTACATTGAGGTATGACTTTAATTTGGGGTCTCCTTGTGATTTACTGGAAAAAATGCGAGTCAGTTGGGGAATTACATTGAGGTATGACATTAATTTGAGATCTCCTTATGATTTACTGGGAAAAATGCGAGTCAGGTTAGGAATTCGAGTGATGTGGCCGTGATAACTCAATGATCAAAGCAACTGGATGGAAACCAGGAGATCCGTGGTTCTAAACCCGTCTATGGCATTGAAAATGATCAATCTTTCTCTACCTCACCAACTAATGTCTAGATGACAATACTCAAACCAGCCTCCAACTTTTAAGTGCCAAGTGCCACCTAAAAATTCTGTATCAATTTCTCACCGTAAATATGTTTATATATATTGTCCCTTGAATAAAAAAGCATTTTTCGAAAATGGTCCGTGTATCTCTGTGTGCGCGCGTCTGTGGGCAGAATAGCCCAAAAATGAAAAGTCTGTTGAATTCCATACTTGGTATTTAAATATTTTTATTTTGCAGGGATGCGATACGAAGATATTTAGGAAATTTCTGTCATCCCAAAGAATGTTTTACATGGAGAAATGTTTGAAAACGTTGTTTTTGTCTAACATGGCTCTAACGATTTTGATTAAAATCGTATATTAAAGATACAAGCAAGATAAAGTATATGTCTTGAATTGCTTGGCAATAGCCTCTGAAGACCTCGTAATTCTGAATAACGTTTGCCATACGTAAGAGGGGGTCAAAATCTTACTATACAAAACTGATGTCACTGAAACACACAATTTATGTCATTACATTTATGTGTATGTGTTTTGCAAAGTTAACCATTTCTGGAATATTGTTTATTATTTGTTTCAGTTGTAAAATAATTAAAGTTTTTCAAGCGGAGTTTGTTATTTCTTCTTGTGCTCAGATTTTACCATCGCTTGATCTATTGTATTTCCTTATTGTCCATGTATTTATAAGGAACTGTAATAAGACCATTTCTGCTAATATTTTTCTTTATTAGCGTGTAGAGGTTAGGAAAAAAAATGTGTATCGAACACATCGGATTTTGTTTAGTTTCTCCGATGATTTAAACTAATATTTCATTGATGTATATAATATTTAAAGTAATATAGGATGAACTGCTGTAAAAAGTTTTTCGTAGACAATAGCTTTGTCAACCAGTGCAAATGCTTACGTGAAAGAATAGTTGATTAATGTTTATGTGTAAACGAAAAGAAAGTTAGTTGATCATTTTAAGTAGAAGCATTTATTTTAAAGACGTATCTTCTATATGTTATACTATTTATTTATGGACTCTCCTTAGCTACTATAATTTATTACGTACTATTGTTTATTGGACGTAGAAAGTTATTTCTCTCAAAGGTACATTTTTTCAGGCTTGAGGTTCTTTTACATACTGTAAATCTACAACATGGGACCACCACATCCCTATCGGAGGAACCATGTTAACGAGTTTTACCTAAAAAATCGGATGTGTACCATTCACATGACTTTCTCTATATTCCTGCAAAAAATTATTCTTAAAAAGCTTATACTTCTATTAACTTCATGCGAATCAGTGAAACATTAGCAGAAATAGCCATTTACTTGCTTCCTTGTAAGTAGATGTGAAATAAGGTAGTACCATAGGTTAAAGTGATAATCAAAAGCTGGATGCTATGTCACTGAAATTTCTTTTTTGTATGGACAGCAGTTGACAAATTCCTGTATGAGAAATGTATAAGTTTTTCTTAGCAGAAACCAAAAATAAGGAATGTCACAAAAACGACGAACTCGACGAAAAAAATGTATATAACATAAATTGTGTGTTTTAATGTGCTCTACATTTTTTGTGCAGTAAGTTTTGGTCCATCTCTTACGGTTTAGCAGTTATTCAAAATTCCGTAAAATTCATCCAGAATAAAGTCTTCTTCAGAGGCTGTTCCTAGAAAATTCAAGATATACATTTTGTCAGGTAAATATATTTAGTATACGAAATTTTAATCAAAATCGTTAGAGCCATTTTTGAGAAAATCAAAATTTTCGAAAAAAGTTCCATGTAAAGGGTAGTTGGGGGTGGGGGGATTTTTCTCAAAATCTTCGTGTCGCATCCCTGGAAGATACTTAACTTAAATACCAAGTTTGGTATTTTACCTACTTTTCGTTTTTGAGTTATCGTGTTCACAGACACACGGACACACACACACACACACACTCACACACACTCACACACACGGACCTTTTTCCGAAAATGGTGTTTTTAGATAAAGGGGACCCTAAAACATATATTTCCGGAAAATCTCGGTATCGAATTTTTTGGTGGAGTGCAATATCTTCTCTATACACTATATACATAGTGCCTATAGAGAAAGTAAAAATTCTGATGTGTACCATTCACATGACTTTGTCCATATCCCTGCAACAAATAATTCTTAAAAAGCTTATACTTCTATTTACTTTATGCTAATCAGAAAAAATTATCAGAAATAATCTTATTACTCGCTTCCTTGTAAGTAGAAGCGAAATAAGGGACAACCGTAGGTTGTCAAAAGCTGGTTGCTATGTCAATGAAGTTCCTTTGTTTATATGGATAAGAGTTGACAAGTTGACAATTTCCTGTATGAGAAAAGTATGCGTTTTTCATAGCAGAAACCAAAAATAAGGAATGCCACAAAAACGACGAACTCCACGAAAAAAATGTATATAACATAAATTGTGTGCAGTAGGGTTTTGTCCATGTTTTACGGTTTAGCAGTCATTCAAAATTTAGCAAAATTCATCCAGAATAAACTACTTTTCAGAGGCTATTCCCAGAAAATTCAAGATATACATTTCATTTGTCAGGTAAATGTGTTTAATATCCGAAATTTTAATCAAAATTGTTAGAGCCATTTTTGAGAAAATCAAAATTTTCGAAAAAAGTTCCATGTAAAGGGTAGTTGGGGGTGGGGGGATTTTTCTCAAAATCTTCGTGTCGCATCCCTGGAAGATACTAAACTTAAGTACCAAGTTTGGTATTTTACCGACTTTTCGTTTTTAAGTTATCGTGTTCACAGACACACGGACACACACACACACGGACACACACACACACACACACATACACACACACACAGACGGACCTTTTTGTGAAAATGCTTTTTTTGGATATTGGGGGCCATAAAGCATATATTTCCGGTGAAATCTCGGTATCGAATTTTTGGTGGAGTGCAATACTTTCTCTATACACTATGTACATAGTGCGTATGGAGAAAGTAAAAATTTGATGTGTTCAATTCACATGACCTTCTCTATATCTCTGCAACAAATTATTCTTAAAAAGCTCACGCTTCTATTTACTTCATGCTATTCCAGAAAAAACTAGCAAAATAGGCTTATTGCTTGCTTCCTTGTAAGTAAAAGCGAAATAACGGTGTTCCATTGGTTAAAGTGACAGTGACTGAAGTTCCTTTGTTTGTATGGACAGAAGCTGACAAATTCCTGTATGAGAAAAATGTTTTTCAAAGCTGAAACCAAAGACAAGGAATATCTCAAAAACGATCAACTCCACGAAAAAAATGTAATAACATAAAATGTGTGTTCTAATATGCTCTAAATTTTTATGTGGTAAGTTTTTGTCCATCTCTTACGGCTTAGCAGTTATGCCCAATTTCGTAAAATTCATCCAATAAAGGGTATTCCCAGAAAATTCAAGATGTAAATTTCATTTGCCAGTTAAATGTCTTATATATACGATATTTTAATCAAAATCGTTAGAGCCATTTTTGTTAAATCCAACATTTTTGAAAAAATGTTCCATGTAAAGGGTAACTGGCGAGGGGACATTTCCTTGAAAATCTTCGTGTCGCATCCTTGGAAGACACCAACCTTATATTCCAAGTTTGGTATTTAACGGTCTTTTCGTTTTCGAGCTATAATGTCCACACACATACTGACCTTTTTTCTAAAAATCCTTTTTTAGGTTCAGGGGGACTCAAAACATGAATTTCAGGTGAAATCTCGGTATCAAATCTTTGGGTAGAATACAATACCTTTTCTATACATTATGTGCATAGTACGTATAGAGAAAGTAAGAATCTATTAGCCGGCTACATGGATGTGCTGCACCAATGGTGGCAATAATGATGTTTATATCGCAATTTTTAAACCATCCTTCAACTTTTAAGGTCAATTTTTCATTATTTTCTATGAAAACACTATCTTTTTAACGCACATTTGCTGATATTTTGTATAGATTACCATTCCGAAATCTCAACGAAGTTTATGTCCCATGTTTGTTGACTTCAGTCTGTGGCTTAAAGTGCAGGCATTCTAGAACAGCTGTAAGAAAGGTTTTATTAGTCTTTTAGTGAGGTAGTTTTTCTTACTTTGTTTTAGGTTCATGTGTTCCACATGTCTACCTTTGTATTAATTGCCTTATTTCTTCTTTCCAGATACACTTCAACGAATACCAAGGGAAATGTTCTACTTTGAGAGAACCTGGAACTTTCATACTTCATGAAACAACTCCACTCAGCCCAGCTGAATATGTTTACAGGAACAGAGAAAGAGCTTTATAAGAATATTTTGACCAGAATAGGTAGAACAATTTTGGAAATGTAACACATCAAATTTTTATTGTATGTGGATGTGTGTGTAACTATACTTCAATACACATCTAGCGAGAAGTCATAATTCACTATCTTAAGCATCTAATATCGATAAGTATTAGTTTTGGGGAATAAAAATCCAAGCAACTGAAAACACTGGAACTCTCCAAGCGTTCCACCTGACGATGCGGATTTCATTTCCATAAAATGTAACTGGAGAGTTTTAAAGCGTATTCGTGGTTTTAAAAGCAATCAATGAATAAAAATCTGATGTGTTCCATTCACACGACTTTCTCTACATTTCTGTAACAAACTAATGTTAAAAACCTTATGCTTCTATTTACTTCATGCTAATCGAGAAAAAATTAGCAGGAATAGTCATATTACTTGCTTCCTTGTAAGTAGAAGAGAAAGAAGGAAATACCATAGGTTGAAGTGATAGTCAAAAGCTAGTTACTATGTGACTAAAGTTCCTTTGTCTGTATGTATGGACAGGAGTTCACAAATTCCTGTATGAGAAAAGTAAGTTATTCAAAGCTGAAACCAAAAACAAGGAATATCTAAAAAAACAACCAACTCCTCGAAAAAAAGCATATAGCATAAATTGTGTGTAATAAAGTGCTCTACATTTTTGTGTGGGAAGTTTTTGACCATCTCTTACGGTTTAGCAGGAATGCAAAATTCCGTAAAATTGATCCAGAATAAAGTAGTCTTCAGATGCTATTCCCAGAAAATTCAAGACATACATTTTATTTTTCAGGTAAATACCTTTAACATACGATATTTTAATCAAAATCGTTAGAGCCATTTTTTAAGGAAATCAACATTTTCGAAAAAATGATCATATAGGTAGATGGGGGTGGGGGAATTTTGTTGAAAAGTTTCGTGTCGCATCCTTGGAAGATACGAAACTTAAATACTAAGTTTGGTATTCAACGGTCATATCTTTTTTGAGCTATGCTGTCCACAGTCACACAGACACACTGTGTTTTTTATTTTGGATTCAGGGGGACCCAAAACATGTATTTCCGGTGAAACCTCGGTATCGAATTTTTGGATGGAATACAATGCCTTCTCTTACACTATGTACATAGCGTATAGAGAAAGTAAAAGTTGAATATGTAACAGTGCAAGGAATACACGCCATGTGTTGAACTACATCAGCGCCGCAGATGCGGTGACTTTACTGTCGGCAACTACGCTAACGCTCCCCGCGGAACCAGACGGTGTAGAGTGGGTGATACAGCGAATAACGTTAACGAACACACGGGCGTTTTCCTTGTTTGTATAAAATTATTTTATGCATAACTATTAAAAAAGGTTTTCCAATTATTTTCATTGTAGGTTTAACTTTCTCTACACTTACTACGCTAATAGTAGGCACAGAAGCTAGGTATTGCATTTCGCTTAAAAGTTCGATGTTTAAATTTCACCGGAAATATGTTTTAGGTCTACAAAGTCCAAAAAAGGTACTTTTAAAAAAAGGACCTTATGTGCGCGTTAAACACTAAATTTGGTACATTCCAAGAAGGACACATGAAGATTTTCAAGAAAATCCCCCGCTCCAAACTGGCAAACTTTGGCAAATTTTGTTTTCGTTGTAAGTGGTTCAAACAGTTTAAGACTTTAATGAAAATTATATCCTGAAAGTTCTGGGAACCGCCTCTGAAACCTCTTCATTGTGGATGAATTTCTCGTAACTGATAAATAAATACACAATATCTTGCTGCACAAAAAGTGTAGATCTCGTTAAAACGCAAAATTTATATAATATACATATTTTCTACATTTAATAGTCTCCTTTATTGGATTCGATTTTAAACTACTTAAACTTTTCTCAGACGAATGTCATCGTTTCATCTATCTTTTGTTTTACTCTTATTTTAACGAATTTCAATTGTTTTACATAGCGACCGGCTTTTTAAAAGTTTTGACTATCACTTTAGCGTAGTGAATTAAATGAGTTCCTTATTACTAAGAAGGAATTAATAGAACCATTTCTGCTAATGTTTATCTCGATTAACACGATGTAGACAAAGAAATAATCTGCTGTAATAGTTTTAGAGAACGTTTCGGGAATGGAACACATCAGATTTTGTCTTTGTCTTCTAAGTTAACGTACCATATTTGTTAATTTTTCCGTGCTCAAAGGTAATGATTTTGGCATTCTCTTAATTTTTGTAACAAGCTGCCAGAAAATACATTCAATGCATTTCAGATTCATTTAATTTAATATTAATCACTTGGACAGTGTGCAGCTATTAGCAAAAAAGAAAAAGAGAAGGAAAGAAAGAAAAGGAAACGAAAAAAGAAACCGTTATGTGCTGGTTATACATAAGTTTAATAGTACGTTGAATAGAATATTAGGGTGTATTCCTTCTTGTTTCCCGTTACATTCCTTTACACCTGATGTATTCCAGTTGCATGACACTCTACATCTGTGTAACAAATCATTATTAAAAAGCTTATTCTTCTATCTATTTAATAATAATCAAGATAAACATAATCAGAAATTGTCATGATTACTGGGTTCCTTGTAAGTAGAAGGGGAAAGATCTAATGTGTTCGATTCGCATGATGTCCTCTAGCTAGCTGTTCGTCAACACACATTTTATTCAAAACATTGATCTGTTATATACATTATGCTAACCAAGATAAATATAAGCAGAATTAGTCTTATTATTAGCTTCTTTGTAAGTAGAAGGCAAATAAGAAAATACACGTGCTAAAGCGATATTCTCGCCCTTTAAAAGCCGGTCGCTATGTGAAACAATTGAGATTCCAATATCTCTGCTTGCCAGGAATAAACAAATGAGTAACGAGAAGAAATATGTTTAACTGGCTAAAATTGAAGCTAACTATCCGAAACAACCATTTTCGAGATATGACCTGTTATTGCTTTTAATTTTGAAATAATTTAATATTTCCACTTATAGGACTTTGTCAACTCCTAGATCATGCAAAGAAATGGATTTCAGTTTCAAAACAACCAGTTTTTAAAAGATTTGACTATCGCTTTAGCCTAGTGTATTCCCTTATTTCCTTTCTATTTACAAGAAATCAAGTAATAAGACTATTTATGCTAATGTTTATCTGAATTAGCATGAAGTAGAAGATTCAGCTTTTCAACAATACTTTGTTAGAGCGATGTAGAGAAATTTATGAAAATGGAAGATAAAGATTTTTAGTTTACAGGTTTTATTACTGCTAATTAAATTATTACTATTATTCCTATTATTATTATTATGATTATTTATCCTGCTCGTATGAAAAACGTACATCCCCATGACTTACATAAAGGCTTTTACAATAAGAAAGAAACAAAACCAAAACTTTAAGGTAACGGCAGTTCTAGTCATAATAAGCGAATCCTGGACCATGACAATTGATAATAGCAGCCGAAACGAGATTGAGAAAAGTAAAAGGGTACACCAGAAAGGACCAAATAAGAAATGATGTCATTAGGAAATATCTACATATTTATAATTTAAATGATAAGCTGGAAGAATATAAAGAAAACTAGAAAGGAACATTAAAATAATATACCCCATAGAGACAAAGTATAGAAAAACCAAGGAAAACGTGGATCTGACCATTGTGAAGTCGCGAAGTGCAGCATGCCCAAACTTTGAAGTGAAGAAGATATTAACAAAATTCCCATGTGTTCCATTTACATAACCTTCTTTACATCTCTGTAACAAATTATTGTTAAAATGTTATTCCTTTCTACTTCATGATAATCGAGATAAAAGTTAGTAGAAATTGTCTTTATTACTTGCTTCCTTGTAAGAAGAATTCAAATAAAGCAATACATTAGGTTAAGGCGATAGTCAAATATTGTAAAAGCTGGTGCAATGTGATTGAAATTCGTTTCTTTGTATGTCTAAGATTTGGTAAATTCCCGTTATGAGAAAATGAGTATTTTTAAACTGAGACTAAAAAACGGAATATCTCAAAAATGGTCTACTCCACGAAAAGAAAGATATATATGAAATAAATTTTGTGTTTTATCGAAACCAATATTTTATGTTTAGTAAGATTTATCTATGCCTTATAGTTTACCAGTTATGCAAAATTCACCCCTAATAAAGAGCTCTTCAGAGGCTATTCTAAGACAATTCAAGATATTTAAATTATCAAAAATATATATCTTTAATATACAATTATATAATCAAAATCATCACTGTCATTTTTGAGAAAAACTAAATTTTCGAATTTTTTTCATTAAAAAGGAGTTAGGGATGATGTGGTTTTCTCAAAATATTTGTGTCGCATTCTTGGAAGATACTAAACGTATATACTAAGTTTGGTATTTTACTTTTCGTTTCGTGTTCACAGACACAGGGACACAGACGGACCTTTTTCTAAAAATGCTTTATCATAATACAGACCCTAAAACTGTATTTCCGTTGAAATCTCGATATAATTTTTAGGGTGAATGCAATTGCTCCTCTAAACGCTATGTACACAGTACGTGTAGAGAAAGAAAAATTAAGTTAAGTCCCAAGCTATTTATTTATTTATTTATTTATTTTAATTACCAATTCTCTTCATATCGCACAGCATTTCTGCATAACTAGTACATAGTTATACAGAAAAATGCCCTTAGTAAAATAATCACTGTAAAATGTGTGTAAAATTCCTTTACTCTTTTAACATACATGATTCCAAAATGCTGAAGAAAAGCAAAAATTACCGACTTTCGAAATATCAGTGCAAAATTTCAGATGCATTTATGAACATTCTATGGTACTAAATCTTTTAAATTGGCTTAATGACCGGTACAAACAATTGCCAAACATTTTTATTGTATTCTGAACGCGTTGTAATACGAATTATAGTCCTATTGCAGAAAAATTGAGTAATCTGGAATTAAAAATTAAAAGTAGTGAAATTAAACATTAACATTTTAACACTTAAGAAAATTCCAATTCTAAGTATTCGCTAAATTTCTGTAAAGTGTTGCTCAGAAGAAAAAATAAAGGAAATTTGCAAAGATTGCTGAAAAAGGACTTCCTAAATCAAGTTGTACGAGTTCGCACAAAATTGCAACAGTCACACCTGCTCCTCGTTATTTCAGGTTATTTATTATTAATTGTATTTTTAATATATTATTAATATTTGCTCCAGCTAGTTGGGTTCTTCGGTCGAACAAGTATCTCTTAACAAGACGTGAACGACAAAAGGAACTATTTCAGAGATAACATACTTTTAATTTTTATTTTAAGTAATTTATTTAAATATTCACAATTTATATACACTTTATAATGTTCCGAGATTCTAGTTGAAACTGTATTCAAACGCGTTCACTTAAAAGTGAAACTTAAAATTCGCGTTTATGTAAATAATTTGCAAGATCGATGTACATGTACTGCTACCAAAAGACGAACTAAACTGTGCAAAAGATAAGGACGAACTGCGAGAGAATTCGCGTCGCTGTAGAATACATATCGAACACACGTTTTCTGCGTAAGTATCAAAACTGGGCTTGTTTTTCCTGCTCCCAGTAGCGTCTCCTTTCATGAGCCAATAGAAATTATCCTAGTATTTCACTTAGATTGCTAGCTCACAGTAACTTTCCAGTAGCTTTCAGTTTCACCACCCTCTCAAGTCTTTTCTACTCAAGGACGTTCTTTTACAAGTTTCACACTAACTTCCTGGCCTTTGTCCACAAAAACGTTACGAAAGATCTCTTTTATAACCTTTGTACAGTTTCAGTTATCTCGTCTCTGTTATAACTAAGCTTATGCTAACATCCTCTAATATTATTACATTAGTTACGTTGTTATTAATGATTGATATCTCTTGCATTCGTTACAGCTGACACAAAATAATACAAGATATGACTTATTTAAGATGCATTCCAACCTGATGAGTCAGCAATACGCGTTGAACTTATGCATTGCTTGCTTAACGGGAAAAATAAGGGAGTTTAGTTACCGCAGCAGAAGTATAATCTTCGCCGGTTGCGGGACGCTCGATAGCCGAGACTTAAAACTCCGCGTGAGCGGCCAACTTGCAAAGGCCTGTTCTTGTTTTTAAAATTGTTCTCACTTAATTTAATGTTTTTTCTTTCTCTACCAAGTACTATGTACACACACGTAGTTGGTAGACGAGCTATTTTATTCCACCCTAGCTCTCAACGATTTTGTTTAAAATCCCACAAATTAAAGATATTTACATAGGAAATGAAATGTAATACATGTTTGAATTATTTTTGAGCATAGAATCAGAAAAAAAGAGATTTCTAATAACTAATAACTTATTTATATAACTCATTTTAACTGTACTATTATATAAGGTAAACACGCACTATTTAATTCGCACCATAATTAATAAATAATCATTGTTTCTCATTTCAAAAATTATGTGTTCCATTCACATGACTTTCTCTAGCTGTTTCATGAACAAACTTTCCATACAAAAGATTAATCTTTTATCTCCGTCATGTTAATCAAGATAAACATTATCAGAATTGATTTTACCACTTTCTTCATTGTGTAGAATGGAAATAAGGGAACACATTAATCACAGCGGTAAAAAAATCTTTTAAAAGCCGATCGCAAAGTGAAACAATTAAAATTCGTTTTCTATTAACTTGCTAGAAATAAGCAAACCAAGACGAAAAGAAAGTACCTTAAAACTGAAACGAATAACTCCAAAAATATCGAAAACGTTTAACTATATGAAAAAAAAAAAATACGACAAAAATTTTGTGTATAACGAGATCTACAGCTTCATGCAGCAAGGTTTTGTTTATCTCTTACGATTTACCAGTTATACAAAAGTTACACAAAAGTCATCGAGAATGAAGACTTCTTCAGGGGCTATTCTCAGAAAATTCAAGATATATATTTCGTTTGTCATGAAAATATCTTAACATGAATTTTAATAAAAATCGTTACAACCGTTTTATATACGAGCACAATTTTCAAGAAATGTTTCATATAAAGGGTATTTGGAGTTAGGGATTTTCCTGAAAATAATCTTATACTGTACTTAGTATTAAGTTTGGTATATAACCGAATATTCTTTTTTGAGCTATGCTGTCCAAAGACACGCTCATATACCAAACGGACATGTTTCTCAATACTTGTATTTCAGGTGAAGTATCACTATCGAATTTTTCGGTGGAAATTAAATTGAGCTTTATTTATGAACACTCTTAACTGCCATGGTTCTTAGTGTCCTATTTTATGTTGGGCGTGAAAGACCGCTTAATTTTGCTCAGAGGCCTATTCTTTCAGGCTTGAGGTTCTTTTACGTGCCCTAAATCTACAAAACGGGAGCTCCGGCTTTACTTCCCTTCCGAAGGAAGCCATGCTAAGGATTTTTACGCCCGAAAAAATTCCATCGTCCTCCGCCGGGTTTGAACCCGCAACCATGGATATATGAGGCTGGCATGGTAACCACTACACCACTGAGGGCGACCTTTGGGTGGAATACTATACCTTATCTACCCACTATGTACATTGTAAATACGGGCTAGAGGAAGTAATAAAATCCACGATCATGTATGAAATAAAAACTAAATGAGGAAAACTTTCTCATGAAAGACATTATAGCTTATTTGATACTCAGAAGAAAAGTATATCCTTTTAGAAAAATTGAAGGCGCGTTAAACAGCGGCAGTGATATTTCTCTTTCGGAAATTACATTGATATCAAATGTTTTTACCGCAGAAACGGTTAAGTTCATACCGGCGATTGCGCGGTCAAATGCCGGTAACAGTAGCAGTGAAGAACTCCATAATGCTAACGCCTAGTTCATTGAAACTAAGCAGATAATTTAGACAGAAAATCTACTAAATAATATACTGTAAATTATTTTCTTTGGTTTTCAGAACATTCTAATAGTATGAGAAATACTTCATTAACCCGTTCAACTCATTTGAGGAGACATTGCTCAGATGTTATTCATTTTAGTTTCTCTAGCCCGTGTGTAATACCATGTACTAATAGCTAGAGAAGGTATTGTATTTCACCAAAAATTCAATATCAATATTTCATCGGAAATATGTCCCGAGTCCGAAAAAAATTAGAAAAAGGTCCATCCGCACGTGTGTTGGTATTTATATTTAGTATCTTCCAAGGATGCGACATGAAGATTTTAAAGAAAATCTTCCCACCACCAATTATTCTTCATATGTAAACATTTTTTAAAATTTTGTCTGCTTCAAAAATGGCTGGAAATAGCCTTTAAGACCTTTTTATTCAGCTTATGACTTTTACTCTCCCCCCTCTATTATTCTACTAATTATTAGATGAACTGATGAAAGAGCAGATGTGCAGCTGGAACAGCATATCCCACTCTTTCGGCAAGTATTACTTAAATCTACCTAACTAAAAAACCACCTTATAAAAATTACAATTTATTCCAATGAATAACAATTTTCCTGGAAGAGTTTTGCAGAATTTTACATAATGGTTCAACCGTAGGAGATGCACAAAAATGACTATATAAAAAATATAGATCTCGTTACAATACATAATTTATGTCTTATACGTTTTTCTTGTTATTTGTTTCACTTTTAAAATATCCAACTTTTCTCAAATTGAACCATGCAAAAGGAACCGCATCTCAATTGTTTCACATAGTGACCAGTTTATAAAAGATTTGATTATCACTTTAGCCTAAGGTACTCCCTCATTTCCTTTCTACTTGGAAATAAACAAGCATAATAAGAGCAATTCTGCTAGTATTTGTAGATAAAAGCATAATCTTTTGTAAGAATAGCTTGTATATGACACTGCTGAGGAAAGTTATGTGAATGGAACATATCAGATTTTTGTTCCTTTCTTTGACATGAAATCTATTTTATGGCTCTACAAAGCTAAGTACTATTGAAGTTTTATTGGGCATAACGTACCTTAATTCCTTACAAGATCATAAAGGATTATATAAAGAAAACATGTTCATTATTATTTAATTATATTACAGTGAAGAACCTTTCAAATTAATTAATGCTAAGTAAGAAGAATGAAAAACTTTAAGTGTAACCTAGATATTTTATAGATATGCATTACCTAAATAGTAGTCGTGCTCCATTCACATACCTAATCTGAATCTACTTGTTGTTAATCGAGACAAACGTTATCAAAAATATTCTTATAACTTAGCTCAAAACTAGGGGGAAGATAAGGGAGAGCACGGCTAAAGCGATACTTAAAAGTTAAATCTTTTAAAGTAGCCCGCTATATGAAGCAATTGAAATTCAGTTAGTTTTAATTCAAAATCTTCTCGGGCTTCTAGCCAGGTAATAACTTGGCTTGACACCAACGTTTCGAAGAAGTGCATCTTCCTCGTCTTCAGGGTGAACTGATACCCTGAAGACGAGGAAGATGCACTTCTTCGAAACGTTGGTGTCAAGCCAAGTTATTACCTGGCTAGAAGCCCGAGAAGATTTTGAATTAACACGTCGCCAGGAAAGCTATAGCTCTTATTTCAGTTAGTTTTATTTTACCAGGATTAATACCAAGTAAATATGAACGAAAGACTGCTGCCCGCTTGAGAATAACTTAAGTATTTTAATGTTGAATCCAATAACAATAAATTGCTCGAAAATGATTAGCTCTACAAAATATTATACTATATAAATTGTTTGTTTTAACCGGATCTGCATTTTCTGTGTAGAAGTTTTTATCCGTCTCTTAGCGTCTCATACCGTTTACCAATTATACAAAAATGAGAATTTTATTTGGTTCAATAGTTCAATTGTTTTTTCGCACAAACCGTGTGTAGGACAGGCGTTGGTTTGGTAGAATCAGACTGAAAAATTCAATGCCATTGCCGGGATATGAACCACGGATCTCTCTATCTCTAGCCGGGTGCTCTGCCATTGAACTACCATGGCACCATGCCGGCATAGCATTGAATTCCTCCACTGACTCGCATGTTTCCCGGTAAACCACGAGGTGCTCTCAGATTATTTTGAGATGAGAACCCCAATGGCGAATTACAATGTTGTAAGTCCCAGGATTCATAGTATAGCCAACTATTATGGTCAATGTTATTGGATTAATTGTTTTTTCACAGGCCCCGTGTAGGACAGGAGTTGGATGGGTTATTATCTTTAATATGTGGTATTTTAATAAAAATCGTTAAGAGCCATTTTTGTTAAATCAAAACTCTCGAAAGTTTTCAAATGTAAAGGGTTTGTTTGGGGTGGGGGGATTTTTCTGAAAATCTTTTACTACATCCTTAGGTATTTAATGGACTTTTAGTTGTATTATACTGTTCACAGCACACGGATACATACACAAATATACACTTTTTTCTAAAAATGCTTTTTTGGATTCAGAACATGCATTTCCATTGAAATTTCGGTATCGAATTTCTGCTATACCTTTTCTTGTGTACAAAGTACGTGCTAGAGAAAGTAAAGGTGTGTGTTATCTTTTTATTGTAATGCAATATTTGAAACAGTTTTAGGCTGAAGGTCCAGCAAGAATACAGTTGCGTATTTTTATAAGCTAAAGGAAAGGAAAGAATGCATTAACTCTAATAATTCAAAGTCTGTATTTTGCAACAGTAGAATGGTCGAATCTGGAATGGTGTATAAAATATTTAAATAGATAAATATTAATTGTTATTCTTTTAGAACATTTGAAAACTAGGCCTCAAAAATATACCAGACAAATCTTAAGAATATGTTATTTGTACTATACAAGATATAGTAGATTGTTTCCAAACAAGCAACGACTGATGCATTGTTTTCATATCAGCGACGTCCATTATAGGTCTTCAGGTAATAAAAATCTGATGTGTTCCATTCACATGACTTTCTCTACATCTCTATAAAAGGTATGGTTAAAAATGTTATTCTTTTAACTAATGCATGTTAATAGAGATAAAGATTAACATAAATTGTCTTATTATTTACTCTCTTGTAAGTAGAGAGTAAATTAGGGAGTACACTAGGATAAAGCTATAGTAAAATTTCTTGAAAGCTGATTGCTCCGTGATTGAAGTTAAGTTTCTTTACGTAGCCAGGAGTTGACAAATTCCCCTATGAGAACATAGAGTATTTTTAAACTAAAATCATTAACAAGGAATATCTCGGAAATGGTCAATTCCACGAAAAAGGTGTATGACAAAAATTGGTTTTACTTTTTCTGTAGCAATTTTTGTCTGTCTCGTTCGGTTAACCAGTTACACAAAACTCAGTAAAATGTATCCAGAATAAGTTCATCCGAAGCTATTCCCAGAAAATGCCCGATACACATTTTATTATTCATATAAATGTTTTAATATACGGCATTGTAATCAAAATCGCTAGAGCCATTTTTGAAAAGAACAATTTTCGAAATGCTTTCCATGCAAACGGTAGTTTGGGGTGGGAGAGTTGCTCCTAAAGGCAACGTTTTAAACTTTCAAATTTTAACATCTACTGAAAGATGACTTTTTAATTTCCCACATTAGAGAGTTTAAAAGAAAAAGAAAACAAATCAATGCACGAATATGAAAACAAATGAAGAATTCATATATTTATTCCAAATGCTAGACTGTTTTTATACATTCCTTCCTTTAAAAGCATTAAACAAGGAAATTGCTCAAATATAGTCCACGGCATGGCGCGAAAGAAAATAAATGTTCGCTACTATGTGCATATATCTGTCTACCTTATTAATAAACAAAGAGTATAAAATAACTAATCATTAACTCCCTAATTTTGATATAACATAAAAACGATTAACTTTTGATTTTATAATGTTCCTTTCAACATGTAAATACGTTGAATGAAATTTAGTGATGAAATGGGGCTATGAACAAAACTGGACAGCAAAAATTATTTTATTGAAAAAATTTAACTATATATTCCAAGATCCTCTTTCTGCTACTCTTTTGGATGCCTTTGCAGCTTTGGCAATACTGTTTCATTTATTGGAGTCATATAAATATAAACGACATCAAGCAATCGTAGCTTGATAAACGGTAATTAATGAATCCAGAGCAAGTGATAGTCGCTATGCAAATATTGTGTACACACTATCATCCAGAATCTTTTCCACATTGCAGGACATTTAAAACAAAACGAAGGATTTAAGATTTGATTAAGCGTAAAGACATTTAACTAGTTTCCTCTAAGATAAATATTTATCTTACTTTTGATTTGCAGATTATTCCTGTTAACCATTGTTTCAACAATAATAGGTATTAATGACTAATATATTTTAATGTATTTTTAAATAACACAGATATAAAATAGTTTTTCTGTGTATACTTAATTATAGTTATGACATGATTTGTTTACATTTTATTTATGAAACATTTGTAAGAAATATTGCTCAATATGTTGAGCATATAATACAAATTTTCTCTGTTAATCTCTTGTGATATACTTACGAAAATATTGTTAAGTTTTACTGTAACTAACTGTACATTGTAGTCACTGGTTTCTTCTTTTAATCTGTAACAGAGAAAAATATTGTATGCAATTTGACGATTTATATAAAACTATTGTAAACATGTATTTTATCATCTTAAATAAATATATTGGTTTTTAAACATGTTTTATTTATTCTATCCTTATTGCACATCCTCATGTACCTGTGTGTATATAATGTTTCACTCCGTACCATTTTGAACAAGACAAATCTCAAATATAAAAATATTATTCTTATAACTATAACGAATATAAACATCTCAAAAGAAAGTACGTTTTAAGTTGTAAGAAAGTTTGCCTTCTGTTGAACATCCACAAATATATTTTTACAAAATTTGCAAAATATTATTATACATTCCCTGTATAGTTATTGATAATAAGGAAAGATGAGAATTGTTTTCCAAATTATCTCAGAAAATTGCACGGTGCTATCGATGGAATGAGGAAATATCTGAGGTAATATGAATTTTAACCATATATTTCTGCAAATCAACTAAACGTGTTAGTTCCAGTTTGGACAGTTTTATCCAATTATTGGGCAATTGAATATAGAGCTGAACTCTACACATATGGTACGAACCAATTAAGTTAAACTTAGCTTCTTTTTGCCACAACAGATTTATCTAGCACAAATAACACGAACTTAAATGATACAACGAAAGTTATTCAAAAGAAATTACTTTCACGCTGGCTGTGTGTTGACCAAGTCAAATAAGTTGAATTAGCTTTGAAGAATTCATTACCACGTTCAGGATCGAAACACAGATCTTCCGTTAACAGGGCGATGCTCAAACTGGGCCAAAGGATTCGCCTTTTTCTGTTTCACTTATGTATCAAGTGAGCAATTCTTTGCGGGACCGATTTTGCTGTGTGCGGCCAGCCGGGAGGCTGGTTACTGTGTCGCGTTGCAGACGATACTTCTACAGACTACCTACGGTTTGCTTCGTCAAGTTTATTCTGTCACATATAATATCAAATAAAAACAAAAGTAAATCACTTAGGTATATCAAGCAAGCAGATGTTGGAAATGCCTCAGTTTGATGTTAAAAAAATTCTGGTTCCTGTTTAGGAAATAAGGTCCCGTCATATAAAAATCAAGTAGGTTAATAATACAAACTAGGGGTCATTAAGAGAGAAAGAATTTATTGAAAGGTCGGTCCCCTTCAACTGAAACCTGCTGCATACAAAGTTTATTGGAATGCGAGACAAATATATAATATAGGCATAGAGAGACTATTTCTACAGATTCAAATATATCAAACGATATATAAATATAATATACGATATATAAATTTAAATTTATAAAAGCTTTAAATGTTATAAAAAAAGTCCATGCCCTTCCCTTTATCATCAAGTTTCATCAAACCATGTCGGGTATAATGGGCCACCATGAAGTAGTTTCTTGATCAGGGAATAATTAGATTAAAATTAAATTGAATTTTATTTATGGGCGCTCTTTAACTGCTGAGGAACTCGCTGTCATATTCAATATTAGGCGGGGAAAACCTTCAATTTTTCTCAGAGGCCTCTTTATGAGCATTAAGGGTCTTCAACCTGCTATAAATCTACCTCACGGAACCTACGGTTTTACTTCTCTTCCTAAGGAAAACATGCCAAGAATTTTTACTTTCGAAAAAAAATTCTAAGCCAACTTTGAACCAGCGACCTTGTAAGCCAAAGGCGACCATGCTTTCCCTAGACCATGGAGGACTTCAGGGAATTTCTAGTTCGAGTTCGACACTGTATTCACGTGGTGACGAGGGATCAACTCATCGCCCATAGATGGTACTTTAGGACAAAATCATAACTTGCAAACGTGGAACAAGGCGAATTTGGCCCAGTGACATTTTCTAACAAGGTTCTTCTACGTGCAAATAAACATTACACGGGACCAAAGAAAAGGGAGTAAAGAGTTTTACGTCCAGGAAAGCAATCATGCTTCACCGGGTTTGAACCCACAACTTTGGGTATTGGAGACTAATAAGGTAACCACTACACGACAGAGATTAACCCACATATCTTAGACGTATTTAAAAATCGCGTTCGTTTAAAGAGGTGCTTTTCTCTAAGAAAGAGGAATACAGTAGGTAATTTTCTAAACAGGTGTCTGAAATGCGTGAACAACCAAGGGAGGCAACTCTCATTTTCTTGATCCAAATACGTAAGTAATACTTTTCAAGTGTTTATGATGTGTGTTAGAAATAACTGTTGCTACAAACCTCACTGAAGGTACCGCGGACTTCATGCTACCCACAACGCCGATACTGCAGTTGGCCTCGCCGGTTGATTACCCGCCGCGAAAGCGGATCCGTCAAGGATTGCTCATCCCGTTCCTTTGCAGAATTAATGTGCATGATTCGAGGTACCTTCATGGTGGCACAGTGGAAATTTATTGACTCGGTAAGCTGGGATCTAATGTCATTATGGCAATGAAGTTTACTAATATTATTACTAGAGCTCGGTCCGGGGTTACGAAATTGCGGATTGAGGTTCGGTGCACACAGACTATGATATGATGGTGTAGGCCGTTCGAAACTTATTGCACTATCTAGCATTGCACACTGCCTGGCCTCATTCAGTTCCTGCTAATGAACACTGAAAGAGAGCGTAAATTGAAAGATGCTGAAAGGGCAGGCGTTCGAGACTGAACAAATGTATGGATGATTCAAATATATTTTGAGTGAGTTTCGAAACTTATTGCACTATCTAGCATTGCACACTGCCTGGCCTCATTCAGTTCCTGCTAGTGAACACTGAAAGAGAGCGTAAATTGAAAGATGCTGAAAATACGAAAGAGCAGGCGTTCGATACTGAACAAATGTATGGATGTTTCAAATATATTTTGAGTGACAGAAGAAGGGCCTTTTCTTTCAATACATTGAAGATGTATGTTGTAATTCACTGCAATGAAATCTGAGTGAATTAGGCTGATTTATGTTCGTCTTTTCGAAGTTCTGCATATTATTATCCTGATTTTTTTGTATCAAACTTTTTACTTTTATTTGTTTAATTACAAGACCTTGTTTTGCTTATCGTTGCTAATTATTATAAAATAATGTTTTATTGTGTTACTTTATGAATTAGAACGATGCATATAATGTCGATACATGTAATGCTCTACTTATGAAACAGATTATACTCAACGTGTGCATGTTTACGCTACAAATCCCTCCCCACTACCCTCTCTTTATACCGCTGACTGCTCTGTGATCGTAACTGTGTGCACTTTGGAACCCAAAACTGAGCTCTAGTTATCACGCATTTCCAACAAAAAGCTGAGCTGATGATTATTCTTTGCTCAGTATTTCTGCTGTACTAAAGGAGAGGATATCATCCGGCGGCAACACAGATAGCCGATACACGTAACCCAAAAACGTAAATATTATTAAATCCAATATACCATAAAGTATTATTCATCTCTGTTAACTTGTAGATGGATTTTGGGTTAATTTCATATGAAAGAGAAAAAATCTTATATGTTCCATTCACATGACTTTCTCTATATCACTGCAACAAATTATTCTATTTATTTCATCTAATGGAGCAAAAATTAGCAGAAATAGTCTTATTACTTGCTTCCTTGTTAGTAGAAGCGAAATAAGGGGGTACCATAGGTTAAAGTGAAAGCCAAGAGCTGGTTGCTATGCGACTAAAGTTCATTTGTTTGTATGGACACGAGTTCACAAAGTCCTGTATGAGAAAAGTATAAGTTTTTATAGCTGGATCCAAAAACAAGGAATATCTCAAAAACGATCAAATTCACGAAAAAATGCATATAACATAAATTGTGTGTTTTAAGGTGCCCTACATTTGTTTTGTGGTAAGTTTTTGTCCATTTCTTACGGTTTAGCAGTTATGCAAAATTTTGTAAAATTGATTCATAGTAAAGTAGTCTTCAGAGACTATTCCCAGAAAACTCAAAGCATACATTTTATTTTTCAGGTAAATATCTTTAATATACGATATTTTAATCAAAATCGTTAAGAGTCATTTTTTAGAAAATCAAAAATTTCGAACATGTTCCATGAAAAGGATAGTTAGGGTGGGGGATTTTTCTCAAAATCTTCGTGTCGCATCCCTGGAAGATACTAAACTTAAATAACAAATTTGGTATTTTACCGACTTTTCCTTTTTGAGTTATCGTGTTCACATACACACGGACACGTACACACGGACCTTTTTCTGGAAATACTTTTTTTTGATACAGGGGACCCTAAAACACATATTTCCGGTGAAATCTCGGTATCGAATTTTTTGGTGGAGTGCAATACTTTCTCTATACACTATGTACATAGCACGTATAGATAAAGTAAAAAAGGAAGCATTTGGAAATAATGTCATAGAGCAATATCAGTCATCGGATTTTTAGGTTTTGTACTACGAATACCAGCAACTATTTCCTACCTTTGCCCTTTACACTGTCTCAAAAGGACAGTCTAAGAATTTCTAGCCAATTAGCGTCCTAAAATTAACCAACCACATCCGTTCGAGCCTACGAGTCTCCTTTCATTGGCTTTGACAGATGAAGCTTCACCACAACAAAGGGACAATAGGTAAGTACATACAATTTCATGAAACATGGGATGGTTTTCTTGCTAGAAGCCTAGAGTTGTTCGTCACCCAAGGTCGCGGGTTAAAACGCGGCGGAGGACGATGGAAAAATCAGATTGAAAAATCTGATGTGTTCCATTCACATACTTTCTCTACATCAAATTTAATTAAAAAGCTTATGCTTCTATTTCCTTCATGCTAATCGAGAAACGTTAACTGAAATAGTCTTATTATTTGCTTCCTTGAAGCTAAATGAGGGAATACCATGGGTTAAAGTGATAACCAAAAGCTGGTTTGTAAGTAACTGAAGTTACTTTGTATGGACAGGAGTTAAATTCCTATATGAGAAAAGTATGTTTTTCAAAGCAGAAACGAAAAACCAAGAATATCTTAAAAATGATCAACTCCACGAAAAAAATGTATATGACATAAATTGTGTGTTTTATCGCATGCAAGTAAATTTTTGTCCATCTCTTACGGTTTAGCAGTTATGCACAATTTCATAAAATTCATCAAGAATAAAGTAGTCTTCAGGGGCTATTCCCAGAAAATTCAAGATATACATTCTATTTTCAGGTAAATATCTTTAATATACGATATTTTAATCAAAATCGTTAGAGCCATTTTTAATAAAATCAAAATTTTCGAAATTATTCCATGTAAAGGGTAGTTTGGGGTGGGGCGGATTTTCTTGAAAATCCGCGTGTCATATCCTTGGAAGATACCAAAGTTAAATACCAAGTTTGGGCTTTAACGCCTACACACACACACACACACACACACACATACATTCACCAAGACAGACAGACAGAGACAGACCGACATACACAAACATTTTTCTAAAAATGCTCTTTTTGGATTCAGGGAGTCTCAAAACATGTATTTCCTATGAAATCTCGGTATCGAATTTTTGGGTATAATACAATACCTTCTCTATACACTATGTACATAGTTCGTATAGAGAAAGTAAAAATGTAATGCCACAATTTGAGATCACCTCGAGGTTTACCGGGAAACATGCGAACCAGTTGAGGAATATAATGCGGTACCGGTATGTTACCATTTTAGCTCAAATGGTAGAGCAACCGGCTAGAGACCAAGCGATCCGTGGTTCAAATCCCGGCTATGTCATCGAATTTTTCAGTCTGAGTATGCCTATACAACTCCTGTCCTATACTTGGCTTGTGTGAAAAGACAATTAAATTTACTACAGAATACTTCACGGGATAGGAACCGAGTTAAATTGGAATCGGAGAAATCCAAGCTTTCAACCATCTTGATTCTATGGTCTTCGTCATTGTCCCTGACGAAGACCATGAGAGTCGAGATGGTCAAAAGCTTGGATTCTACCGATTCCTATTTAACTCGGTTCCTATCCCGTGAAATCATCTGTAATAATCAACATCGAGAAAGTTTCACATCTTTAATTACATTTATAATTAATATTTACACATTTGGATGGATAAATAATATTATAAACAGGGTGTACCGTTTAACTTGAGACTGTAGAATATCTCCAAAACTAAGCGTTGTAAGAATAAACGTCTTGAATAAAAGTTGTTTGTTACAATGGGGCAAAGTAAATGGTATTTGTTGTGTTTTAATTTGAGAAGATTTGAATAATAATTTAAGAGTCAATGTAGGTTTTTAAATAGGGTACGACAGTTTTTGATTCCTTATTCCTCATCAAAACATAAACAACTTTTGTTTAAACCATTTTCTTGTACAGGGTTCTTTTACTGGTGTAGACAATTAAACATTGATGAAAGGAAGACAGACAGAGTATCACCACTGCATGGATACTGTATAGTATTATTTCATAAGCATCATACCTCAGTGTAATAAATGTTCAAAATGATTCCCTTCAATGCACCTCAATGTATTTTCCAACTCTGAGAATAAAAGATTGCTGTCTCCGTAGAAGCATGTATCTTTATGTTCTGGCACAAGCCTTTGTATGGAGTCCATACAAAAAGGAGTTTTGGAGATATTCTAGTTTCAAGTTAAATGGTCCACCCTGTGGAAGAGATTCTGTACACAACTGACAATTCGTGCTCATCTAATACCAATCATAGTAAGCCTGTGTATTTTAATATAGCCTGTTGGAAATGTTTTAAACACCAGAAAATACAGGTTATTAAGCGGAGGTTTTGGTTCTAACTACTTTATATTTTTCTCAAAAGCAATTGATATATAAAAGCAGTTCTCTTAGATTTGCTACATCATAGAGAATAATTCAATATTGGAAGAAAACTATAATTATCTTTGGTTCTATCTCTGTTTCATAAAAAATACGTGTTACCTTTATTTTCTGTACTCAGTACATATGTAAAGATGGTATTTCACCGAAAATACACGCTTTATTTTTCCCGGTATCCAAAATGGCATTTTCAGAAAACGGTCCGTGAATGTGTGAGAGCAAATAACTCAAAAAAGAAAAATAAATTAATAAGAAAACTTCATTTTTAAGTCCATCATCTTCCAAAGATGCGACTGAAGATTTTAAAGAAAGTCTCCCCGTTCCAAATTATTTTCCATATTGAAACATTTTGGAATATTTTTAATTTTCTTAAAAATTACAAATGACTTTATTGCAATACTGCATATATAAATCAAAAAATCTATATCTTGATTTTTCTGGGCATCATTTCTGAGAGTTTCTTTATTCTGAATGAGTTTTGCAAACACAAGAAATCAAAAAAAAAAAACACTTCATTAAAAGTGTAGATCTCCTTAAAACAAAAAATGTATATCATTTACACTTTTTTGCAGAGTTAACTATTTACGAGATATTCCTTGTTATTGGCTTTAATTTTCAATAAGACCATTACTGTTATGGTTTATCTCGATAAATATGAAATGAATAGAAAAATAGGCTTTTGTAAAAATGGTTCGTTACAGAAAAGTTAAAGAAAGTCGTGTCAATGGAACACATCAAAATTTTGTTAAATCATAACCTCCACTTTTATTTTTATATATATAAATTTATTACCTATTTCTAACGAATAATTTTTATTTTTTGAAAAATGAACTATGTGTTTTTTATTATTTTAAAATAGGTTCAGTGCTTATCAGAAACGTTCATTTTGTATTTAAACAACCAAACTGAAACTGATAAATACAACTCTGTTGTTCCACTTCACTAGAAACTATCATTTGTTTTTACACAAATCTCAAAGTAGTAATTACATGCTTGAGTTTGCATTATGAAGCACATGCTAAATCTTCGTCCCCCCCCCCCCATTTCTGTTGGTTTTGAAAATGTCATAAGCATTCAGAGCAATATAAAATTAGTTAAAGAAAATAAAGTACAGTTATAATCAGATGGATCCCTTATAACACATACCAAGGGGCCGAGGTAACAATGCATTTCGAATAGGATAATGGAAAACTATTTCATAATTGTAGGTTAAAATTGACCAAAGTTGACAATTTTCAAAAGTGAACCTTTGTGTGAACAATTTTTGGAATATCTCTATAAATTATTTGTCCAAATGGGTTTTAAAATATATACAGTTCCAACCACCCACCCACCATAGCGCATGTTTACCTCTCGATGCATCATCATCAGCAAGCATTTATTTTCGTTTGTTTTAGGGGTAGAATTAAATACCGAAATTTGTTTCTGTGTATGCAAACTTTGGAAATCTTTTTTCCACAACTTGCACTTTTTTATATTTAGAGAAGATCTTATAGAAGCTTTTGAAGAGCAAATTATGAAGTTTCTAATAATTGTTTTTCATTATAATGAAGATGTCCATGAATAAAATTATAATACAATATATTCTGGAAACAGTAATAATACATTTTTTAAAACTTAATAGTACAGGTTTTATTATTTTCTCCAAAATGAGTGATCAGTGTTTTAAAAATATGTCAAAAAGAATTGGCTACATGTAACGTACAGAAATTGTGCACAGTATTAGTTCCATATCTACAATATTTTCTGAAAATGCTTCGCATCTTCATCGCTGTCAGGTTAGGTTAACAAATTATAACTCAGCAACATTCAGAGCAAAATTCCTGAAAACTTTATAAAACTTGAAAGCAATTATTCTAAATCAGCCTATGAACATTAAAAAAATTAACTAAACAACTGAATGATTTATGGTTTAATAGTGGAATGCCCTAAAACTAAATATACGTATACTTCTCGATTATCTCGTTATACAGAAACTAAAATCATATTCTATATAAGTAAACAAGATTACAAATTTGTAAATTTTGACCACACAAACAAGAAATAACAGCTAGTGAAATTTCCTATTTCAAACCTCAGAGCTTTAGAGTGCCCGCATTCAAAAATACTTTTGCGTTTTATTCACATAAACAGAATTAAATTATTTTGTCTCTTTTTTTAGACATTTAATATGCAAATCATTGCTCTAAAATTTTCTGTCAAAAGTATTGTTTTATTACTCATCTCATGAAATAGTCAAAAAGAGAATCCACATTTCTTTGTGATACATAAAATGAACAAGGCACAATCTATAATATACTCAAAGGCTATTAATGTAAAAAATACTCTTTTTTGCACTTGACAATAATCACAGCAAATATGTGTCTAGGAATGTTTTCAGATGTGTTTTGTGAAGGATGCGCAGAGACAATGTATATATTGCAGTTCATTTTTGTTTATCATTATCATGAGTTTTGTTTCACATTAGCATGTTTTGAAAGAGAGAGATAGGTAGAGTGAAGAGAGAGAGAGAGTTGCTTTTTTCAAATTTTCATAGATCAAAGTAGTCCTTAGCCTACAAAAAAAATGTGAACACACCAGAGCGAATATTTTGAAAATGGTTAGTGTAACAAAAAGACTCTCAAAGCTAGTATTCCCGTGAAATCCCGAAATCGATAACTTTCTGTGATAAAACCTTTTCATTATATATCTACAATTAATTTAAACTTGTTAATGCAAGTGATGGTACTGATATCTAGGTGTATTCAAAAGTGTTTACTTCCTCTACCAAGAATATGTAGGGAGTGGAGAAGGTATTGTATTCCACCAAAAAAGTCCATAGCGAAGTTTCATTGGAAATATGTTTTAAGTTCCCCTGAATAAAAAAATATACTTTTACTTTCTCTACCAGTACAACGTGGCCGACAGCTTAGACATCGCCTCTCATCCCAAGCGACCGCATGCGATATTTGTGGTGAACAAAGCGGCGCAGGGCCGGGTTTTCTCCGGGTTCTCCGATTTTCCCCGCCATCGCATTCCACCAGTACTCCATCTTCACTCAATGTATCACCAGTGTCATCGCCTGCCCTGCCAAATGTAGTAAAAGAGAGCGTTAAACAAAACCAAAAAAAAAAGTAAATAGTAAGTAGAAAGGGTATTGCATTTCACCCAAAAATTCGATACAATATTTCATGGAAATAATTTTGAGGACTTCTGAAGGCAGAAAGATTATTTTTTTAGAAAAAGGTTGGTTTGTAAATGCCCTAGCACCAAAAGAAAACTTTTTATGTTACATGTAAGATTTTCGAAATCTACGATTTTCTCAAAAATAGCTCCATCGATTTTGATTAAAATACTGTACATTAAAGATGTTTAGATGACTAATAAAATTTATATCTTGAATTTGTTGAATATAGTCTTTTTAAGCTTCTATTCATATGGTAAACCGTAAGATACAAAAATTATGTAGATTTTTTAAAGCACACAATTTATCATACATTGTTACAGAATTAATTATATCCTAGATATTCATGTTATTGGTTTTAACATTTCATGTTTAGATGGAAAATGCTGTTTACTTTATTCAATTTCATCACACAGCGACCGGCTTTAACTATCGCTTTAGCCTAGTACATTTCCTTATTTCCCTTCTACTTACAACAAAACAAGTAATAAAGCTATTTTTGTTAATGTTGATCTCAATTAACATGAATTAGAAGAATAAGCTGTTTTTAAGAATAATTGGTTGCAAATAGGTAAAGAAAGTCATCCAAATAGAACAGATATGTTCATGACATTTAATACCAGAAGTATTTAAGATATGTGTATTTATTTTAAAACACCTTTTTGGCGCTTCAAATAGCTATAGTTTCCACTTCAGTAGCATTTCTATAGTGCATAAATCACTGCTACCCTAATGATGGATTTAGTAAAGTATTTGATTATGTAAATTCTGATATACCTTTACTTAAGTTGAAATTGTACAGCATTACAGGTTTAGGCAATAAATTACTTAATTTAGATATTACAAATCTGGCGTGTTCCATTCACATGACTTTCTGTGTTTGTTCTACAAACTAATACTTCCTGCACCATGTTAATCGAGATAAACATTAGCAGAATGGTCTTATTACGTAGTTCCTTATAAGCAGAATGGAAATTATTCTAATGCGATAATCGAATTTTCAAGATTATCGATGTTCTCAAAAATGGTTATAACGATTGCGATTAAAATACTGTAACAAATAAATTGTATGCCCTGAATTTTCTGGAAATAGCCTCGAAAGACACCTTTATATTGGATGAATTTTGCATAACTGATAACCAGTAAGAGATAGACAAAAATGTATATTTCCTTAAAACACAAAATTTATGTCATTTACATTTTTTCGTGGAGTTGACCATTTCCGAGATATTCCTTGTTATTGGTTTCAGTTTTAAAATAGGTTCTTATGCTTTTCTCATGTAGGAATTTGTAAATCCTGGCCATGCAAAGAAACGGCAATCAACTTTAGTAAGATTTGACTATCGCTTTGGCTCAATGTGTTTCCATTATTTCCCTTTTACTTACAAAGAAGCAAGTAAAGAGACTATTTCTGCTAATGTTTATTACGACTAGCATGAAGTACGTAGAAGAATAAGCTATAACTTGTTACAGAACTGTAGAAGAAACCTCATGAGAGTAGAACACTATAGAATATTATGTAAGGTAGGACTTCTAAGCAACGAAATAAACTAAATTTAGCGTATGAGTGTAATGACCACACTTGAATTCAATTCCAGAACTTAACAGCCAGCAACCTTCGCACCAACATTACCTAAAAAGAAATGTTTGCATCAAATATTAGAACATGATGTGACGTAACACACTTTGAACGTTGTGATACAGTAAGCACTTGCGATTGTGTATAATTGTGAGAAAATCTAAGTTGCATCCTATTGTTAAAGGTGTGCCCCATAAGTGACCAAATTGTAACGTTAATTTGTGAACGACTCAAAAGCGGGTGCATTTGAAGATGAGATCTGAAATCCAAATGGATAAGAGCTATGCATAGAGATAGGTTTATTCCTACAGATAACTGTCAAGTTTCTAGAACTGTTTGCTTAATTATTTAATATTCAACAATTTATAAACCATTGGAAGGTGCTGCAACATAACTGTTCTTGTGGCCATTCACTTTCCATTGAACATTTGTAGGTTTGTGAACTTCAGTTTAGGGAATATGAAATCAAGATTATTCTTGTTTATTTGTTTTCAACAACCTTGAAATGTGTTTATACTCCTACTACCCTTAGAGGACATTTTTGTATGAGTAATTCCAAGAACAGTTCCACGCTCGTGACCGCGTGAATGCACTCGATTGGTTTGAGAACGAAGCGTTCAATTTCAGCAGAGAAAATAGATCCATCTGTACTTAATATTATTGCTTGAGAAATACGGTAATTGATAAGTATAATTATGGCATTACAATGCGCTGTGTTTTTCATCTATTTGGTAATAAAAATATATCCTTTCATAAAAAATCTGATGTGCTGCATTCACGTGACTTTCTCTACCTCTATGTAATAAATTATTGTTAAAAAGCTTATTCTTCTACCTACTTCGTACTAATCGAGATAAACGTTAGCAGAAATGTCTTCTTGTAGGTAGAAGGAGAATAAAGTTATACACTAAGCTAAAACGATAGTCAAATATTTTAAAAGCTGGTTGCCATGTGGATGAAATACGTTTCTTTGCAATGCCAGGAGTTGACAATAGTCTCGTATGAGAAGATATTAAATATTTTAAAACTGAATCCAATAATAAGGTATTTTTAAAAATGGCCAATTCCAGAAAAAAATGTATATGATATAAATTGTGTGTTCTAACAAGATCTACATATCTTGTACATAAGTTTTTGTCTATCTCTTACGGTTTACTAATTATGCAAAATTCAGCAAAATTCATCCAGAATAAACAGATCTTCAGACGACATTCCCAGAAAATTAAAGATATAAATTTTATTTATAGTGGAAATAGCTTTAACATACGGTATTTGATTTAATATTGTTAGAGCTGTTTTTGAGAAATTCAAAATATTCAAAAGTTTTTCCATGTAGAGGGTAGTTTGGAGAGATATAAGCGTTACGTTGGCGGGAGAAAAGCAAGAAAAATATCAGTGTGAAATATGGTGGCAAGCTTGTAGCAGGTCTGAATTCGGTAGCGCTAAAATGAGTGATCACGGATATAAAAAACGCCCCAAAGGATAAACTGTTAAAGAGTGGCGAGAAGCAAATTGTTTTAAATTTGTTTCCCAAGTTCAAGGAGCATAATCCGGAAAGTTAAGTGAGTGAATTGATAAAAATAAAGACAGTATACAGCAGCGTGTCAGAAGGGACTGTTGTGCAAGTTCGTATAGAATTTAAAGAAAATGGGAACGTTAAAACATCCTGTAAAATGAGGAAGAAGGCTAAAGCAGTTTTAGGACAAGTGGACGACTTTGTTAAGTGTGCAGTTCATTCTAAAGTGCATAAAAATTGTTTGACAATGAGCCACCTACAATAAACAAAGTGTCAAACGCTGATTTACCAGATATTAAACGAACGGGCTTCCGTATATTACTTTTATAGATGGGGGTTTACTTAGTGAAACGAAGCAATATCAACATAATTATAGATGGGAATGATATTGTGCTTTGGAAATAATAAAAGAAAAGTGTGCGTCCGGCTTTTAGATGAAGCATTGGCTCAGGTGACGGCGGAAATGTGGCAGGCTGACATCACACATGTAAACAACAAGAAGAGAAGCTACAGCAACTGGACTGTTTCACTGATACTGTGTCGATAGTTTAGTGATAAACGTAGGTGATGACAGTTCAGTTCCGACCCGGGAATTGCATTACCTGCTGGCAATGACGGCTCTGAGTCTGATTAATTTAAGTACAAAAGTGTTTTAAAATCACGTCTCCATTCAAATATATTCATTTTTACTTTCTGTAGCACCGTTTGTACAATGTAAATAGTGGATAGAAAAGGCATTGTATTCCACATAAAATTTTGATGTCGAAATTTCATCGGAAATATAGGTTTTGTGGTCCCCTAAGTCCAAAAAAAGCATTTTTCGAAAAAGGTCCATGTGTTTGTCTGTGGAGAGCATTGCTCAAAAACGAAAAGGCCGTTAATAACCAAACTTGGTATTTAGGTCTAGTATCTTCCAAGGATGCGACACGAAGATTTTTCAAGAAAATTCCCTAACCACAAACTATCCTTTAAATGGAAAAATGTTCAAATGTTTTAATTTCCTCAAAAATGGATATTTACAACCCAAATAAGGTGTATGGATATATATATCCTGAATTTTTTAGGAACAGCCTCTGAAATCCTCTCTATTCTGGATGAATTTTGCCAAATTTTGCTTAACAGCTAAACCGTCAGTGATAGACAAAAACTTACTACCAAAAAATGTAGATCTCACTCTAGATGTGAGAATTCACATCTCAAGGACAATGTATGTCCTTTACATTTTTGTTGTGCAAGTAACCATTTCGGAGATATTTCTTGTTACTGGTTCAGTTGTGAAGTACTTATACTTTTCTCAGACAGGAAGTGTCCGTTTTTCTTTTGTTCTACTCCTGGCCAAGCAAAGATGGGATTTTCAATGACAATCGCATAACGTCAGCTTTTAAAATATTTGACTGTCGGTTTAGTCTAGTGTATTCCCTTATTTTCTTCCTACTTAGGTAACTAAGTAATAAGAGCATTCTGCTAATGATTATCTCAATTATCATGGTAAAGAAAGAAGAATGATCTTATATAAGAATTTTGTAGAACGGCTAGAGAAAGTCATGTGAGTGTAACACATCATATTTTTATTTTATGCTCTTGATATATTTCGCATCATTTAATAGACAGCGTTTCTTTATTGTAGAAAAACCTAGTCAGCAATTTTTGTCCACACAAGTTGTTGTGAATGTAATATGGCGTAACACATAGGGAAGGTGATACTGTCGTCTATCACATACATTTGTGCACATGGGCGCGGAGTAATACAACAAGTGTGATGCTAAGAACTGATGGACAATAGTAACACATTCTTGAACAAAAAGATAACTTTCCGTTTGAAAAAAAGTATTAGTAGTTTAAAATTGAAACCAAAAACAAAGAATATCTCGGAAACTGTTAAATCTACAAAGAATGTACACGACGAACATTGTGTGCTTTAGCGAGATCTACATTTTGTGTGATTTTTGTCTCTTACGGTTTTCCAGTTATCAAAGGTCATCCAGAATAAATAGGTCTTTAGAGGATATGCATTTCATCTATCATAAAAATATCTTAAATATATGTATGCCATTTTAATCATAATCGTTAGCGACATTTTTGAAAGAGTCAACATTTTCGAAAAACGGTGGGGGATTTTTCCCGAAAATCCTTGGCAGATACTGAACTTAAGTCTTGAGAGTGGATGGGGAAGGTAGAAGGTCTGTTACGTGTGGCGGTACTTTACAATTGCCGCTGGTGCGACCACGTAATTCTCATCGCTTATTTATTATGAACATAATAGACATAAGCCCAAATTCAATGTTCATCATAAAGTACATTTACATTCAGTTATTTCTAAAATTAACTAAATCACATGAAATAAACAAAACTTATACCTATAAAAATAAAAATTATGATGAAAGAAAAAGCTAAAAAACAGGATAAGAAACAACAATAAATGATGAATTTTACAGTTAATTTGAAAACTTGTATTAATGTATATAAGTATTATTATACATTATGACATTTTTGAATAGAGTTTCAGACATGTTGAATATATGTAGGTACATCAAAATAGTGAAGACTCTTGTATAAAATTCTGTTTAGTGTGGAAAAGTAACTTCTTGAACCTACTTATTTTATTTGGCACATAAAAGAATACATTTCCAATATATTGCATTATACAAAAACTTAGCCCCACAAGATTTCTGCTGGTGATCAAAGCTTTAAATTTAAACATTTCTAAATGGATTTCGTAATTTGTATATTTAGTGTAACATCTAGTTCTTTTAAATAGCAATATTTTTAAAACAATAGTTGTACCTTTTCTATTAAATTGACATTTTGTGACGTTAGAATTCCAAATATTAGATGCATACTTCAGATTTTACTAACAAAGGCGTTGCTCAGTGGAACTAACGTCTCTCTCTCTCTCTCTCTCTCTCTCTCTCTCTCTCTCTCTCTCTCTCTCTCTCTGAATATGCCTGATTTTGAATAATGAAGCATAGATATTTTAATAATTGGGTTACGATTAACTTCATATATTTGTTAAATCTGGAATTTGTTGTAAAATGTACTTCTAGATTTTTATTTCCAACACTTCAACGAGAGATGTCATATTGTTATAAATAAAGGTATGGGTTTTTTACTTCTAATAAAGGTCGTTTTTACATAGTACTAAATATTGAATGGGAGTTTCTTTACTTTGCTTCGTGTAGATATACTTCACTGGCAAAAGTATATTAACTCATCTGTACATAAGATTTCATTATTTAGCCAGATTTTGCAATTTTGTACATTATATAGTATTACAAGATAGCTAAACATCGTGCTCAAAAAATAATTGCTAACACTTGCTTCTCCAATATTAATTTGTATTCCTATAATTTCTGATTTTATAATGATACGGACTAAAATCTGTATATATTAACTTTGCCCCGCTGACATGTGTTCTTCCGCGCTTTCTTTCCTTCCGTTTTTCCCTGATGGCCTAATATGCACATTTGAATAGCGGTGTATTTCAACAAGCAATGTAAAATTAAGAGAAGAGAGATGAATAATAATTTATGGAATGTTAGGATTAATAATTTTTGCAGTTTTTGGAGGAAGTCTATTAAATTGAATAATTTTTTTAACTCATTTTATTTGTTTACCTTTAATTATAAAAATAATGCCTATTTTAGTCAGACAATAGCAGTTATATAAATACTTGTCATATGCTTCCGTTATCCTAACTGGCAGCTTTAAAACAAGGCATTTTCTCTATCTGTTTATAAGTATTTACATTCATTCTACATACATTAAGTCGGTTATGTAGTATATATAATTCACACAGATATGAAAACATTTTAGAATTCTGCTGCAGTAAATAGTCTTCTTCTTCATGGATTTAGGCCATTTTTAGCCTGTTCCTGCTTCAAAATTTTGTTGGTCTATCTCTTTTTTTGGTCGTCCTGGATTGCTATAGCCTTGTTATTTCAAGATGTTAGTTTGTTATGACAACATGTTAGTTTGCTATCACAACATGTTAGTTTGTTATCACAACATGTTAGTTTGTTATCACAACATGTTAGTTTGTTATCGCAAGATGTTAGTTTGTTATCGCAAGATGTTAGTTTGTTATTGCAAGATGTTAGTTTGTTATTGCAAGATGTTAGTTTGTTATTGCAAGATGTTAGTTTGTTATTACAAGAAGCTGAAGATATTCTGTTTACTGACATGCTTTCGAAATGTTGTTTCTAGTCGATTCTAAAGTTTATTATTTTATTTAATTCTTCTATTTTTAACTTTTGCCTTAATTCATTGTTTGATTTTTATCTACCCTTGCGTATCCTGCTATAGTTCTAACAAATTTTGGCTGTTTGTATTCTTCTTTTATTTTCTGCAGTAAATCCATGTTTTAGATCCATAAGTTCAAATGGGGATAGTCATTGCTTTATACAGTTTTATTATTGAGTTTTTTCTAATTTTATTTTCAATGTTCTATTTATAGTTTGTTATATAATTAAATGTATTTAATGTTTTATTTATGTATTATGTATTTCAGATGTATGTATGTTATTTCGTATTCTAAGAAATTAAATATAGACACTTGTTCAACTTGTTCAATGCTTTTATTTTCTATTATCTTAAATCGAACTGGGTGAGTCCTTTAAATGCCATAACTTTAGTTTTCTCAATTGAAATTTCCGTACTATATGTTTTTGATATTAAATCTAGTTTGTATATGTTATCCTTTTAAGTTCCTCTTCACCTTTCGCTATTAATATCTGCCTTTACTGTTCCTGAACCAACATTAATTCCTCCTACCATGATCTAATCACAGAAAATATAGGTTAAAAAGCGTAGTTGATATTGAGAAACCTTGTCTAACACCTTTTAAAATTATTATATGTTCTCGATTATTTATTCTAATTTTAGTTTTTACATATAAATTTCTTGTTACATTTACTAAGTGTATTGATAATCCTTTATTTCGTAGTATTTCCCACAAGTTTACTCTGCATTCTTTGTCAAGGGTTTTCTTATAATCTATAAAAATATATGTTTTTAGGTTGAAATCTCTACGTTTTTCGATTATTTGCTTAAGAGAGAAGATATTATCTATACAACTTCTACCTTTCCTGAAGCTTGTCTGTTCTTCTATTAATAGTGCTTCTGTAATTTTTGATAGTATATGATTTATCATTTTTGTATAAATTTTATAGACAGAGTACAGCAATGGTATACCTCTATAATTTCTGTCTTGTTCCGTCATCTTTTTTTAAATATTGAGGCAGTTCTTCATATTTTCCATTCTTCGGTAATCTCTGCTTGTATCCAACATTTATTGTAAAAATCTAATGGTGTTTTCCTAAAATTTTCTGGAGTGCATTTTAGTAATTCTGTGTTAATACACACGCTTTATTATTTGTACTATATTGTAAGACATTTTCTAGTTCTTCTATTCAAAGTCATCTATCGCTGTAATAGGTTCTCTTGTTTTTCTGTTTCTTGTATTAGTTGATCTTCAGTTCATAAATCTTTATAATAATGCTCTAGATCTTGTTCTTTTATAATTTTTAAGTTTACTCTATTAGAAGTTAAGATTTCAATTATTTATTCTAAATATTATATAGAGTTTTTGATTGGAATCAAAAGTACTTAATCATATTAAATAAATATTTTATCGCCCTCATCAATAAATAGATACGTAAAGAAGTGGATTACATCAAGTGTTTGTGAGTTAAGGTTCCTGATGAATTTATATTTTATAACTGCAATATAGTTATCCCAAATTGTCTCTATTCATTTTACGTATATTTTTTTACTAATGACTTGGTTGTGCTATATTCCATTTTTGATTTATCACTTCTGTCATTTAAATATCTTAGGTATGCTTCTTTTTTTCTCTCTCACTAATTGTTCTTTACCTGAATTCCACACTTTTAGCTCATTTTTCCTTCTATATAACTGTTTGGTTCCTAATGCTTCTTTTGCTGTATTTGCAATAGTTCCTTAATACTATTCCATTCATCAATTCCATCTTTTAGATTTTCTGTATTTGTATATAAACTCAATCTTTTAATATATAAGTCTCGTATGGACTTGTCTCCAATTAACTTCACCTTGTAGATCTTTTTCTCTCCATCTTCTTCATTATCATTACTTTTTTTATATTTATTCTTTCATACCATTTAACTGTATCTCTACTTAGTAGTGATCAGTATCACTGCCTTTATTAACTTTGTATCGTTAATTAAGTTTTACAATTTCTGATTTACAATAGTATAATCTATTATTCAATATAAACCTCTCGCGTTCCAAGTAAACTTATGCTTATCATTATGTCTAAAAATGCATTTGTTATTCGTAGAGCATTCATTATAGCTTGCAAAATCTAGTAATTTTTTTTCCCATTTTCATTTGAAGTAGTCTTTCCTGATACTGTGGTATTCGTATATTTTCAATACGAACATTTAGATCCCCTGCGATCATTAAGTAATCGTTTTTATTTGTCTTATCTATTACGTCTTGTAACTGTTAATACATATTATTTGTTTCTGCCTTTACCTTCTTCTAGCGCGAACGCTACGATTACTGTTAGTTTCCCTCTTGGGAGTTGGCATCTTATTACCATTATTCTTTCATTAACCTATTTATATTATTATTGATTGCCATATTTTATTATTTACTATTTGCTATTCCTGACCTTGTTCTGTTATGTTTACTCAACTATAAAGCTAGTATAATCTCAAAGATTATAACTTCCTGTCTGCTTCTTTATAACTTGTTACTATAGCAATGTCTACTTCTCTTTCTTTTAATTCTTGCTATAATTCGTTCTCTTTATTGTGAACGCCTCTGACATTCCAGGTTGCAATTTTCAACTTTACTTTTTGGTTTAATCCTGCATTTATTCTGCAGGCTAGAGGTAAAAAAAAAAAAAAAAAAAAAAAAAAAAAATGTTTACATGGATGGGTTACCAGCACTTCGCAGGCCGCGCCGTGGCCTGGTGGTCAGACGACTCCCCTCTCACTTCGACGGTTCGTGTCTGATCCCAAACGACTGCATGCGAGATTTGTGGTGGATAAATCGCCGCAGGAGCGGATTTTCTCCGGGTTCTCTGGTTTCCCCCACCATCGCATTCCACCGGTGCTCCATCTTCATTCATATATCATCAGTGTCATCGCCTGCTGTGTTATTGTAGTAAAAGCGGGCGTTAAACACCACCAAAAAAAAAAAAAAACCCTCTGCACAACTTCTAAGCCTTAGAAGAAAGGGTTTGTCTTAGAATACCTTCTCTAGTCATGTTGCCTTTAGGGCTATTTTGTTATGGCTACCCAGGTTTCCTTCTTCTACATGTGTTGCTATCCATAACCAGCGAGTCGCATCCATCCGGTGTTGCAGTAAATGAATAACCCAGTAATATTCCAACTCAAGTGTTTGCTGATGATACAATTTTTGTTATTAGTGGAAATAATCCAATAAACGATGTGAAGTTGTCATGATAAAACTATATCAATTGCTCGGAAAAAATGGCGTTTTATTTATGGACGCTCTTTAACTTGTGGTTCTCATTCTACACGGGGTGTGAAACACCGATTAATTTTGTTCAGAGGCCTCTCTATCAAGCTTGAGGTTCTTTTTCGTGCCGTAAATCTACGACACGGGACCAACGGCTTTATTTCCCTTCCGAAGGAAGCCATGCTAAGGATTTTTACGCCCGAAAAAAATCCATCGTCCTCCGCCGGGTTTGTACCCGCGACCTTGGGTATATGAAGTTAGCATGGTAACCATTACACCGTGGAGGGCGACTGAATGGTTCGGAGCTAACAATATGCTCTTAAATAAAGATAAAACTACTACTGTTGTTTTTACTTTGAATTAGCTAGAGACTGGTTCAGCAAATTTGACTAAATCAGACTAATATTAAATTTCTAGGAGTTCATATTGATTGCACACTAACCTGGACTTCTCATACTGAATATCTGAAAGAATGAAAAAAATATTTTCCAGTATAATATTTTAATAAAAACTCTGAGGGAGCGTTTTCCTCCTGAATATGTTAAAAAGTATGTATCTTTCATTTTTGAGTCCATTATTGTTTGTTTATTAAACACAATGTGTACAATTTAATGTTTAACTTTTTTACCAGACTTTAACCACCATAGTGATTGAAATCTGCTTTCACACTTCGTTATCTGGTAGTTAGGGCAACATGTGTTGCAATTCTTGCAGACGCAGTCCTCCTTGGTATAACTTGTTCTGGCAGATACCCCTGTGAAACACATCGTGTATATATATACAGGTAGCGAATTTCTGTCTTCCTAGCTTCGTTCTGTATAATTTCTTCTGGGATCTCGTCAGCTTTTTTATGTCTCTCTTTGAGGACGATTTTATGTTATTTGAGTAAATTATAAGATATGGTACAATCCTTTGGGGAGGCACTAACAAAATGTATGAAACCTCCGTTCTACAAAAGAAAACTAAAGATAATTAAAAAGTGTTGCTACACAACTCCACCTAGATCACTCTTTTTGAGCTAGATATTTTAACTATTTACAATCTTTGTATTTTAGATGTTTAGTTAATGTATCAAATCTTCTGAAAGTCCAACTTTAAGAAACGATTCGCATACTTACAATACAAAGATAACATTAAATGTAATTATGCTTTTATTTTACTCAAAATAGTTATGTGTATTTAGGTATCAAAAATAAAATCAGCTGCCAGAAAATTAAATGTCTAGATAATAAAACCTTTATGTCTAGAGTATATTTATGGTTAATTACAAATTCTTTATATTCCATACAAGAATAGATTTTAAAACCTGTAAATTAAATATGTAATTTTAATTGACAAAATATGCTATCATAGAACTTTTATATCAAACTATATCACATGCCTGGACACAGCTTTAAGACAGAAGGAAATAAATACTAAATACTTCCAATAAATTAAAAATAAATGAGCCTATTAAAAAACATTGTATTGCACAACAACCTATTCCACAACAGCCAAGACAGGTGCCTACTAAGTAGTCTTATGGAGCAGACATTAATAAACTATTGTTATGCATTTTCCTGTTCACTATTGGTAAAATCAGTGATAGAAGATCTAACGATAATAAAACGAGATAAGTCATTTCAGTTATCTTATTAGAAGATCAAATAATATGACTTGTTAATTTCACAATACTTTCTCTACCTGTTCTACAGAACTCTTGCAAAAAGTATTCTTTCTACACCATGCTAATCGAGATAAGTAGTAGCAGAATTACTTATTACTTAGTCCCTTATAAGTAGGAGAGAACTAAAGGAATGCGCTATGCTAAACCTATATTCAAAATATTTTAAAAGGTATTGTAATGCGATTGTCAGTACAGCTTGACCAGGAGTTGAAAAAAAGAAAAACTGACAATTCCTGTCTGACAAAAGTATAAATATTTTAAAATTGAAACAAAAACAGGGAATATTCAAATTGACAGTAAAAATTAATATTATATAATTTGTGGGCTTTAATGAGATCTACATTTTTTGTGAGGTACGTTTTCCTGTGTCTCTTACGGTTAAACCGTTAGCAAAATTCTCCAAAAATCTTCCAGAATGAAAACCTATTCAGGTCTATTCCCAGAAAGTTCAAAATATACATTTTAATTATGTTGTGAATACTTTAATATACGTTATTTTAATCAAAATCGTTAGAGGCATTTTTGAGAAAAACAAAATTTTCGAAAATTGTTCCATGTAAAGGGTACTTTGAGTTGGGAGGATTTTCTTGAAAAATCTTCCGTCTCGCACCATTGGAAGATAATAAATTTAAACACAAGTTTGTATTTAACGTAGTTTTACTTTTTAAGCAATGCTGTCCACACACACATGAACCTTTTTCTAAAAGTGATTTTTGGGGGGTGATTCAGGGGGTCTCAAAACTTATTTCGTTGAAATTTCGGTATCGAAATTTTGAGTGAAATACAACACCTTCTCTATATACTATGTACATAGAACATGTAGATGAAGTAAAAATAACATCTTTCTCGCATCTTATCGAACCCTCCTTTTACTTGTAAGTTTTCGCGAGTAAATAAAATTGTAGTTTTAAACTCATGCTTGTTGTAAGCATATACTTATTCCGCCAGCTTTTGCCTTGAAATAATTATGACAGCAAGCATGCCTTAACCTCAACTAAATTGCCGAAGAGTTATCAACACTCGTGGCTATTACTGAAGAAATTCCTATTTCTTTTCTCATAACCAATGAGAGAGAGAAAATATTAACTGCTTCACCCTGTCAGCGCGCAAATGAACGGCGAGTTACTCTTTTACAGTAAATATGCCTTAGCATTGAGAGCAAGCTTCGACAGGAATGAATGAAATTAGCTGATAGAAGGTACCAACATTAGTGCTATGACCTTCACCCAGTGACGTATTGGCTATCACGCTCTTCCTCCACCCGAAGGTCTTGGAGCACTTAGAAGTATCTGACTCAGACGATTGAAGTTGGAACTTGATCTCATTATGGAATAAGCTTGTTTTGTACTGTATAGAATTCAAAGCAGGTTACAAGAAGATTTATATTTTATAACATTTTGATAAAATTCTTCAAAAGTTTTATGTAGTATATTTACTTTCTATTTCTTTCTTTTTTTCTTTTTTTTTTATTTAATAAGTTGCATTAGTAGTGAAACGAGCTTTTCAGAATGTTCTATTCGGGCATTGTTTGTGAAACACGTTTAGAAAACATGTCGTTCTTTCTAGGAAAAACCTCACGACACCAATTTAATAACTCTGGTGCAGCTGAGAAAATACAACATTTTCTCAATGTCACGTGCGAAGTTAAACACCTTTTAATTTAATATTTTCCACACTAGTGGTGTGTAAGATAGGAGTTGGATAGGTAGAGCCAGACTGAAAAATTCAGTGCCACCACGGATCTCCCGGTCTCTATCCGGTTGATCTAACCATTGAGCTGTCATGGCAACATGCAGACCGGCATTAGATTCTGCAACTCACTCATGTTTCCCGGTAAACCACAAGATGATTTCAATTTTTTTTTGAGATGACATACCCCAATGACATTAGTGTTCATTTATTTTCTCTCTCTCACAAGCAGTGTGTAGGACAGGAGTTGGATAGGTAGAGTCAGACAGAAAAATTCAATGCCATAGCCGGGATTTGAAGCACGGAATTCCCGGTC
Organism: Hymenopus coronatus; assembly: GCA_030762935.1. NCBI lineage: Eukaryota > Metazoa > Arthropoda > Insecta > Mantodea > Hymenopodidae > Hymenopus > Hymenopus coronatus. The sequence goes on along the minus strand of CM060892.1, from coordinate 52,421,002 downwards.
TCTAGCCGGTCGCTCTAATCAATGAGCAACCATGTTAAAATGCCAGCATGGCTTTATATTCTTCAACTGACTCGCATATTTCCCAATAAGCCACTAACTAAATGATCTCAAATTATTTTTCAGATGACATACTCTAATGGGGACCTACAAGGTCCTAAGTACTTCAAGTCCAAGACTGAACACCTTTGTTGGTGTTCTTAAAATTTTTTTATTTTTCTGTAATTAATTTATTTTTCTAAGTTTACAGGCTTAAAATAATTTATTATTGAATTAACAAATCTGAAGTGATGCATTTACACGAGTTTCTCTACTCATTATGGAACAAACTAAAACTATTCTTACAAAATCTTATTCTTTTATCTTCTTCATGCTAAAGATAAGTATTAGCTGAAATGGCCTTATGATTCACATCCTTGTAGGTACATGGCAAATAAGGAATACTCAAAGCTATAGCGACAGTCAAATATTTTAAGTGCTGGTCTCTATATATTACTGAAATTTTCTTTTTACATTTACTCAATTTAAGTAAAGCATTACATTTTCATTGTAAAAGTAAAACTTATTTACATAAATATATTCAAACATAATAAATATATAAATGACCAGGAGCAAATAAAGGAAAGACAAAATAAAAACGAATGATTACATCTCATTTAGGTAAAATACCGGAAATACCCTGTAAAAAATATATCCGACATAAATAGAGTGCTTTAACAGATCTACATCTTCTATCTATCGTTTATGTTTACCAGTTATGCAAATGTCCAGAAGAACAGGACTTTAGAGATTATTATTTTTTTTTTAAATTAAAGCTATACATTTCCATTTATTATGAACTTTTTTACAAAATGAAAATATTATCCAATTCATCACAGGCATTTCCGAAAGTAAAAAGTTACGTAAAATGTTCCTTGTAAAGGGTAATTTGGGGTGCGCAGATTTTCTTTAAAATCATGTTGCATCGTTGAAGGACGATGAATTAAATATAATTTGGTTGCTGATCTGGTTTTTCGCATTTGAATTATGCTGTTCATGCACACACACACACTATAGTTTCCGATTTTTGTTCATACTTTCCGGTGAAATTTCGTTATCTAATTTTAGGGTTGAATGCATTTCCTGAGTATTCCAATTATTTTAGTTCAAATAAATAAGATATATATATATATTAAACACTTGTTATATTCTTATACATTGTACATAATAAAGAGAGTAAAAATATACAAAGCCTGCTTCAGACTGTTAAAGTGTAAAATATTTTGACTTTAGAATATTTGAGGATATTCCTCATTTGGTCAAAACAAGTTCATATTCTAACAAATGTTTCTACATACATTGCCAATATCTACACATAACGAAGTTCCTCGACGCCTACGGCTCACGCAAACATCCAACTTATTTCACTAAGTAGGTAGAGAAGTTAAGGTACTCTACCCAAAAATTCCAGGTCGAGATGTCAACCGAAATACATGTTTGATGTCCGCTGAAAAAATTAGAAAAAGATCTGTGTGCGTTTCTGTGGACATAGCTTAAAAACGAAAAGACGGTTAAATATCAAACTTCGTATTTAAGTTCAGTATATTCCAAGGATGTAACACGAAGATTTTCAAAACCAACCACGCACCCCTAACTACCTTACTTTACATGGATAAAAAAGGAATAATCTTTTGTAAGAATTTGTTTGCAGAACAGAGAAAGACGTGTGATTGGAACATATTTGATTATTTAAGTTACTTGTGTAAATAGTTATTTCCAAAAGTTTTTTTATATAAATTAACGACGTTTAAGGCTTTGTTTTTTTGTTTTGTTTTTTCTTGTTTTAATTATCTAAATGTACGATTCGAAAAAATGTGATCATCTTCATATCAAACGTAACCAATTTATTTATTCTTGAAAAGCATATCAAGCTGAAAATATATGCGATGACATAAGAAGTGTATGTTGAAAGCAAACGCTAAACCTACTTTCCTACATTAAACCAAGTTCCTTTTGCTCCCACTTCTATAGATATTGCTTATTACTCAAAGTATGAAATGAATCTGGTTTGCAACTCCTATGCCAACTAGAGGCTTTGCAGTGAGCGAGGTAGATTCAAGGTCCAGCGCAGAGATTCCTCCCCTTCCCCTCCCACTTTTTGCATTCGGATACTGCTCTCGAACGATGGCTCAATTTGTTACCAGTCTAAATCCAAGCGCACGACACAGTATTCCCGATCGAGCCATCGAAGCCGGCAGCACGGCATAGCGCTCCTCTACCCGCCGCTTCACTGTTTCGCCGCTGTACGCATGCGCCGCTGCTCTCGTATGAAGTTCAATAGGATGTCAATAGATGCCGCCACCTTCCGTAGCGCTCCAGGGGAATTCTGCTGCGCAGTTTTAAATTACCTCATCTTTTAATTGTAAACGTATGCCGTAACAGAACTCGCATAGGCAACATCAATGGACTTTGCTAATTTATCCGTACGCACGTAAAGTTGTTTGTGGACGCATATTACATGAAAATCGGCAAAGTTCGCAAATAGGTTTTTAGTTTTCCTCATTTGTTGAAATAATGACAATGCCAAAATCCACGGAATGAAAGTACGGTCTTCTGAATGCAAGGTACAATAAAGGTGTAGATAGAAATGAAACCAGCAGTATTGTTTTAACCCGATATGAAACATAAAACAAAATTAGAAACAACTATGAATGTCTGCATTTTTGTTACCATATAGAAGCATTTATAAAACAAGTGAAGAGACTCATATGGCCCATCCCGCTACGAGCAACCGCAGTATCTAAAGTGGGACCTGTTTTAATGTGAGTGCATTATATGTAGTTCAGATCGCGGGAAAAAATTACAAAATAATCAGAAATATTTAACTTTATGGCCCTATTGGTATAATACGTAGATATAAACATCTAAAAAAGCTTTACGTAATATGTCTTTATTTGTACAAAGGATCGGTACGAGGAATATAACTATACATCAGCCCTGGTCCTTGCCATATTCATACCCAGGTTTTCTTCTCTATCTCAACCATTTCATTTTAATGTTACTGCTAATTATAATGATAATGAAAACAACAACAATAACAATAATAACGACAAACATGACAATAACAACCATAACAACACTAATAATAACAATAACAATAATAATAACAATAATAGTAACAACCATAACTGCAACAACAATAACAACCATAATCGCAACAACAACCATAACCACAAAAACAACAACCATAACCACAAAAACAACAACCATAACCACAAAAACAACAACCATAACCACAAAAACAACAACCATAACCACAAAAACAACAACCATAACCACAAAAACAACAACCATAACCACAACCTCAACCACCACCACCAACAACAATAATATAAATGACAATCATGACAATAACAAGAACAAGCATAGCCATAACAACAACAATAATAACGACAATAATGATGACAATATTCATAATGATTATTTGCATCATCATAATGCTAATCATATTGATAATGATCGTTATGACAACATAATATTGATGATAATAATCACGATGGCCCGCCTGGGTAGCGTGGTGGTAGCATGTCTGCCTCACGTTCAAAAGGTCGTGAGTTCGAATCACGCTTAGGGCGAGTTACCCGGGTAAGGCTTTTTATCGGGGTTTTCCCTTATCCTGAGAAGGCGAATGTCGAGTAACTTTAAGCTCCATGGACCCCGAGATCATTTGAGCATCATATCATCAATTGCATTCAACGTCCGATATGACCAAACTAGGTTAAAGTACGATAAACTACCAAAAAAAAAAAAAAAATAATAATCACGATATATTAATAATAGTTATAATTAATAATTATTATAATCATAATGATTATAATCATGATATTAATATTGAACATAATAATAAGGGTCATAATAATGATACTAGTAATAGTCATGATAATAATAATCGTAATTATAATAACAATGACAATAGTCAATAATAATGATAATTAAAGCAATCAGCCTTTAAAGTATTTGACTATTGTCTTAGCCTAGTGCACTCCCTTAATTCACTTTTCCTTGCAAGAAAACAAGTAAATTCTACAAATGTGTATCTCGATCAGTATGAAGTAGATAGAAGAATAAGAATAATAACGATTTGTTACGGGGATATTGAGAAAGTCATTTGAATGAAAGCTTCAGTTTTTTCACTGTGTGGACCTTATTTTGTTTACCATAAAGTAACTAAACAACTATTTATTCAAAACCACGAGTGACACAGAATTGTAACTTTGTACACATATTTATGATTTGGTGCGCTACTTGTGCCAATTATTTTAAAAAAATATATTAATAAATATAGAATTTGTAAATTTAACCTCTGTGTACCGGCAAATCCAAAATTTAGTTTTTATTACAGCTCTATTCAAATTTACATTTAATTAATTTCCATTGTGCTATTTTCCCCAAAAAAAGTTATTTTCAAAAAATAAATAAATACCACGTGAAATGTTTCGCGAGAAAGAAATTAAAAAAATAAAAAGGATTTATAATGTTCCTCAAATATAATTCTTTACAAAAAAAAATGTGTTCTGTATAAACGTTCCTCAAACATTAATAAGATAGTTTTATAAGAAAAAATTCAATCATATATTTAATCTTTAAACGCTGAACACAAACTGAATAAATCTCCTCATAAGCTTAAAAGGAGAATACTAAACATTTTAAAAAAACTGAAAAATGTATTGCATAATGAACATTTTAAAGCAAAAAAAAAAATGGTGAGAACAAGTTTAAGAAGCAAAAAAATAAGTTTAAAATGTCACATGCTAATTTCACATACATTTAAATTACTATAGACGCAGCCATTGATTCGATGCTTCTTAATCAAATGTTTGAGGTGTTGTGTTTTTATGACAATGTTAAATGTTCTTTTCAAATGTGGAAATATCAATATCGGCAATTCTACAGTTGTAAATGCATAAGATTATTTTTAGCATGCAAAGAAATGTGTGCATTAAAAATCGCATTGCCACAGTAATTTTAGCTTCTTAGTTTTTCATACTAAAACGCTCCTTGTGCTGAACAAATAAAAATGTCAAATTTAAAGATATACGCAAACAATTTTGGATTTATTTACTTCTAGTTTCTGCGTAAAAAAGATCACTTTCTAAACATTTTCCATTTAGAGAGAATACTAGTAAATATTGCCAATATTGGAGTATACCTAACGTGGGACAGGCATCACCCCTACACTGTGCATACTAGAGGGAATAATTTCAGAGGTAGAGCTGTTCGCGCCTGCGAGAGGGAAGCATTTAGTAGAAGGATCAGGCGCTATAAATAAAAATGTATGGGTGCGAGGAGACGCAGGGCTTTTACTGTTAAGAAATAAGGAATGGTTGAGGATGAGAGAACCCAAGGGTTACCCAACTCCGTTAATTTCACCTTGTATATCGTATATTTTTCAGTTTACAATTTAAAATAAAACTATTATGTTGGTTAGCATGTGTCACAACACCAGCAGCTCATATGAAAAGGCTCCTGTGACCTAGTTAATGAAGCTTTTATAATAAAATCCATGCTTATGCCAGTATTACTTTAGGAGAGCACTGCTATGTCAGCATTTCGGCACTTTTCCAATAATATCGATTGCTGAAACTGCAGAACATTACCTTTTGTTAAATTAAATATAATTTACTCAAAATGGCCATATCACGTACCCTACAATTTTGTATTCTGTGGAACATTCTGAGACGTAAAAGCAAGCAAATAGTAGCCAGGAAAATATCTTAAAGAAAAATTCAACCTCTGTTCAGAGAACATTTACGCGCCACAAATTCATTATATAAGATTTTAGGGTTCATTATTATAACCTACCGCCTGCGATGCCATTAGTAGTTAAAGCGGGCGTTAAACACTACCCAAAAAAAAAAAATTATTATAACCGAATGCAAAAATATTTGGTGTGTTACACTCTTGACTTTTTTGGTAAAATTTTATTTTTCTATCTACTTCTGACTAATTCAAATAAATATTAGAAAAGAGGGTTTCATTACATATTTTGTCATAGTTCAGGGAAAAAAAGGTACTTCAGAAGGCTAAAGCAATTCTAAAATGTTCTAAGAGATGGTTGCTATGAATTTTACATCCCTTTCTATTTGCATCACTTGGATGAAAATGAGTAAATAAAAACATTTATATCTCAGAAAAGTATAAGCATTTGGAATATTAAACCAAAACAAAGATATCAGAAATGGTAACTTCATAAAAATGATTTGGCATACATTTCTGGTTTTAACGAGATACGCATGTTTTGAGTAATCTCTTACGGTTCCCAGTTATGCAAAAGTCATTCACAATGAAGAGGACTTCGGTGGCTATTGCAAGATATAATTTTAAATGTAATTTCTAAAGACCTCCGTAACTGCTGTGGACAACAGTTTTAGACTGAAATATTAGTGGTGTTTACGGCTTGCAGTTTAAATACCTTACTTAGGTTTTACTCGCGCACACTCACTCTCAGATCCACACTTCATGAAGAGTAGATAATATTTCTATTTAAAAAAAAAGTACACACCGGACTGGGAATCGAACCTAAGTCCTCCGGGTGAAAGGTCAATCTAGAGGCAGACATATACATTATAGGTGAAATGTAAATAAAAATTCGACACGAAGATTGTCAGGAAAATCCTGCATTCCAAACTCACTTTTATAATGATTATTTTTCGGAATATTCTATTTTCACAAAAACACGACTAAAAATTTTAATTAAAATATCGTAGATAAATATATTTATATTAAAAATAAAATGTATATACTGAATTTATTGGGACTATCCGCTGAAATAATCTTAATTCTGAAATACTTTTACATAAATGGTTAATCGTAAAGGATAAAAAAAAGAAATTACTACACAATTTATGTCGTTTAAATTTTCAAAAACATACCGACCAACGATTTTGATTAAAATGCCGTAGATAAATATACTTGTATGAAAAATAAAATGTATTCAATGATTTGCTGGGAATCATCCTAATTCTGAATTACTTTTGCATAAGTGGTGAATCGTACAAGATAAACAAAAGATTACTACACGATTTATGTCATTTACGATTTTTTATTGTTTGTTTTCCGAGATATTCCCTGTTATTGGTTTTAATCTTAAACTATTTAAACTTTTCTGAACGTTTCTCCTATCCACAGAAAGAGAACCCCATAGCAATAGCTTTTAAAAGATTTGACTATCGCTTCAGTCTAGTGTATTCCATTATTTCCCTTTTATTTATGCGGAATAAGCTTATCTTAGAATATTTTGTTTCAGAAGAGATAGAGATTGAAATGTGAATGTAACACACCAGTTTTATTTTATTTAGCAGTACCTGCAGCTTAGGACATACATCGGAGAGGACAACTCGCGCATCGCGATCTCTAAGAAAGAATTGATGCAGCGAAAGAAGCACAAGAGGCTTGGAAAAAGTCCATATGCAACGTTCGAGTCTATCTACCAATGAAAAGTTCACATATAAAATAAGAACTGAAGCTTTCCTGGCAACGTATTAATTCAAAATCTTCTCGGGCTTCTAACCAGGTAAAAACTTGGCTTGATAGCAACGTTTCAAAGAAGTGCATCTTCCTCGCCTCAGTTCACCCTGAAGACGAGCATAAGATGGGCGAAACGTCGGCAGATTTTAGCCTTAAGACGCGGTCTACACCGGAAACTCTGGACCAAGATAATTTTTAATTAAATTTACATAAATTTATTCCATCTAAATTTCGCTACTAGCTAATATTTAGCTTAGCCGCTGTTTAACATTACTATGTGTAGCTACAAAGTTTAGAACATCCTAAAACATTGTTGCGACGTTTATTCGTCGTAAAGGTCCTCTAATAGAATTAAAATAAGGGGGCAAATCTGATGTGCTCCATTCACAAGACTTTCTCAACATCTCTGTAACAAATTATTGTTTATTCTTCTATTTACTTCATGCTAATAGAGTTAACATTAGCAGAAACTGTCTTATTACTTAGTTCCTTTTAAGTAGAAAAGAAATAAGGGGATACTGTAGGCTAAACCGACACTTAAATGCCTTAAAATGTGGTTGTTATGGTATAGAAATCGGTTTCTTTGCGTGGCCAGGAGTTGAAAAGTTCCCGTATGAGAAAAGTATCTTAAAATTGAAATCAATAACAAGGAATATCTCAAAATACGGTCAACTCCACAAAAAAAAAATGTATAACAAAGTATCTGTTTTAACGAGCTGTAGACTGATTGTTAAGTAAGTTTATGTATATTTCTTACTGTTTACCAGCTATACAAAACTCCGCAAAATTCATTCAGAATAAAGATGTCTCCAGAGGCTATTCCAAGAAAATTATGATATACATTTTATTTTTTATGTAAATGGCTTTAATATGCGATATTTAAATCAAAATCGTTAAATCATTTTTTGAGAAAATAGAAATTTTTGAACATTTTTCCGTGTAAAGGATAGTTGGGTTGGAGGGATTTACTTGAAAATCTGCGGGTCACATCCTTGAAAGATGCGGAACTTAAATACCAAATTTGGTCTTTTAACGGACTTTTCATTTCTGAGCTATACTGCCCAAAGTCATGCGCCCCCCCCCCACTCACACACTCGTGCGTGCGGACATTTTTTTTTTAAAATTATTATTTTATTTTGATTCTGCGGATCTCAAAAGATATTTCCGGTGAAATCTCGGTATCGAATTTTTGGGTGCAATACAATATTTTCTCTATACACTATGTACATAGTACGTGTAGAGAAAGTAAAAAAGTATGTTACGTTGAAATGATGTTCTTTAACTACTATCGCTTATTACGTTCTCAATGTATATAGTAAAAGGTATTGTATTCTATCCAAAAATTCCGTACCGATATTTATTTAGTGGTCCCTTAATACAAAATAAAAATACTCTATACTTTCTCTAGCCCATATGTACAATATGCGTACTGGATAAAGAAGGTAGGTATTGTATTCCACCCTAAATTCTATATCGACATTTTGCCAGAAAAATGTTTTGAGACCCCTTAATAAATAAATAAATAAAAGTATTTTAAAAACACTTCCGTGTGTGTGGGTGCAGTATAGCTCATAAACCAAAAATCGGTTAATACCAAACTTGGTATTTAAGTTCAGTATATTCCAAGGGTGAGACACGAAAATTTTCAACATAATCTCCCACCGCAACTACCCTTCAAAAGGAACATTTGATTTTGATTTTCTCAAAAATGGCTCTAACGATATTGATTAAAATGTCTGAAGTCCAAGATATTTTCATGACAAAGGAAATGCATATATTGAATTTTCAGGGAATAGCCTTTGAAGATATGTTGACTTTTCTATAACGTTTGTATAACTGGTAAACCGTAATAGATAGATAAATAAATGCCAGCTAAATAAATAGGATAGATCTCATTAAAATACATAATTTATATTGGTACGTTGTTTTTTTATTAGAGTTATCCATTTTCGATATTTTTCGAGTTATTGGTTTCAGCTTTAAGATACTTAAATTTTTCCCAAACGAGAAACTTCATTTTTTTTTCTTTTTCTTTTTCTCTTTGGAAGCGAAGAGAACTGAATTTTGATTGCTTCACTTAGCTACCAGCTTTTAAAAGATTTAACTATCACTTTAGCATATGGTACTACCTTATTTCCCATCAACTTACAAGGAAGCAAGTATACGACCAATTCTATTTATCTTAATTAGCATGATGTATATAAAAGAGTAGGTCGTCTCCTTAGCGCGGTGGTAGCGCAACTGCCTACCAAGCGGGAGACCTGGGTTCGATCCCCAGTACCGGCGTGGGGATTTTTCCCCCGCTGGGAGACCTGGACCGGGGTGCACTCAGCCTCGTGAGGTCCCTGGGGGGCCAATTGAGGAGCTACTTGATGGAGAAGTAGCGGCTCCAGGTCGTGAGGACCGCATTAACCGGCCGGGAGGGGCTCGAGGCGCTGACCACGTCTCACCCTCCAATACTGCACCCCATCCATGACGTCTGTAGTGGACCGAGATGGGGGACGCAGCGGCCGGGCGGTAGGCCAAGGTTCCACGTGAGCTGTCGTGCCATGGAGTTATATAAAAGAGTAATGTTTTGTAAGAAAAGTCATGTGAATGGATCACATTAGACTTTTGATAAAGCTCCGCGTGTGTATATATATCTGTGGACAGCATAACTCAAAAACAAGGCGAAGGTTAAATACTTAATTTGGCTTTTAAGTTCAGTATCTCTCAAGGTTGGAGATTTTCGGAATATCCCCACAACTTCAACTTACATTTACATGGAACTTACATGTGTTGGACCCGGCCTAGAAGCCCAAATCAACATTTTATAGTACTAAATATAAAGTTGGGAGTTATCATGTTCACAGACACACGAATACACTCACACACACAAGGAAACGTTTATATATATTGGATTTAGAGTACCTCAAAACGTATATTTCAGGTGAAACTTCGATATCTTCTCTATCCACTTATTCATAGTAGAGAAGGTACAACATGTGATACAGTATTAATAAATACAACGCAATTAGGACATTAAACCATTGTAAAGAGATACAAGAAGCACCGGATGATGTACTATCTACTAATATCGGGATCTATTAAGCCTGCAAGAATAGAGAGCAGAGAAGAAAAATACCTTCCGCCTCCGAAAGCAAAAGCAGTTGACCCGCAGAGATGCAGTGTAGGAGAAGTTGCCGCATAATGCAGGCGAGCTCCACAGAATCGATGCAAGCGTTAGCTGACAGACGATCATGCCAGATGCAAAATTGCATATTATTATGAGTATTAAGACAATTCCGCAGTACACAGCGTCAAAAAGATTATTATTGTACAAAAAACAATTACCTTAAGATATAATTAGTAGTATGTTAAATTCTTAGTGGATGCTGATCGAGTTCTTTAGTTGCTATTAATCGTATGGATAATTTCATAGGTCATACTGGTCAAATTGTTTTAGATGGCATATTTTATTATGCATAGGTATGTGCTAATTTAAGTTGACCATTTGGGGAATGATCATAATAATAACATTTAAACCTAAATTACTGCGAAAACGTTATAACGTCCTAATTTACGATTTTTCTACAAAACAATATAGTTAGTATATGATCAAATTTATAAGTTTTATACATCCCTTGCTTTAAAGCCAATGTTTAAAACATTACATTTTTCAACATATGACAAATTTTCAAAACTTAAGGTAAAGATCAGCATCATCTTATTCTTTGCTATAACTGGTAAAGCTTAAAAGCTAGTCAAAAATTTAATATAAAATGTCTTTAAGACTCAACATGCCAAATACATACATCTTTCTTCTAAGTTAACAATTTCGGTTATGTTGCTTGTTATAGTTTTCAATATTAAAATGTATATATGTTTATAAAAATTAAGGTCTAAAATTTGCGTTCTTTCTGGTTAAGCAAAGAGAGCACAGTCTCTAAGCCTTCACAGAGCGACGCGCTCTTATAGGTTTCACTATCGCTTAAGCCTGGTGCACTCCCTGTTTCCCCAATATCTAGAAGGAAGTATACACTTTTTTTGTCTCTGTCTACTAAGTACATGTTCTTCATTTTTACTACCTCTATACGCACTATGTATATAGGATATAGAGAAGATATTGTATTCCACCCAAAAATTCGATACCGAGATTTCACCGGAAATACATGTTTTAGGACCCCCTGTATCCAATAAAAAGCATTTTCAGAAAAAGGTCCGTGTGCACGTGGGTGTGTGGACAGCATAGCTCAAAAACGATAAGGCCGTTAAATACCTAACTTGGTATCTAGATTTGGTATCTTACAAGGAAGCGACACGAAGATTTTCAAGAAAATTCCCCACCCCCAACTACCCTTTACATGGAAAATTTTTCGAAAATTTCGATTTTCTAAAAAATCGCTAACGGTTTTGATTAAAATCCCATACATTAAAGATATTTACATACCAAATAAAATATATATCTTGAATTTTCTGGGAATAGCCTCTGAAGAGCTCTTTATTCTGGATGAATTTTACTAAATTTTGCTTAACCGCTAAACAGTAAGAGATAGACAAAAACTTACTACACAGAAAATGTTTATCTGATCAAAACACACAATTTATGTCCTTTACATTTTTGTTGTGGAGGTAACCGTTTCTGAGATATTCCTTGTTTTTGGTTTCAGTTGGAAGTACTTTAATTTTCTCAGACAGGAAGTGTCCGCTTTTCTTTTGTTCTACTCCTGGCCAAGCAAGGAAGCGATTTGCAATGAAAATCGAATAACGACAGCTTTTAAAACAATTGACTATCGGTTTAGCCTAGCGTATTCCGTTGTTTTCTTTCTACATGTAAGGAACTAAGTAAGTAAGTAAGAACATTCTGCTAATGATTATCTCGATTAGCAAGGTGCAGGAAGAAGAATAATCTTATGCAAGAAATTTTTAGAAGAGCTAGAAAAAGTCATGTGAGTGTAACATATCAGATTTTTCTATTCGTTTTATCTACGTTCCATTTTACAGGTGTACAAACACGCACACACACACACACAAACAAGTGCGTCCATGGAAAACGGCAACAAGAACACCATTTCTGCTAATGGTTTTCTCGATTAGCGGTAGATTAAATAATCAAATTCTATAAGAATAGTTTCTTGTAGATCATTAGAGAAAGTCATGTGAATGTGAAACTTCAGACTGTTACTTTATCTACTACTTACCTCTCGTAGAGGAAGTACGATTACATTCCATCCAAACATTCTATGTAGTTATTTCTCCGAAAATGCAAGTTTCGAGTTCAAAAAACCATTTTTAGAATAAGGCCTATGTATACCAGTGCACAGCTAACAAATCAGTAACAAGACTTTCTCCACCTATTCTGCAACAATTTATTCTTGCAAAAGCTTATTTTCTCTCTTTTTTGTGCAAATACAGAGAAACAAAGCATAGCAGAAATAGTCTTATTACTTCGTTCCGTATAAGCAGAGTGAAATAAAGCAAACCAGTCATTAGCTGTGTTCCGTTTTAGAAAACGTTCAGTACTTCATAACTGAAACCAATTACAGAGAATATGAATATCTCGGAAATGGCTAACTCCACAAAAAACTGCAGAGGATATAAATTGTTTACTTTAACGAGATATACATGTTTTTGCTGTAAGTTTTTGTCTCTCTCTTAGGCTCTATCTGTGAAAAAGTAGTTCAGAAAAAAGTTCCGGGACTGTTCCTAAGATATTCAGAATATGCATTTTATTTGCTGTGTAAATAGTTTAACATGAGCCATTTTAATTAAAATCGTTAGTTAATTTTAAATAAAATTGAAAATTTCAAAAAGTTCCATGTAGAGGGGTTTGTTTTTTGGGGGGATGGACTTCCCTGAAAATCCTTGTCTCACATTCTTGGAAGATGCTGAACTTAAATATTTAAATACCAACTTAAATACCAACTTCATTTAATGGATTTTTCATTTTTTAGCTATGCTGCTTGCAATCTCGCTCGTGCGCGCGCGCACACACACACACACACACACACAAAGCACACTGAGCCCTTTTGTTTCTAAAGGTGTTTTTTTTAATTCAGGTACCTTAAAACATGCATTTCCGGTAAAACCTCGATATAGAATTTTTGGGTGTAACAATACTTTCTCTCTTCTATATATTTTGTGTATACAGCTAAAGAACATATAAAGAATTTCATAAAGATCTGCTGTGTCCATTCAATGACTTTCTGTAGCTGTTGCACAATCAAACTTTCCCTAAAAAGGTTATTTTTATCGACACCATGCTAATCGAGATAAACATTAGCAAAATTTAACTTACTGCTTGTTTACTTGTAAGTAGAAAGGGCATAAGGGAATACACTAGGCTAAAGCAGTGGTCTAATCTTATAAAAGCAAATCGCTATGTGAAACAATTTAAATTCGGTTCTGTTCTGTATTCCCGGGAGCATAACAAAAGACGTTCCGCTTGAGAAAAATTCAAATAGCGGTAAATTGAAACTTGTAGCAAGTAATATAATAATAAACGGTTAACCCTACGAAAAAGTATATGGCATAAATTGTGAATTTGAATGTGATCAAATATTTTGTGGGGTAAGTTTTATCTATGTCTTACGGTTAGTTGCATAAATATCATCCAGAATGGAAAAAAAAAAAAACACTTAGGGGCTATTCACAGAATATTCAAGATATACATTTCTTTTGACTTGAAAATATTTTCAGCTTATGGTATTTTAATCAAAATCATTAGAACTATCTTTTATAAAATCAAAAATTTTGAAAAATGTTCCCTGTAAAGGATAGTTGGGGTGGGGTGATTTTCCTGAAGGTCTTCATGTAGCACCGTCTGAACTTAAATACCAAGATTTGTATTCAAATATATATTTTCGTTTTTGAGCCACACACACACACACACACGAAGACTTTTTTCTAAAAATGTTTTCTTTTTCAGGGTGACTTAAAGTATGTATTTCTGGTGAAATTTGGATAACAATTTTTGGTGAAATACCTTGTCTTCTATGTACATTGTACATACGTCCTAGAGAAAGTAAAATAGCCCATGTATGTGCAACTTAACTCGAAAACAAAAAAGTGCCTTAACTACCAAAATTGAGGTTTAATTTCAGCACCTTAAAAGGATGCCTTATAAATATTTTAAACAAAATCCCCCATCTCAATATAGTTTTTGCCTGAAATATATTTCTAAAATGCTTATTTTCTCAAAAATGTTTAACTATTTAGATTAAAACTCCATATGTTTAAGATATTTCCATGACAAATTAAATACATTGACTTGAATTTTCTGGATGTAGCCTCTGAAGTTCTGTTCATTCTGGATAACTTTTTCTAAATGGTAAACCGTAAGAGATAAACAAAATGCTATTGGTGAAAAAAGTGAAGATATATTTAAAGCACACCATTTACATACGTCAGAATATTTTTCTTGTTACCCATTTCCGAAATACTCCCGGTTATTGGTTTAAATGTTTCAACATTTGTAATTTTCTCAAGTGGGAAGTCGTTTTTTAAAACTGACGTCATGCATCCCAATATAACGAAAGCTCCTCAAAACTTTTACTTTCAATTTATCCTAATTTATTGCAATATTTCTTACAAGGAAGTAAGCAATAAGTCCTTTCTGCTAAATTATGTGTGTGTTTAAACATGGGGATTCAAAAATGAAAATACAGCCTATGAAAAAAGTATGAGAGATTAATGGAATGTGGAAATTGCAGAGGCAGTTGTAAAGGCTACATAAAATGTCTAGAACATATTTTATTATATTGCGAGTACATCCTACGGCCGTAATCATGTGTGATGCAAAGCTTGTTGTTATATCCATTGTTACATCTGCGTTAATGGACAAGTATCCAGGCAAAAAGCTATTTTGAACATTTCAGCTGTGACTGTTACACCAGTGTGAGAGGACACGTATGCATTCGCAAGGTTCATTGAAGTCGATACCCGGCATTGTTACATCTCAATGAGTTTATGACACGTGCGGTGTTTTACACGTGCGACTGCTTCTGGAAGTTTCCTGCCACTTGGCCGAGAGGTATAAAAGGGTGAACGAGGCCCTCCTTAGAACTCAGTTTAAACTGGGAGCACTTAGCAAGTTGCAGTTCATTGAGTTTCAATGTGAAATTGGTATCGGGTGTTGTAGTCGCCAACGCTGCGTGCATCCTAAGGAAACTATGTAACAGAATCGTTACGAAACCATTAAAACAAGACAATTATTTGTAAGCAGATTCTGACTGTGAAAGAAAATAGAATTGTTTGTTAGAACAATTTTACTTTCTCTACACGTGCTATGTACATAGTGTATAGAGAAGGTATTTTAATGCACCCAAAAATTTGATGTCGAGATTTCAACGAAAATGTGGTTTGAGATCCCGATTCCAAAAATCGCATTAAGAAAACGATCCGTGTGTGTGTGTGACTAAGCAGCATAGCTCAAAAACGAAAAGTCGTTAAAATACCAAACCTGGTATTTAAGTTAAGTATTTTCGACACGAAGATTTCAAGAAAATCCCCCACCTCCAACTATCGTTTACATGGAAACATTTTCGAAAATGTCCATTTTATTAAAAATGGTTGTAACGATTTTAATTAAAATATCAGCGATGTTTGCATAACAGATAAAATACATATCTTGAATTTCCTGCGAATAGCCTCTTAAGACATTTATTCTGGATGAATTTTGCGGAATTTTGGATAACTGGAAAACCGTAAGAGATAGACAAAAACTTAACATAAAATGTAAAGCTCGTTAAAACACACATAATTACATTATTTTCGTAGAGTTGACCATTTTTTAGATATTCCTTGTTATTGATTTCAGTTCTAAAATACTTATACTTTTCTCTTTAATACTTATACATTTGTCAACTCCTGTCCATACAAAGGAACTTCTATCACATAGCAGCCAGCTTTTGACTATCACTTTAGCCTATGGCTCAAGTAATAAGACGATTTCTGCTGACTTTTTCTTGATTAGCATGAAGTAAATAGAAGAATAAGCTTTTGAACAATAATCTGTTGTAGGGATGTAGAGTAAGTATATGAATTGAACACATCAGGTTTTTTCTTAACATTAACCATTTCGGAAGCATTAGTTAGTTCTTTTGTAAGGTTGGCTAACTTTTTATCATCGCCATCAATGAATGTTTTGAAACTAAGATCAGCAATACAAATTTTCACACTAACTACCGAAAAATAAAAGAGGAAAACGCAAATTGCTATCTATGTAACAAAGTAGGAAGAAGTAACTGAAATAATTTGACAAAAATTCCTATCATGGTTAAGGTAAGGTGAAGGAAAATATCACACTTTATTTACACAATAGGTCAAACGTGTAATTTAGTTTCACAACAATAAGTAAAGAAAGTTGTGAATGTTTTAAACGAATATTTTGTTTTAACACATTCTTTATTATCAAGTGTCATGATGCTGTTATGGACCATTCACATTGAAAAATTAACGCAAACGCGAATACATGCGTTCCTACCATTTTGATTAAAATGCCGCTTAAAGACATTTACATGCCAAATCAAATATATGTCCTGCTTTTGTGAAGAGCCTCTGAGGGACTATTAATTGTGAGTGATTTGTTTTATAATGATAAACCGTAAGAGATAAACATTACGAGGGACATTTTGTTTCAACTTCCGATCGGCAAGTTCATAGAAAACAATTCTTTTATTACTTAATGTTTGTACACTTATGGTTACTTTTCAACATAATTGTCGAAAAGATTGAGACATTTATCGTACCTGTGCACAAGCTTTGCAATACCCGCTTAAAAACATGCTGCCGCCAATGATTTCAAATGACCTTTGACGTTATTTTGAAGATCTTCGTTGGTTTGAAAGTGCTGCCCTCCTAGCCACGTCTTCAGTTTAGGAAAAAAATGAAAGTCGCTGGGAGCCAATTCAGGACTGTACGGCGAATGATCGAAAATATCCCATTGGAATTGCTCAAGGAGCCGATGGGTTGTGCCAGCAGTGTGTGGGTGTGTGTGTGTGTGTGTGTGTGTGTGTGTGTGTGGATGAACATTGTCGTGGATCAACACAATTCCTGAAGTCAGCATTCCTCTTCGTTTGTTTTGAATGGCTCTCCGCAAACGTCGTAAAGTATGAAGACCTTCAAAACGTAAATGCTCATTTGAAATCATTGACGGTAACATTTTTTGAAGCGAGTATTTTAAAGTTTGTGCACAGGTACGATAAATGTCTCAATCTTTTCGGTGATTATGTTGAAAAGTAACCGTAAGTGTACAAAACCTATAGTAACAAAATAATTGTTTTCTATGAACGTCTTTTATTTATAGCCTATTGGAGGTTGAAAAATAAAACGGCTCTCGTACACAAAAATGTAGATGTAAAACAAACACTTTATGATATATAGTTTTAGTTTTGAAAAGCAAACCATTTCTGGGATATTCCTTGTTAATGGTTTCCACTTTAATAAATTTCAACTCTTTTAAAACGAGAATATCTAATCCGTTTCATATCGCTTATTTTTTACTCCTGTCCATGAAAGGAGAACCAACATTAATTTCCATTGCAGAGCGACAGTTTTTTAATGATATGTCTATCTCTTTAGCCTATTGTATTCCGTTATTTCACTTCTAAAATTAAATGGAGTTTTACTTGTATACGCTCTTTAGCTGCTGCGGTTCTCAGCGTCCCATTCTGTACTGGGCGGGAAAGAACGCTTAATTTTGCTCAGAAGCCTATTAAGTTTGAGGTTCTTTTACGTGCCATAAATCTACGACATAGGACCAACGGCTTTACTTCCCTACCGAAGGAAGCCATGCTAAGGATTTTATGCCCCAAAAAAGGGAAACTGATTATTAGCAAGAAGTACATGGAAGAATAGTTTTGTTTGCTAGATTCAATGGAACATATCAGCTTTTATAATGTTCTTTTTAATGTACTAACGAGGGAGTGAGAGCGCAAACGAGGAGATGGAGTGGGAAAGAGGATATTCTTCAGTAAGCGGTTTGGGCGCGGAGTTTTGAACATTTCTAACAACATGTCTAAAGAATACACACGAGATTTCGATAATAAAGGATTAAATTAGAAGCAGCATAGAATTTTTCACCTGCACAAGCATAAGTATGCGCGCGCAGCCACCCACACCCACACACCTGGCATCACATAATGAAGCTATATTAAAAATGACGTCGAAGTTTGAAGAGAGTTATGGTGAAAATCCGAGTGTTTCCGCAGAGAATAGAGGAGTTGGTCGTAGCAGTTTGCAAAGACTGCAGCTTTTGAACTTTTCCCCGCATTGAGGACGTTCTCTTAGCAACTCGCCGTTTAAATATCGACCGTGTGTGCAAAATGGATAAGAGCGGAGGTAGTCTTGCTGTGCCCACAATGCTTTCTACGCGGTCAGTTGCAGTTTGATGAAATCTCCCTCCCCCCCAGCCCAAAGAGGAGGGTCAGATCATGACGTCATCGAGTATGCAAACAATCGATCATAATCGTACGTTCGCCAAGAAGCGATCACAGCCATTTCAAAAGGGGAGATGAAAACCGTGTACCATTCCAGTCTCTTTGTATTCCCAATATTACCACGAGAAAAACATTTATGGGATATATAATTCTGCAGTAAATGTTTGGATGTGGATCTAGGCTTGTAAGATGATAATAGCTCCATATCGTGGAAAAACTAATATTAGCGAGTTCATTTGTATTCCCCTTCCTTTCTTTTGCTCATCTGCCCTCTCCAGAAGCTTGCTTTCTCTCTCTCTCTCTCTCTCTCTCTCTCTCTCTCTCTCTCTCTCTCTCTCTCTCTCTCTCTCTTCCAGCGTTTATTGTTCACGCTGAATACTTTATTCCAGCAGGAACTGAAACCTGACTCATATTTGTCAGTTCTATACCTGCTCCCTGATCCACCAAGTCTCAAGAAAAAAATTTGATGTGTTCCACTCACATGACTTTCTCTACGTTTCTGTAACAAATTATTGCTAATAAGCTTATTCTTCTATCTACTCCATGCGAATCGATATAAACACTAGCAGAAACGGTCTTATTACTTAGTTCCTTGTAAGTAGAATGGAAATAAGGGAATACACCAAGCTAAATCGATACTTAAATGTTGTTACTATGGAATTGAAGTCCGCTTCTTTGCGTGGCCAGGAGCTGACATGTTCCCGTAGGAAACAAGTAAAAGCATTTCAAAATTGAAAACCAATAACAGGGAATATCTTGAAAATTGTTAACACCACGAAAAATCCTTATAACATATAATGTGTGTTTTAAGGAGATCTACGTTTCTTGTATAGTAAGTTTTGTCTATCTCTTACGGTTTACCAGTTATGCAAAATTGAGAAACATTCATCCAGAAAAAAGAGGTCTTCAGAGGCTATTCCCAGAATATTAAAGATATACATTTTATTTGTCATGTACACAGGCCGTTTTAAATCGACACCAAACGAAGATAGCAGTCGATTAGCTTACACTTTGACTGTCCGAAACCTGATGTCACTTTCAAACTACTCTATTTAAAGTTTTGTGTGTGTTTAAATATCCCACACATTTGGGATTAGGCAGCAAAGGGACAACGGTTGTCACACGCCACGTCTACAACCTCAGAACATATACGAAACACATGCGACCGCGCCGTGGCCGAATTTTAAGACCACTCCCCTCTCACCTAGACGGCCGGGATTCGATCCCAAGAGACCGCATGTGAGATTTGTAGTGGACAAAGCGGCACTGGGGCGGGTTTTCTCCGGAAACTCCGGTTTCCCCCGCCATCGCATTCCACCGGTACTCCATCATTATTGTATCATCAGTGTCACTGTGGTGCCATTAAATAGTTAAAGCGGGCGTTAAACACTACCAAAAAACCACATGCTGCGATTTCCATTACTAAGGTGACCTGTGCCGCGCCGGCGTGTCTATTAAACCACGCCTACATCACGCGAGTGAGACCTTCGCTACCAACCGACATCTCTCTTGGAGTGGGCCATGCACGTGCCATTTGGTCATGTAAGACTCTCTAATCCATGGTGATTTTATGGCAGTTTTTGTATGTGCCGAATTTAGAGCTGAAAACGGTATTCACGTATCACGTACGGTAAGACCAACAAGGTCCACATCTTCGTTTGGTGTCGTTTTGGAACACCCTGTATACCTTAAATACAATAGATATTGATCAAAATCGTTAGAGCCATTTTTGAGAAAATCAAAATTTTCGAAAAATGTTCCATGCAAGGAGTAATTGGGGATGGGGCAATTTTAACCAAAATCTTCGTGATCCATCCTTGAAAGACACTCAACTTAAATACCAAGTTTGGTATTTTAACAACTTTTGTTTTTAAGTTATCGTGTTAATAGACACACTGACACACGCACACACCGGACCTTTTTCTAAAAAAGGATATACAGGGGACCCTAAAACGTGTATTTCCTGTATTTCCTATTGCATTTTTGGATGGAATGCAATACCTTCTCTATACGCTATGTACACAGTACGTGTAGAGAGAGTAAAAATATTATTTTATTCTATACACATGAATTTCACATGCAACAAATTATTTTTAGAAAGTCTTATACTTCTATTTACTCCATACTAATCAAGACAAACGTTAACAGAAATAGTCTTATTGGTTATTTACTTATACAGACATTTAGCAAATTTGCAAAAAGGAAAGACTTTGTTACCATTCCACTCCTGCAATAAAAATCCATTACTAAGTACAATTTGATGCCGAGATTTTGCCAAAAATATGTTTTGAGGTCTTCTGTGGTGTATGTGTGTGTTTTTTTGTATAGTGTTTAACAACTTTTACTACTTGTAGCACCGCAGGCGACTGTGTGTGTATGTGTGTGCAGCATAACTCAAAAACGAAAAAAACCTCATATAGCAAACTTGGTATTATTACAAATAAAATGTATATTTTGAAGTTTTGGGAAAAGCCTCTGAAGACTTCTTTATTCTGGATGAGTTTTGCAAAATGCTGCACAATGGTTAAACCGTAAGATACTTACCATACAAAAAATTTAAATCTCATTAAAGCACACAATTTATGTCATACGCGCTTTTCTTATACAGTTGACTGAGATATCTCTTGTTATTGATTTCAATTTTAAATCGCCTAACATTTCTCAAACGGGACCATGCAAAGTGAACCGAACCTCGATTGTTTCACCTAGCGACCAGCTTTTAAATGATTTCACTATCGCTTTAGTGTAATGTGTTCCCTTATTTTACTCCTACTTACAAGGAAGTAAGTAGACCAAGCCTGCTAATTCTTATCTCGATTAACACGAAGTAGAAAGAATAATGAATGATCTTTTGTAAGAATAGTCTGTACATGGAACAGCTAGAGAAAGGTAATCGATTGGAACACATTAGATTTTTTTTTCTCAATACTTGTCTAACGACTGCCTCAGGTTTAAAACATTTGCATGAAACACTGTGCATCTTGAATTTTCTGAAAATACCCAGTGAAATCCTTTTTGCTCTGAATGACTTTTATAGCTGGTAAAACTTAAGAGACAGGATTTCACTACACTAATGAATATCTAGTTCTGGTTACAGAATACAATTTTTGTCGTAACTTTGAGCGGTGTTAACCATTTCAGAAATTGCAATTGGTTTGAACTCAAATATTTACTCTTCAAGTGGCAATTTCATTGTTTGTTCTCGTAGTAATGTAAAAACATGATATTCAAAAGTGAAATATTAATTCAATTATATTTGAATAACATTCTTAATTATAAACCTAATAAAAAAAACTTCATGGCACAACAGCGCGAAGGTGCCAGGGCACCCGCAGCGTCCCCTATCTCGGCCCAGTACAGGCGTCATGGGCGGGGTGCAGTACTGGAGACGTGGTTAGCGCCTCGAAACCCTCCCGGCCGGTTAATGCGGTCTTCACAACCTAGTGCCACTTTTCCTCAAGTAGCTGCTCAATTGCCCCCCCCCCCCATGGACCTCATGGGGCTGAGTGTACCCCGGACCAGGTCTCCCAGCGTGGAAAAACTCCACACGGCGGAACCGGAAATCGAATCCAGATCTCCAGCTTGACAAGCAGCCAGGCTACCACCGCGTGACCATCTAAACCTAATAATGCTACCAAAATAGATATCTTCATTAATCACACAGCGAACCACTTAAAATATTGAGTATCGCCTTAGGGTGTTTAAATCATATTTTAGTATTCTTGATTGATGTAACATGTCATCCTGTTCTTGAATTTCATTTTTGGGGCACCACTCTGCAGTATAAAATCCTCGAACACGAGAAAAGGGAAGATAGGAAAGACACTTTTGTTTCCTTTCCTTTCGCAGCATTAGTTTCAAGCTCGCCAACTCTAAAACACGAAATTATTACGGAATAATGTAAGATAGTTTCATTTCCAAATACATGCACCTGGGTTCTGCAACAAACAAAGAGCTGGACATAAGAAAGCAAGCTGTATAAGTTATTCCACCGCGGTCCACTTCTCCCACCCACTTACTCCGTTCTTTATACGTTCATTTCCTGTTCCTTGTGCTCTCCTCCTTCGGCCGGTAAATTTATTCGCTGTGGCGCTGCTGTATTTGGTAACAAATGAAACGCGAAATGGCTAGCCTTTATTAACCTTAATGCTTCTTGCCACCGTTAGTGCATAATGCATAGCGCGACCACTCCTTGCCAAGTGTCCCACCGGATCTTCCTTTTGCTTACCTACCTTACGAGAAAACATAAATTCTAGGACAATAATAGCGGAACACTGCTCTGTGTGGGGCGACGGGAAGGAGGGGAAGATATTTCGTCGCCGGACTTTATAGTATATCGTAACACTGTCCGCACGCTCACTCTCTCGCACCAGAAAATATACCCCCAGAGTCCCCCACGTGTATCGTCTATGGCATCCAAGATGTTACAATACTTATTTTATCGCGTCGTATAAGGTTTGTCCTCGATTAGCTGAGGCCTTCTTATCAACCTCCTTTTTTGAGAGAATATACGAATAGGAAAGAGGAATAGTGGAAAGAAGAGAATATAAGGTTATAAATGGAAGGGGGGAAATCAGAGAAGACAGCAGAATTTAAGAGAGAGATAAAGAGAAGTATACAGAAGAAAGAAAAGAGAAGTTAATAAAATGTAAATGGCGTGTTTAATTATGGACGCTCTTTTAACTGATGTGGTTCTCAGCGTCCCATTCTAAATTGGGCGAGAAAGAGCGCTTAATTTAGCTCAGAGGCCTCTCTATCAGACTTGAGGTTCTTTTACGTGCCATAAATCTACGACACGGGACCAACGGCTTTACTTCCCTTCCGAGGGAAGCCATGCTAAGGAGTTTTACGCCCAAAAAAAGCCATCGTCCTCCGCCGGGTGTTAACCCACGACCTTGGGTATACGAAGTTAGCATGGAGGGTGACAGAGAAGTTAATAGAAAATGAATGTAAAAAGAGAAGAAAAATAAGAATTGGTTTGTTTGGTGAGAGGAGAATAATTAAAAGACTAAATACTATAAATTTATCTATTAATTGATTAAAACTGATTATAAATTTTGTTTATATCAAATTTAAAGGTTTGATAATTTTATTATATAAGAATTTGTATAAATGGATAACCCTTTTTATTGTTTCAGAAGTATTTTTCTTCGTACACTTGAACACTTCATCCTGATACACAAGATACAATTAACAAAATTACGTTTAATTCGAATGAAGGGGAGAGGAGAGAAGCAGAAGGATAATTTGAAGAAAGAAGAAAAACTGAGTAAAGGCTAAAAAATAAAAAGAAGAAATGACAGGTAAAAAGAGAATAAAACTATAAATGATAAATCTGATTTGTTCCATTCACATGACTTTCTCTAAATCTGTGCAACAAATTATTGTTAATTCTATTTATGTCATGTAATCGAGAAAAAATTAGCAGAAATGGTCTTATTACTTTTTTCCTTGTAGTACTCGTAGAAGGGAAATAAGTGGATACACTGGACTAAAGCGATAGGCAAATTTTTTAGAAGTCGATTATTATGCGTTTCAAGTACCTTTGTTTGTATGTCCAGGGGCTGAAAAATTCCCGTATGAGAAAAGTATTAGTATTTTAAAACTGAAACAAATAATAATGAATATCTCAAAAACGGTCAACGCCACGAAAAAGGTATATAACAAACGGTGTATTTTAACGAGCTCTGCAGTCTTAAGTTCTTAAGATTTACCAGTTTTGCAAAATTTCACAAAATTCGTCCAGAATAAAGATGCCTTCAGAGACTATTAGCAGAAAATTCAAATATACAATTATTTGTCGTGTAAATGTGTTTTATATACGATATCTTAATCAAAATCGTTTGCCATTTTTGAGAAAATCAAAATTTTTGACAATTTTTCAATGCAAAGAAAAGTTGGGGTTGGGAGCTTTTTCTTGAAAATCGTGACGCATTTTTGGAAGATACTGAAAACACGGTTCCTTTCTGAGCTAAGCTGCACACATACACATATACACACACGCACGTGGACATTTTTCTAAAAATGTTTTTTTTTTTTTTTACTCAGAGCGTCCCAAAATATATTTCCGATTAAATCTTGGTATCGAAATTTTGGGTGCAATACAATACCTTCTCTACACGCTATGTACATAATGCGTGTAGAGAAAGTAAAAATGAATTCTGACTTATTTAGGCATGTTCTATAACAGCTGTGGTTCTCAGCGTTCCATTCTATATTGGACGAGAAAGACAGCTTAATTTTTATTCAGAGGCCTCTTCATCAGGCTTGAGATTTTGTCACGCGCCATAAATCTACAACACGGAACCACCGGTTTTACTTCCCTTCCCAAAAAAAAATTAATCGCCCCTCGCTAAATTTGAACCTGAGACATTGTGAACTGTAGGTTACTTCGTTCTAAAAAGCAGAAGGGTAAATTGAATGAGAGTAGAAAAACAAAACAGTATAAGGACTAAAAGGTAAAAAGAAGAAAACATAATTATTGGAAAAAGGACAGCAGAGAACGAAGTGTCAATAAGAAGAGATATAGGAGAGAAAAGAAAAGAAAAAAAAATGAGAAAGAAAAATATAAAATAACAGTAAAGAGAAGCGATGAAAATGGGAGGAAAGGAGGAACAGAAGAAAAAGGTATTGAAGAGAACGAACAAAGGTGTAAATACGAGAGAAAAGTTTCAAGCAGAGGGAGAAGAGAAAATGAACAACACGAATAGAACAGAAAAGGAAAGTGTGGAAAAAAGAAGTGAAAGCAGACCATTTTAAGAGATTAAAAAAAAAGGGTAGGAAATATAGTAGTCAGGATGGAAGAGAACAGTATCGGAAATCTGGAAAAAATATAGGAGAAACAGAGAGGGAATGAAAAGAAGAGAAAGGAAAACCAAGCAAGTAGGAGAGAAGAGATGTAAATAAATGAAAGGAGGTCAAAGATAATAAGAACAAAAAACACATGAAAGGAATAGGATAGAATGTAAATGAAATGTGAAGAGAACAGAATATAAGTGGAACGAGAGGAGAAGGTAACTGAATAAAAGTGAAATGGGAAAGGAAGAGAAAATAACAGAATAAAAATAAAATGGCAAGAGAAGAAAAATAAATTGAAGAGAGAATAGAAAAAAGGATAACACAGTAAAAGTGGAATGAGATTAGAATAGGATAAAAAAGAAGAGAACACAATAAAGTGTAAAGAGAAGAACAGGGCAGAATAGAGCAGAATAAAAGTGGAAAGAGAAGAGAAGAAACCAGAGGAAAGAGTAGAGAAGAGAAAATAGATGAGAGCAGAGACATCAGAGTAGAGAAAAGACCGAAGATCTACAAAAGAGGGCAGAGAAAAGAAAGAAGACAGAAGAGAAGAGATGAGAAAAGAGGAGAGTAGAGAAAATAGAAGTGAGTAAAGAAGAAAAGGGAAAAGAAGAGAGGAGAGAAGAGTTAAGTAGCAATGAGCCCAGGCACAAATATTGACTACACAGGGTAGGGCGCGGCTTCAAATCCTGCTGGACAAAGCACCAGCACAGCCTCAAATGACTGAATTCCCAGTTGCATACAAGACAACAAGAACAACAATTCCTTCTAATAATCACCAACTCAAAGACCTCAAAAGAATCATTATACTCGTACTTCTCTCATTTCACCGGTTATTCAAAGCTTTTTGCTTTGTATAACACAGGAAGCTCATGGGTGTAAAACCATAATCGATACGTCGAAAAGTCGTTTAAGAAACAATGGGAACGGGAAATGCATATTTGATGCACTGTAATATGAATAATATATACTCAAAAGATCTTGTGTGTTCCATTCACATGATTTTCTCTAAACCTCTGCAACACAGTTTGTTAAAAAATCGGATGTGTTCCAATTACATGACTTTCTCTATATCTCTGCAAATAATTTTGTTAGAAACCTTATGATTCTATTTACTTCACGCTAATCGAGAAAAAATTAGAGAAATAATTTAATTACTTGCTTCCTTGTAAGTAGAAGCGAAATAAGAGAGTACCATAGGTTAAAGTGATAATCAAAAGCTAGTTGCTATGTGACTGAAGTTCCTTTGTTTGTATGGACAGGAGCTGACAAATTCCTGTATAAGAAAGCTGAAATCAAAACAAGGAATATCTCAAAAACGATCAACTACACCAAAAAAAGTAAATAACATAAATTGTCTGTTTTAACGTGCTGGTCCTTTTTTGTGTGGTAAGTTTTTGCCCATCTCTTACGGTTTAGCAGTTATGTAAAATTCGGTAAAATTCATCCAAAATAAATTAGCAGAGGCTATTCGCAGAAATTTCAAGGTATACTTTTTATTTTTCAGGCAAATATCTTTGATACACGATATTTTAATCAACATTTTAGAGCCATTTTTGACAAAATCAAAATTTTCGAAAAAAGTTCCATGTAAAGGGTAGTTTGTCTTGGGGGATTTTTCTCAAAATCTTTGTGTCGCACCCCTGGAAAAAACGAAGTTTGGTATTTTGCAGATTTTTCGTTTTTGTGCTGTCACACACACACACATACACACGGACCTTTTTTTTCTGAAAATGCTTTTTTTGGATACAGGGGACCCTAAAACACTTATTTCCGGTGAAATCTTGGTATCGAATATTTGGTTGGAGTGCAGTACCTTCTCTATACACTATGTACATAGTACGTGTAGAGAAAGTAAAAAATAATTATATCTAATTCATTCTAATCCAAGTAAACATTAGCAGAAGTTGTTTTACTACTTGTTTCCCTGTAAGTAGAAGGGAAATAAAAGAATACATTAGGGTAAAATGACAGTCAAATATTTATAAAGCTGATGGCTATGTGATTGCAATTCGTCACTTTGCATAGCCAGGAGATGAAAAATTCGTATGAGAAAAGTTTAAGATTTTTCTTTCATTGAAACCAGATTTTTTCTTTCATTGAAACCAATAACAGCATCCGTAAATGGGCAACTTTTAAAAAAAAAAAAGAAAAAAAAAAAAAAAAAAAAAACTCAATTCACATTAATTTCTCTACATCTCTATAACAAATTATCGTTAATAAGCTTATTCTTCTATTTACTTATGCTAATCGAGATAAACATTAGCAGAAACGGTCTTATTACTTAGTTCCTTTAAGTAGAAGGAAAATAAGGAAATTCACTAAAGTGATAGTCAAATGTTTTAAAATTTGGTTGTTATGGAATAAAATCCGTTCCTTTGCTGGCCAGGTGTTGACAAGCTGCAGTATGAGAAATGTATAGGGTTATTCGAAAAGATAGAACACATTTCAAAATGTTATTGCTTCCAAACTACAAAAGATAGAAGCATGATTCCTACGTTCATGGAGAGAGAAAGGTTTACAATTGAAATAGCTGTGGGGGGGGGGGGTAGAAGTTCCAATCATGGCCGCATTGGCGCTGTTGTTTGTTGTGAAATGGCGGCGACACCTCAAGAGAAATCATTCTGTGTGCTGCAATTAACAAAGCTAGAGTCCATTGTTGCAGTTCAACGAAAGGATCCCAGAAATCCACATCACGAGCAAGCAACCAACGGTATGGCGAGTTCTAAAACATCGTCTGCACCTGAAGACATACAAACTGCATTGAATCCTGACGACCACAACAAACGTACCGTGAATTGTACATTGGCATGTTAGAAGATGTGGAAGAAGACAAATTTACTCAACGATTAATGTTTTCCAATGATTTTTTTTTTCATTTAAGATGGTGCCCCACCTCATTTCTCTTGCCACGTCCGACGTTACTTGAATAACACGTTTGCAGGACGTTGGATTGCGAGAGGAGGAGCACACCAACTTTATCGCCGGTGGCCTCCCAGATCTCACTCCGTAAAAGACCGTGTTTTTATCCCTCCTATGCCTGGCACTCTTGAAGATCTACGACATCGAATTGTTGAAGCTGTAAATTCGATAACTGGAGACCAGCTGATTCGTGTGTGGCAAGAAATGTGTCACAGTTTTGACATATGTCGTGTAACACACGGCGCTCATATTGAATGCATATTATAAAAATGTACACTTTTCTATCTCCATGAACGTTGGAATCATGTTTATCTTTTGTAGTTTGGAAGCAATAAATATTTGAAATCTATTCTTTCTTTTTTAATAACCCTGTATTATGAAACTGAAACCAATAACATATCTCGAAAACGGTCAACTCAAGGAAAATACGTATGAATTAAATTGTGTGTTTTAATGACATTACATTTTTTTATTTCTTGAGGTTTACCAGTTTTGCAAAATTCAGACAAACTCATCTAGAATAAACAGGTCTTTAGAAGTGATTCCCAGAAAATTGAAGATATATGGTTTATTTGTCGTGTAAACATCTTAAATATAAGAGATTTTAATCAAAATCGTTAACCTGTTTTCAGAAAATCAAAATTTCGAAACGTTTCCTATGTAAAGGGCAGGAATTTTCTTTAAATTTTCTTTGTGTCGCATCCTTGAAAGATATTGAACTGAAGTATTGAATTTGGTATTTAATGGATTTTTAGTTTTTGAGCTAGGCTGCCGACAAACACACACACAAACACGTGGACATTTTTCTAAAATTATTTTATTATTATTCAGGGGTAGAAAGTAGAAGGTAAATGACACAAATTGTGTGTTTTAACGAGAGTTATAATTTTTGGTGTAGTAAGGTTTTTACCAGTTATACACAATTCATTAAGAATGAAGAGGTCTTGAGAGGCTATTATCAGAAAATTCGAGTAATTTGTTTAATTTGTCATATAACAATCTTTTGTATACGGTATTTTAATCAAAATAGTTTTTGCGGAAATCTAAAATATTTGAAACTTTTTCCATATAAAAGGTAGTTTGGGGTAGGGGGAATTTATTGTACATTTTATGTTGTGCTCTTAGAATACAAAAAAACATTTTTAGAAAAATGTCCGTGTGTGCGCGCGCATGTGTGACAGCATAGCTCAAAAATTCCGTTAAAAACCAAACTTGGTATTTAGGTTTGGTGTCTCCCAAGGATGCGACACGAACATTTCCAAGAAAATCCCCCACCCCATCTGCCCTTTACACATAACTTTTTTTTGCAAATGTTTATTTTCTCAAAAATGTCTTACGATTTTGTTTAAGTTATTGTATATTAAAGATATTTACCTGACAAATAAAATATACATCTTGAATTTTCAGGGAATAGCCTTTGAAGAATACTTTAATCTGGATGAATTTTACGGAATTTTGAATATCTGCTACACCGTAAGAGATGCACAAAAACTTATCACAGAAAAATGTAGAGCACGCTAACACACACAATTTATGTTATATACGTTTTTTCATGGAGTTGATCTTTTTTTTTTTTTTTTTTTTAGATATTCCTTGTTTTTGGTTTCAGCTTTAAATAGCAACCAGCTTTCGGCTGTCACTTTAACCTATGGTACTACCTTATTTCACTTTTGCTTACAAGGAAGCAAGCAATAAGACTATTTCTGATAATTTTTTCTCGGTTATCATTAAGTAAATAGAAGAATATGCTTTTTATCAGTAGTTTGTTGCAGAGATGTAGAGAAAGTCATGTGAATGGAACACATCAGATTTTTTTTTAATGTCCAATTCTCAGCACCATATAATATTGTTGTTAGCACCACTGTCTTGTAAAAAATTTATAATAGCATATCTACGCATTATATTTAATAATCAACTTTCAATAGTTCCATTTAGTTTTTTATCTTCTGGTTTCTTGCCTAAATCCATATTTCTTAAATTTGAGGTTTCATATCCCACGTATCTGAAACTAAAGATCTTATTGTCCAGTACTATCTTTATTCTTTTACCATTTTTCCTTCGTCACTAATTTTTTTCTATAAATATTTTTAAATTACAAAATGTTGCGATTTTACTTAATTTAAAGCTAGCTTTCTGTAAATAGACTTTAGAGTTCACAAATCAAATACAAAATTTGATTTTATCCGAATTGTTATTACTTCCTCTAGTCGTACGTGCATACATTGTAGGTAGGCATAGAGAAGGTATTGTATTCCACCCAAAAAATAGATGTCCAGATTTCATTGGAAATATGTGTTTTGACGTCAAAATCATTTTTAGAAAAAGGTCCGTGTGTTTAAGTTTAAGTGTCTACCAAGAATGCGACATGAAAGTTTTCAATACAAACTACCGTTTAAATGAAAAAAGTTTTAAAATTTTGTATTTCTCAAAAATAGTTGTTACAATGTTTATGAAAATAACATAGGTATTCAAGATATTTATATCACAAATAAAATGTATATTTTGAATTTTCTGGGAATAGCATCTGAAGACCTCTTTGGGCGAGCTTCGCAGAGTTTTGATAACGTTTAAAACGTAAGAGATATTCAAAAACTTACTACACAAAAACTCTTTAAAATCATCATCTATGACAAATACGTTTCCATTGTAGAGTTGACCGTTTTCGAGATTTTCCCTTTTATTAGTTTCAATTTTAAACGGTCTAACTTTTCTCAAACGAGAGCATGCAAAGTGAACCGAACCTCAATTGTTTCACATACCGACGTGATTTTAAAAGATGTGACTAATGCTTTAGCCTAGTGTTTTCCCTTAATTCCTTTCCACTTACAAGGAAGCAAGTAGTAAACCAAAGTCTGCTTGTGTTTATAGATGAAAGAGTTATGTGAATGGAACACTTATGATTTTTTAGTTATGTTGTGCGTATATCATACAAAATAGGACCCTTTTCTAAGAATTATTTTTTGAATTTAGATTTTCCTTACGGTGAAATTTCTACATTGAATGTTTGATGGAATGTAATGTTTTTGTTGCTATTTTCAGAACGTAAATATTATGCCCCAGATGGGTAAATCTTTCTCAAGGATTGTTGTCTTAGTACCAAGGATATTTTGCATAGAGAACTAAGTGATTATTTTTCTTATCACTTTTTCCCGTTTTCAGATGGCGGAGAGAGGCACGAGGGGAGTGAAGAAGAATCCAAATCAGAATGACCAGCGAGCTTGGTCACTGGCAGTCATTATGAAGCGATGGGCTTGGGGGGGGGGGGTACAGTGGAAGAGTAATTAACCATCCAGCAGGCTCCACTCGCACTGATCGATTTCTCTTCAAGATTCCGTCCTGACGTCATCCTTCCACTCGGTTCGGCCCCACTCACCTATCAACATCACAATATGTTAGACACACCCTGCACTTTCACTTGTTTTGTGTTCAACAGCTGATCAGACCAACCGTGTTACATACTGCAGGCAACACACGCGTAATCTCCGAATTTATATAACCACAAGCAAACATGTAAACAACTTCTTGCCAGTTTCAAATGACAGTCGCTAATTAAAAAATCTTGTGTGTCATTTACATGAATTTCTCTACCTGTTGTATAATAAAATATCCTTACAAAAGCTTTTTCTTCTATTTCATGCCAATCGAGAAACACAGAGAAAAGAAAATACACTAAGCTAAGTCGAGTCAAATCTCTTAAAAGCTGGATGCTATGTGACAGAAATTCGGATCACTTTGTATGACCAGGAGTAAAAAAAAAAAAAAAAAAAATGAAACATGAATAACAAACTTCTATTTGAGAAAAGTTTAAATGTTTTAAAATTGAAACCAATAATATATATACATACATAATTATCTATCTTATATATATCGGAAATGGTTGAAAACATATATGACAAATTGTGTGTTATAATGAGATCCACATTTGTGTATAGTAAATTGTTTTCTATCTCTTACTGTTTATGTTATTGGATAGGGATGAAGGGCTTTTTTTATTTTTTACTTAATCTATCCTTCAGCAACTCAACCAATCTATTGCTCATCAACCAAACCAATCTATTCCTCATCAACCAAACCAATCTATCCCTCATCAACCAAACCAATCTATCCCTCATCAACCAAACCAATCTATTCCTCATCAACCAAACCAATCTATCCCTCATCAACCAAACCAATCTATCCCTCATCAATCGAACCAATCTATTCATCAATGGAACCAATCTATCCCCCATCAACCGAACCTATCTATCCCTCATCAACCGAAAAGAACCAATAATGCTCATTTGATTTTGCTGTCTAACCGCGGATGCTGGCACAATCTTTGGTGGCTTACCACCCTTTTTAGGTTTTTTCCCAAAATGAATTGCAATTCAATTTATATCTATCCCTCATCAACCGAACCAATCTACCTCTAATAAACGTTATACAACAGCCTTCCGGAATGCAGAGTTCTTCAGATGATCCCAGAATATTCAGCATGCACATTCTATTTGTCATGCAAATATTTTTAATATGCGGCATTTTAATCAAATCGTCAGAGCTATTCTTAAGAAAATAAGATGGACGAAAAATTCTCCATCTAAACGGTAGTTTTGAATGGCGGGATTTACTACAAAATCTTTGTGGATCTGCCTTAGAAGATTCTCAATTAAATTTCAAATTTGGTATTTAACTGATATTTTGTTTGTGAGCTATGGTGTTCGCAGACACTGACAAATGGACACTCATTCGGATAGTTTTTCCAAAATTGTTTTAGACGGAATGTAATACTTTCTCTACATATGTACTATGGACGTGGTAGAGGAAGTGAAGAGGGAAAATGTCTTAATATGAACAATTTTAAATTAATATTTTAAGAAACTTAAATAATTGTTCAAATATTTCTTTGAGGAGATACA
Source organism: Hymenopus coronatus (assembly GCA_030762935.1). Lineage (NCBI taxonomy): Eukaryota > Metazoa > Arthropoda > Insecta > Mantodea > Hymenopodidae > Hymenopus > Hymenopus coronatus. The sequence goes on along the minus strand of CM060892.1, from coordinate 52,387,470 downwards.
AAGATAAATATTTTTGCATGTTAAATACATACTGAATTAAAATGATTCACAGTTTTGCTAATATTATGAGCTTTAGTAATTTGTCTCATTAACCAATAAATTACACAACATAATACTGTAAGATAGAAATGCATTTCAACGGTTTGTTTATTGCTTAACTTTCGTTTTATACTAGCGTATTCTTCTACATGTCTGCTAATGTTTATCTCGATCAGCATTAAGTAGAGAGAAGAGTAACTTTTTATAACAATAATTTGTTGCACTGTAGGTAGAGAAAGTCGTATGAGGAGAACACGTCAGATATATTATTTTCTCTGTCACATATGTGAATGTACATACTAGAGAAGGTAGTGTGTTCCACTCAAAAATTCGATACAGAGTACCACCCGAAATACACACGTTTTAGAGATTTTTTTAATAAAAGAAGCATTTTTAGAAAAAAGTCCGACATGAGTGTGTGTGTGTGTTTTGAAGGGTACTTCAAAAACGAAAAGTCGGTTGAAATCCAAACTTGGTATTTAAATTCAGTAGCCTCCAAGGATGCGACACAAAGATTTTCTGTAAAATCTCCCCAACTTCAACTACGCTTTACATAGCACATTTTTCGAATTGTTTTATTTTTTAAAAAATGGTTACAATAATTTTAATTAAAATACTTATGTTTAAGATATTTTAAGACGTATGAAATGTATATCCTGAATTTTCTGGAAATACCCTATGAAGACCTCTTCATTCTGGATTCCATGAGTACATTTTCAGATGCTTCATTGTTACCATTTTTTTTTTATTGTTTCATTTCTATAGTCCCCTTTAATATATATGGTTGTATCGGGGTTTTGACTTCTGAAACTGTAGATTCAGAACATTAGGCTAATAAACGTTATATTACGCACATTCATTCTCACATTTATACTTCCAGATTCTATGGGGTATAGGGAATAATTCTGGTTAAAGAAAAATTCCCTGCCTCAGCCGGGAATCGAACCCGGGACCTCTGGGTGAGAAGCCAGCTCGCGAGCCACTCAACGACGGAGGCAGTCAATTGTTACTAATTGTTTTATGGTTAGGAAAATAAAATATACATATACATATATATATATATATATATTACCCTACTATGGGTAGAAACTAAGCCTGGGCAAAAAAATAAATATATACAATTATCTGAAGTTAAAAAATCTAATGTGTTCCATTCACATAACTTTCTTGTTTGGGAAACAAACTTTTCTTACAAAATTATGTTTACAAGTTAGAGAAAGTTATACAAAAGTAAGCATAATTATTCTTTTATCTACACCATGTTGATCGAGATAAACATTAGCATAATTGGTCTTATTACTTGCTTCTTGTAAGCAGAAGGAAACTAAGGAAATACACCAAAGTCAATTTTTTTTTTAAAATGTCGCTATGTGAAACAATTGAAATTCGGTTCCAGGAATAAATCAAAAGAGAGATAAAAAACACAATCTCATAGATCTGCCCGTTTCAGAGATATTCCATGTTATTGGTTTCAATTTAAATTACTTAAAACTTTTCTCAAAAAGTTAGCGACCGCCATTTTATAAAAAAATTTGAATATCGCTTTAGCCTAGTGCATTCCCTTATTTCCGTTATACTTACAAGGAAGTAAGTAATAAGATCAATTATGCTACTGTTTATCTCTATTAACATGATGTATTCATGTGAATGGACCAAATCAGATTTTTTTTTTACTTTCTCTAGCCCCGTATGTACATAGTTGATAGAGAAGGTATTGTACTCCATCCAAAAATTTGATACCAAGATTTCACCGGAAATACATGTTCTAGGATTCCCTGAATTCAAAAAAGTATTTTCAGAAAAAGTTCCGCGTGTGTGTTTCTGTGGACAGCACAGCTCAAAAAGAAAAGACGCTTAAATACCAAACTTAACAAGTTTTATATCTTTCAAGGGTGCGAACGAAGATTTTAAAGAAAATCCCCACCCTCAAATACCCTTTATATAAAACATTTTTCGAAAATTTTGATTTTCTCAAAAATGACTTAACGATTTTCATTAAAACACTATGTTTAAGATTATATTATGACATACGAAATGAATATCTTGAATTTTCTTGAAATGCACCCTGAATACCTTTTCATTCTGGACTTTTGTATAACGTTCTCTACCTAGTAAACCGTAAGAGATATACAAAAAACTAGTACACCAAAAATTTAGATATTGTTGAAACACGCAATACCACAAACAATTTTTGTAAACCTAACCGTTTCCAAGACATTCCGCGTTGTTATTTTCAGTATTAAGATTCCTAAACTTTTCTCAAACAGGAGATTATATTTTGTTTTATCTCTTTTGGTTTATTCCAGGCTATGCAAAGGAACCGACTTTCAATTGTTTCACAAAAAAGATTCACTAACGCTTTAATCCAGTGTATTCCCCTATTTCCTTTCTACTTACAACGAAGCAAGTAATAAGACCATTTCGGCTAATTTTTGTGACAATTTTTCGATTTTTTTTTTTTAACTTCAGATAATTGTATATATTTTGTCCAAGTCTACACTTTTCCTCGTAGTAAAGTAATATCCATATGTTATTGCTCCTAACTATATAACATTTAATCTAAGTATAGAACCAGCCACTAAATTACTCCATATCTTCAGGCAGCATTCGACGAACCAGCCAAATTATCATCATAGTTCAAATACATAAATGAATGTAAACTTGCTACTGTATTGTAAAATATTTCATACTTTTAACACACTTTGCATGAAACACTACATGATAGATATTATTGTTAGAATTTCAATAAGCAATGTTACAATCCAGATATAATTATTAATTTAATGTGCAAATGTTGTATTCAAAGTTTTATAACATTTGTTATTGTTATAAGATGTCACTATAAGACCGGCGTAGTTAGGCGACATTAAATAAAATTATAAAGAAAACAAATTCTGTTGTGTTCCATTCACCTGACTTTCTCTATATCTCTGCAACAAATTATTTTTAAAAGAAAAGTATTCTTCTATTTACTTCATGCTAATTGAGAAAAATTAGCAGGAATAGACTTATTACTTGCTTCCTTGTAAACAGAAGCGAAATAAGGGAGCATTATACGTTAAAGTGATAGTCAAAAACTGGTTGATATGTAACTGAAGTTCCTTAGATTATATGGACGGGAGTTGACATATTCCTGTATGAGAAAAGTATACGTGTTTTAAAGCTGAAACCAATAACAAGGTATATCTTAAAAAAGATCAACTCTGTGAAAAAAATGTTAATGACATAAATTGTGTGTTTTATCGTGATCTACATTTTTGTATAGTAAGTTTTTGTCTACCTCTTACGGTTTACCAGTTATGAAAAATTCAATTTAAATCATCAAGAATGAAGAGGTCTTTTGAGGCTATTCCCAGAAAATTCAAGATATACGTTTTATTTGACAAATATCTTAATTATAAGAGATTTTTTTTATCAAAACCGTTAGAGATATATTTAAGAAAATTAAAATGTTCGATTTTTTCCCTATAAAGGGTAGCTTGGGGTTGAGGGATTTTCTTGTAAATCTTCGTGTTGTATCCTTGGAAGATACCAAACTTAAATACCAAGTTTGGTTTTTAACGGTCTTTTCGTCTTTGAGCTATGCTGCCCAAAGACACACACACACACACACACACACACACGCACATTTTTCTAAAAAGTCTTTTTTTGGATTCAGGGGGTCTGAAAACACACATTTCCGGTGAAATCTCGGTATCGAATTTTTGGGTGCAATACAATGCATTCTCTATACACTATACACGTAGAATACAGGAATAGTTAGTTCTCTATGTCTTTAGCTACCTCGTGCGATGAAGGGCAGATGGAATACGAGGCAAGGTAGTGGGCAAATTTGTTATTTTGTAACCAATAGACATCAGTGTGTATTTCCATGCAATATTTTTGTAACCGTTTCCAAGATATTGCGTGTTACTGGTTTCAATATTAATCTTCATAAACTTTTCTCTTTTGATTTATTCCTAGAACCGAATTTCAGTTGTTTCACATAGTGACCGCCTTTTAATAAAAAATTAACTATCGTTTTAGCCTGGTGTACTCCCTTATTTCCCCTTCTGCTTACAAGAAGCAAGGAATAAGAAGAATTATGCTAATATTTATCTCGATCAGCATTGTGTAGATAAAAGAATAATTTTGTAAGAAAAGTTTGTTTGCCAAACAAGAAAGTTATGAGAATGGTACACATTAGATTTTTTAACTTCAGATAATTGTATATATTTTGCCCAGGCTTAGTTTCTACCCTAGTAGGTTAATATCTATATTTTATTTCTCCTAACCATAAAACAATTAGACTGCCTCCGTCGTCGAGTGGTCAGTGAGCTGATTCCTCACCCGGAAGTTCCAGGTCTATGGCATTTTTTTTTTATTTATTTGTGGACGCTCTTTAACTGCTGTGGTTCTCAGCGTCCCATTCTACATTGGGCGTGAAAGATCGCTTAAGTTTGCCCAGGGGGCTCTCTATCAGGTTCGAGGTTCTTTTACGTGCCGTAAATCTACGACACGGGACCCACAGCTTTACTTCCCTTCCAAAGGGAGCCATGCTAATGATTTTTACGCCCGAAAAAAATCCATCGCCCTCCGCCGGGTTTGAACCCGCGACCTTAGGTATATGAAGGTAGCATGGTAACCATTACACCACGGAAGGCGACTGATACAGGTTCTCAGTAATTGCTTTGGCCACCTCACGCGATGAAGGACAGATGGAATACGAGGCAAGGTAAACGTGTAGTGGCCAAGTTTGTTAGTTTGTAACCAATAGACGTGAGTGTGCATTTCCACGCGATGATACGTCGCTTTGATTGTAGGCCGGCCTTGTGTAAACGTTCACAGCTCGATGCGAGTTAATCCTGCTTTTAATAGTGCGCATTACTGAGTCAGCACCACGTGGTAGCAGTAGTGATGATGCCCATTAGTGCTCAACATGCGAACTAGCCGAGATATGTAAGTGGCGACACTGCTCGGTCATACCGTCAACTATTTGCTAGCGACATAATAGTGTTTGTCAACATTTAGATCAACCACCTGACCCGTTTATTAACATCGATACACTATCGTGAATGATAATGAATTCTTATCTACAACAAAGCAAACATTTTGAAAATCTGATGTGTTTCATTCATATGATTTTCTCTTGCTGTCTGACAAACAAACTTCCGTACAAAACATTATTTTATATTCACAAACACTAGCAGAAATGTCTTATTACTTGCTTCGTTTTAAGTATAAGGGAAATAAAGGAGGATACTAGTCTCAGCAATAGTCAAATCTTTTAAAAACAATTAAAATTTAGGTATCTTTTGCATTCTCGAGAGTATAACAAAAGAGATGAAAAAAAAGACTTCCCGTTTGAGAAAAGTTTAAGTAGTTTAAGACAAACAGGGAATATCACGGAAAAGATTAACTACAAAAAAAAAAAAAAAAAAAAAAATGTGTGCGACAAAAATTGTGTGTTTAAATGAGATCTATATTTTTTTAGCAGAAACTTCCTGGCTATCACTTACGGTTTAACAGTTATGCAAAGTCATCCAGAATGAAAAGTTTTCAAAGTTTACTCTCAGAAAATTCAAATTTGTCATGAAAATATCTATAATATAGAGTATTTTAATCAAAATCAGAGCATTTTTGAGAAAATAAAAATTTTCGAAAAATGTTCCATGTTTAGGGTTGTTGGGTTTGCGGGATTTTCCAAAAAAATCTTCATTTCGCATCCTTAAATGATACCAAGTTGAGCTATGCTGCCCCACCCACCCACAAACAGACATTTTTCTTAAATGTTTTTTTTTTTAATCCAGAGAGTGTCAAAACAAATTTCCGGTGAAATCTCGGTATTAAATTTTTGTATGGAAGCTAACTAGTAAGGCCATTTCTGCTAATGTTTGCATCGATTATCATAAGATAGGGAGAAAAATAAGGTTTCGTAGACTATAGGTTACAGAATAGGCAGAGAAAGTAAAGGAATGCAACACATTCAGATTTATACTCCTCCATTGACAAAGACCTGAGCCAAGAAGCCCTGTCACTTTGCGATCTTCATCGATTGCGAAATCTTTTCCCACAAAATGACGTACGGTATCCAAAGTGAAACACCGGTTTTTTTGAGTTATTTTATCAACATTTCCTTTAAATTGCTTCATAAAAAGTGATGACCTCACTCCGGTCTTCATCGTGTTTGTTATTTCCTGATTAAATTGTTTGTAACACTTCCTCACTGAAGACTCGTTCGTTGCATTATCAATACACTTGCGTTATTTGTCTATGAAATATATTACTTAACATTTTGTCCGTTAAAGAAAACCAGTAAGTTGTTTGATGGTAGAAAAGTATAACATCCGGATTGGAAATCTTTATCACGTGACAATAAATGTATTGGCAGAATTGAGATTACATCGAGTAACGTACAGTAATGTTGTAAATAAGATTTGTATTGACATACTATTTAGTTAGAAAAAATGGTGCCTTAGTTTCTTAACGATCCTCGTAATATACGCGTTGTTCACTGAAAAGAAATTCAAAATAAACTAAAAGAAAAGCAATACAAAATGTCTATACAGTGCATTTCTACTTCCACTTTATGCTTTGCTACAATTAAATGAAAATGTTTTACTATAATCTGATGTGTTCTGTTACTTTATCTACATCGCTGCAACAAATTGTTAAAAAGCTTTAATCGAGAAAAAAATATCAGAAATAGACTTATTATTTGCTTCCTTGTAAATAGAAGAGAAAGAAGGGAGAGTACCATAGGTAGTCAAAACCTGGTTTCTATGTGACTGAAGCTCCTTTGTTTGTATGGACAGGAGTTAACAAATTCCTGCATGAGAAAAGTATTTTACTTTTATAAATGTGAAATCAAAAACAAGGAATAACTCAAAAACGATCAACTCCACGAAAAAAAATGTATACAACATAAATTGTGTGTTTTAGCGTGCTCTACATTGTTTGGGTGGTACATTTTTGTCTATCTCTTACAGTTTAGCAGTTATGCAAAATTCCGTAAAATTCATCCAGAATAAAGTAGTCTTCAGAGGCTATTCCTAGAAAATTCAAGACATACATTTTATTTATCAGGTAAATACCTTTAATATACGATATTTTAATCAAAATCGTTAGAGCCATTTTTGAAAAAATAAAAATTTTCGAAAAAAGTTCCATTTAAAGGGTATTTTGGGGTGGGAGGACTTTTCTCAAAGTCTTCGTGTCGCATCCCTGGAAGATATCACACCTAAGTACCAAGTTTGATATTTTACCGACTTTTCGTTTTTGATACACGGACACACATGGGCCTTTTTCTGAAAATGCTTCTTTTGGATACAGGGGACCCTAAAACATATTTCCGGTGAAATCTTGGTATCGAATTTTTGGGTGGAGTGCAATACCTTTCCTATACACTACGTACATAGTACTATAGGGAAAGTAAAAATGTGTGTTCCATTCACCCGACTTTCTCTAGCTGTTCCAGAAACAAACTTTCTTTGCAATTTGTTTATCTACGTTATGTTAATCAAGATGAATATTAATTCCTTCTTTGTAAGAGGAAGGAAAATAAGGAGATATATTATATTCTATGAGATATAACTTGTCCTGTTTGGTTCTGTCTTAGTCTTTGGGAGACACTACCTGCTCTGTCTAAATTCCTGCAAAGCACTCACCCCTCCTTTGTCTGTTAAATGGTTACATGCTCTTTGCAAATACATCAGTCACCGTAGAGAGAGAGAGAGAGAGAGAGAGAGAGAGATAAAAGAGGGTAAGTGTTTTTGTCTCTTTCTTTTCTGGACCTGGCAAGTTAAATCTCACAGAATCTAGACTAAAGTGAGTCAGTCTTATAAAAGCCGGTCGCTAAGTTAAACAATCAAAATTCGGTTATCTTTGCTTGCCAAGAGTAAACAAAAGAGGACCTAGACGAAAGATGTCAAACTGAAATCAATAACTCGGAATATCTCAAAACGGTTAACTCTACGAAAAATTATATATGGTATAAATTGCGTACTTTAATAAGATCTACACTTTTTGTGCAGTGCGTTCTTTTCTATCTCATACGATTCAGCAGTTATAAAAAAAGTTGTACAAAAGTCATCCTGAATGATGGAGTCTTTAGAGGAAAATTCCGGGCCAACACCGGAAACATAACCTCAAAAGAAGCAGGTAGCCCGCCTAGGTCACATTCAACAGGTCACCAGTTCGAATCTTGCCTAGGGTGAGCTACCCGGATAAGGTGTTTTGGGGGGTTCTCTTATCCTGAAAAGACGAATGTCGAGTAACTTTAAGCCAGAGATCATTTGAGCATAATTTCACCAATTTTATTCATGGTCCTATATGACCAACCAGTTAAAGGATGTTAAAAAAATAGAAGACTAAATTATGTATGAATATTTTTTCACAGGATGGGTAGAGAACACATGTGGTTGGAACACTTCAGATTTATAAACATGTGTTTCTGCAAATTAAACTCAGCATGTTCATTTAAGGTTCTTTTCCTTAATAATGAAGTGAAAATGAGATCGTATTTGTATTACAGTATGGTAAATTGAAAGTTTTCTAAATGAAACACCTAATCTGCTGGACGTGCGCTGTGGGCAACAGAAAGGTTAAGTTAGTTTCCCACTTTTCCTTGCACTCGATCCATCTCGTTTGTTAGCCCCTTCCCCGCGCCGAACCGCTTTCGAAAATGCTGCCCAATCTGGCAATTATCACAGAGCAGATGTGTGCTTACGTTCGCAGAATGCCCTTGCTATTCGCTGCTCCACCTCGTTTTTTTAATCGGCTTCCGACTGCTGATAGCCGAAGAGTTGACTAGCGCTCTTTCGCTACCGAGAAAATTCCCTCCACCACAGCGCAGGCGCAAACCACTGTCTCTTCTGTTCTCTTCGGATCCTTGTTCATACTGCTGCTTACTTTTCATTGACACTTGATCTTGTTCTTTCGTGTGCGTCTCTTCTAGATTTAGAGTTTGTTTGAAAACCGGCATATAACTGGGTTTTCTGACACGTTAATAAAAGTTTTGAAAATATATATGATGTAACACACTCACGTGATCGTTTATTAGTTCCTATAAAAGCTATTTCGATAAAAAGGGAATAGGCATAGACAAATTTATAATTTATATTAGTCTTTTTAATTTTTCTGCACATGTTATGTACATATTGTACAGAGAATGTATTGCATTTCATCCAAAAATTCGATACCGAGATTTCACCGATACCATGTTTTGGTTCCCCCCGAATCCATAAAAAGCAAGATCCGTGTGTGTGCGTGCATGTCTGTGGACAGCGTAGCTCAAAAACGAAAAGTCCGTTAAACACAAAACCTGGTATTTAAGTTTGGCATCTTCCAAAGATGCCAAAGAAAATCTCCCCAACTACCCTTTACATGGAAACTTTTTCGAAAATTTTGACTTTTCAAAAATGGCTCCAACGGTTTTGATTAAAATATTGTCTATTAAATATATTTTACCTGATGAATAAAATGCTTATCTTGAATTTTCTGGAAATACTCTCTGAAGACTACTTTATTCGGTATGAATTTTACGGAATTTTGTATAACTGGCAAACTGTAAAAGATAGACAGAAACTTAACAGAAAATGTAGATCTCGTTAAAACACACAATTTATGTTATATACATTTGTTTCGTGGAGTGGATCGTTTCTAAGAAATTCCTTGTTTCAGCTTTAAAAAACTTACTTTTCTCATACGGGAATTGGTCAACTCCTGTCCATAAAAACAAAAGGAACTTCATCACATTGCAACCAGCTTTTGACTAATACTTTAGGCTATGCTACTCCCTTATTTTCCTCCTACTTTCATGGAAGCAAGTAATAAGACTATTTCTGCTATTTTTTTTTTTTCCTTCTTGATTAGCATGAAGTAAAATGAAGGATAAGCTTTTTAACAATTTTTTGCAGAGATGTAGAGAAAATCATGTGAATGAAACACAGAAGATTTTTTGATAGTGTTTAACGCCCGCTTTTACTACATACGACACCGCTAATATATATGGAATGAATATGGAGCACGAGTGGAATCGGCTTGGGAAACCGGAGAGCAGGAGAAAACCCGCCCCTGCGCCGCTTTGTCCATAAAAATCTGAAATTCGGTTAGGGAGAGTTACTCGGACGACTTTTGTTCCGGACGATCAAATCAAGCAACGTTTTAATAGTCCTGGAGTATTTTATGGTCAATGATCAGGACATGCTAGCCTCTGGTTGCTAAAGCCGCGGGTTAAACTGGCGAAGGGCGATGAATTTTTTCCGAGTGTAAAAAATCCAAGGGAAATAAAGCCCTTGGTTTTCTGTCTTAGATTTATGGCAAGTACAAAGCAGCGCAGGGGCGGGTTTCCATCGGGTTTTCCATCGCCTCGCATTCCACTGCTGCTCCATATTCATTCCATATATCATATATCAAGTAGCAAAAGTGGACGTTAAATAATACAAAAAATGGCTAGTACAAGAACCTCAAGCCTAATAAAGAGACCTCTGAGCAAAATTATGCGGTATTTCATGTCCAATGTAGAATGGGACGTTGAGAACAGCTGTAGTTAAAGAGCGTTGCTATGTGCTAGAGAGAGTAAAAATTAACCTTTTGAATCAGCAATGATGCCGACATATTGTAAGAATGAATCAATAATAGAATACCAAAACAAGTGTTTTTGCACCCCACACGGCTGAAGATCAATAGAATGATCGAAATGTTATGCGAAATAGTATTTGAGACAGAATAGACTTTAAGGAATCTTTTAAAAGTCTATTTTTGGAGTGGAAGAAGAATAAATGATGTTGAATGTAAAGGGAGATGATATATGTGCCTTAATCCTGAGGGTTAAGACTTACAAAATCCTGTGTGTACAGTCCACGAGTGCAGAAGCCGCGGTACAACAAAACAAGAAAGTTGCACGAAGGCAAATATTTGTTCTTCCCAAACGAGGTGTTAAAAAACTTGTGAATTGGGAAAGGTTGGAGAGGGGGACAGACAGGGAGGGAGGGAGGTTAATTTAGTCTGTGTTAATGCTGATTTATCTCCGCAGCAGTAGCATTTCTAGAGAGGTGACAGTGCGCGCGGGGATGCTAGCTGGTGATAAATCTGCAGAGCCGTTTGCGGCTTTCTCCCACATATGAACATACACATAAATCTGTGCTCGGGCGTCCTCCCTTTTCTTCGAGTTGGAACCTCCTTGATTACGTTGTCACTCCGGGCTAACAAGCCTGACCGCCGAGTGTCGCTTTCGGCACGGTCTTTGTTATTCAATCTTGTTATAATCACCGCCACTAGCAACTCTGTGGTCTCGGTTCCAGACCAGGAGAAGGCACAAATGTATGTACTGGCAGACGACCAAATAATCTTGCTCACAACTACCTCCCGCAGTTCTGGATTCGTACTTCTAATTTCTCTCTCTCCTCCCCTCTCCCTCCATCTCCCCCTCATCCCTGCCTCTCCCCCTCTCCCCTTCTTTCTCTCCCTCCACCACTCTCTCCCTCCCCAAATCTCTATCTCCCAATTTCTCTCTCTCGGTATTTCTCTCTCTCTCTCTCTTCATATCTCCGTCTTCTCCATTCTCTCCATCTTCCAATCTACCTCTCACATCTCCCTCTCTCTTGACATCACCAATGGCACATCCTTTAATAAGAAGCTCAATATTAAATTACACAAAATGAGTTTTGACTGTCTCCATGGTCGAGTGGTCAGGAGCTGACTTCTCACCCGGAGGTCCTGGGTTCAATTCCAGCTGGGGCGGAAATTTTTTCCTTAATCAGAATTATTCCATATCCCCTTTAGAATCTGAAAGTATGTATGTGAGAGCAAATGTGTGTGTGTATTTGAGAAAAAAAAACTATTTAAACCCAATGTAAGGAACCTACAGAGAGTTGTTTCAAATGTAAAGCCTCCGATATGACCTAAGATGTTGAAATTTATAAAAGGATTTTGGAAAATATGCCTTTAAAATTGGTAGAAAATAGTGTAAAAGAATATTTAATGTGTTTATTCTGATTAGTTTCTCTACTTTTTTGCACTAATTATCCACACAAAAGTGTATTCCGCTGTCGAATTCATCTTAATTGAGATAAACGATTACAGAAATTGTTTTATTTCCTTGAAAGTAAGAACAGAATGAGGGGAGTAGGTTTTAAGCGATACTCAACTCTTTTAAAAGTGGATCGGTATGCAATACCTTTGAAATTGTCCTCCTTAGATAGCGGAGAGAATCGAATAACCACTTCCCATATGAGAGTAATACAAATATTTTAAAGTCCAAACAAATATTGAGTATCTTGGAAATTATCAACTCCACTAACAATTATTTGGCACAAATTGTGTGTTTCAACGAGATCTATATTTTTGTGTAGTAGCTTTGTGTCTTATCTCTTACGGTTAAGCTATATAAAAGTCATCAAGAATGAAGATAGAAAATTTCGTATATACATTTTATTTGCGATTTAAATATATTTAATATATGTTATTTTAATCCAAATCTTTAGAGCCAATTTTGAGAAAAACAACACTTTTGAAAACTTTTCCACGTAAAGAATAAGTTTGAGGAGGGGGGAGGTTTCTTGAAAATCTCGACATCGAAATTTTGAATAGAATACAATACCTTCTCTAGTTACTATGTACATTGTATGTACATGAACGCTAGAGAAAGTAAAAATAATATGAATTCTAAACTTCAAGAAAATATATCGTTTTTCCACACTTGGCGCACTTTTAACTCCCAAAGCTCTAAATGGGTTCGTGCATGCTTATTAATAAGCACTCCCAACTTTAAACCCTTTTTTCTTGCAGACTTTTTTCAACATTTTTCCGTGCTTAAAATGTTCCACACGATGCAAATTTCCGATAAATTATTACAAAAAGTTTTTACAGACTCTTAACAGCACATTAAATAAAATGGTTATATGCATTTCCAAAATAAATTAGAGAAATAAAATATTACATTTTGAAAAATAAACAGCTTTGTATTCTACGAAATGTAATAATTTTTCTACATTAATTATAGGTAATATAAAAAAATGTATGTTCAAACTCATTTTCTGTTAATAGTTTTAAAAATGCATCACGTGGCTCATTTTACTGACATAATTTATATAGCATAATTTATTACTTTCTCTACACGTACTATGCACATAGTGTATCGAGAAGGTATTGTAGTGCACCCAAAAATTCGATACTAAGATTTCACTGGAAATACATGTTTTAGGTCCCCCTGGATCAAAAAGAAGTATTTTTAGAAAAATATACGTGAGAGAATGAGAGAGTGTGTGTGTGTGTGTGTGTGTGTGTGTGTCTGTCTGGGCAGCATAGCTCAAAAACGAAAAGACCATTAAATACCAAACTTGGTATTTAAGTTTATCTTCCAAGGAGGCGACACGAAGGTTTTCAAGAAAATCCCCCCACCCCAAACTACCCTTTACATGGAACTTTTTTAAAAAAATTTGATTTTCTCAAAAATGGCTCTTAACGACTTTGATTAAAATATCGCACATTAAAGATATTTACCTGACAAATAAAATGTATATCTTGAATTCTCTGGGAATAGCCTCTGAAGAATTTATTCTAGATGAATTTTACGGAATTTTGCTAATTGCTAAACTGTAAGAGATGGACAGAAATTTGCCACACAAAAAATGTAGAGCACATTAAAATATATATTCGTGGAGTTGATCGTTTTTGAGATATCCTTGTTTTTAGTTTCAGTTTTGAAAAAAACATATTTTTCTCACACAGGAATTTATCAACTCCTGTCCATACAAACAAAGGAACTTCAGTCACATAGCAACCAGGTTTTCACTATCACTTAAACCTATAGTACGCTCTTGTTTCGCTTCTACTTACAAGGAAGCAAGTAATAAGATATTTCTGCTAATTTTTTTTTTTTTTTTCGTTTAGAATGAAGTAAATAGAAGCATTAGCTTTTTAAGAATAATTTGTTGGAGAGATGTAGGGAAAGTTATGTGAATGGAACAAATCAGATTTTTTTTAAATAAGCATTCATGCTAAAAGTCTGATAAATTGCAAAATATCACTATCATTGAATACAGTTATTGGAAACAATAGGATATCTCGCATACTGTGGATCACCAACTTCTATCAGAAAGGCTTTTGGAAAATATGGAATTAAAATGGTAAAAGAAAGAGTACCATTCAAATAATTTTCTCTACCTATTCTCCAAACTATTCTTCTGCCCACTTCATTCTAATTAAACAAGGAAATAGATAATAGCAGAAATGCTCTATTACTTAGTTCTTTTTAAGTAGATCGGAAATAAGGGAATACTTTAGATCAAAGCGATTTTCATCTTTTGTTAACTGATTGCTATGTGACTGCCATTGAAATTCGATTCTCTTGCATGACCAGGAGTACAAACAAAAACTTCACAAAAATTCTATGTGACATTTAAGTGTGTGTTTTAACAGGATTTGCATTTTTTGTTTAACTTTTTTCTATCTAATTGGGTTTACCATTTATGCAAAGTGCATTCATAATGAAGAGGACTTCAGTGGGTATTTCCAGAAAACTGAAGATTTATATTTTGTCATCGAAGAAGCTTTAATATACGAGATTTTATTAAAAATCGTTAGCCATTTTTGAGAAAATCAAAATGTTGGAAATCTTCTTCCATGTAAAGTGTTGTTTGGGTTAGGGGGATTTATTTGAAAATGTTATAGTCGCTCCTTGGAAAGTGCTGAACTTGTCAGGTTTGGCTTTTGGCCATTTTTTTCTGTCCGAGTCATCGTGTTCACGAACACACACACGCAGTGCACACGGGCCTTTTTCTAAACTATTGTTTTTTTTCTTTTGATACAGGAGACCCTAAAACATGTATTTCTAATGAAATATCGACATCGAATTATTGGCTGGAATGCAATGCCTTCTCTGCTTATGCACTACACTAAGTAGACTAAGTAGAAATATTTTATTTTCTCACATGACTTTCTTCACCTATTCTGCAACAATCTATTTTTACAAAAGGTATTACTCTATCAACTTCATCTTAATCAGATAAACATTTGCAGAAATTTATTTATTTCCTTGCAAGCAAGAACGGGATGAGAAGAATACAGTAGATTTTAGGAATAGCCAGCTTTTTTAAAAGTTTGTCGCCTTTAACGGCTTTGAAATTCTTTATAGCACACTTTTATTGAAATTATGAATATTTATGGTAATTTCTTTAAGAAATTTAGATGTGTTTATGTATTTTATATACTTTTCTACAGAATTAATGATAATGCGACAGTGTCATCTTCTGCAGTGGTTCTTACGTTCGCTTTGCTATGAGAGTCATCGAAGTTGGAGACTTTGGAGAGCGTAACAATATAAGAAGTGCAGGGAAATGGTCACCATAAAATTTAGAGCGCGAGACGATCGATTCTTCTAGAAACATCCAGCATCTTCAACAAGCTTCCAAAAAGCTCTGGGATGTCATTTTCTAGCTATAAAAGGAGGAAGAATTGCAAACTGGTGTGTGTGTGTGTGTGTGTGTGTGTGTGTGTGTGTGTGTGTGTGTGGTGCACTGTAGTGGGTTGCGTGTCGTGAGTCAGGCTTTAACTACAGGTTAGTGCACAGTGGTGCGCGAATCGTGGAAGGAGAAAGCCATCAACTGTTCTACACGTCGAAGCATCGAGTGAATTATTAGCAACAGTGAATTACAAAACATAACTTGTAACAAGTTGAGTCAATAAGTCCATT
The DNA here is from genome assembly GCA_030762935.1 of Hymenopus coronatus. Taxonomy (NCBI): domain Eukaryota; kingdom Metazoa; phylum Arthropoda; class Insecta; order Mantodea; family Hymenopodidae; genus Hymenopus; species Hymenopus coronatus. The sequence continues at coordinate 52,371,758 of CM060892.1, read as the reverse complement.
TGTTGAGAGTTCGTTATTATTTTCGTTTACTATATTATGTTTCTGAGGATAGTTTAATTTGAACATAAATATAAAGTTTGGTTTTAACGAACTATTCTTTTTTGAGTTTCTCTTATCTCTCTCTCTCTCGCTCTCTCTCTCTCTCTCTCTCGCTCTCGCTCTCTCGCTCTCTTGCTCTCTCGCTCTCTCTCTCTCTCCGCACATACATCCAGGCAGAGATACGATTTCTAAAAATCTCATATATTCCGTTCAAATTACTTTCTCTACATTTCTGAAACAAATTATTGTTAAAAAGCTTATTCGTCTATCTATTTTAAGCTAAACATCAGAAATGGTATTATTATTTAGTTCTTTATACCTAAATGGAAAATTAAGAGATAAAACACTTGACTAAAACGTAAGTCAAATATTCCAAAAGCTGGTTACTATGTGATTGAAATTTGTCTCTCTGCGTGGCCATGAATTGATAAATTCCCGTATGAGAAAAGTCAAGTATTTTAAAATTGAAATCAATGACAAGAAATATCTCGGAAACGCTCAACTCTGCAAAAACAACGTACATGACATAAATTGTGTGTTTTAATGAGATCTACATTTTTCTGTGGTATTTTTCTTTTTTTTTTTTCTCTAATATGGTTTATCAGCTATGTAAATTCAGTAAAATTTGTTCAGAACGAAGAGATCCTAAGGGGCTATTCACAAAAATCAAGATATATATTTTATTTCCTATGTGAACACATTTAACATATGGTAATTTAGCCAAAATGTTAGAGCCATTTTTGAAGAAACACAGAATTTTCAAAAAAGTTTCCTTGTAAAGTGTAGTAGCAGAATTTTCTTGGAAATCTTTCGTGTCGAATCCTTGGAAGATACTAATTTGGTATTTAATGGTCTTATTGTTTTTGAACTGTTCACAGATATAGACACACACACACACACACACACACACACACACACACACACACACATATGCTGACCTTCTTAAAAGATACTTTTGGATTCAGGGTCTTAAAACATGCATTTATGTAAATTTTCGGTATAATTTTAGGTGAAATAGAACACCTTATATATACAATACGTGCATAGTACGTTTAGAGAAAGTAAAAATGCGTTTTTTAGTATTCAGGTTACCACAACGCATATTTCGACTCAAATTTCGACACAATTTTTATTTTCTATTAGACAAAATAAAAAGTATAAAACTTAATCCCATTGTGGTGTTTAACAGGAGTTTTACTTATATTTGGCTTGTTATTATGAAATGCAACACTGCTTTATTTCAAGTCAATGGCGTGCTTCATCATTTTCGATTAAATATTTGTCTTGGTGGCATTTGCAGTGAACATGTTTTCCGATAAGATTGTGGAAAAGGAGTTATCTACACTAGAACATATGTTGGTGTTGGATCGACATCTGGCATCTCAGGAAAGGAACGTGAAAGCCTTTGTGAGGATCCATAAGTACTGATACCGCGTAGGAGGATATAGGAAACTGCGATATCTTATCTTCTGCCCTGCTAATGCAAACATGCATTACTTGTTCTAAAGGTGACGGAAAGATCAAGTATTGTGCCATATGTTGATAAACTTTTCCTTTTATCTTTTAATATTTAGCAAATTGTGATAAGGAAAGTGACAACGTTTACCTTTATTACACTGATCTCAACTTCTCTCCTCAGGTTTACTTTTCGCATCTGCCCAACTATTATTATTACACAAAAATTTGATGTGTTGCACTCACATGACTGTTCTGCAACCAAACTATTCTTACACAATATTATTCTTCTATCTACATTATGTTCTACGTGATAAACATTAACATAAATGGCCTTGCTATTTAGTTCCTTATAAGAAGAAGGGAATAAGGAAATAAAACAGGCTAAAGCGGTCGTCTCAGCGCGGCTGCTTGTCAAGCGGGAGACCCTATTCGGGGTGCACTCAGCCTCGTGAGGTCCCTGGGAGGCCAATTGAGGAGCTACTTGATTGAGAAGTAGCGGCTCCAGATCTAGAAGACCACATTAACCGGCAGGGAGGACATTTAGGTGCCGATTATCTCTCACCCTCCAGCACTGCACCCCATTCATGACGTCTTCGGGCCGAGATGGGGGATGCAGCGGCCGGGCGGTAGTTGAAGGTCGCTTGTGGACTGTTGCGCCATGGAGCTACGTTACCAGATTAAAGCGATAGCCAAATATTTTAAATTCCGATCGATATGTGAACAATTGAACGGTTTGCTTTGCAATTTCAGAAAAACAAAAGAGAAGAAACGAAGGGTGACACAGTTTAAGAAGATGCGTAGTTTACAATTGAAACCAATAAAAAGGAATATTCATAAACGGTCTATTCCACAACAGGTCTGTAAATGAACTCGTTTTAACGAGTTATGCAAAATTCAGCAAAAGTCATCTAGGCATTCAGAGGCTATTCCCAGAAAATTCAAGATATGCATTTTATTTTTTATGGAAATGGGTTTAGTTTACAGTATTTTAATCAAAATCGTTAGAGCCATTTTTGAGATAAATAAAACTTTCAAAAACTTTTCATGTAAAGGATAGTTTGCGTTGGGGGATTCACACACACAAATAAAAGCCATTCGCTATGTGAACAATTGAAGTTTGGTTCGCGTTGCATACCAGCAGTAAACCACAGGTATCTGAGTATCTCTTACTTTTGAACTATTACAAAAGGTCATCCAGAGTGAAGTGGGTTTCAGAGGCTATTCTCAGGAAATTCAAGATATACATTTCGGTTGTAATAAAAATATATTAAACATACGGTATTTTAATCAAAATATTATAGTCATTTTGAATAAGTAATTTTTTCTTTGAAAAATGTTCAATGCAAAGGACAGTTGCGGGTGGGGAGATTTTCCTGGAAATCTTTGTTTCGCATCATTAGAATACACTGTGCTTAACATCAAGTTTGGTGTTTGACCGGCTTCTCGTTTTTGTCTATAGATACACAGAACGGGTATTTTTCTAAAAAAAAATTGGATTCAAGTTTCCTCAAAACATGTATTTCCGGTAAAATGTCAACATCAAATTTATACAATACCTTCTCTATCTACTATATACATTGTACATACGTGCTAGAGAGAATACAAATAGAAATAAATTGACTATGTGAACAAATTTGATCTGGCCAAGTTAGGCTGTCGACAGACCATCACAAACACTCACAGGATACACACACGGACCTTTTCGTAAAAATGTATTTGGGGATCCTCAGAACATTTATTTCCGGTGAAAGCTGGTACCAAATGTTTGAGTAAATATTAATAGCTTCTCTGCCTACTATGTACATTGTATATACGCATATGATTATAGTCTATAACTGTATTACAAATTACTAACGTATAGTATATATTGCTTTATGTGAAATAAGTATTCCTTAACTTAAAGTTAATTACCTAAAATTAGATTTGAATCACACAACCTAATTCTACAAAACCTGTTTTAATGTGACAAAAAATGAGATTCTAAATACCTGAAAATCCGATGTTAATAAACAACAGAAATAATGTACTTGTATAAATTTGTTGTGTGTATCGAATATGAAGTTGAAGCAATTGTTACAGTGAAGTTATAGCTGGCACTTTTCTGTCCTTCCCTCTGTTCACTTGTTATTTCCCTAGAGAGAGCCTCTGTCACACTAACACGATTTTGAATGACGTCCCTACGTCACGTGGAACTGTTTCCGAGGAGTTTTAATGGACCGTCGGGATTTTACACCGCTTTTTCCGTGTGCCACTCATTCCACCCATATCCCCGTTTTAAGACGCTCCGAATGCGTCTTGCCTTTAGTTTCTCCCTTTTACTGCCCGTTCTTCCTTTTATAGAGAACCATAACGGCATTAATTTCTTTTCCCGCACAGCGTTTTATTTTATTGAGGCAAGCTTGATCCAAGACATTTCGATTTCGAGGTAGGAAATAAGCATGTCGTAAAGGTGTTTCCGTGCAAATCTGCCGTGCGGTTATTTCGGACGTTGATGGTCCACGTACTAACTGCCAACAGTATCTTGTACTCGATACGACCCGCAAGAAAATAACATCGTCAGTATAAAAGAAGCTTGGGGAGAAGAATAATGGCAAAGAAAATAAAATGCGGAAGAGACAACCAGTGCTACAAGAGATTCGCTTCTTACGACCATGTTTACTTTCCCTAGCACGTATGTACCATGTACATAGTAGATAGAATCTTTCTACCGAAATTTCACCTAAAATAACATGTTTTAAGACCTCCTAAATGTGCGTGAACATCATAACTTAGAAAAGAAAAGTCGTCAAGTACCAAGTTTGGTATAGTTTAGTATCCTCCATGGATGCAACACAGAGATTTGCACAAAAATCCCCATCACACCAAAAATTACCCTTCTCATGAAAGATTTTTCGAAATTTTCAGTCTTCTCAAAAATAGCACCACAATTTTTGTTAAAATGCCATATATCAAGTATATTTACATGAAAAAAAATCTGATGTGTTCCATTCACACGATTTTCTCTATATTTCTGTAAATTATCATTGTTAATAAGCCTATCTTTTATTTATTTCATGCTAATCGAGAAAATTTCCGGAAAGAGTCTTATTTCTTGCTTAATTGTAAGTAGAAGCGAAATAAGAGAGTACCATAGGATAAAGTGAAAGCCAAAAGCTGGTTGCTATGTGACTGATGTTCCTTTGTTTGTATGGACAGGAGTTGACAAATTCCTGTATGAGAAAAGTATAAGTTTTTCAAAGCTGAAACCAAGAAAAAGGAACATCTCAAAAACGACCAACTCCACGGAAAAAAAAAGTATATAACATAAATTGTGTGTTTTAACGTGCTCTACGTTTTTTTGTGGGTTGAGTTTTTGTCTATTTCTTACGGTTTAGTAGTTATGAAAAATTCATCCAGAATAAAGTAGTCTTCAGAGGCTATTCCCAGAAAATTCAAAATATACATTTTAATTGTAAGGTAAATAACTTTAATAGATATTTTAATCAAAATCGTTGGAGCCATTTTTTAGAAAATCAAAATTTTCGAAAAAAGTTCCATGTAAAGGGTAATTTGGGGTGGGGAGATTTTTCTCAAAATCTTCGTGTCACAGGAAGCTTTTCAAAAAAATCCCCATTACATCAAAAACTACCCTTTATATGCAAGATTTTTTCTAACGATTTTTTTGAAATGCCATATACAAAATATTTTTACAAGAAAAATGAATTATCTTGATTTATTTAGGATTAGTCGCTGAAGTTCTCTTCATTCTGTAGGAGGTTTTATTTAGCCGGTAAACCGTAAGAGCTAAGACAAAATTTCACTGCACAAAAAATGTAGATCTCGTTAAAACAAACAATGTAGGCTGTACACATTATTGTGTAGTTAACCATTTCCGATATATTTTTTGTTATTGGTTTCGGTTTTAAAATGCGGTATTGTAATTTTCTCAAATGGGAAGTCGTATTTTATGCGATACGTCTCATCGCACAAAAAGAAATTAGATCTCGTTAAAAAACAATTTCCAATTTAAAAAATCAGATGTGATCCATTCACATGGCGTTCTCTACATATCTACAACAAATTATTGTTAAAAGCTAATGTTTCTATTTACTTCATGCTAATCGAGAAAAATTAGTAGAAATAGTCTTATTACTTGTTTCCTTGTAAGTAGGAGCGAAATAAATGAGTACCATAGGTTAAAGTGAAAGTCAAAAGCTGGTTGCTATGTGACTGAAGTTCCTTTGTTTGTATGGACAGGAGTTTTTAAGGCTGAAATAAACAATATATATACATATATATACATATATATATATATCTAAAAAACGATCAACTCCACGAAAAAAGCATATAACATAAATTGTGTGTTTTAGCATGCTCTGCATTTTTTGTGCAGTAAGTCCATCTCTTAGGGTTCAGCAGTTATGCAAAATTCCATAAAATTCATCCAGAAAAGGGTAGTCTTCAGAGGCTATTCCCAGAAAATTCAAGATATACATATTATTTGTCAGGTAAATATCTGGAATGTACGATATTTTAATCAAAATCGTTAAGAGCCATTTTTTGAGAAAATAAAAAATTTCGAAAAAAGTTGGGGGTGCGGGATTTTCTTGAAAATCTTCGTGTCGCATCCTTGGAATATTCTAAACTTAAATTCCAAGTTTGGTATTGAACGGACTTTTCGTTTTTGAGCTATGCTGTCCAGAGTCAGACACACACACACACACACACACACGGACATTCTTCTAAAAATACTTTTTTTTGGATTCAGGGAGTCTCAAAACATGTATTTTCGTTGAAATCTTGGTATCGAATTTTTGGGTGCAATACAATACCTTCTCTATACACTATGTACATAGTATGTATAGAGAAAGTAAAATTGGCGTTATTAAACCTAGAGCTATCAGCTGCACCTTAATGTCTAAAATTATAAGAAAATAATAATATAAGAATAATTATAATCTATAATAATACTTGGTCCCTGGTATTATCGGCAGAAGTAGAAGATAAATATACAAGGATCTGTAACTATGTTATATTCTGTGGCGAAAGAGTATACTATGAAAATACCACCTGTATAAACAAAGTCAATCGCGATATGGGAAAGAAATCGAAGAACAGTGAATAGTAGTAGAATAGCACAGAACAGTATCGACGTTTGTGTATTTAGGGTGTCAAACATGTACACTGGCATGGAAGAAAATGATAAAATAAAATAAATGGAAGTATAGTAAAGTTTTTTTGGCAAGAACATACGAGTGGAAATCAAACAAGACTTACACAATATAGTTTCGAAATCAACCTTGAAGTATGGTAGCGAAACATGGGTTTTACGAGCTCAAGATAATTGGAGAAAATTAATACAGTGTATGAAATAAACAAAAAGCGTCAAAAATTAAAAAAATATGTTTTAAAGTATGCTCGTCGTAGATTCCCTAAGCAAGCGTTGTTACATAGAGCAAATGGAACAAGGAGTCTAGGAAGACCTCGGAGAAGATGGAGAGATCAACACGAATTTAATCATTAGTCTCCGAAGGGGTTCTTGGGCCAAACCTTGCATTAAGGAGGAGGTGGAGGAGGAGATGGAGAGTATATCCAACATTTACTCTCAGGTGAAAATTGTATTTTATGTCCAGGTTTACAGGAGTACTGACTAAAGAAGCAAAGACAAGAGTGCTGGCACGGCCGGCTTATCATGTATTGCTACCCAGATGCAAACCCCGTGCGAGCGTCTAGGTTGATGTTCGTTTACCAGGAGACGTACTCCCGCGGATTAAATGCGCAACGTCTTCTATCAGGGCCAAAGGCGAGATAGGAATTCCATCCGATACTATGCGTCACTCTTTATAGCGGTCTAACTTTTCGTGAACACTTGCAGGGAACGACGAATATTGCTGGGGGAGAGCGGTGCCCGTCCTGTTCTGGCGTCCGGTTCAATTAAAAATTACATCTTTCCGAGGCGCTCTAATCCCACTGATGAGGTGGGGGCATGGCAGCAGACTCCTGACTTTTCTGGCTACAGCTGAATCAAAATAGGTACATCTACTATATGCCGTCGTTTTCCAGTGAGGCTACTACATGAAGCTTTGGCATTCTATATGTGGAGGATGTGATTAGGCGCCGGGCTCAAAATGTATACACGAGATTGGCCCATCATGAGAACTCCCTTGTCAGATCTCTAGAGGAATTTTTGCCACTGTAAAGGGGAACGGCTTATGGGCATTACCCCAAAGAGCAGCTAAATGTTTTAATATAAGTACTCCCTCTCCCTATGGCAGTATCCTAACAAAATACACCTACTACTTTTGAAACAAGACCAGAGGAGCAGTGGTAAGGATGCTGTTCCTGAAAAGGCAATTGTTGAGGAGCGCACATTGTAGGGCTATCTTCGTAACACCTTCAGCTTTAAATCCACAACACTAAACCTACAACCATCCCAAACAATCCTGTGGTTAAGCCCTTGCAAGAGTAGGAGGCACCTAGGCTCAGCACGAGCCTGCCAGGTGAAGGATGTTTTATACCAAAGACTCTGTAAGGTAGAGAAGACTCTGTAAGAAAAGAAAATAAAACCAATTGTTATAATGTCATTACCTACATACATGTAACCGATAAAAATTAAAGATTTAGGCATCATTTTGAGCTTTGTGATGCGCACACTTGTTGAACTACGAAAGAGTAAGATACCTTTAGAGAACACGGGTATTGGTAGCGATCTGCAAATGTTATACTGAAAAGACGGCGGTATTCAACAATAATATAAGTCTTCTGGGAATAACCAGCATATGTTAATCTAGTAAGCCAGAAACAAATCTATTATTGAGCACTGGGACCGAATTCAGAGAGAGAGACCTAGTACGGAAGCAATTTAGATTATATCTGCACTTCCACGCATGAATTGCATGGATTTGCTGACGTGCCGTCCGTTCCCAGGTGCTACCGAGTTCGCAACTTTCTTCCACATGTGCTCATAATCATTATCTTCGGCATTAATCGCTTTCTGTTTATACACACATTTGTTAGTCATTAATTTCTCCCTTAAACCTTCAGGATATTCAAAACAACGATAATGACGTTGTTAACCCTATCATGTGATGATGTTTGCTTTCTTATTCCCCGAAAATTACATCCTTGTGCTCACCTATGTTGGGTAGCCTCTGTGAATTATCTGCGTGTATGGCTTTGGCTGCAGTCTTTGGATTTTATTTTGGATATCCATAACATTTTGTATTACGATATTTACATAAGAAATATGTACGTGCATTTTACTAGGGCATAACTAAATAATAGCGAAAGATATCAACACAAAACTTTATTTACAAAGTTATGGAACCTTACTCTATTTTCCAAAGTAATCAGAATTGCAATCAAGGTACCGGTACCGGTTTTCTTTACGCAGACGTTATGCTCTACCATCAAAGATCTGAGCCAATATGTAATGTCACCATGTAGTTGTGAAATTTTTTCACCCAAAAGGTCATGTATGAAGTCCAAAGTTAAACACCGGTCGTTCTGAATTATTTTATTTTCAACTCCTCTGTAACGGTTGATGGACTTCCACTCTGTCTTTATCGTACACACTGGTTGGTTCTTCCTTGATTACTCGTAAATTATGCGCCATTTCCTCACTGAAGATTCGTTAATTACATTATCACCTAAAAATTCTATTGGCCCAACACTCTGAGCATTCAAAAAAAAAAAGAATAAGTTCTTTGGCGGTAGAAAGTATAACATCGGCATTGAAAAACTGGCACCACGTGACAATAAATATCTTGACAATGTAGATTACGATGAAAAATAGAGTAATGTACTGTAGCTTTGTAAATAAAGTTTTGTGCTGATATCTTTCATTGTCATTTAGTTATGCCAAATCTTCTGGTCACTTTCTGGATAGCCCTCGTATACAGGCATCAATTATTGTCTTGCTTAAGGGAACAATCAAGTAAAATGGCGTGTTTTAAACATAGATATTTATTTCCGTTATTTTAGTAGTCTAATATTTTAGCCATCCATCTCAATTAGCTTCTACAGCATTAATTTATTAATTAGTAATTTAATTGTTTGATATAAATAAACCATTTTTGTAGCTCAACGTCCTTTAACCTGGTTGTTCATATCGGACGATGGGGTCCGTGGAGCTTAAAGTTATTGGACACTCCGGGTAACTCATCCTAAGCAAGATTCGAATTCGCGATCTCTTGAATGTGAGGCAGACACCACACTTCTCAGGCGGCCTATCAAATAACGATTGCAGAACAATTTTTCATGTTTCATGTATGATATTTTTATTAACGCTTTATTTATAGTCGCCTTGACTCTCGGGTCTTGTTGCGACTGTAAATATTGCACAGATACAATGAACATTGTGCATTTTATTATTGAATTAGATATAAAATTAGTGATTTAAATGATTTTTACAGAAATTAACAAGACTTATAACATAATTTTGAGATTATGTTTAAATAGTACACATTTTGGGCATCATAAAAACTAGATATGATTACATAAATTAGAAAATAAATTAAATTGATGTTCTCATGGACAAGTTAAAATTAATGATTATTAACATATTTCACTCTTATAGTTGGTTTAGTATAGATATTTTTCTCTAAACTTTATTAGATATGTGCTATTTGGTGTAGGATTAAGTACTCTTGATATTTCTAATGGAATGTTGTACACTTTTCCCCAGCTTTCATGTTCAGGTTGGTCAATGATGATGTGTTCAATAGTGAGTATAATGTCGTAGATATTGCATTTTATAAATTTGTTTGTTGGAAAGTAAGAAAGAGTGGATGATGTTGCAATTGTCTGTTCTGATTCTTGAAATAGAAACTTGGTGATGACGTTTTAAATTTGCATACAGGTATGTCAATTTATTCTGGTGTACGTTGTGTAATTTGTTGTGTGGGTTGTTGAGCCAATGCATTTTCCACATATTTTTACTTTCTATATAATATGTACTATGTACATAGTGTATAGACAAGGTATTGTATTGCACCCAAACATTCAATACCAAGATTTTACCGGAAATATATGTTTTGAGACACCCTGAATCCAAAACAGGATTTTTTTTAGAAAAATGTCCGTGTGTGGTCTCTACGGACAGCATAGCTCAAAAACGAAAAGTCAGTTAAAAAAACAAACTTTGTATTTGGGTTTGGTATCTTCCAAGGATGCGACAAGAAGATTTTCAAGAAAATCCCCCTACCCCAAACTATCCTTTAATTGGAACTTTTTTCGAACTTTTTGATTTTCTCAAAAATAGCTCTAACGATTTTGATTAAAATACCGTATATTAAAGATATTTACCTGACAAATAAAATGTATATCTTGAATTCTCTAGGAATAGCCTCTGAACACTTCCTTATACTGGATGAATTTTGTGGAATTTTGCCTAACTGATAAACTGTAAGAGATGGACAAAAACTTACCACACAAAAATGTAGAGCACGTCAAAACACAATTTTTGTAATATACATTTTTTTAGAAGAGTTCATCGTTTTTTAGACATTTCTTGTTTTTGGTTTCTACGTTGAAAAACGTATGCTTTTCTTATACAGGTATTTGTCAACTGCTGTTCATACAGTCAAAGGAACTTCAGTGACATAGCAACCAGCTTTTGACTATCATTTTAACATATGGTACCCTCTTATTTGCCTTCTACTTACAAGGAAGCAAGTAATAAGACTATTTCTGCTAATTTTTTCTCGATTAGCATGAAGTAAATAGAAGCATAAGCTTTTTAACAATAATTTGTTGCAGAGATGTAGAAAAATTCATGTGAATGGTACACATCAGAATTTTTAATGTTCTGTTTCATGTGTTTTACGGATGCCTTGACGTGGGATGGTTTCTCTAGGGTCAGCGATGGTTGAAGCTTCCTTAACTGCAGCGTCTGCCTGATCATTTCCTTTAATTCCCATATGTGAAGGTATCCCCACAACATTACTTCCTTTTCTATTCGGCTGCCTTTAGAGTATAATACTTGTATTTCTTGAACTATATATTTATGCGTGGATTTGTCTTGAACTGCTGTCACTGCGCTTAATGAATCAGTGAAGATTAATTTTTGGGTACATTCCTTAGATTGTAGTATTTTAAATAGGGTTATTTTATTGCAAATAATTCACATGAAAGTATCCTGTAATATGCTGGTAAGTTGCAGAGCCTTGTGTTGTACAGGTAGATTACTGCACGATCATTACTTCCTTGATGAGTCGTCAGTATAGATTGTTAAATATTTGTTATGTATGTTATTAGTTACTAACAAATAAAGTTTGGTCTGTAGTTTCCTGTAGTTTAATGAAAGTAAAATACACAAGAATTGTTTGTATCTGATTGTTTTGGAAGGACAGACCTTTGACTGTTTGCTTTGCGGACAATTATTATAGATTGCAAGAATAGATGGTTTCAACTTCCAGTGTAGATTGCTTTGAGAAAAGTTATTATAAAATGCAAGACTAGTTGGTTCCAATTGCCAAATTAAATTACTTTGCAAACAATTATTATAAAATGCATGAATGTATGGCTTCAACTGGTAGAATAAATTGTTTTTCAAAAACGTATTACAAACTGCAAGAATAGATGGTTTTTAACCGCCAATGTAAACTGCTTTGAGAACAATTACTATAAGCTGCGAGCATAAACCTTTTAATTCACACAGACTAGTTTAACCTCCAAGTAAATTGATTTCAGAACAATTACTATAAAGTGAGGGTGTGTTAGATCGGTTTGTGAAGAATGTATTGAGTAAAAAGAAAAAAGGGCTTATTCTACCAAATATAATCAAATTTGCCCAAAATTCGATATTAATAACTATGATAGAAATAACTGCTATTTTCCCAGTGTTAATTACTAAAAACTGTAAGAATAATGACCTCAAATGTTGGTGTAAATAACTCTGAGAATACTGTAAACAAGCCTAAATAGTTTGAACTTCCACTGAAAATTGCTTTAAGAATAGATACTAGAAATAAGCATAAATATTTTCAGCTGCCAGTATACTACTTTGAGAATAATTAAGCATTTTCTTCGATAGCTACAGTTGCGACGGGAAGTCAAGTTTGTCGATATTCCTTGTAGATGTGCTTCCTAGCCTTCATGTTATTTACAATCGCAAATAATCAAGAAATACCACATACTTACGTGTTGAGTGTCTTAATCCGCAAAGCGTAACCCAGTGTTGAGGGCCTTAAGCCGCAAAGTGTTGACAAGGAATGTTATTTACAAGTAGAAAATTAAAGCAGTTTGTAGCCGAACCGTGACTAGGAGATTTTTGGTACGAATCCTGGCTATGGCATTAAATGTTCAGTTGACTCCTTTACTTCTCCTGCCCTATTCAGGGCTTGTGTGCAAAAATAAGTTGATTACATTAAAATTGTTGTATATAAAATTTCCATTACAACTATAATTGTATAGAATGTTGAATGTTACACGTGCAGTGTATCAAATAATCAAGTAAAAAGCATAACAATCTCAAAAACTTTTGGTGAAAGTTGTTGAGCGCTCCCTATTTGTAGGGTAAATTAGTTATTTTACAAAGCGGAAAATATTGCGTGCCGTTTAGAATTAACTGATTCACTGTAAAGGAATCATAACTAAAAAACAATCACAACCAGCAAGTTTTTTTTGTTATATTGTGTTCATTTGCCTACAACGTAGGTAGGCAAGGTAGTGCATTCTACCAAAATATTACATGTCCAAATGCCACTAGAAATCTGAAGATCGTTGAATCCAAAAAAGGAGGAAATTTTTAGAAAAATAACCCTGCATTAATCAAAAATGAAAAGGCTGATAAATTCTAAGTAGTATTTTAGTCCGCATTTTCCAAAAATGCGACACGATTTTCAAGAATACCCCAAATAATGGCTAATTGAATTTATTACTTTGAATTTTTGTTTTCTCTACATAGTGCTTGATACATAGAGAAGGTAGGTATTGTATTCCACCTAAAAAATTGATACTGAAACTTCACCGGAAATATCAGTTTTAGGGCCCTCTGAATAAAAAAATACATTTTTGGAAGAAAACAAAAAAGAAGCCATGTGTGTGTGTGTGTGTGTGTGTGTGTGTGTGTGTGTATGTATGTTTTTTTATCCAACTTGGTATTTTAAATTTAGTATATTAAAAGGATGCGACACGAAGATTTTTAGGAATATCCCCCACCCCGAACAATATATAACTAATTTCGAAAATGTTCATTTTTTCAAAAAACGTCCATCGATTTTTAAAGGTATCGCTTTAGCCTAGTATATAACCGTATTTCCTTTCTGCTTAGAAGAAAGCAAATAATAAATCAATTTCTAGTAATGTTTATCTTGATTAGTGTGAAGTAGAAAAAAGAATAAGCTTTGTAACAATTCTTACAGAGATATAGAGAGTCATGTGAGTGGAACATACCAGATTTTTCAGTAAAAGTTTCAAGCTGAACAAAGGGCTACCAAAACTAAAACATTAAGTTAGCTTGTTTAAGTTAGAAACAAACACTCCGCAAACTATTTGTAAATTGAGAAAAGCAAATAAATTTAATTTAAACACTGGCCGATTATGAAGTGCTTTCCGTAAAACAGCTTTTGAACACACAGAATGTTAACCAAGCTGAAATTCATCGCCAACTTGTATATATTTACGGTAAAATTGTAATTATTCATGGATTAGAAAGTGAGTTAGGCAATTCAATGATGGATGATTCAGAGTTCATGACAAAGCACTGGCTGGGTGGCCTTCTGTTGTCACTGGTAGTTTGGTTGAAGTGAATGAGGCAATTCGAGGAAAGAGACAGTTCAAAAGAAAAAGGCTTTATGATGTTTCCACAGACTGTGTGTTCAGCAATGACTGTCTTTGAAGAGGGCATACACAAGTTGATTACTTGTTATGACAAATTCCTGAACAATGGTGGCAAACTATGTCGAAAAAAAAGTTAATGAATGTTATTTATGTAGAAATAAATGTTGTGAAAAAAAGTATGGCTTTATTACTTTCTCTACACGTTCTATGTACATAGTGTATAGAGAATATATTGTATTCCACCCAGAAATTCGATACCGAGATTTCACCAGAAACAGATGCTTTGAGACTCCAAGAATAAAAGACACATTTTTAGAAAAATGTCCCCAAGTGTTAGCACATAGTCCCTTCAAATTCAATAATCCGTTGTGCCTTGGAAATGGTTTTGGTTTATCTCTGATAGTCCAGCGTACAGCCATCATTACTGGAAGGAATATGTGATGAATACGAAAAATGGCAGTGATTAGGGTGAATGTTGTGCAGTGAAATTATGCTTTACACACTTTTTTGTGAGATCCAATTACTGCAGGGAATGTGTGCAGGAATAATAACCGTATTTGGAGATGTGTAGTACTCTAAAGAAGCTGCAATTAAGGTGAGAAATTTGAAACCAAACGTCATCCCCTACACCGTTCTTATTAATATGTAAATAACTCGCAAAGTGATCGCACTTGGGTTATAAAAATGTGTATAAGCACTTGTTTTGACAAGTTGGAAGAAAAAAAATCACATTTTTATCTGTCCTATGAGAATGTTTGCTTGTCAGTGAAGTATCATAGCCAATGTGTTTGAAGTTTGATTGTTCTGATAATATCGTTATTTCGTTTCTGTAAAACAGAGAGATATAGGAGGAAGGGAGATGCAACCTCTCGCAAGAACACGACAATCGATTAGCAAAGAATCAGCACTTCTTGGAGGCGACTGCAAGTCTGTCAGTTCTGGTCAATGATGGCCAATGCGAGGTCATGGAAACCATTTCTCGAAAGCAGCTTGTGTGCAGATTCGTGGCCTTATCTTTTCCTGTAATAGCCAAAATCACGTGCACTAGATGTTAGATTTGCGAAAAGTGACCTAACTACGTTTGTGTGTGAATCAGGCAATGCAATTGCATCGATGTACCGCCCCCCTCCGAGCTTCTTCACAGACACCCCCAGATAAATCATACCGCACCGCCTGGTACGGCGCTTCTACTTGCTCTCAACAACTTGCTACATTTCACGCGGTTTTTACGTGCCGATTGTTCCAAGCTCCTCGGAACATTTGCACGCAGTTCCCTTCCCCATCAAATCACCCTGCTCCACTGACTCGGTTTCACAGCTACCCCAAGTGACAGCTCCACGGTTCCCTCGGGAAGAAAACAAGCATGGGGAAATGAAAACAATTAACGCCTTTCTCAGCAAATTCTCCATCAATCTTCAGCTAACTTACGGAATATCAATATGAAAAAAACTGATGTGTTCCATTCATATACTTTCTCTAGCTGCTCCACAAACAAACTCTTCTCAGAGAAGATTATTTTTTATCTTCGTCTGCTAATCTAGATAAACATTACTAACTTGCTTTCTTGTAAGTAGAAGGGAAATAAGGGAATTAGACAAAACGATAGTCAAACTTTTAAAAAGTTGGTGGCTATGTGAAACAATTGAGACTAGGTTCGCTTTGCGTGGTCCCGTTTGAGAAAAGTTAGTTTAAAATTGAAACCAAAGGCAGTAAACTGTACAAAAAAAAGTATGCGACATAATTTGTGTGCTTTAAAGAGCTCTAAATGTTTTGTGTTTTAATGATGTAGTCTATCTCATAACGTTTAACCGTTATGGAAAATTATAAAAAAATGCATCCAGAATAAAAGGGTCTACAGAGGCAATTCCCAGAAAATTTAAGATAATACATTTTATTTCTCATGTAAATAACTTAAATATGTTTGAATAAAAATTGTTACGACTATTTTTGAGAAAAACAAAATTTTCAAAAAATGTTCCTGTAAACGTTAGTTGGGGGAGAGGGGATGTTCTTGAAAATCTTCGTGTCGCATCCTTGTAAGAAAATGATCTTAAATACCAAGTTTGGTATTTACCGACCATTCATTTTAGAACTCCGCAATACAGACAAGCAGACAGACAGGCAGACACACACACACATTTTATAAAAAAAATCGCATACAGGGGACCTCAAAATATATCTCCGGTGAAATATCGATATCAAATTTTTTGGTAGGATACAGTAACCTTCTCCATGTTTTATGTTCATTGTACATACGGACTAGAGAAAGCATTAATGTGTTCAACTTATATTACTTTCTTTACTCACTTTTCCATAAACTATTCTTACAAAGCCATATTTCTCTATCTACATTTTTTTTTACTTTCTCTAGTTCGTATGTACATATGTGCAAAATACACAATAGTTAGAGAAGGTATTGTATTCCACTCAAAAACTAAATGCCGAGATTTCACCATAAATGTATGTTTTGAGTCCCTGAATCCGAAAAAAGGTATTTTTAGAAAACATTTGTGGCTGTGGACAGCATAGGTCAGAAACGGAAAGACTGTTATATACCAAACTTGGTATTTATGTTTATTATTTTCCAAGGATGCGACACAAATATTTTGAAGAAAATCCCCCACCACAAACTACCCTTTGCAAGAACAATTCTTGGATTTTTTCCCCTCAAAAATGGCTTCAACGATTCTGATCAAAATACTGTACATGAAAGATATTTATATCATACATTAAATTAATAGTTTGAATTTTCTGAGAGTTACCTCTTAAGACAACTTTATTCTGACAAGTTTTGTAGAATTTTGCGTAACGTTTAAACCGTAAGAGATAAGACAAAAAGTTATTTCACAAAAGATATCGTACCTTTTCTTGCAGAATTGGCCGCCTTTGGGATTTTCCTTGTCAGTGATTGCAATTTCAAACTATCTTTTCTCAAACGGGACCATGCAAACGAACCGAATCTCAATTGTTTCACATTGTGGCTACATTTTAAAAGACTTGATTATCACCTAGGGTACTTCTTTATCATCCCTTCTACTTAATGGAAGTATATGATAAAACTGATTCTGCTAATTTTTATCCCGATTAGCATAATGCGATAAAAGAATATTATTTTATAAGAAGAGTTTTTACATGAAACTGATAGAGAAAGTTACGTGAATGGAACACATCAGATTTGGATAAGTAGAGGCACACTGAAAAATGCAATGCCACAGCCGGGATTTGAACCACGGATTTCCCGATCTCTAGCCAGTTGTGTGAAAAAACAATTAATCCAATACTTCAGATTTGTCTTTTTACATTCTTTACGAAGTAATATATACGTACACAATAGACAAAGACGGTATAGTAGTTCACCTAAAACTGGATAACTGGATATCACAAATATGAATCTAATATACAACATTTTTAGAATAATCCGTGTGTGTATATGAACTGCCTAACTCAAAAATAAAAGTCCGTTAAATAGCAACCTCTTCCAAAGATACGAAGAAACCTCTCGCCCCCCCCCCAACTACATTTTACTTGAAACATATTTTGAAAATGTTGATTTTACCAAAAACGAATATTTTGATTAAAATACCACATGTTTAAGATATTTTCATATCAAATGGAATTTATATTTTGCATTTTCTGGAAATAGAGTTCTTCATTCTGGATTACTTCTGTGTAACTGGAAAACCGTAAGAAACAGACAAAAACTCACTATACAAAAAATATGATGTGTTCCATTGACATAACTTTCTCTACATCGCTGCATAAATGTTATTAAAAAGCTTATGCTTCTATTTACTTCATTCTAATCGAGAAAAAAATAGCAGAAATAGTAAGTAGAAGCGAAATAAGGGAGTACCATAGGTTAAAGTGAAAATAAAACGCTGGTTGCTATGTGACAATTTCCTTTGTTGTATGAACAAGAGTTGACGAATTCCTGTATGAGAAACGCATTTTTTAAAGCTGAAACCAAAAACAAGGAATATCTAAAAAACAATCAACTCCACGAAAAAAAAGCATATAACATCAATTGTATGTTTTAATGTGCTCTACATTTTTGGGGGGTTACCTTTGTCCATCTCTTACGGTTTAGCAGTTATGCAAAATTCGTCCAGAATAAAAGTAGTCTTCAGAGGCTATTCCCTGAAAATTCAAGAAATGCATTTTATTTGTCAGTTAAATATTTTAATATACCTACTATATTTTATTCAAAACCGTTAGAGCCATTTTAGAGAAAATCAAAATTTTTGAAAAAAGTTCCATGTAAGGATGGTTGGATGTGGGGGGATTTTCTTGAAAATCTTCGTGTTGCATTCTTGGAAGATACCAAACCAAATACCAAGTTTGGTTTTTAATGGACTTTTAGTTTTTGAGCTGTATTACCCACAGGCACACACATATACACAGACAGATATACAAACACATATACGGATATGTTTCTAGAAATGCTTTTTTTGGATTCAGGGAGTCGCAAAACATGTATTTCCGGTGAAATCTCGGTATCGAATTTTTGGATGCAGTAAAATACCTTCTCTATACACTATGTACGTAGAACGTGCAGAGAAAGTAAAAACGTAGATCTCGTCAAAACACACAATTTGTTAAATGCATTTTACTTCCTGTTGCTCGTATGTAAATGTGGGTAGATAGACAAGTTATGGTATTTCACACAAAAGCTCGGATACAGAGATTTCACCGGTAATTCATGTTTAGAGGATCAGTGAATAAAAAAAAAGCAATTTTAGAAAGAGGTTTAGAGTGAGTGTGTGTGTGTGTGTGTATAAACAATATAACTAAAACACTAATAAAAGTTAAACTTATTTTTACAAGCTCAACATCTTTCAAAAGTACGACACGAAGATTTTTAAGACCTCACTCAAAATAGCCTTCACAAAGACACATTTTTTAAAATTTTAATATTCTCTAAAATTGCAATAACGATTTTGATTAAAGATATTTACATGATAAATAACATTACTATCTTGAATTTTCTGGGAATGACCTCTGAAGTTCCCTTCATTATGAATGACTTTTGCTTAACTGGTGAAGCGTAAGAGTTAGACAAAACGTTACTAGACAAAAACACTTATGTGTTTCACCATGTCCTTCTGTAGCTGTTTTATAAAAACTTTCCTTATAAAACATTATTTTTTGCACGTCATACTAATCTAGATAAATGTTGACATACTTGGTCTTTATACTTGCTTCTTGGTAAGTAGAAGGGAATAAAGTGATAGTCAGATCTTTTAAATGTCAACGCTAAGTGAACAATTGAAATTCGATTCTCTTTGCTTTCTAGGGGTAAACAAACAAGAAACGAAAAGAAAGATTTCTCCCGTTTGAAAAAAGATTTAAGTAACTTATAAACGAAACCAATAACTCAGAATATATAAAAAATGGTTAACTCTACAAAACATATGTATATGACATATTCTGTGTTTTAATGCAATCAACATTTTTTCTACAGTAAAATTGTGCCTATCTCTTAAGTTTTACTTGTCATCCAGAATAAAGAGGTCTTCAGAGGCCATCCCCAGGGTATTCCAGATATACATTTCGTTTATATGACAATATCTTAAACATATGAGATTTTTATAAAAATCATTAGAGTCTTTTTTGAGAAAATCATAACTTTGGAAAAATGTTCCATGAAAAGGGATTTGGAAGGTGGGGGAATTTACTTAAAAATATTTGTGTCACATTCTTGAAATATGCCTAATTAAATAAAAGTTGGTATTTAACCAACTTTCCGTTTTTGAGCTATGCTGCCCAAGGGCGTATATACATATGTTTCTAGAAGTGCTGTTTTTGAATTCAGGGAATTTCAAAACATGTATTTCGGGTGAAATATCGATATAAAAATTTTGTGTGCAATACAATACCTTCTCTCTCCTCTAGGTGCGTTATACTTACAGGCTAGAGAAAATAAAAATGTAGATCTCGTCAAAAACAATTTATGTCATATATTTTTATTTCCAACACATCCCTTGTTATTTGTTCCAGTTCTAAAATACCTATAGATATACTTTTCTGAAACAGGAAGTTGTTATCCGTGTTTCTTTTTACTCATGGTCATGCAAAGAGAACCGAAGTTCAATGTAATGTATTCTATAGTTCCCTTCAACTTACGTGAAATAAGGAATAAGACCATTTCTGCAAATGTTTATCTTGACCATCGTGAGGTGATGTTTGTAAGAAGCTTTTTTGCAACATCTGGAGAAAGTCATGTGAATGGAACTCGTTAGAATTTTTAAAATATATTTCATTTTACATCGGCTTAAATTCTTGGTCAGATCACGACGAGGTAAGATACCTCGTTGACGGTATGCGGTAGACAGCCTACTTTTGAGGCTTCGTTTCATGTCAGACACAGGCAACGTCTAACTGGTCTTGTCTAGCTGCTTGCACCATCCATAGTCAGATGGCAGGATCCAGCCAGGCCTCAAGGCCACATCCCTGTATACAATACCACAAGCAGATGGCGTTAAGGTGCATTTAGTTTAGGAGGTAATTAGATGAGAGGTACTATTACCATCTATTTTCAGTTTTGCTATTATTTTAAACTGAAAGTGGGACTTTTGGTTGTGGTATTAAATATCCAGTCGACGATGGGTGACGGAGAGAAGCCAAGATGCAAAAAGAACAGCTAGGTATTTTAACCCTTGACCTCCAGAATGAGGGCTGCATACACGAGCCAACCCGCTCATTAGCTATTTGTTTTGTTGCTTGTTTTTTATTTAGTATTTTTCATCTTAAGTCGCTTTAACAACATAATCATATCGCGAGAATCTGTTCGAAATATATCCCTTTGACAGCATGTGGTGAATAGTAACCTTCGAGGCCTCATCCCCCAACAATATTTCGTGCTAAGCAGACGGTGCCAGAGTACCATTCAGTTCAGCTTTTTAGTCAGATAGTGTCATCTGTAGTCTGATGGTAAAGTGCAACAAGCCTTTCGAGGTCTCACCGCTCTATACCATATCACATACGTCAGTGACAAATAAATGAAGTTGGGGTTCAATGTTCAAAACTCGGTTTGGAGGCTCGGTTTACCTACGTCTGCAGTTAAATGTGCAGTGAACTTCAGTCTTTACATACCCCAAATGCGCTTCCATCACATAGGAGCAGTTCATGTTGATGTTGAGCATTATGAAATTGGATACCATGGGGTGTTGTATCTGAATGTGGTGTGTGTCTGATCACAGCATAACTCAAAAATTAATTAAATTCAAAATTGTTATTTTAATTTAGCATACTGCCATAATAACCTTATTTGAAACACCGTGCATTTTAACGAGATCTAAATTTTAAAGCAGTGCATTTTTATCCATCTCAAGAAAATGCAATACATGCATTTTATTGTTCATGAAATCCAATTGCTCGTATTCAAAATCTTTTAAGAATGATTTTAGAGAAACATGAAACTTAGAACAAATCCTACTTGTAAAGTTTAGTTTAGGATGGAAATATATTCTTCGCATCTTTAAAAGATGCTGAATCTAAATACCAATTTTACATTTCGTTTTTGGGTTATGCTATTTAAACACACGTGCACGTATTTTCTAAACAAATCTGACATGTTTCATTCACACTACTTACTCTTCATCTTCAATGATTTTTTTTTTTTTTCATTTATATAGTATTTATATAGTCCCCTTTAACATCTAAGGTCATATCAGGGGCTTTCCACTTGAAACAACTCGTTGTCTGTAGGTTCTTTTACGTTGGTTTAAATCATTTTTGTTTTACTCAAACACGAACACATTCACACTCACATACAAAGTTCCAGACTCTGTAGGAGATAAGGAATAATTCTGGCTAGAGAAAAATGAATTATTGTTAGAACGTTATTCTTCTGTCTGCTTCATACTAATTGACATAAACATTACGAGAGACTGTTTTATTACTTAGTTCCTTATAAGAAGGGAAATAAGGGACTACACATGGCTATATTTTAAAATGTGGTTGCTATTGGATTGAAATATTTTAAAACTGAAAACAATAACAAAGAATATCTCGAAAACGGTCAGCTTCATGAAAAAATGTTATGCCAAATTGCGTGTTTTAGGACGATCTATGTATATAGTGTATAGAGAAGGTATTGTATTGGACCCAAACATGTGATACCGAGATTTCACTGGAAATACATGATTTGAGATTCCCTGAATCCAAAAAAATGTGTTTAGAAAATATCCGTGTGTGTGAGTGTGTGTGTGGGGGGGGGGGCAGCACAGCACAAAAACAAGAATTCCGTTAAATATCAAACGTAATATTTAAGTTCAGTACCTTCCAAGGATGTTGCACAAAGATTTCAAAGAAAACCCTCCCCTACCTCCATCTACCCTTTACATGGAAAAAATGTCCAAAATTTTGGTTTTCCCGGAAATGGCTCTAAAGATTTTGATTAAAATCTCTTATATTTAAGAACTTAATGACAAACAAAATGCTTATTTTGAATTTTCTGGGAATAGCTTCTGAAGACCTCTTAATTCTGGATGATTTTTTTCTGAATTTTGCATAACTAATAAACCGTAAGAGATATACAAAAACTTGCCATACAAAAAATGTAGGGCTCGTTAAAAGAAGCAATTTATGCTATATACATTTTTTTCCATAAAGTTGGCAGCTTTTGAGATATTCCTTGTTATTAGTTTCAGCTTTCAAATACTTACACTTTTCTCATACGGGAATTTGTCAACTCCTGTCCCTACAAACAAAGGAACTTCAAGCACAAGCTAACCAGCTTTTAAAAGATTTGAGTATCGATTTAGCCTATGGTACTCTCTTAGTTTTCTTTTAGTTACAAAAGAAAGTAATAAGACCCTTTCTGCTAATTTTTTCTCGATTAGCATTATGTAAATGTAAGAATAAGTTTTTAACAATAATTTATTGTAGAGATGTAGAGATAGTCATGTGGATGGAATACATCAGACTTTTTGCACGTAAATATCTTAAATGTATGATATTTTAATCTCAATCGTAAGAGCCATTGTTTAATGAAATCAAAATTTTCGAACATTTTGCCATGCATAGAGTAGTTGTGGGTGGGAGGATTTTCTAGAAAATCTTCGTTTCGTTGCTTTGGAAGATTGGAGCTTAAATACCAAATTTTGTATTAAACGGAATTTTTATGATGTCCACAGACATACACATTTTTATGAAAATGCTTTTTTTTTTTTTTTTTCAGAAGGTTTCAAATATATATTTCTAGTAAAATTTCGGTATAGAATTTTTGGGTGAATGCAATACTCTCCCTATACACTATATAAATAGTACGTTTAAAGTGTACCTATTTGGTGAAATCTGATGTCATATTTTTGTGTGGAATGCAAGATCTTCTCTAACTGCTAGATGTGTGGTAGAGAAAATAAGGTCAGAAATAGACTACAAAACTTGTAAGAAAGTGAAGTGTCAACACTCACTGTTGACGCAAGTTAAGATATCCCTTGCAGACCCACGTTTATGTAACACACTCCTGAAAAAGTAAAACAAAAGAGTTTAGCTAATAAATCAAGAGACTGGTGTCACGCGCCACTGTAAAGTTGTGTTGCATGCTGGGTGCGAGTTACAGGCCTCGACTAGACCGACATTTCCTTCCTGCCTTCCTTCCTTCCTTCCGACCACCGTCTAATTGAGTTCTTGCAGCACGCGATCACCCCTTCTGCGCTAAGTTTCTATTAGGTTGCCTGGCATTCCTAC
This sequence comes from Hymenopus coronatus, assembly GCA_030762935.1. Lineage (NCBI taxonomy): Eukaryota > Metazoa > Arthropoda > Insecta > Mantodea > Hymenopodidae > Hymenopus > Hymenopus coronatus. The sequence goes on along the minus strand of CM060892.1, from coordinate 52,347,806 downwards.
TTTATGCGGTGAAAAAGTCGCCACCTTTAACAGCTCGCTGGTATCCGGTGCAGTTTACCCCCAAGACCATTTTTCAACGTCAGCTTTAAAAACAAGTGGCAGCTAGCAGTCGAGAAATTAGGATCCGGAATCGTTTGTTTCTTTTACTGCTAATAGAGCGGAGAATAAAATACTACTACTTAAATCGACACCACAATCTGGGATATTATCTAACTTCGTTGTTAAATACTGAATATAATTATTTTACCACTTCAGACACAGAAAATATTTGTCTGTTAGTGAAATATAACATGTCCGAGCTTATAGGCCGTGGTCGAATAATAATGTTAATAATTTTATTATTCGACCACGACCTAAAGCCTGGACATGTTATAAAAAATGGAAATGTTATTTATGGACGCTCTTTAACAGCTACGGTTCTCAGCATCCCATTCTATACTAGGCGTAATAGATCGCTTAATATTTTGCTCAGAATCTTATTAGGCTTGAGCTTTTACGTGCCGTAAATCTACGACACGGGACCCCTTCCGAAGGAAGCCATGCTAAGGATTTTACGCCCGAAAAAACTCCATCGTCCTCCGCCGGGTTTCAACCTACGACCTTGCGTATATGAAGTTAGCATGGTAACCATTACAACACTGGACGTGTTATATTTTTACTTTCTCCATATGTGCTATGAATTTAATGTATAGAGAAGGTAATTGCACTCCACCAAAAAATTCGATACCGAGATTTCACCAGAAATGTGTTTTAGGGTCTCTTGTATACAAAAAAAGTATTTTCAGAAAAAGTTCCGTGCGTGTGTGTGTGTCCATGTGTCCGTGAACACGATAACTCAAAAACAAAAAGTCGGTAAAATACCAAACTTGGTATTTAAGTTTAGTATCTTCCAGGGATGCGACACGAACATTTTGACAAAAAAATCCCCCACCCCAAACTACCCTTTACATGGAACTTTTTTTTGAAAATGTTGATTTTCTAAAAAATGGCTCTAACGATTTTGATTAAAATATCGTATTTTAAAGATATTTACCTGACAAATAAAATGTATATTTTGAATTTTCTGGGAATAGCCTCTGAAGATTACTTTATTCTTGGTCAATTTTACGGAATTTTGCATAACAGCTAAACCGTAAGAGATGGACAAAAACTTGGCCCACAACAAATGTAGAGCACCTTAAAACACACAATTTATGTTATATACATTTTTTTCGTGGAGTTGATTGTTTTTGAGATATTCCTCGTTTTTTTTTTTAGCTGAAAAGACTTATACTTTTCTGATACAGGACTTTGTGAACCCGTGTCCATACAAACAAAGAAACTACAGTCGCAGAGCAACCAGCTTTTGACTATCACTTTAACCTATGGTATCCCTTATTTCGCTTCTACTAATAAGGAAGCAAGTAATAAGACTATTTCTGCTAATTTTTGCTCCATTAGATGAAGTAAATAGAATAATCTGTTGCAGTGATATAGAGAAAGTCATGTGAATGGAACACACCAGATTTTTACTAATTTACAGCTGAGGACGAAACGTCATATTTTTGTAATTTTATTATTCGACCAGCCTACAAGCCCGGACATGTTATATTTTACTAATATGTAACACCGGCAAATGGAACATTATTATACACGTATATTAAAGTAATTCTGATTTAAAATCCATTTGTTTGTTCGAATCAAACAGCTCTCTGCCTTCAGACAGCCTCGATTTCACGACGAGAAACATCATGCTGTGAAGTATGGCGAGATGGGTGTTATATCTTGCCTGTTGTTTAGGATGGGTTGGGCTCAGGTGAAATAATAGGTAGCACAGCATGCCTGCATGATTACGGGGGAGGGAGAAGCACCCGGTGTGGTACCTGTTTTGTAATGTTTATTTTATCTACACGTACTATATACATAGTGTATAGAGAAGGTATTGCATTGCACCAAAAAGTCGATATTGATATTTCACCAGAAATATATGTTTTGAGACTCCCTGAATCCAAAATAAAGTTTTTAGAAAAATATGTGTGTATGCTTGTGTGTGTGTGTGTGTGTGTGTGTGTGTCAGCATAGCTCCGAAACAAAACTTCCGTTAAATACCAAACTTGGTATATAAGTTGCTATTTGTTTCAGTTTACATTCCTCAAAGGGGAACTTGTCAACTGACCAAGCAAAGAAGCGGATTTCAATCCCATAGCAACCACATTTAAAAACATTTGACTGTCAGATTTCCCTTCTACTTATATAAAATAGATAAAAAAAAATCTATGTTCAATTCACATGACTTTCTCTACATCTCTGTAACAAATTATTGTTAAAAAGCTTATGCTTCTATATATTTCATGCTAATCGACAAAAAAATTAGCAGAAATAGTCTTACTAGGTACTTGCTTCCTTGTAAGTGGAACAGAAATAAGGGAGCACCGTAGGTTAAAGTGATAGTCAAAAGCCGGTTGCTGTGTGACTGAAGTTCCTTTGTTTATATCGACCGGAGTTAACTTTCCTCATACAGAAATTTGTCAAGTTTTTCAAAGGTAAAACCAAAAACAAGGAATATCTTAAAAACGATCATATCCACGAAAGAGGGTATAAAACATGAATTGTGCGTTTTAATGTGCTCTAAATTTTCTGTGTGGTAGGCTTTTGTACATCTCTTACAGTTTAGCAGTTAATGCAAAATTCCGTAAAATTCATCCAGAATAAAGTAGTCTTCTGAGGCTATTTCCAGAAAATTCAAGATATGCATTTTATGTGTCAGGCAAATATCTTTAATATGCGATATTTTAATCAAAATCATTAGAGTCATTTTTGAGAAAATCAAAATTTTCGAAAAAAGTTCCATGTAAAGGGTAGTTTAGAGTTGGGGATTTTTTCTCAAACTCTTCCTGTCGCATCTCTGGAAGATACTAAACTCAAATACCAAGTTTGGTATTTTATCGACGTTTCGTTTTTGAGTTATCGTGTTCACAGACACACGGCGAGAAGGACACGGACCTTTTTGTGAAGATGCTTTTTTTTGGATACAGGGGACCCTAAAACAAATATTTTCAGTGGAATCTCGGTATTGAATTTTTGGGTGGAGTGCAATACCTTCTCTAACACCTGTAGAGAAATGAAAAATCACATAGACCTGATTCTTATACATAGGAGTACTACTGTGTTGAGACGTCCCTACAAAACCGCGGGATAAGATAGGAGAGCAAGTTGAGCATACTGCGCACGTAAGAACAATAGATTACACCGACCACATGCACAATAAATAATGCACACTTAGACAACATACGGTACCTAACTGGGCCACCCTAGCGTGCGATGTGATACGTGAAATACCCATGGAAATTCTTCTAGAAACATCCACGTGTCCGTGTTCAAATCACGCACCGAAACTAAATAGTGCCGCTGTACACGAATTATTTCCCTCGTCTTTTTGTTTTAACAAAGCGGAGCTTTTCTTTCTAGCACCACAATAGTTTGAGAAAAAAATCTGATGTATTACATCCACATGACTTTCTCTACCTGTTCTGCAAACAAACTATTCTTACAAAATATTATTCTTCTATCTACATAATGCAAACGAGATAAACATTAACACAAATGTGTTAATACCTACTTCCTTATAAGCAGAAGAGAAATAAGGAAATATACCAGGCTAAAGCGATAGCCAAAGCTTTTAAATGCGTGTTTAAACGAGATCTACAATTTTTGTGTTTAAGTTTTTGTGTACTTCTAACAGTTTACTAGTTATGCAAAATTCATGCAGAATGAATAGTTCTTCAGAAGCTATTCCCAGAAAACTAAAGATATGTATTTTATATGTGATGTAAATAGCTTGAATATACGGTATTTCAACCAAAATCCTTAAAGCCAGTTTTGAGAAAAAAATCCTTGTAAAGGCTAGTATGGGATGGGGGGGGGGAGTTTCTTGAAAATCTTCATTTCACATCCTTGAAAGTTACCAAACTTAAATACTAAACACACACACGCACGAGCACATACATTTTTTTTTTTCTAAAATGACTTTTTGGATTCACGGGACCTCAAAATATTTTATTCTGGTGAAGTCGAATTATTAGGTGGAATACGATACTTCCTATATACACCGTGTATATAGTACGTGCAGAGAAGGTAAAAACCCACTTAAATGTTTATTTTACAGAAAGACTATACAGGTCTTAATTTATTTTGATTTTTCACATAAGCCGTGTGTAGGATAGGGGTTGGATAGATCGAGTTAGATTTACAAATTCAATTTCATATTCGGGATTTGAGCCTCGGTTGATCTAACCACTGTGCTGCCATGGCAACACTGTTAGGTCAATTGAGGTTAATTTGTTTTCTGAGATAATGCGGAGGACAGGAGTTGGACAGGTAGAGTCAGACTTAAAAATTCTATGTCATAGCCGGATTTGAACCACGGATCTCCCGGTCTCTAGTCTGTTGCTTCAAGCACTGAGCTACCAAGGCATTCAATTCCTCACCTGACCCAGTAGTTGGTAAACTATGAACACGGGACTTATGACATTGTAAGTCGCTATTGTGGTGTACCATCACAAAGTAATTTGAGATCACCTTGTGATTTACCGAGAAACATGCCTGGAAGTTGAGGAAATCAATATCGTGTTGGCATGTTAACATGATAGCTCAGTGGTTAGAGCAAACTGTTGAAGACCGGAAGATCCGTGGTTCAAATATCGGCTATGGCATTGAACTTTTAGGTCTGGCTCTACTTATCCAATTCTACAGGTCTCTTCAACAGCGAGTTAAAATATATATTTCAAACGAATGAACTTTATAGTTTCTCAACCAAACTTTTAAAGCTCGCCTGAGTACTGTGATGGTAGCGTGTCTGTTCCATATTCAAAAGGTCTCGAGTTCGAATCTCGCTTAGGACGAGTTAACCGAATAAGATTTTTTTCGGCGTTTTCCCTTATCCTGAGAAGATGAATGTCGAGTAACTTTAAGCTCCATGGACCCCGAGATCATTTTAGCATCATTTCACCAATTTCATTCATCGTTCAGGTTAAAGGACGTTAAGCTAAAAAAACAATTCTTGTAATTCTTAATCCCAAATTAAAAAAAAAAAAAAATAAAGGTAAAGATAGAAATCTCTTTTAGGATTAATTATTTTCCTCCAAGCAAATTCTCTATTTTTAATTAAATAGGAACAGAAGCATTAGGAAATAATAGTTTTATTATCTTTCTAGTATATGAAGATGCATTAGACTTATCGATTTTAACAACGATATAATATGATGTACCTAATTCAAAAGCGAAAAGTCGGGTAAAACATAGCAATACAATATATACTTACCAATGAAGTATTCTGTATTTAAGTAGATACATTAATCCCCAAGGATGTAATATGAAGATTTTGAAGGAAATCCCTCTACCCCCAACTATCCTTTTCTTAGAACAAGCAAGTAGAAGGAAACTTTAGGCTCAAGCGATAGCCAAATCTATTAAAAGCTGTCGCTAAGTGAAACAATTCAATCTCGGTTCTCTTTGGATGGCCCGGAGTAAAAATAGAAAAAGAAGATAAGAAACGAAATATGGCCTCCCGTTTGAGAATTGTTCAAGTAGAAATAACAAGGAATATCTTGGAAACGGTAAACTCTACGTAAAAAAGGAATATGAATAGATTGTGTGCTTTAATGAAATCTACATTTTTAACCAGTTGTGTCTATCTCTTACGGTTTAGTACCGAAAATCATTCAGAATGACGAGGACTTCAAGGGATATTCCAAAATGAAACCAGGATATACATCTTTAATATACAGAACTTTAATCAAAATTATTAGACATTATTTAGAAAATCCAAAATTTTCATGTTAAAAATGTCCATTTTTTCCATGTTAAGGATAGTGCAGGGACGTGGATTTTTCATAAAATCCTTGCGTCGTATCATTGAAAGATACTAAACTTAAATACCAAGTCTGGTATTTATCCGACTTGTCGTTTTTTAGTTATGCTGTCCAAATACACACAGACATATTTTCTAAAACTTGTTTCTTCTTGTTGCAGTGGACCCCAAAACATTTATTTTCAGTAAAATCTCCGGACTGAATTTTTTGGTGGAACAAAATAGCAACTCTACCTACTATGTACATAGGTGCTAGAGAAAGTAAAACGTTGTTGTAAAAAGATAAAAAAATGCGTGTTTTAATATGAAATGCGTGCAATTGTTTTTTCACACAAGCCCTGTGTAGGACAGGAGTTGGAGGTAGAGTCACATTGAAAAATTCAATGCCATAGCCGGGATTTGAACCACGGATCTCTGTCTCTAGCCACTGAGCTACCATGGCAACATGTCGGCATATCATTAAATTTCTCAACTGACTCGCATATTTCCCGGTAAACCACAAGATTATCTCAAATTATTTTGAGATAGCAACCCCAATGGCAACTTACAATGTTGTAAGTACTTTAAATCCCAGGATTCATAGCATAGCCAACTATTATGGTGTCATTGATATTAATTTAATTGTTTGTTTGAGATCATCTTGTGGTTTACTGGGAAACATGCAAGTCAGTTGAGAAATTCAATGTCATGCCGGCATGTTGCCATGGTAGTTCATAGAGCAACCGGCTAGAGACCGGGAGATCCGAGGTTCAAATCCCGGCTTTGGCATTGAATTTTTCATCTGACTATCTATCCAAATATGAGTTAGTTGAAAAACTGACATGGCCCGAATTTAAATCATGAATTCTGAGCTACAATGAAGAGGTATCGATATGTGAATAACCGATACTTGGCCGGTAACAGCGTTGACACGGAAAATCGAAGTAGTTCGAGTGTAGGAGTGGCACTGAATTTTTCAATCTGATTCAGCTTTCTGACAGTACATTAGTTTAAAAAAAAAAAGTATCAACAATATTAACTCTTATAGTAGCTAATTATAGAACCCGAAAATGCGAAATGCATGCCTCTTAAGCTTTAAGACCGCGCTAAAGGTTTACGGGAAACTTGAATCAGATTAGAGGATTTAATGCACGTACAGCTGTTTTACCATGTTAGCTCAAGCAGTATGAGCATTGGTACAGTAGATCGGAGATCGAACTCTGCTTGTGAAATTAATTTTTGAAGTAAAATCAGCTGTTCAACTTAGTCTGAGATTTGTGTTTTTATCAAAGAACAAATTTGAGTATCTCCTACAGGAGGTGTGGATTATGTTTGCTAATTTGTTTTTTCATATTTTGTGCACTAATGCAGCGAAATACAATACATTTCATTTCATTTGTTTCACTCCCCCCAGATTTTTCTCCCAGTCCATGACTTGTACTTCAACAATTCACTCAAAGTATTTCTAAGAAGAACTATCATGTAATCTGGGAAGGGATGACAAGATACTTGGATCAACTCTTGGTAGAGAAATATCTGCAACTACTACAAAACTCATTCAAGATTACTTGCTTAGGAGAGTTTGCAGAAGCACCAAAGGGGATTTAACTGAGTGAACTCTTCCATAAGAGCATCCTCCAGTCCTCTTAAAGAGATCTTTGTCTTCATGTTTGTACGGAGACTACAGACCAGTTCGCTAGAGGAAATAAAGACCACAAGAGAATGGTCTGTCTTGTTGACATCGGATCAGTTCGCCACGCCGAGAAAATCCATAATGTTCTCATGGCGGACCTAAGTTGATGCGGACTTGTTGGTCACGCAGGAAGGAACTGGAGGACAGATGCCGAGGTGCGATTAGCGGGCGTGGTACTGGACATGGCATAGCGTGCTACACGCTCCATCAACATCTTGGCATACATTAGTCAAGACTGACAACATCATGACTTGACCTGAGTTGGGAAATTTCAACCGCATCATCATTAAAAATTAATCCATCCAGTTGTACATTCTCGTTAAGGAATCATTTTACCAACTAGGATTCACGTAAAGAACCACAAAGCCGGTCAAAAATGGCTTAAAAGTAGGTCTTCTAAATGTGTCCATCTTTGTCACTTCCTTCTTTGTATTCGCAAACGAACTATTTATTTTAAAGATGTATTTACATTGAGCATCAATCCAAAAAATCTGATGTGTTCCATTCACATGACTTACTCTACATATGTAACAAATTATTGTTAAAAAGCTGATTCTTCTAAAGCAAATGATTTCTTGTACGTAGAAGGGAAATAATGGAATACACTAGGCAAAAACGATAGTCAAATCTTTTAAAAGCTGGTTGCCATGTGGATGAAATCCGTTTCTTTGCATTGCCAGGAGTTGATAAATTCCCGTATGTGAAAACTTTTAAGTGTTTTAAAACTAAAACTAATAACAAGGAGTATCTCAAAAACGGCCAACTCCCCGGAAAAAAAAAAAAAAATGGTATATGACATAAGCTGTGTGTTTCAACGAGATCTACATATTTTATGCAGTAAGTTTTTGTATATCTCTTATGGTTTACTAGTTATACAAAATACACCAAATGTATCCAGAATAAAGAGGTATTCAGAGCTATTCTCAGAAAATTAAAGATATAAATTTTATTTGTTTTTAAATATGTTTACAAGTGGTATTTTAATCAAAATCGTTAGAGCCATTTTTGGGAAAACCTAAATTTCCAAAAATTGTTCCATGTAAAAGTAGTTGGGGGGGGTATTTTCCTCAAAATCTTCGTGCTGCATCCTTGGAAGATACTCAAATTGTATATCAAATTTGGTATTTTACCGACTTTTCGTTTTCGAGTTATCGTGTTCACAGATCACTGATACACTGTCACACGGACACACACGAACCTTTTTCTAAAATGTTTTTTATGGTACAGGGGTCTCTAAAACGTATATTTCCGGTGAAATCTCGGTATCGAATTGTGCATAGAATGTAAAAACATTTGGTACAATTTGTTGATAACCACAGTGCCTACCAAAATTTAGGGACACCTGTGGATTCTACGAAATTTGCAATGTCCTTAAGCTATATTGTCCAGCGACCTTAACTTACGTCAGAAAGAAGTAAGGGAATACATTTTAATAAATAGATTGTGTAAAGTAAGTCATTTTGCATTAATTATGACATTTTTGCACGTTTAAATAGGTAACTGAAATATATTTTCATTTTAAAATCTTTGTTGAGGTCTGGAGTTGACCGGTTTTTAGATATCCCTTGTTTTTAGTTTGAGTTTTAAAATACTTATACGTAACTCACATGGGAATTTGTCAACTCCTAACCATACAAACAAAGGAACTTCAATCACATAGCAACCAGTCGTTTTAGCTTATGACACTCCCTTACAAGCAAGCAAGTAACATGAATCTTTCTGCTACTGTTTTCTCAACTAGCATTAAGTAAATAGAAGAATAGCTTTTTAACAATTTATTGCAGAGATGTAGAGAAAATGATGTGAATGGAGCATCAGACTTTTTTCAAGTCAACCGTTGACGCCTGTATATACGCGAATACAATTTTGCTCCCCCCTTTTTTTTTAGACAATTAATAGACACGGAGCGTGATTTTGCCCTTTTTCAACAAGACTCATATGGCCAATTTTTCGATGAAAACAATTGAAAATGTGTTTCAAGACAGAATTATTAGCAGAGATGTGTGGCCCTCTCGGTCCCCTAACCTAACCCCCTGCGATTTATATATATAAGGTAACTTAAAACATAAAGAGTACAGACCCTGAAAGAATTAAAAGAAAAGAAATCGACAAGAAATTAAAGAAACATTTCTTAAGGTGAACTACGGCGAGTGATGTATAGTTTCTTAAAGAGGTGCCAAAAAATATATACAACGACGTTGGCGTGTTTCAGCATCTTCATTCACAAAGTTGGTAAGTAAAGCCTTTAAAAGCAGTTTTAAAAATGTTTAATGGTTTCATCCGCGCCTTTCTGTGATAGCGGCAGACGGTATCCAGCACCGAGGATGCGGACAGGCAAAACACCGCGCAACCGGTTCCTACTTCTTTAACTCACTCGTTAGCTTTGAATAGTTCTCTTCATAGATGTGAAAACTATGTCCCTTACCTTATAATTTGTAAAAAAATACAATCCATGTGCTGAAATTCTTAGATAAAGCATTTTGAAATTTTCATTTTTAAATGCTTTATATTAAACAAATCTTCATTTTTGTATAATATACAATATATATACAGATGATGTCTGTAATTCATAATCATTAAAATATAATAATGAAAAGAAGTCTACCCAGGCTTAGTCAAGACTAGTTTTACTTTTAAAGCTCGCTAACCAAAATTTACATTTTCAGAGAAAAGTATTTAGTAAGTATAACCACACAGGAGAAAGAAAATAAATTAGATATTCTAAATAATAAAACAGTAAAAAATACAAAAATCTCAGAACCGAATTCTTTGGGAAAATATTACAAACTACTTTGCAATTTTGAAGCAAGAGAAAATACCATTTTGGGCAGACATTAAAGGACATGGAAGGCTAGGTTCTGAGGAGCTGCAAAAGAAATATATGCTAAGTCATAAATTAAGGTAATTATAATGTTATACCTGTTATTTGAAGCTAACATCAGTATGCTCTGGTTTATGTCATTGCACCTCTTTCTGTTTTTCTTCTACGTTAGTATGCCCCAGCATCTTCTCTTAAAACTTAAGTGCTGATATGAAATGAACCTAGAAAACACTTTGGATAATTGAGAGAAAAAGAAAGAATTATGAGATATAAATATATTCATTTTAATAAACTGAATAGAAGGAAGATGCAGGTAAAGTAGAAGTGGAGTACTGCAAGGAAAATATTTCTGCTATCTCTTGAGAGCATATAACGGTACGAGAGCCTTCTTCCTCAGCCTCCTGCTCTTTATCATTAACCACTTGCTTCTTGCTATTGTGTTCTTGCTCTTGTTTTTCAGTAGTAAGTATTTCACCAGCTCCACCTCATTACATAATATTCTCCTTCCTCTTGCTCCATCCTTCTTACGGTCTGCTCTCCCTTGGTGCATCAGAACCAAAGTGTAACAAAATACCTCTGCCGCTCGCATGCAAATCAAATAGAATTGAACCATAATATAAAATTCCTTTTTACTTTCTCTACACCTACTATGTACATAGCGTATAGAGAAGGTATTGCACTCCACCAAAAAATTCCAATACCGAAATTTCACCGGAAATATATGTTTTGGGGTCCCCTGTATCCAAAAAAAGTATTTTCAGAAAATGGTCCGTGTGTGTGTGTGTGTGTGTGTGTGTGTGCGTGTGTGCGTGTAGCTGTGAACACGATAACTCAAAAATGAAAAGTCGGTAAAATACCAAACTTGGTATTTAAGTTTAGTATCTTCCAGGGATGCGACACAAAGATTTTGAGAAAAATCCCCCACCCCAAACATGGAACATTTTTCGAAAATGTTCAATTTCTCAAGAATGGCTAATGATTTTGATTAAAATATCATGTATTAAACATATTTACCTGGCAAATATAATGTATATTTTGAATGTTCTGGAATAGACTCTGTAGACTACCTTATTCTAAGTGAATTTTACGGAATTTTGCGTTACTGCTACACCGTAAGAAATGGAAAAAACTTACCACACAAAGATATAGAGCACATTAAAACACACAATTCATGTTGTATACATTTTTTCGTGTAGTTGAAAGCAAATCATAAGCAATGTAATATTAAAGCTAGAATGATTATTTAAAATTTGGATTTTACCGTATTAATTCCTTTTCAATAATCTACTTTTCGGAAGAATTATCGGGTAGTAATATTCAGCGCATATTCAATAACAACAATAAGGGAGTTGCCATGGCCGAACATTTATACTACTCGCCTCTCACCTAGGTGGCCTGGGCTCGATTTCAAGCGACCGCATGCGAGATTTTTGGTGGACAAAGCGGCGCAGGGGCGGGTTTTTTTCCGGGTTCTCCGATTTCCCCCACCATCACGATCCACCGGTGCTCCGCCTTCATTCCATGTATTATCAGTGTCATCGTCTGCGGCGCCTTAGTTGTAAAAGCTGGCAATAAAACACTATAAAATAAAAATAACAGTTTGATAAATATCAAAATAACAGAAAAAAATCTGATGTAATCCATTCACATGATTTTCTCTATATCCCTGCAGCAAATTTTTGTTAAAATGTTTAAGCTTCTATTTACTTCATGGTAAGTGAAAAAAAAATTAGCAGAAATACTCTTATTACTTGCTTCCCTGTAAGTAGAAGCGAAATAAGGGAGTAACATAGGTTAAAGTGATAGTCACAAGCTGGTTGCTATGTGACTGAAGTTCCTTTGTTTGTATGGATAGCAATTGTTAAATTCCTGTATGAGAAAATTATAAGTTTTAAAGCTGAAACCAAAAACAAGGAGTATCTAAAAAACGATCAACTCCACGAAAAAAATGTATATAACATAAATTGTGTGTTTTAATGTACTCTACCTATTTTGTGTGGTAAGTTTTTATCTTCTATCTCTTACGGTTTACCAGTTACACAAAATTCCGTAAAATTCAATCAGAATAAAGTAGTCTTCAGAGGCTATTCCCAGAAAATTCAAGATATACATATTATTTTCAAGTATATATCTTTAATATATGGTATATTGATCAAAATCGTTAGAGCCATTTTTTAGAAAATCAAAATTTTCGAAAATTGTTCCATGTAAGGGGTAGTTGGGTTTGGCCGGGCTTTCTTGAAAATCTTCGTGTCGCATCCTTGAAAGATACTAAACTTAAATACCAAGTTTGGTATTCAACGGTCTTTTCGTTTTTGAGCTATGCTGTTCACAGACACACACATACACACATGCAAACACGGACCTTTTTCCAAAAATGCTCTTTTTGGATTCAGGGGGACCCAAAACATGTAATTCCGGTGAAATCTCGGTATCGAATTTTTGGGTGCAATACAATACCTTCTCTATACACTATGTACATAGTACGTGTAGAGAAAGTAAAAAAGTGTACAAGACAACCCACACACCCTGGAAGAATTAAAACAAACATCCACCAGGAAAGTGCCAGAATTTCTAAGGCGAGTGATGGATAGTTTCCTAAAGAGGTGTCAGAAATGTGTGGACAACGGCGGTGGCATCTCCTTTCATGAAGTTGGTAAGTAAAGCCTTTAAAAGTAGTTTGTATGGTCCATTCGCGCCTTTTTTGACAGCGGCAGACGGCAATGACCGCCGAGGACGTGTGAACGATCAACTTCACGAAAAAAATAACATAAATTGTGTGCTAAGTTCTTCTCTATCTCTTACGGTTTACCAGTTACACAAAATTCCGTAAAATTCACCCAGAATAAGGTAGTCTTCAGAGACTATTCCCAGAAAATTCAAGACATACATGTTATTTGTCAAGTATATATCTTTAATATGTGATATTTTAATCAAAATCGTTAGAATTTTTTTAGAAAATGAAAATTTTCGAAAAGTTTTCCATGTAAAGGGTAGTTGTGTTTGGGGGGGGGGGGGTTTCTTGAAAATCTTCGTATTGCATCCATGGAAGATATGGAGCTTAAATACCAAGTTTGGTATTTAACAGTGTTTTTGTTTTTGAGCTCTGCTGCCCACAGACACACACACACACACACAGACAGACAGACAGACAAACAGAGAGACACACACACGGACATTTTTCTAAAAATGCTTTTTTTGGATTCAGGTGGTCTCAAAATATGTGTATCCGGTGAAATCTCGGTATCGAATTTTGGGTACAATGCAATACCTTCTATACCACTATACACTATGTACATAGTACTATAGAGAAAGTAAAAATGTAGCATTATAAACCTATATTCAGTTGCAAACAAAATAAGTAAAAACATACTTTTAAAACAATGTTATTATTAATTAAAACATGCAAAACGAAATACACCGGTGTCAAAAATGCCATTGCATCGAGAATATAACGCTTCAGTTATGATAACGGTTTTCCCGCACTAGTTTCAATACTATACTATGGATCTTGCTACTTTCAGTTTACACATGTACACATAAGTAATAGGTCACAATGTCATCAGAAAACTGAAAATAAATCAGTAATTAAAAAAAACAAATTTCACTATAAGTTAGGCATTTCAAACAGAAAATAGAAGTACACAAAAATACAGTTATGATATTACTTGATTGCAAGTCATCAATTCTCTGTTTATTTAGAGCACGTATGTAAATTAATGCTCTTAGCGTATAATTATTTTTCAAATTTTGCGCACAGTGTACGCGATTATTTCTTTGTTGCGGCGTACAACATACACTACACTGACATTCCTGCTTTGTGGCAGCAATTTCACATAATATATGAAGAAGCAAAACCATTATTAATTATATCTTAAGCCATCGTTTCTGTCTTCAAAAACCACCGAGAGACTACTTGCTCAATTACTGTAGAAGTCAATCGAAATATAGTTATTTTCTTACCGGTAATATATTCCCAATTTAATAAATACGCATTTAATAAGCTTCTCTTTGCATGTGGTGACCAAGGAGGTTTATTAGATTCACAATTATCTCTGTTAGTTTATCGATATCACACACGACATAATATATCAAATTATTAACGACCCTCCAAGGCAGAAAAACTTCCCGGAAGAACTGCCTTGTTCGCGTTTACACAGTAAACACGAAACTGTACAGTATTTTTCAGACCCACTCATCTTCCAAAGACGGCTTTAAAGTTTGGTACTAGGGTGTGGAAACCAACCCTCGCTGTTGCCAATTCTTCAACTTATTTTCCCTTTAACTGAGGCGCGATTCTCTACTTGCAAGCAGTGCCTCCAGAAAACAGATTTTACTAGGTTACCTCTCGCCCCTAGTACAGGGTCATCTTCTGTTTACTAAGGTTATTGCCCAGTTTAAGATGAGGAGCGGTCTCGTTTGGAGAAAACTACATTGGACAAGGATAAACAAATTGCAGAGAGCTGAAAATATTGACCTTCAAATAACAAAAGACTCTTCCGAATGCCCTTGAAACACACCGTTTGAAAGAACAAGTTTACCCGCTTCCAGTGGTGTAAAGGACTTCCCAATAAGGTGTTTCAAAAATAGGTTTACAGTCTCTGAGATCGACGCTGGCAGTCTTGGTATAGCTTAGCAAAGTGGACCATCCAGTTTTAGAGTTGAAATCATTTAAAGCCCTTGACAGCAAGAAGGTGAAGCATACTGAGAGAACAAGAAAACTCTGATGTATTCCATTCACATGACTTTCTCTATCTGTTCTGGAAAAAAAGCTATTCTTTTCGGTCTGTCCCTGCCTATTTAACTCCTTCCTACAGTATTTTTCAGAACATGAAAACCCTGTCCCACTCTTTTTCCAAAGACTTTGAAGTTTGGAACTAGGATTTTTGCAGCTGGAAACCACCACTCGCCAAGTTTTCCACTTACTGGTCCCTTAACTGAGGTGCGATTCTTGATTTGCAAGCAATATCTCCAGGAAACGGATTTTAGTACTTCCCTCCCCCCGATTCAGGGTTGACTTTTGCTTGCTAATGGTTATTGCCCAGTGCTAGGAGGGAGTGGTCCCGTTTGAGTGTCATGTTTAGGAGAAAACTATACACATAACTTGTGAGGAGAAAAAAAATTAACACTAATTGGTTTAATGGTTGATTAAACAAATTATGAAGTGCGGAATTTAAAGCACTTATGACATTGTAAGTCGCAATTGGGATATGAAATCTCGTAACAATTTGAGATCACCTTGTAGTTGAGCGGGAAACATGCGATATGGACGTGATATGACGTCCTGTACAAGACTTATATAACCCATTTTACCAACGGATAACATGGTATAAATCAATTAAGTAATAAAAACCTCCAAGTCTGAATTTATGGCCATGCGGCCAAGGCGCAATAGGAATAGCTAACTTGTTAAGCTAAGGTCACAAGATCGAATCGTCTTCGTGTTCTGCATTCAAGAGAATCTGAGGAAAAGGACTGGAAAAGCCAAACTAAAGCAACCGGTGTAATAGCATGGTTGGATGCTGACGTATTTGAATTGATTGCACATACGAGGTATGATCAAAAATTTTCCGGAATGACGTCATAAATATTACGCAACAGTTTTGTCTAATCTGCACTGTCACCCTCGAAGTAGTCTCCTTGGGAGTTGATCCACTTGTCTCAGCGCTTCTGCCACTGCTGGAAGCACCTGTGAAATTCTCTTCTTTCAACATGTTCAGGGCCTTCTGCGATTCGCCATGGATGACATCAATGTCCTCAAAACGGTGTTCTTGGAGCCGCATTTTGGCACTGGAGCCAAATCTGGAAAATAGACGAGATGGGGAATAGTATTCATCCTATTTTTATCCAAAAATTGGCGAACAGAAAGAGCATTGTCATGATGCAGGAACCAGTCACCATCCTCCATTTCTCCGGCCGTTTGCGTTGCGTATTCTTCCTTGATGAGTCAGAAACTTCTCTCATTGTAATGCACCCATCATTTAAGACTATTTCTCTCACCTGATTGATATTTTCATCAGCTTTGTTGGAATCGGGTCGTTCCAAACGATCTGATCTTTAACTGATGTCACGCCATTTTTAATTTCGAAAACCGCTCAAATGCTTGAGTTTTGCCCACAACTTCCCCCCCCCCCCATAAGCTGTTCTTAACATTTCATAGGCTTCTGTTGCAGTTTTATCGAGTTTAAACTTGATGTTTGTTTTTTGTTCTTCGTAATTTGACATTTTTGCTAGGCGGAAAAATCGCAGCACATACAAAACACATGTTCACTTCAGAGCGTCTACCTCGTCACTACATGGTCACAGGAAATCATGTGACCTCTCATTTTTATCGGGAAGAAACGCTCCATGTACCGTCTGGGTTAGACTTAAAAAGAAATCTCAGCATTGTTGTGAAGCCATTCCAGAAACTTTTTGATCACACCTTGTACGTGCACTCACAATTTTCACTTTCTCTAACATTTATGCACATATAATGCACGTAGTAGCTGCAGAAGCTTTGTATTCCAACCAAAATTTTATGTCGAAATTTCACTGGAACTACATGTTTTAAGTCCCCTAAGTCCGAAAAAATATTTTTAGGAAAAGGTCCTGTATGAGTGTCTATCTGTGGTGTGTGAACAGCGACGAGAAGTCTGTTAAATAACAAACTTGGCATTTAAGTTCAGTATCTTATCAGGATGCGACACGAAGATTTTCAAGAAAATCCCCCCTCCATTCCAACTAGCCTTTACTTGAAACATGCTTTCAAACATTTTCTCAAAAATAGCTAACGATTTTGATTATAATACCTATATTACACACATTTGGTCGTCTCCTTAGCGCGGTGGTAGTGCAGCTGTTTACCAAGCGGGAGACCTGGGTTCGATTCCCAGTACCGGCGTGGGGATTTTTTCACCCGCTGTGAGACCTGGACCGGGGTGCACTCAGCCTCGTGAGGTCCCTGGGGAGACCATTGAGGAGCTACTTGATGGAGAAGTAGCGGCTCCAGGTCATGAGGTCCGCATTAACGGGCCGGGAGGAATTCGAGACGCTGACCACGCCTCACCCTCCAATACTGCACCCCATAAATGACGTCTGTCATGGCCCGAGATGGGCCACGAGGTTCCTTGTGAGCTGTCTTGGCATGGAGTTATGTTATTAAACATATTCACAGCACAAATCAAATGTTTATTTTGAATTGTCTGGGAATAGCCTCTGAATTCTGGTTGAATTTTCCAGTATTTTGCACAACGGTTAATTCGTTAGACATAGACAAAAACTTGCTGGATAAAAATGTAAATCTCATTAAAACACACAATTTATATTGTATACGTTTTTCATGTAGAGCTGACCAATTTCGAGATATTGATATTGGTTTCAATTTTAAACTAATTAGCTTTTCTCAGATGGGACCATGTAAAGTGAACCGAACATCAATTGTTTCATATAACGATAATATTTTAACAGATGTTAATATCGATTTAGCCTGAATTCACTTATTTTTCCTTCTAGTTACAAAGAAATAAGTAATAGAGACCAGTTCTGCTAATATTTGCCTAGATTAGCATGGCGTAGATAAAAAGAATCTTTTGTAAGTAAAATATGTTTGTAGAACAGCTAGAGAAAGTTATGTGAATAGAACACATTAGATTTTTCTCTTTTTTTTTTTTTTTTTTTTTTTTTGTAAAAAAAAAAATCACTCACATCATTACACAGCATTATAAGATCAGATAATACTGCAGTTATCGTGATCCAATGGTCATGCAGACTAGGGCATAGTATATCAGATTTGATCATACTGAAATGATTAGAGGTTTCCGCCCCAAAGTACCATTTTTTTTAATTATTTATTTATTTTACTTTTTTTAATTCCTCATCTCCATTAATGAGTATCCTTGAATGGTTTAATGCCGAATCGGTATCTTACAATGGTAGATGAGTGGTTAGACCGCTCGCCTTCCATCTAGGGCTCGATCCCAAGCGCCCGCATGTGGGATTCGCGGCGTTTGGGCGGGTTTTCTCCGGTTCCTCCGGTTTGGCCCAGCACCCATTCCACCAATTGTTCCATCATCACCTTCCAATCTTCATTTTCGCTTACATTTCATATCATCCACTTCATGTTCATACCTGGCTACATGCCGACCCCTTGTAACAGGTTCTCCATTTTGTGACTTCGTGCCGTAGGCTCCCCGACAGGTTTCTGACCCTTAGGCACTGGCTTGTAAGTTGTATGGGGGGGTATCAGTTCTACTATCACGAGGAGGGTAAGCTGATTACGAA
Organism: Hymenopus coronatus; assembly: GCA_030762935.1. NCBI lineage: Eukaryota > Metazoa > Arthropoda > Insecta > Mantodea > Hymenopodidae > Hymenopus > Hymenopus coronatus. The sequence goes on along the minus strand of CM060892.1, from coordinate 52,329,203 downwards.
TCGATGGTAGATCAATGATCAGATCAACCGACCAGAAACCGGGAGATCTATGATGCAAATACCGACCATGGCATTGCATATTCGGAAAGAAAAAAAGATTCCTTGCAGCTTCTCCTGCATGAGGGATTGCCATTTAGACAAAACATAATTATGCAAAACATTTGTAACAAATAAAATAAAGAAGTAATAATATAATGGAATTCATAGCCATATAAAATAAAGAGAAAAGGTAAATCAAAAAGAGGAAAATAAAAACTACTTATATTTGTTTAAAGATACGAGATATCTAACTCTTGTCCTCCACGTATTTGTAGGATTGACACCACCCTAGGACTTTCAAGCCAATGCCTAGGGGTCAGAAGCCTGTCAGGGGTGGGGGCCAACAGCACGAAACCACAACAGTGGAAAACCTGTTATGAGGGATCGTCCCTAGCCAGAACATGAAGTGAATGATATGATATATGCAAGGGAAATGGATGATAGGAAAGGTGATTATGGAGCAATTTGTGGAATAAGTGGCGGGGGAAACTGGAGGACCCGGAAAAAATCGGCTAGATGCCACTCTCCACCATAAATTCCACATGCGATCACTTGGAATCGAACCCGGGCAGCCTAGGTAGGAGACGATCGGTCTAACCAGTCAACCATAGCGCCACCTAATTAACACTAATTGATCTAATAGTTGGTTAAACTATCAAGTCCGGGTCTTAAAAGTCCTTTCGACATTTTAAGTCGCCATTATGGTTGTCATCTCAAAATAATTTGCGATCTCCATGTGGTTTACCAGGAAACATGCGAGTCAGTAGAGGAATTTAATGTAGTGTCGGAATGTTACCATGGTAGCTCAGTGGTAGAGCAACCGGCCAGACTGGGAGATCCGTGGTTCATATCCCGGCAATGGCATTGAATTTTTCGGTATGACTCTACCTATCATATTCTTACAAAAGTTTATTCTTCTGTCCACATCCTGCTAACTGACGTTATGCGAACAATTGAAGTTCGGGCCTCTTTGCATAGCCAGGAGTAAAACAAAAGAAAGATGATAGGAAACATGAATTTCCGTTTGACAAATGATTAAAATTGAAACCAATAACAAGAAATATCTCAAAAACGGTGAACTCTACAAAAAAAAAAATGTCTGAGATAAACTGTGTGTTTTAAAGAGATCTATATTTTCAATTTCTATAGCCACGTATGTACAATGTACATAAAAGACAAAGAAAGTATTGTGTTCCACCCAAAAATTTTATACCGAGATTTCAGCGGAAATACATGTTTTAGGATCCTCTGAATAAAAAAAAAAGATTTTTTTCAGAAAAAGGTCCATTTGTGTGTGCGTGTGTGTGTGTGTGGACAGCATAGCTCAAAACGAAAAGACAAATATCAAGTTTGGTGTTTAACTAAGTTTATCTTCCAAGCATGCGATACGAAAATTTTCAGAAAATCCCCCCCCTCCTCCACAACAAACTATCCTTTATATGAAAAAATGTACGAACATTTTGATTTTCTCAAAAATGGCTGACGATTTTTATTAATAACGATATTTACATTACTTATACTTTTCTCAGATAGGAAGTCTTCGTTTTTCTTTTGTTCTACTCCTGGCCAAGCAAAGAAGCGATTTGTAATGACAATCGCATAACGATAGGTTTTAAAATATTTGACTATCACTTTAGCCTAGTGAATTCCATTAGTTCCCTTCTTCTTACAAGGAATTAAGTAATAAGGACACTCTGCTAATGTTTATCTCGATTAGCATTGTGTAGAAAGAAGAATACTCTTTTGTAAGAAGTTAGATTTCGTGGAGCAGCTAGAGATGTGAGTAACACATATTTTCTTGGCATGAACTTACATTCTTAGCATAAAAGTTTTTCATTTTAATGCAGGCTCGCTGAGCCCACAAGTTAAAGAGTCTTGAGCTGCCACTAGTTATAAATAAAGAATACGATTACAAACCAAATGATTATCAAATCAGCAACATAACTGAACCCATAAACTTATTCTCGGATAATTATAGCCCATTGACTGAACCATTTGCCTCCTTTAAGCGAGAGCAATAGCTTTACCTTGAGTAACATTTTTAGCATCGCCTCAACAGGCAGGCGTTTGCTTTAGGCTCACGCGAGCTGCTCGCTAATTTCTGCATTTCCGACCACGTGACGTGAGCGGAAGCCCGCTTACCTCGACGTTTCCGCCACTAATCGCCCTCCTCCCTTCCTTTCAACCCCAGCGTTATATCTCTAAGCTACTTTGATTATAATCTCGCATACTAATATGGGCAAGAGCCGGTTCACGCTTGTCTTTTTGTTGTGACGTAGCAAAGAAACTCGTTCTATAATCAGAGTGTTTACATATAAATATAATAATATTTAGACCGCATCTTTTATAAAACTGATCATTATATACACACAGTTCGAGCCTCCGGCCTGTTCCATCCCCATCAGCAAAGCTGTTCCATTTTAATTTAGGATGTGCTATTTTGTCGTGGTTTATGATTAAAAAATACTTTCTTTTGTAATCGGTTATCTTTTTAATTCTTCCACCAGATATAGAATCCCTCCAGCATTCCTGTTCTTCTACGTTCTCTTATTTACACGAAATAAATTATGCCTCTAATAAAACATGAGTAAATAAATGAAAAAATCTGACGTGTTCCATTCACATGACTTTCTCTACATCTCTGCAACAAATTATTGTTAAAAAGCTTATGCTTCTATTTACATGCTAACCGAGAAAAATTAACAGAAATAGTTTTACAACTTGCTTACTTGTAAGTAGAAGTGAAACAAGGGAGTACCATAGGTTTAAGTGATAGTCAAAAGCTGATTGCTATGTGACTGAAGTTCCTTTGTTTGTATGGAGAGGAGTTGACGAATTCCTGTATGAGAAAAGTATAAGTATTCTAAGGCTGAAACCAATAACAAGGAATATATCAAAAACGATCAACTCCACGAAAAAATGTATAGGACATAAATTGTGTGTTTTATCGTGATCTACATTTTTTGTATAGTAAGTTTTTATCTATCTCTTACGGTTTACTAGTTAAGCAAAATTCATCCAGAATAAACAGGTCTTTAGAAGTTATTCTCAGAAAATTTAAGATATAGAATGTATTTGTGATAGAAACAGCTTTAATATGTAGTTATTTCCTTCAAAATAATTAAGAGAAATTTTTAAGAAAAACAAAATTTTCAACAATTTTTCCATGTAAAGGGTAGTTTGGGGTGAGAGGATTTTCTTGAAAATCTTCGTGTCGCATCCTTGAGAGATGCCAAATTAAATACCAGGTTTGGTATTTAACGGACTTTTCGTTTTGAGCTATACTGCCCACAGACAGACACAGACACACATATTTTTCTAAGAATGTTTTTTTTTTTTGTTTTTTTTTCTGCATTCAGGGGGTATAAAAACGTATATTTCCGGTGAAATCTCGGTATCGAATTTTTGGGTGCATTACAATACCTTCTCTATACACTATGCACATAGTATGTGTAGAGAAAGTAAAAATAAATATATTCCCAGCGTGACAGTTTTACAACTTTTTTCTACGGCATGAACATAATTTGAACAAGGAAGTTCACATTAATAACCTAATTTGTGACCCATGAACAACTAAGTTATTTTGAAAACTGCGGTCCGGAGGAATGGGGGGGAAGAGGTTGAGTTTCATAATATCCTCCTTGTTAATAACATTTGTTTGGAGAAAACCGAAGGTGTTTTTTCCTTTCCACCTTTAATAACTTAAAAAAAAGTTATAAACATGTAGTCTAAACTCTGTCCCTTATGTAAGTTAGCGGTTTATGGTGACAGTTTTCTTTGCTTCCATTGCGACGTGGCACACAAACAAAATTTTTAAAAAATGACAAAAGAATGACTTCCTGCCTCGCCTTCTCTGTATCAAACAGCCAGAAATATATAAGCCTCCTTCTATGTTATTAAGCCAATTAAAGGCAAGTCAAAGAATTAGCTTTTCTTTCCCCTCCCCAGTTTTTTTCACAGCTGGGGAGAAAGAGAAAAGGCTAGATGCCAGAATTCGCTTCCTTGCCCGCTTGGTGATCCTCTTTTTAACAATCGCTGCGCTTCTTTTTGTCTGGAACGTTTCCAAAAGCGACCGCAAGCACAACTTCTACGATGTAACCCCAACACCATCTTTCAGGCGGTTTTCACTAATCCTCTTTCCTACAACTTCCTTTTTACGCGAAATATCATTTTATTTTCTTTTTTAAAAAGCAGAGAAGTTGGTCTGAGGAAAGGATGTTGTGTTTCAGGCTCAGCAAAGTAAAAGGAAAGTGTAATAATTAATAAACTAATACCTCGTTAAAACTATGAAATGGAGAATGTTATTTACATTTCCTGTTCGTCTTGGTGTTACTTACGTTTGTATAAATAATACAAACAAAGTTTTAGGTGAGCTTGAAATGTGGTTTAGAATCTACACCGGGAAGAAGGGGAAAAAAATCTACAAGGAAGAGCTGTTCCGCTCTTAAATTATAAATAGAATTTCTGATCCGCCATTTATGGCCAATTTTATAGCGAGAAATCATAACAATAACAATTGGTGCAGCTAATAAGAGTATAGTATAACTGGCGCAACAGATCTGGACGAGAGCCAGGAAGCGAGTTGTACTTTCAGATAAGCGGTTCACTAGTCGATTCATGCATGCTGGAAGAGTGCCTGTCACAGTCAATGTCAAATATCTTGTCTCTTCTTATGTACCTGCACTATACCGCACTGCACTGATAAGCATGTGATTTTATATGTTTATTCATATCTACAAAACATCTATACAAATGGCCTACTATATAAACAATGTCAATCGCGTGCCTGACAGTCCTTTGTCGTCGCTCACGTCATTGTCATCATCAACGCTATCGCTACTTTCTGCACCATTATCCTGGATTAGAATTTTTTTCCATTTCGATTTTCTACAATTCTTTCTAGTGATTTTCAATGTCCTCAACATGTCGACATACATTTTCCCATTCTGGCCTGCCAATTTCTGCAATTCGCTGGCGACACAACTGTTCCACATCTTTTAATTTAAAGGTGATATATTAAGTTTTATTTTTCTCTCTGTCTTATCTTTGAGAACCCTGGAAACAGAACTCAGTGAAATATTAGTTGCCTTAGCTATTCTTTCATTCACTTTCTACAGGCTTTTGAAGAACTCCGAAAACATACATTTTCTTATTTCATCTCTGCCTCTTGTTTCATGAAATCAAGGACATTTGCAATTATTTCTCTGCTCTAAGTAGGTAATACCTTGCCACTCAACTTAGAAAACGTAGGAGCCATGATTAAAAAAAATAAAATAAATAAAATGAACACTATTTGCTGCCCACTTTGAATACAGACATATGCGGAACACTTTCAATGCAGATTGTATAAAGTTTGCTCGCTGTGACTTTAAGTAAGCAAAGCATCATATTACAAACTCCGATAAGCTAGGCTCGGTAGCTGGGTTGGCGGTCAGGGTCACGATTCCAGAATTTTTGCGCCGGCAATATATGTTAGAAGGCGTTTCCACATGTACCGGATAGAAATCATAATAGGTACAGCTAAAATGGGTATAGTATAGGTAAGAGAGCGTTTAACATGTACCCAGATAGAAATCATGGAAATAGCTACAGCTAACAAGAGTACAATATAGGTAGGGGTGGTGATTTTTAGCATTTTGAAATCAGAAATTTGGCTTTTTATATAGCATTAATACATTTTCAATTTGGTATTTTATAGCATTTTGAAGAAAAACATACATCTTGAATTATTCTGATATAGATATTATCTCATGGAAAAGCTTTAATGTAATATTGATAATACATTAGTAAACGAGCGCCGAGCTCTTAACAATAATAATGACACTGATACTCACAACAATGACAAAGTAATAAAATATTGTTGACATAACAGTAAACATATATATAGTAAAACGTCCTTTCACCTGGTTGGTCACTTCGGACGATGAATGAAATTGGTAAAATGATGCTCAAATCACCTCGGGGTCCATGGAGCTTAAAGTTACTCGACATTCGGTGTCTCAGGATAAGGGAAAACGCCGAAAACACCTTATCCGGGTAACTCACCCTAAACGAGATTCGAAGTCATAACCTTTTGAATGTGAAGCAGACACGCTACCACCACACTACCCAGGCGGACTGACATGATTTTTATTCTCATTTTTTGTATTCAAATTTATGCACAAATTGTTGAAGTAGGGTCTCTTTCTTTAGTATTTGTTAACAAGAAAATATTGTTGTTATTTAAATTTGATAACTATGAAATTGATTTATTTCTGCATGCCAGGTTCAGATTTATAATATGTATTTTACAAACAGATGAGGGATGCGAGAATTAGTTCTGCATTCCAGATGAGCACGGTGAACAAATGTGTCAGAATTATAAACATTCCAAAGATGCACAAACTTATCAGATGCAATTTCTGGAATAAAATAAATGAATAAAGAAAAATTTTAAAAATCGCCGATTTCGGATTTATATTGCATTTTAGTACAATTTTCGCATTTTGAATCAATTTCGCATTTTATCACATTTTGAAAATGCATTAAAACGTCATTTAGAATTCGTGAAAAAAGAAAATACAAGAGTACAAGACTTAATGAACATTTCGCGCTATATGCATTTCCGAAAAATCACCACCGCTAAATATAGGCAAGAGGGCCTTTCAATATGTTCCCTGGGAGAAATCATTACAATAACAATAGGTGCAGCTAATAAGAGTATAGTATAGGCAATAAGGCGTTTCAATATGTACCCTAATAGAAATCATAACACTGTTTATCCCTTCCTCATAGCGAATGGTTCCGAGCCGAGCGGAGTCGAATCGGAGCAATGCACTGTGCTTAAAACCTCTGCATCTCGGTTTGCACCGTTTAATTTACGCGTTTCAAAGGCCCTGATTAACAATATATACACAATTACACAAAGTGCGTTTGGAATGAAACAGTGATTCGTAGAACACTTTGACTTTCTCTACACGTACTAGGTACATGGCGTATAGAGAAGGTATTGTATTCCACCCAAAAATTCGATACCAAGATTTCACCGTAAATATATGTTTCGATGCCCGAGCCTAAAAAAGCTTTTTAGAAAAAGATCCGAGTGTATGTGTGACTGTAAACCATTTAATTAAAAACTTAAGTCTTTATGTTTATCTTCCAAGGATACAACACGAAGATTTAAAAAAAATACCCCCACCCCAAACTATCCTTTATATGGAAAAAATTGAAATTTTTGTTTTTCACAAAAATGGCTGTAACGATTTTAATTAAAATACCATGCATTATAAATATTTACATCGCAAATAAAATGTATATCTTGAATTTTCTGGGAATAGCTTCTGAAGACCTGTTCTCTCTGGATAATTTTCTGAATTTTCAGTAATTAGTAAACCGTAAGAAATACACAAAAACTTGCTGCATAAAAACTGTAGATCTCTTTAAAACACACTATTTATGTCAAATGCATTTTTGTTGTAGAATTGACCGCTTCCAAGATATTCCTTGTTATTGGTGTCAATTTTAAAATATATTTTTCTCAGACAGGAAATGTCTGTTTTACTTTTGTATTACTCCTGGCCAAGCAAAGAAGCGAATCGCAATGACAGTAGTGTAACAATAGCTTTTAAAATATAGTAAAGCGTGTTGTATCTCTTTAGTTCGCTCCTACTTAAAAAGAACTAAGTAATAAGTCCATTCTGCTAATGCAGGTCGATTAGCATGGTTTAGAAACAAGAATAATCTTTTGTAGGAAAATTGTTTGTAGAACAGCTAGAGAAAGTCATGTGAGTGTAACACATTCGAATTTTTTTCATTCAAACTTCTTAAATATGGTTATATAATATTAATCAAATCCGCAATTGCTACAGGCTTAAGTAGAAAGTTATTAATAAACTGATACATGTCATACTTTAATAATGTCACAACAAAGCAGAGTGAAAAGACTAATAAATTTAGATTGTTTTTACTTTCTCTATACGTGCTATGTACATAGTGTATAGAGAAGGTATTGTATTGCACCCAAAAATTCGATACAGAGATTTCACTGGAAATATATGTTTTGAGACCCCCTGAATCCCACAAAAAGCATTTTTAGAAAAATATCCGTGTCTGCGTGTATGTGTGTGTATGGGCAGCGTAACTCAAAAATGAAAAGACCGTTAAAAACCAAACTTTGTATTTAGGTTTGGTATCTTCCAAGGATGCAACACGTATATTTTCAAGAAAATCCCCCACCCCAAACTACCCTTTACATGGAAAAAATTCGAAAATTTTAATTTTCTAAAAAATGGCTCTAACGATTTTGATTCAAATCTCGTAAATTTAAGGTACTGACTTGACAAATAAAATGTATTTCTTGAATTTTCTGGGAATAGCCTCTGAAGACTACTTTATTCTGGATGAATTTTACTGATTTCTGCATAACTGCTAAACCGTAAGAGATAGACAAAAACTTACCATACAGGAAATGTAGAGCACATGAAAACACACAATTTATGTTATATACATTTTTTGTGGAGTTGATCGTTTTTAAGATATCCCTTTGATTTTGTTCTCAGCTATGAAAAACTTGCCTTTCTCATACAGGAATTTGTCAACTCCTGTCCATACAAACAAAGGAGCTTCAGTCACATAGCAACCAGCTTTTGACTATCACTTTAACCAATGGTACTCCATTATTTCACTTCTGCTTACAAGGAAACAAGTAATAAAACTATTTCTGTTAATTTTTTCTCAATTAGCATTAAGTAAGTAGAAGTAAGAGCTTTTTAACAATAATTTGTTGCAGATATGTAGAGAAAGTCATGTGAATGGAACACGTCAGATTTTTTTATAAAATAGTACTGAATATCGATACTCCAGAATTAGTGAAGGTATCTATAATTAAATAGAAATAGTGTAATTGTCTTAGCCCACAAACATTAATATATCATAGCGTTTAACCTAGGCAAGCAGAGGATATAGTGTTTTATAACTGTATGCGTTTCTCTCTCTCTCTCTCCCCCTCTCTTGCCCTCTTTTACAGAGTCGCTTTAATGTTTTGCTAGATGCAAAAAGTTCCATGTAAACGTCTAACATAAAGGAGGGAAGGGGCAAAACTTTTTCTAACTCAGTCACAATGCCACTTCAATTTACATTTTAAAGAATCTAACTCAAACTGCCAACTGCAAATGCCTTTAAAAGCAATATATGTTATAATTTGCGTTTATATCTTAAAATGAAATTTATTCAAGAATATAACGAATGGAGCTTAAAGGCACATATTGATAAACCTGAATTAATGGTCATTAATGATGTTCATCAAGATTTGGTACTGGAAGACGAAATGGGGATAATTATACAGGGGAATATAAATTCCTGGAAAACAAGAGAAGGAAATGAAATCAAAGACCTCTTTAATCTGGATGAATTTTGCTGAATGTTGGTAACTGTTAAACCGTAAGAAAAAGACAAAAACTTACCGCACAAAAATGTAGATCTACTTAAAACACATAATTTATGCCATATTCATTTTTCTTGTAGAGTTGACAATTTTAGAGATATTCATTGTTATTGGTTTCAATTTTAATCTCACTAATTTTCCTCAAACGGGACCATGCAAAGGGGACAGAACCTCAATTGTTTCTTATAGTGATCAGCTTTTAAAGGATTTAACTACCGCTTTAGCCTAATATACTCTTATTTACTTACAAAGAAGCAAATAATAAGACTAATTCTGCCAAGTTTTATCTGGATTAGCAGGATGTAGATTAAAGATTTATCTTTTGTAAGAATAGCTTGTATATGGAACAGCTAGAGAGAAGGCCGTGTGAATGGAACACACTAGATATACTATGCACATAGTTTACAGAGAAGGTATTGTACTGCACACAAAATAGTTTGTAAGAATAATTTGTATTTTGAACAGCTATAGATTTTTTTTTAATTCATGGATCTCGTTATCGAATATTTGGATAGAATGCGATACACATTTTCTCTATCTACTGTGTCGCTCTCTGTGTTGTAATGATTACTCGGATTCAAACCCGGCGGAGGACGATGGATTTTTTTTTTTTTGGCGTAAAAATCCTTAGCATGACTTCTTTCGGAAGGGAAGTAAAGCCGCTAGTACCATGTCGTAGATTTGTGGCATGTAAAATAACCTCAAGCCTGATAGAGAGGCCTCTGAGCAAAATTAATCGGTCTTTCACGCTCAGTATAGAATGGCACGCTGAAAACCACAGCAGTTAAAGGGCGTCTATAAATAAAACGCCATTTACATTTTTACTTTCTCTATACGTACTATATACATAGTGTATAGAGAAGGTATTGCACTCCACCCAAAAATTCGATAAAGAGATTTCACTGGAAATATATGTTTTAGGGTCCCCTGTATCCAAAAAAGAATTTTCAGAAAAAGGTCAGTGTGTGTGTGTGTGTGTGTGTCCGTGCGTCTGTGAACACGATAACTCAAAAACGAAAAGTTGGTAAAATACCAAAATCGGTATTTAAGTTAGGTATTTCCAGGGATGCCACACGAAGATTTTGAGAAAAATTCCCCCACCCCAAACTACCCTTTACAGGGAAAAAAATTGGAACATTTTGAATCTCTCAAAAATGGCTAAAGATTTTGATTAAAAGTTCGTATATTAAAGATATTTACGTGACAAATAAAAATGTATATCTTGAATTTTCTGGGAGTAGCCTCTGAAGACTGCTTTATTCTGGACGAATTTTAGGGAAATTTGCATAACTACTAAACCGTAAGAGATAGACAAAAACTTACACCACAAAAAATACAGAGCACCTTAAAACACATAATTTATCTTATATACATTTTTTTCGTGGAAGTGATCGTTTTTGAGATACTCATTGTTTTTGGTTTCAGCTTCAAAAAATTTACACAGGAATTTAACAGTTCCTGTCCATACAAACAAAGGAACTTTATTCACAGAGCAGCCAAATTTTGACTATCACTTTAACCAATAGTACTCCCTTATTTCACTTCTACTTACAAGGAAGCAAGTAATAGGACTATTTCTGTTGATTTTTTCTCGATTAGTATGAAATAAATAGAAGTACAAAATTTTTAACAATAATTTGTTGCAGAGATATGAAGTCATGTGAATGGAACTGTTAGATTTCACAGTTTATGTTTACGTTGTTATGACGACGACTGGCTGCCAGAAAACAGAGGTGGCTGTACCACCCAATGGCCGGCGGCTATGATGCACAGTAAATTTATGGAAATCAAGATACTTGACTCCGTTTAAAGTTTGTAGCGAAGCTTGCGCCCCATGTGGAGCAGACGGAAGATTGTGGCAAGTAAGGTGGAAACCAGAATGGCTATGGGTCTTCTCCGCCGTAAAGTTTTCAAGTGATTATAACACCAAGGATAACAACTTGGGCATGGTTCCAGAGACCAGCTGAGCCTAATTAAGAATGGACGCCTAGCGTGGAGTGGGATAAGCTCCAGTATCTTCTCCACAATCGCACAGCGTCGCTTGCCAGTATCTTCCAAGGGAGAGGGGGAAATGTCAACCCTACAAGGAGCAGAGGGGGGTTGTTAACTTGGATGAGGGATAAGAGTCTTTTCCCCAAGAGCTGTAATATTTATCCGGTGGAAGGGCGGAGGGAGAGCCAGTTTCCGCAGTAGTACATCTTAAACGTTGTGTTTTCCGATGACGGCGAGACGTAAATCGTGTAAGAGAGAAAGTGTTAAATTGCAACTCGGATATGCGTGTGACGCAAACTGGCGGTCTTTTGTCTTCCCAGATATCTTCAGAGAAAACAATAGAGAAGCTGCGCCCGTCAAGAAATATGTCTCCCCTTGACACACACGCAAGCACGCACACTCACACTGCAACATTCCTAAATTACAAGTTGCTTCAGGAAAAGACTGCACAATCTACAAGAGGCAGTTGCCATGAGTAATTGCATGCTCGTCCTGTATCGGCTGAAACTGGATATATTAGACAGCAATACGTCATTTGATTGTTTTTACCTTCTCTTGTACACAGTGCAGTGCTTTTGTTTTATACTAAGTCCGCGGATCTCGCGAATGGATGCTCCCCACACGGTCTACTACATAGCGGGTTTTCCACTCTAACTCCCGCGTTGCTTAACCACGAGTGCCTGTAACATATATGTAATGAGTATTAACCTTGTTATAAGTGTTGATGAAAGTCGTGTCGATGTGAGAGGCACCGTCGGATGAAATTAACATTTATCTGCTTAAACAATACTAATAATTTCAGTACTATAGTCACAGGTAAGGTTTCAGTTTTAAAAGTTTACTACCTGAGTGAAGCAAAACGCCTACTTGCTATATAACACGGCCGAGAGACTTCTTAGATCGTTCGAATGTAGCACCAATTTCGTCTACCTTTTATTCCGTTAGAACATGTTTTCGTTTCTTTGGTTTAGCGTTTATCGTTCTAAATTTATTGACCAAACATCTCGCAGCGTGCCTACCAGAAACTGGATAACCAGGAAATTACTGCTAAAATTGTCCACTCGTCTATATGATTCAGTTTTCTCGTATGCATCATACGTAAGAATACGCTGTTCAAGCGTGAATTTATTGGTATGTATTTCCGTGGACTAATAAGAAAATAACGTTCCTAGCACACGTATTGTCGAAACACTTCACAACAGAAGACAAAACAAACACAATGAAAATTCACAGCTGATAAACGTACCTTTGACACGTCCTGCCCCGTATATGCGTATACTGAGGTCACTGCCATCTCGGCCGAAAGGTATAAAAGGTAGTTGTTGCTTTTGCATAAAACGAGGCACATTAGACAGAGAAGGCATTGCATTCTACCCAAAAAGTCTATACAAAAACTTCGACGAAAATCCATGAAATTCCTGAATACGGAAAAGCCATGTTTTGAAAAACATCCGTTTGTCAGTGTTATATAAGTACCCGTGAACAGCATAACTAAAAAAACGAATAGTCGGTGAAATACCAAACATTTGAAGTTCAGCATCTTTCACGAATGCGACACAAAGATTTTTAGGAAAATTACCACTCCAAATTATCGCGTACATGTAAGATTTTTTTGAATTTTCAGGTGTCTCTAAAATGCCTCACGATTTTTATTAAAATAACCTATTAAATATATCTTATTGTTAAGATATGTTCACACAGCTCTATAGTTTGACAAAGTGAATGCACCTTCTTGTATTTAGAGGACCATTTTCTCAGACACACAAACATTAAAAGGCGACTTTTCCTTTCTCTACTAGTACTGTATGAAAATAGTAATAGAGAAATGGGAATTTAACCTTGAAACACATAGGCTTTTATTGATAATAAAAATGAATTTTACAGTGTAAGGAACACTGTCTCGAAGAGATATCCAAATCATTCAATTACCGTACTAAAGAGTAATATATAAGGATAAAACAATTAGAGTACATTTGGAAATAGAAGGTACTTTCTGCTCAGAATCTTAAACTTTTTTCCAAGAAGTAAGAATTTGCTTACACGTCGGTGACTACCGAAGGCCTCCCGCGGTCAACTTTTTTCCTCGATTTCTTCCGAAGCAGTGTACTTTGTCCTCTGTTTTGTGTTGGTAACACCTACTACACAAGTCGATAGTAAATACACCAATCGATCGGTTGTCCACTTATGTCGTTGGCCTTGGTAGTAGGCCTGTTCATTCAATATAGTAGTGCACTGGAGTGTAGACGGATGTGTGCGTAGACAATGGCAAACGTCGAGCCCGCCTGGGTAGTGTGGTGGTAGCGTGTCTGCTTCACATTCAAAAGGTCGTGAGTTCGAATCTCGCTAAGATGAGTAATCCGGATAAGGTTTATTTCGGGGTTTTCCCTTATCCTGAAAAGACGAATGTAGAGTAACTTTAAGCTCCATGGACCCCGATATCACTTGAGCATAATTTCCCCAAGTTCATTCATCGTTCGATATAACCAACTAGGTTAAAGGACGTTAAACTACAAAATAAAATGGCAAACATGGAAAACAGCATAGTGTATGTGGCAAGGAAGTAATTTTACTAGGGAACTACAAATTTAGCTTCCAAAAAATATTGAAGGATGGAGTTAGGTGGTGGACGTGTGTCTTAAAAACCTATAAGTGTAAAGGTGGCGGAAGCCATGGAGGGAATCGGAATACACTTTACTTGAATAATAGAATTGGGAGTTAAAATAACTATACCTTTTTAATTTCTCTATACGCACTATGTACATAGTGTATGGAGAAGGTATTGTAATGCACCCAAAAAGGCGATACCGATATTTCACCGGAAATATATTTTCAGACCCCCTGAATCCAAAAAAAGCATTTTTAGAAAAAATGTCCGTGTGTGTGTGTGTATGGGCAGCATAGCTCAAAAATGAAAAGACCGTTAAAAACAAATGTGGTAGTTAAGTTTGATATCTTCCAAGGATGCGACACGAAGATTTTCAAGAAAATCCCCCCACCCCAAAGTACCCTTCACTTAGAAAAAATTTAAAAATGTTGATTTTCAAAAAATGGCTATAACAATTTTGATTAAAATCTCGTATATTCAAGATATTTACTTGACATATAAAATGTACATCTTGAATTTTCTGGGAATAGCCTCTGAAGACTAATTTATTCTGGATGAATTTTACAGATTTCTGCATAAATGCTAAACCGTAAGAGATGGACAAAAAGTTAACATACAGAAAATGTAGAACACATTAAAACACACAATGTATGCTATATACTTTTTTTCGTAGTGTTGAACGTTTTTAAGATATTCCTGATTGTTTGTTTCAGGATTGAAAAACTTACTTTTCATTCAAACAAAGGAACTTTAGTCACATAGCAACCAACTTTTGACTATGACTTTAACCTATGGTTCTCCCTTTTTCCCTTCTACTTTCATGGAAGCAAGTCATAAGACTATTTCTCAATTAGCATGAAGTAAATAGAAGCCTAAGCTTTTTAACAATAATTTGTTGCAGAGATGTAGAGAAAGCCATGTGAATGGAACACATCAGATTTTTTGCGAGGTAATCAGAACCGCATTTTTGGGAGGGAATCGGTCGGAACCGCCTCGGTGTAAAGTCATTATTGAGTACAATTGAATCATCTGTTTTGCAGGTTTCTGAGACAGGTTTAAGAATAGGCCAGGCCAGGTCAGATCCGAGGCTACGCTAATTTAAAGTGGCGACCTGCAGTGAGTTGGGGAAGCTATATAAAGAATGTGGACAGACTATAGTAAATGGATTATTTGGGTTGTGTTTAACGACCACGTTTACTACTAAGCATTGCAGGCGATGACACTAATGATAATAGACTGAAGATGGAGCACCAGTAGAATGAGATGGCGGGGGAAACCTAAGAACCCAGATAAAACCCGCCGCTGCGCCGCTTTGTACACCATAAATTCCTCGCTTAGGATCGAGAGGCGAGCTGTGTAACCACTAATACGTATAAAATTAAGGTGTACAGTAGGGTTGCAGTTTGTCTCCTATTTTGTTTACAATTTATATAGATCTGATGTTGAAAATTAATGGAGAATTTTATATCGTACCTAATTTTATATTTGAAACGATGTTATTTAGCGGATAATTATACATAAAATCGAATACGAGCAACGAAGAGAAGTGTATATGTTACAGAAGTTGTGTCATAGTTATATTTTAAAATTTCGACAAAAAAGTTGCCTTTCACGGAAAATATACTGTTAAAACCAAAATTATAATTATTTATACATTAAAGTAAGTCACAGGTTTTAAATACTTAGGAGCGTACGTAATTATAAATATGAACACGATTTTAAGAATAAATGACCTATATTCCAACAAATGTGCGTTATAATAAATAGAAATCTAAAACCTAATACCAAAAAATGAACACCAATATAGCTACTTTTCTTTAAGGATCTGAAGCAAAGACGTTGACAAAAGCTGAGCAAACAATACAGGCTGCCGTAATGAGATTTTTTTTTTTATTTGTAGAGCACCCCTTTAACTGCTGTAGTCATATGGGGGCTTTGACTTGTGGAACGACTCTTTATTAACTGTAGGTCATTTACATTAGGTTAACCGTTTTGTATCATTAAACACACGGACATTCACTCTCTCATTCATATTGCCGGACACTATGAGGGATAGGGTATAATTTTGGTCAAAGAAACATTCCCCGCCCCAGCCGTAAATCGATCCCGGCACCTCCGGGTGAGCTCGCTGACTACTCGACCACGTAATGAGATTCTCAAGGTGAAATTTGGTGGCTAAAATTTTTGAAAAATTAAAACATTATTCTGTTTCATCACAAAATTATATGAATTCTAACCGTTAAGAAAATATATTGTTTTTCCCAGTTTGTGAATTCAACTACCATTCAAGGAAATATAAATAGGTAGGGGCATACCTATTTAATAAGCACTTCCAACTTAAATGCTATTTTATCGCCAACTTCTTTCAAATATGTACTTTATATTGAAAGTGTTTCGTACGATGCAATTTTCCACTAATTTGTTTGAAAAAAATTATATTGCCTGTCCAAAGTACATTTAAGAAAATGATCATCTTACTTTTTCGAATTAATGGAATTAATGTTCAAATTTTGGTAAATAAGTGATTAATTCTTGAAAATCAACAATTTTGGATAGTACAAAAAGCAATATTTTTTCTACTCTAATTATGGCTAAGACTAAGGTCAAATGGCCGTGCTCGCTAAAGTGCCTCGCTTTGGTGCTTCGTGATGCAGGGGATCGTGGGTTCGAAACCCACCTTGGGCATGCGTGTTTGTGTTAAATGTGTATATGTGTATGCGTTTGCTAGTAGCAAAGAGCAAACCGGTAATCAATAGAAATAAAACAAAAGAAGTCCTAGGAGAATGGAAAAAAATGAAAACAGAAACAACAAGATAAAAACACCAGTATAATAGATCTATTTTTAAAGTAATTTACTGTAAAATGGACATTTTATGTGAATGTTTTAAAAGTATATCACCTATCTGATGTTTATCAAAACAAATGAACTTAGACAGTAAGAAGTATACACATCACCTTAAGGACGCTATAAGGATGTACTCTTTAGACAAAATTGCAAATGAAAATTTAAGGGAAGAGCTATAATAAATTCTTTGGAAAAAGTTAAACTATCTATAGAAATAAATGGAGAGAGCATGTTGATAGAATATTGAGAGAGAGAGAGAGAGAGAGAGAGAGAGAGCGAGAGATATCAAAAAGAGTGATGTACTAGAATTCTATGGGAAAAACACATCCGAACGATGGTCAGACATATGAAGCCGGAACAGACAGCATTACTCAGTTCCTGCGGTGCAGAAGATGAAATATCAACATTATCTTAAATACAGTGTATTTTCCAAATTTCACACTTGCGATACCTTAACATGAAGTAGATGGAAAAAAATTTGTCTTTTTTAGTACATATATACAATATACATAAATAGAGAAGATATTGTATTCCACCCAAAATGCCAGGACAACTGAATAAAAATTTTAAAAAAAATGTATAAAAACATATCAGTGTGTATATGTATGTGTGTGTGTGTGTGTGTGTGTGTGTGTGTGTGTAAGGCTCTGGACAGCATAACTCAAAAAAAAAAATGTATAAAAACATATCAGTGTGTGTATGTATGTGTGTGTGTGTGTGTGTGTGTGTGTGTGTGTGTGTGTGTGTGTGTAAGGCTATGGACAGCATAACTAAAAAAAATGTATAAAAACATATCAGTGTGTGTATGTATGTGTGTGTGTGTTAAGGCTATGGTCAGCATAACTAAAAAAAAATGTATAAAAACATATCAGTGTGTGTATGTATGTGTGTGTGTAAGGCTATGGACAGCATAACTAAAAAAAAATGTATAAAAACATATCAGTGTGTGTATGTATGTATGTATGTATGTGTGTGTATGTAAGGCTATGGGCAGCATAACTAAAAAAAATGTATAAAAACATATCAGTGTGTGTATGTGTGTGTGTGTAAGGCTATGGACAGCATAACTCAAAAAAAAAAAGAAGTATAAAAACATATCAGTGTGTGTATGTATGTGTGTGTGTGAAAGGCTATGGACAGCATAACTAAAAAAAATGTATAAAAACATATCAGTGTGTGTATGTGTGTAAGGCTATGGACAGCATAACTCAAAAAAAAAATGTATAAAAACATATCAGTGTGTGTATGTGTGTGTATGTATGTGTGTGTGTGTATAAGGCTATGGACAGCATAACTCATAAAAAGAAAACTAAGTTTTATTCCAAACTTCATTTAGATTCAGTATCTTCCAAAGATGCAACACAACGGTTTTTAGAAGAATCCCCCAACCACAAATATCCCTTTACATGGAACATTTTTCAAAGTTTTGAATTGTTAAAACGATTTTTCTTGGAATTGCCTCTGTAGACCTCTTTATTCCGTATCACTTTTGCATTACCGGAAAACCGTAAGAAATAGACAAAACCTAGGAACTAAAAAATGGAAATCTCCTTATGTCCTACGCAGTTTCTTTTTCTAACCATTTCCGGGATATTCGCTATTATCGACCTCATTTTCTAAATATTTAAACCTTTTCTCAGATGGGAAGTCCTCGTCCGTTTCATCTCTCCTTTGCTTCACTCCTGGTCTTGAAAATAGATATTTTTTAAGAATTTTTAAAAAAAAAACTGTGTTCCATTCACATTACTTTCTCTACACTCTGTAACAAATTATTGTTAAAAAGCCTATTCTTCTATCTACTTTATGCCAATCGAGATAAATATATTTCTTGCTTCCTTATAAGCAGAAGGGAAATAAGAATAGAAAAAAATACGAAAAATACATAAATATATTTAAATTTCTTAAAGAAACTACTTATTTATAATTCTTATGTTATTAATTATGTTATATTTTACTTTTTGTAGATTAAATATAATTTCTTTTTATATATTTTTTTTTGAAGGAATGCACTGGTTAAAGCTATAGTAATTTTTTTTAAAGCAGACTGCTGTGGTGTCGAAATTCGTTTCTTTGCATTGTCAGGAGCTGACAAGTTCCTGTATGAGGACAGTTTAAATATTTTAAAACTTAATTAGCAGGGAATATGTCGGAAATGGTCAACGCCATGAAAAAAAAAATGCATAAATTGTGTGTTTTAATGAGATTTACATTTTGTGTAGTCAGTTTATCAATTTTGCAAAAGTCATCCAATGTGAGGAGGTCTTCAGAGACTAATTCCAGAAATTTCAAGATATATATATTTATTTGTCATTCAAATATCTTTAATATGTAGTATTTTAATCAAAATCGTTAGAGCCAGTTTTTGGAAATTCAAAATGTTCGAGAGTGTTTCCCTGTATAGGGTAGTTAGGGGTGGTTTCTTTTTTTTAAATAAAATCTTCGTGTCGCATCCTTGTTTTGTATTTAACGAAATTTTCGTTTTAGAGCTTTGCTGCCCAAACACACACACACACATACAAATACAAATACACACATGGCCGTGTCGTGGCCGAGTGGTTAGACCACTAGCCTCTCACTAAGGCGACTCGGGTTCGAAGGGACCGTATGTGGGATTTGTGGTGAATAAAGTGGCGAAAGGGCGAGTTTTCTTCGGGATTTCCGGTTTCCCCAGTCATCGCATTCCACCGGTGCTCCATCTTCATTCCATATAGCATCTGTGTCATCGCTTGTAGGCGTCAAACACTAAAAAGTCAGGAAAAAGTCACGGATCTTTTCTAAAAATGCTTTTTTTTTCTTTTTTTTTTTTTGTGTTCAGGGGGTCTCAAAACATAAGGTATTTAAGTTTTTGGTGCAATACAATACTTCCTCTATACCCTATGTGCACAAAACGTGTAGGGAAAGTAAAAATAGTTTATAGATGCTTTGTAAACTGGGTATAGAGAGTCATGTGAATGTAACACACATGATACATGTTTTACGTAGATCAAGCTGCCGAAGTTAGAAGCTAATGAATGACCCCACAGCGGTGACCTCCCACTAAGCGTCCGGAAGCTAGTTAGATGTAGCGAAGCGTCGTGGGAAACGAAATCATTAGCTAGATTACTGATCATTCATTGGCAGATGAATGACACGGCATAAAGCGCCGAGGTCCCCCTGCAGTGCAGCAGGATCTGCAACCCTCCTTTCCTCTCTTTACACTACACATTTTCCCCTGAAAGCAAGACAAAGTAGTGCAACCTGCAAAAGTTTGTCAGCAACTTAAACCATCAGTTGTGTGTATTATGTAGCACCCGGAATGAGGAGAGGTTGGGGTAGTGGGGGGGGGGGTTCTAACTGACTCTTGAAATACATACATGTACATACATACATACACAATGAATGTATCGACCCCACTCCTGCTCTAAACGACTCCACTCCAAGAACTTTTCCTGCGTGGGTAGTGCCACATACGGGAGAGGGATTTGGGGGTGAAAACAATGGTCTCATGTGGATTCTTTGTTGTTCTTTGTCAACAGGTTCACGGAGAGGTTTCAGGTATGGGTCTCCAGGGTGTTGCTACTTCCTTCTTCACCAGCCACCACATAAACATGCACAGCTCCGATTGTAAACAGTAGTGCATTGGACCTCTCTCGAAATATCACGTATGGCTCGTGCACATCCAAATCACAAATCTGCCTCTGTCAAACCAGTCCAATGAATTGATCTGCGAAGTTTACTTTCTCTAGCAAGTACGTACACAGAAGTTAGAGAAGGCATTACATTCCATCAAAAAAGTTTATATCGGTGTTTCACCGGAAATGAGTACAGTCGAACCTCGATAACTCGAATTTTCGATGTCGAAGCAAGTTTTCTTTCCCAATCATTCAGCTGATTTTCTGTGTATTTTTCTCTTTAAGTCGAATTTCGGTAACTCGAATTTCTCCATATCTCTGGGCATGGGTGTTATATGTTTGTAAAATAAACAGTAAAACCAGTAAACTAGTAATCAGTAAAACCTACGGGGGGAGGGGGGAAATGTAAATAGGGATACAGTACCGGAGTCCTGATCAGACTCCGTTACTGTTATAAAAAAAAAAAGCAAACAGATTTCTAGTGTAAAAATTATTCCATAACTCGAATTTCAGCACATAACAATTTTGGCTTTTGCACATCGTAAATCTACCTTGTCAAACCAGTCCTAATGAATTGATCTGCGCAATTTTACTTTCTCTAGCAAATGCTATGTGCGTGTATAGAAGTTAGAGAAGGCATTACTATACACCAAAAATTTTTTACGATATTTCACCGGAAATATGTAGTCAAACTTCGATAACTCGAACCTCAATAACTCAAACTTTCGATATGTCGAAGCAAATGTTCTTTCTCGTTCGTTTAGCTGATGTTTTCGGTTTATTTTTGTATTTAAGTCGAATTTCGATTACCCGAATTTCTCGATATCTCAAAGCAAAAATCACATGTCTAGTGTTAAAATTCATTCCATAACTCAAATGACAACCATTTTGGCTCGTGTACATCCAAATCATAAATCTGCCACCTTCAAGCCAGTCCCAATGAATTGATCTGTGTCGTTTTACTTTCTCTAGCAAGTACTATGTACGTACATAGAAGTTACATTCCACCAAAAAAATTGATATTAATATTTCACTGGAAATACGTACAGTCGAACCTCGATATTTCGTACCTCCATAACTCGAATTTACGATATGTCGAAGCAAAGTTTCTCATCCAATCGTTTACCTACTGGTTTCTGTGTATTCTCTTTTAGTCGAATTTCGATAACCCAAATTTCTTGATATCTCAAAGCAAAAAACCACATCTCTAGTGTTAAAATTCATTCCATAACTCGAATTTCTATTTATTGTAAAGTAAATTAAAACTTACAAGTCTGGAAATACCTACATACTAATATGATAAATCATCACTATTTTCAATTATTGTTATTGATATTTTATGTGCTGGCAAATAATATGCATTGCAATTGTAAATATGACTAATATGTGTTAAGTTGTATAGAATTTTATTTTTTGATCCTTATTCCTTTGTTCATTATATCATTATTGCTGTATTGAATTTCATGCATTTCCTGGTAGACTAGAAGAGATAAATAAATAACTAAATAAATAAATTCCAACACCTTTAACTTCAATCTGTGACGCGCGGTAACTTTAAACTACTCATTGTTGATCGAACGTCAACTTCCAACGCTTTGTAGAGATGCTTTTGCCTCTGTTACAAAATTGTGCAGTTGTATACAGTACAATACAGTTTGTTTTTAGTGAGGTTTACTTTTACTGTGCAGTAAAATGTTAAATGTGAAATGTGAAATGGGAATGAGAGAGAGAGAGAGAGAGAGAGAGAGAGAGAAAGAGAGAAATTTGAAGACACTAAGTTTAGTGCAAAAGTTAAAATCATTCGTAAAGTAGGGTGAAGCACATGTGAAATTTAGTGCTGTACTATATATGCGGCGATTTCGCGGAAATACGCTACTGTATATCCCATACTGTATAGCGGGATATACCGTTCTTTACTAGTATTATTCACTACCGCAAATGTAAAAACAGCAGTTTAAACGAACTTTTCAGATGTCTCCATATGTCGAATTTTCGATAGGTTGTATTTATTTTAACGCGCCCTAATGATTTGAGATATCGAGGTTCGACTGTACATTTTTTGAGGATCCCCTAATCTAAAAGAAAACATTTTTAGAGAAAGTATATGGACAGCGCAACTCAAAAACGAAAATTCCATTAAATACCAAACTTAATATTTAAGTGCTGTATTGTACAAGTGTGCGACATAAAGATGTTCAGGGACAATTCTTCTATCCCAACTACCCTTTGCATGAAACATTTTTCGAAAATTTTAATTTTCTTAAAAATAGCTGTAATATTTTCAAGTAAAATACCAGACGTTGGATAGGTAGAAATCAGACTGAAAAAGTCAATGCCATAGCCGGGATTTGAACCGCTCTCTAGCCGGTTGCTCTACCACTGAGGTACCATTGACAACATGCCGGCACAGCATTAAATTTCTCAACTGACTCGCATGTTTCCCGGCAACCTCAAGGAATCTCAAATTATTTTTGACTTACAATGTCGTAAGTACTTTAAGTCCCAGGATGCATAGTATAGGCAACTATTATGATCAGTTAGTATTTATTTATTTGTTTTTTTTCATACAAGCCATGTGTAGGACAGAGTTGGATACAACGCTACCACCGCGCTAAGGAGACGACCTTCTGTTTAGAATAATAAGACAAAATTTGCCCAAACCGTCTCAAAATTTGAGAAAGTTTGTTGACTTCCTTTTTTTTTTTTTTTTTTTTTTAATTAGCCTCTAACTACAAAACATACTGCATGCGGTTGTGAATTTCAACTAAAGTTATAATTCTTGATGTACTGCCAGATGTAAAGAAAAAATAGTTATATAAATTTGATTACTGATTTATAATTGAATGATAATTTTTAAGGCGTTAGAAAATGAATCTGCAAAATTCAAAATGAATTTTAACTTTTTTCATAGAAATATGTCTTTGAAAAATTACTATTAGTGTTAGGACAGTTTTGACGCCTGTAATATTACAATAGATACCTCACGTTCTGGTAAATTTTAGTTGTATTTAAAATAAAACCGGATCACGTGGAACATTTTGAAAGTGTAAAAAACGTAGTTTTGAGAAAACTACAGGTAGTTGTGTGTAAAACGACAGTGCCCAATACGCAATCGAGCCAATATAACCTCCTCACGATCAGAGATACTTGAAAAGGTTACCCAGTTTAGGGAAGGTCCATCACTACTCGGAGCTTGTTGCCACAGAGAAATGACTACTCTTCATGCCAGCACGAAAGAACAGCTCTCCGCACAAGCCTAAAGCCTTCCGATGTTACACCAGAAATTTTGGTACAGAGTTCTGTGGTTGACCTCTTTGCTGCCAAATCCGCCAGAGCATTCCCGGGCAAGCTATAGGAATCCATGCATAAAGACAGGAGTAGAAAGGTAGTCCGGGAAAAATTAAGTGTCATAGTCGGAATTTGAAACATGGATCTCCAACTGATTCAAATTTATTTTAAATAACCATTGAGGTTTGTCATCTCAGAATAATTTAAGATGTGCTTAGGTGGTTCACCCGGAAAACCTCGAATAAGTTGGGAAATTTAATTCAATATCGGCATGTTGGCATGGAAGTTCAGTTGCGAGTAACTGGACGGAGACCAGGATATTTCTGGTTCAAAACCCGATGTCGTCCTCAGTGGTCAAGCTACCTCTAGTTCCCAAGCTCGCGGATTAAAAATAGGTGGAGGGCGATGGATTTTTTTCGGCCGTAAAACTCCTTTGGAAGGAAAGTAAAGCCGTTGTTCCTGTGTTATAGATTCACGGTACTTACGAAAGCCTCAGGCCGGATAAAAGACCTTTGAGCAAAATTAAGCGGTCTTTCACGCCCAATATAGAGTGGGATGCTAAAAACCGCAGCAATTAAAGAGATTTCATAAAAAAACAGAACAAAAAAAGTAAAACTCAAATCCCGGTATGATATTGAATTTTCCAAGAATTATCACGTTTATGAAGAGGTATATTCTGTGTCGAAAAAACTCTTACAAAGCAGATCTCTCTCTTTCGCTGTTTACCCTCCTAGTAAGGCGCAAGTTAGCGCCTGGGATCAGATGCCCGTTGAAAAGCAAACGGATTCTGCATCAGAGTGATAATACAATGGCCCAATATCTGGGGCGAGTAAGAAGAGGAAGAACGTGGTAAGAAATATCACTGATATGGATAAATAAAATATGATTATGGAACAGGTGGTAGAAAAATCTGAGTACTACATTCACATGACTTTCTCTCTGCAATAAATTATTATTAAAAAGCATATTCTTCTACCTACTACATGCTAATCGAGACAAATAATATTAGCCCCGGTCTTATTACTTAGTTTTTACTTTCTGTATACGTGTTATTTACATAGTGTATAGAAAAGATATTGCACTCCACCAAAAAATTCGATTCCGACATTTCACCGGAAATATATGTTTTAGGGTCCCCTGTATCCAAAAAAAAGTATTTTCAGAAAAAGGTCCGTGTGTGTGTCCGTGTAACCGTGAACACGATAACTCAAAAACGAAAAGTCGGTAAAATACCAAACTTGTTATTTAAGTTTAGTATCTTCCAGGGATGCGACACGAAGATTTTGAGAAAAATCCCCCACCCCCAACTATCCTTTACATGGAACTTTTCTCGAAAATTTTGATTTTCTAAAAAATGGCTCCAATGATTTGGATTAAAATATCGTATATTAAAGATACTTACCTGACAAATAAAATGTATATTTTGAATTTTCTGGGAATAGCCTCTGAAGACTACTTTATTTTGGGTCAATTTTACGAAATTTTGCGTAACTGCTAAACCGTAAGAGATTGACCAAAGCTTACCACACAACACCTTAAAACACACAATTTATGTTATATACATTTTTTTCGTGGAGTTGATTGTTTTCGAGATATTCCTTGTTTTTGGTTTCAGCTATAAAAACTTATACTTTTCTCATACAGGACTTCGTGAACTCGTGTCCATACAAACAAAGGAACTTCAGTCGCAGAGCAATCAGCTTTTGACTATCACTTTAACCTATGGCACCCCCTTATTTCGCTTCTACTAACAAGGAAGCAAGTAATAAGACTATTTCTGCTAAGTTTTGCTCCATTAGATGAAGTAAATAGAATAATTTGTTGCAGTGATATAGAGAAAGTCATGTGAATGGAACACATCAGATTTTTATAAGTAGAAGGGAAATAAGGGAATACACTAGGCCAAACCGACAGTTAAATGGTTTAAAATGTCGTGGATATGGTACTGAATTCAGTTTCTTTGTGTGGCCAGCAGATGAGAAATTCCCGTATGAGAAACATTTAAGTATTTTAAAACCGAAATAAATAATAGGGAATATTTCAGGAATGATCAACTACACGAAAAAAAAAAAAAACGTATAGCCCATCAACTGTGTGTTTTAACGAGTTTTTGTTCATCTCTTACCAGTTACGCAAAATTCATCCAGAACAAAGATCTTTGGAGGCTATTTCCAGAACATTAAAGATATACATTTAATTTGCCATGTAAATGTCTTGAATATATCTTATTTTAATCAAAATTGTTACAGCCATTTTTTGAGAAAATCAAAATGTTCGAAATTTTTTCCATGGAAAGGGTAGTTTGGTATTTAATTGTCTTTTCGTTTTTGAGCAATGCTGTCCACATACATACATACACACATACACAGACCTTTTTCTAAACATACTTTGTCTCAGGGAACTACAAAACATATTTCAGGTGAAATTTCGACTTCGAATTTTTGGGTGGAATGCAATACGTTCTCTAGCTACTGTGTGCATTATGTGTACTTACATACGTGTTAGAGAAAATAAGAGAGATAACTCCTGGTTCCCCCTCTGGTATTATGATTGATTATCAGGTGGAAAATAGGTCAACTGCCAGAAGGGCATCAGGAGAAATACGGTATACATAAATAAACTGGGTAGTACGAAAAATCTGATGAGCTCCATTCACACGACTTTCTCTAGTTTTACCACAAACAAACTTTTTTTACCCTTTATTTAAGGTAGCAGAACTTCTAGGTGTTATATTGAACAGATAAAAAGTTTCTTGCAAAACATTATACTTTTAGCCACCTGTATCATGCTAATCTAGATAAACATTAGCAGTAGAAAGGAAATAAAGGAAGTACACTAGGCTAAAGCGATAGTAAAATCTTTTAAAAATTGGTCGCTATGAGAACAATTGAAATTCCATTCTCTTTGCTTGTCAGGAGTAAACAAAAGAGCCGAAAAATAGCCTCCCGTTTGAGGAGAATTTAAGTAGTTTAAAATTACAACTTACAACTGAGCTCTACCAAAAATGTATATACCCTAAATTGTGTGTTCAATACCTTTCCTCTTTTTATAGTAAGTTTTTGTCTATCTCTTTCGGTTTACCAGTCATACAAAAGCTATACAAAAGTCATCCATAATTAAGAGATCTTCAGTTTCTATTCCATAAAATTCAGGATTTGCATTTCATTTCCTTTAAAATATCTTAAACATATGATATTTTAATCAAAATTTTTAGAGCTGTTTTGATAAAATCTAAATTATCGAAAAACGTTCATGTAAAAGGTCGTTGAGGGTGGCAGGATTTTCCTGAAAATCTTCGCGTTATATCCTTGGAGGATACTAAGCTTAAATATCATAGACAGAGCTTTTTCAAAAAAAAGGTTTCTTTTATTCAGAACACCTAAAATATGTTTTCGGGTGAAATACAGTACCTTCTTTTTACGCTGATTAAAGAGAAACTAATAGATATGGAGATATATTTAATTCATTTGCTGAAAAACTGGATTTTTTGGCGAATAGTTTTAAAAATGCATCACATTGCTGGTTTTTATTATACTGGGTTTAGACAATAAAAAACATGTTTAAATAAAAAAGATAAAGGAAACTCTGTAATAGTGATATAGGCAAAAATGTAACCATTATCGTGTGTAATACATAATAATTGGTTTAGATTTTAATATCTTGCATACTCTAGTTTTTCCAAATTTCCCCTTAAAATACTTACCTCTGGGCTCGGGAGTAAAGTCCACATTTCTAATAGACGACATTATTGCGATAAACATTTATATATAAAAAGCAATTGCTTGTTCTTCAGCCCCAACCTCTCAGTTTTAATAGATGCGCTCAGTTGACTCCGCATGCCACTCTGCATAAAAAAGCCACCCTACCTTCCAACCCCTGCCACTCTTGTAACAGGCTGCCAAGAGAGTAAGGGGGAGCTCTTAGGTTGTTTACATTTTTCACCATGTTTAGGAACGGGTACACTTTATGTGGAACAACGACAGTTTAAAAAGTGACAGCTTTCTTGAAAATGGTTCAGGCATTTAACCCATTATAATGTTTACACCATTCTGCGGCTGTTTTTTTTTTGGGAAAGGGACCAGCACAAGAAGCGTGTCGAGTTTAACACGCGAGTTGGCTGGGGCAGTACACCCTCAAATCTAACACCATACAATGTAAATACAATTAAGAAGCTGAATGCAGAACAATGATTCACAAGCTGGGGGATATGCGATTTCTGGAGAGGACAAATTAGGGGAAAAAAGGCTGATGTGTTACACTCACATGACTTTCTCTAGCTATAGTTATGCAATTGTCATTGCAAATCACTTCTTTGCTTGACCAGGAGTACAACAAAAAAAAAAAAAAAACCGGACACTTCCTGTCTGAGAAAAGTTCTACTTCACAATTGAAACCAATAACAAGGAATATCTTGGAAACGGTTACCTCCACAACAAAAATGAAAAGGACATAAATTGTGTGTTTTGTTGTAATGTAAATTTTTTGTGTAATGAGTTTTTTTCTATTTCCTACGGTTCAGCACTTAAGCAAAATTTGGCAAAATTCATCCAGAATAAAGAGGTCTTCAGAGGCTATTCCCTAAAAATTCGAGATATACATTTTATTTCAGACATATATAGCTTTAATATACGGGATTTTAATAAAAATCGTTAGCCATTTTTAAGAAAATCAAAATTTTCGAATTTTTTTCCATGTAAAGGATAGTTTGTGGTGAGGGGATTTTTTTTAACATCTTCTTGTCGCATCCTTGGAAGATACTAAACCTAAATACCAAGTTTGGTATTTAACGGTCTTTTTGTTTTGGGGCTATGCTGTCCAAAGACACAGAAAGACAGACACAGGCACACACACGGACATTTTCTTAAAACTGCTTTTTTCGGACTCAGGGGACCCCAAAACATACATATATTTCCAGAGAAAAATCTGTGTATCGAATTTTTGGGTGCATAACAATACCTTCTCTATCCCTATGAACATTGTACATATGGGGCTAGAGAAAGTAAAAATTATATATAAAAGTAGTCCGTTCATATGACTCTGTTATGTCCTAAAAATAAACTACTCTTACAAAAGATTCTTCTTTTATCTACGTGTCCTCCATGCTAACTTAATATACCCAAAGTCATGGGTTCAAACCCAGCGGAAGATAACGGATTTTTTCGGGCGTAAAAATCCTTAGCATGGCTTCCTTCGGAAGGGAAGTAAAGTCGTTGGTCCCGCGTCGTAGATTTACGGCACGTAAAAGAACTTCAAGCCTGATAAAAGAGGCCTCTGAGCAAAATTAAGTTGCTTTCATGTCCACTGTAGAATGGGACGCTGAGAACTACAGTAGTTAAAGAGCATCCTAAAATAAAATCGCTATGAGGTTGTTATTGAAATCAGGTTCTCTCCTCATGGCTGGTAGTAAAACGAAAGAGGTTAAACCAATGAAAACTTTCAGTTTGAGAATAGTTTGTGTTAAAATTGAAACAAATAACTGGGGACATCTCTAAAATGGTTAGTTCTACAAACATGTATGACAAGTTGTGTGCTTTAGCCAGCTCTTCATTTTTGTATAGTACTTTGTCTTTCATGGTTTACCAGTTATGCAAAACTCATTCAAAAAGAAAAGAACTTCAGAATATATTCTCCGAAAATTTAAAATACTTCAGGAATTGTGTTGATTTTTGACAACACTCGTCCACAAACTGCTGGCACAACCCATTGGATCCTTGAACAATTTCAATGGGACATTTTCGATCATCCGCCGTACAGTCCTGTCCTTACCTGGCACCCAGCGACTTTCACCTTTTCCCTAAACTGAAGACGTGGCTAAACAACACCAATGCTCATTTCAAATCATTGGCGGCAACATTTTTTTGAAGCGGGTATTGCAAAGCTTTTGCACAGGTACGATAAATGTCTCAACCTTTTCCGTGATTATGTTGAAAAGTAACCATAAGTGTATAAAACTTTTAGTAATAAAATAATTGTTGTCTATGAAATTTTATTTTATTTATAGCCTATCGGAGGTTGAAAAAAATAACAAGCCCTATATTTGCGGTGGATTTTCGGTTAGAATTTTTTGGGTGAAATACAATAATTCTCTGCCTACTATATACATTGTATACACTTGCTGGCGCAAGTAAAAATGGCTCAGGTATTTAACACATTACAATGTTTACACCATTCTGCTTTTTTTTGGAGCGGTGGGGAAAAAGACCAGCGTAAGGAACGTGTCGAGTTTAACACGGATGGGCCAACCCGCCCTCAATCTAAAAACAATGATTCACAAGTTGAGGGATATCAGATTTTTGGGAAGGATAAATTACAAATAAATAAAAAGTGCATTTATATATGAAAATATTGTGTGTTCAATTCACATGGCGTGCTATACCTATTCTGCAAAACAAACAACTCTTGCAAACGATCATTCTTTTATCTACATGATGCTAATTTTTTTTGGTAGCATTTAACGCCCACTTTAACTACTTATGGCACCGCAGGTGGTGACACTGATGAATGAAGATGGAGCACCGGTGGAATGCGATGGCGGAGGAAACCGGAAACCCCGGAGAAAACCCGCCCCATCGCCACAAATCTCACATGCGGTCGCTTGGGATCGAACCGAGAGGCAAGTGGTCTAACCACTCGGCCACGGCGCGGCCTACATGATGCTAATCAAAATACATTACTAGAAATGGTGGTGTTATTTACAACCTTATAAGAAAGGGAATAAAGAAGTACATTAGGCAAAAGCCACATTCAAATCTTTTTAATCTGTCGCTATGCGATTGTCATTGAAATCCGGTGCGCTTTCCATGGTTGAGAGTAAAACAAGAGTAATATGAAAACGAATAAGGGCTTTCTGTTTGAGATAAGGTTAGTATTTAAAAATTGAAACCATAACGGGAATATTTCGGAAAGGTTAACTGCACACAAAATTGTATATGATATAAATCGTGTGCTTTAACCAGTTCTACATTTCTCTTATAGTCCTTTTTGTCTGTCTCTAGGTTTACTAATTATGCAAAAGTCATTTAGAATGAAGACTTCAGAGTGCATTCCAAGAAAATTTAAAATATTCATTAAATTCATTATGTAAATATCTTAAACATTTGGTAGTTTAATCAAAATGCTAGGGTCATCTTTGTGAACATTCAAATTTTCAAATATATTCCATGTAAGGGTAGTTTGAGGTGGATGGTTTTTCTGAAAGCCTTAGGATTGATTCATTGTACCTTAAAATATGTATTTCTGGGTTAATTTCAATTTGAATTTTGGGTGAAATAGAGTAACTTCTCTGACTACTATGTAAATTGTACATACTTGCTAGAGAAAGTAACAATGGATCAGGCATTTAAACCATACTGCGGTTGTATTTTGGGAGAAGACCAACATAAGGAGCGTGTCGAGTTTAATTCACCAATTGGTTGGGGCAGCACGCCCTCAATCTAATATCATACAAAGCAAATACGATTATTAAGCTGAACGCTGAACCATGATTTACATGCTGGGGGGACTTGAGATTTCTGGGAAGGACAAATTCAGAAAAAATTTAAAAATAAGAGACGTTAATGACGATTATAAGAAAACAATAGATATAAGAGAAGGCAATTGAAAGGGTTAAGACATGATCAGTGTGATATAATGGAAAAACTTTTATATTCTAAATATATTTTAAAAGATATTTAACCCGTTTACGAGGAAAAAGAATAACATACATCCCGCCTCCATGTGTGGGGGTAGCATGTCTTCCTTACATTCAAGAGGTCCCGAGTTAGAACCTCGGTTAAGACGAGTTATTCGGTTAAAGTTTTGTCCGAGATTTTCCATTATCCAAAGAACAAGAATGTCGGGAAAATCTATGGATCCTGGGCTTCATCAGATGAAAGACGTTAAGCAACCGCAAAATAAATAAAATGAGTACATAAAACCACATTAAGGAAGAAATAAGGACAACACTAAATTTTCAAATTCATCTAACATGATAAGAGTTCAGCTAGTCCTTCGGAATTACATCCCCACAAACGTACTATTTGCTCCACGTTGCTGTTTTAACTATTTTAGATAGATGGCAGCGCCGTCGCTATTACCATCTATTTTCAGTTTCATTATTCTTTTAGATGAAGGTGTAACTTTGAGTCGTGGATACTTAATACCCATTACGGTATTTACATTGGAGACTGGGGAAAAAGTATTTGTCGGCCCACGAAATTTTAACCTGGGGCCACATACTTTACCGCCCGATTCTTCCCACCCGGACAACTTATTTTGTTAGCATTTTAATCTACAATGAATCTAATAATTATTTTAAACTCTAATTCACTTTCAATTTTCTTAGAAGTAATACCAAAAGAACGATTGGGATTTTCTAAAGAGTTCACTTTCAGATGCATCTTCTATGCTAAAGAAGATACCACATTAATACCACTAAATTTTATTCAAAATTACAAAACAATATTATTACAATTATTTGCATGGTCATGATTCAAATTCTGTTTAATTTATTACAAGGGATTAACATCTAAAGACCGTCTGCAAGAGCCGCACGTGAACAACGCGTTGGGGAAAGTGGCTTAACGCAGCAGTATACTATGCTGTATATTACAGTACCGTTTTACAGACAATGCCTTTGATGATAGTGCATTCATTCTTTTCAATCAATATTGTAACATTTCTTGCTTCAAATTTATTGCATGAAGATTTGCGATGCATACAGAAGAATTTTGTACATATATCTACGACAGTAACACATATTTGGAAACATTGAAATGCCTTGAGCCCTGAAAGCTGTCGTTGAAATTGTGCAACCAATTAATCAGAGACCCGTGATGCCCATTTTAGAACGTGTGAAAAAGAAAGTGAAGACAGTGTTTGGAAAAAATGTCAGGTTTTCAATAATGGATGAAATGTGTTACTACGGACATAATTGCTGATGGAGTGAGTATCTTATCCAACAGGTGATGATGTGTCCCATTTCAGTTTTGCTCCAATCACATCTTCTGATGTGGAAGGAAGTTTTTCACAATATAACGCATGTTTACATGCCAATTGGGGACAATTCACATTTGAGACGTTACGAATAAATGATGTGCATTGTAATACATGTAGCTTGAGAGAAAACGAAACGGATAATGATGGTGTTCCACAACAGCAATTGAATGTATGCAAATATAAACATTTTTATTTCCCGTAAATCAGTGGTATTTATGTTAACCACTCACCAACCTCAATTGCCTTCCACTGTGAAAAATTACCATCTACCGCGCAATCATTACCCCATTTCCTTCTATTGGTACCTCTGCGTACTTGTCAGTACATCGCAACTATACTATTCTGCACTAACTTCAGTTCTGTCCTGCTATTGGTCCCCAAGATTCTATCCCTATTTATCACGTTATTGGGATATTAAAATCCTTAAGTCTCCTAAATTAAGAAATTATTAAGCATTTTAGAGTAATATTTTTATGGAAGTGGGATGTTCTAACTCGACTAGTCTGAGTAAAAGTGCTCTCAGATCTCGGAGCACGACTAATGGGGAAGCGTGACAGCTAGGACATCACTGGGCGAAGATTGTAACACAAGTGCTTGCGTCCTGCTGCTTCATACATTGGTGACAGCAACTGACCACAACGCTGCGCTGTATTATATCTGGCAGGTAGCCCCCTGTGAGTCGTGAGTAACTAACACGCTGCTTTTTGGCGCGGACCCAAGCTGAAAGGCCCTTGTGAGGAGGCATGCATTCTAAGTATCTGATATACTGTTATTCAGTAGATGTGTATATTAAGAATATAACATTGTTTTCCTAATTATACGACCTTCCTATC
The DNA here is from genome assembly GCA_030762935.1 of Hymenopus coronatus. Classification (NCBI taxonomy): domain Eukaryota; kingdom Metazoa; phylum Arthropoda; class Insecta; order Mantodea; family Hymenopodidae; genus Hymenopus; species Hymenopus coronatus. Next base: position 52,295,593 of record CM060892.1, on the reverse strand, counting down.
AAAATGCATGAGTAGCTTTAAATAACCACGCAGCTGGCTGACCTCAGAGCGAACTATTTAAAATATTTTGTTTGTTAATAACAAACCTAATTAGCTACAAATAATATATATATATGTTAAAACATAAATTACTAATAAGAACTTTAACAATCATCTATGAAAAACCGACGCTGTCAATTGCCATGATCATATTAGCGCCGCCGGTGTTTTGGTATTTCGTTCCGCAGGAGTTCTTTAAGATGGCAGTAAATCAAGTGACATAGGACTGTCGCTTTTAAGCACATTTAAAAGCCATCGGTCGGGACGGGTTTGAATCCGCGACCTTATGTTAAAGAAGGCCAGCGCCTAACCAAATGAGCTACCCAGACCGACACTCAGCTGAGTCCTGCCAGGAGTTATGATTCCCGGTAGGGGGGGTGGGAACATTTCTCTAGCCAAGATTATTCACCACTCTCCCCAGAGTCAGGAGGTATGAATGAGGGTGTGAACGCTTCCGTGTAACGTTAAAGATAATTTACTAAAGATAAAAATTTACACTAAACGAGTGAACACTATTGGTATGGGAAATTGTTCCAAAGAATAATTCATCCATATGATGTAACAGAACATATAAATGGGTGAAAGAAAAATCTGATGTGTTCCATTCACATAACTTTCTCTACATCTCTATAAAAATTACTGTTAGAAAGATTAGTCTTCTATCAAATTCATAACAATTGAGATAAACAGTATCAGAAATTGTCCTTATTTCTTGATTCTTTGTAAGTAGAAGGGAAAGCCGGTCGCAATGTGAAAACAATTGTAATTCCAATGTCTTTGCTTGCCAAGAGTAAACAAACGAGAAACGAAAAGAAAGTGTATTTCCATTTGAGTAAAGTTTAAGTGACTTAAAATGAAAAGCAATAATCCAGAACATCTCAAATACGGTTAACTGTACAAATAAAAAAGTATGTGTGACATAAATAGCGTGTTTTAATGAGATCCAGAATGAAGAGTTCTTCAAAGGCTTTTTCTAGAAAATTCAAAAGATATGCTTCATTTGTCATAAAAATATCTTATACGGTATTTTAATTAAAATAGATATTATTTTTGAGAAAATTAAAATTTTCTAAAAATGTTCCAAGTAAAGAGTAGTTTGGGGTCGGGGAATATTCTTCAAAATCTTCGTGTTGGTCCTTGGAAGATACCAAACTTAACGTTGGTATTTAATGGCATTTTTGTTTTAGAGCTATGCTGTCTACAGACACACACGGACCTTTTTATAAAAGAGATTTTTTGGATTCAGGGGAACCCAAAACATATATTCTCGGTATCGAATTTTTGGGTGCATTACAATAACTTCTCCATACACTATGTACATAGTACGTGTAGAGAAAGTAAAAACATGCAGCTGACAAGGAAGTAAATCCACAACACTAAAGGAGTGGTTTAGCATCCTAAAATTGTATATAGCAATCGACAATTCGTGTAATTGATATCAGAAAAGAATAATTTGTTCATCCCCTGTAGTTAAATCACTTGATATTGGTATCACGCAGCGCTTCGATTTTAGAGAGCACATTCTATAATACTTCCAGGTGAATTAGATAAACAATATTTGTTGATATGACAAATATTTAATAAATAATGTATACTGCACATATTTAGTATAGTAACAGAATTAGTGGAAATATAATATAAAAACGTCACGTGTGTTTATTGTAAATAAAAACTGTTTGGAAGTGTTGAGTTGTCGAAGCACATGATCCAACCATTCAAATACGTTGAAGGGAAATGCATCATTTTAATTAAAACCCCGAGTAGTTTTACCCTTAAGCGTGTGTGGCTTGTGCAGTCGATCAGATCTATTGAACATAGCTTAGCGATATCTGAAGTGTCTCATGCTTGCTTGTCTGTGGAATGAAACAACACTATTTAGGCTCAGAACTTGGACATTTCTTTGAGCATATGAAATGTAAGCTAAAGGTCTAGTTAATAAAATACTCGCTAATTTTTCCAAAAAAAGAATACACACTGAAGAGCTATAAAGACATCAATTAAAATTTTAACCTAAAAAATCTTTGCCCTTCAACAAACTTAATGCACTTGTCAATTAATTAAAAACCTTTATTAGAGTTGTATTAATTCCAAAAGATTAGATAAGGCATAAGAACGTAAAGAAATGTAAGTGATTTGGTTATATTTTTTATTTTGGATGAAAAGCTACGAAATAAGTTGGTCACTCGCACAAAATTACATAATATTAAAATGAATACAACGGACATATGATTTAAAGAAGTATGAAGGAACATAATTATAGAATCACTGCTTTAGAACAGGTTGCACAGTCAGTGATTTAGATAAACATGGAATAAATAACTTAAGAGAAAATCCAGAATTCATACTCTTATTAAGATCGATAAAACAAATACTTGGCCCTCAAAGGTATGACACACGGTCTTCTCGAATCGTTGTGCCTTTGTTCAAATAGAAACAAATTCTATTTTCAAGCATGGCAAAATATCCCTACTGATTTATTATTAAATTGCGAAGGACTAATTTCTTCTGTTTCAGCAATTTTATGTAGAAACGGCTTATTACTGCTAATACTTATCGCCACGTAACAGGAAAATGTGTTTGGTTTACTAACGTTTAGCTTTATTTGTTATCCCTGTCTAATCGACATGCTGTTTGTGTTATTGTGTAGTTCGCATAGTAGAATAATGTTTCTTTCTGTAACATGTCGTTTGCATTAAATGTCAATAAACATTAATAATAATGATAATAATATTAATAATAATAACAACAATAATAATAATAATAATAATAATAATAATTGCCTAGCCTTTGCGGATGAATCTTTTCGATTCTCTTGAACAAAGCCACTCATCAAATAAATCCAATTCAAGCTATCACAGTTCATAACATACCTCAAGGCAGTGCTCAGAAATTACAAGTCAATCAAGGCAAAATAGAACAAGCACAGAAATTAAAATATCTAGGCCAATAGATAATAACAGAATTGTCTGAACAAGGTGCAAGTCAAGAATCAACGAGACACAAATTGCATCCCACCTCACCAAAGAGAAGTATAAGATACGATCAGCATCCTCAAGCTTAGATTACTATTCTAGTCATTTGACCTGAAACCTTTTTGAAGAAAAATGTGTCTTGCTGAATAAGAAAAGTCTGGCAAAAAACCTAAAAGTCAAAGAAAGGACCGGACAAGGAAAATGTGAATTCAGGAGAGCTACAGCTGCAAATGGAGAAAATAACTCAAATCATAAGGAACAAGAGGATTTCTTTCTATGGCCACTCGACACAAATAAGACCAGAAATATTGTCTACTCGAATCTTTTGCTTATTTTTTGAATAAGAAAATAAAAGAAGTGTGGCTCACCGAGGTGGATAAAGATTTGCAAGAATTTGGGATCTTACGTGATGACATTTTGATACGTGCTCCTATAAAAAAAACACTTGAACGTCTACAGAGTATTCAGTCAAAATATAAACAAACATCTGATCTGTTCCATTCACATGACTTTCTCTACTTCTGTGTATCAAATTATTGTTAATAAGCTTATTATTCTATTTACTTCATGCTAAACAAGAAAAAATTAGCAGAAATAGTCTTATTATTTACTTCCTTGAAAGTAGAAGCGAAATATGGGAGTATCATAGGTTAAAATGAAGTCAAAAGCTGGTTGCCATGGTCACAGATTGAGAATATCCTGTATGAGAAAAATACAAGTTTTTCAAAGCTGAAACCAAGCAAGATATCTCAAAAACGATGAACTCCTCGAAAAAAATGTATATAACATAAAATGTTGTGTTTTAATGTGCTCTACATTTTTTATGTGGTAAGCTTTGGTACATTTCTTACGGTTTAGCAGTTATGCAAAATTCATCCAGAGTAAAGTAGTCTTCAGAGGCTATCCCCAGAATATTCAAGGCACACATATTATTTGTCAGGTAAATATCTCTAATATACGATATTTTAATCAAAATCGTTAGAGCCTATTTTGAGAAAATTAAAATGTTTGAAAATAGTTCCATGTAAAGGGTAGTTAGGGGGGGATTTTGTTGAAAATTTTCGTGTCGCATCCTTGGAAGATACCAAACTTAAATACCAAGTTTGGTATTTAACGGTCTTTTCGTTTTTGAGCTATACTGTCGACAGACACACACAAACACACGGACCTTTTTACAAAAATGTTTTTTTTTTATTCAGGGAGACACAAAACATGATAATGAAGACAAGTAAGAAGTGTGTCGAAGAAGGAAGGAAATGCACCGAAGAAGGATGCGCAAATACTGCGTGAGAGTTGTAGCTCAAGAAAGAAAAGGATTGAAAGAGTGCGATCCATAGATGGCAGAAATAACAAAAACAAATAATAAAAGTAGTAAATGATCATAATAAAATGTGCCGTCTGTCGATGTCATGAAGATGTTAGGAGGTGCTTTGACCTACATATCTGCAGCTGTGCTTTATGTACAAGTGGTCGCGGCAGCAGATTTCTAAACGAGGAGTTTCCTAGTTCAATTTTCGTGTCTGTAACACAAATTGTCGTTTTGGTACACATATATACAGAGCGCCAATTCGTGATTAAACGGCTGCGCCGTGGCCAAGTAGTTAAATCACTCGTCTCTAACCTAGACGTCCCAGATTCGATCCCCAGTGACTGCATTTGTGGTGGATAAAGCGGTGCAGGGGCGGGTTTTCTCCGGTACCCCTACCATTGAATTCCACCGGTGCTCCATCTTCATTCTATCATCAGCGTTATCACTTTTGGTGCCATTTGTTGTAAAATCGGGACTTTTGTACTGTACCTGAAAGCGCGCTGTCTACAACTGCGAAGTAATACTTCTAACAGTGAAAGGAGATTCGGGAACACCGAACGCACTGCTAAAGATGGATAAAAAAGAATAAAGACAGTAGAAGGTTGAAGTAGTAAATCTTTATCAATGGAAAGACAGCGTTTACAGCAGGGCAACTTAAATTTTGATATATATATATAAAAATTAAATAATTATACAGATCAAAAATCATAATAGTATGAAAAATTACTAAAATAAACAATTACTACATATATGCCAAAATAAGTCGAGATTACTAAGGGCAACTGTGATCTGGAAAAGCTTTAGGTATATCTGAATCTGATTTATATCTGCCATTAAATAAGTACATCTTGAACCTCTTATTAAAATAAAACCACTTGAAAGATCTGGATTCATATAAACTGTGATGCTTTAAAACGATCTCCAAACTTTAGGGATACTGCCTAGCGTCTATAAGAATCATATTGAGAGCAAATTAAAAGAAATTTGAGTTTTATTTATGGATGTCCTTTGGCTCTCATTCTACATTGGGTGTGAAATACCGCTTTCATTTTGCTCACATCCTCTTTATCACACTTGAGTTCTTTTAAGTGCTGTAAATCTTAAGACACGAACCACAGGATTTGCTTTCCTTCCATAGGAAGCCATGCTTAGGATTTTTACGCCCGAAAAATATCCATCGCCCTTAAGTCGGCTTGAACTCGCGACTTTGGGAACTACAGTTTAGCATGTTACCCCTAGACCATGAAGGACGACTGAAAGCACATGGGAGTGAAACTGTGAATAGCATAAGCATTATACATAATGCTCGTCTTGAAAAAGGTTTCTGCTATATTCCAATAAAGCATCTTGCTTTCTCCCGCTACTAATTCTCGAAGCCTATGAAAAATGTGTCACTGGGAAAATTGGAATTTAAGATGTTCAGTTATAAGTTATATGTTTTTATGTAAAAATCAGTACGGAATGTGAAAGGTAAGTTCATAACTCATATTTTGTGGTAGGTAATATAATTTGTATGTCCTTTATAAGGTAATTATGCGCCGCGAGACATTTTATTTTTCTTGTCTATAATTAGGTTGTTTATTTGGTACAATCTATATTGCAAATGCCTCTATTGCAAGGTCATACAAGTAAATATGTTGTCTACCGTGCTGGTAATTATGTAACCCAACAAAAGAATGACATATTGATAGTTCTCATTGTTGCCTCGCTGTGAAGGTCTGTCAAAATAAACTTAATGAGAATTTTTACGAAATCCTCCGGAAGAAAACCATGCTAAGGATTATGATCAATAATTATCTAGTCTTCCAAACATGAAACCATGATGAGGATTTTGATCAAGAATTATCTAAGCTTCCAAAAATGAAAACCTGATGATGATTTTGATCAAGAATTATCTAATCTTCCAAAGATAAACCTTTTTTGCGCACGTCCAGTAACTGAAGAAAATTGTTAGAGATCATTTAAATCGCCACCAGGGTTGGAATTTATACTATCTCATGACAAAGAGATCGTAGGAACTCCTCAAAGAGAGACGGCCCGTCTGAGTGGTAGGGAGAAGTCTGCCAAAATGCTTTGTCTGCTGGAGGCTACTGGGCGCATAAAGGGAATATCGAAGCGACATATGTAGTCCCATTAGGCAATCTTCAACACATGTGTGACAAAAACAAACGTCCAAACGTGTGACCTCTTGCAGAGTTATCAGCGCCTCAACAACTTGCTGAAAAGATGCACTTTAAAACATTTACGAAGGCAAAGTGCGCACAGATAAAAAGGAAAGAGCGTCCGCTACATACTCATGTGTCTTGCTATCCGTCCACCCTTGTCCGAGGCGTCCCCCTTTCTTCCCCGGGGGAGGGGGTGTTGTTGTTGTTGCTGCTGCTCTTTGCAGCAACCCGGCTGCAACTTGGCTCGGTTCATGACGTCATGACGTCTCTCTCGCTCTCGTTTCACATGACTCAACCCTTTTCCTTGTCTTCCTTCCAACCCTGACATCCACTTACTCCCTGCCTGCCTCCGAGTCACCCTTCTTCTTTATTTCTCGAGTGCTTGCAGGAGAAAGGTTGGAAGGGTGCATGAAAGAAAATGCACGTGCAGTGTTAGGACTGTTTTATCGATCCGTTCCGGCAAAGCCGCTTGTTTGGTAAGACGCGGGCGTCAAGTGCGTATATGCATGTGTGCGTGCACACGCATGAGCGAGGCTCGAGCCCCGGCAAGTTGCTAGGGGACTGCCGCAGACGATGATGATAGCATCTGGAGAAGCCAGAGGGCTTGCTTGAAAGCGCTGCTCCAAACTGTGCTGCGGAGTTTTGTCGACGCTGTAGCTCAATATTTACTTTTTCTTTATCTAAGAACCACTCCTCAGAAGAAACAACGTCTTAGACACGTGTACACTGCTTTATAAAAGTTTCCTTTTAAATCCACTGTGGAATAAAGCTAAATATCTGCATTCAAATGCACTCTACGCGTACAATGTATACAGTATAAAGAAAAAGTGTTGCATTCCACTTAAAAATTTTATACCGAGATCTCACCGGAAATACACGTTTTAGGGTCCCCTGAATCCAAAATCGCATTTTTAGTAAAAGATCAGTATGTGTCTGTGTCTGAACACGATAACTCTAAAACGAAAAGTTGGTAAAATAACAAACTTGGTATTTAAGTTCAGCATCTTTCAAAGGAACCGACGCGAAGATTTTGAGAAAAATTCTCCCACCCTAAACTACAATTTACATTGAAGAGATTTCGAAAATTTTGACTCTCTAAAAACTGGTTCTAACGATTTTGGTTAAAATACCATATATAAACGATATTTACGTGGCAAACAAAACGTATACTTTAAATTTTCTGGAAATAGACTCTGAAGACCTCTTTACTCGGGATGAGTTTTGCAGAATTTTGCATAGCGGTTAAACCGTAAGAGATAGATAAAACCTCATTATACAAAAATGTAGTCTCGTTAAAACATGTAATTTATATCCTATACTTTTTATGAAGGGATACTCTTCGTTATTGGTTTCAATTTTAATCTACTTACAGTTTTCTCGAACGCGAACTGACGTTTCGTTTCGTCTTTTGTCTTTTACTGTAGGCCATGGAAAGCAAAGGGAATGCCAACTATTTCACATAGAACAAGTTTTTAAAATATGTGACTATCGATTTAGCCTAGTGTATTCCCTTATGTGTTTTCTGCGTACAAGGAAGCAAGTAAGAAGACCAATTCTGCTAATGTTTGTCTTGATTAACAATTTGGGCAAAAGAATAAACTTAATAAGGATTTTTTTTTACTTTCTCTACACGTACTATGTGCATAGTGTATAGAGAAGGTATTGCATTCTACCTAAAATTCGATACCGAGATTTTACTGGAAATACACGTTTTAGGATCCTCTGTATCCAAAAAAGCGTTTTTAAAAAAAGTCTGTATCCGTATGTCTGTGAATACGATAAGTCAAAAACGAAAAGTCTGTAAAATACCAAACTTTGTATTTCAGTTCAGTATCTTCCAAGAATGCGACGCGAAGATTCTAAGAAAAATCCCCCCACTCAAACTACCCTTTACAAGGCAATATTTCGTAAATTTTGATTTTTTAAAAAATGGTTCTAACTATTTTGATTAAAATACCATATATTAAGAATATATACATGCTAAATAGCTGGGAATAGCCTCTGAATATCTCTCTATTCTAAATGACTTATTCTGAATTTTGCATACCTATAAACCATAAGAGATACACAAACTTACTTCACAAAAATATAGAGCTCGTTAAAACACACAATTTCACATATGAAAATTTGTCAACTCCTGGCAGTGCAAAGAAACTGCTTAAAACCCACATGGCAACCATCTTTAAAAGGATATGGCTACCGTTTTAGCCTAGTGTATTCCTTATTTCCTTTCGACTTACAAGAAAGTACGTAATAAGACCATTTCTACTAATATTTATATCGATTAGCATGAAGTAAATATATGAATAGGTTTTTATAATAATTTGTTACTAAGAAGTAAAGAAAGTCATGTGAATGGAACACATCAAATTTTTAAATTACTCATTACAGCTTGACATAATTCTATTAAATGTACTTACATTTAATCAACACATTTACATTTTGTCACTTACTTCTAAAAGGAGATAATTCATTCTGAATTTTATTTTCCTGAATTTTTTATAAAGAATCATTTTTGTAATAACTAAAAAATAAAACAATTGAATGTTAATCCGCATCTAAAGTAGGGATAGCTGCCTCACATTCAAGAGGTTCCGAATTCGAATGTGGGGCGAGTTACCAGAATAAGATGGTTTTCTGGGGTTTTCCCTCATCCTAAGAGTAACTCTAAGCTCTAAGATCCCGGGGCCCATTTGAGTAATCATTGGGATAGTTTCACCCATTTCAATTATAATTCGACATGACCTACATAAAGGATGCTAAAATTTAAACAACAAAAAAAGTTTCATTCACTTGGCTTTCTGTGTCTCTTGCAAACAAACTGTTCTTAAAAATACTATGTTATCTATATCATGCTAATTGAGGTAAGCATCAGCATAATTTGTCTCATTTCTTGTTTCGCTCCAAATAGAATGTTAACAACAAGATAGGCTGAAGCGATAGTTATATCTTTTAAAAGCTAGTCTCTATGTGAACAATTGAAGTTCGGTTCGCCTTGCACGACCAACAAAAGAAATGAATCTAAAGGTGACTTTTCGTTTAAAATGGAAACGTAGTTTAAATGGAAACCAATAATAAGGAATATTTCGGAAACGGTCAACTCTACAAAAAATATATACGTACTTAAATAGTGTATTATAACAAGATCTACATTTTTTGTAATTAATTTTTGTCTATCTCTTACGGTTTATCATTTATGCAAAAGTTATCCAAAATGAAGAGGTCTTCAGAGGCTAGAACCAGAAAATTCAATATATGCACATATTTTATTTGTGATGTAAATATCTTTAATATAGGTACGGCATTTTTAGTCAAAATCGTTAGACATTGAGAAAATCAACATTTTCGAAAACAATTTCCTTGTAAAGGGTAGTTTGGGTTGTGGGGGCGTTTTCAAAATCTTCATGCCACTTCCATAGAATATCTAGTTCGATGCTTAAGTCTCTCCGTTTTCAAGCAACGCTGTCAAACACACACACACACCTTTTTCAAAAATGGCGTTTTTATACGGGGATCTTGAAATATACATATATACACACACACATATATATATATATATATTATTCCTTCTCTTTATACTATACAAATATTACGCGTAGAGAAAGTAAAAAGTATAATATTTGGTTCCCCAGCTGTTTACCCACAGTACACAAAGGAAGTATTACATTGTAGCAGAAGTTCAATAACAAGATTTTTCTATATATGGATGTTTTTAGGTCTCACAATAAATAATTTAGTTAGGAAAATGTCAGTGTGTGTGTGAGCGAAAGAGAGAGAGAGAGAGAGAGAACAGCACGAGAACGAAAAGCCATAAATGCCAAATTAAGATATTTAAGTTCAGGGTTCTTCAATATAATACGGATAATTTCCAAAAAACGTCCAATCCAAAATATCTTTATGTTACTGGCAATAATCTGTGGGGTCGTCACACAGTTTATCTCATACTTTTCTATGGTATTAACCATTCCAGAGATCTTGTTATTATATAATAAACAATGTAGGTTCGATTTGTCAAACACCTTATACCTTTTCAACTGCAAGGTGTGCTAGCTTTCAAATTCAGGGTTTGAAAACTGGCTGGAGAATGGGATTTTTCTCCAACCAGGGTTATTCCATATCCCACACGAGTCCTTTTTTATAGTGTTTAACGCCCATTTTTACTACTTGTGGCACCGCAGGCGACGACATTGGTGATACATGGAATGAAGATGGAACACTGGTGGAATGAGATGGCGCCGCCTGCGCGGCTGATCCACCACAAATCTCACATGCGGTCACTTGGGATCGAACCTGGGCCGTCTAGGTGAGAGGCACATCCACCCACACAAGAGTCTGGAAGTATGAGTTAGAGACAGTGTCTTTGTATAAATTTAACAGAAATAAAACAGCCTGATGATTAAATGGTTTTTAAAGCATCCTAAAAAAAAAACGATTATATCGCAATTCATTTGTTTTGTTTAATCGTGATCATACAAAGAGGTGTTTTACGTCATCACACAGCAACCCGTTCTTATAGGATTTGACTATCCTTAGGCCTGCTGATGTCTTTTATTCCCCTTGTGCTACAAGGAAATATGTAAATAAGTCATTCTGCGAGCGTTTATCTCAATTAGCATATAGTACATAGATGAATAAGATTTTATACAGCTTGATCCTAAAGAATATAAAGGAAGACATATAAATGTAACAGTATATTACTTTCTCTACACGTACTATGTACATAGTGTATAGAGAAGGTTGTAATGCACCCAAAAATTCGATACCGAGATTTCATTGGAAATAGACGTTTTAGGTCCCCCTGAATCCAAAAGAAGCACTTCTGGAAAAGGACCATGTGTGTGTGTGTGTGTGTGTGTGTGTGTGTGTGTATGTGGACAGCATAGCTCAAAAACGAAAAGTCCTTTAAATACCAAACTGGTATTTAAGTTTGGTACATTCCAAGGATGCGACACTAAGATTTTCAGGAAAATCCCCCCCCCCCAACTACCCTTTACATGAAACGTTTTTCAAGGGTTTTAATTTTCTCAAAAATGGCTCTAACGAAGTTGATTAAAATATCGTATATTAAAGACCTGACAAATAAAATGTATAGCTTAAATTTTCTGGTAATAGCCTCTGAAGACTAATTTATTTGCATGAATTTTACGAATTTTGCATAACTGCTAAACTATAAGCGATAGGCAAAAACTTTAGCACAAGAAAATGTAGAGCATATTAAAACACACAATTTATGTTATTTAAATTTTTTTCGTGGAGTTGATCGTTTTTCAAATATTCCTTATCTTTGGTTTCAGCTTTAAAAACTTATACTTTCTCAAACAGTAATTTATCAACTCCTGTCCGTACAAACAAATGAAACTTCATTCATTAGCATCCAGCTTTTGACTATCACTTTAACCTATGGTACTCCTTTATTTCGCTTCTGCTTACAAGGAAGCAAGTAATAAGGCTATTTATGCTAATTTTTTCTCGATTAGCATTAAGCAAATAAAAGCTTTAGCTTTTTAAGAACAATTTGTTGCAGAAATGCAGAGAAAGGCATATGAATGGAACACATGATTTTTTTTCTTCGATTACTTGCAATCGCTCACAGGAATTATTTACGATAATTGATTATTCACAAAAAATTAATTGTGGTTGCTCTTTTTCAACGTTTCTCCTTTCGCTCTGCGTGATCTATGGGCAAAATGCTCGGCGCAGTTTTCCATGGTCACGGGTTCAAAACCGGCATATAGTGATGGATTTTTAGGGCATGGCTTCCTTCATAAGTGAACAAAGCCTAAAAGCTGATAGAGAAGCTTCTGGGGAAAATTAAGGATCTTTCACGCAGAGAAGATATCAGTTAAAGAGCGTCTGTAAATAAAATTTGGTTTGAATTTAAATTTCAGCAATATAGCACAAATTTGGTTAGTATTTCTTTCGGTTGCTTCAGCTTAAGGATAGGTACTGTATACTAAAATATTTTAAAATGCTGATACAGAATTTAAAATTAATGTATGCTATATATACCTTGAAAAAATGTTTTCTTAAATGCTTAGCTGGTTGTCAATATTACTCTTTTTGCTCGCTTTTTTTTTTTTACTTTCTCTATAGGGATGGAGAATCATTGTATTCCACCCAAAAATTCGATGTCGAGATTTCACCAGAAATACATATTTTAGGACCCCCTGGGTCCAATAAAAGAAAAACGTTTTCAGAAACAGTGTGTGTGTGTGTGTGTGTGTGTGTGTGTGTGTGTGTGTGGACAGCATAGCTCAAAAAAGAAAAGACTGTTAAATACCAAACTTGGTATTTAAGTTTGGTATCTACCAAGGATGCGACACGAAAATTTTCAAGAAGATCCCCCACCCCTAACTACCTTTTACAGGATTTTTTTTTTTAAAAATTTCGTTTTTGTTACAAATGGCTCTAACGATTTTAATTAAAATTGTACATATTAAAGCCATTTCTATCAGAAATAAAATATATATCTTGAATTATCTGGAAATAGCTTCTAAAGACCTGATTAATCTGGATGAATTTTGCTTAATTTGACATAAATAGTAAACCGTAAGAGATAGACACGCAAAAAGTGTAGATCTTGTTAAAATACACAAGTTATGTCAAACACAATTTTTTCGTGGAGCTAACCGTTTTCAAGGTATTCCTTCTCGTTAGTTTCAGTTGTGAGTACTTATACTTTTCTCAGACGGTAGGGTCCGTTTTTCTTTTATTCTACTCCTGGGCAAACAAAGAAGCGATTTGCAATGACAATCGCATAACGACAGTTTTTAAAACATTTGAGTATCACTTTAGTCTAGTGCAGTCCCTTAGTTCCAGACTACTTATAAAGAACTAAGTAATAAAATTCTGCTAATGTTTATCAGTATTAGCGTGGTGTTGAAAAAAGAATTATCTTTTGTAAGAAGTTTGCTTGTAGAGTAGCTAGAGAAAGTCATGTGAGTGTAACACATTAGAATTTTATTTTTCGGTAGATACGCTACTTAAAGGAGCTTTATTTGAAAAAGCTGTTGCTTTTTGAATTGAAGTTTTAGGCAACCTGTTACGATACAGTACCGCCTTTCACTACCATACTCAACACTGCAAAGGTTGTAGCTAGCAAGAAGACGTAAACAAAGCAGAACCAGCCTTCCCTTCCCTTCCCAATGCGTGCTGAACTGGAAAGTTGGGTGAATAGGACCAAGTGTCAAGAGTTGAAATCAGCGCGAGCGCTTTTAGTATTTGCTGCCTGTTTACTGGCCATATTAAACTCCAGAAAGTGTGTAAAGGCATGACTCACGCTCATCAATACAGAATAAAGTAAATAAATGGATGTTACTTAGTACATGTGTAGTATACCGAATAATTAGCTAAGCTTTAATATTACAATCAGAATTTTTATATGAAAATGACCCATCAATTTAGTCAATAAGATAATAGAAAAGATTTTTACTTTCTCTTTACGTACTATGTATATAGTGTATAGAGAACGTATTGCATTGCACCCAAAAATTCGATACTGAGTTTTCACCGAAAATACATGTTTTGAGATTACCTGAATGCAAAAAAAACAAAAAAAAACAAAACATTTTTAGAAAAATTTCCGCGCGTGTGTGTGTGAGTGTGTCTATGCAGCATAGCTCAAAAACGAAAATACCGTTAAATACCAAACTTCGTATTTAAGTTCAGTATCTTCTAAGGATGCGACACGAGGATTTCAAGAAAATCCCCCCACCCCCAACTACCCTTCACGTGGAAAAATTTTCGAAAGTTTTGATTTTCTAAAACATGGCTCGAACGATTTTGATTAAAATATCGTATACTAAATATATATATATATATATATATATATATATATATATATATATATATATCTGACAAGTAATATGTATATCTTGAATTTTCTGGGAATAGCCTCTGAGCACTACTTTATTCCGGATGAACTTTATGGAATTTTGTGTAACTTTTAAACCGTAAGAGATAGACAAAAACTTACCACACAAAAAATATAGATCACATTAAAACACAGAATTTATGTTCTATACATTTTATTCATAGAGCTGATATTCCTTGTTTTTTGTTTCAGCCTCGAAAAACTTATACTTATCTCATACAGGAATTTGTTAACTCCTGTCCATACAAACAAAGGAACTTCAGTCACATAACAACCAGCTTTTAACTATCACTATGGTACTCATTTCGCTTCTACTTACAAGAAAGCTAGTAATAAGACTATTTCTGCTAATTTTTTCTCACTTAGCATAAGGTAAATAGAAACATAAGTTTTTTAACAATTATTTGTTTCAGAGATGTAGAGAAAGTCATGTGAATGGAACATCAGATTTTTTTGTTATTGTATGATGCAACTTAAAGTAAACTATTCACCTATTTTATTACTTTTGAAAGAATACTAAAAATCACATTTCATTTCACAGAAATAAAGTATTATTATCCTGACAATGAAAAATGTAATTTTAAAAGAATATGTGGAACAATTAAGCGAATAATTCAACATGTACAAAGATAAAGCTAAAATTATATAAAGTTATGGCCATACCTAATCTGAACATATAAAGGCTTCTGAAATGAAAATTTTAAGGAATGGAAAAGGTTGCACAAAAAAGGTATTATTACAAATGAAAGTAGAAGGAGAGCTAAAAATCTTTCACATGAACGAAGCATTAAAGGATTTAAAAAAACAATGAAAGGAACACATTAAAGAATCTCTGACACTAGTATTACGAAAAAAATAATAAAATGCATCCCTAAAGCAAAAAGATCTGAGGGCAGGCTCCGGAAACGATGGCTGAAGAACCTTGAAGGCAGAATAGACCACTAATTGCTTATACCATGAGTTGCATTATTCGTAATGTGTTTTAAATTTAGTTAAATCATCATTTTCATCCTAACTTTTTTAGTTTGTTTGTCACTGATTAAAAACTCAATGTAGATCTGAGGGTTTTAACTAAAGAGTCACACGGGCTGAAGTTTGAGGAATTGCAAGTTAACATCGCCAAAAAAGGCCATATTATGACACAAAGGTGCCAATATTCTAAATTCAGGTACTAATATGTTCATTGTTAAAAATGCAGCGCAATTTAATTTTTAAATAACACAGGTCCCAGAGTAAAAAATTGCGCCACCTTCAAATATAGAAAAAAAAGTGTTAATAATAAAAAACAAAAAATGTGGTTCCATTAACATGTCTTTCTCAACCTGTTCTACAAAAAGTTTATAAAAAATTCCTCTTTCTCTTCCATGCTTCAAGAGATATGCCTTAGCATAATGATCTTAGTTCCTTATAAATAGAAAAAATCTTAATTGAACCATTCGCATGACTTTCTCTACATCTCTGCAACAATTTATTCTTAAAAAGCTTATACTTCAATTTACTTCATGCTAATCAGAAAAAAAATAGCCGAAATAGTCTTATTACTTGCTTCCTTTGTAAGTAGAAGTAAAATAAGGGAGTATCATAGGTTAAAGTGATAGGCAAAAGCTGGTTGCCATGTGACTGAAGTTCCTTTGTATGGACGCAGATGACAAATTCGTGTATGACAAAAGTATAAGTTTTTCATAGCAGAAACCAAAAAAAAGGAATGTCTCAAAAACGATGAACTCCACGAAAAAAATGTATATAACATAAATTGTGTGCTCTACATTTGTTGTTTGGTAAGTATTTGTCCATCTCTTATGGTTTAGCAGTCATGCAACATTTCGTAAAATTTACCCAGAATAAAGTAGTCTTCAGAGGCTATTCCCAGAAAATTCAAAATATACATTTTATTTGTGAGGTATAATAATTTTAATATACGATATTTTAATCAAAATCTTTAGCCATTTTATTAGAAAATAAAAATTTTCAAAAAAAGTTCCATGTAAAGGGTAGTTAGGGCTGTGGGATTTTTCTGAAAAGCTTCGTGTCGCATCCCTGGAAGATACTAAACTTAAATACCAAGTTTGGTATTTTACCGACTTTTCGTTTATGAGTTATCGTGTTCAAAGGCACACGGACCTTTTTCTGAAAATACTTTTTTTGGATACTGGGGACCCTAAAACACATATTTCCGGTGAAATCTCGGTATCGAATTTTTTGGCTGAGGGCAATTCCTTCTCTATACCTTATGTACATAGCACGTATAGAGATAGTAAAAAACTAAAGCGATACTCAAATATATTAAAAAATGTCACTATACAATTGTCATTGAAATCCATTTCTTTCCTAAGAGAAAACAAAAGAAACACGAAATACAAAGTAACGGACGACTTAAAATGGAAACCAATAACAATACATATTTCGGGAAGAATTAGCTCCACAACAAAGATGTAAATGAAAAATTGTGTGTTTTGACGAGATCTACATTTTCGTGTGGTCATTTTTCCTCTCTCTTACGTTAAGCAGAAGTAATTCAGAATTAAAATAATTTTAGAGCTATTCCCAGGAAATTCGAGGCATACATTTAATTTTTCATCAAAATATCATTAATATGCATTATGATAATCAAATTCTTTAAGAGTAATTTGAGAAAATCATCATTTTCGAAAATTACCAGTAAAAGTTATTTTGGGAGGATAGACCTTTGTTCCTTTTTAGTTAATACACCCTTCCCATACCGATCCAAAACACATCGTATGAAGTTTGCTTTGGTATTTAATGGACTTTTTGTTATTGAGTTATGCTGTCCAGATACACACACACACACAAACACACAGAACTTTTTGTAATTTTTTTTTTTTTTTTTTTTTTTTTTTTTTTTTTTTTTTTTTTTTGCATTCAGGAGACCCCAAAACAACATTTCTGGTGAAGTATCGTTTCCAAATTTTTGGGTGGAATACTATACCTCCTTTATCAACTGTGTCCCTTGTACAAACGTGCTAGAGAAAGTAAGAATTTGTGTGTTTCACTCACATTACTTTATCTTCTGGAAACAAACTATTATTACAAAATAATAATATTTTATCTACATCATGCTAATCAAAATAAACATAGCAGATATGGTCTTATTACTTAGTTCCTAATAAAGGGAAATAATAGAGTAGGATAGGCTAAAGCGACAATCAAATATTTTAAAAGCTATCGCTGTATAATTGTCATATGGCCAGGAGAAAAACCAAAGAGATGCGATACGGACGAGGTCTTCCTGTTCCAGAAAAGTTTAAGTATTCTAAAACTGAAACCAAGTGGAATATCTCTGAAATGAACAGCTCTACAAAAACTGTGTATGACAAGTCATTCTGGATGAAGAGCACTTCAGGGGTTATTCCCAAGAAATGTTATATACCATGTGCACATCGTTAATATACGGCACTTTAAACAAAATCCATGTGAACATTAGTTTGTGGAGGAGGCATTTTCTGAAAACCTTGGTGTCGCATCCTTGGAAGATACTAAACTTAAATACTAAGTTTGGTTTTTAAACGATTTTTAGACTTTGAGTTACGCTGTCCACCCACACACACGGACTTTTTCTACAAATGTTTGGAAGAGGGTCTCAAAAATGAATTTCCGGTGAAGTCTAGGTATCAAATTTTTAGTGGAGTACAATATTTTCTCTATTTACTATGCACATTGCATGTACGAACTTTAAAAAGTAAAAATCACAGTTTTGATTTATAATAAGGATTGAAATATTGTAATAATATTACTGTTGAAGTTCACAAGGCCATGTTAGATCTCAATAAGTGTAAAAGCATGGATGTGTGTGTAAAAAGTAAAACAGAAATGCAGTAATCATACAGTAATCAAAGTAAACAAATTAGGTAAATAAAAAGTAGGGTATACAGCTCGGAGTCCCGATCAGACTCCGGAACTGTACTATAATAAAAAAAAAAAAAAAAGAATGTGTCAGCTCTTGAATTCTTATATTGTTTAACTAGTTTAAGTATAGTTAACTATACTTATTTTATGACTGTGTTCAAAATGGAGTTCTTATTTAAACAGAATCAAAGTGGTCCGTCCCCATCTATTAGAAACGAACCAAAAATAATCATAATAAATATAGACCTATGTCTATTATACCAGTTATAAGAAACGTTTTTGAAATTATTTTAAATAATCAAAATGTTAAATATTTTGAAAACAATTACATTTTTTGTGATAATAGCATGGTTTCAGAGTTGGGCGATCCTCAGAGAGTACAATTGAAGCTTTTATATGTGTTATGAGTACTGAGAAAATGAAATAAATTAACAATAGGTTTTATTATTTGACTAGGGCTCTTGACAGTATATCCCATTGTGTTTTATTGAATAAATTAAAGTTTTATGGTTTTAATGATTTACCTCCGAGACTGTTTTCTTATATATACATATATTCTTTAAAATAAGACTTTTGGTTTCCTTATAGCCCATTACAGCACCAGAATAAAAATCTGATGTGTTCCATTCACCTGACTTTCTCTAGATCTCTGCAACAAATTATCGTTAGAAAGCTTATACTTCTATTTACTTCATACTAATCAGAAAAAAATAGTAGAAATAGTCTTATTACTTGCTTCCTTGTACGTAGAAGTCAAATAAGAGAGTACCACAGGTTAAAGTGATAGTCAAAATCTGGTTAATATGTCACTGAAGTTCCTTTGTATGTATGGACTGCAGTTGATAAATTCCTGTATGAGAAAAGTATAAGTTTTTTAAAGCAGAAACAAAAAACAAGGAATGTCACAAAAACGATGAGCTCCACGAAAAAATGTATATAACATAAATTGTGTGTTTTATCATGCTGTACATTTTTCGAGCAGTAAGCTTTTGTCCATCTCTTACGGTTTATGAGTTATTAAAAATTCCGTAAAATTCATCCAGTATAAAATACTCTTCAGAGGCTATTCCCAGAAAAGTCAAGATATACAGTTTTTTTGTCAGGTAAATGTCTTTAATATACGAACTTTTAATCAAAAACGTTAGAGCCATTTTTGAGAACATCAACATTTTTGAAAAAAGTTATATGTAAAGGGTAGTTGGGGGTAAGGATACTTTTCTCAAAATCTAACATCCCTGGAAGATAGTAAACTTAAATACCAAGTTTGGTATTTTACTGACTTTTAGTTTTTAAGTTATCGTGTTCACAGACACAGGGGCACACACGGACCTTTTTTTCCGAAAATGCTTTTTTCAGATAAAGTGGACCCTAAAACATATATTTCCGGTGCGTTCTCGGTATCGATTTTTGGGCGGAGTGCAATACCTTCTCTATACATTATGTATATAGTACGTGTAGGGAAAGTAAAATTGAGGATCACCATTAAAGAACTAATTACAGTTTATCGTACTTAGACATGGTTTTATTATTAACTATTTATGAGTTACTACACATTCGGTTTGGAAGTTGCCCAGAGTACTTCTCCCAGTTTTATATCGAAGTAAACGAGCCCCAAATGTATTCTAGGCTACATGTTTTTGAGTTATGCTGTCCACAGAAACAAACACAATGTAATTTTTCTAAAGTCTCTTTTGGATTTAGGGTGCCTCAAAACAAAATTTCCGGTGAAATCTAGGCATCTAATTTTTGGGTGAAATCTGTGCACTATGTACCATGTGCATAGATAGATAGATCGATCGTTTATTAGTCTGTTGAATGCAATTATTCATGACTTCGTCAGTAAACTACATACATCAATCATACATTCTATCGTCACATATTTATATTATAAAACTCGTCAACAGTATACAGAGGATTAACCAACAATATTGATCTGAGCCTCCTCTTGAAGCCCTGAAGCGAAAGATGTCTTATGTGCATAGGTAAGAAGTTGAAAAGTTTTAGTGAGATATAACAGAAACTATTTACACTTACACTATATTTACTTTTGGGTAAATAAATATTTGAGTTCTTCCGTGTTGGGTAATTATGTATATTGTCGCAGGTAGTAAAATCATTAATATTTTTCTTGACATACAAGAGGCAGGCCAGACCGTACATTGACGGTAAAGTAAGAACAGCACATTGAATAAAAAGTGGTTTACAATGAGTCCTGGGTGAAGCTCCATAAATTAACCTTAAAGCTCTCTTCTGTAAAATAAAAACTTGTAATGCTGAAGCGTGGTTACCCCAGAGCAAAAGTCCATAATTCAGATGGCTATGAGTGTCCGTAATAGGCCGCAATTAAAGATTCTACATTAATATTGTTCTTAAGTATTCGTAACATGAACAAACCCTTACTTACTTTTTTTACAACATACATAACATGAGTTTGCCAGCACAAATTTGAGTCAATATGCAAACCTAGAAATTTCACTGTTTTATGGTCATCTGAATTTATTCTCCTTAAACTAAAATGTAATGTCTCTGTTTTTGAACTGTTTAAAGTCAAATTATTAGCATTACACCAAGTTTGGACACTATTATGTAACTCTTTAAGTTTTGAGATTAATATATCTGTTCTTGACTCAGTAATGTTAACAGCCAGGTCATCTGCAAATATATATGTCTCTGAGTAACAACTGTGAATAAAATTAGGAAGATCATTAATGTAAATTATGAACAATACCGGTCCCAATATGGACCCTTGAGGTACACCATGCTTCAAGAGTTTGAAAGAGGAAACTTTACTACAATGTAAAAACACTGCTTGGTACCTATTAATAAGATAAGAGGACAGAAGGTTTACACTAATATCATTAAAACCATAAAATGTTAACTTATGTTGAAGCGTTTTATGAGAAACTGTATCAAAAGCCTTCGTGAAATCATAAAATCTACTACAAACTACATTACCAGACTTAATGCCAGAAAGACAGCGTTTATAGAACAGGGTTATTGCATCTATAGTACTATGGGATGTCCGAAACCCAAACTGTTGCTTACTTAATAAAGAGTTTTCTTCAAAATATTTATAAATTTGTTTATTAATTAAAATCTCAAAAACTTTTGACATAGTTGGTATAATACACATAGGCCTATAATTTCCGTAGTCTGCTTTATTTCCTTTATTACCTTTACGTGCTAGAGAAAGTAAAAATCTTAATCTCGATTCATAACCTTGGATTATCAATTCTTAATCTAGAGTAAACAGGCAAATTCTAAGTTTTGAATCTGAATCAAATAACAAGGAATATCTCAGATATGGTTAATTTCACGATAAAAAAAACGTATGATAAATTGTGTGTTTTAACGTGGTCTACATTTTTTGTGTAGTAAGTTTTTGCCTATCTCTTACGGTTTACCAGTTATACAAAATTCCGTAAAATTCATTCAGAATAAAATAGTGTTCAGCGACTATTCCCAGAAAACTCGAGATATACATTTTATTTGTCAGATAAATATATTTAAAATACGATATTCTAATCAAAATAGTTAGCCATTTTTGAGAAAACTAAATTTTCGAAATTTTTCCATGTAAAGGTAGTTGGGGGTGAGAGGATTTGTCTCAAAACCTTCGTGTCGCATCCCTAGATGCCAAGTTTGGTATCTAACAGTCATTTAATTTTTTAGTTATTGTATTCACAGGCACAGGGACACGCGGATCTTTTTATGAAAATACTTTTTTTGGATAGAGCGGGCCCTAAAACGTCTAATTCCGATGAAATCTCGGTATGGCATTTTTGGGTAGACTGCCATTCCTTCTCTATACATAGTACGTGAGGAGAAAGTAAAAATTAAAAATCACAGTTTTTATTCATAACCTCGAATTTTCAGTTGACTGTCTTCTTAATATAGAGTAAGTTAATTTCTCTATCTCACTCCTCCCCCTCTCTCATTTTTCTGTTTGACACACATATACACACACTTTAAAATAAAACTTTGGTTTCTTTAAAGTCTACTACAGTGCCAGAATAAAAAATTCTGATTTGTACCATTCACATGACTTTCTCTACATTTCTGCAACAAATTATTCTTAAAAGCATATACTTCTATTTACTTCTTACATTCTGCTAATCAGTAAAAAAAATAGCAGAAATAGCCATACTACTTGCTTCCTTGTAAGTAGTAGTGAAGTAAGGGAGTACCATAGGTTAAAGTGATAATCAAAAGCTGGTTGGGAGTCACTGAAGTTCCTTTGTTTGTATGGACCACAGTTGACAAATTCCTGCATGAGAAAAGTATAAGTTTTTCATAGCAGAAACCAAAAATAAGGAATGTCTCAAAAACGAGGAACTCCACGAAAAAATGTATATAACATAAATTGTGTTTTTTAACGTGTTCTACATTTTTGTGTAGTAAGTTTTTGTCCATCTCTTACGGTTTAGCAGTTATTCAAAATTCAGTAAAATTCATCTAGAATAAACTACTCTTCAGAGGCTATTCCCAGAAAATTCAAGATATACATTTTATTTGCCAGGTAAATATTCTTAATATATCTAATTTTAATCAAAATCGTTAGAGCCATTTTAGAGAAAATTGAAATTTTCGGAATAAGTTCCATGTAAAGGGTAGTTTGGTGTGGGGGAATTTTTCTCAAAATCTTCGTGTCGCATCCCTGGAAGAGACTAAACATAAATACCAAGTTTGATACTTTACCGACTTTTCGATTTTGAGTTATCGTGTTCACAGACACACGGACACACACGGACCTTTTTGTGAAAATGCTTTTTTACTTTCCCCATACGCACTATGTACATAGTGTATAGAGAAAGTATTGCACTCCACCAAAAATTCGATACCGAGATTTCACCGGAAATATATGTTTTAGGGTCCCCAATATCCAAAAAAAGAATTTTCACAAAAAGGTCCGTGTGTGTGTGCGTGTGTCCGTGTGTCTGAACACGATAACTCGAAAATGAAAAGTCGGTAAAATACCAAACTTGGTATTTAAGTTTAGTATCTTCCAGGGATGCAACACGAAGATTTTGAGAAAAATCCCCCTACCCTCAACTACCCTTTACATGGAACTTTTTTCGAAAATTTTGATTTTCTCAAAAATTGCTCTAACGATTTTGATTAAAATTTCGGATATAAAAGATATTTACGTGACAAATAAAATGTATATCTTGAATTTTCTGGGAATAGCCTCTGAAGAGTAGTTTATTCTGGATGAATTTTACTAAATTTTGAATAACTGCTAAACCGTAAGAGATGGACAAAAACTTACTGCACAAAAAATGTAGAGCACATTAAAACACACAATTTGTGTTATATATATATTTTTTTTTTCGTGGAGTTCGTCGTTTTTGTGACATTCTTTATTTTTGGTTTCTGCTATGAAAAACGTATACTTTTCTCATACTGGAACTTGTCAACTCCTATCCATATAAACAAATGAACTTCATTGACATAGCAACCAGCTTTTGACTATCACTTTAACCTACGGTTGTCCGTTATTTCGCTTCTACTTACAAGGATGCGAATAATAAGACTATTTCTGCTAATTTTTTCTGATTAGCATAAAGTAAATAGAAGTATAAGCTTTTTAAGAATTATTTGTTGCAGGGATATGGAGAAAGCCATGTGAATGGTACACATCAGATTTTTTTGGATATTGGGATCCTAAAACATATATTTCCGGTGAAATCTCGTTATCGAATTTTTTGGTGGAGTGCAGTACCTTCTCTATGTACATAGTGCGTATAGAGAAAGTAAAAAGATGAGGATCAAGATTAAAGGATTGATTACAGGTTTATCGTACGCCGAGATAGTTTTACTATCAACTGTTTAAGAGTTATTACACATTAGGGTTGCAAGTTGCCCAGAGTGCCTCTCCCAGTTTTTATAACGAAGTAAACGAGCCCTATATGTATTCTAGGCTACATGTTTTGCGGCTATATAATGTGACGCGCGAGCTACACACAGCAAAGTGGTTTACAGAGCATGTCAACAAAGTCTTCGTTAAGAAACTACACGCTAGCTGTTTCATTAAAGCAATTTGTGGCAAACATGGTTAGAGGCAGTATGTGCAACAATTACCGGAACACAGCGCATGTTTAAATAGACTCCTTTTATTAGCAACTTGCAACGAGGCAGCGGATGCAAAACCAAATGCATTCAAATAAGAACAAAAGCCGGAATGTGAGTGTGGATATTTACATCCATTGCACATTTCACAGTTGCATAGTTATCGCAACATTCCCGTTACTTCCAACTTACAAATGAGTCATTTGGGGGGTTGCTCAATTTCTAACATTGTTTTCCTGCCAACTCATTTCAAAGCATTGTCTAATCGCTACACACAATGGCGCACTGGCGCGCTGCATGAATAAACCATTATCTGCACTAATCAGGAGTTCACTATAATTTTTCGCTTGGCACGCGGAATGCAATTTCTGACGCTCTGTTGAACCTACCAAAGCCATTGCTGAATACGGGGCATTAGTTCATAATGGCGGATACTAATTCTTTCCTTGTAAAATCAGAAATATGTCAACATGAGCTGTTTTTCATTAACCTTACAAACGGTTGTTTGTTAGCACTAAAACTACCAGTTGCATTTGGAGCTGGAGGGATAAAATTCCCCAAACATCCATTTCAAACGATAATTACTCTAATGTGAATCACTTCTCCAAATATTTTTACAGGACCAAGGGAAAAAATCTGATGTGACCAATTCACTTGACTACTCTATAACAAACTATCACTTCTCACTAGCAAATATGTGCATAGAATACACATAGTACCTAGATATGGTATTGGAATTCCACACGATGCCGAGATTTTACCGGAAATACATGTTTTAGGGTCCCCTGAATAAAAAAGGCAGTTTTACACGTACTATGTATATGGTGTATAGAGAAGGTATTGCATTCTACCCAAATGTCATAACGAGATTTCACCACAAATGCACGATTTAGGATCCAATAAATTTTTGTTAAAATGCTTATGCTTCTATTTATTTCCTGCTAATAGAGAAAAAATTAGCAGAAATGGTCTTATTGCTTGCTTCCTTGTAAGAAGAAGCGAAATAAGGGAGTACCATAGGTTAAAGTGATAGTCAAAAGCTGGTTGCTATGTGACAAGTTCCTTTGTTTGTATGGACACGCGTTCACAAAGTGAGAAAAATATGTTTTTTATAGCCGAAACCAAAAACAATGAATGTCTAAAAAATAATCATCTTCACCAAAAAAATGTATATAACATAAATTATGTGTTATAAAGTGCTCTACATTTGTTGTTTGGTAAGTTTTTGTCCTTTCTTACGGTTTAGCAGTTATGCAAAACTCCGTAAAATTGACCCAGAGTAAAGTAGTCTTCAGAAGCTATTCTCAAAAAATTCAAAATATACATTTTATTTGTCAGGTAAATGTCTTTAATGTATGCTATTTTAATCAAAATCGTTAGCCATTTTTGCGAAAATCAAAATTTTCGAAAACGTTCCATGTAAGTTTGGGATGGGAGGACGTTTCTCAAAATCTTTGTGTCGCATCCCTTAAGATACTAAACTTAAATACCAAGTGTGGTATTTTACTGACTTTTCGTTTATGAATTATCGTGTTCAAAGACACACGACACAGGTGACCCTAAAACATATATTTCCGGTGAAATCTCGGTTTCGAATTTTTTGGTGGAGTGCAATACCCTCTCTATATACCTACTATGCTCATAGTACGTGTAGAGAAAGTAAAAAAGAATAAACAGCAATTATCTTTTTATTTATGAACTATTTTGAGAAAGCAATACCATTCGTGCTATTGACAATTCTAAAGGAGACAATTCTAAATTATTTTGTTCGTGTTATGCTGTTCTTCCTTTACCATATTTCATATCTCTTCCGAAGGCGCTACATTCGAAGTGGTTCCAAAACATAGATGGGCGTTAAGGTGACGGGTAATGGATAGGCAATCCAATCGAAGACAAACGTCGCGATTTTGAATCTCAGCAACTAGAGTCAAATGTACCTGTGATATAGGACGGGGTGAGCCCAAGCAAAATAACTGGTGTAATGGCATGCTTCCAAGCTGATAGGGTTTCATTCGATTGCAGTTGCATGGATTTTGCTCTTTTCTTTAAAATAATCACTACAGTTTTATTGCAAACATTTTATATTTTTATAAATTAAAACAATATTAGTTATATATTTTTATATCATATTATGCGTTTAAACCAAGCAGGAATTTTTACTTTCTGTACTTAGTACATGGCAAGCTGGGGTTAAGCTTTCTGTCTACGTATAATGTATATAATAGGTACAGAAGATATTGCATTCCATCCATAAGTTCGATAGCGAGATTTCACCGGAAATGCCTGTCCTGAGGACATTTTGAATACACAATAAAATTAAAAGTATATTTAAAAATTATACTTTTAATTTTATACTAATCCCAAATGAAAGATAATAAATTATTATGTCAAGTAACAGAGGGGGGCAAAATTGTGAAAATTTGGCATTTTTAAGATTATGATGTTCTGGTATTCAATTGTCATAATCCCAAAATTACTATATTCCGTCAAATGTTGATTTCTTCACATGAGAGCTGTAAGTCCAAATTCCACATTGGATATAATATAAAATAAAATGTGTGTTTATTTATAATATTATATCTTTTCTAAAGTTGGGCAAATCCTGGCTATAACATATTAGCTAATATGCTCCTGAATAAGAGTTGACTATTGTATCAATCTGTCAACATTTGGCTTGTGAAACTCGGTGGTTGCTGTCAATTGACGTCCATCTCTTTGTTTGTCCCAATCTTCTCGCCTCAACATCTTTAAACTTATTTGCCAAACGACGCACAGTACCCACGTCAACATAATCACTATAAGTGCTTTCATTCTCTGATGAATCTCCTTTGGGGTGACACCTTCTGCTGTCAAGAATTAAATGACTATACGTTGCTTTAATGGCATTTACCGACCATCTGCGCAGGGTTCCATACTTTACAGTGTAACGCAACCGTTCACTGCTAAGGCTTCCCGCCAACTGGAGCTGTAAAGAGGAGGCTACGGAATAAGTCAGTGCCTGCCGCTTACCAATACTGCCATCTGTTGAAGAGTTACGAAGGTGGAGATATTACTTTTCATTCAACCCTCGTACAATGCACATATTGGATAGAGAAGGTATTATATTCCAACCAAAAATTCGATAGCAAGATTCCACCGGAAATAAAACTCTTGAGAGTCCTGAATCCAAAAAAGCATTTTGAGTAATGTCCGTATGTGTGTGTTTCTGGGGGAGCAGCATAGCTCAGAAACGAAAAATCTGTTAAATACCAAACTTTGTCTTCAAATTCAGTATCTTCCAAGGATGCAACACGAAAACGCTCAAGAAAATCCTCCCACCCATCCTCCCATCCTTCCCTTTACATGGAACATTTTTCGAAATTTATTATTTTCTAAAATATGGTTCTAAGAAATTTTATTAAAATCTCATATTTAAGATATTTTCATGACAAACGAAATGTACATCTTGGAATTTCTGGAAACAGCCTCTGATCTCTGATGACCTCTTCTTTCTGGGTGACTTTTGTATAACGTTTTTATAATCCGTAAAGCTTAAGAGACGAAAACGTACTACACAAAATTTATGTTACATCCTTACTTTTTTCGTAGAATTGACCATTTCGGAGATATTCCTTGTTATAAGTTTCAGTTTCATCATATAAGAATTTCTCAACTCCTGGATATGCAAAGAAATGAACGTCAGTCACATACCTACCAGCTTTTAAAGGATTTCAATCGCTTTAGCCTAGTGTATTCCCTTATTTCCCTTCTAGTTACAGGAAAGAAAGTAAACTCGATTAGCATGAAATAGAAAAATAAACTTATCAATAATTATTTGTTATATAGATATAGAGAAAGGAATATGAATGGAACACAAGATTTGTTTAGTATTCTAAATCCATACTAAAGTGCCTAAGTATATGCAAAAAAATTAAGCAAAAGACATTCAAATAATGAAAAAAGATATGAATGATCGATTAAATGAAGATCAAGAATAAAACAAATACATTAACAAAAGTGGAAAAGGAGAAAAAGGAATATATTTAGATTATGTTTGTTATGTGACGCTTTAAGGAAATAACACAGAGGACGAAGAAAAAAATCTGTTGGTTCCATCCACATATATTTCTCTACATCTCTATAACAAATAATTTATTTTTCTATCTACCTCATGCTAATTGAGATAAACATTAGCAGTAACGGCCTTACTACTTATTTCCTTATAAGTAGAAGGGGAATAAGAGAATATACCAGTTTAAGCCGTCAGGCAAATGTTTTAAAATGTGGTTGCTATGGGATTGAAATCAGTTTCTTTGTACGGCCAGGAGTTCGCAAGTTCCCGTATGAGGAAAGTTGTATTTTAAAATTTAAATCAATAACAACGAAAATCTATAAAAGGTCAACTCTACAAGAAAAAATGTACACGACAGATTTTGTGTGTTTTAAAGAGATCTACATTTTTTGTGTGGAACATTTATGCCTCTCTCTTAAGGCAAAATTAAAGACATTAAGCAAAATTTTACAAAGTTTATGCAGAATAAATAAGTATTCAGAGGTCATTCCATTTTGTTTTTCATGTTACTACCTTGAATATAAGAGATTTTAATAAAAAACGTGGAGCATTTTTGAGAAAACAACAATGTTCGAAAGTTTTTCCATGTGAAGGATAGTTGGGGGTACGGAGGTTTTCTTGAAAATCTTTGTGTCGCAACCTTGGAAGATGCTGAACTTAAATATCAAGTTCGTTTTTTTAGCTATGTTGCCCGCCCCTCCCCCCCCCCCACACAAACATATGAACATTTTTCTAAAACTCTATATACATTATGTCCATAATATGTGTAGAAAAAGTAAAAAATTAAACATGAGCCTTAAGAATTATACCAAGAAGCACAAGGAAAAAATAAACGATTATATGAAGATAAGGAATAAAATAAATGCATAAACACAGGTGGAGGAGGAAAAGAGGAAGAAGAATAAAACTTATAATGTTGCGAAGTAAAACTTTGTGAACTTTATAAGACATTAAAAATGACTAAGGGTGTCAAAAATAAGACGAGGAAAAAAGAGAAATATCGAAACAATTCTTGCGAGATTTAAACATATTTAAGAGGTGAAAATTTAAGCTTTGGAACATCCATTGGATCCCCTTGAATGTTGCATTAATTACAACGGTTTTATTTCACTTTCTCTGGTCCGTTTGCATAATGGGCATAGTGAATAGAGAAGGTATTGTATTTCACCCAAAAATTCTATACCGCGATTTCACTGGAAATACAAGCTTTTAGACCCCCGAATCCAAAAATAGCTCTTTTAGAAACCTGTTCGCGCGTGCGCGCGTGTGTGTGTGTGTGTGTGTGTGCGCGCAGCATAGCTTAAAAACGAAAAGTCCGTTAAATACCAAACTTGGTATTTTAGTTCAGTAGCTTCCACGAGTATAACACGTGGTTTTTCAAGAAAATTCTTGCAAATCCAACTACCCTTTAAATGGAATATTTTGGAAAAGTTTGATTTTCTCAAAAATAGATCTAATGATTCTGATTAAAATAAGCCATGTAAGATATTTACATGAAAAACGGAATGCATAGCTTGAATTTTCTGGGAATAGCTTCTTCATTCTGGAAGACGTGTGCGTAACTCGAGAACGTAAGAGCCAGACAAAATTTGTTACACAAAAATGCAGATGTCATTAAAGCACATAATTTAAGTCATACGCGTTTATTTTATAGAGTTAATGTTTCCGAGATATTCCTTGGTTTTGGTTTCAATTTTAACTGCTTGAACGCTTCTCAAGTGAGAAGTCAATTTTCGCTTCACCTCTCGTTTTATTCCACAGAATGCAAAAGAGAATCAAATTTTAATTGTTTTATATAGTTTTTAAAAATGTGACCAACTTACTTATCTGGATTAGCATGATGTAAATAAAAGAATAGTCTTATGAGTAAAGTTTGAGATCAGCTAGAGAATGTAATGTGAATGCAGCACATCCGATTTTGTAGTCTTGTAAAATACATATTACGTAACTACGAATAAAAGCATGTATTTCTTAAAACATGTATTTCCTGTGAAATCTCGACATCGAATTTTTGGGTGGAATACAATACTTCTCTATCCCTATGTACATTGTATATACGGGGCTAGAGAAAGTAAATATACGCATATGCGAGTATATATGTTATTTTTTTTAAATAAAGTATTAAATGCGACGCTGTAAGGAAATACCGCGAATAACTCTAAAGTGTAATTGAATAAGAAAGAAGAAAAAGAATCCATAATGCTACTAAGTAAGGCTTTGTGAACGTTATAAGGCACTAAAAGAATACCAAGAGCGTCAAAAAAATAATAAGGGGAAGAAGTAAGGAGATTGAAACAATTCTTGCGAGACTTAAGATGTCAAAATTCCAGTTACAAACGTTTACGCCGTTACAAACCTTTGCAACAATGGATTTAGCACACATCCACTGGATCCCCAGGAATGTTGCATATAATTTTTTCCCCGATCATCACAGAACCCCTTCCACTCCCGCTGATGCATCTATCAGCTCGCTCTGTTTTAATTATTTGCCAATCGCTGATTCGTAAAATTGATTGAGTAATTATTGCGATCGAGTAAAAGGGTTTGGGGGAGGGGGTAAAGTGGTTCGGTTTATTGCACAGACACAGTTACCGCAAACTTCCATTGCTATTGGTCGCGATGTGCACACAGCGGCGCGCAAGTGGCCAGATTTCGGCCCCTGCAACTCATTAGTGTAGTCAAGTTGTGGCCGTTTAAGGAAATTACGTCGGACCTGATTGCAGCGCCAATATTCCACTATTTTTCGTTCTCATTTTAAGTATTTTGGGTCTAGTTCATAGACAATCTAAGTATGCACTATTTCGGACACCTATTTACCTTCTCTGGCACGTATGTATAATGTACATAAAAGACAGAGAAGATATTCCAGCCAAAAATTCGGTAACGCAATTTCACAGGATATACATGTTTTGAGCCACATTATAAAATGGCTGTGTGTGTGTCTGTTCATGGGCAGCACAACTCAAAGACGAAAAGACCGTTAAACTGAACTTGAATATTAAGTTTGGTGTTTAACGGGTTTGTTTTTGAGCTTTGCTGCCCCCCCCCCCACACACACACACCCACTCACATGGACACTTTTCTAAAACATGTATTTCCGGTAAAATCATCATCTTCGTCTACCCTTCAAATATTAGGTTTTACACCCGTTCGTCTTCGCATTCATTTCTTTATTCCCATATTTTTCTTGAGCGTCCGACGTCTCTTTTTCCAAACGGTTTTTATTTGTTAATTAATAGTGGTATTCTTTCTTCACTCACGTGCTCATTTCAATTATGTTTACTTTCTTCAATTTTATCGTTTAATTTACATATATATATATATATATATTTATTCAATTCTTCTCTAATTACTTCATTTCTTATTAAATCTAACCTGGTGCAACCTTTAATTCTTCGTAATAACCTTATTTCAGCTAACTGAATGTTATTTTTGTCCTCCTCTTTCGCTATCCACGATTCACTACCACACCGCCATGGTCTTATAGACCTTCATTTTTATTTCTTTTCTTGCTCCAGATTTGGGGGGGGGGATTTATTTATCTTGTTTTCTATATCTCTATTGACATCGAAGCTCATGTCACAACCTGAATGGTTAACAATTGTCACTGCGCCAAGATATTTCCTATACATATTTTTGTTCTCACTGGGTGTTTTCTTTGATGAGCCATTACTTTGAACTTTTTTATAGAAATTTTAAGTTATATTAATTTCCTTGTTGTGTAATTTATAAATAGAGCGCTTTAGGTTTTCTTCTGTAATATGCGACGTCACCTACGTATACCATTAGGTTTACATGTGAATCCTTATTCAATCGTATTTCTGGTTGCACTTTTCTTTTCCATGTTTTTATAAGACCGTCCATGTATATATTGAATAAAGCGGGTGACAGGCTACATCCTTGGGCAAAATCTCGGTATCGTATTTTTTAGTGCAATATAATTCCTCCTCTATACTCTATACACTATGTACAGAGTACGTATAGAGAAAGTAATAAAATTACCGTAAATAATTGTCTCCATTCACCTTTGAGAACGCTATTATTTCTGACTAACACTATGCAGTATTAACCTGACAATTCAGCTCAACTATTGAAGTGCCAATGCAATAACCGAGATTAGGCAATTTCAACCAATCGCGGTCATCTGACTGGAGTGATATTGTCTAAACATATTATCACAGCTGATGTTCATCTCTTTGAAAACTTGTCGCACCTGACATTCATATGTTTAATCTCCTGGCTTGGTTATTGGTGGCATTGGACACAATTGTAGTTTCAATTAACTCAGTTACAATGTTTATTTAAAGTTGTATCCAGTTCATAATGTATTTACCTAGTTCAAAAAAGGAGTGAAAATAATCATTATTTATATTCCTTATGTATGAGATGAGTGCAATAACCTCAAATAAAATAACGCTTGTTTCCATTTCATGTGGTACTTATTAAAAGCTGCAATAAAAGAATAGTTCCCTAATTCTATTGTTGCTATTGATACTCGTACATTTGGTGTAGGTACGGCGGCCATAACAATTCAGGAGGCAGTGAAGATAAAAAAAAAAAGGATTGAGTATATAAACATGGTCGAATGCGTCATCTACCTCATGAGAACTAATGTATTACAATCATAACCTGATAAACCTTGCTTCCTATGTATTATAAATTATTAATAGTTCTATTTCGCAGAATTGACTTATCAAATACAACCTGTGTTTTCATCTCTTAGGACAATTAATTCCCGTCGTTTCGCTACGGTCGTGAATTATCGATAAGATGAAAACACTCCTGGTGTTACTTACGACAACATATTGGAATATCGCCATTACTGACAGGCATCTTTCAGTTGCATTGGGTTGTTGGATGTGCCAATAAAACTGTAAGTAACGCTACACCAAAACTACAGCTGACATGGTCACCAAATTAACTGATTAAGTTATCATAATTTAAAATAATAAATTCTCTTATTGATATCATAGCGATATACTTCATCAAATATAGCCAATATTACTTTCTCTATCACATATTACAGTACACATAGTAGATAGAGAAGGTATTGTATTCCAACCAAAAAGTCTATTTAGAAATTTCACCGGAAATACATTTTTTGTGACCCACTGAAAAAAAAAGTTTTATTAAAGTGCGTGTTTGTTTGTGAGGGGGTGGGTACAGCATACTCAAAAACAAAAAGTCGGTCAAACACCAGACTTTGTGTTTAACATTTGTATCTTCCAAAGATGCAACAAGAAGATTTTTAGAAAAATTCTCCCACCACAAATTACCCTTACATGGAACATTTTACGAAATGAGAGATCTTCTAAATATTGGCTCTAACCATTCTGATTAAAATCCATATATTAAAGATATTTACGTGGCAAATAAGATATATATCCTGAATTTCTTAATAGCAGCCCCCGATATCCTCTTCAATCTGAACGAATTGTGCATAACTGGTAAACACAAGATATAGAAAAAAACTGTATTGTACAAACAATGTAGATCCTCTCGTTAAAATACAGAATTTATGTAATATATTTTTGTAGAGCTAACGATTTCAGAGACATTCCCTGTTATTAGTTTCAATTTTAAAATACTTAAAACTTTTCTTATTTGGTTCATATTTCTTTTGTTTTATTCTTTGCCATGAAGAGAGATCCAAATTACAATATCAATAGCATAGGAACAACGCTTAAAGATTTTAATATCACTTTGGCATAGTATATTTCTATATTTTTCTATTGGTAAGGATCAAGACATTTTCTGGTAATGCTTACTTAATTAAAAGAACAAACTTGTGTAATAATTTGTTTGCAGAACAGATATAGAAAGTCATTTTAATGGAAATTATCAGACATTTTATCTTCAAACTCGAAGATAAAACTATTTATAATTTTTACGCTTGAAGATCTTTTGAAAGAATCATATTAGCAGTGCATACGTTGGAAACAATATCTTTTATGCAGACCTCCGATTTTCCATCACATATAATATTGTTTAGAAAGGCTTTGCCCCATGGGTAAAAATATCCATTTACAAACTCAAATTACTGCGATTCACTCAATATTTTCGTGATTTTTTTTTTCATCGTATATTGGGCAACAGAAATGTATTTATGAGCGGCTCAGAATGATGGAAATAATTGTGTATCTGTTTATTAAACTGTACAAGAACAACGCACATGACATTTGGCCTGACTAACGGCAGATGTCGAGTTTTTGTGCCGTGAAATTCCATGCACTGCTTGTGATTGGAATGACGACCTTTTCACGTCACCTCTTTCCCTTCCACC
The DNA here is from genome assembly GCA_030762935.1 of Hymenopus coronatus. Classification (NCBI taxonomy): domain Eukaryota; kingdom Metazoa; phylum Arthropoda; class Insecta; order Mantodea; family Hymenopodidae; genus Hymenopus; species Hymenopus coronatus. The sequence continues at coordinate 52,260,968 of CM060892.1, read as the reverse complement.
TGCACCAAATTTGCAATTAATTCCGCCCGGAGTGTCACAGTAATTCGGTAACAGGCGCTGGCGCTAACGAGAGTTCGCCATAATGATGATTCTGCAGTAAAAACCAAAACAGATAATTGGCCGTTCAGGAGACATCTATACCCTCAACTTATGATGCAGTTGGGTGCCTTGCATCACAAGATATTGTCTCCAGTATTGCATTTTATATTATACACCATTTGTTATCTATGGACTCTTATTTTATATCAGGAATCTTCACCTGACTGCCCTCTAGTGAGTAAGTAAATGCCCTGAGCCCTGACGGTCTGCTGCGGACAAGGAAAGCAACGTTTGCAACAATTTGTATACTTCCATCTTTACTTTCTCTACACGTACTATGTACATAGTGAGTAGAGAAAGTATTGCATTGCATCTAAAAAATACATACCGAGATTTCACCGGAAGTATATGTTTTGGAACCTCCTGATTCCAAATAAAAGCGTTTCTAGAAAAAAGTTGGTGTGTGGACAGCATAGCTCAGAAACGAAAAGTCCGTTAATACCAAACTTAGTATTTAAGATCAATATCTTCAACGAAGATTTTCAACAAAATGCACCACCCTAATTTACCCTTTACATGGAAATGGTTTTCGAAAATTTTGATTTTCTCAAAAATGGCCCTTAACGATTTTGATTAAAATATTGTATATTAAAGATATTTACATGAAAAATAAAATATATATCTGGAATTTTCTGGGAATAGCCTTTGAAGACATCTTTATTCTCAATGAATGTTGCGGAATTTTGCATAACTGGTGAACAAAAAGAGATAGACAAAAACTTACTGTCAAAAAATAAAGAGCTCGTTAAAACATACAATGTATATTACACATCCTTTTCGTGGAGTTAACCGTTTAAAATATTCCTTGTTATTGATTTCAGTTTTAAAATACTTATAGTTTTCTCATACGGAACGTGTAAACACCTGATCACGCAAAGAAATCGGATTTCTACACCATAGCAACCACATTTTAAAGCATTTGAGTGTCGGTTTAGCCTGGAGTATCCCCTTATTTCCCTTCTACCCATAAGGAACTAGGTAATAAATCCATTATCCCAATTAGCATGAAGTACAAAGCAGTATATGCTTATTAACAATAATTTGTTACAGAGATGTACAGAAAGTTATATGAATGGAGCAAATCAGATTTTTTTTTTATTGTTGCATTTATTTAGCTCCTTTTAACATGCAAGGTCACATGGGGGGGTTTGCATTTGAAACAACTCTTTGTCTATAGGTTTTTTATGTTGAGTTTAATTCGTTTTATTTTCCTCGCGCGCCGCACACGCACACGCGCACGCGCACGCACACACATACTTCCAGACTCTGTTGGGAATAGGGAATAACTTTGGTTAAAGAAAAATTCTCCGCCCCAGCCGGGATTCAAGCCCAGAACCTCTGGGTGAGAAGTCATTTTTGATATTGATAAAATGAAGTGAAAATTTATTATAGTTTCAGAATCATCCAGAAATATCTAATGATTTAGTATATATACATAAGGAATATATTATAACACATGTCTTTACTGGCTCAAAAATTGTATACAAATAAACAATTGTTCTCTGATGCAAATAGTTCACTCAACGTTTCTAAGCGTAGACAGTTTACGAACGTACGTCGTCTATGGCTCGCACATCACAGCGCGATAACACTCCAGTCACCTTTCACCTGCACTGCACTTCTCCCTCCTTTTACAGTTAGAAAATGACGTCACACTTTCTGAAACTCGCGAAAGTACTACAAATCGAAGCTTGGAAAACAATCGAAAGTGGCGTTCTCGAAGGTTCCTGTTACATCCTCTTCTGTGTTGTTCACACGTCCCAGTGTAGTGACTCACGTTCCAACTCCCGTCGCATACCAGAGTGAACATGAGGGGTCGCACATACGGACGGCATTGGCACAAAACTACCCTACTCTATTTCTCAACGCAGTCGCTATTGCTATCCGGTATTAATAGTTACTTAGTACCGGTTTTACAATACAGATGTTATACTTTTCCACTGCAAAAGGGCCGAACCAAGATTTTATTGGCACTTATATCTCTTCATCGGTTGGAATAGTTTTCCACCCAAAAAGTCATGTAGTGTCCAGAGTGAAACACCAGTTTTTCTGAATTTTTTTTATAAACATTTGCTTTCGACTCCTCCATCAGGTTGATGATCATCCGCTTCTGTCTTTCCGTGCACACTTGACTCTTTTTCGAAGAATCGTAAGTGATACGTCATGTCCTAACTGAATGCTCTTCATTTCATTATCACATACACTTGGGTGAAGTTTTGCGCCCAATGGATGGTAAAACAGAACAGAGATGAAACGAAAGGTGACTTCCCATTTGAGAAAAGTTACGTAGCTTAAAATTGAAGCCAATAACACAAAAAATGGTTGACATAAACACTGTGTTTTAATGAGATTCACATTACTTGTACAGTAAGTTTTATCTATCACTTATGGTAGCAGTTATGAAAAAAACAATAAAATCCATCCAGAATAAAGAGGTCTTTAGAAATATTCCTAGAGAATTAAAAATATGCATTTTATTTTACTGTAAATATTTTTAATGTAGGGTAAGTTAATAAAAACGTTAGTTATTTTTAGAAAAACAAAAATGACAAAAGTATTTCCATGTAAAGGGTAGTTTTGGTTGAGCGGATTTTCTTGAAAATGTTAGTGTCGTATCCTTGGAAAATACTAACCGTAAATACCAAGTTTGGTATTTAATGGTCTTTACGTTTTTGAGCTATGCTATTCACAGACACACATGCACGTGCGCGGACCTTTTTCTAAAAAGTCTTTTTGGACTCAGGGGGTCCTAAAGCTTTTATTTCCGGTGAAATCGAATTTTTGGGATGTAACTATGTACATTTTATATACATATATGCTAGAGAAAGTAAAACGTGCGGTTATGAATTTCTTAGGAACGCATTAGCTTAAGTACCCTTCTATTTAATTACTAAGTTTGAGAAAAAACATTTTAGAAATTCCAATAAATTTTGTCAATTATTCAGCTAGCAGTAGTAATAGTAGTTATATTTGAAGTATATTAATTATGAACAACTATGTCTTCGAAAGGTTATTTGTAACTTATTACATACCTTTATGTTACAGAATAGCCACTCTGCAGCTCGATTGGAGGGAGGATGGACGGTAGACCTAAGAAGAAACCAAAATAGCAGTGTAACTACTGAAGAAATTATTCTGATCTACAAAGGTGTTAAAATGTTTTGCATCACAAAAAAATATCCCCCAAAAGTTTATATAATTCAGAGCTTTTCAGCACTGGAGTCGTTTGTATTATTTTGTATACTTTTGATTTACTTCAGAGGGCAAAAGGTAGCCATTTTTCAAAAGAATGGCGTTGCTAAGGCAAATTGGTGTTACCTTCGTGTAAGTCATTTGTTACATATTACCAAAACAAATTTGGTACCGATTTATAGGTTAATCTGTATTTAGGTTAGTCATGCAACATATTTTGATAAAGTAGAAAACGTGTAGAGTCACTCAGTGAATGCGTTTTACTTTATATTGAAAAAAAATATGCGAGGAAATAAAAGCAAAATTGAATGCTGTCCATGGGGAATATTTTCCATATATGACAACAGTTAGATATTTGTTCATCAGCTTGAAACGTGGTCGAATCTCAGTTTATGGTGGGGAGAGCCCAGCACCCCCGGCAAATGTGGTTACTTTGGAAATCATTGAAACAATCCACGATATTATTCTCACTGGTCGAGGAAAGGAAAGTTCGCAAAATGGCAGATGCCAAGTGTATCGACGGTATAGGTAATTCATAATATGAAAAGGTTGTCGATCCAATGGGTGCTGAGATTGCTCATTGTCCACAACAAGGGATTCGGTTTCAAATTCGAAGTGGAAGTGTATAAGCGAAAACCTAAGAGATGAGTCGAGACGTCACCATCGATGATACCAGGATTCATCATTATACTCCGGAAACCAAGTAACAATCAAAACAATTGGTTGCTCTTAGTAAATTCCTCCAAAGAAGGCAAAGACGCCCCCGTCAGCCGGTAAAGTGATGGCAACCATTTTTACTTTCTCTATACACACTATATACATAGTGTATAGAGAAGGTATTGCACTCCACCAAAAAATTCGATATCGAGATTTTACCAGAAATATATGTTTTAGGGACCCCTGTATCCAAAAAAAAAAGTATTTTCAGAAAAAGGTCCGCGTGTGTCCGTGTGTCAGTGTGTCCGTGAACACGATAGCTCAAAAACTAAAAGTCGGTAAAATACCAAACTTGGTATTTAAGTTTAGTATCTTCCAGGGATGCGACACGAAGATTTTGAAAAAAATCCCCCCACCCCAAACTACCCTTTACATGGAACTTTTTTCGAAAATTTTTATTTTCTAAAAAATGGCTAACGATTTTGATTAAAATATCGTATATTAAAGATACTTTCCTGACAAATAAAATGTATATCTTGAATTTTCTGGGAATAGCCTCTGAAGACAACTTTATTCTGGGTCAATTTTACGGGATTTTGGATAACTGCTAAACCGTAAGATATAGACAAACACTTACCACACAAAAAATGTATATACATTTTTTTCGTGTAGTTGATTGTTTTTGAGATATTCCTTGTTTTTGGTTTCAGCTATAAAAAACTTACTTTTCTCATACAGGACTTTGTGAACTCGTGTCCATACAAAAAAAGAAACTTCAGTCATATAGCAACCAGCTTTTGACTATCACTTTAACCTATGGTACTCCCTTATTTCGCTTCTACTTACAAGGAAGCAAGTAATAAGACTAATTCTGCTAATTTTTTCTCACTTGGCTTGAATAAATAGGAACATTAAGAATAATTTGTTGCACAGTTGTAGAGAAAGTCATGTGAATAGAACACATCAGATTTTTTAGGATGCGAAGAATGACGTACTCATTGAAAAACGTAAAATACAGTAGGATAAACTACTGGATAAAACTTCAGTAGGTCCGATTCAACAAATATTGAGGGGGACACAGGCCTCATTTGGCAAAGAAAAAAAGCGCTGTTGCACCACGACAATGCGCCAGCACATTTGCACGAATTGCTGTCGCATGACTCATATTCATCCCACCTGTTTCTTTGCGATTTATTTTTGTTTCCAAATATGAAGAAGTGGTTTGCGGGAACAACATTTAGATATAGTGAGGGAGGCATTGTCTAGAAAGAGGTGTATTTTACAGAGGTTAATATTTCCTGTTTTTGGAGAGGTTAAAAAATTGCAGGAACGGTGGATGAATAGAAATTCCTTTGCTTGAAATAATGTTTGAAAGAAATGGGGTCTTCATTCCTAACATTGGTACTTTATTGACTGCCCTCTAAGACAACGTTTTCTGGCTGCATCTTTGGAATGGGATGATAATACTTCGAGGTTAACTGCTCGCTTGAAGGAGTGCTTACACAGGATGATTCAAAAATACTTTTACAACGTTTGGGGATGAATTCCTGACATCGAAACAAGAAAATAGGTTCATTTAAATATATGCCCTAAAACGCTCTGTTTTCGCGTTATAAATGTAATAATAAAAGTCACCTTCCAGGTCAAACCTTATAACTTCACTTATTAATGCACTCATTTATAGAAGGCTTTGACCCATTTTACCCTACAGAGTTGGCCTTGTGTTTCCATGGCTGCTTGTTAACACTTCTCATTTATCAGATATGTACTGCATTTCCCCAGCACGCCTTCAGATGCTGTCTACAGGGACCCCATTCAGAACACTCCTAGACTTATTAGAAAATGTGTCTCTGCAAATAAGAAGAAACTTGTGGTTTGTGTATAATACTCTAGCACATTTTAGTAGCATTATTCGAGATGCACTGGCTGGTGTCCAGCATGACAAATGGATAGGTACAGGAGGACCACTTCCATGGGCTGCACGTTCCTCCGACCTCAATCCTTTAGATTTTTATCTTTTGGGAGCACCTTAAATCATTAGTTTATGCAGCAGACTTCCCGAATGAAGAAACTCAATCTACATGTTATGGAAGCTTCCAAATTACGACAGGGAGTATTTGACATTCCATGCTTTGATGAGTGCATGCGTGTCTAGACACAAAAAGGTGGACATTTGGATAATTTACAGTAAGTGGTGTGGAATATCTCCTTACAAGCTGACAACGTCAAAAAAATAAAATGTCACTTTAAAATGTGTTGATTAATAGTATTTTGAACCTCAATAAATCGAAAGGTTTTTGTCCATGTGTTTATATGAATATGTTTTCTTGCTTTGCTTTAAGGAATCTGTTCCCAAACTTTGTAAAAGTATTTTTGTATATTGTAGTATATTATTTGCTTTATGGGTCTATCTTCTTCACTTTCGTGCCTCGCTAATGGCCGATGTGCCATTCTAAGTCCCTCATTCTCTGATTCAATTTTTGACTGCTCCTCGTCAGGCTCCTGACCCTAGGCACTCAAATTTTAGTCTTACGGGTATAAGCCCTGCATATGAGTTGAAATTAAGATAGGAAAAATCTTTTATAAAAGTTTTCAACACAAAGCCTCAAGCTAAAGCCTGAAAAGGCACAAATTACGAAAATAGACTATTATAGGCATCAAAATATTAGTATACTTTACACCAGAAGGTTAAACCTATTTGTGTTACAAATACTGGCTTTTAAAACAACCGGCAAAATCTTAATCAAGTTTGTGCAAGTGAATCCTGGATTTTAAAGAGAACCATAAAAGCAAAGTACAAGCGATGGAAATTAGATTTATAAGAGAGGTAGAAGGTTGTACTAGAGAAACACAACATTTACAGAATAGCTGAATATTTATAATTTGGCTGAAAAGTGTTAAAAAAATCTTATATGTTCCATTCTCTTGACTTTCTATACACCTTTGCAACAAGTTGTTGTTAAGAAGCTTATTCTTCTATTCACTTCATGCTAATCGAGATAAACATAATCAGAAATGCTCTCTTGTTAAGTAGAAGGGAAACAATGAAATAGACTAGGCTAAAACGATAATCATATCTTTTATACGTTGGTTGGCATATGGATAAAATACATTTCTTTGCATTGCCAGGAAGGAGTTGATAAATTCCCGTATGTAAAAGTTTAAGTATTTTAAACCTGAAGTAATGACAAGTAATATCTAAAATTGGTGAACTCCACGAAAAAATCTGATGTAATCTATTCACATGACTTTCTCTATATCTCTGCAACAAAGTTTTGTTAAAAAGTTTATGCTTCTATTTACTTCATGTTAAGTGAGAAAAAATTAGCAGAAATAGTCTTATTATCTTGTTATTGGTTTGAGTTTTAAAATAATGAAAATGTTCTCTTACGTGAATTTGTTAACCCCTGGCAACCAGAGAAATGGATTTCAACTACTTGGCATCTGTAATTCCTTATTCTCCTTCTACTTACAGCGAAGCAAGTAAGAAGACCATTTCTACTAATATTTATCTCAGTATGAAGTAGATAGAAGAATAACGAGTTTTAACAATAATTAGTTACAGAGATGTAGAGAATATCATGTGAGTGGAGCACTCAAATTTTTACTGCACAGGCATGACATTTAGATATCTTCCCGGGAAACTCGGAAGATCTGGAAAATGATCTCAAGTCTGGTATTACAGTCCTGGCGGGATTTGAACAGCTGACTCCTGTTCAGTAATCCGTGCCTTAATGACCTCGGCTATCCTTGGTGTTGTTCATCAGTATTTGCCTGGGATGTTAAATATGTGAAAGAGTAACCAGTGCCAGCATTTAGTGCAAAGGTTGATGGACACTAGAAGGTTAAGCCTGTCCCCTAATATTAGCAGTACTTACTTCTGAAGACAATAAACTCTGTACCCTTCCCCGACTACCCTCTTTTTACCCTCTTAGCATACATACGCATAGGATTTTCATACACCTCACCCCATTCTTTCTCTTATAGACTTGAACCCATCGTGGTAACCATGGTTACAAACTAACAACCCTTTGTCCGGTCGGTCTGAGCGGCCCCAACCCCCAGCATGTATGTGTGTCCCTAGGGCAACGTAAGAACTTCTCTCAACTGGCCAGTTAGCCAGCCAGCATCCCTTTCGGTCCAGATTTGCCTTCCTTTTCACCCACCATGGATCTCCCACCCCACCGACACGCCAAGATAATCACATGATAATTAAATCGCAAGGTCGAACATTAAGATAAACTCTCCAGCATCCCAGAGAGGTATTTGGTCTGGCCACAGACTGGTTGGTATTCTCCTAAATTTACCTTGCTTATTTGAGCAATAAATTAGTCTTTACGGTGACGCGAATCTTACAAGCCATAGCGGTTCTCACTGTAGTTCAGATAAGCGTCGGATGGAAGGACCGGCGTGCCGGACTCCGTTTCCTGACCACAGGATAATACCGTGATTATAACAATGTTTTTACTCCGTAAGGTTTCTCCGTGCTACAGGGAGCTTCTGGAATAGTCCTTCAGCAAGTGCTTTAAGCGGCGGTAACCATAGGGAGTAGCGGGTTCGTATCTCGCGAACACGTTTTGGGTATTTAGGTATGGTGTGGAGATGTGGGTGCTGCAACGGAAAAGTATTGTGTATCCATGCAATTTTATTTCATTGCCTTTAATTTGTATTATTATTAGTTAAAAGGCATGTTATACGTATAGAGTATTTTAGCTTATTTTATCTTCATTAATTAGTTACAAGAATAAGCTTTTAACAGTTTATTACAGAGATATAGAAATTTATAAGAACACATCAGATGTTTTAATTCACTATTGTTATTAGGATAATTTTGTCCTTTATAATATTAGAATGGATATTTCTGGACGTTGTGTGAAATTTTAGTTGAATTTTTTAAGACGCAAGGAAATATTTTCAAAGTATGAAAATGTAGTTTTTGAGAACAAAGCTGTTTACTGAAATAGTATGTACATATGCTAGTACACAGCTCTGTTGTTCGACATTTAATTAGCTGTAGAGTGGGAGCAAGGTACAACATCAGGTAAATGATTCTCTTTAGACACTCGGGCTCCAGCAACTAATTGTAAAAACCTGATGTGTTCCATTCACATGACTTTCTCTATATCTCTAAATTATTATCGTTAATAAGCTTATCTTTTATTTATTGCATGCTAATCGAGAAAAAATAGCAGAAATAGTATTAATTGCTTTATTGTAAATAGAAATAAGGGAGTACCATTGTTTGTATGGACAGGAGTTGACAAATTCCTGTATGAGAAAAGCTGAAACCAAGAAAAAGGAATATCTCAAAAACAATGAACTCCACGAAAAAAATGTATATAAGATAATATGTGCGTTTTAACGTGCTCTACATTTTTTGTGGGTTAAGTTTTTGTCCATCTCTTACGGTTTAGTAGTTATGAAAAGTTCATCTATAATAAAGTAGTCTTCAGAGGCTATTCCCAGAAAATTCAAAATATACATTTTATTTTTCAGGTAAATAACTTTAATATACGATATTTTAATCCAAATCGTTAGAGCCATTTTTAGAAAATCAAAATTTTCAAAAAAAAAATGCATGTAAAAGTAGTTTGGGGTGGGGGAATTTTTCTCAAAATCTTCGTGTCGCATCCCTGGAAGATACTAAACTTAAATACCAACTTTGGTATTTTATCGACTTTTCGTTTTTGAGTTATCGTGTTCACAGACACACGGACACACGGACGTTTTTCTGAAAATACTTTTTTTGGATACAGGTGAACCTAAAACATATATTTCCGGTGAAATCTTGGTATCGAATTTTTTGGTGGAGTGCAATACAATCTCTATACACTATGTACATAGTCTAGAGAAAGTAATAAAAAGTAATTCTGGATTTTTGAAAATTTCACTCCCATTGCTTATTTTTAAGGTAGTGATTTTGGTCATTCGAATTTAGATTTTTGGTGCAAAAAATGCATCATACTTTAAACAGCATATGGCAAAGTTTAATTATCCTAAGGTGGAAGGTTTTTAAGGAGCCATTTTGAAGCACCGGTTAAATGACATTCCATCAAATTTTAAAACCATTTTCTCAAGTTCAAATTGATTTTTACTTTCACTTATTCCAAATCTATTTTCTACCACATAAATACAGCTAGAGCTTCAATGCACAACAGAATGTGTGCAATATTTTTTTTTTATTTTAATTTTATATTGATAAGAGAAATATTAAGTACTAATTAGTATTACTATATGCTGTTCTTATTTTCTCAGTTTGTGATGTAAAATTATTTTTATGGTACTATCCACTTTAAGAAAATTTCAATCAGATAATTTGTTATAAAAATATTAAAGAATATAGTTTTAAAAATCTGATGTGTTCCATTCACATGCCTTTCTCTACATCTCTGCAACAAATTATTATTAAAAAGTTTATTCTTCTATTTACTTAATGCTAATCGAGAACAAATTGGCAGTAAGAGTCTTGTTATATACTTTCTCATAAGTAAAAGGGAAATAACGGAATGCACTAGGCTAAATCGATAGTCAAATCTTTCAAAATCTGATTGCTATGAGATTGAAATACTTTGTTTGTATGGACAGGAGTTGACAAGTTCCCGTATGAGAAAAGTATAAGCATTTTAAAGCTGACACTAACAAGGAATATCACAAAAACGGTTAACTCCACGAAAAAGAATATATATAAGATACGTTGTGAGTTTTAGTGAGCTGTACATTTTTTGTATGGTAAGTTTTTGTCTCTCTTACGGTTTACCGTCTATGCAAACTTCCGCAAAATTCATTCAGAATAAACATGTCTTCAGAGGCTATTCCCAGGAAATTGAAGATATATATTTTATTTGTCATATAAATATCTTAAATATAAGAGATATTCATCATAATCGTTATAGCAATTTTTCAGAAATGCAAAACTTTCGAAACTTTCTCTATGTAAAGGGTAGTATTTAAGGGGTATTTTTCTCAAAAGGTTCATGTCGCATCCCTGAAAGATACTAAACTTAAATACCAACTTTTCGTTTTTGAGCTATCATGTTCACGGACAGTGTTGGGTTTTTTTTTTGTTTTTTTGTTTTTTGGATACAGGAGGCCCTAAAACGTATATTTCCGGTAAAATCTCGGTATCGAATTTTTGGGTGGCTATGTACATAGTACGTGTAGAGAAAGTAAAATGTTGCAATTAGCTCAATATCGATAGAAGAAGATACATTTTGCTTTTAGTTAATTAAATAATATACATAAATTAATATATCTAGATTGAAAAGACTATTTGAGTGAAGGTTGGTATGAATGCTGATTTTGATATTGGTAATGTCTGAAAAATTAAACTTTAGCAATTTATAAAATCAAACTTATCATTTTGGTGTTCCCTTAACGTCCTTAAATATTCATAAGTAATAACAGGAGTGTTTTCACGAATTGTATCTGATAAAGACAATTCAGCTAAATAGACTACTAATAATGTTTAATACATAGGAAGGGAGATTTTATCAGGTCATGATTTTAATACATTAATTTTCAAATGGCATATGACGCAGTCGACCACGTTTATTTACCGAATGTTTTTTTTTTTTTCTTTCTTCACTACCTTCTGGATTGTGATATGGCCGATCGTACCATCACCCAATATACGGATAGCGATAGCAATAATAGAAATAGGGAACAATTATTTTATTTCAGTTTTTAATAAGTAATACATGAAATGAAAACAAACGTTATTTTATTTGAGGTTATTGTACTCATTTCATACATGAGAAATACAAAATGATTTTCAGTCCTTTTAAATGCATTATCAACTGGATAAAACCTTAGGTAAACATTGTAACTGAATTAACTGAAAGTACAATTTTGAAGGTTGGCTGCCTGGATTGTTACTTTGTTACCGATAACCAAGATTGGAGTTTAAACATACGAACATAAGGTGTGACAAGATTTCAAAGAAATGAACATCAGCTGCGATAAGATTTTTCGACAATATCACTCCAGCCAGATGGCCGCGATTGGTTGAAATTGCCGAAACTCGGCCATTGCATCGGCAGTTTAATACTGGAACTGAATTGTCTACGAAAGAAGGGCCAGGGTACAACCTATGTCTTATACTAGGGTCGGCTGACAAGTCCCGGGTCTCACATAGATATGGCGCCACTAGGCCAGTTAGACGGTAGCATCGTACAGCTTGTACCATAGTTACAGGTCAATAGCTTGTTTAGTTTTCGAATCGCAGCATTTTAAACAAGACAGCTTTAGAATTTTCACGAAAACGGAGCATTTGGAAAAACCAGCAGTGATTAAATACTTCCATTTGAAAGGCTTAACGCCTCAAGAAATCAAGGAGGAAATGGATAGTACATTCAAAGACTCTGCCCCTTCATATTCAATGATTAAAGGATGGGTTGCAGAGTTTAAAATGGGACGTACGAGCATTAGTGATGAGCTTCGCTCTGAACAACCTAGAGAAGTGACAACTCCAGAGATCATTGAAAAAATTCATCGTTTAGTACTGGCAGACCGCAAGTTGAGATAGCAGAGGCTGTCAACATATCAAAAGAACGTGCAGACAATATTTTAAGTAATACTTTGGGCTTTCACAAGGTCTGCGTAAGATAGGTGCGGCGTTTGTTGATACCTGATCAAAAGCAGCAAAGAAAAATTGTTTCTATCAAGAATGTGGAGCTCTAGCGTGAATTTTTGAGACGGCTTGTTACCATAGATGAAACTTGGGCACCTCACTACACTCCGGAAAGTAAATCACAGTCAAAACAGTGGCTTTGCCTTATTTTTGGTACTGGTTCATGAGATGCAATCCAATTTTGTCAGCTAACAAGGTTATGGCGAGTGTTTTCTGGGATGCACAGAGAATTCTTTTTATTGATTACAGTATCACTGGTGACTACTACGCAAGCTTACTGCAACATTTGAGTGATGAGGTGAAAAGAAAAAGACCTCATTTAAAATAAATCTTGTTTCATCACGCCAATGCTCGGGCCCGTCGTTTAGTCATTGCAATGGGAAAAATTTGCAAATTAAAGTTCGAATTGCTTGAACATCCACCCTATTCGTCAGATCTAGCACCCAGTGACCTAGCACCTGTTCCAACACTTCAAAAAATTTCTTGGAGGACGAAGATTTCACAGCAACGAGGAGGTCATTGATGCGGTAAACAGATATTTTGAGTACCTTGATAAATCGCACTTTAATTAAATTAGAACACCAATATGACAAATATATTAGCCTTTCTGGAGATTATGTTGAGAAATAAAGCGAAACACTTTTTTACTTTCTCTATACGCACTATGTACACAGTGTACAGAGAAAGTATTGCACTCCACCCAAAAATTCGATACAGAGATTTCACCGGAAATGTGTGTTTTAGGGTCCCCTTTATCTAAAAAAAGCATTTTCGGAAAAAGATTCGTGTGTGGGTGTGTCTGTAAACACGATAACTCAAAAACGGTAAAATACCAAACTTGGTATTTAGGTTTAGTATCTTCCAGGGATGCGACACGAAGATTTTGAGAAACATCCCCTTACTCCCAACTACCCTTTTAAATGGAACTTTTTTCAAAAATTGTTATTTTCCCAAAAATGGCTCTCAACGATTTTGATTAAAATTTCGTATATTAAAGATATTCACCTGAAAAATAAAATGTATATCTTGAATTTTCTGGGAATAGCCTTTGAAAAGTACTTTATTCTGAATGAATGTTACGGAATTTTGAGTAACTGCTAAACCGTAAGAGACGGACAAAAATTTACTGCACAAAAAATGCAGAGCACATTAACACACACAATTTATGTTATATCCATTTTTCGTGGAGTTCACCGTTTTTTAGACATTCCTTATCTTTTTCTGCTTTGAAGAGCTTATACTTTTCTCACACAGGAGTTTGTCAACTGCTGTCCATACAAACAAAGGAACTTCAGTGACATAGCAACCAGCTTTTGACTATCACTTTAACCTATAGTACTCTTTTATTTCACTTTTACTTACAAGGAACGAAGTAATAAGACTATTTCTGCTAATTGTTTCTGATTGGCATGAAGTAAATAGAAGTATAAGTGTTTTAAGAATAATTTGTTGCAGAGATGTGGAGAAAGTCATGTGAATGTTATACATCAGATTTTTTTTAATACTGTTTACATTGAGAGACCTGGGGCTTATCAGCCGACCCTCGTATGTAGCAGCTATTATGTGAAAATATATATTGTAGTGGAGCTCGAAGGTGTAAACGCCCTGTACACATCTGGCTCTGGCGGTCACTTGCTAAACGACGGCGACCTCTGGTCCACCCTCTGCTTGTTCGTCGGTGGCCAACAAGAGATCGCCTTTCCAAGACTAAAATTCCTACAGGAGCATTATAAATTATCCCCGGTCTCACAAAGCCTCTTCTACCGGATAGTTTGGTCAGTTTTCAGAGCCCCTTCCCAAGGGAAGGGCTGGCAGATCCCGAGGGAAGGAGTGGGACAATGATGCAAAGAGCAGGTTCATATCGTGCGTGATCAATGTTATACACGATTCCCACTGCTTGTTGGACATAGTTGGACCGCGATCCAAGATGATTCAACTTGGAGTCTCTACAGATTGCTTTCCTGTTCCTTCGTTCTAATTAAATGAATTTTAAGAGCTGTGAATTCGTGCTAACCAACGCTGAATTATGTCATCTCATTTCAATTTCTCCCTTTTAGATAGGAAGGACTGAAACGAACTTTCGTAACGTGACATAACGAAGGTACCCTAAGGCAAAAAAAAAACAAAAAACTAATGTGTTACACTCACTTGACTTTCTCTAGCTGTTCTACAAACAAACTTCTTACAAAAGAGTATTCTTCTTTCTACACAACGCTAATCGAGCTAAATAGTAGCAGAAGTTCTTATTACTTAGTTCTTTATAAGTAGAAGGGAACTAAGTGAATGCACTAGGCTAAAGCTATAGATGTTTTGAAAACTTTCGTTATGCGATTTTCATTGCAAATTGCTTTTTAGCTTGACCAGGAGTGGTACAAAAGAGAAAGGGACACTTCCCGTCTGAGAAAAGTGCAAGTACTTTACAATTGAAACCAATAAAAAGGAATATTTCGGAAACAGTTACCTCCATAACAAAAATGTAAAGGACATAAATTTTTCGTTTTGATGACATATACATTTTTTGCAGTAAGTTCCTGTCTATCTATTACAGTTTATCTGTTACACAAAATTCAGCAAAATTCATCCAGAATAAAATTGTCTTTAGAGGTTATTTCCATTAAATTCGAAGTATACATTTTAATTGTCATGTAAATATCTTATATATACAAGACTTTAATCAAAATGGTTAGAATCATTTTTGAGAAAATCAAAAATTTTCTAAATGTTTTCCATATAAATGGTAGTTTGGGGTGGGGTGGAGGAACTTTCTTCAAACTTTTCGTGACGCATCCCTGAAGATACTAAACTTAAATATCTAGTTTGGTATTTTACCGACCCGCACACATACATGGGCCTTTTTCTAAATATATATATATATATTTTTGGATACAGGGGATCCTAAAACGTTTATTTCCGGTGAAACCTCGGTATCGAATTTTTTGGTGGAATGCAATACCTTCTATATACACTATGTATATAGTAGGTGTAGGGGAAGTAAAAATTGGTAATAATTTCCAGATTTTTATTCACCTTTGTGAAATTTGTAAAATTCAGTCCGATTTATTCGAAATTTTAATGCAGCAATTAGGATCAACGTATATGTAAACAAAATACCAAACTTGTTATTAGGTCTAACATCTTCCAAAGATGCGACACTAAGACCTCAATGGAAACATTTAGAAAGTTTTGATTTTCTATCAGTTTGATTAAATATTGTCTATTAAAATATTTATATGTGCAAATAAAATATACATATTCATATTTATGGGAATAACCACTGAAATACTCTTCATTTTAAACAAGGCTTGGGAAATTATGCATAACAGATAAACCGTGATAGATGGACAAAACCTACTCAACAAAAGTGTATAATTCGTTAAAACACATATTTATACATGTTCGAGATACACCTTGTTATTGATTCCAGTTTTAAACTACTTAAAATTTTCTAGTGAGGGAATTTGTCAACTCCTGGCAATGCAAAGAATTGGATTTCAACCACAGGGCAACCAGTTTTAAAAGATATGATATCGTTTTATTTTAGTGCACTACATTATTTCCCTTCTACTTACAAGAAAGCAAGTAATAATATAATTTTTGCTGACGTTTATCTCTAGTAACATGAAGTATATATAAACTTTTCAACAATAATTTGTTACAGAAATGAAGAGAAAACTGCGTGAATGCAAAACCATTTTTTTTAATCACAACTGAAGTTTAGTTTTTCTATGCTGATTAGCACGTGTTGAATTAAAATGTCTGACATATTTCACGGTGGTACAACTGTTTAGAACATAAATATCCAGATTTTTTACCATTCTGAACGCAGATAATCTACTTTCCATTCTACGCGAAATTTGCAGGAATATCCTACGTTCTGACTGAATACGATGAAACGCCACTGTCTGTTATTCACCATGCACACAGATAAGCAGGCGCAGTGGAGTGACATAGGGCTGTAAATATTTGCGCTCATATTGAGCAGTTTTCTCAGGCCTGCTTTAGGGTATACCGGGTGATCCAAAAACGTCCGAACCGGCTGCCGCGCCCTCGGCGCTCTTTGCCGTCTGCCGCTATTATAGAAAGGCACGGATGAAACCATGCAACATTTTTAAAACTACTTTTAAAGACTTTACTTACCAATGTTATTAAAGGAGATGCTGAAACTGGCACCTCTTTAGGAAACTATCCATCACTCACCTAACTGTGAATTACTATTCCCGCACACACAAACAATTACGCCTTAAATAAAGCATGAATTAATAAATGAAAAAAAGGCAAACCAGCAAATCCTATATATAAAATTTTTATAATTAAACCTAATTTTACTGTCTTAATGTAGATAACGTAATATTTTTTTAAGCCATACTCAAAATTAGCCTAGTTCGCTTGAGAAATGCTGGCAATTTCCTGGCTGATATTTCTCTTTAATTCTTATAGGGTGTGTGGGTTTATCTTGTACACTTTATGCTTAAATTACCCCAGAGATAGATATAGGGGGCCACAAATCTCAACTAACAATTCTGTCCTGAAACACAATTTCAGTTGTTCTCATCGAAAATTAACTGAACTCTCGCAGAATCTTGTGGATAAAAAGGCAAAATCCCGCTCTGTGTCTGTTAATTCTCTAAAAAAAAGGGGGGGCCAGCTGTTGACTCGAAAAAAAACTGGGGTTTTAACACTTTCCCCACTAACGGTGCATTTTATACTAATTTTTTCGTCATGAAGGGGTATTTCATGAACAACATTAGGTTTCTCAGAGCTTCACTAACGATTATTTTGAGTACACATGAAGGTAGAACCAAGCCTCGCCCGTAAAAATATAAAATGTGAGTCAATTTCGCCATTGTATACACTATTGAGAGCCCACTCACAAAGTGTGTTAGCACAAATGAATCATAAATAAATACACGCCCTGAGCCATAACACACTTTATGACTAAGTACGTGGAAAAATAGTAAAACACTGATATTAACTCAACCACACAATATCACCACCAGCCCAATACCCACTTTCAGAGCAGAGAAAAACAAGTCAGCACCGTGACCTCCTTGTGTGCAGCAGTTGTGTGTTATTCCGTGTACACGGTGGAAAATCACCGCACAATGATTCGGGTATATAGACCGCAGAGATGTGCAGATGTCCCTAACATTACCTGATTCAAAGCGCAAGGTTCAAAACCAGAAGTGACCAGAGAGGACGATGAACGACCTATTTAACCAGGACGCCCTTTAGTTTCTTTGGAGCAAGCATCCACGCCAACTTTCCAGTGCCGCCTCACATCACGAAACCTATGAGCACACTTGATAAATGAGAACGAAATGGAATTAAGGAAAAGAAATCATTATATGTTAATAAGCCACATTCTATCGACCGTTGAACTCCACCAATGATTCCAAGATAAGAGTGGTTGGCAGATGACAATCGAACTCGGGATTCTCGAATGCTAACCAACGTGTTCGGTAATTTGCTCTAATGCTCATTAGGAGTTCAGGAGCTTTGTATTTGTTCCAGAAATACTCATCAAATAAATATAAACATATTGTTGAAATTATACGTGTGAGATATTTTAAGAATATCCTTTTTCAAAATATGAATTTTTATTGTGTACCAAGGATTTGTGTGTTGAGTTTCGTTATCTTTTGTTGCTGAATAATATTAGGGTCACGTGGATCCACAGTGGTGAGTTTTAGGACATTTGTGCGCGTGCGCGATATTGCTGACCCAAAAATAAAATACTGTAATTATAAATCATTTATGTAATAAATCCCGGATACGCATTTGTAAAAGTTCTAAAATCCGCAATTTCCCTTCAATTCATTTGTAATTTTAATAAGGATTATATGTATAATCTCTACGTTACATTTTATTCTATTAATTACTCCACACAATGCATTTATAGACCAATAACATTTATAATTAAGCTCTTTAATCATATGTTAATAACGTATAAACATTAATTTTTAATTAAGCTAGTTTGGGAGAAAGAAAATGAAGATGATAAAGCAAAAACTGTGAAGATCCATTTTTAGTTTCTCTACGCGTAATATGTACATAGTGTATAGAGAAGGTATTGCACTCCACCAAAAAATTCGATGCCGAGATTTTACCGGAAATAAACGTTTTGGGTCCCCTGAATCCAAAAAAAGTATTTTCAGAAAAAGGTCCATATGTGTGTGTGTGTGTGTGTGTGTGTGTGTGTGTGTGTGTGTGTGTGTGTGTCCGTGCGTCTGTGAACACGATAACTCAAAAACGAAAAGTCGGTAAAGTACCAAACTTGGTATTTAAGTTTAGTATCTTCCAGGGATGCGACATGAAGATTTTGAGAAAAACCCCCCCACCCCAAACTACCCTTTACATGGAAAAAAATTTCGAAAATTTCTATTTTCTCAAAAATGGCTAACGATTTTGATTAAATTTTGTATATTAAAAATATTTAAGTGACAAATAAAATGTATATTTTGAATTTTCTGGGAATAGCCTCTGAAGATTACTTTATTCTGGTTGAATTTTACAGAATTTTGCATAATTGCTAAACCGTAAGATATGGACAAAAGCTTACCATACAAAAAATGCAGAGCACATTAAAGTACACAATTTATGTTATATACATTTTGTTCGTGGGATTGATCGTTTTTAAAATATATTCCTTTTTTTTTTTGGTTTCAACTTTGAAAAACTTGTCCTTTTCTCATGCAGGAATTTGCCAACTCCTGTCCACACAAACAAAGGAACTTCAAATCTTCTGGCTATCAGTTTAACCTATAGTACTCCCTTATTCTGCTTCTACTTACAAAGAAGCAAGTAATAAGACTATTTCTGCTAAATTTTTCTCGATTAAAATGAAGTAAATAGAAACATAAGCTTTTTAACAATAATTTGTTGCAGACATGTAGAGAAAGTCACGTGAATGGAACAGAGTTTTTTATCCAAATTTAACTGGCTACATCATTCACTGCGATGACAATTATAATGAAATGGTAGTTTTAAAAATCAGATGTATTCCATTCACATTACTTTCTCTGCCTGAATGCAAACTGTTCTTACAAAAGATTATTTATCTACATCAACGCTAATCAAGATAAATAAATTAGCAGAAATATTCTTATTACTTATTTCCTTGTAAGTAGAAGGGAAAAAGGAGATTCACTGGGCTAACAGCTTTTTAAAGGGTGGTCACTGTGAAAAACAATTAAAATTAGCTTCCCTTTACATGACCAGAAATAAACAAAAGAGAGACGATAACAATAACATGGAGTGTCTCGGAATCAGCTAACGATATAAAATAATGTGTATGACAGATAATTAGATCTACATTTTTAGTGCAGTGTGTTTTTGTCTAGCTCTTACGGTTTGCCAGCTACACAAAAGTCATCCAAAATGAAGAGATCTTCAGAAGCATTCCCAGAAAATTCAAGATACACATTTCTTTTGCCATGAAATGTCTTAAACCATATATTTTAATAAAAATCGTTAAGAGCATTTTTGAGAACATATAAATTTTCTAAAATGTTTGCATATAAAGGATATTTGCGGTGGGGGATTTTCTTGAAATTCTTTGGAACATAACTTACATATTAAGTTTGGTATTTAACCGACTTCTGTTTTTGAGGTATCGTGTTCACACATACACGCGCGCGCTAGCGGAATTTTTTCTAAAAATGTTTTTTGGATTCGAAGGACCTCAAAATGTTCTCTAGTGAAGTCTCGGTGTAGAACCTTCTATACCTATGTACTAAGTAAGGAAAGTAAAAATATAAGGGTCATTTTATCCAAGTTTAACTGAATATTAATGGATACATTATTCAATGAGTAGATACAAGTAGAATAATTGAACGGTAGATTTTATATAAGCTAAAAAAAGTGGTGTTCGAATCTTGAGCTACTATTTTAAACCTATACAGAGGAAGAAAGTTGAGAAATTGCGGTATAGTGATTTATGTTGTAGTCAATTTACCACAAAGGAAAATGCCTGTATTGTAATTGACGTAGCTATACATGTATTATGTTCTTGGCAATAAACCTTCCTCTCAGTCAGTTTCTCTCCCCCTCCCCTCTCTCTCTCTCTCTCTCTCTCTCTCTCTCTCGCTTTCAGGTGAATTCCAGTTTCCTCCTATGGCATATATCCTCTTGCCTATCATCAAAGCTAAATATGATCAACATTTAAAGAAGTTTAAATCTTCAGTAACGGAAGATTTCTTTATTTGAAGCGTCTTTAATTACAGCATAATTATAAGCATTATTACAGCATATTTTTACTTTCTCTAGCCCCGAATTTACAATGTAAATAATGGATAGAGAAGGTATTGTATTCCACCGAAAAATTCGATACCGAGATTTCACTGGAAATACATGTTTTAGAGCCCCCTGAATCAAAAAAAAAAGCAATTTCAGAAAAAGGTCCACGTGTGTGTGTGTGTGTGTGTGTGTGTGTGTGGACTGCATAGCTCAAACACGAAAAACGGTGAAATACCATACCTGGTATTTAAGTTTGATATCTTTCAAGGATGTGACACGAAGGTTTTCAAGAAAATTCCCCTCACACTTAACTAGACTTTACATGGAACATTTTTAAAAAATGCTTTCCTTAAACTTAGCTCTAGCGATTTGATTAAAATGCCACATATTAAAGCCATTTCCATTACAAATAAAATGTATATCTTGAATTTTCTGGAAATAGCTTCTGCATTTTTTTCTGTACAAATTTTTCTGAATTTTGTATAACTAGTAAACCGTAAGAGATAAACAAAAATTTACTACACAAAAAATGTAGATATCGTTAAAGTACAGGATTTATATCATATATATTTTTTTCGTAGAGTTTGTTTTCGTGATATTCCTTGCTGAAGTACTTTTTTCAGACAGTAAATGTTTTTCTTTTGTTCTACTCCTGGCCATGTAAAGAAGCGATTGACAATGACAATCGCAAATCTACAGCTTTTAAAACATTTGACCATCAAATAAGAACTGAAGCTTTCCTGGCGACGTGTTAATTCCAAATCTTCTCGGGCTTCTAGCCAGGTAGACGAGGAAGATGCACTTCTTCGAAACGTTGGTGTCAAGCCAAGTTTTTACCTGGCTAGAAGCCCGAGAAGATTTGGAATTTGACCATCACTTTAACAAAGCGCATTCCTTTAGTTCCCTTCTACTGAGAAGGAACAAAGTAATAAGAACGTTCTGTTAATGTTTATCTCGATCAGGATGGTGAAGAAAGAAGAATAATCTTTTGTAAGAAGTGTTTTGTAGAGAAAGTCATGTGAATGTAATATCAGATTTTTCTACTTCTACTAGTAAGAATGAATATAATTTACAAGCTTCTTTTAACTATGATTTTCTAATGGACGCTTGATTTTTACTTTGTCTACCAAGTACGGTAGATACACACGTGGTGAGTAGAGAAGGTATTGTATTCCAACCGAAAATTCAATTCCGAGATTTCACCATAAATACATACCCAAACAAGTATTTTTAGAGAAAAGTTCATGTGTATATGCAACATAATTAAAAAAACAAAAAGTCCGCTAGATACCAAACTTGGCATTTTACTTTAACAAGTCCCAAGGATGCGAAAATCATAAGAAAATCTCCCAACCCAAAATATCCTTTATATGGAAGATTTTTCGATATTTTCGATTTTCTTAAAAATGGCTAACGATTTTGAACAAAAAACCGTATATGAAAGGTGTTTACATGAATAATTAAATGTCTTTATCCTGAATTTCTCCCATTCCTATTTGTTCTAATTGACTTTTGCATAACTCATGAGAGATATAAAAATATCCTACACAAAAATGTATATCGGCTTAAAACACAGAGGGCCGCGTCATGGTGGAGTGGTTAGACCACTCGCCTCTCACCTAGATGGCCCGAATTCGACCCCAAGCGACTGCATGTGAGATTTGTGGTTGACAAAGCGGCGCAGGGGCGGGTTTTCTCCGGGTTCTCCGATTTCCCCGACCATTGCATTCCACCGGTACTCCGTCTTCATTTCATGTATCACCAGTGCCATTGTTTGAGGTGCTACAAGCAGTAACAATGGCGTTAAACACTACCCCACCTACAAAAAAAAAAACAGTTTGTGTCATACAAATTTTATAACTAACCATTTTCTAGATATTCCCGTTATTGGTTTCAACATTTCCAATGTTTAAGACTTTCTTCAAATGGAAAGATGTTATTCACTTTCTCACCTGATCATACAAAGAGACGCGGATTTCAATTTGATCATTTAGCTACCGGTTTTTAAAAGATTTGACCACCGCTTTAAGCTAATGTATTTGCTTATTTCCCTTCCAATCATTTTACTAATATTTAACTTGATTGGTATGAAGTAAGGAGCAAATAAGGTTTTGGTAGAACAAATTTTGAGGAATAGGTGAAGAAAAACAGACGTTTGCTAAGTATGTTAGGAAATTTGAAATATTATTTTGTAATAGTACCATAGCAAACGTAAATTGTTTCCAACAAGAGCCGTGGGTATAGTTTAATATATTGTACTATGCATACCATTTCAAGTTTTATTGGAGTTTATTAGCGGCTATGAGACTTCAAACTTAAATGCTTGTTTTTCTCAGAATTAACTTTTATGGACCCTCGCATTTTTACTTTCTCTGCCATATACTATGTACATTGAAGGTAGATCGATACTAATGTTTTATCAAAAACAACTATTTTGAAGTCCTATGAATGAAAAAATAATTACAAAATATTTAGAAAAAGGTCATTTTGTTTGGGTGCGAGTGTTAATATCCACATTAAATTAAATTAATCTTAATTGTATCGGGATGCTGCCACGTTTGCTCTTAGAGCAACTAGATGGAGGCCGAGAGATCGGTGGTTCAAATACAGACTGTGGCAATGAATTCCTCAGTCCTACTTACTTATTCAACCTGACCTTCAGAGTTTTAATAGGTTTACTTGATGCAGCATATTTGCATTGTTGGAAAGTCTAGTAAAGTTATCAAGATAGAAGATAAAAGTGAAGCAGCTGTTGATTTACAAGGGGAAAAAGAACCAAAAGCTTTAATTTGTTTAAACTGTAAATAATGATATTATGAATAACGCAAATAAATCGTCCATCTTAAAATCCTAAATATAAATGCAGTAAATATATATAATATTAAGTTCTAATTATATTCCGAGGGAAATGAATTAAGATTTTCTTTAAATGAAAAAAATGCAAATACAAAATATTCACAAAAAGTCGAGAATCTGATTTAAAAGAGTATGCTGGTGTAATGCATTTCAAATTAAAACTTGTATAATTACGTAATTCATTGATTTAAGTCGTGTTTTCTATGATAATGAATTATTAACTTTAATTTAAATCGTCTACGTAAGTAATATTGTAACTAATTCAAAATATACTCTGTTTAAGGTAAAATATTGTTACAAGTCTGCTAATAAGCTACCCGCAGTCGTATTTACAGATATCAATTTTTCTCGTTACCATTTATCTGTTCCTTAGGTCCTTATTGCACTATGCCCTTTAATTCATTTCGTACTTTTTCATTATGTTATTTCTAAGGAGTTATAAATGTAAAGAGCCCCCTGGGAGGTAGAGATCAGATTTGCACCCGAAGGGCGACGGGTGCAAATCCAAACGGGATCCTTAACGTTTCCAGTTAAAACGCATCAGAGGCTATCCAATCCAACCATAAGTTCGTAATGCCCGGTGGTCCACCTCTAGCGGGCCACTTCGGAGAAGGGGTGAAGCACACATGACCGAAGCCAGGGTAAAGAACCCTCTGCAATGCGCAAATCCCCCTGCGGAACATATTACTCGAAACAGATAATAATAATAATAATAATAATAATAATAACAATAACAATAATAACCACTTTTACAGGCTCTTCTCTCTACAGAAGTTGGCTCTTGATCCCCTTCTTCCCCTTCAACACCCTTCATCACGTCACACATATTCCCTCGTACCACATTCTTCTAGGTCTTCGCCACTTTCCTCTGCCCGGTACTATCAAATTTAAGACTCGTTTGGGCCCCCGCTCCACCTATATCCGTTGCATATGCCCATACCACTGTAGATATTGAGGGGGAGTGTTCCGACTTATTCAGCTGCTCCGATACGAGCATTGTGAACCCCGAGCACCCGTGTTACTTCAGACATTACAAGAAGCAGTCGGGTCGGACGTCTGAGCACCTCCCGGAAGAGAGTTTTTCGGATTGGGTTGGACTCGACGTTACAGTAGTCCCAATACCCGCGGTGATGCTTGGGCGGGGTTGAGACACACCTCATTGTACTCAGTACCAGCCTGGATAGCTAGAATACGGCGTGCTAGATGGCTGTCGAGGTTTTTCGGTAGTCTTCCCTAAGGGGTTGACGCTGTAAGTGGCGTATCCACTTCCGTCCCGGTACGTTGCCGTGATGAGGGGGGGGCCTTATTATTAACCCAGGTATTGCCTAGTGGAAAAACACACGAGTTTAATCTCCCTAGCTGAAGAGTGGAAGCTTCGGCTCCGAGTAGACACTCGTGTTAAATGAATTCTATCGATAAGTTTCTTGCCAAAGTAGGCATTCTAAAATATTAATAATAGATGATTAAATAATAGGAACAGGTAAGTATTTTTGGAAGAGGACACACCCTAGCATTTTCTACCTACCTAGGGAAACCACGGGAGCAAACTCAAGTGGTTGGCACGACAGAAATCGAACCCGGGACCTCCTTAATGCGAGGTTAACTTGGAGTCATCATCTCGCTCGGTAAAATCTGTATAATAGCATTTATTACCTGCAAAGCTAGTCCTGGTTTTATCTTAATTCGCACAATTTAGAAGCGTTACAAATGATATGCTTCCTTTGTAAGAAGCTGTAGATTTGTACGTGGAATATGTAGTTAAAATACTCCTAATAAATCTGAAGGTCAGGAAAAAGTAACAACGTTTATCCCTTCTTTCCAGCGGCAGCATATCGTTTGATCCTCTCTAAATGTTGCATTAGCCATTTCCGAAGGCCCCCAGCAGACTAATAAATGTACATTTTTAAAATGTCGTAAGATTCCCTCCCCTTCTAAGCAGGTCCCCTTGCTTAGAGAAGTGATAACTCGGATCCGCTAGGAGAAACAAAGAGCTGACTGCGGGGGCGCTCCTTATTGGAAATTTAGTTCGGCCATCTGTTGCGTCTCGACAGCGAAAAGCGCCGGCTCAACGTAGCGTCGGGTTATTTTATTGTGTTGACTCTTTCCTTAAGAGGACCTCGCGGTTGTCCTCGGGTTGTGTGTGTCGGTTGTTTTAATTAAAAGAGCAAGGCAAAGGGTCAACACATGAAGCCGTTATCTTACCTTCCTCTTAGTCACGTGCCTGTCTTCTGCTGCTTGAGATAACTTTATTAGAGCGATTCACACCTTCGGGTTCTCACACCTAGTGAGCAATTTTCCAGAGGAAATTACAGCTTCAGGATTCATAGTCATGTTCTGTAGGTTCTTGTTACATATGACATGCTAGCACGCTTTGCCTGAGGAAATGTTTAGAAACTTTACACGGTATATAACATATCCTGTTTCCTTTACTCACACGAATTACATTCAATTGTTAAGCCGTTCTATAATGTTTTTCAAATGGGAAGACTTCTACGCTGCAGTGAATGAGATGGTTATCGTATTCTGCGTTGCCAGGTCGCTACTTCCACAATTTTTACTTTCTCTACACGCACTATGTGCATAGTGTATAGAGAAGGTATTGCACTCCGACCAAAAATTCGATACCGTGATTTCACCGGAAGTAAATGTTTTAGGGTCCCTTATATCCAAAAAAAAGCATTTTCACAAAAAGTTCAGTGTGTGTCCGTGAACACGATAACTCGAAAACGAAAAGTCGGTAAAATGCCAAACTTGGTATTTGGGTTTAGTATCTTCCAGGGATGCGACACGAAGGTTTTGAGAAAAATCCCCCCCCCATCTCAAACTACTTTTATATGGAACTTTTTTCGAAAATATTGATTTTCAAAAAATGGCTCAGTGGTTTTGATTAAAATATCATATACTAAAGATAGTTATCTGACAAACAAAATTATATCTTGATTTCTGGAAATAGCCTCTGAAGACTACTTTATTCTGGACGAATTTTACGGAATTTTGCATAACTGCTAAACCGCAAGACTTAGATAAAAGCTTACCACACAAGAAATGTAGAGCACGTTAAAACACACAAGTTATGTTATATACATTTTTTTTCGTGGAGTTGGTCGTTTTTGAGACATTCATTGTTTTTGGTTTCAGGTATGAAAAACTTGCTTTTCTCAAATAGGAATTTGTCAACTCCTGTCCATTTAACAAAGGAACTTCAGTCACATAGCAAACAGCTTTCGACTATCACTTTAACCTATGGTACTCCCTTATTTCGCTTCTACTTACAGGGAAATAAGTAATAAGGCTATTTCTGCTAATTTGTTCTCGAGTAGCATGAAGTAAATTGAAGCATAAACTTTTTAACAATAATTTGTTACAGAGATGTAGAGAAAGTCATGTGAATGGTACACATCAGATTTTTATATTTCCCTCTCACTCACACACTGAGCATGCAAATCTGCCTGAAGACAATGTTTATTCATGTGTATTATGAAAACTATCTATGGTTTTTACGGTTCTGCTTCGAACATTACTCCCTATTTTCTTCGTGGATTATTTTTTGTAAAATTTGAATGGTTTGTCTTAGCGCAAGTAGTATTTGAGAGACGGAATCGCTTAGCGCGTTACTCCCCAGTAAAGCGCGAATGCAATATTCAACACAGCAGTACTCCGATTGGCTGCCGGCCTGGTGGCGCTCAAGGACCAACCTCTTCCATTTGAAAGTCACTGTAGCATTATAACCACCCGATCTTTACCTGATTCTTTCTTTTTTAAAAAAATTAGTGAAATGCATAATATATCCTCTATTTACATTGAGATGAGGAGAGTCGTTTAGGCCTTTCGGACTCCACCAAAATTCTATCAGGACTTTTAAAAACAAAGTTTATAAAGATTAAATTTATGTTTAAGTGGAAAGGAACATGACATGGTTTAGGCTATCTCCCTATGATATAAAATACTGTAATCATAAGAATAACCAAAGTTTATATATATATATATATATATATATATATATAAAATGTCATAAAAGTTAATTTCTATTAGTTAAATACTTATGGTGTGTTTCGATGCAGTCTAATTTATATGAAACCCAAAAACAATAATTTTACTCAGAGTATATTTACGAGTCAAGCGGGAGACCTGGGATCGATTCCCAGTACCGGCGTGGGGATTTTTCTCTCGCGGGAGACCTGGACCGGGGTACTCAGCCTCGTGAGGTCCCTGGGGGACCAACTAAGAGCTACTTGATGGAGAAGTAGCGGCTCCAGGTCATGAAGACCGAATTAACCGACCGGGAGGGATTTGAGGCGCTGACCACGTCTCACCCTCCAATACAGCACCCCATCCATGACGCCTGTCATGGACAGAGATGGGGGACGCAGCGGCCGGGTGGTAGGCCAAGGTTCCTTGCGAGCTGTCGTGCTATGGAGTTTAAGTTCTAAGCATCTTGGCACTGTGGGCGCTAATTTCATTCCTCCTTGTAAATTATCTTCAGCGTTCGTGTAACATATGCCACAAATTACATTATTTCCCCGTGCTCAAATAAATGTTAGAATTTCCCAGATAAAATAGTATGCAGATAATTTAATAATTATAATGATTTTCTTTAGCATAAGTTATGTCATTATCCTAAGCAAATAACTAAGGTACAAAAAATGCCCATAAAGAAAGATTCCAGGAAACTGCAAAGAAGCACTGGCGGAGTTAACTATCTAGCAACTTTAAATCTTTAACAAGCATCTATTAAATATATAACTGATTTTATTTTCAATGAATTTTGAGTATATTAAGTTTTACATTTGTAAGTTACATGCCTTGAATTAACAATCTGAAAACTAAATCTTGTGGTTAAAGAAACGCAAAGTGTTTTATTTTCAAAATAATAATAATAATAATAATAATAATAATAATAATAATAATAATAATAATAATAATGACACCAAAACATATTCAGTCCCACTATTTCTTTCCAAAACGAAAGAAAGCCCAATTGGCGCTTGAGACAGTAACTCTTCTATATCCGCTTAAATCATCGAAATTATGTAACTAACAATAATATGTAAAAATAAGATGTATTGTGCAACGAACCGATAGTGATCAGTATACTTAATTAGATAGCATTTGTATATAGTAATAAGTTTTGCTTTAACCATTATTTTATTTGTCAATATTTGTATTTTGTTAGTATTTTACACGCTAAGACGTGGTTTTAACTGTAAATGCACAGATTTCCGTTAGCAAGACCTTGAAGTATTGTTAGTGGCGCTTTCAATAGGAAACATTCTAAAAAGGTTATTGCCCATGTCATTTGTTTAACGTTGAGTGGCTTTAGGGAATAGAGGCTAGCAAGAAGGGACGCTATTCATACAGAAGGATGTTTAAGTTTAAAATTCACAACCATTTTGGGCAGTTCTACGCCGGATTCCATGGGGGGACACTATGTCGGTCGCTGGAGCAAAATCGCGCACATTGCTCACCGCGGTTGAAACCAAGAAGTCATGGTTTTGCGTTCCCCAGATTTATAATCATCACCCACATGTTTGCAGGTGTCACTTGGTTGTCAACGGTTAGGATCTATACAGTGTAATATTATACCATGCAATTTTCTTCAATAATATTGACGAACCAGTGATTATTGTTATTTTCTTACTACCTCTTGTATTTCCTTCTGTACCACGCCCTGTACCGAGGAATTCATATTCGCCGATGAAGAAGAAATACCTGAGCTAACACCGGAGCACCAAAGACAGACAAAAGGTAGGGAAATGTCACTAGGTTCCACCCTAACCGGACCGACTGACCCACACAATAACACCGACGCTGCTTTGCCATTTACCACTTAAGATAATATTCAGGACAAAGCAAGCAACCCAATAACAGTTGCACGGTTACGCAACGAAACCTCGCTGTGCTCCTAAAGACGATCTGTCCCTCAGCGAATTTTCTAGCTACATTGAAGGACTATCTTCCATGATAGCTTGATGAAAAGCATAAGGAATGAGTGTTTTGAACTTTTCCCACCAGTTCGTAGCTGAATGTTATCGCATACTCCTTTGAAGTTAAGGAGATTTATTTATCCCATAAATGCGCATTTATGGGATAATATGGGAAAATACTATGTCTGACGCACAAATTGTGGAAGAGGGTAGACAAACAGTTCAACGCAACTTTATCAACGTAACTCCATAGAATAAATCCACAAAAGTATACTCTATAAAAGCAAAATACGCAGATATCAGATCATTATGAGGAATAAAAAGTTAAGTTTTCTTAATAAAAATAGTGTCCTAGTGTTTCATTAAAATAACAAAAGCAGTGGGAAAAGTCACTTACGCTATAATTTCCATGAACGTTAATTCTAACGTTGACTACACATCACTTATGAGAAATTTAACACGGGAAAATACTTATCAAGAATGTCATAAAAAAGAAGCAAGATAAATTTGATATAAATTGGATACTCTTAGTTTTATAAATTCATTTCAATTCAAATTTGGATTTAAGCAAAACAAAAATTAAGCAAATTTATATCCATTAGTGCAGGGAAAGACGTTTTGGGACAGGTATTTGATTGCAAGGAAACTACAAACTATAGAGATAAGTACTTTTAGTTTAGGTTTAAAAGGACCTAAGTATTATTTATAGAAAAATATTCATAAAGGAGAACAGAGCTTTAGAATAAAAAGGAAATGAAAATGGGCAGTAAGGAGAAAAAATAGCAATGTGATTAATTATAGTATAATAGTGTAATAAGCTTTATATGCATAGTAGATGTCTACTGATTAAATGGTCAGGGTCAATTGCAGTAAGTAACACTTCACTTTGGGCATTTATAAGCCTGAAATAAATAAGTAAAATTAGGATTATAGCACCTTCAGATTTATTCAGCCTTACCGCCAGTCATTTATCAGCTACATGACTAGGCAGCGAGTTTATCACACATTGCCTTTTGCAGAGGACTAGCAAACGCTGAGTAGAAAGGGTGGATATTAAAAGTTTCGAGGTCACATTAGTGAAATGGAACTTGTAGCGTACCTTTCCAAATTGACATTTGGAACATTCGCTTGCGTCTCCTAAACTCCCAATCGCAGCATTTATGCTGATACGTAACTCAAGTGGACGTGATAGTAACGTAGAGGGTTTTAATGAGCCAATATCTCCATTATAGTAAACGCTTGTTTTATATTTTTGTTTCTTTCCGTTTTCCATACATTTTTCCTATTAGTTTTTCCAGTTTTTTTTTCAGATATACACACACACATTTACAAGAACACAAATACCCATGCCCAAGGCGGGACTCGAACCCGCGATCCACTGCGCCACAGGCACCAAAGCTAGACACTTCAGCGCGCATTTGTTCATACTCTCTCTCGTAGTAAATGAAAACTGACCTACACAAAAGAAACTAGATAAACACAAAAACCAAAGAAAGTACAAAATACGTAGGTAAAAAACAGGTCTACACTGCCTAGTACAGCAACCTATTTACGAAGTAAGCACTGCATGCAGTTTAAGGTTCAATTCCAAACCTCCCCTGTGAGACAAGGGCTCGCTAAACTACTAATGATGCCATGCATTTAAGGGCACAAGATTGTCTGAACAATGGAAATTGCACCTTAAGTGAGTTGAATTACCACTGCTCTTAAATAATTCAATTGTTTTTCCAGAAATTTGTATGAATTACTCTATAAACAATGACAACTGTTTCAAGTGGTTGTTTATATTAATAGCTTATGTGGTGAAGTCTATAAAAAGTATTTCATTCAGCAGAAAAGTAATGAAGCTTAGTCTTAAAACATGTGAATTCATGTACCGTTTCTCTGATACTACTTGCAATACATAATTGGTAATGTTGTTGCTTTCTTAATATTATTAATATATACTGAAACATCACGATTGTTATTCATAAAATTCAACTTTAAGTTGTACATATGTGCTGAAAAATTAAGCTTTCCAACTCTCACACTTTATGAGAAAAAGGTACACAAGTATCCAAAAATGATTTGAGAAAACTGAATTTAAAGATAACATATGTTCTTAAAAATACGGGCATTGTATAACAATTTAAAGAAATGCAGACTAGCAATTAAATGATATTTAAATTGACTAAAATCCTTTTAACCATCTGAATTTTATTATAAACAAAAAAATCTTATGTGTTCCATTCACATGACTTTCTCTACATCCCTGCAACAAATTGTTAAAATGCTTATGCTGCTACTTACTTCATGCTAATTAAGAAAAATTAGCAGATATAGTCTCCTTAACCGTTTTCTTGTAAGTAGAAACAAAATAAGGGAGTATTATAGGCTAAAGTGTTAGTCAAAAGCTGGTTGCTATATGATTGAAGTTCCTTTGTATGGACAGGAGTTGACAAATTCCTGTATGAGAAAAGTGTCAGTTTTTAAAGCTGAAACCAATGACAAGGTAAATCTTTAAAAACGATCAACTCCACGAAAAAAAAATGTATATGACATAAATTGTGTGTTTTGTGTTTTCTAGTTTTATACAGCAAGTTTTTGTTTATCCTTTGTGGTTTACTAGTTATTGAAAATTCAATAAAAATCATCCAGAATAAAGAGGTCTGTAGAGGCTATTCCCAATAAATTCAAGATATACGTTTTATTTGGCATGTAAATGTCTTAAATATAAGAGATTTTAATCAAAATCGTTACAGCCATTTTTGGAAAAATCAAAATTTTCGAAATTTTTCCCATGTAAAGGGTTGCCGCATCCTTGGAAGAAACCAAACAAATAACAAGTTTGGTATTTAACGGTCTTTTCGTTTTTGAGCTATGCTGTCCACACACACATACACACACAAACACATACACACACACACAGACACACACGCGCGCGCATCTTCTTCCCAAAAATGCTTTTTCTTTTATTCAGGGGGACATGTGTATTTCCGATGAAATCTCGGTATTGAATTTTGGGTGGAATACAATACCTTCCCTATACACTACGTACATAACAAGTATAGAGAAAGTAAAAAGCTATTTGTTACCATTTCAGAGTATCTTGTCCCCTTAAGCCCATTGGCGCTAATGTGCGAATAAATCGGTCGACCCAGTATAACTAGATATTTATATACAGCTTCACTAACAACGACATATTTTCCAGCTGTATTTCAGTTTGTAAATTTCTCATACTCGTAAATGTCCCATAAATATACTTATAAATTTCCCGTAAATGTATTTGAAAATTTTCCGTAAATGCATTGGTAAATTTCCCATAAATGCATTTGTAAATTTCCCATAAATGCATTTGTAAATTTCCCATAAATGCATTTGTAAATTTCCCATAAATGTATTTGTAAATTTCCCATAAATGTATTTGTAAATGTCCCATAAATTTATTTGTAAATTTCCCATGAATATATTTATAAATTTCCCATAAATGAATGTGTAAATTTCCCATAAATGAATTTGTAAATTTCCCATAAATGAATTTTTAAATTTCCCATAAATGAATTTTTAAATTTCCCATAAATGAATTTTTAAATTTCCCATAAACGAATTTGTAAATTTCCTATATATATATCGTATGCTGGAGCAGTTGTTATGCTAGAAATAAACACGTTATTTTGCAGCGATATGCAATAGCATTACTGGCCTGCAGATGAGATATTGCTTGAAGAAAGGGGTGTAAGTAAATCACGACATATGTGTGAGGGGGTTTCACTGAATATGTCTCAGCAGATGCATGCTCTCTCTCAGTCCTAAGTAGACAATAGAGAAAAGGGTGGGCGTCAAAGAAAAGGAGGCTCGAGCTAGAAGCCTGCAAGATAAGTGCAGCAGCTAGTCATTACTTTAAGTACATAACGCTACGGCTTGCAGTGCGTGCGTGCGTGCGTGGCTTACTCCAGTATTTTACTATATGAATCAACAGAAAAAAAATGCATATTTTGGAAAAGAAATGGCAAAGAGATTGCTTGGAATTATTTTGATTATTTTTCGTTTGGTTTTCCCTTTCTTCGAAGTATGTAATTTCATTTCAGCTATATACAGCATATAAAATGCAACTCGACTAAAGTGAAGTGAAATGTATTTTTAACATTCAAGTGTTACACTGTAAAATATCTGATGTGTTCCATTTACATGACTTTCTCTACATCTCTGCAATAAATTATTGTTAAAAAAACTCATGCTTGTGTTTACTTCATGCTAATCGAGGAAAAAAAAAATAGCAGAAATAGTCTTATTGTTTGCTTCCTTGTAAGTAGAAGCGAAATAAGAGAGTAATATAGGTTAAAGTGATGGTCAAAAGCTGGTTGCTATGTGACTGAAGTTCCTTTGTTTGTATGTACTGGAGTTGGAAAATTTCTGTATGATAAAAGTATGTTTTTTAAAGCTGAAACCAGAGACAAGAAATATCTAAAAAACGATCAATATCAGGAAAAAATTTATATAACATAAATTGTGCGTTTTAACGTGCTCTACATATTTTGTGAGGTAATTTTTTCTCCATCTCTTACGGTTTAGCAGTTATGCAAAATTCCGTAAAATTCATACAGAATAAATTAGTCTTCAGAGGCTTTTCCTAGAAAATTCAAGATATGCATTTTATTTGTCAGGTAAATATCTTTAATATATGATACGTTAATCAAAATCATTACAGCCATTTTTGAGAAAGTCAAAATTTTCGAGAAAGTTCCATGTAAAGGGTAGTTTGGGGTGGGGCATTTTCTTAAAAATCTTCGTGTAGCATCCTTGGAAGATACCAAACTTAAATATCAAGTTTGGTACTCAACGATTTTTTCGTTTTTGAGTTATGCTGCCCGTAGACACACACACGCAAATTTTTCTAAAAACGTTTTTGGGGGGGGGCATTCAGGTGACACAAAACATGTATTTCCGGTGAAATCTTAGTATCAAATTTTTGGGTACATTATAATACCTTCTCTATACATTATGTACATAATACGTATAGAGAAAGTAAAAACAAGTACAACCTGACTCTTAATTCCGTTACTGATTAAACTTTTATCAGCAGATATTGAATACCGAATAAAAAAAAAAAATTATGCACTACATTAGCAAATTATCTACCTATGCTGCAACAAGTCATTATTACAAAATCTTAATTCTTCTCTCTTCTTTACGCTTTTCAAGATAAATCTTAGCAGAAATGGCTTCATTGCGATATTATTTCCTTGTGGAAACGGAATAAGGAAATACAATAAGCTAAAGCGATAGTCCACTCTTAAAATTCAGTTGCTATGTGATGATTTTGAAACTTCGCTATCTTTTCCTGGCCATGATAAAAATATGAATAACTACTTCCCAGAAAAGTGTACTGCTAAAATTTAAACCTATAAGCAATATCTCAGAAATGATTAGCTCCACAAAATTACCTTTGAAATAAAGCGTGTATTTTAACTTGATATACATTTTTACTTTCTCTAGTTCATTAACTCTATGCAGTCTGAACGGGTTTTCTGTGCATGTCATATGGCTTTCTATAAAACGGTGGTAAAAACGTTGCTTTTGCCTACATTAAAGTGAACAAACCATTAAAGGGACTCAGCATTCATCACATAGTAAATTAGTTGTGCAGGAACAGAATTATTGAAACGTGCAGTCTTTTGTGTAAATCAATTACATTTTGAATGCCCCCTTGTTAATAGTATAAAAGTGGTGCCGTGAATTTGTAATAATACGTATACTACGACTTACTGAATACTATTCAAGTTTTAAGCAAAATGAAAAGGTCCTGTGGTTCCTGTTAATTATCTCCAAAATTAGTTTCAATTAAAAGGAAATCTCTATAATATATAATTATCAGGTGGTCCAACACGCCGTATTTCCTGTGTGTAGACAACCCCTTCGTGCGTTGTAAGAGTTTCAAAACTCAACAAGGTAATTCTAAGCAAACCCTGGTC
Organism: Hymenopus coronatus; assembly: GCA_030762935.1. Taxonomy (NCBI): domain Eukaryota; kingdom Metazoa; phylum Arthropoda; class Insecta; order Mantodea; family Hymenopodidae; genus Hymenopus; species Hymenopus coronatus. The sequence continues at coordinate 52,225,425 of CM060892.1, read as the reverse complement.
AGCGACTATGTCAGCGACCTTCGCTCTTCAGTTCCTGCATATCAGCGAAAACAGTGAAAGAATCGCTCGCTCTCCTTTTTTTTTTTTTTTTGTTAATAGTGTTTAACGCCCGCTTTTACTCAATATGGCACCGCAGACGATGGCACTGATGATACATGAAATCAATATGGAAAATGCAATAGCAGGAGAAATCTAAGAATCCGGAGAAAAATCGCCTTTGACCGCCACAAATCCCACATGCGGTCGCCTGGGATCGAACCCGGGCCGTATTGGTGAGAGGCGAGTGATCTAACCCCTCAGTCATGGTATGGCTTTACTTGTAGCCGCCACTTTTTCCTAAAGTACCTCCTCAATTGGCCCCCAGGGACCTCACAAGGCTGAGTGCACCCCGGATCATGTCCACCAGCGGAAGAAAATCCCCACGCCGGTACCAGTAATCGAACCCGGGTCTCCCACTTTATAAGCAGCCGTGCTACCACCGCGCTAAGGAAACGACCCTGGTCTCTCCTTGACAGTCACTTCTCAGACTTCTGATCGACTCTGATGCTCAAAAACAGTATAAACATACAAAAAGGATTGTTATTATGCCATCCACTTCAGTTACAGGGCTTATTATTCTCTGACAACAATCTTAAGAGAACAATCTAAAAATTCAGCTTTTAGATTGATAATTAAAAAGTCTTTGTTTATTCGATACCGAGATTTCAACTGAAATACATTTTAAAGACCCTGAATCCAAAAGAACATTTTTAAGAAAAATATCAGTGTGTGTGTGTGTGTGCGTGTGTGTGTGTGTGTACAGCATGACTCAAAAACAAAAAGTCGCTTAAAATACCAAAGTTGGTATTTAGATTCCGAGATACATGTTTCGTCGAAGCAGGCGGCAAGATCCTCGGTGAAGATGAACAATAAGCGACGCCGCGTCGTGAAGACTGCAGCCTCCGCCGTCTCTCTCACGCCGCAATCATCGCCCGAGAGCACAGTGACGCATCAGCCGTTTCACCGACACCAGCCATAAGTAATCTGCAGCCTGCTCCACCCGTACTCCAGAGGTACAGTGAGTGAGGTCTTACGAGGAGTGCCACTGGACTCGACTACACGTCCTCTCGCCGTAAGTAGACATCTGTGGCCCTCAGCTATGAGGTACACACGTCTAGAGGACCATCTCTGCTCGCCCCCGGAGATTGCCGAAGCTGGCGACGAGGCGGCCTTGAGTATGACCTACCTATGTTTGGGTGGGCCTGACGGTAGAGACCAGCCGAGGGAACCATCAAGTACCATGCTGACAATGCTGTGGATTCGACAAGCCGTCTCACTGCCGAATGTACAGCGCGCAACCTCTCAACAGCCGCTGATACTGCGCCACCTGCGATGGCTTCGGCCACTTCACAGGCGCAGTGCTCCATGTATTCGCGTCAACAGGTACGAGCCTCCACACCAATACAATCACAAGCGACATCCACCATTGCATCTTCACTACCAATCCCACTCGCCTCCGGAGACTTATCCTTACGAGATGCTATCCAAGACCTGCATACGAAGATCCTGAACATCAGCGCACGGATTATTCGACTTGAAGAATCTCTCGCTACCAATATGCCGAACCAGAGAAAGGACGCTACCGTCTAAACGCCATTACAACAGAGTTCCATGAACTTCAAGCCATCACCGCCGCGTGTCGCCCTCCGTGGTGTAATGGTTACCATGCTTTCTAATGAATCAAAAATGTCCTAAAAGAATAAAGATTTTGGAAGGAAAACAATTAGTAAGGTTTATTGCAATGTTTATATGTGTAATTTTTATGACTTCTTTGTTTCTGTTTTCCTCCCAAAATGTTTATTCATTTGAATAAGTTAAGCTTTCGTGGGATCAAACTCGGAGGACGACGATGGATTTTTACTGACGTAAAAATTTTACATTTTAGATTTACGGTACGTAAAACTACCTCAAGCCTGATAAAGAGGCCTCTGAACACAAAGGTCTTTGACGCCCAGCATAGAACGGTACTCTGAGAATCACAGCAGTTAAAGTCAATAAATAAAAGACCATTTAATTTAATCACGGCCGCCTCCAGCGCAAATTCAGCTCCTCCTGCCTCGAGTAGTTTGAAGGCCCTTTCCAATATATTCCAGAACTGCACCACACAAATATGGGACCATATCAACGAAGTGCATACCGCTCTAAAATACGACCTGCAACAGCTACAAGAAGTCAGTCACAAAGTAACACAGTAGTCGGCGAGCTGGAACACAGCACCGATGTTCCTTTACAACGACTTCACAGCTCTGCTAAATGAGCTGTTCCCAAAAATAACAGCTGAACTCGATGAAGCAAGTACTAACACTCGCATCAAGTATTGACGAAACTCTCTGCCCACATCACTCAGCACATCAAAAATCTCACGACGAATTTTGCACAGGTTATTGTATTATAACAAAGTTGTTTCCACATTCTATATCATCTCTCCTTCTCTTCACTTCCTTTTTCTGGAAGCTTCTACACTTCGCTACAGCTATAGTCAGGCCCTCGATCGATAACTAGCATTCGAAGACATCGCGCCATCTGATCGCAGGTGCATTTAGCGGTACTCCCACAAGACACTTAACTTCTTTTATTACCCTTCTTTCCTTGCTGTTTCTTATTTTCTTTTCCTTGTTTCTCACAAACAAAAGGATGCAGCACCAAGATAATCAAGGAAAATTACAAAACCAAAGTACGCTGAACGGAACATTTTTCGATGTCCTAAAAATAGCTTTACCAATTTTGATTAAAAATATTTCATAGTAACACAATATATAATCTGAATTTCTTGGGAGTAGCCCCTGAAATCCTCTCATTCTGGATGACTTTTGCATAACTGATATACCATAAGAGACGGACAAAAACTTAGAACACAAAAATTGTAAAACATACAATTTGCGTTCATATATCAATTTTTTTTATTATAGCTAACCATTTCAGAGATATTCCGTTTTTAGTTTCAATTTTAAAACACTTAAGCTTTTTCATGCAAAATATCATCATCCGTTTCATCTCTTTTTTGTTTTACTCCTGGGGATAGAAACAGAACATAAGTTCAACGAAAACTGCATAGTGACAGCTTTTAGAGATTTGACTCTCTTTATCGTACTCCAATCTCTTTTTTCCTCTTCTACTAAGGAAAAGCAGTAAGACCATTTCTGGCAATGCTTTTCTTGATTAGCGGAGGTAGATAAAAGAATTAAAAATAGTGCTGAATAAAATAACATTAGAACAAGTAAAATATGTTAATCATTTAAGTGTTTCTTTAGGGTATAATAGATAAAAAAACATAAATAATAAATTACAAAGATTTCAGTATTTGTTCGGAAACCTGAAAAGAAAGAAAATGAGTAAGGAAAAATCTAAAATTTTATAAATAACTGGCTGTGCTGCATTATTGTGTGGCTCACAAATATGTACTCTGAGTAAACAAATACTCAAAAGAATAGAAGTTGCAAAAATGAAGTGTTAACGATTTGTGGCAGGATATAGTAATAGAAAAAAGCGAAGTAAAGATATTCGTAAAGAACTGGACATATTTAGTCTTACAACAAAATAGAAGAACATAAGAGGCGATGGTATGAACATGACTAATGGATTCCAGGAGAATGCCTTGAAAAAGTTTGAACTATCAACCGAGAAGTGGAAAAACAGACCAGGGACCTCCACGGAATATATATAGCAACTAAGGTTTAATCCTTGACAGTAGAAGATGAATAAGAAGATAAAAGGATAATATCATGTAAGAAGTTTTTTTTTTTTTAACGTCCTTTAACCTGGTTGGTCATATCGGACGATGAATGAAATTGGTGAAATGATGCTCAAATGTTCTCGGGGTCCATGGAGCTTAAAGTTACGTTACATTCGTCTTCTCAGGATAAGGGAAAACCATGAAAATAAACGTATTTCACCCTAAGAGAGATTCGAACTCACGACCTTTTGAAAGTGAGGCAGACACGTAACCACCACACTACCCAGACGGGCTTAAGAACTATTTGTTTGCAGAACAGATAAAGAAATGTAATCCACGACGTTACATTTAAATTTCCACTGTTAAAATATTCTGAGGAAACAGCTTAGTTAAAAGACGTTCATTTTATGTGGGGCTTTCAGCAAAACCCATACACACACACACACACACACACACGCACATACCCAAGTACAAAACAGAAGACTATTAGACACACGTAACAATTTAATACGTAGTTTTTGTTGCTGATTAAGATAAAATCGGATATCAATACCAATAATCACATCTAACTAAAGTGAAGTTCATTGAAGTTAACAGATCGTGTAACATTTGGAGAATAACAGCTAGCTGCTCTTTCCCAGCTGTTCGAGCGCTTTATCTTGCATTACCAGCTCTACTATGCTGCAGCTAAAATTGCACATTATGAGAAGAAAGCAAAAGAAGACTTGAGGCAGCTGAAATAAAATTTTTATGGTTTACGGCGGAATATATGCTGCTTCATAAGAAAAGAAGTGAAGCTATTAGAGCATAATCAAGAGTAAAAAATATTTTAGATATAGTAAAAGACTTTTGAAAGAAATGAAGAGAACATGTACGGCGTATGCCAGATTTAACTGTAACAATTTTGTAATAGTTTTTATAATTGTATATATAATTTTTTTCGTAGTCTGCTTACCCTCCCCGCATATAGGATTGATACCCCCCCAGGACTTACAAGTTGGTACGTAAAGGTCAACGCTACGTAAGCACAGAATGAAGAACCTGGAACAAGTAGTAGTCCAATAACCAGACATGTGCGTGAGAAAGTGAATATGGAATAAAAGAGAAATGGATGATGGGGAAGGTGATGGAGCAATTGGTGGAATGAGTGACGGGGAAACCGGGGGCCCAGGCCCCCCATACGGACGCTTGGGATCGATATTCCCAAGGTGGGAGAGCAAATGGTCTATTATTTATTTATTGAAACAATAACAATAACAAACAACTCCCCATATTTATGGACTGCCAAAAAAGACACAGTAAAGCAGACAAATTATAAATTATCTAAAAAAAAAAACGAGAAAAAAAAACCAAAAAAACTTGAAACTCTTCTATAAAGATAATGAAATATCGACAGTTTTCATTGTATAGCAATTGAAAAGGAAACTAAAAGCAGCCAAGTATATTGTGATAATCTGTCCGTGTACGTGACCGCTCTCAGGTTCACTGTGGTATGCGACGTTGAGATGTATCAGTTGGATGCAACAACACGGAAGAACGGCGAGATGTAACAGCAACATTTGGGAACATGACTATCGATGTTTCAAGCTTCGGGTTCCAGCATCTTCTTCTGGTGCCCAGAAATACTGTGATGTCATTTTCTCGCTTTATAAAGGAGGAAGAATTTTAATGAGTAGTTAGTTATATTGTGCATTGCACTGAGTGATTAGAGTGCACGTGAGCATGAATGGCGTTCAGACGCAAGACGAAAATATTAAGTTTTCACACTCACACACACACACACACACGTGGACCTTTTTCTAATAAAAATGCTTTTTAGATACAGGAACTCTAAAGCGTTTATTTTCGGTGAAATTTCGCTATCGAACTTTAGGGTGGTTTGCAATAACTTCTCTATCTACGTACCACTTACTATTTAGAGAAAGTAAAAACTTTTTAATTTATGGGACCTCAAAACAGATTTCTGGTGAAATGTAAACATCAATCTTTGGGTGGAAAACAATACTTTCTCTAGACTGCCTCCGTGGTCGAGTGGTCAGCGAGCTGACTTCTCACCCGGAGGTCCCGGGTTCGGTTCCCGGCTGGGGCGGGGAATTTTTCTTTAACCAGATTTATTCCCTATCCCCCACAGAGTCTGGAAGTATGAATGTGAGAGTGAATGTGCGTGTGTATTATTAATATAACAACGATTAACCTAATGTTCTAACCTACAGTAATACGAGTTGTTTCACAAGTCAAAGCCACCGATATGACCATTGAAGTTAAAGGGGCTATACAAATGAAACAAAAAAAAAAATATATTTCTCTGTCTATTATGTGCACAGTACGTGTAGCTAAAGTAACAATGAGTAATGAAATGACAAATGCAAACAAACAGGTAACTGATTAACATTGATGGTAAAACCCCTTTATTTCCAAAATTCACTTTTTCGAATTCTTTAAAATCATAATTCTGCTGTATTTAATAATTTTTCCGAAATAACTTTAATAAGCTGTACTTGAGCGGTCTGTGCAAAGCTGAGCAATATCCAGAGAATCTGTGAGGCGAGGGAAACTTTGTGGTCGCAAAGACTTGCACAAGTTTGTAACGCCGAGGATGGATTAGGACCAATGGGCCATTCTCCGAGTTGGAGTCATCAAGGAAGGAGTCCATTGTGACCCTGCAGCATGCTGATGGTATTACTTGGAAATTAGGGAGAATAATCCTCAAAGTTAACAACAGGAAAACTGGCATCCAAGAAAAATTCCTCCCTGCAACATGTAACGTCGAGAAAAGGTTAGAAGCTGCAGAAGTGTGGTAGCTTTTGTTTCTTAGACGCTGCTATACAGCTGAGCATCGAGGTAGGCGAACAGAAAAATCTGTTGTGTACCATTCACATGACTTACTCTACATTTCTGTAACAAATGATTGTTAAAAATCATATTCTTCTCTCTACATCATGTTAATCGAGATAAACATCAACAGAAATTGCCCTTATTTCTTCATCCCTTGTGAGCATTTGCAAAATGTTCTTTAGTTGTTCGGCAAACATACCTTTTATTCAAAAGATTAATCTGGTATCTACATTGTGCTAATCAACATAACCATAAGCAAAATTAGTCTTATTACTAGCTCCTTGTAAGTAGAAGGAAAATAAGAAAATGCACAGGATAAAGCGATAGTCTCGTCCTTTAAAAGTGGTCGCTAGTGAAACAATTGAAATTCCAAACTCTTTGCTTTCCAGGAGTAAACAAACGAGAAGAAAGATGGCCTCTCGTTTCAGAAAACTTTGACTAAAATTAAAACTAATAATCTGGAATATCTCGAAAACGGTTAACTCCACAAAAAATGTATATGACATCAATTATGTGTTTTAATGTGATCTACATTTTTTGTTTGGTAAGTTTTTATCTATCTCTTACGGTTTGCCAGTTACACAAAAGTCATCCAGAATGAAGAGGTCTTCAGGGGCAATTCCCAGAAACTTCAAGATAAACATTTCGTTTGTCATAAAAATGTGTTAAACATACGGCACTTTAATCAAAATCGTTATCCATTTTTGAGAAAATAAAAATGTTCAAAAAATGTTCCAAGTAAAGGGTAGTTGGAGGTAGGGGATGTTCTTGAAGATCTTCGTGTCGCATCCTTGAAAGATACCAAATTTAAGTACCAAGTTTGGTATTTGACGGTCTTTTCGTTTTTGAGCTATGCTGCCCACACCCACACACAAGCCGACATTTTTCTTAATTTTTTTTGATTCGGGGGATCTCAAAACATGTATTTCCAATGACATTTCGGTATCGGATTTTTGTGTACAATACACTACCTCCTCTATACACTATGTACATAGCACGCGTAGAGAAAATAAAAAGCTGGTGTGTTCCATTCACATGATTTTCTCTACACTCTGTAACAAATTATTGTTGATAATCTTCAATCTACTTCATGCTAATCAAGATAAACATTAGCAGAAATGTTCTTATTGCTTGCTTTCTTCTAACAACAAACATTTGATTGTGTTGCAAACATGTAAGATGCAACAGAAAGATAAATGTTAAACTAAAAAGCTCGCTGTTGAAATAGAAAGAAGTTTAATTACTAATGAATTTACTTCATGTGTGTCTAGAATAACCAAGTTGACTTGAGATTAAATGAAGTTATCTACTCGGTGACTCGCGCGTTAAGTGTTTGCTCACCAATTAGGAGGTCCCGTATCGATTCCCGGCTGGTACAGTTTTGCTTGTGGTTTTCATTGCGTTATAAATGAGACTCATTAACGCATTTAATCGTCCAGAAGGCCTATAGAAGCTGGTGTGGGACATTAAATGTCATTAAAAATGCTTAGAGGGCTGGAAGAAGTGTTTTGTCTCTGTATATGCTGTAAATGTCTTTTTTACTCGTCAATTCTTTTGCGCAGGACCATAGTTTTTGGCTGATATTTCATCCCAGCTTTTTTCAATATGATTTCAATATCGGGCTGTTGGTTTTCAAATCACACTTGGCAAGAACTTCTTCAGCTATGTCAATACGATATCTTCTCAAAATCAGATAGTTTGAATTCTTGTACTAAAATATGTAGTAAACACACAAAGTTATTACCTGTTTGAAGAATGAATGCAGACGGCTACGAGTGGAAGCTTACGTAAACACAAACAGATAAGTGGTATTACGTCATCACTCCCGGTGCAAGCAATGCAGCACATAGTCATACGCTCACAAAGCAGAACAACAATATTCATTAGGGATAAGAAAAACAGCAAGTTTAACCTGTTGTGGATCGTTTAGTTTGTTCCTATTGCTGATGTTTTAATTGTCAGATTGTTTCGTTTCGTAATCAGCTTACCGCATTCGTAGGACTGACAACCCCTAGGACTTACAAGCCAATGCCTAGGGGTCAGAATCCTCGGGGAGCTAACGGCAAGAAACCACAGAATGAGAACCTGTTACGAGCGGTCGGCCCGTAGCCAGACATGAACATGAAGTGGATCATATGAAATGTAAGCATAATTGATGATATGAAAGGTGATGATGGAGCAATTGGTAGAATGAGTGTCGGGGGAAACAGGAGAAAACCCGCCAAGACGCCGCATCGTCCACTACAAATCCCACATCGAACCCGGGTCGCCTAAAGCGGACTAACCACTCAACCACGGCGCCGTCATATGGTCAGATTGTACTGCAGTATATTGCAGCCTTCTTTGACCGCTCTAAACCGTGCCATGCTACACCAGTGACCTCCTCTAATAACTGCACTCTTTCGTCAGACAGATAGTGGTATCCTCGCGAGTGATGTTTATCTCTCCTTCTGTACAACGTGATCCAATGCGCCCCATATATGTATAATACACACTCAGTATCGAACAAATTTGAGAAGCTGCCAAAGGTTGTGTCTGTGGGTGACTAATCCAACATTTGCTCTAGAGGAAGCATGATGCTGAACGTTTTTCCCCATATCAACTGATTCTTTCTATTGTTCTAAACATCTAGCGTAACGACAGCTTATTTTTTACTCAGATGCCTCTTTATCAGTCTTAAGATTCTTTAATGTGCCGTAAATCTATGACACGGGACCACTTCCAAAAGATGCTATGCTAAGGATTTACAACTGAAAAAATTGAATCGCCCTCCCCCGGGGATGAACCAGCGGCTTGAGAACCAGAGCCTAGCATGTTGCCTCTACATGAAGTCTAACTCTACTATATGCAAATAGGCATAATGTCGACAGGCAAATTGGTTGGCCAAGGGCCACAGGGGCAGGTTTTATTTTTGAGGTCGCTTTCTTTGTTTTCTGAACAGTGTCATGCAATGGTGATTCATTTGAAGATTTTGGATATCGCTTCAGCCTTCTGAATCCACCCTGTAGCGATCGACAGCGAAATTTGCAATGAAGCCATTTCTGCATACGTTTATCTCAATCAATATGAGGGTCATCAAGAAAGTAACGTCTGTTTGGATTTAATAATTGGAAAAATATTTTAAAATGCCACTTCAAAACTGTGCATACTTTATTTCTTCACATAATCATCTCCATTATTCAATGGATAAAACCAAATGTAAACATTCCTTATTTTTAATTATCAAAAGCTCAAAATATCTATATGTATTTAAGTATCAAAATATACAATAAACCTCCAGAACATATTAAATACCTAGATAAGAAAACTTTTAAGTGAAAAGTAAATGCAAGGTTGGTTGTAAATCCTTTATATTGCGTAAAAGAATTTTTAGATTTTAAAGCCTGTAAATTAAATATGTAATTTTAATCGACAAAGTAACTAATCATTGAATTTTATACCAAACTATGTCAAATTCCTGAACGTGCTTTAAGACTGAAGGAAATAAATACTAAAAATACTGAAATACAAGATTTTTCATATTAGTCCACGATTTTTATATTATAAATCAGCACACAAATAGGCTCCTTCACATGACTTTCTCGACATCTCTAACACATTATTGTTAATAAGCTTATTCTTATATCTACTTCATGGTCCTCAAGACAAATATTAACAGAAATGATATTATTTATTGTTCTATCTACTTTATGCTAATCGAGATAAGAGTTAGAAGAAATGGTCTTATTACGTACTTATTTCCTTATAAGTAGAATGGAAATAAGGGAATACACCAGGCTAAACCGACAGTTAAATATTTTAAAATGTCGCCATGGGATTGAAATCCGTTTCTTTGCGTGGCCAGCTGATAGGTTCCCGTATGAGCAAGTATTTTAAAACTGAAACCAATAGCAAGAAAAATCTCGGAAACTGTCAACTCCACGAAAAAAATGCGCATGACATAAATGTGTGAATTAAAGAGATCTAACATGTTTTGTATAGTTATATCTCTTACGGTTTACCAGTTATGCAAAATCCAGAAAAATTCATGCAGAATAAAAAGCTCTTCCGAGGCTATCCTCAGAAAATTCAAGATATTCATTTTATTTTCAAGTAAATATCTTTAAGTATAAGAGGTTTTAATAAAAATTGTTAGACCCACTTTAGAGAAAATCACATTTTCGAAAGTTTTTCCATGAAAAGGGTAGTTTTTCTTGAAAATCTTTGAGTCGCATTCTTATTAAATACTGAACTTAAATATTAAGTTTGGTATTTAATGGATTTTTCGTTTTTGAGCTATGCTGCCCACAGACACACAAACATGCGCGCGGGAACTTTTCTAAAAATGTTTTTTGTATTCAGGCAATCCCAAAACATATATTTCCGGTAAAATTTCGATATCGAATTTTTTGTCATATACCCAAGGTCGCGGGTTCAAACCCGGCGGAGAACGATGGATTTTTTCGGGCGTAAAAATCGTTAGCATGGCTTCCTTCGGAAGGGAAGTAAAGCCGTTGGTCCCATGTCATAGATTTACGGCACGTAAAAGAACCTCAAGCCTGATTGAGAGGCCTCTGAGCAAAATTAAGTGGCCTTTACCGCCCAATTTAGAATGGGACGCTGAGAACCACAGTAGTTAAAGAGCGTCCATAAATAACACGCCATTTATTTCGAATGTTTGGGTGCAATACAATTAATATATAATATACAATTCTCTATACACTATGTACGTGGTAAGTGTAGAGAAAGTAATATATCTACTCTACGTACATAGTATGTGTAGAGAAAGTAAAAAGGAGTTAAAATCATTTTTTACTTTCTCTGCTTCGTACAATAGGTACAGGAGATATTGTATTACACCGAAAATCGATACTAGTTTTACATACTCTAGGTGCTCATGGTAGCTCAGTAGTAGTTAGAATCCAGAGGATCCGGGGTTTAAATCCCGGCTATGGTATTGATTTTTAGTTTGACTTTACTTCTCCAACACTCTTAAAGTATTCTTTCTTCAGGCAGTCTCCATTTTCAGTAATAACGCGAGCAAAAGTAACAGCGCACAATATCTATGACATCGAGGCTTATAATACTTACTTCAAAGCTGAGACCATTGCTAATGGACCAAGGAACATTCACTGTCGAACTGGCTCTGGAAGTCGTTTCAACAGGCTTATTGCCGTCTCATTGATCCAAAATCTTGAAGAACACAAATTAACAAAGTTCCCTCCTCTCTCAAATCCAATCCAAGCCCACTGCCTCGTCGTCGTCGTCCTTTGCATACTAAAATCCAACGAGAGAAATCGCCTGGAGGTCAGGTTCGGTCATGATCACTTTCCAAGTCTAATTAGTTATTCCATTCTAACACTGACCAAGTATATATTCCCGCCTGCCGGACACATAGTGCAAGAGGGTGGGTTACAAACTTTGGCCACCCTTAGCCGAGTTGAGGGTGGCAGTGGGAGAACTCTATCTACAAACTTCGGCCATGATCAAGTTGCTTACAACAACAACATAGTCCAGAGAAACAATTGCAAAGGTTAATAGGGTGCATACGACGTAGCGATCTTTCTAGAGCAAGAGTTTGCTATCTGGAGGTCTTTTGTCCCACAACGCAGAAGGCCAACTTACATTTGCCTGATTTCATGCCTCCTTAGACACAGCACATACACTAGGAATGTAGCTTGCTTATAGGGACAGCAAATTGTGATAAGTAACTTACTAAAATATTAAACTTTTTACTTTTTCCACACGTACTATGTCCATAGTGTATAGAGAAGGTATTGTTATGCACCAAAAAATTCGATACCGAGACTTCACAGGAAATACATGTTTTGGGCCCCCTGAATAAAAAAAAAAGAATTTTTGGAAAAAGGTTCGTGTGTGCGCGCGTCTGTGTCTTTGGGCAGCATAGCTGAAAAACGAAAAGGCCGTTAAATACAAATTTGGTATTTAAGTTCAGTATCGTTCAAGAATGTGACACGAAGATTTTCAAGAAAATCCCCCTACCCCAACTACCCTTTACATAGAAATTTTCGAAAAATGTTCCATTTTCTCAAAAATGCCTAACGATTTTGATAAAAATATCGAATATTAAAGATGTTTACATGACAAATAAAATGCATATCTTCAATTTTCTGGGAATAGTTTCTAAAGACCTCTTTGTTCTGGAAAAATTTTATTGAATTTTGCATAACTGCTAAACCGTAAATACTTATATAACACACAGTTTATGGCACACATTTTTTTTCATGGATTTGATCGCTTTTGAAACATTTAATGTTATTGGTTTTTGCTTTAAAAAGCCTATACTTTTCTCATACAGGAATTTATCAATTCCTGTCAAACAAAGGAACTTCAGTCACATAGCAACCAGCTTTTGACTATCACTTTGACCTGCAGCACTCCCTTATTTCGCTTCTACTTAAAAAGGAGGCAAGTAGTAAGAATATTCCTTTTATTTTTTCTCTATTAGATGAAGTAAATGGAAAAATAAGTTTTTTAACAATAATTTGTTGCAGAGATGTAAAGAAAGTCATGTGAATGGATCACATCAGATTTTTTTTTTTTTTTGGGTACAGACCTTACTGGAAACAAAGTAATACTCGAACCAAGTGTCATTCAAATATATGTTTTCATTCTGGATATGCTAGCTCATTCGATTTATTTCCCTAAAATCAAAATTTTCTGCTGCAGATTCACTTCACCATTCACCATTTTTACTTTCTCAGTAGATAGAGAATTTGTATTCCATCTAAAAAATGTGATACCGAAATTTCACCGGAAATATATGTTTTCAGACAACCGAATCAAAAAAAGATATTTATAGAAACAGGCTAGTGTGTGTGTGTGTGTGTGTGTGTGTGTGTGTCCGTGAACACTATAACTAAAGAACAAAAAGTGGTAAAATACCAAATCTGTTATTTAAGTTTAGTATCTTCCAAGTATGCGACACGAAGATTTTGAGGAAAATCCCCCTACCCCAAATTAAAATTTACATGTAAAAATTTCGAAAAGTTTGGTTTTTCTCAAAATGGCTCTAACGATGTTTACTAAAATCTTATCTTTATGTATATATTGAATTTTTTGGTAATTGCCTCTGAAGACCTCTTTATTCTGGACAATTTTTTCTCAGGTTCTCAGGTTTATATACTGGTACCCTATAAGAGACTGACAAAAACTTTCTGCGCAAAAAAGTAGATCTTAAAACATTCAATTTTATGATTAGATTTTTTCATGGAGATGACCGTTTCGAAACATTCCTCGTTGTTGGTTTAAGTTTTAAAATACTTAAAATTTTCTCATACGGGAACTTGTCAACTCCTGGCCATGCAAAAATTGATTTCAATCCCATAACAAACACATTTTAAAAAAATTGACTCTGTGTTTAGCATGGTGTAATCCATTATTTCCCTTCTAATTAAGAGGAACTAAATAATAACGCCCTTTCTGCTGATGTGTATCTCGATTAGCATGCAGTAGATAGAAGAATAAGCTTATTAACAACAATTTGCTACGGGGATGTAGAGCAAGTCAGATGAATGGAACACATCAGATTTTTAAAATTAAGTTTATTAATAATGTGTAACAAATTCTTTGGTTGAAATCTTTAGTAAAGAGTCTCTAAAAACAAACAAAACAATGGAAACTGTGCAATAACAAAGTGCAAAAAGTTGCTTAAAACAGCAAATGATTAAGTATACTGTTTATTTTACTTTCTCTACACGTACTCAATAAAATAAAATACAATCTGCAATATATCTTGTCATCTAGTTACCTATACCAGGAAGTATATTGCAAAGTTTTATTTACCACTTTTTTTCATACATCATTATTTTACAGATATAACATAAACTAATATCTAAAATAGATGAAACCGAAACAGAAATAAAAGAACAGCTTAAAGCAAACAAAAAAGTTTCCTTAAGAAATGTATATATAAACGTAAAACAAGTTTCATTAAACCCAATATTATTTATTGCTGGAATCTAATAATACAGATAACTCATTGGCTATCAAATTATTATTAAAATGTAATAAAATTCAGCAAAATTCATTCTGTTATTCAGCAGAATGTTTATCATATGAACTATGTACATAGTAGATAGAGAAAGTACTGTATTCCACCCAAACATTCGAAACAGATTTCACAGAAAGATATGTTTAGAGACTCACTGAATCTTAAAAAAAAAAAGAAAAAAAAAAAGAAAAAAAAATTAGAAGGTAAATCGTAAGTGATAGACAAAATGTTACTACACAAAAAGCCGATGTGTTACACTCACATGAATTTCTCTAGCTGTTTAACAAAGAAACTTCTTACGAAGAAAATTTTATTCGTTCTACTTCATGCTAATCGAGAAAAGCGTTATTACTTAGTCCCTTATAAATAGAAGGGCACTAAAGGAATTCACTAAGCTAAAGGGATAGTCAAATGTTTTAAAAGCTATCGTCATGAGATTGTCATTGCAATTCACTTCTAGGCTTGGCTAGAAGCAGAATAAAAGAAAAACGGATACTTTCTGCTGAGAAAAGTTCATTATCATTGAAACCAAAAACAAGGAATGTCTAGGTAACTGATACTTTCACAGCAAAAATATAAAGCACATACATTATGTGTTTTGACCAGAACTGCGGTTCTTGTAAAGAAAGTTTTTGTCTATCACTTACGGTTTAGCAGTTATTCAAAATTCAGTAAAATTCATCCACAATGAAGAGGTCTTCACAGACTATTCACAGGAAATTCAAGATATACGTTTTATTTGGGATATAAATACCTTTGATACACAGTTTGATACAAAATAGTTAAGAGCCATTTTTGAGAAAATCAAATTTTTCGAAAATGTTTAATGATAAAGGGTAGTTTGTGGTGAGGGGATTTTATTTAAAATCTTCGTGGCGTATCCTTGGAATATACTAAGCACAGCTTGTGAGAGAAAACAATTAACGGTGGCTAGAAATGTTGAAAGGAGAATTGTCAGTTCCATTACTTTAATGGTATTTAAAATCTATATTGATAAAAGTAATCTGTGAAGTCGGAAAAGATAACGTCTAAGCTGATATTTTTCGTCTTAATGTTAAATTGATGGAAACAGTTAAAATTTTACAATGTGAACACTAATATGAAGAAAATGTTACAATTGCCCGCCAGATAAGCTTCAAAAACAAAAAATATAACGAAGAATGTCGAATAAAATTAATATTTTTGTACCCTAAGTTTCCTGTTCAGGATTTTAATCCTTAAAAACGATACATACTCTATAAAGAAAATAATGCGACAAGTCATCATAATCCAAAATTAGTTATGAACGTTTAAGGAGTCGATGATTAATCATTAAAAAGTTAAGTTTGTTAATTCCTATAGCTCTTAAGTGGAGAATAGGGCTTCGTTACGATGTTTCCGTGATCAGATTTGGATTTCTAGTTCGTGAATTCTCCGCCATGCACCATGGTGACGAGAGGGATTGGCTCTTCGCTCACAGATGGCACTGTATGGCAGTCAAGACTTGCGGACGCAAAATGCCGGAATTGTGTCCAGCAACTACTCCTTTTAAGGTACGGGAGTTCTTTTACATGCAAATAAGTATTAGACAGGACGACCAGATTTTTACATCCGAAAATATCCATCACCCCTCCCTGGTTTGAACTTTAGAGGCAGATTGCTAACCACCACTCCATGGAGGGTGGCTAATAATAACGGTTTTATGAATTTAATATAACCGTCTTCATGTAATAAATTTTAAATTTTTATTATAAGGAATTAAATTTTTCTATTAAAGTTTTAATTAAGTAAATAAGTAAGAGAGAAATGGAAGTTAAGAATCAGATTCAAGAGATCCTTGATCTCATGATAAAATCATGTCCCGTCATGATAAAGTATCAATTTTTAAGGGTATTCCTTTATAGAAGGTTTTTATTCTGAAAATAAGATTTTGGAAGTGGAATAATAACTATTTATTGGTAAATCTAATGCGATTTAAGTAACTTTAAATGCGAAGTATAGCTGATGAGAAAGGGTGTAGATGGTGAAGTGCATATGGGTCAATAGAAACATTCTAGAGTAAGACAGGTGTAACTGACAGATCATATCATACAACTGCATTTGCAGGCTGCAGCCCCTTGACTGACAGCGCCTCACCCGGAGCCAAACAACATCACAGCAACTCGCAGGACCCATGTGATCTCCAATGACAACCAGCGTATGCCGGATATGTTCAATCCCATCTTTGACAAGTGAAAAACTATGTCAATCAGACGTCCCCACGAGCATGCGTGGAAAGGAAATACTTTGTGCACTACCTTATGCATTCATTAGGACCCTGGGGGTACAGTACCACATGTCAGTGTTTCTTCATAGTAGCGTGGAACACTGCCGAGCATATATGAGTGTCTCTCAGTCCGTATGAACGCATGAAACCGCTCAGGAATATTTCGAAATTTGGTATAATTCGAAATATTTTGTATTATTTTAAAGGGATCAAAATATTTTGGAGGTGGTGACTCTCAAAACCACAACCTATGTTGATAGCTTTTTCCATCGAAAAGTCCAAGTTTTTCTGATGGATATAGACCTACGAAAAACGTAATTTGATTTCATAAAAACACTAATGTGTTCTATTCCCATTACTGTCTCTAATTCTCTCAAAAAATAGTTTTAAAATGCTTATTCTTCTCTCTACTTCGCGCTAATAGAGATAAACATTAGGTCTTATTACTAAAGCACAAGCATACAGAGCAGTCAGCGGTATAAAGAGATAGTAGTGAGTAGGGGTTTCTAGTGTAAACATCCACACCTTGAGGTACAATCTGTTCCAAAAGTAGCTCATTACGTGTATTGACATATGCATCCTTCTAATTCATAAAGTAACACAATAAAACAATTATTTCACGATACGATTAGTAAAACAAAACCGCCTTGTATATTTACAAATAAAAGTATAAAACTTCGGAATAATAATGTACAGACCTTTGAAAGGACAATGGACACAAATCAACCAAACTCACTCAGAATTCATTGCAGTGAATTACAACATACCTCTTTAGTGTATCAAAAGAATAGCTCTCCTGCTGTTGCTCTAAGTATGTTTAAATCGTCCACAAGTTTGTTCAATGACAAACTCCTACACTTTTGTGTTTTCGACATGTTTCAATCTGCACTCTCTTTTAGTGTTTACTGGTGTATCTATTAGGAGGAACTGAAGGCCAGGCAGTGAGCAATGCTAGGTAGCTTCGAAACGGGCTGTAGAGACCAGGCCCACTCCATCACGTCATAGTTACACTGTGTGCACCAAATTTCGTTGTCCCGGATCGAGCCCTACTTATTACTTGCTTCCTTGTAAGAAGGGAAATAAGGGAACACATTAGGCTAAAGCGATAGTAAAATATTTTAAAACATGTTGTCATCTGGTCAAAATACCTTTCTTTGCATGGCCAGAAGTTAAAATTTTCCGTAATGAAATTTTTAATTATTTTAAAACAAACTATAACAAGAAATATCTCGGAAATTGTCAACTTCACGAAAAAAATTATTGCAGAAATTAGGTGATTTTAACATCAAAATTGTTTATAAGTAATAGAAAGTTTTTGTGTATCTCTTACGGTTTACCAGTTATACAAAATTCATCCATATTGAAGAGGTCCTCAGAGACTATTCTCAGAAAATTCAGCATATACATTTTGTCACGTAAATATTTTTAATATATAGCATTTTATTCAAAATCGTTACAACCATTTGAGAAAATCAAAATTTTTCAAATTTGTCCATGTAAAGGGTAGTTTGGTTGGGGGGATTTTCCTTTAATATCTCCCAAGGAGCTACACGAAGTATTTAAGTTATATACCATGTATATAACTTTTTGTTTTTTTTTTGTTTGCTTTTACAAATACAGTTCCGGAGCCTTGTCAGGACTCCGGCGCTGTATTCCTTTTTCTCTCTTCAGTTTCCTTTGTTAATCTATTTACCGTTTTCTTTTTACCGACACATACACAGTAACAAACACACAGACAGCCCATGCCCAAAGTGGGAATCGAACTCACGATCCCCTGCGCCACGAAGCACCAAAGCGGGGAACTTTAGCGAGTGCGGCCACGGGGACTATTTGTTTTTTGAGTTATTGAGCTCACAGATCCATAGAATTTTTTCTAAAAATGCGTTTTCTTGGCTACAGGGAATCTAAAATGTGTATTTGCTGTGAAATCTCGGAGTCACATTTTTGGATGGAGTGCAATACCTTCTCTACTACGTAGCATGCACTGTGTAGAGGAAGTAACAAGGTTTAGAGGACCAGTGGTTCAACATTACTGGGCTTCTACCAGGTGTTTCGGGTTTCAAATAATACAGATAAATAGGGCTACAAACATTTTCTGGGGAGTGTTCGCAAGCATCAGATTGTCCCGGGATAGCTGAGAGAACGAGGCGTTTGCTGACCTGGCCTCTCAAACAGTCATCTTCCATTCCCTTAGTGTTTGACTGATAATCCCGCCTTCTTTACCGAGAAACGGGGGACGAATATAAAGGAGGAACAAATTAGTGGCGGCTCGGGTGAAAAATAACGTGCAAATAATTAAAGAGATTTTCTTTGTCAGGTTGTAGCTGTTGTCACACCTTAAGGCTTTGTGAGGGTGATGAACGTGACAGTAGTTCGTAGCCAGTCAAGTGCAATGTCACTTTGTGCTATGAGAACCTTCAGATTTGATCGCAGTATTATTTATAAGGAAACATTGCAGAGAAGAATTTTAAACTTTATAAATATTAATGTTTTATTTAAAATTACTAAATATGTTTACCCTGAATTAATTACGGATAGTATAATTTTGTTTTAGTGGCACCGTGTGAGAGCGGTTAGACCGCTAAGCGGGTTTTCTCCGGGTCCTCCGGTTTACCCCGCCATTCATTCCACCAATTGCTATCATCACCTTTGTAATTATCAATTTCGCTTGCACTTCATATCATCCACTTCCTAATGTTCATACTTGGCTATGGGACGACCTCTCGTAACAGGTTCTCCATTCTGTGGTTTCGTGCCGTAGGCTCCCCGACAGGCTTCTAACCCCCTAGGCATTGGCTGGTAAGTCATTGGAGGGTGTCAGTCCCACAATTACGGGGAGGGTAAGGCGATTACGAAATGAATTATTATGTTTTAGTTTAACAAAATCATGAATTACAATAAGGGCCTTTGTGATTACGAAAGGAACGAAATAAACAAATCAATTATACCCAAGCTTTAAGTTTACATCCCTTGCATACTGTCAATATTTAGCATCTCTTATAAGGCATATTATATATCTAATGTCGAATATGCTGATTTTCAAAATTCTTAGCTGATATATTACTCAAAATTATTTACATATATTTCCTGAATTTCTTTTTTGTTTCAAACTTTGGAAGACAGCGTAACTATTGTCCTAATATTTAGCGTAAGCTGCCAAGTTCCAGTAAATTGCTAGTAACTTTCACAATCTCACCTCCCCCTCAAGCTTAAGTTTTCTTTTTTAGCTCAAGGGCATTTTTATACATTTTACCCTAGCTCCCTAGCTATTGTCCACAGAAACCTTGCGAAATACTTCTTTTATGACATGCAAGTTCCAGCTTTTTTTTTTCAGCATTTTCACTAAGCTAATATTAACATCCACTAATAATATATTTTATTCTAATATTACTGCTCGCTTATTAATGTTTAATCCTGTATTCATTAATATTGCCACAAAGTCATGTGAATGAGAGTCAAACTATTTAGTTTATGTTATTACGCGATTTTGTAGACGAATTATTCAGTAACAGAGTGGCAAAATTTAAATCTTGAGCATAGATGCACACCGACAATAGGATGAACACACACAATATAACAATAAGCTTAAAAATTCTATTGTATATAATATAAACATATAAACAGTATATAGAAATAATGAAAGTGATAGTGAAAAGTGAAAATGAATGATACAATTAACACTCAGAGGAATAATGAACAAATGACATATGCAACAAAGACAAAAGTAAACCAAACTTGATGAAGAAGGTTTTATAAATCATGCAGTATAGCTATGTTATAGGTCATGGTGATAGGATAAACATAAAAAAACATCTGATGTGTTCCATTCACATGACTTTCTCTACATCTCTGCAACAAATTATTGTTAAAAAGCTAATGTTTATATTTACTTCATACTAATCGTGAAAAAAATAGCAAAAGTAGTATTATTACTTGCTTCTTTGTAAGTAGAAGCGAAATAAGGGAGTACCATAGGTTAAAGTGATAGTCAAAAGCTAGTTATGTGACTAAGGCTCCTTTATATGGACACGAGTTGACAAATTCCTGTATGAGAAAAATACAAGTTTTTTAAAGCTGAAACAAAAAACAAGGAATATCTCAAAAACAATTAACTTCACGAAAAAAATTATATAACATAAATTGTGTGTTTTAATGTGCTCTACATTTTTGTGTGATAATGTTTTGTCCATCTCTTACGGTTTGGCAGTTATGCAAAATTCCGAAAAACTCATCCAGTATAAAATAGTCTTCAGGGATTATTTCCAGAAAATTGAAGATATACATTTTAGTTGCCATGTAAATACCTCAAATATAAGAATTTTAATCAAAATCGTTAGAGCCATTTTCGAGAAAATCAAAATGTTCGAAATTTTTTCCATGTAGAGGGTAGTTGGGGGTGGGGGATTTTCTTGAAAATCTTCGCCTCGATCCTTGGAAGATACCAAACTTAAATACCAATACCAATACTTTCGTTTTTGAGCTATGCTGCCCACAGACACACACAGACAAATAGACACACTCATGTACATTTTTCTAAAACTGCTTTTTTTGGATTTAGGGGGTCTCAAAACATATATTTCCGGTGAAATCTCGGTATCGAATTTTTAGTGCAATACAATACCTTCTCAACTTCAAATAAAATTTGCTGTGGGTATTTTCCATCTTTTGTACTGAAAGGCAAGAATAGAGTATTCAAAATTGACTCGTCGTTCGTATGTTATGAAGTCACTGCAAATCAAGTATAAGGGGCCAAAGCTAGGTCTTATCTACTTGACGTTCAATTCGTGATCTGGAAGCCCTCCGTCCCATCTCAAATTTCCCTTTTATCTCAGGGGTCATCTTACAGCAATTGGTCGCCAAGGGATCACGAGTGTACGCCCTCAGGAACCACCACAATCCCTTGCCCCTCACGCAGTTCAAACTTGAGCAACCTCTTGCTACAAAATCTTGGGTACAGCCACCACCAGATTCATTCTTATCCCAGCTAGCACTTCATTATAAATGTTATAAGGTAGGAAAGTACAGCGAAAAAATCTGATGTGCTCCATTCACATGCCTTTCTGTAACAAATCATTCTTAAAAACTTTTATTCTTCTATCTACTTCATGATAAACATCACAAGAAATGGTCTTATTACTTAGTTCCTTATAAGTATAAGAGAAATTAGGGAACACACTAGGCTAAAACGACATTTGATTAAAATACCGTATATTAAAGATACTTAAAATAAATAAAATATATATCTCGAACTTTCTGGCAATACTCGCTGAATTCCTCTTCATTCTGGTAAACCGCGAGTAACAGGCAAAACGCTACCACACAAAAAACCTGATGTGCTCCATTCACATGATTTTCTCTACATCTCTGTAACAAATCATTGTTTAAAAGCTTATTCATCTATCTTCTTCCTGTTAATCAAGATAAACATTAGCAAAAATGGATGTATTATTGGTTCCTTATAGGTAGAAGGGAAATAAGGGAATACACTAGGCTAAATCGACAGTCAAGTGCTTTAAAATATGGTTGCTGTGGTATAGAAATCAGCTTCTTTGAGTGTCTAGGTGTTGACCAAGTCCCTATGAGAAAAGTATAAGAATTTTAAAACTGAAATCGATATCAAGGAATATCTTAAACACTGTTAACTCCAGGGAAAAATACATATAACATAAGTTGTGTCTTTTAAAGAGCTTACATTTTTTTGTGTAGAAAGATTTTGTCTATCGCTTACGGTTTACCAGTTATACAAAATGCATTCAGAATAAAGAGTTCTTCAGAGGTTATTTATTCCCAGAAAATTCAAGATATACATTTTGTCATGTAAATATCTTTAATTTACGATATTTTAATCAAAATAGTTATAGGCATTTTTAAGAAAATGAAATTTTTGAAAAAATTTTCATGCAAAGGGTGGTTGAGGGTGGAGGGATTTTCTTGAACATTTTCATGTCGCTTCTTTGGTAGATATGAACTTAAATACCATGCTTGGTATTTAACGGACTTTTCGTTTTTGAGCTCTGCTGCCCCCCCCACACACACCATATACGGTATATATTTTTAGGTGGAATACAATACCTGCTGTGACATGATAGAGAAGGCAAACATGAAAATTAAAAATGTCACCTGTATGCTTTTATTGTGCAAATGTAAAACAGATACCCTGCTAAGAGCTACCGAAATCCCATCAACATCCACGCATACTAATCGGCGTTTACTTTACATGGATCCCTCCCGTCCATTATCAAAGACGGTAGCAATAATCGTACAGCTCTGAGTTGACGAAACCTCTAAAATAAAAACCATGGTCAACAAGGTTGATTCAGTGGATTAGCCAGGTTCCCGCAGACCTTGGTGCAAATCATCCAATTTGGAGTCCATAAATGTAATTTTGAAACGTCAATTTGGAAGTTTTAAGTTGTTTACACTGGCATTATCCAAAAACTTTGTGTAAGGAATGTTTGTTTTAAAAATGCTAAAGATAAATGATATTAAATAATGGTTTAGAACTATATTTATCTAAAACATGACATTCACTTATCGTACACTAAGATTAAGAGGATCAGAAGTGTAGTTTTGACTTAAGGTTTGCATCACTAAAACCGTCATGACCTACTAAAAATAAAAATAACTGTGGCTTCCATGGTTACATTAATTGAGCTTTATATATAATTAAATAGCTGATATCATTTAACTAATTGTAAGTTTCAGCAAGACATGTTATTGCTTAACATTTTTTAACATTCTTTAACCTTGTAAGTCATATTAGACGACGAATGAAATGAGTGGATTTATGCTCAAATGAGTTTAAAATTACTCGACATTCGTCTCTCAGGATAAGGTTAGAAAGAAAGAAAACTTATTTGAGTAACTTACCCTAACCGAGATTGTACTCGAAAACTCTTGAATAAGGGGCAGATACGCTACCCCTACACCCACGACTACGAGAAGGGTCAAAGCTTTTATTTTTGTGTAGTAAATTTTTTACCGATTATGCGAAATGGACTAAAATTTAACAAAGTTTACTGTACAAATTTTGTGGATAACCTGAAATAAATCATTGATTCAATAGTGAAATTTCTGTATTTAAGATTTGAGACGATACGTTTTATCTTTCGTGATTGCACGTCATGAAGAAATCAATGACTTCATCCAATGTTGATCCATCGCGCTCTCATTTTCCATTAGCGATTCTAAGGGACACAGTACGTCTCGGAATATAATCGAGAAAAATTAGTAGAAATAGTCTTATTTGTTGCTTCCTTGTAAGTAGAAGTGAAATAAGGGAGTACCATAGATTAAGTGATAGTCAAAAGCTGGTTGCTATGTGACTGAAGTTCCTTTGTTTGTATGGGCACGAGTTGGCAAACTCCTGTATGAGACAAGTATAAGTTTTTCAAAGCTGAAAACAAAAATTACGAATATCTCAAAAACGATCAACTCCACGAAAAAATGTATATAACATAAATTGTGTGTTGTAATGTGGTCTACATTTTTTGTGTGTTAAGTTTTTGTCCATCTCTTACGGTTTAGCAGTTATGCAAAATTCCGTAAAATACATCCAGAATAAAGTAGTCTTCAAAGGCTATTCCCAGAATATTCAAAGATATATTTGTCAGGTAAATATCTTTAATATACGATATTTTAATCAAAATCGTTAGAGCCATTTTTTAGAAAATCAACATTTTCGAAAAAAGTTCCATGTAAAGGGTAGTTAGGGTTGACAGACACATACACGGACATTTTTCTAAAAAAATTTTTTTTGGATTCATGAGGTCTCAAAATATGTATTTCCGGTTAAATCTCGATGTCGAATTTTTGGGTGCATTACAATGCCTTCTCTATACATGTACATAGTACGTATAGAGAAGGTACGTAATAATGTTATTGTAATAGTTTTAAACACGAGCAGAAATAAAAGTGCCCCGAAACACAAGTTTAGACAAAGGGAAGGTGTATAGTTATGGAGTTTTCACTCCTTTTCCGGTCCATGAGTCTGACTAAAGTGTAAGACTTTAACACTGGTCAACTGCCCTGGGGGAGACAGGTAATTTACTGTTACCTATTCAGAGGGACAGGAGTTTAATGCTCCTATGCGCGGATTTTCTTAACGAGAAAGGTACGAAACGACCAATGGATGTTCACATCGTTCCATTGCATTCCTCGTTATAGAGACGGGCACGAAGCAGTGATGTCAGTAACTCAAGCGGTAAATATTAAGTCGAGTCAGCAACATTACTTAGGGAATAATTATTGCTATATGACACAACAAATTACTGTGTGTAATACCAACGTGGTGTGTGATTAGTCGTGGTTATCAAAAGATAAAGGTGACTGGAAAATAAAGGAATAAAAGTAGCAAAATCAACCAGTCGCGTTGGATACCAGCTCTGAAATCCAGATAGCATAAGATCCATACTACCCCGAGCTAGTCACGAACCCGAACTTACCGTTAAAAAGCCCCACGTTGCCAAATTGTATGTGGCCCGTAACCATATTTTATAAAGTAATGTTTCATTGGTTTTAATTTAGAATTTCGTCTTTAAGCTTTGGCCACTATAACATTAATGTTTGCCCTTTTTCTGTAGACTTCAGCAAACTGCATCGCGTGCAGAAATCAATTGGTCTAGCGAGACAGTCAACGTTCTGCGAGGTAGTGAGGTACTTAGAACGTTCACTGCACAAGAAAACGCTGAGTGTCTTATGGCTGGTGGAACACAAATAAATGATTCCAGTTCGTCAATTCAAACGAGAATACAACCAGGATTCATCGCATGAAAGCTAATGGAAGTTATACTCCATCAAAATAATACTTACGGGATACAACAAGAATAGTATTTACGACGAAAGAGTTTAGAATTTTAAGTATCTCAAGCCAAGAAGAGAAGAAATGCAGTCTACGCTCTTGAAACGTCTGGAGTAATGCTTGAAAATTTCACTTCATTCATACTTCTACAGCAAGCATATTTTAAACTTACTAATCCACAAGAGGACTGTGCAATGACAAGAACAGGGTCCCAAGTTTAAAGGGCAGTCCAAGCTATGTATGATTTATACATACTGTTTATGCTAATCTACATCTTTTTCAACGGCTAAAGTCTGTTGTTTATTATGCTTATTTCGCAGTAACCTCAAGAATGCTTTGTATGCAATTTACTTGCACTAAGAGAGATTATTATTATTATTATTATTATTATTATTATTATTATTATTATTATTAGCTGCGCCGTGGCCTTGAGACCGCTCGCGAGTCACCAAGGGTCAATCCGGTTTGGATCCCAGAGAGGCATGTGGGATTTAGTGTCCTTTGGACAGGTTTTCTTTCGGTCCTCCGATTTCCCCGTCATTATTTTACTACATACATATTCACCTTTCTTTTTATTCACTTCACTGTCATTTTAAATCATCTTCCTCAATCTCAAACTAGGCATCGAGCTGATCACCCATCATATTATTCTCTTTGTACCAGAGTTCGTGTGCTCCTCAATAGGCGTCTGACTCCGGGCTTGGTTTCTAAGTTCTTAGGGGTGAAAAGACCCCATAAAAGAAGTTTAAAAAGTAAAAGAGGACTACTAGTAGTGATGGTGGTGGTAGTAGTATTTTTTTTTTTTTTTTTTTTTTTGTTTTTTTTTTTTTTTTGTTTCGGCAGTGAAAAAATCTTCTAAAGAGTTGGATTTTTACCAACTAAAAAAACTGTGTTATCCGCTTACCATTTCGGAACTGCTTGCCGCACTTCATCAAAATGGCAGCTGTCTATACGTATTGTCAAGTTACCGTCTTTCTTCTTTTTCCTTTTTCTCCATAATTTCTTTACATAGTTCTTTTAGTGTATTCCATACTTTTGTACTCCAGTAATGGTCTGCTCTAAATTATGTACTATTATAATTTTACCCAATTTTGTGTGAGCTTTATTCCTATAGGTGGGCAGTGGAGTAGCGTGTGCTCCGCGGTATAAGTTTCTGGGCAGTAGTTGCATTTCTCGCTATTCGTTTTCCCCAATTTTTTTTTTTTTTTTTTTTTTTTTTTTTGCGTAGTACCTAAATCTTCCATAACCAGATAGTACCTGAGTCATGAAATAATCTAATGATTTGTGCTTGCATAACAGCCACATATTAATATCTGGGATAATTTTCTTCGTACATTGTGCCACTTCCATGGTCTCACGCCACCGCTCTTGCCACTCTTCTATGATTTGTTGTCTTATATTTCTTTTGTCTACATTAGTGGAACCAATTTTTTCTTTTAAGATATTTCTCTCTCTTTTACTAACAGATCTATGAGTACTGCTCCTGAGATGACCTGTAGGGCTTTGGTCGATATGGTTCGATACCCATTTACCACCCTTAATAAAAATTTCCGCTGTACTCTGGCCAGGTGGTTTCGGTACACTTCTTTCCTTAATGCAGTGTGCCATATTGAGGCGGCATATAACAGCATAGAATAGATTGCGCTACATAAAATTTGCCTTTTTACAGTTTTTGGGCCCCCCCCCCAATATTCGGCATTAGTCTACTCAGTGCCGCTGTTCTCTCTTCGGCCTTCTTGGCGACTGTTCTAACGTGCTCACCAAAATTTCCACCTTCACCCATTATGACACCTAGATAACTCGCTGACTTTTTTGGCTTAACATCAGTATTGCCTATCCTGAAACTTACATCTGGCCGTTTGGTGGTGGTGGTAGTAGTGGTAGTCGTCGTCGTCGTCGTCGCAGCAGCAGCAGCAGCAGCAGCAGCAGCAGCAGCAGCAGCAGCAGCAGCAGCAGCAGCAGCAGCAGCAGCAGCAGCAGCAGCAGCAGCAGCAGCAGCAGCAGCAGCAGCAGCAGCAGCAGCAGCAGCAGCAGCAGCAGCAGCAGCAGCAGCAGCAGCAGCAGCAGCAGCAGCAGCAGCAGCAGCAGCAGCAGCAGCAGCAGCAGCAGCAGCAGCAGCAGCAGCAGCAGCAGCAGCAGCAGCAGCAGCAGCAGCAGCAGCAGCAGCAGCAGCAGCAGCAGCAGCAGCAGCAGCAGCAGCAGCAGTAGTAGTAGTAGTAGTAGTAGTAGTAGTAGTAGTAGTAGTAGTAGTAGTAGTAGTAGTAGTAGTAGTAGTAGTAGTAGTAGTAGTAGTAGTAGTAGTAGTAGTAGTAGTAGTAGTAGTAGTAGTAGTAGTAGGAGCAGTTTTTTTTTTTTTTTTTTTTTGCATCAATGAGGAGGAAAACCATCATGGGCATCACGGAAGATAACCCTGATGTACCGGACTCTTATTGACTAAAACCCCCCTCTTTTCCGTTGGAATCCTACTTGGAACTACCTAAAAATAGATCAACACATCAATTAGGAAACCTGAGACCTTATAGTCTGTTATGCCTTTGTCTCTCTTTTCTCTCTGATGCCTTTATACTCATAATCTCTATTACCATTGGTTGTATTAGTTTCCATTTGTGCTGACTCTGAGCCATAAAATTAGTCATGCTATCTGCATCTAGCTCAACACCCAAACTCATGTAGGTGTTTTCTCTTACCTTTGCCATCTTTTACAGAAATGATAAAGCATGTTCCACTC
The DNA here is from genome assembly GCA_030762935.1 of Hymenopus coronatus. Classification (NCBI taxonomy): domain Eukaryota; kingdom Metazoa; phylum Arthropoda; class Insecta; order Mantodea; family Hymenopodidae; genus Hymenopus; species Hymenopus coronatus. The sequence continues at coordinate 52,197,112 of CM060892.1, read as the reverse complement.
TTTAAATAGGTATTAAAAGAACGGTGTCCTGTAAGACCTGTGTCATATAATAATTTATATTTCTGTATTTACATGTTTACTGTATGTTTGGAAATAGTCTTTTAGTCCATTGGGCCTTTCAAACATTTTTTCCCAGGCCTACTGCCACTATTCATCATAATTTCTCGCTCTTTTAATTTCGCCTCTTTCCTATTTCCTTCAACTAATTATATTTGTTCTTTCATGTATCTGTAGCTCAATAGGAAGAATACAAGTAATTAGTTGTAACGTCACAATAGACGCAAACTTGTGCGCACTTGTGACCCTTAAAAGTACTTTTCTTTGCGACTTTTCCATTTTTTGTTTATATCTTAAGACCGTTAGTCGGCTTCTTTATAATAACCATTGTCATTATTTAAGAGTGTAAAAATTAGCTTTTAGCAAAAGCAGTTCGGAGTTGTTTACTCCAAACTTGGAAAGTGGAAAGGGAAACTTTCTTTATTAGGAGATGCCCTATTGTCACAGCACGTATGAGTAGCGTTGAGTGCAATAGAGAACCAAGTGATGGTAGAGACCCTTTTAGTTTACAGAAGAGGTTTTTTTTTCCAATGTGCAACACTTATCACGTGGGCGTTATGATGCATCCTGGGAAGGAAATAATGCATTTTGGTTCACGGTCTTTCGGACCATTCGGAAAGAAGCCACCATGTCAGAAATGTTGCTACATAAGTAGAAGATTACAGCACGTCGAGACTGTCTTTTAGTTACGTCGGGGCATTTAAGTTACACCGAGGCTGTCTTTTAGTGGCATTTTAATGGCTGTGGTCTATCAGTTACATACCGGTATTCAAGTTAAACATCGCAACACTCAGCAATACTTAGTTAATTGTCGGCGCTCTTAGTGAAGAATAGTTAGAGTCAGTTAAGCATATCTAGACTTGGTTAAATACAGCTAAGTTAAAGAAACAAGGTTATTAAGTAAAGTACGTGTGCGTCATCAATTAAGGAAGTCTCTAGTGATTATTTGATTTAGCAGATTGTACAGCAAAGTGCTTATCTCGCATCTTCTAGTTGACAATAAATTTAAGTAAAAGTAACGTGATCACTCCCCAAACTTTCCCCGAGAGAGTCAAACTAGCATGCAGGCTGAGTTTAGCTGAGGCATCTCAACGGTAGTAGATCTTAACAAAAGGTACGTAGATCTACTCATCTGGTAGTGGAGTGAATCTTGAAGCACCGCCAACGTCATCGTACATCTGAGCACGTGGTAACAATAATAAAGGCTTCATACTTTGCTCCCAAACCGGGGAATAAAAAAACATCTTCAATCTCTTGATTTCCAAAACTTCTTGGCACACTGGAAATCCATGTAGCAGTATAGCAGCAGCAGCAGTAGTAGTGTTATTATTATCATTATTATTATTATTATTATTATTATTGGTGTCCCTCACCAAAGGTAAGCCTACTTTGGATCCCAAGGAGAGCATATGTATTTGGGTGACCAAAGCGGCAACTGAGTGGGTTTACTTTGGGTCCTTCGGTTTAACCCGCCATTCATTCCACCACCTATTCGATATTCATCTTTCCTTTTATCCATTTCGCAGTCATTTCAAATCACCACCATTCTTATTCACATACTAGCTATCGGGCTACATTCTCCTCTGACCTTAAGGCGCTGGTTTTCAAATGAAAGAGGTTCAAAAATGAAAGACGACAAAGCTTAAAAGCATTGCCCCTTGAGAGAATAAATGGTGCATGCATTGGGATGTTATAGAATAGTGTTGCATCATATAATTTTCTTGCCGAGATACACATGTCCAAACGCCAAACTGCTGACTGAATCTTCAACCTGTTGTCGCAGGAGTTCACATTATGATCCTGTTATAAGCTATACAATAATAATTCATTATTAGAAGTGGTGATTTTTACCATTTTGATTTGTGCATTTAGCATTTTATAGCATTAATACATTTTCAGTTTAGCATTTTGAAGAAAAACATACATCTTGAATTGATTCTGATAAACAGATAGTCGCATGATAAAACTTTGTGTCAATAATACATTAGTAACGAGAACTGAACTCTTAACAATAACCATAATGACACATACTCACAACAATGACAAAATAATAACATTGTTGACAAACATTAAGCATACGAGGTAAAAATCTGACGTGTTACACTCACATGACTTTCTCTAGCTGTTCTACAAACTTCTTACATAAAATTATTCTTCTTTCTGCATCTTGCTAATCGAGGTACTCATTAGCACAATGTTCTTATTACTTAGTTACTTATAAGTAGGGAAAAATAAGGGAATACACTAGGCTAAACCTATAGACAAATGTTTTAAAAGCTGTCGTTATGCGATTGTCATTACAAATCCCTTCTTTTCTTGGGCAGGAGTAGAACAAAAGAAAATCGCACACTCCCGTCTGAGGAAAGTATAAGTACTTCACAACTGAAACTAATAACAATGAATACCTCGAAAACTGTAAGCTCCACGAGAAAAATGTATATGACATAACTTGTGTATTTTAACAAGACCTACATTTTTTGTAGAGCAAGTTTTTTTTGTCTATCTCTTACGGTTTACTAGTTATGCCAAATTAATCAAAATTCATCCAGAATAAACAGTCTTTAGAAGCTATTCCCAGAAAATTCAAGATATACATATTATTTGTCAGCTAAATATCTTTAATATACAATATTTTATTCAAAATCGTTAGAGCCATTTTTAAGAAAATCAAACTTTTTGAAAAAAATTCCATGTAAAGGGTAGTTTGGGGTTGGGGGATTTTTCTCAAAATCTTCGTGTCGCATCCCTGGAAGATACTAAACTTAAATACCAAGTTTGGAGCTTTACCGACTTTTCGTTTTTGAGTTATCGTGTTCACACACACACACACACACACACACACACACACACACACAGACCTGTTTGTGAAAATGGTTTTTTTTTTGGATACAGGTGGCCCTAGAACATATATTTCCCGTAAAATCTCGGTATCGAATTTTTGGGTGGAATACAATACTGCTCTATCCCTATGTACATTGTACATACGGCGCTAGAGGAAGTAAAAATTATGTGTCAATATATACATAAGGCCAATGTACTCATTTGAGGATATGATTTTTATTCTCATTTTTTGTGTTCAAATTTATACACAAATTTTTGTAAATAGATACCCTTTCTTTAATATTTGTTAACAAAGAATATTAGTTATTTAAATCCAATAGCTATGAAGTTGATGTTTTTCTATATGCCAAGTTCAGACTTATATGTATTTTACAAACAGATGAGGGATGAGAGAATTAGTTCCGTATTCCAAATGAGTAAGCTGGACAAATGTATCAGAATCATAAACATTTCAAGGGCGCACAAACTCATCAGATATAATTTCTGGAAGGAAAGAAAAAAAAAAAAAAAAAGAACGTTTTAGAAAATCGGCGATTTCGCATTTATATCGCATTTATATCGCATTTCAGTATAGTTTTCCATGCACAATAGTAATCTGTATAAAATAACGGTTTCATAAAAAAGGTAATTAGTATTTTAGTATCCCTTTGGCGGTACAAAATATAAAATGCGGATGGTAACATAAGTACTTAGAGATCTTAAAGAGTCAAGAACATGCCGCCTCTAAGTTGCGTAAAGTTCCAACAGACCCTTTCTTTACATTGTATCGGATCGCGTGTCTTCTGTTAGTACATCTCATTTAACTTGAGCAAGTCCGCCCTTCCCCCTACAACCATTGTTTAAACTTAAAGCCGTCAACAGGTTTTTAAGAAACGCAACACGAAAGTTCGTCAACAACATCCATCATGAAGCAGACGTGCGATGGCGACAGCGCGACCGTCCTTTGTCGTGAGGGAAACCACCACACAAATCACGTGACTCAACAGAAATTGTGTCATAGGCAAGGAGCAAGGAAACTGAATTAGGTACTATACGATTAAGTATATCCAGCGCCTTCAAGGATCAAGGCATGGCAGCAGTTAAGTGAGATTTCCTTAAGTACACTTTACAAGAATGTTACTCAAAATCTTAATATTTATGATGTAATTTCTTGGCTTAAATAAACGAAGGGATCCGATTTATTCAGAAATTCAGAGGCAATTTCCCTCTATTTTTACTTTCTCTACACTTACTATGTGCATAGTGTATAGAGAAGGTACTATAATGCATCCAAAAATTCAATACCGAGATTTCATCGGAAATACATGTTTTGGGATCCCCTGAATACAAATAAGAGCATTTTTGGAAAAAGGTGCGTGTCTGTGAACAGCATAACTCAAAAACGAAAATTCTAAACTTGGTATTTAAGTTCAGTATCTTCCAAGGATGCGACACGAAGATTTTAACCCCCAACTACCATTTATATGGAACAATTTTCTCAAAAATGGCTCAAAGTCGGCGGAGGACGATGGATATTTTCGGGCTTAGCATGGCTTCTCTCGGAAGGGAAGCAAAGCCGTTGGTCCCGTGTCGTAGATTTACGGCACGTAAAAGGACCTCAAGCCTGATAGAGAGGCCTCCGAGCAAAATTAAACGGTCCTTCACGTCCAGTATAGAACGGGACGCCGAGAACTATAGCAGTTAAAGATCGTCCATAAATAAAACTCCATTTCATTTCTAACGAGTTTGATTAAAATATCGTATATTAAAGATATTTACCTGTTAAATAAAATGTATATCTTGAATTTTCTGGGAAGAGCTTCTAAATACATGTTTATTCTGAATGAAATCTTGTATAACTGGCAAACCTTAAGAGACTTATCAATCTTACGTTAATAGAAAATGTAGAACTCGTTAAAACACACAATTTATGTTATATACGTTTTTTTTTGTTTTTTTTTTCATGGAGTGGATCGTTTTTTAGATATTCCTTGCTATTACTTTTAGCTTTAAAAAACTTACACTTTTCTCATACAGTAATTTGTCAAATCCTGTCCATAGAAGCAAAGTAACTTCAGTCACATAGCAACCAGCTTTTGACTAATACTTTAGCTATGCTAGTCCCTTATTTCCCTTCCACTTGCAAGGAAGCGATCAATAAGACTATTACTGCTTTTTTTCTCGATTAGCATGAAGTAAAAAGAAGCATAAGCGTTTAACAATTTGCTGTAGAGATGCAGAGAAAGCCATATGAATTGACACATCAGACTTTTCTTTCTCTTTTTTACCTTCTCCAGTATATATGTACGATGTAAGTACAAAAGGTTCGTATTCTAACCCAAATTCGATACCGAAAATTTACCAGAAATCACGTTTTAGGGTCTCCTGTATCCAAAAAAATACGTTTTTGGAAAGAGATGTGTATGAGTGTGTCCGTGAACGTAACTCAAAAACGAAAAGTCAGTATTTAAGTATTTTCTAAGGATGCCGCACGAAGATTTTGGGGAAAATTTCCCCACCTCAAACTACCCTTTACATGGAAAAAAGTCGATCATTTGAGTTTCTCAAAACTGGCTCAAACGATTTTTATTAAAATACCGTATATTAAAGATATTAACATGATAAATATCGTAAAATGTATATCTTGAATTTTCTGGGAATAGCCTCTGAAGACCTTTTCATTTTGGATGACTTTTGCTTAACTGGTAAACCGAAAGAAAGACAAAAATTTTTGGCACAAAACTGTATATCTATTAAAACACACAAATTATGTCGTGTATATATATATAGTATTGCAGATAGAGAAGGTGTTGCATTCCTCACAAAAATTCGATATCAAGATTTCACCGAAAATACATGTTTTGTGACCCCTGGAACTAAATTTTTAGAAACGTGGCCATATATGTGAGTGTGTGTGTGGGGGGGGGGGCAGTATAACTCAAAAACGGAAATTCCGTTAAGTAAACTTCGTATCTTCCAAGGATACGAAACTAAATTCTTTAAAAAAAATCCTCCCACCCCAAAATATCCTTTAGGTACATGAAACGTTTTTCGAAATTTTTGACTGTCTCAAAAATAGCTCTAACGATTTTGACCAAAATAAAATATATTTAAACTATTTTCATGGCAAACGAAATGTATGTCTTGAGCTTTTTGGGAATTGCCTCTGAAGACCCCTTCATTCTGGAAGAATTTCGTTAAATGGTAAACGCAATAGATAAACAAAAACTTGCAATACTAAAAAACACAATTGATATGATACATTTTTTTCGTAGAGTTAACTGCTTCCATGATATTCCTGGTTAATGGTTTCAATTTTAAAATGTTACTTGAACTTTTCGCAAGCGGGAAGTCCTCCATTTTATCTCATTTATTTTACTCCCGGGAATGCAAAATATATTGGAATTTCAATTTTTTCACATATTGATGAGCTCTAAGACAGATGTTACTATTGCTTTAGCTTAATGTATTCCCTTATGTCGATTCTACTTACAAGGAAGCAAGTATTAAGACCAATTTTGGTAATGTTTATATAGGTTAGCATGATGTTCATAAAAGAAATTTTTTGCAATCCAAGTTTGTTAGTAAAACAGCTACAAAAATGTCATGTAAATGGAACACATTAGATTTTTCTACTTCCGTCTATAGATCGTCTCAGGGGGGGACGATTGTGAAAGCACCAAGAAACCTCGTCAATTGAGATCATAAAAAGCAATAATATTATGCTTTATGTTTTTGTTATTTAATCCACGAAAAATTGCAGCTGTAGTTGTATATCTTATTGTATCTATGTACGTGTTACGTGAAATTATCTTATCCATATCTCGTCTGCTCCTTCATAGGCATGTGCCCCCAACATCAGTCTTAGAGGTTTTAGTCCTCCATACGAGTTGGGTAAGAAGATGAAGAAAAGGAAGATATAGATTAAAAATCTGATGTATTCCATTCACATGACTTTCTCTACATCTCTGAAACAAATTGTTGTTAAAAAACTTATGTGTCTATTTACTTCATGCTAAGTGAGAAAAAATTAGCAGAAATAGCCTTATTACTAGCCTCCTTGTAAGTAGAAGCGAAATAAGGAGTACCATAGGTTAAAGTGATGGTCAAAAGCTGGTTGCTATGTGACTGAAGTTCCTTTGTTTCTATGGACAGGAGTTGACAAATTCCTGTATGAGATAAGTATAAGCTTTTCGAGGCTGAAACAAAAAACAAGGAATATCTAAAATACGATCAACTCCACGAATAAAATATATAACATAAATTCTGTGTTTTAATGTGCTCCGTATTTTTTGTGTGGTAAGTTTTGTCTATTTCTTATGGCTTAAAAGTTACATAAAAATTCCAAAAAGTTCATCCAGAATAAAGTAGTTTTCAAAGGCTATTCCCAGAAAATTCAAGATATACCTACATATTATTTGCCAGGTATATATCTTTAATACACGATATTTTAATCAAAATTGTTAGAGCCATTTTTTAGAAAATCAAAATTTTCGAAAATTTGTCCATTTTATAGTTGGGTTGGGGGATTTGCTTGAAAATCTTCGTGTCGCATCCTTGGAAGATGCTGAACTTAAATACCAAGCATGCGACAAGAAGATTTTCAAGAAAATCCAACCACCCCAAAATATCCTTTACATGGAAAAGTATTAGAAATTTTTGATTTTCTCAAAAATAGCTCAAAGGACTAAAATACCACATAATAAGGTCAGCTCCATCACCAATAAAATTTATATTTTGAATTTTCTGGAAATAGCTTCTGAATACTTCTTTATTCTGGGTGCCTTTTGCTGAATTTTGCATAACTAGTAGTGGGTAGTGTGGTGGTAGCGTGTCTGCCTCACATTCAAAAGTTCGTGAGTTCGAATCTCGCTTAGGATGAGTTACCCGGATAAGGTTTTTTTCGGGGTTTTCCCTTATGCTGAGAAGACGAATGTCGAGTAACTTTAAAGCTCCATGGACCCCGAAATCATTTAAGCATCATATCACCAATTTCATTCATCGTCCGTTAAAGGACGTTAAGCTACAAAAAAAAAAAAAAAAAAAAAATGGACAAAAAAAGGTAGATCTCGGTAAAAAACACAATTTATGTCATACATTTTTTTCGTGGAGTTGACCGTTTTCTACATATAGCTTGTTATTAGTTTCAGTTTTAATCTATTTATACATTTCATACGCGAGAGCTTGTTAACTTCTGGCAGCGCAAAGGAAACGGAATTTAATCCCATAAAAACCACATAGACTGTCAGTTTAGCCTAATGCATTCAATGTTTAACTTTTACTTACAAGGAACTAATACGACCGTTTCGGTTAATGTTTATCTTGATTAGCATGAAGAAATAGAAGAATAAGTTTATCAACAATAATTTGTTACAAAGATGTAGAGAAAGGCATGTGAATGAAACACATTAGATTTTCTTTATTGCTCAAGCTTACTGCATTCGTGTATCTCCATTGTATCAACAGGAATATGTAATAAAACCATTTTTGCAAATGCATGAAGCAGATAGAAAAATAAGCTTTTGTAGAAATAGGAGCCATGGTAGACAAGTGGTTAGAACAACCGGCTAGAGACCGGGAGATCCGTTGTTGAAATCCCGGCTATAGCTTTGGATTTTTGTCTTACTCTACCTATCCAACTCCTGTCCTTCAAACTATGAAGTCTGCGACTTAAAAGTACTGGCACATTGTAAGCGCCATCGGGTTATGTCACCTCACATTAATTGGGACCGGTCTGGGTAGCTCAGTTGGTTAGACGCTTAAATTCTAACATAAAGTCGCGGGTTCAAACCTTGCACAGATAGATGGTTTTTAAGTGTGCTTAAAAGTGACAGCTCCATGTAAATATACTAGCATGTTAAAGAACTTCCGATACACCGGCGGCGCTGATATGATCCTGGTATATTAAAGATATTTACCTGACAAATAAAATAATATAAATAAAATGTATATTTTGAATTTTCTGGGAATAGCCTCGTAAGAATACTTTATTCTGGACGAATTTTTCGGAATTTTGTATAACTGCTAAACCATAAGAGATGGACAAAAACTTACCACACAAAAAATGTAGAGCGCATTAAAACACACAATTTATGTTATATACATTTTGTTTTTTGTTTTCAGCTTTGAAAAACTTATACTTTCCTCATGCAGGAATTTGCCAACTCCTGTCCATACAAACAAAGGAAGTTCAGTCACATAGTAATCAGCATTTAGCTATCAGTTTAGCCTGTGGTACTCCCTTATTCCGCTTCTACTTACAAAGAAGCAAGTAATAAGGCTATTTCTGCTAATTTTTCTCGATTAGAATGAAGTAAATGGAAGCATAGGCTTTTTAACAATAATTTGTTGCAGAGATGTAGGATTATATGAATTTAGAATTTTTTATTGTTTTAAGGATGTTAAAATTTAATTCTTATTTTGTTTTAATTTTTATTTAGTTTTTTTTTTAAAATGTTAAGTGTAATAAGGCATTAAAGGGAATAATTCTTATAGGAGGTCATAGGGATCCAAGATCAATGGCAGTCATGTGAATGGAACACATCAGACTTTTATAGTTATTATCAAGCAGTAACATTTTATAAAAATGAGCAACATTGCTATAGAAGAAGCTGCGGATCCAGTATGTGCTTCACTTTTATCAGCGAAGTCGAAGCAAAGATATATTGAGTGTTACGTCATTTCCTAGTTGTACTGTAAGACCTCCGACACTCTTACCGTAAGCACTTACAGTGCTTGTTGGCATGGCAATTAATAAATGAATTGTAAACTTAACTTACATTACCAAATGTGTGTTCAGAATGATTAAATTACATATTAAATATTAAAAAAAACAATTAAATTAACACTTTTGTAGTCATAGTTGGTTAAATAGTGGATGAAGAAGGTCATGTGACTACAGTACATGTTTTGTTTTTCAACGCATGTTTCTGGGAGAGTTCTACTATAAATCAGCAAAAAGGTTGTAGCGTTGCATTAGTGGAACTATTTTGAGAACACGACAGCGAATAGAAGCCAAAGAGAAAAGTGATAACCATAGTGAAGGAAGTTGATGGACACAGTGATTGTCAGCTTGCAGTCTTGGAACCAATTACTCAGCTAACGAGGCGGTTTGGTTTGTTAACTTTGGTGCAGCGAACGCCCTTTCTTTCTTCCCATGAAAATGAAGCGAGAGGTAAACAGACAACCTGGAGGCAAAATTGCCTCTTCTCTTTGATGTTGGTAAAGGAGGCAATAGTGGGCAAAGCACTTCGTCTCGTCTTCACGATGTCAACAAAAATTCTCGCTCGTGTAAAGACTCGACAACGGTCATTAGTGGAACATTTAATGCTTAAAAGCGCGATAACACTTTTAAAATGTAATGAGCGTGTTTCATAATATAAGAAAGAGTAATTTAGGCTTTAAAGGTGTCTAATTTTGAAATCCTTCAGTTTTGGGAAGATATTTTGTAGCTTCCTAATAAAAAGCTTCTTCGATTTGTTTCAGCAAGTCAGGAAACAAATAAAACATTGACTGACTCTGTGGTCGAGTAGTCCCGGAGGTCCCGGATTCGATTCCCGGCTGGGGCGGGGAAATTATTCTTTTAGAAGTATTCCCTATCTCCCACAGGTCTGGAAGTATGTACGCGAGAGTGAATGTGCGTGTGATTGAAGAAAATAAAATGGTTTAAACCCAACGTAAACAACCTACTGACGAGTTGTTTCTAATGCAAAGCCCGATATGAGGGATATATAAATGCAACAATAAAAAATAAAAAATTGCATAAATGAAGAAAAAAATGGCAAATTCCTTTATTTTTTCCATGATTGCTTTTTAAGTGGTTCAAAGAGACAGTCAACTGAAAACCCGAGATTCCGGACCACATTTATTATTTTTTATTTTGATTTTACAATTTTTTGTTTCTTTCTCTTTTTAGAGAGCCCAATCTATGAAAATTTCAAATTCAATGTTTCTTATGTAATCACATTCCTTTTTCACCAAATACTCTTACAAAATTTTGAAATTTTGAGACAAATGCATCAAGTATTTTTGAGAAAATAAATATTTCCGTTTTTTTAACTCCTCTAAAAAAAAATCTCCTTGCGCTTCAGTTTTCAAAATTTTACATCAAAGCTTCATGTTTACATTACAGAAATGTCAATTTTTAAAAATTATTGAATGAGTTTAAAATGAATTAAATATTACTGCAGGAGAAGGTAAGATAAGTTATTCGTATTCATATTTTTCACGTTTTTGTTGATTAATTAATTTTGTTTATACAAACACTCAATTAATTTTAGTTACTTGGATAATTTATATGTATTATGATATTAAGTTTTTATGCCAGAAAATTATCAAATTGATTGTTTGAAATGTGCATTTGGTACATGTATACGCATTGGAAAGCGCATTTAGAAATATAGGCCTTTTAATATTTGAAGTGTTATTTATTACCATTAAAACTTTCATTTAAAAGGCGTGGCAACTTTTAAATTGCAAGTGGCTGAAAATAATTTCGGCATATTAATCTACAAGAACCATGGTATATTAATGTGCTAAAATGCAAAAATAAACATTTTCAAGAATTTTGGTCAGTTGTTAAAGGTTGGTTCCCTTAAAATGGTATAGTTGTTAATTTTGTGCCATTTTAAATTTCTCAGTGCTCATTTAACAGGTTGAGTGCATGGCATTGATAATGATGAGTGCGCATTTGTCTTCATTACTTCCCAAAACTACTGTAAAAAGTTCTTGCGGAACAATCTTGACCACACTGATTTAAAATAAGCTCATTACGACTTTTTTTATACAACTTATGAGCACAACAGCGATAGCTGAGCACTTATGGATCAGGAAATATTCAAAATATACAATCAAAAACATTAAAAAAATTGCATAGGTATATAATTAATTCTTGTAGCCTTTGCTATCACTAAACAGTAAAATACAAATAAAACATTATTTACATATAGACTGAGAACATATTTACCAAGTATTAGCCTGAAACATGAGAACTGCTCCGCAAGAAACATTTTATATCCACCAATTGAATTGTTAATTAACATATTAATGATAAAGTTGTTAGGAGTAGATAGATAATTATGCATAAAGACTATAAAAAATAAGGATAACAAAAATGCAAAATTAAGAAGCTTTTCATAAAAAAGTGGAATTTTGTATTTTCACTAGGCAGTCCCCTTAAATGTTTTATTTTTCAAGTTTTAGTTGAATAAAGAAAATACACGAACTAACAAATGCTAACAGCTTACGAAGTATATTAAACACGGCTTTAGTATGATGTGTACTACTAGTTTCTAGAAAACACGTTGACTATCCGTTGGACATATATCTTTATCAAAAAATAGAAATTAACAAAACGAAAATTTGGGCTAACATTAACTAATTTCCTAACAAGCTTTATATGCACATTAAGAATCTGTCAGCAAAAATATTGTTCCACTTTCATAAAAAGTTTTGATAATTCATTCCTGCTGAAAGTTCTGATATTTTAACAGTTTGATCTAAAAATATAAGCCGAGTTTTGCGTATGTTGAAATAGCTAATATGAGAAAGTTATTATGTCATACATACGTTTGCAATACGTTAGTAATCGATTTTGTTATTCTCTGTGCATTGTAGGAAGCGATATAATAAATTTGTACAATATGAACTATTAAGTGTTCATTTCAGTGGGTAATGACCAGGGATAGGAAGTGCACACAATGTGTAGAGAAGGTTTTCTATGGCACCCAAAAATTCGATACCGAGATTTCACCGGAAATGCCTATCTTGATACCCCCTGAATCATAAAAAGCATTTTTAGAAAAATGTCCCTGTGTGTGTGTGTGTGTGTGTGTGTGTGTGTGTGTGCAGCATAGCTCAAAACCGAAAAGTCCGTTAAAAACCAAATTTGGTGTTTAATTTAGTAACTTCCATGGAAGCGACAAGAAGATTTTAAAAATCCCCAACCCTCAAATACCGTTTACATGGGAAAATGTTTAAAAATTTTGGTTTTCTCAAAAATGGCTCCAACGATTTTGATTGAAATATGGTATATTAAAGATATTTACATGAAAAATAAAATATATATCTTGAATTTAATGGGAATAGCCGCTGAGGGTCTGTTCATTGCGGATGAATTTTACTGAATTTTGCATAACGGGTAAACCATAAGAGATTGGCAAAAGCTCACTACACAAAAAATATAGATCTCGTTAAAACACACAATTTATGCCATATACATTTTTTGTGGAGTTGTCCGTTTTCGAGATATTCCTTTTTATTGTTTTCAGTTTTAAAATACAACTTTTCTGATATGGGAACTTGTCAAATGGCCACGCAAAGAAACGAATTTCAATCCCATAGAAACCATATTTTAAATCATTTGATTGTCGGTTTAGCCTGGTGTATTCTTATTTCCCTTCTACTTATAAGGAAATAAGTAATAAGACGGTTTCTGCTAATGTTTATCTCGATTAGCATCAAGCAGATAGAAGAATAAGGGTTATAGCATTTTTTTTTTTTAAGCTTAATGTCCTTTAACCTGGTTGGTCATATCGGACGATGAATGGAATTGGTGAAATTATTCTCAAATGATCTCGAGGACCATGGTGCTTAAAGTTACTCGACATTCGTCTTCTCAGGATAAAGGAAAACCCTGAGAGAAAAAAAAAATCGTATCCGGTTAACTCACCCTAAGCAAGATTCGAACTCACGACCATTTGGATATGAGGCAGACATACCACCACACTACCGAGGTGGGCAGCAATAATTTGTTAAAGAGATGTAGAGAAAGTCATATGAATGGAGTACATCAGATTTTTTCCAGTGTGTGAAGAGCGAAATCCAATCTAATATAACATGTTCATTCACCACAGGCCAGAAAGTGGTGGATTTTATTTCGTTTTCCGTTTTGTTTCATTTATCGTGATTTTTTTTCCCAGTGTTACTTTCTTATGACTATCATCTTTTTCCCGTCCAGCAGAGGATAGTGTAAATTTCATGTACACTGCTAAGACTGGCTATAGCAAGTAAAAGTTGAGAGGACCCTTTCTTTAGCATTCATGTCGTCACCAGCAGAGAGGTATCGCCCTGGTATATACTCCCGCGAGAAATTGCTGAAACTTCTTTAAAGATCCCGTTATGTTTGATCAGCATCATGACAATAACCCTGACAGAAGGCAGGAATGGGCAGCTTATATTCATTTAATGTTTGTCTGCAGTTTCTAAGTTTGGGGAATAAACCCACCATAAGCATGCCTAAACTGGGCTTAGTAAAACTTATATTTGTGAAAACTTGTATCTGAATTTGGAGCAAATGTATTTTTACTGATCGACTTTGTATTTTTAAAATACATTCATAAAATATGCCATTGGAACTGAAGTTATTAATTCATATGGATACGTTTCATACCCTTTCTCAGTTTTCGATCCTTTTTTATATTTTAGGCAATTGTTAAATGTTCAACTTACTGAACACATATGATGACATTGCTCTTAGTCAACTTTCTAAAACAGGTGTCAGCTCTGAGGAAGAGCTAACGTCAGTACACGCATGTAGGAAAAGTTGCTTAACAAGCATACCCCGCTCAGTTTTAAGGGCATTTATATGATAGCGACCCTATTCATGATATGTTAAGCGTCTCATCAATAATTGCTTCGCATTGACCATAAATCATAGGACAAATAACGTGCCAGGTAATGCCACACGCAAAAGCGCAAAATAAAATAGATATGAAAATATTTCTTCTATAACGCTACTAATACCCTTAATTCAACAGGAAGTTACAGGCTGTCTTTACAAAATCATGTCACGTTATGCTAGCAATTGTAAAAGATAGGGAGAAATAGTGATGGATGGATATCTTTATTGATGTCAAATGATTAAAGTTATTACTTAAACACTTACTGCATGGGTCGTTGACTGTGCATGCATATTTCATATACAAGTTAAAGGTGACAAAAAGAAACAAAAGAGATAAAGGAAGAGAAAGAAAAAATAGATATATATGAACTTTGACTAAATGAAAAAAAATTGATCTTCTTTCGCACATTTCTGCCAGGAAATTGTCTGTGTTTGCTAGTTCATCTGGTCAGCTAGTAGATCTGTCAATAATGTGTAACTTAAACATTTCCAAAATAAAAGTATCACGAAGCTTGGATATTGAATGCCGTGCTTGATAGGCAACTTCTCCACCTCTGCGTCATACGCCTCTACGGAAGTTTCTAGGCAGCGACAAGATATGTGACATACAGAATTTGGTGGCTCACTTTAAAATTAACATACTCTATAATTATGTGATCCTTGTCTTAATGTACACTCCGTCACAGAAGAATTAATAGTTGTATTAGGTTTCCGAAAACATAAATAAAGATAACAGTGAAAGTGGACATAACAAATCTGTTAAAACTGATAACGGAAAAGTGAACATTAAAAATGCTCGTGGAAATACTTATCGTAAAACGGGGTGTTTTCGCTGACTCCGCCCCTCTTTTGCCTGTTTGCTATGTTCTTAAAAGCGTATTGGACAGGCCACGTAACCGAAGAGCAGCGGATATAATATACATGAAACGTAGCTTCGACAAATTAAGTTCCGAGTTGTGAACTGGTGATCCCCAAACACTCTGGTTGGACAAATCTCAACCCAGGTGATACAAAATTAATCTTTTCTCTGGGCAAAATACTGAAGTTCTAATACCAAGATAATTAGCTAAGGAACATGTCAACATGTTCTGAGGGAGCGTCAAATGAGGTTGTAGGATGAAGAGGTGGTTTGCCCAATCGGTTTTGCCTTTTCTTAGGCATGCTTTACCAGAATGACAGCAATGCAAATCGTGGTAAGACTCGAGTCCCCGTCAAACGTTCACATCCTCAGCAAAAGCACAGCGCCAGAGTATTTTTAATGTCTTTGAGTGTACTTATTCTATTGGTTTTATATTCTTTGTTTTATCATTCGGATTATGTTATATAATATGTATATATATATATATATATATATATATATATATATATATATATATACACATCAACTTCTCTTCTTATATCTTTACTTATTTGTTGGTGTATTTTCCTATAGCCAGCTCTTAAAAATCGCAGATCATTTGACTCCAGTTTATTTATATTTTTCTCTTGTCATGATACAAGATTCCCTCCAATACAATGGTTTTGGTACTGATATTACTTTATAAAATGTTAATATGTCTTTTCTTACTTTTTTAAATATCATTTTAATATGCCACTGAGATAATTAAATACTTCCACAAGTTAGATCGGGAATTTAATGTCGTATCGGCATGTTGGCGTGAAAGCTCAATGCTACAGCAGTAAACGGTAACACGAAGATTCGTGGTTCAAATCCCGGCTATGGCATTGGATTTTTCAATCTGATTCAACGTTTTCAGATATATAAACTCCGAAAAGTGAACATATACCAAAGAAAAAAAAAAAAAAAAGCTTTTGAATGCTGCAGTCTTGGCAAACTCGAAATGAACCTACTTCAGTGTTAATTTAGTTGTTTTTTTTTTCACACAAGCCGTGTGTAGACAGCTTGAGGTACTATATATTATTAGTGTGATTATGTAAAACTGAAAATATAAACTAGGATTAAATACCCTATTATATTTATTCTAAAAGTTTTAAACTATAGTATTAATAGTTATCTTTAAACTTTAAGAAGTTGGCGGCATTATAGTCTATTTAGGGGAATCTCTTATTGGATAGGTAGAGTCACTCTGACTCGTCTTGTGATTTACCGGGAAACATGCGAATCAGTTGAGAAATGTATTGCGGTCGGCATGTTCCATGATATCTAGCAACCGCTAGAGACTGGGAGATCTCTGTGCTTCAAATACCGGCTATGTCATTCAATTTTTACTTTCTCCATACGTACTATGTACATAGTGTATAGAGAAGGTATTGCACTCCACCAAAATATTCGATACCGAGATTTCACTAGAAATATATGTTTTAGGGTCCCCTGTATCAAAAAAAAAAGTATTTTCAGAAAAAGGTCCGTGTGTGTGTCCGTGCACACGATAACTCAAAAACGAAAAGCCGGTAAAATACAAAACTTGGTATTTAAGTTTAGTATCTTCCAGGGATGCGACACGAAAATTTTGAGAAAAATCCCCCCACCCCAAGCTACCCTTTACATGGAAATTTTTTCGAAAATTTTGATTTTCTAAAAAATGGCTCTAACGATTTTGATTAAAATATCATATATTAAAGATATTTACCTGACAAATAAAATGTATATTTTGAATTTTCTGAGAATAGCCTCTGAAGACTACTTTATTATGGATGAATTTTGCATAACTACTAACCGTAAGAGATGGATAAAAACTTAACACACAAAAAATGTAGAGCACGCTAAAACACACAATTTATGTTATATACATTTTCTTCCTCGAGTTGATCGTTTTTGAGATATTCCTTTTTCTTGGTTTCAGCTTTGAAAAACTTATACTTTTCTCATACAGAAATTTGTCAACTCCTGTCCATACAAACAAAGGAACATCAATCACATAGCAACCAGATTTTGGCTTTCACTTAACCTATGGTACTCCCTTATTTCGCTTCTACTTACAATAAAGCAAGAAATAAGTCTATTTCTGCTAATTTTTCTCGATTAACATGAAATAAATAAAAGATAAGCTTATTAACAATAATTTTTACAGAGATATAGAGAAAGTCAAGTGAATGGAACACATCAGATTTTTCAGTCTATCTACAACAAACAAATTGAATAATATTGAAAAAATATATTTCATAAAGTTTCTTTCTTAGCATCGTTAAATGCAAGCACGTAGACATAGAAAGGTCAATCATCTGAAACTCTAACTGCGCTCTTCCAATTATGTTGATGACCTTTGAACACTGCAGACGTTTCGATTTGCTCTCGCTGTCGTCGCAGAGGAACTGTTGTGCTTGAAGACTTAATATTCTACAAAGCCCCTTGGTCAACATAGTAAAACGCCTGCAATAAAACACGCCCCTTCCACTAAACAGCTCTCAAGTATCCCCTGTCTCCTTTTATCGCCATACCTCTTGCATCCTATCTTGTGTTCACAAATTCCAGATCAGCTAAATTTGTATCATCTGAAACAACACACAGAGGTACATGTGTTTATTAACGGAGCAAATTAAGGTAACTCAAAAATTGTTCACGATTCTACTATCTGGACTCAAGATTTCAGAAGAAAAACATTTGATGTTTTCCATTCACATGATTTTCTCTACATCTCTGCAACAAATTATAGTTAAAAAGCTTATTCCTCTATTTACTTCATGCTAATTTAGAAAAATTAGCAGAAATGGTCTTATTACTTGCTTCCTTGCAAGTAGAAGGCAAATAAGGAAGTACCATAGGTTAAAGTGATAGTCTAAAGCTGGTTGCTACGTGTCTGAAGTTCCTTTGTTTGTATGGACAGCAGTTGACAAATTCCGTATGTGGAAAGTATAACTTTTTCAAAGCTGAAACCAAAAACAAGGAATATTTAAAAAACGATTAACTCCACGAAAAAAATGTGTATGACATAAATTGCATGCTTTAATGTGCTCTACATTTTTTGTGTGTTAATTTTTTTCCATCACTTACGATTTAACAGTTATGCAAAATTCCGTAAAATTCATTCAGAATAAAGTAGTCTTCAAAGGATATTCCCAGAAAATTCAAATTATACATTTTGTCAAGTAAATATCTTTAATATTTGACATTTTAATCAAAATCGTTAGAGCCATTTTAAGAAAATCAAAATTTTCGAAAAATGTTCCATGTAAAGGGTAGTTGGGGGTGGGGGATTTTCTTGAAAATCTTCCGAGTCGTATCCTTGGAAGATGCCAAACTCAAATACCCAGTTTGGTATTTAATGGACTTTTCGTTTTTGAGCTATGCTGTCCACAGACACACACACACGGACCTTTTTCCAAAAATGCTTTTTTTGGATTTAGGGGGACCCAAAACATATATTTCCGGTGAAATCTCCGTATGGAATTTTTAGCGCGAATGCTACTCCGACTGCAATTCTTAGCGCGAATGTTACTCCGACTGCAATTCTTAGCGCGAATGTTACGCTGATTGCAATTCTTAGCGCGAATGTTACGCCGATTGCAATTCTTAGCGCGAATGTTACGCCGATTGCAATTCTTAGCGCGAATGTTACGCTGATTGCAATTCTTAGCGCGAATGTTACTCCGACTGCAATTCTTAGCGCGAATGTTACTCCGACTGCAATTCTTAGCGCGAATGTTACTCCGACTGCAATTCTTAGCGCGAATGTTACGCTGATTGCAATTCTTAGCGTGAATGTTACTCCGACTGCAATTCTTAGCGCGAATGTTACGCTGATTGCAATTCTTAGCGCGAATGTTACGCCGATTGCAATTCTTAGCGCGAATGTTACGCTGATTGCAATTCTTAGCGCGAATGTTACGCTGATTGCAATTCTTAGCGCGAATGTTACGCTGATTGCAATTCTTAGCGTGAATGTTACTCCGACTGCAATTCTTAGCGCGAATGTTACTCTGATTGCAATTCTTAGCGTGAATGTTACTCTGACTGCAATTCTTAGCGTGAATGTTACTCTGACTGCAATTCTTAGCGTGAATGTTACTCTGACTGCAATTGTTAGCGTGAATGTTACTCTGACTGCAATTTTTAGCGTGAATGTTACGCTGACTGAAGCTTTAAGATTACTGCTACTGCGACTGCAAATGTTACTCTTATTGTTACCTTTACTGCGATTCTGAAGACGATAGTGATTATTGTTGCTGTTGCAACGTATTCTATGTGATGACCGTCGACAACAAGAACTCAACCATTGCAGAAATTAGCACGAAGTACTATTTTGTCATCGTTTTCAAGAACTTTTATGTCGGGAGTCGCTCATAGGGTTAGTGCCTCAACAAGTAACAACGGAAACTAAAAGTGTTCATTTTTAGTGAAATCATCTGTCTTTCTTGAGTCTAGCCCCATGTTACATACCGCAGTCATTCTTTTCCCCCCTGAGTAAGGGAACTTGTGTTCTACAGGAACGAGCATAGCCGGTGCAACAATGGACTCTTCATAGGTATGTACACGTTTACTTATAGAGTTTTTCTCGGGTGCTAATCCTTGCCCAACTCCGAGGTAATCTAACATGACAGTGACACACTGGCGCCACAACGAGATAACAGTGGCAAAGTTTAGGATCTTCTAAGGATACTACATGGTTTTAAAGAAAATCCTCCTACAATAAACTACACTTTATATGGAAAAGCTTCGGAAATTTTGATCATCAAAAACAGGTCAAACGATTTTGATGAAAATACCGTTTATTAAACATATTTACATGAAAATAACATTTATATTTTGAATTTTCTGGCAATTACCTCTGAAGAACTTTTCATTCCGGATTAATTATGCTCAATTTTTCATAACTGGTAAACTGTATCTTACTCCACAAAAAATATAGACCCAGTTAAAACATACAATTTATGTAATTTACATATTTCTCTTGGAGTGAACATTTTTGAGATATTCCTTGCTATTGGTTTCAGTTTTAAAATACTTAAAACTTTTCTCAACTGGAATTTGTCAACTCCTGGCCATGCAAAGAAATGAATTTCAACCACATGGCAACCAGCTTTTAAAAGATTGGACCATCGCTTTAGCCTATTGTACTCCCTTATTTCCTTCTACTTGCAAGAAAGCAAGTAATAAGACCATTTCTGCTAAGTTTATCTCTATTAGCATTAATTAGATACCAGAATAAGCTTTTTAACAATAATTTGTTACAGGGCTGTAGAGAAAATAATGCGAATAGAACTAATCAGATTTTTAAAATAGCTGTGTTTTAGAGAGAGAAGTATTATATTATCTCCCTAAGGAGAAATGGTGGCATCACTTTCCCGTTTCGGTAAAGGCTATAACTACAACTTAAATCTGAAAACTTATATTCAGTTTCGTTTTCAGTTCAGTTGTGCTTTCCTAAAAAACTGTACTTCATTAAAATGGCTGAGATCCTTGCATGGCAGTAAAGTGGGTTGTAGTTGGATACTGTGATATTTTTTTAGGTCGATGAATTAACAAACAGTACTGAAAATGAACAAAATTACTACATCATGAGGTTAACCCGCCATAATGCCAGTCTGTTGTACTACACTTTATTCCAGAATCATTGAACTTATTTAAGATCTAAAACTGACTGAAAATTATTAAACATTATACAGTAAATCCCTTTACTTACTTGATTTTCCCCAATTCCTCTCCCAACTCCTTCCAAAGCCTTTGTCTATTCTCTGTTTTTCTATACCTAGCATGTTGTGCGTTGTATAAAAGTTCGTTATGTCGAACAGAGTCAATTTTCCTCTCTTTCTCAATTTGTGAAAACTTTCGTTTTGCACTCATTAGGTACAAATATTTAAACCAAATTACAAACAAATACCGCAACTATAACCTCACTTATGCTATATCGTCGTCCAAAGCTCAACTGAACTGAAAAAGTCTGATGTGTTCCGTTCACATGACTTTCTCTATATCTCTGCAACAAATTATTGTTAAAATGGGTATACTTCTATTTACATCATACTAATCGAGAAAAACGGTAGAAATAGCCTTATTACTTGCTTCCATGCAAGTAGAAGCGAAATAAGGGAGTACCATGGGTTAAAGAGATAGTCAAACGCTGGTTGCTATGTGACTGAAGTTCCTTTGTATGGGTAGGAGTGACAACTTCCTGTATGAGAAAAGTATGTTTTCCAAAGCTGAAACCAAAAACAAGGTATACCTCAAAAACGACCAACTCCACGAAAAAAATGATATAACATAAATTGTGTGTTTTAATGTACTCTATTTTTTGTGTAGTAATTTTTTGTCCATCTCTTTCGGTTTAGCAGTTATGCAAAATTTCGTAAAATTCATCCAGAATAAAGTAGTTTTCAGAGGCTATTCCCAAAAAATTCAAGATATACATATTTTTCAGGTAAAAATCTTTAATATACGATATTATAATCAAAATCGTTAGAGCCATTTTTGAGAAAATCAAAATTTTCGAAAAAAGTTACATGTAAAGGGTAGTTGGGGGTGAGGGGATTTTCTTGAAAATCTTCGTGTCGCATCCTTGAAATATACCAAACTTAAATACCAACTTTTGAGCTATGCTGTCCACAGACACAGACACACACACACACACACACACACAAATACCTTTTTCCAAAAATGCTTTTTTTGGATTCAGGGGGACCCAAAACATGTATCTCCGGTGAAATTTCGGTATCGAATTTTTTGGTTGCATTACAATACCTTCTCTATACACTATGTGCATAGTACGTGTAGAAGAAGTGAAAATATTAAGTTCTGTTTTCAGTTCAGTTTTCAGATTGGAGGAAAGTGAGCCTTAACCCAGAAACCGACATTTAGCTCCAGTCGTGGAAAAATAATCTTCCGCTAGCAGAGATAATACTCACTTGAAGCACATCCGCAACATGTTGTTCATCTGTTTTCAGGATGGTTATACTTAACCCCTAATCGTGACGTAATGCAGTGAGGTATAAACAAGCTCTCGGAAAGCGTGAAGAAAAGGGTCCTCTTCTTCCTCGATAACATGTTTTTTGTTTCCCCACAAAAGTGGGAGGTTGACACAGTTCGAGGCAAGTGCTGCTCGTTTATGTGAAGGACGGGGCGGGGGGTAGAGTAGCTAAATCGCCCTCTCGCTTGCAAGAAAACAGCCAACCACTTAGTGGCACAGAAACCGATTCTTCAAAGCAAAGCGACTTTCCTTGTCAGCCCTGCGCCGTCCTGCTGAGCGGTTGGCGTGGGTTCGAAAACTTTATCATCTTGGTTCCAACCCAAGAAAATGCAACTCAACACTGTATGTATATTCGTACCCCATAGTTTCGGTAATTTATGAGGGACACTTACGTTTATCTAGCCTGCATGAAAATGAGTAAAACAAATCTGACTTTCTTTAGCTGCTCTACAAACTTCTTACAAAAATTATTCTTCTTTCTACACAATACTAATCAAGATAAACATTAGCAGAATGTTCTTATTACTTAGTCCCTTATAAGTAGAAGGGAACTACGGGAATGAATTAGGCTAAAATGTTTTAAAAGATATCGTTATGCGATTGTCATTGCAAATCGTTTCTTTATTTGGCCAGGAGAAGAACATAAGAAAACGGACGCTTCATGTCTGAGAAAAGTATAAGTATTTCACAATTGAAACCAATAAAAAGGAATATCTTGGAAACGGTTACTTCCACAACACAAACGTAAAGGACATAAATTGTGTATTTTGACGAGATTTGCATTTTTATGTAGTAAGGTTTTGTCTGTCTCTTACGGTTTAATCGTTATGCAAAATTCGGCAAAATTCATCCGGAATAAAGAGGTACTCAGAGGCTATTCCTAGAAAATTCAAGATATACATTTTATTTGCCAGGTAAATACCTTTAAAATTAGATATTTTAATCAAAATCGTTAGAGCCATTTTTGAGAAAATCTAACTTTTCGAAAAAAAAGTTCCATGTAAAGGGTAGTTGGGGTTAAGGGAATTTTCTTGAAAATCTTCGTGTCGCATCCTTGGAAGATACCAGACTTAAATACTATTCGTTTATGAGCTATGCTGTCCAAGACATACACACGGATCTTTTTTCTGAAAATGTTTTTTTTTTTTTTTTTTTTTTTTTGAGGGCTTCAGGGGTTCTAAAACATGTATTTCTGGTGAAATCTCAGTATTAAATTTTTGTGTGGAATACAATACCTCCTCTATACTCTATGTACATAGTAGGTACGTGTAGAGAAAGTAAAATATAGCCTTACTTTTGAGTCTTGGGCTTCATAGTTAAGCATTCTTAGGTCAATCAATGTTTATTCTTCGACAAATATCGTGAAAAGGCTTTAGCTAGAAAGGTAGAATCAGACTGAAAAATGCAATACCATAAGCGGGATTTGAACCACGGATCTTTGTTTTGACGTGCCAATGCACTAATCAACTGGGCTGCTATGGCTACATCCCGATGCAACATTTTCGATTTGTAGTTTCAAAGATCTCTCAGTTTAAAATACATTTTATATTTATGAGATTTTCATTTAGATATTTCTCCGGAAGATGTTTTCAATATGAAATCGGAAATGAGACTTCTTAGATCGAATGCAATCCTTTTCTACCTTGGATAAGAGGTAGAGAAAGTAGAAATTGTTTTCCATAAGCGGCCTGTATTTGGCATTACTCGTATCCACATTTTCCTCTGATATTAATCATTTAATCATCGAAGTTGGTCCAACAGTGAGGTAACCTTAATGTTTAGATTTTCGGTCTTCCACTATAAATAAATTGCCTACAGGTTAGTGCTCTGTCATCGTTATGATCATAACTGACAAACTGTCCATCGCTGTAAAGTCAATCAGTGTCAGAATTATGTTCCCTAATAAATATCAATGTCGTTTCGCGAATATGCTATCGTCTGTAACATAGTATGCCTCAGAGACAAGAAATTCGGCACGCCACATAAACCAGTCGCAGGTGTTACTTTAGACTTTGGGCAATATATTTCATGAACTTCTGGTACAATATCTCCAACTTCATCCTAATCAAAATGGTGTTGCAGTGAGGTAATTAAAATACTTTACAATTACTTTCTCCCTTGCACCCGATAATCTCTCTCTGCATTTGGATTATACAGTAATGTTGTATCGAAAATCACACAGTTGAAAAATGCGAAATTTGGAGTTCCATTATTTTCTAAAAACGTCTCTTACGATTTTGAACCAGGATCTCTCGGTCTCTAGTCGGTTGCTCTACCACTAGCTAACATGGTAACATACCGGCTTGCATTAAATTTCTAAGGCAAATTGGTGTTACCATCCTGAACTGTCATTTGTTACACATCGTCAAAAATAATTTGGTACTGATTCACATGTTAGTGTGGGTGTTCCAGGCACTTCGTTAGTCGTTCAGCATGTTTTCGCTAAAATGGAAAAAGTGCAGTAATTGTTTAGCGATACGCTTTTCACTATTGTAAGGAGATAATGGCGAAATTGGCTGTTTATGACAAAAGTTAGATATTGGTTCACCAACTTCGAAGGTGATGAATATCCGTTTTTGATGAGGAGCTCTCAGGACGCCCGGTAGATCTAATTGCCCAAAAATTCAATGAAAAAGTCCACGATATGATTCTCATTTAAGGTGATATGTCTGTGAAATTAGGAAATTCACAGTTTGTAAGATTTATTGAAATTTATACCAGTTATCTGCAATAATAGTATTATTTTCGTTATGTAACAAAATTATAGCTCGCTTGGCTATTTACATATTAATTTTTACTGCTTAAATTCATTTTTCTGATAAATATCTACATGATGCAGTTTTGCAAATATTCACATAGCAAAATCCAGTTTTACAAAAATGAGTTTTAGAAATAGATCTGTTATATATTTTTATATCAGCCCTAATTAGTGGAGAAAAACATTACTTTCCATACCGTCCAAACCTTTGATTTTTCAAAATTATATAATATATTTCTCAAAATTGGGGCGTCATTCAATAACATTATATTGCCATTTTCTTTAATGTGCTTTTGAGAGGCAGTTTAAAATATCGAAACAAAGTACTGAAAAATTAAATCGTATGGACAAGTATTGGAAAAAATTTGCGAGAAAAAAAGGTTTAAAACAGTACCTTTTAATAAGCATGCGCCCAGTAATTTGTAATTCTGAGTTAAACTACGCGAAGTGTGAAAAATTATATATTTCTTTGAAGCTTAGAATTCATATTTTTTATGAAAAATATTTTTTTTTATTTTACACGATTTTGGTCAAATTTCACAAATGAATCACCTTAACGCACGAAAGTTCACGACGTGGCAGAGGCCATAGGTGTGTTGAGAATGGAAGTTAATATTTTGCATGTCAAGTTGGGGATGAAAGAGCTGTTGATACGACGGATGCTGTGATTACTTATATGAAGAGTAAGCGGGTGCGACTTTTAACTTGAAGCTACTTCGAAGCGTATGGAACTACTTAAACGAAACTTGTAGAAACATTTTGCGTTGAGTTGTCACGGTTGAAACCGTCGTTGAAAGCTAGATTCATCATTATACTTTGGCAACCAAACTACAATCAAAAGAAAGCTTTGCTTATGGTGAATCTGCTCCAAAGAAGGCAAAGATGCTCCCTTCAGCCAGAAAAATGATCACTACTATGTTTTGGGATGCGAAGGATGAGTCACTTATTGATTTCTTAAAAGAAAGAGAGAGAGAGTCGGAATGATTCTTCCGCACCCCCAACATTCGCCCGATTAGGCTCCCTGCAATTTCTTCTTATACCAGTCTGAAGAAATGACTCGTGAAAGCAAAATGTACATCATCAAAATATAATGTCATCGTCGAGATAGAGGCGATCACTGTGGTGGACAAAGCGGCGCAGGGAGGGGTTTCTCAGATCTACCGTGTTTAAGTTTGATGTATTCCAAGGATGCGACACGAAGATTTTCAAGAAAATACCTTCATCCGTATCATTTATATGGAACTTTTTTCGAAAATTTTGATTTTCTAAAAAATAACATGATTTTGATTAAAATATCGTATATTAAAGGTTATTTACCTGACAAACAAAATGTATATTTTGAATTTTCTGGGAATAGCCTCTGAAGACTCCTTTATACTGGGTGAATTTTACGGAATTTTGCATAAGTGCTAAACCGTAAGAGATAGACAAACACTTACCACACACAAAATGTAGAGCACATTAAAACACACAGTTTATGTTGTATACATTTTTTTTCGTGAAATTGATCGTGTTTGAGATACTCCTTGTTTTTGTTTTCAGGTTCGAAAAACTTAACTTTTCTCATACAGGAATTTGTCAACTCCTGTCCATACAAACAAAGGAACTTCAGTCACATAGCAACCAGCTTTTGATTATCGCATTAACCTATACCACTCCCTTCTACTTGCAAGGAAGCAAATAATAAGACAATTTCTGCTATTTTTTCTAAATTAGCAAGAAGTACAAATAGAAGAATAAGCTGTTTAACTATAATTTGTTGCAGAGATGTAGAGAAAGTCACGTGAATGGAACACGTCAGATATTTTTTAGAATATAATGTTAGCCACAGTTTGCAAATGTTAAGGAATTTCCTCTGGTTTCGTGATTCTACAGTATCGGCGCTCCCAGCGGCGCGATAGGAAATTATAACACGGCTGCTGCAATAATGGAAAAAGGGGGCGTAACCGGAAAGCGAATCCCCTGGGAACAAAGCATACATCTTGTCAGGCAGTTTCTCTTGCATCAAATTAGCCAGGGTCTGTGTGAGAGCTTCCCAATAAGCAACGCCAGATCTTCCAACACGCATTCGCTCGCCAGATAAGGATCCTGCTGCGTTATCAGCCTCCACCCCTTCGCTGTAGTATTAACTCATTGCCTTATCTTTACTTCAACAAGCCCACACCAGGCGCGCTCTCTTTTGGAAATTAGAGATGGCCATGCTTTCGACCTGTTGCTCCCGTTTTTCTTCATCATTCGCATCCTGATTTGATATTAGTTACCAAAATCTAATGTGTACATTCACATGACTTTCTCTACATCTCTAACAAAGTATTGTTGTAAAGCTTTTTTCTTCTATCTACTTCATGCTAATGAAGATAAACGTTAGCAGAAATGGTCCCATTTCTTGCTAATTTGTAAGTAGAAAGGAAATAAGGGAATACATTAAACTAAAGCGACAGTCAAATCTTTTTAAAGCCGGTTGCCATTTACACATTGCTTTACATGACCAGGAGTTGACATATTCCAGTATGAGGAAAGTTTTAAATATTTTAAAACATGAAAGAAGATGAAACAAATATTGGCTTCCCGATTGAAAAAGTTTTAATAATTCAAAATTGAAACCAATGCGAATTAAATTGAGATCTATATTTTTTGTATAACACGTTTTTCTCTATCTGTTACGGTTTACGACTTGAAGCAAAATTAAAGCACAATGAAGAGACCTTAATGGGCTATTCAAGATTTTAATGCTCATATAAATTTATAGATTAATATATATTGATATAGTAAATTCTTAAAAAGGTGATAGGGAAAGGTAAAAATCTCCTTCATGCTAAATATATTAATTTATCATATCGATATCGAGGTAATGTTCCACGTACCCATACATTAAGAACTTTTATTGGACTAATGTTAATTCCATCCTCAATATGGCTCATTTCTTCCAGAGTTCATGAAACTATCTTAAACACAGCACTTTAATCAAAATCTTAGCCATTTTCGAGAAAATAAGAATTTCGAAAAATGTTCCATGTAAAGGGTAGTTGAGGATGAGGGTATTTTCTTCTGAATCTTCGTGTTCCTGGGAAACTACTGAACTTAAATACTAAATTTAGTATTTAATCGATTTTTTGTTTCTGAACTATGCTGCAAACACACACACACGCACGTGTTCATTTTTCTAAAAATGCTTTTTCTGGATTCAAGGGTCTCTAAACACGTATTTCAGTGAAATATCGGTATCGAATTTTTGGGTGGAATACCATACTTTATCTACTATGAATATTGTACATATGTGCTAGAGAAAGTAACAAGGCGCTCCTTGTGTTAACTGTGCGGGCATATGCGTATATTTGTGTAAAATGGATTTTGTAATTTGGTTACGAGTAGTTTCCTGTCCCCACTTTGTAACATCCAATCATACAAGCATAAGAAAGGGATTATCTGAAACCAGAATAAAAGGGCACAAAAAATATCTCTTCCTTAGCTCTTTCCACCATCAATAGATAACCTATGTCCCAAAGAATAGTTTTAATGCACCATTGGGTTAGGAGCTGCATATGCCAATTTCCATCAACGCCTCAATTTCTAGCAATTTCACATTCCAAGATGATCTTCAAACATGCTTAAGTTTATTGCTCTTTATGAAAGGTAAGTTACTAGAAATGGGTACATCGTACCTATACACTCTTCTTGCTTCATTTAGCACTTTTCCAGCATCCATTTCGTCTTTTAGCACGTCTTTTAGCGAAACTGTGTAGAAAAATTATTAGTCAAGTGATATCTACAATGGAATAGATTCCACTTTTATTTTCGAGTAAATTTTTATATTTACATGGGTGCGTACTCCGTGCTGTGTGATTACCATGCTGGCTTCTAATGCCCAAGGTTGCGGGTTCAAACCCGGCGGAGGGTGACTTTTTTTTCGTAAACATCCTTAGCATGGCTTTCTTTGGAAGGGAAGTAAACCATTGGTCCGTGTCGTATATTTTTGGCACCGAAATGAACCTCAAGCCTGATAAAGAAGCCTCTGAGCAAAATTAATTGTTCGGTCACTCCCAACATTGATTGGGACGCTGATAACCGTAGTAGTTAAAGAGCGTCTATAAAAAATAATTTCATTTTAGTACATAGGTTGAAAAGGTATTGCATTTCGGCCAAAAATTCGATACCGGGATTTCACTAAAAATACGCGTTTTAAGGTCCCTGGATAAGAAACTTTTTAAAATAAGGTTCCTGTGTGTGTGTGCGTGCGTGCGTGCGAGAACACGAAAACTCCAAAACAAAAGTCGTCTAACATCAAACTTGATATTTAAGTTCAACATCCTCCTACGATGCCACACGGAGGTTTACAAGAAAATCACCACACCCCCAGCCGCCTTGACTTCATCCACTCCCCCCTCTACAAGAAATAATTTTCGAAAGTTTTGAGTTTGTTAAAAATGGCTCAATGATTTTGATTAAACACCTATAAGATAGTTACATGAGAAATAAGGTGTATATCTTCAATTTTCTGGGAATAGCCTGTGAATTCCTCTTCATTTGAATAACTTTTGCATGACTGGTAAACTGTAAGAGATAGACAAAAATTGCTTCACAAAAATGTATAGCTCGTTAGCTCATACAATTTGTTATATATCTTATAGAATTAACGATTTCCGAGCTATACCTGAATAATTGTTCCAATTTTAAAACATGAATACTTTTCTCAAACGGATAGGCATTACTCTTTCAAATCTTATTTGTTTTACTCCCGAAAATACAAAGAGAAACGCATAGCGTTGTATTTGAGGGGTGTATTAAGTAAAAAGGCCAAAGGCTTATCAACATAATAAAAATTGCCCAAAATTCGATTTTAAGATTACTTCAACACATTGGTTTGCTTAACAATACCTCTAGTATTATTTCATACCACACATCTGCCTATTATAGTCATGTACTGTTTTTGATCTTTGATTTTGCCATATTGACAGTATGTACCTATAATTGTGTTTACTGTGATTGCTTTGACCGTATCATTTTTGTATAAAACATGTGAATAAATATATAGCCAGAGGATGGGGCTGATGACGCAATTATTTTTGCGCCACTCATAGAAAAAAGCTTGTGTGTTCCATTCACATGACTTTCTCTACATCTCTGCAACAATTTATAGTTAAAAAGCTTATTCTTCCATTTACTTCTTGCCAATTTAGAAAAATTAGCAGAAATGGTCTTATTACTAGCTTCCTTGCAAGTAGAAGGAAAATAAGGGAGTATCATAGGTTAAAGTGAAGTCAAAAGCTGGTTGCTATGTGACTAAAGTTCCTTTGTTTGAATGCACAGGAGTTGACAAATTCCATATGAGAAAAGGATAAGTTTTTTCAAAGCTGAAACCAAAAACAAAGAATATCTAAAAACGAAACTTCACGACAAAAATGTATACGATATAAATTGTATGTTTTAATGTATTTTACATTTTTTGTGTGTTAAGTTTTTGTCCATTTCTTACGGTTTAGCAGTTATGCAAAATTCCGTGAAATTCATCTAGAATAAAGCAGTCTTCAGAGGCTATTCCCAGAAAATTCATGATATTACGTATTATTTATCAAGTAAATATATTTAATATTTGACATTTTAATCAAAATCGTTAGAGCTATTTTTAAGAAAATCAAAATTTTTGATAAATATTCCATGTAAAGAGTAGTTAGGGGTGGGAGGATTTTCTTGACGGACTTTTTTGTAAAAATGCTTTTTTTGGATTCAGGGGGATCCAAAACGTATATTTCCGGTGAAATCTCCGTATCTAATTTTTGGGTGCAATACAACACCTTCTCTATACACTATATATAGTACGTGTAGAGAAAGTAAAAAGAAAGAAGAAAACTACCGCAGAAATTCCATTTGTAGAAAGGATCTGACATTCGCTTTAACCTAATGTATTCCTTGTTCTTCTTCCGCTAACAAATTAATGAAACCATTCTGCAAATATGAATCTCAGCATGAAGCAACTAGAAGAATAAGCTTTTCTATGATAATTTACTGTCTAATAGGTATGGAGAAAGCCATGAGAATGGAATATATCAGATTTTTTAATCTCATTTCTAGTAAATGTTTTGGATTGTTGAATGCCTTAAGATTCTTACTATACATCGACTGAAAAGGTTAGGTTTCCTCTGGCGTTTGAGGACAGCGGGTTCGAGGAGCTTGTTGAGCCGTTAGGCTGCTGCTCTTGTTGGTATGTCTGCGGAAGGGTGTTGGCGGTTCCTCGAAGAGAACCACGAAGTGAAGTGGCGGTCTCCTCAAGAAG
This sequence comes from Hymenopus coronatus, assembly GCA_030762935.1. Classification (NCBI taxonomy): domain Eukaryota; kingdom Metazoa; phylum Arthropoda; class Insecta; order Mantodea; family Hymenopodidae; genus Hymenopus; species Hymenopus coronatus. The sequence goes on along the minus strand of CM060892.1, from coordinate 52,165,724 downwards.
TGTCGTCGTGGTTAAGATAGTTTGGTGAAGAGTATTTGCCAGCAGGTAGTGAGTGTATATCGATTGTGGGGCAGACGACCACACCCTGACCCCCTGCTAGGGACCGGAACCAAGGGGGATGGGGCAGAAGACACATACAAGGAGGTGCCACGCCTACACCCAGGGGACCCGCCCCACTCCACCAACATGCACGCACATGTGGGTGCGGATCATGTACGCTATTTCTTCTGCCACCCAACAACCTGCTTCCTATATCCTGTTCTCCCAAACAAGCTGTTAGTTATATCACATTCTGGAAAGAGGTCATCAGCATTCTGAGTAATAGGAAACTGCACGGGGTCAGGCAAACGCAGACAACAAATTCTTGAAACAGTCAATCAAATCCAAGATATCTTTTAATTGCGCCTGCTTCCTATTGAGTTTTTGTTGAATACAAAGTGATTAGCTACTAGTGCGAAAACCGAAACTGATACTTTTATCATTATCTGTCTTTGACCCGATTTTTGAGTGCAACTTTCCTGAAGGACAGTTATTGGGAAACTACTTCTCTTGCACTGCTGTGTTTTCCCAGGCGACAGATGGTACTGTTTACTTCCTCTTCTTATGTTTCATGGAGTAGACCATTGGGCCTGTTTCCAATCCAGAGAACTGATGGATGATCTGTCTGTTTATCTCCCTACGTTTCTGAATCCTTCCGGCTTATAGTTTACAAAAACAGATGACAGTGTATTAAAGACGCTCTTTTTGTGTGTGCAAACCAGTACATCTATAATATATTTACCTTACATATCTACAATATAAAATATACTTGCGTTCTTCCTTATTTTATCACCTCTGATTTTATCCATAAACACTCATGCCACGAAACCTAGGAATCGTATCTCTGCCGCCTTTATCATTTTTCTCATCGGTTTAATATCCAATTTTCACAGGAATATGTTAAAATCTCCATCACTTTATAAAACTTAAGCTGGTATTCTTTAGATTTGTATGCTTCAATGTTCAGTTAATTGTTTCTCACATGCTATTAAATGTATCTATTTTAATATTTATGTAATCTTTTTGCCTATAAGACAAGTTATGACTAAAATAATTACAATTATTTACCTGTTTTACTGTTTGATTAATTATTAATGAAAATGTTGCATCTAATGTGTTACTTCAACCAAAAGGCCATCACTTTCGTTTTGTTTCTGATATTTTCAAAGTATCTACTATGCAACTGTTTCGTTTACTTTGTAAACAGCTATTGTAAATACTTTTCTGAGTCACTTAACAATCACTTAGTTGTCAACATATAAAACAGTATTTAAAATATTTCTATTTATCTTAATGTTGATTATTTTAGCTTGTAATTCTTTTATGGTTTTGTTAATAATAGTTCAGGAGGCATAATACATCCTTGTTTAACTCTTTGATTGGTTCTTAATTTGTCTTTGCTGTGTTTCCGTGTTAAAATATAGACTTTTTACTATCAAAGTTCTAGATCTCTATATTTCCCCAGAGTTACGTACGTAACACACTGTAGAAAGCCTTCTCATAGATTATTAATAACATAACTGGATAAATTGTATTCGCCAACTCCAGTAAAACATACATCAGTTGGGAGGTTTATGGCCGAAAACAAAAGTTTTATTTTTTAAGCTGAAAAACAAAACTGGCGCTGCCATAAACTAAATTTTCGACACCAGCTTTGATCATAACTACGGCCAGTATCTTCCCTGCTTTTTCTTCAACAAACTTATGTGTATACTGATATGTTTATCTTCATTTAGTAATTTACATTTATTTGCATTTTCCTTGGAAGAAGAAAATGCCTTTATTTTAAAAAGTGTTATATTTACAAAAGGTTAGCCAATCAGAAGGCGCAAATGCACTCGCACTTCCTCACGATTATCTTATGCTTACTTGCAATCCAAGGGATTGAATGACCGAACAAGTTTATTGTCAGTCATTGGGTCTAGATGTACACTTCAGGAAACAAGCTAGAAAGTTCTTGAGCTGAAACTGCGTTGTCTTTAGGACCTCCTGATTCATTACATCAACAATTTTTATAGGTTTGTTTCCTGAAACTGCTTCTAATGTTTTATATTACAAGATAAGTTTTCCGTGAATATTTAGAGTTTTCACTTCCACTGAATTTTTTCATTAAGAAAACAAATAGAATATAAAAAAAAATCTGGTTATTCCATTCCCATGACTTTCTCCACCTGTTTCACAGACAAACTATTCTAATAAAAAGCTATCCCTTTACTGCAGAGAATTTTAAAAGAATTGGTCTTACCACTTGCTTCCTTGTAAGTAGAAGAAATAGGAAATTCACTAGCCTAAAGCGATAGTCAAATATTTTAAAAGCTAGTCGCTGTGTGAAACAATTGAAGTTTGGTTTTGTTGCAGAGCTAGGAATAAAACAAAAGTAATGAAATAAAAATGACCTCCCGTTTAGCTTAAAATGGAAGCCAATAACAAAAAATATCTCGGAAACAATTTAGTATACAAAAGGATGTGTACAACAAAGTATCCGTTTTAATGAAATACACATTTTTTGTACAGTAAGTTTTTGTCTATCTCTGACGGTTTACAAATTATACAAAATTCATCCAGAATGAATAGGTCTTCAAAGCCCATTCCCACAAAATTCAAGCTATTTATTTCCTTTGTCATAAGAATAGTTTAATATATATATATGATATTTTATTAAAATTCGTTAGAATCATTTTTAAGAAAATCAAATTTTTTCCATTTAAAGCGTAGTTTGGTGAAAATATTTTCTTGAAAATAGTTGCATGCTTGGAAAATGCTGAAATTAAAATACCAGGTTTGGTTTTTAATTGACTCTTAGTTTTTGAGTTATGCTGTACACAGACACGCAGACCTTTTAGAAAAATGTTTTCTTTTTTGATTCAGGAGGCCCTAAAACATGTATTTCGAGTGAAAATTTGGTATTGAATTTTGGGGTGGATTACAATACCTTCTGGACATTGTACAAACGTGCTACAGAAAGCAAAAACTTCTACAGGACCGGCAGAGCCATAATATCTTAAATTTTTTTAGGTTCAAGCAAGAGCTGAATACTCCATGTATATACCAGAACCATTTTGCTACATATGTCCCTCTTCCTGTAATTCCTAAAGGTCTTCCAAGTCCCAATGTCTCGCCATACGAGTTAAGGCGAGACGAAATGGACTGGCCATCCATACAAAACGTCATGGCACGCTTGGATGCTGACTTGGATTTGTGAGGGTTGTGTTGGATCTGTTTATGAGGGGTGTGTTAAGTAAAGAAAAACAAACTCTATGCCTCGCGCCATCAGCCTTAAATTTCTAAAATCCTATGTTAATAGCATTTCAAAGCACTGATTTCTTTCTCAATACTTCCGGTATTATTTTATACGACACAGAATCCATTTTCTTCTTTTTTAAAAAAAAAGTCTGATATGTTCCATTTACTTGACTTTCTCTACATCTCTGTAACAAAACGTCAAAAAGCTTATTTTTTCAGTTGTATAGGCAGCCAGACTGAAAAATGCAACGCCATAGCCAGGATTTCAACCACGGATCTCCCGGTCTTCAGCCGGGTGCTATACCACTGAGCTACCATGGTGGCATAGCATTGCATTTCTCAACATAACTCGCATGTTTCCCCGGTAGACCACAAGGCGATCTCAAATTATTTTTAGATGACAACTCCAATGGCGACTTACAATGTTGCAAGTACTTTAAGTCCCAGGATTCATAGTATGGCTATGCCGGCATGTTGTCATGGTAGCTCAGTGGTAGAGCAACCGGCTAGAGACCAGGAGATCTGTGGTTGAAATCCCGGATGTGGTATTGCATTTTTCAATCTGACTCTTACCTATCCAACTCCTGTCCTACACACGGTTTCTGTGAGAAAAGAAATAAAATTAATACTTATTTTTTTTTATTTTCATGGATCGTTTTCTAAAAATGCTTTATTTGGATGGAAGGGGAAATAAAACACGTACTAAACAGTAAAGTATCAGCAACTAATTTTGGGTGCAGTGCAATACCTTTTCGATCTATGTACCATTATATAGAGAAAGTAAAAAGACACCACACATTTATTGAAAATAATCTGATATGTTCAATTCACATGGATTTCTCTATATCTTTGTAACAAAATATCGATATAAAATTTATTCTTCTATCTGCTTCATGCTAATTGAGTTAGAAATGGTCTTATTACTTGATTTTTTTTCCTTTTTTTTTTTTTTTTGTAAATAGAAGGGAATACACTAGGTTGAAAGGATAGTCGGAAGTGGATAGATTCCCGTTTGAGAAAAGTTTAAGTATTTTAATACTGAAATTAATAATAAGGAATATTTAAAAAAAGGATCAACTCCACGAAAAAAAAAAAAAATATGACAAATTATATGCTTTAACGAGATCTACACTTTTTGTGGTGTAAGTTTTGTGTATCTCTGACAGCTTTCCAGTTATGCAAAATTCGTGCAAAACTCATTCAGAATAAACCGGTTGTCAGCGGCTACTCCCAAAAAAAAAACAAAATATGTCTTATTTTTTATTAAATATATTTAATATGCGGTATTTTTAATTTATTTTGCATAAATTTGCGAAAAATCTTCGTGTTGCATCTTTGGAATATTCGAAACTTTCCGGTCCCCATGGCCACGCTCGCTAAGGTGTTTCCCTTTGGTGCTTCGTGGGCAGGAGATCGTGAGTTCGAGTCCCGCCTTGGGCATGGGTGTTATATGTTTGTGCAATGTGTATATGTTTGTGTAAAGGAATAGTAAAAAATCTGATGTGTTACATTCACATGACTTTCTCTAGCTGTTCTACAAACTTCATACAAAAGATTCTTCTTCTTCTTTCTGCACCTTGCTAATCGTGGTACTCATTAGCACAATATTCTTATTATTTAGTTCCGTATAAGTAGGAAGAAAATAAGGGAATACACTAGGCTAAACCAATAGTCAAATGTTTTAAAAGCTGTCGTTATGCGATTGTCATTACAACTCGCTTTTTTTCCTGGCTAGGAGTAGAACAAAAGAAAAACGGACACTCCCGTCTGAGAAAAGTGTAAGTACTTCACAACTGAAACTAATAGCAATGAATACATCGAAAACGGTAAGCTCCACGAGAAAAATGTATATGACATAACTTGTGTATTTTAACAAGACCTAAATGTTTTGTATAGTAAGTTTTTGTCTATCTCTTACGGTTTACTAGTTATGCCAAATTAAGAAAAATTCATCCAGAATAAACAGGTCTTCAGAAGCTATTCCCAGAAAATTCAAGATATAGATTTTATTTGTTAGGTAAATATATTTAATATATGATATTTTAATCAAAATCGTTAGACATTTTTAAGAAAACCAAAATTTTCGAAAAAAGTTCCATGTAAAGGTAGTTTGGGGATTTTTCTCAAGATCTTCGTGTCGCATCCCTGGAATACCAAGTTTGGTATTTTAGCTACTTTTCGTTTTTGAGTTATCGTGTTCACAGACACACGGACACACACGGACCTTTTTCTCAAAATGCTTTTTTTTGGATACAGGGGGCTCTAAAACATGTATTCCCTGTGAAATCTCGGGATCGAATTTTTGGGTGGAATACAATACTTCTCTATCCCTATGTACGTATATATAAAGCTTAAATACAATGTTTGGCATTTTACATTTTTTTGTAGCTGTGCTGTCCACTGACCTTTTTCTAAAAAATGAATGCAGGGACCTCAATATATATATATATTCAGTGTCAATATTTTTGGGTCGAAAACAATACCTTCTCTACAGCTATGTACGTAGTACGTGTATAGAAAGTAATAAACCGTTAATAAGAATAATTAATATTCGATTAATAAAAGATAGGAAGTAGCCAATTCACGTCAGAAAGTACTATTATATACGCAGCGAAATGGTCTATGCTTTATTTTTATTTCATGTGTGTATTTATGTGCAGAAGGATACGCACGCGTTATGCAAAATGAGACAGCGCGCGTTTTTTTTTTTTTTTTTTTTTTTTTTTTTTTTTTTTTTTTTTTTTTTCCCTCAATGTGATTTGGGTACAGAAAATGCAGCCACACTCTCCAGAGGAATGAAGTATAGGACAGCATACCGCGAGGCCGAACTCTGACGTAACAATATGACATGTTTTATTGCCATTGAACGTAATAACATAATCTGGTTTAATTACAGCCCCCTGCGTTTACGTTAGCGAAACAATGGCACTTTGGTGCAACTTGTACTGCGTCGCAAAACGTGTAACGAACGTATACAAGAGAAGAGACTTGAATAGGTCGAGATATGAACCGGGTCGATACGAAACGTAAAATCCACCCCTCGGTCTCACCCCAAGGGAGAGTGAGAGGGAGGGGGGGGCGACTAAATGAAGCCAGGAGACCGTGCTATAAATAGGTTACGCTGCTAATCCCTTCTAGAACCTTGAGATCCCTCATTTATTCTTCCGTATCATTCGAAAACTGTCACAGACACTTTGAGTTTAGCTCCTGCTGGCGACAATGGCAGTCATTAACAACTTGCACCTTCAGCTCAAGACTACTTCTCTCTCTGCATTTGCAAAATAATAATAATAATAATAATAATAATAATAATAATAATAATAATAATAATGAGGTGGCTCAGAAGAATTCATCTGCGGCCCACATATTGGGAATCCCATATTCGATCCCGGCATGATTTTTTTGTGATTTCCCCGGGTCGTCAGGTGAATGCTGGGGTGATCCATCTACCACAAGCTTTCAGTCATTTTATATACCTATCAAAGTAAATAAATCAAAGTAAAAGTTGCGTTTATTATAAAGATAAAAAACGACATTACAGAAGTTAGGCGATGCAAATGTGAAGTTTGGTCAAAAATGGCAAAAAATTCAAACTTTATTCTTTACAAGATAAAATAATATGAACCATAAACTTTAAGAAAATATATCGTTTTTCCCTCTTGGCGCATTGTAACTGTCAATTAACTGAAGGTTTGAATGTGCAGGAGCATACTTGTTAATGATCAATTACAACTCTTAACTTTTTCCTCAATGTTTTACTAACTTGTTTCAGAATTTGTATGATGCTTCTCAAAACTGCATTAAAGAATATGGTCGTACAGTTTTCTAAATAATGCTCTAATTTTGTGAAATAAATTATTAAATTTTTTTAATCAAGAACTTTGTAGAGTACAAAAAGCAAAAGTTTTTCTACAATTATTAGAAATAATATAAAAATTATGATATAATAAATATATTTGTAGACTCATCTGCTAATATGCTTAAATTTTGTATAAATAAATGGTTTCAAAAGTGGTGCATTTTTACTTTCTCTACGCACTATGTACATAGTGTATAGAGAAGGTATTGCACTACACCAAACAATTCGATACCGAGATTTCACCGGAAATATGTTTTAGGGTCCCCTGTATTCAAAAAAAATATTTTCAGAAAAAGGTCCATGTGTGTGTGTGTGTGTGTGTGTGTGTGTGTGTGTGTCCGTGAACACGATAACTCAAAAACGGAAAGTCGGTAAAATATCAAACTTGGTATTTAAGTTTAGTATTTTCCAGGGATGCGACACGAAGGTTTTGAGAAAAATCTTCCCACCGCAAACCTTTTACATGGAACTTTTTTCGAAAATTTTGATTTTCTAAAAAAAAATGGCTCTAACAATTTTGATTAAAATATCGTATATTAAAGATATTTACCTGACAAATAAAATGTATATTTTGAATGTTCTGGGAATAGCCTCTGCGTCAATTTTACGGAATTTTGCATAACTGCTAAACCGTAAGAGATGGACAAAAACTTACCACACAACAAATGTAGAGCACTTTAAAACACACAATTTATGTTATATACATTTTTTTCGTGGAGTTGATTGTTTTTTAGATATTTCTTGTTTTTAGTTTCAGCTATAAAAACATACTTTTCTCATACTGGACTTTGTGAACTGCTATCCATACAAAGGAACTTCAGTCACATAGCAACCAGCTTTTGACTGTCAATTTAACCTATGGTACTTCCTTACTTCGCTTCTACTTACAAGGAAGCAAGTAATAAGATTATTTCTGCCATTTTTTTCTCGATTAGCATGAAGCATAAGCTTTTTAACGATAATTTGTTGCAGAGATATAGAGAAAGTCATGTGAATGGAACACAGATTTTTTGTTTAATAATTCACCTAGCTCTTCTGTTAAGCTTCTTTCTTTGAGACCCTCGGCTATTATGGTGTATATCTAATTTATTGCGAACTAGCTGAATTATTAAATCAAACACAGGCACACGCATGTGCGTGATTTCTGAGGTCTATAGATAGAACGAAAACTTAGCATTGAAGCCACTATGGCAGGATGTACAGCGTACTTCATGCCTCAATGCTGTTGCTCTGTTCTACTTCCGAAATTACGCGAATCCTGCCGAATGTGACGTGAACCAAGCCTCCCCCACCCCCCGCACCAAAAAAGAAAAGTTGCGCGATCCACCTGCTCTCAGAACATCGCCAATGTAATACTTTTTAACTTATCTATCACGTATCAATATACATAGTAGGAAGAGAGGGTATTGTATTCCACCCAGAAATTCGATACTGAGATTCCATTGGAAATGCATGCTTTGAGACTCCCCAATTCCAAAAAGAAAGCATTTTTAGAAAAAATGTCCATGTGTGTGTGTGTGTGTGTGTGTGTGTGTATTAGGCATAGCTCAAAAACGAGAAGTCTGTTTATACCAAATTGATATTTTACTTCAGTATCTTCCAAAGATGCGACACGAAGATTATCAGGAAAATCACCTACTCCCAACTGCATTTTACTGGACCATTTTCCGAAGTTTTTTATTTTCTCAAATACGCTTCTAACGATATCCATATGTTTAAGAACAAACTAAATGTATATCTTGAATTTTCTGGGAATAACTTATTTTGGATAACTTTTGTATAACTTGTAACCCGGAAGAGATAGACAAAATCTTTCTGCACAAAAATATACATTTCATCAAAACACACAATTTTAGTCGTATACATTTTTTTTTTTTATTTAACGGAGATATTTCTTGTTGTTGGCTTCATTTTGTAATTCTTGAACTTTTCTCGCAGGAGAAGTTGCCATTTGTTTCATATATGCTTTGTTTTACTCCTGACCATGCAGAGAAAACCCACTTTCAATTGTTTCAGAGACCTTTGTAGGGATTTGACTATTGCTTTAACATTGTATTTATTTCTTAATTTATAGTCAACTTAGAAGGCAGCAAGTAATATCACCATTTGTGCTAACGGTTATCTCGGTTAGGATGAAAAAATCATCTTTTGTAAAAATAGTTGATTGCATAATATCTAGAAAAGGTCATGGATGTGGAACACATGAAATGTTTTAACTTTAAGCTAGTTTGAATTGCTACCAAATGATACTAATTAAGCAGAAAAGCAAATGAATACACTAAACAATCCGATGTTTTCGTTGGCTTTAGATGCAGTGGCATAGGACCGGCTTTCACTGTCATATTTTAGGGTGATACATTCCAGACAATATCCAGATGCATATTCCTAAGTAAAGACGAAAACAAATGCTGCATTCAAATCAAGGAGGAAATGTTAACAAAAAACGGACCATAATTAAATATTCTATTGGTTTAGCAGCTGTAGTTGGCGAACATTACGCTAGGGAAGCGCGTATCAATTTCATTTTCGACGTATTAAAGCCTGGAGCATGAAAACTGTCTAAGCTGGCGTGCACCTGGGAATCCCCGATATTACTGTTCTTAGAGCGTTTATTGTGCCAGAGTGAGAGAACGCCATGGAATATTTATTGTAAGGAACTAAAAGGCAAAGAAATTAGAAAAGCCATCAGCTGCAGTGACGTGCATTATTTAAACTCCCTTTCTGCCCTTAGGGGCTCTGGAGCTCATGGAGGCAGCAGCTCTTTTGTTTTATCATAACATATCCAAGGTAGTGAATGGTCGCACCATACACAGTGGTTTACCCAAAGGTCCTGCTGCCTTCATTTTCAGGTGTCGTTATCAATAGCTGTGAAAAGCAGAGGGATTTTCATAAGCCCAATATAATCTAATTAGCTAAGTCCTCGATTTGCGTAATGTAGAAAAACTAGGGTGTGAAATTGCCATCTGCAGCAAATCTCTGGTTTCAGGACGTTTCTTGCTGTCGCAAAGGTTCTCAGTGGGACTCGAATAACAACACAAGGGAATAAATTTGTTAAAAGCTTTCCACATCTACAGTAAAATATAATAATTAGCTGAGCGAAGAAACCATTTTAAAGTCTACGTTTTATCACAAGAGAGTACAACAGATGGAGGTATACACAAGAACCTCGTTTATCCAGTTAAAATCAATCCGGATTTCCAGTTTATCCAGATTGCATTTTTGCTTATTCTCCTGAAATTAAATGCTATTTATGGACGCCGTTTAATTGCTGTGGTTCCTAGTGTCAAACAGTGACCACATGGTTTCTAGAAGGAAGCCATAATAAGGAGTTTTATGCCCGAAAAAATGCATCGCCCTCCGGTGGGTTTGAACCCACGACTTTGAAAACAGAGACTAGTATGTTACCCCTAGACCACGGAGTACCATGATACTCGCTGTAAGCAGAGGAAGCACTGCTTTAATACCGAAAGTTTCGCTGTAAATACACGTTTTAAAGTCCCATAAATGCAAAGAACATCTCTACTACTTACAGTAAATAATGATGGTATTTATTGCACCCAAAAATGTATAATATAAATATATATTTTGAGATGCTATGAAACAAAAAAGGCATTTTGGAAAAATCTGAATGCCTTCCACTCACATGCCTTCTCTACATCTAAGAAATTATTGTTAAAAGTCTATTCTTCTATCTATTTAATGCTAGCACATATGGTCTTATTACTTGCCTCCTTGTAAGTAGAAGGAATGTGAAGGAGTACCATATGCTAAAGTGATAGTCAAATCTTTGGGAAATTGGTTGCTATGTGATTGAAATTCCTTTGTATGGCCAGAAGTTGACAAATTCCCGTATTATAAAAGTATAAGCATTTTAAAACTGAAACCAATAACAAGGAATACCCCAGAAAAGGTCAGCCCTACCCAAAGGCGAATATAACAGTTATGAGTTTTAACGAGGTTTAAATTTTTTGCGAGTAAAATCCTACGATATACCAGTTATACAACATTCAGCAGAATTCATCCAGAATAAAGAGTTCTTCAGAGGCTATTCCCAGAAAATTCAAGGTATACATTTTATTTGCTATACCTTTAATATGATATTTTAGTCAAAATCGTTAGCCATTTTGAGAGAATTAAAATTTTCGAAAATATTTCCATGTAGTGGGTATTTAGGGAATTTTGGTTTTTGAGCTATGCTGTTCAGACACACACTCGCAGATACAACAGACTGGCCTTTTTCTAAAAAAGTTTTTTTTCTGAATTAAGGGCGTCTCAAAACATTTATTTCGGTGGAATCTCAGTATCAAATTTTTGGGTGGAATACGATACCTTCACTATGTACAAAGTGCGTTAGAGAAATAAAAAAAACTCATTTTGTGTAGTGTGTGTGTGTGTGTGTGTGTGTGTCTCTGTGTCTGTAAACAGACTAACTCAAAAGGAGAGTCATTTAAATACCAAACTTGATATTTAAGTGCATCCTGTAAGAACGCCGACAAGAGTAAAACGGCACTCATCCGTAAACAAGACATGCTCCCAGTCTTCCATGGTCCAATTGATATGTTGACGTGCAAAGTTTAGTCGTGCAACTCGTGAAGAAGTTTTGGTACTTTGGAAGGCCTTCTTGATAGCAATCAATGTTCCCTAAACCTTCAACCGTGTTAGCGGAAACCTCTAGCTAAAACCTCCAGAGGCGACGAGCAGCAATTTTTGCAGGCAACTGGCGATTTCGTAAAGTGCTGAGAACGACAAATCTGTCATCTCGTTCGCTTGTAGACCGTCAACGACCAGATCCAGGCCGCCTCTAGTATTCTCTAGTCTCGTGGTATCTTCTGATGGCATCGCTAAAGTGCTACGAGCAAGACCCAGCACATCAGAGATGTTACGGACGCTACGACAATCTTGATTTGAAGCTACGGCCTTTGCGACATCCTCCGGTATCATAATTAATGTCGTGATGGTTTCACGAAAAACTTGACCATCAGAAGAATGCAGAGTAAAACGGGACTCATCCGTAAACAAGACATGCTTCCAGTCTTCCATGGTCCAATTGATATGTTGACGTGCAAAGTTTAGTCGTATAACACTACAGTGTGAAAGAAGTTTTAGTACCTTGGAAGGTCTTCTTGATAGCAATCTATGTCCTCTGAGCCTTCTTCCTTAGCGGACACCATTACATCTCGAACTTCTGCAAGGCGACGAGCACCAATTGTTGCAGGCAACTGGCGATTTCGTAAAGTGCTGAGAATGACAAATCTGTCATCTCGTTTGCTTGTAGACCGTCGAGGACCAGATCCAGGCCGCATCTTGTATTCTCTAGTCTCGTGGTATCTTCTGATGACATCGCTAAAGTGCTACGAGCAATACCCAGCACATCAGGAATGTAACGGACGCTGCGATCATCTTCATTTAGAGCTACGGCCTTTGCGACGTCCTCCGGTGTTGAGAGGGTGTCATGATAAGCTTGAGAATCCTCAGAATTTGGTGCAAATGTTTATTCAGCTTAATATACGTAACAATAAAAATTACTTAACAGTAAATAAAAACGAAGGATCGAATAATGTGGGATACAACAATAAAATGATAGTTGATGTTACTATAAGAATGAAACAAATGAATGTAATGGAATTTTCCAGAAAAAGTAAACTGAAGTTTTATAACATATGATTTGACAAAACATTACGATCAATTTTAAAACAATTAAAAAAAACCTGATGTGTTCCATTCACATGACTTTCTCTACATCTCTGTAATAAATTATTATTAATAAGCTTATGCTACTATTTACTTCATGCTAATCGAGAAAAAATTAGCAGAAACTTCCTTTTAAGAAGAAGCGAAATAAGGGAGGACATAGGTTAAAGTGATAATCAAAAGTGGTTGCTATGTGACTGAAGTTCTTTTGTTTCTATGGACAGGAGTTGACAAATTCCTGTATGAGAAAATTACGTTTTTCAAAGCTAAAACCAAAAACAAGGAATGCCTAAAAAAACGATTAACTCCACAAAAATATATAACATAGTGTGTTTTAACGTGCTCTACATTTTGTGTGTTAAGTTTTTGTCCATCTCTTACGGTTATGCAAAATCCCGAAAAATTCATCCAGAATACAGTAGTCTTCCAAGGCTATTCCTAGAAAATTCAAGATATATATTCTATTTGTATAAATGTATATAAATATCTTTAATACACGATATTTTAATAAAAAATAGCTAAGCCATTTTTAAGAAAAAATTTTCGAAAATTTGTCCATGTAAAGGGTAGTTTGGGGTGGGGGGATTTTTTTTCAAATCTTCGTGTCGCATCCTTTTAAGATACGAAACCTAAAAAATACTAAGTTTGGTATTCATCGGTCATTTCGTTTTTGAGCTATGCTCTCCACAGGTAGACAGACGCACGCGGACCTTTTTGTAAAAATGTTTTTTTTTTTTTTTTTGTATTCATGTATTTCCGTTGAAATCTCGGTATCGAATTTTGGGTGGAATACAATACTTCCCCTATACACTATGTAAGTCATAGTACGTGTAGAGAAAGTAATAATATTAAAGTGTCCGGAATGTTTTGATGCTCAGTGTAGTAGTAGATCAGTAGTAATAACGTTATTTGGAGATACGGTTAAACAGCTTTGTACTTTGACCCGGAAGATTTAAGGTCAACAGTGAATGCTTATACATTTGATATGTTGATATAGCGAGGATTTGAGTCGCCGCGAAAAGCCTGTATGTAGACGAGAGATGGGCGTATCTCCCCCGCCCCGCGCGAATTGTAGCTAACGATGCAACCTGAGGGGTTGTGGAGACGTTTAGTAAGAAGTGCTAAATGTGACGGCGTCGACATCGCGAGTAGCAGATTGCCGTCTCACAGTACCATCACGTGGCTATATCAGTGCAAAACGTGCACAAGCGACATGCGCACCAAACATTACATAACAGCTCAAAGTCTTGGAAAACATTTCGCAATGAAATAACCAATGAGAGGACAATACCTCTATATCTGACTATCCGATACCGTTATTGATTTTTACTTCCTCTACACGTACTATGTACATAGTGTATAGAGAAGGTATAGGGTCCCCTGTACCTAAAAAAGAAGCATTTTCACAAAAAGGTCCGTATATGTGTATATATATGTGTGTGTGTGTGTGTTCGTGTGTCAGTGTCCGTGAACACGATAACCCAAAAACGAAAAATCGGTAAAATTCTTCCAGGGATGTGACACGAAGATTTTGAGAAAAATTCCCTCACCCCAAACTACCCTTTACATGGAATGTTTTCGTAATTTTGATTTTCTCAAAAATTACTAATGATTTTGATTAAAATATCATATATTAAATATATGTATTTACCTGACAGATAAAATGTATATCTTGAAGTTTCTGGGAATAACCCTGAAAAATACTTTATCGTGGATGAATTTTGCGAAATGTTGCATAACTGCTAAACCGTAAGACATGGACAGAAACTTAAAACACAAAAAATGTAGAGCATGTTTAAACACACAACCTGTTATATAATTTTTCTTGGAGTTGTACTTTTTTAGATATTCTTTGTTTTAGGTTTCAGCTTTAAAAAACGTATACTTTTCTCACACAGTCATATGTGAATTCCTGTCCATATAAACAAAGGAACCTCGGTCACATAGCAACCGGCTTTTGGCTATCACTTTAACCTATGGTACTCCCTTATTTCGCTCCTACTTACAAGGAAGCAGGTAATAAGGCTATTTCTGCTAATTTTTCTCGATTGGTATGAAGTAGGTAAATAGAAGCATAAGCTTTTAACAATAATTTGTTGCAGAGGTGTAGAGAAAGTTATATGAATGGAACACATCAGATTTTTGATATTGGTATCGAAATTGATAATCGTTTTATAAAAGCATGTATCCAATTTTGTTGGGCACCTTGATTGATTTTGGAGTTAAACAACTACACATAGATAAGAATATCGATTTGCTTTCATTTTCAGATGCTCTGATAGTGACGGAAAACTGGTATTCACTTTTTCAACCTTACCATGCATGAATGTACCACACTTGTTTAATTTTTTTTTTTTTTTTTTTTTTTTTTTTTGTATTGACTGACTGCGCGAAAATCTTTTGGCATATATTCCGTTATTAGTGTCACCCTCCGTGGTATAGTGGTTACCATGCTAGCCTCTAAAACCCAAAATTACAGGTTCAAACCTAACTGAGGGTGAAGGATTTTTCGCACGCAACAAATTATTGTTAAAAAGCTTATACTTCTATTTACTTGATGCTAATCGAGAAACAATTAGCAGAAATAGCATTCTTACTTGCTTCCTTGTAAGTAGAAACGAAATAAGGGAGTAGCATTGCTTAAAGTGGGTACTCAAAAGCGGGTTGCTACGTACTAAAGTTCCTTTGTTTGTATAGACAGGAGTTGACAAATTTCTATATAAGAAAAGTATAAGTTTTTCAAAGCTGAAAACAATAACAAGGAATATCCGAAAAACTATCAACTCCACGAAAAAAATGTATATCACATAAATTGTGGGTTTTAACGTGCTCCGCATTTTTTGTGTGGTAAGTTTTTGTCCATCTCTTCCGGTTTAGCAGTTATGCAAAATTCCGTATAATTATACCAGAATAAATTAGTCTTTAGAGGCTATTCCCAGAAAATCCAAGATATACATTTTATTTGTTAGGTAAATATCTTTAATATACGATATTTTAATCAAAATCGTTAAAAAAATTAACATTTTCAAAAATAATTCCTTGTAAAGGGTAATTGGGGGTGGGGGTATTTTCTTGAAAATCTTCGTGTCGCATCCTTGGAAGATCCGAAACATGTATTTCTGATTAAACATCGGTAAAATACAATACCTTCTGTGTACACTATGTACATAGTGCGTGCAGAGAAAGTAAAAATATCAAAACGGGAGCTCGAAATTGGATTTGCCACACTGTGAATAAGTTTACACAGGTGTCCCCTTAAGGGAACATAGCTCGCTCTTATCATGAGAAGTGTAATCTTACAATGACGTCACGAGGAGGAAGGGGAGGGTGACGGAGAAGTTGTAGCAAGAAACTTGGTAATGGTGAACGGAGTTATGCCTGGCTATGGGCAATTCGCAGAGGTGAGGCATAAAACCTAATCTCTCGACATTGTTCATATTAAGAGAAGTTTGAGTCGGTCATAGCGAGCACATTTAAAGCTAACAATCGCCATGAAACCAAGGTAATAGACGCGGCTGTTTCACCTCCGATTATGTACTCCTAAGATGTGAAGGAATGTACGTATCCACGAGAAATGAATTTGCATTCTGAAACAGTTATTCTCAAGCCGTAACGACTTCACATTTGTGGTGGGGTTAATGAAAGAAGCCCCTAATGAGTCTCTGGCGTGCGTGGACGAGCGTCTTGCGCTCTGAGAAGATTCACATAAGCATACTTTGCCACAAGACTTTCTTTTTTCTTCTTCTTTTTTTCTTCTGACGATTCGTAAAGAAAAATTAGGACATTAAAGGTGTGAAACTATTTAAGTTGCTGCTTCCAATTAAGTTGCAAGCTTAGGCGAAAAGTAGTTATATCTTTCGATTCAAATAACGTAGGTAATGAGATATGTTAGCAGAGACATTATTTCACTCTTCTTTAGCGCTTTCCTATGGTAGGGGAAGTGTTGCAGTCTAGTAAAAAGTTGCTAATGAATTGAATTAAGTACATTTTGAGATACCGTAAAAGGCATTTGTTTTGAATGTCCAACATGGTATTATGTCGCGTGTGAGCAATATAATTCAAGAGCTAACATTGTAAGTTTGAGGTTGTATATAAATAATATAACATTTTATAAACCCTTACCTATACGAACACATTACATGTAAAACCTTCAGTCGTGTTAATTTTTATTTTCTCTACTTCCTAACTAGTACGTAGAGAAGGTATTGCGTTTCAACCTAAAAATCGTTACTGAAATTTCACTGGAAATACAAGTTTTAGGTCCCCAGTATCAAAAACAAAAACATATTTTTAGAAAAATACCTTTCCGATGTTCACATTTGGAACTTTTGCTTGCGTCTCGTATACTTGCAATCGCAACATTTGTACTGATAGATAACTACTCTTACAGTTCTGAAGTAGCACTCAAGCATGCAAGTTCTATGATCGGCGGTCACTTACACCTCGCGTGAAAAATCACACAAGTTATCCTGTTTACATGGACGGCAATGCATGCAGTCCATTCCGCATCTCCACTGTAAGAAAAGGGACTAACTAAACGAATGACGTCATGCCAAAGACCGAATAAATCTGAAGATTCGGTACAAACATTAATAGAACATATATAATAAACAATTGAACAAAGCAATAAGAAATTGAACAAAATATATAAGAAACACAAAATTCGAGTTATAATGCTATAACTTGAAGTAGAAGAACATGAGTTAATCATTAAATACGATTGATAGTGAAGAATGTAAAGGCTATAACTAAAGAGAGCTATTGAGTCCTTCAAAGCAGATGTGCCAATTGATTTAATTTCTAGGTTATGTAAGTCTACCTTCTTACAATTGTTTAAGAACTAAGGAACTGTTCCAAGGGTACCAATTAATTCGACCACCGTAATATGGTGAAGTCGTATTCTTTTTCTCGTCGTCGACCTACTTGGGTTCAGAAAAGCTCGTTTCAAATCGTATTGTTGGATTAAATATACATCCAGTATGTAAGCCAGGTTTAAATGCAATTGTGTGGCGATTCCGGGGACTTCTTCAATATCTCTTCTGCTATATATATATTTATGACACTGTAAACTGGATACAGGGTGTCCACAAAGTATTTTGCGAATGAGGTAACTTACGAATATATTTTTGCTACAGGTTGATCACTGAGCAGCATGTTGACTACTCACATGGAGTCCACAGGGTGTTCCGTGCGATGAGCTGTGAAGTCAGTTTCAATTTAGAAAGGATGGACCAACGAATAAATCCATATGGAAACTACATTTTAGTTTCAAAGTATAGGCATTGTTATTGAGGAGTCCGCACCAGGTCAATCTTTGACAAGCACAGCTGGCATTGAGGCAATACGGGAGTCAATTAAACGGAGTCCTAAACGTGTAAGTTGTCTTTCGCGTTGATTGAAAATTCAGAAATCATTGTTAAAAGTGCTAAAATGCACTTATAGAAGCGCGAAAGTGTTGCATCAACTTCAACTACCATTTCTTTCTCCATTAAGTATCATCGTCGTCGTTCGTTGTTGGGAGCGGCTGCAGTTGCATCAACTTGTTCGTAATTGGTAGCAGTTCGTCAGTTTACATTTTGATTGTTCACAAAAGTTTCAAGGTCGGATAGCCCTAGAAATATGAATAGTCTGTTTCATAACAACTATGATTACAAACAAGTTGATACAGTCCACTTACAACAATATGTGCAGCAACAATAAAATAAAGACAACGGTGATAAGTTGAAAGGCTAGTTTTGTGGCTGTTTGTTATCATTAAATACAGCGTTCAAAGCAACAATGGTGGAAATTAAATTGCAGTTGAGAATATGGATAGTCTGAAATATGGGGTTCCCCGCGCATGTACCTTACCTACTTCTGGAAATCACTTCGGCCGTGATTTCTTAGATTTGGCCTATAAGGCAATTACGTCATACCAAATACGGATGAGCAAAGCGTGCACAACTCAGTATGTGCTACCGACATTGATACCACATTTCATCGAGTTGAGAGTAGTAGTAGATTTAGAAGTCACATCTTAAACTACCTCATACCTGTTGCGTTTAACATCATTCAGAGAAAACAATACCTAATAAACCCAGAGGGTGTCACGTGATCTTATATAGCGGCCGCCAATGATAACTATTATAGAGCAAAAGCTATTCACATTACTATTCGTCTCGTAAACTCCTGTGAACAATCAGAACTCACCAGCTGCTGCTGGTTATCGAAAAATATAATCCTTGTTAAAATTAACGTTTGCAATTACTTGGTTGGTAAATCTAAAAGCTATGGCCGGCTGCAACGGGAATATTCAATCAGAGGAAATATTAGGGAAAATTCCCCCACAGCAATGGATTTCTTTTCAAGGGCTGTAGAGAAAATTGGCTGAAGACGAGCCGGTCCCCATGGCCACGCTCGTTAAGGCGTTTCGCTTTGGTGCTTCGTGGGCAGGGGATCGTGGGTTCCAGTCCCACCTTGGACATGGGTGCTATATGTTTGTGCAATGTGTATATGTTTGTGTAAAGGAACAGTAAAACCAGTAATCATACAGTAAATTTAGGGGGGGAATGTAAACAGGGGAGTCCTGAGTCCTGACCAGACTGCGGTACTGTTTAAAAAAAAAAGAACGGTGGTGACGGTGGTGAACCGTTATGAAAAGCTGTAGGTAACCGGTGGCAGCATCTTGCTAACCAACTTTATGATGAAATGTATCATATATACATTCAACAACATTCAAAGTATCCAATGGATTCACAAACGTTGGGTGTTCATGTGCTGCTATATAGAAACCGCCACATATCATTAACTATTATGGAGCAAATGCTATTCAGATTTCCATTCGCCTCTCAAACTCTTGTAAATATAATATATCACACTCTTATTAAAATTGCGTGTGTAATTATTGGTTGGTAAACCTAAAAGCTATGACCAACTACAACGGGAATGGTAAAGCACAGAGGAAATACTAGGGAAAATTCCCTAAACAACTGGATTTCTTTTCAAGGACCGTAGAGAAATTGGGTTGAAGGGCTGTCGAGGCGGTGGTGAACCTTTATGAAAATCTGTAGGTGACCAGTGGCACATCTTGCTAACCAACTCTATATACCGCATATACAATGTTTAACAGCATTGAAAGACAACTCAAAAGATCGATTATATCTCCTGTAAATGCTTGCTGCATTAAGGGTAAGTAAAGATGATATAATAAGAATAGTAGATGTAAAGATTATGACATTTTGAGCAATGAATTGAATTGCAATTCATTTTGGAAAACAATTCTAAGCATGTTGGTAAACCACCAAGGGATAGTATTGAAATGAATAATGTAAATTTAAAAATCTGATATGTACCATTCACATGACTTTCTCTATATCCCTGCAACAAATTATTCTTAAAAAGCTTATACTTCTATTTACTTATACTAATCAGAAAAAATGAGCAGAAACAGCCTTATTACTTGCTTCCTTGTAAGCAGAAGCGAAATAAGGGATTACCATAGGTTAAAATGATAGTCAAAAGCTGGTTGCTATGTCAATGAAGTTCCTTTGTTTATATGAGTAGGAGTTGACAAGTTTCTGTATGAGAAAAGTATACGTTTTTCATGGCAGAAACCAAAAATAG
Source organism: Hymenopus coronatus (assembly GCA_030762935.1). NCBI lineage: Eukaryota > Metazoa > Arthropoda > Insecta > Mantodea > Hymenopodidae > Hymenopus > Hymenopus coronatus. The sequence continues at coordinate 52,145,290 of CM060892.1, read as the reverse complement.
GGAATGTCTCAAAAACGACGAACTCACGAAAAAAAGTTATATAACATAAATCCTGTGTTTTAATGTGCTCTACATTTTTGTGCAGTAAGTTTTTGTCCATCTCTTACGGTTTAGCAATTAATCAAAATTCAGTAAAATTCATCCAGAATAAACTACTCTTCAGAGGCTATTCCCAGAAAATTCAAAATATACATTTTATTTGTCAGGTAAATATCTTTAATATAGGAAATTTTAATCAAAATCATTAGAGCCATTTTTGAGAAAATCAAAATTTTCGAAAAAAGTTCCATATAAAAGGTAGTTGGGGGTGGGGGACTTTTTCTCAAAATCTTCGTGTCGCATCCCTGGAAGATACTAAACTTAAATACCAAGTTTGGTATTTTACCGACTTTTCGTTTTTGAGTTATCGTGTTCACAGACACACGGACACACACAGGGACCTTTTTGTGAACATGCTTTTTTTTGGATATTGGGGACTCGAAAACATATATTTCCGGTGAAATCTCGGTATCGAATTTTTGGGTGGAGTGCAATACATTGTCTATACACTATGTACATAGCTCGTATAGGGAAAGCAGAAATGCTTTTTGTGGTTTAATGAATTAAATCTTCAGATCATTATCTGTTATGGAGCAAATGCTATTCAAATTTCCATTCACCCCTCAAACTCTTGTAAATGTATAGGTATATCACGAGCCGGGAATATAATTCTCGTTAAAATTAACGTTTGCAATTACTTGGTTGGTAAACCTAAAAGCTATTACCAACTGCAACGAAAATATTTAACCACAAAGGAAAAATAGCGGAAAATTCCCCTAAGGCAATGGATTTGTTTACAAGGACCGTAGAGAAACTGGGTTGAAGGGCTGTTGAGGCGGTGGTGAACCTTTATGAAAATCTGTAGGTGACCGGTGGCAGCATCTTGCTAACGCCGCGACGGCCCGCGAATAGTAATGAAGTCCAGGAAAGGAGTAGCGTCGGGAAGGGAGAAATAATGAGTGAATCCCACAGGGAATATGAGCTTGCTGCATCTGTTCGTTACATCACTGCCCCAGCTCTTCTCTGGAGAAGGAGCAAGCAATATATGTGTCACTGTATATTAGCTCCTGCTGCTGCGAACAGCTGCATTACTTAATCATCAACAGTGCATTTCCAGTTCTATTTGCATGGAGAAGGTTAAATTATTCTTACAAAACATTATCTTTTATCAGCATCATGCTAAAGTACAACTACTTTACCATTAATTATCCTATTATTTAGCTCTTTATCAGTAGGATAGAAATAAGGGAATGCACTAGGCTAAACTGACAGTCAAATGTTTTAAAATGTGATTGCTATGCGATAGTCATTGAAAAAAAAACTGATGCGTTACATTCAAATAGCTTTCTCTAGCTGCGCTACAACCAAACTTCTTACAAAAGATTCTTCTTCTTCTACACAACGCTAAGTCGAGATAAACATTAGCAGAATATTCCTATTACTTAGTTTCTTATAAGAACAAGGAAACTAAAGATGCGCTATACTAAAGTGATAGTCAAATGTTTTAAAAGCTGTCGTTATGCGATTGTCATTGCAAATCGCTTCTTTGCTTGGCCAGGAGTAGAACTAAAAAGCACACAGTTCGTGTCTGAGAAAAGTATAAGTACTTTACAATTGAAACTAATAACAAAGAATATGTCGAAAGTGATAAACTCCACGAAAAAGATGTATATTGCAAAAATTGTGTAATTTAACGAGGTTTACATTTTTGTGTAATAAGTTTTAGTCTATCTCTTATGGTTTAATAGTTATGCAAAATTCCGAAAAATTCATCAAGAATAAACAGATCTTCAGAAGCTATTCCCAGAAAATTCAAGATATTCATTTTATTTGTCAGGTAAATATATTTAATATACGATATTTTAATCAAAATCGTTACAGCCATTTTTGAGAAAATCTAAATTTTCGAAAAATGTTCTATGTAAAATGTAGTTGCGGGTGGGGGATTTTCTTGATAATCTTCCTGCCACATCCTTGAAAAATACCAAACTTAAACACCAAGTTTGGTATTTACCGGGCTTTTCATTTTTGAGCTATGCTGTCCATAGACACACACACACACACACACACGCACGTGCGCACACGCACGCACCCACACGGACTTTTTCCAAAAATGCAATGCAATATATGTAACATTGTACGCGAAGAGAAAGTAAAAATGGAAATGGAGTTTTATTTATGGACGCTCTTTAACTACTGTGGTTCTCAGCGTCTCACTCTATATTGGGGGTGAAAGACTGCCTGGGTTTGCTCAGAGACCTCATTATCAGGCTTGAGGCTCTTAGAAGATGAAATTAATCTTACAAAACATTACTCTGTTATCTATTTCATGGTAATTAACATAAACTTTAACAGAAACGGTGTTTTTACTTAGCTCTTTATAAGTAGGAGGGAAATAAGGAAATACACCAGGCTAAACCGACACTCAAATGTTTTAAAATGTGGTTGCTATGCGATTGTCATTGGACAAAAATCTTGTGTGTTCCATTCACATGACTTTCTCTACATCTCTGCAACAAATTATTGCTAAAAAGGCTTATTCTTATATTTACCTACTTCATGCTAATCGAGAAAGAATGGGCAGAAATGGTCTTATAACTTGCTTCCTTGTATGTAGAAGGGAGATAAGGAAAATCACTGGGCTAAACCGACACTCAAATGTAGCTGCTATGCGGTTGTCATTGAAAGAAATGGAAATGGAGTTTTATTTATGGACGCGCTTTAACTGCTGTGGTTCTCAGCGTCCTATTCTACAGTGGGCGTGAAAAATCGCATAATTTTGTTCAGAGACATCTATCAGACTTGAGGTTCTTAGAAGATTAAATTATTCTTAGAAAACATTGTCTTTTATATACATCGTACTAATTTACATCAACTTTACCAGAAATGGTCTTATTAATCAGTTCTTTATAAGTAGAAGGGAAATAAGGGAATACACTAGGCTAAACCGACAGCCAAATGTTTTAAAATGTGGCTATTATGCCATTGTCATTCAAAAACATGGAAATGGAGTTTTAGTTATAAAGGCTCTTTAACTGCTGTGGTTCTCCGCGTCTCATTCTATATTGGGCGTAAAAAACTGTTTAATTTTGCTCAGAGGCTTCTTATCAGGCTTGAGGTTCTTTTAAGTGCCGTAAATCTACGACACGGGACCATCGACTATCCTTCCCTTCCGAAGGAAGGCATGCTAAGGATTTTTACGCCCGAAATAGCACAAATTGTGTATATTTTGTATTAAAATTTTAAGACTACTTTCCACACTTCTCTGCCTCTTTCACTCCGCCACCACAGATGTTCCACTTTCTGCACATTTCACATTTTTCAGGACGAAGAATTTCTTCACATTCTGTGAACAAGAAAAGGCAACTCAGCAAGAGTTCTTCTTGGGAAAAAACTTTTAAAAAAACTTACTGCCTTGAAACGTGTCCCAGGAAATCTTTCAGGCGGTTAGGACACAGACAGAATTTCGAGAGCATCAGCTCATACAGTAACGAAATTACTCAAATTAAAGTCCTAATAATTACAATATCTCACCAATTACAACGATTTCTAGGGCTACGTTCTAAAGCTAGCGTCGATTTCATCAAGTTTTCCTCAGTAAGAATGGGACGGGTTCGTTGTATTTTCATATTATTCATAGAACCTGGTTCGTTAAACCGATCTACAAGTTACGATATTGTATTATTACACGGAAGTTGTGTGTGCCTAAAGTTTCTTGATGTGGAAAGAAGAATGCTGTTTTTAACAATAAATAATCTGTTACAGGTGTAGGGAATCTCGTGTGAATGGAACACATTCAGATTTTTATATATACATTAATTTAATAATATTTCATTGAGTATTGATTTGTGTATACTGTCAGCCTGCCATCGTTGGCGCCATTATTCTGCGCATGGCGTAGTTAAAGATTTCACACTCCGTTTATAATGTTATAAGTATAATTTTAATAATTATTAAAATATATTTAAAATGTCTTACGGCAGTGGGCCGTTAATCCTGTCTTAAGTAGGTTAAGCCGATGAGGAAGATTTCATATGGAAGCACTTCAGAGGCCTATTGAACCTCTGGGAGGAAGGAATAAAACAGGACGACATGGATGGCAATTCCAGGGGGGACAACCTCGGACATAATCGGGGTCCCTAACGTCTCCAGGTGGCGAGATACTGCCGCAAGAGTGACCACCCACACAAACCTCTTACACAGACACTAGGACCGGCACTTACTCAAGGTAAATCCCACCGCCGTGCGCCTTGCCAGTCCGTCCACTCGCCTGATTCTCCGCCCGGTTCAAGGAAAAGTGCAAGACAACCGAAAAGGTGCAAAAGTACAGTAAAATGCACCTTCAAATTATACTTCAATAACAATCAATTATAAATAGAAATTAATTGTAATCCATTATTAAACAGAGAAATCTGCATATTCATATCTTCTATATTATTGATGTCGAACAGTTTTTAATGTTAAAACGGATTTGGGATTTCCCAACTGGTGTGAAACCGTTTCAAACATTTGTACGGTTCTAGTATACATGTTATGCTTTAATTTCGCCATCTAATTTTCAAGGAGTTTAAAATAATAACCGAAATGGATACAATAAAATGAAACAATTAAGAGATGAATTGCATAAACTTTACATTCCTTAGGTCATCGAAAACGTTAAAATTCATAATAAAACAATAATTTTGCATGTAGCTATGTTATTTTTGAGATTTCCAATTCAATTAATTAAAATAGTAAAGGAATAATTAATAATACTGTAGATTTTTATTTTTGTATTAATTTCATTGTCTCGAATAGGTAAAAACAATCTATTTATAATTATAATGTCTATAAATATTTAGAAATATCTAAAAAAAAAGTTGACGAGTTCCATGCACATGACTTTCTCTTCATCGCTATAACAAATTATTGTTAAAAAACATATGCTTCTATCTACCTTACGGTAATCGAGTTAAACATTATCTACATTTTTGTGTGGTAAATTTTTGTCTATCTCTTACGGTTAACCAGTTACGCAAAATTCAGCAAAATTTATTAAGTATATAGGTCTTTAGAGGCTATTCACAGCAAATTCAGTATACATTTTATTTACCATATAAATATCTTTAATATACCTACATTGTTTTAATTAAAATCGTTAGGCATTTATGAGAAAATCGAAACTTTCGATTTTTTTTTCCATGAAAGGGTATTTTGGGGTGGGGGAGAATTTTCTCAAAATCTTCGTGTCACATTTCTGGAAGATACTGAATTTATATACCAAGTTTGGTATTCTACAGACCTTACTTTTTTGAGATATAGTGTTCAGACACAGGGACCTTTTTCTGAAAATACCTTTTTTTTTTTTTTTGATACAGGAGACCCTAAAACGTCTATTTACGGTGAAATCTCGGTATCGAATTTTAAGGTGGAATACAATACCTTCTCTATACACTGTATACATAGTACGTGAAGAAAAAGTAAAAATAGTGTATGACACACTGTTAAAATTATTCTATATTTTTCGTAGGAATACGACCGTATAACATTTTTACCACTTGTACCATAAATAACTATTTTTGGATTCACGGAATCTCTCGATATGGAAATTTTGGGGAATACAACACATTTTATAGCTACTATATACATTGAATGTACCTGCAAAGAAAGCAAAAAGAGGTAATGTTTTAATTTTTAAAAAATGTTGGTCAGATTTCCCAAACGCATTGCCTTAATTTAGAATCATTCTGGAATAACACGTACCTTCCCTTCTACACAGTTCACTTCTTTGCAGTCAGAACCGTTAGAATCCATACATTTCTCTATTTTACGGCAGTTTATATATTACCTGGTCTTCATTTGCAGAAAGAGAAATGTTAGATTTACAAAGCTACCTCTTGAAAGCTAGTTGCCTCCTGGTCCCTTGTGCGCTATAAGGTGAACATCATAAATCAAAGCAGAAAAAGCCTTTTTTTTTTTTTTTTTTTTTTTACTGGGGGGACAAAAATGCTCCTCCCAAAACGTTTTAAAGTTTCTCCACAATTTACATATACACTGCGATAATTTTCTAGCTGCTGCATATATAGAATTTCTCCTCTGCGCCAAAAAGGAATACTGGCGATAAATTTTATAACCAATCGGCAACTTTCCTTGAAACAATATTTCATCCTTTTCTCTCTTTTCATTTGGGTGGAGCGTTTTGTAATGGCAGTAGTCTTTTAATTTGTGAAATATTCCTACAGCATTAATAACAATTACCTAAACCGACGCCTCTGCCAAGAGAAACCAGAAGAGAAGCCAAATTCCAGAACAAGGACACAAAAATGGATACTTCAGTTGATTCAAACTTTGAGAACCATTATTAAGGTAAAATATGTAAAATGCTGCGTAATGTAGTGACAGACCTGCGTATGTTAGTGGCCTTCCTAAATGTGATATTTTTTACTTTCTCTACACGTAGGTAATATGTACATAGTGTATAGAGAAGGTATTGCATTCCACCCAAAAATTCTATACAGAGATTTCATCGGAAACATGTTTTGGGTTCCCTGAATAAAAAAAAAATTTAGAAAAAAGTTCGTGTGTGCGTGTATCTGTGTGTAGCATAGCTCAAAAACGAAAAGTGCGTTAAATACCAAGCTTGGTATTTAAGTTCAGTATCTTCCAAGGATGCGATTTTCGAAAATTTTGATTTTCTCAAAAATGGCTCTAATGATTTTGATTAGAATGTCGTATATTAAAGATATTTATCTGACAAATAAAATGAAAATCTTGAATTTTCTGGGAATAGGCTCTGAAGACTTCTTTATTCTGGATGAATTTTACGGAATTTTGCATAACTGGCAAACCGTAAGAAATTGACAAAAACTTACTTAACAGAAAATGTAGAGCTAGCTAAAACACACAATTTATGTTATATACATATTTTTCATGGAGTGTATCTTTTTTCAGACATTCCAAGTTACAGGTTTCATCTTTTAAAAACCTATACTTTTCTCATATCGGAGTTTGTCAACTCCTGTCCATACAAAGGAACTTCAGTCACATAGCAACCAGCTTTTGACTACATCTTTAGCCTATGCTACTCCCTTATTTCCCTTCTACTTGTACGGAACAAAGTAATAGACTATTTCTGTTAATTTTTTCTGGATTAGCATGAAGTAAAAAGAAGCACCATTTTTTTTAACAATAATTTGTTGCCTACATGTACAGAAAGGCATGTGAATGGAACACATCATAATTTTATACTATTTATATTAAAATTACGCGAGAAATTATGTTTATGTAGTTTGTGTTGTGTGTGCACATAGTTATAAAAATGTCAATGTGTTACATTCACATGACTTTCCCTATTGTTTATTTTTGTACAGCTTCTCCAGACAAATCTTATGGAAGTTATAATCATATTAATCAAGATAAGGGATAGGGGACGGAGAGATCCGTAGTTCAAATCCCGGCAATGGCATTACATGTTTTTGTCTAACTCTACCTATCCAACTTATGTCCTACACACAGCATCTGTCTAGACAATTAACACTAATGACCCAATAGTTGTTTAAACTATGAAGTCCGGGACTTAAAAGTACTTACGACATTGTAAGTACCCATTGGGGTATGTCTTCTCAAAATAATTTTAGGTCGTCTTGTAGTTTACCGGGAAACATGAAAAGTCAGTTGAGTGCTGGCATGTTGCTATGATAGCTCAGTGGTTAAAACAACCGGCTAGAGACGGGGAGATGGGTAGTTCAAATTCCGGCTGCATTTACAAATTTCGCGACTCGGTTGTAAGACAATGTTTGGGGCAAAATAATGAAATTTGGATCAAAATTTTGAATACTATACTATTTGTTCTTGAAGCTTAAAGAAAAATACTCTAGTAACACCGTTCTGAAAACACCGGCAATATCTGTCAAAAAATTCAACTTTTTGCTTAAGGTATTCAAAATTTCAAAGTTCCATAGGTATCTTCCCTAAAGATACAACAACAGAATTTTGAGTTCTTTAAATCTTAACCGAAATTATGCTCTTACGACTAATTATTAATATACCTAATTTTATAATAGCTAGTCAAAACACCTGATTTACTTTTCCCCTAAAAAACTCCCCCCTAAAAAAAGCTTCTAATGCAATCTCGAAAACAGATTGTGGGCCGCGCCTGAGTAGACGGCCTGAGTTCGATACCAAGTGACCGCAGTGACATTTGTGGTACATAAATCAGTGCAGAGGCGGGTTTTCTCCGGTTTTCCGCAGCCATTATATTTCCACCGGTGCTCCATCTTCATTCCGTGCCTCATCAGTGGGATCACCTGCGACGCCATGGTATTAAAAGCGGGCGCTAAACACTATAACAACAAAATTTTCGATAACTACTTTTCAGACATCATAAGAAAAGTGAAGATGAAGCTTTTTGTGAAATAGAACTCGCCCGTATAGCGTGCAGTTGAGATACAGGCACTGCCTAAAGCCCTCAGTAAGGCATGCAGACATTCCCAATAAAAAGATAGCATTCTGAAATTCTACGACTCCCAAGATAACATATTCAGGGAATAAATTAAAACTAATGGTTTTAAGTAATCAGCATCATGCTAAGTATAGCCATTAGTTAATTAAAGTTCACTAGGAGTCTTTCCGTAGCCTCCCTGGCACGTACTAGTATATCTTCAATGTCATTAGTCACTATGGCATGCAAGCGCCCTACTTGTTGAACTCTTCTCTTTTCCAGTAAGTGACATGAACTTCCACAGGCGAGGCTGCAATTATATCTTTTGGAACGATAACACTGCACCACCCCAGTTTTATCAGATGTTTGTTTATGTGCCAAGAACAATACCCGATGCATTTAATTGCCTTTTGGTTTAACTTCCTAACGTCTGTGGACAATTGTCACACAATTGTCAAAATTGTAATTTTCTGCTTATTACTTTCTGTACACATACTATGTACATAGAATACAGAGAAGGCATTGCATTCCACCCAAAAAATTCGATGTCGAGATTTCATCAGAAATATACGTTTTAGGACACCTGTAACCAAAAGCATCTGATATCTACTTTATGATAATTAAGACAAACATTAACAAAAATGTTCTTAAGACAATTTTCTTAAAGATAACTTCTAATGTTTATCTTGATTACCGTAAAATAGTTAGAAGAATATGTTTCTAACAATAATTTGTTACAGTGATGTAGAGAAAGTCATGTGAATGGAACAAATAAGATTTTTTTAATTTCTTTAACTGGTACTATGTAAATACATAGTCGGTAGAGAAGATACTTTACTCTACCCGAAATGTTTTCGACGGAAGCGGTTTTAATAAAATCTTTGAAACCTTTAATGTTCCACGTCCATCCAAGGGTATATATGCATGATGAAATTCATGAAAAATCACAAAAAAATAATCAACTTCATTATTTTAATTCCTAGAATAATTTAAACATTCCTAAATACGAAAAAATGTACAATTGGATACCAGGGAGCATTTTTAAATGCCTTAAGGCAGTACAGCAAAATTTTGAGAGGCGAAACTGTACTAGACTCGGCAAGAAAAACTTCAGTTCGACGAGATTTCATTCGCTTCATGCAAAGTAAAACAAAAACGAAGTTGTGCAGAAGGAAAGCAGCAATACAAGAAGAAAATAGTAGAAAATACAGTAGCAGAGGAGAGAAAAAGGAAAGCTAAGAGTCCAACCTATGAACCTGGTGGATTTTAATGCAAGCCATGGATTCAAATCTTTCCTTGTTTTCTCGATATTTATATTTTCAGCATTTTTTTTTTTTTTTGTTTGTAAAGAAATAAAAAATTTTGTACATGTTAACAGAGATACAGTGAATAAGAATTGCTCTAGGTTTTACTGTTAGGTGTATTTAAGCATATGTTTTCAATTTTCAAACACAAACATATTTTTATGAACAAAAAAACACACTCATAACTTTAAAAACTTAAACCGAAGCAGACACAGAGAAACGCAGGTTAATTTTAAAAAGGAGATGTAACGTGAACCTAGTTTTAAAATATTAGGCCAAAGTTTTAATTTTTTTTTGTCACAAGGGACTTTTAATGACGTGAGAAATACATAAATTTGACTATAACTTCCAATTTATTACAGCGAGGTGGATAAAATTTGCACTGAAACTTATTTGCGTTATACTACATCTGTGGTATAAATTTCTAAACTCTAGGATTATTAAGGACGTACATGTCCTTAAGCATTTTTGGAGCTAGAATGTGTAGCCTTTCCGAAGTAGTATTTTGCCTCCCATTCTACTCACTGTTATTTCAATATTCTCGGAGGAAATGTTTACCATGAAATGATCTGCCGTGAACTGAAAGGAAGCAAAATCATTAAGGTTATTCACACCGCTATATTACCTGCTAGTTGTTAGACCGAGAGCGGTTCGAGAGGAATGAAGATTCTTAATCGACTCAAGGATTCTTAGAATTCTGGAAGTGCTACCTCTTTTGACTTGGAGAAATGAATATCTAACATGTAATAAGCCGACCCTTAAGGATACGGGAATAATGAATCTTATTTTTATGACCGCGGGAGGAATGGATCCTGCGCCCAAAATTCAATATAGAGATTTTACCGGAAATACAAGTTCTGAGGATCCCAAATAAAGCAAAATAAAAAATGTTAATTGTTTTTGGCCCACTAGCAGTGTGTAGGTCACAGGTTGGATAGGTGAAGTCAAACTAAAAATTCAAATCCCGTCTATGGCATTGATTTTTTTTTTTTTTTTTTTTTTTTTTTTTTGGGCTCTACATTTTTATAAGATAAAAGTTCCGTGAAAGAGGTCCGTATTTGTGTGTATCTGTTTTTTTTGTAGTGTTTAATGACCGCTTTAGCTACTTATGGCACCGTAGGCGGTGACACTGATGATACATGAATGATGGAGCACCGGTGGAATGCGATGGCGGGGGAAACTGGAGTATCCGGAGAAAACCCGCCCCAGCGCCGCTTTGTCCACCACAAATCTCACATGCGATCGCTTGGGATCAAACCCCGGCCATCTAGGTGAGAGGTTAGTGGTCTAACCACTCGGCCATGACGCGGCCTGCGTGTATTTGTTAAACATCAAACCTGATAATTAATCCAGGAATGCGATATGAAGATTTTTAATAAAATTCCCTCATCTCAAACTACCTTTTATATAGAAACATTCGGGAAAATGTTGATTTTCTAAAAAATGGCTAACGATTTTGATTAAAATGCCGTATATTAAACACATGTACATGACAGTAAAAAATATATATATCTTGAACATTTTGGGAATAGCCTTTTAAGTCCTCTTCATTCTGGATGGGTTTGTAGATGTTTATTTAGATTTTGATTGTCTTATGTTCTTATTTTAATTTACTTAGGAGGTTTTGCATGACTGGTAAAAGTTAGAAACAGACAAACATAAAATGTAGATCTCCTTGAAACACAGTTTGTCATACAATTTTTTGTGGATGAAACATCGGAGATATTCCTTGTTATTGGTTCAATTTTTAAAATAGGTGCTTAAAAGTTTTAAATGAGAATAGTTCATTCCCTATTCTTTTGTTTTACTCCTGGCAATGTGAAGAGATTCGAATTACGGTCACATAGCAACCAGCTTTTAAAAGATTTGACTATCACTTTACCCTATTTCAGTCCCTTATTTCCCTTATACATTTAATGAACTAAGTAATTAGACTATTTCCGCTTATGCTTAGTTCCATCAGCATCATGTAGTTAAAGAATAAGGTTTTGAAAAATAGTTCGTTACAAACAGTTTGGCACTGCCTCCATTGTCGAGTGATTAGCGAGCTGACTTCTCACCCGGATGTCCCGGTTTGATTCCCGGCTGGTGTGGGGAATTCTTCTTTAACCAGAAATGACCCCATCCCCCATAGAACTATCTGGAACTATGAACATGAGACTGGATGTGAGTGTGTTTAAGGATATAAACTGATTAACCTAATTTCTAAACCTACAGTAATACGAGTTGTTTCACAAGTGAAAGCCTTTTAATCATTGTAGCTAAAGGGGCTATACTGAACTATACAAATGAAACAATAAAAAAACTAAGTTGAGAACGCCATGTGAATGCAACATCAAAATTTTACTATGACAACAATGTACATAATAGCTACCTGTATTGCATTCCACCTAATAATTTGATACCGTCATTGCGCTAAAAATAATGTTTTGAGAAACCCTGAATTGAGAAACCCTGTGAGTGTGGCTATGAAAAACGTAACTAAAAAATCTGATGTGTTACAATCACATGACTTTCTCTAGCCGTTCTACAAACTTCTTACATAAGATTACTTATCTTTCTGCACTTTGTTAATCGAGGTATTCAGCACAATGTTCTTATTACTTAGTTCCTTATACGTAGGAAGAAAATAAGGGAATACACTAGGCTAAATCGATAGTCAAAGTTTTAAAAGCTGCCGTTATACAATTGTATTACAAATCGCTTCTTTTCTTGGCAAGGAATAGAACAAAAGAAAAACGGTCACTCTCGTCTGAGAAGAGTATAAGTACTTCACAACTGAAACTAATAACAATGAATACCTAGAAAACGGTAAGCTCCACGAAAAAAATGTAAATGACGTAAATTGTGTATTTTAACAAGGCCTACATTTTTTGTATAGTAAGTTTTTGTCTATTTCTTGCGGTTTATTAGTTATGCCAAATTAAGCAAAATTCATCCAGAATAAACAGGTATTTAGAAGTTATTCCCAGAAAATTCAAGATATACATTTTATTTGTCAGGTAAATATCTTTAATATACGATATTTTAATCAAAATCGTTAGAGCCATTTTTAAGAAAATCAAAATTTTCGAAAAAAGTTCCATGTATAGGGTAGTTTGGGGTGGAGGGATTTTTTTCAAAATCTTCGTGTTGCATCCCTGGAAGATACTGAACTTAAATACCAAGTTTGGTATTTTAGCTACTTTTCGTTTTTGAGTTATCGTGTTCACAGACACACGGACACACACACACACACACACGGACCTTTTTCTGGAAATGCTTTTTTTGGATTCAGGGGGTCCTAAACCATGTATTTCGGGTGAAATCTCAGCATCGAATTTTCGGTGTAATGCAATACTTCTCTATCCTTATGTATATTGTACATACGGGGCTAGAGAAAGTAAAAACCTAAGTCGGTTAAATAACAATATTGATATTTGAATTCAAAGATTTTCAAAGTTGCGACAGTATGATTTTCAAATTTATCCATTACCACTCCTACACCTTACTAAGAACATTTTGTCGGTCTGGGCGACTTATTTAGTTAGGAGCTGGAAATCTGATCGCAAGGCCGCGGGTTCAAACCTGGCCCAGACCTATGGTCTCTAAGTGTGATTAAAACCGACAGCCCCATATCAGTAGATTTACAGGCATGTGTAGGAGCTTCTGAGGATGAAATTTTTCCACACCGGTGACACTAATAGGATCTTGGCAATTGACAGCGGTGCTAACAAACAAAATAATGTCATTTAAGGAATATTTTTCTAAATTTTGTCTCCTCAAAACAGACTAACGAATTTGATTAAAATGCTCAATATTAAAGATATTTGGATGACAAAATATATATCTTGAATTTTTTTAGGAATACTCTCCAAAGCTTTACTCATTCTGGATGACTTTTGCAAAACTGGTAAACCATAAGAGATAGACAAAACTTAGTGCTTTAAGAGATTTAGATCTCGTTAAAGCATATAATTTATGTCAAATAATATTTTGGGAACTTATCCACTTTTGAGATATTTGGTATTATTTATTGGTTTCAATTTTCCCATAGTCGCTATTCGTTTTCTTTCTAGTGACCAAGCAAAGAGAACGGAATTTCAAAGTCATCATATAGCGAACAAATCTTTGTAAATTTGGCTATATTAGATATCTTTCTCAGTGTTCTGGAGGTCACATGACAGCTTCTGGGGACGGCCTTCGGGCGTAAAAACCCTTGGCATGGCTTCCTTAGGACAGGAAGTAAAACAGTTGGTCCTGATAAAAGAGGGTCTTTCACGCCCAGCACACAATGGGACGCTACCAACCGCAGCACTTAAACAGCGTAAATAAAAACAATTCAATTTCAGTTTCGTTAATTAAACAGAACACACAATAATAATTTTGAAGAATCAGTAGAAAAAGTCTTGTGAATTAGCACATCAGATTTTTCAGTCTACACTACCTTTCAACTCTTGGCTTACTCAAGTGCGTTTTTGAAATAATTATTCATTATTATTATTATTATTATTATTATTATTACTATTACTAATCACTTCAAGGTTTAGGCAATCTGCCCGTTCCGACTTTACAGAATTAGCTCCATCTTTTTCTCGGCCGTCCTAATTGTTCCTGTTCCTATTGTTATTGTTATATTTATTATTATATTTATTATTGTAATTCTTTTTATTATTATTATTATTATTATTATTATTATTAATCAGTACTTCAAGCCGTAGGCAACCTACCCGTTCCCATGTCACTTCATCTCTTTCTCGGTCGTTCTAAATCATTTATCACCACCACTTCTGCTACCATTACCACCACCACTATTATTATTATTAAAGTGAATTACCAACAAATTATAAAACTTTAAACCACGAAATAGCAATACCCTTCCTGACAAAAGCAAATCGCACTACATAATTAATATTACTAACAACCTCTGAAGAGCTCGAGAGATGCGAACACATTTGGGGCTTTCAAACCCGATTAAAAGCATAACGTTATGTCCAATACTGCCATATCCACACATTATCGTCATATTCATAATGAAAAACACAATAACACGAATTTCTTCCTTCGCCTCTGTTGTCCATTTGCTCCTATTAAACAAATGAAAGCTGCTTGTTTATCTTTCTCTGGAGAGCCGCCAACTTGCCTTAATCCTAAACGAAACACTCTTCGGTAGCTAAAGCCGAGTTAATTATATGCAAACGCATCGCTTCATATTCCAGTATTTGAATGCATTGTTTGTTGAAACAATATAGACGAATTTGGAAACCGTTCTCGGATTGTTTAGCAACTAGAATCATGAAATATTATGCAGCAAATATGACTCATAATGGATCGCTATGGCGCGGAACATCGACTGGTATATTCATGTCTTTCAAAATTATTAAACAGAATCAATTTAACCGGTCGGCGTTCATTAAACGATCGGAGGAGGGAGGTTAGTATCGCGGTTAACCACTCAATTACTGGGGAAAATAATGCTGCTGCAATGAAACGTGGTCCAATATTCCACCGGGAGAGAGGGCTATTAATAATGCGACAAAGAAGCGTTCAAAATGCCCTTGCCCATTTGGCTAAATGCCTCCTGATCTTTCGACCCCCGTAAACAATTGCATTGCTTTTCCAAAGTATCGGAACGCTGGCACCAAAATATCTCAACAGCCACTTTTGTGTAGCTCTGTTGGTTCAATATTCTAGTTCAAAACTCCAGTGTACTCACCTTTTATCAATCTTTATTATTATTTTCTCATTGATACAGTACCTATGTATAGCAAGTATTGCATTCCACCCAAAATTTCAATACCGAAGATTTCACTAGAAATACACAGATTTAAAATTTCCTAAAACAGATTTAAAACTTTGATAGTTCCATTCACGTGACTTTCTCTACATCTCTACAATAAATTACTGTTAAAAAGCTTATGCTTCTATTTATTTAATGAAAAAATTAGCAGAAAGTTTCTTTGTTACTTGCTTCCTTGTAACTATAAAGGAAATGTGGGAGCCCACTAGGAGAAATTGATAGTCAAATATTTTAAAAGCTGGTGGCTATGTGATTTAGGTACCTTTATTTGTATGAACAAGACACTTTTTATTTACTTAATGAAAAAATTAGCAGAAAGGGTCTTATTACTTGCTTGCTTGTAACTAGAAGGGAAATAAGGGAGTACACTAGGATAAATCGATAGTCTAATCTTTTAAAAGCTAGTTGCTACGTGATTTAAGTACCTACCTTTGTTTATATGGACGAGAGTTGACAAATTCCTGTATGAGAAAAGTATAAATATTTTAAACCTGTAACTAATAACAAGGAATATCTTAAAAACAAAAAAACAAAATCCACTAAAACATGTATTGAGCATAAATGATGCGTTTTAACGAGCTCTACATTCTTTTTGTGGCACACTTTTGTCTTTCTTACGGTTTACCAGTTATGAAAAATTCCGCAAAATTCATCAGAATAAGCATAAGAAACAAACATAAGCAGAATAGTCTTCAGAGGCTATTCCCAGAGAATTGAATATATACATTTTATTTGCCATGTATATATCTTAAATACACGAGATTTTAATCAACACCGTTAGTCATTTTCGAGAAAATCAAAATTTTCGAAAAATGTTCCATATAAAGGTTAGTTGGGGGTGGGGAGATTTTCTTGAAAATCACACACATACGGACATATTTCTGGAAATGTTTTTTTTTTTCAGGATTATGAGATCTCAAAACATTTATTTCCAGTGAAATCTTAATATAACATTTTGGGTGCTTCAAAATACCTTCTCTGACCATTATACACATTGCATATAAGGGCTAGAAAAATTAATATGTTCCATTCACATGATATTCACTACCTATTCTGTACCAAACTATTCTTAAAAAAGCTTACTCTTGTATCTACTTCATGCTAATCAAGATATACATTAGCAGGATTGGACTTATTGCTTAGTTTCATAAAAATTGCAGGGTTTATCGACTGATAAATTTATATATTTAGCATAAAGGAGATTTGCACCTTTATCTTTATATTTTTTATTTTTTTTTTTATTTGGGTTTAAATTTTTTCTTCTAAAGGGCTTAGTTAAGTAAGCAAACTAGATTAAAGCGATAGTCAAATCTTTTAAAAGTTGGTTACTGTCATGTGATTGAAATTTGGTACGCTTGTCCAGCAGTAAAACAAAATTAACAGGAATGAAAAACCCAAAAGTGTAATGCAAGCACCCACCGGAAATATGATGAGATCACTTGAATCCAAAAAAGCATTTTTAGTAAAAAGTCCGCCTGTATGTGTGCGCGAGTGGACAGCATAGTTTAAAACGAAAATTTGGTTTGTAAGTTTAGTATCTTCCAAGGATGAGACACGAAAGTTTTCGAAAATATCCTGTCACACATGGAACATTTTTTAAAAATTGTTTTTCTCAAAAGTGTCTAACGATTTTTATTAAAATTATTTACTGGGAATTATGGATGAATGTCGCTTAAATGGTAAATTGTAACAGATGGACAAACACTTAAAGAGTACAAAAACTGTATATCTATCTTGTGTAAAAACAGTTTGTCAATTTTTGCGGAGTTAACCATTTCCAAGATATTCCTTCTTATTGCCTTCAATTTTAAGACACTTTAATTCTTCTTAAACAGAAACTTAACTTTCACTTCATGAATTATCGCTTGAAAAAAGTTTAGGCAGTTCTAAGGAATATCTTGGAAACAGTTAACTCTACAAAAAAAATGCATATTACATAAGCTCTGTGTTTTAACGAGATTTATATTTCTTATGTAATGTTTTTGTCTCTATCTTATGTTAGTCGGTTACACAACATCATTTAGAATGGAGAGGTCTCCCTAGACTATTCCCATAAAATTCAAGATATGCATTTGTTTGTCAGGACAGAATCTTAAATATATGGCATTTTAATCAAAAATCGTTAGTGATTTTTGAGAGAATCATACTTTTCAAAAACTGTTTCATATAAAGGGGTAGGGATTTTCTTAACATACACAAAAACCGAAATGTTTCTAAAACTGTTTTCTTACTTTCCCTAGCCCCGCACGTACAATTTATATAGGGATAATGATGTATTCCAAAATTTAGATATCGAGATTTCACCGGAAATATATGTTTCGGGGTCCCCTAAGTCCGAACAAAGCATTTTTATAGAGAGCTCCGTGCGTGACTGTGTGGGTGTCTTTGGATAGCATAGCTCAAAAACGAAAATACCGCTAAATACCAAACTTGCTATTTAGGTTTGGCATCTTCCAAGGATACGACACGAAGATTTACAAGAAAATCCCCCCTAACAGACTCCCTTTTACATGGAAAAATTTTCGAAATTTTTGATTTTCTAAAAAATGGCTAACCATTTTGATTAAAATCCGTATACTAAAGATATTTACATGCTAAATAAAATGTAAATCTTGAATTTTCTGGGAATGGCCTTTGAAAACCTCTATTTTGAATAAATTTTGCTAACTGCTAAACCGTAGGAGATAGACAAAATGTACCACACAAAACTATAGAACTCGTCAAAACAAACAATTTATGTCCTTTACATTTTTGATGTGGAGGTAACCGTTTCCGAGATATTCCTTGTTATTAGTTTCAATGTAAAGTACTTACACTTTTCTCAGTCAGGAAGGGTCGGTTTTCTTTGTTCTACTCCTGGCCAAACAAAGAAGCGATTTGTATTAACAATCGCACAGCGACAGCTTTTAAAACATTTGATTATCACTTTAGCATAGCAAAATTCCTTTATTTCCCTTCTACTTATAAGGAACTAAGAATAAGAACATTCTGCTAATGTTTATCTCGATTAGCATTGTGTAGAAAGAAGAATGATCTTTTGTAAGAAGTTTGCAGAGTAGCTAGAGAAAGTCATGTGGGAGTAACACATCAAATGTTTTTTGGAGTCGCGGTGTCGCGAAACATGTATTTCCAGTGAAATCTCGGTATCGTATCTTTGCTGGAATACAATAATTTCTCCTACTATGTACGTTGTACATTACGTGCTAGAGAAAGTAACCTTTATGTAGTTTCACTTACTACATTTGCAGCGTTGCAGTATTACGCTCTGCGCTCAAATCACCTGCGTAAACTGGGGGAAGCTTTCCGCATTGGTGCACCAGGTTCAAAAGGATTATCCCATTTGGCAGTTATTTTTCTGAAAATCAGCATTTTCCGGCTTTTAAAAGCAAAATCCTTTCTGCATCAGCAAGTTTGTTGCAATCATGAATTAACAGGATTAAATAAATTTCGGAACTAGTGAGAACAACAGTTAATGTAATAATTGTAAATATGCAGTCGTTTATTTTATTTTATTAATTACTTTCCTCAGTTGAGGGCTACCATGTAGACAAGGTATAACTACACAATTAACATTTTTAAAAATAATTTATAATGATAAAAAAAATCTGGCGCTTTCCATTTACATGACCTTCTTTACATCACTGTAAATAATTATTGTTAAAAAGCTTATGCTTCTTTTTACTTCATGCTAACCGAGAAAAAAAATAGTATAAATAGTTTATTACTCGCTTCCTTGTAACTAGAAGTGAAATAAGGCAGTACCATAGGTTAAAGTGATAGTCAAAAGCTGGTTGCTATGTGACTGAAGTTCCTTTGTTTGTATGGAAATTCCCGTATGAGAATAGTATAAGTTTTTTAAAGCTGAAACCAGAAAAAGGGAACATCTCAAAAACGATCAACTCCTCGAATATAATGTATATAAAACAAATTGTGTGTTTTAACGTGCTCTGCATTTTTTGTGCAGTAAGTCCGTCTCTTACGGTTTAGCAATTATGAAAAATTCTGTAAAATTCGTCCAGAATAAAGTAGTATTCAGAGGCTATGCCAAGAAAATTCAAGATATACATTTTATCTTTAATATACATTATTTTAATCAAAATCGTTAGAGCCACTTTTGAGACAAAATAAATTTCCGAAAAAAAGTTCCATGTAAACGGTAGTTGGGTCTGGGGGGATTTTCCTGAAAATCTTCGTCTTGCATCCTTGAAATACACCAAACTTGAATACCAAGTTTGGTGTTTGACGGTCTTTTCGTTTTTGAGCTATGCTGCTGGGGGGCCCCACACATACACACGGCGTGCATTACAATACCTTTTCTATACACTATGTACATAGTACGTGTAGAGAAAGTAAATAGTTTGTACACAAAGCTTACCAAATTATAAAAGCTAAACTTAAAATCTATTACAATTAGCACATACAAATCTAGACCAATTAGTTATTAGTTTTAAAATCATACAACAAAATTTAACGAATTAACATAGCACCAGCATTAAAACGAATACAAATGATTTCTGAGGATGAGAATAGGTCCTCTGTCATGACTGCTATTGTAAGCAGCAGACGTTTATTCAGACCAATTATTAATAGAATTATAGCGTTTGTTTTAAAAAGGAATGGAGCCATTGATTTAAAAACTTGGATAGTTAAATGCAGCATCTGTCACACCTCCATGAAAAGTTCGACAAGAAGGCACACGTTTATGACAACGCAAAAACATCTTAAACAGTGTCGAAAAGTTTTGTTTTTTTTTCATTATCATGTTTTAATTGCATGTGAATATTTCGAATCTCCCGATCATTCTCGTATAACTTTCATAGAGATACGCCAATTGTAAATGATTTTAAAATACTGTTGAAAATAATCCCGCATAGTAAATATTTAGAACACTTTGATACACTCTTGGTAAAACATCAATAGCTTTGTAAATATTAGCATTTAGAGAAGAGATGTTTTTACTTTCTCTACGCATACTCTATGTATAGTGTATAGAGAAGGTATTGTAATGCATCTAAAAATGTAATATCGAAAATATATGTTTTGGCATCTCCTGTGTATGTGTGTGTGTATGTGTGCGTGCGCGTGGGCAGCATAGTTCAAAAACGTAAAGTCCGTTAAATACCAAACTTTGTATTTAAATTCAGTATCTTCCAAGAATGCGACACGAATATTTTCGAGAAAATCTCCCACATCTAACTATATGGGAAAAAATTTAGAAAGTCTTGATTTTCACAAAAATGGCTCTAACGATTTGATTAAACTATTGCATATTAAAGATAATTGCGTGAGAAATAAAATGTGCATCTTGAATTTTCTGGGAATAGGCTCCGAAGTCCTCTTTATTGCGGATACATTTTTCTGAATTTTGCATAACAGGTAAACCGTAAGAGATAAGACAAAGTTACTTAACAAAAAATGCAGATCTCTGTAAAACACACAATTTATGTCATATGTACATTTTTTACGAGAAGTTGGCCGTTTTCGAGATATTGCTTGTTGTTGGTTTCAGATTTAAAATACTTAAGCTTTTCTCATGCGGCAATTTGTCAGCTCCTGTCCATACAAATGTCAATCACATAGCAACCAGCATTTAGAACAATTTTACTGTTGGTTTAGCCTAGTGTCCCCCTTATTTCCTCTCTACTTATAAGGAACTAAGTAATAAAACCGTTAGATAAAAGAATAAGCTTATTAACAATAATTTGTTACATAGATGTAGAGAAAGTCATGTGAATGCAGCACATCAGTTTTTTTTATACTGCTTGGAAGGTTTTGCTTTTGCTATTGACAGCATTCCTGGCCTGCTTATAATACCTTAATTTGTATCAACATATATAGCCTTCATTTTAACGAAAATGTTTTTAGCTTCTCTAGCCCCATATGTACAATGAAGAATTACATTTCACCCAAAAAGTCGATGTCAAGATTTCACCGGAAATATATGTTTTAGGACCCCCTGAGTCCAAAAAAAATCATTTTCAGAAACAGGTCCTTGTGTGGGTGTGGGTGTGGGTGTGTGTGTGTGTGTGTGTGTGTGTGTGGACAGCATAGCTCCAAAACGAAAAGAGCTTTAAATACCAAACTTGGTATATAAGTTTGGTATCTTCCAAGGATGCGACACGAAGATTTTCAGATAATTCACCACCCCTAACTGCCCTTTACATGGTACAATTTTCGAAAATTTTGTTTTTCTTAAAAATGGCTAACGATTTTGATTAAAATACTACACATTAAAGGTATTTCTGTCACAAATAAAACATATATCTTGAATTTTCTGGGAATAGCTTCTAAAGAACTTTCTTTTGGATGAATTTTACGTAATTTGGCATGACTAATAAGCCGTCAAAAACTTACTACACAAAAAATGCGGATCTTGTTAAAATACACAAGTCATGTACATTTTTTTCGTTGAGCTTACCGATTTCGAGGTATTCTTTGCCATTAGTTTCAATTGTGAAGTACTTATACTTTTCTCAGATGAAAGCGTCCGTTTTTCTTTTGTTCTATTCCAGGCCAAGCAAAGCAGCGATTTGCAATGACAATCGCATAACGATAGCTTTTAAAACATTTGACTACCACTTTAGCTTAGTACATTCTCTTAGTTCCATTCTACTTATAAGGAACTAAATAATAAAATCTACTACTGTTTATCTCGATTAGCGTGGTGTTGAAAGAAGAATTATCTTTTGTAAGAAGCTTGTAGAGTCGCCCGAGAAAGTCATGTGAGCTTAAAACATATTTTCATGTACATATATGGATTAATTGGTTTTTTTTTAATTTAAAATTCATATTTCTATAAAATGTTAAGATCTTTATATAAAAATTATATCTTTTCTTCTAATGAACAAAAGTAGTCTATTTTACATCTACCAGCTGTAAAAATATTGCTGAATATACCTTGAAAATGTTAACCTATTACATTAAATAGTTGCTGAGATAATGGGTCAAACGCTAAAATTGGCAAGGAGGGTATTTCGACTCCCCATAAAGTGTACCTTTGCGACACACGTGTGATAAGTACATCATAGGAGAAAGACGGAGAGCTTGAAAATACGAGACAAAGTTTCGGCAGTAATGAAAAATAAATATAGTTTTTATGCGAAAATAAAATTAATTACTAAGAGTGTTTGACATGTTTGTTGCTTTTTAGTTTCTCCCTCACACATGTACAATGTGAGTACGTAGACGGTAGAGATGGTATTGCATTCCACACACAAATTCCACACCCATTGAGTATTGAGGGCCATTGAATGAAATTAATAAAAGTTTTTAAAGAAGGATGCCTATGTGTATCTAAGTTCAATATATTCCAAGAATGCGATTTTATGAAAAATCCCCCACTCCAAACTACCATTTGTATGGAGCATTCTTTAAAATGTGCCATTTTCTAAAAAATGAGCAACAATTTTGATTAAAATGCTCTATATCAAAAAGATTTACTTGGTAAAAGAATTTATACCCTGCATTTCTTGGGAATAGCCCCTGAAGCTCTGAACTGCTGTATAACTGGTAAACCGTAAGAAACAGACAAAAACTTGCTGTACAAAAAATGTGGATCTCTTTAAAACACATAATTGATGCCATACAACCTTATTTTTCTTGTGTTAACCGTTTCCGAAATATCCTTTGTTATTTGTTTCCATTTTAAACTACTTAAAACATATCCCAAACTGGTAAAGCATTTGACTAACGCGTTAGCAAATGTAAATGGCGTGTTATTTATGGACACTCTTTAACTACTGTGGTTCTCAGCATTCTAAATTGGGTGTGTGAAAGACCGTTTAATTTTGCTCAGAAGCCTCTTTATCAGGCTTGAGGTTCTTTAACGTGCCGTAAATCTACCGCTCTCCACCGAATTTGAACCCAATGCGTTAGCGTTCCCTTACTCTCCTCACTCATAAGGAACTAATGTTTTTGTTACGTTTAACTTTATTAGCATGAAGTAGATAAAAGAATAATCTTTTTTTACTTTCTCTATACGAACTATGTACATAGTGTATAGAGAAGGTATTGCGATCCACCAAATAGTTCAATACCGAGATTTCAGCGGAAATATATGTTTTAGGGTCCCTTTATCTAAAAAAGTATTTTCAGAAAAAGGTGTGTGTGTGTGTGTGTGTGTGTGTGTGTGTGTGTGTGTGTGTGTGTGTGTGTGTGTCTGTGAACACGATAACTCAAAAACGAAAAGTCGGTAAAATACCAAACTTGGTATTTACGTTTAGAATCTTCCAGGGATGCGACACGAAGATTTTGAGAAAAATCCCCCCACCCCAAACTACCCTTTACATGGAACTTTCTTCGAAAATTTTGATTTTCTAAAAAATGGCTCTAATAATTTTGGTTGAAATATCGTATATTAAAGATATTTACCCGGCAAATAAAATGTATATTTTGAATTTTCTGGGAATAGCCTCTGAAGCTACTTTATTCTGAGTGAATTTTCCGGAATTTTGTATAACTGCTAAACCGTAAGAGATAGAAAAAACTTACCACACAAAAATATAGATCACATTAAAACACACAATTTATGTTGTATACATTTTTTTCTTGGAGTTGATCCTTTGAGATATTCCTTGTTTTTGTTTTCAGGGTCGAAAATCTTAAATTTTCTCATATAGGAATTTGTCAACTCATGTCCATACAAACAAAGGAACTGCAGTCACATAGTAACCAGCTTTTGACTATCGCTTTAACCTATGCTACTCGCTTATATCCTTTCTACTTACAAGAAAGAAAGAAGACTATTTCCGCAAATTTGTCTAGATCAGCATGAAGTAAATAGAAGTATAAGCTTTTTAATGAATAATTTGCTTCAGGGATATAGGGAAAGTCATGTGAATGGTACACATCAGATTTTCAAGACTACATTGTTATATATTAGGTAGAGAAAGTCATACGAGTTTAATACAGATTGTTTCTGAAGTAAAGGGTAGTTTGGGGTGGAAATAGTTGTATGAAAATCCTCTGGCTTCATGCCTTAAAAGATGAATTTGAATATCAAGTTTGGTATCTAACGGTGCATTCGTCTTTTTAGTTATGCTCCTCTCTCTCTCTCTCTCTCTCTCTCTCTCTCTCTCTCTCTCTCTAATAGAATGGAAAGAACAAATAGCGTATTAATTACTCTTGAAAAACACACCAGTATTTGAAAATTAGACAACAGTAAGGAACATCTACACAATGGCTATCACAAAACATTGACAGATTACATGGTTAAAAGAGTTACGTATTGTGTGTTGCAAGGTTTTGACTGGAGCGCCGTCAGCGAGTGGTTAGACCACTCGCCGCTTACCTGGGTTCGATCCCAGGAGACCGCATATTGGATTTCTGGTGGACGAAGCGGATTATAGGTGGGTTTCTTCCGGGTTCTCCCTAATCAGCTTTCCTGTCATTCGTTATACCGTCGTTTAAGAGTCGAAATGGCATTTTCATAATTTATTTTTTTCCATTTTCACGTTTTAATTGCACTTGAATATTTGGAATCTCCTGCTCATTTTAGTATAACTTTAATAGAGGTAATTGTAAATAGTTTAAAAATATTGCTGATATTAATCTTGCGTACTAGTTACTTTCTCGACACGTGCTATGTACATAGTGCACAGAGAAGGTATTGCACTCCACCCAAAAATTCGATACTGAGATTTCACCGGAAATATATGTTTTAGGGTCCCCTGTATCCAAAAAAAGAAAAGTATTTTCACTAAAAGATCCGTGTGTCTGTGAACACGATAACTCAAAAACGAAAGGTCGGTAAAATACCCAACTTGGTATTTAAGTTTAGTATCTTCTAGGAATGTGACACGAGGATGTTGAAAAAATCCCCCCACCTCAAACTACCCTTTACATGGAACTTTTTTCGAAAATGTTGGTTTTCTCAAAAATGGCTATAGCGATTAAATATTGAACATATTTACCTGACAAATAAAATGTATATCTTGAATTTTCTGGGAATACCCTCTAAATCAAAATGTTATAAAAAATGTGATGTGTTCCATTCACATGACTTTCTCTACATCTCTGCAACAAACTATTGATAAAATGCATATGTTTCTATTTACTTCATGCTAATCGAGTAAAGATTATCACTTGCTTCCTCGTAAGTAGAAGGGAAATAAGGGAGTACCATAGGTTCAAGTGATAGACAAAAGCTGATTGCTATGTGACTGAAATTCCTTTGTTTTTATGGACAGGAGTTGACGAAGTCCTGTGTGAGAAAAGTACAAGTTTTTATAGCTGAAACCAAAAACACGGAATATCTCAAAAACGACCAACTCTACGAAAATAATGCATATAATAAATATTGTGTATTAACGTACTCTACATTTTTGTGTGGTAAGTTTTCTCCATCTCTTACGGTTTAGCAGTTATTCAAAATTCCGTAAAATCTATCCAGAATAAAGTAGTATTCAGAGGCTTTTCCCAGAAAATTCAAGATATACATTTTATTTGTCATGCAAGTATCTTAAATGTAAACTATTTTAACCAAAATCGTTAGCCATGCTCTACAAAATCAAAATTTTTGAAAATTTTTCCATGTAAAGGGTAGTTTGTGGTGGGGAGATTTTCTTGAAAATCTTCGTGTCGCATTCTTGAAAGATACCGAACTTAAACAGCAAGTTTGGTATTTAACGGTCTTTTCGTTTTTGGCCTATGCTGCCCCCCACAGACATTTTTCTAAAAATGTTTTTTTTTTAATTCAGGGGTCTCAAGCAATGTATTTTCGGTGAAATATTGGTATCAAATATTCGGCTGAATACAATACCTTCTCAATACATTATGTATATACATAATAGTGTATAGAAAGTAAAAATTACGTTCTAAAATGTTCAACCTTCGAACATTGTACCAAGTATCTATGGCGGTTATTCTAACCTGGCCATTTCAACACCTATATCGGGTAAAAATTGCACAGAAATGCACGTTTTAAACTGTTAAATATGTTAACATGTTCCGACTTCAAATCCGCTAGATTGGCTGGGTCTTAACTTCTTCTTGGGATCATTGGAGCTTTAGCTGCACAAATCTCCTGGTTACAGCCTGTCCAGTTTCGCAGTCGCGGCCTTCTTCCTACTCCTCCACCTATAAAAATAGCCTTCTGGTGCGCTTAGGGCTTTCCATCTTGGGCTAGGTTTACGGATTAAAGCCCTAACAGCTTATGGTGGTTATTATACACCTAGTAGCTAACTAAAAAACGGCTTTAATGGCAAAATAACAAAAGAACCAAATATGGAAACACATACGTAGAAAAGAAGCGTCTAATTTAAAAAACAATTGTGTCGTGACCTGTTTGCTTACATTTAAATTCAGTACATTTACAATTTAAACTTCTATCCACTATGAATTTTTGTTCAGCTTGTATCGATTTTCAATATACGTACTTAAAAGTTTCACGAAGATTTTCTTAACATCAATTTGAGAGATTAATAGATTTACTAATTCATTATTTTTCTAGGTCAAGTTTCAATGTTCAATACAATTTAATCTTAAACAACAAGGGACTACATTTAAGGAATTATGTGCAAAAATTTGTTAAGTTTATAGTTTGGAGGTTTTCATCACGAGGAACATTTCAAATGAGACCTAATTTTCATTTTTAACAATGCCCTTGGCAAGTTACGTACATAACACCATGATCATTAATTTTATGCCTTAATTATCCTGGACTTGTCTGGGTTAAAAGTTTTAGCTGAATTTGTCGAAATTGGAAATGTATGTACCACAACCCTTAAAGACAGACTTCTATTACTCTCAACCCATTCGTAACACTTAGCTACGCTCCTATCCTGCTATGATCAAATGGGCCAAACTGATTAATGCAAATCTTATTGATGAATATGAAGACGCGGTTTAGTTTTGTTGTCGCTTTCATTCAAAGCCTGATATCACCGTTTCAATGAAACGCAATTATATGAGCTAATAATTAGTGTGAAAAAGCTATTTGGAATTATAGGTTTGATTTGCGGAAAACTTTTGCTTTATAATTAACGTTCAAATAATCTTTATGGAATTTCTCGCCAATGCAAGAATGTGCATTGACGTGCAATATTTGCACACATGTTCTCTATTAAAAATCATGTTTGATACTTAAGGATTGAAGAAATTATATTACAGAAGTAAACACAATTTCGAAGGTTAGATAATGAAAGGAACTATGCTTTTCCTATGCATGCTACAGTGATTCTTATGGAAATATTCCCAGTCTTTTTTCACTTTATAAGGCTTGAAATATGATGTGTATACGGGTAAATACCGCAATCAAAACTAGTACAAAGTATTAGGAGTTCAACTACACAAGTTTTTTCTCTCATTAACACTTTAACCCTTAAATAAATACTAACGTGAATTAACTTTACCTGTGTTGCTGCGTTTCCAGAAAACATCGCTTTGAGCTTTGTTGAAAAATAATGAATTCCTTCACTAAGTTACTTAGTATTTCCGAGTTTATTTTCTATCAAATGTTAACAGTTTTAAAAACTTCACTTCCAGCTATCCAGGAGTTATAGAATGAATGCACAAATACCACAAAATGAATTTTAAAATTAACTCGTTTATACGTACGGATTATTATTTTCACTTTAGGTATATAAAATCTCACTTTAACACACTTCTGATCTAGATTCATTAAGTATGAGCTTTGGAACGCACTGGTTTGCCGGTTACGAATGTTCAGAGTCATTGTCTTTTCAGCACTTTGCACTGTGTCTGCTGGGTTGAAAGAAAGTACTAACCGAGGTCACTAGCCGTATGGAGATCATAGAGCGAAGGTCACGCGTACTACAAGGTGTTCACTCCACTCCGAAAAACAGCCTAGCCTTGTAAAGCAAACTGCCACTTTAGGCCCGAAATACGGTGGTTATTTGCGGTACTATTATGGAAGGAGTATTAGCGTTCTTTTGTCAATATTTCCGTTCGTAAGCAACAGATTTCATGGTAACTAATGCATATACGGATTTAATAGCACTTTCTCGAGCTTTCCCCGGAAATGTTTTGAGGATCCCTGAGTCCGAAAGTGAATTTTTAGATGAAATTCATGCATGTGTGTGTGAGCGCGCGCGTGTGAACATAACACTAAAACGAAAAGCCTGATAAAAAAATTAATTTGTGTGTAAGTACAGCATTTCACAAGGATGTAACACAAAGATTTTTAAAAAAAATCCCACAACGCAAACTGCATTTTACATGAAACACGTTTCTTAAATTTTACTTTCTCTACATGTACTATGTACATAGTGTAAAGACAAAATATTGTATTACACCCAAATATTCGATACCGAGATTTCCCTGGAAATATAAGTTTTTAGTCTCCCTGAAACAAATAAAAAAAAAAAAACATTTTTAGAAAAATGTCCATGTGTCTGTGTATCTATCAATGTATGTGTGTATGTGTGTGAGTGAGTGTGTCTGTGGGCAGCATAGCTCAAAAACGAAAAGTCCGTTACACACCAAACTTGGCATTTAAGCTCAGTATGTTCCAAGGATGCGACACAAAGATTTTCAAGAAAATCCCTCTACCCCCAACTACCCTTTATATGGGAACATTTTCGAAAATATTGATTTTTTATAAATGGCTGCAATGATTTTAATTAAAATACCATATATTAAAGATATTTACATAACAAATAAACTGTTTATCTTTAGTTTTCTGGGAATTGTCTCTGAAAACCTCTTTATTCTGGATGAATTTAGCTGGTTTTTACAGAACTAGTAAACCGCAAGAGATAGAAAAAAGTTACTACATAAAAAACGTAGATCTCATTAAAACACAGAATTTAATTCATACACATCTTTTTTAGAGAGTTGCCCATTTTTTAGATATTCCTGTTCAATTTTAAAGTACTTAAACACTTCTCTTATATAGGAATTTGTCAACTCTTGGCAATGCAAACAAACAATTTCATCCACATAGCAACCAGGTTTTGAAAGATTTGACTCGTTATAGCCTAGTGTATTCCCTCATTGCCCTCCTACTTACAAGAAATCATTTCAGCTAATTTTTATCTCAATTAGCATAAGCTTTTTGTTACAGAGATGTAGAGAAAGCCATGTGATGGTACACATCAGATTTTTCTTTAGGGTTTTATACACTAGATCACTCACATCCATACTTCTAGACTCTGATGAGGATGAGGAATAATCTTGTCTAGTGAAAAACTCCCACCCAGCAGGGAATCGAACCCGGGACCCTATGCAAAGCAGGTAAGTACTCTACCGACTACGTTACTAATGTTATATTCTGAATCGTCTGTGGCTATCCCGTAATTCTTCTTCATTATAAACGATTTTATATTTTATTAAAACATAAACGATACGCTAAATCTTACTATACAAAAACTCCTCCATTCATATGACTTGCTCTATCTGTTCTGCAAACCAACTATTCTTACAAAAGAGTACCTACATCATGTTAATCAAGATAAACAATGACATAAATTGTCTTATTAGTTGCTTCCTATAAACAGAAGAGAGACTAGGTTAAAGTGATAGTCAAATCTTATAAAAGCAGATCACTGTAACACAATTGAAATTCAGTTATCTTTGCATGGCCAGTAGAATAACAAAAGAGATGTGAAAGGAATGACGACTCTTCATTTGATAAAAGTTATAACTGAAATCAACTTGTAATACCTCGTAAATAGTTAAGTCTACAAAAATGTATAGACATAAATTGTTTATTTTAACGAGATCTACATTTTTTGTGTCTAACTCTTACGATGTACCAGTTATACCAAAATCTGTAAATAATTACAGTGCTTGTTGGCATGTAATTAGTAAATGAATTGAAAATTTAACTTACATTACCAAATATGTGTTCAGAATGATTAACTTACATATCAAGTATTTTTAAAATATTGTATAATATAGTAAATTTACTGCAGTAGTCAACAAAAAATGATTTATGGACGCTCTTTAACTGCTGTGCTTCTCAGCGTCCCATTCTATACTGAGCGTGAAAGATCGCTTAATTTTGCCCAGAGCCCTCTTTATAGGCCCGAGGATCTTTTACGTGCCGTAAATCTATGACATGGGACCAACAGCTTTACTTCCCTTCTTAAGGAAGCCATGCTAAGGATTTTTACGTCCGAAAATATCCATCGTTCTCCGCCGGGCTTCAACCCTCAACCTTGAGTATATGAAGTTAGCATGGTAACCATTACACCACGGAGCTGTAATCAAATGACGCATTGAAAAATATTTGTCAAATTAGAACAATATGGCATGTCCTGAATTCCAACTTAGCGTATTCAGGATCTGACCTCACGCTCTCCACTCACTCGAAAAAATGAATAACTGAAATATTATAAACATTAATGGGAGAAAAGAGAACAAGGAAAAGTATGCCTTTGTTTTGCTTCGTGCTGGTCGGAGCGGCACGCAAAGATAGAAGAGGTCTAATGGCCGAGAAAATTGTTCATAAAAATATCTTTAACGTGTGGTATTTTAATAAAAATCGTTAGAACTATTTTTAAGAAATTCAACATTTCAAATAAATGTACTATGTAAAGTGTAGTTTGGGGAGCGGGAATTTTCTTGAAACGCTTGTGTCGCATCCCTGGAAAATTCTGAATTTAAATATCAAATTTGGTATTCCCAGTGATATTTCGATAATGAATTTTTGGGTGCTACACAATACCCTGCTTAGCTACTACGTAGATCGAAAACAAAATGTAGATTTGATTAAAGTACCTACATAGTTAATGTAAAGTTTTTTGTGATATAATCACGTTCGGTATTCATGTTATTTGTTTAGATTATCAATATTTATACTTGCGTTTAAGCTGTGAGTCGCTATTTATTTTTGTCGTGATCATGTAAATAGCATAGCAAGCCAAAGTCAGCACATAGCGGCACGCTCAAAAAACTGCAAAAACAAAAAGAAACCAACAATTACATCCTTCTTATGACTAGTTTACATCACTTATCAAGAAGTATGTCAGAGCGGGTTGGCTCGGGGGTTATAATCGGGAGGTCCTGGGTTCAAATCCCATTAGCCGACAAATCTGCTTTTGGCTTTTTTACTTTCTCTACACGTAATATGCACATAGTGTATAGAGAATTTACTGTAGTGGACCCAAAAATTCGATTCCAAGATTTCACCGGAAATACATGTTTTGTGTCCCTCTGAATCAAAAAAAAAAAGCATTTCTAGAAAAAGGTCCGTATGTGTGCATGTGTGTATCTATGTGTGTCTGTAGAAAACGAAATTGGTATTTAATTTTGATATCTTGCAAGGATGCTCACCAACATTTTTAAGAAAATCCCCCCACCCCTAGATACCCATTACATGGAACTTTTTTCAAAAATTTCATTTTCTCAAAAATCACTCTAACGATTTTGATTAAAATGTCGTATATTAAAGATATTATACTTTTCAGGAATTTGTCAATCGTGTCCATACAAACAGTGGCAGTTTAATTACATAGCAACCAGCTTTTAACTCACTTTAACCTATGCTACTCCCTTATTTCGCTTTTACTTACAAGGAAGCAAGTAATAATATGTTTGTTAATTCTTTCTCGTTTAGCATGAAGTAAATAGAAGTATTAGCGATTTAACAATGGTTTGTTGTAGAGATATATAGAGATATATTCCATTCACATGACTTTCTCTACATTTCTGCAAAAAATATATTAAAAAGCTTAAGCTTCTATTTACTTCATGCTAATCGAGAAAAAATAACAGAGATGGTCTTATTACTTGATTCCATGTAAGTAGAAGCGAAATAAGGGAGTAGCATAGGTTAAAGTGATAGCCAAAAGCTGGTTGACATGTGACTGAAGCTCTTTTGTTTGTTTTATAAGTTTTTCAAAGCTGAAACCAATAACAAGGAGTATCTCAAACTATACATTTTATTTTTCAGGTAAGTATCTTTAATATACGATATTTTAATTAAAATTGTTAGAGCCATTTTTTAGAAAATCAAAAATTTCGAAAAAAGTTCCATGTAAAGAATAGTTTGGGGTGGGGGAATTTTTCTCAAAATCTTCGTGTCGCATTCCTGGAAGATACTAACCTTAAATACCAAGTTTGGTATTTTACCGTCTTTTCGTGTTCACAAACACACACACGGACCTTTTCCTGAAAATACTTTTTTTTTTGGATACAGGGACCCTAAAACATATATTTCAGGTGAAATCTCGATTTTTTGGTGGAGTGCAATACCTTCTCTATACACTATGTAGATAGTACGTGTAGAGAAAGTAAAAATCAGTTACACGTTTTCTAATTTCTACAACAGTATTTTGGTGGTCTCCCTTGAAAAACGTATAAGTGATGTCCCGCTGTATTTCCCTTTTAAATCACTCTTAGCCCTTTGACAATACATGTACTGTCTCAGGTCCCGGTTGAGGGTCATCATGGCTGCCAGAACACCTTAGTGCCGCAATACGGTATCGCTAAGAGCTCACGTGTTAAGGGAGGCTACGAAGCGATATTTTCCCGTTATCTTGTACAATCCGTCTCCCCGCATGTGCATTTGCGTGGCCTGCAGCGCCTTATCTCTTATCAATTTTTGGGGCGGAAAAAAGGAAAAAGAGAGTCTGCTACACGCACAAGATGGTTATAAAGCAACACGTTACTAACTTGTGATTCCGTGATCCATTCTTATTGCCTGTATTATGAGTGTAATCGAGTACGGCTATCTGTCCCACACAACTTACCCGTGTGGTCCGCCATTTACGGCCATTAGACCTCTTCTATCTTTGCGTGCCGCTCCGACCAGCACGAAGCAAAACAAAGGCATACTTTTCCTTGTTCTCTTTTCTCCCATTAATATTTCAGTTATTAATTTTTTCGAGTGAGTGGAGAGCGTGAGGTCAGATCCTGAATACGCTAAGTTGGAATTCAGGACATGCCATATTGTTCTAATTTGACAAATATTTTTCAATGCGTCATTTGATTACAACTCCGTGGTGTAATGGTTACCATGCTAACTTCATATACCCAAGGTTGAGGGTTGAAGCCCGGCGGAGAACGATGGATATTTTCGGACGTAAAAATCCTTAGCATGGCTTCCTTAAGAAGGGAAGTAAAGCTGTTGGTCCCATGTCATAGATTTACGGCACGTAAAAGATCCTCGGGCCTATAAAGAGGCCTCTGGGCAAAATTAAGCGATCTTTCACGCCCAGTATAGAATGGGACGCTGAGAAGCACAGCAGTTAAAGAGCGTCCATAAATCATTTTTTGTTGACTACTGCAGTAAATTTACTATATTAAACAATATTTTTAAAATACTTGATATGTAAGCTAATCATTCTGAACACATATTTGGTAATGTAAGTTAAATTTTCAATTCATTTACTAATTACATGTCAACAAGCACTGTAATTACTTACAGTTAGAGATTGAGAGGTCATTAATACTTACAGTACAATTAGGAAATGGCGTAATACTCAAAACATGTGCTATTTCAAGTAAAAGAATCTATTGCAAAATTCATTAACGAAAGTGTATTAGAAGGCTTTGTCCATATAATTTAGATGTAGCCTTTCGTTTGTTCACATCGAGAATCCATATTTCATAATGTTCAATAAAATATTGAAAAGCAGTTTCTTCAAGTATTTCAAAAAGTAATTGGCTAAGCACGAACTGTAAGGCGCTTATAAGATATCGAATCCCCTGAGGGCCTCGTATTGCCAATATGCATTCTCGACCTGATAAGTATAACTTATATTTCTTAGTGCGCAATATACTATTTTGCACAGCGGTATATTCTGTAATACAACCATTCGATTTGAGAATAACTCAACCCAAGTCATCTACCAGTGTTATTTGACGAATAAAAAATCTGATGTATTCCACTCATATGACTTTCTCTACAAACTATTGTTACAAAATAGTATTCGTTTAATTGCATCGTACTTTTCGAGATTAACTTTAGCAGAAATTATTGTATTAGTTCCTGCTAAGTAGAAGGGAAATAATGTAATACTCTAACCTAAAGCGATAGTCAAATATTTAAAAATTCCGCTCGCTATGTGAAACAACTAAAATTTAGTTTTCGCTTTCCACGGCCAGAAATTGAGTTTTATTTAGGATCACTCTATAACCGCTATAGTTCTCAGCGTCCCATTCTATACTGGGTATGAAAGACCGCTTATATTTGCTCAGAGGCCTCTTTTTCAAGCTTTAGGTTATTTTACGTGCCGTAAATCTACGACACGGAACCATCAGCTTTACTTCCCTTGGGTACATGAAGTTTAGCAATGTAACCATTATACCACGGAGGGAGATAACAAAAGAGAGATGAAACGAAAGATTATCTCCCGCTTAAAAAAATAAGTAGATTAAAATTGAAGCCAATAACAAGTATATCTCGGAAACGGTTAATCCATAAAAGGTGTATATGACATAAGTTGCGTGTTTTATCGAGATCTAACTTTTTACTTTCTCCTCACGTACTATGCACATAGTGTATAAAGAAGGTATTTTACTCCATCCAAAAATTCGATACCGAGATTTCACCGGAAATATATGTTTTAGGGTCTCCTATATATAAAAAAAGCATTTTCAGAAAAAGGTCCTTGTGTGTGTCCGTGTGCCTATGAACATGATAACTCAAAAATGAAAAGTTGGTAAACTACCAAACTTGGTATTAAAGTTTAGTATCTTCCAGAGATGTGACATAAAGATTTTGAGAAAAATACCCCACCCCAAATTACCCTTTACATGGAACTCTTTTCGAAATGTTTTATTTTCTTAAAAATGGCTCTAACGATTTTGATTAAAATATCGTATATTGAAGATATTTACCTGACAGATAAAATGTATATCTTGAACTTTCTGGGCATAGCCTCAGAAGACTACTTTATTCTGGATGAACTTTACGGAATTTTACATAACTGCTAAACCGTTAGAGATGCACAAGAATTTACCACACAACAAATGTAGAGCACCTTAAATCACACAATTTATGCTATATATATTTTTTTTTTCGTGGAGTATGTCGTTTTTGAGATATTCATTGTTTTTGGTTTCACATTTAAAAATTCTTATACAGTAATGTGTCAACTCCTATCCATACAAACAAACGAACTTCAGTTACAGAGCAACTAGCTTTTGACTATCACTTTAACCTATGGTACTCCCTTATTTCACTTGTACTTACAAGGAAGTAAGTAATAAGACCATTTCTGCATGAAGTAAATAGAGGCATAAGTTTTTTAACTGCTAAACCGTTAGAGATGCGCAAAAATGTACTAAACAACAAATTACAAATAATAAAGTAATCTTCAGAGGGTATTCCCAGAAAATTCAAGATACACATTTTATTTTTCAGGTAATTAGCTTTAATGTACGATATTTAAATCAAAATATTTAAAGCCATTTTTGAGAAAATCAAAATTTTCGAAAAAGTTCCATGTATAGGGTAGTTGAGGGTTGGGGGATTTTTCTCAAAATCTTCGTGTCGCATCCCTGGAAGATACTAAACTTAAATACCAAGTTTGATATTTTACCGACTTTTCGTTTTTGAGTTATCGTGTTCACAGACGCACGGACACACGGACACGCACACACACACACACAAAACACACACTCACAACACACACACACACGGACCTTTTTGTGAAAATGCTTTTTTTGGATATAAGGGACCCTAAAAAATATATTTCCGGTGAAATCTCGGTATCGAATTTTTAGGTGGAGTGCAATACCTTCTCTATAGACTATGCCTGTAGAGAAAGTAAAAATACCATGGTATGTAATCCTAATTAATATGTTTAATTTCACAATTATAGTAGGAGAGCTTAAATTTACACGATTTGTTCTTTTAATTTTAATATATTTTGTATAATCGAAATGTTTAAATTATTTATTGAACTATATTGATTTTAGTTATATTTATAATGCATTCAAATATGTTATATAAAGTGAATTTGAATTATTAGTTTATTAGATCTTTGATTGGAAATCAAGTGCTTTTTGTGAAATAAATCAGCCTCTGAGTATTATAAGCTACTGAGTTAGCATCTGTATGGAAACCAACTGAAAGAATGAAGAGAATTTCTGTTATAATACTATCGTTTATTGGTTATATTTAAATACTGTATATTTTATTTCAATTTCTTTTATCACTTTACAGCATTGTTTATTACTTCATCTCTAAGAATATTTTTATTAATTTTTATAAATGTTCCTATTTGTAAATTTGTTTTTCAGTTGATTTTGTTAAGGTTTTGTTAAGCTGTATCTTTTGCGCAGCCTTACATTCAAGGAAGATTCAGATTAAATAAATAAAATACAAACTGGTTTATCCGACATTGTGTGGTTAACATTTTAAACCTCAGTGACAAATTAACCAATTCCGTTTATCAATGATCTAGAAGGTTTCATTCTAAATTCTTCCTCTTAACCCTTATAATTGAATTTTTAATGTAGTCCCGAATATTACAAATAATGGATGAAAATTCTCCCGCATTTTCACGCAAAAGAAAGTGAAACAGGCGGAAAGTTTGATTTCCTTAAACTCCCTTAGTATCCTTTTTACTTTATCTATACGTACTATGTACATAGTGTATAGAGAAGGTACTGCACTCCACCCAAAAATTCGATACCGAGATTTCACCAGAAATATATGTTTTAAGGTCCTCTGTATCCAAAAAAAGCATTTTCAGAAAAAGGTCCTTGTGTGTGTCCGTTTGTCTGTGAGCACGATAATCAAAAACGAAAAGTCGGTAAAATATCTAACTTGGTACCTATTTAAGTTTAGTATCCTCCAGGGATGCGACACGAAGCTTTTGAAAAAAATCCCCCCACCCCAAACTAACCTCTACATGGAATTTGTTTCGAAATGTTTTATTTTCTAAAAACTGGCTCTAACGATTTTGATTTAAATGTTGTATATTAATGATATTTACCTGAAAAATAAAATTTGTATCTTGAATTTTCTGGGAATAGCCTCTGAAGACTACTTTATTCTGGATGAATTCGTCGGAATTTTGTAAAGCTGCTAAACCGTAAGAGATAGACAAAACTTACCAAACAATAAATGTAGAGCACGCTACAACACATAATTTATGATATATACATATTTCTCGTGGAGTTGATCGTTTTTTAGTTATTCCTTGTTTTTGACTTCACCTTTAAAATACTTAGGCTTTTCTCACACAGGAATTTGTCAACTCCTGTCCACACAAACAAAGGAGCTTCAGTCACATAGCAACCAGCTTTTGACTATCACTATAACCTATGGTACTCCCTTAATTCGCTTCTACTTACAAAGAAGCAAGTAATAAGACTATTTCTGCTAATTTTTTCTCGATTAGCATGAAGTAAATAGAAGCATAAGCTTTTTAATAATATTTTGTTGCAGAGCTATAGAGAAGGTCATGTAAATGGAACACATCAGATTTTACTTCCTCTAGTACGTATGTATAATATACATAGTAGACAGAGAAGGTATTGCATTCCATACAGCACTTTTATAACGAAATTTAATCGAAAATACAGTATTGGGAACCTTAAATAAGAAAACACATTTCAAAAAAGTTCCGTAATGTGTGTTTATGTGTCCGTGGAAGCATACATAACTCAAAAACGAAAAGGAGGTTGAATACCATACTTGAATTTAAGTACAGCATCTTTCGAAGATGCGCCACCAAGATTTTCAACAAAATCTCACATCCCAAACCTTACATGGAAAATGTTTCGAAACTATTGATTTTCTCAAAAATGGCTGTAACGATTTCATCAAAATGCCGTATACCAAATATACTTACACGACAAATAAATGTTATGGAAATAGTTTCTGAACACCGCTTAATTCCAGATTACCTTTGCATAACTGGTAAACCGTAAGGGATAGAGAGAGAGAGAGAGAGAGAGAGAGAGAGAGAGACAAAAAGTTACTGCATAAAAAAATGATCTCTTTAAAATACACAGTTTATATCCTTGTTTTTCTTTTTTTTTTTTTTTTTTTTTAATTATTAAACTATTGCTTTAGTCAAGCGTACAACCATACATTTAAACCAGCATAAGCTTTAAATAATGTGCATAACCTCTTGTTTCTTTCGCCTAACTTTCAACGGCTCCCATTAAACCTCATCTTTAATAGACCCAAAACATTTACCCCTTTTTGTGAATTTTATAACCCTATCTTTGAATATTTACTAACAAATTAATTTTATTAACTCTA
Source organism: Hymenopus coronatus (assembly GCA_030762935.1). Classification (NCBI taxonomy): domain Eukaryota; kingdom Metazoa; phylum Arthropoda; class Insecta; order Mantodea; family Hymenopodidae; genus Hymenopus; species Hymenopus coronatus. Next base: position 52,106,621 of record CM060892.1, on the reverse strand, counting down.
TATGGGCCCCAACAGGTTGCTCCAAATTCCATAAACGGCCGCTCTAAGGACTATAGGCAAGTTCTTTAGACTTTGCACTCGCCCATTTTAGAATCCTATTTAAGAAAACGAATGTTTTCCATGCTTTTCTGGTTGCAAAAATCATCTGATTGTTCCATGCAGCGTTACTCGCCAAGTTAACTCCCAAACTGCGAAATTTGTTTCGCGCACTGTGATAGTTATGAGGAATTTCCCCCTTAGACTTCCTAAATGTAATGGAATTACTTTTTACTTCCTCTACACGTACTATGTACATAGTGTATAGAGAAGGTATTGCATTCTACCCAAAAATTCGATACCGATGATTTCACCGGAAATACACTTTTTAGGGTCCCATGTATCCAAAGAAATATTTTTAGAAAAAGGTCCGCGTGTGTCTCCATGTGCCTGTGTGTCTGTTTATCTGTGAACACGATAACTCAAAAACGAAGAGTCCATAAAATACCAAACCTGGTATTTAATTTATTATCTTCCAAGAATGACATTTACATGGGACATTTTTCCAAACTTTTGATTTTCTCAAAAACGGTTCTAATTGTTTTTATTAAAATACCGCATATTAAAGATATTTTCGTGATAAGTAAAATGCATATCTTGAATTTTCTGGAAACAGCTAGACCTCTTTATTCTGAATAAATTTTTCTACATTTTGTCGTAACTAGTAAACCGCAAGAGATATAAAAAAACTTATTACACAAAATATGTAGATTTCGTAGATCAGTAGATCAGTTTTAAAATACTTTAAATTTTTCACATGCGTTAATTTATCAACTTCTGGCAATGCAAAGAGATAGATTTCATCTACATGGCAACCAGCTTTTAAAAGATTTGCCTATCGTTTTAGCCTAGTGTATTCCCTCATTTACCTTCTACTTAAAAGAAAGCATTTCTGCTAATGTTTATCTCGATTATCATGAACTAGATAGAAGCACAAATGTTTTAACAATAATTTGTTACAGAAATGTAAAGATACACATGAGAATAGAGCACATAAGATTTTTCTAGCATTAATGGTGTTTTATTTTATCGTCATTTTGTTTTAAAAACGTCGCAAAATTCCGTTTCAAGTGGTGCATAAGGCTACATCTCACCTATTGTTCTATAAGCAACAAAAGTGAGAATCAGTGAGTGGAAAAACACTGTTAAGGAAAACGGCGTCTGTTTCTTGTGCTGGCTGTGGAAAGCCAAGATAAGGAAAGTGGGCGTATGAGACCATCCTTTCTGGTTTACGTTATAGTTTATCTTTTGTTTTCCTCCCACTTTACCAGAACCAACTGTAGATCTTGTGTGGTGGTATTATGTTACAGAAGATCTAGAGACTTCTTTCTTTTCCTCTGCTGAACTTTGACATTCCGTGCTACCACGCTTTCGAAATAATAACTGTAGAACTAGGTATAAAACATCAGCAAATACCAGAAATTGCTATTAAAATCTTATGTGTTCCATTCACATGACTTTCTCTACATCTCTATAATAAATTATTGCTGAAAAGCTTATTCTTCTATCTACTTAACGATAATCCAGATAAACATTAGCAGAAATTGTCCTTATTACTTGGTTCCTTGTGAGTAATAGGACAAAAACGAATGTGTTCCATTCACATGATGTCCTCTAGCTGTTCGGTAAACAAACCGTTAAATTCAAAACCTTAATCTGTTACCTACATTATGCTAATCAAGATAAACATAAGCAGAATAAGTTTTATTACTAGCTTCTTTATGAGTAGAAGGGAAATAAGAAAATGCACAGGCTAAAGCGATAATCTCGTCCTTTAAAAGCCAGTCGCTATGCGAAACAATTGAAATTCCAATATCTTTGCTTGCCAGGAATAAACAAACGAGAAGATAGATGTCTTCCCGTTTTAGAAACGTTTAAAAGGCCTAAAATTGAAAAACCAAACATCCAGTATATCTTGAATACAGATAACTCTACAATATGTGACCTAAATTGTGTTTTAAGAGATCTGCATCTTTTGTAGTAAATTTTTGTATATCTCTTGCAGTTTGCCAGTTATACAAAAGTCATCCAGAATGAAGAGGTCTTCAGAGGTTATTCCCAGAAAATTCAAGATATACATTTCGTTTGTCATAAAATATCTTATACATAAGGTACTTTAATCAAAATCGTTAGAACCAATTTTGAGAAAATTAGCATTTTCGAAAAATTTCTCTATAAAGGGTAGTTTGGGGTGGGGATATTAGCTTGAAAATCTTCGTGTCACATCCTTGGAAGATACTGTCAACAGACAGACAGACATACACACACACACACACGCACTCACACGGACAAACACAAGGACCTTTTTCTAAAATGCTTTTTTTTTATTCAGAGTTCTCAAAACATATATTTACGGTGAAATCTCCATACACTATGTACATTAGTACGTATAGAGAAAGTAAAAAGACGTTTATTTGATATGGGAAAATTAGAAGGAACTGTCAATAAGCGTATTAATAATATTTTTCTACAAATATGTAGAGAAAGTAATGTGAATGAAACACATAATTTTTTTTTATTTATTTATTCGCAACATACATGAGGGAAGCAGAAATATTCTTCCAAAATAATCCTTAACCCTATTTGAAGTAATATTCGCTCTTGTTTCAAATCTTGAGAGTTTCGGAAAGACAGTCTTGCAGGTATAATTGCTATAAAGCCATTTGGATCGAGGCGACATGCTGGCCACAAAAGGCAGAGAACACGCGTCTTCTCGGAGGAGTAAATATTGACATCACATACATGGATGTCCTCCAGAGCAAGCAAGGCAGGAAATTGCGGGCGGAGGGTCCCACTAGCTCCTTGCATGGACATCCGATCCTTCTTTACCTGGCGCCAGCACACACCTTCTTCTGCAAACTCATTGGTCTGTCCTAGACAATCAGTGTATCACATAGTGTATCGTTTTTATTAAAATCCTATAGTATCTAGAAAAAGCAAGCAGAATTTATAATAAACAATGTAAAAGGCGGGTAACAGATCAACGCCTTGTCCACTTAATACAGCCAGAACATTCAGCAATTGAAGAGCTCGTATTTACAGAGGGCCATAGAACAAATTTCAAGACATGGAAGTGTTGGCAAAAACAAGAGGGTAGTTTATTCTTCTCAGGAGAGAAGCTATTGAAATATAACAGCATTTCTTGAAAGGTATTTGCACTTTCAAAAGGCTTCTTATCAAAGTGTTTTATCCTTTTATTGTGTTACTTTAGCTTGCTAAGTAGAAAGAGAAAACGATATATTCGGTAACCTTTAACCGTCTAATCTGAATCTTTGAATTCAAAGGTTTCTCTCGCTTGGAACGATACAAAAACCAGCGAAGCAAGCACGGTGAAAGACATCAGCATATGTTCCATATTTTATTGTCAGAAAACAAGTACAACTGTTAACGACACAATTACAACTTATACTGAGAGTAATAGACAGTAAAGGATGACTGTGACAGTGATTTCCACCACTCGGACCTCATTCCATCTTCTAGGCCGGTCAGAAATACAGAAAAATGGCCAGGTTTCAACATATGGTAGTCCTTCTTTGAATTCCATGCAGTGTAAAGCGAGTTGTCATACAGTAATACAAAATATCAAATCTTTAATGTAACAATTAGCAGTAAGAGTACACGGCAATTCCCAAACGAAGATTTTTTTCTTGTTCATTTTGCGCCGCACTCAAGCCAAATATTCGGAAACTTTTATTATAATGCATTACGTGTTAACTTGTGTCAAAATTCTTTTCCATGTCTTAAAAATCAACTCCCGGGTGTAGCGCTATTGCGATTATTGCGCGATTAGACCAGTACCTTGAATACCGTAATTACGGGATTTTATTGTAATTGTTCTCATAATGATGCTAAACATTTTTAGAATGTCAAATTTCATATTTTTCGAGTATATTATAACTGTTTCCCAATTCTCAACAATGAAGACATTAATGATGATGACAATAATAATAATAATAATAATAATAATAATAATAATAATAATAATAGATCGCCTGGGTAGTGTGGTGGTAGCCTGTCTGCCTCATATTCAACAGGCCGCGAGTTTGAATCTCGCTTAGGGTGAGTTACCCGGATAAGGTATTTTTCGGGGTTTTCCCTTATCCTGAGAACACGAATGTCGAGTAACTTGTAACTTTAAACTCCATGGATCCCGAGATCATTAGAGCATATGTCACCAATTTCATTCATTTTCCGATATGACCAATAAGGTTAAAGGACGGTAAGCATAAAAAAAAAAAATAATAATAATAATAATAATAAAAATAATAATTGGACTCAAGGCATGTTGCCATGGTGGCTCAGAGGCAGAGAAACCGGCTAGAGATTGGGAGATCCGTGGTTCAAATCCCGGCTATGGCATTGAATTTTTCAGTCTGACTCTTTCTATCCAAAAATAATAATAATAATAATAATAATAATAATAATAATAATAATAATAATAATAATAATAGCCCGCATGGGTAGTGTGGCGGTAGCGTGTCTGCCTCACATTCAACAGGTCGCGAGTTCGAATAGGTATAATAATAATAATAATAATAATAATAATAATAATAATAATAATAATAATAATAATAATAATAATAATAGTGTGTAATATAGATTTTGGGAATATTTGCATAGCCTATATGAAACTCTGAAATGTAAATTATAACATTCATTCCTGAAGGTGCCCGTTTGTTGCAAATCCGTTAGATAGCGGAATGAAATGCACCATTAGCGTAAAAATAAGCTGGAGGTTTGGAGAAACTTGTGCAGAAAGTTTGTCCCCCTCTCTTGTAGGCTTGCTGAATGGTAGGACCATTTGCGACCAATAGACGACCCCACAAAAACTGCCCTCGGGACACGTTCATATATTTGTGTTATCAAAAGTACTTTGCAGTCACACAGAGAGGGAAAAAAATCTGACAGCACGCATAGACAAAGTTTCCCCGCCACCCACTATAAAAACACTCGTAAAAAATCAGGAAACCCCGACAGAACGTTTCATCTGAAAGTAGCAGCATCAAGTTTTATTCGAGAGATGAAATAGTTCTCCATGGCAGCTGCTTCGTTGCACTAAAAACAGACAAACTGCGATATGAGAAACACATTGCAGTGGAAAAAGATAGTTTGTATTGTGTTGGAAAGTTCAAAAAGACTTTTAAAAAAGCTGATGTATACTATTCACATGGTTTTCTTTACACCTCTGCAACAAATTATTGTTAAAAAGCTTATGCTTGTATTTACTTCATGCTAATCGAGAAAAAATTAGCAGAAACAGTCTTATTGCTTGCTTCCTTGTAAGTAGAAGCGAAATAAGAGTACTATAGGTTAAAGTGATAGTCAAAAGCTGGTTGTTATATGAGTTTCCTTTGTTTGCATGGATAGCAGTTGACAAAAAAAAAGTATGTCATATAAATTGTGTGTTTTATCGTGATCTACACTTTTCGTGTTTATCTCTTACGGTTATGCAAAATTCAATAAAAAGAGCATATTCCCAGAAAATTCAAGAAATAAATTTTATTTGGCATGTAAGTATCTTATATGTAAGAGATTTTAATCAAGATCGTTAGAGCCATTTTTGAGAAATTTAAAATTTTCGAAATTTTTTCCATGTAAAGGGTAGTTGAGGTGTGGGATTTTCTTGAAAATCTTCGTGCCGTATCCTTGGAAGATACCGAACTTAAATACCAAGTTTGGTATTTAACGTCTTTTAGTTTTTAAGCTATGCTGTCCGCAGGGACACAAACACACGCACACACACGGACCTTTTTCCAAAAATGCTTTTTTTTCTTTTCAGGTGGACCCAAAAAAGGTATTTCGGGTGAAAATTCGGTGTCGAATTTTTGGGTGCAATACAATACCTTCTCTATACAATATGTGTATAAGTACGTGTAGTGAAAGTAAAAATCTGATTGCTGCGTTCACATGACTTTCTCTTGTACAAACGATTACTCGTATATTACTAGCTTATATTTTTAAAATGTATAAACATATTAAAGTACCATACTTGTAATTTGGATCTTCGATTGCTAAAGCTATTCAAACATTTTCATAAAAATCTTGAAATGTATTAAAAACAGGAGAGCTACATTAAAGTTATGTTTGGTATATAAATAGATTTACATTTTTACTTTCTCTATCTCGTATGTACAATGAACATAGTGGATAGAGAAGATATTGTATTCCACCTAAAAATTTGATACCGTGATTTCCGAGGAAATATGTTTGGAGTTCACCTGAGAACGAAATAAGGCATTCTTAGAATAAGGTCCATGTGTGAATTCTGTGAACAGCAAGCTTAAAAACCAAAACTTGGTATTTAAGTTCAGTATCTTCGAAGTATGCCACACAAAGATTTTCAAGTAAATCCCCCCACCACTAATTCCCTTTACATGGAACATTTTTCTGAAAAATGGCTCTAACGATTTTGATTAAAATACCGTAGGTTTACTAAAGATATTACTATCACAAATAAAATGTATATTTTAATTTTCTGGGAGTAGTCTCTGAAGGCCTCTTTATTCTGATTGACTTATGCAGCATTTTGGATAATGGTTAAACTGTACACATAAAATGTAAATCTCGTTAAAACAAAATTTATGTCATATACGAGGGGCATACTGAAAGTCATGAGCAACACTGTTTTACAATATTAATATTTATTTTTAAGCCAAACCAAATACATCATCATAATCTACAGACTTTCTTTCACTTTTCGACATAGTCTCCATTGTTTTGCACACATTTTTCCCATCGTTCTACAAGTTTGAAAATGCCCTTGTGATAGAACTCCGTTCCAACTGCCCGCAGGCCCTGACGCACTGCTTTCCGAATATCCTCCAGCGTCTCGTAGCGTTGGCCACGCATCTGCTCCTTCACAGAACCGAAAAGATGGTAGTCGGAGGGTGCCAAGTCGGGACTGTAGGGAGGATGTGGAAGAGTTTCCCACCCTAATGCCCTGATCTTCTCCATAGTGACACGGGCAGTATGCGGACGCGCATTATCCTGTTGAAGGATGATCCTCTTTCCAGGGTGTTTATCACGCAAAGCCCGCCGGAGCTTCAGAAGTGTCTTGATGTAGCGGGCAGAATTTATGGTTTGTCCAGGTTCAAGTAAGTCAACCAGAATGCAACCTTGTGCATCCCAAAAGACACTTCCCATAACTTTTCCTACAGCCTGCACTGTCTTCGCTTTCTTCTTCGAGGGTGAGTTCAAGTGGTGCCATTCCATACTCTGACGTTTCGTTTCTGGCTCATAGTGATGGAACCAGCTCTCATCTCCAGTCACAATACACGTAAAAAATTCATCACCTTCATTATGAAATCTCTGAAGAAGGTTTTGTGCAATGGTTCTTCTCTGAAGTTTGTGGTCTTCAGTCAATAAACGGGGGACCCAACGTGCACAGACCTTTCGATAACCCAAGCTGTGGATCATTTCTTGCACTGCACTATGTCCTATTCCAAGTTGCGCAGCAATTTCATTCACAGTGAAACGCCTATCTCCTGTAATGAGCTCATCAACTCTTTCCTTGTTGCGTTCTGTAGAGGCAGTTCGAGGACGCCCGCCTCGATGCGCATTTGCAGACTCGTGTTTCCATCTTTGAAATGTTTCACCCATCTTCTAACACTGCTGCCACCCATGCAGACACCTCCATACGCACGTTGAAGTCTGAGATGAATTTCAGGAGCAGATTTTCCTTCTTTCACAAGGAATTCAATGACAGCACGCTGTCGAAACGAAACATCAATGTCAGCAATTCTTCAAACACCGTCTGTGGTCACGTGATATAGGCTAATGACGTCACAATATGTCAACATGTAGCTTAAAGTCTGTAGATTACGATCCTGCAGTTCGTTTCGTTATATTGTTGAAATTTAAATTTTTACAATGGGTTGCTCGTTTTATCAACAATCTGGAACAATTGCTCCTGCCTCCCCATTTATATTATAAATACTAGATTGTTGATAAAACACTAATACTTGCTATGTTTGTTTTGCCATTTATTTATTCAGAACTCTTTTTATTTTCTTTACTACTTACCTTAAGTCGGAGAATCATGCTATTCCACCCAAAAATTAAATACAGAGATTTTATCGGAAATTCACTTTTGAGACTCCCTAAACCCATGACAGTTTTAAAGAAAATGCATTTTACTTTCTCTAGCACGTATGTACATACAATGTATATAATAGCTAGAGTAGGTATTGTATTCCTCCCAAAATTGGTTGTCGAGGTTTCACCGGAAATAGCTTTGAGGCCCCCTGTGTCCGTAAAAGGTCCTTGTGCTTATGTGATTTATGTGTGTGTGTGTGTGTGTGTTCGCGTGACTTTGAAAATAATAACTCAAAACGAAGACTATAAAATACCAAACTTGATATTGAATTTTAGTATCTTTTAAGGATGAGACGAAATTTTTGAAGAAAGCTTTCCCCCTCCCCGAACTATGCTTTTCATGGAATGGGTTTCGAAATGTTTGACTCTCTCAAAAATGGCTCTAATGATTTTGAATAAAATAACCATAAGTATATTAAAAATATTTACATGAATAATAGTGTTTTCTGGGAATAATCCCTGAAGACCTCTGCAGAAATTTTGCAAAACTGATACACTGTAAGAAATAGACAAAAACTTACTACACAAAAATGTAGATCTCGTTAAAACACACCATTTAGGTTTAATTCATTTTTTCGTGTAGTTGACATTTTGAGTTATTCCTTGTTATTTCTGTTTTAAAATATTTAAACTTTTCTCATAAGGGCATTTGTCAAAGAAACGAATTTCATTCACAGAGTAACCAACCTTAACAGATTTGACTTTTCTTTAGCCTTTATTTCCCTTCTCCTTACAAGAAACTAGTAATAAGACCTTTTTTGTTAATGTTTATCCCGATTAGCATACAGTAAGCAGAAAAATAAGCTTTTTAACAATATTTTGTTACAGAAATGTAGAGAAAATCATATGATTGGAAGGCATGAGATTTTTCTTCCGTTTCTACATTACCGTAGCAACAAAGGTATCTTATCTTTTAATTTTAGTTGTTAAGATTTTTTAAGCTGTCTTCTTGTTTTGCAAACCTGCAAAAGATAATGGCAGCGTAGGTTGTCGAAACGTGTCCAGAGTACCAACACCATGTTTAACCCTTAGTTGCAGGCATTAGTATACTACATATGCAGTTTTTCCTTTAATTCAAGTTTAAAACTGGAGTTCTAGTAAAAATATATGGGAATAAACCTATAAAATTATAAAAAAAATAACAGAAATGAAAATATATGTAAATCCTTTAATAATCTATTTCTTTCCAATTAAAAGTTTAAATTCTTCTAAACTATTTTTCATAATGCTGGCAAAGGCACTTTTAAAAAAGTGGTTCAAATGGCCATGAGATGATAGGTAATCGACTGGCCATCCATTCAAAGCCAAATGTTGCAAGTTGAAATCCCGGTGACTGTAATGTAAGACGGAGAGAGCCCAAGTAAAATAATCGGTGTGATGCAAAAATTGTATATATTTTTACAATATAAAACAATCTGATTACTTGTCGTTTGTAGTTGAAGGTTAGTATAACATGAAATTAATCCTAGCGTACAACCCTATTTGTTAAACAAGCGAAAGTTTTAGGTACCGATAGGCAACATAGGCATATGTTGGCAATAGATTACCAGATTTAAACAATTTAGTTGTTAAATTATCACATTATAGCTTGTAGGTAGTCCTGCCATCATGTACCAATTACTTACATTTTGTTATGGGAAGCCACTTAGGATGGATTATTTCCTCCCTTTGCCGGAAATTTGAAACATTTCGTTCTTAAGGCGCAATTTGTTAGAGACCTGAAGAAGGGTGCAGACACCGCCCCAAGACGCTACATCATTTGTCTTGGCCAGAACGTACTGACTGCATCGATACATCAGATGCGGGCGGAATGCCCGAGTTATATCCCCTTGTCAAAATTTAAACAATTATTAATAACGCGCCCCAACATACAGCTTTCATACTGGGATCTCTTTGGGTGGGGATGTTTAATTACGAAAAGTAATTATCCAGTCATTCATTAGTTATAAAAATTCTGATGTATTACATTCACAAAACTTTCTCTAGCTGTTCGACAAAGACATTTTTCTTACATTATTCTACTTCATGTTAATCTGGACAAATATTAATTAGTTTTATCACTCTTTTGCTTATAAGTAGAAGGGAAGCTCTAAGCTAAAGCGATAGTCAAATATTTTAACACTGGTCGCTATGTACAATTCAGATTCGATCCGCTTTGTATGGTCCCGTTTCAGAAAAGTTAGTTTAAAATTGAAATTGATAAGAATGAATATCTGATAAACGGTCAGCTATATAAAAAAGCACATATGACAGGAAATATGTGCTCTTACAATATCTACATGTTTGTGTAGTAAGTTTTTGTCTACCTCTTGCGGTTTAGTTGTTATGGAAAATTCTACAAAATTCACCGACAGTAAAGAGCAATTTGGAGAATATTCTCAAAAATTAAAAATATAAATTTATTTGCCACGTGAATATCTTTAATATACGGTGGTTTAATCAAAATCGTTTGTTATTTTTGCTAAAATAAAAATTTTCGAAAAATGTTCAATGTAAAATGTAGTTGAGGGAGGGTGATTTTCTTTAAAATCTTGGTGCCACATCTTTGGAAGATACTGAACTGAAATACCAACCGACGTTTCGTTTTTAAGCTATGACGTCCACACACACACACCACTTACTTTATTTTCAATTTTTTATTCAGGGGACCTCAAAACATTTATTTTCGCCGAAATATCGTATCGAAATTTTGGTGGCATACAATACCTTCTCTATACACTATGCACATCGTACACACGGTCTAGAGAAAGTAAAAATCTTATGGGTTCTATTCACATGATTTTCTCATATATTCCACAAACGAACTCTTGTTACAAAAGATTATTCTTTTGCCTATATCATAATAATCGAGATAAACATTAGCAAAAGTGGGGTTATTACTTGTTTCCTTGTAAGAGAAAGAAAATAAGATAATACGCTGGGCTAACGAGTAATTAAAGCTTAAAAAACCGGTCGACATGTAAAACAATACAAATTTGGTTCGCTTTGTACTGCCAGGAGTGAAAAAAAGAGAGAGAGAGAGAGAGAGAGAGAGAGAGAGAGAGAGATGAAATGAAATAAGAACTCCCATTTGAGAAAAGCTTAAGTAGCTGAAATGAAACCAATAATAAGAAATATCTCGGAAACAGTTAACTCTACAAAAAATGTATATTACATAAAGTGTGTGTTTTGGCGAGATTTACATTTTTAGTAAGTTGACTTGCGGTTTACCAGCACAAAAGTCATCCAAAATGAAAGGCTATTCCCAATAAATTTAAGATATAAATTTCATTTATGATGTGATTAATATACGGTATTTTAATCAAAATCATTAGAGCCATTTTTGAGAAAAACATTTAAAAAAAGAAAAGTCCATATGAAAGTTAGTTTTGAGTGGAGGAATTTTATTAAAAACCTTCGTGTTACTAACCTTGGAATATACTAAACTTAATACCAAATATTTAATGATCTTTTCGTTTTTTAGCTATGCTGTCCACACCCACTCACCTATCCGTCACAAGGACTCTTTTTAAAGGTACCCTGAACTCTGGGGACCTCAAAATATGTATTTCCGGGGAAAGCTCGACATCAAATTTTTGGGTGGAATACAATACCTTCTCTACCCATTATGTGAACAGTACATGTAGAGAAAATAAAATCTGATGCTCTTTTAGATATGCCCTTATGATTTCCTCAATTGTAGGTGCAATGGGGAATAGATTAATACACCAGGCTAAAGGATATAAACATATTTTGTTGTTAATGGCACTGTCGATATAAGCGCCGCCGTTGTGCCGAATTTCCTCCTGCAGGTATTGTTTGTACTTTCAGTAAATTTACCTACATGGGGCTAAAGCTTTTAAGCACAATTAAAATCATGGGTCGGATCGGAATTGAACCTGCAACCTTGGCATCTGAAGGCCAAACTAGCCTTCAGCGATAGTCAAGCATTTTAAGCGCTGATCGCTATGTGATGACTATGAAATTCGGTTCTCGTTGGTTGGCCAATATGACTTGAACGATTTTGATTAAAATAGTGTATATTTAACATATTTTATGAACATTATATATATAAAAACTTACTACACAAGTGTTTTATGTAAAGGTTTTTGGCGGTGAGGGTATTTTCTTGAAAAAAAACTTGTTTTCCTTTTATCCTTTTCTTTCACAAAAAAAAGCAACTATAAAAACAATTTTACGACCAGTTGCTATAATAAATAAAATAGTTTAACATATATACAGTTCAACATATTCCCTCCAATATATTAGTTCAAAAATGCATTACAATACATTTAATTTACGATAGATTCTTACCACAATTTGAAGCTGGTTTTAATTGTACTGTGATAATTTTTAGATGATTTATATTTCTATAATATGCATACTAGCCGGACCGCACTGCACATATAATGCTTTTAATTTTAGTTTCACTGCTACGTATGGTAAGTAGGGGAAGTATTATATTCCACCCAAAATTCAATACCATTTTAGAACGTGAGTGTGTGCGTGTGTCTTATGTATGTATGCTGTGAATAGCAGAATCCCAAATCAGAATATCTGTTAAATACCATAGTTAATAGTTAAAATTAGCATTTTCCAAAGATGTGACATGAAAATTTTCAACAAAATTCTCTCAGCTCAAATTTTCCTTTATATATAAGTTATTTTGAAATTTTCGATAATCACACAAATATCTAAAAATGGGTATATAATTTTGATGAAATTGTCACATATTATAAATATTAGTATAAAAATGAAATATATAGATGAATTTTCGGGAATAGCCTGTGAAATTCTCATCATCCGCAATACATTTTGTGTAATCGTTTATAGCCGGTAAATGTTAAGTGATAGACGATACACAAAAATTGTAGGTCTCTTTAAAACGCACCATTTATTTTCTTAAGCATTTGTGCCGTACATCATTTCCAAGATATCCCTTGTTAATGTTCAAAATGTCCAATACTTTGTCACTCTTTTGAAGTCCATTCGATGTTCAACTTTTTTCTCGCGATAGCATGGAAAGAGTATGGAATTGTAAGGCCAATTTAAATGTCCAGTTGTTAAACATTAAACTATCGCTCCTCTCTTTGCATCTATAACGAAATATATACTGTAACTATTTCTGTAAAAATATAACTCAATTAAAGTGAAGTTAATAGAAATATAAACTTTTGTAAAAATAGTTCGTATACTCCCTAACAAACCATAGAGCGGCAGAGTCGTAATATAACACTCAGAGTTTTATTTTCTCTAGCACATATGTGCATACAATGTTCTTAGTAGTTAGCGAAGGTATCGTATTCCTCCCAAAAATTCGATATCACAATTTCGCAAGAAATACATGTTTTGAAGTCCTCTGAATCAAACAATTAGAAAAAGGACCAAGTGTGTATGTGTGTTTGGACAGCATAATTCAAAAAAAAAGTTGGTTTAATACCAAACTTGGTATTTAACTTTAGTATTATCCAAGGATGCGACACCAAAAGTCTCTGGAAAAAAACCCAGCCACAATTACCTTTTACATGGAATATTTTTCGAAACCATTATTTTCAAGAGAAAAGCTCTAACGATTTTTATTAAAACACTAACCGTTTTGAATATGTTCGTGAAAAACGAAATTTATATCTTGAATTTTCTGGGAACAGCTTTCGAAGACCTCTTCATTCTGGATGACTTTTGTGTAACGTAAGAGATAGAAAAAAAACTTACTTCACAAAAAATATATCTCACACAATTTATGTCCTTTACAGTTTTGAAGGGTTAACTGCGTCTGAGCTATCCCGCGTTATTGGCTTCAATTTTAAACTACTTTAGCGTTTCTTATCTTTTTTTCGGCTCTCTTTGGTTCACTCCTGGCAAGCAAAGAGAACGGAATTTCAATTGTTTCCATGGCGACCTGCTTTTTAAAAGATTTGAGTATCGCTTTAGCGTAGTGCATTATTTTATTTCACTTCTGTTTACTAAGAAGTAAGACCAATTTTGTTAATGTGTCTCTCGAGCATGGTGTAGATATAATAATTGTTTGTAAGAACACTTAGGGAAAGCCATCAGATACATGTTAATTGTTTGTTTTTTTTCCCCTCTAACTAGATATTGCTTCTATTCTCTTCCTGGATATTGTTTTTCGTAATATTTTTTAGTCACAAAGAAAGTAAGAATACAAAAGTTTAAATTCAAACAAACAGCACGCCAACAGTTTGAAATAAGAAAGGGGTTACAACGGGGAGGAGACAGGTTGTCGTTAGAGAAATCAGCCAACCGATAACTTCCTTCAGATTAAAGACAAGACGGTATCATATGGCGTGGCAGTTAAGAGGGAAAGATGCGACTTCGTTCTTCATGGAGTGCTGAAAATGACAACATAATAGCTCATAGCCTTTGACATGTCTCAATTTCAATTTTCAAAATTGGGTAAAACGTTTTCTATAACCATAGGTTTTGCGAAACACTGCGCGAAACAAATTACTATCCTTTTCTTTCTTAATAGCAATGCGTCAATATTTTGTTTACTTTTTTATGGTTTTATATAGTTAATAACTATAGTATGTTAAATAATGCAGCTATACTTCTTTTTGTGAAATCGAAATAATTTAAATTTCTAAACCTATGCTATCAATATCGAGTTTTTTTTTGGGGGGGGGGGTATTGAAGTAAGTGCCAACAATCACCCGCTATGCCGTCTAACAGCACTCCAGGTGAGAAATGAAGGAAATTGAGACGTCTCACAACCCCGTACGCTTCACTACCCAGATGTATGCAATCTCCCATGGGTGTCTTATCGGAACCACTTGCTGTCGAGACCAACCCAATCCAAACAGCTCCAGATGCTCTGCCCAGCGTAGTAACGTCAATGTTAGAAGTGTGCAGCGTTCACACTAAGGCAGCAGGAGGAGTCAGATCTCCTCTCCTAGGCGGATACATGTCTGTCTGGGTAGCTCACTTGGTTAGGCGCTGCCTTCTGAATTCAAGGTGCGGGTTCAAACCCATTTAAAAGCGACAGCCCCATATCGGTAGATTTACTGGAATGTTAAACAACTCCTGTAGGACGAAATTCCGGCACACCCGTGGTGCTGATACTCGTATGATCCTGGCAAATGATAGCGTCGTAAACAAAGAAAATAATGTAATTACGCGGATACACTAAGATAAATGATCGTGCCAAGTAAGGAACTAGTCTGTTTCGCACAATAGGAATATGCCATAACAGCAGCTAATGGTAGATGACAAGTCCACGGGGAGTTTATTTGTTAAAATTTTATATGACCTTTGCATAGCTGGTAAACTACAAGGTAGAGACAAAATCTTACGATAAAATGCAGTTCTGGTTAAATTCCAACATTTAGGTTAAATCCAAATGTTTATAGAGCTAATCATTTACGAGATCTTCCTGGTTAAAAACTTATGAAGGAAAGTCATCAATCGATTTTCTTTCGTTTTACTCCTGGCCTGCAAACAGAACTGATTTTTAGTTTAATTGATAGTGATATATTTTAAAAGATTTGACTACCGTTTTAGCCTATTACATTCCCTTAGTCCGCTCTCTTATAAAGAACTAAATAATAAGATAATTTCTACTAATGTTTGTCTGAATTAGCATAAACCAGCGTTTGCAATAATATTGTTGCAGAATAGGTAGAGAAGTAACGTGAATGAAAAAAATACCAGTTTTTATATTATCCAGATTCATAAAAGAAACTAAATTAAAGTGAATTTTACTTTCTCTACACGTACTATGTACATAGTGTATAGAGAAGGTATTGCACTCCAACCAAAAATATCGATACCGATATTTCACCGGAAGTATGTGTTTTAGGGTCCCCTGTATTCAAAAAATGTATTTTCAGAAAAAGGTCCGTGTGTGTGTGCCCGTGTGTCAGTGTGTCCGTGTGTCTGTGAACACGATAACTCAAAAACGAAAATTCGGCAAAATACCAAACTTGGTTTTTAAATTTAGTATCTTCCAGGGATGCGACATGAAGATTTTGAGAAAAATCCCCCCACTCCAAACTACCTTTACATGTAACTTTTTTCGAAAATTTTGATTTTATCAAAAATGGCTCTAACAATTTTGATTAAAATATCCTATATTAAGGATATTTATCTAACAAATAAAATGTATATTTTGAATTTTCTGGGAATAGCCTCTGAAGACTACTGTATTCTGGATCAATTTTACGGAATTTTGCATAATTGCTAAACCGTAAGAGATGGACAAAAACTTACCACACAAAAAATGCAGAGCACGTTAAAACACACAATTTGTGTTATATATATATATTTTTTCCTGGAGTTTATCGTTTTTTTAGATATTCTTTGTTATTGGTTTCAGCTTTGAAAAACATACTTTTCTCATACAAACAAAGGATCTTCAGTCACATAGCAACCAGCTTCTGACTATCGCTTTAACCTATGGTACTCTCTTATTTCGCTTCTAATTACAAGGAAGCAAGTAATAAGACTATTTCTGCTATTTTATTCTGGATTAGCATGAAGTAAATAGAAGCATAAACTTTTTAACAATAATTGCTACAGAGATGTTGAGAAACTCATGTGAATGTAGCACATTATATCTTATAATGAAGAGCGTTTTAGTATAAAACTAAATTTATGGGACGAAGATGTGGAAATAAGTAAGTCAGGGTTAAAAACTATGGTTGTGACATAAATTTCAATAAAACATCTTGCTTACTACGTATTTTCCAAATTTCACAGACCCATTACCCTAATATTCTGGAGAGAGGAGAATTACAAAACTCAGTATCAGAGTTTCAATTCACAAATGCTTAATCTAGTTTCCGTATGCTGCATAAAATTAGTCATGAGTGTGTAGATACCTAGTTACTCAAAATCTGCACCACGTCTTTGAGTTAAAGCATTCATGTTTATTTTATTCTAAGTTGGATGTTTGCAGCAGCTGTAAGAGCAATTAAAACTGAAAGGTACTCAGTTTCTGGGAGCTGAGGTATAATCCGCAATGTTAATAGTATCGTCATGCTCTGGTGGTTGTGAAAACGAGGAGGAGTATGAATGAAGGATTGGCACGTGTCTCGTGCAGTTACGCGCGGGTGGATCCACGGTTGGGCAGGTGGTGGTGGTGGTGGGGTAGGCACTAAGCGTGTCCACAACCGTCTTCCAGGATTTGTGTGCCACCCCATTTCTTATTAACTTACATAAGGGGGTCATCATCTCATCACGCACAAAATAAGGTATATCCTTTCTGTCGCGTGAAGTTTCCGGTCTTCTAAGGAAGCCTTCTCTAAGCAGAAAAGTAAAAAAATATGATGTGTTCCATTCACATGACTTTCTCTACATCTCTGCAACAAATTATTGTTAAAAAGCTTATGCTTCTATTTACTTCATGCTAATCTATAAAAAATTAGCAGAAATAGTCTTATTACTTCCTTGAAAGTAGAAGCAAAATAATGGAGTGACATAGGTTAAAATAATAGTCAAAAGCAGGTTGCAATGTGACTGAAGTTCCTTTGTTTGTATGGACAGGAGTTGAAAAATGCCTGTAAGTGAAAAATGTAGGTGTTTCAAAGCTGAAACAAAAAAACAGGAATATCTAAAAAACGATCAGCTCCACGAAAAAATGTAAATGATATAAACCGTGTGTTTATCCTGATCTACGTTTTTTGTATAGAGAGTATTTGTTTATCTTTTAAGGTTTACCAATTATACAACATTCAATAAAAATCATCCATAATAAAGAGGTATTTAGAGGCTATTCCCAGAAAAGTCAAGATATACATTTTATTTGGCAAGTAAATATCTTAAATATAAGGGATTTTAATCAAAAGCGTTAGAGCCATTTTTAAGAAAATCAAAATTTTCGAAATTTGTTCCATGTGAAGGATAGTTGAGACACACACATGGACCTGTTTCTGAAAATGCTTTTTATTGGATTCAGGTGCTCCTAAAACGTGTATTTCCGGTGAAATCCGAAATTGAATTTTTGTGTGAAATACAATACTTCTCTATTCCTATATATATTGTACATACGTGCTAGAGCAAATAAAAATATGATACTTGGCATTCCGATTTGTTTTCTGAATAGCCATTTCAAATAAGCAAATAAAAAAGATCTTTTACAAATACTTTCCATTCACATTTGTCGATATTTCATTCACTTGATCTTCTCTAACTGCTCTGCAAACAAACTTCTTATTAAAGAGTACACTTTACTGTACTTCAAGCTACTCTAGACAAACATTAGAAGAACTACTTAGTTCCTTATAAGTAGAGTGAAATACACTGGACTAAAGCGACAATCATATGTAATAAAAGCTGTCGCTATGCAGTTGTTATTCAATTTAGTTCTTTGCATAGCCAAAAGAAACACGTACAACGTCTTGTTTGAGGAAAATATACACATTTTAGAGTTGAATCCAACAACAAAACATATCTGGGAATGGTTAAATTTATAAAAAAAATAAATTCTGATGTGCTACATTCACATCTCCACATCTCTACAGCAAATTATTGTTAAAAGCTTATTCTTCTATTTACTTCATACTAATCGAGAAAAACTTAGTAGAAATAGTCTTATTACTTGCTTCCATGTAAGTAGAAGGGAAATAAGGGAGTATCATAGGCTAAAGTGATAGTCAAAATATGTGACTGAAGTTCCTTTGTTTGTATGGACAGAAGTTGACAAATTCGCGAATGAGAAAAGTATGAATACTTTATTGCTGAAACCAATAACAAGGAATATCTCCAAAACGACCAACTCCAGAAAAAATATATTTAACATAAATTGTGTGTTTTAACGAGCTCTCCATTTTCTGTTAAGTAAGTTTTAGTCTATCTCTTATGGTTTCCTAGTTATACAAAATTCCGTAAAATTCATACTGAATAAAGTAGTTTTCAGAGACTATTCCCGGATAATTCAAGAAATACATTTTATTTGGCATGCAAATATCTAAAATATAAGTGATTGTGATCAAAATCGCTAGAGCCATTTTGAGAAAATCAATTTTGCGACATTTTTTTTCATGTAAAGGGTAGTTTGGGTTGAGGACTTTTTAAAAAAAGTTTCATGTCGTATCCTTAATATGTTAATGGATAAAAAAAACTTAGCAGAAACATTCGTATTACTTAATCCTTTTAAGTAGAAGCGAAATAAGGGAACACTATAGGTTAAAATGGTTGTAAAAAGCTGGTTGCTACGTGACTGAAGTTCCTTTGTTTGTATGCACAGGAGTTGACAAATTCCTGTATGAGAAAGGTATTGTTTTTAAAGCTGAAACTAAGAGCATGGAATATCTCAAAAACGATCAACTGTGCGAAAAAATGTACATAACATAAATTGTATGTTTTAACGTGCTCCACGTTTTTATGTGGTAAGTTTTTGTCCATCCCTTACGGTTTAGTAGTTATGCAAAATTCTGTAAAATTCATCCATAATAAAGTAGCCTTCAGAGGCTGTTCCCAGAAAATTCAAGATATACATTTTATTTGCCATGTAAATATCCTTAGTATATAGTATTTTAATCAAAACCTTTTCAGAGCCATTTTTGAGAAAATCAAAATTTCTATTTTATTTTTCCATGTAAAGGGTAGTTTAGATTGGCGACATTTTTCTCAAAAGCTTCGTGTCGTATTATAAATATAAAGTTTGGTATTTTACCGAATTTTTGTTTTTGAGTTAATTGGTTCTTTGACACACGAAACTTTTTCTAAAAATGTTTATATATAAGATACTAAAACTGGAATTTCCGCTGAAATCTCGGTGTCGATTTTTAGGTGGAGTGCAATACTTCTCTACCCATTTACAATGTACTATGTAGAGAAGGTAAAGTTGGGAGGTGAATAAATGTAAATATATCAGTGTTTGAGGACAATATTATGATCCAAGTTTTGCAGTTGTTCGTTTTTTTCTAAAGTTATGTTCATGAGAACAGTTTCACGATGTTTTTAGAATTTAATTGAGGTATATTTACTGACGTTCTTTAACTACTGTGATTCTCATCGTTCCATCCTATATTGGGTGTTAAATACCACTTAATTTTGCTCAGAGGTCTCTTTATCAGGCTTGAGCTTTTCTTTAAGTGCTGTAAATCTACCACACAAGACCAACGGCTTTATTTCCCTTCCGAAGGAAGCCATGCTAAGGATTTTTACGCCCGAAATATTCCATCGTCCTCCGCCGGGTTTAAATCTGTGATCTTGGGAACCACAGGATAGCATGTTACCCCTAGACCACGAGGAAGAGACGATGTTTTAGGATGTCCTATCTCGGATGTTCGGTGATTGTTTACGAACATGTCACAGGTTGACTTCCTTGTTCTACTACAGGTGGTGAGATGTAAGGGAAGAATATCGATCGCACTGAAACTTCAACCTACTAACCATACGTCTTTGTTTTCATACATTAACCGATTAGGATTCACAATGTTTAAGGGATCAACTTAAAAATATTAAACACATTGACATTAATATGCTTTCTCTAAATATGGTTTTATTAATCACATGCATAACTCAAATCAGTATGTTAACATTTTTACATGTCCTTTAAACTTCAAAGTCACCCTCATGTTCTTAAAAAGTTGAAATATTAGGATTAAACCAAAACATTAAAAACCTTCAAATCGAGATTTAAGATAACCTGTACCACAGATTATATGGTACACTGCAATTTTATTAGCATTCGTCTTTTGGCACGATGACGATTTAGAAATCGCCAATGAAGAGTCCCTCGCAACATAGATTTCTCAGTCGCGGCGTAAATTAAATGGATATCTGCTAATTCAGCAGATGTAAAGTAATTTATTGTGTAAAGAAAAGTTTGCGACTGAATCGGTCCCTCCTTTTCTCACTGTGAACAATGTGAATGCACTTCGTGGTGAGAGAGTGGTACTAAACACAGGAGCTGCTGTTGCGTAATGTATGTGAGGTATAACCAGGATCGTTCATATAGACCCTGAAATATGTTAACAATACTATTAGTAAGTGATGCGATACATTTCTCTGCAACACGCATTGTTCTCTAGCAAATATCGAAGTATTTGTTCTTATTCACTTCTCATTCTGTGTGTGGGTGTGTATGTTTGTGTAAGCGGGATGACTCAGGCAATTTTCTCCAAATCTGAATGAGCGTTAAATGGAAATAGAAATGGGGATCTTCCGAATGCAAGCCTCACATATAACTGCGGAGTCACTTTGCCTCTTGTGTAGTACAAGCATGTTTTAAATTCCATGCACATATTTTAATCGTGTTTGAGAAAAGTTAAATGTTCTAAACTAATTCCTTTCAGAATATTTCAAATCTCACCGTGATTTTTGGAATAAAATAATATTAATAATGAAATATTTTGATAGACAAAATGAAAAGGGGCTCAGTAACATACCAAAATAATTAAAAGATTCCTCAGAAATGAAAGAATTCCTTGTTATATTGCATTCATGTGACTTTCTCTAGTTATTATATTTTATTTTATACAACTTTTACAAACAATTCGTACCAAGACACAACACTTTCTCTGATAATTGCAATGTGCATGATGTAATATGCCTAAACATAGTGCATATATAGAGAAGGTATTGTATTCCACTCAAAAATTCCATACAGAGATTTTACAGGAAATATATGTTTTCAGGTCCACTGAATACAAAAAACCAGTTTTGGCTAAATGTCCATGTGCGCGCGCGAAAACTGAAGGTCCGTTAAATACCCAACTGGATATTACTTTAAGTTCAGCATCTTCCCAATATCTCAAAGAATATTTACAATAAAATCCCCTTCCCTAAACTATTCTTTATTTGTTTCTTTTTTCGAAAATGTTGATTTTTCAAAATGGGTTTTAACATTCTAATTAAAATACCACATGTTTAAGATATTTTCATGAAAAATAAAATGTATATCTTGAATTTTCTGGGCATAGCCTCTGAGGTCTTCTTCTCTACACGTAATATGTACATACAAACTTGGTATTTAAGTTAAGTATCTCCCAAAGACGCAACAAGAAGATTTTTAGGAAAATGCTCCGCCACCAACTACCGCTTACATGGAACATTTTCCGAAAATATTTATGTTCTCAAAACTGGCTCTTACGATTGATTAAAATATCGTATATTAAAGATATTTACATGAAAAGTAAAATGACTATCTTGATTTTTCTGCGAATATCATCCGAGGACTACTTAATCCAGGATGAATTTTGCATAACTGTCAACTGTAAGAGTAGTTTGGCGTGGAAAGATTTTCTTGAAAATCCTCGTCAGATCCTTTTTTTTTTTTCTTCTTTTTTTTTTTTTTATAATCCCGTTTACATCCCCCCCTAAATTTACTGTATGATTACTGGTTTTACTGTTCCATTACACAAACATCTACACATTGCACAAACATATAACACCCATGCCCAAGGCGGGACTCGAACCCACGATCCCCTACCCACGAAGCACCAAAGCGAGACGCCTTAGCGAGCGCGGCCATGGGGACCGGCTCCTTGGTAGATACTCACTGACCTTTTTTTCTACCTACCTACCTACCTACCTACCTACCTACCTACCTACCTACCTACCTACCTACCTACCTACCTACCTACCTACCTACCTACCTACCTACCTACCTACCTACCTACCTACCTACCTACCTACCTACCTACCTACCTACCTACCTACCTACCTACCTACCTACCTACCTACCTACCTACCTACCTACCTACCTACCTACCTACCTACCTACCTACCTACCTACCTACCTACCTACCTACCTACCTACCTACCTACCTACCTACCTACCTACCTACCTACCTACCTACCTACCTACCTACCTACCTACCTACCTACCTACCTACCTACCTACCTACCTACCTACCTACCTACCTACCTACCTACCTACCTACCTACCTACCTACCTACCTACCTACCTACCTACCTACCTACCTACCTACCTACCTACCTACCTACCTACCTACCTACCTACCTACCTACCTACCTACCTACCTACCTACCTACCTACCTACCTACCTACCTACCTACCTACCTACCTACCTACCTACCTACCTACCTACCTACCTACCTACCTACCTACCTACCTACCTACCTACCTACCTACCTACCTACCTACCTACCTACCTACCTACCTACCTACCTACCTACCTACCTACCTACCTACCTACCTACCTACCTACCTACCTACCTACCTACCTACCTACCTACCTACCTACCTACCTACCTACCTACCTACCTACCTACCTACCTACCTACCTACCTACCTACCTACCTACCTACCTACCTACCTACCTACCTACCTACCTACCTACCTACCTACCTACCTACCTACCTACCTACCTACCTACCTACCTACCTACCTACCTACCTACCTACCTACCTACCTACCTACCTACCTACCTACCTACCTACCTACCTACCTACCTACCTACCTACCTACCTACCTACCTACCTACCTACCTACCTACCTACCTACCTACCTACCTACCTACCTACCTACCTACCTACCTACCTACCTACCTACCTACCTACCTACCTACCTACCTACCTACCTACCTACCTACCTACCTACCTACCTACCTACCTACCTACCTACCTACCTACCTACCTACCTACCTACCTACCTACCTACCTACCTACCTACCTACCTACCTACCTACCTACCTACCTACCTACCTACCTACCTACCTACCTACCTACCTACCTACCTACCTACCTACCTACCTACCTACCTACCTACCTACCTACCTACCTACCTACCTACCTACCTACCTACCTACCTACCTACCTACCTACCTACCTACCTACCTACCTACCTACCTACCTACCTACCTACCTACCTACCTACCTACCTACCTACCTACCTACCTACCTACCTACCTACCTACCTACCTACCTACCTACCTACCTACCTACCTACCTACCTACCTACCTACCTACCTACCTACCTACCTACCTACCTACCTACCTACCTACCTACCTACCTACCTACCTACCTACCTACCTACCTACCTACCTACCTACCTACCTACCTACCTACCTACCTACCTACCTACCTACCTACCTACCTACCTACCTACCTACCTACCTACCTACCTACCTACCTACCTACCTACCTACCTACCTACCTACCTACCTACCTACCTACCTACCTACCTACCTACCTACCTACCTACCTACCTACCTACCTACCTACCTACCTACCTACCTACCTACCTACCTACCTACCTACCTACCTACCTACCTACCTACCTACCTACCTACCTACCTACCTACCTACCTACCTACCTACCTACCTACCTACCTACCTACCTACCTACCTACCTACCTACCTACCTACCTACCTACCTACCTACCTACCTACCTACCTACCTACCTACCTACCTACCTACCTACCTACCTACCTACCTACCTACCTACCTACCTACCTACCTACCTACCTACCTACCTACCTACCTACCTACCTACCTACCTACCTACCTACCTACCTACCTACCTACCTACCTACCTACCTACCTACCTACCTACCTACCTACCTACCTACCTACCTACCTACCTACCTACCTACCTACCTACCTACCTACCTACCTACCTACCTACCTACCTACCTACCTACCTACCTACCTACCTACCTACCTACCTACCTACCTACCTACCTACCTACCTACCTACCTACCTACCTACCTACCTACCTACCTACCTACCTACCTACCTACCTACCTACCTACCTACCTACCTACCTACCTACCTACCTACCTACCTACCTACCTACCTACCTACCTACCTACCTACCTACCTACCTACCTACCTACCTACCTACCTACCTACCTACCTACCTACCTACCTACCTACCTACCTACCTACCTACCTACCTACCTACCTACCTACCTACCTACCTACCTACCTACCTACCTACCTACCTACCTACCTACCTACCTACCTACCTACCTACCTACCTACCTACCTACCTACCTACCTACCTACCTACCTACCTACCTACCTACCTACCTACCTACCTACCTACCTACCTACCTACCTACCTACCTACCTACCTACCTACCTACCTACCTACCTACCTACCTACCTACCTACCTACCTACCTACCTACCTACCTACCTACCTACCTACCTACCTACCTACCTACCTACCTACCTACCTACCTACCTACCTACCTACCTACCTACCTACCTACCTACCTACCTACCTACCTACCTACCTACCTACCTACCTACCTACCTACCTACCTACCTACCTACCTACCTACCTACCTACCTACCTACCTACCTACCTACCTACCTACCTACCTACCTACCTACCTACCTACCTACCTACCTACCTACCTACCTACCTACCTACCTACCTACCTACCTACCTACCTACCTACCTACCTACCTACCTACCTACCTACCTACCTACCTACCTACCTACCTACCTACCTACCTACCTACCTACCTACCTACCTACCTACCTACCTACCTACCTACCTACCTACCTACCTACCTACCTACCTACCTACCTACCTACCTACCTACCTACCTACCTACCTACCTACCTACCTACCTACCTACCTACCTACCTACCTACCTACCTACCTACCTACCTACCTACCTACCTACCTACCTACCTACCTACCTACCTACCTACCTACCTACCTACCTACCTACCTACCTACCTACCTACCTACCTACCTACCTACCTACCTACCTACCTACCTACCTACCTACCTACCTACCTACCTACCTACCTACCTACCTACCTACCTACCTACCTACCTACCTACCTACCTACCTACCTACCTACCTACCTACCTACCTACCTACCTACCTACCTACCTACCTACCTACCTACCTACCTACCTACCTACCTACCTACCTACCTACCTACCTACCTACCTACCTACCTACCTACCTACCTACCTACCTACCTACCTACCTACCTACCTACCTACCTACCTACCTACCTACCTACCTACCTACCTACCTACCTACCTACCTACCTACCTACCTACCTACCTACCTACCTACCTACCTACCTACCTACCTACCTACCTACCTACCTACCTACCTACCTACCTACCTACCTACCTACCTACCTACCTACCTACCTACCTACCTACCTACCTACCTACCTACCTACCTACCTACCTACCTACCTACCTACCTACCTACCTACCTACCTACCTACCTACCTACCTACCTACCTACCTACCTACCTACCTACCTACCTACCTACCTACCTACCTACCTACCTACCTACCTACCTACCTACCTACCTACCTACCTACCTACCTACCTACCTACCTACCTACCTACCTACCTACCTACCTACCTACCTACCTACCTACCTACCTACCTACCTACCTACCTACCTACCTACCTACCTACCTACCTACCTACCTACCTACCTACCTACCTACCTACCTACCTACCTACCTACCTACCTACCTACCTACCTACCTACCTACCTACCTACCTACCTACCTACCTACCTACCTACCTACCTACCTACCTACCTACCTACCTACCTACCTACCTACCTACCTACCTACCTACCTACCTACCTACCTACCTACCTACCTACCTACCTACCTACCTACCTACCTACCTACCTACCTACCTACCTACCTACCTACCTACCTACCTACCTACCTACCTACCTACCTACCTACCTACCTACCTACCTACCTACCTACCTACCTACCTACCTACCTACCTACCTACCTACCTACCTACCTACCTACCTACCTACCTACCTACCTACCTACCTACCTACCTACCTACCTACCTACCTACCTACCTACCTACCTACCTACCTACCTACCTACCTACCTACCTACCTACCTACCTACCTACCTACCTACCTACCTACCTACCTACCTACCTACCTACCTACCTACCTACCTACCTACCTACCTACCTACCTACCTACCTACCTACCTACCTACCTACCTACCTACCTACCTATCTATCTATCTATCTATCTAACTATCTATCTATCTATCTATCTATCTATCTATCTATCTATCTATCTATCTATCTATCTATCTATCTATCTACCTATCTATCTATCTATCTGTCTGTCTGTTTGTCTGTCTGTCTGTCTATCTATCTATCTATCTATTTATCTGTTTGTCAATGTATCTATCTCTAACTGTCTGTCTGGCTGTCTGTCTATCTATCTCTGTCCATCCATCCATCCATCTATCCATCTATCTGTCTGTCTGTATGTCTATCTATTTATCTGTCTGTCTCTCAATCTATCTGTCTGTCTGTCTATCTATCTACACTCGCGCGCGCTCTCGCAAACCACGGACCTTTTTCTAAAATGTTTTTTCACTTTCTCTAGCCCCTATGTACAATGTGCATAGTGGATAGAGAAGATATTGTATACCACCCAAAAATTCGATAAGGAGATTTCACCGGAAATATATGTGTTATGGTCCCCTAAGTCCGAAAAAAACATGTTTAGAAAGCGGTTCGTGTAGGTATGTGTTTGTGTATGGATAGCATAGCTCAAAGTCGAAAAGTTAAATACTAAACTTGGTATTTAATTTCAGTGTCTGCCAAGGATGCGTCGCGAAGGTTTTCAACAAAATCCCCCTCTCCTAACTACCCTTTATGGGGAACATTTTTCAATTTTGTTTTTATTTTCTCAAAAATAGCTGTAATGATTTTAATAGAAATGTCGTAAATTAAAGATAATCACATCGCATATAAAACGTTTATGTTTTCTTTTTTAATTTTCTGTGAATAACATACAGAAACCTCTTTATTTTGCATAACTGATAAACGGTAAGACATACACAAAAACTTAATATAAAAATGGAGATCACGTTAAAACATATGTTATGTCATATAAGTGTTTTTAGTAAAGCTGACTGTCACTGACATATTCCTAGTTTCAGATTTAAAATAATTGTCTTTTCTCATACTGCTATTTGTCAACCCCTGCCCATACAACAAAGGAATTTCAATAGCATACCAACCAGCTTTTAAAACATTTTACTATCACTTTAGCCTAGTATATTCCCTTATTTCCCCTGTACTTACAAGAAACAAGTAATAAGATTAATTCCGGAAATTTTATCTCGATTAGCATGAAGTAAATAGAAGAATAATCTTTTTAGGAATAATTTGGACTGCTTCTGCGGTCGAGTGGTCAGCGAGCTGAA
The DNA here is from genome assembly GCA_030762935.1 of Hymenopus coronatus. Taxonomy (NCBI): domain Eukaryota; kingdom Metazoa; phylum Arthropoda; class Insecta; order Mantodea; family Hymenopodidae; genus Hymenopus; species Hymenopus coronatus. Next base: position 52,078,384 of record CM060892.1, on the reverse strand, counting down.
TTCTCAACCGGAGGTCCCAGGTTCAATCTCCGGCTGGGAGGGGGGGTTAACTTTTCTTTAACCATAATTATTTCTTATCCCCCATAAAGTCTGGAAGTATGTATGTGAGAGTGAATGTGTGTGTGTGTGTGTGTGTGTGTGTGTGTGTATGTGTTTGAGGAAAATAAAACAATTTAAACCCAACGTAAAGAACCTACAGACGAGCTATTTCTAACGCAAGTATGATATGACCTAAATGATAAAGGGGGCTATATAAATGGAACAGTAAAAATTCAAAATAATTTATTGTAGAGATGTAGATAAAGTCATGTGAATGAGATACATCAGGTTTTTTGTTTGTTTGTTTTTCGGGGAGTTCAAAATACATATTTCCAGTGAACCTCTCTATCAAATTTTTCGGTGGAATACAATACCTTCTCTAGAATACATAGTACGTGTAGAGAAAGTAAAAACAAACCGTCTAAATTACACTCTTTAAGTATGACAGGTTTACACGGATTGGTGTTCTTTGATTTTAACAGAGTGACTTGCAATAATGGATAGATGTTTAACGTTGCATGTTACGCTCAGGGCGATGATGCATTCAATTGTTGACGCTTCCAGTAGGCACGGTAGAGTGCAGTAGTATGATCTCTAAATAATTAGTGACGTATGACTACAATTCAAGCTAATTACTTATCAGGGATCAACGATAATGTTAAAATATTTTGCAGAAATTGAAAGCAGAGACGCATCTGTTGGTTTATAGTCTATATAGGGTTGCATAATAAATTGCTAACTCGGTTGTTGCAGAAGTGGATGGCAATATGAAACTTCAGTGAGTGAATTTAACTAAATATATCAAATAAACAACACTCTATGATTCAATATAATATATGTATAATACTCATGTGAGATTCATAGCACTGTCTCTACCCCTTACTAGGGACAATGATTTTATATTAATAGGAATCTATTTATGTGTTGGGGAGGGGTTGGTAGGAGTACGCACTTTTACTTTCGTGACCTCGTATGTTAATGTAACTACAGATTGTATTTTATTCCACCCAAAAATGTAATACCGAGATTTCAATGGATATATATATATATTGAGATTCTTAGAATAAAAACAAATTAGAAAACGTCTGTGTGCGTGAGCGTCTATGAACAGCATAGCTTCCAAACAAAAAGTCTGTTAAATACCAAACTGCGATTTTAGTTCCGCATCCTTCAATAATGCGATACGAAGATTTTCTAGAAAATCCCTCCATCCCAAACTGCCCGTTACATAACACATGTTTTGAAGATGTTGATTTTCTCAAAAATAACAGTCACGATTCTGATTTACATGCAATATGTTTAAATACATTTTCATGAAAAATGAAACGAATATCTTGAATTTTCTGGAAATAATAACCTCTGAAGACCTCTTAATTTGATGACACATTTTTATCCCGGTAAACCGAAAGAGATAATATGCTTACTACACAAAACTGAAGATCCTGTTGTTGTTTTTGTAGTGTTTAACGCCCGATTTAACTACTTATGGCACCGCAGGCGGTGACACTGATGATACATGAATGCAGAAGGAGCACCGGTGGAATGCGATGGTGGGGGAAACCGGAGAACCCGGAGACATCCCGCCCAGCGCCGCTTTGTCCACCACAAATCTCACATGCGGTCGCTTGGGATCGAACCCGGGTCATTTAGGTGAGAGGCGAGTGGTCTAACCACTCGGCCACGGCGCAGTTAAAACGCGTAATTTATGTCATAGACATTTTTTTTTAGAGTTATCCATTTCCGAGATATCCATGTTATTGGTTTCAATTTTAAAATACTTAAACATTTCCCAAGCAGAATGTCGACTTTCGTTTCATATTATTTTATTTTGTTTAACTCCTGGCTATCCAAAGAGAATCAAATTAAAATTGTATGACATAGCGACCAGCTTTAAACAGATTTGACTATCTATTTAGCCTAATGTATTCTCTTATTTCCCATCTACTTAAAGGGCTAAGTAATTTGTTTAATGTTTATCTCGCTTACCACGATGTAGATAGAAGCATAATCTTTTGAAAAAATAGTTTGTTTGCAGAACAGGTAAAGAATGTCATATGAATGGAACACACAAATGTTCACTTTCCCTAGTCCGTATATACAAAACACATAATGGATAGCGCAGGTATTGTACTTCGCCCAAAATTCTGATGTCGAGATTTCACCGGAAGTGCATGTTTTGAGGTCCCCCGAGTCCAAAAAACTCATTTTTAGAAAACGATATGTATGTGCGTGTATGTATGTCCGTAAGCTCAAAAATGAAAAGTCCGTTAAATACCAAACTAGGTGGTTAAGTTCAGTATATTCCAAGGGTGAGACACGAAGATTTTCAAGCAAATCCTAATTCCCATATACCCTTCACATGGGATTTTTTTTTTAAAATGTTGATTTTCTCAAAAATATCTCAAACGATGTTAATTAAAATATCACATGATTAAGATATTTTCATGACAAACGAAATGTATATCTTGAGCTTTATGGAAATAGATTCTGAAGATTTCTTCATTTTGAATGATTTTTGTTCAACTTTTGTATAACTGGAAAATCGTAAGAGATATAAAAAATCTTACAACGCAAAAGTGTAGATATCGTTAAAACACATAACGTTATTTATGTTGATAAAATTTTTTCTAGAATTTACCCTTTTCGAGATATGCTGTGCTATTGGTTTCAATTTTAAGATATTTAAACATTCCTCAAACAGTAGACATTTTTGTTTTCGTCTCTCTTTTGTTTACTATTAGCAAGCAAAGAGAACCGAATTTCATTTATTTCACTTAGCGACCGGCTTTTAAAAGATCTGACTATTGTTTTAGCCAAGTTAGTTCCCTTATTTCTCATCTACTTACAAAAAACAAGTAATATGAGAAATTCTGGCAATTCGAGATATTGATTAGCATGGAGTAGATAAAAGAATGATTCTTTGTAAGGAATGTTTTTTGGACCAGATAGAGAAACGCTTGAGATTGGAACGCTTGAGATTTTTAGAAAAAGGTCCTGCAGTAGCTAGTTTTTTAAGTGTGTATATGTAACATTAGAGGCCAGACACATTTGAAATCAAAACATTAACGCTCCATAACAAAAAACATGCATGAGCGCACAAAGTGTTTCATTGCATTATAATTAATTGTTGTTATTATTATGTTGTTATTTATTTTTTTATTTCTCTACGCGTAATAAGTAATTTCTATACTCCGATTTCAATGGAAATACGTTTTGAGACTCCCTGAATAAAAAAAACAAACATTTTTTGAATAATATTCTGGTATGAATGTGTGTTTATATCTTTGGGTAGCATAACTCAAAAACGAAAATACGTTACCTAACAGATTTGGTATCAGGATGCGACAGGAAGATCTTCACGAAAATCCTTCACCTCTAATTACCTTTCTCATGCGGGAACTTGTCAATTCCTGGCCATGCAAAGAAATGCACTTCAATCACAAAGCAACTTTTAAATGATTTCACTACCGCTTTAGTCTAGTGTACTCCCTTATTCCCCTTCTGGTAACAAGGAAACAAACGATAAGACAATTTCTAATGTTTGTCTGGGTTAGAATGAGGTACACAGAATAATAAGCTTTCTAATTAATTATTTTTATAGAGATGTAAAGAAAGTCATTTGAATCATGTCATATCAGATTTTTTTAAATAATTAGATATCAATTTGGCAGCTGACTTTATTCTCTCGAAAATAAAAGCTCTGTAACTGAAGTACATCAGTTTGCACTGTTCCTGTATACCAGATCACGGACTCTAATACAAACCTGGGAACTCATCTCAATGAGCGAGATTCCCTCACCGTCTCCGTAGACATGCAAGAGGAGTAGAGCACAGGTCTCTCGCGCTACCACGCCACTGACCGGTGTTTACTTGGATCTATCCAGTTGGTCCATCTTTTAGATTTTATTTGCTGTAAATAAAACTAGCATCCGATAGAAAGATGAGTTATCTCAAATATCTACATAGTGTGAACAGTTGAAAATCCTAAACCCGGTGATGATGATTCATCTGGATCGTCAATTACAGAATGGATGCAAATTTATTTAGTAAGTTATTTTGGAAAATGCAGAATGTGAAGCTAAAATCTGTTAGTAAATGTTGCTCTATGCCCTTTGCTCATATGAAAACAATATGTTTCCAAATGACTGCGTTGCATTTCTTGTTCACTCGAAGCGCGGGGTGACAATGGTATCATTCAGCACAAGGGAGGTTAATTGTTCTGAAATATGAGGCATTTGTACAAGCTCGGTAAATTACATGCAAGCTACATTCACTACAAACATATATATTCATGGTAATTCCTTGCGGTCGCTCTGCTAGGTTAAATGCCTGGTTTGCTAACTAATAAATGAAGGCCTCTTTGAACTGTGAAGCCAGCTATATAACAAGGCAAGTTATATACGAAGATAGCGTTGCCTCGCATGGTTCTGATAAGCACTGAGGTTGACATTAGAATGTTAACTAATGCATGTCCCAGTGCAGAGGACAAGACAAAAAATATGATGTGTTCCATACACATGACCTTCTCTACAACGCTGTAAAACATTATTGTTAGAAAGCTTATGCTTCTATATACTTCATGCTAATCGAGACAAAATTAGCAGAAATAGTCTTATTACTTGCTCCCAAGTAAGTAGAAGCGAAATAAGGGAGTACCATAGGTTAAAGTGAAAGCCAAAAGCTTGTTTCTATGTGACTGATGTTCCTTTGCCTGTATGGACAGGAGTTGATAAATTCCTATGTTTTTCAAAGCTAAAACCAAGAAAAAGGAATATCTCAAAAACGATTAACTCCACGAAAAAAATGTTTATGACATAAATTCTGTGTTTTAACGTGTTCTACATTTTTTGTGCGTTAAGTTTTTGCCCATCTCTTACGGTTTAGTAGTTATGCAAAATTCATCCAGAATAAAGTAGTCTTTAGAGGCTATTCCCAGAAAATTCAAAATATACATTTCATTTGTCAGGTAAATATCTTTAATATATGATATTTTAATCAAAATCGTTAGAGCCATTTTTTAGAAAATCAAAATTTTCGAAAAAAGTTCCATGTAGAGGGGGTTTGGGGTGGGGGGGGTTCTCAAAATCTTCGTGTCGCATCCCTGGAAGATACTAAACTTAAATACCAAGTTTGGTATTTTACCGACTTTTCGTTTTTGAGTTATCGTGTACGCAGACACACGAACACACTCAAACACGGACACACGGACACACACACGGACCTTTTTCTGAAAATACTTTTTTTGGATTCAGGTGACCCTAAAATATATATTTCCGGTGAAATCTCGGTGTCCAATTTTTTGGTAGAGTGCCATACATTCTCTATACACTATGTATATATTGCGTATAGAGAAAGAAAAAATCTGATGTGTACCATTCACATGACTTTCTCCATATCCCTGCAACAAATAATTCTTAAAAAGCTTATACTTCTATTTACTTTATGCTAATCAGAAAAAAATAGCAGAAATAGTCTAATTACTCGCTTCCTTGTAAGTAGAAGCGAAATAAGGGACAACCGTAGGTTAAAGTGATAGTCAAAAGCTGGTTGCTATGTCAGTGAAGTTCCTTTGTTTGTATGGATAGGAGTTGACAAGTTCCTGTATAAGAAAAGTATACGTTTTTCATAGTAGAAACCAAAAATAAGGAATGTCACAAAAACGACGAACTCCACGATAAAAATGTATATAACATAAATTGTGTGTTTTAATGTGCACTACATTTTTGTGCAGTAAGTTTTTGTCCATCTCTTACGGTTTAGCAGTTATTCAAAATTTAGTAAAATTCATCCAGAATAAACTACTCTTCAGAGGCTATTCCCAGAAAATTCAAGATATACATTTTATTTTTCAGGTAAATATGTTTAATATACGAAATTTTAATCAAAATCGTTAGAACCATTTTTGAGAAAATCAAAATTTTCGAAAAAAGTTCCATATAAAGGGTAGTTGGGGGTGGGGCGATTTTTCTCAAAATCTTCGTGTCGCATCCCTGGAAGATACTAAACTTAAATACCAAGTTTGGTATTTTACCGACTTTTCGTTTTTGAGTTATCGTGTTCACAGACACACGGACACACACACACACGGACCTTTTTGTGAAAATGCTTTCTTTGATATTGGGGACGCTAAAACATATATTTCCGGTGAAATCTCGGTATCGAATTTTTTGGTGGAGTGCAATACTTTCTCTATACACTATGAACATAATGAGTATAGAGAAAGTAAAAATATGTGTTCCATACACATGACCTTCTCTACATCGCTGTGACAAATTATTGTTAATGAGCTTATCTTTTATTTATTTCATTCTAATCGAGAAAAATTAGCAGAAATAGTATTATTGCTTGCTCCCATGTAAGTAGAAGCGAAATAGGTTAAAGTGATAGTCAAAAGCTGGTGGCTAGTGACTGGATTTGTATGGACAGGTGTTGACAAATTCCTTTATGAGAAAAGTAAGTTTTTTAAAGGTGAAACCAAAAACAAGAAATGTCTCAAAAGCGATTAACTCCACAAAAAAATGTATGTAACATAAATTGTGTGTTTTGTGTGGTATATTTTTGTCCACCTCTTACGGTTTAGCACTTATGCAAGGTTCCGTAAAATTCGTACATAATAAAATAGTATTCAGAGACTATTTCCAGAAATGTCTAGATATACAAAGAGATGTAAATATCTTTAATGTGCTATATTTTAATCAAAATTGTTAGAGTCATTTTTGAGCAAATCAAAATTTTCGAAAAAATGTCCATGTAAAGGGTAGTTTGGGGTGGGGAAATTTTTCTCAAAATGTTTGTATCGGATCCTGGGAAGATACTAAACTTAAATACCAAGTTTGGTATTTAATGGACTTTTCATTTTTGAGGTATGCTGCCCAAAGACACACACATACATAGACATAAGCACACACACACACATGGACCTTTTTATGGAAATGGTTTTTTTTGGATTCAGGGGGTCCTAAAACATGTATTTCCGGTGAAATCTCGACATCGAATTTTTGGGTGGAATGCAGTACTTCTTTATCCCTATGTACATTGTATATACGGGGCTATAGAAAGTAAAAATATGATGTGTTCCATTCACATGACCTTCTCTACATCGCTGAAAAACATTATTGTTAAAAAGCTTGTGCTTCTATTTACTTCATGCTAATCGAGAAAAAATTAGGAGAAATAGTCTTATTACTTGCTCCCATGTAAGTAGGAGCGAAATAAGGGAGCACTATAGGTTAAAGTGATAGTCAAAAGCTGATTGCTATGTGACTGAAGTTCCTTTGTTTGTATGTTGACAAAGTTGACAAATTCCTGAATGAGAACTAAGTTTTTTAAAGGTGAAACCATAAATAAGGAATATCTCAAAGACAATCAACTCCATGAAAAAAAAATTATGTAACATAAATTGTGTGTTTTGACGTGCTCTACATTTCTTGTTAAGTAAGTTTTAGTCTATCTCCTACGGTTTACCGGTTATGAAAAATTTCACAAAATTCATCCAGAATAAAGAAATCTTCAGAGGCTATTCCCAGAAAATTCAAGATGTACTATTATTTTATGTAAATATCTTTAATCCAAATATAGTTAGAGCCATTTCTTGAGAAAATAAACTTTTTCGAAAATTTTTCCATGTAAAGGGTAGTAAGGAGAGGAAGGAGTTTCTTGAAAATCTTCATGTCACATGCTTGTAAGGTACTGAAATTTTCTTTATTGAGCTATGCTGCCCACAGACATACACACCACACATTGACAGACAGAGGCACACATGCGCCTTTTTCTAAAAATGCTTCTTTTGGACTCAGGGTGTCACAAAACATACATTTCCGGTGAAATCTGGGTACCGAATTTTTGGGTGCAATACATACCTTGTCCATACACTATGTGCATATCGTGTAGAGAAAGTAATTAATGAAAATTTGTTTCGTATGGAGCAATTTGAGTATGGAAAAATGTTTGGGAGATTTGCGAAAAAAACAATGCACATTAAAATAAGCATGTTCCTGTCTATTTATAGCATCAGTTAATTGATAGTTAAAGAGCGCCGAATGGGAAAAACGATATTTTGTTTCTTAAAGTTTAGCATTCATACTATCTTATTATGAAACAAAATTAATATTTCACATTTTTGGTCAAAATGCACATATTCATCGCCTTAAGGAAACGGTGGTGTAGCATGAAAATACAAAGTTTGAGTTTTAATGTTACCTACGCTTCGACATTTCGGCCCTATTTTGTAGGGATTAAAGTACCCTGTCAATCGAGTGGCTAGAATAATGTGCGGAAGAAAGAGGTGAGAGAGGGAGAGACGAGATTTTTTCGGTGTCAACATAAAACAGCTGCTTCTAACAGCAAAACACATACCATTTTAGGTGTTAGTATGACATTACCAATACTATAATAAAATTGCCCAATATTGGCTCAACTTTATGAATATTTTCCGAATGCTAAGTGTTTTTACGGTATGTAAGTCGCCATTAAGGTGTTCTCTAGAAGCTATGCGACATACTGTTTGCTTGACCGGGTAAAAACCAGAGACAGAGAATTTAATGTCATGCCAGTATGTTCTCACAGTAACTCAATGGTTAGAGCAACTGTACAGAAAGCTGGAGAACCGTATCAAATCCCGGCTGTGGCATTGAAATTTTACTTTCTCTAGCACATATGTACAACACACATAGTAAATAGAGAAGATATTGTATTCCACCTAAAAATTCGATACCGAGATTTCACGGAAATACTTGTTTTGAGACCACCGGAATCCAAAAATGCATTTTTAGTAGATGTCCGTGTGTGTATTTGTTTCAGTCTGTCTGTGGGTAGTATAGCTATCAAACTTGGTATTTAATTTCAGTATCTTCCAAGGATGCGAGATTTTCAAGAAAATCACCCATCCCCAACATCTCTTTACATGAAACATTTTTGGAAAGTTCCTTAAAATTGACTCTAAAGTTTTGATTAAAATGTCACATGTTTAAGATATGTTATGACAAGTGAAAAGTAGATATTGAATTTTCTAGGAATAGCCTCTGAAAATGTCTTCATTCTGATTACTTTATATAACTCGTGTATCGTAAAAGGCATAAATTTACTACAAAAAATGTAGAGCTGATTAAAACACACAATTTATGTCATACACATTTTTATATAGTTAACCTTTTCCAAGATATTCTATGTTTTTTCAAGCGGAAAATCAATTTTCTTTTCATCTCTTTTGTTTTACTCTCTGGATTGCAAAAGAGAACCGAACTTCAATTGTTTCACATAGGGATAGCTTTTAAGACATTTGACTATCGCTATAGCCTTGTGTATCCCCTTATTTCCCTTCTATCTACAAGAAAGTATGTAATAAACCAATTCTGCTAATACAGAACATGCGAGTCAGTTGAGAAATTGAGTGCCGTGCCGTCAAATTGCCATGGTAGCTTGAATGAATGAATGAATGAATGAATAAGTGTATTTATTAACAAAGCAATATCATACATAGAATTTCAACAGTCGCACGGGTCCACAGTCCGTACGTGCTTTTGTAATACACATTACAAGCAATATTAAAACAACAACCACAACAAAGAATTAAAAGAGTAAACACGAAAATAAAAAGACAAAGGAAATACACAGTCAAAAGCAATATTAAACAACAATAAAAATTAAGAGTGAATCCGAAAATAAATATACAAAGATATTCAAATATAGCAATTTAAATTTACAGCACAGAGTACACCTTCATAAATGCACCCTCTTATAATAGATAATTACACTTAAAAGACATATATACCATAATATATACAACCCTAGCACAACAGTGACCTAAGTATGACATAATAAATATGTATGTAGAACATTGTAGTCACATTTGTTTAGTTGATCTGATTCCCCCCCCCCCTTCTCTATTGGCAGCCTCCTCAGATCTCAGCTGTCTTGCCTTAAGTATAAATTTGCCTAGCCCGTCCATGTTTTCCGTGCCTGCCAGTAGCGTCCAACATGCTTCTATCCCTACATTCGCAGTGGTAAAAAATCGCGGCAAATAGTTTTCCCGCCATTCCTCCGTACCCCTACATCTTGCCAAGATGTGAGTCCACGACTCTTCCTCCTCGCAAATGGAACAAGATTCTAGTACCATTCTCGTCAGAAATTTTCGTGCTCCTCCATGCTCCTAGTCTAATCCACGCGAGCCCCTCTCTATTGAGTTTGGTACCTGTTTTGATGTATTGCTCCATACCCCACTTCGATTTCAGCCCAGTCTGTACTTCTAATGACACCTTCTCTGTGCATTGCGCAATTATTTGCTGTCTGTCAATATCACAGAGACGTTTCTTAATTTTTCTCCAAATACTTCGCCTGTTTTCCTGCCTCGCCATCCAAATGTCTTCCATCCCAATGGTTTCCAACCCTTTCTTTAATTTTGATGCCCACGTCAAATTACCTTCCATTCGCAACAGTTCACGGTAGCAGACTGCCCTAATTAGATATTGGTTTCCGTGAACGATTCTCATCCAATATTTAACTGCTCTGATTTTGCACTCTATCGTTTCATATGTGCCCCGAATTCCCTCATTATTCCGCAGTTTGCCGTACCCCTCCCTACACCCAGAATTCCTTTCGAAAAGTGGGTCCTCACTTGATCCAGATTCCCTATTTGTTCCCACCCCCATATTTCTCCTCCGTATGTCATCGTGGATCTAACTGTCGCTCCGTATACAGTTTCCATTAAGGTTATGGAGATATTCGGAATTCTGCAGCGTATCCGGAGAGCTTCCGCCGCTTTCACCCTTGCCTTGTGTTTCGTAATGTCAATGTGTTTTTTCCATTTTCCGTTCATTGTAAATGTGAGTCCTAAGTACACAAAAGATTTAACATTGTCCAGTATCTGTCCTGCATATGTCCAAGTCTCCTCCCTGCTATAAACACAACCCTTTTTGAAACTCATTGCCTTAGTCTTATTCACATTAACTGTAAGTAGCCATTCATCGCAATAGTTCTTAAGTTTGTCCAGTCCTCGTTGCACCGTTTACTGTCGTAGAGCACAATACTAAATCGTCTGCGTATAAAAGTGTTGGGATCTGCAAATCCGCTACTACTGGTGCTTGAATATTCTCTGCTATCATTGTATCAGTAATATCATCCACAAAGAGATTAAATAGCAAGGGAGATAAAATACAACCCTGCCTCACTCCCCTATAGCTTCGGCAGCTCTCGGACACTCTGTCTCTGTCGTACTTCACACAGAATGCGACATTTTGATACATTGCCTGCAATGCTCTAACCATTTTACTTGATAACCCCTTTCTGCCTACTTTGTACCATAATGCATTTCGATTGATAGAGTCAAATGCCTTCTTAAAGTCCACAAAATCACAATGAAGCTTTCCCCGCTTAACTAACAGTTACTTCGTCCTTAAAGTGTCTAATATAAAAGCGGCATCTATGGTACTGTGTCATTCTCTGAAACCCATTTGAAATTTTGGAAGTTTGCCAAATTTAGATTCCCAGTCCTTTATCCGGTTATATAACACTCTACAATAAATTTTCTCCATAATTGGCAACAGAGTAAGCCCCCTATAGTTATCCGGATTTCCAATAGTTCCCTTCCCTTTATAAATGGGATGATGCCCTTTCCCCAACAGGTAGGGTAATTCCCCTCAATAAACAATCTGCTACATATCTGGAGCATACTCCTACCAAACTCATTAACATTGGCTGCGGCTTTAAAAACTTCTGGGGGCAGCCAATCCAACCCTGGAGCTTTGCCTCCCTTCAGACTCCTCAGCGCCTGTGCTATTTCTCGTGCTGATATTTCCTCGTCCAGTATTGGGATCTCAAGATTTCCCAAAATTTGCACTTCCTTTATAAAAATTCCTTCCCTTTCACCTTTCCCGAATATTCCCATAAAATGCATTGCCCATTTTCTGGGAGAAATTTCGTTGGGCGCCTGACGGTTGCCGCTTAAATGTTTTACTACTTGCCACATCTCAGCGTTATCCCCCCGTGTTAACATATTACTAATTTTCTGAGTAATTTTGTCTTGCCACATAGTTCTCTTTTCCCGTAAGAGCTGTTTATACTCCCTTCGCTTTTTTGTAAACATTTTCCTAATGTCATCTCCCCCCACCCTTCTGAATTTTGACAGAGCCTCCTCTGCTCTGCATTGCTTGTCATACCAACCATTGAATCGTTTTACCTTACCATGCATTTGGACTTTCATTGTCCCCGCACCGTTGCTATTATATGCGTTAGTTCCTCCGCTGTGTCTGCGTTCCTTTCCCCTAATCTTCTTTCTAATTTATCAACAAATACTTCTTTTTCTATCGGTTTCCATATAAATTTACTAATGAATCTCCCTTCGTCCCCCTGCCCCTCTTCAGGTACATTCGCCACCATGGCCGTCTCTATATTCAGTTCCAGGACAACCGGACAGTGATGTGACTCGATACGATCCCCCGCCCAAAAATGTATAATTCTGTCAATTAAACCCTGACTTATTAAAATAAAATCTATTACACTACCCCCCTTTTCATTTATGAAACTGAGTTCTCCCTCTCGATCCTCACCGTACTTGCCATTCATTATTTCTAAAGAGAAGGCATCGCAGAAAGCAAGTAATTGTCTGCCCTCCCCATTAATAAAACTATCCTTGCTCTTTCGTTGACCTTCGCGGAATTCCTCCCCCCATTGATGACCCCCCCCCCTTTAGAGAAATATTCTCCCCTCCTAACCTCGCATTAAAATCTCCTAAGAGAATTAATTCAGTTCCTGGAAACTTTTCCTGTAACTGCAGTAACGTTTCGGTTAAGTCACTGAAGAAATTCCTGTTTGCATACTTGGACATTGCTGGCTGGTTATATAATCCTATAACTATTATTTGTACTCCCCCCTGTGCCAAAGATACAGCAATCAAGAACAACCGGCTAAAGACCGAGAGATTCGTGGCTCAAACCCCGGCTATGGTATTGAATTTTTTAGCCTGTCCTACACACGGCTTGTATTAAAAAAGAGACATTTAAATCAATTCTGTTAATGTTTATTTCAAGTAGATAAAAGAATAAACTATTGTGAGGAAAATTGCTCGTGCAACAGCTAGAGATATTATTATCTATCATATTTACAGACTCTAAATCTGCTACACTTATTTCTGCCAAAATGGTCAAATTAAAATGCAATATTAATACAATTATTTCAAATATCTGGTCCTTTCGTACTGAGATATTCAATAACATTAAAGATAGAAACCAACTTGGCTTACGCCGGTTCAAACTCAGATCATGCAAGATCGAAGTCACGTGAAGACGCCAATTTCAATGATAAGGTTATAAAAATCTGATGTGTTCCATTCACACGACTTTCTCTGCCTCTCTGCAACAAATGATTATTGTTAAAAAGTTTATACTTCTATTTACTTCATGCTAATCGAGAAAAAAATTAGCACAGTCTTATTACTTACTTCCTTGTTAGCAGAAGGGAAATAAGGGAGTACTAAAGGCTAAACTAATAATCAAAAGCTGGTTGCAATGTGACTGAAGTTTCTTTGTTTGTATGGACAGGAGTTGACATATTCCTGTATAAGAAAAGTATAATTTTTTCATAGCTGAAAACAAAAACAAGAAATACATAAAAAACGATCAACTCCACCAAAAAAATGCATATAACATAAAGTGTGTGTTTTAAGGTGCTCTACATTTTTTATGTTGTAAGTTTTTCTCCATCTCTTACGGTTTAGCACTTATGCAAAAATCCATAAAATTCATCCAGAATAAAGTAGTCTTCAGAAGCTATTCCCAGAAAATTCAAGATATACATTTTATTTTTCGTATAACTATTTTAATATACCAAATTTTAATCAAAATCGTTAGAGCCATTTTTGAGAAAATCAAAATTTTTGAAAAATGTTCCATGTAAAGGGTAGTTGGGGGTGGGGAGATTTTCCCCAAAAGCTTCGTGTCGCATCCCTGGAAGATACTAAACTTAAATACCAAGTTTGGTATTTTACCGACTTTTCGTTTTTGAGTTATCGTGTTCACAGACACACGGATACAAGGACACACGGACACACACACGCGCACACACACACGGACCTTTTTCCGAAAATGCTTCTTTTAGATAAAGGGTACCATAAAACATATTTTCGGTGAAATCTCGATATCGAATTTTTGGGTGGAGTGCAATATCTTCTCTATACACTATGTACATAGTAGATATAGAGAAAGTAAAAATGTGATGTGTACCATTCACATGACTTTCTCCATATCCCTGCAACAAATTATTCTTAAAAAGCTTATACTTTTATTTACTTTATGCTAATCAGAAAAAAATAGCAGAAATATTCTGATTACTCGCTTCCTTGTAAGTAGAAGCGAAATAAGGGACAACTATAGGTTAAAGTGATAGTCAAAAGCTGGTTGCTATGTCAATGAAGTTCCCTTGTCTATATGGATAGGAGTTGACAAGTTCCTGTATGAGAAAAGTATAATTTTTCATAGCAGAAACCAAAAATAAGGAATGTCACAAAAACGACGAACTCCACGAAAAAAATGTATATAACATAAATTGTGTGTTTTAATGTGCTCTACATCTTTTGTGTAGTAAGTTTTTGTCCTCTCTTACGGTTTAGTAGTTATTCAAAATTTAGTAAAATTCATCCAGAATAAACTACTCTTCAGAGGCTATTCCCAGAAAATTCAAGATATACATTTTATTTGTTAGGTAAATATGTTTAATATACGATATTTTTATTAAAATCATTATAGCCATTTTTGAGAAAATAAAAATTTTCGAAAAAAGTTCCATGTAAAGGGTAGTTGGGGGTTGGGGGGATTTTTCTCAAAATCTTCGTGTCACATCCCAGGAAGATACTAAACTTAAATACAAAGTTTGGTATTTTACCGACTTTTCGTTTTTGAGTTATCGTGTTCACAGACACAAACACACACGGACCTTTTTGTGAAAATGGTTTTTTTGGATATTGGGGATCCTAAAACATATTTCCGGTGAAATCTCAGTATCGAATTTTTTGGTGGAATGCACTACTTTCTCTATACACTATGTACATAGTGCGTATGGAGAAAGTAAAAATAGATTTTAAAATATTTGGCTATCGCTTTAGCATAACGTAACCCTTTAGTTTCCTTCTACTTATAAGGAACACATTAGATTTTTCAGCTGCTTCTAAAAGCAAAATAAACAGCTCTCTTCGATTATGTTGCACATTTTATGCGCAAGGGTGTACAGTTCTAAGCCCGTCATGCTATTGTACGTGTTGATGAGATGCCACAACATATCCCCAAAGGATGAAGACTCCTAGGTGGACTGGGAAAGAGACAAGGGCGCCAGCCATACTTGGAGAACAGGCGGCTGAACGGCCATGATTAACTTTCGCTCAGTATATTATGCGTGCGCACAAAAGCATTAAACCGTTAGGCACGTAAGATAATTTTAACATGGCGGTGCCCCGCTGGGCAATCTGTGTAGAGTTTATAGAATGATCCGGTGTGAATAATTGGTACTTTGCCTAACTTGCGGGCCATGTCAAGAGAACTCTCACAGAATCAATCCCCGCTTAATATTGAATAAACCAGAGCGGTTTACAGCCTACAGTAATCCGAGTGGGAGGCTTTAGGCCAACTATTGAAAGTGCATTGCAGACTCCAATTTGATATTCACGACTATGGCACTGCATGCTAATGCATGTTAGATGAACAATCAATCATCAGACTTAACGAAACAATGGCCCGCGAGGGAGTTTACGAGGGTTCAGCGCCAGAATTATGCAGCAAGATATCACGCTGAGATGACCCATACGTCTCGATCCAATGGACAAACTTTGTGCACTGGCGTCATCTCCGGTTATCCTTATTGGTTGTGTTCTCAGCAATAAAGTAGCTTTACTGCAAATGATCTTCCCAAGCTTTATTGATAAACTAATTGCATGTAATGAATAAATAATACTGTTGTTAATTAATGTAGGTGAAACATAGTTTATTGCCAGGGAATGAACACAAATATGGTTTGTATTATCCTAGAATAGCTCAAATAGGATAGTTAAAAGGTTAAATATATTACATCCACCTGATTTTCTTCACCACCACTACCTTTGTTTCCATAAGAAAGAATATGTTTTCTTTTCTTTGTAGCCTAATGGAATTGGTAACATAGTGCTCAAATGTTCTCGAGGTCCACAGAGCTTAAAGTTACTTGACATTCGTCTTCTCAGATAAGGGAAAACCCCGAAAAAACCTTATCCGGGTAACTCGCCCATAGTGAGATTCGAACTCACGATCTTCTGAATGTGAGGAAGACACGCTACCACCACACTACCCAGGCGGGCAAGGAAGAATATTAAATTGAATAATTTAAGCTCCTCATTTTTATCTTTATATCATTAATTATCAATTTCTAAAAATACTTCAAAACACTGGTGTCCTTAGTAATATTTATGCTATATTTTCATACATTTACAAGTCGCACTTTACATTTTAAATGATTTGTTCACGGCAATGATGTTCATTCGCTTATTGCTCGTCTGTGTTTTGGATCTTCTAATTCGTTTTTTTTTTACTGTCTCTATACGTACTATGTACATAGTGTACAGAGAAGGTATTGTAATGCACCAAAGAATTCGATACCGAGATTTCACCGAAAATACATGCTTTGGGACCCCCTGAATAAAAAAATCGTTTTCAAAAAAATGTACGGTGTGTCTTTTAGGTGTGCGTGTGTGTATGTGTGTGTATGTGTGTTTATGGACAGCATAGCTCAAAAACGAAAATATCGTTAAATATAAAACTTAATATATAAGTTAAGTATCTTCCAGGGATGCGATACGAAAATTTTGAGAAAAATCACCCCAATCCAAACTACCATTTACAAGAAAAAAATTTCGGAAATGTTTATTTTCTCAGAAATGGCTCTGACGATTTTCATTAAAATGCCTTATACTTAATATATTTATGTGGCAAATAAAATGAATAATCTCGAATTTTCTGGGAATAGCCTCTAAAAATCCCTTTATTCTGAATGAAGTTTGCAAACTGGTAAACCGTAAGAGATGGACTAAAACTTACCACACAAAAATATAGATTACATTAAAACACACAATTTATGTCATATACGTTTTTCGTGTCATTGATAATTTCCAAGATATTTCTTGTTATTTCTTTCAGATTCAAAATACTTAAACCTTTCTCACCTGGAAAGTATAGGTTTTTTACAATTAATTTTTGACCTGGTAGTTAATATGTTAGCCTCCAATTCTAGATGCCTCGGCTTTGATTCTCGGTTGGAGGGTGGTGATTTTTTTGCCAGGGTTATTTCTTAACTTCTTTAAGTAAAACAGAGTATAACTATGTGTGATGGGAGTCTTGGATTGAATTGTGAGATTAAAATAAATTAAAGAAGTCCAAAAACAGAAAAACAGTAAACAAGTGAACATTAGTGGCGTGAATAAATTATTCCAAGGGAAAAAGACGACATCTGATTGTATGAAAATATACTAAAAGTATTGTTAAGCAAACCAATATTTTGAAACATTTTAGAAATCCATAAATAATGGTAAAAAGGTAAAAAAATCTTACTTATTCCATTCACATGACTTTCTCTACATCGCTGTAACAAATTATTGTTAAAAGACATACTCTTCTATCTACTTCATGCTAATCGAGATAAACATCAGCAGAAAATGTCTTATTACTTGCTTTCTTGTAAGGAAAAGCGAAATAAGGGAATACTAGGCTAAAATGATTGTCAAATCTTTAAAAAGCTGGTTGCCGTGTGGTTGAAGTCCGTTTTTATGCAGTGCCAGGAGTTCAAAAATTCTTGTATGATAAAAGTTAAAGTATTTTAAAATTGAAAGCAGAAACAAGGAATATCTCGAAGAAAAATTATAGAGATAAACAAAAACTTACTGCACAAAAATGTAGATCTCCATAAAACACACAATTTGTCATATTCCTTTTTTTTCATGGAATAGGTCGTTATCGAGATATTCCCTGTTATTGATTTTAGTTTTAAAATACCTAAACCTTTCTCATATGGGAACTTGTCAACTCCTAGCCGCGCAAAGAAATGGATTTCAATGTCACAGCAACCACATTTTAAAAATGTAACTGTCGGTTTAGCCTGGTGCATTCCTGTATTTCCCTTCTACTTATAAAGAACTAAGTAATAAGACCGTTTCTGTTAATGTTTTAGCATGAAATACGAGGGCCTTTTTTTCGACATCCGATAGGCTATAAATAAAAGCCAAGTTCATAGAAAACAATTATTTTATTAATAAAAGTTTTGTACACTTATGCTGAGTCGAAAAGATTGAGACATTTATCGTACCTGTGCACAAGCTTTGCAATACCCGCTTCAAAAAATGTTGCCACCAATGATTTCAAATGAGCATTCACATTGTTTTGAAGATCTTCGTACTTTATGACGTTTTTTCCGGGAGTCATTCAAAGCTGACTTAATAAATTGTGTTGATCCATGACAACTCTCGTCCACACACTGCTGGCACAACCCATCGGCTCCTTGAACAATTTCAATAGGAATTTTGATCATCCACCGTACATTTCTGACCTGGCACCCAACGACTTTCACATTTTCCCTGAACTGAAGACGTGGCTATGAGGGCAGCACTTTCAAACCAACGAAGATCTTCAAAACACGCCAATGCTCATTTGAAACCATTGGCGGCAACATTTTTTGAAGCGGGGAATTGCAAAGCTTGTGCACAGGCACGATAAATGTTTCAATAATTTCGGTGATTTTGTTGAAAAATAACCATAAGTGCACAAAACTTTTAGTAATGAAATAATTGTTTTCTATGAACTTGTCTTTTATTTATAGCCTATCGAAAATTGAGAAAATAAAATTGATAGAAGAATGCGCTTATTAACAATAATGCTACCGAGATGCAGATACAGTCATGTGAATGGAGCACATCATATTTTATTTTTATCAAATTTCAGCCCGTGTATTATTTTAATCGTTTTGTATGTTGTTTCTTTAGCAATGAGGTATCTTAACTTTCTAATTAAATGGCAGATGTGGTATTCAGGAAGTTGGAGAAGATCTCAGCACCCAATTGCAATCATCTACTACACTTCTGGAAACCTCCAGGAAGATTGTAGCGAAGAACACAGAAAGTGATCAAATCCTAGATCCAGGTAGGCAGCTTCGGACACAGTTGGGGTCCCTAACGACCCTATTAATTCTCAACGGTGGCAAGATCTGAATAGGCTGTCTCACTCTCAGAATGATCCTTCACCGAATACCTAGTGCAGTCAGATTCACAAAACGGACTCCGCCCCCCCCTACGCCTTACCCGCCGTCCACTCGCCTGATCCTTTAAATCTGAAACATCAAAAGGAAATAGAATATATGGGAAAAGGGGACCGAGCCCGAAGCAAGAGCCTAGTAATCAAACCCTGCTTACTGCAGACAGAAACAAAACGACATGGGTTTCTCCATTAGGATGACGCCTTTTTATATTCTGCCCCACCCTTCTTTCGCAGAGAGGGAGATGGATATAAACGGGCACAAACCCAAAGGAAGACTACCGAACATCCTCGGTAGGGGGACAGATTACAGCCACCATCCACCAGCACTTTGGTGTCGATGCACATTAAGGCGTCTTACAACCAGATATATCCAATCTTCCATGGGCTTCGGAAATACTGCTCCACCGAGTCTAACCCAATCCGAACAGTACAAATCCATCCCTTCAAAATACTTAGGCTTGAGTGCTTCTAATAACGCTAGAAATATCACGAATACCCGCAGCGGTAAAGAAATGAAATGACCCGAAAAGTGGGACCAGGGAGCTACAAATCATTTTAACAGTGTTTAGCTTCTTCTTCAATTCAGATTTCCATTTTTCAGAGGGGCCTTTAATTCCTGCCCATCATATTAATCTGTCGTTCCACTGTCCATCTTCCAAATCCAACTTTGCCATAACTATTTACACACCACCACTGCAACTTAAGCGAGTCCTTCCTCTTTTACTTCTCCTTATGGGAAACAAGTCTATTATTCGTCTAGGTCATCTCTCCTCCTCCTCCTCCTCCTCATCCTCCTCCTCCTCCTCCTCCTCCTCCAATCTTTGAACATTTCTGTACCACTCCAAACCCGTCCTACTTCCATCACTAATGGCATCATTCTTTAAATGCTGTAGCCGAGTTACTGTCATTCTCCTACGTAACCCTTCAAGAGCAACACTCTCGTGCGTACATAAGAAAACTCTCTACTATTGGATAGTTAGAGTTCAGACTGAAAAACGTAATGCTATTGCCAGGATTTGAACCACGGATCTCTAGGCGGTTGCTCTAACCACTGAGCTATCATGGCAACATGCCTCAACTGACTCGCATGTTTCCCAGTAAACCACTTTCTACCGTTTTCAAAATACGTTTTTAGTTGTTTTTGTCATTTCTCTACTCCAAAGGATACCAGTCAAAGACCTAGTTATTTTCAAACCTGACATTTTATTTCAAATTTCTTTTTCACAGGTACCGAACGGTCTATAATTGAGCCCAAATATTTAAGATCGTTTACATTCCTTGTTTTTATGTTATTTTCAAACAACTACATTGACACTAAGCAGCGAAACAACTGAACATCGCAGTATGTTGAGCATCAAGCAATTGAAATAGATAAAAAACACTATTTTTAATCTATAATATATCTATAAATATTCAGGAACGTTTAAAAGTACTGTATGCCACTTGTGTTTAAAGCAATTTTATTATGTTCGCAGGCTTTCCCCACTCGCTACGCTCGTTCCGCAAACATATCTGCTCACAAAATAATAGTTCATTATGTAACAAGTGGATAATCTAGTTGCCTGTGACACGAATATTCTTATGAGTGTAACCATCAGATTTTACACGTGTTACATACAACGTTGTATGCAATTTTAGTATAAACATAGGAAAAAATGATTAATAAATTTGCTGAATGAAAAATCATAATGTATCAAAGATCACAGATGTATGACGTAATATGGTTGTTAAGAGATGCTGTTTCATTTGTTTCAATATTTATAGAGGAAAATGGAAGGTAATGATAAAACTATGGAATATATGGACTGTATTTCGCTTGGCATTTTGAACAAGCCAAGAAACATATTAAGAACCTATTAATTCCAGAGGAATTAAAATATGTTTAGGAAAAAGAATATGAAAAGTTTTGTAGATGGAGAAACGAAAAATGTGTTAGTTTGACTAATGAAATCACAGTACTAATATATTTTTCAGAGCGGGTATTTATGCAAACGTTTTTTACTTTCTCTATACGTACTATGTACATAGTGTATAGAGAAGGTATTGCACTCCACCCAAAAATTCGATACCGAAATTTCACCGGAAATATGTGTTTTAGGGTCCCCAGTATCCAAAAAAAAAAAACACATTTTCAAAAAAAGGGTCCATGTGTGTGTGTGTGTGTGTCCGTGTTTCCGTGTGTCTGTGAACACGATAACTCAAAAACGAAAACTTGGTATTTAAGTTTAGATCTTTCAGGGATGCGACACGAAGTTTTTGAGAAAAATCCCCCCACACCAAATTACCCTTTACATGCAACTTTTTTCGAAAAGTTTGATTTCCTCAAAAATGGATCTAATGATTTTGATTAAAATATCGAATATTAAAGATATTTACTTGACAAATAAAATGTATATTTTAAATGTTCTGGGAATAGCCTCTGAAGCTTACTTTATTCTGAATGAAATTTATGGAATTTTGCAAACTCCTAAACCATAAGACGTAGATAAAAACTTACTGCACAAAAAATGCAAAGCACATTAAAACACACAATTTATATTATATACATTTTTTTCATGGAGTTGGTCGTTTTTTAGATATTCCTTGTTTTTAGTTTCAGCTTTAAGAAATGTATGCTTTTCTCATACAGGAATTTGTCAACTCGTGTCCATACAAACAAAGGAACTTCAGTCACATAGCAACCTGCTTTTGACTATCACTTTAACCTATGGTACTCCCTTATTTCGCTTCTACTTACAAGGAAGCAAGTAATAAGACTATTTCTGTTAATTTTTTCTCGATTAGCATTAAGTAAATAGAAGCATAAGTCTTCTAACAATAATGTGTTGCAGAAATATAGAGTAAGTCACGTGAATGGAAGACATCAGATTTTTTTCTTAATATGGTAAGTAATTTAAGCTCATCTTGTAAATGATGTTTTCTTTTTACTTTCATTTTTATGCCTTCGATGCTTTGTATGTATATCCAAATGTGAAATGTAGGCTCAGATTGAAAGAAAACGAAGATATTTCATCTTTAAGTAAGTTTTTTTTTTATTATTTATTTAAGAAGCTCTCAGCTTATAAGACGAAAAAATCAAATATGCTCTCCAGGTCTGAAATTAATCAATTTCTTCTTGAAGCTTCGATGAGGTGTATTTATACCAGAGTGACGATTTCAGTTATTCTTATAGGTACATTCAAGAAAATTATGTTGTGGAAGGGAATACGTCATTTTCGTCTTGTTGCCACGGTAATTACGTCATTAATTTTCTGGCACTGGTGCCAGAAATATGGTAATTTCACGTCATAATAAATCGTTTTAACGCTAGATTTCTTTTTCCACTTTTATCATAATTTATTATGACATAATTATCTAATTTTATCAATTTTTGGTTCGTGAGGAGTGAGCTGAGTAAAATTACACAAAGGCGCTTCTTCCCAAAGAAAAAAAGTTTGCCCAAAATTCGATTTTTAATAATTAAAAAATTATTTTTACTTTTTCTACACGCACTATGTACATAGTGTATAGAGAAGGTATTGTATTGCACCCAAAAATTTGATACCGAGATTTCACCGGAAATACATGTTTTGGGTCCACCGGAAATACATGTTTTAGGTCCCTCTGAATACAAAAAAAATATTTTTGAAAAAGGTCCGTGTGTGTATCTGTGTGTGTGTGTGTGTGTGTGTGTATGCCTATGGACAGCATAGCTCAACAACGAAAAGACCGTTAAATGCCCAACTTGGTATTTAAGTTTGGTATCTTCCAAGGATGCGACACAAAGATTTTCAAGAAAATCCCCCCACTCCCAACTTCCGTCTACATGGAACTTTTTTCGAAAATGTTGATTTTCTCAAAAATGCAGTAACGATTTTGATTAAAATATTGTATATTAAAGATATTTACCTGACAAATAATATGTATATCTTGAATTTTCTGGGAATATCCTCTGAAGACTACTTTATTCTGGAAGAAGTTTGCATAATTGCTAAACTATAGGAGATGGACAAAAATTTAACAGAAAAAAGTGTAGAGCACATTAAAACACACAATTTATGTTATATAAAATGTTTGGAGGAGTTAATCGTTTTTGAGATATTCCTTGCTTTTGGTTTCAGCTTTGAAAAACTTGTACTTTTCCTATACAGGAATTTTTCAACTCGTGTCCATACAAACAAAGGGACTTCAGTCACCTAATAACCAGCTTTTGACTTCACTTTAACCTATGACACTCCCATATTTCACTTCTACTTAAAAGGAAGCAAGTAATAAGACTATTTCTGATAATTTTCTCCATTAGCTTGAAGTAAATAGAAGAATAAGTTTATCAACAATAATTTGTTACACAGAAGTAGAGAAAGTCATGTGAATGGAACACATCAGATTTTTTTTGTAAAATTACAATTAAATTCTCATTCATATTTCAATTATTATTATTATTATTATTATTATTATTATTATTATATAATCCTCCCAGAATCGCCCACCAAATAAAGAAAACCATGAAACAAAATAAGGTCAGGGAATTGAACCCTTACTCACTCTATCATCCAGCACGGTTTAAGGGGTAGTTATAACGGAATTAAACAGCGTCTAGCAATTCCAGAAGGAACCGTTGTGTCGTGGTTATCTACGGTCTTCTGGAGATAAGGCAAGTGGAAGATGGTCCGTTGTAGCAAGTCAGACGACATATGGTGTCGTGATGTGGGTTTGCACCCAAAACCTTATAAACTCCTCCCCACCTCGACTCCGACAGATGCGTCGTACGTTATGCGCACTTTCTTTAAGACGTTACCTCTTCATTCCTCTTTCAGCGTCTTTCTTCAGCCTGCATGATTTCGCTAAGGGATTCAACGGGTGTACTAGTTCAAAGCGTTAAAAATCGTAATATAATTTCTGGAATGCAAATATATTTTATACACTAAATATGTTCAATTAAATAACTGCTAATAGTTTCAGAAAATACCTATTCAGCCAATAGTTATTAGGATTGTTATGCTTACAAATATAATACTGCAAATTACATGATGTCATTCAGTGATTTTGAATTTTACTAAAATTTACATTAGTCTTTTTGAATTTAAAATAATACCTCTACGTATAAGAAATGTTCAAATCCTATCACGTTATTTATAAAAGTATAAAGACTGCCTCTGCAGGCAATGTTAGCTTTCTAACATCTCAACATTAGATGCCTCGTGATTGATTCCGGCTATGGTTGAGGAATTTTTATTTAATGAGAATCATCCTCTACCCTTATCTGGAAGCATGAATGTATCAGTCACCGAATTTGTTGTTTCTAAAATTAAGACCCCTGGTATTACCACAGAGGTAAAGCACAAATAAAATGGATATAAAAATGACATTCTATACTTAAACTTGTACAAACGTTTCATTCTTCCATCTACTTCATGTAAAATGAGAAAAACATTTGCAAGGGTCTTATTGTATAGCATTATTTCCTTCTAGTTAAAATTTGAGCAGTTCAATAGTATTTAAGAACTGATCGCTACGAGATAGTTTAGAAATGTTGTTTGGAGAAGTAGTATTTCATAATGCAAACCATAAAGAACATCTAGGAAATAGTTAATGAAAAGTTTTGTGCTTAAAAGGGATCTTTATTTTTGTAGTAATTTTTTTTTTTTATCTCTTATAATGTACCAGTTACGCGAAAGTCATTCTGAATGTAATAAAAGCTTTCCCCAATCGTATATTTCAACATGCACATTTCATTTGTCATAAGAATCATTTTAACATATGATATTTTAATACAATTTTTAGTCATTTTAGAGAACTTTAAGATGTTCGAACAGTCTCCATATAAAAGGTAGTTCAATAGGCGAGAATTTTCTTGGAAATATTCGTGCCGCATCCAATGCAAGTGTAAACAATCATAATTTTGAAGTCAGCGGATTTAATAAAGTGAGGCGCATGCAACAATGAAGCAAAGGAAAAGTTGTGGAAAGAAAAGAATTTCCCAAAACACCATACGGAAGCTGGAAGTATTTTAATCACTTTCTGAATCAGCTGATGTGTTAAGTGTTTCCTAGTGGATACTAGCTATATGCTGTAGTTAATATTAATTGGATGTGTTACGAAACGGTTAACGCTAAGAAAACAATGTTTAAACTAGCCCTACAGTTTTGTTTGACTACGTTGTATCTTTATGATTTCTCCCTTTATGAATGTTTAAAGGTACAAAAATGGCCTACAAAATATTCTACTTAAAATTCAAGGTATGCGTTATTCATGTTATATAACAGGATTTTTCAGTCATTCTCATTAGTCATTTTCGAAAATATACAGCGAAAAGTTTTCCTTGTAAACAGCTAGAGCGGTAGAAAATGCCTTAAAATATTAGTCTTAATCTTATCTTTGAAGGAATAGATATTCATTAGAATGTCTGGCACTCTAAAATTGGTGGAAAAATTCTCAATTTTCTACCTATTATGCAACAAATTATTGTTACGAAAGCTTATTCTTCTCTCCACTTTTAAAAATCCTTAGCATGGCTTCCTTCGGAAGCAAAGTAAAGCCGTTGGTCCCGTGTCGTAGATTTACGGCACATAAAAGAACCTCAAGCCTGATAGGGAGGCCTCTGGGCAAAATTAGGCGGTCTTTCACGTCCAATTCAGAATGGGACGCAGAGAATCTCAGTAGTTAAAGAGCGTCCATAAATAATACGCCATTTACATTTTTCTCTCCACTTTGTGCTAATCAAGATAAACATTATCAGATATGGATGTATTAACTTTCCCTTCTCTTTGCATGAACAGGATGAAAAATTTGAAAAACAACTTCCCATTAGAGAAAATCTAAGTTTTAACACTTTTAATACCATTATCAAAGTATACCTCGCAAATAGTTAGCTCTACAAAAAATATAAATGTCGTAGATAGTGTGTTTTAAGGAGATCTACAATTGTTTGTAGCAAAATGTTGCTATTTCTTAACGCTTGCCAGTTATGCAAAATTCCTTCAGAGTAAAAAGCGCTTCAGTGGGCTATTCCTAGCAAATTCAAGATAAGTACTTTATTTGTTATGTAAACGTATTTAAAATCATTAAAGACATTTTTGAGAAAGTAAAAAGTCCACAAAATCTTCAATGTAAATGATATTTTGGGTGAGGAGATTGGACTGAAAATCTTCGTGTCGCATTCTTGGAAGATATTTTACTTAAATACTAAGTTCGTTATTTAACGAAATTTAAGTTTTTGAGATATGCTGTCCACAGAAAACACACACACCATATTTTTATAAAAATGTTTTCTATGGATTCAGGGGTCCTCAAAACATGTGTCTCCATTGAAATCTTGGTATCGAATTTTGATGGAATACAATACCTTCTTTAACTATGCATATTACACATAGTTGTTAGAGAAAGGACATATTGTTTTTCATAAGTTCGTAACATTTTTCATAAAGACCAAAATATCAATAAATTCGATTTGCAACATTTGTTAAATATTCTTACTGTAAAAACGTATTTTTATATAAGTAAAATGTAAATTTAAAATGTTTGGTTTACCATTCAAATAATTTCTTAAAATAT
This sequence comes from Hymenopus coronatus, assembly GCA_030762935.1. Taxonomy (NCBI): domain Eukaryota; kingdom Metazoa; phylum Arthropoda; class Insecta; order Mantodea; family Hymenopodidae; genus Hymenopus; species Hymenopus coronatus. The sequence continues at coordinate 52,051,559 of CM060892.1, read as the reverse complement.
CAATAAATTCGAGGCCACAGCAGATATTGCAATGAAAATGCATATACATGCTTATGATGTTTGGTGATTTACTTGCGACATGCATTTCAAAAACCATACATTTATAAATATACACTTAAAAAATATCACATATGAATAACCTTAATAACTGAAAAAATCTTATGTTCCACTCACATGACTTTCTCTACAGCCCTACAATAAATTATTGTTAAAAGCTTATGCATCTATTTACTTCACGCTAATCGACAAAATCCGCCTGCGGTGACATTAGTAGTTAAGGCGGGCGTTAAATACTACCAAAAAAAAATCGACAAAAAGTTAGCAGAAATAGTCATATTACTTGATTCCTTGTAAGTATAAGCGAAATAAGGGAGTACCATAGGTTAAAGTGATAGTCAAAAGCTGGTTGCTATGTGACTGAAGTTCCTTTGCTTGTATGGACAGAGGTTGACAAATTCCTGTATGAAAAAATTATAAGTTTTTCAAAGCTGAAACTAAAAACAAAGAATATCTCAAAGACGATCAACTCCACAAAAAAATTTATGTAACATAAATTATGTATTTTTAACATGCTGTACATTTTTTGTGTGCTAAGCTTTTGTCTATCACTTAGGGTTTAGCAGTTATGCAAAATTCCGTAAAATTGGTCCAGAATAAAGTAATCTTCAGAGGCTATTCCTAGAAAAGTCAAGATATACATTTTATTTGTGATAGAAATGGCTTTAATATGTGGTATTTTAATCAAAATCGTTACAGCCATTTTTTAAGAAAAACAAAATTTTTGAAAATGTTTCCATGTAAAGGGTAGTTTGGGGTGGAGTGATTTTCTTGAAAATGTTCGTGTCGCATCCTTGGAAGATACCAAACGTAAATACACATTCACACAGACAAAAAGACAGACAGACACACACACACACACACACACACACACACACACACGGACAGATTTCTAAAAATGCTCTTTTTTTGTATTCCGGGGGTTCAAAACATATATTTCCAGTGAAATCTCGTATCAAATTATGGATGCAGTACTATACCTTCTCTATACACTATGTACATAGTACATGTAAAAATCTGATGTGTTCCATTCACATGACTTTTTCTGCATCTCTGCAACAAATTATTCTTAAAAAGCTTATATTTCTATTTACTTCATGCTTATCAGAAAAAATAGCAGAAATAGTCTTATTACTTGCTTCCTTGTAAGTAGAAGCGAAATAACATAGTACCATAGGTTAAAGTGATAGTCAAAAAACTGGTTGCTATGTCACTGAAGTTCCTTTGTTTGTATGGACAGCAGTTGACAAATTCCTGTATGAGAAATGTATAAGTTTTTCAAAACAGAAACCAAAAACAAGGAATGTCTCAAAAACGATTGACTCCACGAAAAAAATGTAAATAACACAAATTGTGTGTTTTAATGTGCTCTACATGTTTCGTTTAGCAAGTTTTTGTCCATCTCTTATGGTTTAGCAGTTATTCAAAATTCCGTGAAATTCATCCAGAATAAAGTACTCATCAGAGGCTATTTCCAGAAAATTCAAGACATAAATTTTATTTGTCAGGTAAATATCTTTAATATATGAAATTTTAATCAAAATCGTTACAGCTAGTTTTGATAAAATCAAAATTTTCGAAAAAAGTTCCATGTAAATGGTAGTTGGAATAGGGGGGATTTTTCTCAAAATCTTCGTGTCGCATCCCTGGAAGATACTAAACTTAAATACCAAGTTTGATATTTTACCGACTTTTCGTTTTTGAGTTATCGTGTTCACAGACACACGGACACACATACACACATACACATTTTTCTGAAAAAGCTTTTTTTTTTTGGATACAGGGGACTCTAAAACATATATTCCCGGTGAAATCTCGGTATCGAATTTTTGGGCGGAGTGCAATACCTTCTCTATACACTATGTACATAGTGCGTTCAGAGAAAGTAAAAGTAGGTTTATCATGAGGTCGCATGTGGCCGATATGCGATAATGTGCAGCCCTAGGCGTCTTAAGAATAGGGAGCAAGCCATCTCTCTCCCTCTTTTCTTAACGGAAACTGCAAAGGAGAACACAAGCGAATCGGAACGGGAGGGGTAAATTTAAAAGGCATCTTCTCCGAGGTAACACATTTTTTATATCACCGCATGTTCACAAATGGCCTACACTAAGCCAGAGACATGCAATTCTAACCATTGCATTGGGATCTCCATAGTTGCTTATATTTCTGTGTTAAACTTTTGCATAAGTATTATGCTTACAATACAATTACAGATTTGCTTTATAGGATTCATTTCCTCTCCTTCTACTTTGCTCCAGAAATTTGCTGAAAGGTTATTTTTCTCATTATTCAAAAAAAAACAAAAAAAAAGCTAAGCCCTCATTTAATAATAATATATTGATATTATACATTAATTATTTTATTTTTAATTAAAATATGCTACATGAAAGTGGGAAGGTTTTTCTGACTGCCACTGTGGTTGAGTAGTCAGCGTTCTGGCCTCGATTCCCGGCAGAGGGGGTAATTTTTCTTTAGCCAAAATTATTATCTATTCCTCACAGATTTTGAAAGGGTGAAAGTGAATGAGTTTAATGTTAAAATGATAAAACCAACGTTAAGAAATCCTACTGTTCAATGAGTAATAGTAATAGCTAAATCAAAGCAACCGATACGAACAAAGAGGTTAAAGGAGACTGCAAATGAAACAATAAAAACATATTCCCTGCACCGAAACTTCATTAAATACATTACATTTTTATTGTTGTGCAGGCATTAAGTGAATGTAATTTCAGAAAAAAATGTGTACATTTGCTGCTGAATTTTAGCTTTGTGAATAATAATTATAGAAAGCGAACTGACGAATATTTTTAATATTAATTTATACATTGATCTGCCTCATTAATAACCGAAGTTGTAAACTTCAAGTTCATAATTTAAAATATATTTTAAGGAAGCATTCTAGAGTATAGATGCCGAAAAATTGGAAAAATTGTTACCTTGTTAATACCTATTACAATAATGTGGAAAAAACAAAAGGACTTTAATTTATCTCACAAAAAAGACAGGATAACAAATTTACATAAGGGTACGCATAAAAATAAATACCAAAATAAATAAATAAACAAAATCAAGTATTTAAATTACTTTGGCAAAAATAAGTATATTATTTAAATTCCATATGCAAATTAATCTGAAATCTAGCATTACCTTTTACCTAAGTGGCCTAGGAAGGTTTCAATGTCTTCTTGGAGATTCAAAATGATTAACTTCAAAAAAACGAATAGCTTATAAGCACAAGGTACAAGAATAATAAAACAGAAAGACAAAACATGAATGTTGCATATTAGAATTTTTTGCCAAAATTTAACAATATATTGCATCGAACGAAGAATAAAATTAATAAGATGGTAATTTTAAAATATGGCTAAAATTAAATAACTTATATAATACAAAGTAAAGAAATCATATTCGCGTGTAAAATTCTTTAATACAGAAAAAAAATCTATAGATAATGGAAAGGTAATCCAAAGATAGGGAAATAAAAATATATTATAGTATTCGGTATATAACTCAGAAACTTAAAATTGTGTAGTCACTGTAAAAAACAAAAAATAAATGAAAACTGTGGAATTAGAAAAATATATAGGAAAGTGAAATATAAATAAAATCGGATAAAACTAAAGTAAGACTAAAACTAATTAAAAAGCTGTAAAGGTTTTGCTTACATAAAGAAAAAAAGAGGTTAAAAATTTGCAATAAACTGGTTTGCATGCAGTGAAAAAATAAGAGAGCGAAGAAAAATAGAATATGTAAGTAAAAATGAAAAAAGAATAAAAAGGAGCATGGGCAAATACAGAAAAGAAATTTTCTCAAATTGAGAGAATATAAAATAAGGAAATAAATAAATTAAAGAGAAGAATATATGATAATATAATTTTAGACAGTCTAAACACATAGGTCTGTGTGTACTGAGCATATCCTGAATGCCGGTGTTGTGAGAAGCTCTTTGTGGAGCACACTGTACTGGTGCTGGCTCCTGTGGCGGTTGGAAGTCGGTAAGGGAGGAGGGATAAAGTAACGTCTTTTGTAGCAGGGGGTGGGGCTGACAGCGTCTTGAGGGAGCACGTGCTCATTCTGCCCTCGCGTGTGCCATGCAGTGTCCAGTGTCTGATAAGTGTTGTGGGTGCACTGTGTACCGGTTACCTCTAAAAATGTAAGTAATCATATCATTTATTTTTATGTGAAGTTAGAGAAAAATCAGTAAGGTCTAGTAACCTTGTTTCTTGCCGATAGCTATGATTTTTTGCAAAAAGTGACAGTTTAAAAGTTTATAGTGACATAGGTCAGTGTACTGTGAAGTAGCTTTACCCGAAGCTCCACTAACGTTATTGGTTTAACTGCATATCAAAATCATTGTCCCTTCCTCTTCTATGATATCCATTTTGCTTCAAAACCTGATAGCAAAACTGTTGTTTTTTTACTTTTTCTATACGTACTATGAACATAGTATATAGAGAAGGTATTGTATTGCAACCAAAATTTCGATACCAAAATTTCACCGAAAATATATGTTTTGAATCTAAAAAAAGCCTTTTTAGAAAAATGTCTGTCTGTGTGTTTGTGTGTGCGTGTGTGTTTGCACGAAGATTTTCAAGCAAATCCCCCCATCCCCAACTACAATTTGCATGAAAATTTTTTCGAAAATTTTTATTTTCTCAAAAATGGCTTTAACGAGTTTGGTTAAAATGTCGTATATTAAAGATATTTACCTGACAAATAAAGTGTATATCTTAAATTTTCTGGAAGTAGCCTCTGAAGATTACTTCATTCTGGATGAATTTTACGGAATTTTGCCTATCAAACCGTAAGAGATAGACAAAAAGTTACTTCACAAAAAATATAGAGTTCTTTAATACACACAATTTATGTTAGGTACATTTTTTTTGTGGATCATTTTCGAGATGTTCCCTTTTTATTGGTTTGAGCTTTAAAAACTTATACTTTTCTCATTGGGGGATTTGTCAACTTCCGTCTATACAAGCAAAGGAACTTCAGTCACATAGCAACCAGCTTTTGACTAATCCTTTAGCCTATACTACTCCCTTCTACCTGCATGTAAGCTATTTCTGCTAATTTTTTCGCGGTTAACATGAAGTAAAAGGAAGCAGAAGCTTTTACAATAATTTGTTGCAGAGATGTAGAGAAAGTCAAGTGAATGGAACAAATCAATTTTTTTTTAATTGCACTACTACTGTTAAACCCAAAAATACAATATCCAGATTTTACCAGTTCTCCTAAGCAAAAACAAAATTATAAAAAGTAATGTGAGTATGACTGTGTGTATGTATGTGAACATCATAATTCAAAAACGAATAGCTCATTAAATACCAAACTTGATATTAAGTTGAGCATCTTATAAGGATTAAGGAAAATATTTAAGAAAATTCCCACTTCTAATTATCCTTTACATGGAACATTTTTCTAGATCCATTTAGATTAAAATACAGAATATATGCGATATTTTCAGAACATATGAAATATATATCCAGAATTTTTTGGGAATTGCCTCTGAGGTCCTTTCATTCTAGATGACTTGCATACTGATAAACTATAAGAGATAGACAAAATCTATAACACAAAAAATTTAAACCTTGTCAAAACACATTTTTTTTAGTTAACCATTCCAGAGATATTCTTTGCTAATTGTTTCAAGTTTCCAAAATTAGGGTTTTCTCAAAAGGGAGATCGTTATAAGTTTTTCTTTCTACCCCGTAAAGAGAACGGAATTTCAATATCATCACCTAGCGAATAACGTTTAGAAGATTTGAGTATCACTTAGCCTAGTGTATTCCCTTATTTCTTTTGTACCAAAATAAGTAATAAGACCATTTCTGTTAATGTTTATCATCATTAGCATGGAGCTAACTAACGGTAGCCACTAACTTTTAGAAGATATGATGGTCGCTTTAGCCTAGACTATCACCTTGTTGCTTTCACTACATGTACTGTGTACATAGTGTCTAGAGAAAGTATTGTATTGCACCCAAAAATTCAATAACAAGATTTCAATGGAAATATATAGTTTGAGACCTTCTGAATAAAAAAACACAATTTTTAAAAAAATGGTCATGTATGTATGTATGTATGTATGTATGTATGTATGTATGTATGTATGTATGTGTGTGTCTGTGTCTGTATGTATGTATGTATGTATGTATGTATGTATGTATATACTATGTATGTATGTATGTATGTATGTATGTATGTATGTATGTATGTATGTATGTATGTATGTATGTATGTATGTATGTATGTATGTATGTATGTATGTATGTATGTATGTATGTATGTATGTATGTATGTATGTATGTATGTATGTATGTATGTATGTATGTATGTACGTATGTAAGTAAGTAGGCAGCATATTTCAAAAACGAAAAGTTCATTAAATATCAAACTTGTATTTAAGTTTAGTATCTTCCAGGGATGCGACACGAAGATTTTCAAGAAAATGCCCTAACCCCCAACTACCCTTTTCATGGATAATTTTTCGAAATTGTTAATTTTCTCAAGCATAGCTATAACGAATTTTTTTGAAATATCATATATTGAAGATATTTACATGACAATTAAAATGTATATCTCCAATGTTCTGGGAATAGCTTCTGAGGACATCTTTATTCTGGACGAATTTTGCGGAATGTTGTATAGCTGGGCAACCGTAAAAGAAAGACAAAACCTTACTTAACAAAAAAAAAAAAAAACTTAGAGCTCGTTAAAACACACAATTTATATTATATACATTTTTTGCGTGGAGCTGAGATATTCCTTGTTATGGTTTTCAGTTTTAAAATGCATATACTTTTCTCAAACGGGAACTTGTCAACTCCTGGTCACACAAACAATGGAACTTCAACCATATGGCAAGTATATTTTAAAATATTTGAATATCACTTTAACCTATGGTACTCCCTTATTCCCATTTTACTTACAAGGAAGCAAGTAAAAGACTATTTCTGCAATTTGTTGCTCGATAACATGAAGTAAATAAAAGAATAACATTTTTAACAATAATTTGTTGCAGAGATGTAGAGATAGTCATGCAAGTGGAACACATCTGATTTTTTCTTTTGTACACAAAATAAGTAATAAGCCAATTTCTGTTAATGTTTATCATGATTAACATGGAATAGACACAGAATAATCTATTATAAGCATAAGTTGTTGCAGAATACGCAGAGAAAGTCATGTGAATGTAACTGATAAGGTTTTATATGTTAATAAAACTGGAGTAATATTATAGTGAGAAAATTGAGTGTGTGTGCTTGCGTTTTTACTTTCTCTGCACATACTATTCACCGGAAATACATGTTTTGTATGAATCCAAAGAAAAACATTTTTGGAAAAAGGTCCATGTGTGTATGCGTGTGTGTGTCTGTGAGTCTGTGGTCAGCATAGGTCTAAAACGAAAAGACCGTTAAATACCAAACTTGGTATTTATGTTCAGTATCTTCCAAGGATGCAACACGAAGATCTTTAATAAAATCTCCACACCCACAACTACCCTTTACATCGAACTTTTTTCGAAATTTTTTATTTTCTCAAAAATAGATCTAACGAATTTGATTAAAATATGATATATTAAGGATATTTATCTGTCAAATAAAATGCATATCTTGAATTTTCTGGAATAGCCTCTGAGGACTACTTTAGTCTGGATGAATTTTACGGAATTTTCCATAACTGCTAAACCGTAAGAGACAAACAAAAACTTACCTTACGAAATATATAGAGCACGTTAAAACACACCATTTATGTCCTATACATTTTTTCATGGAATTGAACGATTTTGAGATATCCCCTTTTTTCGGTTTCAGCTATGAAAAACTTAATACTTTTCTCATACAAGAATTTGCCAAATCCTGTCCATACAAACAAAGGAACTTCAGTCACATACCAACCAGCTTTTGACTATAAATTTAACCTATGGTACTCCCTTATTTCGCTTCTACTTACAAGGAAGGAAGTAATAAGACGTTTTGTGCTAATTTTTTCTCGATTTGCATGAAGTAAATAGAAGCATAAGCTTTTTAACAATTAATTGTTGCAGAGATAGAGAAAGTCATATGAATGGAACACATCAGATTTTTTTTCTGTGGGTGAACTCGAATACCATTGAACTGATGATTAATTCCACTACTGAAAACCTTATTCTTCCCGATAAATATAGGCCTAAGCTAGCTTCTGATTTCAGAAATCAATAATTTAACTATCTACTATGTATATTGTAAATATGTATGTGATAGAAAAATTAAAAGTTGTGTCTTCATTCCTAACATTGATATTTATTGAATCCCGTCGTAATCTAGGATTCTAAGTTAAGAACTTTTTTTGAAAATCGGAGAAGATGGAGGCATGAACGAGGTAATTGCTCGATTTCAATCACCTCGGTAATATTATTAGTGAGGAATATCTACAGATGGTGACAGAATAGAAGCGAGTTGCAGTATCTATTCCCTGACGTGCTGCCGTGAATCAACTTTCCATTTTCTGGATGCATCAATTAGGAAGAGATGCGCGTCAAACTCGAATCAATTTTCACTTCCCCGTTAACGCAGTAATTGATGCGCCAGAGTGTCTATATGCGGGCAGAGGCAATTTATCGCGAAAATTGCCAACAGCAAAATAATTGCCTCCTATAAATATCAGGTCTTGCTTCTATACAAATAATAACTTTCACCCCATCTAAAAATGCTCCTGTTGGGTATTATTATTATTATTGTTATTATATTATTATTATTATTATTATTACTATTGCCTTCAAAATCTCACTTAGCGGTGCAGGTCCTGAGGAGTGGCAATAGAAAATAGCAGTACCCTAAAGGGGCGATGTAAAATAAAAGTCCTCAATAAGTTAATTGATAAATTTGTAATATTTTATGAGATGTTATTTATTAATTGATTATTTTATTATCACATAGGAATTTTATTTTTATATTTTTTCATTGTTTAATTGATATAGCCCCAACTAACATCTAAAGTCAAATTGGGGCCTTTGCATTAGGAACAAATCGTAATCTGTAGGTTCTTACGTTGGGTTTAAATCGTTTAATTTTCCTCAAACACACACATTCACTCTCACATACATACTTCTAGACTCTGTGGGGGATAAGAAATAATTCTGGTTAAAGAAGAAATCCCCACCCCAGCTGGAAATCGAACCCGGGACCTTCGGATGAAAAGTCATCTCGATGACCACTCCACCACGGAGGCAGCCTTTTTATTTATGTTATTACCTTTAACTGGTTACACATTTTATGAGCTTTTTTACTTTCTCTAGCACATGTATACAGTGTACATAGTAGATAGAGAAGGCACTGTATTCCTTAAAATTCGATACCGAAATTTCACCGGAAAAACATGTTTTGAGGATCCCTGAATAAAAAGAAACATTTTAGAAAAAAGTCCGCGTGCGTCTGTTCGTGGGTGTATGTGTGCGAACAGCATATCTCAATAATAAAAAGTGCGTGAAATACCAAACTAGATATTTAAGTTTAGTATATTTTAAGAACACGGCACGATAGTTTTGGGGAAAATTCGCCACCCCAAACTACCCTTTACAAAACAAAGTTTTGTAATTTTTGTTCTCAAAAACAACTAACAATGTTGATAGCAATACTATTTATGTCTCCCTCCTGGTGTAGTGGTTGCCATGCTAGCGTCTAAAACCCAAGATTGCAGGTTCAAACCTGGTGGAAGGTGATTGATTTTTAGAACGCAAAAATCCTTAGCATGGCTTCCTTCAGAAGGGAAGCAAAACCGGAGGTCTCGTACACGGTTTATTTGCACGTAAAAGAACCCCATATATTCATAGAAAACGGTTTCTGGGCAAAATTCCGCCATTTCGGTCCGCAAGTAGTGATTTCGTCCCACAGTGCCATCTGCGGGCGACGAGCCGATCCTTCGTCACCATGGCGCATAGCGGCAAACTCAGGAGTTAGAAATACAAATCCGAAGAAGGAAACATCGTAATAATTCCCTAAGCTCCACTTACGAATTACAGGAATACTAACTAACTAAAGATATTTACATCACAAATAAAATTCATATCTTGAACCTGAAGTCCTCTTCATTCTGGATGACTATTTACTTTCTCTACACGTAGTAAGTACACAGTTTATAGATAAGATATTGTATTCCACTTAAGAAATCTATACCGAGATTTCACCTGAAATGTATGTTTTAGGGTGCCCTGCATCCAAAAACATTTTTAGAAAAAGGTCCATGTGTCTGTGTGCCTGTGAACACAACAGCCCATCAACGAAAAGACCGTTAATTAACAAACTTGATATTTAAGTTTGGTATCTTCCAATGATGCAACACCAATAAAAAAAACACCCCAAACTACCCTTTACATGGACAAATTTTCGAAAATTTTGATTTTGATGCTTGACCACGCAAGGAATCGGATTTCAATCCCATAGCAACCACATTTTAAAACATTTTATTGTTGGTTTATCCTAGTGTATTCCCTTATTTCTCTTCTACTTAAGGAACAAAGTCAGTTTCTGTCAATGTTTATCTCGATTAGCATGAAGTAGATAGAAGAGTAAGCTTATTAGCAACAATTTGTTACAGAGATGTAGAGAAAGGCATGTGAATAGATCACATCAGATTTTTATAACTGTAAACCGTAAGAGATGCGTAGTATCTTTTGTAGTAAGATAAAACTTGATTTAATTGTCTTTCACACAAGATTTGAATACGGATCTCCCGGCTTCTAGCCGGTTACTCTACCACTCAGCAAACATGGCGACATGCAGGTGTAGCACTAAATTTCTTGTGGTTTTCCGGGAAAAATGCGAGTCAGTTGAGAAATTTAGCGCAATGGCGGTATGTTACCATGGTAGCTCAGTGGTAGAGCAACCGGCTAGAGATCAGGAGATCCCGCTATTGCATTGAATTTTTCAGTCTGACTAACTATCCAACTGCTTTCCTACACACAGCTTGTGTGAAAAAACAAATAAATACTAATTGACCATAATAGTTGGTTATACTATGAATCCTGGGACTTAAAGTACTTACGACATTGTAAGTCGCCATGTCATCTCAAAGTAATTTGAGATCCCCTTGTGGCTTACCGGGAAACATGCCAGTCAGTGCCGAGTTTTTGTTAATGAAGCTGCACTTCGTGGAAGACATACGCATTTTCATTTGCCCAAAATCTAGCGCCTCATCCATAAAGAAAGTTTTGTCGAGAATGGCTACATTGTTACGTGTTTAAGTGCGGTACCATTAACAGTAGGCGACGCCGTGGTTGAGTGGTTAGTGGTTCGATCCCAGACGCCCGCATGTGGGATTCGTGGTGGATGAAGTGGCGTCCCGGTCATCCTGTTTCCCTCGTCACTCATTCCATTAATTGCTCCATCATCAATTTCGCTTATATTTCATATCATCCACTTCCTCAGGTTCATGCCTGGCTACGGTCCGACCCCACGTAACAGGTTCTCTCCCTTCTGTGGTTTCATGCCGTTGGCTCCCCTACAAGCTTCTGACACCTTACGTCCTAAGGGGGGTGTTCAGTACTGCAAATACGGGAGGGTAAGCCGATTCTGAAACCATTGGCAGTAATGGTACGTTTCCTAAATCGTGCGACTGCAGCTCTTGGACAATATTGACACGATACGGGTGCCGTTTGACTAGGTTAAGCGCTTTATGTTTGGATACAATTTGTTGCACCAAACGTCTTACCAATTTTCGTGGCGATGTAACATTCGCTACTCAACATCATGAACGAAATCTTGTGTCTTCCACGTCTTCGTCTATCATTCAAGGAGCCCGTATCACGAAACCGGCGCACAAGTGCATAAACGGCTGCGCGCGCATGAAAACTATTATAAAATTTCGATTTCATGTCTCACTCTGAGCAACGAAACAGCTGCACTGATCTAAAAAAAATTCTGATGTGTTCCATTTACATGACTTTCTCTACTTCTATGTAACAAATTATTGTTACTAAGCTTATTCTTCTATATTCTTCATGCTAATCGAGAAAAAATTAGCAAACATAGTCTTATTACTTACTTCCTTGTAAGTAGAAGCGAAATATGGGAGTATCATAGGTTAAAGTGAAGTCAAAAGCTGGTTACTAGGTGACTGAAGTTCCTTTGTTTGTATGGACACGAGTTGACCAAAATCTGTATGAGAAAAGTACAAGTTTTTCAAAGCTGAAACCAAAAACAAGGAATATCTAAAAAACAATCAACTCCTCGAAAAAAATGTATATAACATAAATTGTGTGTTTTAATGTGCTCTACATTTTTGTGTGGTAAGTTTTTGTCCATTTCTTACGGTTTAGCAGTTATGTAAAATTCATCCAGAATAAAGAAGTCTTCAGAGGCTATTCCAGAAAATTCAAGATATACATATTATTTGTTAGGTAAATATCTTTAATATAAGATATTTTAATCAAAATCGTTAGTCATTTTTTAGAAAATCAAAATTTTCGAAAAAAGTTCCATGTAAAGGGTAGTTTGGGTTGGGGGGATTTTCTCAAAATCTTCGTGTTGAATCCGTGGAAGATACTAAACTTAAATACCAAGTTTGGTATTTTACCGACTTTTTTGAGTTATTGTGTTCACAGACACACGGACACACTGACACACGGATACACACACGCACCTTTTTCTGAAAATACTTTTTTTTGGATACAGGGGACCCTAAAATATATATTTCCGGTGAAATCTAGGTATCAAATTTTTTGGTGGCGTGCAATACCTTCTCTATACACTATGTACATAGTGCGTATAGAGAAAGTAAAAAGTATTTTCAGAAAAATGCCCGTGTGTGTGTGTCCATGTGACTGTAAACACGATAACTCAATAACGAAAGTCGGTAAAATACCAAACTTGGTATTTAGGTTTAGTATCTTCCAGGAATGTAACACAAAGATTTTGAGAAAAATCCCCCCACCCCAAATTACCTTTTAAATGGAAAAAATAGCGATAGTTTTGATTTTACAAAGAAAAATAGCTAACAATTTTGATTAAAATGCCGTATATTAATTAAAATGTATATCTTGAATTTTCTGGGAATGGACTCTAAATACCTCTTTATTCTGGATGAATTTTTATGAGTTTTGCATAACTGGTAAACCGTAAGAGATAGACAAAAACTTGATATATAAAGTAATGTATATCTGGTTAAAACACAATTTATGTCATATACGTTTTTGTTTTGTTTTGTTTTCGTAGAATTGACCACCTATGTATGATATATTCCTTGTTAGTTGCTTCAGATGTAAAATACTTGAGACTTGTTTCACACGGAAAGTCATAAACTCCTGGCCCTGCATAGAAACGCTTTTCATAGCCTAGTGTATTCCTTTATTTCCCTTCTACTTACAAGTAATCAAGTAACTAATGTTTTTCTCGATTATCATAAAACAACACATAAGAATATTATTTTTAACAATAATTTCTTACAGTATGTAGAGCAAGTCATGTGAATGAAACACATCAGATTTTTATGTTTTAATTGCATATAAAATTTAGAATCTCCCGCTCATTTTGGTATAACTTTTATAGAGGTATGCTAATTGTAAATAGTTTAAAAATATTGTTGAAAATAATCCTGTTATTGGTTTTTTAGAACATTTTGGTACACTCACTTGGTAAAACATTAATAACGTTGTAAATATTAGCGTTAGAGAAATGATCTTTATTTTTCTTCTTTTTTTTTAATCGGAAAGTTTTACTTTAGTTATTCGCAGCATTGGCATCCCACTCACATTTCGTTCATTTTTGAGTTTCGAAGTACTGCAAAGTTGTATTTGGAAAGTTAGGCTACATCTTTACTTTCTCTATACGTACTCTGTACATAGAGTATAGAAAAGGTATTGCACTCCACCAAAAAATTCGATACGAGATTTCACCGGAAATATATGTTTTAGGATCCCCTGATCCAAAAAAAGTATTTTCAGAAAAAGGTCCGTGTGTGTCCGTGTGTCCACGTGTCTTTGAACACGATAGCTCAAAAACGAAAAGTCGGTAAAATACCAAACTTAGTATTTATGTTTAGTATCTCCCAGGGATACGACACGAAGATTTTGAGAAAAATCTCCCCACCCAAAACTACCCTTACATGGAAATTTTTTCGAAAATTTTGATTTTCTAAAAAATGGCTGTAACTATTTTGATTAAAATATGGTATATTAAAGATATTTAGTTGACAAATAAAATGTATATTTTGAATTTTCCGGGAATGGCCTCTGAAGACTACTTTATTCTGGGTCAATTTTACGGAATTTTGCATAACTGCTAAACCGTAAGAGATGGACAAAAACTTGCCACACAACAAATGTAAAGGACCTTAAACACACAATACATGTCATATACATTTTTTCGTGAAGTTGATTGTTTTTGAGATATTCCTTATTTTTGGTTTCAGCTATAAAAAACACTTTTCTCATACAGGACTTTGTGAACTCGTGTCCATACAAACAAAGGAACTTTAGTTACATAGCAACCAGCTTTTGATTATCACTTTAACCTATGGTACTCCATTATTTCGCTTCTACTATCAAGGAAGCATGTAATAAGACTATTTCTGTTAATTTATTCTCGATTAGATGCAGCAAATAGAACAATTTGTTGCAGAGATGTAGAGAAAGTCATGTGAATGGAACACATCAGATTTTTTTCTTTAATTTTATGTTGGAAAGCAGTTTCTAAAGAAATAGCATATTCTATACAAATACCCCATTATCTTAGAAACTAATTGACACTAAGGACTGAAATTTTTACCACATATTTTCACCGAAATAGGATTTATTTTAAGGGAAAGATTTTTATGTATATGGATTAGTTATTTTTAAAAAGAATTAAATATCATCATTTTTCAATAACATTTTAAGAACTTTTATAAAGAATCTGATGTATTCCATTCACATAACTTTCTTTACATTACTGTAACAAACTATTGTTAAAAAACATATTCTTCTGCCTATTTTATGATAATCGAGATAATCATTAACAGAAATTGTTTTTATTACTTGCTACATTGTAAGCTAAAATGATAATCAAATCTTTTAAAAGCTGATTGACATGTGGATGAAATCCGTTTCTATGCAGGGCCAAGAGTTTACAACTTTCCGTGAGAGAAAAGTTTAAGTATTTTACATCTGAAACAAATAACAAGAAATATCTCAGAAATAGTCAACTCCACGGAAAACATAAATGACATAAATTGCGTGTTTCAACTTGATCTACATTTTTATGAAGTAAATCTTTGTCTATCTCTTAAGGTTTACCAGTTACGCAAAATTCGCCAAATTCATTCAAAATAAAGAGGTGTTTAGAGGTTATACCAATAAAATTCAAGATATTTATTTGATTGCCATAGAAATGTCTTTAATATGAAAATTTTAATCAAAATCATTACAGCCATTTTTGAGAAAATCAAAATTTCCGAATTTTTTCCACGTAAAGGGTATTTTGGTTTAGGGGGATTTTTCTAAAAATCTTCATGTCGCATCCCTGGAAGATATTAAACTTAAATACTAAGTTTGGTATTTAAACAACTTTTTGTTTTTGACTTACCGTGTTCAGAGGCACACAGACACACACAGGACCTTTTTCCAAAAATGCTTTTTTTGGATTCGGGGGGCCCTAATATATGTATTTAAAATGAAATCTCGGTATCGAATTTTTGGGTGGCATGCAATACTTTATCTTTACACCATGTACATAGTAGATAAGTGTAGAGAAAGTAAAAGTCATACCTTTCCTTTTAGTGAACAGAAGTATTCTATGTTTCATCATAAAACTGTAAAGATATTGCTAAATATACCTTGAAAATTTAGCTTGTTCTTTTAAATAATTGTTGAGATAATGGACAAAACTTTAAAAGTAACAAGAAAAGGCATTTCGACTCCCCTTAATAAAGTTAAGGAAAGGTTTAATGTCCAGTTTCATAAGTCACCTTGTCAAATGCATTTTGGAAGGCGATGTATTTACTGTCCCTTTTTGAAGTGATACGAAGAGAAAAGAATTCCAGGTATGCAGATTTAAACTCTTGTTTGGTTTGCCACCGTTTCCGAAATGGCCAATGTGCTGGGTTACCATCGCCACAGAAATGCCAAACAAGGGGAAAAAATTGGGGTGACAGGATGCATGCAGTTTAATATCCCATTATATCCATTTTGACACTTGCCGAGCGCTCTACGGCATGCGGCCACAGACAGAAAACTACCGAACGACTATCGATTTTTTTTTTATTTGCAGACCCAAAACACAAAACCCAAACGGGAGGGGGAGGGGATATTATTGGCGCTGCTAGTGATTTGAGTCATCCGACCGTAGGAGAGAGAAAGAGAGAGTGTGTGTGAGAGAGGTAGGAGGTGATACCCCTCTAAGCCTTTGAGCGCGCAACAGGTGACGCCACCACCTTCCTCAACTCTGAGACGCTAAATCACTGCTTCTTCAACATTTTTACGTCAACATTTTCAACGTCAAACACAGGAAGAGGGTATTAAATTTGAGAATGCTGAACACACATTCTCACTCTACTATAAGTTTCATAATTAAATGCACAAATGCACGTCCACACGTTAACGAGAAGATAAATGAGCAGAATGAAAACAATAATAATAACAATAAAAGCTCTGTTTCTCCAATAATTTTTATTACTTTTTTCACACTGATTACATTCTTCTCACAAATAACTTTATTTCGTAACAATTCTGCTGTATAATTTCTTTTTGAACGTTTGCTGCGGCGACGATATAGCTCGCTACAAAATTCCCGTCGAACTCAGTCAGCTATTATATGGGATACATTACGAGTGAAACTGCACACTGGGCTTTATCGCCCCTTTTTATATTTATTTGTTGGTTGTGAGCTCTTGAGATACTGCACGTGCGAGGGTTTCTGGAAATTTCTAGTCATATTTGTTGGTTGCATGACTAGAAATTTCCAGAAACCCTCGCACGTGCAGTATCTCAAGAGCTCACAAAACGTTTTCAGGTTTAACAGTGCGCGACTTAGATCTCAAAGAACCTTCCGAAAGAACACGAGTCCGCTCGAACAGCTTAACAATCACAGCTCGATGTCAAAAGAACTTGCCGCGGAACAAGTGTTCACTAAAGCACGTGTGCCGACAATCAGCTATGACTTACAAAGGAAGCTATACACACATGTTCGATGACTACAGCCTCAGGGCATAGTCATACTACTACTACTACTACTACTACTACTACTACTAATAATAATAATAATAATAATAATAATAATAATAATAATAATAAAAAAATAGAACGCTGACCACGTAGCTTAGTTGGTGGAGCACCTGCCTCTTGAGCAAGAAGTCCTGGGTTCGATTCCCAGAAAATTTCCTATCCTCCGCGGAGCCTGGAAGGAAGAATGTAAGTGTGATCTAATTACTACAATTAAAGTTAAATAGAAACCCAACGAATTAACACCTTTGGCGCAAGGCGTACTTTCCACAGGGAAATATCGCTGACAGGAACATAGCTAAATGCGGGTTACAAATGGAGCATAATATAATACTATTACTACCAATAATAATAATAATAATAATAATAATAATAATAATAATATACGATGGATCAAAAGTGGTTTGAACATGGGAGGTCCTTTCTGACTTGGGTTTTCTCCAGCTTTTAATCAGTCCCATATTTATAGGTATAATGCCATGTAGGTATCCTAAATGGTAGAGGTAAGGGCTAGACAAAGGTGGGGGTCACCTCACGCACCGCGTCCTATGAAGAGCTACTGTGCGCTAACACCCCTCAAGAGGAAGGGATGAAGTGATGGAACCACAGGCGACCATAGGCCGGCTAAAGTCAGATTCACGCGGAAGTCGTTAACGGTTTGGCTGCGTGTCGCAGCTGCCGACACCATGGATTCCGCCCCAAAGCCGAGAACAGCATTCACAAAAAGTATGCATACCTACACCATCTGCCAGCACAGCCACACATCATGAGCCCAGAAGCACACACACCGCTAGAAGATGACAAGGAAATGACAAAATAGGAAAAAAGATGGAAAGAATTTCATGGAGAAGAAGTACCTCAGCATTTGCCTATGTGACAAGGGGGAACCATGAGAAACCCAGAGTGCGTGTTCATCAGGGATCGAACCCGTGAGCTCTGGAATGCAAGTCGCACACGCTAATGTGACGCCTCCTCATTCGGTTGAGGTACTTAGCCTGAAGCATTTCCTTTCACAAATATCATTTTATGCATGTACCAGGCGTATGAATTGCTAAACACTAGAGCCAGCACGAAAGAAAATAAGGTTAATTTGCCACCGGAACATAAACCAGGAAATCGGAGATAACAAACCATTCCTTCCACGCCCATATCTGGTGTTAGCAGACAGCTTTCGAATCAGTTTGGACCTTCCTGGCAGTAACCCTGGCCTCTGTTAACTTTGGACCACTATCTCTACAGGATTCCTTATCGTATAAAGGTTTGAGTATAGATAACTTGAAGGCATTAATATAATTGTTTTTTTCACACAAGCCCTGTGTAGGACAGGAGTTGCATAGGTAGAGTCAGTCTGAAGAATTCTATGCCATAGCCGGTATTTGAACCACGGATCTCCTGGTCTCTCGATGGTTGCTCTACCACTGAATAGAGCAACATACCGGCATAGCATTGAATTCCTCAACTGACGCGCATGTTTTCTGGTAAACTACAAGGTGATCTCAAATTATGTTGAGATAACATACCCCAATGGCGAATCACAATGTTGTAAGTACTTTAAGTACCAGGATTCATAGCCAACTATTACGGTCAATTGGTATTGATTCAATTGCTTTTTTGTTTCACACAAGCCGTTAGTAGGACAGGAGTTGAATAGGTAGAGTCAGATTGAAAAATGCAAATCCCAACTATGGCATTGCAATTTTCAGTCTGACTCTACCTATCTAAAGGCATCTTATAAATGCTATGTCCCGAGGCAAGATTTTGTCTTAACTTTCGCGCAGGTTTAATAAGTATTGACGCGACTGAAATTAAAACAACACATCATTAAAATAACATTAATGTTAACACACCGTATTATCAAATACAAGCCTCTTATTTCAAGTCAATATCGTGAATAAAATCAAATATCACATCGGGCATAACCAACCTGCAGCTTAAGAGCACTGAAAGTGTTGTACACACTAAGTACATAGTACTTAGAGAACGTCCTGCTCTCCACGCAAGATTTCGATAATACCAAGATTTGAACGGAAATACATGTCTTCTATATAATAAAAAAGTACATTTTTAGAAAAAGGTCGCGTGTTTGTGTGCTTCCTTGTGTTTGTGAACACGATAACTCTAAAAAGAAAACTCTGTAAATAACAAACTTGGTATTTAGGTTTACTATTTTCCAAGGATGTGACACGAATATTTTGAGGAAAAGCCTTCCGTTCCAAACTATCCTTTACATAGGAAAAATTCGAGAATTTTGTTTTTCTCAAAACTGGCTCTAACGATTTTCATTAAAATACCACGATAAACGCCTATTAAAGATATTTACATGACCAATAAAATATATATCTTGAATAGCCTCTGAAAACCTCTTAATTCTTGATGAATTTAACTGATTTTTGCATAACTGGCAAACCGTAAGAAATAGATAAAACTTACTGCATAAAAAATGTATATCTCGTTAAAACACACAATTTATATTATATTCGATACTAAACTTAAATAATAAGTTTATTGTTTTACCAACTTTTAGTTTTAATTATGATATTCAAGACACAACACACGCGTGCGTGGACCTGTTTTCCAAAAGTAATTTTTGTTGTTGATACAGTGGGCTCTTTCCTGTGAAGTCTCGGTATCGAATATTTGGATGGAGTACATCTTCTCTACCTTGTTCGTGTATTATGTAGAGAAAGTAAAAATGCATGTAATTACTCTAGCATTATTCCCCGAGAGCTGATCTATTCTCTCTCTGCATTTCTTAATCCCCGTCTCTTTAATTTTGATAATACAATATAGAAATGTTATGCTTAACATTATGCTCCTTTGTTATTAATTTTGTTTAGAAAACAAATAAGTGCCTTAGTTAAATGTTTTACTTTATGTCACTATTTCGGAAAAATAATTAAAATTCCATTTAGTCTTTTCCCAAATTAGACCTTAAAGAAAGTTGCATACAAAGCTGCATACCAATTGAGTGGCTTTTTGGGAGCGTTAATCAAAAAAAAAAAAAAAAAAACACACACACACATACATATATATATACTCATGAAAATTGGCTAAGACTTTTGATAAAATGATCAAAGTTTAAATAGTATAATAATTAAACAGGTAGTTTTTCTTTATTACTTTCTCTGGCACGTATGTACATACAATGTACATAGTAGCTAGAGAAGGCATTGCATTCCACCCCAAAATTCAATCGAGATTTCCTCGGAAACATTTTGAGGTCCCTGAGCTCAAAAAAGGCATTTATTCTTTCTCTACACGTGCCATATGCAGGTGTGTTGCGCCTATAAATCCAAAACCGAGATTTTACCGGAAATACACTCTTTATACTCCCTTAATAGTGGAATATTACTATCTGTTGTAATATCATTTACTGAATATTTTTCATATATTAATTTTCGTATCTGTAGGATAAAATAGTGTATTATACAAGAGGACAAATCTCTATTATCCACTCGTAGAACTTAATTGTTCTACTCATGGATAAATTCTCTGTTTATCCACTTGTACAATAAATATTATGGACATGTAGAGAAAGTTATATGAATTGAACACATGAGATTTTTTTAATCATACGTAAACATTCAACTTCTTGAATCTCTCGAAACATGATGTTCAGGTGTATTCAAACAATTGAAATGCGCGAACAGATCAGCTTGGCATAAAGTCGCGGTGGATTTGGTGGCCAGTACAATGCAGTATCCCTGGTGATTTACATGCACCTAACAGCTTTGCAACCCCTACATGAGCAGAGGGCTTTGATATGAGGTCAGCTATTGTGGTCACTTGGTGGTGGGCGAAAGGAGATGGTCGTCTCACTGAGCAATCGACGTCTGGCATGGCTCCAGCTATAGAAACACGATTCAATGTGAAGGGACACGGAATTGCCATTAGAAGCCACAAGATGACCGCTGTATTTTCCTCTCTTTCCAAGGAAACGTCGTTACTTCGCTTGCTTGTCTCAAATTAAATTACTGCAAAAGTCTAGAGAGAGAAGAATAATTAAATTTCCAGTAAACGTCACTCAAACGAACCGTCTCTGCTCTGTAGAATTTCTAAAAGCGTTTTAAAATGCTTGTTTACAAGAATAAGATGAACGCTAAATGAAAAGATCAACAAAGAAATTACGTGGATTAATACAAACAACAATAGATTAAAGACATTTTACAAAAGGATGAATTGGTTATTCAACTATAAAATCAGTCGTTCTGTGTAGCTCAGTTGGTTAGTTAAATTAAATTTTGTTTTATTTATAGACGCTACTTAACTGCTGTTGTTCTTAGCGTCCGATTTAATATTGGCCGTAAAACCCTGTTTAATGTTACTCAGAGGCCTCTTTATCAGGCTTGAGGTTCTTTTAAGTGCCACAAATCTACCATATGGGACCAACGGGTTTACTTCCCTTCCGAAGGAAACCATGCTAAACAAAAAACAAAAAAGCATTATCCTCAGCCAAGTTTGAACCCGTGACTTCAGGAACCAGAAGCTAGTATTTTATCCCTAGACCACGAGAGGTTGACTTGGTTGGTTTGGCGCTGGTGGCTTTCTGATCTCAAGGTAGCGGTTTGTAACCCGACCTATTTTTTTTATAGTGTTTAACGCCCGCTTTTACTACAAATGGCACCGCAGGCGATGCCACTGATGATGGATACATGGTACGAAAGTGGAGCCCTGGTGGAACGTGATGATGGGGGAAACCGGAGAACCCGGAGTAAACCCGCCCCTGCGCCGCTTTGTCCACCACAAATCTCACATGCGGTAGCTTGGGATCAAACCAGGGCCGTCTAGGTGAGAGGTGAGAGGTGAGTGGTCTAACCACTGGGTCACGGCGCGGCCATTAACACAACCTACACCGATAGTATTTAAGTGTGCTTAAAAGCAACAGCCCCATGTCAGTATACTTTACTGGCAGTTAAAAGAACTCCTGATGGATAAAATTCCGGCACACGGGCTGCGCTGATATGATTTAGGCAATTAATACCGACGTTATCAAAAAAAGATGTGATGTGTTCTATTCACATGGCTTTCTCTAAATTTCTTCAACAAACTAATACTGAAAAGCTTATTCTTCTATCAGCTTCAAGCTAATGGAGATAAACATTAACAGAAATGGTCTTATTACTTGATTTCTTGTAAGAGAAGGGGATTAAAAGGATACACTAGGCTTCAGCGATAGTCAAACATTTTAAAAGCTGCTTGTCATTGGTTGAAATCCCTTTATTTGTATTGCCAAGAGTTGTCAAGTTCCCGTATGAGAAAGATGTTACAGTATTTTAAAATAGAAACCATTAATAAGGAATATCTCTCAAATCATATATTCCACGAAATAATGTATACAACATAAAGTGTGTGTTTTAAAGATATATACAGTTTTATGTAATAGATAAGTTTTTGTCTATCCTGCGGTTTATCACTTATGCAAAATTCTAGAAAATAGGTTTAGAACAAAGCAGTCTTCAGAAGCTATTCCCATAAAATTCAAGCTATGCATTTAAACTGTTAAACGTAGCTAGACATGTTATCAAAACGTTATTCTTGAACTCCTTTTTGGCATTCTCACAAAATAAACTATGAAAACGTTAATTCATTTGTTATGTCCCAGTTTACTTTCTGCAACTATATAGAACAGAGTTATCATTCTGTTCCATCTAAAATGTATGTCGAAATGACGCTTAAATACATGTTTTGAGGTCCCATTAATTAAAAAAAATATTTTTACTTTCTCTACATAGTGCATTGTACATATGTAGAGAAGGTATTGCATTCCACCCAAAAAACAATACCGAGATTTCATTTGACTCCCTTGTATAAAAAAAAATCTGATGTGTACCAATCACATGACTTTCTCTATATCCCTGCAACAAATAATTCTTAAAAAGCTTATACTTCTATTTAATTTATGCTAATCAGAAAAAATTAGCAGAAATAGTCTTATTACTCGCATCCTTGTAAGTAGAAGCGAAATAAGGGACAACCGTAGGTTAAAGTGATAGTCAAAAGCTGGTTGCTATGTCAAAGAAGTTCCTTTGTTTATATGGATAGGAGTTGACAAGTTCCAGTTGAGAAAAGTATACGTTTTTCATAGCAGAAAATAAAAATAAGGAATGTCACAAAAACGACGAACTCCACGAAAAAAAAATGTATATAACATAAATTGTGTGTTTTAATGTGCTCTAAATTTTTTGTGTAGTAAGCTTTTGTCCATCTCTTACGGTTTAGCAGTCATTCAAAATTTAGTAAAATTCATCCAGAATAAACTACTCTTCAGAGGCTACTCCCAGAAAATTAAAGATATACATTTCATTTGCCAGGTAAATATGTTTAATATCCGAAATTTTAATCAAATTTGTTAGAGCCATTTTTGAGAAAATCAAAATTTTCGAAAAATGTTCCATGTAAAGGGTAGTTGGGGGTGGGGCGATTTTTCTGAGAATCTTCGTGTCGCATCCCTGGAAGATACTAAACTTAAATACCAAGATTGGTATTTTACCGACTTTTCGTTTTTGAGTTATCATGTTCACTGACACACGGACACACGGACACACACACACACGGACCTTTTTGTGAAAATGCTTTTTTTGGATATTGGTGACCCTAAAACATATATTTCCGGTGAAATCTCGGTATCGAATTTTTGGTGGAGTGCAATACTTTCTCTATACACTATGTACATAGTGCGTATGGAGAAAGTAAAATGAATATTTAAGAAAAGGGCCATGTGTGTGTCTGTGAACACGATGACTCAAAAATGGAAAGTCGGTCAAATACCAGGCTTAGTGTTTAAGTAAAGTATCTTCGAAGGATGCAGAATGAAGGTTCTGAAGAAAATCTCTCACCCCAAACTACCATTTACATGGAAAAAATTTCTGAAATATGGGTTTTCTCAAAAACGGCTGTTATCACAAATAAAACGTGCATCTTGAATTCTTGGGAATACCCTTTGAAGTCCTCTTTATTCTGGATTAATTTTGATAAATTTTGCATAACTGTAAACAAAACTGTAAACAAAAGTACTACACAAAATCTAAATTTCGTTAAAACTCACAATTTGTATAAGATACATTTTTTGTGGAGTTGGCAATTTCCGAGATATTCCATGCATAATTTTTAAACCCCTGGTCATTGAAAGAAACGATTTCCAACCACATGGCAACTGACTTTTAAAAGATTTTATATCGTTCCAGCTTAGTGTATTCCCTTATTTCCTTCCTACTTATAGAAACTAAATAATAAGAGAATTTCTGCCATTGTTTATGTCGATCAGAATGATGAAGATAGAAGAATAAGCTTTTAACAATAATTTGTTAAAGAATATGTAGAAAAAGTAATGTTTGTGTATGTTAGTGTATCTGTAAACACTATAACTCAAAAATGAAAAGATCGCTAAATTGCAAGCCTAATATTTAAGTTTAGCATTTTCCAAGGGTACGACACGAAGGATTTCAAAAAACTCCCCCACCCCAAGTTAACCTTTGCTGTGACATTTTTTTTCGAAAATGTTGATTTTCTCAAAAACGACTAACGATTTTGATTAAAATAACTTAGATATTACTTTCTCTAGCCCGCATGTACAATGTACGTAGTGAACAGAGAAGACATTGTATTCCACCCAAAAATTCGATGTTGAGATTTAACTGGAAATATATGTTTTAGGGTGCCCTAAATCCGAAAAAAAGCATTTTTAGAAAGGTCCGAGTGTATGTGTATGTGTGTGTCTGTGTGTCCACATCATAGCTCAAAAACCAAAAGACCGTTAAATACCAAACTTGGTATTTAGGTTTGGTTTCTTCCAAGGATACAACACGAACATTTTCAAGAAAATTCCCCCACCACATGGAAAAAATTTCTAAAAAATGGCTCTAACGATTTTGACTAAAATTCCGCATATTAAAGATATTTACATCCCAAATAAAACGTATATTTTGAATTTTCTGGGAATAGCCTCTGAAGACCTCTTTATTCTGGATGAATTTTGCCCAATTTTGCATAACTGTTAAACCGTAAGAGATAGAAAAATATTTACTGCACAAAAAATGTAAATCTCGGCAAGACACACAATTTATGTCCTTTACGTTTTTGTTGTGGCGGTAAACGTTTCCGAGATATTCCTTGTTATTGGTTTCAATTGTAAAGTACTTATACTTTTCTCAGACAGGAAGTGTCCGTTTTTCTTTTGTTCTACTGCTGGCCAAGCAAAGAAGTGATTTGCAATCACAATCACACAATGACAGCTTTTAAAATATTTGACTATCACTTTAGTATAGTGCATTCCTTTAGTTACCTTCAACTTATAAGGGACTAAGTAATAAGAAAACTTTGCTAATGTTTAACTCGATTAGCATGGTGTAGAAAGAAGAATAATCGTTTGTAAGAAGTTTGTTTGTAGAGCAACTAGAGAAAGTTATGTGAGTGTAACATATCAGAATTTTTTTTTTAAATTGTATATCTTGAATTTCCTGAAATAGTCTCTGAAGTCCTCTATATGTGAGTGATTTTTGCATTACTGGAAACTTTAAATTAAACATGCACCTTAGGAGAAAGGGATGAAGAAACAGAAACACATGTAGCCACAGGCTGGGTGCAGACAAACCACAGGGCACGCGGAAGTCCCTAGATGTTTTGTTTATAGTTGCTCATCTCGGCGCCAGGAGCGCCACGCAGCAGTTAACACCACAGGTTCCACCGCCCCTAGCATGTAACCGCACGCCACCTGTCAGCCCAGAGACGCGCGAACTTACACACACCTAAAAGAGCACAAGAAATGATATTAATATGGCGTTAATGTGGCTTAATGTGTATGCCGGTCCCCGTAGCCGCGCTCGCTAAAGTGTCTCGCTTTGATGCTTCGCGGCGCACGGGATCATGGGTTCGAGTCCCGCCTTGGGCATGGGTGTTTTTGTGTTTGTAAATGTGTTTGTGTATGTATATGTAAAAAGGAAAAGCGAATAGGTCGACTAAGGAAATTTACAAACTAGAAAAAAGAGGTAAAAAGGAATACAGCGCCGGAGTTCTGACAAGAATCCGGTGCTGCATTTTTTTTTAAAAAAAAGGAATGATGGAAAAAAAGTCGTGGAAAACAAGCACTCTAGTATCCGCCTAAGTGACAAGGGGAGTCACGAGAAACCACAGGTCGCCAGGGATCGAACCCGTGACCTCATGAGCGAGTCACACACGTTTCCGTGGCACTATTTTGCTGAGTGAAAGTCATGTGAATGTAACAGAATGTTTCTGGTCATGCAAAAAGAACGGAGCTTCTTATTGCACTCGCCTACTCCTGTTTCACCTAATAAATGCATAATAAAGTAATTTCTATAAATATTTATCTCAATTAAGATGAAGTAGATAGCACAATTGACTTTTGTTTAAGATGGTTAGGGGAACCAATGCAAATTTAAAACTCTGATTTTTACTCTCTCTACACGTACTATCTAGGTACATAGAAAGTAGTGAAGATGGTGTATTCAACCCAAAAAGTCTATGAAGATATTTCACCGAGAATGTATTTTTTGCGGTCCCCTGAGTTAAAAAAGTGATTTTTAGAAAAAGAATCGTGTGTGGATTGTCTGTAAACACGATAAGTCAAAAACAAATAATAATTTAAATACAAAACTTGATATTTTCAAGGATACAAACACGAAGATTTTCAAGAAAATACTCCCCCCAAACTATCCTTTACATGGAAAAATTATCGAAAACTTTGATTTTCTTAAAATCAGCTCTAATGATTTTCATTCAAATACTGTATATTACAGATAATTACATGAAATTTAAATTGTATATGTTAAATATTTTGAGAGTAGCTTCTGAAGTCCTCTTCAATCTGAATGCTTTTCCATAATTGGTAAATTGTGTAGAGAACTACACAAAATATGTAGATATTTTAAAGCAAATAATTTACGTCAGGTACATTTGTTTATATAGTTAAAAATGTGCGAGATTTTCTCTGCTATTAGTTTATACGTTTCCAATCTCTTTTGTTTTACTCCTGGTCATGGAAAGAATTAATTTCAATGACATCGCTTAGTCGATTTGACTATCGCTTTAGCTTAGTGATATCTCTCATTTCCCTTCTACATACATACCAAGAGACAAGTAGCAAGACAATTTCTGCTAAGGTATAACTCGATTAGCAAATAGGTAAAAACATCTGATGATTTTGTCTATATCTCTGCAACAAATTATTGTTAATAAGCTTATTCTTCTATTTACTTCATGCTAATTGAAATCACAAATAGCACAAACGGACTTATCACTTTGTTACTATAAGTATGAAGGAAATAAAGGAATACATTAGGCTAAACCGAGTCAAAAGTTTTAAAATCGATTTCTTTGGTGGCCAGGAATTGACAAGTTCCCGAATGAGAAAAGTTTATGTATTTTAATATTGAAATCAATGTTGAGGAACACCTCGAATCCGGTCAACTCCAAGAAAAAAAATATGTAGATGACAAAACTGTGTGTTTCAACGAGACCTACACTTACGGTTTAAAGTTATGCAAAATTCGGAAAAAGTCATCCGGAATAAAGAGATCTTCAGAGCCTATTCACAGAAAATGTAAGATATACATTTTGTTTGTCATGTAAAAAATCTTTAATATACGATATTTTAATCAAAACCGTTAGTCATTTTTTAGAAAATCAAAATTTTCGGAAATATTTCCATATAAGGGGTAGTTGGGTTTGGGGAATTCTCTTGAAAATCTTCGTGTCGCCCCCTTGGAGGATACTGAAATTAAATATAAAGTTTGGTATTTAACGGACTTTAGTTTTTGAGCTATGCTGCCCACAGACAAACACACACACACATACACACGGACATTTTTCTAAAAATGTATTTTTTGGTTTTAGGGGGTCCCACAACATGTATTTCCGGTGAAATCTTGGGATCGAAATTTTGGGAGCAATACAATAGTTTCTCTATACACTATGTAAGAGTACGTATAGAGAAAGTAATAATAATATTTTGTAACAATAGTTTGCAGAAAATGTAGAGAAAGTCAAGCGCATAGAACACATCGGATTTTTACTTTCTCCAGCCAGTATGCACAATGTACATAGGGGTAGAGAAGGTATTGTATTCCACCCAAAAAATCCATACCGAGATTTCACCGGAAATGCGTGTGTTAGGACCCCCTGAATCCAAAAAAAAAAAAAAAAAAAAAAAAAAAAGCATTTAAAAAAAAGCATTTAAAAAAAAAATGCGTGTGTATGTTTGTGTGTGTGTGTCTGTCTGTCTGTGGAGTGCATATCTCAAAAACTTGGTATTTAAGTTTGGTATATTACAAAGATGCTATACGAAGATTTTCAAGAAAATCCCCCACCCCTAACTATCCTTTGCATGAAAAAATGTTCGAAGATGTTTTTCATAAAAATGGCTTAAACGATTTTTATTAAAATACCAATATTAAAACCATTTCTATCACAAGTAAAAATTGAATTTACTGGGAATAGCCTCTTTATTCTGGATGAATTTTATTGCATTTTGCATAACTGGTAGACCGTAAGAGATAGACAAAAACTTATGCATCAAAAAATTTAGATCACGACAAAACACATCATTTAAATCATATACATTTTTTTCGTTGATCGTTTTTGAGATATTCCTTTTTATTGGTTTCAGCTTTAAAAAACATAGTTTTCTCATACAGGAATTTGTCAACTCCTGTCCATACAAACAAAGAAACTTCAGTCACATAGCAACCAGCTTTTCACTATCACTTTAACGAAGGGTTATTTCACTTCTACTCACTAGGAAGCAAGTAATTTCTGCTCATTTTTCTCGATGAGCGTGAATAAATAGAAGCGTAAGCTTTTCAACAGTAATTTGTTGCAGAGATGCAAAGAAAGTCATGTGAATGGAATACATCAGACTATTAAACCTTATGAATACATAAAGAAAATCTTCTACTTGCATGTAGTTTTGGAACGGTGTTTTTAGGTTAGGTTGGATGTTGAAAGATGGTGAATAAGAAAGGGCGACACTCAGCATCCCTTACTGCTCCAGAGTGTTTCCGCTTAATTAGATTTGGCCGCTTCTGTGATCCACAATGTCCCCAGATGGTAGTTTCTTTACTGACCACTCAAGCGCCTTGCCACTATCAAAACTTCCCACGCCTCTACCACCATCCTTTTTTATTGTTCCTTCTCTCGGCGACACAAGGAAACCGCTATTTCTTTTAACGGTTTCCTTTCCCTAAGACATAACCTATGCTTTATGTGCACTGAAACCTTAGCTGTGCGACAGCTCTTCGTAGATTAGTCTTCCAATGCGTCATATGAATAAAATGTAAACTACCCTTTGGAAGTTTACATTCATGATTATGAGCACTTTCTGTGATTATGTACTCAACTCAAGGATAACTCATTTTCAGTAGGGTAAACAGATACTTCCTCACATGAATATACAGTTGTGCCATTAAATCTAGACACATTTTCAGTGTATCTCTTTTTACTTTCTCTAGCCCCGTATGTGCAATGTATTGCATTCCACCCAAAAATTCGATAGCAAGATTTCACCGGAAATATATGTTTTAGGGTGCCCTGTATCCAAAAAAAAAAAGTATTTTCACAAAAAGGTCCGTGTGTGTGTGGGTGTGTCCGTGTGTCAGTGTGTCCCTGTGTCTGTGAACACGATAACTCAAAAACGAAAAGTCGGTAAAGCACCAAACTTGATATTTAAGTTAAGTTAAGTATCTTTCAGGGATGCGACACGAAGATTTTGAGAAAAATCCCCCCACCACAAACTACCCCTTACATGGAAGTTTTTTCGAAAATTTTGATTTTCTTAAAAATGGCTCTAACGATTTTGATTAAAATATTGTATATTAAAGATATTTAGCTGAAAAATAATATGTATATGTTGAATTTTCTGGGAATAGCTTCTAAAGACCTGTTTATTCTGGATGAATTTTGCTTAATTTGGCATAACTAGTAAACCGTAAGAAATAGACAAAAACTTAATAAACAAACAATGTAGGTCTTGTTAAAATACACAAGTTATGTCATATACATTTTTCTCGTGGAGCTTACAGTTTTCGAGGTATTCATTGTTATTAGTTTCTGTTGTGAAGTACCTATACTTTTTCAGACGGGAGTGTGCGGTTTTCTTTTGTTCTACTCCTGGCCAAGAAAAGAAGGGATTTGTAATGACAATCGCTTAACGACAGCTTTTAAAACATTTGACTATGGCTTTAGCCAAGTGTATTCCCTTATTTTTTTCCTACTTATAAGAAACTAAGTAATAAGAACATTGTGCCAATGGGTACCTCGATTAGCATTATACGGAAAGAAGAATAATCTTATGTAAGAAGTTTTGTAGAACAGCTAGAGAAAGTCATGTGAGTGTAACACATCAGATTTTTATAAGTATACACTTCACATAGGAGCTAGAGGAGATATTATACTCCACACAAAAAATCCGATGACGAGATTTCACCACAAATATATATTTTGAGGGCCCTTGAATCGAAGAAAGCACTTTTAGAAAAAGATACTGTGTGGGTGAACAACATAATCCAAAAACGAAAAGTCCTTAAATAACAGGTATTTAAGTTCAGCATCTTTTAAAGATGTGACGAGAGGGATTTCAAACTACCCTTAATATGGAAAAATTTTGGAAGCAAATATGATGGGTTCCATTCACATGACTTTCTCTACCTGTTCTACAAGCAAACTTCTTACAAAAGACTACTCTCTTTTATTCCATATTAAGCATTAGCCCAAAGGTCTTCTTACTTAGTTCCTTATAAGTGGAAGAGAACTAAAGGAATGCGCCCTGCTAAAGCGATACGAATGTTTTAAAAGATTTCGTTATGCAATTGTCAATGGAATTCGCTTCTTTGCATAACCGGGAAAAGCAAAAGAAGCACAAACGACTTTCTATTTGAGAAATGTATACGTAATTTAAAATGGAAACCAATAACAAGGAATATCTCGGAAATGGTTACCTCTACAACATAAATGTAAGGAACATAAATTGTGAGTTTTGACGAGACCTACATTCCTACTTTCTCTACACGTACTATGTACGTAGTGTACAGAGAAGGTATTGTATTCCAACCAAAAATTCGATTCGGGATTTCATCGGAAACACTTGTTTTGAAAAGCATTTTAGGAAAACTCGTGTGTGTGTCTGTACGTGCATATGTGTGTATGTGTGTGTGTGTGTGTGTGTTTGTGGACTGCGTAGCTCAAAAACCGAATTACCAAACTTGGTATTTCAGTTTAATATCTCCCAAGTATGCGGCCCGAAGACTATCAAGGAAATCCTCCCACTTCCAGCTACCCTTTATATGGAAAAAAAATTATCAAAATGGCTTTAACGATTTTGATTAAAATATCGTATATTAAAGATAATTACGTGAAAAATAAATTTATATCCTAAATTTTCTGGGAATATCCTCTGAAGACATCTTTATTCGAATGAAATTTGCGGAATTTTGCGCAACTGGTAAACTGTAAGAGTTATATACATATTATGTTTTATACATGTTTTTCATGGAGTTGGTCGATTTTGAAATATTTCTTGTTATTGGTTTCAGCTTTGAAAAACTTTTGACAACCCCTGTCAATACGAACAAAGGAACTTAAAACACATAGAAACCAGTTTTTGACTATCACTTTAGCCTATTGTACTCCCTTATTTCTGTTCTACTTGCATGAAAGCAAGTACTAAGATCATTTCTGTTATTTTTTACTCGGCCAGCATGAAGTAAATAGAAGAATAAGCTTTTTAACAATAATTTATAGCAGAGATATAGAGAAAGTCCTGTGAATAGATCACATCAGATTGTTTTACTTTATCTAGCACCTATGAGCATACAATGTATATAGTAGCCAAAGGAGATATTGTATTCCACCTTTAAATTCGATTTCAAAATTTCACAGGAAATATATATTTTGAAGTCCCATGAGTCCAAAAAAGAAATTTTCCTTCCTTTAGCCCGTATGTACAACGAACATAATGGGTAGAGAAGGTACAGTGTTCCATCCAAAATTTTGATTTGTCGAGATTTAACCGGAAGTTTGTCCGTAAAAACATTTTATTTTCTCTAGTCCACTTGTACAATGCACATAGTAGCTAGAAAAGGTAATGTATTATATCCAAAAATTCGATTTCGAGATTTCACTGGAAATACCCTTTGAGGTCCTACGAGTTCAAATAATGCATTTTTTAGAAAAAGGTACGTGTGAGTATGTCTCTAGACAGCATAGCTCAAAAATGGAAACACCTTTAATACAAAACCTGGTATTTATGTTAGGTATCTTACAAGGTTGCGACACGAAGATTTTCAAAAATCCCCTCACCCCTTGCTAAAGTTTTTGAAATGTTTGTTTTTCCAAAAATGACCCTAACGATTTTAGTAAAATTAAATGTTTATCTTGAATTTTCTGGGAACAGTCTCTGAAGACCTGTTTATTTTGGATGAATTTTACTGAATTTTGCATAACTGATAAACCGAAAGAGATAGACAAAATCTTTATACACAAAAATTTAGATCTCAATAATACACATAATTCAGGTAATATATGTTTTTCTTACACAGATGAACGTTTTCGAGACATTGCTTGTTATTAGTTTCATTTTTAAGTCATCTAACTTTTCCCAAACGGGACCATGCAAAGCGAACCAAACCTCAATTGTTTCACATAGCGACCAGCTTTTGAAAGATTTGACTGTCGTTTTGGCGTAATGTTTTCCCTTGTTGATCTTCTACTTACAAGGAAGTAAGTAATTGGGCGAATTCTGAAAATACTTATCTCCATTAGCTTGATGTAAATAACAGGTCAATCGTCTGTAAGAATAGTTTGTATATAGAGCAGCTGGACAAAGGTATATGAATGAAACATATCACGTTTTTTCAGTAGTGCTATCATTATCATAATCATCATACATAGTCTATGTGAAATATATAAATGAAGCAATTATCACAGTAGCAAATTGGTTTTTGGATAATAAAAAATTTTAAGTTTAAGTAGTTTAAAATTGAAGCTAATAACAAGATATACCTCGGAAACGGCTAACTTTAGAAAAAATATATATGAAATAAATCGTGTATTTTAATGAGATATTTGTCTTTTTTGTGCATTAAGGGTTTGTCTACCTTTTACAGTTTCCTGGTTATAGAAAAGTCATTTAGAATGAAGAGCTCTTCAGAGGATATTTACATTTCGTAAATATCTCAAGCAGGTCATGTTAATAAAAATCACTAGAAACGTATTTGGGAGAACTACAATTTTTGAAAAATGTTCCGTGAAAAGGGAAGTTGGGGTGGGCATTTTTGTCGCATCCATGGAAGATACTGAACTAATATACCAAGTTTGGTATTTATCGGACTTTCCGTTTTTGAGCTATACTTCCCACAGACACACACATACACATAGTACTATTATTTTTGTTTCTTTGTAAACAAAATAAAAATAAGAGAATACACTAGGTTAAGGCGGTAAACAAATTGTTCAAATGCCGGTCGATAGGTGAAACAAATGAAATTCCGCTCTCTTTGCTTGCCAGGAGTAAACAGAAGATCGCCGAAAGAATGTGGCCGCTCGTTTGAGAAAAGTTGAAGTAATTTAAAATTGAAACCAATAACACGAAATATCTCGGAAAAGATAATAAATACGTATATGTTATAAATTGTGTGTTTTAACAAGATTTACCATTTTTTGTAATAAATAAATATTGTCTATTTCTTACGGTTTAGCAGTTACACAACCATTACACAAAGGTCATCCCAATAAAGATTATCTTTTGATGTTATTTCCAGAAAATTCAAGAAAATATCTTAAACATGTGATTGGCATTTTAATCAAAATAGTTAGAGCCATTTTTGAACTCACCAAAAGTTTAGAAAATTTTTCCATGTAATGGGTAGTGGGACGATTTTCTGAAAATCTCTCCGTTGAATCCTTGGAAGGTATTGAATACAAATACAATGTTTGGTACTTAACCGAGCTATGCTGCCCATTGACACACATACACACATCATCCAATCTTTATCTAAAAAAGATTTTTTTGGCATCAGGGGACTCAAAACATAAAGTTTCCAGTAAAATATCGACATCGAATTTTTGGTGAAATACAATACCTTCTTTAGCTACTATATATTTTTATGTATATGCATGCTAGAGAAAGACTTTTTTTATGTTTTATTCAGGGGTCTCAAAACATGCATGATCGGTGAAATCTCGGTATTTAATGTTTGGGTGTAATGCAATGCCTATTCTGTCTGCTATGTAAATTGAACATAGTGCTAGAGAAAACAAAATTAATTAAACGTAAAAAAAATGGTTCATACATTCGGCTCCCTCATGTGTGAGTCGCCTGCAGTGTTAGATGAGCAGAGATACAGCTGGGTAGGGCAGGTTGCCATGAAATAGGCGCAATTACTCACCTCTTGTCGGACTGTCCAAGCAAAGGACCACATTATACGCTTTATGTTGGTTAGTTAATCGGAAGCCCGTTATCCGTTACTAAAGTACATTCTTCATGACTTTGAAGACTTAAACAGAGGATTAAGGGATTATTCATTCACGCTATTAAATAATTATTGCATTGCTTTAGTCAGTGCCTCTACATTCAGAAGTGTGAATTCAGTACGAAACTGCCAAATTATACAGGATGTTTAAAAAGATTTACTTCATTTCGGGAACCAGTACACTAACCCGATAGCTCTATGCAATTCTATACTCAGCTCCCTAAGTCCAATCTCAGGTTAAACACCACCTGCTGCTGTGTTGAATGGACAACAGTCAATTACTTACGTTTACATGACTTTCTCTACGTTTCTGTAACAAATTATTGTTAATAAGATTATTCTTTTATCTACATTATGCTAATTGAGATAAAATTAGCAGAAATTGTCCTTTTCACTTGGTTCCTTGTAAGTAGAAGAGAAATAAAAAAATGCATGGGCTAAAGCGACAGTTTAGTCCTTTAAAAGCCGGTCGCTATGTGAAACAATTGTAATTCCAATATATTTGCTTGTTGGGATTAAACAAAGGGGACAAAATGCCTTCCTGTTTGAGAAAAGTTTAAGGGCTAAAACTGAAACCAACAATCTGGAATATCTCGAAAACGAGTAAGTCTACGGAAAATATATATAACATACATTGTGTTTGTTTAATGAGATCTTTGTGTAGTAAGCTTTTGTATAGCTCTTACGTTTTGCCTATTATACAACCATCCAGAATGAAGAGGTATTCGGAGACTAGTCCCAGAAAATTCAAGATATACATTATATTTGCAATGTAAATATCTAAAACATAAGAAACTTTAATCAAAATTCTCAGATCAATTTTTGAGAAAGTAAAAACTTTCGAACATTTTTTCCGTGTAAAGAGTAGTTTGGATGGGGGGGGGGGATTTTTCTCAAAATCTTCGTGTCGCAACCTTGGAAAATACTAAACTTGAATACTAAGTACACACGGACTGACACACCCACACACTGACCTTTTCTAAATAATAATGCTAAATTATAATTTTATTTTTTTAAAAGCTAATCCATTTTAAAATTATTAACACTTAATCTTTTTATAATTAAATAAAAAATAATTTATATTACTTTTTCTAAATAATTTTGGATACAGGGGACCCTATAACGTATATTTCCGTTGTATCTCGGTATAGATTTTTGGGTCGAGTGCAATACCTTTTCTACCTAAGTACCACATACTAAGTTCAGAAAGTAATATATTCATAAATACATAGATGCAATTCTTAAATGCTTTCGCATCAATTCTGCCGTATAATTCAGTTTCGACGCTCGGTGGCTACCGATACTATTGCACGCTCCGAATTTTCTGTCGAAACTGTCTCAACTGCTGTACACTATACATTACCAGTTGCAATCGAATTCTCACCGGAGCTTGTTCTCTCTTTTATACATATCAATGACGTAGCAGGAAACTTCCAGAAGCAGTCGCACGTGCAAACCACTGCAGGTTTACAAATTCACGCAGGAGCAACAATAAACGACTTTGATGTAAAAGAACTCGCCAACGGCACAAATGTCCACATGTGTAACAATGCACGGGAACAATCAGCCGCTCAAACACGTTAGGTTATAACGCTGCAAGGCGTAATCACATTTTTATTATTATTATTATTATTATTATTATTATTAGGTAGCGCTGTGGCTGAGTGGTTAGACCGCTAATTTCCCACTTATACGCCCTGGTTTCGACCCCACGCGCAAGTGTGTGAGATTTGTGGTGGACGAAACTGCGGGTTTTCTCCACATCCTCCAGTTTCCCTCTTCACTCATTCCACCAATTTCTCCATCAACACATTTCCTATCACCCATTTCGCTTTCATTTCACATCATACACTTCCTCATGCTTATGCCTGGTAGCGGACAATCCACTCGTTCCAGGTTCTTCAGGTTCCACTTGTTCCAGGTTCGGTGTTTACCCGTTAGCTCCCCGACAGGCTTCTGATCCCTATTCACCCGCTTGTGAGTCCTGGGGTAGGTGACAGTCCTAAATACAGGGAGGGTAAGTCGACCACGTAATTATATTATTATTATTATTAATATTATTAGGCGCCACCTGGCTGAGTGGTTAGACCGCTCCCCTCCCACATAGGTGACCCGGGTTCGAGCCCAAGCCCGTAGGTGAGATTTGTGGTGGACGAAACTGCGTCTGGGCGGGTTTTTTTTTCCAGGTCCTCCGGTTTTCCTTTCCACTCTTTCCACCAATTGCTCCTTCATTACCTTTCCTATCACCCATTCATTCACTTCCTCATGCTGATGCCTGGCAATGGCCGACCACTCGTTCCAGGTTCTTCATTCTATGGTTTCGTGCCGTTGGCTTCCCGACAGGCTTCTGACCCCTAGACTCCCGCTTGTAAGTACTGGAGGAAGGTCAATCCTAAATACGGGGAGGATAAATCGACTACATTATTATTATTATTATTATTATTATTATTATTATTATTATTATTATTATTACTATTATTATTACACTCGCTACCAACAGCAGTTAGACAAAAGTACGTGTCAAAGCATTATGAAAACACACATTTGCATTGTGAATTTTCTTTGCACCTCCAGCTTTAGAAGCATTGTACTGAAAGGCGTCGCGTGATAATAACCAATGAAAGCCGATCGGAGAAGTGGCCCGATCAGACGGCGGCAGGTGTGTTTGAACAGTGCTGCCCCCATGTAGGGACGGTCTCCTTCTTTAATTATGAATCTGGAACAAAAGCTGCGAGTGGGCAAGATAAACAAATCTGCGGTGTGTCCGCACACAATCCCTCCAGGCTCACTTCGTGTGTTCCTGTTCGAATTTGGCAACTGTTATGATGCTAGGCATACTTCAAACAGAACCATTACATGTTTATTTTCATCTTATTACTTTCACCATAGAGAAGGTATTGTATTGCACCCAAAAATTCGATATCGAGATTACACCGGAAATACATATTTTAATGCCTAATGAATCCAAATAAAATACTTTTAGAAAAATGTCCGTGTATGTGCTTGTGTCTGTGTTTGTGGGCAGCATAACTCAAAAGCAAAAAGTAAGTTAAATCCCAAACTTAGTATTTAAGTACAGTAGCTTCCAAAGAAACGACATACGCCATCAACGTCCTTTGCATGGAACATTTTTCGAAAATGTTTATTTTCTCAAAAATAATTCTAACGATTTTGATTAAAATACCATATGTGTAAGATATTTTGAGTATATAGAAATGACACCTAAAGATTTCTTCATTCTGGAGAGTTTTGTATAGCGTGATCACCGTAAGAAGCAGATAACTTACTACAAAAAATGTGTAGACCTCGTTAAAACACACAATTTATATTATATCAATGTTTGTGCTAGAATTAACAGTTTCCGTTATATTCCTTGTTATTTATTTCAATTTTAAAGTATTTAAACTTTTCTCAAGCGATAGTCAACTTTTGTTTTACTTTTTTTGCATAGCGATCAGCTTTTAAAAGATATGACTATTGTAGTGTATTCCCTTATTTCCCTTTTGCTTTCAAGGAAGTAAGTAATAAGACTACCTCTGCTTATGCTTATCTTGGCTAGAACTATATTGACAAGAATAGTTTGTTTCCAGAACAAGTAAAGAAAGTTTTGTAAATGGAAAATGTTAGAGTTTTGTTTTATTAACGATTCCACAAACATTTTAAACCTTATTTATTCAAAATATTGACACTAGACTTTTTACATGTGATACTTTGATGTACATCCATTCTCATTTAAACCATATAATATAAGGTCAGACACACATCAAATTAATACCAACAATAAGAACTAGTCAAATGTTCTAATTGCCAAATTATCCTTGCAAACTAAATACATTATGTTAAAAAGTGAAATTTAATAACAACTTAACAGTGCAATTCAGAGTTTTAGATATCTCTAAATAGTTTTAGAAAAGCGCTTCTTAGTTGGCTACTAAAACATACAATTTATTGATCAATTTCTGTTCTTTAAAGTAGTTAAGATAGTTGAATTGCCCGTATAATTATTTATAAGACCATCATAGAAGGTCCGATCTTAAGCATTTGACAGCCACTACTCTCGAAATGTGCAATATAGCTTGAGCCATTAGCCCCTACCACAGCTCCAAAACCCGTTGGTAACCACTTACGTCACAGTTGCGGCAGAACCAAGCTCACTATACAGCTTGCTAGAGTGACGTAATATCCAAATTTGCTGCAACCTAATGGGAAAGGGCAGAATCATTCATCCTACGCTTCCTTTTAGCAAGCCATCGTGGGAGAGAACAAAGTCAGTTCAGCTGGAACTTCGGTATGGGACGGTGTTTTCTTCAGTAAGCACAGCGGAACTTGCTACGTAGCCGCCTAGTATAGGCAAAGTGGGGTTTCTTTAGGCTTGAGTAAACTTATGGATATTATACTTTTGATAAGTCTAAATTTTGTAATTGTGCAAACTCTCTTTCGCTCGGGATGATCAGACGTTTAATTCATAACTAAATTTTTACTAGAATTTGTTTCATTGCCTATTTACTTGTATGTAACTTATCTGTAACTTATGTATAATTTATTACTCAAATTATGACTCAAAATGCATTATTCACATACATTAGTAATGACTGTTTCATAAAAAAAAGATTATCCAAAAATAAATATGACGAAATTCTGCGAATGTTTTTTGCAGTGTCCTAGAAATTCTTCCCTGGGCATTTAGGAGACTTGTTTACGTAAAGATTCCCTCGCGTAGCCACCTAAGGTAGGCAAAAGTAGCGTTTCTCTCGTCTTGGGTAAAATTGGGGATATTATACTTCTCTTAGGTCAAATTTTGTAATTGTGAAAACTCATTTTTACTTTCTCTACACGTACTATGTACATAGTGTATAGACGAAGTATTGTATTCCATCCAAACATTCAACACCGAGATTTCACCGGAAATACATGTTTTAGGACCCCCTGAATCCAAAAAAGCATTTTCAGAAAAAGGTCCGTGTGTATGTGTGTGTGTCTGTCTGTCTGTGTGTCTGTGGACAGCATAGCTCATAAACGAAAACTTAAATACTAAACTTGGTATGTAGGTTTGGTATCTTCCAAGGATGCGACACAAATATTTTCAACAAAATTCTCCCACCCCCAACTACTCTTTACATAGAAACATTTTCGAAAATTTTTATTTTCTAAAAAGTTGCTCTAATGATTTTGATTAAAATTCCGTATAATAAAGATATTTACATACCCAATAAAATGTATATTTTGAATTTTCTGGAAATAGCTTCTAAAGACCTGTTTATTCTGGATCAATTCTGCTTAATTTGGCATAACTAGTAAACCATAAGAGATACACAAAAACTTACTATACAAAAAATATAGGTCTTGTTAAAATACACAAGTTATTCATATACATTCTTTTTCGTGGAGCTTACCGTTTTCGTGGTATTCATTGTTATTAATTTCAGTTGTGAAGTACTTATACTTTTCTCAGACGGGAGTGTCCACTTTTGTTTTGTTCTGCATCTGGCCAAGAAAAGAAGCGATTTGTAATGACAATCGCATAACGACAGCTTTTAAAACATTTGACTATGGGTTTAGCCTAGTGCATTCCCCTATTTTATTCCTACTTATAAGGAACTAAGTAATTAGAACATTGTGATAATGAGTACCTCGATTAGCAAGGTGCACAAAGAAGAATAATCTTATGTAAGAAGTTTGTAGAACAGCTAGAGAAAGTCATGTGAGTGTAACACATCAGATTTTTAGAGAAAGGTCCGTGTGTGTGTGGTGTCTGTGGACAACAGAGCTGAAAAACGAAAAGACCTGTAAATACCAAACTTAGTATTTAGGTATACTATCCTCCAAGGATGCGACACGAAGATTTTCAACTAAATACCCCCACCAACAGCTACGCTTTACATGGCAAAATTTTCGAAAATTTTGATTTTCTTAAAATGGCTCTAATGATTTTGATTAAAATCACGTATATTAAAGCTATTTTCACCCAAAATAATATGTATATCTTGAATATTCCGGGAATAGCCTCTGAAGACTACTTTATTCTGGATGAATTTTACGGAATTTTGCATAACTGCTAAACCGTAAGAGATAGACAAAAGCTTACTATAGAAAAAATGTAGAACACGTTAAAACAGACAATTTATGTTATATAATTTTTTTCGTGGACTTGATCGTTTTTTAGTTATTCCTTGTTTCTGGTTTCAGCTTTAAAAACACACTTTTGTCATACAGGAATTTGTCAACCCCTGTCCATACAAACAAAGGAACTTCAGTCACATAGCAACCAGCTTTTGACTATCACTTTAACCTATGGTATTCCGTTATTTCACTTCTACTTACAAGCAAGCAAGTAATAAGACTGTTTCTGTTAATTTTTTCACGATTAGCATGAAGTAAATAGAAACATAACCTGTGTTGTAGAGATGTAGAGAAAGTCATGTGAATGGAACACATCAGATTTTTTCTCGGTATAATATATAAATTTTACCAGAATTATTTTCATTGCCTGTAACTTGTTTATAACTTAGTTGTAACTTATCTATAATGTATGATCCGGATTCACGAACTACAATTTAAAATGCAATATTTACATATACCAGTAACGACTGTTTCATAAAAGAAGTTATCCAATATAAATATGATGAAACTCTGCCAGTGTTTTTGCAGCTTCCTAGAAATGTTACCCTAAGCTTTTAGGAGACTCGTTTACCTAAAGATTTTTTACTTTCTCTATACGTACTATGTACATAATGTATACAGAAGTTATTGCACTCCACCCAAAAATGCGATACCGAGATTTCACCAGATATATATGTTTTAGGGTCCCCTGTATCCAAAAAAAGCATTTTCAGAAAAAGGTCCCTCTGTGTGTGTGTCCCTGTGTCCGTGTGTCCGTGTGTCTGTGTACATAATGTATACAGAAGTTATTGCACTCCACCCAAAAATGCGATACCGAGATTTCACCAGATATATATGTTTTAGGGTCCCCTGTATCCAAAAAAAGCATTTTCAGAAAAAGGTCCCTCTGTGTGTGTGTCCCTGTGTCCGTGTGTCCGTGTGTCTGTGAACACGATAGCTCAAAAATAAAAATTCGGTAAGATACCAAAGTTGGTATTTAAACTTACTATCTTCCAGTGATGCAATACGAAGATGTTGAGAAAAATTCTACCCACTCCAAACTATCCTTTACTTGGAACTTTTTCGAAAATTTTGATTTTCTCAAAAATGGCTCTAACAATTTTGATTAAAATATCCTATATTAAAGATACTTATCTGACAAATAAAATGTATATCTTGAATTTTCTGGGAATACCCTCTGAATATTACTTTATTCTGAATGAATTTTTAGGAAATTTGCACAACTGCTATACCCTAAGAGATAGGTAAAAACTTATATACCAAAAATGTAAAGCTATATATATTTTTTTTCGTGGAGTTGATCTATTTTGAGATATTCCTTGTTTCCGGTTTCACCTTTAAAAAACATACTTTTGTCATGCAGGAATTTGTCAACTTCTGTCCATACAAACATAGGAACCTGAGTTACATATCAATCAGCTTTTGACTACCACTTTAAGCTATGCTACTCATCTAGTTCGCTTCTACTTATAAGGAAGCAAGTAATAAGACTATTTCTGCTAATTTTTTCTCGATTAGAATGAAGTAAATAGAAGCATAAGCTTTTTAATAATAGTTTGTTACAGAGATGTAAAGAAATTCATGTGAATGGAACACATCAGGTTTTTAAAGCTATGACTACTGACTGTTGCCAATGTTCATTTTGAGCTCAACCGAATAACTTATAGGGTTCTGTGAGATTTAAATCTCCTAAAACCTCACCTGTAAATTATTTTCAGGCATCTTATGGCGTCTACGTAGAAAGTACTATTTAAATGTAAATGTGTATACACATATTTTGACTTTTCGGTTTATAAACTTTGGAGTAAATTTCATGGATATGATTGTTCCGAAGTTTTCCCTTATCGTGGGAAGACGAATGTCGGGAAACTTTAAGCTTTGTGGACCTCGGGCACAATTGAGTATCTTTTCAATTATTCCATTTATTTACCGTTTGATGTAACCTTTTCAGTTGAACGACGTATTTTAGGCAATAATAACCGGCGTTAGCCAAAATCGAGCCATGCGTCAACAACGCAGAGACGGGCAAAACGTTAGGTGGTTCATCAACTCTAACGACGCCCAAAAAGCCCTATTTACCCTATTTGGATAATAATGATGATGATAATAATAAGAATAAGAAGAAGAAGGTGGCCCCATAGCTTTAGAGCACCTGTATCCTATGTGATGGATCCCGGGTTCAATTCCCGTCTGGGGGTGGGAATTCATATCTAAGCAGGATTATCCCTTATCCTCCTCACAGTCCAGGATGTATGAATAAAAGAGAATGTTTGTATGCGTCATTGTGTTATCTGATGTGTTCCATTCACATGACTTTCTCTACATCTGTGCAACTAATTATTGTTTAAAAGCTTATGCTTCTATTTACTTCATGCTAATCGAGAAAAAATGAGCAGAAATAGTCTTATTACTTGCTTCCTTGTAAGTAGAAGCGAAATAAGGGAGTACCATAGATTAAAGTGATAGTCAAAGCTGGTTGCTATGTGACTGGAATTCCTTTGTTTGTATGGACAGGAGTTGACAAGTTCCTGTATGAGATTTTCAAAGCTGAAACCACAAAGAAAGAACATCTCAAAAACGATCATCTCCACGAAAAAAATGTATATAGCATAAATTGTGTGTTTTAACGTGCTCTACATTTTTGTGTGTTTAGTTTTTTTCTATCTTTTATAGTTTAGCAGTTATGCAAAATTCCGTAAAATTTATCCATAATAAAGTGGTCTTCAGAGGCTATTCCCAGAAATTTCAGGATATACATTTTATTTGTCAGTTAAATATCATTAATATATAATCGTTATAGTAATTTTTGAGAAAATCAAAATTTCGATTTTTTTCCATGTAAATGGTAGTTTGCGGTAGGGGTATTTTTCTCAAAAGCTTCGTGTTACATCCCTGGAAGATATTAAACTTAAATACCAAGTTTGGTATCTTACCGAATTTTCGTTTTTGAGTTATCGAGTTCACAGACACATGGACACATACACACAGGACCTTATTCTGAAAATGCTTTTTTTTTTTTTGGATAAAGAGGACCCTAAAACATGTATTTCCGGTGAAATCACGGTATCTAAATTTTGGATAGAGTATAATACCTTCTCTATACACTATGTACGTAGTACGTATAGAGAAAGTAAACATCTAAAGAAAAACAGAAACATTTGACAACAGCACGCGAGGTGACGCCATTGCCTATAGATAATATGTTCAAAGGAAATGACGCCGATTTGAGCGTGCAACCAAATCAGATTATAAATGGCAAATATAATTATAATTATTATAATTATAATTAGTAGTAGTAGTAGAGGTAGTAGTGTTATTATTAATGTTATTATTATCATTATTATTATTAATATTATTATTAACAGTTTAATATAGGGATCCATTTAAAATTTCAAAGCAGCTTGAATGTCAGGATAGAATTTAAATGTGGATGATAAAATATTACACTCTCAGCATTTTATATTGCATGTTTCTTTGTTTAAATTAAATTATTTTTAAATAGTTCTCGTATTTTGGCTGACAAGATCTGAAATTAAATTCTGGAATAGGACACCATGAGGAGAATAAATAGAAATAAAGTTATTAAAACCACACAGCTGTAGAATATTTTATCCGTTGAAGCCTAAGAACTTGCATTAAAAGGTGTCTATAAGAGAATATTTATTAGCACACTGAAAACGCAAACCGTAAGATATTATTTGCATATTAATACAAATGTCCTAACTTTCCTGCGTTATTTTCATAATAACAGGTATATTTCGCATTTAGAAATATATGTATGAGCGTAAGTATAGCCTTCATGCATAATAAAAGTGCAGTGGCGTCAGTGGCGTTATCCGAAGCAATGGTTTTCATTTTTGAGCTTAAGGAAAAGCTGTAAATGTGTAAAACAA
Organism: Hymenopus coronatus; assembly: GCA_030762935.1. NCBI lineage: Eukaryota > Metazoa > Arthropoda > Insecta > Mantodea > Hymenopodidae > Hymenopus > Hymenopus coronatus. The sequence continues at coordinate 52,006,839 of CM060892.1, read as the reverse complement.
CGAAGACTCAAACCCGCCAGACCACGTGGTCGCGTGGCATTTGGTTTGCTGTTGCTACTACTTGTAGTACTACTACAAAAGCGTCGTTAATTGGAAATTGGTCCACATGACATCATTGAGCAGCTTGCAGTGTGTGTGTGGTGGGAGGCGGGAGGGAGGGTGGTGGTGTGAGCGAGTCGATAGATTAGCCCTCCCTCTCTGTTGGTATTTATAAACAGTTACTGGTTGGCAATACACATACACACAACATGTGTGTCACACACATGCGCAACATCATCTGTTTCGCCCCCTTCCCCCGTTTATTGAAACAATCGACGAGGTAAATGTCGCACGGTAACACCTCTATTAACCTCTCATCGGAGCTGCTCCCGTTTAGTTTAGTCGCCTCTCGCGCGCGTCAGGCTACAGGACGTTAATGTGCGCTTCCGTAGGGTCAGTCCTGGGGCCTAGGGCATCGAACCCGGCACCTTGCCCTCTCTACGGCCTGCCACTAGGTACCTAAGCTGCGTTCAGTAGCGATATCCTGGGACAACCGAACCCAGGACCGCTCAGATTTGCGTATGTATCAGAGAGGAACGCTAGGCGGATGCAGTTGCAGATTCTTTACTACGGAGCTCAAGAAACAAAGGGCGGAGGTCTTCAAACGAGAGAAATCTCGCGGGCTTGTAGTTCCCGGAACGGTCGCCGCTTCCTGAAGTGGCGGCACATCTTGAGGACACCATGTCCCCTTGCCGCGCCACCCCCGCCGCAGCCCTGGCTCGCAGGTTTCCTTTCGGTGCTCAAGAAGACGGCGCAGGGATGCGGGGGAGGGGAGAGATGCTAAGTCACGTGGTGCGAGCCGCCAGAGTTTCCTCCAGAATCCGCTCCTCTCAAGGATGGCGCCAGTAGATAGAGCCCAAGCTGCAGTTTTCCTCTTGCCGCTCGCAATAAAATTCCCCCACCCACCGGAGATGGTCCTCGCTTTCGTTGTTTCTCGGCTCTTCCAGAAGATGCCGCCCGGAGACTGGGCGGTCCCCGGCGCCCCCCTGACATGCGCCGAGGCGTCTCCGGTCCGAACCGCCACTCCCCCTTTTTCGAAACGCCGCGGCGGACGGTCGAGTTACCGGCCTAGTCACGTTGTTACGTTCTAGTCCGGCAGCCGCAGATGCGGCCGCTCCTGCCAGTCGTTTCTTCTGGCACACACCACCACAAACACCAGACTTGCATGGGGGCGTAACGTCTTACCTCCGCCGTCTTCACAGACTAGTGGTGATGTTTATCATTTCGTGGATGTGCACTGGAAGTGATACTCGTGCTTGTGGTGGTTACCGTCAAGGTGGCCCTCGTGGCTAACATCGCGATTATTACCTCCCGCTTGTTTACGTTCCAAGGAACTGTTATCTACAGTCTTGACACATTGGTAAGTGCAAGCTGTTTCTGAGATTTCTTTCTTAGAGGAATGCTTACGTGTTCTTACCTAGTGCTTCTGTTTCACTGTCTACTACTCTACACGCACAACATCTTAGGATCTTCATATATTATGCGACACATTCGGCAAGGAGCCCTGGATATATTACGGATAAAAAAAAAAAGCAACATGTTTCGACAGCTTACCTGTCGGAATTGCAACCTTTGACGCAGCTGCAGCATATAAAAACACAACATAGTGACATCACAACCAACATCTTCCCAAATGTGTCGTATAATATCAATTTATTTCATCTTAAAAATATTTACCAGCATGATCTCTAAAATTGCACACATTTTAGAATTTCATCTCACTACCAGGTGGTCCAACTGTCCCGTGTTTGGCGTGTGCAGACATTCCTTTGTGCGTTAAAAAAGTTGCAGAAGTTAATAGGGATACTTAATGTTAAAACCCATCAGTGGAGATCTGGCGAAATAAACCTTCAGCTGTTTTTTGTTGTTGTTTTTTCCTCTCAGTGAGCACGGCTGCGCTGATAACCAAGATGTGTAAAGCAAAGATCACTCTCGCCACTTCTCCACTGTCGGATTTTAACATAAAGTACCCCTGATGAGTTATGCAACTTCTTAGCACAAAGGGTGGTCTACTCACGTCAAATGCGGGGTAGTTGGGCCACCTGAAAAATCCTTTCCTTAGGAAATGTTCGATAAAATGCATGACAGTTAATTCTCAACTGAAGTGTGTACTTGCAAAAACCAAACGTGTGCCACAAGTTCTCTGTGAAAGACGAAGAAAAACTGGTTTTATAACAATACAAGCCGAGAAAAGAAGGAAAGATAAGTGGCGTAGCCGGCGGCGACTGGCGGGGGATGCCAGAGCGACGCCGGCGGATGAGCGCCGCGACGCCCGGCAATGCAGCCCTGCAATGCCCCCGCTTTACGCACGAATACATCTCCTCACAGTGAATGCTTTCTGGAATTGTAATCTCAAAAGTGTTTACAGTTTACCTTTCCTTCTTTATTTTTCTTTGGTTTTGCCAAAAATAAAACCACATTTTAAAGAAGAATAAATCAGTTAACTACTTCGGGTTGCTGTAACATGTGTAAGGAATACCTAGAGACGAAACATTTTTAAAAAAGCATTGGCAGTAAGGGTTATTTTCCTTAAGGCATTTAAAAGCATTATTGCTATACCAGATTGTGCATTTTCGGGTAACTAACTTAGACTGCATTCTGTAAGCAGAATTCACTTTTCAGCGACGCGATTGGAGTGTGATTCTCCGTACCCTTCTGTGAATAGTCAGCATTAGACATGATTTCTATTTGCTTTAAACTGATACTTATTCGCCTTGCATACCTTGCAAATTCCTATTTTTTCGATTATTTATTTTTATTTTAATTTATCTTATTTTATGGAGAAAGATAGTATTTTTGTTACGCTGCTAAAACACATACGGTCTTCAGGTCGTTTATTTTTTCTACAAAGTTAATCTAAATATTTTGTTTTCAATTTTTTTTCTTTCTTCTTTTATTTTTTAGTTCTTTTTAATTTTATTTCACACCCGTTATAGTTACTGAGACAAATGAAATGAAGATTCGTAATACCGTAGCTGTGTGTGGAGAGCTTTCTGTCAAAACTTGCCCAAGAATATAATATATTTGTTTACTTAAGTCTCTTTTATTAATTCCTTTGGTTATATCGAGTATTTTGACTTCAGAAATAACTAACATTGACTATAGATTTTATTTTCTCTATAAGTGCTATTTTTTTCTTAGGTTGTTTTTACCGTAGCTATATTCACCCTAGCTATTCAAACCCACACGTGAGTGAAAATATTACATAAAACATTTACGAGTGAATCACCTAATGTCCTCAATACCAGATGGCATCATGTGACCTTCGAAACACAACAACAAACATTTGTGCCCCATCCCTAGACCAGTGCAAGTGCTATTGTCAATGCACTAATGTGGCACAGTGCGATCCAGACGGGCTATTGTTCGCGGGATGCTGTGCATTAAGCCGGTCTGGCGGGCAGATAACGAGGGGAGACTTGGCATGACTCAGCCCGCTAGGCGGGTTGCCGGTAGAGCAGGGGCCTCGCGCGGCAGTAGCGCCGGCGGGTGGTGGGCCAACTGCCGGCATTCTTACACCGACGCCTCCCCTTACAAACCTCAAAACAGGTTTTACTCTCGGACAACTTGTGTTTTTATTGATCTTGCTATGAGATTAAAACTGTCTAGACTTACAGTAGCAAGGTTTTTGTAATGATCAGATTAGGTTACGTAATACTTCCGTAAATTTTTCTTTGCATTTTTTTTTTTTATTTTTAATAGTCTCGGCTTATGTAAAATAGGATAGGTGATATAAAAGTTTCCTACATATTTTTATTTTTTATTTTGCTTTTTATAACTTATGTATATAATAGATAGAATTGGAGATGTAAGCATTTATTAAAATCTTTTCTTTTTCTTTTTTTTTTGTTTGTTTTTTTTGTTGTTTTTTTTTTTTTTTTGTTTATTAACATTTTGTGAGTACCAAAAATAGAATAGGTTATATAAAATTGTCTTAAATTTTTTCAGTATCTTCTACATGCAGAATAAAATAGAAAAGTAGATGGTATAAACTGTTTCCTTAACAGTTTCTGCGTACCAAAATTGCAGTTTATAATTTTTAATTAAATTTTAAATTACATGAGCTTTATTTTGAAAATATTTTAGTTAGGTATATTCTTCTTCAATTTATGTTTATACCTCATTTGCGCTAAAATTTTAAAACACTTTATAACCGTCGGTGTTTCCTGTCATACAGCCTTAAGGGCTTGTAGAATATTTTACTTCAAGGAATATGTAGTGCCAACAATAGGACACTTTTATAGCACCTTCATGGGAGTTTTACTGCCGCACAACCTTAAGAACTTTTTTTTTGTTTTGTTTTTATTTAGCGAATCTTACAGTGCCATGCGAGACATTTAAGTAACCGAAAGTGTGTTAGCGTCTGCGGGACATCTTGCATGCAGTGCTGGAGTTTTTGTTGCCAGTTGCCAGACCTACAGTGCATGTATGAATGATATTTCAGCTCTGCATAGGGCATGCATGGTAATAATGTGAATGCATGCGGGCAATGTTTATCCGGCAACAATAAGGTGGATCCAAGCAATTGTATCGGTCGATGGCATTGTGCAATGTGCCAGCGCCGTCCACAACAACAACAATACTACTACCACCACTAACACACGAGCGAGTGTTAATCGTAACTGATCAAACAGGTCAGTTCCCTCCCCACTACTCACCACGCAACCCGCCATGTGTCTCTCTTTTCAACCAAAGTTCGATAGAAGCACAGAGACTCTATCAAACAATTTCCTATCTACACGATATTTATTTTTGACGTATACTTATAGAAAAAATGTCCAGCTGATGGAAAGTGAGGGGTGGTGGATAAAGGCGGGCAAGACGTTATCGATTCTATTGAGTTTTTATTGTTTAATTTTGTTTGTTTATTTTCTTTGGCCCCTTTTCACTTCTTTCGTGACCAAGTCGTAGGGTTCGGCGACCACACGGACGCGGAAGGGGAGGGGGCAATTTACTTCAGGATCGCGAATGTTGTTGCCAATATCGGTTACGGAGAAGGAGTTTTCGGCGCTATCGAAGGGTTACGACGGACAGACGGACGGATGGACGCCGGGAATCAGAGAAGGGGGTGAGTGTTAGAGGTCCACCGGAGGGACAGAGATGGAAAGAGTGCAGGGTGGGGGTGTGCGGTGGAGGGGTGGAAAAGAGATCGCTATCCCCTTAGCACTTTTTACCCCTTTTCACGTTCCCCTCTGCACCCCTCTCCATGTACACCCCCGCCAACCCTTTCTCTCTCGCGCGCACAAAATTCCCATCTCTTTCTCTCGCTCCCTCTCGTGCAGCATGCTGTGGGGATGAAGGTGGAGCGGATTGGAGGAAATGAGGGAAAGAAGGGAAGGATTGAGAGGGGTGGCGGTGGTGGTGGTCGCGGTGGCCACCGACATTCCCGGAATGGGGCTACGGCGCAGGTCCTTAGCTTCTCCAACCCCGGAGCCGCAAGTATCTGGACGTCTCGCCTCGGAGTTTCTCGCTAGCATCGTCCGACCGATCCGGAGGAGAAAGAAGAGTTCTTGTCAGTCGCGACTCAAGGGCTATAGCGAGTAGGCGACTGACTCTCTCTGGACACAGTGGTACAAAGTGCTCTCGTGTGTCAAGTGTTGTGTTCGCGGACACAGGTGCGGAAGTGTGCAAGTGCTTGCTTGGTGCGGCGATGATATCGTCGCGACTCCGACCTCTTTATCTCTGATGGGGCTGCCACACTTTTGCCACAGACGCTCCTCCATGCAGCGACTGCACCGACACCTCGGCCGTCTCAAAGTGCTGCGAAGTGGCGGCGGCAGTGGTGTTGCCAGGTGTTGGTGAAATGGATACGACGACTGTCATAGTGTTGTGCACTGGAGAGAAACATGTTGTGAACTCGAGACGGTAGAATAGTAGTCAGCAGGTGTGGACAATGATGAGGGAAGGCGCGCCTCTGACGCCGCGGCGTCGATGCCGGTTTTGACGGCCGGCCAATGACAACTTTACTTCCTTCTTTCTCGGTTGTTTTACACATCCCAAAACCCTTTTCTGGATTCTTTCAAATAAGTTATGTGTGAGTGTTGAGTAATTCAAACCAGTTCAACACTAAAGGAACTTCAAACAGTCCGTAAAACTGGATTCTTATAACCGAACACAGGTAGGATTCCAGTTCAACCCCGCATAAGAAATCCTATGCAGTGTTGTGATAAGTGTAGTGCTTTACGTTCTGCTTGTTTTCTTTTCTTTTTTTGTCGCATGCTGTAAACCCTTTTGTGTATAACAGCGGCATGTCAACATTCACACTGATCATCAAAAACAAACAAGTCCTTACAGCATTTGTTATTTTGGTTTCTTCTTGTAAGTCTTCATCAACAAAATTTCTAATTCGTTGCCAAAAAAATAAGCATAAAACGTTCTTATTTCTATACGATCTCTATTGACGAAAATAAAAAACACTTCTTGGATGGGTAGACACTGAACAATTCAATGCCATAGCCGGGATTGAATTTTTCAGTCTGACTCTACCTATCCAGCTTCTGTCCTTCACACGACTTATGTGAAAAAAAAACAAATTAATACAAAAATACTTCTCTTGCTCTTTCCAAATCTTTGAGAGAAAATTATTTCGAGATTATCTCTTAATGAAACTTTCATACATTTACGAGAACAGGACTCCTTCATCAAATTAAAAATAACATGAATTTCCACTTGCTTCTGAAATAAAATATGTTGGCGATGCAGTCTTCCTAAATGTGTACTTATATGCTACAATATCTTACGTTTTTATTCTTTCGAATATTTTCCCTCAAATAATTATCCATTTATTTGGTATATCGCAACAAGTATAACATTTTAAATGTTAACATCCATCTATTTTGTCATTTCACGATGACAAATGAATAACTTTTTGTGTCAAACATTTGGGTATTGTTTGCTCCAAAAAGTTCAGTTCCAAACAGGAGGCTTTCAGTCATGTAATATTGGACTTCTAAAGCATTCTAGTTATCTGATGTTTATCTTGATCAACAACAGTGTGTTTTATCATCCAGACCTAGCGCGAGGTCCTAAGCATTTACAAGTCCGAAGTTTGAATCCTTATTCCCAACATGATGTTGTACATCACGCGGTAACAAGGGCGCCCTTGAGGCAGAATCTTACACTAACATAATCGGGCTCAACTCACCGACAGAACCCGCCGCAATCAGATCACACGCACGAAATGCGATGCCCTTAGTCTTCCATCTTCATGAGGAGACAAGTCATGTGACATTGATTTATACAGCACTAGCTTGTTGCCTGCAGTGGGCTAACTGCCGTTTGTGGCTACTCTAGCACTAAGCCCTATTATACACAGCACGTAGCATGCACCCCGCAACCTCGCTGGGGAGTTTATCACCCCGTAAAAACACTAATCTTACGTTTACTTATCGTAGCTTCGACAACACCCTCCAAAAAGCCAAATGCGAGAGTTTTATCTTTGTAACGGAATGTTAAATGTCATTAAAATAACTTTACTTTCATGGAGTCCATGTAGTCGAGATGTGTTTGCATGTTTGTTGTTTCTTTTATGATTCTATTAGAGTTTAAACACAGCATCTGCATTTGCAACACCTATTTTGTAAATGATCACTTGCCTGCACTCTAAAAGCCCAGCTGAGCCTTCCAAAGACCAAAGTTTCTTAGCAATGATATTCCCATAAATCTAGAATATCACCTAAAAGTATATTCTCAAACGGTAAGATTTATCGTGGGCTATGAAATATATAAAAGATTCTTCTAGATAAACTATAACACCGCTATTCACAATGTTTTTACTTCCTCTCATCACTATTTTTTCATTCTAGAATTTACAGAAATAAAAATTATATATCATTCTGAAATGCTACCAAAAACCTCTACTTATCTTAGATTCCGAAGATCTGTGGACATATTATCCAGCGCGATTATTTGAATAAAGACACTGAATGTGTTGCCAAAAGTTTATGTTATAAAACATGTTTTTTTCTGCTCATTTTCTTGAAATGCTTAACAATCCACAAGGATTTGTATAAAAAAAACCCAAACAGCCTACTTCAAAGGCAAAATATTACAGCAACGCCGAACACCAGCCTTGTGTTCACGGAACTGTGTTTATGTAGTAACCTTTGATGTGTTGCAGAAATGCAAATGTCTGTCAATTCCGAAATAAATATTTGGTTTAAGGTAAGTGATCATATCGCAATAGTTATATTATCTTCTTTGACTAAGAACGAAAGAACCTTCTAACTGTCGAGTGAAGGCACAACTGCTCCAAAGTAGCAATAAATTCACCGTAAAGTTTAGTCCACATTCAACAGCAAAGGTATTGTTTGATAGTGCAACGGAAAAGTTGACTACACCTATGGCGGGCCAGGAAAAAGCCGAGGAATAAATGTAGCAGCTCCGCAAGTTGCGGAAGACCTGCGGACTTGCAGGGCGCCAAGGCCCGCGCTATGCCATCTACCGGAAGGGAAGACCCGCACTTCTTTTCCGGCTTTTAGGCCCGGTCTCAGCCAGAGTAAGCTACGACTAAAAGCACTAAAACAAGTTTATGGCATTGCTGGAATTTATCATTGCCTTCTTTGAATTGGTTTTCAAAATTAAGACCACTCACGATTTGCCCAAATCATAACAAAACACCTAAATTCTTTCAGAGAAAAAACCGCAAAAGCTCCTCATTTACAATCTAGTCATCATTCTCATAATTCTTGATACCTATTGACAAAAGACAGTAGTATCAAAACTTTGGAGAGAATAGCGCATATCTGAAATAAAACCGTAGCCTTTCTCCTCCTTTTGAGGTACAGTAGGGTTAAAACAATAAACTATTTTTATTTTTCTTACGCACTTCCAATAAGATGACGGTTTATTGCATTCCAACCAGAATTCGATGTCAAGATTTCAGAAATATCCATAACAGAATATCATTGATATTTAATAGTTTTAACGTTAAAATAGGTTTGAAATTCTTATCAATTAAATAAAGAATTCGATTAAATGTAAAGCAATGAAAATTAAAACTGACCATAGAATTATTATTTGAGGTTTTACATAAATCATCCAAAACAGTTTAAAAATAATATTTTAAAAGATATACATGAGTATACATAATAAAGAATAGCACAGCAATAATCCAAGTAAAATGCTTCTCAAAAATCAAAGATGCCTTGTAAATATTTATTTTCTAAGAGAATAAAGCTAAAGTAAGTTATTTTAATGCATTTATATCGAAGGCAAATATAAAACTTCCAAATTGCTTTTAACGGGAGGTGAATCTGAATGCAGAGAATATTGGTGGATAAACCCTTTACATGCTGCAAAATTAAAACGCAAAAAGCTACCTCAAAAACGAGTGGGGTTTGAACCTTTGCTCCCCGAGAGAAATGTCGCGAACTTTGAAGGTCTGGGGTCACGCTGAAAGCTGACAAAGGAAGAAAAGAGGAAAGAAAACAGTAGGAAGTGGAAACAACAATAATAATACCTAGCAATTAAAACAAGTTACGGAAACTGATAACGATCATGTCGCCAAAATTCACCACTTGTCTTGTTTACATTACCACTTTATGCACTTTGAAGTCTCCGGGATTCATAAATAATAAAAACGTCAATAACCAAGTTACAGAAGGTTCGCATCTCTGGCAAGGCGAAGTGAAGTGGTCTAGCGGGGTAAGGGGAAGCGAAACAAGGGGTAGTAATGGAAAGGGGGAAAAAAGCGAAAGGGAGGGAAATGGCAAGCAGAATATTTGCAAACTGTGTACATACATCTTATAACAGACGAAACAAGTTTGACGACGTAATAATGTAGCAAGTGAATATTCATTATCTTGTACGTAGATTAGATGTTATTAGGTTCAGATGAATGGGTGAGCTAGGTTTCAAAACTTGGATAGCTTTATTGTTTTCAATCTTCATTGGTTTCGGTTTAAAACAGACCCAAGCCACTTGAAGACTAAGGAGGGAAAATCGTCAAAGTTCTTTGGTTAAATAAATGCTAGGTACAAAACATGGGCAGAACCTTTATAATTCGCTAAAAGTTACTGTTTTGAAATAAAATGAACAGGAGGAAAACAGAGTCACAAAGTGCTATGCTTTCCCCTGAGCTTCTTGTTTGTAAAAAAAAAAAAAAAAAAAAAATAATAATAGCGTGTGCTAAAAGATGTTTCAATCCGAAAGTTTGAATCCCACACAGGTTACAACCTCACATTGTAGAATAATACAAAAGGCCCTTCTTCAGAAAGATCTCTTTTGTTTAGGACTGTAACAGTCTTTTAAGATGCAAACAAAAACTCTAATTTGAGATTTCTATGATTAGATTACAGGAAACTCGAAGGATACACGAAGAACAATTCTAAGAAATTTAATTCTCAATAAACTTTATGAACAGTTCAAATATCATATTTTCTTTTAAGAGCATATACCAAAAGGGAAAACGGTATATTAAGATTTTATATACATTTTAATAAAAGAACTTCCCAGAATATTATCCGATCAACCAATTTACATTTTGATCGAGTAGTGTCTTATTCTTTAGTTATTTATTACCAAAATGTTTTGCATACATTTATTGCATACAATTAGGGAAATTTTAGGCAACCTATTATCAATTTTATTTATGAAAGATTAAGGATAAAATATGTGTAAGAATCAGTCTTATGGGAAATTAGAACTGGTAGAGTAAAGACTTCTAAGGTTTCCGAAAAAATAATAAAGCCAGGTAAAGAGATGATATTTCACAGTCAAATGTTCTTAAACTACAGTGGCATGAATAAAATAATCAAAAAGGAAAATTCTGTTAGTAATAAACCTGCTAAAAACTGTACACTAAACAATCTAATGGAAAATTAAAAATGTTTGGGCAAAAAGTCTAAACATTCCAAAAATAATAAAGCCAGGTAAAGAGAAGTTATTTCTTGCTAGTATCACAGCCAAATAGTATTAAACTATTGCTACCTGAATGAATATAATCAAAAATTAAAATTCTGATAACAACAAATCTGCTAGAAACTGTACTCTAGACTTCTTATGGAAAATTAAAAGTTTTAGGGCAAAGAATTATAAACTTTCCGGAAAAATAATAAAACCAGGTAAAGAGAAGTTATTTCTTGCTAGAATTGCAGTCAAGAGCCCCTAAAATATTGCGACATGAATAAAATAATCAAAACATGAAATATATAATTCTTTACATATTTAAAAAGTAGGTTTCGTTGCTTTTTGTTAATCTGTGGCTGCAAATGTATAGGGGATATTTAAAACGTCTATACTAAGTTGGTCATTTATAAGTTAATAAACCTCAGGGGGTAAATATTTCTAGAAAAGACAAAAAGAATTTGCGACAAAGACTTAGAAAAACCAGAAGATTCATACTGTTATCAACAGTTAAGATGCTGAAACAGACTAGGGAAGTGCTTTAGGGGAAGGAAACTCTTTAAAATAATATTTCTGCTTGGAAATATGTTTCGTTCATTTTCCTTGTCCTTTTCGGTGCTGTGGTATGCCTTTACTATAATTTCTTAATGCACGAAAACGTCACTTAGGAGTATAATACCCTGTTAATCACTGCTGCTACTCTGGTTAAAACTATGAATTACGTCGTGTATATGTGTGTGTTTACTATGTTGTAATGTGCATTCACGTAACCACAGCTGATCTAACATAATCCCGTCACTAACTCCCCTTCCCTTCCCTCTCCCACATACAAACACACACCTCGTGACCGGCACCTGCCATAGAAAAGCACACGCACGCACGCACGCACGCACGCACGGCAAGTGCTCTAACTTGTGTGCAAGTGCGCGCATCGATGAGCCTGCACTCTGCCGTGTACTTCAGGAAACTGTTCGTCGATTGGTGGCGCCTCAAATCCTGCGGACGATAGAGGAACTACAAGGGTTGGTTTGGAAGATGGGTAAAGGGTGGAAGGATTAAGGGATGTTATCCCCTCTCGGGGGAAAAAATTCAAGGGTGGATGAAAGAGGGAAACGTGATGTGTTGGTTATGTGAAGAAATAGCACAAGACAAATGACTATTAATGCTAATGCCTTGGAGACATAGAGGATATTGAATAAATCAAAATGTAATATAAGAAAATCAAATTCTAAAAATGCATCAGTCGTTTACCAAAAGGTAACAATGATGCTTCCAAATCCATTTCCATGAGGCGATTTGTTCACAACTTGTCTTTTGTTTGTGTATTTTTTATTATCTTTTTTACATAAATGTTTTAATAAGAAGCCTTTCTTCTCAAATAAAAGAGTGTATGCCTATAATGCGTAGGGTCTGAGATTGAATCTCGAATAGCTACCTGTTTAATCCAAGGTTTACAGTTACATTGTAAAATAAACATCCTTTGTACCCCGAGCTCATTTCATTATTAATCATCAATTAATTAAGCAGAACATAATTAAGTGACTGAAGATTCGCTTCTAGAACTTATTTGGCCATCAGGGTTTCATTTTAATATATTCTGAACAACTAAAAATCAAAATCAATAGAATTAAACCATCAGTGTTTATCCAATAATCTTTCATGTAACAAGATATGGTTGAGAACTTATTCGTCTCAAGTACTCATTAACCCATCTGTTAAGAAGATGTTCAAATTCTTCTCATTTCTCTGTATCAATAATTCAATACTGTTTCTGAAATTCAATGACAATAATTCTTTTCCTTCTTCTTTGAGTTTCCCATTACTTTCAGGATTGAACATGGAAGTAAAATAAAGAAAGATTTCCAGAAATAAATACTCCAATCCAGCCAGAAAAAAGCCTACGATCAAGTGGTACGGACTTAAACTCAGGACATCCTGAATGCAAACCACCAGCTTTGTGTTCAATTATTTCTCATTTTTATATTTCTCATTTTTATATTTGTAATTTTATGAATCAAATCTTCAAATCTTTGATTATATCTATCTCTTTAACAGCATCTTCAGTTATAAACAGCAGCACAATTCTTCTTAACTGTGCTTAGAAAACTCAATTTCTCATCTGGATTCCAGAATTATCTTTCTCTTGCTTTTCAAACATTCATTGTTGTATAGAATTTTTTTCGCTTTGATCTTTCGATGAGCACCAGAATAAATATAAAGTCTATGTTGTATTTCCTTAACACCTTTTCAGAGCCATGTCTAATTTCAATGGCGAGTATTAATTAATTATTGTATGACATAGAGGCTTCAGAGAAATGTGTCAAAAATGATTTCATAGGTCTCTAAAATCGTATAAGAACTGGAGGATAACACATGAAATTCATATGCAAGATTTAAGACTCGAAGCTATAACCTCTGAGATATCTGTTGATTTTACAAGATAGTGCCTTCTACACAGATACTTAAAAAGACAGTTCTCAACTCTTCCTTAAGCAAGTAGTTCTTCATTCCAAATTCTCTCTTCGAACTCGGAGCTTCAGAAGAACTCCAATCACTTCTGTATAAAACAGTACACCTTTAAAACAGCAATTAACATAACCCTCATTATCATTGAAGGAGCTAGAGGGACCAGCTGCATTGAATTTCTCCTACAACGGTTGAATTTCAATGAGGACATTGCCCTGGCATGCATAATGCGGGTATGGAACTCGAATACCCCAATTTAGGTTGTTATTCTTGAATTTGCTCCATATATCTTGACGTTTTCAGGAAGATCAAAAGTATATTGAAAATGCATAATAAGTTTGAGACAGCTATAGGTTTGGTGGTACAACACACAAACTAAAAACTTGAATCTGTAGTAGAAATAGTAATCATGGTTTATTCTGTTTTTCTCAACAATTTCTCTCTTTAGAAGACACTCTAACTCGTTTTATTTCAGTAAATATCTTAACAAAGGTTTTTTTAAATAGTACTCATGAATTCCCACTCTCTGATTTCCTGTAAAAGTATACCTCATATGCATAAGTTTCTAATTAAGTCTTATAAAATCTGTCTACTTCAGATTTTTAAGTTGTATCGCTATTAATGAATCCAAAGTTATACACAAATATTATACCATATTTTCTTCTATATGACTGTTTCTCATTTTTTTTGGCCCATAGTATTGCAGTATTGTTTTGGAATGCTGGTATTCTCAATTGTTTCAATTTGATTTAGCCAATCGTATCTATTTGGTGCGACACGAAGATTTTCAGGAAAGTCTCCCCACACCATAGTATCCTTTGTATGGAATGTTTTTCGAAATGTTCGATTTTTTAAAAAATGGCTATAAGGATGTTGATTAAGATATTTACATGGTAAATAAAATATATATCCTGAATATTTGGGAATAGTCCTTGAAGTCTTCTTCATTCTAAGTGACTTTTGTATAAATGATAAGCCGTAAGATATAGACAAAGCTAACTGCATAAAAAATGTAGATCTCACAATATATCTTATATACTATTTTGTAGAGTTAACCATTTTCGAGACATCTTTTGTTATTGGTTTCATTTTAAAATACTTAAAATTCTCTAAAACAATTTTTTTTTTCATTTCTTTCTTTTTTAATTTATTTCAGGCATGCAAAGAGAACCGATCTTCAATCGCAAATAGCTTTTTATCGCCTGGTGCAGTCCTTTATTTCCCTTATCCTTATAAGGAACTAAGTAACTGTTAATTGGTATCTCCATTAGCATAAAGTTTATACAAATGTAAGCTTTCGTAAGAATAGTTACAGAATAGGTAGAGAAAGCTATGTCAGTGGAACTCATCAGAATCACATTTCTGTAGCTTATACATCTGCTTCCGCTCCTTGCTGCCATTATCCATGCTTCACAAGCTTGTGAAATCTCTATAATTTTGTAAGACTTTTTAACATTATATCTCTCGTGATACATTAAACTTAAGTGTAAATAACACAGTCTATTGGTTATATAAACCGTAGTTTAAGATCTTGTGAAAGGCAAGTGGATAGAAATATTTCATGTCAAGGCAGTTCTCAATTCCAAATAACCCGCATTCTGCAAACCACCTGCAGAATTCTGTTTGAGCAACTGCAATGTCAGTCAGCTGCTGAAACTGTCCTCCTTAGATAAAAGATATCAGGTCACTTAACCACCCGTATCTTTAGAACGAAACATGGTTCAGAAAGTATACTGAAATACTGTTAGTAATGTTCTCTGGTTCCACAACTGATTACAAAGTCAGCTCTATTATCAAAAATACCTAGGAAGAAAACATTTTAAAAATAAAACTATGAATTAACTTGTTCAAGATATATAAAAAAAAATGTTAAGGAATTATTCTTCATTAAATGCCTTTTCACTATTCTATCCTGAACGACTGATATACCTTCCTATGGTATTCATTTCCTTCTACATTATATTATTTTGTTGTTCAAACCAATACTTTATTCATTTCGTGCATCTTCATTCCGAATTTTCCCTCTTTTCGAAGTCTTGAGGTCATTCTTAACAGTGCCATATCACTTTCTTGGAGCCTTTGTTCATGTCCGACATTTCGTTTTCATAAAATTATTTTGCACAGCTCTAATTGTGTTTATTATTAAATTTACAGATATTATAATTCTTGATATACCTGCAAGGTGTGAAGAGAAAGTAGTTAAGAATCGTGCAGTAGCACAAACAATTTCTTAAGAAGCTAGATTGGCATTATTTTATTATCTTTTCTTTTTGGTTAGAAGTTATTCGTTGCTTGATTTTTTATCATCATATTTAAGGCCTGATAGTCAACTATCATACTTTGTGCTGTTAGCTTCCTCAATGCTTCTTTGTATACAAGAACTTTGAATTTTATATCTTCTAATTGCATTTCTCAGCTGATGTTATATCATCTTCAAACTAGCTACAATTATCTGGCCATTTCAGAAGACTTGTGTCGTAATGTACTATAATTCAGTAATATATATATACATTATATGGCAACATCGTTCTTGTGATTTCTTTCTCAGGCACAAATTTATTTACAAGATGTGTTGTATTCTTGTTGGTTATTATAACTTCGGGTAAGAGAACTACTCGAACTAGCCATTAGTTCCAAATTTAAATAAGCTCAACTCTTTTACAATTTTCACTAAAAGTTGGCTATTCTGAATTCGTTTCAACAATAATTTTAACTCAAAAAATAAAGTTATCCTGCTGTGTTTATCAAATCTTCAAGATAAATAAACATATTCTCATTACCAGTAAATATATTTTAAAGGCAGAGGCATTTTGATCAATAGCCTAAAATGTCTTTTCAACCAGCATCATTACCTTTAGAAAGATCATCTGATGCATTGAATAGTTCCTCTTCCTTCGTTAATTTCTGTCAGATCAGCACTGCAAATCAATATTGTGTCCTCTGACTAAACAAGAACATCATTATTGCATTCTGCTTTACTCAGTCAACTATGAATTACAATCTCTTTGGACAAACGCCATTTTGTCCATATCTTGTTGGTGCCTAAATAAGCTGCAAGTTGGCCAAGAGAATACATCATCAAATGAGCTGCTGGAAATGCTTTTCTTGCACAATCCGACGCCTTTACAATTCTTTTAAAGCGAAGGGAAGTTACCATCTACAGGTTCAGAAAGATTACAACGTCCCCAGATTCCTTGTTTTTGATTCTCAAGCTATAATGCTGATGACACTTCTTTAGCTTCCCCAGCTCTTTTCTTCGTATTTCCCCCTTCTTTGCACAATTTCTTGTAGTGCATAGTCCTCTCCCTCCTCTTATTATTTTCCTCTTTATTGCGGGAGATTCTCCCCACGGTTGTGAAGCGAATTCTCATCCTTGTTGCGAAATGTGAAATTAAGTCAGTCATCGCTCCGATATGAGATGGCCCATGAAGAGCCAGAAAGGGGAAGACGTATATACCCTTTCCTTACAGAGGCTCCATTCTTATCCCCATCCATAGATTCTTTCAAAAAAAGGACCAAAGTAAAATACTGTTATTGGATACCAGGGATTCTTGATAAGTTATGATAGCATTGGAGTTTCTTACAAATCATACTTTTCTGTTGTTAAAACCATTGCCCGTTGTCAGTTCTTCATGAAAACAATTTCCTACAAATCTACAGTAGCAGAAAATTTTGAGAAAAAAGAAGACCTTTCTGATACTGTACCTCAGTTGTTGATTTGGAGATATCTTCTATGTATCTGCAGATAATTTATAATTATAAGAAGTTTTATACAAAAAATAAAATATAAGCAATTTAAATCAAATCATAAACCAGTAATTAAAAATGTAAAATAAGTTTTTGTAGTTTAACGTCCTTTAACCTCCGATTCCATGGAGCTCAAAGCTACTCGACATTCGTCTTCTCAGGTTAAGAGAAAACCCCAAATAAAACCTTATCCGGGTAACTCACCCTAACTGAGATTCGAACTTGAGACCTTTGGGTGTGAGGCAGACACGCTACCCCCATACTACAGAGGCAGTCCTAAAACATAGCAATTACGCAACTGCGCAAATGAACAATAGGGAGTGCTAATATTCATGTATACATATAGTATCTTCAATATTCAAGACAGGCCGCATACGTCTGTTTCGGCTTAGAAAGGATCTTCCCAGCATCATTGTAGTCTTCCAACATCTCCGGCATCAATTGATTTATATTCCACGATCTGTTTTATCAGTCTTTCCATTTCATTTTATACTCCCTGATTTTATCATTTCGATTCAATATTTTAATGTTTCTGTTTTTGTTTCAATTTTAATGTAACTTTTAGGACTACAGCCAGCCACGTACCTCAAAAGTTTCACTTCGGTGATTCAATTATTCTTTCATCATTCCTATCTATTGTCCAGGTCTACATATCATATTATGGGCACTGTCATAGATTTATAAAATGTTGATACCGTGCCCCTTCTTTTTCTGTTTTTCAATGGTCGCTTTGTAACAACACATTGAAATGTAATATCTTTTTATATATTTGTTTCATATCCAAATGAAATAAATTCTATATAGTTGAAATACTTTACTTGTTTTAGTGCTTTGTTTTAGAAGTGTTTTGGTAGAGTTAAACATTCAACATTGTTTTCCCTACTGAAAAAGGTTAAATTGTACGTCACTATTGTTTTATCTAGGTGGTACAAAGGTAGCTCTAGTCTGTGTTTAGTGATCTTCTTCAGGTAGGACTGAAAATGAAGACTGTATTTAAGATGTCCTAGTTTACAATGTATGTAATAAAAACGACGAAACAGTTTCCAGTATCTCACCAACTGACACAGATGTTCTATTTCCTTTTGACATACAACTAATAATTTTAGAAGTATATCTTGAGAATTTCTTATTTGTACATTTAAGTTCACTGGTGTTCAGCTTTCTTCTGATATTAATAATCGATTGTATCACATTTGGATTCTCTCTCTGCCTCACTCTCTCTCTCTCTCCCTCTCTCTCTAATATATATAATAGTTTCAATTTCCTAGCCAAACTCAAATTTACATATTCTGTTAATTTTCTCTGATTATGAATTTACAGATACTCTGACAGAGTTTCGCCAGAGGTCTGCTAGGGCCGGGATTCGATCCCGTGGGCGACGGAGTGTAGCGTGTGCGCTGCGCTATGTAACTACGCCGTTCTTGGTTCGAGTTTTTAGAGCAGTTTCTTCTATTGTCGCCTTTTCTTGTTCATAATTCTGTATTCATATTTCAGTGAGGCACTTTTGGAAATGTTGGATGAGAATTCATATTCTTAAAACAAACATTTCTTTGAGAATTCTTTCTGGTCCCCTTCCACTTTTTCTTGTTTAATATTATAATTATATTTTTCTCTTCATACAGTGAGTTTTGTGTTAATGATTTAGGCTGCTTTCTAAGTCTTCCAAATGGCAATATTTTGCCTAGTATATCTTATTATTATCCTTTCTCAACGGATAATTTAATGATTTTCTGTATGTAACCAGGTGATATCTGATATTTCTATTCTATTCTTTTATTCTGTTTGGAATAAAAATGTGATTTCCATACAGAAATAAAAAAATAAAATGTTTTCTATAGCTTTTCTTCCTTTGAATGGTTACACCTAATTATGTGATAGTATTTACTCGTGTTCATCAGCGTCCTTCTATTGTTCGTAGTCAACCCAACAACCGATATGCTTAAAATTTTAAACTTTATATATTATACAATTATTTCGAACTGTTTTAGATATGATCAAGAAACATCACTGTTTTCGTTCTGGCTTCTTAACCCTGAGGTCTCCGTTTCGATTCCTGACTAGGCCTGATAATCCAAAATCATTATCTGTCCTACGACACAGTGAAAAAAAAAAACTATATAGCCCAGAGAGTGTTCTCCCACTGCACAAATTAGCCTGCCGTGGCTCCAGAAAGGTCCATCCATCTCTTGTAAAGCCTTCCTATGTTTCGTCATCCTCTTGATCTGTACCTCTTTGGGTATCTTTCTTCTGGAATTACGTTGGAAGAATCCTTTATTTCTAAGATTGACAATTCTTTCACCTATATTTTACATGCGTGATTCCTGACTTATTGTTTCTTCCCTTCTTCACTCCCATTACTAACCTCAAAAATCTCATTTCCATAGCTTGCATTCTGTTAAATCTCTTTTCTTTAAATTCCAGCTATATCATTTATACATATGGTCAGGTTAATTGTTTTACAAAACTAATGTTTGTGTTTTCTTGTTTTGTTTTTAAGTACTCTTCTTATTATGCTACATATTCGATCATCTTTTATGTTGGACATCTACTAAACTCTGATTTCATATTTTGCAACCGAAATAGTTTTTTCTTCAATAATTATTTTTATCGTATTGGAGTATTCCTCTAAAGGTAATAATTTTGACTTTGTTACGGTGCGATTGTCATATTATATTTTTCCTATTCATATTTTATTTATCTAATACATATATCATTTTTGTAACGTGTCTTAGTTATCAGGTGCAGTCTCTAGGTCTTCTGTCTATAGGAGATATTTATAGATCATAATAAAGATATTTTATACAAACTATCTTACAGTTTGTAATTTCTGTTCACTCTTTTGGAAAACATTCTTCCGGTCATGGACTTAGGTATTTCCCGTTTCCAATCAAGAGAACTCATCAATACATCTAGCTATTGGTCTTTCTATGTTTCTGAATCAGTTTATAGTTCAATAAGACAGATGGAAATACGAGATTCATGTCCATTTTATGTGTTTAAACCCATATATCTATAATATATTTCTTCTATGTAGAGTGTTAAATATATTTAAGTATTTCTTAATTTATTCACCTCTTATTTTGTCCGCCAGAGTCACCTGCCAGGAAACGTAAGAAGCTCATATCTGCTGCCTCAATTCTTTTTTAAATGATTAGTTCAATGTCCAATTTTCACAAGTCTGTGTTAAAACAGGTACAGCCATCAATTTATAGACCTTTATTGTGTACTATTTGAGCTCTATGGTTTACTGCTCAGATATTATTTTACATATTCTGTTAAATTGTTCTATTCTAAGATGTATTTATTTTATCTTTCTGTCTATAAGACACATTATGTTCTAAACAATTAAAAGTATTTGCCTGTTATATTGTTCGATAATTTCTTAGTTTTGTATTTAATGCTGTTCTTTCCCCAAAAGGTTATCACCTTAGTTTTCGTTCCTAATATTTTCAAATCTAACTCTGCAACTGTTTCGTTGAATTTATAGACAGATTTTCATAAACATCACTTGATCGTCTTCATATAAAGTAGCATTTAGAGTATTTCAATCCATCTATCATTCTTTGATGTAAACTAAGTATTGCAGGAGATATAAGCCATTCTTGTTTATAACTCCTTCATTAACATTGTCGATATACAAATTAAAAAGTAGGGGGACACTATCCACTTTTATCCTTCCCGCAGTTTTCTTCTAAAATAAGTCCAGTGATTGTCTTATACCGATCTTTATTTTCTCTTAAATTGATTTAAACTCCAAGTTAAATGAAACAAAACCAATATGTCGAGTTCCATTCACATGAACCGTAAACAAACTATTCTTACAGAAGGTTATTGGTTAATCTAAATCATGATAATCGAGATAAACATTAGCAGACTTGGTCGTATTACTTTCTTCCTTGTAAGTGGAAGACAAATAAGGGAATACACTACACTAAAGTGACAGTCAAATAATTTAAACCTGGTCGTTATATGAAATTGGCCTGGCAGAAGTTAAACAAAAGAGAGTTGAAATAAATATAGACTTCCCGTTTAAGAAAATATTTTAAAATTGAAACCAACAAACAGGAATATCGCGGAAATTGTTAACTTTACAAAACGAGATCTATATTTTATGCGGTTCACAAGTAAAACAAAGGTCGCCCATAACTAAGAAACTATTTCATCAAAATATCTTAAACATATGTAATTTAAATCAAAACCATTAGAGAAATTTTTGGGCAAATCTAAATTTTCGAAAAAAATTCCATGTAAAGGATAGTTGGGGTGAAGGGATTTACTTGAACAATCTTCATGTCCAATCTTTGGAAGATGTTGAACTTAATGACCAAGTTTAGTATTTAAAGGAAATTTCCTTTTAAATTATGCTGTCCACTCACGCATGGATCTTGTTTTAAAATTACTTTTTTGAATTAAGAGGGTTTCCAAACATATATTTCCAGTGATATTTCGGTATCTAATTTTAGGTGCAATATAATACCTTCACCACCTGCTATGTACATTGTACATACGTGCTAGAGAAAGTAAAAACATTCGAAAACTAAAAGTTTAATAAGCAGGTTATAATACTTTCTGACTTGCAGTTTATGCTCCCAAATACGAAGACAATTGGTGTTAGGTGAACTGATGAAATATAAAACTGTAAATGAACTGGGATGTACTTTTTCTCGTTGCAAAAGCTGATGCACATCAGGAAATAAGAAAACAACAGTGGGCTAGAAAGAAGTTGAACTGTTTTCACTCGAGAAGAAATCAGTTGCAGTTAGACAATAGAGAGGTTCGTTCAATGCCGGTCTTCAATTTCCTTCAAATATGGGAAACGTGCAGCCACATACACATTCTTCTTCATCTTCCTTTTGTACGGACGAAGGGCTTTCATTTTAGCGAACTCTGAGGAGAGAGATGCTCAAGTAAGCAAAGGTTGTTCCCAAAGCTGCATGAATGAATCTGACGAAGAGAGGAGAGAGGTCTTGCATATAAACGTACCACCGAGTTCTGATTAACGCTGGCTCACTTTCTAATGTTTTTGCTTGTTGGACATTGTACTTTTTTCTTCTTCTTCTACGGCTTTTCATACAGGTAAGGTTACAATCTACTCGGAACAGTAATTAGTTGTTCTTTAGATATATCTCTACAGCAGTATTTTGCAGGATTCGATAAATAAACCATCATACTAGTCTAAAACAGACAATAAATATAAATAAACATACATTTAAAACTGTATATCACAGTATTATGTCAGCAAACAATAGTATTATTGATTTGATTACATTAAAAAGCTGATGTGTTACACACACATCTAACTGTTCTACAAACAAACTACTTACAAAAGATTCTTCTTCCTTCTACACCATGCTAATCGAGATAAGCATTAGCAGAACGTACTTATTACTTAGTTCCTTATAAGTGGAAATAAATAAAGGAATGCAATATGCTAAAACGATTGTCAAATGTTTTAAAAGCTATCGTTATGCGATTGTCATTGAAATTGGCTTCTTTGCTTGCCCAGGAGTAGAACATAAGAAAAACGGATACTTCATGTTTGAGAAAAGTATAAGTATTTTAAAATTGAAACCAATAACAAGGAGTATCTTGGAAACGGTCAACTCTACAACAAAATACATATGAAATAAATTTTCTATTTCTTACGGTTTAGCCGTTATGCAAAATTCTGCAAAAATCAACCAGAATAAAGTGCTCTTCGAGGCTATTGCCAGAAAATTAAAATATGCATTTTATTTGTGTTGTGAATAGCTTTAATGTAGGGTATTTTAATCAAAATTGGTAGAGCCTTTTTGGAGAAAAACAAAATTTTCAAAATTTTTTCCATGTAAAGGGTTCTTTGGGGTGGGGGGGGCTTTCTTGAAAATCTTCGTATCACATCCTTGAAAGATAATAAACTTAAATACCAAGTTGGGTATTTAACCATCTTTTAGTTTTTTAGCTATGCAGGACAGACACACAGGAACCTTTTTCTAAAAAAAATTTTTTTTTGGATTCAGGGGATCTAAAAATATATATTTCCGATGAAATATTGGTATCAAAAATTTTGGATGCAATACAATACCTTCTCTATAGTACTACCTATGTAAAAATAAGTAATTATAAACTAAATTTCTCTCTTGGTCAATTATTCTCAACAAGTATGTATAATTATAATAATTCCCCTATTTTCACACAATAATTTTATCTCGTTGAATATTTGGAGTAGTAAGTAGGCTGTTGTACCTTTATGGTAGCCCTTGGCTAAGAACAACTTTTTTTTTTAATTTTCCTCTCTCTAATTATTATTATTATTGTTATCATCGCCGAAATTGTCTAGGAAGTATCTACAATCATCTACAAACAATTAAAATATATTAAATGCTGTATTAAAATTGATTTCAATTCCTTTATCTCGTTCTTCTTCTCTTCATGGTTATATGTTAGGTTGCTGGTCTGTTCAGTTCATAAATAAGAGTCTTTACAATATTTCTTTGGTCTTCCAGGTAAACTCCTTCCTCTTGATAGGCGAATTATTCTATTTGATATTCTAGAAGCTCTTAACTCAAGTTTTCTCTATTCATCTCTTCGTTTATTATGTGATTGTCCAAATGTCTCCTTATTTCCTCTTTTCAATTTCATCTCTTCTAGCTGTATGGAGTATCTTCTCGTGTGTTTCTAAGATCCATTTTGTTTATGTTATGTCATATCTAATCTCTGAGGCATAAGTCAGTAGTGGTCTTATTACTGTACTGTCACTTCAAGTTTTCAATTCCATATTGTATATTTACCAGATTATATAATTCATGCAACTTGCTGACTCCTTGACATATAACTTCATTGTATAGTGATCCCCAACTAGTTATCTTAATTATTAGATACCTAAATCAATGATCTGCTCAGTCCCCCTTCTCTGGAGTTCTAAAATTACATCTCAATGGCAAGTTTTTCTTCTTCTATTCACCCTTCCTCACTTAAACTAGGCTAATAGCTTGTTTCTTCTAGAGAGTGAATCGCTCTATTTTTTCCTTGGACCCCCTGGGCTTCTCCCCACTGTTCTGTAATTATATCTCTAGATAACGTTACAATTCTGTACGGTCATTCCACTCTTCTCTCCTTCTCTTTGCCCGTTCCACAATATTATTTATTCTGTAATTGTCCCTAACAATTACGTTCCTGTTTCTATCAACTTTCGTTTTCTCCACTAACTTTGTTGAAAGTTTTTATCTCTGTTACTTCCATTTGTTGTCTTTGTATTTATAGCGCCCGCTAGAGTTTTCGATATATTAATATTTGTGTAATGACATTTTCAGGAATCCTTAACTTAGGTTGTGTATATAGAATTTATTTTTATATATGTCATCATTCAGGAAAATATATACTTGATTTGCTTTTGTTGTTTGTGAGAGAACTTCATTTTGCAGTCAGTTTTGGTTATTTCCACCCCTAATTATTTAAAAGTCATTAATTGTTGTATTATACTATTTTAAACTACTAATTTGCATCTAACTGATTACTTACTTATTGTCTTGACATGAGTTCTGTTAGTAGAAATTGTCATACCACACTCCTACAACTAAAGAAAAAGTTGATACAATAATATTTTGCAAGTTATCCTCACTATCCAAGATCATTAATACATCACCCGCATAGCAAAATATATTCATCTGTTCATATCCCATTCGCTAACGTGTGTCTGTTATACTTCTTTGATTACTTTATCCACAACAATGTTGAATAACAGTAGGCTTAGAAAATGTCCTTGTATATTCTTCTGCAATCGTATTTCAGTTGTCATCTGATTATTTATTTTCATGCTTGTAACATTATGACTATGTGTGTTTTTATTAATAAGATTAGCCGATTAGTTATTAAATTAACTAATTGACATGCACTTAGTTTTATAATGTGATTTTCATATTAGAGCTAATCTTTGAGAGCTGAGATGGAATTCAGTAATCTTTAAAAGTCACCTTCATTATCTGTCACCAGGAAAGCATGACAAAATTTTACTTCGCAATCCTTCATTTATATCCAGTTTTGGTATATCAGCATCTTTTATTCATTGTTAAATTGAACAATAGTGAGATAAAAGCACTCCCAGTCAGATACAAGACTGAAGCTATAGGAGCAAATATCACTATTAAAGAATTACATCACGAAATCCTCGTGACAAATAAAACAAATATACTTCTTCACTAGTACAGAAATAAATAGGTTTTTATTAAAAACAAACCTCTCAGTTAAATGACCAAAACTGCCTAAAAAGCGATCAATTTGAATGCAGACACCACAAAAATAAAGTCTGGGGCATACGTACAACGTGTGCAGTTAACTAAAATGTTTCATGGACCACTGTGATAAACATTATTGATTTCAGAAACCACTGAACAATAGACAATGCAGGAAGAAATAAACTGCAGAATAATGTGTCCCTAGCAATCTAGTTTTAAAGTTCTTTGGATCCATCTCTGTTTCTGTATTCTATCTTAACCAAAAATAGCCGTTTTCAACCCGGCTCAAGGGTAATAAAACAAAAGCTATTTTCCAACAATATGAAACAGATTACATGGAATGGGCATTCTTCTAGTTAAGAAGTCATTAGGCACATATTGTGGCCGTTACACATTCAACTCATTTGAATAATTCCAAAGTAACAAAAAGTGTCCTTTTTGGCAACAACTGAATACTGCATCGTGTACTAAGCAGGATATTCAAGTTTCTCTTATTTTGTTAAAAAAAATCTTAAACTCTTACAAAACAATTTTCTACTCCTCCAGTTTATTATTTTAAGTACCCAACTTCAACAACAAACAGTAGGCAGCAGGATGTAGAATAGGAAACATATTTTATGAAATCTCACAGAATATTACAAATCATATGTGAATATCTACACATAATTTTCAACCAATGATAACTTCATATAAATACTTATATTCATATTATTATTCAGAATATGTATTACACTGGAAATAACGTCAAATTTAGCAACAATTACTGGGTTTAAACCAAACACAATTGTTCACATAACATAGTGAATCTTTTGTTATAATTCATTCCAGAAAACAGAACTGCCTAAGATGTTTTATAGATGTCGTGTGATCATTCAATCCTGGAAAACATTTAAGATATAACAAAAAATATTCAAAATAATGAAAAGAAAAGTTATTGATTTACTGTACTTTAATTTATGTGTAGAAGCATTTATTTTTCTCTCTTAAGGTATACAAGCTATACAAAATTAGTCCAGAATTCACAGGTTATTCATAGAATATATGTATATTTTGCTATTCATATACATATACATATTTTAAATATATAGTATTATAAGAAAAATACTAAACGCATTTTTATAAAATAAAAACAACTAATGAGCATGATCCATTTAAAGGCTAGTTTGGGTTTGGAAAAGTTTCATAAAAATCTTCGTGCTCCACGTTGGAGGATTTTGACATTGAATACAAATTACAAAAGCGATATCTAAGTTTAGGTGTGATTTAAAAATGTCTGTTCCTAATGTAAATAAGTGACAAGGGAAATAAAAATGACACATAGCCATTGGCTTACTGAAATAACAATTGTAATTCAGCACATTAAAAGGCTAGAATGAGACATCATAATTCGATTATGTTATCAATTATAGTTCAAATTTCAGATAGTTTATATAATCTTAAGTCGTCCACAGATGAATGAATAAAATTTATAAAAATAAAAATGTTAACAAAGGATGTAAAATAAACTAGTTTTCGTATTTAAATTATTCAGAAGTTTGTATATCATTACAGAGTATAAAATTATCTCATTTAAGAGGTTTTATATAAGTATGAATACTGGATAAATATTTATTTTTGAACTTTTGCACAGGAAATAAATATAATAGCACTTTTAGGATATCTAGCATAAAAAGATGTATTTATAATCCGCATTGCAGTAGAATGCATCGTAGATTATAATTCTATCATACTATATTCATGAAAAAGTCTTAATTTCTTCGTTTATTAATTGCTATGTTCCCATACATTATATTTTTACGAAAAGGAAGTATAATGTAAGGACAAAAATATCTCAGGAGAATGGATTATTAGAGGATTCACTCCAATTTCAGTTAAAATTATTTATTGTCATACAGCAGTTTAAAGTGTCCAAATCACATAAACAGATTAGAAACGAAAAAATATAAACGAAGCTAATAAAGCATACAAACTAAAAATTTAAATTGATACAGAATACAATAATAAAGCTAATAAGCAAGTAAGATATATTAATATATATAAACGGAAATTAAAATGTTATTATAGTATTATATGACTGAAATGATTCTATACCACGAATCAGTCAATAGTATGGTTAAGGGTGATAGAAAGACTTAATTGTGATTTTTAAAACATCCTAATGATATATATTCATACCAAATTAGTTTAATTTTGATTCGATCGAAATATCTAAATATGATGGAATATGATGGTCAGACTTCCAGTAACATATTTTTTATTTTATTTATATTAAAATCCAAATCATGTAAATATTTTTAGACAGCTCGAACTAAAACTAGAATTTTTATCACGAGCAACACGAGCTAAAATTGTACTTTACCGCACTATACAATTACTTTTTGTATTTTCAATTGTTTATTAAATAATTGATATCCACCAGCCGTCAACTGTTCTGAGTAAGTTAAGAAGAAACAAATGAATATCGCAACCGTGCTGTGCATCACAAATACGAGATAGGTAAAAAGAATCTAGTAATTAATAATGTATATACGAATATTGATGACTGTCTAAAAAAATACTGTATAACACACGTGTTAAAATGGTTTTATATTGTTCGTAGGCTTCTTAAATGGTTTTTAACCCCTATATCATAAATAATATTGTGACAATTAAAACACTTTCATGGTGAATAATAGTATATGCTTCTTAGGCTAAAAATATTCAGAGACAGTATTCAAATTTTTTTATTCACAGAAGAACCATAATCTGTACGGAGATTATATATAACTCAAAGTTAACAATGGAATAAAGCTTCAGAAGCTACGAGAAAGGAAGTAATTAACTGCAACCACAAACAATATGAAAGCAGAAATGTTAACTCGTATAAAAATTCCTAACAGGACAAGCAGCCACAGAAGTGAAGCAAAGAAGGGGACTAATCGGCATGTGTTGCCGTGGAGTAACCACTTCCGGTTCCGGAGCGCTATCAGCACGGTAATCACTGCCGCCATGAGGAGGGGAAGTAACCATTTCTAATAAGGAACCTGCTAATTTGTCTTACCACAACGGTGGCTGGGATTAGAGGAAATTACCATCGGAAGTGGGTAAGGCACGCGAACTAAACCTCACTTGTTTTATTCGCTCATTGAGACCTTGACCTAATGATTCACCATCTCAAACAAACATTTCTAACGTTTATTAGGTCTATTAGACTTCTAATACATTCTCTCTTCGTTTAAATATTTGTATTAACTTCACAGCTTATGGTTTTTTATCCACATATATTAGCTGGTCTTCTGTCATTCTAACAACAATTCAGCATGTTCTCTGCTCATTCTATTTGTGTTTTTGAAGGATTAGTGAAATGTATTTGTTCTTATTAATATGATGTTTTAGTAGTTCTTCTCCAAATTCTTCATTTAAAGGCAAATTCTTCATTTAAAACGTTATTAAAATTAAATACCAATCATTGTATATCCCCAGTGCTTGTTTTAAATCAAATTAAACTTTTTTTATGATGATAATTATTTTAATACTATTTCCCGTAGCGTTCTGGTTAGTTAAAACTTTTTTCATATTGTAGACACGTACTAATTGTTTTGCCTTATCTCTAAGTGCCACTTAATGACGCCACATTCCCTTGGCCAAGTTTTATTTTTCAATATTCCAGCCATTCCTATATCTCTGGCAGTCATTGTTCTTCCAGTAATTGTTTCAAAGTCAACCAAATGTTTAAAAATAATCTTTGTTGTTGTTTTCTCAGAATCTGTAAATATGCATAGCCATAATTCAATTTGGATTTCCTTAAGTTTCAACTCTCTAGGAAAACAGAGCTGTACACTTTACAGAATAAATTATACATAATCTGCTCTTCTTTATGCTTTAAATATTACTATACTTGAAATTATCCTGTATATGCGTGACCTTCCTGAGCCTTCATGACCAAAGATTTATAGTCTTTTTTACCTTCTCTCCCTAGTGTACAATACATGAAATGTATATCATAAATTTAATAAGAATAGACTGTAAGTCCTCTTAAATAATAGACAAAATCCTGCTTCATAAAATATGTAGATCTCCATAAAGCAAACGATTTACGTTATATACATTTTTTGTATAATTAACACTTTCCACTTTATAGGTTCAAATTTTCAAACACTTATAACTAACTCCATGGCACGACAGCTCACGGGGAGCCTTGGCCTACCGCCCGGCCGCTGCGTCCCCCATCTCGGTCCACTACAGACGTCATGGATGGGGTGCAGTATTGGAGGGTGAGACGTGGTCAGCGCCTCGAGCCCCTCCCGGCCGGTTAATGCGGTCCTCACGACCTGGAGCCGCTACTTCTCCATCAAGTAGCTCCTCAATTGGCCCCCCAGGGACCTCACGAGGCTGAGTGCACCCCGGTCCAGGTCTCCCAGCGGGGGAAAAATCCCCACGCCGGTACCGGGGATCGAACCCAGGTCTCCCGCTTGGTAGGCAGCTGCGCTACCACCGTGCTAAGGAGACGACCTTTCAAACACTTATACGTTTCTCAAATGGAAATTATCATTTTTATCTCATGATCTTGCAAAGATCATGAAGTTTGAAGTCATCACATAGCGACAAGCTCTTATAAAGCTCTGACTATTGATTTATCTCCGATATGGACTTGTAAAATGAACATTTATTTGGTTTTTGCATGAACAGTTTGTAATTGTGCAAATGTAATACATTAGATGTTTAACTAATAATGCACAGTGTCCGTCTAGTGTGATGGTAGCGTGTCTGCCTCATATTCAGCAGGTGTCGAGTTCGAATCTCTTTAGGGTGAGTTACTCTGATAAGAGTTTTAAGAGGTTTTCCCTTACCTGAGGAGAAGAAAATTGATTAACCATAAGCTGCAGGAACCTCGAGATCATTTGAGCATCATTTCATTAATTTCATTCATCGTCCGATATGACAAACTGGGTTAAAGAACGTTAAGCTAAAATAAAAAAAAAAGCATTAATGAAAAGCACAACAAATCTCAAAATGAAAAATAAGAGACTAAATCCAATCGTTTCAAACTACTCTGGAACTCTATAATAGTGCACCACTTTTATTTTTATTTTATTGCCTTCCTCAATTGAGGGCTGCCATGTAGACAAAGTATAACTGTACAATTAAATGTTTTAAAAATAACTTGCAATGATAAAATTAAATTGTATAACTAAGTATAGAAAATATATCAAATTAGAAACGAAAAACTGAAAATCCAATACAAATAACATTACAATGTGTTATTGCCATATAATATTACTAACCCAGTGTTGCAAGAAACAATCGAGAAGTGTCATGTCAGTCCCCTAGGAAGAGACGTATTCTTAACAATTCTCAGTGGAGAATGAGATAACTTTGTAACACACAAAGCGCTGGAAGGAGTGAAGACTGTCTAACCAGCTAATCATATAAGACGTTAACTGACTTGGGAGAAGCACGAGACTCAGAAAATTTGTATTCCCCAACAATAGCAAGGGAGAGGTTTGAAAGGGGTACATATACAAACACAGGTCGAGGATGTGCTAGATGGCTGCACATAATTTCTTCACATGGGGCGAGACAAGGGGGAGGATGAAAGACACTTCTAGACGCGACGGTTCTAGTTGCACTTTCTGGAAGGGAAAGCTTCGCCCATCTTGTATATTACATGTGAAACAAAACACTAATTCAGCAACTCGGCGCGACGCCCGTTTGCAGCGTCTTTCCCTCTTCGTGTGTTGATAAACTTCGCTGCAAGTCATCAAAGACCCTTAGGGACTAGAATTTGTACCTGAGTAACCACATTACAGTTCATTATAGATAGATAAACTGAATTTATGATGCCAAATTATTAAACTTACTACACAAAAGCTACCTGAATGAGTTCCTGGTAGTAAATATATGTATATCAAAATGACAAAATATAGAGAAAAGAAAGATAATCAATAGATACACATTGCCTCTGATAATGGTTTGCAATTCCTCTAGCCAGCCAGTAGATCCCAACATGCCGGTCTCTTTTTAGCAGAACCTAAGGATTTTTACGTAAATTTAAGTTTTTGCTGATTCTCCCACTGTGAATATTCTGACAAGATATGCCTCAAGTCTTCACCCACACCACAAAATTTACAGATTATTCTGCCTGATTTTCGGTCATTTTCTATGCCTTTCTGTCCTTTTTACCCCAATTCAATTCTACTTCATTTACTAGTCTTATAGAAGGCTTAGTTTTACAATCAGATTCAATTTCCTATTGGCTTGTGTCTATTAGTCTTCTTTTGACATCTTTCCATATGTTTTTGTCACTTATTTCACCTCTATGATAAAAACAAACAAAAATAATACTTGACTGCCTCCGTGGTTGAGTGGTCAGCGAGCTGACTTTTCACCCGGAGGTCCCGGTTCAATTCCCGGCTGGGGCGGGGAATGTTTCTTTAGCCAGAATTATTTTCTATTCCCCACAGAATCTGGAAGCATGTATGGGAGAGTGAATGTGTGTTTGAGGAAAATAAAATGATTTAAACCTACAGACAACGAGTTGTTTCAAGTGCCCCCGATATGATATGAGCAATGATTCTATACAAAAATTTAGATATTGTAAGTTCACAATTTATTTCAATTAACAAATGTTATCGTACATTTTCCAGATATTGTTTGTTATTACTTTCAATTTTCAAATATTTCTTAATTTTCTGGACTTCAAAAAGCTATTCCTTACCTCTCTCTTTATTTATTTGTCTTTTGTGTGCAAAGAGAATATTTTCAATCATAGCGACAAATCCTGAAAAAAAGTTTCCATGCTTCGCGATAAGCAGATGGCACTAAGATGCCGTCCGGTCTAGCTGCTTTCACTATATGTGGATAGATGGCAGCATAATACCAATTATCATATATTTTCAGTTACACTAATGTTTTATACTGAAGATGAAGCTTTGGTGTGGGATATTAAATATATAATTCGGATATTTCTTTGGCGACTGAGGGAAACCACGAAAAAACCTCATCAGTTTGGTCAGCTCGCGGGATTTGAACCCATGACCACCCGAACAGATGTAACTGCCTGAGCCTGTTATTTTTGGAAAATTTAAATTATACAAACCTTATAGCATCTTCTCAGTATCCATTCCATTGATATTTCTTGAAATATTGCACAACATATTCCTGGCAATAGATGTGATACTAAACCTGTACGTTTGTGCAGCAGGATAGTATGGAAAGAGTCGTAATTCTATTTTGAAAATTTCTTTGTGCAGTAATCCACAAGAGGGGAAATTTAATTGCATTAACCGCATATATTGCAGCATCCTGGAGATGCAGGACTAAAACCCCTTTTTGTGTTAATTCTCGGCCGTTTCTGAGTCAGTGAGCCGAGTCACATATTCCACCGCATGAGTCCACTCAGGTAGGCCATGTGCACAACAAGGAAATCCCTTACAAAGGTCACGCAAGTGCATCCCTCGCCCGAGTGTCATATTCTGGGTCACGCTGCTACTATTTTTACTGACTCTTATGCAATCCTTGCAGTTCCTAGATGCATTTCCGTTATAAAAACTCTCCTATGTTCCATTCAAATGGCTTACTCTATCTATTCTGCAACAAATTATTCTCACAAAAGTTAACCTTCTATCTACGCCATGCTAATCAAGGTAGCTTATTTCCTTAGATTTTACAACGGAGGGGAGCACTTCGCCCACGGTGATCTCCATATATCTATTGTCGCTAAGAGCCCCTGGAGGAAGAAATTAACTGAAGGAACCAGAGGCACCACGCCGAAGGCAGACAAGCCATTGAGCCGCGCGGAAGTCCTTAATAGTTCCAAACTCGAACAACAGTATCACTGCTTGAGCTGCCCAGAGAAGGTGGTAAACGACTCGTTCAACAAAGCGGCCTCCTACTGTCCACAAGGAGTATTTTTTCCTTGGAGTAATCATCCGCATCATCTGTCCAGCAACACTATATGCCAGGAAACCTAGAAGCATACTTTAAAAATAAGAAAAAAAATAATGAAAGGGAAATTATAAAAATGACATCATGATAGATAAGGAACCATCCCATAATGCGCTTACCAACCTTGGAAACCACGAAAATCTCAAGTTCAGAGTGGGTGGTCTAAGGGAATCGACCTGGGACCTCCCGAATAGAGCCTCACGCATAAACGCGTAGTCATCGCACTTAGTAATTAAGCTGCTTAGACTTAGTAGTATGGGATATAAGGGAAGAAAGTTCAGCTGTTCATATCACCAGTTGATTTTTGTTCATGCAAAGGAGAGGTTGGGGCACAAGAATCACAAGTTTTCAAAGACGTTATGGAGCACCTGACAAAACAAAATCTGAAGCGAATATTTTTGGAAACGGATTACTATATCTTAATGAGTTCTACATCTTTTTTCTGAAGGACGTTTTACTGCCCACATGACTTCTCAGCTTTTTACCTAAAGGAAAATTAGAACAAAAATAAAATAAAATTTACAGAAATTTCACGCTATAAATAATATTCATCGTTACAATAGCTCTGTATATTACAATTTTAATGAAATCTTTAAATATTAAGATAGTACAAAATGATCAGTTTTCTTGGTTGCAAATAGTTGTTGAGAAGCGGAAGAATTTGATCAAAATATTTGTCCTGCATCCCTTGTAGGTTCAGAAGTGACGATTTCAGAAAGTACCCTACAAAAACACTGTCTATTTTGACCCATTCTTCAGAAATCGACCATTTATGCTCCTTATGGCTTCAGATAACTGTTTCATTATGTTTGCCACCACTTTTGGATGATTTTCCTGTCAATGTAAGTTCGCCAAGTGTCGTAAAAAACTGCATGATCTGCATTTATCCAAAAAGTTTATAAGTCGTTTCTTCTTATTTGGCATCGCCAACGTCTTCCAAAAAAAAATGTCTCACCATGACTTCTGTCAGTTTCCATGCAGGTAATCAATCATCACCACACGACGTCCAGACAGTAATCACTGAAGTACGACTTTTAGGAAAATGCACAGATCCGAGCTGGTGTTCCTCAGCCAGTGACTCTGTAACAGACCATGTAGATTCCAGTAAATCGCTACCACGGTATGGCAACATGGCTTTGGAACGGGATGTTTGGGATTGGGGTAGGGGTGGAATGAGGTGGTGAACTGGTAAACTGTGCAATGTTGTTGTCGAGGCATCAAATGGGGTGGGGTTTTGTGGCTACAATGGGTGAGGGACGGGGGAGGTCGATAGCGGGGTGGAAGCGTTTATATGACACTTGTCAGTACGGTATTGTATGTATCAAATAACAAGCCAGCAAAACACTGCTGTGGATACGGTTAACGATTTTCACACTCACTTTCATTCCAACAATTAAATTGTGGTTCTTAGTGTTGTGTACTGATTCCATATTGCTGTCAACAAAAGGGAACTTCGCTTCACAGATATCCAATTCTCGCCTCCGCAAATCCTCTAAGTGTCGATGTTATTCTGTTTCTTCAAGACTATAAAAAGTTTCTACTTCTAAGACAATCTGAATGACCCTGGAAGTAGTTCCTGATTGAGAAGTTACGGTAGTCCTAGATGTTCCTCTCATCATTTTCCAAATAATACAGTTCTGAAGATTGGGCCTACGTTGGTCCCTTGAATTCGCAATATCAAATGTCAAACCATTGCAGAACAATGATACTACCATTTGTTGTTCTTAGATCTTATATCAAGTTAATTTCCTAGATTAAGTTTCAGATGAAACATCCTCATAAAAATACCGAGTTGTAAACTCCACCAAAATAGCAACAAATGCCTAAATTAGTTTCATGATTGAACTTAAATTTCCAATAATTATAAAACAAGTAATCAGACATATAATATTATTGTGAGATGCCATTAGTATGCCATTTTAACGTTAGAACCAAACTTTTATGTATAATTATTGAGAATGGTTTCTAAGTCTTCCTTTTTCTCCTTTTATCTCGAAATTTCATGGAGATTCTTGTATGTCTGAATCAGATTTGTACTGAATTTATGGAATTTATAATAAAAAATAATTATGAAATACGACATCTGTTGATATTTCTTCCTTTTTTCTGCAAATTGCATGGAGATATTCAAGTGATGGTTCTTGTATATCGAAACCTTATTTATACGTGCATTTATAGAAATTTATGATGAGAAAAAAGTATGAAATATTGGATGTTACCTCAAGTCGTATGCTGTAGGCATTATAGAACATTAGCATTATTTCCATTCAAATTTTATGTACAAACCTGAACTAACTCTACTTGCCATTCCAAATGTCATTGCCAATGTCATTTGTGGAGACTCTGCTTTGATAACCTAATTGTCCTTATATTTTCCAAGTGTTTCTATTACCTTCTATTTTGTATACAACTGGGTAAATGCATCTAATTTAGTTCTAATCAAGTATCACTTCTTCATGACCTTTCAAAGTGAAAACCATGAATACCTAATTTCGGAGATATGAAGCATATAAAGTACCTACTCTTTTTGTCAATATTCTGGTTTCTGACTCTGAAAACATTAGTACTGTTCTTTCTGTGCTAATGCTGCACTACGCAATGTTTGGAAACTATAATTTTCGGATGCATATGTATATTTTCACCGTAAGTAATACTGCACCCTGACGTTGAAATGTATTAAGTTGTGTTTACATTTTAATTCATTTTGTATATAACGATGGCTCTGGTATCTTTGTGATTAGTCCTTCTATTTTGTGCACTTTGTGGCTCTATGGAATCTGATTTATCATTGTCTGTAGCTCAAAAGTGAGAAGGCAGCATCGTTTTAACCTTGATAATTTCTTAAATAAGTTAACATAACACCAGAAGAAGCTGAAATTTCAGTTACTCTGTAAGTGCAACACTACTATCCTGATTTCGTACTATTCCAAACTTTCATCACGGGAGAGCGCATCAAGACACTTCTGGACCTTTGCCTTTTTGAAAGTCTAATTTACGGTGGTTCCTCCCATACTTCTTTCTTTCCACACTTAAAATGAAGTGTGTCTACACTACCATTCTGCGTTTGAAGATAAAGTCAAATAACTTGAGATCTTCCTTAGGACTGTTCGTCATAAGTTTGCAAAACTTCTCTCATTGCAAACAACCAAGTCCACTTAACAATTTTTCCAGCATTCTCATTTTTTCCGCTTCTCAATCTACTTCTTTTTTCAGGAATGTTTTTTTTTCTGTTAACACAGTTTTCAGCTATAGTTACTACTAAAATAAATAAAAAATTACAAAAAGTAGTGAACTCAATTTTATACAGTTATATTATTTTAAAGTATTTTTCATTTAATTGTATTGTTGCGAATTTTTTTCCGTTGCAGCAGCATATTTTGATTGAAAAATCATTACTCATACAAAAAATGTTTTAATGTCATCTGCTATATTCTATAAGTATCTTTAATTGCTCTCCTGCTAGATGATGTTTATATGCAGAATTCTCTGTTGTATGTGCTTCATTCTGTTGCACTTAAGAGCTTTGAGAAGTAATGTTATTTCTATAATCTGCATGAATGCTTCCCTAATTAATTAAAAATTTTAGAAAGAGATGCTGCAACAATATATTTTACTCCAAACCATCATTAGATATAATGATAAAATTACACTTCCAAAGTGTATTTAACAAAACAGAACGTCGTTAAAACGTGAGCCTTGATTCTACTGCTCAATGAATGCGCACAAAAACTGTATGAGTAATACGACTTTCTCTACCAGTAATGAATTGTTCATGATTAAGAGCTCATTCGTAAGAAATCATTTCAACTGTTATGTTAAATTTATATACATAATTCTGGTAATTTTATTTCAAACCATTTGTAGAAACTTATTAAATTTCAACAGACATGGTGAATGTTTTATATAAACAATATAACTGAAGCATATCTACTCCATTTTTTACATTTTTACCAAGCTTTCGGTTTCCCGTTACATAATTAATGTCATTAAGAATGAAAAGGATTAAACATACTATTTTCAGAAAATTCAAAACACAAATTATATTTCCGATGCCAGATCAAAAAGCTTAGCCATTACAAAATAAAAAGTAATTGAATACTTATTAAGGTTTATTTAGATTTGGGAACATCTAGAAAATGCTCGTCTAATCCTTGAAACGTCTAAGATTCAACTGTGGTATTTATCTGACTTGTTATATGTGCTCGTACGGTTATACCCAGAGGGGAACACGTAGATCAATGAAGGAATAATGTAAAGTAACCACAGGAAATCACAGGCCGCAGGCAGAAAGGCCTAAAGATTTGCGGAAGTTCATAACATTCCCACTACTGAGCTGATCAGAGACAGCGATGAACGATTCTTAAAACCAGGTAGCCCTCTGAGTCTTCTTGGAGAGAGCACCCTTGCCATTTCTCCGATACCGCCTAGGGCAACGAAACCTAGAAGTACGCCAAAACACGAGAAGGAAACATAATGAAACAGATCTTAAGGAAAAGAAATCTTGATAGAGAGAAACTATACTTCTCTTCACCCACCGACTAGGAAAACCCAGAAAAAACCCTAGGGAAGAGTGAATGGTCGATGGGAATCAAATTCTGGAACCTGCCAACCGCGAGCCACGTTACCGTGCAACCAACTCGCTCGTGACAATAAACAACAGAAAGCATGTACAATAGCTTTATTTAGAGACAATTTTGCAAATGGGAGGAATATCAACTATGGAAATAGCCGAAATAATTTGTAGCCTGTATTGTCCTAGGATACCATTAACAGAACCTACATTCGCCCTGTAAATATCTTTAATTTTTGGAATTGTAGTTAAAATCGTTAGTGTCATTTTGTATAAAAATCAACATTTTCGAAAGGTGTTCAATGTAAATCATGGTTTGGGAAGGGCGGAGGATTTCTTGAATGTCTTCGTGTTTCATTCTTGAAAGATGGTAAATTTAAATACCATTTTGAGTCATACTGTTCGCAGAAACACACACAGTACATACACAGAGTTTTTCTAAATATGCGTTTTGAACTTAGGGGACCTCAAAACATATATTTACGTGTGAATCTCGATATCGAATTTTGGGTGGAATACAATATCTTCTCCACCTACTATTCCAAGGCCGCTGGTTTAAGCCTCATAAGAGGCATCTGCTCAAGATTAAGCGGTCTTTCACGCCCAGTATAACGTGGAACTTCGAGAACTACAATACTTAAAGAGCGTCCATAAATAAAACTCCATTTCCATTTCGAGATACTATGAACACAGTACGTGTAGAGGAAGAATATTTAATGATTAAAATCAATTTGCATTTATTCTTAGGGTGTTGCAGACACTAAAAGTTAAACGTTGCACTTTGATTAGAAGCACGAGTAAGTTTTACTGCTGCTGAACTGCATGGTACGAATACTCTTCTGGTGAACAGTCACGGAAGTGCCTGGAGCGAGTGTCTGTCCAAAGCACCAATATCGACTACATACCAGCTCCCAGCTGCAAGTCTGCGATTCATGTAGTAACCAACTGTATCAAGGGAAAAGGTGTTCATAACGTAAAACAAAAATCCACCCACACATGTACGGTAGTTCCCAGTTTCCCTGGAAAATCTATAGCCTATATCAGTAATTCGAACCAAGTATTTTACTCAGGTTTAATATCCTGGGAAAAGAAAATAAAAGATATACAAATCATCGATAGGCGACCATTTGAACCGATGGATTTCAATTTTTTCTTCGCGTTATTAAAATGTTATAAAATACCAGTTGGATACCTTTAAATATGTAACTAAATTTTATAGATTTTTCTTTATTTATTTATTTATTTATTGAATAACAACATGCTCCGCTACAAAGTAATATTGCATGTTTTAGATTTCTTTTAGTGTTTGTTTCTATTGAATCAAGTTTGCATCTTTTAAATATGTAATGCAACATGCATGGATGTGAAAAATTGTTACATCTATTAAGTTAAGTGTAATTTCTAAAGGATAACTACTACATGTTTACAAATTCACGATATTAAATTTACTCAAGAAGGTTCTCACTTTTTGTGTTTTATGGCCTTTGATTTCAGATTCCTTTTGTTTTGATTATATTTTGTTGAACATCTGTATTGTTTTAATTTGTCAAAGTCTATTGAATTCACGAATCTGTATAATGTCTTGGTGTGTTTTGTTATTAGAACATTAGTTGGCCAGTTCCTGCCTGTTCTGATAACTTCTTGTTTAAGAATTATGGGTTGTCTATTCAGTAGTTTTAAATATAGCTGGTCTATTGTCTATTCTCCTAGATTGCAGGGACACGTTGAGTTGTCTTTTATTTTAAATCTATGCAAGTATTATAAACTTACAAATAAACCAATCTTTATTGCTTATAAAATCATACTTAGTAATAAATACGGTAGATATATTTTCTCTCTACACAATAGGCACTACAATGTCATTGGCTGAAGATTTTGGTCTTCTCTGTGTACTTTCTGAACGCCTCATTCCAGTTTATTTCTTAGTTTTAAGATCACTAATATCATCTTTCCATCTATTTTTACTTTCTCTATGCGTACTATGTGCATAGTGTATAGAGAAGGTATTGTACTGCACCCAAAAATTATTTTTACCGGAAATATATGTTTTGAGATCCCCTGAACCCAAAAAAAACATTTTTAGAAAAATATCCGTGTGTGTGTGTGTGTCTGTGTGTGACTGTGGGCAGCATAGCTCAAAAAAAAGAAAACACCGTTAAAATCCAAACTTGGTATTTAGGTTTCGTGTCTTCCAAGAATGTGACACGAAGATTTTCAAGAAAATCCCCCCACCCCAAACTACCCTTTACATGGAAAAAAGTTCAAAAATTTTGATTTTCTAAAAAATGGCTCTAACGATTTTAATTAAAATCTCGTAAATTTGAGGTATTTACTTGACAAATAAAACGTATATCTTGTATTTTATGGGAATAATCTCTGAAGACTACTTTATTCTGGATGAATTTTACATATTTTTGCCTAGGTGCCAAACCTTACGGACAAAAACTTACGACACAGAAAATATAGAGCACATTAAAACACACAATTTATATTATACACATTTTTTCGTGGAGTTGATCGTTTTTAAGCTATCCCTTGTTTTTGTTTTCAGCTATGAAAAACTTATACTTTTCTCATTCAGGAATTTGTCAACTCCTGTCCATACCAAGGAACTTCAGTCATATAGCAATCAGCTTTAGACTATCACTTTAACCAATGGTTCTCCCTTATTTCACTTCTGCTTACAAGGAAATAAGTAATAAGACTATTTCTGTTAATTTTGTCTCGATTAGCATAAAGTAAATAGAAGTAAGAGCTTTTTAACAATAATTTGTTACAGATATGTAGAGAAAAGCATGTGATTTTAGGTATGCCGTTGTACTATATTTGAAATGCTTCTTTTTATATATATTCTTTTAGTTGTTCTTCTAACTAATGTCCAAACTATTTTAGTCCCTACGCTTTTTGCAACACTTATGATTGATTGTAAACGTATGGTTTTTATTTGTATAGTTCATTTTTATGAATTCACCATTGTATTAGTTTGTCTTTAATTTTCAATAAATTCTTCTTAGGATCTTCCTCTGGAATATTAAAATTTTTTGTAATTACCAAGTCTCCAAACCATATGTTACAATTGGTGTTGTATTGGTTTGTAAAGTTCTTCATTTTGGACTTGTTAGTATCAATTTGCTCTTAAATATGCCATGTAGATTAATTGCTTAAACTTCTGTAGCAGTCATAAATATAATGGTTTTATTACTTATAACTATGTTTATGATTATTCTGTAGAGTTCTAAGGATGCTCAATTTTATTTTTTCTACCTTCCTAAATTTATACTAAATCGTAGTTTCTAACGAAGCAACTTTTAATATATGGGTGGCCGTTTATAAAATTATGTTTCCAAAGATTTTAGAGGTATTTTTTTAATAATAACAGAAGTGCCACAAAATACTTTTTCCTCCTCAAAGTCCTGTCTTTCTTTCTTCTGTTCATAAATTCACTGCTTTGGATGGCTAAAACTGACGTTGATATTTCTCCCTCACTCATTCCCTTACTCTCTAAATCATTTTGGAAATATTTTACTGTATTTATTTGTTTTAACCACAACAGTTATTCTTTATTGTTCATCTTCAACTCATATATTACATGCTGTCCTCTTAGAACAAACAAATCTCTAATTAGAGATAGGTAACACTAACTTTCATTTGTCTACAAGATTTTCGGTGCTGATGTACGAAAACTTAAGTTACATATCCTATTAGAATATAGAATAAGGACATAGTAGAAAGAATATAAACTAATATATTATTATAAATTAATAGATGAATAAGAAGAATAAAAACTTTGATAAGAAGAGACATAATGCAAAGCTGTAGGCCTTCGCTTAGTTCCTGAAGAGAAAAAATTGTATTTTTTAAAGCAGAGTACCGTTTAATTTTAATATAAAATAACCGATACCGTAAACATTTGTTTTATAAGATGGATATTTTTATGTTAAACAGATTTTAGAAAATAATCTTCAAATGTTATAAAACACTCTTGAACAGAGGCTATTCTTCTTTCTGTGCTTTAAGATCCTTTGAGTTTACTAAGTCCTTTGCATCTCATTTAGTAGCTCGCATTTCTTACCAGCATAATAAGGAAAGTACTAACTTCATAAAACTTTCTTTTAATTCTCTTGATTTTCTTGTCTTAGAATCTCTGCTTATTACGGCACATTCTCTTTGAATTGTATTTTATTCAAGATGTTTTTGCTTCTTTCTAAGTTATGTACAATCTCAAAGAGTAAACGTCGAAACAAAAGTTCTTCTAGCATTAACGTGGTTTATAACAAAGAACAACAAGATGAAAGAAACAACACGAAGATCTCATTTTGGACGGAATAACAAGGGAAAAGGAAATGTAAGACATTTAAAAGAAGTCCTCATGTTAAAGAAGATTTTCTTGTTACTAAGGAATTAAATTTTTACGTTCTCTACACGTACTATGCACTTAGTAGCTACAGAAGGTATTGTATTCCACCCAAAAGTTTGATACAGAGTTTTCAACATGTCTTGGGGTCCTCTGAATAAAAGAAAAAAAAAACGTTTTTAGAAAAGGCCTGTGTGTCAGCGGAAAGCATAGCTTAAAAACGAAAAGACCGTTAAGCACCAAATTTGCTATTCCAAGGATGCGACACAAACATTTTCAAGAAAATCCCCCCTACCAAAATTACTCTTTACATGGAAAATGTTCTCAAAATTTTTGTTTTTCTCAAAAATAGCTGTAACGATTTTGATTAAACTGCCGTACATTAAAGATATTTACATCACAAATAAATATTTAAATATCTGGGAATAGCCTCAGAACACCTCCTCATTCTGGATGAATTTTGCATAACTGTTAAACCATAAGAGATAGAAAAAATGCAGATGTTATTAAAATACACAAATTATTCATATACACTTTCTTGTAGAGTTAACTGTTTTTTAGCTATTCCTTGTTACGGGTTTCATTTAAAACTATGTAACTTTCCACTTTTCGTTACATCTCTCTTTTGTGTTTACTGGCGGCCATCCAAATCGAGCCGCACTTCAATTGTTCGTACAACAACCAGCTTTAGCCTAGTGTATTCCCTTATTTTACGTCTGCTTAGAACGAAGCAAGTAATAAGACAATTTGTGCTAATGTTTATCTTGATTAGTACGATCTAAATAAAAGAATACTCTTTTGTAAATTTGTTTGTAGAGCAGGTAGAGAAAGTAAAATGAATTGAACACATCAGATTTTTTCTTTAGTGACTAAAATATATGCACAACCTCGAGACTAATTGAAACCGCAATGTAGTACCA
Source organism: Hymenopus coronatus (assembly GCA_030762935.1). Lineage (NCBI taxonomy): Eukaryota > Metazoa > Arthropoda > Insecta > Mantodea > Hymenopodidae > Hymenopus > Hymenopus coronatus. Next base: position 51,963,759 of record CM060892.1, on the reverse strand, counting down.
AAAATGTTGGACAGTAATATTTTTTGTTGTAGTGGTATTTGCAAACCAATAACCGTTAAGTGAAACCGAGTGCGTTGCACACAAAAATAAAAATAAAGCGGACATATTCCCGAACCGCGATTTCCCCATCTTTTTAATAAGCAAAGAAATCGGTTCCCGATGTTATAGGCTTTTCCGCTGCCCCACAAGAAAAAACAACGGATGCATATCAAAATAACGACCACAATATGCTTTGTTCAATCCATTTTCTCGACACCAGTTTCTTATTTCTCTCGCTGTCTACGGTGAAAAATAAACTTGAGGCAGAAACCATGGTAATAAATGAGGCAGAAAAGCATGACTGGCATTGATCCGGGTTAGAAATACGTTTCTTTTGTAACCACCTAGTTTCTTCATACAACTGTTTCTTCAGCCAACTCGTCTCGTAATTTTACCCTTTCTTGAATACACCAACATATTTTATCGGAATTCCCTATAGTACTCAATGGATATCAACATATTATCTGCTTCCTCAGATATGATACTCTATGCTTTCTAATAGATTGCCATAACTGATGAAACTCAGTAATTGAATTACACCAAGAGTGTGATATATAATTTTCATATGACTTTCTCTGTCCATTTCCATCGATTCCTCTATTTTCATGTAAAGGGATACAGAGTGAAATTACAAATGTCTATATTCCGCTTTCTAGCCTGTATGTATAAAGTACATTACGAATAGAGAAGGTATTGTATTGTTTTGTATTCCACCCAAAAATTCGGTGTCGAAATTTTACTGGAAATACATGTTTGAATCTAAAAAAAATCTGCTGTGCAGCATAGCTCTAAAATGAAAATTCAATAAATACAAACTTATTATTTCAGTTTAGTATCTTCCAACAATGCGACATGAAGATTTTCAAGAAAATCTCCCCATTCCTAATCACCCTCACATTTTTTGAAAATTTCGATTTTCTCAAAATGGCTCTTAACGATTTTGATTAAAATGACATACGTTTAGGATATTTTCATGACAAATTAAATGTATATCTTGAATATTCTGGCAATAACTTTTGAAGACCTCTTCATTCTGGATGATGTTGCTAAATTTAAAATAATGGTAAACCGTAAGAAATAGACAAAAACTTGCTACACAAAATAATGTAGTATTCATTAAGACAAACAATTTAATTCATATATATTTTTTTGTAGAATTAACGTTTCCCAGATATTCTTTGCTATTGGTTTCTATTTTAAATTATTTAAACTTTTCTCAAGAGGAATGTAAACGAGAACCGTATTTCAATTGTTTCAGATAGCGTAACATTTTCTGTCGGTTTAGCCTAGTGTATTTCCTTATTTCTCTTCTGCTTGTAAGGAACTAAATAATAAGACCAATTCTGCTAATGTTTATCTATATTAGTATGACGTAGATAAAAGAACAATATTTTACAAGGAAGCTTTTTGTTTCTGCAACAGCTAGAGATAGTCATGTGAATGTAAAACATCAGGTTCTTTTGTGTAATGTTTCTGAACATTTTGTTGTGATTGCAATGCTGTTATGTTAATTTAAAACCAAAATTTATTCAAATTGGATTAATATTTGCAAGATGTAAATTATTTCATAAATTGCACTGTGTAAATATATTTCATAATCAAAACGAATCAAAATTTGAGAAAATTATTTGGAAAGTTTTAGTCGGACTTTTCAAACACACATTAAAAACTTTACGTTTTGATATTTTATAACCTTTATTACTTAATTATGATAATTTTAAACGCGTTAAGAAGCCAGTTAATCATATTTTCACAAAAAATTTTATTTAAAAACTTATTATCGGTGTTATAATTTTGTCAACTGGAGATATTGTGCATATTCTGGAAAATTCTAGTTTTATTTAAACCAATTTTGAGACCGCGAAACATCTTGAAAGTTTGAAAATCAGTTTTCAGATAAACGCTGTTTTATAAAAAAAAGTAGTTATTCTAGGAAACAGGTGTTTTGTACGATCTTTAAATGACTGTAGCGCAAAAAGATGGGGAAACAGTTAAATGTCGATTCTTTACGGATGTTACCTATAAAAAAAGCTATTTTAGATTTTTTGATCGGTAGCAGTAACAAATTTATTACCAGTGTCCCTAAGTTTTCACGATACCTTTTTACCAGAAATGCTACAAGTTAAGCAATAAGGACTTGGTTGCTTGAACGATGCGAAAAACAAAACACAAATAGTCTTTTATCTTAAATAAGTTATTACTTTCTCTATACGTACTATGTACATAGTGTATAGAGAAGGTATTGCACCCAAAAATTCGATACCGAGATTTCACCGTAAATATACGTTTTGAGACCCCCTGAATCTAAAAAAAGCATTTTAGAAACATGTCCGTGTGTGTATCTGTCTGTGTGTATGTGTGTGTCTGTGGGCAGCATAGCTCTCATAATCGAAAGGACCGTTAAGTACCAACCTTCATATTTAAGGTTGCTATCTTCCAAGGTTGCGACACAAAGATTTTGAAGAAAATCCCCCCACCCTCACCTACCCTTTACATGGAAAAGATTTCGAACATTTTGATTTTATCAAAAACGGGTATAACGATTTTGATTAAAATTTCTTATATTTAAGATATTTACTTGCCAAATAAAATGTATATCTTGAATTGTCTTGGAATAGCCTCTAAAGACCTCTTTATTCTGGATGATTTTTATTGAATTTTGCATAATTGGTGAACTGTAAGAGATAGACAAAAACTTACTACACAAAAAATGCAGATCACGATAAAACACACAATTTATGTCATATACATGGTTTTCGTGGAGTTGCTCGCTTTAGATATATTCCTTGTTATTGGTTTCCGGTTTAAAAAACATACTTTTCTCATACAGGAACTTGTCAGCTCCTGTCCATACAAACTAAGGAACTTCAGTCACACAGCCACCAGTTTTGAATAATAATTTATCCTATGCTACTCCCTTATTTCCCTTCTACTTGCATGGAAGCAAGTAATAAGGCTATTTCTGCTAATTTTTTCTCGATTACCATAAAGTAAAAAGAAGCATAAGCTTTTTAGCAATAATTTGTTACAGAGATGTTGAGAAAGTCATGTGATTGGAATACATAATATTTTTCTAATAAATCCACTGTGTGGGACAAATCATGCAGGTTTTTGTACATAAATTTCAACCTGAAAAATGTTCAAAATGTAACAACGAAAATTTATAAAACAGCATATGCTACTAAAAATGGTTCTACTTTAACTTCTAATTTAAGACATTGGTGTCTTACGTCCATCTTAATATTGGTCTTCCTAACGAGTGACTGTTAGAGGAATTTTCCTCTCAAACCAAATCACCAATATTGAAATTTCGCTGAGGTGTTCTAAATACCAGTCCAACTAAAAGATTTTTGCAAAAAGATCAAATGCACGACTGTGTAGTATGCCAAATAATAAAAATTACTATCATTCTCATATTTTATGTACGTTATCATCTTACGTAGTCTCAGTCACCAAACTTCTGTATATTCCCATAGATTTTCTTCTGCCGAGGATTCTATAGATATGAAGATCTTTGAAAATATTTCCTCTCGCATCCTTCTTAGATGACTATACCATATAAGTAGTGTGTCTTTAATTTCATTTATAATAGCGTTTAGTACTTCCATTTTTTCCCATATTTTTCAATTTGTAACTCTTTCCATTCTATAACTTTTATTTGTTCTTTTCTAAAAATTCATTTCCGTTGCCAATAATTGTTTTTCTTTCTTATTTATATTGACTAAATTTCTGAACAATGTCGTATTTTTACTTTAAAATAACTAAATGGCGTATCACTGGGGAGTTTGGTTGGAATGCAAAAGGTCGAGTGTTTTAATTCTTTTGCTAGTCTTACTGGGTTACTCTTTGTGGTTCTCTTGTTATTAAATATCGGTTATATATATTCAGTACTCGAGGTCAGACTCGTTTTCCCCAGAACAGGAGAAATAAAAATAGTGAACAGTTGATTTGCTCTCCAATTTTCTTGGTGGCCTACTTACACCAATCCTAGCATTACAATCTCTCCAGTTTGGTTTATGTCATTCAGTATTCCTCCTATTGGGATACTCTGTAATTTCTCTAATTTCTTCATTCATTAATCTACTTGACAGATCTCAAATACGTCAATTATGCTGAATATGACCTTTATCTTTCCGTTTTAAACCCAACGTTGTCTCTCTCATTACACAATACTGGTGCCTCTAACATTTTATATAATTAAGGGTGCGTTTTATCTCGTTTGTTTCGAAAGTCTTCTCGTTGTTCCACACCGTGTTCCATAATAGATATCTTATTATCTATGCTATAACCATATTTATAAATATATTACAGCCAAGACAGCTAATATTTTGTACTTGCTCAATTATTTTATTTTTACTGCTATTTTTGTTCCTCTAGATACTAATTTATATGATATAAATGAGTTTCAATACTCACTCGGGAGTCCCGGGTTCGATTCCCGGCTGGGGCGGGGAATTTTTCTCTAGCCAGAATTATTCCCTATCCCCCACAGAGTCTGGAAGTTTGTATGTGACTGTGAATGTATGCGTGTTTGAGTAAAACAAAACAAAAAAAATGAGTGTCTCGCTTTGGCGATTCGTGGTACACAGGATCGTGGGTTCGAGTCCCGCCTTGGACATGGGTGTTTCTGTGTTTGTAAATGTGTCTATGTTTGTGTATGTACATGTAAAAGGAAAATGTTAAAAATAATAAGGTCTACTAAGGAAATATAGGAAACTGGAAAAAATGGAGAAAAAAGGAATACAGCGCCGGAGTCCTGGCAAGCCACCGGAACTGTATTTTTATAAGAATTTTAAGAAATATTTGTCAATCCTTATAGTTTACCAGTTGTACAAAAATATTTAAAATGCATAAGTTCTCTAAACTAAGAGGACTAGACAAGAAATTCACAGAAAATAGATTTTTATAATCGAAAATCTGTTGAGGAACCAATTTACATTGAATCAAGAAGGGAAATCGCCCGTGGCCAGGCATGAGAGTGAGAAAAATAGATAATAAATACAATGTAAACAAATTGCATGATAGGAAAGGTGATGATGGAGTAATTTGTGGAATGAATGGCGTGTGAAGTCGGGGAGAAAACTCGCCCAGGCTCCGCCGCTTTGTATAGCATAAGTATCACATGCGGTCCCTTGGGATCGAACCTGAACCGCCGTGGTGAGAGGCGAGCGTATAAATTCGGCCACGGCGCCTAGACAACTAACTTCCAACTAGGACTAAGTCATAACATATCAGTTACTGCATGTGAGTCAAGGTATGTCAAATAGGCGACCTTCTAGAGTTGCTATTTAACCATGCTTTTTGTTGCTACTAAGTTTTGGCAGAATTTGAACTTTGGAAGCTTTGGTTGTTCTTTAAGTGTACATGGAGTCTTTTGATGCTGGACAGATTGCCTTATTTAGTTATTTCCTTGTTCTGAAGCGAAATTTGGTATTGAATATCCAATCCGGCACTTACCTGAAATCTGTGGGAAAATAAAGAAGAAAATATAGTCAGATTAGTCAGTATACGAGATTTGAGTCCCCACTTCCAGCACAGAGCCCCATAGGCTTCCGTAAAGCCATCTCACTCATGATTCGTCATTCAGTTGTTTGAAACGAGAATAAAAACTGTTGTAAACAATTTTAGAACCTAAAGAGTAATTTACCTTGTAAATGTGTCAGTTTGAGATGTGGAATCTATTGGAATTTTTCGACTTTCATACATTTAAATATCGAAGTAGATACTGTAAGAGTATTTTGGTTGATAGTTAATGTTTATACACAATGTGTGACTTGAACTTCTTTATAAAATTTTCTTTGTTTTTCTCAGCAAAATTCTGATATTGAATTTTGGATTGAGTGCAATAATTCTTCTCTTATTGATTTAATTGTTTTTTCAACAAGCCGTGTGAAGGACAGGGGTTGGATCATAATTAGGCTATACTATGAATCCTGGGACTTAAAGGACTTACAACATTGTAAGTCGCCATTGGGTTGTCATCTCAAAATAATTTGAGATCCCCTTGTGGTTTACCGGGAAACATAGGAGTCAGTTGAAAAATTAATGTCGTGCCGGTATGTTGCCATGGTAGCTCAGTGTTAGAGCAACCGGCTAGAGACCGGGATTTAATCGTCCTGGAATAACATCAGATTTTGTTTTAATACTGGGAATTGTTCATGATTGAATTACATCTTCTGGTGTAATTAGAATCCTAATACCTTTATTGGTAAAGTTGTTCGATTATCAACTTTAAGTAATCGAATATTGTAAGGCTCAAGTTCATTTTGAGGAATTATATAGGATTCAAATTCAAATCCCGGCAATGGCATTAAATTTTTCAGTCTGACTCCATTTATCCAATTTCTCTACCTTAGTTTGTAAAGTAGAAAGAACATTATGTATGTAAAGAGACAGTTGGAATATTGTGAAATAAACAATGATTATAAGCAAATGCTGGTGGAAGTACAAACAACGTCATGAGTGTCAGTGAATTATGTTCAAGCTGTCTCTAGTTGTTTTTGTCTATAAATCAGATAGCACGAGGAAACATTTATACACATTTAAACGCGAGAGCCCTGGGGTTGGACTATACAATACTGAAACAATGCGAGAAGGGAAGCCGGTACTTGCAGGTGAAGGGTGCATGTCTAAGTTGCAGCAGGAAGCTGCGGCTCTGCTCCGAGGTCTTACTTCCTTTTCGAGTGACGGGAAATGAGCCGGAGACCCCTTCACTTCTGTTCGCATAGCATCGAGTCTCACAAACAAAATGATAAAGTGCGTCATGCCATGTTGCTGCGGATAAGAGACGCTGCAAAATGGGATTCAAACTGCTAGTTGTGTTTGCATTATCCCTAGTTAGATATTGTGAATAATAGAATATATATCAAAACCTATCAAAGGTGTTAGATAAGGATAGAATTATCACCATTAGAGTTGAGCAACAACAAATGAATGGGTGTGAAATGACAGATGGCGCGAGTACATCCTACCGGATTAAGTGCACGCATAGCTGACCGAGTACTAAAACATGACCGAATCATGATTTTTGACTCGAGTATGCAGCTAATCGCCTCTTTGTTATTTTCTCTAGTAAGTAGAAGAATTGTATTACCCTCCCCCCAAATCGATACACAAATTTTACTCTAAATATATTTCTGGAGGTTCTTGAATCACAAGTCAAAAAAAAAAAAAGATAGATATTGTAAACAACAGAATGTATATCAAAACCCATCAAAGGCCTTAAATAAGGTTAGAATTATCACCATTAGAGTTGTGCAACAGCAAAGGAAGGGACATAAAATTATGGATTAGATACACGTATAGCTGACTGTGGCGGAGTACAAAAATGATGACCGAATTGTGATTTTGTATTCGAGGTTGCAGCTAATTCGCCTTGTTTTTACTTTTTTTTAGTAAGTATAAGAATTGTATTAAATCCCCTCCAATTTGATACCCAAATTTTACCGGAAATATATATATTTGAGGCTCTTGAATCAAAAGTAAAAAAATGAAAAAAAATATCTATGTTTATGAACAGCATATATAAAAAATAAAGAGGTGCTTAAATACCAAACTTAGTTTTGCACCCTCCAAGGATGCGATACCAAGATTTTAAGAAAATTCCTCCACCCTACACTAGCCTTTAGGTTAAATATTTTGGTTATTAGTTTTTTTTTTATTTCCTCAACATTGACTGGTGCTAATGATAAAATATCACATGTTTAAGATATTATCACAAATAGAATGTATACTTGATTTTTCTATGAAGTTTTCTTAATTCTGAATGAATTTTATTTAATTTGCAATCCATAATCAAAATTGTATTGCACAAATATTCAAAACTGTTAGAACACATAATATGTGTAAAATAAAAATGTTTTAAAACATTAACTTATTTCAAAATATTTTTTCTTATTAATTTTAATTTTTAGAAGCCTTTATTTTTCTTCATACAAGGAGAATGGAATTTCAAAATCATCACATTGTGACACGCTTTTTAAAAACTGAATTATCACTTAATAAATTCTTATACTTACAACGAATGTGTAATGATTACAAGAAGTGAATAGAATAATTAACTTTTAAGAATACTTTTTAAAAAATGAGTAGGAAAATTCGTGTGAATACAACGCATTATATATTTTCTTTTTCCTATTACTCGAGAAATTTTACTAAATACCTGAGGGAAACAAAGCACGTACACGAACCTAAGACCCACTATTTTATTTCTATGATTATATGTCTGGTATATGCCATTATAGTGATGCCAGGGAATTTTATTTACTTTACTAAGAATATCAATCCGGAGGCTTTAGAATATTAATGTTCCAAAAGGGAGAAAAGACAAATTTAACGTAAAATAATATATTATGTAAATGTTTGTACATTATACATTAAATTACAATATCGATATCAAGAAATCGAACTGGTTAAAGTCATTAAGAAAGTTTACTAAGAGTCAAATGATACTTTTAACTTCTTTGCTTGTACTTCTACAGTATCTATATTCGATACATATCCCCAATTTAATGACAATTTCATCAGATGAATTATAATTTCAAACAGTATAGTTGACTACTAGTGTGTAGATTGAAAATAACTAATCGACATTTATTGAGTAACATATGCTATCAAACAAATATTTAATAAATTTAATTTTAATGGTATTAATGACAGTGAAGAGTTGAGTTCTCTGGTACCAGAATTTATACAAACCATCAGCCTAATGTCGTTGAACGCGGAAAAGAAGCGGAAGTGAAGAAAGGAACTAAGGATGGCCTGATAATGGCATAGAAATTCGTTGAACCCGCCGTCTCTTGTCGTAAGTCAAGATATAGAAGGTTCAACTCAGTTCATTTCCTGCAGAAGCATCGCCCACGACTTGCAATTGGGCCAAAATATCTTCTTTGTTCTTACGAATGTAGCTTGCTCACAGCAAACAGCTTAATGTGAATTACTTGCTTCTTCCACATCAGTCATGTGTAGGACAGAGTTGAAGAGGTAGGGTGTTAGTCGGGATATGAACCAGGGTTTACCTAGTTTCCATCCAATTGCTCTGATCACTGGGACACTATGGTAGTATAAATTCTTCAAATTACTTGAGCTTTTAGAGCTAAACCACAAGATCCTAAATTATTTAGACATATTTATCTTAATGGCGACTTACAAACCCCTTAAATACTTAAGGCCCGGACTTTATAGTTAACCTAATATTAGGTAAATTACATTACGTTGTATAGTCGGCATATCCTTTCCGTATTTAGGACTGACACCCCAATGGGACTTACAAGCGGATGCCTAGGGATCAGAAGCCTGTTGAGGAGCCAACGGCACGAAACCACAGAACGGAGAACCTGGAACGAGTGGTCGACTCGTAGCCAGGAATGAGCGTGAGGAAGTGGATGATATGAAATGACAACGAAATGAGTGATACAAAAGGTGATTATGGAGCAATTGGGGAAATGAGTGGCGGAGGAAACCGGAATACCCGGAAAAAAGTCCGCCCAGACACCGTTTGTCCACCATAAATCTCATGCAGGCACTTGGGATCAAACCCGGGCCTGTGGGAGGCGAGGGGTCCAATTCAATTTATGTGAAGTAATTGACAGCGATTATGATATTCTTTATAATTTACCATTATTCTATTCCTAGCGAAAGATTTAAATTTAAACCGATTACCATATTTGTTAAAATTATTCTAGACGTTATACTGTTATATACAGTATGCAAAGCTTGCTTACACTACATCTTTATAGAATATGTACACTAATTTATCCTTTTTAATTATTTAAAAAAAAACAGGAGTAAACGATTGATTTCTATATTGAATTACTTTTACATTATAAAGTGCAGTACAGAAAATGTATTTACGTATTTTAAAAAAGAAAAGTATTAATTTTGCAAAAAAATATAATTAAAGACAACAATTATATATCCCATAAACCAGTCAATTATCTAAACTTCGATATTACCTAAAAGGTTCAATTTTTATATAGTATATAGCATATATTTTAATATGTAGAACCAAACTTGCAACATGCTGAAGTTTAAAAACAGTGAATATAAAAATAAAGAAAAGTATTTGATAAGGTATTATAAAAAGTACCCTACTACCTACTTATGGACTTTAAAAATTGGCATGCCGTATTTTCTAATATCATTATAAGTTAAATACAATTATGACAAAATAGGAAAACGTGTTGCATTCTATAGGTATTCAAAAACAAAATGCTTCATAAGTAGTAAATTGGGCACTCTATTTTCAGGACTTCCATAGATACAACAAGAAGATATACAGAAAATTGTCTGCCCCGTGAACTAACATTTATATGGAAAAATGTTAGAATTTTTTCTCAATAATGGCTAAGAGATTCTGACTAAAGATTATGTGGCAAATAAAATGTATATATCTTCCATTTTTATTGTATAGTTTGCATTTGGAGCGAACGTTAACACAGAAACTTACTATACCAAAAAGTGTAGGCAAATATCTTTATAACATACTATTTATTTCAAATTAATTTCTCAGAAATCCGTGACTGTGGGCTTGATTTTCAATATGCTGTCATTTATTTAACCTGTTATTCGGATATAATGTGGAATTTTAAGCCCAGCATATTTCGATTGTGTTCATCTTACTATCGATTGTTCTTTTGCACGTATGACTAACAGCCCAATGAAACTATTTTGGAATTCTTATTTCAATTAATATGAAGTAGATAGAAAAATAGCTTTCGGAAAAAAATGGTTTGTAGAAGGCATGTAAAAACAAAAGAAAATGGGATACGAAAGCCATATGAATGTTAATATATGATTTTTAAAGAAGTTTGGTGACATGAAGTACTTGTTAAACCGCATTATGTTTACCGAAGTAGATTAGAGTAGAGAATTGGCACTCATGTAGGTATTCGATTTCTATTTAATATTTCTGAAAACGTTAAGAGCCCATTCTGGGAACATATCGGCTGTTTTCCCTTTGGAACAACTGCTCATTGGCAATAATGTTTATTCTGGTTATTCTGTTCTTCTTTAAGTTTTTCTCTATTTTTTTTATTAGTGTTCAACGTCCGCTTTTATTACTTGTGGCACCGCAGGTGATGACACTGGTGATACATGGAATGAAGATGGAGCACCGGTGGAAAGTATAGTTGGGTAAACAGCCCCTGCGCCGCTTTGTCCACAACAAATCTCACATGCGGTTGCCTGGGATCGAATCCGGGCCATCTAGGTGAGTGTCGAGTAGTGTAACCATTCGGCCGCGGCGGTTTTTCTCTATAAAGATTAAATTCACACCATCAATATTTTAATTAAAATCGTTGAGAAAATCAAAACTTTCGAAAATGTTTCCACGTGTCGCATCCTGGGAACTTAAAACCAAGTTTGGTATTTAACAGACTTTTCGCTTTTGAGCTATGCTACCCACATTTTTATTCAGGGGGTCTGAAAACATATATTTCCGGTGAAATCACGGTATCCAATTTTTGGTTGCAATACAATACTTTCTCTATACACTATGTACATTGTACGTGTAGAGAAATTGGCTTTCCCAAAAATCGGAAGGAAAAGTGTTTTGAGATTGAGTTGCAAATGTGTGCAAATTTCCCACGGTCTAGGTGTGACGGCGGGGAAAGGAAATTCCGTAAGGCGGAGCGGGTCACATGGCACAGAGGGGGCGTGCGCCGTTACCGCCCACCCGCCAAGAAAAAGTAGGAGCTTCGCGTGTCGCGTGGGGGCGGCACCCAAACCGGGAGGCGGCGCCTCGCCTTTACACAGGTCTGCACTTTTTTTTTTTTTTTTTTTTGCAATAAACCATCTATTACTTTCTGCTGTCGCGAAAAAACAAGTCCTTCTTTCAATACCACAAAATCGCGTCATTTTGGTTCTCTGGTTTCACCAAAAAACTGTTAAAATGGATTTATTCACTGCCACGTTAGCGCGAAAGGTAATACTTTTTTAGCAGAACTTTAATCAAATGTGTGGTAGAATAAAAAGGAACCCGAACAGTACCACATTTGAGTAATGTAATGATTATGAAAATGAAACCTAATTCCTAACCAAAAAGCATGCGTTGCAGTTACACTACTTTCTCTATTCTCTCCTCTACGAGTCAATAAAGCTTCTTATTCTCATACAATTATGTATATACATTTTGTTCTATGATAGAGTAAATAGGTAAAATCAGATATATAAAGAGTTTATCTCCATGTAGTGGTTTAGAAATGTTACTTGACCACAAGAAAAAATAGTACCTATAAATATTGGAAATTTCTAAGCAATAATAAGAAGTATTTCAAAAGCAGTAAAAGAAAATGTATTTGATGTAAATGTTGTATTTTAATAGGATGTACTTTTGTGTAATAACATTTTGTTTACCCCTTACAGTTTACCAACTTCACAAAAGTCATTCAGAATGAAGGCTATTTCAGAAATTTCAAAATGTACATTTTATTTTTCATACAAATAACTTATACATATATGTAGTATTTTAATCAAATTTGTCTGAACAAATTTTGAGAAAATAAAAAATTATGAAATTTTCCCATGTAAAGGCTAAATTGGGAGTAGAGATTTTCTTGGAAATAATTATTTCTATTTTACTTAACCCTCGTTTTTGAGTTATGCTTGATTACAGACACACAGATGCAGACATAATCACAAAAAATGCTTCTTTTTTTATCCTGGGGTCTCAAAATGAATATTTTTGGTGCAACCTGGGTATGTACGTAATTTCTATTTATTATAGTACTAAACAAACCCCCCTCCTATTTTTCAACAGGGCCCACCTCTGTAGTTTGGGGGGTTGCGTGTCTGCCTCACATTGCTTTGGTTAGGGTGAGGTTTTTCTCAGTGTTTTCCCTTGCCCTGAGAAGACGAATGTCGAATAACTTAAATCTCCAACTAAAACCAAAGCTAAAGTTCATTTGAGCATCATTTCACCGATTTCATTTATCGTTCAATATATAGACGTAGCAGGTTAAGGGACATTAACTAAACTATTAAAAAACAAAAATGTCCCTCAAAACGTGTATTCTTCGGGCTACTTTACGTAAATCCAGATAAACATTTGTAGAATTTAGTTTATTAAATATTTTGAAGATATAGTGGGTAAATAGGGTAATACAGTAGACTTAACGGAAGTCAAGTATTTTAAGAGTTGGTCGCTATGTCATGATTTTGAAATTCCCTTCTCTTTGCTTTGACCAGGAGAAAGAAAGCGAATCTTACTTGAGAAGTATTCAAATGAAAACCAAAAACAAGGAATATTTAAGAAATTTCATTGCACAAAATAAATTATTGGAGTTAAATCTCGTATTTTAACGAAATCTTCATTTTGGTGGAGTAAGATTTTGTCTGGCTGTTATAGTTTACCAGTTATGAAAAAGTAATCCAAAATGAAGAGTAGTTCAGAAACTATTCACAGAAAATTAAAGATATAGTTACATTTCATTTTGTCATGAAAATGTCAAACTCACGGTATTTTAATTAAAATCCTCATCTTAAGAAAATCAAAATTTCCGAACTGTTTTCCATGTAAAAATTTGTTTCGGATAGAGGAATTTCCTTGGTACCACCAATTTTATGTTTAATTAACTTATCATTTATGAGTTCTGCTGCTCAGACACAAATAGAAAACTTTTTTTCTCCAAAAATTCTTCTTTTTGGATTCAGGGAACCTCAAAACGTGTATTTCCAATGAACAAATTAGTATTTAATTGTTTGGTGGAATGGAATATTTTCTCTACTTTCGGTAATTAGTGCACAAATTAAAACCATACGGTTTGTAACATAATTTTTTCGGTAGTGTTAGCCGTTTCCGAAATACTCTACGCTTCCTAAATTGTAGTTTTACATAAAGAACCTAAAGATAACAATGTTTTTGGTTTTTTTCTCCGCCTAACTGTATGGGCCTATCGGCGGTATTTTCCTGTGGAACTTTTGTCTATCGGCAATGGTGTTGACTCATGTATCGTTTGTTGTCATGAATTTCTATTTTATTTTAGTTTTTGTTCATTAGAACACATGCAAACTCAGACTCCCAAACTCTGTGAAAAATAGGGAATAAACTGAGCTCTCTGCCCCCCAGATGAGAATCGAACCCGGGACCCCTGGCTTAGCAGGCAGGAGTTGTATTGACTGAGCTATGGGGACAGACGATATATAGCTTTATATGCTATTATTTATGTTTTATCTTTTATTAAGAGATGCATAAATCGATTATTATTAAAAAAACGTGGTAAGTATTTCACACATAGAGAAACAGAGAGCCAAAACAGCAGAGAGAGAGAGAGAGAGAGAGAGAGAGAGAGAGAGGAGAAGTGGAAGACGCAGGGAGAGGGAAAACAAAAGCTAAAGCTTTACAGTTACAGCAAGATCTTTACAGTTAATGCAATATAACGTGTACATTTGACCCTAAAATAAATCTAAATAGGTACTAATGCCTTCAAGGAAGGTTTCTGAAGTCGCAGTGGTGATTTTGAAACACTTTGTTTCGTCATGAGTATAGATGTTGCACGATTCAACGTCATGCTGTATGTGCGAGAAGGGATTTCAAGGGATGTCGATAAGTTGTTCCGCCGTTATGTGCTCTTTCAAAGCCGGAAAATGAGCACTCTTTGGCCGATATATGAACTACCGCTCGGCGCTAAATTGCTCAAGCGTTTACGGTTCATATGCCCCATATATGCTTTTGCATGAACAGCTAGCGCCAACATTTCATTCAATAGGCGTTATTTGCAAATACATTGTTTTCTCAAAATGTTATTAGTAGCAGATAGGATAAATCTCCTATTAATATGTTAGAAAAATATCACGGAAAAAATAATGTAGATGTTACTTAATGTAAACTACAAGTGAATTTAAAAATATCTTTTATTCAGTATGTCTGCTTCCAAATAAACACCCGTCCCCTTTTAAATCGATTGTCTAAGACTAAATTACTGAACACTGAATTTTCTCGGCTCTAATGCCGTGGAGTCGCGTTCGAATCCTGATTGGATCAAGGTGTTCTCTATTAGTCATTATGAAGAATCCTATATTTCTTTCCTATTTTTTTTTTGAGCCATTAACTCTTTGAGGTATCATTTTGTTGCTAAATTAATCATGAAAATGTGATATGTAAATAAATTAACTTACATTTAAAATAATTGAAAAATAAGAAAAGAAAAAATCACCAATATTTTTTTATTATTACTAATTTAGCAACTAACAGTTATCGGTAAGTGGAGAACTGGTTGAGCGACTTTGTTTTTACTCCTCCTGCTTATCACGGATATGGTGAGGCGGATATTTCTAGCTAGTTTCCTTCTAGTCGGTTTTAACTTGAAATATCCCCGTTGAATTCTGCAACTCTTTTAACGCACGAAGGGATATCTGCACACGAAAAATACGGGGCAGTTGGGCCATCTGTAATATCACTCTATCATTATAGATGTAAGTGCTTTTGTCATCCTGAGTGGCAGGTTTAAAACGAAAGACTCTTATTTATTTGTTGACAAGCATTAAACGTGTTTTAGATGTACATAATAGGTATCTTTGATTCATACTGTTATGAAAATGTCTTTTTCTTCTTCTTCCTCCCAAGGCTTAGGCCTTTCGGCCTGTACCAAAGCTAACTGAATTGCTTATTCCATCTCCTCTGTCTTCGTCCAACACTATACTTCATTATTAAATAAGACTATCTTGAAGGTGGCATTCGTAGGAGGGTTCTTTCTAACCGTTTTATATCTTACTATTTCTTCATTAATATGTTCTTCTAGTAGCTGTTCCCTTATTACAGTATTCCTATTCCTATCTCTTCTACTAATTCCAAATAGTGATCGTAAAAAATCTCAATTGAGCAGCATCTATTCTTTTCCCTATTTCTTAGTGTCCACGTTTCAAAAGAGTACATCAGCACTGGAGCCTTTGTTATGAAAATGTACATTTTACAATTCTCTTAAGACTTATTGCTGCATATGTCGTTCTTCCTCTAATTCGCAAACTGAAGAGTCTTGATCAGCCGTGAACGTCAGTGGGATAAAAGTGCACTGGCCATCCATTCAAAGCCGAAGGTCGCGAGTTCGAGTCCCAGCGACTACAGTCAAATGTGTCTATGGTAAAGATGGCACGCTTGGATGCTTACGGGTTACATTTGACTTCAGTTGCATTGATTTTGCTCGTTTTACTTTCTCTACACGTACTATGTACATAGTGTACAAGGTATTGCACTCCACCCAAAAATTCGATACCGAGATTTCACCGGAAATATATGTTTTAGGGTCCTCTGTATCCAAAAAAAGGATTTTCAGAAAAAGGCCCATGTGTGTGTCTGTGTGTCTGTGAACACGATAGCTCAATAACGAAAAGTCGGTAAAATAATAAAGTTGGTATTTGAGTTTGGTATCTTCCAGGGATGCGACACGAAGATTTTGAAAAAAATCCCCCACCCCAAAATACCCCTTACATGGAGCTTTTTTTCGAAAATTTTGATTTTCTCAAAAATGGCTCTAACGATTTTAAAATCTCGTATATTAAAGATATTTACACAACAAATAAAATGTATACCTTGAATTTTCTGGGAATAGCCTCTGAAGACTACTTTATTCTGGATGAATTTTACGGAATTTTACACAACTGCTAAACCGTAAGAGATGGACAAAAACTTACAACACAAAAAATGTAGAGCACCTTAAAACACACAATTTATCTTATATACATTTTTTCGTGGAGTTGATCGTTTTTGAGATACTCCTTTTTTTTTGAGGGGGGGGTTTCAGCTTTAAAAAACCTACTTTTCTTATACAGGAATTTAACAATTCCAGTCCATACAAACAAAGGAACTTCAGTCACATAGGAACCAACTTTTGACTATCACTTTAACCAATGGTACTCCCTTATTTCGCTCCTACTTACAAGTAAGCAAGTAATAGAACCATTTCTGCTGCTTTTTTCTCGATTTGTATGAAGTAAATGGAAGCATAAGCTTTTTAACAATAATTTGTTGCAGAGATATAGAGAAAGCCATGTGAATAGAACACTCAGATTTTTTATTATGAAAACACTATATTTTATCGTAAAAATATTAATAATTTACAATATAAGACAGCTATAACTAGCCTTATTGTATGTTGAAAGATAGTGTAATACGAAATTAGAAAAAAAGTAAATTGTAAATACTAAAAACTTTGTTTAACTATCTTTGTTACATATATGCAACACCATATAAAGAGTTGAATAAGGAATTACTTTGCACCGTATAAGAACCTATTGCATTACAGCAGCCCAATGAGAACCACGTGGCAGTTAAAGAGATACGGGGAAAAGTTATGTGAAGCAAGCATAATATAGAAACACGCGGCAGTTCGGATGGTAGCATAGCACAGGGGCAGGAGAAGCTGTGTTGTGACCCATGCTTATTGGATGGCGTGATATGGCATCACTGTAACGCTATTGTAAACTGGAATATACATACACGGGCTGCAAGTCTAGTAGTTTCAAATTGTGATCGACACCACCAACCTCCCCCCGCCCCTCTAACCTCAACCCCCTCTCCTACATTATAACCAGAGCATCAACTCATCGACCCATCCTCATCATCGTCAGGGCTACCCCATAAACACCGCAACATCATCGTCCCACCTAGGTCCTACGTCATCATTTCCATTCCAGTGGTTACAGAGCCGCTCTCAATGAACCCAGGTCTGTGGTTCGGCGTCCTCGACCGTCACATGTGCGCCACTGAAGCGCTGATCAAAAAGGAAAACCTACCCTGGCATTCCTTAAACTTCCAACAGGAATGTTAACAATTATAACAAGCAGGAGCTGAAACTCTTTTCTTTTTCCTTTTTATTGTCTTTCTTATTTCTTTCTCCCACCCCCCCTCCCCCGTTAAGTATATGAACTGAACCATTAGATGCAATGTAGCTGTGCAAATAATCAATTCAGAAAACACAAATTAAGAAAACAACACGAAAAATAATCTAAATTACTATATATAATCCATATATCTGTTGAAAATTATAAATAAATTCTATTAAATATTTCAAAATCAATTCTTGACCCCTCTAAGTAGCGAATACCCTTTGAAAGAAAACAATATATATACAATCAAAGTAAAAATATTTAAATCTATGTTTTATTCGGTTTATTTCGTATATTTATTATTTAGCCTTTGAACAGAAAAATGAATATTAATTAGTAATGTAATTTGATATTGTATACTCACTTTATTTAAAATCTTCAGAAGATATGTTAGCAGTGTATTGACTAAAATAGGAATTAAAACTAAAATAAGGATTAGGTAAGTTGAAAATAAGTGATTTCATACATAACTTTTAGCATTGGGTGACGTAACATGGATAAGGATATTATGTTTACAATTAAACTAAATATATTAATGAAATAAAATTATACCTATAGATGAAATTTTTCTTCGCAAAAATTTGGGGTTTAAATATGATATATTCTTGTTCCTTTTACAACAAATTTAAAAAATGCATAGCAACTAAATATTCTAGTAATCCATTAGCTTTTAATTTGTTGAATAATTATTAATTCTTACTTATATTCAAATGTATTCTATTATGTAAATATTTGTATTATTAGTGTCGAAGATAATAATTCAATAATGCAAACCCAATATTTTTCTGTAGCTTAATTCCTATATGTTTGGCTTGTTTACTATAGAAGCTTTAAATTGTCAGATCATCTTTCGTTGTAGTTGTGTTCACATTTGCTTCTTATAAATTGTTCGTTTACCTCAGATGTTCATAAGTGCTTTCTTCTCTATTTATTGTTTATTTTATTGATTTTTTTGTTAATGGGGCTTTCAACTGCCAGGACAATTCAGCGCCGCCGGTGTACCGGAATTTAGTTGTGAAGGAGCTCTTTTACTTATAATAAATTTACTGGTCCGAGGCTTTTAAATACACTTTGAAAGAGCCTGTTTGAGCCCGCGAGCTTGGGACCAGAAGCTCATCGCCTAAACAACTAAACCACCTAGATCGACATTTTTATTGATCAGGAGCCATAATAATTCCAACATCAATATAATTAATTCCTTCGCGAAGAATAGCTTTTTTTTAATTTAATTATCTATAAGCTTCCTGAAGAACTTTAACTTTTTATTGAAAAAAATAATTAAGGATCCACAGTCATTTTCATTTCAATTTTTCATTAGTTTATATAATAATTTTATAGGTTCAGTTCCACATATTTTTGTCTTATGTACTGTTCATCTTGATTTTATTGATCTTTAAATTGTAGCAAAACTCAATCAGAATAAAGAGCTCTTAGAGGCTATTCTCAGAAAATTCAAAATATACATTTTATTTATGATGTAAATATCGTTAATATACAGTATTTTAATCAAAATCGTTACAGCCATTTTTAGAAAATCAAAATTTTCAAAACATGTTGCATGTAAAGCGTAGTTGAGGGTGGGGGGAATTTTCTTGGAAATCTTCGTGTCCATCCTTGGAAGTTTCGTTTTATAATCGGCTTACTCTCTCCGTATTCATAGGACTTACAAGTCAATGCCTAGGGATCAGAAGTATGTCGGAGAGCCAACGGCACGAAACCCACCGGTCCCCATGGTCGCGCTCGCCAAAGCGTCTCGCTTTGGTGTTTCGCAGCGCAGGGAATCGTGGGTTCGAGTCCCGCCTTGGGCATGGGTGTTATATGTTTGTGTATGTGTGTGTAAAAAGTAAAACAGAAATTCAGTAATCATACAGTAATCAAAGTAAACAAATTAGCTAAATAAAAAGTAGGGTATACAGCGCCGGAGTCCCGATCAGACTCCGGAACTGTATTTAAAAAAAAAAAAAAAACAGAATCGAGAACCTGTTACAGGGAGTCGGCCCGTAGCCTGGCATAAACATGAGGAAGTGGTTGATATGAAATATAAGCGAAATTGATAGGAAAGGCGATGATGGAGCGATTGGTGGAATGGGTGGCGGGGGAAACCGGAGGACCCTGAAAAAAACCCACCCAGACGCCACTTCGATAGTGGGAAGTACTGAGCTTAAATACCAGGCATTTGGTATTTAACCGACTTTTCGTTTTTCAGCAATGCTGTCCAAAGACACACACATGGACCTTTTTGTAAAAATGCTTTTTTTCGTATTCACAGGTCCCCTAAAACATATATTTTCGGTAAAATCTCGGTATCAATTTTTGTGTGGAATACAATACCTTCTCTATCCACTATGTACATTGTACATACGGGCTACAGAAAGTAAAAAAAAATAAAAAATAAAAAAAACAGGATGAGGACACTCATATAGCTAATATGTAACAAACTTCTCTCGTTATCTCTTTGTAAAATGTATTCAAAATCAAAAAAGCTTGTTTTAACAACCTGAATACAGGTAATACAAAAACCATCTAGTTTTGAATTTGCTACACTAAGGTCCAGAAACAATCGGCGCCGACGTTTCTACATTTAACGGTTGAAGAATTATTAAAAATTATGTTAATTCATTAAACTGCTGCACATAACGGAGGGAACTAGAAAGCGGTAATTCCAGTGAAGCCAATTTCAGGGCTTGAACCCGGTGAATTCGAGAGTAGGTACGGACATTGGTGCACTTTGTGCGAACTTCAGCTTAATCCTGAATAAGCCCGGCTATTTTTTTCCGCTCCGCTCTCGGAAATCAAAGTGGATGAATTAAAGCAAAAAGCTCTCGTGGTAGAGAGACTTGAGCCGGGTCCGGCATTTAAATAAAATAAAACATACCATTAGTAGTGCAGTGGGAAGGGTAACCCCATTCGAAGCCAATTACTTCATCTGAGCTGAAAATTAATGGCGGTGCTGCTGAAGGACTTGCAATATTAAAGTAGAACCAACGTACACACACAGGACAAATGTTGGTAAGCACTTTGATGTGAGGCTTCGGGGACCACGGCGCTGTAAATAGCAAAATATGTTTGTTTTGTTGCTTGAGGGCCAAAAGGACCCCTTCTGTCACAGTAAAGAGGTGACCAAATTTATTGCACAGACTCTGTTTTCCTTTCTCGCATTGTAAATCTCTGGAAGGCAATTTTATCATCCAAAACATGTAAGCATCAAAATTTCAGCACAAATATGTAGTTACCAATGCATTAAGGTGATACTTCTGTAAATTTTGGAAAATACACAACAAGTAAAATATCTTATTGAAAGTTTAAGCCGTTATTATACACAATAGTACTGATTTTTTCATGTATCAAAATTAAATCCGCATGTTTATTTAAATATAAAAATGTTCATACATAAGTCATATATTTTTAAAAATATCCAATAAAAACCAGCTTTAGCGTAAATGAATTTACAAATAGATCTGTCATACTATATTTTTTTTATCATTCTCATCATCTATGGCCTATTTTGGCTCAACAAAAATCATCTCCCCAGCGACGTTTAGGTCTTTCCTCCTAATAATGAAAATTTTTGGTTAGTCTATTATTTGCCATCGGTTTTATATGATCGGAACCAGTTTTGTTTGTGAGTAGAGAGATTTTGCTGTTTAAATTATATATTTTTAGTTGGTCTCTAATTATTTCATTCCTTACGTGAACCAAGCGTTTATATCCAGCAATACTTCTTAGAAATCTAATCTCTTTTATTACTTCTGTTCATCGACCAATTTTCGAAACCATGTAATGCTATTATAAAATTTCAACATTGCAGCCTTTCGCGTTTTATTTCTCACACTTCATACAAAGAATATATATTTTGAGTGGTACGTAATAATTTTGTACACTAATTAAGGCTAGCATTATATATAGTCTTTTGGGATAGAGGAAGGGATGGATAAGGTCACCGGTGGCTGTAACAAAGTGTCACCCCTCGTAACGGACAGGGCACTTGTTTCGTATCTCTATTGAGTCAAAAGACTCTAAGAAATGCAGTGTGTCTGCAATGGATAAACAAAATGCTGTGTGGTGTGCAGTCACTTGTCATCAATTTTTTTTAAAAATCTCTAATTTCGTGCTTATTCCTTTATAAAATCTTTTCTTTTTTTTTAAATTTAACTTCAAAGAATAAACATCCAAAAAGAGAAACCACAAGCAGCCTAAATTAGAAAAGATTCTGTTAAAATAGCTACGTCAAAATGCATGTTCATCGAAAGATGCCGTTTGCTCTCACGTTCATAATATTATTATTTCTCAAAAAATACGTATTTGATAATTAGAATTTTAAATATTTGTATTTATAGTTTGAAGGTATGATAAAGCTTAAATTTAATTCAATAAATGCAGATAAATACACAACAAAATAGTGAATGAAATGTGGAAAATTTCAGGCTGAACGAATTCATGATAAAAATTATTAATACAGCTTGATAAAGTAGTAAATTATTATTTTGTCGCAGATCATAAATCATAATTTGATGTTAAATGAATTGTGAAGAGAGAACCTTCCATTTAGGATTTCAAAAATCATTTGGGAGTCAAAATTAGATCAGAGAACATTCATTTAGTGGTGTAGAGTTTATTTACAAATATATAATCTGATTTAAATGTGAATTGATTTTCATTTACGTTTGCTGAAGGATCTGAGGATTTACATACTAATTTTAAAATCGTCCCTTTAATGTATTATGTTTTTATACAGTAATGCTGTAATGATTTTGCAGGTTGAACTTCAGGATATAGGAGTAAAGATTACAACCATCAAAACGACGAAGATTTACGGGCCTCAAATAGCTCGCGGACCACGCGGAGGCAACCAGCGGGGCGTTGGGTGCTCGGAGATTGGGCCAAAAGGGATAAGTCTGAGGTAGGTAGAATTTACTAGTTGTCTAAGCCTATAAATACTATTATATTTCACTAGCTGTACATTCACAATGCAATAAATATGGAGTTTGTCACCAAAGGCACCAAATATGTATTTTAAAACAAATGAGATTCGTTGGAAGAATGGGTAGACATATGCAAATGATTTCTAAATCTACGAAAGAAATTATTCACCCTTTAACAATAAAATGGCAAATCATGAGATAAAACGGTCTATGATTCCAAACATGCTAGATGGTATAATTTGGTAGTTAAGTAAATTTTCCAATTAACTCAGTATATGCCATGATATGTAAAATTCAAATCGTACTTGGAACGTTTTAAAATAATTCAGATAAAGCATTATGTTCCTGTCTAAATTCTTGTCAAAATGACATCCACTTACTTTTTTACATATGTCATATATGTACGTGATATAAATAGATTTCTGTCAAACATCTTTCACATCACCCAGATATTAAGAAGAAAATGTTGTATTCATACGTTTAATAAATTTACTAATCATATTTTCAAATATTGTAATATAATTATTGTTTATATATTTATTTAATAATTTATGTATGAAATATGAATTTTGTGATAGTTTATAAATTAAAGCTCTAACATGCTTTTATAAATTAGGGATAAGTATTTTGGAGAATAAGTAATAAATATATTACAAAATACACATCCACCTTTTATGCCAAAAGGCAGCAAATTCAAAATTATGTTCCCATTAACATCGACAAAAATAGGGATGTTTTAAAATGTATTACATAGCGATTCATAGATAAATTTATGTCGAATAAAAAGTGATAAAATAATTAATTTACAACACTTCGTTAAAACTGGTTACCTTTGGATACAAGCTTCATAAATAAGTCTATGCTATTCCTTGGCACAACTTAGTGCTTGCTGCCACCATTTTTCAAAAGCAATATTATAGGTATAGTAATATTAGTATATAGTAAATATAAAATCTACTCACTCGCTATATTTAGGACGCATGGTAGAAACTGAGTAGCAATTTCGATGCTGAACCTCAATTAAACATATATTAAGGCTTCTTACACAAGCTATCATAATGAAAACTTTACCACTTATAAAAAACTGCTTTTAATTCAGAAACTATAGTCAACTCACAACGTAGATTAGTAATAACTTGTTGATATTTCAATAAACTACAAAGTTTGCAAATATTTTCTACTTTAACTACACTTCTCTAATAAAATATAATAGATATGGCTGTAAATGTTTGTACATATGCAACATGTATTGATCTTAACAGCCAGTGAGAGCTTTATGTTACCTAAACAATTATAAAAACCTAAAAAATTAAAAAGAAAGTGTACATAATTATATATTTTTTAAAATTGCTATTTTTGGTTAAAATGTCACCAGCAATGTCAAATAACATGTTTTAAAGTGACTACAAAGTAGGCTGTGATATATTTGTCGTTATGTTTTATCAGATTTTTATTGATATTTATATCTTTATTGAGATTTATTTGTTCCATTAAAGTTAGCTATTATAAACTCAACAAAGAATTTAAACCTTTAATTAGAAAGAAAAAAGTAATTAAGGAACCATTCATTTTCATTTATAATTTCTCCATTATTTTCTATAACCAAAATATAAAAATGTATTATATTTAACTTACAAAACGTAAAAGATAATACATCCCGAAGTTTATATTTTAATTCTCCCAAGATTTGGAACAATTTCCCTTCTAATTCCTCAAGTGTATCAGTTTAATTGTTTAGTTGAAATGTGTACCTAAAAAAGAAGTGAAACATTTTGCAAATGTTCTGTTTATTGAAATATCCACATTATTAACCAAAGTCATGATTTGACCATAATTTCTGAATTAGAAGTTATTTTATTATGATAGCTTGTATAGTTTTCAAGAAGCCTTAATATATATTTGATTGAGGTTGCTACTCCGTCTCTACCAAATGCCCTTAAGCAACAGTGATGAATTGGGTGCTCGAACCCACGATTTGCTGCGAGACAAACTAGCTTAAGGCGGCTATCAAAGTTTCCTCTAATGCCACATCGGCTGTCGACCGAGGGTTGGAGGAAGCTGCGATGACAGGTGGGAGCAAGGTTGGTTAGAAATCCATAATGAGGTAATTAGGGGGTGAAAATCATAGCGCTGGTTACACGTGTCACGCTTTCACCAAGTGATCTCGAAACCATTGTTAGAATAGTCGCCCCCGTCTTAGATTCTAGCCACTGCAGAATACCTTTCCAGAGTCTGCGGTGAAGATGCCTGCGTCCAAGATCTCTGTAGAGACTAAAAGCATTTGCTTCGTAGAAGATCATGCATATCTTCTTGAATTTACTTCATCACATAACTTGATTACATCAGGGAAATAAGTCTTCTGTAGCTTTATGAATAGAATTCATTGCTTTTGCCTTCCTGTTCAACGTTTCTGTTTTAACAATTCCTTTATAGGCAACTTTTTCCCATTACTATAATGTTGGGCTGCACTTCCCAAATCAGCTCACAAGTTTTAGAGCAGCATTACTTAAGTATAATGTTTCTAGTTAAAATATATTTACTGGGATTTAAATGTTTACTCTTCTTGTTAACCACTTCCATGATAACCCAGAAATATTGATAAGGAATAATACCTACATGCTAGGTCCATCTTCTTGACTAGTATCACATTTAGAGTTTGAATGAGTATTTGCTTTCGACTATTTATTACAACGTTTTAAAAACCATCAAGCAATTGTTATCCTCTAGTAATTTATAGTTATAGTTTTTAATACTGAAAACAAGAGCCAAAACTACTTCGTTTATTTTTAGCAACTAATTTTGTAGCCTTTCAGCAATTGTTATAACTCAGTTATCACCCAAGAGAGATTGTATTTATAGAATGTAGTCCAAAGATGATTCCAGTCCATATTTTCAGAGCAGTTAGTTTTACGTAAAATAATGATTTGTCTTTACCAATTTTAAACTATGTAAGAAATATTTCTTAGTCAACCACAACAAAATCATCTGGAAGAACTACAAAAAGACTTCCTTAAAAGTTTAGCCCAACAGTTCAAAATCGATTGGCTGTGTAATCCAGAATTTTTATTCCTGTGTTAATATATCAAATTAAAATTGCGACACACAACTATATTAGTAATTTTGTAAGATTCTAATCTCATGAAAATATGTTGTTTTATTCAATTAATTTCAATGTTTATTCAAAATGTGGATGTGTTTGGCTTTTAGAATTTATTTCTAGCTTGTGTTTCAATTGTGACCTGGGATTTCTGAAATACGCTCGTCTCTGAGGCTGGTTTTTGTCACTCGCTATTGCTAAGAACTCTTCCTCAACTTTCCCTTTCTGCACTCTGTTGATCCAGCTCCTCACTGGGAAGGGTAATTAAGGTTACAACTTGAGGAAATGGAGATTCCTTTTAACTAAACACGGAGAGAAATGGAAGAAGAGGGGTGATGGCCATGTCTGTTCAAACTTAGCTGCTCCGGAATTGTGGGAGGCGTCTTGAATGCCGCTCCGGTTAATTGCAGGCCACCGAGAATGGAGGCAGGATTTCTTAAGGACCTGGACTGCCGGAAACGTCGTCCTATACATTATCCTCTCAGCTCATTTTGCGGTCGAAATCTCTCTAAGCTATGCGCTTCAATGGCTTTCATCTTTGCTACGACAGGATGAGAAGTGTCCACGGTTTAATCTTATCTTGCGTTACATTTTGAAAGGTAGCGTGTGCTTTTTACTTTCTCTAGCCCGCATGTACTATGTACATACAGAGCAGATATTGTATTCCACCCCAAAAAATACATGTCGACATTTCACCGGAAATACATGTTTTGAATCCCCCTGAATAAAAAAAAATTAGAAAAAGATCCGTGTATATTTCTGTCTGTCTCTCTGTGGACAGCATAGCTAAAAAAAACTTGTTATTTAAGTTGGTATCTTCCAGGGATGTCCAACGAAAATGTTCAAGAAAATCCCCTCACTCCAAACTACACTTTACATGGAAAACTTTTCGAAAATGTTATTTTTCTTAAAAATGGCTCTAACGATTTTGATTAAAATACCACATATTAAGGAATTTCCAGCAGAAATTAAAATTTTATCCTGAATTTTCTGGGAATAACTTCTGCTGATCTGTTTATTCTGAATGGATTTTGCTGAATGTTGCATAACTAGTAAACCGTAAGAGAAAAAACTTATCTGCTACAGAAACTTACTACACAAAAATGTAGATCTCTTTAAAATACACAATTTATGTCATTTGCATTATTTCGTGGAGTTTACTGTTTTCGAGATATCCCTTGTTATTGGTTTCAAATGTAAAGGACTTTTCTCAGACAGGAAGTGTCCGTTTTTCTTTTGTTCTACTCCTGGCCAAGCAAAGAAGCGATTTGCAATTACATAATGACAGTTTTTAAAATATGTTATCATTTTAGCATAGTGCATTCCTTTAGTTCCCTTCTTCTTATAAGGATCTAAATAATAAGAACATTCTGCTAATGTTTATCTCGATTAGCATTGTAGAAAGAAGAAGAATCCTTTATAAGAAGTTCGGTTGATGAGCTGCTAGAGAAAGTCATGTGAGTGTAACGCATCAGATTTGTTTATATTTCTTTTCAAAATAATGATTTGCCTCCATCACGAATGATTTTAATTAAAACCATTGCCGCTGTATTTATACTGTAACTTAAGGTTAACTCGAATCGGTAATTAGTCTCCTCAGTTGGAAAAAAAAAATTGAGAGTCGTTGTGGCAGGGAATCCGATAACAAAACGAAGCGCAGAAAGCACAACTCTCACGGGGATTAAGATAACAGATGATGCATCTTTCTTGCCAACGCTATGAAGCCTTTCTAGTCGCAAAAGTGAGCGACGTGCGATTAAACGCGACGCGTAACAAATTGGCGCGGCGTCGAGAGTCAGGACTGTATGGTAGCTGATAGCGTCAGTAAACACTCCGGGGCTAATTACCGCAGGCTTCTCTCGCACTTGTTGAGACTTACTGTCAGTCAAAATGAAGGGAAAGAAGCAAAGAATCGTTTGTCAACGTTTCAATCGTGACGACCTTCCTTTCTTTCCCTGCCTTTCTTTCCCCCCAGGGGCAAATGTCTTTCAGAGTGATTATGGTAATAGGAGAATTGAATATATAAGTCGCGCTTGATGCTTCCAGTGAAGATAAATAACCGATTTTCTGCTCCTCCTAACTGCCTGTCAGTTGAAACAATTCTACCACCAAACACTGTCTTAAAACTGCTGCGCAGTCTAAGCTTTCTTCTGCGCGAAATTTACAATTATGATTTTTAAAAGTTTAATCTGAGTTGCGTCGTGACCAATTAGTTTGACAACTCGCTTCTCACCAAGACGGTCCCGGGTTTAACTCCGGAGAACCACATTGGGATGGGTCTTCTCCGGATCTTCTAGTTTCCCACAATTTGGAATAAACTTTCAATATTTTTTCTTACAAAATGGAATCTGTGTAGTATAAAAAATACTAAAAGCGTTGTTAAGACAAGTAATGTTTTGTAGCATTTTTAATAATTGAATTTTAGACAAATTTGTTTTTTGCTTTGTTTTGTTTTGTTTTTTTAATTCAACACATTCTTCACAAACTAATCCATAAGCATCTTTACTTTCATCCATTTCACAGTGATTTTATTACCTTCCTCACTCTCATACTAGGATCGGCCTGATCACCCATTCTAGCTACTCTCTCTGATACCGCCGTCCGCTCAACAGGCATCTAACCCCAAACGCTATAAATATAAACGCAATGCACTACAATTTAACGCATACAAATAAAGCAAAGCCCGCCTCGGTAGTGTTGGGGTAGCGTATCTAGTATTAAATCAAGAGGCCACGAGTTCCAATCTTGCTTAGGGTGAGTTACCCGGATAAGATTTGTGGGTTTTTTCCCTTGCACTAAGAAGTTTAATGTCGAGTAACTTATAGCTCCATGGACCTCAAGATCATTTCATCGATTTCATTCATCGACCAACCAAGTTAAAGGTCATTAAACTACAAAAAATAAATAATTAAATAAAAATAAAATAAATTTAAAGCATAAGACAAAGAATTTGGTTCAAATGTTGAATAATAATAATATTTATAATAGTAATAATATTAATAAATGATAAAATATTATAACAAATATTCCAGTATAATGATCTTCGTTAATGATATTCCTTTTGACAAAGATATCGAGAAGAAGGTTAATAGACTGCAAGCTATCTGCGGAACAACTGGAAGAACTTTGGAAAGAAAAACAAGAAAGGATATACAAATGAAATTCTATAGAGTTATGGTTGTGTTTATTCTTTTTCTGAATCATGGACGGTGACAAAATAAGAAGATTATGCACACAAGAAACAGAGACGAACTTCACGAGGTAGGTAATGGGTTCCACTAATCTGGATAAAATAGAATGAAACAATAAGATCCGATTTCAAAATAGTTTCATAGATTACCAAATGCAACATAATGAGCTATCGGCCAATTGAAAGAGAAATCTTATCATTTTCGTGGGTTTCCTTGGCTAATAGGCGAATGCTGTGGTGATTTTTCATGCACCACTATTTTTTACTCCCATTTCTTTCAATTTATTTCTCGTGTTTCGTGGCGTAGTGCCAAACAGATGGCGCGGATGCCTGCTCAAAGAAAAGCGCATTCCTCAAGAACACTAGATAATAGAGGGTTACTTGGTTTACAGGTTCTTTTCTGGGCAGCAACAGCAAACGACGGTCTTTGCGCCTGCAACTGTTAAGGACTTCCGCGCGTCACTGTTGTCTATAGTCTGCTTTACTCCATCCTTTTCCCCTGGGGGGGGGTGTAATGACCACAACAGATCTCACGTAAGTAGCAGTATACGAGGTGTGTTTGCCAGTTGTATGCCCTATATAACTGATTACGCACCAAAAGAACATTTTGTTACTCATGACTACTCGTTGCCCACTTTCTCAAGTTACCTGCGCTTGGAACGTCTCGTATGTACTTTTTCTACGTGCTTCTCTTATAATTTATTACTCTCTACAAACGAACGATGAATTTTTGCAAGTATTAACAATAGCAGGACTATTGATGAACGTGAAGTCATACGCAGGGTGTAGTCCATGAACGACATTTTGTATCGGACCTCGGGACAATGATTTACAGGGATAAGCTGCAATAGCAATACAGCTGGAAATTCAGATAAACTATCGTCATGGTTAAATCAACTTTAGGAATGAACTAGCAGGAAGACCAAGCATTGTGCTATAACATTCGCCCAGTAACCTATTGACTATCAAGTTCACCCTCCAGGCAGCTCTGAGTTTTGTGGCTGAATACGCGTGAGTACTCTGACTAAGACGAGTCAAGTTGGTACAGCCTGCCCCATATCCTATCACATTCGTATAGCTGTAATGTAGTTTTAAAATCTTAGGCAGTTTTCAGCCTTTTGAAAGAAGCAGAAATAAATTGTAACATTTACCACTGAAGGGAAAGATGTACATTTTTCATCTGCACTAATTTGCTCTGTCATGTTGAACTCCTGACACAAAAGTTCATTTATACGACACGCATACTACATTTTAATCCCTGATCTGCATTCAAACGCAAAGCTTACTTAAAAGTGAAGTACATTATTCTAATACTTTTGTGTCTTTATGCGTTTCTAGCCGACGAGTAAATTTCATTGTTTGCGGGGCTTTTTGCCTTCAGCGACGTCAGATAAAAAATAAATTTCTCTGTGCTCTCAAAGGATATTTGCGCAGCTTATAATGAGACAATCCAGCTAGGGGTACCGTTAAATAATCCACGGCTCCAATCAGTTCGCGATCGCGACAAAGCCATGCAGCAGGGGTTGGGGCGTTCCACTGTCACGGTGCCAGGTTCGAGGATCGGATCGGGTGTGGCGATCGATGGAAGGGGAAACAGGCTCGTTTAAACAATAACCGTTGTGTGTACACTACCGAGGCTAGTTAATTGGCGCATTAATCGGGCTGCACACAACGACAACCTGGCGTAGCAGCCTGCTACATTAGTCGCCAATTAGCCGCGATGACAGAGCGCTACTGCAAATAATTCGCTCGTCGCGCTTTCGTCCACATTTTCAAGATATGTATCTTGCTTATTTCACAGTCCGCTGTAAACCTCGCGGTATATCGCAGTTCTTTCTAGATGTACAGCAAAAGGAAAAGCGTTTTTCGTTCTTATTTCACGGTGATTTAGTCGTGAATAATGACTGATGAAACCAAGCGGGATGCTAAAGCGGAATTCGGGAGGTCCAATCGATCCCAATTGATCGTATGTAGGATTTGTGGTTCACAAAGCGGTGCAGGGTTTCCTCGACCATCGCATTCCTCCAGTTGTCCGTCTTCATTCCATGTATAATTAGTGTCATCACCTGCAGTGGTATAGTAGTAAAAGCGGGCGTTAAACAATATAAAAAAAAAAATAAGAATGTCCTCGGTTCATGTGAAATTACATGAGACACTATCTGGAAGAAAAAATGCAAATGTAAACCAATCTTGCCAAGTTTCCCCCAGGCACCAAGGTAAAAACCGGAATGGATAATTAATATCATAGCCCAAATTTCTATCTTTAGTCTAAAACTGAAGTACGTATTAAGGTTTTGGCCATTCAAAAGTGTAATAATAGCTCCGGCAAATACTGGAAGGGATAATAGAAGTGTGGGTGGAACAATCTTGCCGAGGTTCCCCTTAGGCACCAAGGTAAATACCGGATTGAATATCTAATACCACGACCCGAATTTCTACCTTTAGTCTATAATAACTGTAAATTATGATTACGCTGCATCTATCTAGTGAAAGCAGCTAGATCAATACCCCAACACTACTTACGGAGCAAAGTAGTATGATAGATAAGGCATGAAACCTAGAAGGCTGGGCTGAGAAAAGTTGAAGCATTTTAAAATAAAGATAATAATAAATGTCCCGGAAATGGTTAATTCTACAAAAAATGACAAGTTGTGTGTCTTTTCGAGATATACATTTTATATATTTACTGCAGTAAAATTTTGTGTATGTCTTAAGGTTTAACAGTTGTCAAAATCATCCAGAAAAGGACTTCAGGGTCTGTTCATAGAAACATACAGGCTATACATTTCGTTTTCGTGTCGTCTTATATTTATGGTATTTTAATTCAACACAGTTATGAGAAATTGTGGAATGAAAAGCTTAGGTATTTCTTCGGCATTTTCCAGGTATGAAGGCCAGAAACTCTGGAAAGCACTGCCCGGGAGAACACGTCTTAAGGACCTTCGCTAAGCCGGTTATATTTTAGTTTTCCGCTGAAATATACGAGTACATACAAAATTATTTAATAAAATGTAAATACACTATTGATTGCTCGAATATCGAGAAGATAGGTTAGGAATTAGAAAATAAGACAGGAAATTGGCATATTGCATAAAATCTTTCAGTGAAACGATAAACAGGTTATGGTTGCTCATGGATCAAGATAGGTTGCTGAAGATTGCTTTTGAATGAAGAATATAAACTGCTAAGAATATAGACGAATGGGGTTATGGAAATCTGAAGGAGAGACAATTAAGAGTACTTAAATAACGCATAGATAGGACAGAGTTGTTGTTGTTGTTTCCGCAGTACGAAAGGATGTCTAGTTTAATCTGTGGTTGACTGTCAGAAGATATAAACATTGTAAATAGTTTCATATTTATTGCTGATAACAGTTCCCAAATATTTAGAAACGTTAGAATTGCTCTAATAAAGTATCATTTACCACAGAGTTGGTTTAGTATGATCTACCTACGTGTAAGAGCAGAAAATTTGATACGGTGCATTCAGTGGCAAAGATCGCAGTATGCTCGGAGGCCCTGAAATGCCAAGTTATGAGAATGTTATAGTGGTATGGTTGGCAGGATGAACAGCTGTTCAACAGCAGGAGCACCTGGCGACACCACCGGCCAGGAACACAAACAAACAATAGTTTTGGGAAGGAAGTGCAGTGAACGGACGATAGATGCCGTTGCCACACAGCACGCGCTATGATTGCGGCGGTATTTTTTATCGCCTCCTTTTCCATAACGAGCCCAGTCAATTAGCGGGTCAGCATGTATGTCTTGGAAAGTGTCGGTCTTCCTATCGCCCGCTATCAGGCTTCCTGCAGGCCGGCTAGCTCGTGGCTTGATAACTCCTTTCCTTCCTGTCTCCTTGGCTGTCTTGCAAGAACACGTGTTCGCTTCCAGAACATTCCAAACTGCTCTTTCTTCACAATGGTGCAACCATAGGTCACAAGTTCGAACCCTAGTTACGTCGATTTACTCTCTATAGCGTGTTACTATTACTGAAACAATTGCAAATGTATTGACTACTTATAATATAACTACAAACACGGTTTTCAAAGATAATTAATAATAATAATAATATCAGGAGCCGGAATAGTATAATAGTATATTGCGTACTAAGAACTGTAAGTTATACTTATCAGGTCGAGAATGCATATTGGGAATACGAGGCCCGCAGGATCGAGTTTTCTCAAGCATTCGAGATCTGATAAGTAACTTACAGTTCGTAGTTAGCCAATTACTATTTGAAATACTTCAAACAATAATAAATCAAAATTGATTTTCAATATTTTATTGAACATTAAGAAAAAATGAATTCTCGATGTGAATAAATGAAAGCCTACACCTAAATTATATGAACAAAGCCTTCTTATACACTCTTTTGTTAATGCATCTTACAATAGAATCTTTACTTAAAGTAGCACATATCTTGAGTGTTACGTCATTTCCTAATTGTACTGTATGACCTCTCAAACTCTTACAATAAATACTAACAGTGCTTGTTGGCATGGCAATTCATAAATGAATTGTAAATTTAGCTTAAATTACCAAATATGTGTTCAGAATGATTAACTTACATATCAAGTATTTCAAAATGTATTTATCTATCCTATACCACTTATTTCCACATGCTATTCTTAGAAAACTTTGTATAAGTGGTTAATTTACATATTTCACTAACATTTATACATCAATAATTATAAAAAGTTTATTTTACTTAAAATTAAACTAATTTTATTGATATGTAATGACTGTCTTATGTGTATTTCAGTGTTTACCCATTTAGTTTTGCCATCGGGATCGCTTTGGTCCACTCACTTGAGATATTTGATGAAAATAAAAGATGCCATATACATATACTATGGAGATATCTGCAGTAAATTGAATGTTTAAGACCTGGTTCCTAAATGTTGGCCTTGAAATGATATACACTTTACATGACTTTGCGGGAAACAACTGAATAGCAAAGCACGTTGACAAAAGATAGCTATCTGAAAATCCACACAAAGTTTTCGACCTAAATTATGTGCTTTAATGAGATGTTTCTAGCAGCAAAATTGTGTATATCTTTTACAGTTTATTAATTATGCAAAAGCCATATCAGAATGAAGAGGGTTTTTCTGAATATTTTCAGAAAATTAAAAAATACGTTTTATTTAACATATAAATATTTAAAACATACAGTATGTTATCAAAATCTTAGCCACTTTTGGCAAATCCTAATTTTCGAAAATTATTCTGTGTAAGGCGTAGTTTGAGGTGAGGGCTTTCCTTGAAACTATTGGGTCAAAATCTTGAAGACAAGCTTAAAGTGAAATTTGACAAAAATTGTGAACAATTACAAAATTACTTTTTTTTCAACACAAAATAATATTAATTTTAAACTTTCCGAAGATATATATCTCTCCATTGTTGAAGCTTAACCACCAATTAACTGAATCTATAAATGGGCAGGTGCATGCGTATTGCAAGACACGCCCAACTTTAAACTTTGTTTTCTCGAAAACGTTTTTCCAAAAGTTTTCCATATTCAAAATGGTCTTAACTATGCAATAGTTTACTAATTTGTTTTAAAAACTGCATGTAACCTCAAATTAATTCCCCAGTTTTAGAAATAAATCATTTCATTTTTGAGAAATCATGAGTTGTGGAGAGTAAAAAAGGTAATGATTTTCTCTACAATTATTAGAGGTATTATAAATAGATGTAATAGACCTATTTTTATATTCATTGATTGTAAAACTTGCACTTATAATGTCAATATTTTTAAACGTGTATCACATGATTTAATTTTATTAGTTCAATGAATCTAGACAGTAAACATGATTATTTAAACTATCATGCAAGCTATAACTGTTAAAAATGGCAGACATGGCATTAATTTTAATTGGTATACATTTTCATTAATATGTGTTACATACTAGGAATTTTCCAAATTTCTCTGATACATTACCTTCATGTATTCTACCTACCTTTTAGTTCTGCTGTTTACTGCAGACAGATGAATACACGTGTGGAACTTTTACCAAAAATGCTTATTTGGAGAGTCTAAACGTGGACGTTTTGAGTTTGCAATCTTAGGGTTTGTATTTATTTTCAAGTAAAAATTAAAAATACTTACTATGTTTTCATGAAACATTTCATTTTATAGGAGATCGAAAAGTGAAATAAGTTCACCAGTCCAATGAAATGGTATTGGACATATTTCAGCATATGATGACTATCTTAAGGATATTATAGTACTGCTTTTGGATCTCCGGCTCTGACATTTTGCGCGACTAAGAGAAGATCTCTTCGTAAAATGCAAACAATGAAAGTTGTAGTGTTAACTACAACAATAATGATAACTATAATAATAACTATAACGAGGATAATGTAATAAATCGCACACACATAAAAATTGGATTGGTTTGTAAGGGGTGTGTTGGATCTGTTTGCGAGGTGTGGTGAGTAAAAATTAACAAAGGGCCTATTCACTCAAAATAATTAAAGTTGTCCACGATTCGATAGTATTTAATAGTATTTAAAACATTTGTTTGCTTAAAAATACTTCTAGCATTATTTCATACTATACAGATGGAACGAACTTCATCTGAAGTACAGCTAAACAACTATTGACGACACTTACAAAAGGATTGGCAACATAGTCGAATCTCAGTGCCGGCACATGGGAAGGAAGCATGTAATTGGTCCTAGCTTCCACCCTTTGCTGTGCGCGTCAACCCAACGCTGCAAACCTTGTCTGATTTTCCGTTTTTCTTTCACGTTGTGTTTTGGTGTTGCTCTAAGCAACAAAAATAAACATATTTATTAAAAATGTTACAGAAAATCAAATTAGAGTGCCGCTATATCCGTTTAAATGAATCAGAATAACGTCCTTTACTATGGAAATTCCCAGCGCTAGTGCTGATATAAACCTCTTTCTTTACCTTCATGAAACGTCAGATAGAGCGACGGTACAATAGCAAAATGCAACAGAAATATGCAAGCACTAGAAATTCCTTCATTTTTAAAGAGTCTTAGTGATACCTCCAGAGTATGACAAAAGTTCTTCGGTTCAATCCCCGCTCGCAAGTTGTAATTACATTCTTGTTTAATTCACAATGAGGACATGTTCCAAAATATGCAGCCGCTTTTTTCCCCCTCTTTTGTTTCTCGTCGTACCGGCTTTCAGAGCCGGATTAGAAAGTTCTTCCCCTTTTAAATGTTAGCAAGGGCCTCTGTCCGTTTTATGTTTTCCGCTTGCTTAGCCTCGTAACGCTGACCGCAGTGGTGTATAGAGAGCACTGCTCCCTCTATATGCGTGCCACTTGAGGTAAAGGGAGAAAGCAAACAACCAGGACTACCAACGTTGCGTGCTCAACTTCCCCAGCAAAGCAGAATGATAACTTCATGTACGCACCGAAATAAGCTACATTTTCAAACGATATGGGAATACGGAGAGATCTGTTAAAAGTTTACGCCTACTTACCTCAAAAATATGGCAGAAAATGAGAAATATTTAGCAAAATTATATTGCGTTTCTTTATTCTTCATTTAAATAATATTTTAGATAAAAAGTACGTTAATTTTATAATGATTTTACGTATAAATACATATACAAGTTATACGGTTCTGTGGTTCATACAGTAACGTCTGTGGCCCGTGGGCAACACCAATCTGGCTGAATTTTTTTCATAATTTTCACAGTTTCCTTCACTTGCCAAGGGAAATTAATAGTAAAAGTAAAACTAGACGGTAATTACGATTGTGCTGTCACTATACGCAAAAAAGGAAACTGCAAGACAGGACTGCACTCTAATGATATCTTCCCGGTGCATGTAGAAGCAGAGATACAGTTGCCTAGATGAAGCAAAATGACCTTAGTAGCGTAGTTGCATCCCAGTGTTAATCTGATTTCATAACTTGCTATAACGTCTTCCTATGTCACATATTATTTCAGTTTACTTGCTCAGATAGACTTTTGTGTAATAAATATTTACTCTATGAACAAGAGAAACATAAAAATTGAGTAAGTAAAATTGCTATTATGATTAAGGTTGAATATTAATTAAAGCTAGTGCCTATTGCATTCTAAACTATAATTCAATTTTTATAATATTCAGAGATAATTATTTTAGGATAATGGGTATACTTAAAGGGAGTGATCTTTATGTCAGATCAATTGTGACCACCACCCCCCCCCGGAGGAAGCGAAAATTAATGTAACCACAGAAGGCTACAGACAGGCCACAAAGACGCATGGAAGTCTCTTACAGATTCCACTTCGAAGACCTGTCGCACTGCTAGAGCTGCCCAGAGATGATGAATGACACTCCAACCAAGCAACTCTCTGGTGTGCGCAGGTAATATTCTTTCCTTAAGCAAGCTTCTGCAATACGCCACGAAACTTAGAGGCACCCTAAAAGATGAGAAATCATGGTAGATAAAAAACTACCACAGCATACGCCTACCGATCAGGAAAACCCACCAAAAGCCCAAGGTCAGAATAGTCGGCAGACGGGATTCAAACTTCCGAAAGTGACTTTCACACATTATCGTGGAGCTATCTAGCTCAGTAAGAATTATATAGGTAACAGGTACATGCCGTAAAAAATTAATATATATATATATATATATATCTTAAGACGCAATATAATCACTCCCTAAACCACAAGCATAATCTAACATTTAAATAAATTGCATTTATGATTCTATAAAGCGTCTACATTTCCTATTTTTGCAATGAAAATTATCTGCGCTTTTCAATTTATACTTATTTATTTGTCTATTTTATCCCTTAGGCTTAAGGCCTCCCAGCTGTTGGAAGGGTAGATCAAAAAGACTCATTTGCAAAGCTAATCCTAAGGAGTAGATTTCACTCTTGCCCTACACAGCACACAATTTTACATTAACACTAGTTTTACAAGAAACTTTTGAAACTTATTATCATGTCTCTCTCCCTTTTACACTAAGCATGTTTTACATTATTTTAAAAGTTTTTTCCATAGTTCATTCTCTCTCTCTCTCTCTCTCTCTCTCTCTCTCTCTCTCTCTCTCTCTCTCTCTCTCTCTCTCTCTCTCTCTCTCTTGCACATCGATCAGATATGTCCCACTTTCTGTTGAAAAAGTTCGCCCATCTGGTTCTCTATCTGCCCTCGCATCTTCTTCATGTACTGAAGTCACACATGGTTGTTCTATAAACTCATCTGTTACACGTCCCTGTAATGTGGCCTCCCCATTTCCATTTGACACTTTGATAATTGCGTCTCCCATTACCGTTCTTAATTTGTTATTAAATGTACCTAACAGTTTAATACAGTCGGAGAAACATAATAGTGTTAATATTACATAGAGTCCTTAACATATGCTGCAAACTAATTATAATTATAGGATTTTATAAACATTTAAAACTATACTGGTATTAAAAATACATTAACATCATAAATAGGATGTTTGTCAAATGACCAGAGATAATCCTATTAGTTCTAATCCCTATGAGTGGGATGGAATTTTTTCCGGTCTTTAATGCCATGATGAGAAAATTACTCTTGTTTTTGAGAGCCTGAGTTGGGTACATTAAAAATTGCTGCTTCTGGTATTATATATGTGAATATCACTCCTTTTGAGTTAAATCTTTCTTCTTTGACATATGTAAGGTTTGAAAGCCATAGTGACTATTATTATTTGTTTATTTATAAACAAACAACGGTTTGCAGTACGTCATTGGGGAGTTGGTTACGGTTTTTATTGATTTTTGTTTTCAGTTTTAAAATTTTATGATCATGAATGATGTTGCCCCATAATAATAGTCCATGTGATATATTTTGTGGAAATACCTATAGTAAATGTGTCATTTTACATTCTTTTATGCCACTAGTATTTTCGAATTCAGCGATAAAAAATATTACTTCTGGTCATATAATCAATATCATCCTTAACTTTGATAATAAATAAAATATAATTTTCTTTTTATTTAGTACAAATATATTATTAAAATCTGTTCTTTTCGATTGTTTTAGCCGTATCTATGCCATAAGGCACCATAATTGAACATTTCTAAGCAATGGATGAAAATTCCCTGCAGTGGAGAAGTAAGGATAAATTATCCCCCATCAGGTTAACAGCAAGTGCTCCAAGCCAATAGGGTTCGATTCCTCGCTCTGCCGGCCAATAAAAGTAATGTTACACCTGGCCGAGTTACTGGAACCTGCCCACACTGCGCAAGACAAAGACAGGTGAATATCGCACCTCCTTCAACCAGATTCCCCTTACTGTATGCAACCCGTAAGCCGCTCTTGCTCTGATAGCGAAGAAAATTACTTCAAAATATCTTCTTCGGTTACCTGGTTTATGTTTCCTTCGGCTATAAGCAAAGAGCGTTAGAATTGATTTTATGAGCAACTCTCAGACCGAATGTCTTTTAATTCTTCGTTTATTTATATTGTACCTACATTTCTTAGCATTGTGCATTGCCACATTTCAGTTTTGTCACGTTTTAGTACTAGACATATGAGATACAACATGTCTGAAGAGCTATCTGATGATACTTATTCGAATAAATGCTCCGAAATTTGAGAAAACAAAAGCTTTAAAAATGTGTATAAAGTCAGAATACTGATTACAGTTAAACAAGTAACATTCTAGTGTAGTAGGCAAGTTCAATCCTGGCCCTAAAAGCAGTAAAGCAAGGCCCCCCAAAATAAATATTATTACTTGTCATTGAACGACCTAGGAATAATTTAAGCCTCCAACAATAAACATAATAAAATACTCTGCACGACGCCTGCTTTAAATAGAAACTTTTATAAATTTTAGCACTTATGACTTTACTCTTAGTATTTCATTTCTTACCTCTTAAATTTATCTGAAATTTCGATATATCTCTCTCTTTCTCTCTCTCTCTCTTTTGTCTGGAAGACCTTCCAACCCCTAGGATCAAAAATCAAGTTGCTAGCCCTAAAAACATTTTAAATAAGATGTTTTTTGCTTTATCATAAATTTTAGCATCAACATTCATCCAGAAAAAGTTCACTCGATTTCATTTGTTTCTTTATATTTGCATTTAATATTTTAATAATCACGAATGCTTTACACTAAGGTTTAGCTAAGAGTACACAGGGCTGCTCTAAGACCCTTCTTATTTTCAGAATTGTGTCTTGAAATCTGAGGAATTTCTATTCATTGTCGGTTTAAATCAGGACACACAAAATTGAAATAAAGGCTTTAAATGTTAAATATCCATATGATGTAGTTAAAAAAGACTGATTAATTTGATTTAAAATAAACAAACAAAAAGATGCTCTGTCTTTTATTTCCACTCAAGCAGTCTTCGAATAGTTTCTTATTTGATTTAGTTCAGTGAAAAAGAACCGTTTTTGTTTCTCAACTGAAGTTTGCGAGTTTAATTTGCAGTGCACAAGAAAAATTTAATTCTTTTAGCAGATGTATAGAGAGCAATCATCTTTATTCATGCAAAAATCCCACCCGGTACAAAATATTAGACAATGAATACAATACACAGGTACAGGGAACTTACAAACCAACGTTTCCTCCTTGCTTTGGTTTGGAACAAACTTCTCTTTTGAAAACTGTTGTAATGTAGAAATATTTTGTGACGTATTTGCGCTCCACGGCAGACATCAATTCTAAAGAAATTTCCAGAAACATAAATTTAAATGTCGTACATAAATCAGCCAAGCCTTCCAGCCGTGAACGAACTGAAAATTGACTTGTTTTACTCCCTTGGTGTAAAAAGAATCTGCTTCTTGTCCTTTCAAACGCACGCGGGTTCTAAGACGACTTACAATGGCCCAGCAGTTTCAAAGGCTGCCCGCAAATTCGCTCTTTATTGTGCATATTACCTGTA
This sequence comes from Hymenopus coronatus, assembly GCA_030762935.1. Classification (NCBI taxonomy): domain Eukaryota; kingdom Metazoa; phylum Arthropoda; class Insecta; order Mantodea; family Hymenopodidae; genus Hymenopus; species Hymenopus coronatus. The sequence goes on along the minus strand of CM060892.1, from coordinate 51,922,853 downwards.
CTTTTCCCCGGCACTAACAACCGCGTGCATAAAACAAATACATAAATAAACGTACGATTACCACACACTAATTGAGAAACATCCCCTCTGCCCTAAAGACTCCCATGCGTAATGCTTCCACAGACATAAACGGGGTAGAAAAAAAATATTTCAATGTATTAGGGACGAACGTCAGGGATTGCATTACGATGGAAAGCTGCTGACTCAAATCCGCGAATGGTAAAAATGGAATGATAAAAAAATAACGATTCTCGTTCTTTGCGAACTTCATCCCCGCATAATGTCTAAATGGAACACACACCCTGGGTATACATCGAAGACTGCACATCAGTTATATATTATAGTAATTACTCCCTCAGGCACTGTAGTCTTCCGATTAAATAAAAAACTCCGAGTGAAAACATCACAAGGGATGGAGATGAAGAGAGGGGAAATGCTTATAAAGGGGATTACACGCTGCGCACAGTGACATTACTTGTAAGCCACAAAGCTCCGCATAATTACGTGAAAGTTTTAATTCGAAACGACGGCAAGAGACAGAGAGAGAGAGAGAGAGAGAGAGAGAGAGAGAGAGAGAGAGAGCTGAGTGAGGCGGCAACTCTACTGAGCCGGGCGAGCAGAGCTGCTGCACCCTGCAATATGCGCAGAAAACTACCATCATCGATAACCTCCATGGTCAAAATAAGTACATCTATTGAATGGTGCACCTGAAAATCTGCAACATTTGGTATAAAATGGAATCGAACTAGTTTCCATCTAAAGGAACAAGAACACATTCTGAGCCATGCATATTAATTGATGCAAGCCTGAAATCATTAATGTATATACTAGATATTTAATCAATTTCCATTACATTTTTGGCGTTATTTGGCCACCTTTACAGTGGAATTCTGATCAAGAAATTTCTAATTCGTGAGTTCGTCACTAGGTGAACATGGTGTCAACTCATCGCCCATGGATAGCACAATAGGAAATGTCAGGATTTTGGATGGGTTTTTAAGGGGTGTATTGGATCTTTGGATAGGTTCCTGAGGACTGTTTTTGTAGTGTATAACGCCCGCTATTACTACTTGTGGCACCGCAGGCGATGACACTGGTGGTATATGGAATAAAAATAGAGCACCGGTGGAATGGGATGGCAGAGAAAACCGGGGAAAACTCGCACTTGCGCCGCTTTGTCCACCACAAATCTTACATGGGTCGCTTGAGTGAATGGCGAGTGGTCTAACCACGGCGCGACCCTTGTGAGGGGTGTTGAATAGGTTTGTGAAGGGTGTGCTAAGTAAAATAGAACAAAGGCCTAGTAATATAAAATAATATATCAAATCAAAATAATAAATTCCAATCTCAATAAAATCATCAAGTAATGTTCACGTTTGTAAAAAAAACTGCGGATTTAGCCCAGCAACCTTTTATTTCAAGATATTGGTATTTTTATCTGCAAATTAACATTATACGGGACCAACGGCTTTAATTCCCTTCCCAAGGAAGCCATGTTAAGGATTATATGCCCGAAAAAATCCACAATACTCCAATACTATAAATGCTTACTCTTCCTTAAGTATGCTGATGATCAGTTTATAATTGCACAAGATATTGACAATTTATAGTTTCTTTTTAAAAGATTAAACAATACATTCAATAAGTGGGACCTAAAAATCAATTTTAGCAAAACAGTAATTCTAGCAATAAAAACAGATCAGAAATTTCAGTTAAACATAGAAGAGAAGATTACGGTTAAACTATTTACAATTTTAAGTACTTGGAGATAATCTAAAAAAGTATGCATTCTGAAGTTATTATTAGGGAAATTGGTGAAGAAATGTAAATAATACGATGTTTGAATTCATTATGGTGGGATAAGCACTTAAGTTTGGGGACCAAAAAAGGATTTGAAAAATTTATAGTTGAATCAGTGACTTGATATGGAAGTAAAGTTCGAAGAAGACCATGAAGATATGAAAAGACCAAAGAAAGCTCTTGGGTTTAGCAATGGATTACGTCGATGAAGAAGTCAATGATGGAACACATGATACCTGTCAAGACTCTGCTCTTAAGTTCTTAGAGCTGTTTGCACCTCATAAACTGGGTTTCACTCAAATCCAATGACCAAGATGTCCTTGCTATATGCCCTTCCTATATCTCCGGAATCCAAAATTGATTACCTCAGTTAGAAAAAAGGCAAAAAAATACGAAATATTACTACGAGTGATAAAATGATTGCAGAAGAATTTATGTTGCAGAAAATTGAGAAAAGACAGCTGATATTTTAGACACGTTCTCAGAATGAAAAATCATCAATGGCCGAAGATGCACCAAAGGGCACCATTTGGAATAAGAAAAAGAGGAAGACCAGAGCTACCATGAGAAAACCAAGTTAAGGACTACATTAGAAATTTAAATATGGAAGAAACTATGGCAGGAGATAGACATGGTGGTGTTTGGAAATGTGTGTATATTATACTTTATTTAAATACAGTTCTGGAGCAAATACCATCTGAATTAGCTACATTTTGGAATGCAATACAAGTTTTGCATCATTGAGGATCATTGTGCATTTTTGTAGCCTAGCAAACCTTGCCTTGCACTGTCTTTTTTATCCTTGAATTTAGACAAAACTGAGGATTTAACCATTGACCTTAATTACAAAATTGAGAAAGTAAAGTTCTTGGGAATGTATATTGATTTAAACATGAAATGGAAATCACACATAGAGCATGTTTGTCAAAAAATAGTCATTGGGATATTTTTATCAGGAAGTTGAAACACCGAGTGAATATACAAGTTCTAAAAGATTACTCATATATTTATTCTGACTTGACATACGCTATATTAGTATGGAGAAATAACCCAAGTTACAAAATACTCTTGGAATTATAAAATAAGGCATAAATGAATATGCAATGTAGATAGTAGAGCTCATTGCAGGCCATTATTTGGGAAGTTGAAAATGCTTACAGTTGTTTCTTAATATGATAGTAAATGTAAAAAATAATATTGACACAACTTATCCAATAACACCACTCGTTTATATTACACCAGAAATAATCTACATTTAAGGATTAACTTGTGCATAAAAGTAACAACTATAAATAGTTTTAATGAGTTTGGTGTAAAACTGCCTCAGCATATTCAAAACTTGGACATTAATAATTTTAAAATAGCAATTAAGAGACTTTTATTATATCTATGTCTATTTGATGTTAATGAATATTTTGAAGCACTAAATATTAGTATTTCCTGACTGTGGGTATTATTTTTTTTAAATGTTATTACTTTTTTCATTATATAATTGACAATGTCAATGCAATGTACATGCTCTCTGACAATAAATTGATAAATTGATTGGTTGATTGATCTTAAAAGCATCTACAATAAAATCTGTATTTAGCTATTTACATTACAATATTAATAATAACATAATAATAATTAATTACCGTCTGAAAGACAGTTTATATGCATTCTGTAGTTTGATTAAAACCGACCTATAGCTATCGTGAAAACAATTGGTATTTATTGCAGTTATTTTGTTACTTCCACGAGTTTGCTGTGAAAGGACTCCCTTCTCTATGCTGAAGAGAATTCAGGCCGACGAAAAAGAAAATAAAAAAAGAATTGTAAGTTTAGAAAATCCAAGTTTGTTTCATTGTGGCGTGTGGGCACCCCTAGCACTGTACCTTTACTTGTCCACTGGTCCGGAATTCAGGCATCCAGCCCAAGAGAGGAAGGAGAGAGGAGAAAGGAGGAGAGGAGATTTAGTGGGAGTATATTGACTTCGCTCTTTGTCACTCCATTAATTAGGCTGGTAACGAGAAAATACTCTGTACTTTTATCCGAGCATGACGTTGCGGTGCCCCAAGGGGTGGCGTAACGAGCTGCTCCCACATTATTATTGTCCCAGCCCGGGCTAAACTACAGGCTGTTCTTTTTTTACCCGAGGACTCTTCAAGAGAGAGTTTCGCACATGCATACATATACATGAACAATCCTTTCTTATTCTTAACACTCAAGAAGCTTGCTAAAATCTCCTAGCACACGCAAATATTCTAAAAATTATGAATATTGCATTTATACCACTTCCTTTGTTCATTATTGTTTATATATATATTTGCTAAAATCTTCTTACACACGCAAATATTCTAAAATTATGAATATTGCATTTATACCACTTCCTTTACCCATTATTGTTTATACATATTTACTAAAATCTCCTAGCATACGCAAATATTCTAAAAATTATGAATATTGCATTTATACCACTTCCTTTGTTTATATATGTTTGCTAAAATCTTCTTACACACGCAAATATTCTAAAATTATGAATATTGCATTTAAACCACTTCCTCTATTCATTATTGTTTATTTTATATAGCTTTTACGAACTATGTTACGCAAGTATTTTACTTTCTCTAACAGTATGTATATAATAGATAAAGAATGTATTGTAAGCCACCCAAAATTCGAGACCGAAATATCACCAGGACCTCATGTTTTTCATTCCCTGAATCAAAAAAAAAAAAAATTAGAAACATGTGTGTATGTTTCTGTAGGCTCAAAAACGAAAAATCCGTTAAATAACAAACTTGGTATTCAATTTCAGTATCTCCCAAAGAGTGAGTGAGAGAGTGAGTCAGTCAGTCAGTGAGTGAGTAGGTGGGTGGGTGAGTGAGTGAGTGAGTGAGTGAGTGAGTGGCGTTTAACGGCCCGTCGACTGCTAGGTCATTTGGGCCTCTCCCAAAGATGTCACTAAACTTTATATTTAATATTTATCGAAAAGTTTGTATTTCTCAAAAACTTTCTAAGCATTTTCATTAAAATACCATCTTTTTAAATTATTTTCCTGATAGACTACATCCACATTGGGAATAGTCTCTGAAGTTCTCTTCATCCTGGATGACCTTTGTATAACTGGTAAACCGTAAGAGAAAGACAAAAATGTTCTACACAAAAATGTAGATCACGTTAAAACACACAATTTATGTCATATAAAATTTTGTTGTAGAGTCGACCTTTTATGAGATATTCCTTGTAATTGGTTTCAATTTTATTCTATTAAAACTTTTCTTAATCGGCGTCACCTTTCGTTTTATGTGTTTGTTTACTGCTACCAACGCAAAGCGAACCGAACTTCAATTGTTCACATAACGACAGTTTTAAAAGATTTCACTAACCTTTTAGCCTATTGTATTCCCTTATTTCTTTTCCATTTTCAAGAAATCAGGTGTCAAGACCATTTCTGCTATGGCTTATCAGATTAGCACAATGTATGACCTTTTGTAAGAAGTTCGTTTGTAGATCAGTTAGAGAAAGCCATGCAATTCTACCACAGCAGACTTTTTTTCTAATTACTTCACGTTAATCGAGATAAATTTTTACAGAAATAATTGCGTTACACATTTCGATATGGACACAAAGAGAATAGCAATAATCAAATGTTAAAAAACTAGACGCTATATTCATACCCTTTCATTGACTTCTCGAGAAACAACTGCATATCGACACCACTTTAAAAACTACAGATGTATTGAAAATTTTCAACGAATATTCAGGGATATCCCAGAATTTGCTGACGCCATAAAAACAATGTATGTAGTATTTTTTTAATCTCTTTTTGTTCGCCAGTTATAAAAGATGATACAAAATTCCCTCCAAATAAGGACGACTTCGTAAGGATTTCCTAAAAATAACATTCAATTTTTCATGCAATTATTATAAATATTAAGACCGTTATACATTTTTGAGAAACTAAAATATATCGAAAATGGTCCATGTAAAGGATAGATTGGATTGGGGGATTTTCTGGAAATGTTTGGAACATGTTGAACACCTGATTTTAGTTATGCTGTTCACAGACATAGATCCACTGGCATTTATATAAATTTGTTTTGAATGTTATTTCCGGTGAGATCTCGGTATCGACATTCTGGGTTGAATGCAAGAATTCCTCTAATTGCTATAAGTAGAAGATAAAGTAAAACATAAACATGTGTACATTTGAATATTTTTCGCTAACCTCGAGACATTAATATTTTGTCAAAAGTTACTTTCTTTTTAAGATTCAATATGCGTACTATAAGTGACATGCTGTATTAGATTCATTGTTTTCGAGTACGTCTGGTTGAAGTTTGCTTTGGAGAGGTCAGTGAGTCATGCTCGTTCAAATTTGCCTTATATTTTTCGTATGGCCTCGTTTCATTAGAGATAAGTAAGGTCATTCAACCAAATGTAACATCTCTTACTAAACGAGCTTGAAAACAAGTTCGAGGACTTTAGTTTACACACAAGTCGTTTACGCATTGTGGATTGCATAAGAGCAAGGCAAGGATACCCGATTATGAGATGCATTTACAGCTTTTACACAAAACATTGTTAAAATGGCTATAAGGTGCAAAAATATGAGTATAGTATAATGTTTAGTTTGAAGAAATGATAGTAAGCTGTAAGAGATATAATAATAAATAAAATAATAAAATAAAAACTGTATATTAAACCGTGATAACTAATTTCTTAAACCAGGGTAAAATGTCCCAAACTTTATATATTTATTACTACTTATACCATTTACAAATTTAATTATACAACTTAAATTTACAGATATAAACTTAACCTAACTTAGCCTAAAAATGTTTATAAATACCAATTAAAGCCATAATTATTATCATTTAAACTGTATGTTAATATTTAATTCATAAAAATTCAATTTAATTAATATTAATATTACTATAAGTTCGTATTTTAATATATATTAATAATTTGTATTTAATTTTAATATAATTTTACTATTACTATTATTATTAATTAAAATTTATTTTATATTATTTATTTATATTATACACATATTTTATTTTAAAAACTATGTTATTATTTTAATATTTTATTATTGTAAGAGATATACAAATTTGTATTATACAAAACATGTAGGTCTCGTTAAGCACACAATTTTTTCATATACATTCTTTTTGTTGAACTAACCATTTCCGAGATATTGCTCATTATTGGTTTTAAAATGTCAGTACTTAGATTTTTCTCAAAATAGAAGTCATTCTTCATTTATTTTCATCCTGGCCATGCAGAAAAGAGAATATAATTATATCACATAATGGCACTATCACTTTTGCTTTCCCTTCCACTTGCAAATAACTATGGCAAACATTTGTCTCGACTAGCATGAAGTAGAGAGAAGAATAAGCTTTTGTAATAATAATTTGTTGCAGAATAAGTACAGAAAGCCATGTGTATGGAAAACATCAGATTTCTGTGTTTGTGTTTTCCAATCTCAAATTACTTGCAAAGGAATTGTGAAAAGGAACGTTTAGGGAGTGCTATAAATAATTAAAGACTATAATATATATATATATTTTTTTTTTTGCTCTTTGAACTAATTTGACATTCGTTATTAGCAACAAAATATATAGTATTAGAATTATAAGGTTATATAGTAACCTATTTATAGGATATTTAGAAGTCTTTTTGTGAAAACTTAAAGATTTCAAAACATAACTATAAATGTAGCTAAATATTTCGTTTTTAGAGAAAAAATTTGTATCTTATTGTATAAAACCAACATACTAATGATTTTTACAATTTGTATATCAACCACAAATTTAACCTATCATAACTAAATCGATTTTATTAAATGATTCACTAATTTAATATAGCAATAAATATATTAGTTAAAATTACTTTAATTTGTCATGTTAAAATTGTTTATTTGTTTATTTATTACAGTAAAATTGCTTCGGTTCCTTTGTTAACACACTGTATACTGTCTAAAGAGAAAATAAATCGTATACTCAAATTGCTTTCCGGAAACGAGATTTAAAAGCATCATTTGAGGAAATAAAACGCTCGTGAGATGTAACATTGGTTAAGGAACAGGGGACGCATATAATTAACTCTGCCTGAGTCTTAATTCTCTTTAAGTACTTGTTAGCGATAACTTCTGGCACTTGCATCATATTTATTATTCTTAATGTGAAAAGTGGCTGAGGATTTTTTATACGACGCATTGGCAGAATGTATGAGGAGGGCACAGCTAAATGTTCCCATGGATGTAGCAAAGGAGCACATCAGGAAAAGGATAACAAAACAATATTCTCTTCTCTGTTGCTCCCCATGCAGGCGAGGGATGGAGGGAGCACCGAGTACCCATAAAAAGGAGAGAGAATCTGGTGTGTAGCTATGTAAATTATTGGAATTTCTTATTTCCTCATCCCCACCCTTAACCGAGGAGAAGTTGAACAGTTCGCTAGCGGGCAATTTACAACTTGACAGTCTGTCTGTCTGTCCGTCCATCCGTCTGTCTGTCTCTTGTTTGTAACGGAACTCCTATATATCGATCCCACAACATGAGGCTCTTCAGCAGGCACACACATTGAAAAAAAAATGCAGACACTTTTGTCACCACTCGCTGGGTTGGCTTCACAGATGAATGCTTCTTTTCTTTGAGTGCAGTTGCTGCTACGCCTGACTCTCTCTCTCTCTCCTCCCCCACATGTTGCGCACACGCCTTGTATCAGCTCGACCGAGTGCACATTGTTGTGGATGCACATCACAAGTCGGTCAGTTGTCCGAAACAAAAGAGGAAGAATCCCCGTGAGAAAGTTCGCCACCCTTCTCTCGCGCCTCAGGATTAACATCTTAAATATATGACTAGAAAAATGCGCTTCTGAAAAACAAAAACCGATGGGGCGAGGCTGCGTCAGGAACAGCCCTACAATGAGACTGAAACCAAAGGAGAGCAGGAAAAAGGGAACAAAAGCGAAAAACCAAACAGAAAAGAGAGTAGGAAATAGGTTAAAAGAGCAAAAATAAGTTTGGATGAAGAATAAAATAAGCAAGGAAACAAAGCATCAACATGTAAAAAATAATAAAAAAAATCGTATGCATTGCATTCACATGGCTTCCTCTACCTACTCTTTAACAATCTTATAAGGCATTATTCTTAAAGTATTAATTCATATTTGCACATTATCTTGTAGGGTAGAGTACGTGAAGCGTAGTTATCATTTTACTTGCTCTATTTAGTACATGATACATTGGTAGTACTGTACTCCACCCAAAAAGTTCATACCGACATTTCACCGGAAATAAATGTTTTAGGGTCCCCTGTGTCCATAAAAAGCATTTTTAGAAAAATATTTGTGTGTGAATCTGTGCGTGTCCAAAAACGAAAAGTCGGTTTAATACCAAACTTGGTACTTAAGCTTAGTATCTTTCAAGATGTGTTATAGAGATTTTCAAGAAAAACTCTCGCCCCCAACTTCATATAGAATATTTTTCGAAAAATGTTATTTTCTCTAAATTAGTTCTAATTATTTTGATTAAAATGCATATTTTTAAGATATTTTCATGATAAACAAAATGTATATCTTGAATGTATTTCTGGGAATAGTCTATTAAGACCATAAACCATAAGAGATAGACAATAAATTGCCAAACAAAAAATTTAGATCTCATTAAGACACCTAATTTAATTATGTATATACATTTTTTGATAGAGTTAACCGTTATTAGTTATTCAATTTTAAGCTACTTAAATTTTTCTCATGCGGAAGCTCAACTTTCATTTCATCTGTTTGGTTTTATTCCCGAGAATAAAGGTGAGAACCTATTTTCAATTATTTCACATAATAATAGTTTTTTTTTTTTTTTCAAGACATTCCTTTTATTGGTTTGAATTTAAAAATCATTAAACTTATAAGGTAATTTAACAAAATAGTTCTATATTCCTTACTAAAATCATTGAACAAACTTATATTAGTATAGCTGAACAATATCTATATTCTAAGGAGTTCAATCTAATATTTAAAAATATTCTGAAATTCCGGGCAATCATATTTAACATTACTGAAATTGGGGTTTTTATTACTCCTTAAATATGCATTAATAGCTAACAATTACAGGGCAAATCGCATGGTAAACAAAAAAAAAAGATGTGTTCCACTCACATGACTTTCTGTAGCTGTTCAATAATAAACTTTCCTGATAAAAGATAATTTTTATTTACGTCATCAGCATAAACGTTGCCAGAGTTAGTTTTTGTAAGTAGAAGGGAAATAAGGGAATATACTAGGTTAAAGAGATAGTCAGATCTTTTAAAAGCAGGTCTCTAAGTGAAACAATTGAAATTCGGTTATCATTGCTTACTAGGAGTAAACAAACGAGACACAAAAAGAAAAAAAAATTGAAAAAAATTTAAGTACTTTAAAACTGAAACCAATAGCTCGGAATATTTCGAAAACGATTAACTCTACAAAATCAACCTTGAAATGAATAAATTGTGTGCTTTAATAAGATCTATGTTTTTGAGTAGTAACTTTTTGTCTATCTCTAACGGTTTACCAGTTATACAAGAGTCATCCAGAATGAAGAGTCTGCAGAGGATATTCCCAGAAAGTTCAAGATATTCATTTCGTGGGTCATGAAAATATCTTAAACATATGACATTTTAATAAAAATGATTAGAGTCATTTTTGAGAAAATCAAGATTTTCAAAACATGTCCGTTAATTACCAAAGTATTTAAAGTTCAGTATCCTCCAATGACGCAACACGAAGTGTTTCAAGAAAATCCCCCACCGCAAAATACCCTTTTCATGGAAAATGTTTCAAAAATGTTGATATTCTCATTCATGGCTCTAACAATTTTGGTTAAAATATCGCATATTAAAGATATTCACATGACAAATAAAATGTATATCTTCAGTTTTCTGGGAATATCCTCTAATGTCATGTTTACTCTGGATAAATTTTGCGAAATTTTGCATAACTGGTAAACCGTAAGAAATAGACAAAAACTTACTCCACAAAAAATTTAGAGCTCGTTAAAAAAACACAATTTATGTTACACACATTTTTTTCGTGGAGTAGACGGTTTTTGAGATATTCCTTGTCATTAGTTTCAGCTTTAAAATACTTATGCTTTTCTCCTACGGGAATCTGTCAACTCCTGTCCATACAAACAAAGGAAAAACACATAGCAACCAAAATTTAAAAGATTTGTCTATAGCTTTAGCTTATGGTTCTCCCTTATTTTCCGTCTACTTACTAGGAAGCACATAATAAGACCCTTCTGCTATTTTTTTTTCTCGATTACCTTTAAGTAAATAGAATAATAAGATTTTTTAACAATAATTTATTGCAGAGAAGTAGAGAAAGTCGTGTGAATGGAACAGACAGCGAAACAATGGTCTCTATCGTTTGAGAAACATTCCTGGTGATTCACCGAGTAGATGTTGGCCTTGCCTCAGTGATATAAAGTTAATGATCAATAGCATACCATCTCTGGCACCACCAGACAGGTGATATGAATAACACAAGGTGTGATATTGTGAAGGTTCCGGGATATGAGACTTGAAGAATACTCATCACAACAAGTGGTGACACACTCCCATCAATCACACGGCGGCATGAGTCACAAGAAGCAACAAGTCACGTGAGGAGGTAATTACCTTATGGACACCCTAGTCTCACCTTCCCCACCTCGCACTGTGCAACAGACCGAACGCTATCTTCCTGTGTCACCATTATTGTAGTATTTCATTACATTCGCAATCCTATGTGATGCTGCAAACAATCTCTCTCTCTTTGGAAATTGCCCCGGATGCACTAGTGTCTTCTCTCAGGTAGAAATCCTGTTTCCGACAACTTCCCATCTGTATGTCGTCATCAGAAATGTTTCATGTAGCGTCCATCAAGGTCCATCGTCACTGCAACACTTGCAAAATCTTAATACTCGGTTCAATCCTGTCGCGGCTCGTCCAAATTATCAGTTGATCAATGACTCTCCAGGTTTTTGGTTTTCATTCTAAAATAACAGTCGATTTTTTCATTTTGTTTTTGGCGATGTTGGACAGATGACTGTCACAAAGAAAAGAGTATTCCACATGGACATTAAAGGGTTGCCTGGTTGACGGGTCGTTATTCGCACTGTCTGGGCAGCTCCAACTGTGGAGCGTGTCTTCGAGCCTGGAACGTTTAATCTTCGGCGCCTCTCTGTGACCTGTCCTTGCGGTCTATATCCTCCTGTGGTTCATTCGCTTCATTCCTTCCTTCTGAGGGGGGTCGTAAGGGGTAGTTTTATAAGAGAAGATAAACAGAATGTTATATCTGAAGGAAATAAAAATCACTTAGTCTGCTAAACAAGTAACAGAAATGTAAATTTATCTTTATTTTGAAACTTAGCTAAAATAAACCGTATATATACTCGAAGAAATGAAGCAATAGAAGGACATCTATAACCGTGTGTCGAGAATATTGAATAGAACCTCCCCCATTTTATGCACTACTGCGTTCCTTAATGGAGAGTGGGGTAGTAAGGGACTATGTAATTTGGTCACTTGAGCAGAGATGGAGTTGGTGTAGCAAACACCGTCTAGTCACATTTCTCTCTAGAATAGTGACGTATGACAACAAGTCTCCCACTACGATGAACTTTATTTTCCGCGTTCAGAAGTCTAATGCCGCTCGTATTTCACTTGGACCTTCAAACTGGTCCAGCCATAATCGCTTCCAATCATAGCAATCTTTCTATGCTCCTTCTATTTTACTTTCTCAGTCAGAAGATAAATAAGGTGGGCAAGTCTAAGGAGGAGTAAAAATTGTTTCTTCGTATCTGTACTTGGAAGGATAGCAGCCTGTGAACCTGTGCCGATCTGGGCAAAGTTTTAATCTCAGATCATTAATCGCTTACTGCATAACTTGAAGTGAATTAAAATTTAATTAAGCTTTATTTACGACGTTCTCTAACTACTTGGTTCTGAGCGTCCGATTTTATATTTGCTCATATGTAGGTCTCTTTATAAGGTTTGAGATTCTTTTATGAACCATAAGTCTATAACATCAGACCATCTCGGTAGTGTGGGTGTAGTGTGTCTACCTTACATTTAATGGATCCCGAGATCAGATCATTTGAGCATCATTTCGCCGATTTCATCTACCCATTGACCACGGAAGACGACCAAGTTGAAGTAGACTTTGCATAGACTCTATGATTCGGATGATTGGTTTTATGGACGCCCTGTATACGCGCCGCTAACAGAAACAAAAAAGAGGTCCAGAGAGAGGAAAACAACAACAGCAACATCCCGGAGACGAGGCGCAAACCTTTTGTTTCGTGATTCGCTCAGGCTCTTGTGAGTGACTCCTCCTCTCGGTCCAATCGTGGGACAGGATGGGCAGAAACTTTAAATTTCCGGATGGACATATTGACCACCCACCCATCACACAATCTCTCGTGTTCTTGCTCTTTTCGGTCAAGCCAAGTTCCGGCTCTCACGTAAGCCCACCAGAGGAACAACGGCCTAAGACCAATACACCTGTGTGCTCACGTGGACCAAAAGGTCACCTAGCATATAGGAATAAGGAGGAATGATGCTCAATTCCAATTCCTCCCAGTGTATATCTTCCTTCTGAACAGCTTGCTGCTGAATTGCTGCTCTTCGCTCTGTCTTCTTGTCTATCCATTTCTCTATTGTCTACGTTTTAAATGTTTTCGTTTCTCTTCAATTCGTCGTAAGTTCCAAAGTTTCAGCACTATAAAATGCCAAGCCAATGCCAAATGTGTACACAGTATTAACTATATTTTCGTAGTCCTTTCTTCAAGGGCTGTTTGCTACGCAGTCTTCTGTTTTATTTACTGTTAACAGTCTAGCTTGAATTTGCAATTGTATCTTCATTGATTTTTCTTCCAAGAACCATGTTTGTATCCTTTTTGTGTTTATCTTCGTACTCTATCCCTTGAAGTTTCGATTTATCTACATTAACACATACATTCCTTAGGATACTCTTTTATATTCTGGTAGCAAGTTCTATAACATAATTTTCTTCTTCCTCCAACTGTCATTTCTCCCATCTCTGGAAGTGGGTGATAAGGGTAGTAGTACGCTTTTTTCCAGTTTTACATTCCTTCTTGAATACACTTTACTACCCTGGCTACTAATGACATATATCTGCGGAGGAATACTTTTGAGCTATTGCTTATACCAGGAGGAAAAATCTGCCGATTATTTACAAAAGGATTGAAATAATCATTGAGCTCAAGAGAAACTCATGGTAGATCGATAATACTTAAAAAAGAAGACCTTCACTTGGAAAAATGTAGACGATATTAGTTTTATTTATAATCAACGATTTCTAAATATAGCAATTCTGGAAGCATGAAAATGTTTAACCACATTCTACTTAGTTGCCATGCCATTCAGATTTATGAAATCTTTACCTACACTTGAAAACTCAGAAAACAATTGCATGCAATAGATCATTTGGTCAAATATTTTCGCTTTACATTCTCCTGTAGATGCAGGGCTGCTACAACAAAATACAGATATTAGGATACCCACTACTTTAGGGCCTCTAAGTTACGCTCTTTATGTGCTTCCCCTTTTGGGACGGATGTGTCTTCAAAACACATTTCGAATTCAATTACATATCGAGTTTTTAATAATTAAATTCTTGCTCCTGGAAAATTAATTGCATACACTGTTTTTAAAATACTAACTTAAAACTGCCACGCATTCTTTCATAGATAATGAAACCTTTAGTGTATCATGCTACTTTCCAACGATGAAACGTAAGGAATCGTTAAATTTGAGCTCATTATCTCTTATAGTTATCTAATCGTTTTGAAGTTGTGACTCCACCATCCAGTTGCCTCTGTAGTGTTGTGGTTGCTATGCTATCCTCTAAAATATTCTTAATATTTATGTTTTATATTCTCGCCTTGTTACTTATATAGATAAAGCTAAAACTTCTATTGAGAAGTGTATCTCGAAAAGTGCCTTTGAATGTATAAGTTTAGTTCAAAGATAAAAAAAAAATCTGCAAGATATGTAACATTATTTTCCAAGAAGATTACTTCTTCAAAGTATTAATACCAAATTAAAATTATTTTCCCTATGTGATCTTGCAATATTTGTGTTATAAACCGCCATCTTTATGCGTGGTAGTTTCATCTTTGCACCATATCACAATTACAGTGGTGAAACTACTAATTATTCTTAGTTCTTATGCATACACCTGGAATAAACAATGAGGAAAGAAAAGAGAGGACAGAGGGGAATCAAAAGAAAAAATAACTAACTAGCATTAATTAAGAACTGAGAGTTACAAACGTATTTTAGTTATAGTCAAAACAATATAACATCTTTATGAAGCAAAAACAATTATTAAATCATATCAGCGCAGTTAATGAGCATAATTTAATTGCACAATTAGCTACATAAACCAAAATCTAATCGTTTTTTCTTCGTATAACTTAGTACCACAAAAATATAGATTGTATTTTTAAATGAAACTCACCGAGAGGATTATGAAAGCAGACGTATTTATAAATGTTTTCCTTTTTATTGTGGATTACTTCTCTTGTTTTCTGTAAACAAACTATAATGAATATCTCATTAGGTATATACGTTTTTTTTTATTCTATATGTCTTTATTCCACAAAACATAGCTGATTTTTAAATAATTATTCTATAATTTCCTGTAAATAACCTGAAATTACTACGCGCTTCGGCTGTGTTTAATGTTGTGGATGCAACAATATTTCTTTTCACTCCAAAATTATAAGCATGAACACTGAGAATCTTTTGTAAGAATAGTTTGTTTACAGAACAGGTAGAAAAAGTATGTGAATATAATAAATCATACTTGTATTACTGTTATTGTATTTGTTAAAACCTATTTCTACTTTTAATTACAATAGTATAAAACTGAATTCCACAGATAAAAACATAGATTTGTGATAATTCTTAAAATTTTATCGTTCCGACTATAGAAAAATAAGCTAAATTTGAGCTAATGGATTCATCACCCATTGATAGAGCTAATGTCTCTTTTCTAATGCCCAATAATTCGACAAAAATCCTCTTTTTAAGAATGTAATTTATAAGTGTATTTGTTTCGATTTGCTAATTCAGGCTAAATAAGTATTGTTAGAGAGACGTAGAGAACACTTACCAGTGTAAAAAAATTTGTTCAGTACTGTTAGCTAATCAAAATAAAACAATATTTACGAAGTAAGTATTTATTGCATTAAAATTTGATTTTATGGCTCATACGTTCATTCCCTAGTTAAATAGAAAATACTCCCAATGTTCTGACAGTCAGATCAGATTATAAAGTGTTAAAGCTAATGAATGCTATATCTAAAACTCTGATGTGTTCTTGGCTGTTTGACAAACAAACTTTCCTTACAAAAGATTATGCTTTTATCTACGTCATGCGATCACTAGAGGCTATACCCAGAAAATTCAATAGATGCATTTCATATGTCACGAAAATATTTTAAACATACGGTATGTTAATCAAAATCGTTAGAGCCATTTTTTTTTGAGAAAATCAAAACTTTCGAAAAATATTCCATGTAAAGGGTAGTTGGGCTGAGGGGGGGATTTAGTATTTAACAGCATTTTGTTTTCGAGTTATACTGCCCACCGACATTTTTCTAAAAATACTTTTTATATTTTTTTGGATTCAAGAGTCTCAAAAAATATATATTTCAATGAAATTTCGGTATCGAATTTTTGGGTGCAATACAATACCTACTCTACCTACTATGTACATTGTACATACGTGCTAGAGAAAGTAATAATATTTTATAGCAGTTTTAGTTAATCAAAATAAAATAATGTTTACGAATTAAGTAATTATTATTGAATTTAAATTGGCCTACTTGGGCTACGAACATTCATTTCCTAGTCAAATAGAAAATGTTCCTAAAGTTTTGACAGTAAGGTTGAGTTATATAGGTTTATAATTTAGTTTTTAAAGCATTAAAGCTAATGTCACATCTTAAAATTCTACCAAATGTTATGGTTTTGGTTGTAATAGGTAAAAGTCAACTAGTAGTTGACAAATGCAGCGCTCACTGACTCCTTTGCAAGTTATGCAACTCGCGGTGCACTCTAGTTCTTGGGAATGGAGCATAGATCGCTTTTCCTGGCAGGCGCGTCTATCAATACGCTGCCATGTGCTTAGCCTTGGCTATTTTGCATAACATACGACATTGTTATGGTGCAGTTAGCGAAAAGTGGAGCTGGTGGAACGAACAAGCAAGGATAGATAAATAGATGGAGTGAACAACAACAGAAACTGCGTGAGAGGGGTGGGGGGAGGATGCTGTACCCGAGAGACCGGATGAATCTTTGAATCGTGTCTCCTCCCAAACAAACATTCCTCAAAACATTCGAACCATAGCGCCTGTGAGCCACAAAACAATAATTATATAGCATATAACCCTTTCTCTGATTTAAATCTGTCTTTCAAATGGTCATCAGTCTTTTACTTTCTCTACGCGTACTATGTACATAGTGTATAGAAAGGTATTGTGTTGCACCCAAAAAGTCGATACCGAGATTTCATCGGAAAGACACGTTAAGGGTCCTTCTGAATAAACAAAAAAGCATTTTTGGAAAAAGGTCCGTGTGTGTGTGCTGTGTGTGTTTGTGGACAGCATAGCTCAAAAACGAAAAGACCGTTAAACATCAAACTTGGTATTTAAGTTTGGTATCTTCCAAGGATGTGACATGAAGATTTTCAAGAAAATCCCCCCACACGATTTACCCTTTACATGGAACTCCTTTCGAAAAGTTTGATTTTCTCAAAAATGGCTCTAACGATTTTGATTAAATATCGTGTATTAAGCATATCTACGTGACAAATAAAATGTATAGCCCGAATTTTCTGGATAGCCTCTGAAGATATGTTTATTTATGATGAATTTTGTGGAATTTTGCATAACAGTTAAGAGATAAAAACTTACTTATCAAAAATGTATATCTCGTTAAAACACATAATTTATGTCATATACCTATGTTTTTCTTGTAGGGTTGACCGTTTTGGAGATATTCCCTCTTATTGGTTTCAGTTTTAAAATACTTTTCTCATACGGGAACTTTTAAACAGCCCGTCATGCAAAGAAACGAATTTTAATCATATAGCAACCAGCTTTAACCTAGTATATGCCCTTATTTCCCTTCTGTTTATAAGGAAGCAAGTAATAAGACCATTTCTGCTAATTTTTATCTCGATTGGTATAAATTAAAGGAAAAGTATACTTTTTAATAATAATTTGTTACAGAGATGTAGAAGAATAGTTGATAGAAATGCATATGGAAACAACTTATGTTTTTCTAAGCTTCTTATCTGGGGTGCCTTAGAGTGTTTTAAATCTTGACAGTAACTTTTGTGATGAAAAGAGAAAACAGAATTTTTATTTCTGTGTTGACATGGAAGCATGTTTAAATATCTTCACAATTTTCTTGAATGCACTTGGGGGTCTCAGTTATGAAATAAAACACTTAGCAGCAGCTGCAAAAAAAAAAAAAAAAAAAAAAAAAAAAAGAAACGAGAAGGACCTCTTGCTGCTAATAAAACCACTTGAAGGTTGTTTCTGTACAAAAAGGATTATACTTAAAGTTCTTCACCTGTCTTGTTGGCGAGAAGCTCAATGATCTTAAAAGTGGCAGGCAGTCGTGCAGATGTCATCACCGATAAAACATGTCCAGGTGCTCGTGTACCAAGATAGTGCAGCTAGAGGGATGGCTGGACGCAGTGCACCTTTTCACAAGGGGGCAGCTGGCACCAACCCCACGCCATGCTCTCGAGGAGGAGTACGCCATCTTGGTCTTTATACACACAATTTTTCCTTTCCCCCTGTAACTGTTAGCGTAGTTCCGCATGTAACACCTGGAGGGCATTCTCTAAGGGGGAATACTTCCTGTGTTCAGCGCACTTCCATGTGAATTATGGGCCATATTACTCGATGTCATTCTAGCAAAACTGAGGTCTTTGGGTAGAAAACAGCTGAGCATCATTTATACAAACATTAGTGGCGTATTCTAACCATAAAATTACACTAAAAAATAATGAATCAGATTTGTTACATTCCCTTGTCATTTTCTATCCCATTTCTTTTAAAACTGAATCTTAAAACTATTCTTGTGAACGCTTATTAGTTTCTCTGGCACGTATGTACATTGTACACAGTGGATAGAGAAAGTAGATATTGTATTCCACCCAAGAAACTTAAACTTAAAATTTGGATTTTCAATTATACTGAAATTATTTATTGTGCGATTCGATGTAATAGGAAATTGATAATATTGTTAAATAATATAAATTAAGTAAATTTATGTTGTATGATGAATTGATGAAATTGTTTGAAATTAATGCATCTCTAATAAAAGTTCTTTAAAAAAAGATATTTGTCGAATTTTTGAGCATTAGAAAAATTCGATACCAATATTTAAAGGAAATACGGAAACATGTGTGTATGGGGGGGTAGCATAACTCAGAAACGAAATATCAGTTCAGTTAAATACCAAACTTGAATTTTCAATTATCTTCCAAGGATGCGACACGAAATTTTCGTTCATCCCCACTACCCTTTACATGGAACAGTTTTCAAAATGTTTGATTTCGCATTTTGATTAAAACGCCGTAAGTGTGTTTAAGATATTTTCATGACAATGAAATGTATATATTGAATTTTCTGGGAGTAGTCTTTGAAGACCTTTTCATTCTGGAGCGACATTTGTATAACTTTTGTAAACTGGTAAATTGTAAAAGATAGACAAGTTCTTACAATTTGGATCTCATTAAAACACATAATTCATATCATATACTTATTTTTCGTAGAGTTTACCGTTTCCCAGATATTCCATGTTATTGGTATCATTTTTAAGCTACTTAAACGGGAAGTCATATTTATTTTGATCTATTTTTCCTAGCAAGCAAAGAGAACCGAGTTTAAATTGTTTCAATTGTTTCGTACTGTGACCTGTTTTTAAAGGATATGATCATCACTCTAACCTAGTGTACTCCCCTATTTCCCTTCTACTTAAAAAGAAGCAAGGACCGTGCAGTTAAAGGTGGGGTATTAATGGAACCCCCTATCCCCCAAATTCAAAGAAAATTAAAGATACGCGTTTAATGTGAAAATAAATATCTTAAACATATGGTACTTAATCAAGTATTTAGTGGAAACATTCAAATGTTCGAAAAATATTCCATGTAAGGAGTTGTTTTGGGTGGGAAATTTTCTTTAAATCTTCATATGACATGCACACATATGTAAGCTTTCCTAACGTTATTACTTTTTTCATTCAATGAGCATTAAATCGTATATTTCCATCGAAATCTCCATATCAAAGTTTTTGGTGCAATTCAGTACTTCATCTATATTATAAGTAAGCTGTTCAGAAAGTAATTAAAAGCTCAATACAAAATTCACCTGATTCTGAATAAAACAGTAATTAAAAGACAATTGCTCAAAACGAAGTAGAATATGTAATCGGTAACTTTAAAACATTTTAAGTTCACCAGCAACAGTCAATTTCTTTATCTAATAAGCTTAATTTTGTTGAGATTAATTTCTAGAAATTGATTTTAAATATTAGCATAAGACGTATCTTATAATCAATAATTAGGTTTGGTGAACTCTATAAATGACCTTGACCTACTAGAGAGGTTGCTTATATGCATCTCCCTGAGTATTACTAACTGCTACACTCAGTTACATTTCTTATAATATCTTAATTTTATTTTAAAATTCACATTCGTTACGTAAAATAAACCCTTTTCTTCTCGACATCTACTCGCAGAATTTCCCCGGTTAAGGGAACTCCAACATCCGTTTCCGACATCTTTTCCAGCCAAGGGAAAGAAAGAGAGGGAGAAAAAAAAGCAATAAAAGAGGAAGGAAGCATAATATAAGAGGATACAAGCGTGCTGGTTATGGATCAGATCGCACTGTGAGCAGAGTCCTGGTTTATGAGACGATATTTTTTGTTGCCGTTGTTGTTTTCTTTCTATTCTCTTTTCTTTCCTTTTGTCTTCTTCCGTTTATGAAAATCGATTGGGTGGAAACAAGCCCCTCGCGTGCCTCTCTTTCTGTGAACACACACAAACACACACACACACACACACACGAGTGAGAAAGAGTGCAGCAGGAGATGAAATGACGAAGGGAATAGGCTTCAGAAGGCTAGAATGTGTTGCTAAACTTCGCCGTTTGGAGCGCTAACTATCCCCACTTTCCATATCAAATCATAAAAAAAGTAAAAAGATGCACTATTCTTCGTCTACCTCCTTTATATTTCATTCGGCTGGTCTAAATGTTATCAACCAAGGCGTGTGTCTAATTTTCATAAAAAGAAATGTCAAAGTTTCATTTCGCTTCTTTCCCCCCACTCTGCTTTCCTCTTTATATTCAAAGTACCTTTGTCGATTCATCCATAAGAAATTTCGAAAACATAGGAACATTCTAATCCCATGCAAAGAAAAGTTCTAAAATATATTTATAACTATATGTAGATTTGTATGTTTCAAAATGTTCTCCAAAACATGTATACATTTCTACTTTCCAATATCCGAAACCACCTATCAAGTTTTAGTAAAATGTAACAAACATTTATTCAAAATCTTCTCGGGCTTCTAACCAGGTAAAAACTTGGTTTGATACCAACGTTTCGAAGAAGTACATCTTCCTCGGCTTCAGGGTGAAGTTAGAAGCCCGAGAAGATTTTGAATTAATACGTCGCCAGGAAAGCTTCAGTTCTTATTTTGTAACAAACATATCATTGGTACAGAAGAAATCTCCAAGGCCATCCACTACAAGAGAAACAAATAGTAGGTTCTGAAGACAGCTGTAATGCTATCTGTCTTAAGCTCACATGGAAATAAATACAAATTAATGTCATATCTGAATTTGGAAGTACTATACTATGTCAAATGAAGTCATGGTTACCAAAACTGCATGTTAAGTAATCCTCAAAATTTGTTTTATATTCGTGAAGACTGAGTAGAGTACAATCAAAGTAAAACTCGGTCTTTAATATGCCACAATTTATATTTTTACTTTCTTTGCCATCTAGCTACTTTATATCTACTACCTAAAACCTTTATTCATAAATCCCACTATAAATACCAATTTCATAGTTGAATTAGCCAATATTGAACTATTCCAAACGAAGAATTTCTATTAAATTTCTCTATTGTATCCATCCTTTACATAGGACACTTTTCGTTATTTTCTCAAAAATTAGTTACCTGCTGTTTTGAGTAAAATACAATATATCTGATATATGAACGCGACAGATTAAATGTATATCTTGAATTCTGAGTGATCCGCAACAACTATGCAGTTACTGATTTATTTTAAATGTTTCCTTGGACAAAAAGAGTGAATGAATGACATTACATGAACAGAGCAAAAATTAAATGAGTACTCACATCAGTTTTTCATGGAACATTTGTCAGAAAGCATTTAATATAACAGCAGTCGTATCAAAACAACTTATGAAGTATACTTGTTATGGATCCTTTGATTTATAAAATTATACATCTATATTCATCACTCTATATCTAAAGCATATGAGAGAATTAATGAAAAGGCTTAAATGGTATTGTAAACACATTTAAGATTAGGAAAAATTAACAGAAAAACTAACTCTAGATTCGAAACTTACCCAAGTATAATACTGATTTAAGATTAAGAGTTATAAACATGGAGATTTTTATTTTCAAAGTTCTTCCAAAAGTTTCATAGCTTCAGATATATAATTTAAGGTATACTACTGAATTTCTGAATCCCTGATTTTACTTAAATGTTTATTTGCATGACAATGCCAGAAATTCATATTAAATGTTAATTTTTAAATATTCGAAGAGAACTTCATAAGCCCCATGTTTAGCATCGAAATGTCAGTCTTCAGAAAAGCCTGTTCAAAATCTTGAATGGCATGATACCACACGATCCCCGTGCGTGTTTTAGTTTCAATATTGCATACTTGATCCCGTTGAAGATAGGGGACCCCGTGACTTCCGGTATTGATGAGCCATTAATGATCCACTTAGGGTCCCCTGGGTGTGCCAGTGGAATTAGGATATTAGCGCAGGAGAGGATATTGATCTGGAATTGCCGCTTTGGGAGATGGCAGCTGCCATAGCAAACCGCAAGAAAACATCCTAACATCTTTCATAACAGCTGATCCATAACCTACAGCTTGCGGTCATCGTCTGGTCAAACCTACCTGAAGGATATCGGTTTCCTTTGTCTGATGATTTATGAGTTTGTTTGGGGATCATAACTGACCTCTGTTGAAAGGTGCTGCCCATCTTTCATCTTGTGGGTAATAATAACGAAAACATAAGGAGGGACTCGATTATGAAGTTGCAGCTTTAGAAGCTTTCTGTCAGCTGCATAAGGAAGATAGCCAAGGGAGGTCAATGAGCTTTTAGGTTATTGTTCGGTTACTGCCGCGTTACTGTCAGAAAAATGTGCTCTTAAGAAGGTAAAATGGAATATAAATGTTTTGGGTATTTGTATTCTTCAAAATGAACCTAGAACATTTGGACTACAATCTGTCAAACAATCGAAAAATCACTTTTATATAGTAAATAGTTCATAGATAATTAACATTTAGCATCCTTTCCTTGATCTAGTACCCCTCCTCCGCTACAGTAATTTAAAGTTCGTACAATACAAGTATTAAAAACATTTTTTTTTTCTTCAAAATACAGTTGCACATCTTTAAAATGTTTCAAGCGTCTCAGTTTTAATCTAAATACAACTAAAATTTCCAAAAATTTTCAGAAAACTTCCCCCATGGTCGAGTGGTCTGCGAGGTGACTTTTCATCCAGAGGTCCCGGGTTCGATTCCCGGCTGGGGAGCGGAATTTTTCTTTAACCAGAATTATTCCCTATCACCCACAGAGTCTGGAAGTATGAATGTGAGAGTGAACGTGCGTGTGTTTAGTGATATAAAATGATTAACCTAATGTTCTAAACTTACAGTAATACGAAGTGTTTCTCAAGGGGACTAGTTAAAGGGGACTAAACAAATGAAACAATTTTTAAAAAATTCAGAAGTAATTATTGTAATATTACAGGCGACTAAATTACTATCATAACAAAAATAGTATTTTAGGAATATTGATTAGCTTTAGAGATTAAATTTCTAATTATTTTAAAAACTATCATAATTCAGTAATAAAGTTATTTTTGTATGTGGTTCAAAGCTCCTATTCAAAACATGCCAAGAAATTTTCCCAAATTTGGAGGCATGTGGAGCAGTTTAATTACACAATATATTTATATAGTAACATTTCTAGAGCAATATACATCTCGTAAAGTATTGGTATTTATATTAATATAACAGCAGTACAGTCGTAGTAAATCTTTCACAAAGAGTCAAGATAAAAGTATATAAAGCCGAAATAATAGTCCCAACATACTTAAACTACAGTAGAGGAAGTATTGTATTCTATCATCGATATCAAGATTTCACCTAAATGTCACCGCAACTGTACATTTTGACGCTGTCTTAATAAAAAAAATGTAAGTTTTAAAAAAAAAAGTCAGTTAACAGCATAACAAAAATGGAAGTTGGTTAAGGACCAGGTTTGATATTTATGTTCAACGTTTTTCCAAGAAAATCGCCCCAACTTCAACTGCCCTTTAAGCAAGAAAATTTTCGTTATTTTTAATTTTCTCGAAACTGTTTCAATTTAAATGATATATACTTAAGATATTTGCATGAAAAATAAAGTGTATTGAAGCGCTTTGAGATCCTCTCCATTGTGAATGAATTTTGTATAACTTGCAAACCCTAAGAGATGGGGAAAAATAGATATTATCAAACGTATTTTTTCTTGTAAAAATCATATTTTTGTGCCCTCCATCCTTCCAAGATATTGTTAATCCTACTGGTTTTTGAATTGTTAAATAATTTATAAACTTATCGCTGCTAGATTGGATTAGATTTTTATTTCGTTATCCAAAGAGAACTGCATTTCAAAGTCATCCATAGAAACTTTTACTTTTATCGATTTGACTACCCTTAAGTATCCTGCAATCCTCTTGTGCTTATAATGAAATATGTAATAAAGCAAATTTCGCAAAGTTCATTTCCATTAACATGAAGCAGTTAGGAGTATAAGTATTTATAGAGGAACGGATAGAGAAAAATCTTTTGAATGCAACACTCGCAATTACTCGCTAGGTACACTGTGATTTATTGGTTAGCAAAGTTTCCAGTTTTGCTTGTCAGTTTAGCAAATAATAAACATGAACCATGTGTATAAATATATCTCAACTAGTACTTACATTCTAAACAGAAAATTATTGAATAAATTAATTATTCTGTACGCTAAACAAAAGCAAACATAAAGTATCTACCATTGGCCCATATGCGCAACGTTTCTTTGAAGCCTGACAACAGATGACAGTCGGTATGCGCTACAAAATTAAACGCGCTGCATCTGTTTAGTCGGTGCGCCCGCCTTTCATGTGCATAATAATGACACAAATGGTTCGCTTTCTGCAACGCGTCTGTCAGTGGTACTTCACTCAAGACATGTTTCTCGCCCGAGAAGAACGTGTAAAAAATTACCACCTCCGAAGGTCGCTTGATGTTTGCAGCAGTGACGTATAAACAAACGTCTTGTCTACGCCTCAATAGCGTGACGTAATGGTTTAAAACACCTTTGCTAAGTCTCCTTCCACTTCTTGCTCGAGGCGGAACTTTTCTCTCCTTCCCCTCCCACCTTTAAACCCGTCAACTCAACCATTCACAATCCAAGAATACCTTCCTTCTCCCATTCACCTTCATTCTTACGTCTACACCATTCCTCAAGGTAAGGGCACTGAAAAAATCATTTATCTCCAAGCAAGAAATCGGGTTTGTCAACTACTGCTTTCTATCTCTTTCATCACTTCAAGGCACGAGACTTGATGAATAGAGTAAAAGAAACTGGAAACATGGAGGAAAATCTTTCAAGGAAACGTCCGATTTCTTTTCAGACGCAAAATACAAAACTCCCTGAGGGGACTTAAGAGAAACTGCCGCATCAGTACTAACAAGCTTCGAGGGAGTTCTTCTTCCTTTGCATTTGGTTTAGTTTGTGTTTTATACTTCATCGAATTAAACCAAAATAAGTATTGCTGACTACTCAGAAATTCTTCCCTGTAAAATACATTTTTGCCATTGGATAGGAATTTTTAGGTCCTGTTCTTCCAAAAAGTAATGATCGTGATTACAGACACTAGCTGAGGAATTCCAAATCACTGTATCGTTCTCAACTCTCTGGTCCGAATACACAATAGTCCCAAGTCTGGAGTAGATGGGAATGTTCAGGAAGCTTTTGTGATTTTTATCTAATCCTTCTCATACTAACACTTCCCAAAGATAAGCCTTAGTTGTGATAAATGGTTAAAATGGTCTGAATAAATGACAGCAAACTGCCCAAAACAAAGCGTCTCCAAAAATACTTTTTTATGTTAAAAAAAGGTGATACCATTCTAGATTGTCAAAAATGTCAGCAGATTTGTATTTCTTTTTTGATTAGTAAGACAGCAGTAGCTCTAAATTAATCACTTGACTGGAAAGTTCTTCAGTAAAAGAAGTTTTATTGTTTTTTCCAACACATGATGTCCCTCAAACGGTACCGCCCTCCTTACCACTGGATAATAGCCATTAGGAAACAAAAGACTAGCTTGTACCAGGGGCGAGAGGTAATGTTGTAAAATTGTTTCCTGGAGACACTGCTTGCAAGTCGCGCTTCAGTTAAAGGACCAGTAAGTGGAAGACGTGGCAACAGCGAGGGCTGGTTTCCAACCGCACATAACCTAATCTCAAACTTTGGAAGAAGAGTAGATCTGTATCTGCTCCCTCGTACTGTTCTAAGATTAGTCTGCATGATGAATTCACAATATAGATAGTGTTATTATTTGTCAAATGCTCGCAATTTTTCTTGGGCGCTAAATTTACGGGATAACGAGGGCCGGGGGAAGAAGAGAGAGCTTGTCCGCGTATCGTTCTGCAGCGTTGTCTCTTTCTTTGAGGCCCTAGTCCATTATGGTTATCTAATTTACCGCGAATTAGTTGAATTATTACAAGAAACACAGCACACTCTGAGATCTACAGACAAATGAAACATCTGCATTGAAGCCATTAGATATCAGAGTATATTGCGTACCTCATGTATCAATGTCGTCGCACTGTTCTGCTTCCAAAACCTGCCAAATGAAGACGAAAAAGTGCGCTAGTATGTATTCAAGTATTATGAGCAAGAAGAGAAAGACAAAATTGCTAGAGGTCACGAATGTAGAGTTCGTACTTTTTGGGGTATATTACCTTGTTTAATCTTGTAGTTGCTCTGATCTATACAATAAATTTAATCCACCAATGTAGTTAAAGAGTAAATAAACTGCGTTCATTTCTGTGCCGTAGAAGCGAAAACTAGCAAAAGAATTGCAAGCCCGCAGTTAACGAAATGCGACATGTACAACCAGCAGTGACCATTTAACTTCATTAGTGTTCCTTAGTTAAATTTCTCACAGTTATTCCCGGCGCCTTTCTGTATTGTAATACAAACCAGACATAATTTAATATTCGCGGGGTCATTTCTTTTGCAGCGGGCCTTTTTTACTCCCCTCTCCAGTTGTTAGTAAAGTCATCTGTTGTGACGCATACAGGGCCTGTAAATTACTGTGGGAACACACACACACACACACACGACAGTCTTGCCACATGTTAACACAGCAAGCCACCTGTTACCGAGTTTACGGGAAGTGGTTAGGGTGTTTCGCAGTGGCGGACAAAGTATGTCCCGGCCATCATCAGAACTACAAATCTTCTAGTGTTTTTATGCAAACACTGCATAATGCAGCTGGTAACAGCCCTGAAATTCTGTATGTAGAAATGTTGTGCCTGAAATGAATTCAGCTCTTTGTTTTATAAAGCATAATATATACACGTTTATTCGGAGCTATTTGTGGCAGAAGATGCACGAATAATCGAGAAATCTGAAATTTACTGCTTTTAAGCCACAACATATATATGTAAATAGGAAATTCTCCCTCTAACCCTAGAGTTTCATGGCCCTTTCCGCACTCATAGTGTCTGAAACAATCACACTTTCTGCTCGTTTTCTGGCTCAATTAATGCAAAATAGCAGCAATTAATTAATCGAATATGTTTCTCTTCATGTTTCTTTGCCCAGGTGGTCCACAATTAGAATCGAAGTTCCTCACAAAATTCTAATTTTCTGCTTATTCTTTCTTTTGTCCTAACCCATAATCAGCAGTTAGTTTTGCAATAGATACCCCTAATGTGGCTGTCGTTTAAACAATGGAAATCGCACTTATTTTCACGCGGCAGTTGTTTATTGCTACTTCCTAGAGACAAAATATCTAATGTGTTCCATTCACACGACTTTCTCAACTTATTCTGCAAATAAGCTTCTTACAAAAGTTCATTCTTCTATCTACTTCATGATTATCGACGTAAACTTTAGGAAAATGCTCTTATTATTTAGTTCCTTCTGAGTTAAATAAAATTAACTCAATGGGAAACTGGATGAGCACCTTCGTTTTATCCCTCTTGTTTATCAGCGGATGGTGAGCAGGTCGCACTCCTTGAGAGGAGTAAAAGGAAGGTTGCCGGTCCCCATGGCCGCGCTCGCCAAAGTGCCTCGCTTTGATGCTTCATGGCGCAGGGGATTCGTGGGTTTGAGTCCTGTGTGTGTGTGTGTGTGTGTGTGTATTAGAAGCAAAAAGGAAAATAGTAATCCAATAGAAAAACAATGGAAACTTTAGGAAAAAGAAAAAAAAGGAATACAGCGCCGGAGTCCCGACAAGTCTCCGGAGCTGTATTTCAACAAAGAAACAAAACGTCGATCTTGCCAGTACTCCCCTGGCAGGTTTCAACTTAAAATAGACCCGTTAAATTCTGCAACTCTTTTAAAGCTCGAAGGGATATCTGAATACCTAAATTATGGAGCAATTTGCCCACATGGTGCGTACTTTGGTCTCCAAATTTTAAAGATTTTCAGTTAAATCTTATATTATGATCTGTTAGCTCTTCAGCGAGCAATATTTTTGTGTAGTTCTTATAACTTTAGACAACTTATTCTATTACCGAGTTGTACAGGATAAGAACTATAAACAGTAGACAGTCTACATACTGCAGTGGCCATAGTATGAAACTTGGCATCTTCAGCCGTCATATTTGATATAAAGACCGTGCCTGTGACAAGGTAAAAGCGTTTAAACGTGCAATGAAAACTCTTAGGGTTCTGAAAAAATGTTACGTCACT
The DNA here is from genome assembly GCA_030762935.1 of Hymenopus coronatus. NCBI lineage: Eukaryota > Metazoa > Arthropoda > Insecta > Mantodea > Hymenopodidae > Hymenopus > Hymenopus coronatus. The sequence goes on along the minus strand of CM060892.1, from coordinate 51,893,754 downwards.
GGTTACCTCATGCCTAATTTGACGTTCATTAGCCATTAAGATCAGATTTCGCCAGTTTAACACCAGTGGCAACAACCCCCTACCCGGAAGGAAGACAGTAGCGAGAAATGCGGAAGAAAGGCAAGGGTGGGTGACCTCCTTACCAAGTTTCATTCACTTTTCTTCCTGAGCATGGAGGGGTTTCTTGTATAGCAGCTGAAAAACCTGGTTGGCACGTGTCATGCTGTTAGGTTATAGTAGACCGCAGACTGAGTTTTAACCTACTCCTCCTTGGCGTTCCACTCATGGGTGGTCCCAATGTAGTATATTTTTACTTATCTGCTACATATAGTAGGGAAAGTATTGTATTCCAGCAAAAATTTCGTTGCAGAGGACCACTAAATCCAAAAAGAAGAATTGAATGTGTCTGCGAAAATACTTCAAAAACGCAAATATAATAAAATTAAATACCAAATTTGATATTTAAATTCATCAGCTTCAAAGGATATGACACCAACATTTTAAAGAACCCCCACCCCAAACTAGCCTTTTTAAAAGGGTTTATTTTCTTTAAAATGGCTGTAACGAGTTTGATTGAAATAGCATATATTTAAACCGTTTTCCTGATAAATGAATGTATATTTTTAATTTTCTGGGAATAGCCTCCTAGGTCTTCTTATTCCAGATGACTTACATAACTGATAAACCGTGAGAGATAGACAATTTATATTAAATAAATTTGTTTTGTGGGTTAACCATTCCTGAGACATCCCTTTGCTTTGGCTTCAATTTTTCCACGTCTATACTTTCCTCCCTTTGTTCTGGACCACAAGAAAGTTTTTTTTTTTTTTTTTTTTTTTTTCTGCTACTGATTAAGTATTCAATCTCATCAGTTTAGCCACCTGCTTTTAAGAGATTCAAGCATCACTTAAGTCTTATACATTTCCTTGTTCCTTTATATAGAAGGAAATAAGTAATAAGATTATATATCTAAATATGTATCTTGATAATATGAAGAAGATAGAAGAATAGGTAGAGAAAGTTGTGTGACTAGAACATATCAGAATTTTTATTTTTAGGGATGGCTGAAGCCACAACGTATAAAATGAACGCAGACGAAACAGAGATTCAAAATTATATTCACATACCCCTTAGATTGGTTAACACAGATATTATTATGAGTGCTGCACAATGTTGTATTTAGATAGGTTAAGCCAGCAGTTTAAAAAACCTTTAACATCATTTTCATGAATTTTGTGATATCCAGGAATTTTATGAAACTTTACATGTATCTCAACGTCTTAGGACAATATATATAAACTGCTCACGATTTTTTTTTCCGTTTCTTTGTTTGTCTAAAGGGATAAATCGTGCTTCTTATATTAGATATCTCACCTCTGTTGTTTCTTTATTATTTCCCTGTCTGTTCTATTCATTATTTCACTACCATGTGTTGTCATTGGTACTGATATTGCTTTACAAATTTCATTTGTATTGCTTTTGACGTTTTATTCTTTCATTTTCTGCTTATATAAGAAGAAAAGGAGTGTAAACTTCCTCAAAGATGATTTAAGGTGATAGATAATTTTCGTGAGACTGCCTCCGTGGTTGAGTGGTTAACTTCGATTCCCGGCTGGGGCGGGGAATTTTTATTTAACCAGAAGGATTCACTATCCCCAACAGTATGTTGGAAGTATGTATGTGAGAAAGAATGTGTGTGTGTTTGTTTGTTTGTTTCTTTATTTATTTGTTTGTTTGTTTGTTTGTTTGAGGAAAATGCAATGATTTAAACTCAACATAAAGAACGAGTTGTTTCTAGTGGGTCGGCCTCCGTGGTGTAGTAGTTACTATACTAACTTCATATACCCAAAGTCGCGGGTTCAAACCCGGCGGAGGACGATGCATTTTTAGGGCGTAAAAATCCTTAGCATGGCTTCCTTCGGAACCAAAGTAACGCCGTTGGTTCCGGCACGTAGAGAATCTCAAACATGATAAAAGAGGCCTCTGAGCAAAATTAAGCGTATTTCACGCCATATATAGAATAGGGCGCTGAGAACCACAGCAGTTAAAGAGCGTCCATAAATAAAACTCCATTTACATGTATGTTTCTAGTGCAATGCGCAAAGTGTTAAAGGGGGCTATATAAATGAAACAATAAAAAAATCGTGAATCATTGACTTGTTCCTTATTGCACACGTGCTGGCTGTAAACACCTTCTGACAGCTTATTCTGCTCGAGGAGTAGAAGAAATTCAGACGACCTAAGGAGGAAGTAAGGAATTGAGGGACAGCTGTTGTGTGCACCCACCCTGCTGCACAAACTGTTGCCTTTCTTTCCAAGGCCTGCCTCCTTTTCTTAGGCAGGTGTACCTGCTTGCATCGAGGTCCCGACTTGCTGAATGAATCTAAGGAACTAGGTTATTTAAATTCCGCCTCAAGGTAACCGTGATGCGATTTTAAAAGCCCTAACATATGGTGGCTTTAAAGCGACCTAGATGTGTCACAAGAGAGTAACTCAAACTTCCTTTCAGCCACAGCAGACACTATATCGAGCGGATCATTAAATGGGTTGTAACAAACTCTTGAGAACCTTGTATGACACCATATGGGAATCACATCAACATTTTTGACAAATTTAAATCAGCTGTTCTAATGTGAAATACCACCTACTTGCCTGATATTGTAGATCATTAACATCTACCTTCATTGTTTTAATTGAACTTGAATGGATGTAGGAAATAATCAGCACTGTCATAAATGAAAAATATAAACCGAGAAGCAGAGGGTAGACAAAAGCTTTCCTGTCCAAGATTATTAAAAAAATAATTCTGCTGAAACTACACTCCTTGGCGCTAAGGCATGCCGCCCGGCCGCTGCATTTCCCACCTCTGCCACAACAGAGTCCTGGAGCCGCTCTTTTTCCATCAAGTAGCTCCTGAGTGCATGCATCCCGAGCCAGGTCTTCCAGTGGGAGAATCTCCCACACAGGTACCGGGAATCGAACCCGAGTCACCCACTTGGTAAACAATTACACTACCACCCCGATAGAGATAGCCAATAATTTTACTATTCATAATAATTATGACCACTTATTGCACACCAAGTGTCCCAAGGTCGCAGAACTCAACGGGGCTATTTCAAACTAAAGCTCGTCAGTGGAGAACTTCGCTTTCCCCGTCTTGCTTATCAGTGGGAATGGTGAGAATGTCCCTCTCATTGCGAGGTGTAAATAAAGATTGGTCTCGAAAGTTCTGGCCTTTTTACGCAACACAATATCTCTTCAGAGAAATCAAGTAGAAATAGTGCTGTCGGAAATGCAATTAATTACTAACAACTGTTGAACATAGGTTCGAGTAATTCACAGCACACACTTAGTCACTGAATTAATTAAATCGTAAATGAGTATTAGCAGATAAAATATAAATAAACACCCTGGGGAATTAATATAGTTCATGCGTATACGTGAAGTAAAATAGACAAAACACAGTTAAGTTAGTTCAACTTTCCACCATGAGAGTACGAAGGGGAAGTTGATAAAAAACAATATGGACGAAAACAATAATTTTATCTACGATAAATAATTTTTACATAAAATCCCCACTCAATATTATTACAAAACTCACATTTCTTCCATGGAAATGAAAAAAGGATATGTTGAACTGTTTCTGAGAACACTAATTCAAAATGAAAGAAGTTACATTAATGGTATTATAAAGTTTCTTCTGCCTGCTGCTTTCCTTCTAGAATACATAATTTTCACTTAAAATTCATGAAGCCACTTATATTCTGTAAACAAAAGAGATTTCTGTCGTTGGAGCATGTAAACAAAGGCAAGAATACTTCTTGACGATTTTTGTAAGCATGGTTGAAGATTTCCTTGACCTGACATTTAACGAGGTAACCTCGAAGCTACTCTGGACGCTACTTCCACATCGACAAAAGCTAAGCTTCACTGCGGTCGTATTTGCACAAGAAAATGAAATTCTCTCTCTTACGTAGTCCCTGATGTGACTTTACTCACCCTCTCTGCCATTGTTCCGCACCCAAATTCGCGCTGCGGTGGCGGCGTATGCAAGGAAAAAAGGCAATAAAAGAACCATGACTAGGGGATGGAGCTGATCTCATGATGGATGTAAGGGCCACTGCTTATGCATCTCGGCATGCGCAGGGGCGCACAAAAAACTCACCCTTTTCGCAACTAATTAACTGATTTCTTGTCAGTCATCCTTGTTAATGATGATTGTAGTAATTACTGTAATGCTTTGTGTACTGTTTCTCTGCAGGTCTTAATTCGAGATCTTGAAATTTTTGGAGCGCATCTGAAAGGATTCATGCGATAAAAATCTGATGTATTCCATTTATATGACTTTCTTTACATCTCTGTAATAAATTATTGTTAGAAAGTTTATTCTTCTATCTACTTCATGATAATCGAGAAAAATATAGCAGAAATTCTCAATGTTACGTGGTTTCTTGTAAGTAGCAGGGAAAAAATCTAATGTGTTCCATTCACATGATGTCCTCCTTCTTAAATTCATAAGTATCCAATTGTATTTTAGTTATGGCAACAGATGGATAGGCAGAGGAGGACCAGCGGCATGGCCTACACGTTCCCCTGAACTCAATCCTTTAGATTTTTATCTATGGGGTACCTTAAATAATTGATTTATCCAGCAGAAGAAATTCGTAATCTACATGTTCATGTAGGGGCGGGTTTTCTTCGGATTCTCCTGTTTCCCCCGCCTTCGCATTCCACCGGTGCTTCATCTTCATTCCATTATCATCAGTGTCATCGACTGCGCTGCCATAAGTAGTAAAAGCGAGCGTTAAACACTCTAAAAAAAATAAAAAAAAAAAAAGACGTTGCATGCCTTTAAGATGTTTTTATTAATAATAGTTTGAATCTCAAGAAGTAGTAAACGAAAGTTTTGGGACATTTGTTTATATGATTTTTTTCCGGTTCATTTATATAGTCTCTTTTAACATCTAAGGTCACATCGGGGACTTTACATTAGAAACAACTCTGTAGGTTCTTTACCCTCAAACACGCGCACATTCACTCTCACTTTCAGACTCTGTGGGGGATATGGAATAATTCTGGTTAAAGAAAAATTCCCCGCCACAGCCGGGAATCGAACCCGGGACCTCTGGTCCATTTTTTCTTGTTTCGATGTAAGGAACCAATCCCCAATATTGGTAAAAGTATATTTGAAACAGCCTCTATATTTAGAAATAGAGAAACACTAGCCGTTTTCTAAATAAATACATATTTTTCTTGGCGAATGGTAAAGAACTAATTTGTTGATATGAAGGTATTGTGGTTGACGTGTACCAGCCCCAAAGGGCGTCACTTGCATGGACAACCCTAGAAAGGACGCGGGGGTGGGGGGTTAGAGACGGTGAGTGAGGCAAGAACAATGTTCTCATGTAATAGTGAAATATAGGCGACGCAGTCCAGGTGTGTGTAGTGAGGATGTGTGTGCCCATATAAAGGCCCTTTGTTCATCACACACACAACATAAAAAAGATAAATATACTCCCCGTTTCTGTGACAGGGGAGAGACACGTCTTTTCCCTTGTTTCGCAAGCTGTCCCAACCGCGCCTTCCAGAAACAGCGACTGCAAATCGCAGCTCAACAGGTCTGCAAAACAATCACATGGCTTTTCCTACCACACTCACTATGTACATAGCCTACAAACTATTCTTACGAAACCTTAATGGCCCAATTACATAGAAAAGTTAACGTAAATGCAATACAAACTCTACAGCTTATCATCAGGTTAATAAATGGGACCATTCTCTATCGATTTCGTTAACATGAACATTATCGCCAGACGCTAACGCCAAAGCTTGCAATCTCCATGTTGACGTGATTCAAGAGGAAAAACAAAATACTATCGCACTGCACGAGAACAAAAGATGCGAAAATATGCAGTCATATGTCGAGACGTTTATTATTTTATTTCAAAATCATTGCTGTCTGTATGACAAAAAGCATTGCCCATACAAAAATATGCTGAAACAAAATATTTGGAAACAGTGCGAATGAAATGAATTGTGAAGGTAGATTTCAAAAATAATATGCTTGCTTGGTAGTGAGAAACTTAGGTTATATTATAAGCTATCCGTTTTCTTTCATGCACGGAATAAAAAATATTATTGGCATCAATTGACTTTAAAACATCAGTTCAATATATTATTCCATGTTTCCAACTATTTTAAGTGCTAAGTTATACTAAAACTTCAATACAGAATCGTTTAATGAAATATTAATAGGGTAGTATAAATTTCGTTAAAAATTATCGCACGTCTAGATTTCTTTGTAGAAATATAGTAAAACACACACACACACACATACACACACACACAGACACACACATGATAATGCAGTTTGTGATAGCATAAATTGCACTGCTGCATTTGTATCAATACTTTCAGCCATCATTTTAATCGCGTTCACTCTTAAACTGTTTTATTTTAGTGTTCACCTTAATATTAACTCTATTATGATTGTGAATGACAAATAGAATTGCATGTTCATGTCATACGTTCATGTATTCGCGTTTGTATTAACTTATCTATGTGAATAGGCCATAATACTTTCTCACGTAATAATACTAGGTAAAAAAAAAAAGGTATTGCATTCTACCCAAAAATGATACCAAGATTTCACTTTACACGTATCGAGATTTCCTGAATACAAAAAAAAAAAGCTGATGTGTTCCATTCACATGACATTCTCTACATCTCTACAACAAACTATTGATAAAAAGCTTATGCTTCTATTTACTTCATGCTAATTGAGAAAAAAATTGCAGAAATACTTGTTTCCATGTAAGTAGAAGGGAAATAAGTGATAGTCAAAAGCTGGTTACTATGTGATTGAAATTTCTTTGTTTGTATGGACAGAGTTGGAAAAACTCCCATATGAGAAAAGCAACTATTTTAAAACTGAAATAATAAATCGGAATATCCTGAAAACGGTTAACTCACCAAATAAGAGTATATGACGTAAATTATGTGTTAATGAGGTCAAAAAATTGTGTGTAGTAAGTTTCTATTATTTCTCACGGTTTACCAGTTATATAAAAGTCGTCCAGAATGAAGAGGTCTTCCTGGGCTATTCCCAGAAAATTCGGGACATACATTTCGTTTATCATGAAAATATCTTCAACCTAAGAGCCTGTGAGAGTTAATATGTGTGTGTTTAATAATATAATACTGAAAAACTAACGTCAATAAACCCTAAAAATCAGCGAGTAAACACCAGCGGTTGTTTGTAAAGCAAAGCCCATGATGTGGCCACAGAATTTAAAGGAACTCCTTGCGGTTTAGCGGTAAAAAAATAAGTGTCATTTGCAGAACGTGACGTGTCATGGTTGCTCATTTAGTTAGAGCAGCATTACGGGAAACCGGAGATCTGGTCACATCAAGCTATAGGATTGAATTTTTCTTACTGATTCTACTTCTAATAAATGGTTCTGTCTCTTCCAAAATTGAAAGAGTGTAGAATGCTCGTTCCTTCTAGACAAATGACCTTTAGCGAAGATCCAGTGAGCTAGCCTACCTACCCTTGATAAAAGGTCAGCAATTAGTTTATGTTGCAACAAGAAACAGGTCTGCTTCCTATGATTATGTTTCGAGAGTATACAGTAAAGGTGAGTAAGTGACTCGCATCTAATTTCATTTACAAATTTCGTTCGTCAAGAACTGGTGCGCGACCTATACTTTGTTTGTATACATGTAGAGGGGTTTGATTTCGTTGTCAAAAATTCTGAATATCTATTTAGTTTCCAAAATGTGTATATGTTGTGTTTTTTTTTAAATTACTTAAATGTGGATATATTATTATTGTTCTTATTTCAAAATAGCTTCGATAAAGAGCTGCGATATACGGCTACCTTACTAATGACAGAAGCCACGATACCAGACACTGCTACTTGGCACGCACGGTCGTTTGTTGATTGAAGCCAGCTGATAGGATTGCGGTGGTATGTTGGGAGATCGATAGCAAAACAGTGTTATCCGGCATTAACTGCTAAACACTGTTCACGTCACACACACACACTGCAGGAGACGTCAGTTTAGACCAAATTTCCTGCTGTTTCTCAGCAAATATCTACAAGTACGAAGACCTTTTTTTGTCAACCTCTGATAGGCTATAAATAAAAGACAAGTTCATAGAAAACAATTATTTTATTACTAAAAGTTTTGTAACCTTATGGTTACTTTTCAACATAATCACCGAAATGCTGAGACATTTATCGTACTTGTGCCCAAGCTTTGCAATACTCGCTTCAGAAAATGTTGCCGCCAATGATATCAAATTAGCATTGACATTGTTTAGTTTGAAAATGCTGCCCTGGTAGCCACGTCTTCAGCTCTGGGAAAAGGTGAAAGTCGCTGGATGCCAGGTCAGGACTGTACGGCGCATGATCGAAAATGTAGTATTGAAATTCTTCAAAGAGCCGATAGGTTGTGCCAGCAGTGTGTGGACGAGCTTTGTCATGGATCAACATAATTCCTGAAGTCAGCATACCTTCTCTTTTGTTTTGAATGGCTCTCCGCAAACGTCGGACTTTTCGTTTTTACTTTCTCTATAGGCACTATGTACATAGTGTATAGAGAATGTATTGCACTCCACCAAAAAAGTCGATACCGAGATTTCACCGGAAATATATGTTTTAGGGTACCCTTTATCTAAAAAAAAGAATTTTCGGGAAAAAGGTTCATATGTGTGTGTGTGTGTGTGTGTGTCCGTGTGTGTGTGTGTCCGTGTGTCTGTGAACACGATAACTCAAAAACGAAAAGTAGCTAAAATACCAAACTTGGTATTTAAGTTTAGTATCTTCCAGGGATACGACACGAAGATTTTGAGAAAACTCCCCCCACCCCCAACTACCCTTTACATGGAACTTTCTTCGAAAATTTTGATTTGCTCAAAAATGGCTAACGATTTTGATTAAAATTTCGTACATTGAAGATATTTACCTGACAAATAAAATGTATATCTTGAATTTACTGGGAATAGCCTCTGAAGAGTAGTTTGTTCTGGATGAATTTTACTAAATTTTAAATAACTGCTAAACCGTAAGAGATGGACAAAAACTTACTGCACAAAAAATGTAGAGGGCGTTAAAACACAAAATTTATGTTATACACATTTTTTTCGTGGAGTTCGTCGTTTTTGTGACATTCCTTATTTTTTGTTTCTGCTATAAAAATCTTGTACATTTCTCATACAGGAATTTGTCAACTGCTGTCCATACAAACAAAGGAACTTCAGTGACATAGCAACCAGCTTTTGATTATCACTTTAACCTATGGTACTCCCTTATTTCACCTCTACTTACAAGGAAGCAAGTAATATGGCTATTTCTGCTAATGTTTTACTGATTAGCATGAAGTTAATAGAGGTATAAGCTTTTTAAGAATAATTTGTTGCAGGGGTATAGAGAAAGTCATGTGAATGGTACACGTCAGATTTTTGAGCTGTGCTGCCCACAGACGTGTCCCAAAATATATATTTCTAGTGATATCTCAGTATCGAATTTTTAGTTCCATTACAATACCTTCCTTTCACCTAGTACAAGTAGGAAAATAAAAAAGCAAATTAATAAAAGTTTAAACCTACAAATAGTGTCTTTTCGCGGCTTTAACTTTAACTATCTGTTCCGAAAATCAAAAGCTGTAATTACGTAACACAGGTATTGACCAACGAAAAGTCAGAAATGCGTTAAACGTTTTAAAAATTTTAAAGGCGTATTTGACACTAAAAGAAAATTCTCTTTGAACTAAAGCTTCACAAGTGTAAAAAAAAAGTAACAACTGAGAAAACACCACCTGTAGGCAAAGACAGCAAATGCTACCTCCCAAAATTATTCATTTATATCGCTTAAGAATTCTTCGCTGAATTAAAGGCAAGGGGACAAAATGAGTTTTGAAAGGTTATTAGAAATGCACGTTTGATGAAACGTTAACCACCCGGTAGGAGGAAGTGCGCTGTTATCACCAGTAAATAATTACTTACTCCTACATTCGTCATTTGATGCGTGTTTTCCAACATAATTATCTATATCGGCACAAGGTCTTCCTTTTTAAATTGATTAAAACGAATTTCATAAAGCGTGCCTATATTTATATTTATTACGGTTTGTGTAGAGATTATTATTCACCAGTAAGGTGAACATGAAATAAATATATCTAAAATTCTAGCATTCTATCCCGAACACCCACTATATTTTTACCTTCTTTTTTTCTAAACAGCAGCAAGGGTGACCCTATCAAGGGTCGTAAGGGGTAACATGAGTTAGTGGAATTGTAGGAAGAAAATATGTACATTCAAATTGCTTTCAAAGGGGTCCAATCCAAAATGTGCTGTTTCATCAATTATCAGTAATATTTTATTCTATTTTCATTACAATTTATTGAGATGGAATTGCTAAAAAATTAAGTAACGGCACTGTAAATGAAAAACAAATGTGATATGTTCAATTCACATGACTTTCTCTACATGTCTACAACAAATTATTTTTAAAAAGCTTATGCTTCTTTTTACTTCATGTTAATCTAGAAAAAATTAGCGGAAATGGGCTTATTACTTGCTTCCTTGTAAGTAGAAGCGAAATAAGGGAGTGCCATAGGTTAAAATGATAGTCAAAAGCTGGTTGCTATGTGACTGAAGTTCCTTTGTTTGTATGGACAGGAGTTTACACATTTATGTGTGTGAAAAGTATGTTTTTTTAAAGCTGAAACCAATAACAAGGAATATCTAAAACACGACCCACTCCGCGAAAAAAAAAATATATATATATATATATATATATAACATAAATTGTGTATTTTAATTGAGCTCTACATGTTCTGTTTAGCAAGTTTTTGTCTATCTCTTACGGTTTGCCAGTTATGCAAAATTCCGTAAAATTCATCCAGAATAAAGTAGTCTACAGAAGCTATTCCCAGAAAATTCAAGATATATATTTTATTTGTCAGGAAAATATCTTTTATATACAATATTTTAATCAAAATTGTTAGAGCCATTTTTGAGGAAATAAAAATGTTCGAAATTTTTTCCATATAAAGGTGGGGGGCTATTTTTGATAGATAACTCGCTACTGCATCTAACAATTTAATTATTTTTTTCCTGTGCGATATACGAATATTAGATAAAGGTTTAATATTTAAGCGTTTCCTTCTAATTTGCAGCCACTGTGACTAATAAGAGATCCCTCGCAATAGCGAACGAACCTAAAAATGAGAAATGAGTAAGGGGGAAATAACAAGTCCGTGAAGGAAACCCTAGATGTCACCCTAGGAGTTTAAGAAACGGGTCTTAATTGTTTTCACGGCTGGTTGATCTTACGTGGGCTGTTTACCCACTCCTTTAGAAGAAGCTTGCTATAAAAGGAAATAAGATTACCGCGTCTCAGTCTTCAAGAAATCTCTGATCTTCCTCCCGCCCTTCTCGTGGCGCTGCTGTCGGGAAATTAATTGCTTATTTTACAAGGAAATTTATTAACTCGTTGAGGAGCTCGAGTGACACTCAAACTAATTGGGACAAGCTCGCTGACTTAAGGAATCAAATTTATTTAATGCAATCTCCAAAGAAAGGATGTCTCTGTATAGAAAACCGATGAAAACCGAAACAAAGGCCATTCATTTTTCTAAAAGAAAACGGTAATTTTTCCCCTTCTGCCAAGAGTAGGAAAACACGGATAGGCTTAAGATATTTCAAAGCCTAGCAAATGAATTAAAAAAAGGTAACATCGCAGCGATTATGAAGACCTTGCTTTTCAGATTAATTAAAAAGGGGATGTATTCTCGTGTAAAGAAAGTGGGAATCCGTGCAGGAATCTTCAAAATGTAGCTTAATTATTCAAAAATAATTATATACAATTATTTTCTTTTATTAAAGATACATTTTAAAAGGACATCTTAACTTGTCTGAGAAAAATCAAGGATTCTTTCCTACAAAATTCTCTGGCATTAATGTGAGTAATATTCTTTAAAAGTATTAATATTTTCACCTAGAGTCGTGCTACTATACAGGTTACGATTTTTAAAATGTAGTAACTACTTGCCAAAATGCATGCGGGAGGCAACTTTATATCACCCCCTGCTTTGTAACAGGTTTTAACTCTTAACAAATGAACACATGCACCAAGGAAGGAAAAAAATCTGATGTGTTCCATTCACATGACTTTCTCTACATCTCCACAACAAATTATTGTTAAAAAGATTATGCTTCTATTTACTTCACTCTAATCGAGAAAAAAATTAGCAGAAATAGTCTTATTACTTGCTTCCTTGTAAGTAGAAGCGAAATAAGGGAGCAAAATAGGCTAAAGTGATAGTCAAAAGCTGTTTGCTATGTGACTGAAGTTCCTTTGTTTGTATGCACAGGAGTTGACACATTATTCTATGAGAAAGGTATGTTTTTATAGCTGAAACCAAAAACAAGGAATATGGAGAAAAAATGATATAACATAAGTTGTGTGTTTTAATGTGGTCTACGTTTTTTGTGTGGTAATTTTTTGTCTATCTCTTACGGTTTAGTAGTGATGCAAAATTCGGTAAAATTTATCCAGAATAAAGTAGCCTTCAGAGGCTATTCCCAGAAAATTCAAGACATACATTTTATTTGTCAGATAAATATCTTTTATATACGATATTTTAATCAAAATCGTTAGAGCCATAATTGAGAAAATCAAAATTTTCGGAAAAAGTTCCATGTAAGGGGTATTTGGAGGTGGGGGGATTTAAATACCAAGTTCGGTATTTTACGTCTTTTCGTTTTTGAAGCTACGATATCCACAGACAGACAGACACACATACACCAACACACAGATCTTTTTCCAAAAATGCTTTTTTTTTTAAGGTGGACCCAAAACTTGTATTTCCGGTGAAATCTCATTATCGAATTTTTGGGTAGAAACCAATACCTTCTCTATACACTATGTATAGAGTACGTATAGAGAAAGCAAAAGAAAGCTTGTGTGAGCCTTCCCCAATATCTGGAAGTTTCTTGCTGCGTAAACGGGGGCTATAAAGAGAGCCAGGGCCTAAGAAGGTTATTTGTTGCAAGAGTTTGAAGAGTGCAGTTGGATTAGAGAGCCGTCAAAGCTATCGTTAACAGTGCACGAGAGTCGAAGCGACGAAAAATAAAAATTATTCAGCAGCAATTGAAACAAACATACTCCACACTTACTGTAATCTATTTTAGTGTTGATAAACGGTTAGGTTCCTGGGCATTCATCTTCAAGCTAACTTAGGATGGAAAAATATTACTTATATTTCACATAAAATTTGTAAATACTTATCTGACCTAAGAATTTTAAAGCAATATCTTACACTGCAATTCTTATTGGATGTTTGCTATGCACAGCTGAATTATTCCCACTAAAATTATTAACGTTGCACTTTGTAGTTTAAAATATGATATGTGCCATACACGTTGCACTTTGTAGTTTAAAATATGATGTGTGCCATACACATGACTTTCTCTACCTATTCTGCAACAAATTACTTTTAAAAAACCGAATTCATATATCTATCTCATACTAATCGAGATAAATATTAAAAGAAATGATCTTAATACATAGTTTCTTGTAAGTAGAAGTGAAATAAGCAAATGCACTAGGCTAAAGTGGTAGTTAAATCTTTTAAAACCGGTCGCTTGTCATGTAGTTGAAACTCCCTTCTCTGATAGTTGAATAACGATTTCCCATATGAGAAAAGTTTATATTTTGTAAACAGTAAAACCAATAATAAGGTTATCTCGGAAGTGGTAAGCTCTAAAAAACTGCACATTATATAAACTGTATATTTTAACCAGATGTATATGTTTTGTGCAGTAATTTTTATCTATCCCTTACGGTTTATCAGTTAAGCAAAATGAAAAGGATTTAAGTGGCTCTGTTAAAGAAATGTAGCTTATGCATTTTATTTAAGTAAAATCCTTAGAGCCAATTTTGAGAAAATCAATAATTTCGAAAGATGTCCCATGTAAAGGATAGTTTGGTTTGGAGATTTTCCTGAAGGTATTCGTGTCGCATCGTTGAAAGATGCTGAACTAATACCAAGTTTTGTATTTAACTGATTTTTAGTTTTTGAATTATGCTGTCCACAGATACAAACACAAATGGACCTTTTTCTAAAAATGTGTTTTAATTGAGACCCTCAAAACGAGTATTTCCGGTGAAATTTCGTTATCGAAATTTTAGTTGGAGTAAAATTCCTTCTACCTACTGTGTAGGTACATTGTACATTCGTACTAGAGAAAGTAAAATCAACCAAGCCCGGCTGTCTAATTAAAACCTATATAAACAATTTAAAACATACACAAAAGTAGTATTAATAGTTATTTATATTATTAGTGACTTAAATCGATCATTATTTGTAAGTGGAATGTTTAGTACACGAGCACGTAAGCGCGAGTGTTCTAATTTCTCATGAGCAAATAAAAGTCTAATAAGCCACGTGTAATATACAATATTTTATCCTATCCTAATATAAACTGAAATATTCTTATGTTTATCAATATTCATATTATTAGAGTCTTCATTATGAGGAACTGAATTTTAGTTGTGACGTAGCCAGTGCTTTGTTCGTAGCCGCGTTACTCCTTGGGAATAACCCGTTTTTATTCTGGATATTTAAACTGCATCAAATAAATCAATAAATGAATGAAAATGGATGAAGTTTTAGATTATGTTAAAAAAAATATACTTAATTTGTTACCCGGCAAGAAGTAGGACTTATATGATAAGGAATTGTCATTGTTTAAAGGATGGGCAGCTGCCAAAGGAATTAAAATAATTTACGATGAAATAAAGACTCTCTTTTTTTGTTTGCTTGGATACATGAAATGTAAACGAAGTCTATAGGGTAGGAAGAAAACGTTTTATAATACAGCTTAGTGACAAAAAATGTCTTTATTTGTCCTCAATAGTCCTTTGGAAAGGAGGTTGATTGCCCGATTATTGTGAACTCTAACCCGAGGGTAAAGTGCTTCGAGATGAAAAGACTATTAAAAACATTAACTAGGGCGAAGAAAAGGGGCAGAAAGGAAGTATTCAGAAGATCCATTCCAAGAAGCGGAAAATATTGCTATTTGTGAAGGGAAAACCATCTGTTGCTTCGCCCATAATATGAAGAAGACTGGTAACGTCTTAGGGATGCATTTTCTTGCTCCCTTCTCGACCGGCTTGTTTAAGAACCCCAACCTTCCTCCCCTCAGATAAACGTCTCAAGACGCCCGGAGCAACCCTAATCTTGGGGTGGGGTGGGGAGGAAGTCGAAGATTGCTCTCTTTTAAAAGCGGCAGCAACAGGTTGCTACTTTCTTGGTTCTCCCTTTACTTTCTTCCGACGTTATCTTCTCTACAAGACGTCTCAGCATCTGCAAACAGCACTAATGGATCTTCTTTTTAGGATAAACAGTTTACAATTTACTTATCGATCGATATTTCTCTAAATTTGTATTGTGGTACAAACTAAGAAATACACTTCTTTCTCATAAATGCACTTATCCAAATAATAACATTTTCCACTACATGCAAACTGAGTGCGTGTATCTGTTTTGCACATCTAAGCTGACATATCTGTGAAATTTGATAAAAAATAGTGCAAATTTAAAGATTATTTTTCTTCATAATAAAATTATATGAATTCCAAAATTTAAGAAAATGTACCGTTTTTTCCACTTGTAACATTTTAACTAACAATTAACTAAAGCTATAGATAATCCAAACTGATTAAAAGCTCAATTTTTAACAATATTTGTAGGAGTTAATTTATCATTTTTTCCTCAACACTTTCTAGGTAGTCGCATGCTTATTAATAAGAAATCCCAAATTTAAACCTTATTTTCTCGCAAACTTTCTACTTTCTTTACATAGCACATAGTACGCAGCTAGAGGAGGGGTGCGTATGAGTGTGCGTTTGTGTGTATGAGTGTGCGTGTGTCCGTGGGCACGATAACTCAAAAACGAAAAGTTGGTAAAATACCAAACTTAGTATTTTAGTTTAGTATTTTCCAAGGTTGCGACACGAAGATTTTGAGGAAAAATCTCCCACCCTAAAATGCCCTTCATATTGAAACAATTTGAAGATTTTGATTTTCTCATAAATGGCTCTAACATCTAGATTAAAATGCCGCATATCAAAAATATTTACATAACAAATAAAATGTATATTCTGAAATTTAGCCTCTAAGATATTATGGATGAATTGTGCTGAATTTTGCATAAATGGTAAACCATAAGAGATATACAAAAACGTATTACAAAGAACATAGAACTCAATGAAATGTCAATTTATGTCATATAAATTTTTTCGTGGGGTTGAGTAGTTTTGATATTCCTTATTATGATTTCAATTTTAAAATACTTAAACTTTTTTCACGTAGGAATTTGTCAATTTCTGGCAATGCAAAGAAACGTATTTCATCCACGTGGCAACCAGCTTTTAAAAGATTTGACTACCACTTTAGCCAAGTATTCCTTTACTTGCCTTCTACTTACAACCATTTCTGCTAATGTTTATCTCGATTAGCATGAAGCCAATATAAGAATAAGAGAAATTCATGTGAATGAAACACATCAGATTTTTTTACATGGCTTGGACAATTACCCATCTACTATGGTATACATTTCTCCATTTAAATATTTCAATCTATTTATTTCACATTTTCACTTTAGACAATAATATTCTGATAGTACCAGGTACAAACTTCAATGCTCATGGTTTATTTAATAATATTTCTCCAAGTTTAATATACATGTAATAGTTATTAATAAAGTGACATCTCCTACTCGATTTAATAAAGAAGTTAATATTCCAGCATTATAAGACTAAATAGTTTGAATAATTTTGTTAAGATTAAATTGTTTTCATTTTATTTATTATTTTATATTATTATATGGAGCAGTTACAATGGCATTGTAAAGTTGATCACATACAATTAAGATCCAGGTTGACTCCTTAATATATCTGTAAATAAAATACTAGAATGTTCACTTAAAAAGTTAATTCTATTATAAGATAATAGTCAAGCTACTTAAGGCTTAATTTACACATTTTTTTAACGGCCTTAGAGCTATGCTGTCCATAGACACAAATGTATGGACCTTTTTCTAAGCCTCAAAACGTATATTTTCGATGAAATCTTGACATCAAGTTTTTGGTTGGAATACAATAGCTTCTCTATTGTCTATATGTATATTGCACAAAGAGAAAGTTAAAATCGTAGAGAAAGTAAAAAGTTAGCAAATTCAGACCTATTGTCCTTTAATCTGAAATCTAATATTTTGTTGTATTATATTATATCACTATTGTTTTATTTAAATGTCCTCAACCTGTTTATTAGGGACAATGGTTTGTTAACTAAGGCTTCTTTGGGAGAGAATCATTTGATTTCATCAATTCTAAAAGTTGGTATATTTACTAAGACACTACATCCCACTTATACTTCAAATGTCTTTCATCTCTGCTTCTATTGCTTTATTTCCTTTGGTAATTGATTTGCTTATTTATTGTTGTATTGTTGTTATGTGTGTGTGTGTGTGTGTGTGTGACCACTCTCTAGACAGCATTATCAATGTGCGTTGCTACACAGACAAAAGACACTCCATCTATTTTTTACATGGCTTGGAGGACATTTACCTCATCCGCTTATTATACATTTCTTTATTTACAGATCTTATTCCATTTATTTCAGATTTTTTATTCTTCCTCATCAGATACAACTTCAAGCTGATAAACTAATTGATGTAAAATTAAATTCTCATGCGTTATTTAATAGAATTCCACAAAGCCTTTAGTTTTTAAGCTATGCTGTTACCAGTCATACGCACATGGAACTTATTCTAAAAATACATTTTTGGACTCTGGGGATCTCAAAACATATATTTCCAGTAAAATCTCGACATGGAATGTTTGGGTGGAATATAATAGACTCTCTAGCTGCTATGTACGTGCTAGAGAAAGTAAAATGTTAGCAAATTTAGTCCTAGTGACTTTAACCTGAAACTAAGAGTATATTTAATTGTTTCATTTATATAGTCCCCTTTAACATCTAAGGTTATGGGGGCTTTATTAGAAACAACTCGTCTGTAGGTTCGTTACGTTGGGTTTAAATCGTTTTATTTTCCTTAAACACAACACACTTTCACTCTCACAGACTCTGTGGGGGATGGGGAAAAATCCTGGCGGGTGAGTAGTCACCGAGCTGACACTCGACCACGGAGGCAGTCGAAACTTGGAAGTTTGTTGTGTTATAGCCTATCACTATTGCTGTAGTTAAATAGAAATGTGTCATGGATAGTTTTCTTTAGGAAAAACCATCATTTGGGTTCATCAGCTCAAAAGTTGGTAGACTTACTAAGACATTGCATCCCCCCTTATACTTCAACTGTCTTTCATCTCTGCTTCTATTGCTTTATTTCCTTTGGTAACCGATTTACTTATTTATTGCTGTATGTATGACGAGTCTTCAGGCTGCATTATCGATGTGCATTGCCACACAGACGAAACACACTCCATCATCACGCACGCTGCACAAAAGTTGCTACCATTATGACAGTTTATGCACCGTTAAACGTTCTTTCTTAGCATTCTTTTTTATTTTTTCTCACTTTGTTTCAAAAGACGATAATGGTGATGAACGCTCGTCAAGAGAAACGGTAGCGCTTGAACTAGAGTACATCTTGCGCCGGAGGAAAATGTTATTGGAGCGTACAGACTGACGAGGCTTTCTTTCACACATCAGGCTTCCTCCCTCTTCGAGCCCGTCTTCCGTGATTGCATCTCTCACATGGCTTTCTGCTCGTTTTCTTCATCAACACCCTCCCTCCTGCTGCAACTTTAAAAGGGACAGCATTACGGCTGTCATTAATAACTTTGCCATTGTTCATGTGTGTTCTCGCGGCCATGTTACGTCAAGGAATGCAGTCTCGCCATAATAAACCTCACAGGAAAGGAATTCCACTAACATCTTCGTCTATTCTCCGAGACTTTAACAATGCTTACTTAAGGGAAAGTTATCGCTCAATGTCTTGGACAAACGCAATACAACTTTGTTCTAATCGGTTGCCCAAACTAGTAAAGATTCCAAACTGCTCCTTTCTTCATAAGAATACCTACCCTAATAACCTAAAAAAGTAGAGGAGAAGAAGCTCTGAAGCTTTTTTATTTCTTAATAGTGCATTATACTGGGCCCTAAACTTAATAGTGCATTATACTGGGCCCTAAACTTAATAGTGCATTATACTGGGCCCTAAACTTGCGCAGTGCATTATTTTACATTGTAAAACTTATTTTTAAAACCATTTGTTATAATTATTTTTAATGTCCTTCAACCTGTTAACGTCCATTAGCAGTAATTGATCTAATAGTTGACTAAACTATGAAGCTCAGGACTTAAAGTACTTACGACATTGTAAGTCGCCATTGGGTAGGTCATCTCAAAATAATTTGAGATCACCTTGTAGTTTACCGAAAACATGCGAGTCAGTTGAGAAATTTAATGCCGTGCTGACATATTGTCATGGTAGCTCAGTGTTAGAAGTGTTGTTCTAACCGCCTAGAGATCCGATGAAAACCGGTTCAAATCCCGGCTATATCGTCGAATTTTACTGTCTGGCTCCAGCAACACACGGACAGGAAAATTGTGTGAAAAAACAATTAATGAAACTGACCTAGTTCAGTGCGTTCCCTGAGCGACCGGTCCGTTTCGCGGCGGCAGGCCCTCACCCGTTACAGTGCAACCGCGGGACGTTCCGGTCGCTCAGGGAACGCACTGTAGTTGTTTAAACTATCAAGCCCAGGACTTACACTACTTATGTACTCCATTGTAAGTCACCATTGGGGTATGTCATTTCAAAATAATTTGAGATCACCTTGAGGCTTACCAGGAAACATGTGTAGAATTTTAATGCCATGCCGGTATATTCCATGGTAGCTCAGTGGTAGAACAACCGACTAGAGATCGGCTGATCCGTGGTTCATTTTACAGCCTGACTCTGCCTATCTAGCTTCTGTCCTACACGCGGCTAGTGTGAAAAAAAAAACAATTAAATTAACTTTGCCGTTGTTCATGTGTGTTCTCGCGGCCATGTTACGTCAAGGAATGCAGTCTCGCCACAATAAACCTCACAGGAAAGGAATTCCACTAACATCTTCCTATATTCTCAGAGACTTTAACAAAGCTTGCTTAAGGGAAAGTTATGGCTCAATCTCTTGGACAAACGCAATACAACTTTGTTCTAATCGGTTGCCCAAACTTATAAAGATTCCAAGCTGCTCCTTTTTTCATAAGAATTCCTACCCCAATAACCTTAAAAAGTAGGGGAGAAGAAGCGGAGGATTTACCCCTCTAGTGTTTTTTTTTTTAATAGTGCATTTACTGGATCCTTAACTTGAGGAGTATAAAATGCTTTTAAGGTATCTTTACATTTTGCAGAGTAAAACTTATTTTAAAAACTGATGTGTTGTATTAACATGAACTTCTCCACTCACTCTTTTAAATCTATTATTTTTACATTCTCTAGCACGTATGTATATACGTGGTTTTCATGGATATTAGCAGAAGTTCAGGTTATACATTTTATTTTTCATGCAAATGTCTTCAGCATAAGAAGTATTATATTATTTAATACCAATCAATAATCTGTCTTAGAGAATATAAAAGATAACAAAAAATATTTCATATAAAGGATAGTTTGGAGTGAAGGACTTTCTTCAAACAGCTCGTTGCATCCTTGGAAGATGCTGAACTTAAATACATAGTTTGGAATTTAACCGAATATATGTTACCACAGCCATATATGTGAACTTTTTTCCCGCCTCTGTGGCGTGTCTGCCTCACATTCAGAGGTCCTAAGTTCAATCTCGGATACGTTTTTTTTTTTTTTTTTTTTTTTCTGGCGTTTTCCCTTATACATAGAAGATGAATATCGAATAACTTTAACCCTGAGCTCATTTCATTTAAAATTCATTCATCGTTGGACACGACCTATCAGGTTAAAAGCTGTTAAAATGAATTAAAAGAAATATAAATGAGTCTTTTTATAATTCTTTTGTATCAAGAAGTCCCTGAACGTATATTTCGCGGTATCGAATTCTTGAGTGGAATGCAGTTCTTGCTCTTCTTATATGTATACTATAGATATACAGTACAGTAATTAAAATATTATATGTTGCGCCGAACTTGTGTTGTATTCATCCTAATACTTAATCCCTGAAAGTGCGTAGTGCGCTATTAATAGTTTAAAATAAAATCCTTTCTGTAGAAAACAATTTTACCATCATCTGATTATTTATTTTCCTGTAGATGTATGAGAGCATCGCCTACAAGAGTTGTTTTCAAATTGAGGCTGTTATTGCTGGTGTTCTTTTTAATCCAATAGCCGCACTCGTTAAAGCGTCTCACTTTGGTGCTTCGTGGCGCGGGGGATCGTGGTTTGGAGTTCCGCCTTGGGCATGGGTGTTAATATGTTTGTGCAATGTGTATATGTGAGTGTGTGTATCGGTAGAGAACTATCAAAACAGAAAACACTAGGAAAAGGGGAAAAAGGGTATACAGAGTCCAGGTCCCGACCAGACTCCGGAATATAAAAACAAAAAAACCAAATTAAGATTTAAAACCTAAACATGCATTCAAACGCTTAAGAATACACTCAAAACGCCCGGCTGTAGAAACGTTCACCATTAGCACTACTTTGGCTGAAATATAAATGCCAGAAGCCACACTTCAGGCTTTTAAGAGCTTTTGTACTCTTAATAATCTCCACATTTTCGTTATTTACTTTCTTTAATGCAAAAAGGCGTAGCACTTTCCATCTTTCAAGAATGTATTCTTTAAGGCCTACATTCTTACGTCAGAGAAGGTCTCCATTATCTCAAATGGATGTGGCCTATATTATCCAAATGTTTATTTTTACTTTCCCTCGTTTCTCGTTTCTTGCGTACATTTCTCGTTTGACTTCTTTCCCTTTTTCTTAAGCTATGGAGCGCTTCTCGCTGTGATTTAAAGAGGAAACAATGGAAATGTCTTTCCCATTGTTCTGCCATGAAAGGAAAATCCCATTCTAAATGTAATTGAAGCAGCTCGCAATTTGATCTCGGAGTTATAGAGGTCCATTCCTGGCGAGCACTTGAGCAAGAAGGGGCATGCTTCACTTGGGTTGCCTAGACAACCATAACAAACGAACCAAACAAAAGAATCGAGTTATAATGCGCTGGACATCACGAAGAGAGTCGACAGAAGGTTGTACGGAAAGACAGCTGATCACGTGCCATCCCCTACTCCACAAAAATATACCCTCTTCGATCAGTATCAAAAAGTGAAACTGAAAAGAACTAAGGAAGGGAGGTTTAGTCATTCTTTGCCCTGCACCCTATGGGTTCTAAGCCGACAGCTGAATGGAGAGAAACTCGATGCATTTAACCCCCTCCTTTCTAATCTACACCCCTCCTTTTGTTGCTTGGAAAGAAGAACCTTCAGCAAAGAAAAAACGAAGTGCATAAAGTGATTAAGAAGAAAATTAGTTATTGTGTAAAGGTTGTCAAACATTGTTGGGGTCGATTGAAAATTGCTTCTGTGAACTTCTCTAACCGTGAAATGAAATTAGTTCTCCAATAAATTGCACGGAAATTTCTAAATTTGAAGGACTTAGGCTAGAAAGATAGCGAGCAAGTTTTGAGTACCACAAGAAATATTCAAAATAGTGCTTATGGCGAGTTACCCGGATAAGGCTTTTTCGGGGTTTTCCCTTGTCCTGAGAAGGTAATAGTCGAGGAACCTTAAGCTCCGTGGACCCTGAAATCTTTTGAGCATCATTTTCATTCATCGTCCGATAAAACTAATCTGGCTGAAGGTCATTAAACAACAAAATAATTATAATAATAATAATAATAATAAATATTATTCACATTGTTAGACATTTAAAACAAAATATGTAAAATAAATGAATGAGATCAATAAACAAATACAATAGTCTTTTATATTTAAGTATAAAAATATAGGGGTGCGATTTGAAATTTAAAATTGGCGGTTGTTGGGGTTAAAGAATACAATGAAAGTGACCAGTTTTATCCAGCCATAAACTGCTGAGATGACAAGAACTTTGACAAATAACTTTTCTGCCAGTGTTTTTTGTGTTTCTTGGAGACGTAAAACTACAACAGCAACATATTAACTACAGTGTTTCTCGGAGATCCTCCTGCTATAAATATCCTTCAAGTAACGACGGTGAAATATTTACGTGAATGTTCCTGGTATTTAATTGAAGACTCTGGAACGTTTCCCAGGAGTCAATTATTGCAGGAGGGTGTTTAGGAGCGGCACTTTTTCTTCGTGCTAACTGGAAGACCGATGTTACATGACACTGTACAATTGTGACTAACTTCGTGTCCCTGAATTGAACGAGGTCCAAGAAACAATCTGCTGGAATGGTCCAGTCATCCCGTCTTTAAGGACATTTGAATTAATGTGTCATAAGTTGGTAGGGGAGTTTAAATTACACGCTCGCTCGGTCATATGAACAGAAAACTGATGGGAAGTTAGACCCTATGAACGTATTACGTTCCACAGGAAGTTATAATGAATGAATTCATTAAAACGTCATTATTAGGAATTACGTGTTTACTTTCTTGATCGTCAGTTGAGCTAGAGGAGGTATTGCATTCTATCAAAACATTTTAGAGGATCACATTCAAACTAGACTCTATGAAAGATGTTTTCAACAGACCATAATAGGGAATAGAATTTTCCTCACTTTTTTTCTGCATCTACAATTAGTGAGTATATAAGGTGCTGTATTCTACCCAAAAATCGATGTCCAGATTTCGCCGGAAATGTATGTTTTGGGGTTCCCTGCGTCCCTGTGTGTGTGAGGTATAGTATGTCATGAAATAAATAGAAACATAAGCTTTTTAACAATAATGTGTTGCAGAGATGTAGAGAAAGTCATTAGAATGGAACACGTCAGATTGTTTCAAACTGCTGTGTTATATACTAGAAAGGTATCTCTATAGCATGATTCTTAATTTCACCGAAAGTGGGCCAGATTATTTTCCTGTTCGAAAGTTTTAAGTTTCAAAGTCAAAAACAAGAAATTTTTTGTGGAAAATAATCCTTTTCTTCTTTATTAGTATGACGCACAACTGAACATGATATAAGTATCAGAATCAGTATTGAGTCAATTATTTTCCAAAGATTTTCAGTACTTTTAACTTTGAACTTCGTTTCCCATTCATCATTGTCTTTAGTGTATGTTTCTTCACGTCCACTCAGCCATCCGATTGCTTTTCTCTTCCTGGTCTCTATCAGCATTATACTTCCGTCGCCCAATCTTTTTAAAACAGCTTCATTCTTCATTTTATACAATCTCCGCTCTTCAAATTCTGCAATGGTTTCCTTGCTTCGAGCAACCTAAAATTTCCGCACATTACAATACTAGACTCCATACGAAACCTTTGTATGCAGATATGTGTCAACATTAAGGAGATAAAAATGAACTACTATGTCGGTACCAAATGATAATGGGTATAAAAGTCGTGCAACTATTTGTGTTCCATATTTTTAATGTGAAACTACAGTAGTAGTAGTATAATTACTATGATTGCTAAATCTGCAACACAGGCTGGATACCGATGACACACAAAATGGAATATAATAATTGGGAAATATAACATGGTAAACCTAAATTCAGGATACCTATCCGGCATCAGCCAGTTATGAAGACTAAAGGAAATCTGGAAAATATTGCTGGCCCCGAAGCACCGTCACTAGAACATCTGTCTGCTGTACGAGTGGTTACGGGTTCGATTCCCGGCTGAGGAACTTTTCTTTAGCCAAGATTATTCCCTTCATTCCCCAGGTTCTGAGGGTCGGAACGTGTGTGTTCTCTAACGGATAAAACTGAAAGAAATACAATGACAATTCTACACGAGTTAATTAGTACATTTGTAATAGGAGCGTGTTCCAAAGGCAAAAGGCCGAATTATAAACGGAACAATAAACAATGGGAAGTACCTCAATCAGACCATCTCTTAGCGATCTAGGCCACCCGTGTCGATCATATAGGCCTTTAAGAACACAACATTTGCGCGTAAGAGTAAAGTTAGATAAAGTTATTTAGTCCTGGAACGTAGGGTAGTAGAGACGTCTGAATAAAACGCGGCGCGAGGAAGTGGTTGGTTTCCGGTGTCGTGACGAAAGATTCTCGCAACGAAGCATGTCGCGCGCGCACACCGGAACTCCTTATTGTTGCTCTTGTAACTTCCGGCAAGGCACACCGCAGGTGACAAAGACGGCAGCATGTGCAACGTAATTAGCAGACAATCCGCATTACTTGTGCGCCAACTGTATTTTTTCAGCTGCCTCTAAGAACGTTAAACAAAAGCTTGACACCTTATGAAATATGCATAACGTGGAGGAGAAGCTGTGCTGCTCTAGCGCTTTTGCATTTGGCTCGAATGGCTTAAATGTAAATAACCTATATGTTATAATAGGAATGACCTCTAGCGGAGGACAAAGAACTATACTGCATAAATTCTGATAATTTAATATACGAAGAAGCTGTACGAGTTCAATAATCGCTTACGAAGTTGTATACAATGTTTTAATTTTTTACAGCTCGACATTAAACCTTTTTAATTTCTCTGACACGTATGTACTATGTGCATAGATATCGAGATTTCACCGGAAATACGGCAATTTCAAAAAGTATGTGTGTGTGTGTGTGCCTACGGTCAAACTGTTAGACCAAAGTTTTAATTTTTTTTCTCGCAAGGGACTTTTTTGTGACGTGGCAAAAACATAAATACATTTGACTGTAACTTCCAAAACGTTAGAGAAAAATCTGATGTGTTCCATTCACTTCCCGATATTCTTTTGAGATAGTTTCACAGACTTCATTCATCGTGCATATGACCAGTCAGATTAAACAATGTTAAGCTAAATAAAAAATAACAAAAGATACTCATATGATAAATAAAGTGT
Source organism: Hymenopus coronatus (assembly GCA_030762935.1). Classification (NCBI taxonomy): domain Eukaryota; kingdom Metazoa; phylum Arthropoda; class Insecta; order Mantodea; family Hymenopodidae; genus Hymenopus; species Hymenopus coronatus. The sequence goes on along the minus strand of CM060892.1, from coordinate 51,867,771 downwards.
ACATGTTGAATTTTCTGGGAATTACTCTGAACTTTGAGACCCCTTGATCTTAAAAAAAACATTTTTAGAAAAAGGTCAATTTGTGTGCCTGTGGACAGCACAGCTTAAAAACCAAAAATCCATTAAATTCTAAACTTGGTGTTTAAGTTTAGTATCTTTCAAGGATGCGACACGAAGATTTTCAAGAAAATTCCCCCATCACAAACTACCTTTACATGCGAAAATGTTTTAATATTGTATATTAAAAATATTTATGTGGCAAATAAAATGTATATCTTAATTTTCTGGGAATAGCCTCTACAATCCTCTTTATTCTGGATTAATGTTGCTGAACTTTGCATAACTGGTAAACTGTAACAGATAGACAAAAAACTTAGAACACAAAAAATGTCAAGTTAAAACACATTATTTTATAGATATTTATTTCTGAGATATTCTTTGTTATTGGCTTCAGATTTAATATATACTTTTCTCATATGGAAATTTGTCAACCCCTAGTCATACAGACAAAGAAATTTCAATCACATAGCTAACCAACTTTAAAATATTTTACTATCGCTTTAGCCTAGCGCACTCCTTTATTTCGCTTCTACTTACAAGGAAGCATATAATAAGACCATTTCTGCTAATTTTATCTCGATTAGCATGAAGTAGATGAAAAGTAAGCTTTCTATCAATACTTTGTGAAACAGTGTAGAGAAAGTCATGTGAATGGTACACATAGATTTTTTTATTCGGATAAATTCTGCCAATTACTGCTGAAAAAACACGTCTTGCCAATGGCATTAGCTAGCAGAGATAAAAGGTAAAATTATGCTCAAAGAAAATGTGATTAATGGCACAGAAAATGGGTCATAGACTTGATAGATGTAATTTTGGCGAGCTATTTCTATTTTCATTTATACAGCCCCCTTTAACGTTTAAGGTCTTATCGAGGGCTTTGCATTAGAAACATTTCGTTCTCTGTAGGTTCTGTACGTTGGGTTTAAATCATTTTATTTTCCTCAAACACACACACACACACACACACACATTCACTCTCACATACATACTTCCAGAATCTGTGGGGGATAGGAAATAATTCTGGTTAAAGAAAAATGCCCTGCTCCAGACGGGAATCGAACCTGGGACCTCTGGGTGACCAATCTTTTTAATTCGCTCTTAATTGATAAACGTATAGCTCATCTATGGTTTAAATATTCTGATTAATATGGTTAGTATATCTGTGACTTCCCAGATTTGACTGCGTATGATTATTGCACAGAAAAAGGGCCATAGAATGTAATACATTTAATATTGGCGAACTAAGGTTTTTAATTCTTCCTTAATTGATTTACTCATACACAAATAACCCATCTATGGTTTAAATATTCTAAATGGAATGAAGTTTTATTTATGGACGCTCTTTAACTACTGTGGTTCTCAGCATCCCATTCTATACTGGGCGTGATTTACCGCTTAGTATCGAGGTTCTTTTACGTACCGTAAATCTACTTACTTCCCTTCCGAAGAAAGCCATGCTAAGGATTTTTACGCCAGAAAAAATCCATCGTCGTCCGCCGAGTTTGAACCCGCGACCTTGGGTAAATGAAGTTAGCATGGTAACCATTACACCACGGAGAGCGACTTAAATATTCTGATTAATATGGTTAGTTCATCTGTGAATCCCCAGATTTTCCTGGGTATCATCTAGCTCATTAAATAAACATTCTATCACTCCGTCTCTGATGTGATCCCGTCGTAAAGAACTTGAAAGTCTATTAATTAAAAGGAAATCCGGAGCGAGGCAACCTGTAGGACTCGGTTGCATATGAGAGCGGGTCGTCGGCGTGTGCCTTTGTATTTAATTATAGTATCGAAGCTGGAGAAGAGAACCATCTCCCAGATGAGATGCGGCAACAAAAGAACTCTGACACACGTCACTGGCGACCCTTTGAAAGGAGGTCGCCAAACTGGCTGCTTCTAGCAATCTGATAATCCGACAGAATGATTCATGATCGACATCCTGATGACGTAACGGAGGACATCCCTCCCTTGGGGCAAGTTTTCAAGCAGCATCCCAATTCTTATCCCTCCGCAGATGGACCCATTCTTGCCTCCCCAAATGCACGTCATCATTGTGTACTGCTGTATCCCACGCGAAAATTTCATTCTCTTTCCACCCCGTCTGTCTTCTTTTGAGTTACGGGGTCTCTCCCCATCCCTTTGCTTTTCTAGAACTTGCTTACATATGGAAATAGGGCACGTGCCTTGTCTAAGGGGCCCTTCCATTTAACAGTAGCTGGCTTCCTCACACTCCTAACCCATTTCGGCTCAAGATGCACGCGTCCCTCCTCCATATGCGATGCCCAAGATCCAAACAGATAGAATTTTGATCACCAATGACGTCAGAGAGGGTGGAAAGCTATATTTACCCAGTGGCTATATTTTCTTACATCTCCGAATATTATGTTGGTCGGGGGATGATGGGGTTTTGTTATAGATGTGGGGTTAGCGGCAGGAGGTGGTAACAACTGTTAGGGTTGCTAAACCAAAGACGAAAGGAAAAACTTGCAAGAGTAGGCCAGATGTTCTCTTGTGTTTCACGGCTGATCGACCAGAACAATCGAGTGCCAAACTATCACAATCGATACTCTGCTCCAATTCTCTCTGGATTGAGCTCACTTCTTTCATAATGTCATAATAACTTCTCCCCTTTTCTCTGCTGGAAAAAAAAATAAAAGCTAATTTATTACGTAACTCAATACTAGTTCTTCACATATGCAGACTGCTGCAAATTGTTGAAGATACACAAACCTTTGTCCTGACAAAAATGAACAGACTTTCCGTTTGGCATTTTCTCCTGGATTGCTTCAAAGAATTTCAGGCCCAAACATAAAAATCGGATGTGTTCCTTCACGTGACCTTCTCTAGCTAATCTGCAACAATTATTCGTACAAAAGTTGATGCTTCTCTTTACTTTGTGCTAATCAAGATAAAGAGAAGATACCAGAAATTGTCACATTAATTACTTTCTTATAAGTAGAAGGGAAACAAAGGAATATACTAGGCTAAAGCGATAGTGAACTATTTTAAAAACTGTTGCATGTTTGAAGTTTGCCATGTGGGAAAGACTATATCTTTTCTTGAGGTTTTGAATTCATATTATTTTTTTACTGTTTCTAGCCCGTATATACAACGTACATAGATAGAGAAGGTATTGTATTCCACCCAAAAATTCGATACCGAGATTACAACGGAAATGCATGCTTTGAGCTCCCCTGAGTCATAAAAAAATATTTTAGAAAAGGTCCGTGTGTGTGTTTTATGTATATGTCTGTCGTCTGCCTGTGGACAGCATAGTTCAGAAACGAAAAGTTGGTTAATCAAAAAGCTTAGTATTTAAGTTCAGTGTCTTCCAAGGATGCGATACAAAGATTTTCAAGAAAATTCCCCCCACCAAAAACTAGCCTTTACAAATTAATATTTATGTTATATACGGCTTTTTTTTTTTTAAGAGAGGATCGTTTTCGAGACATTCGTTGTTATTTGGTTTCAATTTTAAACTAACTAGGACCATGCAAAGCGAACTGAACCTCATACCATAACGAGCAGCTTTAAAAAAATTTGACTATCGCTTTAGCCTAATGTATTTTCATATTCTCCTTCTGCTCACCAGGAAGCGAGTAAAAAAACCAATTCTGCTAATCTTTGTCTAGATTAGCATGAGGTAGATAAAAAATCTTTGGTAAGAAAAAATTGTTTGTGGAACAGTAGAAAAGATATGCGAATGGAACACATCAGATTTTTTTCCCCTTTCTTGTAGCTCAACGTCCTTTAACCTGGTTGGTTCTATCGGACTATAAATGAAATTGGTGAAATGATGCTCAAATGACCTCAGGTCCATAAGACCAATTCTGTTAATGTTTATCTAGATAAAAGAGTAATCTTTGGTAAGAAAAAGGGGTTTCTGGAACAGCTGGAGAAAGTTAAGTGAAAGGAACAGTTTTAAGTATTTATATTTTTTAGCTCAACGTTCTTTAACCTGATTGGCTCTATCGGACTATAAATGAAATTGGTGAAATGATGCTCTAATGACCTAGGAATGGAGATTAAAGTTACTGGACATTCGTCTTCTCAGGATAAGGGAAAACCCCGAAAAAAACCTTATGCGGGTACTTGATCCTAAGCGAAATTCGAACTGATACAATTTTATAATGAAACTTAGGTTTAATTTTACACAATTTTGGTCAGATTTCATAGATTCATCACCTTAAGCAAATAATTTGGACGAACTATTTTGATAGAAACACATCAGGATGCATATCTAGGACATGTAAACCGTGTGGCTGCAAGGCACACTGTCGTCACTTTGCCGAAACGGGACTTATGGTTGTTGTTTGTCCCTGCACGTAGTAAAGTGTGTTGTAGTAGTAGTAAAAACTCCCCCCCATCCCGCTGCAGAAGTAAGTCAGCTGGTTGCACCAAGAACAGCAGCGTCCATGGTTTTTGTCTCGCTCCCTCTTACGTCATCATAGGGACTCCCCAAGGGGGGCTAGAAGAGGGTGTCGCAGAATAAGAGAGAGCGAAGATGGGGAAGACGAGGAGAGGGGGGGGGCCAGCAACATGTATCAGCTGCTCCTCCAGCCTTTGTCCTGACAGGAGAAGGGGGATAGATTGTAAGAAGGACTAGGGAGAGTTGAGTTCTTTTTTTATATATCTATATACCTTTTCTTTCTTTCCGCCCTACACATACACACCCCTCATCTCGGAGAAAATGACAGGAACGGTGTGATGCCAGTCAGTGTCGGACTGGAACACGAATTGCAGAGGAAATAAACTGTCTCATTCTTGTTTGTTTACCTCCTTGTTTGGCGTTAAGAACTACAACACCAGCAAAACTGGTCTGAGTGTTCCCTGATTGGCATATTATAAAAAACGTTTCTATTTTTACTAAATAACCTATAAACATCAGCACATATAAATAAAGTTTTACCCAAATGTTTCTATTTTTGCTAAATAACCTATAAACATCAGCACATATAAATAAAGTTTTACCCAAATGTTTCTATTTTTGCTAAATAACCTATAAACATCAGAACATATAAATAAAGTTTTACCCAAATGTTTCTATTTTTGCTAAATAGCCTATAAACATCAGAACATATAAATAAAGTTTTACCCAAATGTTTCTACTTTTGCTAAATAGCCTATAAACATCAGAACATATAAATAAAGATTTACCCAAATGTTTCTACTTTTGCTAAATAGCCTATAAACATCAGAACATATAAATAAAGTTTTACCCAAATGTTTCTATTTTTGCTAAATAACCTATAAACATCAGAGCATATAAATAAAGTTTTACCCAAATGTTTCTATTTTTGCTAAATTACCTATAAACATCAGAACATATAAATAAAGTTTTACCCAAATGTTTCTATTTTTGCTAAATAACCCATAAACATCAGAGCATATAAATAAAGTTTTACCCAAATGTTTCTATTTTTGCTAAATAGCTTATAAACATCAGAGCATATAAATAAAGTTTTACCCAAATGTTTCTATTTTTGCTAAATAGCCTATAAACATCAGAGCATATAAATAAAGTTTTACCCAAATGTTTCTATTTTTGCTAAATAGCCTATAAACATCAGAACATATATATAAAGTTTTACCCAAATGTTTCTATTTTTGCTAAATAGCCTATAAATCAAAACATATAAATAAATTCTTACCCAGACGTTTCTATTGTTGCTAAATGACCTATAAACATCAGAACAAATCTCTATTTACAGGCAGCAGGAACGAAGCCAAAGAGAAATGTAAGAGAGTACTAAAACATATAAAATAATAAATGAAGCAATAAGATCAGATTTAGAAATTGTTAATTAATGATAAGACAGGAAAATAGGAAGTCTCATGTTGACAGAATAACAAAAAATTCATTATAAAAAACATCTTGGTAGACATGGTAAAGGGATGATGGATAATAGAAATAATATTGCTATCCATATTCAATCAGCTATACAATTGAATTAATAACATTAAATGTTTGAGGATTTTATACAAATGTTGTTTTAATAATTTCAAGAATAACAATCAATGAATGCACGTTATTCTGCTTTCTAATTTTTTTTTTTTTTTTTTTTTTTGCACATATGTGTGGTGTGTGTGTCACTTTTTTTTTTATACAACTATTATTTTTATGAAGAATGTCTGCATTTATGTTCTACCTTTGTCCAAAGAAGGGGGAAAGATATTTCCTATTACATATTTAGTTTTGTAAAAAAAAATCAAAAGTTTTTGAACACAATTTTACTCGCTTTACCACGTAACTAGTATTGAATTCCATCCCACATTTTAGAATAGGTATTTTACAGAAATGTATGTTTTAGCCTCTCTGAATAAATAAAGTAATTAATTAACATTTTAGGAATAGGTCAGTGTCTGTGAACAGTGTAACTAAAACAGAAATAACAAATTTGGTGTTTAAGTTCAGTATTTATTTAGTTTTTTAATTTACTTTCAGCTACAACAGAGCAATGCTCTATACTAGTACTTACACTGCATTCAGTACGAAAATTTAAATATAATTGCAATATTCTTAAAAAGACGAAAACACTAAGATCAAAAATAACATGGCACTGTTATTAATGACAAGACTATTTGAATGACAATAAAAGTTGTAATCGTAAATAACATAACTGAAAATCACAAGATTGCTATCCAGTTATATTTTTTGTGAGAGTTCATTGTATTTAAAGAACAGGGGAATTGTATGACGTATTAGGTGTCCTAAATTGAAGAATTCATTTTATAAAATTAGTTTTACTAGCATTAAAGTATATTTGATTATTATATAATAGGTTATTTATATAGGAATAACTGTTCAGCAACTACTCCACGATTGGAAATTGACCAAAACTAAATTCACTCTAGAGTTTATTATTTGGAATTATGTAATTATAAGGTGATTTTGTGGCTGAGTGATTAGACCTCTCGTTTCTCACCTAGGTGGCCTGGGAAAGAATACTGGATTTGTGGTGGACAAAGTGACGTATGGGTGGGTCTTTTCCGAGTTCTGTCCGATTTGCCCCGCCTTTCATTCAACCAATCATCACTTCTGCTATTATCTATTTCCCCTTTATTTCGTATCATTTAAATAGCCTTGCCTTTGCTGACGTATGGTATTGAATGTTGCAGCTGAACATCAGACCGATTTGACAATAGAATCATTAGAATTGCTGTTCCTTCGCTTTGTAGCAGGTTATTCATTATTGGATATTAAAAATGCCGATAATAGTCAAGAACTAAACGGAGAATCAGTTAAAAATGTAATTGATAAATATAGACTATACTGGAGAGATTGTGTCCAACGTAGGTCAAATAATAGAATAGCAAAAGGTGTACTGGGATATAACCTAGTTGGAAAAAGAAATGTTGGATGTCCTTTAAAAAGATTATATAAAAAATTCTGAGGCGAAATAGGCCGAAAGGCCTAATCCTTGAAGAGGATGATGACGGCTCACATCATCTACTTTTCTACTCTTTTGACTGGCTATGGGCTGATTCCTCTTTCCGGGTTCTTCATTCTATGATTACATCTTCGTTAGCTCCTCGGCAGTCTTCTGATATACTAGACACCGACCTACATAAGGACGGAGGGTAAGCCGGTTAAATTATGTTATGTTCTTATTAAAGTAAATAAAACATTTTGGAAGATATTGAACTGCGAGGATTTTCTTGAAAATATTCGTGTCTCATTCTTTGAAGACTGTAAACTTTTATACTAAGTTTAGTATTTAATCTGCTTTTTGCTTACTTACAAGTTATACAATACAGAGAGAGAAAGAGAGTATTGAATTAATTGTTTTTTTCACACAAGCCGTGTGTAGGACAGGAGTTGGATAGGTAGAGTCAGACTGAAAAATTCAATTACATAGCCGGGATTTGAACTACGGATCTCCCGGTTTTTAGCCGGTTGCTCTACCACTCGCATGTTCCCCGGTAAACCACAAGGTGAAAATTAGAGATCACCTTGTGGTTTACCAGGGAACATGCGAGCCAGTTGAAGAATTCAATGCTATGCCGGCAGATTGCCATGGTAGCTCAGTGGTAGAGCAACCGGCTAGATCCCGGCTATGGTATTGAGTTTTTCAGTCTGATTCTACCTATCCAAAGAGAGAGAGATTCTGGATGCAATGTGTCTCAAAATGTGTGATTTCTGTAAAAAAGCTATAAGGGATTTTTGAGTGGAGTGCAATATACAACAGAGAAAGCAAAAATTGCACTTCTTTTTGTACTTAAAGCAAAAGCAACAGAAGAGCATATGACGTATAAGGGCGTCTGTCTTACAAACCAGCTTAATTCAACTGGAGCATCCACATGACGTGATTTACAGAGTAAAAAGTTAACACGCACACTAATGATATAAAGTGGTCTCGTCTTTTTCAGCGCCGTACGAGATGAAGCACAAAATTTATGTAATATACATACATTAATGGTAGCATTCTGTGGTGCTTAGAGGAATAAAACGAACTATCAAAGTTGAGTATTTTCTTTCCTTTACCTCTCTAGGGAGTAACCGCCCATTTATTCACACCTCCTTTCTCTGCTCAGACGCCCTTAAATTTAATGTTTCATCACAACCGCAAGTCATAGCTGCTATAAAAACTCCCTAGACTCTTTCCTCTGGAAAGGTCACTTCTCAGTAAAAACGTGAAATATCACGTCGTTTTCCTCTAATGTTACATTTAAGACGGGGGCGGGGAATTGCTTACTATCTGGAGAATTAGCAGGCGTTGCGCTAGGGTTTCTGATTCTCTCATCCTCCAGTTGAAGAGATTCCAAGACTAGCAGACCTTTAGGTTTGGAAATATTTGTTTAAAAGGTTGAGTCGCATTGAAAAGTGTTATCGCATAGTCGGGATTTGAACATTGGATCTCCGTCGGTTTGCTTTTACACCGAGCTACCGACATGACGTTAAATTTCGTATTTTTCCACAAGGAAATTGCAAATTATTCTGAAATGAGATACCCAGTTTGTACCTATATTGTAGATACTCCAAGTCCCGATCTTCATAATTTACCAATTAGATCAATAAATTGTTTGCCGGAAAAATGCTATTAAAGTCGATTACCCAACTATTGCATTGAATTTTTGGTTTCTCTCTGCCCTTCAATGGTTTGTGTGGGAAAGAGATTGATTGCGAATATTATTCTTATATTATGACGTTTTGAAAGGATTCATTTTTAAGAAATGCTAATAGCACAGTTAAGAATACGAAACCTTAGAGGGACATATCGGTAAACAATAAAATAAAGAATGCATTCTAAAGTAACTTTATGAAATGAATCTCACTTATTTTCTAAGGATTTCTCAAAAGTTCACCTTAGTAGAAGTTTCGCCCTATTTATTTCGCCCGCTCTTTCTGCCTTGCATTCTTTCTAAATGTTTATTTTGCCACTCTCCTCTCTCTTCCTCACCTTTATTCCAATCTCTTTGTGCAATATCGTATCTTGAATTGTTTCGAAACCGGCGTTAAAACAGAAACTACAATAATCATTTAACTAATTTAATTGCATAAAAGCGTGTATCTGCTTCTTATAATTTTGGTGTAGTAAGTTTTTGTCTATCTCTTATGGTTAATAAGTTACACAAAAGTCATCCAGAATGAAGAGGTCTTCAGAGGCTATTCCCAGAAAATTCCAGATATACGTTTCGTTTTCATGAAATATTTAAACATGTAATATTTTAAAGAAAATTGTTAGCATAATTTCTGAGAAAATCAACATTTTCGAAAATGTCCATGTAAAGGATGGTTTCGGGAGGAGGGATTTGCTTCAAAAGCTTCGTATCGTGTCCTTGGAAGATATTGAACTTAATAACAAGTTTGGTATTTATTTGACTTTTAGTGTTTGAACTATGCTGACAGCAAGCGCGCGCACACACACACAAATGGACATGTTTTTAAAAATCCGATGCGTTCCATTCCCATGACTATCTCTACATTTCTGTAACAAATTGTTGTTAAAAATGTTATTCTTCTATCTACATCATGCTAATCGAGACAAACATTAGCAGAAACTGTCCTTATTACTTGGTTCCTTATGAGTAGAAAGGAAGAAATCTAACAGGAAACAAACCTTCACAATTCAGTCACATAGCAACCACCTTTTGACTATCCTTTAACCCATGGTACTCTCTTATTTCACTTTTGCTTACAAGGGAGCAAGTAATAAGCTTGTTTCTGCTAATTTTTTCTCGATTAGCATAAGTAAATAGCTTTTTAACATTAATTTTTTGCAGAGATGTAGAGAAAGTCATGTGAGTGGAACACATCAGATTTTGTTTTATTCATGAGGTTTCAAAACGTATTTCCGGTGAAATATCGGTATCGAATTGAATGGAATACAATACCTTCTCTGTCTATGTACGTTGTACATACTTGCCTGAAACGGCATATAAAGCCTTAAAACAGCAAAAGAAGCTATAGTATAATTATTGACATTAGCACTGTGAATGGATACCTGTGAAGGTAGCCAGTGCACCTCTGAGGAGCTAAGGAGGAGCAAACCAAGCCAAGCCAAGTTTTGTATACAGAGAGGAACGCGTGCACGACACGCGCTTAGTCTCCAGCGTCCAAACTACAACCATTTTCCCCCTTCTCGTTCTTTTAAAAAACTTTTGTATATGTATGTGCCTCCTCTATACACTTCTTATTGTGAAGCAGGGTCCCCCAGACCGGTCTCAATAGTCAATATTCCCTCCACCTCCTTTCTTTTTCTCCCCCTTCATTCTTAATGACACCAAAGAAGGGGCAGGAGAGAGCTGACGCGGACACTGCAAGCTGCAATGTTCTGCAGCCAGGACGTCACAGACCTCGCTTGTTTTCTTACGTCACCAAGGAGTGTGGCAGATGTGGTCTGGCCGACTCAAGGTACTTGCGATTCTTATCGCAAGGTCGCAGCGTTTCCTCCGTCTTACGTCATAGGGGGAGACCATGCATCATCTGTTCTTTTCTTCTCGGTCTTAAGGGGAAGACGCAATGTTTACATGCTCTTTCCCTAGCAAGCCGCAGGTTCCTAACCTTTATCCTCCCACAATAAGACCTGTTTTGTCAGATCCCATTAGAAGATTACGTTTAGTGTTCGTTCTTGACTTACACTTTTTTGTGTCTTGGATGAACACGCAAAGGGATAGCACGGAAATGTTGCCTGCGTGGTGTTCATTTCGGTTTTTCTCTTTTATAGACACTAAATTATTTTCCTCACGTAGGGGCCAAAGGAATAGATTTACGACCTCCGTAAAGGACAAACTACAAGACTTTTCCTATCCAACACAACTTTTAATTGTGTTTTATTCATAAAAAATCTGATGTGACCCATTCACATGACTTTCTCTACATCACTGCAACAAATTATTGTTAAAAAGTTTATACTTCTATCTAGAAAAAATTAGCAGGATTATTACTTATTTCCTTGGAAGTAGAAACCAAATAAGGGAGTACCATAGGTTAAAGTGGTTGCTATGTGACTGATGTTCCTTTGTTTGTATGGACAGGAGTTGGCAAATTCCTGTATGAGAAAAGCGTAATTTTTTAACGATGAAACCAAAAATAAGGAATATATATCTAAAAGATTATCAATTCTACGAAAAAAATGTGTATAACATATATTGTGTGTTTTAAGGTGATCTACATTTGTCGTGTGGTAAGTTTTTGTCCAACTCTTACGGTTTAGCAGTTATGTAAAATTTCGTAAAATTCACCCAGAATAAAGTAGTCTTCAGAGGCTATTCCCAGAAAATTCAAAATATGCATTTTATTTGTAAGGTACACCTTTAACATACGATATTTTAATCAAAATCGTTAGAGCCATTTTTAAGAAAATCAAAATGTTCGAAAAAAGTTCCACGTAAAGGATAGTTTGGGGTCGGGGGATTTTCTCAAAATCTACGAGTCGCATCCCTGGAATATACTAAACTTAAATACCAAATTTGGTATTTTGCCGACTTTTCGCTTTGGAGTTATCGTGTTCACAGACACACGGTCACACGGACACACTGACAAATAGACACACGGACTCACCGACACACACACACACACGTGTGCGCGCACATATTTTTGAAAATACTTTTTTTGGATACAGGGGACCCTAATACATATATTTCCGGTGAAATCTCGGTATCCAATTTTTGGGTGGAGTGCAATACCTTCTCTATACACTATGTACATAGCACGTATAGAGAAAGTAAAAAATCTGATGTGTTCCATTCATAAGATTCTTTAGGTGGTCCACAAACATACTTTCCATACAGAAGATCATTCTTCTATCAACATTATGCTAATCGAGATAAAAATTAGCAGACTTGGTCGTATTACTTGCTTCTTTGTAAGTAAAATGGAAATTAGAGAATACGCTAGGCTAAAGCAATACTCAAATATCTTAAAAGCTGGTCCTTATGTAAAACAATTGTAGCTCGGTTCGCTTTGCAAGGCCAGCAATAAAATAAGAGAGACGAAGCGAAAAGTTTCTTTCCATGAGCAAAGAAACGTAGTTTAAAATTGAAGCCAATTGCATAAAACATATCGAAAATGTTCACTCTATAAGAAAAAGATATATGATAAATTAGGTTTTTTAACGATATCTACATATTTTGTCTATTTCTTACGGTTTACCAGTTATGTTAAATTCAGCAACATTCATCCAGAATAAAAAGATTTTCAGAAGTTATTCCCAGAAAATTAAATATATACATTTTATTTTACTTATAAATATTTTTAATATATGGTATTTTAATCTAAATCATTAGAACCATTTTTGAGAAAATTAAAATTTTGGAAAACTTTTCCATTTAAAGGAGCTTGGGGGCAGGCGATTGGTTTTAAAATCTTCGTGTCACATCCTTCGGATATACTAATCTTAATTACCAAGTGGGACTCAGGGGAACTCAAAACATATTTCCGTGAAATCTCAGTATCGAATTTTGGGTAGAATAAAATATCTACTCTATACATTACGAACACTAGGTGTAGAGAAAGTAAAAACGATTATTTCTTTCACGCTACGTTACTTTTGTTCTAAAATTAAATAATAAGACACGTTGCTTGTAAAGTAGCAAGCACAATTATTTGTTGTCGCATAAAATGCTACCAATTAAGTAATGCTACGCATTACGTTAAGTGCATCTAATAAGTAGCAGCATTTCATAACTTCACGATGTGTAAAGTTCATCGTAATCCGGTTTAATTTTTATGAAAATGCAAAGCAAATGTGGCTGGTATACTTAAGCAATGCAGGACTTAAAGTGTGGTATTTATCCCACCTTCCATTTTTTTTCTTTATTTTTATAGATTAAGTACGTCTTAAAAGTGGATTTTCAGTAAAAACTTGATATTCATCTAATGGGTGGAATGCAACGCTTACCTCTACCTCTCCAATTAAACGCTAGAGAACTGAAAGAGAATTATGAAACAGTAAAGATTCGAGACATGAGTATCTGCTTATCTGCATAACGGTAGGTGATAAATGCTGTGTCCCGTTTGGTACATATATATTGACAAATATTGGAGAGTCACTTTTATAGCACTACTAAGCATCTAAGTGTTTTAAGCTAGAGGAATAAGGAGACCAATATGTTGGTCCTCCCGTCCTTTCCATCAGTAACTATATAATAGGAGGGTGCACAACTAGCGTATACCAAGTCCAATTAGAACACAATTGAGTTATGAGGTCTTGGAGTTTATGTTAACATTTGTTTTGCATATGTATACTATGTTAAAGAATATTAATGGGCAACATAACATTAAAAGCACATTTCAGCAATCCACGTGTAAATAAATTCAAATAAATAACTCAATTCCGAAGATATTTTCTTGGAAGCAGATTTTGTTTATCAGCTTCACTGAAGCAGAAACACAAATCTTTAATTTCAAAGATTAACGAAGAACAAAACAATAAACTTTTACACCAGAGCAAAAATTCTTCAAAATATTCCTCAAAACACATCACAGATATAAGCAAAACCACCAGAGAAAAGGGAGTGATATCATTACTTCTTTCTCACTCGATTGTCGTCAGTTTTTCTGGTTTATATAAATGCCAAAACAAGGAATAAAGAGAGATATTTCGGAGGCAACTGCTGTCAACAGAGAATACAAAAGACCTCAGATCGTGCGCAGATGCTTCACCTGATTGAAATTTGAACTACAAGCTCTTTGAACGTGCGTCTCCGATTACACCCAGCACAAAGAGAATAAAACAAAGGAGGAAAATGAAAAGAAGATAAAAGCAAGGAAATAATTAATTCCTTGAGAAAGCAAGTGAAGAAGGATGGCAAGGATAGAAATGGTGTGTAAAAAATAAGATAACAAAATCGAAATAGCTACCCAAAATAAATTCCTAAATAAACAAAAATATTTGAAATATTCACATTATGAAAATTAAAGAAAAGGAAAAAGTGCTTATTACGAAAGATAATGTGTAGGAAAGAAGCAGAAGGAATGAGGATTAAGCTACAGCAACTGCTAAATTATTTATGTCCTTGTTGATTTTAACATGAAAGTAATAATATTATTTGTTGCCAGAATTCCAGGCACAGATCTATTCTCCCAGTCTTTTCTATGCCTCCAGTCTCGATTTCTGTGGACTGCCCAATCTGACTTTAGCTTTTCGTGGTTTTCCCTGATCGGTATGCCGATACTGAGAGTTTTTTCATCTACTACGGTTTCTTTAACTTGATTTCCCTTTCATTCCGTTTTCTTCTCATCTTCTAGGAGTGTTTCTAGGTTTCTGACTCAGGATTCTGCCGAACATATGGTGCAAATACGTATTGAAAGAAGAGATTACTCCCCGTGGACACTAGGGAGCTGATTGATCGAGGGTCATCCATCACCCTCTGTAAACAGCTCTATCAATGGAATGAAACTTCAAGTCTAAAATTGATAGGGACTTTCACACGTCTCTGCCTGCGGTCTATAGCCTCCTGTTTTACCTTCACTTCATCCTTTCCTCTAGGGGTGACAGTTAAAAGAACTGTAAGTAGATGGCGGTGCGCAAGCCGTTTTTGTAACCTATATTATGAGTCAGCGTTTTATAGAGATAAATAATAATGCCTAATTAGTACAGTTCCTTAAATGTCATTATAACCCGAACATTGCAACTAATTTTTTTTTCAAAAACTCGACAACAAGCGAGTGAATTCAAATGCTTGCCTACTTCCTAATATAAATCCGCATTTGGACAAAATAATTAACAGTGGTCTAAGAGTCGTATCATTTATTCTGTAATAATCGTGTTTGAAGACAATCGGTTTAGCCTTGCTTCAGTAACATAACTAACAAACCTACATATTCCGCCTCTGTACTGTGGTCATAGCGTGTCTACCTCACATTCAAGAGGTTCCGAGTTTGAATCTCGCTTAGGGTGAGTTAACTGGATAAGAGACCCCGGACTCATTTGAGCATAGTTTCACCGAGTTCATTCTCCGATATGACAAACCAGATTAAAGGACGTTAAACTAAACAAAATAAAAAGACAAACGCTAAGGTCAGTGCACCGAAAGACAGAATTTTACTACAAAAACAAAATTAGATCTACTTAAAACACACAATTTATGTCAAATGTGTTTTTTGCGTATTTTCTGTTTTCTGTTTAAATTTCTCAGTACTTCTAGCTTTCTTTAATAAGAAACGTTCATTGTTCTTTGTTTTTTACTCCTGGTCAAGAAAAGAGTTCGAAGTTCAATACCATCACATAGAGACCAGCTCTTAAAACAACTATCTCAATTATCATGAAGTAGAAAAAATAATAAGATCTTATAAGAACAATTTTGCAGCATAGGTAGAGAAAGGCATGGGAATATAACACATAACATTTGTATGTATAAATACAGATATAAATTACGAAAATGGTAAGTTATACAAGGTGAAGGAGAAAACGTATAAGGAAAGTGAAAGCTTGGCTAAGAAAATGCTCTAAAATGAAACGAAAGATGGATTATTAAATAAAGAAAGAAACTCTAGTGGTATAAAAGAGACTTGAAGAAAGGAACCCTCCAATGACAAATGACTCACCGAAAGCTTGAGTCACACCGACATTTATTGTATTCCTGTTCTGGTTCTACACAAGTAAACGATCTTAAAGCAATCTTTTGAATTCTACGCGGCACTTTGTTAAAGAAAAAGTGGCTGTTTCTTGTGAAAACGAACCCCCAATTTGTCAGAAATTACAAACTTGGCAGTCACCCTCTAAAGGCTCTTGAGGATCAGTTTTCCGGGTCCTTTAAGGCAAAGATTTATGTGTCCTTAGTTTCCCTTTCTATTCTTAAATGGTGGTTTGCCCCAAAGAGCAAACTTTTCAACGCAGATTAATAGCTGGAACAACAAGCATAGGGAAGGATGTCAAGCCGTTTTAGGTTATTTCATTGTCGTATCCCCGGGTAGCAATTAACCCTGGGAGGGTTTGAGGGGGCGTGCTATGCAACATCTGTGTAAGCTTAGGAACGGCAATGAATAGAAAAAGAAAGCGAAACCAGTGACCGTTCTTTTGACGAAGCAGAAAAGAACAACCAACAAATGTACAACCGCAGAAAAGCGTATGATTTCACAAGGAAAACGTGCTTTCTGAAAGGTTAAGACTCGCTAAGAGGTATTGACAGACTAACAGAAGTACCGCCGTTGAGGACTTAGCTAAAGAAGAGGGAAGCTCTCATTGACAACGTGAGGACAGATGATAGCATTACAAATCGTTATCCGTCAACTGAGAACTCGGGTTCAAACCACAGTGCAAAGATTCGAGCTTCTAGTGCTTCTGTCGAGATATTTCGAATGCGCATCTGTACTGCATGAAAATGTCTTTCTTGAAACACTTGATATGTAAGTTAATTATTCTGAAAACATTTAGAAATGTAAGCTAAATATACGATTCATTTATTAATTTCCATGTCAACAAGCACTGAGTACTTACAATAAGAGCTTGAAAGGTCATTAATACTTTCATTACAATTAGGAAATGACCTCGAGACGTGCTACTTCAAGTAAAGAATCTAAAGCAAAATTCATTAACAAAAGAATGTATAAGAAGGCTTTGTCTATATAATTTAAATGTAGCCTTTCATTTGTTCACATCGAGAATTCATTTTTTCTTAATGTTCAATAAAATATTGAAAAGTAATTTTATTTTATTATTGTTTTCTTTTACAGTTTTATTTTTCAAGTATTTCAAAAAGTAATTGGCTAAGTACGAACTGTAAATTACTTATCATATCTCGAATGCTTGGGAAAATTCGGACCTGTGGGCCTCGTATTCCCAATATGCATTCTCGACCTGATAAAAATAATTTACAGTTTTTGATACGCAATATACTATTAAAATTATAACCACTGCTAATTTAATACTTAAACTATAATCTAAAATGCATACCTATTTTTATGTATGTGCATAAAACCGTTTTACTTAATTCTAAACAACAGTAAGAAAATAATTTTAAAGTCCTTCTGTACACTGTAGCATTAAAATCTGATGTGTAGCAGTCACATGATTTTCTCTAATCACTCTTGTATAAGTATCCCCATAAACGCTTATTCTTCTATCTGCTTCATGATAATCGAGATAAATATTTGCGGAAATTGCTTATTGCATATTTCCTTGTAGGTAAGAGAGCTGTGTGATGTCTTTGAAAGCCAAATCTCTTGCCATGGCCAAGAGAACAAAACACAAAAACGACTTCGCATTTGATAAAAGAATTAAGTTTTGATAATTCAAATCAATAAGAAGAAATCTCTTGGAAATTATTAATTCAACAATATATAGACCCAAATCGTGTGTTTTTTGTGTGTTTAGTACCTTCACATGACCTTTTTTTTTAAATTGTTTTTTGGGGTTCAAGATTCCTCGAAACATATTTTCAGTAAAATCTTAACATAGAATCTTGAGTGGGTTAAAATGCTTACTTCCATAGTTACTATGCCAAAGTACTTACTAGTTCAGTAGAGAGTGTAAACATTAGCTAATGGCCATCCTTTTGCAAGAATCTTTAGCAATCGTATGATGTTTATATTTCTGGCTTTAAAATATGAATTTTATCTACGACACTTTTAGCTAAGCTAAATGAAGCAGAGACAAGATGGTGTGGTGGCAGTGTTAGTACGAGAGAATTATTTATCAACTTGATTTTGTGTATTAGATGCATTATGGATAACATTTAAATGTTTAAAATTTTGAACTTTTCAGATTGCTAGATCGATGTTTTTATCCCACTAACTAAATTATATGGATTAATTGTTTTTTCACTTAAGCCGTGTGTATTATTGGTGAGAAATTACCTTGTGATTGGCATTCCTGCTGACACGTAGCTATCTCAGTACGCTGTTGCCATATTTACTCGCAGTCCCTCTGCATCATCAAATGTTCCACTGCTTGCTTTAAAATGCCTCTTTCCATACATTTTCTATCGCGCTTCTTGTATTCTGAAATACTTTTCCCCATTTTTAATTGACGCATCTATTCTTTTCAACATTGGATCCTGTACTTCACTAAACGTGAAAGATTTATTATTTTTGCTAACTCAACCTATCATGGCGGCAAGACATTTTGAAATCACAGTGTCACTTGTGGGTGAAAACAAGAGCAATGTCTGCAATATATAAAAGGTTGTAACAATTATAAATGTAAATCCTTACGGAATCACTGTGTATAACACAACAAAACTTTTTACATAATGAAATCAAACAATCAAATCAGTCATGCATGAGAACGTGTGCATTAATTTTCGCTGAACCCAAATGTGTTGCAATACTGATGACGTGATCTCTCTGACGCTTATGTGTTCTTACACTATGATTGGTCAGCAACGTGACGAGCAGACAACATACCCTACAAGTGTCAATCACAAGGAAATTTCTCACCAACAGGAGGACAGGAGTTGGATAGGTAGAGTTAGACTGAAAAAGTCAATGCCATAGCCGGGATTTGAGCCAAGGATCTCCCGGACTCTAGCCGGGTGTTCTTCCACTGAGCTACTATGGCAAAATTCCGGCATAGCATTGAATTTCTTAACTGACTCGCATGTTTCCCGGTAAACCATACAAGGTGATCTCAAATTATTTTGAGATGACAACCACAATAATGACTTACAATTTTGTAAGTACTTTAAGTCCCAGGATTCATAGTGTGGCCAATTTATATAGCCATATAAATTATATGGCTTGAAAACTTACTTTGAACTTGCTTTTCTAGGTGTGCACTGGAAAATTTTAATTCAAGTTAAGAGTTTTATATTCAAAATGTAGTAAATTTGCAGTGGAGGATTTATGATAATATCATTGCGGATAAAACATTCAGGTTTGGTGATATATTCAAGGAGGTGTTAAAATTTAAGGAATGCACCGTATGTTTCAAAACAAACAGCTGTTATCTTGGTAACATAAGAAGACAAACAGCAGCCTCCAGACCATCAACAACCCTTCAGGCAAAGCTGTTTTCTTGAAGACTCCCTTTATAAGAATAAAAGCATCTTATCACTCTACACAAAAAAGACCGCTTTTTCATTAAAGGACAAAATATGGTTACAGCTGGAGGTCAAAGAACCACAGCAGAAGGGTTTGCAATCTGCAAGGTGAGGACAATGTCAAAGAACTTGGGGATGAAAACCAAGTAAACAACAGAAGGACGGCAGCCGTAAGGAAGGGTTGTCCGAGTGGTAGAGAACCCTTCTGAAAAGGGGTCAAAGAACTGGACGGCAAACAATTCTGGCCTGCAAAAGGGGTAGCTACCCTTGCTGCTTATAGCATACGTGAATTCGACCGGGTGCCTTCTTCCAAACACTCTGCAAGAAACTGAGACTATAAGCAAAAGTGTCACATATACTCCACTGTATTAGATTGCAACTGAAGAAAAGCGAAATAACCATTTGAGTATTGGGCTGTCATATTGTTGAAGGTTTAAATTAACAATGAAATCAATTCGCTTTATAAATTTGTATACTTTTTGCAATTTTATCAAGATGCTTAGATCAGAAAAAAAACAGTATTGCTGCACCGTAATAAACAGCTTTTTTACAATTCGCTTTTAAAATAATGTATTTTCTCTGCAATTTAAGTCAAGATTCTTAGATATGAAAAACGTAGTATTGAAGCATCACAATTAATTGGTAATTTATAGTGGGTATAAGACTTTAAACTATCGTGTTAGGCCTTTTATAAGTTAAAATTACCAATTTGGGGACTTTCTTGGAAATAGTTATAAGAGGTTTCTTGCTTATTTAAATGTTGAATATGAGTATATCAGCATTGTATAAAAGAAACTTCAATGTACATATATTTACATAATTTAAAATGCATGTTGTTGCTTGTATTCTGTTCAATTTAAATTCCATCTAAAAGGAGAGAAGAAATTTAAGCAAAATATCAACTCCGAAAGTACAGCGGTTCGAGAAACTGTCCTTAAAATGTGTTTGGTTTAAAAAAAATTAAATTATCTTGAAAAATTATTACCCTATATTTAATTTACTTCTGCAGTAGTTCACCAGTAAACGTCAGAACTTTAGGAGCTTCTGAATATAGCATTACTTCTTTGTTGATTTCGACTAAACTTAAAATATGTTGACATATTTATTTTCTATTCTACATCTTACCTGCGCATAGTTGTTGCTCCCCGAAAAAAAAAAAAAAAAAGTATTTTTAGAATAAAAGTCCATTTATGGAGAGAGAGAGTGTGTGTGTGTGTGTGTGTGTGTGTGTGTTGTGTTGTGTTTTTACATGGTAAAATATTCGTTGTTTTTTATCTTGTTCGTTTTTAATATGTGTGGCTGACAAAATGAAAATATTGAATTTTCTAAGAAATATCTTTATTCCAACTGATATTTTATAACTGGTATAACTGGAATTACCTAAATATTACTACACAAAAGTTCGCTAAAGCACAGAGTTTATTATTCTCTTTCTCTCTCTCTCTTGTTCCATTTAACGAATAGTCATATCGGTGGCATTCACCTTTGGAACAAGTGAACTGTTGTTGTTGTTGTGTCTCTAATTTACAACTTGCTCATAATCTCAGACTCTGAAAAGGAAAGAAAATATTCTTGTCTAGAGAAAAATGCCAACTCCCCAACCAGAGATTGAACCCGGGACCCCTCAAAGATATATCTTTGTATTGGTTTGGATTTTGAAATAGTTATGAAGTTGTAAATCGGTAATTTTTCTCGTGGACATGCAAAGAACATTGAATTTCAAAGTTATAACGTAGCAATCCTTTTTTTAAAAAAATGACTATCGTTATAGCCTGCTGTATTTTTCTTATCTACAACAAAATAAGTAAATGTGTAATAGTTAATTAGAAGTAGATCGAAGAAAAGTTTTTATAAGAATAGTTTGTGGAAGAGTGATTTAAAAACGTCATGTTAAAGCAATACATAAGTTATTTTAGAGTGCGTCACACATGGAGAAAGAGAAAGTGCACTCCTAAGGCATAGATTTGATCTATCAGTTCAGGACTTGTGTGTGGAAATGAGCAACCAATCTACCTTTGTCACGACGCCTTGAGAGATGGTATCATCAGCGAAGAGGTGGTCTATCGGCCACATAATCACGATAAACCACTCTTGGGTAGAGACGAGGAGGCCACTTGCCGGACAGCTGCAGGTCAACGCTGCCCGTGAGGTCAAGCAGGAGCTGGCTCGTGCCCCCCTTCTTCTTGATGGTGCTGTTTATTATAAGGCGGACAGCTGCTATAACCACTGCAGCGCCCCTCAGCAGAAACACAGTTCCAGCTTGCGGCTGGGGCTATAATTTATCAGTGGTTAAACATTAGATTTTGTCTTTTAAAAGACGGTTCTTTTGGTAATTAATACTGCTTTCTGCCTCCTCTACCCGTATCTGGTAATTAGAGAAAGTATTGTAAATCACATAACTATTCTATTTCGAAATTTCAACGGGAATGCACGTCTTAAGACCTCCCGCGCGCCCGTGTTGGTGAGAGGGAGGGAGAGAGAGTGAGAGGGTGAACGACAGAACTCAAAAATGAAACGTTCGACAGACAAAACTTGGTAATTAATCCCAAAGATACGACATACATTTTTCAAGAATATTTCCACCCTAAACTATCATTCACATGGGCACTGTCTTTTTCCTTCATGTATGTATATTAATGTCTGTAGCAATCTACATATATTGTTCATGCTATTCTTTTTTCTTTTTTTTTTTGGGGGGGGAGGTCTCCCAATTTTTATTTTCCTATTGGTTTATAATTCTTTAAATGAAATTGTAGTCCCCCTATATACATTATTAGAAATACATTTATTTTCTCAAAAATAGTTAACCATATTTTGAGATATTAACGTATATCTGAGTTTCACGAGAATACACTCTAAAATCCTTTACATTCGAGAAAATTCTGTAAAATCGTGTTTAACTGGTAAACGTTAAAAGATGAACAAAATAAATAATAATAAGAAGAAGAATAAAAGCCCACCTCTGTAATGTGAAGGTAGCCTGTCCGCCTCACATTAATAGAACCCGAGTTCGAATCTCGGTTAGGGTGACTTAACCAGATAATGTTTTAACCTATGTTTTACCTTATCCTGAGAAGATGAATCGCGGATAGCGAGTATATGAGCTTTGCCACAACATTTTGTCAACAGCGTGTTTATGCGTACAAATAACTCAGACGAATATCGGTTTAAAAGTCGTTTCTTTTTTCCTTAGATTTCTTCATTATTAGAAATCGAAACAGTTCCAAGACTTCATTTATATTTTGGTAACCCTTGAGATTATTCGAATTAATTACCAGGAAACTTCCAGAAAATTCGAGCAGGCATTTAGTATCCAACTCCTGGGACATCCTAAAGTGACTGCCTCTCAAGCAGTATCAAGGGTACAGTATATTTCCAATGGAATATAATTTAATTATCTTAACACAAGCATCCTGGGGATACTCAAGGAATAAAATCCTACATAATTACCTTTCTTCCAAAAAGGGTGAACCTTTGAGGGTTTACAATGGAATTAAAAGCCAGCATCTATACCGACCTTAATGTTCGTTATCCTCTAACATTGTTTGACAAGAAAAATACCAAGAAAGGAAACATTTGATTGCTGTATTTAACTCTTCTGTACAAAAAAATGTTTCCTTATTATGTGCATAGTTGATGAAGCTACTAACCTCGTTGAATAGAGAGGTCTGGTGAGGGATTCAATCACTCCCCCAAGTTTTTTGATTGAATGATAGTAGATACTGATTTAGAAAGCCAAACATGAGTGGCTGAGTGACTTGCTATGTTTAACATTTTCTACCCAACTGCTACCTTCTGTCCTTCATGTCTTGTGTGGGCAAAGGCGGAGGATGCATCGGTCTTTCCTGACACGAATTGATCTGTCGCGTAACTGGGAAAACACTAGTATTAAGACCCGTGCAAATTGTCGAATTTGTAATCCTTAAAGCATAAATACCAGTTAGGCTTAGATGTATGTATTTATTTACGCATTTAGCTTCTGAAGTAATCACACTAAAACATTAGTGCTATATAACATGTGGAAAAAAATTATTTATACTTTAAAACTTGTCTGTGTTCAAATACCGAAAAATTTGTTGTAAGGATTAATATATACAGTAGCCTACGTGTTTTATGGACTAAAGTTTTGCCTTTCTCTTTCGATGTCTCGTAGTTATTTTATTTAATTTCGCTTTATAGTGTTTAACTTTTGGTACTACGGTAGCGTTGGCAATGACACTAATCATACACGAAATGAAGATGGAGCATGGGTGGAATATGATGGCGGGGGAAACCGGCGAACCCGGAGAAAACCTATCGCTTTGTTCACCACAAATTCCACATGTGGTTTCCTAATTTGGGATATATACACACATATGTATAACAATTTCCGAGATATTCATTATTATTGATTTAAATTTTTTCCAGTAAATATTTATAGTATTCTCAAATGATAAATTGTTTAACCGGCAATGCAGAAGGAACGGAATTTCAGTAGAATCACAAAGTCACCAGGTTTTAAAAGATTTGAATGTCACCTTAGTTTAATGTATTACTTTATATCCGCTGTACCTACAAGGAAATAAGTGAAACTTTAATTTCTGCTCACAATTATCTGTATTAGAAGAATAAGTTTAGTAGGATAGTTTGTTGTAGAATAGATAGAGAACGTTTTGCGAATTCAACACATAAAATGTTTCTATGTGCTTTAAATTGTATTCAGTTGGACATTATACTATTCTTCAAACATCTAATGCCATACTCTCTTTCACAAAAGTGTATTCTACAGAAGATTTAAACACAGTAATAAAGTTACATACTCAATATTTTACGGCGCTGCTGCAACTTTTTCGAAGCAGGAGAAAACATATTTTGAAAGTTCCGCCAGAAGCAGCAGTCTTAAGCGCTGGAGGGCCGGAAGGAGAAGACGTTCTCGCTTATCCAGGGCTCCGTGCTCATCGAAACTTTCTCGGTAATGCTGGTGGACCCTGCCGTCCAGCCGTACGACCAAGTTTGGCCCATTACGGCTTTTTTGTGCGACTTGTTCTCCTGAGGAGTATCTTGGACACTATTACCAGCAGTGTCTCGAGAGTATATCCCTAAGAGAAGGGGCTTAAGCGTAATGAGCCGAAGCTTCGGGTTGTTCTTCCTGTAAACTTCGGGGTCAGTCCGTAACTTACGGTACACACAGGTGCACAATATCATGTTCACTTTCTGCATTCCTCCATTATGGACACCGTCCAAGCAAAACTGTTGCACCAAATAGTTATCTATAAGGATGCATGTTAAATGTGTCTTATTTATCCTTTAAGCATCACAATGTTCACCATAATTATACGGATTATTTTCTACTTATCAATCTACATTTTACTTTCTCTATCACGTATGTATAATGTACATAATAAATAGAGAAGGTATTGTGTGTATGTGTGTGTGCGCGTGCGGGGGTGTCTGTGGACAGTTTAACTCAAAAACGAAGTCTGTTAAATAGATATGAACTTAGGTGTTAAAGGGAGCTATGTAAATGAAACGATTAAAGATTTCAGGTTAAAGGACAATAGGACTGAATTTGCTAACGTTCAGCCGGTCTCCATGGCCGCGCTCGCTAAAGTGTAATGCTTTGGTGCTTCGTGACACAGGGGATTGTGGGTTCAAGTCCCGCCTTGGGTTTGGGTATTTTTAATGTACACATGTATGTGTATTTGTCAAAAAACGGAAAACAAAGGAAATTTAGGGAAAAAAGAACAGGAATAAGAAAAAATGCCAAACTTGGCATTTACGTTTAACATTTTACAAGAATGTGACACGAAGAGTTTCAGGAAACTCCTCCCAGCCCCAACTACCATTTAATGAAAATTGTTGGTCTTCTCAAAAATGGCGCTAACCATTTTGATTAAAATACCATATTTAAACATATTATATTACAAACTAAATCTATATCTTGAAGTTTTATGAAATAGCTATTCACTCTGGATGACTTTTGTATAACTGTTAAACCGTAAGAGATAGACAAAAAAATTACACACAAAAAATATATATTCGTTAACACACACAATTTATGTTATATAAATTTATATTTGTAGATTTAACCGTTTCCGATATATTCCTTTTATGGTTTCAGTTTTAAACAAATTAAGCTTTTCTCAATCGAGAAGTTTGGAAAGAGAACCGAATTTCTGTGTCAAACGCATAGTGACAGCTTGACAATGGAAAAACATCAAGGGACAGGAAATTCGGGAAATGAAAGAAATTTACCTAGCATTTGCATGGCGACCCGAGGACCCCCGAAAAACCATGACCACGAGGATCGAACCCATGACCTGCCAAACCCGGACCACACTTCCAGATTTCACAGTAAATTAAACTTTAGAAAATTTAAAAACAAAAATAAGCATGAACAGCACTACTAAAAACGAAGAGTTGGCTAAATAACAAACTTGGTATTTAAGCTCAGCAACTTCCAAGGATGTATATTTTATTCTCGTTTATTTCTATGTGACTTTTATCTAAAATAAGAATTTGTTTTGCATTCCGATTCAACAAGAGAAGCCACAAAAATGATCCTTGGAATGCCATAGATCAGAATAATTATTTCAAGAATGGTTTCATTATAATAAAAAGAAGTCATGTTTTTAGTGAATTTATTTCCTTAAAAATAGTTGTAGCAATATTGATTATAACGCCATAGGTAGGTTTGGGATACATTCGTAACTAATAAAGTATTCTACAATATATGTATAGCAAAATTTAGAAAAGGTGCAAATCACAAGTTGCCTCTTTATAAAAGTCCATAAACGCAAACTTTCAACAAACCTGTCATGCAGGTATTTTATTGGTGGCTATAAATGCGGATGAGTCTTTATTACACTGGATTGGATTTGCAGTCAAACTAGCGCTTATAAATTTGTATGGTCAGGACATAATGTCAACTTTTATCACTTAATTCAAGCGGCATATCTTTTGAATCATTTCTAAATTTTTCAGCAATTATATCTAGAATAAGTTGTGAAGTCCCCTTCTTTCGGAATAAATGATGTATAAGTTTGTGTAACTGGTAAATTATAAGAGATAGACAAGCTTCTACACAGCCATAAAAAAGTTGTTTTTCCTTTCTTTAAGTTACTTAAAGTATTTTTGTGTGTCAGCTATTTCCCAGATGCTCGTTCTTATTGGTTATTATTATTCTTCAATATTTTGAGTATTTTAGTGCGACTTTAGAGAATATTTTTGTACAATCTCTGCAAACGCACTGATCTCAATTAATATGAAGCAGATATAAAAGGAATCTTTTGTAAAAGCAGTTATTAAAGCTGTTTAAGAACAAACGATAATGACAACAAATTAAATTATATTTTCTTTATGATAAACTCGCAGTAATTTAAAGAAGATTAAGTAGTCAATAAATGTTTACAAATACAATATATAACAAAATTTGTTTAAAAAATTGCCACGGATTACTCTTTGATACGTATAATTTTTGTGAAATATTAATACATTATTAAAGGTTTTTTTCCGCAATTAAAGAGTTTTTGGAGATCGACCAAATGCCGATAAATAGCTTCTGATCGAGCGGCCGAGAACTATTTATTTGTCCTTTTGTTTCCTAAGTCGACTCGGAAACTTGTGGAGATCTCAATCCTCTCCCCACCCCTTCTTGTTAGAGGTAGCCAAAGCTAATCCCAAAGCTAGTTCTGCTATCCCGAACTGCCAAACCTTGTACTAAATTCCCAGTAATGGACTGCAAACTGTATTCTGCTTAAGCAAAACAGCGGGAAGCAATCTGAAGAAAAGATCGCCATTAAGCAGCGTCTGTTGAAAGCGATACAAAAGGTTCTTCTGCATAACAAATACTCTTTGTCTTAGGAAAGAAGTATTCTTTTTTCTTTTTGTTTGGTTTTTAGTGATTTACATACTGAAAAATCTCTTGAGGCGGGAAGGTCAGAGCTGTTCATGCTTCACTTGTTTTTGGAGACAAAAGTAGTTGATTCCATGACGACAATGGTTACTTTACATAATCATACCACTGACACCCCAAACTTTGGAAGTTCAATAGAATCTCTTTTAAATGGTGAGAACCAGTTCAAAATTCAGTGAGAAAATCTAACATAATCTGTACTTATCTAAACGTGATGATGAAATAAGAAAGCACCACTATAATATAGCATAGAGAATATATTACGGAGAGGGACACCTTGCATACAATAATCTATGTGAGATCTATTACGGCTACCGCCTTCCAAAAAGAGATTAAGTGAAGTAACTACAGGAGGCAGACAAATCACAGTGGAAATCCCTAAGTGTATCTGCCATGAAGACCCACCCCACAACTGTAGTTGATCTTAGAGAGGACGATGAGCGTCCGTTCAACCAAGCAGCCCTCTAGTAGTACCTTATTTATATAAGTAATCTTAACATGCGAGTATTTTCGAGTTAAAAATTATTGCAGTTTTTAATTTTCGATTTGGTTTGTAATTATATTTTACTTTTAATAGTGTGTAGTATATATTGAATTTTCTGGAGGATACTCTGAAATCCTCTTCGTTATGGATGACTTTTGCGTAACACCAAATCGTAAGAGATATTCAATATTTTACTACATACGGTTGATGTCAAATGCATATATTTAATTTTAAATGTTTTCGTCATGGTAGTCATGCAAAGAGAACAGAATTTCAATGTTATCAACTAGCAACCGGCTCTTAAAGGATGGTAATATCGTTTTAGCCTATAGTGTTTCTTTATAACTGTTTACCTCACGAAAATACGAAATAAAACCATTCTACAAATGTTTATCTCGATTAGATAACAGAATTAAATAGAATTAGTTATAGAAGAATAGCCTTCTAAAAAATAATTTGTTGAAGAATAGGTGGAGAAATTATTTAAATATAACATATAAATTCTTTTGTCTTCTCCAGCACATATGTACAACATACTAGAGAATATGTTGTATTTCACACAAAAAGTCGATACCGAGATTTCACCGGAAATACGTGTTTTGAGACTTCCTGAAAAATAAAGCAAACCTTTTTAGAAAAATGTACGTGTGAGTTGAATCGGTTAGCTCAAAAACAAATCGTTAATTAAATATCAAACTTTGCATTGAATTTTAGTATCTTACAGGAATGCAACACGGAGATTTTCAAAATAGTCCTCCACCCCGAGCTACCCCTTACATTTTTCGATATTTTCAATTTTTTTCCAAAATGGCTCAGACAATTTTGGCTAAAATGCTATATTTTAAAGGTATTTTCATGACAAACTAAAAATATATTTTGAATTTTCTGGGCATAGCCTCTGAAAACGTCTTCATTTTGGATAGCCTTTGTATAACTCGTAATCCCTAAGAGTTCGGTAAATACCATACAAAAATGTAGATATTAAAATACACAATTTGTATCATATACATTCTTTATGCATAGAGTTAACGTTTCCGACGTATTCCTTGTTATTTGTTACAATTTTAAACTACTTAAACTTCTATCATGTGTGAGGTCAACTTTCGTTTCATCTATTTTGTTTTACTGCAAAAGGGAATCGAATTTCAATTGTTTTTACATAGCGATGAACTTTTAAAAGATTACTATCACTTTAACCTAGTATATTATGCGTTGTTTTTCTTCTCGTTACAAGAAAGCATTTAATTAGGCAAATTCTGCTAATGTTTATCTCGATTTGCATGACGTAAATAAAAGAATATCTTTTGTGTGTGGAACAGCTAAAGAAAGTAATGTAAATGGAACACATCAGATTTTGTTCTAGCTGTATAACTTTTCTGCTTGTTTATCTGTGGGAAATTAGATTCAAAATAAGGGTTCGATGTGACAAGCTGGGTAACACATGTGCAAAATCAGTTGGGATAAAAACGAAAGCTGACAGAATATGAACGTAGTACACCGACACGAAGCATAGGTACTTGTGCATTGCTAGTAACTATGCCACTGGGAAAAGAAGGACGTCGTAATTTCGCCATACCCCCCCCCGTCCCACAGACCGAGGAGGAGGAGGGTTCAAGTAATCAAGGCTCCACTGCAAGGGAGAAAAGGGGGTTGGGGCGTTATACTTGCTTGTAACCGCAATTGGAATTGAACGGCGTTCCCAGAAAAACGTCATCATCATCAGCAGCACTACGACCACCACATGCATTGTTCAACCTCCCTCCCTCCCACACCTAAACACGCACACACACATACGAAAAACCTTGCGCGAAATCTTTCTCTATGCGAAAATGATTCCGCCACGGGCAAAGCTGGGGAATTTTCTGGCTGCAGCAGCAGCAGCAGCAAATGCATCACTTGAGAGGAGGTTCTCTCCCTCTCTCATTGCAGAGAGAAGAAATCCCTCCCTCAACATATCACACAATCAGCAGGACGAGTGTGTTTCACACATTGCATAATACAACAAGCTGAAGGGGGAGAGAAATTGTTCTCTCTCACGTGGACAGAGCCTCTTCTTCAGGCGACACGTCCCGAAGAAGTAAGAACCTCCGTCATATCAACGTCATGGGGGTGGCTTATGTTTACGTAAAAACGTGGTAAGGTACTGCATTCTTTAATAATTATTGAGAAACAAGAGCTCACCATACAACCTTTTATCCATCAATTACAATAGATTTAGCATTGGAATTCCCTTCCTGGAGACTTAATGGGAGTCGAAATGGGATTTCCATAATTTTAATTTCTCTACACATACTATATGTACATAGTGCATGTACATATACCGAGATTTCACTGGAAATACATGCTTTGGGTCCCCCTGAGTACAAACAAAAAAAAACATTTTTGGAAAGAGGTCCCTGTGTGTGTATCTGTGTGTCTGTGGACAGCATAGCTCAAAAACGGAAACACCGTTAAGTACCAAACTTGGTATATAATTTACTCAAAAATGGCTCTAACGATTTTGATTAAAATCTCTTATAGTTAAGATATTTACATGCCAAATAAAATGGTGTATCTTGAATTTTCTGGGAATAGTCTAAAAATCTCTTTATGCTGGATGATTTTTATTGAATTTTGCATAACTAGTAAACCGTAAGAGATAGACAAAACCTTACCACACAAAAAATGTAGAGCATGATAAAACACACAAATTATATCATATAATTTGGGGGGGGGGGCCTTGCTCGTTTTTTAGATATTCCTTGTTTATAGTTTAAGCTTTGAAAAACTTCTCATACAGAAATTTGTCAACTCTTGTCCATACAAAGGAACTTCAGTCACATAGCAACCAGCTTCTGACCATCACTTTAACCTATAGTACTACCTTATTTCCCTTCTACTTGCATGGAGGCAAGTAATAATATTTCTGCTAATTTTTCTCGATTAGCATGAAGTAAATAGAAACATAAGCGACAAATTATTGTTAAAAAGCGTATTCTTCTATCTACTTCAAACTAACCCAGATAAACATTATTTGAAATTGTCTTATTTTTTGCTTCTTTATAAGCAGAAGGGAAATAAAGGAATACACTAGGCTAAAGAGACAGCTAAATCTTTTAAAAGCTCATCAAGAGATTGATATTGAAGTTCTGTTCTCATACCAAGGTCAGGAGTAAAACAAAACAGATTTGAGTTGGTTGGGAATTTCCCTTTGAGAAAATTTTAAATACTTTAAAACTGAAACCAGTAATAGGGAATAACTTGGAAGTGGTTAATTATACGAAAAAAGTGTATACAACAAATCTAAATTTTCTGTGCAGTAAGTTTTTTTGTTTATTTCTTACGATTTACCAATTACACAAAAGTTATCCATAATAAGAGGACCTCAGAGGCTATTCTCAGGAAGTTTAGAACATACATTTTTTGTTATGCAAACAATATAATATTTTAATAGAAATTCTTACAGCCATTTTTGAGAAGATCGAAAATTTCTAAAAATCATCCATGTAAAGAGTAGTTTGTGAGAGCGATTTTCTGTTAAAAATCTTCCTTAGAAGACACTGAACTTAAGTACCAAGTTTGGTACTCAAGACACAAACACACACGGCACGTAAAAGAACCTCCAGCCTGATAGAGAGGCCTCTGAGCAAAGTTAAGCGGTCTTTCACGCCCAATTTAGAATGGGACGCTGAGAACCACAGTAGTTAGAGAGCTCCATAAATAACACGACATTTACACACACATACACACACTAATAAACAGACACACACACTGACATGTTTCTGAAATACTTTTTTGAACTCTGGAGCCCTCAAAACAAATATTTCCGGTGATATTTCGACATCTATTTCATTCACTAGCTACTATGTATATTGTATGTTCATTCGTGATAGGAAAAGAGATAATGGGAGAAATTCTGTTTATGTTTGCCATTTTGCTACTGATATGTTACATAATGCAAAGCAGAGTAAAGCAGCGCGTGGTGTCCAATCTGATTGAGGTTTCGTGGTATACGGGAGACAATTGCGAAGCATATGGCCACTGTAATACATAGTATATATTACATAAGAAGGGTCCTTGAATATTATATTAAAATATGGCGAGGTAATAACTGGTGCAGCTTTATGAACGAATGGATTGGCTTCATCTTGTAGCAGCACTAGAGTGGTTTGCGGAACTGGCCCGCTGGGGTCCTGAGATCGATTACCGCTCAATGAAGGGGGAGCCGATTTTAGATGGAGGTATTATTTACCCAATCGATTCTGCTCGTCAGAGGGCCGTGTATTCGAATGCTGATATTTGTGTGCAGACGACTCAGAGCTACAAATCTCTTTCAGCATCGCTAAAATATTGCCGGACGTGGTACACAAGACTAAAGGTGATTAAAAGGTTTCAGAGCAAACAGACGCTGGTGGTTGTCGCTGCGAAATTTATTAGCTGATCCGATGTGAAACAAGTCACTTTGGCCACTGATATATCGGCGCTTTTAGTATAGAAAGCCGCTTATAAATTATTTCTGTTGTGCAATTACGTGCAAAAAAAAAGTTTGTTAAAATAGGAGCGCAACAATCTCAGTAGTTAGAGCCATTTTTTCTGTTGCAGTACCAAACTTTTATTACGCTTAGGAGTACACACGGACGGAGCAAGCCTTTGATAATTGCAATATGTATTAACTATTTTTACTTTCTCTACATGTACTATACAAAGAGAAAAACGAAAACGAAAAGACGATTAAATATCCATTTGGGTATTTAAATTTCGTCTCTTTCAAAGACTCTAAAATTTTCAAGAAACCCCCCCACCCCAAACTAGCCTTTACATGTAAAAAGTTTGGTTTTCTCATGAATGGCTCTAAGCCATTAAACTAAGTTCTAATAAACATTATAAGCTTATTACTTGCTTCCTTCTAAGGAGAATGGAAATATGGGAACACATTGGCTACTATGTGAGCAGTTGAAGTTCGGTTCGTTTTGCAGCAATAAAACAAAAAAATATGAAATGAGAGGTGACTTCCTGTTTCAAAAAAGCTGTGTGGTTTAAAATTTACACCAATAACAAGGAATATCTCGGAAACGGCCACATCTACAAAAAATGTATATTACATAGTCTGTCTTTCTCTTACAGTTCTCCATTTAAATATGCAAAAATGCATATAAAGATATCTTCGAGAACATTCTCAGAATATTCAAGATATACATTTTATTTATGATGCAAATATATTAATATATGATACTTTAATCAAAATCGTTAGAGCCATTTTTGAGAAAATCAAAACTTTCGGAATGTTTACATGTAAAGGGTAGTTCGTGTGGGGGGCTTTTCTTGAAAATGTTCATGTCGCATCCTTGGAAGATACCAAACTTAAATACCAAGTTTGGTATTTCACGATCTATTTGTTTTTGAGCTATGCTGCCCACAGACAGACATACACATACTCACAGACACGCACACGCACACAGGGACCTTTTTCGGTATCGAATTTTTGGGTGGAATACAATACCTTCTCTATACACTATGTACATAGTAGGTATAGAGAAAGTAAAAATATTACAGACCTCTTCCGCAGGAGTGATCTAAAGCTCGATAATGTCCACTGTGCTGCTTCCTTAAAACAGAAGCAAAAAAGGGTCGATCTGACAGCAAGGGAAACCGAGAGATAACTGAGGTAGAGGAATGCATACAGGTTAAGGGGCTCAAGTGTAGCGAGTATTGGAAGTTCGCGAGGCAAATCCGGGGCTATTTTTTTTTTTTTTTTATCCAATGGTGACTTCCCTCATCATGCACGCACCCGCCAGCAAGGTACAAGAATATAAGAAGGGAAAAGGGACCTAGGAAAAGACATGGCAGGCAGAAAGAAGTTACCCCTTGGCTACCAACACGCTGCAAAAGTCGCTCCTGATCTACTTGCATCGTGGTTGCGCGTAGCAGTACACCACCAAGGCTCCAGGAGAGAGAGAAGAAAAAAAAAAAGAGATTGCGCCGAAGGGAAATTCGTAAAAAAAAAAAAAAAAAAAAAAAAAAAAGGAGGGGGAGGGAAAAGGCGAAGGAAGGGTTGGCAGCGAAGGGGAGGGGGGTACTCACTCCGCTCAGATCTCATTACCAACTCGTCACTAATTACACGCAAAGAGATTGCCGGATCTATCCTTCCCGAGAGAAAGACAGAGAGAGAGAGTTGGGTTTTATATATCTATATATACGCACATAAAGAAAGGAAAAGACCTCCCTCTCACTCTCAAACGCCATATTTTTTTTCCCTCCCCCATCGAGATGCGGATATGTCCCGGGCATTTTCAGGACGAGTTTAGTTGCTTTCTTCTCCATTTTTTTTTCTATCCTCGTAAGAATTGGAGGGCGCGAGAAGACTGCCAACACTTGGCGACTAGATGCTCTTCAGCAGTGCAGCAACTCCGGTAATGTGTTACACTAGCAAATATCGTTTCTTGGGGAATTTAGAAAATGATCCGTGTCAGGAGAGAGCGAGGCATCAACTTGCAGTATTGATGAACAGTTGTTTCTTATAACCTTGCCCCGCTGACATGTTTTATTCCTCTCTTTCTTTCCCGTAGTCGGCTTTCCCTCCCCGTATTTGTGACTGACACCCCTCTAGGACTTACAAGTGAATGCCTAGAAGTCAGAAGTCTGTTGGGGGGCCAACGGCTGGAGAACCTGGAACGAATGGTCGGCAAGAAGCCAGGTATGAGCGTTAAGAAGTGGATGATATGAAATGTAAGGTAAATGGATGATTGGGAAGGTGATGATGGGGCAATTGGTGCCGGGGAAAACCAGAGGACCCGGAGAAAACATACCCAGACGCCGGCGCTTGGTATCAAACCTAGATGGGAGGTGAACGGTCTAACCACCAGGACACGGCGCCGTCTCTCTTCCTTTCCCATCGAGAGAGATGACAGGCGGTTTTGTCTGTTCCGCATTCGGGCCGGCTTATCTGACCCATAGTTTCCTCAGGTCGCCAGGCGAATACTGGGTAGCTTGCTTTCATCCGAACTTACCTGTCTATCCATGTTTTTCCCTTTTTCCATATATTTCATGTTTGTTTTCCTTTTAGTTTTTGCATTTTTTGACAAAAAAATCAGATGTGTTCCATTCACATGACTTTCTCCACAACTCTGCAATAAATTGTTTTTAAAAAGCTTATGCTTCTATTTACTTACTGCTAATCGAGAAAAAATTAGCAGAAATAGTCTTAATGCTTGCTTCCTTGTAAGTAGAAGCGAAATAAGGGAGTACCATAGGTTAAAGTGATAGTCAAAAGCTGGTTGCTATGTGACTGAAGTTCCTCTGTTTGTATGGGCAAGAGTTCACAAGGTCCTGTATGAGAAAATTATGTTTTTTATATTGAAACCAAAAATAAGGAATATCTCAAAGGCAGTCAACTCCACGAAAAAAGTATATAACATAAATTGTGTGTTTTAAAGTGCTCTAAATTTTTTGTGTGGTAAGTTTTTGTTCATCTCTTACGGTTTAGCAGTTATGCAACATTCCGTAAAATTGACCAAGAATAAAGTAGTCTTCAGAGGCTAGTCCCAGAAAATTCGAAATATACATTTATTTGTCAGGTAAATATCTTTTAATACCCGATATTTTAATCAAAATCGTTAGAGCCATTTTTTAGAAAATCAAAACTTTCGAAAAAAGTTCCATATAAAGGGTAGTTTGGGGTGGGGGGATTTTTCTCAAAACCTTCGTGTCGCATCCCTGGAAGATGCATAACTTAAATACCAAGTTTGGTATTTTACCGACTTTTCGATTTTGAGTTATCGTGTTTACAGACACACGGACACACACGGACCTTCTTCTGAAAATACTTTTTTTGGATATAGGGAACCCTAAAGCATATATTTCCGGTGAAATCTCGGTATCGAATTTTTTGGTGGAGTGCAATACCTTCTGTATACACTATGTACATAAGGCGTATAGAGAAAGTAATGCATATTTACAAGAACGGAAACACCCATGCCCAAGGCGGGACTCGAACCCGCGATCCCCTGCGCCGAAAGAGTGGTCTATGCCAATGGCACGTGGTGTTGCCAAGCCGTCACCCATCCAAGTACTGAACACGCCTAATCCTGCTTAACTTCAGTGTAGGAAGAAAACCGGTATTTTGAGCATGGTATGGCTGTTGGTACCATTTCGTTCTCGCTGTCATTTCATGTATCCTTCATCTCGTTGGTTTCATTCATTGTTGAAAGTGTCATGTTTGATACCGCAAAGCAGGCAAAAAGGATGCTCAAAGTGACAATCTCCGTCCCCCGACTTGGGCTGGTTCCCGGAATGAGGACCACCTCCTGTTGGGGCCGATGGACCCTATGTGGGCGCTGGCACCGTTTACCTGTCTAATTCTCGGGATCCTTCAATCTGGAAATTGTAGGACCCCCAGTCATTGCTTCGCTGTTGCTAGTTCTGGCCACCAGGTGTATGCTTTCCCTCATCCTCCATCCCGAGAGCGCCTCTTCATCAGGCATAGGTACAGTAACCTCAGGTTCGGTACCGAGTCCCCTTTGACGCTATCCTATCCTGTCCATGATTGGCATATGTTCATTTTTAATGACTATGCATGACAATCCCTGTGAGGTAGTACAATTAATAAAAAACACTGTCCTGATTAGGTCGGGATTTAATTGCCCACAATATTTAGATATGGTCGTTTCCTTAGTGCGGTGGTAGCGTGGTTGCTTACCAAGCGGGAGACCTGGGTTCGATCCACAGTACCGGCGTGGGGATTTTTTCCCCGCTGGGAGACCTGGCCCGGGGTGCACTCAGCCTCGTAAGGTCTCTGAGGGGCTAATTGAGGAGCTACTTGATGGAGAAGTAGCGGCTCCAGGTCATGAGGAATGCATTAACCACAGCTCACCCTCCACTACTGCACTCCATCCATGACGACTGTAGTGGACCGAGATGGGGGACGCAGCGGCCGGGCGGTAGGCCAAGATTCCCCGTGAGCTGTCGTGGCATGTTTATATATAAATAGAGCCGATTTTTCAAAATTTAAATATCTCAAATAATATAATTACAAAACTTGACCTAAAAGACACATGTATTGAATTTATTAAATATAAGTGCACAGAGAGTTATATATTTATCTGTCTAGGAAAAATGTTATCGTTTCAAATCAAAACACTTTTTGTAAGACTTTTTCTTTATTTAACTATTTAGAGTTATTACTTCGTATTGGTTTCAATTTTAAAATATCTAACTACTCTCAAACCGAAAGTCCCAACTCATTTCATATCACTTTTTGTTACTCCTGGTCATGCAAAGAGAACCGAATTTCAATTCTATCACCAGCTTTTAAAGAACTTAACTATCGTTTTAGCTTAGTGTAATTCCCTATTTCCCTTCTACTTACAAAGAACTGGATAATACGAACTCTTCTGCTAATATTTCACTTGATTAGCACAAAGGAGAAGATTAAGTAAGATTGTCTGTTATAGAGTAGGTAGAAAAATCATATGAATAGAACCCGACAGATTTATTATTATTATTATTAATATTATTATTATTATTATTATTATTATTATTATTATTATTATTATTATTATTTGAGTGTCCCTTATATGAAACGTAAAGTCGCTATTCGTCCATTTCTTTTGTTTTCCTCCTGACCATACTAAGAGAATATAATTTCAATTGCATCACCAGCTTTTAAAGAATCTGGCTTGCTTTAGCCTAATGTAATGTCTTATCTCCCTTCTACTTTCAAGGAATTAGATAATAAGACCATTTCTTTTAATGTTTATCTTAATTAGTATGAAGTAGATAAAAGAATTAGCTTTTGTAGGTATAGTTTGTTACAGAATAGATAGAGAAATCCATATGAATGGAACACATCAGTTTATATTATCATTTGTTTTTTTGATGTGGTTTATTGGTTTCAATTTTAAAATACTTAATTTTTATGAAACGTAAAATCGTCATTCATTTCATATTTATTTTGTTTTACTCCTTGCCATCAAGAGAAAGGAGCCTTATTTCCCCCCTACTTACAAGGAACCACATAGAAGACCATTCCTGCTAACGTTTGTCTTGATTAGTATGAAGTAAGGTAGAAGAATAAGCATTTGATAGTTTTCCTTTACATTTTTTCAAAGCCTGGAAGAAGTTTGGTCTCAAAAAGGGAAAAATAAAAGAAATTGCCTTATCTGCAATAAGAGGTTCAATTTCTCTTCTTCGAAATCATTTGTATAATAGCCTTTTTGTTTAATAATCCTTTTGCTGCTTTTACTTTTCATTTCGATTGCTATACAATGAAAACTGTCGATATTTCAGTATCTTTATAGAAGAGTTTCAAGTTTTTTTTTTTTTTTTTTTTTTTTTTTTTATAGATAGTTAATTTATAGTTTGTCTGTTTTTCTCTGTCCTTGTTGGGAGCCCATAAATATGGAGAGTTGTTATTGTTATTGTTTCAATAAATAAATAGAGATAGTCATATGAATGAAACACACCAGATTATTATTATTATTATTATTATTATTATTATTATTATTATTCGGAAGGAGATTTATATGATATTTTTTATTTTAATTGTGGGTTGAAGGAGGCACACTTTTTCCTGTGTTTACATCACATACTCTTGTCATCTACCTTGTGTGTGCATTCTTGAGGATTGTGTGTTCCCTCTTCTCTCTACTCCAGTTCGCCTCTGCCCTGTACCAATGAAGACGGAAGGATTTCTTGCTCTTGTGCTCTCTCTTTGTCCAGTTCCTCCTCAACCCTTACTCTCAGTACTGACTGACATGGATCAATGTTTCATTGCATGAAGTAAGTTTTTCTCTCCCCGCGCAGCGCAATAAGCAGTGGCCGGCAAGCCGGACCACACCCCATTCTGTACGTACGTACCTCGTCTCTCCGGCAATAATAAAATCTCAGCTTCACCGAGCCAGCTGTACTTGCATCCCCAAGTGCTTCTCCAAATACAGACGTTAATATCCAGCAGGCCGTTATCACAGAGTGGCGCTAAGAGCCCCCCCCCACCCTCCTCCTCCTCGAATGGATATCGGAGCTCTCCCTGGCTGGCCCAAGAGGCTGACAATACACTACTGCCCCTTTGGAGAGCTAACTTCCTCCTTATAACTTATAAACCCTGATTTATAAAAAGAAAAATGACCGTGGTCATTAATCATGGCTAAGTGCTTGTTGACGTTCTTGCATCACTAAAGATATCGTTCCTGAAGATTTTCCGTGACCATGCCCAAAAATTGCACTACTGATGTCATGTTTCTTCCCTTAACCTACTCTGTGTTGTATTCATCTATCATTCCGTACAAAATGCGATATCTAAATTTCACCAGAAATACACATTCTGTGATAGACTGAACCTCCACTCACCCCCCAAA
Organism: Hymenopus coronatus; assembly: GCA_030762935.1. Lineage (NCBI taxonomy): Eukaryota > Metazoa > Arthropoda > Insecta > Mantodea > Hymenopodidae > Hymenopus > Hymenopus coronatus. Next base: position 51,828,572 of record CM060892.1, on the reverse strand, counting down.
AATTACTGTCGATCGTTCTTAGCTAAATGTTGCTGGTAGTTTCCTTTCCATTCTTGATCCATTGTCACACCTGCGTGAGTGAACACTTATAGTGTCGGCAGGCACAACATATCAAAGCTCCAATTGTCACATTTAAGTATTATGTACACCATCCAGTGATAACCTCTACTTCTTTAAATTTCTTCCCACGCCATCGACACCTACAAAGAGGAGAACAACAAGCTCGTGAGTCAGTTTTGACTGTGGGCTCTGACATGCAGGAAAGAGACAGCAAAGCAATCGAACGAGCGCTGTAACGTCCAACTAACATTTGTACTATAGATTTGCAATAAAGGCAGGTTTATAAATAAATTTTCCAATAATAAAGAGATTTCGTTAAATTGGTGTCAGGAGTGGGATTTAATGCCACAATGGAGGAGGCGATGAAAACATTATTAGTCGAAATTCAGACCATGAAATCCGGAATATTGGATATGAATCCAGTCTGGCGAAACAAACTTGAAAATGGAAGCCAGTTTGGTAGAATTGAGAACCAGACACACATAAACACTCACACATAGATTCCGGTGAAATTTACTTATCGAATATTTGCTGGAATGCAATACTTCCTCGCCTGGAGAGTGCAATACTTCCTTGAGTTTGGGTAAGCAGTAGAGGTAGACAAATAATAAATTAAATTAAATTGAGTTTTATTTAAGGAAGCTCTTTTAACTGCGTTTCTGAGCGTCCCATTCCATATTAGTTGTGAAAGACCGGTTCATTTTGCTCAGAGTCCTATTTATCAGACTTACGTGCCGTAAATCTGCGACTCGATACCAACGACTTTACTTCCCTTTCTTACGTCCAAAAAAAATTCCATCGCTGTCCGCCTTGTTTGAACCCACAACCTTGGGAACCAGAGGCTAGCATGTTACTCCTAGACCGCGAAGGACGACAGGTAAACAGGTTCTTAAGTATTAACGGCATTTTATTACATTGGTGTCAGGAGTGGGATTTAACGCCATAGCAGAGGAGATGAAAGCATTATTAGCCGATATTAAGGCCGTGAAATCCGTAATGAGGATATGTAGACCAGCATAGATACGAAAATGAAAGAATAGAGAACCAATATTGTGAGAGATTTCAATGAAATAGGTAGTTTGGAATAGTGATTTTCTGGAAAACCTTTGTGTCAAATTATTAGAAGATATTGAACATTATACGACTTCGTTTTTTGAATTACTGATATTCGTTTTTGATATATTAAGATTCTCACATACACACACAGAATCCGGTGAAATTTAGATATCGAATTTTTGGCTGGAATGCAATACTTGCTTGACTCTGGGTAAGCAGTTAAGGAAGTAATAAATAACTGTGTGTTGTGATTGTGATACTGCAAATGTTGTTTGTTTGTAACACTGAAGCTTTAAGCAATAACACCCACATCTAGAATTGCATTAGTGTTGAACAGCGATCAGAGGTTCGCTAGACAATTACAGAGCGCGCTGCCTCGTGCTGGGAGATTTTACGCTCAATTGGAGCATTCCGTGGAAACTTAACGCTTGTTAGCAAAATATTATTGTGTTCGTGACAACATTGCACTCTCAACAGCAGCAGTAAGTGCCCATTATACAACACTGCAGCAACGACTCTCACCGCTCAGATATTGACGGAAAGGTTGGCACTTCGCGCCTCCTTTCTTTCCTGCAAAACCTATTCCGACTGAAGTTCGGATCTGCTGACTCAACTGTTTCAAATTATTAGAAGGGGAGAGAAAAAAGGGTCGGGAAAAGCTGCGAAATTTTCTGCATACAAGTCATTTCCACACTACTTCTTTGAGATGGTACGCTTAATTTTAACCGTTTTTTGCAGACGTTTATAATATATTTAATTCATATAATAAGAAATAATATTAATAAAATAAGGAGATTGTCGCATACAGTTTCTTTTGTAACTGTAAATTACTTCGTAAGCTTTATCGTTCCATATTATTACTATGAAATTCACTTTAATATGAATCATGTTTCATCAGCATTCTCTCCTACTTGAGTCACATATTTTTCTGGCTCTTCTCCTGTTTACTTTCTCTACAAGAACTATTTACATAGTAGGTAGAGAAAGTTTTGTATCCCACTCAAAAATTCAATGTCGAAATTTCACCGGAAATATACTTTTTGGGGCCCGAGTCCAAGAAAATAGTTTTAGAAAAAAATTCCGTCTGTGTGTGTGAACAGCATAACTCACAAAGCAGAATTCGGTTAAATACCAATCTTTCAAGGATGTGACAACAAGATTTTCAGGAAAATCCCTTAATTTAATTATCTTTTGCGTGGAATGTTTTTTGAAAATTTTAATTTTATCAAAAAACGGTTCAAAAATGTTTTATTAAAATACCACATATTTAAGATATTTTCATGACAAATTTTTTGGGAATAGCCTCAGAAAACCGCTTCATTCTAGATGAATTTTATGTAACTGGTGACTTTAGAGCTAGTTCAAATACAATATATTACCAAGATATTCCTTGCTATTGATTTCAATTTTAAACTACTCAAAAATTTTCTTAAACAAGAAATGTCTGTTGTTTCATATCTTTTGTTTTGCTCCTGGTCATCCAAAGAAACCCAAATTTCAATTATTTCACATAGCATCTAGCTTTTAAAACATTTGATTATTGGTTTAGCCTAGTGCTCTAAGTACTAGGAAGCAATTAATAAGATTTCTGCTAATGTTTATCTCGTTTATCATAATACAGATAAAAGAGTATTCTTTTGTAATAATAATTTGTTTGCATAACCTGTAGACAAAGTCGTGCGAAAGGAACACATCGATTTTTTTCTTTAAAATACTATAATTTAAAACAAGGCCGGATAATATCGCCTCAGATTTCATCTATGCGCATTGACTAGAATATTTATATTTTATTTGTTAAATAAATGATATTGAAAATTACTTAGAAGAACAATTAAAGTTTATTAGCCTGACAGTGATGCTTTTAGATTTTTTAGATTTTTTGTTCTTCACCCACCAATAATATTACAATTATATAAAGACAGCGAATCTGGAGTCCTAATAGGTGAAAGTCGTTTCTTTTCTGGACAAAGGATAAAATTGGAAATTGCCTTATTCGAGATTCGCATTTGCGCCTTCTGGATTAGAAATCAGATGCGCTTCTCATTGGACCATAGATGTGGTCTAGTTTAAAAATAAATGCACACAATCAGAATTTCTGCATTGTGAAGTGGAACATCAAAGTAATATAAAACCAATATAATGCTAAAATAATGAATAAAGTAAGAAGCTGTTAATCATGTACTCATAGAAAAGAATATAGGTATCTATAATTTTTTAAAGAAACTAATATTGACACTCAATCTAAGAATAAAGTCATAATAATTGAAGAAGAATGGAATCTAAAATACGAATTTGGTAATCATGTGGTTTTCGTTTTAGAAAGAGAAAGGGAGGTACAAACATAATCAACTCTTCATGGTTTAGAATTCTCCTGTTCCAGCCCATCTTTCTTCCCATCTTTTAACTGGTGTTCATGTAGCCTAAAGGTTTATATGTTTATTACTGTAGTGGAATGTGAGAGTTATCCATTCTTTGTAGATGATATTTCCATTTTTCTCTATTTATTTGTATCTTTTCTTTTAACGAAAATATTCTAATTCTCTCCTTATGTCTTCGTTTTTAATATGATTTTATCTGGTACATGGTTTTATTGCTCAGAGATATTTCATTTTTTCCGCTTGTATTTAGCTCCAATCTTTCTTTTTAAGTGTCGATGTCTCTGAATCATATAGTAAAACCGGAACGCATTCCAATTTTTTTTCAAAAATGCTTTCTTTCAATTCAGAATACTCCAAAATATTGCTCTGAAATTAGGTATATCAAGAAACATTTTGTATCGAACTGATGGAGACAATAGAAATGCGACAACATTTAAAATGACGTGGAAGTTTGGTGCTTGGATTATTCCGGCACACTTGTTAAATGATATCTGTTCTGATTAGTTGGTATTTCCTCTGGCCGAAGGCCAGTCTGAGAGGCGATATCAGTTCATACACCCTCTGCAGGAGTTGGAAAAAATAAACCAACTGATTGCAAATCCGGTGTCGACTTGATTGTAGAATACAACGTCATTCCTTGCAAGCCCGAACACCCAATACCTTACCCTGTCCTGTTTATTACTACAAATATATAATTTAGAAAATGCAACCACATTCCATAAATTGATGAATAAATCTAACAAAATGAACCCTGATTGGCGGATGCCTAACTTAAAGGTTGAAGCTATTAAGACATGTATCACGTTAGAAACTAAGAATGCAAATTTTAAGAAACCAAGGACGAACAAAAGGAACTTAAAATTACTTAGTATTTAAATATGTGTTTCAAGAAAATGCATACAGAGACTGGATCTTTTACGTTTTACACCAAGCATCTTTTAATGATAATTTTTAGATAACTTTACCCTCTATTCCACTCACTTCCACCAAAATAGTTAATTTTTTACTAGAATTCAATACTTAAATAAAATTATTTCAAACATCTGGTCCTCTCGTACTAATATATTTAATAAAATCAAAGATAGAAAGTATTGAAAAGATGGGAATGAAAATGAACGTGGAACCCTTGCTAGTTATTTTCTTTCCAATGAACTTTAAAATTCTTTAAGGAGTTTATTAATGATTAGATTTCATAAAACGTTCTTCATAAAGAAATTAATCATTTTGATGTTAGGATTAATTACCCGTAAGATGCAAGTTTGTGTTACACAATAAGACAAATGAACAACTACAAAGTAAATGTCTACTTAATGTTGGTTGTACAGCAATTAAAACAAGCACTATCGAAAACATCTTCAAAATCAGCGGAATAATTAAAGGAGCAAATAAACAAATATTAAATAAAAAAATAAGCAAAATAAAGATCTAAGGTATATCGTCGGCAGTAGATTACAAGTGTTTTTTGTTGTTTTTTTTTAAGTTTTGCGTTCTTTAATTGGTAATTTATATCGGACGATGAATGAAATCAATGAAATCATTCTCAATTTCCATAGAGATTAAAGCTACTTGACATTTGTCTTCTAAGGATAAGTCAAAACCCCAAAATAAATCTTATTAAACCAGGGACCTCTTAAATGAGGAATGAAATTGTTAAGATCAATTTTGGGAGTAACAATAACAGGCAAACTCAGAAGTGAAGACCGCTCTCACTGGTTTAAACATATGAAAATAATATTTTATATAGTTCCCTTAAATACAATCAAATAATAAAAATAACAAAAATAAGATGTAATTGAAATTATAATCTACTTCTGTAGTTCAGAAGATAAAGTCTTAACATGAGACTAAACAGAAATTGAATTGAAGCATCAAACATAGGCTTATGGTTTCTGTATTTTTAAAGCATACGAGAAATGTACGATATGTATTATATATGGAAGCAAATGTCCCCCACCTCATGCTGAACAAAAGAGAAACGGCGCGAAATACACAAGGAAAGGTTTAAGTTTCCAGATGCCCTTCTTTTCCAAGTTATACGCAGATGTTTCAGAGTAGCACATGCCGTTTGTTTGTTTTCTCTTTGACAGCTTTAATCTTCATGCTATCCTCTTTTGTTCCTAGAGTTAAATTTCTCTCATATATCTTGTATTCTCAACATGACAAGCGTAACTCTGGTGTTTTCTGCAAGAAAGTGATGATGCCAAATAAATTGCTGAGTCAGGTTATTTTTCTATTGAGAAATTTCCGCTCCACTTTGCAGAGATGATTACAGCACAATGATTTGGCAAGAAAGTGGCCAAAGTCTTCTGGTAGCGTAAGACAAAACGCAAGAAGCCGTGTCGGCGTTGGAATGGGGTTGGTGTAACCGAGAAAGCCGTTTGGGCACAAACGGAAATCCAAGGAAGCGTGAAAGTTTGCTGGCTGGAAGACACCATCTGTCATACGTTGATTATGGGAGTAAGACGCATAGTTCACGAGGTGACAGCTTGCATGTCCGTTACTGCAGCCCCTCGGCTAACTAATAGCACTTACAACGTGAATTTTACACGCATACGGTAAGTTCGTGCCATACTGGGCTCAAGAGACATATGGCAAATTGCCGTGCGTTTCGCTTCTCTCAGAAAAATACAACTTCTAACCGTCTACACCCATATTCAAACATGCCTTCATCTCTGAAACAGGAAACGGAAGTTCATCACCATAAGGGATGTAATATTTGTGGGTAGCTAACCTTACTAGAGGATATCTATACCTATAATTTTTCAAAAAATCCGATGACTTTCTTTAGCTACAAACTTCTAACAAAAGAGTGTCCTTCTTTATACACTAAACGAGATAAACATTAGCAGAATATTCTTGTTACTTAGTTCCTTCTAGGTGAAAGGGAATTAAGCGAATACACTAGGCTAAAGGGATAGTCAAAGTTTTAAAACTTCGATACGTGATTGTCATTTCAATTCGCTTCTTTGCTTGGTCAGGAGTAGAACAAAAGGAAAACTTTATGTCTGAGAAAAATATAAGTGTTTTACAATTGAAACCAATGACAAGGAATATCTCAAAAACGGCTACCTCCACGAAAAAAATGTAAAGGACATAAATTGTGTGTTTTGACAAGATCTACAGTTTTGTGTAGTAAGTTTTTGTCTATCTCTTACGGTTTACCAGTTACGCAAAATTCAGCAAAATTCATTCAGAATAAAGACGCCTTCAGAGGCTATTCCTAAAAAAATCAAAATATACATTTTATTTGCCATATAAATATCTTTAATATAGTGTATTTTAATCAAAATCGTTAAAGCCTTTTTTGAGAAAATCAACATTTTCGAAATTTTTTCCATGTAAAGAGTAATTTCGGAGGGGGGGGTTCTCAAAATCTTCGTGTCGTTGGAAGATACTAAACTTAAATACCAAATATGATATTTTACCGACTTTTCGTTCTTGAGTTATCGTGTTCAAAGACACACGGACACATAGAAATACACACACCTAACTTTTTCTAAAGATGCTTTTTATACAGGGGACCCTAAAATGTCTATTTCCGGTGAAATCTCGGTGGAATGCAATACCTTCTCTATGCACTATGTACATAGTATGTGTAGAGAAAGTAAAAATGGAATTTCATTAATGTATTCAAATGCCCAAAATACAACAAATATCACCTACAGCGAAAATATCTTCAGAGTTTAGATCTGGTAATTTCTGTTAAAGCGACTTCAGCCACTATTTCATTAGGCTTCAGTTATGCCTTTACATTTTCTTTGAGTGAAATACACTACTAAGTTAGTGAAAATATGTATTATGTTCAATTTTCGTCTACCTCTTACAGTTTAGCAGTTATGGAAAAATCATCCAGAATGAAGAGGTCTTCAGAGGCTACTCCAAGAAATCCAAGATATACATTTCACTTGTTATTAAATATCGTAATATAAGTTACTTTAATAAAAATTGTTAAGAGTCATTTTAGAGAAAATCAAAAATGTTACATGTTTTTGCATGTAAAGAGTGGTTTGAGGTGGAGAAATTTTCCTCAAAAAGTTCATGTCGCATCCCTGAAAGATATTAAACTTAAATATCAAGTTTGAACAGTTATTGAGTTATCGTGTTCATAGTCACACGGACATATGCGCACACACACACATGGCCCTTTTTCTAAAAATGCTCTTTTGGACTCAGGAGACCCTAAAACGCGATTTCTGGTGAAACTCGGTATCGAATTTTTGTATGGAATGTAATACCTTACCTATCTACAATGTACACTGTACATTCGTGCTAGAGAAAGTAATAATGTAGGCACTGGAAGATAGAGGGTTCTTGTTGCTTGTGCAAGGCATTGTTCAGTAGCTCTGCCCCAGAAACCTAGAATATTTGCAGTTATTTACGTTTTAATCGCTTCACCATGAGGTGTGCTCATTGCATGTTCCCAGAAAGTATGGAACATCCCTGTTCGCCACGGATCCTTGCTCATGAACATGAGCAGCTGCTTGACAAACCATGCTCATTCTCCCTTTTTTATCGTACCATCTCGAGAACAAGGATAATGTACAAGAGGGAGGGACACCATTGTTTCTGCCATAGTAGCCGTTAGGGGTTGCAACTTATCGCCAAATCTTGCTCCTGCTGCAAATATGATCGGCTCTTCTCTGCTAATACGTATTAGCATATTGCCAAATTCAATGCTATAGCCAGGATTTGAACCATTGATCTCCAGGTCTCTAGCCGGTTGCTCTAACCACTGAGCTACCATGACAACATGCCAGCACAGCATTAAATTTCCAAATTGAATCGGATGTTTTCAAGGTAAAACACCAGGTTGACATACCTCAATAGCGACTTACATACAATGTTATTAAGTATTTTAAGTCCCGAGTTTCATAGTTTAACCATCTATTAGGTCAGTTAGTGTTAATAAATGTTTAAATTTTAAAAGTTCGATGTCATAGCTGAGAATTGAACCACGAATCTCCCGGCCTCTAGCCGGTTGCTGTAACCACTAATCTACCAAGGCAACACACCAATGCAGCATTACATTACTGTGGTAGTATGTAACATTTTACGTTTGAAATACGTAATCCACCTTTAATAGGTTCATGATTGGAAAAAATCATATGTATTACACTCACATGATTTTCTCTACATCTCTGTAACAAATTATTGTTAATAAGCTTTTTCTTCTATCTACTTCATGCTAATCGAGATAAACATTAGTGGAAACAATTTTATTACTTAGTTCCTTATAATTAGGAGGGAAATAAGGAAATACACCAGGCTTGAACAATGTGGTTCTTATAGTATATAAATCCGATTTTTTGCGTGGTTAGTGTTGATGAATACCCATATGAGAAAAGTATTAAGTATTTTAAAAGTGAAATCAATAACAAGGAATATCTTAAAAACGGTCAACTCCAGGGGACAAAATGCATATAATATAAGTTGTGTGTGAGCTCTACATTTTTTTTTGTGTAGTAAGTTTTGGTCTATCTTACGGTTTATCAATTATGCAAAACTCCTCAAAATTCATTCACAATAAAGATGTCCAGGTTATTCTTAGAAAATTCAAGATATAAATTTTATTTGCTATGTAAATATTTTTAAAATACGATATTTTAATCAAAATCGTTACAGCCATTTTTGAGAAAACAAAATTTTAGAAATCTTTTCCATGTAAAGGGTAGTTTGGAGTGGGGGATTTTTTTGAAAATCTTTGTGTCGCATTCTTGAAAGATACTGAACTTAATACCAAGTTTGGAATTTAATGGTTTTTTCGTTTTTGAGCTAAGTTGTCCATAGACACACACACATGTATTTCCGGTGAAATATCGGTATCGAATTTTGGGTGGAATGCAATACCTTCTGTATATACTATGTACATAGTACGTGTAGAGAAAGTAAAATGATCTGTTATGTCTCTTACATTAGTAGTTATACTCCAGATTTATAGATGCAGCTTACTTTGAAAGCAAAGCGTGTAACAGGACCTTCGGCGCCCAGCTTGTATTTTATACCAAGATCTGGATGTCATTAAGACATGGCGATCCACGCTGTTGCGAAAAATAAAACTAATTACTGAAATTTCTTTACGGGGGAGGAATCACAATCCAGCGCAAATATTAATGACATCTGAAACGAAGACCCTTCTAGAACAATTAACAGCCGCGAGACCTGAATCCTGTACACAACAACACTCACTGGCTTAATAATCTTCTAAAACACCTGGTCGTTATCCCACTCCTTGATTATGAGCAGTGGCAGAGAAAAGAAACTTGGCTTCGCCGTAAGACTAAGACACATCTTAATGAGGATTCCAACTCGAAGCAAAACACCTTGCGCCCCCCCCCTTCCCTCCGTCCCTCCCGGTTTAATCAATGGAAGGAAAAGGATTGTACAGACATTGGCACTGGCTGACTCCGCAGCAGCGCGTAACAATACAACTGGTGTCTTCCCGGCAAAACAAGAGACGGACTCTTCAACACTGCGCTCAATTTTCTATCGAACATCTGCATAAAAATTCTTTTTAAACAACTGCCGTGAATACTTCCAACACTGCCCTGAATTTTCTATCAAATATCTGCATAAAAATTATTTTTAACAACTGCCCTGAATTCTTCCAACACTGCCCTGAACTTTCTATCAAATATCTGCTTAAAATGATTTTTTAACAACTGCCCTGAATCCTTCCAACACTGCCCTGAATTTTGTATCGAACATCTGCATAAAAAGTCTTTCTAAGCAACTGCCCTAAATTCTTTCAACACTACCCTGAACTTTCTATCGAGCATCTGCATAAAAATCCCTTTCTAAACAACTTCGCTGAATTCTTCCAACACTGCCCTGAATTTTGTATCGAACATCTGCATAAAAATTCTTTCTAAGCAATTGCCCTGAATTCTTTCAACACTACTCTGAACTTTCTATCGAACATCTGCATAAAAATCCCTTTCTAAACAACTTCGCTGAATTCTTCCAACACTGCCCTGAATTTTCTATCGAGGATCTACATAAAAGTTCTTTTTAAACAATTTCAATATTGTTCGCTCCGTAGCTCTATCGGTAGTGCACCTGCCTGCCGTGCTATTGATCCCAGGATTGATTCCCGGCTGAGATGTGGTAATTTTTCTCTAGCCCAGAGAGAAAAATGTAAATGGAGTTTTATTTTGGGCGCTCTTTAGCTGCGTGGTTCTCAGCGAACCATTTTATATTGGGCGTAAAAGAGCGCTTAATTTTGCTCAGAGGCATTGAGGTTCTTTTACGTGCCGTAAATCTACGACACGGGACCAACGGCTTAACATCCTTTCCGAAGGAAGCCATGCTAAGGATTTTTACGCCCGAAAAAATGCATCGTCCTCCGCCGGGTTTGAACCCGCGACCTTGGATACATGAAGCATGTTAACCATGAGCTACCATGAGTTTTAATTATGGACGTTCTTCAACTACTGCTGTTCTTAGTACGCTATTACATACTGGGCCTGAAAGACCGGCTAATTTTGCTCCGAGGCCTCTTTATCTTGAGATTTTCTTACGTCCCGTAAATCTACGACATGGGACCACCGGCTTTATTTCACTTCCAAATGAAATAATCCTAAGGATTTTAACACCCAAAAAAATCTATAGCCCTTCGCCAGGTTTGAACCCGCGACCTTGGGAACCAGAGGCTAGCATGATACCCCCATACCACGGAGGATTTCTATAGTGTTTAACGCCCGCTTTTGCTACCATGGCACCGCAGGCGATGTCAGTGATTGAAAGTGGAAATGTGATGGCGGGAGAAATTGGAAAATCCGGAGAAAACGTGTCCCTGCGCCGCTTTGTCCACCATAAATCCCACAGGCATTCGCTTGGAGTAGGTGAGAGACCAGCTGTCTAATCTCTCGGCCACCATACGGCCGCCACGGAGGATGAGACAGAGACAGAGAAAGAGTGGTATGTGTGTAATGTAATGTGAAAATCCAAAGAAAAACTCCTCATGTGTTCCACTCATATGTTTTTCTCTACGTGTTCTGCAAGCAAAAGCTTATTGTTCTCTATACTCCATGCTAATCGAGATAAGCATTAGCAGAAAGATCGTTTTCCTTAGTTCTTTATAAATAGAAGCTAATAGACAAACCTTTTAAAAGTGTTTCTACCCGATGACTTTGAAATTCGGTTCTATTTACATGGTCAGGAGTAAAACTAATGAAATACGGATGACGAATTCCTTAGTAAAGTATACGCAATTTGAAATTGAAATCAAATATTCGGAAATCAACCATACAAGAAAATGTATATGAAAAACAAGTGTATTTTAACGAGCTTTACATTTATTGTAACTTTTTACCTATTTCTTAGAGTTTACAAACTATCCAAAATGCATCCAGAGTGAAGAGCTCCTCCGAGGCTATTCCCAGAAAATTCAAGATATATATTTTATTTGTGATATAAATATCTTTAATAATTGCGATTTTAATCAAAATTATTAGTGCCATTTTTTAGAAAATAAAAATTTTCGATTTTTTTTCACGTAAAGGATAGTTTGGGGTGGGGGGGATTTTTGCTCAAAATCTTCGAAGGGCATCCTTGGAAGATACTAAACTTATATATCAAGTTTGATAGTTTACTGACTTTTCGTTATTGAGTTATCGTGTTTCCGGTCCCTAAATCGTATTTCCGGTGACATCGACATCCATTTTTTGGGTAGAATACAATAGTGTCTCTACCAACCATGTAATTAATAAATCACGTGTTAATTGAAAAAAAAAGCCAAAACAGAAAATTCTATAGATAAAATTCTTATTATTAAACCTAGTTGCCACAGTGTAGGTAAAGCAATACCTAATTTTCTTCAAATCATATTAAAAATTAGCTCCCAATCTTGATGTAAATATTGTTATGATAGAAATTAATTGCACCTTTAGAGAAAGTAAAAGTGTATATTGACAGGTAATTGCATTAAAAGCATGAAAGGAGTATAAGTAACAGTGATATTTTGAAAAACAATAGAATAATATGTTTTAGCTTTGGGAACCTGAAATTGTGCATAAAGCGGTATTTTGCAGGTTATACGGGCCGCAATGAGTATTCATGTCTTTCTTCTGTTGTGAACGTTAATTAGAGAGAACGCTAGAGCAATACGTCACAAAAAGTTGTTTAACTATACCATTATTCTATATATATACATGGGGTTTATGTCGGATTTTCCCCGATGTGCACCTTGCACCGAAAGACAGAGATGGTAGATGCAGCACTAATGATGCCCGCTTGTAGTGCACCCATCTCATGGAGGGCTGCAGGGGATCATTCCCTGTCGTCATCATCATCGGCACCATGCCTCGGGCCTCATGACTGCCTACAGATTGGAAACTGCATCCAGCAAAAGTACCGATGGATGCACTTGGGTTCATAGTTTTTTTCTGTAATGTTTTATATTTCCCAGCCCAGTATGGGGCGGTAGGGGGGATGCTTGCAGTGCTACTCATACACAGAGAAACAGTTGAGTGATGACCGATGTAGAGCTATACATGCGAAGGGCAGTCAGACCACATGTGAGGTGGGAAGGGGGGGTTATGCCCTCTACAGAGCTGCAATCAAACTATTCATTTTCTTCTTCAGCAAAGCACACGCATGTACATACTGTACAGTGTAAAGAGAGGGTGGAATAGCTCATCTTTTCGCCATAAAATCAATACAGCCAAGGCCATTTTCGCAAGATAAAAAGACTATGTAAAAGTGGAGAGGGGAGAGCAAAGAAGAAAGGCAGAACGGAAAGGGTACGCACATGGGGAGCGGTAAATGCCGTACCGGGACAGGCGAAACGAAAATTCCAAAATTAGTGCACATTGCAAGCGCGTTCTTTTGTAAGGGAAGAATTTAGAAGCGGCACCGAGTCTATTCCCTCTTTGTGCAACTCATTTAATTTCGTTTTAAAATGAATATAAGTAGTGAAAAATAAGAGACGCCTACAATAAACTTGATGAATTTCAAAATGAGCGTATGAGCTGTGAATTTTATAAAGTTCCTTAACGGCTGAAATGGGGAAAAACACAAAATTTGGTCATTTTTCACTACTCACAATGACCAAATTTTCTTTAGCACATATGTACAATTTACATGGTTCGTAGAACGAGCCCAGTAGCTCTGGCGTTTAGTCTTAAGACTGGCATTCGGGAGGTCGTGAGATCGATTCCCGTGGCCAATCACAGACCCATGGGTTTTTTCGGGGTTTTCCCGGGTCTCTAGGCAAATATTGATGTGATTTCTTCATTCTCCCGAACTTCCTGTCCCTTTATTTCATCTTAATTTCATCCAAAGTGTCGGGGATGAGTGCGGTGGTGATGCCCTTCCGTGGCGGTGACTGCGCTCTGGAAATACAGGTCGCGGCGTCGGGACGGCGTAAGAAGTCGCCTATAGATGCAGGGACAATTTGAGCATCATTTCACAGATTTTATTCAACATCCTATATGACCAACCAGGTTAAAGGACGTTAATCAGCAAAAATAAATAAATAAGTAAATAAAAAATAATGACAGTGACAGACGATTTGTATATATTATAGAGATATAAGTCATTAAGAAGAATTTCATTTAAATACAGATGAAATTATTGTTTTAATTTACTTAAATATTATGAATATATATATGTATATATTTTGCATTTTACGGATATTTTTTCACAGTGACCGTCACAGTGTACTAAAAATGTGGTTCATTTTAATAATAGAGCGGTTCCATTAAGTAATCATTCTCAATTTAAAACTTTCTGGTATTCAATTTGTTTTCAGTTTGTTTGGACATAAAGCACATTTAACAACTTACGTTTTACTTTCTCTAGCACATATCTAAAATGTACCTACTAGAAAGAGAAAGAAGTTTAGAAAAAAATCCTTGTATGTGTGCGTGTGTTTGTGTGTATCTTTGGATAGCATAACTCAAAAACGAAAAGTCTGTTAAATATCAAACTTCATATTTAAGTTTAGTATCTCCTAGGAATGTGATATGAATCACCACGCCCCAAACTACCCTTTACATGGATAATTTTTTTTTAAATTATAATTTTCTCAAAAATGGACCTAATTCTGATTAAAAGGCCTCATATTAAAGATATTTACATCACAAATAAACTGCATATCTTAAATTTTATAGTAATAGTGTCTGAAGTCCTCTTTATCATAAACGACTTTTGCACATCTGGTAAACACAGACAAACTCTTACTACACAAGTTATGTAGATCTCGTTAAAACATGTAATCTATGTCCTTTATAATGTTTTCCGAGATATTCCTTGTTACTGGTTTCAATATTAAGATACTTATACTTATCGAATTTCAAGGACAATTGCATAGCAACAAGGACACATCGAAAATTTATTTTTTTAAAAAGCTAATCCCTTCCAAAATTAGGAGCATTAAATATTTAGTAATCAAATAAAAATAATTTACATTCCCTGAATTAAACTGATTAATTAACAGATATCCTAAAAACGAGTTGTTTTCTACTTATAAGGAACTAAGTAAGCTTATCTCGATTAGCATGAAGCAGGAAGAAGAAGGATCTTTTGTAAGAAGTTTGTAGAACAGGTAAAGAAAGACATGTAAATGGAACACATCGGATTTTTATGTCTTAGTTTGCGTAGTTATTATTTCTACCTTTACATCACACGCTTCCAATAATTTCTCCAGCTGGGAAAAAAATGCTGAGTTTTGCCTTACCAAATTTAATTAATACGTGCAAAGAGATTTCGTTCGTTGAATTTTGATTTGCAACTCAGGACTAACTATGCAAGAAAACGCTGTTCAAAAAGAATCAGTGATTACGCCTTTCTGTCCAGAGCAAGTAATTTCAATAAATTTGCCCGCGCATGCATCCGCCTGGAGTTGTCAATTATCCCGCGCATCGAGAGCACAAATGAGAGCCAAACTGGATTTGAGGCGACACCTACTTTACGTGTAACACTCGATGCTGAGACAGTTGAATACTTATTTACTAAAGAGTTTAGCAAGCGGCCTTCATCCCGTGGGAAAGCCGTATCTGATTCCCGATGCAGAAATTTGTTCCGCACACACGCGAAGAGGAAGAGAGAGATAGAATCTCCGGGGAAGACGATTCTCTTCCGCAAAATATCTTTGCGATGATGATTATGATGGCAAAAATGGGACGGAGTATGTGCTCTGTACTCCTTCCATAGGGCAGAAAACATTTCTGCACGTACAGACGGGAAGAGGAAAGAGAGAGAGCATCCCTCCTTCTACCCCTCCACCTCTCTTAGGTTGTAAAACTCGGTATAGAGAGTGAGTGAGAGAGAGAGAGATGGAATTTTTCAGCAGCGTTTCTCTTTTCCTTCTTCCTCCAAGTCCCAACTCTCTTTTCAACCCTTTTCTTTTTCTCTCCCCCTCCTCCTCCCCCTCTCTTCTTAACTGCAGCATGGGGAGGACGACGGCACACGACTTGAGGCCATTGATTCATGAGCTTGGAGGAACAGAAAAGCAAAATCAATACGCAAGCAGTAGCAGTTTCTGGACTACGTAATACTTGCAGGGGTAAGTCTCTGTACAGTACATGAAGGGTAAAGAGAGAGGAGGGGGGGAGCGCAAAAGAAAAGAGTGGGTGTGTACATATGTACATGTAAGATGCATAAGGGTTCAGGGGGAAAAAAACTGTCGTGGTATAAGAAGTCGGTGGGGATACGAAAATACTGCTGTGCGTTATTGCATACTCGAGTCACAGCACCAGCATCCGCTAGAAGAATTTCTTCCTAAGCTTGGCAGATTAACAGCGAGAATCTTCTTGCATCATTGATTCCTCTCCACCAAACCCCCTAAGTCACAGACTTGAAATTTTCTACCACAGAAAATTCGTTGCCTCCTCGAGCAACTACTAACTTCTTTGGTAAACAAGTATAACCTCAGTTTTGATGTAAACGTTGTTATAATTACACTATTTCTGTTTTAAAAATCTGATGTGTTCCATTCACTTGTCTTCCTCTACATCTCTGTAACAAATTAATGTTGAATGTTGATAAAATTAACAAAAATTGTCTTATTACTTACTTTCTTGTAAGTAGAAGGGGAATAAGGCTTAAGCGATAATCAAATGTTTTAAAAGCTGGTTGCCATGTGGTTGAAACCCGTTTCTTTTCACTGCCAAAAGTTGACAAATTCCCAAATATGAAATGGTTTAAGTATTTAAAATTGAAACCAATAACAAGGAATATCTCCAAAACGTTCAACTACATGGCGTAAAATGTATGTTCTAATGAGATCTACATTTTTGTGTAGCAAGTTTTTGTCTATCTCTTTCGATTTACCAGTTATGCAAAATTCAGCAAAATTCATCCAGAATAAAGGCTACTCCCAGAAAATACAATATTATATACATTTTATTTTTAAGCAAATATATTTAATATATGGCATTTTAATCAAAATGTTAGAACTATTTTTCAGAAAATTAATTTTCTAAACTTTTTTCATGTAAAGGGTAGTCTGGTATTGGAATATTTTCCTCAAAATCTATGTGTCGTATCCTTGGAAGATACTAAACTTAAATACTAAGTTTGCTATTTTACCGACTTTTAAATTATTGTATTTACAGTCACACGGACACACGCACCTTTTATTAAAAATGCTTTTTGAGATATAGGGGATCCTAAAACGTTTATTTCGTGTGAAATCTCGGTATGGAATTTTAGGGTGGAGTGCAATACTTCCTCTACCTACGTACCATGTACTATATAGAAAAAATAAAAATGCAATTATAGTAGATATAATATCCACTATCAAGCTTCGAGCTAAAAACCAACAATTTCTGTGAAAAGTATAGTATGTATATAAAATTAAGAAAAAAATGTTTGTTTGTTCAATGAAATAACATTATGAAAAGCAAGAAAAAGCTAGAGGACATCTCACGCACTACAACCTATAGATATATATTGCTCTTAAGGAGGTAGGAATGAAGAGAGGGAACCACAAGAGGCAACAGGGTGAAAACAGTCAGGCTAAAGAGACGCGCGGAAGACACACCGCCCCTACAAGGAGAGAGACCATATGTTACTGAGAATAGGATGTCCAATGTGCATGCATGCATCCGTGCCATCTGACAGCCTTGTCACACACCAGAACCTAGAAGCACACTTGAAAGATGATAAGGAAATGGCATGAAAGGGAATGATGGAAAGAAAATCGTGGACAATGAGGAATCACGAAAAATCCTAAGTCAGAGTGCGCGGTCGTCGGGGCTCGCTCGATAAACAAATAACCAAACTACTCACCAAAATGTTGGGATTTTAAAAGCTGAAATTGGGATGACGGCGGTAGAGGTCTCCAAAGCATATTTTGGTATTCAAAATAATTGAGGCATTCAATTTTCTTACTAAAATTTCAATTTGGAGTTGCAGTAAAGCACTAAATAAAGAGATGATTCATACACATCGAAATTATCCTAATACAGATTTTGTTTACTTGTTTCGCTACCTCCAGTGATGGCATGATGGCATAACCATCCACGCTTGGGTACAAATCTGTAACTGTTTAATGAAAAAGTCAACAAAACATAAAGATTAAGAACAGAAGCCACACGGCTCCAAAACCACATTACCATTCCCACTTTAAAAGTTGTATTGCTCCTCTAAGGACATCTGGTCTCGCACTTAGTACTCTAATGCCCGAAATTGAAGAGGATGCTGAAAAATCTTCTTTAGTCATCATTTCTCTGCCTACCTTTTCAATTTTTCACAAATTCTGCAGTCCATACTGTTCTTAGCCTGTTGCCTGTATTGTTTTGCTCTTCTTTTACTATTCTTACTTTCAATTGTTTTCATTTTAGTTCCATCACGTCCTGTCTGCATATATTGGGGCCACCTTTACAGTGGTTTCTTGGTCAGAGAATTTCCATTTCTCGAGTTGGCCAACTCATTGTCAACAGATGCCGTTAATAGGACGACATCATGGCTTGCGGAACTGAAAGTGACGAATTTAGTCCAGGGATATTTTGCTTTCATGGTATAGGGTTCTTTTGCGTGAAAATAAAACATGTTTTACGGGACCATTGGGGTTACTTCCCTTCCGAAGGAAGCGATGCTAAGGTTTCTACGCCCCAAAAAGTTTGAACCAGCAAATTTGGGTATTAGAGGCTAGTATAGCAAACACTACACGATGGAGCAATTTTTAATCGTACCTTTGATAATAATTTTCAAAATATTTTTGTGTCTTAATAAATATCCTATAGATTTTTTCTTCTTTTTCTTATTCAGTTCTAAATTTATGTTTGTGGTTTTGCTCTCTTATAATTCTTCATTGGTAATTTTAACAGCCCGGTTGCTCCTCTTGTTGTCCCGTCCCCGGAAACTCGAAAGCAAGGCTTTCTGCATTTCGAATAATTTAACAGGAGAATGGCAAATTACAATCTCAAAAGTACTTTAAGTACCCAGCTTCATAGTTTAGACAACTACTATTAGGTCAATTAATGTAAGTCGCCATTGTGGTTTGTCATTTCAAAGTAATTTGAGATCATCTTGTAGTTTACCAGGAAGCATGCGAATCAGTTGAGGAATTTAATATCGTGCCGGCATGTTTCCATGGTAGCTCAGTGGTTATAGCAACCGGGTAGAGACTGGGAGATCCGCGATTTAAATCTCGGCTATGGCATTGAATTCTTCAGACTGACTCTACTCATCCAACTCCTGTCCTTCACAGGTAGGGTTGCCAGGTTTTCTAACTGAAAATGAGGGAGATTTCAAGAATAGTTTTCCCGACACCTATAGTTCATTGCGGCCATCGCCTTCCATGATTTTACTTGTGTGATAGAGCCAAAAACACACATAAAAGGTGTGCCATTGCTACCAACAGCTAATTAAAATACTGCTGCCAACATTGGGAAAAAGAACTACCTCTTCGATATATCGCATATTCCAAATATCCTTCTAAAACCCAAAATTCATGGCAGTGTATAAAATACCAAAATTGAGCCTGGAGACTCGATGAAATAAGGCTGAACGTATACACAATTAAATTAATATTTTTCCACCATAGTTATTTTAAAATTGGGTTTTTTATTTGTCCGAGCCGCTTACTATCAATTAGGCCTGAGAAAAAAAGAAACTTAGTTTTTACCTGCTCGTTAATGCGGAGTCTTTTCCCCTGAAATCAAATAGAAGAGTTAATTTGCACGTTTAAGTGTATTTGTGTATTCGTTTCAGCAGGCACACACATTTGCACTGAGAGCCTACCTGCTGATACAGAAACAGCCCATTCGCCGTTCCACAACACAACAGGGAATAAACGTCAACAGAAAGGGAGGGAGGAAAAACTCTCTTAATTGTATAAGAGCGAGAGAGAAAGAGGTTGTCGTCGTCGTCGGTGGTACAGGATCAAATAATTAGGTGCTAATTACAACCACGTCGAGAAGACGTAACGGCAAAAATTTCCTTTCTGTTTCACAACCCAAGCAAAGAAAAGGTTCTTGGAAGCCGATCCAAAAAAAGCTCATCTAACAGAGAAAAGATGGAAGAAAGAGAAACAAAATGAATGAAATGAAAGAGAAAGGGACGTAAATGGAAATAAAAGCCCAGGATAGATGATCAAGCCTCTCGTGTTTCTGCACCATATTTCACGACCTCTGCTCTGATTGGATCTTCAGGATGACGGATTCATGATGAGGAATAAATGACAGCCAGAAGTGCCTAAGGCTATGCGACATTCGTCATAGAAATATCAAACCACGTAATTAGGACTCGAACCTGTATCTTTCATATGACTTTTTCCTACAGCTGGTTTAATACACGGCATCATTTAATCGCCTCGTCGCTCCTGATGAAGTCTGATTGACAACCGCTTTTATGAGACACGGTCGGTTGAGGCATGTCTAATTCCTTATTGCTGTGCACAAGTTGTTTCATAAATAAAACTAGATTCTAAAAGGTGGATTTTATACATCGCCTTTAAAAGTGAAACATTTGGTTTATGAGGAAAACCAAAAAGATGAATAAAGCTAAAAATACAAACTCGGTTTTCATCAATACTTTTAATTATATTACTCAAAATTCTTGCCTTCTTTAAGCAACTCTGAGAACTTTTATTTCTTTATAATGGTAGGCCTTCACTATTATAATAGGATCACTTTCAGAAAGTCCTTTACCACAGAAAGAATCCAATCAGTTGAGCTGCTTTCAGTAGAAAATCTTAGTAGTTTTTTCCTAAATAAACGTGGAACCTAAGAGCCCTTTGGCTTCTTGTATCATATTTTAGTGCTGTAAGGAAAATAGTGACTATCTACGTAGTAAATTCAAGTAAATTTTGTTATGCCTTATAGATTCTCAAGAAGACAAGTGAAATGAGCCTGTTTAGAAAATATTTGCCTTTTCCAAAAGAGAGTGTGGAATAATTTGTTTATAGGTTTTAAATTGATGAACTCCCAAAACACAATAAGAGCTCATTTGTTAAAAGACCTCTTTTCTCAAAATCCAGGAGAATAATAAATATCTTTGCTGGATATTATTACCTTTCAACTCTGTGTACGAGAACCTCAGGTTGAAGTTGATGTTTATGAAACGTTTTCTTGGGAATATTTTTTCTAACACTTAACTAAAACTAAAACAAAAGTTATCCTTAAGTTCAAACCGCAATGAAGTTCCAATAATAGCACACATTTGCAGAATTTTAATGAACTTTTTTGGGAGTGACGTTCATCATCAACGGGATGGATTAGGTTAGTCAGTCCCTTCTGGCGATGTATCAACAGGTGTCCATTTCTTCCTCGGCCTTCCAACTTTTCCTCTTCCTCCTGGTCTATATAGGTACATCTTCTTAGGTATATGCTTACCATCCATTCTATATAAATGCTCCGCCCAATTTTTCTGGTCTTTAAGTATCTTACCTTCCATCCCTTTATTTTCTGTTTCTGTCAGATATCTATACTTTTTCATTTTATCCATTAGTGTAGTCCCTTTTAGGAATCTTAAAATTTCATTTCTGCGGATCGTACACTGTCATTGCTTTTCAGTAGTAATTAGCATTCATCCGCCGTTTTACGAGTGCTGCGCAAATATAGTTAGTTGGTGGGTTCTTCTTCGAAATGACATTATGCTCTCAAAAGTCATACAAAAACAGTTGAATAAATTACGAACAAAGTTATGTTCTCTACTTATTCATTATGGCATCTGTTTTATCATTCCAACACTGCACTGGTGTATCACATAATTAGAGTTGAAGTGAGACTGGTGTATTTGTCAAATAGATTTGCAAAACTGGAGAAATATCTGGGAAGTCTTACCAGTACAACTGAGCATGAAACGCAAAGGTGCGATGTAAATAATGTGTTATCTTTTGTGTAAAGATTATGTCAAAATAAACATTAACTCAGTCAAATAGGAGCATTTTAAAACCAGAGATTTTAAATTATTTTGAATAAGAGACACATGAAATAAACAATAAATTAGCCAGTATGTTTGATTGAGTCCCATGTTGATGGTAGAAACTAATTTTTGAATTCCTCTAGGAGACTCTGCTCCACATGGGCATAAAAGTGTATAGGTTACTGTTATGGGCATTGTACTTTCTTTGTTCCTGTTATAAATCTCTACCTGATCAGAAAATATAATTGTACTATTAGGTAAAATCAATTGCTTTAAGAGTTAAATAGGTCTTCCAAACCCAGGGACCACTTTCCTCCACACGCGTTACCCTTTCTGGCTTTCTCCCACAGACCAAAGTTCTAAAATATAATCTGAAGGCATAATAATGCATAATATAATTTAAAATATTAACAATATTTCAGCAACATTTCCCCATGTCTGCACTTCTCTAGCAGGCAGCACAGTATTATGCTCTGACAACACCTTGAAATACTCATCAAAAATAATTACGCAACCGTAGTTTTAATGGATAAATAATTTTGGATTTGTAGCAAAGGTTCTTAACTGTCCAGTATTTGCTCAGTACCACATATTTATACAAGTTTTCCAAAACTTGAGCATTTCAAATTTTAGGTAATTATCCTGAAATTTTAACAATAAATATTTTTTTAAAATTAAGAATAATTTAAGTCCAAAGTTAAGCATCAATTTTCTGGGTGCAAACTAATATTTTGACAAAGTAATTCCACCTGTTATTGCGTTATAAATTTCTTTGCACAATAACAACTGTTTTTAAAGAAGTGTCAAGATATTGTTGTAGTCGGATATATCCTTTAAAAAAATATTTTACTTGTGTTCTGAGATAACACACAGCTGGCATGACCAATGGCGCATCGACGTTGCACTAAGGGAAAAAATAAACACTGTATTAGTGTTAACAGAACTGTATCACTGTATTAGTAATTATAAAACGTCTGATGATGAGTAAAAATAGAATAGCAGTTTAAACAATATTCAAAGAGTTTAACAATAACACAGAAACTTTATTACTTTTCACACTGAGGCTCCGACTAGCAACCCATTTGTTAGAGCTGGCATGCATATTTGGGGTGTTTCTTTTAGTTTGATTGTATTGTAGCCGACAGGTTCTGGATTCATTTGAGAGTTCATTAGTTCTATATTATGTATCTATTAAAATTGTTTATTCTTTTTGGTCTGAAGTGTAAATAATAATATACGAGCTAGGATGCTATTTTATTGGATAAAACGTAAGGTCATTATTTAAACGTGATAGTATTAGCACACAGTAATAATCATCAGAGAGTCTATTTCAAAAGTAATTTGATCTTGAAAAAAGTATTTTTGTATTCTAATGTTTACTATCGTAATTTTGACCGCGGCCGGATACGATCCCAGGTAATATTTGACGAGGAAAAAGCGGTGTCTGGGGAGCTATCCGGGATCCCGCAATTCATTCCACCATATATTATTAACCTTTCTTTTCATAGATTTCACTGTCATTTCATATCATTTTCTTCCTCACTCTCAGACATCTGGCTGATCACCCATCCCGGCTATTCTATTGTCTCACAATCCGTCCGTTTGCCAACAAGCATCTGACCCCAGAATCTGATTTGTAAGTCCTGGAGGATGTAATACTTCCATACAAGCAGGATAAATAGCAAAGGAAGAAGAAGAATTTAGAGATTAACTATTTTCTTAAGCTGGCCTGGGTAGTCTGGTAGTAGCGTGTCTGCCGCATATTCAACTGGTCGTGAGTTCGAATCTCGCTAAGGGTGAGTTACCCGGATAATGTTTTTTTCGGGGTTTTCCCTTATCTTGAGAAGACGAATGTCGAGTAACTTTAAGGTCCATGGACCCGAGATCATTTGAGCATCATTTAACCAATTTCATTCATCTTCCCATATGACTAACGAGGTTAAAAGACGTTAAGTTACAAAAAAAATTTTTTTTCTTATTCCAATGTTGGTAGCTTCTCCAGTTCCACCTACTTAACCTCCTCATAATATGGAGGACTTGCACTCCTGGGACTAGCAAGCTAATTCCTGGGGTCATATGCTGACTGAGGAGCGTCGCTGATATTGTATCCAGGGATAGGGGATCAGCCCAATACCTGTATGAACGTGAGAAAACAAATCATATGAGATGTAAGCTAAATGGATAATAAGAAAGATGATGGAGCAATCGATTGAACGAATAGCAAGGAAACTGGGAGAACTGAAGAAAACTCGCCCAGACATAACTTCGTCCACCACATTCGGTCCCTTGGATTGAACTGAGGCCGTCTATGTGGAAGACGAACGATCTAACCACTCTGCCACTGCGCCGCCGTGTTGGCAACATTGGTATATACCGTAATACATTTGGTAACGTATGCCTTTTGAGATATGCACAGCTATCCCAGTGGTGATTTGATTTTAAAAAACAAGATAAGTAAAAACTTACATTCACTACACTTTCTCTAACCATTGTCCTCCTTATTAATGAGTAATAAATACTTTTACGAAATTTGTTTTTCTATCTGCCTTATGTTAATCGAGATAAACCTATGTAGAAATAGCTGATTCGTTATAAAAAAAAAAATGTTAAACGTTATAAGCCTCTTTGCATGCAATCGCGAGAAACAAGTGAACGTCGACGGGACATTTATTTGAAATAAATGTTGTGTTTTAAAGATATCCATATTTTTATACAGTGGGTTTTCATCTTTCGCTTAAGGGCTACTGATATTGACAATTATCTGTCAAAAAATCCAAAAGCGCTTTTATAGAAAATATGTTTTGGAACCCTAGGGCATTCATAGAGAGTTAACATTTGGCTGTCCTCTCTTACTTCAGGCTCTACAGCCATTTAAGGATTTTAAAATACAAATTTTCAACAAAAAAAGCTTCCGATTCAAAATATGCCAACCGATGTTTTCAAAATTTGAAGTGTGTGGAATATTTTGAATTTCCGACATATCCACATAATTAAATTTATGAAATAATTCATATCTTGCAAAGTATTTATTCTATTCAATGAAATTTTGTATTCATAATAGCAATACAATCAGATTAATTTTTTCAGAAAAATCTATACAGAAATATATAAATTTGAATCTTAACAGCAGTGACTCTTAACGTTTACCAGTTATACACGATTATATGATTCCTTCCGCATGAAAAGTACTTGAGTTATTTTTGAGAAACTCAAAATGTTCCAAAATTGTTTATGTAAAGGAAGTTTTGGGATGGGGGGATTTTTATGAAATGCTTTGTATTCCGTTCTTGAAAGATGCTGAACTTAAACATCAAGTCATAGATACACACCCACACACAAAAATATTTTTGATATCAAGAGTAGCTATATCGTGTATTTCCAGTGAAATCCTAGTATTGAATTTTTGGGTAGAATTCCATAGGTACTTTCTCTAATACTATTGTATGTGCTAGATAAAGCAAAAATATTTTACATAGATTCTTTCTTTTTTTTTTTAAACATAAGGTCCTTTAACCTAGTTGGTCAAACCGGATGGTAAATAAAATTGGTGAAATGGTGCTGTAATGATCTCGGCGTCCATGGAGCTTAAAGTTATTCGACATTCGTCTTCTCAGGATAAGGGAAAACCACGAAAAAACCCTTATCCACCCAATGCGAGATTCGAACCCGGGACCTGCTGATTTTGAGGCAGATACGCTTCCACCACACTATCCAGGCGGGTTCGAAGATTTTGTCAAAATGTCAAGAAGTTAACTTCTTGAATATTTACAGATGCGTTTCTACCACCCAGTGTCTCTTTAAGACCGTGAACCTGCATCCTGTTGCAAGCACAGTGCGGAAATGAAGCACGTTTTGTGTTCAGCTGCTATTTTATGATTCTACACACAAGTTTTTGAAGTAAAGTTTTTGAAGTAAAGAACAAAGGACAATATAAGGGGAGATGCCTCTAGTTGAAGGAATATTTAATGCAATCACATTTTAAGCCTGTCAGAAGTTATTATTGATAAATTGGTACTATTGCAGTCAACTCCGAGGCAAGGTCTTAACTTAATTATGCTCTAATTTCTTGGTCTAAAACTGAATATATGTATGAGGCAGTCATATATAGGATGCATGTACATAAACACACATATACACACACATATATTTGGGAAAGGCTTGGAATCATTTTAAATGCACACCAAAAAAGAGTGACAAGTATCAGAAATTATCGCAAAAATTATAATGACTTTCGTTGTGGACTGCATGTATTCCATTCAGAGTCCTATTCTTACGGTTCTGGTATCATAAGAACACATTTTGATAGTAATTACTTCCCGCGATAGCTGCTAAATGGACGAATTAGCAAGAGGTTTCTTATAAACCGGAGTAGATTGCCAATTTTGTCTGCGAGTCTCCCTTTCCTTGTTTTTGCTTCTGCTATTCGAGAAACTACAACCAAACACCACACACGTATTGGCCATTAAACGTATACTCTAAAGTTACTGCTTAATTGAACATTTAACATCACAAAATTATTTAAATAAGCACCCTAACCTATGTATTGAAACATTTCCTTTTCTTTGTTTTTTCTTCTGCTAAACGAGAAACCACAACCAATCACCACACACGTATTCACCATTATACTGGTTTAAAACTTACAGTCAAGATGCAATGCTTAATTGACATTTAACATCACAAAGTCTTATTTTTGGTTGTACATTTAATCCACAAAAGCCGTGCTCATCTCAAAAGTGCAAAACCAAAATATGGCTGCTTCACCAACCACGATGCATAAGGATAGGGCATTTCCTACCAATTCTTTGTATATTTGTGGTTGCAAGCAGCCCAAAGGAAGTAGTGATTCTGGAGACGCTTCGAAAGTAAGTATCGCTGCAATGCGGGCAAATATTTTTGCAACCCCGCGAAGGTTTGCTGCTCCGGTAGTCGACGTGGGGACCCCACGGACCCGATAGAGGTCGGAACGCTACTACGCTAAATTATCTAATGCGTAATAGCCCTTCGACAAGACCTCGCCGGTTTTCCAGTGTCAAGGTTACTACTTGCTACTTCACATTGTGAGGGAGGGGCGAGGAGGGAACGGAGGAAGGAGGTGTATGAATGAGCCGGTGACTAACTTTTTTCTCTCCTGCTTTTTTTTTTTTTTTTTTTTTCCTGTCTTGCATGCACTGCTGTGCCTCTTCTGTCGCACATGGAGGGAAGGAGAGAGAGAAGAGTGGAAGCTTTGTTTTCGTCACCCACTTGAACAGAGAAAAACACACACACACATACATAGACGAAGAGCCGGGCCAAGATGAAAACGACAATCATGGGAATCGCGCGTAGTCTGAGAGAGGCACCCATCCAGATAACAGACGTTTACCTTACACCTCAAATAGGACCCTCTTGCACAATAAACAAGTTTGTCCACTTTGCTCCTATTACATCACGTGAGAAAAAGTGACATAACTTTCTCTAACTGTTCCATTTACAACTATTCTTACAATAGATGTTTCCTTTACATCATGCTAATAGAGATAAACATTAGTAGAATTAGTCTTATTACTTGCTTCCCTGCAAGTAGAAGACATTACATTAGGCTAAAGCGTTATTCAAATATTTTAAAAGGTGATCGCTATGTGAAACAATTGAGATTCACGATGAACATCATGCAATCGAGATAAACATTGGCTTCCTTGTAAGTAGAAGGTATTACATTAGGCTAAAGCGTTATTCAAATATTTTAAAAGGTGATCGCTATGCGAAACAATTGAGATTCGCGATGAACATCATGCAATCGAGATAAACATTTGCTTCCTTGTAAGTAGAAGGTATTACATTAGGCTAAAGCGTTATTCAAATGTTTTAAAAGGTGAACGCTATGTGAAACAATTGAGATTCGCGATGAACATCATGCACTCGAGATAAACATTTGCTTCCTTGTAAGTAGAAGGTATTACGTTAGGCTAAAGCGTTATTCAAATATTTTAAAAGGTGATCGCTATGTGAAACAATTGAGATTCGCGATGAGCATCATGCAATCGAGATAAACATTTGCTTCCTTGTAAGTAGAAGGCATTACATTAGGCTAAAGCGTTATTCAAATATTTTAAAACCTGGTCGCTATGTGAAACAATTGAGGTTCGAGATAAACATTATGCTAATCGAGATAAACATAAGTAGAATTAGTCTTATTACTTGCTTCCTTGTAAGTAGAATGTATTGCATTAGGCTAAAGCGTTATTGAAATATTTTAAAGGGTGATCGCTATGTGAAACAATTGAGGTTCGCGATAAACATTATGCAATCGAGGTACACATTAGCAGAATTAATCTTATTATTTGCTTATAAGTAGAAGGTATTATATTAGGCTAAAACGTTATTCAAATATTTTAAACCCTGGTCGCTATGTGAAACAATTGAGGTTCGGTTCGTTTTGCATAGTCCCGTTTGAGAAAAGTTTAAAATTGAAAAGAGTGACAAGGAATATCTCAGAAAAGGTTTGCTCTAAAAGAGAAACGCGTATGACATAAATTATGTGTTTTAATGAGACCTCTCTTTTTGTGTAGGAAGTTTTTTGTCTATCTCTTACGGTTTACAAGTTAAGCAAAATTTAGCAAAATTCATCTAGAATGAAGCCTTCAGAAGCTATTCCTAGAACATTCAGGATAAACATTTTATTAGTGATGTAGATAGCTTTAATATACGGCATTTTAATTAAAAGCTTTAGAGCCTTTTTTGAGAAAAAAAAACAAAAATTTAAAAAAATTCTCCACTTGAAGAGTAGTTTGTGGTGTGCGGATTTTCTTGAAAATCTTTGTGTCACATCCTTGGAAAATTTGAACTTAAATACCAAGTTTAGTAACTACGGTCTTTTAGTTTTTAAGCTTTACTGTCCACAGACACATACGGACCTTTTTCTAAATTGTTTTGGACTTAGGGGACCTCAAAATATATTTTTGGTGAAACGTCCTTTAACCTAATCGGTCATATAGGTCGCTGAATGAAATTGGTAATGTTCAAAGGATCTCGGAGCTCATGGAACTTAAAGTTACTCGACATTCGTCTGCTCAGAATAAGGAAAACAACCTACGAAAAAAAAAAAAAAAAAAAAAAAAAACCCTTAACCGGGTAACTCAACCTTAGCGAGCCTCGAACTCGCGACCTCTTAAATATGAGAGAGTTACTTTATCCCTACACTACCAAGGCGGGCTTCGTGGTTTTTTAATTCAAACTGTAGAGCTAATTCAGTCAAAGTTTCGAAACTTTTCCATGTAAAGGGAGTTTGGGATTTTGGATTTTCTTAAAAAAGATACTAAATTTAAATACCAAGTTTGGCATATTTTCTGTCTTTAAGTTACAGAATGAATCACACACGGACCTTCTTCTAAAACGTCCTTTTTGGGTTGAAGGGACCTCAAAACATGTATTTTCAGTGAAATCCCGGTATCGAATATTTTGGTGGAATACACACCTTCTGTAACAGTACTACTCGGTAGAGAAAGCAAAAATAGTGTGCGTCTGCTATTAATCCACCAGGTCACATGACTTTCTCTATTCTGTAACAAACTAGTCTTAAAATACCTCACGCTTCTATCTACTTCATGATAATAACAAAAGACATTAGCAAAGATGATTTTATTACTTAGTAGTATCTTTTAAGCAGAAGGTAAATACGGGAATACATTAGGCTAAAGCGAGTCAAATCTTTTAAAAGCTGTGAATGAAATTCGGTTCTCTTAGCATGGACAGAAGTAAAACAAAAGAAAAGGTAATGACAAAACCCGTTCGTATGCCTATATAAATCTGAATGCAGCAGTATCACCTCCTACACTCCAAACTTCGGCTTATTTTAATGTTTTCGCTACCAAAGTAATATACTTCAATTTTATAGAACCTAAATTGACCTAATTTTACGTTAGAACCTAATAAAAATCTATTTTTCCTGATAGAACCTAAAAGTGCCTAATTCGGTTATTTAAGCAAATAAGAGAAGATTTATAAAGTATTTTTAAAACCAAGGAAACTATTAAATAATTATATTATGGAATATTGCGCAATACCTTGCAATAATAAACTTTAATTAAACCGTCTGCCACAATAATAAACTAATTAAAACGTCAGTTATCATATTCTAGCTGTTGTCGAAAGAGGTGGTCAGTGGCACGCGACCTTTCTGAAACGTGTGATTTTTACATGCCGCAACAATAGGTGAAAACTAGAGGCAAACATTTTATATATGCCAAAGATCCTATAAAATCCTAATACACTGATGCATAGAATATAATTTTAATTTTTTAGAACCTAAAAATCCAGGGCTTAGTTGTAACTGTTGATCAATAACGATTTCGGTTATTTAAAAACACTCTTGAGTTTTATAGTATGAGTATTATTAATATTATTGCTAGTATTATTCATTTTATTATTATTGTTTTTATTGTTACCATCAATATCACCTTTTTTCGTCGTTATTATTGACGAAATGTTTTTTTCGTTACTTCCATCATGAACTCCTTTAAACCTTTGGTATTATACTCGTCTTTGAAATGCCTTATCCACAGACTTTCTCTTTCATGATGCGTTGTATTAGAATTATTACCTTCTTTCCTGGACCAAGCATATTATGTTGCATTCTTTCCCGGATACTCCACTGCTCATCACAAACAACTCTCCAGAGATTGCATTAAGTACTGCTTGAAACAAAAGCTATACAAAACTTCTGTTGTGCAACAATGAAAACAAAAACAAATGTCAGTATGAGAAGCATTACTCTCCTATGATTAAATACTTTTTTGTAAATAAAGTGCTGATTCTGGAAGTTTGTGTATTTCAACTTGAAGACTTCCACGCACAATACGTATATTTCGCAAACATAACAAATGACGTTCTATCTCCAAGTTTCCCGTTTGGTACTACTTCTGTGAATGTGTAATACCGTTTGCATCCAATAGTCTAAAAGAACATAAATAAAACTTAAAAATTAGAAAGTAAAATAACTAAACGTCTGCATCAAAAATAGTAAGCACTTACCCACAAACTAAAACAATAGTTTCACTTTTCAATAGTTCTACGAGAAAATGTAGTTTCCAACCGTTCAGTTTTATGTTCATCACAGATCAATAGACATACCTGTAATGAATTAATTCTTATTACTAAGTCGTTCTTATATGACAGATTAATGCAGTTTCATTAGGTTTTCTGTCTTCTATAATAATAGTATTAAAGTAAAAACATGCATTAAATGTTTTTCAGTTTTCTAGACTGAAAGTTAGACATTGATACATTCTTGTTCACCTTTTAGAAACATGTTTTAAAATCATGTTTTTTTTTTTGTTTTTTTTTTTTAATAATATTTCTCGGCATTTCCTGTTGTCATTGAACAATATAAATACGAGTAATATTGTGTAAAATTATCTTCAGAAAAATTATGAGTGTGAAATAAAACTCAGGTAATAAAGGCCAAAGGCAATAATTGTGCTAAAGAAGCATTTTTATTTATCCTCGTTTTCCACGAATCTCTTTCAATCTATAATTGTATAATAAATATTTAATCACCCCAAATTCCTTTTTTATCTAATTAGCATTTGTTCCATAAGCTAAATTTAAATATATTGCTGTAACTTATCTTCCTATTGTTCCTATAAATCACTATTATTATCATAAAGTGCTGCAAAACAAAAAACAGCAGTAAAACAGTTGTAACACCACATATCTAGTATTTTAATTCGATTTATCAATTAGCATGAGTTACAGTATATCAAAAATAAAAACAATTAGTTTCCTTTCAACATTAACCGATGCTGAACACCGTTTATTTTACCTGGACTCACCCCGTCCTTTACTCCCCATTAGGTTTCCACTTCGCAAACTAGGCACTTGCAGTGACTTAAACAGTCGAGTTCCAAAGCGAAAACAAGTTTCAACTGAGTAACAGAGATACCTTCAAGCTTTTATAAATACCTTGGTAAAAATAAACAAATGGTTACAATTTGCAGTGCTTTTAAGAAAAATCTTATGTGTTCCAATCACATAGCTTTCTCTAAATCTCTGCAACAAATTATTGTTAAAAACCTTATGCCGCTATTTACTTCATACTAATCGATAAAAAATTACCAGAAATAGTGTTATTACTTGCTTCCTTGTACGCAGAAGCGAAATAAGGGAGTACCATAGGTTAAAGTGATAGTCAAAAGCTGGTTGCTATGTGACTGAAGTTCCTTTGTTTGTATGGACAGGAGCTGACAAATTCCTGTATGAGAAAAGTAAGTTTTTCATAGCTGTAACCAAAAACAAGAAATATCTAAAAAGAGATCAACTCCACGAAAAAAATGTATATAACATAAATGTTGTGTTTTAACGTGCTCTACATTTTTTGTGTAGTAAGCTTTTATCTAAGTCTTATGGTTTAGCATTTATTCAAAATTTCATAAATTTCATCCAGAATAAAAGTAGTCTTCAGTGGCTAATCCCAGGAAACTGAAGATATATGTACATTTTATTTGTCAGGTAAATATCTTTAATATATGAAATTTTAATCAAAATCGTTATAGCCATTTTTTAGAAAATCGAAATGTTCTAAAAAAGTTCCATGTGGTTTGGGGTGGGGGGATTGTTCTCAAAATCTTCGGGTCGCATCCCTGGAAGATACTTAATTTAAATACCAAGTTTGGTATTTTACTGACTTTTCGTTTTTGAGTTACCGCGTTCACAGATACACGGGCACACACACACGCGCGGACCTTTTTCTGAAAATGCTTTTTTTTTGGATACAGGGGATTCTAAAATATATATTTCCGGTGAAATCCGGTATCGAATTTTTGGGTGGAGTGCAATACCTTCTCTATACACTATGTACAAATGTAAGGTAAAGTAAAAATGTAAGGTTTCTTAACACTTTTATAAGAGATATAAATAAATGTTTATAGATTTCAAAATGCATAACAGAATGGTGATTTTGGAATGTATTGTGTCCTTATGAATAACAGAATTTTACTCATAATATGTAACTAACGCTGGAGCTATAATTCAAGTTGATGATTAGAGTTCAGGAATCACAACAGGAACTGTATTCAACTTTTTTCTCTGCGGAAGCTAGGAAACACATCCGTGAGCAAAAGTACCACTACTGTCTGAAATCGATTAACTTTTTGCCATTGACGGGAAGTGTGTGTAGCGAGTCATTGCTGGTTTCCTGGACCTATGTGTGAGAACATAGCGTCGCGCCCAGGTCGCGGTATTGTTCCCTGGCTTCCGGTCCGTGCTCCTCCACCTCCGCCGGAAGACACGGAGGCGCTCCCCGGACGGGATTCAAGGCCCACTGCACCCAGCAAGGTATTTCAGGAACTGTACGACTATAGTGTCACCCGCAATCTTAAAGTGTGCTGGTCAACGCACCGTGAAGGATACTACGGCGTTCTTACTCTTCCGTAGCGATGAATGGAAGCCAGAAGTATGAATGAACGCGCCCTGGGTCTTGGAAACATGTCTGTCTCCAGCAAGCCATTTGGAGGCTAACAATACAAACCTCAAGAAATATTGCCATTCTGCTTGAAATGGGATAATCGCGTTCAAAGTAAGCATCCAAATAAGAAAATAAATCATAACGTAATTTTTTCTTACTTTCTCTACCATCTAAATATAGCAGGCAAGAGGGCTATATTCCAACAAAAAAGTCGATACCGAAATTTCAAAGTTCTTGTTTTCAGAGCCCCTGAATAAAAATCTAATGTATTTCATTCACATGACTTTCTCTACATATCTATTATAAGTTAGTATTAAGCAGATTATTTTTCCATCTACATCATGCTAATCGAGATAAACATTAGCAAAAATGATCTTATTACTTTCTTCCTTGTAGAGGGAAATAGAGGAATACTAGGCTAAAGCGATAGTCAAATATTTTAAAAGCTGCTGCTATGTGATTAAGATCTGTTTCTTTGCATAGCCGGGAGTTGACAAATTCCCGTTTGAGAAAAGTATTATAAAACTGAAACCAATAACAAAGAATATCTCAGAAATGGTTAACTCCACAAAAAACTTGACTGCTTTAACGAGATCTACATTTTCGTGTAGAAAACCTTTTACGGTCTTCAGAGGCTATTCCCAAGTAATCCAAGATATACATTTTATTTTTCGTGCAAATATCTTTAATATACAGTATTTTAATCAAAATAATTACAGAAATGTTTGAAAAAATCAACACTTTAGAATTTTTTTCCACTAAAGGGTAGTTTGAGGAGTGTAGATTTTCTTTAAAAGCTTCGTGTGGCAACCTTGGAAGATACCGAACTTAATTGTAAGTTTAGTAGTTAACCAACAGGCATATACATGGATCTTTTTCTAAAATCTAGGTGTCCTCAAAACATGTATTTTCGGTGAAATATCGGTATCGAATTTTTGGATGGAATACAAAAATGTCTTTACCTACTATGTACACTGTATATATGTGCTAGAGAAAGTGAAGTTTAGTAAGAGTCATCTCTTTATATGTCTTCTCCTCGGGCACCAATGGGAGTTCTGCTGCTTCAATCATTTCACCTGGGAAGCTCGTATCGCGGTCACGGCCTCTCCTAGGGAAGCACGGTCCCTTTGTCCAGGTGATTGTGGTGGAGATGACGTGCACGTTCCGTTTCCGGTCGTCACAGAGGAAGCCGTGTGCCCTACTGTTTCATTATCATTCACTTCCGATGGAAGATATCTCTGAGGCGATCACGAACCAGATGAGATTACTCAAGCGCCTCTCCGGTTACACAGAGGTCGCTGGATCTGGACAAGAACCGGGTTCCACCTTGCTGACGGCAGAAAAAATACCTGCCCACTCTTACTTCATGTAATGAGCATCTTTCGTAATATCCTGTTTTTGACAAAGAAGTATTTTGATACATTCCGAAACTTAACGATATTTTTGTTTGATTTTCTATCTTACAACTTCAGAATGGCTGATGCACGAGTTTCAAAATAACCACCATGTTCTTTGAAGAAATAATTTCTTGTTTTTCATGCTACGGATGTCCCTGTTTGGAAAGTTGTCTGGGTGATAGAAAGGTAGAGTCAAACTGAAAAATTCTATGCCACAGCTGGTATTTTAACCACGGATCTCCAGGTCTCCGTCCAGTTGCTCTAACCATAAGCTACCATGGAAACCTCAAATACAACACTAAACTCTCCTAATGACCCTATTTTCCGGTAAACTACATGGTGATGTAAATGCGACTTACAATGTCCTAAATACTTTATGTCACGGGTTTCTTAGTTTTTGACCAAATATTAGGACAATCATTGTGAATTTTTCCTCCATACTTCTTCCATTGCCTGAGAGACTTTAATTTGACGATCTTACTTGGGTAAAGTAATTTCTTCAGTAGCGGGTTTTTGTACTTAATTGATTGGCGCATTTATTCCAGTTATATTCATCTTCCAATGTATCTCCGGTCAGAGAAGAGAAAAACGAGTAAACAAGCATATACAAAATCGAGTTGTCTCCTTCAAACAGAGGTTCTAATGGGGCACGAAATAAGAAACTGAAATGTCTTACTCTATTTTGGAAAAAAAAATGCATGTTACTTCTGGCAAATATGGACAATTTTTAAGGGTTTAATGTTTATAGTTATACTATGTGTGCTTAAATCTTTCAATAGTCTTTTACGACTCAGAGCATAGAGGTAAGTAGCTATGAGATGAAACCACTATCTATTTGCTGAGAGTACTTCACGAATTGAAATCAAAAACCAGTATGGGCCATAAGTTATTCAACTACTCTACGACAACGGCTTTACTTCTCTTCGAAAAGAAGCCTTGCTAAGGATGTTTACACCCGGAAAAGACCATCGCCCTCCGACTTTGGGATCTGGAGGCTAGCATGTTACGTCCAGACCACTGAGGACATCAAAATTAATTCTTGGATTTGAATCGCATCTTGGAAATTCGTGTTCTAGTGTCTACAAACCTACACATAACGCCAAAGTTTCTCAAATAATACTTCCAGTGAGTCATAAGAACTTTTTGTAGCAGTCTTCGGCACGTTTGTGACTAAGAGAGCCCGTATGTGGCCGAATATTCCCACACCGTCTTCGCGGCCGTCTCATGTTCTACTTTTCTCTTGTCCGCCCGACTTCCGGTGGAGTTGTGGTCTCATGACGTGGCCCTTCTGGGAATGTCTAGAGAACTTAACTCTTTCCCAGGAAAAGAAAATAAACGCCTACACCGTATTCATTACTGCAGCTTTAAACCTCCCAAGCAGTTGTCAATTTTCTTAATTTGCCCAAATGGTTTCGCCAATTTTTCCTAATGTGACCATTTTTTTCTTGGACGATTACTTTTTCTTTTACTTACGGAGATGTAGAAATTGATTCACCAGAAGTTTTAATAAAGCAGAACCGAGGGATCTGACCTTTTTCAACGATTTCCTTACATTCTTAGATATAACACTAGGCAACTTTAGCACATAAACTCGGAGTACTTTTTTTAACCTGAACTCACGATATTTGAATGAAGAGAACAGAGAAATGACAATGGGAAACTACATTCTAGACCGAATTTATTACGAAAATCATAAAAAGTAGTATGGGGAGATACATAGTATACTTAATAATTTCATAAATCATTCATTTTTATCGGAGAAATTAGGTCAATCTGTGTTGATCTAAAGTTATCTCAAAATAATATGTGATCTCCCTGTCGTTTACTATAATTTGATGTCGTACCCGGGACGTACGATATTGCAAGTCGCCATTGGAGTATGCTATCTCAAAATATTGAGAGCTCCTTAAGAGAAAAATTCGAGAAAGTTTGAGAATTTAATGTCGTGTCGGCTGTTGCCATTGTAGCTCAGTGATTAGAGCATCGGACGGAGATCTAGTGATTCGTGGTTCAAATCTCGGCTATGATTTGGATTGTTCAGTCTAACTCTAACTTTCCAAAACTCTACTTTCTTTATCTTTGACTATTAGACCATTATTTCGCAAAAGATATACATATCAAAAGATCCCGAGGTAGACTCTACTGTATTTATGTCTATCTGCGCTGTTAATCATCCGAAGTTGTGAGGAATTTCGTTGCTCATATATGCATCCCTAATTTGTCTAATTTAGTTTTCTATCATAGTTAAAATGGGTAGCTTGCGAGCATAATAACCCAATCTCCAAATTCGAGTTTCGGTTGGGATGATTTTATCTATCAATTTAAGACTTATCGAGTAACAGGTTGCTAGAAATTCAATCACCATGTCTGAGGTGTAAGAAATATAATGTTCGTAATTTGTTTCTCTCGATTTCATTGTTAAATTGTCTTGTAATTAACTATGTAATAAGTGACTGACTTTTTACTTTCTCTATACGCACTATGCACATAGTGTATAGAGAAGGTATTGCAATCCACCCAAAATTTCGACTCCGAGATTTCACCGGAAATATATGTTTTAGGGTCCCCTTTATCTAAAAAAGGCATTTTCACAAAAATGTCCATGTGTGTGTGTGTGTGTCAGTGTGTCCGTGTGTCCGTGTGTCTGTGAACACGATAACTCAAAAACGAAAAGTCGGTAAAATATCAAACTTGGTATTTAAGTTTAGTAATTTCCAGGGATGCGACACGAGATTTTGAGAAAAATCCCCCACCCCAAACTACCCTTTACATGGAACTTTTTTCGAAAATTTTGATTTTCTCAAAAATGGCTCTAACGATTTTGATTAAAATTTCGTATATTAAAGATATTTACCTGACAAATAAAATGTATATCTTGAATTTTCTGGGAATAGCCTCTGAAGAGTAGTTTATTCTGGGTGAATTTTACTGAATTTTGAATAACTGCTAAACCGTAAGAGATGGACAAAAACATACTCCACAAAAAATGTAGAGCGCGTTAAAACATACAATTTATGCTATATACATTCTTTTCGTGGAGTTCTCGTTTTTGAGACATTCCTTATTTTTGGTTTCTTTTATGAAAAACTTATACCTTTCTCATACAGGAATTTGCCAAATGCGGTCCATACAAACAAAGGAACTTCGGTGACATAGCAACCAGCTTTTGATTATCACTTTAACCTATGGTACTCCCTTATTTCGCTTCTACTTACAAGGAAGCAAGTAATAAGACTATTTCTGATATTTTTTTACTGATTAGCATGAAGTAAATAGAAGTATAAACTTTTAAGAATAATTTGTGGCAGAGATGTAGAGAAGGTCATGTGAATGATACACATCAGATTTTTTTCATAAGATTGTCTTCTGAGAATAAGGGATTGGTGGGGGGGAGCGGAACTTATTCAGATAACATTAACGTAGATTTGAACTCGGGACCTCACGAATGCCTAGCAGAAACGCTAAACCCACACCTCGGAGGTGCGCCTACAGGCTTTTGAAACATTACTAAATGAGTACGCTTTAATAAGACTTCTCAAGGAATAAAATTGGAAAACAAATAGATATATTTCTGGGGTATTATCGAAGTTAGATAATATTAAAGTACGTTTCATATGGAGAAGAAAACTTATTTGTAAGCGACGTCAGATCAGCTCGATGATGTATTTAATATCGTAAGAATGAAAAGTAATCACAGGATCGAGCGACTTTCTCTGGAAGCTATCCTTAGTGGACTCCAGAGCAAAGCAGTGTGTGAGTGTGAATGTGTGTGTGTGCGTGTGTGTGTGTGTGTGTGTGTGTGTATTCCGACTTTTTTCCGTCTACTCTTCTTACATTCGCCCTGGATTCGCAGCTGCAAGGATCGATTCCCGCCGGGGAACGCGTCATGCTCCGGTCCTGAGATCGGACCCCAGGACATATGGTTCTAATTGC
This sequence comes from Hymenopus coronatus, assembly GCA_030762935.1. Lineage (NCBI taxonomy): Eukaryota > Metazoa > Arthropoda > Insecta > Mantodea > Hymenopodidae > Hymenopus > Hymenopus coronatus. The sequence goes on along the minus strand of CM060892.1, from coordinate 51,789,996 downwards.
GCTGCTTCCAGACGGAGCCTAATAATAAGCCATATGCGAACAAAGATTCCTTAATATCACCGCAGACAGCAATTCCAAATGACGTCTTTGAAGTGAACATCCCTTCTCTATAGAGAACCTCCAATGGAAACAACAATGTGCGTGGAAAACGCGTGTAATAATTCCGACGCGAACAACACTCAACCACGCTAATCCAACAGCCTTCTTTCTTAATAACAGTGTTTACTCACAGAAATAGCTTCGAAATTTAATTAAGTCCACTGCATTTCATATAATATCGTAATAAAATATATCTTAAAATTAATCTTTTTTACTTTATCTACATACTATGTACATAGTGTATAGAGAGGGTATTGTATTGCACACAAAAATTCGACACCGAGATTTCACCTGAAATAAATGTTTTGGGACACCCTGAGTCCAAAAAAAAAAAAAAAGCGTCTTTAGAAAAAAGTCCATGTGTGTCTTTGGGCAGCATAGCTCAAAAACGAAAAGTCCGTTAAATACCAAACTTGGTACTTAAATCAATATCTCCTAAGGATCCGACATTTCAACTAGTCTTTACATGAAATAAGTTCGAACGTTGTCATTTTTGAGAAAATGACTCTACGATTTTGATTATAATCTCCTATATTTAAGATATTTATATGTCAAACAAAATGTATCTCTTAAATTTTCTGGGAATAGCCTCTAAAAGCCTTTTATTCTGGATAATTGTTATTGAATTTTGCATAACTGGTAAACTGTAAGAGATAAACAAAAACTTACTACACCAAAAATATAGATCACGATAAACTACACAATTTATGCCATATATAATTTTTTTTGTGGAGTTGATTGTTTTTGAGATATTCCTTTTTGTTGGTTACAGCTTTAAAAAATGTATACTTTTCTCATACAGGAATTTGTCAACTTCTGTCCATACTAACAAAGGAACTTCAGTCACATAGCAACCAGCTTTTGACTACAAGTTTAACCTATGACACTCCCATATTTCGGTTCTACTTACAAGGAAGCGAGTAACATGACTATTTCTGTCAATTTTTCTGGATTAGCATGAAGTAAATAGCTTTTTAACAATAATTTGTTGCAGAGATGTAGAGAAAGTCATGTGAATGGAGCACATCGGATTTTTGGTTAAATAGAGTACAAATATATAGTATTGTAGCAGAAAACCAGAGTAAACAAGCAGACCTTTGAGAAAAGGAAGGCAATATACAGTTTGGCTTTTATCTTGTGAACCAATACATGGAGAGCATTAGCACTGCCAAACATGTTTGCTATTTGAGGGGGAGTGGTACCTCTAATGGGATATAATATGTTGACATTTCACACCTATCATGTGCGACACCGGCCAGGTGTATGCTCCAGGCGAGGCGGAAGCTAGCTCCTCTTGAACATCCTGGTCGGCCAGTCTTGAACCTGCGGTTTCTGCATTAGACCGCCGAGGTTTACCACAGTATTATCTCCGTCCCTATGTCGTAAGGAAACTGGTTCCGTTAGTGATTATTCTCAAAGGCTCTATAATACGCTAAACATAATTAGTACCCTTGTGGGGTTTCTTTAATTGCGGCTTCGACAACTCTAGCAGTGGTATAAGGACCTACAACAAACAAAGATTATTGCTTGTATTACTAAAACATGGCCCCGTTTAACTACGGATCCGTAGTTCTTCATATATAGTTTAGAAATTTTACGGTTTAATCTATGGCTAGAATAGCACAGTGCTTTGTTTTATGCCAAAACCGCAGATAGCGCAAATACGTGCTCCGCACACAGTCTACTAGACTGCAAGGTTTTTCTGCTCCGCTAACTCCCACATTACTTACGAGTGTTAGTAATATATACGTAATGAGTACTAACATTGTTATACGTGTTGTTGAACGTTGATATTCTAAACATTGTCGGAATTGTCCTTGCGTAACGTTCATAGTTTCTGCAATATAGTTACACAATGTTTTCCGGAAATTATTTTTATGTTGTATAACGATATTGCAGTATAAAATTTGCGCGCAGAATAACACAATTCAAAAGTAGACAATACTGTTTACTAGCCACAAAATTACATTGCTCTAATTAGCTATTAATTAACATAAAATATTTCTTAAAATGTAGAACGTGCCACAAATAAGAATTGATTATGTAAACTATAGACTTAAAATTTTAGTTAATAGCTATTACACGTTTTCTTTACTCCCTCAACTAATTTGTCCATATAACATCAAAACAGTTCTTGAATTTAAATGAAACAGAGAAGTTCTTCATAAATTCACAGATCACAACAACAAAGAACGCTTAAAAAGGTTGAAGGTTAGGTTTAACTACAATGATATTACCTTAGAATGATAGAAGACAGGAAACACATTGAAGAACTACGGGGACATAGTATAAAAATCTGATGTGTACCATTCACATGCCTTTCTCTGCAACAAATTATTCTTAAAAAGCTTATTTTTCTATTTACTTCTAGCTAATCAGAAATAAAAAAATAGCAGAAATAGTCTTATTACTTGCTTCCTTATAAGTAGAAGCAAAATAAGAGAGTACCATAGGTTAAAGTGATAGTCAAAAGCAGAAAAGTCAAGATGTACATTTTATTTGTCAGGTAAATATCTTTAATATACGAAATTTGAATTAAAATTGTTAGAGCCATTTTTGAGAAAATCAAAATTTTCGAAAAAAGTTCCATATAAAGGGTAGTTGGAGGTGGGGGGATTTTTCTCAAAATCTTCGTGTCGCATTCCTGGAAGATACCAAACTTAAGTATCAAGTTTGGTATTTTACCGACTTTTCGTTTTTGAGTTATCGTGTTCACAGACACACGGACACACACAAACGAAACTTTTTCTGAAAATGCTTTTTTTAGATAAAGGGGACCCTAAAACATATATTCCCGGTGAAATCTCGGTATCGATTTTTTGAGTGGAGTGCAATACTTTCTCTATATACTATGTACATAATGCGTATAGAGAAAGTAAAAAGTATAAGAAGACGAATTCATATTTTGTGATATTCCTTTAACATACAGCAGTTCTGTAGAGGGGCTTTACATATGTCTAAAGCAATGAAAACTGCTTCTAGAATATCCTTATTCCATTAACGTTTCTTTTTCCACCTGAGACCAAATTATGTAAACACATCTGCTCCCAAGGCTCCGTATTGTTTACTCACCTTTTCCAAACACCCAGCGGCCCATATATGCCGTGTCCCACATCGCAACATCTTGGAACTCCTATTAACAGCATTTACAACATGCAGCCTTCCAATCAATGTCAATAGAAACTCTGCACATACTATCGTCAAAATAATATTTAACTGAGATATACCCGGAGTCATTGTTTACTATCAGAATTACTTTTTTTGTGGCTTCATTCGCGATTTATTATTATTACTATTATTTATGTATTTAACTTCTATGTTTAAAGACACAACAATAATCATAACAATATATTGTTGTTTTGCAGACTTAAAATAATAATAAATCTCACTTCTAATACCTGGAATGGCTTGTTAGTTTTAGATTAGACAAAGACATTGATATGAAATCTAGTAAATTCCAAGGCATTTGCGCAACACTTGTTAGAGCTGCAACATTTCTGGAAGTTGTGAAGGAGGATTAATTCCCTTTTAAAAAATCCAAATATTAATATTTTGGTTTTAATGTACTCATTATTATTATTACGGAGAACTTATTTTCGTCAGATTATCAGTCTATCAAACTCATGTACTGTGTTTTTAATGCAAAAGTTTAAAGAAACTTAACTTAATTGGAATCATTACAAAATTAAGAAAATTAATGAAATAGTTCTAAAACTTGACCATATTTGAGTGAACCGCTTTATACATGGAGTTCAGATCTGATTAACAGTTTAAAGATCATTTATAGATACTTTTATTTATACATACTACATTCAAAAAGCTCCCGTAATGTGTAAATAACAGATACTAGTTACCATAAGGAAATTTTCACATTTCCTTCGGCAGTGATATACTTCTGCCACCCGTGTAAGGAAGCACTCCTGGAAGCCATTTTCGATATCTGTCATACACCTGAGTTTTCTTCTTCGCTGCTTCACCTTAAGCTTCTTCCATCATTCTCAATGTATCTGAGAAAGATTTTAGTAACAAAACACAAAAATTTATTTTCGAACATGCTCCATTGCAGACATGAAAAGCAATAAAGAAACATTCATAAACAACAAAGATCGTTATTTGCATAAAAACTGAAATGAAGCGTCGTCATGAACGTTACCAACGTCTAAAAATAAAATATCGTTTACTATTCCGGGGACTTCTTGAATCTTGGGTTATATTGTAAGATTATGTACGTACTAATGATTTTGTTTTAAACAACTGTTAAAGAATCAACTAATTTAAAATATTTGGACAGATTTCGTCAAGTTTTAGCAATAAAATGCAGTATTTCGGCATTGTTTTGTATAAGTTAACTCTTCCAGGCCATATCTTTGGCAGCAGAGTTGGGAAAGGAAGTAAAGTAGTCTTCCCGCAAAACAATTTGGCCATTTGTGAAAACTTAAACTGGATCGCCTCCAAGTAAACAAGTGTAGAGAGAATAAACCATTAGATTCCAGCTTCAGAGTTGCCTAGCGTTGCATTTAGACCTTATGTGAACGTTATATACTCCATATCGGAATTATGCCAGACGATTAAAACTTGACATACGCCGCCGTTTCCGGGACTCCACATTCGACCACAAGAAAAGTTTCTGTAGCCAAGAACATATATGTAAAACTCCAATAACGACGTTTGCATCATGTGTGTTTCCTACGTCATGCTGTTTCTCTCTGAAAACTCAGTCTATTGCATGACGTTTGCTGAGGGGAACATGAATGCGACAAAGAGAAAGTTGAGGGGAATCTCGTGGCACTAAAAGGAGCACTATTGTGAACTTTTTAGTTTCACTCAGAATTAAAATCTATATACCTAAAACTCAAAGAACATATCTATTCATCTTAATTCTTTACTTATATATTTATTTAATTTAATTTTTTACTTTCTCTTGCACGTATGTGAGCTGTAGAGAAAGTATTGTATTCCACCCAAAATTCGATGCCGAGATTTCACCGTAATTGCATGTTATGAGGACTTTCAAGTCCATAAAACGCATTTTTAGAAAAAGGTCCTTGTGTGTGTTTGGAGAGTATACCTCAAAAACGAAAGTATATAAAAAACTTGGTATTTAAGTTTAGTATCTCCTAAAGGTGCGATACGAAGATTTTCAAGACAATCCCCCATCTCAAACTACCCTTTATATGGAAACATTTTCGAAAATTTTTATTTCTCAAAAATGCCGTATATTAAAGATATTTACATAACAAATAAAATGTATATCTTGAATTTCTTGGAACTAGCCTCTGAAGTCCTGTTCATTCTGAATGATTTTTGCATAATGGTAAATCGCAAGAGACAAATAAAAACTAGATCTCGTCAAAACACAAAATTTATATCCTACATTTTTGTTGTGGAGCTGGCTATTTCCGAGTTATTCTTTGTTACTGGTTTCAATTTTGAATTTCTTATACCTTTCTCAAACAGGAAATCATCCGAGTTTCTTTTGTTTTACTCCTAGCCATGTAAAGAGAAAATAATTTCAGTGATAATCGCATACCATCAGCCTTTAAAATACCTGACTATCGCTTTAGCCTAGTGTATTCCTTTATTTTCGTTTTAAGGAGCTAAGTAATAAGACCATTCTGCCAATTTTATCCCGATTAGAATGAGGTAGAATGCAGAATACTGTTTATAAGAATTGTTTGCAGAACAGATAGACAAAATCATGTGGATGGTACACAGAAGATTTTTATATGATGTTTATATATTTAAAAACTGCACTGAAAATTGGCATTGAACGTTAAACTGATGTATTTCAATACAATATATATTATATTAAAGATCAGAACCAATTTTCATGCATGTGCAACAAAACCCATTGAAGTAAAGTAAATTGTATGCAAATAATGATACCTGGGTTTTAAATTGTTTTTACCTCCTCTACAGCTTACAGAGATAGCAAAACGAGATATATATGTTTTCCACTGAAAAAAGTGAATATCTAGATTTCATCAAAATACAGGTGCTGATGTTCCATTAACACTATGCTCCGCGGAGTTGAGCTGTGAAGTTTGGATTTTCTAAACATTAAGTGCCTCAACTGACGAAACCGCCTAAATATTCTATTTTTCTTTTTTATTTTCTTCGTAAGCGGTCGTTACCACGGCCATGGAGGAGTAAATTTATTTAACTACTATTATGATTACTAAACGTATTCCATCTAACTTTCGACATTTAAATATTCTTTTGCCATATATACGTATTTATTCAGTATTTATTGCCGAAACACATCATTTCTAAGCAAAAATTCAATGCAAATTCTAAGCAATTTTTCAATGTATGTTTCAACAGTTAAGAAATATTATGCACTTTTAATGGGTAGTTGAATTAATTCTACTGTATTACAAATAGTTTTCATTTAAATCTGCAGCATTTCGTTTAAAAATTTAAATATTTAAATTTTCAAACGTGTTATATTTTTCAATATCTATGAACAGCAATTATATTCTCTATACATGGAATTGGTTGTTTACATCTAAGTTTAAACAAATACATACATTTATAGCACATTCGAAAACTGGAATGCTTTGTATTTTAATGCGTGTAACCAAGAAGCTTGAAAATCCTACACTGCTTCAGAGCTGAATATCACGAATATATATTCTAAACATTGCACCTAATATACGTGAATAAACATTTCCACTTACTCTTATTCCTCCACAAACAAAAAGTAAAAACAAAGCCGTATAAATGAGAGCCATACGGGGAAGAAAATATATCGATAAGAATAAAATGAAAGCAGATGAAACTTTGCATGCGAGAAAAAATGGAATGAAATAGGAATAAAAGAAGAGGTTTTATGATAGTAAGGGAAATAAAAGCTACTCCTAAGATATTTACATTGAAATTCTTTTGGGGTATTGTGTACCAACTACTTCTTTGTGTTCGTGCTTAAAATACTTCTCAGAGTCGTTTACTTTATCCTGAAATGCTCAGTTCGTAGTCTGAGGATAAAGGAAAGAAAATGGAGAAAGGAAGCTTAGCAGCGAATTGCTATTCTGAGAGTGAAGTTCCGTAGTTAATGCATCAAATATACACTAGTGTATCCGATTTTCTTTTTTTATTCCTATCTATGTAGAGAAACATCCAACTATATATCTCTTCATTCTCTCAACAGGTAGAGGTCATAAGTTTCATAAAATATGAATGTAAATACTATAAATTGATTTTAAAACTTCTTTTATTTAACAACACCATCGCGAAAATGTGTTCCATTCACATGATTTTCTCTATCTGTTCTGTAAACCAACTAATATCAAAAGAAAATCTTGATTAGCATGATGTAGATAAAAGAATAAACATTAACAGAAATTATTATTTATTTCCTTAAAAGTACAAGGAAAATAAGGAAATTCACTAGGTTGAAGTGACAGTCAAATATTTTAAAAACTGTCGTTATGCAGTTGCCATTGAAATTCAGTTTTCTCTCCATGTCCAGTAGTAAAACAAAAGATATATATATTTCCCCTTAAGAAAAGTTTGTTATTTTAAAATTGATAGCAATAAATTCGAATATCTCGGAAATGTGTATGACATTAATTTTTGTTTTAATGAGATTTACCGTTTTTTTTTTTTTTTTTTTTTGCATTATCGTTTTGTCTATTTCTTACGGTTTACGATTTATGCAAAACACATTCACAATGAACAGGTATTCAGAGGATATTCCCAGAGAATTAAAGATATACATTTTTTTTAATCTACATGTTGCATCCTTCAAAGATTTTAAACTAAAATATGACATTTTCGTTTTTGAGTTACGCTGTTCAGAGTTACACATACACATGCGGATTTTTTCCTAAAAATGTTTTTATTTTATTAAGGGACCCTTAAATATGTATTTCCGATGACATTTCGGTGTCTTCGTATCTTCTATGTAGCTACACTGTACATATGTGTTAGAGAAAGTAAAAAAACAACGTATAAAGTATGTTTGCATACTGAAATTTATCAAAGCAAAAATCGTTTTAAATAATCCAAGTGTATTTATTATTTACTAGTTCATGAGAACAAAGGATAAAGGTCATGAATTTGAACACTAATCTTTCGGAATTCATCATATTTGTTAGTAATCTTTAGATTTTTCATAATTGAAAATTCCAGAGCGTGAAAGAAAGTGCGGAATTTTTCCGAATAAACGTTTACAGCGAAACGTTAATTTCAAAATAACAAAGCAGTTGATTATCTATATATTTTTATGGAAAGTAGATGGACTTCGTAAGGGGAACTTTGTAAGGGTAAAGTATTGTGTATTTTCTTTGCAGTACTGCATACCTTCCATGTTAAAACGCTCACCGTATCACCGCACGAGCAAACATTACACAGACTAGCCCCTTTTTTTATTTAGGAGAAAACATCCAAGCAAGAAGAATAATACACTAGAGGAAATTCTCATTCGGTTGCCGATGTGGATGATAAAAGGCATAGCTGAATAGCAAGCAAAGCGCTTGCACTAGAATATGGTAGACCCAGAAAGGAATCGAACCCGATTCTCTTCAGAGAAAGCAGCACTTAAGTTAATAACTGCGGATGGAATCAGACTAATTGAACTAGTGACGTAACCTGCAACAGCGCGTTCTCGGTAACAACGAAGCAATCATTCGCGAAATGTCGACTCGGTTGTAAACAGCATTAGATACCCAAGAATGCAGCCTCTTGAGCTCATTATGCGTCTTAATTTTAACGAAAATAGCAAGCAAATAATACAGAAGGGTATAGACAGCGCTGAATCAACGAATTGAATGCTCTTGAGCAAATACTAAAAGCCAGAAATACTAAAGCCATACGCTGAACGGAATTCTGCGCATGAATAAAGGCGCAATAAATTAATATTGCATCTGAAAAAGGAGTTAGTACGGTAGCATTGTAAAAGGAATGCCGTTACATACTTTGTTTCACTTATTTCACGATTATTAAGTATTGGCAGCAAAGAAATGCTAATTAACATGATATTTCAGTAAGATGTACAAGTATGCTCTTTTGGATTATAAGTCTGTCAGCAAATTTTAATAGTTTATGGTTCTAAAATCTTACAGTTTCAAAAAAGAGATAAAATTATCTTCAGCTATGTAAAGAAATACATCTAAAATATATATGACGTGGAATTGCATTTTTTACGAGTGTTTAAAAGAGTTAGCTTTTAAGAATCAATAATTTTAATTAAAAGAATAGTAAAAGGTATTTTGACTTGAGATAAATATATGAACCTTTAAAATTTGCAATGGATCAAAGTTGTTTATCTGAGTTTATTTGTTCACTCTCTATATCGCTCTTTCTTGACTACGGTGTCTATAAAATGTAATAAACAAAAGTATTTACAACGTGTCGTCTCTAAAACATCAGTAAATCATATACTGAAAGCTTATAAACACTTTCTATGGAATATTTACAGTTGATTATTATACAGTACATTTCAGAAGTACCGCATATTCCCTGCTAAGCTAATGGAAATATATTTTTAAACAATCTGATGTGCACCATTCACATGACTTTCTCCATATACCTGCAACAAATAATTCTTAAAAAGCTTATGCTTCTATTTACTTTATGCTAATCAGAAAAAAATAGCAGAAATAGTCGAATTACTCGCTTCCTTGTCAGTAGAAGCGAAATAAGGGACAACCGTAGGTTAAAGTGATAGTCAAAAGCTGGTTGCTATGTCAATGAAGTTCCTTTGTTTATATGGATAGGAGTTGACAAGTTCCTGTATGAGAAAAGTATACGTTTTTCATAGCAGAAACCAAAAATAAGGAATGTCACAAAAACGACGAACTCCACGAAAAAATGTATATAACATAAATTGTGTCTTTTAAAGTGTTCTACATTTTTTTATGTAGTAAGTTTTTGTCCATCTCTTACGGTTTAGCAATCATTCAAAATTAGTAAAATTCATCCAGAATAACCTACTCTTCAGAGGCTATTCCCAGAAAATTCAAGATATACATTTCATTTGTCAGGTAAATACGTTTAATATCCGAAATTTTAATCAAAATCGTTAGAGCCATTTTTGAGAAAATCAAAATTTTCGAAAAAAGTTCCATGTAAAGGGTAGTTGGGGGTGGGGGTATTTTTCTCAAAATCTTTGTGTCGCATCCCTGGAAGACACTAAACTTAAATACCAAGTTTGGTAATTTACCGACTTTTCGTTTTTGAGTTATCGTGTTCACAGACACACGGACACACACACGGACCTTTTTGTGAAAATGCTTTTTTTTGGATATTGGGGACCCTAAAACATACATTTCCGGTGAAATCTCGGTATCGAATTTTTTGTTGGAGTGCAATACTTTCTCTATACACTATGTACATAGTGCGTATGGAGAAAGTAAAAAGGTTTTAACACGATAGAAAAACTTTAAAAGATACCTTGCCACAGAAACAAACTACTGCTAAAGTTTTAGAATGAAGATAGTTTCACAGTTAGTATATAATATATTTAATGTTTATAATCATTACAGTTAATAGTGCTTCTGATTTTTAATACTTATTGTCTTAGCATCGCTGGTGCAAGTTCTGATATTATCGAAACTCTTTTAAATGATACGCTATACAACAAATGTCGCTATGGCAACCAAATAAATAGTTGTATTTTCTTTTGTTAATGATTTAGTTTATTATGGAAATTAACACAGATGTTAGTAGTGTTATTGTTAACTTGAGATTCTTAATAGAAGTTCTTTTACGTCACCACCACCTTCTAAATTGTCTTCTTCTTTCTGCTACTCTTTTAATTTATTCATAACTAAAAATATTCGTAAATCGATTTGTAAGGGTGTGTTGGATCGTTTTGTGAGGAGTGTGTTATGCGGGACGAAACCCACTATATGAATTTATAGTGAAAGCTTCCAAGAGTTTATCAATGGTGTACAATGTTTTTATGGAAGATTTACTTCTGTCATGGTGAACACAGACACGTGTCTGTCGTAATCAGAAAAAGAAAATAGTTCATTTGCAAAGGATGTAAAAAACTTGTCTTGTGTTCATGAAAAGGGTTAATGATCAATTAGTCCTTAATCACGGCTTTAAAACATAATGTAAATGAGGTTGTTGTGGTAACTTTTTTTTATTGTTTCATTTAAATTGATATCGGGGGCTTTGCATTAGAAACAACTTGTTATCTGTAGGTGCTTTACGTTGGGTTTAAATCGTTTTATTTTCCTTAAACACACACATATTCACTGTCACATACATACTCCGTGGGGGGGGGATAGAGAATAATTCTGATTAAAGAAAAATACCCCGCTCCAGCAGGGAATCGAACTCGGCATCTCCGGATGAGAAGTCAGCTCAACCACGAAGACAGTCAATTGGGGTAACTCGTTGAATAAATGAATGGCTAAACATTTATATCAAAGCTGGGATTTGGTTAACCTAACCCTAGGAGCAATAAGGAGGTAATAAGACGAAATGTTATTGTTTGTTTGTTTGTTTTTTCATTTATATAGCCCCCTTTGACATCTAAGGTCATATCGGGGGCTTTACAACTCGTTGTCACACACATTCACTCTCACATACATACTTCTAGACTCTGTGGGGGATAGGGAATAATTCTGGTTAAAGAAAAATTCCCTACCCCAGCCGGGAATCGAACCCAGAACCTCCGGGTGAGAGAAAAGTTTTGTCCGTCTCTGTAGCTGCAGTTTAAGGAACGCAAATAGAATTAATAACAGCAGAATGTGTCTACGTGACCAAGATGTTTCCCATGGTTCATTGCAATCTTGCGCATCATCGCGAGCGCCAAGTGGCAGCAAACAGGAAGCACAAGTAAACAAATGAATAACGCGAATCACAAAAACTATGGCAACAGTATCTTATGGCAGAGAAGGATGCTAGGGTGCTAGTTGTTGGGTTACGAGAGGAAACGGGATCGTTAATTCAAACAGAAGTTACGTAGCTTGGTAACTTGCACATTAGCGTGTTTTAAATATGGAGAAGCGCTACTTTTTTGCTGTCTCTACGTCAACAAATGTTTAATAAGTGTGAGAAATTCCCCCTTCATTGCGAGGCATATGCATGTAGCTTGCAGAATATAGAACTGCTGTTGATTCTACTAAGTTTCCCTTCTAGCACTTCTTTTGATATTACTACTTTATTAGAGATTATCTTTAAATAGTTTATTCGTAAAAAAGTTATGATTTCTTTAAAACACTGTGTGTCTTTATTGCTTTCTCTAGCACGCATGTACAATGTACATAGAGAAGGTACTGTATACTACTCAAAAATTTGACACTGATGTTTCACCGGAAATAATGTTTTGAGATCTCTTGATTCGGAAAAAAAAAAAAAAAAAAAGCATTTTTAAAGTGTGTGTATGTATGTGCGGGTAAAGTAACTCAAAAAGGAAAAGTCGGTTAAATAGCAAACATTGTATTTAAGTTTAGTATCTTCCAAGGATGCGACACGAAGATTTTCAAGAAAATTCCCCCAACTCAACTACACTTTACATGGAACATTTTTTCAAAAAAAAATTATTTTCTCAAAAATTGCACTAACGATTTTGATTAAATTGTTTGAGATATTTACATGGCAAACTAAATGCATATCTTGAATTTTCTGGGATCTGAAGAGCTCCTTCTTCATTTTGGACGACTTTATACAACTCGTAAACCGCAAAAGATACCCACAAACTTACAACATAAAAAATGTATGTAGATCTCATTAAAAGACACAATTTTTATAACATACTTTTTATTATTGTCATTATTTTTTGTTTTTCTGTTGTTTTTTTAGAGTATGTTTTTCAAGCAAAAAGTCAAATTTTATTTCGTCTCTTGTTTTACTACCGAGGATGCAAAGAGAACTGAATTTCAATTGTTTCAATAGGGAGAGTGAATGTTTTTATTATTTTTTTTTTCCTTCTTCAGTGTCTTTCTTAGCAAGCACCTCCTCCCAGAGAGTATCGCAAATACTTCCTCGTCCGAATGATCGTTGCTCTTCCTTCTTAAACAGCATTATTTCTTACATTATATGGTCATTTCACCTGCTATGTTCATCTTTTCATATCGTCGTAACTCTTGAGTTTCCACGCTATTTATGCCATTAAAGTATTTCATTTATCTTTTCCTTGATTTTTCATCGAAACTATTTCTTATCATTGTTATCATCTGCTGGACTTCTGACAATATCTAATGTTACTTATGAAACAACGGTTTGTCCACGATGGGATAAAATTATATTTAGTTTATTAGTTTGATGTTTTGGTAAACAAACACCCCCTGAATGAATTAAGATGTCAGTAAAAGTCAAAATCATTTAACGGATAATTTTGATCTGACTTGACTTTTCATAAAGCAGTCGGGTTATTGACCTTTAACACTGAAACCTATAGATTTAAGGTTTTCATCAAAGATCCCTGTATCTAATGCGAGCTATTAGGTTATTAACTATTTTTTTAGGAAGCTAGTCTTCTGTAGTTTTTAAGCCACAGTTTTGCATTTGTATATTATATGAGAAGTTGTTTCTTCCTCCTTATTGCACAATCTGTATACTGGTTTTGAAGATTCCATGTGCATGTAACTGTTCCTTTAATCTGCAATGTCCAGTCAATTACCTGTTATCAGGTTTATTTAGGATCTGTTGAGTTTAATAGTGAAGATGTTCTATTGATCACTCTCTTACTGTGCTCGTGTCCTCCTCTTTGCACTTTTTTTGTGGTAATATTTAACCACCTCATCAATGGTTTTTCTAACAGAATTTATTGGGGTGCCAAAAGCTGGTCTACGACCAGAATGATTGTGCAAAACCTTTTCTTGCCAAATCATCTGCTTTTTCATTACCTAAAATTCCCTAGTGTCCTGGCATCCATCCAAGAGTAGCATTGTGTTTACCAGTTGTACAAGATATCAGGCAGGGTTTTTGATTTAATGTCAATATCAACGATTCCAAAGAAGGCATGTATGTGCGCATTATTACTGGAGCCATGATAATAATACATGTCTACCAACATGTCTCTTAGAAACCAAAGATTCTGCCACATCACCACAGAGTGGGTTCAGCGTCATCGGATCATAGGGAGTTAAGATTAAGAGTTAATGGTAGAACAGGGGGCGGAAAGGCTTCAAGTATCAGAAGAAGCTCACCAAGGAGTCTGTCGCGACCAAGTGGATGCCAGGGGTTCCCCTCACTTGTCATCTTGCACTACACTTGTATGACAGGGAGATTGGAGTGGCTACAAGCAAGGAAAAGGGAGTTCAGTATTTTTCCACTGCGTAGTATATTGTATACGTACTCTTGGAAATCCTGCAATCCATCTCAAACCCTCTTCATCTCAAACTACGCAGTTGCGTAGACGGATTTTACCCCTATCCCTTCTTTGAAACAAGAAGTGACGGAATATTACTCGTGAGTATACCCTAGGAAAACACAGAAGTGGATGGGGAACCCCTCATAAACAATCTTGAAGTGTGAACTGCAGCTTCGTCGAACTGAAGAACTTCTGGAAGGGAAATACGCAATTTCTGTCCAGATCGCGGTAATCAGAACACAAACAGATTAAAAAGACGTACTGCTTTATCAATCGCTTACCAATTTAGTAGATTAAAAAATTTCATATGGGAATTACTCCGGAAAAGAATGTCAGTATAAGCAACAACAAAATGTTTTAAACAATGCTCTTACGACTCACTGCACAGCATCACGGGGCGAAAAATTAGGAAAGTAAGATTCGATATTTCTGTAATGGATTCCAGTATGGATTTTCAAGGAATTCAAACTATTCCAAAACTTCTTTTGGTGGTAAAAAAGTTTTCTTTAATAATTCTATATTTTCTCAAAAGTAGGTCTGCTTATTTTGATTACAATAACTAACTGATATGTCAAATAAAATGCATTACCGTGAAATTTCTGTTATAGCCTATCATTCTTATTGAAATTTAAGTAACTGGAACAACCAAAAAGTATGTTAAAGGAAAAAATGAAGATCAAATTAAAAGAGAGAATTTAGAGTACAGAATTTTATGAGCCCGAAATGTACATAAACATTCATAAAATCACTTATTTAGACTAAAACACAATAAGTATACTACATTATCATATAAATACTTTATATATTATATATAATTCCTAACGACTCCTGTATAAGCTCTATTATTTTAGCAGGATTTTTGTTAAATCCGACTCTGTGGTAGCGTGTCTACTTTACATTCAAGAGGTCCTGAGCTCAACTCTCGATTAGGGTGGATTACCGATAAGGTTTAATCAAGGTTTCTCCCTTATTCTGAGAAGACGAATGTCAACTAACTCTAAGCTTTGTGGATCCCGGATTCATTTTAGCATCTTCTCACACATGTCATTGATCATCCGATGACGTAACAGGTTTAAGCACATTAAAATTTTAAAAATGTACAGTAATAATAATAATCATAATAATAATTTTATGTCAAGAATAATTTCGCAACTGCAGCTCTTTTCAATATTAAATGTATTTAAGGTACGCTTTGAAAGGTGTACGAGCTAATCCAAAGAATTCGTATTTTATGTCAATTATTATGGATATGTTTTTTAATCAGTGGGCATTTATTGTGTTAAACGATATGGTTTTATTTGAATATTTTTTTAAGAGAATAGGTATGAAGATATTTAGTATCAATATTACCGAATTTTTTGGCGATAAGCGTCTCCTTTGCTTGCAGAGGCCGCGGCACTC
This sequence comes from Hymenopus coronatus, assembly GCA_030762935.1. NCBI lineage: Eukaryota > Metazoa > Arthropoda > Insecta > Mantodea > Hymenopodidae > Hymenopus > Hymenopus coronatus. The sequence goes on along the minus strand of CM060892.1, from coordinate 51,774,224 downwards.
GCCTCTCACCTAGACGGACCGGGTTCGATCCCAAGCAACCGCATTTGAGATTGGGGCGGGTTTTCTCCGGGTTTTCCGGTTTCCCCCGCCATCACATTCCACCAGTGCTCCATCTTCATTCCATGCATCATCAATGCCATCGCCTGCGGTGCCAATAGTCGTTAAAGCGGACGTTTAACACTAACATACACACTTTGCTTGCAGATTGAAGACAGCAAATTTTCGAAAATGTTTCCGAGGAAAGGTAGTCAGGATGGGGGAATTTTCTTGAAAGATACTAAACTTAAATACCAAGTTTGGTATGGTCATCAGATTTGCTACACAAAAGCAAATATTAGTTGTATATAGATTGTATTGTACACAAAACTAGAGAATGTGTAGGATGTGCAGCTGAGATTCGAACCGACAAAGGCCGACCTCGCGAGAGAGAGAGAGAGAGAGAGGTAAAGTGGGCCCCTGGAAGCGTTATTGTTATGGTTACACATCAGATTTGTTATACAAAAGCAAACATTAGTTGTATATAGATTGAATTGAACACAAAGCTAAAGAATGTGTAGGATGTTCGAACCGATAAAGGCCGACCTCGCGAGAGAGAAGTAAAGTGGGCCTCTGGAAGCGGAGGCGTTTTAACAGTAATCAAAAGTGTAGAGGAGAGCAGGCAGTTCAGTGAGATTGCGGGGGTCGTATGATGATTGGAAGTGACAGTCGTCTTGTGATGAAGTCTTGAGGAAACCGTCTCTTCTAGCCCGGCAGGCAGGGCTCCTGATGGGTTACATCCTCTGCCGAGCCTGGTTCCCACGGGCAGTTCTTGCCTCTCACCCCGCACATCATCTCCCTCGATACTACTCATGCTCAAGATTGTCACAGAGAGCGGGAGCGAATCAAAACCAAGGGCAAGCACATCTTCAAAACAATCCTCAAGCAGAAAAAAAAATGTGTTCAATACACAGAACTTCTCTACAAGTCTGTAGAGAGTTGTTAAAACTTTATTCTTCTATATGTACTTCATATTATTACTTTCTTTCTTGTAATTAGAAGAGAAATACGGGAACACACTTAAGTTGACAGTCAACTTTTTTAAAAACTGGTTGCTCTGCGATTAAAATTCGTTTGTTTGCACAGTCAGCTGTTTGCAAATTCCCACATGAAAAAGTTTAAGTATTTCAAAATTGAAATCAATAACAAGGTATATCTCGTAAATGGTCAATTCCACGAAAAAAATGTATGACATAAATTGTGTGTTTTAACGAGATATGCGTTTTTTGATAGTAAGTTTATGTTTATCTCTTACCAGTTATCCAAAATTCAGCAAAATGCATCCAAAATGAAGACTCTTCAAGGGTTATTCTCAGAAAATTCAAGATATGTATTTTATTTTTATGTAAATATCTTAAATATGTGTTGTTATAATGAAAATCGTTAGTTATTCTTGAGAAAATCAAATTTACGACATTTTTCGCATGTAAAGAGTAGTTTGGATAGGCCGATGCATGGAAGATATTAAACTTAAATGCCAAGTTTGGCATTTTACCGAAGTTTCGTTTTTGAGTTATCATGTTCCCTGTCATACGCACATACACATAGAGATCTTTTTCTAATTCCGGTGAAATCTCGGTATCAAATTTTCGTTCTATCTGCTTCATCTTAAATGAGATAATCATTAGCAGAATGAGTTTTATTACTTAGACTTTCTAAGTAAAAGCAAAATAAGGGAATACACTGGGATAAGTTATAGTCAAATCTTTTAAAAGGTGGTTGTTAAGTACTTGAAATTCTGTTTGCATGGTCAGAAATAAAACAAAAGAAAAAGGAATGGAAAATTTTCGTTTGAGAATAGATTAAGAATTGGAAAATCAGAAATATTTCGAAAATATTTAAGTCCATAAAACAGTTATTTAACATAACCTGATAAGCCTCTTATATGGTAACTTTAATCTATCTAACAGTTCACAAAGTATATAAAGTATATGCATATTCTTATTTTTCTTGTAAATATGTCAAACATGCTTTAATAAAAGTATTTGGGTATTTTAATCAAAATCTTTAAAGACAAATTGGAAAAATGTTCCACACGCACGCACATGAATTTTTTTCTAAACATAATTTAAATCTGAGGTGTCAAAACATGCATTTTCGGTGAAATTTTTGTATGCATTTTTGGTGTATTGAATACCTTCTTTGCCTATTTTGTAATATATCGCAAAAAAGTAAAAATTATAGGTTAGGAATGAATCTCAGTTCTTCCCGCCTTACCAATTTCCATCTTCGCAAATAAACAATTTAGCTTTCCTACGTTTATCACCTAACATCTTATCCGGTCCCATTCCTTCCAGTTAACTCAACAAACAATTCCTTCTCGTCTTATGTCCCAGCTTGCCCTTTTTTCTGAATAAGTTCAGCATTGTCCTTTCATCGTCTACTCTTCCTAAAACAACCTTATTCTGCCAGTCCATTTCACTCATTCCATTCTTCTCCCTGCCTCACTTCGTCACTGCGTATAAGTTTTCACACTATACACTTCAGCTACCACTCCTTTAGTTCACCATTCAAGAGCGCATAAAATATATTTCTTTTTCTTTCAAAGAACATTTGGCTTTGCCATTTCCTGTTTAGCTTATGGTAAAGATTCATTTTATTGCCACAAAACCCCATTATTGTCCAAAAAGATGTAATACATTTTCTTTAGTTTTCCTGCTCTCAAATATAGTTAGAAATTATCTTTAAATAATCCCACAGTTTTCTCTCACAAATCGTGTCTGGATAAAATATTTGAAGAATTTGTATTTTCTAAACATCTGCTTCTGGAAGCGCTTTCTATTTCTGTAATATATTTATTTTATTGAAGAGCGAATATCTTACGTACATTTTACATACCTATAACAAAACCTGTATCTCTGTATATGGTTCATAAGACTCCAAGCTTTTTAGAATATTAATTTGATTTGAGCAGTGTTGCCATTATGTTGCATAGTTTTCATCTGCTTGAGAGACACCCGATCTCTCCTTTAGGTAATTTTTGCCATTATTTTTTTTAAATTTAATCTATTATATACTTTTATTTGGCAGTATTTCTTTATAATCTTCCTTTCAACCCTTCAAAACCTTGTATAATAATTCATAACTAATTTTATACGTTATGACTGCCTAGCTAGTCGAATAAGAAGACATTTAAAATGTATTTCAGGGACTGTAAAAACATGTTTTTGGAGGGTTAAGTTAGTCCGGAAGTAATCTGTTAATGTATGTTGGCATAAAAAATTGGGTTTCTTTTATGTTCCTAACTCTTGCGGCTGCAGATTCTCAGATGCTTCTAATGGGTTAATTATAAGCCAAAAGCAAATCTACTTTGACTGCAGCAATTTCAGTATCAGTTAATTTAATTGCTTGAATGGTCAAGATGTGCCGGAGACTGTATTTCCTCTGTGTCCCCTGGCAATTTCTCTACTTCCCATCAATTTCCCTTCCAAGTTTACGTTGATTAATGAACAGATATTCCTGATCTCAATTCCCCCAGCGTCCGCACCTATGTCTAATAAGGTTAGAGAAAATAATTAAATATTGTCTATCTTATATAAGTTATTTTTCAAATGCATCTTTCAATGTTGTTAAATTGTTGTTAAAATGTGACTATAGGCAATGTTAGGCTTGCAAAAGATAAGAATTCGCCAGATCAAAATTTGACGGATTCGTAATGAAATGGATGAATCCGGTGGTCCATAGAGCTTAGGATAATTCAACATTCATCTTCTCAAGATAAGGGAAAACCCAGAAAAAAACTTATCCGGATAGCTCACCGAGATTTGAACTTGGGGCCTCTGATATGTTCATACCAACTCAGCTGTTTATCTTACATATTCTAATACTGAGTAGTTAATATTAATTTTTCTCTTATAGCATTATTTCTTAATTTTTCCAATAATGAACATCTCGCTGACCTCAAAGTTTTTATTTAATTTTCATGATTCAATTCCATATGCGACATCACTTTTCAGTATTGTATTATATGCTCGTTATTTACTTTTCTTACTTATATGTCTATTCCACAGGATACTATTCAGCATTGAGTTATAATTTTACTTATATTGTATCTGTTCTTAATGTCATTTTTACCTGACAAATAAAATGTATATCTTGAATTTTCTGGGAAGAGCCTCTGAAGACTACTTTATTCTGGATGAATTTTACGGAATTTTGCATTACTGTTAAGCCGTAAGAGATGGACAAAAACTTGCCCCACAAAAAATGTAGAGCACGTTAAAACACATAATTTACGTTATATATTTTGTTTTAGGCTTCAACTTTAAAAAACGTGTACTTTTCTCATATAGAAATTTGTCAACTCCTGTCCATACAAACAACGGAACTTCAGTCACATTGTAACCAGCTTTTGACTATCACCTTAACCTATGGTACTCCCTTATTTCGCTTCTACTTACAAGGAAGCAAGTAATAAGACTATTTCTGCTATTTTTTTCTCGATTAGCATGAAGTAAATAGAAGCATAAGCTTTTTAACAATAATTTGTTGTGGGGATGTAGAGAAAGTCATGTGAATGGAACACATCAGATTTCTCTGTCTGTCTTTTTTATCTATTTTACCCCCAAATACTCAAGTTCTTCACATCCACTAATACAACTTTTCTGTACTTCAAAATTAAAATGTAAAATAGAATACTAGAATAATTAACTTGAGATATTATAGATAGCACGTAGTAGTAGAATACCTCAAACTTTTAAGAATAAATACTTTGTTTCAATTTGTGAGAGCCTTTCCGGATTTTTAGGGTGAGAAATTGGTTTTGCATACAAGTAAGAATTGGAAAATAGAATTAGTTGTGAGATTATAGGTTAGTGTGTTCCAAAATGGGGTTCACCGCGTGTTGATCACCTTCCTGCCTCCAAAAGGAAGGCCTCACTTGCTTCCCCAACAACACACGGGAGGGTTATATGTACACAGGCCACTTCAGGATAGAACCCCCTTCTTCCCTTTTAATTTAGGCCTATTAAATTAATACAACAAATTAGGTCTGTCCGGATTTCTTCACCTAGCCTGGTCTTTGCGACCCCAGGCAAACGAATATTCCCTGTCCTTCCCTTCCCGTTTCCTCATTACGCGGCACATCCTTCTCTCTGTGAGTCTGTCCCCCCTCCCGACACACCAGCCCAGGGATCCTAGACAAGTCGGCGCTCACGCCAAACAGTTCACCGCCACAAGAAAATTGTCTTTACACCAATATTTTGGAAGCATTTGTGACATGCGATAAGAAGTCAGATTCTTAAGACTTCCATTAGAGGCTTATGCTGCAACCAAACTCTGGGCTATCTATTTTGTATTCCACCCAAAAATTTGATGTCGAGATTTCATGGAAAATATGTTTTGAGGTCCCCTCACTTTAAAAATAAAAGCAATTTTATAAAAATGACCGTGCATAGGATATTGCGTAAGTTATACTTATCAGGTCATATTGGGAATACGAGGCCTCAGTATTCTCTTGACCCTTAGGCCTCGTATTCTCAATAATTCCACATCTGATAGATATCTTACAGTTCAGGTTAACCAATTACTTTTTGAAATATTTGAAAAAACTGTGAAGAAAAAACAACAATAATTCAAAATTGCTTTACAATATTGAACATTAAGAAAAGATGAATTCTCAATATGAACAAATGAATATGGACAAAGCCTTCTTATACACTCTTTTGTTAATGAATTTTGCAATAAATTCTTTGCTTGAAGTAGCACATGTCTTGAGTGTTACGTCATTTCCTAATTGTATTGCATTAATGGCCTCTCAAACTCTTACTGTGCTTGTTGGCATAACAATTAATAAATGAATTGTAAATTTAGTTCACATTACCAAATATATGTTCAGAATGATTAACCTACATTTCAAGTATTTCAAAAAAAAATTAGTGTTTATGTTTAGTATCTGCAAGGATGCGATAAGATTTTCAAGAAAATCTACAAATCCCAAAACACCCTTTACCTACATTGGAATTTTTTTGAAAATTCTCTTTTAAACAAAAATGGCACCAACGATTTTGATTAAAATACATTAGTTAAAGATATTTACATCATATGTAAAATGTATATCTTGAACTCTCTGGAAATAGCCACTAAAGACCTGTTTGTTCTAGATGAATTTTGCTGAATTTTGCATAACTGATAAACCGTAAGAGAAAAACTTACAACACAAAAAAAGTAGACCTCTTAAAATACATATTTATGTCATATACGTTTTTCTTGTAGAGTTAACCGTTATTTTTAGATATTTTTTGTTACTAGTTTCTATTTTAAGCCCTTATCAAACAGGAAGCCATCTTTCGAACCGTTGCTTTATCTGCATTAAGATAATTAAGTTTAATAATACGAATTTTATCAGTATAATTGACTGATTTAGCTTTTTCATTATTAACTCATGCTCTATTTAAAGCCTTATTATTTATGTGTGCGGGAACAGTTATTCATAATATAAAGAATTGTTTTACTGCTGGCCATACAAAGCAGCCTAAACTTCTATTGTTTCACATAGTGGCCAACTTTTAAAAGATTTTACTATCGCATTAGCTTGGTATATTTTCTTATTTCCCTTTACTTACAAAGAAGCAAGTGATAATAACTAACCGTTACCCTGTGTACCTTTCAATATATACACAAGAGAGGAGCGTTATCATTATAATACAAATCTGATGTGTACCATTCACATGTCTTTCTCTATATCCCTGCAACAAATTATTCTTAAAAAGCTTATACTTCTATTTACTTTATGCTAATCAGAAAAAATTAGCAGAAATAGTCTTATTACTTGCTTCCTTGTAAGTAGAAGCGAAATAAGGGTCTACCATAGGTTAAAGTGATAGTCAAAAGCTAGTTGCTATGTCAATGAAGTTCCTTTGTTTATATGGATCGGAGTTGACAAGCTGTATGAGAAAAATATACGTTTTTCATAGCAGAAACCGAAAATAAGGAATGTCTCAAAAACGACGAACTCCGCGAAAAAAAATTATATAACATAAATTGTGTGTTTTAACGTGCTCTACATTTTTTGTGTAGTAAGTTTTTGTCTATCTCTTACGGTTGAGCAGTTATTCAAAATTCCGTAAAATTCATCCAGAATAAACTACTCTTCAGAGGCTATTCCCAGAAAATTCAAGATATACATTTTATTTGTCAGATAAATATCTTTAGTATACGAAATTTTAATCAAAATCGTTAGAGCCATTTTTGAGAAAATCAAAATTTTCGAAAAAAAGTCCCATGTAAAGGGTAGTTGGGGGTGGGGGGGAGTTTGGTATTTTAGCTACTTTTCGTTTTTGAGTTATCGTGTTCACAGACACACGGACACCGGGACACACACACACACACACGGACCTTTTTGTGAAAATGTTTTTTTTTTTGGATATTGGAGACCCTAAAACATATATTTCCGGTGAAATCTCGGTATCGAATTTTTGGGTGGAGTGCAATACTATCTCTATACACTATGTACATAGTGCGTATAGAGAAAGTAAAAATAGCCTGTATTAATATAGTTAATATTACCCGGATACTAAGTACTTACGATGGTACGTTGCCATTAAGGTAGTTCTCTGAAGTGAGGCATATTGTTTGGTTGAACCGAGTAAAACACACATAATCAGTTGGAAGATTGAATGTCATGCCGGCAAGTTGTCACAGTAGCTCAATGGTTAGAGAACGGGAGAACCGTGTTTAAATCCCGGCTCCTCACTGAATCGTTACCCTGTGTACCTTTCAATATATACACAAGAGGAGTATTGACGTTATAATAATTCTGCTAATGTTTGCGAACTTTGACAGAACACTTACTTTTACTTTACGTATCCAATACCAATGTCGAAATGTTTTCACTGCAGAGTTAAAGTCACTGAACAATGTAAAACCACTGGGTTGATGCACACAACGAGCACATATTTAACCATATGTTATCGCTGTAGGTAAATTATAGTAATTATGTAAATAGTAAAAGCCTCTTTCGATCTAGAAGTCTTAGGGTTGCCAACCTTTGATGGCTTTAGGACTTGGGGCGGTTACAGTTCCCCGCCTCCCTTTTTGAAAAACACGTTTAAATTGCCGTTTACCAGCACCTTTGGCTGACTGTAAGATCTCAAAGACTTTCTTTAAGACAGGGCTCTTTTCTTGGCTGCTTCTTGCGCTTGCAGCTTTCACAAAAGCCTTTCTTGAGAGACCGGTTTTGCCCCTCTTTTCTCTATAGCAGAGCTTGATCGGTGCAGTGCTAAGGAAAAGACCGTTACGTCTTCCCCTTGCTCCTCTCCGTGGTGGCAAAGATATCAGGTAGGGGCTTCTTTCCTTCCGGTTTGCTATTCTTTCTTCACCCCGGTAACAAATAATACTGAAGGAATCGCAATGCAGTACACCGAAAACCGAAAACGCCTCTACATATATCTGGTACAAAATAAAACGAAAATTAAAGTCGATAATTTTCTTATGCAATTCGTTAATGTGCTCTGTTCTTCTATCAAGTACCTAAACAGGTCAAAGACTTAAAATTTATATTTGGTTTTAAATTTTACCTCTCGGGGTTTAACTCAGTAAATGATGATTATCTATCATTCAAATTGGTAATATTTATATCAAAATATTAATTCAAACACAACTCAAGCACAACAATAAAATACATTAGTGAAGTATTTATCTTGATAATTATTTAATTCTTGTTACAGTTTCAAAAGTAATGATTACCAAAAGAAAAAAAAACAAAAAAAAAAAAAAACAGAAGAACAACAAACCAAAACAAACATCGTTCTGTGTTCTTTTCTAAAGTGCTTGTACAGGTCAAAAATTCAGAATTTATATCTGGTTTTGAAGTTTTACCTCTTGAGGTTTAACTCAGTAAATGATGAAAATTTATAATTAAAATTGGTAATATTAAGATAAATTACTACATTAGAATACATACATTAGGTTATGTATTTATCTTAATAATTATTTAGTTCGTGATACAGTTTTAAATGAAAGACATTATTACTAAAATATTAAAAAACAGAAGAACAAAAGAAACGTCGTTCTGTGTTCTTCTATCAAGTACTTATTCAGGTCAAAGATTCACAATATATATTTTATTTTGAATTTTTACCTCTGGATACAATTTCAAACGTAAGTAATGTTTACTATAAAAATTAAAAACAGAAGAACAACACACAAAACAAATAACGTTCTGTGTTCTTTATCAAGTACTTATACAGGTCAAAGATTCTAAATCTATATTTGGTGTTAAATTTTTACCTCTTGAGGTTAAACCAATTATAATTAGAATTGGTAACATTAAGATGAATTACTACGCTAGAGTACGTATATTATATTATGATAGAAATATTAGTTCAAACACATTAGCACAACAATAAAATACAATAGCGAAACATGTATCTATATCTTCTTCTTCACTTTATGAGATAGGCCTGTTCCGCCTTCTAAGTCCTCCAACCATCTTTTCCTGGGTCTGAACGCCGATCTCCTTCCTTTAGGATAATGTTGCATTATTTGTTTAGTAAATATGGTATCTGGCATTCTTTCAACATGTTCTTTCCAATTTTGTTTGAAATATTTTAACCTTTTAATTCTTCTCTTATACTTTTTTGTTATTAGGTCTCTCTTCGTACATCTCTTTCCTTTTTGAAGCCCCTATTTTTCTCTGTTGCTTTTTAATTAATGTCTAAGTTTTACTTTCGTATGCTAGTATGCCATAACTTTATAGAGCTTTAATTTTGTTTCTTTACGCATTTTATTTCTAAATGTTCTATTAATTGTTCTACACGCTCTTTGAAATCCGCACATATCTTGATATATGAAACAAAATTTATCTTGATAATTATTTAATTCTTAATACAGTTTCAAACGTAATAATTACCAAAACAAATTAAAAACAGAAAAATAACATGACAAAAACAAACAGCCTAACATAAGTAAAACACCCATGATAAAGCACTAGTCTAAGCATTAATTATCTTAAAAGTCAAAGGAGATTAGGAAAAATGTTTTAACACTGTATAATTGATAAGGTTTATTTAGATACCTAAACGTAGCTGTTAATATATCACTATACTGCTTAATAACAACATTTAATGCAACATTAATGTCAGTGGATTCTAGATGCCAATTAGATAAATAAAAGTAAACTTAACAATTAAGTAATAAAATTAAATTGTATCACAAATGTAGATATGCCACATTTTACGCAGTTTAGAATTAATTTTTTAAAGCTATGTAACTTGAAGAAAGGAAAGTAAAATAATATTCCAAAGGTTTAAAACCTTACGTAAATATTGGCTAACACGCAATATGTTGCATTAGTTTCGTGAAAACTGACAGCTAGCCTTCAGCTGTTTAAATGCCCCCAGATAGAACTCGTGTCAGCTGCCTGCCGCAGGACGACTTTCTGCAGTGAAGACCCGCATGCACGTCTCAAGACGTTAGGAAAGCCGTTGAAGTCCCCTCGACAATACGTTGATTTGCCCGACTTACCACCTGCCATGTCTTGTGCCATACTCTCCGCCACTTCCTTCAGCTGTTCTCGACTCAACTTCTGTTATCGCTCGCGCTAATTTTCACTCTCGCCTTTTCAAGGGAAGATACACTGACATTTATTAAACCCTACTGGGTAAAGAATAGGGAACGAGCATTTTAGAGGTCACCAAAGTTCTTTAACATAGCACCGTCTGCAATATTAACACAAATTAAAGCTAATTTGAGATTATTTATTTAAAAAAGGCACATATAAGAACCCTGACATGTTATACTCTATTGATTTTATCTACCCTCTATTTACTATTGTTACGAAAGTGTATTTTTACAACTAATTCATTTAAAAAAAGATAAACATTAGCAGAAATACCCAAGAATACAAGCGATAGGCTATAAATATAAAACGAATAACGATAGTCATACGTTTAAGAACTGGCTTTAAAATTCCTCACTCGTCGCAAGCGATCATGAAAAACAAGTGAATATCGAAAATACTTGAAAAGAATGACAAAGAATTGAACAATTTGAGCACTCATTTTCCACCAAATTCATTCAAATAGAGATAAACATTAGCAGAAATGGCTAAGAATACAAAAGATAGGCTATAAATATAAAAGAAATAACTGGATTTAAAATGTCGCACTCGATTCCATGGCATCGCGAAAAACATATGAATATCGAAAGGACTTGAAAATAATTACAAACAATTGAGAAGTTTGAGCATTAATAACGAATATCTTGGAAGTGGTTAAGGGTACAAAAAAGTTGTTTGAAATAAATTGTGTTCTAAGAGATCGACATTTTTTGTGTATCCGTTTTCTTCTGTCGTTTACCAGTTAGTACAATATTTATAAGACTCTTTCCGAATGACTGACTACTCCTTGAAAATTGAAGATAATATACATGTTATTTAAATGAAAATACATTTAATATATAGAACTTTAAACAAAAGCATTAGTCGTTTTTCAGAAAATCATCGAAAATTTCCAAGAGCATTACATGTAAAGAGTAGTTCGAGGTAGCGATATTTTCATAAAAATCTTAATATCGCATCTTCGGAAGGAACTAATTAAACACCCAATTTGGGTTTTCATTTTTGAGTTTTGAGTTATGATGCTCATAGACACACAGACTGAACCCCTCATATATAAGCTATAATATTAGATATTAATAATTTTTCCCTAAAATGCTATTTTTTTTCGACTCAGACATTCTCAAAACATGTATTACCGGTGAAATCTTGGTAGTGATTTTTTGGGCGGAATACAATTACCTAATAGAGAAAGTGAAAAGTTTAATATCACTTATGAAAGAATGCTTTACGTGGTAGTTCCTCTCTGTAAACCCCAGAGTGGCGAGTGATGTAACCATCTGCTAGGAGGTCAAAACTCTATACGCCCGAATTCACACCCACCGGAACTTGACGACGTCGCCCGGAAACTGCAAGCGTCCATATTGTACACACACAAAAGAAGCAATACTGCTGTTACGTAGAGGAAGAATAATGATAATGAGACACGTAGACTTCGTGCTATCAGCATTGGGGGGAAATGCTTAGAATAATATTACTTTCTCTACACATAGATATTGTACTGTACCGAAAAATGTCCATGTGTGTCTGTCTGTCACTATGTGTTTGTGACTATAGCTCAAAAACGAAAAGTTTGTTAAATACCTAACTTGGTATTTAAGTTTGGTATCTTCCCCTCACCCCAATTATTCATTACATGAAACAATTTTCGAAAATGTTGCTTTTCTCAAAAATGGCTGTAACATTTTGATTATACCATATATTAAAGATATTTACATGGCAAACAAAATGTATATCTGGAATTTTCTGGGAATAGCCTCTGAAGACATCCTTATTCTGGATGAATTTAGCGGCATTTTACATAACTGGTAAACCGTAAGGGATAGACAAAAATTTACGTAACAAAAAATGTAGAGCTCGTTAAAACACACAATTGTGTTATGTTTCGAAACATTCCTTGTTGTTGGTTTCAGTTGTAAAATGCTTATACTTTTCTCACTCGGGAATTTGTCAACTCCTGGTCATATAAACATAGGAACTTCAATCACATAGCAACTAATGGCTATCGCTTTAGCATATGCTACTCCCTTATTTCCCTTCTACTTACAAGGAAGCAAGTAATAAGACTATTTCTGCTAATGTTTACTCAAATAGCGTGAAGTAAATAAGCTTTTTAACAATACTTTATTGCAGAGATGAAGAGAAAGTCATGTGAATAGAACACGTCAGATTTTTTTTCTTAGATTTTTACGCATTTTTATAATCATTCGTCAACAAACTATTTTTATATTATGCTTTATTAAGTTATGCTAATAGAAATAAACATTTGCAAAATATGCTGCGCTGTGTAATTCATTGGAGGTACAACGAAAACACGGAGAATGCAAGTAGGTTTTAAGGTGGTGCATCTACGAAAATTTTAAAATTTTTTATTCAAATGTACATATTTATTACACACAATAATAGTGGTAATATTACCTGCTATTTAAACAATAATTTTGTATTGTCTAAATCCATTGTTCAAATAAAAATGAGCCATGTTCTTAAAATATTCACACAAAAACCCAGTTTTACAGTAAATGAATTTACAAATAGATCTGTGGTATTATATTTTTATACCAGCCATAATTACTGTAGAAAAATTAATACCTTCGTACTTCCAAATTCATAATTTTTGAAATTTAATAATTTATTTATCAAAATTAGAGCATTATTTCAAAGCAGTATGTGATCATTGTCTTTAATGTACTTTTGAGAAGCAGTATAACATTTTTTAAATAAATGAGTGAAAAATTACATCCTGTGAAGCATTTTGAGCATGCAAAAGTGCTGAGAAAAGATTTGCTAGAAATTAAGGTTTAAAGTTGTGTGGGCCTATTGATAATCATGCGCCTATAACTTCAGTTAATTGCTAGTTAAATTGCGCCAAGTAGAATAGCGTATATTTGTTAAAGGTTTAATTCATACCATTTTATTATGATCTGTTTTTTTATTTTTCACAATTTTGGTCAAATTTCACAAATATATCACCTTAAGAGACAGTAAAATATTTCTAAGAGTTGGTCGCTATGTTATGTCTTTGAAATTCCGTTCTCATTGCATAAGTAGGAGAGGAAAACGTGCACAAAAATGCTTTTGACATAAATTGTTTTCTTTAAATAGATCTTCCTTTTTCGTGTAGTAAAATTTTGTCTATGTCTTATGGTTTTCCAATTATGTAAAGGTCATTCAGAATGAAGAGGACTTCAGAGGCTATACATAATATTTTATTTGTCATGAAAGTATCTTAAACATGTTACTGTAATCAAATTCGTATGAACCAACCAAGTCAAAAAATTCGGAAAATATTTCATGTAAGGGATAGTTTGAGGTGGGGGATTTTTTCCTTCCTTTTTAATATTGACGTAGCATCACTTGGAAATGCTAAACATAACTGATTATGTTTGTAACTAATATTTCGTTCTGAGTTATAGTATTCAAACACACATACGAGATCTTTCTAAGAATGTTTTCTTTTGGTGGTTTAAAGCATATCTATATGTCCGGAGAAATCTCGACAACGAACTTAATGTGGAACGAAAATGCTTCCCCTGCCTACAACATGCAGTAGAGAAAACAAAAAGAAAGTGGAATTAACTGTTCGTGTGCTATAACAGCATTTTAGCGACTACAAATGTTTTAATTGCGTTTAACAGTTATTGTAATCTAGAAATGACAGTCGCTTTGCAGGAGATTTTAATGAGGGATAAGAAAGCTCAATCGCTTTTTATCATGTTGGAACTTATTAAAACTTTTCATAAACGATTAAGAGTATTAATGCTTTTATTATAAAATAATTATATTAATATTAGTAAAAATAGCAATAATAATAGTAATAATAGACATGTATATTTTACCATACACTATCTGATTTTACCATCTTCCCAGGAACTCACTTCAGCACTTCTTTCGGAGTCTATCGCTAAGATGTGCAAATGCTTTGATTTAAGATATTTTAAGGCAAATGTATTGTAATTTTTAATGTTTTAATTTCTCAGTAAATTGCCTATAAAATTATATTGGAATTGTTCCATAATAGCTGTAAATTCTCTTTAACGTGTGAAGAAAGAAGAGATACATGGAGTGGATTCAAATAACAGTAATTTCAGATTTCTCTTCTTTACATGATTTATCACATAACCTCAATTTCAAACTTTCCATAATGTAATAACGGATGATACTAATAATATAAGACGACGTAAATAATATGAATTAACTTAATGGCTCTGAAATTCCATTCTCTTGCATGACTGCGAGATAAAAGGAATAGTATTCACCTCCTGGAAAAAGAAGTAACATTTGATGTGCCAATCAAAGAATATCGAAGGATATCTTGGAAACGTTTAATGGCAGAAAAGATTCGGACATAAATTATGTGCTTTAACGAAATCTAATTTTTTTCTTTCTTTATTTCTTTTTTGTACGACTAAGATTTTTCTACCAGTTCGCGGTGCGGATTTTGTTTGAAATCTTCGTCTCATCCTTGGCAGATGCTGAACTTCAATACCTGATAACACATTTTATTTTAGATTTATTGATATGCAAGACATCATCCATCCCATTAGCAAAGTGGTAGCGTAACTGTTTCTGATGTGGGGGACTCGAGTTCATTCCTTGGTACTAGTGTGCGAATTTTTCTCCATCGCTGAGATGACAGTGTGTGTGTGTGTGTGTGTGTGTGTGTGTGTGTGTGTGTTTGTGTGCTTTTACCAAGCAAATGGGAAATGACATCACCGCGGTATCATGCTTGCCTGAACGCCGAGTTCGGGTTGTAGTATATCCTACATTTCCGTCCTGGCCGTTGACCGACTTTCGAGTTGTGTTGTCGTCACACAGACATCCATACAAGCGGATATTATAATAAAAAATGCCTTCTTTTTATGTGGATCTTTAAAACGGATATTTCCGATGAAATCTCGATTCGTATTTATTTGGTTTTAGTCTGCCTACCAGCGGGTAGGCGCAACTGCTTCTGCCGCAGGGGACCCGATTTCATTTCCCGGTACCAACGTGGGAATTTTTCTCCTGCGCTGAGATGACAGTGTGTGTGCTTTTACTATCTCGCCATGCCGAGAAATGGGAAATCACAACACCACCGCGGAATCATCCTTGCCTGAACGCCTAATTCGGGTTGTGGTATCTCCTACATTTCCGTCCCGGCCGTTGACCAACCTTAGGGTTGTGTTGTCACACAGACATCACCACTCATAGATATTTTACTTAAAATACCTTCCTTTTACATGGAACTTCAAAACGTATATTTCTCGTTTCGAAGCTTTTTTGGGTTTTATTCTGCCTCGTTTATAAAAAGTAAAAATTGTAAATAATGGTAATGGAGCTTTATTTATGGACGCTCTTTAAATGCTGTGGTTCTCAGTCTCATTCTATGCTGAGCGCGAAAGACACTTAATTTTGCTCAGGGGCCTCTCTATCAGCTTGAGGTTCCTTTACATGCCATCGTTCTCCGCCGGGTTTGAACCGCGATTTTGGATATATGAAGTCGCTGAAATTGTGAAAATGTACACAAACTCTGTTTTGTTTTGGAAGCTCGTTTCTGTTTTATTTAGGTCGACTCAAAGGCTGGAGAGCCGAACCACTTGGCACATGATTAGTTCCCTATAAGACGGGGACCACCCCGGAACGAGAGTGCGATAAGGGGTTAAGAGGGAAGTAACGGCATAACATGCGGGTTATAAGGGCTCCTTCCGGCAGGCCCCCGAGAATTGCTCAAGACGCAAATATCCACATGCCCACTTCTAGGCGCTATCTGCTTCCGTTTCACATTTCCTCTGCGGCACGTGCTTTCTTTTGTTTTTCCTGTGCCTCTTATCAATATCGTCTTTGTCTCAGTTCGCACATGCATGGCGTTCGCTGATAACAGCCTCCAGCATATCGTTGCGATACGAGTGCCAAGATTTGGGAACCTCGTGAAGAATTACTTTAATTATAGAGGTATAAAAACTCTGAGTAATTATTTTAAAAGTTCTCTGTCAACTTACTGTTACACATTCGCTCAAGATGTTTCCAACTGCATACTTAGGTAATGTTCGACACACATTTGGTGGCCCCGTAGCTAGTCGGTAGCGCACCTGCCTGCTGTGCGAAGGGTCCCAGGTTCGATTCCCGGGTGAGGGTAGGGATTTTTCTCTAGCCCAGATCATATCTTACCCTTTCCAGAGTCTGGAAGTATCAGTGTGAGTGATCTAATTATTAAAAATAAAACATAAATAGAAACCTAACGACTACAGTACGCCAGCACTATGTTGCACACCAAATGCCGCCGTTAGGACTATGCAGTAATAAAAAAATACTCAACCATTTAAACAGCGGATCGAGAATTATACACGGTCTTTCATGAATTAAAACTAAAATTAACTCATAAAATGCGCGGTCGCACCTATTGTTTTTTAATTTTAAAGGAAAATTGTACAAAACCGAAACAAAATATTCGGTCCTTATTTTAGAGGGGAGATGTCGATTTTTTTTTTTTTTTTTTTTTGAAACGAAATATTTCAATTATCTCATAAAAAGGTTTGGCTGCTGTGGAATCAGATCTCTCTCCATTAATTACTTTTTTGGTTTTGTTTTATGGTTTCATTTGTATAGCCCCCTTTAACTCCAAAGGTCATAACAGTTTTTAACTTGTAAAAAGTCTTATTAACTGTAGCTTATTGACATTAATTAATATTTTATATCAAAGTCTCGTATTCATTGTTGCAGACTCCATTGGGAATAGGGAATAATTCTAAGTTAAAGAAAAAGTCCCCGCCCCAGCAGGGAATCGAACCCGGTATCCCCGAGAGAGATATATCGCTGACCACTCTTCCAAGGAGGCAGTCTAATTATTTTTATGGGGATATTTGAAATGTAGAATCTTTGTTAATGACCTGCTAATTGAAATATATATATAATTATCATTATTATTGTTATTATTCTTAGAACCTCTCACTCACTCTCTCGCATCGAACGTGCTGTTTACTTATAACTAGTTCGAATAGCAAACTTATTTTTCTAGCATAATGGTAAACGTATTAATTGGTTTAATTTTTGAACAAGTTCAATAAATATATGATAAAAGACAAGAAGCTAAGTATAACTAATGTTCTTGCCTCCCATGCTGCGACCCAGTTTCGAATGTCACTGTTTATCTTAGGTTTTTACATAAAACTACCCAACAGTTCATATATATTCATTCGTTCATCATCTCGCATGACCTTTTCGCTTAAAATATTTTGAAGTTAAAACACCTGATGTGTTCCATTCACATGACTTTCTCTACATCTTTGCAACAAATTATTGCTAGAGAACTTAAGCTTCTATTTACTTCATGCTAATCGAGAAAAAAATAGCAGAAATAGTTTTATTACTTGCTTTCTTGTAAGTAGAAGCGGAATAAGAGAGTACCATAGGTTAAAGTGATAGTCAAAAGCTGGTTGCTATGTGACTGAGTTCCTTTGTTTGTATGGACAGGAATTGACAAATTCCTGTATGAAAAAAAAATATGTCTTTAAACCTAAAACCAATAACAAGGAATATCTCAAAAACGATCAACTCCACGAAAAATACGTATATAACATAAATTATGTGTTTTATTGTGATCTACATTTCTTGTGCACTAAGTTTTTGTCTGTCTCTTATAGTTTACCAGTTATGCAAAATTCAGTAAAAATCATCCAGAATATAGAAGTCATTTGAGGCTATTTCCAGAAAATTCAAGATATACAATTTATTTGGCAAGTAAATGTCTTAAATATAAGAGATTTTAATCAAAATCGTTAAAGCCATTTTAAGAAAATCAAAATTTTCGAAATTTTCTCCATAAAGGGTAGTTGGGGGTGGGGGGATTTTCTTGAAAATCTTCGTGTCGCATCCTTGAAAGGTACCAAACCTAAATACCAAGTTTGGTTTTTAATGGTCTTTTCATTTTTGAGCTATGCTGCCCTTAGACACCTACACACACACATACAGACAGATACAGGACATGTTTCTAAAAATGCTTTTTTTTGGATTCAGGGGGTCTCAAAACATTTGTTTCCGGTGAAATCTCGGTATCGAATTTTTGGATGCAATACAATACAATACCTTTTCTATACACTATGTACATAGTACGTTTAGAGAAAGTAAAAATCTTTCTATAATAAAAATAGTTGGCATATTCGCCTATATACAATTTCGTCGTGGGTTCTGTTCCTTTTAGGCTGGAATGACTACCGAGACAACCTGAGATGAGTTATTGCCCGGAGATGACGAGATGGGTCTGATACCACGTGTTTTCATGTTAGTGGAGGTGGTGATGATTCAGCTAGATCTGTCGCCCTGCGAGCCCTTCTTCATTTCTCAGGGGATATGTGGTAATGACTAGAAACAGTTTTTTCTTTCTTTCTTTCTTTCCTTCTTTCCTCTTGTTCAGTCACAAGGTCCAGTTTCCATCACTCCTTATTTTTAATGAAACAGTTTCAAGACACTGCAACTTTGTTACGATTAGATTGGAAATAATGACAAACAAGACAGCAAAAGTGTATAACTAATAAATTTAATGTTTTAAATAATCTTTGCTTAGATTATATTGGACGGTCTCAGGGTAAAGGTGATTAACTCATTTTCATACATTTTACAGGAGAGCCAAAAAATAAACTGAATATTCTAAAAGGTTACAAAGAAATACATGAATCATCTGAAACAGTTAATTTTCAACACTGAGTATACTGTTTTAAGTTATTCCCTTTTGCAAAATTCCCTATTTCCCTTTTGCAAAATATTTTAATTTATTGAAAGAGAAAAAAATGGATAACAATTTCTTATTCCCTTTTACCTTTAGACCATCCTCTTAACTTGGTGAAAAGCGAATATAAGTTGTGGTTTTGAAATGAAATATGGGGCTAAATTATATTGTATAGGTTACTAGCTTATGTTTATTTAGAATAACTCCAGCTTTTGTCATCTGAAAAACATCTACGCCTTCCATGGGGTTCGAGCTCTACAGTCTGAGAACTTTCAGCTCTTTCAGTTTTGACTTTGTTTTCATTTTAACCTGAATGTTTATTCTTGTTTTTTATATTTACTTTCATTTCTCTTTCCACTTATTCCTCCGTGTACTCGTCTACTTTTTGCAGCCTTTTCATTATAAATGTTTTTCATTTGCCCCCTCTTATTTCTTATAGTTATCTTAACCCATTTTTATATTATTATTTCTATCCTAAGTATTTTATTTACAGTTCAAATAGTGCTCCCTGTAACCTTTTAGATTTTTAAGTGAAAGCATTATATGGGAAGAAGTATTAACGAAGGGAAGAAGATTATACAACTATACGAAGCTGTGAAAATATTATTAGATGTATTATGATATTATGATTAATGTATTTAGTATTAAAACGAAGTGTATAACTCAATAAGATATTTTTTTAAACATAAGGTTAATTTATTTGTTTCTTTAAATTAATGAATGTTATTTACAAAAGTATATTTAGGTACGTGAAGCTATTGTTGTTCGGCCTCAGCTTTTGCAGTTGTAATTATGTATGCAAATGACTTTCATTTCTGCTTCTCTTGTTTTCTGAATGCTGATGGGTACATTTACTTTATAGTTTTAGTGTAGTTTAAGACAATGTTAGCTATAGTGGTGGCAGCAAGCAATAGTGTTAGTTAAGAAGTAGAATTAGAGAATGAGGACAATAGCCACTGCGGCACAATGGCTGCAGATTCCCTCAGCCAGGCAGGCAGCCGGCGGAGGGACAGGTGTTAGGGGTAGACATCAGGCACGAGCCGTTCCACACATCTGACGCTGGTTCTTGTTTTGCACCTTGCAGGTTCTACTATGGGAAACTGAAGAGCGTTACAGCAGCCACAGCGGTACACAGCAAGAGGGGAGAGTTGCACCGGCGGAGGAGGGGAGGTCTGTCCTCCTTCGGCCTGCCACTGGCTACGTCAACTCCCCTACCACGGGCGAACCCTCGGCCAATAAGAGACGGCCTTTCTTATGATGTCATCAGAAGAGGAAGCCGAATGTTTCGGGTTGTACGGAGATAAACTGTTGAAGAAGGCGAAACGGACTAGACAGCGTGTGGACGCAGGGGAGCCGAGGAATAGCTACTCCTCCATCCCTAACTTCAGTTCGCGACCGACGTTCCTCAGCGGTGGACTTTACGGAGCGATTTTCTCTCAGAGCCATCAACACTTCGGACTGTTTGGGCCGGGCTTCGGGCCCGCCAAGATGCTCAACGAGCTGCTAGGTCGCCAGGCGGCGAAGCAGGCAGCAGACGCGGCAACCGCACCGGACGCTGCGATGATGACAATGGACTCAGCCGGTTCTGACGGCAAGGTATCTAATTTTGACTGTTTAAACGCGACATCGGTGATACGCCGAGGACTAGAGGAGGACGGTAGTCCTCCACCGGGTGATCTTGCCAACCACATGTTACGTGATATTCTTCAGGGTCGCAAAAAAGAACTTCTTAGTCTTGAACAAGAACTTCGTGGTGTTAGTGTGAGTGGTAACGGTGGTGGCGAGGCAGGCTCGCCGGACAACAATAACAGTATTAATAATAACAACAATGAACTAAAGAACGGAAGTCTCACGGGTGCGGGAGTGGTTAGTGCGGGTGACAATAGTGATACGGAGACAGGAGGTGGAGGTAGTGGGGGAAACAAGGCAGTTAACGGAAGTGGTGACCTGGACAATTCGGACGTCAACAGTGCTCCGGACGACGAAGCGGCCGCAGCGGCAGCAATGGAAGAAGCTCTTAGCGAGGTAGGCGTGGTGTCCAAACAGCAGCAGGCCGAACTCATGGAGGATGCTCTAAACAGCATGAATGGCGGAGGTGTAAACTCGGACTCAGAGCCTTCTATGGCTTCTCCGGCGTCGGAATCTATGGTCAACCCCAAGGACGACGGCGATACGGGTGCAGACACGCCTAACCCTGACAAAGACAGGGAGTCACCTCTGGGAAGTGTACAGGGTGGCCAGGGACAGGGTGGGCCTCAGGGAAACCCCGGGGCAAAGCCCGAGCAAATGGCAGAACTCAAAAGGGCACGAGTTGAGAATATTGTATCCTCAATGAGGTCGAGTCCTGCATTACCCGTTGTAAACGGGTGCAAGAAACGGAAACTGTATCATCCGCAGCAACACGACGCTGAAAGGTACAGCAGCAGCGCGGCCGCGGCAGCCGCTGCAGGTTACGGCTTAGCCGGACTGGGATTGGGCATTCTCTTGGATGACGATGACGATATGGAGCCTCCAGAAGTAAGGCAAAAACGTGTGGAGAAAAATGCGCTCAAGAATCAGCTCCGTTCCATGCAAGAACAGCTTGCAGAAATGCAACAGAAATACGTGCAGTTGTGTACGCGCATGGAGCAGGAATCGGACTGTCAGGACGGCGACGACGTCCCAAGTGACCTGGAGCAGGATAGCATGCCCATTCCGGACAAGCCCCCCAGCAGCGTCACCACTCCAGTCTCGACTCCAATCAAGGAAGTGGTAGCGGGAAATGTTCCATGCTCACCCGTAGCTGCAGGTACAAATACGGTTGGAATCAATCAGACGGTGCTATCTCCAGCCGTTTCCAAACTGGTATCAGCCAAGCTGCATCCTGTAGGCGCCCATGGAAATGCTCCCCATGCTCCACCCCATCAGCATCCTCTGATGCCCACACTCAACGGCGGTCTTACGCTTCTTCAACAGCAACAACAGGCGGCAGCGGCAGCAGCGGCGGCTGCGGCAGCCGCTGCTCAGGTGCAACAACAGCAACAGCAGCAACAGGCCCCGCCTCCACATGGTCCTCAACATGATTCCCATCCCCAGCAACAGTTGCAACATCATCACCATCATCACCAACAGCAGACGCATCATCACCACCATGCAATCAGCAATGCTGCAGCAATGTACCTGGGAGTTAGCCATAAGTTGTTTCTAGAACAGGAAGCACGCTTAGCAAAGGATGCAGCTGTAGCTGCGGCCGTTGCAGCCGAACAACAGCAACAGCAGCAACAACAGCAGCAACCACAACCACCACCACCACAGCAACAGCAACAACCGCAGCAGCCTCAGCAGCAGCATCCAGGACAGAGTGCAAGTACAGGCGGCGTGCAACCCCTTCCCCCTCAAATGCAGCCAGGGCATCCTGTGGTACCCCAGCAACCACCACCACAACCGCAGCATATGTCCCAGCAGCACCAAGTACCTCAGCAACAGCAGACACCCCAACCTCAACCTCCACCACAGATGCAGCAACAACAACCCAAGTCATCAGCAGTCTCTGCAGATTTCTCAGAACGTTTTTCGCTATTCCGGAATAACGTCAGTGCCATGGCACCTGTGTCCGGGTCAGACCTGGAGGGCCTCGCTGACGTTTTAAAAACGGAAATCACGGCGTCATTAACTAATCTCATTGACTCAATAGTGGCGCGTTTTGTTCAGCAAAGGCGCTTCCTCGGAAAGCAATCCGAAGTGGCGGCGGCCGCAGCTGCTGCAGAGCAGCTCAACAAGGATCTCCTGATGGCCTCGCAGCTGCTGGACCGAAAATCTCCTCGCACGAAAGTCATCGACAGAGGCGGAGGAGGCGGCGGCGGTGGTGGAGGCGGCGGCGGTGGTGGTAATGTTGGAGGACCTCGCATCAACGGCAATGCCTTCCCAACAATGGGTACCGGCATGGGCGGCCCCCACGGTGGCACCAGCAACAACCCCGAAAACAACATCAACACCATGAACCTCCCCCATGTGAGGCCGTCCCCAACAACAGCAATGTTCCAGCAACCCAAAGCCCCAGGAAGTGGAAGCAGTGGAGGCGGCAATGTCGTCAACTCCTCAGCGGCGGCAGCACTCTACTCCTCCATGGGTGGGCTTGGAGCTGGTCCCCACATAAACCCGTTCTGCATGTCCGACAGCCGCGAGGGCATGCCAGAACAGAACGAGGCGCTTAGTCTCGTGGTCACACCCAAGAAGAAGAGGCATAAGGTAACAGACACGCGAATCACCCCCAGAACGGTCAGCAGGATATTGGCGCAGGACGGCATGACAGTCGCTGGAGGCGGTGCCATGCAAGACGGTGGTGGCAACAAGTACGGCAACCTCATGGCCTCCACGAGTTCGGGTGGAGGTGCTGTAGCCGGCGGTGGCAGCGGTGCCGAATCGCCACCCCCTCGACCCTATCACCCACCTCCACCCCCTATCCTACCAGTGTCACTGCCAACGTCTGTGGCCATCCCTAACCCTAGTTTACACGAGTCACAAGTGTTCTCGCCATATAGTCCCTTCTACCACCAACAACAGCAGCAACAGCAACAACAGCAGCAGCAACAGCAACAACAGCAACAGCAGCAGCAACAACAGCAACAACAACACCAGCAGCTCCCTCACATGGCGAGCTCGAGTCCTCCTGGTGGCGGTGGCGGCGGCGGGGGTGTAATGGACCAGCGCGATTCGCCACCCCTCCCTCACCCGCCCACGTTGCTGCATCCAGCCCTTCTGGCGGCAGCTCAACACGGTGGTTCACCCGACTACGGTCACCTCCGCGCAAGCTCCGGACTTGGCGGTGCTGGAGCAGACAGCGTGGACCGAAACTCCGACTGCAACTCAGGAGATGGGCCGTATGACGGCATCCAGCCTACAATATCCTTTACTGGCAACAACCCGACACCTCAACAGCAACTAGCTAGTAAGTTGTAGTATATGCTATTATCTCCTTGTTGGTGGCCTGTCTCTGACTACACGTGCTCTAAAACTGTCTAAATTAACACATACACTATCTCTCTCAGCCATCATCTTGCTGTCATATTACGCTCTGAGATGTGAGATTTACCACATTATACTCCCACACAATGGGGGCAATTTACCACCACGTTAGGCTCTTGCCCATCAGACAACATTGAATAATGTATAATGACATTACAAGCAATGTACAGCACAGTCGAGGCTCGAAACCTTGACTTCTACTTGTCAAGCACATGGCTTCAGCTAATACATCTGTGAAATTTTGAAAATCCATAGTATGTTACACATTTTGTTGCAATTCATATATATGTATATATATATATGATATATTATTATATTTTTGTCATGTACTAAATTATAAACTTACATGGTTATTTAAACAATATTTTACTGTCTAAATTTATGGTTCTAACTAAAAACAGCCACGTGGTGCATTTTAAAAAACATATTTATTCACACAAACACTCCAGTTTTATAGTAAATGAGCCTACATTAGATTTTGTATTCGAGTTTTTCTATATTAAACGTAATTATTGTAGAAAAAATATTACTTTTCATACTCTCCAAACCTCTTGATTTTTCAAAATGTAATAATGTATTACTCAAGTTGGCGAATTGTTCCAAACAATTATATGCCCGTTTTCTTTAGTGTGCTTTCGAACAGTCTAAAAATGATTAAATAAAATTAGTAAACAGTTGCATTGTGCATTTTGAGTATGGAAAAGTATTGGAAAAAGAGTTTGCAAAAAAAGGTTTAAAGTGCCTGTTAATAGCATGTGCCTTCAGTTTTAACTCCATTTAATAGGTCAATTGGAAAAATCTGTATTTTCATAAAGTTTAGATTTTACATTTTGAAAAAAACATATTTTTTA
Organism: Hymenopus coronatus; assembly: GCA_030762935.1. NCBI lineage: Eukaryota > Metazoa > Arthropoda > Insecta > Mantodea > Hymenopodidae > Hymenopus > Hymenopus coronatus. Next base: position 51,749,077 of record CM060892.1, on the reverse strand, counting down.
ATTTTTCACAATTTTTTATCAAATTTAACAGATGCGTCACCTTGAATCTATAATTGTAAACACTTTTCGTTTATTTAACTACACTTTATGAAATTTATTTCTGCAAGCCTAGACGTATTTTACTAAAATAAATTGCATACTTCAAAATTAAACTTATCATACAATTATACAGCAAAACAATATAACATTCTGTAGAATACGAATAACAAATTTACAAAAACACCTCACCAAAATTTAGAAATTATGATTATAATCTGCACAAATTAAGTTTTACTTAAAACATGCTGCTTAATCATATATTCCACACTAGCAACACATTGCAATATTTTGTAGATTCACTTTAGATTTGAATGTACTTAAAAGTAGTAAAATTGTACGTAAACTGAACCCTCTTTAAAAGTTGGCATGCTGTTGATGACAGATAATTGCACACTGTAAATATGGCATAAGTAGAGAATTTGCTACACATATGCTTTTAAGTGTCTTATTTTTTTAATACGAAAACTAACAATTAAAATTTTAGCAATAATTTCCTTTTCACAGTCCTTGATAAGTTGTTTTTCACAGTACATAGTTTTCTGACTGCAATTGTTTTTCAATCAAAAACTAAAATAATAAATCACTAACAAACCTCATGTAACTTGTAGATGTCTAATTATAAGCAGATCTTTAGTTTTGGAAAGTCTCTTATATCTGTTTCCTTTTTTTTTTTCTTTTTTTTCACTTATAAATATAAAACTAAAATGTTCTGTAGCTTAAGATTTAATATTTAGTGGTGCAAAGTCTGTAGTGTCACTTTAAGCACCATATACCTATTAATTATAAGGATTTTGTCTGTTCTAATATTAATGTATGTTCAAGTTCACTGCATAGCATTTTCAATATTCTGAATCACCAAGATTTGTTGAACCTGACACGAACGGAAACTTGGTGGCTTTTATCAGTTTCATAAGTCCCATGTGTTTAAGTAATGAAAACATTTATCTCGGACAAACTATCTAAAACAAGATTCAAACCTTGGTTAGGAAGGTTAACGAGATAATGTAAAAAGACGTAGGTAGCTCTAGGGAGTGAAATATTGACTACACCTAGTGAAAAAATTTAAAATTGTTTTCCTAAAGCAAATAGGAGTTGAAAAATTTAGGCATACATAGAGAATCAAAATTTAGCCCTTTGTTTCAGGCTTTATAGTCATTTAAAGATCGTACAGTACATCTGTTTCTTTGCATACTATTTTATAAAACATCGTTTTTCTCAAAATTGCATTTTCACACTTTCAAAATGTTCCACGTATCTCAGTTTTTTTTTAAATAAAGTTAAATTTTCCAGAATATGCAGACATATCTAATAATATTACAGGCGACAAAATTTACCTAATACCAACAGTAATTTTTCAAAGTAATAGTTTTATGAAAAAAATAATTTTAGAATCAAAATTACTAATTATCATACTTCTGGAATCAAATGGCTACTAGTTTTCTCAAATTTTGAGGCACGTGGAACAGTTTGATTATGCTATATTTGCATAATAAAATTTAGGATTTGTAAGGTATATATCCAACTAGAATAAAATTTCATATTCATATTAATATAACAGCAATGTAAAGCAGATTTTTAAAAAAAAAAAATATATATATATATACCTATATATATAATTTCACTCCCATTGTTCCTGAAGAAGTATAACATTTGAATGGTATGAACATACGTCATAAAAGAGAAATAAAATATTACATGTTCAATTTTCTATTCGTGATACACGATAACAAAGTTCTACATAAAGAAACATTAGAGATGAAATTTTTCAAATAACTGTTTATCAATGTATTGGTTCTCCCCATCAAGTAGTCTGTCTTTTCTTGTGCGTTCCACTTAAGTTTCCTTGCCCCTCCCACTTAAATCACTGAGCAGTCTCTCATACCGTGGGAAAATCGGCTCCTGCAAAAGTTTGCTCCCTTCTTTGTTCTGAACAAAGTTTTTCATCTTCACGTCTAGTGAAACACGAGTAGACGTGGTCTTATATCGATAACTATTTCCACTTTACTAGAAATATAATTTGGTATCTAGCTGTAATCTTCAATTATAATGCATAATATATTACTCGTATTTCAACTTTCTCTCCTCTTTTTTTATGTTATCTCACTCTTGCTTCCTTAACTATTAACTGATTTATTCTCCCTTTTTCTCTTAGTTTCATAATTATGTTTATCAATAGCGATTTTACACACACGAAAATCACAGAAATCGTTCGATTTTCCTGCATATAAGTGCAAAAAACATTTATTTTATTGTGATGCTAAGAATTAAAACTCATTTTTTCAACAATATTGAAGAGAAAATTGAAATCAATTTAGCGAGTGGTAAAAAAATTAAAATATGCAAAGCTATAAATATATTTTAACATAATTTTTGCTATTTTAAAGGTTGTATTTCAAAACACATTTCGCCTCCAATTTGTTATATTTATATTTTAATTAAAATATTTTCGTTATAAATGTAAATTGTTAGTCAAAATTCTATTACACCTTTTTCCCCCCACTTAAAAGACTGTAAGTCAGACTGTTCTATATCTGAAGTAAAATCAATATCAAATGCATAAATTTATCAAAATTAATTTAAAGTTATACGATATTTAGTGCGCTGTAAATGATCAGGAAAACGCTAAATAACATATGCTCAATTCAAAATAGGAAAAATATATATATATAGTGTAAAAGATGTAAGAGAAACCATGTTTTATTTAAATTGTTATTTCAATTTTATTGAAATTTCTCCTGTGTTTTATAAAAGCCTCTACTGATTCTTCTTCTTCCGATATAATATTAGACACTTCGGAGGGTAATCAGGTTAAAACTCACAGATAAATAATAGTGTAAATAATATGGTAGTTTTCTTTTTCCTACTTTTATCTTTCTTTTCCAGTTAACATTTTCTTTCATATATCTTTTGTGTGAAAAAAGTTCAGATGCCACACATTTCAGATGCCACAGAGAACTTTGAATTTCCTTTTCGGTTTGTAAAACACGATCTTTCATTTATTTTTGCTGCAACTTTTGTATTTGTCTTACTATACTTTATATTTAATCTTAATTTGTTTAATTTCTGTATATTTATATTGTCATTAAATTTAAAATAATGGCTTTTTCTATATTTTTAATTTTCTATACCCCTAATTACTCTTGATTAATTGATTTAAATTACTTATTTTAATATTTGTATTGAATTGTGTTTTAATATATGTGCATTTATCTTATCATATTTTCTGATTTCTTCTAGTTCTGTTTTATGATTTCCATTTCGATGTTAGAAATTAATGTCTTTACTGCCACTTTTTATTTATAATTTTCTATGTTTTTTTTTTCTGTCAAGTTGGTTGAAGGGTATTTTATGGCATAAGGAAACAAATGTCGTGTGTCTGCACAATGTAAGAGCTTTACAGCTAAAAGGATTCCATGTTTACTTAGTCCATGCACGAATAAGCATCTTCTTGCTGATGCCAGACTTGGCACGTTGAATCGGAACCAACAACGTCTGCTGGTTTTATAATACAATCAGCATTCCTAATGCTTCTTATTTCCGATTCCTCAGTGAAACTTGGCTACCATTTCCTTTTCTCTTTCTCTTTCTCTCTGGAAAATCCTTTTTGTTTGGGACGCAACTTGGGAGAAGAAGCCTTACTAAGTGGACAGTGATACCATACATTCTGGCTGGAAACTTGAGACTAGATCAAGTTAACCTTCCTAACCTCTGCATTCCGAATTTTATTGTATAACATCAAATAGAGTACTGAAACACGTGAGAATCTAGGTATGAAACATCAGTTTCTGAGCAAGCTGCTTAGGATGTTACAAGTTGAGGTAATGCATCTGAAATTTAAAAACACAGTAAGTAAGGAATGTTATTAAAAATGTATTCCAGCTATTACATACACCAACAATAATATTTATAAATTAAATCTTGCATGGCTGCATGTTCTTGAATAAGTTTTAATAAAATTTCTCCGCAGCTAAACTTTAAATCTTTCACCTCGAAATTTAAGGTTTTACAATACAAAAATAACTATAATATCAGAACTTTTATACTAAATCCAATTTATTGTCTTTGTAATTTATAAATTTCGTTATTTTTCAAAAATATCTATATAATTTTTGTTTCAAAAGTAGAGCATTATTTAAAGAGACATATGGTTATTTTCTTAAATGTACTTTTGAGAAGTAGTACAAAATTTTTAAAATAAATAGGCAAAAATTGCATTCTATTGAGGATTTTGTGTAGAGGAAAATGCTGGAAAAAGCTTTTGGAGTACTAGGTTTAAAGATTGGCGCGCCTATTAATACACTGATATATACTTCAATAAATTGGAGGTTTATATGTGCTAAGTGGAAAAAAACGGTATGCCTTCTTAAAGATCAGAATTCATATTATTTTATTAAGAAAAAATATAACTCTTTTATTATTTTGTTTTATGTCTTAACCGGTCCTTTAACCTGTTGTCATATCATAAGAATGAATGAAATTGGTGAAATGATGTTCAAAAGATCTCGGGATCCATGGAGCTTAAATTTACTCAACATTCGTCTTTTCAGAACAGGGCAAAACCCCGAAAAAACTTTATCCGGCAACTCAATCCATGCGAGGTTCAAACTCGCGACCTCTTGAATGTGAGGCAGGCACGCTACCCCCACACTACCGAGGATGGCTCACAGTGTTTGGTCAAACTTCAGATGCATTAACTTAAATAAAAACATGACATTTACACTAACATTTTGCTATTTCAAAATATTTTGCATAATAATCGGAAATGTATTATGAAACTGAAAAATGCAATGCCACGACCGGAATTTGAACCACAGATCTTCGACTTACCATAGCGCTACTCTAACGAGCTGAACTAAGAAGCTCAGGAATTGAAGCACTAATGATATTGTAAATGGTATTGGGAAACGTCATCTCAGAATACCTTGTGCTTTATCGGAAAAAATGTGAAGCAGTTGGGAAATTTAATGTCATGCCGGCATGTTGCCAAGGCAGCTTAGTTGGTTAGAACAACTACACATAAATCGAAGATCATGGCTTAAATCCTGGTTATGGTATTGAATTTTTCAATGTGATTTTATCTTTCCTACTATAGCCACCATATATGAAGAAACAGGAATAATTAACACTGTCAAATTTATTATAAATGCTATTTAGCTTCTAAGACGTCTTGCTAAATGACGGATGCCTTAAAATATTTCATGTACATCTTCACTAGTTTAATTTAGAACAATTAAAAATCTAAGGCTACAGAGCTTGTTTTTTTTATTTTTTTAGTTATCAGATCGTGAATATAACTCAAATTATTTGGATGTATATTTTTTCTAGAGATTACATAATCTTAACTTTTTTGACATTGGCTTTCTGCTCATAATAATTATACCGTAGTTGTAATCCTAAAATATTTTATGTCTTACACTCTTTTTTAATATAAAAGAAAAATATACATGCCTAGTAATGTAAGAGTTTTAGTTTTTAAACTGTTACTTTTTGGGGGAGGGATCAATGAAAGGCTAGAAAATTTCAAACCAATTCTGGTGTATTTATGAGATAAAAGGTTAAATGTTTCATTTTTTACTAAATGACACATATTTTACCTATGAAAAATTCAAAAACCTTATGGTTAAACTCAGTTATGGCAACTTTGAAATATATTATTCCTTTACTCAGGCAAGTAATTTTATGCCAATAACGACCCACAAATTTAGGGGAGAGGTAAAGTAATTACAAGATTTGCATATTTGCTCACAGACTGTCCCCTGCACACAAACACATATTTTATATAAATTCCATTTTTGGAAAAATATTTGGTGTTGCCACTAGCAGTTTCCATAGACAGCCACCATACTTGGAGATTGAAAATTAACTTGCCATGCATTGAACCAGGCCCACATAAGGCCCTTGTTTGTCGAAACACCATTTCTTTACAATGGTTGTTGTTTATTCCCTTAACTGACTGCCACTCGTCGACGCTGACCCCGATGCATCTGCGGAAGGCAAAGCTGATGTTCTTCTGGGTGCGGTATCCCAGCTCGGCCGTCCTCAAGATGTACTTCCCCGACATCAAATTCAACAAGAACAACACAGCACAGCTAGTCAAGTGGTTCTCCAATTTTAGGTGAGTACTGTACATCATCAAAAATTCTGTAGATGTTGAAGCTAAATCAGTGTTTTATATAAATGTTTTAGTTGTAATAAGTAGAGCCCGAATTTGTGTAAATAATCAGATGTGTAAATCATATATGTACTATAATATGCGAAAACAAACGCAGAAAAACAATTATTATGTTGGTAATATAGTTACATTAACCCTTACCAAAGGTAAATGTTTTACTGTTTCTAAACAACTGAAAAATTAAATGCCAGAGCTGGGTTTTTAATACGGTTCTAAAGTCAATAAATAAGCGAAAATAAAATAAAATGTTTGTTGTGTTGGATAATGTTTACCGATAAGAGTAAGGGCTATTTCACTTGCTACCATTATTGTACGACCGTAGCGAGCCGCAGGGAAACCACAGGATACCCAAGTTTCGGGATTTAATCGAGATGAGGCTATGCCGTGCAAACTGAATTAAAATTGGTTACAAGGAAGTCTATTCATCACAGCGATCCATAAAATATATATTCGACACAAATCTTAAAAATTCTGTACACTTTCTTAACCCTTTCTCCACCCCCTGTAAAGACGGGCATTGAACTTGGACTTAAATGCAATTGGGAGTATCACTATTCATTTCAATGACCCTGAACATTATGGATTTAATGCCATCTGTTTTATTATTACTACGTAGATCCTTTATTATTTTTTTTTCAATTAAAAATTTAAATTTTTCATGTAGTTTATTGATAATTAAATTTCATATTACTGTTCTTCGGGAAGGGGTAAGTCACCCATTCTAAACTCCACAATATTCTATAAGTCATATATTTGATTGAAATCGTTTCAAATGTCCTAAGCTACACAGAAACGTACATAAATATACATGTTTTATATTATATATTTATTGCAAATATATTTTTTATTATTATTGTTTAGCTAAAAGGGAAAACTATAACTCAATAACACATTCAAGAGTACAGCATGCGTTTTTGTGTACAAATTGAAAATATTTATTTTCATCTGGAATTCACATTTACATGCATTACCAAGTAGTGCTCAAATTGTGTGACAAATTGTGGCTTGTAAAGAGTATCACTTCCACTAAACATTATATATAAAGAATATGCAGTTCATACACAAATCCGGGCTCTGGAAATAAGTAGATATTATTTTAATAGAAAACCAGTATTATAGTTACTTGTGTAATTTTGATTGTAAGAAAACATTCCTTTTGTGACAGACTTAAGTCTCCAAAAAGCAAAACAAAGGTCTAAAACTAGGCATGCTTATTATAATTACCATAATTTATATATTTTTGGGTGTTAGGTATTGTGATATATTAGATAAACTGCTAATTTCTACAACTTCCAAGTAATTTAGTCAAAATGTTTAACACAGATTTATTCAATAAAATTAAATATGAAATTCTTTGTTTATAAATTTGATGTTAATTTATTTAATGCAAAATGCAATACATTGATATAATTAAGATACAAACTCCCTCTAACATTTTATCGTGATGAAATCTTGGGTCGCGTTTAGCTCTCATTTAGGTACTTAAATTATGTAAAAAAATAATCTAGCTATATGTATTATCCAATATTTTCTTTATTGATTTAATTATGTATATTCATTTTACTTTGTGAAATAAAAATAATACGAAATTAATTTTAGTTGCACGAAGAAAATAATTATAAAAACTAATATTTGCCTCATGCTTTCCATGATGCAAATTTGATCAACTTTTATTTACAATTTTAAAACTTGTTTAATGTTAAAACGTTTCATATAATAAAATAATTAATTATGTAATAATTTGTATTTTCAAGAAAGTTAGTCGTGTATGAATGTATTAAAACTCTAAATCTATATTTGAAATAGGTACTTGATTTACTTTAAATCTCTCTTTAGAGAACATATTTAAAATATGAAATAAAGTGAACATAGTATAATATAAAACATTTTAAATGCACACATATCTGTACATTTTAGTTTATATCTCGCGTTTTAGATTCACATTTCCAAAAGGCAAACTGTATTCGTATCCTAATTCTACAATGTTTAAAAAAATTTTCGATGAAAATGTAAGAATACCGAGTACCTTTAAGCGAAAAATCTGCCTCATTCATATTCCCTTACATTAAAAGTCAACATTTACAGCTTAGATAATAACTAGGCGACTCCGTATTGCGGTCAAAACAATTTACGTGTGATTAGAATCGCATTTTTGGAAAGAATAATTTATGTACAAAATGGCAGGCTGTGTGTTAAGCTGTAAGTATAAATCCTGGCCTTTGCCTAAAATATTGCCACAAAGATTAATGCTGTAGTATCGATCCAGCGAATTACTAATTGTGGCAGGTTACAACAGCAGCTATTTTAGTATCGGAAGGAATAGTATTTAGAAGTTTTATAAAATAATCTATTTCCAAGAATAGTGCTTAATATGCAAATATTATATTACTATAATTTCAAAAGAATTACTAACGCAATAAAATACCCTTACAAAAGAGTTTAGAAAGTCAATAAATTATTAAAACTGACTTGAGGCACTTCTATAACGTATGCACATTCTTGTATATGCTCTGAATGGAAAAACACTGCGGTAAATTGCTGATAAATAGTTATTAGTTGTCTTAACTTAGCTTATGATGAACATGTTTGTTCACATGTCGATTGTAATGCTTTATTTAAGCACTTGTAAATATGTTATTGACCATTACGAAACAGTAATGTGCCCTGCATGTGCTCTTCTTAGAAAATCAAACAACTTGAGAAACAAAAGAACGCGAACAACAAATAAGTGGAAAGCAAACTCTGTCGAGGTTTCGGAAATTAAGAATCGGTTCTCATGTAAATATTTTAACACTAAGCTCAGTAATGTTTCCCAAGTAGTTTACAGAAAATTACGGTTTACGATCCAACAGCTTTTCCTTTTTCTTTCTTGTTTTAAGACATGTGAGAACAGCAATTTTGCTTTCATATGTTATATGGGTTAGCAACATGGATAAAATTTATTGAGAATAACACAAAAGTTTATGCAGCATATTTAAGAAAATAATTGGTTTAAGGTACTCTAAATCAACCAAAATTACTTTTTTTATTATTAAAAAAATCCTGAAGTTTATTGTTTAAGAAAATATATAATATATAAAGCATTGAGTTTGTTTTCAGTAGGTTAAAGCATTGAAACGAGTTTTCCAACTCTCTCTTTTTAAGTACATTTTTAGTTCCTTAGGAACCTCTTCGAGCCAGAATCAGATTTAACATGTTATAACAAATAACTAAACAATAACAAACTTATCCTAATCCAGCCTATTGGATCTGTTTGTGAAGGGGTTTAGTAAAATAAACAAAGGCCAACCTCACAATTAATCAAATTCTATGTTACACTCTTCTACTAAACTATAAGTAGTGAATAGTTCATAAAGTTATAATGAAAGTAGTAATTTTTGGAGTCGTAAAGAACGAAAAAGACTTTAAAAAATTAAGGTTCATGCAGTTATAAATGAAAATATTTTTTCTAGTAAAAACAAGGCTAGCTCGTTGATTTTAATGCCACAAAACCATGCATGAAATTTTGTGATTTTATATTGCAAAAGGTTTCACAGAAAATTATACTGTCGCCCGTGATTTTAAGTAGATTTTAAAACAATCTTACAAATCTGTATTTTATATCAAATCAACTAAATGGAGTAGAAATATAAACTAAAAACCAAAATCTGTCCCTAAACCTTGTTAATTATCTGTTACGTTTCAGATGTTTTAATAAATAGTTGTTGAAAAATATAAAAGTACGGCCACGCCGTGGCTGAATGGTTAGACCACTCGACTCTTACCTAGACCACATGTGAGATTTATGGTGGACAAAGCGGCGCAGGGACGGGTTTTCTCCCGATTCTCCGGTTTCCCCCGCCATCGCATTCCACGAGTGCTCCATGTATCACCAGTGCCATCGCCTGCGGTTCCATTGTAGTAAAAGCGGGCGTTAAACTTTATCAAAAAAAAAAATAAACGTATTTCATTGCTGCATAGATTCAAAAAACAATGTTTGCTGCTAACTTTAGCAGACAGACCAACAGGTACGAATAAATGATTATCATTTATTGCCTGTTCAATCAATTCGTATATGAAAAAAAATCCCTTTAAAACATTCGGTGAATACTCTTTGGTATAAAAGAGAAAACGTTGCATTGTTTGGAGGCCTAAAGCAGGTCAAGACAGTCGCAAACAAAACCGAATAAAATTGGTCGAGTGCACTTAAAAAAGAACGCAAGGGTGGGGAAGAAAATAAACTTGCCCTTTGCTTCTCCGCCTTTATGACTGCAAATAGCATTGTGGTGTATTTATTTTGCTTGACGGTTTTAATTGTGGTGCATCATGGTGTCTTTGTGTCCGCCCCATACCCGGGCCTCGCGTGTAGGCCGCCGGGGAGAGATGTTACACAGATTCGTCGACTCGTTCGCATACATACATGATGCCACAGGTACAGTCAGCTCTAAATACATCGGGTATCGAAGTACGTCCTTCTGCTTCGTTACAAAACATTTCCTTGTCTCTTCGGATCTGTGCATTCATAAACTATTGCATGGACTTATGCAACCCAGCTGGTTTAGTGACCTTTAATATCCAACTGCTGTGCACGGACTTTTTGCTACATAATACATTTTTAAATCCCGGCAACATGTTTCCAACATGACACGAAAGCGCCGCAGGACCAGAGTAAGATTTCAAGAAAAGATTGGAGTTTCTGAAGCAATCAGTATGTGTATACTGGCGTGCATAAAATGTAGCCCATAATGACATCAGCTCTTTATGTTGGTATGAACAAACTTAGGCACACCACCTTGCAGTTATAAGATAAACGAATGTGATGGTTTATATCTGAAGAATTGTTAAACGTTATTGTTTTATATCAAATAATATGTTTGTAAAGAAAATAGTCATTATATGTACACCTAGATTACATATAAATGCTGTTTACTTTTCCAGCTTTCAATCAGGCAGTCACTTCTCCTAATAACTTATTGTGTAGGTATTCCTTTCTGGGGGAACACAATTTGTAAATAAGTCTAATGGTAGCGACAATTTATCTGTGATTAATTTAATATTCCTATTAAACCTGGAAAGAAATATCAACGGCTTACATTTTATTAACTGATAAAATGGATAAATCTAAGTTTATAATAGTATAGTTACAACATTTTACTAGGTATACTCGACATCTCTAACCTTCAATTTTAGAAGTACAAGTCTGAAGATAAACATAGATTAAGGAAATGTTATTTGAAGAAAGCTGTTAATTAAAAATTAACAATATTTTGACAAAACATTTCAAGACTAATAAGCTTCCAGAATAATCAATAATAATTTAATAAAATAAGTACTTAAAAAGTCCCTTGTTCAGACAATTTTTTTTAGTTTATTTCCAATAAAATGTTTATCTTTAACTACCAAACTATCGAAAAGAATGTTGTTTTATTAATGGCTACTTTGAGTATTAAATTTTGGTAGAAGAAATTATATTTTTATTGGGATTGTATATTATATGCAATGAATTATAAGTGATAGAAACAAATTTAGTGTTTAATTATGTTGTTTTAATACGCAAAAACAAAAAGATGTTATTTATTTATCTACTTCCGATTCTTAATACTTGTATCACTGTTTTGACATAGAACGCTAAATCGCCTTTAACTTATGACATTTAGTATTTTAAAGTTCATTGTTTCCTCCGTGTACCGTAAAGGCTGTACATATTTTTGTCTCTTTTATCGCCCATAAAACGGTTTATTTGACGTTCATTTCCGCATAACTGTTTGAGATACAAAATTATATTTTAAATATCTTTTAAATATCTAAACATTCACAGGGAAGCACTATTCACAAAATGAAATTCATAAACTTTCGCCCAGTAATTCTCAGGATTAGCTTCTTAACACAGGTAAGACTTCTAATACCTTGTTTATTAAGGTATAACATTTGCTTGAGGGGGGGAAGCCCTCAAAGAGATCTAAAAACTACTTTTTGGAGTGTCAAAGAGGCTGAAAAAAACTGAAGCACACAATTAGAATGTTAAATAAATATCTTTGCCACTTTGTTACAATAAAAAGTATATGTTGATTTATAAAATACCACCATTCAAACTGTGTTTACAACTTTAATTAGGTATTTTACAACTTTAGGGACAGATTTTCAAATTTTCTTTCATAACTGTTGTACAGTATATGCTGGCAAGTTTGAATAGGTATTCAAAAATTGCTTAGGTGTATCGAATTTTTTCTATTCCGAATTTCTTTTTCTTCTTTAAGTTCTTAAGAGTTTTTACAAATCTTTGCGTTTAGCTTGCTGTAAACAGAAAGTATACGACTTCTACATGAAATAGAAATAGATATAATACTATCTCCTCACTATAGTAAAAGAATGTTTATATACAAATCTAATGTGATTTCGCTTAATCTTATAAAGAATTCATATAGTTAATGTTCTGTTCTTTCTACAGTACTTAAGTATATTTTCATACATATCAAATTACCATTATGATTCTGCATGTACAATGCTGGCATTGAGTGAGTCGGTTTTTTGTTATTAATGATCACTCGCAGGGAAAAGGAACATTCGCTTAAAAGGCTTTATAGGTAAAACATTACAGTTCAATCTGGTCAAAATGAAGGACGTAACAGCAAACATTTCCAAATAAACTAGTGCACACTGCGATTTTCATGAGCTCCACTGCCCAGAAGGAAGGGATGAGCTGAAGGAGTGACAAAAGGTGACAGGCCCTTGCACACAGGTCAAAGACGCGCGGAAGTACGCAACATTTTTCGCCTCGAATATCCATTCCATTGCTAAGCCATCCAGAGAGGGCGTTGAAAGACCCGTTGAACCAGGTAGCCCACGAAAAATAAGAGAACACCCTTTTCTGGGAGCAGTATCCGCGTCATCTGTCCACGTTAATACGCCACGGAACATAAAAGGAGTCCTAAAACATAGAAGGAAGCGGAAGAATGAAAAATGGGAAACGCGTAATCGTATTAGATGATAAACTAGCCCAGAAATTTGCCTATCGACAATGGAAAACTATGAAAAACTCACTGTCAGAGAGGGTAGTCGATGGGAATCGAGCCTAGGACGTCCCGAAGGACAGCTGGACACGTTATCGCTTGTATATAAAGTTATTCGACATAAATTATATTTTAAATACTCTATTGAGATTTACTAGTTATAGACAACTATGGTAAATTAATTTAGAAGAGAGTTTTGCAGGATATTCACAGGAAATTCAATATATGTTTAGACTATTCATACAGAAATTTTAAGTGGTATTTAATTAAGTTTAACCTAGGATATCTGATGATGAATGGCTGAAATTATGCTGAAATGAGCCCGGGGTCCATAGGGCTTAGATTTATATTCATCTTATTAGGAAAGAAAAACCCCCAGGGAAAAACTTTATCCGATTAACTCACCCTAACCGAGATTCGAACTTGTGACCTCTTGAATATGAGGCAGACAAGCTACCATCACACCACATATATGCGCAACGATATTTGAATTAAATTGTTATATGCAGTTTTAAGCAATTAAAAAATTACAAAAAAGTAGTTTGGGTTACGGAATTTGATTTAAAGTATATTTCTGTCGCATCCTTGTAAGATGCTGAAGTTAAATGTTTTAGAGTTCAAGAAACATCTCGGTATTGAATTTTTGGTTGAAATGCAATACTTCACACAATAGAAAAAACAAGAATAACTCGGTTTTCTTGCAGTGATGTTCGACCAGCGTTAGGAAGATAGTGCATTACTTTCGATATGAAGAGTTTTACGAGGAGAGAGGTAAGAGAACAAAAGAAGGTAGATATCCTGAGGTCAATGTTAGAGATTACTGGGAGTATACCAAATAGCGGAAAAGAGAAACGGGCATGTCAAAGGGGAACTGTATGCAGCTTGTGCATCTCTCGGGAGATACAAGCTGCACCAACAAACCTCTATCTTGCTCATTCAAATTTTATTTCTGCGCTACAACATGGCGGGGAACCGTGTGTGATGTGCCGTGCCTAATGTTAGTTACACATGAAACGACATCACAGAGACAGTCGGAATTCGAACCCGAGGCCACTCGGATTGACGTTGGGTTTGTTCGTTTTCCCTCTCCCCTCCGTACAAACAACAAAGGGAAACTGAAAACACTAACCGCGTTGACAAACCATTTCGTATGCATGCAACAAAACCCCACTAGGAAGCAAACCAATGGTACCTAGCATGGTGTTCTCTAGCTGTAGTATCGATAGCTTAACCACTATCGATAGTAGAGCAAAATTGGTGCGGTAAAACATTACTATAGTAATGCTAACCATGATCGATGATTTAAAATCGATATTTTTTACTTTCCCTTGCTCGTACGTAGCAGGTAGAGGAATTATTGCATTCCACCAAATAATTCCATACGGATAGTTTACTTGAAATACACATTTTGGGGTCCCCTGAATCCATATAAAACATTTTTAGAAAAAGATTCATGTGTGTATGTATGTAAACAGCATAACTGAAAAACGAAAAGTTCCTTAAATACCAAACTTGATGTTTACGTTTAGTATTTTCCAGGGATGCGACACAAAAATGTTTGAAAAAATGCCCCCCCCCACTTGAAACAACCCTTGATATTGAAAACTTTGTTAAATTTCGCTTTACTCAATGATGGCGCTAACGATTTTGATTTATGTACCATGTGTTTTTAAGATATTTTATGAAAAATGAAAGCTATATCTTGAATTCTATGGGAATAGACTATGAGGAAATTTGCATAAGCGGTATGCCGTAAGAGATGGAAACAATCTTAGTGCACAAAAAATATGGATCACTTAAAACACCAACTTTTTAATATCCTACGCATTTTTTAAGGTTACCATTTTCGATTTATTTCTGGTTATTGATCTCAGTTTAAACTACTTACACTTTTCTCAAACAGGAATTTGTCATTCCACTTTCTTTTGCTTTACTCCTGGCCATGTAAAGAGAACCGAATTTCAAAGCCAGTCACATAGCGACAGATTTTAAAAGATTTAACTATCTCTTTAGCCTATTTCCAATTTTTATTTGAATTCAGTAAAAGTTTTTCTACACAAAATGCTGTGTACTGTAAAATGCTAGGCAGATTAAAAAGAGAAGAAAAAATCATATAATATATGGTCGTATAAATAACTGTTGTATATTTCTGACTTCACAAGGCAGAGATGATAACTGATTTTGGAAATACAGTGTTTAAAGATGTGGACAATACAAATTGAATGTTTTGAAATTTTCATTCTAGTAGGAGTTTGCTTCCTAAGTAAAATACAATTCTGGAATATATTAATATATTCAACAACAACAGCTCTATGGCACGACAGCTTACAAGGAACCTTGGCCTACCGTCCGGCCGCTGCGTCCCCCATCTCGGTCCATGACGGATGTCATGGATGGGGTGTAGTAATGGAGGGTGAGACGTCAGCGTCTCGAACCCCCTGGCCGGTTAATGCGGTCCTCTTGACCTGGAGCCGCTACTTCTCCATCAAGTAGCTCCTCAATTGGTCCCCCAGGGACCTCATGAGGCTGAGTGTACCCCGGACCAGGTCTCCCTATTAATATATTCAGAAAAAGCATGTAATAATATATATTATTCCTTTCACTAGTTGTGTTCTCTCAAGTGTGTAACAGATGTTTCACTAGTGACAGCTGAGAACGTATGCGGTAAAGCAGCCCAATTTCTTTTGTAATGAGATGTGTACATTGCACACAAACAGAGTGACTGTTTCCTTGTAAACAGCAACTTGTGCCATTCTTGGGTGAGCACTTGTGTAAATATCTTTTACTGTGTACCAGTTGCTTAATATACAGCTGCGTCGTATAGTTCGGGGCTCTTTTCCTTTAGAAAAACCGGAATATAGTTTATCCATCATTTTTCACATCTGTGATATTCACTGATAATTATATTCCTATTCCACAAATGTATCATTTTCCTAAATTTTTTTCCGCAACCTATTCATTTCCAAGCATCATATATTGCTTGTGAGATTAAATTCTTAATACAAGTGAATTTGTACACAATAATCGTTGAACTATTTATATACATTTATTTTCTACAATTTTCAAGAACGGTTTCTTGAATGCAAACAATATTTCTCTCTCTATCTCCAGAACGCTGCTTTTGCGTCGTAAAAAATATATTACTGATGGTTTCCTCATCCTCCAAAATTCATTCAGCAGCTGTAGTTTCGACATTTATTTTTTCTTTCTATATTGTTGTTTACATTATACACAAACTAGAATGAAAATTATCTTCTGTTTAAATATTAGTTAAAATGATTTATTTAATAAAAAAATCTAAAATGTTAACAATTAAAACTACCACATGGATTATTCATCCTCTTGCAGGTGATGGAGTAGATTTTTAAAGATAACATGAGGTGTAGAATCACATAAATTTGCAATGATAAGTTTAAAATTATTTTTATTAGAGCTAAAACTATACGACGTTATTATATACAATAAATATATAATTCTTCTTTCTTTAAGCATTAAAATTTCTAACTGTGCAATCTAAATATTCCATTGGTGCCAACTATTATTTGATCTTCCTTTATAAAATGAATCTTATTTTAAAACTTAAAATCTAAATAAAATATACCGAAACGAAATTTTAAACAACTTAATGTTTACATAACAAATCTAAGATTAAAATTTCTGTCAAATTAACTAAAATCTTCAGAAAACAACATCTTTAGTGATGCATTGGCAGACAACTAGTCTAATATTAAGGTTCATGGGCTCAAAAGAAAAGTTTATACTTTTATAACGACCCATTAACTTTGTTTTTAATCTTCGAGAATAGTTCTTATGTACGTGAAAATGGATAGATTCTCGTAGTCAATATAGTATAAAAATACTGTCAATAAAATTCTCCCAAAATATTGTGATCCATGTAAGAAGTTTTTAAAAGCTTCATTCTTGTTATATTTATTTTAAAAACAAAAGTCTTCTGTAGAAACTTAATACTGCAGATCCGGTATCGAAAAATTACATTATATTTGAGAAAGGGTATCCCTAAACAATTTATGATTTTTCCCTTGCTAGAATCTACACCTAAAGACTGAACCACTTCTATTCCGAAATGTATAGGCATTAAGTGCAATTTGAAAGGTTCGCATGGACTCGAAGTTATTTTATAAAGCATCGGTAAAATAGCAGCAAATATGAGAACGCTTTGACTTCTAATGTTAGGAGTGAGCGATCTAAAAAGAGTTCAAGAAAGAAAGTGCCACATTCTAGACCCCCATGACCTGCTTTTTACAGACATGACGAGAAGTAGCACCTGGTTGGGTGGGCTGATTTCCTTAGATGCGGGTAGCTGTATCGTAAGACTTATGTCCTGGTGTCGCTGTGATATCCCACTTTCCAAAGTAGGACACTGCGGTAAGTCCCAAGTAACGAATTTCTAACCTGCTGGCTGTAGCTTCCTGCTGATGTTTATAGCAGTGTCGGTAATACTCGAACTTGAGACAGGAAAATACGATGGGACAACGTGAGCCTTGCTACATATGCAACCATTAAAACGTAGAAATATAGCGTATAGTCTAAAATGCCCAAGCACACTCAAATTCCTTCGAAAGGGCATATTTGAAGCGATATTTGCTGATTGTAATGGATGGTCTTGCTTCCTTCATTAATGTTCCAACCAATGTTAATTCAAACCTGACTAAGGCAATGGCCAGATTGTTGGTATATAATGATGATGAGCTGATTTAATCCAAACCAAGTCAATGACTTTTTAATTAGTTCAAAACATAATGATATTCAGTAATTATTTCGTAAGCCATTCCCATTTGGGGATAGCGTTTCTACACCAGTATTCGCTTTGGATATAATGCTTAGTGAGTAAGGAGAACACTATTTATTGGTTTTGAGACCTTTATTTATTTTTACGGTTATAACGACTTGATACTTTTCACCGTAATTATATCAGAGTTTATAACTATCGGTTATTTTTCATAAAAGTGGCATATATATAACAACATAATAGGAGTTACTTGTTCTTGGTAAAATAGATTTCGTAGGCACCAAAAGTATGAGTGGCAGCCCAACAGGTTCATTGCCCATTTCTTCGAAAGCCTCCTGCCTTCTATTTTTACTGAGTGAGGAGAGAGTCCATAGGGCGCAAGATCAAAAGAACGTAGTTTTCTGTGCTCCAAAAAGCAAACTTCGGTATAGGCCACACTCGAGTTCAGAGCGCGTTTTGTATGGCACTAGTAGGTATAGTTCGAATTATCATAATCAACAGTTTGCGTTTATTTTCACTGCATGCTCCAGTGCCAATTTATATAACAAGAAAGATCTCATGTCGTTAAAGTTGAAAATCTTATATGGAGTGTTAGACAGAGCAAAGCGCTATGCAACGTGTCTCTATATTTTCTAAGTTTTTGGCTGCAAAATACGTGCAAAAAGAGGCACGAATATCAAGTGATTCAGGAGTGCTGAGATATTCTGCCACAAAACAAAAACAGGAATTCGAGGAGATAAAGGCTGAAGCGCAAATGATAAGAAAGCGTCCTTTGGTGAATATATGCCATCACTACAGAACGGAAAATGACACTTCAGTACCAAACTGAACATAAGTTGAAGTAACAAAAATGTAATGTACAAAATACGGTGTAGTTTGATATAGTCAAACACATGTATAATATCTTAATATAAATTGTGGTTTAATCATGCATTATAAATTAATAGTTATAAGGATGATTCTGGATGTTGTCTGTAAACTTGGGTATGTTAGAGTAATTATTCAAAACCACCCTCGTTATTTATTGCAAATTAGTGTTTAATTAGAACTATTTTAAATATATATATATACATAGTTTAAATTGAATTTACTATTTATTATTCACTGTAAGTCTTCCATTCTGGTTATTAATTCAGTGTGGTCAGTAATTTAGATTATAATACCAATAAATACAGTCCGAAAGAGTCTTATTGCATACAGCAGGTAACTAAATGGTCCAGATGCAATGAAAAGATGAGTTGCAATTATATTTGGACCGATCTCTCTCCGGCAGTTTATGTGGTTTGTCTTTGTATTTTACCTACATTTAAATGATGTTATAGTAGTTCCCATAAGTCCTATTTGGGACATAGGGACACCTAGTGATGTTTTCTTGATTGAGTGAAATTTCTAGGGATCAATTCGTCGGCCACAGATGGGATCTTAGGAGGAAATCACGACTTGCAGAGGTGAAAATTGGGGAATTTAGCCCAAGAACCTTCTCTTTTAAGGTATAGGGTTCTTTTATATGTATATAACATTACACAGGACCAATTGCCTTCATTTCACCTTTGAAGGAAGCCATGCTAAGGATTTTTACGTTCGCAACCTTGGTATTAGAGACAAGTATGGTAACCACAATAGGATGGCAACGGTGTTATGCACTTCACATATTCACTTGATTCATGAACGAAGGTAGTTTCGCCAATGATATGTTTCTATTCACAAATTTTCAGAATCATTTATCTATGCTTTTATTCAGAAAGTTAGTTTTAAGTAACTATAATGAACGGACAGCATGCAGCAACAAAGTATTAGAATCTGGGAACCGGTGCAAAGACCGCATAGTTCGATATAAATGAGAAAACACACCATTAGATTTCCTAGGCACACGGAAGGCGGCATGATACCGTATGAAATATCGTACTGAGATTCCAAGCCTCGATAGCAAGCGGGTATTTGGTGGGAGGGGTGTGCGGAGAAAGGTGTACTGCTAATGACTTATGTATATATGTGAGGTGGTTAGCGTGAAGGGGTGGTAGCTTGAGAGGTCGTCCAATGTCCGGGAGGTTGCATGTCGGAAGGAGCCCATTTCCTCGGCATGCAACATGTTCCATTAGGACTCGCGTTTGTCTCCAGGAGGAACGCCCTCTCACGCAGGCATCTCACTCCATCGGCCCTCACAAAACCATGCTCTTGAGCTTGCTTTGACAGATTGACAGAGTGAACATCATTTTGTCATCTTGAGCTCTGGTTATCGAGCATACTTTGGTTTAAAACTACTTATAATCGAACTTTATCTTTTTCTTGTAAATTTTAGAGCCTGTTGCACCACACCACCTTCCCATTAACCTCCTTTCCAAATCTGAACTGTGCTTACGTGCTCCGCACTATCCTGGATGGTGTACAGCCTGCTGCACATACATTATACCTGCCGTATAAAGCACTGTATTATGTGAGTGGGCATAAATGTGAGCCATGAGGAACTATATAAATAATTCTTCATCCTAAACCAAAATTTCAGGATTGGTGTAATTATTTTTTCTTCTCCCTATTCTGCCTAGTTCAGCTTGTTAACCCCATTTGGTGAGTTTTTTGGCAGCCCCAAAATTTGTTTACAAAAATTCCTGTGCGTCAAGTCTATATTTCGCTATCCCTCCTCATTGCCCCATATTTCTACTCTAAAACCTCATTTTAGCCTCTGATACTCTGCAAATATTTTCTCCAACCACTTTATATGCATCTCTGTTACATTGTGCTATAGATAGTAATAGCTTTCAAAGCCAGCTTTCTTTTTGCTAAAATGTTCCTTTTTTGCTCCCTCCACACTCCATTCGCACTAGCCTAATACATAAACAGTTAAATATATTAATTACCTCAACTTCTGTCCTTTCCCAGAACCATTTTTCATTATTAGTAGCTTGTATCTAATTTTAAGTACTATGATTTTTTATTTCCGAGTTTTTATTCTTTGTCTCCATTCCTTACAGAATTTCGATATTGCTTCGATTTGGCCAGCACAATATTAGTGGTTGATACCACTACTAAGTCATCGACCAATAGAAGTCTCGGAATCTCTACGTTTTCACTTTTGGACATGTGGTTGCTGGCTTTGTTAACTTCTTCTTAGATGCCATTAATGAATAAGTTAAACAGTATGGGACTTAATCTACCTTTTTCAGGTTATTTACAGTCACTCTATCCCGTGTAATGTTAATAAAGTACTCGTTTTCATTGTAGATGGTTTGCAATTCTTTTATATACTTGTCATTTATTCTACTATTAAGTGGGAATACATTCATTTTAATTTATGTAAATAATTGTATACTCGGAATAGTTGAGTTGGTCAACTCTGGACGTTAATGAATATGAAAATACAATAAACGATTCTATATGTAAATTGTACCAAAGAATTTGAAAACTATCATTGAAAGACAACAGAAAGAATCTTGAAGTCACTAGTGCTTAAGAAATCAAGTTGATTAGCGAGGACCCTTTCAGATATTTATACTGACTATGAATATGTTTAAATCGTCTCTAAAGAGCTTTTAACCCTTTATTATTTGAATTGTTTTGCCTCATATGCCGTTCTTCCTCTAATTCGCAAACCTATATTTATATCCCTTTCACCGGCACGACAACTGCAGCGACTTGAATAACCGTGCTCGTTAGTGCGATATGAAGTGGACTTGCCATTCATTCAAAGCCGAAAGTCGCGACTTCGAGTCAAATGTGCCTATGGTAAAGGAAGGGGAGGGCCCAAGTAAAATAACCGATGTAATGGCACGCACGGATGTTGACGGAGCTACATTTGATTGCAGATGCATGGATTTTGCTCTTTTGTATTATAAAAATACTACAGTTTTATTGCAAAAATATTAATAATTTTACAATATAAACCAGTTTTAACTAGCCTAATTTTATTGTTGAAGGTTGGTGTAATACGAAATTAGAAAAGATGTCCACTAAAATAGTAAATGCTTTGATTAATCATCTTTGTTGATATTTGCAACTCTATGCAGTAAAGGGTTAATATATTTATGGATAAGATTGGGCACGAAATGTTCAGAACTTGAGTAGTGTCAAAGAAGAAAGAACAACGCCCCAGTTTGACGACGGCACACGAGCAACAAAATGTTTTCCTCGTGAACAATGCTAATGGCAACTTTAGCAAGAGAGGTGCTCACAAGTAGAGCACTACAATTGGCCAGAGACGCCGCCGTCACGTGGGTGGGTGGCTTCAATGGTCCTCTGATACCTACCTCGCACGCTTTAAAATAATGAATAGTAATTAGGGTAGGTTAAGAATCGCAATTTACAGACGAGGGGCAAGGTAAGCAAGAGGTGTCAGGAGGGGGCGTCCAGGGGCGGTGTAATTTTGGGTTGACTTGTCGAGGTAAAGCCAGCTTGGGACGGGGAGAAAAATAAGGTACCGGAAAAGAGCGAAGGGGAGGAAAAATGGTCGTGTGGTGGGGAGAGAAGAGAGAAAAGGAGAGAAGGAAAGAAAGAGAGCGTCAGGGGACAGAGAAAACGGAAAAAAGAGCCATGTTCACTAATTAGAGCCCAGACCGTAATTAAGTAATTTTTAATTAAGTGACTCCTGACTTGGTAATTCTACTATGTAGAGAAAAGAGAGGAGGTAGAGAGAGAGATGGATGGATGGATGGTTGGATCAATTCCACACGCGGCATCTCTGCCATCCCCTCAAATGTTTTAGATGTCGAATTTTTTTCGCACAGTTATTTTTATTTCTGGTAAGGCAAGCTTCAGGGCAAGGCTGCACTTCTTCTTCATTCAGACTGAGATAGAGAACTGTGTATCTGCACCCCTCCTTCTAGTTTTCCACTCTGGGCACGTGTGTAGAATTGAATATGCCAGCTCAGGGGAGAAAATTCGGCCGAAAATGATTACGACGCGGCCTGTGTGACGAGCAACAGTTCCGACGAATGCCTTTCTTTACCTCTTCCTTCATTCTAGCGCAAAAAAGGAGGCAAATAAATAAATAAATGAGGGCTAGAGAGAGAGAAATTTCGCTTCGCGCTTTTGTGATGGATGACTAGAATCTGCAAAGGATCCACAGGTCTGAAACCAACACATTTCGGTTTACTCTGACATGTTGGAAGTACGTGGAGAAGGACGAGGGGCTAATTAGGATGGAAAAAAAAAGTTGAGATAAGCTCTCTGTACGCTAGAGTAGAAATAATAACAATGATGATGTTGCTGATGCTGATTATCATTTTGAAAACGGAAGAGAGCAAAAACAAAATGCACTAAATGGGAAATTAGGACTGTGTATTGAAATGGCTCCATCTACCTCGAAGCGGTGTGGCTTCGCATACACAAAGAAGCCTACCTCTGCCGAGTAAGTGAAGTCCATAAGAGAGTAAACCCATGCAGTAGCGAGCAGAGCCCCTCCTGACTCCTTACTATTCTTTTAAATTATTCTCCTCAAGTTAGTCTACGACCGCTGGTCTGGCTATTTCGGTTCTCCTTCTACTGTAAATTCATTCAAAAAGTTGATACGTTTTATTCATTCTTCTAAAAACTAGTCTCTAAAAGCTAATTCTTTTATCTCCTTTCATTTGCACATTTCAACATAAGTATAACAAGAATACAGTAGATTAAGCGAAAATCAGAATTTAAAAGTGTAATGCTTTCCATTCGCATAAGTTACCCTACATATTCTACAAGCAAACTACTCTTACAAAAGTTTATTATTTCATTTAATGGAGTTAAATCGTACTCCTTGGTGTTGTTTTAGTTTCTGAAACTCAAGATTTTAAGTTCAAACCCGGCGGAGGGTAACAGATTTTTTCGGACACAAAAATCCTTAGCTTAGCGTCCTTAGGAAGGGAAGTAAAGCCGGTGGCCCTGTGTAATGTTTATTTGCACGTAAAAGAACCCCATATCTTGAAAGAAGAAGCTTCCTGGGCAAAATTTCGTCGTTTCGCGTCCGAAAGTCGTGATTTGTCCTACAGTGCCATCTGTGGACGACCAGCTGATCCTTCGTCACCATGGCGCAATATGGTGAACTCACGAACTAGAAATTCATTTCCGATCAGGGAAATATCGTAGCAAGTCCCTATGTAACTAAGGAGTTAGAGGAACCACCACCACCCCCACCACCACCCCCACCCCCACCACCACCACTACTAATCGAGATAAACATTAGCAGAAATTATCTTATTACTTGCATTCTTATAAGCAGAAGGAAAATGAGGGGATACACTATTCTAAATCGATAGTCAAATCATTTATAATGCGTTCTCTATGTGGTATAATTGAAATTCGCTTCTCTTTGTATGACAGGAAGAAAACAAAACAGGAAAGAGACTTCCGGTTTGAAAAAACATTAAGTAGTGTAAAATTTAAACCTATAACAGGGAATATCTCGTAAACTAATAACTAAGTAATAAAACCATCTCTGATAATGTTTATCTTGATTAATGAAGTAGAAGAAGAATAAGCTTTTGTACGAATAGTCTGCTATAGGCTAGGTAGAGAAAGTCAAATGAATGGAACAGATTCGACTTTTAAAAACAGTTAATTAATATTATAATATTAAAGGAAATTATTAGTGCATAATAAATTTGAATTATGTATTTTAAATTATTAGGATTTTATTATAAATCAAGAGTAGATACTTATTTGGACTTTGTGTGAATTCACAACACGAGAAACCAGTAATTTTATTACAACATTTATTCGTGTCCATTTGTCATAAAAAAAAAGATTCTTCAGTACATATTCTGTTAACGGTTTCCTCTAATAAAGTATAACACAAACAGCCTTGCAGTCGTCAATTAAGTTATTCATGCTTTGAATAAGTGAAGAAAAATCACATCATTTGCTGCGCAAAAGAGACAGCAATAGTACCACGCTGGAAGGGTCTCACAAATTAATTCTGCTTTTAAAAGAAGAAAATTAACAAATAAAAAGTTAACTTTTAAGATCACAACTTTCCCACATATATTTTTCATAACAACCCCGCATTGCGCGTAGTACAGGTTTGTGACGTCACTTCTTCCGTCTTTCTCTCTCTGTCTCTCTCTCTCGCTTCCGTCTTATTCTTTTTTCTTCTACTTTGAAAGTAGTTAGTACTTGCTTCTGACTTGGAAGACTGAAGGAGGGATGGACAGACAGACTTGTAATTACAGCGTTCGTTTTCATTAGCTCACTCTTCATTTACTGTCTATGCTCACGCCACCTACAGTTTATTATTATCATCACCTGGTATGAAAAACTCTTTTAGCGGTTTCAAACAACAGCGACATCTATGTCTTGAGACATCTGAGCCGTGGAATCTCTACTAGCAATTGTTTCAAACAAGTATTGTGCGGATAGCGATTGTTTCAAAGAAGTATTGTGAGAGGTTTTTTGATATAAATATGTAGGGTTAGAATTTATACCGTAGACGAAAGATCTTAAAAATAATAAACTTAATTCTACCGAAAAATAATCAAAATATAAAGATTGTTAGTTCAAACAAAAATAATTCCGAATATTAAGGTAAAGAGAAACTTCACTAATAAAACATGACATTTCTGTTTCTAGCTTACAGATGTGCACTCAAAGATTAATATAGCATTCGTTGTCTCCACATATTTTCAATTTTGGATATACACCAGAGGCTCATTAGCGCCAAATGAAAAGCAAATTTTGGCAACCATTCAAACAGGAGAGAGCAATATCAACGAGCTACCAATAAAAATAAATCCTCAACATTGTAGAATCAGGATATCAATGCAGTTTTACTCAAACATGGTGTTTAAAAAGGACTTACAACAGTTGGGTTTTTATCGAGTTCTACGCTTTTGTGTTATAAGTTTTTACCTATATCTTATGGTTTAACATTTATGAAAAATGTATCCAGAATGAGGGGGTCTTCAGAGCCTATTCCCGGAAAATTTAGGATATACATTTTATCTGTCGCATGTCTTTAATATACCTTGGGTACTGTATTCAAAATCGTTGGAGCCATTTTTAAGAAAACACAAAACATTTTCGAAAAATGTACTATGTAAAGGGCAGTTGGTGGTGGAGGGATTTTTCCTAAAGTCTTCATATCGTTTCCTTGGAAGATATTGAGCTTAAATACTAAGTTTGGTCACATATGAAATGATGACATCATATAATTCAACATTTCTGCGATGCTATAAAACTCCCACAGCTCGGTTTGGTGTGAGATTTCTGCATCTTAATGTTGGATGCAGTACGTTACAAGACATGCAGTTCCTAATTTTAATCACTTACCACGCCGTTAACCGTTCAATCCCAAGTTTACACGCCAGAATAAAAAGTGCTTAAACCCAATCTGTATATTTGAATATTGACTGTAGGAAAGCTTCCATTAGAAAGCAGGTACGGTGAGGAAAGGGGGAGGGGGTGCAAGGAACGCATGTGTATAGATAGGTATACATGCGTGCAGGCAAAGAAAACTCCAGAGCTGGCGCAGCCCAGGCATTTCCCGCGAGGTAGTTGGGCTAATCACTTTCATTACCCTAATTACCTTCTACATACATACACTCTCTCTCCCTCTCTCACTCTCATGGAAACGCCCTCGTTCTCGGAAAAAGGAGAGACGACCTTTTGCATTGCAACTAGCAACATCATACTACCGTGTGGTTTATCGTACTCCTGCCATCCTATGTACTATCTCTTTTATTCATTACCGGTATTCATGCCCCAATAGAGTAGAGGGACTGATAGCTTAATTCCGAGTACCTACGTATGGACCACATCTGGGCGAATTAGCATATTGTGTGCACAGCGATTCCTTGTCCCAAATAACATTTTTAACCTAATGGCTCAAAACTGAAACATTTCCACTCACTAAACCATAATAGATTTCTAGAGTGTATATTTTAAACATTTAATTTTTAAAAAATGTATATAATATAAATAGTGTGCTATAATGACCTCTACATTTGTTGTTCAGTAAGCTTTGTCTATCTTTTATGGTTTAGCAGTTATTGAAAATTCCGTAAAATTCATCCTGAATAAACTAGTCTTCAGAGGCTATTCCCAGAAAAGTCAAGATATACGTTTTATTTGGCATGTAAATATCTTAAATATATGAGATTTCAATCAAAATCGTTAGTCATTTTTGAGAAAATCAAAACTTTCGAAATTTTTTTTCATGTAAAGGGTAGTTTGGAGTGGGGGATTTTCTTGAAAATCTTCGTGTCGCATCCTTTAAGGATACCAAACTTAAATACTAAGTTTGGTATTCAACGGTCCTTTCGTTTTTGAGCTATGCTGTCCACAGACACACACACACGGACCATTTTGTAAAAATGCTTTTTATTTTTTTTGGATTCAGGCGGTCCAAAAGCGTGTATTTCCGGTGAAATCTCGGTATCGAATTTTTGGGTTGAATGCAATACCTTCTCTATACACTATGTAGATAGTACGTGTAGAGCAAGTAAAAAAGGATATAGCAGAGGAAGGAGTTCTATACAACCAGTGCGATGCAAGAATTTGAAACACGACATTTGACTATAAGATTGTTAGTTTAAGGTTTCCACCACAAGATGTGCTCCAAGACATTTTTGCACGAACCTAGTGGTAACGTGTATCAGTGTTTTGTGCTCTTATAAATGTGAAAAATATTACATACTCAAGTACAAAAACGATGTAAATCTATCGCTGTTTATAGCAGGACAACTAAATTCATGTATTGTTAAACTCATGTATTTTATTAATTATTAATTAGTTTCTTAGTTAAAGGCTGCAATGCAGACCAAGTATAACTACACAATTAATATTTTTAAAAATAATTTTCATTCAAAAAAATAAACTGTATAACTAAGTACGGAAAATATATTAAATTATAAATGATAAACTTCATATCTAATACAAACAGCACATGCCAATCTTGACAGTTTGTGATCTCTACTCCATTATTAAAATTTGAGAAAATTGGTTTGCATTTTCTGAATTGGAGCTTTGGACCATACACAAGAACTTTACACAGTGATAGTTACTAATGGTATTAGCATAATGTCGTTACTTTTAATATTAAAATGGATACTTATGCACTTTGGGAAATTGTAGTTGTATTTAAAGATGCGTGTAACATTTTGAAGGTGTGAAAATATAGTTTTAAGAAAAACGTTGTTTATGAAATAGTATGCTAGGAAACAGGTGTATTGTACGATTTATAAATGGTGTAGAGTCCGAAGCAAGGAGAGAACAGCTAAATGTTGATTATCTATAGACGCCCAAGTTTTCAATAATTATTTGCTATAAAACGAATTTATCGATTTTTTGACCGAAATTGTACTGCCAGTGTCCAGAAGAACGGAATCAATAAAGGTAAAATAATAGTTTCAGTGCTGAATAGTATCCTGTGGAACAGAATACTAATAAGAAAAATAAATTACAAATATATAATGCAAGAATGAAAAGTAGTGTCAAACATATAGCTGAAACATGGAAATTTAATAAAAAACTTTTGTCTTACTTTCACAACACTGTAAACACACATACACAAATACATACGCTAAAACAAAAAATAAACAAACACTCTGAAATAACACATTCCCATGCTCGCACTCACACTTACACCCAGGTATTTAAACACATATAGATGCTCACACATAAAATATATCTATACATTATTTACAAAAACGTCTTATTTCTTAGCACCCGTTATCACGTTGAGTATGTGCCCAAGCTTGCCCAGTTCCTACTGTTTAGAATCAAGTCCCAGAATGCTGCCCTCCGTCTGAAGCTAAAGATATAAATGTTTCCCAGCAACCTCTGTCTGCACGCAATCTGCCAAAATTTGCGTCCAGTATTTCTGTTCCCCGCATAATCGGAAAATCCTCCTATCAGCATCCTCAACAGCCTTCAATATCGTGTTACATTTTCAAGATAGCATATGAAATCATCTTCATTCATGTAAAATTTTTAATAACTAAGTAGATTCCTATTTTAAGTATTCTTTTAGTTTTTAAATAACCCTTTTTATGACACGAGTCGTTTCTGTGACATCCGTTATTCTTGGTCTGAAGTTTTCAACACTTTGTTGTTTTTGAAAGCTCTCTCGCTATTCACTTGTTTCTTGCGATATCATGGAAAGATTTAAAGGTTAACATATAGCGAAAGCTTATAAACATCTGACTATTGATTAGGTGTCTCTATTCCTCTTGAAACTACCACAATTCGTGATATGCAGCTTTTCTACGAAGGTGTATCCCAATTGGCATTAAAGTAGTTAGTAACATAGCAACGTATTGAAGGCCCGCCTGGGTAGTGTGGTGGTAGCGTGTCTGCTTCACACTCAACAGGTCGTGAGTTCCAATCTCGCTTAGAGTGAGTTACCCGGATAAGTTTTTTTTGGGGGTTTTCCCTTATCTTGAAAAGACGTATGTCGAATAACTTTAAACTCCATGGACCCCCAGATCATTTGAGCATCATTTCACCAATTTCATTCATCGTCCGATATGACCAATTAGGTTAAAGGACGCTAAGCTACAAAAAAAAAAAAAAAAAAAATGTATTGAAGAAGGTCATTTTTGCATTTTGCCTCTTGGACTTGAATCAATGGTCATCTATATTCAAGGCATTTTGTATAATCACCCTTATACATCTGCAACAGGGAGTCAGAATCCTCGAGATGTTCATAATCATCATTGTCATATTCAGTCATCAGCTTCTGTATAATGATATCTATATTTCACATCAGGGCTAACAATACTCAATAGGTTCATTGTCTACTGTACACTCATTGTTACAAATGCGAGGTTAATTATTAATTAAAACGATAAAACTTGAGCTCAACTTAAGATGAAGATCACAACTGGAGGGTAGTCCTTCTTTTGTCGTTTGCAATGCGTGTTTCATTTGTTTGTTTTCCCGAGGACTTCAAAGTCAGAACAATGGCTGCTCTTCATTGAAACTTGTACAGCCAGAAACAAATATACGAGCTAATTTTTTAATTTGCAAGCAACGTTTAAGTGTTCATGAGATACTCGTCTTCGTCGGAAAAATTTCCTATCGCCATTGCTTCCTAGAGTATGAAAATAATGAATTACAAGTCATGATGAAGAAGCTGCCTTTTTTTTTTTTTTTTCGACAGTCGTGGAATAATTGATACGCGAATCCATTGAGGAAATGCCACTGAAGAGTGAACAAATTTCCGCACATACGGGTCCCAATTAATACAAAATTAGATACTCGATATCATCTACCCAAGTACTTAGCTAATGTAAACAGACGTACAAAACAAGAACTGGGAATCAGATTTTTAATTTGTTGCTTTGCCCCTCCCCATTCCGTATTGTCTCATTCCCAGAAAGGCGAAAAAAAAAGAAACACTTATAAGCCCCGCCGTCATACTCATTGATTTGACGCACCGATTCGTAACGTTATCATTACAATCCCTCCTCCTTCCTCTACCATGCGTTGAAATGGCAACAAAAAGCGAAGAAGCACCTTCAATTGGCACTTGTAACGTCACACCGTCAACTATCGCCGCCGATATCTCGCTGAAAACAAATGTGGATCAAGCAACAGTCTTGGAACATGGCTTCCTTTATCTTGAACAAGGTTCGCGGGAGGTGGGGGGTGGGCGCATCTGTTACTTCGAAGAAGTTACAATTAATAAACAGCGAGTACGTTATACACGTGCCATGGGGGTTGCAAAAAAAAAAAAAAAAAAAAAAAGTAACTGCCGCTAAAGCGAACCCTCATTTGTTCTTTTAGAAAACTTGAGCGTTCTTTCAGTTCTTATGGCACAAGAAATGGGACATAGTCCCTTTTGTCGTGACTGCGCTGGGACTCATTATTAAGTTCCGCCCGTGTTATTTGCTTCCGTAAATCTGTGATGTAACGCTCGTGATAGGGAGGCAGCAAGTGGTTGCTTTTTTTTTTTTTTTTTCCTCCTCCCTCTCGCACAGATAGCGTCATCATCTGAGTGAGGAGTGTAGCGGGTTGCCGTGCTAGGTGCTCGTGTTAAGAACCCCAATTAGGGGCCTAAATGGGAGCAAGGAGTCACATTTCGTCTCTCTCCTCCCCGTCAAACTGCTCTCTCACTTGTGCCTCTTACGCCCACCACCTTTCCTTAAACCAACAAAATGCAATTTTGGACTTATTCAGGAAAACTGTACTTATAAACTCCAAGGCGAGCAAATGCATTTTCTGGCATTATGTAAAGACGCGGGTTGTCCTAAAACTCTACGTTTCAAAATGGTTCATCTAAATCTTTGATCTCACCCAGAAAGTTATTATTCACTAGTCTCCCGTAACGACTTCCAGATGTGTCTCATTCACTGACTTTATCTACATCTCTCTAACAAAGTATTGTTAAATAAGTAAATGGTCTTATTGCATGCTTCCTTATAAGTAGAAGTGAAATAAAGGAGTACACTAAGCTAAAGCGATAGTCAAATATTTTAAAAGCTGGTTGCTATGTGATGGAAATTCCTTGGTTTGTATGGCCAGGAGTTCGCGAATTCCCGTATCAGAAAAGTGAAATATTTTAAAGCTGAAACCAATAACAAGGAAAATCTCAGAAACGGTTAGCTCTACTAAAAAATATATATGTATATTGCATAAATAATGTGATTTAATGAGATCTACATCTTTTGTGTGGTAAGTTTTTGTCTCTTACCGTTTACCGGTTATGCAAAACCAGCAAAATTCATCCAGAATGAAATCTTCAGACGCTATTTCCAGAAAATTCCAGATATACATTTAATGTGTAATGCAAATACCTTTAATAAACGATATATTAATCAAAATCGTTAGAACCATTTTTGAGAAAATAAAAATTATCGAATTTTTTTCTATGTAAAGACTTCTCAGATATCAGCGTCTCGTCTTAGGCAGAAATTTATCTATCCTCTCCACGTCTTCCATGCTTGCCAGTAGCGTCCAATATGCTCCTCCATTCGCGGTAGTGCAGGATTCCGGTAAATAGTTTTCTCTGCATTCCTCCGTACCCCTACATTTTGCCAAGGTATGAACCCACGGCTTTTCCTCTTCGCAAATGGAGCAGATTCTCATATCATTTTCGTCAGTAATTTTTACCATCAGCTCCTGGTCTAATGCACGCGAGCCACTGTCTGATGAATTTGTACCTGTTTTGATATTTTGCCTCATACCCCACTCTGATTTTAGCCTAGACTGTACTTCCAACGAAGTCTTCTCCCTACATTGCGCAATTTACCTAAAGTTCTAAGTGTCATGGGTGATTTATTTGAGCAAGTCACTCATATATACACCTTATTTTATAAGCAAGAAAAAATGCAAATAAAACTAAAATAACTTTGTTTTGCAAATGTTTAGAAACGCACAAAAAAATATTAAATTTTCCCGAGAATGTTTTAAAATTTGAGTTATCTTTAGTTTCATGAAAGATCCTAAAACAAGCTAAAAACTTCCAAAAGCACCGTCCATCAATCCCAGATGAAAACGTTTGCAGAACCAGTTGTAATTAAACTATAAGACGTACGACAAATGCTACAAGTAACATTGTTTTATGTTGTTTTTTTCACAAAAAAGTTGATTTTACATCAAATCTTTGTTCTCTTAGTCATTAGAAAAGCTGCTTTTACAGATTAGTTGATTTGATGGGATATATAATTTTCCTTCAGGCATTTCTATATAGAGACCACCAACGAAATAGCGGTTCTTTTCAACCAGTTCGTTTTGTAATTTTCTATCCAGTGAAATGTTACATTTCTTATCTTAACCCTGTTAATATTTCGTAATATGCTTTTCAAACTGAATACGATTTTATGCTTTTCCTTCGTTAATTCCGCTTACCCAAATATGGAAGATTCTCGAGTTTGCCACATTTTGACAAATGAAATGTCTCTTTAATAGGATGAAATAGGGTAATGAGCAGGCCTTAAGGTAAAGGGATCCCTATGATTAGAAACAAGACACATCTCGGAAGATTTTCCAAGCGGATGTCGGCATGTTTATGAAAGTGGCCCACCAAGCTTTTGCTCGCCGCATGCCGCTTTGTTTTCTATGCCATCAGGCTAAGGCGCCACCATTAATTTCACGCCGCTAATTGGTTGCAACTAATTAATAGAGAAATGGCTAATTATGACTTTCTAAATGACTCAAAGGAAGAGTCAAAAGAAGACGCCGGAAGGGAAAAGGAGCGAGATGGAAGAAGCACAAAGTTTAATTCAAAAGTTGCCATTCGCTCCGCTTTGTGTAGATGTGAACAGCAACAAGATTCTGAAAGAGCAGCTAAGCGAATCTTGGAATTCTGTGTGAGACCCAAACATACAACATTAGCGAGAAACACGGGGAGGGGGGAGGTCGAGAAAAGAACAGATCAAGTAAGCTAGCGAGGTTCGATACAGTTAGACCATTGGATCCAAGTTTACCAATTGCTTGCGTTGAGAATATGATTAGCAACAAAGCAAACTCAGGTTGAGCAATGGATTACAATAAATTGTATTTATAATGGATTTATAAATATAATTAAGGTTAGAATAAGAATTTATGTAATAATAAGTAAAGAGTAGAAGATATGTTATTATTGTTCCGAAACTTTTTCTGAAGGGCCGAAGTGTTTTGACTGTGGGAAGGTAGCTTAATCATTAGTCTTTTGATTGAAGGCTTGTATGAGGCTGTCGCAGTTTAAAGTATGCTTAAACATTTAATTTACTTCTGATTCTTTGTTTATTTAATATATAAAACTCATTAAATACATATATTTTGGTTTAGTAATACATTTTAAAGAAATCTACCAGATGGTCTAACTGCCCCGTAGTGGTTAGACCACTTGCCTCTCACCTAGACGGTCCGAATTCGATCCCAAGCAACCGCATGTGAGATTTATGGTGGACAAAGCGGCTCAAGGGAGGGTTTTCTCCGGCTTCTCCGGTTTCCCCCGCCATCGCATTCCACTGGTGCTCCATCTTCATTCCATGTATCACCAGTGCCATCGCCTGCGGGCCACAAGTAGTAAAAGCAGACATTAAATACTATCAAAAAAAACTGTTGTATATAGTTAAAATCTGTTCTATATAGTTATCTCTCTGAATGTGCGTGTACCGCTGACCATTTGCGCTGATAAGCAAGAGAGCTAAAACTAAGGTCGCTCAGCTGGTTCCCCGCTTTCTAGTTTTAAACTGAAATAGCTCCGCTAAGTTCTGCAACTCTTTTAACGCGTGAAGTGATACCTGGACAAGTCAAATACGGGATAGCTGGGCCTTCTGATATAGTACATGATTTTTGACTGTTTGCATTTCGTTGTCAACTTATCTTCCTTATACACTTCTGAATTTTTTCCCTTAATGTGGTGCGGAATGCAATCAACTTACATATTATGCTCTTTTTTTTAATTCTGGCAGCTGGCGATGTTTTTCTTGGGCTATAGATTTTATATCGCATGTTTCATGTGTTTAACTGTCGTTTTGTATTGAGAATTTTATAGCAATTGAACTGATGGTTGAGCTGAAATGAACTGCCAGTTGCAGGTCAAGAAAGAGCATCCAGTGAGATGGAAAACTGCGGTGCCATGAGTAGGGAACCAATCTTACAGATTACTCGTGTTGGCGTTTAGGGGCATTTGTGGGCCCACAAAAATGGCAAATCTCACAGTCGCCTGCGACGAACTGTCTTTCCTTCCGTTCCCAGAAAACAAGTCACACCCCTCCCCAACCCACCATGCTTGCAAAATACTTCTTCCAAGTGCCATTCCTCCCCACTCAACGTTTTTAATTATTTTTCTTCTGCCTCGGAATTAGGCCTTAAATTCCAATTTCGCCTCAACCACCACCCTTCCCATGTCTCTATTTCAAAGAAAATTCCAGTGAAAGGTCGTGCATATCCATACACCCATTAGAGCATTGTTTTATTTTCCCCTTTCCAAACCCCTTGCCCCCCCTCTGCAATTTCTTATGGAATAAATGACGCGCACATGGGCACGCAGGTGAACTATATACACGAGCAGAATTTTCAGAATGGGATACATACACTAGTTGTAGGGTAGCTGGCATGTTGCTGAATATGTTCAGTTTTTTGTCTGCCTGAATGGAGAAGCCAACTGGCTGACGTCAATAGACGATTTAGATTTCGCATATAACCCTCCCTCCTCACGCCCCTTCCCAAACTACCCTCTTGAGTTAATACTGGAAAGTGTGGAAACCCCGAGGAATGCCATTAATGAAATGTGTTGTCACTTAGAACAGAAGAATCTGGTGTATTGCTGGCTGATTTTTGTTTGTGTGCTTGCGTGGGGAACGCAAATGTTAACGGAGCGAATCAAATGCCTGGGGACAATCAGGGGTGACACCTTCCTCGCATCAAATAAAAATCGATACTTAAGTTGTGAGAACGAGTCTTGTCCACAAGAAATGCTCGTCAAATGTGATTAGTTGGAGACGAACTAGGCTTGAGACCTGCTGCGTTTTACAAAATCAGTTCTAGAAGTTGAAACACGATATGTTCACTAATCCGCTGAAGCTTCGTTAACTCTGCTGATCAAAAACTCTTCACAAAGTATTATGACTATTTTATTATTATTACTATTATTATATACTTGCTGACCACATAGATTAATAAAAATAGCATACTTGTAATTATTCAAATGTTTATATTTGATCCGGTTAAATAATAGATATTGTTGATATTAATGCAATTTCAACGAGAATTTGTTATTAATTCAAGGATATTAAAATTAAATTATTGTTTTTTTTAGTTTAATTTTTCATTCAATGTGATTTAATTAATGAAAAAGATAACATTTTACAAGTAGAAATTTGGTTGTCATTAAACCAATTCACCTCAGATAAACTTAAAATTAGGATTTAAAAATTCACCTTTTGGATATATTTTGGGCTCAGTTCATTTGAACTGCCTCTTGCCGGATTATTAGGATTATGCTAAGAAAGAAACCACTAAGGCACTATAAACCAGCATTTTATCCCAAAAAAAAAAGAATACTTACTATTTTAATGTGTTTATATTTTATGTTTTAATATATGCCATCTTTATCTAAGCAATATGATTCAAGATTAGACCCTCATAGTGTCGAAATTAATATAAATTAAATATGTATACCCAAGAGTATAAACCTGCTTTTAATTGAGCATGCGTGTTTTTAAACGAAAGCTTTTTAAAAATTAAGTTGAAAGTCCATTTTATTTAATTAATGAGTTTAAATAATATAATATAGTTGACTTTGTTTTACAATGTACTATTCTTGTATATAATTTTAGACAAATAAAATTGATTGATTACCAAATCAGCCGAGATTCGATCAGTTGAGATGACATGTGAATAAGGCTAGATTTAGAATTAAGTAGCTAATACCATAACTTAGTCACTTTGACAGAACTGGAACTTCATTGATACCTAAAATTTTCTGCATGTAATTAAGTTATTTTAAAAGAAAATATTAATTATTAAAAACACGTTTAGTTAAGTTCTAACAACAATGAATATTATATTTCCAACTATGATTAAATACCTAATTCTTCAGTCAGTTTCCTGTTTTGCAAACAAGCTGCACATCACTACTATGGTTAGGCGTAAGAAACATCTGAGAGTCGTGCACATAAAAATTACCTTAATAAAGGCCAACTTCAAAGAATTCCTAATGCAGTGTATGCATTTTTAAAAACATCTGTCTGTTCTGTTACAAAAGGAATGTACATATATTTACTAGAAAAACTAATTTATTCAGTGTTACCCCTAGCATATTAATTTCTATATTCAATTTCACTTTCATCTCTGCCGGGTTGACATAGTTGTGTATACAGGCAGGCCAACTTGAGAAGCCAGCTATAGTACTCTTGAGTCATAACCTTTCCAGTCAGCGAGTTGTAACATTATATTGATGTATCTGTGAAATTGTAAAAAATTAGAATATATATATATATATATATATATATATATATATATATTTGCATAAGAAAATAATTTGAATTCTAAACTATAAGAAAATGCATCGTATTTCCTACTTGGTGCACTTTAGCTATGAATTAACTGAAGCTATTAATGGGTGCATCCAACTTTAAATCTTGTTTTTCTCGCAATTTCTTTTTCCAAAACTTTTATGCTGCCTCTCAAAAGTAAATAAAATAAATTGTACGTATACTGAAATTATGGTCCAATTTTGAGAAATAATGATTAAATTTTGAAAAATTAAGGATTTTGGAGATTATGAAAAGTCATAATTTTTCTATAATAATAAATAGGGTTAATATACAAATATTAATTTAAATTTGTAAAAGTCCTCAGCTGTCTTATTTTTACTAAGACATGCATTTAGACAATAAGAATTATTATTTAAATAGCCATGCAAGTTAGAATTTTGCTGGCAAAAATATCACTATTATTGCGTATAATAATTGTTGTAAACTTCAATAAGATACAAAGTTCACAGATGCATTACCATAAGAGAGAACAAAGTAAGACATTGTTGAAAAGAAGTACAGAAATATTATTGCATAGTATTAAAGCCCTCTTAAGTAGGTTTGTGAGGTGGTGACATAACTGTAAGAGATTTTAGTTTGACAGTAATTTGAAAGGGTATGGTTGTCTCAACAACTAGCTGGCCCAACTGCTCCGTATTTGACGTGTAAAGATATCCCTTCGTGCGTTAAAAGAGTTGCAGAACTCAACGGAGCTATTTCAAGTTAAAACTGGTCAGTAAAGGATTGGCAAGCGTGTTTGTCGGTTTACCCCTCTCAATGAGTGCGATCCGCAAGAAGTTTAAAACGAAAGTCACTCATATAAAATGAAATGTAGTTTTATTTATAGACGTTCTTTAACTACTGTGGTTCTCAGCGTCCCATTCCATATCGGGCGTGAAAGAGCGCTTAATTTTGCT
Source organism: Hymenopus coronatus (assembly GCA_030762935.1). Classification (NCBI taxonomy): domain Eukaryota; kingdom Metazoa; phylum Arthropoda; class Insecta; order Mantodea; family Hymenopodidae; genus Hymenopus; species Hymenopus coronatus. The sequence goes on along the minus strand of CM060892.1, from coordinate 51,711,338 downwards.
CAGATGCTCCTTTATCATAGTTGAGGTTCTTTTACATACCGTAAATCTACGACACGGAACCAACGACTTTACTTCCCTTCCGAAGGAAGCCATGCTAAGGAGTTTTACGCCCGAAAAATTCCGGGTTTGAACTCGTATAGTTCCGGTTTTAACTTGTTCCAGCCCCCATAGCCACGCTCGCTAAAGTGCCTAACTTTGATGCCTCGTAACGCAGGGGATCGTGGGTTCGAGTCCCGTCTTGGGCAGGAGTGTTTGTGTTTGTAAATGTGTATATATCTATATGTATAAGGAAAAAGAAAACAATAAAAAAAAAGGTCAACAAAGAAAATGTAGGAAATTCGAAGAAAGGAAAAGGAAAAAGGAATACAGCTCCGGAGTTCTGACAAGCCTCCGGAACTGTATTTTATACGAAAAAAAGCCTCGTTGAGTTCTGCAACACCTTTAACGCACGAAGGAAATTTGTCCACCTGGTACAACGTGGACTATAGTAGCTTGAACAATTGAAGTATATTAATTTAGAGTGATTTAGTATCTGTACTTTTCTTAAGCATTTGTATTTTGTGTTTTCAGGGAGTTCTACTACATTCAGATGGAGAAGTACGCAAGGCAGGCCGTGAGCGAGGGCATTAAGAATGCTGATGACCTCCACGTGAGCGCGGACTCGGAGATCTACCGGGTCCTAAACCTGCACTATAACAGGAACAACCACATAGAGGTATGGGGACCACAGGTGCGACATCTTCCTTCCTACACTATACTTCTGCTGCACCGTAGTCACGCGAAAAGAACAGAGCTGGCAACGTTTCCAACACATAACTTTGTCCCGTAGTCGCCTCTCATTGGCTGCTGTCGTGGAGTAGGGTGTTGTACGGTACAAACTAGTTATTCACTTGACATGAGCATTTACCTCAAAATATTCGAAGAAACTGTACTAATTTACATTCTCATAACCGTATGAATAAAGTATATAGCATGAGGTTGTACCAGTCGCCTCTCATTAGCTGCTGTCGTGGAGTAGGATGTTGTGTGACACAAACTAGTTCTTTACTTGACATGATCATTTACCTCAAAATATTCGAAGAAAATGTACTAATTTACATTCTCATAGCCGTGTGAATCAAGTATATAGCATAAGACAGTTAACGTATATGAAACGCAAATAAATTCTTATTTTGAAATAGATGAGAGGATCCTTGGCTTCAAACCCGGGTTTCAGAATGGCGATAGCATCTGCATCTGTAATGACAGAGTGTATATTTCGCGTTTATTTTTATTATATATAATATTAGCCAGTCAGGTTAAGAACACATCTCTGCGGGGCAAGACTATAAGAAACAGGGACAAGTGGCATGTTTGACAAACAATTCACTCTGTTCACAAAACCACCACTTCCCATTCATTTGTTTTAGTATCCCACATTGTGTTTGCAGAAATTAATGCTATCAATCTAGATAACCATGGTTATTGAATCATTTATTCGTGAGCACCATTATGTCACATGTTGTAACCAGGAATACCCTTCTGTCTTGAGTTGTTCTCCGTGGCTCTCTTAGCTTCTTCGGTAGCGAAGTAAAGCCGGTGGTCCCGTGTCGTAAGTTTGCGGCACGTAAAAGAACCCCAAGCCTGACAAAGAGGCCTCTGAGAAAAATTAATGGTCCAGTACAAATAGAATGGGACACTGAGAAACCGCAGCCGTTAAAGAGGGTCCAGAAATAAAATCCAATTTCAATTTCCTCCTATCTGAATGGTAGCCCTAAATGTGATGAACGATAGGTATTTCAACACCGGTAAATTTTTGGGATGTTTAATTCTCCTATTGTATCCATTGTTATATTTTAAATATTCTTCAGATCTTTACCATTATATAACTAAATACATTTAGGGCAAATGTACACTAAACAGTATTCAGAGAATATTCGGGTAACTGGCATTAATATTTTGTTGTTTTTTTAACCAAAAGTTATGAATTACGTATAAAAATATCACTAACAGTCTTTTTCACCTGGCTTCTTAAGTGACGTTGCTAATATATGATTCCCGAAAAGCAGTACATGAAGTATATACGAGATATAAAATTGTATATTTTAGCTCGAAGTTCAGTCGCCATGGTGGTACAAGTAACGTACTTGCCTCTAAAACTCGAATTCCAGCTGATCAGGGCTTCCTAATTGGAGATCTATATTTAGATTTTTTCCTTTGGAGCAATTTCTAGTAGCTGTAACGCTCATCAGCGCAGTTTTCACTAACTCTCAAATATAAGTTCCTCAAATCAAGAATGTCAAACTTTGTTTGCTTCAAACGCTTCAGAGAGTGCACAGAGGTGACACATAACCTATAAGGAATGACAAACGAAAACTAAATTAGGTTTACATTCTATGATTTAAAAAAAAAATATATATATACCCTTTGTTTATATCACGGAGTCCGCAAAATCAAGCAGTGCTTCGGTTTGTATAAAATTCAAATTAATCACTTTCATATATTCTTCAATCCCAAAATAATCCTCTGTAGAGTTCTCGAGGCTTTTATAAATATAATAACCGAATAACTAGGTGCAACTTTGGAGGTTCCTAAGAAAGCACAAGCAATTCTGCCAAATATTCTTACAAGGAAAAACTTCTAATATACTCAATATTATTTATAACAGTCTCTTCCGAGATTTAATCCTTTATTGGACACCTAAAGCAATGAATGTTTTAATTTTAAATAAAAAGACACTGAAACAATTTACGTTACTCTTCTAACGTGAACGCCGCTCAAAGCTAACCTCCATTTTCTTCCTTTAACTTTTGCAATAAAATTGTTTATTTCCGTTGAATTTTCTGCGGCTATGACATCACACAGACAAATGAGCGTACAGCTTACGTACAACAAAGTTGAGCCCGAAGGGGTGCACGCACACAATGGCTTTTAATTAGTATTAGCATAGCTGTTTCTTTTAGCCCGCAGATTTATTGCGTTTTCTCTTCAAAATAAACTGAACATTGTCAAGAGAAAAGAATTTGCAGATTTAGTTTCCATGGATTGGATGAGATTACTAATTATGCAAAGAAAGTGGTTGAATGTTTCTACATTTAGCTTTCAAACCAGATGCGTAGGCAGCTGAAATGTCTCCAAAATTAATTATTCTTTCACCCCTGAGCACTTATTAATATAACCTCAATTTTACTGTTAAATTGTCATTTTTTTAACAACGTGTCTTCTAAAACGTGGGGGCAGATACAAATAAATGACTAACAATAATAAATCAAAATTTAAAAATTATAAATTCTTCACAGTTTACGATAGCTAAATGTATAGTAGTTGGTTGATTTGGTTAATGAAACTGTACACATGACCTAGGTCAACAAAAGCAAATATTAGGATACACTATTATATATTGCCACTTTCGTGACTGCTTATACAGCTTAGGTCTCTATATATCAGAGTTGTCCAGAAACTAAAGAAAGTTTGGTATGACTAATTAATAACAAAATATATGAACTCAAAATGTATTTACAATGTTACAATACCTTACTCTATTTAAAAACGTAACCGTCATTGTTATTAAACTGTTTATTGTCACGTGTCACCAGTTTTTCAATGCTGGTGTTATCCTCTTCTACCGCCATCGCTTTATATTTTGAATTCACAAAATGCTCGAAATGTATAAGCAAATAACGATAACGTATGGTGATAATTTAATGAATGAGTGTTCAATGAGGAAATGGAGCTTAATTTATTCAAGAAAGAACAGTGTGCACGAAGAAGAACGGAGGAAGAGATAATCACTATCATTCAAGAGGAGAGATCAAACATTAATGAAAGAGTTCAGGAAACGCTTTGGACCATCTACGTGACACTTTTAATGTAAAAGAGTTCCAACTGATGAAGACTTAAGGTGGCAGTAACATCCTGATCAAATTTGACCCTGCATGACTTTTTAGATGGCTAAGAGTTGTAACCGATGAAGACCTCAAAAAGACAGCAAGATCCTGACTCAGATCTGTGACGTACATGGCATTTTTTATGGAAAAGAGCTCCAACCCATGAAGAATTCAAAATGGCAGTAACATCCTGACTTAGAACTTTGATCGTACATGACTTTTTTGAGGAAAAGAGCTCCAATCGATGAAGACCAGAAAGTGGCAGTAACTTCCTGAGTCAGATCTTTGGCGGTAGAAGAGTATAACATCCTTATGAAAAACTGGTATCACGTTACAATAAATGCCTTGAAAGCAACAGCGATTACGTTGAAAAATAGAGTAAGCTACATTAACTTTGCAAGTCAAGTTTTGTATTCATATCTTTCGTTAATTTTCAGTTATGCCAAAGGTTCTTTACTTTCTGAATCTCCCTCGTATATTTCTCCAATGAAACTGTTTTCTCAGCCAACTACTGCTCGCGTTTATATTTAAAGGTGCCTCCTTATACATTCGTAATAATACAGTCAGAGCAGATGAAACTCTGCAACGGATGTAGTTCATTTTCATGACCGGCATGAACAGGTTAGCAGCATTTGAGGTACCACGTTACCGTTGTGAGCGACAATAACAATGCAGCAAGCTTTAACAACTTGTAAAATGTTGCAGCATTTGAAGAAATGTACAGTAGATTCATTCTCTTCTTGCTTTAGCAAAATTATATTGCAAGACATTTAGAAACCCAGCAATCAGCTCTGTTCTTTCGCAGAACACATGTGAATAATCTCTCTCAAAGTATAAGTCCATACTTGTGTTGCTATTTGAGTTTAGTTGTAAATCTATAATCTACAAAAGCTAGTATCTTCAAAGAAGGCCACTTCCTTTTGTAACTCATGAAACATGTTTTGAAATGAGATTGTATGCAACTATCATAAACTAATCTCTACTAGTGGGGATTTCAAAGGGTTAGCACGAGTATGTATGTTGAATTTTCCTAATATAAAGCAATATTTTTAAGATTTCTTTTGTTAATAACTTCGTATTTGACACATCCGTATTTAAGTTGCTGATTAATTTTTTCTTAGCTGTGGAATTCAACCGGAAGGAATGCCAAATCTTATAAGTAAAAAAAAAAATGCTTATGTGTTACCTATAATCACATGACCTTTTATACCCATTCTTCAAACAGCATTCTTACTCCTCTATCTACTTCATTAATCAAGATAAATCATTTGTATATTTACTTTTAGATACAATAAGAATATGGGAGTACATAAACTTTGCGATTATCAAAACTTTCAAGAGCTGGTCACTATGTGATGGCTTTGAAATTTCATGTTTATTCATCATTAGGAGATAAAAACGAATAATAATTTCCATTTTGAGAAAAGTACCTTTAAGTATTGGAACATTTAAATCTTACAGAAGATATCTCGGAAATCGGTAACTCTATCAAAAAAATGTATTTAACATGAATTACGTGCTTTAGTGAGATCTATAATTTTTGTTTAGTACGAGTTTTGTTCATTTCTTACAATTGACTATTTATATTCGGAATAAAGAACTCATATGAGATTATTCCCGAAAATGTAAGATATACATTGCATTTGTCAAATTATGATAGTCATTTTTGAGAAAATAAATATTTTCTAAATAATTTCCTTGTAAAGGATTTTCATAAAAATCTGCATGTGACATCCTAAATACCAAGATGGTATTTCACCGACTTTCCGTTTTTTTTTTTTTTGTTTTTTTTAGTTATTTTTATATAAACACACACGATTTTTTTTTCTATTTTCTTGTTGTTGTGGTTAAAGGAATTTCAAAAATATATTTCACGTAAAATTCAACATAGATTTTTTGGATGGAATACAATAGTTCTTCGTTTTACGATGTGTAACAAGAAAAAAGGATGCATTCTTATATTAAAATGATTGGTAATTTAATTGCAAAAGACCCTATCGCTTTGGTATAGGTATATTTGCGCTCTTGAAGTTAAACATTAATTACTTCTGAAGTTCGTCCAAGCGTAAAATAGAATTTAGCGGTGCCCTGGAGAAATGAACCATCGCTTAATTTCAGAAGCTTTATTCCAAAACTTAAAGAGTCGGCTAATAAACTTTCTCAAGACGCATTATATCTGTAAAAAATCGTTGAAGGCTCAGAAGGAAGACTTAATAGCATCTACTTTCACTAAAGGTAAAGAAAGGGGAGTAAGGTTCAGTACTCCAGATTCTTTTTATTAGATTTGGCACAAGTCGAAGATGAGAATTAAAAAGAGCGAACTTGGCATTCATATTCACCTTCAGCAGCAGGAGTTGGTCCAATAACTCTTTATCTTCCCTGTTTACAGTTGAGAGTTTGTTGGCATCATCTTTGTAGAAAAGCCTTTCTCTGCGCGGACGAGATTTATAAGAGGGCAAAAGGCAATGCACGTCCGTCCAAATCTTGTCCCTCCACCCCCAGAAAACCACCGCGCCCCCACCAATTTCCAAAATGTCACTCGTAAATTCTTCAGCCTTTCCTTTCATGGCCTTCTTAGAATGATGATGCTAATATTTTGCTAGATATCTTGGCGACTTGCCAAAATTCTTTGCAGAGGATAATTTATTATTCTATTTGTCGGAGTTCCTTTGGAAGCGTTGTTACTTATCGTTCTTCAAATTCTCTTTTATTTCTGTTTCCGCTTCTTTGCCATCCTACCTGCCACATTCATTCTATAGCATCCTTCCTGTTCTGCAATGTAATGTCGGAAACACTTCTAGTTTAACTAGTCCTTTTCTTGCAAAAGCATCCTGAATCGATTCATTTTCAAAGAAGAATATTTGCTTTCAAAGATTCTAAAGCTTTATGAAATATTTTTAAAGCATACATTAAGACAGAATTTGTAATATCTTTTATTTAGGATAAAACAATTCTAAAGTGAATAAGTAAGCTATTGAACCATACCGGGGATTTCAACCGCGGATCTCCCAGACTCTAGCCAGTTGCTCTAGCCATAGAGATACCATGGCAACATGTCAGCGCGATATTAAATCCCCCAACTGGCTCGCATATTTCTCGGTAAACCAAAAGGTGAGATGGCATATCCCAATGGCAACTTACATAATTGGCTAAATACCTTGTGGTTTACCGAGAAACATGCGTGTCAGTCGGGCAATTAAATACTACTATGGTAGTTCAGTATTTAGAGCAATTGGCTAGAGACCGGGAGGTCTATGGTTCAAATCCCGGCTTGGCATTGAATATTTCTATCCAACTTGTGTCCTACATACGGCTTGAGTGAAAAAAAAAGCAATGAATGTGAATTATTAAGCCAGTTTTGGGAAAATTAAGTGATTTGTTGCCATGGTAGCTCAGTGGTTCAGATCTGTGGTTCAAATCGCAACAACCACATGGCATTTTTCATTCTGATCTTTCCTTTTGAGGAAATAAATTATTAGTCATTTTCAAAACAACCTCTAAATGTCTAGATTTATTAATTAAATGACAAATTTCCCTGGAAGAGAATAAAAGCATCATATCTAGCACCTTAATGACTAACACTAAGCACATAAATGAGTTCTGGAGGTAATAACCAAAGAATATGTAGTTTTGTAGTAGTAACCGCAAAATGTAGAAAAGGTTCAAAAGCCATACCGCTTCAACGAAATGACAAAAGTTGTTATTCTTCCCTGACCATACAAATTTATGAAGCTATTTTGGCTACAGATTCCAGTAAAACAAAGACACATTCAAAGAAGCACATTGCTTGTACCTTTTCTAAATTTTGGATAAGTATGTTTTTGAAAGATATACATGTATAAAGCTTTTCTTTGCTTCTTTCACATTTTAAGGTCCATGAACGGGCATCTTATGAGTGGCCTATTTCTTATTGTAGAGGTATATCATTGATTTAGATTTAAAGATCTATGTACTCGTAAATGTTTTCGTAAAACTCCTTAATCTGTCTGTGAAGTTAATATGATGAATTAGAAACTTCTTTTAAAATTAGGACTATTTAGAAACGTAGAAGAATTAGTGCCTAGTCCCTCGTAGTACGTATCATATGGTGCAGCAAAGTGTCTGTAGCTTTTGACACCTTATTACTCCTGTCCTTTTATATTTTATTTTAGTTATATTTAAAAAAATACTATTACTTATTTTTAATACTCAAAACTTTAAATGCTGAAATTGAGTGATTATGAAACGCTTTGTTCCGTTCAGTTCCATTCATTTCTTATTTTCACTAATAGTCATGTATATTTTGTTGTAAATTCGAGTGGCCTAATCGTTAGAGTCTAAAATAAATTGCCGAAATAAAACACTTAATATAACAAGTACCTCTATAAACAGTTAATTTATTAATGGTAGTTTCTTTTCTGCCCATAGTCTGAAAGTATGAAAAAGAGAGAGAGAGAGAGAGAGAGAGAGAGAGAGAGAGAGAGAGAGAGTGCAAGTGCGTGTGCGTATGATCCAATGATTTTCAATCTGACTCTACCTATCCAAGTCCTGTCCAACTCACAGCTTGCGTGGGGAAAAAAAATTAAAGAATAAAATTAAAGAAAATATAAACCCAACGACAACAAAGAATACAAGAGTTAACTCAGTTATCAGTAGGAAATACGTTCCAAAGGTAAATATCACCAAAAGTCCAATGCAGTTTAAGGCGGGATATAAACGGAACAGTGAAAAAAAAATCTGATGTGTACCATTCACATGACTTTCTCTACATCTGTAACAAATTATTGTTAAAAAGCTTATGCCTCTATTTACTTCACGCTACTCGAGAACAAGTTAGCAGAAATAGTCTTATTACTTACTTCCTTGTAAGTAGAAGCGAAATAAGGGAGCACCATAGGTTAAAGTGATAGTCAAAAGTGGTTGCTATGTGACAAGTTCCTTTGTTTATATGGACAGGAGTTGACAAATTCCTATATAAGAAAAGCAAGTCTTTCATAGCTGAAACCAAAATCAATGAATGTCTCAAAAACGATCAACTCCACGACAAAAATGTATATAACATGAATTGTGTGTTTTAACGTGCTCTACATTTCTTCTTTAGCAGTTATACAAAATTCCGTAAAATTTGTCCAGAATAAAGTAGTCTTCAGAGGCTATTCCCAGAAAATTCAAGATATACATTTTGTTTGCCAGGTAAATATCTTTAATATTTGATATTTTAATCAAACTCTTTAGAGCCATTTTTGCGAAAATAAACATTTTCGAAAAAAGTTCCATGTAAAGAGCAGTTTGGTGTGGGGGGATTTTTCTCAAAACCTTCGTGTTGCATCCCTGGAAGATACTAAACTTAAATACCAAGTTTGGTATTTTACCGATTTTTGAGTTATCATGTTCACAGACACACGGACACACGGATACACACACACGGATGTTTTTGTGAAAATGCTGTTTTTTTTTTTTGGATATAAGTGACCCTAAAAGATATATTTCCGGTGAGATCTCGGTATCGAATTTTTGGGTGGAGTGCAATACCTTCCCTATATACACTATGCACATAGTGCGTGTAGAGAAAGAAAAAAACAGTTTAGTAACGTGATAAAAGAATTGAACGAAAAACAATAAACAATGTTAAAGGATAAACGATGGAATGCCTTCGTGTGTTCAGCGAACTGACTTCTCACACGAAGGCCCCGGGTTCGATTCCCGGCTGATACGGGGAAGTTTTCTTTAACCAGAACAATTGCCTATGCCCCATAGAGTCTGGAAGTGTGAATGTGAGAATGAATGTACATAAAATGATTAATCTAACATGAATAGCCTACAATGATAATATGACTTGTTTCATAAGTCAAAGCCATCGATATAACCATAGAAGCTTAAGGGGGCTTTACAAATTATCAAAATAAAAAATAAATGATAGTTTACATTACAAAAAATCTCTTCTGGTGTTATAATATACTTACTTGGCCTCCATACAGATGGTATGCGTCTGTGAACACCATAACTCAAAAACGAAGAGTCGGCAAAATGCCAAACTTTGTATTTCAATTTAATATCTTCCAAAGATGCGATACGAATATTATGAGGAAAATTCCCCTACCCTAAACTACTCTTTACATAGAAAAAAATTCTCAAAAATGTTACTAAGGATTTTGATTAAAATACCTATATTAAAAATATTTACATGGTAAACAAAATTTATATCTTGAATTTTCCTGTAATGGTCTCTTCATTATGAGTTTTGTATGTCAAAAGTGTAGATCTCGTTAAAACACACAATTTATGTCGTGGAGTTGGCTATTTGCGAGATATTCCTTATTGTTGGTTTCAGTTTTAAAATACTTAAACTTTTCTCATATGAGAATTTGTCAACTCCTGGTCAAGCAAAGAAACGAATTCCAATCACATAGTAACAGATTTTAAAACATTTGACTGTCGGTTTTTCCTGTGTATCCCCTTATTTTCCCTTCTACTTATAAGGAACTAAGTAATAACTCCATTTTCCTATTTTCTGTTTATCTTGATTAGCACAAAGTAGAGAAAAGGATCAGCGTTTGTAAGAATAACCTGTTGCAGAATGGAACACGTCAGATTTTAATGTTTATAAGAGTGAATTATAACTTGCATTATAAATTAGTTCATTATTTTTGTAAAGCTCTTGGTTCCATAACAACAGAAACTGGAACCTCAACTGAAGCGACTTGAATAGTCCTGATTGTTAGGTCATACGAAGTGAACTGGTCATCCATTTAAATCCGAACGTCGCGAGTCAAATGTGCCTGTGGTAAAGGATGGGAAGGGCCCAAGTAAAATAACCGGTGGGATGGCACGCTTACTGATGCTTACTTCTGCCAAAATAGTCAAATTAATAACATTCAATATCAATAAAATTAGTTTAAATACCTGTTACATATGATTGCAGTTGCATAGATTTTTCTCTTTTTATTAAACAAAACACTAAAGCTTTATTGCAAAAATATTAACATTTTTACAAAGATTGAATTATAACTGTATGATAAATTAATCCACTATGTTTGTAAAGCTCTTTCTTCCATAACAAGAGCAAATCGCCTAACATGTATTTCATTTAGCTACGTTGTTAACTTCGTTGCGAGATTTTAACGGTGCGCAAAATTTAACCGCAGTTATTTACAGGAAAATCAGTGAAGTAGCAAGGTCAAGCCAGAAAGATGGTGTATTGACAGGGGTTGGCGATTGATTGCAAGGCAGTGCAAACTCCCCTGTACTTTCACAGTAATTACTGCATGCTAGCGCCGAGTTCTTACTTGAGCCTTCCACCTCATTCCTTCTTTCTTTCTTTCTTTCTTTCCTTCTTCCTTGGTTGGTTCTGTAGATGTCAGTTGTTTAGATCGATACGCAATTCCAGTAGGGAATGAACCCCTTCCCTATAACCAAACACTGAGCCAACTCTTTGCTCCTCATGTTTTACACATGTTTAATTGCGAATTAAATCTCGATCTCTTGAGCGCAATTAAAACTCAGGAATTCTTTTTTTAGAATCTGGAGATGAATAATAAATAAATTAAATCGTACTAGAGGAATACCCTAACAACCGAAGTTCCAGTGTTTGTAATTGAAGTTGCAGATATATATGAACGTATGCGAGAGTTGATACTTACGAACATATCCATGTTTTAACATCGATTCATTTACTTCGGTGCAGAATTTACTCGTTGAAACTGAAATCAGTGTCGTCAATAAAGCTGATGGTTTACCTTACAGATTTCCAAAAACTAACATTCTGATATTAAAGATAATTGTTTGATTCAGGATTCTCTACCTACTCTTATATAAACCATTAGTTATTATTATTGCTATTATTATTATTATTATTATTATTATTATTATACAGAGTGGTCCAAAAAATGTAAACACTGTTTAACAGTCCATAACTTGCCATCTAATGGGCGGAAACATCTCATTTTTTGGTAGTGTAATAGTTTGTAGTTCCGGCAACCGCCACACAAGCGGTGTCTGATGACAGTCGCCAGATACGTAAGCATTCTTTTGTTGTTAGTTACTTGAGCAAACATGGCTGGCGCAAGGCTTACATTCGATGAACGGAAGTCAGTTTTGAAGTGGTTCATTAGGTACGAAAACATTAGTGAGGTTCAACGCCAGTGGGAAATGAGTATCAAACAGAGCCACCGAGACGTTTAACAATAGCGCGCATTTGAGACAAATTTGAAGTCGACGGCTGTGTTACAGATGTACAGAAAAAACTATTTGGACGACCTGTAACAGCAACAAGTCCAGCGAAAGGTTTTACTTCCAACAAGATGGTGCACCAGCCCACTATCATAATCATGTCAGGGAGTATCTCAACGAAAATCTAACTGCACGATGGATAGACCGAAGAGGTGCTGTAGAGTATCCACCGCGTTTCCCAGAGTTAACGCCTCTGGGTTTTTACCTAAGAGGAACACTAAAGGATGTCGTTTTTGGACAAAACCCACGCACATTGGATAATCTACGAGAATGTATCGTACATTCGTGTGCTGATATACAGCTGAACACGTTGCAGTCGGTAGTTCGTGCTGCATCGTCTGTGAATGGATGTTGATGTTGACCATTTCAAACACCTACAGAGATATCTGTAAGTTGGACTTTAAGCTACACTTTAAAAAAAAATAGTTATTTCCGCCAATTAGTTTGCAAGTTATGGACCGTTAAACAGTGTATACATTTTTTGGACCACTCTGTATTATCATTATATATGCATGTGTTTATTTTAATCCTACATCTTTAGCCATTAAACAAATCTTATGTGGTTCATTCACATGACTTTCTCTAGCTGTTCCACATACAAGCTATTCTTATAAAAGATTATTCTTTTATCAACGCTTTAATAATTGAGATAAACTTCAGCAAAATTAGTCTTATTACTTTCTTCCTTATTAGAAGAAGGTAAATGCATTTGGATAAAGCGACTGTCAAATCTTTTAATATGAAATAATTTAAGTTCGATTCGCTTTTGCATGGCCTGCAGTAAACAACAGAGAAGTTGACTTTCGTTTGAGAAAACTTACGTGGTTTAAAATTGAAACCAATAACAAGGAATATCTTCTCTGAAACGGTCAACTCTACAATAGAAAAACAACCGAAAGCGCATATGATTTAAATTATGCTCTTTAATGAGTACTACACATTTTGTGTAATACGTTTTTATCTATCTCATACGAGTATACGAAATATTGAGAATATATTATATTTTGCATTTATACACCGCCTTTAATATGTAAGGTGGTAACGGTGGCTTTGTGTTTGAAGTATCTGCCCATCGGCAGTTATATTCACTCGTTCACAGTTTTTACTTGAGGAGTTTTGAGTTGATTTTAATTTTCTTTTAAACATTAAAAGATGAGAAAATACATTCACATCTAACGATCCTAGATGCAATAAAAATCAATCCTACATAAAGAAAAATGCCCATCTCAAAAGAACACACGCAATCAGACCACCGAATATTTTTATATTTATTGCACAAAATAAATGAAATTTTATGTAGTTAACAGTACAAATCTCTTAAAACCGAAAACATCATTCAAAATTATGGAGAACAAATTACACTCAGGCACCAAAAATTTATAGCTGAATGTTACCTACGCATTTAAAAAAGTATATGTTGATGTTTGGCTCTATAAGATATTTTATTAAACTCTATACATTTGTGCCTTTGATATAGTATGCCATAACAACACTCTTTAAGGAAATTTAGGCGCCCTGCTACCCAAGTTTCACGGTACCCTGTTCACATACAACAGAAATGTTTTAAAATGTGATCCTTCGTTTACAGATAGACCACTATAGATGCTCGTCTCTTTTAAGTATATAAAATGGAAGCTTACTGGCAGTTATTGTAGTTGCAGTATCTGTATATAGCCACATAAATCGTTTACTCCCAAAATACCTCCTTACGCACATAATGAATCGATATATCGATAACACTGACTTTAATTTTTTCCGTTCTAACTCCATGGAAAATTTAATGTGTTCCATTCACATGACTTTCCCTAGCTGTTCGTAAACAAAATTTTCTTAGAAAAGAATATTCTTTTATCTACATCATAATAAAATTAGCATTATTCTTATTGCTTGCTTCTTTTAGTAGAATGGAAATAAAGGAATTCACAAGCCAAACCCATAGTCATTTTTTTAAAAAACTGGTCGCTATGTGAAACTCGGTCTTCTTTGATTGCTAGAGGACTTCAGTTTGAGAAAGGCTTAAGTAATTTAAACCTGAAACCTAAGACTCGGAATATCTCGAAAACTGTTAACTCTACAAAAAAATTGTAGATGGAATGAATTATTTGTTTTTATGAGATCTGCGTTTTTTTTTTTTTTTTTTTTTTTTTTGCAGCAAGTTTACATTTACCAGTTATACAAAAGTTATATAGAAGCCATCTAGAATGAAGAATTCTTCAGAGGCTATTCCCAGAAAATTTAAAATATATTTTTTTTGTTTTTTCATGAAAATATTTTAAACGTTTGCCATTTTAATCAAAATCGTTGGTGCCATTTTTGAGAAAATCAAAATTTTCGAAAAAATGTTCCATATAAAGGGTAGTTGGGTTAGGGCGATTTGCTTGAAAATCGCTATGTCGCATCCTTGGAAGATAGTGAACTTAAATACCAAGTTTGGTATCTTACCGACTTTTCGTTTTTGATCTATGCTGCTACACCTTCAGACTTCTATGCTGCTTTACATTGTACGCACATACGTGCTAGAGAAAGTAATAAATAGTGATGAAGAGAGCTCGGAAATGTTTTAGTACCACATAGCAGTTTGTGAAATCGTGAAGTTTCCTTTATATTGGAATGGTGATCAGTTGATCAGGAACTCATGGCATGAGAAATTTCAGCTAACTGCCAAATTACACCAACCAGTATCCCCAGCTGAGTTAACTAAACCGATCATGACGGTATCACTGACATTCTCGATTGTGTTAACTGACCTTACGCAGGCAATGACGTGCTCAAATTAATCCAGCTCCAAATGTACACAATGACGTCACGCCCACCAGCTCAGCAGTGGGATTACTGTCGCCATCGCTAGGTGACTTGACGAACTACATGCGACTGCTAGCGATGGCTCTGTAAATAAGATTTCGGTCACTTCTCTCAAGAATCTGTAACGACCGGAAGCTCTGTGCAGCTATATTACCTTAAATTTGTAGTCCATTTTGTGAAACTGCAAGCACGTTGAGAGCTGTGTTCATAAAATCCGCTGACATACGTATCTAAACACGTCCAAATACAAGGCCATTTTGTTCAGTGCCAAAGAAAGAATATTTAAACTTACATGCGAAAATCTGTCGTTAAGTTCCTGAAAAGTGCTTTGACTGATATTAAACCATAACATTAAATAAATGTTTTTGTAAAAGTCTAAACTAAACAAAAATAAACCCAAATTAAATGTTTATAAACCTTCAGAAATACAAAAATAATGCACAGAAATTCTGGTAGAACAAATAGTAAATAAGATTAACAATGGAGTTCACTGAAAAATAAAAGTTTAAAGCAAGGTCCACAAAATAAAGTTTATAACATATAACGCAATACTCTAATATATAAGATATTAGCATTTCTGTAAAACTTGTGGCTTTTATTAACAAATCTAACTTAACCTGCTTAAACGTCGCATTTTTTTTCGTAAGCTTTTAAAGAGATGATAAGAGAAATATCACGATCCCTCCCTAAGCTTGAACCAAAATTGCACATCAGGATAATGGATAATGAATACTGTTTTGAAACACGAAATTCTGGATGAAGAAATTCTTTGGAGTGCCTCTTAATTTCGCGCATAATCACGTTTAATGAACAGTTAAATTCTGCATTTTGGCACTAAGATATTTCTTAGCTTTGGAGAGAATAGATACTTATAACTTCAGTTTCCGCTTCCATGGATTTAGACATTTCTGCGCGCTATGCCGTGTAGTATGCCAAACTCTGAAAATATTTGTTCTGCGCAAGCGTGACAGCTCTTTCCTCACCCTCCTTCCCAGAGAGGCAGTGCAACAGCTAATAATGGCGAATGTTACCTTACATTAAAACACATAGGGCTATCTCTTTCTACGCTCTGATGAAAACGCTAAGGGCTGACGTCATCAAGTAGCTCCCGTTAGCTACTTATGTTACCATTAGATTTGTTGTACTAATTCCTGTGAATAACATGTTACATGCTTAGTTATAAGTTATAACTGGGTTTTACCTTTAAACACTAAAACTGACATTTATTTGTGATAGTTTGTAATAGAAAAGGTAGACTCAAACTGAAAATATCAATGCCATAGTAGTTAGGTGATACTTACGAGACTGGAAATGTAATTGGGGTACGTTATCAGAAAATGAATTTGAGAACGCCTTATGTTCACCGGGAAGTCAGTGATGAAGTTAATATCCTCTTGGTATATTGTCATATTGATTAGACAGCGGCAGAGCAAGCCGAAGATCCTTAGTGCAAATCCAGGCTATGGCATTGAAGTTTTTTCAGTATTATTCTAACATTTCCAACCTTATGTTATATATGTATTGAAGAGAAATTAATTAATTTGAAGCAGTTCATTAAAAGTTTAAATTTTCGAGGGTTAAAACTCATGAATTGTTTGAATCTTGTGTGTAGGTACCTTCAAATTTCCGGTTTGTGGTGGAACAGACGTTGCGAGAGTTCTTCAAAGCCATCCAGAGTGGCAAGGACACGGAACAGTCGTGGAAAAAGTCCATTTACAAGATCATCTCGCGGCTAGACGATCCAGTTCCGGAATATTTCAAATCGCCCAACTTCCTGGAACAACTGGAATAGCTGCAAGAGTAGAAGAGCGTGACGGCCAAAGTGGATGATGACAGGATCTGTCCCTCCTGGTCTTCACAGTGATATGGACAAGACAACATCAAGATATTTGCTTGCGTCACTGATCTTCCGTTTTTCTACTGTCCCCATCTTTGTTTACTTATTTTTCTGCTGAAGAATGTACGCTTCCGTATGTAGAACACATACCTCTTCGTTTGGTTCTGTCCTCTATGGCTCTTTTGCCAACAATCGCCTGTTTCGAGCATCTGGGATATGGCCATGTTGATGCATCTGTAAGCTGTTTCGTTGAGGCAAATTATATTGTTGACTGCCCACACACATGTAAAACAATTCTA
Organism: Hymenopus coronatus; assembly: GCA_030762935.1. NCBI lineage: Eukaryota > Metazoa > Arthropoda > Insecta > Mantodea > Hymenopodidae > Hymenopus > Hymenopus coronatus. Next base: position 51,694,326 of record CM060892.1, on the reverse strand, counting down.
CACTGTTTTTATTGTATCATAGTTCTCATTGTTAATTGGTTTGGGCACTAGAGTGATGCACTCTTGACGGGTGTGTGTGAAAGTGGTTGTGTGAGTGGACAGCCTACAGGCAATGAAAGGGCAAGGTATTTTTGTACATAACCATTCAAATGACCGCCTTTTTATGGCCTGTAGGCCAGGAACTACCTGGGAAAGGGACCCAGCTGGCCTGATGCTCCGTTCCAGAACCCAGGACTCCTGTCATGTCCATCTCACGGTAAAGATGTGCATTTGAGAAGATCGCCTTTCAGCAATGTTTGGAGATACAAACACTTCTGTCATTGTGGGCAGTTATTATGTACATAATGATGTTTATGTAATTTTTATTTAAAAAGACAGAGTATAGTTAAGGCTAATCTTATAAAATGCACATCTAATTATAAAGGTACTTGACCAAAGATTACTCGCTGTAGAGAGGAATAGAAAGAGAAAAGAGAGAAGGTGAAGCTTGTTAAAATTGTGTGCTAGTCGTTGATTCAAGAGCATCAAAACATAACCCGTTAAATAGTTCACTTCGAAATCGTGAACTATCGTTTTGCAGAGAGCCAAGCAAATGTAAAAAGAATGGTATCGTTAATTATATATTATTTCTTTTCCAAAAAAGATAAGGGGAAGAAAAAAAAGCAAGTGTACACCACTTGGCACAATTCTTATAGCTATAGTTAAGTCACATGATCTCACGCCGTCACTCTCAGCGTGACCAAATCACGCCGAGATAAAACATTTTGTGCAAGTTGGTGTTGCTGGACAGATCCCGACCTATACTGTTATCATGATTATTATTATCATTATTATTATTACTATTATTATTATTATTATTATTATTATTACTGTGGTGAGTTTCCTAGTCAAATAAAAGAATAAACAACACCCCTATTGTCTCTCTTAGGTTAAACACAAAACATTTATATCCAGTGGTGAAAATATTTAAAAAAAAATTGCCTTCTGATGTTGAACGACAATGTAACTGATTTTGTGATATATATATACTTGATTGAATTTTACACTAAAGAAATTTTGATAATTGCTTTTGAGTAAAACGTATAAAATGCTAAAGAAAAGAGAATTTTTTTCCACAAAATGTTAAAATAAAATAAGTACTGTGTTACTGTGTGCATCATGAGGGAGGAACAGAAGAAGATTAGTGCTAGTGTGGTGAGAGTGCGCGTCACCAACAACAGCCGAGTGTTTCTTCTGGGGACGGCCGTGTTTCAAATGTTCATTGCCAGTGGGGCCACCGTCAACGGACTTCAGCTGTGAGTGAAGATAGGACTTCAGTAAAACAAACTTTCTCAAGGTATAGAAAATAGTATATTTGGTCTCGCCAAGGCAGGCGGCTGGGACATACTTCTCTGTACGGCCCACACAATCAGTCAGTCACATTCCATAACACAGCGAATACAGTTTACAGAACAGACAGTCAGTCAGGCACTTTCTACATTGGAGCTGCTCCTGTTAATCCTTGGTTCATATCTCGTTTGGACCCCCCTCAGCCCCTTCAAGTCCGCGTGGCAGTGAAACTCAGGTCTGGAAAACGTGCCGTGCCGTACTGCCAACGCTTCGACTAACTAATTGATAGAGAGATAGGGAAAAAATATATATAAGTTATATAAATAAAATTATCAGATACTAGATGTGAAGGTGAATGTAACCTAAGATGGTGACAAAGGAGGAGATGAAGCAAAAACCAAAGTGTCCTTTAAGTTCCGGATTGTTGGGTTCACCAAAATGTTTACATTAAAAATGGGTGGCTCAACAGTTTTGGTATCTAGTCATCATTTAAAACAAATAAACTGATATCTCTTTGTCAGCAGCAAGCAGAAGGAAATCAAATCTTGTCTCACACACATACACACACATAATGTAATAATACTAACTAAATAATCAACTTAACAAAGATTGTACAGCCAAGACGAGGCTTGCAGTATCGCTACTCCTTTGTTTCTTTGAAGCTCCATCATCGTCGTCGTCATAACAACAATAAGATAAAGTAAAATAGCAAGCAGAGTTCACTGAGAACAAACGCCCACCACTAACTCACTCACTCCCTTGGACAATCCGACTTCCCCCAGAAAGGGCAGACGGGCCCTCCAACCACCTCATGCCCCATCATAAACACTGCTGTATTGAACGCTTTTGAAACAAACGTTGCCAGTGCATCTACTGGATTTAAGTTTTGTTTATTCTTTCCATAGAACTGACATTGTTGACTCCTGCTATGTGATTGTTACCCTGTAGATTTTACCGTTCCCCCCATGGTTGTTGTAGCTTTTGACAGGGAGCATACCCTTATCTAGGTGGTGGTGCGGTGAGGAATGTTTTTCTATTGGTTTTCACATACATTTCACTACGATATAAATAACTCTAACAGCAAGCTTTTCCGTTTGTCATACAGGTTTTATCATCCAGGTTGCTTTAAGTCACTCAGTCTACATGATACATTTTCGGTTTTAATCGTGCACACGGCCATTTGGAATATTACCCTCCCTTCATCTATTTTTTTAAGGGTGCTATTATTTTTTTACAAAACTACCCCCTCCAATCCCTTTCCCCCATCCCATGTCCTATAAGTGTAGCAATACTTAGGTCAAAAGAAAAACCAATTTGGCGTGTTTTTCCTGCTTGCGTTACGATACGGTTTTCATTTCCACAATAATATAAAAAAGGTCTTGGCAATGTTTAGGAACCCTGTTAAAATCCTCATCACGGAAAGTACAAGCTTAGTTGAAGCACCTTCGCGCCTTATCTTTATGATAAAAAAAATTAAGCAAAATGAAATTGTGTGTAATTTTTACCAAAATCTGCCTTAAATTCTATTTTCTTAAAAATACCTAGTGTGATGATTTGCTGTAGAAGAAAAACACTTCTCACGTGTCTGGAATAAAACATTTTTGGTCATAACCGTCGTTATGTTTCTACTCTAGCAACTACTAATATGATTATCACTGGCAACTGCCCCGAGGGTATCTCGCACCATTACCGTTTGTACGTTCGTTATATAAACAGGCTGTTTCAGAATCTTCTAGTCCAATACACACATAGTCATTCTTTTGAGTGTGAGATGTAGTATATGTCAAACTGTTGGTAAACCTTTGGCGTTTTGGGGTACCTCCTTCAATTCTGAGTTGGGTCAACACAGTCGACCCAATCCATTGGGTGAAGTGTGTTTTTGCTTTTACCACAAGTTACTTTTTGTCAATTGTTAAACGATGCGTCATACATTGTTTGTAAACCGCTGTAAACAAACTGGAGCTATTGTATACTTTTAGTTTGTACGCCCTGTTTGAAGGTTGAGTTGTATCAAACGGAGCATGTGACGTCATCGTGTCCTGTGAAGTTGTCTTTATCAGGGGGGCAGGAGTGGAAACGCTGCGTAGTGTTCTCAATTTTAAAATAGCTTTTTTGGACTCGGAACACATTACAGTACCGCACTCGCAATAGTCTGAAGGCAACTAAACAAAACTCTGAAGATAAACAGATAAATAAAAAAAAAAAACAAAATGCACAAGCTCTAGGCATCCACTCAAACAAACACTACAGGGCCACCTCGTCCGATCTAAAGTGCCTTCAAAAATGTTAATTTTTTTAGAAAAAAACAAAAGGGCCCTAAATAGACCATTCTCGCCCCACCAAAACAATGCGCATAGTTTCCACTCCGGTTTCCTATTTTAAAATTATGAGTTTTGAAGGACCCTAAACGCAAATTCAAGTTATTAAGATTGTTATGCTGAGAAATACAAGATAATTCCGTTTACTGGTATTATTACAGAAGTATTTGCATATTTAATTTATTGGTTCTTATTTAAAACATTGTATTTACAGAGGTTTCATATGTCATGCATGTAAGAAACCAATATATCCATGGTATAGCATTTACTCTAGTTTGTAGGAATACATGATTATAATAATAAGAACTAATTGAGTGGGTTTTATTTGACATCAGATCCCCTCCATGATCATTGTTATATATATAATAAACATGATACACACGCTGGCTTCAGTAGTTGTATGTGCTCATCACACATCAGCTCAGGAGCAAACGCCATCTTTAAGTTCTGCAGACGAAAACTTTATTAGTTCTACTTCAATAATTCCATCCTTTAGAGAACGATAAAGCTTTTCAAACAAAAAAAAAAAAATGTCAAGCTTGTACAGTGACTCATGTCCTTTGTAAATATGTACTAATAAGGATTGGTGCTGACTTTATATATTTAAAAATGCAAGCCCTATCGTAGTATCAGATTAACAAATCTGTTTGTCCGAGACGGCTATTGTGAAGTACAAAATAAAAGTACTAAAAAAAACTTTCTAAAAAAAAGCTCAAAGCTGCTTGATAAAATGTGCTGGGCTTGGAATCTAAATTGTACAGCTTATAAACTTTGGGCTGTTGTAAAGCCCTTTTAATGCGTAAACATCGAATAGCCTCAACATAAAATATAATTAGAGAGTCTTTGTAGAATGTAAAATTTAGTGAATATTGATAATTGTATTTCATATCTTATACAACCAAGATTTTCTAAAGAGTAATAATTCTTTGAAAGTATATGCAAATGGAAAGAAATGAAACGTACTGCAGGGAAAATAAAAAAATCTTTGGTAAAAACTCGTAGATTTAAAAGTTTTTAAAAGTAGTAGCTTTATTTTCATAAATTTTGAAGAAAAAAAATGTCTAAAGGTGGTTCCAACCCAGCACATATGTGTATAAAATATTAATAACTGGTGAGTTTTTTCTTTCACGTACCCTGTTAAACTCAGTAAAATTGTTACAAAAAAAAGAAGAGACACGGGACACAAACATTTTGTGCCAGAACAATATCATGACGAAAATACGTACAAATTTTTCCTATGTATAGTAACTCTATAAAATGAGTGGGTTTTGAGTTAACATATGCATGTTCACTGCTGACGTCAGACTCGTGTGTCGCAATGTCGACGCACAAAACAAATCAAATTTATTTCTTCTTTTGGTTCTTTTCTTTAATTCACGGCGTGTCGTTGTCCATACATGTTGTTATAGAAGTTTAAACTGTTCTGTGTACAACTAGTTTTAAAGCAAACATCATTCCATGTACTGCTAAACGTTTTTGAAAAGAAAAAGTTTGTGTTCGTCTACAAAAAAACATAACGTGGAGAGCATTGTTGGAACGGATGTGTTTTTTGATGAATACAGTAATAAAAAGCTGTGCATATATCTTCATGCATTTTTCCATGATCACGAAAATCAGCATTATTACTATAAGCTTATACAACCCTTGATAAACAACACAGGATATTTTACAAAGAGTAATTATAAAAATAAAGTGCCATAAGAAAGACACTACAGTCAAGAATACCACACCAGTTCCTGAATTCCTTTCCTCTCATACTATCCTTAGAATTCACCAAACAGAACAAAACTATTGGAAACAAATGAGCATTTAAAGATAGTTTGTTCTGCTCAAAAGTTCATAAAAATCATAGTAAATTTCCATGAGGTTTCTCCAATATGAGACATTTTATAAAAATGACTGACCCGATCACGAGGATTCAACCAGAAAAACTGAGATGTGTTTGTAATAAATAAATATTTACGCTGTCGATTGCCGCTGGTGTGACAGAAGGATTTGTAGGATTTCTTTTACATGCTAGTAAATCTACTGACACTTTGATCTGGGCGGGTTTGAACCCGGGACGTTCTGAGCAGAATCAGGGTACCAGATGATGTTGTATTTGCAAGAAGCTATATACACGTGCTATATATATATATATATATATTTTTTTTTTTTTTAATAGTTCATAGTTTGCATAAGATCTACTTTATCATAAATAACAACAAAAATAAATAAAAAACTCAGAAAGGGGAAAAATCTTTTTGATCAGGTCAGTAAATTATAGAAATAATTTCTCATGCTCATTAGTATATTTTATTTAGTTCATTTTCTCCCATAATTACAATTTACTTTCTTCCCTTTACAAAACATCCATAAATCCTAAACCCAAATAAGTAGAATTTAATGATCTCAAGAAGAAGAACGACAGTTCTTCAGCTGGAAGAGTTCGCTGGACACAGTCTGTATCCGGTCCTGCAGGGAACCAACTTCCGCCGCCTGCTCAACAACACCGTCTGGCACGAGTTCCACCAGCAGAGCTCCAGATCCAATCAGATATAGGTCGGAGTCTTTTGAGACAGTGAAAGGGGGAAGATAAGGTCATTGCGTGGCCGAATTAGTAGCTCTCTCAAATTCTCAATAAACATAAAGAGACCTGGCGCACTTTCTCTAACACGTATGTAAGTGTGTATAATACCATATTTCACCAAAATACATATTTTGAGACCCCTAAATAAAAAATATAATTTTTAGAAAAACGTCGAGTGTGTGTATCTCTGTATGTATGTGTGTTTGTGTCTATAGGCAGCAGACGAAAAGTTTATTAAATACTAAACTTGGTATTTAGGTTCAGTATCTTCCAAGAATGCGACACGAAATTTCCAACCTTTACATGGAGAAAATCTTTCGAAAATTATGATTTTCTCAAAAATTCCTAATAATTGTGATTAAAATACCGTATATTAAAATATTTACATGACAAATAACACGTCTATCTTGGAATTTTCTGGGAAAATTCTCTGAAGTCCTCTTCATTGGGAATGATTTTCGTATTGCTGGTAAACCGTAAGAGATGAAAGTCACATGAATGGAACACTCAGATTGTTTCTGCTTGTCTCAAAAGACTCTGACCAAAATATGCCTATATAAACTACAGCGTCTCAGACCTACACCGTACAATATCTCTCAAATAAAAATACATAAAGTAAACTTTACAGTATAGTAGAAACCCTATGTCAGAACAAATATTGGATTATCATTATTATTCTATAAGAGGGCTTAACTTTGCTCAGAGGTCTTTTTATAAGATTTATTTCCCCTTCGAAGAAAGCATGCTAAGGATTTTTACACCCGAAAAAAAGCCATCGCCCTCTGCAGGGTTTCGAACCCGCGACCTGGAGATCAGAAGCTAGCATATTATTCCTAAATCACGGAGGAAGCAAAAACACTATAGATTGTAATGCCTACATAACTTGAAATATTTTAACGATACATTTTTCATATAATGCGCTTGCACAAAATTAAATATATAGGTAGTTCTAAGTAAATTACTATAATAAGTGGCGTGCTTTATTCAGAATTAAATTTTCATGCACATAAGCTATTATTACAAAACAACAATTTTAATGTTTTTAATCACGTGCTTTTCCGACATTCTATAAAAATTATGAACCTTAGACGAGGGTCTTGAAGAAAGTGACAGAAGATTTGGATAACTAAATAATAAAGAAAGATATCAACATAGAACATTATTTACAAAGTTACAATACCTTATTCTGTTTGTCAACGCAATCTCTATTCTGTAAAGATATTTATTATCACGTAGTACCAGTTTTTTAATGCCGATGTTATACTTTTCTACCGTCAAAGAACTTATTCGTTTTTTGGAATGCACAAAATGTACTGTCAATCGAATTTTATAAGCAAATAACGCAAGTGTATAGTGATAATGCAATGAACTAGTCTTCAGTGAGGAAATGGCGCATAACTTAAGGGTAATAAAGGAAGAACCAGTGTGTCCGACAAAGACCAGAGTGGTAGTTCATCAATCGTTAAGGAATTGGAGATAATGTTGATGAAAGAATTCAGAAAAATCGGTATTTCACATTGGTAACCATACATGACTTTTTGGGTGGAAAAGATTTCGCAACCGATGAAAACCTCAACATCTTGGCTAAGATCTTTAGCGGTGGAAGAGTATAACATGGGCATTGAAACACCGGTACGACGTGACAATAAATACTTTGATAGTAATAGCAATTACGTTGAGAAATAGAGTAGCGTATTGTAACTTTGTGAATAAAGCTTTTGTGTTTATATCTGTTATTATTATTTGGTTATTCAAAATGTTAGTATATAGCAAAGCCGTTACGGATTTTGGCCCTAACCTTTGCAAATGTTCTATAATAACCCACGTTTTGCCTGATAAAATACAAGATGATTTTGAATTAATTTTGAGTTAATATAGGGGACAGACAATTTCATAGTTACTTGGAGTAACGGTTTTTTCCCCACTCTAACAATGTTGAGAATTCAGATTAAAACTTCGTTATGGCATGGCATAGTGTGAAGATCTACAAGTCAAGCAAATATTATATAAAGCGTTAAAAAACACGTGCACAAAACCGCACATGAATTTTACACTTAATGTTTAAACATCTAATGTTTTTATTATTGTTTCATTTATATAGCCTCCTTTAACTGCTATAGTAACGTCTCAGGCTTTTAACTTGTGAAATAGCTCTATATTGACTGCAGGTTATTGACATATTAATCATTTTATATCATTAAAGTATGCAAATTCACTTTCAAATGCATGCTTCCAGACTCTGTGACCCGCTGACTACTCTATCACGGAAGCAGTCTAAACACAGAACTTGTTCTTTTAAAATATACATATATACAGTTTTTACTTGAAATTTATTCTCATGAACCTACAGAAAACTTAATTAAGCTAAAATAAAAAATACTTTGTATAAATACTTTCCTGATTTGAAAGGTTGCTGCCTTTTTCAAAAACTAATAAAGATATATATTAATATTTATGATTTAAAACTGGAAACGATATAGGTAAGAGAGCTAAAACGGGTTTAGCAGTTAATTTCATGATCTATTTTGCTACATAAGCCGTTTTTTCTCTAATTCGAAAATCGGTAGACAACTAAGGCGTCTTCATAGCCGTGATCGTTAGTGTGATACGTAATGGATTAGCCATCCATTCAAACCGAACGTCATGAGTTCGAGTCCCAGCAACTGTAGCTATATGTGCCTGTGGTAAAGGATGGGAAGGGCCCATGAAAAATGTCTGCTGTTCTGGAACGCTTGTGTTCTAACGTGGTTGCATTTTAGTGCAGTTGCGTGGATTTTTCTCTTTGGCATTAAAAAATAAACACTATAGTTTTATTGTAAAAATATCAATCTAATAACAATATATAAATTAGGCTATAAACAGCCTGACTCTTTTGCTGAAGGTTAGTGTAATACGAAACTAGAAAAAAGTCCACTAAAAGCTTTGATTAATCAACTTTGTTGCATATGTGCAGAGAATTCAGCAGTTAAATGAAGAATAAAAGAAAGAAAAGTGTTTCTAAGCATGTATTATAGTTTCCTTAGCAGTTTCACATAAAGAGGCATACGTGTTAGAATACGTAAAGAAATTAATTAGATAAAAATTATAATATACATTTTATTATTCCTTTACAGTAATAAGGAACCGTTTAAAACACAAGTTGAAAAGTGTTTGAAAGTTAATGATTACCTTCACTGCAAGCATAAGATTGCATATGTTCATGTTCAGTGTTGCCAAGAGCTTTCCCATTCAGGACATGCAAACAATTATTTTTTATATCAATATGTGAGGAAACAGGAAGTAGAAGGAAATGTGGTTAGAAGATTTTGTTACAAATACACTGGCCTAATAGACAGAAAAGCAGTCATTGTCTAGCAGTTCTACATCTTTTCTATATAAACAAAAATATTATTCCATTTTAGTTTCTCTACATAGTACATGTTACGTAGGTAGTTTAGATATCGAAATTCCCCGGAAATACACGTTTTGGGGTCCCGTATATCCAAAAATAGCATTTTAAGATAGAGGTCCGCGTGTCTGTGAACGCGAAAAGTCGGTAAATATTGGTGTTTAAGTTCAGCGTCTTCCAAGTTTGGGACACGAAGATTTTTAAGAAAATCCTCCCACCTCAAGCTACCCTTTATATGGAAAACATTTCGGAAATTTTGATTTTCTTAAAAATGGCACAAAAGAGTTTGATTATAATGCTGTACATTAAGGATATTTACAGAACAAATATGGGAATAGCTTCTGAAGACCTCTTAATTCTGAATGCTGAATTTTGCTGAATTTTGCAAAACTGAGAAACCGTAAGATATATACAGAAACTTACCGCACAAAAACATAAATCTCGTTAAAACACACAATTTATGTCATATACATTTTTTTCGTGGAGTTGACTGTTTTCGAGATATTCCTTGCTATTGGTTCAGTTGTAAAATTCTTAAACTTTTCTCATACGGTAATTTGACAGCTCCTGGCAAATGCTGTCCACAGACACACATACACACGGACCTTTTTCCAAAAATTATTTTGCATTACAACGCCCTCCGTGGTGTAATGGTTACCATGCTGACTTCATACACCCAAGGTCGCGGGTTCAAACTCGGCGGAAGACGATGGATTTTTTCGGGTGTAAAAATCCTTAGCATGGCTTCCTTCGGAAGGGAAGTAAAGCCGTGGGTCCCGTGTCGTAGATTTACGGCACGTAAAAGAACCTCAAGCCTGATAGAGAGGCCTCTGAGCAAAATTAAGCGGTCTTTCACGCCCAATTTAGAATGGGACGCTGAGAACCACAGAAGTTAAAGAGCGTCCATAAATAACACGCCATTTCCATTTCCACAATGCCTTCTCTATATACTATGTACATAGAACGTGTAGAGAAAGTAAAAGAGAGATGAAAATAAAAGATTTCCTGGTAACTTACCTGGACTGACTAGATCCGATTTAGCAATTATTATATTTGTGAATAGTAAAAATGTTTAAGCCCTCTTTGGGGTGCAAACGACGTGAAGTCTGATGGCGTCGACGGCTTAGAAGTAGGGTTGCCAAAACCCGGGGTTTAAACGTGTATCTTAAAAATCTGATGTGTTCCTGGAGTCTGGCTGCAGCTGGCGGACCGAGAGGTGGTTTGTCCGCTGTGTTGCACGTAATCGAGCGGCGTTAAGGAGCGTCAAATAGATTGTTCTGTGTGAGCCTACAAGGAAAGAATTTCTACTGATGGAGGCAAACGCCGGCAAAATACGTTGCAAATCTCATTTCGAGGAGCTGAACGTCGACCCAGCGCGATGGAAGCGCATGACTGGATTCACGACTACATGAAAATACCACCTGATCAGGTAGATACACTACAGTTTCATTCTAGAGAAAAATCAGTTTTTATAAAATTTATATCTGTAACACACTATGAAAGATATTTACTGCAATTTCAAGGGGCGACAAAGTTTAGTTATGAAAATGGTGAAATACTAACGGTAAATATTGGGCCCGCTGACTGCCGCATTGTAAATGTCCGGGTTTTCAATTTAGTGCCTGAGATCACTCACACGTTTCTGGAACAGAAACTTTCACAATATGGGAAAATACTAGAGGTTCAAGAAGAACAATGGAACGCAGGTTATAAGTACCCCGTCAAGTCTGGTGTTCGTTCTGTACGAATGGAATTAAAGAAGGAAATTCCATCTACAATAGTAGTGCGTGGGTTTGCTGTTGGTGTGACCTATCTAGGACAACCGCAAACTTGCTATGTGTGTTGGGAAGCTTCTCATTTTCGCTCACACTGTCCATACAAAAAGTCTGTACTGCCTGTCTCTGTCTCGCGCAGGGCTGTGTTACTCAGCGATGTAGTGAGAGGTCAAGTTAGCGCTCGGGCGGAAGAGGAATGTAAACAAACAGTAGGTGCGTCAAATGGGCCCGCTACTGAAGCTAGTGAAATAGAGCCTGTTTGTAACGTCAAACCTACAGAGGAAGTCTACCCGAATACCAGCTGTATGCGTGACGATGTGGCGGTGCAGGAGACTTCTGTGTCCGCACCGGTAGCTGTCAATACTCCCTCAGAAGTAGCAGAAATGGATGCCTCATCCCCTACACGATCTTCTGTTGTTGTGGTGCCTAATAGTGGTGACCAGAACATGGTTGGCCCCTGCGATACACCAGACACTGTAATAATTGAACACCAGAAATGGAGTGAGATGGATTCCGACGAACCTGTGCCGGTTAGAAGAGAACGCCCGCTGTCTGCTAGTGAGGAGGAGGGCACCGAAGAAACGGAGTCTAACATCGCGTGGGAGACCGTGAGAGACCCTCGACTCAGGAAGCACTTGCCTTCTCGGTCTGAAAGCCTACCGAAAAAGTTTCCACGGGTATCACGAACACATATTCACGCCGTTGAAAATGACTAGATACATCTTGGACGGTGACCTGCTCTGGTTTACTTCTGGCCTTGTTTTAATGGTTGTCTTACGTACCTTTGCCACTGTTAACATCAACTCCCTACGCTGCACTGCCAAACAGGCTCTTTTACGTGATTTTGTGCGGACTCATGATTTAGATATAGTTTTCCTCCAAGAAGTTAACATAACCGACTTTGGCTTTATCGGTCCACAGTACAGTTGTGTGGTGAGTGTTGGAGAAAATATGCGTGGTACTGCTATTTTGTACAGAGCAGTTTTGACGTTTGCCGGGATAGAGATGCATTCTAGTGGTCGTGTTATAAGTGCTAGAATGGACAACATGCTGCTACTTAACCTTAACAGGCTTCAGGGAGTGATAGGCGCCATGAGCGAGAAGAATTTATAACAAACATTCTACCCTTTTATTTGAGATGGAATTATGCCCTGCTTTGAGTAGGTGGCGGCTTCAATTGCGTGCTACATGCTAAGGATCAGCGTCCTGGTTATAATAAGTCTTTGGCATTGGATCAGCTGGTAACCGGGCTACGTCTTTGTGATGTTTGGGAACATATGAACGCTACATCTGTGGAATTTACTTACTGTCGAGCGAACTGTGCCTTAAGGATAGATCGTTTCTATTTAAGCGCTCAGTTCAACTCTCTGATTCACACAGTGCGAGTTTTACCTGTTGCCTTTACTGACCACCATGCTATCAAACTGCAATTAATCACTGAGAGTCGCATTCCGCAGAGGTTATTGGAAATTAAACGAAGCTTTATTACATGACAACATTATTGCTGCTGATTTTGCCAAGTTGTGGCAAAGTCTTCGGGGTAAAGCTCGACGCTCCCCGCTGTCAGTGGTGGAGAAATGGCGACGTATATTTAAGCCTGGTATTACGACCTTCTTCAAGATCAAAGGCCGTGAGAGGGCAATTGAACGACGGCACACCTTCGAATTTTACCAAGAAACATTAATGGGGTCTTCTCTCTAGACAACAGAGTGGTCAAGACGTAACCCATCGCCTTCGAGCTGTGAAGCGGAAGCTCGTGGAAATACAGCAACATGTTTTGGCGGGAACTATGACCCGTTCGCGAACTCATGACTCCGTCGTGGCACAGGAGAAAGCTTCATTGTTTCATACCATTAAGGAGAAGTGTGCTGGTAGTGGTCGTTACATCCATGCTCTTCTGACACCGGTAGGCGCCAAGGTCACCTCTATGCCTCAAATCCTACAGACTATCCATACATCTTATAGCACCATGTTTGACACCACTGACCTACGCAATGACGCCATGGAGGAGCTCTTCCAATATGTTGACAGCGGTATAACTGTCGAGGAACAGCATTCCTTAGAGCAGCGATATTCTGCCACCGAGATTCTGGAAACCATTAATTCCGCTAGCCTCCATTCCTGCCCAGGAGAAGATGGCCTGACATATTCCTTCTACAAGACCTTTTGGAGTATAATCAAAGCAGAAGTTGTAGAGTTGGTAAATGAGATCCTGATTGGATCGAACTGTTGCCCTGGATTCGCAGATGGCATCGTCATCCTAATCCCAAAGAAACGGTCTCCAATGAGTGTCTGGGACTATAGACCCATACCACTTTTAAACAGTGACTACAAAATTATGATGAAAGTACTTGCATCCAGATTAAGGGTTATTCTACCTACAATTATAACCTCCGGACAAACATGTGGCATCCCGGGCAGGACCATAATTGACAACCTTCTGGTCCTCCGAGATACAATTCTCCATTATGAACGGAATCCGTCGGAGGCTGCTGCGTTGGTCAGTCTGGATTTTAATAAAGCCTTTGATAGAGTTGGCCATGTTTATATGTTTAAAGTGCCTCAGAAATTCAAACTTCCACCGTTGCTAATATCTGCAATCAGAACCGTCTACAGTGGGATGTCTTCGAAGGTGCAAGTCAATGGATTCTTCAGTAAGCATATAAAGCTTACTAACTCTGTACGCCAGGGTTGTCCACTATCAATTATTCTCTTCTCCCTTTCTTTAGAACCCTTTCTTCGCTATCTTCAGGCTAAGATGACTGGGACTGTCACTCCAGCTCGATTATTTTGTGCCAGAGCTTATGCTGATGACGACACGCTGCTCATCCGTAGGCGTGAGGCCTTACCCTTGGTACATACCGCCATCACACTTTATGAGGAAGCTAATAATGCCAAAATGAACACCGCGAAGTCGCAACTGCTCCCTCTTGGATCGTGGCCGACTGCTCACACATTGCTCGATATCCCGATACAATATAGTGTCAAGATTCTCGGCATCTTCTTCTCCAAGCCGTTTACATCGATGATTGCTCACAACTGGGATCACAAAATAAATTTGATTAGGCTGAATACAACTGCACATCTTGGCCGGAACTTGAATCTTCTACGAAAGTGTGGCACATCAATCAGTTTGTTTTGGCAAAATTATGGTATATGGCGCAGATACTACCAATGCCTGAAAAACACGTCTCCCGAATTGAGCGACTTATTGGATACTATATATGGAGAGCAGAGCCCTTTCGTATAGCAAAAACCCAATTGTGGCGAAAACGTAACGAAGGCGGCTTAGGTTTAATTGCAGTGGGACCTAAGAGTAAAGCGCTTCTTGTTAAATCTATTATACTTGCCACTAGGGGATATGGAGAGGAACAAGAAATAGCATTTTGGGAACCCTTCAAGAATTCTCATGGAACTCCAGTTCGGGCTGCTCCTGCGGGTTTTAAGAAAGCACTCCATGTTTTGGATGGCATTGATGTCGATGTCCTACCTCAGCAACCTAGAGGACTATCAACTGAGCTATATAGCTTTTCCTACAGCGGCTGCTTGCGCCAATTCATATAGAGGATAGGATGCCCAACAGACCCTGGTGTCAGGTATGGCGGAACATCCATTTGCGCAACATATCTACGGAGTGGACTACATGCGCATATTTGGTCATCAATGACGTTGTGGCTACAGAAGATAAAAAATTCCGATACAACATGGTGAGGACCCCCAAATGCAACATTTGCGGTGTGCGGGATACTCTACGCCATCGTTTTGTTACCTGCACAACAGCACGACAGATCTGGCACTGGGTTGTTTCGCAATTACACAGTCTTGCTCCTTCGCAAAATCCCAACGATTATGCTCGCACATTACTACAACTAGAGACTCGAAGTACTACCGACCGCTTCGCACAGGTGTGGCTCGCACTTGGCTTTCAGCATTATATGCTGTCTGAAACGCATCCCAGCGTCGACGGTTTACGCAGTCATCTTAGAGCAGCAAGAGAAGATCTGCAAAAACATAAGCGTCTTTCACTGCAGTCGGCAACAGCTTTTGCCTTGCTCATTCTATAGCGCTTACAACACCTTACTTTGTTAACATCTTCCTGCACATGTTTAATTTAAACGCACAGACAATATTGTTTATAACTATATATATAAAAAAATTGTGAACTGATATACTGTATTTATAATATAACTTATACCTTTTGTAATTAACAAAATGAATAAATAAATTTAAAAAAAAAAAAAATCACATCACTTTCTCTTCTGCGCTGTAACAAATTTATTTCATAAAGCATATTCTTCTATCTACTTTATGATAATCGAGATAAATATTAGCAGAAATGGTTTTAATTATTTGCTTCCCTGTAAGTAAAAGGAAAATACGCTGGGCTTAAACGATCGTCAAATCTCTTAAAAACCGGTTGCCATGTAGATGAGACCCGTTTCTATGCAAGGAGTTTCCAACTTTCCGTGTGAAAAAAAGTATTTTAAAGCTGAAACAAATAACAAGGAATGTTTCAGAAATGGTCACTTCCACGAAAAAAGGTATATATTATAAATTGTGTGTTATAACGTGATCTACATTTTTTTTATAGTAAGATTTTGTCTATCGCTTACGGTTTAGCAATTACGCACAATTCAACAAAATTCCCATGGTACTTCCTTATTTCACTTCTACTTACAAGGTAGCAAGTAATAAAACTATTTCTGCTAATTTTTTTCTCGATTATCATGAAGTGAATAGAAGCATAAGCTTTTTAACAATAAGTTGTGTAGAGATGTAGAGAAAGTCATGTGAATGGAATACATCAAATTTTTAGTACTAAATCACACACGTTCATACTTCTAGACTATGTGGGGGATAGGGAATAATTCTGGTTAAAGAAAATGTCCCCCACCAGTCGGGAATCGAACCCAGGACCTCTGGGTGAAAAAGCTTGCTGACCACTGGACCACGGAGACAGTCTTAATTTTCTTTGATGACATGGTATGTATATAATCATATATCACTTTATAAGGTTCTGCCAAAACCGGAAACCCTTAAACTTGTAAAAACACTTGTGTGAATTACATACTCTATGCATCTTCATTTACGTGAATTCTTTTTAAAACACATATTTTTATTAAAATGAATAAATTAGATGAAAACACATACGTTCCGTTTCTAATGGAAGTCACAACTACGAGGGTGAGCTGAACTGAAGGTATTGGATTAAAATTATAACGCCTAAATGCTTCCAACATAAAGGTACATTTGCTGATAGGCATAAACTTCGCTAGTAAGCAAAATTTTGTTCAAATGAGTAAAAGTTGCTCAAAGCAATACTACAACCAACCATATGGTGGGTGGTACGAGTGGAAGCGTAGCTTTATCCCTTGCGTATCCCGTAAAAAAGTATTACAGGTTTTTATTTCTTGTTTTGTGTAATGGTAGATATGTACCATAGGTAGGGGTGGTGTTTGTTTTTTTTTTTTTTTTTTTTGGCATTTTGAAATCAGAAATGCAGCATTTAGCATTTTATAGCATTTGGAAGAAAAACATACATCTTGAGTTGATTCTGATAAACAGATATTGTCTCATGAAAAAGCCCTAATTTGACATTAATAACACGGCATTAGTAAACGGCAACTGAACTCTCAAAAATAACAATGACACTGATACAACAATGACGAAATATTAAAACATTGTTGACATAAACAGTATGCATATGGGATAAAAATTGTGTGTCAATAATGTATACATAAGACCAGTGTACTCATTTGAGGACATGATTTTTATTCTCATTTTTACTTTCTCTATACGCACTATGTACATAGTGTATAGAGAAAGTATTGCACTCCACCAAAAAATTCGATACCGAGATTTCACCGGAAATATATGTTTTAGGGTCCCCAATATCCAAAAAAAGCATTTTCACAAAAAGGTCCGTGTGTGTGTGTGTGTGTGTGTGTGTGTGTGTGTGTGTGTGTGTCCGTGTGTCAGTGTGTCCGTGTGTCCGTGTGTCTGTGAACACGATAACTCAAAAACGAAAATACCAAACTTGGTATTTAAGTTTAGTATCTTCCAGGGATGCGACACGAAGATTTTGAGAAAAATCCCACACCTTTCCTTTACATGGAACTTTTTTCGAAGATTTTGATTTTCTCAAAAATGGCTCTAAGGATTTTGATTAAAATTTCGTATATTAAAGATATTTACCTGACAAATAAAAGGTATATCTTGAATTTTCTGGGAATAGCCTCTGAAGAGTAGCTTATTCTGGATGATTTTTACTGAATTTTGAATAACTGCTAAACCGCAAGAGATGGACAAAATCTTACTACACAAAAAATGTAGAGCACGTTAAAATACACAATTTATGTTATGTGCATTTTTTTCGTGAGTTCGTCGTTTTTGAGACATTACTTATTTTTGGTTTCTGCTATGAAAAATGTATACTTTTCTCATACAGGAACTTGTCAACTCCTTTCCATATAAACAAAGGAACTTCATTGACATAGCAACCAGCTTTTGACTATAATTTTAACCTATGGTAGTCCCTTATTTCACTTCTACTTACAAGGAAGCAAGTAATAAGACTATTTCTGCTCATTTTTTCTCATTAGCATAAAGTAAATAGAAGAATAAGCTTTTTACGAATAATTTGTTGCAGCGATATAGAGAAAGTCATGTGAATGGTACACATCAGATTTTTTGTATTGAAATTTATGCACACATTCTTGTAAATAAAGTGGATCCAATTTCTTTAATATTTGTTAATTAAATTTGATAACTATGAAATTGGTTTATTTCTTTTACAAACAGATGAGGGATGAGATGATCAGTTCCGCATTCCAGATCAGTACGGTGGACAAATTTGTCAGAGTCATAAACATCCCTAACTCATCAGTTGCAATTTCTGGAAGAAAATGAAGAAAGAAAGTAAATTTTAAAAAATCGCAGATTTCGCATTTATATCGCATTTTAGTATAATTTTCGCATTTTGAGCCAATGGGATACAAATTATGTGTCAACAATGTATACATAAAGCCAGTGTCCTCATTTGAGGAAATTATTCTTTATTCTCATTTTTGTATACAAATTTATACACAAATTCTTGTAAATAAAGTAGAGTCCCTTTCTTTAATATTTGTTAACAAGAAAATATGATTTGTTATTTAAATTTGATAACTATGAAATTGATTTATTTCTGTGCCCAAGTTCAGATTTATAAAATGTATTTTACAAACAGATGAGGGATGAGGGGCTTAGTTCCGAATTCCAGGCCAGTACGGGGACAAGTGTGTCAGGATCATAAACATTCCAAAGGTGCACAAACTCATCAGTTGCAATATCTGGAAGAAAATAAAGAAACAAACAAAGTAAATTTTAAAGAATCGCAGATTTCGCGTTTATATCGCATTTTAGTATAATTTTCGCATTTTGAGTCTATTTCACATTTTATCGCATTTTCAAAACACATTAAAATATGATTTAGAGGTTGTAAAAAATGCAACTTTATGAACATTTCGCGCTATATCGCATTTGCGAAAAATCACCACCCCTAAGCATAGGTAATAAATTAAATCAAATAACTAAACTTAAAGCAGGTCTGTTGTCTGGAATAAGGAGTGGTCATGATTTTTATATAATTTGTGTATACAGGTAAGCTAAATTAATTATTACTATTACTTTTATTAAATGAAAATATTACAATTATATCGCATGGTTTGCATCACTTATTCCTTACTTCTTTTCAAATGTTTATACAACGTAAACTGCAAAGCCATATGGTTTTACAGTATCCAGTTATTCGTTGTTATTTCAGCATAAGTACCAGTTTACACAAACCCTCCAAGAATGAAATTATATGTAACCTAGTGTGGTATTTTCAGTAAAATGTGTAAAATTATATTTTCCCTTGAAAAAACTAAATGAATGAATGAATGGAATTTCTTAAAAGCTTTGAATATCGTTTAAAGCCTACTGAGTTATCCTAATTTCCTTGTACTTACAAGAAAATATGTAATAAAGTAATTTCTGAAAATGTTTATCTCTATTAATAAGAAGTACCGTGCACTTGTTGATTGGCCGGTCCGCCTCGCGGCGGCATTGGACTGGGTGAGGTTTGGCGCGCCTGCCGTCAGAGTAGCGCTGTAGCTACCGCTACGCGTCAATCGAGTTGGAAAAATCTATGCGCGTGATTAAAGTAAAATTGTGTTGCTTCTGGGAGATAATTTGTCCATTAATAATAGTGGAGTATAGTTTAGAACAATGTACTTTTCTATATGGTGCGTAAGTGAAATACGCTTCTGCAAGAAGGTGCTGTAGAGAATTTCAGCATCGATTTGCAAGTGCTCGAATTCCTAGCAGGTCAACTATTCATGAATCTGTCAATAAAGTTAGGCGTACAAGTCTTTTTTGAACAAGAAAAATATTCAACAACGCTGCCGTTCTGACAAGAGAAATCTAATGAAGTAGGGAATTTGTCAAGTTCTAGCCATACGCATTTCAATCGTATAGCAACAAGACTTAAAATGATTTGACTATCGATTTAGCCTAGTGTATTCCATATTTTCCCTGTACTACAAGAAAGCAAGTAATAAGCTCTTCTGCTAATGTCTCGATTAACTCTCCATTAGGCGCATTGCCTATTGTTATATTATCGGTCACAGTTGTCCACGAATGGAGAGAAAATGTGTCACTGCTGCAAGACGTAATTTCTTTCTTCGCGAGAAGATCTGTCACCGAATCTACGGCAGCGAAGAAGAAACTTGCGGCATTTCGGATTTATTACCAATTTAAATATCTGTTCTCCGTCTTCACCTGTACCCAATAGCTTTTCTAAGAATAGTCTGCTACTGCGTAGAACTCCTGCAAAATATAGAAGATCTTGAATGCTTTCATCTCCCCTTTATTTGTTAAATTAGCATCTACTTTACGGTTGAATTTGTTTCGTATTAACTCAATATACTGGTCGGTGTAGGAGATGATTATTTCTGGTATATAATCTGTAATACAAAAAATTAAGCAATCTGTAGGTGTGCCAGCATTTCTAGCTGAACCCCTAACTCTGCTGCAGAGGTCTCATTTTCTTCCATTCAATGACTCCATCTTTAAGGGGAGTCGAAATAGGATTTTCATAATTTTTTGCCATTTTCCTGTTTTAATTGCAAATAAATATTTCGAATCTCCCACTTGTTTTGGTATGACTTTCATAGAGGTACGCTGATTGTAAATGGTTTAAAAATATTGTTGAAAATAATCCTGTGTGATAGTTTTTTTACAACATTCTGGTACACTCACTTAAAAAGCCATAAATAGATTAGTAAATATTAGTGTTAGAGAATACTTTTTTTTTTTTTGATCTGAATGTTTTACTTAGCTATTGGCTGCATTCGCAATTGGCATTGACTATTTCGAAGTAATGCAAAGTTGTGCTTGGAGTGTTAGGTTATTTTTTTTTATTATTATTTTATTTTTTTTTTAACGTTACGTTTGAAAGCCATTTCTGAAGAAGTAAAATTGTCTATACAAATGCTCCATTATCTCAGAAACTAACTGACACTAGGGCTGAAATGTTTACCACACATTTGCACCTAAATATGCTTTATTTTAACGAGGTGTTTATGTATATGGATTAGTTATTTTTTAAAATTTAAAAATCGTGGTGTTTTCAATAATAATTAAGAACTTTACTATAAAAATATCTGATGTGTTCCATTCACATGACTTTTTCTACATCTCTGCAACAAATTATTGTTAAAAAAAACTTTTGCTTCTATTTACTTTATGCTAATCGAGAAAAAAAAATAAGCAGAAATACTCTTATTATTTGCTTCCTTGTAAGTAGAAACGAAATAAGTGAGTACCATAGGTGATAGTCAGAAGCTTGTTGCTATGTGACTGAAGTTCCTTTGTTTGGACAGGAGTTGAAAAATTCTCATATGAGAAAAGTATAAGTTTTTAAAGCTGAAACCAATAACAAGAAATATCTAAAAAAACGATGAACTCCACGAAAAAAATGTATATGACATACATTGTGTGTTTTGTCGTGATCTATATTTTTTGTGTAGTAAGTTTTTGTCTATCTCTTACGCTTTAGCAGTTATGCAAAATTCCGCAAAATTTATCCAGAAAAAAGTAGTCGTCAGAAGCTATTTCCAGAAAATTCAAGATATACATTTTATTTGACAGGCAAATATATTTAATATATGATATTTTAATCAAAATCGTTACAGCCATTTTTGAGAAAATCAAAATTTTCCAAATTTTTTTCATGTAAACTGAGGAGAAATATTTGCGGTGTCTATGTCTTCATCGTGATATTTTGAGAGGAACGAGAATCCTCAACAAGGGTTCTGTCTCAGGTTCACAATCTATGTTGCTTTCATCAATAACATGCTCATTGTCTTCATTTATCAACCAAAATTATTGACAAGGCTTTCTGTAAGTCGTTTGGGTTACACACATTGAACATTTTGTGTTTCTTTGACCTTATATGCGCAAAAACAATGAGATAAATGAGCGTCGCAATGTATCTCACAGATACCTTTGCATGATAACTATATCTATTTGTTTATAAACAGACAGCTGACCAATAATTAACCAGGAAGCACTACGATATCCTTTAGGAAGCTATAATGGCCTACAACATCTTCGCATAAACGGTTATGTCTGTATGCTAGCAAACCAGATGTGTTCCATTCACTTGACTTTCTATACATCTCTGCAACAATTGTTGTTAAAAAGCTTATGCTTTTATTTACTTCATGCTAATCTAGATTAGCAGGAATAGTCTTATTACTTGCAACACGAGTTGGCAAATTCCTATATAAGAAAAGTATGTTATTTAAAGTTGAAACCAAAATCAAGGAATATCTCAAAAACGGTCAACTCCATGAAAAAATGTATATAACGTAAGTTGTGTGTTTTAACGTGCTCTACATTTTTTGTGTGGTAAGTTTTTGTCCATCTCTTACGGCTTAGCAGTTATACAAAATTCCGTAAAATTCATCCAGAATAAAGTAGTCTTCAGAGAATATTCCCAAAAAATTCAAGATATAAATTTTATTTCGCAGGTAAATATATATCTTTAATATACGATATTTTAATCAAAATCGTTAGAGCCATTTTTGATAAAACCAAAATGTTCGAAAAGCGTTACATTAAAGGGTTGTTTGAGGTGGGAGGGATTTTATTGAAAATCCTCGTGTCGCATCCCTGGAATACCAAGTTTGGTATTTTACCGACTTACCGACTTTCCGTTTTTGTGTTATCGTGCTCACAAACACACGGACACATACACGGACCTTTTTCTGAAAATGCTTTTTTTTTTTTTTTTTGATAAAGGGGACCCTAAAACATATTTTTCCGGTGAAATCTAAGTATCGAATTTTTTGGTGCAGTGCAATACCTTCTCTATACACTATGTATGCTATGAACGTGTAGAGAAAATAAAAACAAAGGAAACATATCTCTCAACATGAAGTACAGTGTTTTTCAGAATATGATAATCCTCGGCCTGACTTTGAAGTTTGGGTTTAGGTAGTGCTAATCTTTGTAGTTGCGAAGTCTTCCACTTCCCTTAAATGGGACGCGAATCTAGACCTGCAAGCAGAATCTTCGAGTCTCCAGTAACTGAGATTTTACTACGTTGCCTCTCACCCCTAGTACAGGCTCGTCTTTTGTTTGCTAATAGTTATTGCCCAGTAGCAGGGAGGAGCGGTCCTCTTTAAAGACCATTATGTTTTGGAGAAAACTATAGATGAATAATATTTTTTAAACAATAATTTGTTATTAAGATGTAGAGAAAGTAGTGTGAATGGAACACATCAGGTTTTTTTATGTGTGCAAAGTTTGATTTTGGAACAGTGTAAATGAATAGTTATTTGATTGCCATGTGAATACCACATTAGCTGTAACAGATTCGTGTTTCGCAAAGAAATAAATGAATAAAGCTTGTTGTGTACTTAATTTAACTGGGTATTTTAATTATAGCCTTATATAGTCGCATTTAAAGAAGGCTGGATCTATAAGTCAAGAAAAGATTATCTTACTTTCTCTCAAACCTTTGTACTTTCTCTACTTAGTACACAATAAGATATGTTTAAACTTTCTGTCGCTAAAGTTGAGCATTCGGATTCTGAAATATGCTCTTGATTAGAAATAAAACCAACCGACCAGCAGAAATTCGCTGCTCAAGTTTGATCGGAGAATAATCTGTGGTCAAACAGTGAGTGGTCTTTCTGCAACATACGAATTTCGTTCAATAAGTTTTTAGAAAAATAGATTTTCTTTTTCAATACACTTTTCCAACTGTTTTAAGCCTTTCAAAAGGTAGGACTTAGGAAGGTCTTCCAAATGGGCATCTGTTTCGGAGATGACCTGTATACACTATGTACATAGTGTATAAAGAAGATATTGCACTCCACCAAAAAATTCGATACCGAGATTTCACCGGAAATATATGTTTTAGGGTCCCCTGTATCCAAAAAAAGTATTTCCAGAAAAAGGTCCGTGTGTGTGTGTGTGTGTGTGTGTGTATCCGTGTGTCAGTGTGTCCGTGTGTCAGTGTGTCCGTGTGTCTGTGAACACGATAACTCAAAAACGAAAAGTCGGTAAAATACTAAACTTGGTATTTAAGTTTAGTATCTTCCAGGGATGTGACACGCAGATTTTGAGAAAAATCCCCCCAACCCCAACTACCCTTTACATGGAATTTTTTTCGAAAATTTTGATTCTCTAAAAAATGGCTCTAACGATTTTGATTAAAATATCGTATATTAAAGATATTTGTCTTAGAAATAAAATATTCAATTTTCTTCAATTTTCTGGGAATAGCCTCTGAAGACTACTTTATTCTGGGTGAATTTTACAAAATTTTGCATAACTGCTAAACCGTAAGAGATGGACAAAAACTTACCACACAACAAATGTAGAGCACCTTAAAACGCACAATTTATGTTATCTACATTTTTTCGTGGAGTTGATTGTTTTTGAGATATTCATTGTTTTTGGTTTCAGCTATAAAAACCTTTACTTTTCTCATACAGGACTTTGTGAACTCGTGTCAATACAAACAAAGGAACTACAGTCGCAGAACAACCAGCTTTTGACTATCACTGGTACTGCCTTATTTCGCTATTGAGAACAAACGCGGCATTCATCTTGCCGAGACCTTTGTTAACCTAATTTTTTGTGCAAAATTGAGAACTGTACCTTGTGAATGCCTGTGGCCTCTACTATTTCGCGAACTTTGTTTCGTCGATCACTCAAAACCATATCCTGGATTTTGTCAATCATTTCGGAGGACGCCTGGAACGATGTTCATTATTTGTGGATGTACGGCCACGTTCTAATTCATTTATCCAATTGTAAATTGTTGCAAACACAGGAGATGTGCCATGAACTTGTTTCTGTTTTCTTTTTCTTTTCATCTTTATAAAGGAGCATAAGATTGTTGTTTCAATCTCCTATTGCAACGAAACTACCTGATGGATGTGGCTGAAATGTTAACTGCCATCTTGTAAGAGAACACGGTTACTGAATACTGTTTTTTTTTTCGATGCAACGAGTATAATTTCTTGGATTAGCTGTGCAGTTTCTTTGTAATACACGACATACATTTAAGCAAATGCAAATGAAAGGCTGATGTTTAACAAAATTATCTAACTTTATTTATTTTCTGGATATCAAATATATTTGGATATAATTGATAATTCAATATGAAAATACATATTCCAACTTTCATTAAATATTTGAAAATAAATCTATTTCTAATTTGTGTTCCTACGCCTGTACTGTGTAATGTGTCTTCGCAAGCGCCCGACAAGAGCAGTTGGCAGGCTGAGGGCAGCGTGATGGTGTAGCGCCTCGTTTTTTTTTTTTTTTTTTTTTTTGTAGTGTTTAATGCCCGCTTTTACTATTTGTGGCACCGCAGGCGATGACACTGGTGATAAATGAAATGGAGATGGAGCACAGGTGGAATGCGATGGCGGGGGAAACCGGAGAACCCGGAGTAAACTCGCTGCAGTACCGCTTTGTCCACCACAAATCTCACATGCGGTCGCTTGGGATCGAGCCTGGGCCGTCTAAATGAGAGGCGAGTGGTTTAACGGCGCGGCCTCCAGTGCCTCGCTATTTGTTGGGATTTATAGTTGGGTCTCGGGTGGAAAGACTGCGCGCGAAATGGTCAACTTTTTTCCAACTACGCGCGAGCGACTGAATTGCAAACGGACAACTGCCCGCTCCTGGACGACTGTTTGTTTACCCTCCAGTCACTGGAGGGTAAAAAGGCCAACAATAGACGCGCGAGCGACAAATACGTCAAATGTTTGCGAGTCTTTCTCACATAATAGAAATGCGGCACCACTAGTAAATAATGCTACTCACTTGTTTTGAGAATAGTTTTGGCTATAAGTTATAGGGATGGTAACACTGTAAACGACTGTCGATTGTTCCGAGTGTATATAATGGCGTGTTGTGTATAAAACGATGTACTCATCGCACGTGTTTCTCTATAGAGCTGCTCTGCAAGTTATGATAAGCCAAAGGGGACAAGTTTGGTTATTATAGATTTCGCAGAGACAGGGAAACACATTGAGTATCGTGGAGGTTCACTGTTAAAACATATAAGAGTTGATGTTGCTAATAAATACGTGAATAACATTACAAAATTTATTTTTCGCAATAGATCATTTTTGCCTTCGTTACAATAACGTCAGACGAAGTTCACAAAACTTTCAGGAAATGCCAATTTTAAATATGAAGGATGAAAACTTCCTTCTGAACCAACATCGTTTAATGTGCAACGGAGAGTAATTTACGGCTGCTATTTGAGAGTAATAAAATGTTTGTAGATGATGCTTTCAATTACTGTTATTATTTTTACCCATTCCTACAATTCATGTGAGGGTCAGTATATTCCATTACTTTTTTTTTGTGCCCAACCAAATTGCAGTCTCATATGAGAATGTGTTGTTTAAAATCCTAAATGCCTGAGGTATTAATATTGAGTTTACAACTTCAGCAGTTGTGGTAGATTTTGATGTAGGCATACATAAATTAGTTTTAAAGGTGTGACCGCCATCACCATAATAGGTTGTAGATTTGATTTCACACAGGCTTTAAGAGGAAAAATTCAAACTTTAGGGCTTTCACCCGAATATAAACAAAATAGTACTGTTTGGTTGTTTTGTTTAGCTTTTATCTCTCCCGAGGAAGCAGGAGATGCCTTTGTAGAAAATGTAATGACCATAAAACCCAACGATTTTATTCTGCGTTTCCTCCACAAATTTGGACTTCGGACACTATCACATCAGATAGATCAACCAATGTTTGTGAGGCATTTCACAGGAGTTTCGGTAACCGTTTGAGGTAACCGTTGCCTCAATGTAACGGTTAATTCAATGTAACGGTTACAGAAGCAACAGAGGCACAGAGTAACTAGTTACTCAGAAACGGTTACAAATGTAACGATTACACAGTAACTAGTTATCTCCTTAACTGTTACCAAGTCTGGGTGACATTCAATATATGTGTAGGTATTAGTAACGCTTACCTAGATCTATATAGTTATCCCGTTACACAGTATTAATATCCTCCGGCAGATATCGTGACGATCTAATATATCATCTGGTGAGAAAATAGCCTACTAGCTATTAACATTATTGCAAACCTATATGAACTGAGATTATCTACAGATTTTCTAATATAATAATAAAATAATAATTTTATCCAACATCTTACAAGAATATCTAAATTGTTATATTTTTAATTTCAGTAACGTTGATTGTGTGTTTTGCTTTTCTATTTCTATGTTACGTAAGATGTATATTTACACTCTATTATCTCAGTTCATCTGTACAATTCTTAGTACTAGAATTGCTGTGCAAACGTATTAAAACATATGGAATATATATAGGTGATGAATATGTCAACGTGATAAAACGATTAAAACAAATAACTTAATCGTTACTCGTAACTGTTACGTGTAACCGTTATCGTACCTAAATCGCGACAGTTATAACCGTTACGCGAAAATAACTAAATCACACCTCTCTGTAAGTGCACATATATACTATTTGTTGATGCTATCATTCAAAACGTAGACAAGCAATTATATAAAATTAAATCTAAATATGCCTGCAAAAAGGAATTATCTCACGACTGCACAAACGCCCTGTTCCAAAACGAGTGTGCATAAGTATGCATAGGTATTTTAAGTTTTTGATAAATGCCTTCAACATGTATTATGACACTACATTTTACCATGCCAATGAATGGCAAATAGGCTAGCATTCATAAAGAGTTCTAGTCTCCAAAAATAGGAACAAAAATATAAACTGACCCGCGCGCAGTTGATCTATACCCAAAATTGATCTCCGCGCGCAGATTCGTAGAAATTTGCCTTGCGCGCAGTTGATTTATACCCAAAACTGATCTCCGCGCGGAGTCGAGCTCTTTAAAACAGAAACTCACCTTTGCGCGCAGTCGAGGCCGCCAGCTCGGGTGGCCCCAGTACGGTCTAGGCAGGTCACCCGTAGGGCTCAGACCTGGTCTAACACCTGGACTAAGACCCGAATAAGCAGAAGCCGCAGGAATTGCAAGCTTTTAACGCCGCAGCAGCCACCAGCCAGCAGACTACAGCCGCCGACCTGTCCACCAGGATCGACGCCCTAATGCAGCCTCTGAGGCAGGTTCTCCTGCAGCAAGCTGCATACTCTGCTGAGCTGTTCCAATCAAAACGACAGCAACCCAACACTGCTCCTCCTCCTGTACAGGCTGAGGGGCACGCACAACAGCCACCATCACACTGGAAGACTACCGGGAGCTTCGTGGAGCAATTCCGAAGCAGGTATAAGCCATAAAATCTACGTCCTATTCTCTCCTCTATTTCCACCCTTTATTTCCTAACCAATATCACCTCTATTCCCTAGGCTGCAGTCAGGTTCCATGGCTGTCAGCCTAGAAATAACCTTTCACCCGCTCCCGCACATTGTGCGGCAGCTTCCTATCTTTCGCCGACTAACGCGGGTGCATCAGCGGGGACCGCGCAAAGCCACGAGATTCTCAACAAACTACTGTTATAACGTGGAGGGTTTTTTTAGTGGGTATGCCGCATGAGGAAGCGGAGAGTCCCACATATCCCCCCAGCCATTGCACTTCGGCTGGGGGTTGAATGCGTAACGCATTTTTCCCCTCCACGGTAAAAAAAAAAAAAAAAAAAAAAGTCGTCACGTTATCCAATCAGATTCACACGATGCAGAAAACTGATGCCAACATTTTTTCGAGAAATTACATTTTTTATTCAGCGAACCTCAAATCATGTATCGCCGGTGACAGTATCTGTTTGTCACAGGTAAGTAGTAGACAAAGTTAACATCAGTTGTAACATAGTCATGGCACAATAAATGCAAATATTACACCACTTTTCATTTTCTTTCAAATGTCTATTCTTTTTAACCACGCAAGTTTTGAGTTTCAATGTAAGTATACCCGTATGCAGAAACACCCAGAGGAAGTTTAAAGCATATCATTAATATTAAAACAATGTTATGTTTCCTACCAGCGCGGCACACGAAGTTCTTACAAAAACTACTCCTTTTTATACTTCACGCTACTCGAGTTAAGCATTAGCATAATTCGTTCTTTTATTTCGTTCCTTAGTAGAAAAGAAATAAGGAAACACATTAGGCTAAAGCGATAGTCAAATATTTTAAAAGCTGTCGCAATGTGATTTTCATTGAAATTCATCTCTTTGCTTAGCCAGGAGTAAAATAAAAGAAGCACGGACAACTCCCCGTTTGAGAAAAGTAAAGTGATTAAAATTTGAAACCAACAACAAGGAATATCTCGGAAACAGGTAGTTTCGCAACAAAAATGAATAAGAAATAAATTGTGTGTTTTGACAAGTTCTACTTTTGTCTTACGATTTACAAGTTATGAAAAAGTCACTGAGAATAAACATTTTCGAGGCTATTCCCAGAAAATTCAAGATACACATTTTATTTATTTTTTTGTAGTGTTTAACGCCCGCTTTAACTACTTATGGCACCGCAGGCGGTGACACTGATGATACATGAATGAAGATGGAGCACCGGTGGAATGCGATGCGGGGGAAAGGAGAACCCGGAGAAAACCCGCCCCAGCGCCGCTTTGTCCACCACAAATCTCACCTGCGGTCACTTGTGATCGAACCCGTGCCGTCTAGGTGAGAGGCGAATGGTCTGACCACTCGGCCACGGCGCGGCCTATTTGTCATGTAAATATAATATTTAACATACGAAAGTTTAACAAATACCATTTTTCGAATTTTTTTCATGTAAAGAATAGTTTAGGGTGGAAGATTTTCTTGAAAATCCTCGTGTCGCATCCTTGAGAGATACTAAACCTAAGTACCAAGTTTGGTATTTAACAGACTGTTCGTTGTTTAGATATACATACACAACAACACACACAGATGGACACATACACTAAACTTTTTCTAAAAAGCACTGAATGTGTGTATATGTACGTGTATGTATGTGTCTGTGAACAGCATGAGCCAAAATGAAAAGTCGGTTAAAGACCAAACTTAGTATTTAAATCTAGTATCATCCAAGTATGTAAACGGGCGATTTCCAGAAAGAGTCCCTGCCCCAAACTACCTTTGCATGGAAGATTTTTCGAAATTTTCGATTTTCTCAAAAATGGCTTTAATTTTTTTTTTTAATAAAACGCGATTATTGACTATTTTTACATAACAAAATGAGTATCTTGAATCTTCTAGTAATAGCGTCTGAAGACCTCTTCATTCTGGACGACTTTTATATAAGTGATAAACCGTAAGAGATAGACAAAAACTTACTACACAGGAAAAGTAAATCTCTTTGTAACACATAATTTGTCATATATATATATATATATATATATATATATATATATATATATATATATACATACATACATACATATTTAAGAGTTAGCCAACCATTTCGAGGTATTCTTAATTTCTTTCAATTTTAAACCTCTTTAACTTTTTTCAAACGGGAAGACATCTTTCGTTTCAGTTCTTTAGTTTTACAACTGATATTTGCAAAGCGAACCAGATTTCAATTGTTTCTCATAGCAAGAGCTTTTAAAGGAATTGAAAAAGGTTTTAGTCTGGCGTATTTCGTTATACCCATTCTAATAAGGAACTAACTATATATATTAGCCATATCTGCTAATGTTTACCTTGATTAGCATGAAGTAGATAGAAGAATAAGATTTTATAAGAATAATTTGTTACAGAATAGGTAGAGAAAGTCTTGTTAACATAACACATCAGATTTTTAGCATTTAAAGACTGTAGAACATGAAATTTGGTGTCAGGATTTTCTTGAACAATATTCGTATCGCAAATTTTAACGGACGTAGAAATTAATATTTAACGATTTTGTTTTTCAGTTGTGTAGTTCATACTTATACGCATGCGAGCGCCCCTTAAAAAAAAGTCACAGATACGTTAAATAATTTCTCATGTTCATTGTTGGTGGCATTGGTTAGTGTTCCATATCACTTCATTTCTTTTACGAAAATGTTCATTAAATATATACATATGTCGTGGCACAAGTAAGGAAGCAAGCTGTTATTGTTTATGAAATAAGTTAAGTTTAATTGATAGAATAAATATCTTCATTAGATGAACCCGTAATCTCTTAGGTATTACCTATGACATTTAAAACATCTTTATTTCGAGCTAAAATTGCGCAAATAAGCTATACTCCAATGTTGTGCGATGTAATCTGAGAGATGGCATATGTATTTAAAAGAATGATTATTTTTAAAACAAAACATGTTGTGAAACAAAAAAGCTGGAGCTTCGCAAAGAAGATTTTAGAAACAAAATATCCTGAAATACAAAACAAATATGAAAACCAAGCTTTAAAAAGCACACAGCAGTATCGTAGCACAAACTTAAGATTAGATGTTCAATAAAATTGATTAAATACTTTTAAAAATTTATTTGAATGGTGCAAGGAATGTGGAGGGGGAGGATTTTCAAATGCCAACATACAGTAATTGCAATTAAATAAAAAAGGTCTGGTATTCGCATGCAAAGTATAGTTACTTATGAGGTAGTATATAGGCCACTTTTTCATGCAAAAATTGCTTGCGCGGCTGCTACCGTGTGGCAAAAGGCGAAACTAAAAACTTGCGTTTTTGTTTCAAGTCGAGAGAGTGCAGCACAAGAAGCTGCGCGCTCCTGCTCTCTACGACATAACACTCTTAACTACACAGTGCTGTTCAGGTCGACTTCGTTGGCTCAGTCGGTGTCTTTTTTTCTGCACCAGAAAAAGACCCCGTGGGTAGGTACGCGTAGCGATCATTTCGTGAACTAATATGGACAAGTGTATAAGGTGTAAATACATAAGGTTTTACTGCTTTTCATTCTTAATGATTTTCGCGAAATTGAGATAGACAAAATATATAAATCTCTTTAAAATACCAATTTGTAATTTTTACTTTCTCTGCACGTGTTTGTGTACATAGTATATTGCATTCCACCCTAAAATTCGAGACCGAGATTTTATCCGAAATACACATTTTAGGGTCTCTGTAGCCATAAAAAACAAAAAAACAAAAAAACAACGCATTTTTAGAGAAAGTTTCTCGTGTGTGTCTGTGAGCGATTGCAGTATATCTTTTATTTATATTGTATAATAAATAAAAGTGAATTATATTTAATTTCATTTCTGGTTGTTTTGGTTGGAATAACTAAAAATGCTCAAATACACCCTAATTAAATAAACTTTACAATAATTTAAATTACTTATCAACTCAAATAATGTATACATCTATAAAACTATAGGATCTTCGATTATTCAAAAACTAAAAGTCGGTAAAATACCAAACTTGATATTTAAGTTTTTTATTTTCCCAGGATGCGGCACGAAGATTTTGAGAAAAATCCTCCAACTACCCTTTACGTGGAAGAGATTTCGAAAATGTTTATTTGCTCAAAATGGCTCGAACGATTTTGATTAAAATACGGTATATTAAAGATATTTACATGACAAATAAAATGCATGTCTTGGATTTTCTAATAATAGCCTCTGAAGACTCCTTTATGCTGGACGATTTTTGCTAGTTTTGCACAACTAGTAAACTGTAAGAGATAAACAAAAACTTATTACACAAAATATGTAAATAACGATAAAACACGCATTATGTGCTATACCTTTTTTTTTTTTTTTTTTTTTTTTTTGCCATTTCTAAAATATAACTTGTTATTGCTTTCTGTTTTAAAATACTTAAACTTTTGTCATTTGTCAACTCCTGGCAATGCAAAGAAACGGATTTCATCTGCAAGGCAACCAAATTTTACTATCGCTTTAGCCTAATTTCCCTTATTTTCCTTCTACTTACAGGAAATTAATAAAGAACTGTTTCTGCTAATATTCAACTGGATTATCATGAAGTATCCACATATAAGAATACCATTTTTAACAAGTATTTGTAACAGAGATTTAGAGAAAGTCAAGTGAATGGAATACATCTGATTTTTTAAAATCTATTTCCGATAAATTCTTATTATTAATTTGAGTATTCATTTTTTTCTCATACGGGAAATCGTTATTGAGTTGTGTTTTTATATAAAGAGAACAGATTTCAAAGCCATCACATAGCGACGCGCTCTTAAAATGTTTGACTATCGCTTAAAGCCTACTTTATTCCCCTATTCCAGACATGGGGGAGTTCCGAAGGTAGCAGAATAGAACACTTCTAGCTACTATAATTAGCTGCTAGTAGTTGCCCGGTGCCAAATTCGAATGTTAACATAAATTTGCTTATAATGTCACCATTGGGGTGCAAATGTTAATATCTATTGTCTTAAGTGGAATAAAATAGCATATTCTAATACTTAAAACATTCTTTACATACAAATTCATGCATTAGTATTGGAAAACAAATGATAACGTACTACAAATATACGTCACACACTATTCTTAAATCTTTTGATGCGCTCATTTCTAGTGCTTAAAGCAGAAGCACATGGTACTTGGAAGATGCCATTCATACTTGTATTGAGAGCAAATGAAACAACACCTTACAATACTAACATGCTTACAAAACATTCCAGCATACGTTTACAGTATTTGTAAACATTCTACACATTAATATTAAAAATAATAAACAGATTGTTTTGCAATAAAATTCTAATGAGCCCTAAAACATGTGAAAAAATGTTATATTTTCCATTCACATGATCTTCACTACATTTATGTAACAAATTATTGTTAAAAAGCTTATTCTTCTTTATACTTCATCCCAATTGAGATAAACATTAGCAGATGTAGTCTTATTTCTTGTTTTCTTGTTAGTAGTAAGGAAATAAGGGATTACACCAAGCGAAAGCGATAGTCAAATATTTTAAA
This sequence comes from Hymenopus coronatus, assembly GCA_030762935.1. Lineage (NCBI taxonomy): Eukaryota > Metazoa > Arthropoda > Insecta > Mantodea > Hymenopodidae > Hymenopus > Hymenopus coronatus. The sequence goes on along the minus strand of CM060892.1, from coordinate 51,660,568 downwards.
GCTTGGTTGCTATGTGATTGAAATTGGTCAGTTAACAAATTCCCGTATGAGAGAAGTATTTTAAAACTGAGACAAAAAAAAAGTAATGTCTCGGAAACGGTCAACTCCACTAAAAAGTGATATGACAATAATTATGTGCTTTAATAAGATCTACATTGTTGGTTGTATTTTAAGTTTTTGTCTGTGTATTACCGTTCAACAAGTAAAAGTCATCCAGAATGAACAGATCTTCAGCGGCTGTTCCCAGGAAAGTCCAGGTATACATACTATTTGTCATATAAATATCTTTAGGTATTTTACTCAAAATTGTTAAAGCCATATTTGAGGAAGCTATCTTTGTTTGTGTTTTAAGTTTTTGTCTATGTATTCCTGTTCAACACGTTATGCAAAAGTCATCCAGAATAAAGAGATCCTCAGAAGCTAATCTCAGAAAATTCAAGATATACATTTTATTTACCATGAGAATATTTTAGGTGTAGTAATCAAAATTGTTAAAACCATTTTTAAGCGAAAAAATCGATATGTTATTACCTGTGAAGGGTAGTTTGGGGTGAAGGAATTTTCTTCAAAATCTTCGTGCCGCATTCTTGGAGGATAATAAATTTAAATATGAAGTTTGGCATTTTACCAAATTTTCCTTTTTGAGCAATCGTGTTTAGAGACACGCGGACCTTTTACTAAAAATCGATGTGTTCCATTCACATGACTTTCTCTATATCCCTGCAACAAATTATTTTATTTACTTCATCTAATGGAGAAAAATTAGCAGAAATAGTCTTATCACGTGCTTCCTTGTTAGTAGAAGCGAAATAAGGGGGTACCATAGGTTAAAGTGATAGTCAAAACCTGGTTGCTTTGCGACTGAAGTTCCTTTGTTTGTATGGACACGAGTTCACAAAGTCCTATGAGAAAAGTATGTCTTTATAGCTGAAAAAAACAAGGAATATCTCAAAAACAATCAACTCCACGAAAAAAATGTATATAACATAAATTGTGTGTTTTAAGGTGCTCTACATTTGTTGTGTGGTAAGTTTTTGTTCATCTCTTACGGTTTAGCAGTTATGCAAAATATCTTTAATGTACGATATTTTAATCAAAGTCCTTAGAGCCATTTTTTAGAAAATGAAAATTTTCGAAAAAAGTTCCATGTAAAAGGTAGTTTGGGGTGGGGAGATTTTTCTCAAAATCTTCGTGTCGCATCCCTGGAATATACTAAACTTAAATACCAAGTTTGGTATTTTACCCACTTTTTGTTTTTGAGTTATCGTGTTCATAGACACACGGACAGTCACACAAACACACGGAACTTTTTCTGAAAATACTTTTTTTGGATACAGGGGACCCTAAAACATTTTTTTCTGGTGAAATCTCGGTATCGAATTTTTCGTGGAGTGCAATGCCGTCGCTACCTATGTGCTATTTAACAGGTAGAGAAAGTAAAAACACTTTACGTACAAGGCATACACAACAGTAGTAAAAACTTTAAAGTATGCATGTTCTCAATGTTTACTTTCTCTAGCAAGTATGTGCAATGTGCATAGTGGTAGTGAATAACTGACATACATTGACATTTTGTTGGCGTAGTCTGATTTTTTCTTTGTCTCCATTTACTACTCAGGAAGATATCGTATTTAAGATAGTGAAAGTATTGCATTCTACCCAAAAATTCGATACCGAGATATACCGAAATACACGTTTTAGGATCCTCTGTGTACAAAAACCACACATTTTTAGAAACACGTCCATGTTGTATGCGTGTGGGTGGGTGGGTGTGTTTCCGTGAACACGACAACTCAAAAAAGTAAACTGGGTAAAATACCAAACTTGGTATTTAAGTTTAACATATTCTAAGGATGTGACACGACGATTTGAAGATAAATCCTCCCTACCCAAGCTACCCTTCACATGCAAAAAATTCGAAAACTTCTATTTTCCCAAAAAATACTGATTTAATATCGTATATTAAAGATATTTGCATGGCAAATAAAATGTCTTAAATTTTCTGGAAATAACTTCTGAATGACTTTTGCTAAATGATAAACATTAAGAGATACACAATAACTTATCACACACAAAATTTAGATCTTATTAAAACACGTAATTTGTGTCATATTCATTTTTTCTAGGAGTTAATCGTTTTTGACATATTCCTTGTTATTTGTTTTAATTTTAAAATAGTTATACTTTTCTCATACTTTTCTTATTTCGCCCTCCGTGGTGTAATGGTTAGCATGCTAACTTCATATACCCAGGGTCGCGGGTTCAAACCCGGCGGAGGACGATGGATTTTTTCGGATGTAAAAATCCATTGGTCCCGTGTCGTAGATTTACGGCACGTAAAAGAACCTCAAGCCTGATAGAGAGGCCTCACGCCCAAATTAGAATAGAACGCTGAAAACCACAGTAGTTAAAGAACGTCCATAAATAACACACCATTTACATATACATTTCGAAGAATAACAATTAACAATATTTTGTAACAAAGATGCAGAATAAAGAATGTGAAGGAAAGTATCAGATTTTATTTTTATTTTGGCCACTGATAGAGCACTGTAAACCGTAAGAGATAGACAAAAACTTACTAAACAAAACATGTTGATTACGATAAAGCGCACAATTTAACATATACATTTTTTTTCGTGGAGTTGATCGTTTTTTGGATATTCCTTGTTATTGGTTTCAGCTTTAAAAAACTTATACTTTTCTCATACAGGAATTTGTCAACTCGTGTCCACACAAACAAAGGAAATTCAGTCACATAGCAACCAGCTTTTGACTATCACTTTAAGCTATGGTACTCCCTTATTTCGCTTCTAATTACAAGGAAGCAAGTAATAAGACTATTTCTGCTAATTTTATCTCGATTAGCATGAAGTAAATAGAAGCATAAGCTTTTTAACAATAATTTGTTGTAGAGATATAGAGAAAGTCATGTGAATGGAACACATCAGATTTTTTATGCTTATACTTGGTATGTTGTTTTTTTTTTAACAAGGATCAAATTTAAACGTCCATTTAAATGGTCCCGTACCATTAAGGGAAAGCACAGTTTAGACCACTCGCCTCTCACATAGGGGTCCGGGTTCGATCCCAGGGGAGCACATTTGGGATTTATGGTGGATAAAGCTGCATCTGGGTGGATTTCCTCTGGGTTCTCCAATTTCCCTTGCCACTCATTCTACCAGTTGCTCAATAATCCTCTTTCCTATTATCCATTTCACTGTCAGTTCATATCATCCACTTCCTCACTCTCATACCAGGTATCAGCCTGATCGCCCATCCTGGCTTCTCTCTGATCCAGAGCATCTGCTTCTCAGAGGTGTCTGACCCCAAGCGTTGGCTTGTAGGTTCTGTTTTTTTTTTTTTTTAACTTTATTTAACAGCATATCCCATTACATTAACAGTAATACTATATGCTTGGGTAAACATTTACATTGTCATACATTGATTAGCACAAAATAGAATCATAAATCATTAAATTAGATGACGATATAATAATTCCTACCTAATGAACTTCATGAAATTTAATTTATTATTGGGTCTGAGAGTAGCCAATAATTTACATAAGACTGTGTTAATATTTACAAATTATCAAAATTGATATTATTAACAAAACTCCATGAAAATGTTAGTGTGCTTTTGCGCAAGTTATTTTTACTTTCTCTACACGTACTATGTACATAGTGTATAAAGAAGGTATTGTAATGCACCCAAAAATTCGATAGCGAGATTTCACTGGAAATACATGTTTTGGAACTCCCTGTATCCAAAACAAAGCTTTTTAGAAAAATATCCGTGTGTGTATTTGTATCTGAGGACAGCATAGCTAAAAACGAAAAGACCGTTAAATACCAAACTTAGTTTTTAAGTTTGGTATCTTCCAAGGATGCGACACGAAGGTTTTGTAAGAAAATTCCCCACCCCAAACTACGCTTTACATGGAAAATTTTCCGAAAATTTTGATTTTCTCAAAAATTGCGCTAACGATTTTGATTAAAATACGTATGTGTAAGATATTTTTATGACACACGAAATGTATAGCTTGAATTTTCTGGGCATTGCCTCTGAAGACCTCTTCATTCTGGATGACTTTTATATAACTGGTAAACATGAGAGATTTATAAAAAGTTACTAAACAAAAAAATGCATATCTCATTAAAACATACAATTTATGCGATATACATTTATTTATTTATTGATTTACTTTTTTTTTTTTTTTTTTTTTTTTTTTTTTGTAGAGTAAACCGTTTTCGAAATATTCCAAATTATTGGCTTCAATTTTAAGCCACGTAAACTTTTCTCAAACAAGAAGATATCTTTTTCTCTCGTGTCTTGTTTGTTTATCCTGGCAGGCAAAGAGATTGGAATTTCAATTGTTTCACATATCTAATAACCGGTTTTTAAAGGACGAGACTGTTGCTTTTGCCTATGCATTTTTTTATTTCCGTTCTACTTACAAGGAAGCTAGTAATAAGACTAATTCTGCTTATTTTTTCTTGATTAGCATTTTGTAGATAACAGATTAATGTTTTGAACGAAAGGTTTGTTTACCGAACAGCTAGAGGTCATCATGTGAATGGAACACATTAGATTTTTATCCTTTTACACACAAGGAACCAAGAAATAAGGACAATGTCTGCTAATGTTTATCTTGATTATCATGAGGTAGATAGAAGAATAATTTACTATCAATAATTTGTTACAGAAATGTATAGAAAGTCATGTGCATGAAACACGTAAGATTTTTGTTATTTGTGTCTTATCTTTTCGAAAAATTTTGATTTTCTCAAAAATGGCTCTTAAAGATTTTAACTAAAATATCGTATGTTAAATACAATGCATATCATGAATTTTCTGGGAATATCCTCTGAAGCTATCTATATTCTGGATGAATTTATGCGGAATTTTAACTGGTAAACCGTATCTAAGAAATAGACAAAAACTTATTTAATAGGAACACACAGTTTATGTTATATACCTTCTTATTTTTCGTGAAGTTGGTTGTTTTTTTTTTTTTTTTTTTTTTTGCTTCATTTGTATAGCCCCCTTTAACATCAATGGTCATATCGGGGGCTTTCACTTGTGAAACTGTAGGTTCAGAACATTAGGTTAAACTTTATATTACTAAACACACGCACATTCACTCTCACATTCATACTTCCAGACTCTATGGGGGATCCCGCTGACCTCTCGACCACGGAGGCAGTCTTAATTTTGGTCGTTTTTGAGATATATAAAAGTCTTTACTTTTCTCATACGGGAACTTGTAAACACCTGACCATGTAACGAAACTGATTTCAATTCCATAGCAACCACATTTTAAAACATTTGACTGTCGATTTAGCGTAGAGTATTCCCTTATTTCCCTTCTACTTTAGGGAACTAAGCACTAAAACCGTTTCTGCTAATGTTTATCTCGATTAGCATTCAGTAGATAGTCGCCATCCGTGGTGTAATGGTTACCATGTTAACTTCATATGCCCAAGGTCGCGAGTTCAATCTCGGCGGAGGACGATGGATTTTTTCGGGCTTAAAAATCCTTAGCATGGCTTCCTTAGTAAGGGAAGTAAAGCCGTGGGTCCCGCGTCGTAGATTTACGGCACGTAAAAGGACCTCAAGCCTGATAGAGAAGCCTCCGAGCACAATTCAGCAGTCTTTCACGCCCAGTATGGGACGCTGAGAACCACAGCAGTTAAAGGTCGTCCATAAATAAAACGCCATTTCATTTCATGGTGTAGATAGAAAAATAAGCTTATTACCAATAATTTGTTTCAGAGATGTAGAGAAAGTCATGTGAATGGAACACATCAGATTTTTTTTTGTACTTACAATTCTAGAGATCTTTTATTCTCTAGGTCCCTAAACAATTATTTTATTTCTATATCTTCAAATCTCCTCCTAGCACGTTTCCAAAACCGTATACATTGTTTTCCTCCTTCTCCAAATCTCTCCCAATCTATTTTCCTCTAAGATAGTCTGCTTACTGTAACTCCATCCATTTTCCTTTAATTTTTTTCTTGAAATTATAAGCATTGCCTTAACAAATACCTACATCTAAGTTTAATATTCTATACCAGTATCTGAGGGTTCTCTCCATTATCATACCTTTCCTTCCCACTCTTCTCATTTCAGTTTGAGCAAATTTTTTTACTGTTACGTTTGGTTATCCTAAAAGTTCTCTATAGAACATCCTATATACCTTGTCCACTACTTCCCATCTAGTCCCCATATTTGAACTTCATATAAAATGTTTGCTTCAACTACTATATTATATATTCCTTCTAGCCATTTCACATCTATATCTGGTATCCTATATTTACACATTCTAACTGCAGCCAATGCTCCTTTCCTTTCGCTTTCTTCTGTTTCTCCCATTCCCCTCCCCCCATCAAATTAATCCCTAACCATGTTACATTCTTTGCTTCTTTCTTCCACTTCTCTTACTTGCTCAGTTTTGCCCCCTTCTTGAAAACAATAATTTGAATCTTCTGCTGGTTTATTCTCAAGTTCCATTCTCCACAGTATTCGTCTATAAGTAGAAAAGTAGGTTAATTGTATGTTTCTTACATTTTTCATACGTTTCTTATAATAATATTTTTCTTACATTTATTATTACACACTGTTAATGTATTAATAGAACCTTTAAGCTAAAACACCATACAGTTTCTTGAAGCAATTAAAAGGTAGTTTATTTCACTGGCACGTACTGTGTAAAGACGGAAGGTAGTTCGTGATGAAACAATAGAATGCGGCCACAATACTCTAGCCATCTTTTATTCATCGTGACGTTAAACTCACCCGTCTAATGCTCTTTTTAACGTCACATAAAATTCGTCGTTGAGGTGAAAATAAAGGCTAGCAAGAAAAGTTTGAAGATCACCTGCTACGATGCCTTTCGTATACATTAACTCCTCGGTTTTTATTAAAATGCCTGAAAAAAAAAGAGATGCTAGCTAAAACAAAGCATCTAAAAACCTCAAGAGGCATTTATTATAGTTACTCTCCCGTATAGCTCCACTTTTATGTGCAAGTTACTCAAACTCAATCTTCAATAAGCCCTCACACAAAAAGCACCCCGTTTTCTTTATAACGTAGTGTCTCGTTTATACAGCATCTTAAAGCCGTGGTTTGATACTGTAATTAAGTTAGTTCAATATGGCATCGCTTAGTACTCCCTTATTTAATGTTTGGCACTTCTTTGAATCACTTTACATCATGGCTGTAAGGTTAGTGCATGCTCCGTTTCCAGTCTTATAAATTTGTATCTTTTACTTATATTCATTTTCAAGTAGATACTCCTCCACAGCCTCTCAAGAGTATCTTTCTCTTCACGTTCTTCTTAAAAGGCACTACAACCTCATTGACTGCAAGTTTTGGCCTTCACTACAATCACTTCCATTCGATACGATTTCTAGTCGACTCCAGCCAATCTCTTATATTCATAACCTTTAAGTCTTGGTTAATAATATCACTCCATCTATTCTTGACGCGACAGGCATATATACGTATTTTCTTGACAATTCAGCTCCACTATTAAAGCGCCAATGGAATGGTCGAGATTAGGCAATTTCAACCAACCGCTGTCATCTGACTCGAGCGATATTGTCGAAAAATCATAACGTAGCTGATGTTCATTTCTTTGAAATCTTTTCGAGCTGACGTTCGTATGTTAATCTCTTGTCTTGGTTGTTGGTAACAAGGTGAACAATCCAGGTAGCCAACCTCCGTCAGTTCCACACTTGTACTTTCAATTAGTTACAATGTTTCTTTAAAGTTTTATCCAGTTCATAATGTATTTGTTCAAAAAAGGAGTGAAAATAATTATTATTTGTATTTCTTATGTATGAGATGAGTGGAATAACCTCAAATTAAATAACGTTTGTTTCCATTTATGTATTACTTATTAAAAGATGAAATAAAATAAGTGTTTCCTATTTATGTTGTTACAATCAATATTCGTATATTAGGTGTAGATACCGTCGGCCATATCATAAATCAGGAGGCAATGAAGAAAGAAAGATAAAAAACATGCGTTATCTACCATTTAAAAACTAATGCAAGTATTACAATCATAACCTGATAAAATCTCCCATCCTATATATTATAAATTATTAATTTCATCTCTTAGGACGCTTCGTTCCAGACCTGAATTATCGATAAGATGAAAACACTCCTGGTATTACCTATGACTATTCTTTCATCCGGCATTCTATATGTGCCCAAACCATCTAAGTCTCAACGCGGTTATAAAATTAATTAATGTTTGTTTTTTACTTTCTCTATACGCACTATGTACATAGTGTATAGAGAAGGTATTGCACTTCACCAAAAAATTCGATACAGAGATTTCACCGGAAATATATGTTTTAGGGTCCCCTGTATCCAAAAAAAGTATTTTCAGGGTCCGTCTGTGTGTGTCCGTGTGACTGTGAACACGATAACTCAAAAATGAAAAGTCTGTAAAATACAAAACTTAGTATTTAAGTTTAGTATCTTCCGGGGATGAGACACGGAGATTTTGAGTAAAATCCCCCCACTCCAAACTACCCTTTACATGGAACTTTTTTCGAAAATTTAGATTTTCTAAAAAATGGCTCTAAAGATTTTTATTAAAGTATCGTATATTAAAGACATTTACCTGAAAAATAAAATGTATATTCTGAATTTTCTGGGAATAACCTCTGAAGACTACTTTATTCCGAGTGAATTTTACGGAATTTTGCATAAGTGCTAAACCGGAAGAGAGAGACAAAAACTTACCACACAAAAAATGTAGAGCACATTAAAACACACAATTTATCTCATATACATTTTTTTCGTGGAGTTGATTGTTTTTGAGATATTCCTTGTTTTTTGTTTAAGCTATAAAAACTAATAGTTTTCTCATATAGGACTTTGTGAACTCGTGTCCATACAAACAAAGGAACTTCAGTCACATAGCAACCAGCTTTTGACTATCTCTGTAACCTATGGTACTCCCTTATTTCGCTTCTACTTACAAGGAAGCAAGAAATAAGGTTATTTCTGCTAATTTTTTCTCGATTAGCAGGAAGTAAATAGTAGTATAAGCTTTTTAAAAATAATTTATTACAGAGATATAGAGAAAGTCATGTGAATGGAACACATATTTTTTCTCGTTTCGGAACGAAAAGTAACATGGTGATTACTCCCGTGTCTGAAATACAATATCAAATTTCTGGCTTGCTGTCACTTTTACATTCGCTGCATAAAATTGTTGCATTACCTGAGATTGCATTATTTCGAAAATTACTGGTGTTATCCTACATTTCAAATCAAATCAAATCATAGACCCTATGCACTTTAGAAACTCGCTGGCTTTCAATTTTACGTTGAAAATTATTAACAAAAATTTTATTTCTACATTGTTCAATGCTTCACACAACTGTTACACAATCGAACCTGAAGTTACGGAAGTTTAATTTTTGCAATCTTCTTTTAATTTGCGGGAAAAAGCACAATCAATGTATTTTATTTTCTCAAAAAGCTCTTTCTTAGAGAACTGCTCCTTTTCTATTTCCGTAGAGTAAATCGCTCGCTTCAGTATTTTATCATGAAATATTTCGTGAATAGTTTCGCCCTTAGAATATAGGTTGTTCCTGTTACAACCTATATTCTAACAACTATTCAGTTACAACCTAAATAAATGTTAATAAAGATGTGAATATTAAGCAAAAGTCTAATAAAATATATCACAACTGAAAATAAATTTCTTAAAAATAATTTATGTTCCCTGAATTAAATGCATTATTAAAAAGCTAGATATCCTCAAATGCGCTAAACATTTTATAACAGGAACTTCTTGATTTTCCTATGGTTAGAGAACTGGTATTTTTATTAATCTCTTTCACCATTAATGAAGTAGCACAGAGCAGAAATATATTTACAGCGTTCTTAAGTTTTGCATACATTTTCACTTTTCATTACTTCTTGTCAGAATCCATCTAAAAAAATCTTAAGTGTTCCATTCACATGACTTTCTCTATTTCTCTGTAACAAATTATTGTAAATAAGCTTGTTCTTCTTTTTACTTCATGTTAATCGAGAAAAAATTAGCAGAAATAATCTTATTACTTGCTTCCTTATAAGTAGAAGCGAAATATGGGAGTATCATAGGTTAAAGTGATAGTCAAAAGCTGGTAACTGAAGTTCCTTTGTTTGTATGGACACGAGTTGACAGCTTCCTGTATGACAAAAATACAAGTTTTTCAAAGCTGAAATAAAAAACAAGAAATATCTCAAAAACGATTAACTCCTCGAAAAATGTATATAACATAAATTGTGTGTTTTAATGCGCTTTACATTTTTTGTGTGGTAAGTTTTTGTCCATTTCTTACAGTTATGCAAAATGTTGTAAAATTGATCCAGAATAAAGTAGTCTTCAGAGGCTATTCCCAGAAAATTCCAGATATACATATTATTTGTCAGGTAAATATCTTTAATATACGATATTTAAATCAAAATTAGAGACATTTTTGAGAAAATCAAAATTTTCGAAAAAAGTTTCATGTAAAGGGTAGTTGGGGGTGGGAGATTTTCTTGAAAATCTTCGTGTCGCATCCTTGGAAGATACCAAGTGTGGTATTTAACGGTCTTTTCGTTTTTGAGCTATGGTGTCTTATAGACACACAGACACTCCCACACACACACACAGACACACACTCGCACCCACACACATGGACCTTTTTCCAAAAATGCTTTTTTTTTTTTGGATTCAGGGGCACCCAAAACATGTATTTCCGGTGAAATCTCGGTATCGAATTTTTAGGTGCAATGTACTACCTTCTCTATACACTATGTACATAGTACGCAGTGTAGAGAAAGTAATAACATTTACGTATAATTTCGTATTCCTATATAATACTATTATAAACCTAATTAACAATAGCCATTCTTGTTGATTTAAACATACAAGACTTCTCCCGTTCTCTCCCTCTTTCTCTTCATCTTTCTCAAATAAAAATAAATAATGTAAAAAATCTGATGTGTTCCATTCACATGACTTTCTCTACATCTCTGTAACACATTATTGTTAAAAAGCTTATGCTTCTATTTACTTCACTCTAATCGAGAAAAAAAAAGTATCAGAAATAGTCTTATTACTTGCTTCCTTGTAAGCAGAAGCGAAATAAGGGAATACCGAAGGTTAAAGTGATAGTCAAAAGCTGGTTGCTATGTGACTGAAGTTTCATTGTTTGTATGGACAGGAGTTGAAAAATTCCTGTATCAGATAAAGTTTGTTTTTTAAACCTGAAACCAAAAACAAGGAATATCTCAAAAACGATCAAGTCCACGAAAAAAATTTGTATAACATAAACTGTGTGTTTTGGCGTGTTCTACATTTTTCTGTAGTAAGTTTTTGTCCATCTCTTACGGTTTAGCTGTTATGCAAAATTCCGTTAAATTCAACCGGAATAAAGTAGTCTTCAGAGGCTATTCCCAGAAAGTTCAAGACATACATTTTATTTATCAGGTAAATATCTTGAATATACCATATTTTAATCAAAATCGTTAGTAATTTTTGAGAAAATCAAAATTTTACAAAAAAGCTCCATTCATAGGGTAGTTTGGGGTGGGGGGTTTTCTTGAAAATCTTCGTGTCGCATCCTTGGAAGATACCAAACCTAAATACTAGGTTTGTCTGTAACGCTCTTTTCGTTTTTGAGCTATGCTGCCCACAGACACACACACAGACATTTTTCTAAAAACAAATTGGATTCAGGGGATTTCAAAACATGTATTTCCGGTAAAATCTCGGTATGGAATTCTTGGGTGCATTACAATACCTTCTCTATACACTATGTCTATAGTACGTGTAGAGAATGTAAAAAAAAGTATATATATAATATCTTCCATCACATTACTTTCTCTAATTTTTCTTACACAAACTTATTCTTTTATCTACGTCATGCTAATACAGAAAAACATTCGCAGAAATGGCCTTATTACAAAAGATGAGTTTTGAATTCCGAAGCGCACACAGTTACCAACACACACACTCATTTACTCACTCACACACTCACACAGACACTCATGGATATTTTCTAATATTGATTTTTTTTTTTTTTTTTTTTTTTATTTCGAGGGCCTCAAAGCGTATCCTGATTTTTAGTTGTTGGAATTGACGCAAATGTGGTAGAAAAAATAATACGCTCAACTAAGTGTTATGCATTACCTTTATCTACTATATTTTCTACTCATTCCATTAACGTTTTTCGTTTTCAAAAAGAGGAAGACGGAAAAACAATTTCCCTTAGAGAAGATTTTCTCGGAACCTCTTGAACACGTTTTACTCACAAATGACTTCATACCTCCGCTCTGACATCGTTAGATCAGCAGGTTATCATGTATGTGTTCCATTCCTGAATTAACTGCACTGTGTTTACATGTGTATCACATAAAAATCCCTAGTAATTTCTATGCTTACATATATATGAAAATATCTTAAATTTTCCAAATGACATGACAATATTTATTGTAACTAGATGGAAAATAATAGCATACTAACTTCTAGTGACTTCGATATAGGCCTTCGCGTGTATGCCCCTTTAGACGCTTTCCTCTCCTCCCCACTAATATTTTCAGTAATGTTCTGTTCCTTCTGCTCAACGATGCGATTTGGAGTGCTATAAAGTTGAGAAAAAGAAACATTCATTTAGCATTTAAACGCATAATTACATCCCTATAGACACTATCTGGAGAAACGTAAGAATATTCCTTAATTTCAGGCTTATATATTATTTTCTCTACACTTACTATATACATAGTGTATAGAGAAGGTATCGTATTCCACTCAAAAATTCGCTATCGAGATTTCACCGGAAATATATGTTTTGAGACCCCCTGAATACAAAAAAAAACATTTTTAGACAAAGGTCAGTGTACGTATGTGTAGACAGTATAGCTCAAAGACGAAAATTCCCTTAAACTCGAAACTTGGTATTTAAGTTTAATATCTCCAAGGGATGAGACACGAAAACTTGCAAGAAAATCCCCCCACTCCAAACTTGCCTTTACAAGAAAAATTTTTCGAAAATTTTGATTTTCTCAAAAATGACTAACGATTTTGATTAAAATATCGTATATTTAAGATATTTATATGACAAATTGAATTTCCTGGGAATAGCCTCTGAAGACTTCTTTTTTCTGCACAAATTTTGCTGAATTTTGCCTATCTAATAAACAAAAACTTACTACACAAAAATTTAGATCTGGTACAAAGACATATACTTTTTTTTTTTTTAAGAACTGGTCTTTTTTGTGATATTCCTTGCTATTAGTTTCATCTTTTAAAATACTCATATTTTTCTATACGGTAATTTGTGAACTCTTGACTATACAAAGGAACTTCAATCACATTGCAACAGCTTTTAAAAATTTGACTATCGCTTTAGCCTATGCTACTCCCTTATTTCCCTTCCGCTTACAAGGAAGCAAATAATAAAATTATTTCTGCTAATTTTAACTCGATGAGCCTGAAATAGAAGTATAAGCTTCTTAAGAATAATTTGTTAACGAGATGTACAGAAAGACACGTGAACGGAACACATCAGATTTTTTAAAATGGGATTATTTCCCCCATTTAAAAAAATCATATTGGTATAATGTATATATATACTATTATATTTTTAAAAAGCAACACTTACATTTTAATCAGTCGATTCTACAACAGAAGTAAACTCCAAAATAGGAAGGCGCTATTTAACACATAGGACTTTTTTATTTAATATGCACAAAACACTTAACTTCTTGACGACAGTCCACAGCAGCAAAACAGCGACACAAACCGAAATTACCTGCAAAGAAGGAACCAACGCTTGCGGTAGTATGCACCACTCTACGCTTTCAAAAGGTGAACCTTGAGCGCTTTCAGTGAGACCCCAATATTCCTCCAACACAGGTGGTCCCATTAGCTGAACGATTGATCAAAGCAAGGTTAAACACACATTTGTTCAATAAAAGTGCAAATTAGCTTAAAGAGGGTTATTCTCATATTGATATTACAGATCGAAGTGGAATTTTTTGTTAAAGTAGATCGAAAATAAACATATCTCCATCTTGGCTTTGTCTTCCATTGGCCCAAGTTTGCCAAAAAACGTTATTTAGAATTAGAATGATGGATTAGAATAATACTTAATTCCTTATATATATATATATATATATATATATATATATATATATATATGTGTTTTAAAAGTATTAAGTAGAAAACTTTAAAAATTAGCAATCTTTATCCTTTCAGGTTTCTTCCTTTCTTTCTTGCTTGCTTGTTTTTTTCATTCTCTTCTTTCTCTCCTTCCTTTTTTATTTCTCTGCTCTTTCTTTGTTTCTTTCATTCTCTCTTTCTTTCTTTCCCGTTTTCTTTCTTTCGAATTATTTTTCTTTCTTTCCTTTATTTTTCTCTGTTTTTTTCCGTCTATTTCTATTTCTCTCTTCCTTGCTTACTTTCCCTTCACGTATTATGCACATAGTGTATAGACAAGGTATTATATTGCATCCAAGAATTCGATACCGAGATTTCACTGGAAATATATGTTTTGAGACTCCCTGAATCTAGAAAAGGCCCTTTTACTTCCTCTATACGTATTATGTACATAGTGTATAGAGAAGGTATTGCATTGCAAGCAAAAATTCGATACGGAAATTTCACCTGAAATGCATGTTTTGAGACCAGCTGAATCCAAAAAACGCATTTTTAGAAAAATGTCCGCGTGTGTGTCTGTCTGTCTGAGTGTATGTGTGTGTGTGTCTGTGAGTAGCATAGCTCAAAAAGGAAAAGACCGATAAATACCAAACGTGGTATTTGAGTTGAGTATCTTCAAGGATGCGGCACGAAGATTTTCAAGAAAATACCCCCACCCTCAACTACCCTTCACGCACACACACATATATATGTATATATATATATTGAATTTTCTGGGAATATCCTCTGAAGACTACTTTATTCTTGATGAATTTTACGGAATTTTGTGTAACAGGTAAACCGCAAGAGATAGACAAAAATTTACCAAACAAGAAATGTAGAGCACATTAAAACACACAGTTTATGTTATATACATTTTTCTCGTGGAGTTGATAATTTTTAGATAGTCCTTGGTTTTGGTTTCAGCCTTGAAAAACTTATACTTTTCTCATATAGTAATTTGTCAACTCTTGTCCATATAAACAAAGGAACTTCAGTCATATGCAACCAGCTTTTAACTATCACTTTTATCTATGGTACTCCCTTATTTCGCTTCTACTTCCAAGGAAATAAGTAATAAGGCTATTTCTATTTTTTTTTTCTCTCTCTCTCGATTAGCATGAAGTAAATAGAAGCATAAGCTTTATAATAATATTTTTTTTTTGCTGAGATGTAGAGAAAGTCATGTGAATGGAACACATAAGATTTTTTGGCTTGTAATGAGTAACCATTAATATATTCTGTAGTATAAATTTTACAATGTTAGTTTGGAATTTCAAACTTTTAGTCATATTGGTCCTTAAGAACAAATACAATATACAAGGGTTTGGGCAGCCCTGACGTAGACAGACGCCCGAACGAAGTCGTAAACCTGGCGACGGAAGCAGAGGGGGTGGAGGGGGCGACGTAAAACAAAGTTGAGGCAGGCTCGATGCACCGGCTCCACCGTTGCCCAATCATCCCCTGCATAGTAGTGAGTCCGCAGTAGCAAATCCGCCGTCATTCATGCAAACCAAATCTGTGCACTTCAACCCCAATCTCTGCTTCACATTCGTTCCAGTTTTTATGTCCCCGGTTGACACTACCAGAATTCTGGTCATACATTTAAAACGTACAAAATCAGCTGGATTTATACACCGAGAATTGCTCCCTGAAAGCGCTCAATAAAGAGCGCCTTTTCGCTCCAATGGTCAGCATCTAGTTTTCCCAACTTGGAGCACCTAGATTCGATCCCTTGTAGGAGAGAAATGGAGTACTTTAACTAGAATTATACCCTTTACTCTTCCGACTTCCAATTGGAAATACAGAGCAACTTAATTATTTTAGGAAGACAAAATACAGTCATAAAATACTTCAACTATTCTCATACCGGAATTTGCCATCTCACATAACAACCAGCTTTTAAAAGATTTAACTATCGCTTTAGCCCAGTGTATTCCCTTATTTTCCTACTATTTACAAGAAAGCAAGTAATAAAGCCATTTCGTGTAAAAGTTTTCGTAGATCAAGGCATTTTTACTTTCTCTACACGTATTATGTACTTAGTGTATAGAGAACGTATTGTAATGCACCCAAAAATTCGATACCGAGATTTCAGAGGAAATACATGTTTTGAGTCCCCCTGAATCCAAATAATGCATTTTTGGAAAAGGTCCTTGTGTGTATGTGTGTGTATGTATGTGGACAGCATAGCTCAAAAACGAAAAGTCCGTTATATACCAAACTTGGCATCTTCCACAGATGCAACATGAAGATTTTCAAGAAAATCCCCCCACCCCCAACTACACTTTACATGGAACTGTTTTTCGAAAATTGTGATTTTTTCAAAAACGGCTCTAACGATTTTGATTAAATATCGTATATTAAAGATATTTACCTGACAAATAAAATGAATTTTATAGGAATAGCCTCTGAAGACCGCTTTATTCTGGATGAATTTTACGAAATTTTGCATAACTGCTAAACCGTAAGAAATAGACAAAAACTTACACACAAAAAATGTAGAGCACATTAAAGCACACAGCTTATGTTATATGCATTTTTTTCGTGGAGTTGATCGTTTTTGAGATATTCTTGTTTTTGGTTTCACCTTTGAAAAACGTATACTTCTCTCATACAGGAATTTGTCAACTGCTGTCCATACAAACAAAGAAGCTTCAGTCACATAGCAACCAGCTTTTGACTATCACTTTAACCTATGTTACTCCCTTATTTCGCTTCTACTTACAAGGAAGCAAGTAATAAGACTATTTCTGCTAATTTTTTCTCAATTAGCATGAAGTAAATAGAAGCATAAGCGTTTTAACAATAATTTGTTGCAGAGTTGTAGAAAAAATCGTATGAATGGAATACATCAGATATTTTTAAAATTGTCATCTTGAGTATTTCCTTAGGTGAAAATATTCAGCCAGTTATTCTAGGAAGATTGGAAGAGAATCGCCATTGGATTAATTAAATTTAGGCAATGGAAGCTCTGTGAATGTGTTACTTGAAAACATATTATCATTCCCCCATTTGACATATTAGACATAGGAGCATTACTATCACTATGCACTGTCACTGAGCAGACTCTAAATTTACATTCCTCGCATTATGTAAGTCGTCTGAAAAACTATTCAATTGAATATAAGTCACCATTGCTGAGAGAGCGAGAAGTTGCATCTTTTGTTTCTAAAACTGTTCTAATTTCTGCTTGTTGATACGTTTGCAGAGTTCTTTATGGGCATCAGCTAGTTCTTTGTGAGATTTTTCTAACTTTTGCTACAAATGGCAATTTTGATTTCCAAGATTGGTCAGTAAAAGACAAAGCGTCTCTCCCTACTTTTTCAAATGAGAAGTCTGATTCGTTTTCTTTTGTTTTTGCTCCTGACCATGAAAAGGAAATAGGAGATTATCGCTTTAGCCTAGGTGTATTCCTTTATTTCCGTTATATCTTTAAGGAAATAACTATTAAATTCCAGCTAATGATTATCTCTTTTAGCATGTAAAAGATAAAACAATAAGTTTCCATAACAACACTTTATTGCAGAATCGGTAAAGAAATTCATGTGAATGGAAAACATCGGATTTTTAAACTAGTATGTAAGCACTTATTTAGAACAAAAACAATAAAAATGATCATGCGATGGCCGGGAATCGAACCCGGATCAACTGCTTGGAAGGCAACTATGCTCACCATTACACCACCATCGCACTCACGTTACTTTGTGCTTGCATTTTTCAGCCGTCTATATGATTGGATTACTAAGTAATACTATATCCTTTACTGTCTGACTTTAATCTCCTTAAAGATAAGATCGTGTAAGCTGTCAGTCTGTCCGTTTGTCTCTGAGAAGTCGATAAATCCGAAATACGTACTTGAATTAGAGATCCTTAAAGATGCTACGTGAAGATTTTCAAGAAAAGAAACAGATGCTAAGAAAATCTTCACACCAAAATTGCATCTGTTTCTTTTTTAATATTTTTTATTTGTTTTCTGAAAAAGTAGTTTTTTTGATTAAACTGCTGTAGGCACGATTAACATAGTCTAACTAATAAAAATCTGATGTGTACCATTCACATGACTTTCTCTATATCCCTACAACAAATTATTCTTAAAAAGCTTATACTTCTATTTACTTTATGCTAATCAGAAAAAAATAGCAGAAATAGTCTTATTACTCGCTTACTTGTAAGTAGAAGCGAAATGAGGGACAACCATAGGTTAAAGTGATAGTCAAAAGCTGGTTGCTATGTCAATGAAATTCTTTTGTTTATATGGATATGAGTTGACAAGTTCCGGTATGAGAAAAGTATACGTTTTTCATAGCAGAAACCAAAAATAAGGAATGTCTCGAAAACGACGAACTCCACGAAAAAAATGTGAATGATATAAATTGTGTGTTTTAATGAGCTCTACATTTTTTGCGTGGTAAGTTTTTGTCCTCTCTTACGGTTTAGCAGTTATTCAAAATTCAGTAAAATTCAACCAGAATAAACTACTCTTCAGATGCTATTCCCAGATAATTCAAGATATTCATTTTATTTATCAGGTAAATATCTTTAATACGAAATTTTAATCAAAATCCTTAGAGCCACTTTTGAGAAAATCAACATTTTCGAAAATAGTTCCATGTAAAGGTTAGTTGGGGGTGGGGGGAGTTTTCTCAAAATCTTCGTGTCGCATCCCTGGAAGATACCAAACTTAAATACCAAGTTTAGTATTTTACCGACTTCTCGTTTTGAGTTATCGTTTTCACAGGCACACGGACACGGACACGGACCTTTTTGTGAAAATGCTTTTTTTGGATATTGGGGGCCCTAAAACATATATTTCCGGTGAAATCTCGGTATCGAATTTTTGGATGGAGTGCAATACCTTCTCTATACACTATGTACACAGTGCGTATAGAGAAAGTAAAAACTAATACCTTAAGTTTTTGTAAACAGTCTGTCAATATAGTTCCATTTTTATAGCATTTTGTAAACTTTATTTAATCAACAAAGCTTACTGAAGAAAAATAATGTAGAATTTATACAACACAGAATTAAATTAAACAACTGTTGTAGCTTCAGCCGTTTTCAGAATATTCCACTTCAAGATATTACTATTTTTATTACTTTCTCTAAACGCACTATGTACATAGTGTATAGAGAAGGTATTGCACTCCACCCAAAAATTCGATACCGAGTTTTCACCGGAAATATATGTTTATGGGTCCCCAATATCCAAAAAAATCTGATGTGTACCAGTCACATGACTTTCTCCATATCCCTGCAACAAATAATTCTTAAAAAGCTTATACTTCTATTTACTTTATGCTAATCAGAAAAAGTTAGCAGAAATAGTCTTATTACTCGCTTCCTTGTAAGTAGAAGCGAAATAAGGGACAACCGTAGGTTAAAGTGATAGTCAAAAGCTGGTTGCCATGTCAATGAAGTTCCTTTGTTTATATGGATAGGAGTTGACAAGTTCCTGTATTAGAAAAGTATTCGTTTTTCATAGCGGAAACCAAAAATAAGGAATGTCACAAAAACGACGAACTCCACGAAAAAAATGTGTATAACATAAATTGTGTGTTTTAAAGTGCTCTACATTTTTTGTGTAGTAAGTTTTTGTCCATCTCTTACGGTTTAGCAGTCATTCAAAATTTAGTAAAATTCATCCAGAGTAAACTACTCTTCAGAGGCTATTCCCAGAAAATTCAAGATATACATTTCATTTGTCAGGTAAATATGTTTAACATCCGGAATTTTAATTAAAATCGTTAGAGCCATTTTTGAGAAAATCAAAATTTTCGAATAAAGTTCCAGGTAAAGTGTATTTGGGGGTGGGGGAATTTTTCTCAAAATCTTCGTGTCGCATCCCTGGAAGATACTAAACTCAAATACCAAGTTTGGTATTTTGCCGACTTCTCGTTTTTGAGTTATCGTGTTCACGGACACACGGACACACAGACACACGGTCACACGGACACACACACGGACCTTTTTGTGAAAATCCTTTTTTTGGATATTGGGGACCCTAAAACATATATTTCCAGTGAAATCTCGGTTCGAATTTTTGGTGGAGTGCAATATTTTCTCTATACACTGTGTACATAGTGCGTATGGAGAAAGTAAAAATCATTTTCACAAAAAGGTCCGTGTGTGTGTGTCCGTGTGTCCGTGTGTACGTGTGTCAGTGTGTCCGTGAGTCCGTGTGTCTGTGAAAACAATATCTCAAAAACGAAAAGTCGGTAAAATACCAAACTTGATATTTAAGTTTAGTATCTTCCAGGGATGCGACACGAAGATTTTGAGAAAAATCCCCCCATCCCCAACTACCTCTTACATGGAACTTTTTTCGAAATTTTTGATTTTCTCAAAAATGGCTGTAACGATTTTGATTAAAATTTCGTATATTAAACATATTTACCTGGCAAATAAAATGTATATCTTGAATTTTCTAGGAATAGCCTCTGAAGAGTAGTTTATTCTGGATGAATTTTACTGAATTTTGAATAACTGCTAAACCGTAAGAGATGGACAAAAACTTGCCGCACAAAAAATGTAGAGCTCGTTAAAACAAACAATTTATGTTACATACATTTTTTTCGTGGAGTTCGCCGTTTTTGAGACATTTCTTATTTTGGTTTCTGCTATGAAAAACTTATATTTTTCTCATACAGGAACTTGTCAACTCCGATTCATATAAACAAAGGAACTTCATTGACATAGCAACCAGCTTTAGATTATCACTTTAAACTATGGCAGTCCCTTATTTCGCTTCTACTTACAAGGAAGCAAGTAATAAGACTATTTCTGCTAATTTTTTTTCTGATTAGCATAAAGTAAGTAGAAGTATAAGTTTTTTAAGAATAATTTGTTGCAGGGATATAGAGAAAGTCATGTGAATGGTACACTATCAGATTTTTACATTTTGTAAACTTTATTTAACCAACAAAGCTTTGGAAGATAGATGAAAGCTTAATGAGGAAAAGAATTTAGAATATTTAAAATGTACAATTTATATTAAACAACTGTTGTGGTAGCTTCAGCCGTTTTCAAAATATTCCTCGGTATATCCCTTTACAGTTTTACTGCCATGCAATATTTATAAAGTATTCTTATGCGATTCTTTCCCCTCAGCGTTGTGTTTCTTAATAACAAAATCTAATGTATTCTGTGCCTGCTCTGCAGGTATAAGCAGATAGCCTTGTAGACAGGACACTAGACATGACATAGTCTTCTATCTACTTCATGTTACTCGAGATAAACATTAGCAAAATGGTCGTATTACTTAGTTCTTTGTAACCAGAAGGGAATTAAGGGATTGCGCTAAAGCGAATACTAAATCTTTTAATAGCTTTCGCTATTTAGATTGACTTTGAAATTCGGTTCTCTTTTCAAGACTAGGTGTAAAAAAATCTTATGTGTTTCATTCATATGACTTTCTCTACATCTCTGCAACAAATTATTGTTAAAAAGCTTATTCTTCCATTTCTTTCGTGCTAATCGAGAAGAAATGGTCTTTTTACTTGCTTCCTTGTAATTAGAAGGGAAATGAGGGAATACACTAGGCTAAAGTGATAAAGAAATATTTTAAAAGCCGATTTCCATGTGATTGAAATGCCTTTTTTTGTATGGCTAGGAGTTAACAAAGTCCTGTATGAAAAAAGTAAAAGTGTTTTAAAGCTGAAACCATTGATAAGAAATATCTCAAAAACGGTCAACTCCACGAAAAAAAATGTTTAAACTTTTTTTTCTATCTCTTGCGGTT
Organism: Hymenopus coronatus; assembly: GCA_030762935.1. Classification (NCBI taxonomy): domain Eukaryota; kingdom Metazoa; phylum Arthropoda; class Insecta; order Mantodea; family Hymenopodidae; genus Hymenopus; species Hymenopus coronatus. The sequence goes on along the minus strand of CM060892.1, from coordinate 51,638,627 downwards.
TACCAGTTATGCATAATTCCGCAAAATTCATCTACAATAAAAATGTTTTCAGAAGCTATTCTCAGAAAAGTCAACATACATTTTGTTTGTCATGTAAATATCTTTAATATAAAATATTTTAATCAAAATCATTCGACCCATTTTTGAGCAAATCAATATTTTCTAAATATTTTCCATCTAAAGGGTAGTTGGGGTTGGAGGGGTTTTCTTGAAAATCTTCGCGTCGCATCCTTGAAAGATACCAAACTTAAATACCAAAACATGTATTTCCGGTGAAATCTGGGTATTGAATTTTTGGGTGCAATACAATGCCTTCTCTATACACTATGTAGAGAAAGTAATAAGAGGTATGAAATGTATGATACAATTGAAACCAACGAAATCAGTGTTTCGGAAATCCTTAGAAAATGCATGTGACATAAGTTGTATTTTAATGAGTTCTATATTTTTTGTGTAGTAAGTTTTTGTCTAAACTCTTACGTTTTACCAGTTATGCAAAAGTCATTCCGAATGAACAGAAACTCATGAAGCTATTCCCACATAATTCAAGATATACATTTTTATTTTTCATATAAATATCTGAAATATAAGGCATGGTATTCTAATCAAAATCGTTATAGCCATCTTTTAGAAAATCTTAATTTTCGAAAATGTTTCCATCTGAAAGGTAGTTTAATTAGTGAGAGATGTTCTTGAAAATCTTCGTGTCACTTCCTTGTAAGATGGTATGTTTGATATTTATCGAGTTTGGTATTTATCTGACTTTTTTAAGTTATCCTGTTCACATACAAACAGAGAAATGCACATGTACACGTACTTTTTTCTAAATATTTATACAGTGGACCCTTAAAAGTTTATTTATAGTGAAATCTCCGATCGAAGTACGTTTTAATTAAAAAGCTCTTTTTAGTTTCTCTGGTTAGTAAACGGTATTGTATTCCACCCGTAAATTCGATACCAAGATTTCACCAGAAATATACTTTTATAGTCTCCTGTAACCAGAAAAAGAATTTTTAGAAAATTGTTAGTGTGTGAATATGTGTTCGTCTGTGTGTGAGTGTGTGTGCGTGAGTGTGTGTGAATGTCTCTGTGTGTGTAGTTAGTTAAACATCAAATTTGATACATAAGTTTAGCATCTACCAAAGATGTGACACGAAGAATTCCAAGAAAATTCCTCCATTCCAAGCTACAGTTTACATGGACAATTGTTTGCCCATTTTGATTGTCTTAAATATGACTCAGAAATTTTTGATTGAAAGCCCATAAAGGTATTTATTTATATGACAAATAAAATGAATATCTTGAATTTTTTGGGAACAGCTTCGGAAGTCCTCTTCTTTCGGAATGTATTATTTTGCATAACTAGTAAACTATTGGTTACTGCACAAAAATGTAGCTCTCGTTAAAATGCACAATTTTTGTAGATACTGCTTATTATTGGTTTCAATTAGCAAATGCTATGCTTTCCTGAAACAGAAAGTCGTCATTTGTTTTTCTTTGTTTTGTTTTGTTTCTTCTAATTTCCCTTCTATTAATAATAGATTAAGTAATAAGGCCATCTCTGCTAATGCTTATCTCGGTTAGATGAAGTACTCAGAAGAATAATCTTTTACAAGAATAGTTTGTTTGCAAAATAGGTAGAGAAGGTCATGTGAATGGAACACATACGAATTTTTTCTTAATTTCTCTAAATTAGTACCTTAATTTTTAACAAGAGATTTAGAGTTTGACTATAAGCCGACTTGGTAGTTTTTTTCGCTTTTCTCTAATCCATGGTTCAGGCTTTCTAGACAATTCCGCCTCATAGATTCCTCCATCGTCTCCTGGTCTTCCTCATTCTCTTTTCCTTGTATATTCAGGTACTGTTTCAGATATCTTCCTACCTCCATTCTTTCCAAATGTTTTTATCCATTTTTGCCTTCTTAACTAATGATTCAATATTTAATAATTTAATATGTAATTAATGATTTTATTATATTAAGTAGTTTAAAGTAAAATATGATTTGTGGTGGCGTTTCATCTGAGTCCGCCATTCGGGAGGCCGATTTGTCTGACCCATAGGTTTTTACGTGGGTTCTATCAGACCACTTGGTAAACGTAGGGGATATTTCTTCATTCCCCCTGAACTTCCTTTCGTTTCGTTTCAACACCATTTTGTCCAAATGGTCTCTTTAAAGTTTGTAAGTGTCTGCTGCGCCCTTCCATGGTGGCGATTGCGCTTTGTAAATACAGCTCTTGACGGCAGGATGGCGTTGGAAGTCGTCTGTAGACTCAGGAAGTTCGGTTAGACCTGGGGCGCGGGCTCCTAGTGCTCCCCGCGTCGAGACGAAGAACTTCTTGAAAACTGTTAGGCATCCTCCACGGTGGCTCCCTCCACGCCGTCAGGTTTCAGCCACCCGTAGTAATTACTCTCATCTCATTCTATTCTCCTGAGGTCTAACGTACAGTGAGGCAATAGCTGCAATGTGGAATCCCCTCCAAAATCACACACAGACATACACACACACACACACACACACACACATACGCTCCTTAATATTCCAATATTCCACTATCATTTTATTCCTCTTTATTCTATATGAGTCAGCAATTTGAACGTATACTTTTGTTCTCATAGTTCCATTTTTACTTTCTCTAGCAAGTATGTATAGTGCGCGTAGTAGATTAAGCAGGTATTGTGTTCCACCTAAAATTGAATATCGAGATTTCACAAGACATACCTATTTTGAGTCTCCTGATCCAAAAAAGTATTTTTACAAACATGTATGTGTGTGTTTGAGGGCAACATAGCTCAAAAACGAAAAGTCCGTTAAATACTAAACGTGGTATTTAAGTTCGGTATCTTAAAAAATATGACACGACTATTTTTAAGAAAATTCCCCACCTCCAACTACCCTTTATATGGAAAATGTTTCTAAAAGTTGGATTCTCTCAAAAATGGCTCTAACGGTTTAGATTAAAATATCATATGATTAAGATATTTTCATAAAAAAGGAATTTTCTGGGAGCATCTTCTGAAGCCCTCTTTTTTCTGGATGATTTTTATGTAACTAGAAGCTGAGAGAGGTAGACAAAAAGTTAGTAAACAAACATATATAGTTATCTTTAAAATGCACAACTTATATCATATACATCTTTTGTATAGTTAACCGTTTCTAAGACATTCCTTGTTGTTGGTTTCAATTTTATATTATTTTTCTCAAACGGAATGTCATATTTCGTGTCATCCTCTTTTGTTTTACTCCTAGCCACACAAAGAGAACCGCATTTCAATTGTTTCATACAGCGATAAAGTTTAAAAGATTTTGCTGCTTACATAAATGCAATAATAAGACCATTTCTGCTAATATTTATCTCGATTAACATGATGTTTATCAGGCTTTTCCAACTGAAAATTGTATGACGTCAGAGCTTGGTTTCGCCAGCAAAAACCTTACGGACGAACATAAGAGACAAGGTCAGAACAGTGGCGGTGTGTGTATATATGTTATATACCTGTACCTAGTGTATTGTCATGGCTTCAATGAGTGGTATACCTTAAAGGCCATCTATTCCAACAAGTTGTCCTTAGGTGTTCTCCATGTTTATGGATACTGGAACAGTGCAAAATGTTTAGTGTATTCCAAAGAAATGCAGTATGTCAAAAAACTTAATTTACAGAGACATTACTTGTGCTATGCTGCTTAATACGATACATATCAAGGAGAGTAACGTGCTAACATAATCATGAAACTTAAAACAAACATTATTACATAATGCTAATAACGGCTGATATGTAAGTACAGTAGGATTTATTCCAGTCCCGATTCTCTATGATACCATGGTTACCAAATACCTAAAAGGATAGCGAAAATCAATCTTTGTGTTGCTTGATTATAATTTATTAATGCTGCAAACGCCACTGCTCTGACAAAGTCAAGCAGTTGTATTTGCTCCGTATACCAGGTGTTTCAGAGTAGAAAGAAGCTCTGAGTGACGTCACAGAGAATTATTATTTTTTTTTTTGCTCATACTTAGCTCGGTTTTACTACTTGTGGCACCGCAGGAGATTGCACTGATGTTACAGATAGAGCACCCGTGGAATACAATGGCGGGGGAAACCGGCGAACCCGGAGAAAACCCGCGCCTGCGCCGCTTTGTCCACCACAAACAGAGCATTCAGTTGTAAATATGTGACGTATATGAATGATTAATATATAGTTTATTTGCAGAACTGATAGAGAATCGTGTGAATGGAACACATCAGATGTTTGCTATACAGCCTCCAGGAGGGAGAGTTAGAGAAGGTGAAAATGGAGGGAGGAGAGAGGAATACGAGGGGAGGGATTGGAGGACAGAGGGAGAGAAACCTATCGTGTCCATAGTTATTCAATAATGCGACCAAAACTGCGGGTTCTGCTTATACGTTAATAAAAGTGAAATAATTATTAAGTTGTTTTGAGCGAAACATGAAACAAAGTAGAGGAAATAAATTAACCATTTAACAGCACGCTCTGAGAGGTGCAGCTGGCATTAGCAGATGTTCTGCAGTTTAAATTATTTTTCTCAGCACGTCAGTAAATTGCTACTCAACTGTTTATACTTCCAGACACAGTAGTTTTATTTGTTATTTCTGGAATGTTAACCAGAGACACCACTTTGCTGCTTCAGGTGCATAGAGGGCAGGAGAATTTCAGCAAAAAGAGCGTCGGTGAAAAGGAAGGTAGCTTGGAGAGACCTGCGATGTGCAAACTACAAACCGAAGCTTTTAGCACGGATTGCACACGCATCTCATCAAACTTGAGAAGTCTTTTTATGGGCCATTCTGTGCCGGAGTGGAGAGAAGGGTACAATAGGCCCCATCGTAAATGCGCAATGAGTCCAAAATGCCATACGGAGCTCATTTCAACTCCACTTTTACCTCGACGTATTTCTCTGCCTCAGGTTGTTCGTTAGCGGTAAATCCCCCGGCGCTTGCATCGTTGCAGCCTCCGAGGCGGTCAGTCAAGCCAAAATCTGACATGAATTATGTTTCCTAATGAATAAACTGCCCAGGCGGAACATCTTGTCCTTAAAAGTGGTGTTGCTATTAAAATTGTAACTTTTCCTGTGGAAGAGAAGAGAAAAGAGGGGAAGTGAGGAGGGAGGGAAGGGCAGGGAAAAGATTAGAGTAGAAAAGAAGAAGAAGAAGAAGAAGAAGCGAGAGGGAAAATAAGAAAGAGGATAGTATAAAAGGGAAAAAAATGGGAGAGGATTAGAGAGAAGAGCAGAGAAAAATATAAGAAAAGACAACATGAAATTAGATAATAAAAGCGAAAAAGTTGAAGAGATGAGGCTATAGGAAGTGAAGAAGAGTAAAGGAAACTAAAGGGAGATTTGCAGACGAAATTAAAGTAAAAGGGAAGAGAATAAAAGGTAGTTAGAAGAGAATGGGAAGAAAAGAGGAAGGCAGAAAAGAAGATGAGAATGAAGGGGAAGGATAGGGAATGAAAGGATAAAGAAAAGGTAATAGAGAAAATGAGATGAGGGAGAAGAAATGAAGAGAAGAATAAGTAGAGAATGGAAAGAAACGGAGAGGAGAGCCAATATAAAAGAACAGAACTGATAATAGAATATAAAAAAGAAGTGGGGAGCGGAGCTTTGGAGAGGAAAGGAAATTGATGAGATAGGAGAAGACTTGAGCAAAGTAGAGAAGAGGATAGGAAGTGTGTGGGATATCTGAAGGGTGGAGAGGGAAGATAAACTTAGAAGAAAAAAGCTCCGTAGCTCTGTCACACACTGCTGTGTGATGAGTTCCGGGTTCGATTCCAGGTTCGGAGTTGGGATTTTTCTCTAGCGCAGGAATAATCTTCCCCAGAGTCTGGAAGTAAGAATTAGAAAGAGACAGAGAGCGCATGTGATTAGTGAACAAAATAGATACCCAATGACAACCCAAAAATGAATGACGCCGATATGACGTGGCATAAAAAATATAAATAAGAGTAAGGAATAGAGTGAAGGAAAGGAGACAAGAAAGAGGTAGAAAAAAATAAAGTGCAGAAAAAAAATACTTGCACTTTTATATGTTTATTGCACTCCAATGATTACTATGCCATTTAATGCAGCATTGTGTAAACGTATCTGACATTCGGAATAAATATACTTATTTTAAATTTTCCGCCAAATGTTTTGCAAAGCTACAGAATGTATTCCACAGAAGAAGAGAAACATACACGAAACTAGATGCATACGAACGAAATGTTCTACTCTGTGGAACGGTTTAATTTTTTCTCCCCTTGCCATAAAAGATTAGAACAAAAATAATAAAAAGGGATACGCTTGGATCGACTAAACTTTTTATTGTTGCTCTAAAGCCCCGGTTTCCAGGAAAGTGCCACCCATAAAACCGCTCATACAGGGTTAATTTGAGCTTTACCTTTCCAATATCGTTTTCCTCTCCCCCCCCCCCCCGGCCCCTATTGCAACGTCAGTCTTTTCTACTGCGTTGCTTTTGCAACGGTATGAATGCAAAGTTTGTGTACATCAAGTTCCATTAGGATGCATTGGAAGCATAATTTCTAGACGACCTGTTCTATATCCATCACAAATAAATAGATCAATTGAATGAATATATAACCTTCCTCCTGCTGAACATATTTATAATGAATATTATCTCAAATTTTAATAATTAAAGGATTTAAAATATAATAAAGAAAGTATAAGATAGTTAAGTTTTCCCAACTGTTGATACTTTAGTAAAACCCGCAGATCCTTCCGCGTTAGTGCGCTAACTGCGGAGCTTCTGTACGCTCATACGCGCTCTTTCTCTCTCTCTCTCTCTCTCTCTCTCTCTCTCAAAAACAATTGACGCACAGTTGTCTGTGAAAATTATAGAAATGGTGTCCCATAAGGTTCCACTCTTGTTGCTTTGCTTTTTACTTTCTCTAGCACGAAGTAGTGTAGTGTATCGGAGGGGATTCCGCTCCTCAGCCAGTAATTAGACTTTTTTTGAGGAGAGGATGAGAACATTACAGAGGGCGGCCGGAACCAGATTGCGACAGGGAGCTATCGTGGAGAGTCCATAACAGTCCAGCAGTTCTACATTTCGAAGCAGTGAGCGCTAGGATCTCGCGCTTCAGGTCTGAATAAATGCCGATCCCGGTGGCCGCGCTCGCTGAAGTGTCTCGCTTTGGCGCTTCGTAGTGCACAGGATCGTGGGTTCGAGTCCCGCCTTTGGCATGGGTGTTTCTGTGTTTGAAATGTGTCTATGTTTGTGTACGTATATGTAAAAGGAAATCGTTAAGAATAATAAGGTCTACTAAGGAAATATAGGAAACTGGAAAAAAAAAAAAAAAAAAAAAAAAAAAAAAAGGAATACAGCGCTGGAGTCCTGACAAGCCTCCGGAACTGTATTTTAATTAAAAAAAATGAAAACTAAAAGCCTCTGAGTATACTGACGACCTCTAGCGCCATCCCACCGCCGAGAGTTGAGTTTCCAAAGCGCCATCGTCTCCACGAAAGGGTGCCACCACCGCAGTCCTCGCCGACACTTACAACCTTGAAAGAAACACCAGACGGATGAAATAAATGGAGGGACTGGAAATTCGGGGAATGAAGAATCCTACCTAGCATTCGCTAATGGAACTATGAACTCCCCCCGAAAATAACATGGGTATTAGATGTCGGCGCGGGAAACCGATCCCACGACCTCCCGAATGCCTGTCCCAGATGAAACGCTTGAGCCACCTGGCCAAGTTTTTCTAGCACACATGTACAATGTATAAATATTTCGAAAGTCACTTCAAACTTTAAACCGTTATAAATGTTAAAATATTTTAGACAAAAAAAACGTAAATAAATAAATAATAATAAAAAGACACATATTGAGCAAATAATGGGGTCCTATAAAACATTGAAAATGCCTTCTATTCCCTTGTTCAACATATACCATTCCTTCCGCGACTCCATGCACAGCATTTTGCAGATAATGTCTTGGAATATTAGCAATTTCTGGCGAGATAGCAACTTTCAGCTGCTGTCGGACTGTTAGATGTGTCAGGAAAACTCGTTTTTTAAAGTAACCCCACAACCAAAAGTCGGTCTAGTTGAGATCTGGAGATCGTGGCGGCCACTTTGTTGGAAAGTGTCTGCTGACGACATGATCGTCAGAGATCTGGGTAATTGTTTTTCGGGGCGTAGATATGGGGCATGAAGATAACACTTTCCATATCGTGATTCCTCAGGCTAGGAATGACGAAGTTTTGAGCTTACCTTAGTAGTGTTCACCTTTTACAGAAACAGTTTCTCTCATTCCATTGCTGTCGTCTTCGAAGAAAAATAAGAGCCAATTATAAATTGTGAATTGAACCTACAACATACAATAACTTTTAAATCATGAGTGACTCTTGAATTAAAACTTTAGGATCATTTTCTGACCAGATTGTGCAAATATATATGATTAACTCCACCATTAAGAGAGAACTTTACTTCATCTGTCCAAAAAGGCTGTCCAACCAATTATTATTAATTTGAATCTTCGCTGGCACAAATATAGCAAAATAATATCCGTCCCGCTTACCACTTTCTTTAAGTGCAAAACTTGGTTTAAAATTAAATCGTCCCACACTCTACTGAGCGTGAAAGACTGCTTAATTTTGCTCAGAGATCTTCTTTATCAGGCTTGGCGTACTTTTGCAAACCGTAAATCTACGACACGGGACCAACGGCTAAGTTCCCTTCCAAAAGAAGCCATCCTAAGGATTTTTACGTCCGAAAAAAAATACAAGCCCCCCGCCGGATTTGAACCCGCTATCTTGAGCATACGAAGTTGGTGGAGGTCGACATGCATAAGTTTAAGTTTATATGTATAGAGGTTTAATGTTATCCTAGAATTCTCCAAACTGTGGTATTACTCATCTGAAGTTACCTCGATACCTGTTCAATACTACTAATGCCAAATTATTATTTCTACTTTCTTCATTATTTGCATGAAGCATCTCAGCAACGGTAATATATTTGATTACCTTTGTCCTTCCACATTTCATCTCAGCAACAGAAACAGTTTCCTCAAACTTCCCGATTAAATCCCCATGAATGAATCATGGGTCTGTTCTTAAATTGTTAAAGAGTTCCAAATTTGTTCAAACCTTGAGAAAAACTCTTGCTTTCATAATGGCATTGAATCAGCCGTATTCTATTATTTAGTGATAGAGTCGAGCTTTTTAGCATACAGATTCTTATAGCAGCGTGAATAATAGTTATTTATATTATAAGTGGCTTAACTAGACTATTATTTGTGAGTGGGGTGTTTAGTACACGAGCGCATAAGTATTAGAGTCGCCATTACGAGGAATTGAATTTTAGTCGTGATGTAGATAGTGCTTTGTTTGTTCGTTACTGCGTAACCCTGCCGGAATAAACAGTTTGAATTGTGGTTGTTTAAAATGCACCAAATAAATTAATAAATGAATGAAAATGGATATTTTAAAAGAAGTTTTAGATTAAGCTAAAAAAGCTGTGCTTAGTCTGTTACCCGGTAAGTCAAAGGATTTATATAACAAGAAAGTTTCATTAATTAAATAATGGTGAGCTGCCAAATGAGTTAAAATAGTTTACAATGAAATAAAAACTTATTTTTGTTGTTTCCTTGGATACATGAAATGTATACACGAAGTCAGTAGGATAGGATAAAAGTATTATTGTTTTATTCAACAAAACTGCTCCCATGCTTGCACAAGTTGGCTTTTTACTTTCTTCATACTCACTATGTACATAGTGTATAGAGAAAGTATTGCACTCCACCAAAAATTCGATACCGAGATTTCACCGGCAATATATGTTTTAGGGTCCCCAATATCCAAAAAAAGCATTTTCACAAAAAGGTCCGTGTGTGTGTGTGTCCGTGTGTCCGTGTGTCTGTGAACACGATAACTCAAAAACGAAAAGTCGGTAAAATACCAAACTTGGTACTTAGGGATCGGACACGAAGATTTTGAGAAAATTTCCCCCACCCCCAACTAACCTTTACATGGAACTTTTTTCGAAAATTGTTATTTTCTCAAAAATTGCTCTAACGATTTTGATTAAAATTTCGGATATAAAAGATATTTACGTGACAAATGAAATGTATATCTTGAATTTTCTGGGAATAGCCTCTGAAGAGTAGTTTATTCTGGATGAATTTTACTAAATTTTGAATAACTGCTAAACCGTAAGAGATGGACAAAAACTTACTACACAATGTAGAGCACATTAAAACACACAATTTATGTTATATACATTTTTTTCGTGGAGTTTGTCGTTTTTGAGACATACCTTATTTTTGGTTTCTGCTATGAAAACACGATAACTCAAAAACGAAAAGTCGGTAAAATACCAAACTTGGTTCTTAAGTTTAGTATCTTCCAGGAATGCGACACAAATATTTTGAGAAAAATCCCCCCACCCCCAACTACCCTTTACATGGAACTTTTTCGAAAATTTTGATTTTCTCAAAAATGGCTCTAACGCTTTTGATTAAAATGTCGTATATTAAAGTTATTTACGAGACAAATAAAATGTGTATCTTGAATTTTCTGGGAATAGCTTCTGAAGAGTAGTTTATTCTGGATGAATTTTACTAAATTTTGAATAACTGCTAAACCGTAAGAGAGGGACAAAAACTTACTCCACAGAAACTGAGGGTACATTAAGACACACAATTTATGTTATATACATTTTTTTTCGTGGAGTTTGTCGTTTTTGAGACATTCCTTATTTTTGGTTTCTGCTATGAAAAACGTATACTTTTCTCATACAGGAACTTGTCAACTCTTACCCATATAAACAAAGGAACTTCATTGACATAGCAACGAGCTTCTGACTATCACGTTAACCTACGGTTGTCCTTTATTTCGCTTCTACTTACAATGAAGCGAGTAATTAGACTATTTCTGCTAAGTTTTTTCTGATTAGCATAAAGTAAATAGAAATATAAGCTTTTTAAGAATTATTTGTTGCAGGGATATGGAGAAAGTCATGTGAATGGTACACATCAGATTTTTTACTTTCTCCATACGCACTATGTACATAGTGTATAGAGAAAGTATTGCACTCCACCAAAAAATTCGATACCAAGATTTCACCGGAAATATATGTTTTAGGGTCCCCAATATCCAAAAAAAGCATTTTCACAAAAAGGTCCGTGTGTGTGTGTGTGTGTGTGTGTGTGTGTGTGTGTGTGTGTGTGTGTCTGTGAACACGATAACTCAAAACCGAAAAGTCGGTAAACTACCAAACTTGGTATTTAAGTTTATTATCTTCCAGGGATGCGACACGAAGATTTTGAGAAAAATCCCCCCACCCCCAGCTACCGTTTACAGGAAACTTTTTTCGAAAATTTTGATGTTCTCAAAAATGGCCCTAACGATTTTGATTAAAATTTAGTATATTAAAGATATTTACCTTACAAATAAAATACATATCTTGAATTTTCTGGGAATAGCCTCTGAAGAGTAGTTTATTCTGGATGAATTTTACTGAATTTTGAATAACTGCTAAACCGTAAGAGATGGACAAAAACTTACTGCACAAAAAATGTAGAGCACGTTAAGACACACAATTTATGTTATATACATTTTTTTCGTGAATTCGTCGCTTTTGAGACATTCCTTATTTTTGGTTTCTGCTATGAAAGACTTACTTTTCTCCTATGTCAACTCCTATCCATATAAACAAAGGAACTTAATTGACATAGAAACCAGCTTTTGACTATCATTTTAACCTATGGTAGTCCCTTATTTCGCTTCCACTTACAAGGAAGCAAGTAATAAGACTATTTCTGCTAATTTCTTTCTGATTAGCACTAAATAAATAGAAGTATAAGCTTTTTAAGAATAATTTGTTTCAGGGATATAGAGAAAGTCATGTGAATGGTACACATCAGATTTTTTACATTCATATTACTTATGAAAATAAATTTTAAGATGTATTTTCAGGCTATTGTTTAAAGAGCTGACCTATAATACAAAATAGTTCACGAGTTACGGATTTTTGTTTGAAAATACTAGAGACATATGGATTTTATTGCATTATTTACATATTTATGAACAAGGGTTGAATGCAAATTTACTGAAAAAAACATCCCATCTCATCTGACACCTGTGATATTCACATTGTAAATTTCAGTTGTTATTGGAGAATTTAAATTAACTTTTCTGCACTGGCAGAATAAACCTATTTTCGAGAGCTACGAATAAACAGCTTGTTGGAATGACCATCAAAATAGCAACAATTCCTGAGGGATTGGTACATACGCTCAATAAATCAAACATGCAGCCAATGTGATGCAGTTTGTCTAGTACTGATCTAGTACTGATATGAAGTAATGATAAGAATGATGAACTGCTGAGTTAAATAAAAATCGACGTAGTCCATTCACACGACTTTCTCTGGCTGTTCCAAAACAACTTCTCTTACAAGCGATTATTCTTTTATCTACATCATGTTAATCAAGATAAACATTGCCAGATTGTCTCATTACTTGTTTATTTGTAAATTGAAAGGAAACAAGGGAATACACAGGCCAAAGCGATAGTCAAATATTTTAAAACCGGTCACTAAGTAACGCAAATGATATTTTGTTCTCTTTTTTTTTTTTCTTTTAATTTATTTATTTAACGTCGCTGTTTCTTTGAGAGGCGAAAAGAAATATGTCTCCCGTTTGACAAAAGTTAAATAACTCGCAATATATATACAAAAATGTCTATGACAAATTGTGTTGCTTTATGGGATCTAAATTTTTGTGCAGTAAATGTTTATCCATCTCTTACGGTTTATCGGTGATACAAAAGTTATACAAAAATCATCCGAATGAAGAGGTCTTCAGAGAATATTCCCAGAAAATATATCTTAAACATTGACATTTTATTAAAACCCATTAGAGCAATTTTTGAGAAATGAAAATTTTCGAAACATGTTCTATTAAATGGTAGTTGAGGGTGGAGGGATTTTCTTGAAAATATTCGTGTTGCATTTTTGAGGATAATAACATAACTCCATGGCACGGGGAACCTTGGCCTACCGCCCGGCCGCTGCGTCCCTCATCTCGGTCCACCACAGACGTCATGGATGGGGTTGCAGTATTGGAGGATGAGACGTGGTCAGCGCCTCGAGCCCCCGGCCGATTAATGCAGTCCTCATTACCTGGAGCCTCTACTTCTCCATCAAGTAGCTCCTCAATTGGCCTTACGAGGCTGAGTGCACCCCGGGCCAGGTCTCCCAGCGGGGGAAAAATCCCCACACCGGTACTGGGGATCGAACCCAGGTCTCCCGCTTGGTAAGCTGCTGCGCTACCACCGCGACCCATTCTTGAGGATACTGAACTTAAATACCAAGTTTGGTGTTTAACAAATATTTTAATTTTGAATTATGCTGCCCACAGACACACACAGGGACATGTTTATAAATATCTGATGTATTCCATCACACGACTTTCTCATCTCAGTAACAAGTTATTGTTAAACGCTTATTCCTCTATCTACTATACGATAATCGAGAAAAACGTGAGCAAAAATTGTCTTAAATACGTGTTTCCTTGTAAGTAGAAGGAAAATAATGGAATACATTAGGCTAAAACAATAGTCAAATCTTTTGAAAGCTGGTTGCCATGTGGTTGAAATCCATTTAATATTCTAATTCTGAACCAAATAACAAAGAACATCCCAGAAATTGTCAATTCCACGAAAAAAAAACGTGTATGACATAAATTGTGTATATTAACGAGATCTACATTTTTTGTGTAGTAAATTTTTGTCTCTTTATCTGTTTACTAATTAAGAAAAATTCAGAAATATTCATTAAGAATAGATAGCTCTTTAGAGGCTATTCCCGGAAAATTCAAGATGTCATTATATTTGCCATATAAATATATTTAATATACAGTATTTTAATCGAAATCGTTAGAGCCGTTTTTGAGAAAATCAAAAATTTCGAAATGTTGTCCTTGTAAAGGGTAGTTTGGGCTAGGAGATTTTTCTTAAAATCTTCGTGTCGCATCCCTGGACGATACTAAACTTAAATACCAAATTTGGTATTTTACTGTCTTTTCTTTTTTGAGAGATCATGTTCACAGACACACCGACACTCGTACACACACACCTTTTTCTAAAAATGCTTTTTTGGATACAGGGGACTCTAAAACGTGTATTTTGGTGAAATCTCGGTATGTAATTTTTTTTGGAATACAATACTTTCTCTACCCACTATGTAAATTGTACATATGGGCTAGAGAAAGCAAAAACAACATTATTAGAGATGAGCTATAAATTAAAAGGCATTATATATTCTTATGAATAAGTGTCTAATAATCTAATAAGCAGTACAAAATGCATTAGGTAGTCTTCAGATAGTATTCGGACTTAGTATTTCAATATAGTGTTCAAATTAATATTTATACAAACATATGATTTATTTAAATTATTGTAACATTTATTTCATTGGGGTGATTAAAAGACAAATGAAACTCTTTTTAAGATTTAATCAATAAATGAAAAAAGATAAATCAGCAAATCCCATAGATAAAATTCTTATTATACAATAGTAGCTTAGAATTTCATGAAATGTGTCTATCCAAGTATCATATTCCGGAATAATGTTATAATACATAGTAAATTAACATAATTTATTTTATATGTGTGTGAAATTGCTCTTTTGTACATTACAACTGAAAAGAATCCATTTTTGCTTTGTCTACTATGTACAGCTGAGAAATTCAATGAGGTCCTACGATTAAAGTATCCGATTGCTCTGTTCACATGACTTTCTTTATATCTCGGTAACAAATTGTTGTTAAAAAGCGTACTCTTCTTATCTACTAAACATTAGTAGAAATTACCTTATTTCTTGCTTTCTTGTAAGTAGGGGAAATAAAGTAATACAGTAGGCTAAAGCGATAGTCAAATCTTTTAAAAGCTGATTAAATCGTTTTTTCACACAACTCCTGTCTTACACACGGTTTGAGATCACCTTGTGGTTGAGAAATTCAATGTTACACCGGCATGTTGTCATGGTAGCTCAGTGATTTACCACTGGTTGCCATGTGGTTGATATCCGTTTCTTTGCGTTGACTGGAATTGCCAAATTCTCGTATGGGAAAAGTTTAAGTAGTTTAAAACTGAATCAATAACAAGGAAAATCTAAAATAATGGTCCACTCCAGGAAAAACATGTATGTAACATAAATTATGTGTTGTAACAAGAACTACATTTTTGTGTGGCAACTTTTTGTCTGTTTCTTACAGTTCACCAATTATGCAATATTCAGCAAAATTCATCCAGAATAGATTTCTTCAGAGGCTATTCACAGAAAATATGAGATATAAATTCATTTATCATGTAAATATCTCTAATATACAGTATTTTAATTAAAATCGTTACAGCCATTATTGAGATCAATATTTTCATTTTTTTTTTTTTTTTTTTTTTTTTGCATTTAAATGTTAGTTTTATGTTGGTGGGATTTTTCTCAAAATCTTCGTGTCTCATCCAAAGATCCCAAACTTAAATACCCAATTTGGTTGTGTCACCGAATTTTCGTTTTGAGTTATCGTGTTCACGGACACAAGGACACACAACATACGGACCTTTTTCTAAAAATGCTTATTTTGAATACAGTTAACCCTTAAACATGTATTTCTGGTGAAATCTCGGTATCTAATTTTTGGGTAGAGTGTAATAGTACGTTCTGTACCTACATACGGGTATGTATTATATAGAAAAATTAAAAAAAAAACATTTTCAGAAAAAGGGCCGCACGAATGTGTCTGTGTGCTTGTGAACTAAACAGCTCAAAAACGAAGTCGGTTAAATATCAAACTTATATTTAAGTTCAGCATCTTCCAAATATGGACACCAAGATTTGTAAGAAAATTCTCCATCCCCAAAATAACTTTTACAAAAAGGGCTTTTACTAAATTTTTATTTTCTCAAAAAAGACTTAAACGAATTTGATTAAAATACTGTCCATAGAGTTAATCTCTCTTTTCTAACGCCCAATAATTCGACAAAACTCCTCTTTTTAAATGTA
Source organism: Hymenopus coronatus (assembly GCA_030762935.1). Taxonomy (NCBI): domain Eukaryota; kingdom Metazoa; phylum Arthropoda; class Insecta; order Mantodea; family Hymenopodidae; genus Hymenopus; species Hymenopus coronatus. Next base: position 51,622,607 of record CM060892.1, on the reverse strand, counting down.
TTTTATGTTATATAAATAAGAGCGTTAAGTAAATGTTAATGTAAATTAATCTTCCTAGACACTTTAAGGACAAATAAATTATATGCATAAATATGTATTATATATGTTTGTAAAGTTAGACTCGTTAAACTATAACATTTATGACAAAAATAAGATTTATACTGTGAACCATTTCCGAGTTATTGCTTGTTGTTAGTTAACTTTTTCAATACTTATTAATACTTTTATTATATGCGAAGTGAAGAACGTTTTTATGACTTCTGATCAAGAATGGAAATGAAATGTTAAAGCATTCATCTATTGATTTAACCACGGGTACTGAATTCTCCTATTCCCGTCACATCTAAAAGTATCCTACACCCCCGTTGTGCCAGAATTGTGTACCACAGTTTTTTAACTTAGTCGCTACTGTGGGCGACTGGTTAGACCTAGGCTTCGATTCCAAGCGCTCGCATGTGGGATTTGTGGTGGACGAAGCGGTATCTAGGCGGGTTTTCTCCGGTCCCCCCCCCCCCGGTTTTCCCCGCCACACATTCCTCCATCGTCTTTTCTATCATCCATTTCGCTTGCATTTCATATCATCCACTTCCACTTCTTCCCGCTCGTTCCTGACTACGGGGCGACCCTTTGGCATCCGTTTGTAAGTCCTAGGGCAGTGTCAATCCTAAATAAGGGCAGGTTAAGCCAACTACGAAGTTTTTTGACATGCCAGTAAATTTACTGATTCTAAATAGATATTTAACAACTATTGTTTGACCCCACGACCTTTAGATAAGAAGGCCAGCGATTATCTACAAGGAAATATGCAACGAACGCATTTCTTCAATTGGTTATCTCCCTTAACGCAAACTATATAGAATAAACTTTTTTAAGATGATAATGGGTGGAGGTCATGTGAACGCATTATATCAGATTTTTGTCATTGGTGGAGAAGAGTTTATATGATTGGGCCAAAATTTCGTAGCTGGAATTACACAGTGATGAATTAATGACATTCAAACTAGTGATTCTTTCCAGTGTATAATAGACAAGGAAAATTCTCAATCTCCGCTTATGTTATCTCATAGATGCGGACAATGAACTATCCAGAAACTTAGAAAATACTAAAATGTAAAGAAACCTGATGCGTTCCATTTACATGATTCCCTCTACTTGTTCCACAAATAAACCATCCTTACAAAAGATTCTTGTTTTATCTACACCATGCTAAACTAGACAAACATTAGCAGAAATTGTCTTATTACTCGCTTCCTTGTAAGTAAAATGAAAATAAGAGAAATCACTTGGCTAAAGCGATAGTTGAATTCTTTAAAACCAGTCGCATGTGATACAATTGAAATTCGGTTTGCTTTGCTTGGCCAGGAGTAAAACAAAAGAGTTATGAAATAACTTTCTGTTTGAAAAAAAATTTAAGTATTTTAAACTGAAACCATCGACAAGGAATATCTGGAAATGGTTAGCACTAAAAAAAATATAGATGTATATAAGTTGTGTGTTTTAACAAGATCTGTGTTACTTCTTTATTGAGGTTTTGCATATCTCAGATTTCTTAGAATGCTATTTCGGGAAAATTCAGGATTTTCGTTTCATTTGCAATAAAAGTAACTTAGACATATGGAAATTTAATCAAAATTGTTTGAGAAAATCATGAATATTCGAAAAGTCTTCCACGTAAAGGGTAGTTTGGGATTTAGGGCTTTCTTAAAAACATTCGTGTCACATCCTTAAAATTGCTGAACTTAAATGTCAAATTTGGTATTTAAGAGACTTGCAGTTTTTGAGTTATCGCGTTCATTGACACACGGACACACACATACAAATCTTTTTCTAAAAGTGCTTTTTATAGGAGATCTCAAAGCATGTTTTCGGTGAAATCTGAACATCGAATTTTTGGATGCAATAAAATACCTTCTCTACCTACTACAATGTATATGGTGCGTGTAGAGAAAGTAATTAATCCGTCAAAGAAAAAATCAACCTGTCAGAGATATAGAAATGATTACTTATGAAGGAACATTTTAAAGCCCAGGAAAAGTCAACCAATGAGGATAAGAGAGAACCGTGACGTAAGAAAACAAAGATTTAAATAAATAGGATCTATTTCAGCTCAAGTTAAGCAAGCTTTATCCCACCAGTATATCGGAGTTAGCAGTAAATTGCCTCGCAGAAGTGTGTCAGCAAAATTAATTATTTATATGGAGATTTTAAGGCAGGCAGATCCCGAATCGGTTGACCCGAAACCCGCAAAGTCGTTTAACACCACGTAGTTTGAAAGAAACCGGTAGATCTGTAAAAATAGACAATGAGTGCAGTGGCGGTTTCATATTCTTAGGAAACGGTAATGATTTTCTTTGTTTAGACTACAGTAACAGTTATTTATTATACAAGTAGATACAAAGAGAGTTTATCCTTGGGTAGAACAATTTAAAACACGACCCGAAGGGAAGCGTTTTAAGTTCTTCGAGTGGATAATAGAGATAGGATCTGAAGCTTTCCTGGCGACGAACATATTCGAGACGTTCTCGGGCTTCAAGCCAGGTGTAGTGAAGCCCGAGAACGTCTAGAATATGGATAATAGAGGTTTGTGCACATGTATAATACATTATTTTATCCTAAAGATACGATAAATTAATATATGACAAATATTCAGTTAATTTTTTTTGTAGTGTTTAACGCCCGCTTTTACTGCTCTGGCACAGCAGGCGATATTCAGTTAATGATTTTACAACAGATAGTAATGAATGAAATAAGGAACAAGGTATTGAATTACGGCGTTCTTATAGTTATAAAATATGGTAGGCTATGTATGAATATTAATTTTGTTTTTATTGCTGCTAGTTTCAAATTGATTAAGTTTGCGATGGACGTTGAGAACGTTAATATATCGGCTCCAAATGATATATTAAATGAAGCAAAAGAAGCAGTTGAAGCTTTATTACCGTCGACTGAACGGAAATTATACGAAAAAGAGTATCAGCAACTTGATGTTGCTGTTAAAAGGTTATAGAGAATTTGTAGTTATCAATAATTTATTTATTTATTTACTTTATGCCACTCGTTACCGGAGCAACGAGTGAATTTTGTTTCCCACCCGTTGCGCTAATAACTATCACTTTGATTTAAAATCCAAGTTTTCTTATGTCGTTTCTGCCTAGCAACGGTGTCTATTACAAGTATCTGTAAGATAAAATAATATAAACAATATGTGTTTTATTTTCGTTTCCTTTTTTTACATTTACAATTAATTAGGTAAAATATGGTTTACTGCAATAGAGTTATTTTCAACTGTGACAACAGATGTTCGTTAACCAAACGGGTTCTGTATTTTGAATTGGTATAATTTATTTTACTCACACAATATGTACAAGTAAACATTTTGTATGCCACGAATGTTAATTACATGTGTTTTGCAAATGATAACTGTTAAAACAGATCAAAATATTTAGTATAGTAAAACATTTTAAAATATAATTTATCGCGTATATTAATTATAACTGCTAATCCAGTCTTACTCTTGCAGGAAATGAAAAGGATTTGCAAAATATCAGAACTACTTTCCGGCAAATCGTTTACCCTTTAGATTTGTTAGTAACGGAACATATTTATTCAATTCCTTGTTCTCATTTGTATTTTGGTTATACAAGGTATTACTGATTTTAATGCGCATGCTTCAACGGCAACTTCCTAGCGTTAAGCTGAAATACAAATTTCTCTGCCATTTTCCTCTATAGTATGTGGTTGCATAAATAAAAAATAAAATTGATAAATGTTTGATTGCGAACATGCCACCATTCCTTTATCCTCTGCCTCTGAAATTAGAATAACGAGGTAGAGCTGCAAAAGATAAGTTATACGGCTTTTGCCATTTGTTAAAATGAGTCATTTAGCCACAAAATAATGTTAAAGAATTGGTTTCCAGCGTGTCTACTGGAATAAAATCCAGTTGCGGTGCGCCGTTATTTAGCATCCAGCTGCGATGCCTCATTTTCCAGCTCCACCAACGCATACCAGAGCGATCACATACCGGACGGCATTGTCCCTCTAATTTCATATCCGAAATATAAATATCAATGCAACAGACATGATACAGCAAGATTCATACATATCATAAACATTCTACAATATTTTATCACCTATTAAATGCGTTTAACCCATTATAGAAACATTAATGAAATATAAGGAAACCTACCTTCAACCATTAGAAAGAATGACACAATAAATAATAATTAAACAAATAATGGAATATAAACCAAGAGGTCAGAGGTTAGTGGGAAGGCCTAGGAAACGCTGGACTGATGTGAGACCGAAACAGTCAGTAGCCTAATCCTTGATTGAAGAAGAAAAATATACAGTGCCGCAGCTTCCTTTCTTATATCTTTATTTCGAAATCGACTGTCTGGGCGGCCATGTTGGTCAATCGACTAATCCCATAGTCAAATCTAAAACTGAACTAGAATCTATAATGTGCGTGCCGCAGAACGTGTCATGTGCCTCGCAGTCGTTCTATCATTCATGACATGATCTTGAAATTAAAAATAGTCAAATATCTTAGCGGATAGCTTTAAAATATAATTATAAAAATCTGATGTGTACCATTCACATGACTTTCTCTACATCTCTGCAACAAATTATTCTATTTACTTCATCTAACCAAGAAAAAATTAGCAGAAATAGTCTTATTAATTGCTTCCTTCTTAGAAGAAGCGAAATAAGGCAGTACCATAGATTAAAGTGATACTCAAAAGCTGGTTGCCAGGTGACTGAAGTTCCTTTGTTTATATGGACAGGAGTTGACAAATTTCTATTTGAGAAAAGTAAGTTTTTCATAGCTGAAACCAAAACAATGAATATTTCAAAAACGATAAACTCCACGAAAAAAATGCATATAACATAAATTGTGTGTTTTAACGTGCTCTACATTTCTTGTTTAGTAAGTTTTTATCTAGGTCTTACGGTTTAGCAGTTATGCAAAATTCTGTAAAATTCGTCCAGAATAGAGTAGTTTCCAGAGGCTATTCCCAGAAAATTCAAGATATACATTTTGTTTATCAGGTAAATATATTTAATATATGATATTTTAATCAAAATCGTGAGAGCTATTTTTGCAAAGATAAAACATTTCGAAAAAAGTTCCATGTAAAGGGTAGTTTGGGGGTGGGGGGATTTTTCTCAAAATCTTCGTGTCGCATCCCTGGAAGATACTAAAATTAAATACCAAGTTTGGTATTTTACCGACTTTTCGTTTTTGAGTTATGGTGTTCACAGACACACGGACACACGTACACACACACGGACCTTTTTGTGAAAATGCTTTTTTTGGATATAAGGTACCCTAAATCATATATTTCCGGTGAAATCTCGTTATCGAATTTTTGGGTGGAGCGCAATACCTTCTCTATACACTATGCACATAGTGCGTGTAGAGAAAGTAAACATTTTATGTGTACCATTCGCATGACTTTCTCTACATCTCTGCAACAAATTATTGTTAAAAAGCTTATACTTCTATTTACTTCATGCTAATCAGAAAAAAATTAGCAGAAATAGTCTTATTACATGCTTCCTTGTAAGTAGATGCGAAATAAGGGAGTACCATAGGTTAAAGTGATGATCAAAAGCTGGTTGCTATGCCACTGATGTTCCTTTGTTTGTATGGACAGCAGTTGCCAAATTCTTTTATCAGAAAAGTATAAATTTTTCATAGCAGAAACCAAAAACAAGGAAAGTATCTAAAACGATGAATTCCACGAAAAAAATGTATATAGAAAAATTGCATGCTTTAACGTGCTCTGCATTTTTTGTGTAGTAAGTTTTTGTCTATCTCTTACGGTTTAGCAGTTTTCCAATATTCCGTAAAATTCATCCAGAAAAAACTATCTTCAGAGGCTATTCCCAGAAAATTCAAGATATACATTTTAATTGTCTGGTAAATGTTTTTAATATAGGTACGATATTTAGATCAAAATCGTTAAAGCCATTTTTGAGAAAATCGAAATTTTCGAAAAAAGTTCCATGTAAAGGGTAGCTTAGGGTGGGGGGAATTTTCTCAAAATCTTCCTGTCGCATCCCTGGAAGATACTAAACTTAAATACCATGTTTGGTATTTTACGGACTTTTCGTTTTTGAGTTATAGTGTTCACAGACACACGGACACACGGACACGCGGACACACTGACACACGGACACACACACACACACACACAGACCTTTTTGTGAAAGTGCTTTTTTTGGACATTGGGGACCCTAAAACATATATTTCCGGTGAAATCTCGGTGTCGAATTTTTGGGTGGAGTGCAATACCTTCTCTGTACACTATATACATTGTAAGTGGAGAGAAAGCAAAAATAGTTCCATTGAAAAAAAAAACTGATGTTCCATTCACATGACTTTCTCTACCGACTTTATTGTTAATAAGCTTATTACTTTCTCTAGACGTAGTGACATAGTGTATAGAGAAGGTATTGTAATGCACCCAAAAATTCGATACCGAGATTTCACCGGAAATACATGCTTTAAGGCACCCTGAATATAGAAAAAAAAACATTTTTAAAAAAAATATATATAGTACGAATAGAGAAAGTAATAAACATTAGCAGAAATAGTTTTAATACTAGCTTCCTTGTAACTAGTAGGCAGATAAGAAAATGTATAGACTAAAGCGATAATCTAGTCGTTTAAAAGTCAGTCGCTATATGACAGTTAAAATTCCATTCTTTTTGCTTGCCAGGAATAAACAAACGAGAAACGAAAAGAAAGATGTCTTCTCGTTTAAGAAAAGATTAAATGGCCTAAAATTGACGCCAATAATCATCTCGAATACGGTTAACTCTACAAAAAACTGTATATGACATAAATTGTATGTTTTAATGAGTTCTACATTATTTGTACGGTTTTCCAATTATACAAAAGTCATCCAGAATGAAGAGATTTTCAGAAGCTATTCTTAGAAAATCTGAGATATATATTTCGTTTGTCATAAAAAATATCATAAACATTAGGTACTTTAAACAAAATTGTTAGTCTTTTTTGAGAAATCAAAATTTACGAAAAATGTTCCATGTAAAGGGTAGTTGGGGGTGGCGGGATTTTCATGAAAATCTTCGTGTCGCATCCGTGGAAGATACTGAACTTAAATATTAAATTTGGTATTTAACTGACTTTTCGTTTTCGAGCTATGCTGCCCACAGACACACACGGACCTTTTTCTAAAAGTGCCTTTTTGGATTCAGGGGTCTCAAAAATCTATTTCCGGTGAAATTTCGGTATCGAATTTTTGGGTGCATTACAATAATACATTCTCTGTACACTATGTACATAGTACAAAATGCATTTGAATTTAAGTCTAATTCAACATTTTTCAATGGTACGACACAGAGATTGTGATGAACACTCTTCTAAGTCAAAATATCCTTTAGAGGAGCTCTTTTTCCTTCTTTTTCTTTCTTTTTTGTGGTCAGTGTATTCTTCCAAACACAGTGTGCTAGAAATTAACTATAAAGTGAATATTTATTCACAAACCATGGACAAAAAAAGGAAGGCAACCAGTTGATGACGCCTGCTCCACTCCTTAAAGATCCATCACCATACCTTTTAGGGATGATTCGCACTTTCAAGTTAGAACTGATGTTTGCTCCTATGGCAGCTTTAGTTTATTATGCAATAAAATATAACCTATAAAATTAATGTATTTTCTATTGCATGTACGTTGCTTCAAAAGCTGGAGCTCGTGTAAACAAAGCTTCCTTCTAGAAGGCAAGGGATCGCTGTAAATAAATATAATTATCGATACAAATTTTCTTCTCCCTGAATGTCACAATTTTACACTCCTATTATAGGCAGCAATAAAGAAGGCACTGCTTCATATCCAGACCATACGGAAGCAACCTTTGCTTGGGGTTCTTAAAGGTTAACGTTTTCTGGTTGTAGGCGATTCCCTTACCAGAATGATAAAATGTTCTAGGAAAGTTTCAGTTTTAATAGTAAACACGATCAATGCATAAATAAACCTAAATCATTGCAAAATTAAGTCCCTATTGGAACAACTATATTGAAAATTATTTATTTTCTTGGGAGACCAAAGAAATTCTCTCAAGGGAAACAATCAGTTAATATTGAGTTTATTTATTTATTCTAATTTTAACAACATTAGCCTCTAAATACCCAAGGTTGTGGTTCAAACCAGGCTGCATTTTTACTTTCTCTATATGTGCTATGTATATAGTGTATAGAGAAGGTATTGCACTCCACCCAAAAATTCGATACCGAGATTTCACCGGAAATATATGTTTTAGGGTCCCCTGTATCCAAAAAAAGTATTTTGAGAAAAAGGTCCGTGTGTGTGTCCGTGTGTTAGTGTGTCCGTGTGTTAGTGTGTCCGTGTGTCTGTGAACACGATAACTCAAAAACGAAAAGTCGGTAAAATACCAAACTTGGTATTTAAGTTAGGTATCTTCCAGGGATGTGACAGGAAGATTTTGAGAAAAATCCCCCTACCCCAAACTACCCTTTACATGGAACTTTTTTCGAAAAATTTTATTTTCTAAAAAATAGCTCTAACGGTTTTGATTAAAATATCGTATATTAAAGATATTTACATGACAAATGAAATGTATATTTTGAATTTTCTGGGAATAGCCTCTGAAGACTACTTTATTCTGGGTCAATTTTACGGAATTTTGCATAACTGCTAAACCGTAAGAGATGAACAAAAACTTACCACACAATAAATGTAGAGCACCTTAAAACACACAATTTATGTTATATACATTTTTTTCGTGGAGTTGATTGTTTTTGAGATATTCCGTTTTTTTCAGCTACAAAGACATACTTTTCTCATACAGGACTTTGTGAACTCGTGTCCATAAAAACAAAGAAAATTCAGTCGCAGAGCAACCAGCTTTTGACTATCACTTTAACCTATGGTACCTCCTTATTTCGCTTCTACTAACAACGAAGCAAGTAATAAGACTATTTCTGATAATTTTTGCTCCATTAGATGAAGTAAATAGAATAATTTTTGCAGCGATATAGAGAAAGTCATGTGAGTGGAACACGTTTAATTTTTTCTGAAGTTTTTCCTTAGCATGTCTTCCTTGTAAAGGAAGTAAAACTATTGGTGGCGTGTAAAGTTTATATGCACTTAAAGATGGCCGTGATTTGCAGGAAAAGATACCTGGGCTAAATTCCCCCCATTTCACATCTGCAAGTCGGGATTTCGACCTATAGCGCCATCTATGGGCGAAGAGTTGATCCTTTCGTTCCCATGTGCATATAGCGGCGAACTCGGGCACCAGCAATTCCCTGATCAGGAAACCACTCTAATGGTGGCCCAATTCATGCTCACGTAGCATAATGGAACTTGATTTGAATGTAACTGCACGGTCATATTGGCAGGAATTCCATTTGAAACATACTGCCTGTCAGCAATAGTGTTAACTCGTGTACTGTTGTCATTGGATTTCTGTTTATCTTCCATTTTATTCATTAGATCACACGCGGTGGCGCCAAGGTCGAATGATTAGATAGCTCACCTTTCACTAAGGTGGCCAGAAGTTCAACTCATTTGAGTGCCGGGTCATAGGGAAATAGTGGGAAATGAAAAAGCAGATGAGCTTGCTAGACAGGAGCAGCTTTACAATTTATTGGGCCATAGCCGGCTCTGGGAATCTCTAGAAGTTCAGTTAGAGAAACTATTAAGAACTGGTCCAAAAGAGAACATCACAAATCTTGGCTTAAAAATCCAGGAAACAGAAATGGTAAGCTCTTTTTTAGGAAACAGTGTATGAAAAGAGCTGAAAGTCCATTAAATGTAATCCAATTCAGCTAAGAACAAGTTTGCTTTTCCGGTTTCCTTCTGCATTCATTCCATTATATTCTTTCCTGTCAGTCATTTCCCTATCATTCATTTATTTCTGCACCTTCCTACAAGGCATCCTGGTTTCTCTCTTATCCAGAGCCTATGCACCTCAACAGGTAAGTCCTTGGGGGTGTAAGTCGCACATACGAGGAGGAGGTTAAAAACAGAAAGAAAGAAAGAAAGAAAGAACACACATTAACACTCTCATTCATATTTCAGACTCTAGGAAGTAGTAGGAATAGCATCAGTAGTGGTGGTGGTGGTGGTGTAGTAGTAGTAGTAGTAGTAGTAGTAGTAGTAGTAGTAGTAGTATTATTATTATTATTATTATTATTTCGTACCCCTCGTGGGGCAAAGAGCATCTTTACGATGTTTCCATAATCGGATTTGAATTTCTAGTTTGTGGGTCCCCACTATGCAACATGCTGACTGGCACTGTAACGATGAAATCACGACTTGCGGTGGCGAAATGGGGAACATTTCTTCCAGCAACTTCTTCTTTCAAGGTATGGGATGCGTTTTACATGCAAATACGCATTACACTGGACCACCAGCTTTACTTCTCTTCCAAAGGAAGCCATGCTAAAGATTTTTGTGTCCAACATTTTTTCCGTCACCCTCCGCCATGTCTCCTTCAATCTTAGATTTTAGGGGCTAGCATGGTAACCACCTCACTACGGAGGGAAGGATAGGTCATAATCTTGGCTACAGACAAACAGCAAACCCACAACGAGAGTAGAAGCGGTGACACCACAAATAGCAGGGTTAGAGCCTTAGCGCTATTGATATTATAATGGGGATTATAAAACTATAATAAGATATATCTTATGGATATTATAATGGGATGATAAAGCACATAACTAAATTCCATAAATTGCTAAATATGCAAATAGAAAGGATTTACAAAGCTCTTGTACTTGAATGCAAACGCAAAAAGAAGATGCGTGCGGAAGCCCTCACTTTTAATTGAGAATACCATGGAGTAGAAAACAGTTTGCGTTACTCCAAGAATACGTATGTAAAATAAGCAAATAACACGGATATTTAATTTCAAGCAACACAGCAAAACAAAAGAGACTCGTATCTGATTATAGCATTATAATTCACATGCAATACTAATGCCAATATATTTTGATAACCCTCATGTAGGAAACTTTGCCTTATTTCCTTTGTTCTTACGGTACAATCAATTTCGTTAACAGGGCATTGTATAATAAGAGAAAATTGCTAACATTAGAAATTAGTGAACCGAGATGTTTTAATTAACAACAGCATTTTGCTTTCTTTGTTGTCACATATTGCCACCCTCCGTGGTGTAGTGGATACCATGCAAGCCTCTAAAAATCCAAGATTACAGTTTCAAACATGGCGGAAGGTGATTTTTTTTTTTTTTTTTTTTGCAAAAACCCTTAGCATGTCTTGCTTCGGAAGGGAAGTAAATCCGGATCTTCCAGATCATTGCACAATAATTTCGTAAAGAACTACTGAAACAAATCAAATTATGTAGCAATGATTGTCATTCGAATTTACAAACCTAAAATGACACAGCTAGTGATTTATATTATTTGAATAGGAGTAAGTAAAGCTAATGATCACCTCCTTAGCGTGGAGATAGCGCAGCTGCTTACCAAGCGGGAGACCTGTGTTCGATTCCCAATACCGGCGTGGGGATTTTTCCCCCGCTGGGAGACCTCGTCCCGGGTGCACTCAGCCTCGTGAGGTCCCTGTGGGGCCAATTGAGGACTACTTGATGGAGAAGTAGTGGCTACTGGTCCTGAAGACCGTATTAACCGGCCGGGGGGTGCTCGAGTCGCTGACCACGTCTCACCCTCCAATACTGCACCTCATCCATGACGTTAATATGGACCGAGATGAGGACTCAGCGGCCGGACGGTAGGCGAAGGTTCCTTGTGAGCTGTCGTGCATGGAACTATAGTTAAATAAAGCTAATTCACTCCTTTATCTTAGAACCTCGGAAACCGACAATTTTGTGACATCTTATCTCAGAAGTACAAAATAAATCAAATAAAGATTATGGTGACTAATGTTGATTCACAGGACACTCTTTATTTTACTTAATACTTTTCAAACAAAATCTTCATTCCTTTCAAAGATAAATAAATTATGATTTTCTTTATTTCCTCAAAAGCTGAAAATGTACACCTAGTAGGTTTCTCAAATAAAGGAAATATATATAATAAAGAGAGAGGGAGAGAGAGAGAGAAGCATTAGCTTGGATGAAGGATAGAGAATTATTTTTTAAAATACCTATGGCTTTATTATGTTTATTTTATTTATTTATTTTTTCTAATTTAACGTCCATTAACTGGGTAGGTCATATCGGACGATGAATAAAATCGGTGAAATAATGTTTAAATGCGTCCCAGGGGTTCAAGGAGTTAAAACTTACTGATTAAACTGAAAATTATGTATTCATAATTATATATACATATATACAATTCTTACCAATCATTGCCTATATAATTTCGTTTTCTTAATATTCATGCTAACCCCGGAAGAAAGAAAGAAAACAAAAACTTATCCGGGTAACTCACCTTAACCGAGATTCGAACTGACCTACTCCCACTGTTTAATTAAATACAAGGAGATTCGAAATTGGAGGAAAGAAATTTATGAATATAAATGTTACAGAATGTCAGGAGAGATCAGCAATGAAAATGTTGAACATAAAGCGAAAAAGAAAAATCAAAGAAATTGGAACATTTTTGGTGAAGTTAAAAGAAACTTTGCAAAATAAAAGAAAGGTAGACAGAAAAGAGTAAGAGAATACTTTAGGCTTAAAGCAACACCCGTTATTTTAAAAGCAGGTCGCTATATGAATACTTTGAAATACCGTTCTTTTTGCATGACCCAAGGACGGAGGGAGAGAGAGAGAGAGAGAGAGAGAGAGAGAGAGAGAGAGAGAGAGAGAGAGAGAGAGAGAGAACTATGCGATATAAACAGAAAGGAAATATAATCTGAATGTAGAAAAAAATCGTCATTGAAGTTACAAAACGAAATAAAAATTGGATGGGATAAAGAAACATATATTTTAAAATTGGGTATGAAACAAAGGTTGAGAATAGAGTGGCTCAGGTTGGGAGGGTGGAAAACCCGTAAGGTAGTTGATAAAGCTGGTAGGCGGATTTGCCCATTATGCGTGTATCAGGAAGACTGGACGCATATTTTAGCAGATTGTGTGCAGATGGAGGATATTAGGAAAAAATCATTGCCGGAAGTAATTTTAGCTTCAAAAAGACGAAGGACAGCATTCTGGGATTTGATTCTACACAGCCAAAACTGTCCAAGTCTGGGCACATACTTAATGGAAATTCGAGCACTAAGAGATAAAACATTTGTGTAAATATTGTATAGACTTATTTGGTGTTTGAGTAATCTATATGCATCAATACGCGCCCGCGCGCATGTGTATGTGTGTGTGTGATATCAGAGCGTTCTTTTTTTTATTGCTCTGTGGTTCTGTTGTAGCGCGCGAGCGTATGTGTGTGTATGTGTCTGTGTGTGTATTTCCAATATTGTTAAGATGTATAAAATATGCTAGCTGCCCGCCCCGGGTTCGCACGGGTGGTGTAACCATTAAAAAAAATCAGTCAAAATCTTCCGTTTACAGTACGAATCTGCAATGGAGTAAAATTACAATTACATAATTTGACAATATTTTATTGTAATGCCATGTAATGTACAATTTTGCTTCCGGAGAGAAAACAAATAACGGCGATGTTGTGCCGACTCTCGAGCACGCAAAGTACAACTATCCATGCGAAAAACACGACAATTGAAGGTATATTCAAAACACTTCTAACGATTGACCTTGGGATTTATTGTCATTGCAAATGCAAGGCGCGCCGGAAGCAACACGCTTAAATTCAAAAGGAAACTCGGTTGACATTAGTGGTATTCTTGGAATAAGTATATCCTCGCCTTTGAACTTTCCTAAGTTATAGTAGCTTAAATCAAATTTTGTATAATTTTGGCTGATTGAGTTTGCGTAGTATAATTATCATCGAGTCAACCTGAGGTGTAAATAGTGTGGCGGTATTCTTGGTAAACCCAATGAATTTAGGAATTCAGTAAGATAACTGACGACTTCATTTGGATTGGTAATGGAATCGATCGACTTAAATGAATGCATTTGTCCATAAATTTTAACCTGAATTTTTATATTCAAATAATCTACATTCTTATTAGTGGCTGCTAAAATGGCTCCTTCGCTCAACCAAGCATAGTTTTTGTAATTTGCACAAATATTTGGAAACGCTTTCCATATTAATTCTTCCTTTGGCGTTGTGAAGTGATAAAAATGTGATGGAAACGAAATGAGGCCAGTAGAAGTGTCAACAAAAATTTACCATTGCAAATGTCTAATAATGCCTTTAAAGCATATGAAAAGTGCAATGAAGTGCTATAATCGGCGCAATGTAGCATATATAGCGCGCCCATAAAGTATTGTGGAAAGGATGATATACGGTTAACAGCGTAGGTAAGCAAGGATGTCATTGGCATAACAGTAATAGCAGCCCTTTCATAGTGTGGCGGGTAAACGCTGGCATAAGTACTAAATTACATTAAGGAGACAGTCACAATAACATTCATGCTTCTTCCAAATCTCTTTCTTTCTTTTACTCCTAATGTTTTCCACCTCTTTCTCTATTTTCACCTATGTCAGAATAGCCATTTTTAAGGCTAACAATAACATGACTAAAGAGCAACAGATCTGGTAGGACAATTGATAAGCTTTTATGAGACAGATTTGTGTAATTTATCCATTTAACCCAAAATATTACTTGATCAAATGTATTAAGAGCACCACAATTGCAGTGTGATGGTGACGCAGGTATCTTCATGTCCTTTAGCTAACTCATGTACCACATAACGTCATGTAAACAACATCTGCAATAGGACGTTAAACCTAAAACGGGTCCCATCATTTCTTCGCCATTTTCAGATTCCAAGAAGGATTAATGGTTATATGCATAGTGTATAACCTGTTCATTTTAAAGAATTACAACAAAAATATACTTATTTTTTTTATTTAAATGATGTGACCAAGGTATTTCATAGTTAATACATAAGAAATATATTTGACTGTCACAGTTATCTTGCGTCATTGTCTCGATAACCGGGTGCATTCCCTTAGCATTTAAGAAGAAAAATAAAGCGGTAAATACTACGGCCATCTGATGGCAAATAAATAAGTAGGTACCTATTTTAGGTGTTTGTCGCCAGGAAAAAAATATATTTGATTTTCACAGTTATCTTGCGTCATTATCTCCATAAGCGGGTGCATTCCCTTAGCACTGAATGGGGAAGAAAAATAAAGCAATAGGTATTACGGTCATCTGGTGGCAAATAAATAAGTACGTATTTTAAGTGTTCGTCGAAGAGCAAGTAGATCTGATTAGGCAATTGATAAGCTTTTATTTGATGATAGCTTTATGTATTAAATTTCCCCACTTAACCCAAAATATTACTTGATCAAATGTATTAAGAGCAGCGCAATTGTAGTGTGATGGTGATGCGGGTATCTTCATGTTCTTTAGCTAGCTCATGTACCACATAACGTCAAATAACCAACATCTGCAAAAGGGAGTTAAAACTAAAATGGATGCCGTTATTTCTCCGCCATTTTCAGATTCCAAGAAGGGTTAATGCTTCTGTGTGTTGTTTATAACTTCTTCGTTTTAAAGAATTACAACAAAAATATACTTATTTCTTTATTTATACGATATGACCAAGGGAACGATAGTTAATACATAAGAAATATATTTGATTTCCACAGTTATCTTGCGTCATTGTCTCCATAACCGGGTGCATTTCCCTTAGCACTGAAGAAGAAAAATAGAGCAGGAGGTACTACGGCCATCTGGTGGCAAATAATAAGTACGTATTTAATGTATTCGTCGCCAGAAAAGCTCCTTTATTTTAAACGATAGGATCACAGAAAAGACAGTTAATACTTAAAAATGTATTTGAATTTCACTGCTGCGTTGTGTCATCTCGATAAACTGTTTCATTACCTTAACATTGGATTATTTATTTATTTATTTCTTTTACATGCTTGTTACACTGACATTAGTATCGCAATGACAAGCAGTCCTTGACTATACATAAATGGCATCATATACAATTAATGAGTGCTATTTATAAACCCTTCCTAAAAATCAGGATAGGTTATTCATCAGGAAAATCAGTCGTTTAAGGTAGTCAACCCAGCGTCCTCCGCCGGGTTTGAACCCGCGACCTTGGGTATATAAGCTACAATTACTTGAACGACTTCACTTAATTTTGATGGTGGTTGCTGGAACGCGTTTCAACAGACGTCTGCAGACGGGCTGGAAGATGACAATGCAGATTGTCGAAACGCGTCCAGCCAACCACCATTAAAATTAAGTCGTTTAAATAATGGACTTCCAGGTATGTGCAGGTAAAACTTTGTCTATCTCTTACAGTATACCAATTATGCATAACTGATTCAAAATAAAGATACGTTGCTATTTCCAAAAACATTCAAGATATACGTTTCATTTCTTATGAAACTACCTTAAGCATATGGTATTTTAATCGAAATCGTAACAGCCATTTTTTTACAAAATCAAAATATTCAAACGATATAAGATAATTTGGGATGGGAAATTCTCTTGAATATCTTCTTATCGTATCCTTTGAGGACGGAGTCTTTAATATTGTTGGGTAACACACACACACACACACACACATATATATATATATATATATATATATATATATATATATATAATTTTAATTCCTTTGTGTGGGGTGCCTTAAATATATATTTCTGGATATCGAATGCCTGAGGGAATGCAATACTTTCCCTACTTACTCTACGTAGTATAAAATAGAAAGTATGTTGTTATTATTATTATTATTATTATTAATATTATTGTCATCATCATTATATTAAGCGCAGAATATTGTTGGTTCTTAAACCTATACCACGAGTACTAAAGGAATATTTTAGGTGGGACAGATGGCGTGTGTTTCAAATTAATGATTTCAAATACGTGGGAATTTTATAACATATTTATTTGTACAAATTCTTGTATATAATAGTATAAGAATGTAAATAAATTAATGTTATGCCTTTTATCTCCGGCATATACACATAAATAGTAACTATAAGTTTATAAGGCAACAAGTTGTAACTGAATAGTTGATAACCATACACCTCCGTAAGTCCCCTCCTGTCTTTTCAATATGGCACTAAATACCATGCGGATTCTACACTAAGGTAAATTTATTATAATGGTTTGGAAAATTGTTTCTTGCCTTTGAGATGAAGTTGTTGAAATGTTTGCCTACCTTAACTGGCTCTTCTATAACGACAGGCAAAGGCTGAGGATGGTAGAAAGTAGATGAATGAGTGTTGAATATTTTCTCCTTTTCAAGTGAAGTAATAGGCTTTTCTAGAAGAACAGGCCAATGCGTAGGATAATAAATATGTGAAGGCTGTGTCTTGATGATATGCTCCTGTCCATATGGTTTGTTTACCCAATCAAAAGAAGTAAACTCTTCTACAAGAGCAGGCAAATGCTTAGGATAATTCAAATATGATGGCTGTGTCCTGATGAAATGCTCTTTTTCATATGGACCGTTTACACAACCAAAGGAAGAAATGGTTTCTTCTACAAGACCAGGAAAATGCTTAGGATAATTCAAATACAATGGATGTGCCTTGATGATATGTTCCTTTTCATATGGACTGTTTACCCAATCATAGGGTGTAATAGCTTCTACAAGACCAGGCAAACGCTTAGGATAAGTCAAATGTGATGGTTGTTTCTTGATGACATACTCCTTTTCATATGGACTGCTTGACCAATCAAAAGAAGTAATGGTTTCTTCTACAAGACCAGGCAAAACCTTAGGATAATTCAAATATGATGGTTGTTTCTTGATAATATACTCGTTTTCATATGGACTGTTTGACCAATCAAAAGAAGTAATGGTTTCTTCTACAAGACCAGGCAAAACCTTAGGATAATTCAAATATGATGGATGTTTCTTGATGACATACTCCTTTTCATATGGACTGTTTGACCAATCAAAAGAAGTAATGGTTTCTTCTACAAGACCAGGCAAACGCTTAGGATAAGTCAAATATGATGGTTGTTTCTTGATGACATACTCCTTTTCATATGGGCTGCTTGACCAATCAAAAGAAGTAATGGTTTCTTCTACAAGACCAGGCAAAACCTTAGGATAATTCAAATATGATGGCTGATCCTTGAAGTTAAGCTCCTTTCCATATCGCCCTTTTGGCCAATCAAAAGAAGTAATAGTTTCCTCTACAAGACCAGGCAAAGGCTTAGGATAATTCAAATATGATGGATGTGTATTGATGATACGTTCTTTTTCATATGGACTGTTTATCCAATCAAAGGAAGGAATGGTTTCTTCTGTAAGAACAGGAACATTCTTAGGATAATAAAAATTTGATGGCAATGTCTTGGTTATATACTCCTCTTCATATGGGATGGAAGAAGTGAGTGGTTTAGCCAAATGGTTGCCATAGGGGTATCCTATCTTGCTGTAGGGGTAAATTTCAGGCCTGTAGATGTCTCCCTTAATAGGAAAGTTGCTGGCTTCTGGAACGGAAAGTTTAAGTTCTACAGAATAGGGGCAGTTTGGCATCGGTATCTCTATTGGTGGTGGAACTTGGACAACCACTTCCTCCTTGACGGGCACTTCAACCTCTATCTCATGTTCGAAGATGGTTTTGCCGTAATCCGGGTGTGCTTTCGTTAACCAATCGTTGAGGGAACGTTTGTAGGGTTCTTCTTCAACTTCTGTGTCAAAGATATCGAAATCTTTAGACACCCGCAACTGGCTGGCTGGTTCTGCAACAGGTTCTGCAGCCGTCGCTGCAAGAAGAAGCAGCACCAAATATCCTGCCTGCATCTGTTGAGAAAAATTACGTTGAAATATTTAATTGACCATTGTGAACACTGATAATAAATGTGTATACATTTTAACGAATAATACTGCTCTTTTTACTTTGAAATATCTAGAAGCTGATACAGTTAATTTCTATCAGACTAATATTAAATTTATAGGAGTTCATATTGAGACTGTCCAGAATAATATTTTTAATAAGAAATCTAAGAGAGTGTATTCCTCCTGAATATATTAAAAGTATGTATTTTTCATTTTTTCAGTCAGTAATAAAATATGGTTTAATCCTTTGGAAAAATGGAAATGGCCTGTTATTTATGGACGCTCTTTAACTGCTTTGGTTCTCAGCGTCCCATTCTATATTGGGCGTGAAAGATCGCTTAATTTTGCTCAGAGGCCTCTCTTATCAGGCTTGAGGTTCTTTTACATGCCGTAAATCTACGACACGGGACTCACAGCTTTACTTCCCTTCCGAAGGAAGCCATGCTAAGGATTTTTACGCCCGAAAAAATCCATCGTCCTCCGCCGGGTTTGAACCCGCGACCTTGGGTATATGAAGTTAGCATGGTAACCATTACACCACGGAGGGCGATTTAATCCTTTGGAGAGGCACTAGTAAAATGCTTGAAAGTTTCCTTTTACAAAAGAAAATTACAAGGATAATTAAAAAATATTGCTACACAACTTCATGTAGACCACTCTTTATTGAGTTAGGTATCTTAACTATTTACAATCTGTATATTTTAGATGTTTTAGTTTATGTACACAAATTTCTGAGAGCTTAACATAAAGAAGAGATATGCATAATTATAATATAAAGATAAAATCAAATATAAATATTCCTTATTTTAAACTATCAAAAACTCAAAATAGTTATATGTACTTAGGTGTAAAATTATACAAGCTTACAGAACACATTAAATTCATAGATAACAAAACTTTTAAGTCCAGAGTATTTGCATGTTTGGTTGCAAATCCTTTATATTCTATACAAGAAATTTTAGATTTTAGGACCTGTTAATTAAATATGATATTTTAATTGACAAAGTGTGTAATCATACAATTTTTATATCAAATGATGTGGAATGCCTGTACAGTGCTTTAAGACAGAAGAAAATAAATACAAATACAATACAGTGCGTTCCCTGAGCACCTGAGAAATGTACTATCTCGCTGGATCGCAAACCATTATGCTAATATATGATTTCCCAATAGCGTTTTCCATAAAATGATATATTATTCCTTTAAAAAAATCTTATGTGTTATACTCACATGACTTTCTCTAGCTACTCTACAAACTTCTTACAAAAGATTATTCTTCTTTCTATACAATTCTAATCGAGATAAACATTACCAAAATGTTCTTATTATAGTTCCTTATAAGTAGAAGGGAACTAAAGTAATGCACTACGCTAAAACGATGGTCAAATGTTTTAAGGTCTGCAGTTATGCGACTGTCATTGAAATTTGCTTCTTTGCTTGACAGGAGTAAAACAAAGGAAACATGGGCGACTTCCAGTGAGAGAAAATTATGTATAAGTGTTTTAAAATTGAAAACAATAAAAATGAATGTCTCGGAAACGGTTACCTCCACAGAAAAATGTAAAGGACACTCACAAATTGCGTGTTTTGACGAGATCTACATGTGTAGCAATTTTTTGTCTATCTCTTACAGTTTACCAGTTATGCAAAAGTCATTCACAATAGAGAGGGCTTCAAATTTTCCCAGGAATTTCGAGATATAAATGTTATTTATAATTCAAGTATATTTAACGTAATTCAAAATCTTCTCGGGCTTCTAGCCAGGTAAAAACTTGGCTTGACACCAACGTTTCGAAGAAGTGCATCTTCCTCGTCTTCAGGGTGAACTGATGGTTTGAGTTTGCGGAGACTGGTATTTATAAGAGCTGGGATGAAGCTAACATCTGATTGGTTCGCGTGATCTTCGAAACGTTGGTGTCAAGCCAAGTTTTTACCTGACTAGAAGCCCGAGAAGATTTTGAATTAACACGTCGCCAGGAAAGCTTCAGTTCTTATTTTATATTTAACGTAGTCTATTTTTGAGAAAATCAACATTTTCGAATTCTTTTCCATGTAAAGGGTAGTTGTGGGGTTGTTTTTTCTCAGAAGTGCTAAACTTAAATAATTTGTTTTTTTGTTTTTGAGCTATGCTGTTCATAAACGCAGGCATGAATCCGGAGGCCTTAAAGTAGATATACATAAACCGGTCAAATCTCGGTGTCGATTTTAAAATATCTTCTCTACGTACTGAGTACTTAGTATATGCAGAGAAAGTAAACATTACCGAATTTGAGCAATTACAAGCACATTTTTTCTGTTAATTTTAACAATTGGTGAAATCAAGGTTCCCTTGAAAGAGACTCTTAATTCTTAATTTTTTTAGGGATATAATGATTTCGTTTTTATTGTTACATTTATATAGCCCCCTTTAACAGCTAAGGTCATATCGGAGGCTTTGCATTACAAACAAGTCGTTGTCTGAAGGTTCCTTACGTTATTTTTTGTTTTTTATTTTTTTAGTAATTTTATTTTCCTCAAACACACACACACACACACATCTCCAGACTCTGTGGGCGATAGGGCATAATTCCGGATGAAGAAAAATTACCCGCCCCAGCAGGGAATCGAACCCTGGACCCCCAGGTGAGAACTCAATTTGCTGACCACTAGACCACGTAGGCAGTCGTGCATTGCGATTTCTTTTGAAGTGTCTTTACTTGTTAATAACAACTGAATGTGGTGTACTTACCATAGTGAACAAGATGATACAATGAATGAGGTACAAACCAACCTCCGTGCTTTATACTGCAGTCTCCGTGACGAACGTGATGGACGTTATGGATGTGCGTGTCTTTTCTTACTTACGACAGCATTGCTGTTAAAATGCGTAAATACCGGTATGTCGGAGCATTGCTACAAACATCAGTTTAAATGTTCACCTTAGACTAACTTCCGCTAAACAAAGTGATAATTTCATAAACATGGACAAGGTAGAAGTCTTAAATGAGTTCAATGACCCCTAAAATATATAATCAACCTATTAATATAATTATAATTTTAATTGCAACATATATATTCAAGATACAATTTATAAAATTACCTTTAATTAATTATACCTAACTGTTCTATCAAGTCGAGTAGGAGATGTAGCTTCGTTAATGGCTATTGCAGAAATATTAAAATAATACTGGATAGGTAGATTCAAACTGAAAAATTCAATGCCATAGCCGTCATTTGAACCACGAATCTTCAAGTCTATAGCCGGTTGCTCTTCCACTGAGCTACCATGCCAACATGCTGGCAGAGCATTGAATTTCTCAACTGACTTATCCAGCTCCTGTCCTACAACACGGCTTGTGTGAAAAAACGATTATACCAATACCCATTGACCATAATAGTTGGCTATGCTGTGAATCCTGGGACTTAAAGTTCTTACAACATTGAATATTGTAAGTCGCCATTTGGGGTTGTCATCTCAAAATAATTTGAAATCACCTTGTAATTTGCCGGGAAAAATGCCAGTCAGTCGAGAAATTTAATGCTATGTCGGCATGTTGCCATGGCAGCTCAGTGGAAGAGCAACCGGCTAGACACCGGGAGATCCGTGGTTGAAATCCCCGCTACGGCATTGAATTTTTCAGTCTGACTACCTATCCAAAGCCTGTCCAACACATGGCTTGTGTGAAAAACAATTATACCAAAATTCATACTGTTCTACTGTAAAGAGCTTTTCAGAAACCTTTTCAAATAATGTTGTGTTCTCCATTCACATGGTTTTCTCTACATAAGTGAAACAAATTATTGTTAATAAGCGTATTGTTCTATCTACTTAATCAAAAAGAACATTAGTAGAAACGGCCTTATCTACTCAATTCCTTATAAGTAAAAGAGAAATAAGCAATTACACTAGACTAAAACGACAGTCAACTGTTTTAAAATGTGGTTGCTATGAAATAGAAATTCGTTTCTTTGTGAGGCCAGGAGTTGACAAGTTCCAGCATGAGAAAAGTTTTAAGTATTTTAAAACTGACACTAATAACAAGGTGGGCCGCGGCGTGGCCGAGTGGTCAGACCATTCGCCTCTCACCCAGACGGCCGGGTTCGATCCCAAGTGACTGCATGTGAGATTTGTGGTGTACAAAGTGACGCAGGGATGGGTTTTCTCGGGTTCTCCGGTTTCCCCCATCATCTCGTTCCACCTGGGCTCCATCTTCATGTATGAGTGTCATCGCCTGCGGTGCCAGAGCAGTAAAAGCGGGCGTTAAACACTACCAAAAAAAAAAAAAATAACAAGGAATATTCCGGAAAAGGTCAACTCCATGACAAAAAGATGTGTATGACATAAACTGTGTGTTTTACGAGAACTACATTTTATGTGTTGTAAAGTTTTGTCTATCTCTTTCGGTTTAGCAGCTATACAAAATTCAGGAAAATTCATCCAGAAAAAAGAGGACATTAGAGGCTGTTCTCATAAAAATTCTTTGTTTTTCATGTAAATATATTTAATTTACGGAATTTCAATCAAAATCTATAGGAAAATTTTTGAGAAAAACAAAATTTTCAAAGATTTTTCCATGTAAAGGGTAGTTTGTGATGGGAGAATTTTCTTAAAAATCTTCTTGACGTATCTTTGGAAGATAAAAACATAAATATCAAGCTAGGTATTTAACGATCTTTTCGTTTTTGAGCTATGCTGTCCACAGAGACACACACACTGATCTTTTTCTATTTTTTTAGATTAATGGATCTCAAAAATGCTTTTCCGTTGAAATCTCGGTATCGAATTTTTGTATGAAAAACAATACCTTTTCTATACATCATATACAATGTAAGTGTAGAGAAAGTAACGATTCCTTATTGGTTTTTTGTTTTTGTTTTTTTTTTATTCAGGTATCCTCAACACGCGTATTTCCTAAAAAAAAATGTCGTTATAGAACTTAAAAGTAGCATAAAATAAAATGTGAACAAAAACATACGTATAGGGTAAGATGATTTTGGTGTAATAGATTATAAGTTTTAGATTTTTTTTACAGAGTAAGTGGATAAATTGGAACTGTATTAAATTCCGACGTTCGTATTATTACTTTTACTCGGATGCATTATTTATGAAATGTAATTATTAATAAACACATAAAACATTTCTTCTTCTACTATTACAAAAATAATATACACATACATATAATAATGATATATTTGATAAAGATCTTATTCTATCTACTCACGAGATACAATAGTAGAAATGGTCTTATTCCTTGTAAGTAGAAGGGAAATAAGAGTAGTACATGCTAGACTAAGACAATAGTCAAGTGTTTTGAAAGCTATCGCTATGCGATGACTTTGAAATTTGATTCTATTAATATGGCCACCATAAAACAAAAGAGATATGAAACAAATGACTTCACGTTTGAGAAAAAGTTAGGCGTTTTAAAATTGAAACCAGTAACAGAAACCAGGTTAACGCCACATGCAACATTTAATATAAATTGTACGTTTTAACGAGATCTATTTGTGTAGTAGAATGTTATCTATCTCTAACGGTTCACTAGTTATAACCATTCCTCCAGAATATGTGGCATTTTAATCACAACCTTTAGAGCCAATATTGAAAAATCGAAAATTCCGAAAAATGCTCCATGTAAAAGGTAGTTTTGGGTAGAGTGATTTTTCTGAAAATTTTTATGTCGCAACTTTGGAAAATATTTAATTTAAACATAAAATTTGATACTTAACTGACTTTTAGTTTTCAATTAGTCTCCACAGTTACACAGACATTGACCCTTTTTCCAAAAATCTGATGTGTTACATTCACATGGCTTTCGCTACATCCTTGCAACAAATTACTGTCAAAAAGCTTATGCTTCTATTTACCTCATGCTAATGGAGAAACAATTAGCGGAAATAATCTTATTACTTGCTTCCTTGTAAGTAGAGGCAAAATAAGGGGAGCACCTTAGGTTAAAGAGATAGTCAAAATCTGGTTGCTATGTGACTGAAGTTCCTTTGTTTGCATGGACAGCAGTTGACAAATTCCTGTATGAGAAAATTTTAAGTTTTTTAAAGGTGAAACTAAAATCAAGGAATAACTCAAAAACGACCAACTCCACGAAACAAAATGTATATAACATAAATGGTGTGTTTTAACGTGCTCCACATTTTTTGTGTTGTAAGTTTGTCCATCTCTTACGGTTTAGCAGTTATGCAAAATTACGCAAAATTCATCCAGAATAAAGTAGTCTTCAGAGGCTATTCCCAGAAAATACATGATATACATTTGATTTGTCAGGTAAATATCTTTAGTATACGACAATTTAATCAAAATCGTTAGATGCATATTTGAGAAAATCAAAATTTTCGAAAATGTTTCCAGTAGTTTGGGGTGGGGGGATTTTTCTCAAAATCTTCGTGTCGCATCCCTGGAAGTGACTAAACTAAGTACCAAGACTTTTCGTTTTTGAGTTATCGTATTCACAGACACACGCGGACCTTTTTCTGAAAATGCTTTTATTTTGGATGCAGGGGACCCTAAAATATATGTTTCCGAAGAAATCTCGGTATGGAATTTTTGGATGAAGTGCAATACTTTCTCTATACACTCTGTACATAGTGCGTGTAGAGAAAGTAAAAATACTTGTGTATTCTTTTTATTTTGTTTATGTTTCGGTGACCTCAAACCATGTATTTCCTGTGAAATCTCGGAGTCAGATTTTTGGGTAGTATGCAATAGGTACCTTCTCTACTTACCATGTGCACTGTATATACGTTATAGAGAAAGTAAAAATGCATTTCGGGGAAGGGGCTGAGGGAATCTCAGAATATATAAGGCAAGAGCAAGTAATAAGTATGATTTTTTTTTTTTTTTTTTTTTTTTGCTTTATTTTGAATCAAACTGGTTTAAAATTGGTTTACAAGAAACGGTACTGAAAAAAATAAACTTGACTCTTATAATGAAGTATCCCCTCATTAGATGAATTAGATGATTAGGTTGAAAAGAGTAGTTATAAGAGGGATTAGAAACTTGGACAAGCATTTCTTGTATTACAGTCCTGCGACACTTAAAGGAAGTTCTCCAGCAACTAGACAGAAAAGGAAGGAACTAGAAAACTCCAGTAGGTAGCTTTTCGTTATCTAATTTAAGTGAAGTAGTTTTCATTGAGAGCAGAACTACAATAACAGGTTGAGGTGTATTGGTCGCACCGGCACGAATAGAAAGAGATAGAGAGAGAGTAGAAAGATTTTACGATGCAAGTTGAAATGAGCGCTGCCGTCACCGGTGGAAGGGGTAACGCCATTGGAGGGGAAATGCTACCCATTTTCCGAACCCCGATCCTTTGTCTCTTTTCCGCAGATAAAGAGAATACTATTACTGGCTCATACACCATAACTCCTCTCCTACCGCAGCCGAAGGAATGGCCACAAGTCGTAAACTCCATCTCCTCCTCTAGTTTACGTCCTGCTCCCACTCTTCCTCCGTCGCCGCATGGGTTGCACTTCTGTCCCACATACGTCTTGATCGCGAGGAGCGACGGTTTACTTCCCCTCTCGTGATAGACGCCGAGTGTTGACACTGCACGTGCTGATTGGTGCAGCGTGAAGAAGGAAGGGGCGCTGGTGTCGTTGCAGTTGTAAGGTGCACATTTTACGTGTTGCACCGGACTGTAGAGGAAGAGTACGTTTATCTGTGTGAATGTTATGATACTCGTGCGATAATGTGGCAATGGCAAGCGATGCTGACAGCCAGCACAGCAAAACGTCTTCAGCGGGCAAGTCAGAACTGCTGAGTTCTGTGGATGAGATGTCGGAGCATGGTGAAGAAGCAGAAGTCATCAAGAGCAACAATAACAACAAAAGTTCAGCCACCAGCAGTACTGCCTACCACCCTCGTACTCCCCCTAATTGCGCTAGGTGCCGTAACCACCATCTCAAAATCGGGCTTAAGGGCCATAAGCGCTACTGCATGTATCGCAATTGTGTGTGCCCGAAGTGCTGTCTCACAGCTGAGAGGCAGCGGGTGATGGCAATGCAGACAGCAGTTAGGAGGGCCCAGGCCCAGGATGAGGCCCACCAGCAACACCAACAACAGCAACTCTTGCAAGTGGAACCGCCGAGTCTGCTTCCTCAAATGAGGGAACAACAACCACTACCGGATCTTCAGCCACTCCCCCCTCTTAGACTTCAGGGGATTCGTCCTCGTGAACCAAAACATTCCACTCCTGTGGGTAAGTACATTTTATTTTATGTTATTACAGCAGGCAGATTAAATTTTACATAGGGATGTAACTAAGGTAACTATGTTTACAAGCTCTTTAATTATTGCTACCACTCCAGGATAAAATGCATTTTTAAAATAGCTACTTTGCCGACAATTAATCTCTAAATTATTTGCTTTAAAATACTTCACACGTATGATAATTATTACTACAAATAAGTTTAAAACATCTGTAAAGTACCAGATTAAAAAACAAATGAGAAATGCCTTATTTCGTTAATACACAATTTTTTTTTAACTGTTAGAGAGATTTTTTCCCTCTGTAGCATTAGAAATTTGATAAGTTGTACAGAATGTATTGTTTACTTTAAATACATATTTCTGGAAACTAACAATTCCTGCAAATGCCCTGTTTTGTCTGGAAATATGCCACATAGAATAATTAAAATAACTAAGTTTAAAACTATATTTATGCAAAAAGGAAAGGCTCCTTACAGCTTCCCCTCCATAGGGGATTGCCATTTAGATAAAGCAAATTAATCATGCAAAATATTTGTACTAAATAAAATAAAAAAGTAATAATATAATTCATAACAATATGAAAGAAAGAGAAAAGGAGCTGCAAAAGTATACAACATACATTCATTTAATTGGAATAATTTCTGTGCTTCACAAATAGATTATTTCGACGTTCATTTATTCCACTCTAGGCAAAAATCTGTATTGAAATTATAATTATTAATATTTTGGGGCCATCTCCGATAATTGTCGCGAGTTGTAGGTGAGTTATTTTATTTGTAGAATAGTATAAATAAATTCTAAGCTATTCTGTTGATAAGTACTGGAATCCTTGCAATGTTTTTTTAAACATGTTCCATTTGTACGCCGTCTTTAATAAGTCTGGGCATATTGGCGGCTTTTTGCCTTTGAAACAATTGATCATCAGCAGTGATGTTAAATAATTATTACTTTTAAGTTATTACTTTAAATTCACACATTTAATATTCACACAGAAACTTGAATACTCCATCCATAGCGACATCCAATATGGACCAATCACGTGAAAGAATGTGTTAAGCTCTCTGCGAATCATCGCCATGGCTCACAGAAGAATTACCGGGAAGCAACAATATCTTTGAATGTATCATTAATTTTTGTTTGGCGGAATGGAGTTGGAAAAATCCTTGCAGTTGTATTTACTTTATCGCCCAACAAAGTTAGAACAAACTTAATTATACTTGTTTGTATACTTATAGTATAGCTTTAGCCCAACATGTTTTGAGGTTAAGTCATGTTCTCAGTTCTTGCTGTTGGCATTTGTGTTTACCATGAAACTTTTTACTACAAAAAGCCAGTGCTGCGCGCGTGACAGTGTGTGTGTTGCAACCATCGTATAGCCAAGAAGTATAAAATAATGGTTGTTACTTCAAAGAAAACGCTTGTAAAACATATGATGTGTTCTATTCACATGACTTTTTCTAGCTGTTTCCGCAAACAAATTTTTCTTACAAAAGATTATTCTTTTATCTACATCTTAATAAACATGATAGCTGAATGAAAAATGTAATGCCATAGCCGGGATTTGAACCAGAGATCTCCTTGTCTTTAGCCGGTTGCTCGACCACCGAGCTACCATGGCAACATGACGGTAAGGCATTTAACTCCTGTCCTATTCACGGTTTTATGTGAAAAAACAATTAAATTAATATAATTGTCTTATTGCTTGCTTCTTTGCAAGTAGTAGTGAAATAAGAGAATATAGTAGGCTAATGGGCAGACAAATATTTTAAAAAATGGTCCGCTAAGTAAAACAATTGAAACTCTGTATTATTTGTTAGGAGTAAACTAAAGAAAGATGACTTCCTATTTGAGAAAAGTTTAAGTAGTTTAAAACTGAAACCATTAACATGGAGTATCTCGGAAACAGTTAACTCTACTAAAAAGAAACAAAACAAACCAAAAAACACAAAAACTGTATACGACATAAATTGTGTGTTATAGCAAGATCTACATATTCTGTGTAATGAGTTTTGTTATTGTTTACCAGTTATACAAAAAATACAAAAGTCATGCTGAATGATAAGGTCTTCAGAGGATATTCCCAGAAAATTTAGCATATACATTTCGCTTGCCACAAAAATGTGTTAAACATATGGTATGTTAATCAAAGTCGTTAGAGCCATTTTTTAGAAAATCAAAATTTCCGCTTATATGTTCTATGTAAAGGATGCTTGACAGTGGGGGAATTTTCCTGAAAATCTTCGTCTTCTACCCTTGGAAGATATTAAACATAAATACCAAGTTTGGTATTTATACTTTTCTTTTTTGAGTTATACTGTCCGCAGATACACTCACACACGGACCTTTTTCTAAAAATGTTGTTATTTAATTTGTTATTTATATATTATTCAGAGGCCCTAAAACATGTATTTTCGGTGAAATCGCAGTGTCGAATTTTTCGGTGGAATACAATACCTCTTATCTTTATGTACGTTGTATAAACGTGCTAGAGAAAGTAATAAGGCTAAGCAGCGGATATTTCATTCCAAGCATATGAATTAAAAATTTAACAACTGAGGAAACAGAAATAACAACAAAGCAAAAGATAGTATGATCTGTTTATATCTGTTAATATGCATAACACTTCTGTATGTTGTAAGAAGGTTGGTTACGATTCTGTGTTAAGCTGAAAGGGTACTGATTCATATACGACTTCAGCATTTCAATTCATAACTTAAATTGAACATTTTGGCTTCTAATGTTCGATTAAAACGAAGTTTGGCACGATATTCGGTAATTCATTGTGATTTCAGTGATAAGAACAACAACATAACACTTTTATGGCCCCAGAAAAGGTCATAACTGATAAGTTTTTGATAAACATGTATGGCTAATACTTGTAGTGGCTTAACTTTTAACAGTAAGACTTTCATTAGCCTTGCCAATATGATTAAGATTATACATTTCAGATGAATTAATAATACAAACCATATATATACCCATCATGAACTATGTCAATTCATCCAAAAATAATGCTAAAAATAGTCCTGTTATTATTTGAACTCCTAAACAAATTTCTACATAATTAATTCTTAATTCAAATTTACTTAAATATTTCTGACTGTATTCAATAGAAAAAATTCTGAACTATGGTAAATTTACACAAATATAATATTTTTTGCATCTTCTTGTATTAGAGCACATTATGAGAATTAAACATTTCTGTATTCTCTCTCAAGTAACGTAGCCTGAAAAGTTCTAAGGGGGCCATAAATAATATTTCATTTTTTTAACAATTTTTATAAAATCAAAAGATAAATATGAATTAATTCCTGTTGTAATACGTTAAAAAAAATCTCATGTTCCATTCATTTGACTTTCTCTACCTGTTCTGCAAAGAAACTATTCTTACAAAAGATTCTTTTTTTACATATCAGGACAATCGAGGAATTTAGCTGGAATTGTCTCATTACCTGCTTCCATATAAGCAGAAGATAAATAAGAGAATGCACTAGGCTAAAGATAGTCAAATCTTTTAAAAGCTATCGCTATGTAAAACAATTGAAATTCGGTTCTCTTTGCGTACCTAGAAGTAAACAAAAGAGATATGAAACGTAATATGACTCTCCGTTTGAGAAAAGTTTATTTAATCTAAAACCGAAACCTCTGTTTGAAAAAAGTTTAAGTAGTTTAAAATTGAAACCAATATCAAGAAATATCATGGAAGCAGTTAATCCTACAAAACTTTGTGACATAAACAATGTGTTTAAAAATATTTATATTTTTGTTTCTTTTGGTATCTCTTGCGGCTTATCATTTATACAAAAGATATCCAGAATGAAGAGATCTTCAAAGGCGATTCGCAGAAAATACAACACATACATTTCGTTTGTCATGAACATATCTTAAACCTATACTACTTTAATCAAAATCATTAGAGCCATTTTTGTGAAAATCAAAATTTTCGAAAAATGTTCTATGAAGGTGGGGGGATTTTCGTGAAAGTCTTCTTGTCGCATCCTTGGAAGATTCTGAACATCTATTCCTTTCTTTTTGAGCTAGTTGTCCATACACACGGACCTTTGTCTAAAAATGCCTTTTTTTATGTTATTGTTTTTTTATTCAGAGGAATCAAAACATATACTTCCGGTGAAATCTCGGTATCGAATTTTTGGGCGGAATGTACATTGTACATACATGCTACTGAGAATAAAAAGACTGACTGTTCATAGATTAATTGCAGCAATATGAATTAAAATTAGATTTGGATCTTGCTTCTTACATTATTTTAATCATGGGGGCGGGGATGCAAACCGCCCACATCCCCTGGCTACGCTTCTGTCTCTCTTTGTAGTGTTTTGTTATTCCAAATAAGAATTATAGTTCTGGAAAGTTTAACCAGATTTTAAAAATTCAACGCCATGGTGCAGACTCGAATTCGGCTCTCCAGGCTGGTGCGCTTACCGCTTGGGGCACTTGAGGAAATACCCGTTCGCTCATTAAACATTCTCATGTGATTCCATTTTCCGGACAAGCTTTCAAAGCGGTATCAAGTACTGGATATATATATCTCAAACACAATTTGCAAAATGATTTAGTTTCTCGGATTTATGTTTTACCTTTTATTAAGGTTGATATGCATTTTAATAATTGACAATTAACTTTTAAACATTAGTATTTATCCAAAATTTTGTTTTGACTCATGCCAGAAACGCACACGTCTTTTCTAAAATATTTTTTTCTTTTAATTTATGTACTACTTATAATAAGTAGAAGTATTGGATTCTGCTCTAAAATTCGCTGCCGTAATTCCAGTGGAAATGTGTTTTGAAAAAATATTTATGAGCATAACTCAAAAACGAAAAGCCCAGAAATTAACGAACTATGTATTTAAATTTAGCATCTTCCAAGGATGTGTCACAAGGATTTTCAAGAAAATACCCCAACCGTAAAATAGCCTTTTCATGGAACATTTTTCAAAAATGTTTTATTTTCTCATAAATAGCAGTAGGTATTCTGATAAAACTACTTAAGTTTAAGATATTTTACTGACAAGTGAAACGTACGTCCTTAATTTTCTGAGAATAGCCTCTGAAGTGTATTCATTCTGAACCTTTTCATAACTGGTAAACCTTAGTAGGTAGGAAAACCTTACACAAAATATGTGGATTTCCTTAAAAGAAACAATTTACGTCAAGTACTTTTCTTTTTTCTTTTTTTTGGTAGCCATATTGGATATATTCGTTGCTATCAGTTTATATTTACCAAATCATTTTCACAGATGGGAAGCAGTTAACCCCATTCTTTTTCTTCCTCGCCTATTCAAAAAGTTGCGACCAGTTAATTAATAGTTTGTCTATTGCTTGCAAAGAACCAATGTTCCTACACAGAAATATGTAATAAAACATTTTCTACAAATGTTTATCTCGATTAATGTTAAATAGATATAAAAATGCCTTTATAAGAACGTGTTGTTGAATAGGTAGAAAAACTCATGTGTATGTATCACATAAACATTTTCCGTATTCCTCAAACCATTAATTTCCAATGGAATGTGGAATATAGAAGTATTGCCTGGAATGAAGTCCTTCCTCTTATTTAGGTAGGTGGCAGAAAAATTAAACAGGAAATAGAATGTTTACATGCTGGCACTGAACCTATTTTCCGTAAGGTAGTTGATGAAGCTGTAGGAGGATTTGCTCATTTTGTGGGTATCAGGAAGACTGGATGCATATTTTGGCAGATTGCGTGCAGATGGAGGATGTTAGGGAAAAATTGCCAAAATATTTTTAGCTTCAAACAGACGAATGACAGCATTCTGGGATTTGATTCTAAAACAGCCAAAACTGGCCAACCCTGGGCACATATTTAAAGGAAGTTCGTACACTAAGAGATAAAATATTTGTGTAAATGATGTATAGACTTACTTGGTATTTGAGTAATCTATATGTGTGAATACGTAGTGTAGCTCTGAGTGCAAGTGTGTGTGATATCAGAGTATTCTTTCTTTTATTATTCTGTGGTTCTGTTGTAGCGCGCGAACCTGTGTATGCCTGTGTGTGTGTATTTCTAATGTTGTAAAGAGATATAAAATAGATATTTTAAATTCAAGTATTTTAGACAGCATGTACGGTCACCCGACGCATGCGACTGTGTGACGCAAATATTGTATTATTGTAAACTTAATAAATACTACTACTGCTATAATCGAAGATATTACAATAGTGAGAAATGATATGGAATGAAAAAGTAGTATCTTTTCATTCGGCTATAAAAACCGTGTATTTAGCTTATTCCTGGCGTAACTACTCCACTTTTCAGTCGTTTTTTTTTTTCACTCGTTTTTTAAAGCTATAAAGCTATACGTGAAGTAACGATAACTTAAAAACTTACTACCTAATTTTCATTCGGATTTAAACGTTCCTCATAATAGGTGTTCTAGTCCTGAAGTACTATAAATATAGCTTTAGTGTACATTATTACGTAATATTAAAATATTTGCAAAGTTGGTAGAATAGGATGGCTCCAATACTTGCGTATGGGATTCGCCGGCGGAGGTAGGAATATTTCTCTAGCTAAGCTTAATCCCCATCCTCCCCAGAGTCTGGACTTAGGAGGCTGTGAATGTGTGACGTTAAAGATACATAATTCACTAAAGTTTTAATACCAACAGTAAACGTGTGAGTACCATTGCCATAAACCATTTTTTTTGTTTTGTTTCTGGGCCTTCAGCCATAACCTAATTGCCATCAGGAAAGAGAGAATGGCTTACATCGATAGAAATATATAACCCTACATTCATGCACCTAACGGGTTTCGAACCCGCGGCACTTTAGCGGAAGAGCGTCAATGCCAAACGCGACAACGGCTATTGGAACCCGCCGCTATGAACAATTGTTTTAAAAGAAAAAGCCGCCTATTTGACCATTGAGATCGGATATCGAAAGTATATCTTTTCTCAATCAGACTAGCGCGTATGAGGATAACTTTGAAATGCTGTTTCTGAAATAAAAAATCATAAAGAATATATTAACCTTTTTAAGGTTATCTACCATTTACTTTGTTAATTTATTTATTAACTTGCATATGCCCCTTTAGCCTCTGGTCATATCGGGGGCTTTGACTTTAGAAACAACTGCTGTCTTTTTTCTCGCTGAACTATAGGTTTCTTAACCTTGGGAATCGAACCCTGAATGAGAAGCCAGAACGCTAACCTCTCTACCGCACAGGCAGTCATGTTACAGACTTATGTCGCTTATGGTTTGGTAATTTGAGATTTTTATAGGTTATATCTTATTCCATATCCATTTGATTTGAAGTTCAAATGAAAAGTTCAAATATTATTCCCTTGCAATATGTGGAGGCATTGATATAGTAATTAGTGTAGGGTATCACAGGGGATTTCGTACCTCAGCCAGAGATAGGCTTTTTGTACGTCAGACCACGGGAGGAGAGGATGAAATGAGAGCAATTACAGAGGACGGCAAGAAGCCATTGTGGAAGGTCCCTAACAGTTACCAAGTGGTGAGCGCTGGGAGCCCGCGACTCAAGTCTGAATAAACGCTCCTAGGCATACCAACAGCCCCCAGCGACATCCTGACGCCAAGCGCTGAGTTTCCTAAGTGCAGTCATTTCTAGAGAAGGCACCACCACCACCGCAATCCTCGCCGACACTTAACAACCCTGAAAGATAGACGACCAGGCAGATGAGATGGAGATGAAATGGAGGTACAGGGAATCCGCGGGAATGAAGAAACCTGCTATTCGTCTAGTGACCCAGGAAAACTCCCGAAAAATCTTAGATCGGCCGTGGAGAACTGATCCCGCGACTTCCCGAATGCTAATGCCAGACGAAACGCCTGAACCACCTCTCTCGGTGATTTAGTAATTAAGTTCCTATCCTATATATGCGGAACTTGGTCTTAAATTTAGCTAAATGATATCGTGGATTGAATTAAATATAAGGCATACCTAATATTCTAAGCTCCACGAGCTTCTCGATTTTAAATACACACACACAGTCGGGAAGCTACAAGGGGTTTTGATAGAAAAAACAAAGCAGCAGCGTTGCTACAATTTCCACAATTTGGTGTGCGAATAAGAGGCTGTGTTAAGTTTTTTATTTTGTATTTTTTTATGTTTGTTAATTTGAATAACTAATAGCTCATATCGGACGAATGGTGAAATGATGCTCAAATGAGCTCTTGTCCATGTAGATCGACATTCGTCTTCTGGGGATAAACGAAACCTTATTCGGGTAACTCACCCTAACTGAGATGCGAATTCGAGACCTCTTGAAGGCAGACACGTTACACCCACACTACAGAGGCGGGCTACGTTAAGGTTGTAATGTTTTTATTATTTACAACCATTACAGCAACATTAGCCTTCCATGGTGTAGTGTTACCCAAGATTGCATGTTCAAACCTGGCGGAGGGTGATGGGCTTTCTCGAACGCAAAAATCCTTATTAAGGCTTCCTTGGTAGAAGAAATAAAGTCGGTGTTCTCTTGCACCTAAAGGAGCTCTGTACCTTGAAAGCAGAAGTTTCTGGGCAAAATTCCGTCATTTCGCGTCCGCAAGTCGTAATTTCCTCCTATCGTGTCATCTGTTGACGACGAGCCGATCCCTCGTCACTATGGCGCGGAACGGCGAACTCAAAAACTAGAAATTCAAATCCAATCAAGGTAATATTGTAACGATGCCCGATGCACCACTAGGAGCTACAGGAATTAACAATTATAACAATCGTCACCTCACATCACTGGTGCATCCGCCACAAAATGACGACCTCGACGGCAGTATTACCATTATTAATACATATGTTTAGAACAAACTGTATGTGCTAATAGAACAATTGCGTATTTATATTTCTTGCTTGTTATGCAGCATTCTTTAGTGTATTGCTAATGGATAATTGCCAAAACTGTTAAATAAATAAAATAAAATAGTAGATACTTTATTACTCTTTGGAATGGGTTTAGCATGATTCATCGATGAATGCGACTTGAAAAGGGACTGATATCCGACATTTACCTCCGGCGATTGAAGTCGGTAGTGTGAGCCTGAGCCATTACAAGTATGGCAGCACGTGCTTTATTACTTTTGCGCAGAATATTCTGTAATATGTCTGTTTTTCATGGTTTAAAAGGTGCATTTAACATACAGACGTTGTAAATCACGTTGCAGAACGTGTTATCTTCATATCACATTCACATGCATGACAACAGCATGCAATCTCATGTTTTGGAATGAAAGTAGCTGTTGTTGCTAACGTCTGTTTTGGATTAAATAGAAGAGTAAATTTACGTGATTACCGGACATAGGCACGCAGACGAGAAACAGCTTAATCCACTTCTGGACGTCAGTGCTGTATGTCTCAAACATTTTCGGATTGGTAAATCACATGCTAAATTGGTGCTGTGATTCTATTTATCGATATTCAATTCACTATTTACTGACGCTTTAAAACTGCAGCAGCAGTGTTGGGGTAGCGTGTCTGCCTACATTAAACAGGTCACGAGTTCGGATCTCGCTTACGGCGTAAGTTACCGGATAAGGTTTTTTTCGAGGTTTTCCCTTATCCTGAGAAGACGAATGTCGAATTACTTTAACATATCCTGGTGTGGGCCTTATTTTCACAGCTCTGCCCTCCTGACTGGGTGTTTTAAGGGTTTTTTAAATAACGGTAACTCTTGAACTACTTAAGATAAATCATTTTTGTTGTATTTTTATTAATGATGTTTAAACTGATATTTCGTTTTGACATTATCAAATACTATATGATTTTCTCTTTCATTTAACACTATTTTTAGATGCCTTATCGGTCATTTTAAGGTTAGCCTGTGACACTTTAAATATTGTTGCCCACAGTTTATGCTGTAGCTTCCAGTTTTAAATCCGCAGCAGATCACCATTTGGCCATAATGTTGAGTATTTCAAGTACAATAATATCCACTAATAACTAAAAACGTGAGTATAGTAATATATTTCAAAATGTACCTGCCCATTCATCATCCACGCATGCCATACCATCGATTATTTAACCTGGGCCCTCCCCATCCTAAACCACAGGCGAGATAGAGCACCCGGCGGGCCTCCCCACACCCCACCAACAGCATATTTCTGGCTGTGAAATAGAGACTGTTTACCCTTTACATGGAAAATTTTTAGACAATTTTGATTTTTTTAGAAATATCTATGGCGATTTTGATTAAAATGCCATATGTTTAAGATATTTTCATGACACACGAAATGTATATCTTGAAATTTCCGGGAACAGCCTATGAAGATCCCATTCTAAATGACTTTTGTATAACTCGCAAACCATAAGAGATAGAAAAAACACACTAAAACAAACAAACTAGCGAAAAAAAAAGCAACAAAAAATTTCATAAAAAAAGAAAAAAAGTATCTCATTAAATCACACAATTTACGTCATATAATCTTTTTGTAGAGTTAACCTTTGCGTGATATTCCTTGTTATTGGTTTTAACGTCCTTCACCTGGTTGGTCATATCGGACGATGAATGGAACTGGTGAAATGATGCTCAAATGATCTCGGGGTCCATGGAGCTTAAAGTTACTCGACATTCGTCTTCTTAGGATAAGGGAAAATCCCGAAAAAAATCTTATCCTGGTAACTCACCCTAAGGGGATTCGAACTCACGACCTTTTGGATGTGAGGTAGACACACTATCCAGGCGGGCATTCCTTGTTATTGGTTTCAAGTTTAATTTTCAAATTTCAATTCAATTTCAATTTTCAGTAATTTCAATTTTCTCATAAGTGTCCATAACGATTTTGATTAAGCTCCATGTTCCCCGAAATCATTTTAGCATCATTTCAGCAATTTTTTTCATCGTCCGATATGATCAACTATGGTTAAAGGACGATAAGCTACAAAAATGTTTATCTCGATTAGCATGAAGTAGATAATAGAATCTTTTGTAAGAATAGTTTTATATGGAACAACTAGATAAAGTTATGTGAATGGAACAGATCATCAGATTTTTATTTTTGCACAGTAAAATGTGCATTTATTTCAAGATGCAAAAGAAAACTAACATTTGCCTCTTCATCCCAAAGCTGGAATTTGTGGTACAATGTTTAGAATTTCAAGGAAAAGATATTAGCAGCTTCAATACTTGGAAAATACTAAAATACGAGTTACCAAACAAACAAACAAAAATCTGTTAAGATAGTTTCAGATTGGTAACAGATCCAATATTAGAATTTCAGTCTAAAGAAACACCGTTAGCTCTCTCTTGATTTATTCCGCGTTAGCTCGCCGAGAGAAAAATGTAACATTTTAGATAGTGGTCACTGTGAAAGCAGAATGCCGAACGCATCGAACTCAATGTTAGAGATTCAGTTGACAGTTTAAAAATCTGCTGTGTTCTATTCATATGACCTTCTCTAAACCTTTGTAACAAATGAATGTTAAAACAACGTATTGTTCCATCTACTTCATCTAATCGAGAGTATTACTTAGTTCCTTGTAAGTAGAAGGGAAATAAGTGAAAGCACTGGGATAAACCGGCATTCTAATGTTTTAAAATGCGGTTGCTATGGAACAAAAATCCTTTTTTTGCGTGCGGATTTCAACCACATGGCAACTAGCTTTTAAAAGAGACTACTGTCGCTTTAATCTCTTGTATTCCCTTATTTTCCTTCTACTTACAAGAAAGTAATAAGATAATTCCTGCTAATGTTTATCTCGTCATCATAAAGTAGATAGAAGAAAATGCTTTTAACAATACTTTGGTACAGCGATGTAGAGAAAGTCATGTGAATGGAACATCAGATTTTTAAAACAATAGTCGATAAAAAAACCTTGCCTCTGCTAATAATATATGAGGCTGAACTGATCAGAAGGCCAAGATTGTTCGTTGTTTCAGCGCATAAACAAACGCAAATATACACGGCGTTTGTTTGCAGACTCGCGTTACCTGAGGAACTGTGCAATGAGTCATTTAGTTCAGCTATG
The DNA here is from genome assembly GCA_030762935.1 of Hymenopus coronatus. Classification (NCBI taxonomy): domain Eukaryota; kingdom Metazoa; phylum Arthropoda; class Insecta; order Mantodea; family Hymenopodidae; genus Hymenopus; species Hymenopus coronatus. Next base: position 51,583,601 of record CM060892.1, on the reverse strand, counting down.
CCTCCGACTGGGTGGCCACGTGAACAGATGCAACATTGTGTGCAAGACCTAATAACATGAAGCAACAGCCAGTGCTGATTCAGACTTGCGGGTCATGGACTCTATGACACTTTGATCTCTGTACCATTCTTGCAAATTTCCACTAGAACTGTCAAGGACAAACGTTGACAGTTCATTTGATATGGAGCTTGATGTCACTCGCTCGTTTCTTCAAGCCAAACTCGTTCGAAAAGTAGTAACGAATACACCAAATGGTTGACTTCTGCTCCATATTAAATATTTTAATAATCAGATAAAAATGATTTAATTGTTTTTTCACACAAGCCATGTATAGGAGAGTCAGACTCTACACAATTAAATTTCTCATGCAGGATCTGCAGTAGATTTAACCAGTTTTTCTTCCTCTACACGTACAATGTACATAGTGTATAGAGAAGATATTGCACTCCACCCAAAAATTGGATACCGATATTTCACCGGAAATAAATGTTTTAGGGTCCCCTATATCCAAAAAAAGCATTTTCACAAAAAGGTCTGTGTGTGTATGTGTGTGTGTCTATCTGTCTGTCTGTCTGTCTGTCTGTCTGTATGTATGTGTGAACGCGATAACTCAAAAACGAAAAGTCGGTAAAATACCAAACTTGGTATCTAAGTTTAGTATCTTCCAGGGATGCGACACGAAGATTTTTTTAGAACAATCCCCCCCCCACTCCAAACTACCCTTTACATGGAACTGTTTTGCGAAAATTTTTATTTTCTTAAAAATGACTAACGATTTTGATTAAAATATCGTATATTAAAGATATTTACCTGGCAAATAAAATGCATATCCTGAATTTTCTGGGAATAGCCTATGAATACTACTTTATTCTGGATGAAATTTACGGAATTTTGTGTAACTGCTAAACCGTAAGAGTTGGATAAAAACTTATTACGCAAAAAATGTAGAGCACCTTAAGACATACAATTTATGTTATATACATTTTTTTTCGTAGAGTTGATCGCTTTTAGACATTCCTTGTTTTTTGTTTCAGCGTTAATAAATATACTTTACTCATACTGGAATTTGCCAACTCCTGTCCATACAAACAAAGGAACTTCAGTCACATAGGTAGTAATGTAATGTAATCACATATAGTTGAAAAGCGGCGCAGGGGCGGGTTTTCTCCGGGTTCCCCCGCCATCGAATTCCACCGGTGCTCCAACTTCATTCCATGTGTCATCGTCTGCGGTGCCTTGGTGGTAAAAGCGGGCGTTAAACACTTATCAAAAAAGAAATATATCATTCAAGATTATTACTATTAAGATTATTACTATTCGAACCAGCTTTTTATCCGGTTCAATTTGGGTTGAAAGAAGAATAGGTGTAAATACTTAGAATACTTAAAAAAAAAAAATAATAATAACAATAAAGAAAAATACCATTGATCCAACTTTACAAAGGCTCACAGGAAAGACAATTACAGCACGTTCTCTAAACATAACTTTAAAATGTGATGCCTACATCCACATGACTTTCTCGACCCATTCTTCAACAAACCTCGTATTGTTACAAAGCTTTATTTTCTATCCAGGTACTCTTTCAAGCCAGCCACATTTACACATTTCGTTGCAGAAGGTAAAGCTATTGTCATATTTAAAAGAGAGTGTCGCTACACAATTTTGGCTTTGAAATTCCGTCCTTTTGACCAGACCACAGTGGAAAAATAAATTAACATCCGAGCTGAGAAAAGTGTAGTACAAAAAAAACCAAACCAATGAGAAGGAATATCTGGGAAATAATTGACTCCGCAAAAAACTCTATAGTTTTAAGAATTCATAGAACATTCAAGACATGATCTTGTCACAAAAATATGTTAATAAAAGTTGTTATTATTTATAAAATTCAATTTTTCGAAAAATAAAATGTTTTTGTAAAGAATGGATTATGGGCTTAGGGCGAGGGATCCTTTTCCTGCCGTATCCAGTAAGATAGCAAATTTGTCGTTTCCGAATTATGCGTACACACACTCACGCACGGTGAGCTTTGTTTAAAATACTTTGGGGGGATTCAGGAAGTCTGAAGACATATTTTCGATGAAATCTAGAATATCGAATTCTTGGATGGAATGCAATGCCTCCTCTATCGTCTTCCTCTAAGATGATTGTGACTGGAAGGAATTTGCTGACATCATCAACTGAGAACGTTGACGGCTATATTTCGAACAGCTCTTACAGAAGCTTCAGACCGTGTTGCCAAATTAAAAAGTTTACGTATTTGCTTTAAGAATAGAAATTTAAAACTCAAGGTCAGTACTTTGGAAAAAATTCTTGATTAGATCTGAAGGAAAATAAAAGCATCAAATTGTGATTAACTACAAACAATATGAGAGCAGCTTCTGTAGCTGCACGAGCATACCGGTGCTTGAATGGTAATTTTGACTGTGAAGTTGAAAAGGCTTCAGCTGCTTTAAAAGTTCTTTACTTTTTCCATGAAAGTTTTTCGTTTAATTTGTCATTATTTAATCATTGTTTTTTAAAATGTCATACATACCGCTTAGCCTTCCATTCAAAAAGGCAATTAAAAATGAAGAAAAGGCACTAAAATTACTTGTTAAAAATGCAACGAGGCACCACAATGAAATACCGAATTAGTACTGCGTTCACTATTCTATATTAAGAATTCACATTGATTCATAAAGTAAAGAACGTTCGCTGTATGACATTTTATGAAGTAGGTAATAATTATATGCTAGAGCAATATATAAAGTCGGAGAGATAGTGATCCCTGGCAGTTGAATAATCTCGTGGCTGCTCCGTCACACTGATGCCACTTCTTCCCGTCTATGGCCACAGCACCAAACCTCTCAAGTCGCTTGGCAGGGGCTCTTCTTAGCCAACAGTAAAACAAATTTCCAACTAAATTTGGCATATAAAAATACCAAAATCAGCATTTAAAGAACAAGATTTCTATCCTGTATTCTGTGTCTTATTTAAAAAAACACAACTTGCACTCAACATAAGATAAGTTACTTAAAAATTGAGAACATCTAAGAAATCCTGGTCCTTATCTTAGGCAGGAGAAGCTTAAGTTGCAGCAGGTGGTGACAATGCATTAGATGTTGAAGATTTAGATTTATATGCTTCCACCGTACCTATAGTTTTCAGAACGGTTGTATAGTTGTGACAGCATTGATTATTTCTGCGAAGACCTGCACGGATTTTAGGTATATAGTTCACCAATCGATTCCTTATTTTGTTTATTAGTTATGTTATTGACTAAATGCCCTTTCAAGCTCAACGTTTGACCAAGGAAGCACCAGGAAGAGAAAAAACAAACAAACAGGGTCAGAAGTTCATATCACGATGACCTAATCCAAATGGTAGTATATTTTTTTCCTGTGTATACATTTGATGTATTAGACCATTCAATAGTCTCTAAGTCGGTTCTAAAATATAACAGTTTTGAACTAGCTGTTTTATTATTATTATTATTGTTATTATTGTTATTATTATTATTATTATTATTATTATTATTATGAAGTAGATTCACCACTAAAGGATTGATTTCCCAACTAGAAAGTCGTTCAGAAAGACCAGATTTAGTTGCAAAACAACTAAATTGGCAACGTTGCTCTTCTAAATCATGCTCTTGTCAACTTCATCTTCGCTTCTAAAGTTTTTGTCATTGACATTGTCACTATCATTATCTTTGCTTATATTTACAATTACACTAGAGTTACTCGGCGCCCACATAAACTCCACAGATGAATGTTTATTACATCTTGCAACAAGGATGACATCATTGCTTACGTAACATGAATCTATTGGTAGACACACACATCTCTTATCAGCTGAGACAGCGCGCTGAATATCAGGGATCACTATAGATCTTCCGAGTTTAATTATGACACTGTCTTGCAGGTACACAAAGATTTACATCTGAGTTTTTCTAAAGAAAGGCAAAAGTTCTAAAAATATCTGTCAAAAAATCCATCAACCGTCAAAAATAAATCTTGCCCGTCATACAACTTGAAAATCCGTCAAGTTGGCAATCCTGGCTGCAGAACAGAAAATGTTGAATTACCCAACTACATGCTGGAACATAAACGTTGCGCGATTTGTTTGATGTAGATAGTTGATCTAGTATTTATGACATCATCATGAGCTCCTTTTCCCACCAGAGCTGAATCACCTAGACTGATCTATTCGTAAACTCATTTATTGTAAAACTGGATTTTTTTTCTGTGAATATTATTAAAATCACGTGTGTCATTTTTATTGGATGAAAGAATTTAGACAAGAAAAATTATTATTTAAATAACGATACAAACTAGAAAATGTTCTCACCCGGGGGTCCCGGGTTCGATTCCCGACTGGGGCGGGAATTTTTTTCTAACCAGAATTATTCCCTATCCCCCACAGAGTCTGGAAGTTTGTATGTGAGTGTGAATGTGTGCGTGATTGAGTAAAAACAAAATGATTTAAACCAACGTAAAAGAACCTACAGACAACGAGTTGTTTCAAGTGGAAACCCCCCCCCCGATATGACCTTAGACGTTAAAGAGGGCTATATAAATGAAACAAACAAAAAAACTGAAATTTGTTACAGGATAAAAGTATCACCATAATTGTGTATAATAACTGGCATAAATATTTATAAGATTTACCTAATATGGATTTTCCAATTTTCACAGATGCATCACAACAGATCTATTAAACAAAACACACTTGTTGTTACATATCATTCGCACTCAGAAACTATTGAGCTGTCAGTTTTCCTTAAATTAAGTAAGAAGTAATTTTATTGCAAAATTCAGCAAAGTTCATTCAGAATAGAGAAGTCTATTCCCCGAAAATTCAAGATATATATTTTATTTGCCATATAAATATCTTTATCATATGGTATTTTAATCAAATCGTTAGAGGCATTTTTGAGAAAATAAAAATCTTCGAAAGTGTAGAGAGATTTTGTACAGTAAGTTTTTGTCTTATCTCTTACGGTTTACTAGTTATGCAAAATCCAGCAAAATTCATCCAGAATAAAGAAGTCAAGATATACATTATATTTATCATGTGAATATCTTTTATATACGGCATTTTAATCAAAATCATCAGAGCTATTTTTGAGAAAATCATAATTTTCGAAAATGTTTCCATATAAAGGTTAGTTTGCGGTGGGAGGATTTTCTTAAAAATCTTCGTGTCGCATCCTTAGAAGGTACTAAACTTATATATCAAGTTTTTGAGTTATCGTGTTCACAGACACACTAACACACACGCACCTTTTTGTAAAAATGTTTTTTTTTTTTAATAATTACAGGCACCCTAAAATGTGTATTTCCGGTGAAATCTTGCCACCAATTTTTGTGTGGATTGCAATACCTTCTCTATACACTACGTACATAGCACGTGTAGAGAAAGCAACAAGTTGCCCAACACCAGATGTCGTCATACAGCTCCTCCACCTCCATGTATTACTGTGTGTTGAATGCGTTTGGGGTCAGGCTCAGTATTTGGTCTTGTCCAGGCCAAAATTCTGCCATCATTTACAAATATTACATTTAATTTCATCTGTGAAGATTACCTTACCTTCTCTATACACTACGTATATAGCACGTGTAGAGAAAGCAACAAGTTGCCCAACACCAGATGTTGCCATACAGCTCCTCCACCTTCATGTATTACTGTGTGTTGAATGCGTTTGGGATCAGGCTCAGTATTTGGTCTTGTCCAGGCCAAAATTCTGCCATCATTTACAAATATTACATTTAATTTCATCTGTGAAGATTACCTTATCTAAAAAAATTTGTGTTCTTGCCTATTTACTGTAGAAGAAATTCAAGTCTCAATTTCTTGTTCTTCTTCCTTATGTATGATTTTCTTCTAGGTACCCTAGCTCTTCTTAGAATATAGCGAACAGATTTTGGTATGATTTCCTTCCCGAAGATGCCAATTTAGGATACTTTTGACCATTCTTATTAACATATTTTCCTCTCTTTGCGTTAGCAAATGTGGTAATTAATGTAGATGATTCTGCGTGCATCCCAAAAAACCCAGGCCATCCATCACCTTGTCTGCAGATTTCACCACCTTTGCCTTCTTCGGAGTTGGCTTGTCTTAAAAAACCTTTCGACTGTACTTTTGTCTCTGGAGTGTAGTAGGGTTTTAATTTAGCACCAACATGTAACTTAAGAGAAGAAAGATGGTAAACAAATAAAATAAGGAGTTAATGAGTGTATTTCTTTCTCTATATCGCGAAATCATGGACTGCACAGTTGCTCGGCTTCTTCCAATTATATCAGGAATTTCTGAAGATGCTATTCCTCTTAACAAGTTTCCTTACCTCCAAAGCTGTTTCTTGACCTTTGCGGCCCATTTGCCTGTTGCACAGCACTTACCACGTATGGAACCACGTTGCTGGAAGTGCAGCTTCTATGCTTACATTTCTAGTGATGTATGAATACTTTTTCCCCGTTAAATACCTCCAGAATCGCGATAAAGTTTATTTTCTTGAAATCTGTTTATTTAATACTCAACATACATTACCATTTTATCGATTATTATTTAATAGTGTGGACTTCTAATCAAAATCTTAGTGATATCTTTTAATTTTATTTAAAATATCGGTAATCAAATTTAGTTACAGTGCTTTATGAATACTTTTTTCCATGACTACATATGGCATACTTGTTGATTCCCAGAGGTTATAGCAGTGGTGCGTGTGCGTGTGTTTGTAGGGGATGTAACACTTAATCTATTTATTTTTTAGTTTTAATATTTGAATTATCAATATTGTTTCTGCCAAAATAGTCAGATTAATAACATTCAATATCAATACAATTATTTTAAATACCTGGTCCTCTCGTACTAAGATATTAAATAAAATTGTAGAAGGGAATTCCAAAGTACAGTGATTGACTTATACTACATCAGATCCCCCAGGAGGATAGAATGAGATAAGAGTAAATTCAAAGGGGGGCCCAAACCGGACAGCGGGTAAGAGCCACCATGAATTGTCCTTAACGTATTCCAAACAGTTCTTCATCCCGAGACAGTGAGCGCTAAGAGCCTGCGCCTCAAGTCTGACCAAACTCCATGAGTCTACAGACGACTTCAGCGCCATCCCGCCGCAGAGAGCAGTACCACCTCGGGAGGGCGCCACCACTGTAGCCTCGCCAACACTTGCAATCCTGAAAGAGACCGGTTGGGTGAAATGGAGATGAAAACAAGGGATAGTTCGGGGGAGTGAAAAATCGTCCCGAGCATTTGCCTAGTGACCCATGAATCAAAGACGTCGGTCGCGGGAAAAGATCCCACGTCGTCACGAATGCCAGTCACAAACTAAACGCCTCATCCACCTGGCTCGGTGATTATAACAGTGACTTCCAAAACTAACAATTCTTTACTTTTTGGCCAGTACGTTGGTACGTTTTAGCATAACGATATTACTATAATGTTGAGTCAAAAAGAAAAGTGTCATATAAGCAGGGATGCATTATGGAACCAAGAATTTTCACTTGGCAAATGATGTATGTATTTTTGTTTAGAATTTAATGAAAGTTATCCTTAAAAATGCAAAGGATATCAATGCAATTTAATACATACGGATGGTAATGATGATAATAATAATAATAATAATAATAATAATAATAATAATAATTAATAACAATAATAATAGGACGAAGAATATAACACTGTAATTACTAATTAACTAGTCCTTTAACTTAAAAAAATAACTAACTCCATCACCGAGCCAAGTGTCTTAGTCGTTTCGTCTGAGACTGGCATTCGGGAAGTCGTGGGATCGATTCCCACGATCGACCTCCCTTGCCTTATGTTTTTTTTTTTTTCGGGGTTATCCCGGGTCACTAGGCAAATGCTTGGGAGGTTTGTTCATTCCCCGAACTTCTCGTCCTTTCATTTCATCTCCATTTCATCCTACCGGCTTCTTTCAGTCGGCGAGGACTGTCATGGTGGATACCTTCCGTAGTGGTGAATACACCTCTCCGCGGCAGGATGGCGTTGGAAGTCGTCCGTATACTCAGTTTGGTCAGACCTGGGGAACGAACTCCTAGCATTCCCCATGTCGGGATATAGAACTGCTTGGCATACGTTAGAAACCCTCCATGGTGGCTCTACCCCCGCTGCCCGGTTTCGGCCGCCCTTTGAAATTATCCCATCTCATTCTATCTTCCTGTGATCTGACGTGCAAGAAGCCAATGGATGCAGTGCGGAACTCCCCCCCCCCCTCCAACATCACATACATAACCTATTTTTACTTTCTCTATACATATTATGTACATAGTGTATAGAGAAGGTATTATATTGCTCCCAAAAATCGATACCGGAAACACATGTTTTGGGACCTCCTGAATAAAAAACATTTTTAGAAAAAGGTCCGTGTCAGTGTGTGTTTGTGTCTGTGGACAGCATAGCTCAAAAACGACAGGTCCGTTAAATACCAAAATTGATATTTAAGTTCAATATCTCCCAAAAATGCGACACGGAAGATATTCAAGAAAATCCCCCACCCCACCACCAACTACCCTTTACATGGAACAATTTTTGATTAAAATGTAAAATCTCTTATATTTAGGATATTTACATGACAAATAAAACGTATTCCTTGATATTCTGGAATTAGCCGCCAAAGATTTTTTTTTACTTTCTCTATACGTACTATATACATAGTGTATAGAGAAGGTATTGTAACGCACCCTTAAATTCGCTACCGAGATTTCACCGGAAATACACGTTTCGGATCCCCCTGAAGCCAAAAGGATTTAAAGAAAAATGTCCGTGTGTGTCTGTCTGTCTGTTTGTGTGTGTGCGTGTCTGTGGGTAGTACAGCTCAAAAACGAAAAGACTGTTAAATACCAAACTTGGTATACAAGTGTGCTATCTTCCAATGATGCGACACGAAGATTTTCAAGATAATCCCCCCACCCTTTACATGGGATTTTTTTTTTAATTTTGATTTTCTCAAAATGTCTCTAACAATTTTTATTAAAATAATCTATATTAAAGATATTTACCTCACAAATAAAATGTATATTTTGAATTTTCTGGGAATAGCCTCTGCAGATTACTTTATTCTGGATGAATTTTACAGAAATTTGCATAACTGTTAACCTGTAAGAGATGGACAAAAACGTACCATACAGAAAATGTAGATTACATTAAAACATACAAATTATGTAATACACATTTTTTTCGTGGAGTTGATCGATTTTGAGATATTCCTTGTTATTGGTTTTAGCTTTGAAAAACGTATACTTATCTCATACAGCAATTTGTCAGCTCCTGCTCATACAAACAAAGGAACTTTAGTTACATCGCAACCAGCTCCGTTATTCCGCTTCTACTTAAAAGAAAGCAAGTAATAAGACTATTTCTGCTAATTTTTTCTCGATTAGCATGAAGTAAATAGAAGAATAAGCTTTCTAACTATAATTTGTTACAGAGATATAGAGAAAGTCATGTGACTTTTAGAGATGTAATCTAATGATTACAAAACACGCGGTTCAGCAATAATCGAATGCATGAAGGTGTGCTGATACTTTTTTTGTTGCTTTTTAATTGAAATTGCATACGCACACAAAACAACGCTTGCCATAATCGCTACTTTTAAAACCCTAGCGAGGCTATTAGGTGCAATTTCTTGTTATGCGGTCGTCATGTTGGCTTCTGGCATTTTTCCAATGCAAGGTGTTAACAGTTTGATCAGATTACAATACTAACTTCTATATACATACGTATATGAAACTGGACGTATCGCCAACCAACCTCTCTCTCTCTCTCTCTCTCTCTCTCTCTCTCTCTCTCTCTCTCTCTCTCTCTCTCTCTCTCTCTCTCTATCTCTCTCTATCTCTCTCTATCTCTCTCTCTCTCTCTCTCTCTCACAGGCCGTCATTTGTCTGAGCATAACCAAATGAGCGGGCTGAAGACAAAAAGATCTGATGTGTGTTTCATTCACATGACTTTCTCTACATCTCTATAACAAATTATGTTAATAAGCGTATTACGAGGGCCTTTTTTTTTCAACCTCCGATAGGTTATAAATAAAAGACAAGTTCATAAAAAATCTGATGTGTACCATTCACATGACTTTCTCTACATCTCTGTAACTAATTATTGTTAAAAAGCTTATGCCTCTATTTACCTCATGCTACTCGAGAACAAATTAGCAGAAATAGTCTTATTACTTGTTTCCTTGTAAGTAGAAGCGAAATAAGGGAGTACCATAGGTTAAAGTGATAGTCAAAAGCTTTTTGATATGTGATAAGTTCCTTTGTTTATATGGACAGGAGTTGACAAATTCCTATATGAAAAAAAGTATGTTTTTCATAGCTGAAACCAAAAACAATGAATGTCTCAAAAAAGATCAACTCCACGAAAAAAATGTATATAACATAAATTGTGTGTTTTAACGTGCTCTACATTTCTTGTGTAGTAAGTTTTTATCTAAGTCTTACGGTTTAACAGTTATGCAAAATTCCGTAAAATGTGTCCAGAAGAGGCTAATCCCAGAAAATTCAAGACATACATTTTGTTTGTCAGGTAAATATCTTTAATATTCGATATTTTAATCAAAATCGTTAGAGCCATTTTTGCGAAAATCAAAATTTTCGAAAAAATGTCCATGTAAAGGGTAGTTTGGGGTGGGGGGATTTTTCTCAAAACCTTCGTGTCGCTTCTCTGGAAGATACTAAACTTAAATACCAAGTTTGGTATGTTACCGACTTTTCGTTTTTGAGTTATCGTGTTCACAGACACACGGACACAAGGACACACACACGGACACACACACACACACACACGGACCTTTTTGTGAAAATGCTTTTTTTTATATAAGGGACCCTAAAACATATATTTTCGGTGAAATCTCGGTAACGAGTTTTTTGGTGCAGTGCAATACCGTCTTTATACACTGTGCACATAGTGCGTGTAGAAAAAGTAAAAACAATTATTTTATTACTAAAACTTTTGAATCATCGAAAAGATTTGGACATTTAACGTACCTGTCAATTCCTAGTCATGCAAAAAACGAATTTCAATTCCATAGCAACCAGGTTTTAAAAGATTTGACTATCGTTTTAGCCTAGTGTACATGAAAGCAAGTAATAAGACCATTTCTGCTAATGTTTACCTCAATTAGTATGAAGTATAGAGATGAATATGTTTCTTAACTGTAACTTATTACAGAGATGCAGCCAAAGTTTCATGTGAATGAAACGCATCAGATTTTTCTCGTTTACATTTTGCAAATCTGATGTGTTCCATTCACATGACTTTCTCACATCTCTGCAGCAAATTATTCTATTTACTTCATCTAATCGAGAAAAAAATAACAGAAGTAATCTTATTACTTGCTTCCTTGTTACTAGAAACGAAATAAGGGAATACCATAGGTTAAAGTAATAGTCAAAAGCTAGTTGCTATGTAACTGAAGTTCCTTCGTTTGTATGGACAGGAGTTGACAAATTCCTGTATGAAAAAAAAAAACGTTTTTCAAAGCTGAAACCAAAAACAAGGAATATCTAAAAAACGATCAACTCCAAGAAAAAAATGTAAATAACATAAATTGTGTGTTTTAACGTGCTCTACAATTTTTGTGTTTTAAGTTTTTGTCCATCTCTTACGGTTTAGCAGTTATGTAACATTCCGTAAAATTAATCCAGAATAGTCTTCAGATGCTATTCCCAAAAAATTCAAGATATACATTTTATTTGTCAGGTAAATATCTTTAATATACGATATTTTAATCAAAATTGTTAGGGCATTTTTAAAAAAATAAAAAATTTCGAAAAATGTTCCATGTAAAGGGTAGTTGGGGGGTGGGGGGATTTTCTTTAAAATTCTCGTGTCGCATCCTTGGGAGATACCAAACTTAAATACCAAGTTTGGTATTCAACGGTCTTTCTGTTTTTGAGTTATGCTGTCCACAGACAGACACACACACACACACACACACACACACACACACACACACACACACACACACACACACGGACCTGTTTTTAAAATGTTTTTTTTGGATTCAGGGGGACCCAAGACATGTATTTCTGGTGAAATCACGGTATCGAAATTTTGGGTGCATTACAACACCTTCTCTATACACTATGTACATAGTACGTGTAGAGAAAGTAAAAAAAAATCTGATGTGCCCCATTCAAGAAACTGTCTCTATCTGTTCTGGAAACAAACTACTGTTAAAAAATGTGATGTTGCATTCACATGACTTTCTTAAGCTGTTCCGCAAACAAACATTTCTTACAAAAGTTTATTCTTTAAACTACATCATACTAATCGAGTTGAGCATAAGCAGAAATTTGCTTATTTGCAAGCAGAATGGGAATAAGGAAATACACTAGGCTAAACATATAGTCAAATCTTTTAAAAGCCGATCGCTAAGTGAAACAATCGAAATTCGCTTCTCTTTGCTTGCTAGAGGTAAACAAAAGAGAGGCAAAGAGAAAGATGTCTCCTGTTTGAGAAAGCAGTTTAAAACTGAAACCAATAACGGGAATTTCCCGAAAACGCAAGTATATTAAATAAATTGTGTGTTTTAATGAGATCTATATGTTTTGTGCTGTATTTGTCTATCTCATACGATTTACACTTATACAAAAGTTATCCAAAAGTGATACAGAATAAAAGAGATCTCCAGAGGTTATTCCGGGAAAATTCTAGATATACATTTGGTTTGTCAAGAAAAATATTTTTAACGTATGTTATTTTAATCAAAATCGTATGAGCCATTTTTGAGAAAATCAAAATTTTCGAAATATGTTCTATGCAAAGGGTAGTTGGGAGTGAGTGGATTTTCCTGAAAATATTCGTGTCGCATGCTGGGTGAGAGCAAAACCCCACTTAAAAATCTGATGTGTTTCATTCATATGACTTTCTCTACTACTGTGTAACAAATTATTGTTAATAAGCTTATTCTTCTATTTACTTCATGTTAATCGAGAAAAGGTTAGCAGAAATAGTCTTATTACTTACTTCCTTGTAAGTAGAAGCGAAATATGGGAGTATCATAGGTTAAAGTGAAGTCAAAAGCTGGTTGCTATGTGACTGAAGTTCCTTTGTATGGACACGAGTTGACAAATTCCTGTATGAGAAAGTTTTTCAAAGCTGAAACCAAAAACAAGGAATATCTCAAAAACGATCAACTCCTCGAAAAAAAAATTATATAACAAATTGTGTGTTTTAATGTGCTCTACATTTTTTGTGCGGTAAGTTTTTCTCCACTTCTTACGGTTTAGCAGTTATGCAAAATTCATCCAGAATAAAGTAGTCTTCAGAGGCTATTCCCAGAAAATTCAAGATATACATATTATTTGTCAGGTAAACACCTTTAATATACGATATTTTAATCAAAATCGTTAGAGCCATTTTTGAAAAAATCAAAATTTTCGAAAAAAGTTCCATGTAAAGGGTAGTTGGGGTGGGGGGATTTTCTTGAAAATCTTCGTGTCGCATCCTTGGAAGATACCAAACTTAAATACATAATTTGGTATTTAACGGTCTTTTCGTATTTGAGCTATGCTGTCCACAGACACAAACACGCGCACACACACGGACCTTTATCCAAAACTTTTTTTTTTGATTCGGGGGGACCCAAAACATGTATTTCCGGTAAAATCTCGGTATCGAATTTTTGGGTACAATACAATAGCTTCTCTATACATTATGTTCATAGTACGTGTAGCGAAAGTAAAAATTATATGATATCAACTTTGTGTTGTAATGCGATCTATATTTTAAGTGTAGTAAGTTTTTGTGTATCTCTTACGGTTTACCAATTATGGAAAGTACGGCAAAATCCATCCAAAGTGAACAGAAGCTATTCCCAGAAAATTAAAGATTTACATTTTATTTGTGATGTAAAAAGCTTTGTCATGCGACATTTTAATCAAAATCCTTAGAGCCATTTTTGAGAGAAACAAAATTTTAAAAACTTTTCCATGTAAAGGATAGTTTGAGATGGAGGGGGGGTTCTTTGAATATCTTCGTGTCACATCCTTGAAAGATACCAAACTTAAATACCAAGTTTGGTATTTAACGGTCTTTTCATTTTTTATCTATGCTGTCCAAAGGCGCACAAACATGCAACCTTTTTCTAAAATTCTTATGTGTTCCATTCATATGTCTTTCTCTACATAGATGTAACAAATTAATGTTAAAAAGCATATTATTCTATCTACTTAATGATAATCGAGATAAACATTGGCAGATTTTTTTTTTTAATTATTTGCCTCTTTGAATGTAAAAGGAAACAGTAGGCTATATAGTCAAAAGCTGGTTGTCATGTGGTTGAAATCCTTTTCTATACAGGACAAGGAGTTTACAGCTTTCCGTGTGAGAAAAGTTTTAAGTATTTTAAATCTGACACAAACAACAAAGAATATCGCAGAAATGGCCAATTCCACGAAAAAAACTTATATGACATAACTTGTGTGTTTTAACGTGATCTACATTTTTTGTGTAGTAAGTTTTTGTCTATCTCTTACTTAAAATGCATTCAAAATAAAGAGGTCTTCAGAGGCGTTACCAGAAAATTCAAAACATACTTTTTGTTAGTGATGTAAATATCTTTTAATCGGCATCGTTAGTCATGTTTGAGAAAATCAAAACTTTCACAATTTTTTCCATATAAAGGGTAGCCTATGATGGGGGGGGGGTTCTTGGAAGACAGTAAACTTCAATAACAAGTTTAGTTTTTAACGATATTTTCGTTTATGAGGTATGCTGACACGGACCTTTTTCTAAAAAAAAAAAAATTCGAACTCAGGGGACCGCAAACGTATATTTCCGATGAAATCTCGGTATAGAAATTTCGGGAGGAATATAATACCTTCTCTATCTACTATGTACATTGTACATACGGGCTAGAGAAAGTAAAAAAATCTTATGTGTTTCACTCACATGACTTTCTCTAGCTGTTCTACAAACTTCATACATAAGATTCTTCTTCATTCTGCACCTTGCTAATCGTGGTACTCATTAGCGCAATGTTCCTATTATTTAGTTCCGTATAAGTAGGAAGAAAATAAGGGAATACACTAGGCTAAACCAATAATCAAATGTTTTAAAAGATGTCGTTAAGCCATTTTCATTACAAATCGCTTCTTTTCTTGACCAGGAGTAGAACAAAAGAAAAACGGACGCTCCCGTCTGAGATAAGTATTAAGTACTTCACAGCTAAAACTAATAACAATGAATACCTCGAAAACGCTAAGCTCCACGAGAAAAATGTGTATGACATAACGTGTGTATTTTAACAAGAGCTACATTTTTTGTACAGTAAGTTTTTGTCTATCTCTTACGGTTTACTAGTTATGCCAAATTAAGGAAAATTCATTCAGAATAAACAGGTCTTCAGAAGCTATTGCCAGAAAATTCAAAATATAAATTTTATTTGTCAGGTAAATATCTTTAATATATGATATTTTAATTAAAATCGTTAGAGCCATTTTTTAGAAAATCAAAATTTTCGAAAAAAGTGCCATGTAAAGGGTAGTTTGGGGTGGGGGGATTTTTCTCAAAAGCTTCGTGTCCAATCCCTGGAAGATACTAAACTTAAATACCAAGTTTGGTATTTTAGCTATTTTTCGTTTTTGAGTTATCCTGTTCACAGACACACGGACCTTTTTTCTGAAAATACTTTTTTTTTGGATACAGGGGACACTAAAATATATATTTTCGGTGAAATCTCGGTATCGAATTTTTTGGTGGAGTGCAATACCTTCTCTATACACTATGTACATAGCGAGTATAGAGAAAGTAAAAAGTGTAACGTTAATATAGGAGTTCAAATGTGCATCAAAGTCATTAATGTGGCAAAAATGTGTTCGCTGTTACATTGCGATTTGTCGCTTAAATCTGATGCGACTTTGTCGGGACATGAGGCGATTAACCTCAAGGGCCATGCAGTTGGATCTGCGCTGACAGATATAAGGAATGTTTGTACAGCCTGTCCTTATCTGTTATTATTTCTAACGGGCACTTTGCAGCTGCTCTGACCAATAATGCTACCCAGACAGATATTTCTTTCCACTAGGTCTGGAAATCTTCGTAATGAATACACACTTGAGATAAGCATAAAGCGGATGCCGATATGACCATTTGAAATAACATTGATAGCTTCATTAGCTTTCTAATCCGCTTCCTTAAACTTGGTACAGAAAGTGCAGCGCTAAATGTATTATTACTTTCTCTACACGTACTATGTACATAGTGTATAGAGAAGGTATTGCACTCCACCGAAAAATTCGATACCGATATTTCACCGGAAATATGTTTTAGGGGCCCCTGTATTCAAAAAAAAGTATTTTCACAAAAAGGTCCGTGTGTGTGTGTGTGTGAACACGATAACTCAAAAACGAAAAGTCTGTAAAATACCAAACTTGGTATTTAAGTTTAGTATCTTTTAGGAATGCGACACGAAGATTTTGAGAAAAATCTCCACACCCAAAATTGCCCTTTACATGGAACTTTTTTAAAAAAATTTGGTTTTCTCAAAAATGGCTCTAACAATTTTGATTAAAATACCATATATTAAAGATATTTAGCTGACAAATAAAATGCATATCTTGAATTTTCTGGGAATAGCCTCTGAAGATGACTTTATTCTGGACGAATTTTACGGAATTTTGCATAACTGCTAAACCGTAAGAGATGGAAAATAACTTACCACACAAAAATTGTAGAGCACTTTAAAACACACAATTTATGTTACATGCATTTTTTCATGTAGTTGATCGTTTTTGAGATATTCCTTGTTTTTGGTTTCAGATTTAAAAAATTATACTTTTCTCACACAGGACTTTGTCAACTCCTGTCCAAACAAACAAAGGAACTTCAGTCACATAGCAACCAGCTTTTGATTATCACTTTAACCTATTGTACTCCCTTATTTCGCTTCTACTTACAAGGAAGCAAGTAATAAGACTATTTCTGTTATTTTTTTCTCGATTAGATGAAGTAAATAGAATAATTTGCTGCAGTGATGTGAGAAAGTCATGTGAATGGAACACATCAGATTTGTATTCTCTGCAATTGTGCACTGCTCGGTGGCAGAGTTAAATGCACAAAATTTACTTACAATAATAATATTGTAGTTTATAATAGTAATGCAAATTAATGATAATAAAACAACTAACACACTATATATACATTGTTTTTAGTTTCTCTATACGTACTATGTACATGGTGTATATAGAGAAGCTATTGCACTCCACCCAAAAATTAGATACCGAGATTTCACCGGATATATATGTTTTAGTGTCCCCTGTATCAAAAAACGAAAAGTCGGTAAAATAGCAAACTTGGTATTTATGTTTAGTATCTTCTGGATGCGACACGACGATTTTAAGAAAAATTCCCCAACCTTTACATGGAACTTTTTTTGAAAATTTTGATTTTCTCGAAAATGGCTAAAACGGTTTCGGGTAAAATATCGTATATT
The DNA here is from genome assembly GCA_030762935.1 of Hymenopus coronatus. Lineage (NCBI taxonomy): Eukaryota > Metazoa > Arthropoda > Insecta > Mantodea > Hymenopodidae > Hymenopus > Hymenopus coronatus. The sequence continues at coordinate 51,566,146 of CM060892.1, read as the reverse complement.
AAAGATATTTACAGCCCGCCTGGGTAGTGTGGTGGTAGCGTGTCTGCCTCGCATTCAAAAGGTCGTAAGTTCCAATCTCGCTTACGTAGAGTTACTCTGATAAGGTTTATTCTGAAAAGACGAATGTCAAGTAACTTCATGCTCCATGGACCCCGAGATCATGTGAGCATTATTTCACCAATTTCATTCATCGTCCGATATAACCAACCGGGTTAAATGACGATTAAAAACAAGGATTACCTGACAAATAAAATATATATCTTGAATTTTGTGGTAATAGCCTCTGAAAAGTACTTTATTCTGGACGATTTTACAAAATTTGGTATAACTGCTAAACCGTAAGTGATGGACAAAAACTTACCACACAAAAAATGTAGACTACGTTAAAACACACAATTTATGTTATGTGGTACATTTTTTTCGTGGAGTTTATCGTTTTTGAGATATTCGTTATACTTTTCTCATACAGGAATTTGTCAACTCCAGTCTATACAAACAAAGGAACTTCAGTCACAAAGCAACCAGCTTTTGACTATCACTTTAACCTATGGTACTCCCTTATTTCGCTTCTACTTACAAGGAAGCAAGTAATAAGACTATTTCTGCTAATTTCTTCTCGATTAGAATGTAGTAAATAGAAGCATAAGCTTTTAACAATAATTTGTTGCAGAGATGCAGAGAAAGTAATGTGAATGGAACATATCAGATTTTTTAAATACTTTAAATATTTATTAGTCAGTCTAGGAATACTTACGGGCAATTCACATCGAAAATCAACTACACGTAACGTAGACACAGAAGCTTGCAGCCAATATATGAATAGGCGTTTTCACGATGAATACATTGACATTGACGTAGACATAATCGTTATGCGTTAACATGGAAGCTTGCAAACGCCAAGATTTTGCGTCAAAGTTAACATGCAACGTACGAATCAACCGATGAGAACCCCTGCTCGATGTGTTATTAAAATGGCTTCGCTTGATGATTCTCTCTTATTTCGCTTAGTAGATTATGAACATCACCTCCGTTAATTCGTCTTTGATTAAGGAGATGAATCCACCTTTGTCTAAGACGAGACAACCGTTCTTTAAAGTATAAAACACCAAGCAAATTGACTACTCTAGTTTGCACGTATACGAATGTTATCACACCCGTCTCTGCCAGCCATTTTAATTTGCTATTCACTCGCAAGGTGCAGTTCACTTGTTTTAATTTCTAGTTGGTTATAGTCTACGTTCACGTTTGTCATTGAGAGTGATCATGGTGCATTTAATTCTGCGTCTTGATTCTAAGCCAGTGCGGTTAATTTTCAATGTGAATGGCCCATTGTGCGTATAAAGTTACTATGATGCCTCAGCATTAATAGTTACAGAACAGTTTTTGAGATCATTAATTACCTGACAATATTTACTTTAATTGTTTAACATTTATTCTCTTTCAATTATCCCTAATCTTCTTTAAAGTCAGAGGGTAGCCCTAAAAGGTGCTACAGGCAATTAATTTCATTTTTAATGGTCTTATTAACAAAAGTAAATTTTCCCAAGTCGGTTCTGTACCTTCTACAAATGATCGTTTCGTCTGTAGTAGGCTGGATTTTCTAACCTCCACCCAAGTATTCAAACCAGCAATAGCTTTAAATAGTGCGACTAACCTATGTATTTTACGCCTAACTTTAAGCGGCTCCCATTTATTCTCTTCGCCTTTCGTAAGCCTAAAATCTTTACCTCTCTTTGTGAATTTTACAGCCTTTCTCGCTATCTTTTCAAGAGAATTAGTTTGATTAAGCCTGTATGGGTCCCAGCATCCTGTTTCACATTCTATAACCATCCGCACTAAGGACTCATAGGCAATTTCCCTGGACTTTGCGCTCCCCTTTTTCAGTATTCTCATCATGAAGTGCAATTGTCTTCCAAGTTTTCCTAGATATAGAATTTATCTGATCCTCCCATCTTGCAGCTGACCACCTGTGGCATTTGTTCCTCACCCATATGATAGTTGTAAAGAACATTCTTCTTAGTTCTATTAAAAACAATGGACTTTTTCCAGCATAAATTGTCATTTTGTTATGGTGGCCAACCTACTTATTTCAATGTGATATTGGCATTTTTTTTTCAAAATACATGCATTACGGTCCTTGAAACAAATACTCCCACACAAAAACAAAAATAAAAAAAAAAGCAAAAATTTATATTTGTTTTGTGTGTGTGGTTATCTTTTTTTCATTCTATAAAATTGTCCATTTGTGCGAATGTTTTATACTTTCACTACACGTAGATACTATGCTTATAGTTGGTAGAGATGATAGTGTATTCCACCCAAAAATACGCCGGAAGTATACTTTGAGGTCTGCTGAATAAGAAAAAAATCTGATGTGTTCCATTCACATGACTTTCTCTACATCTCTGTAACAAATTATTGTTTAAAAGCTTATTCTTCTGTCCACTTCATGCTAATCGAGATAAACATTAACATAAATTCTCCTTATTTGGAGGAAAGTAAGGCATTACACTAGGCTAAAGCGATAGTCAAAACTTTTAAGAGATGGTTGCCATGTGGTTGAGATCCGTTTCTATGCAGGGCCAGGAGTTCCCAACTTTCCGTGTGAGAAAAGTTTTAAGTATTTTAAATATGAAACAAATAGCACGGAATAGCGCAGAAATGGTCAATTCCACGAGGAAAAAAAACTTATATGACACAAATTGTGTGTTATAGCTTGATCTACATTTTTTCTCTAGTAAGTTTCTGCATAACTCTTAGGGTTTACCAGATATGCAAAATTCATTCAAAATAAAGAGGTCTTCAAAGGCTACTCCCATAAAATTCAAGATATACATTTTATTTGCTAGATAAATATCTTTAATATACGGCATTTTAATCAAAATCGTTAGAGCCATTTTTGTGAAAATAACATTTTCGAACATTTTTCCAGTAAAGGGTAGTTTGGAGGGGGGATTTTTTTTTTTTTAAATCTTCCTGTCGCATCCGTGGAAAATACTAAACTTAACTATAAAGTTTGATATTTTACCGACTTTTCGTTTTTGAGTTATCGTGTTCACAGACACACGGACACACACGGACCTTTTTCTGAAAATGGTTCTATGGGATACAGAGGTCCCTAAAAGGCGTATTTCCGGTGAAATGTCGGTATCGAAGTTTTGGGTACATGGCACATGCAGAGAAATTAAAAAAATACACGTATGTGTAATGTACATAGTGTATAGAGAAGATATTGTATTCCACAGAAAATTCGATACAGAGATTTCCCGACCAGATTAAAACGAGGACTTTTACCATAAAATAAGAATGTGTGTGTGTGTGTGTGTGTGTGTGTGTGTGTGATGAATTGCAATAACAAAAGTGGGATAAATACAAATTATTTACCTCAATATCCTCCAAAGAATGGATGCTTTCAAATAAATTATCTCATACTTTTATTGGAAAACGCTTCCATCTTTTTTTATTTTCTCAAAAATATTCCCTAGAATTTTGATTAAAACACCATATATTAAAGTTATTTACATCACCAAAGATAATAGAGCCTCTCCGAATTGTCATTGAAAATCAAGAATTAGAAATTCTGAATCAATTCAAATACATTGAAAGATGACTGACGAAGGACGCCTACTGCGCCAAGCAAATTACATCACGGACTTGACTTTGTCAAAAGAGCCTTCACGAAGAATAGAATATTGCTGCCTAGCAATTTGAACCCGGAGTTACGTAAAAGCCTGGTAAAGTGTTACATTTGGATCATTGCTCTGTATGGATCGGAGATGTGGACTTCGAGGAAATTGGAGAAGAAATATTTGAGAGCTTTGAGATGTGGTGCTGGAGACGGATAGAGGAGGTAAAATGGACAGATTTGTGGCAAATTAATATGTTCTGAGAAGAGGAGTTGAGAAGAAAACAATCCTACACATAGTTCGGAGGAGGAAAGCAAACAAAATGGCGCATTCTAAGAAAAAAAACTGCATGTTGCAAGACGTGATAGAAGTAAAGGTAGTAGTAGAAGGAATTTAATTGCCAAACATTTTGAGTATACACTTAATGTTTACAACAATCGCTTTTCCTGTCCTTGGATATTTATAATAAGATTTTTCTTAAGCATTAAAACTATATATTTAGTTATTGCAAAACAACAATAAATGAAAAAAAAAAAACGTTCAAAAGAATGAAAGCTAATTAAATGAAATTCAACCTTAAATTAAGGATTACATATGATATAAACAGGATGATTAAAAAATCTGATGTGTTACTCTCTCACAAGACTTTCTCTAGCTGTTCTACAAATTTCTTACATAAGAGTATTCTTCTTTCTGCACCTTGCCAATCGAGGTATTCATTAGCACAGTGTTCTTATTACTTACTTCCTAATAAGTAGTGAGAAAATAAGGGAATACCCTAGGCTAAACCAATACTCACATGCTATAAAAGCTGTCGTTATGCGATTGTCATTATAAATCGCTTCTCTTCTTGGCTAGGAGTAGAACAAAAGAAAAACGGACACTCCCGTCTGAGAAAAGTATTAGTACTTCACAACTGAAACTAATAACAATGAATACCTCGAAAACGCTAAGCTCCACGAAAAAAATGTATATGACATAACTTGTGTATTTTAACAAGACCTACATTTTTTGTATAGTAAGTTTTTGTCTATCTCTTACAGTTTACTAGTTATGCCAAATTAAGCAAAATTCATCCAGAATAAACAGGTCTTCAGAAGCCATTCCTAGAAAATTCAAGATATACATTTTATTTGTTAGGTAAATATCCTTAATATCTGATATTTTAATCAAAATCGTTAGAGCCATTTTTAAGAAAATCAAAATTTTCGAAAAAAGTTCCATGTAAAGGGTAGTTTGGGGTGGGGGGATTTTTCTCAAAATCTTCCTGTCGCATCCCTGGAAGATACTAAACTTAAATACCAAGTTTGGTATTTTAGCTACTTTTCGTTTTTGAGTTATCGTGATCACAGACACACTGACACACGGACACACACACGCGCGGACCTTTTTCTGAAAATGTGTTTTTTTTTATACAGGGGGTCCTAAAACATGTATTTCCGGTTAAATGTCGATATCGAATTTTTTGGTGGAATGCAATACTTCTCTATCCCTATGTACATTGTATATATGGGGATAGAGAAAGTAAAAAAGCTTCTACAAACTGATTCCTTACATCGAAACAAGAAAAAGTGTTCATAAAACAGATATCCCAAAACCATCCGTTTCCGATTTATTGAGGTTCAGATGTTATTAATCAAAACACTTTAAAGTGTCACATTACTGTAATGTTGACTTTGTTAACTTGTTAGAAGGTTTCAACACAAGCACCACTCAAAGCAAATGCCCGACATGACCTCTTGCGTCTAGACGAGTATGCACTCGTCGAAGCATGAACTATCAAATATGCCCTGTCGATTTGGTTTCGCAGGTTTCCATGATACGTAGATTAAGAGTTTCTTCGTGCGGCATGCCTGTTGTCTTATCCAATAGCTTTGAGGTGTCACGGGAACTGCAGGCCATGGGACTAGTCCTACTCTACCTATCCATCCGCCAGTCAGTGTATCTCGAACAATGAGACCAAAATGTGCTTAGCTCCACTATGCAAATCCGTATATTTCTTTTTATTTCTTACTTCTAGCAAGTCTGAAAGAGTGTTCTGAATAAAGTTCCTGTAGACAGCACCTGTAAGGCGTGCTGGGAGAATGTATTACACAACTAACAAATGAAAAATGTAAAAAGCAGCCCTTCTATGAATCAGTGCGTACATAAATGAAATTGGATTAGACTCGAAAAGCCGTTAAACGCACTCGTAACTTTCATTAATAAATTAATAACGCGAAAACGAAGGGTTTTGGAGTATATGCTTATATGAAATTATTTTCATGTTTCGATGTAAGGAATGCGTCCCTAAATGTTGTAAGAGTATTTTTGAATCATCGTGTATAGTGGTCTAACGATTAGGAGTAACCGCACCCTCACTCTCATGCACCCTGTGCCCTCTTTCATTCTCCAAGTTGAGGATTTTTTAAACAGTAAATATATTTATTTAGTTACTGTTTAATACCAACAGAGAAATGAATGAAGGTAAAAACACCAAATCAGAAATAATTAAGGTAGTTTAAGTAAACATTTAGCATAATGTAGTGTTCTGACTTCAGAGTAAAGGAACCCTCCGTCTAATGTACCATTTCCGTCTACTCCGTTCTCCATAGTAATTAACCTCCTTTGCCGAGTCTTAGTACTTAAGAAATAACAGCATTTTATGATGCCAGCGTCCATCATTGTATCTATACAAGCCTTCATTGACCTACTGGAATCCAGAAACTGGGGTGGTAAATATTGTTTTCTTAATATTTCTGTTTAACTGCATTCAGACAGAATATCCATCCATGATTCCTCTTCCTCGCAGAGTGGACAAATTCTCACTCCGGCGTTATCACTTAATTTGTTGCCTATTCAGGCGCCTAATTATAAGGTAATCCCTCTCGCGGGCTCTCTCCACTGCGCGAGAAATCCGAGAGTCGCCGGTAAAGTGGTGTCGGCAAAGCCACCTGCCACCCGGTATAACAAATGTGTCAGAACTGTCAAATTCAGATTACCGTTCATTGCTTTGGTTTCACTCCCCGATTAGCTTATGACTAAGTTATGAGAATGTAATTCACTATCCCTTCTCTGCTTCATAATGATGACGGCAAGGATAACGATGATGATAATAACATATTTACGATGAAATTTTACTTTTAAGAGGGCAAAAAATAATAACAAACATTTAGCGGAATTTTGCGGAATTTAAACTTCAATTTAACGGAAAAAGTATTTTTGTTTTGGCAACACTGCTAGACTCGGTGATCAGTTCCCCTCTGACCGTGTCCTATCGTGATCCTAATGAACGACAGAGGTCAGAAAAAGTCATGGGAATGTAACACATCAAAATGCTTAAAAATCTGATGTGTTCCATTCACTTGACTTTCTCTACGTCTCTGCAACAAATTATTGTTAAAAAGCTAATGCTTCTATTTACTTCATACTAATCGAGAAAAAAATTAGCAGAAATAGTCTTAATACTTGCATCCTTGTAACTAGAAGGGAAATAGGAATACCATAGGTTAAAGTGATTGTCAAAAGCTGGTTGCTATGTGACTGAAGTTCCTTTCTTTGTATGGACACGAGTTGACAAATTCCTGTATGAAAAATGTGTATTTTAAAGCTGAAACCAAAAACAAGAAATATCTAAAAAATGATCAACTCCACGAAAAAAAAATTATATAACATAAATTGTGTGTTTTAATGTGCACTACATTTTTTGTGTGGTAAGTTTTTGTCTATCTCTTACGGGTAAGCAGTTATGCAAAATTCCGTAAAATTCATCCAGAATAAAGTAGTCCTCAGAAGCTATTCCCAGAAAATTCAAGAAATGCATATTTGTCAGGTAAATATCTTTAAAATACGACATTTTAATGAAAATAGTTAGGGCCATTTTTGAGAAAATTAAAGTTTTCGAAAAAAAGTTCCATGTAAATGGTAGTTTGGGGTGGGGGATTTTCTTGAAAATCTTCGTGTCGCATTCTTAGAAGATACCAAACTTAAATACCAAGTTTGGTATTTAACGGTCTTTTCGTTTTTGAGCTGTGCTGTCCAAACACACACACACAGGGACTTTTTTTTGTTCCAGAAATGTTTCTTTTTTTTTGATTCAGGGGGACCCAAAACATGTATTTCCAGTGAAACCTCGGTAGCGGATTTTAGGGTGGATTACAATACTTTCTCTATACACTATGTACGTAGTACGTGTAGAGAAGGTAAAACTGTGTGTAACTCTTCATCAATACTTCTGTGTGGTATGTTTTGTCAAATCCCGAATCCATATAAATAGTAACAATGGATATAGACGATGTTTTTTATCTTTACGACCGAGCTTAAACTAACGTAGCTATTTCCCAGTACGTTTCGAAGAGGAAGTCATCAACTGGATTTACGACGGGGATCGAACCTAGTGCAACTGGTACGTCCATCAGCAGTGAAAGAGCCATACGACGTTTTTAGTACCATACTTAATTCTTTCACGATTACCGAATAGCCCCATTCTATTCGGCATCCGCCGAACTACTGCTAATAAAACAAGGATGATTGCACTGTTATGAGAGGTAATAACGCAGTCAGATCAATGGCTAGCATATGCAGACAGGATCGATATTAGCCGAATACGGAGACAACTGTTGCTGCAAGCTGAGACCTTAGCCACAGAACTCGTTTCAGGGTTACCCGCGCGAGTCACTGAACGTGAAAACGTTAATCTATGCAGCTGAACTTGACGCTAAGACGCGCTCGAAATAAAAGAAAACTGAGCATCAAATGAGCAGGTGCCAGTTGCAAAATGTAACAAACTGCCAGGCAGAAGCAACAAGATTACAACTCACCAGCGCAAGAGACGTTAATTATAATTTATGCTAAAACAGAATCAGAAAATGTTGTGATTAATACTTTGAGCACCTGCAGAATGGAGGACTTTTGCTAATTAGAGCACGAAGCCAAAAAAAAAAAAAAAATGTTTGCTTTGAATTGTAACTCTATCTCTTTCTTGATAATCAAAATAAACGTTCATTACACAGTTAAACTTTGGTTATAGGACCTTATGTGAGCGCATCGGCGGTTGTCGCAAAGTGACGGTAAAAGTAAACAGTTGGACGCACGACAACCTATTTTTTAACTGTCTCAAAGTTTAAAACGACCAAACTAACTTTTCATATACTCTGGTGTAAGTCTTGGTGACAATGGAAGGGGTAAGACAAGGACGTAACATGAGCGGCCGTCGCAAAGTGTCTGCAAAAATAAACAGTCGGGGCACGAGCAACCTGTCTCAAAAGACCAAACTTATTTGCCTTTTAGATATACGGATGCAATAGATTAAAGTTGTGCGATTTTAAATTCTGATCGCCATGCGATAACTTCGAAATGCCTTGCTTTTTGCATACTTAGCAAGAGGAAAGAAAGAGCAGAAGGAAGGAGAAAAAGAAAATCCATCTGTAAGGTGTGGTGGTAACTGTTTGCCTTACATTCAAGAAGATCGGAGTAGAGCTACCAGCAATCTGGCGAGCGCAATAGCTCGTTGTCTCTAGACAACAGTAGAGAGTGCAGACGAGGTAAAACTTCCGGCATTCAAGCATCAAGTATCTCAGGAGTGAATGAACACAATCACTTAGGAGTGAAGCTGCAAACATGCTTATCTTTGGAGGAAGGTGGTAAGACTTGTCGCATCGGGCCACGAGAGCTATAGTCTCTTTGTGCCCCATTCTGTTGTCCATGATGAGAGTTCTCCTGTTTTTGTGAGCTCTCATAATCCCCTTAACGCTTAACGTCTTCAGGATTTGGGGCATGGCGGCAGACTCCACTCTGTTGCTTCTGCAACGGGTATAGAATGGGGGTCTTCGGGGCATCTATCCTGACCTCATTCCTCCGTGAAAATCCTGGACGAAGCCTACTATATAAGTCTTCTATATAAGGAGTTGAGATTAGGCGCCGGGCTGCAAAGTTCTAAGATAATGTATCATTCCTCGGAACGCCCTCACTCAAGTGAAGCTAGTGTTGAAGCCGTTCAAAAGCCGGTTTGGATAGCACGTGCTGCTTACATCTACAAATAAAAGTGCAGTGAACTCCAGGCTTTATATACCTCAAATGCTCCACAACGCATGACGTAAACTATGCGTACAGAAACATACTCTACTACTTCATTTAAATCGACATAAGGTTTGCAGAAATAATTATATTACACATTTCTTTATAGATCCGCAGATATTTACTTCAACTCGTATATAGAATGCACATACCTAGTAGGTAGAGAAGGTATTGCATTCCAACCAAGAATTCTATAGATCTCGGAAATGTTTTGAAGACCCTTGAATAGAAATATTTTTTAGAAATTACCCCGTGTGTTTTGTGTCTGTCTGTACCCCATAATTCAAAACGAAAAGTCTGTCAAACCCCAAACTAGTATTTAAGATCAGCATCTTTCAAGAATGCGACACTAAGATTTTCATCGTAATCCCCCCACCCCAAACTATCCTTACATGGACGCTTTTTCGAAAATTTTGATTTTGTTTTATATGACTCTGGCGATTTTGATAGATACAATATATTAAAGTACATTAAAAATACTTATATGACAAATAAAATCTATAGTTGAATTTTCTGGAAGTTGTTTCTGGAATCCTCTTCATTTCACGTCTACCTTTCTCTTTACGATTCTTCTTAATTGCCATTATTTTTTTAATTTTTGACGTTGGTTTTGCCTTAATTTTTTTAAGAGAATATTCTAGAATTTTATTTATAAGAATATTAATATGTGTTATTTTTCTTGGGTCTGATGAATTTTGCATAACTGAGAAACCTTAAGAAATAGAAGAAAGAAAAAAGAAACTTGCTAAACAAGAATGTAGATCTCGTTAAAACATACAATTTATCTCGTATACATTTTTATTGTGGCGTTAAGATTTTGTTGCGAGATATTCCTTTTTATTGCTTTTAAAGTGTCCAATACTTGAACTTCTCTCAAATGAAAAGTCGTTATTCACTTTTTTTCCAAACTGGTTAAGCAAAGAGAACAGCATTTCAATTGCCTCACTTAGCAACCAGTTGTTGAATTATTTTTAACTAGCACTTTAGCCTACTGTATTTCATAACTCCTCTGCTGGCAATAAAATCGTTTCTACCAAAGCTATGTATATGTGTGCAACACATCAGATTTATACTTTCTCTACAAGTTCTATGTACATAGTGTATAGAGAAGGTATTGTATTGCACCCAAAAATTCGATACAGAGATTTCACCGAAAATACATGTTTTGGGAACCCTAAATCCAAAAAAGCATTTTAGAAAAATGTACGCGAGTGTCTGTGTATAGCATAGCTTAAAAACGAAAAGTTGATATTTAAGTTCAGTATCTCCAAGGATGCGACACGAAGATTATCAGAAAAATCCCCCTCCAACTCCCCTTTACATGTACAAATTTTCCAAAATTTGTATTTTCTCAAAAATGGCTGTAACGATTTCGATTAAAATCGACTATATTTAAAGATATTTACATGAAAAATAAAATATTTATCTTGAATTTTCTTTATTCGGACGAATTTTTCTGAATTTTGTATAACTGATAAATTGTAAGAGATAGACAAAATCTTACCACACAAAATATGCAGATCTCAATAAAACATACAATATATGTCATATACATTTTTTTCGTGAAGTTGACCGCTTTCGAGATATCCCTTGTTATTGATACAACTTTTCTCATACGGGAACTTGTGAACTCCTGGCCACGCAAAGAAACGGATTTGAGTCTCATAGCAAGCTTATTTTAAAACATGTGATTGTCGGTTTAGCCTACTGTATTCCCTTATTTCCTTTCTACTTATACGAAACTAAATAAAAATAGTTTTTGCTAATGTTTATTTCCATTAGCATGAAGCAGATAGACGCATAAGCTTATTACAATAATTTGTTACAGAGATGTAGAGAAAGTCATGTGAATGGAACACATCAGATTTTTATTGCTCCCCAGTTTCACAGATTGGTCTCCTAAGATTGCGAAGCCAAACCCCCTTACACCACTTTAGCTTGACTTGCATTCTCTCAAGATCAACAGGTTCAGAAAATTAGTTCCATCATCAGGATGTTGATGTCAGTAACGAGGTATTAAAGAAACTTGAGAAGTGCAAAGTCGCGAATTTGATCCTTTCATTACTGCAGCACGTAATCCTTCTAGCTGTTACTGAAGTAACCTGCGTCTAATCCCGCGACATCTTAAACATGTTCTGCAACTGCACAAAGTAATCTTCTCAAAGAGAACACATTAAGTACCAGATTGTGTTTTATCACTAAGAATATGAAATAAATCAGTTTTGTCACTTGCATAATTTATTAATTTTTCAACACCTATTATGTACAGAGTGTATAGAGAAGGGATTGCATTGTACCCAAAAATTCGATACCGAGATTTCACTGGAAACACACGTTTTGGGTCCCACTGAACCCCCCCCCCAAATAAATAAATAATTTTTGGAAAAAGATCCGTGTGTGCGTGTGTGTGTGTCTGTAGACAGCATAGCTCAAAAAGATATTTCAGTTTGCTATCTTCCAAGGATGCGACACAAAGACTTTCAAGAAAATCCCCCACCCCAACTACCCTTTACAAGTTACTTTTTTTCAAAAATTTTCATTTTCTCAAAAATGGCTATAACGATTTTGATTAAAATATCGTATATTAAAGATATTTATCTGACAAATAAAATGTATATCTTGATTTTCCTGGGAATAGCCTCTGAAGACTATTTTATTCTGGATGAATTATACCGACTTTTGTATAACTGCTAAACCGTAAGAGATAGACAAAAACTTACCACCAAAAAATGTAATACACATTAAAACACACAATTTATGTTATATACATTTTTTTCGTGGAGTTGATCGGTTTTGAGATATTCCTTGTTTTTGGTTTCAGCCTTGAAAAACACTCTTTTCTCGTACAGGAATTTGTCAACTTCTGCCCATACAAACAAAGGATCTTCAGTCTCATAGCAACCAGCTTTTAATTATAACTTTAACCTATGGTACTCACTTATTTCGCTTCTACTTACAAGGAAGCAAGTAATGAGACTATTTCTGCTAATTTTTTTCTCGATTAGCAAAAAGTTTTTAATGAGCAGGAGTTCAGGGGCTATTCTCATACAATTAAAAGATATACATTTTGTTTAGCATGTAAATATCTTTAATGTGAGGTATTTTATTCAAAATATAGAGCAATTTTTTAGGAAATCGAAGTGTTTAGAAATTTTCCCATCGAAAGGGTGGTTTGGGTTGGGGATTTTCTTAAACACCTTCATGTGGCATCCTTGGTAGATATTGAATTTAAATATCAAGTTTGGTATTTAACCGGCTTCTCGTTTTTGAGTTACGCTCTTCACAGACGCGACAGACACCACACATGGACCTTTTCCTAAAAATGCTGTTTTGATTTAGGGTATCCTAAAACTTTTATTTTCAGTAAAATTTCGTTATCGGATTTTGAGAGAGAGAGAGGGAGAGAGAGAGAGAGAGAGAGAGAGAGAGAGATGTTAGACTCTAGGAGGAATAAGATAAGAGTAATTACAACAGGCGACCGAAAACGTTGGCGGGGAGCAGTTCATCCCGACGCGGGGAGCATTGGAGTCTGACCGAACTCCGGGAGTCTACAGAGAACTTCTAACGCCATCCCGGTGCCGAGAGCTATATTCCCATAGTGCAGCCACCACTACGGAAGGACGCCACCAACACAGTCCTAGCCGACACCTTAAACCCTGGAAGAGACGGTTGGATGAAATGAAGGGACAGGAATTTGGAAATGAAGAAATCTCCCCAGTATTTACCTAGTGACCTCAAACAAACAAACAAAAAACGAAAAAAATCCCATAGGTCAGAGTGGTCGGCCGCGGGAATCTATCCTATGACCTCCCGAATGCCAGTCTCAGACGAAACGCCTGAGCCTCTGGCTCCGTGTGAAAACATAAAAGCTGCCCAAAGTGCTTTTAAATGTATACAAATAATATCTGTAGATTTGGAAAGTTCCTTATTATACAAATTTGTGTTAATCGATAAGCTTACATATAAGCCAGTAAAATATAGAGGTTTCCGTGTTGTAGGCCGTGGCAAGAAGATGTTCGGTAGGTTCAGGGGAGAAACGTCAGGCGATATTTCATCTAATCGACCACAGGCTATAGACCCGGTAACGTCTACATTTTACTGGATTAACGCCGGCCGTGAAAGCCTAAGTATGTATATTACATTAAGATTTGGAGAAATCAAACTACATTGGAACTATTTCTAAAGGGAATGTTCAGAAAGTACAAAAAGCGTGAGTTTAAATGTAACAATTTTAGTGCATCTTACGTGCAGATTTTGTAAATTATAGAGACAATTTTAAAAAAAATTGACAGTATAAGTACATATTTTAGATACAGTAGAGCCCCGGTAGCTGGGGCTAAAGCTACCTCGAATTACAAAAATTCGGGAAATATCACTAAATCAATGGTTAAATCATGTATGAATGTTTAATGAGCACAATAACTGTTTAAAAAGTCTTATGTGTACCATTCACATGACTTTCTCTGCAACAAATTATTGTTAAACAACTTATGCCTCTATTTACTTTATGCTCATCGAGAAAAAATTAGCAGAAATAGTCTTATTACTTGCTTCCTTGTAAGTAGAAGCGAAATAAGGAAGTACCATAAGTTAAATTGATAGTCATAAGCTAGGGTTGCTATGTGACTAAATTTCCTTTGTATGGACACGATTTACAAATTCCTGTACTAGAAAGGATTTTTTAATCTGAAACCAAAAGCAAGGAATATCTCAAAAAAGATCAACTCCACGGAAAACAATTATATAACATAAATTGTGTTTTAATGTGCTCTACATTTATTGTGTGGTAAGGTTTTGTTTAACTCTTTACGGTTTAGCAGTTAAGCAAAATTCCGTAAAATTCATCCAGAATAAAGTACTCTTCAGAGCCTATTCCCAGAAAATTCAAGAAATACATATTATTTGTTCGTTAAATATCTTTAATATACCGTATTGCAATCAAAATTGTTAGAGCCATTTTTGAGAAAATCAAAGATTTCGAAAAAAGTTCCAGGGGGTGGGGGGATTTTCTTGAAAATCTTCCTTGCAAGATGCCAAACTTAAATACCAAGTTTAGTATTTAACGGTCTTTTCGTTTTTAAGCTCTGTAGTCCACACACACACATACACGGACCTTTTTCCAGAAACACTTTTTTTTTTTTTTTTTTTTTTTTTTATTCAGGCGCACCCAAAATATATATTTCTGGTGAAATCCCGGTATCGAATTTTTGGGTACATTACAATACCTTCTCTATACACTATGTACATAGTGCGTGTAGAGAAAGTAATTAATAAAAAATACAGTGTTATATATACATTTATGGGAAAACATTTCCAATTTGCAAAAGCATAAGTTGCATTTTACATTTTCCCAAGTCAGGGACTCACACATTGGGGAGTTAAAACATTTTAAAATTAACGTGACACAGTGGGCCCACTGCTACCATCCATAACAAAGGTCAGTCAGTTACTGCTGTGAATGTTAATGATCACTAGTAGGTATTACTGTTCTGAAACAGTATTTCGTTTTCTGAAAGGCTGATATGATCAGCATGGTATAATTGAGTGATACGCGGTCCCAATTAGTGAAGGGTCGACAGAGAAAGAGCAAGCGCACACCTCGAAACCTAACGGTATATGTCAGACTGTAATAGAAAAGAATAACAGTCCGAGGCCAAGCTTATTTCTATGCATTATGAATGAAAACCCTAAGCGGGACAGTTTTATCTGTGTTGTACATGGGCCATTGAAGGAAAGTTAAAAACGTGGTGCATTCGGCAGTGCGTAAGCGTAAATTTGAATAACGTATAAAACCGGATTTTATGTAAAGTTTTAACTTATTTTTTTCCCCAACTTGAATTTCACGGAACTCAAAATGTCGTGGCTGTACTATATTTGTAGAGCATATAAATCCGATGTTATGACATTTTCAGTTTTGGTGGAGCACAGTAAACCATAAAAGCGTTCTTATTCTTTTCATTTTATTCTTATATTCTTTACATTATGCAACGGCTTCAGCAATGTCTTTCTTCTTGAGGTTGTAAACCGTATTAATGCAACGAGGTATTTTTATGTCTAAGATGTGACTAGAAAACAGAATTATCCGATCATACAGTTTGTTTTATTCCCTCTGGCAGGGTTGTAACCCAAGTCTGAGCACTGAGTGTTTGAAACTTATGATTGATTTTTCAATAAAGTACTGCGTTCGAGCTGCTGCATAAATTTTAGTATAACTCTGTTTCTTGGATTGTAACTAGTTCGCACTTAAGAATTTCTAATTTCATCCAATGTTTTGCTCTTCTTGAGTCTCTAAACTATTTGGAAAGGTTTAATGATCTGATACACAGTTTGAGTTCATTACTGACAACTATTACTAAAGTATAGATATAGTTAGTGTATGAATTAAGTCCCAAATTTTACAAGAAAAATTGTCCAATATTGAAAAATATTTGGCAGGACAGATGTATTGTCATCCAGGTGGTCATGATGGGAGATTAAATTTGCTGTAACCTAACTTATCGTTTTTGTGTACCTATTACGGTTTACAGATATATAAAAGTTATATAGTGATCATCCAGAATGCAGACGTCTTTAGACACTATTCCCCAGAAAATTCAAAATATACATTTCGTTTACCATGCAAATATTTTAAACTAAAGGATAGACATGGCATTTGAACGTCCCAGATTTTACAAGAAAAATTGTCCAATATTGAAAAATATTTGGCAGCATTATTACACTGTTTAGTCCATTTTTCGTTCAGCGGTGATAATAGAAATTAAATTTGCTATAACGTACCTTATAGTTTTTGGCTACCTCAAACGGTTTACAATTATATAAAAGTTATACAATAGTCATCCAAAATGCAGAGATCTTTAGAGGTTAGTCCCAGAAAATTTAAAATATACATTTCGTTTGCCATGCAAATATCTTAAACGAATGACATTTTAATAAAATTCATTAGAGCCATTTTTGAGAAAATCAAAATTTTCGAAAAATGCTCCATGTAAAGTTAAGTTAGGGGTGGAGCGACTTCCTTGTCTCATCCTGGGAAGATACTGAACTTAAATACCAATTTTGGTACCCATACAGACACGGAAACTTTCCTAAAAATACCTATACTTTTTGGACTCACGAGGTCTCAAAACATGTCTTTTCGGTGAAAGCTCGGTATCGAAGATTGTAGATTGTACACCTATTATACATACTTAGCCAATTTCGCTGGTCTTTCTTTCATTATATTCAAATAATCATAGTGCAGTAAAATAAATGTCTAAGAAAATGTAAAATAATCCTAGGACGGCTTGGACTCCGATTATTTTCTAGTAATACCTGATGACTTCATGTAATGGAAATAAATAGAACTATGTTTACCTTTAGAAATGGCACAATCTTTGATTACTTACAGACAATCTCCAAGCTCAAATACCGTCGAATTTTCATAAAAGGTTTTAATGAACACAAATTAATGATTCCTGCAACTAAATTTTAAAACATTAGGTACAATTTAAAACCTCAAAAATTACCGCCTACTGCTGATAGAAATATTCCCGCCTGATCAGAAACCTTCAGATTTGGCGGAAAACCGCTGTTGTTGGCAGCCTCGGTGGAAATAGGAAATGACTTTGAAACTCTTCCTCGTTCTCCAATGATGCACTTGTATCGTAATATTGCATTACAAAGCTATCACACGACAACGAAGAAGTATTAAGTAACCTACTTTATCTGGTTACTGAACAAACATCATCTCAGCGCAGCGGATATTACTTCAGCGGTTCAATATCACAGGTGTGTTCAATTTGATTTAATCTAATCAAATGGGAGCACACAATAAAAATCGCTCTGTGAAACATTTAATGAAAATGTTCTTCACATTTGCAATAACAATCCATATGTATGCTGCTCGGAGATTAAACAAACTATAGTTTTACGTATAATGTAATCGTATGAAGAACATTTACAAACTATTTACACAAAATTCAGTGTACATTCATTAGAAAAGAAGTATACACTCTCATGGTTAGAGTCATGCTGAAAAGCTCAATGCCATAGCCGGGATTTAAACCTCGGATTTCGGTCTCCAGCCGGTTGCTCTACCACTGAGCTACCATGGCAAGCCAGCACAGTATTAAATTTCTCAACAGACTTGCTTGTTTCCCAGTAAACCACAAGGTGATCTCAAATTATTTTGAGATGACAACCCCAATGGCGACTTATAATGCTGTAAGTACTTTTAGTCCCAGGATTCACATATTATTGTGGTCAATTAGCATTGATTTAGGTAATTGTTTTTACACACAAGCCGTGTGTAGCCCAGGAGTTGGATAGGTCCGGTCAGATTGAAATACTCAATGCCAGAGCCGGGATTTGAACCACGGATCTCCCTGTCTCCAGTCGGTTGCTTTACCACTGAGCTACTGTGGCAATATACCGGCAGGAAATTAAATTTCTCAACTGACTTGACAGGTGTCTCACATTATTTTGAGATGATAGACTCCAATGACGATTTACAATGTAAGTTCCTAAAGTCCCGGGCTTCTTATTATCAAGTAAGATCTAATCTAGTAAGATTTATTTAACATTCTTCGTATAAATTAACACTTTTATTTATACAAAGTATAATAGCTTACACGAGAAATAGAAAAGGGCCAGAATAATAAATACATAAGATGTGTATTCCAATATTCTTTATTAATTCTAATAACAACAATTATTAGGCTGGTGACGGAGAGATCTATGGTCTAAAACCCAGATATGGCACTGTGGTTTTCCGTCCGACTCTACCTATCAAACTCCTGCCCTACACACGGCTTGTGTGAAAAAAAAAAATTAAATCAATAGACACTTTCAATTTCTTATGCCAGGTGAACCAACTAGCCAATATTTGAAGTGTATAGATACAGGTCGCGCGCCAGTTTTAGACGAATCATATTTTTACATTCTCTACACGTATTATGTACATAGTGTATAGAGAAGGTATTGCATTCCACCCAAAAATGCCATACCGAGATTTCACCGGAAATACATGTTTTGGCTCCACCTGAATCCAAAAAAGAGCATTTTTACAAAAAGGTCCGTGTTTGTATGTGTGTGTGTCTGAACAGCATAGCTCAAAAACGAAAAAATCGTTGAATACCAAACTTGGTATTTAAGTTAGGTTTCTTATAAGGATGTGACACGAAGATTTTCAAGAAAATCCCCTCTTCCCCAACTACCCTTTAAATGGAACTTTTTTCAAAAATGACTCTAACGATTTTGATTAAAGTGTCGTATATTAAAGATATTTACCTGACAAATAATATGTATATCTTGAATTTTCTGGAAATAGCGTCTGAAGACTACTTTATTCTGGATGAATTTTACGGAATTTTGCATAACTGCTAAACCGTATGAGATACACAAAAAATGTAGAGCACATTAAAACACACAATTTATGTTATATAATTTTTTTTCGTCGAGTTGATCGTTTTTGAGATATGATATGATTTTGGTTTCAGCTTTAAAAAGCTTTCACTTTTCCTTACAGGAATTTGTCAACTCGTGTCCATACAAACAAAGGAACTTCAGTCACATAGTAACCAGTTTTTACTATCACTTTAACCTATGGTACTCCATTATTTCGCTTTTACTTACAAGGAAGCAAGTAATAAGATTGTTTCTGCTAATTTTTTTCTCGATTATCATGCAGTAAATGGAAGCATTAGCTTTTTAACAATAATTTGTTGAAGAGATGTAGAGAAAGTCATGTGAATGGAACACGTTAGTTGTTGTTTTTTCTTCTTGTTTTTTTTTTTTTATTTTGTTTTGTTTAGAGTTAACCATTTCGGAGATATTCCGATATTGTTCTGAATTTTAAGCTACTTGAAACTTTTCTCAAACGAGGAGTCGTCTTATCGTCTCTCTTTTGTTTACTCCTGGCAATCAAACAGAACGTTTCAATTGTTTTACACAGCGACCGGCTTTTAAAAGATTTGACTATCGCTTTAGCTTAGTGTATTCCCTTATTTCTCTTCTACGTACAAAGAAGCAAGTAACAAAACCATTTTTTGCTAATGTTTATCTCGATTGACATGGTGTAGATAAAATTAATAATAATGTTTGGTAAGTAAAGTTTGTTTGAAGACTGCTAGAGAAAGTTATCAGATTTTTTTTTTTTTTTTTTACTTTATTCTCTTTTTTCGTTGAGCACATGTATTTCCGATGAAATCTCGACATCAAATTTTAGTGGAATACAATGCTTGGCTTATTTACACACACATAATAGTGGAGGTAAAAATGACACATTATTCTTCTGGTATTGTCCAGCAAACAATACTCGTTGATGAACCATACTGCGTCACAAGGAGAGGAAATCGTGAAGCAAGCATAAAGTGAAGGTGACATGCGCAGAATATCTGCACTGCATTATACTGGAATCTAATGTTTCACATCCGCGATATTGTAATATTTGGCACGCTTGCAACTCGATGCTTTTATTAATCTCTGTGACTTCCGGAGGAAAGAAAGGACCTCAATCATCAGCTCGCACTGGAATTGGGAGAAACATCTTGTTACGTTTACAAGACTACTCCGTAACCAGATGTACAAAGTACGTAACTGCGTTTACTGACATAAAAATATACACTTACCATGACTCGCGAGAAACAATTGATAGCTACAGCTCAAACACATTAAAATTATATTATATATGATGTATTACATTCCTACAAACTGTTGTAACAAAAGATTATTCATTTAGCTACATCGTGGCAATTGAGATAAACATTAAAAGAAATTGTTGTATTAGTTCCCTCTAATTAGAAGAGGAATAAAGTAGTACATTGCGCTAAAGGAATAGTAAAATGTTTTAAAAACCTGTCACTATGTGAAACAATTGAAATTAGGTTCACATTACACGGCCATAGTAAAACAAAAGATAAATGAAATTAGAGATGATCTCTCCCAGAAACGTTTAATAACCTAAAATTGAAACCAATAACAGGTATGTATATATAGTGCAGTAAGTTTTTGTTAATCTCTTGCCGTTTAGCAGTTATACAAAATTCATCCAGAATGAAGAGGTCTTCAAAGAGAAATGTATATCTTGAATTTTCTGGGAATAGTCTTTAAAAGACCTCTTTATGAATGAATGTTGCGTAACTGGTAAACTGTAAGAGATAGACAAAAACTTACTACACAAAAAATGTAGATCACGTTAAAACACATAACTTATACCATATACGTTTTTTTCGTGGAGCTGACCCTTCCTTGCTATTTGTTTCAGATTCGAAATACTAACTTTCCTCACACGGAAAGTTGTAAACTCCTGGCCCTGCATAGAAACGGATTTCAACCGCAATGCAACCAGCTTTTAAAATATTTGACCATCGTTTTAGCCTAGTGTATTCCCTTATTTTCCTTCTGCTTACAAGGACACATTCTGCTGTTTATTTCGATTATCATAAACCATTAATAAAGTAAATAAAAGAATATGCTTTTTAACAATAATTTGTTACAGCGATTTAGAGAAAGTTATGTGAATGGAACAAATAAGAATTTTAGTTTGTTTCTTGCATGATTGCTGGTTGATCATTCACATTAAGAAGAAATGGAAGGTAGGCACGATATTTATTACAGTGTGTGAGAGTTCACTTTGAGCAGGGCTTTGTCTGGTAACTAGCTTGGAAGATATTAAGACATACCACTTTAAAATGATCTGTTTTCTCTCTCTCTCCCCTAGAAATGCTAGAGATGCTTATTTTACTTGGCGCAGTGAAGTACAGTGCAAGGCAATTATTATTCAAGTATGTAATGACAGATCTAAGCCAGCTGGCTCACAGATGTCTATCTCTGGCGGGGAAAGAATATTCTTGTTAGAGACGCCTCTTATGCATTACGTTTATTATACTGTTCATTCAAAATAATTCTCACAGACAGTTAAGTCAATCTGGTTAAAATATGCCTACTTTTCGTCCACCAGCCAGTGTTGCCAACTCTATTGAAGCAAAGAAGTAGATCCGGATCGGAAAAAGAAAAAGATCTGATGTGCTCCATTCACATGCCTTTCTCTACATCAAATTATTAGTCGTCCTTCGTGGTGTAATGGTTACCATACTAACATGTGGGTTCAAACCCGGTGGATGACGATGGATTTTTTTCGGGCGTAAACCCTTTGCATGGTTTCCTTCGGAAGGGAAGAAAGCCGCTGGTCCCATGTCGTAGATTTACGGCACGTAAAAGGACCTCAAGCTGATAGAACAAAATTAAGCGGTCTTTCACGCCCAGTGTAGAATGGGACGTTGAGTACCACAGCAGTTAAAGAGCGTCCATAAATAAAACGTGATTTTATTTTTCAAAATATTATTATTATTATTTAAATAGTTTAACTTATATATCCCCCTTTAACATATGAGAACATATCAGGAGCTTTACATTAGAAAGACCTCGACTATGTTTACGTTGGGTTTTAGTCATTTAATTTTTCCTCGAACACACACATGCACTTTCACATACATGCTTCCAGACTCTGTGGGGAATAATTCAGGTTAAAGAAAAATTCCCTGCCCCAGCCGGGAATCGAGCCCGGGACCTCCGGGTGAGAAGTCAGCTCGCTGACCAGTCGAACACAGAAGCAGTCAACAAATTATTGTTAAAAAGCTTATTCTTCTATTTACTTCATGCTAATCGACAAAAAATTAACAGAAATAGCCTTACTACTTGCTTCAATGTAAGTAGAAGGGAAATAGGTTAAAGTGATAGTCAAAAGCTAGTTACTAATCCAATTCAAAGTCCTTTGTTTCTATAGCCAGGAGTTGACAAATTTCCGTATGAAAAAAGTATAAGTATTTTAAAGCTGAAACCAATAACAAGGAATATCTCAAAAAACGATCAACTCCACGAAAAAAATGTATATAACATAAATTGTGTGTTTTAACGAGCGCTGCATTTTCTGTTATGTTAGTTTTTGTCTTTCTCTTACGGTTTACCAATTATGCAAAATTCCTTAAAATTCACCCAGAATAAAGAAGGCTTCAGAGGCTATTCCCAGATAATTCAAGATATGTGTACGTTTTATTTATCAGGCAAATATCTTTAATATACGACATTTTAATCAAATTTGTTAAAGCCATTTTTGAGAAAAACAAAATTTTCGAAAAAAGTTCCATGTGAAGGGTAGTTGGGGGTGGAGGAACTTTCTTGAAAATCTTGGTGTCCATTCTTGGAAGATACCAAACTTAAATATCACATACACACGAGCGCGCGCACACGTACCTTTTTCTATTTTTTTATTCGGGGAACCCAAAACATGTTTCGAATGTATCTCGATATCGAATTTTTGGGTGCAATACAATATCTTCTCTATACACCATGTACATAGTACGTGTAGAGAAAGTAAAAATAGATTTTCGAACGACACTACAACGTACGATTTCTGTGAACTCAGATATTTATTATTATTATTCGTTGTTTACTTAGCGGTGATGTGTGAGACTTTTGTACGCCCGCAAATGCCTTTTTTTTTTTTTTTTTTTTTTTTTTTTTTTTTTTTGTGTTATTGCAAGCTCGTAATTTGAAAAAATTGGTTGGTTCAATATGTCAACATTTCTATTACATTGCAAGGTTGTGTTCAGCTACAAACGCGCTGAATCTGACTTTCAGTAATTTTACATGATGTAATATCAAAGTAGCACTTACATGCAATATTCAGTAAAATTCATCCAGAATGAAGAGTTCTTCAGAGGCGATTCCCAGAAAATGCAAGATATACATTTTAATTGTCATATAAATATCTTTAACATACGGCACATTAATCGTAAACCTTTTGAGCCATTTTTTGAGAAAATCAAAATTTTCGAAAATGTCTCCATATATAGGATAGTATGGGGTATTAAGATTTTCTTGAGAACCTTTGTATTGCATACTTGGAAGATACTGAATTTGAAATACCAAGATTGGTATTTAATGGCCTTTTCGTTTTTGAGCAGTTCTGTCCACAGACACACGCGCACATACACACGGACATTTTTCTAAAAATGCTTTTTTTGGTTTAGGGGGTCTCAAAAAGATGTATTTCCTATGACATCTTGGCATCGAAATTTTGGATGGAATACAATACTTCCTCCATACATTATGTGCATAACAGATAGAGAAAGTAAAGTGAGTTCTCTCCAATAACATCTGTTAATCCAAATAGAAAATTGTGTGCTAGTAATACTGCTTCTCTAATATTTAATTTCTCTACACTACTATGTATCTACATAGTGTAGGGAAGGTATTGCATTCCACTAAAAATTCGATACCGAGATTTCGCCTGAAATATACGTTTCAGGTCTCCTGTATAAACAATGCATTTCAGAAAAATCTGATGTGTACCATTCACATGACTTTCTCCATATCCCTTCAACAAATAATTCTTAAAAATCTTATACTTCTATTTACTTTATGCTACAAATTAGCAGAAATAGTCTTATTACTTGCATCCTTGTAATTAGAAGCGAAATAAGGGACAACCATAGGTTAAAGTGATAGTCAAAAGCTTGTTGCTATGTCAATGAAGTTCCGTTGTTTATATGGATAGGAGTTGACAAGTTCCAGTATGAGAAAAGTATACCTTTTTCATAGCAGAAACCAAAAATAAGGAATGTCACAAAAACGACGAACTCCACGAAAAAAATGTATACAACATTAATTGTGTGTTTTAATGTGCTCTACATTTTTTGTGTAGTAAGTTTTTTTTTCATCTCTTACGGTTTAGCAGTTATTCAAAATTTAGTAAAATTCATCCAGAATAAACTACTCTTCAGAGGATATTCCCAGAAAATTCAAGATATACATTTCATTTGTCAGGTAAATATGTTTAATATACGAAATTTTAATCAAAATCGTTAGAGCCATTTTTGAGAAAATCAAAATTTTCGAAAAAAGTTCCATGTAAAAGGTAGTTGGGGGTGGGGGGATTTTTCTCAAAATCTTCGTGTCGCATCCCTGGAAGATACTAAACTTAAATACCAAGTTTGGTATTTTACCGGCTTTTCGTTTTTTAGTTATCGTGTTCACAGACACACGGACACACACACACACACACACACACACACACACCTTTTTGTGAAAATGCTTTTTTTGGATATTGGGGACCCTAAAACATATATTTCCGGTGAAATCTCGGTATCGAATTGTTGGTGGAGTGCAATACTTTCTCTATACACTATGTACATAGTGGGTATGGAGAAAGTAAAAAGATGTGTGTGTGTGTGTGTGTGTGTGTGTTTCCATGTGTCTGTGAATACGATAACTCAAGAACGAAAATTCGGTAAAATACCAAACTTAGTGTATAAGTTTAGTATCTTCCAAGGATGCGACACAAAGATTTTGAGGAAAATTCCCTCACCCCAAACTACCCTTTACATGGAAAACTTATCGAAAATTTTGATTTTCTCAAAAATGTCTCTAACGATTTTTATTTAAATACCGTACTTATATTAAAGATATTTACATGACAAATAAAATGTATGTTTAATTTTCTGGGAATAGCTTTGAAGTCCTTTTTATTCTGGATGAATGTTGCTGGATTTTTACTAGTAAACCGCAAGAGATAGAAAAAAAAAACAAAAAAAAAAAACGTATTACACACACAATTTATGTCATATACATTTTTTTCGGGTAGTTGACCGTTTTTCAGATATTCCTTGTTACTGGTTTCAGTTTTAAAATGCTTAAACTTTTCAAACACGGGAATTTGTCTAATGTTGGCAATGTAAAGAAACGGATTTCATCCACATGCCAACCAGCTTTGAAAAGATTTGACTATCGTTTTAGCTAGTAAATTCCCTTATTTCCCTTCTACTTAAAGGAAAATCATTTCTGCTAATGTTTATTTCGATTAGCATGAAGTAGATAGAAGAATAAGCTTTTTACAGAGATGTAGACGAAGTCATATGAATGGGACACATCATATGTGTTTTGCATATGGGCGGATAAACTAATCTCTACTCAACCGATACGAACGCATCGAAAAAAAATCAGCATGGAGAGTACTAATCTTAAGATCTCTTGGCAAGAATAACGGCAACAAATAAATGTACACCATAACTTTTCTCGGTAGTATGTGGTAATTAACTTATTTTCGTCCTCAACGTTAGTCATTTGTTTTGTTTATAGCCACATAACTTAAATGTTCAAAATGAGTTTGCTTCAGGTGTAGAGACTGAACTGCAAATATGAATCAGCAGAACATAGGCGGTGAGAAACGTATAAAGCAGTTCCCCACATGTCATGGGCGTCTGTGTTTAGCATTAATGGTCCGAAACAAAAGTAACAATCAAGTAAAACTGGTTATACGAGCAACTTAGTTTGGATTAAAGTTGCAAGTGACAAAAAGCTACTGTAAACTAACCTAAAAGGTCAAAGAGTAAAAACGTCAGCAGATATTTCAGCCAAAGCTCTCCATATAGCAGTTCAAGGGGTTTAGCGAAAATGAACAGATAAGAAAGAAAAAAGCCTGATCTTTTATATTCACATGGCATTTTCTAGCTAAACAAACTATTCTTACAAAGCTTGTTCTTCTATCTACTTCACGATAATCGAGATAAACATTAACAAAAATGGTCTCATTAAGGGAATACAAAAGCGATATGCAAGTGTTTAAAAGCTGGTCACTACGTGGTTACATTAAAATTCTGTTATCTTTGCATGACCAGTAGAAATAAAGACGGCTGACGACTTCTCGTTTGAAAAAAAAAGGTATACATTTTGAAAGATTTAAACCAATAACAATGAATATATCGAAAATATCCACAAACAATGCAACTGACAAATTGTGTGCTTTAACGATCCACATGGTTAGTGGGAATTCGGTTCTCTTTGCATGGCCAGGAGATAATGAAGACGAGCGAAGAATTCCCATTTGAGACAAATATAAGTATTAGATTTAAACTACTTACGATGAATATCTCAAAATTGATAAATCCACAAAAAATTAAATGAGAAAATTGTGTGCTTTAGCAACCTACATGATTAGGTGGGAAATTCGGTTCTCTTTGCATGGTCAGTAGAAAAGAAGACTGATGAGTTACGGCTTCCCGTTTGAGAAATGTTTACATTTTGGAAAATTTAAACTAATAACAAAATCGCTAACTCCACATAAAATATATCTGCCATAAATTGTGTGCTTTAACGTTCTGCATATTTTGTGCAGTAAGATTTTGTCTCTTACGGTTTATCAGGTATGCAAATGTCATCCAGAATGAGGAGGAGCTTAGAGGCTTTTCCCAAAACATTCTACATTTCTTTTGTACATATTCTTAACGTACGGCACTTCAATCAAAATCATTAAAGCTAGTTTTGAGAATTCAAAATCTTCTTGTTAATGGTAATGGGATTTTCGTGAAAATCTTTTTGAGAGAGCCTAAACTTAAATATCAAGTTTGGTATTTTACGACGTTTCGATTTATAGTTGTGCTGATCACAGACACATACACACCAAGACCTCTTTCTAAAATATTTTGTGTCCAGTGGTCCTCAAAACATGTATATCCAAAAATACGATATCAAGATTTCACCGGAAATACATATTTTGAAACCCTGTGAATCCAGAAAAAAGTATTTTTCTTTCTCTACACGTACTATAGAGAATGTATTGTATTCCATCCAAAATATCGATACCGAGATTTCACCGGAAATAAGTTTTGAGGTCCCCTGAGTAAAAAAAACGTTTTTAGAAAAAGGTTTGGTGTGTGTCTAATACTAAAGTATCGTTAAATACCAAATTTGGTATTTTAAGTTTTTTATCTTCCTAGGACGCGACACGAAAGTTTTTAAGAAAATTCCCCTCACTCCAAGCTACCTTTAACATGGGAAAATGTTTGTAAAATTTGTTTTCTCTGAAACGATTTTGATTAACATACCGTATATTAAAGATATTTAAATCACAAATAAAATGCATAGCTTGAATTTTTTGGGACTAGTCTCTGAAGACCCGTTCATTCTGCATGAATTTTGCTCGATATCTCTTTTTGGCGGGAGTACAAGTTTTCTCTCTTCTTTCTAACACTATATTCAAAAGACGCAGAAACACTATTAACTTAATTTCCTTTAACCTGGTTGGTCATATCGGACGATGAATAAAGTCGGTGAAATGCTGCTCAAATGATTCGGAGTTTATGGAGCTTAAAGTTGTTCGACATTCGTCTTCTCGGGATAAGGAAAAACCCAGGAAAAAACCTTATCCGGGTAACTCAACTTAAACGAGATTCAACTTGCGATCTGTTGAATTTGAGGCAGACACGCTACCCCCACACTACCGAAGCAGGCTCTTACCATGTCTTCTAATGCGAGAGAAAAGGCTTTTCACAGAATATATGCAACACATTTAACAGTTATCTTCTTTCCACTTTTTGTAATTTTCCGCGTTTATGTTTGTCCACAATTGTTAGGATTTATTCTGAGCTATTACCCTATCGAAGGCAATATTTACACAACCATTAACCATGTGTGCTTAAACGAAACAGGAAATGAACTACAGCGCTTGCGCATAGCGTCATAAAAACCTCTGCTCTATCAGTTTACTTACTTTATTTTTTAAGTTGAATTGTTACAATAATGACTTTTTTAATTTCTCTGCAGAAGAATAATCTCGATAAGTTACGATCTGAATCAAACTGTTTTATGTCGAGGAAGAGACATTTTAAATGGATATAGTTGTAACTCGCCCACCAGCCATTGAAAAGCTCTCCTCTCACGTGATTTTGTTTACATATCCTTTGAACTTAAAGTGAAATGAGAAAAAATATTTAGCATTCCAATTCCTGTTTGTGTCACAACGATGCATCTGCGAACTCAGGCGAGTGAGTTTCCCACAATGTTGATGTATTCCCAATCTAATTCTACATTATAGCGTTGGTTTTACAGTGGAGGTGAATAGTTTCGGTGACTAACGACTCGCCTTGTTTAACGCCTCTTTCTAATGGGAAGCTTTCTCCATCTCGATTTGTTTTGATGTTGGCCGGACTGTTTATGTTTATCTCCTCAAGTACTATATCCTAATGTATTTGATTTGTGCCTGATGAGAAATTACCCTGTGATTGACATACGTGGCTGTTTCGGTACGCTGTTGCCATATTTACTCGCTGCGTAAAGCGGCGCATGTTCCACTGCTTCCTCTAAAACGCTTTCTTTCCATGCATTTTCTATCACACTTCTTGAATGTTGAACTACTTTTCCCTATTTCTTACCTCATATAGTCCTATCAACATGGGTCCTGTTCCTGTACTTCACTAAACTTAAAAAATGTCCGCGATATATAAAAGGTAGTAACTATTGTAAATGTAAATCCTTACGGAATCACTGGGTATAACACAATCGAATTTTTCATAGAAAGAAATCTATTGCAAACAATTAGATCAGTCATGCATGACAGTGCGTGCGAAAATTTCCGCTGAACCCGATGATTTTTCTGACGGTTATGCATTCTTACACTATGATTGGTCAGCAACGTGACGAGCCCCTGCCAACAGACGGCACACCCCACACGTGTCAATAACAAGGAAATTTCTCACCGACCTGACCGACCGTAGTGCTTTCCAGTGTAGCCTGCGAAGGTGATAAACAATAATTCAACGTTGTACTCTTTAAGATACATAACAATTGGTTCATCGCTTGTAGGAGATCTAGCGTTCTGTATCCAGATCTGAACCCAGTTTGCTCTCCGGTTGGTTCTCGTCTAATATCGTAGTCTTTTGATTAGAAGTTTCATAAATAATTTGTACATAGTAGGCATCAAACTTAATGGTCTACTATAGTTGATTTCGTCTTTTGCTCCATCCATTCTTTGGGAATCATATATCACTTACGACAGTGTACCAGATGGCCCAGCTGCCCAGTATTTGACTCGTGCAGATGGCCCTTTGTGGGTTAATTTCAGAACTCAACGGAGCTACTTCAAGTTAAAACCCGCCAGTGGAGAACTGGCGATAGTTACCTGATTTGCTTATCAGCGACTCGGTGAGCGGGACGCGCTCATTGCGAAGAGTATAATGAAGGTCGCTCGTGCTAGATCACCACTGGCGATTTATATTTTTAAATAGACCCGTTGAGTTCTGCAACTCTTTTAGCGTACGGAGGGATATTTGCACATATCAAAAAACAGTTGGGTCACCTGGTATACTTATATTGAATTTTATGGGAAATCCTTTTCTTCGGGAAATTTGTATATTTTTGTATAACGGTAAACTTTTAAGAGATCGACGAAAACGTGTTGCACAAAATCTGCAGAACTCTTTAAAACACACAATTCGTTTAAAATACTTTTTGTGTGTCATCAGCATTTTCGAAACATCCATCTTTATTGGCTTGAATGATTCAGTATACGTAATGCTATTTTTACTTTCTCTAGCTCGTAATACAATGTAGGCAGAGAAGGTAATTTTACTGCATATAAAATTAGATACCGAGACTTCAACGGAAATATATTTTTGAGGACCCCCGAATAAAAAAATAAATAAAAAAGAAGAAAAAAAGCAATTTAGAAATAGGTCTGCATGTGCACAGCATAACCCAAAAACGAAAAGTCGGTTACATACCAAACATGGTATTTAAGTTTAGTATCTTCCAGGGATGCGACATGAAATCTTTTTAGGAAAACCCTCACCCCAAGCTATCCTTTACGGTTTTTTTTTTTGTTTGTAATTTTGGATTTTCTGAAAAAAATGCCTCAAACGATTTAGGTTAAATGCTGTTTATTAAACATGGCAAATAAAATGTGTATCCGAATTTCTTGGAAGTAGCCTCTGAAGTCAACTTCATTCTGAATGATTTTTTGCATAACTGATGAACAAAACTCACTACATAAAAATTTAGATCTCGTTAAAACACAATTTGTCATGTACAGTTGTTGAGGAAGCAGACATATTCTGTATCAGAGAGAGAGAGAGAGAGAGAGAGAGAATAAGATGGGTAATCAGCTGAATATACCACCACCATCACCACCTCATTTTATCTGTATTCATTACTTTGTGGCACATGTAAACTATTTTCAAAGATTTCAAGAATGTAAACATTTTCAATACGCGTTCTGGTTTAGGGAACTAGATATCAGAAACATAGAGTATTTAGCACATATGAAATACAAATGACATGTACTGAAATGTTAGATATATATCTTATAAGTAGATAATTAATGCTGAAGAGTAATATTTACGGATGTGAAACATGTCACAAGGTGAGGATAATTGCAAATGAACAAACCAGTCAAACTTGTTGAGGCGTGAAATGGAGGACACTGTTGGCTAAACTGCATTAACGTTTACGTATGCGGGTTAGAATCATGCTGTGTGCATGCATCGCATAAAACAGACTTCGGATTTGCTATCGCCTACATCTGCCACATAGTAAGTGAAAACATTTTACTACAATGCATAACGTTAAGGGAAAACACCGAAAAAGTAAAGGCTTAAGCAAATGGTCGCAGCAGGAAAGTTCTGCGTGGTAACCAAAGATTAAACGATAGTCAACTCGGTATTCAGATAATCTGCTACCACGTGCATAATAGGTAGAGAGGATATTGAATTTCACCCCAAACATTCGACACCAATATTTCATGAAAACTTGAGGACTTCTGAACCCAAAAAAGGAGGTCCATGTGTGTGCGGATTAACTAAAAAAATCTGATGTGTTCCATTCACATGGCTTTCTCTACATGTCTGAAATAAATTATTGTTAAAAAGTTTATTATTCTATTTACTTAATGCTAATCTAGAAAAAATTACCAGAAATGTTCTTACTACTTGTAGTTAAAAGCGGGTTGATATTTAATTGAAGTTCCTTTGTTTGTATGGACAGGAGTAGACAAGTTCCCGTATGAGAAAAGCATAAGTATTTTAAAGCTGAAACCAATAACAAGGAATATCTCAAAAATGATCAACTCCACGAAAAAATGTATATAACATAAATTGTGTGATCTAACGAGCTCTACATTTTTTGTGAAGTAAGTTTTTTGTCTATCTCTTACCGTTTACCAGTTATGGAAAATTCCGGAAAATTCGTCCAGAATAAACACGCCTTCAGAATCTATCCCAGCAAATATAAGATATACATTTTATTTGTCATGTAAATATATTTAATATACCATATTTTAATCAAAATCGTTAAGAGCCATTTTTGAGAAAATTAAAACTTTCGAAAAGTTTTCTTTGTAAAAGGTAGTTGGGGGTGTGGGGATTTTCTTGAAAATCTTCGTGAGGCATCCTTGGAAGATACTGAACTTAAGTACCGCGTTTGGTATTTAATGGACTTTTCGCTTTTGAGCTATGCTGCTCGCAGACACACACACACACACATACACACATACACACATACACACAGTCATGCACACACTCGGACATTTTTCTAAAAATGTTTTTTTTTATTTTTTTTTATTGTATACATGTATTTCTGGTGAAATCTCGGTATCGAATAATTATTTGGGTGCATTACAATACCTTCTCTATACACTAGGAACATAGTACGTGTAGAGAAAGTAAAAATCTGAAGCGTTCAATTCACATGACTTTTTCTAGCTCTTCCACAAACAAAATGTTCTTACAAAAGAGTATTATTTTATGTACATCATGCTAATCGAGATAAACATAAGCAGAAGTATTATTGCTTGCTTATTTGTAAGTAGACGAAAAATAAGCAAATAAACTAGGTTAAAGATATTGCAAACTCTTTTAAAAGTTTATCCTTATGTGAAACTAATGACATTCGGTTCTCTTTGCTTGCCAGGAGCAAAACAAAAGAGAGATGAAACGAAAGATGACTTTGAGCTTGCGAAAAGTTAAGTAGTTTGAAACTGAAATCAATAACAAGGAATATCTTAGAAACGACTGATTCTTCGAAAAAAATGTATGTAACAAATTTTGTGTTTTTTACGAGATCAAAATATTTTATGTAATATCTACGTATTTGTCTATCTCTTATAGTTTACCAGTTATACAACATTCATCTCTTATAGTTTACCAGTTATACAAAATTCATCCAGAATGAAGAGGCATTTAGAGGCTCTTTCCAGAAAATTCAAGAGTTACATTTCGTTTGTCATGAAAACATCTTAAACATATGGCATTTTAATCAAAATCGCTAGAGCTGGCGACACTGACTAAACAAAATAATGAGCTAGTAATAAGTTGTACAAAACAAAAGAATAACCACTTAGTAAATCGTATGATAAATTATCGCCTAGATATATATGTGAAAAAAAGTATTTTTAATAAAATATTTTTACTTTCTCTAGCACGTATGTGCAGTGTACATGGAGGTTTTGTATCCACCCAAAAATCCGATATCGATATTCACCGGAATTACATATTTTGAGACCCCCTGAACCCAAACAAAGCATTTTTAGAAACGCGTCTGTATATCTGTGGGTAGCACAGCTCAAAACCGAAAAGTCCTTTAAATACCAACTTGGTTTTTAAGTTGAGCATCTTTCAAGGATGTGACATGAACCCATTCCTTTACAGGAAACATTTTTTGAAAATGTTGATTTTCTCAAAAATTGCTCTAAGGATTAGGGTGTTAAATGTTTTAAGATATTTTTATGACAAACTAAAAGTAAGTCTTGAATTTTCTGGGAATAGCATCTGAAGATCTCTGCATTCCTTTTATCTCTATGTTCATTTTATTGGTTTTCATTTTGTTTTTGCTGTTTGTTTTATGTATTTTTAGTAGTTTTAAGTATGTTGATCACTGAGCATAAACTATGATATATTGACATTACTTAAACTGGTATTACTTCTTCCGAGCTGAGATTTTCTCTGTAAATAGCGACGAGTCACCCCAAATGTGACAACACGAACTTCATTACTGCATTAATAAGAACCATCATTGCAGATTCTGATACTTGTGGTTGTTGAACCGTGCTTTTGCACATTGTTTTCTGTTACTTTCTACGCAGTGTCCTGAGTTTTAACTATTTGAGTGTTTTGTTTAATAATTTGTAAATATGATCGAAGAAATGCATAGCTTTTGGACAAGTTCAAACTAAGTATGATTGTGGTAAGGAAAAACAGTCGATCTGCGGGCAAGGTCGGGTATTTCAGCCAGTTATAAAATTTTAATAAACTAAAGAGCTCTCCACATAAAACTTGCTTGAAATAAGTAAAGTTGGCAAACTGTGCGTGATTGACGACATAGTATAGGCGGCAAATTACTGTAGGCTCTTATTGTGCTCCATTTTCTCTTTATACACGTACATGTGCGTGGCTACTGAGTAGGGAAGGAGTGGCTAAGTGTCGTTGACACTAAACAGAACTCGCAACACTATGCGCAACACAAAACGGGGAAGCTAGAAAAGACAGCTTAGCATGAAATGTTGGTTAGGTCAGTGTCACTCGACGTGTGCGGCCGTATTCCAACAGCACGTACTTCAAACTGGGTAAATACGAAGTAAAATACCTGCCCATAGAATGAATAAACAAAGTAGTGAAATGTGATAGGCAGAGTCAGACTGAAAAATTCAATACCATAGCTGAGATTGAATCACCGATCTCATTAAATATTGTGCCAGCATGTTGCCATGGTAGCTCAGAGGTTAGAGTAACCGGTGGTTCAAATCCCGGCTGTGGCGTTTAATTTTTCAGTCGGACTCTACCTATCCAACTTGTGCCTACATAGGGCTTGTGTGAAAAAAACCATTACCTAATTAAAATGGGAAATGTTACTCAAACGATTTGATTATTTTGAGAGGATATGCCTTTGTTCTTTTCCCTACATCGTACATGGTGCATAGGTAGAGAAGGTATTGCACTCCACCCAAAAATTTTCAGATTTCATCGGAAATACACGTTTAGGGGCCCCTGTTTTAAAAAAATGGAAAAAGGTCTGTGTGTCTGTGAACACAATCACACAAAAACGAAAAGACGGTAAAATACCAAACTTGGTATTTTATGTTAAATATCTTCCAAGTATGCGACAAAAAATCTTGAGAAAAACCCTCCCACCCCAAACTACCTTTTACATAAAACTGTTTACAACATTTTATTTTCTCAAAACTGGTTCTAAGGATTTTGATTAAATGCCGTATATTAAGGATATTTACATGATAAATAAAATGTGTATTTTGAATTTTCTGAAGCCCTCTTCATTCTGGTTGCCTTTTTCATAACTGATAAGCTGTAAGATTGTAGATCTCATTAAAAAGCACAATTAATGTCGTATATACTTTTGCTACAGGTCGTGAAGACCGCATCAACTGGCCGGGGGGATTGAAACGCTGACCACGTCTCACCCCCCAATACTGCAGCCCATCCATGACGTCTGTAATGGACCGAGATGGGGCACGCAGCGGCCGGGCGGTAGGCCAAGAGTCTTAGTGAACTGTTCCAAGGAGACAGTCACTTTTGCTGGAGTTTGGCACTTTCGAGATATTCCTTGTTATTGTTTCAATTTCTTAATACTTAAAACTTTTCTTACCGGAAATTTGCAAATGCCTGACCATCCAAAGAAACGGATTTGACCACATGACAATCAGCTTTTAAAAGACTTGACTATCGCTTTAGCCTAGTATATTTTCTTATTTTCCGTTCTATTTATAAGGAAGCAAGTAATAAGACTAATGTTATTTCTGCTAATGTTATTTCGATTAGTATGTAATATATAGAAAATTAAACTTTTTAACACTAAATTGTTACAGAGACGTAGAGAAAGTCATGTGAATGGAACACGTCAGATTTTTTACTAAACACACAAACTGAGGTGCTTAGGGTTTGTAAAGTTATATGGCATTTGTGTTAGTTTAATTGTTTTCTCACACAAGCCGTTTGGGGGAAAGTTAGAGTCAGACTGAAAAATTCAATGCCATAAAGGGATTTGAACCACGGATTTCCCGGTCTCTAGCCGGTTGTTCTACCACTGAGCTACCTTGGCAACATGCCGGCAGGGCATTACATTCCTCAACTGACTCATGTTTCCGGTAAGCCACAAGATGATCTCAAATTATTTCGAGATGACATACCCCAATGGTGATAGACTGTATTATGGTTTTAAAATTTAAAATTTTCGGGCTGTTTTGCCGTGGTCTGTAGGTTAAAATATGTTCAGTTAAAATATTTCTCCCTAACGTTTCGTCCCTGTCTGGGGGACATCTTCAGAGGCACTGCACTCACGTCGCTAACTCGGAAAGAATTACATCAGTGCGAGTTACAGCCAGTATATATACTCGGGCACTGGTGGGCGGGGTCAAGTGGACAGGTTCTGGTTTGTTTATTTGGCCTGGAGGTTGCGGAGCTGGGAAAGTATAGGGAACCAGGTAGAGTTTAATTTAAGTCCTTCGTCTTTGTTGAAATTGTTGGTGTTCTTATAAATCTCAATGGCCTCTCTGTATAAACGGGGAAAATAATTTTTAGTCGTAGCTATATGTATTATGTTCAAGTGCCGGTCTTTATGGTTTAACCAATTATTTTAGTCAATTATTGTTAATTTGTTTTCTCATACAAGCCGTGTATAGGACAGGAGGTAGTTAGGTAAAGTCAGAATGAACCACGGATCTCCGGTTCTCTAGCCGGTTGCTGTAACCACTGATTTATCTTAGCAACCTATCCATATCCAGTTTTACATATGACTTGTGTAAGAAAACAATTAAATTAGCACTAATTGACCACAATAGTTGGCTAAACTAGGAAACTGCGACTTAAAGTGCTTACAACATTGTAAGTCGTCTAATTTGAAATCACCTTGTGTGGTTTACCGGGAAACATGCGAGCCAATTGAGGAATTTAATGCCATGCCGGCATGTTGATAGGGTAGCTCAGTGGTAGAGTAACCGGCCAGAGATCCGTGGTTCAAATCCCGTTCGTTTTCTCAGGACGAGAATTCCAGAAAAATTCCTAACCATATAGCTCACCCTAAACGAGATTCGAACTCGGAATAATGTGAGGCAGAAACACCACGGAGACGGACCAAGTAGTGTTAATTGAAACAAAGACAGTACAGACGGATTCAGGCCCTTCGAGGAATTTTGTTTCATTTGTTATATTGCGCATAATTAGTTTTGATTAATGTAATTATTGTTCCAAAGGAATATTAACTTTTACTATTTACAATTCCTTCATCATTTGAATCCCTTCTGTCTCCTTGAAAACGCTTAACTGAAGTTATATTGTGTTTTCTTCTCAAATATGTAAAAGTGAGACGGAAAAGGTCATATTTTACTTTCGATAGTCAAACTCGTCTACGATAATAAAGTAATGTGTTTTCTTTTCACACGAAGGTTGTTCATCACGTTGATTGGTGAGCTCTTCAGGATCCCATAAACTACACAAAACTGTCTTTCCCTTGAAATTTATAACAAAGACACGACACCTATGATATTCCGATAACCAAAACTGTTTTCATAAATGTTGACCGATCCGAGTAGCCGATATTATTAACCCACAGAGTTCTGCGATTCAAATCACACCTGTCAGAATGGGGAATGTTTCCTTCCCAAATTTCCTTTTCCAGTCATCGCTTCATATCATGTAACACCCATATCGCGACTGTGTTGGCACACGTTGTAAGAGCGGGTGTTAAAAATTATTACCTATTAGACCTCTTCAGTCGCTTCAGCTTTTACTCAAGCTGCCGGTCCTCATGGCCGCGCTCGCCAAAGCGCCCCTGGATCGTGGGTTCGAGTCCCGCCTTGGGCATGGGTGTTATATGTTTGTATATGTGTGTGTAAAAAGTAAAACAGAAATTCAGTAATCATACAGTAATCAAAGTAAACAAATTAGGTAAATAAAAAGTAGGGTATACAGCGCCGGAGTCCCGATCAGACTCCGGAACTGTATTTAAAAAAAAAAAAATAAAACAAAAATTAAAAAAATAAAGCTTGCGACTATAATGGATCCGCTCTAAGAAACATGTGTGTATTACTCCGCGCAACCGAGCACACCGTATGCATTAGTCATGCGATAACTAGTTTCGATAAATTGATTGGTTTATATTTCCAAATAACTGCGAAACTTTAGGATATTGCATTAAAAGTATTACGTACCTAATGGTACATTTTAAAAGTGATATCACAAAGAAATAATGGGATCTATTTTACACTCTTAGATTGGGTGTTGCGGTCGGTGGACAATGAGAGCATGCACTGCCTGTGGAAGTCTCACGCCTTTGTTTACGGGAAGTGCACTTCTTATTTCGAGAAATGTATAACTTTAGGGAGACTCCTTATTATAAGCGGTCCCTAAATAAAACACACGACTTCTAATAACTGTCTCTGAAACAGCGACATATTAAAGCTAATGTGCGCAGGAAAATTCAGAAATGGTGAAAATATCACAGGAAGCTTCACAGGAAGCACACGTGAAACTATTTTATAGTATAATTTATCTGTTTTGGTCTATTTGTTTACCTGGAATTTCCACTCTGGTGGGTTTGATAATAAACGGCAAACAACGATATTTGGGCTACTGTCATCCATACAGAGAAGAAAGGCTATCTCTGTTTGAGAAGGACTGCTTCTAGTGGCTCATAAACTATGACCTAGATATTCTCAAGGGCTTTAAGAAAACTTTGCATTTTCTCACAGTGGTCATAAAACGGAAGAACTTTGTTGTCTTGTGAGTTTTTGTGTTCAGCATCGTAAACATACGGAACATTGGGTAGGATTTGTCTTGAGTTGAAGTATCCAGATAAAGATACCTTTAATTCCCCACTAACAACTTGACTAGACAAATTCATGATTTATG
This sequence comes from Hymenopus coronatus, assembly GCA_030762935.1. Classification (NCBI taxonomy): domain Eukaryota; kingdom Metazoa; phylum Arthropoda; class Insecta; order Mantodea; family Hymenopodidae; genus Hymenopus; species Hymenopus coronatus. The sequence goes on along the minus strand of CM060892.1, from coordinate 51,527,802 downwards.
TATACACTTTACGACAAGAAGGCAAAGGTTAGGATTAAAGTTGCTACAAAATAGGTCAAATTATTACAGTTCCATCAAACTTTTATTTCGAAGGGGGTTTTAGGGAGATGAACCAAACTTCCCTAATAATATACGAGATGTTGCCGTTTCTAATATTGACTAGTTCTTTGAAGCTTTGGTAATGATTGATGATAACCAAATGAGAACTGCATTTAGTGTGAATGGATGAGTGTATTTATTTAGAAACAAGTGTACATATTGTAATTTTATTCCTATCAATTGTAAGTTCGTGCCTTCAGACCGTTCATGCTTTTATAGCACACGGAATAATAAATAAAGATCGAAATAGCATAAAAAAATTCTGTTTGTCCTATCCATGTGATTTTCTATAGATGTTCTGAAAAAAAAAAATCTTACAAAAGATTATTCTTTTATCTGCAATATGCAAATTGAGATAAACTTTGGCATAAATTGTCTTATTGCCTTTCAGTAGAAGGGAAATAATAAATCAAGATGGAAAAAACATAAAAAACCTATTTCTTCTATTCACATTACTTTCTTTAGCTGTTCTGCAAACAAACTATACCTTCAACGATTATTACTTTCTCTATACGCACTATGTACATAGTGTATATAGAATGTATTGCACTCCACCCAAAAATTCGATACCGAGATTTCACCGGAAATATATGTTTTAGGGTCCCCAATATGCAAAAAAAAGCATTTTCACAAAAAGGTCCGTGTGTGTGTGTGTGTATGTGTCCGTGTCCGTGTGTCTGTGAACACGATAACTCACAAACGAAAAGTCGGTAAAATACCAAACTTGGTATTTGAGTTTAGTATCTTCCAGGGATGCGACACGAAGATTTTGAGAAAAATCCCCCCACCCCCAACTACCCTTTACATGGAACTTTTTTCGAAAATTTTGATTTTCTAAAAAATGGCTCTAAAGATTTTGATTAAAATTTCGTATACTAAAGATATTTACCTGACAAATAAAATGTATATCTTGAATTTTCTGGGATTAGCCTCTGAAGAGTAGTTTATTCTGAATGAATTTTACTGAATTTTGAATAACTGCTAAACTGTAAGAGATGGACAAAAACTTAGTACACAAAAAATGTAGAGCACATTAAAACACACAATCTATGTTATATACATTTTTTTCGTGGAGTTTGTCGTTTTTGAGACATTCCTTATTTTTGGTTTCTGCAATGAAAAACGTATACTTTTCTCATACAGGAACTTGTCAACTCCTATCCATATAAACGGAACTTCATTGACATAGCAACCGGCTTTAACCTATGGTAGTCCCTTATTTCGCTTCTACTTACAAGGAAGCAAGTAATAAGGCTATTTCTGCTATGCATGCTTTTTCTGATTAGCATGAAGTTAATAGAAGTATAAACTTTTTAAGAAAAATTTGTTGCAGGGATATAGAGAAAGTCATGTGAATGGTACACATCAGTTTTTTTTGTTGTCTGTAACATGCTAATCGAGATAAACATTGGCAGAAGTCATCTTATTACATTTAATTAGCAAGGAAATAATAAATTAAGATGAAAAAAACACAAAATCCTATGTGTTCTATTCACATAACTTCCTCCAGCTATTCTGCAAACAAAGTATTCTTACAAAAGATTATTCTTTTATCTGCAGCATGATAATTTAGATATAAACATTGGCAGAAATCGTCTTATTGTCTTTAACTAGAAGGGAATTAATAAACCAAGATGAAAAACCACAAAAAATCCTATGTCTTCTATTCACATCATTTTCTGTAATTGTTCTGCAAACAAAGTATTCTTACAAGAGATTATTCTTTTATCTGCAACATGCTAATCAAGATAAACATTGGCAGAAATTATCTTAGTACCTTCAAGTAGGAGGGAAATAAGGAAATACGAGAGGAAAAAGTGAGAGTCAAATCTTTTAAAGGCTGATCGCTTTATGAAAGCATTGAAATTCGTATCTCTTTGCATGGCAAGAAATAAAAAGTTGACTTACGTTTAAAAATGTTTAAATAGTTCAATATTGAAACCAATTGCAAGGAATATCTTCGAAACGGTTAACTAAAACCGAGTATTGTGGCATATTGACATATACGGTAAGAGATGACAAAATGTCTCAAAAATATAGATCTGTTAAATCATACAATTTTAAGTCATATACATTCTTTCTGTGGAGTTAACTATTTCCGAGATATTCTTTGTTATTGATTTCAATTTTATAATACTTCAACTTTTATAAATGGAAATTTGCCATTTCTGTTTCTTTTGCTTTACTCCTGGTCATGCAAAGGAACCGAATTTTAATCACAAACAACCACGTTTTAAAGGCTGTAACTATCGTTTTACTCTAGTGTATTCCTATATATCCCTTTAGGAACTAAGTAATAAGAGCATGTATATCACAATTAGCATGAAGTACATGGAAGAATAAACTTTTGTGAGAATAGTTTGTTGCAGAAGAAGTCATGTGAATGGAACACATTTTTATAAAAAGGTCTGTGTATGTGTGTGTTAATGAACAGTATAACTCAAAAACGTAAAGTTCGTTAAATACCAAGCTTGATGTTTAGGATCAGAATCTTTAAAGGATGCAATACGAAGATTTTCAAGACAATTCCCCACCTCAAACTACCCTTTACATGAAAACGGGTTGAAAATGTTTCATTTTCTCAAAAATGGCCCTAACGATTTTGATTAAAATACCATGTTTAAGATATCAAATATATAACTTGAATTTTCTGGGAACAGCTCTATCCTATTCGCTCTTAATTACTCCAGCATAAGTGGTAAAGTATACGAAAAAAAAAACTTACTACACAAAAACTGTATATCGCGTTGAAATACACAACTATGGTTTCATTTTTAAATTCTTAATCTCTTCTCAAATGGAAAGTCCTCATTCATTTCATATCTCTTTTGTTTTCTTCTGGCATGCAAAGAAAACCGAATTTCGGTTGTATCATATAACGGATTTCACTATTAATTTAATTCGTTTTTACACAAGCTGTGTGTAGGACGGGAATTAGATAGGTAAAGTCTAACTGAAAAATTCAATGCCATGGCCAGGACTTGAACCACAGATTTGACCATTGCTTTAGTTTATTATATTTCCGTATTCCTGTTGCATAAGAAAAAAATGTCAGAAAACCCTTTTTGCTAATGCTTATCTTGAAGATGAGGTGTGAAGTGGAAGAGAAAGCTTTTGTAAGAATGGTTCTTTGCAAAATAAGTGGAGAAAGTTATATGAATATAGCATATCCAAAATATTTTGAACTCAGACAGCCTCAAAAGATATATTTTAGTGACATCGACATAAAATTTTTGGGTGGGTAACTATAGTACTGGTAGGGGATATAAAACGTAGAGACGTTCACTTAAAAGAAAACCAAATGACTTAAAAGCCATACGATGTAATAGAGAAGACTCCGTTACTTACTGCAAGCTAGTAATTGCTACTCCGAGTAATTACTAGGCTGAGTTTATCAGCATTGATAACTGAAATTGGTTGTTAGTGCAGTATGCTGGTACTGTCTGCTTCAAGGGTCTGGTTTACGACAGGAGCAGACATCGATTCTCTGTGCGGAAGTCGTTAGAATTTACGATATTTGCTGGCAATCCCTTTGGCTTAGACGTGCTGCACTTGTAAGGTCCTGGGGAACTTGGAGAAAAAGCTAATAGTATCTGAACCTTAGATGTTCCTGTTATATGTAACCGCCACCTTTTAAAACAGTTGGATAAATTTGCTAACTGTAGGTAACTTTTCATCGAGGTTAGAATTCTTTTTTTTTTTTTCCCCTTCTGAAGTGGTGGCTTGTAATTGCCTCTAAGTATGTTAGTTGTTGCGGTAAAGTTCATCTTTGTGAACTACGGTTGAGTGTTTTCCATCTTGCCTCGATTGCTGTTGTCGTGTAGAGCAAATTTTACTAATCAGGGGTGATATCAGGAAAGAAAAAAAAAAAACAAAAAACACCCTTTCCTTCACTTCCTCTCATTTCATTTCAGGTTATGTAGTCGGCAGTGCCGAGTAGATGGCGCAGCTACCCGCCTTCTGGAAAGATTTCTCCTCTGAACACCGGGGAGAGAGAGAGAGAGAGAGAGAGAGAGAGAGAGAGAGAGAGAGCGATTTCTCGAAAGGGTCGCAGCCCTGTCCATATTGGTTCGCTCCCTAATGGTACATGGGTGTTTCAACTTGGAAATATTAGGGACCGTCAGTCTGCAGCTTGTTCTTACGGAACCATCGTCACATCCGTGCCTACCGGGGGTTATAGCGTAATACAGGGACAACCAAGCACGCCGTATCTGTACTGCGCGCATGGTGCTGAAGTTCATTTGGTCTGTGCCAGCGAGGTATTCGCAATCACTTCTTCATTCAGTGGCTTTCGGTAGTTGTTTTACTATGAAAATATTAAGAGTAGGAAATATAGAAAAAATAAGTCAGGTTGAAGAACTGTTGAGCTTTTTATTATTATTATTTATAATAATATTAACTAATATTATTATATAATAATATAACTAGAGCCACTGGACGGAGATCAGGAGATCTGTGGTTCAAATCCCGGCTATGGTGTTGAATTGCCTGTTCTGCAAACAAACTATTCTTATACGATTATTCACTTATCTACATTATAATAACTCTGATAAACATTACCAAAATTGTCTTATTACTTGATACCTTTTATCTAGAAGGGAAATAAGGGAATACATTAGGCTAAAGCAGTTCGCTATGTGAAACATTTGAACTTCGGTTCTCTTTGCGTGGCTAGGAGCAAAACAAAAGAGGTATGAAAGTAAAGATTACTTCCCCTTTTGAGAAACGTTTAGTAAAACGTTAAAATTGAAACTAACAACAAGGAATATCTTGGAAACGGTTAACTCAAAAAACAAAATTGTAGATCTAGGTATAGTTGGTTGTGTAGTTAGCTTTAGTCTGTCTCTTCGGTTTACCAGTTAAACAAAATTAATCCAGATGAAGAGATTTCCAGAGGGCATCCTCAGAAAATTCAGAAAATAAATTTCGTTTGTCATGAAAATATATTAAACATATAATATGTCAATCAAAATCATTAGCTATTTTTGAGAAAATCAAAAATGTCCAAAAATAGTCCATGTAAAGAGTAGTTAAGGGAGATTTTGTTGAAAATCTTCGTGTCAAATCCTTGGAAAATAGCTAGTACTTCTATACCAAGTTTGGCAATGGACTTTTTGTTTTTGAGCTATGCTGCAGTATTAAACTTTTGGCTGGAATACAATATATTTTCTATTTAATATGTACGTTATACATACGTGCTATACAAAGTAAAACTGAAAAGGAATTTACAGTCTATGGCTAACAATTCAAGATATATCTTTCAATATAGGCAAATAATAAAATCTCATGATATTTTTATCAAAAGTATTAGAAACATTTTAGAGAAAATCCAAACTAACTAAAACGTAACCATCTAAACAGTAATTTGAAAGCGCATCTTCGGAAGATGCTGAACTTGAATACCAAGTTTGGTAATCATCCAACATTTCGTTTTTAGTGCATGTTAGCTTTTATTTATGGACCTTACGTGTATTTTCCGGGTGTCAAAAGTTTTGAATGAAATACAACAGTTCCTCTAATGGTACAGAAAGTAAAAGAAGAGCATTGAATCTGAACATCATAAACAACGTTCTATTTCTGAGTATTCAAAATACTTGTCTTCAGGGTTGCCAACTTGAGGATTTTCCGTAAAAATTGACGGATATTCAAGTTGTATGACTGGCAGAATTTAGTTTCGACGAATGACGGATTTTTTGACGGATATTATTAGAAAAACTCACGGATGAAAGTCCTTGAGTTATGTATAATATGCTCTGACATATAAATATTAAACTGCATATAATGATGTCATTCAACGAACGTGCTTTACTTTATGATCGGTGTGAATATTTAATGCAGCATAGAGAACGCAGTGCTGATTCGGTGTTCCATTGTGGTGCCTCATTGCACTTTTAACACTTTATAGTACTTTTTCTTAATTTTTAATTGCCTTATTGAACAGAGGGGTCATCTCCTTAGCGCAGTGGTAGAGCAGCTGCTTGCCAAGCGGGAGACCTGGGTTTGATTCCCAGTACAGGTGTTGGGATTTTTTTCCCGCTGGGAGACCTGGACCGGGGTGCACTCAGCCTCGTGAGATCCTTGGGAGCTACTTAATGGAGAAGTAGCGGCTCCAGGTCATGAGGACCGCAATTAACCGGCCGGGAGAGATTCGAGGCGATGACCACGTCTCACCCTCCCTCTGCACCCCATCCATGACGTCTGTCATGGACCGAGATGGACGCAGCAGCCGGGCAGTAGGCCAAGGCTCCTTGTGAGCTGTCGTGCCATGGAGTTATGTTAACAGATGTTAGACGGTATATACGATATTTTAGAAAATGATGGTAAACAATGAACAAGTTTAGACTGCCTCCGTGGTCGAGTGGTCAGCGAGGTGACTTCTCATTTCCGGCTGGGGTGGGGAATTTTTCTTTAACAGAATTATTCCCTATCCCCCACAGAGTCTGGAAGTATGTATGTGAGAGTGAGTGTGTGTGTTTGAGGAGAAAAAATAAATAAACGATATAAACCCAAGGTAAAAAACCTTCAGACAACGAATTATTTCTACTGTATAATCTCAGATGTTAAAGGGAACTACATAAATGAAACATTAACAACAAATGAACAATCGAATGAGGTGCCCGGGAAACCTAGTAAGAAATGCGCGGTGCAAATATTATCAATGTAACATAAATGTGCGCTTGTCAGATTTATTTTATTTCTTCATGTAAAAAGCAGGAAACATTTTAAAGCGACTGAACCCTTTTCTAAATTGCCATTTCAGCCTATCAACTGCAGAAGCTGCTCTTACATTGTTGTAATTAATCACTGTGCAATTAGATCCCTTGACCATCTTTCAGAATCTAACTAAAATTTTTTCTTAAGTGCTGACATTTTTTTAATTCCTATTTTTACTTTCTCCATACGCACTGTGTACATAGTGTATAGAGAAAGTATTGCACTCCACCCAAAAATTCGATACCGAGATTTCACCGGAAATATATGTTTTAGGGTCCCCGATATCCAAAAACAGCATTTTCACAAAAAGGTCCGTGTGTGTCCGTGTGTCTGTGAACACGATAACTCAAAAACGAAAAGTCAGTAAAATACCAAACTTGGTATTTAAGTTTAGTATCTTCCAGGGATGCGACACGAAGATTTTGAGAAAAATCCCCCCACCCCTACTACCCTTTACATGGAACTTTTTTCTAAAATTTTGATTTTCTCAAAAATGGCTCTAACGATTTTGATTAAAATATCGGATATTAAACATATTTACCTGACAAATAAAATGTATATCTTGAATTTTCTGGGAATAGCCTCTGAAGAGTAGTTTATTCTGGATGAATTTTACTAAATTTTGAATAACTGCTAAACCGTAAGAGATGGACAAAAACTTACTACACAAAAAATGTAGAGCACATTAAAACACACAATTTATGTTATATACATTTTTTTCGTGGAGTTCGTCGTTTTTGTGACATTCCTTATTTTTGGTTTCTGCTAAGAAAAACGTATACTTTTCTCATACAGGAACTTGTCAACTCCTATCCATATAAACAAAGGAACTTCACTGACGTAGCAACCAGCTTTTGACTATCACTTTAACCTACGGTTGTCCCTTATTTCGCTTCTACTTACAAGGAAGCGAGTAATAAGACTATTTCTGCTAATTTCTTCTGATTAGCATAAAGTAAATAGAAGTATAAGCTTTTTAAGAATTATTTGTTGCAGGGATATGGAGAAAGTCATGTGAATGGTACACATCAGATTTTTTTTTATAGAAAATACGGACATTTCTAATTTGACCGATTTTTGGGTGTTGACTGACGGAAAAAATAATCATGTGTTGGTAACAGTGTTGGACTTACCTTCAGTTTCGCTTGCGTGGTCATTCATCCACATTGTCGACTGATTGCCACTGTCTCATGTTCCGGTCTCTCAGCGATGCAGGGATAATCCATCTAGCCTGACAGTCTCTCTTGATACTGCGATTTGCAATTGCAAGTCAGGAGACGCAAGGGGTGCTAATACTGTACTCAGGCCTCAGAATTAGCATTAGAAAAGTTTGGGGTCTAGTAACTCCAAGTCCATAAGCTGAAGGTATTCAAGAACTTTTAAAATGACCATCATAGTCACATTTTTAGGTTTTTAAATGTAGTATTTTTACTTTCTCTAGCCCCATATGTACAATGTACATAGGGATAGAGAAGTATTGTATTCCACCCAAAAATTCGATACCGTGATTTCACCGGAAATACATGTTTTAGGACCCCCTGTATCCAAAAAAAGCATTTTCAGAAAAAGGTCCCTGTGTGTGTATGTGTGTGTGTGTGTGTGTCCGTGTGTCTGTGAACACGATAACTCAAAAACGATAAGTAGCTAAAATACCAAACTTGGTATTTAAGATTAGTATTTTCCAGGGATGCGACACGAAGATTTTTGAGAAATATCCCCCCATCCCAAACTAACCTTTACATGGCACTTTTTTCGAAATTTTGATTTTCTTAAAAATGGCTCTAACGATTTTGATTAAAATATCATATATTAAAGATATTTACCTAACAAATAAAGTGTATATCTTGAATTTTCTGGGAATAGCTTCTGAAGACCTGTTTATGCTGGATGAATTTTGCTTAATTTGGCATAACTAGTAAACCGTAAGAGATAGACAAAAACTTACTATACAAAAAATTTAGGTCTTGTTAAAATACACAAGTTATGTCATGTACATTTTTCTCGTGGAGCTTACCGTTTTCGAGATATTCATTGTTATTAGTTTCAGTTGTGAAGTACTAATACTTTTCTCAGACAGGAGTGTCCGTTTTTCTTTTGTGCTACTCTTGGCTAAGAAAAGAAGCGATTTGTAATGATAGTCGCATAACGACAGCTTTTAAAACATTTGACGATTGGTTTAGCCTAGTGTATTCCCTTATTTTCTTCCTACTTATACGGAACTAAGTAATAAGAACATTGTGCTAATGAGTAGCACGATTAGCAAGGTGCAGAGAGAAGAAGAATCTTATGTATGAAGTTTGTAGAACAGCTAGAGAAAGTCATGTGGGTGTAACAACCAGATTTTTTGGTTCCTTGTTCTTTTTGCTGCACTAAGATGTACAGTTTATATATACTACCTTGTTTTAATTGGTCATTATTTGCATTTTTATAACTGGAAGCAGTGAAGACTACACATAGAAACCAAAATCTTGTCTCTCGTTTTTTACTTTCTCTATAGGCACTATGTACATAGTGTATAGAAAATGTATAGCACTCCACCAAAAAATTCGATACCGAGATTTCACCGGAAATTTATGTTTTAGGGTCCCCAATATCCAAAAAAAGCATTTTCGGAAAAAGGTCCGTGTGTGTGTGTGTGTGCCCGTGTGTCTGTGAACACGATAACTCAAAAACGAAAAATAGGTAAAATACCAAACTTGGTATTTAAGTTTAGTATCTTCCAGGGATGCGACACGAAGATTTTGAGAAAAATCACCCCACCCCAACTGCCCTTTACATGGAACTTTTTTCGAAAATTTTGATTTTCTCAAAAATGGCTCTAACGATTTTGATTAAAATTTCGTATATTAAAGATATAATAAATAAAATGTATATTTTGAATTTTCTGGGAATAGCCTCTGAAGAGTAGTTTATTCTGAATGAAGTTTACTAAATTTTGAATAACTGCTAAACCGTAAGAGATGGACAAAAATTTACTGCACAAAAAATGTAGAGCACTTTAAAACACACAATTTATGTTATATACATTTTTTTCATGGAGTTCGTCGTTTTTGTGACATTCCTTATTTTTGGTTTCTGCTATGAAAACCTTATACATTTCTCATACAGGAATTTGTCAAACTGCTGTCCTTACAAACAAAGGTACTTCCGTGACATAGCAACCAGCTTTTGATTATCACTTTAACATATGGTACTCCCTTATTTCGCTTCTACTTACAAGGAAACAAGTAATATGGCTATTTCTGCTAACGTTTTACTGATTAGCATGAAGTTAATAGAAGTATAAGTTTTTTTAAGAATAATTTGTTGCAGGGATATAGAGAAAGTCATGTGAATGGTACACATCAGATTTTTAATGTATTGATTTTATCCAGGTTTTTAGTTAAAAAAAAATCTGATGTGTTCCATTGACATGACTTTCTCTACATCTCTGTAACAAATTATTCTTAATAAGCTTATTCTTCTATGCACTTTTTTTCTGATCGAGATAAACACTAGCAGAACTGGGCTTATTACGTGGTTCCTTATACGAAGAAGGGAAATAAGGGAATACACTAGACTAAAACGACAGTCTCCTTTTAAAATATGGTTGTTTGTTATGGGATTGAAATCGTTTCTTTGTGTGGGCAGGAGTTAACAAGTTCCTGTATGACAAAAGTTTAAGTATTTTAAAACTGAAGCCGATAACCAGGAATATCTCGAAAACGGTCAAATCCAGGAAAAAAAAAAAATGTATCCGACAAAAATTGTGGTTTAAAGGAGCTCTAAATTTTTTGTGTAGTAAGTGTTTGCCCTTCTCTTACGGTTTTTCAGTTATGCAAACTTTAAAAAAAAAATGGTCATCCAGAATAGAGGTCTTTAGAGGCTATTCCCAGAAAATTCAACACATACATTTTATTTGTCATAATATTTATAGCAATTTTTAGAAAATATAAATTTTCGAATTTTTTCTATGTTAAGGGTAGTTGGGGGTGGGGGGAATTTTATTGAAAATCTTCGTGTCGCTACCATGAGAGATACTGAACTTAAATATGAAGTTTGGTATTTAACGAGCTTTTCGTTTTTGAGCTATGCTGCCTACAGACACACACTGGGGCACGGCCCTTTTTTTGTAGAACTGCTTTCTTTTATTTTTTTATTCAGGGGCTCCAACACATATATTTTCGGAGAACCGAATTTTTTATGCAATACAATATCTTCTCTATACACTATGTACATAGTACGTGTAGAAAAAGTAAAATTGGACTCATAACATAGCACCTTAAACGGATGTATCATATATCTAATTAAAGAAAATTATATACGCTGTGTTCTGAAGCCAAAGTTGGAAAAAAGTAAATAGAATAAGTGTGCAATAAATAGAAGTATATGGGGAAAAAAACACCCTCGCTGAAAGAAACATATTTTTAATCTTCAGAATGTAGATTGCATAACTTTCTGAGGTTCGGAGCATCCACACACATTTAAGAATGTCTCGAGCCAAATAAAACAAGTTCACAAAAATGCATTAACATTTAGAATTTTATTAAACACCATTTGTATATATTTACGGTACCATTAAACATTTTTTTTTTTTAACTTTTTGCCCACAGAAATTTAGCATTGGTTCCCTGCTGAATCAGTAAACGGTTGATAAATACTGTTCAATAATTGAAGGTTTGGCAATTAAAGGGTCATGAATACCTTAAAATACTTTTTTATACAGTTCCCCATTTCAAATTAGAATAGTTCATCTTTGATTACGGGTAGTTCCATATATATATTTGTACTTGATCTCTTAACAGTCACTTAAACTAGTTATTTCCTGTCATTGGCTATCGTCATAGAATAGGGTGTTATGTGCTACAAAAATAGTTCCTTATTTAACATTATTTTTACTTTCTCCATACGCACTATGTACATAGTGTATAGAGAAAGCATTGCAGTCCACCCAAAAATTCGATACCGAGGATTCACCGGAAATAGACGTTTAGGGTCCCCTGTATCCAAAAAAAAAAGCATTTTCAGAAAAAGGTCCGCGCGTGTGTCTGTGATCACGATAACTCAAAAACAAAGTCTGTAAAATACCCCCACCCCAAACTACCCGTTTCATGAATCTTCTTTATTTATAACTTTGAAGGATATTAGTTTTTTTAACTAAAATTCTTTAATATATTAGTAAAATTAAAGTGCTAACTAATATCCCTAAAAATAGTATAGTTTTAAGAAATGCACTTTATTGTAAATGATTGTATCATGAATTGAGAACATTTTAAAACATGTACTTTGTTGCCATCTTTTATCACGTACGTAATATAAATTAAAAAGTTTCTGTTTGCAAAATACGGTTTTGCCCCTAGGGTAGGGGCAGAACCGTTAAAACGGCGGGGCACACCCGGGTACTACAGTTTTTCTGTGCTCAACAGTCATTACATTCAAAATATTTCAATGCCTTTTGGGGCCAACCTGTGCAAAGTTCATGGGCCCATCTGTTACACTTCACACACTGAATCCCGTCGTCATTTCATTTTGTCTCACTATATTTCTCCTTGCAATTCTGGCTATCGCTATATCTGGCTTTCTTTGCTCTTGTTGTTTCACCAAACTTAGACTGAAGCGACTTTCTGCAAATTGCTGGTGACTTAGGTTGTGTATTTGCCTTTTTTTGAAGCTCAACCTTATAGGGTGACTCTGTAAGGACAGCCGTTTTCCCGGGGCGTCTTCCTGACGATGAGGGAAGTCTTTTAGCACAGGGAACTGGCAACACATCTTTTGGTGAAATTGCAAATGTTTGTGGTTCAGCCGATATTCTGCAATTTTGGAGGGAAGAAGAGAGACTGACTCACAAGGCTGGGTATGTAGTGTAACATTTATTGATTACTTTGACACAGACAAAAACGCTTGCATAAGACTACATCTTTTATATCACACGGGTAAATCCGCGAGAAAAGCGGATAGGTACCGTGGTGATTTGCCCCCGCCCGAGTGTACTCGGGCGACTAGTTCCTGCTCCTGGCTCCTGGCTCCCTCAGATGTTGATGCTGATGGCTGAGAAGTGTGTTATTCTGTGGTTTCAGCTGGCATGAAGTCCACATCACTAAACTTGTTAGGACACAGGATTAGTGGGACCAGGTTATGCCCCCCGCTTCTGCCCCCACACGCCATTTTGTCCTTAAGGCATACCACAATAACGACTTGCTTCCCGAATTTTAACGACATTGAAAACATCTCTTAAATCTTTGCAATTTAATGTAGTAAAAGTAAAATATGTGGCTGTAGATACTTACCTCTTAAACTCCGACTTCAAATTTCAGTTAAATTACTTCAAAACGTGGACATTTCTAATCATAAAGATTACAGACACAATAATGCGAATATATTCTTCAAATACCTGCTTCTGACTGCTGCCGATATGAGAATGCACTTCAGTCAAGAAGTGGCAGATGGTAGCACTTTTCAGTTTCAAAAACTCACCTACCCGATTATGCCTCACTACCCGGTACTGCCCCCCCCCTTCCCCTACTACATATGCACATCCTGTTAAAACACACAATTTATGTCATGTATTTTTTTTTTTTGAGTTGATCATTTTTGAGATATTCCTTGATTTTGTTTCAGTTTTAAAATAATTAAAACGTTTCACATACGGGAATTTAACGTAAAGAAACTGATTCCATCCACATGGCAACCAGCTTATAAAAGATTTGACTATCGTTTTAGCCTACTGTATTCCCTTATTTCCCTTCTTCTAACAGGAAAGCATTTCTGCTAATGTTTATCTCGATTAGCATGAAGAAGATAGAAGCATAAGGTTTTTAACAATTTGTTACAGAGATGTAGAGAAAGTAATGAGAATGGAACACACCAGAGTTTACAAATACAATATGTCACTAACAAGTGGATCGTGAGACGGAGCGTTTTGCTTGAAGGAATGTCAGTATGTTTTTTTTTTCTTTTTGCGTTCCAGCTTGTAAGCCGGCTACCATGAACATAGCCAACTCTGCTCACCACATGCTTCTATAGCCCTTCAATCCCGTACTTAAATATGTATCCATATTAGTTTGGATTCAACTGAGATATAGGCTTTGAATTCTGTTGTTCATAGACACAACACATAGGGCGCGAGCACGCACGCACGCACGCGCGCACACACACACACACACACACACACACACCCAGCACACCCTTTCCTGAAACTCTTGATATTTTCCATTCACATGAATTTCTCAATCAGTTCTACAAGCAATGCTTATAAAAGATTATTCTTTTATCTACACAATACTAATCAAGATAAGTATAAGCAGAAACGGCCACATTACCTAGTTCCTTATAAGTAGCCGGGAAATATGGGAATACACTTGGCTAAAGTTGGTTTGGGTGACTTAGTTGGCTACATTCCGCTGGCTTCAGTGTTGCCAACCAAAAACTATTGAATATCGCTACAGGTCGAGCAAAATTCCGCTACATTCCGCTACAAAAATTCACACATTAAATTACCATAAAAATGGCTACAACATATCTTTTCTATGACGTTCCAAATGTCCAAGACGATGGATTAAGTGATTATGATGATGATGTTGTAGTAGGTAGTTGGGTCAAGTCTATTAGGGGCGTAATATAATAAAATAAATAATAACTAGCACTTCAAATAACTGAAGGAGGAACTGCACAAGCTGTGTAAGAGTCATCACTGTTGGACGAATCTGTTGTCACTGTAGCACATCTCGAAAAATTGTACCTGGATTTTCCAAATTAATTTACATGTTATTGGCACAATAATTGAATTCTAGCTTTGCGTTTGCTATACCATCTGCATGGATTTAGGTTGAATGTTAAGTTTGCTTTTTGTGCAACTGCATACATTTGATGCATGCCTATGATGGTGTCCTGGAAGTCTTGTACATGATTTAGTTCGTCTTCATGCAGATCTCGTCTTGAATGTATGATATATATTGTATGAGATACAACAATTGCCTTTGTTTTGAAGATCGATTTTTACTCTTAGGAGGTCACTCAGAGTTTGAGGCTTTGGTTTGTTCCTTTCTTTGGATTTGATATTAGCCATCATGGAAAACATTCTTTCCATATCAGAGTTTTCATGTGGCAACACAAGTATAAGTTTAGGCAATTTGAAATATTTGAGAAGACTTACTGCCCTTGAATCCTTTTTTTGTTTTCCTACTGTGCACCAGAAAGCAAGAGTACTGCTTGATTTAATTAACTTTTCTTTTCTTCTTCTTCTTATTCAGAAAAGTAAGAACTTAGTTTCTGAAATTCTTGCAGTGTTTCTTTACTATTAATTTCCCTATCATATTTATTTGAAAGTCCCGAAACAGCGTAATTTTTCTGTGCGCCTTGGGCTAAATCATTGCTTGGAATAAGGAATAACATAATCCTAAAAAGTTTGTTGTTGACCGGGAACCTTGTGTACGATTCACTCATGCACTTCTGATAAAGTTTAACACAGACAAGTTTGAATTGTTCTTTTGTCCCTCTCATGGCATTCCGTAAGCATTTCCATAGTATCCTGACCAACATTTGCCTCTTTTATTGGAAGCAAGGCATGAGGATCAAAAACATTTAATGTGTCCAACTTTTCATCAGTTGAGAAACAGGAAGATTTTACAAAATTCATTGCCAGCATTCGGGGTACAAATCTTGCACGAGAACATTCTGAGACTGGAATATTGCATTGGACTGATTAAAAATTGGCAACACATGATTCAAAAAGTAAAGATATGCTTTCAGATAGGGATTCTGAAGTTCAGAATATATCATACTCTCCACTGGATTTTTGTCTTCAATAGCTGCCACTCAAAAAGAACACGATTAACCCAATTTGATAATGCCAGCCACCTTGTTTGACTGGGACTTAACATCTTTAATGCAGAAGCATGCATGACGTTTTGGAATTGTAAGATTCTCTCTCTGCCTTTTAGGGGAATGGGAAAAATAACTGGACACGTTTTGCAACAATGCTTCAACATACGCAGGAATCTCTTGCGATGCTGACACAGCTTCCATAACCTGTTTGAAAAGCATCAGCTATCTGTATACTGATTATTGAATATGTTTCTAAATACTATCAGGCCGGGGACTTGCATTAAATAAATATTAGCATGAGCTATCGACATATCTCTCAGAGATAACTTGAGCCTACTTCTCTCAGCATAGTTGCCTAACATAGGACATTGGCGTTTACGATAAGTTAGCTGATTTTTTTTTTAATTCACAGAAGTCGCTACATTTTCTCCGCAATGTCTCCGGAAGGCTCAAATTTCGCTACGCGAAGCGGAATTCCGCTACGGTTGGCATCACTGGCTGGCTTTCTAATCCCAAGCTAAAGGGTTCAAATCGGGTCCAGACCGATTGTTTTTAAATGTGCTTAAAAGCGACAGCCGCATACCAGTAGGTTTACTGGCATGTTAAAGAACTCTTGCAGGAGCCGGCACAATGTTGTGCTAGTGATTAAACACTTCTTTTTAAAAGGCTTAACACCGAAAGAGATAAAAGCCGAGTTGGACAATCATGGCACATCTGTTTCTGCTTTTGCAGCAATCTACAATTGGATAAATGAATTGAAACGTACACGAACATCCGCAAATGATGAAATCGTTCCGTACGCCCAGTAGTAATGACTTCCTCCGAAATAATTGACAAAATTCTGGATATGGTTTTGAGTGATCGACGAATTAAATCTACGAAATAGTAGAGGCCACAGGCATATCACAAGGTACATATTTTGCACCAAAAATTAGGTCTGACAAAGGTCTCGACAAAGGTGCCGCGTTTTCTCTCAATGGAGAATAAACGCAATCGTGTGATCGATTCGGAAGCTGGTTTGGCACTTTCCTGACGAATTTCTGCGTCGATACATAACTGTGGATGAAACATTGATATATCACTACACTCCAAAGACAAAAGTACGATGGAAACTGGGTTTTTAAAGGTTAACCGCCTCCGAAGAAGTCAAAAGTAGGCGAAATCTGCAGACAAAGTGATGGCCTCGGTTTTTTTTGGAATGCACGCGGAATTATCTACATTGATTATTTACGGAAAGGAAGGACGATAAATGGAGAGCACCGGTTGAACACATTCACCAAGTGTATTTCCAGTGAGTTATTTTTAAACTTGAAAATGTGGCTCGGCGGAAAACTATTCACGTCTCACGAAGAGGTCATCTCCCAAAAAGATGACTATTTTGATGACCTTCCGAAATGCTACTTTTTGGATGGCTTAAAACAGTAGGAGAAACTGGGAAAAGTGTATCGAGCTGAAAGGAGATTATGTTGGAAAAGAAAAAAACAGTACCAGAAATAATTTGTTTTTCTATATTTTTCTAAAAAAGGACTATACCCGAGGGTATAGTGCATTACAAACATGGCCTTTACATCAGTAATTAATGACCGGTTTTCTCTAGCTTTTGTAGTTTACCGCAACAATCCAGTCATGTGAGATGGTAATGCTCCAAACTTGTTTGTCTGCTCGACTTCTTCATGTGTTATACTTTTGTATAATACAGTATACTCTCGATTATCCGGGAAATGTGGGGGAAAAGAAGCACGAATAATCGAAAAACACGAATAATTTAATACTTTTAAGATTCAACATACATATGTAAATAGGAAATTACATTTAAAAGCTTTTTTTCAACATACATTCTTTATTCAAAAGTGTATCCTATTATCTGTCCATACTTATTTCACCGGTAATGTACACATAGTTCCTCATAAATTACTGAGAGAGTACATAAATATTGTATCAAACTATGCAATGTTGTTTAAATAGTATAATATGAACATTAAGGAACAAAATTTAGTGATCATTTAATAATTATTTCTTTCTATAACAATCCATTTATGTTGTGCCGTTCAACAGCAAAAAATAATGGTGGAAAGTGTAGTGAAACGTAAGCAAGGAAACCTCTGAAAAAGAACGTCAAAAAAATAATTATTCCTAATGTACATAATACGCTTTCTGAAAAGTACCTTACTATTGCATTAAACAATCTTCTGAGCATAACGGCAGAATTTACTGATGTTTCCGAAACCATCATACTGCGTGCAAAACTTTTAAATTAGCGTAGGTGCGACATCTTGTGCAAGCAGATTTTCAACAAGCGACAACCAAAAATGCAGTGAATGTCTATCACACATTGTTCGGGAAGATGACAAAGGTGGGATTTGGTGGGAATGATGGGCATTATCGTTGACCGGCTAATTATCAATCTCGGTAGTGATTCAGATAGTT
The DNA here is from genome assembly GCA_030762935.1 of Hymenopus coronatus. Classification (NCBI taxonomy): domain Eukaryota; kingdom Metazoa; phylum Arthropoda; class Insecta; order Mantodea; family Hymenopodidae; genus Hymenopus; species Hymenopus coronatus. Next base: position 51,509,760 of record CM060892.1, on the reverse strand, counting down.
CAAGTGCAAATGAACAAATGACTCGTATCTTGAAGGAGCGAACCACTTCTATCTTCAGAGTAAGTTACTGAATTTGACTGTGTTAAAGAAATGCGCAATGTATGGTTGTCCATTGTGAGTACTAAAATTCGTAAAAACACTGAGGAACATATCAATCATGATGTATATATGCGGGAGAATTTTCATTTCTTACTGAATAACGACTCGCCTACCTATTTTATTGTGTTTTATTTATTAAGAGATAATCAGTGTGCAGTAGGTAGCTATTCTTTTCCCACCAAACGTAGGTACGCGGTTTTACACTTGTACGGCGTACAAGTCATGGCGTGTGCACGTGCGTTCGCAGAAGAATACATTTTGGTTTGTTTACAAACCGGTTAAGTAAGGATGGCCCAGAGCAATTGGCAGTCTGAGGGCAGCCCGAGGTGTGTTAGACGTGTCCCTGTTCTCGGAGATCACACGGGTAAATCCGCAAGAAAAGCGGATAGGTACCGTGGTGATTTGCCCCCGCCCGAGTACACTCGGGCGACTAGTTCCTGCTCCTGGCTCCTGGCTCCTGGAGAGAACTTAACCACGTGCTGACGGGATTGTGGTATTTGCAGGATGGCGGGTGAGGTTTGGGGTTGTGGAGTGACAGGAGGAGGCAAGTAATGCTCCTCGGCGGTTGCCTATTTGGTGCAACGGCCCTTGTGCACCGCTGGTGTGAGTTTATTCAAAAAGTTTATTTTGGGTATTTTAATTTTGATATCCAAGCAACTCTTGAAGGATTGTAAGGAGCTTAGCCGTAGCAGCTGTTGGAGGTGCTCCTTCGTTACCGGGGATGCCCGCAAGCCATGCGGGGAAGCCGGTATCGCCGGAAGCGGCGGTTTGTGGGATCGGGTACTTCTGTATATAGGTATTTTTTTTTTATAAGGAAACAGCAATAAAAAAAAAAACCCGCCGTGTGGCAATAAGTGCCCTTTCCGCGATCACCGTGTGACGACAGTAACGTTACAATTGTTAGAGGCCTCCTGTTCCGTAAATTAAAAACAAATTCAGTTTTTCTGATGGTAATCAGCGTGTAAGTGTAACGAAGCAAGTTAAAATGAAGTTGTAAAAGAGATGACGGAGAAACTAAAAAAAGACTTGCGTTGACATTAAAACAAAATAATTTTGGGGTTGGGTGAGGTGGCGGGGGTGGACGGATAATCCGTACACGAATAACCGGGAGTGTACTCTACAAGCCTTCCTATGTGGTCTAAAGAAACGTGCAAACAGCACTTGCATATAATCAATCCTATGTAGTTGCGATTTTAAGGGAAGATGAGATATCCCATTAAAGTTAAATTTGCTAAATTTATGCCTAAAAAACTGCAAAGGTAGGGGACCGAAACTTAAAACAGCCCGCTCCATGTTTACGGACCTGCTTTTTTAACAAATAGGTTTCTTTATATAGAATGTTAGGATTTTTCTCACACCATCCTTTGTTTAAAATGTATTGTTTAACATATTCCTCCGAAATCTCGATATCGAATTTCAGGGTGGATTGCTATTTCCTTATCTACCTACTGTGTACATGGTAGAAGAAGCGTTTTTTTTTTTTTTTTTTTTTTTTTTTTTTTTTTTTTTTTTTTTTTTTTTAATATTCCTTAAGTACTTGACTCAGAGAAAATCGCAAACATGTTTTGTCTTTCTTCATTCCTTTTTTTATTTTGGTACTCCTTTTCTTTTAACTCGGCTTCACTAAAAGTTTAAAATTAAATTTTAACGCAACAGAAAATTGATTTCTCAGGAAGGGTTTGAAAAGAAAGACGGCGAAGGAAAATTTTATGCTGGAGCTTAGTGTTGCGCTGGTTTACGATCCTGGAGCTGAGAACTGAAACTTTGCCAAGTGCACGTTTCTTGCAAGCTCTTTTTTTTTTTTTTTTTTTTTTTTTTAATCTTTTTTTTTATAATACCAATCCGGTATACTTGGTTTCACAAAGCAACAATTGAACGAGGTGGCACGGCAGTAATGTGTACTACTTCTATCCGAAAGCTCTTAGGTTTGATTCCTGGTGTCTGCCTTCTCTGAAATTGTCGTTGGTTCTGCATCTTTAATGTTTACACTAAATAATTCTTAGTGGGAAATTAATTTTAAGACAGTATGAAATATTAAGTAATGCAATAATTTAAAGTAACGATTATTATCTTCAGTTAAATGCGTGAAATATTTAATATGTTGTATATATTTAAATAATATGGATAAAAGAAAGAGTAAAAAGTAGTTAACTTCCCATATAGTATCAGAATTTCCTGTACCTATCTCGGAAGTGGAGCAAATGTCATCGCTACGATGTTTCCATGGTCGGATTTGAATTTCTAGTTCCTTATGCGCTATGCTGACGAGCGATCAGTTCGTCGCCCACAGATGGCACTGTAGGACGAAATCACGACTTGCGGACGCGTAATGGCGAAAAATGTTGGCCAGGAACCTTCTTCTTTCAAAGTACGGGATTCTTTAACGTGCAAACAAACACTACACTGTACCACTGGCTTTACTTCCCTTCCGAAGGAAGCCCTGCTAAAGATTTTTTCACCCTCCGCTAGGTTTGAACCAGCAATCCTGGGTTTTAGAGACTATCATGGTAACCACTACACCACGGAGGGCGGCACAATAGTTCACTAGTTATAAATAAATACCTATGTATGAAAATTATTAAAGAAATATAATGATCAGAAATAAAGAAGATTAAATTGATATTGTAAAATTATATTTATATATATATATATATATATATTTAAACATTGATTCATTTTAATAGAACAAAGTGTAAAATAATATAGTAAAATATAAAATTACATTATTATTGTGTATATATAAGAATGCATTTGATATAATAGAATGAACTTATTGTAATTAATATACAGTTTAGTTTATGCTGGGGTGCCAGCAGCTTTCGCTGGTTATCAGTAATTTATAATAGTACAAGAAGTAGGTAGATACCAGTTGCAAAGTTGCTAGCTTTCTAGTAATATTTTTGTTTTAGAGTAGTTTATTTTATTTCAATTACACCTTTACTCTTTGTTATATTCTAAAGTTTTAATTATTGATTTAAATTTTAGTTTGTGGTTAACAATCTGAACAAATTAAATAATATATAAATAATTTGTAAAGAATGTTTTGGGGAATACATTTTAAGTTTGAATATATGCTCCAGTTTAATTGCCTATCTAGGTGCTGGGCTGGTATATTCGAATCTTGTTCATTTACTTATTTATTTAGTTTCCCAGGGGCGACAAGCGTGCGCTAAAATCGTTCCTTATTGACTGTACAAATCATTTCCTTCATTGTCATCAGCTTCAGAGTTGACGGGCGAGGAGCGCCGCGGTGATGTGTGTGACGCGCATTCGGGTTCGATTCCATCTTTCTTTGCAGTGTTTAACGCCGCAGGCGGTGACACTGATGATACATGAATGATGATGGAGCACCGGTGGAATGCGATGGCGGGGGAAACCGGAGAACCCGGAGAAAACCCGCCCCAGCGCCGCTTTGTCCACCACAAATCTCACATGCGGTCACTTGGGATCAAATCCCGGCCGTCTAGGTGAGAGTCGAGTGGTCTAACCACTCGGCCACGGCGCGGCCATGAATTCGATTCCCTAGGTTGGCCATCCTGACCCAAAGGCTTTTTCGGGATTTCCCCGGTTCACAGGGGAATGCTGGGGAAAATTCATTACATCTCCTGAATTACCGTTACTGGAAGTATGCTGGGCCGACATCTGGGCTTATTCCGCAAGGGAGTTGTTCGGATTGGGTTGGACTCGGAGGGGTAGTGGTTCCCGAAACCTATGGCAGATGGTTATGCATGGGTGATGATGCCTGAGACGCCTTAATGTCCTCCGGTTACTAACCTGGATAACGTAGACAGGAGCTATGGAGCAACTGTCGAACTTACCGTGGTTTCGTTAGTCATCTCTCTATGCGATTGGCGCGCCTAAGTATTGTATCCAAGTATTGAGAGGACAACATTGCTTAAGCAGAAATTTCTAGGAATAGTCTCGGAAGTAGTCTTCATTGTGGATGAATTTCGCATAACTGTAAACCCTTAAAGTAGACAAAATCTCAGTAAACAAAAACTGTAGATCTCGTTAAAAATACAATTTATGTCAAATTTATCAATTTATTTATTTGATTTAATAATTACCAGGTATCCCTTGTTATTTGTTTCAATTTTAAAATACTTATACGCTCATTGCCTCACAATTCATTTATTGCAGCAAACAACCTTGGTAATTAAATTATTAATGTAATAAGTGCCTAAAATTCCTAAAATGAAGTCAAAATCCTAAATTACTGTTTCACCTTCTCACATTCATAATACACAAATATAGAAGGTATTGCATTGCACCCAAAATTCAATAGCGAGATGTCATTGGAAATGCATTAGGCTCCCCTGTATATAAAAAACGCATTTTTAAAAAATCTCCGTGTATGTGTTCGTGTGTCTATTGAACAGAAAAACTAAAAAATCAAAAGACGGTTAAACATCAAACTTGGTATTTTCAATATTTTCCAAGGATGCGAGACGAAGATTTTCAAGAAAATTCCCACACCTCAAGCCACCCTTCACGTGGAAAAAATTTCAAAAATGTTTATTTAAGGTGATGTATCCATGAAATTTGAAAAAATCTACTGTGTGTAAGATACCTTATTTAAATTTATACATGCTATTATACACAATAATGGTGATGTTTCTGCAATTATATCACAATTCTAGCTTACATAGTTAATTAAATAATCATTTTTTACTGTCTAAATTCATTATTCTAATAACATGAGCTACGTGATGCATTTTTAAACATGCTTTACATAAAGAAGTTAAGTTTTACAGCTAGCTAGTTTACAAATAGATGATATATTATATGTTTTACATTGTACCTAATTGGTGGAGAAAAATGATTATTTTTCGTTCTCTCCAAAACTCTTGATTATTCAAAATTAAAATGTTGTAATTACCAAAATAGGAATACTGTTTTGAAAAAAGTAATATGGTATTTTCTTTAATATGCTTTTGAGAGGTAGTACAAACTTTTAAAAGAAATTAGTGAGAAAATTGCATCCTGTGTAACATTTTGAGTATGGAAAAATGTTGGAAAAAGTTTGTGAGAAAACTAGGTTTAAACTTGGGAATGCCTATTATTAAGCATGGGTCTATCCATCTATGGCTTCAATTAATTTGTAGTTAAAAGCGTGGTAAGCATGAAAAACGATACATTTTCTTAAACTGAATTAATATAATTTTATTATGAAACAAAACAATTTTTTAATTATTCACTATTGCTGGTCAAATTTCACAGACGCCTTAATAATAGCTAACGATTATGATTAAACTACTAGGATATTTGCATGGAAAATGACATTTATATTTTAGATTTTGTCTACTGGTTGTTGATGGAAAAGATATCTCACTTCACACAACCCAAGGAAACCACAAGCCATTAAAAGAATTCCAAGTTTTACAAGAACAAGCAGAAAGTCATACTGCAGCTGTTCGTAAAAACGGTTGTTAATGGACAATCTATCACTGTAAAGGATGCGTTCTTTCCTCTTCAGTTCATTTATCGCATAAAACACCCCTTGTAATTAAATTGATGATGATATTGTAATTGCCTAAAAGTCTTAAACTGTAGACAATAAAATGCCTTCTATACTTCATACATAGTATCTACATAGATGGAGAAGGAATTGAATTCCTCCCAAAATATCGATACCGAGATTTTACTGAAAATAAACACTCAAAAAAATAAAACAAATAAATTAACAACAAATGAAATTAAAACATTTTTTTAAAAAGGACCATGTGCGTGTGTGTCTGTCTGCTAGTCTGTGAATACGATAGCTTAAAAACGAAAAGTCGGTTGCATACCAAACTTGATATTAAGTTCAGCATCTTCCAAGGATGCGATTCAAAGATTTTCAATAAAATTTGCACAGCCCAAACTATCTTTACATGGAAACATATTAGAACATGTAGGTTTCAACAAAACTGGCTTATAACGGTTTTAATTAAACTAGTATATTAAAGATATTTACATTGTACACCTTGAATTTCCTGAGGATAGTCATAAAAAGGTAAACATAAAAATAAAAACCAAATTCCAGTCTGTAAAAATCAAGAAATGAATAAGCTATAATTAAAAAATAAAATAAATTAATGACAATTTAACTTAATAATAAATTGTGCACGTAGCCCTCAGAAGCCCCGTTCATTCTGAAGGACAAAGTTTTGTACAAATAAACCGTAAGAGATAGACAAAAGCTTATTGCACAAATTTTATATATATATATATATATATATATATATAAACACACAGTTTATGCCATATAGTTAACAGTATTTGATATAGTCCTTATTGGTTTTAATTTTAAAATACTTGAAACAGGAGTTTATCTTTTGTTTTTCTTTTGTTCTCTTTACAAGGTTCTCTTCTGACCTTGCAAAGAGAACCGATTTTCAATGTCAATTGCATAATGACAGTTTTTAAAAAAGTTGGCTATCGTTTTAGTATATTCCATTATTTCCCTTCTACTTATAAGGAACTAAGTAATAAGACCATTTGTGCTAATGTTTTTATCTCAATTAGCAGGAAATAAATAAAAGAATAATCTTTTGAAGCTTAATTATTTTACAGAACAGGTGGAAAAAGTCAGGTGAATGTTACACATCAAAAGTTTAGCGCCTTAAAATCCGTTCCCTAGCACAAATAGTATACAAATTAAAAATTGAAGCCGCTTTTGAGCTACCCTGTAGAACCCAGAACCTTCTACCTCTTAACTTCGCGTCCGTTTGCTGAGAATTCCAATCTTATTTGCTTAGCAGATACCAAGGACAAAATAATAAGCGAGTTTTGCAAATTGCAGCTTGGTTGAGAAGAAGTGTCCAGATTTTATTTTGTTTTCCCGACATTATGACAGTTTAAACGTCAGCTTTGATTTTAAACCGGTTTTGCTAAGCATTTTATTCATTACACCCGCGTCAAGTTGAGGTATTTCTATTTAATATCCGTTTCTGCTGCAATCCTCTTATTTGGTGAGCAACGTTACTAAAGCAATAAATTGCTGCATTTTAAAGACCAACCTCTGTAGTTGTTAGATGAATTTTAAATCTTGACTTTATTGACTTATTAGGAGAACTGTCATTATTTACATCCTCTCTCCCTCTCTCAATCTCGTAGTCTCTCCCCCATTCTCTTGCTTTTCCCCCTCACTCATTCTCCGATCACACTCTCTCTCTCCTATAGTACTAAATACAAAAGCAATGGCTTCAGATATAACTAATGGATAAACAAATCAAAAGTTTCAAACATTAAAAGAACACGCCTACTTTTGAAAATTCCATAAACCAAACCAGATAGACAACTACGTTCCTAAAGTGCTGTTCCTTCTTTCTCGTACATTGGCATATTTACAAATATCGGGAATATATGAGCGATGAACATAGAAGAGTACGGGAATATTTCACTTTATTCGCTGGAAGGTAGTTTCACTACTTTTGTCTCTCCCGTATTGGTTTGACGCCAAAAGTCCGGCGCTCAAGCATTATAGCTTGGAAAAATAATTAAAATGATACCATTTTTGGGTTCGCGCAGCTCAAGCCTTCAGCTGCTTCTCTTCCCGCATTAGCTGGTCGTATTTGGAGATCGCAAGAAAGGCAGGGATGAACGGAGAGTGGCCATCACCCCTGTATCATTGATACATACGCGCGTGCATGGCTGAGTGTAGGATGTGAGCAAGTACTTGATTTCCCTAAGTAAGTGGCAACAATATAAACAGTCTCCCTAGCTTATCCTCTAACGTGTTGAAGATCCCGACATAAGTGTTAATAGTTCTCACTTTATATAGCTACTCTTAGAATAAATAATACACTATGATTTTTGTCATCACTCACTACCGCTTACAATGCCCTCTCTCCCACCACAGACAAAACCCTCGCGATGCGCATATGTGTCTGATGTCACATGAGGGAGAAGGGAGAATTACGTAATCGCAATCGTTGCGTCCACAACATTCTGCGCAGCTTTTTCATTACCCTGACAGGGAATAGCTTATTAGTAGAGCTCGGCTCAATAGGCTCTCAGGACACTAACTTGCTTGAAAATAAAATCGTTTCAAGCTTTATGAACCGTGTGAAGATTTCTCGGGTGCGCTAGACATTGTCATTAGACGTGCTTGGACGACCGATGCTTTTTTGTTTGCAAATGCAACCAACTTCCACAAATTTGTTATGCCAGTCATAATACTGCTTGGAACGAGGCGCGGTTGTTTGTTGAACTGATAGCGGAAAGCACGTTACACTGGAAAACTGCACTAAGATCTTGCAAATTCCAACACACAAAATGCTTTTTCCTGTGGTGTAGTTGCCATGTTGATATAAACAAACAAAGCGCAGCTGCGACCACGATTGAACCAAAATGTTAACCTTCCTCATCCAGTGATATATACAGTTTTTTTTAATGTTTTTTTTTTTTTTCTGTAAAACAAAATTGAAATATATTCTTTCATTTTGAAACACGCTGTATACAAATAAACGATAGTAGGTAGAGAAAATCACATGAATGGAACACATGGGTGTTTTAATATACACCATTGGATGTTGTCGTATTATTGTTTGTGGCCACCACGTTAGGGTGCCAATATGTCACGGTATTATTGTTGCCACGTTGTTGTGACAGTATGATGCTATCAGGTTAGTCTACTTGGAGTTGGTCGAGGGTTAGTCCTCGTGAAATTCTCTACATTACGAGTGTACATACCTTGCAGATTCCCTTTGTTGCACTGGCTAAGCTCGTTTAGTAGACCAGGAGTTGTCTCTTACTTAGGGGGAAAAGAATGACAAAAGGTGTGTAACTATAAAACACTGATTTCCTACAATGTACGCCTCACGATTTCTTAGTCACCTTATACGTGTTTTCCTACATTGTGTGTCTTACTTTATGAGCCCGATTTCTTATGTAGTAGTATGAGAGATTATTTGGTTAGTCGGTGACTAACCTTTGCTGGTTAGGGTTAATTCCCTCTTCAGCCGATGTTTTTAATTTTTAGCTTAAATTTTGTTTTTGGAGGGGGATCTTATCGTGAGTATGTCGCTATACTAGTTTTTTTTTTTTTTTTTTTTTTCTTGGGTTGGGAGGGTGGGGTTTTTGGGTCTAATTTGGTGTTTGGCGTGACCATTGCTGTTTGTGTTGAGTTTGAGTATTTTTATGTACATATATATTTATGAGTTATTTATTCATTTTATTTATTTATTTATTATTTATTTAATTTTATATATATATATTTTATTTCTGCTTTTGTAATTTTATATATATATTTTTAATACAATTTTATAACTCAACTAGGTCAAATCGCTTGATTTTTTGTCGGTGTACGCACATCATTTATATACTAAAAGGTCCAGTATTGCCCTCCTTTTTGATTGGCTGGAAACGGGCGCGTAAAGTGGCGTTGGAGATTTTTCTTTATTTTACACCCACGTGGCCCTGTTCTACAATGAAAAATTCCCTCTTACAAGTTTTAAAGGGAAAATATCTTTCTTCCTTTTAAGGATTGTTACTTGTGTCCCTAATGCACTAAAATTCGTGTTATTTTTAACAAAGCGCGTAGCCTTGAAGAATACAAAGGGAGTTTCTACACGCGACGGTACTGCATATATATTTCTTATATTAAATATTACAAACTAATAATAAATGCGTCGTGCTAAAATACTGTCGCAATGTTAAACGCTTTCTAGCGTGGTGATTTCCTGAACACGGCAACGCTACTTTTCTGTTTCAATTTCGAATTTGATCCCGGCATTTGTGTTTGAGTACACTAGCTCCATTTCAATAGCTGGCTTGTAAAACAACCTTTGGGCGACAAAATTTAGGTACACCGGATGCCTTGTCGGTTTTTAGTGCCGTAAAAATAGAAGTAACTTTTTTGTAACGCGGTTATGGCAAAGAAAGTACTGCGTCGCCCGATAAGAGCAATATTTCCACACGAGTGCAGCGGTATGTGCTTCACAAAAGCATTTCATAATGTTGCCTGAGAAAAGGCGCAATTTCACGCAAAATGTCAACAAGGGAAGTACGTTAACTAGCTCTCCGTGTAGAGGAAGAGGAGGACGGCGATTTTCTTTTTTTGCTTTTAATACACGTAAAGCTAAAAGGAAAGAAATCTTCAAGCCACCAGTGACACCAAACTATTCATAGGCTTTGGAACCCTTTTACAGTATCAGAAACGCTCCAGTAAATGTTTCAAATCAGAAAAAAAGTAGGCAAATTATATCTAAAACAGAATTATTTCTGACATTTTTATTTGGTGGGTCAGAAATATGAGAATATGCACTCAGGATGTTTTTGATTTTCCATCTATAAGTTAATATAAACATTAAACACCTCAGCAGTGCAACTGTTCAAGGCCCCTTTTCTCCAAACTGGCAAAAGAGAGGGAGAATGAGAGATAGATAGATAGAGAGAGAGAGAGAGAGAGAGAGAGAGAGAGAAGTATATACATTGAAAACTTTGAAAACCAATAATAAGGAATATCTCGAAAATTATTAACTGAAGATAAAATAGTATAGCAAATGACTTTATTTATTTCAAAATTTGTTACAAATATTGTCTTAAATTCATTGCTGCAAATAACTCGACATTTGACAGTTGACGAATGCACGCCACTGCGTGCTGGTACTCCAGTCACTCACAACTCTGTACGATTCACGTCACACAACTCACAGGCTTGCAAACCTTCCTCATTTTATAGCTAGAAAATGACGTCACATTCTGGAGAATCTCGAGTTTATGATATATATCACGTTCCGAAGTCTGCTGTTACCTTCGCGGCGCACTTTCTTGTTTGCCAGATTCCAGCTCCGCCGACGCATATCAAAGCGAACATGAGAGCGGTCACATGGCGCTTTCACAATATATTTCACAAAATTTGTTTTAACGTGATCTCCAGTTTCGTGAGGGAAGCTGTTTCTATCTCTTGCGGTGTTAGTTTTTAAAAAGCCATCCTGAATGAAGAGAACTTGAGAGACTATTCCCAGAAAGTTCATTATATGCATTTCATTTCTGATGTAGGTATCTCTGATCTATGGTACCTTAATCAAAATCGTTAGTCATTTTTGAGAAAATCGAACATTTTGAAAATCTTCCTGGTAAAGGTTAGTTTGGGGTGGTGTCCTTGGAAGATATTTAACTTAAATACCAAATTTAGTATTTAACCAACTTTTCGTTGCTATACAAACACATGGATATTTTACTTTTTCTCCTTAGTGTATATATTGCACTTCATTAAAGGATTCGAAACCGAAAAATTCCTTGTTTTCACCGAAAATACGCATTTTAGGATATCCTGCATCCAAAAAAGGCATTTTTGTTAGAAAAATACCTGTGCGTCGGTAACTACCAAACTCGGTATTTAAGTTTAATATCTTCCAAGGATGCGACACGAATATTTTGAGGAAAATCTCCCCACCCCCAAATTACCCAAGGAAACAATTTAGAACATTTTGATTTTCTCAAAAATGGCTCTATTTTTTTTTTATTAAAATACAGTTTATTACAATTATTTACACGACAAATAAAGTGTACATCTTGAATTTTCTGGGAATAATCTCTGAAGACCTCATCATTGTGAATAACTTTTACATAACTGAAAAACCGAAAGCGATAAACAAAAACTAACCGCACTAAAGTGCAGATCTCATTAATACACACAATGTATGTTAGATGGATTGTTTTCGTGAATTTGACCACTTCCTAGGTATTTCTTGTTGTTTGTTTCAAATTTAAAATACTAAAAGTTTTCTCATACGGGAATTTGCCAACTCCTAGCCACGCAATTGCAACCACATAGCAACGAGCTTTTAAAAGAATTGACTATTACTTTAGCCTAGTGTATTCCCCTATTTCCCTTCTACTTACAAGGAAGAAAGTAATAAGACCATTCTATCTCACTGCTTATCCAGCTCCTGTCCTACTCACAGCTTGTGTGAAAAAACAATTAAATTAACACTAATTGACAATAATAGTGGCTATACTATGAATACCGGAGCCAGGAGCAGGAACTAGTCGCCCGAGTGTACTCGGGCGGGGGCAAATCACCACGGTACCTATCCGCTTTTCTTGCGGATTTACCCGTGTGATATAAAAGAGTTTGTCAATAATGGAAGTAACTAAACACATTTACAGAAACTTTGATAATCCTCAACTTCTCTTCAAGTATTTGCATAATCGTAGTCAGAAACCCAACGAGTCCTTCAATAACTGTATTTAGGAATGGCTTCCAAAAACTGTGTTTATTGTTAAAGTACTTATGGTATTTAAGTCACCATTGGGGTATGCCATCTCAAAATGATTTGAGATCACCTTGTGGTTTACCGGGAAACATGAGTCAGTTGAGATGTTTAATGCTGTGCTGGCATGTTGCCATGGTAGCTCAGTGGGATAGCAACCAGCTAGAGCCCGGGAGGACCGTGGTTGAAATCCTGGCCATGACACTGAATTTTTCAGTCTGACACTACTTATCTAACTCCTGTCCTACACACTTACACACATACACACACGAGGGCGCACGGCTTGCGTGAAAAAACAAATTAAGACCATTTCTGCTAATGGCATGAAGTAGATAGAAAAAAAATCTGATGTGTTCCATTCACATTTCTCTACTTCTGTGTAACAAATTATTATTAATAAGCTTATTCTTCTATTTACTTCATGCTAATCGAGAAAAAATTAGCAGAAATAGTCTCATTACTTGCTTCCTTGAAAATAGAAGTGAAATATGAGATTATCATAGGTTAAAGTGAAGTCAAAAGTGACTGAAGTTACTTTGTATGGACACGAGTTGACAAATTCCTGTATGAGGAAACTACAAGTTTTTAAACCTGAAACCAAAAACAAGGAATATCTAAAAAACAATCAACTCCTCGGAAAAAAAAAAAATATATATATATAACATAAGTCGTGTGTTTTAACGTGCTCTACATTTTTTCTGTAGTAAGTTTATATCCACTTCTTACGGTTTAACAGTTATGCAAAATTCATCCAGAATAAAGTAGTCTTCAGAGGCTATTCCCAGAAAAAGCAAGATATACATATTATTTGTCAGGTAAATATCTTTAATATACGATATTTTAATCAAAATCGTTAGAGCCATTTTTGAGAAAATAAAAATTTTCGAAAAAAGTTCCATATAAAGGGTAGTTGAGGTGGGGGGATTGTCTTGAAAATCTTCGTGTCGCATCCTTGGAAGATATCAAACTTAAATAAAAAATTTGGTATTTAACGGTCTTTTCGTATTTGAGCTATGCTGTCCACTGACACGCACACACATATGGACCTTTTCCCAAAAATGTTTTTTTTGGATTCAGGGGGACCCAAAACATGTATTTCCGGTGAAATCTCGATATCGAATTTTTGGGTGCATTACAATACCTTCTCTATACACTATGTACATAGTACGTATAGAGAAAGTAATAAGCGTTTTAATAATAATTAGGCACAAAGATGTGAAGTAATGTGAATGGATTACGTAAGTGTTTTTTTTTTTTTTTGAGGCACACGGGCTTCTATACCTAATATGCAGAGGAAGTAAAATTGGAATTATGATATAGCTGTAAAACTGAGAATAAAGTGATTGTAGATGAATAAATTCATAAAAGCATGAAAATAAAACACAGAAAAAAGTCACGTATTAAATTCTCCGTTGCATAGACGGCAATGCTAATAACTGGTGTCTCCTTTTGCAAGATAACTTGAATGTCACAAACTGTTTAAGGAATGCCGCATTTTGTAGTTTGCTGTTGTCAACGCGAGTCATTGACAACTGGCAATAAAATATCGAACTTAGTGGCAAATGTCATTTCAAAATGAAGCTAAATAGTGCACTTGGAGTGTGCAAGTGCATTTCACATTTTAATAAGAATATTCACCCAGAACCTACAAGGAAAACAGCATAGCTTTTATGCACTTGTTTTTATTATGTTGCCCAGAGAGGTTAATCTGTTTTATTAGATGACGCCACTTTGTAAAACTCTGTGCTGATATAATAAAGATACAGTACGTTGCAAAATTATGTGTACGAATTGATGTGCTAAGAAGTGAATAGGACGGTAACATTATTTATATAGAAATACATTGTAAACCAAACAAACTAAATTTATATTCCTGCCAATATATAGGTTATTATGAATATGCAATACCCTCCCGAACAATGTAAAACTACTATCTGCAGTAATAATAATAAAAAATCTAGCTGTCCTACAAATAAACTTTCCTTACAAAATGTATTTTTATCTACGTCATCTAATCAAGATAAACATTGCCTGAATTTGTCTTAATACTTACGTGCAAATAGAAGGTAAATAAGGGCATGCACTAGGCAAAATAGATAAGTCAGATCTTTTAAAAGCCGGTCGCTAAGTGAAACAATCAAATTCAGTACTCTTTGCTTGCTAGGAGTAAACAAAGGAGAGACGAAAAGAAAGATATCTCCCGTGTGAGGAAATTTTAAGTACTTTAAAACTGAAACCAATAACTGTGCTTTTATAAGATTTACATTTTTTGTGTTGTAAGGTTTTGTCTGTTTCTTAAGGTTTACTAGTTATACAAAAGTTATCCAGAATGAAGAGGTCTATTCCCTGAAAATTAAGGAAATACATTTCATTTGTCATGAAAGTATCTTATACATATAACATTTTATTAAAAATCATTAGAGCCATTTTTGAGAAAATAAAAAATTTCGAAAAATGTTCCATGTATAGATACATGCCTTAGAGTTCCCTCAATATATATATATATATATATATATATATATATATATATATATATATATATATATATATATATACAAAAAACATTGTTAAAAATCCCAGTGTCTTTGTGGGCAGCACAACTAGAAAACGAAAACTCCGTTAAATATCAAAATTGATATTTAAGTTCAGTACCTTCCAAGGATGCGACAAGATTTGCAGCAAAATCCCTCATCCCTAACTATCCTTTACATGGAATACTTTTCGAAAAGTGATTCTAACGATTATTATTAAAATAATGCATATTTAAGATATTTTCATGACAAACGAAATGTATATCTAGAATCTTCTGGTAATAGCCTCTGAAGACCTCTTCATTCTGGTAGACTTTTGCATAGAGGTAGAAAAATATTTACTACACAAAATGTAGATCTCGTTAAAACACACATATTGTTTCTCGTGATATGTTTCCGAAATATTCTTTGTTGTTGGTGTCAATTTTAAATTACTTAAAATTTTCTCATGTTCCATCGTTCTTTTGTTTTACACCTAGTCTGACAGAGAATCGCATTAAAATTGTTTCACTTAGCAAATATCGTTTAAAATATTTTACTATCGCAATATCCTAATGAGTTCCCATATTTCCCCTCTGCATAACGAAGTAAGTAATAAATTCTGCTAATGTTTATCTCGATTAGCATTATATAGATAAAAGATTTTTTTGCTTTCTGTACACGTACTAAGTACATAGTGTATAGAGAAGGTTTTGTATTACACCCAAAAATTCGATACCGAGATTTCACCGGAAATACATGTATATACCCAAAAAAGCTGTTTTAGAAAAAGGGTCTATATGTGTTTGGTGTATCTGCGTGTCTTCTTGCAGCGGAGCTCAAAAACGGAAAGTCCGTTAAATACCAAACTTGACGTCTCTGGTCTGTCTTCAAATTTCGAAAAAAAAAAAAAAACAGTTATACGTTTGCAAAGTACCAGTCCGCCACTGGCTGATGATGATACCATTCGACAACATAACAAGAAAACCGAAGGGTCATTAGAAAGCGTATCTTTCTGGTTATGACATTCATTAACTTCGCACAATAGGTAGTATTTATTTTCGAGTTCGAATCATTCCACCAAGCAACACTTCTTCGTATGGACTTAAAACTCTGTCAGGAAACGATTCTATTACCTTCGGATCATCAATTTTATGGCGTTACACATTAAATAACTCCATGGCACGACAGCTCACGGGGAACCTTGGCCTACCGCCGGCCGCTCGTCCCCCATCTCGGTCCATTACAGACGTCATGGATGGGGTGCAGAATTGGAGGGTGAGACGTGGTCAGCGCCTCGAGTCCCCCCGGCTGGTTAATGCGGTTCTCATGACCTGGAGCCGCTACTTCTCCATCAAATAGCTCCTCAATTGGCCCAGGGACCTTAGGAGGCTGAGTGAATCCCGGGCCAGGTCTCCCAGCGGGGGAGAAATCCCCACGTTATTGTGGTGGTAGCGTGTCTGCCTCACATTCGAAAGGTCGTGAGTTCGAATTTCGCTTAGGGTGAGTTACCCGGATAAGGTTTTTTTTCGGGGTTTTCCCTTATCCTGAGAAGACGAATGTCGGGTAATGTTAAGCTCCGAGACCATTTCACCAATTTCATTCATCGTGCGATATGACCAACCAGGTTAAAGGACGTTAAACCACTATTAAAGAAAAATTAAATAAATGCTTCCCCATAACGGAAGAAGAAAATTAATCCATGGTCAGTGTCGCACTGTCAAGTGATTTGTTCGAAACTTTAGAGAACTCTATGGCTGTAAATCTTGAGAACGCGAACGCGAATAACTTGTTGCTGAAGACCAATATTTATAATCTTCTCGCGTATCAATTTTTAAGTCATCCCAAGTCAGGTTTTCATCTGATTTTGATTTAACATCGATTTATCTGAATTTAAAGCCAATTTGTTTGACACATTTTAACTGTCATATGTTTAGCCGTGGACCATGCATTTCCTATCTGAAATTACTTTTATTAGACAGGTCTATAATCTCTTAAATTATTTCTGTGTAGTTCATTAACACACTGTAAAATAGATATTTACATCCATGCCAACATTTTATTAAAACCCGCTACAAATTTGTTGTGTCTCCCTGTGGATAGCGTAACTCAAAAAGGAAAGTCGGTTTAGTATCAAACTTGGTGTTAAATTTATAATCTTCCAAGGACGTAAAAACAAGATTTTCACGAAATCCCCACCCCAAACTATTCTTTATATGGAAGGTGTTTCGAAATGTTCGATTTTGTCATAACTGACACTTCACGATTTTGATTAAAATACCGTATACTATAGATATTTACATAGCAAATAACCTGTATGTCCTGAATTTGTTGGGAATAGCCTCTGAAGCCGTCCTCATTCTGAATGACTTGTACAACCGTAAGAGAGAGATAAAAACTTACTACATAAAACGTTTAGATTTCGTTAAAACACAATTTATGTTATACATTTTTTGCATAGCTAACATTTCCAAGTTATTCCTTGATTTCTGTCTTAAAATAATATACTTTTCTCAAACGAGAAGTCATCACTTATTTCACATCCCTTTTGTTTTATTCAAGAGTACCGAATGTGAATCGAAACTAGACAGCTTTTAAAAAATTTCGCTATCCTTTAGCTGGTATATTCCCATCTATTACAATATTCCAATGAACTAAGTGACACCATTTCCGCTAGGGTTTTCTCGAACAGCATGAAGTGAGTGTGTATAAGTAAGTATACATACATATATATAAAAATATAAAAATTTTACTTTCTCTACACGTACTACACATGTGTGTTGAGAAGGTATTCTATTACACCTAAAATTCGATACCAAGATTTCACCGAAAATACATGTTTTGAAACACCCTGAATTAAAAAAAAATTAGAAAAATGTCAGTGTGTGTGGGGGGCAATATAACTCAAAAACGAAAAATCCGTTAAACACCAAACTTGTTCAGTGTCTTCCAAGGATGCGACAAAGATTTGCAAGAACCCCTCCTCTCCCCAACTAACTTTTACATGGTAAAATTTTCGAAAATGTTGAATTTCTCAATAACCGCTCTGACGATTTTGATTAAAATATCGTAAATTTAAGATTAATTTAAGATATTTACATGTATGTATATATATATATATATATATATATATTGAAGTTTCTCGGAATAAACTCCGAATACAAGTTTGTTCTGAATGAATTTTCTTGAATTTTCCATAACTGGTAAACCGTAAGGGATAGAAAAAAACTTACTTAACAAAAAATTTAGAGCTCGTTAAAACACACAGTTTATGTTATATTAATTTTTTTCGCGGAGTTACACTATTTTTAAGGTATTCCTTGTTATTGATTTCAGTTTTAAAATACTTTTCTCATACGGGAACTTGTAGACACCTGGCCACGCAAAGAAACGGATTTCAACCCCATAGCAACCACATTTTAAAACATTTGACTGTATATTTAGCCTAGTGTATCCCCTAATTTTCCTTCTACCTATAAGGAACTAAGTAATAAGATCGTTTCTGCTAGAGTTTATCTCGATTAGCGTGAAGTAGACAGAATAATAAGCTTATTAACAATAATATGTTACAAGATGTAAAGTAAGTCATATGAATGGGGCACATCAGATTTTTCAAGAATGGTTTTTTGCAGAATAGAGAAAGTTGTCTGAATGGAACACAAGATATTTTTTTGTTTCCCTTCGGGATGGATGTTGGAACACCGCCCAAGGATCTGACTTGAAGTATTAAGAGCATATTCATGTTCCATATCGAGTCTGCGAAACTTGGCAATGATGTTTCAGTGTCACAAGAATCAAACCATAACCAGTTCCAAGCTTGAAATTGTTACATAAATTCTAACAACTTTTAGTTTGTCCCTTGAGTCCACCGATGGAATTAGTAAGCTTCTCCACAACTAATTCAACTCTTGTTTTAAATAATATAAAAAAATATATGTTACACTCACATGACTTTCTCTATCTGTTTAACAAACTTCTTAAAAAGATTATTTTTATTTATACACTAAGCTAATCGAGATATACATTATCAGAATGTCTTGTTACTTAGTTCCATGTAAGTAGAAGGGAACTAGGAATACACTAGCCTAAACCGACAGTCAAATGTTTTAAAATGTGTCGTTATGCGATTGTCATTGCAAATCGTTTCTTTGCTTGGCCAGGAGTAAAAAAAAAAGAAAAACGAACACTTCCTATTTGAGAAAAGTATAAGCATTTAAAAACTAATAACAAAGAATATCTCGAAAACGGTGTACTCCACGAAAAACAAAACGTATATAATATATATTGTGTGTGTTAACAAGATCTACATCTTCTGTGTAGTAAGTTTTGTGTTATCTCTTAAAGTTTACCAGTTATACAAAATTCAGAAAAAAACACCCAGAATAAATAAATGTCCAGAGGCTATTCCCAGAAAATTCAAGATATACATTTTATTTTGTCATGTAACTACCTTGGATATAAGAGATTTTAATCAAAATCGTTAGAGCCATTTTTGAGAAAATCAAAGTTTTCGATTTTTTTCCCTGTAAAGGGTAGTCTTCATGTTGCATCCTTGGAATATTTGGTATTTAACGGACTTTTCGTTGTTGTGTTATGCTGTCCACACAAACACACACACACACACACACACACACACACGCACAACTTTTCAAAAAATATGTTTTGATTAAGGGGGTCTCAAAACATATCTTTCCGGTGAAATGTTACTGTCAATTTTTGGGGTGGAATACGATACCTTCTCTATCTACTATGTACTTTGTACATATGCGCTAGAGAAAGTAATACCCTTTGTTAGTACAGGAGAGAATGTTAAGATAGACAATTTGCAATGATATTAATGGTTTATCTGCGATTGTAGCCTATGAATAATGTATGCAACGAAATGGGTACCACCATCGAGATGTAATGTTTGATTAATTCACAGATAAATGGCACGTGTACACTTTAAAGGTAAAGAGAAAGTTTTCCTTCAAAGTATTCATTCCAGTAGCCATTGAGAGTTTTGTAATCACCTGGTTCTGTTTCATTCACTCCTTTTATACTTTAAATAAAAGGGGTTTCCACTTTAATCTGTATGATCTATTTGTAAGGTGTATTAGATGTAATCTAAGAAGTGACGAAGGATGAAATGAGGGGTCTAGTATTAAAATCTACCACATTCATTTTTACTTACTCTAGCCCGCATGTACAACAATTTGAAACATAGATTTCACCGAAAATACATGTTTTGGGTCCCCTGAATCAAAAAAAAAAAAAAAAAAAGCGCTTTTAGAAAAAAGCGTGTGTATCTCAAAATCGAAAAGACCGTTAAATACCTAACTTGGTATTTAAGCTTGGTATCTTCCAAGGATGCGACACGAAGGTTTTCAAGAAAAAACCTCACCCCTAAAACTCTTTACGTGGAAAAATGTTCGAAAATGTTGTTTTTCTTAAAAATGGCTCTAACGATTTTGATTAAAATCCGGTATATTAAAGATATTTACACCCCAAATAAAATGTATACCTTAAATTTTCTGGGAACAGTTTCTGAAGACCTATTTATTCTATACTTTTTTCCAGGCATTTTTTTTTTTTTTTTTAACAGTACTCCGGCTCTGTATCCCCTGTTTACATTTTCCCCTCTAAATTTACTGTATGATCACTGGTGTTACTGTTCCTTTACACAAACATCACATTGCACTGACATATAACACCCATGCCCAAGGCGGGACTCGAACCCACGAAGCACCAAAGGAAGACACCTTAGCGAGCGTGGCCATGGGGACCGGCTTATTGATATGAAATGTAAGCGAAATTGATGATTGGAAAGGTGATGCTGGAGCATTTGTGGAATTGAATGGTGGGGGAAACCGGAGGACCCGGAGAAAACCCGTAGAGACGCCGCGTCGTCCACCACGAATTCCAGTTGCGGGCGCTTGGGATGAAACCCGGGCCGCCTAGAAGGGAGGCGAGCGGACTAACCACTCAACCACGGCGCCATCAATATGATTAATAATAGAACTTATTATCAAAACTTGCTATATCCAGCAAACAGAGCCTTAAGTTGTTCTCTAAAACTATAAAAGTGGATGTGGTAGACTTTGATACTAGGCCCCTCAAATATCGAAACTCCGACTCCATAGACTAGAGAATGCATTAGAAAGATATGCTTTTCAAGGTGGACAAGAAAGTGGCTTGTGCCAGCTATACGAAAGGATAAACTGAGTTTTACCTTATTTACTCACTCTTGACAGTAAAAACAAAATGACGTGGAAGAAGTTTTACATGTACAGTCAGAGAAAGAATTATCGTGTGATGCTTTATTAAATATGGGTGTACATTCCTAAGGGGAGTGGTATGTGGCAGGCCGAATCACATATTTATCTTTCTCTACACGTACTATGCACATAGTGTATAGAGAAGTATTGTATTGCACCCAAAATTTCGATACCGAGATTTCACCGGAAATACATGTTTTGGAACCTCAAAAAGAAAACAAGTTTTAAAAAATGCCCGTGTGAGTATGTGCGCGCGAGCGCTCGCGCGTGCATGCTTGCATGTCTGGGCAGCATAGCTCGAAAACGAAAAGACCGTTAAATACCAAACTTTGGTATCTTCCAAGGATGCGAAACAAAGATTTTCAAGGAAATCTCCCCACCCCCAACTACCCTTCACATGGGAAAACTTTCTCAAATTTGGATTTTCTCAAATATAGCTGTAATCATTTTGGTTAAATATATATTATATTAAAATATTTTCATGACAAATAAATTGTGTATCTTGAATTTTCTGGGAATAGGTTATAAAGACCTCGTTATTCTGGATGAATTGTTCTGAATTTTGCATAACAAGTAAACCGTAAGAGATAGACAATAACTTGCTACAGACAGTTGTAGAGCTCCTTAAAACACCAATTTATTTCATATAAATATATATTTTTTTTTTTCGCGGAGTTTGCCGTTTTTGAGATATTCCTTGTTGTTGATTTCAGTTTTAAAATACCCACACTTTTCTCCTACTTGATCTTGTCAACGCTTAGCCACGCAAAGAAACGGATTTGAATCCCATACCAATCAGATTTTAAAACATTTGACTTAAGGTTTAGCCTAGTGTATTCCCTTATTTCCCTTCTACTTATAAGGAACTAAGTAATAAGACCATTTCTGTTAATTGTTATCTCGATTAGCATGAAGTGGATAGAAGAATAAGTTTATTGGCAATACTTTGTTACAGAAATGTAGAGAAAGACATATGAATGAGGCAAATCAGATTTTTTTAAATATTAGAATATATTCATTACTTGATTTTTACTTTCTCCATACGCACTATGTACATAGTGTATAGAGAAAGTATTGCACTCCACCAAAAATTCGATACCGAGATTTCACCGGAAATATATGTTTTAGGGTCCCCAAAATCCCAAAAAAGCATTTTTACAAAAAGGTCCGTGTGTATGTGTGTGTGTCCGTGTGTCCGCGTGTCTGTGAACACGATAACTCAAAAACGAAAAGTCGGCAAAATACCAAACTTGGTATTTAAGTTTAGTATCTTCCAGGGATGCGACACGAAGATTTTGAGAAAAATCCCCCGGCCTCCAACTACCCTTTACATGGAAATTTTGATTTTCTCAAAAATGGCTCTAACGATTTTGATTAAAATTTCGTATATTAAACATATTTAACTGACAAATGAAATGTATATCTTGAATTTTCTGTGAATAGCCTCTGAAGAGTAGTTTATTCTGGATGAATTTTACTAAATTTTGAATGACTGCTAAACCGTAAGTGATGGACAAAAACTTACTACACAAAAAATGTAGAGCACTTTAAAACACACAATTTATGTTATATACATTTTTTTTCGTGGAGTTCGTCGTTTTTGTGACATCACTTATTTTTGGTTTCTGCTATGTAAAACGTATACTTTTCTCATACAAGAACTTGTCAACTCCTATCCATATAAACAAAGGAACTTCATTGACATAGCAAGCAGCTTTTGGCTATCACTTTAACCTACGGTTGTTCCTTATTTCGCTTCTACTTACAAGGAAGCGAGTAATAAGACTATTTCTGCTAATTTTTTCTGATTAGCATAAAGTAAATAGAAGTATAAGCTTTTTAAGAATTATTTGTTGCAGGGATATGGAGAAAGTCATGTGAATGGTACACATCAGATTTTTTATTATCATATGTACATTTTGTTTTGTGTATATAGTAAACATTAAACGTTAAAGCCATAGATTATAATCATTCCATAATATTTGCATAAAGTAGAAAGGTAACAAACATTCCTCATGTAAGAGGTTATAAGAATCATCTCAAATATCCTTAATATACAGTCTTACAAATATATTTTCAGAAGATTGAAGATATTACCCTACCTTCAGTGTACGAGTATATCTTCTCTGTCGTAAAATACTTTGTATGTAATCGAGTTATATTTATAACAAACAATGAAGTTCATCAATACATGTGCAATCAAACTGTATTCATTTATACATATTATGTTATATTACAACTGCAGGGAAATATATAAAATTATCCCTGCCTTGTTTCATACTACTTGTATGTCTTTTTAAATTCTGTACACGTACTAAGAATAAAATAAAATAAAATAATATCTGTAATACAACATCTTGGCATCTTGTTCCCTATACCAGGACCTATATTGCAAACTTTGTAATTTATTTCCCACTTTTAAATTATTGTTATACATCATTATTTTACAGATAATACTTATATACTAATAACTCAAAATTTAATTTGAAACAAAAACAAATTAATATAAACTGAAATAAAATAAGTTCCAACCATAAAACAACTTTCACTAACACTAAATCATGTATTATTAATTACTGGAATCCGGTAACACAAATAACTGGTAACCAGCTATTTACCCATAAAACTATGCTCTAGATTATTAAAATAAATGAAAAACTGATCCTATACTACTGGTATCCAGCGGAATATGCACTGGTTACCAGCGCATAGTGTACAGAGAAGGTATTGTATTGCACCCAAAAATTCGATACCGAGATTTCACCGAAAATGCATGTTTTGAGACCCCCTGAATCCAAATAAGTTTTTTTTAGAAAAATGTGTATGTAACATAACTCAAAAACGAAAGTCCTTAAATATCAAACTCGATATATAAGTTCAACATCTTCCAAGGATGCTACACTAAGATTTTCAAACTATCTCTTACGTGGACATTTTTTCGAAAACTTCGATTTTCTCAAAAATGACTCTATCGATTTTGATTAAAATACCGTATGTTTAAGATACTTTTATGAGAAACAAAATGTGTATGTTGAATTTTACGGAAATAGCCTCTAAAGACCTTTCATTCTGAATGACTTTGTATAACTGATAAACCGTAAGAGATATACAAAAACTTAATTCACAATAAAGGTATATCTCATTAAACACACAATTTATGTTATATACATTTTTTTTGTCGAGTTATTCGTTTTCGAAATATTCCGAATTATTAGTTTCAGTTTTAGCCACTTAAATTTGTCTCAAACAGTAAGACTTCTTTCTTCTCCTTTCTGGTTTGTTTATTCCTGACAAGCAAAGAGATTGGAATTTCAATTATTCCACATAGCGACCGGCTTTTAAACTACGAGACTGTCGCTATAACCTATGTATTTTCTTATGCCCCTATGAATGGAACACATTAGATTTTTGCCCTTCTACTTACAAGAAACCAGATTATGACAATTTCTGCTAATATTTATCTCGATTATTATGATGTAGATAGAAGAATAATCTTTTTAACTTTAATTTGATGTAAATTCATCTGAATAGAATACATTAGATTTTTATGTTCAAAATTCATATCTAATATATAATGTAACTGAATTGTACATTTTCTCAAAAGGTTTAATGTTTATAAGGATTTATAGCTATTGGTGAACTTACTGAACGCAATCCAATACAATCTAAGCTAAATAATTATTGAATTTATGCTTAAATAAAATTCTTCCTGCAATTCTTTTAGACGTAGACTTTACACACTGTTGATAGACTACGTACATAAGGGGCCTCTTGGAGTTCGAAGGTTTTCTAGATTTCAACGCTTCTATTCATCAGCGAAGAGTTTATGTACCAAGCATACCATTTCTCTTGCATCAGGTTGCAGCAGTTTCCCTCGTATCCCAACACCAACAAAATAAATAGGGAAATACATAATTAACATTTATCTGCCAATAAAAAAAACAAACTATTTAAATCAGTAAAACTAGAACTGGTCACAACACATTTCGCTGTCTGACATACTAGGCAATAATGGATAGCTGTGCACGACCTTCGCCTCTTATAGAATGAGATAGCGAGAAGCAGGCCATATTTAAAGATAGTCCAAAAGTAGTATATACAGGTACCGAGTCAGGTGCTCAGGAGTTTCGTTTATGCCTGGCATTCGGGAGATCGTGGGATCGATTCCCGCGGCCTACCTCTCTGGTCCATGTATTTTTTTCGGGTCACTAGGCAAATTTCATCCAACCGGTTTCTTTCAGAGTTGTAAGTGTCGGCGAGGACTGCGGTGGTGGCGCTCTTTCTGGTTATGAATGCACTTTGGAAGTACAGTTCTCGGCGGCAGGATGGCGCTGGAAGTCATCAATATACCCAGGGAGTTCGGTGATATTCTAGGGCTCCCCTTGCCGGGATGAATTGATTAGAATATGTAAGGGAACCTCCAGGGTGGCTCTTCCCTCGTCGTCCGGTTTCGTCCGCCCAGGGTTCTGACGTATAATAAAACAAATAGCTGTAGTGCGGAATTTCCTCCGACATCACACAATTACACACACCACTCCGCATCTCATCAAGCAGGCCGGGGTTCAATCCAGGCGGCATGTGGGATTTGTGGTGGACAAAGGGCATAGGGCTTTTTCCCAAGTTCTCCAGTGTCCTCCACCACTGCATTCCACCGATGCTCCCTGTGTTGTAAAAGCCTGCGGCGCCTGAGTAGCAAAAGCGAGCGTTAAACAATAAATTAAAATAGCACAAAGTTTCTGCTGGTATCGCCTGTTCTGCTCGGCTTTCGCGAACGTGAAAGGTGTAAAGCATGTACTGTGTAATGCGAATGCATGAAAGGAGACTTCAACTCTGGCCATCATATTTTTCACCCATCACTGTGTTTTTCAACAGCGCTCAGGATATTTCTGTAGTAAATAATTCCATGACTGGTTATTTAAAAGTAACAACCGAGTTACTTTGTGATTATACGAAAAGTAATTACCTAGGCATAAGAGCTTATATATTGTGGCATAAACATGCGTTTTCATGCAAGAAAATAAATTGAGTAGCAGGAATTATGGTATAATAACAGTTTTTCATGCTCGAACCTGAATAGCAGGGAATAATTAAGTAGTCAAGATACACATATCATACAAGTGCGTTATCTGCAGAAAGTTGATCTAATTTTATTTTGTGGAAAATATCTTTGACAACTTTTAATGGATATTTTTGCAGATTCAACCAATTTAAATAATGTTATGAAGCCGTCCATCGCAGCTGATGTGTGACGAGATTAAAAGTTTTCCAGGCAATTTTGCTTAAAAGAAATATTTAATCGACATACATGTACTTACTTTTTAACGACTAGCAGTTTTTCATGTTCTGCATATGCAAGTGGGGTTGTTAATGTCAATATAAAGTATTTTATGACTTAGCCAGGTGCAAGATGGAGCAAGTCTCATGCCCTAACTTAGATTATCTTGCTATCATCATCGTTTGTTTCAGACCGATGCTTTTTCAGTATTACTAGGGTCTGAACCGCACCAGATGGCTCCGCTGTAACGAGTGAGGCTCACATTCGGAAGGTCCCGGGTTTGGTTTCCGGCAATCCCAACCTCCAACCTCATGCTTTTGAAAATAAATGAATTTGAAAAAACCTTTTTGACAGTTGACAGGTTTTTAGTACAAAAGTCTTAAGAAGACTACTACAGACTCATCTACTCCTATCTCCAGCACCGCATTTTCTCCATAAGATACAAATCCACTTCATCGCAAACCCTTTTCGCTCAGGTTAGTGTGCCTCAGGTTAGTGTGCTAGGACCCCTCATATCTTCTCTACACTTCGGATTTTCTACAGCAGGCTGACCTAACTGTGGCACACTTAGCTGACGATGTGGCCGTTATTAGTCGCCCACCTTCAAACCTTACAGTGTACATCGCTGGTGCAACAAGTGGTGTGTGATCATGAATCCTACAAGTATCAAAATTCACCTACAAGCGCCGTTTCTTGATCTTCCAGTTACCCTGGGTGGAGTGCCGATTCCCACTTCGGATTCCACGAGATACTTCGGTCTTTTGCTGGATTCCAAACTTACCTGGGATAAGCATATCTCCCATGTTGTGCAGACTTGTCAGCACAGAATCACACTGGTGAAATACCTCATGTGTGGAAAATGCCCTTGGGGTTACTCTTTAAACAGCTCATTTATACCTCTCTTGTCCGCCCAATAAGGCAGTTTGGCTGCTCCATTTGGGGATCTGCATCTCGAAAACAAATTTTCAGGATACAACGGCTACAGAACCGTTATTTGCGACTGATTACGGGGGCTCCTTTCTTATCCGCAATGCCAACCTGCACGCTGACCTTGGTGTTCCGGAGGTTGCTCCTGCCTCCGCGTCGCCTATAAACGAATACTCCGTTCCTGCACTCATCATGGCAGCCCTCCTTCTCCATGGCCTGTACATCCCACCTGCTCCGCTTGGCAGACGACTAAAGTGGAAATGACAGTCCGATTTACGATTATGTTAAGTTGTTATCTGTGAATTCTCCTGAAGGTATTTATTTTGGGACTACCAATGGGTAGCCACTCATGTACAGGTTTCATTTTTTGCAATTCTTTATCACAACTGTAATGTATCCTTGGTACAGTAAAGTTATCAAGAAAGAAAGAAAAAAGAACTTGCTTTTGAAACGTGAGGTGTATGCCAAGACTAGTTTGGAGGGACGGGGTGATGATTCATTCGCTCCGTTGTACATGTAGGTACGATGAGAGACGAATTACGATGGCAGTCCTAGCTCTCGGACTCAATGTAATGACTAGGAATAGCATCTTGGGGACCGATAGCGGGATAGAATCGAAGAATGGTGTATAGTTGTTGATGTGTTTGAAATGCAGTGTGTACACAGTGGTACTAATAGAAGGAAAATAGGGCGGTGGTTGTGATGTTTTCACTAAAAGTAGAAGACGATTGAGGTTGGGTGGGTGGTAATCATAAATACCACTGATTTACGGAAACTAACAATTTTAGTGTTTACATGCATTAAATTGCTGTTGTGCAACAAGTCCTCAGTATCATTATCCGTTTTATTTGCTCTCAAAATACCCAGATTACAATGCACAACATTCGTAACATGTTAAATGTGAATCGTCTCCGATTGGCATGTTAACAAGCTTCATATTGTGAAAAACTTCGCTCCACATCACACAATGTGATCGGAGTTAAACGGTAAAAGGACACATCATCGTATTTCGCGCATTATTGAAAATCCGAAATTTGTTTCCAGCACTGCCTTCACTTTCTTTTTCACACGGTCTAAAACAGATGTCACGGGTCTCTGACTAATTGCTTGTACAAGTTCGACAGCTTTCAGAGCTGGACACATTTCAATGTTCGACATTGCCAAATGTGTGTTATTGTCGGAGATATATCTGCAGAGTTCTTCTGTATGAATTGCAAATCTTCATACAATCTACTTGAAGCAAGAGATTTTACAACCTTTATTCTCTGTAAAGCAGTGTTGTAATATGCAGTATAGTATACTGCTGCGTCGAGCCACGTTCCGCTAAGTGTTACTACATGCTGTTTACATGCGGCGAGTGCAGTGTTCAATGCAGATCGTCTCTACTCGGTAGGTATGCAACTGGTATACGTATTGTCCCGCTATCGGACCCCAAAATGCTATCCCTAGTAATGACAAACACACGACTGTTGTATGTGACTAAGCTCCGTGTGGCTGGAAGGTGTGCCAGTAAGTTTACCTTAAGAAGAAATGACACTGAGGTGGGGTGGGGGCAAAGGAAGGCAAGGTAACCAGTGGCGTATCAGAGTTTTCAATGAAGACACAGTGCAAGTTGATGTCAAACCTTATAAAATAGTGCTGTTTGTCTAATCTAAGTATGCTACATTATTTAAGGCAGTGATGGGTGAAATTACAGCCATTTTCAGTCAATATCTTTTATGGGGAGAAAATAAATATATTAAAATACATATATGAAATGTGTCAAAGTCTTTTGATTTACAAAGTTACCCTATATACATCAAATATGAAGGTATGAATTATTTGAAAGCCCCTTAGTAGGGCTATTTAAGTCATTTTTCAATACTTCATTTTTACTTTCTCTACACGTACTATGTTCATGGTGTATAGAGAAGGTATTGCACTCCACCCAAAAATTCAATACCGAGATTTCACTGGAAATATATGTTTTAGGGTCCTCTGTATCAAAAACAAAAAAAAAAATTTCACAAAAAGATCCGCGCGCGTGGGTGTGTATGTATGTGTGTGTATCAGTGTGTCTGTGAACGCGATAACTCAAAAACGGAAAGTCGGTAAATACCAAACTTGGAATTTAAGTTTAGTATCTTCCAGGGATGCGACACGAAGATTTTGAGAAAAATCCCCCCATCCCAAACTACCTCTTATATGGAACTTTTTTCGAAAATTTTGATTTTCTCAAAAGTGGCTCTGATTTTGATTAAAATATCATATATTAAAGATATTTACGTGACAAATAAAATGTGTATCTTGAATTTTCTGGGAATAGCCTCATAAGACTACCTTATTCTGGACGAATTTTACGGAATTTTGCATAACTGCTAAACCGTAAGAGATGGAAAAAAAAATTACCACACAAAACATGTAGAGCATTTAAAACACACAATTTATGTTATATTTATTTTTTTCGTGAACTTGATCGTTTTTGAAATATTCCTTGTTTTTAGTTTCAGCTTTCAAAAATTATACTTTTTTCACACAGGACTTGTCAACTGCTGTCCATGCAAACAAAGGAACTTCAGTCACATAGCAAGTAGCTTTTGACTATCACTTTAACCTATGGTACTCCCTTATTTCGCAAGTAATAAGACTATTTCTGCTATTTTTTTCGATTAGCATTAAGTAAACAGAACAAAAAGCTTTTTAACAATAATTTGCTGCAGAGGTGTAGAGAAAGTCATGTGAATGGAACACATAAGATTTTTTACAACATATCTGAAATTCAAATTTAATTTAATCCAAAAATTGCATACTAAAATTTTTAAACTTTTACTGGACCTTCACAAAGCCGTTCTTAATAGCATGAAATATAATTTTTTTAATCAGCATTCATTTTAACATACAAAATAAAATAAGGGTGAAATAGTAAAATGTTTTAAAATGTTGCTTTTACAGTGGACATAGTGGATAGAGAAGGTATTGTATTCCATCCAAAAATTTACATCTAAGGAATCGAAATTAGCAAGAAGTGTCTTTTTATACCTTGTTGAGAATAGAAAACATGAAGTCTATATGATGAAATTGTGGAAGACAAAATTTCACATATCATCTACCTTAAAGGTTACAGTTTTTTTTTCTGATGTGCATTTTAACATGCTCAGAAGCGACAGTACCACCACTGGACAGGTAATTACAGGAAACGCATACACAAGCCTCACATAGTCTCCGATTCCTCCCCACTTAACCTTTTACCCCTTACCGTGCAAACCCACAGAGCTTGGTCACTAACAGTACTATCGATTTACAATTGTGTCCACATTTATTTTATTACTATTTCACTTTAAACCTGCATATTCACATTAGTTACATAAGCATTATTTTGTGTAGACTAAACAAAGATTTTAATAATGCTTATTTAACTGCATGAAACATAGCGCACGAAAACTATGTGAAAAAAAATCTGATGTTTTCATACACATGACTTTCTACACCACGCCAATTGACATAAACATTAGCAGAATTCATCTTATTTCCTGTTTCATTGTAAGTAAAAGGGAAATATGCATTTTGCTAAAGTAATGGTCAAATCTTTAAACATCTGGTCGCTATGTGAAACAATTGAAGTTCAGTCGCATATGTTTTAACGTTATCTACATTTTTTGTGTACAAGTTTTTCTCTATCTCTTACGGTTTAACCGTTATGCAAATAAAAGAGGTCTTCAGAGCTATTCCCAAAAATTCAATGTATATATTCTCTTTGTGATGTAAAAAGCTTTAATATACAAAATTTTAATCAAAATCGTTAGATCCGTTTTTGAGAAAAATAAAATGTTTTAAAAATTTCCATGTAAAGGATAGATTGTGGTGGGATTTCCTTGGAAATCTTCTGTGTTGCATCCTTGTAAGATACTAAATATAAATACCAAAATTGCTTTTTAATGATGTTTTTGTGTTTAAGCTATGCTGTCCACGGACACACATAGAACTTTTTCTAAAAATATTTTTTCGGAACTCAAGGAACCTCAAAACATATACTTACGGTGAAATCTGGACATCTAATTTTTGATGGAATAAATACCTTCTCTAAAGTCAGGTCCACAGTGATCCCTGACAGTTGCCTTACCTTAAGGCTGCTCCGTCACTCTGTTGCCACTTCGTCCGCTCCATGACTGCAGCACCAAACCTCTTAGTCGCAGGGCTCCTCTAAATCATCTTCATTGTTGTTTCTAAAGTCATTGTTACTGGCATTTTCATTGTTTATATTTTCATTTACACTGGGATTAGTCGACGCCAACTGAAACTGCATTGAGGAATGTTTGTTACATCTTGCAACAAAGATGACATCATTGCTTACGTGGCATGAATCTATTGGCAGAGAGGCAGACAAAACTCTTATCAGCTGTCAGGAATCACTGTGAATCTCCACGAGTTTTGCTACTATGTACATTTTGTGTACAAACGTGTTAGAAAAAGTGAAAATATCCAATAAATCCACAGGGTGACAAAATTTATGGTGTTGACATAGTCTTATACAGCTGCCGCCACTGGTACTTACATACCTCTTCCTGCCTTACATTAATGTAGGTACATATAGGATAAATGATTAAACCACAAAGGAAACAACTTTCCCCACGGCCTTCAAACTGGACCAGCCACACTCATCTCATTTAATCAGATACAGAAAACTAGCTTCATTCTTTCTTGCTGCATTAATATTTCTTCTTTGGTTAAGTCTTATTCCTGGGTTTGACGTCAACAAGGAAAGTTTCAGATACATCACTCCAAAACCTGTAAGAGAAGTTATTTATAGAGCTCAGTCCGGTGTCACAATATAGTCGAATTGAAGTGATGGAATAGGCGTGGACTCTACAGCCCGTTTCAAAACGCGGACACTATCTAGCACTGCTAACTGCTTGGGCTCGTTCAGTTCCTGCTAATAGATAAACCAGTGAACACTGAAAGAGAACGAAGATTGAAAAATCTGATGTGTACTATTCAATGACTTTCTCTATATCCCTGCTACAAATTATTCTTGAAAAGCTTATAATTCTATTTACTTTATGCTAATCAGTAAAACATTAGCAGAAATAGCCGTATTACTTGCTTACTTGTAAGTAGAGGTGAAATAAGGGAGTACCATAGGTTAAAGTGATAATCAAAAGTTGGTTGCTATGTCACTGAAGTTTCTTTGTTTGTATGGACAGCAGTTGACAAATTCCTGTATGAGAAATGTGTGTTTTTCATAGCAGAAACCAAAAATAAGGAATGTCACAAAAACGGCGAACTCCACGAAAAAAATGTATATAACATAAATTGTGTGTTTTAACGTGCTCTATATTTTCTGTGTAGTAAGTTTTTGTCTAACTCTTACGGTTTAGTAGTTATTCAAAATTAAGTAAAATTCATCCAGAATAAACTACCCTTCAGAGGCTATTCCCAGAACATTCAAAATATACATTTTATTTGTCAGGTAAATATGTTTAATATACGAAATTTTAATCAAAATCGTTTAAGCCATTTTTGAGAAAATCAAAATTTTGGAAAAAAATTCCATGTAAAGGGTAGTTGGGGGTGGGGGATTTTTCTCAAAATCTTCGTGACGCATCCCTGGAAGATACTAAACTTAAATACCAAGTTTGGTATTTTACCTACTTTTCGTTTTTGAGTTATCGTGTTCACAGACACACGGACACACACACACACACGGACCTTTTTCCGAAAATGCTTTTTTTTTAGATAAAGGGGACCCTAAAACATATATTTCCGGTGAAATCTCGGTATCGAATTTTTTGGTGGAGTGCAATACATTCTCTATACACTATGTACATAGTGCCTATAGAGAAAGTAAAAATGTGTAGAATACGAAAGGGTAGGCGTTTGAAACTGATCAATCTTGTGGATGATTCAAACATATTTTGTGTGACAGGCGGAGAGCCTTTTCTTTCGATACGGTAAAGATGTATCTTGTAATTCACTGTAATGAATTTTGAGTGAGTTTGGGTTGATTTAAGTTCATTGTCTTTTCAAAGCTCTGCAATTATTATCCTGAATTATTTGTATCAAGATTTATAATTTTAATTGCAAAACTACAAGGCGTTTTTATTTAATAATCATGAAATAATTGTTTTATTGTGTTACTTTATGAATTAGAACGACACATATGTCAATACATTTTGAGCTACTTTTGAAACAGATTATACCTCAACGTGTGCGTATTTACGCTAAAAACTGTCCCCACGGTTATACCGGTGACTACAGTGTTCTTTGTGCGTTTCGGAACCCAAAACCGAGCTCTAGTTATGTATGTCGCAACCACGTCGTGCAAAAGCAACTTCCAGTTTAATCCGTAAAGACCACGAGACTGGGCGACTAATCACCAGTGTAAACTATTAAAAATATTATTCGTTGTGTTCACACGACTTTATTTACTTATCCTGTGATAAACGGTTCTTACAACTTCATTTATCTACTTCAATCCAAAGTTAAACATTAGAGGAAGTTGTTTTGTTGCTTATAAATAGAAGGGAAATAAGGAAATACCTAGCCTAAGCGATAATCAAAACTTTAAAAAGCTAGTGGCTATGTGAAAAAGAAACAAATGCCAAATTTCCGTTTGAGAAAAGTATATTAAAATTGAAACCAACAACAAAGAATATCTCGGAAACGGTTAAATCTACAACAAAAATGTATATAATATTGTGTGTTTTAAGTAAATTTACATTTTTTGTGTAGTAATGGTGGTGTAGTTTACCTGTTATGTAAGATTCATCCAGAATGAAGAGATTTTCAGAGGCTATTCCTAGAAAATCCAAAATACACATTTTATTTGTGATGTAAATATATTTAATATGCGGTGTTTTGATCGAAATCGTTAGAATCATTTAGGAGAAAATTAGACCAGTTTTCCATTGAAAGCATAGTTTGAGATGGGGGGTTCCTTGAAAGTCTTTTTTGTGTTGCATCCTTGAAATACGCTGAACTTAATTATAAGTTTGGTATTTAACCGGTTTTTCAATTTTGATTTGTTGTTAATAGGCACGTAGACCTTTTCATAAAAATGTATTTTTTGGAAAAGGGACCCTAAAACGTGTATTTCCAGTGAAATCTCATTATCGAATTTTGAGTGGAATGCAATTCCGTCTATACCTACGTACTACGCACTAAATAGAGAAAGCAAAAACCATATTGTGAATAACTGGTTGATGTGCCCGATTTTAACTTTCTAGTTGGTTAGTGAGGAAGGGGTTAGTGGAAACTGTTTCAACTCAACTCGTCTGAGTTGGAGTACTCACACCTACTCCAGCACAGACATCGAAGTAGGGCTGGAGGGGGAGCGAGATAGCACAATGATTGCTGATTCAGCCATGCTAATAATAGCTTGCTCTTAATTTCCAACTGTATTGCATATTACAGGCAAACCCCGTGAGTCACGAGCAACTCGTTCCTTTGGTGCGCGCGCACTCATGCTGGACTAGTGGGATAGTACAGCTTATTTCGATCCATTTTCATATTTCTCCTCTAAGTACCTACATTTTGTCCATAACACACATAAATAAGAGGTGGAATTTAAATTTCAGTTCTCCAGCTGCGAAACGCTAAATGAAACGATAGATTGACGCTAAAAGGTAGTTTTTGTATAGTAAGTAGACGGAAATTTAAACATTATTTGTTAACGACGCTGTCAATTGTCAGTATCATATCAGCGTCGCAGGTGTAACAGAACTTCGTCCCACAGTTAGTTAATCTATAACAGGGGCTGTCGCCTTTAAGCACACTTAAAAACCATCCGGCCGAGTTTGAACCCTCGACCTTGGAGACAGAAAGACAGCCACATCCCAGACCGACTAAACAGATGAAATATAGTTTCCAAACAAATCCTGAGATTCCTCGGGAATACGATAAATTCATCCGTGACTAAGAAACTACATAAATAAAATCATTACCTGTTCTGCAAACAATTCTTACAAAATCTTCTTCTTCTTGATGCTAATCGAGTTAAATATCAGCAAAAGTGATATTGCTAGCTAAAGGAATAGCCAAATCGTTTAAAATCTCTTGCTATGCGATGACGTTAAATCGCTTCTCTTTGCATGGCGAGGACTAAAACAAAAGAAACAGAAAACTAAATTACTTTCCGATTAAGAAAAGTAAAAGTAATTTAAAGTTGATACCAATAACAAGATATATCTTGGAATGGTTATCTCACAAAAAAAGGTATCTGACAAACTGTATTCTTAATGAGATCTACATTTTTGTACAGTAAAACGTCGATCTTGTTTGGCTTACCGGTTATGCAAAACTCCTCGAACTCCTCAGGATATTTCTAGAAAATTTAAAAGATACATTTTATTTAACATGTAAATATCTCTTAGTATATAGCATTTTAATCAAAAGTGTTAAGAGCCATTTTTGGAAAAATCGAAAATTTAGCAAATGTTCCATGTAAACTTTCGTATTAAACGTTCTGTCACATCCTTGGAAGATCCAAACTTAAATACCAAATTTGGTGCTTTACT
Source organism: Hymenopus coronatus (assembly GCA_030762935.1). Taxonomy (NCBI): domain Eukaryota; kingdom Metazoa; phylum Arthropoda; class Insecta; order Mantodea; family Hymenopodidae; genus Hymenopus; species Hymenopus coronatus. The sequence continues at coordinate 51,473,997 of CM060892.1, read as the reverse complement.
GACTTCTCGTTTTTGAATTATGCACATTCACAGACTTTTTTGTTTGTTTTGTTTTAAATTTAGTTAACCTCAAGACATTTATTTCCAATGAAATCTTGCTGATGGAATGCAATTTCTTATCTACTTACTATATACATTGTATATACGTGATAGAGAAAGTCAAAATAAATATATGGAAAAAAATGCGTGTGTGATAAGCGCCGTAATTCAAGAACAAAAAACAAAGAAAAAAAACAAAAAAAAAAAAAATACAGTGAATGAAGAACTCGGCCTATAGACATAAAGGTTTTAAAAAATGTAAATCCCGCCCCCTCCCCACCATCCAAAGTAGCTTTTATGACTTAACTTAACATATCCTATGCAATAAAACTGCATAACAGAGCATACACAATATTTTTTTTGGTGCCATAACCCATTTTCGAGATATCTGTAACTACTGGTTCCAATTGTTCAAAAATTGCTCCTTCGTTCGAAATGCAGTTGCTTTTCGCGATTGCATCGATACAGAATGGGATATTAAGGCCAGCACATAACATCCAGTTGTTAAAAATTTAACTGTCGTCGTTCTCCTCGCAATTATAAGGAAAAGCGGGATGTAGCTCTTTCTGTAAAGGATTTCCCAATTAATGTGGTATACATAAAAATCTGATGTGTTACGTTCACATGAATTTCTCTATATCTCTGCAACAAATTATTGTTGAAAAGCTTAGGCTTCTATTTACTTCATGCTAAGTGAGAAAAAATGAGCAAAAATAATCTAATTACTTGCTTCCTTGTAACTGAACTTCCTTTGTTTGTATTGTCAGGTGACAAATTCCTGTATGATAAAAGTTTAAGTCTTCTAAAGATGAAACCAAGATCAAGGAATAACTCAAAAACGATCAACTACAGGAAAAAAATCTATATGTATAGTGTGTTTTAACGTGCTCTACATTTTGTGTGTGGTAAGTTTTTCCCATCTCTTACGGTTTAGCAATTATGCAAAATTCCGTAAAATTCATCCAGAATAAAGTAAGTATTCTTCAAAGGCTATTCCCAGAAAATTCAAGATATGCATTTTATTTGTCAGGTATCTTTAATATACGATATTTTAATCAAAATCGTTAGAGCCATTTTTAAGAAAATCAACATTTTCAAAAAAGTTCCATGTAACGGGTAGTTGGGGGTGGGGAGATTTTCCTGAAAATCTTGTGTCGCAAACTTAAATACCAAGTTTGGTATTCAACGGTCTTTCCGTTTTTGAGCTATGCTGTCCACAAACACACATACACGCACACACACGCACACACACAGAGGCCTTTTTCTCAAAATGCTTTTTTTGGATTCAGGGGGACCCAAAACATGTATTTCCGGTGAAATCTCGGTATCGAATTTTTGGGTGGAATGCAATACCTTCTCTATACACTATGTACATAGTACGTATAAAGAAAGTAAAAAAAAAGAAAGGGAAGACCGCGAAACTCATGGATGCTGGAAATAACTGGAATGAGGAGTGAAAGACATAGTAGATGGATCGAGAGTGAACAAAATAAATACATTGTTTAAACTCTGTATATAAATAAAATGATGTAAAACGTTGTTATTATTATTATTGGCGGAGCCGTGACTGAGTGGTTAGACTTCTCGTCTCTCATCTAGGCGGCCCGGGTTCGATCCCATGCGCCCACATGTGGAACTTGTGCTGGGCAAAAAAGGCGTCTGGGTGAGTTTTCTCCGGGTTCTCCAGTTTCCCCCACCACTCATTCTACCAATTTCTCCATCATCACCTTTCCTATCTCCCGTTTCGCTTGCACTTGCTAATGTCTGGCTACGGCCGACCACTCGTTCCTGGTTCTTCATTCCTATGTTTTCGTGCCGTTGACTCCCCGACAGGCTTCTGGCCCCTTTTTATCCGCTTGAGGGATGCCAGTCCTGAGGAGAGCAAGCCGATCATGAAAACGAAAAAAAAAAAAAAAAAAAGTATTATTTGTTATTGAAATCTATTTTACCAGTGGCTCTTTGTGTTCAAATTCTGGGTTTTGCAACAAGGCTTGTGATTGGCAAGGACTGCTATTTTAAGCATCTTCTATGATGCAGTGCTCCAGTTCTGTTGCTGACAAGTGCATTAGGAACGAACGTGTGGAATGTTTCACTGTCAGATTAACGAAAGAAAGGCACGGTTTCGGAAAGATTGCATGTGGTGTGCCAGTTGAAGAAGCCGTTGCAAGAATATCCTCTATTATTAATAGCGTTTGCCGTATAATTAACGTAAAAAAAGTTGTCGCGCATCGGGCCGGGAGCATTGACTTGTACATCCGGCGTGGCAGCGACGTCACTCACGCCACAACGAGAAATCTGTGGTCCTAGGTCATGGTTGTATGTGTGACGAAGCCTAGGAGCTTGTTTATCCACTGCGCGGCCATTGAAACAACTGGATTTGGGGCAATGCACTCTTTAGCATTCCGTGGCCTTGAGTTAGCATGAGGCCCGGGCTGAGATTACTTTCAGCACCGAGACGAAACACAAAAAAAAAGAAAAGTAAATGTCCGCCCAGAAATCAGATTAAACTCATTGTATCTGATATTAAAACAAATCAAATGTGTTATAATGGTGTATTTATCCTCTACTAGGGTTTGCTAATGATAAGCAATTGACCAAAAATAATAAAATTTATTTTACAGCACTCAAAGGAAATATACATGGAAATATTTTTAAAAAAATCTGATGTGTTTCATTCACATGACTCTCTCTACATTTCTGCAACAAATTATTATTAAAAAGCTTGTGCGTCTATTTACTTCATGCTAATCAAGTAAAAATTAGCAGAAAAAGTCTTCATACTTGCTTCCTTGTAAGTACAAACAAAATAAGGAAGTACAATTGGTTAAAGTCATAGTCAAAGTTGGTTGCTATGTCACTGATGTTCCTTTATTTGTATGGACAGGAGTTGAGAAACTCCTGCATGAGAAAAGTATAAGTTTTTAAAGCTGAAACAAAAAACAAGGAATATGTAAAAAACAATCAACTCCACGAAAAAAAAATGTATATAATATAAGTTGTGTATTTTAACGTGCTCTACATTTTTTGTGTAGCAAGTTTTTATCTATCTCTTACGGTTTAGCAGTTATGCAAAATTCCGAAAAATTCGTTCAGAATAAAGTAGTCTTCAGAGGCTATTCCCAGAAAATTCAAAATATACATTTTATTTGTCAGGTAAATATCTTTAATATACGACATTTTAATCAAAATCGTTAGAACCATTTTTTAGAAAATCGAAATTTTCGAAAAAAAAGTTACATGTAAAGGGTAGTTTGGAATGGGGCGATTTTTCTCAAAATCTTCGTGTCGCATCCCTGGAAGATACTAAACTTAAATACCAAGTTTGGTATTTTACCGACTTTTCGTTTTTGAGTTATCGTGTTCACAAGCACACGGACACACACACACACACACACACACACGGACCTTTTTCTGAACATACTTTTTTTGGATACAGGGGACCCTAAAACATATATTTCCGGTGAAATCTCGGTATCGAATTTTTTGGTGGAGTGCAATACCTTCTCTATACACTATGTATATAGTGCATGTAGAGAAAGTAAAAAATCTGGTGTGTTTCATTCACATGACTCTCTCTACATTTCTGCAACAAATTATTGTAAAAAAGCTTATTGTTCTATTTACTTCACGATATTCGAGATACACATTAGCAGAAATTGTCCTTATTACTTGGTCCCTTGTAAGTAGAAGGGAAAAATATAATGTGTTCCATTCACATGATGTCCTCTAGCTGTTTCGTAAACAAGCCTTTATTCAAAACATTAATCTGTTTTCTGTAACATGCTAATCAACATAAACGTTGGCAGAATTAATCTTATTACTGCTTTCTTGTGGGTGGAAGAGAAATAAAAAAAAATGCATGGGCTAAAGCGATAGTCTCGTTCTTTAAAGCTGGTCGCTATGTGAAACATTTGAAAATCCAATCTCTTTGCTTGTCAGGAGTAAACAAACGAGAAACAAGATGTTTTCCCGTTTGAGAAAAGTGGCTAAAATTAAAACCAATAATCCGGAATATCTCGAAAACGATTAACTCTACAGAAAACGTATATAACATAAATTGTGTGTTTTAGTGACATCTGCATTTTTGTGTAGTAAATTTTTGTCTATCTCTTACGGTTATGTAAAAGTCATCCAGGGCGAAGAGTTCTTCAGAGCCTACTGCCAGAAAATCCAAGATATACATTTCGTTTGTCATTAAAATCTTAAACTCAAGGTATTTATACAAAATCGGTAAATAAATGTGGTGTAATGCTCATCTACCATTTGAGAACTAATGTGACTATTAAATCATAACTTGATAAAAGCTCCCTTCCTATGTATTAAATTATTAATAGTATATTTCGATGAATTGTCTCATCAAACAACTCGTATTTTCATTGCTTAGGACAATTCATTCCCGTCACCTCGCTCCGGTCGTGAATTATAGGCAGGATGAAAACACTCGTATTACTTTTGACGATTCAGCTCCAATGCCATGGATTGGCCGAGATTAGGCAATTTAAACCAATCGCGTCATTGCCTGGAAACTGGTCTTATCGCAGCTGATGTCATTTGTTTGAAATCTGACGCTCGTATGTCTAAGGAAAAACCTAAAATCTACAATTTTGCTTGGATTGATTTGAAACTTGAACACGGCAATTGCAGTATTAAGAATAGTATACATGCTAATTTTCAGGCATTTGTTCAAAATAGTTCCTGTGATATGAACATTTATAGTGTTTTATTGTTATTTAAGTAATTTATTTGTTACAATGGTATTCGTACATTGGGTGTAGACACGGTCGGCCATGTAATTTAGGAGGCTTCGCTCCGGTCGTGAATTTGGACAAGATGAAAACACTCGTGGTATTAGTTATGATAATTTAGCATAAGACATCCTTATTTACACTGTATTTAAATTTAGTTTCCATGGAAACGCACCATGGATTTTGTTTCACGAACATGGTCATGGAACATCAGTGTTGAGAATCAGCTAGTGATGCAAATAGCGTGGAAAATTTGGTGTGATGTAAATCGTATATTAATTGAATAAAACATGGCAGGCTAAAAGTTATAATGGAAGGCAAGACAACTTCGTGCAACCTTGTAGTCACGAAGTGCAATTTGTTGCACTGCACTACTGCATCTTTAAATTACAGTCTATTAAACTCCCTCGCAATTTCTTAACTCTGGGAAGTTATTATATCAGCATGTACAGCGCTGGTTATATAACTTATGCTTCTTACCAACTAATTGCTTATTTTATTGTACTTTGTTTCTGAGAAAAATAGAAACATTTTCAGCAACCATGAACGATTTACAACATAAAATTCAACTAAATAATATTTGAAGCGACTGCCTCTGCGGTCGAGTGTTCAGCATTCTGACTTCTCATTCAGAGGCCCCAGGTTCGATTCCCAGCTAGGGTGGGGAACTAGGATCATTCCCTATTCTCCCACAGAGTCTAGAATATGCATGGGAGAGTAACGTGTAACTGTCGTTTCCTAATCGGCTTGCCCTCCCAGTATTCAGAGGGCTGACCCCCCCTATGTATATTATATATATTATGTATATTATATATATTATGTATATTATATATTATATATAATATACATAATATATATAATATATCATATACACATACTTATGAAAATGAAAAACAATGAAAGTGGGGGGGAAACCTCGAACTCGAGATATTACAATCATAATAGTTATCAATTGCAGGACCTAAACCGACAATTGCAATACATTCAGTAAAACTGTAACCAGGATTTCTGGATTTGCTGAATAATAGATATTAGTGTATGTAATACTATACCTAAAATCAAAATCCCCATTGTAGACCTGTTTAGATAGGCTCCCTCCCAACGCCCCTACTTCCTTCACCCCTTCCCCTCCTCCGTCACACCCCAAAAAGTGGGTTCGAGTCCCACCTTGGGCATGGGTGTTATATGTTTGTGCATATGTGTATGAGTGTCAAAGAAGAAAACAGAAATTCAGTAATCATACAGCAAAAAAAGTAAATAAAAGTAGGGTATACAGCGCCGGAGACCCGACCAGACTCCGGAACTGTATTTTAAAAAAAAAACGGCCCTTCCCCTACTCGTTCCCTACTAGTCTCCCTTCCACTCTTTATCTTCCCTACCAACCCTTCTCTCACATTTGAATGTAAGTGTGTAAAAGTTTATATTCATGAAACTAAGTACATATGTTCCTTAAGAAAATGCAGCTGTTAAATTTAGAAAATCAACAGTAGTACGATATCTTCTTAAATTTTATTTCACCTATTACGCCCAATAAACACGCTACTTTTTGCATATTTTAAACGTATGCTTACATTGTCCTCAATCGATACATTTTTCCCCACACAATACAGTAAAATTAAAGTTCTACAGCAAATAAGTTTAAAAAAAATATATCATATTTTTATATCAATCCCTAATAATTGTAGAAAAATTATGGCATTCTCAACAACTCTTGGTTTTTCAAAGGTTATTTTGTTTCTCAAAGTTGGAGAATTATGTTGAAGAAGTATATGTCTATTTTCTTTAACGTACTTTTAAGGAAGTATGGTGTTTTTGAAACAAGCTAGTCAAAGCTTCCATTGTGTGGAACCAAATGCTGAAGAAGTTTTGCGAAGAAAACTTGGCGCGCGTATTAAAAAATATGCGGCTGTTCATTTATAGCTTATATTTTATTTAAGTTTAAAATTCTGATTATAATAAAAATAAATTTAATGAAATTACACAAATGCATTACCTTATCTCTCATATAGGATCTTTATGTCAGGCACTGTACAATGGCTTTGAAATTCCCTTCACTTTGCTTTACTAGTAGAAAAAAAAAAACTTCTCATTTAAGAAAAGTATAAGTATGGGAATATCGACATCAATAACAAGGAATATCCGGAAATGGTTAAAACCACAAAAGTTATTTCTCATAAATGGTGTGTTTTGACGAGATCTATAATTTTTGTGCAACAACTTTTTATCTATCTCTTGTGGTTTAATTCTCACAGTAAAGTCATACAGAATGAAGAGGAATTCAGAGGCTCTTCGCAGAAATTTCAATATATACTAGGGCCGTTCATAGAAAACGATTATTTTATTACTAAAAGTTTTGTACACTTACTTTTCAACAAAATCACCGAAAAGTTTGAGACATTTATCGTACCTGTGCACAAGCTTTGCAATACCCTCTTCAAAAAGTGTTGCCGCAAATGATTTCAAATGAGCATTGACTGAAGATATTCGTTGGTTTGAAAGTGCTGCCCTCCTAGCCACGTCTTCAGTTCAGGGAATAGGCGAAAGTTGCTGGGTGCCAGTTCAGGACTGTAGGGCGGATGATCGAAAAAGTCCCATTGAAATTGTTCAAGGAGCCGATGGGTTATGCCAGCAGTGTGTGGACGAGCGTTGTCATGGATCAACACAATTCCTAAAGTCAGCATTCCTCTTCGCTTGTTTTAGGACGTTTTCGGAGAGTCATTCAAAACAAACGCACGCACGCAGACACACACGGACCGTTTTCTAAAAATGGAACCGGTGCCATTGGGCACAGGGGATCACAAAACATGTATTACCTGTTATATTTCGACATCGAATTTTTGAGTGGCATTCAATCCCCTTTTTTACCTACTATGAACATAAAACGTATCTATACAGAAAGTAAACACTACTTATTTCCATACAAATTTTTCAGTTAAGTACACGAATAAATAGTACCGAAACATTGCTATAATTTCTCACATATCTAGTTACCTTACATATCAATATTTTTTAGCGATTTTGATATGTATTTTTTAGTCATGAGAAATGTACGAGTTTTTTTTTTTTTTTTTTTTTTAATCTCCGATTGACTATAAATAAAAGACAAGTTTATAGAAAGCAATTACTCATAAAAGATCAGATATACTTAAAAAAACGTATATGCAATATAGTATGTGTTTAAACGAAATCTACATTTTTGTGTAGTAAGTTTTTGTTTATATCTTTGGTTTTCCAGTTATTGGAAAAATCTGCAAAACACACTTGTCATTGGTTTCAGTTTTAAAATACTTAAAAATTTTCTCACACAGGAACTTATCAACTCCTGGCCACACAAAGAAACGGATTTCAATTCTATAGCAGTCACATTTTACAAGATTGACTGTCGGTTTAGCCTAGAATATTCCCTTATTTACCTTCTACTTATAAGGGTCTGGCTAATGAAACCGTTTCTGATTAGGTTTATCACGATTAGCATGAAGTAGATAGAATAATAAGATGTTTAACAATATTTTGTTACAGAGATGTACAGAAAGTCATGTGAATGGAACACATTAAAGATTCTTTGGGACTGCCTCCGTGCTCGAGTGGTCAGCGAGCTGACTTCTCACTCGGAGATCCCGGGTTCGATTCCCGGATGGGTTGGGGAATTTTTCTTTAACCGGAATTATTCCCTATCCCCCATAGAGTCTGGAAGTATGAATGTGCGTGTGTTTAGTAATATAAAGTTTAACCTGATGTTCTGAACCTACCGTTTCACAAGTGAAAGCCCCCGATATGACCATTGATGTTAAAGGGGGGCTATACAAATGAAGCAAAAAAAAAAAGATTTTTTGGATTCAGGTGCCAAAACATGTATTTTCGGTGAAACCTCGGTATCGAATTTTTGGGTGCAATACAATACATTTTTATATACTAGGTGCATAGTACGCGTAGAGATAGTAAAAATGCTTTAATGGGACTCAGGGGACCTTAAAACTTATTTTCGGTGAAATCTCGACATTGAATTTTTGGATGCAATACAATACCTTCTCTATCCACTATGTATGTATATTGAACTTACGGGCAAGAGAAGGTAAAATGAATGTTCTTGTAGGTTAGCCTACTTGTCTCTTATTTGAAAGATTGATCGCTGCCTACATAAAAATCTGGATATGCAACAGATTAAAAGAAGTCCAACAGACAGTTCGGTGAACCCAACCAAACCGGCTGCACAAGATCATTGCGTCTTCAAGTAAACCAGATAACCGTACATATAAAAAGAGAGAGAAAATTAAGTGCAGCTTTAACGTTCACCTCAGAAAGTTGTTTTAATTCTTGGTAATTATATTGACCATGAAGTATTAGCAACGATCATGTGCCAGATGACGCATTGAACCACAATGTGATAACCGTAGAGCCACATTTTGTAAACGATGCATCTAGAGCAAGATTTTGTGGAATCACATTCTATTTAATGCTTTAACGCATGTTTTTATTTTCATTACAGCACAATATGCATAGTAGGTAGGGAAATATTGTGTGCGCGCTCGTGTGTGTGTGTGTGTGTGTGTGTGTGTGTTAGTGTTATTGGAGGGGTTTCCAACACTGCAGCCCTTGGCTTATTGTACGCCAGACTCTAGGAGGATAGGATGAAGTGAGAGAATGTCAATGGGCGGCCAAAATCGGACGGCGGGGCAAAACTTACCGTGAAGGACCCGTAACTTATTCAAAGCAGTACTTCATTTTGACGCGGGGAACGTCAGGAGCCCATGCTCCAGTTCTGACCAAACTCCCCGAGTCTACAGAGATCTTTCAACGCCATCCCGCTGTATTTCCAAAGCGCAGTCACCACCACGGAAGGGCGCCATCACCACAGTCCTCTCCGACATTTACAGCCCTGAAAGAGTCCGGTTGGATGAAATGGAGATGAAATGAAGGGACAGCCCTCATCTAGTGAACCGGGAAAACCCGTGGGTCATAGAGGTCGGCAAGGGAATCGATCCCTCGACCTCCCGAACACCAGTTTCAGACGAAACGTATTGTATTCCACAAAAAATTCGATATCGAGAAATCACTGTAGATAAATCTATGAAAAAAAATTATAAAAAGGTGCAAGTGTGAGTGTGTCTGTATCTGTCTGTGAAGAGCATAATTAAAAAAAAAAAAACGAACAGTCCGCTAATTCAAAAAGAATTACATAGCAGTTGATCTAACTGCCTCGTATTTGACCTGTACAGATGTCCCTTCGCGCGTTAAAATATGTAGGTGCATAACTCAACGAGGCTATTTCAAGTTAAAATCGGTCAGTGGGGAATGGCGTGTGCGACCTTTCTTTTTACCCTTCTTGCTTACCAGCGGAGACGGTGAGTGACCCCTCTCATTAAGAGGAGTAAATACTAAGGCCACTCACGCCAGTTCCTTACTGAGCGATTTTAGCTTGAAACAGTATCGTTGAGTTCTGCAACTCTTTTAACGTTCGAAATGTCTATACACCTCAAATTCGGGGAAGTTGGGCCAACTGGTATAAGTTCCACATCTTTCAAGGATGCGACATGAGTTTCAAGAAAATCCCTCACCTCAAACTACCTTTACATGAAATATTTTTAGAAAAAATTTGAATTTCTCAGAAATGGCTCTAGGAATTGTTTCATATTATCATATGTTTAAGATATTTTCATTACAGATCAAATGTATCTTTTGAAGGTTCTGGGAATAGCCTCCGAATTTTTTAGAATTTTGCCTAACTGATAAATAGTAAGAGGTTGATGGAAACTTACGGCACAAAAAATGTATCTCATTGAAACACACACTTTATATTATATGCTTTCATTTGTAGGTTTGACCATTATCGAAATATTCCTTGTTATTGGTTTCAATTTTAAAATATCTAACTTTCCTCAAACGGGAAGTTACCTTTTCTCTTGCTTTACTGCTGGCCATGCAAAGCGAGCCGATCTGCAATTGTTTCGCATAGCGACCAGCTTTTAAAATATTTTATTATCATTGTAACCTACGGTGCTGTCTTTTTTCCCTTCTGCTTATAAGGAAACAAGTAATAAGACCGCTTAAATGTTTTGTAAGAATAGTTTGTATGTGAAAGTGCTAGAGAAAGTAATATGAATGGAACAAATACATTTCTTTAAACTAGTTTAGAGCACCACTAATTTTTTTGCTAGTCCTTTCTTGTTTCTCTGCTTCGTGCGTAGTACTCAATAAAGAATGTATTACATTCCATCCAAAAATTCAATACCGATTTTCAGTGTACGATCTGGATGGAAACGTACGATTATTAAGGTGTGAATGCGATGTATGATGATCGATAATAATATACCTTCTCGTGTAGTTTGGTAACAATCCACAATATTTGTACCTTCTTGATTTATTTCATGTACAATTCTATTTCTATTTGTTTTGTGCAAATGAGATGATGTGATTTTTGTTGAATAGCATTGCGCATGATGTTGCAACTACTCACGCGGTATGAGATTAAAAAATGCAAAATAACATGAAGTAGATTCTTTTTTTAACCACATATAACATGTAGAGCGATTATCTGCAAAGTCTTGGTTTAGCTCTTGTAAGCTTAATATATATACATATAATTATAATGTAATTACATTGGGCAAAAAGAGTAATACCGGGTCTTTAAACGCTTTTTCTGCAGTTTACGATTTGAAACGTCAGTTATTACAATCTAAATAGCGTTATAGTTTAAGAGTGTACGATCCAAAGGGCACAAATACGATTATTAGTTCCAAATACTATCCTTGAAATGGAAAATGTTGGCAACACTGGATACCTACCACCAGTACTCCAATGGGGTTAGTGTGTACACCCCGGGAGGAACAGATCAGATGACGGAGACTTACGATTATAGTAATAATAAACACTGAATAATCATAAAAATGTATAAGTTCTAATTCAAATTCATCTAACAAATAAAAGCTTTTTCAGCTTAGGATGTGTCAATTTCAATTAGGTATACTAGAAGTATTTTATATTTTTAGAAATCGAATTTTGGACAAATTTGATAGAGAGGATAGGCCTTTGCGACAATAGAATCGCGCAGATTTCCATGTTACTTACAGGTTTCGACCATCTCGATCGAGGAGGCTCAGAAGCTTGGCTCAAGCGAGATCGGGGAAACACGATTCCAGCAGCTCGCAAGGCTGTCATCTGGTAGGGACGTAAAGACATTTGTGCCGTCTCTCCGACACCGACCCTTACTGAGCCCCAAATGCAACCTGAAACATAAAGTGAGAAATGAAATGAAAAGAAATAGAATGAGAGAGGAAATCCGTGGTAGAATACTACCGCAGCATTTGCCTTGCCAACCAGGACACCCACGAAAAACCTTTTGCCGGCCACCGGGGTTCGTACCCGCGTTTTCTCGAATGCATGCGCAATTATCTCGTACGCTGCCATGTGAATATAATGTATGCGGGATTATTGTTATTATTAATATTATTATTATTATTATTATTATTATTATTATTATTATTATTATTATTATTATTATTATTATTATTATTAGGTATTACGTTGTATTTATCATCATGCAACAGGGATTAGACTGCTAATGAACTGTTCCGACTCTAAATTAAAATTGTACAATCCTCATCGACCTCCATTGCTATTTGAAGAATTTTATCATTTTGTATTTTTCGAACATGATAGTACCAATTTTCTCTCTAATCTAAAATTTTATCTTTTACTGTAAATATTCCTAATTCTGTTCTTATTCTTCATTTCTTTGTTGGTCCACAAGTTTGTCCTACTGCAAATCTCAAATACTTCATTTTAGCAACTTTTGTATGCGCCTCAAAGAATTCAACCAAAGAGTATAAAACTTAATCATATTGGGAAAGCTAATGAAAGAATTATTACTTTATGACTGGTTCTAGTAAAAATATCTTGTAATATTGAATTAATATAAATTATTAAAAATTACATTATTAATTTTTTTCTCTCCAATTAAAAGTTTAAATTCTTCATAATATATCCTTATTTAGAATCCAATATTTATTTCAAGTTGAATCCGTCAGAGCTTCATCCATTGAAATTTGTGAGAAATGGTAGTTTTACGTAAATATGGTAGCAGCCTACTGGAATTTTGATTTAGAGTCATCTTCTCCTGAACTCCTTGGCACAGCTCACTAAGAGCTCGGTCCATTACAGACGTCATGGTGCAGTATTGGGGAATGATACGTGGTCAGCACTTCGATCTCCCCCGGCCAGTTAATGCGGTCTTCACAACCTGGAACCGCTACTTCTCCATCAAGTAGCTCCTCAATTGGCCCCCCAGGGACCTCACGAGGCTGACTGCACCCCGGTCCAGGTCTCCCAGCGGGGGCAAATCCCTACACCGGTACTGGGAATCGAAATCAGGTCTCCCGCTTGGCAAACAGCAACGCTACCACCGCGCTAAGGAGAAGACCACATTCTTCTCTTGGGCCGGTTGCTTTCACTACAGGTCGAGAGTTCGGTCAGCGAGATATTCAAGATTGGGGGGGGGAGAAAAAAAACTAATGCCAGAAGAGAGAAAATGGATATTAAGAACTCACTATTAGACTATGTAAAATATAAACAGGCTGAGTAGGTGTGAACATATTAGAAGAATGGATGAAGATAGGCTTCCGAGAAATGTGTTGGAATAGAGTCCACCTGGAAGAAGAGGAAAAGAAAGATCCGAAAAGCACGATTGCGGGGAATAACTGGAATGAGAGCAAGAGGACTGAAAGATTTGAATGAATGGATAGAGGCGAGTGGAGAAAAAAATTATTTAAACATAGACAGATGTGAAAACATTTAAACTTTGTATATAATTAAATGTTATTATTCATGGTTAGACCGCTCGCTTCCAATTCCGCCCACATGTGGGATTTGTGGTGGACGAAGCGGCACTTGTGCGGTTTTTCTCAGGCTTCCCCACTCATGGCACCAATTGCCCTAGCGTCACCTTTTCTATCATCCACTTTCTCACGTTCATGCCTGGCTACGAGTCCACCACTCCTTCCAGGCATTTGTTTGTAAGTCCTAGGGGGATGTCAGGCCTAAAAAACGTGGAGGGTAAGCCGACTACGAATAGTTTCGTCAACCTAGCGCATCTAATCTCTAAGCATTATTGCAGCAATCCAGGAGCAACTTTGCAACAAACCACGACAAAACCTGTTTTTGTTAATTGCTACTTGTAATTAGGAATGAAGCTACTCTGATCTAAGATCATGCAACAAGTTCTGAACCAAGTACCAAGCGTACAAATGAATAGCGGAAATGATGGCATGTAAAACATGAAACAGGATAACAAGAAAAAGCAGAAATGAATGGATACATAGCATCACGGTAGTGCCTACGGCAGTCGGCATTCTTGCTCAGATATGATCATACATCTGCGGAACGCCCAGTGACCTCCTTTGTGTGCTAATGTGCACGGAAAGTTGGAGACACATAATAAATTAGCAGTTGCATTTGAGATCTTGTTTAGGAAACAACTGAGCTAGTTTGTATTAATTACTGCAAGAGAGAAACTGAAAGTGATAGTAATTAGACTTGTAGTCGAAACTGAGTTATATGTAGGTTATATATTAGAAGGGGCACTTCACGCACTAGGACCTACACAGATCTATTCTGGTTCTCACCTCCCAGGAGGAAGGAGTGAAATGAGGGAGCCACAGGTGGCTACGGTCCACAGACAAACAGAGCACAAGACGCGCGGAATTCCCTTACTGTTCCAAGCTCTAAAACCATTCAAATTGCTAGAATTTAACAGGATAGTCCCCAAATCATTCAAGGTATGTATTTTATCTGAAGTGCAAATATCTTAAGCGTATTAGCACGTATATAGAATGCATGCAGTAGGTAGATAAGATATTGTATTCCACCCAAAAAATCCGATACCGAGATTTCAACGGAAATATGTTTTGAGGCCCCTTAATAAAAATTATGATCAAAAGGTCTGTGTATATGTGCATGTGTGGTGTATGTGGACAGCGTAACTCATAACTGAAAACGGTTTAAACACCAAACTTGATATCTTCCAGGAATGCAACATGAAGATTTTCAGGAAAATCCCCGCATGCTTAATTATCCTTTACAAGGAACAGTTTTCCAAATATTCGATTATACATATAATTTTTTTGGGAATCTCCCATGAAGTCCTCTTTATTCTAAATGACTTTTGCTTAACTCGTAAACCATAAGAGTTGACAAAAACTTCACAATAAATGTAGAACTCGTTAAAGCACAAAATTTATGTCATGTACAGTTTTTACAGCTACCAATTTCCAAGATATTCCCTGTTATTGGCATAATTTTAAAATACCTAAATTTTTCTACAACCAGAACTCCTGATCCGTCTTATATCTCTATTGCTTTACTCCTGACCATAGAGAGAGAGGGAGGAATGTGGCTCTTATAACATTTGACTATGGCTTTAGCCTCGTGCTATGGCTTTCCTTATTTATCTACTGTTTAAAAGGAGCAAAGTATTAAGACAATTTCCGGTAGTTATATCTTAATTAGCATTATGTAGATAAAAGTATAATCTTTTGTAAGAGTAGTCTGTTTATATAAGATAAATAGTTGTATGAAGAGAACACATCAAATTTTAAAATCAAAATCACTATTGCCAATGTTGAGAAAGTCGAAAAATATTGTCAATTTTCTCGTTTAAATAATAATTTGGGATAAGTGGATTCTCTTGAAAAATATCTGTGTCGCATCTACTAAGTTTTGAATGAGCTATGGTCGAGTGGTCAGCTAGTGTGTCAGAGAATTTTTCTTCAACCATAATTATTCCCTATCCCCCACAGAGTCTGTAAGTATGAATATGAGAATGAATGTGCGTGTGTTAAATAATAAAAATTTATTTTTTGTTTTTTTACTCTCTCTATACGTACTATATACATAGTTTATAGAGAAGGCATTGTATTCCACCCAAAAATTCGATACCTAGATTTCGCCGGAAATACATGTTTTGGGGCCCCTAAATCCAAAGAAAGCATTATTGGAAAAAGGTCCGTGTGTGTCTGTGTCTGTGGACAGTATAGCTCAGAAACAAAAGGATGGTTAAATACCAAACTTGGTATTTAAGATTGGCATCTTTCAAGGATGCAACAGGAAGTTTTTCAAAAAAATCCCCCCACCCCCAACTACCCTTTACTTGGAAAAAATTTCGAAGATTTTGATCTTCTCAAAAATGGCTCTAACGATTTTGATTAATGTCCATTATATTTAAGGTATTTACATGCCGAAAAATGTATGTATATCTAGACTTTTCTAGGAATAGCCTCTGAAAACATTATTATTCTGGATTTTTTTAATTTTGCATAACTACTAAAACGTAAGATATAGACAAAAACTTACTACTCAAAAAATGTAGATAGAGATAAAACATACAATTTATGTCATACATTTTTTTCGTAGAGTTGATCGTTTTTGAGATTTCCTTGTTATTGATTTCAGCTTTGAAAAACTTACTTTTCTCATACAGGACTTTGTCAACTCCTGTCCATACAAACAAAGGAGCTTCAATCACAGAGCAACCAGCTTTTGACTATCACTTTAACCTACATTACTCCTTTATTTCACTTCTGCTTACAAGGAAGCAAGTAATAAGACTATTTCTGTTAGTTTTTCTCAATTATCATGTAGTAAATAGAACTATAAGCTTTTTAACAATAATTTTTGCAGAGAGGCAGAGAAATTCGTGCGAATGGAGCACATCATATTATTATTATTATTATTATTACTATTATTATTATTATTATTATTATTATTACTATTGCAGACCGTAATGCAGGATTAGTTTTACTTTCTCCATACGCACTATGTACATAGTGTATAGAGAAAGTATTGCACTCCACCCAAAAATTCAATACCGAGATTTTACCGGAAATATATGTTTTAGGGTCCCCAATATCCAAAAAAAGCATTTTCACAAAAAGGTCCGTGTGTGAGTGTGTGTCCGTGTGTCCTTGAGCACGATAACTCAAAAACGAAAAGTCGGTAAAATACCAAACTTGGTATTTAAGTTTAGTATCTTCCAGGGATGCGACACGAAGATTTTGAGAAAAATCCCCCCACCCCAAACTACCCTTTACATGGAACTTTTTTCGAAAATTTTGATTTTCTCAAAAATGGCTCTAACGATTTTGATTAAAATATCGTATATTAAACATATTTACCTGACAAATAAAATGTATATCTTGAATTTTCTGGGAATAGCCTCTGAAGAGTAGTTTATTCTGAATGAATTTTACTAAATTTTGAATAACTGCTAAACTGTAAGAGATGGACAAAAACTTACCACACAAAAAATGTATAGCACATTAAAACACACAATTTTTTTCGTGGAGTTCGTCGTTTCGGTGACATTGCTTATTTTTGGTTTCTGTTATGACAAACGTATACTTTTCTCATACAGGAACTTGTCAACTCCTATCCATATGAACAAAGGAACTTCATTGACATAGCAACTAGCTTTTGACTGTCACTTTAACTTACGGTTGTCCTTTATTTCGCTTCTACTTACAAGGAAGCGAATAATTAGACTATTTCTGCTAATTTTTTTTCTGATTAGCATAAAGTAAATAGAAGTATAAGCTTTTTAAGCATTATTTGTTGCAGGGATATGGAGAAAGTCATGTGAATGGTACACATCAGATTTTTTATTTCAAATTATGCATTTTAATTTCTACATAGCTGTCAGTACAATTAATTACAATTCTTGCTAGTAACAGTTTGAATCCTGCTTTGCTATGCTCTAATTCAAAATGAGAAGTGGTTTACGTCAATTTTATTGAAACTTCTCGAAATGGCGACTTACATTTACAAGGCAAAGTTAAAAGCGGTGAAAGTGTGTGGTGTGTGTGTTTGGCCGTGTGTTCGTGAACATGATAGCTCAAAAACGAAAAGACGGTACAATTACAAAATTGGCATTTAAGTTTAGTATCTTCCAGAGATGCGACACGAATATTTTGAGAAAGATCTCCCCACCCCAAACTATCCTTTACATGGAGCTTTTTTCGGAAATTTTGATTTTCTCAAAAATGGCTCTAACGATTCCGATTAAAATATCGTATATTAAAGATATTTACCTGACAAATAAAATGTGTATCTTGATTTTTCTGGGAATAGCCTCTGAAAATCACGTTATTCTGGATGAATTTTACGGAATTTTGCATAACTGCTAAACCGTAAGAGATGGACAAAAACTTACCACAAAAAAATGTAGAGCACGTTAAAACGCACACTTTATGTCATATACATTTCTTTCGTGGAGTTAATCGTTTTTGAGATATTCCCTCTTTTTGGTTTCAGCTTTAATAAACATATACTTTTATCATATAGGAATTTGTCAATTCTTCTTCATACAAACAAAGGTACTTCAATCACATAGCAACCAGCTTTTGACTATCACTTTAACCTATGGTACTGCCTTATTTCGCTTCTACTTACAAGGAAGCAAACAATAAGACTATTTCAGCTAAAATGTTTCGATTAGTATGAAGAAAATAGAAGCGTAAGCTTTTTAACAATAATTTGTTGCAGAGATGTAGAGAAAGTCATGTGAATGGAACAGATTTTTTTTTATGTTGAAATCAGAGAGATTATTATACAAGTAAATCTTGAAAACGACAATAAGAGTTGATGAAAATGGATATACTATACTCACGCTGCAGTTTTGAATAATTCTCAGCCAATTTTTATTTTCTGTAGCATGTGTGTACAATGTACATGGTAGGTAGAGAGGTGTTATATTCCCCCTCAAAATTTTGATACCGAGATTTCACCGTAAATAAATATTTTTAGTCTCCCTGAATAAAGGAAAAAGCATTATTGTCTGGGCAGCATACCTCAAAAACGAAAAATCGGTTATATGCCAAATTTGGTATTTAAATTCAGTATCTTCCAAGGATGCGGCACGAATATTTTCAAGAAATCCCCCACCCCAACTACCCTTTACATGGTACAGTTTTCGAAAGTTTTGTATTCCTATAAATTACTAACGGTTTAGATTAAAATGCCATATACTTAATATATTTTAATGATAAACGAAATTTATATCCTGAATTTTGAGAAGTTTGCCATTCGTTCTTTTGTTTTACTCTTTTTCACACACATAAAACCCAATTTCAACCGCATAGCAAACCGATTTTAAAAGCTTTTACGAATGCTTTACCTAGTGTATTGCCTTATTTCCTTTCTATGATAAGTAATAAGACAATTTCTACTAATAAGCTTGTATACGAATAATTTGCTACAGAATGGATAGAGAAAGTCATGAGAATGGAACACATCATTTTTTTTTTACAGTGTGGCACTTCATATTGTAAATGACGGTCACTCAGGAACTCAGGTTAAACTATGTAACTTTAGCTTTGAAGCGAAATGATTAAGCTAGAATTATCTATAGAGTGTTGTAACATTTCGGTGAAAAATTTGATTAGGATTTGAAAAATAAAAATTAACTGATGCAACACTGTTATGAAGACAGGAAAAATGTAACAAACTACTAACATGCACACAGAAAAGTTCTGTAAGCACAGGATGCGTGTATTGTTTACGAACAATAAAACTGGTTTGTTGCGCAACCATAAATTAAACATTCTTGGACAGAATTTAATTAAGTTTTTGCGCACAATGAAACTAAAAAGAAGGTTAATGTGATTATGTTCGTTTTGTGATTTATTTTTCATCAAGGTAAATGTTTCTCATTAAAATATGAATAAAAGTATTTTACCTAGTTTAAAACGCACGGTGTTTATATTCACTTACAAATCTAGGTAGTGCCTATAGTACTAAGTCCTAAGTCTTCAAGCCAAATTATCGAAATTGAAATATATGAAATTATCCAATTATTTTAGGTTTATTTTATCTTTAGCCGAGCTTAATAGACTGTTAAAACACACACACACACACACACACACACACACACAAATCTTGATTACGGCTATACTATACTTTGTGGCACTCAATTCCTTTGCTCGACTTTGAGGAAGTTACGAAATGTGGCCAAATCATGATGTATTTTTTTATTTTTTATTTTTATAATCTTAAGTTAAGGCTTAAGAGTGTATATTAATCTCAGCTGAAGCTGAAATGAATGAATTGTTTGAATTTCTGTATTTTTATTAATTTATATTTATCCTAGCTGCTGCATTATCATGAAAGATATGAAATTAACGAAACATTTCCAAAGGGTATAATTGAGGTGAGGGGTTATCTTAATCTTAGATAATAGGAAGACGAAGAACTTAAATGTTAAGTTCGTTTTAAACCAACTTTTCGCTTCTTTTAATTAAGCTGTTCAGAGAAAGACGTACAAATACCACGCACAGATATTTAAAATATTCTTTTGCACTAAGCGAACCTTAAAGCGTGTATTTTCAGTGATATCTTGGGTGAGATATTACAATACTGCCCTGTTTCTTACAAGTAAGTAGTAAACATTTGAGACTCATGCGTAATGGGCAGTCGTGTCTATCTTTAAAAAACTATTGATTTACACAACCTGTGATCGGTAATTAATTAATTTGTGCCATATGGTGTAGTTAAGCTTATCGATTAACTGTCAGTTCAGCGAAACCCCAGATCAGTCGGTTATCGTTCACGAAACCGTGTGCTTGTTCAGACGTGCAGTTTGTGTGTTCGTGCAAGTTACGGCGTAGTGCAGTGACGCTGTTATGGGTGAAATGGAGCAGTTAGTCGACGATATTTAGTTAAGAACTGGCGAATGGATGGATTCAATGACATACCTGGTCGTTGCGTGTTTTTTCGCGCGGTCCCGACAATCGTGGAACCACATGTACAATCCAAGACATTAAAAATACTCCTGGAAATACTTATTAAGAGAGACGAGGTCTTTTCGCTGTTCGATCCCCAATACCGGCGTGGGGATTTTTCCCCCGCTGGGAGACCTGGCCCGGGGTGCACTCAGCCTCGTAAGGTCCCTGGGGGGCCAATTGAGGAGCTACTTGATAGAGAAGTAGCGGCTCCAGGTCGCGAGGACCGCATTAACCGGCCGGGGGGACTCGAGGCGCTGACCACGTCTCACCCTCCAATACTGCACCCCATCCATGACGTCTGTAGTGGACCGAGATGGGGGACGCAGCGGCCGGGCGGTAGGCCAAGGTTCCCCGTGAGCTGTCGTGCCATGGAGTTATGTTAGGTCTTTTCGCTGATTCCACCCATGCTTTCCGCCTGTTTGCTATGTTTTTAAATAGGATAGGCCAGAACACGTTATCGAAGGGGAGGAGGTGGATATGCAACGTACTTGCGACAAATGAAGCTGTCAGTTGCTGGTGATCCTTAAAACTACTCTCTCACCGGGTGATACAAAATTAGGTTTATCTTCTCTTTGCGCTACATACTGAAGTTTTAATGCCAAGGCAATTCGCGCACGCGGTGGACTAAATTAACACACTGCTCAAGTCAACCTGTTGTGAGGGAGCGTCGTGTGGAGTTAAAGGATGAAGGAATGGATTGCTCAATCTTATTCGCATTGTATGTTATACCAGAATTACACAATGAAAGTCGTTCACATTTTCAGAAAAATCACAACGCCAAACGTGTTTTTATTGTCTTTGAGTGTACCACTCATACGCATGCTTTCGATAACGTGCTGTTTCCATACAACTGATGCAGCATATTGTGACATTATTTTGTAGTTCTCCCAAGTCTAAAGCAGATGTTCATATTCATACCTAGCCATATTTCACCCATAATAGCGTCGTTGCACTACACAAACAACATGTCCTAACAAGCAAAGGACTTAGTGAAAGCGATAACTGATTTTGCTGAAAACTGATCGTCAACCAATAAGGTCAACTACACCACGCGCCAAAATTCATTCAGGTATTTATTGATCACAGGTTGTTTCTAGAAAAACTTTATCACAACCTAGAAAAAGAAAGCCTGCAAACTAGAGTTAAGAGGAACTCAAAACACAGCAATGCAAACAACCAGTGAGTGATTAATAATAATTATAATAATAATAATAATAATAATAATAATAATAATAATAAACGAGGTTGCACTTACGATTTAAGGTGATTCATCAATGAAATTTGAACCTGAAATTGTGAAACATTAAAAATTACTTTCTTGTATAATAAAATTATATGACTCCTAACCTACAATGATGTATACCATTTTCCCCCAGCTTAATTAACAATTAATTGAAACTATATATGTGTAGGCACATGTTTATTAATAGCCCTTCCAAATAAAAACCTTATTTTCTCTCAACGCTTTTCCATACTCAAAATGCAATTGCTCACGTGTTTGTTTCAACACTTTTGTACTGTCTCTTAAAAGTACCATAACGGAAATGTTTATATTACTTATTCGAAATAAGACTTTAATCTTGATAAATAAATCATTAAGTTTTGAAACATCAAGAGTTTTAGACAGTACGAAAAGGAGTAGTATAAAAATCCAAACTCATCTATTGTAAAACTGGACGTTTTTATGTATATAACTACAAAAATCATTACATGGCCCATTTTATCAGAACATTAAATTAAGACAATGACATATTACTATTTAAATAACCATGAAAACAATAATTCTGATACATGGGAAAAAATATCACTGTTATTGTGTATAACTGGTATGCATTTTCCAAATTTCACACATGGAGCAACATTTCAAACATTTTATAGTTTAGAATTTTCTCAGTATTTTCTGCAACAGGCTCGAAGACAAATGCCTGCATACCCAAACCTGCAGCAGTTCTACTGCGTGTTTTTGCAAACTGCATGTATATACCCATCTGTACATGCGGGAAACTTAACGTTTTTTTTTTTTTTATATTTTTAACCTAACCGCAATGCTGGTAAGCGTAAGAAAACCGACTGTTGGGATATGTAATTACACTTCTGCTGGTATATTACAAGTATCGTGAGAACGATACCTGAAGTTGAACTGTATACAGAACACTGTATGCTGAAATTAACAGTCTGCAAATTAAACGGGAGGTCCACTGAAATATTTCATCAATGCCCTAACCCCTCATCAAACAAACAAAACAAGTTCCAGATAAATAAATTTGATATAAGTTTGTATATCTATTCTTCAACACATACTTTTATCTACTTTATGGTTATCAGATCAACATTAACAGAAATGATCTTGTTACACATTCAAGGGATTTAAGGGATATATACACTAGGTTAAAGTGATAGGCAAAACTCTTTAGAGCTGGTCGCTATGTGATGACTTTTAAATCCCGAATAACGGCATCTTATTTGGGAAAAGTATAAGTATTAGAAAGTTTAAACGAATAACAGGGAATATCTCGGAAATTGTTAACTTCAGGAGAAAAAAATCTGATGCACTCCATTCGCATGATTTCCTCTATATCTCTATCGCAAAATATTATTAAAAAGCGTTTTCTTTTATCTACTCCATGTTAATCGAGATAAGAATTACCATGAGTGGTTTTATTACTTGCTTTCTTGGAAGTAGAAGCACTAGGCTAAACCGATAGTCAAATATTTTAAAATCTAATTGCCATGTGATCGAAATCCGTTTCTTTGCAATACCGGAATGGACAAATTTCCAAACAAGAAAAGTTTTTAAAACTGAAACCATAACAAGGAATACCTAAAAATGGTCAACATATATGACATAAATTATGTGTTTTAACGAGATCTATATTTTTATGTAGTAACTTTTTGTCTATCTCTTACGGTTTATCAGCTATGCAAAATTCAGCGAGATTCATCAAGGACAAAGAGGTTTTCAGAGACTTTTCCTAGAAAATTGAAAATATACATTCTATTTGTCCGGTAAATATCTTTAATATACGGCATTTTAATCAAAATCGTTAGAGCCATTTTTGAAAAAGTTAATGTTTTCGAAATTTTTTCCATGTAATGGGTAGTTTGGGGTGAAAAGATTCTCCTCAAAATCTTCATATCACATCCTTGGAAAGTATTAAATTCCAAGTTAGGTGTATTCGTATTTGAGCTATCGTGTTCACAGACACACGGAGACAGACACACGCAGACCTTTTTCTAAGAATACTTTTTTAATATAGTGTATTTCTGGCGAATTCTCGGTAACGAATTTTATGGGGGTAGTGCAATACCCTCACTATATAATACCATATACTATGTAGAAAAATTATATTTGACACGATTTGAATGGCTTAATGAGATGTACAATTTTGGGATATATTAAAATCTATATTCTTACATGTTCCATAGTGTACTACAATTTCATTACTTCCTCTACTCGTATTATGTACATAGTGTATAGAGAAGGTATTGTAATGCACCCAAAAATGCGATACCAGATTTCACCGGAAATATATGTTTTGGATCCCCCTGAATCCAAAAAAAGCATTTTTGGAAAAAGGAGCGTATGTGTGTTTGTGTGTGCGTGCATGCGTGTGTTTGTGTGTGTGTTTATGTGTGTAGTATAGCTCAAAAACGAAAGCACCGTTAAATACCAACTTGGCATTTAAGTTCGGTATCTTCCAAGGATGCGACACGCAGATTTTAAGAAAATCCCCCCCCCCCCACGTCCAACTACCCTTTACATGGGAAAATTTTCGAATATTTTTATTTTCTCAAAAATGGCTCTAACGATTTTGATTAAAATATCGTATATTAAAGATACTCACCTGACAAATAAAATGCATATATTGAATTTTCTGGAAATAGCCTCTGAAGACTACTTTACTCTGGAATTTTTCATAACTGCTAAATCGTAAGAGATGGACAAAAACTTACCACACAAAAATATATAGCACGTTAAAACACACAATTTATGTTATACACATTTTTTTTTTTTTTCGTGGAGTTGATCGTTTTTGGTTTCAGCTTTAAAAAAAAAATAATAATAATATCCATAATATTTAAATATATTAAAATAATAATTTAAATTATATTTAAATATTATTATAATCTTATTTTTTAAAAAGCTATTCCCCTATAAAATTAGAAATATTTTATATTCTAATAATTAAATAAAAAATAATTAAAATATTTCCCGAATTAAATTCGTTTATTAAAAAACTAGATATCCTTAAAAACGATAAACATTTCATTCTTAAACTTTCCTCATATGGGAATTTTGTCAACTCCTGTCCACACAAAGGAACTTCAGTCAGCAACCAGCTTTTGACTATCACTTTAACCTATGGTATTGCCTTATTTCGTTTCTACTTACAAGGAATCCAGTAATAAGTCTATTTCTGGTAATTTTTTCTCAATTAGAATGAAGTAAACACAAGCATAAGCTTTTTAATAATAATTTGTTGCAGAAATGTAGAGAAAGTCATGTGAGTGGAACACATATTTTTTAAATGTTTTTCATAAATGTTTTTACCTCAAAAAGAGGTACTTGTATTTCCGAATTGCATAATAGGCAGATTATGCTATTGATCTCTTAGAATACACAAACGAAAAGCAAATTATCCAATGTCCTATTTGAAATATATGAACATTAGCATCAAGGAAACTGAAGTTCATCTCCTCCCACCGACCTCCGCCAACGCCACCGCCACCATCGCTATGATAATGAACATGAATTATTTTAAGTAAAAAGTATTACAATTTTGAATATGCGTACTGAGTTGCAAATTTGCAAATTTGCGTTCGGGCAGAAGAGAGAAGTTGGGTATGTCTTTCGTTACCGGAACGAAGTATTACGAGTCGATGCGAAAGAACCCGATTCAGATTCAGTTATACTCCACGTAATAATCTTGGTCGTACATTGCAGCTGTTTTGAGTCGGTAGCTTTTAATGTATTTAGCATTATTTTGGAAATGACACAATCGGATCCGTAAAATGACAACTTCCCATATTTGAGTTATAAATTTGTTTTAGGTATCCAAGATTACCTTATTACTTTCTCTGCTTAATACAAGGTGCAGAGGTAGAGGGAATAAAGCATCCAATCCAAAAATTCTATAGCGAGATTTCACTGGGAATACACGTTTTAGGGTCCCCAGTTTCCAAAAAGACAGCACGATAACTCAAAAACGAAAGTTGGTTAAATACCAAACTTGATATTTAAGTTTAGCATCTTCCAAGGATGCGACACGAAGATTTTCAAGAAAATAACCTTGACAGCAAACCATCTTTTACATGGAAACATTTTCGAATAATTTGATTTTCTCAAAAACGGCTCTAATGAATTTTATTAAAATAACCTATAATTCAGATAATTAAACTACCCAGAACTTGTATTTCCAGCGAAATACCGGTTTGGTATTTTCTGTACTGTGATTGAAGTAAAAAAATGCTTAATAACCATAGAGCAATTTCGTAGTGACGTAGGTTAGCTAGTGTCTTGATTACTTGTTAGCACTCCGCGGAATGCTTGTTCCCTTTTTAGTCCCTAACCTTCATTTATTGCAGCCAGAAGCAGTTCTGTACAAGAGCCATCGTATCCAGACACGCTCTCCTTATGTGACTTTCATTGATTCATTTAGCACCATCATTGGAAAAGGTAATGGAGTCAAACCTGTAGCGTTAAAGCAAAGCTGCAACTTGTGGCATGTTTTGCCCTTGTATGCATTAGACCTCACATGGTCAGAGGTGAGCTGTGGCCTTCGAACTCCAACCTCCGCTCAGTAGCGTAAACTTATACTTGCTTGTAAGTCAAGGAACCACTTGCAAGACAAATGACCTTTTTACGTAGTATTAATAAGATCGTGATTTACTTTTTTCAACTGATGTTTCGAATGCATTCCTATAAGCTGTTTCACTCATTGATTTAATTGTTTTTTTTGTTTTTTTTCAAACAAGCCGTGTGTAGGACAGGAGTTGGATAGGTAGAGTCAGACTGAAAAAGTCAATGCCACAGCGGGGATTTCAACTACGGATCTCCCGGTCTCTAGCCGATTGCTCTACTACTGAGCTACCTTGGCAATATGCCGACATATCTTTGACTTTCTCAACTGGTTCGCATGTTTCCCGGTAAACCATAAGGTGAGCTCAAATGATTTTGATATGACACCCTAATGGCGAACTACTTGCAAATAATTTAAAATCACCTCGTGGATTACCGGGAAACATGCGAGTCAGTTGAGAAATTCAATGCTATGCCGGCATATTGCGATGGTAGCTCAGTGGTAGAACAACCGGCTAGAGACTGGGAGATCCATGGTTCAAATCCCGGCTATGGCATCAAATTTTTCAGTTTGACTCTTACCTACTTCACTCATTCTTTCTCTTCACTGCGAGTCGTTAAAATGAACTAGTCCACTTATAAGTACCGAACATTAATATTCTATTCACAATGAAATGTAAGCCCAGACGCAACGAAAGCGCAAGACTGTGCACATATAGCCCGTGGTGTCGATAGTGTTGGTGTTGTCTAACGAACATAGACTAATGAGGGGGTTCGCGGGGAGTTGCGCGGATCGAACGCATGGCACAGTCCGACACGTAATGCTTTAAACTGTGAGCATTTCTATTGATGTTCCATTTATCTTATTAACACTGGACAATAGGCAATAGTTATCGGATTTATTATAATTCACCTACTGTGCTGTCAGCACTGTTGTAATGGGGCTTCGTATATAATGCGTGAACACATTCGTTTAACACACCACTATTTAATGCACATTGATTTTCCACAGCGCCTGTCTAATGTATGACGTAACAGTACGTGCGTTCGCCACCGGTAATATGAGGTGGGACGGGTAGTATGTCATTCAGTGTAAGCATATTCATATAGACACATGCAACAAGCCATGCAGAGCAAGAGTTTGCGAACTCCAAACTTTATGCTTGCGTTGTGTACTTGGAAGAAGAATTCTGCATTATTTCCCTTATGCATTGCCTGCTGATTAACAGCAAACAATCGCAATGCGAGATTTTACAGGACCTATGTACATGGCTCTTCTATTGGACGCGCCGCGCCATCTCTCATTTCCCTCAAGAGGTTATGGTAGTCTTTCTTGATAAATCCTCCATTGTTATAAATGTGCCCACCATCTGTGTCTAGATTTCTTGACTCTCATAAATCGTAAGAAGCAAAACGATGATAATGCGCAATGCATTAAATGTACAGCTTTATCACGTTCAACAGTCTTCATACTTCCACAATTTTGGTCAAACAATTATTTTGATATCGCTGTCACGAGCGTCAGTTCTGTCGCGCAACTTTATAACATATTTATTTATAAAAAATTAAGTGAATTTTCCTATTTGATATTGATGGTTATGTGATTCAAATCGAAACTTACTCGGAAGATGTCTAAGATCTAGAAACCCAACTTCTTGCGTTACGCTTACGACTGCATTGTGAATGGTCTTCCCCCGCGCCAGCGCTTGCATCTTATTGTGCTTAAGCCGATGAACTTTCCGTATTTTTTCATTGTATGTAGGTCATTATGGTCACGAACGGAGGTGGTAAATCACAGTTATAAGAAGAGGAAAGGAGACAGTTGCAAATACCTGACAGTTTGGAGCGAAACGAGCGACATTCTAATTTGCTGTTTAACATTAAGCTTTTTGCTCTGCGCAACCTACAAGCGTCACCGGCTAGTTGCTCTTTGAGTAAGGCAGAGAAAGCAACTTTGCTTGTTGCTCCTGCGAATCACCTACTGTACACTGTGTGACCATCTGATATATCATAAGATAAATATTAGGAATTACAAGCTATGGAATTGGGCTCATTGCAATTCCTTTCGCACATTCATTCCCATGCCCGATTTCTCAACCATCGTTTAAGAAAATCTGATGTGTTCCATTCACATGGCTTTCTCTATCTCTGTAACAAATTATTGTTAATAAGCGTATCTTTTATTTATTTCATGTTAATCGAGGAAAATTAGCAGAAATAATCTTATTCCTTGCTTTATTGTAAATACAAGCGAAATAAAGGAGTACCATAGGTTAAAGTGAAAGCCAAAAGCTGGTTGCTATGTGACTGATGTTCCTTTGTTTGTGTGGACAGGAGTTGACAAATTCCTGTATGAGAAAAGTATAAGTTTTTCAAAGCTGAAACCAAGAAAAAGGAATATCTCAAAAACGATCAACTCCACGAAAAAAAATGTATATAACATAAATTGTGTGTTTTAACGTGCTCTACATTTTTTGTGCGCTAAGTTTTTGTCCATCTCTTACGGTTTAGTAGTTATGCAAAATTCATCAAGAATAAGGTAGTCTTCAGAGGCTATTCCCAGAAAATTCAATATATGAAATTTTAATCAAAACCGTTAGAGCCATTTTTTAGAAAATCAAAATTTTCGAAAAAAGTTCCATGTAAAGGGTAATTGGGGGTGGGGGGGATTTTTCTCAAAATCTTCGTGTCGCATCCCTGGAAGATACTAAACTTAAATACCAAGTTTGGTATTTTACCGACTTTTCGTTTTTGAGTTTTCGTGTGCACAGACACACGGACACACACACGGACCTTTTTGTGAAAATTCTTTTTTTTTTGGATATTGGGGACCCTAAAACATATATTTCCGGTGAAAGCTCGGTATCGAATTTTTGGTGGAGTGCAATACTTTCTCTATACACTATGTACATAGTGCGTATGGAGAAAGTAATATTTTTAAAAAAATGTTTTATTTACATTTGTCATATTCCAATGTGTGTGTTCGGTAGGATAGGTTTGTGCAGAAGACTCAATGACAGGGAGAAACCGTTTTTCTCCTCAAAGCATATGCGCTATACACCACCGTCTGAGGTGTCTAATCGCGCTATGCACCTTGCAAGCTGTAGGTAAATGAAACTAGGGGGAATGAACCTTTGTGTACCTAATATGTAATCCCCCTAGCTGTTACTTATAAACTTGTAAAAGCTAAGAAGAAACTAAGATCAGTGCGATTGGTTGAAAGGGAATCGAATCGGTATTATCGTGCTACTGAAAAGGTTAACATAGTTGGCTTCAAAGACTGCGATAAGATTGTAGGCATTTAGTGATATAGCAAGCAACACGTTTTCTCCAAGTAAACTCGCGTTGTCATTTATTTCTTAGAGTACCAAGTGAATAATAACATTATCAAGGTCCTTGTTAAGTTTGTCGTAGTATTATTTGTGGCCACCACGTTAGGGTGCCAACAAGTCGTAGTATTGTTGTGACAATATAACACTATCAGGTGAGTCTTCTTGGAGTTGGTCGAGGGTTAATGCTCGTGAAATTCTCTACATTACGAGTGTACATACCTTGCAGATTCCCTTAGTTGCACTGGCTAAGCTCGTTCTAGTAGACCAGGAGTTGTCTCTTGCTCAAGGGGGAAAGAATGACAAAGGTGTGTAACATTTTTGGTAGACTCAAATAGAGAAACTTCACTTAATTCACTGTAAACTTCCTTTATTGGTGAATTGTTGTCCGTTTGAGGCACTAACCCTACGAGCGACTCCCGACATAACCACTCGCGAACTTGATGAAGTAGTTTTGTTTAAGTGCTAAATCCACTTTTACGGGTTTGTTGTATTTTTACACTCGTCACCGTAATCTTGAGTTTCTCGGTCCGCATAGCATTTACGGTAATAATTGCTCGTCTGATTAACTTATAAAACACTGATTTCCTACAATGTACGCCGCGCGATTTCTTAGTCACCTTTCTTTTACTTGTTTTCCTACATTGTGTGTCTTACTTTATAAGCCCGATTTCTTGTTAGCTACATGTTGAACATTAATAGCCTGGTTAGCCCTGTTTAGTTTTTACGTGATTCCTACATTGTGAACCTTGTTTCTTATATGCACATCATTTATATACAGGATTATTCAAAAAGAAAGAAAGAGCAGATTTCAAACTTTTACTGCTTCCAAACTACAAAAAATAGAAGCATGAATCCAACGTTCATAGAGAGAGAAACATTTACAATTGAAATAGCGCGGGGGGTAGAAGTTCCAATCACGGCCGCATTGGCGCTGTTGTTGTATGTTTGTAGAATGGCATCGAAAATTCGTAGATGATTGCATGTGCAAAAGGAAAAGAACGGGACGTCCTCGCACATCGGACGCGAATGTCGAGCATATTCGTACACTATACGAAAGGATCCCAAAGAAATCCACTTCACGGGCAAGCAACCAACGGTATGACGAGTTCTAAAACATCGTCTGCGCCTGAAGCCATACAAACTGCAGTTATTGCAAGCATTGAATCCTGACGACCACAACAAAAGGTACGAATTGTGCATTGGCATGTTAGAAGATGTGGAAGAATACAATTTTACTCAACGATTAATGTTTTCCAATGAATTTTTTCAAGCAAGATGGTGCCCCGCCTCATTTCTCTTGCCACGTCCGACGTTACTTGAATAACACGTTTTCAGGACATTGGATTGTGAGAGGAGGAGCAGATCGACTTTATCGCAGGTGGCCTCCCAGGTCTCCAGATCTCACTCCGTGTGATTTTTATCTATGGGGTTACGTAAAAGACCGTGCTTTTATCCCTCCTATGCCTTGCACTCTTGAAGATCTACGACATCGAATTGTTGAAGCTGTAAATTCGATAACTGGAGACAGCTGATTAGTGTGTGGCAAGAAATGTGCCACCGTTTTTATATATGTCGTGTAACACACGGTGCTCATATTGAATGCATATTATAAAAATGTACATTTTTCTATCTCCATGAACGTTGGAATTATGCTTCTATCTTTTATAGTTTGGAAGCAATAAATATTTGAAATCTGTTCTTTCTTTTTGAATAACCCTGTACTAAAAGGTGCAAATATTGTCCTCCTTTTTGATTGGCTGAAGAAAAAAAAAGACGCGTAAAGTGGCGTTGTCACGTGACTATCGGAGATTTTTCTTTATTTTACTCCCACGTGACATTGTTCTACAATGAGAAATTCCCTCTTTTCACTTTAAAGGGAAAATACCTTTCTTCCTCTAAAGGGTCGTTACTTGTGTCCCTAATGCACTAAAATTCGTGTTATTTTTAACAAAGCACGTAGCCTTGAAGAATACAAAGGGAGTTTCTACACGCGACGGTACTGCGTTCTACTGAGCATATATTTCTTATGTTAAATATTACAAACTAATATATGCGTCGTGCTAAAATACTGTCGCAAGTTGAACAAGAGTGCTACACAGTGCTAATAATAAATATCTAACCACATTTTCTATTTACATTACGCTGTAAACATATACCCTAGGAGAATGAGTAGAATCATGTGAGTGCCAGACAGTTTTTGTTCCGGTTGTTTTTGTTTTGCTCTTTTTTTTTTTCTTTTAATGTACAACGCACAAAGTAGATAATGTGTTGTAGTCCACCCAAAAATTTGAAAATGAGATTTCACCGAAAATACATGTTTTGAGGCGATAGTCAGATTTTTAAATAACGTAAACATTTGAAGCTTGGTACAAGAACACACTTTTGAAAAACATTCCTCCTAAGAGTGTTTTTGTGTTAGATGATAGTTATCATTCCCGGCTAAATATCAAAATTCCCGCCATGTGTGCAAAGTGTTGAGAGAATGTGAACAGAAAATAGATTTTAGTGTGTAGGAAAGATGTGTTCAGCACACCATGCAACAAGTACGAAATTTCAACTCTGAGATGTTTGGGACAATAATGCTTCGTTTGTGATACATGTGAATGAAAATGAGGAAGGCGAAGACTATCGTTTTACCCTTCTGTATCCTTCTTGTACATCTTTTATAAACATCCGCGCGCGTGTGTGTCTGTTTTCTATCTGTCTGTGGACAGCATAACTCATAATTTGGTATTTCAGAACAATCTTTCAAAGAAACGACACGATTCTCCACCCTTTAATTTTTTTTAAATTTTTTTCTCTCAAAAAATGTGAGTGTAAACAGCGAGGACGTTGCAACGCTGCTTTCACTCCACGCTGAGTTGACGTGTTTCTGCCATTTGTTTTTTCTACGCATTAATTAGCTGAAGTGACATGCTCATTGGTGTACTGCAAAAAGTCTGCGACTTCCCGGAATAATCAGTGCGTTATCTGAGAGGTTTCTATTAACAAAGATAAAGCGCATGTTAACCTTTTCAGTAGCACGGTAATATGTACCTCCAGATGCGAGTTACATGCGAGTCTTGACTCATCCTATGTTTGAGTGTACTTTATTAGGCTTATTACACGTCCGGGATTTGACAGACGATCCTGGTTTTCTTATACTGTTCGGAGTAAAGTCCGGGCCTGAAAAATGTCCGGCGTTTCGAACATAATACAGATTTTTGCAATTACGATACATTTGAAAAATCTTATCACATGACTATCTCTACAAACTTTTGTTATAAAAGATATTTCATTTATTTACATCCTGATCGAGATAAACGTTAGCAGAAATGTTCCTTATAAGTAAACAAGGGAACACATTAGTGTAAAGCGATTGGCAAATCCTTTAAAAGGCCGGTCACTGTGTCAAACAATTGAACTTCGCTTTGCTAGGCTAAATGTAAAAAAAAAAAAAAAAAAAAAATGAGATGAGATGAAACAAAAGATGAGCTCCACGTGAGAGAAAAGTAAAGGTAGATTAAAATTGAAAACAATAATAAGGAATATCTGGGGGGGGGTGCAATGTATATGGCATAAATTGTGTACTTTACTAGATTACAATTTCTGTGCAGGGAGTTTTTGATTATTTTTCATACGGTTTCCCAGTTATGCAAAATTGCTCTAGAATGAAGAGGTTTTCAGAGGCTATTTCCAGAAAATTCAAGAATACATTTTATTTGTCATATAAATATCTTTAATGTACGATATGTTAATCAGAATCGAAGAGCCATTTTTGGGAAAACCAAAGTTTTCAAAATAATGTACATGTAAAGGATAGCTTGGGATGCGGAGATTTTCTTGATAATCTTCCTGTCGTATCCAGCTTAAATACCAAATTTGGTAGTTAACGATGTTTTCGTTTCTGAGCTTTGCTGTCCACATATACGCGCGCGCACGCGCGCACAAATGGAGCTTTTTCTATTTTTTTTTCAGGAGACCCAAAATATAATCCGATGAAATCTCAATATCGAATTTTTGGGTGGAATACAATACTTTCCGTACATACTATGTATGTATAGAAAGTTAAAAAAAATTTATTTGTCTTTTGCGAAAAGAAATGGGTTAGAAATAAATTGTGATACATGTTGTTCACGTTGACAGGCATCACAGGCAAGTTGTTTTGTTTGATAAGTTACGGCTGTATTGCTGTCAAAGCATGATCAGTATTCAGCAGGTGTGGCGAAACAGAGTAGTTCCATGGCCTTGAGTTTTATTAAAAGGAAGAATCTGGTGTGTTCCATTCATATGACTTTCTCTACATCACTGCAACAAATTATTGTTAAAAAGCTTATGCTTCTATTTACTTCATGCTAATCGAGAAAAAAATAGCATAAATAGTCTTATTACTTGCTTCCTTGTAAGTAGAAGCGAAATAAGGGAGTACCATAGGTTAAAGTGAAGTCAAAAGATGCTATGTCACTGAAGTTCCTTTGTTAGTATGGACAGGGGTGGACAAATTTCTGTATGAGAAAAGTACAAGTTTTTTAAAGGTGAAACCAAAAACAAGGAATATCTCAAGAACGCTCGAACTCCACGAAAAAGATGTATATTACATAAATTGTTTTTTAACGTGCTCTCCATTTTTTGTTTGGTAAGTTTTTCTCCATGTCTTATGGTTTAGCATTTAGGCAAAATTCGGTAAAATTCAGAATAAAGTATTCAGAGGCCATTCCCAGAAAACTCAAAATATACATTCACATTTTATTTTTTAATCAAAATCGTTATAACCATTTTTGAGAAAATCGAAATTTTTCGAAAAAAAATGTTCCATGTAAAGGGTAGTTGGGAGGGCGTGGGTTGATTTTCTTGAAAATCTTCGTGTCGCATTCTTGGAAGATACCAATCTTAAATACCAAGTTTGGTATTTAACGGTCTTTTCGTTTTTGTACTATGCTGTCCTCGGAGACACGCGGACCTTTTTCTAAAAATATTTTTTTTGGATCCAGTGAAATCTCGGTATCGAATCTTTGGGTGCAATACAATACCTTCTCTATACACTATCTACATAGTACGTGTAGAGAAAATAAAACAATTGTAGTAACATGCTCTTCAAATCATCTTGCGTTTGTGAACATTACCATGGGAACTATTAACTGTAAATTAAATGAAAAACTCGAAAACGAATTGTAGTGGTTACCATGCCTCCTGTACACAAAATCGCGGGTTTCAAACCAATGTAATAATTAAATGGTATATGAATTAATATACTAACAATTC
This sequence comes from Hymenopus coronatus, assembly GCA_030762935.1. Classification (NCBI taxonomy): domain Eukaryota; kingdom Metazoa; phylum Arthropoda; class Insecta; order Mantodea; family Hymenopodidae; genus Hymenopus; species Hymenopus coronatus. Next base: position 51,439,073 of record CM060892.1, on the reverse strand, counting down.
CTATTAGATATTCAAATACCGGTAATAACTCACATTTTCCAAATTTAAGCAAAACTCCTACTAAAATCATTGAATTTGAAACAGGAACTTCAACATGAACCTTAGATAATCTTAAATATACCAAATATATTGGTATTTTAACTAAAAAAAAAGCCAAAATTATTTTAATATATAAACAATATTCATAAAACCATTTATATGTAATAAGGAAAAAACAAACAAATAACTTAAATTATTGTACAAATGCATAATACCTTATAATAACGCCAAAAAAGCAAATAAACTATAAAATAATAAACAAATACCGGCTTGCAAACGTTCCGGTTGATATGCCCATCAAAAATTAAAAATAAGCTAGGGATTAAGCATCCTTAAAAATGTAAAAATGGTTATTAATAACAAAAATCAGATTCACATTTTAAAACAAATAAAAAAAAAACAGGTAATGAATAACTTCCAATTTAGAAAATAGAAGATGATAAAACAAGTGCTAATCTCACTTCATAAGAAATTATTTGTGCTACTGCACGTAATCCTAATAATGCATAATTAGAATTTGAAGATCACCCAGGCTAAAGCGAGAGTCAAGACATTTGAAAGCTAGTCGATTTGTGAAACAATTGAAATTCAGTTCGCTGTACATGGTTCCATTTGAGAAAAGTAGGTAGTTTAAAATTGAAAACTAATACGGTTTATCTCGAAAACGATCAACTCTAGAAGAAAAAAATGTACGTGGCATAAATTATGTATTTTAACGAGATCTACGTTTTTTGAGTAGTAAATGTTTGTCTCTCTCTCTCTCTCTCTCTTTCCTCTCTCTCTCTCTTTCTCTCTCTTACGGTTTACCCGTTATGCAAAATTCTGCAAAATTCATCCAGGATAAAGAGGTCTTCAGAGACTACTCCCAGAAAATTCACAGTACACATTTTATTTGTCATGCTAATATCTTAAATATATGGTATTTTAATTAGAATCGTTAGAGCCACTTTTGAGAAAAAGAAAATTTTCAAAAAAATTTCCATGCAAGGGGTAGTTTGTGATGGGAGATATTTTTTTTGGTGAAAATCTTCGTGTCACATCCTTGGAAGATACTAAACATAAGTACCAAGTTTGGTACTTAAGGGTTGTTGTGCTATGCTGTCATAGACACACACACACGGACTTTTTTTTCCTAATATGCTTTTCTTTTTGGACACAGACATAGAGGACCGAAAAACAAATATTTCCGGTGAAACCTAGAATCTTAATTTTTGGGCGGAATACATTTGCTTCTTTAGCTACTATGTACATAGTGTACATGGTATTATATCAAAGACCTGTTGAATATTAGGCATTTAGCAAAAGATGCTTCAGGAAATTCTACCACTGTTAGGCTCGTGAACGAAAAACTTCCTTATACGAACCCCATTTTCTTTGACTTGAAGTTGACAGATCTCGGACACACAACTTTAGCAAGAGGCCACATTAGAAAAGATTAGCATCATTTTCTTGTCATTGACAATTACTGTTTGGATTATCTTCGTACCCACTAATGGAATTCAAAACTCTCAAATGGCCTTGGTGAGGATGAAGGTGCGGTGATATGAAGAAAAAAAAAAGTTTGTTTGGAATGTGATTGGAGTGCTCGTGCAGTTTTTTATATCTTTATAGTGCATACTACCTGCATACAAAGTGCATCTAAAATGTGCACTGCACTTATAGACACGCACAGTGTCAAACATCTGAACTACTCCATTGGCGTGATATGTACGTGTAGTAATTTATATAATATATTTACTTCATTAAAATCTGAACTTAAAAAAAAACAAATTTCATATTGTGTGAGTGTCAGACTCAAACACAGAAAGGCTGTAAAGACTCTACAGTTATTAATATAAAATTCTCTTATTTTCTCTAGCGTCAGCTTATAATAAATAAGATATATGGATGGATAGGTGGGCAGTCAAGCAGGCAGACAGTTTTTAATGTTACATATAGTATATGTATAAAAATCTGATGCGTTCCATTCACGTGACTTTCTCTACATCTCTGCAACAAATTGTTAAAAAGCTTATTCTTCTATTTACTTAATGCTAATCGAGAAAAAAATTAGCAGAAATAGTCTTATTACTTGCATCCTTGTAAGTAGAAGCGAAATAAGGGAGTACCATAGGTTACAGATTGGTTGCTATGTGACTAAGTTCCTTTGTTTGTATGGACAGGAGTCGACAAATTCTTGTATGAAAAAAGTTTTTCAAACCTGAAACTAATAACAAGGAATATCTCAAAAACGATCCACGCCACGAAAAAAATGTATATGACATAAGTTGTGTGCTTTAACGTGCTCTACATATTTTGTGCGGTAAGTTTTTGTCCATCTCTTAGGGTTTATCAGTTATGCAAAATTCCGTAAAATTTATCCAGAATAAAGTACTCTTCAGAGGCTATTCTCAGAAAATTCAAATATACAAATTATTTGTGGGGTAAATATATTTAATATACGATATTTTAATCAAAATCGTTAGTGTCATTTTTGGAAAAATCAAAACTTTTGAAAAATGTTCCATGTAAAGGGTAGTTGGTGGTGGGGGGATTTTCTTGAAAATCTTTGTGTCGCATCCTTGGACTATACCAAACGTAAATACCATGTTTGGTATTTAACGATAATTTCTTTTTGAGCTATGCTGTCCACAAACACACACGGGTATGTTTCCAAAAAGTTTTTTTTTTTTTTTTTTTTTATTCAGGGTAATCCAAAACTGTATTTCCGTTGAAATCTCGGTATCGACTTTTAGGGTGCATTACATTACCTTCTCTATACACTATGGACATAGTGTAGATAAGGTAAACAGAATTTTTAGAAAAATGTGCGCGCGCGCGGGTGTGTGTGTGTGTGTGTGTGTCTGTGGGTAGCATAGCTCAAAAACGAAAGGTCTGTTAAACACGAAACTTAATATTTAAGTTCCGTGCCTTCCAAGAATGCGACACGAATATTTTCCCAAACTACCCTTTACATGATTTAAATTTCGAAGAGTTTGATTTTCTCAAAAATGGCTAACGATTTTGATTAAAATCTCTAATATTTAAAGATATTTACATAACAAATAAAATGAACATCTTGAATTTTTTGGGAATAGCCTCAGAAGACCTCTTTATGCAGGATGACTTTATTGAATTTTGCCTAACTGGTATAGCGCAAGAGATAGACAAAAACGTACTACACAAAGAATGTAGATCTCGATAAAATACTCAATTTATGCCATATACATTTTTTTCTTGGAATTTGCCGTTTTCGAGATATTCCTTGTTATTGGTGTCAATTGTAAAATATTTATATTTTTCTCAGACAGGAAGTGTTCGTTTTTCCTTTGTTCTTCTCCTGGCCAAACAAAGAAGCGATTTGCATTTACTATCGCATAACGATAGCTTAAAACATTTGACTATCACTTTAGCACAGCGCATTCCTTTAGTTTCCTTCTACTTATAAGGAACTAAGTAACAAGAACATTCTGCTTATGTTTATCTCGATTAACATTCTGTGGAAAGAACAATAATCTTTTGTAAGAAGTTTTTATTGCAGCTAGAGCAAGTCATGTGAGTGTAACACATCAGATTTTTTTTGTATGATACTAATACTCCTGCCAGTAATAAGCAGTTTGACCTAAATTCACATCGAAGATTTGTGTGAATGTGCGACCTTTGACTGTGTTATAACGAAAGCAAAAGCAATTGTTTTAATCCCATGGGTATAAACAGCGATCTAAATTGGGCACTAGAGTTTTACAGTTGTATGCAGTTTACAGAGTTGTGGTAAACATGATCACTTATTCAAGCTGTACAGGAAGTGCGCCAGTCTACTGTTCTTTAATGCACAGCGGCTGCATTGTGAACTAAATAAGCAGACTTGTCAGAAATTTTGTAATGATGCTATTTCTGCATAGCTAGTCAGCTGGCAAAAAATTATTGTTTTATCTACTTCGACTAATTTGGACAAAGTATTCATAAAGTTTTTCATTGCATACTTCATTAAAGGTATAGATGCTCACTCTTTAGTGTGGGAGTAGTATGTCCGCTTCACATTCAAGGGTCGCGAGTTCGAATCTTGCTTACGGTGAGTTACCTGGTAACGTTTTCCTTTATCTTGAGAAGACGAATATCGAGTAACTCCAATCTCTATAAATCCCAATCCTATTTTAATTTCATTTTACCCGTTTCATTTATAGTCCGATATGACCTTTTAAACTTAAAAAATCTTATATGCTCCATTCAGACGACTTTATTTACATCACTGTAACACATTAATGTTAAGAAGCATATTCTTCTATATATTATATGATAATAGAGTTTAACATTAGCAGAAATTGTCTTAGTTGTAAGTAGAAGAAAATTAAGAGAATACACTAGGCTATAACGATAGTCAAATCTTTTAAAAACTGGTTACCATGTGATTGAAATCGTTTTCTATGCATGGTCAGGAGAAAAGTGTGAGAAAAGTTTAAGTATTTTAAATTAAATAACTTGAAATAACTCAGAAATGGTCAATTCTACGAAAACAACATGTATGACATAAAGTGTGTGTTTTAACGAGATCTATAATATTTATGTAGTGAGTTTTTGTCTATCTCTTACGGTTTACCAGTTATGCAAAATTCAGCAAAATTCACCCAGAATAAAGCGGTCTTTAGAGGTTGTTCCCAGAAAATTAAAGATATACATTTTATTTGTCAGATGAATATATTTAATATTCGGTATTTTAAACAAAATCATTTTTTGAGAAAGTAAACATTTTCGAAATTTTTTCCATGTAAAGGGTAATTTGGGGTAGGGGGTTTCTCTCAAAAGCTTCGTGTCGCATCCCTGGAGGATACTAAGCTTAAATACCAAGTTTGATATTTTACAGATCTTTTGTTTTTGAGTTACCGTGTTCACAGACACACGGACACACACGGACCTTTCGCTAAAAATATGTATTGCTTTTTATAAATGGGATCCTAAAACGTATATTTCCGGTGGAATCTCGGTGTCGAATTTTTGGGTGGAATGCAATACCTTCTTTATAAAATATGTATATAGTACCTGAAGAGCAAGTAAAAGCAAAAGAAATAGTTACCTTGAGAAATAAGAAGCTGACTTATAGCATTGCTAAATGGAATTAACTTAATGGGGGAGTGCAGAATGGTGCATGAAGTGCATTGTTCATTTTATGAAGTGTAGTGACTTGCAGTTCCCTAACTGCTGCTATTTATTTATTTAAAAGTAGGAAAATTACTTATAGATGCACATTAATCTCTTTTGAGAACTGATGTTGCAATTTTACTGCTGGTTGCTCATGTTCATTTGCAGCTAAAAAATATGCCACCTTCATTGCTTGAGTGGCGTGTTCCATATACAGGGTGTTAATGAACTACACCGAAATAATTTGCGAGACTGTGCACGTGACTAATATAAGTAATTTGAGATCGGCGATGCATGGTCCCCGGATAAACATAACGCAGCTACATAGCGTAAAACGTGTGGGTATCAGGTCCTGATAAGTCGATGTTAAAGCAAAGCAGGTTGAAAAGAATGGCCTAGAATGTCTTTAAAACTCCTGCCCGAGTATAGAAACATTGATTTTTAGCAGCTCGATACTAGCGTTCTCAAGATTTAATGTCGCAAAAATCTGTAAAATCTCGAACTAATCACTTGACAGTGCGACACTGAGTATTCATTAACTACGTTCTTGAGTCATGTAGCCTACTCTGGAGGTGTTTTTTTCTTTTCTTTTTTTTAACTTCTGGTGGCTTAATGCGTAACGCGGGAAGGTGCTATCCCAAAGGTCATGTGTTCGATTCCTGTCATAGAATAATTTTTTTTATTATAATTTTTTTCATTCCAGACGTAGTGCCGCGATACGTGGCGTACTGGCACTTCAGAAACTTATAGCCGGTACTTCGAAATTTCAATAAACAGGCCATAAGTCTCCTATCTCAAATTACTTATTTAAGTAATCTACATATTCTGTGAAAATATTTCGGTATAGTTCATTAACACCCTGTATAGTGAGTTACGGCTTTGTAGGAAGATCCAAAGTGGTGCAGACTTTCACCACGGACATGACAGAGCATTCAATTATATTGCATTACATTGTAACTTAAGGTTACTGGATGTACTGAGTTAAAAGCTCTGTCTATCTGTGTGTATGCCTCATCACGTTCATTGTCCACCTTCTCTGGGCTGGAAAAAAATCATGTGTTCCATTCACATGACTTTCTCTACATATCTGCAATAAATTATTGTTAAAAAGTTTATGCTTCTATTTACTTCATGGTAATCAAGAAAAATTTAGCAGAATTAGTCTTATTACTTGCTTCCTTGTAAGTAGAAGCGAAATAACGGAATACCATAGAGTAAAATGATAGTCAAAAGCTGGTTGCTATGTGACTGAAGTTCCTTTGTTTGTTTGGACAGGAGTTGACAAATTCCTGTATAAGAAAAGTATAGCTTTTCGCAGCTGAAATCAAAAACAAGAAATATCTAAAAAATGATCAACTTAACGAAAAAATGTATACAACATAATTTGTATGTTTTAACGTGCTGTTCATGTTTTGTATTGTAAGTTTTTGTTCATCTCTTATAGTTTAGCAGATATGCAAAATTTCGTAAAATCCATCCAGAATAAAGTAGTCTTCAGAGGCTATTACAAGAAAATCCAAGATATACATTATATTTGTCAGGAAAATATATTTAATATACGAAATCTTAATCAAATTGTGAGAGCCATTTTTAAGAAAATCAAATTTTTCGAAAAATTCCATGTAAAGGGTAGTTTGGGGTGGTGGGATTTTTCTCAAAATCTTCATATTGCATCCCTGGAAGATACTAAACTTAAATACCTACTTTGGTATTTTACCGACTTTTTTGAGCTATCGTGTTCACAAACATACGGACACACACACGGACTTTTTTCTGAAAATACTTTTTTTTTATACAGGGGGCCCTAAAACATATATTTCCGGTGAAATCTCGGTATTGAATTTTTGGGTGGAGTGCAATATCTTCTCTATACACTATCTTCATATTACTATAGAGAAAATAATAAAAAGACAAAGATATTCAAATACAGTACACATTATTCAGAAGCACAAATGCACCCTCTTATAATAGATGAATACACTTAAAATAAATATATACCCATAATATATACACGATATATAACACCACTACACAACAATGACCTAAGTATAACATAAAATATATGTATGTAAAACATTGTGTCACTTTTGTTTAGTTGTTCTTATCCCTCTTCTTTATTGGCAGCCTTCTCAGATCTCAGCTGTCTTGCCCTAAATATAAATTTAACTAGCCCGTCCACGTCTTCCGTGCCTGCCAGTAGCGTCCAACATGCTTCTAGTTCTACATTCGGGGTGGTAAATGATCGCGGTAAATATTTTTTCGCCATTCCTACGTACCCCTACGTCTTGCCAAGATGTGGGTTCACGACACTTCCTCCTCGCAAATGGGACAGAATCTCATACCATTCTCGTCAGCAATTTTTGTGCTCCTCCATGCTCCTAGTCTAATCCACGCGAGCCCCTCTCTAATGAGTTTGATATCTGTTTTGATGTATTGCTCCATATCCCACTCCGATTTTAGCCCAGAATGTACTTCTAATGAAATCTCCGTGCATTGCGCAATTATTTGCTGTCTGTCAATATCACACAGGCGGTTCTTAATTTTTCCTCCAAATACTCCGCCTGTTGACCTGCCCCGCCATCCAAATTTACCCCATCCCAATGGTTTCCAACCCTTTCTTTAATTTTGATGCCCACGTCGAATTACCTTCCATTCGCAACTGTTCACGGTAACAGACTGCCCTAAGAGATTGGTTTCAGTGAACGATTCTCATCCAATATTTCACTCCTCTGATTTTGCACTCTATCGTTTCACTATGCGCGTAGAAGAGAAACCAGAGAATACCATAGGCTAAATTGATAGTTAAATCTCTTAAAAGCTGGTTGCTATGTGATTGAAACCTTTGTTTGTATGGACAGGAGATTTTCATACACGAATTTGTCAACTCCTATCCATACAAACAAAGGAACTTCAGTCATATAGCAACCAGCTTTTGACTATACTTAGCTATGCTACTCCCTTATTTCCCTTCTTTTAAAAGGAAGCACGTAATAAGCCCATTTCTGCTAATTTTTTCTTGATTAGCATGAAGTAAAAACAATAATTTAACAATAATTTGATTTAGAGATTTGGGAAAGTCATTTGAATGGATCACATCAATTTTGTTGTTGTTATGTTTCAGGCATAGGGACAAAGAATCGAAATTCAATGTCAATCGCCTAGTGACAGCTTTTAAAATATACGGCTATCGCTTTAGTCTAGCTTATACCCTTATTTCCCTCCTACTTACGAGGAAGCAAGTAGGTAGTATGATAATTTCTGCTAATGTTTATCTCGGCTACTACGATATAGATAAAAGAATAATCCATTGTAAGAAAAGCGTATTTGCAGAAAAGGTAGAGAACGTCAAGTGTATGGAACATATCAGATTTTTATTAAAGAAACTTTGGTAGGTCTTCTGGAAGGATTTCGCGCGCAATTGACGCGCTTGCGAAATAGGCGTGATTTTGTTGTTTTCCTTAGTGTCGTTTCTGTACCTCTTTTTGTATTCTCCGTTTTACACCCATTTCTTAGCCATGCGTGTCCCTCGTTCTAGGTCATAAACATTTTTGTTGCTCCACTGCTTTTAGCTCTTTTTCCAGAAGTCGTAAAAATCTTGGCAGTTGTGTTAAAGGCTGGCACCGGTGATGGGATTCTACCTGAAATAACTGTCGTAACCGGAAACTGAATCGCTAAAATGGTATCTACCGTAACTTTTAATTTAACCAAACAAATATAGGACTCTGTTCCTACTTTCTCTATTACCCGCTTGATATAAAGGAACATTTGCTTTTGATTTTAAAATTCACTGTAACGATTTAACTTTGAGATACCAGAACCTCCATAGCGAATGCTCTTTGCGACATGTCTTTGTTTCCTATCTTCTTCTGGTGATGTTCAGCTTTTTCCTCCCATCTTTGTTTTTCCTACCAGTTTGTTTCACATTGATTCTGTGATTTTACCTACACATAGAGGTGGTCATTACTCGTAGACCTTGCGATTTCTCGAGAGTGTGGCAAGGAGAATCTCATGTATCGGGAGCTAGTGCTCACGAGCAAGGCGACTCGAGTATTTTTGTAACTACAAGCGAAGTAGGTTGAACTACAAACTGGTTGCTTAATAACTCAGGGCCGGATTTTTAGGTTTTAACCTATAAGTTGGAAAGAGTTTCAAGGTATTTCAAGCCTTATGGGTGCTAATAAGTTACTCTTATTCAACCTTAACAAAAAACAAAAAAAAAAAAACAAAAAACAAAAAAAAAACAAAAAAAACTAAATGGGACATTCAAACCTAAACCTCGATAAATTTAAGTTTACTTTTTTTATTTTTAAGAGAAAGTATCAATTTTTTCCTCAACCCATTTGAATCACGATTTTTGTTTAACAATTCGTTTAGTCTTGTTTTGAGTGTACATATGGAGTTCGCCAAAGAATAAATTTAACACGATTTTTATCTTGGTATAGAAATTGCGTGTATGAAATATGCACCAATTACATCTTGTGATGTTGAAAGATCTTTTTCTGCCCATAGGAATATATATAAAATTGGATATATATTAAAAATACATGCTCAATTATTTTTGTATAAATGTTCCAGCACGAGTATAATGTGTAATAAATTGCTTTAAATTACAGCACATATTAATAGCATGTTTCGTGAAGTAAAATGATTTTCATATTTGTATCTGTATTATGTTTGCCATCGACTTTCTTAAATAGGTAGGCAAAATGTTTAAAACCCTAAAAAAGCTAGAAACATTGATAAAAACTAGAAAAATTGTTTAAAAACATAAAGACGCAAATAGAAGATAGTGAAAGGCTAAAATTGCATTTATAAAAAGCTAAAATTCCGGCCCTAGTAACAACACAGGATGACCCATCATTTATCAGAAAAGATATCCAAACGCGTTCACAGTAAACGGTTTGAATCAGGGATATTAGTCGTTAACAATATGGCTATACTCTGTTGCTATGCATACCTACTTTACTTATGTTCAAATAAACAAGTTCATATTACAACGAAATAGAATTACTTCTTTCAACACAAAACATTTTAGGAGAAAAAAATATCTATACTAAGAGTGGAGACCACGTACACATATCTTCAGATTCTGTGATATCACATTTCGCTTTTAACCCTTTGCCTAGCGTGGGTTGTTTAAATCGTAAATCTATTAAACAGATGAAATAATATAACTTAGAGGACTAATTATGAGGGTTTCCGCGCATTACACCGCAGTCTTGCTATTAACGAGATTCCGAGGCTTGCGAGTAATCGAGACTCTCGTATGCACGTTGGTCAAGCTCTCTCCTGCCAGCATTGCGTTCGGCGCGCTTAGCGGCAGCGAGAAACGAGCGAGATTGAAAGCTGACTTGACCGACTCCTACCTACACACAAACACCGATAATCGAGATGGGTCTCGAAGCCACAGTTCTATACTTCATAGAGCACTAAACACAAACGTTCTAGCGACCATGGAAACGAAGACAGGCTTCATTACTTGTTTATCGCTCAATTTCAGAGACTCTATTCTTTTATGTTCTCTTTATGTAGATACTGTGCACGTAGTAGATAAAGTATTGTATTCCTGCAAAAATTCGATGTAGACATATCGCAGGAAATATATGTTTTGAGTTCCCCTGTTACTGTCCCCCCAGGCATTTTTGGAAAAAGTTTTTAAGTTCAGTATATTCCAAGGATACGACACGAAGGGTTTCAACATAAGACCCACCCCAAACTACCCTTTCACCGAAGATTTTTCGAAAATGTTGAGTTTGTGAAAAACGAGTCTTAATTTTGATTGCACACCATATGCTTTCATATATTTTCATGTCAAAGGAGACTTGTATCCTGAATTTTCGAGGAATAGCACCTGAAGACCTATTTAATGCTCTTCCCAGTAATCTCGAGAAAAAGTCAACAACTACAGTACTAGTAAAGCGTCTCTTAAATAGTATCTGTGATAACTGATTTTATTCTGTAGAAGACCACTTAAATCAATAATCAGGCTAATTCTTTTCTTGTAATTACAGCATTTCAAAGACTATTAAAGCCAAGTGAAGTTTTTTTTTAGTAGTGTTTAACGCCCGCTTTAACTACTAATGACACCGCAGGCGGTGACACTGATGATACATGAATGATGATGGAGCACCGGTGGAATGCGATGGCGGGGGAAACCGGAGTACCCGGAGAAAACCCGCCCCAGCGCCGTTTTGTCCACCACAAATCTCACATGCGGCCGTCTAGATGACAGTCGAGTGGTCTAACCACTCGGCCACGGCGCGGCCCCAAGTGAAGTGATTTTATGTTAAATATACATTCTTCATATTTTTAGAACGTATATGTTAATATCAAATTTTGACATTCTTTACATATAAACAAGGATGAAACATCAAGTGCCCTTAATATATCAATGTACTCACATTTTAATATAATATATATATATATATATATATATATATATATATAAATTAATACAAAATGTTAACATTCCTTACACTAAGCGATGTGACAGACTAAAATTCAAGTGAAGATTTTATGTTTAGTAACTGCTACATTAAATGGTCGAAAATTAGTATATATTTATGTATTTTAGTGCTCTAATTTGAAGTGGCTTAGGCTGTGAAAACCAAGAGATATTCAAAGTTTAAGATGTTTACTATTAGTTGTAATGTATACTTGGTGTGTTTAATTATGTATACTTTGACATGTTCTGTATTCAAGGCCTGCTTGGTCATGAACCTAAGGAACGCAGTTTAATCTAACCTTCTTTCTGGATGAGTATGGTAAACCGTAACAGACGGACAAAAGCTTAATTCACAAAAAAATTAATCTCTCGTTAAAACTCGCAGTTTATGTCATATACATTTTTCTTGTGGGGGTTAAGCAGATATTCCGCGATATATCATGTTATTGGTTTCAAGTTAAATACTTAAAACTTTTCTCAAACGGAAATTTTTATTCGTTTTCCTGACCATGCAATGAGAACCGGATTTTAATCACATAGTAACCAGTTTTTAAAGATTCGACTATCGTTTTAGGTTAATGCATTCCTTTATTTTCCAAAACCTTTAGAATGGTTTTCGCAAACACCAATTTTATCGCTTTTTCCGATCCAGATTATTTACACACTAAAACTAATCTAACCTCGACGAAACCTTGAAACCAGAGGACCCTGTCGTTCGCGGCGGCTCGCTACGGCCTAATGGCCTTCACACGCATCATTCTAAAAAAAGCATAAGAAAACACAAGATCCATTCAGCTTTAGCTTGCCTTATTATTTCGACTGATACAACACATCAGCTGCTTTGGATTTATGTTTACACTTGAACATAAACTCTGTAAGTATATCCGTTTATAAGTCCTTGTTTAATAAATAAATCAACAATTTACTCCGAGGAAAATTCAATGCACTGTAAATAACTCGGCTCACATTCACTTTGTTATTGCAATACATATGGGCTATTACTGTTTTTTTTTTTTTTTTTTTTTTTTTTTTTCTAATTCACAGCTTTTAATCAACTCAAAATATCGAAATACCTATCACGTGATCAAATCATCCAACATCATTGGCGATATCGGGTCATAACATTTGGCAAGACAATTAATCAATGACCTTCCGAATCGCTGACAGAAAGCTCTAGAAATTGTAAACACTTTAAACATTAATTACTCAAGAATCAAACACTTGTGAAAGATAACCCAAATAGAAATATGGCTCAAAATGAACTTAAGTACTTCTTACGCTTAGAAAAATTCATAAATTCGTTCTGTTATTAAAACAGATTTTTTTGAATAATAAAATAGTGGACGTAATGCCTCCAAATATGTCATAAAATCCAGAAATGCAGAGGTTTGCATTGCCATTACGCTGAATTATGTAGATAATCCTACAGTAGCAAAGAAGACACTCTTGAAATTAGAATTTTATTTATGGACGCTCTTTACTGCTGTGGTTATCAGCGTCCCAACCTATATTGGGACGCTAAGAACCACATCTCATTTTTCCTTGTTCTTACACCGAAATGTATAGGTGTGAATTGAAATGTTATCTTGTTAACAAGAATCAGGTGTAATAATACACTGTAGAAAGAATAGTTTGCCGGTCCCGGTAGCCGAGGTCGTTGGGTTTTGCCGCGAATAGGTCTCGGGTTCGAAATCCGCTATGTACACGGAAGTTTAGTGTTGTGTGATTCTTTGCTTGTGTACCACGTGACTAAGTCATTCTAACCTCCTGACCGCCAAGTAGGTTACACCTGAGGTCAATATATGCAATAAAAATAATAGTTTTTAAAAGAATAAATAGAGAATGTCGTGTGAATGAAGCCTATAGAAATTTTACTTCCTCTACCAGGTATGTACATGTGTATAGTAGGTAGCGAAGGTATTGTATTCCACCCAAAAATTCGATACTGAGCATTCACCGGAACTCTGTGGTTTGAGACCCCGGAATAAAAAAAAACATTTTTAGAAAAAGGTGCGTATGTGTGTGTATCTGCTAACAACATAAAGCAAAAAGGAAAATTCAGCTAAATACCAAGCTCGGTATTTCAGTTCTACATCTTCAATATCCGACAAGGAAGATTTTCAGTAAACCCCCCTCTCCCACACCGAAATAGTCCTACATTTTTTTTTTTTTTTTTTTTTTTTTTTGGAGTTGATCGTTTTTGAGGTATCTTGTTTTTGGTTTCAGCTTTAAAAAACATACTTTTTTCATACAGGAATTTGTCAACTCCTGTCCATACAAACAAAGGAACTTCAGTCCCATAACAACCAGCTTTTGACTATCACTTTAACCTATGGTACTCTCTTATATTTCGCTTCTACTCACAAGGAAGAAAGTAATAAGACTATTTCTGCTAATTTTTCTCGATTAGCATGAAGTAAATAGAAGCATAAGCTTTCTAACAATAATTTGTTGCAGATATGTAGATAAAGTCATGTGAATGGAACACATCAGATTTTTTATTACATGTTCTCGTTCACTTGTACATTTTGTACGGTGCACAGTAATGTTTGTATTAGAAAATACTCCAATATGACACCCCTAACGAAGTAACAACGCCACAGGGATCCTATTACACCAAGGTAAACAAGCAGGTAAGTTTTCCGCCATCAACTGGCTTACAACCTTAATTCATAACCGTCTGAGTAGATACATATCTTCGGGATGTGAAGATTTCTTTGTCTAGAGTCTGCACCGCAGTTAAATTCTATATTTAAGGTCGGCTAAGAAGGGCAATTACATAACCAGCTCACCTTAAAGCACATTAAAGGTTTACGACGGAAATTCGCCGTCAGATCTGCACAGCGGCAATGAAACATGGGGTAGAAGCAATGGAAGAGAGGGGGAGACGTAACATAAGACCAGTTCTTTAGTACCTCATCCACAAAATGCAGACACAAAGCAAAGCAGTCATGGTGGCGTTTCTGTTAGTTGTATTTGTACAGCAGAACTACCTCGAATTACAAAAAAACTCGGATTATACAAAAATATCACTAAATCAATGAGTAAATCATGAATAAATGTTTAATGATAACAATAATAGTTAAAAAAAAACTGATGTGTTCCGACCACATGACTTTCTCTAGTTGTTCCGCAAATAAACCTTTTATTCAAAAGTTTAATTTTAGCTATATCATGCTAATCAAGATAAGTCTAGTGGACAGCGAGCTGACTTCTCACCCGGACGTCCCGAGTTCAATTCCCAGCTGGGCTGAGGAATCTTTCTTTAACTAGAATTATTCCTTATCCCACACAGAGTCTGGAAGTATATATATGAGAGTGAATGTGTGTGTGTGTGTGCGTGTGGGTGGGTGGATGCGTTTGAGGAAAATAAAATGATTTCAACCCAACGAAAGAACCTACAGATAACGCGTGTTGTTTCTAATTCAAAGCCCTCGATATGACCTTAGATGTTAAAGGGGGATATATAAATGGGGGAAAAAAAGAAAAGGCTAATGCATAGGTTAAAACGAATTTTTGGGTAATATAAAATCTTCTCTATACACTAATGTACATAGTGCGTGTAGAGAAAGTAAAAATCTGATGAGCTCCATGCACATGACTTTCTCTAGTTTTTCAGCAAATCAGTTTTATTAAACGATTGCTCTTTAAGCTACATTATCTAATCAAGATTAATCTATTACTTGTTTCCTTGTAAGTAGAAGGGAAATAAGGGAATGCACAGGTTAAATCGATAGTCTCGTGCTTTAAAAGCCGGTCGCTATGTGAAACAGTTGAAATTCCATTCTCTTTTATTGCCAGGAGTAAACAAACGAGAAAGGGGAAGAAAGATGTCTTCCTGTTCAGAAAATTGATACCAATAATCCGGAATATCTCGAAAACGGCTAACTCTACAAAAATTGTATACACCAATAGTATGTATACGAGAGTGAATGTGTGTGTGTGTGTGTGTGTGTGTGTGTGTGTGGAAAATAATTCTATTTAAACTTAACGTAAAGAACCTACAGATAAGTCGTTTCTAATGCAAAGCCCCCTATGACCTTAGATGCTAAAGGGGGCTACA
Organism: Hymenopus coronatus; assembly: GCA_030762935.1. Lineage (NCBI taxonomy): Eukaryota > Metazoa > Arthropoda > Insecta > Mantodea > Hymenopodidae > Hymenopus > Hymenopus coronatus. The sequence goes on along the minus strand of CM060892.1, from coordinate 51,423,411 downwards.
TAAATGAAACGATAATTAAAAGAAACGAATAACGATTTTCTATCTAAGAAAACACTAAGAATTTTAAATGAATTAAAAATATGCTTTCAGTAACAACAATATGGGTGAGTAGTAGAATTAGTCACATCGTTCAAAAAGCAATTTATGATATATAATTTTAGTGTAATTATTTATATTTCATGACAATTCATTGTTCTGATTTGAATTTCTAAGCTTTTCTTTTTTGAAGTTTTGGGGAACTATTTGACTCTCGTGGTCATCAAAGAGAAGACTTTCAAAATCAGTACATCGTATATTTTACTTTTAAACATTAGCCCAGACTATTTTCTAAGAACGAAATGGCAAATAAAGCTTTCCAAATAACATAGAAATACAAATTTATCACTCCTTGACAATAACTAGGAGAACTGCATTAATTACATCGAAAGGAAGCTTAAGCAGCACAACTTTATCTAAAATTTTGCATTTTTTTTTTTTCATTTGCTTTCTCCTACAGTATAATGTATATTTACACACGACTGAGAGATTCATATCTATATCTAACTCATATTTTTCTACGTATAATTACTGAAGACATATCGTGACTTACAAGCGCAAATGATATTCTTATGCAAATTAGCATATTTACTTTTTGCATACAGAATTATGAAAAAAAATTTTGATGTGTTCCATTCACATGGCTTTCCTTCCTGTTCTGAAAACAAACTATTCCTATTACTTGCTTCCTTGTAAGTAGAAGGGAAATCAGTGAATACACTAGGCTAAACGCTGTTCGCTATGTGAAAAAAATGAAATTTAACCCGCTTGGGTAGTGTTGGAGTAGCCTGTCTGCCTCACATTCAACAAGCCGCGAGTTCGAATCTCGCTTAGGGCGAGTTACTTTGATAAGATAAGCGCTTTTTGGGGTTTTCCCTTATTCTGAAAAGACGAACGTCGAGTAACTTTAAGCTCCAGGTAACCCGAGATAATTTGAGCATCATTTCGCCAATTTCAGTAATGACCAGCCAGGTTGATTGGTTCCATTCGCATGACTTTCTCTACATCTCTGCAACAAATTATTGTTCGAAAGGTTATGCTTCTATTTACTTCATTCTAATCGATAAAAAATTAGTAGAAATAGACTTAGTAATTGTTTCCTTGTAAGTAGAAGCTTCATAAGGGAGCATCATAGGTTAAAGTGAAAGTCAAAAGCTGATTACTCCGTGATTGAAGTTCCTTTGTTTGTATGGAAGGTGTTGACAAATTCCTGTATGAGAAAAGTAAGTTTTCAAAGCTGAAACTCAAAACAAGGAATATCTCAAAACGATCAACTTCACGAAAAAAATGTATTTAACATAAATTGTGTGTTTTAACGTGCTCTACATTTTTTGTGTGGTAAGTTTTTGTCCATCTCTTACGGTTTAGCAGTTGTGCAAAATTCCGTAAAAATCATCCAGAATAAAGTAGTCTTCAGAGGCTATTCCCAGAAAATTCAAGATATATACTTCATTTGTCATTTAAATATATTTAATATACGATATTTTAATCAAAAATGGTTAGAGCCATTTTTGAGAAAATTAAATACCTAAACTTAGTATTTATATTTAGTTTGTTCCAAGTATGAGAGATAAAGATTTTCAAAAAAATCCCCCCACCACAAACTATCGTTTACATGGAATTTTTTTGAAAATGTTTTTTTTTTTTAAAAATGGCTCTAACGATTTTTGTTAAAATATCGTATATTAAAGATATTTACACCGCAAATAATATATGTATCTTGAGTTTTCTGGGAAAATCCTCTGAAGACCTCTTTATTCTTAGTGACTTTTACATGGCTGGTAAACCGTAAGAGATAGACAAGAACCCACTACACATAAATGTAGATATTGTTAAAATACATAATTTGTCATACGTTTTTTACATTTTTTTAATTTTATTTACTTGTTTTTTTTATATTTAGCAGAGGTGACCATTTACGAGATATTCATTTATTGGTTTCAGTTTTTAAACTACGTATTTTTTCTCGAACGAAAAGTCACATTTCGTGTCGTCTCTCTGTTTTACTGGTGGCCATACAAAGGAACCGAACCTCAATTGTTTCACATAGCGATCAGTTTATAAAAGATTTGACTATCACTATAGGGTAGAATATTCTCGTATTTCTTTTCTACTTATAAGGAAGCAACTAATAAGACCATTTCTGCTAATGTTTATTTTGATTAGCATGATGTAGATAAAAGATTAATCGTTTGTAAGAATAGGTTAGACGTGTAACAGGTAGGAAAAGTCACGTGAATGGTGCACATTAGATTTTTCTAACATAGTTATAAACAGCGTGAAATGGAAATAGGTCTTTTTCTGTTAGAATGTGACGTGCATTACCTCAGTAGTAGTGGTTTATTTGCTCTAGAAATAACTCATTCTTCATCATGTTCCATTGTCGTAAACAAATTTATGTTTCCTCTGCACCGTCTTACTGCCCATGAAGTACGCCAAGTGAAGTCCTCATACCAACTTTTATCTCTTTTGGCTGCAGTTGCAGTCGTTAACATTTCCAATACTACAGCAAATGTGGGTCAACTTAGGCCCCCATTTCCGCTTGCCATGTGTTCGCTTTTTCACCAAGTGATTTTATTTTGGTTTTACTGCGTTTCTCTTCCGAGAGAAATCGGGCATGTCTTCCAGAACATAGGTATGTTAGTAAAGTGAACGTGTTATAAAACTTAGAACATCGTAAAGAGTGTTTTAATGTACAAAGCACTTGGCTATGTTTTTGCGATCCGTTATTGTTTGAAATAGATCCCAGAGCACTTAGTTCACTCAAAACATTAGTGGCTTAAGTGGAACAAAATTAGCAGATATATCCAAAAAGTGACATTTGTAGATCTTATAAACTAAAATTCTGTCTTTAATTTGATATATTCATAGTCGGTTTACCCTCCCCGTATTTGTAGGTCTGACACCCCTACCAGGACTTAGTGAAAACCTAGGGGTCAGAAGCCTATCGGGGAGAAAACGTAACGAAACCACAGAATGGAGAACCTGGAACGAATGGAGGCCCTAACCAGGTGTGAAGGAATGTAGACAGTTGTCACCTGTTGGGTAACACAGCAAATAAGTAACTATAATTTTCCCACTAGAGGGCGGTAGTCAGAGTTGATGTGTCATGGTGGTCAGAGGAAGAGATATGTATACTCTAGGGATACCAATAATAATTGTAATTGTCAGTAGTGTTTATGCGTCTTAAACTACTTTCAACGTCACGACTCCTTGGATTCCATCATACCAGGTATGAGCGTAAGAATATGAAATGGAAGCGAAATGAATGATAGGAAGGTGAAAATTGACAATGGTGGAATGAGTGGCAGGGAAACCGCAGGACCCGGAAAAAAAAACCGTTCAAACGCCGCTTCGTTCACCACAAATCATACTGCGGGCGCTGGGATCGAACCCGGGTCGCCTAGAAGAAAGGCGATTGTCTAAACACTCGGCCACGGCACCTCTTTAATTTGATATATACGAAGTATGTCCAGAAGTAAGTTCCGTTTCAATTTATCTCCGCTGCAGCGCTGCGATCGCAGTTCCGCACATGCGCGGTAGACGCTCTGTATCAAGGAGGAGAAACATGCGCCATTTTGAGATCGCTGTCAGCCACATACGCCTTGTTGCGCTTGTTTACAATGTCGGTGTTTATTGAAAATCCCGCCGCTTGTGAAATCAGATCTGTGATTCGTTTTCTGAATGCTAGGAAAGTGAAACCAATTGAAATTTATCGGCAAATTTGCAAAGTTTACGGACAAAATGCGATGAGTGATTCAATGGCAAGAAGATGGGTCCAACAGTTCAATGAAGGACGCAGTGAAGTGCACGATGAAGAACGAAGTGGGCGTCCATCTTTGGTTACAGAAGAACTGCTTCACGCGATTGATGATAAGATCCAGGAAAACAGCAAGTTTACAATTAGTGCTCTCGCTATGGAATTTCCCCAAATCTCACGATCACTAATTCATAAAATTGTCACCGAAAAACTGAAATTTCGTAAACTTTGCTCACGTTGGGTACAGGCGGCAAACTTCTATGAAGAAGGTATACAAAAACTTGTGCCACGCTATGACAAATGCCTGAAAATTTTCGGCAGTTATGTGGAAAAGTAGTTTAAGAGTTGTAGAAGTTTGTGCAATAAATAATTATTCTGTATCTGTACACAATTTAATTTTATTACCAAATGGAACTTACTTTCTGGACGTACCTCGTAATTGGCATTAGACCATAACGTCCACTGCGGGCATGGGCCTCTTTCCTTGGAGAAGCATGGTTTGGCAGTCCTGGTTAGCCATTCCAGGAAGGATCCTCCTTTTGATCTTAACCGCTCAGGTAATTTGTTCTAAATAACATGGTATGACCTATTATTAAACACACCATTGATTTAAGAGTTAATTAACACATTTTTTAGTCTGTTGTATGCACTTGGGTGTATAGTCATTCTTTATTACTTTCTCTACATGTACTATGTACCAAGAGTATAGGAAAGGCATTGTATTGGACCCAAAAATTCGATGCCGAGATTTTACCGGAAATAAATGTTTTGAGACCGCCTGCATCCAAAAAAAAAAAAAAAAAGTATTTTTAGAAAAAAAAAAAAAGGGTCCGTGTGTGTATTTGGGCAGCAAAGCTCAAAAAAGAAAAGTCCGTTAAATACCAAGGTCGCGTCACGAGATTTTCGAGAGCATACCCTCACCCCAACTACCATTTACATGGAAACATTTTCGAAAGTTTTGATTTTTTCAAAAATGGCTCTAATGATTTGATTAAATTATCTAATGTTTAGGATATTTACATGGTAAATAAAATGTATATCTTGAATTTTCTGGGAACAGTTTATGTCATATGTATTTTTTCGTGGTTTCGACCGTTTTTGAGATTCCTTGTTATGGGTTTCAGTTTTAAAATATTCATACTTTTCTCATACGGGAAGTAGTCAACACTTGGCCACGTAAAGAAACGGATTTCAATTCCATAGCAACCACATTTTAAAACATTTGACTGTCGATTTAGCCTAGTGTATTCCCTTATTTCCCTCCTACTTGCAAGGAACTAAATAATGAAACCGTTTCTGCTAATGTTAATTCGATTAGCATGATGTAGATAGAAGAATAAGCTTATTAACAATAATTTGTTACAGAAATGTAGAGAAAATAATGTGAATGGAGCCATCAGATTTTTACTTTCTCTACACGTACTATGTACACAGTGTATAGACAATGCACCCAAACATTCGATACCGAGATTTCGCCGGAAATACATGTTTTGAGACCTGAATCCAAAAAAAATGCATTTTTAGACAAATGTCCGCGCGCGGGCGTGTGTGTGTGTGTGACTGTGGGCAGCATAGCTCAAAAACGAAAAGTCCGTTAAAAACCTAACTTGGTATTTAGGTTTGGTATCTTCCAAGGATGCGACACGAAGATTTTCAAGAAAATCCTCCCACCTCCAACTACCCTTTACATGGAACTTTTTTTCGAAAATTTTGACTTTCTCTAAATGGCTCTAACGATTTTGATTAAAATATCGTCTATTAAAGATATTTACCTGACAAATAACATGTATATCTTGAATTTTCTGGTAATAGCCTCTGAAGACTAGTTTATTCTGGATGAATTTTACGGAATTTTGCATAAATGCTAAACCGTAAGAGATAGACAAAAACATACCACAGAAAAAATGCACAGCACGTTAAAACACACAATTTATGTTATATACATTTTTTGCGTGGAGTTTTTCGCTTTTTAATTATTCTTTGTTGTTGATTTGAAACGGCAACATTCAGAAGCATAACAAATTACTGATATATTAATTATTTATATAATTTTTGTTTGTTCCCATGTATAGACGTCTGTTTCAAGAAGTCTTTGGGAATGCAAGATTTGACGAATAGAGTGTTGAACCCAGGCAGAATCTCTTTGTTTAAGCTAAGGGAAAGTGTTTACAACGTCGACTAGCGGATCTCCCATACCCCCGAAATTACATTGTAATTTTTTTTTATTTTTTGTTCGATCAGCAGTACAATGCTTTACAGATCAGTGATAGCATACATGACAATAACATTTAGAGGAGGCTTACAGGCCGCCCCATATCTACAGTATGTTATAAACGAACATCAGATACAAGACACAGCACACAAGAGGTAAAAGAGCATATCAGTCACTAGGGTTAGAATCAGAGGGATCCCTCAGAAGTAGGTCTTGCGGTAGTCTTCTCTTCAAGTGGGTTGCTGGCGCGTACGAACGCCTACGTTATAGTGCACTGCTCCAGGAACATCCTTCAATGTGGAAAAGAAACGACGGGCGATCCTCCGAATAAAGGCGGGAAGAGGTAAGAGTCCCAGTTCGTGATGGAGCTGCTGATTACGAATAAACCAAGGAGCGTTGGTAACGATGCGCATAAAGCGGTGCTGAATGACTTGGAGACGACGTAGATGACTTGTGTGAGAAGCGGACGGGCGAGAGACTTGTAGAATAATACGGAGGATTCCAATCCAAGAGTGGTATGACGATGAAACAATGGAGAGAGTTTGGAAAGCCGTCCGGAGGCCAGGGAAATGAGGCGATGGATGTGAGCGCGCCAAGTCAGTCGCGTGTCCATAAGCACCCCAAACTACTGAACAGGAGCAGGTAGCTAAGACCCATCGTTACTACAAAGACGCAACGGAGGAAGAGCAGGATATCGGCGTAGAGTGAAAATCTTATTCTCAGTGTTCTGAGGTGCAACATTTTAAGCATTCAGGAAAGAGGTGTATGTTTGCTACCTGGACGTGCGAAGTGTGAGAATGAATGTGCTAACATAAGTCCTACATCTTAGAAATATTGTAAACCCAGTGCTTAAACCATACCTATTTTCAGCTAAATAAAGTACTATATGGAGCAGTTCTGTCTTATGTGTTCTTTTAAGTTAATTTAATGTGTATTCCCACTTGGTTCCCACTGGGTGAGTCGAAAAACATACTCTACTATTGACTCCGAACCAAACTACCTGAATAGCCGAAGGCAACAAGTGTATCAGTGGCAGGCTGTAACGTCAACCAGGTACGTCACTCTGAGGACTTGTGAACTTGACGTGTACACACACACACACACACACACACACACACACACACACACACACACACAGTATGTGGCAGGTTTCAGCTTTAAAAACGTATACTTTTTCTATACGGGAATTTGTAAACTCCTGTCCATACAAAAGAACTTCAGTGACATAGCAACCAGCTTTTGACTATCACTTTAACCTATGGTACTCTCTTATTTCGCTTCTACTTACAAGGAAGCAAGTAATACGACTATTTCTACTAATTTTTCTTGGCTAGCATGAAGTAAATAGAAACATAAGCTTTGTAACAATATTTTGTTGCAAGAATGTAATGTAGAGAAAGTCATGTGAATGGAACACATAAGATTTTTCCCCCTCTACTGATTAACACAGGTTATCTTGGCTAATGCGCTAATGTACTTGTGTCTTGAAGGTGATGTGTACACGAAAGCTTAATTCTGCGGATGGCTCGACTCAGAAATGAGGGAGGAATGAGGTGGGCGATGGCGTAACGATGTCCAACCTTCAGCTCAAGTTGTGGTGACCATTTTTACTTTATCTTGCCCCGTATGTACAATGTACACAGGGATAGAGAAGTATTGCATTCCACCCAAAAAGTCGATGTCGAGATTTCACCGGAAATATATGTTTTAGGACTCCCTGAATCCAAAAAAAGCATTTCCAGAAAATGGTCCGTGTGTGTGTGTGTACGTGTGTCCGTGTGTCTGTGAACACGATAACTCAAAAACGAAAAGTAGCTAAAATACCATACTTGAGATTTAAGTTCAGTATCTTCTAGGGATGCGACACGAAGATTTTGAGAAAAATCCCCCCACTCCAAACTACCCTTTATCTGGAACTTTTTCGAAAATTTTGATTTTCTTAAAAATGGCTCTAACGATTTTGAGTAAAATATCGTATATTAAAGATATTAACCTGACAAATAAAATTTATATCTTGAATTTTCTGGGAATAGCTTCTAAAGACCTGTTTATTCTGGATGAATTTTTCTTAATTTGGCATAGCTTATAAACCGTAAGAGATAGACAAAAACTTACTATACAAAAAATGTAGGCCTTGTTAAAATACTCAATTTACGTCATATACATTTTTTTCGTGGAGCTTACCGTTTTCGAGGTATTCATTGTTATTAGTTTCAGTAGTGAAGTACTTATACTTTTCTCAGACGGGAGTGTCCGATTTTTTTTGTTCTACTCCTGGCCAAGAAAAGAAGCGATTTGTATGGATAATCGCATAACGACAGCTTTTAAAGCGTTTGTCTATCGATTTAGCTAATGTATTCCCTTATTTTCTTCTTACTTATAAGGAACTAAGTAATAAGAACATTGTGCTGAATACCTCGATTAACAAGGTGCAGAAAGAAGAATAATCTTATATAGAACGGCTAGAGAAAGTCATGTGAGTGTCACACATCAGATTTTTACTTTCTCTATACGCACTATGTGCATAGTGTATAGAGAAGGTATTGCACTCCACCAAAAAATTCGATACCGAGATTTCAGCGGAAATATATGTTTTAGGGTCCCCTTTATCTAAAAAAAGCATTTTTACAAAAAGGCCCATGGGTGTGTGTCCGTGTGTCTGTGAACACGACAACTAAAAAACGAAAAGTCGGTAAAATATTAAACCTGGTATTTAAGTTTAGTATCTTCCAGGGATGCGACAAGAGAAAAATCCCCCACCCCAAACTACCCTTTACGTGGAACTTTTTCGATAATTTCAATTTTCTAAAAAATGATTAACGATTTTGATTAAACTATCGTATATAACAGATATTTATCTGACAAATAAAATGTATATTTTGAATTTTCTGGGAATAGCCTTTGAAGATTACTTTATTCTGGGTAAATTTTATGGAATTTTGCATAACTGCTAAACCGTAAGAAATAGACAAAAACCTACTACACAAGAAATGTAGAGCACATTAAAGCACACAATTTATGTTGTATATATTTTATTCGTGGAGTTGATGGGTGGTTAGATATTCCTTGTTTTTGGTTTCAGCTTTAATAACGTATACTTTTCTCATACAGGAATTTGTCAACTCCTGTCCATACAATCAAAGGAACTTCTTTCACCTAGCAACCAGCTTTTGACTATCACTTTAACCTATGGTACTCCCTTATTTCACTTCTACTTACTAGGAAGCAAATAATAATACTATTTCTGCTAATTTTTTCGATAAGCAACAAGTAAATAGAAAAATAACTTTTTTTAAAACAATTTGTTGCAGAGTTATAGAGAAAGTCGAACACATCAGATTTTTTTATTTGTTGATGAATTGCAACTTCCAGCGGAATTTGCTTCAGTACTTCAAGAAATGTATACAGATCTGAGCTATAAGATTAAAACTGATTGTTGTATTTGAGTGTATTAACGATTTTTGTTAAGTCAGTTTTTGTCTATCTCTTACGGTTTACCAGATTTGAAATTCCGCAAAATTCATCCAGAATAAAAATATCTTCAGAGGCTATTCCCAGAAAATTCAAGATATACATTTTATTTGTCATGTAAATATCTTTCAGGCAGTCTCAAAACATATTTCCGGTGAAATCTCGGTATCGAATTTTTGGGTGCAGTACAATACCTTCTCTATACACTATGTAGAGAAAGTAACAAGGCACAACACTGTGTTATTTTTGTGCTAATCTTAAGCTTATTATGGCGATATGACCTATTTCTTTGTGGAAAATTATATACTGTATTATGCTTAACCTTGTGATAAGTGAATTGCATTGCATAGAATGCAGTTCCTGTCTTACTTTAGTTCCCAGCTCTTCATAAGCAATTCAAGTACCCACAGTTTGTAACTGAATATCTTTTGTTTTTACGAGGACAAGGTTACATAGTAACATGTGGCAACAAAACTTTTATCCGTTTTAAAATATGAGGTTAAGCTGAAATCTGATGCAATTTTTGTAGTTCAACCAACTGCTGAAAACGGAACTGTATTCTTAGAAATAATATATAATTTTTTCATGCAGAATTTGCAGAGTTTGTTCTGCCGGTCATGGATCTCCCCGTTGTTATTATAATTGAAAGAAGAAAATACATAAGAAAATGCATTTGAGTGCAGAATGAATAACAGCAAATTAAACTCACAAATCTAAACACAGAAAAGCTGATAACCATACTAGAGATATGTTTTTGTGGAAATATAAATACATTTATAATATTTTAATATTTAAAAAACCTTATAATGAACTACCGATTTAGTAAGATTTATTCCTAGATCTTGAAAGTGAACTGTGTATATAATAATATAATGGTTTTATCATAGCTAACAAGACAGGCACATGATTCTTCTAGTTCTGTCATGGTCCGTTAAAGTAAAATTACAGTCGCCTAATACATCCATATTCTACACAGAGAAATACATTGTTTTTTACTTTCTCTACACGTACTATGTACACTGTGTATAGAGAAGGCATTGTAATGCACCCAAAAAATTCGATAGCGAGATTTCACCGGAAATAATGTTATGGTTCCCCTGAATCTAAAAAAGACATTTTTAGAAAAATCTCCGAGTAAGTGTGTGTGGGCAGCATTGGCTCCAAACCGAAAAGTACGTTAAATACTACACTTGATATTTAAGTTCAGTATCTCCCAAGGATGCAACACGAAGATTTTCAAGCAATTCCCCCTACCCTGATATGGAAAAAATTTCAAAAAATTTGATTTTCTCAAAAATGGCTCTAACGATTTTGATTAAAATCTCTTATAATTAAGATATTTACATGACAAATAGAATAGTTTTAAAGACCTCTTTATTCTGAATGATTTTTTTTAACTAGTAAACCGTAAGAGATAGATAAAAACTTACTATACAAATAGTGTAGATTTCCTTAAAATACATACTTTATGTTATATACATTTTTTCCTGGAGTTTACCGTTTTCGAGATATTCCTCATTACTGGTTTCAGTTTTAAAATACTAAAACTTCTCTCATACAGGAATTTGTCAGCTCCGGTGACGCAAAGAAATGGATTTCAATCCCATAACAATCACATTTTAAAACATGTGACTGTCGGTTTAGTCAAGTGTATTCTCTATTTCCCTTCTACTTAAAAGGAGCTACGTAATAATAAATTGTTTCTGCTAGTGTTTATCTCGATTAGTATGAACTGCTAACAATAATTTGTTATAGAGATGTAGAGATAGTCATGTGAATGGAACATATCAGATTTTTAAATTCGTGGAAAAGAGAGTTAACTCGTGAAGCTATTCAATGTTAGCCATGTTTAAGACTATCATTACCACGTAACGTGATTTGCGTTGCAGCCCATCCGTTAGCTACATGATTATATTGAGTGACGTCATCCGTAAATACACTGTATGCAGTAACAACGCGTGTTAAACACGACCCCTGAAGCACCGCTCTGCCTTTGTTTATTTCTCGATGGTGGTCTTGTGGATACTCGTGCTTAGTGTTGCCAACCCTTGCTAGTTATAAATACATTTAGAGCATTTCTGTCAGTTTTAATTGTCACCTCTGCTGATCGAAAAATAAAACTTTTCAATGTAAAGTTAAATTATGCGCTATAAAAGCAATCTTGGTAATGGCCGTGACTCCACGGTTTTGGGGATTTGGAAATATTGAGTTTATAGCCTAATTCGAAAAAGAAGAAACGTAATTTGTTCGGAAAACCTAGTCCTGTTTCACCTAACCTAAACTTTCAGAATCATGTGAATAACGTGGTATTAAGCTTACTACGAAGAAACCTGTAAGCTATTCTATATAAGGAAATACTATCTAAGCTCACTAAACCTAATCTAACCAAACCTTACCTGAACACAATAATGACCACAATTTGGAAAATTTGCTTACAAGTGAACTTCGTCCTCTCAAAGAAAGTATTTATTCCTTTGGAGATCCGGATCGAAATCGAACATTTATGTTTTCTCAAAAATGGCTCTAACGATTTGGATTGAAATACCTTATATTAAAGATATTTACATGAAAAAATATATATCTTCGAATTTTCTGTGAACGGATTCTGAAGACCTCTTTATTCTGGATGAATTTTGTCTACAATAAGAAGTAGACATAAACTTAACAAAAATGTTCATCTCATTAAAACACACATTGTATGTCATATACATTTTTACTTTCTCTATACTCACTATGTACATAGTGAATAGAGAATGTATTGCACTCCACCAAAAAATTCGATACCGAGATTTCACCGGAAATATATGTTTTAGGGTCCCCTGTATCCAAAAAAAGTATTTTCAGAAAAAGGTCCGTGTGCTTGTGCTTGTGAACACGATAACTCAAAAACGAAAAGTCGGTAAAATACCAAACTTGGTATTTAAGTTTAGTATCTTCCAGGGATGCGACACGCAGATTTTGAGAAAAATCCCCCCACCCAAACTACCCTTTACATGGAACTTTTTTCGAAAATTTTGATTTTCTCAAAAATAGCTCTAACGATTTTGATTAAAATATCGTATATTAAAGATATTTATCTGACAAATGAAATTTATATCATGAATTTTCTGGGAATAGCCTCTGAAGACTACTTTATTCTGGATGAATTTTTCATAACTACTAAACCGTAAGAGATGGACAAAAACTTAACCCATAAAAAATGTAGAACACGTTAAAACACACAATTTATGTTATATACATTTTTTTCGTGGAGTTGATCGTTTTTGAGGTTTTCCTTGTTTTTTGGTTTCAGCTTTGAAAAAGTTATACTTTTCTCATACAGGAATTTGTCAACTCCAGTCCATACAAACAAAGGAACATCAGTCACACAGCAACCAGCTTTTGGCTTTCACTTTAACCTATGGTACTCCCTTATTTCGCTTCTACTTACAATAAAGCAAGAAATAAGACTATTTCTTCTAATTTTTCTCGATTAGCATGAAATAAATAAAAGATGAGCTTATTAACAATAATCATTTACAGAAATATAGAGAAAGTCATGTGAATGGTACACATCAGATTTTTTACTTTCTCTATAGGCACTATGTACATAGTGTATAGAGAATGTATTGCACTCCACCATGAAATTCGATACCGAGATTTCACCGGAAATATATGTTTTAGGGTCCCCTGTAACAAAAAAAAAAGCATTTTCACAAAAAGGTCCGTGTGTGTGTGTGTCCGTGTGTCTGTGAACACGATAACTCAAAAATGAAAAGTCGGTAAAATACCAAACTTGGTATTTAAGTTTAGTGTCTTCCAGGGATGCGACACGAAGATTTTGAGAAAAATCCCCCCAACCCAAACTACCCTTTACATGGAATTTTTTTCGAAAATTTCGATTTTCTCAAAAATGGCTCTAACGATTTTGATTAAAATTTCGTATATTAAAGATATTTATCTGACAAATGAAATTTATATCATGAATTTTCTGGGAATAGCCCCCTGAAGACCACTTTATTCTAGATGAATTTTTCATAACTACTAAACCGTAAGAGATGGACAAAAACTTAACCCACAAAAAATGTAGAGCACGTTAAAACACACAATTAATGTTGTATACATTTTTTTCGTGGAGTTGATCGTTTTTGAGATATTCCTTTTTCTTGGTTTCAGCTTTGAACATCTTATACATTCTCATACAGGAATTTGTCAACTCCTGTCCATACAAACAAAGGAACATCAGTAACATAGCAACCAGCTTTTGGCTTTCACTATAATCTATGGTACTCCCTTATTTCGCTTCTGCTTACAAGGAAGCAAGTAATAAAACTATTTCTGCTAATGTTTTCTGATTAGCATAAAGTAAATAGAAGTATAGGCTTTTTAAGAATAATTTGTTGCAGGGATATAGAGAAAGTCATGTGAATGGTACACATCAGATTTTTTTTGTGTAATTTCCTCAATATTTAAACTACTTTTCAAGAGTGTCGATACTTTGAAAATCACACATGACGAATCACTATGATTATTAATCTTGATCTATTTAAGCAAGTTTTTAGCTGATTTTTTTAAAACTCATTTAACTTTATTTGCATCTTAGTGGCGTCAGGGAAATATTACCTTAATTGATCGGACGAACTTTAATTAACTCGACATCAGTTCGCACCATAGGATTGATGATAATCTATAGTGGTTATTCTTTTGGGAAGACAGATGGAAAAACGTTCTGGAAGAAAGAGGTAGCAGCAAAGACCTTTCTCTCAGACTCCCCAATAACTTTCCACATATTCGAGAAATTCAAACGGAGGTTTACAACAACCGACATGTATTAAATACTATAACACTTTATTGAATTAAAAATTGGTTACAAATAAGATCTTGATTTCACTGCTACAAATAATTCACCCGACGTTTGACAATTGACAACTTGCACGTCACTGCGCGTTCGGGGCCGAGCCGTAGCCGAATGGTTAGACATAATAAATAATCTAAACAATAAAAACGCGGAAGTTATATTTTGGGAGTATCATTTTTCAGACTTAAGGGCAGTCTAAATGGGATTTTCATAACTTTTTTCCATTTACATGTTTTAATTGCTTATGAATGTTTAAAATTTCCCGCTCATTTTGGTATTTTTTCAACAAGGTACGCTAATTGTAAATAGTTTAAAATCTGATGTGTTACACTCACATGACTTTCTCTAGTTCTTCTAAAAATTTCTTACATAAGATTATTCTTCTTCCTGCACCTTGCTAATCGAGATAATCACTACCAGAATGTTCTTACTACTTAGTTCCTTACATGTAGAAAGAAAATAAGGGAAGACACTAGGCTAAACTGATAGTCAATTGTTTTAAAAGCTGACGTTATTCAATTATTGCAAGTCGCTTCCTTGCTTGGCTAGGAGTAGAACAAAAGATAAACGAACACTTCCTGTCTGAGAAAAGTTGAACTACTTACAACTGAAACCAAAAATAAGGAATATGTCGGAAACGGTTACCTCCACAACAAAAATGTAAAGGACATAAATCGTGTGTTTTGATCAGATCAACATTTTCTGTGTAGTAAGTTTTTGTTATCTCTTACCGTTTAGCAGTCAAAATTCATCCAGAATAAAGAGCTCTTCAGAGGCTTTTCCCAGAAAATTCAAGATATACATTTTATTTGGTATGTAAATATGTTTAATATACGGGACTTTAATCAAAATCGTTAGAGCCATTTTTTAGAAAATCAAAATTTTCAAAAATTTTTCCATGTAAAGGGTAGATGGTGGTGGGGAGATTTTCTTGAACATCTTCCTGTCGCATCCTTGGAAGATACCAAATCTAAATACCAAATTTGGTATTTAACGGTCTTTTCGTTTTTGAGCTATTCTGTCCACAGAAATACACACACACACTCACAGATAGACACACACACGGACCTGTTTCGGAATTTTTTTTTTGGATTCAGGGGATCCTAAAACATGCACTTGCGGTGAAATCTCGGTATCGAATTTTTGGGTGGAATACAATACCTACTTCCTCTACACTATGTACATAGTACGTATAGAGAAAGTAAAAATATTGTTGAAAATAATCCTGCGCAGTACTTTTTACTTTCTCTATACGCACTATGTACATAGTGTATAAAGAAGGTATTGCACTCCACCCAAAAAATCGATACCGAGATTTCACCTGAAATATGTTTTAGGGTCCCCAATATCCAAAAAAAGCATTTTCACAAAAAGATGTGTGCGTGTGTGTGTGTGTGTGTGTGTGTGTGTGTGTGTGTGTGTGTGTCCGTGTGTCTGTGAACACGATAACTCAAAAACGAAAAGTCGGTAAAATACCAAACTTGGTATTTAAGTTTAGTATCTTCCAGGGATGCGACACGAAGATTTTGAGAAAAATCCCCCCACTCCCAACTACCCTTTACATGGAACTTTCTTCGAAAATTTTGATTTTCTCAAAAATGTCTAACGATTTTGATTAAAATTTCGTATATTAAACATATTTAACTGACAAATAAAATGTATATCTTTAATTTTCTAGGAATAGCCTCTGAAGAGTAGTTTATTCTGGATGAATTTTACGGAATTTTGAATAGCTGCTAAACCGTAAGAGATGGACAAAAGCGTACTACACAAAAAATATAGAGCACATTAAAACACACAATTTATGTTATATAAATTTTTTTCTTGGAGTTCGTCGTTTTTGAGACATTCCTTATTTTTGGTTTCTGCTATGAAAAACATATTTTTCTCATACAGGAACTTGTCAACTCCGATCCATATAAACAAAGAAACTTCATTGATATAGTAACCAGGTTTTAACTATCACTTTAACCTATGGTAGTCCCCTATTTCGCTTCTACTTACAAGGAGGCAAGTAATAGGACCATTTCTGCAGATTTTTTCTTGATTAGTATGAAGTAAATAGAAGCATAAGCTTTTTAACAATAATTTGTTGCAGATATATAGAGAAAGTCATGTGAATGGAACACATCAGATTTTTTCGTGGAGTTGACCATTTATGAGATATTCCTTGTTATTAACTTCAGTTTCAAAATACTTAAAACTTTTCACACATGGGAATTTGTAAACTCCTGGCCAAGAAACGAATTTCAACACATAGCAACCATCTTTTATAAGATTTGACTAACGCTTTAGTCTAGTGTATTCCCTTATTGCTCTACTACTTATATGGAACAAGTAATAAAGGCAATATCTGCTAATGTTTTATATTGATTAGAACGAAGCAGTTAGATGAATAAGCTTTTTAACACTAATTTGTTTACAATTGTAGAGAAGGTCATTAGAATGGAACACATCATATTTTGTCATTAAAACACGCACATTCACTCTCACATGTATACTTCCAGACTCTGTGGGGGATAGGGAATAATTCCGCTTAAAGAAAAATGTACCGCCCCAGCCGGGAATTGAACCCAGTACTTCAGGGTGAAAGTCATCTCACTAACTACTCTACAGGAATACAGCCAAAGGAAGTGTTGACTTAGATGATCATTTGCTTCTATCACTTCCATCGCGTTTGTTTATGTTTACCACTTCTAAATTATGTGAGAGTTTGTTATTGAAAGTCTTTATGATGTTAATAGTAATGTCCCGGGCGGGGATTCCGCACCTCAACTAGTGATAGGCTTTTTGTATGTCAGACCCGGGGAGGAGAAGATGAAATGAGAGCAATTACAGAAGAGAGCCAGCAGACCGCGGCAGGTAGCAATCCTGGAGAGTCCCTAATAGTTCCCAAGCAGTTCTTCATCCCGACGCTGTGAGCGCTAGGAGCCCGCGCCTAGGTCTGAATAAACGCTTGTTTTTAATCACATGCTTATTACAATGATAATAGTATCGAACTGACAAGCAATCAGTTAATGAATGCTATTTATAACACCTTCCTAAAATTTAGGACAGGATAGTAATCAGGAAAATCAGTCTTTTAAGGCAATCTTTAGTGTCTTGTATCCTATGTATTGATTAACATTGTAGTTTCCAAGTTGTCGTACTTCTGAATTTGGACTCAGTTGAAGACGCTGGTAGAAATCTTGTATATTTTGTAAAATGTATTCTCGTAAGTAAGATAGAGACAAGTCCTCGTGGATTTGTTTAGTTGTGGTATACTAGTCGCCATCGTGAATAATTCTTAAAACTTTATTTTGTGACTTAAAAGTTGAATTGTCCATATAGGTCAATGCTAGAGCCGCGTAAACCAGTATTGGTAGAATCGGAGTTTTGAAGAGCTGTAGCTTCCTTTTTATCGATATACATCCTGACCTGATTAGTGGATAGAGTTGGATTGTCCTGGCTGTTGCTTTTCCTTTTGTTGTACATTTTGTTAGCTTGAGTATATACCAATGACCCCCAGAGTCTTCCTGCGCGGAGAGCTGAGTTTCCAAAGCGCAATCATCTCCACGAGAGGGTGCCACCACCGCAGCCCTCGCCGACATTCAAAAACCTGAAAGAAAGACCAGACGGATGTATGAGAAAAGTACAAGCTTTTGAGTTCACTTTAACCTAGGATACTCCTATATTTCGCTTCTACTTACAAGGATGCAAGTAATGAGACTATGTCTGCTAATGTTTTCTTGATTGGCATGAAGTAAATAAAAGAGTAAACTTATTAACGATAATTTGTTACACAGAGAGAAACTCTCTCTTTATTTTGGATGAATTTTGCATAACCGGTAAACTGTAAGAGATACTACACACTTACTATACAAAATATGTAGATCTCTTTAAAACACACAATTTATGTCATTTTTTTCTGGAACTAACCTTTTGCGTTCAGTTCATGCGGAAGGAATTTTTTATTATCTTAGATAGGTGGCAAACGTTAAACGGCAGATTAAAGTCATGTGAATGGAACACAGCAGATTGTTTCAACATGTATTCTATGTTCAAAAGTTTATTCTACTTCTGTGCATAGTTTTTTTTAGGGAACAGAAATAAAGAACGCGCTGCGTGTTCTGCGTAAAGTGCCATTTCCATTGTTTAAAAGATCATCACAGAATCCCTTTTCTATTGTTATCGGCCTGCCTGTTCCGTGTAAATTAAAAAGAAATTAAGTTTTTCTTATGTTAATCAGCGTGTATCAACGCAGCAAGTTTAAAAGCATGCGGGAGTATACTGCACAAAGAACTTTGATGTGGAGGATAACTGCGACGTCGTACGATAGCGTCGGCATGTATAAGAAGTATAGTTAGACCACTCTGGCACGGATGTTTCCGGCAGAATCGCTGGACAGCCGGAAGTGCAGCTTAGCCCTAAGTGACCCATTGTGCACAAGTTTAATGGCTTCACTTTGTTTTGCGGCGAATGCTAATTTCGGATCGCAAATGTATAAACTTGTGACGCAACCATTCCCGGGTTTCCTCTGCTCAATGGTTAACTGCCACTTTGCTTTCTGTGTCGGTCATTACTATTCCTTCTTGGCCTAATCTCGTAAAACTGAGTGCCCTGCAGAAGGGCAACCACAAAGAAACGCAAGGCTCATTGAAGCACTGGCGACGATAAACGACTTGAAGCAGCGTCTTCTATGTTTTTCTCGCCGAGATGGTTCAGACGGTTTCGTCTGTGGCGCTGGTACGCATCCCGTGGCCGGTCTACGTGTGTTTTTTCGGAGGTTTCCCCGGTCAACAGAAGAATGCTGGGTACATTTCTTTCGTCCCCCGAATTCCCTGTCCCATTGTCATTTCATTCTTCTTCATCCCGCTGGTTTCTTCCAGGACTGGAAGTATCGGTGGTGGTGTTTGGTGCGGCGTGGCAGGCTAAAAGGATGGTCAAAGTGACAATCTCCGTTGGCGACTTCGACTGGTTGCCGGGATGAGGACCGCTCCTATCGGTACTGTTGGACCCTATGTGAAGTCAGCTTGTCGGAGTGCTTCTATTTGGAAAAAGTAGGGACCCTGTCGTTGCTGTCACTCCTGAATCCGGCTACCCGGTGTATTCTCTCGCTTCATCCCTTCCTTCCGGGTCGCCCCTTCTTTGGAGTACAGGTACAATAACCTGAGGTTCGGTGCCGATTCCCCTCCGATCGTATCCTATCCTGACCTATTCTAATTTTTTCTCCATTCACGGTTTAGAATACATCCATTCTAATTTCATTGCTCGATGAACCAATTTTTACTTTCTCTAGCCCCGTATGTACAATGTACATAGGGATAGAGGAGTATTGTATTCCACCCAAAAATTCGATACCGAGATTTCACCGGAAATATATGCTATAAGGTCCCCTGTATCCAAAAAAAAGCATTTTCACAAAAAGATCCGTGTGTGTGTGTGTGTGTGTGTGTGTGTGTGTGTGTGTCCGTGTGTCTGTGAACACGATAACTCATAAACGAAAAGTCGGTAAAGCACAAATCTTGGTATTTAAGTTTAGTATCTTCAAGGGATGCAACACGAAGATTTTGAGAAAAATCCCCCCACCCCAAATTATCCTTTACATTGAACTTTTTCCGAAAATTTTGATTTTCTTAAAAATGGCTCTAATGATTTTGATTAAAATATCATATATTAAAGATATTTACCTAACAAATAACATATATATCTTGAATTTTCTGGGAATAGCTTCTAAAGACCTATTTATTCTGAATGAATTTTGCTTAATTTGACATAACTAGTAAACCGTAAGAGAAAGACAAAAACTTACTATACAAAAAATGTAGGTCTTGTTAAAATACAGAAGTTGTGTCATATACATTTTTCTCGCGCAGCTTATAGTTTTCGAGTTATTCATTGTTATTAGTTTCAGTTGTGAAGTACTTATACTTTTCTCAGACGGGAGTGTGCGGTTTTCTTTGTTCTACTCCTGGCCAAGAAAAGAAGGGATTTGTAATGACAATCGCATAACGACAGCTTTTTAAACATTTGACTATGGCTTTAACCTAGTGTATTCCCTTAATTTTTCCTACTTATAAGGAACTAAGTAATAAGCATTGTGCCAATGATTAGCTCGATGCGGAAAGAAGAACAATCTTATGTAAGAAGTTTTGTAGAACAGCTAGAGAAAGTCATGTGAGTGTAACACATCAGATTTTTATATGGTGTGTCAGTAACTCCGCTGTTCACGCATTTGCTCCACTACAGGCAACGGGACGCAAGAGCTATTAGTGAGGGGTCGTTCACAATCAGATTAAGAATTAACACAAGGACGACAAACCTAACGCTAAATATCACCAGCACAAATGGTAGCATAAGCAACTACTCCCAAGTAGGAAAGCGTGAAACAACTGAAGTACTATGACCGTCTGTGAAGTGACCACGACAAATGAAAAAAAGGTTGTGCACAAGCATCAAAATAACTAGAGGTACACCGTAATAGGATATTAAACTAAAAAATAATATGTGTTCCATTCACATGACTTTGTCTACATCTCTGCAATAAATTATTGTTAAAAAGCTTATTCTATTTACTTCATGCTAAACCAGAAAAAATTAGCAGAAATGGTCTTGTTACTTGCTTCCTTATAAGTAGAAGGGAAATAAGGAGTACCATAGGTTAAAGTGATAGTCAGATGTTTTAAAAGCTGGTTGCTATGTGATTGAAGTACCTTTATTTGTATGACCAGGTTTTCACAAATTCCCGTATGAGAAAAGTATTGCGTATTTTAAAACTGAAACTAAGAATAACCAACATCTCGAAATCGGCCAATTTCACGAAAAAAAAATATGACATAAATTTTGTGTTTTAAAGAGATCTACATATTTTGTATAGTATCTCTCACGGTTTACCGGTTATGCAAAATTCATCCAAAATAAAGAGGTCTTCTAAGACTATTCCCAGAAAATTTAAGATAAATGCATTTTGTCATGTAAAAATATCTTAAATATAAGATATTCTAATCAAAATCGTTATAGCCATTTTTGAGAAAATCATTTGCGAATTTTTTTACATGTTAAGGGTAGGTAGGATACTGAACTTAAATATCCAATTTAGTATTTAATGTACGTCTCGTTTTTGAGCTATGATGCCCACACACACACATATACACGAACAAGTTTCTAAAAATGCTTGTTTTGTATTCAAGGGGTCCCAAAACATGTATTTTATGTGTAATCCCGACATCGAAATTTTGGGTGCAATACAACACCTCTATACACATGTACCTACATAGTGCGTGTAGAGAAAGTAATGTGATGCTTCTCTCTCCCTAGCCTACAACTTCTTACAAAAGCTTATTATTCCAGGTAGGTACTTATTGTTAATCCAGATAAACCCTGTATTCACGTTTACACATTTTGTTTCGTAGTAAGATACAGTAAATAAACCGATAGCTAGATTTTTAAGAGCGTAGTGCTGTGATAAGCTGATAACTAGAGCACATAAAAAACTCAAAATATGAATGCAAATACGTGAAAATTCTTAAAATATGCATAAAAAGTTCCAAAATATGCAACATCAAATAACAAAAACAAACTAATGATTAGTTATATATGGTTATATTATTTCAAAACAACATAACCATACAATTTTGATTATTATCGTTTACAAATTCTTTTACATTTTGCTACTAAGGTAAACAGAAACGATTAGGTACTCTTCCAAATGTTCAGTAGTAAGATTGTGTCGTCGATCGCTCAATAATGTTTATAAGCAGAAAAGGATCGTTCTACATCAACTGGGGTCACTGGACAGTATTTGAATTTGGGTTCTATATTGGCACTCATTGTTTCTGATAAAAGTTCCCTGTGCCATTAATAAAACTATGAATTTCATACGAGGTTCAAAGCCTGGTTTATTACTTTCTCTACACGTACTATGAATATAGTGTATAGAGAAGGTATTGCACTCCACCCAAAAATTCGATACCAAGATTTCACCGGTAATATACGTTTTAGGGTCCCCTGTATCCAAAAAAAGTATTTTCAGAAAAAGGTCCGTGTGTGTGTCCATTTATCTGTGAACACGATAACTCAAAAACGAAAACTTGGCATTTAAGTTTAATATCTTCCAGGGATGCGACACGAAGATTTTGAGAAAAATCCCCCCACCACAAACTACACTTTACATTGAAAACATTTCGAAAATTTTTATTTTCTCAAAAATGGCTCCAACGATTTTGATTAAAATTTCGTATATTAAAGCTATTTACCTGAAAAATAAAATGTATATTTTGAATTTTCTGGGAATAGCCTCTGAAGAGTAGTTTATTCTGGATGAATTTTACGGAATTTTGCATAACTGCTAAGCCATAAGAGATGGACAGAAACTTACCACATAAAAATGTAGAGCACATTAAAACACACAATTTATGTTACATACTTTTTTTCGTGGAATTGGTCGTTTTTAAGATATTCTTTGTTTTTTGTTTCAGCTTGAAAAACACATTTTTCTCATGCAGGAATTTGTGAACTCTGTCCATACAAATAAAGGAACTTCAGTCACATAGCAATCGGCGTTTGACTATTAGTTTAACCTGTCGTACTCCCTTATTCTGCTTCTACTTACAAAGAAGCAAGCATAAGCGTTTTAACAATAGTTTGTCGCCGAGATGTAGAGAAAGTCATGTGAATGGAACACAACAGATTTTTTTTTTCTTCAAAATGTTTGGAAACCTTTCTTTAAGATTCCTTGGGAAAACCTCAGGCAAAGAGTTCATTAGTAGAATTTTATTCATTACCTAATTAGATTCAGTCAACGCCAAACCTCGAGTTTCAAAGTTTTTAATACTGACAGTTTATGGGGAAAAAGAGTGTTAAACACAGCAATGTTTTTCTGAATAATGGAAGCGTTAAATGCTTCCTTGCTCTGACAAACTGCCAAAACCTATGCATTATTGAAGTCGTTATTACGTCTTTGATGACCTCGAAATGTTCATTGTAAATTGATACAGCTTCGAGCCAGGTACCCCAATGAGTTACCACGGGGAATAAAGGCACACTTTGTGGTTTTTCTCAGCTGCCTTTCTTTGTTGATGAAATTAGTTTATTTACAGTCCTTTGGATTGCACTTCTTTAGCGGGGCGATGTACTCCTTGAGCGAAGCACGTCTTATGAATCATGCTTGTATTAAACACTTAGAGAGCTTTTCCTGCTTAGATAGGCATCTTAGAGAAACTCAAACATCCTTTCATCTGCCGAAGATTCTGGAAATATATTTTCAATGCCCTCATTCACAAATCGTAGAATTATTTCAATTTGTAATTCTTTGTAGACCACCAAATAAGAATAAGACTCCTGTTTTAATGCACAAACAATTAAATTAGCAATGTAACGGCCACAATTGTTGGTAGTTTCATCAACTGAAATCCAAATGATGTTATCCTTGAGCTCTTTGCGTATTTCTTCCAGAACATGAGATAAATTGTCGGCATGCAATTCTTACGCAATGTTTATTCATTTCATATATGATGCTTTAAGCTAAATTTGAGGATAAGATGTGTAAGTTGATGAAAAGGAATATTACTTGCAATTAATGTTTATATAGATCCACGCTAAAGCTATTTTTTTTTTTTTTTTTTTTTGTTTTCTCTGCAGGTTAAATCATGCTACTGCTTTTGTCGCTGTTAAAAGTTGTTGTAGTGGGCCTTCTTTTGCATTCCTGCGATATGAAGACTTGTCATGACATGCTGGTCTATTTTATACTATTTTTTATTCTCGGAAACTCGACAGTATAACTTATTTCCGTCATAAGTAAATGTTCCAAGATGGTCAACTATCCGCAAAACAGCATTTATTTTTTCGAGGGGCTTGGTGCACCGCACGATACACACTACGCGTTGAACTTCGAACAAATGGAAAACTAAACTGAGACAATGGACTTGCGATAAATAACATGCTTTCTTTGTTAACGTCCCGCGCGCTAGCCGTGAACATTGTAAGAATGCATGCTGTACGAATTTTTTGGAATCATACATGTACTTGTAAATTATGGAAAATTAATTGTGTAATATCAGAGTGAATCTTTGTAAATAAATGTACCAATAAATATCAAGAATAATCGATAAAATGTAATAAAAATAAACTTTCTTCCTTGATCCATATCCTAGAGTTGGACTTTGTCAACATCTTAAAGCAGGCTCCACATATTGCAATGTAATGTAAAAGATAAATAAGTCTTAAACCAATATTACTTTCTCTATCAGGTATGTACACACAATGTACATAGTAGCTAGAAGAGGTATTGTATTCCACCCAACAATTTGATACAGAGATTTCAAAGGAAATGCATGTTTTGGGGTCCGAAAACATTGTTAGAAAGGTGTGTGTGTCGGTGTCTGTGGGCAGCATAGCTCAAAACGAAAAGACCGTTAAATACCAAACTTGGTATTTATATTTAGTATTTTCCTAAGATTCAACACGAAGATTTGCAAGAAAATCTCCCCACCAAAAAATATACTTTACATGGAAAATGTTTTGAAAATTTTGTTTTTCTCAAAATGGCTCTAACGATTTTGATTTGAAAATAACGTATATTAAATATATTTACATCGCAAATAAACTATATATTTTGAATTTTCTGGGAATAACCTCTGAAGACCTCTTTATTATGGACCAGTTTTGCAGAATTTTGCATAATGGTTAAACCGTAAGAGATGTACAGAACTCCACTACACAGAAAATGTACATCTCGTTAAAACACATGAACTTACGTCATATACGTTATTCTTGTAGAGAGACGTTTTCGAGATATTCATTGTTATTGGTTTCAATTTTAAACTAATAAACGTTTCTCAAACGGGACATTGAAAGCCGAACCTAACCTTAATTGTTTCACATATCGACCAGATTTTAAGATTTGACTATCGCTTTAACCTAGTGTATATCCCTTCTACTCACAAGGAAGCAAGTAATAAGACCAATTCTGTTAATGTTTTTATCTCGATTAGCGTGCCGTATATAAAATAATATTGAAAGAATAGTCTGCATATGGAACAGCTAGAGAAGGTTATGTGAATGGAACACATTAGATGTTTGTTTTTTTGAAAAGCATTCGATTGGAAATAGCCATGCTTTTCTTTTCATTTCACGATTATACTGTATCATGCAGATGTTTAATATAAAGGCAGAGTGATCGTTAAAGTCCCTCTTGAGAGTTAAACTTAATGGAAAACACCCTTGGACAAATACAGATCTTTCATAGCCATATGTAAGTGTTTGGAGTTATTTATCATGTTCATAAACCAAGTTTGTTTTCTTTTCGCAGGCTACAGTTATGCCATTGTTTTCTTTGTTTATTGATATGCCTGTGGTCTTTAAAATCTCGAGGAGTGTAGTGATGACCCAGTCTGGACTCTCTTTGGTGGAATGTTTATGGGTGATGAAATACTCGACTGCTTCTTTACCCATCACTTAATGAGATATGTGGCGCTCCCAAAGGGCTAAAGATGTGTTCCATTCACAAGACTTTCTCTACCTATTCTGTATCAAATTATTCATACAAAGCTTGTCTTCTATCTACTTCATGCTAATCAAGATAAACATTAGCAGAAATGGTTTTTACTACTTATTTCCTTGTGAGGGAAATAAGGGAGTACACTAGACTAAAGTCAAATCTTTTAAAAACTGTTGCTATGCGATTCGCTTTGCATGACCAAGAGTAAAACAATATACACACATATATATATGGAATAATTGATGACCTCCCATTTGTAAAGTATAATTTTTTTAAATTTAAACCAATAACAAGAAATATCTTGTAAATAGTTAAGTGCAAATATATATATATATATATATATATATATATATATATATATAAAAATAAAGTTTGTGTTTTAAGAGGATCTACATTTTTTGATTAGCAAGTTTTTATCTATTTTTGTGGTTTACAAGTTATTTAAAAATTGTCCAGATAGAAGAGCTTTTTTAGAAGCTATAACCAGAAAGTTCAAGTAATACATTTTATTTGCCATGTAAATATCTTAAATATACTGTGTTTTAACAAAAATCGTTACTAGTAATTTTTTGAAAAAAAAAACAACATTTTCGAAAAATTTTCCATGTAAAGGGTAGTTTGGGTTTTAAAATCTTCGTGTCATATCCTTGGAAACTTAAATACGAAGTTTGGTATTTAACAGACTTGTATTTTTTTTTTAAGAATAAGTTTTTCATTCTATAGGACCTAAGGGATATAAAGACGTACTATCCTTTAAAATCTCGGCGTAAATTTTGTGGTGGAATACCGTACTTCCTTACTATAAAATTAGAAAAAATAAAAATTATATATATATATATGTGTGTCTTGTCCTTTTTAAAAAACTGTTACATAATCAAGTGTGATGTTTCTGATAAATTCTATTATATGATCTCTTTTTTACTTTCTCCATACGCACTATGTACATAGTGTATAGAGAAAGTATTGCACTCCACCAAAAAATTCGAAAACGAGATTTTACCGGAAATATATGTTTTAGGGCCCTCAATATCCAAAAAAAACATTTTCACGAAAAGGTGTGTGTGTGTGTGTGTGTGTGTGTGTGTGTGTGTGTGTGTGTGTGTGTGTGTGTGTGTGTGTGTGTGTGTGTGTCTGCGAACACGATAACTAAAAAACGAAAAGTCGGTAAAATACCAAACTTAGTATTTAAGTTTATATCTTCCAGGGATGCGACACGAAGATTTTGAGAAAAATACCCCCACCCCCAACTACCCTTTACATGGAACTTTTTTCGAAAACTTTGATTTTCTCAAAAATGGCTCTAACGATTTTGATTAAAATTTCGTATATTAAACATATTTACGTGACAAATAAAATGTATATCTTGAATTTTCTGGGAATAGCCTCTGAGGAGTAGTTTATTCTGAATGAATGTTACTAAATTTTGAATAACTGCTAAACCGTAAGAGATGGACAAAAACTTGCTGCACAAAAAATGTATAGCACATTAAAACACACAATTTATGTTATATACATTTTTTTCGTGGAGTTCGTCGTTTTTGTGACATTCCTTATTTTTGGTTTCTGCTATGAAAAACGTATACTTTTCTCATACAGGAACTTGTCAACTCCTATCCATATAGACAAAGGAACTTCATTGACATAGCAACCAGCTTTTGACTATCACTTTAACCTACAGTTGTCCCTTATTTCGCTTCTACTTAAAAGGAAGCGAGTAATTAGACTATTTATGCTATTTTTTTTTATGATTAGCAGAAAGTAAATAAAAGTATAAGCTTTTTAAGAATAATTTGTTGCAGGGATATGGAGAAAGTCATGTGAATGGTACACATCAGATGTTTTACTTTCTCTATACGCATTATGTACATAGTGTACAGAGAAGGTATTGCACTCCACCAAAAAATTCGATACCGAGATTTCACCGGTAATATATGTTTTAGGGTCTCCTGTATCCAAAAAAATTATTTTCAGAAAAAGGTCCGTTGTCTGTGAACACGATAACTCAAAAACGAAAAGTCGGTAAAATACCAAACTTGGTATTTAAGTTTAGTATCTTCCAGGGATGTGACACGAAGATTTGAGAAAAATCTCCCCATCCCAAACTACCCTTTACATGGAACTTTTTTCGAAAATTTTGATTTTCTAGAAAATGGCTGTAACGATTTTGATTAAAATATTGTTTATTGAAGATATTTACCTGACAAATAAAATGTATATTTTGAATTTTCTGGGAATAGTCTCTGAAGACTACTTTATTCTGAGTGAATTTTACGGAATTTTGCATAAGTGCTAAACCGTAAGAGAAAGACAAAAATTTACTACACAGAAAATGTAGAGCACGTTAAAGCACACAATTTATGTTGTTTACATTTTTTTCGTGGAGTTGATTGTTTTTGAGATATTCCTTGTTTTTGGTTTAAGCTATAAAAACATATTTTTTTCATACAGGACTTTGTGAACTCGTGTCCATACAAACAAAGGAACTTCAGTCACATAGCAGCCAACTTTTGACTATCGCTTTAACCTATGGTACTCCCTTATTTCGCTTTTACTTACAAGGAAATAAGAAATAAGACTGTTTCTGCTAATTTTTTCTCGATTGGCAGGAAGTAATTTATTGCAGAGATATAGAGAAAGTCATGTGAATGGAACACATCAGATTTTTTACACACAAGTAGTGTGTTGGACAGAGTTACAGTCGGACTGAAAAGTTCAATGCCATAGCCCGGATCTGCTATGGAAACACGGATCTCCCGGTCTTTAGCCGGTAGTTCTAACCACAAAGTACTTACAATATAGTAAGTCGCCATTGGGGTATGTCTTCTCAAATAATTTGAGATCACCTTTCGGTTTACCGGGAAACATGCGAGCCAGCTGAGGAATTTAATGCAGTATCGGCATGTTACCGTGACAGCTTAATGGTTAGAGCAAACGGTTAGAGGCCGGGAGATCTGTGGTTCAAATCCAGGCTACGACATTTTACTACCTGTCTATTACCTGCCTGAAGAATGAACGCAGACGGCTACGAGTGGAGGCTTGCGTAAACACACACAGATAAGTGGTATTACGTCATCACCCCCGGTATATGTGCTGTACAGTTCGGCTATACTGGAATACAGTAGTTAAGTGTCATAGAGTGGACTGGTTCGAATCAAGTCAAAATACTAACACCGCAGCGCGTAGTTATACACTCAAAAAACAGAAAGTTAATATTCATTAGTGATAAAGAAAACAGTAAGTTTAACCTGTAGTGAATCGTTTAGTTTATTCCTGTTTAATACGCTGCACTGATGTTTTGATGGTCAGACTGTACTGCACTATATTGTAGCCTTCTCTGACCGCTCTGTGCTGCACTAGCGACCTCCTCTTACAACTACATTCTTTCGTCAGACAGGTCAGTATTACAATTTCAGTATAATGAATTTAAGAGATGTTAGCTATGTTTCGTTATTTAAAAAAGTCTAGTTCCGATTCCATTACTGGCATAAAGTAGAAGTGCAAGTTTTTGTACTGTTAAGTATTTTACTTCAATTGACATTACGGGAAGAGCAATTTTATTACCGGTTTTCAAAGCGGCACATGAAATGGAAGTTATATTGTGACGAGAGACAGGGGTTGAGTGCGATGAAGTAGAAAAGCGAGGGAGAAAGACTGTAAAGTAAGCCGAGGGAGATAGAGAGACGGAAATACAGTAGGAAATGAGGTGGAGAGGGACACCGAGAAGAAACTACGCAGTGGAGACAAGAGTGAGAAGTGGGACGAGACAGAAGAATATCTGTATTTAACTTAACAACGTGAGCAGATACGGGCTCTGCTCTCTACCTTGTTTATATAACACTTAAGCACAGAAATGGGCATTTTAAACGTTAAGTATCGATTCTTGGGAAGCTCGCAGCTGGCATGTGTCAACTTTTTACTTTCTTTACTACGAATAGTAGAGGAAGTATTGTGTGTCACAAAAAAGATGAAGGAAATGCCCAAGTGTGTGAGTGTCTCCTCACTCCAGCTATCTTTTACGTGGAACATTTTTCGAAATTTTTTATTTTCTCAAAAACAAAATACCATATTTTGACGATAAAATTAAAAGTATATTTTGATTTTTCTGGGAATAATCCCTGCGACTGTCCTCCTCCCCCTACTCCTCGTTATATCCCATTATTATGTTTTGAATATATTATTCATTATTGCTTTGGCTAGTTGGGCTCCTCGGTTGAGCAAGAATCTCTTAACAAGTTGTGAACAGTAAAAGGCCTATTTCAGAGATAACACATTTGTAACTTTTAGTTTAGAAATTTATTTAAACTGCTATCAAATATTTCATAATTTATGTGTTCGTTATATTTCTATGCGATCACAGCTGAAACTTTATTACGCGTGAAACTTTCTTAAGTGACTGTGGAGAACAACTGAATGTGCTGCTAACGCGAACTGTACTGTTCAGTAAATGAAAACAGACTGTCTTGAGAACTGCATCTACATACGTAGAATATATATCACTCACCTGTTCTGCTTAAGCATTACAACTATGCTCTAATGGGCTAGTTTTCCCGCTCTCAGTAGCGTCTCTTCTCGTGTGCCAGTAAAAACTATCCTCGTATCTCACTTAAGCTGCTAGATCCCCAGTAAAGTTCACATTTTTATTATCTCACTACCCCTTCTAAGACTTACGTAATCTTTTTAACTCAAGGACATTGTTTTGTTCGTTTCACCCCAGCTCTCTGGCTGTTGTCCACAAAAACCTTGCGAAAGTTTTCTCTTTTATCACTTGTACAGTTTTAACTAATCTTATGATAACATGCACTAATAATATCATTTTATTTCTATACTACGTACATCTATTTACTCACACCTCTTGCAGTCATTAGACCTGCCCCACTTACTCATTCAGAAAGAATTGTGTATACAACGTTTAAGGAATAGACGAAAATGTAGCACTCAAAAATTAGAGCCCTTAAAATAAAATTGATCAAATAACGTCTTTTTATGCCGTAAGTCATTTCTGGGATATTCTTTATTAATGATTTGATTTATTTTTATATATTTTATTCCATTTATACCGTATCTTTAACTGCATTTGTCTGTGTAACATATTGCCGATTGATTATGGTGGTAACTCGTGTACTGTTTGTTGTTTGGTTTATGTTTTCTTTAATTTTATTCATTAGATCACACACATACATTCACATACACATAGAGTCATTCACACTCGTTTTCATACTTCCAGACTCTGGGGAGAATTGGAAATAATATGGGCTAGAGAAAAAATCCCCAGATCTGAAAATCGAATCCGGGAACCCTAGCACGGCAGGCAGAGCTCTACAGAGAGAGTTAAAGGCCAGTCTAATCTGAATTGCTCAATTCTTGTTGTTTCTAGCATGAAATGAATACGACCATGGCTATCGCTATTTGTTTATAAGGAGATGGTTAATGTGTCTATTTCTGCTACGGTTTATCTCGATTAAAATGAAGAAGACAGAAAAATAAACTTTTGTTAGGGTAATTTTATACCCATCAATAAATGACAGAGTGTAGAGAAAGTCATTGAATGTAACACATTCGATTTTTTTATTTTCAGCTGACTTTTCCCAATCCCAGTTATGTGTAGTATTAGTAAAAATTAAAGGTATAAATCATATAAAGACTGAACAATAATTATTCCATAATGTTTAAATAAAGTAAAACAGTTTAATTTATAGTTAAATAAAATTCCTCCTAATGATAATCCTAATAATCTTACCAAAACTGTATTAATTGTTATAATGAATGAATATTCATAATTTCTTTGAAGATTTTTATAATGATAATTTAAAACTTGTTGAAAAAGTATGATTTATATGAATCGCAGATGCAGATGTGTGGAGAAGCTTGATTTATTGCGAGTATAGGCTGTTATTTTTGTTTACTCAACACTCCCGTCACAAACCATCTATTTCAATTTATTTTCACGTTGTTTTCCATATTAATCTTAGGTTGATTTATGTAAGTACCGTGTTTACTCTAAATCACTGAAATATTTGGAAATATTCCACGTGAAACGGTACTCTAACTTAAGCGCAAACGTGAGGTAGGAGTACTAGCGGTGGGGGACACCTTAGCAACTGTGACCAAGTATTGATCTATTGCGGTGTAGCACCGCCCGAGGGAAGGGATGAGAGAGAGGGAAACCACAGGCCAGCACATAGGAGCGGGCGAAGCCAAGTGCAGAGACGCACGGAAGTCCCTAACAGTGCTACTAGATAGCAGCCCTGGCGCGCCATAGTGCTATATAGGCGCCGGGAATCCGTCGGAAGTATGCATCTACAACGGCACCTAGCCTCAACCGGCACAACCAGGGGAAGAGAGTTTTAGTCGGAGCAAGCAACCTGCAAAGCCCCGAACCATACCTGCCTCCAACCTGAAAGATGAAGAAGGGAAACGAATGAATGAAAGGAAAGGAACCTTGGTAGATATATGCCTAAGCAGCCCCAGGAAAATCACGGAAAAACCCAGGGTTTAAAGTGTGCGTTCGACGGGGAGCGAACTCGGACCTGCTGAATACTAGTTATAACAAAACCGCCTGAGCTACCTGGCTCGATAAGCGATGTGATGCGTCAGAAAATTGTCTCAGAAAATCCCCGCTTATACAGGAGTTTAGTAATACCAAAGTTACGCAAAGAACTACCGAATTTCCGCTTAAAGCCACAGAATTATACGCTGAGCCAGGAGGCGATTGTTTCAGGATTCCTTGACTAATTAGTTTGGAGGAGGGAAGTTTCGGAAAAGTAGGGAAGTTACTTGGTCTTAAACGTGCCCATGTGGGGCAGCATCACCCTCCCTCTCTCCCCAACCGTGTCCAGGCTTTGGGTCAGACCGGGTAGAATTACTTCCAAGTTAAATTGATTGGAGATTCTCCCGAGAGATCCGAACTCAGGGACGGACTGGATCTTCGAGAATTGCAAAGTGTCTTGTAGTAACACAAACTGGGTCGCGTTGCATTTCCTCTTCTTTTTCCGTTTCAATCTTGTAGATGCTATCATTTCAGCTTGTCGGAAGGTACTGGGTGAAATTTCTAGATTACTACTGCAGAAATATGTTTGAATTATTTATATTTATACTTAACACTTGACAAAAAATCTGGGGGGAGGACTTCATTTGTATAAAACCAATCCATTTTTACTTTCTCTATACGTGCTATGCAGTACATAGTGTATAGAGAAGGTATTGTAATGCACCCAAAAATTCGATACCGAGATTTCACCGGAAATACATGTTTTGAGACCTCCTGAATAAAAAAAAACATTTTTAGAAAAATGTCCGTGTGTGTGTGTGTGTGTGTGTGTGTGTCTGTCTGTGTGTGTCCGTGCCTGTGGACAGCATAGCTCAAAAACGAAAAGTCCGTTAAAAACCAAACTTGGTATTTAGGTTTGGTATCTTCCAAGGATGCGACACGAAGCTTTTCATGAAAATCCCCACACTCCCAACTACCCTTTACATGGAACTTTTTTCGAAAATTTTGATTTTCTAAAAAATGGCTCTAACGATTTTGATTAAAATATCGTATACTAAAGACATTTACCTGACAAATAAAGTGTATATCTTGAATTTTCTGGGAATAGCCTCTGAAGACTACTTTATTCTGGATGAATTTTGCATAACTACTAAACCGGAAGAGATGGACAAAAACTTAACATACAAAAAATGTAGAGCACGTTAAAACACACAATTTATGTTATATACATTTTTTCGTGGAGTTGATCATTTTTTTATGTATTCCTTGTTTTTGGTTTCTCTTTGAAAGATTTATACTTTTCTCATACAGGAATTTGCGAACTTGTGTCCATACAAACAAACGAACTTTCACTTTAACCTATGGTACTCCTTTTTTTTTTTTTTTTGCCACACTACCCAGGCGGGCTAAAACCTTATCCCGGTAACTCACCCAAAGGGAGATTCGAACTCACGACCTTTTGAATGTGAGGCAGACACGCTACCACCACACTACCCAGGCGGTCAAACTCCCTTATTTCGCTCCTACTTACAATAAAGCAAGAAATAAGACTATTTCTACTAATTTTTATCGATTAGCATGAAATAAATAAAAGAATAAGCTTATTAACAATAATTTGTTACAAGGATATAGAGAAAGTCATGTGAATGGAACACCTCAGATTTTTTATTATATAAAGATGTCTTTGAGCGTATTTATGTTCCATTACATTCCACTCAAAATGCTATACCCAGATTTAATAGAAACTACAGGATTTGAAGCTCTTTAAAGCCAATAAGAAATATGTTTACTTTCTCTAGCCTGTATGTACAATGTAATGTACTTAGTGGATAGAGAAGGTAAGACACAAATGCCTAGGCGTTCACGGACGGCGTTGATAACTTCATATGTTTGCCGGACTTGTAGACCGTGGTCGAAATGTTTTCATCACCTCTTATTTGGATTTCGCAGCTTTACACATAGATCTGTTGCTCTGAAGATGCCGGACGCAGATTTTCGCGTAACGTCCATGATGAAAACATTTGGACTCTAAGACATATAAGCCCAGCAATCATATATAATGAAAAGAAGGTATTTTATTCCATCTAAAAATTCGATACAGAGATTTCACCGGACATACTTGTTTTTAGATTACCTACTATACTACTACTACTACTACTACTACTACTACTATATTACAGTCTTGCCAAAAACCAGTTTACCATTCAATAATAAATTTCTTTAAAGACTGCAATCTAAACATATAGCCTCCCTCACTGCATTAATTTCCTTTTCTCTCCTCCTGATGACCAAATAGTTTACACCGGAAGGCCCTCCCCCCCACCAAAAAAAAAAAAAAAAAAAAAACGCCAGAGAATGAATCACGGACGAAGCCACTACGTTAAAGACAGCAACAATAAATTCACTAGTATCAGCTCACAATCACGTTAGTTTTCAAGCACAGTGTTTTATTGAATAAAATCAAATTAACTGATGTAATTAAATACTTTAGGGTACCCATAAGTGAAAACTAACTAAAATTCATTTTAAAAGTGTTTATTTGGTGCTTATAATTATCTTTAGGTGGTGCCGTGACCGAGTGGTTAGACCGCTAGGCAGCACGTGTGCATTCCCAAGCGCCCGCATGTGTTGTCGACGGGTTTTCTCCGTTTCCTGCGCCACTCATTTCACCAATTGCTCAATCACTAACTTTCCTATCATCCATTTCGCTTGCATTTCATACCATCTACTTCCTCACCCTCATGCCTGGCTATGGGCCGACCGTCGTTCCAGGTTCTTCATTCTGAAGTTTGGTGTCTTTGGCTCCTCGACTCCTAGGAAATCGTAGGTAATTCCCAGGAGGGTGTCGGGGTAAGCCGACTGTAAATAATTATCTTTAAATATTCTAGTTTCATAATCTGTGCTTTTACTTTATTTACACGTGCAATGTACATGGTACATAGAGATATTGAGATT
The DNA here is from genome assembly GCA_030762935.1 of Hymenopus coronatus. Lineage (NCBI taxonomy): Eukaryota > Metazoa > Arthropoda > Insecta > Mantodea > Hymenopodidae > Hymenopus > Hymenopus coronatus. The sequence goes on along the minus strand of CM060892.1, from coordinate 51,388,177 downwards.
TCAGCGAAGATGCATGTTTTGAGAACCCGTGAATTGGCAAAGAAACATTTTTAGAAAAAAGTAACTGTGTCTTTAGATAGCATAGGTCTAAAACCGAAAAAAGAAAGAAAATAAAAGAACCTGTTAAATACCAAGTTTGGCATTTGTTGAGAAAAAATGACAAGTCGACACCAACAAATATTATTACAAATTGGGCTTTCGTTTTAGGTTTCTTTCAAGGAAAAGATACTAAGATTTTCAAGAGTAATGTTAGTTGACTTAAATAACTTAACGATTCTCATAAAATATATATAAATAAAAAGAAACTATATTCAAATTTTGCATGACAAATAAAATGTATATCTTGACTTTTCTGTGAATAGCCTCTGACGACCTCTTCATTGTGAATGAGTTTTGGATAACCGGTAAACCGTAAGTAAAGACAAAACCTGACTACGCAAAAGATGTAGATCTCGTTAAAGCACACAATTTTGGTCATATACATTTTTTGTAAAGTTAAGTGTTTCTAAAATATTCCTTATTATTGGTTTCAATTTTAAGCTACTTATACTTTTCTCAAGATCATCTTTTTGACATCTCTTTTGTTTTACTCTGGTCGTGCAAAGCGAAAGCCGAATTTCTATTGTTTCAGATAGCGACTAAAAGATTTAACTTTCGCGTACAGTTTTACCCTGTCTTCTTAGAGTGAACTAATGCAACAATTACTGCTAATGTTTAAAACTTAAAAGTTGATTTTCTCGCTTTGCTTTTTTTTTTTTTTTTTTTTTGCTACAAAATGTTTCGCACGATGCAATTTTTATTAAATGTTCTTCAATATTAAGGAAAAATATACAAAATGCACATGAAACATTTTTGCAAGTGAAAGTTTTATCTTTGGTAGGAAATTGTATCATACTTTTGATACTTTCTTAAGATTTTTATTTAGTATTTGTTTTTATCATACTAAAAGCTTTAAAAATAATCTCTTCTAAACATTCACGTTCAGAGGCTAATCCCAGAAATTTCAAAATATACATTTTATTTAGCATGTAAATATTTTAAATATACGGCAGTTTAATTAAAATCGTTAGAGCCATTTTTGAGAAAATAAAACATTTCGAATCTTTTCCATGTTAAGGGTAGTTTGGGTTGGAAGACAATTTTTCCTCAAAATCTTCGTGTCGCATCCTTAAATACCAAGTTTGGCATTTTACTGAAGTTCGGTTTTTAAGTTATTGGTTTACAGACACTCGGGCACACAAACGGAACCTTTTTACCATATTTTTTTCTTTCTTTTAATCTCTCTATACGTACTGTGTACATAGTGCATAAAAAAGGTATTGTATTGCACCCAAAAATTTGATACCGAGATTTCAACGGAAATATATGTTTTGGGTCCCCCTGTATCCAAAAAAAAGCATTTCTGGAAAAAGGTCTGTGAGCGTGTCCGTAGACAACATAGCTCAAAAACGAAAATACCGTTAAATACCAAACTTGTTATTTAAGTTTGGTGTCTTCCAAGGATGCGACACGAGGAATTTCAAGAAAATCCCCCCCACCCCAACTACCCTTTTCATGGAACTTTGTTCTAAAATTTTGATTTTCTCCAAAATGGTTCTAACGGTGTCGTTTATTAAATATATTTACCTGACAAATAAAATATATATTATGAATTTTCAGTGAATAGCCTCTAAAGACTACTTTATTCTGGATGAATTTTACGGAGTTTTGCATAACTGCTAAACTGTAAGAGATGGGCAAAAACTTACCACACAAAAATGTAGAGCACATAAAAACACAATTTATGTTATGTACATTTTTTTCGTGTAGTTGATCGTTTTTGAGACATTCCTTGTTTTTAATTTCAATTTTGAAAAGCTTATTCCTTTCTCTTAAAGGAATTTGTCAACTCCTGTCCATACAAACAAAGGAACTTCAGTCACATAGCAACCAGCTTTTGACTATCGCTTTAACCTATGGGTACTCTCTTATTTTCCGTTTACTTACATGGACGCGAGTAATAAGACTATTTCTGTTAATTTTTTCTCGTTTAGCATGAAATAAATAGAAGTATAAGCGTTTTAATAATAGTTTGTTGCAGAAATGTAGAGAAAGCCATGTGAATGGAACACATCAGATTTTATTTTATTCAAGGGGCCCTAAAAAGTATATTTACGCTGAAATATTGGTATCGAATCTTCGGGTGGACTACCTAGTACCTGATGTCATTAGAAACTATTTTTTAGTTTCTCTACCAGAGAAAGTAAAAATAGCTTCTAATGACATCTGAAAATGCTTTAAAGCTGCACAAGGAACGATACAAAGCGAAAACATTTTTGTTTTTCTTATAGGGAAAACTAAAGCTAGAACACCGCACTTAATAATGGGTTGTATATCACATAACCTCATTTAAAACCAGCTGATAAATTCTACTTCCAGTTTCACCAACTTAATTTCTGCTGATATGTTGGTACTTTATATTGCGCATTTGCCTTATCCACACCGCTGTTAGCTATCCACTATGACGGAGAGGCAAATAATCACATTGCCGTTAATTCTGTGGGTTCAATATACCTATATTTCATTGTTAAATCAGGTAACTATTTTTACTTTCTCTACACGCACTATATAACTATGCTAATGATTATCTCAATTATCATGAAGTAGATTAATGCTAAGTTGTTTCAGAGATGTAGAGAAAGTCATGTGAATGGAACCTCAGATTTTTGTAATTTGCGTTATTCTGTGTCTGCTAGGCTAGTTACTTTTGCTACATGTACTATGTACATAGTGTATAGAGAAGGTATTGTATTCCACCCAAAAAAATTCGATATGGAGATTTCAACGAAAATATGTTTTGGGTCCCCCTAAATCCAAAACTTGTGGTGGACAAAACGGCGCTGGGGCGGGTTTTCTCTGGGCACTCCGGTTTCCCCCCGCCATCGCATTCCACCGGTGCTCCATCATCATTCATGTATCATCAGTGTCACTGCCTGCGGTGCCATTAGTAGTTAAAGTGGGCGTTAAACACTACCAAAAACAAATCCAAAAAAACAACCATTTTTGGAAAAAGGTTCATGTGTGTGTGTGTGTGTGTGTGTGTGTGTGTGTGGTTGTGTCTCTGGACAGCATAGCTCAAAAACGGAAACACCGTTAAATACCAAATTTAGTATTTAAGTTTGGTATCTTCCAAGGGTGCGACACTAAGATTTTCAAAAAGATCCCCCCACCCCAAAGTACCCTTTACATATAAAAACTTTCGAAATTTTTGATTTTCTCAAAAATGGATCTAACGATTTTGATTAAAATCTCCTATATTTAAGATATTTACATATCAAATAAAATTTATATCTTGATTTTCTGGGAATAGCCCCTAAAGACCTCTTTATTCTGGATGATTTTTATTGAATTTTGCATAACTGGTAATCCGCAAGAGATCGATAAAAATTACTACACAAAAAATGAAGAATACGATCAAACACACAGTTTATGTAGTGTACATTTTTTTCGTGTAGTTGATCGTTTTTAGATATTCCTTCCAATTGGTTTCAGCTTTAAAAAACTTATGCTTTTCTCATACGGGGATTTGTCAACTCGTGTCCATACAAACAAAAGAACTTCAGTCACATAGCAGCCAGCTTTTAGCTAATACTTAAACTTATGCTACTCCCTTATTTCCTTTCTGCATGCATGGAAGCAAGTAATAATACTATTTCTGCTAATTTTTTTCGATTAGCGTGAAGTAAAAAGAAGCAAGTTTTTTTAACAATAATTACACATCAGATTTTTTTTCTCATATACTTCTTATATAAAAAGCAATACTTCCTTTGAAACATATCCGACAATTCGGCACTACCTCAAAACACATTCATCGCATAGACATTCATTTATAATTATTATGTTGGAATTAGGATATTTTAAGGTGAAATACCACGGTGCACTTCGACTGGCTCTGTAATCCAGAAAATGAAGTGAGAAATGAAATACAGGATTGGAAATTCTGATGTGTCCATTCACTTGACTTTCTCTACATCCTGTAACAGATTATTGATGTAAAGCTTATTCTATTTACTTCATGCTAGTCTATATAAACATTAGCAGAATTAGAGCTATTTTTTCGGTTCCTTATAAGTAAAAGGGAAATAAGGCAGTATACTAGCTAAAGCAATAGTCAAATCTCTTAAAAGTCGGTTGCCATGTGATTGAAAGTCATTTATTTGCAAGACTAGGAGTTAACAAATTCCAGTATGAGGAAAGCTTTATGTAGGTATTTTAAAACTGAAATCAATAACAAGGAATAGATCGGAAATGGTCAATCCTACGAAAAAATATATGTGACATAAATTATGTGTTTTAACGAGATCTGCATTTTATGTTGTAAGTATTTGTTTATCTGTTGCCGTTTACTAGTTTTCCGGTTACTAGTTACGCAAAATTCCACAAGAATGAATAGCTCCCAGAAAATTCAGGATATACTTATTATTTAGCATGTAAATATCTTTAATGTACGGCATTTTAATCAAAATTGTTGGAGGCATTTTTGAGAAAATAAAAATGCTTCAAATTTTTTTTCCATATAAAGGGTAGTTTGGGGTGGAGTACTCTTTGTGTTGCATCTCTGGAAGATACTAAACTTAAATTTCAAAATTTGGTATTTTACTGACTTTTCGTTTTTACTTTCTCTACAGGTATTACGTACATAGTGTATAGAGAAAGTATTGCACTCCACCCAAAAATTTGATACCGAAATTTCACCGGAAATATATGTTTTATGGTCCCCTGTATCCAAAACTAGTATTTTCAGAAAAAGGTCCATGTGTGTGTGTGTGTGTGTGTGTCTGTGAACGCGATTACTCGAAAACAAAAAGTCGGTAAAATACCAACGTTGGTATTTAAGTTTAGTATCTTGCAGGGATGCGACACAGAGATTTTGAGAAAAATCCCTCCACTCCAAACTACCCTTTACATGGAACTTTTTTCGAAATTTTTGATTGTCTCAAACCTGGCTCTAACGATTTTGATTAAAAGTTCGTGTATTAAAGATATTTACCTGAGAAATAAAATGTATATCTTGAATTTTCTGGAAATAGCCTCTGAAGACTACTTTATTCTGGGTGAATTTTACAGAATTTCGCTTAACTGCTAAACCGTAAGAGATGGACAAAAACTTACAACACAAAAAATGTAGAGCACCTTAAAACACATAATTTATCGTGTATACATTTTTTTTATGGAATTGATCGTTTTTTAGATTCTCATTGTTTTTGGTTTCAGCTTTAAAAACACACTTTTCTCATACAGGAATTTATCAACTCCTGTCCATACAAACAAAGGAACTTCAGTCACATAGCAACCAACTTTTGACTATCACTTTAACCAATAGTATTCCCTTATTTCGCTTCTACTTACAAGGAAGGAAGTGATAAGACTATCTCTGCTGATTGTTTCTCGATTAGCATGAAGAAAATAGAAGCATAAGCTTTTTAACAATAATTTGGTGCAGAGATCCGATTTTTGGGTTATGCTGTCCACTGACAGAGAGACAGTCATACACGTACAAACACACAAACACACAAACACACTACTGGCCTTTTTCTAAAAGCACATTTTTTGTTTGTTTGTTTGTTTGTTTGTTTGTTTGTTTAGGGGCGTCACAACATATTTCCAGTGACTTTTTTGCATCACATTTTTGTGTCTATCTACTATTTGTTCATATGTATGCGCTAGAGGAAGTAATGAATATGACATTAATTAGATGTATTAACGAGATCTACATTTTTATGGAGTAATTTTCTATCTGCATAATGCTTAGGTTGACCAGTTATGTAAAATTCATAGGTCTTTAGAAACTATTCCCCAAAATGGCTCTAACGATTTTGATTAAAATATCGTATATTAAAGACATTTACATGACAAATAAATTGTATATCTTGAAGTTTCTTGGAATAGCTTCTGAATGCATCTTTTTTTTTTAGATGCATTTTACGGAACTTTGCAGAGCTGGTAAACCGTAAGAGATAGACAAAAACTCACTTAACAAAAAAGTAGAGCTCGTTAAAACACACAGTTTATGTTATATACACTTTTTTAGCGAAGTTGTCCGTTTTTGATATATGTCTTGTTATTTAGTTTCAGTTTTGAAATAAAGGAATTTGTCAACTTCTGGCCACGGAAAGAAAGGGATTTCAATTCCAATAAAAATCACAATTTTAAGACATCTGTCGGTTTAACATTGTGTATCCTCTTATTTCTCTTCTACTGAATAGAAAATAAGTAATAAGACCGTTTTTGATTTAGTTGTTTTTCACACAAGCCCTGTGTAGGACAGGGGTTGGATAGGTATAGTCAGACTGAAAATTTCAAAGCCATATTCGGGATTTGAACCACAAATCTCCAGGTCTCTAGCCGATTGCTCTACCACTGAGCTTCCATGGCAACCTGCTTGCATAGCACTGAATTTCTCAACTGACCGCATGCTTCTATCTATCTACTTATTCAATATTAGCTAAACAAAATAAACCCGATAAACATAATCCATATTTTGTAGAGTTAACAATTTCTGAGGTATTCTTTATTATTGGTTCCAATTTTAAAATACCTATGCTTTTCTTGGACGGGAATTCCCCTTTCATTACATATCTGTTTTGTTTTACGAGAAAAAGTTAGCAGAAATAGTCTTGTTGCTTGCTTCCTTGTTAGTAGGAGCGAAATAAGGGTTTACCATAGGTTAAAGTGATAGTTGCTATGTGACTGAAGCTCCTTCGTTTGTATGGACAGGAGTTGACAAATTCCTGTATGAGAAAAGTATGTTTTTCAAAGCTGAAACCAAAAACAAGGAATATCTCAAGAACAATCAGCTCCAAGAAAAAAAATGTATACAACATAAATTGTGTGTTTTAACGTGCTCTACATTTTTTGTGTTTTAAGTTTTCGTCCATCTCTTACGGTTTAGCAGTTATGTAAAATTCTGCAAAATTCATCCGGAATAAAGTAGCCTTCAGAAGCTATTCCCAGAAAATTCAAGATATACATTTTATTTGACAGGTAAATATCTTTAATATATGATATTTTAATAAAAATTGTTACAGCCATTTTTAAGAAAATCAAAATTTTCAATTTTTTTCCATGTAAAGGGAGTTTGGGGTAGGGGATTTTTCTTGAAAATCTTCGTGTCGCACCCTTGGACGATACCAAACTTAAATACCAACTTTGGTATTTAACGGTCTTTTCGTTTTTCAGCAATGTTGTCCACAGACACACACACATACACAGACAGACACACACCGACATTTTTCTAAAAATACTTTTTTTTGCATTCAGGGGGTCTCAAATCATATATTTCTGGTGAAGTCTCGGTATCGAATTTTTGGGTGCAATACAATACCTTCTCTATACACTATATATATATAGTACGTATAAAGAAAGTAATAATAATTATTTTAAAGAATAGTTTACTAGCTAAACAGGTACAAAAATTCATGGGAATGCAACATAACATATTTTGATATTAAAACAAAAGTTATATAAAATCAAATATTTAATGTCTTTAACCCTCCAATTACTAAACCCACGTGAGCTACAGAATAATAAGCAATTAAAACTTTTATATCCACTTGGTGTAAACATATTAATCTATCCAAACATTATAATAAGATCTTCATGTATCGTTATAACCTTATTGATGGATTGAATGAGTAGTTTAAAATAAAATATTAGTGTTGGGTAATTAATGATAAGAATGTCTCTCCTTTGCTTATGTTTATCTCGATTATAATGAAGTAGATAGAATAATACGCATATTAACAATAATTCGTTACAGAGAAAGTCATGTGAATGGAACACATAAGATTTTTTGGACTGAACACATACATTTCTTGTGAAATTTCGGTGTCGAATGTACATGGTACGCGTAGAGAAAGCAATAAGTGCCTATGAGTGAGCAACCGTCAAGAACAGCCTGTGCAAAAGCAATAAATTGTCGCACGACTATAAGCAGCAGAGAACGTCACTGTGTTGCAGTTTGAAACTGTTATTCCTAGCGGCAAGGCAAACAAGTTTTCCAACCTGTTGCAACTAGTAGAAAACCATACCTAGAAACCAGAACTAAGTGTTCGAACTAAAGGTTATCCGCTTAATTGAATTAAGGCAAAGTATTAGAAAGCGAACACCATATCTGGAATAACAGCAGGAAGGAAAACATTGCTTCGGAATCTTCTTAACCATCCTGCCTAACCGGGAGTATTTTATGCTCTGACAACTCCTTAATTGAATATTCCTACAATATTCCTACTGCAATTGCTAATTTCTGCAAATGTCAATCACTATAGTAAAAGGTTGATTTTTATTCTCCTATTTGCCTATCTTTCATGGAAAACAACATTTAAAAATCTGATGTGTTACACTCACATGACTTTCTCTAGCCGTTCTACAAACTTCTTACATAAGATTATTCTTCTTTCTGCACCTTGTTAATCGAGGCATTCAGCACAATATTCTTATTACGGAGTTCCTTATAAGTGGGAAGAAAATAAGGGAATACACTAGGCTAAATCGATAGTAAAATGTTTTAAAAGCTGTCGTTAGGCTATTGTCATTACAAATCGCTTCTTTTCTTGGCCAGGAGTAGAACAAAAGAAAAACGGACACTCCCGTCTGAGAAAAGCAAGGAGTAGAACGAAAGAAAAACGGACACACCCGTCTGAGAAAAGTATAAGTACTTGACAACTGAAACTAATAACAATGAATACCTCGAAAACGGTAAGCTCCACGAAAAAAATGTATATGACGTAAATTGTGTATTTTAACAAGGCCTACACTTTTTGTATAGTAAGTTTTTGTCTATCTCTTACGGTTTACTAGTTATGCCAAATTAAGAAAAATGCATCCAGAATAAACAGGTCTTTAGATGCTGTTCCCACAAAATTCAAGATATACATTTTATTTGTCAGGTAAATATCTTTAATATATGATATTTTAATCAAAATCGTGAGAGCCATTTTTAAGAAAATCAAAATTTTCGAAAAAAGTTCCATGTAAAGGGCAGTTTGGGGTGGGGGGATTTTTCTCAAAATCTTCTTATCGCATCCCTGGAAGATACTGAATTTAATTACCAAGTTTGGTATTTTAGCTACTTTTTGTTTTTGAGTTATCGTGTTCACAGGCACACGGACACACACACGGACCTTTTTCTGGAAATGCTTTTTTTGGATACAGGGGGTCCTAAAACATGTATTTCCGGTGAAATCCCGACATCGAATTTTTGGGTGGAATGCAATACTTTTCTATCCCTATGTACATTGTACATACGAGGCAAGAGAATGTACTTACGGGGCAAGAGAAAGTACAAATCTTTCTCTACATCTTAGTAACAATTTATTGTTTGAAACATGGCTTTCTCTAAATCTCTATAACGAATTATTTGTAAAATGCTTATTCTTCTATCCACTTTATTATAATCGAGATAAACATTAGTAGGAATTGGCAAAACATTTGTTTTCCATTCACACGATGTTTTCTAGCTGTTTGGCAAACAAACCTTTTATTCAAAATATTAATCTCTTATCTACATCATGCTAATCAAGAAACATAAATTACTAGGTTCTTTGTAAGTAATGGGGAATAAAATGCACGGGCTAAAATAATTGAAATTCCAATATGTTTGCTTGCTAAAACAGAAACCAATAATCCGAAAATCTAGAAAACGGATAACTCCACAACAAAATTATATATGACATAAATTGTGTGTTGATGAGTTCTACATGTTTTATGTTGTAAGTTTTGGTATATCTTACAGTTTGCCAGTTATATAAAAGTCATCCAGAATGAAGTCTGTGGAGGTTATTCCCAGAGAATTCAGGATATGCATTTTGTTTATCATACAAATATCTTTAACATAAGGTATTTTAATCAGAATCGTTAGCGCCATTTTTGAGAAAATCCAAATTTTCGAAAAATGTAAAGAGTAGTTAGGGGTGGGACGATTTTCTTGAAAATTTTCGTGTTTAGAAGGTACCAAACTTATATTTAATACCAAACTTAAATACCAATACTTTTCGTTTTTGAGCCACGATATCCGCACGCAAGCACACGCAGACCTTTTTCTAAAAATTATTTTTTTTATTCAGGGGACCCAAAACATGTTTTTCCGATGAAATCTCGGTATTGAATTTTTGAGTACATTACAATACCTTCTCTATACACTATGTAGTACGTGTAGAGAAAGCAACAAACCTTCTACATAAAGATAATCGAGATATAAATAGAAGGGGCATAAGGGAGTACAATAGGCGAAAGCAATAGTCAAATCTTTTGAATGCTGGTTTCCATGTGATTGAACTTCCTTTGTTTGCTATGTTTGTAAAGCCAAGAGTCGACTAATTGCTGTATGAGAAAAGAATAAGTATTTTAAACGTGAAACTAATAACAAGATATATCTCAGCTCTCCAAAAAGAAAGAAACAACGGGGGGAGGGGGGCGGACGTATATGACATAAATTATGCGTTTTAAAAGAGATCTGTTTTTTTGTGTAGTAAGTTTTTGTCTATATCTTACGGTTTACCAGTTATGCAAGATTCAGTTAAATTCATCCAGAAAAAATAGGTCTTCAGAGACTGTTCCCAAAAGAATCAAGATATTCATTTTATTTGTTATCTAAACATTTTCAATATACGATATTTTAATTAATATCTTAAGAGCGATTTTTGAGAAAATCAAAATTTTCGAAAAATTTTCCGTGTAAAATGCCGTTAAATATCAGGTTTGCTATTTAAGGGATTTTAATTTTTTAGCTATGCTGTGCACAGACACACAGCTTTTTCTAAAAATGCTGTTTTTGTACTCAGGGGACATCAAAACATAATCGGTATCGAATTCTTGGATGGAAGACAATAGTTTCGCTATATGCTATGGGTATAGTACGTATAGAGAAAGTAAAACATTTAACTTAAGATCAAAAGCGTGTAATGTGGAAATTTCCATTGAGACAATAAAAGTCGTGGCATTTAAAGGTACTCACTCAGACCGACTGCAAAATTATTATAGAAAATAAAACCATAGAAAAAGTGTAAGCATTTAATTTCCAAAGATGCAAAATAACAAATAGATCTGAAATAAGCATTAGCAACAGTTCTACAATGTTGCATTCCCTTGAATTTTTGTACCCGTTCAGCTAGCAAACTATTCTTACAAAATAATTATTATTTTTTCTTTACAATTCTTATCGAGATGAGTTAAACATTCTCTTTGCGTGGCAGGAGTAAAACAAAACAGAGTTTAAGAAAAGCATAGGTATTTTAAAATTGAAACCAATAATAAGGAGTACCACGGAAATGGTTAACTCTACAAAATATCGTTTGGGCGGAATGCAATACCTTCTTCCCCTATTTTCTATGTATTTTATTTTTAAAAATCAATGTTTACTGAGTTAATGGATAAATAAAAACTAACACTTCTTTACAGAAAGCTTATTAAGAAGAGGTGTGGTTTGAGTACATAGTTTTACTACTTTCTCTAATGCGTTTGGGTGGAATTGAATTACTAGAAAACTCAAGATATACGTCTTCCTTATCATATAAATATCTTTAATACATAGTGTTTTAATCAAAATCGTTAGAGCCATTTTTGAGTCTGGGGGGGGGATGTTCCATTCAAAAAGTTAGGATGGAGATTTTCTTGAAAATATTCATATTAATCTTTGGACGATAACATGTTATGTTATTCTCTTTCTTTCTCTCTCTCTCTCTCTCTCTGTCTCTCTCTCACACACACACTCGCGCGCGCGCACACGTTCATGCGCACTCTTTTTTCTGTGAGTACATTTTTACTTTCTCTAGTACGTATATACAATGCACATAATAGGAAGAAAAGGATTCGTATTCTACCCAAAAATTCGATACCGAAATTTCACCAGAAATAGATGTTTTACAAGCCGCGCGCGCGTGTGTGTGCGTGTGTGTGTTCAGTATCGTTCAGTATCTTCCAGGAGAACTACAGAGGATTTCAATAGAACCCCCACCCACAACTACCATTTATATGGGACATTTTTCGAAAATTTTGATTTTCTCAAAATTAGCTAATACGATTTTGATTATAATACCATATGTCGTTATCTTTTTGTGACAAACTAAATGCATATATTGAATTTCCTGGGGAATATCACTCAAGACCTCGTGATTCTGGATGATTTTTGTAAACTGGTAAAAGAGGAACAAAAAGTTACCACACATAAAACTACATCTCGTTAAAATACAACATTATGTCACATAAAGCTTTATTTGTTGATAAAATTATTCTTTGTTATTGGTTTAAGTTTTAAACCAATTTTATTCCTCAAACGGGAAGATATCTTTCGTTTCATCTCTATTTTGTTTTACTCTTGCAAAGAGAACCGAACTTATATTGTTTCTTACAGCTATCAAGTTTTAAAAGATTTGACTATCGCTTTAGCCTTGTATATTCCCTTGTTTCCCTTCTACTTACAAGGAAAGAAGTAATAAGACAATTTCAGCAAAGGTTCATTTTGATTAGTATGCTGTAAATAAAAGAATTATCTTTTGTAAGAATAGTTTGCAGAACATAAAAAATGCATTTCCGGTGATATTTCGCTATAATATATTTTGGTGAAATCGAATCCTTCTCTAACTACTTGTACTATATACGTAGTAGAGAAAGTAAAAGCCTTACCTGATAAACTGTTCCTATTCGAAAATAACAGGGTATGTTTGCGCAGTTGAGAGAATTCAAAGTTTTGGTGCAGGGGATCATGGGTTCGAGTCCCGCTTTGGGCAAGAGTAAAAAAATGGAGCTTTATTTAGGACGCTATTTTACAACTGTGGCTCTGAGCGTCCCACGCTATATTGGGCGTGAAAGGCCGCTTAATTTTGCTCAGAGGCCTCTTTTTATCAGGCTTGAGGTTGTTTTAAGTGCTGTAAATCTACGATACGGAACCAACGGCTTTACTTACCTTACGGAGGAAACCATGCTAAGGATTTTTACGCCCGAGGATGACTTGGGCATGGGTGTTTGAGTTTTGTAAGTGTATATGTGTGCGTATTAGAAGCAAAAGAAAACGGTAATTAAATACAAAAACAAAGGAAATGTTTGGAAAATGGAGGAAAAGAAAAAGGAATACAGCTCAGGAGTCCTGGCGAAACTCCGGAATTTAAAAAGAAGGGGGGAGGGAGGAAGCCTGATAGGTGCATAACATTGCACAAAACGGCACGACCAATCTCATGCATAAACATGACATAACACACGGAAACAAAAAATGAGGGGGGAAAAACAACAAAGAAATATTTCTCTTGATATGGTAAAGGTGAACTAAACTTTTAATGATGGAAAGAGTTAGTTTATTTTCTTGCAGGGTAGTAAATTTACTCATGTCAGCAATATCATATCTCTTTAATTTACATAATGCAAAATGCTACTATCCTATGTAGCGTGTAACAGGCTCAGCGGGTTAAATAAACGCTCCTCGAGCGAGTTGATAACTTGAAAAAGTTACATAAGTGGTCTCTAGGGGATTGTGATTATTTAAAAACAATTGCTTCTTTCTTGTTGCATTTGCATAAATGTTTCTACACACACTTCACGAGAAGTTTCTCTTATAAAACCTTATTCTTATATCTCCTTGTTCAATGCAATTTAAATACTTCGCTGTAGGTAGTAGATATTGGTTCGTTAGCATATATTTTGTGTTCACAAAATTATTGTCAGATGGCTCTGTAAGTGTGAGATAGCATCTGCATGACATATACAAAGTGATGTAGCTTCGTAACACCAAATGCAGCACTTTAGGCAATTATTATTATTATTATTATTATTATTATTTGTAATAATTGTAATAATCAATAATAATAATAATATAATAATAATAACGGATGACAATTAGACCTAATAATCATTATTAAAAAATCTTATGTGTTCCATTCACATAACTTTCTCTACCTGTTCCATATACAAACTATTCGAACAAAAGGTTATTCTTTTATCGATCATTCTACTCGAGATAAACATTAACGTAATTGGCTGTATTATTACTTCTTTGTAAGTAGAAGGGAATTCAGAGAATACATTAGGCTAAACCGATAGTCACATCTTTTAAAATCTGGTCCACTTAGCATGGTCCCGTTTGAGAAAAGTTAACACAGCTTAAAACTGAAACCAATAACAAGGAATATCTCGAAAACGGCCAACTCTGCAAGAAAAACGTATATGACATAAATTACGTGTTTTAACGAGATGCACATTTTTTATGATAAGTTTTTGTCCATCTATTACGGTTTAAACGTTATGGAAAATTCTGCAAAATCTAACCAAAATAAAAGGCTATGTTCAGAAAATTTAAAATATATATTTTATTTGTTTTATCTTTAATATGCGGTATTTTAATCAAAATCGATAGAGCCAATTTTGAGAAAAACAAACATTTCAAAAAATTGTTCATGTAAAGGGTAGTTTGTGGTTGGGAGAGTTTCTTGAAAATTTTCGTGTCGCATCCTTGGAAGATATTAGACTAAATACTAAGTTTGGTATTTAATGGCCTTTCCGTTTTTTGAATAACACATTTGACACATACACCGACCGTTTTCTAATTTTTTTTTTCACTCAAGGGACCTAAAGGGCATATATTTTCGGTGAAATCTCGACAACGACTTTTTGGGTGGAATACAATAACTTCTCTGTCTATTATGTGCATTATATGTACATGCGTGCTAGAGAAATAATTACCTATTTACTGTCGTTAAATTATATATGACTCAAAATCTCAGGATTTCTATCTCATGCTTTTCTCTACCTATGCTGTAACAAACTGTTTTTACAAAAGGTTATTCTTGTACATATATCATGCTAATCAATATAAACACAAGCAGAAATAGTCTTATTACTTAGTTCCTTTTAAGTGGGATGAAATGAAGCGAATGCACTAGGATAAAGCAATAATCAAATCTTTGAGAAGTTGGCGTATGCAATGGTAATTGAAATTAGATTCTCTTTGCATGATCAGGAGTAAACAAAAGAAACATGACGGAACTTTTCTTCGCGAGAGGTACAGGTATTTTAAAATTGAAAAGAGACAAATCTCTTGTATAGATCTACAATCTGTCACCTATTCAGTCTCAACCATGTTTTTGCAATGATGATTATTCCCAACAAATCATAAAGATATCGAAATATATTTTATCTTTGGTGCATGAGCAGGTATATTAGGAACATCCTTAAGAATTTTAATCCGAGCCGAATTAGGAGTTACAAGGAGTATCTCGGATACTTATTTATTTATTTATTTATTTATTTTTTTAATTTTATGATACCGTTTAACACCTGCTTTTACTACTATGACACCGCAGGAGACGACACTGATGGTATATGGAATGAAGATGGAGCATCGGTGGAATGCACTGGCGGGTGAAACCGGAGAACCCGTCTCCGGGCTGCCTTAGTGACGGGCGAGTAGTCGAACCACTCGGCCACTTCTCGAATCTCGGAAATAGTTAGCTTTACATTTTAGTGAGTACTCTATCTCTTAGTTTACCAACAATGCGAAAATAATATAGAATGAGGAGGACTTCGCAGGCTATTCCCAGGAGATTCAAGATTTACATTTTATTTGTTATGTAAATATCTTTAGTATATTTTTGAGAGGAAGAAAATGATGTAACGTTACCACTCGAGACCATGTTGCAATTCCTGGCAGTACTACTACTAGCTGAAAAGAAGTCGCTTTTAGTACTTTTTTATTTTAAATGCGTACAGTAACAAGCGCCTTAACAAGAAATTTACGGAAGGACTACCATAATATCTAGATAAATGAATGATTGTATTTACGCTTCTCCCAAAAAACTTCGAGGGTGTACATAGCCTGCCGTATATAAGATTGTACAGACCTAAAATTACAAATAAATAATAATTATAATAATAGTTATAACAAACATCAAGGCAGGACCCAGAAATTAGAGAAATTCAATACCTAAGAGAGTGTATAGAACTATTACCTCTGAGAAGGAACATTCAAAATGAGAACCAATGTGATAGAAATGGCACAGCATCCCACCAAAGGTATTTATAATAAACGATCAGTATTCCTAAAGCTCTATATGCCTTTCGTTGAATAAGAAAAGTCAACCAGAACAACTAGAAGTCAAAGGAAGATTCTGAGAAAAATATTGGGCCCGGTCGAGAAAAATGGTGAACACAGGAGAGGGCACAACCATGAGAAAATAACGGACGCCATTAGGAAAAGGAGGATTTCTTTCTGGGTCACTTGACACAAAGATTGTCCATTGGAACCTTTGCCTACTTTCTGAATGAGTAAACCAAAAAGATCTGGTTCACCGAGGGAGGATTTGCAAGAACTGGGACCCTTTTAAGAATCGACTTACAAGCAAGCATTCTCAAGTGATTGTTCTCTTCCAACATGTTTGTAATGTCAAAACAAGTGCTTATATAAATTTTTATAACGCGAGTGCGATTACTTCACGAGTTATTTAAATATTAATAAGAGCGGGGAAGGAAAAAAACGTTTGGTTTCATGTGGAAAGAAATCAAATTTCTTACTTTGATTGAAGCTTCTCGGGAGCACTACACATCTCCAAATACGGTTATTATTCCTGAACATATATCTTGCAGTAATAGTATACCACAAAAAAGTGTGTAAAACAATTTCCCTGTACAACATCCAACCTAATAACTGCCACTTTTTCGCATTTATCACATAGTCATTCCAGTACAGCTGGCTGGCCTAACAGAAAAAAAAAAAAAAAAAAAAAAAAAAATCCAAAAGAGGCCACGCCATGCCTACTCAGGGGCAGGTTTTCTCTGGGTTCTCCGGTTTCCCCCGCCATCGCATACTACCGGTGCTCCATCTTCATTTCCATGTATATCACCATGCGGTGCCACAAGTAATAAAACCGGGAGTTAAACACTAAACAAAAATCCAATTACAACGGATTATTGCTTCAAGAAGTTGAAAGGAAAGGTAGCCGTTATTAGGCGTGGATGCTGAACAGTGAAATTATGTTTTACACTTTTTTTGTGGGATACCATTACTGCAGGGTACATGTTCAGGAATAATAACAGCATTTGGAGATGTGCAGTACTCCCGAGAAGCTTCAATTAAAGTAAGAAATTTGATTTCTTCTCACATGAAACCAAACATATCCCCTCCCCCGCTCTTATAAATATGCAAATAACTCGTGAAGTAATCGTGTATAAACAAATGTTGTATAACATTTGTATGACATTACAAACATGATGGAAGAAGATTATTTTCCTCATGAGAATGTTTGGTCTAGAGATCGTGGATCGAAACCGTAAGAATGATGCACTGGACTAATATCGGTGAGAAATTACCTTGTGATTGACATTCTGCTGACAAGTGGCCGTCTCGGTACGCTGTTGCCATATTTACTCGCTGTCCGTCTGCAGCGACACACGTTCCACTGCTTCCACTCCATACATACCTCTTGTATGTTGAACTATTATTTCCCGTTTCTCACTAATCAACATTGGGTCCTGTATTTCACTAAACGGAAAGGTTTTATTATTACTTACTTATCACGGATGTAACACATTTTCACTTACGGTATTTCTAGGATGAGAACAAGAGCAATGTCCGCGATATATAAAAGGTATAATAAATGTAAACCCTTACGGAATCACTGTGTATAACATTACCGAACTTTTCACAGACTGAAATCAAATATTCAGATTGCAAACGATTGATCAGTCATGCATGAGAACGCGAGCGTAAATTTCCACTGAACCACATAGGTGTTGCAACGCCGATGTCGTCACGGGCGGTTATGTATTCTTGCATTATGATTGATCAGTAACCTAACGAGACCCTGCCAGCAGACGACACACCCCACAAGTGTCAATCACAAGGAAATTTCTCACCGATAATAGTGTTAAACCTCCACGCTGCCTGTACATGGCCGAAATGATATAGTAACAACAATAATTATGATAACAATCGTAATCTAATAGCATCATGTCTTCGTGCAGCTACTAGGAAGTGGAAATGGAGTTTTTATTTATGGAAGCCTATAACTTCTGTGGTTCTCAGCGTCCTATTCTATATTGGGCGTGAACGACCCGAAAAAAATCCATCGTCCTCCGCCGGGTTTGAACCCACGACCTTGAATATATGAAGTTAGCATGGAAACCATTAACCACGCAGGGCCACAGCTACGAGTAATGCGAGTTATAGTTTCGCCGTCTTTAGCATAGAAAAAGCTTCACCTCGTTCTATTCTTTTTACTTTCTCTACACGTATCATGTACATAGTGTATAGAGAAGGTGTTGCATTCCACCCAAAAATTCGATACCGAGAATTCACCGGAAATAGACGTTTTAGGATGCCTTGTATCCAAAAGAAGTATTTTCAGAAAAGGGTCCGCGTGTGTGTCCGTGTGTCAGTGTGGCTGTGAAAACGATAACTCAAAAACGAAAAGTCGGTAAAATACCAAACTTGGAATTTAAGTTTAGTATCTTCCAAGGATGAGACACGAAGATTTTGAGAAAAATTCCCCCAGGCCAAACTACTCTTTACATGGAAAGAATTTTGAAAATTTTGATTTACTCAAAAATGGCTCTAACGACTTGGATTAAAATGGCGTATATTAAAGGTATTTATATGGCAAATAAAATGTATAACTTGAATTTTCTTGGAGTAGCCTCTAAAGACCCCTTTATTCTGAATGTATTTTGCTGAATTTTGCGTAACTGAAAAACCGTAAGAGATAGACAAAAACTTACTACACAAAAAATGTAGATCACGTTAAAGCCCACAATTTATATAATATACGTTTTTTCCGTTGAATTAGCCTTTTCTGAGATATTCCTTGTTATTTGTTTCAGAATTAGAACAGTTACTTTTTTCACACGCAAACTGTAGACTCTTGGCCTTGCACAGAAACGCATTTCAACCACATATCAACCGGCTTTTAAGAAATTTGACATTGGTTTTAGCTTAGTGTATTCTCTTATTTCCCTTCTGCTTACAAGGAAGCAAGTAATTAATGCTTATCTCGATTATCATAAATTAGATAGAGGTATATGTTTTTTAACAATAATTTGTTACAGCGATGTAAGAAAGTCATGTGAATGAAACACATAAGATTTTTCACATTCGTATACAAAAGGAGTTCTGCCTATCGACATCTGCACTGCGACCACAAAACTGGTGTCACAAGACAGTAGAATTGATTTACCACACCAGCTTGTTAATGATGTTTACTTCTTATTCAGAAAGAAATGAAAATTACTCAAGGTAAGACAACACGTAACAGTATAAACCTTCACGTACAGTGATGTCAAGGAGAAACATAACTTTTATGACTTGGTCACCTTACACCCACTCGAATTAAAAGTGTTAAGCATTCATGGGAAGAGACTATTTGAAATATACATTTTACTTTCTCTACATATACTACTATGCACATAGTGCGTAGAGAAGGTATTGTATTTCACCTAAAATTGATACCGAGATTTCACCGGAAATAACGTTTTAGGGGGTCTGTCTAAAAAGAGGCAGTTTTAGAAAAAGGTCCGCGTGTGTGAGTGTCCGTGTGTATGTGAACACGATAACTCAAAATTAAAATGAAAAGTCGGTAAAATACCAAACGTGGTATTTAAGTTTAACTTCTTCCAAGGATGCGACACGAAGAGTGTGAGAAAAATCTCCCCACCCTAAACTACCCTTTACATAGACAACATTTTGAACATTTTTACTTTCTCAAAAATTGCTCTTAACGATTTTGATTAAAATATCATATGTTAAATATTTACATTACAAACAAACTGCATATTTTGAATTTTCTGGAGTTCATTCTGGGTGGAGTTTGCTAAATGTTGCATAATTGGTAAAACTTAAGAAATACATAAAAACTTACTACACTAAAATATATGTATCGTTAAACACAGATTAATTCCATATATATTTTTTTCGTGTTGTTGTCCAATTTTAAGACATTCCGTGTTATTGGTTTCAGTTTTAAAATAATTTTAAATTTTTTCATACAGCACTTGCCAACCCTGACCATGCAAAGCAACTGAAATCAACCACATGGCAACAAGCTTTTAAAAGATTTGACGATAGCTTTAGCCTTGTGTATTTCCTTATTCCCCTTTTACTTTCAAAGAAGTAATAAGACCATTTCTGCTAATGTTTATTTCGACTAGCATGAAGTAGATAGAAGAATAAGCGTTTTAATAATCATTTGTTACAGAGGGGTAGAGAAAGTCATATGAACAGAATACATCAGAGTTTTACAGGTGCGACCATCATCATCCGCTTCTGGTCGCCTTTCGGATCTCTCTCCTCAATCTCCCAACCTGGAGTCAAGTAAGTGGCAAAAAGCCACAAGGGTCTACTTCCGCTGCTCTGCTCTAGAGTCTTATAGTCCCGTCAGTGACTAACCCTAATACTAATGGTTTGTATACAGAGAATTTCCTCTCTACCTCAAAAAACTAACGGTGCATTTTGAAAACGAGAAGTATCTTCTGGATTTAGTTCACAGACAATAAGAGAAACATCTGATGTGTTCCATTCACAGACTTTCTCTACATCTCTGTAACAAAGTATTGTCAAAACGCTTAATCTTCTATTTCACGCTAATGGAGATATTTTAACTTGCTTCCTTGTAAGTAGAAGAGAAATAAGGGAACACACGAGGCTAAACGGTACCTACTCAAATCTTTTAAAAGCTGGTTGCCATGTGGTGTAAAACCGTTTCAGTGCATTGCCAGGAGTTAAAAAATTCCCATATGAGAAAAGTATCTAAAACTGAAATGGTCAACTACACGAAAAAATGTATGTGACATAAATTGTGTGTTTTAACGAGATATACATTCTTTGTGTAGTAGGTTTTTGTCTATCTCTTATGGTTTACCAGTTATGAAAAAATTAGCAAAATTTATCCAAAATAAAGGGGTCTTCAGAGGCTATTTCCAGAAAATTTAAGACGTACATTTTATTTGTCATGTAAATATATTTAATATACGACATTTTAATCAAAATCGTTGTAGCTATTTTTGAGAAAATAAAAATGTTCTAAATTATTTCCATGCAAAGGGTAGCTTGGGGTGAGGAGATTTTTCTCAAAACTTCATGTCGTATCCTTAGAAGATTTGGTATATAGGAAATAGATGCCTATATTGCTCTGGCATATAAATATTAAACTGCATATAATGATGCCATGCAATGAACGTGTTTTACTTTATGAATCAGTGTGTTTTTAATGTAGCATAGTGAACACAGTGCTAATTTGGTGTTCCATTGGTGTGCCTTGTATGTTTAGAGTTACTTTTTAATTTTTTTCCTTCATTTTAATTGCTTTATTGTACAAAAGGCTAAGCGATATATACGAAATTTTAGAAAAGAATGGTTAAACAATGAACAGTTAAAGGGATGACTGTAAGAAGTGCCCGGGAAACCAATAATGCGCAATTCAAATATTGTTAATGCAACATGAATGTGCGCTTGTCAGGCTTACTTCTCAATGAAAAAAATAGGAATCATTTTGAAGCAACTGAACCCTTTTCAACTTCACAGTATCAAACACAGAAATGTACATGCAGCTGCAGAAGCTGCTCTTACATTGTTTGTAGTTAATCACTGTGCAATTAGATCCCTTGATCATCTTTCAGATCTAACCAAGACATTTTTCTAAAGTGCTGACAATGAGTTTAGATTTAATATTTATTTTTGTTAGACAACACGGACATTTGTAATTTTGACCAATTTTGGCGGATTTCTGGGGGTCGACTGAAGGAAAAAATAATCATGTATTGGCAACACTGAACGAATACCCATGCCTGCATTAAGCTGGAGGAGGAACTGCTGCTTGGTAGGATTTGTTACTTTCTCTATACGAACTATGTACATAGTGTATAGAGAAGGTACTGCATTGTACCCAAAAATTCGATACCGAGATTTCACCGGAAATACATATTTTGGGGCTCCCTGAATCAAAAAAAAAAAGGATTTTTAGAAAAATGTCCGTGTGTGTTTGTCTGTGTGTATTTAAGTTTGGTATCTTCCAAGGATGCGACACGAAGATTTTCAAGAAAATCCCCCCACCCCAAACTACCCTTTACATGGAAAACATTTTGAAAATTTTGATTTTCTTAAAAATGGCTCTAACGATTTTGCTTAAAATATCGTATATTAAAGGTATTTATCCGAAAAATAAAATTTATACCTTGAATTTTCTGGGAATAGCCCCTGAAGACTACTTTATTCTGGATGAATTTTACGGAATTGTGCATAACTGCTAAACCGTAAGAGATGGGGAAAAACTTACTGCACAGAAAATGTAGCTCACGATAAAATACGCAATTTATGTCATATATCTTTTTTTCGTGGAGTTGATTATTTTTAAGATATTCCTGGTTTTTCGTTTTAGCTTTGAAAAACTTCTACTTTTCTCATACAGGAATTTCTTAACCCCTGTCCATACAAACAAAGGAACTTCAGTTACATAGCAACCAGCTTCTGGCTATCATTTTAACATATGGAACTCCCTCATTTCGCTTCTACTTACAAGGAAGCAAGTAATAAGAATATTTCTGCTAATTAGCATGAAGTAAATAGAAGCATATGCTTTTTAACTACAATTTGTTGCAGGGATGTAGAGAAAGTCATGTGAATGGAACACATCAGATTTTTTTTTAAATTATATTATTTCTTAAATGTCGCATAGGTCTTGTAGCGACAACATACATTAGCATTGTTACAATATTTCAAATATATTTACAGGTTTCACAAAGACCTGTTAATTTACAATATTTTAAGAGTTTAAATAGCAATAATACATTGGTCGGTTCATGTATTGCTGCCTAAAAATCTGTGAGAATGTTTCTTAATTCCCGGTAGGAATTAAAGAATCCAGGATGTAGGTTTGCCGGTTACTAGCAGCTGCAATTTAGTCCATTGTGTGGAAGCGGTAGCGCTGTAAAACCAGCTTCAGTTGTAGTAATCTGTGCTTATTTACTTCCTATTGTCAAAGTAAGAATTGCTAAAGGCTATGAATGGTGAAGATTCCGTTTGCGTGACCAGTCGGTCCCTGTATTCCTCTGGGAAAAGCTTAATTAATCCTGGACTCGAATGGAAGGGGACTCCACTTCCCATTAACGTGCCAGAGAGCAATTGAAGGCAAGAATGTGTTGAGGTGTTGCGATGATGGACCGACCGGAATCTCGCAATATCGGACCAAGTGCATGCACTTCGGCCACATGCGGCTGGAATTTTAATCAACATGCGTACTTACCTTTTTCAAAACTTAAGTGTAATATCTAAAGTTTCATTAGTTAGCATTTATTAGTTTTGTATCGATCTATACTTAATCATGGCTTCACGTATGACCAGCCGTGTCAGGTTTATAAAATCCGAGCTTTCAGCCATGGCCTTCTTCAGGCACCTGGAGCTTAGAATGGGCGAAAGCTCGGATTTTATGAATCTGACACGGCAGATCAGACGTGAAGCCATGATTAGTAACAATCGCTGTGTAAGCTTCAAGTCTTACGATCTATACTTGACAAACAGCTGCCACAATTAAATCTCGTCATATGACAATATTTAGAGAGTCACCCGTCAAAATAGCTTCTCAGTTTTACTTATTAGAGAGAGAGAGACAAGGTATTTCATTTCACCCAAAAATTCGAAACCGAGATTTCAGTAGAAATACACGTTTTAGGGTCTTCTGTTTAAAAAAAAATTAGAAAATATTTGTGTGTGTTTGTACGTGTATCTGCAAACAACAAAAACAAATACAAAACTTAATAATTAAATTTAGTGTCTTCCAAGAATGCGACATGAAGATTTTCAAGAAAATCCCTCCACCCAAACTATCCTTTACATGGAAAATTTTACTTTTCTCAGAAATGACTATAACGATTTTGATTAAAATACAGTATATTAAAGATATTTACATGAAAAATAAAAAGTATATCTGAATTTTCTGGGAATAACCACTTAAGCCCGCTTCATTCTTGCTGAATTTTCCATAAGTGGTAAACCGTAAGAGGTAGACATAAACTTACTGCAGAAAAAAATGTATATCCGTTAAAACACACAATTTATATACTATATACTTTTTGTAGATTTAACCGTTTCCAAACTATTCCTTATCATTGATTTCAATTTTGAATGCATAATCTTTTTCAAACAGGAAGTGATCGTTAAATTCATATTTCTTTTGTTTTACTTCTGGTACGTAAAGAGGACCCGATTTCAGTTGTTCCACACAGGGATTAACTTTTAAAGAACCTGACTCGCTTTAACCTAGTGTATCCCCTTATTTATTTTATGATTACAAGGAAGCAAGTGATAAGACAATTTCCGCTAATGCTTGCCTTGATGAGTATGATGCAGATAAAAGAATAATATTTTGTAAGAATAGTTTATTTGCAGAAATTAATGTGAACGAAATACATCAGATTTTTAAAATATAAAGTTCACTGGACTTACTACAATAAAATAACAGATGATATTGTGGAAGATGAGTGATGTTTAAGGGTACTCAACGTCAAGATTATTAGCGAATCGTGGCTAAAACAAAGAACTAAACTCAACAAAAATTAATCATAAATAAATTAACTAAAATTAAATATAAAATTAATTGCAATAAAACGTCTGTGGAAGAAACCAGAGAGAATCTAAAAACTATTAAAAACAGTGCAACTAAAAATCTAAAACTAAAACCAAACGACACTGCTAAAAGGCACATATGTTGAAAAATTAAAAAACCGCAGCTACTACTCCAGGATCTTTTCAGAACAAATAAAAATTAATCCTGATCCTAAAAGGCATAAGGGGGTTAAAAAAAAAAAAAAAAAAAAGCCATTCATCACTCCAATTTATCCGCCAGGATGTTTAGTACCAATCGGCAGTTACAGAGTGAGCTCATAAATGTTTAAAGCAAGTTTCTTGCACGTGATCAATATGGGCTGAAAAGCAGTAACCTAACTTTCTTCACAGAAATTGCAGCTGAATAATAATGTAGTTGTAGCGTTAGATTTTTACTGTCCATCAGGTTTCCTGTGTTTTTGTTTGAAGAGTTATGAGTTTCAAGTTATAAAGTTGTTTGAGCATATACAGAGTTGTGAAAAAAATCTTGTTTTGTTTTGTTTGCAGAGGATACCATGGACATCCCATGGGAGGCTGTGCTAGCGCTGTTGCAGAAGTTCGAATTTCCTGCAGTCTCCCTACCTCTCATTTATGTCGTACTGCAATACGCCAGATCGGATGTCAGTGAAGCTTCCAGACATATCCTTACCGGTAAAAATCTTATTGCAATCCAACTCTTACAGTCGCATACAGCAGAGATCATCAATACTCGAGTCCTTGCCTTTTATATACATAAGTTATAAACTTGTTTTGTGTCTCTTTAACAAGAAAAAATACTTTTGAATCCCCATGTTTATAAACCATTCATAACATTAATGGCCATCTTCAACATTACAAAATGTTCTTAAAAAAATTGCAGTTTTAATTAATATTTAAATATCCCAATGATAAATGCACTATCTCCGGAAAAATGGTGTCCATTCTGCAGAAGAA
The DNA here is from genome assembly GCA_030762935.1 of Hymenopus coronatus. Lineage (NCBI taxonomy): Eukaryota > Metazoa > Arthropoda > Insecta > Mantodea > Hymenopodidae > Hymenopus > Hymenopus coronatus. The sequence goes on along the minus strand of CM060892.1, from coordinate 51,362,637 downwards.
TTACGCAAATATTGGGATACTTAAACCTTATTTTATTACTCAAAGACCGGATTTCATTATTTAGTAGAGAACAATAACAAATGTATATAATTTCGTATGCTTACTAATAGCATTGTAATAAATGAAGCACAATTTTTAGGGCATAATGGGTTTTGAACGGCCCTGAGCTATGTCTCTGCTATGCTTACCTACAGTCGGGCAAGGCAAAGGGCAGAGGAGGGTCATCAGTGTAACCTGTTACGTAAACAACCGAAACCTCTGAGATAGGGAATAATACCCATTCTAAAAATATCGTGAAATTTTACTCATAAACATAACTAGAAAATACTGGATTATCATATTGTCCTCAAACGCTGATAAAATATTTGCACTTATTCATCACCATCCTGTATATAATTTATATAAATGCCATAAGTTCTTCATTGCTTTTAAAACCTTTTGGTTCAATATCACAGCATAACATATCACACTTGCAACATACACGTAACGACTTTTTAGACGCTAAGCGTGGATTATTATGAAATCATTAATGACCTCTGCTGTACGTGCAATGTATTTTAAATATCTCAGGGGATATTAGAAAGGCATCCACTGAAATATGTAAATTTATAAATGATCTTACACCTTTAGTAAGAAGCAAATTAGTATAGCTATGGAGTAATCTATTTAACCTAATAAAAACACCAAGTTCGAATCTTCAAAAATGGATTTTTAAACGAAGTCTAACAACGGTTTTAAATATGTCTGCGAAGACTACAAGATATGTTGTAGATTCTGCAGAATTTACGACCATCATTTTTCAATTAAATAATTTCCACTTATTTTCTGCCCAACACGTGTTTTATATATTTTATTTTAAAAGTACTATCCACGTGTAAACCAAACGAAATAGCAAAATTCGGATTCCTGAGACATCATTAGGGTGGGAAGCTTCGCTCTGCTTTATATTCTGTGTATACAGTAACTACGAATGAATAGTAATCAAATTTACTTAGGTTATACTTTAAGTGTTTGTGCACATAATGGCTATAAATAACGGTTTAATGTTTCTTAAATTTGTGTAAAAGAGATATGTGACATCCTGTTTATTATCTCAACGTTTGCTATTCATACTTCAGGTGCACTTTTTCCTCTATGATTTTTTTTTTTTCAATTATCGCTATTTTCCTCTGACTCACATATAAGATAAATTAATACTCTGCATAAAATAAGTTCAAAATATTCTTAACCTATTAAATATAATTAACTTTATGTAACAGAAAAATACAACATTTTTCTTCTTATAAACAGATTTTATTCTCACATTTATTTAAACATCTAAACAAAAAAGAAATTAGCATAAGATGATAGTGTACATAAATATACAGTACAATTTGGTATACATTTAATTTTTTTTAAATAAGTGCACCTCAGTTGTGAAAAAAACGGGTTATGGGAAATAATAACCAGCGTACAATTAAACATGTATTGGCATGTTGGGATCTACTGGTTGGCTAGAAGAACTGGTAAGAATACATGGACAGTTTCCTGGCTGAAGTACGCGAAACCAGATCAAATTTGTTCAGTTAGAGGTAATTTACCTATTTTTTTTATTTTACTTGTCACCTTTAACTTGCATTTGAAGTATGCAGTTACGGTCAACGACCCACCCATGCAGTAAGGATTCGTGTAACAACTTCAAAAATTTGACAACAGTAAAGTATTAAAGACACCTTAGCTATCCAAAAATAAGAATAAGAAAGAAACAATACAATGTGTGTGGTTTTGTGCCACCATATTTAAATTGGAAGTTAAAAGACCAAATTGGTCTGTAAACGCAGAGCATGCTAACACCAAACAGGTATATCATTTTAAAGCTATATTTTATCACATAGCTAATGAAAAATCGAATTTTTGGAGCATGTCGATCTTAAGTAAAGGGATGAAAAATATAATTTTACAATAAAACGATTTTTTTTAAACTGTAGTTAGACTTCGTCGTAACCTATTACTGTATTTCATTTTGGAAAATATGAATAATAATGGTTAGTTTACCATCGCCATTAGTTACCAATCAGTTTACCACTTAAAATAATTGCAAAAACTCCATAGCTTAGATTTTTAAGCTTTATACTGTATATATTTAAGGTAGCCACTAGTGGACGAGAAATAAATGTTAGTACACTTTTCTAATGTTATCTTTCATTCACAGGTGAAGTTATTTATTATTGCATAATAAAGCAATGTGACATTACTTAAAATGAACACAATGTAATCAGTTACATGAAAATATCAAATGATCATCTGTAGCACAAGCAGCGAAGGAAGTTCATCACTAACTGCATTTCATTAATGTATGTTGAAATGCTGCAAAATTCATCAAAAAACTTGTTGGTTTCAAGCGCTATCGTTGAATTTATTGCATTACGAAGAATACATATGCAGGAAAAAGTAAAAGGATTAAATTCTTGCTGCGCTTGTAAGTGGAAAAAGCTCCAGGATGAGAGATCAGTAGCTCATTTAAGATAATACAAAACAATTCTTTTAGTGATATTAACAGAAAGGATGTATGTTTTATGCGCCTGTCTTGTTGGATTTACTGAAAACCGCTGATTAAAGTTCCTAATAAAGCTATAAACAAAGAGGACTGATAATGGAACTAGCACTCTGATCAGAAAAAGCTGTTAGAACCACTGATTGACCTCTGAAGATTGCACCACACACACTTCTGCTGGCTTCAGCAGTTCTGATGCATTATCTGGCAGCAACACTCAAGTGCGATAACATATTTTTATGAACTCTTAGCAAACAAGCATTAGAGTCTCAACATGTATCACATTGTCAGCATTTTTAATTCATTTACTGATAAGAGTAATCTGGAGTGGGTAAGAAGTACAGTCTGGCTAAGAAGATTCACTTTTCTCTTTGGATAGAGAGAAAGTAAAAACCACTGTTGCATCAACGTGTTTTGTTATGAGAATAAATAATGTATTAGAAAGTCATAAAGAGAGCTTCTAAATGTTTTATATTTCGTAGCTAAAGACACTGATGATATTAAATTTGGAGGAGGAAGACGACAATATGTGGTTAAAGAAAATAAATTGTTGTATCTTGAAATAAACAAGTTAACAAAACTGTAAATAAGCATGAAGTACCAAAGAAACAAGTAAAAATAAAATCAAATGTCAACTAAATGGTTTATGGAAATTATGTTCCAAGATGGTACATAGAAATCGTTCAAAGGAAACATAAAAACTCAAGCAGTGTATAAGCAAATTATTTTTAAAAATAAATACGAAAATGTTACGTCTATCATGGCTTAATATGTGCAAGCAAAAACAATTATTTTATCTTCTAAATGGTATGGGACTTCAAATATGGCTGTATAATTTAATTTCACTTTTCAACAAATGAACAAGAAAAGTAGATTATAAATACCTACATGCAGTCAAGTCTTTCTATATATAGAATAATTGCATTGCAGCTTTTCACAATGTCTGTAAATAACACTCTAAGAAAAGTCGTGGTACTAAAGTTTGCGATTTAAATCATCGAATAATAAAACAAACAAATAACATTCAGTTGATTCCTGGAAGATGTCCGTTTCAAAGAAGTTGACTAAGGAATGAAATTCAACATATGTAAATATCACTATCACCGTTTTAAATTGTTTGGCAAGACAGTGTATTATCTAAAACGTTTACAAAAAAAAAAAAAATGAAGCAATAATGGAGACGAAGGAAACTGCACAAGACGTGCAATATTCTTTTACGTCGTTAAGTTGTTAACATCTGCACAGTAAAGGATTCAAAAAGTAATATACATACCTCCACAAAATATTTCTTCAAAAAACGTAAGTAAATAGAATAAAGGGAGAAAGCAAGTTAGATGAAATAAAATAATTTAAAATTCACAATCCGAATAGGGATATTATCAAAATCGACGTGTTTGACAAAATAATGCAACTTATGCAAAATACAATTATAGCACCTAACATGAGGAGTGTGTGTATAAGTAATGAGTTGCAACAAAAGATAAATTAAACAGTTGTGGTTATCCATGGAAATTTTTCTATGGCCAAGAATATTTTCTCTACTCTTTTAGAGTCTGGAAGAATGAATGAATTTGAATATGTACTTATTTTATTTAAATAAACGGAATCTGTGAGGAGATGGGTCTAGCTGGTACAAGAAATCCAACAGAAGGAAACAATGCCAGAGGAATATTTTAATAGAAAATAATGCAAAATAACCAAAACGCTAAAAAAGATAAGTGGAGTGAAGTGTGATAAGTTCCGAAGAGGCGAAGAAAGGTGAAGAAAAAGCCTCTGGAAGCACTTTAAAGTAAGAACGATGCTGCAACTGATCAGGAGTAAAACAACTAGGTTAGCACTTGAAAGAGAATAAAATCTGTGCTAAGAGGTGGGATGAATAAGAACGAGGTTAAAGACAAGATATCATTAACGCACAAGAGGGGAAAGAATGTGGATGGCTTGGTTCGCATTGAACTGAAAAATGTGATTGATACTAGTTATTTTCCAAACATATTTATTAAGATGATTTGTACACTGTAGTAAACCGTAATGACCAACTGTAATGTATACTTAAATAGATTCAACGTGAGAAAAACATTTAAAATAAGAAATATCTTTAAGACTCCAAATAGAATACAATCTAATTAAACCGCAATGTGACGATAGTGCGATCATATAAATAGAAGCTGTAAACATAAATAAGCACACTAACACAGCACAAAAAATAAGTGGTTTTATGGTATTATACAACATATAAAACTAACTGGTACTATGATCTGACTTTTATGTGTGTAGAATAACGCTTTTGAAAAGAACAGAGAGGCATTTAAGCAGCTGTAGCGTCTTAAAAAGAAAAATAGAAGTAATTGGTTACATAAGTTGAAATTATGCCAGCCACCAAGACCATCTGGTATATGAATACAGACCATCTGCGGAAAAGGCGTAAATGAAAACCAAAGAAGAATGAAAACATTCAGTTTTAATGTGGGGAACAATAGTAAATGGTTTCTACATGTAGTGTAGAAGAAGAACAAAACATAAGAACGCATAAGAAAAGTAGATTTTATTATAACTTCCATCCAAGGGTTCGCATGTTAAGAGAAATGTGTAAATGAGTAATTATTCTGTCCTGCATTTGCAGCTATTCACAGAATGTCCTCTTAAGAACACTCCAATATAATTGTGCAGATAATTAAGGGAAAAAGGTGTAAGTAAGACTTTATGCAATCTTCTACAACCATGCAATTACAGAATGTATTTTATATTAACATTTGAAAAGGTATAGAAGACATTAATGGGTTTAATTCTCGAAGAAACTGGATAGATGCCAAATTTAAAAGATCAAGAACTAATGTGTTTCAGTTAATTATTTATACTACCCTTAGATTTTCAGATGATTATTTTGTACACAGATGGCCAAAATAGTGAACATTTCTGTAGTATTTTCTCTAAATTTTAATCTGAAGCAGAATTTCCAATCCTCAAGAAATCATCCTAGATATTTATGAAATATTTGGAGAAAAAAATGTGAAGCGTATACCGACCAACATGCACTCAACAGTGTCAGTGTAAAAATTGAATATGAAGCAATGTTACTGTGTATTTAATAGTAACTTTTAGCAGCAAATGGCTCATGATAAACCAGTGTACAAATATTTTTTCATGTCTCACAGGCAAACAACATCTATATAAGATTATTAAATCCATCAAACAAATTGCATTTCAAGCTAAATGTTGACGAGAAATGAACGCTATCAAGAAATGTATCTTTGATTTGGAATTTTAATGGAGAAATTAGGGAAAAAATCAATGGGTAGTTACCGGCTGAACTTGCCTGGATTTTGGTTATTTACAGTATTTATATTCTTATTTTGAGAGTCTACTTCAGAACTACTTTAAAAGTTGCACTGAGAAAAACTAATGTATTGTTCTACATAAGCTCACGAATAAATGCTTAGTTTACTGAATGGAGTAATTAGACTACGGGCAAATAAGCAATGTCTTGCAAAAGATCTTAACTTATTGGGCAAAATCTCAAGCGCCTCAAATGGTTTTCAAGATTGAATAAATGCAGTATTAACAGTGTCAATCCCATTAAAACTAAATATAGAATATACTTTTTAATTTTTGTGGTGTATTTTCAATTGCACAGATGTTTGTTGGAAATAAAGGAACAATTTAAAGTTTAAGAGCAACAATCATCACAAAAATGTAAAATCTGCGAATAACAAACTTATGAACTGGTTAATCTTTGAAAGTTTTAGAAGCGATTCCAGTTACAAAATACTGAATTGAATTTGAAAGAGTAAAGACAGAAATCTGGAACAGTAAATGTCAACAGAGACATGGAAAAAAAAGGTATATTTTCTGTTGAGTTTTTGTGATACAATGAGATAAGATATAGTTTTTCATGGAGTAGAGTATTTAAAACGTCATGCAAAGTAACCTCACGCCATGTTCACACTGACAAGGAGTGATTCACTGCTGAACGAACATTATTCATGAAAAATATGCAGAAAAAAACGTTTTGAACCTTAGACATCGCAAACAACTCAGATATGAGTCCATAGGAGCTAGTGCAGATATTGAGAATTTGTTCTTTATTTATTAAGTATGCCAAGTTATCTGGATAAACAAGAAGAACTGCGGAAAATAAACTTAAGAACTCAACGCATTCTGTGGGCAAGCAAAAAATTAGTTGTAAATCTGGCGATTAATGATCCAGAAAATTATAAAGGCTAAAGAACAACAATTTGAAGCCTAGCGTGTTCAAAAACTGGAAAGCAAGAATTCCGAATGGAATGGAATTCAGAAGATAATGCTTAATGATATCAACAATATACACAACGTATTATTAGAGAAAATTAACATGAGTCAAGAAATAATTTAACGGACACCAAAAATAATACGTGTTTTTTATTAAATGAAATAGCAGGAAATTTTATACGAGAACCATTTTGCATAACAACAAAGAATATACAGCAGTACAATTCTATATAATTAAAATGGAAATAAAAAGTCTCACACATTTTGTCCCTTGGTTTCCAGTAGGGGCTAAATTGTCATTTGATTTGAAGGGCATCATACCATTGAACCATCTTCCAAACATTTTGAACTGCTGCCGAATTTAAGATTTATTGTTTGAAAGCTGAAAATGTTTACTTTATAACACATATTCTGGAAGTAAGTATTCCTGAATGTAAAACATTTTATTATTTCCAATCTGATTTTATTTTATGTTTTATAGTGCAATTTATCTCCAAGTTACTGCTTTATTGCTTATTAATAATTGAAGATTTAATATGAATTACTTGGTTTGCAATTGCATTGCAATTGCTATTAGATTTTGAAGGGAGAACATACATATGTTTATTTTGTTGACGTGAACAACAATATTACATTAAGTTTGAGCTGCAAGCACTGCATTGAATGCTGGTACGTATAAACGTTTTTTATTTTCAACATTGAAAATATTACCTGCCTGGTAGCCGCTCGGGTATATTCAATAAGGTAAGTGCTTTAACAACAACAAAGAGTGTAGTAGCATGCATAGCTCTAGTTTCTAGATAAGCACAAAATAAGAAAGTTTAGAGCAAAAGTCCCAAGATGTTTTCAACATCGCGGCTATTAAAGAATCGTTTTTATGCATGCAACACCCACATGCACTGTAGTCACGGAAAGTTGGCAGATACTTGACGTTATGCAAACAAAATATTGCAAGGTCAAACACATTTCACTGTCAGGCTATCAGGCGGAAGTAGTGTTCTGCTTTAAAAAAACCCATTTTAACTGAAAACTTGAAGATATAAACTGGTATTTCGATGAAATATATTATAGTTAACTGTACAAACGATGATTGCTTCAGTTATCAATTATATGAGTAAGTAAAGGAGTAGGAGTGATATATTGAAAATTGTATATAGAAAGTATTGCCAACACTATAAATGTTGCTACAGAATCTTGCAATTTCCTACGTATCATACATCGACACTTTAGGGTTTAAGCAAAAATACAGTTGTGTATAAAAAAGAAAACGATATCGTCATCAGAAAAATGTCTAAGAAACTTAAAGGAACACTTGGTAATTGTAAAAGAATAAACAATTAAAACTCACCTAGCGGATTTTAAGAAAACTCCTTAAACCCGTATAAAATTATAGATTAGGCATTTTTACATGATTACGTTTAAAATTTCCATTGCTGAAATAACGCGAGCAAAATAAAAAATAGGCATTCACGATTCATTATACGTTACTTCCGAAATGCTAAGGTAATATTTTATGTAGAAATAATTATAAAATAAATTTTGAAGTAAACTTAGCTCTATGAGTACATTAAAGAACTGCTTACTAATGTCTATATATAAAAGCAAAATCTAGCTGAAACATCTACAGTGAGGATAAAAGGGTGAAAGGGACTGTAATAGTTAATCTTTCCCAAAGGAGAATACATAACGAGCTGTACGATAGCTGTCAGAATGCATTTTATACAGCTATTACTTTCGACAAAAGCTGTTTTGTTGTATGCGAGAGTTCATGAACCTTCGCTTGTATTAGTAAAATGTCCTCTTTCTGCATTCCCATTATGGATCTGTTGTCAAGCGAAGTCATAACTGCACGTCAACGTTTTGTAAAGGTCAGAAAAGAATCCTTGAATTATAATCATGTGCATTTCCTGCGCCTGCATAATAATTTATGTTCAATATACAACCAGAAAAACAGTGCTGTGGAAGACCATAAAGTTGAGTGAAAAACGAGATGTCTTTCTAACTGGGACATTTATTGAGTATCTGCACACCCACAGACTGCATTTGATGCGCTTACTGAGTGGCAACAGCAAGTTGTAGATAAATGTAATCTCTTAAAATAATGAGGCATAGTTTTCGAGATAAAAAGAAAATAAAACTAGGTTTGCATGCCAATGAGAAGACATGAAAGGGAACAATTTTTGAACATAATTTTACTTGACAAAGCACCTTGTACAAGGTAACTAAAAGTATTTTGAGGAACATTTGGATCGCATTAATCGAAGTTGGTGAATTATGGGAAGAAGTATATTGAAGGTTTATGAAAGTATATGATGAAAGTTTGCATACCAATGAGAAGACATGAAAAGGAATAATTTTTGAACAATAGTTATCAACTATAAATTAATTGTCAAAATTCAAAACTAAAAGTATTTTAAGGGACATTTGGTTTGCATTCATCGAGGTTGATGAATTATGGGAAGAAAGTATATGAAGATCTTCTGCTCCTAGCATTTCTAGTATTGATGTTGATTCACACATGTGAAGCTATACGGCATAACAATTTGAAGTTATGGAACCAACATCATGGCTGCAACTTGGTAAGTAATACATTCTCAAATTATACTATTTTTAAGAGATTTCAAACTTAAATTCCGATTGCAAGGTGATGTTTCTGTGAAATTTGACAAAAACTTGTTTTTGTTTTGTTTCTTTACAGTAAACTTACATTAATTCTAAAATTTAAGAAACTATTTCGTGTTTACCACTTGACATACTTTAAGTACTTTAAACCTTATTTTCTCGCAAACGTTTTCCAATACTTCCATACTTAAAATTTTCCATACGATGATATTTCTCACTTATTAGCTATATTGCCTCTTAAAGGCATATTAAAGAAAATGGTAATATACTTTTTTGAAATAATGCTCCAATTTTGAAAAACAGATTACTAAATTTTGAAAACAGGAGGTTTGGAAAGCACGAAAAGTAATGTTCTTCACTAGATTTATTATAAAAAAATATACGACAGATCTATTTGTAAACTCATTTTTCTGTAAAACTGGACTTTTTTATGAGTATAAAAGGAAAGTGTTTTAACATTGAAACCAACAACAAGGAATATCTTGGAAACAGTAACTCTAGAAAAAATGTATCTAAATGTATATGGTATAATTGCATTTTTATGTGAGTATTTTTTAAAACTGCATCACATGATACATATTTAATTAAACCAATGAATTAGGCAATAAAAGTAACTTTAAATAGCCATGCTAGCTGAAATGTTGATCATTGATAGAAATATCACTATTATTGTGTATAATAAATGGTATAAATTTTAATCAGATATCTTACACACTGGATTTTGCAAATTTCACATATGCATCACCTTAAGATTAAGGTTAAATACTTATTTGAGCTTCTTTGTTCCTGCATGTAAGTACAGATGTCTCTGATCTTATTTTTAACCTCTTGTTTGTTAAAAACTGCGTTACACTCCAAGTTTTTCGGACATTAATGATGACTATTGAATTACATATTATCCAGGAGTGAATTCCCAATTTTCTGTTGTAAGACTAAGAATTTAATAAGATTTCCATTTTCATTTCATTATAAAATTAAATTACTCGTATTATGAACAATATTCTCTAATTAAAACATAAGCCAGATTTCCAAAAAAATTCTAGTTTAAGGTTTGCCAAAACAATAAAGCCTAAACAAACTTAGGGAAGATATGATGAACACACAGAGTGTTAATTATACTCGAATTTAAAGACATGACGTGATAAAGATTCCCTATTGCCAGATGATGAGAAGTAAACTAGCAGCAATTTTCTTGGTACTCATATCCTAATGTCATATACAAAGGTATGTGTTGATAATTTGTGTTGATAATTTTGTGTTGATAATTTGTGTTGATAATTTGTGTTGATATTTATTTTAACATTTTGCATTAATAATTGTAATTATTTACCATAAAGTCGCATTAGTTTTGTGCTAATTTTCGGTTAGAATCAGTAACGGATCGCGAGTATATACTCTCGGTATTCACAAAAGTTTGGGAGCCGAATAGCCCTAGAAATATGAATTGCATCTGCTCCGCTTTCTTACGAAAGAAAGGGTAGTTTTGAAGCTGTTTGTTGCATATATTATTAAGTACAGCGTTCTAAGGCAAGAAAGAAGTAATATGAAAATACCTACCTACCGTACCTACTTCTGCCAAAGTCGAAGGAGGGCAGGGTTAACAGACTATTGCAGTCACTGCACTGCATTAAGAAACTTCCCTCTGGCAGCCTTGATTTCTACTGAGTTAGCTAATACCCGGTATCATTAATGTTAAATTGTATTGATAAATCGCGGAAAAAGGCTTGCTTATTCGTGCACGCTTTCTAGTGTGCACGCCGCGGTATTTGACATATAAGGAAATTACGTCACACCAGGGTACTTAAATTGTGCAAACTCATGATGTGCTACCGACATTGATGCCACATTTCATTGAGTTGAGGGCAGTAGCGCGACAGATCTAAACGCCGTATGTTTTAAATTACCGCATTTATGTAGTTATGCTTAACAGCATTCAAAGAAAAAATTTCCAATAAATCCACAAGGTGTCAAAAGTTCAAAAGGGTGTTCACGTGATCTTGTGCCCTTATATAGCAACCACTGGGTAAAATTACTGATTAATGAAAATCAAAACTAACAGGTAACTAAAGTAATATTTATTAAAACGCATTCCAAATTCAAATCTTTTATTTCAAATCAATATAAAAACATAATACAATATCACATATCAGACATCACCAAGTTCAACATATAATTAATTGTGACACTTTCGTTTTTATTGTGGTCTTTCTTTGGTATTACTAAGTTAAACTTTGAGAAACAATCTCTGGCTGTCAATGATATCGCTAGGCAAAGAAATTGAAGGAGCTTTTCACAGAAAATGTCGGAAGACACCTTTGTCTTTCGATATCGAGAGTGCTGTTACTACATTTCTTATCGTTACGATTTGACATAACTGGTCAACAATTTTATTTTATTTATTTGTAGTAAGTACCCATACAAAAAGAGTGGTTATTATCAGTCCTGACTTTTATCTCGCAATCTCCAAAACCCATTTTTCTCTTTTTATCTAGTACATTTTTTGCTTTCCTGCTAATACCAATACCCTGCTTCCTCCTCCACCACCACCACCACCACCACCACCACCACCACCACCACCACCACCACCACCACCACCACCACCACCACCACCACCACTGTGTTTCGTGGCAAAAGACGATTGTGTGTGCTGATCACTTTAGATATACAAAATGCCTTTAATTCTGCTCCTTGGGACGAAATATCAGAGAACTGTCGGCGCTTAATGTTCCAGCATACACACACACACACACACACACACACACACACACACACACACACACACAATATGCTCGCTACTTATCTGGATGATCGTCTACTTCTTGTGGGTGCGAATGGCCACCTATGGATGACGTGTGGTGTGCCGCAGGGTTTTGTCCTGGGTCCCATTTTGTGGAATGTCTATTATGATGGAGTATTATAACTGTCCATGGCTCCGGGTGTCCAACTAAGGCGTCTTTGTAAGATTTTTCCCCAGCTCAAAAAAAAAAAAACACCACCACCTCCACCATCTCGACTATTACTGCGATTATTACTACTACTACTACCACTACTACTACTGCTACTACTACTACTACCACCACTATTACTACTACTACTACTACTACCACCACCACTACTACTACTACTACTACTACTACTACTACTACTACTACTACTACTACTACTACTACTCCATCTTCATTCCGTGTATCAGAGTCGTCGTCTGCGATGCCATAGTAGTAAAAGCGGACTATAAACACTATACAAATTAACAACTTTCTCATTTATCGTTAAAAAAAACTCTTGCTTATAGAAAGGAAGATAACATAAATATTTACATAAAAGCTTGACTCTTTTGGTGTAAAACTCCAGTGGAAGTGTATGAACTGGATTTGATTCTCAACAAACTGTGCACATGGAGCTCATGAACTGTTAAAGCCTTCTCCCTCCCTCCCTTCTTATCTAAGTTTTCCTTTCTCCATTTCTCTTCCTTTTCCCCTACATATTATACGTGTTCTTCTCATCCTTGGAGAATTATCATGGAAAGTCATTCCTGTGTGACATATTCATGCTTCGGTGCGCCAAAAGTCGATGTTTCTCTCATTTGTTGTTCCCCACTTGCTTTTTAATAAGTTTAATTGCATAATTAGACTTATCATCAGACTATAGCGTCGTTATACAAATGAGTTGTCGCCTTAAAGATTTCTTATTTGAATCATATGGATGAGCGGACTGGAAGAAATAAACATTTAACCAGATGCTAGACCCAACCTGGACTTACATAGCTTGAGAGGCAAGAATGTATCTCCTACACCACCAGCTTCTTGTTTACGTGGTAACGAGATAATTATGAATAAACCCGTCTGATCAGTTCATAAATTCGAATGTCTACTTTTGCTATGCTCTAAGGTGTAAATGGTGATACTCGTATAACGCACAGGGCTATGCTATTGCAAGTGCTTTTATTTATTTTTTGGAATGAATATGGAGCATCGGTGGAATGCGATGGGGGGCGGGCTGGAGAAAAGCCGTTCCTGTGCCGCTTTGTCCATCACATATCCCACATGCGGTCGCTTGGGATCTTGATGTCAGCGTTACTTAGCAGGAACATTAACTTTTAATTAGCATAATACAATTCATACTATAAACGGTAATTTGTGTATATTTTACACACTGTGTAGTTTTATATAATTAAATAAAATGGAAAGAAAATTAAAAAACAAACAAAAACAATGTATTTAGGGGAAATGTAGAAGGGGAATCCTACATCGAGTAAACCCGAAGTGAAGGCTTTAAGTAATTACTCTTCGGAAAGGTAAACAAAAGTAACACATCGGGGAAAAAATTAATAGCTTGTGAAGTACTATTCGTTCGGTCCCTGGTGGAATGTCGTGCCTTGGAATTATAATGGTCAATATGTGCGTGGTGTTTGGATATAGTTTCTCGAATAGCAGAAGCAAAAACAAGGGAAGGGAAATGTGTTTCTATGCATAGGTTAGTGTACTTATTTAAGTGCTTTTTCGGTGGTATACTTAGTAAAATATGTTATACATTATCAACAGAACGATTCTGCATCCTTTGTTAGATTTTAGATTTTCAACTCGGAAAGGCTGTTGAGAAACTTAGGTGAAGGCAACTCGTTAACTAAATTGGCAACCTACTCCGGTTTATAAGAAACCTTTTGCTAATTCGCCCATTTAGCAACTTCGGGAGAAATAATTAGTATCAAAGTATGTGCTTGTGATACCAGAACCGTGAGAAAAGGGGGCGTGTTCCTTGGACTCGGAATGCAATGATAATTACCGCAATATACCTCGCCCGAAACTCTTGAGTAATATCACATATTCTACTAAAGCTTTAAACCAATGCTGCAACACACGGTACAGACTTTTATTACATCAATAATAGTTTCAGACCAAGAAATTAGAATAGTATGGAGTTTTGACCTTGCCGCAATGTTTACTGTAATAATAATACCACCAATTTATCAATAATAACTCCTGACAGGCCAAAAATCGTGATTGTATTAAATATTTCTTCAACTAGAGATCTCTCCCCTTCCATTGTCCTTTGTTCTTTACTTCAAAAACTTGGAAAAACAATCAATTTGATAGATGTTGCATATTGTGTATATGCGGTCTTTAGTGCCACAAGATGGCTGCTGGACGCAAGACTTATTTGCGCTAAACGGTAGTATTTCCGCACTATGGATGTGCTAGCAACCCAAGTCGATAAGTCTACAAACGTAATCTCCGATAAAATATATACCGTACTGCATTGTGTTATGGTCGTCTACTTAGCTCGATGGTACTTGCCAAGCAGGAGACCTGGGTTCAATTCCCGGTACCGGCGTGGGGAACTTTCCCCCGCAGGGAGACCTGGTCTGAGATTCGTGAGCTCCCTAGGGGAGGGGTGCCAATTGAAGAGCTCCTTGATAGAAAAGTAGTGGCTGCAGATCGAGAAGACCGCATTAACCGGCCGGGAGAGACTCGAGGCGTTGATCACACCTCACCCTCCAGACTGCACCCCATTCATAACGCCTTCGGGCCGAGATGGGGGCTGCAGCGGCAGGGCCATGGAGGATCGATCCTGCCGCTTTTTCATTACGCTGGATCACATGTTGCGTGTGGAAGAATTGCATAAGGTGAACAAAGAGTTACGTATTTCCCTGTACGTATAATTTGCCAAGGTCATAAGTTCTCCATTACGGATCTAAAACTATTTTGTAATGCAATTGCTACTTGCAAAAACTTGCTCAGCCTTGTATTAAAATCATCCTGCGCTCGTATAAAAATGAAGTAGTAACTTAAGTTCATTTGTTTTATTTTCTTGTTTCTGAATTCAAGGCTATGCAGCAGCAAATAGTATAACATGTAGGATTCTTATTCATTTCGAACGACACAAAGGGTAAAGGTTCGAAAGATCGGAAGAATCTGCGGACTGCACTAAATCTAAGATCTTTGTACCTACACTCCATAATGGGTCCCAGGGGAGGAATGAGCTCAGAAGTAACAACAGGAAGCCGGAACCAGGAGCCATGGCTTGCTATGACAAGGTCCCCTATTCGGTGGTGGTTTTTGCATTGCTTTCACTACCATCATTCATCACGAAAATATCTTATGGCACTTAGTGCTAAAAGACCTACTTTCGGCCATTGCGACATGCATTTTGATGATTTTGAAGCCCTTCAGGAGATAGAAAAACACAGTTTCATAATTTTTACTTTCTCTACATAGCACGTGATCATCTAGAACGGAGAGGTCTTCAGAGACTATTCCCAGAAAATTCCAAATATACATTTTATTTGTCATGTAAGTATGTTTAATATACGGTAATTTAATAAAAATCGTAAGAGCTATTCTTGAGAAAATCAAAATTTAAGAATTTTTTTTTCTATATAAAGGGTAGTTTTACTTGGTGGGGAATTTTCCTCAAAATCTCCGTGTGTCATCCTTGATAGATACTAAATTTAAATACCAAGTTTTGTATTTTACCGTTTTTTTTGTTTTTTAGTTATTCTGTTCCTAGACAGACACGCGCGGATCTTTTTCTAAAAATGTTTTTAGTACAGGAGACCCTAAAACGTGTAATTTTGGTGAAAACTCGGTAACGAAGTTTTGAGTACTATGTTGAGAAAGTGAAAATTGCTACTTATAATGAATTTTAAGTGCGAACAAACATTGAAATAAGATTTGCTAGAAAACAAGGATGAAAGATGGCCGTGGCTATTAATAAGAATGCGCCGTCCATTATTACCTTCACTTAATTGGAAGTTCAAATGGGTCTAGTAGAAACATAAAATTTGTTTTCTTTTATTATGAAAATATATTTTCAAGTTTTAATGTTTATTTTCTCTACACGTACTATGTGCATAGTGTATAGAGAAAATTTGATTCAGGGATTTCATTGGAAAAACACGTTTTAAGGACCCTGAATAAAAAAACATTTTTAAAAAAGTGATTTTGTGTGTGTGTGTGCCTTATCTCAAAATTTAACTTTAGCATTTTTTAAAGATGTGATGTGAATATTTGCAAGAAAATCCCACCCCCGCCCATTTAAAACTACACTTTACTGGGAGACATTTCCAAAATTTTGGATTTCTTAAAAAATGCTTTAACGATTTTGATTAAAATACCGTCTACTGAATATCCTCATTTGACTAATAAAATGTATATTTCTAATTTTCTAGAAATAGTCTCTGAAGGCTTCATACTGAATGACATAACTGGCAAACCGTACGAGATATACAAAAGGTTACTACACGAAAATTATAGAGTTCGTTGAAACTTTTTTGTGGAGTTAACTATTTCTGTGACTTTCCTTGTTGATTTCGATTTTAAAATATTTAAACTACTGCCCATGCAAAGAGAATGACTTTCAATCATATAGCAACCGGCTTCTAAAAGATGTGACTAACACTTTAGCCTAGTGTATTCCCTTATTTCCCTTCTGCTTACAAAGAAGCAAGTGATAAAACAATTTCTGCTGATATTAATCGATGAGCATCAAGCAGATAGCATATAAGCCTTTAACAATAATTTGTTCCAGAAATGTGGAGAAAGTCATGTTCAGTGGAACACATCAGATTTTTGTTATATACTTTATGCATCACATTAACTTGAGGCTCACAGAAAATTCAAGATATTTTAATTTTTCATATAAATATCCTAAATATGTGGCATTTAATTAAAATCATTAGAGACTTTTAGGAAAGCCGAACATGTTGAGAAACCTTTCATGTAAATAGTGTTTGGGGTTGGAAGGTTTTCTTGAAAATCTTCGTGTCGCATCTCTGGAAGATACTGAACACATACAAACACAGACATGGACAGTTTTATAGAAATAATGTTTTTATTCAGTGACCCTCAAAACATTATTTTCCATGAAATCTGGGTTTCAAATTTGTATGTGGAGTGTAAATAATAGCTACACTACATTCAGTATACAGGGTAGAGTAAGTAAAATTAATAAAAAAAAAAAGAATCTGATGTGATCCATTCACATAACTTTCTCTTCATCTCTGTAACAAATTATTATTAATAAGCTTATTCTTTTGTTTAATGCTAATACATTAGCAGAAATGGTTTATTACATAGTTCTTTATAAGTAGAAGGGAAATAACGGGATACACTAGGCTAAACCGACAGTCAAATGTTTTAAAATGTGGTTGCTATGGGACTGAAATCCGTTTCTTTGCGTGGCCAAACGTTGACAAGTTCACATATGAAAAAAGTTTAAATACTTTAAAACTGAAATCAGCAACAAGGAATAACTCGAAAACGACCAACTCCACGAACAAATGTATATGACTTAAATTGTGTGTTTTAGCGTGCTCTACATTGTTTGTGTAGTAAGTTTTTGCCTGTCTCTTATGGTTTACCAGTTATGCAAAATTCCGTAAAATTCATTCTCAATAAAGTAGTCTTCAGAGGCTACTCCCATAAAATTCAAAATATAATTTTATTTGTTAAGTAAATATCTTTAATGTACGATATTTTATTAAAATTCGTTAGGGCCATTTTTGAGAAAATCAACATTTTCGGAAAATTTTCCATGTAAAGGGTAGTTGGGGGCGGGGGGATTTTCTTGAAAAGCTTCGTGTCGCATCCTTGAAAGATACTGAACTTAAACACCAAGTTTGGTATTTAACGGACTTTTCGTTTTTGAGCTATGCTGCCCACAAACACACACATATACACACAGCCACACACACACACAGACATTTTTCTAAAAATACTTTTTTGGATTCAGAGGATCCTAAAACATGCATTTCCGGTGAGATCTCGGTATCGAATTTTTGGGTGCATTATAATACCTTTTCTATACACCATTTACATAGTACGTGTAGAGAAAGTAATGAAATAACAGGTGTTTGGTTCTTCGTCATATTTTAATATAAAAAAATCTGATGTATACCATTCACATGATTTTCTCCATATCCCTGCAACAAATAATTCTTAAAAAGCTTATACTTCTATTTACTTTATGCTAATCAGAAAAAATTAGCAGAAATAGTCTTATTACTCGCTTCCTTGTAAGTAGAAGCGAAATAAGGGACAACCGTAGATTAAAGTGATAGTCAAAAGCTGGTTGCTAGGTCAATGAAGTTCCTTTGTCTATAGGATAGGAGTTGACAAGTTTCTGTATGAGAAAAGTATACGTTTTTCATATCAGAAACCAAAAATAAGGAATGTCACAAAAACGACCAACTCCACGAAAAAAATGTATATAGCATAAATTGTGTGTTTTAAAGTGCTCTACATTTTTGTGTAGTAAGCTTTTGTCCATCTCTTACGGTTTAGCAGTCATTCAAAATTTAGTAAAATTCATCCAGAATAAACTACTCTTCAGAGGCTATTCCCAGAAAATTCAAGATATACATTTCATTTGCCAGGTGAATATGTTTAATATCCGAAATTTTAATCAAAATCGTTAGAGCCATTTTTGAGAAAATCAAAATTTTCGAAAAAAGTTCCATGTAAAGGGTAGTTGGGGGTGGGGGGATTTTTCTCAAAATCTTCGTGTCACATCCCTGAAAGATACTAAACTTAAATACCAAGTTTGGTATTTTACCGACTTTTCGTTTTTGAGTTATCGTGTTCACAGACACACACACACACACACACATACACACACACACACGGACCTTTTTGTGAAAATGCTTTTTTTGGATATTGGGGACCCTAAAACATATATTTCCGGTGAAATCTCGGTATCGAATTTTTTGGTGGAGTGCAATAAAAATGTTCGAAATGTTTTCCATATAAAAGGTACTTGTGGGTGGGTTTTTTTCTCAGAATCTTCGCGTCGCATCCTTGGAAGATACTAAAATTAAATATCAAATATTCGATTTTGAGTTATCGTGTTCACAAACACAGGAACACACACTCACGAACCTTTTTCTAAAAATTATTTTTTCATATAGGGTACCCTAAAATGTGTATTTCGGGTGAAGTTTCAACATCGAATTTTTGGGTAGAATGCAATATTTTCTCTATACATCAGTATATATTACTGTAGAGAAAATAAAAAGAACAATAATTTGTAAGAATTGTTTGTATGTGGAACAGCTAGGGAAAGTTGTGTGAATGGAACACATCAGATTATTTTGTTATATTCAAATGTTGCTGTCCTTTTATTCCTTTTATTAAGGACATTTTTTGTTTTAGATACATGGTCAACACACACACACACACACACACACACACACACACACACACACACACACACTCACTCACTCACTCACTCACTCACTCACTCACTCACTCACTCACTCACTCACTCACTCACTCACTCAGAACCATTTTCTACAAATTATTTTTTTTTATACAGGGAACCCTAAAACGTGCATTTCCGATGAAATCTTGACATCGAATTTTTGGGTGGAATGCAATACCTCCTCTATACATTATGTACGTGGTACATGTAAAGGAAAATGAAAGAATACTAATTTGTATGAATAGTTAGTATATAGAACAGCTAGAGAAAATTATGTAAATAAAACACATGAGATTATATTTTCTATATTCAAATGCTGCTGTTCTTTTCCTTTTATCATCGACAAAAACGCAAAATATTACATTTCGACCAATATGGGTTTATCCATGTCATTCATGGCCAAAATGGAAATCATTACTGACAGGCTTGAGGAAAATATATATAAGTAAAGAAAAATGCAAATAGCAAATATTATGCAATTGATAATGTGACTTTTGTTAATACATTCTTGCCATGCTACATGCTAGTTCGATTATCGTTGTTTCACATAGTCATTACAAAGGACGGTACATAGCTGGAAAGATAACCTTAAAGCCGGTTTGCTTTAGCACCACTTAGCCAAAGTACACTCTTGATTTTTAAAAAGGAATTATCTATCTTTAAAGATAACCCGTTAAGTTCTCAGAAGGAAAACTACTTAGTGGTATTAGCACTATTCCTTATCCAGCAATGTTTCCACTTGAATTGCTCTTATTTAGTGCTGGTATCTAAAAAGTGGCGTGACAGCAGTTTTTTACATTCTCTGGTACGTATGTACAATGTACGAGTACATAGAGAAGGTATTGTATTCCACCCAAGAATTAGATTCCAAAATTTCACCAGAAATACACGTTTTATGAATCCGTGTATCCGTTTCTTTACACGTACTATGCATTGCATTCTGCTCCAAAATTCGATACCGAGATTTTACCGGAAATAGACGTTTTAGGATCTCCTGTATAAAAAAAAAGTATTTTTAGAAAAAGGTCCGTGTGTCTGTGAACACGATAACTCAAAAACGAGGTAAAATATCAGTCTTGATATACAAGTTTAGTATCTTTCAGGCTTTGAGATTATATTGAGACAAATCCCCCCACTCCAAACTATCCTTTACATGGAAAAACATTCGAACATTTTGATTTTCTCAAAATATGAATACCGATTTTCATTAAAATATCGTATATTAAAGCTATTTATACGACAAATAAAATCTATAATGTTATGAAATAATCATTTAAGCGAAGCTGCTTTTTATTCTCTTTCCGTTCATGCTGCCGTGGAGGAAAGTTTAATGCTCTATATTCAGTGCGGATAGCCTTCACAAGATTTGACTTCGTAGGCAAGAGTATTGCCCTATTTCCCTTCTACTAAGAAGAAGAAAGTAATAACTTGTTTATGTTAATGCTTCGATTAGCATGACGTAGATAAAAGAATAATCTTTTGTAAGGAAGGTTTATTTGTGGAATTGCTAGAGAAAATCAAGTTAATGGCACAAATCAGATATTTTTACTTTCTCTACACGTATTATGTACATAGTGCATAGAGATAATATTGCATTCCACTGAAAAATTCGACACCCAACGGTGTATTTATTTCTTGAACAGAGTTTGCGAATTTTTACTTTCTCTACTTAGTACATAGTTTATTGCACTCACCTTAAAATTTAATACCGAGATTATACCGGAAATATACGTTTTAGGATTTCGTGTATCCAAGTAATAATAATAATAATAATAATAATAACAACAACAAACCGTTAAAAAACATTTTTAGAAAAAGGACTGTGTGTGTGTGTGTGTGTTTGTGTGTGTGTGTGTGTATGTCCGTGAACACGATAAGTCAAAACGAAGGTCAGTTAAATACCGAATTTGATAGTTAATTTAGCATCTTTGAAGGATGCGACACGAATATTTTCAAGAAATTCCCTCCACGAAACTATTCTTTACTTGTAAACTTTTTCAAAACTCTTTAACGATTTTTATTAAAATACCGTATATAACAATTACAAATAAAATGTATATCTTGAATTTTCCGGAAATGGTCTCTGAAGTCCTCTTCATTCTGAATAAATTTCATAACTGGTAAAGTGTTACAGCACGAAACACGTAGATCTTGTTGAAACACACAATTTAAGTCATATCCTTTTTATTCTTTTTCTTTTTTTGTTTGTTTTTTGTTTTGTTTGTAGAGTTAACGGTTCCAAGATATTCCTGTTATTGGTTTCAATTGCAAAATATTTAAAATTCTCTACAGAGGAAATCCTCGTCATTTCATTTCTCTCTTGTTCTGGCCATGGCAAGAAAACCGACCGAACTTCAATGAAAATAGCATAGCGACAGCTATTAAAACATTTGGCTATCGTTTTGGTCTAGTGTATTCCCTTATTTCCTTTCTACTTATAAGGAAGCAAGATACCATTTCTGCAAATGTTTATCTCGATTAGCACGATGGAGATAAGTGAATAACATTTTGTAAGAATAGTTTGTTTGCAGAACAGATTGAGAAAGTCATGTGAATGGAACACATCAGATTTTTACTTTCTCTGCACGCACTATGTACATAGAGTATAAAGGTATTGTATTGCACCCAAAAAGTCAATACCGAGATTTCATTGGAAATATGTTTTGAGAACCCCTGGATCAAAACAAATTTAGAAAAATGTCCGTTTGTGTGTGTGTGTCTGTGTCTGTGAGCAGCATAGCTCAAAAATACCAAAGTTTGTATATAAATTTAGTATCTTCCAAGGATGTGACTTGAAGATTTTCAAGAAAACCCCTCCACCCCCAACTACTCTTTTAATGGTACGTTTTCGAAAATTTTGATTTTCTCAAAAATGACTAAAAATTTTTATTAAAATATTCTATATTAAAGATAGTTACATGACAAATAAAATGTATATTTTGAATTTTCTCAGAATAGCCACTGAAGACATCTTCATTCTGGATAAATTTGCGGAATTTTGCATCACTGCTAAACCGTAAGGGACAGACAAAAACTTATTTATTAGAAAATGTAGATCTTATTAAAACACACAATTTATGTTATATATTTTTTTTTAGTAGAGTTAAATACTTATACTTTACTCATACGGGAATTTGTCAACTCATGCCCATACAAACAAAGGAACTTCAATCACATAGCAACCAGCATTTGACTATCACTTTAACCTATGGTACTCCCTTATTTTCCTTATACTTCCTCGGAAGCAAGTAATAAGACTTCTCAATTAGCGTGAAGTAAATGGAAGTATAACCTTTTTAATAATAATTTATTGTTGAGATAGTCATGTGAATGGAACACATCAGATATTTTGATAAAGCTTGTTCTGCGTTTCCTCAAACATCGAATTCTCCGATAAGTTATCGGTGCATAATTAAACATGTGAGCTTAAGGAAAGAATTCTGGAGAAGGAATAATCGTAGTTACAAGGAAAGGACACCAGACACAACCACTGTCCTGTTCAACACTTTTCAAAGACTTTATATGCCCCAAACTAAGCGATAAATCATGACAGCAGAGCTTACCAAGGCTCCAAGAACTGTTTTATAGCTAGGCCACCCATATTTTCTTTCAAGTTATACGTATTGGGAAATTTAGCTCACAAATGCTTTTACGCTTGCTACTGTGTTTTAGTAGTTTCACATTTGGAGACATCACTTCTATGTTAAGAGCCGACAAAAGTAATATTTGGTCCCACAGAGCCGCGTTTCTTGGAACTAAGTTTAGTAAGATTTGTAATTTCACAAGGTACATATCAGCACTTCAATCTGTAACATAATTTCTCTTTGCAAAATTCTCTCATTTGCATCCGTTAATCACATCGGATGGATATTGTGTCTCTTGTTAGGTTTAAAGTTTATGACCTAAAATGCTTCATATGAAAAATGACGTTTGGAAATTCCAAAGAAAAACGTGTTATAGACATTTACACGCACATGTCTTGGTTCGTAATTGGTGTCCATTGCTAATTGAGAATTGATATTATGTTATTACTTTCTCTATACGCACTATGTATAGTGTATAGAGAAGGTATTGCACTCCACCCAAAAATTCGAAACCGAGATTTCACCGGAAATATATGTTTTAGGGTCCCCTGTATCCAAGAAAAGCATTTTCAGAAAAATGTCCGTGTGTGTCTGTGAACACGATAACTCAAAAACGAAAAGTCGGTAAAATACCAAACTTGGTATTTAAGTTTAGTATCTTCCAGGATGCGACACGAAGATTTTGAGAAAAATCACCCCACCCCCAACTACCCTTTACATGGAACTTTTTCGAAAATTTTGATTTTCTCAATAATGGCTCTAACGATTTGACTAAAATTTCGAATATTAAAGATATTTACCTGACAAATAAAATGTATATCTTGAATTTTCTGGAAATAGCCTGAAGACTACTTTATTCTGGGTGAATTTTACGGAATTTTGCATAACTGCTAAACCGTAAGAGATGGACAAAAACTTACCACACAACAAATGTAGAGTACTTTAAAACACACAATTCATGTTATATACATTTTTTTTCCTGGGGTTGATTGTTTTTGAGATATTCCTTGTTTTTGATTTCAGCTATGAAAACATAACTTTTCTCATACAGGAATTTATCAACTCCTGTCCATACAAACAAAGGGACTTCAGTCACGTAGCAACTACTTTTGATTATCATTTTAACCTATGATAATCCCTCATTTCGCTTCTACTTTCAAGGAAGCAAGTAAATAAGACTATATCTGCTAATTTTTTTTTTCGATCAGCATGAAGGAAATGGAAGCTATGACTTTTTAATAATATATTTTTTTGCAGAGATGTAGAGAAAGTCATGTGAATGGAACACAGATTTTTTGTTGTTAAAAACAATGGAAATGTCTCTTAGCTTAGTCACCTGATTGCTTTACACATGATAATTATAATTTTATTTGAAGATTGTTCTAGGTACAAAGCATTGAGGATGTTAGTCTCTAGAATTCCATTTAATGTCACTCCTAAAATTAGAAGCAAAAATATGGGCAAAATGAAAACTCAATATGTAAAATCCTACAACAAGGAAATCCCTTATCATTTAGCAATGAAAAGGTGACATATCAACCCTGTATGTAAAACATGTTTTCTATTTTTCCTTCTTCTTTTTTGTGTAAAACGAGTTTCAAATACTGCAATGAATAAAATTACATCTTCTTTTCAAATAGCCGTCTTCCATTCTTATTGAATAGAAATCATAACAGACGTACAGTCATCACGGGAAAAATCTTATTAAAATTTCACTTTATTTAAAAAAATCTGATGTGTTACATTCACATGACTTTCTTTAGCTGATCTACAAACTACTGGCAAAAGATTCTTGTTCTTTCTACATAATGCTAATCAACATAAACATTAGCAAAATGTTCTTCTTACTTAGTTCCTTATAAGTAGAAGGGAAATAAAGGAATGCACTAGGCTAAAATGATAGTCAAATGTTTCAAAAGCTGCTGTTATGCGATTGTCATTGCAAATCGCTTCTTTGCTTGGCCAGGAATAGAACAAAAGAAAAACGGACACTTCCTGTCTGAGAAAAATATAAATACTTTACAATTGAAAACAATAACAAGGAATATCTCGGAAATTGTTACATTCACAACAAAAACGTTAAGGGCATAAATTGTGTGGTTTGGAAGTACGTTTTGGTCTATTTCTTACGGTTTAGCAGTTAAGCAAAATTCGGCAAAACTCATCCAAAATAAAGAGGTCTTCAAAGACTATTCCCAGAAACTTTAAGATATACATTTTATTTAGGATGTAGATATCTTCAATATACATTTTAAACAAAATCGTTGGAGCCATTTTTTAGAAAATCAAAATTTTCGAAAGTTATTTAATGTTTTGGGTAGTTTGTAGTGGGGGAATTTTCTTGTAAATCTTCGTGTCGCATCCTTGAAAGATACCAAACCTAAATGCCAAGTTTGGTATTTAACGATTTTTAAGCTGTCCACACACACGAACCTTTTTCTAAAATGTTTTTTTTTCTGACTCAGAGGACCCCCAAAACATATATTTTCGGTAAAATATCGGCATTGACTTTTTGGGTGGAATTCAATACCTTCTGTATCCCTATGTACATTGTACATACGGTCTAGAGAAAGTAATTAAATACTCGCTGCCGTTCATTCAATATTTAAATAGTACGCTTTGAAAAGTAGTTCTGTATATAATGCAAAGACATATAATTGCCCTTCTTTCATTCATGTCTAATGAATACAAAAAAATCGTCAATGTGTAATTAAATTTCCCCCTGAAAGTGTTTCAGGGCAACTTGCTTTTGAACGTAAAAATTTACCGCTTTTGTTGATTACATACAAATCATTGACAAAGATAAGCGTTTGGAATTTCAACACAAATCTATGTTTCTTAGGTTTCGCAGTATGTCTATGCCATCTTTGAAGAGTTTCGCTTGAATCGCACTTTTTGAATCAAATAAGAACAACTTACAGCCCGCCTGGGTATTGTGGTGGTAGCGTGTCTGCCTCACATTCTAAGGGTGGTGAGTTCGAATCTCGCTTACGGTGTGTTACCCGGGTAAGGTTTTTTCGGAGTTTTCCCTTATCCTGAGAAAACGAATGTCGAGTAACTTTAAGCTCCATGGACCCGAGATCATTTGAGCATCATTTCACCAATTTCATTCATCGCCCGATATGACCAACTAGGTCAAACTAATAAATAAAATAAAAAAAAAAAAAAAAAGGAACAACTTACCTCTACTCCTTGTATTCCATGTGTTTTTATGCCTCAGGGTTCCTCCTGTAACCCACATCTATAAACATTTATTATTCTCACCTTTTTTATTTACTCATGTACAAGTATTAAACTTTCCTCGTGATCTTAAATGACGAACTGATTGCGTTACGAGTAATCTTAAAGTGCACTAAATTCCTTACACCTTCATAACTCAGCTACTGGCGCATGGTCAGTTAATTAAATACATTTGTTATTGATTTCAGGTTGCAAAAATGCAATTCTTGCTTTTTATTACTTTTTGTTTAATTTGTGTATTAAAATGCTACATATAATTTTTATAATTCCTTTATGTTTTGGGCAGCTACTGTTTTTACTAATGGATGACTCCAGCTGTGGCTAATTAATATTTGGAGAACCTAATATAGATCGTGGCCTTAATCCGGAACACCTGCATCAACACTAAAGTCGCTGTGGCGTGTTCCCTATTATTTAAACTCCCCCTTGATGAACAGAAAATATTGTCTCAGAAACAATAGCACAGTTATAGTTTACTTACTACTAATACGTCCGTATATGACATCTCACTATAATGTTTTTTGTTTTTTTTCAAATGGGAAGAGTTCTACTCTGCAGCGAATGAGATAAGTTATCAAGCTCTGCGTTGCCAGGTCTTTTCAAATTTCCCTCCTACTCGCACACTGAGAGTGCAAAAATGCCAGGCGACATAATGTTTATTCATGTGTATTATGAAAACTATTTTTTTTTTTTTTTACAAAAGTTGAATATTTTGTCATACCGCAAATAGTATATTTTATGAGAAGCGAAATCACTTCCCCAGTTATGCGCAAATGCAATATGCCAACACAGCAGCACTCCGATTGGCTGCCGGCTCAAGGGCAAACATCCCATTTGAAAGTCACCGTAAGTAGAAAGCCCACCTCCCTGTATATTAAAAGCATTAAAATTTCTTGAGAACAATAACTAAGTATTGCTGGTTGTGCCCCTTTGTTTATCCACTAAAACTATTTATATATCGATAGCAAACATGGTTATTTCGTATGTGGATCAGAACTATCCGATAAACTTCACGTCACTTGAGCAGCATTCTCTTCTTTCGACCAGCGCCGAAGACTTTAGAAAGTAATTGTGAACTGAAAAAAAAAAAAAAAAAAAAAATCTTAACTGCTCCATTAACTTAATTTTCTCTAGCTGTTCCATGTGCAAACTTACCTTACAATAGGTTATTCTTTTGTCTACATCATGCTAATTGAGATAAACATTAACAGAATTAATCATATCACTTACTTCCTTGTAAGTAGAAGAGAAATAGGTGAATACATTAGGTTAATGCGTATTCAAATCTTTTAAAAGCTGGTCACTATGTGAAACAATTGAGCTTCGGCTGATATAAACTGAGTGTTTTTAAAGGTTCTTCATTTTTTGTACGGTAAGGTTTTGTCTATCTCTTAAGGTTTAACGGTTATGCAACATTCTGCAAAACTCATCTAGAATAAAGAGGTCCTCAGAGGCTATTCCCAGGATATTCAAAGTATAATTTTATTTGTGATGTAAATCTGTTTAATATACGGCATTTTAATGAGAATCGTTAGAGCCATTTTTGAGAACAAAATATTCAAAAACATTTCCATGTAAAGGGTAGTTTGTGGTAGGGGGATTTTCTTGAAAATCTTTTTGTCGCATCCTTGGAAAATAATAACATAGTTAAGGGTCATTTCCTTTTTCAGCTATGTTGTCCACAAACGCATGCACCTACCACACAAACATATTCGGAAATTTTTCCTAAAAATACTTTTTTCGGACTCAGGGATCTCAAAACATATTTCGGGTGAAATATTGATATCGAATTGTTGGGTGGAATACACCACCTTCTCTAGCTACTATGTACATTGTATGTGCATACGTGCTAGAGAAAGTAAAAACAAAAGAAAACCAAATCCAATTGCTTGCCCGGTATAGCTTCTTTTGTTTTTATCCAATCTCAACTATTATAATATTTATAGGGTTTAAAGCTAAAAGTGATATTTGAAAGACCCTATAATTATTATAAGATCACAAGTTTGTACGTTAATTTTTTCATAAGAAACAATATGCACATTTTAACTTAAACTTAAGTTAGTCATTTAACCCTAACAATATGGCGTCAGCAATGAATGATGGGGAAATTGAAGAACCCGGAGAACATTTACCCAGACGCCACTTTGTCCATCATAAATCCCACATGCCCTTGGATTGAAACCGGTGAGAGGCGAGCGGTCTAACCATTCGGCCACAGTGCTGTCACCTTTTGAAATAAAGAACTTCAAATTGTAGAAATGAAATTCTTATATGTAAAATTAAAAGTTTGCAATAGTTATTTTTTTTTTCGCAAGAAATGAGTGTGCATGACATCTACATAAAGGATAATGTCTGATGTGTTCCAGTTACATAACTTTCTCCAACTCTTTCTCATACAACTGTTCTTACAAAAGACTATTCTTATAACTATATCATGTGATCGAGATAAGCATTAGCAGAATTTGTCTTATTTTGCTTATTTGTAAGTTGAAGGGGAATAACGGAAACAATTAGGCAAAAGCGATAGTCAATTCTTGAAAATCCGTTCGCTATGTGAAACAATTGAAATTCTGTTCTTGCGGGTAAAGAAAGAGGGACAAAGAGAAAGATGTCCTCCCGTTTGAGAATTTACGGTTTATCAGTCAACAAAAGTCAGAGGCTATTCCCAGAAAATTCAAAATATACATTTCGTTTGCCATGAAAATATCTTAACATATGTATTTTAATGAAAATGTTATAGCCATTTTAGAGAAAATCAATATTTTCGAAAAAATGCTCCATGTAAAGTATAGTTTCGGGCGGAAGGTCTTCATGACATTCTTCATATTGCATCATTGGAAGATATTGAGTTTAAATATCAAGTTAGGTATTTAACCGACTTTTTGTTTTCTAGCTATACTGCCCACACACACACACACACACACACACACATACGTGGACCTTTTTCCAACAATTATTTTTTTTTTGGACTCAGGAAATCTCAAAACGTATATTTCCGGTGAAATCTCGACATAGAATTTTTGGACGGAATTTCTCTAGCTGTCGCCCTCCGTGGTGTAATGGTTCCCAAGGTCGCTGGTTCAAACCCAGCGGAGGACGATGGATTTCTTCAAGCGTAAAAACCCTGAGCATGGTTTCTTTTGGAAGGAAAGTAAAGCCGTTGGTCCCCTGTCGTAGATTTACGTCACTTAAAAGAACCTCAAGCCTGATAAAGAGGCCTCTGAGCAAAACTAAGCTGTGTTTTACGCCCAGTATAGAATGAGACACTGAGAACCATGACAGTTAAAGAGCGTCTATAAATAAAACATTTCCATTTTTCCTTCCCTCATTGTGTGTACATGCGGGCAGGAGAAAGTAAAAGGAAATAATAGTTTTAACGTTCTGGAAGCTTCTCCCGGAAGAGACAGTGGAAAGCTACACGTGTCTACAACACCACTATCATCACGCTATGTATACATGAATGTAATGAAGGCCAAGGTCAAGTTCGTCAGTTGCATCACTCCAAGGTCTTTGCAAGAAAACCGCACACTGTTATCTTCTGCATTTCCTTGAAAACAATATCACTGCCTTATTTTATTTCTAATGTGTTACATATTTACATTCCTTTCTTGGGAGTTCCTGAGAGAGAGCGAGAGAGGGAGGGAGAGAGAGAGAGGGAGGGAGGGAGAGAGAGAGAGAGAGATTGTTGCAAAATTGCAAAGCTAAACGTCTGATATGTTCTATTCACATGACTTTCTCAACATCTCTGAAACAAGTTATTGTTAAAAAGCCTATTCTTCTATCTACCTAATACAATTGAGAAAAAAATTAGCAGAAATTGTCTATTACCTGCTTTCCTCAAGAGAAGGTATATAAAGGAATACACCAGGCTAAAGCGATAGTCAATCTTTTAAAAGCTTTTGCTATGTAATTGAAATTTGCATATCAACCGTGTGCGTGTGTGTGTGTGTGTGTGTGTGTGACAAAGTGTGTGTTTTAATAAGATCTACAGTTTTTTATTAGTACGTTTTTGTCTACCAGTTAAGGAAAGTAATCGAGGACTGCCTCCGTGGTCGAGAGGTCAGCGAACTGAGTTCTTACCCGGAGGTACCGGTTTCGATTCGCGGCTGGGGCGGGCAATTTTTCTTTAGCCAGAATTATTCTATATCCCCCACAGAGTCTGGGAGTATGTATGTGAGAGTGAATGTGAGTGTGTTTGTGGGAAATAACATTATTTAAACCAAACATAAAAGAACCTACAGACGGGTTGTGCAAAACCCCAATATGACCTTAGATGTTCAAGGGGGCTTTATAAATGAAGCAATAAAATAAAAAAGTAATCAGAATGAAGAGGTCTTCACAGGTTATTCCCAAAAATTTCAAGAGATACATTTAATTTGATATGTAAATATATTTAATATATCTACATTATTTTAATCAAAATCGTTAGAGCCCTTTTTGAGAAAACAACATTTTTATATTTTTCCCATGTAATGCGTAGCTAGTTTGGGGAATTTTTCTCAACATTTTTGTGTTTTATCCTTGGAAAATACTAAACTTATTTACCAAGTATGCTATTTTACTGACTTTTCATATTTAAGTTATCGTGTTCACAGACACACGCGGAAATTTCTGTATATTTTTTTTTTGGATACACGGAACCCTAAAACACATATTTCCGGTGAAATCTCGATGTCGAATTTTTTGGGTGCAATACATTACCTTCTCTATCCTATTATTTACATAGTAAGAGTAGAGAAAGTGAAAGATTAAAAAAGAAAAAAAAGAAAAAAAAACAAAAAAAAACATGCAGCTTATATAATATGCAGCATGCAAATTTAAAAGTTGTCAACAAGGATGTGTTTTAAAGTTTCATTTTAAACTATAAAAGAGATTATAATTTAGAGTTCTGCGTTTTTAAACATGTTTTTCATTGTAGTAATTTTATAATTGTTTATACCTAAATTGCAAGCTTTTAAAGCTTTGTATGTTTGGTGTTGTAACATTATTATATATGCACTATTTAAAGCATATTTTGTTGGAAGACATAAAATTGCGGTTTCAATCCATTTTAATCAGGGAAATGAACAATCAGTGACTTTATCCCTTAAATTAATCCCTTAATATCTACAGTTTCACAAATGTATTTCTCTATCAATTTTATTTTAATAATAACTATTCTTGTATAGTTATGTACCTTCAATAGCGCTTTTATTTCAAAGTATTTTCTATCTCAAGTTAATTGTGCTTCCATAAATGGTTACATATTATATATAACACATACGTTGTTTAACGTCCTTGGTAGATCAAGTTCATTTAAATCCGGAGGCCATAGAGCGTAAGTTACCCGACATTCGACTTCTCAGGATAAGGGAAAGCCCTGGAAAAAACTCTTATCCGCATAACTCACCCTAATCGAGATTCGATCCCGGGATCTCTTGAATGTGAGTTAGACACGCTACCATCGCACTATAGAGGTGGAATTGGGCCAATATTGTATGTACAGGACGCTGGAGCGATGGTCAAATCTTTAAAAAGTGGAAATGTCTATGCACTGGCTTTGAAATGTTATACACTTTCCAGGTCATCACGAGCAACAATGACAGCATTTCAAAAATTTAATCAATAACAATAGTTCTATTATTATCGGGTTGCCTTTTTTATTCTTGCTCAATTTTATTTCTCATTTCTGTTCTTTCACTCGATGTCATGTAAATACTTCAACGTTAGTAGAGTAAATATGCTACAAAACTTGGCCGTCTGGCACACGGTCCGTCTCCCGGTCACGTACTGTATGTACACTTTGCTGGCAGTCGCGCGGCCAGTCACCCTATCTCACATGCGAGGGCGTCAAATAAAATCTCAAGTCACAACAATTACCAGAATGAACACAAAACGTACCTTATCACAGGAAATGTTGGAAATGCCGTCAATCTGCATCAATACATCTACGGTATTTTCAGAGGAATTTTCATTCATACGCATTAGCTCAGTTTCCCGAATAACGTTGATTTCTGTTCTGATATTTTATTTTCATTCTTCTAATGTGTGGGGATTAGTTTTCAAGTTGCCCCATAAATAAAAATAACATGCCGTAAGATCAGGGGACAGAGCGGGTTATAAACCCTTACTAATGATTCTATCCTAAAACAACATCCGCAATAAATGTAATGATTCAACTGTATGCGCAGTGGCAGAATCTTGCTGGAAATATCCAGACCGACATTAATGTCCGTCAGCTGTTCGAAACATTGTGTCTATATTATTTATGTATCTTTCTGAATTTATGGTACACTCATACAAATAGACTCTATTATTCAGTATTCATTTATCGCGCATGATACCCTTTTTTATTATGCAAGAGAGTTACATGAACGAAATTGGATTTGTCCTTAGCATAATATTGGTTGTGCTGAGAGGACACATGACCATGTAAATGGAACCGTGCTTCGTCACTGAACATTATTAATAGTGGATCAATTGTTCCATCATAAACAATCCTCAAAATCCAGTTACTGAAATTTACCCGACTCTATTGATCACGTGGTAGCAATTCCTGGACAACACTAAACTGCATGGTTTGAGATTTAAAAGGTTTGTTGCTTTCCATGCTGAAGCTTTCGAAATGTCAGTTTCTTATGCAAGATACCTAACAGATTTTTGAAGTGACCGATCTAACATTTCTCCGGTAAATAAATGTAAATGGCGTGTTGTTTATGGAAGCTCTTTAACTGCTGTGGTTCACAGCGTCCCATTCCAAATTGGGCGTGAAAGAGTGCTTAATTTTGCTCAGAGGCCTCTCTATCAGGATTGAGGTTCTTTTATCCATTGTCCTCCGCCGGGTTTGAACCCGCGACCTTGGTTACATGAAGTTAGTATGGTAACCATTACACCACGGATCTCGTCTAATTTTTGCTCAGTAAGCACACGCCTGATACATTTTTTTCGTATCACAAATTGATCCCGTCTCCTGAATTTATTTTCAAGCAACGCTAGGAAATTTAGTTACAAATTGCTTACAACTTCCCCACAAGATGATATAAGCACATACGCATCGTGCATAAACACTGTTTGTGGTACTGTATCATGCATTTTGAAAACACTTCAAGCAAAACTAAACACTTCTAAATATTCCTAATGTTATTCACGTGTGAACTAGACTAGAAGATTGACGCACGTGTGACGACCGAACGGATGCAGGACGCGCGCGCAAGGAAATGCAGTGAAGGTCACACGGGTCGTGCTCCTCGCGGCCAAGTTTTGTAGCAAACATACTGTATTAAGAATGGATTCAGGTGCTATGATTCTGATGGTTTAAATAAGAAAGGGCGGTTTATAAGTATTTATTTATAAGTAAAAATCTGATGTGTTCAGTTCTCATGGCTTTCGCTAGTTGTTTCATATACAAACTATTCTTACAAAAGATTGTTCTTTTATATACATCATGCTGATCGAGATAAACATTAGAATTGGTCTTATTACTTGCTTCCTATATACTAGGCTAAAGCGATAGTCAAATCCTTTAAACGCTATTGCTATGTGAAATAATTGAAGTTCTGTTCGTTTTGCGTGGTCAACATATAACAAAGAGGCGTGTAACGAAAGGTGGCGTCCCTATTGAAGAAAGTTACGTAGTTTAAAATTGAAACAATAACAAGAAATATATAAGAACTGAAAAAAAAAAAAAAAAACGTATATGACAAGTTATGTATTTTAACGAAATGTACATTTCTATGTAAAAAGTTTTTGTCTCTTACGGTTTACCAGTTATACAAAATTT
The DNA here is from genome assembly GCA_030762935.1 of Hymenopus coronatus. Lineage (NCBI taxonomy): Eukaryota > Metazoa > Arthropoda > Insecta > Mantodea > Hymenopodidae > Hymenopus > Hymenopus coronatus. Next base: position 51,328,457 of record CM060892.1, on the reverse strand, counting down.
AGCAAAATTCGTTTAGGTTAAATTTGTCTTCAGAGACTATTCCCAGAAGATTCATTATGTACGTTTCAATTGGCATGTATATATCTTTAATATACCGTTATTTTAATCAAAATTGTTATAGCAATTTCGAGAAAATAAACATTTTAAGGTTAGGGGATTTTTCTCAAAATCTTCGTGTCAATCCTTAGAAGATATTAAACTTAAATACGAAGTTTGGTATTTTACCGACTTTTGTTTTATCCTGCTCACACACAAGCTCACAACACACACGTTTTCATTTTCTTTTTCTCAGAGGATCCTAAAACATACATTTCCCGTGAAATTTTGGTATCGAATTTTTGGGTGGAGTGCAATACTTTTTTTAACTATGTACAATATAGAGAAGGTAAAAGTACTAGGATGTTTTGCTTGTTCATTGCTTAATTCACACTATGTTAGAATATATTTCCTAATTTATTTACTTTCGCTTGGCGGTTTAAAAAGTATCTAGTAAATATTAGTACCAAAAATAATTTTATTTATTTTGCCCATTATACGATATGTTCCTCCATGTTTTTTTATCTTCTAATTTAAATTCTGGAAGTTAATCGCTTAAAACTTTTTTGGGGAAGAACCCCCAATTATCCTATACCTCCCTCCCCAACATTTATAGAGATCCTGGATCCTCATTGGTCGGTAAAACAGGTGAATATTTTATTCCAACTTCATGCACACTCGTGCTCCTAAATGTGTGCAAACGTTTATCTCGGCAACATTAAGTGAACTGGAAAATAAACAATAGTAATTGTTGTTTTCAGAAAAGATATAAAAACCAACGGCAACGGCTAATGAATATAACGAATATATATATACATACATACACACACACACACACACATTTTGTTTTGTTTTGTCCAGGTCATGTAAAAGAATTCTGATGTGTTCCTTTCACATGACTAGCTGTTCCTTATACAACTTTTTTTTCAAAACGTTAATGTTTTCGCTATATCATGCTAATCAAAATAAACATAAGCAGGCCTAGTCTTATTACCTGCTTCCTTGTAAGTAGAAGGGAAATAAGAAAATGGACAGGCTAAAGCGAAATTCAAGTCCTTTAAAAACCGGTCGCTATGTGAAACGATTGAAATTCTATTCTCTTTTCTTGCTAGGAATACGCAACCGAGAAGAAAGATGCGTTTCCGTTGGAGATAAATTTAAGTGCCTTAAAGTTGATACCAATAATTCGGAATATCTGGAAAACGGTTAACTCTACAAAAAAATGCATATAACCTTAATGGTGTATTTTAATGGAATTTTCATTTTTTTGTGTAGTAATGTTTTCTCCATCCTTCATGGTTTGCCAGTTATACTAAAATCATCCGAATTAAGAGCTATTCAGAGACTATTCCCAGAAAATTCAAGATATATATTTCATTTATCGGAGTCATTTTTGAGAAAATAAACATTTTCGAAAAATTTTCAATGTAAATGGTAGTTGGGGGTGGCAACATTTTCTTGAAAATCTTTGTGTTGCATCCTTGGAAGATACTCAACTGCAATACCTTCTCAATACACTATGTACATAGTACGTGTAGAGAAAGTAAAAATTGTGTGCTTTAGCGCTATTATTGTTATTATTATTATTATTATATATAATTATGTCCAGTTTTTACGGTTTTACTAGTAATCTGAACGTCATTTGGAATAAAGAAGACTTTAGAGACTCTTGGCAGAAAATTCAACATTTTTGATAGTTTTTCATGAAAATAATTTCAATATAATATGCTATTTCAATTAAAATCATTAGTGTCATTCATCACATAATACATTTTCGACCAAAGTTCCGAAGGATGGTTTGGGTTGAGAATTTTCTTGAATATACTGCCGCTTTCTTGGAAGAAACTACACATATTTACACGCGCGGGCCGATATTTACCTGATATCAAACAACTAATGTAAATATTTTTTAGTTATTTCAAATGCATTATTTTAATTGTATTTATATTTTAACGTACTCTACACGCACTATGGAGGAGGTATTGTATTGCACCCAAAAATTCGATACCGAGATTTCACCGGAAATAGAGGTTTTGGGTCCCCCTGAATCGAAGAAAAAAGTATTTTTAGAAAAAGGTCCGTGTGTGTATTTGTGTTTGCGGACAGCATAGCTTAAAAACGAAAATACCGTTAAATATCGAACTTTGTATTGAAGTTTGGTATCTTCCAAGGGTGCGACAGGAAAATTTTCAAGATAATTCCCCCACCTCAATTCCCTTTACATGGAAATATTTTCGAAAATTTTGATTTTCTGAAAAATGGCTCTAACGATTTTTATTAAAATGTCGTATATTAAATATATTTACATGACAAACAAAATGTATAAACTGGGTTTTTCGGGAATAGCTTCTGAAGACCTTTATTAAAAATGAATTTTGCCAAACTTTGCATAACTAGTAAACCATAATAGATAGAGAAAAAGTTACTGTACAAAACTTGTAGACTTGGTTGAAACACACAATTTATGTTGTAAACATTTTTTTTCTGGATTTTACCGTTGTTAAGATATTCCTTGTTAATGGTTACTGCTTTAATATACTTGTATTTTTTTCATACGGGACTTCTTCAATTCTTGGCCATATAAACAAAGGCACTTCAATCACATAGCAACCAGCTTTTAAACTTTTTTTACTATCACTTTAGGTAAGTGTATTCTCTTATTCCCCTTTTACTTACAAGGAAGTAAGTAAAAATACAATTTCTGCTAAGTGTTTCTCGATTAGCATGAAAAAAGTGGAAGAATGAGCTTTTTAACAATAATTTGTTAAAATTATGTGAATGGAACACATCAGATCTTTTTTTTTAATCAGTGAGTCTAGAATATGAAATCTCGGAATCAATTGACGTGATAAAGAAAGTAAAACTAGTGCCTAGAGAATGTTTTATGAATTGATCAAATCATTATTTTTTCCCTGCTCTACCGTACCCAAAACTTAGATATATGTACTTATATAACAATAACACAGGTGTATGTCTGTTAGCAACTTAGCACCATTTGAACTGTGGACCCAGAGCAGCTTTTATTAAACCAAGCACTAGAGAAAAGCATGTCAAACGCACCTATAAAAAAAAAAAAAAAAAAAAAAATCTGAATATTTAACCTTGACTAGGTAGTATTTATGCTCTTAGTAAAAGGTAGTTATTGCTTAGTAATATCCTTGTAATAGATTTGCCTTAAAAACGATTTAAATGTATAATCATTTAAATATTAAATGGTGTTAGAAAACCAGATTGAGCAGGTATAGAGTTGTTCAAGGTCAATCTATTGCTGAAACAGCGCGTGCATCAAGCTGCAAAGCAAGACAGTTGCAACATAATGATAATTACCGTCATTTGTCATCCTCTGTCACGAACGTCATGGCAAAGGCCAAATTGCCTGAATAATAGACGTGTTCTTCCCAATAATTCCAGAGATTAACCTTTAAACTAGTACTCAAATTTAATAGTTTTGTCGTTACTTCAGGTTTCATACACCACTTACAAACATAGATTTTGTTGTTTTATATTAAATCGAAATATGGTGTCTACATTGTTGAATTAAAAAAATCTTTCTCTACATAAGTGAAACACGTTATTGTTAAAAAGCATATTCTTCTATATACTATATAATAAACATTAACACTATATGATTAACATTAGCAGAAATTTGCTTAATTACATGCTTACTTGTAAGTAGAATAAAAATAAAGGAATACACTAGTCTAAAGTGATATTCAAATGCTTTAAAAGCTGGATGCCATGTGGCTGAAATCCGTTTCTATGCATGGCCAGAGAAAAGTGAGACAATTTTAAATATTTTAAATCTGAAATAAATGACTTAAAATATTCCAGAAATTGTCAATTCAACGAAAAAACGATATATGGTTTAAATTGTGTGTTTTAACGCGATCTGCATTATTTATGAAGTACGTTTTTATCTATCTCTTATGGTTTACCAGTTATGTAAAATTCAGCAAAATTCATCCAGAGTAAAGAGGTCTTTAGAGGATATTTCCAGAAAATTCAAGATATACATTTTATTTGTCATGTAAATATCTTTAATGTACGGCATTTTAATAAAAATGATTAGAGCCATTTTTGAGGAAGTCAACATTTTCAAAATGTTCCCATGTTTTTTTTTTTGGTAGTGTTTAACGCCCACTTTTACAACTTATGGCACCACAGGCGATGACACTGATGATATATGAAATGAAGATGGTGCACCGGTGGAATGCGATGGAAACCGGAGAACGCGGAGAAAACCCGCCCCTGCGCAGCTTTGTCCACCACAAATCTCACATGCGGGATCGAACCCGGGCCGTCTAGGTGAGAGGCGAGTGGGGGGATATTTCTCACAAGCTTCGTTGCATTCCTGGCAGCTACTAAACTTAAATACCTCGTTTGGTATTTTACCGAGTTTTCTTTTTTGAGTTATTCTGTTTATAGATACGGACACACAAGGACCTTTTTCTAAAATGTTTTTATACCCTAAAACGTATATTTCCGTTGAAATCTCGGTATAGAATTTTTCGATGGAATGCAATACCTTCTCTACACACTATGTACATAGTACGTGTAGAGAAAGCAATAAGTTCATAAGTAGAGCTCGGTTTTTGGTTCCGAAGCGCACACAGTTTTGAACACACAGAACAGTTTGCGGGGTAAAGAGAGGTGTGGGGAGCGGCTTGTATCGTAAGCACGCAACGTTAAGGTATAATCTGTTCCAAAAGTAGATCATTGCATATATGTACATTATACGCATCGTTATAATTCATAAAGTAACACAACAAAGCAATTATTTAATAATATAATTAGTAAATAAAAGGCCTTGTACTATTGGAAATATAAGTACATATTAAGCTTGATAAAAACATTCAGAAAAGAGCTTTGAAAAGACAATGAACATAAATCAACCAAACTCACTCAAAATGCATTGCAGTGAATTACAAGATATACCTTTACCGTATCGAAAGAAAAGGCTCTCCTAATGCAACTCAAAATGTATTTGAATCATCCACAAGATTGTTCAGTGTCGGACGCCTACCGGTTCGTATTTTCGTTATTTTTCAATCTGCGCTGTCTTTCAGCGTTCACTGGTTTATTTACTAGCAGGAACTGAACGAGACCAGGCAGCGAACAATGCGGGATAGTGCAACTCGTTTCGAAACGGGTTGCAGAGACCACGCCTACTCCATCACGTCATAGTTCTACTCTGTATGCACCGAATCTCAATGTGGCAATTTCGTTGCCCTCTGTTCATTAATGAAGACAGAGGACCGGAGTTACACAATTAAATATTTTTGTTTATTTATTTGTATTAAGGTAATATATACTTGACGGACATGTAACCGAGGCTCTTAACTCGTCATATCCACCTATATAGGTAGTTGCCTCTACATACATTTTAATTTTTTATAATTATCAAAATCATTAAGTTAACAGAAAAGTAGCCCAATGTCATTTTTGTTTAATTTTACGGTAGAGCCCCACTAATTCGAGTCACGATATTATGAGGTTCCGTATACTTCGAGCTGGTCATAGGAAATTAAAAAAAAAAAAAAAAAAACAAAAAAAAAACCATTATATATATAAAACTAGCGAAAATCCCGTTTTAACGCGTTGTCCGCATTTACGTTTTACATACTGTGTGTATGTGTGTGTGTCGTTTGTGGACAGCATAGCTAAAAAATTTAAAAGGCCGTAAAATACCAAACTTAGTATTTAAGTTTAGTATCTTCCAAGGATGCGACATGAAGGTTTTGAGCGAAATCACTCCACCCAAGCTGTCCTTTACATGGAAACAATTTTGAAAATGTTTTTCTCAAAGATGGTTCTAAAGATGTTTATTAAAATACCGTATATTAAGGAATTTTCTGGGGATAGCTTCTGAAGAACAGTTATAGTGAATGAATTTTGCTTAAATTTGCGTAACTGGTAAACCGTAAAAAATAGAGAAAAAAACTTACTACACAAAAATGTAGATTGACCTTCGTCTTAGCCTAGTGTATTCTCTTACTCCCCTTCTGCTTATTAAGAGTCAAGTAATTTCTGTTAATGTTTATCTGGAAGCATAGTGTAAATAAAAGAATACTCCTCTGTAAGAATATTTTGTTTGCGGAACAGCAAGAGAAAATCATGTGAATGGAACACATCAAATTTTAAAATTGGAGTTTAATATTTTCTGGTCAAATCTTTGCGATATAGGATTTAAAATTATATTTTATTTCTGAAATAGTCCAGATAAATATCATTCGACGGTCCTGCCTTCCCGATAAATTCTCGAGCGGAGGGTTATCGATTATTTATCGGATTTCGGTATAGAGTAATCGGTTAGGTTATTGTGACAATTCAGCTCAACTATTAAAGCGCCAATGGAATGGTGGAGATTAGGCAATTTCAACCAATCGCGGTCATCTGACTAGAGCGATATTGTCGAAAAATCTTTTCGCAGCTGATGTTCATTTCTTTGAAATCTTGTCGTACCTGACGTTCGTATGTTTAATCTCCTGTTTTGGTTATTGGTAACAAGGTGACAATCCATACAGTCTACCTTCACTTTTAATAACTGTCAGTTCCACAATTGTACTTTCAATTAATTGAGTTATAATGCTTATTGAAAGTTTTATCCAGTTTAAAATGTATTTAACTCAAAAAAGGAGTCAAAATAATCATTATTTGTATTTCTTATGTATGAGTTGAGTGCAATAACCTCAAATAAAATAACGTTTGTTTCCATTTCATGTATTATTAAAAGCTGAAATAATATAATTGTTCCCTATTTCTATTGTTGCTATCGATATTCGTACATTGGGTGTAGACACGATCAGCCATATCATATTTTCAGAAGGCAGTGAAGAAAGAAACAAACAAACATGTGGTAAATAAACATGGTCGAATGCGTCATCTACCGTTTGAGAATTAATGTTAAGAATTACAATTATAACCTGATAAAAACTCCCTTCTTATGTATTTTAGATTATTAATAGTCTTTCGCTGTCATGTTTTCATATCTTAGGACAATTTACTCTCGTCGCTTCGCTTCGGTCGTGAAAACACTCGAGGCATTGCTTATGACTATTTCGTTCGATCGTAGGAAGTGGCCAATCCAGTACATTGACGCGTAAAATTCCAACCAATCGGAACCCATTATTTCTGTAGTTTAATCGTTTTTTATCACACCCACGTGCATTTGTTTTCTCTCTGAATATCAACGTGCAGTGGTATTCCCGTACATAATGGCGATAGTTCCAATAGACATATTAATTGTAATTATGCTTTACTCAGCCAAAATAATAGAATGTAGTAATACAAAGAGATCTGTGTTTATTTTACGGTACAATAATATAATGTAGCATTACAAAGAGATCTGAAATTTATGAAATGGACATCAAGTTGCAGTGATTTCGGTGCAAATATACGTCCAGACAAATGGGATTTTAGGAATATTATTCTTCGTGTCCATATAAGCTAATTATTGTTATTTTATTCCCGAAGTAGTCTTATTAAATGCAACTTTGCTCTAAAAATGCAACTGAGCTACAACTTGCTCTAAATCAGTGATGGGCAAATGGCGACCTGCGGGCCTAACCCGACCCGCGAGTGATGTTAAGTAAAGTTCCAACCCAGGGATCTACAGTTAGAACTATGTGAGCTCAAACGTGATTCATATCTTCAAACAACAGAGGCAACTGGTGTTCATTTTTGGAAACTGATTTCAAAGGAACATTTTCCACATCTTAGAACTAGGCTTTAAAACTTACTTCATATATGTGGTGGTACTTACTTATGTGAAACTGCCTTCTCTGCTATGAAACTAGTGAAGTCAAAAGCTCAGAAACAGATTAACTGATTCAGTGTTATCTCACATTTCAAGATTGCAACATCAGAACTGGAAGTGGATTTTAAATATTTTGTAAAACATTTTGACAAACCTCTTTGTTCCCAGTAAAAAGCAATGATTGTACTTCACTATACATGTAATAATATTAAGATTAATATGCTCTTAAATTGCCATTGCTGTTATTTTATTACTTTCTCTGTACGTACTATGTACATAGTGTATAGAAAAGGTATTGCATTCTACCCAAAAATTCGATACAGAGATTTCACCGGAAATACATGTTTTGAGACCACCTGAATCCGAAGAAAGCATTTTTAGAAAAAAATGTCCCTGTGTGTGTGTGTTTGTGTGTGTGTGTGTCTGTGGGCAGCATAGCTCAAAAACGAAATGACGTTAAATAACAAGCTTGGTATTTAAGTTCAGTATCTTCCAAGGATGCGACACGATGATTTTCAAGCAAATCCCCACCCCCAACTACCCTTCACATGGAAAAAATTTCGAAAATTTTGATTTTCTAAAAAGAAATGGCTAACCATTTTGATAAAAATATCATATATTAAAGTTAAATACTTGACAAATAATATGTATATCTTGAATTTTCTGGGAATAGACTCTGAAGACTGCTTTATTCTGGATGAATTTTGCATAATTACTAAACCGTAAGAGATGGACAAGAACTTAACACACAAAAAATGTAGAACACGTTCAAACACACAATTTATGTTATATACATTTTTTTCGTGGAGTTGATCGTTTTTGAGATATTCCTTGTTTTTGGTTTCAGCTTTGAAAAACATACTTTTCTCATACAGGAATTTGCCAACTCGTGTCCATACAAACGAACTTCAGTCACATAGCAACCAGCTTTTGGCTTTCATTTTAACCTATGGTACTCCCTTATTTCAGTTCTACTTACAATAAAGCAAGAAATAAGACTATTTCTGCTAATTTTTCTCGATTAGCATGAAGTAAATAAAAAAATAAGCTTAATAACAATAATTTGTTACTGAGATATAGAGAAAGTCATATGAATGGAATACATCAGATTTTTTTTTTAAATATAGTTATACTATTAATTTTCCTGGCTCTCAAGTAAGGTCTTTATGTATTCTGGCCCTCAGTGCATTGCTAATTGGGCTTCACTGTTCTAGATAAAAGTTGAAGCTCTCGTTATATTACTTATGACAAACTTTTAGCAGCATATCCAGATCACGAGTTTACAAAACGCCAGTATTTTTCCTTTTACTACAATCCTGTCTGTTCCGTTCGTATGGGATGATTCACCGAAATCTCCGTAAAGCGATCGCCGCGCCTCGACACCAGAGGCTATAACTTCTCAAGGAGGACATAGAAAATAGACCGGGGGTTGTTACGCTGGGTGGACGTTAACATTGCTGCTGCCGAAAAGGAACCTCATTTCGAGCCGGAAGGTCGTAAATCAAAGAACTTTTATGACTTTCCCTGTGTTAGGAACCCGAGACGTAACCAAAACCAAATGGGAGAAGTATATATGTCAAGAAAACAACAACTCAACAGAAATGAAATTTAAGTGTATTTCTTATTTTTCACCTATCGTATTTTTTTTATAGGCCCTAATAATTTTACACGTTGGAAATACACTAAAAACACTGATATGCTCCATTCTCAAGACTTTCTCTATATCTCTGTAACAAATTATTGTTAAAAAGCTTATTTTTCTGTCTACTACATGCCATTCGAGATAAACGTTAGCAGAAGTGGTCTTATTAACTTAGTTCCTTTTAAGTAGAAGAGAAATAAAGGAATCTACTAAGCTAAACCTTCAGTCAAATCTTTTAAAATTTGGTTGCTATGTGATTGAAATTCCTTCTTTTGTGTGACCATGTGTTGAAAAATTCCCGTATGAGAAAAGTTTCGAGTATTTAAAAATTGAAACCAATAATAAGGAATATTTCGGAAATGGTTAAATCTACAAAAATTTGTGTGTTTTAAGAAACTCTGTATTTTGGTGTAGTAACTTTTCTTGTGGTTTACCAGTTATGCAAAAGTCATTCAGAATAAAAAGGAATTCAGAACCTATTCCCAGAAAATTCAAGATATACATTTTATCTGTCATATAAGTATGCTTATAATTCGAATTCGTTAAGAGACGTTTTCGGAAAATGGAAGTGTGTTCCATGTAAAGGATATTTTGGTGTGGGGACATTTTCTTGAAAATCTTCGTGTTGCATCCTTGGAAGATCTGAACTTATATATTAAGTTTTGCACGCACACATCCAGACACACACGCGCGCGGGCGCGAATATACACACGAAACTGTTTCTAAAAATGCTTTATTTGGGATGCAAGGGGAACCTAAAGCGCGTATTTTCAGTGAAATCTCGGTATCGAATTTATAGGTGAATGCAATGCCTTCTCTACCTCTGTACTAGAAACCTATGTGTAGAAACTGAAGAGCATACCATACCAATATGGTTTGGATTCTGGAGGTTCATATTTCGCTTCCTGTTAAACCTTCCCCTCAGAACTTGGGTTTCTCGTAGTTTTGCTGGTCAGGCAAATGGTACCATGCTTTCCTTCTCCTCGTTTCCCTTTCTCAGCTTCATTCCCAACAATAGGTGTGTTTCTGGATTTCGCTAAGTGACCAGTGCGGAAAGATGCTCGCTTCAAGTAAAGAGTGTTCTCTGTAAACACTCTGTCGATGCATGGTTAGATGGGTCGCTGATCGCACTCTTTGGGCAGTTACAGTAGTAGCCAGGAATTATTAGGGGCTACCGCACATCTCTGTAGCCTCCTGTGTTTCCTTCCCTTTATCCCTTCTACCTGGGGATGAAGTGAAGCACATGGTAGCCGTAATAGATCTCGGGCAAGTCAGCGCGCGAGGTGCCCTTCTTCGTTGAATACCTTATACCGTAAATGGGTATTGTACTAAAATATTCGAAATCGATATTTCGTTAGTTTAAATTCCCCAAGTCCCTAAACACGTAAAAATGTTTTTAAAAAATCATATGACTTTCTCTAGCTGCTACACAACAAACTTGTCTTATAAAAGACTATTCTTTTATCTACATCATGCTAATCAAGATACATTAATAGAAATTGTCTTATTTCTTGATTCTTTGTAAATAGAAGGGAACATAAAGTAATACACCAATAAAGACATAGCAGTTCTTTTAAAAGCTCGTTGACAAATCCCCGTATGTGAAAAGTTTTACGTATTTTAAAACAAAAAGCCAATAACAAGGGATATCTCGAAAATTGTAAATTCCAAGAAAAAAATGCATACGACATAAATTGTTTTAAGCAGACCTACACTCTTTTGCGCAGGAAGTTTTTGTCTATTTGTTACGGTTTACATTCATCCAGAACGATGAACTCTTCAGAGGTAATTTCCAGAAAATTCAAGGTATACATTTTGTTTCCCATGAAAAACTTAAACATGTGGCATTTTAATAGAACTCATTAAGAGTCATCTTTTGAGAAAATCAAGAATTTTTGAAAATTTTCCATCTAAAGGATACTTGGGGGGGGGGGATTTTCTTGAAATATTTGTGTCGCATCCTTGAAGATACTGTACTTAAATACCAAGTTTTTAATTATGCTGTTCACAAGCACACAGAGACACACGAGGTCATTTTTCTAAAACTGCTTTTTTGGTTGGAATACAATAAGTACCCTCTCTATCCACTATGTCCATTGTACATACGTGCTAAATAAAGTAAAATCTGATGTGTTACCCTCACAAGACTTTCTGTAGCTGCTCGACAAACAAACTTCTTACAAAAGATTATTCTTCCTTCTACACCATGCTAATCGAGATAAACATTAGCAGAATGCTCTTATTACTTAGTTCCTTATAAGTAGAAGGGAACTAAAGGAATGCGCTATGCTAAAGTGATAGTCAAATGTTTTAAAAGCTGTCGTTATGCGATTGTCATTGCAAATCGTTCTTTGCTTGTCCAGGAGTAGAACAAAAGAAAAATGGATGATTTCCTTAGAAGCGATGCAAAGTCTTGGTGCCGTGTCGTAGATATACGGCACTTAAAAGAACCTCTAGCCTGATAAAGAGGTCTTTGAGCAAAATTAAGCTATATCTTTCACGCCCAATATATAATGGGACGCTGAGAACCACAGCAGAGCGTCCATAAATGCAATTTAATTTAGAACCAGTCGAAGGTGTTCGGCCGGCTGTTGCTGGATAGCGATTTGCGCATTGTAAAAGGTTATCCTGGCATCGTCCGGATCACTCGATTGGGTGTCAGGGCTCTCTCCGGGGGTTTCCCGTGGTGGTCGAGGCTTGTGAACGGGCCTAGGGCGGCATAGGAAGAGTTCTATCTGTATTGCCAACGGCCATACCATGCTGAAAACACCGGTTCTCGTCCGATCGCCGAAGTTAAGCAGCATTGGGCGTGGTCAGTACTTCTGTGGATGAGCGCTTGGGAACGCAAGTGGCATTGACCACTCTTTTTGCCAACCTGGGTAGTGGGGTGGTAGCGTGTCTGCCTCACGTTCAAAAGGTTGTGTGTTCGAATCTCGCTTAGGGTGAGTTACCCGGATAAAGTTTTTTTTTTTAACTTCTCTGGTGGTTTAATGCGTAACGCGGGAAGCTGCTATCCCGAAGGTCATGAGTTCCATTCCTGTCATACAGTAAATGTTGACTGCCGATCCCGGTGGCCGCGCTCGCTAAAAGTGTCTCGCTTTGGTGCTTCGTGGTGCACATCATCGTGGGTTCGAGCACTTGATCGTGGGCTCGAGTCCCGCCTTGGGCATGGGTGTTTCTGCTTTTGTAAATGTGTCTATATTTGGGTATGTATAAGCAAAAGAAAAACGTTAAGAATAATAAGGTCTACTAAGGAAATATAGGAAAATGGAGAAAAAAGGAATACAGCGCCGGAGTCCTGACAAGCCTCCGGAACTGTATTTTTTTAGAAAAAAAATCTGTAACCCTTAGGGACTCCATCCATCATTGTGCCCGTCGTCAATTGAATCTAGTCACTCTTCGGATCTCTCCCCTCAGTACCTTCCTGTACGAGGGCACAAGTGGCAAAGGTTGGTCTACTTCGGAATCCTTGGGACCCTGTCTATGACTAATCCTAAAGCTAACAGTCTTCACATCTTCGCAAATGAAAGGGGACTTACGACGCTGTTGCGTGGTAACTAAAGGACAAAAAGCCTGTCGTGGGGTGTGTTTCTGGTGAAGCCAACTGACTCCATGCGTGAGCTCAAGTTTTACACCGAAGAAGTATTCGTATTTCTACTGTCTGTCTTAGGTACTCACCAACATACGATAAATCTGTATATCCCTGAACCAATGTTCCAGAAAGGCAACATAAAGGATTAAAAACAAAAGTAATTTTTAGAGGGACGGATGCTGGTATTTCAAAATTAACCCCGCAGTTTTACGATGTAGGAGGAGTAGACAAAAAGTGCAGCAAACCTTCAGACATAAGTTATAATTTGCGATACTATATGTTCGGGCCAACGTCAAGAGCAAAGGTATATAAAAACTGTCGTAACAATTTCGACCAGTTTGGCGAACACATTAAATGCCGACCGCAAGAGACCACGTTATATGAACCTTTGGTTTTATTCAAAATATAACATTTAACGACTTACAAACTCGCTCAGTTGGGCAATAAAAGCGAAGCCGGACAAGAGTGTTAAACCAGTTCCCATAACTAAGACCAGTGAAACGCCTTGAGTAGACTCATGGTGAAGAATAGTCTTCGTATTTGTGGCCAGATGGCATGTTTTTATCACCAATTATCTTCTGAAGCCTCTGTGTTAGTTACGGTAAAGCTGTGAATCAGAATGTCTGGCTTCTTGCTATGGATGTCAATTATTAGATAATGACTTTGTTTGTTTGACAGTTTTTGTCAAAATTTTCGGTTTTTAAATTTTGGTACTTTCTGCTGTACATATATATATATATATATATATATATATAATATATTATGTATTATATCTTGTTGTAATTGACCATTGTTGCATTTTTTAACTGGAAGCAATAAATACTTCAACCAGAAATCCAAAACTTTGTTCTTCGTTTTCTCATTTATTGCTTTTTATGCATTAATTTAGCTTCAGAAAATAACATGTCCATCACATAGTATCTTACATATCTTGTATCTAATTAAGATAAAATATATCTAATTAAGGAAAAAAAGGGGGGAAAAAGAGAACCATAGCTGAAACAAAAGACCAAAAAAAAAAAAAAATCTAAATGCCCATTGCATAACTTTCTGCAGTTCAGAGCATTCTACACATATTTAAGAATGTCTCGAACCCAAGTAGTTGCGTCATCAGTAATTGCGCATATATATACTTTTTGTACTACCATTGAAACATTTCTTTTCACTCTTTGATCACAAAACCTTAATGAATCAGTAAAAGTTTGATAAAGATTGCTCAATAATTGAAGATTTTGAAATTATAGGTTCTGATAGGTACATCGGTCGATAAACGGCATCGATGAAATTATGCTCAAATGATCTCGGGGTCCATAGAGCATAAAATTACTAGACATCATCTTTTTAGGATAAAGACCTCATCCGGGTAACTCAGCCTAGCCGAAATTTGAGCCCGGGATGTCTTATTAATGATTTTTTACTTTCTTTACTATTTACATGAGCCACATCAGGTGACTCAGGTACTTCGACTGGTCTGGCACTCAAGATATCGTGGGTTAGATTCTTGTGGCAGATCTCTTTGATCCATGCTGGGGAGGGGGTTCTTCATTCCCCAAACTTCCTGACCCTTCATCCAATGGTCCCTTACTGCGGTAGTGGCACCCTTCTGTATCATTAAATGCGCTTTGAAATGCAGTGGAATGGCATTGGAGTCGTGTATAGCGCGAGGTCCTTCCCCACCACGAGATGAATAACTGTCTATGATGAAGACTTTCCGAGAACCTCCACGGTGGCTCTTTCCCTGCGGTCCGGTTTCGGCCACCGTCGATTGCACACTCATACCATCCTATTCTATTGCGGTCTGACGCACAATAAACCCATGGTGGCTGCAGTGTAGAACCCCTTCCGGAATGACACACATACACATACTTATCTAAAACTCCCTCAGTTGGTTATAAACGTGCAGACAGACAAGAGTATCAAACTGTTTCCCCATAATCAGCCAGAGTGAAATGCCTTGAGTAGATTCATGGTGAAGAATATTCGACATTTTCTTCGTCTTTGTAGCCAGAAGGCATATTTTTATAACCAGTTAACTTCTCAAGCCTCTTTGTTTAGTTAGGACCGCGCTCGCTTGGTGCTTCGTGGCGCAGGGGATCGTGGGTTCGAGTTCTGCCTTGGGCATGTGTGTTTGTGAATATATATATATATATATATATATATATATATGTGTGTGTGTGTGTGTGTATAAAAAGCAAAACCGTAATAATATAGAAAAAGGTAATGTTAAATTGAAAACAAGGAAACAAAGGCAAGAAAAAGAAAACGGAATACAGCGTCGATAAGACTCCGGAATTAAAAATAAAAAGTTACGGTAAAGCTACGAATCAAGAGTGCCCAGCTTCTTAACATGAATGTTCCTGAGCAATACACTCGACGCATGTGTTAAGGAAATAATGCTTTGTTACTCTCTCTACCTCGTACATAGTATCTACATAGGTAGAGAGAATACTGCATTTCACGCACAAATTCGATACCAAGATTTCACTGAAAATACACGTTTTAGGGTCGCCTGTATATAGAAAAATCTGATGTTTGATTCTTATGACTTTCTCTACATCTCTGTAACAAATTATTGTTAAATAGCTTATGCCTGTATCTACTTCATATTAATCGAGATAAACATATCAGAAATGCGTTATTGTAAGCAGAATAGAAATTATGGAATACCCTAGGCTAAAACGATAGTCAAGTCTTTTAAAAGCTGGATGCTATATGGATGAAATCCTTTCTATGCATTGTCAGAAGTTTACAAATTCCCTTATGTGAAAACTGAAAGTATTTTAAAACGGAAACCAATAACAAGGAATATCGACAAAAAATTGTGAACTCCACGGAAAAAGTATATATGACATAAATTCTGTGTTTTAATGAGATCTACATTTTTTGTGCAGTAAGTTGTTTGTCCAATCTTACGGTTTAGTAGTTATGGAAAATTCAGCAAAATTCATCCAGAGTAAACAGGTCTTCAGAGGCTATTCCCAGAAAATTCAAGACATACATTTTATTTGTCATATAAATATATTTAATATAAGGTATTTTAATCAGAATCGTTAGAGCCATTTTTGAGAAAATCAAAATTGTCGAAATGTTTTCCATGTAAAGTGTAGTTCGGGAAGGGGGGATTTTCCTCGGAATCTTCGTGCCGCATCCTAGGAAGATGCTTAACTTAAATACCAAGATTGGTATTTTACCGACTTTTCGTTTTTGCGTTATCGTGTTCACAGACACACGGACATACTAACACATTCACACAACCCTTTTTCTAATTTTTTTTTTTTTGGATACAGGGGACCCTAAAATGTGTATTTCCGGTGAAATCTTATTATCGATTTTTGGTGGAATGTAATATCTTCTCTATATACCATGTACCTATACATAGTACTTGTAGAGAAAGTAAAAAAGGTATTTTTGGAAAAAAGTTCATGTGACCGGGAGTCTGTGGACAACATAACACTACTCAAAAATTAAACTTGATAATTAAGTTAAGCATTTTCCAAGGATGCGACATGAAGATTTTCAAGAAAATCCCACCAGCCTAAACTACCCTTTGCGTGCAAAAATTTCGAATTGCATTCCACCCAAAAAATTTGACAACCGAGATTTCACTGGACATACACGTTTCAGGGGCCCCTGCAGCCACAAAAAGATTTTTTTAGAAAAATATCCATTTATACAACATATATGTGCGACCAGCATAATTAAAAACGTCTGTCAAATACCAAAATTGATATTTAAGTTTAGTGCCTTTCAAGAATGACACAAAGATCTTTAAGTAAGTCCTCCATTTTAAACTACCCTTCAACTGCAACAATTTCAAAAATGTTCATTTTTAAAACAATGGCTGACGATTTTCATTAAAATACCGTATATTAAATATACCTACATGATGAACTGTATCTGGAGTTTTCATGCAAACATTTCGCATTGCATTCCACCCAAAAATTCGATTACCGAGCTTTCATGGAAATACACGCCCTGTATCCAAAAAAAAAAAAAAAAGTACAGAAAAAGATCCAAGTGTACATCTATGTGGACAGCATATTTCAAAAACTCCCGTTAAAACCAAACTTGGTATTTAAGTTTAATATCTTCCAAAGATGATACGAAGATTTTAAGAAAATCCCACCAGTTTAAACTACCCTTCACATGCAGAAATTTCGAAATTTTTTATTTTTCTAAATAATTGCTGACGATTTATTAAAGATACTTGCATGACAAATAGGCGTGTATCTTGAATTTTTTGCTAACAGTCTCTGAAGTCGCCCTCATTCTGATTTAGTGGAACAACGGTGGTTCAAAACAACTCTCATTATGGATAATATCAATAGGAATAATATAGTAGAAAATTGTTAACTAAGGTGAACTGCTAGTGCATATCACCTGCATCACCATGGTAAACAGCTAATGAATTAATTCAGTATTAAGGTCGCTCATCTGCATTCATACATTCCGAAGGACTAAAGAGACCAAGTAGTAAAAAATCTGATGTGTTCCATTCACATGAATTTCTCTACATCTCTGTCACAAGTTATTGAAATAAAACCTTATTGTTCTGTCTACATTATGCTAATGGAGATAAACATTAGCAGAAATGGGCTTATTTCTGCTTTCTTGTAAATAGAAGGGAAATAAGGGAATACATTAGGCTTAAGCGACAGTCAAATATTTTAAAAGCTGATATCCATTGAAATCCATTTCTTTGCATCGCCAGGAGTTTACAAATTCTCGTATAAGAAAGAATCTGATGTTTTCCATTCACATGACTTTCTCTACGTCTCTGCAACAAATTATTGTCAAAAAGCTTATGATTCTATTTACTTCATGCTAATAGAGAAGCAATCAACAGAAATAGTCTTATTACTTGCTTCCTTGTAAGTAGAAGCGAAATAAGGGAGTACCATAGGCTAAAGTGATAGTCAAAATCTGGTTGCTATGTGACTGAAATTCCTTTGTATGGGCAGGAGTTGACAAATTCCTGTATGAGAAAAGTATGTTTTTCAAAACTGAAACCAAAAACAAGGAATATCTGAAAAACGATCAAATCTACGACAAAAATGTATATAATATCATTGTGCGTTTTAACGTGCTCTACATTATTTGTTTGGTAAGTTTTTGACAATCTCTTATGGTTTAGCAGTTATGCAAAATTCCGTAAAATTGATCTAGAATAAAGTCTTCATAGGCTATTGCCAGAAAATTCAAAACATACATTTTATTTATCTTAAATATCTTTAATATACGATATTTTAATCAAAATCGTAGGAGCCATTTTTAAGAAAATCAAAATTTTCGAAAAAAGTGACATGTAAAGGGTAGTTGGGGTGGGGGATTTTCTTGAAAATCTTCATGTCGCATCCTTGGAAGATACCAAACTTAAATACCAAGTTTGATATTCAACGGTCTTTTTGTTTTTGAGCTATTCTGCCCACAGACACACACGGACATTTTTCTAAAAATGCTATTTTTTATTATTCAAGGGGTCTCAAAGTATGTATTTCCAATGAAATCTCGGTATCGAATTTTTGGGTGCATTACAATACCTTCTGTATACACTTTGTACATAGCACGTGTAGAGAAAGTAAAAATGTAAATAATTAACTAGGAATACCTCGGAAATGCTAATTCCACAAAAAAAAAAATATATATTATATACATTTTGTTTTTTTAACGAGATCAACATTTTGTGTAGTATGTTTTAGTCTGTCTTTTACGGTTTATTAGTCATGCAATATTCTGCAAAATCCGTCCAGGATAAAGAGATGTTCAGAGATTATGCTCAAAAGATTCAAGATAAGTATTTTTTGTTCATGTAAATATCTTTAATACGCGGTATTTTGATCAAAATCGTTAGAATTATTTTTGAAAATTTCAAAAATGTCGAAATATTTTCCTAGTAAAGGTTAGTTTAAGGTGGAGGGATTTTCCTAAAAAAATCTTTGTGTCACATCCTTGCAAGATACTAAACTAAAACATGTACAAAGTTTTCGTTTTTGAGTTATCGGTTTATAGACGCACGGACGCGGACCCTTTTGTAAACAGTATTTTGGAGGATCTTAAAATGTGTATTTCCGGTGGAATCTCGTATCGAATTTTTGGGTGGAGTTCAATATCTTCTCTACCTACGTACCTGCACTGTATAAAGAATGGAAAACTGCATTACATATAAATGCCAAATGAGCTTACAAAATAAAATGCAGTATCTCGCGGTATATTCAAGGAGAAACACGACAGAAATTATTACAGACACAAATGACTGTATCAAGATAGTCTTTCTACAACCAATTTTGTTAGGATATTGTTGTTAGGCACGACAGGGGCAGGTGAAAGTCCGGGTCTTGCAGGCATTTCTTCTGGTCATTGCTTCGTAACTCAAGAAACATACTAAATACTGACTAATGTTTTGGCACTTTTGCTTTCTCTATACGTACCATATGTATAGTATATAGAGAATATATAGCATTGCACCCAAAAATTCGATACCGAGATTTCATCAGAAATATGTATTTTAAGTCCTCTGTATCCAAAAAGAAGAAGGATTTTTAGAAAAAGTTTGACTGAACACGATAACTGAAAAACGAGAAGTCAGTAAAATACTAAACTTGGTGTTTAAGTTTAGTATCTTCCAAGGATGCGACATTAAAATGTTTAGAAAAATAGCCCCACCCCAAACTGCCCTTTTCATGGAAGCATTTTAGAAAATTTTGATTTTCTCAAAAATGCTTTTAACGATTTTGATTAAAATATCGTATATTAAAGATATTTACAACGCAAATAAAATGCATATCTTGAATTTACTGGGATTACCTCTGAAGGCATGTTTATTCTGGATGAATGTAACTGGTGAACTGTAATAGACAAAAACTTACTACACAGAAGTAGATCTCATTAAAATGTTGTGTCATATACATTTTTTTCGTGGAGTTTACTATTTTTGAGATAGTTTTTGTTATTGCTTATAATACTTAAACTTTTCACATACGGGAATTTCTCAACTCCTGGCAATGCAAAGAAACAGATTTCAACCAAATGACAACTAGCTTTAAAAGATTTAACTATCGCTTTAGTCTAGTGCATTCTCTTATTTCCCTTCTATTTACAAGAAATCAACTAATAGGACAATTTCTGCTAACGTTTATCTCGATTAGCATTAAGTAAATTGGAGAATAATCTTTTTAACAATAATTTGTTACCGAGATGTAGATGAAGTCATGTGAATGGAACACATCAGATTTTTAGAGAAAGGTTCGTGTGCGTGTAGGTGTGTGTGTGTGAATACGAAAATAAAATCGGTAAAATACCAAACTTCGTATTTAAGTTTAGTATATTACAGGGATGCGACACCAACATTTTGAGAAAAATTCCCCACCGTAAACTATCCTTTACGTGGAAAAGGTTTCGACAACTCTGATTTTCTCAAAAACGGCTGTAACGATTTTGATTAAAATATCATATATTGAACATATTTACATTTCAAGTAAAATGTGTTTCTTGAATTTTCTGGGAATAGGCTCTAAAGACCTCTTTAGTTTGGACGAATTTTACGTAACTGGTAAACAGTAAGAGATAGACAAGAACTTACTACACAAAAATGTAGATCTCGTTAAAACACATAATTTATGTCATACTTTTTTTTTTCTCTTAGAGTTGACCATTTCTGAGATATTCCTTGTTATTTGTTTCAGATTTAAAATACTTATACTTTTCTCACACGCAAATTTGTAAACTCCTGGCCATGCATAACCACATGGCAGCCAGTTGACTATCGTTTTAGCCTACTGTATTCCCTAATTTACCTTCTACTTAAAAGGAAGTAATTGAAAATTTCTACTACTTTTTTTTCTCGATTATCATAAAGTAGACAGAAGAATAAGCTGTTTAACATACTTTCTTGCAGCGATTAAGAGAAAGTCATGTGAATGGAACATCAGATTTTTATTTTTTCTAATGCACTTTGTACATAGGTAGAGAAAATATTGTATTCCGCCCAAAAATTCGATAACCGAGATTTCACTGGAAATGCTGGTTTTAGGGTCCCCCATAAAAAAATAGAAAAAATCCATGTGTACATTTGTGTGGACAGTATAATTAACGTCCGTGAAATATGAAAATTGATATACATCAGTTCATTCCTTATATGCAAAATGTCGAATTTCTTTATTATCTCAAAAATGGATTACGATTTTGATTAAAATACCAAATAAAATATGTATTTTGAATGTTCTGGGATTAGCCTCTGAATTCCCCTTCCTGATTTCGTGCAAGAAGCTTTGTTCATAAATCATAAGCACAACACACTTCTCAACATGGATTATGTCATAGGAGTAGAAAGCTGTAAACGAGAGTGAACGGCTGGAGTGTGGAATATATCACCCGCATTACCTCTAGCCACTGCTTCGTTAACTCAATAAACATTCTTGGTACTGGTTAATGTTATGACATTTTTAGATTATTTTGCTTTACTCCTGGCCAAGCATAAGAGCGAATTTCAATGACAATCACATAGCGACAACTTTTTTAAAACATTTGACAATTGTTTGAGCATTCTACTCCAAAATTAAATACTGATATTTCTCTAAAAATACACATTTTGAGGTCCCCTGAATCCAAAAACCTTTTTAGGAAAAAAAAAGTCCGTATGTTCCTGTGCGTATGTGTGTGAACAAAGCGTAAACAGCGTAACCCAAAAACGAAAATTACCTTAAATACTAATCTTCATATTTACGTTCAGCATTTTGCAAATATGCGACATGAAGATTTACGAGTAAATCACCCAACCTGAAACAATCCTTTACATGGAACATTATGCTAAATTTTCGATTTTATGTAAATAGTTCCTAACAAATAGTTATTTCCGACAACTCCTAAGTCGAGTATAGGACGCATTACGATGTTCCGGTGATTTGAATTTTCAATTCGCCGCTGTGCCATGGTGATTAAAGATCTGTTGGTCGTCCACAACTTGCGGACGCGAAATAGCGGGATTTTTTTCCAGGAACTTTCTTCTTTCAATATATGGGGTTCTTTAACATGTAAATACATATTACACGGGACCACCGGCTTTATTCCACTCCCGAAGGAAGCCATGCTAAGGATTTTTGCGTCCGAAACAATCCATCACGCTTCACCAGATTATCTTTGGTTTTAGAGGCTAGCATGTCAACCATTACACCAGGAAGGGTGACTATTAAATATAATTAGGTTACTATTATCCAGAAGGTTTATCTTTCCTGATTTTTCTCAAATGTAAAAACAAAGCATAACATTAAAAAGTTAATATCTTTAAAAACTAAATTTTTTATCTTTAATTCCTAGTATTTAATAGAAAGATATGTTTAATGTGAATTTCTGTTAAGAAAATGCAGTTTTAGATATGTTGCAGCGTTTTCTCAAACACAGAAAAATGACATTAAGTAAAACCAACGATGCGAGAAAAGGCTTGCAGAACTTTAAAGAAATACCCTTAAATGGCACTTTCACTGGCAATTCAGAGTTGAAACTTCAGAATAATGATCTTAAAATACCATTACACAAGAAATAGAAGGGGGAAAAAAAGAGAGCCATATCAAGATATTCGGTCTCTTTAACTGTCGTAAAATATAGTATTAAAAGTCACCTGCACATAAAACCGCTGGAATCTGCAATTCTCCATAATACTGGCGTGTTCATATTTTCTGCTGGCATCACATCGGTAATATTAACCACAAAGGAATTAAATGGTAGCGGAGATAAAATGCAGCCTTGTCTCGCGCCCCTATTTGCTAATGAGTAGAAAAGTTGTATGATTTACCATATGTGTTAAGTTGTTATAGCTTTTTGGGGGGGGGCTGCAAGTTAGTTAATGAAGTCGAATATTAATAAAATATTTAATGAATATAATAAAGTAAAAAACATTTAATCAAAATATAATATGGATGGTTCCATTTGTCTGAAAATTAATTAAATTGTACATATATTCAAACTTTGAAGGAAAAAGTTTGATTTGTACCACTCACATTACTTTTTCTACCTATTCTGTAACAAGCTATTCTTACAAATGCTTATTCTTCTACCTACTTCATGCTAATTAAGATAAATATTAGCAGAAATTGTCTTATTACTGGCTTCCTTGTAATTAATGCAAAATAGGGATAGTAAATCCTTTTAAGCTGGTCGGTATGCGATACAATTTAAATTCGTTCTCTTTGTATGGCCAGGAGTAAAACAAAAGAGAGGTGAAACGAATAGTAACTTACCGTTTGAGAAAATTTTTAAGTATTTTAAAACTGAAACCAATATGAATATCTCTGAAAGGGTTAGCTCTACAAAAAATGTATATCACATAATTTGCGTGTTGTAAAGTAAGTTTTTATCTATCTGTAGCAACAGTAATGCAGAAGTCATTCAGGGGCTACTCCCAAGAAACTCAGGATATACATTTTATTTTCCATGTATATAACCTTAATATATACAATTTTAATTAAAATAGTGACTCATGTTTAAGAAAACTGAAAATTTGGAAAAAGTTCCATGTAAATAGTTTTGGGGGGAGGGATTTTTCTGAAAACCTCCGTTTACAATTTTAGAACATACTGAACTTGAAAGCCAAGCTTGGTGTTTAACAGGCATTTAAGGCCCCCCCCCCCACACACACACACACACACACACACAACCTTGACTAAATGAGCCTCATAGTTGATATTTTTCGTGAAATCTCGTCGTCGAATTTTTGGGTGGAATACAATACCTTCTCTACCTACTTATGTGTTTACATAGTGCGAATAGAGAAAGTAAAAATTAACCCACATCAAAATATTCAGTCTCCTACGCAGAATATTGTCGCACTGACTCATCTCCGCATAAAACGGTATACATTTAACAGGACCAATTTTAACCGCTTTACATTTTGTTTGTTTATTCCTAAGCCTTTAATTATTAAAACTTAAGATGACCAAATTTATAAAGTTGCTGGTACTGCTCAGGCGTTCATTATACTTTTCTTTATGAAATGTGTAAATCTACCAATACTGGTGGGTCCATATTTTATGCTAGTTTTACGTCAGTAATATTATGCACAAAGAAGCTTTGCCTCAGACCACTATTTTTTAATGGGTAGAGAAATTTGTATGACTTAATCGAGTTGATATGGCTTTTGGAGGGGAAGAAGGAGATTAGTGAATTAAGTCGGATATTAATAAACTATTTAATGATATTAATAAAATAAAAGGTGTTTAATCAAGTATAAAACGGACAATTTCTGTGTCTGAAAATTAAATACATTGTTCATATATTTAAACTTTTAAGAAAAATAATGCTGGGCTCAATTAACAGTTAAATTTGCTGCTACCTGCACGGTTGATAGAGATTGTTAACACAAAATATCTGATGTGTTCCATTTAGGTGACTTTCTCTACATCTCAGTAATAAGTTGTTGTTAAAAAGCTTATTCTTCTATTAAACATTAAGAGAAGTTGTCTTTATTACTTGCTCCCTTGTAAATAGAAGCAAAATAAGGGAGGAAACCGAGCTAAGACGATAGTCAACGCTTTTAAAAAGCTGGTTGCCATGTGGTTGAAATCCGTTTCTATGCATTGCCTGGAGTTTATAAATTCCCATATGAGAAAAGTTTTAAGTATTTTAAAGCGGAAACCAATAATAAGGAATACCTAAAAATGTATATGACATAAATTGTGAATTGTAACGAGATCTTCATGTGTTTTGTGGTAGGTTTTTGTCTATCTCCTACGGTTTATGAGATATGCCAAATTTAGAAAAAATTATCTAGAACAAAGAGGTCTTCAGAGGCTATTCCAGAAAATTAATATATATATATATATATATATATATTATATTTACCACGTAATTATCTTTAATATACGACATTTTAATCAAAATCATTAGAACCATTTTTGATAAAATCAAAATTTTTGAAAATATGTTTGTAAAGGGTAGTTATGGGTGGGGGGATTTTTTTTTTTTAAATCTTCTTGTCGCATCCTTGTAAGATACTAAGCTTAATAGTTATTTTGGCATTTAACGGAACTCAGGTTTATGAGCTATGCTGCACACACACATACACACACTCAGGTGGACATTTTTCTAAAAATTCCTTTTTTTTATTTAGGTGGTCTCGAAACGCATATATTCGGTGAACACTCAGGATCGAATTGTTAGATGCAATACCAATACTATCTGCATAATACGTGTAGAGAAAGTAAAAGAGTAATTAAAACTTAACTTCTATGTCCTAGGGGGATGTCAGTCCTAAATAAGGGAAGGGCAAACCGACTATAAAATATATAAAAAAAAAAATAAAAAATCTCCAATATCAGACCCTGGCACCTAAAACCAGGGCATCTATTCCAAATATTTACATTTAAAACAATTATTACATCCATTATTTTACTAACATATTTATCTAATACCACTAAATACTATTCACTAAAACATTCTTATTACTACCAACTTAACCTTATATAAAAATTATGCAATACAACATTTAAATCAAATTATATAAAAGTATTATCATCACTTTAAATAAATACATTTTAAATTAATGTATAATACAAAAAATATGTATAAATTATTAAATTATACTTATTTATTTTAATTTACACAATTTAAATCATTAAAATCTTCTTACAACATTTAATAAAAATATCAGTTATAATTTTATACTAATTATCTTTAAAAATCATTGATTACTAATTAATCATTATTTTAATAATTTAATAATTTATATTTAATAACTTATTTATTCATACTTGACTTATTAATAAATAATTTCAACTTAATTCATTTCTTTTTAAATTATTTAATTTATTTATATCCTTATTTTCTCCTTTTTTAGTTTTTATTTTTTACTTTCTCCAACTATGCACATTGTGTGTAGAGACGGTATTGTATTCCACTCAAAAATTCGATACCGAAATTTCACCGGAAATACATGTTTTGAGACACTGAATCCAAAATGTATTTAGAAAAAAAATCTGTGTATGTGTGTGTGTCTGTGTCTGTCGGCAGCATAGTTCAAAAACGAAAAGTCTTTACATAGCAACTTGATTATTTGAGTTCAGATTGCGACACGAAGATATTAAGAAAATACTCCACCCACAAGTACCTCTTACATTGAACATTATTCGAAAATGTTGATTTTCTTAAAAATGGCTGTAACGATTTTTATTAAAATACTGTTTTTTTTTTTTTCAGATATTTTCATGACAAACGAAATGTACATCTTGAATTTTCTAGGAACACCTCTAAAGATTTCTTATTCTGGATTACTTTGGTATAACTTCTAAATTGGAATACGTGCTCTGACAAAAACTTATAACACAAAAAATTTAGTTCTTCTTAAAACACACAATTTATATCACATAGTTTTGTTTATTTATTTTTTCTTTCTTCAAATAACCATTTCCTATATATTCGTTATTATTGATTTCAGTTTTAAACAACTTAAAACTTTTTCTTAAACTTTTCCTTTAAACTCTTTTGTTTTATCCCGAGAATGCAAAACATAACCGAATTTCAATTGTATCACATAGCTGTAGGCTTTAAAAGATTTGAGTTTTGATTTCCCTTCTACCTACAAGGAAGCAAGTAATATTATTTCTGTTAATGTTTATCTCGATTAGCATTAAGTAGATAGAAAAATGATATTTTATAAGGAACGTTTGTGTAATAGAAGTAATGTGAATGGAACATATCAAATTTTATACCTTCTCTACTGTGCTATGTACAGAATGTATAGAGAAGGTATTGTATTGTACCCAAAAATTCGATATCGAGGTTTTAACGGAACTATATGTTTAGAGACTCTGAATAATAATAATAATAATAATAATAATAATAAAAATAAAAATAAAACATTTATAGAAAAATGACGGTGTGTATGTGTGTCTATGGGCAGCATAGCTCAAAAAGAATATTAAACTTGATGTTTAAGTTCAGTATCTTGCAAATTTTTCAAGAAAATTCCCCCACCCCCAACTGCCCTTTACATGAAAAAATTATCGAAAAGTTAGAGTTTCTCAAAAATGTCTTTAACGATTAAGATTAAAATATCGTATATTAAAGATAACTAATAAAACTACTAATAAAATGTATATCTTGAATTTTCTGGAAATGACCTCTAAAGACATACTGGATGAATTTTGCGGAATTTTACGTAACTGGTATACCGTAAGAGATAGGCAAATTTTTACGTAACAAAAAATGCAGATCTTGTTAAAACACACTATTTATGTTATATACATATATATATATATATATATATTTTTTCTTAGAGTTGACCGTTTTTGAGATATTCCTTGGTATTGGTTTCAGTTTTAAAAGACATACTTTTCTCATACGGGAACTTGTCAACCCTGGCCACGCAAAGAAAGGAAATTCAATCTCATAGCAACCACATTATATAACATCGGACTATCGCCTTAGCCTAGTGTATTTCATTATTTCCCTCCTTACAAGGCAGCAAGTAAAAAGACTTATTTCTGTTATTTTTTCTCGATTAGCATGAAGTAAATAGAAGAATAATCTTTTAAACAATAATTTGTAACTCAGATGTAGAAAAAGTTATGTGCATGGTACACATATTTTTTATTATCACATTTCCTTAGGTTCTTAAGAAATAGACACTAGTAAAATTGTTGGAGAGTCGATGCTCCTAGCTTTGCAAGTTAAGAGGCAATAGTGAGTTTCCCCCGCCCATGTCGCGCCTATAATTGTTACATAATATTGTCATATCCTGGCTGCGTGGATTGGATTTGGTAGTACTGGGTGGAGTTATTTATTTATTTATTAGTCTGACTCATAAATGAGTTTGCCAAGTGACTCGGAAGAATATACATTTAGAGGTTTTTAACAAAAAATGTTATAAGTGAGTATTACAATAAATATTTTATCATACGTTATAATAGTTATATAAAATTAAACAATGAGAACAAATTGTAGCAGATTATAAAAGATGTGCAACAATAAAAGTTATAACAATAAAAGAGAAGAAACTACAAAAATAAAGTGATTTATAAACCTTTATACATTTTACGTGCTATTCAAACCGTATAATTGATTTCGAAAAATGCCTTTACGGATGTTTTCAGTGATTGCTTGTTCTACACTTCTGTTAATTTTATATATTGTCCTCCATTGTAACATACTTGTTACATATGTTGGTACTACTGCCAACTTTGCGTATAATAAAAGAAGTGCAAGACAGGACTCTTCCTCTATTTGTGTTAAGAACTTAGTGACGTAAGTTAGGAGCAAGGTTCCCCTCAGGTAGCCATGGAGGACGCTACGCTATAAGCTTTAAGGTAACCAATAAATTATCACTTAACATTGCTTAGAACTTTGAATTAGTAGATTAGTTAGCTCCTTTCACCTTCAATTATAATTTTGTAATGTATTCTCCTGTGGTCTGATGGAATAGAGCTGCGTTCCCATATGCACACCTAACTGTAGTGAAAAGTACATTTTCCCCGACCTATTCCCTCACATAGACAAGCGAGTTTCTTGAATAAATAACAGCAGGTATGACAATATGCCTCCAAAGAGTCCGGAGTCTGTTAAAGCCACCACAGTTCAGTAAACCTATACAAATGAACTGATTTTAATGTGTCCATAATTGTAAACGTAACTCCATGGCACGACAGTCCACAAGGGACCTTGGCCTACCGCTGCACTCCCCATCTCAGCCCGAAGGAGTAATGAATGGAGTGCAGTGCTGGAGGATGAGACGAGATCAGCGTCTCGAGTCCCTCCCGGCCGGTTGGCGCGATCTACTCGATCTGGAGCCGCTACTTCTCAATCAAGAAACTCCTCAATTGGCCCCCCCCCCGGGTTAGACCACTCGCCTCTCATCTAGATGGCCCGGGTTGAATCCCAAGTGACCGCATGTGAGATTTGTGGTGGACAAAACGGCGCAGGGGCGAGTTTTCTCCGGTTTCCTCCGCCATCGCATTCCACCGGTGCTCCATCTTCATTTCATACTTCACAGTGTCATCGCATGCGGTGCCACAAGTAGTAAAAGCGGACGTTAAATACAATAAAATGACACATCACGAGGCTGAGTGTTCCCGGGCCAGATCTCTCAGCGGTGGAACATTTTCCCACACCGATGCCGGGAATCGAACCCAGGTCGCCCGGTTGGCAAGCAGCCGCGCTACCACCGTGCTCAGGAGACGACCGTGTCCATAATAGTACAGTTCCACATTTAAAAGATTAAAATCAGCTTTGAGTTACCGACATTAATATTTTGTGAATCAACAGGTGTGTGTATGTGAAGTAATGACTCCAGTAATGTGAAACCGGTTGAGGTGGGCTGTACCCACACATGGCAGCTGCGACTTCTTAGAGATCTCTTCATTAAAAGCATGTAATACTACGGTTTTAGAACCCCCCCCCCCCCCCCGTCTGGTCCAGCTGCACCCGGTCGCTAAACCCATGAAGGAATTTCTCCCACGGAGGCACTTGAGGGTGAACAGATCGATGGGTCTGGTCCAGCATTCCAAAGCGGCGGAAGTAACTGCGCCGCCGTCTGAAGGGGGATGCGTGCATCTCTCGCTCTCCCTCAGAGTCGCACCCTCCATTAAGTGGATGGGCGATGTGATTTGCGTAGCGGTCATTCTGTTATTTCCTGCAAATTACCAACACTTGCTCATTTTTACAGACCTCAACGATTGTGAGAATAAGCAGTAACTTGGTTTGAAACTAACGAGCTAGATAGATGGTGCCGCAATTAATGCGTGCGACAAACATTCGTGAAGATTCGGGTTCGATTCCCGGAGACTACCAATTCTGACTCTTCGGTTTTTCGTGGTTTTCCCGGAGTCGTTGTACGATTGATTGTATAGTTTCTCATCGAATCTGTAGCAGTTGGGCACATTAAAAACTAGGCAAGACAGCAAATCTTTTGTGCTCCATTCACATGACTTTCTCTACAACTCCGCTTCTATTTACTTCATCCTAATTGAGAAAAAATTACAATGGTCTTATTGCTTTCTTCCATGTTAGTAGAAGGGGAATAAGGGAGTACCATAGGCTAAAGCGACAATCAAAAGCTGGTTGTTATGTGAAAGTTCCTTTGGTTATATGGACAGGGGCTGGCAAATTCCCGTATGTGTTTTAATGAGATGTGCACTTTTTGTGTATCTCTTACGGTTTACTAGTTGGGCAAAATTCATCCAGAATAAAGAGGTCTTCAGTTGCTATTCCTAGAAAATTCAGAATATGCATTTTATTTGTCCTGTAAATATCTTTAATATACGGTATTTTAATCAAAATCGTTGAGTCATTTTTCAGAAAATCAAAATTTTCCAAAATTTTTCCATGTAAGGAGCAGTTTCAGCGTAGGGTTTTTTTCTTCAAAATCTTCGTATGATATCCTTGGAAATACTTAACTTTTAATTTTAATTACAGTGTAGTATTTGATCGGCTTTTCGTTTTTGAGTTATCGTGTTCTCAGACGCAAGGACAAACGGACCCACACGGACCTTTTGTTAAAAACGCTTTTTTTTTTTTTTTTTTTTTTTTTCGGGGATACTTAGAACATATAATTCTGGTGAAATCTGGACATAAAACTTTTGGCGGAAAGCAATACTTTCTCTACTTACTACGACATTGTATGTGCATACGTGCTAAAGAAAGTAAAAACCCGATCGCTGTACCAATTATGAATTGTTGCCTTGGATGGCACTTCGCAACCTAATGCATTTCTAAGTTGATCTTCACATTCTTTTAATGTTAATGGCAATTTAAAATCGTAAAAAATCAAGTCAGGATAGTCAATATCATAAAAGATCTTAAAATGATGATAACTACCAAACTATTAGAGCAAATCCTATAAACTATGTGGCGATCAACTCAAATTGTAACTGACAGATATAAACGGATTTCATTTGTTTTTACGAATAAAGCATTCTAAAAGTTTTCAATATCGCTCACGTAATACCATCAGTTGTTTCTCTGGTCAAAATCTCGGATAAGACCAACATTCATATAGAATTTCTGAGGCTATTTCCATACGTTTTAAGAGTTTTTAAAATTTGTCATGTAGACGCTTTTAACTAAATGAAATGGAGTTGTTTTTAATAAAATGTAAAACTAATTTTTTTCTGTGTGAATATTGGTTTGTAAATCTCCGTGTCGTATCCTTGATACACTTTAAATTTAAACAGCAAGTTAGGTATTTGTATGATATGTTGTTCTTTAGTTATTTTTTTTAATTTATTTATTTTATGTCGCTTTAACTTACAAAGTAGTCATACCACATGTTTTAATGGTACCATTTACAAAAAATTGACATTGGTAAATACAATTTCATGAATAATATTATATTTCATTATACATATTTGTTAGTTTTAAGTATTTAAGTAGTATTTTGCTGTTGGGT
Source organism: Hymenopus coronatus (assembly GCA_030762935.1). Lineage (NCBI taxonomy): Eukaryota > Metazoa > Arthropoda > Insecta > Mantodea > Hymenopodidae > Hymenopus > Hymenopus coronatus. The sequence goes on along the minus strand of CM060892.1, from coordinate 51,297,061 downwards.
GCTTCTTGGATGTCTGGTAGTTTACTTTCTGCTCGCTGCTGTTGATACTAAGGACACTCGGAGAGTAAGTGGCGTACAGTGATGGTAGTGTGACAAATGTTGCATTTAGGTTGGTTTGTTTATTCAGTAGATGGGAATGGGTTAACTTGGTGTGTCCGATACGTAGCCTGGTGATGGCCGCTTGATCTTTCCGTCTCAGTTTCTGCAGTGGATATAATGTTCTGGAGTTCTGTTTAATTTCGTGTAGTTTGCTAGGAGGTGATTGTGCCCATGCTGTTTGCCAGAGGTTGTAAAATTTTCTGGATGCATATTTTGCAACATCTTTGTGGGGTAAAGGTGTCTTCATGTATTGGGAGGCTTGTGGCTTCCTTTGCTGCAGAGTCTGCCTGCTCATTACCTAAAATGTTCTGATGTGAGGGTATCCACATTATGACTATTTTCCTTCCTTGTTTCATTAGAGGTGTAGATAATTTTTGAATTTCTTGGACTAATGTATTTGTAGAGAACAGATCTTGTAGCGCCTGTATGCTGGATTTACAATCTGTGTGTATTAGGTAAGCTTCAGTTTTGTTTGTCTCGAATAAGTACAGTAATGCTTTCTTGGCATATAACTCACAACTAAATATAGAGTAGAAATGTGGTAATGTGTACAGCATAGTGTGATCAGGATAAACCACAGCACAACCACACCCGTTTCCAGTCTGCGATCCGTCGATATATATGTGAATATAATTTGGGTATTGCTGCCATTGTTCTTTCAGTAGTTGCTGGTATATCAGTTTATTTGTTTGGCTTTTAACAAGGTAGGATATTTCCATATTAATTTCAGGAAGTGTAATTCTCCAAGGAGGGATGTCTGTGGTTTGATTAATTGTAGCAATGTTAGAAAATGGTAAATGTATTTCTTGAAAGTACTGTTTCTGTCTTAGTGCAAAAGGCATTGGATTTTTCTTCTGTAAATGTTCTTTCGGAAATATACAGGTTTTCATTTTTGAGCTAGGCGAGGCTGCTATATTAAGTGCATAAGACGTACTCAGCTGTTTTCTTCGTATACTAAGGGGCGGTTCATTTGCCTCTATTTGTAAACTAGCACTCGGGCTAGTTCGATATGCTCCTAAAATAATTCGAAGTGCTGTTGTCTGAATTGTGTTGAGTTTATTTAATACAGATGGCTTTGCCGAATTAAATATTATACTGCCGTAATCCAGTTTAGATAGAATAATGCTTCTGTAAGTATTTAGTAAGATTTTAAAATCTGCTCCCCAGTTCTTTGCTGCAATTGTTTTCAAGATCGCTATTCGTCTTATGCAATTTTGTTTGAGGGCAGTTATTTGAGGAGCCCATGTTAACTTTTGGTCGAATATAACGCCCAAAACCTCCATTGTTTTTACTACTGTTAAAATGTTACAACTTAAGTAAATTTTTGGCTGAAAATTGAGTTTCCTTTGCTTTGAAAATAATATGCATTTACTTTTAGAAGTTAGTTGAGAATTTAAATCCAGTTTCCTTGGTCCAATGCTGTAGTTCTTGTATACTGGACTGAATAATAGCTTGTGTAGTTAATATATTTTTACCTTTGCAAAATATAGTGAGATAATCTGCGAAGAGACAACATTTAGCTGGTGCTTTTACATGGCAGGTAATGCTATTAATTGCTATCAGGAAGAGAGTAACGCTGATAGCAGAACCTTGGGGGACTCCATTCTCTGTTTTTAGTATTTTTGATATTATATTATTTACTCGCACTTGTATTGTTCGCGTCTTTAAAAGGTTGTGGATAAAATGAATCATGTTTCCTGTGATGCCATGTTTTGCTAGTGCTTTTATAACGCCCATTCGCCATATCATGTCATAGGCTTTATGAATGTCTAAGCTAACAGCCAGTAGATGGTGCCTGTTATGGAATGCGTCTGATTTTTCCGTTTCTAGTGTGATCAAGGTGTCATTTGTCGAGTGAAATTGCCTGAAACCACTTTGCTCAGCACTGAAGAATTTTTGATGTTCAATGATCCACCTTAGGCGTTTGTTTATTATTTTTTCAAGCAGTTTACACATTGTACAGATTAAAGCAATCGGTCGGTAGTTTTCTGGTTTACTTCTGTCAGTATCGGGTTTGTGGATTGGTATTACTATAGAATTTCGCCACTGGTCTGGGGATACTTGTTCACACCAGATATAATTGTATATTTCGCATAGATATAAAATTCCATCAGATGAAAGTTGTTTTAAGAATTCGTATGGAATATTATCTGGCCCAGGGCTATTGCTTTTGCAGTATTTTAATGTTTCTTGTACTTCTTTTAGAGTAATTTTGTCGTTATATCTATGTTTTGTATGGTAATCTATTTTGTTAAAATCTAAGCTAGGAACGTTGTTTCTGAATGTTATGAATTCCTGTTCGTAGTTGCTGTCACTTGATATTTGTGAAAAAGTGTCAGCTAGTGAATCTGCGATGGCTAGAGACTCGGTTAAAATGGTGGTACCTTGACACAACGCTGTTATTTCGTTATTCTTATAAACGCCTCTAATCTTTCTTATGCGATCCCATATAATCTGTTGTGTTTGGTGAGTCATGTACGACAGATATGTTAACCATGACGTTTTTTGCTCTCTTTAATAATCTTCCTAGCTGTTGCCCTAAGTCGCTGAAATACTAATTTATTTTCTAAGGTGGGTCGTCTTTTATATTGGTAGAAAGCCTTATTTTTGTTTTTAATTGCTAGTTTGCAGGTGTTATTCCACCAAGGAACAGATTTCTTATCAAGTTGTATTGCGGTTCTGGTGACATTATTTTCTGCAGAGTTAATTATTAATGAAGTGAAATCATTAATGATACTGTTAATAGAAGTGGTATGAAATTGGTTTGCAGGTATAAGTGTAGTTATACGATCATCGATAGTTTCTCTGAAAGCTGTCCAGTTAGCGTGTTTCAAGTACCATTTGTTTTTATGTGAATTGTTTAGGCTTCCTGTTGCAATTTCAATTAGAATTGCGAAGTGATCGCTTCCAGAAGGAGCGTCACTAACTGACCAATTAATTATTGGAGCTATATCTGGAGAGCATATACAGAAATCAATGCTGCTGAAGGTGTTGTGGGATATACTGTAATGTGTAGGCTTCTTCGAATTTAGAAGTACTACATCTTCTGTTTCTAAGAAAGATTCAATAATTTTCCCCCTTGAGTCCGTATTCCGGCATCCCCATAAGCTACTGTGGGCGTTAAAGTCGCCTAACAAAATATAAGGCTTAGGTAACTGATCAGTTAATTCCTTCAAATGTTGGAGGTCAATGAGTTGGCTGTTTGGTAAGTAGATATTACAAATACATATTGTAATACGTAGTAAAATGGTAACTGCTACTGCTTCGAATTTTGTTGTAATTGGTACTTCTTTGCTAACTATATTATTCCAAACGTAGGTAGCTACCCCTCCACTAGCACGGAGAGGAGTGTTTCGGTTCTTATTGTATACAGAATATTGTCTTATATTTATTGCAGAATTATTTTTAAAATTTGTTTCCTGCAAGCAGATTATTTTAGGGTGGTGTATAGAAATTAACTTCTGTAGAAATTCATACTGGGTTTTAAATCCATTTAGATTCCACTGAAGTAAAATAGATCCCATAAATTTAGAAAACAATTTGAATTTGAGTGTTGCCTATTGAATCATGTTGGTTTAGTGCTATGTTCTATATTAGACTTATCGACTAAAACTTTTTCAATTCTGGTAGTTCTGTTCTTAATTGATTTATTCTTATAGTGGGGCTGAAGCTTTCTAAGCATTTCAGCAAGGCCCTGAATGTTGTCTGTATGTGTATACGCTACTTTCAGTATATCAGATGTTCCTACTGAATTTTCATACAAGCTTTTAAGCTGTATGTAGTTCAGTGGAAAGTCGGATGGAGATTCCTCTAGCAGATGCTTAACTGGCTCCATTTGCTCGTCTAAGGTGTAAGATGGCTCTTTTTTGGATTTCTTTGCCGGAGGATTTTTCTTTTTGCAATCATTAGAGATTACAGGAGCTTCATCCTCAGTATTGTAAGCTGAGGTTTCAGAGTGATTATCCTCAGACACAGTACAAGTACTGCTGGAGGATTCACTTGGAACTGGTCTTTTATTCCCTGTTGGGTTGCTTTTAGATGGAGTTTGTGTGTTTGTTTCCATGGTGACCTGTGAATTGGTTTCAACTTCGTTTTCATTTTGCTCATTAATGTTTTCCTGTATTGCATTTCCTAGGGGGGCGTTTATTTGGTTGTCTTCGTTGCCTTTTACTACATCACTTAGCAGTCTCGAGGTATGGTGGGGCTGCAATTTTAGTGTTGAAGCTCGCCTTGGGCAGTTCTGTTTCATGTGACTTGTATCTCCACACACGAAACAGCTCTGCGGCTGACCAGGGTATGTTACTACTGCTGTACTATAAGCTATTTGAATTGCAACAGGGATATCAGTTTTCAGGTTCATGCGTACTGCTTTAATGCCATTGTTTACACCTGGAAGCATTTGTTGTGTACACCAAGATTCATTTCTCACATCCTGTATAGTGCCGTATTTATTAAGAGCTGATCTTACAACTGAATTAGGGATTTCAGGAGGAACATCGAATACACGTACTGTTACTATTCGTGCATCTGCTGCTTCTATTCCCATTTTAGTTATTTCCCCTGAATCATATACAAATTCTGATTCCCCCCGATGTTTATCTAATAATGTATTATATAATACTGGTGTGTTTACCTTCAAATATATGGCTCGTTCCCTGGTATGAAGCTGCAATGTGTGTACTTGATCTGCTTTGATTTCCATTTCCTTTACGATCCATTGATGTATTTCCTGTGCCGACGGTCTTGGTGCAGTTTGTAGAAACTGAATTTTAATGGTGTTAATTCTTCTGTAGTTTTCCATCTTCGTTTCTTGTGTTGGTTATTTGACCAACAATGTAGGCTTCTAACCTCTACTCACAGGCTAATTAAATTTAAAGTTATTTACACTGTTTAGCACGAAATAACATATGAATAATTACCAGATGAACTAAATATATGGTTTACGAACACCTGAAGATATTTTGAAAGCTGCTTGTAAGCTTATTTTGTTATAATTACTTAAAACTGAACAGCTCTTATAACCTTAACTTTTACCAGAGTCATGGCCTACTCTGTCTTCTTTAGTTATTCTGTTCATAAATACACGCACACATATTGACCTTATCTTAAAATGTTTTGTTTTCATTGCAATAGTATATTAGCATGTTTTGCATTCCATTATTTTAATTATTAATTTGCGCAGGTTTAGTACAGGAAAAATATTTGCTTTAATACAAATGCTTTTGTAAGAACAAGGTTTTGGCGCATTAAAGGTCTAAATAATAGGGAGTTTCTCAGAGACAGTTTTCCCCCCTAAAAATTCGTAGTTCGGGACTCTCCCGTTATAAAGAGCGGTCACGTGAGTAAAATACAATGAACTACCAAAGCGAACCACGTGATAACTGTATTTTCGCGCTACTTAGTAACCAATCAGAAATGAGCCCGAAGCTTGGATGTTGTCGGTATAAAAGCAGTGTGCACACGAGAAAAGAGGTTGTATGTGCGCTCTGTTTTGTAGTGTCGGTTCTTGATTATGTGACATTCTTACGCGAAAAAGTGCAGTTAGCGCATTAGTTGATGTGTAAGTTTTATATCGCGTAATAATGTGAAGTAAGTGACAGTGGCAATGAGAAACTTTGTATACAGAAGAAGTAGCACCAGGTATAAGCATATATTACTAAATCTACAAGAACTATGTTGGGAGTCGCTCGACGGATTAGTAGCTCAATAATAATAAGTACGAATAAACAGTATCAATTCTGAGGAATTTAAGTGAAGTACTTATTTTTGTGTCTACCCGTGTGAAATACCTAGGTCATTCTTCCTCCCCTCAGTGAGTGTCGATTCTGTGTGTTCAAATATCGAAGAGCTTAGCCGGCGCATCACCGAACATCAAAGAGGTATGCACACACTTATTTTAAAAGTAATTTCACTGACATTAATTCAGACCGACTCCAAGATAGACGAAAGAGTTGCGACATCATGCAAAGGACATAAAAATATACATTTTTGGTAAAATTTCGAACTCGAAGTTTTTTATGGCATATAACTCCACAGATAAGTGTCGGGTTTTGAGATGTGTACCTACATATCGTTCACAGTATTTTAAAAATTGTGATTTTATTTTCTCTGCTTCGTACTTGCAGTAAATATAGAAAGACGCGTATACAACATAAATATTCGTCGACGGATTCACTGGAAATACACGCTCTGAAACCCCATTATACAAATAAATAAAACCATAAATTAAAAAACCAGAGAAAAAAAGTTTGGTGCCGGTCTGTGAACAGCGACCGCTAACCCTTCCTCCCGCCCAACCACCCATCCTTCCTTTTCTTTCCTTTCTTTCCCTAAGAGTACAGGCTCTGGATCATAGAGAAGTCAGGATGGGTGATCAGCGAGATGGCTGGTATGAACGTGAGGAAATACATGATATGAAATGAAGGTGAAATGGACGACAGGAAAGATGTATATAGTATGAAACGACAGCAGAAACCGAAAAAATCCGGAGATGCTGCTTCATCCACAACAAATCCCACATGCGTCCCCTGGAATCGAACCCTAGCCTCTAGATGAGAGACGAGCGGTCTAATTACTGCGCCAGGGTGAAACAGCTCACTCAAAACCGAAAAATCGGTTACATATAAAACTTTATATTTAAGTACAGACTTTCCAAGGCTGCACCATGAAATTCCTCTCACCCAAATTTACCTGCAAACGTTTTCCTTTTTTTTGGCATTTTTTTACAAAAATGCCTGTAAGGAGTTTGATTAATGTGCTATATATGTAAACTATTTTCATAACAAAATGTTTCATGAATGTTTTAGCCATTGCCTCTGTTTGTTCTGCTTATTCTGAATTACTGTTGTATAATTTGTAAACCATAAGATACAAACTAAATCTTAGTGCATAAAAAATGTGGATTTTCGATGCTGTAATTTGAGTCAAATACATTTTTACTTTCTCTACACACACTCACGTATTATGTACATAGTGTATTGAGAAGGTATTGCATTCCACCCACAAATTCGATACAGAGAGTTCACCGGTAATAGACTTTTAGGATTCCTTGTATCAAAAAAAAAAATCCAGAAAAAGGTCCGTGTGTCTGTGAAAACGATAACTCAAAAACAAAAAATCGGTAAAATACCAAACTTTGTATTTAATTTAAGTAGCTTCCAGGGATGTGACACGAAGATTTGGAGAAAAATCCCCCCCACCCCAAACTATAGCAATTTTGATTAAAACCCCTTATAGATAAGATATTTACATGCCAAATAAGATTTATATCCTGAATTCTCTAGGATTACATAAGTATTACACCGTAAGAAATAGACAAAAACTTACTACACAAAAAATGAAGATTACGATAAAACACACAATTTATGTCATATATACGTATTTTTTTCGTGGAGTTGGCCGTTTTCAACATATCCCTTATTATTGATTTCAGTTTTAAAATTTTACTTATATACAAAGAAACGGATTTTAATCCCATAGCAACCACATTTTAAAACATTTGACTGTAGGTTTAGCCTAGTGTGTTCCCTTATTTTCCTTCTACTTATAAAGGAACTAATAATATGACAAATGTTTTAACATGAAGGAGATAGAAGAATAAGCTTATTAACAAACTTTTTTTTACAGAGATGTAGAGAAAGTCATGTGAATGGAACACATAAGATTTTTGGTTATATTAACCATTTCCAAGATATTCTTTGCTATTATTTTGAAATGTCATAAACTTTATTTTTTCTCAACTCCTATCCCTCTATTTGTTGTTAACGCAAAGAGAAGAGAACCATGTTATAGTGACCGGTTTTGCAAAGATCTCGCTGTCGCTTCAGCTTTTTAACGTGTTGCACTTAAAGAGTGTTGACATTTGCGCGAGAAGCATTAAGGCTAGAATCACTGTTCTTTTTCTATGCGGTTTTCATGGTCTATAAACGTTTTCCCGCTGAGACGCCTAGGTATTGGGTTTCAAAGAACAAAATTCCGGATTGTAGTTGAGACATGGATTCTTTACTATACCTTTAAATAAAATAAAAAGGGGGAAAATCTAAGTTGGCACTTATATGCGTTTCTTCACTCATACATATTTAGAAGCACTTCTCTCATACAAAGGTTTATTTTTTGTGTACGTACTTTTCACACAGTTTAGTCTTGAGCACACATTTGTTTTTTGTTTGTTTTGTTAATTGTTTCATTTTTATAGTCCCCTCTAACTTCAATTGTCAAATCGGCGGCTTTGACTTGTGAAGCAACTCGTATTAGTGTAGGTTTAGAACATTAGGTTAATCAATTTTATTACTAAACACACGCACATTCACTTTCACATTCTCAGACTCTGTGGGGGATTGGGAATTATTCTGGTTAAAGACAAATTGCCCACCCCATTTCCCAGCCGGATATCGAACCTGGGTCCTCCAGGTGAGAAGTCAGCTCGTTGACCACTTTACCACGGAGGCAGTCAGCTTATTCTGTTGTTGGTATAAGATTAATGCAATAAATTGCAGCGATAATAAAATCGTTTAACAGTGGTTCGCTATTAGATGACTTTGAAGCAATTTTGTGTTTGCATGCACACGAAAGAAACAAATCTAATGTTTAATTCACGTTACTTTCTCTACAAATTATTGTTACGAAATATTCTTTTGTTTGCATTGCGATAATCGAAATAAGCATTAGCAGAAATTGTGTTTTTACTAGTTTTCTTGTAAGTAGAAGGGAAATAAGGGAATATACTAGGCTAAAGCGATGAACTATGAATATACTAGCGACAACCAAGCACCGGGGGAAGGGAAGGGATGAGCGGAAATCAAAGGCCAGCACACAGGAAATGACTGAGCCAAGCGGCCAATGAAAACCACTGAAAACCTCAGGGCAGAGTGCCCGGTCGACGGGGAGCGAACCCGGACCTCCCGAATGCTAGTTACAGACAAAACCGCCTGAGCCACCTGGCTCAATAGGCTAAAGCGATAGTCAAATCTTTTAAAAGTTTTTTTCTATGTGAAATAATTGAAATTCGGTTCTCTTCCCGGGAGTAAAACAAAAGAGACATGAAACGTAAGTTGACTTCCTCTTGCAAAAAGGTTTATATTTAATTCAAAGTTGTTAGATCCATTTTTGAGAAAATAAAAACGTTCGAAAATGTTTTGCACGTAAGGGTAGTTGGGGGTGGGGGGATTTTCTTGAAAATCTTCGTGTCGTATCCTTCGAAGGTACTGAAATTAAATACAAAGTTTGGTATTTAACGGTCTTTTCGTTTTTAAGCTGTCCATAGACACACTCCCCCCCCCATACACACAGGGTATTTAAGTTTTATATCTTTCAAGGATGCGATACGAAGATTATCAAAAAAATACCCCACCCAAACCACCCTTTATATGGAAAATAAATATAAATTTTTTATTTTCTCTAAAATGGCCCTAACGTTTTGATTTAAATCTCTTATATATAAGATATTTACACGCGAATTAAAATGTATATTTTGAATTTTTTGGGAATATCATTTTAATACCTCTTTATTCTGGATGATTTTTTATTAAATTTTTCAAAACTAGTAAACCGTAAGAGATAGACAAAAACTTACTACACAACAAATCTAAATCTGGATAAAACACCAAATTTGTATACATTTTTTTTTCGTGGAGTTGGAAGTTTTCCAGATATTCCTTGTTACTGATTTCAGTTTTAAAATACTTAACTTTTCTCATAACAAAAACTGTAGATCTCGATAAAACACACAGTTTATGTCAAATACAAATTTTTCGTGCAGTTGACCGTTTTTGACATATTCCTTGTTATTAATTTCAGTTTTGAAATACGTTTCTCATACTTGTCAACGCTTGGCCACGCAAAGAAACGGATTTCTATCCCATAGCAACCACATTTTGAACATTGACTGTCGGTTTAGTCTAGTGTATTCTCTTATTTCCTTTCTACGTATAAGGAACTATATAATAAGACCTTTTCTGCTAATGTTTTAGCATAAAATAGCATTTTTTTTTTTTTTGTCGGATTAACAGTTTTCGAGATATTCCTTGTTATTGGGTTACATTTTAAGCACTTAAAACTTTTCTCAAACTGAAGAACCGAATTATAATTGTTTCAGCTTGTGTATTACCTTATTTCCCTTCTACTTGAAAGGAACTTATATGATTATATTTGTAAATGATTATCTACGATGCAGATAAAGGAATAATCTGTTATTCGCCTTTTTTCATGCCGGTCACGCAAAGAGAAGTTAATTTCCAGTATATCACCTAGTGATTTAAAAGATGTTATTATCATTTCTCTTCTACTTATAAAGAACTTAGTAATGCTAATGTTTGCCTCGATTAGTATGAAGAAGAAGAAGGATGAATACGCTTTTGTAAGAATAATTTGTTTCAGAATAAGTAGAGAAAGCCACGTGAATGAAATACATCCTTTTTTCTTCCATTTTATCAGTAACAGGTTTGTTCCCAGTTAAATTGTAACTATTATCATTAATGCAAGTATAAAACCTAATCAATTTGAAATTAATTAAGATTTTTTATTTCTATATTATAATATGTTTGTTAAAGCAATAGTAATGGATTTCACGGTAAGTATATTTTCACAATTACATAATGTTGGAACACCAAAAATAAATTTTAACAGGGTATATTCTATCTGTTACTAAATGTGATTGCGTGGTTACAAGGTTTACACTGATTGTGTTTTTAAGGCGATGTACTTTGCAGAAATTGACCCAAAGTGATATTTACAGCTATTTTTCAAGCATTTAAGTTGAAAAATCTATTTTTGCTTGGCGCTTGGAGAGTACGCAAGAATAGAAGCCGGCGATATCACAGAGAGCAATAGTGTGTAACTCTCTACTCAGTGCGCCAAGCACAAGGCCAGGACTCCAAACATTAACGTTTGAAAACCTTAGTTTCGTAATCGGCTTACCGTCCCCGTCTTTGTAGGACTGACACCCCCTCCCCTCCCTAGGATTTACAAGCCAATGCCTAGGGGTCAGAAGCCTGTCGGGGAGTGGAGAACCTGTTACGAGGGGTCGGCCCACAGCCAGGCATGAGCACGAGGAAGTGAATGATATGAAATGTAAGCGAAATTGATGATTGGAAAGGTGATAATGGAGCCGTTAGTGGAATAAGTGGTGGGGGAAACCGGAGGACCCGGAGAAAACCCGCCCAGACGCCTCTTCGTCCACCACAAATCTCACATGCGGGCGCTTGGGATCAAATCAAATCCTAGATGGGAGGGGAGCAGACTAACCACTAAAACACGGCGGCGCCTGTCAAGTATGTATTGGACCAAAATGTTTTCATTTTACGAAGCACTCCTCTAACCAGTTAAATACTCAATGAGCTAAATCTACGTTTTGATCAAATGGAGCTTTCTCTTCTAATTTTAGATAAATATGTAACGTTCTGCCTAGGGATTAATGCACAAATATATAAGATATAATTAGAATGCCACAGTTCCTTATTTAATTTAAGATATGCGTTTTTATATTATTTATATAAGAATCACAGAGCTCAGTGTTGGGTTTTTTGTTGTTGTTGTTTTTTTTTTCCGCGACCACATTACAGTATCAAAACAAAAACATCATATATGAACAATAATGGAAAAACAAAAACTATTTCTCATTACAAATCATTAAGAAACACAAATTAATGTGTTACAGTTTAAATTGAGTTTTTCATTTATAATTTTATTTAATGTCGAATAACTACAGAGGCCTTATAGTGACAACATCATCTAACAATAAGAAATTTCATAACATTTTGAATACAATATTTACACATTAAATTAATAATTATATCTAGCTTGTAACATTAGTTATTGGAATTCTAACAGTAACACTTATGTATAACAGTGTTTCATACAACAGTATATTAAAAGTATACAATATTTTACAGTGGAGTAGCAAGTTTATAATCTTTTCGAGTGCTGCAAAGAAATATCCTTTTGGATTATTCAGAGTTGTGGTAATTCCTGATATTTTGTGTTTCTGTAAGGATGTGGTTTACAGGTGCTACACTCAGGCAGATCTTCTTTGGATATTAAATAGGAGTCCTTAACTTGGTGTGTCCAGTTCTTAATCTTGACATTAAAACTTGATTTATTCTCTGCAGCTTATATATGCTGGCACGTATTTGTGCTGTCAGGAGTATTGATGTTTTGAATTGAGTTTTGTATTTAGCTTTCTTTGTTGCAAGGTCTGCTATGTCACAATGTGAAGATATTCATAAAATGATGATCGTGATGATCAGTGGATCGTTCAGAATCTTCTATTAATGTATCTGTTGACCATGGGTCATTAATTGCTTGTATGGAGTTGAGGGAATTCCACGCAAGCAACTAGTGACTCATGGCCAACAGATATGCGTTCTCAGACAAGTGCAATACACAGCAGCTGTCAACTGATGTTACAGATGGTCATGTGATAGATAAGGAAGAAGTTAGTAATAAAGACGCTGTTGCAATCAGGAATTTTGAACTTAATTAAGTTTTTTTTTTTTTTTTTTTTTTTTTTTTTTTAAATTTGATAACCTTGTTCCTTCTGTCTGCTCATTTGTCTTCATTCCTTTTAGTGTATAACAATTAGCTGCTTAAGGCAATTATATTTGGTTCTATTTTTTTCCAAACGTTCCGTTTTTCTTGGTATTCCTTGATTTTATCTTTACTGCATGTATTTAATTCTGTTATGCATGCCGTTTCAACACGACAGAGAACGAAGATAGCAGTCGATTAGCTTACACTTTGACTTGTCCGAAACTTGATGTCGCAACTTTCAAATTCTTCTATTTGAAGTTTTATGTGTGTTTAAAAATCGCACATATTTGGGATTAGGCACTAAAGGAACAACGGTTGTCATACGCCACACCCACATGATACGTTTACCATTACTAAGGTGACTTATGCTGCGCCGACGTGTTTAGCAAACCACGCCTACACCACGCGAATGGGGCCATCGCTACCAACCGGCATCTCTTGGGGTTGGCCAGGCACGTGCCATTTGGTTATGTACAACTGCCGAATCCATGGTGATTTTATGGCAGTTTTTGTATGTGCCGAATTTAGAGCTGAAATTTCACGTATCTCATACGGTATGACCAACAAGGTCCATATCTTCGTTTGGGTCATTTTGAAACACCCTGTATATTCTGTCTAGTTGTGTTCAGACTTAGATTCTCCTGAAAAAGAGTTAGGTTTATATATTTGGTTCTGCTTTCCAAATCCTTTGTCATTACCCAGGTATCGCATCACAGGAATGATTATTACTGTTTTAATGTTTAATGGGCAATCCTTGATATATACATATGTATAACTTCGCCTTAAAGAGAGAATTATTGGTCAAATGTAGTATAAATTAAGCTTAAAAATTGGGATTATGTGATATCCACTCAAAACTGTTTTTATTTTCTCTATTTAGTACACGGTACATAGGTAGAGAAGGTATTGTATCCCACTCAACAATTTTATCCCGGGATTTCACTGGAAGTACGGGCTTTAGAGTCCCCTGTATGCAAAAAGGTTTCAGAAAAGGCTTCTCGCGCGCGCACGTGTGTTTGTGTGTGTCGTTGAACAACGTAACTCAAAAACGAAAAGTCGGTTGGTTGCGAAACTTGATAATCTTCCAAGGATATGACACGCAGATTTTCAAGAAAGTGCTCCCACCCCAAAATACCCTTTACATGGAAAACGGTTGAAAAAATTTTGTCTTCTCAAATGTCGCTCTAACGATTTTGATGAAATACCGTATGTTAAAGATACTTAGGTAAATGGCAAACAGAAAACATATTTTGAACTTTATGGGAATGGCCCCTTAAGACCTCTTCATTCTGAATTAATTTTGCATAACTGGTAAACCGAAAGAGACAGACAAATACTTATTATATAAAAATATGTCTCGTTAAAACACACAATTTGTCATATATATATGAGTAATTCATTTTTTAAATTTTCCTTGTTATTGGATTTAGTTTTAAAATAAGTTTTCTCAAGAGCAGTTTGTCATTTCGTTTTCTTTTACCTTACTCTGGCTATGCAAAGAGACCCGAATTTCAATCACATTGCAACCAACTCTCGCTTTAGCCTAGTGAGCTCCCTTATTTCTCCTATTACAAGGAAGTAAGTAGTAAGACCATTTCTGCTAACTTGAAGTAAAGTTTCTTCCTCACTTGTAGGCAGTGCTCGAAAATTAGGCATATATTATATAATTAATTACACACACATATATATATATATATATATATATATATATATATATATATATATATATATACATACACATAGTATACATATATATACCTATATATTTAGTATAATTAATTACTACTTTTCGACCATGGTCTACAAGCCATTTTACTTAAAATGGACATGGGTAAATTTGTACGTAAATTTATGCTGGTATTTTCTTGATTAGCAATAATACGCATCACTTGTTTCGTTCACACCGGCCTTGTGTGGGGCAGAAGCTGAGGGTGTTGACTCAGACTGAAAAATTCAATCCCATAGCCGGATTTCAACAACGGATCTCCTGGTTACCGTCCAGTTAATCTGACCACTGAGCTACCTCGGCAACAGGCCGGCACGGCACTAATTCTCCAACTGACTCACGTTTTTCCCGGTAAATTATTTTGAGATGTCTACTTCAAAGGCGACTTTTAAACTTCGTGAGTTCTATGTCCCGAACTATATTAGACCATTTTATGTGTATTGTTTCTTTCACACCAGCCATGTGAGGGACACACCGATATGTTGCCATAGTAGCTCAGTGGTTAGAACAATTGGATGGTAGCCAGCAGATCAGTGGTTCAAATCCCGGCTGTGGCATTAATCTTTTTCAGTCTGGCTCTACCCCTTTAACTTCTGTAAGAATAGTTTGTTACAGAATAGGTAGAAAAACGTTTTGCTTCTGTGTGTTATAAGAACAATAAACATGGGTGTCTGTTATGTCATCAATAAATAGATACTGAAGCATTTTCAAGTAAAATCCGCTTGTATGTAACTGTCACTTGGCAAATCTTGCTCATACAGTCTAGTACCCATTTACATCACTTCAAGGCAGGATGGACAACTTGAGGTAAGTGGCAGTTTTGGGGGAAGTTTCATACAATGAGTTGTGAAACAACCCCAACACACATTACTGGAGTGGCACTCCTCAACTACCTGGCGGAGTGAAATGCAGTACTCAGGAATACGGTTAAAAGATGTGGAGCATGCCTCATCACTAGTGCACTGTAACTTTGAACAATTACGTTTATTTAGACAAGTGTTAGGAGCTCAGTTCACCAGCGGTCGAGTACTGAACATGTGTCTTCATCGCAACCATTACCTCCCTAGTGTTTCTGGGATCCAGGAATCGTTGAGCCTTGTCCTCAAGAAAACCGTACATTCAGAGTAGAGTTTGTCTTCTGTAGCATAAAATTGGAGATTCTCTGTCCACTAACTCATCAACAGAGCTCGTTAATTGCATGAATACAAGCTTTCCTCCACACCAATTTCAATAAATCAGCGAGTAAAATAAGAAAGGCTTGGTGTTTAAGTTGAGTATCTTCCAATTTGTAGAGTTGACTGTTTCTGAGATATTCCTTGTTATTGGTTTTATTTGTAAGCTATGCAACTGTTCTCCAACTGGAAGTCGCTTTTCGTTTCGTCTCTCTTTTCTTTTACTTCAATTGTTGACACAACGAGGAGGTTTTAAAAGATTTGACTCGCTTTAGGCCATTCCTTTATTTTCCTTCTGCTTAGAAGGACGTAAAGCTTGTCCGATTAGCATGATGTAGATAAATGAATACTCTTTTGTAGGAATTGTTGTAGAACAGGTAGAGAATGTAATATGAGTCAAACACAAACCGTTTTCCCGCTTAACGTTACACGTATATTTTTTAGTTTCTCTACATAGTACATGGTACGTAGGTAGCGAGGGAATTACACTTCACCCGAAACTTTGTTACCGAGATTTCACTGGGAATACACATTCTAGGGTCTCCTGTATGAAACAAAAGGCACATTTAGAAAAATGGCCGTTTGTATGTGTGTGTGTGTATCTATCTGTACTAACTCCAAAACGAAAAGTTGGTAAAGTACCAAACTTGGTCTTTTATCTTCCAAGGATGTGACATGAAGGATTTGAGGAAAATCGAGCTACTCTTAACATAGGAAAAATTTGGAAAATTTTGATTTTTTCAAAACTGTCTTTATTAAAAATACCCCATATTAAAGATATTTACATGACAAATAAAATGTATATCTTAAATTAAGAATAGCCTCTGAAGACCTATTTATTCTGGGTGAATTTCGCTGAAATGGCAAACCGTAAGAGATGGACAAAAAAGTTACTACAAAAAAAAAGTAGGTCTCGTTAATACACAATTTATGCCATATACGTTTCTACTTTCTCTACACGTACTATATGCATAGTGTATAGAGAAGTTATTGTAATTCACCCAAAAATTCGACACCGAGATTTCACCGGAAATACATGTTTTGAGTTCCCCTGAATCCAAAAAAAAAATTAGAAAAAGTTCCGTGTGAGTCTGTGGACAGCGTAGTTCAAAACGGAAAGACCTTGGTATTTGAGTTTGATATCTTCCAAGGATGCGACACAAAGATTTTCATGAAAATCCCTTCACCCCCAACTACGCTTTAGATGTAACATTTTTCGAAAATGTCTCTAACGATTTTGATTAAAATATGGTATATTAAAGATATTTACCTGATGAAATAAAGTCTATATCTTGAATTTTCTGGGAATAGCCTCTTAAGACATATTCTGGACGAATTTTACGGAATTTTACATAACTAGTAAGCCGTAAGAGATAGACAAAAACTTACTACACAAAAAAAAAAATGTAAATCACGATAAAACACACACTTTATGTTATTAAACTTTTCTCATACGGAATTTTGCAACGCTTGGTCACACAAAGAAATGTATTTCATTCCCATAGCAACCACATTTTAAACATTTGAGTGTTAGTTTAGCCTAGTGCATTCCCTTATTTCCCTCCTACTTTTAAAGGTACTAAGTAATAATGCCGTTTCTGCTAATGTTTTAGCTTATCAACAATAATTTGCTGCATACATTTAGAGAAAGTCAAGTGAATGGAACACATCAGATTTGTTTCGTGGAGTTGACCATTTTTTAGATATTCCTTGTTATTGGCTTCAGTTTTAAAATAATTTCCGATTCGGGAATTTATCAACTCCTGGCAATGCAAACAAACGAATTTTACAATATGGCAACCAGCTTTTAAAATATTTGTCTATAACATTAGCCTAGTGTACTTGCTTATTTCCCTTTTACTTACAAGAAAGCGAATAATAAGGCCATTTCTGCTAATGTTTATTTCGATTAGCATAAAGAATGTAACGGAAATGTAAAGAAAGGCATGTGAATGGACACATCTATTTTTCGTCAGGTCATATGCAGCTGTGTTCTTTTCTTGAAGATATTTTCTGCTACATTCTCGATCATACTTTGTAATTTTGTTTTGTTTGATACATTAATCGTGCTTCTGACTGGTTCTGTTTTTATCCAAGAATTTGTAGAGTCAGATCCAGTTTCTGTATAGACCAGTTCAATTAGTCAGAACATAAGTTGCATTTCGTGGTGAATTCGAATTTTAAAACAGTTATTTTTGTTCCTTTACCATGTTAGGTTGTTTATAATGAACTGCGGGCGCACCACAAAGCGACATTGTTTATAAGAACATGAACATTGCTTTTTAAGTGAACCATAAAAGTATCACGTATACTACTGCTTAGAATGCAGCGCACAAATGCGAACGACCCTTAATATTTATCAATGTCTGTTTTTATAACAAAATTAAAGTAAGGCATGTACAAATCAGGCTGTGCTGTCTGTCCAAGGGCATCAGGATTACCGAGTTTGTTAGTTTTCAGTCTGGCAATGTTTTTTCCTTCTCTAGCACGCATGTACAATGTATATGCTATATACAGAAGGTATTGTATTCTGTTCAAACATTTGATTTGTGATATCATCGCAAACGTTTTAGGTTATCCAAAAAAAAAAAAAAAAGCATTTTTAGAAAAAGATCCGTGTGTGTGTGAACACGATAATTAAAAAACGAGAAGTCTGTAAAAAAACCAAACTTATTGGATGCGTAGATTTCCACGACCTGTGTCTTGATGTGTCTTCTTAGCTTCCGGAGAAGGCCGCGTCATCTTGCATGGGATTGCGGACGTTTCGCTCATCTTGCCTGGAGCTTCTTCTGGGCTCTTGTGCGGTCCTTGCTTTTTCTCTCGCTTATATAAGCAGAAAGGATTGATCCCACACCTCTCCCGAACACTATCCATCTATGGGCTACCAAAAACACACAAGGAAGACACACATCTCTGAGACCAATATTGAACGTCATTGGCTCACCAACACATTCCCTAGCCAGATTCGTAACTGAAAAACTACAGACCCTGGTTGGAAAAACAAACACCTTTATTCGAGACTCCGCACACTTTGTACAAATAATACGAAAATTACGTTTTGAACACAACCATATTCTCATCAGCTTTGATGTGCAACCGCTGTTCACCAAGATTCCGTTCAAGGACTTTCTAAGAATCATTGCAGACAAACTCTAAAACAAGAGTTTCCTGAAGCTTGGCTGGATCTAGTGGAGCACACCTAACTTCCACCCACTTCAGTTACAGAGGAAAGCTATTCGAACAGAAGGAGGGAACAGCGATGAGCTGTGCTCTCTCACCTATTGTTGCAAATCTATTCATGGACGACTTTGAAAATTCGGTAATGGACACATACAATCTGAAACCACCACTCTGGCTAAGATATATGAACGATAAAGTTGTAGTATGGCCACACAGCAGAGACACCTTAGCCGGTTTTCTCCAACATCACAGCTTACAATTTACAATGGAAGTAGAAGAGACCGGAGTACTTCCATTTTTAGATGTCTTGGTACAAGGAGATAAAACGACCAAGACTGAACAGTACTCAGTTTTCAGAAAACCCACTCACACGAGCATTTATTTAGATGCATCTATTCACCGTCCACCTGTCATAAAATGAGGAATGATAAACGTACTATTCCTCCGTGCCATTCACATATGCGACCCAGAGCTCGTCAGAGAGCAAATGAGACACCTGAACAGCATAACTCAGGGTTACGCACACAAAGAAATACGGGAAGTACAAGGGAACACCAACCCAACAAACAAAGCTCCGTTAAAAACAACCAAAAATGGATCAATGCACCATACATCCGAGACGTCACAGATAGGATTTCCAACTCCCTTAAAAGATACGGCATCAGAACGCCCTACAACTCTACAAGAAAGCTCAGATCGTTCCTACGACCAACCAAAGATACCAGCAACCCGCTCCTAAACCCAGGCATATATAGAATTAGATGCGGCTGTGATAGTGCCTACATCGGCCAAACAGACGGTCCATAATGAAAAGAACAAATACACAGTCTAAAACTCAACCAACCCGAAAAATCCGCATTAGCTGAACACGAAATCACAACCGACTACCACATCGATTTTGACAACACAGAGTTTATAGTCACCTGCAGCAATTTTCACCACAAGAATGACTCGGGAAATCATAGACATTTTCAAAGAAAAGAACATCAACAGGGACAGCTAAAAGCAACTCCATAACATCTGGAAGACTGTGTTCACAAGAAGAGCCTTTGGTTGGCCTCCAGCCGATGAGAAACAAGGGGCGGAGCCATGCGGCCTTCTCGAAGCTGACGGCAAACCACAGCAGCATTTACCAAAAGAAGAACCAAGAACAATCTTAGGAAAAATAGATAAAAAGAAAACAAAAACAGCAGGAAAAACAACGCACAAACTATCTCCAGCATCACCAGGAAAGAGCGGCGCAGGCACCCACGCCAATTGGCGGGCAACTAGCCAACCAGAAGTGAGGGGGCGGGACACCTCCATAGCACCGCCACTATATAAGCAAGAGCCAAAAAGCGGGATTACGATCCCACAAACCGCCGCTTCAGGCGATACCGGCTTCCCCGCATGGCTTGCGGGCATCCCCGGTAACGAAGGAGCACCACCAACAGCTGCTACGGCTAAGCTCCTTATTATCCTTCAAGAGTTGCTTGGATTCAAAATTTAATCTCAAGAAATATTTTGATAAAAACACACCAGCGGTGCACAAGGGCCGTTGCACCATCAAGGCAACCGTCGAGGAGCAATATTCGCCTCCTCCTGTCACTCCACAACCCCAAAACACACCCGCCATCCTACAAAACCCACAATCCCGTCAGAACGTGGTTAAGTTCTCTCTGAGAACAGGGACACGTCTAACACACCTCGGGCTGCCCTCAGCCTGCCAATCACACTGGACTGGAAGGACCGCACTGTTGCGGGCACCTCCGGTAACAACGGCTTCAAACCAGCCAACAGCGAAATAGTTGAACTAAGAAGTACTGCCCCCTCCCATCATTGGCAGTGGGCAATCAAAATTATCCAATAAAACAATTTTTCACAAATCAAACACCAACGGAGCAGAGGAAAGGATGCTGCTCCTGAAGGATGCAACCGTTCGAGGAGCCTATCTAGTGCTACCCCCGTAACATCATCTCCCGAAACCTCAAAATATAAAACCTCAACCTTCACCTTATTGCTGTGGTTGAACCCATACCAGGGCAGGTACACATCAACAACACCTAGGCTCATCACGAACTTACCAGATCTCGCACGCCCGCACACAAGGACCGCACAAGAACCCAGAAGAAGCTCACGGCAAGATGAGGAAACGTCGGCAATCCCAAGCAAGATGATGCGGCCTTCTCCGGAAGCTAAGAAGTCACAACAACCAAACTTATTATCTAAGTTTAGCATCTTCCAAGGATGCGACACATAGAATTTAAAAAAAATACTCCCACACCAACTATCCTTCATATGGAAGTTTTTCGAAAATATTGATATTCTCAAAAACGGCTGTAACAATTTTGATTAGAATAGCATGACAAAGGTATTTTAACGACAAACGAAACGTATATGCCGAACATTATAGGAGCAGCTTCTGAAGACCTCTTCATTCTCGATGACTTTTGTGTAACTGTTAACCGTGAGAGATAGGCTGAAACTCACTCACCTCACAAAGAATATAACACAATTTATATTATATGTTAACCTTTCCAAGATATTTCTTGTTATTGGTTTCCATTTAAACTGCTTAAACTTTTCTCAAATGGGAAATCATCTTTCGTTTCATACCTCTTTTGTTTTACTCCTAGATACGCAAAGAAAAACATATTTCATTTGTTTCAAATAGTGGGAGTTTTCAAAAACTTTTTTGACTTTCACGATGGCAAATGCATTTCCTTATTTCGCTTCTACTTACAAGTAAGCAAAAAATAATAGCTAATGCTTATCTCGATTAGCATGATGTAGATACATACATAATATTTTGCAGATCAGGTGGAGAAAGTCATGTGAGTGGAGCACCAGATTTTTTCAACTGTATTTTTTTCCCTTCACCTTTTATGCGTGTCTAAAGTAACCGAAAGTAACAAAATGTTAAATTCAGTTTGTTATCCTTTAGTTGGAAGAAAACATTAATCGACATTTTTTATTTTCTCAAGAATAATAAACGTGTTTGTTAAAGTATCATATTTTAAATATATTTCATTTGATAAATAAAATTCATACGTTAATGACTTCTGAGAATTGCCTCTAAAGTGGTATTAGATGCGGAGGAATTTGTATAATAGTATAGGTTTTAACGTTAAAGTGATGCATGTCTAACATTTGAAAAATATACGGTATATAAGATATCTTATTGAAATTTAGACCAATTATTATTAGTGCTGGGTCCGGGGAACGAAATTGCCGGATTGAATTTCGGACGTGATGGAGTAGACGGATCTCTACAGCCCGTTTCGAAACGTGATGCGTTATGTCTGAACTCGTTCAGTTCCTGCTAATTTTTACTTTCTCTAGCCCGTATGTACTGCGTACATACTGGATAGAGAAGGTATTGTATTCCACTCAAAATTCGATGTCAAGATTTCACCGGAAATATATGTTTTAGGGTCCCCTGAATCCGAAAAAAAACATTTTTTTTTTTTTTAAAAAGAAGTCTGTGAATGTGTGTGTGTCTGTGATCAGCAAAAACGAAAATACCGTTAAACACCAAACTTGGTATTTAGGTTTGGTGTCTTCCAAGGATGCAGCACGAAGATTTTCCAGAAAAATCCCCCCTCCCCAAACTACCCTTCAATTTTCGAAAATGTTGATTTTCTTAAAAATTACTAACGATTTGGATTAAAATCCCATATTTTAAAACTATTTACATCCCCAATAAAATATATATCTTGAATTTTCTGTGAATAGCTCTGAAGACCTGCTTGTTCTGGATGAATTTTGCCGAATTTTGCTTAACTGATAGACCGTAAGAGATAGACAAAAACTTACTACACAAAACATGTAGATCTCGTCAAAACACAGTTTATGTCTTTTACGGTTTTGTTGTGGAGGTAACCATTTCCGAGATATTCATTGTTATTGGTTCCAATTGTGAAGTACTTGTACTTTTCTCAGACAGGAAGTTTTCGTTTTTCCTTTGTTCTACTCCTGGCTAAGCAAAGAAGCGATTTTCAATGACAATCGCATAACGACAGCTTTTAAAACATTTCACTATCAGTGTGGCCTAGTGCATTCATTCCCTTAGGTGCCTTATACTTATAAGGAACTAAGCAATAAGAATATTCTGCTAATATTTAACTCGATTAGCATTGTGTAGAAAGAAGAATTATCTTTTGTAAGAAGTTTGTAAAGCAGCTAGAGAAAGTAATGTGAGTGCATATATATAACACCCTGTCTGACGGGACTCGAACCCGAGATATCCTGTGCCACGGAGCACCAAAGCTAGGCGCTTCAGCATGCGCGGTCAAGCGGAACTTCGAGTAGTAGATAAACCAGTGAACACTGAAAGAGACGCAGATTGAAAAAACGGCGAAAATACGAAAGAATAAAAATTGACACTGAACAAACTAGAGGATCGTTCAAGCACATTTTGAGTGACAGCCTTTTCTGTCGGTACAGTAAAGATGTATCTTGTAATTCACTGCAATGAATTCTGAGTGAGTTTGGTTGATTTATGTTCATGGTTTTTTCAAAGCTCTGGCATTGTTATCCTGATGTTTTTTGTTTTGTTTTTTGTATGAAGCTTTATATTTTATTTGTAAAAGTACAGGGCGTTTATTCACTAATAATAGTATGAAAAATTGCTTTATTGTGTTACTTTATGGATTAGAACGATTTATATAATGTCAATACTGTGTGCACGTCGGAGCCCAAAACAGAGCTGTAATTGTTATACACTAACATAATGACATTTTTGCCACGTTTTTGGTTTAAACCTCTTCCAGCTTGCATGGTTATTTAAACAATACTATTTTATTATCTAAATTCATCGTTTTAATAAAAATTAGTGAACTACGTGACACACTTTAAAAAGTATTCACATACAAAAATCCGTTTTTATCGCAAATGACTTTACAAATAGATCTATCATATTTTACATTATGTATGTATATATGTATGTATGTATGCATGGATGTATGCATGGATGTATTGATGCATGTATGCATGTACGCATGTATGTGTGTATGTATGCATGTATGCATGCATGTACGTATGTATTATGTAAAAGTCCAAAAATTCGATGTAGAGATTTCATCGGAAATATATGTTTTGGGGTCCACTGAGTCCGAAAAAAGCATTTTTAGAAAAAGGTCCGTCTGTGTATGTGTGTGTGTCTGTGGACAACATAGCTCAAAAACGAAATTACTGTTGAATAACAAACTTGTTATTTAACTTTAGTATATTCCAAGGATGCGACACGAATATTTTCAAAAAAAAAATACCCCCACCATAAACTACCCTCTACGTGGAAACATTTTGGTAAATTATATTTTTTTTTAAAAATTGCTATAACTATTTTGATTAAAATTCCGTATTATAAAGCTATTTATGTCCCAAATAAAATGTATATCTTAATTTTCTGGGAATAACCTCTGAAGACCTCTTTATTTCGGATGAATTTTGCCGAATTTTGCTTAACTGCTAAACCGTAAGAGATGACAAATACGTACCGCACAGAAAATGTAGATCTCAGCAAAACACATAATTTTACGTTTTTGTTACGGATTTAACAGTTTTCGAGATATTCCTTGTTATTGGTTTCAGTTGTGAAATACTTATACTTTTCTCAGACTGGAAGTGTCTGTTTCTCTGTTGTCCTACGCCTGACCAAGCAAAGAAGCTGTTAGCAATTACAATCACATAACGACAGCTTTTAAAACATTTGAGTATCAGTTTAGCCTGGTGCATTCCCTTAGTTCCCTTCCACTTATTAGAAACTAAGTAATAAAAACATTCTGCTAATGTTTATCTCGATTAGCATTGTGTAGAAAGAAGAATAATCTTTTGCAAGAAGCTTGTAGAGCAGCTAGAGAAAGTTATGTGAGTACACCACATCAGATTTTTTAAAGCTATAGCATATGTAGGCAGTGGTACAGGTGTTATGGGAAATGCTCTTCCTATCGTGTGCATTGTCGTAAATATGCATGTATATTTCTACTTTCTGTATACGTACTATGTACATAGTGTATAGAGGTGTTGCACTCCACCCAAAAATTCAATACCGAAATTTCACCGGAAATATATGTTTTAGGGTCCCCTTTATCCAAAAAAACATTTTCAGAAAAAGGTCCGTGTGTGTGTGTCCGTGAGCATGTTAACTCAAAAACGAAAAGTATGTAAAATACCAAACTTGGTATTTAAGTTTAGTATCTTCCAGGGATGCCACACGAAGATTTTGAGAAAAATCCCCCCACCCCCAACTACCCTTTACATGGAACTTTTTTCGAAAATTTTGATTTTCTAAAATATAGCTCTAACGATTTACTAACATTTCATATTAAAGATATTTACCTGACAAATAAAATGTATATCTTGAATTTTTTGGGGATAGCCTCTGAGGACTACTTTATTCTGGATGATTTTTACGGAATTTTGCATAACTGCTAAACCTTAAGAGATGGAAAAAAAAAACGTAAAACACTAAAAATGTAGAGCACGTTAAAATACAAAATTTACGTTATATACATTTTTTTTTTTCGGGAAGATGATCGTTTTTGAGGTATTCCTTGTTTTTGGTTTCAGCTTTGGTAAACATACTTTTCTCATACAGGAATTCGTCAACTCCTCCATACAAACAAAGGAACTTCAGTCTCATAGCAACCAGCTTTTGACCATCACTTTAACCTATTGTTTCGCTTCTACTTGCATGGAAGCGAGTAATAAGACTATTTCTGCTAATTTTTTTCTCGATTAGTATGAAGTAAATAGAAGCATAAGCTTTTTAAGAATAATTTGTTGCAGATATATAGAGAAAGTCATGTGAATGGAACCCATCAGATTTTTCAGTACGTGGTTTCCACTATAACCTTCAACTGTTACCGATATTCTACCCCTATAAAAAGGGGCCTGTTCAGTTTTAAAAGGTAAATGCTCAGAAATAATTATGTACAGACCTATAGCCCTATGAAATATTTACAAAGTGGTGCTATAAAAACTGTTGATTTAGTTACGTAATATATTCAGAGAGCAATGACCGACTTCAGTTTATATCATAAAACAGAAAGTTGAAAAGTAATTGAAGTGGTAATGTGAATACAGGCAATTTGGCAACCGTATTGATCGATTTGAGATGTGATAACTTTACCATTATCATCTCATTAATGCACTGAACTTAAACACGATTTCCCTTTAATTGCCCCATTTGTAGACTTATGGAGTAATAGTGTATTTTATGTCCAATACAGGATAAAGTAGAGCAATAATTGAGACATTCTTATGTCAAGGTTCTGGGCCAGTTTTTCCTAATTATACAGTAGAGCACATTGCACACGATAATAGTAGTTCTTTGGTTAGGAAAATCGTTTTTGCGTCACTGTATCTAGTTTGTTTATTTTTTCTTTCCAGAAAGTACAGTTATAAAGGGGGTTAGTATTAGCCATAGCGTCCCCTGGGTGCATGGGCCTCTCTCCTTGGAGAGGTGACTTGGTTTGGCTGTCCTGATTAGCCATTCCAGAAAGCACCCTCCTTTTGGTCTTAATCGCTCAAATAATTTGTTCTAAATAACATGGTATTCTCATTGTTTTAAGAGTTAATTTAGTATATCGTTTGGTCCGTTATATGTACTTAAACGCTTGGGTCATTAAACATTTTGTTTCTACTGATTAACTTGGTTATCTTGGCTAATACAATATTCTACTTAAATTCCATGTAGCCGTATTGATCTGAGGTTGCCATCTCCTTCTGTCTTCCGCTATGGTGGTCCATCTGTTGCCGAATATTTTCTTGAGATCGTCTGTGCAAAAGTTCAGTAAAATATACCTTTAAATTTTCTGTACAATGTAGTGACGTCACAACGTTGAGCTCACGGGTCACATTTTAAAAATGATAGAGTGTAATTGAAACAAAACTTGCTGTTTCGTTCAGGATAGAAGAGCAAATTAGCAAATTCACTCCAGGATTATCTCAAGGTAAACGAATTTGTGAAATTTGAAAATCACAATATTGTAACAGATGAAAGCACCCTCTTAGTCGCCCTCCGTGGTGTAATGGTTACCATGCTAACTTCATATATCCAAGGTCGCGGGCTCAGAGCCGGCGGAGGACGATGGGTTTTTTCGGGTGTAAAAATCCTTAGCATGGCTTCCTTCGGAAGGGAAGTAAAGCCGTTGGTCCCGTGTTGTAGATTTACGACACGTAAAAGAACCTCAAGCCTGACAGAGAGGCCTCTGAGCAAAATTAAGCAATCTTTCACACCCAATTTAGAATGGGACGCTGAGAGCCACAGTAGTTAAAGAGCGTCCATAAATAACACGTCATTTACATTTTTACCGGTTTCTTTATTGGTCATTACAGGACTACATGCAATACATTACTTACACTTCTGGTACACAAATAACAAAGTCACGTCACTTTCTTATCAAGTGTCACTCACTGAATTGATCTTGAACTCACTTCATTTCCACACCAACACGTGTCGGCCTCTTATATAGTCCGTAGCCGGGCTCCGAAAGTTCCAGACTTAGACATTATTGGAAAATTATATTTTGGCATTCAAAAAGAAATTACTCTCCAAGTGGGATTTTCTGGTCTTAGGGGTAAAGGAGGTGCGAGAAGTCTTGCAGAGAAACACACAAAGGTCTTTGTTTGCTCGGCTATTATGTCCATTTGGACTATTGTTAGAGCGGGCCAGGCATTTTTACCTTCAGGCTGAAGGGGGACAGTATGTTACAGTATGCAATACATCTTTTTTACAGTTTCTACTACTGCTACTACTACTGCTACTACTACTACTACTACTACTACTACTACTACTACTACTACTACTACTACTACTACTACTACTACTACTACTAGTCGGAGGCTTACGCGGCGTCGGGGACGTTCCAACTGTAGCTGTTTGCGACCCCATCCGTGCTTACGCCCTCGTCATCCATATATGCTCGCCTTTCGGTCTCACCTTCATCCCTCCCTGTCACATATGAGGCGAAGGTCTATAAGGGCCTACGACCTGTACTCTACCCCAAAATCTTGGTGCACCGCCAAGTCTAATCCTAACTCATAAACCCTGGTAGATTCGACATACATAGGACTTCCAAAAAAGTAAATAATATCCAATAAAACCCCTGACTCTTTAGATTTTCTGGTGTAGGAATTTACATGGCAAATTCGTTAGTATTCTAGAGGGACAATGATATAGCTGCCCCTATTATAAATAGTTTCTTTCACGGTGAAACAGCACGGTAAAGGTTGTACTGCGTGGTAAAGAGTTTTACTGTGTTTTGATTTCTTCCTTTTAGGTTGAGCTCATTTAAGTGATTATTTTGTCCCAATTACAGGAAGTAATTGCCAGAAGACATCTTCTGTTGTATGCAGGAAGGTCAAGAACCACTTGTGGTTCAAGGTAAAAACTCATGCCTGCCTTAGATGCAGGTGCTAAGCCAGGCCTCCACGGAAGAGAGCAGGAGTTTGTGGGGGTGTATTAACTAAAACAATTGTATATGTTCCGCTTACATGACTTGCTCTAGTTCTATAAAAACCTTCCTTATAAAACATTATTTTATATACGTCATACTAAGCAATATAAATCTTGCCAGAATTGGTCTTATTACTCACTTTCTTGTAAGAAATAAAGGAATGCAGTAGGCAGATCTTTTAAAAACCGGTTGCTAAGTAAAACAATTGAAATTCGGTTCTCTTTTCTTGTTAGGAGTAAATAAACGAGAAACGAAAAGAAAGATGTTTCCCTTTGAGAAAAGTTTAAGTGCTTTAAAACTGAAACAATAACTTTGAGTGTCTCGAAAAAGTAAGTACTTGACATAAATTGTGTGTTTTAATGAATTCTACATTTTTCCGCAGTAAGTTTTTGTTTTATTTATGGAAAACAAAGTAAATCTAACAGTTATAAGCAATAAAATATTCTTAAGGTCATGCATATTTTGTTAAGTTTAAGTGTTTTCTAGTAGTAGTCAAGAGTTTGACGGACGGTTCTCCAACCCTGCCTCACTCTCTCTAAGCCTTCACTCCTACCGGCACCTAGTTTACGCCAGGATTGCCCATATGCAGGTTGGTCTGCGGGAAATCTACCTGTCAGGATAAATAGATACACGCGGTAATAGTCACAGAATGGTATACCTCTACCTAATTACGGAACTGAAAGGAGAATAGAGGAGAACGACACTGTGTGACACAAAACAGCACACCTGGGTTATAAAAGAGAAATCATGCTCGCTACTGAGTCTTGGACTATTATAACCTAATCTGAGTAGATGCGATTTTATTCATATCCTTATGATTAAATAAATAACATCATTAAATATTAAGATGAGTGTTAAGACCCTATATATTGCATTAAATAATTCTGAAATACCATTTCGTAATACAGTAAAGCATCTTGCAGTTTATATGGATCAAAATTTAAACAGTGGTACGCAAATTACACATGTACGTAAAAAAGTGTCCTCAGTAGTCCATCCTTTAAAACGTTGTACCGACTTCAATTAAGAACATATTAATACAAACGCTTGTCATGCCCCGTTTTGACTATTGTGACTCTTTTTTTTTAGCTTAACTGAAAATTTGGCTAAGACTTCAACGGCTCAGAATACATATGTACGCTTTACATGCAATCTCCGTCGATTTAATCACGTTGCACCATCACTCAAAACACTTAAATGGCTCCAGCTTACGGATAGAAGAAAATTACATTCTTTGTCATTTCTTTTATCAACTCCTTCAATTTCGCATTCCAAATTATCTAAATGTTCAGAAGGCAGTCACAATCGAGAAACTCGCTCACGTCAATGTTCCTTCTTGCTATATTCGCTCATCATACAACCTTCTATTCATCATCATTTATAATAGATTTAGCTCGTCTTTGGAATTCCCTCCCTGAAGACGTAAGGGACTGCCGGAACGTTAATCTGTTCAAGCAGAAAATTAGGGCGTACATTTATAATCAAACCTAATCTGATGCTGTATTAATATGATAAATACACACTGTATTCATTGTTACTAATATTTATATGCTGGCAAATAATATGCATTTAAATTGTAAATATGACCAATATGCGTTTTAACCTACATGAATATTCCACTTAAATAATTTTGTTTACAGTTTTTTTCTTTTCATTTCAGTATACTTTGTTGCACTTTTTATATTTGTTTTTATCAAGTTGTATGGAATTGTATTTTTGTTTTTTATTCATTGTATCACTGCTGTATTGTATTTAATGTATTACCTGGTAGAGTAGAGGAGAAGTCTTATGACCTGAACGCCATCCAGAGTAAATATATATATATATATATATATATATATATAAACAAAGTTGGCTTTTTACAAGGATGGCAGACAGTAAATACCTGGGCACTTCAAAGTTTTTGCCGTCGCTCCTCAAATTTTAGATTATAAAGTTGATTCCGCTTTATTGCGAGGTCAATCTGATTTTAAAATGAATAAAAACCACTCCAGTTGCCTCCTACAATGTTTTGCCGTTTGCAGACAACATTCATACCGGTTTTTACTTGCCTGTCAGTGACCCTTGCCCACAGTTGTTTCATTCCTTTTAGTGATATTGGTATTTGTAGAACTCTAAAATTCTCTTTTAAGAATTCCTATCTCTGCTTGTTACAATTTTTAATTAAGATCATGTGTAATTTTTTTCTTCTTCAATGAAACCAGGGAAATTTGTGCCAGTTTAAACTAACGCTTTAACTAAGATGCTGTCGTTACTTTTTAAGGCTATAAAATGATAATTTTGTCAAAAAGCATCATTCCTGATTACGTTTATAAGATGATCCACGAGTTGCATACAATCGTATAGCTATAAATTGTTTGAAACAAATAATGAAAAACTCGACATTCAAAGCTGACGTAAGTGAGACTTCAAATTCTCTCCCTAATTGCATTTGGTATTGCCTGGTGTGTTGAACCAATAAACTAAGCAGTTACTTGCGTGCATTCCCTGCCTGGGATGAAGTGAGCACGTTTTATTGACTATGTTGTATCTTAATTTCATCACAGCATGGTGATAATTTTACAATCAAATCTTAAGGTAACGTATCTGAAATTTGAAAAGATAGAACATTATTTTTCATAATAAAATATTCATAATTCTTAACTTGAAGAAAATATAGCTCCTTCCCACTTGGCACATTTGAATTATCAATTAACTGAAACTATTAACGGACAGTGACATGCTTATTTATTAATATACACGGACACATCCAACTTGTTTTTTCGCAATTCCTTATCCTTCGATTTTCCTTACTCAAAATGTTCCACACGATGCAGTTTTTTTATTGATTTGTTTAAAAATTTTATAATACCTCTCAAAAGTATAAAAAATTACTATAATTTTTCAAAAAATGCTCTAGTTTTGAGTGATAAATTAAATTTTGAAAAATTAATGGTTTTAGGGAGTACAAAAGGTGATAATTTATATACAATAATTAGGGGGAAATACAGAAACCCTGGTGTGATAAATATAAATTAAATCTCTCTCCTGTAAAACTTTCATTTTTGAAGTGAATATTTCAAAGGTGCATTGTGTAGAATTTTTTTTTAGAACAATGAATTTAGGCAGTAAACTTCTTTATTTAAACAACCATGCAAACTGGAGTTTTGAAACTTGACAAAAATCACATGAGTATAAGAACAAATTGTAAATTTCAACAAAATATGTTAAATGCTGTGGATTTTCCAAATCTTACAGATGTGTTGCCTTAGATATTGTTTACTTAATAATGTGCCTATAGAGGTTTCCACATTTTCGTTGCTCAAAGAAAATAATGTTGCAAAATGGTTTCACCTTATCTATATAAGCCTTGGTAACGTGGAATGCCTTTGTTACACCATTGCTAATATTCACATGTGTGTCAATAATTACAGCCGATATTGAATGAAATAACATGTTTATATTGGTAAGATTGCATAAAGTAGAATACTACTATTGTTTGAATCAATGTATTAATTAAGATGAAATGAAGCAATATTAAAAGCGAAATTCCATAGCTTTAAACTGTGTGAGACGACCCTCTTTATGCTTCTCCGCTGGGTAAATTAGTTGTATGCAATGCAGACAACCAAGCAGTTATCCTGAGGATGGTAGGGATCCCATACCGAATTTTTTAATTTATTTAGTAATTTTGCCCTAATTTATGAAAGACTTTTAAGGCTTTAATTTTTAACAAATATTCAAAATTAATATATAAAATATTAAATAAGTAAATGTATAAACAAAATTTGTAAAAATATTATTAATAAATTGATTAAACTTATGAAAACAACGTGTTCTTTTGAATATCTGGTGGAGTAAAAGATTGCTGGTAGAAGTCCATTATATCTCTTAATAGCATATAGTGGACAATAAAAAGTAAATAGTTGACATTTTGACAAGAATTTAGACAGGAACACAACGCTTCGTCTAAATGCATTATTTTAAAACGCTCAATGAATTGCATTTTTCATGTTCAGTCTAAAACTGTAGCAATTGGAAATAAAGTTCATATGCTAATTTTAAGTCTCTCTTCAACTGTTGGGAAAACCACTGATTTTGTGAGTTAGCCATTATTACTATTCGTCCACAATATATTCCATTTATTAGCATCTGTTCTTTTAAATTATATTTTATAAATGTTATTGGGTATCGGGCATAAGAATAGTCTGTCCGTGAATGTTCGGCTGCATGTGTGTGTGTGTGTGTGTGTGTGTGTGTGTATGGGAAATCGCGTACAAGTCCGTAGTGCGGCCGGTCATGGAACTTGGAGTAACTTGTTGGGACCCGTATAGAGTAAATCAAATTGATTCGTTAGAAAAGATCCAGAGAAGGGCTATAAAATTCATAAAAAGGGGTAAATATTTTAGGCCTACAAACGCTGAGGAGGTAAAATGGGAGCCGTTGAAAGTTAGGCGTGAGAAACAGAGGTTGTGCGCTTTATTTAAAGCTTGCGCTGGCTTAAACGCATGGGAGGACGTTACTGACAAACTGGAAAACCCAACTTACTATGCACGAAACGATCATCCGTTCAAAATTAAGGATAGAAGATACAGAACTAACGTGGGAAGTCCTCCTTTATTAATAGAACCATAAAGGACTGGAATGAATTGCCTGGAGCAGCCTTTCGGGGTTGTCCTCTGTCTCTGAAGAAATTTAGGAAAAATCTTGATATTAATCTTGGATAATTTTTGTAAAATATTCCTTAAATGAAATGCTTGTTATTTTATACTGTTGTAAATACAAATGTTAAATTGGTTGGTGATTCTAATTATGAAATTAATTAATCTGAATTGAGAGAAAAACAAGCCATAAACTGGCAGCTGTGATTTATTGTTTATATATCTTGTATACATATATAACTCTGCCACCGGGTGATACCCCGTTGCAGAGAAATAAATAAATACATACAATATATATATGTTAACGACGCTGTCAATTGCCTGAATCATATCAGCGCCTCTGGTGTGCTGAATTTCGTCCTGAAATAGTGCTTTTAATGCGAGTAAATCTACTGACAGGAACTGTCCTTTTTAAGCACACTTAAGAGCTATCGGTCTGGACTGGGTTTGAACCTGAGACCCAGCTACCCTGAGCTACCTAAACCGACTGCCGGGCCGAAACGTGTCCAAAGTCAGTAAAACCAGCTTACCCAGCGAAAAAGAATAAATATGGCGTCTCACAAGTTCAAAACAATTTATTAATGTTTAATTTAGTTTTAATAAGTTAAAGAACTGTTTTAGTGTTAACTTTGGATTTGGTGTTTGCAGCTCAGGACAAGCTACGTTCCATGGGGCTGTGGGATACGCCAAGACTAATGTCTTTGCCTTGTTATTCCTACTACTATGGCAACCCTACAACGTCACCGTATTTCTACCCACCGCTAACGCATTCACATCACCATGACGCGGCGGCTGCTGCTGCAGCTGCGGCTGCGGCCGCGGCAGGACACCGCTATGGGCCCCATTACACGGTGCCCGCGCCATCGCTAGGCCTTCCATCTTCCCCTGACTCGCCGTCCACCAGCAGTGCAGTCATCACGTAGCAGTCATTGTCTGCCGCAGCTCTCTCTACATAAAGGTAAGTAAACCAATGAAAGTCCCATTCACAATGAAATGTAGAGTAAAGTTGACTAAAGTAGACAGTTTTTATTTATTTATTGAATAACAATGTGCTCTATTACAAGGTAATACGTGGGTCGGCTGATAAAGTCCCGGGCCTCTCAATGAAAACAGCATTTAATTTTTTTTTGTGCTTTATTTCTCAACATAATCTCCAGAAAGGCTAATACATTTGTCATACCGGTGTTCTAATTTAATTAAACCATCTCTATAGTGCAATTTATCAAGGTCCTCGAAATAGCTGTTTACCGCATCGTTGCAGTGAAATCTTCGTCCTCCAAGAAATTGTTTGAGGCTTGGGAACAGTTGGTAGTCACTGGGTGCTAGATCTGGCGAATAGGGTGGATGTTCAAGCAATACGAACTGTAATTCGGACATTTTTCCTATTGCAATGACTGAACGATGGGCAGGAACATTGTCGTGATGAAACAAGATTGTTTTTGCCATGTCATAACGTTGCAGTAAGCATGCACCAGTGATACTTTTACACTTTTTCAAGTAATCAATAAAAATAATTCCCTGTGCATCCCAGAAAACACTCGCCATAACCTTGTTAGCTGATAAAATTGACTTTGCCTTTTTTTGGAGTTGGTTTACCTGGGCTAATCCACTGTTTTGACTGTGATTTACTTTCTGGAGTGTTGTGATGTATCCAAGTTTCATCCATGGTAATAAGCCGTCTCAAAAATTCACTGAGATTGTTACGGTAGAGCTCCACATTCTTAACAGAAACAGTTTTTCTTTGCAACTTTTGATCAGGTGTCAACAAACGCGGCACTCATCTTGTACAGACAGACTTTGTAAAAGCTCAAAACATTACTTAAAATTTGTATTATCTGTACGTTCTTTTGATATGTTTACAGCCTCTGATATCGCAACTAACTTTAATCTGCGGTCATCTACCACGATGCATGTTTTCAATGATCTCTGGAGTTGTCACTTCTACAGGACGAGGTTTATCACTAGTGCTCGTACGACCCATTTTAAACTCTGCAACCCATCTTTTAATCATTGGATATGAATATACTGTCCATTTCCTCCTTGATTTCTTTAGGTGTTAAGCCTTTCAAATGGAAGTATTTAATCACTGCTCGTTTTTCCAAATCCTCCATTTTCGTGAAAACTCTTAAAGTTGTGCTTAAAATGCTGTCATTCAAAAACTAAACTAGCTATTGACCTATAACTATGGATACAAGCTACTCTGGAGTTAAATTATACGATGCTACCGTCTAACTGGTCTAGTGACGTCATATCTGTGTGAGGCCCGGGACCTATCAGCCAACCCTTGTATTACATGTTTTAGTTTGCTTTTAGTGTTATGTTTTTATTGAATCAAATATGCATCTTTTAAATATGTAATGCTACAAGTATGGGTGTGGAAAATTGTTACTTCTAGTAAGTGTAATTTCTGAAAGATAACTGCTACAAGCTTACAAATTCCAAAGATATTAAATTTACATAAGGAGGTTCTCACTTCGTATAGTTTATAGACTTTGATTTCAGATTCCGTGTATGTTTTGTGTCCATTTTGTTGAACATTTGTGTTATTTTAATTTGTCAAAGTCTATTGAATTCACGAATTTGTAGAATGCCTTGATTTGTTTTGTTATTAGAACATTGTTGGTATTTGGCCAGTTCCTGCCTGTTCTGGTAACTTCTTGTTTAAGAATTGTCAATTGTCTATTCAGTAATTTGCAGTCGTACATCAGATGGTCTGTTGTCTTTTCTTCTAGATTGCAGGGACACGTTGAGTCGTCTGTTATTTTAAACCTGTGCAAGTATGATTTTGTTTTACCCTGGCCGTTTAACTATTGCTGTTATTTCTGGTATTATAGGAATTGTGATGTTAAGTCTTGGCCAAATGATCTGCATTTGGCTCCTTTTTATGTGTTGTCCCATTGTGTTTCCGGGTTTGTTTTCCTCATTTCGGAGACTATTGTTATTGCAGGTACTTTGTTGTATATTGGGTCTTGTGTCTTGATCTGCTTCTTTGGCGAGGTTGTATACTATGATTAGTTCGTTGTCTTGTGTCTTGAGCTACTTCTTTGGCGAGGTTGTATACTATGATTAGTTCGTTGTCTTGTGTCTTGAGCTGCTTCTTTGGCGAGGTTGTATACTCGTTGTCTTGTGTCTTGAGCTGCTTCTTTGGTGAGGTTGTGTACTATGATTAGTTCGTTGTCTTGTGTCTTGAGCTGATTCTTTGGCGAGGTTGAATACTATGATTAGTTCGTTGTCTTGTGTCTTGAGCTGCTTCTTTGGCGAGGTTGTGTACTATGATTAGTTCGTTGTCTTGTGTCTTGAGCTGCTTCTTTGGTGAGGTTGTGTACTGTGATTAGTTCGTTGTCTTGTGTCTTGAGCTGCTTCTTTGGTGAGGTTGTGTACTGTGATAAGTTCGTTGTCTTATGTCTTGAGCTGCTTCTTCGGTGAGGTTGTGTACTATGATTAGTTCATTGTCTTATGTCTTGAGCTGCTTCTTTGGTGAGGTTGTGTACTATGATTAGTTCGTTGTCTTATGTCTTGAGCTGATTCTTTGGCGAGGTTGAATACTATGATTAGTTCGTTGTCTTGTGTCTTGAGCTGCTTCTTTGGTGAGGTTGAATACTATGATTAGTTCGTTGTCTTGTGTCTTGAGCTGATTCTTTGGCGAGGTTGAATACTATGATTAGTTCGTTGTCTTGTGTCTTGAGCTGCTTCTTTGGTGAGGTTGTGTACTATGATTAGTTCGTTGTCTTATGTCTTGAGCTGCTTCTTTGGTGAGCTTGTGTACTATGATTAGTTCGTTGTCTTATGTCTTGAGCTGCTTCTTTGGTGAGGTTGTGTACTATGATTAGTTCGTTGTCTTATGTCTTGAGCTGCTTCTTCGGCGAGGTTGTGTACTATGATTAGTTCGTTGTCTTATGTCTTGAGCTGCTTCTTTGGTGAGGTTGTGTACTATGATTAGTTCGTTGTCTTATGTCTTGAGCTGCTTCTTTGGTGAGGTTGTGTACTATGATTAGTTCGTTGTCTTATGTCTTGAGCTGATTCTTTGGCGAGGTTGAATACTATGATTAGTTCGTTGTCTTGTGCCTTGAGCTGCTTCTTCGGTGAGGTGTACTATGATTAGTTCGTTGTCTTATGTCTTGAGCTGCTTCTTTGGTGAGGTTGTGTACTATGATTAGTTCGTTGTCTTGTGTCTTGAGCTGATTCTTTGGCGAGGTTGAATACTATGATTAGTTCGTTGTCTTGTGTCTTGAGCTGCTTCTTTGGTGAGGTTGAATACTATGATTAGTTCGTTGTCTTATGTCTTGAGCTGATTCTTTGGTGAGGTTGAATACTATGATTAGTTCGTTGTCTTGTGTCTTGAGCTGATTCTTTGGTGAGGTTGAATACTATGATTAGTTCGTTGTCTTGTGTCTTGAGCTGCTTCTTTGGTGAGGTTGAATACTATGATTAGTTCGTTGTCTTATGTCTTGAGCTGCTTCTTCGGCGAGGTTGTGTACTATGATTAGTTCGTTGTCTTATGTCTTGAGCTGCTTCTTTGGTGAGGTTGTGTACTATGATTAGTTCGTTGTCTTATGTCTTGAGCTGCTTCTTTGGTGAGGTTGAATACTATGATTAGTTCGTTGTCTTGTTCCTTGAGCTGCTTCTTCGGTGAGGTGTACTATGATTAGTTCGTTGTCTTATGTCTTGAGCTGCTTCTTTGGTGAGATTGTGTACTATGATTAGTTCGTTGTCTTGTGTCTTGAGCTGATTCTTTGGCGAGGTTGAATACTATGATTAGTTCGTTGTCTTGTGTCTTGAGCTGCTTCTTTGGTGAGGTTGAATACTATGATTAGTTCGTTGTCTTATGTCTTGAGCTGATTCTTTGGTGAGGTTGAATACTATGATTAGTTCGTTGTCTTGTGTCTTGAGCTGATTCTTCGGTGAGGTTGAATACTATGATTAGTTCGTTGTCTTGTGTCTTGAGCTGCTTCTTTGGTGAGGTTGAATACTATGATTAGTTCGTTATCTTATGTCTTGAGCTGCTTCTTCGGCGAGGTTGTGTACTATGATTAGTTCGTTGTCTTATGTCTTGAGCTGCTTCTTCGGTGAGGTTGAAGACTATGATTAGTTCGTTGTCTTATGTCTTGAGCTGCTTCTTTGGTGAGGTTGAATACTATGATTAGTTCGTTGTCTTGTGCCTTGAGCTGCTTCTTCGGTGAGGTGTACTATGATTAGTTCGTTGTCTTATGTCTTGAGCTGCTTCTTTGGTGAGGTGTACTATGATTAGTTCGTTGTCTTATGTCTTGAGCTGCTTCTTTGGTGAGGTGTACTATGATTAGTTCGTTGTCTTATGTCTTGAGCTGCTTCTTCGGTGAGGTGTACTATGATTAGTTCGTTGTCTTATGTCTTGAGCTGCTTCTTTGGTGAGGTTGTGTACTATGATGAGTTCGTTGTCTTGTGTCTTGAGCTGATTCTTTGGTGAGGTTGTGTACTGTGATTAGTTCGTTGTCTTATGTCTTGAGCTGCTTCTTTGGTGAGGTTGTGTACTATGATTAGTTCGTTGTCTTGTGTCTTCAACTGCTTCTTTGGTGAGGTTGTGTACTATGATTAGTTCGTTGTCTTGTGTCTTGAGCTGCTTCTTTGGTGAGGTTGTGTACTATGATTAGTTCGTTGTCTTGTGTCTTGAGCTGCTTCTTCGGTGAGGTTGTGTACTATGATTAGTTCATTGTCTTATGTCTTGAGCTGCTTCTTCGGCGAGGTTGTGTACTATGATTAGTTCGTTGTCTTGTGTCTTGAGCTGCTTCTTTGGCGAGGTTGTATACTATGATTAGTTCGTTGTCTTGTGTCTTCAACTGCTTCTTTGGTGAGGTTGTCCGAAAGTTCGTTACCTTCTATTTCATTTGCGCCTTTACCCAACCAGGTCTATTGTCCAATTTTCTTGTGTAAGTTGTCTATCTTAGTCCTTATCTGTTCTAGGGATAATGTATGGAGTTGTTATTAAGAGAGACGAGAGTAACTTTTCTGTCTGTGTGTATGACCACTTTGGTATTGCTGTTGGTGTAACCGGTCAGAGAGTGTACATGTTCCAGAGACTTGAGAAAGGCTATGGCTTCAGCTTGGTTGTTTGGACAGCTTGTAACAATCTGTATTTAAGTTGTTTCTTCAAACATTTTGCCACATATATATAGCAATTCCTTCCCCGACTTTGTCTTCGATTTTGCTGCGTTTGTGTAGATCTCTATGTATTTACTGGTCTTAAACATTTTAATATTGAAACGTAACTATACTATTCATAACAGACAAACTAATATATGAGTACTATAATGCAAAGTAAAGTTATACAACGCGTGAAATTCATATGAAATAGGCGGAGAATAGAAAACGTAAATAACAAGAAACGTAGGGAAATAATAAGAATGTAAATGAACATCATATAAAGCTATAAAATGAAACAGATAGCGAATAAAAATAATATTATAGTCAAAAGTAGAATCATTATTATTGTGAGAAGTCTAATTTTGCAGCTGCATATGTTACAGTAACGTCCACCTTCTGCAAATTACATTGTAAAGCCATTAACTGGATTTATTTAACAAAAGAAGTTGGAAATTCAGAACGCTTTTCGATACAATGGATAGGAATACATCCCAAATTTGAGCTGAATTTTCTCACATTTGGAAAGTTAGAAAATGAGATCACGCTAATGTCCTTCCGATATGTACAAGTTTGTGTACAACTCTGAAGCGATAGAAAAACCTAAAGAGTGCAAATGATCACCAATAATATTCGTGAAATTTGTAAAAATTCGTGTAATATCGGATCACTGCCTAGCAAATAGGCGGAGTTTAGGAGATTTGTGTAGGTGGAGAGCAGCTCGGAAGATATGTAAAGATGAAATGGAAAACTACTTTGCGATTTGCAAAGAGTAAACTTGTTTGTGGAATAATGTGCGATACGTAAAGAAGTAACAACGAATTAAAGATATCGGTATTCAAAAACTGGTTTAAAAATCGTGAGTTTCAGAATTCAGAATCGTGATTTTTCTATCATCATCATTCTTAGGGAAAACGAATAAGGAAATATTCTTGTAAATGTATGCCTTCTCCTTGTGATTTAATTAACGAATTATTCTTGAGATAAAATTAGATAAGGTGTAGAAATTGGGTCAAAAGGAAGTTGGAGGGGGGAAAAGTATTTTAATTTGTGTGGCAAATTTGAAACAGAGGGGATATGCAGAACAAGTGATTTTCATTGTGTTTCCACACACAAAATCTGACAGCCAAATTCATCCAGGAAATTCATGCAAATTCCTGAAAGGCTAGTTGGAAAATTTCTTCACCTCCGCACATCCTCCACCCACACACCTAAAAATTCCGCATCATTCAGATACGTTCGTCGCACAGGTCCGATAGACCGCCTGTGCTTATATAATGTACTGTAGTTTACTTATATTTGCGGCATTAAACCTTAGAGTTAACGATATTTGATAACAAAAAACAGAAACATCAACAAGATAAAGCCAAAAATGTAAGTAATATAGAAAAAATATAATGTATTATACTCACATGACTTTCTCTAGCTACTCTACAAACTTCTTACAAAAGATCATTCTTCTCTCAACACCGCTTTAATCGAGATAAAGATTAGCCGAATTTTATTACTTAGTTCCTTATAAGTAGACTGGAACTAAGGGAATGCACTAGGCTAAAGTGATAGTCAAATATTTTAAAAAATGTTATGCGATTGTCATTGCAAATCGTTTCTTTGCTTGGCCAGGAGTAGAACAAAAGAAAAACGGACACCTGAGAAAAGTGTAACTACTTCACAACTGAAACTAAAAATGAATACCTCTAAAACGTAAGCTCCACGAGAAAAATGTGTATGACTTAACTTGTGTACTTTAACAAGACCTACATTTTTTGTAAAGTAAGTTTTGTCTATCTCTTACGGTTTACTAGTTATGTCAAATTAAGCAAAATTTATCCCGAATAAACAGGTCTTTAGAAGCTATTTCAAGAAAATTCAAGATATACATTTTATTTGTGATCGAAATGGCTTTAATATGTGGTACTTTAATCAAAATCGTTAGCGCCATTTTTAAGAAAAACAAAATTTTCTAAAAATGTTCCATGTAAAGGGTAGCTAAGGGTGGGGGGATTTTCTTGAAAATATTCGTGTCGCATCCTAGGAAGATACCAAACTTAAATACCAAAACTTTCGTTTTTGAGCTATGCTGTCCACAGACACACACACACACACACACACTCAGATAGACAGACTGACACACACACACACACACAGATAGACAGACTGACACACACACACACACACACACACACGGACCTGTTTCTGAAAATGCTTTTATTGGACGCAGGGAGTCCTAAAACATGTATTTCCGGTAAAAATCTCGACATCGAATTTTTTGGGTGGAATACAATACTTCTCTATTCCTATGTACATTGTACATACGGCTAGAGAAAGTGAAAAGAGAAAGGAAAGAAAGAAAATTGTGCACAGAACAGTCTATTGTTTGCAAACCAAACTCAATACCAGTCCCTAAAACACTAACCCTTCCCCTTCAACCCTTGGCCCTCTGCCTTACATTTCGATGTGAGCAACATCTCCTTTTGTACAAAAGCAATAATCGCCCACCCCCCCTCCGGCTTCTAACGCTCTTATTGAATTAACAAAGCAATTTAGCAGATACTTTCACCTCAGTTCTTCTGTTTATTTGTTTGCTAATATATGAGTACAAATTTCTTCCTGATTTACCCTAGGGACAGACTATTATGCTTTTTTCGTTAAACAATTTGAGCGCTTACCATGGTCCCAGTTCAAACCAGGCAAGGCCTTGTTTGCTTACTCTATTTCCTGACAAAACATATTGTTTTATACACCATTCTATTTTGGTTTGACTGAAAAATGAATAATACTTTATCACTACATAGTACAATGCCTGCTGTCGATCTATATTATTTAGTCGCTTCTGTATTTGTATCCACACATTTGCTCTATTTCCTTATCCTTCCAATCAAAATTTTCCACCCCTATTCTTTATAGCCAACATATTTTCGCTGCCCAAGTCTTATCCTTTCCCCTCCTAACCTGCTCATTGTGGTACAGTGTTCTAAACAAGTTATTGATCGCTCTCAGAATTCTAATCCAATATTTGATCACCCGGACGTTACATTCGATTGTTTCACTATACGCGCCATACTCTGAAAATTCCACAATTTGCCGTACCACTACCAACAGCCATGATATATTTTATAAAAGTTTGATGTGTTCCATTCACATGACTTCCTCTAAATCTCTGCAACAAATTATTATCAAAAAGCTTATGCTTCTATTTACTTCATTCTAATCGAGCAAAAGCTAGCAGAACTAGTCTTATATTTGCTTCCTTGTAAGTAGAAGCGAAATAAGGGACTACCATAGATTAAAGTGATAGTCAAAACCTGGTTGCTATGTGACTGAAGTTCCTTTGTTTGCATGGACAGGAGTTGACAAGTTCCTATATGAGAAAAGTATAAGTTTTTCAAAGCTGAAACTAAAAACAAGGAATATCTCAAAAACGATTACCTCCACAGAAAAAATGTATGTAACATAAATTGTGTGTTTTAACGTGCTCTACATATTTTGTGTGGTAAGCTTTTGTCCATCTCTTACGTTTAGCAGTTATGCAAAATTCCGTAAAATTCATCCAGAATAAAGTAATCTTCATCCAGAATAAAGTAGTCTTCAGAGACTATTCCCAGAAGATTCATGATATACATTTCGTTTGTCACGTTAAGTATATTTAATATACGATATTTTAATCGAAATCGTTACTGACACTTTTTAGAAAATCAACATTTTCGAAAAAAGTTCCATGTAAAGGGTAGTTTGGGTGGGTGATTTTCTTGAAAATATTCGTGTCGCATCCTTAGCAGATACCAAACTTAAATAGCAAGTTTGGTATTTAACGGTCTTTTCGTTTTTGAGCTATGCTGTCTACAGACAGACAGACAGACACACACACACACGAACATTTTTTTTAAAAATACTTTTTTTTTTGATTCAGGGGGACCCAAAACATGTATTTCCGGTGAAATCTCGATATCGAATGTTTGGGTGCATTACAATACCTTCTCTTTACACTATATACATAGTACGTGTAGAAAAGTAAAAATGTCTTAGAAAGTTCTAACTTGTTAATTTAAGTGTTTTTTCACATAAGCCGTGTGTAGGACAGGAGTTGGATTGTTAGAATATTGCTATGGTAGCTCAGTGGTTAGAGCGAGCGGCTAGAGACCGGGAGATCTGTGGTTCAAATCCCGCTTATGGCATTGCATTGTTCAGTCTGACTCTACCTATCCAACTCCTGTTCTTACTTGCTATAACTTCCCATCACCAGGTCTCCGTCCTATACGTCATTGGAGACCTAAAAACTGTTCCATAAATTATCTCCAAAGCGCAGAAGCAGCTAAAGTTGCTAGCTAAGTTCAGTACAGGACAGCGACGCCTCTTACTTCACACAGCTTCGCGAGATATTAGCGCGAAACACGCGGATAACACAAAAATCTGGTGTTACACTCACATGACTTTGTCTAACCGTTCTACAAACTTCTTACATAAAATTCTTCTTCTTTCTGAACCTTGTTAATCGAGGTATTCAGCACAATGTTCTTATTACTTAGTTCCTTATAAGTAGGAAGAAAATAAGGGAACACACTATGCTAAATCGATAGTCAAATGTTTTAAAAGCTGTCGTTAAGCGATTGTCATTACAAATCACTTCTTTTCTTGGCCAGGAGTAGAACAAAAGAAAAACGGACACTCCCGTCTGAGAAAAGTATAAGTACCTCCAACTGAAACTAATAACAATGAATACCTTGAAAACGGTAAGCTCCACGAAAAGAATGTATATGACGTCAGTTGTGTATTTTAACAAGGCCTACATTTTTTGTATAGTAAGTTTTTGTCTATCTCTTACGGTTTATTAGTTATGCCAAATTAAGGAAAATTCATCCAGAATAAACAGGTCTTTAGAAGCTATTCCCAGAAAATTCAAGATAAACATTTTATTTGTCAGGTAAATATCTTTAATATAGATATTTTAATCAAAATCGTTAGAGCCATTTTTAAGAAAATCAAAATTTTTGAAAAAAGTTCCATGTAAAGGGTAGTTTGGGGTGGGGGGATTTTTCTCAAAATCTTCGTGTCGCATCCCTGGAAGATACTAAACTTAAATACCAAGTTTGGTAGTTTAGCTACTTTTCTTTTTTGAGTTATCGTGTTCACAGACACACGGACACACACATACACACGGACCTTTTTCTCAAAATGCTTTTTTTGGATACAGGGGGTCCTAAAACATGTATTTCCGGTGAAATCTCGGTATCGAATTTTTGGGTGGAATACAATACTTCTCTATCTCTATGTACATTGTACATATGGGGCTAGAGAAAGTAAAAATGTCTGCCATATCTGAAATCTGACGATATTACAAGTACAATTTAACTGTGGCATGCAGACCTCTACAGACTCAACATAAATACACAAGAAGATCGAGAACAAAACTATATTATGTTGTATCTGACTAGTAAGTCAATCATCTGCTGACATCAGATTAGTGAATTTCCAAAGCACAACGAGGAAGACTGAAGTTCCTAATTTCTTCTGGAATGCAGGCATTGTCTAGACAAAAGAAAACATGAATTGTTGAAATACAAAACGTTCTTACTTCTTAGAAGATGTGTATTATGAAACCATTGCAATATTTAATGTTAATTATAATAAAATTTCTAATTTATT
The DNA here is from genome assembly GCA_030762935.1 of Hymenopus coronatus. Taxonomy (NCBI): domain Eukaryota; kingdom Metazoa; phylum Arthropoda; class Insecta; order Mantodea; family Hymenopodidae; genus Hymenopus; species Hymenopus coronatus. Next base: position 51,252,522 of record CM060892.1, on the reverse strand, counting down.
TCCCAGTTTCAATATGCAGGTGCATAAAGGGAAATAAAAGTTTTTTCTTGCAGTTATCATAATTTTGAATGCAGATTTATAATATATTAATGATACTATTTAGTACTAAAAGTGTTAAACATTACATTTGTCATCCAGAAAATGTAATTTAACTCAATACGTAATCTGTGATTCTAATGACCATATTAAAGAAATGTGCTCAAACTTTATAGCTGATGTTTAAATGTTCATTACGTAAATATCGGAGGCTGGCATTTTTCCCTTGGACCTATGACGCAAACAATTGTGCCTCAATTTCTGCTATTCAACGTTCTTCTCACCAAGTAACCCGACAAACAAGTGTCTTTTTAATGCTCCAAAATTATATTGTTCTCGTCCTTGTCATCCAAAACCACTGCGAGAAAGACTCTTGGAATACTACACCGAATTCCAAATTGAAAAATCTTCTGTTCTTTTGAGAAAACTTCATCCTATCCCTTCATGGAAGTCTTTTACCCCATTCATTGATTTGGAGGTGTCGCAAATACCAAACAATTCCCAGATCAGTAATCCTGCCAATAATCTCTTTGCTTCACCAGAAATACCACAAACATTACAAAGCGTACACCGATGGATCTAAACGAGACTCAAAATCTCGATGCGCCATAGTCACCTCCTGGTCTTCAGAAACCAACGCTTATCGTTTACCAGATTACTTCTCCATCTTTTCATGTGAAGCCTTGACCGTCCTCAAAGCAATTGAAATATCTACCACTTGTGATCTTCTCTGACTCCATGTCAACACTTACTGCTGTTGCTAATAGATTCTCTAAGAACCCACTCATTCAAAGTATACAAGAACCATTATATTATCACTACAATAACGGCTATCAAATTTCATTGGTATGGCTTCCATCACATAAAGGCACTACCGGAAATGAGAAGGCAGATGTGGCAGCCAAATATGCTACGAGGCTGCAACAAATTGAAGCTGGGTTAAGTGGTACACTTCAGGATGTTATAAAGATGTTTAAAAGCTATATCGCCGACCACTGGGACAAACAGTGGAAATCTACATCCTCAAAACTGCAGTTGGTTAGGAAATCTATTACAGAACCGGCAATATCACACCTTAAATTCCGAAGAAAGCAAAAAGTCCTACTTACCAGGTTGCGCATCGGCCACTTCAACCTCAGCCATGGTTATCTGATGAAGAAAACAACCAAAGATCCCTGCCCAAAATGTTCAGTCCGAGAAGTCGTCTCAACATCTCACCTTATCCTCAAGTGACCTGCTTTACTCAACGACAGAAGGAACTTAAACCTCAAGAGTGATCTGTATTCCATCTTTAACATCACCGAAGGATGCTGAAAAGTTATCAAGTTAATGGAGATATCACAAATGGTGTCTTTTATATAATGTGATTTAACTGTTATAACCACAGTTTGATACTATTATAATTGTTTGCCAATTTACATGTACTATACTTTACTGTTACCAATGTTCAATTAGTTAAGTTCATGTATTAACTTTTGTAAATACATTGATCTTGTAAGAATACTGTGGTCGCTGATGACCTCTGTTGTTATAAAGTGCCCTTAAATAAATAAATAAATTAAAAAAAACATGATCACAATTACACTTTATTATTTTCTTGGAAGGTTAGTAATGCAGTTACGTTAAACAAGTTTGTGACAAACACGTAAAAAAAAAAAAAAAAAAATCTGATATGTGCCATTTACATGACTTAATCTACATTTCTGTAATAATTTATTGTAATAAACGTATTCATCAATCTACTTCAATGCAATGTAATCGAGATATACGTTAGCAGAATTGGCCTGCTTCCTTAAGTAAAGTTGCTATGGCTCTTTGCATGGCCAGGAATTGACAGATTCCCATGTGAGAAAATTTAAAAGTATTTTAAAACTGAAACCAATAACAAGGAATGTCTTGGAAATGTCTAACTTTAGGAAAAAATGTATATGACATAAATTGAGTGCTTTAATGAGATCTACATTTTTGTGCAGTAAGTTTTTGTGTATTTGCTACGGTTTACTAGTTATGCAAAATTCAGCAAGAATGAAGAGCTCTTCAGAGGCTATTCCCAGGTAATTCAAAATATAATTTTAATTGTCATATTAATATCGGTATTATACAGTATTTTCATCAAAATCTTCAGAGCATTTTTGAAAAAACTAACATTTTTTTATTTTTTTTTCAGTAAAGAGTAGTTTGGACGTGGGGGGATTTTCTTCAAAATCTTCGTGTTGCATCTTTGGGAGATACTTAAATACCTAGCTCGGTATTTTTAGATTTTTAGTTATCGTGTTCACAAACACAAGTTCATTTTCTTTAAATGCCTTTTTTAAATACAGGGGTCCGTAAAATGTGTATTTCCTGTGAAGTATCCGTATCGAAGTTTTGGGTGGTGTGCAATACGCGCCATGTATTATGTAGAAAAAGTAAAACTTAGGTCGAAATTTGTACTGATTATCAGTTTTATCAATTTCAGTACCTACAACTATACCAAACAAATTATACAAAAGCAAACAACAATAATTTTGCCTGGGTTAGAGAGACAATAAAAAATTCAATTATTTACTTACCTTGCTGGCTATTTCCTATTAACCAATAATTGATAACTTGCTAATTAACGATGTGCAATTAAAATGGGGGAAATAGTTTAGTGATGAACTAAAATAAAAATACGAATGTAGTGCAGTAGGTTTTACTGAGACAATGTAATGTGTAACCGACCTGAGGAATTTGTGTTGAAACAAATGAAGTCTTGTCTTGTTTTTACCTAGTCGTCCTTGCTTTACTTTCATGTACCATATAAAGCTTCCATGACAGGTTCTTCCAGAAAGAAATTCATCGATTTACAGTCGTTGTCCGCGGGAAAACGCGGAGCTCTCTTCTGGTTTTCAAATCTCTAATTTATTAAAAATCAATTTGTATAACGCTTCTTGTATAAAGGCATATTTTGTTTACTTTTTACTTGTTTTATACGTACTATATACATAGTTTATTGCACACAAAAATTCGATACTAGATTTTACTAGAAATATATGTTTTGACATCCCCTGAATCAAAAAAGGCATTTTAAGAAAAATGTCCGTGTGTGTATGTGTCTGTGTCAGTGTGTGTGTGTGTGTGTGTGTGTGTGTGTGTGTGTGTGTGTGTGTGGGCAGCAACGCTCAAAAACAAAATGTCTGTTAGATACTTAACTTGGTATTTAAGTTCAGTATCTTCCAAGGGTGCAACACGAAGATTTTCAAGAAAATCCACCAGCCTAACTACCCTTTACTAGAAACAATTTTGAAAATTTTGATTTTCTAAAAAAAAGCTCTAACGTGTTTTAATAAAACATCTTATATTAAAGATAAATTGGGCGTTTTAACGAGATCTACATCTTTTGTATGCCAAGTTTTTGTCTATCTCTTACGGTTAACCAGTTATATAAGATGTTAATCCGGAATGAAGAGGTCTTCAGAGGCTATTTTCAGGAATTTAAAGATATACAGTTTATTTGTCATGTAAATATCTTAATATACAGTACATACTTTAACCAAAATCGTTAAAGCCATTTTTGAGAAAACAAAAATTTCAAAACATTTCCATGTATAGGGTAGTTTAGAGTGGGGGATGTTTTCAAAATCTTCGTGTCGCATCCTTGGAAGATACTTAATTTAAATACCAAATTGCTTATTCAGCAGACTTTTCGTTTTTGAGCTATGCTTCATTCTTTATTTGATTCAGGAGGCCTCATAATCGATATTTCTGCTGAGATATCGACATCAATAGGTACAACACATTCTCTACCTACTACATACATAGTACTTGTAGAGAAAATACAAATGTTTCCACAGTTGCACACAAATCAAGTGCTTTGTATCACAACACCCAAAGAGAGTGATGTTATGCCATGTAATAATACTTGATTTAAGGCTTTCTCTATAGGTGGTGTTGGCCTATACTCAGTGCCTCTAAGAACTTGTGGAATTATATACCAAACCAGATTAATAACATTCATCTTTGGATACATAATTAAACGAAGACTATCTATGTTACAAAGAGGCATCACTGAACGCAGTCTTTGTCAGAGTTGTTAACCCTCAATTGCAAGGTGTTGCAATTTGGCAACCAAGATGGTTAATCAAATGTTTTAGAATTTTTAGGGAGCTTTTTTTTTTCTAATTTCGTATTATACTAACCCACAACATTAAAATTAGGCTATTTATAGCTGCTTTATATTGTAAAATAACGCTGTAGTATGTTTTTAATAATAAAGTGCAAAATCCATGCAACTGCAGTCAAATGTAACCCCGTACCATTACACCGATAATTTTACTTGGACCCTCCCCATCCTTTACCACAGACACATTCGAACTGCAGTCGCTGGGACGATCAAGGGTCTTTTCGTTTTTGAGTATACGGTCCATATGCACACATACACACACGCCCAAACACATAGGCCTTCTTCTAAAAAAAATATTCGGGGGACCTCAAAACATATATTTCTGATGAAATATCGACATCAAGTTTTTGGATGGGATACAAAACTTTCTCCTCTCACTATATAATAGTATGTGTAGAGAAAATAAAAATGTTTACACAGTTGCACACAAATAACATGTGCTTTTGTATCAACGCCCAAAGTGTGTGACGTCATCTCATGTACTAATATTTGACGAAAAGTTTTCTCTATAGGTGGTGTTGGCCTCACACGTTGTATCTGAGTCATATACTCAGTGCTTGTGCCTCTAAAAACACGTGGATTCATATACAATACTAGATTAATAAAATTGATCTTGGAGTACGTAGTTTAAATGAAGAATGTGTTTGTTACTAATAGGCATGACTGAAGGCAGCCTTTGTCAGTGTTGTTAGGATCATGCTCGGTGTTTTATAGCCTAGTCCAGAAAATAAAGCTTCAAGAATTGCTTTGCTTACGTCAAGCATTTCTGTACATCTTGTATTGTAACTTAAGTGTTTCATTCCTTTAATACGAGGAAAGGGTCGATTACGGCTCTAAAATGCGATGCAACGATAAAACCTGCATGCAAAACTTAAGTTAATTGCCTATATGCACGTACCTGTATTCTACATGGCAAATTATATTCCAGCGAGTTACGACGTTGCGAATTTTAGAGCTGCAGCAGCGCGCTCTGTGGTTTACGAGCTGGGTAACAGTAAGAAAAAAAAATAACAATAACAAAATTACAACCCGCCCTCCAGCAACAGAATGCGTTTGATTTACCTGCTGTCGCTGTCTGAGGAACGGTTGGTTTAGGGTCAAGGTTGATGACAGTGCTTGCATACAGTTCTAGGTCACATAACAGTGGCAGAGTGTTTGCTTTCATACGTCCCTTTCGTTCCTTTTTAGCGATGTTAGACTTCCCAAATACTGGATGGGTAACTAAAAAGTGTGGTAGAAATATAACTTGGGAGTAGAAGACTTCTACTAAATATTTTGTTTTCAGAAAAATGTTTAATGATAACTTTGATACCAGAATAATGATCATATCATTACTAATTATTTTATAAAAATCTGATGTGTAACACTCATATGACTTTCTCTAGCTGTTCTACAAATTTCATAAGATTCTTCTTCATTCTGCACCTTGCTAATCGAGGTACTCATTAGCACAATGTTCTTATTATTTAGTTCCATATAAGTAGGAAGAAAATAAGGGAATACATTAGGCTAAACCAATAGTCAAATGTTTTAAAAGCTGTCGTTATGCGATTGTCATTACAAATCGCTTCTTTTCTTGGCACAAAAGAAAAATGGACCCTCGAAAACGTTAAGCTCAACGAGAAACATGTATATGACATAACTTGTGTATTTTAACAAGACCTAAATTTTTTGTACAATAAGTTTTTGTCTATCTCTTACGGTTTACTAGTTATGCCAAATTAAGCGAAATTCATTCAGAATAAACAGGTCTTCAGAAGCTATTCCCAGAAAATTCAAGATATACATTTTATTTTTTGGGTAAAAATCTTTAATATATGATATTTTAATCAAAATCGTTAGAGCCATTTTTTAAAGTTCCATGTAAAGGGTAGTTTGGGGTGGGGGGATTTTTCTCAAAATCTTCGTTTCGCATCCCTGGAAGATACTTAACTTAAATACCAAGTTTGCTATTTTTGCTACTTTTCGTTTTTGAGTTATCGTGTTCACAGGCACACGGACACACACACGGACCTTTTTCTCAAAATGCTTTTTTTTTTTGGATACAGGAGGTCCTAAAACACACATTTCCGGTGAAATCTCGGTATCGAATTTTTGGGTGGAATACAATACTTCTCTATCCCTATATACATTGTACATACGGGGCTAGAGGAAGTAAAAAACATAACAGAAAAACATAAATAATTGCAATACATCGTTTACATATATTAAAAGCAAACGATAATGTAGGAAACACACAATTCTTCTGTTATTGTGTAAATAAGGCCATTAACAAGTTAAGGTTGTGGGAAAGCAATTAGCATGATCAGATCGGAAAGATAGTTATGTTACGGAAACTTAGGAAGCAGAAATCCATTAGGCCTTAAGACACAATTCATGGAAAATCAACTATCAGAAATCATTAGGTTGTTAAAGCGCACTTAACCAATTCTGGCAGTGAGAAGACAAGCATTTGACATAGAATATAGGAACTATGGTGGGAAGTCATAGCTGCAGGCGGGACTTAGATCAATAAAAGAGCATGATATACGGTAACTTTACTGGGAGAAAAATCTTGTGTGTTCCATTCACATGACTTTATCTACTGTTACACAAACAACTTCCCTTACAGAAGAGTATTATTTTATCTACGATATGCTAATCAAGATAAACAATAGCAGGAATTGTCTTATTATTTGTGGTGAACAAAGCGACGCAGGGGCGGGTTCTCCAGTTTCCACCGCCATCAGATTCCTCCGGTGCCATATGTAGTAACAGAGGGCATTAAACACACAAAAATACACACTTGGAACTTTTTCTAAAAATGGCTTTTTTGTTTTTGGGGAACTTCAAACTTGTATTTTCATAGAAATCTGAATGAAATATTTAATAGGAATATAATATCTCCTCTACTTATTGTAGGTAAGAAAAGAGAAAACAAATGATAGTGGATAGAGAAAAATAAAGGCATCAGTTTGATGTAGCAGCTAAGCTGTATCCTAACGATTGAGTATTTTCCTGGTTGTTAAAGAAACTTCGGTGAATCAGACGCTTTTAAATAAAAGCCGAATTTCTTGGTGATCTTAAGTTATATTGCTGTTTGATGTTGTTGATTGAAACAAAGTGTAGACAGTGACAAACCTTGTTGTACACCAGTTGAAGAAACTTGGCAGATATTCAGCAAACATCACGAAAAAATAGAAAGAAAGAAATAAAAGCCATTAAAGAAGACATATTCGGATGCCATCAGTATTCTGTGTAAACAGGATACAGGTCTCCTTGCTCGTGGGAAGGAGCAACCATTTCTGCGTATGCCAAAACCAGTATCGCATTAATCTACCAATGATTACTAGCGAGTGGATTTTAAGGTGGAAGTTATGGTCAGAAAAGAGGAGAAAAAATCTTATGTGTTCTATTCAAATGATCTTCTGTAGGTGTTCCACAAACAAACTTTCCTTACAAAAGATTATTCTCTTAAGGAAGTCATGGTGTTCAAGATAAAATTAGTAGAAACGATTTTGTTACTTGCTTCCTTGTAAGTAGAAAGGAAATAAAGGAAAACACTAGGCTAAAGCGATAGTAAAATCTTTATAAAGCTATCGCCGTGTGAAACAATTTAAATTCGGTTCTCTTTTGCATTCCCGGCAGTAAAACAAAAGAGATGAAGACCGCCTGGGTAATGTGGCGGTAGCGTGTCTGCTTCACATTCAACAGGTCGCGAAGTCGAATCTCCCTTAGGGTAAGTTACCCGGATAAGGTTTATTTTCCCCTTATCCTGAGAAGAAGAATGTCGAGTAGCTTTAAGCACCATGGATCCCGAGATCATTTGAGCATCATTTCACTAATGTCATTCATTGTCCGATGTGACCAAACAGGTTAAAGGACGTTAGGCTACAGAGAGAGAGAGAGAGAGAGAGAGAGAGAGAGAGAGAGAGAGATAAACGACTTCCCGCTTGAGAAAATACGTGGTTAGAAATTGCAACCAATAACAAAAAATATCTTGAGCGGTTAACTCTAACTAAACAATATGTATGACATAAAGTGTGTGTTTTAAGGACATCTATATTTATGTGTTGCCTATCTCTTATGGCTTACAAGTTACCGGAAAGCCATACAAAATGAAGAGGTTTTCGGAGGCTATTCCCAGAAAATTCAAGATATACATTTCATTTGTCATGGAAATATCTTAAACATTTGGCATTTTAATTATTTTGAAAAATCAAACTTTTCGAAAAATGTTCCATGTAAAGGGTAGTTTGGGGTGGGGGGATTTTCTTGAAATTCTTCGTGTCGCATCCTTGGAACATACTAAATTTAAATACCAAGTGTATTTAACAACCTTTTTGTTTTTGAGCAATACTGACTACAGCCAGACAGAAATACACACAATTTTTCTAAAAATGATTTGTTAATTCTGGGCGTCTCAGAACTTATTTACGGTGAAATTTCTGTGTAGAACTTTTGGGTGGAATACTTACTTTCTCTATCTACTATGTATGCTGTAATACGTAAGAGAGAAAGTAAAAATGTTATGAAAGTGCACCTTAAAATGTACAAAAATGTTGTTCGTGAGGTGTATTTATTCCGTTTAAAATAATTGCATATACGCTCTTTAGCCCGTTTACTTGGTTCTAATAATAGTAAACTATAAGACCTCGGTGCCGAGGCCGAGGATTAGACCCCTCGTCTCTCACCTAGGCCAACCGCATATGGGATTTATGGTGGACGAAGTGTCGTCTAGACGGTTTTATTTTTACTTTCTCTATACGCACTATGTACATAGTGTAAAGAGAAGGTATTGCACTCCACCCAAAACTTCGATACCGAGATTTCACCGGAAATATATGTTTTAGGGTCCCTAATATCCAAAAAACGCATTTTCACAAAAAGGTCCATGTGTGTGTGTGTGTGTGTGTGTGTGTGTGTGTGTGTGTCAGTGTGTCTGTGAACACGATAACTCAAAAACGAAAAGTCGGTAAAATACCAAACTTGGTATTTAAGTTTAGTATCTTCCAGGGATGCGACACGAAGATGTTGAGAAAAATCCCCCACTCCCATCTACCCTTTACATGGAACTTTTTTTAAAAAAAATATTTTCTCAAAAATGGCTCTAACGATTTTGATTAAAATTTCGTGTATTAAAGATATTTACCTGACAAATAAAATGTATATCTTGAATTTTCTGGGAATAGCCTCTGAAGAGTAGTTTATTCTGGATGAATTTTGCTGAATTTTTAATAACTGCTAAACCGTAAGAGATGGACAAAAGCTTACTACACAAAAAATGTAGAGCACGTTAAAACACACAATTTATGTTATATACATTTTTTTCGTGAGTTCGCCGTTTTTGAGACGTTCCTTTTTTTGGTTTCTGCTATGAAAAACTTATACTTTTCTCACATAGGAACTTGTCAACTCTTATCCATATAAACAAAGGAACTTCATTGATATAGAACCCAGCTTTTGACTTATCATTTTAACCTATGGTAGTCCCTTATTTCGCTTCTACTTACAAGGAAGCAAGTAATAAGACCATTTCTGCTCATTTTTTTGATTAGCAAAAAGTAAATAGAAGTATAAGCTTTTTAAGAATAATTTGTTGCAGGGATATAGAGAAAGTCATGTGAATGGTACACATCAGCTTTTTTTTTTTCTTCGGTTTAGCACTCATTATATGCAGAATTCGCATGCTGGTAGTTCCAAATATGAATAATAATAAAAGCCAATTAACGACTTCACCTATCTTGAAAGGTACGGAGATAATTCAACGTTATTGACTGCATTATATGCACAGTCTGGCAACAGATTGAGACTTAGGAGCCGAATGTTTTGTTTTGTGCTTGAAATCTGGTTCGCCAGTGGTTATGTGTTTATTCGTAGCAGGTACTGCCACTAACGAAAGGTGAGGTGTTTTCTTTCCAACTTTCGATCGTATTCACGATACCTGAACTAAAAGCTGCGTAAGAAGCTACGCATAATATTTAGTCTGATAATCAAAGCAAATTCCAATGTGAATTATGGAAACAATAACCTTCGGATATATCGTGTAGTAATTAAATCAAAGCCATATCTTTGCTAAATAGGACATGTATTAATGATCAATATCTGCAGCATCAACAATGTTACGTTCATTTACAGTAGATGCTCAAAATGTGCTCCGTTAGAATTTATGCAGACATCGAATCTTCTTAGCCAATTTTGCTATATCTTGTTAGAGCTTCTGCATTCTGCCGAATATTAGGGCTTCTTCAAATGTCTCAGGAATAACAATCTAAAGATTTGAACTTTGTCATAAGCAAGTAGCATATCTAGAAACTCTTCATTTGTAAAGACTGTAATCGTTCTGAATGCATTAGCGCATCTGAAGTACTGATACAACCAGTTGTTGTGCAGTGTCGAGATACAGCATTACTATCAATATTCCTGACCTTACTCTCTACAGCGTATGGCGTAGTTGCCAAGCGTAAGAACACGGTTTTATTCCAGTAGATACGCTGGAATCCATTTCTTTAATATAATGTTATGGCCAAACGACTCATTTTAACAACAAATGGTAAAAACACGAATAACTCATCTTTTCCAACTATTATGGCCAAAAGGTCAATCAGTCCGAATAGCGACGAGCGCATGAATAGCGCATCCGAACCGCCCTACTTCCTCTAACCACAGGGGTCATCTCTAAAACTCGCCCACCCGGAAGCAGGTCCTGACTTGGTAATACCCAGAGACGCCAGTGAAGAAACCTCTAAAAACTTCTATAGTCCAGCTGCAACATACCGAATAACGTTGGCGGACCCTACAACCTTGACACAATACAAAATGTTGTAACAAATGAGAACTCCAGTTTCTTTAAATTCATTTTATTGGTCACTAGGGCACTCGTAATGCAGCACTTAACCCTTCTGGTACGCAAATAACTGAGTCACTACGTTCATGCCACTGTCTTACTAAGTGTCTCACTAGACTGACTCCCGGCTGTGTCGGTCTCTCTTATATAGTCCCGTAACTAAGTTCCGAAAGTTTCAGTCTTAGAAATTACGGGAAAATTGCGTTTTATCCATTTAGAAAAAGATTAACCTGGAACTGGAACTTTCTGGGCATAGAGATAAAGAAGGTCCGAGAAATCTTGTAGGGAAACGTTCTTTGTTTGCCCGGTATTGTGTCTGTTCGCTCTATTGTTATAGCGGATCAGGCAGTTCTTCCTTAGTGCGGAAGGGGGACTCATCCATCGTTACAGTTATGTTAGGATATGAGGAACGGAAAATTTGGAGTAGAAGACGACCCCTACCGACCATGGGAAACCACATTAAATCCATGAAGGATGTGGTCGCTGGCGAGTGAATTATTTAAACTTGATTGCAGATGAGGATAGAATTCCGAGGTGTACATACGTCGTTAGTAGTACGAGTTAATGGTGGCCTACAAATTCCTATGGAGGACCCTTATTTTATCTTTCTCTCTTGCGGATTTGACGAAGTATTGTACTTAACAAAAAATGCAATGCTGAGATTTCATCAAAAATGCATGTATTTATATAAGGATTTTCCAAAAAAAAAAAGTGCATATGTTCATCTGAACAGCATAACTTAAAAAATCGGTTACATATCAAATTTAGTATTAAATTCAGAATCTGTTAGCGATGTGACATGAATATTTGCACCAAAAAATAAATAAAATATAATATCCCAAACTACCTTCCATATGAAATCTTTCGAAAAAATTTAGTTATTTAAATTTTTGTGACGCTAATAATTAAAATACCATATATTTAAGATATTTATATCAGAAATTAAAAGTGTTTCTTGAAGTTTTTGCGAAGAGCCCCTGAAGTCCTATTTTTTCTGATGAATCTTGACTTTACAATCTTGCTTTAGAAAATGTATTACTTTACAAAAATGTAGATCTCGTTAAAGTACGTCGTTATTTGGAATAAAAGATGCTTATGAATTTCACCATTCCGAGATATTCTTTGATATGATTTCGAACTTCTGTTGGCCGTGCAAAGAGAACGGAAATAACATAGCGACCCGTTTTAAAAATAAATATTATTATCGCTTAAAGGCGAAAAAGTAGCTCAATTTCGATACTTAACTCTCTAGAGCGAATTAAAATTTTCTCAGAAGATATCAGGAATATATGGATAGAGAAGTACTGCAGTTACAATTTATTAGTCAATGATAAGACGTGTGCTTATTATCATTGCTATTATAAGTATGGGAATAGGCGGTTGGGGGTTATTTTAAACGGGTCAGCGGGAGTCCTAGCTGCGGTGGCCGGCGCACAGTGTGTGAGGAAAATACGTTGCGATAAATGTAGAGAAGGGGGAAGAGTTTTGAAATACCAAGCGTAGATTAGTTTTTATATCTCCAGTTTCTCCAAAGCAACTAACGCATGTTTTTACGTGCTCTACACATACTATGTAGATAGTGTACAGGGAATATATTGCGCTCCAACCTAAAATTTGATACCGAAATTTCACCGGAAATATATGTTTTAGGGTCCCCTGAAACCAAAAAAATCTGATGTGTACCATTCACATGACTTTCTCCATATCCCTGCAACAAATTATTCTTAAAGAGCTTATACTTTTATTTACTTTATGCTAATCAAAAAAAATAGCAGAAATAGTCTAATTACTCGCTTCCTTGTAAGTAGAAGCGAAATAAGGGACAACTGTAGGTTAAAGTGATAGTCAAAAGCTGGTTGCCATGTCAATGAAGTTCCTTTGTTTATATAGATAGGAGTTGACAAGTTCATGTATGAGAAAAGTATACGTTTTTCATAGCAGAAACCAAAAATAAGGAATGTCACACAAACGACGAACTCCACGAAAAAAATGTATATAACATAAATTGTGTGTTTTAAAGTGTTCTACATTTTTTGTGTAGTAAGTTTTTGTCCATCTCTTACGGTTCAGCAGTCCTTCAAAATTTAGTAAAATTCATCTAGAATAAACTACTCTTCAGAGGCTATTCCCAGAAAATTCAAGATATACATTTCATTTGCCAAGTAAATATGTTTAATATCCGAACTTTTAATCAAAATCGTTAGAGCCATTTTTGAGAAAATCAAAATTTTCGAAAAATGTTCCATGTAAAGGGTAGTTGGGGGTGGTGGGATTTTTCTCAAAATATTCGTGTCGCATCCCTGGAAAATACTAAACTTAAATACCAAGTTTGGTATTTTACCGACTTTTCGTTTTTGAGCTATCGTGTTCACAGACACACGGACACACACACACACACACATACACACACACACACACACACACACACACACACACGTGCGGACCTTTTTGTGAAAATGCTTTTTTTGGATATTGGGGACCCTAAAACATATATTTCCGGTGAAATCTCGGTATCGAATTTTTTGATTGAGTGCAATACTTTCTCTATACACTATGTACATAGTGCGTATGGAGAAAGTAAAAAGGATTTTTGGAAAACGATCTTTGTGTGTGCGTGTGAACACGATAACTCAAAAAGGAACAGTCGATAAAATACCAAACTTGGTATTCAAGTTTGGTATCTTCCGGGGATGTGACAGGCAGATTTTGAGAAAAATTTCCCTACTCCAAACTACCCTTTACAGGGGAAAAAATCGAAAATTACTCCAAAAATGGCTCTAAAGATTTTGATTAAAATACCGTATATTAAAGATATTTATATGGTAAATAAATGTATATTTTGAATTTTCTGGGAATAGCCTCTAAAGACCTCTTTTTTATGAATACATTTTGCTGAATTTTGCGTAACTGGTAATCCGTAAATGAAACACAAAATCTTACAACACAAAAAGATGTAGATACTGTTAGAACACACAATTTATGTCATACGTTTTTTTCGTTGAATTGACCATTTCTGAGACATTCTTTGTAATTTCATTCGGATTTAAGGTACTTAAACTTTTCTCACACGGAAAGATGTTAATTCCTGGCCTTGCATAGAAACGGATTTCAGCCACATGGCAACTAGCTTTTAAAAGATTTGACTATCGTTTTAGCCTGGTGTATTCCTTTATTTCCCTTCTACCTACAAGGAAACAAGCAATTAAGACAATTTCTGCTAATGCTTATCTCGATTTTCATACAAGAGATAGAAGAATATGCTTTTTAACAATAATTTGTTACAGCGATGTAGTGAAAGTCATGTGAACGTAACACATCAGATTACTTTCTCTACACGTACTATATACATAGTGTATAGCGAAGTAATTGTATTCCAACAAAAAATTTGATACCGAGATGTCACCAGAAATATGTTTTATTGACCCCTGTATCCAAAAAAGCATTTTTGGAAAAAGGACCGTTTGTGGGGGTGTGTGTCCGTGTGTATGTGAACACGATAACTCAAAAACGAAAAGTCGGTAAATTACCAAACTTGGTATTTAGGTTTAGTATCTTCCAGGGATTCGACACGAAGATTTGGAGAAAATTTCTCCCCACCCCAAACTACCCTTTACATGAAACAATTTCGAAAATTTTGATTTTCTGAAGAATGGCTCTAACAATTTTCATTAAAATACCGTATATTAAATATATTTATATGGCAAATAAAATGTATATCTTGAATTGTCTGGGAATAGCCTCTAGAGACCTCTTTATTCTGAATGGATTTTGTGTAACTGGTAAACCGTAAGAGTTAAGGCAAAAGGCAGAAACTTACTGCACAAAAAATGTAGATCATGTTAAAACACATAATTTATGTCATATACGTTTTTTCGTGGGCTTTACCATTTCTGAGATATTCCTTGTTATTTACTTCAGATTGAAAATACTTAAACTTTTCTCACATGGAATGTTGTTCACTTCTGAAACTACATAGAAACGGATTTCAATCATATGGTGTCCAGCTTTTAAAAGATTTGACATTCGTTTTAGTATAGTATATTCCCTTGTTTTCCTTCTACTTACAAGGAAGTAAGTAAATAAGAAGTTTTCTGCTAATGTTTATCTCGAATATATAAAATAGATAGAAGAATATGATTTTTAACAATAATTTGTTGCAGCGATGTAGAGAAAGTCAGGAGAATGGAATACATCAGATTTTTCCAACTATAGTAATAGGAATAGTACTTGCATGAAAATGAGATTAATAATTTATTAGCTGTTGCACATTATGGTTCCTGTAGTGTCGCCAACATTAATCTTGGAGACTGCTGGGCTGTTGACCTTAAAACAAATTAACAACTCGCGGGCGTTCTTAGCTGCTGCATCTATTAAATGGCAAGTAAATATTAACAAATAAAATAGCGGTAGAGACCCAAGTAATATTTAAATTATAAAATTCAACAATCGAATATGATGATATGGCATGTTTACAGTACTATACAGGTATTTAAAAATCATATAATTTAATAAATATGGCTCATGCACATGCGTGAATAAACTACAGGAAGAAGGGCGCATTTGAGAAAATTTTCCGTATTAAGAAAAAGATAATGAGGGATGTTAAAAGCGAAAACTTAGTGAACATTGTTCTTGCAAAAGTGTTAAGAACCATATACGGTGAAGCATGCATTGCAACCATTAACAACAATAGTAAGCAATGTAAAACATTCCTTCCCATAATACATTGCTTTATGTTACAGCAACATAACAAGTTTACTGCTTGCATTGTGAATACCGGTTCCATAAACTTGTTGCAAGATCAGGTTTTAATGTCTTCTAAAGTCATCTCTAATGCGAAGCTTACAAATGTTTCTAATTGTTTGATATCTTGTCTGAATACAACGATAAATTAGCCACTACCACTGGAACATGCGATGTCAATTTTGAAGTTTAAATTTCCGCCTACCTTGAGTTTTTTTGTGTTTTTTACTTTCTCTAGCTCCATATGTACAATGTACATAGCGATAGAGAAGTATTGTATTCCACCCAAAATTCGATACCGAGATTTCACCGGAAATACAAGTTTTAGGATCCCTGTATCCAAAAAAAGAATTTTCAAAAAACGGTCCTTATGTCTGTGAACACGATAACTCAAAAACGAAAAGTAGCTAAAATACTAAACCTGGTATTTAAGTTTAGTATCTTCCAGGAATGCGACATGAAGATTTTGAGAAAAATCCCCCCACCCCAAACTACCCTTTACATGGAATTTTTTTCGAAAATTTTGATTTTCTTGAAAATGGCTCTCACGATTTTGATTAAAATATCATATATTAAAGATATTTACCTAACAAATAAAATGTATATCTGGAATTTTCTGGGAATAGCTTCTGAAGACCTGTTTATTCTGAATGAATTTTGCTTAATTTGGCATAACTAGTAAACCGTAAGAGATAGACAAAAACTTACTATACAAAAAATGTAGGTCTTGTTAAAATACACAAGTTATGTCATATACATTTTTCTCGTGGAGCTTACCGTTTTCGAGGTATTCATTGTTATTAGTTTCAGTTGTGAAGTACTTATACTTTACTCAGACGGGAGTGTCCGTTTTTCTTTTGTTGTACTCCTGGCCAAGAAAAGAAGCGATTTGTAATGACAATCCAATAACGACAGCTTTTAAATCATTTGACTATCGATTTAGCCTAGTGTTTTCCCTTATTTTCTTCCTACTTATAAGGAACTAAATAATAAGAACATTGTGCTGAATACCTCAATTAACAAGGTGCAGAAACAGAATAATCTTATATAAGAAGTTTGTCGAATGGCTAGAGAAAGTCATGTGAGTGTAACACATCAGATTTTTACCTGATTGGTACGCGAATGCTGGAGTAGATTATATACTGTTACGAATTTTTCTGTCCCCCATTTCCTTATCATTAGAGATTGGACTGCATTGCCTGCCTTCTCAAGTTATTTGTACTAAGAATTTTAGGAGTGCGTTAGAACTTTGGAGGGACGGGGAGCAATGACTCATTCGCTCCACTGTATAGGCACAGAGCGGTGACTTGACAACGTTACTACTTGATTTAATATCAGTGCCCCAAATTCTGACACCAAGCATTAATAAATATTTTAATAGAATATAAAAGATAAAACAGTTTCTGTTTATAACAACTTGTTTATGTTTACACATTTCTATTTCAATAAAAAGAAACATGTTTCTAAAGTGTCAAGAGTGAATGCATTTGAGCACGTAGTTTGTGTATCTTAAAATACATTTTTGCCAAAAGTCTGCTTAGAATTACAGTGAATCTGGATGAAATTTCTTCTCTGTCCTTTAAACTGTATATGACTTATTTGCCGCCCCAGCCGGGAATCGAACCCGGGACCTTCGGGTGAGAAGTCAGCTCGCTGAACACTCGACCACGGAGGCAGTCCGTTGAGAAATGTTTAATAATATAACTGCATATTTTCCAACTTTTACGGTTTGCCTGTAAAATGTACGGTAGCCGAAGCCTTTTTACGACTTTACGGCAAAGGACACATTTTATGCCTTTGAGGACAGATTCGAAGCTTTCCAGATTTTCTCTGCGGACATGATAAAGCTTTAAAGTTAGTGCTTTATTTTCTAATTTGATACACTCAATGTATCACACTAATTGGTATACAGTGTTATGATTGGTGAAGCTAATCTGTGTGCATATCCTTCATCACTATCAGATTCATATTATAAGCCTACTAAACTTTGTGTCTATCCTACAAGAAACCTTAAAACTAAATCTGATGTGTTCCATTCACATGACTTTCTCTATATCTGTGCAACAAATTGTTGTTAAAAAGCTTATGCTTCTATTTACTTCATGCTAATCAGGAAAAAATTAGCAGAAATAGTTGTATTACTTGCTAACTTGTAAGTAGAAGCAAAATAAGGGAAACGATAGTCAAAAGCTGGTTGCTATGTGACTGAAGTTCCTTTGTTTGTATGGATAGGAGTAGACAAATTCCTGTATGAGAAAAGTATAAGTTTCAAAGCTGAAACCAAAAACTACGAATACCTTAAAAACGATCACCTCCATGAAAAAAATGTATATAACATAACTTGTGTGTTTTAATGTGTTCTACACTTTCTATGTAGTAAGATTTTATCGATCTCTTACGGTTTAGCAGATATGCAAAATTCCCTAAAATTCATTCAGAATAAAGTAGTCTTCAGAGGCATTTCCCAGAAAATTCAAGATATACATTTTATTTGTCAGGTAAATATCTGTAATATACGATATTTTAATCAAAATCGTTAGAGCCATTTTTTAAAAAATAAAAATTTTCGAAAAAAGTTCCATGTAGAGGGTAGTTGGGGGTGGGGAGATTTTCTTGAAAATCTTCGTGTCGCATCCTTGGAAGATACCAAAGTTAAATACCAAGTTTGGTATTCAACGCTCTTTTCGTTTTTGAGCTATGCTGCCCACAGACACACACGCACACACACGGACCTTTTTTGTAAAAATGCTTTTTTTTTTTTTATTCGGGGGGACCCAAAACAGGTATTTCCGGTGAAATCTCGGTATCGAAGTTTTGGGTGCATTACAATACCTTCTCTATACACCAAGTACATAGTACGTATAGAGAAAGTAATAATTAGCGTGTGGATTTAAAATTTGCTTTTTTATAGTGTTTAACGCGCGCTTTTACTACATATGGCACCGCAGGCTTTGACACTGATGAAGTGATGATAGATGGAAGATGGAGCACCGGTGGAGTGCGACGGCGGGAGAAACTGGAAAACCCGTCGCTGTGCCGACCACTTTGTCCACCACAAATCCCACATGCAGTTCGCTTGGGATTGAACCCGAGCTGTCTACCCACTCGGCCACGCCGCGGCCTTAAGCAGTTGGTTAGAGCCACAGACGAAATCGCCATTCCACTCGGGTAGCGGAGGTGAACTACAGTGTCTTTATTAGTACACTCAAAGATTTTAGAAATGTGTCTGGAAATACTTATCGTAAGACGTGGTCTTTTCGCTAACCCCACCCATGTCTTTCACCTGTTTGCTACGCTCTTAAAAACGTATTAGACAGGACACGTTACCCAAGGGAAGGGGTTGAATATGGAACGTAACTTACGACAAATGAAGTTTTGAGTTGCGAACTAGTGATTCCTAAACTTGCTGGTTGGACAATGCTCCATCCCTCTCACCGGGTGTTACAAAATGAGGTCAGCCTTTTCTCTGCGCTACATACTGAAGTTCTAATGCCAAGGTAATATGTGCACGTGGCAGACTAAATTAGTACACTGCTTATGCAGTGACTTGCACGAATGTGGCAAATACATTTTTTAGTATTTAGCAATGACACAAGGTCTGTAAAGCCTGATGCTTTGATATTTTACACTCTAGTACATAATTGTAAATTTGTGCATTGGAAATTCCATTACATATTTGTAAATATGTATTGTAATTTGTCGACATTTATGAAGAGTACATAATACAACAATCATATTTTAGTTTTATATAATTACTAGTAGTAACTATTATGTCGATAATTAGAAAATTATCATCTGATATTACATGAGTGTTACATATAATGAAATTATATTTATTTAAACATTTTAACACTAATTTTTGATACTCTTTGTTTTTATGTGCATGCAAAATAAAAGAAAAAGGAAGCACATATGCTTTTATGGAGCACATTAAGTATAGTACAGTCCTCAAAAGCAAATGGTGTGATTATATGTCTATTCTGTTCTTTTTGTAACCCATGCTTTCAGTACTAGAGCTTTATAGATTGTTTTTTTCCCCATAGTATATAAACACATGTATACATGTATATGCCTTGATAAGTTCAATGTTCAGTGGCTTCCTGGCCAAAACGAACCTACGGAATGCTTTCTAAGCTAATCTAATCAAGTCAACCTATTCTAAGGGAGTGTCGAGCAGGCTTGAGGAGTGAAGGGGTGGATTGCCGAATCGGTTATGCATTTTCTTACTCGTGTGTTGTGTTACACCACAATGGCACCAATGAAAATCGAGGAAAGACCCGAGTACCCTTCAAACGTTCACATTTTCAGCAAAATTACATCGCCAGCGTATTTTTAATGTCTTTGACTGTACAGTGTGGCCAAGATAAGGGAAGGCCGCCATGTTTTTGCAATGCAAAGTCCTGAATCAGCTGTCATAAGGATATGTAGTCCTTGTTCGAATAAAGAACAATTCATTGCTTCAAATGTTATTTTTCTTATGTATAAGGCATTAAACGTCTTTTAAAGTGTTTTTGATATTTGATATGTAAGTTAATTACTCTAAAACATATTTGGTAATGTAAGGTACATTTACAATTCATCTATTAATTGACATGCCAACAAACACTTTGAGAGCTCATTAATACTTACAGAATAGTTAGGAAATGACCTATCCATCAACATATCTTTGCTTCGACTTCGCTGATAGAAGTGAAGCACATGCTAGATCCGCAGCTTCTACAGTAGCAATGTCGCTCATTTTTATAAAATGTTATGCTTGATATTATCTATAAAAGTCTAAAAATGCAATTCGGCTACATAAACATAAATTAACAACAAAGACATGTGCTACTTCAGGTAAAGAATCTATTGTAAAATTCATTAACAAAAGAGAATATAAAAATGATTTGTCCATATAATTTAGATGTAGCCTTTCGCTTGTTCACATTGAGAATTCATTTTTTACTTTCTCTATACGTACTATGTACATAGTGTATAGAGAAGGTATTGCACTCCACCCAAAAATTCGATACCGAGATTTCACCGGAAATATATATTTTAGGGTCCCCTTTATATAACAAATGCATTTTCGGAAAAAGGTCCGTTTGTTTGTGTCTGTGAACACGATAACTCAAAACGAAAAGTCGGTAAAATACCAAACTTAATATTTCAGAGATTTCCAGAGATTTCGAAAATTTTGATTTTCTCAAAAATGGCTGTAACGATTTTGATTAAAATATCGTATATTAAAGATATTTACCTGACAACTAAAATGTATATCTTGAATTTTGTGGGAATAGCCTCTGAAGAGTACTTTATTCTGGATGAATTTTACGGAATTTTGTGTAACTAGTAAACCGTAAGAGATAGACAAAAACTTACTACAGGAAAAATGCAGAGCATGTTAAAACACACAATTTATGTTATATAAATTTTTTTCGTAAAGTTGATTTTTTTTTTTTTTTTTTAGATATTCCTTGTTTTTTATTTCAGCCTTAAAAAACTTATTCTTTTCGCATACAGGAATTTGTCAACTCCTGTCCATACAAACAAAGGAATTTCAGTGACATAGCAACCAGCTTTTGACTATCAGTTGAACCCATGGTACTGCCTTATTTCACTTCTACTTACAAGGAAGCAAGTATTAAGAAGACTATTTCTGCTAAGTTTTTTCTAGTTAGCATGAAGTAAATAGAAGTATAGGCTTTTTAAGAATAATTTGTTGCAGAGATGTAGAGAAAGTCATGTGAATGGTACACATAAGATTTTTCTTAATATTTAATAAAATATTGAAAAACAATTTTGATTTATTATTGTTTTTTACGTTTTTTTTTTCAAGTATTTCAAAAAGTAATTGGATAACCACGAACTGTAAGTTACTTATCAGATCTTAGATGTAGCCTGTAATAGTATATTACGTACTAACACAAAAAATCTGATGTGTTCCATTCATATAACTTTCTCTACTTCTGTATAACAAATTATTGTTAGTAAATTTATTCTTCTATTTACTTCAAGCTAATCGAGAACAAAATAGCAGAAACAGTGTTATTACTTGCTTCCTTGTAAGTAGATGCGAAATACTAGAGTATCATAGGTAAAAGTGAAGTCACAAGCTGGTTACTAGGTGACTGAAGTTCCTTTGTTGTATGGACACGAGGTGACAAATCCCTGTATGAGAAAAGTACAAGTTTTCCAAAGCTGAAACCAAAAACAAGAAATATCTCAAAAACGATCAACTCCTCGGAAAAAATTCATATAACATAAATTGTGTGTTTTAATGTGCTCTACATTTTTTGTGTTAAGTTTTTGTTCATCTCTTACGGTTTAACAGTTATGCAAAATTGTTTCAGAATAAAGTACTCTTCAGAGGCTGTTCCCAGAAAATTCAAGATGTACATATTATGTGTCAGGTAAATATCTTTAATATACGATATTTTAATCAAAATCGTTAGAGCCATTTTTGAGAAAATCAAAATTTTCTTGAAAATCTTCGTGTCGCATCCTTGGAAGATACCAAACTTAAATACCAAGCTTGGTATTTAACGATCTTTCCTTTTTGAGCTATGCTGTCCACACACACACACATATACACACACGGACCTTTTTCCAAAAATGCTTTTTTTGGATTCAGGGCGACCCAAAACATATATTTCCGGTGAAATCTCGGTATCGAATTTTTGGGTGGAATACAATATCTTCTCTATACACTGTACATAGTACGAATTCTATGTCAACCAATCAGATTGAAGCTCAGCTAGGCCACACTGTACTTTATGCAGGCCTAGGTAAGGTGAACTCCACACACTTCGCATACCCCAGAGACCCATTCTGCGACACGTTTTAAGACGCAGTTAGAGTAACTTACTCCTGAAAGTTGCACCACTTGAATGTTGTCAGACGTAGTAGATGTCTCGATGGCTCTCCTTCATCAGCAGTATTCATAGTTAGTCGCCTGCTTAAGATTAACGTCATTACATTTTCGCACAAGGAGGCATAAACCTGTCACACAGCATAATGCAGAAGTTTATAATACTATAAGTAACCATTCTCTGTCCTGTGCATAATTTTCGGCTCATAGAATATATCAAAGATATATCTGTGGAGAACAAAATATTATTCCACTTGGTTTAATTGTGTTTTACTTTCTGTACACGTACTATTTACATAGTGTATAGAGAAGGTATTGTATTCCACCATAAATTCGATACCAAGATTTCACCGGAAATACATGTTTTAGGTCCCCCTTAATCCAAAAAGAGCATTTTCGGAAAAAGGTCCGTGTGTGTGTGTGTCTCTGTGTGTGTGTGGATAGCATAGCTCAAAAACGAAAAGACCGTTAAATACAAAACTTGGTATTTAAGTTTGGTATCTTCCAAGGATGCGACACGAAGATTTTCAAGAAAATCCCCCCACCTCCAACTATCCTTTACATGGAACTCTTTTTGAAAATTTTGATTTTCTCAAAAATGGCTCTAACGATTTTAATTAAAATATCGTATATTAAAAATATTTACCTGACAAATAATATGTATATCTTGAATTTTCTGGGAATAGCTTCTGAAGACTACTTTATTCTGTAAGAATTTTGCATAACTGCTAAACCGTAAGAAATGGAAAAAACTTACCCCACAAAAAATGTAGAACACTAATAAACACACGATTTATGAAAATAATTTTTTCGAGGAATTGGTCGTTTTTGAGATATTCCTTGTTTTTGGTTTCAGCTTTAAAAAACTTGTACTTTTCTCAGACAGATATTTGTCAACTAGTGTCCATACAAATAAAGGAACTTCAGTCACCAAGTAACCAGCTTTTGACTTCACTTTAGCCTATGATACTCTCATATTTCGCTTCTACTTACAAGGAGGCAAGTAATAAGACTATTTCTTCTAATGTTTATCTCGATTAGCATAAAGTAAATAGAAAAACAAGCTTATTAACAATAATTTGTTACACAGTAGTAGAGAAAGTCATGTGGATGGAACACATCAGATAATTTATTACACAAGCAGTGTGTAGGGCAGGAGTTGGATAGGTAGAGAAATTCAATGCTATGCCAGTATGTTGCCATGGCAGCTCTGTGGAAAAGCAACCACGAGATCCGTGGTTCAAATCCCGGCTATGGCGTTGAATTTTTCAGTCTGGCTATACCTCTTCAACTCCTGTCCTACACACGGCTTGTGTGAAAAAAACAATTAAACCAATACCCATTGACCATAATATTTGGCTATACTTACAACATTGTAAGTCGCCAATGGGTACGTCATTTCAAAATAATTTGAGATCACCTTACCGGGAAACATGCGAGTCAGTTGAGAAATTCAATGCTATTACGGCATATTGCCATGGTAGTTCATTGGAAGAGCAACCGGCTAGAAACCGGGACATCCATGGGTCAAATCCCGGCAATGGCGTCGAATTTTTCATTCCGATTCTACACATTCAAATTATTCCACTTATTGCATACATTTCATATAGGGGGTTATTCCACACCAAATCGACACAAATAATGCACATTTCAAATTCATGTCAAGATCTGAAATGAAATTTAAAGGTTTGGTTTATTTATGTATTATTTTCTCTACTCATACTCTGTACATAGTGTATACAGAAGGTATTTTAATGTACCAAAAATTCGATACCGAGATTTCACCGGAAATATATATTTGAGACACCCAGAACCCAAAAATGTGGCTCTAACGATTTTTATTAAAATATTGTATATTAAAGATATTTACTTGGCAAATAAAAATGTGTATCTTGAATTTTCGGGGAATGAAGACACCTTTATTCTGGGCGAATTTTACGGAATTTTCAAAATTGGTAAACCGTAAGAGATAGACAAAAACTGAATAGAAAATTTAGAGCTCGTTAAAACGCAAGCTATTTGTTATATACCTACATTTTTTTCGTGGTGTTGATCGTGTTTGAGATATTCCTTGTTATTGGTTTCAGTTTTTCTCATATGAGAATTTTGTCAACTCCTGTCCGTACAAACAAAGGAAGTTCAGTGATATAGCAACCAGCTTAACTATCACTTTAGCCTATGGTACTCCCCAAATTCCCTTCTAGTTACATGGAAACAAGTAATAATGCTATTTCTGTTAAGTTTTTTTGATTAGCATGCAGTAAATAGAAGCATAAGCTTTTTAATAATAAATAGGTGCTGAGATGTAGAGAAAGCATGTGAATGGAAGAAATCAGATTTTTTTTAGTTAAGATTTATGTGTTGAGCCCAAAAGGTCGAAACATTCCAAAAATCAAAATTCTGGTAGTTAGAGAGGTCAATTTGGTTTCATTTTAAAGCTATTAGAGCTCGCCTCTCTATTGGGGGATAGCGTAATTGCCTCCCGTTCAAGAAGCCCCAAGTTGAATCTCGTTTTGGGGAGTTGCCCAGATAAAGTTTATTTCGTGGTTCTCGATATCCTCAGAAGATGAATGTTATATTTATCGGCAGAGAAATGAAATTATTTTCAGGATTATTCGACTAATTACCTCACTCCCATGCTCATCAGTTAATTTTTCTGTTATTTCAAAATTAAAATTTGACCAGATTTAAGAAAGGACAACAAGACACGTGTTCCTTTAACTAGACGCTTAGCTTTCCTTGTAGTGTAGTCTGATACTCCAAATTCATCTTGAATGTAGTTCAAAGTCTAGCTTTTATTGAGTGTTGTCAATATATTGGTCTTGGTGGCTTTATCATCTGTAGTATTAACTTTTATCTTTGATTGATCATTCAAGAGCTAGGAATAGCATGTTCTGAACCCATGTTCAATACTCTGCTTTTGAACACACCTGTTGCTTTCTGAAGCTTTTTCTGATGTCATTTCCTCTTACATAATAGCATTTTTGAAGAAGTGATTCATTCAAAATGCTTTGAACAAAGTGATTTGTTCAAATCATTTAGAGCGTGGTATTTTGTGGGATACACAAATTATTCATGGGAACCAGATGGAGAGTTTACTGCGTGTCTGTTTTTAGCCTATCACTTTGTTTAAGAAAAATAAATATTTGCACCAAGTTCTTGCTCATATACATACATACATTGATACATACATACATGCACACATACATACATGCATACATACATACATGCATACATACATACATTGATACATACTCTCGTCAAGGCGGTTTCGATCCCAGGCGATCGCATGGGCGAGTTTTCTCCGGGTTCTCCGGTTTCCCCCACCATCGGATTCCACCGGTGCTCCATCTTCATTCCTTGTATCATAATGTCATCGCCTGCGGTGCCGTATGCAGTAAAAGTGGGCGTTAAACACCACTAAATAGGGATTAAAGCACGTTAAGCTTGAAAAAAAAATGCCTTAGCTATCCGTTGGTCACTATAACCCACTTTAAAGTCATTCCATCATTTGTAGAGGTAGAAACAGACTGAAAAATGTATTGCTATAGCCGATTTGAACTACGGATCTCCTGGTTTCCATGGTTCTACCTCTAAAACTTCTGTCCTACACACGGCTGGTATGAAAAAAACAATTAAATCTCATTGCATCATTTTTCACCGCCCATATTTCATTACTTTTTGCCTCTCCCTATTCTGCAAGACGTACATACCCTCAGGATTCACAATTAAACTTACGAAGACTATATGGCGTCTAAGAAACAGACAGCGAGAACAGTTCTCTGCCCTAATTGACAATATTCTCGATGAGAAGGGTTTCATCCCGTCTGTTCACCGCTACGCTTTATGATGATTCAAATTTACATGCTCCAGACACAACGGCAGTAAAAATATCTCGAATACAACAGAAGGCACTCCCAATACCGCGTCTTATTATGTGCCTAGCAGTAAAACAGCATATGAAACATAAATCGTGTCCATGTAAAGCATCATTACCGTGCCATAACCAAGCATTACCTTTTTATGAATTTTAATTGTGCTTTACGATTGGCAGTTATCCTCTTATTAAGTCCAATATATAATTACGTAAATGCATGTACACTTCAGCATATCATTGCTGTGGTGGTCAGGGTTTTCTTTTTTCCTATTTAGCGCACCTGTATACCGAATTAGTTACAGGAAGTTATGTTTAAGAAGAGTAATATCAACATTAGAAATGTTTATAAAATTGACAATAGAAGAGGTGTCTGCAAATTGCAGCATAATTCATATCTAAACAAAAAGGGAATGTTTTATGTTTTTGATTATTGTAAGAATGGAATTTATTCAAAATGATGCAAAGTATTAATTTTATATTGTCACAATAACAAAGTCAATATTTTAATCGAGCACCGAGTTCAGGCTGCTCGTTCCTTCTAGACGAAAGACCGTTAGCGAAAATAAACAGGTCAGCAAATAATTTGTTACATTAACAAACAGCTCTGCTTCCTTATGAGTACGTTTCGAGAATACATTGTAAAGGTAAGAGACTCGCATCTATTCTCACATTTAAAATTCTCATTCTTCAAGAACTGGCGCGCAACCTATAACAAGCTTCCAGACTTACATGAAACAGAAAAAGAGAGAGAGAACAAAATGAAAAAGAAAGAAGAGTAGTTTATACTTTTTGACAGTAAGATAAATAAAAATATTATGTTCTGTAAATAAACTAGCTCTCTTTACTTATTTTGTTGTAAGTAGAAGGGAAATAACGGAATGCACTAAGCTAAAGGATTGTCAAATATTTTAAAAGCTTGTCGCAATGCTATTCAGATTGAAATTCGGTTCGCTTTCCATGGCTAGGAGTAAAACAAAAGATTTATGAAACGAACGAGGATGTCCCGTTTAGGAAAGTTTTAAATATTTAGAAAGCGAAAAAAATATGTGGAATATCCGTGAAATATGACATAAATTGTATGTTTGAGGGAGATTTATATTTTTCGTGCCTTTTACTGTTTAACAGCAAAAGTCATCCAAAATGAAGAGGGTTTCAGAGGCTTCTCAAGAAATTTCAAGATATATTTTTTATTTGTCATGGAAATGTCTTTAATATAGTATCTATATGTTTAAGAAAATCGTTAAAGCTATTTTTCAGGAAATCAAAATGTTGACAGCAAAGGGCGATTAGGGTGAGAAAATTTTCCTGAAAATCGTCGTGTCGCATCCTTTGAAAATACTATAATTTAGTTTATAAGTTTAGTATTAAACAGAATTTTCGTTTTTGAGTTACGCTGTTTGCATAGGCCCATACACACACACACCCACACACACGCGCGTGCGCGTGAGCACAGAGGGCCTTTTTTCTAAAAAAAATCTTTTTTTTTGGATTCAGGGGATTCTAAAACGGTAGTACCGGTGAACATTTTTGGGTGGAATGCAATGTCTTCTCTACTTACTATATACTGTGTACGAAGTAGAAAAATAAACACGTAAATGAGCAAAATTGTACCATTTAATCTTATTTTACGTCTTCCACGTCTTACGGGTCCCCAGCGACCAGTTACTCTAGCCCATTTGTTTTCTGTGGTTTCTGTGGTTTTATTTATTCAATAAAATGAAATGTAAATAAACTATAATACTGTTATTATGTTAAATACTTTTAAGTTGAACCCTGTGTGCAATGTAAATGCTAATCATATAATATATGAAAACAAGAACGGCCACATAGGTTGAAGTTCCAGAGCGATATTCTGCCGTCACATCACATCGCTTATAGTCGGATAGGGCAAAGGGCAGAGGAGGGTCAGTGTGACCTGCTACGTAAACAATCACCTAGTCAGAGATACGGAATAATAGCCTGGCTAAAAGCCCGTTTTTTTTTTTTTTTTGTTTTTTTGTTTGCAAACAATTTCAACTATTGTTCTTGGGTTTGTAGTATAGGCAGCTAAGGTAACACTAAAAACACGACGAATATACCGCAGCTGCAAATCTAATATCATAGTTTCAAGTTTTAGTCTATTCTCTTTGTTTCGCTATCATGTGAGTATTCTCCTCGACTATTCGAGCAACCAAAGACAACTGTCTCTTTGTAACCGCTGTCTAACTGTTGACATTTACAGCCTTTACTCCTTTTTAACACCATCCTTATGTTTCCTCTGTTCATTCCAGCACTCTTCGCTGGTGGGTGAGACAGAAACCACCAATGAGGGCTGCTCATGTCGTAAATTGTAAAACCCCTGACCCTGAGCAAGACTTTTACAGCTCGCCGTAATCAGCGGGTTTCGCAGCACATGTGCACGCCGTCTGCATGCATGCCTCGCCACTAAAATTATTTTTTAGGCTATATCTAAAATACTCTTTGTCTTATTTTACTTTAGCCTTTGCCTTTATCTCCTGGAACTGACCAGAACAAATGTGCTGTTTGTCTATTATCCGAAGCATGAATGTAAAATAATATGTATGTTTGTTACACCTTAAGGATAATTTCTTTACACGCTTCAATAATTTACTCAGAACCGCTTGCCTCCCACCTAGGTGGCACAGGTTCGATCCCAAGCGCCCGCTTGGTGGTGGACGAAGCTGCTCTGCGTGAATTTTTTCCGGGCCTTCCCTTTTCCCCCGCATCATTCCACCATCATCACCTTTCCTATCATCCATTTCGCCTGCATTTCATATTATCCACTTCCTCACGCTCGTGCCTGGCTACGGGCGGACCACTCGTTCCAGGTTCTCCATTCTGTGGTTTCGTACCGTTGGCTTCCCGACAGGCTTCTGACCCCTAGAAATTGGCTTGTAAGTCCTCGTATTGTAATTAGTTGTATGAGCCATAAACAATGCACACACTGCAAAAGAAAATAAAAAACAACAAACAAAAACATTGTTATTTACAATTCTCTATTTATTGTGTTAGCCCTAAAAACGGGGAGGGTAAGCCGGCTACAAATATATAAAATAGTGTGCCAAGAAACAGGTGCGATCTTTAAGTGACTGTAGATTCCGAAGCAAGGGGCCAAAACTAACAGACATTGCTGTAAAAGCGAGTTTTAATTTTTTGACTGGTTGTCAAAATGTCACTCCAAGTGTCCTTTAATAAAAGGTAGAAACAGTGCCCACTCAATCCCACAATTCTTAACAGTTTAGTTTGATTCAAAATTAATAATTCATGTGTTTTCCCTTATCTTCAAAACGTGCAAGCTGGTTATGGGTGCAGCTTTCGAAAGTAATAGGAAATTCATTACAGGTTTTATTGCTTGCAGAGGGCGTTATATTGATTGACCATAAAGGAAACGCGTTGTACCCCTTTTAACTTTTAGGGGAGAGCAGCTGAGGAGAAAAACTAAACGTATTCCCAGGAAGTAATTCAGTTATTCCACTGATTTTTAACTGCAACATTGTTGTTTCCGCAGAATCCTCAAATGGTTTTCTGTTAATTTAATTTCAACTTAACGAATATTTGTTGTAAAATAATTATCTCAATAAAACATAATTGACGATTTGAATTACCACAGAAAGACGATTTAAATTACCACAGAAAAGTATTGCACTCCATCCCTACTTCGTATACCGATATTTTCACTGAAAATTCACGTCTGGTGTCATGACTTCCTGCCTCTAAAAGCATTTTAAGAAAAGGGTCTTCGAACAGCATAAGACAAATATAAAATACGGTCAAATACCAAACTTGCTACAATGATGCGACTCGAAGATTTGAAGAAACAATCCCCACCTCAAACTACCTTTCCCTTGGAAAAGTTTTTCGAACACTTTGCTTTTCTCAAAAATGGCTATAAAAATTTTAATTAATACATTTTCATGATAAAATGTGTATCTTGAATTTTATGAGAATAGCCTCTGAAGTCATTTACAATCTGGATAAATTTTGCATAATTGCACACAGTAGGACTACTTGCTGCTGCTGCTGCTACCACCGAACAACAGCCTACAAATGTAGCTAATAACTGTCTCTGAGGCCTAGAAGAGACTGTGGACCCTGGTTAGGACGGAGGGAGGGTCTCTGAATGATTTCCTGATGAATGCGATTTCTAGTTCGCATATGCATATATCGTGAAGAGAGGTAATCATTGCTCTTAAATGGCACCGTAGAACAAAGTCACGACTTTTTCTTTCTCCCCTTCCGTTTCAAGATGTGAGGTTCTTTTGCACATAAACATTATAAGGGACTAAGGCTTTATATCCCAACCTTACGCCTCTTCCATAAAAAAAAATACCTTCAGCCGGGTTTGAATCCACAACCTTGGGTATTACAGATAAGCAGCGACACCACGAAGGGGCCGGTCCCCGTGGCCGCCAAAGCGTCTCGCTTTGGTGTTTCGCAGCGCAGGAGATCGTGGGTTCGAGACCCGCCTTGAGCATGGGTGTTATATGTTTGTGTAAAAAGTAAAACAGAAATTCAGTAAACAAATTAGCTAACAGATTTTCATTACTTTCGCAAAGCGACCAACTCTTTAAATATTTGACTATTCGCTTAAGCCTAGTGATTCAGTTATTCCTTTGTATCTCCAAGAAAATATGTAATAAAAGCAAATATTTATCTGAATTAACATTTAAAAATAATTAAATATGATTTTAAAACATGTGTTTGCAATCGGATATTTGAATTTTTAATAGAAACTGAAATACTTTTAAATTGATTAAATTATTTTCAGCAAAAACTGGAACGAATAACGATAATAAAAGAACAGTAATCCAAACTAATCAAACACATTTAAAACACACATGAGTTTGATTCATATCATTTTACTTTCGCTACACATTCTATGTACATTTTGTATAGAGAGGATATTGCATTCCACCCAAAAATTCGATACCGATATTTCACCGAAAATAGACGTTTTATGTTCCCCTGTGACGTTTTGTTCTCCAAAAAAAGCATTTATAGAAAAAAGTTCGTGTGAACACGATAATTCAAAAACGAATACTCGGTAAAATACCAAACATGGTATATAACTTTAGTATCTTCCAAGGATGCGACACAAAGATTTTGAGGAAAATCCCCTCACTCAAAACTACCCTTTACATGGAAAATTTTCGAAAATTTGAAATTCTCAAAAAAGGCTCTAACAATTTTGATTAAAATACGTATATAGCCTCTATTCTGGATAAATTTTTCTGGATTTTGCATAAATAGTGAACCGTAAGAGACAAGACAAAAACTTACTAAACATGATATGTATATTTCGTTGAAACTCACAATTTATGTCATATACATTTTTATCGTGGACTTGGCCATTTTTGAGATATTCCTTGTTAATGGTTTCAGCTTTAAAATAGCTAACTTTTCACGCGCGCGCCCACATAACACACACACAACCACTCACACACACACACACACACACACACACACACACAGAGGAATTAGTCAACTGCTGGCAATGCAAAGAAATGGATTTTATCCACATGGCAACCAGTGTTTAGAAGATTTGATTGTCGTTTTAGCCTAGCGTATTCCATTATTTCCGTTCTACTTAAAAGAAAGCATTTCTGCTAATGTTTATCTCGATTACCTAGAAGTAGGTAGAAGAATAAGCTTTTAACAATAATTTCTTTCAGAGACGTAGAGAAAGTCATGTGAATGTTAAAACATCAGAATTTTTTTATGTTTTATGTTAGTTAGGAATGTGGTTTATTTCATTTTGGTTTATTACAATATTAAGGTATGTTTTGTACACAATTTTAAATCCCTTTACGTTTTACAAATAATTAGAAGAATACATTTGTTAAAGAATATTTTGTTGTAGAGTGTATAAAGAAAGTTATGTGATTGTAAGACATTCTATGTTTAACACTTGGATCATCACGACAATCTTTCTCTGGCACATCAGTACAATGTAAATAGTAGACAGAGAAGGTATTGTATTCCACCCAAAAATTCGGTACCCAAATTTCACCGGAAATACAAGTGCGATTTTGTATGTACTGCATAACTCAAAAACGAAAATTTAGAAAATTGTGATTTTCTCATAGTGGCATTAACGACTTTGATTAAAATACCTTGTATTAAAGATATTAATATGATAAATAGAATGTAAATCTTGAATTTCCTGGGAATAGCCTCTGAAGTACTCCGTTCTGAATCACGTTGCCTAACTTGTAAACTCTAAGAGATAAACAAAAACTTACTGCACAAAAATGTAGCTCTCGTCAAAACACACAAGTAGATATGTCCTATATATTTTTTATTGTGGAGCTGACCACAATTCTGAGATACTCTTTTATTGGTTTCAATTTTAAAGTTTTTATACTTTCCTCAAACAGGAAGACCTTCATGTTTCTTTTGTTTTTCCCCTGGTCACTGAAGAACGCGTATTTGGATGATAGTTCAGCTCCACTATTAAAGCGCCAATGGAATGACGGAGATTAGGCAATTTAAACGAATCACGGTTTTCTGACATTGTCGAAAAATCTTATCGCAGCTGATTTTCATTTCTTTGAAAGCTTGTCGCACCTGACGTTCGTTTGTTTAATCTCGTGTCTGGTTTATGGGAAACAAGGTGAGAATCCAGGCAGCCAACTTTCACTTTTAATAATTGTCAGTTACACAATTGTACTTTAAATGAATTTAGTTACAATGTTTATTTAAATTTTTATCCAGTTCATAATGTATTTATATAAAAAAGGAGAGAAAATAATCATTATTTTATTTCTTATGTATGAGATGAGTGCAATAACCTCAAATAAAATAGCATTTGTTTACATTTCATGTATTACTTATTAAAAGCTGAAATAAAATAATTGTTCCCCATTTCTATTATTGCTATCGATATTTGTACATTGGGTGTAGACTCGGTAGGGCATATTGTAATTCAGGAGGCAGTGTAGAAAGAAAATGAAAAACAAACAATTGGTAAAGAAACATGGCCGGATTTGTCATCTACATTTGAGAACTAGTGAAAACCATTACAATCATATCCTGATAAAATCTCCCTTCCTATATATTATAAATTATTAATAATCTATTTCACCGAATTATCTTATCAAACACAACTCGTGTTTTCATCTCTTAGGAAGTGAATTATAGGCAAGATGAAAACACTCGTGGTATTACTGATGATCAATCGCATAGCGACAGGTTTTAATTGTCCCTTTAGCCTATATATTCCCTTATTTAGCTTTTCTTTATAAGAAACTAAGTAATAAGACCATTTTGCTAATGCTTATCTCAAATCGCATGAAGTAGACAGAACACTGTCTTTAGTAAGAAGTTTTTTTTACAGAGCAGATACAGAAAGGCATGTGAACACATCAGATATATTAATTGATTGATTTTTACTTTCTCTTGCCCCATATGTACAATATACATAGGGATAGAGAAGTATTGCATTCCACCCAAAAGTTCGATGTCGAGATTTTACCGGAAATACATGTTTTAGGTCCCCTGTATCCAAAAAAAGCATTTCCAGAAAAAGGTCCGTGTGTCTGTGAACACGATAGCTCAAAAACGAAAAGTCGGTAAAATACCAAACTTGGTATTTAAGTTTAGTATCTTCCAGAGATGCGACATGAAGATTTGGAACTTTTTTCGAAAATTTTGATTTTCATAAAAATGGCTCTAACGATTTTGATTAAAATATCGTATATTAAAGATATTTACCTGACAAATAAAATTTATATCTTGAATTTACTGGGAATAGCTTCTAAAGACCTGTTTATTCTGGATGAATTTTGCTTAATTTGGCATAACTAATAAACCATAAGAGATAGACAAAAACTTACTATAGAAAAAATGTAGGCCTTGTTAAAATACACAATTTACTTCATAAATATTTTTTTCGTGGAACTTACCGTTTTCCAGGTTTGTAATAACAATCACATAACGACAGCTTTTAAAACATTTGGCTATCGATTTAGCCTAGTGCATTCCCTTATTTTCTTCCTACTTATAAGGAACTAAGTAATAAGAACATTGTGCTGAATACTTCGATTAACAAGGTGCAGAAAGAAGAATAATCTTATGTAAGAAGTTTGTAGAACGGTTAGAGAAAGTCATGTGAGTGTAACACATCAGATTTTTACTTTCTCTTGTTATATGCACAATGGTAGTGAGGATATAGCACTCCATGTAAAAATTCGATATTGAGATATCACCGGCATGTAAATGAAACATACTAAAAGTAATAAAAGTTTAACAGCTTCACGTTATTTGCTTATTTTGTAATCTGACCTTGTTCTAGAGATATACGAGTACAAGTATTCCTTGAGGTTTAATGGGCAATTATGTTGAATATTCTTGTAATCTATTTTGCTCGTTGAAAATCTCCTTTCTATCTCACGATGCTCGAGTTATTCAGATACTGAGCGAGGTGCGTGTGTGACCAGATTTTGGGAGGTCTCAGGCTCTATCCTCGGCGAACTTTGATTCATTGGTTTTTCTTGGTTCATTCCGGTCGGTAGGCGAATACTGGAGAGTTTTATCTTCTAGCACGACGTCTCTGTTCATTTTGCATATACAGGCTGCTCGCTCCTTCTAGGCGAATGACCTTTAGCGAAGATATAGTGAGCTAGCCTACCCTTGATAAACAGGTCAGCAATCAGTTTATGTTACAATAACAAATATCTCTGTTTCCGTATGATTACGTTTAGAGAATACTCAGTAAAGGTAAGTGACTCGCATCTAATCTTTAATTTAAAAATGAGAACTGGTGCGCGACCTTTGCCCATTAGATGTCATTTATTTTAGGGTTGTAGGACCAGGCAACGGTGTTCGGTGTGTGGCGACTGAACGGTGGATATGCATTTTGCATATCCTCCTATGGGGTCACTGCGGCTGCCTCCTTCCATCGGATACTCTTGGGCGAATGTACCTTCGGGAGACAACCTGTGGTGTGTGTGCAAAGAAGCAAATAATGTATAATGATACCCCATCGTAGGTGTGCGCTAGGCATTTTTGGATATCTGGAAATGCTAGCGACCCCGTCCACGCTTAAATCCTTCGTCATCGTCACTCCCCTCATTCCTCCCAGGAGTCACGGTAGAAGCACAAGAGCCAAGAGCCTACATGCTGTGCACTGCCCCACGTGCGGGGACTCTTCCTTCGTCCCTACCTTTATCTATTTGCTGTCGTATATTTAACTACAGAATAGAACTTAGCGCAGTGGCAGTGCTCCTGTATCTTGCGCGGGGTACCGGATTCAATTCCCAGTACAAACATGGGAATTTTCTCTGATGCTGGGAGGACTTTGTGTGTCACCATCCCCCGGGTTGTGGTCTCTTCCAAAATTCCCTCCTGGCCATTAACCGAATACTCGTCAACGTCGTCACAGAACTTAATTACGGTCTGTATTAGTTGGATGTTTTATATGCGCGGTCATTCTATGTTCGCCTTGGTAGGTAAACATAGAAGCGATGCGCCGGTAACCGGAGGTTTTGGAATGCGAAACATCAATGTAACTACCGTATGCTAGAATCTTCGGCTAGCTGCCAGAAATTTCTGTGATATATTCACAGCTATATAAGGAAGAGGTGGTTGCACGCCAAGTTAGTCGTCAGTCAGTCTTCGACTGGTGAATGTGTGAGAGCAGTGGTGTGAAAACGCCGTCAATACGTGCAAACCGCCATGGGTAATTGTGATAGGTAACAAACTGTACAGGATCTTAATGCGATTCTTTGCTAAAAAGTGCCTGGAAGCTGTATTTCTGAACACGCTCTTGTTGTTCAGGTTAGGGTGATGTGTGGCAATATGGCAAACAGCTAAAAACAATTTATGTATTCCATTCACATGACTTTCTCTACATCTCTGTAACAAATTATTTTTAAAATGCTTATTCTTCTATCTACTTTGTGAAAATCAAAATAAACACTAGGAAAATGATATTTAATATTTGCTTCCTTGTAAGTAGAAGGATAATAAGGGAATACACTAGGTTAAAACGATAGTCAAATATTATAAAAACTGGTTGCCATGTGTTGAAATCCGTTTACAACTTTCCATGTGAGAAGAGCTTAAGATTTCAAAACTGAAACAAAAAACAAGGAATATCTCAGAAATGGTCAATTCCACGAAAAATAGGTATATGGCATAAATTGTGTGTTTTAATGTGATCTACTTTTTCGTGTGGTAAACCTTTGTCAGGCTCTTACGATTTACCAGTTACGCAAATTTCAACAAAATTCATTCAGAATAAAGAGGCCTTTAGATGCTATTCCCAGAAAATTCGAGATATACTTTTTATATTCCATATAAACAACTTTGAATATAAGGTATTTTAATAAAAATCGTTAGAGCCATTTTTGAGAAAATTAAAAACTCTGATTTGTTCCTAGTAAAGGGCAGTTTGGGGTGGAGGGATTTTTCTCAAAATCTTCGTGTTGTAACCTGTAAGATACTAAACTTAAATATCAAGTTTAGCATTTTACCGATTTATGTTTTTGAGTTATCGTGTTCACACACACACACACAAAATCTATTTTCAATTTTCGATCTTTCATCAGATATAAATTTATCAATTAACTGATTATATTAAAAATCATCATAAAGCCATTCTTGGCAGTACATTTAATAACCTTTATTGATCTATAAATAATGATTAAAAGATTAATTTACCTTAAGGATAACAGCATAAATGCGGACCTTTTTCAATTTTTGGGTGGAGTGCAATACCTTCTCTACACACTATGTACATAGTACGTGTAGAGAAAGTAATAAATGTAAGACCAAACAACTTTGATACGTTCGACAATTTTTATTACTTTCTGTAGCCCGTATGTGCAATGTACATAGTGGATAGAGAAGGTGTTGTATTGCACCCAAAAATTCGATGTCGAGATTTCACCGGGAATATATATTTTGCGGTCCACTGAGTCCGAATAAAACATTTCTTGAAAAAGGGCAGCGTGTGTGTGCGTGGGCAGCATAAAAACGAAAAGGCCGTTAACAGCCAAGTTTAGTATCTTCCAAGGATGCGACGCGAAGATTTTCAAGAAATTCTCTCCACTATAAAGTACCCTTTAAATGGAAAATTTTAAAAAAAATGGTTTTCTCAAAAATGGCTATAACAATTTTGATTAAAATACCGTATATTAAAGATATTTGCATTAAAAATAAACTATATATTTTAAAATTTCTGGGAATAGCTCTCAAGCCCTCTTTCTGAAGGAGTTTTGCAGTATTATGCAAGAGATAGACAAAAACTTACTATGCAGAAAATGTAGGTCTAGTTAAAACTAATAATTTATGTCATATACGTTTTTATGTAGAGCTGACCGTTTCTGAGATATTCCTTGTTATTGGTTCAATTTTAAACTACTTATACTTTTCTCAAACGGGAAGTAACGTTTCGTTGCATCTCTCTTGTTTTACTGCAGGCTATGCAAAAGGAACCGAACTTCGGCTGTTTCACATAGAAGCAGCGTTTATAAGGTTTTGCCGTCGGTTTAGACTAGTGTATTCCGTTATTTCCCTTCTACTTACAAGGAAGCAAGTAGTAAGACAATTTCTGCTAATGTTTATCTTGATTGGCATGTCATAGATAAAAAATAATAAAATTATGTAAGGAGATTAGTTTATGTAACATCTAAAGAACTCATGTGAATAGAACACATACTATTTTTACTTTCTCTATACGAACCATGTGCAGTGTATAGAGAAGGTATTGCACTCCACCAAAAGATTCGATACCAAGATTTCACCGGAAATATATGTTTTAGGGTCCCCTTTATCTAAAAAAAGTAATTTCAGAAAAGGGTCCGTGTGCGTGTGTGTGTGTGTGTGTGTGTGTGTGTCCGTGTGACTGTGAACACGATAACTAAAAACGAAAAGTCGGTAAAATACCAAATTTGGTATATAAGTTTAGTACCTTCCAGGGATGCGACACGAAGATTTTGAGAAAAATCCCCCCACACCAAACTACCCTTTACATGGAACTTTTTTCTAACATTTTGACTTTCGCAAAAATGGCTCTAACGATTTTGATTAAAATATCATATATTAAAGATATTTCCTGACAAACAAAATGCATTTCTTGAATTTTCTGGGAATAGTCTCTGAAGAGTAGTTTATTCTGGATGAATTTTACTGAATTTTGAATAACTGCTAAACCGTAAGAGATGGACAAAAACGTGCTACACAAAAATGTAACGCACGTTAAAACACACAACTGATGTTATATACATTTTGCGTGGAGTTCGTCATTTTTGAGACATTCCTTAATTTTGGTTTCTGCCATGAAAAACTTATACTTTTCTCATACAGGAATTTGTCAACCGCTGTCCATACAAACAAAGGAACTTCAGTGACATAGCAATCAGCTTTTGATTATCACTTTAACCTATGCTACTCTCTTATTTCGCTTCTACTTACAAGGAAGCAAGTAATTGGCTATTTCTGCTTATTTTTTACTGATTAGCATGAAGTAAATAGAAGTATAAGCTTTTTAAGAATAATTTGTTGCAGAGATGTAGAGAAATTCATGTGAATGGTACACATCAGATTTTTATTGTAAAGGTTTGAAATTGGTTGGTTTGTATCTTTAATTTTATTAAACACACTGTGGCACGCGGAATTAAAATAGCAATTAATCCAAAATCTGAACTGCAAAATCTACAGTAGTTTTATTAACGTTGTTTTCTCAATACAGTGAAGAACTTATGAGTGATATATATATATATATATATATATATATATATATATATATATATATATGAATGTATATTTGGCCCAGCTATTAGTCAGTCATAGTGTAATATTATAGAACACACGTTTATGACTGCTTTTACAATTCCTTCTTAAATTACACAATTCCTCTCTACTTTACTTATTTATGCGTTAATTACTTTCTCTACACGTACTATGTACATAGTGTATAGAGAAGGTACTGTATAGCTCCCAAAAATTTGATACCGAGTTTTCACAGGAAATATTTGTTTTGAGACCCCCTCAATAAAAAAAAAGTGTTTAGAAAAATGTCCACGTGTGTGTGCAGCAGAGCTAAAAATGATGTCTGTTAAATACCAAACTTGGTATTTACGCTCAGTATCTTTCAAAAATACGACACGAAGATTTTCACTTCCAAAAATACGACCTGAAGATTTTCAAGAAAATCCCCCTCTCCAACTACCCATTACATGAAAGAATTTTCGAAAATTTTGATTTTCTCTAGAATAGCTCTAAAGTTTTTGATTAAAACATCCTATATTAAATATTTAGATAACAAATAAAATGTATATCTTGAATTTTCTGGGAATAGCCTCTGAAGACGTCTTTATTCTGGATGAATTTTATGAAATTTTGCATAACTGGTAAACCATGTGAAAAACGTACTTAAAAAAAAAGTACGTCTGGTTAAAACGCACGATTTATGTCACATCCATTTCTTTCGTCGAGTTGTTCGTTTTTGAGATATTCCTTGTTATTGGTTTCAGTTTAAAAAAAAATTGCATTCCTCATGCAGGAGCTTGTTAACTCTCGGCCACTCAAAGAAATAGATTTAAATCCCATAGCAACCACATTTGAAAGCAATTGACTCTCGGTTTAGTCTAGAGTATTCCCTTATTTCCCTTTTACTTATAAGGAACTAAGTAATAGGGCCGTTTCTGCTAATGTTTATCTCTATTAGTATGAAGTACATAGAAGGAGATTTTTAACAATAATGTGTTAAAGAAAGACAGAGAAAGTCATGTGAATAGAACACATCAGATTTTTTTTATTTAAACATTCCATACAGTTTTATTTATTTCGTGGGAGCCGTCCCTCCTTCATTTTAGGGGAACAATTGAAGGCCATATGTGAAGACTCACAGTTTAATATCATGTGTGATAATCTCATCGTGGCAGTTTTACAATGAACGGTTGGGGCTGAAGAAGCTCTTAGTAATATTGTAGTGATCGGGGCAGTTCAGAAATCGCCTACAAAATGCTGATGTGTTTTTAGTCAGCACCCGAAAACCAATATAAGCTACTTCAAGTGAGTCACATTCGCTCATTATCCCCCGGTAGCAACGTGTCACTCCCCTGAGGACATCCAGAATTTCGTCGATGCCATCACCACCCGGATGTCCGCAGCTGTAATTCGGTCGTCTTCTAGACCTCGTACAACAGAGATCCGCTACCCCAGGCTATCCGCGACACTATCCGGCGTAAGAACCGCGCCAGGAGGAGGTTTATGAACACCCGCAGTCCAGCCACCCGATCATCGGGAGTATCGCCATCTTCAGGAACTCCTGAAGCTGGAGCTTCGAGACTTCCGGAACGAGTGCTGGGAGGAACGCATCTCCACCCTGCGTGTGGAGGGCAGATCACTCTGGCATATGACCAGGACACTTCAGAACCTCCCGCGCAACGATCCTCTTCTCCGTCACGGACAAGCCCTGGCCCAGACCGATAAGGAGAAGGCGGAACTCCATGCGGCCTTTCTAGAGACGACCTTTATAGCGGCGGACACCCCCGATGACGACCACATCCACATGATTGAACAACAGGTCCAGTGCTTCCCCGACCAGCCGAAGACAGGTGAGCTTCCCGAGCCCGCCTCAGTAGATGAAGTCCAAGGTCTCATCAGCTCCCTCCGGCCCTACAAATCACCCGGATTTGACCTCTCTAACGCAGTACTCAAGGCCCTTCCTCCCTCTTGGGTGGCTGCGTTAGTGGAACTCTTCAACGCCATCATGACCTACGGGCGCTTTCCCATGGCGTGGTAACATGCCAGAGTCATACCATCTGCAAACCCGGGAAGGATGCCACTTAGCCCACCAGTTACCGCGGCATCAGCTTGCTATCCACCCTCAAAAATCTGTTGGAAACCTGGAGCAAATACGACTGAGAGCGATCCTCGAAGACAACAACATTACAAGGCCGGAGCAATTCGGGTTCCGGGCTCATCGCCCCACTCAACATCAACTACTTCGGCTGGTCGACGAAATCTACACCTCCGTCAACAGAAAGCAGTACACCTCAGCACTCCTCCTCGTCATCACCAGAGCCTTCGATAGCGTGTGGCATGAGGGTCTCCTCACCCGTCTTATAAACTATGCAACCCCTCACTACTTAATCCATCTCATCCACTCCTACCTCAAACTCAGGACATTCCACATCTCCCACAATGGGAGTCTATCATTACCCCGTCCCGTAAAAGCTGGTGTACCTCAGGGCAGTGTCCTGGGACCCACGCTATTCCTTCTGTACATCAATACCCTGCCTTCATTGCCACGATGCACGCTGTACTTGTTCGCCGACGACACCGCGGTCACCTCCACATCAACGAAGCTTGAAACTGCGGTACAACGAATCCAGCAGTACTCCGATCTCCTCACCACCTGGTTCAAGTGATGGCGCCTGCGCGTCCATCCACAGAAGAGCCAGGCAATTAACTTCAGCCGGCGCCACCTGAGGGACAGCTCCCATCCGGTTGGCTGTTGAGGTCCACTGGAGGACGTCTGTCCAATACTTGGGAGTACTTCTGGACTACATTGACCTTGTGGCGAACAAGCTCAACAAAAGGATGGGGATGCTTTATCCTCTATACAATCGCGGCTCGGTGATGTCCGTGGACAACAAAATGCTACTCTACAAGCAGGTACTCCGGCCTGCCATCACGTACGCCTGCGAAGTCTGGCGCGTCGCTGACAAACCTCACCTAGACCGCCTCGAAACCCTCCAATCCCGCTATTTACGAATAGCCACTAACTCCCCATGGTACCTTCCTACCCGAACGATCTGTCAGGACCTAAACATCCCGACCCTGATGGATCACATCCTTCAACTATCCCGATCCTTCTATCAAAACCTCCCAAATAACTTCAACGCCCATATCCGCGGTCTAGGCGTTTACGATATTGACCCAGGAGAACGTTACAAACGCCCCAGACTCCTCCTGGGCACCCAAACTTAAAAAAAAGCCTATTTCACCGCATACTCCTTACACATACAAACTCCCGAACTTTCCTTCGTAATCAAATATCCTCCACTACATAACCCTCCCGCTATTCCCGTCCCTCAATAAAAACCCCTTTACCTCCAGTAGAGGGCCTAGCCCTGATCTGGAAGCAGATGGAAGGAGGCTTGCCTCCTTCCAACGTCAGCTCGTTGCTGCCTCTCGCTGTCGTCCACGTCCCCAAAGTCGTTTAATATTCATTTTATATCAAGATCTACCAAAATTCTCCCAGTTGCTTGCATTTGTTGAAGTCGCTAGACTTAGGACTTGAGGTCCATTTCACATGGAAACCTCTTGGTTAGGTGGATTCAGCATTAGTTATTTTTCGCTTCCATTTCGTCTCTTATCAGCCATTAGCCAGTAGTCTCTCTACCTTGAATTACGCCTCCTTGTTAGAACCCAGGTTTAAAACTACAATTAGTATAACGAGCGCTCCTAAAAGGTATAAGGGATAATTTTCAGCGTCAAATAATTGTAGTAGTGAATGAATTGAACAAATAAAACACGAAGACTTTTGAATTGGGTATGTCAAGGTTTCATTCATTTTCTCAGTGCAACTAGCTTCATTACGGCAATCAATTCAGATAGCAAAACTTTCAGCACGAAAATGCACTTTATTTTTCCGTTTAAACTCGTTGGTAACAAATTTATCGAAGGCAATTGGAGCATGATAGATCAAACACTAATTACTATCTGTACAAAGAATACACGATGTTTTATTGCACTGTTCTGATGAATTTGCATAAAACAAAATGAGATTTGAGATAAAATGCAAGAATGACATGAAACAATTGAAACATGCTGTGATTGGTCGAAAATATCCCTTAGCCTATTTCCTAATGCGTGAACTAATGTAGATATTTAACAAAGCAAGAGTGTTAATACATTTAAGATATAAGTTTAGTTAATTAGACAATAATTATTGTACGCTAAGGGTCATTAATTGTTACATTATGCATAATTATGTATTACCTAAGATTGCTAAAACTTAAATATTTTGAAACGCATCTGAGTACGAAACAAAAGTAATAGATAAAACTAGGAAACATTAAGAAACGGACATGCACGAAATGGGGGAGAGAAAAAAATAAAAGCTCTTTCCAACATAAATATGGTCCCATAAACCCTTGTTTTATTGTTTCCTGAGCAAAATGAAAGGAGGCTAAAAAAAATGTTTGATGGCATTCTCTATTTCTTATTACTTTGCAAGCGAATGTCCGCTAGTATTTTATGAACTTTATGTAACTCTGTCAGTTGCACGGAGCAA
This sequence comes from Hymenopus coronatus, assembly GCA_030762935.1. Taxonomy (NCBI): domain Eukaryota; kingdom Metazoa; phylum Arthropoda; class Insecta; order Mantodea; family Hymenopodidae; genus Hymenopus; species Hymenopus coronatus. Next base: position 51,208,795 of record CM060892.1, on the reverse strand, counting down.
ATGTCTGGGTGGATACCAGAGGAACGAGGCGGGTGTTAGCAATAAAATGGTGTCGTTGCTGCAAAGAATGCAAAGCAAAAGAGAAGAAAGATATAAATTTTTAACGACTGCAAGACGGCATTCACGCACAGGCACAACAGCAGAAAATGATAGGTCTGAGTAAGATATAAACCCCGCGTTATCTCCCAGTGGATGAACAGAAGGGAGTATATGAACCGCGAAGTTGGAGGAGGTTTTATTTCTCTGTCATTTCTCGTCAAAAGGCCATATAAATTGTTCTAACTGAAATTCTTGACAAGGTGTCGCAGACGAATCATGCTATGGTGTAATACAGAAGGTTTCAGATTGTGTTAAAAATGTGTAAAGGTTTTAATAAATCGTATGCATCATTTCAGCGTGTTGCAAGTAATATTTATTATCGTGCTGCTGGAAAGGTTAACATGTGCGGCACCAAAGGCTTCGATAAGATTGCAGGTATTCAGTGACGCAGAAAGCAACGTTGCCACGTTGTTCTCCAAATAAACTAGCGTTACACGCATGGATATTTATTTCTTGGAGTACCAAGTGAATAATAACATTAGCAAGGTTCTTATTAAGTGCGAGAGTGCTACACCATGCTCATAATATCGAACCACATTTTCTATTTACATTACGCTGTGTCTTCGCCTTCCTCGCTGCCATTGTCATTTTCACACACATGCATCACGATGTCGTGTGAAACATCTCGCAGTTGACATTTTCGTTCTTATATGGTGTTCCAAACACATCTTTGCCACACACTCGAATGTGTATTCGGTACACATCTCTCAACACGTTTTACAAACTGTCACTTATAGAAGGAGTCACATTCCGCTTTCTTACGGAATGTTTAAGGCGTGCCCATATCACCTCAATCGGATTGAGACAACAGTGATGTGGTGGTAACTTGAGGACTTCGTGGCCATGATGTTTCGCCATTTCTTCAATTACATAGACTGTCTCTATGTTGGCTTTTCGAATTTTCTCCATGAGCACGACTTTTATAGGAACTGGACTAGGTAAATCTAAATTATGTTCTTCCATGAATCTGATCATTTCGTCTTTTCTGCCGGACATGGTGGGAATTTCGATCTTTAGCCGGGAATGATAACTAGAATTATCTAAACCAATAACACTCTTAGGAGGAATGTCTTTTAAAAATGTGTTCTTGAACCTAGATTCAAGTATTTGAGCACTTATCTCGTGTTGTGAATCAGCCAAGATTTAGAATACAGATATAAGCAGCCTTCAATCCAACCCTGGGTACCGCCTGCATGCAAGATCATGATATTTTTTCCACGTGACACAGGGGCTGCAAGACAGCACGAGCAACATCCGTCTTCATGAGTGGGTACCATTCATCTAAATAAACTATATCATATCCTTCCTGCCTGAGATAGTTCAGTCTGCTCAAGTAGCGATATCTCCATGCCATAGTCCATGCTGATTCCATATTCACGCCTCTCTTATTAAACGTGCGAGAGCGGAACTCATTACTCCAGTAACAACTGTCTAAGTGAATCCTTTGATAAGAAAAACTAACTGGATTATTGACACTATCACTATTATTTCTAGCACCAAAAGTAGATACGTCCCAAGGTCTCCATATATTTAAGAATACATTGTAAACACCATTTGTTGATGTGAAATTCAAAAGAATGAGAGAGAAATCACTGAAGACGTTGCAACCCTGTTTTACTCCACTGGTAGTTAACGCATATCTGTCAGTTTTTTTTTTATTTCTACGCATTCATTGGTGGAAGCGACGCGCTCATTGGTGTATTGCAAAACGTCGGCGACTTCCCAGAATATCAGTGTGTTATTTCAGAGAGATTTCTGTTAACGTTTTCAGTAGCATGATAAAAATAGTGCTCGGCTTAGTTTTGTTTCTGGGAAATAAAGTCATTAAGGTTAGTCCCACAGTGCAGCGGTAACGAAAATGCCTTGCTTCTGCAATTCACCAAATGTACAACTCGCGCTCTACACCAAGGGTGAAAAACAGCCAGATGTGTAGAAGTCATCCAGGTGTTTCGCGTGCAATACAGGGAATTTCGGAAACGTCTCCAAAGTTTGAAGAGCAACCGAGCTACTCCATAACTAGCGTGGTCGACTCTGAGCGAGTGGGCCGACATGAAAGAAGGCATATGTTGTATGAAGGTGTGTCCGGAAAGTAAGTATTGCCTTGTAACAAAGGCATAAATATTTGTTTTCATAACATTTATTTGTATATGAGAGAGCATTCCTTAACCTATTTTTCGACGTAGTTGTCACCATTAATCAGGGATTTGTCATTAACTTACGTATGCCTTCTTCAAAGAAAGCCGCCGCCAGTGAAAATAGCGACTGCTGAATAACGTGTTCCGTGGAAACATATAAAGCATTGTTATTGTGAGCCGTGAAAGATGCTTTACATCAGGTGTAGGCAAGCCACAAACCTCTTGACAGGCAACCCTCAAAGTCAGGCTAAAACCACATAGTTTGAAACGAATCGGTAGTGCAGAAGCGGTTGCTGATTCTTAGATAAATCGTCATCATTTACTTTGTATACACCTCAGACTACGGTAAAATAAGACAAACAGAATTGTATTTCTAATTACACTCTTTCATATTTAGAATGATTTTGTTAAAATCGTTAACCTCCGATATAGCTATTTTCAGCTGTACAAACAAATGTTTATCAGTCAAACGAGATCTATATTTTAGCTTGGCCAATTCATTTGTGAAAATAGTTATTGTAGAAGAAAACATAACCAACATTTCAGTCAAAAGGAATCTTAACTGCGTGAGTTTTGTAACTGATAACTGCTTAAATAACTCAACATCATGTTTACCGTTGCAGAAATATTTCAAAACGTATTATTTTTTATACATTTGCAAATCCAGCTTAACCCTGCGGGTTCGACATGCATATGATTCTTAAAAGAGATCTAAATAATTTCCCCCTATACTTTACTAATAAGATTTTCTAGTAAGGGAATATATTTGTTAAATGTATTGTTATCATTTGTATTTTGGAGGTATAATAAAGAATTAAAATGATATAGTTGCCCGTTTTGTAACTCTCCCTGGCACAATTCCAACAGCATGGCAGAATTTTCAATTTGCATTGTCCATCTTTATTAATTCCTCTTGGTTAAGCAGCTGTAAGAATCTATTTATTCCCTTTAGTACCAATCGCGTGTCAACAAAGAAGAACAATCCTTATATATAGTCTTAGAATCAGTCATGAGACTTTCCAATTGGAACTCGCCACTGCTTGCTAATAGCTTCGTCATATACACGTTACTACACCGAATTTCCCGATATCTTCTGTCGTACGCGGGGTGTCCATGCCTTTTTACGCCACAGTAGCAGTAAACCCACTGTAGTAAATCATTTACTTTCCTCGTAGGTGCTGAAAGTATTGTCCCTCGCTTTGATGGACCCGGACGTCAGTGTATAAAACTTTTACTGCCTCGCGCGCAATTCATCTTCAGGAATTAACGTAATTTCATGGGCCATGTCGGCTCATATAGCGCGCGAAAGTAAGGCAGTTTTATTTGGAAAGTGTTTACGGGAGGGATATCGATTACCTACACGTGGCCAGCCCACTTTCACGATTTCAACCTTTGTAACTTTATCTGTTAAAAACTGTTATCTGTAAGAAAACTGTACCAATGAAACCCGCGGATGTGTTTTGAAAAGTACAACATAAAGGAAGCACAAACTTTGTGCTTCTTTGTTACCTGTGTATGTAATATGGCTAGAATTACAATGTTTCTCAGGCCAACTGGTTTATTACAAATAATAGTAACGAAACGTGGGTATTCATTCTTAAATAATTATCGTACCGAAATTTTGCAGATAACAATATTTTCAGAAACTTGATGTTTCTGTGTAACAATAAAAAAAAAAAAAAAATGAAAAAAGTAAGTGAGGTGTTTCACCATTAGAAGCTTCACTCTTTGAAGTAAGTCATAAACCATAAAGGAGCCCTTTTTTTGCGAGAAGTAATAAGGAGTCATCTAACCTAGGTGTGTTATGCAGCATGAAAGGGGTATAGATATCCATGACATAAGAGTTGGTTCAACATAGTATACTGAATGAAAAATTGTCATTCTTTTGGGGGTACTAGTTTCGCCTAGTAATTTGTGAGTGCCACAACAATGCCATGAAAGGAGCCAGGCAATATAGTTTATATCAGAGGTTAGTTACATGCCCACTATACAGAGCAAATGAACTCGCCCTCCTGCCCACTATACAGCGGCAACAACAGTGATGTTTTGAGCAAGCTCTCGAGGAATAACCACAACGATTTCAAAGCAAGAACAAGGAGCTAGTCCAACACTGACTACGATAGAGATCGAACGATTTCCTTGTTAGCAACTCACGAATCGTGGTGTTCCGATCTGTCTGCACTAACCAGACTGGCACATCTTCCCTTACTTCAGGCTGTCCAGCCCAATGCATATTTGTCACATTTATTCGTCCGTCTCTGAAAGCTTTAGCCCATCTTGCTACTTGTACTGTAATGTTATAAACACACTGTCTGGCATTGCGACCTCTAGGGCATTCAATTTTTAACCAGCATTGTGGTAACTTTTGAAATCATTGGGTTTATTCAATGAGCCCTTGTTGAAAACTGCATTATTATTGTTGATGCATACGGGCATGAAGAGGGGGGGACTAGTCCATTTGCTCTGAGGACTAGTCCATTTGCTTTGTTATAAATTATATCGCTAGGCTCCGCTTCTCGGCATTGTTGCCACTATTTAAAAAAAAAAGAGTCTTTATATCAAACTGCCTTTAAGGATAGGAAAGTTCATAAGAAACTGAATAGATTTATTTTCCTAATGCAGCCTTTTGTAAAACAGTTGGTTTCTTTATAACTACATCGAAGTTTTCGTACAATGATACTTTTTACGATGCAATACGTTTGGTGACGTCATGGTTGTCTCGCGTCGTGTCGAACATTCATTTCTGATGTGTGCTGGCTGATTAGATAGTTACGTAAAGAAATAAAATTATATTGAGGTAACGATTAATGCAAAAAACTGCATAAAAAGTACATAATTTAAGTGTTCGCAAATCGGAGCAGTTAGAAACTGTTTTTGTCTGTTTGCAATTTGCAGCGCTAGTTGTGACATTGAAACTTTATCAAATTACATATGCTAGCAAAAGTCCTCCATCGTTAGGTGGCTATTGCTCAACGGAGTGATTAATGTAATGCCTTAAGCCAGACGTGAGCATCGGTAGCACAAGTCACGTAATAGAACGTAATCACGTGACACCCCCCCCCCCGCCGTCACTCCCTCGCACTCACTATCAACACCTACACCTGGTAGTTACGATGGCGTACATTACGAATAGGGCTGGATCACAGTGCAAAATGTCATATGAAAGCTCTTAAAGCAAAAAATCTGAGTGTACCATTCACATGACTTTCTCCATATCCCTGCAACAAATAATTCTTAACAAGCTTATACTTCTATTTACTTTATGCTAATCAGAAATAGACTCGCATCCTTGTAAGTAGAGGCGAAATAAGGGACAACCGTAGGTTAAAGTGATAGTCAAAAGCTGGTTGCTATGTCAATGAAGTTCCTTTGTTTATATGGATAGGAGTTGACAAGTTCCAGTATGAGAAAAGTATACGTTTTTCATAGCAGAAACCAAAAATAAGGAATGTCACAAAAACGAGAACTCCACGAAAAAAATGTATATAACATAAATTGTGTGTTTTAATGTGCTATACATTTTTTGTGTAGTAAGTTTTTGTCCATCTCTTACGGTTTAGCAGTTATTCAAAATTTAGTAAAATTCATTCAGAATAAACTACTCCTCGGAGGCTATTCCCAGAAAATTCAAGATATACATTTCATTTGTCAGGTAAATATGTTTAATATCCGAAATTTTAATCAAAATCGTTAGAGCCATTTTTGAGAAAATCAAAATTTTCGAAAAAAGTTCCATGTAAAAGTTTTCTTGGAGACCTTCTCCAAGAAAACTTCGACCGCGCCACTGAAGATGTCCACCGTAATTGTGGACGAAACGTCTGGGACTTCTAACACCAGCAGACCACGGCAAAACAGCCCGGAAACATTTCTTAGTTAAACATTCTACCTTTTAGAAAAAGGTCCATGTGTGTCCTTGTGCCTGAAAACGTGATAACTCAAAAACGAAAAGTCCGTAAAATACCTAACTTGGTATTTAAGTTTAGTATCTTCCAGGAATACGACATGAAGATTTTGAGAAAAATCCCCCTACCCCAAACTACCCTTTACATATATTTTTTTTTAAAAAATTTTGATTTTCTCAAGAATGGCTCTAATGATTTTGATTAAAATTTCGGATATTAAACATATTTACCTGACAAATGAAATGTATATCTTGAATTTTCTGGGAATAATCTCTGAAGACTTATTTTATTCTGGATGATTTTTTCGGAATTTTGCATAACTGCTAAACCGTAAGAGATGGATAAAGACTTACTACACAAAAAATGTAGAGCACGTCAAAACACACAATTTATGTTATATATACTTTTTTCATGGAGTTGATCGTTTTTTAGATATTGTTATTGGTTTCAGCTTTAAAAAACGCATACTTTTTTCATACAGGAATTTGTCAACTCCTGTCCATACAAGCAAAGGAACTTCAGTGACATAGCAACCAACTTTTTACTATCACTTTAACGTATGGTAATCCCTTATTTCGCTTCTGCTTACAAGGAAGCAAGTAATAAGATTATTAATTCTGCTAATTTTTTCTTGATTAGCATGAAGTAAATAGAAGCATAAGCTTTCTAACAATAATTTGTTGCAGAGATATAAGGGAAGCTATGTGAACGGAACATATCAAGTTATTTTTTATTTATTTTTAATTTTTAATGTAATTTTTTTTTTTTTTTTTTTTTGTTTTTCTGCCAAGTAGAGACCAAGACTTGATATTAGCTGTGCCATAAACAATTAATTGTGCTGAAGAAGAGCAAGGTTTAGTGACATTGTGACAGCTGTCATAACATAGATCGATAACAGTCGGAACATAATAGTTGTTATATTTCATTGTTATGATTCATTGTTTGTAAATATACTTTAATTGGGAAACTTAATTTTTGTATTCTGTTGCTTACTAAGATTAAATACACCAACCTGTGAATGTTTTGTTATATTTTCAGCATTAAGATACGATCTTTAAATTTCGATCCTTCAAGAGATCCACCACTGTTTCAGATATCGAGTGTTGTGGGTTGCCACAATCTGAGTTACACGGCGCGTCTCTTGGAATGCCCACATCTGCCCTAAGCTAAGAGAGAGTATATAAACTACTCGAAGCAGGAATATGCGTTCTCTATCGAATGGAATAACACTTGGGAAGGAGTAACTGAACTTTTGCTAAACTCTTATACTTTCTCTACACGTATTATGTACATAGTGTATAGATAAGGTATTGCTTTCCACCCAAAAATTCGATACCGAGATTTCATCGGAAATACACGTTTTAGGGTCCATGTCCCGGCTGCCCCCAAAAAAAGAATCGCGAAAAAAGACCGTGTATGTGTGTCCCTGTGTCTGTGAGCACGATAAATCAAAAACGAAAAGTTGGTAAAATACCAAACTTCGTATTTAAGTGTAGTATCTTCCAGGGATGCGACACGAAGTTTTTGAGAGAAATCCCCCACCCCAAACTACCCTTTACATGAAAAAAATTCGAAAATATTGATTTTCTAAAAAATGGCTCTAAAGATCTTGATTAAATACCGTATGTTAAAGCTATTTATATTGCAAATAAAATGTATATCTTGAATTTTCTGGAAATAGTCTCTGAAGACCTCTTCATTCTAAATGAATTATGCTGAATTTTGCGTAATTGGTAAACCTCAAGAAGTAGACAAAAACCTGCTACACAGAAAATCTAGATCACGTTAAAACACACAATTTATGTCATACATTTTTCGATGAATCGACCATTTCTGAGATATTCCTTGTTATTCGTTTCAGATTTAAAATACTTTCTCATTCGGAATGTTGTAAACTCCTGGCGCTGCATAGAAACGGATTTCAACCACATGGCAACCAGCTTTTAAAAAAAATTGACTATCGTTTTAGCCTGGTGTATTTCCCATATTTTCCTTCTACTTACAAGGAAGCAAGTAAGTAAGTAATTTCTGCTAATGTTATCTCGGTTAGCATAAAGTAGACAAAGAATGTTCTTTTTTAACAATAATTTGTTCCAGCGATATCGAGAAAGTAATGTGAATGGAACACATCAGATTTGTTTTTTTTTTAATTACTTTCTCTTTGTTTTTCTGCTAACAGAGGCTAGGATTTGAATGTTTGATGTGTCATAAAAATTACTTGCAATGAAGAAGAGCAATGTTAAGTGAATTTGTGACACTTGATCGATAACAGCTGGATAGTACTTGTTTGTAAATCTTCTTTAGTTTGGAAACTTAATTTTTGTATTCTTGTTGCTTACTAAGATTTAGTACGCCAACTAGTGACTGTTTTACCACATTTGGAACATAAAGATAAGATCTTTAAAAGTCCGACCCTTTGAGAGATCCACCTCTGCTTCAAACTTGAGTGTTGTTGGTTTCTGCAATTCTGAGTTACACGGCGCGTCTCTTGAAATGCCCACAATTGCCCTAAGCTAAGAGAGATCCCTAATTGCATCTAAGTTACTCGAAACAGGAGTATGCATTCCCTAAGGAATGGAATAATACCTGAGAAAGAGTAATTAAACTGTGACTAAAAGCTTAAAAGTTTTTAATATAATTGGTTTAGGGAAATAATTTAAATCCAATACCCTTTATATTCTTATAGCAAATGTTGATTGTAGATGATATTAGAATACACAAATAGACTGCCTATGTGGTCGAGTGGTCAGGTGGCTGACTTCTCACCCGGGTTCGATTCCCGGCTGGGGCGGGGAATTTTTCTTTCCCTATCCCCCCCCCCCCCCCCCCCCAGATAGTCTGGAAGTATATATGTGAGAGAATGTTTGTGTGTGTATGTGTTTGAGGAAAATAAAATGATTTAAGCCTACAGACAACGAGTTGTTTCAAGTGCAGAGCCTAAGGGGGCTATTTAAATAAAACAACAAAAAAAGACACAAATGTAAGTGATCATAATATTAGGTGAGAAGTATGCATATATTTGCCAATGTACCACGGTCTCCCTTAGCATTTGCACTTGAAGTGGTCAGGTTAGCCTAGTAAAACAGGTATGCAGACACTGATGGATTTTATTGTAACTAGATCTGCTATCTGCTGCCTGTCACTATCACCCACATACTGTAGCAGTAAGCCGTGAAATTGCATTACCCTAGTTGCCACTACTGCTTGAGATATTCGCTAGCTTAACTTTAGAGTCTTGGGTTCGAACTGGGTAGTGCTATTTTAGATCAATTTCCGAAAACCTGTGACAACCACATTGGAGATATCAAGAACTCACAGGAAAGATTTGGGCGCGCTGTGCCCGAGTGGTCGGACCACTAGCCTCTTAGAAAAGCGGCCCTGGTTCGATCCCAAGCGATCGCACGTGGGATTTGAGATGGACAAAGCGGCGCAGGGGCGGGTTTCCTTCGGATTCTACCGGTGCTCCATCGTTATCGCTAGGGTAGCCATAGTAGTAAAAGTGAGCGTTAAACTCTTATAAAAACAGGAAAGGGCTACCCCCCTTTGCCCGCGCGTGTGTAAGTGTGTGTGTGTGTGTGTGTGGACAACATAAATTGAAAAAATCTGATGTGTTCCATTCACATGACTTTCTCTTTATCTCTGCAACAAATTATTCTATTTACTTCATCTAATTGAGAAATAAATAGCAGAAATAGCATTATTACTTGCTTCCTTGTTAGTAGAAGCGAAATAAGGGGGAACCATAGGTTAAAGTGATGGTCGAAAGCTTGCTGCTCTGTGACTGAAGTTCCTTTGTTGTATGGACACGAGTTCACCAAGTCCTATATGAGAAAAGTATAAGTTTTTATAGCTGAAACCAAAAACAAGGAATATCTCAAAAACAATCAACTCCACGAAAAAAAATGTATATAACATAAATTGTATGTTTTAAGGTGCTCTACATTTGTTGTGTGGTAAGTTTTTGTGCATCTCTTACAGTTTAGCAGTTATGCAAAATTCCGTAAAATTCATCCAGAATAAAGTAGTCTTCAGAGGCTATTCCCAGAAAATTCAAGCTATACATTTTATTTGTCAGGTAAATATCTTTAATATACGATATTTTAATCAAAATCATCAGAGCCATTTTTTAGAAAATCAAAATTTTCTTAAATAGTTCCATGTAAAGGGTAGTGTCGCATCCCTGGAAGATACTAAACTTAAATACCAAGTTTGGTATTTTACCGACTTTTCGTTTTTGAGTTATCGTGTTCACAGACACACGAACACACGGACACACACTCACATATACGGACCTTTTTCTGAAAATACTTTTTTTGGATACAGGGGACCCTAAAACATATATTTCCGGTGAAATCTCGGTATCGAATTTTTTGGTGGAGTAAAAAGGGAGAACAGAAAGTTTGTAAAGAAAGCACGCCTCTAGAATATAAGAGGAATATTTTAATTAGATTCTCCTCGCTTTAAATTGAGATCCACGGAATATAAGTTTCTGCAATCACTTCACTTTTGAGTTTTTGATTCACGTTTTATAAATATCTATTATCTGCACTGTGTTGCATTCATTTGGAATTTTACCTATAGCCATTTAAATGTATTAGTTTAATTTTTAGCCTCCTACTTCCTTATTTCCAAATTCCATAATATAAAACGCATCAACACCTGGTGCATTCCTGTGTTTAGCTCTTTTGAAAACGGCTTCCAATACTTCTATTTTCCAAATGTCTTAATTTTTAAAGGTTATCTATCTATTGATTCATTAATATGAATGCTTTTCAGATCAGAATGAATAACAGAAACATTAAGAAAAACTTGTTGAAATTCTGAGATTGGCTAACAGCTCCTCGAAGTAGAAGAAATAATGACAAAAAGAAGGTTAACGTAGAAATGATTATGATAGTTACACGTATTGAAACAGAAGGGGGAAAAATCCGCTGTGTTCCATTCACATGACTTTCTCTATATATCTGCAAGAAATTATTGTAAATAAGTTTATTCTTCTATATACTAATCGAGATAAACATTAGCAGAAACTGTCTTAAGTAAAAGGGAAATAAGGGAATGCACTAGGCTAAACCGACAGTCAAACGTTTTAATGTGGTTGCTAGGGGATTGAAATTTTTTTGTTTTTTTTTTATTTTTTTTGTTTTTTTTTTGATTTTTTTTTGTTTTTTTTTGTTTTTTGTTTTTTGTTTTTTAAATTGCATGGCCGGGAGTTCACAAGTTCCTGTATGAGATAATTTTTTAGTATTTTAAAACGGAAACCAATAAAGAAAGAATATCTCGGAAACGGTCAACTCCACGAAAAAAATTTACTTGACATAAATTTTGTGTTCTAACATCTACATTTTTTGTGTGGAAAATTTTTGTTTATCTCTTAGAGTTTATCAATTTTGCAACATTCAGAAACATTCTTCAAAATAACGAGGTCTTTAGAGACTATTCCCAGAAAATTCAACATATACATGTTATTTGTCAATGTAAGAGATTTAAATATAAATCGTTAGTCATTTTTGAGAGAATAAAAAGGGTAGTTAGGTTTGGGGGAGATTTTCTTGAAAATCTTCGTGTCACATTCTTGGAATATACTGAATTTAAATATCAAGTATGGAGATTAACGGACTTTTCGGTTTTGAGCTATGCACGCGCACGCGCGCGCACACACACACACCACACAGTAATCAGTTTATTCTACCTCAAAAACATAATTCAGTTACTATGATTCAAAGTACAAATTATATAAATGTTTTTAAGAAACCTATTTGTTTTATTGCATTAATCTATGGAGGTTCTTAGAAAATAACTGCATCTAATATTGAACGCCACGTAAATGTCATTCAGTGATTTGAAAGCAATCTGTACACGCGGATTTATCGTCTTGGCTTCATAAATCTAAAATAAGTGTGTTAGTGCTGCTAAAATGGTGTACCACTTTGAGAAAAACAAGAAAATTAAAAAATCTGATGTGTTCCATTCACATGACTTTCTCTGTAAATTATTATTGTTAATAAGCTTATCTTTTATTTATTTCATGCTAATCGCGAAAAATTAGCAGAAATAGTCGTATTTGTTGCTTTATTGTAAGTTGAAGCGAAATAAGGGAGTACCATAGGTTAAAGTGAAAGCCAAAACTCGTTGCTGTGTGACTGATGTTCCTTTGTTTGTATGGACAGGAGTTGACAAATTCCTGTATGAGAAAAGTATAAGTTTTTCAAAGCTGAAACCAAGAAAAATGAATATCTCAAAAACGATCAACTCCACCAAAAAAAGTATATGACATAAATTGTGTGTTTTAACGTGCTCTACATTTTTTGTGGGTTAAGTTTTTGTCCATCTCTTATGGTTTAGTAGTTATGAAAAATTTATCCGGAATAAAGTAGTCTTCAGAGGCTATTCCCAGAAAATTCAAAATATACAATTTATTTGTCAGGTAAATAACTCTAATACACGATATTTTAATCAAAATCATTAGAGCCATTTTTTAGATAATCATAATTTTCGAAAAAAGTTCTATGTAAAGGGTAGTTTGGGGTGGGGGGATTTTTCTCAAAATGTTCGTGTCGTATCCCTGGAAGATACTAAACTTAAATGCCAAGTTTGGTATTTTACCGACTTTTCGTTTTTTAGTTATCGTGTTCACAGACACACGGACACACACACACACACACACACGGATCTTTTTCTGAAAATACTTTTTTTAGATACAGGGGACCCTAAAACATATATTTCCGGTGAAATCTCGGTATCGAATTTTTTGGTGGAGTGCAATACATTCTCTATACACTATGTACATAGTATAGAGAAAGTAAAAACAGAAACTTCAGAGAACGGTGCGGTCTATCATGGGATTCGATGACCAGTGCTATTCCGACGTACCCACCATAACGCTAGAGTAGAATGCTCTCGGAAACTGTTATCAGCGGCGTGCACACCAATTTTGCCAAATTTGCGAGTCCAATAGTTTTAAGCATCGTATGAATTGTGCACCAATAATGCATTCCTCCTAATATTGGTATGTCAATGAGGCATTCTAAATTAAAATAGGACGCACACGTCCATATATGTACTTTTAATTCACGGTCATTGATGTGCGATCCAGAAAACCTGCCATAACTTTGACATTTGACAAAAGGGACCATAGGTTGCCTGTCTCAAACTGTTTATCTAGAACCCCACCACAATCCTGCCAATTTGTGCGGTTGAATTCTGGGACAGCCTGTATATAGGAATAGAATATATAATGGATAATAATTCAGGCTCTAGTGATAACGTACAGCTGCACATTAAAATGGATACTGAAAGTTATTTGAGAGTTTAGTGTGATTTTTCAGGACTAACAAATGTATTATAAAATTTAATGATTGTTTTTAAACAATAGAATTCATTTCTGACACTATCACCAACTTGAATGCGACTTTTGTTATTAATAACTAAGAAATATTATGTATGCACAGCCTATCTCATAAAGCAATAAGGATTGTCATCAAGCATGAAGATCACAGTGATAAACTCTCTCGTCTGAAACCGCCAGACAGTGACGACTCAGTGGAGGAACTCGACAGCTAATGAGGCAACCGGGAAGTTGTAAACTTGACTCAACGCATAAATTTTGTCGTCCGAAGACAGAAAAAATGAGTAGTGGCAGATGGCTTCGGCCTTCCGAGAACTTGGCGCATCATAAATCCGAGAAAATACTTCTTGCTTGATAGAAATTACTGGTAACATTGATTATGTTGAGGGACTACGCTGTTAAAAAGTTGTGACAGGAGTTGAGTGAACAGCTGAAGAACGAAATGCACTTTTTCTGCAAGCAGTGTACACTCGTGTGCTTAAAAAGTAGTCAATTCTCCTGGATTGTAATAGTTTTTGTCTCGTAAGGTTTTCACCTTCAACTGTGTGTGTATGCGTGTGCGTTTTACGGAGGAGTATTCCGCACTGCAGTCGTTGGCTTATTGTACTGAGGAAGGGACGAGAGGAGTAATTTCAAAGGGCGGCCGACATTCGGACAGGGAGAGAGCCGCCGTGGTGCGTCCTTACAGTTCGCAAGCAGTTCTACATCACATCGCGGGGAGCGCAATCCCGGATAGATCACCTCAGTCTGCAGACCACCAGCGCCATCCCGTCGCCGAGAACTGTATTTCCAGAGTGCTCCCACCCCCACAGAAAGGCGCCTCTGCCCTGAAAGAGACCGGTTGGGATGAAATGAAGGGAAAGAGGAGCTGGGACAGGATGAACAGTATATCCCCCTCCTTTCAGCAAGAATTGCTCATTCAGGATTATTTATTTTTTCGCTACACCTTGCAGGTATATCAAGAATTATAGGAGCTGTAAACTTTAATACTGCAATAATAATACTATTTAAAAACCACTACAAAACAGGAAGTTCGGAGAAATGAAGAAACCTCCCTAGAATTCACCTACTGACAGTGGATCAGAGAAGTCGGCTGCTGGGAACCAAGCCCACGACCTCCCGAATGCCAGTCCTAGACGAAACGCTTGAGCTCGGTTCGTCTTCAGGCAATCAAAATTTGACTCCCAGCTGATTCATTTCTCTATGACTGGCCTGAAAAACAGATAGATAAGAGCTAACCAACGAAACATGTTATGATCGTTGTGAAATGCAGTAGTGGATTGCACGTCGTCTCAATAAAGGAGTTTCACCACGGTTGGTACAGAAGCATGAGAAGAAAGTTAAAGTTAGTGTCATTATCGAACGGGAATAACCAAACCTTAATAGGTAACCGGTAGTGTAGCATGAAAATAAAAGATTTACATTGCAATGTTACCCTATGGCAAGTCCGCCGTATTTAAGCGGAGGGGTACCGTGGCTATCAAATGGCTAGGACTATTCTCGAGAAAAACAATTTTCTTGAGGGTGGGGAGGGATTTTATCAGTGCCAACATTAACATCTACGCATTATGGGTCGGCCTCCGTAGTGTAATGGTTACCATTCTAACTTCATATACTCAAAGCCGCAGGTTCAAACCCGGAGGACGATGGATTTTTCGGGCGTAAAAATCTAAAGCAGGGAAGTAAAGCCGTTGTTTCCGTGTCGTAGATGCATGTATGTATTTATTTCTCTGCAAGTGGGTATCACCCGGTGGCAGAGTTATATATGTATACAAGATATATAAACAATAATTCACAGCTGCCAGTTTATGGCTTTGTAAGCTAGATATAATAGTTATTTACACAAATATGAAAACATTAATTTTTCTCTCAATTCAGATTAATTAATTTCATAATTAGAATCACCAACCAATTTAACATTTGTATTTACAACAATATGAAATCACAAGCATTTCATTTAAGGAATATTTACAAAAATTATCCAACATTAAAATCAAGATTTTTCCTAAATTTCTTCAGAGACAGGGGACAACCCCGAAAGGCTGCTCCAGGCAATTCATTCCAGTCTTTTATGGTTCTATTTACAAAGGAGAACTTTCCCACGTCAGTTCTGTATCTTCTACCCTTAATTTTGAACGGATGATCGTTTCGCACGGCACGTAAAAGAACCTCAAGCATGATAAAGATGCCTCTGAGCAAAATTAAACTGTCTTTCACGCCCGTGATAGAATGGGACGCTGAGAACCACAGAACAGCGTCCATAAATAAAACTCTATTTCAATTCACTATACATTATGGGCCACCATTTTATGCACGTTCATTTTGTAATTCTTGTTTCACAGATCGATCTACTCCTAAATATTTCACTCACCCGACTTTGCAATTATAAACGCATATATAGACTTATCGACATGGGAAGTTTATCTACTTGCTTGCTGTCTTCTAAGTAGAAGGAAAATAAGAGACTACATTGTAAAAGCTATCGCTATTTGAAACAATTGAAATTCGGTTCTCTGTTGATTTTCCGGAAGTAAAACAAAAGAAATGAAACAAATGTTGACTTCCCGCTTGGGAAAAGTTTAAGTAGTTTACAAAGGAATGGCGGTAATTATTAGGTGTAAGTTTGCTCTTATCGGTCTTTAAAAGTTCATGTGTTACATTCACATGATTTTCTCTACATCTCTTTAACAAATTATTGTTAAAAAGTTTATTCTATTTACTTAATGCTAATATAGAAAAATTAGCAGAAATGGTCTTATTACTTCCTTCCTTCTAAGTAGAAGGGAAATAAGGGAGTACTATTGGCTAAAGCGCTAGTCAAATCTTCTAAAAGCTGGTTGCTATGGGCTGAAATTCGTTTTATTTGTATACCAGGAGTTGACAAATTCTCGTATGCGAAAAGTTTTAAGTGTTTTAAAATGAAACCAATAATAGGAATATCTAGAAAATGGCAAATCCCCCCCCCAAAAAAAACAACACATTTATACAGGATATAAATTGTGTGTTTTAAATAGAACTTCTATATTTTTTGTGTAGTAAGTTTTTGCCTATCTCTTGTGGCTTTCCACCAGTTATGCAAAAGTCATGTAGAATAAAGAGGTCTTCAGAGGCATTTCCCAGAAAATTCAAGATATACATATTATTTGTCATGTAAATATCTTAAATAGTTTAATCAGCATAGTTAAAGCCGTTTTAAGATAATCAAATTTTTCATCATTTTTTCATTTAAAGGGTAACTTGGGGTGCGAGGATTTTCTTAAAAATCTTCGTATTACTTCTCTAAAAATACTAAACTTAAATACCAAGTTTGGTAGTTTTGAGGTTTTTGGTTCTATGTTCACTGGCCTTTTTTTAAATTATTTTTATACAGGGACCCTAAAACGTTTATTTTCGTTGAAATCTCGATATCGAATTTTTGGATGCAGTGCAATGAGTTCACTATCTATATACAATTTACTAAGTAAAAAAAAGTAAACTTAATGTAAATAAATCTTTAACTCTAGCATTTATTTCTAAAGCAAAGCTTCCATTAAGACCTGAGGAATTAAAGAGGGCTATATAAGTGAAACACAAAATAAATAAAAAAAATTCTGATATCTTCCATTCACATAACTTTCTCTACATCTCTGATAAAGTTATTAAAAAGTTTATGCTTCTATTTACGTGCTTCCTTTACGTGTAAGTAGAAGCGAAATAAGGGAGTATCATAGGTTAAAGTGATAGTCAAAAGATGGTTGCTATGTGACTGAAGTTCCTTTGTTTGTATGGACAGGAGTTGACAAATTCCAGTATGAGAAAAGTATAAGTTTTTCAAAGCTGAAACCAATAATAAGGGATGTCTCAAAAACGATTAACTCCGCGAAAAAATGTATATAACTTAAATTTTGTGTTTTAACGTGCTCTACATGTTTTGTGTGGTAAGTTTCTGTCCATCTCTTACGGTTTAGCAGTTATGAAAAAACCCGTAAAATTCACCCAGAATAAAGCAGTCTTGAGAGGCTATTCCCAGAAAATTCAAGATATACATTTTATTTGTCAGGTAAATCTCTTTAATATACGATATTTTAATCGAAATCGTTAAAGATATTTTTAAGAAAATTTAACATTTTAAAAAAAGTTCCATGTAAATGGTAGTTGGGGATGGGCGGATTTTCTTAAAAAGCTTCGTGTTGTATCCTTGGAAGATACCAAACCTAAATACCAAGTTTGGTTTTTAACAGACTTTTCGTTTTAAAGCTATGCTGCCCACACACACACACGCTCGCACACACACACACACTCAAACACACACATACTCAAAGACACACAGACAGACACACACGCACATTTTTCTAAAAATGTTTTTTTTTTTTTGGATTCAGGGATTCTCAAAATATGTATTTCCAGTGAAATCTCGGTATCGAATTTTTGGGTGCATTACAATACACACTATGTACATAGCACGTATAGAGAAAATAATAGTTTTTGACACTACTGATATTAATCGTGGATTTGTTCTACTGATATTTGTCATTTCTTTTTATATGTTATATAACTCATATAAATACAAATTATGTGCTGTTAATTATGTTCTGAAATAAAAGGAGTACATGCAAGGCTTAAAAATCTAAAGCCTGTTTTGTATATAAGAGGCTATTATTAAAATGTGCACTCCTATTATAAAATATAATACCAAAAGCATAAATAATATGGAAAATACCTGCCCTAAATAAAAATTAGCAACGTAATTTATTAAACGTCTTAATAAATGTAACACCCTCCGTGGTGTAATGGTTACCATGCTGTCGCGGGTTCAAACCCGGCGGAGGACGATGGCTTTTTTCGGGTGTAAAAATCCTTAGCAGAGCTTCCTTCGGAAGGGAAGTAAAGCAGTTGGTCCCGTGTCGTAGATTTACGGCACGTAAAAGAACCTCAAGCCTGCTAGAGAGATATCTGAGCAAAATTAAGCGGTCTTTCACGCCCAATTTAGAATGGGACGCTGAGAACCACAGCAGTTAAAGGGCGTCCATAAATAACACGCCATTTGCATTTTACTGTGAATAATATTTTACAATGTAATTATGATCCTTCTTGTTTGCCTTTTCCACTTATTAATTTTAAAATATTTACGGCAAACCGCCCCTTTATGTTAACCAACAATGTTAAGCAACCATTCGCATCACATAGACTTGTTATTTGGTATCGAGTTCCGGTTTTGAATTTTTGGGTGGAATGCAATACGGGTGTCTCAAACGTACATCCGCAGTTAGGTGAATGCGCTTGCACGATCACTCATGATTTTTCAGTTGGCAGCAGGTCCCACTAATTATTGTTGTGAATTACGATGAGCTGAACTCAAAATTGAGAATAATTATTTAACACTCACAAAAGATGTTAGAAATATTTTCCTCATCCCTGCAGTCAGAGTTTCAGACATTGTATGGGGTTTCCAGCATATCGGTGTACACATAATTTGTGATTTCTTCCTTTACTTCATTTTGTTTTCGGGGTACTTGACGTTTATAGGGACGCTATTTCATTTCCTTACCAACAGCTCTATGTGATGTTTGCGCAGAAGCAGTGTTTCCTGTGCTGTTTTTGGCATTCTTTTTCTGGGGCTTCTTAACAATACGCCAAATTTATCCTCTGTTAAAAGTTTAGGCCTCTCGGTTTTCGGAGCATTATGTATGTACAGACCAGGCTTTACGCAATTTGGTAAATTAAATCTGTCACGTATCGCGATGAGGTTACACCGAATTTGCAAAACGCTCAAGAAGTTTACGTTTTACATTTTCTGAATTATTATCAACATTAAAGAATACATCAACTGAAAAACGTTCTCTCCCCAATGGTTAATATTTTGACTTCGTTTCACAAGTACAACATAGGATTTGCTGATTTAGCTTTTTACTTTCTCTACACGTAGTATGTACATAGTGTATATTGAAGGAATTGTTATGCACCCAAAAATTCGATACCAAGATTTCACCGGAAATACATGTTTTGGGTCCTCCTGAAACCAAAAAAAGCATTTAAAAAAAAAGGTTTGTGTGCATGTATGTGTGTCATAGGACAGCATAGCGAAAAGTCCGTTAAATACCAAACTTGATATTTAAGTTTAGTATCTTCCAAGGATGGGACACGAAGATTTTCAAGGAAATACCCCACCGCCAACTACGCTTTACTTGGAAAATTTTTCGAAAGTTTTGATTCTCTCAAAAGTGGCTCTTAACGATTTTGATTAAAATGTGGCATATTTAATATATTTAGCTCACAAATAAAATGTTTATCTGACAAATTTTCTGACAATAGCCTCTGGAGATTACTTTATTCTGGATGAATTTTGCGGAATTTTGCATAACTGGCAAACCGTAAGAGATAGACAAAAACTTACTAATCAGAAAATGTAGAGCTCCTTGAAACACAATTTATGTTATATATATATTTATTTTTCGTAGAGTCGGTTGTTTTTGAGATATTTCTTATTATTGGTTTCAGCTTTAAAAGACATACTTTTCTCATACGGAATTTGTCAACTCCTGTCCATATAAACAAAGGAACTTCAGTCACATAGCAACCAGCTTTTGGCTAATACTTTAGGCTATGGTAGTCCCTTATTTTCCTTCTACTTGCATGCAATCTAGTAATAAGACTATTTCTGCTAATTTTTCTCGATTAACATGAAGTAAAAAGAAGCATAACCTTTTTAACAATAATTTGCTGCAGAGTTGTAGAAAAAGTCATGTGAACGGAACACATCAGATTTTTATTTCGGTATTGGCTTCAAGTATACAATTCTCTTAATATTGTTCAAGTAGGATGAGGGAGATATTCCCCTCCATAGTTCCATTATCAAAATTACCATCAGTTGCAACCGTCCGAGTTCATTGCATAGACTGTTTTGAGACACCCGATATTATGTATTAAGTTGGGAAAATAACAATTTGGAAACAATATAGTCATTTGTTACATCAATAACAGTTGCATGCTAATACTATTTTATATTCATTGGTATATATTATAAATTTTATGGAAAAAAAATTTGGAGGTAGTCTTAGGTAAAAATTGTACTATACGATCTGACTTTTTATCCGAAAACTTCTTCCCTGCGATTGTGATTGGACGGTATCGGAAGCAATCATAATCATTATTACTTTCTCTAGCCCCATATGTACAATGTACATAGGGATAGAGAAGTATTGTATTCCACCCAAAAATTCGATACCGAGTTTTCACCGGAAATACATGTTTTAGGACCCCCTGTATCCGTGTGTGTGTCCGTGGGTCCGTGTGTCTGTGAACACGATAACTCAAAAACGAAAAGTAGCTAAAATACTAAACTTGGTATTTAAAGTTTACTATCTTCCAGGGATGCGACACGAACATTTTGAGAAAAATCTCCCACCCCAAACTACCCTTTACATGGAACTTTTTTCGAAAATTTTGATTTTCTTAAAACTGCCTCTAACGATTTTGATTAAAATATCATATATTAAAGATATTTACCTAACAAATAAAATGTATATCTTGAATTTTCTGGGAATAGCTTCTGAAGACCTGTTTTTTCTAGATGAATTTTGCTTAATTTGGCATAAGAGATAGACAAAAACTTACTTTACAAAAAATTTAGGTCTTGTTAAAATACACAAGTTATGTCATATACATTTTTCTCTTAGCTTACCGTTTTCGAGGTATTCATTGTTATTAGTTTCAGTTGTGAAGTACTTATACTTTTCTCAGACGGGAGTGTCTGTTTTTCTTTTGTTCTACTCCTGGCCAAGAAAAGAAGAGATTTGTAATGACAATCGCATAACGACAGCTTTTAAAACATTTTGACTATTGGTTTAGCCTAGTGTATTCCCATATTTTCTTCCTACTTATACGGAACTAAATAATAAGAACATTGTGCTAATGAGTACCACGATCAGCAAGGTGTAGAAAGAAGAAGAATTTTATATATGAAGTTTGTAGAACAGCTAGAGAAAGTCATGTGAGTGTAACACAGACTTTTTTCTATAACAATTGCGTAAGAATGGGATAGTCATTGTAATAAAGATGATTTTAACTGTAAATTTGGTGAATAGTGTTATGATATGTGACCTTGTAGGTAGTTAATAAACCCAGTTAAATTTAAGTGGTTAGCATAGCCAACAGTGGTAGCTCTCGTTTCAGACGTTGAAGAGCTAGGTTTATCAGTAATACTAAACAGGATTGAAGTAAATTTAATACTGTGAATATCCCTATTTAGTCATATAGAAATTCTTGGAACTGAAAAGTGATTCTCACAGCTCCCATAGGGCACGTTTATTGGCCCTTAAATGAAAGAGCATTTGTGAGCCAGCTAATACTGCTTGTGGTGTATAAACTGCTCCACACACCGCTTTAGACAGCGATTAAATCGAACAAAGCCTATTTCAGGTTATATTGCATAGTAAACACACCCGCTCAGTCCTTCTTAACAGCAGTTCACTCAAACAGCATTTTTACTTTCTCTAGCGGTTAGGTACAAGTTTTACGTTCGATTTGGAAAATAAAAAAATCTAATGTATTCCATTCACATGACTTTCTCTACATCTCTGTATTAAATTATTGCTAGATCGCTTATTCTTCTGTCTACACCATGCTAATCGAGATAAACATAGAAATGCTTTCTTGTAAGTAGAAGGGGAATAAGGGAATAAACCCGGCAAAAACGATAGTCAAATGTTTTAAAAGCTGGTTGCCATGTGGATGAAATCTGTTTCTTTGCATTGCCAGGAGTTGACAAATTCCCGTATGTGAAAAGTTTTAGTATTTTAAAGCTGAAACAAATAAAAGGAATATCTAAAAAATGTATATGACATAAATTATGTGTTTCAACGAGATCTACAAATGTTGTGTAGTAAATTTTTAAATTTTTGTCTATCTCTTACGGTTTACCAGTACACAAATTCAGCTAATTTATTTAGGATAAAGGTCCTCAGAGGCTATTCCTAGAAAATTTAAGATATACATTTTTTTTGTGTAAATATCTTCAATATACGGTATTTTAATCAAAATCGTTAGTCATTTTTAAGAAAATCAAAATTTTCGAAAATTTCTCCATGTAAAGGGTAGTTTGGGGTGGAGGTATTTTCCTCAAAATCTTGTTGTGGCCCTTGGAAGATACTAAACATATATACCAAGTGTGGTATTTTAACGATTTTTCGTTTTTGAGTTATTGTGTTCACAGACACAGGGTCACATACGCGGTCCTTTTTCTATAAAATGCTTTTTTTTATTACAGTAGACCCTAAAAGGTGTATTTCCGGTGAAATCTCGGTATCGAATTTTTGGGTGGAATGCAATACCTTCTCTATACACTATGTACACAGTACGTGTAGAGAAAGTAAAAAAACGAGATTTTATGGGAGAAATGCACATATACCGGTTGTATGTTACCGGGGTAGGTGGTTCAGGCGTTATGTCTGGGACTGGCGTTTGGGAGATCGTGGAGTTGGTTCCCCGCGGCCGACCATTCTGACCTATGGTTTTTTTTTTGGGGGGGGGGGCTTCTCAGCGTCACTAGGCGAATGCTGGAGAGGATTTTTCATACCCCAGAACTTCATTTCATCTCAACCGGTCTCTTTCAGTTTGTAAGTGTCGGCGAGGACTGCAGCAGAGGCGTCATTTCGTTCGAGAAAATGGAAATGGTGGTTTTTCTTAAGGACTAACTACTGTGGTTCTCAGTGTCCCTTACTATACTGGGCTTGAGAAACCGCTTAATTTTGCTCAGATACCTCTCTATCATCTTGAGGTTCTTTTACGTAAAACTACGACACGGGACCAACGGCTTTGCTTCCCTTCCGAAGAAAGCCATGCCAGAGATTTTTACGCCCGAAAAAATCCATCGGTGGAGTGACTGAGCTCTGGAGGTACAACTCTCAGCCGAGGAATGACGCTAGTGGTTCTCTGCGGAATAAGGTGGTTTAATTGGTCCTGAGTGGCGGGCTCCTGATACTCCCGCTTGTGAACTCTTAGGGACTTTCTACGAAGGCCGCCCTCTGAAATTACACTCATCTCATTCTTTCTCTAGGGGTCGACCTACAATAAGCACACGGCTGCAATGTGAAATATCCCACCGTAACGCACGAACACACACGCACCAGTTATATATTACACGGCTACATACTGATCACATTGAAGATCTTAAGATAAAGAAACTAAGTTTGTTTTTTTTTTAGTAATTTTTATTCCTACTTAAAGCATAAGTATCCAAGGTCCATATTATTTGTAATAAGTGGCTAAAATGAGTAGTTTGTTTATCTGTCCTTATTGCTAATTATACTCACCCAAAAATGTGATACCAAAATGTTATAAAGACTCTCATGTGTTCCATTCACATGATTGTTTCTACATCTCTACAACAAATTATTGTTAAAAAGCTTATTCATCTATTTACTTAACGCTAATTGAGAAAAAATTAGCAGACAGTATCTTGTTTGTATGGACAGGAGTTGACAAACTCTCGTAACAGAAAAGTATAATTATTATAAAGCTGAAACTAATATCAAGGAATATCTCAAAAACGATCAACCTCACGGGAAAAAAAAATGCATGTAACATAATTGTGTGTTTTAACGAGCTTTACAGTGTTAGTGTGTTACGTTTTTGTCTTATCTTACGGTTTACCAGTTATGCAAAATTCATCCAGAATAAAGAGATCTTTACATGCTATTGCCAAAAAATTCAAGATAGACATTTTATTTGTGGTGTAAATATTTTAAATACAAGAGATTTTAATCAAAATCGTTAGACAAAATCAACATTTTCGAATTGTTTCCCATGTAAACGGTAGTTGGGGGTGAAAATCATGTCGCATCCTTGGGAGGTACTTAAATACCAAACAAACACTTACGGACATTTTTCTAATTTCTTTTTTAATTCACGGAAGAAAAGATGTATTTCCGGTATGGAATTTTATGGTGCAATACAATACCTTCTCCATACACGATGTACATCATACGTGTCGAGAAAGTAATACAATTTTAAGGATATCCAAATAGTATATATAGGAAAATTAGGTGTATATGAGTTATATCATAACTCAATAACGAAAAGCCGATTGCACATCCCATTTTGTATTCAAGTTCAGCGTCTTGTAAAGATGCGAAACGAAGATTTTCAAGACCCCTCTCTCCTAACACCTTAAATAACCCTTTACATGTAACCTTTCCCCCCCCCCCCCCATTATTTATATTTTGTCAAAAATGGCTCTAAGGTGTTGATTAATACTATATTAAGTGCTTTAGCGATCTTCTGATCCCAAGGTTCTCTTATCTCTTACGGTTTACCAATTACGCTAAAGTCAATCCGAGTGAAGAGGATTTCAGAAGTTATTTGCACAAAGCTAAGCTATAGAATTTATGTTTAATAAAATTGTCTTAAACATATAATTTAATTAAAATCGTTAAACATTTTCGGTTCATTTTCTATGCCAGCGGTAATTTTGGGTGAGGGATTTTCTTGAAAATCTTCACTTCGCATCCTTTGCAGATGGAAGATTTAAATAACTATATAGTTTGTAACCTGACTTTTTGTTTTTGAGTTAATTCTGTTCATACAAACGGACCTTTTCCTAACATACTTTTTGGGTTCAGAGCTCCTCGAAACATTTTTCCGGTGAAATATTCACATCGACTTTTCGGGTGGAATACTTCACCTACTTCCTTTTTTTCTTGTTCACCCTCGTATGCAGGGTTTGCACCCCCCCCCCGCCAGGATTGATAAGCGAGAAGACAGGATAGTTGATCAGCCCAATGTCCGGTATATAAGTAGGAAGTGATGACGGTAAAAGCGATAAAAGGAAATATGATAATAGAGCAATCAGTGGAATGAATGACGCGGGAATTCTGCGAACTCGGACAAAACATGCCCAGGCGCCTCTTCGCCGCCAGATGCGGTCCTCTGGATTCGATCCGAGTCGGCTAGGTGAGAGGCGAGTTGTCAAAACTGTTGGTCACGGTACCGCCCTAATAATAATAATAATAATAATAATAATTTATTATATTACGTTACATTTTCAATTATTTACCAATTCATATCCTGTTACCCAAACTATATTGCCTATCCTAATGTACAATTAATTAGCTTTGAATACCGCTTAGGGGCTACATCAGCTTTGCTCCTTGGGTATTAGAGAATGTAGCTAAAAGTAGTTTTTGCAACCTATTCCATTCCATCTTCTTTGGAGAAATAAAAATACTATCTTGCTCCCCGCATAAAATACAACCTTCAAATGCATTGCCTCTCATTCCTTTAAAAAATCTGATGTGTTCCATTTACATGACTTCTCTAAATCTCAGCAATAAATTATTATTTTTAAAAAGCTTATTCTTCTGTTAACTTAATGTTAATCGAGAAAAAATTGACAGAAAGGGTCTTAATACCTGCTTCCTTATAAATAGAAGGGAAAAATCTGTGTTCCATTCACATGACTATCTCTATATCTCTGTAATTTATTATTGTTAGTAAGCTTATCCTTTATTTATTTCATGCTAATCGAGAAAAATTAGCAGAAATAGTCTTATTTCTTGCTTTATTGTAAGTAGAAGCGAAATAAGGGAGTACCATGCGCCAAAGTGAAAGCCAAAAGCTGGTTACTATGTGTGTGACTGATGTTCCTTTGTTTGTATGGACAGGAGTTGACAAATTCCAGTATGAGAAAAGTATAGTCTTTCAAAGCTGAAACCAAGAAAAAGGAATATCTCAAAAACGATCAACTCTACGAAAAAAATGTTTATAACATAAATTGTGTGTTTTAACGTGCTCTACATTTTTCACGGGTTAAGTTTTTGTCCATCTCTTACGGTTTAGTAGTTATGAAAAATTCAACCAGAATAAAGTAGTCTTCAGAGGCTATTCCCGGAAAATTCAAAATATACATTTTATTTGTCAGGTAAATAACTTTAATATACAATATTTTAATCAAAATCGTTATAGCCATTTTTGAGAAAATCAAAATTTTTCGAATAAAGTACCATGTAAAGGGTAGTTTGGGGTGGGGGGATTTTTCTCAAAATCTTCGTGTCGCATCCCTGGAAGATACTAAACTTAAATACCAAGTTTGGTATTTTACCGACTTTTCGTTTTTGAGTTATCGTGTTCACAGACACACTGACACACGGACACACACACACACACGGACCTTTTTCAGAAAATGGTTTTTTTAGATAAAGGGGACCCTAAAACATATATTTCCGGTGAAATCTCGGTATCGAATTTTTTGGTGGAGTGCAATACATTCTCTATACACTGTGTATATAGTGCCTATAGAGAAAGTAAAACTCTGATGTGTACCATTCACATGACTTTCTCCATATCCCTGCAACAATACTTAAAAAGCTTATACTTTTATTTACTTTATGCTAATCAGAAAAAAAGCAGAAATAGTCTAATTACTCGCTTCCTTGTAAGTAGAAGCGAAATAAGGGACAACTGTAGGTTAAAGTGATTGTCATAAGCTGGTTGCTATGTCAATGAAGTTCCTTTGTCTATATGGGTAGGAGTTGACAAGTTCCTGTATGAAAAAAGTATACGTTTTGCATTGCAGAAAACAAAAATAAGGAATGTCACAAAAACGACGAATTCCACGAAAAAAATGTATATAACATAAATTGTGTGTTTTAATGTGCTCTATATTTTTTGTGCAGTAAGTTTTTGTCCATTTCTTACGGTTTAGCAGTTATTCAAAATTTAGTAAAATTCATCCAGATTAAACTACTCTTTAGAGCTATTCCCAGAAAATTCAAGATATACATTCTATTTGTCAAGTAAATATCTTTTAATATACGAAATTTTAATCAAAATCGTTAGAGCCGTTTTTGAGAAAATCAAAATTTTCGAAAAAAGTTCCATGTAAAGGGTAGTTGGGGGTGGGGGATTTTTCTCAAAATCTTCGTGTCGCATCCCTGGAAGATACTAAACTTAAATACCAAGTTTGGTATTTTACCGACTTTTCGTTTTTGAGTTATCGTGTTCACAGACACACGGACACACACACACACACACATACGGACCTTTTTGTGAAAATGCTATTTTTGGATATTGGGGGCCCTAAAACATATATTTCCGGTGAAATCTCGGTATCGAATTTTTTGGTGGAGTGCAATACTTTCTCTATACACTATGTACATAGTGCGTACGGAGAAAGTAAAAAGGGACTACACTAGGCTAATCTATAGTCAAATCTTTTAAAAGCTGGTTGCTATGTGATTGAAGTACCTTTGTTTGTATGGACAAGAGTTGAAAAATTTCTGCATGAGAAATGTATAATTATTTCAAAGCTGAAACTAATGACCAGGAATATCTCAAAAACGGTTAACTCCACGAAAAAAAAAAAAAAAAAGCATGTAACATAAATAGTGTGTTTTTTTGTGGTACGTTTGTATCTATATCATACGGTTTGTCAGTTGTGCAAAGCTCCGCAAAATTCATCCAGAATAAACATGTCTTAGGAGGCTATTTCCAGAAAATTCAATATATACATTTTATTTGTCATATAAATATCTTAAATATAAGATATCGAATTTTTGGGTACATTACAATGCCTTCTCTATACACTATCTACATAGTACGTGTAGAGAAAGTAATTAATGCTCTTGTTATTCACGCTAACCCCCTCTTTGTTTATTACATATGTCTACATACGCTGCTCTTGATTATTCATCCTCTATTTTACGGTATAAACAATTACTTCATGAGATTCTAAGTTACTAGGAGATGTTAAAAGGATAAAGAAATTTGTAGAACTATTATACAAGAGATTGTATTCCCGCCAGTTGTCTGAGATCTTGTATATCCCTGTGACAGACATCGTGGTTTTTCACCACACACAAAGACCATCTGCAGTAATAACAGTGAATTGATTCTGGTCAGAAGGGAATCCTGAGTTTACAGCCATATTCACCCACACCCACACACACACGGACAGAACACTTGATGAGGTGCTTTTATTTGACGCAACTTTGAAACCTCTTTTAAAGATTGCCATTTCTTTATGAAGTTGAACCGTGTTTTAAACGTTTCTTTCCTTTCGTGATTCATAGTTTTATAGCTATGCGATGTAATAAAACGTATATGGAAGGACATAACATAATAAATATATAGCTTAGTCCTGAGGAATGAAAAACACTTGTACCTCGATGTAATCTTTGTTGTGCCTACATAAAGCTCATCGCAGAGAATAACAAGATATCCTCTAGCAGAAACATAGAGGTAAAAATAACAATCTTCTGTGTTCCATGCACATGACTTTCTCTACATCTCTGTAACACGGTATTTTTAGAAAGCTTATTCTTCCATTGACTTCATGCTAATCGAGATAATCATTAACAGAAATGGTCTTTGCTTCCTTGTAAGTAGAAGGGAAATAAGGGAATACACTAGTCTAAAGCGACAGTCAAATCTTTTAAAAGCTGGTTGCCATGTGAATGAAATCTATTTCTTTGCATTACCAGAAGTTGACAAATTCCCGTATGTGAAAGGTTAAAAATATGTTAAAATTGAAACCAATAAAAAGGAATATCTAAGAAACGGTAAACTCCACCAAAAATGTATGTCATAAATTATGTGTTTTAACGACATCTTTATTTTTTGTGTAGTAAATTTTTGTCTATCTCTTACGGTTTACCAGTTATACAAAATTCAGCAAAATTAATCCAGAACAAAGAGGTCTTCAGAGGCTATTTCCAGAAAATTCAAGATATACATTGCATTTACCATGCAAATCTTTAATACGCCGCATTGTAATTAAAATCGTTAGATCCACTTTTGAGAAAAGTTGTGTATCTCTTACGGTTTACTAGTTATGAAAAATCCAAAAAAATTCATCCGGAATAAAGTAGTCTTCAGAGACTATTCCCAGAAAATTAAAGATATTTGCTTATTTGTCATGTAAATATCTTTAATATACGGTATTATATTTTAATCAAAATCCTTAGAACCATTTTTGAGAAAATCAGCATTTTCGAAAGTTTTTCTTTGTAAAGGGTAGTTTGGGGTGGAAGGATTTTCCTTATTATTTTAGTATCGTATCCTTGTAAGATACTAAACTTAAATACCAAGTTTGGTATTTTACCGACTTTTCCGTTTTTCATAAGCACACGGACACACTGACACATGGGCATTTTTCTAAAAATACCTTTTTGGATACAGGGGACCCTAAAACGTCTATTTCCGGTGAAATCTCGGTGATTAAAATATAATATATAAAAATATTTACGTCACTAATAAAATGTAAATTTGATTTTTCTGGGAATCGCCTCAGAAGACCTCTTCATTCTGGATGAATTTTGCACAACTAGTAAACTGCAAGAGATGAAGGAGAGTAAACTAATTTTTAAACCTATTCATGTTCCCATTCATGAATTACTACATAATGAAATTAATACACCTCTAATTAATTTAAAAAGAGGATTTTTGTCAAATAAAAACTTAAAAAGTCTCGATCTCGTTAAAATACATAAATTATGTTATAGGCGTTCCTGAGACATTCCTTGTTATTTATTTCAATTTTAAATTAAACTTTGCTCAAACGAAAGCCACTGTTTTTTTCATCTTTTGTTTTTTAACTGCTGGCCGTGCGTAGCGAACCGAACTTCAACTGTTTCATATAGTGGCCCGTTTTAAAAACATTAGAAAATCGCTTTAGCTTAGTTGTAAGTAGAATATATAGATATTTCCTAATTTCCTTTCTACTTAAAAGGAAGCAAGTAGTAAGACCAATTCTGTCTTTATTTCGATCAATTTAGATAAAAATAGTTTGTAAGAATAATTTGTATGTGGTACAGGTAGGGAAAGTTTTGTGAATGGAGCACACAATATTTTTACTTTCTCTATAAGTACTATGTACATAGTGTGTAGAGAGAATATTGTCTTGCACCCAAAAATTCGATACGAGATTTCACCGGAAATATAGGTATGTTTTGAGAACCGCTGAATCCAATAAAACATTTTTAGAAACATGCCCGTGTGTGTGTGTGTGTGTGTGTGTCTAAGGGCAGCATAGCTCAAAAAACGCAACGTCCGTTAAATACCAAACTTGGTATTTAAGTTCAGCATCTTCCAAGGATGCGGCACGAAGATTTTCAAGAAAATCCTCCCACCCCCAACTACCCTTTACATGAAAATATTTATTTTCTAAAACATAGCTCCTTCGATTTTGATTAAAATGTCTTATATTAAAGATATTTACATGACAAATAACATGTATATCTTTAATTTTCTGGGAATAGCCTCTGAAGACGTCTTTGTTCTGGATACATTTTGCGGATTTTTGCATAACTGGAAAGCCGTAAGGGATAAACAAAAACTTACTTTCTAAAATATATAGAGCTCGTTAAAACACTCAATTTATGTTATATACATTTTTTCGTGAAGTTGATCGTTTTTGAAATGTTCCTTGATATTGGTTTCAGCTATAAAATACTTATACTTTTCTCATACAGGAATTTGTCAACTCCTGTCCATACAAACAAAGGAACTTCAATCACATAGCAACCAGCTTTTGACTATCACTTTAGCCTATGGTACTCCCGTATTTCCCTTCTACTTACATGGTATCAAGAAATTAGACGATTTCTCTAATTTTTCTTGATTAGCATGAAGTAAATAGAAGAATAAGCTTTTTAACAATAATTTGTTGTAGAGTATAGTTTTTAAAAATAAAAGTCGTCATTCGTTATTTTATTTTATTCCAGGGCATGCAAAGAGAATTGAATTTTATCATCCAACGATCAGCTCTATAAAGATTTGACAATTGCTTTAACAGTTTTAGGTACTTATTCCTTTTGTACCTAATAGGAAATACGTAATAAGACCATTTCTGTTAAGGTTTAAATTATGATTTAAGATAGAAGTAAAAGCATTTGTGAGAATAGTTTGTAGCAGAATCGATAGAGAAAGGCATGTGAATGTATCATTTTTAGAAAAGGTCCGCGTGTCCCTGTGAAGAGCTCTACTCAAAAACCAAAGGTGGGTTAAACACCAAACTTGGTATTTTGAGTTCATATCTTCCAAGGATGCGACACGATTTTCAGAAAACCGCCAGCAACCCTTTACATGGAACGTATTTCGAAAACTTTGATTTTCTCAGTCGCTCTAACGATTTTTTTTAAATACCGCATACGTAAGATAAGCTTATGACAAACGAAATGCATATCTTGGATTTTCTTCTTTATTTTTTTGGATGACTTGTATAACTTTGTAAACCTAAGAGATAGACAGAAATTACTGCAAAAAATATAGATCTCATTAAAACACACAATTTAAGGGATATACCATTTTTATGTAGCGTTAGCCGTTTCCCATGTACGCTTTGTTATCGGATTTTAAGTTACTTAAACAGTTCACAAACGGGAAAGTGATCTTTCGTTTCATATATCTTTTGTTTTATTCCTGAACATGCAAAGAAAACCGAATTGCACTTGTTTCACATAGCAACCAGCTTTAAAAGAATTTGACAATGGCTTTAGTGTAATGTATATCAGAATTAAAATATTTACCATACATTTTCTGGAAATAGCTTCTGAAGCTCTCTTCATTCTGGAAGACTTCTGCATAGCGAGTAAACCGAAAGAGGTAGACAAAATGTTGGTATTAAAATGTATAACACTTTATAACTCACAATTTATGACCAAAACTTGTTATTTTTTTGACTTAACCATTTCAGAGATCTTGCAATGTTGCAATACTTATACTTTTCTCAAATGGGAAGCCATAACTTTTTCCCCTCCTGACCATGCAAAGAGAATGGAATGTCAATAGCGTCACTTACCGACCAGCTTTTAAAAGATTTGACTTTCGCTTTAACCTAGTATATCTCCTTATTTCTCCTCTACCTACAATGAAATAAATAGTAAGACTATTTCTGTTTACCTTATCATAAAGTATATAGAAGAATATGTTTTCATAATAATTGTTTGTTATAGGTTAGGTAGAAAAAGTCATGCGATTTTTTCTTTAAAATTACTATTATTCATTTTTTCTCGCGATGTCTTGAAAATACTTTAGGGATAGCAATAGAGGGTGCCGATTTTAAAGATCTGTTTATCTATTTGGTTTCCTATACCTCCCTTCTACTAGGAACCAGATGTGTAATGAAACCCATTTTCCATTAACTCAATTGAAGTACATAGAAAACTAAGCTTTCGTAATAGTAGTTTATAGAAACCATTTAAAAATAATTAATACGAGGGTTGGGGCATAAGTCATGGCAATTTTATTTTCTGAAAACACCAGCCATGTCGAAAACATGAGCTATACACCAGATAGAAGGGACGATCAGTATGGACAGTGAAGAATACGTCAAATAATATCTTACATAACATTTATTAGGGTAGTCGACATCACAATATTGGTTT
The DNA here is from genome assembly GCA_030762935.1 of Hymenopus coronatus. NCBI lineage: Eukaryota > Metazoa > Arthropoda > Insecta > Mantodea > Hymenopodidae > Hymenopus > Hymenopus coronatus. Next base: position 51,175,953 of record CM060892.1, on the reverse strand, counting down.
CATGTTTCATTCTCATTATAGCACAACGCAGCTTGCATGCCCGTTTTAAAGGCCCTCAAAGTAGTCCTCTGTAGCATTGACAACACGCTGTCAACATTGTAAGAAGCGCTAAATACCATTCACTACATCACTATTTTCCCCCTTATTGAAAATTCGCTATCTATAGCAGCACAACCTAATATCCTCGCGGTTGCAAACCGCGTACCCTAGAGATGCAGTAGCCGTTCTACACTTTGCTTTATCTATGCACCTCGCGACTGTCTGGTATGTCAGGGCACTATTCTTAACAGATTTCATCAGTTCCCTGTGATATTCTACTTAGAATGACTGATTTGATATATGAAATCTGTTCATCACGAGTTACATCCATCTATCACGACGTTGCAAGTTACATCCATGCAATTTTTGACGTTGTTAACACAGATTACGACTGCTTTTCTTCCCGTTACATATTCCATTTTGTGTTCCAACATCAACTCGTCACAAAATTAAATAGTTGCCATGATTTATGCCCCAACCTTCGTAGATAGATAGTCACACGAGTGTAATAAATCATAAACGTAGAATTCTTAACCGATTTTAAAAATGCACTTTTGTTAGTCTTCCTTCCTTGCTATCCAGATTTTGTTCTTAAACTAATGCTGGAACAATTAGTGCTTTTTATAGTTTATCAGTGTTAATTTTATCCATTCAATTTGAGCTTTAAAGCACAAATAATCAAAATTTACTAATTTATCATTATCAAATCTATTGTAACAAACCTAGCTAAATGCCTCTTTCCTCTATGTTGTTGCTATGTTGAATTTTTTAGTTTTTGGTCTTCTAAGATAGATAGCCTTCATTCTAGGCAAAAGTATTTGCTGAGTAATCCTTTATGGTGTCATTAATGTCATGTGAAACCTGCTGAGGTGAAAGGCGACAATATTTACTTTCCAAGTAATTATTTTCATGGATCGTTGCAAAGCTATTACTGTAGTGCTATAAAATTTACGAGTATGATTACGTAGTAAAGATAAACAATAAGGTAATCATCTGCAATAAGAAAAACATAGAATTAAAAATATTATGAAGCAAAGGACGTCTAGCTGTTAATGGTCAGATCTTATTGCATTTAATTGCAGCATCCGATAAATAATAATTAAATATTTTGTGTTCTCAGGAGAAGCAACATACATAAATATAAACAATATATTATTAAATCAGTTTTGTTGTGTAGGTAGTAAACAATGGCTTACTATTTGTAAAACATTTGAGGCGTTCCATTCACATGACTTTCTCTACATTTCTGTAACAAATTATTGTTAAAAATATATTCTGATATCTACATATGCTAATTGAGATAAACACTAGCAGAAATTGTCCTCATTACAATTTTCCTCAAGATAACAATTAGCAGAACTAATCTTATTACTAGCTTCCTTATAAGTAGAAGGGAAATAAAATGCACAGGCTAAAGCGATAGACTCTCACTTTAAAAGCCGGTCGCTATGTGAAACAATTGAAATTCCAATCTCTTTGCTTGCTACGAGTAAACAAACGAGAAACCAGTAGAAAGATATCTTCCGTTTGAGAAAAGTTTAAGTAGCTTAAAATTGAAACAAATAATTCGGAATATCTCAAAAAACTGTTAACTCTACAGTAAATAAATAAATAAAACATGCATATGACATAAATTGTGTTTTTTAATCAGATCTACATTTTTTGTGTAGTACATTTTTGTATATCACTTACGGTTTACCAGTTATACCTATAAAACTCATCCAGAATGAAGAGGCCTTCAAAGGCTATTCCCGGAAAATTCAAGATACATATATATTTCGTTTGTCATATAAGTATCTTAAACGTAAGGTATTTACATCAAAATTGTAAGATCCATTTTTGAGAAAATCGTGTCGCATCCTTAGAAGATACCTACTCAACTTAAATACCAAGTTGGTATTTAACCGACTTTTCGTTTTTGGGCTATGCTGCCTACAGACACACACGGACCTTTTTCTAAAAATGCATTCTGGACAGAGGACCTCAAAACATATTTGTGGTGAAATCTCGGTATCGAATTTTTGGATGCAATACAATAATATCTCGGTACACTATGTACACTGTACGTGTAGAGAAAGTAAAACTGCAAATTAATGTTGCATTCGAAAATCCTATGCAATCGTTAGGTATAGGTTCTTTCGAACAACAATATTCTCGTTATGAAATAAAGTACGTACGCTCATCTATTATTTTCTTATCACTAATAACAACTTCCAAGTGCTGATTTGAAGGGACCATCGCTGTTTATAACTGGTAACAAAGCTTTCACTACTGAATGCTTTAAACCTGCCGAAAATAATAAATATTAATTTAACGGTGCCCTCATTTTGAACCAATATTATAGAAAAGATAGTTTATAGTTTATTTTGTATTTAAAATAATACATGTTACTGAACTTCTACGTATAATAGCGATTCAATCTTCCTAAATTTCCTTAATTTTACCGAGCGAGGTGATGCCGCGGTAACGTGTGGAGAGATTTCGGGGTTCGATCCCCGTCGACCGCGCGTTTCTCGTAGTTCCCCCATTCCACTTAGGCGAATGCTGGGGTGCTTATTCTCCAATAACTTCGTTTCCATCACTTCCCTTCTTGTCATTTCCTTCTTATCTTTCAGATGTGTGCCTCTGGGCTTCTGGCGTGGCAGTGCAGGCAGGTGGCGCATAGATGTTTACGCTTTGTGAATTTCGTTCTCAGCATTGGGGCGCCGTTGTGGTCGCTGGCGAGAAAGGTTACCTTGCCGACGTCCAGATTCCGTGGTATCGGGAGGGGTAATGTAGTGTTGGGGACTGCATGGCGCCCTTGGCACCGAACTATCAGTCAAACCTTCCATGTGGCTTGGTCGCCTGTTCGTACCCGGCCTGTGGCCGTCTCACTTCATCCATACATTTTGGGGGTATTAGTGCGCAATAAATCTGTGTAGATCTTACTTCGTGAGGTGTCCCCCGCTGTTGATTACCCCTTTTTTCATTAATTTTGGACATTCCCCTCATTTCGTATAGTATCTTTCCTTGACGATGATTTTAAGTCTTACTTTTCCAGCAAATCAAAATCCCTCTTCCCATCCACGTAATTAAGTTTTCTTGTACAATCACCTTTGTAGTCCAACAATGATAACTCTTTTGGGATGTCCGATTGTCATCTTCATATCCCTCAAATGGTAGTCACCTAATCGCTTATTCACTTATTTTAAAGCATATAAAGTAGGTATTTTATTCTTTTTAAATAATTACGAAATATTTCACGTTGAAACATATAAATGTGTTTCTAATCTGTACTAGCGGTTGCTACACGATATTGTTAACACGTGGCTTGGTGGGATAGTATCCGCCAAGGGCCGCGCAATTCTGGGGAAGGAGCGGGTTGTGGTGGCAAATAAGACACCGGGTAACGTTCCTGCACATACCTTGGGCCCTTTTATTCTAACCTTGAAGCCTACAGCTAGTCTGTAGGTACCTCAGCGTGTTACATACCTGACTGGTGTTTAGATGGTTTAATATGCAGAGCTACCAAAAGACAGGTCGCGAGTTGCACCAGTGCGAAGATACAGCGTATCTAGTTTCGATCTGCTCCTTTCAGTCACCTTAAATATCCTACGTTGAGAGGTGTCAGCATTCTGCTAATCTAGATTAATAATGTACCCTAATTTCAATATTTTTGTGAAGGTTGATAACTACGGCACCAGAGGCTTATTACCAGTCCTGGAAACTTACAAAATAAAAATTTAGGTTGCAAAATATTATATATTGCCTCTGGGAATATTAGAGTGCAATATAAATATAAATTATTAGTAATGAAGTAACATTATACAACAATTTTAAAAATATGATGTGTACCATTCAAATGACTTTCTCTATATCCCTGCAACAAATTATTCTTAAAAAGCTTATACTTCTATTAACGTCATGCTAATCAATAATCAATAAAACAGTAGCAGAAATACACATATTACTTGCTTCCTTGTAAGTAGAGGTGAAATAAGGGAGTACCATAGGTTAAAGTGATAATCAAAAGCTGGTTGCTATGTCACTGAAGTTCCTTTGTTTGTATGGACAGCAGTTGACAAATTCCTGTATGAGAAATGTATAAGTTTTTCATAGCAGAAACCAAAATTAAGGAATGCCACAAAAACGATTGAACTCCACGAAAAAAATGTATATAACATAAATTGTGTGTTTTAACGTTCTCTACATTTTTTGTTTAGTAAGTTTTTGTCCATCTCTTATGGTTTAGCAGTTATTAAAAATTTAGTAAAATTCATCCAGAATAAACTACTCTTCAGAGGCTATTCCCAGAAAATTCAAGATATACATATTATTTTTCAGGTAAATATCTTTAATATACGAAATTTTAATCAAAATCGTTACAGCCATTTTTGAGAAAATCAAAATTTTCGAATAAAGTTCTAAGTAAAGGGTAGTTGGGCGTAGGGGGATTTTTCTCAAAATTTTCGTGTCGCATCCCTGGAAGATACTAAACTTAAATACCAAGTTTGGTATTTTACCTATTTTTCGTTTTTGAGTTATCGTGTTCACAGACACACGGACACACACACACACATACACACACACATGGACATTTTTCCGCAAATGTTTTTTTCAGATAAAGGGGACCCTAAAACATATATTTCCGGTGAAATCTTGGTATCGAATTTTTTGGTGGAGTGCAATACATTCTCTATACACTACCATTCACATGACTTTCTCTATATCCCTGCAACAAATTATTCTTAAAAAGCTTATACTTCTATTAACTTCATGCTAATCAGTAAAACATTAGCAGAAATAGCCATATTACTTGCTTCCTTGTAAGTAGAGGTGAAATAAGGGAGTTCCATAGGTTAAAGTGATAATCAAAAGCTGGTTGCTATGTCACTGAAGTTCCTTTGTTTGTATGGACAGCAGTTGACAAATTCCTGCATGAGAAATGTATAAGTTTTTCATAGCAGAAACACAAAATAAGGAATGTCACAAAAACGACGAACTCCACGAAAAAATGTATATAACATAAATTGTGTGTTTTAACGTCCTCTACATTTTTTGTGTAGTAAGTTTTTGTCCATCTTTTACGGTTTAGCAGTTATTCAAAATTTTGTAAAATACATGCAGAATAAACTACTCTTCAGAGGCTATTCCAAGAAAATTCAAGATATACATTGTATTTGTCAGTTAAATATCTTTGGAATACAAAATTTTAATCAAAATCGTTAGAGCCATTTTTGAGAAAATCAAAATTTTCGAAAAAAGTTCCATGTAAAGGGTAGTTGGGGGTGGGGGGGATTTTTCTCAAAATCTTCGTGTCGCATCCTTGGAAGATACTAAACTTAAATACCAAGTTTGGTATTTTACCTACTTTTCGTTTTTGAGTTATCGTGTTCACAGACACACGGACACACCGACACACACACACACGGACCTTTTTCCGAAAATGCTTTTTTTAGATAAAGGGGACCCTAAATCATATATTTCCGGTGAAATCTCGGTACCGAATTTTTTGGTGGAGTGCAATACATTCTCTATACACTATGTACATAGTGCCTATAGAGAAAGTAAAAATCTGATGTGTACCATTCACATGACTTTCTCCGTATCCCTGCAACAATTCTTAAAAAGTTTATACTTCTATTTACTTTATGCTAATCAGAAAAAATTAGCAGAAATAGTCTTATTACTCGCTTCCTTGTAAGTAGAAGCGAAATAAGGGACAACCGTAGGTCAAAGTGATAGTCAAAAGCTGGTTACTATGTCTATGAAGTTCCTTTGTTTATATGGATAGGAGTTGACAAGTTCCTGTATGAGAAAAGTATACGTTTTCCATAGCAGAAACCAAAAATAGGGAATGTCACAAAAACGACGAACTCCACGAAAAAAAATGTATATAACATAAATTGTGTGTTTTAAAGTGCTCTACATTTTTTGTGTAGTAAGTTTTTGTCCGTCTTTTACGGTTTAGCAGTTATTCAAAATTTAGTAAAATTCATGCAGAATAAACTACTCTTCAGAGGCTATTCCCAGAAAATTCAAGATATACTTTTCATTTGTCAGGTAAACATGTTTAATATCCGAAATTTTAATCAAAATCGTTAGAGCCATTTTGGAGAAAATCAAAATTTTCGAAAAAAGTTCCATGTAAAGGGTAGTTGGGGGTGGGGGGATTTTTCTCAAAATCTTCGTGTCGCATCCCTGGAAGATACTAAACTTAAATACCAAGTTTGGTATTTTACCGACTTTTCGTTTTTGAGTTATCGTGTTCACAGACACACGGACACACACACACGGACCTTTTTGTGAAAATGCTTTTTTTGGATATTGGGGACCCTAAAACATATCTTCCCGGTGAAATCTCGGTATTGAATTTTTGGTGGAGTGCAATACTTTCGTGGAGTTCGTCGTTTTTGTGACATTCCTTATTTTTGGTTTCTGCTATGAAAAACGTATACTTTTCTCATACTGGAACTTGTCAACTCCTCCTATCCATATAAACAAAGGAACTTCATTGACATAGCAACCAGCTTTTGACTATCACTTTAACCTACGGTTGTACCTTATTTCGCTTCTACTTACAAGGATGCGATTAATAAGTTTATTTCTGTTATTTTTTTCTGATTAGCATAAAGTATAAGCTTTTTAAGAATTATTTGTTGCAGGTATATGGAGAAAGTCATGTGAATGGTACACATCAGATTTTTTTAGATAAAGGGGACCCTAAAACATATATTTCCTGTGAAATCTCGGTATCGAATTTTTTGGTGGAGTGCAATACTTTCTCTATTCACTATGTACATAGTTCGTATAGAGAAAGCAAAAAAGTGATCATGCATACTTTGAACTAAATATTCTCGGCTACGTGCAAGTAAAGCGCCATTGGCTAAGCATTGTTCATTTCTATAAATACCTATTATATCTCGCAAACGATCGCCATTTTATGACGCTAATGTCTAATACCTTGTGAATGATAACTCTCATTTTTTTCAAGAAACTCTGAACATAATTATACCTCTATGAATCACATTTTCTAGTTCCTTTAAGGTTTTCTGGAAGACTTGATTTTGGTATACACAACACCACCTCATGAATCTTATGTTTCATTTCCTTCAAGGTTTTGTAGACAATTGTTGTATGCACAGTAATAGCTCTATGGATACTATTTTCAGTTGCCTCCAGATTTTGTGGACACTTGTTATACACTATAAGTTCTATGGACGAATTGTTGTACAGACAATAATACCTCTGTGAATCCTGTCTTCCACTCTTTCAACGCTCTGTGGGCGATTTGTTTACATCATGTTCTTAACACAAATATCAGAAACTGGGAGGTTAAGCAATATTACTACACTCAAAATGAAATAATTTTCTATGAATAAGGAGTAGTTGAAGTCATTCCTTTTGTAATTTGAATTAAATTGAAATATTTAATTATATTCGCATGAAAATTTAAACATGAAACATTTAAGCATAACTGTATACATTTTATGCAAAAACCAGCATTTTTATAATAACTGTTTAAACTTATACTATTTTTATATTCTCTTCGACCTGTTGCACTGTGATTAACTCTCAGATTTGTTATCTTAGATAAGAAGTGCGTGAGAAAATTAAACATCTTTATTACTATGTATGTGGATGTTTTCTCGACCCCCCTCTACACATGCGTGTGTATAAGGCAAGCCATGAAGTTAAGCTTATGCATCTCAAGTAGGTATCCATCACATTAATAACAGAGATGGCGCTGTGTAGTATGTGTGTTTGCATTTGTGTGTGTTACTTTTAAAGTCATTGCTGAATGTCTTTCGATGAAACATTAAACTGTCGTAATTTAACGTGATAGAAGACGGTCGTAAATTTCAGTTCGAAGACAGCCATAGGGTCGCCCTGCCTCGCAGTTTTTCATCGCTTTGCTCTTCTCGAAGTACTGCTGCATACTTACAAAGGGCTTGCAAAAAAATTAAAAAAAGACGGCTACGAAGGCTCGTATACCCCGTCTTATGATTTACAACAGTGCTCGTGCATTTTATAGACCATCATTCAAGAAACTAATGCGGAGAGCTGAAGTTTAACAGCCGCCGTAGTTCAGGTCAAGAAGACGCACGTACAGGGTTGGTAGGCAGGCTAGAATTAGATCCAACATCAACAAGAATCAGCAACAAGTTACTGAAGTTTTATTCATACGTTCCTCAGAAGTCAAGGAAAAAACAACTACACACTATTCTTTCTTCTTAAAACAGTTATTATACTTCTTACTTTCTCTAGCCCGTATGTAAATATTCTATACTCAGCTATGTAGTAGTTTTATTGAACGCCTTGGCAATCCTGTAATATATACTATCTATTATGTGTTTTTACTCAACTTCGGATTTTTAGGTTCTGAAAATTTAAATTTAGGTTCTAACAGTATATTAAGATTTTATAGGATCTTATAGGTTCACTTAGGAATTTATAGTGTTACTTTCTCTACGTGTACTATGTGTGTGTACGGTACATTGACATTGGACACAAACACACAGGAGCCATTCAAATTTTGGGTGGAGTGCAATACCTTTCTATGCACTATGTACGTAGTACGTGTAGAGAAACTAAAAAGTGCTAAAAATATATTTTTTGGTAGTGTTTAATGCCCGGTTTTACTACTTGTGGCACAGCAGGCGATGGCATTGGTGATATATGGAATGATGATGGAGCACCGGTGGAATGCAATGGCGGGGGGAACCGGAGAACCCGGAGAAAACCCGCGCCTGCACCGCTTTGTTCACCAAAAATCTCACATGCGTCGCTTGGGATCGAACCCGGGCCGTTTAGGTGAGAGGCGAATGGTCTAACCACTCAGCCTCGGCGCAGTCTAAAAAAAACTACATATGTATAGTAATATATATTCTGAGGTGCTCTAGGGATTTTTAACCCCGCACCACCACTGCTGCACGTTTACGTGTGCAGAACTTCTAGCTATCGTAGATACCTCTTATTGTTCCTTATATGAAAAATCTAATATTTTACACTCACATGACTTTCTCTAGCTGCTCTACAAAAGATTATTCTTCTTTCTGCACAATGCTAATCGAAATAAACAATAGCAGAATGTTCTTATTACTTAGTTCCTTATAAGAAGAGGAGAACTAAGGAAATGCACCAGGCTAAAGTGATAGTAAAATGTTTTAAAAGCTATCGTTATGCGATTGTTATTGCAAATCGCTTCTTTGCTTAGCCAGGTGTGGACCAAAAGAAAAACGACACTGTCTGAGAAAAGTTTAAGTACTTCACAATTGAAACCAATAACACAGAATATCTCGGAAACGGTTATTTCCACAACAATAACGTAGACATAAATTGTGTGTTTAGGACGAGATCTACATTTTTTGTGTAGTGAGTTTTTGTCTATCTCTTACAGTCTAGCAGTTAAGCAAAATTCAGCAAAATTCATCCAGAATAAAGAGGTCTTTAGAGGCTATTCCCAGAAAATTCGAGGTGTACATTTTATTTCGGATATAAATAGCTTTAATATACGGGATTTTAATCAAAATCGTTAGCCATTTTTAAGAAAATCAAAACTGTCGACATTTTTTCCATGTAAACGGTAGTTTGTGGTGGGGGGATTTTTTTTTTGGAAATCTTTGTGTCGCATCCTTGGAAGATACTAAACCTAAATACCAAGTTTGGTATTTAACGGTCTTTTCGTTTTGGGGCTATGCTGTCTTCAGACACACAGATAGACAGACTGACACTGACTTAACCATTATTTTGTCTTTTTTTTTTACTCCATTGTAAGTATGTATTATTTTTGCTTTTTTTTTTTTTCCAGTTTGGCAAATTTGATAAGCATGATAGACAGCAAGCATTTTAGGCATAACACACACACACACACACACACACATAGGACCATCCTTTAAAAATGATTTTATCGGACTCAGGGGACCCCAAAACATATATTGCCGGTGAAATCTCGACATCGAATTTTTGGGTGCATCACAAAACCTTCTCAATCCCTATGTACATTGCACATATGGGGCTAGAGAAAGTAAAAATAACCGTACAGTTTATATTACTCAACAGAAAGTAACGCAAAGAGTTTTCGCTGCAATTTTATACCCCAACATTATGTTTAACGTGGATAGTCAAATGAAAAATATACCTATCTGTACCATTTTGGCAAATTTGCTTTTAGAAGTAGCACATTCTTTGACTGCTTATAAGAAATGCGAAACCTCAAATAGGAGCAATCCCTATTATTTGAGTAAAAGCTGACGCTACTCCAGGTTAAATAAATCAAGTCTTTTTTTTTTTTTTTCTTTGTATAGCTCCCTTTAACTTCAATGTTCATATCAGAGCTTTGACTTGTGAAACAACTCATATTACTGAAGGTTTTGAACATTAGGTTTATAATTTTATATAATTAAACACACGCACATTCACTCTCACATTCATACTCTATGGGGGATAGGGAATAATTCTGGTTCAAGAAAAAATCCCCGCCCCAGATGGAAATCGAAACCGGCATCTCCCTCCCCGGATGTAAATCTTTCTTGAAAAGTTATAAGAAGCACAAATTTAATAGTTTTGTAATTTTATTTTAAATTCTCAAGCTACAATGTAAAACTTCCAGATTTGGTGGAAAACCGTTGTCAAATCTGAATGCCACACTTCGAACAGAAAAACTTATTTACGAGTAATTGTCGAGCGAGTTCGCGTCCGGGAGGGCCTAGATTTGATTTGCGTCAACCGCCCACTTTGTTTTGGGTTTTAGGTGGTTTTCTGTGATCGATAGGTGATTGGTTTCTCAACTACTTCAATTTTCTTACCATCATTCCCCTCTTATTCCGTTTCTTTCTCATCTTCGAAGTGTATGCTTCCAGTTTTCGTGGCATGATGCGGTGCCGGACAGGATGATAAAAATTCTTCCTCCACGTGTATGCTAAAAAGCTGCCAGGTTGAACGGGTCGTTCATTACTCTTCAGTAGTGGGAAAGGTCTTTGGAGCAAAAACTTCCGCGCGTTTCTGTGGACTGTCTGACAGAGGCCTATAGCCTGCTGTGGTTCCTTTGCTTCGTTCCTTTCTCCTAGGGTGTGTTAGTATGTTCTAATAATATCATTAATTGGCTACAGGTCGAATTGTGTGTGATAGATTTGTGAGGGGAACATTGAGTAAAAAGAAACAATGCCTATCGTACTAATACATCAACTTTGTACTAGATGTTCCGGGATCGCAGTGTCCCCCTCCGTTGATATGTTAATTAACCTAACCATAAGTTATCCTATTTCATACATTATGGAAAAATATTTGACTTTGAATTTAATCTGTAGGAACATTTCATACACAATTCAATGCTTTTCAGGAATCAGTGATCGAGTGTCTAATTTTCCTTTTCCACTTCTTGAAGGCGGCGCCGTGATTGAGTAGTTAGACCACTCGCATCCCATCTAGGCGGTCCGGGTTCGATCCCAAGCGACCGCATGTGGGATTTTGGTGGACGAAGTGGCGTCTGCCGGATTTTCTCCCGGTCCGCCGGTTCCCCCCGCCACTCATTACACTATTGCTCCATCATCACCTTTCCTATCATCTATTTTTGAGTGTGTTTTCAGGAAAAAAAATGAACTGTTATTTATGGACGCTCTTTAACTACTGTGATTCTCAGCGTTCCATTCTAAATTGGGTGTGAAAGACCGCTTAATTTTGCTCAGAGGCCTCTCTATCAGGCTTAGGTTCTTTTACGTGCCGTAAATCTAAGACACGGCACCAACGGCTTTACTTCCCTTCCGAAGGAAGCTATACTAAGGATATTTACACCCGAAAAAATCCATCGTCCTCCGCCGGGTTTGAATCCGCGACCTTGGGTATATGAAGTCAGCATGGTAACCATTACACCACGGAGGGCGACGTGTTTTCAGGGAACCTCAGCAGAAATCTCGGAATAAAATTTTAAGATAGGATGAATATGGAGTTCAAACTTCCTGTATCAACCACAGTAGAGTAATTACAGTGAAATATCATCTTATTTTTGTTTCTAACAAAGATTAATTCGAAAAAATCCTTGCTGCAAAGTTTTTAATGTAATTTATGGTTACTGATTATATATTTCTGACATTTCCGGGAAGACATAGACTCTTTGACAAATATCGACCCAGTCTGATTTTCTCCGAAAGCATAATCAGTGGTCATCTCACTGTCTGACACAAAACCGTTTTGCACGCCTACGTGAGTTATTTTGATTTGTTTGGAATGCAATCCCTTGCTGTCGTGTTATGCATTTATATCTTAGAGAAAATCTGCTGGACTTTCATATGTTAAAGCACATATGTATGCAACCCAATGCAAGACGCTGTGAGACTTCGTGACCAAACTGTTGACTTTGAAGTGTATCATTGAAGAAGCGTTTAAACTGTGTATTGGAAAGAGATACGTTAATGCGAATGATATAAGACTTGTATATTATTATTGTTTGTATTTTCACTTTCTCTACCCTTACTATGTACATAGTGTATAGAGAAGGTATTATATTGCACCCAAAAATTGGATACCGAGATTTCACCTAAAGTACATGTTTTGGGACCCCCTAAATCCAAAAAAGAACATTTTTAGCAAAATGTTCCCACAATGCTACACGAAGATTTTCAATAAAATCCCTCGACCCCCAACTACCCTTTTACATTAAATCATTTTTCGAAAATTTTGATTTTCTCAAAAATGCCTCTAACGATTTTGCTTAAAATGCCGTTTAAGATATTTTTATGACAAACGAAATGATCCTATTCCAATACATTAAGCATCTGGTAAATCAAAATCGTTAAGGCTAATTTTGGAAAATCAAAGTTGTGGAAAAATGTTCCATGTAAAGAGTATTTGGGTGGGGGGGGATTTTCATGAAAATCTTCGTGTCCCAACATTGGAAGATACTGGACTTAAATACCAAGTTTGGTAATTAACCGACTTTTTAGATACACACATACACATTGGACTTTTTTTTTAAGATTCAGAGGATCCTAAAGCATGAACTCTCGATATCGGATATTTGGGTGGAATAATTCCTTCTTTATGTTTATTGTAAATGCATAATAAAAAAAGTAGAAGTGCTCGTTTTTATTCATGTGTCCTCAAAAACTGTATTTCCGGAGAAATTTCGGTGTCGAAGCTTTTGGTGAGTACATTACCTTCTCGACCTAATGTGTACATTGTGCGTACGTGCTAGAGAAAATAAAAAGTGCAAGGCCTTCTGACAATATAGTGCTTTGAATCCCTCTTTATCGCTAAGATGTCAGAATGGAAATTTTGCAGCGCTCCGTAGATAAAGTAAGTGTTTACGTGTGACACATTGTTCAGTATAGTATTTAAAAATTGCAATCATGTACTTATGCTTATCTATAGTTTAACAAGATTAAAGTGGAGTTACCTTTGTTAGCATCTAGAAAAAGAAAGTACACTTTTCATAAAAATGTTGCTTTATCGGGACATATGGGATAAGATTTACAAACAGCGGAGTCCTTATATAAGATATAATTTATGGCATGATGTATTAACCTTTGCTAAGGTAGCATAAACCAAAAAGAGGACGCAGGTAAAGGCATTATAAGTTCTTTATTGTTAAGCAAGTCAAGTTGTTGCTTATGAATAATTAAGTGACGACTTGGCAAGAAGCATGACATTTTTAGGCTTTCTGCTAAGTGGGGTCATTGTCCATGTCCAGGGATACCATGCTTAAACTATGACTCCATAGGTCGCGGAGACCAGAGGCGATAGTTGAGTTTTTTTTGTGTGTGTAAAAATCCTTAATTGGCTTTCTTCGGAAGGGAAGTAAACCTGCTGATCCCCTTGCGCTTCATAGAACTATAAGTACATAGCCCTATTAAATTACTGTATTTATTGATTAATAGGCTAATATTTTCTCCAAACTTTCACTTGGTTATGAAACTTATACACCGTTAGTTTCATGTCGGAGATTTGCAAAAAAAAAAAAAAAAAAAAATCTGTACAAGACTACTTGTAAACTTGTTTATAACAACTAAATAGAGAATGAATATCGTCCTTGTAAACAACCCCACCGTCCCGCCGCCGCCACCACCACCACCACCACCACCATCACACTACTACTACTACTATTACAATTACTACTACTACTACTACTACTACTACTACTACTACTACTACTACTACTACTACTACTACTACTACCACCACCGCCATCATCACCACCACCAACCCCACCATCCACTACCACCATCACCACCACCACCATCACCTTCACCACCACCATCACCACCACCATCACCATCAACCACCATCATCACCACAACCACCATCATCACCACAACCACCATCACCACCACCACCATCATCATCACCACCACCACCGTCATCGCCATCACCACCACCATCACCACCACCACCATCACCTTCATCACCACCATCACCACCACCATCACCATCAACCACCATCATCACCACAACCACCATCACCACCACCACCATCATCATCACCACCACCACCGCCATCGCCATCACCACCACCATCACTACCACCACCATCATCACCACCACCATCACCACCACCGTCACCACCACCATCACCACGACGACGACGACCACCACCAACACCATTACCACTACCACCATCACCACTAGGCCACCACCACCACCACCACCGTCACCACCATCACCACGACGACGACGACCACCACCAACACCATTACCACTACCACCATCACCACCACGCCACCACCGTCACCACCACTACCACCACGACCACGACGACGACCACCACCACCACCACCACCACCACCACCACCACCACCACCACGATTACTACTCTGCTGCTACTGCTACTTCTACGCTTTTATGATGATGCTGATAATAAAAATAATAGAAGACTCCAGTGCGCTACAGCCCTGGTAGTCTGGAGTAGCCAATCCGGCAGCCGGTCTCACGCCCACTTGTGCACGGCAGAGTTGGACGATCATCCATTGATACGGAGAGGTGATGTGACCAGATTCACGCTTCCCTTTTCCAGGTTGAATGTTGTCTATCATGGCCAGAATCACTGACTATCGCTGTTTTTCTCAGGATGCTGAGTGGGCACCGGTCCTATACCCGGAACTTAAAATTCGCAACCCTAGTGCATTACGTGACCAGCTACCAGAGTATCACAGTTTAAACACTGCGCTACGGCAGACATCCTAAAAAAAAAATCTGATGTGCTGAATTCACATGAGTTTTTCTATCTCTCTGTAACAAATTATTGTTAATAAGCTTAGTTTTATATCTACCTCATGCTAGTTGATATATACATCAACAGAAGCGCTCTTACTTGTAAGCAGAAGGGAAATAAGGGAATACACTAGGCTAAACCGACAGTGAAATGTTTTAAAATGTTGTTGCTATGGGACTGAAATCCGTTTCTTTGCTTGGCCAGTAGTGAAAAGTCACGTATGAGAAAAGTTTTAAGTAATTTAGAACTGAAAACATTAACAAAGAATATCTCGAAAACAGTAAACTCTACCAAAAAAAAAAAAGATTATATGACATAAATTTTGTGTTTTAATTAGATCTACATTTTTGTGTAATAAGTTTTAGCAGTTATGCAAAATTCAGAAAAAATTCATTCACAATAAAGAGGTCTTCAGAGGCTATTCTCAGAAAATTCAAGATATACATTTTATTTGTGGTGTGAATATCTTAAATATAAGAGATTTTAATCAAAATGGTTAGAACCATTTTTGAGAAAACCAAACTTTTCGAAAACTTTTCCATGTAAAGGGTAATTGGGGGGAGGTATCCTTGAAAATCTTCGTATCGCATCCTTGGAACATACTGAACTTGAATATCAAATTTGGTGTTTAAAATTTAACATGTATGAGCTATGGTGTCTACACACACACACACGTGAAATTTTTTCTAAAAATAATTTGCAATGTTTAAGACACTTTCATGATAAATACAATGATGCCTTAAATTCTTTAGGATTATCCTCTAAAGTCCTGTTCATTCTGGATGTCCTTTGCATAACTGTTAAACCGTAAGAGTATTTTTTTTTTTGTTTTTTTTTTTTTGTTTATTCAGAGAGTCCCGAAACATATAGTTTGAGAGAAAGTAAAAATAAACATCCATAATTCAACTTTAAGAAGAATTATAAAACATGTAACACTTGGGGAAATTAAGGTGTCAGGGTGGATAGAGTAGAATAGTCAGACGGAGATGTTTTCCAGCTACCACAGCTCAACAGCCCATATAGGCCACCAGCAGAGCCCATTATTTCTTGCACGGCCCCGATGCGCACTAGCAAGGTTGGACTCCCTAACTATTTCTGAGTGACACCGAAGTTAGTCTATTTTTATCACACCAACCCCCAACATAGGGCTCACTAACACCACCTACAGAATAAAATCTGATGTGTTCCATTCACTAAAATTTCTCTAGCTGTTTCACAAACATTTTCGTACAAAAGATTATACTTTTACCTTCCTCTGCTATTCTAGATAAGCAAGAGCAAATTTATTTTTATTACTTGATTTCTTGTAAGTAGAAGGAAAATAAGGGAATACATGAGGCTAAAGAGATAGTCAAATATTTTAAAAGCCAATTACTATGTGAAACAATTGGGCTTCGGTTCGCTTTACGTTTGAGAAAAGTTAATTTGTTTAAAATTGAAATCATTGGCATGAAAATCTCGAATAAGCTAATAAGCTCTACATTTTTTTAAGTAAGTTTTTGTCTATCTCTATGATTTACCATTTATACAAAATTTGTCCAGAATAAAGATGTCTTCAGAGCCTATTCCCAGAAATTTCAAGATATGCATTTTATTTGTAATTTAAATATCTTTAATATACGATATTTTATTTAAAATGGTTTGAGCTATTTTTGAAAAATTCAAAATTGTCGAAACATTTGCCACTTAAACGGTAGTTGCGGGTGGGGAGATTTTCAAGTTTGGTATTTAACGACTTCTCGTTTTGAGCTATGCTGCCCACTCACACCGCCCCCCCCCCCGCCACACACACACACACACAAACGAAGCTTTTTCTAAAACTGCTTTTTTGGATACAGGCGACACATAAAATGTGTATTTCCGGCGAAATCTTGCATTCGAATTTTTGAGTGGAATGCAACACCTTCTCAATACACTAAATACATAGCAGCGAAAGTATAAGAGTGTCGAGAAAGTAATAACTATTGGTCGATTACGATTTCGATTGTAAGATGACCTCTTGTGTCGGAAGGAGCTGGTATCGGTGCATCTTAGATGACGATAATGTAGAATATACCAAGAAATAATTGAAATTGGTAATCCTAAAATCAGGGAATTTTTGCGATTTTGTGTACGAAATATTTGAAATATTGCCTGTTATGTATTCAGAACAATCATACTCGTTATAATATAAGCTGAATTAAAAATACATTCACTAACTGTAGCCAAAATAACTGAGGTAGTAAAATATAATAAAATGGGTACTAAAATCAATATTTATAGGGGAAAAGCTGCTGTGAAGTAATGTTATAAAACAAGGATGCCTTTTATGTAAGTGCTGTAATTCTTCTTTGTTCATATCTGCAATGCAGAATAACAAGATGAGTCGTCGTTTGTCTCTGCAATTTTATTGTTGTAAACAACACACATTTCAGTATATGCTTCTTTTATATCACTAGTTTAAAAGCTAATTTTGGGATCAAGTTCACATAATTTTTCACATCTTCATATGAAGAACTTCCTCCCACAGTCTGAGCGCGCGCGCGCGCGTGTGTGTGTGTATAATTCCGGAGGGGGTTCCACACTGCAGCCATGTATCAGAGACCCCAGGAGGATAAGATATAAGAGTATTATCGACGGCCGGCGGAAACCGAACCGCGGGGAAAGAGCCACCATGAAGGGTCCCTAACACATTCCTAGCGCGGTGAGATCTAGGCCCGCAGGGGGGAGGGAGGTTCCGACCTCTTCTGTGCTCCGATGCGAGTGCTGCGGACCCCGAGCACCCATGGTACTCCTGAAATTACTAGGAGTAATCGGGTCGAACACCAAGCTGCTCCCGGATTGGGTTGGACTCGACTCCGCAGTGGGCCGATACCAGTGGAAGATTGGATACGCCTGGGCTAAACCCGGGCGGGGTTGTGAGACGCCTCACTGTCCTCCAGCACTAACCTGGAGAGGTGCTGGTATAATATATAGTCCCCACCGAGGTTGTTCGGTAGTCCTCCCTTAGGGGTTGACGCGCTAAGTGGCGTATCCACTGCCGTCCTTGGTGGTGTAAGGGAGGTAAAAAATAGGGAGGTGTTTATAAAATAGGTGCCAGCCTGATAGAAAACCACACGGATTTCCTTGGCTTCAAAGCACGCCTGCTTCGTTAGGAGTAGAAAGTCCATGTCCCAGGACCGATTGAACCTCCTGGGAAAAGTAAAAAACTTATATTAAGTATTCGGGGAAATACTATATCAGGTGCTCCTAATATTAAAGGTACGAATCAATTACCAAATCCTTCAATTTTAATCTTATTATAACTTTATTATTAGATTGAATATCTTTATTATTTATAACTTTTGTAGTATCAATTTCTTGTCCTATGAAATGAAGGGACAGGAACTTCGGGGGAATGAAGAAACTTCCTCAGGACTTCCGTAGTGACTCGAAAAACCCATGGTTCAAAGAGGTCGGCCGCGGAATTCGAACCCACGACCTCCTGAATGATGCTCATCCAAGATGAAACACTTGGCTCAGTTTATTCAGTGCAGGAGAAGAAACAAGGAAAGTTTAGTTTAGGGTAGGTGGAATAAGACTGAAAAATTCAATGTCGTAGATTTGAAACACATCTCATGATATTACGCCAGTTCCTGTAACCATTGAGCTACTATGACAACATACCGACATATCATTAAATTAAATTTTTCAACTGACTCGCATGTCTGATCAGTCTGACTTTACCTATCCAGCTTCTATCCTACGCACGGCTTGAGTGGGGGGGCAATTAATTAGCACCAATTAATCCATGAAGCCAGGACAAACATTTTAACTCGGTATTGGGGTATGTCATCTCAAAATAATTTTAGATCACCTTGCGATTTACCGGGATACATACAAATCAGTTGAATTTAATGCCTGCCAGTATATTGCCATTGTAGATCAGAGGTTAGAGCAACCGGCTGGAATTGAGAAGATCCGTAGTTCAAATCCCAGCTGTCATTGAATGTTTCACTCTGACTAGCTAGCCAACTCCTCTACTACACACGGCTTGAAAAAAAAAAAAAAACAAATAAAGATTAGTATTAGTACATTTTTCTTATCAAAATTTTGTGTCAAGCATTTTTTTTTTTTTTCGTAGTCGGCTTAACCCATATGTAAAACTGACACTTCCCTAAAACTTACAAGTGGATCCTAAGGGTTAGAATCCTGATGGGGAGCCAAACGGCACGAACCACAGAATGAAGAGCCTGGAATGAGTAGTGTGTCCATAGCCAAGTATGAGCGTGAGGAAGTGGATGATAGAAATGAGAGCGAAATGGATGATAGGAAAGGTGATGATGGAGCAATTGGTAGAATGAGTGGCTGGGGAAACTGGAGGACTCGGAGGAACCCCGCCCAGACGCCGTTTTGTCCACTATAAATCCCACATGCGGGCGCTTGGGATCGAACTCGGATCGCCTAGATGAGACGCGAGTCTGCCAGACTGCCCCAATCAAAGATTGTATTAAACATAATTTTAATGCTGTTACACAGAATAATCAGTTTAGGTTTTGGCCGGGAGTATGCGGAAGTGATATGCGGCACGGGTGCACTTGGTTGCGGGAAGCTTAATTCAGAATATTCCGCTCATGTTCACCTTCTCTACTTAGTATATAGGTAGAGCAGGTATTGCACTCCACCCATGAATTCGATACCGAGATTTCACCGGATCCACGCGAGCGTGCGTGTTTGTGTGTGAGCAGCTTAGCTCAACAATAAAAATATTGTTAAATACCAAACTTGGTATTTAAGTTTATTATCTTCCAAGGATGCGACACTAAGATTTTCAAGAAAATTCCCCTATCCCAAAATACCCTCTACATGGAAACATTTTTGACGATTTTGTTTTTCTCAAAAATCGCTCTAATGATTTTGATTAAGATACCGTATACATTACAAATAAAATGTATATCTTGAATTTTCTAGGAATATCTGACAAAATAGACAAAAACTTACCCCACAAAAAGTATAGATCTCATTAAAACACGCAACTTATGTAATATGTATTTTTGTTGTAGAGTTGACCGTTTTTAAAGTATTCATTGTTGTTGGTTCCAGTTTAAAGTTTTCTTGTTACCTTTCCTTTCATCTCACCTTTGTTTATGCGGGCCTTGCAAAGGGAACCCAACTTCAATTGTTCACATAGCAACCAAATTTTAACAGATATCACTATCGCTTTAGCCATATCTGCTTACAAGAAATCAAGTAGTACAAAGACAATTTCTACTAATACTTATCTCGATTACCATGATGTAGATAAATGAGTTTTTTTTTTTAAGAATGGTTTTTTGAATAACGGGTAGAGAAAATGATGTGGATGGAACACGCCATATAGAATCACACGTCATATTAATCATGATCTAGAATCATTACTGTTGCATGGTTTCATCCCAAAGTTTCATATTCTGTATCTTGAATGATAAACATTTCTTCAGACTCTTCTGTGCTGAGACCTAGAGAAAGTCATGTGAAAAGGATACGTCATATATATTACACCATTAGTCATGGTCTATAGCAATTATTGTTATACGGTTTCATCGCAGAGTTTCATATTCTGTTTCTTGAATGATAAACATTTCATCAGACTATCTTCTGTGTTGAGGCCTACAGAAAGTCATGTGAATGGAGCACGTCATATATATTGTTTTTTACACCATTAATCATGATCTAGAACCATTATTTTTGTATGGCTTCATTCCAGAGTTTTATAATCGGTTTTCATTAGACCATCTTCTGTGTTGAGACCTAGAGAAAGTCATGTGAATGGAACACATTAATCATGATCTAAAACCATTATTGTTGTATGGTTTTATCCCCGAATTTGCTATTCTGTCTCTTGAATGATAAGCATTTCATTAGACTATCTTCGGTGTTGAGACCTAGAGAAACTCGTGTGAAAGGAATATCTCATATATATGTGTATATATATTACGCCATTAATCATGATCTAGTGCGATTATTGTTGTATGCGTATTACCTGCAGCGCCTTGGTAGTAAAAGTGGGCGCTAAACACTATCAAAAAATTATTACTTTCTCCATATGCACTATGTACATAGTGTATAGAGAAAGTATTGCACTCCACCCAAAAATTCTATACCGAGATTTCACCGGAAATATAAGTTTTAGGGTCCCCAATATCCAAAAAAAGCATTTTCACAAAAAGGTCCGTGTGTCTGTGAACACGATAACTCAAAAACGAAAAGTCGGTAAAATACCAAACTTGGTATTTAAGTTTAGTATCTTCCAGGGATGCGACACGAAGATTTTGAGAAAAATCCCCCCACCCCCAACTACCCTTTACATGGAACTTTTTTCGAAAATGTTGATTTTCTCAAAAATGGCTCTAATGATTTTGATTAAAATTTCGTATATTAAACATATTTACCTGACAAATAAAGTGTATATCTTGAATTTTCTGGGAATAGCCTCTGAAGAGTAGTTTATTCTGAATGAATTTCACTAAATTTTGAATAACTGCTAAACCGTAAGAGATGGACAAAAACTTACTACACAAAAGATGTAGAGCACATTAAAACACACAGTTTATGTTACATACATTTTTTTCGTGGAGTTCGTCGTTTTTGTGACATTCCTTATTTTTGGTTTCTGCTATGAAAAACGTATACTTTTCTCATACAGGAACTTGTCAACTCCTATCCATATAGACAAAGGAACTTCATTGACATAGCAACCAGCTTTTGACTATCACTTTAACCTACAGTTGTCCCTTATTTCGCTTCTACTTACAAGGAAGCGAGTAATTAGACTATTTCTGCTATTTTTTTCTGATTAGCATAAAGTAAATAAAAGGATAAGCTTTTTAAGAATAATTTGTTGCAGGGATATGGAGAAAGTCATGTGAATGGCACACATCAGATTTTTGTTGTATGGTTTCATTCCAGAGTTTCATATTCAGTTTCTTGAATGATAAACATTTTATCAGACTATCTTCTGTGTTGAGACTTACAGAAAGTCATGTGAATGGAGCACGTCATATATGTGAATATATCGTATATATATTGTTTTTTACACCATTAATCATGATCTAGAACCATTATTGTTGTAGGGTTTCATTCCAGAGTTTCATATTCGGTTTTTTGAATGAAAAAAATGTCATCAGACTATCTTCTGTGTTGAGACCTAGAGAAAGTCATGTGAATGGAATATATATATTAATCATGATCTAAACCCGTTATTGATGTATGGTTTTATCCCAGAATTTGATATTGTGTCTCTTGAATGAAAAGCATTTCATCAGACTATCTTCTGTGTTGAGACCTAGGAAACCAGACGTAGCTTAGCTTTCTAGTTGCGGTCGGAATTAAGGTCAAGTATCAAACTCGCTGACCATGAGAGCTAAGAAGTATACACACTATCTAATACATACATTTTACTGCAAGTTGTCCCATTAGTGAAGTAGTGCGCGACAACTTGCGAATGGCATTTACTTAATTAGATGAAGCAGATAATTACGAACCTTATTATAAACCTAAACAGCTATTGTAAAAGAAAACAACTAATTAAACGTTTATGGGTCTTATTTTTCAAGGACATGTGGCTACTTTAAGCTGCACAATGAATGCATTGGTATTTAAGTAATCAGTAATGTGTATCTACGCATTACGCTTCGCATACCTAATTGTGGAGAATTTCCAGTTTTTAAAGTTTGAAAAATCTGTTGACACGACAACAATCTAGAGAGTTCATGCTTCATTTTTACTTTCTCTAGCATGTAGTACAATTTACATAGTGGATAGAAAAGATAGGTAGATAATATATTCCACCAAAAAGTTCGATGCCGGAAATATATGTTTTGACTCCGCCAGACTTTAAATAAAAAAAGAATTAAAAAAAATCATTTTTAGAAACTGCATAACTCAAAAACGAAAAGTGATTAAATACCTATTTAATTTAGTGTTTTACAAGATCACACTAGAATATCTCCGCATCCCAATCTACCCTTTACATGGAAAAAAATTCAATTATTTTTTTATTTTCTCGAAACTGGCTTTAAGGATTTTGATTAAAATACGATATATTAAATATATTGTTAAAATTAATATTCCTGAAATATGAATTTTTCATTAAATTGATAGCAAAATTTAATAAATACAATTATTGCAATTATAATTCTTGTGTTGGATGAAGATTAGTTTTGGGTGTAGATGGTCATAAACTGGGTCTGTTCGCCTTTAAAATCTTACATGATCTGAGTTTAAAACGTATATTTTTAATTTTCTACGAATAGCCTCTAAAGACCTCTTCAGTATGTATGAATTTTGCGTAACTAATAAACTGTAACAGATATACACAAACTTACTAGACAGTTTATGTCACATATTTTGTTTGTGGAATTGATTATTTCCAAGATATTCCTTGTTATTGGTTTCAGTTTTAAACTTCCTCATGCGGGAATTTATCAACTCCTTGTTATGCAAAGGAATGGTTTTTTAAACACATAGCAACCGTCTCTTAAAAGATTTTACTATCGCTTAAGCTTAGTTTAACTGTTATTTCCCTTCTACGTATAAGGAAGCAAGTAATAAGATGATTTCTGCTAACCTTTTTGTAGATTACCATGAAGGAGATAGAGGAATAGACGTTTCAACAATAATGATTAGCGAAATGTAAAGAAAGTCATGTGGTTGGAAAATATCAAACTTTTAGAAAATGTTTCGTGTGTGTATGTGTGTGTCCGTGTGTCTGTAAACACGATAACTCGAAAAAGAAAAGTCGATAAAATACCAAACTTCGTATTTAAGTTTAGTATCTTCCAAAGATGCGTCACGAAGATTTTCAAGAAAATTGACCCACCCCTAAACTCCGCTTGAAGAATGGAAGAGTGTACTTTTCTCAAACGTGAAGATGCCATTCATTTCATACATATTTTGTTTTACTCCTGCCCATGCAAAGAGAACCAATTTCAATTGTTTCACATATCGACCAGGTTTGAAAAGATTGATTATTGCTTTATTTAGCTTATTGTATTCCCTAATTTACCTTCTGCATTAAAGAAATCAAATAATACCACCATTTCTGTTAATCTTAATGTAGATTAGCATGATGTAAATAAAAGAACAATTTTTTGTAAGTATAGTGTGCAGAACAGGTAGAGAAATATGAATGCGAACGGAAGTCATATTTTTTACTTTCTCTATACGTGCTATGTACACAGTGTATAGAGAAGCTATTGTATTGCACCCAAAAATTCATGTCGAGATTCAACGGAAATATGTGTTTTGAGTTCCCCTGAGTCCAAAAACATAATTTTTAGAAAACGGTTCGCGCACGCACGGTGTGTGTGTATGAGAGAGAGAGAGAGAGAGAGAGAGAGAGAGAGAGAGAGAGAGAGAGACTGTGGACAGCATAGCTCAAAAACAAAAAGACCGTTAAATACCAAACTCGGTATTTAAGTTTGGTATCTTCCAAGGATGCGACACGAAGATTTTCAACCCCCCACCCCACCACAAAGTACCCTTTACATGAATTTCTTTTGAACATTTTGATTTTCTCCAAAATGGCTCTAACGATTTTGATTAAAATATCGTATATTACAGCTATTTACATCACAAATAAAATCTATATCTTAACTTTTCTGGAAATAACCTCTGAACACCTGTTCATTCTGGATTAATTTTGCATAACTGGTTAACCGTTAGAGATAGACAAAAACACACCATACCAAAAATTTAGACCTCGTTAAATACACAATTATGTCATACATTTTGTCGCAGAGTTGACCGTTTCCGATATATTCCTTCTTATTGGTTTCAATTTTAAACAGACAGGGTCACCATTCGTTTCATCTTTCTTTTGTTTTTCTGGAAATGCAAAGAGAAACGAACTTCAATTGTTCACCTACGATCGGCTTTTAAAACATTTGACTATCGCTTTAACCCAGTGTGTCCCGCCCATCTTCTTATAAGGAAGTAAGTAATAAGACATTTCTAGTAATGTGTTCCTCGATTAGAATGATGCAAATAAAGAATAATTTGTTTGTATATTAGGTAAAGGAAGTCAAGTGAATGGAACATCCGATTTTTCTTTTGAGATTTCGTATCGAAAAGAAAGATTTTGCCCTCGATGTTGGAATAAGGTTTGTTTCATAAACTGGGTCTGTGCGTCCTAAAATATATTACATGAACTTAGTGAGGTTGGCTTCAATCTTTAATTTATTACATATTTCGCATCAACGTCCCACCCCTGACACCAAGTTTACTTGGTAGAGAAGTTCATGTTAAACGACCGAAAATCCCATATTGTAGAAAGCTCCGTAAGACTGTCTTTGTCGTGTATTTTACAATAACGACCTGCTCAGGCAGTAGTTTTAATATCACTTTCATAACAAGTGCACGGTTTTGATGACCCCGTAGAATATTTGACTACAGCTGTTAAATTCGTAGATCGTCTATTCACACACTACAGTGCACCCCTGAATCAAATTAGCAAGGCACATCTGGGAGAAAGAGCTTTTGTTAGCAGACATGTCCGCAGAGTTCGAATAGATTCTCATGTAAAGAGCTTTATGGCGTACAGGGGGAGACATTAAGGGCAGTAAAATGTCCAGCGGAACACGTTATTAAAAAAGTAGTAAAACACGGAAAATACGGTTAGTTATTGCCCTGAGGTAACAGAATACAGAGGCTTTGGAGCGTATAGGTGACATGGGTCACTGAACTGGATAATATGGAAGGGTATCTGATCCAACTTAACGACGATTTCTCTGTTTCGCTCTAAATATACGTATTTAAATAGTTATAACGTATTGTATATACTTTAGGAAGAAATACGAAACAGTGTATAAAAGTTTCGTGCGAGTTGCAAATTGCATTCTGGTGGCAATACCGTACATTTCGTTCCGAGAATCACATGCAGTGCGTATGCGGTAGTAAAGGACGAATGTTTTTGTTGAGGTGGCTGAAGTTAGTGATTGTGATTCTAGCACGAGTAACATAATTGTTCGTTGGTGCAATTATACATACAAAAGCTCTCCTCCAGTAACGAAAAGCAACAAACTAGAATGCTGATTGCTCCCTTGTCTGAAATGCAGTATCAAATTTCTGGCTTGCTCTCAGTTTACATTGGCAGTATAAAATTTCTGCACCCCCTCAGATTGCATAATTTCGAAAATTACTGGGGTTATTCTAAATTTAAAATTAGACAAACTAACCGCTGTATAGAATCTACGCACTTTATAGACACACTGGCTTTCACTTTTACAGTAACAATTCACACAATTTTTATTTTCGCATTATTTAACTCTTTCACTTATTAACTGTTCCACAATCGAACTTGAAATTACGTAAAGGATAGTTGAGGGTGGGGGATTTTCTTGAAAAATCTGTGTGTCGCATCCTTGGAAGATGCTATACTTAAATGCCAAGCTTGATATTTAACCTACATTGTGCCAAGATGTGGGTCCACGACTCTTCCTCCTCGCAAATGGGACAGATTCTCATACCATTCTCGTCAGCAATCTTTGTTGTGGGAGGTATTTACAGGGCAGAACGTAAATACCCCCCCCCAAATGTCTTTGTATCTGTTGCCGTAGACTTTGGAGAATCCTGGCGTACAGTAATCGTAGTCCATCCCGGAAAAACTTTCCCGCTCTTGCCGACAGGGGCGCCTGCTGTCAAAATATCAGCGCTAGTACGGTCTCTTTTACCTCAGCTCTGCCTACATTAAATCGCAGAGAATCAGATAGCAGATAGAAGAAAATATTTTATTTTAAATAGTTGTTGAATGCGTGTAAAAATAAATAATAATGAGCAGAGAAATATTACACATAAATTAATTTTTGTACTTGTAAAATATTTATAATTCGATTAGACGTTTCTTGCATTACAGATGCCCTTTCCAAATGGCCGGCCAAGTTCAGAGTTGATAAAAAAAGAGGCTAATAATTAATAGCAAGATTATCTAACTTGTCTGTTTAATGACGCTTATCTGAAAGTAACTCATCTGCCGGTTGATAAGAAAGCGCATTTTTTTTCGAAAGGATTGGAGAGACTAAATGATAACCTTCACTTTGGAAAAAAATGTGCACGCGCACAAAGAAGATAAGAACAATCTGCTTGCGTTGCAAGACGGAAATAATCCAAAGTCTAGAAGTAAATATAGCGAAGTGTTAATGCAAACCAGGAAGAATGTAGACCAAGGCCAACTTCTATGCTGTGGCAAATTTCGGGAATATTCCATATCAAGCGTATGAGGTGATAAAAAAAGTAACGGGATTTTCTTTTTTTTAATTTCGGGGCTTTATACAACCGATTTTGAAGCCTTTTTAATTTCTCTAGCCCCGTATGTACAATGTACATAGGGATAGAGAAGGTATTGTAATGCACCCAACAATTCGATACTGAGATTTCACCGGAAATATATGTTCTGTGGATAGCATAGCCCCAAAATGAAAAGACCGTTAAATACCAAACTTGGTAGTTAGGTTTAATATCTTCCAAAGATGCGACACGAAGATTTTCAAAAATATGCCCCCACCACAAACTACCCTATTCATGGAAAAAAATTAAATTTTTTGATTTTCTTAAAAATGGCGCTGCAAGATTTTGATTAAAATCCCGTATATTAAAGCTATTTATATCCGAAATAAAATTTATATCTTGAATTTTCTGGGAATAGTCTCTGAAGACCTCTTTATTCTGGATGAATTTTGCCCAATTTTGCTTAACTGCTAAAGCCTAAGATATAGACAAAAACTCACAACACAGAAAATGTACATCACGTCAAAACACACAATTTATGTCCTCTGCGTTTTTTTGTGGAGGTAACCGTTTCCGAGATACTCCTTGTTATTGGTTTCAATCGTAAAGGATTAAACTTTTCTCAGACAGGAAGTGTCCGTTTTTCTTTTGTTCTACTCCTGGCCAAGCAAAGAAGCGATTTGTAATGACAATCGCATAACGATAGCTTTTAAAACATTTGACTATCACTTTAGCCTAGTGCATTATCTTAGTTCCCATTTACTTATAAGAACTAAGTAATAACAGCATTTTGCTGGTGTTTATTTCGATTAGCATTGTGTAGAAATAAGAATAATATTTTATAAGATGTTTTTTCTTTTTGTAGATCAGCTAGAGAAAGTCATGTGAGTGTAATACATAATATTTTTTTATCTTGTAGGTACACATGTTTGAGATGTATGTTTGCATTTTCAGCTGTTTTAAATACTTATTTTATTGTTCACAGTTAAAAGGATTATACGTGTTTTTGAAGGCTCAGCGAATTTACATTAAATTTTGGTTCAAAAATCTGATGTGTTCCATTCACATGACTTTCTCTACATCGCTGCAAAAAATTATTGTTAGAAATCTGATGTGTTCCATTCACATGGCTTTCTCTACTTCTGTGTAACAAATTATTGTTAATAAGCTTATTCTTCTATTTACTTCATGCTAATGGAGGAAAAATTAGCAGAAATAGCCTTATTACTTGCTTCCGTGTAAATAGAAGCGAAATATGGGAGTATCATAGTTTAAAGTGAACTCAAAATCTGGTTACTAGGTGAGTGAAGTTCCTTTGTTTGTATGGATATGAGTTGACAAATTCCTGTATGAGAAAAGCACACGTTTTTCAAAGTTGAACCCAAAACAAAGAATATCTCAAAAACGATTAACTCCTCGAGAAATGTTATATAACATGAATTGTGTGTTTTAATGTGCTCTATATTTTTTGTGTGGTAAGTTTTTGTCCATTTCTTACAGTTTAGCAGTTATGTAAAATTCCTCAAGAATAAAGTAGTCTTCAGAGGCAATTCCCAGAAAATTCAAGATATACATATTGTTTTTCAGGTAAATATCTTTAATATAGTACGATATTTTAATTAAAATCGTTAGAGCCATTTTTGAGAAAATCAACATTTTCGAAAAAGGGCAGTTGGGGTGGGGGTATTTTCTTGAATGTGTTCGTGTCGCATTCTTTGAAGGTACTTAAGTTCCAAGTTTGGTATTTAATGGAATTTTCTGTTTTGAGTATGCTGTACACAGACGCGCATACACAGTTAAGCCTTTTTCTAAAAAAATGTGTTTTCTTTTTTTTTTTTTAACAAATAATTCAGGGAGTGTCAAAAGACATATTTCCGGTGAATTTTCGGATGAATGGAATACAATGACTTTTGTATCAACTATGCACATTATACCAACGTGCTAGATACAGTAATGTTGGTTTTGCATTCTTCACTGCGTGTTAGTTCGATAGGTATAGCATATTATCTTCATTTTATATTAGATTACCCGATTCAGGTAGCTCAGGCATTTCGTCTGGAACTGGCATTCGGGGGTTCGAGGGATCTGTTCCCCGCAGCGATCTCTCTGACCCATTTTCCCTAGTCACTAGGTGAATGCTGGGGAGGATTCATCACCTGCATTTCCTGTCTTTCTTTCTTTCTTTCGGGGTTGTGTCGGCAAGGTGATGTTCTCTCGAGAAAACTCAGCTCTTCTTGGAAACTCAGTTCTCGGCGGCAGGATGGCGCTGGGGATCGTCGGTAATACTCAGGGACGTTTATTCAGACCTGAGGCGCAGGGTCCTAGCGCTCACCGCGTCGAGATGAAGAACTGATTGGGAACTGTTAGGGACTTTCCACGGTGGCTCCCTGCCGCAGTCTTGTTCTGGCTGCTCTCTGTAATTGCTCTCATTCTCTCCTCTGACGTACAAAAAGCTTAATCACTGGCTAAGGTGAAGAATCCCCTCCAGTGTATTACACCATATTATATTATAGTAATGAAAATGCAACTTTTAGGTTTTTATCACGATGAAATAGTCCACAATTGATATTAAGTCTGAGGTTTAATATTGAGGTCTTTGATATCAGCACTCGTGGTGCCGCTAAATTCGTCAGTCGTAGCTTACAAGCTATAGCACAGAAACATAGAATTCATGACCAAAGAGGATTATAACGGTTTACTTCAGGCGTCGCCAACTCTCCATTTGAGTCGAAGTTAACAGCTTGCTCCGTGCATGCACAGAGTAAATACGCCACAGCAGGGATCTTTTCCCTCTCCCATGAGTGCGTCAGGTTATAATGCTGGTACCAGAAGGCAAACAAGCCATCGACTCCTACGTTTATGCCTTTGAGGAATCTTTCTTAGTCATAGAAACTGGTGGTATAAGTGTTTAGTTTTCGCAAAGCTCTCCAGTCAGAAAAGTTAATTTGCAGGATCATCGGAGTATCATTATTGATTTCATTCATCGTTCTATATGATCTACCAGGTTAAACGACGTTAAAAAAGAAAAAGAAGAATATGAAATCTGATGTTTTCTTATTACATAACTTTCTCTAGCCGTTCCATATACAACATATTCCTACAAACAATCATTCTTTTATCTGCTTCATGCTATTCGAGATAAATATTAACAGAAGTGGCCTTATTACTTGCTTCCTTGAAAGTAGAAGGGAAATAAGGGAACACATTAAGCTAAAACGACAGTCAAAAATCTCATCACTATCTGAAATAATTGCGGTTTGTTCTGTTTAAGTTCAGCACTTTGTTTCGTTGCACTGCATAGAAATTACTCTGTAACAGGATGCCTTCCAACACTGGTTCCAACATTGTTAGCAATATATCGGTTGCTGATTCACAACTAGAAAACTCTTCTTATTGCTAAAGGCAATAAATAAACAAAATTTAATAAACATAAATATACACATCGTAAAAAACAGCTACTAAAGTGAACCATAATCTGTAAGCTTTTTAGCAGTAATTAATAATAATAATTTGGAAAACATATTGAAAAAACACCTTAACAATAGTTATAATTTGGAATTTGAACAGCCATGGGTTTTTTTCTCCACTTTCTGTCAACAGCTGCAGTATTACTTCTAGCTGTGGTGTATCATGAGCTTAGAACACTTTGGGCTTGTATTGAGGCAATTGGAGAATCAGCACATGTGGTTTCTTCTGCATTGCCCTTTGCACTTACTAACTCCTGGTGAAACACAGAATCAAAGAGATTTTGTTGGTTTTACAGTTACTCATTCATCATTCTCTTCTAAATTCGTAAGTTCCTTATGACCATCTGGAAGTTCATGAAAATAATGCAACATTTCTTCATCTGAGAGTGCTTTTGCACATTTTGGCCTTCGAGTTGGAGCTGGACTTGGCATTTTGCACTCCTGAAATACACATATTTCTAATTAATTTGTACTCTTTTTAATTTGCATAATCAGCTATACACAAAAACACTTTCAAACTCTTTCAGCACAGATAAAGCTACTTTCACATGTGAGGTTATGCAAACTAGAGCGGTTTGGTTGAAAATAGCCTTCGGTACTTACAACGACCGTCAACGTTTTACCATATATTTTTTACAGTTACGCTTTAGTGTAAGATTCATAACACATTACCTCAAATTACACTATCAGTGTCCCGATAATTCAATAGGCCACACACAATTTATATTCCAATTTGCCACTTCTACTGCGGATTGCAAGTGCAAGCTTCAAAACACAGAAATCAAGAGGGCACTGAAACACTGCCAACCATGGAAAGCAAACTGTCTCTTTCTTAACAAGGCAAAAAATTAAACAGGTGTTTTACAGTAAATGCCTCACACAAAGTAATCAAATGGGTGAAGAAATAGATGGGACTTCAAAGTACCAACAGACTACTAAGGGTTAAGTTTTTATATATCTACGATTTAACCGATGGCAAAATTTTGCAAAATTTACCGAATAAAAATATCTTCAGAGGCTATTCCCAGAAAACCCACGATAAACATTTTATTTGTCATGTAAAATATCTTTAATATACGACATTTTAATCAAAATTAGAGCTATTTTTGAAAAAAATCAAAATGTTCGAACATTTTTCCACGCAAAGGGTAGTCGGGGGTGGAGAAGTTTTCTTGAAAATCTTCGTGTCGCATCCTTGGGAGATACTAAAATTAAATACCAAGTTGGGCATTTAACGGACTTTTCGTTTTTGAGCTATGCTGTCCATAGACATACACAGACATGGGGCTTTTTGTAAACATCATTTTGGACTAAGGGGACCTCAAAACATGTATTTCCGGCGAAATCTCCGCTTAGAATTTTTGGGTGGAATACATAACCTCTCTATACACTATGTACATAGTACATGTAGAGAAACTCATGTGTTACATTCACATGACTTTCTCTGTTCTGCAATCTAGTCTTAAAAATACTATTTTCTGATCCACATAAGGCTAATTAAGGTAAACATTAACAGAAATGGCCTATTATTTAGTTCCTTATAAGTAGAACGGAAATAAGGGAATACACTAAGCTAAGGCATAGCCAAATCTTTAAAAAAACTGTCGCTATACAAGTGACATTGAAATTCCATTTTCTTTCCCTTGCCAGGACTAAAACAAAAGAGAACTGAGATGGATGAGGGCTTCCCGTTTACACATACACTATGTACATAGTACGTGTAGAGAAAGTAAAAAGAAAAAATCTGATGTGTGCCATTTACATGACTTTCTTTACTTCTCTGCAACAAATTATTCTTAAAAAGCTTATACTTCTATTTACTTCATGCTAATCAGTAAAACATTAGCAGAAATAGCCACATTACATTCTTCCTTGTAAGTAGAAGCGAAATAAGGGAGTACCATAGATTAAAGTGATAATCAAAAGCTGGTTGCTATGTCACTAAAGTTCCTTTTTTGACAAATTCCTGTATGAGAAAAGTATTTTTCATAGCAGAAACAAAAAATAAGGAATGTCTCAAAAACGACGAATTCCACGAACAAAACTTATATAACATAAATTATGTGTTTTAACGTACTCTACATTTTTGTGTAGTAAGTTTTTGTCCATCTCTTATGGTTTAGCAGTTATTCAAAATTCAGTAAAATTCATCCAGAATAAACTACTCTTCAGAGGCTATTCCCAGAAAATTCAAGATATACATTTTATTTGTCAGGTAAATATCTTTAAAATACGAACATTTTATCAAAATCGTTAGTGCCATTTTTGAGAAAATAAAACATTTCCAAAAAAGTTCCATGTAGGGTAGTTGGAGGTGGGGGATTTTTCTCAAAATCTTCGTGTCGCATCCATGGAAGACACTAAACTTAAATACCAAGTTTATTGTTTTACCTACTTTTCGTTTTTGAGTTATCGTGTTCACAGACACACACACACAGGGACCTTTCTCCGAAAATGTTTTTTTTTTTTTTTTTTTTTTTTTTTAGATAAAGGGGATCCTAAAACATATATTTCCGGTGAAATCTCGGTATCGAATTTTTGGGTGGAGAATAATACCTTCTCTATACACTATGTACACTATGAGAAAGTAAAAATGTGGGGATCGACTGAAGAATATGCTCATTTATTTGCTGTTAATGACAATAAGGGCAGAGGCGAACCAATTTACCAGTAGTTGCATAATATGTAAATGATTATTACTCCCATTGAAGCTCATTTTTACAAGCTTTGATTCGGACTTCGCCCTCCACAGAGCCTTCCTGTAATATTTACGTGCGCCGTTCAACGCTGACGAACTTTACCGCGGTCAGTTACCGCCTTTATTCTCCAATCGAAGTGGCCTACTACACATGATTGCGAACTTCATCATTCAACTAGAAAACAAACGACGGGCGAGTCGATAATACCGGCCTTTTGCAAACGTTCTAGAAGCCTATTCTACCTCCCTGTTGCACACACGCGCCTCCAGGTTGGCACATGGACGTAAATTAACGTTGCGAAATATTTAGTTCAAGCTGCAGAACCCTTGGCGCAAGCTAGTTGCTCGTAAACCCTGCTTGTTAAATGTGTGTGTCTCTTTGCGACGTCGCAGTAATGTCACTAAAATGTGTACACTACTCTGTGCCTTTGGATACACGCCAGAACTGAAATAGTTTCTTGTTGCATGTTAATTTATGTGCTAGTAGTTTGTAATGGTCTTGCATATGTTAGCTAAGTCAGAGACAGCGTTATACAGATATAATCCCTCTCGACAGGGATATGGTCTGTGCTTGAGGACAAAAAGCCTCGAGAAAATCAAACATGACTATTCATTCATGGCAACAAATGGGAGAAAATGGCCAGACACACTTGACAGAATGTTTCCAACCCAACACCCAAGAAATCTCAAGTTTTATTATTTTTACTTTCTCTATGCGTACTATGTACATAGTGTATAGAGAAGTTATTGCACTCCACCCAAAAATTCGATACCGAGATTTCACCGGAAATATATGTTTTAGGGTCCCCTGTATAAAAAAAGCACTTTCAGAAAAAAAGGTCCGTGAAAAAAAAAGGCGTGTTATTTATGGACGCTCTTCAACTATTGTGATTCTCAGCATCCCATTCTAAATTGGGCGTGAAAGACTGGTTAATTTTGCCCAGAGACCACTAAATCAGGTTTAAGGTTCTTTTACGTGCCGTAAATCTACGCCAGATGCTAATCGAGAAAAAATTAGCAGAAAGTCTTATTACTTGCTTCCTTGTAAGTAGAAGCGAAATAAGGGAGTACCATAGGTTAAAGTGATAGTCAGAAGCCGGTTGCTATGTGACTGAAGTTCTTTTCTTTGTATGGACAGGATTTGACAAATTCCTGTATGAGAAAAGTATAAGTTTTTTAAAGCTGAAACCAAAAACAAGGAATATCACAAAAACGATCAACTCCACGAATAAATTGTGTGATTTGATGTTCTCTGCATTTTTTGTGTGGGAAGTTTTTGTCTATCTCTTACGGTTTAGCGGTTATGCAAAATTACTTAAAATTCATCCAAAATAAAGTAGTCTTCAGATGCTATTCCCAGAAAATTCAAGATATACATTTTATTTGCAGGTAAATATCTGTAATATACGATATTTTAATCAAAATCGTCAGTCATTTTTGAGAAAATCATTTTTTTTTTCGAAAAAGTTCCATGTAAAGGGTGGTTGGGAGAGGGGGGATTTTTGAAAATCTTCGCGTCGTATCCTTGCAAGATACAAAACTTAAATACCAAGTTTGATATTTAGAGAAAGTAAAAAATTAAGTACCATTAAAAACCATATTTAGTATTTAAGTTAAGTGTCTTCCAGGGATGGGACACGAAGATTTTGAAGAAACACCCCTCACCCCAAACTACCCTTTACATGGAACACTTTTTGAAAATTTTGTTTTTCTCTAAAATGGTTCTAACGATTTTAATTAAAATACCGTTTATTATAGATACTGCACAAATAAAATTATATGTAAAAGTTTCTGTGGTTAATTTCTAAAGAACTACTTATTATGGATGAAGTTTTCTAACTAGTAAACCTTAAGAAATAGACAAAAATACAGAGAAATTGTAAATCTCATTAAAACACACACTTTATGCCATATACATTTTTGTTGTAGGGTTGACCGTTTTTATATTCCTTGTTATTGGTTTAAATGTTAAACTACGCAAGCTTTCTCAAACCGGGTTACCTTTCCTTTCATCTCTCTTTTGTTTACTGCTGGCTTCAAAAGCGAACTAACTTCAGTTGTTAAACGGCGACCAGCATTTAAAATATTTGATTATCGCTTTAGCCTGATGTATTCCCTTATTTCCCTCCTACTTACGATGAAGGAAGTAATAAGACCAAAACTGCTAATATTTTTCTCGTTTAGCATGATGTAGATAAAAGAATACTGTTTTGTAAGAATAGTTTGTTTCCAAAACAAAGAATCATGTAATTGTAACATATGAGATTTTTTTGCCCTTGTTTAAACCGTGAAATAACCTAGAATATGGCATAAGCCACTCCATCTCTAAACCCACACCTCTACAGCTGTCTGGAAATTGACCCTATAAACACGTTCAATAAGCAGAGTGAGCAGTAATGAATCTCATTGAAAGGGAATGAATGACAAGTCATGCACACATGGCAATAGCAGACGGAGCCATCTATCACATCAGTCTGTGCGTTATTGACTGAGCCAGAGAAGCCGGTATAGAGTGGTGTCGGTTTCTGCCGCGACGTAGCAGCACCACAACCCAAACCGGTAGCCCGCTAATGCTAATTGATTACATGACTAGAGGATTTAATAATGCAGTTCATGCTTTTCAGAAACTGTAGAGAATAGGGTTGCCAGCCATCCCGTATTTCAACATTTGTGTGGATCCGTATTTTGTGGCATTTATCCCGTATTTTTCAATTGAATTATTAGTGCTAAAATATTTACTTTCTCTGTTACGTATAGTTATGTATTCCACCCAAAACTTCGATTGCAGCATTCACATGAAATGCATGTTTTGAGGTCCTCGAATGTTAAAACCCTTAAAGACCCATATGAATATTTCTCCGTCTGTAATTCAGTGTGTGTATCTGTCTGTGAACAGCATAACCTAAAAACGAAAAGTGGGGAAAATACCAAGCTTGAGTACCTTCCAAAGGTACCACACGATGATTTCAGGAATATTCCCTAACCCAAGTGCCTTTTACATGAAACATTTTTTAAATGTATCACCTCAAAAATGGTTGTAATACTTTGGATTAAAATACCATAGTTTAAAGACAATTACGTGACAAATAACATGTATGAAGTACCTATCATTATTTTATAATCTTGTTTAATGTTAAACGTAATAGATAAAATAAACTACACAAAAAATGAAAATTTCTTGAAAACACACACACACACTATATATAACTTTTTGTGGAATAAACAAATTCCAAGATATATGTTAATAATCGTTTGAATTGTTAAATTCTGTTGTAATTCTTCCACAGACCTTTCGACGTTCACTTGTTTCTCGCGATTGTATAGAAATGCATACTTTTAAATTCCACCCGGTTACTAATGCCAAGTTCGGTAGATTTTTTTTTTTTTTTTTTTTTTTTTGGTAGTGTTTAACGCCCGCTTTAACTACTAATGGCATCGCAGGCGGTGACACTGATGATACATGAATGATGATGGAGCACCGGTGGAATGCGATGGCGGGGGAAACCGGAGTACCCGGAGAAAACCCGCCCCAGCGCCGTTTTGTCCACCACAAATCTCACATGCGGTCGCTTGGGATCGAACCCCGGCCGTCTAGGTGAGAGTCGAGTGGTCTAACCACTCGGCCACGGCGCGGCCATAGTTCGGTAGATGGTTTAGTAGTGGAACGTACCTGCATTTAGCGACCTATGATAATCGTAATTTCCGGCTTATCAATCAGCTATTGTACGAACTATAAATTAGCAAGGACAGAAATTACGAA
This sequence comes from Hymenopus coronatus, assembly GCA_030762935.1. Taxonomy (NCBI): domain Eukaryota; kingdom Metazoa; phylum Arthropoda; class Insecta; order Mantodea; family Hymenopodidae; genus Hymenopus; species Hymenopus coronatus. The sequence continues at coordinate 51,138,583 of CM060892.1, read as the reverse complement.
ATGAAATTAAGGACACTGCAGTTAATTGCAACTTCTGTAACTTTTCGTTTTCAGTCACAATAAAGTGATCTCCTTCATTCATAACCTAGATTTTGTCACCGAATATCTTCTAGTAACCACACTTCTGTTATATTAGAACTGTACTATATTTATAGATTTGATACAACGTTAGGCTTACGTAAATGAGCATGTGCAAGAGCTGACTTAAAAATGTATATAGGAAAATGTAGACCGGAGGTTAAGTATACCAATTATGCTAGCACATGCTCGTTTTGATACGGCATACATCTCTTTTTGTAAAAGCTAAAACTGCAGGTTTAAATATAATTGCTGTTAACGAGTGAATGCTGGTTTAATATTTGTCGTAGAGATACAAACAGCCTTGCTAGTAGCTATTAATTTTATAATTTTTAATAGATGGATATATCAATGTTATGGGTCAATTCATATGCAAAAATCTGATGTGTTCCATTCACAAGATTTTCTCTACCTTTCCACGGACAAATTATTCTTACAAAATATTAATCTTTTATGTACATCATGCTAAAAGGGATAAACATTAGCAGGGGCTAATCACTTGTAAGTAGAAGGGAGATAGAGTAATACACTACCTGCGTATCTGCAGATTTCAACTACTTCATATAGGTAAATAATATACACTTCTTCATAAATAATGTTGTTTATTCCAACACAACTCACAGCCATTTCTACTTACAGCTAGGAAGCCATTTTGTAGCATACGCATTCTCTTAAACAAAAGAGCGAGAAAGAAAAAGAACATCGTTAACCTATCGGAAAATTAGGCTAAAGATATATTAAAATCTTTTAAAAGCGGAGCATTTTGTGAAATAATTGAAATTTAGTTCCCTTTGCATGACCTGGGGCCTATTTCACAATATTTACAATTTACATCTACAAATAAGAAGAGAAATACTTGTAAACTCCGTTTCCAAATGAAAGTTTGTTAACATGTAAAGTAGAGGAACTTTACAAATCCATATATACAATTTACCAATTTATACTTTATGGTCATTCTATCATATTCCCGTTTCAAAACATCTGTAACCACCCGTTATAAAAATATTACAGAGCTTATTTTTTCTCCATACATATAATACAGTCGATACATTTTATGAGTGTATTTAAACTGAAATATATAAAGCTATCAAAGACACACTATTATAAAGTCTTGCATTTTAGTTTGCTGATACACTATGAATTGTCTTTTGTGGAATGTACGTAATTATGTCGCATAGATACGTTTAAGCATGAACGCGGGCTATTTTGTGCCAACTTCTCCATACCTTAGACAGGCCTGGCGAATATTACTCCCAAAGTGTGAAGCCCTTCTCCTACTTCCTCCCACTTAGTGATCTCCAAAGCACAGCGACGGGTTTAGTTGCTGTAGCAATTTGACTAAATACTGAGCTGCTAGAGAAAACCGATTCCACCTGGCGCGTGTGTATGTACATGTATGCGTCAGTTCGCCACTACTGGCAAGAAAGGGAGGGCGAACTCTGTTCACACTTTGAGAGTAATGTTCGCCAGGTTTGCCTTAGAAACACTATGGATATCTGCAACTGCGTGAAATTGACAGCCGATGCAAAGCAACACACTTATACTTCTATTGTTTTGAGGTTAGGGTTCCACTTTTGCTGTTGCATGCTTAGTTGTTTTCCTTTATCTTGCAATAACAATTCCATTGCAAAATGAATCATCCGAAGCTTCTCACTGTATTCATAAAAAGATGTAATTCTGAGCCTATAAAATGTATGTCTTCTACCTTCCTTTAATCATTATCTGATTCACTGGAATTGCTACTAAATAGCATTTTATACAATCAACAATTTCTGTGTGCTTAATTTTGTGCTTTTCTATACAGTTTTTCTCACAAATATTAAAATATAGGTTACTCCACAAACCTTAAGCCATTTGTAGATAAAATACTCACTTTACAAACAAAAATTACAAATATTTGGAATAACCATTTGATTTTGAAATAATAAAATAGTAAATTCTATAAAAATGCACTTGTAAATATTAAGTTTGCTCATAAACTTCCATTGTGAAACATATTTTTACAAATTACAAACAAAGTTTACAACTAACAAAGCTTGTAAACATTGTGAAACGGGCCCCAGGAGTAAAATAAAAGAAATGAAAGATACTTTTCATCCGAGAAAAGTTTAAATAGTTTAAATTAAAACATATAACAAAGAATATCTTGAAAATGGTTAAGTCTACAAAGAATGTATGTGGATAAATTGCGTTTTAACAAGCTCTATATATTTTGTGTAGTAAGGTTCTATCTTTACGGTTTAGCAGTCATACAAAAGTCAGCCAGAATGAAGAGATCTTCAGAGGCTATTGCCAGAAAATACCTTATACACGACCATTTTAATCAAAATCATTAGGACCATTTTTGAGAAAATCAAAATTTTCGAAAAGTGTTCCAAGTAAAGGTTAGTTGGGGCTGGGGTATTTTCTTGAAAATCTTTGTATCGCATTCCCAGAAGATACTGAACTTAAATACTAGTTTGATGTTTAGGCGACTTTTCGTTTTTGAGTTATTGTATTCACGGACCTTTTTCTTAAAATGATTTTTGGACTCGGGGACCTCAAAACATGCATTTACAGTGGAATCTCGACATCGAATTTTTGGGCGAAACGCAATACCTTCTCTAACTTGTACGTGCATAATACATGTAGAGAACGTAAAAAGGGCATTTTAATAAGTTGAAAACTTGAACATATATTTAAAACCTGACATATGACATTAAGCAGTTTAATTGACTCATATAATTAATAAAATGATGATAAGTATTGCATAAATAGCATCGCTTATAAGTTTCACACATCAAGATAATAAACAAAAAATGAAAAACATCCGAATAGCAATAAATATTTCTAGATTTTCAAAGCTACTGTAAGAAATAAACAATAATATGCAATGACATAGTAACTCTATGTAAAGCATGCAGCTGCCATGCTTAGAAAAATGAATTATAGTTTCAATAAAAGGAAAAAGTCTCATGTGTTCCATTAACATGATTTTCTCTATATCTGTAATAAACTATTTTTCAACAGTTTAATCTTCTATGTGCTTCATGCTAATCGAGATAAACGTTAGAATAAATGGTCTTATTAGTTGCTTCCTTGTAAATACAAGTGAAATAAATGAATACACTAGGCTAAAGGTAGTATGTGGTAGAAATCCGTTTCTTTGCTTGGCCAGGAGTTGGCAAATTCCCGTATGAAAAAGGTTTTAAGTATTTTTAAACTGAACAAGGAATATCTCGGAAATAAATAGTCAACTTACGAAAAAATGTATATGGCATAAGCGCTGTGTTTTAACGAAATCTACATCATTTGTGGAGTAAGTATTTGTCTAACTACCAGTTATCCAAATTTCAGCGGGAATAAAGAGGTCTTCAGAGGCTATTCCAGAAAATTCAGGATGTATATATTCATGTAAATATCTTCAATATTGGTGTTTTATTCAAAATCCTTATAATAATTTTGAGCATTTTTTACATGTAAAGGGTAATTGAGGGTGGGGTGATTTTTCTCAAAATATTTTTGTCGTAATTGAGGGTGGGGTGATTTTTCTCAAAATATTTTTGTCGATTCTGGGAAGATACTAAACATAAATACCAAGTTAGGTATGTTATTGACTTTTTATTTTTGAGTTGTGTTCACAGACACTCGGACACACAATTTACACAAGCGGACCTTTTTACTAAAAATGCTTTATTTTATACAGGGGACCCTAAAACGTGTATTTCCGGTGGAATCTCAGTATCGAATTTTTGGGTGGAGTGCAATACGTTCTTTAAATCTATGTTATGAAGAAAGGTCCTTATATACATTTGGTTTTATAGATTGTCTTCTTTTCAGAGAAGCATGTATCGAAATCGAATCGATTAGCTTTCTGCTAAAAACCACCAGTTGGCGTATGTTATGGCGCTCCAATGTAACACTCCTACCATCTGGCAATGAACGCTCTTTAACTGCTGTGGTTCTCTACATCCAATTCTATATTGGGCGTGAAAGACGGCTTAATATTTCTCAGAGGTCTCTTTATCATACTTGAGGTTCTATTATGTGCCTAAATCTACGGCAGGGGACCAACATAACCTTCCGAAAAAAATCCATCATCCTCCACCGGGTTTAAACCCGCGACCCTAGATATATATGAGGGCGTGGCAGCTTTGCTTTTAGCAAGCGGATGGAGTTTAAAATTGTGCCATAGAAAAAGTATGGAATTTTGAAGAGGAGTAAATATCACTTCAGTTGAAGATTTTTCTGTCGCTATTCCCTTTGTATTCATAACGAACTGTGTAAGGTATTATCTGATAAAAATTAAGTATATAGGGGAAAAAACTTGCTTAAGAGTGGTTTTTAAACTTGTCAATAAATAATTTAATGTATAGAAGGGCATGTTAACGCATAGGATTATTTTGTTTGTAATGAAACATATATTTAAATTAAATTGTTCCAAGACCGGGTATAATCATTGAAGAAACTTACGACATTTTACTGAGCTTGGTTGCATATTTAAATCGCACTTCAAATCTGAAGAATTGTAAATAGAGTTTTTTTTTATTTCTCTACCGTGTATAGCAAGTAGGGGAATTGTTGTATACCAACCAAAAATTAATTAATGTCGGGATTTCACAGGATATTTCTTATATGATATGAGGCCTAAGAACCCCAAAAAATAGCATTTTTAGAAACATAACAAGCACGCCCGAGTGTTTATCTATCTTTGTGTGTAAGTTAAACATACCTTAAACCACTCCTTCATGAAACATTATCCGAAATTTTGTTTTCTTTTTTTCCAAAATAGCTCTAAAATTTTATTAAAATATTATTCTGTGTAACATATTTTCATGTGAAATGAAATGTATCTACATATATATTGAATTTTCTGGAAACAACATATAAAGCCCTCTTCATTCTGAATGGCTTCTTCATAACTTGTAAGCCGCAATAGACAAAATATCGCCATACAAAAATCTGTAGATCACGTTAAAACATACATGTATCCTTGTAGAGTTAACAATTTCCGAGATATTCCTTGTTATTGGTAAGGATTTTTAAATACTTTCTCATTCTTATCAAATTGCTCCTCTCTTTAAGTCAATCAAAGAGACGGAATTTCAAAGTGATCAGGTAGCCATCAGCTCAAGATTGCTACGGATTCCCATTTTCCCATTGTACCTCCAAGAGAATACGTAATAAAACCATTTCTATAGTTGTTTATCTGATAGCATGAAGTAGATAGAAGAGTAGGTAAGCTTTTGTAACAATAATTTGTTGCAAGAATAGTTATGGGAGTATAACACATCAAATCATTTTTACTTTCTCTTGCACATATGCACAATGTAGAGAGTAGATAGAGAATATATTGCATTGCACCCAAAATTATATACCCAGATTTCACCGGAAATATATATTTTAGGCTCCCCTGATTAAAAAATACGTATTTTTGAAAGAGGTGTGTATGTGTGTGTGTGGGGGGGGGCAGCATAACTAAAAAACTGAAAGTCGGTTAAACATCAAACTGGGCATTTAAGTACAGTATCTGTTCCAAGGATGCGACACGAGGATTTTCAGGAAAAACCTCCACCCCCAAATACCCTTTACATGGAGATTTTTCGAAAATTTTTATTTTATAAAAACAGCTCTTAATGCTTTTGATTAAAATGCCATATGTTTAAGATATTTTTAATGACAAACTAAATGTATATCTTGAAATATATGGGAATAGCCTATGAAGACCTCTTCATTCTGTATGAATTTTGTATAACTGGCAAACCGTAAGAAATAGATAAAAACTTACTACATAAAATGTGTAGATCTCGTTTAAGTACGCGGAACTTTTACCAAAATGCTCTTTTGGACTTAGTGGTCTTCAAAACACGTATTTCTGGTGAGATCTCGGTATGTTTTAGGGTGGAATACAACAGCTTCTCTACCTACTATGTACGAGTAAATGCATAGTACTGATAGAGAAAGTAAAAAGACCGTGGAGTTTTGTCGTAACTTTCATAGAATATACTTAAACCTATCTTGTATTTTTGTTTTTTAGCACAGCTAATATAAGACCACTTCAATTTTCTTAATTATTTAATTAACTGTAAAATATTAAGCCTGTGCGGATTGAAATTTCGATTCCGTTAGTTTTACACATTTAATCTCCACTATTGATAGGATACACACAATCTTAAAAGGGTAACATATATACACGGTTTTCAATCCCTTATTAAGAATTATAATTATTTGACTAATAAGCTCAAAACTTTCGACACCTACTCTTTAGGTATAAGTAGAAATTACAGACTCATTACGGCTTTCAAAAATCACTCTTATCCTTACGGTCAACCGTACTTATAAAATGTACCATAGAATGCTGCGTAAGATAGCTAGCTATAAGGGCTAAAGGAGAGAGAGAGAATTCATCATAAAAAAATCTTATAGACAAGGGTGCAATAATTTCATAAAAACCAGCAGGAGGGGGTGGGAATTACACCTGCGTATAAAAGCTACCATTGCAATGTTGTTTGCAAGATATTCTAGAAATTGAATACATCTGTAATTTTAATTATTATGCTTATATTCTATAAACATGGATTCATAGCATTTGCTTATAGAGATTTTGAGTTAATGTCCTTAGTGTGGGATATTCCAACTATTTTTAAACATGTTTTTTGAAGAAGAAATAAATATTACTATATCAGATGCATTTATCACCAGAATGTATGGTTTAAATATAGTGTCTCTTGTATGTGTATAAAATCTGAATCCTTTTCTTCCTTTGAAATTTCGAAAAAAGGAGAAGGGGAAAAAAATGAAAACACAAATCCCTGAAATATACTACAAGAGAAGCTAAACTGGTAAACGAATGCAGTTTTAATATCTGGTTCAGAAATCTTCGTTGTTTTGTATATCTTGGTACATTGAGAGCTCATTCATTTGTTCTGTAAATTTATGGATATTAAAAACTGTTGACTGTTTTCTCATTTCTTCCCTTTTACGTATAATAAATCAGTTTAGTTGAACATTGCCTGTTTGAAGTGAGACGGATATAAATACATTTTGTATTAATTCTGTGAAGGCCTATAGTATGTCTAAATGTTCATTGAAGCAGCTGAATATGTATCCCATAGCAGAAATTTCTAAAACTTTTACAAGAAAAAAACAAACAAACAAACAAAAACAATAAACAAACAACGGACCATCATATCGCAGCAAAACTTTACAGCTCAAAATGTTTGATTCATTTACACAAATAGTTCGTAAGTGGGTTAGAATTACAAAACATTGACGAGTCTGTAACGAAACTTCAATTGAAAAAACATGAAATTAATTTTATGTCAAGGAACATAGAAATAACATATGATGCGTTGCATGATGTTTTTCATAATGCCTCATTGGACCTATGTCAATACTTCGAATACAATTACATTAGAGAACGTCCAGCCCAGATTCTTTTACAGGATTTGAAATGCATCTGAAAACATTTTTCATGGTTTGTCACAGGTTAAGTATTGGGTATGGAAGCTGTCATGTATATGAAGATTCTGGGACAAACGTAATCAATAATGAAGTGGAATAAAAAAGACAATCATGCATGTCAACCATCCAAGCACTGCCCAATGTTGTTTAACTTAAAATTCTAAAATTAAATCTATACATCAACAACGAGCTATCAGAGAAAATTAATTTATGAGAAATTCAGCTAGCAAAAATATATCTTGAAGCCCGAGATCGTTATAGAATCAGAAGGATCTGCTGGAAAATACAGTGGATTATTGTCTAAACTGGGTGGAAATAATAAACAGTAAATCATGGGTAAATACAATTTGTGAATGAGTATATTTCCTAATATGGAAACAACAGAGCATGCTTTCCGACAGTACAATTGTACATAAGAGCAAACTTTTCCATAAAGCATCACAAAGCGAAGATGAAGCAAATGCATTTGTATTCAATCACATCATTTTCATCGGAATGCCTAAGGATTCTATACGACCAATGCTACGAAACATGGTATGGACTTATACCAAAAGACGGAGGCATGCTGAATGAATGTTTTTTTTCTGCATGTAGGTCTGTTGGAACCTATGACTATAAAACAATTGGTAATGTACCAAAATATCTTGTACGGCGTTTACGGCTTGAAATTTTGATCTAATAGAATTTATTCCCACTTAGTGATATTTAAAAACCCTAGCTCGTCAATGCTATATTTACTCAATTCACGCCCATTAACATATCAGAATGAAATTTTTACATCATGTAGATGCAAGACTTCTAATAGAGTCATGCAAAATACTCTCGGTGTTCGGTTGATGTGACCACTACCATAGTTTGCTTGAGAGGAGGTGAGCAGGGTTCGTTCGACTTTGCCTCTAGTTTACTGGCTGGACTCCCCCTCCCCTCTCTCAGTTGTTCGACAACTTAATCACAGGTAGAAATTCTGTACGACTTCCAGAAAAATTGGTAAGCAAGCTCATAGGCTGCCTCGCATATTTTTGATGCTTACTTGTTCCTATGTACGAAAAATATATACAAATCTTAGGTTGTCGTCACATATGCATAAATTTATGTTTCCTACCTACTGCCCTTACACAATATGAGTTTAAATAAATCGTGCTTAAATTATTGAAACAACATTTATAAAAAATAGCAATTACTTATGAACCCCAAAATAATCACAGTGCAAGTTTTCAATTCGTTATAGTTGAATAAAATAAATTATGAATAAAAATTAATTTATAAAAGTATTATAGTCACATTACTTTCTTTATCTGTTCTGCAAACAAGCTATTCTTAAAAATGGTAATTCTTTTATCTATATAATGCTAATGAAGATAAATATTACAAGAAATGGTCTTAGTACTCAGTTCCTCACAAGTAAAACCGAAATAAGAGCAAACACTAACACACTAAGATAAAGCGACATACAATAAACAGTCAAATCTTTTAAAGGCTGTCCTTACGAGAGTCATGGCAAGGAGTAAATCAAAAGTGATGTGAAACGGATGAAGACTTACGTATGGGAAAGTTTCAAGAAATTTAAAATTGAAACCTATAACAGCGAATATCTAATCTCATTAAAAAACAAAAAACAAAACAAAAAAACTGCGTATGGCATATATTGTCTGTTTTTAATGAGATCTATATTTTATGTACAGTAAACTTTTATCTATCTCTTGGGTTTATCAGCTATACAAAAGTCATTCAGAATGAGCTATTCCCAAGAAATTATATATATTTTTTTATTTTCTATGTAAACTTTGACACACGGCATTTTAATCAAAACCATTAGAGCCGTTTTTTAGAAAATCGAAAATGTTGAAAAATGTTCCTAAATTTATTGGAAGTAAAATAAAATCTTAAAGATATAAAACTATGTAAAGGGTAGTTTTGGGAATGGGGATTTTCCTGAAAATCTTCGTGTAGCATCCTTGGAAGATACTTAACTTAAATGCCAAGTTTGGTATTCAACTGACTTTCGTTTTTGAGCTATGCTGTCTATAGACACACGCATAAGAACATACACTCACACAAATGTATATCTTTCTAAAACAGCTTTTTTGTGATTCAGAGGTCCTCAAAACAAGTATTTCTGGTGAAATCTCAGTATAGAAAATTGGGAGCAATACATTTTAGGTGCATTATATACAGGTGGTAGATAAAGTATAAATGCCCTCCTTGCTAAATATCATATCTAAAGGAAAATAACTGGAGTTGAAACGCTTTTTCTAAATGTGAGCGAATTACAAATTAATTATTAGTTACAATGTTATGAATTAATAAAAACTTCGTTGACATGGTCTGGGGTAAACTAATCCATTATCCTTTTATATCAAGAAATTCCCGGCCTTTGCAGTATTTTGTAAACAAGGGTTTACTCGGCTCTGAATGAACTACATCGCTTGGACCGTCAATAAACAATCAAGGCCGTCAATTCTAGTCAACAAATATCGCTTCGAACATGCCCCTTCGAATGAATTTGGCCGCACTAGATTACATGCTCCACTATACGTTTTGATGGTTGAATATGCAACAAGATTCACGTTGCTTCTCCTTTGTAAGACGGAATAAATATTAAATATGTCATTTTTTACTATTTTCGTGATTTAGATAATTATTAGACAATACCTGTCTACCTTTCATAGGCAAATAAAAATGTTAGCATGGTATTATAAAAATGGTTTAAAACTTTATGCAAGTATAGATTTCTCTACCAAATATTGAGTACTATTTACATAGCAGGTAGAGAAGGCATTGTATTTCACTAAAATTGGATACCGATTTTTCACAGGTAGTGCAAGTTTTGAGGACTCCTGAATATAAAAAGGCCTTATTAAGAGGTCTCTTTGTTTGCCGGCTCAATTTCGAAAACTACACAACACTAGCTTCTAAGTTCACTGAACTGCTGTTGTATAATAATGTCATTTATTAAAGAATATAGCAGATGTTTTAATAAAATAATTGTATTACATTTCTTCAGTGATTAATTTTTTAAAATTAACCAAACAGCCTGTTTAACACCAAATGAAACCATAAAAACATTAAGGTATGGTTGTTAAAATAAAATATCATTTGGATACCTTCAGCAGATTCGTGAAAATGGGTCATATACATTGCCTCAATCGCTTTATAATCAAAGTAAAGATGGAGAAATCAAACTCAAATTATATTTTCAAAGAATTAGTTACATGATTTGGACATAAGGAAGCTGACATTTTGCTTCTTCTAAAACATGGCCTAAAATGTATACATCTACTGTAAAAAACATTTAGGTTGTATAATTTTCTTTCTCTGCTATGTACTTGTAAGTAGAGGAAGTATTGAATTCTACCCAAAATATCGCAGTTGAATTTTCAATGAAAGTACCTGTTTTGAGGCCTCTGGAGTAGAAAAACGTTTTTGGTAAAACATCACTGAATATGTAAGTTTCTCTTTCTCTGTATATATGTGTATGCATAAAGGAAAACTCAAAAATGAAAGGTCGGTTAAACATGAAAATTGGTATTATAGCTTAGGCCCTTCCAAGAATGCTATACTAAGATTTTCAAACAAATTCCCCTACCCCAAAATGCTCTTTACATGGAGAAATTTTCGCAAGTGTTTCTTTTTTCAAAACTTACTCTAAATCTTTAAATTATTCTACGTGACGATAGAAACCGCCTCTAAATATTGTTTTTAAAATAATTATTAATAACTTTTAATCAAAGGCACCATGAAGCCCGGGTGGAATTAATAAAATTAATTTGAGATCTCCATGTGGTTTACGGGAAAAAACGCGTGTCAGTAGGAGAATTTAATGTCCAGTTGGATGTTGCTATGGTAGCTCAGAAGGTCACAGAATATCCGTGGTTCAGATTCTGGCAATAGCATTCGATTTTTCAGTCCGACTGTACCTTTCCAAGATAGGATGCTTTTTGTTATTTTTTACAATTATACCGGCCTTGGATAAAAGTAATTAGCAGTCATTAGGAACAGTATTTAGAGGCTGTTTCTTTCATCCTCATACTAATTAGCTTATATTCAGTAGTTTCATAGAAGGTTCATTTATATCAGAAAATGACATTCACAAAATAGGCTGTTTGTAGCTTAAGTGTAGGAAACAGTTAGCTAATATTTATAAAGAAAGAGCTCATATGGCTTGAGTACACAATATCTGCCAAGCACCAATTTGTAGAGCAACCTTTCATCCATAAAATGCGTCAAATTACTTCTCTACTCCAAAATGTGCAAGAATTCACTGAAGTGTATCATGTAATATAAATTAAAACTATATAAATTTAAGAAGAAATTCCAATTTGTAAGACGGAATAAATATTAAATATCATTTTTTACTATTTTTCATGATTTAGATAATTATTAGACAATACCTGTGTACCTTTCATAGGCAAATAAAAATGTTTAGCATGGTATTATAAAAAATGGCTTAAAACTTTATGCAAATATTGATTTCTCTACCAAATATTGAGTAATATTTACATAGAGAAGGTATTGTATTTCACTAAAAATCGGACACCGATTTTTCACAGGTACTGCATGTTTTGAGGACCCCTGAATATAAAAAGGCCTTATTAAGCGGTCCCTGTGTGTGTGTCTGGGCAGCATAACTCAAAAATAAATTCCGTTATATGTCAATCTGGTTTTTTAAACTGAAGTATCTTCCAAGAATGCACCATAAAGATTTTCAGGAAAATACCTTATCCCAAACTACGCTTTTGTATGAACAATTCTTCGAAATATATGATTTCTTCAAAAATGGCTCAAATATTATGATTAAAATACCAAATACTGAAGATATTTACACGACAAATAAAATATATATGTATCTTGAATTTCCCGGAAATAGCCTCTGCAGTTCTCCTCATTCTTGTTCTTTACCAGTTATTTAGCATAATTGATAAACATTAAGAGACACAAAAACGAACTACACAAAAAACGTAGATTTCGTTAAAACGTAGAATTTGTCATAAATAGTTTTAATTTCTCTACGCGTATTATGTATATAGTAGGTAGAGAATATATTGTATTCCACCCAAATCGATGTCGATATTTCACTGGAAGTATATTTTGAGATCTCCCGAACTCAAAAAATAAGATTTTTTTTTAGAAAAAGGTACATATGTGTGCGTGTGTGGACAGCATAGCTGAAAAATTAAAAGATAAATACCAAACTTGTTATTGAAGTTTAGTGTCTTCCAGGGTCTTTTAGTGTCTTTCAAGAAAATCTTTTTTTACATGGAAAATTCTTTGAACATTTTGTTTTTCTCAATAATAGCTCTAACTATTTTTATTAAAGTACCCTATAAAATATGTTTACTGACAAATAAAATCTATATATCTTGAATTTTCTGGTAATAGCCCTTGAAGATATCTTCATTTTGGATGACTTTTGTATAACTGGTAAACCATAATCGATAAACACAAATTTACTGAACATCTCGTTAAAACACACATTTATGTCATATAGTTTACATTGTTTTTTTATAGAACTGACCATTTCAGAAATGTTCGCTGTTAATAGTTTCAATTTTAAAATACTTAAAAGCGATGGCTCTCAAAGATTTGACTGCCACTTTAGTCTACTGATTTGCCAATTCTCTTCTTTATTATAAGCTAAGCAATAAGACCATTTCTGCTAATGTTTTTCTTGATCACCATGCTGTAGAAAGAAGAATGTTTTGCAAGAATAGTTTGTTTGCAAAGTAGGTAGAGGAAATCAATGAAAGGAACACATCAGATTTTTACTTTCTCCACTTGTACTATGTACACAGTGTGTACAGAAGTTATTGTATTCTACCAAAAAATTCGATACCAGATTTCACCGGAAATACCCGTTTTTTTTTAGAAAAAGGTCCGTGAATATGTGTGTCAGTGTGTCTGTGAACACGATAACTCAAAAACGAAAAGTCAGTAAAATACAAAACTTGGTATATAAATTTAGTATCTTCCAAGGATGTGACACGAAGATTTTAAGACAATCCCCCTACGCCAAACTATCCCAAACTGTATTTACACGACAAATAAAATATATATCTTAAATTTTCTGGGAATAGCCTCTGAAGACCTCTTCATTTTGGATGAATTTTGCTTGACTTTGCATTACTAGTAAACCGTAAGAGAGACACAATCTTGCTACACAAAACATGTAGATCTCTTGAAACACACAATTTATGCCATATGCTACACTTTTTTTTTTGTGGGGTTGACTATTTTTGAGATGCTCTTTATTATTGGTTTCATATTTTCATATACGGGAATTTTTCAACTCCTGGCAAAGCAAAGAAACGGATTTCAACATCATGGCAAGCAGGTTTTAAAATATTTGACTATGGTTTTAGTCTAGTGTATTCTATCGTTTCCCTTCTACTTACAAGAAAGCATATATGCTAATGTTTATCTCGATTAGCATGAAGTAGACAAAGATTAAGTTAACAAAGATAATTTGTTACAGAGATGTGGAGTCAGTCATGTGAATGGAACACATCAGAGCTGATCATTTCAGATAGTATCAATTTTAAAATATTTAAAAGCGATAGTGTAATGAATTGTCTTATTTCTTCTGCTTATCAGGAACTAAACAATAAGACCACTTATGCTAATGTTTATCTTGATTACCACGATGTAAATAGAAGAATAATGTTTTGCAAGAATGGATGTTTGTAAATAGGTTGAGAAAATCATTGAAAGGAACAGCTCAGATTTTTTAAAATGAGATAGGGCTGAAAATCGGATAACTGGGAATTCCACAGCAAGATAGCGTTGGCGGCGGAGTCCATCGCAGTGATATATTGCGAATTTTCAGCATAAAGGTAACCGGCCCAATTTGGTTTTGCCCAAGAAAGGAAATACAGAGAATGATTTGACACGTATTTATCATACTTGCTCCATTGCCGCTTCGGTTTGCCGAGATGCTTTTGAGTGATTCATCTCTTCATAAAACATAGGCTATGGCGGAATCGATTTTTTTGCCAACAGTAGGGGGCACTTTGAAGTGCTTCGGGCTAGTTGGTGTACTGAGAGCAAGTGAAATACGGAGGAGGAAGAGGAGGGGGCAATGAGGCGGATTGGGTGGGGTAGAGGGAGGGAAAGGCTCACAAACACCCCCCTTCCCCTTCATGCGCCGTCATGTGGTTCGGCAGTATTGCGCAATTTTAAACAGGGGAGAGATGCGATGGTATATACCAGTTTTAAAGGAACATATTAAGCATAAGATGAAAGCAAAGAGTTAAATCTCCTCCGTTTTCCCTCTTTCTCTCGCCCTCCCTCACACCGTTATCCCTCCTCATTCTCTTCTTGATTTTACCGGTATGGGTTAGGTAAAAGCGAGACCACCTCCTTTTCATTTGCAAAACTTTCTGATATTTTGAATTCCGTATGACGTTGGATTTTCTAAATCAGCAAAGCAACTCAGTTTTAGTTAGTCACAAACACTTAAAATAGGTAACATGGTTCTGAAAAGAGAGTGCTTTAGGCAGAGTCCAACAAGATTCATTAATATAGTCCTTTGGGGTAAACGCATGTGTCTCAGAACACAGGGGGGGGTGCAGGCAGAAAAGCGGGACCATCCCAAGGCGCGCTGCAAAATATTCAGCCACTCATGAGGGAGCAGCTTTAAAATGTCTGATATATAACAGTAGCACGACTTTTCCTACCCTTTGCCATTTCCATGTATAGAAAGCTGTTTTTATGTTCACATGATAAAATATCTGCTTAGAAGCAGTTTCGGAAAGGTAAAACCTTTACATTAAACGCAGATGCCTCAGAGAAGAGTGAAGTTTTCATTAAGCAGGTAGTATAATCTCTATCTCGGAACATTAGGCATTAAAAGCCAAAAAATACTATAAAAATCCAAAATAGAACTGATGTAAGCAGTACGAGGCCACATTCAAACATTGCAGAGCCATATATCTAAAAACAAATGAAATTTGTTTATGTGTGAAAACTACTTTCTTATGTTTTGCGAGTTGATTGCCGTGTATGTTTTTACTTTCTCTTCACGTATAGTAAGTAGAGAAGGTATTGTATTCTACCCAAAAATTAGATTTTGAGGTTTAATCCAAAATACATTTTTGAGGTCCGTGTGTGTCTGTAGACAGCACAACTCAAAAACGAATACTGAACTTGGTATTTAAGTTCAATATCTTCCAAGGATGCGACACGAAGATTTTCAGAAAACTCCCCCATCCCAAATTACTCTACCTTTTTTCGAAATTTTCGACTGTTTTAAAAAAAAATGGCTAACGATTTTGATTAAAATGCCTTATATTAAGGATGTTTACATGACAAAATGTATATCCTGATTTCTTGGGAATGGCCTCTGAAGCCCTCTTCATTCTGAACGACTTAACGCATAACTGGTAGACCGTAAGAGATAGATGAAAACTTACAAAAAAAAAATATAGATCTGCTAAAAACACACTATTTGTCATGTACATTTTTTGTAGTGCTAACCATTTCCCAGATATTCCCTGTTATTGGTTTTAATTTTAAAGTACTTAAATCAAACTAGAAGCCATTATCCATTTATTTTCTCTCTTCATTTACGGTTGGTGTAGGATACCCAGTGTGAAGTAGGAGTCACCCCTCCACTATGCATCTCTAGGGCGTCGTAGCAGCAGAGGTATAGCTAGTACTCGCACGTGCTAGAGGGAAGCAGGTAGCCTCAGGGCTTGGGGTGCAGGAGGGTGTACATTTGGGGAAAGATCAAGAGCTATAAATAAGTACTCCAAAGTTGCGAGGAGACACACGGCTTTTACATCGGCAGATTAATGTATGGTTAGGGATGAAAAGAGAAGAAAACTCAAGGGATCACTCAAATTCCATTTAACTTACCTGATTCATTGTGATTCATGAAGTTAACACATCCATGGACGTCGGTTGGGGGTATGTCCTACAGCGTCAGCTGCTCAGGTGTGAAGGTTTTTGTGACCTAGTTATTTGAGTTTTTATAATTAAACTCAGGCTTACGCCAGCATTGCTTTAAGAGGACACAGCTTGCCACCAATATCGATTGCTGAAACTGGTTGCAACATTACCTCTGGCTAAATGAAATATAATTTATTCAAAATTACCATACCAGGTACCCTGCAACATCTATAAAAAAAAAAACATGACATTTTTGTACACACTTCCTTTATTTTGTACATCACCTGTGATCTTGTACTTTTTCCTCTGGATATCAAACCGGTGGCATTCTGGCATTCTGTAAATACATGGCACACGGCACTGGAACATTGCATGTTGTACATAGTGGTTTAACATATTTCGTCAAGTTGGAGCGAATCACTTGATGTTTACTATCTGTGTTGTTGGTTCGATTTGTTCTAATCGTTTCTTAGTTATTATCATTTCAGATTTTGTGTTCATCCAAAAATGAATTTGTTTAGAGAACTTTTTCTGCTTTCTTTTTTCTTTCTTTCTTTCTTTTTTTTTAGTTACGGTTTTAAATATTTATTAACGCTTAAATGCAAATATTGGCTTAGACATGCATTTGGAGAAAACGCCCCATCTAAAGCAACAATTTGTAATTGTACAGCGAGTTCAAGAGATCTATTGTTTTCTTAGTCATGAATTTCGTGAAAGATCCCAAGAACTACTGTTACTGATAAAAATACTGTCGCAG
This sequence comes from Hymenopus coronatus, assembly GCA_030762935.1. Classification (NCBI taxonomy): domain Eukaryota; kingdom Metazoa; phylum Arthropoda; class Insecta; order Mantodea; family Hymenopodidae; genus Hymenopus; species Hymenopus coronatus. The sequence goes on along the minus strand of CM060892.1, from coordinate 51,121,419 downwards.
TTTGAAGAATGTCGAAGTATATCTTATGAATTTGTTCGGCGAACATCGGGCAACATTTTTGCAAAAGCATTTTACATGCTTTCCAAAACATTTTAGTACCAACACGTGAGAAAACTTGATGTCGATGGATTCCTGATAAACTGACTCTCGAGAACAACAACCATGCATTGATTGTTGCAGAAAAATTCCAAGGCGATACTTCAATTTTGGTTTGGAATATCGTTATCAGTGATGGTTTTGGATTTATTGTTATGATCAGGCAATTTTCTCTATGTTTCAAACAGAACCTAAGCTTATAAAGTCCGACGAATTCCAGTGCTGATTAGAAGATGGTTGCTAGTATTAACGTTTTCATTTATTTTAATGGGCCATAATGTTACTATAGCATTAAAAGATAGGCTTACTGTTACTGTCGGTTGGTATACACATACTTCTGTTCACCACAAATATTTGAAAAAAATTTCGCGTATAACACCCAAAAGGAAAAATAATTTTACATCATGATAATCCATCGTAACACACAGCAAAACTAACAAAACTAACAATTGAGTATCTGGTTGACCTGAACATCAGCATCGTGGACCCTCCATCACATACCCCTAACCTAGCACCGTTGAGTTTCTTTTGTTTCCAAAAATTAAAGGTAAAAAGCATTGAATCTCTTTTGCGTCATATGAAATAGTGAACCATTATAAAATCCCGGTTTCTGATGTGCTTCAGAAAGGGTGGTATCATTGCTTTAAAAGGCCACGCCGTAGCGGGTTTTCTCCGGGTTCTCCGGTTTCCCCCGTCATCGCATTCCACCGGTGCTCCATCTTCATTCCATGTATCACCAGTGTCATCGCCTGCGGTGCACAAGTAGTAAAAACGGGCGTTAAACACTGCCAAAAAAAAAATCATTGCTTTAAAGACTGGTTTCAATGATGTTGAAAAGAAATAGTTTGAAAAACAATAAAACAATCTAATCCTGTTTGATATTATACATAATGTAGAGGACTTCAAAGGCTCAGATCAGGTTGTTTTAATCAAAATCGTCAACGCCATTTTTTAGAAATAAAATCTAAGGAATTTTTTACTTGTGGAACATACTTCTGGATGCGATATCGATTTGTTGGTTCGATTACATTCTCTACAGAGAAGATAAAAACGGAAATCCCTGTTTTAATTGATCCGATTATTCTAATGATATGTAGATATTAATAGTAAAATAAGACTGAAAAAAAAATCAATCGTCATGTGAGCCACGGACCTTCAGATTTCCGTCCGGAGTTCAACTAACTGAGCTACCATGACATTAATTACCGCAACTGACGCTTTTCCGGTAAGCCACAAGGAAATTTCAATGGAAACAATGCCGACATATTGCCGTGTTAGCTCAGTTGATTAGAGCAACCGGACGGAAACCAGCGGTTCAAACTCCGGCTATGCTACTGAATTTTACAGTCGACTTCTACCTTTATTACCATGTAAAACTATGAACTTTGGGACTTAAAATTACTTATATTTTAAGTTGCCATTGAGGCATGTCATCTCAAACTGAATTTCAGGTCTTTTTTGTGGCTTACACAAAAACAATTTCTCATGTGTGCCTTTCCAATTACTTTTTCTATCTGTTCTGCAAATTTAAAAATTATATACACATTGCCAATCTTGGTAAATATTAGATGAATTTGTCTATTTACTTGCTTCCTTCTAAACACAAGGAAAAGAGATAATGCACTTGCTAAGGCGATAGTCAAATATTTTAAAAGTTGGCCGTAATATGAACAATTGAATTCGGTTCTCCTTGCACGGCCAGGAGTAAAACAAAAGAGGGATGAAACGAACGATCATCTCCCGTCTGAGAAAAGGTTAAATACTTTAAAATTGAAACTAATAATGAGGAATATCTCTAAAACGACTAAATCTGAAGAAAGAAAGAAAAAGTGTATATGATATACCTAAATTGCGTGTTTTAAGGAGATCTACACATTTTAGAAGTAAGTTATTGTCTATCCCTTTCAGTTTACTAGTTAGACAAAATTAATCCAAAATAAAGAGATCTTCAGAGCATTCCCAGAAAATTCAAGATATACATTTTATTTGCCATGTAAGTATCTTTAATGTACGCTATTCTAATCAAAATCATTAAGGGCCATTGTCATCAGAAAATAAAAAAATCAAAAAGTTTGCCATGTATAGGGTAGTTTGGTGTCGCATCTTCGGGAGATACTAAATCTAAATGCCAAGTTTGGTATTTAACAGACTTTTTGCTTTTGAATTATGGTGTCCATAGGCACTTACTCACTCACTCTTTTTTTCGATTTAGGGGGTCTCAAAACGTATATTACCGATGAAATCTCGGTATCGAAGTTTTGAGTGGAATACCTGCGCTACCAATTAAGTATATTGTACATACGTGCTACAGAAAGTAAAAAAGCGTGTCATTTTGCATTTTAATTTCTTAAATCCGATTCTACTTTCCAGCCGTACATAGACACGGCTTGTGTGCGGAAAAAAATAAATGTGATTTACATACCTTTCTCTGCTGTTCCATATGCAAACTATTCTTACAAAATAGTATTCTTTTATATAGTCATGCTAATAGAGATAAACATTAGCAGGCGGGAAATAAGGGAATAATTTACGCAAAAAGCGATACTCAAATCTTTTAAAAGCTGGTCGCTATGTGAAACAACTGAGGTTAGATTAACTTTATATGGTCCCATTTGACAAAGGTTAGGTAGTTTAAAATTGAAACCAATAACAAGGAATGTCTCGAAAACGATCAACTCTATAAGGAAAACGTATATGACATAAATTAGGTGTTTTAATGAGATCTACATTTTTCTGTTTTTAAGTTTTTGTCTATCTCTTACGGTTTAATCGTTATGCAAAATTGTATAAAACTCATCTAGAATAAAGAGCTTTTCGGAGTCCATTCCCAGAAGATTCAAATTATACATTTGATGTTAATATCCTTGTTAGAGCCATGTTTGGGAAAAATATTTTTAAAAAAATTCCATATAAAGGCTAGTTTGTGGTGGGAGGATTTTCTTGAAAATCTTCGTGTCGCATCCTTGGATGATACTAAATATAAATGCCAAGTTTGGTTTTTAATGGTGTTTTCGTTTTTGAGATATGTTGACCACAGACACACACACCCACGAACCTTTTTCTAAAAATGATTTTTCGGGCTCAGGGATCTTCAAAACATATATTTCAGTAAAATCTCGATATCGGATTTTTTGCGTGGAATATAATACCTTCTCTAGCTATTCTGTGCATTGTACGTATTTATGTCAAGAAAAGTAATTATAATAACAATATATAGGAACATTTACAGAACGAACTTAATCTGAAGGGTCTCATAGAGGTACTCAAGAGTAATTGTGGTTGATAATTTCCTTTCACACCAGCTGTGTGCACGCGCAGGCAGCACATTGAAAAGTTGAATCAGATTAGAGGATTGAATGCATCAGCGTGTATCTCAAACGGTAAGAGCATCAGCACCGTAGCCGAGGATGGTTATTCGAATCCTGGCTGTGGTATTGACTTTTTCAGGTCTGATGATTGTGGTAAAAATCTGATACAGTCACAGTCACATGACTATACATCTCTGTAACACATTACTGTTAAAAACATATTCTTCTATTTATTATATGATAATAGAGATCAACATTGCTTCCTTGTAAGTAGAAGGAAAATAAGGGAATTCACTAGGCTAAAGCTGGTTGCCATGTTTCTATTGCTGGCCACGAGAAAATTGTGAAAAAAGTTTAAATATTTTAAATCTGAAACAAATAACTTGAAATATCTCAGGAATGGCCACTCCACGATAAAAACGCATATCACATACATGGTGTGTTTTAACGAGATCTACGTTATCGTCTCCTTAGCGCAGTGGTAGCGCAGCTGCCTACCAAGCGGGAGACCTGGGTTCGATTCCCAGTACCGGCGTGGGGACCGGGGTGCACTCAGCCTCCTGAGGTCCCTGAGGGGCCAATTGAGGAGCTACTTGATGGAGAAGTAGCGGCTCCAGGTCGTGAGGACCGCATTAACCGACCGGGAGGGGCTCGAGGCGCTGACCACGTCTCACCCTCCAATACTGCACCCCATCCATAACGTCTGTAGTGGACCGAGATGGGGGACGCAGCTGCCGTGAGCCGTCGTGCCATGGAGTTATAGTTACATTATTTATGTAGTAAGTTTTTGTCTATTTCTTACGGTTTACCAGTTGCGCAAAATTTAGCAAAATTCATCAACAATAAAGAGGTCTTTAGAGCCTGCTCGCAGAAAATTCAAGATGTACATTTTATTTGTTGTGTAATTATTTTTAATATACCATATTTTAGTCAAAATGGTTAGAGCCATTTTTGGGAAAATCACCATTTTCGAAAATTTTTCCAGGTAAAGGGTAGTTCGGGGTGGGGGGATTTTCCTCAAAATCTTCGTGTCGCGTCCTTTAAAGATACTACACTAATGCACCAAGTTTAATATTTTACCGATTTTTCGTTTTTGATTTATCGTGTTCACGGAAACATACAAACGGACCTTTTTCTAAAAATGTTTTTTTTTTTTTACACAGGAGACCCTAAAACGTCTATGTGCGGTGAAATTTCGGCATCGAATTTTAGGTAGAATGCAATATCTTCTCTATGCACTATGTACATAGTACTGTACAGAAAGTAAAGATATGTGAAGTTTTCGACTTGCACTTTTATTATGCTTACATCTAGTACTTTCATTCTACTTAAGTGGTATTTGAACATCAAACATTTCAAAGCCACAAATGATGTTTAATTGATCCTTTCTCTTCTTGTCATTCAAACTCACATTTACTTAGTATGTTTAACTTTTCAAAATATTCCTTGGACCAGAGTAACTTTGAGCATAACTTTTTCTGCTGTTTCAGGTATTACGAATTTAAAATTGTTCCGCGCTGTTTAAAGAATATTAATTACTTCAGCTAAAATTATTTTACAGAAATATTTTTTAAAGCTTAAACTAATTAAAATTAAGTACACATATTAAAAGTACATAAGTATAAATTATATATATACACACACACACATAATTTTTACTTTCTCTAACCCCGTATGTACCTATACAATGTACATAGGGATAGAAAACTATTGTATTCCATCCAAGTTCAATGTCGAGATTTCACTGGAAATACATGTTTTAGGACCCCCTGAATCCAAAAAAAAAGAATTTTCAGAGGCAGGTCCGTGTGTGTGTGTTTCTTTGGACAGCATGGCTCAAAAACGAAAAGACGGTTAAATACCAAACTTGGTATTTAAGTTTGGTATCTTCCAAGGATGCGACACGAAGATTTTCAAGAAAATCCCCCCACCCTTTATATGGAAAAATTTTCGAAAATTTTGTTATTCTTGAAATAGCTGTAACGATTTTAAAATACCACATATTAAAACCATTTCTATCATAAATAAAATGTATACCATGGATTTTCTGGGAATAGCTGATCCCTTTATTGTGGAGGAATTTTGCTTAATTTGGCATAAATAGTAAACCATAACTTACAATACAAAAAATGTAGATCTCGCTAAAATACACAAGTTATGTCATATACTTTCGTGGAACTTGCCGTTTTCGAGGTATTACTTAGTATTAGTTTCAATTGTGAAGTATTTATACTTTTCCCAGATGGAACTGTACGTTTTTCTTTTGTTTTACACCTGGTCAAGCAAAGAAGCGATTTGCAATGACAATCGCATTACGACAGCATTTAAAACATTTGTCCATCACTTTAGCCTAGTGCATTCCGTTGGTTCCATTCTACCTATAAGGAACTAGTAATAAAATTCTGCTAATGTTTATCTCGATTAGCATGGTGTTGAAAGCAGAATTAACTCTTGTGAAAAGTTTGTTTGTAGAGTAGCTAGAGAAAGTCACATGAGTGTAACAGATAAGATTTTTAACCTATTTTGTGTGGATGTGTGATTAAACTTAATGCAATATTTCAACAAATACCACAAGGATTTTCTGTTGTCAAATTTTTAGGAATTACAATATTCCTCCTCAAGTATATTAGTATAAGTTATGCGATTCTTTGATGTTAAATGAGAGATTGTTGTATGTTTTGTTGGCACTATATAATATACGTATTATTCCATATTTGGTAGAGTTAACTGATTCTATGGATACCTGTGTGATTGACTGATCTTGTTTTATAGGAGTGAATATCTTTTTTGTTAGATTACCAAGCTGAAATTACACATTTCGAAGCAAAACCATAAACTATATGGTGTTAGGAACAGCTTTTCAAAGTGAATAATTAGGAATAAAAACATGTGATCAATTCACACGACTTTCTCTACCTATTCTATAAAAAAACTATTCTTACATAAAAATATTTTTATCAGCTACATACTAGTTGAGATAAACACTAGCAGAAATAGTCTTGCTGCTTAGTTCCTTAAAAGTAGAAGGAAACTAAGAAGATTCGCTAGGTTAAAGCGATAGTCAAATCTTTTAAAATCTGTGATTGAAATTTGGTTCTCTTTAGATGACCGGCAGTTTATCTCTTACGGTTTACCAGTTAAGCAAATGTCAGCAAAAGTCATCTAGAATAAAGAGGTCTTCAAAGGGTATTCCAAGAAAATTCAACATATACCATTTTATTTCTCATATAAACGTCTATAACATACAGTATTTTAATCAAAATCGTTAGAGTCAATTTTGAGAAAATTAAAATTTTCGAAATTTTTTCCAGTAAAGGGCAGTTTGGGATGGGGATTTTCCTCAAAACCTTCGCTTCCCATCCTTGGAAGATACTAAACTTAAATAGCAACTACCAACATAAATTCTATTTTAGGTTTGTTTTAATTGTTTAAAATATTCTATTGATACATTTTTACACCGCCTTTTAACAGCAAGGTCTTATCGGCAGCCTTGCTTTTTGGACCACGTTGCCTATAAGCAATAGCATTAACTCGTATATTGTTTTCTGTGGGGTTTTGTTTTGATTTCGATTTTACTCGTTAGATAATACACTTTCATTCATACTTCCAGACTCTGGGGAGGATAGGGAATACTCTGGGCTAGAGAAACATTACACCTCTAGCTGGGAATCGAATCCGGGACCTCTCGCTTAACAGGCAGTTGCTCTAACAACTAAGCTACGGGATTTTATACGTCTTATAAGTGGTTTAAAATTTTACAACATAACAGATGGCGTAATGGACTAGTATTTTTATTTATTTATTTTACTTTCTCTATACGCACTATATACATAGTGTATATAGAGAATGTATTGCACTCCACCAAAAAATTCGATACCGAGATTTCACCGGAAATATATGTTTTAGGGTCCTCTGTATCCATAAAAAGCATTTTCAGAAAAAGGTCCGTGTGTGTGTGTTTGTGTGTCAGTGTGTCCGTGTGTCTGTGAACACGGTAACTCAAAAACGAAAAGTCGGTAAAGTACCAAACTTGGAAGTTAAGTTTAGTATCTTCCAGGGATGCGACACGAAGATTTGGAGAAAAATACTCCCTCCCCAAACTACCCTTTACATGGAACATTTTTCGAAAATTTTGATTTTCTAAAAAATGGCTTTAACGATTTTGATTAAAATAAAGTATATTAAAGTTATTTACCTGACAAATAAAATGTATATTTTGAATTTTCTGGGAATAGCCTCTGAGGACTACTTTATTCTGGATGAATTTTTCATAACTACTAAACCGTAAGAGATGGACAAAAACTTAACCCACAAAAAATGTAGAGCACGTTAAAACACACAATTTATGTTATATACATTTTTTTCTCGTTGAGTTGATCGTTTTTGAGATATTCCTTTTTCTTGGTTTCAGCTTTGAAAAGCATACTTTTCTCATACAGGAATTTGCCAACTCTTGTCCATACAAACAAAGGAACATCAGTCACATAGCAACCAGTTTTTAGCTTTCACTTTAACCTATGGTACTCCCTTATTTCGCTTCTACTTACAATAAAGCAAGAAATAGACTATTTCTGCTAATTTTGCTCGATTAGCATGAAATAAATAAAAGATAAGCTTATTAACAATAATAATTTACAGAGATATAGAGAAAGTCATGTGAATGGAACACATCAGATTTTTTTTTTTCTGTAGCTTAACGTACTTTAACCTGGTTTGTCATATCCGACGATGAATGAAATTGGTAAAATGATGCTCAAATGATCTCCATGGAGCTTACTCGACATTCGTCTTCTCAGGATAAGGGAAAACTCTGAAAAAACCTTATCCGTGTAAGTCACCCTTAGCGAGATTCGAACTCACGACCTGTGGAATGTCAGGCAGACACGCTACCACCACATTACTCAGGTGGGCTGCCTCATATTTAACGGAATAAATATCCCTTCGTGCATTAAGAGTTGTAGAACTCAAAGGGGTAATTTCTGCGATTAGTTTAAAGAACGAAAGGATATCTGCATTCGTTCTGAAAAATGAAGGGGAAGAAAAGTGTTGTTGATTACAGAAACATTTTGGGTATTTGCAGTTGAAAACAATGCTTATAGCCGGATTATATACAATATTATAATCTCTCGACATTTATAGAATCTCTCATGTATAATTTGAAAAGTCAACTTGTAAAAATTTTTACAAATAATTTTTATAGCTTTAACACCTTAAATTTAAAATAATGTGATATTTATATTCAGAATAATTGAATGGTTCAGAGGGTTTGAATACAAATAAGAAAGAAAAACATTTTAATCAGCATTATATGTTTTAAATTTCCCGTTTTAGTTACTCTCTTGCCTAATTTACGGAAATATTGTGCATCCTTATTAATTTGATAACGCTTCGCCGTTTTGGATACGTCAAAATTTAGCTTTTATATTAAATGGGAACTATCTTGAAATATTTTACAAATATTCAAAGAAAGAAAAATGCGCAAAATAAAATATAAATATAATAAAGTAATCATAGTGTCAAGAATATATTTAGTTACTTTTACATATATTTTACAATTAAATCTTTAGATGTCCTTTAGTGCTCCATTTGTTACAAATATGAAGATCCACCGATGTATTCGAGATAGTAAATAAAGAAAAGAAAATATACTTAACAAAGTAAAAACAACTCAATAAGTCTGATATGAAGTACTTCTGATTTTGTATAAGAACTAACGATATGTTACAATTTTAAATATTGAGTTTTTTTTAAATATTAAAAAAATTACGATAGCTGATTCTTGCTTGTCTTTGTGTGTTTCAGATGAAGATGAAAGGCTGCCATTAGAAGCACTTGGAATACAATTTCGTCAGTTCAAATAAAGAACTGCCAAAGCTAGCAATGAAAGAAGATTGTGATAAAATGAATGCCACATAAAGCAAAGATTTATTTCTTTTTTTCTAATGCTGAAAGCCAGTGTACGGTCTAGACAAAACTAATAAGAACAAGAGTGAAGAATTAACCATGTTAATGGACTTAAACTTAAGTTATGCATAGATGCAAAATGAAAATGTGTTCTTTGTAAGTCAAATGACATGATTTTATATTTGCAAACAAACCTTTCAGTGTTCTAGAACAGCAGTTATAATAAAGTTTTTTTTTGAAAAATATGGGAGTAAGATTAAGTTTTATTGATATAATGAAAAATATACACCTATAAAGCACATGTTTTGTAAAAGAACTTGAAAATTTTACCTGAAAATTAATTTAAATACTCCAGAGAAATTATTATAAAAAGGATTGTAATAAATATCTATTTTAATTATTTTAAACTTTTGCAGTAAATAAAAGATATCTTTGAGGAACAACCACGTAAACTGATTTCACATATTTTTAAAAATATGAACTCATAAAAGCTGTAGTATTAAAAATAAATATGTTTAAAGACATGGCTTTTTCTTTGCTTTTGAAACGAGTCATTGTAAAAATAACTTAAAAAATGCAAAAAATGAATTATGCAAGTTTAAAATTTTCGAATTGCCAAAGATACCGAGTTCCACTATTAATATATTTCCCTTTTTAATCTTCAAAATTACGTTAGGTTTTCTCAAATGCTGTAGTTTTCATTATAACATAAGGATGGTTATGTATATACTATTTGAAAGATTCTGTAAGTGAACAAACCAAATTTTCCAAATAAGTCATTTGATTCTAACATTCAAAATAAATGTGAAGACTATTTTCTTCTTTCAGTAGGCGGACTATTAAAATACGCGCAGTAATGAAAGTAAGGATAAATTGTCAATAAACATTGTGCATTAACCTAAAGACGAAAACTTAAATGTGATATGTTGTCATTCACTTCCACAAATGCAAATTTAAATAGAGCCAATCGCAAGAGAGCGTTAAACAGCCGAAGTAATATAGCGGTTTGTGACGTTATCGTCGACAAAAGCAGTTATATCAAAATGAATCAGTTTAAAGGACATTAAACTCACAAAAATCATCACAATTTGTTTTGCTGCAATTTTTGAAAACTGCCATAGTAAATTTTTAGCCCGTGATCTTACACAGAATGTATGTTAGAGAGTCTATATATAGCGAAGGAAAGTCTGTTGTAAGGTGGCAGAATGATGACGTAATGAAAATTTCTCTCTGATTAGCCAGTTTCTTATATTTGACGTAGATATAAGCTTCTAAGTTTTTGTTTACGTAACTCATTATGAACTGTTTTTAAGTTTAGGTTATGCTTATGATTGATTTTCGCTGTGAATGGGGCATAATAGTTTGTAGTTTTATATGCAAGTTTGTCTCAGATTCCACGTTTCATTGCGGCATTCGTTGGCATACGAGTAGAGTGCTAAAATGTTCTTACGGCACATCTAGCCATTTGGGAACAGTGCTGTGCCTGCCTGAGCTATTTTTTATGTTTTTTTGTTTTTTTTCATAATTTTGCTCGCATCTTTAAATATGTGCATGTTGGATCTAATGTCAACAAAAAGTCTTTGGATTTATTATCGCTAAACACAGGAAAAATATGAAGTAAAATTTGCCAAAATTGTAATTCGTGTGGAAAAGTATGAAATTGTAAAGAAACAAAGCCACAATGTCATCAAGTGTGTAATTTAAAACCATAGTTACATTGATCTTATAGATTTTAATTATTGAAAAGTCTTAAACTTAGAAAAAAATGTATTTATCGATCTATAAACAATAAATGCGTGAATGAATTTCTGGCGTGTGTTTGACGGTCAGTTCAGCGGAACCCGAATTCAGTCACTTCTCGTTCACGAAGCCATGTGCCTGTTCAGACGTCCAGTTAGTGTGGAAGTAGGCGTAGTGCAGCGACGCTGTTACGGGTGAATCAGAGCAATGTGAGATTCTGTTTCAAATTTGCGAAAACTCCAAAGGAATGTCACGACATGCTGCGCCAGGTGCAAGAAAACAGCGCTGTAACGAAAAAGTGTGTACAAGTGGTTCCGGATGAAAAGACGCAGAACAACCAGGTAAGCTCGTGGCGTCGTACACCGAGAAAACATCGAGAAAATTCTCCAACAGTCGAACCGCCAGACACAAGAGTTGGTGAATTTTCTCGATGTTCGAAGCAAAATTTCACACTCGTATTTTGCTCATTTCATCCTTGAAATTACTACATGTGGTCAAAAAATAGAGAAATAGCTTTTTGTAGGAAATCGTTGATGAAACCTTAGAAAGTTATTTGTTCAGTTGCTTTGGGATCTACAGTCATTTGAAGATCGTACAATACACCTCTTTGTTAGATTACCAGTTTATAAAACAGCGTTTTTCTCAAAACTACATTTGCACAGTTCAAAGCGTTCCACGCATCTCAGCAGTTAACTACAACTAAAATTTCTCGGAATGTGCAGAAGTATCTATTTTAATGTTGCAGAATTATAATGACACCAATAGTATTTTAAAAACATAATAAATGGATGATATTGGACATTAAAATATCGAACCTTTTAAATAATATACATTATAATCAGTAATCACATTATTGAACTTCGTCGCGTCAAGTTTTTGCGTATGGCTCAAAACTCCAATTAAAAAAATGCCAATCAATTTTCTCATTTTGAGGCCCACGGAACATTTTGATTGTATATGTTTATATAATAAAATGTATGTGATAATTTTATCTCGCAAAATATCTATCCAATTTTAATGATACTTGGTATTCGTATTAACATAACAACAATGAATCAGAGTAAGTTCACTCCCAGTGCTCCTTAACAGCGTCGCTGCACTACGCCTAACTTCCGCTATGCATACACATAAACGGTATGTCTGAACAGCACACGGCGTCGTGAACTGACTGACGTGGATCTCGCTGAACTATCAATTAATAGGATTAAGTTCCCCCATAGGACAGAATTTCAGTACCGATTATACTATTAAGTATGCCGCTAGAAAATTTTAGTTCACAAAAATGAAAACTCTTCAACAATACATGGGGTTTAACTGTGCAGTAATATCACATAGAAGAAATGCTACATCTCTCAACTGTGGCGACCAGTGAGATAGGTGGTGCGATTTTTCAATATGCTTTTTCTTGGAAAGAGAGTGACTTGAGTTTTTTAAACATATATCAGAGAAAATTGTCCGAATAGGAAATCAGGGAAGCCTAGTTCACTGTTGGAGAAATTTATTTTAAAAGCGAAAAATAATAAATTTTACATTTGAAAACAATTATAAAGTTTTTTATAAAGATTAAGATTTATCAAAATAGTATAAAATACGACCACTTTGATCATAATTATTAAAATGTACACCGCCCAAAAAATAAAATATTTGCGGGTAATAATAAGAAGCGTGGTTTCGATTAGAATATGAAATGTCACATTTAGTGTGTCTGTAATTATCACTTAATACAGGCATAGCTAACGACACACTCAAGCTGTGATGGTTAGTTTCTTAAGTATAACGGCAGTCTGGTGAATATTTCTTGTTATTTTCTAAAATCAAATACATTATTTTTATTTGCAGAAGGTTTTACGATGCAAGTAACTCGCGGCACATCACTGTGCTGCGGTATGCCTTTTGAGAGGCTCTGATTTGAATCGTATGCTATATGAATGCAAAAAATGTTTTACAAGTTAACATTTAAATGTCTGTAAATAACAAATATTGTAACTGAATAAGGAATTTTAATGAAATATCTTAAATCAGTGCTAAAACCTTGAAATGTTTGTTTGTGAAAATGTTTATTGCAAGAAAATTGCCTATGATAAGACTTTGCTATTTGTGCAGAATATTAATGTAGCTATGAACTGTTTAAAATGCAGTATGACTGGAATTTACAAATCGCAAAAGTGAGTAAATAAGTGAGGAAAGAAAAAAAAAAAAAAAAAAAGAAAAGAAGATCTTTGTGGAACATATATTCTTAAGAAGCTAATGTGTTCAGAATGTTAATGTAGCTATGAACTTTTAAAATGCAGTATGACTGGAATTTACAAATCGCAAAAGTGAGTAAATAAGTGAGGAAAGAAAAAAAAAAAAAAGATCTTTGTGGAACATATATTCTTAAGAAGCTAATGTGTTCAGAATGTTAATCTTTGAGCAATATAACATTTATTTTGATTGTTTGCCCTGCGCATTTAATGCGCTAAGTCAATTGAGGTTAATTACTTAAGTTGTTCCTCTGGGCGTTGTTATTGTTCTTTTAAATGTTAAAAAAAAAAAGTTATTAAGATTATCAATGCACACATAGACAGACACGCAAAGACATTAATTTAATTTGCTTTATCTCAAAATGTAAAATCTTATACACATATTACATAGAATATGTTTAAAACATGTTATTACATCACTGCGCATCTTGACTATTGTGTTTACGAAAGTGTTATAACTAAAGCTTGGTCCGAGTTCAAGAAATTTCCAGTTTAAGGTTCAGTACACACACACGTGACCGAGTAGGCCTGGTCTCTACAGCCCCTTTCGAAACGTGTTACACTATCTAGCATTGCTCACTGCATGACCTCGTTCAGTTCCTGCTAATATATAAACCAGTGAACACTGAAAGAGAGCGAATATTGTAACGTGTAGGTGTACGACACTGAGTAAACTTTTGGATGCTTCAAACATATTTTGAGTGACAGAAGGAGAGCCTTTTCTTTCGATACAGTAAAGGAGTATCCTGAAATTCACTGCAATGAATTCTGAATGAGTTTGGTTGATTTATGTTCATTATCTTTTCAGAGTTCTTGCATATTATTTTCCTGATTTTTTTAATTTTTGTAAAACAAGAACAAGGCGTTTTTACTTATTAATCACATTAGAAGTATTTGTTTTATTATGTTACTTTATGAATTAGAACGATGCATATAATGATATAAAGTCAATACATGTAATGAGCTACTTTTGAAGCAGACATACCTCAACATGTGTATGTTTACGCTACAAACCCCTCCCCACTATGCTCTCTTTATACCGCTGACTGCTCTGTGTGTTCATAACTGTGTGCGCTTCGGAAACCAAAACCGAGCTCTAGTTATAACGTTTTTAATGTATTCAATCGTATTTCTGTGACGTCATATACAATTGGTTTCTGCAGCTTTACTCATTGTAAAGAAAGTTGGAGGAATAGCCACCACAGTTAGCTACTAATCTGTTCACCTGTTTCTCGCGGTCTGCGATCTTGCTCACTCAGCTGTCTCCCAATTATCGGCGAGCATGCGCAAATCAGTATCTTAAAACATGAGTGTTCTCCATCTTTACCACCACGCATGGGCAGACCAACTGTCTTTACATTGTGATATATTTAAATATTATGTGACTTTGAGTAGTTTTCACACTGATTTATAGTTTCATAGTAACGAATAAAGGATAAATTAATGTTATCAACCTGAACTTTTCCCTGCTATCGAGCACACCATGGTAGATGTTATAAAAAGTACTTATTCTGATAGTCCTATAACATAAGTGGTCGCTTTGATATTGGCTAACGAAAACATCATCGCTGGATCATAAGTGGGTCACAAATTTCCTTATATATTGTGAATGACTAAGACAACCCAAGGGAGTTAGTAAACGAACGGGAAGTCCGTTCCACCTGTTCGCAATGTAAAGTATAACAGTGGCGGTCCTACCAAAGTTTAAAGACGAGAGGGTATAACAACTTGTATTGCAGTCTTCTTCCTTAAATGAGTTTTACAAGCCTTTTTTCCGCGTTTATTAGAATACTGAGCACAAATTTATCAACGTCAGGCTTAATGGTAGGCACATAGAGGCGCGTTTTCATTTAAACCGGTGCTTTATCATACTTAGTATAGTTCGATTTTTTATAATCATACCTGAAAGTTTAGTTTTTCCATTCTGATGAGCGTTGGCAGAATTAAAATATCGTCTAATGTTATAATTCTTCAGGTAGCATAAGTGTTTATAATACAATAAACATCAGCCTTTTTACAATTCCGAACACATAAATAATAATTTTCCTATTCTACGCGAAATTTGTATCTAGCACTCTCGTCATGCACAATGAAACGCCACTGTCGTTGTTCGTCATGTATGTAGCTAAGCAGACGCTATGAATCGGTAACGGAGGAGTGTGGCACGGATGAGACCAAGCTGGACTAAGAAATAAGCAAACACTGAGTGGGCTGAGGGGGGGGGATACTACTTCTCAGCCCTGGAGAAGGAAAAGCAAACAAATACCACAGTAATCTGACAAGTGGGCGCATTGCCAGTTCCAATACTTTCTTTGTATGTTTCAACACAGAAACATATTTTTAAACCATAAAACATCTAGAAAGGGTATTCTGGTCATGCTAGTGGTTAAAAATAGGATATATAACAAGGGGTGAAACTTAGCACACTGCGACCTACCGGAGATCTGTTGCTGCTCTCACTCCCAGAAGGAAGGAATAAAGTGAAATAAGCACAGGAGAGGAGCCACGGAGGTGCGTGGAAGTTTCACAATCGAGGTGCCAAGAGAGGACGATGAGTCCTTTAGTGTCCACGGGAAATATCTTTCTTTTGAAACCAAAATATCCGTTCCCTCTGTTCGGCACCGCGCCACACCACTAAACCTAGGCACTGAAAAATGAGAAGGAGCGGAATAAAAGAAAAATGAGGGGAAAGAAATCGTGCTGTAACAGAAACCGCCGACCTTGGTCAGAGTGGGCTGTCGAAAGGAATCGTACTTGGACCACCTGAATGCGAGCCTTGCAGGTTACCGCGGAATCATCTCGCTTGGTAGTGATAACATTGCTTGCATATCCGTTACCACAGAATTGTAAAATTAACATATTGCAGGGCACGGTATATAGGTAGTAGTCAGGAAACTTTCATAAACGGAGGAATACAGCAATTCGAATTTGTCATTCCGTATTTCTTAATTCCACAAGAACAGTATGCAAAACCTTCGAAGTAATTTCTTCGGTTGCCAAGCAATAGTAACTCAGCAGTTGCAAAATGGTAATTAGTAAGAAAATAATAAGCATTAAGAATGGTTTCACGGTGTAGGACATCGGACAAATGATGTGGATATTTGATCCAAGGTAAGGTTTGGATCCCAGAGGGCTGCCTGATTGTAGGGTTGCTCATCAGCTTTTGGCTAGCATCAGTATTAGTTCCTGTGAGATTTAAGCTATCAAATTTGGGCCAGTCCTTATCTTGGAGAACTCTACCTGCTGGCTAAATTCTTGGAAAACCCGAAAACCCTCATCAACCTAACAAGAGGGCAAGTGTTTCTATCTCTTTCTTTTTTACTAGCAAGTTATATCTCACAAACTCTAGGAACTATCAACGCGACCCTATGGTCTGTCGGCCTTATGTCTATATCCCCCTATGGTTTTGCTCCAAGGAAAGATATTCCCTTTGGACCGCAGACGGTTGTCTGGTTGCACTGGTTATTCATCAAATCATCACCTATTTTGGTAGCTTCAATAGTGAGCCAGGTGTTTGAGTTAGGGACTATTTGCGCATCTCTGTGGCCTTTAGTCTCCTGTGGCGGTGAACTGGATTGGTTGTTGAGGGGTGAATTTGAGTAAAAAAGACATCCCTCTTAAACAATTAAAAAGGTAAACGTGAAGATCTAACAGGGTAAAATCTGAATTCAGAAGAACTTTTTTGTTCCTTCACTTCTTCCACTTCTCCTGGTAGCCAGAATATATCTATGTTAGTGGTGGGGCTTAAGATATCTTCCTCCGTTGTAAAACTTATAACTATATCGATTAAAAAGGTTTGTGAGAAAGTAAACGACATATAACACGCTTATAAGCAAATAAGTATACTAAAATTTTAAAAGTAATAATAATACTCCTACAGTAATCAGGGGATTCCATATTTTCTGTTTTAATAACATTTTAAAGAGATTATGGATTTGTTCCGTACTGTAAACAAATAAAGAATTTAATCGGAAAGCAAAGCAAAATATGTATAAAAAGTTTATCATTTGTACAAACTTTATTGTTAGTATATTCAAGTATTGTTCATTGCCTTAATGATGCATAAATTGAGAAATTCTCTCGGCTTCATCATTGGAAAATATATTATCACATGCATTGCTGAAAAGACAAGAGACGAGCTTTCGTTTGGGTATCAAGTTAGAAGGTAAAATGTCTGGTTAGAACTAATAATGAGCGCGCCTAAAACCTTGTAAGAAATAATAAGGTCGCAACTTGAATTAAAATGTTGTAATAATTCAAATAAAAATAACGTATACCGATAGGAAATATGTTATATCTTACAGTTACACAGAGAAAGGAACCCAGATTTTCACACACTTTCATGAGAGCCAATAGTTCTTAACTATGCCGTGTGTACATTGAAGTGATAGTTTTTGCTCTTATTATCCGTGCAAGTAAACGAGAGCGGTGTAAACATGATGTGCAGTGGCAAGATCTGATTGCTGCTGTCGGCCGGCATCCGAGCGTTTACATACCCATGGCTATCACTTCCAGTCTCCGCCTCTTTCTCCCACTCCTTGTTCTGCGTAACTTGACTGCTCACGTCTATTTGCAAGGATAATACTCTACTGTATGTTGTGGTTTCATGTAACGTCCATTTTTCCCGAAAATGTATACATTAAAATATTTTAATTACTCTTGTTATATGAAATTGTGCAAATATTTCACACAGTAAGGTAAAGGGAAGTAATTGTACTCACCTGTAAACACCTGTAATTCCTATGGGCTGAGGAATTGATAAATAGCTACCATAAACAATGAAAATGTTTTGGAGTCTGTTTAAAATAAAAGAAGCACCACAAGTTTAACCTCTAATTCTGTGTATTAGTGCATAGTGACCAATCTGCTCTTAAATATGAGCCTATTTTAGTATTCAGAGAAGTTGTGCGTGGTGTTTGTGATTCCCTACTTCACTTCATGTGACGCTGATACGAGTTAACACATAAGCACATTATTTTGTGCAATATATTGAACCTACTATTGAAGGTAATAAACATAGTTGGTACTCTATCATACTACTTTGTGAAATCACACATCTTTTATTAAGAGAGAATTAAGTATATATATTTTGTGGTTCTTTCTTTGACTTCTCTGAGGACATTTAACCAATTTTAAGACTGTACATTAAATGAGAAGTGTTATTCTATAAATCTGTATCTGTTTATATAACATGTATGTGAGATTTGTATAATGTTAAATGTATTTAAGATCTGCAGCGAAAATCTAAAAAAGCAAGATTTAATATTATAAAATTGTTAACAGTTGGGACAATCTTATATATGGTTTTTATGCAAATTTTGGAAAAAGTATACCTATTGGTCGTTTTATAAACATGATGTTGTCCCAAATGAGACTTTACAGTGTTACTACTCGCTGAGTATTTAATGCTTACTGAAAGCTCAGTGAAGATACTTTTGAATATTGTAATCTAGAAATATTTGTTGTAAACTATAATGTGCTTGAGATAAATGGTTTTATAGATGATGTATTTCCGTCCGTTGTTTTGCTGCATGATTCTTTCACTGGTGGCGATACATACTGAAGCATATTCGGTTACATGTTCGCCGATTCGGTCTCTTAACATCTAGATCCTCTCAGCAGGTTAAATGTTATTTGTTCAACTTAATTGGTCAGTTATTGTAACAATAAGCTGCTGCAGTGTTTTTTGGAAAATGTTGTTGCAATCAATATTATATTCCATGTACTGATGTTTAAATGTATATTAATTTAACAGAAATAAAGAGCAAGTGTTACCCAAATATATATTTTTTTTTTTTTTGCGAGAGACTTGAAACCATACCTGATTGTATTTGCCACCCAAACAGTTATTACTTCCTTTTATTCTTCTTCATTTACGATACGGATTCCCGACATTTCTCCGGGCGCATTTCAGCCTAGAGCTTATTGTGCTATCTGTGTTGTTTAGAACCAATCAATTACACCTGCATCCCTTAAAAAGAAGTGCAGCCTTGCAATGGGTATGTATGATGCATCTTCTGGTTCTATAAATATTTTTGCAAAGGTTTGTATCTCTTGCGAGCCAAAGCTTCGCAGGAGCATAAAATGTTTGTCTCCTTCCTGCAAAATCTGCAGTTGCCCTGAAACCCCCAATTGTATCGAGATGCTTTTTCAGAGGGGCATGCCCTGTGAGGAAAGCAGTAATTGTTCTCAGCTGAAGTCTGGTACATTTTAGCAGACTCTCATCTCTTTCCTTACATGGTCCTTTGGTAAATAGTTTCACATGTCTATTTCCTGGGGGTGTACGCCAGGTCTTGTAATTTTTGTTGACCAGTTCTTAGTAGCTTCTTTAATTTAACACCGAAATGCTACTGGAGCCGGATCTGATCCAGTAAATTGTGAAGCTGCTTCTGGTTTTGCAATTTCCTCAGTTTTTTCATTGCCCTTATGGCCGGGCACCCATATTAGTTAAACCTCATTCTGTTCTGCCTGGTCATTAAGCTATTTAGCTAATTTTGAACCAATCCTGATGTAACCTTATGACTACTAAGAGCCTCAAGTTAAGTCTGACTATCTGAGTGTATAAGGTTCTGTTAACTAACGTATCTTCTTATATTTTCATGAATGCATTGGACTTCCTTTTAGATTTGCCGTTTTTACCAGCTCATGAATGTGAAGAGAAACCTTCATCTGCTTCATGGTCAGACTTTAGGCCTGTTTCCAATCGTGATCAATACATCTGGCTATTGGTTTTCCTATGGTTTGGATCCTTTCAGTGTATAAGTGTATAGTTCACTGAAACAGATGACATCTATTTAAGTCCATTCCCTTTAAAACCATCATTACTGTAATGTTTATGTTTTATGTACAATTTTAAATATATTTAAGTCTTTCCTAATTCGTGTGTGTCTGTGAACACGATAACTCAAGAACGAAAAGTCGGTAAAATACCAAATTTGCTATTTAAGTTTAGTATCGTCCAGGATGCGACGCAAAGATTTTGAGAAAAATCCCCGCATTCCAAACTACCCTTTACAAGAACAAAATTTCGAAAATTTTTATTTTTTCAAAAATAGCTCTTGGTTCTAATAAAAATACTGCATATTAAAGATATTTATATTAAAAATTAAATATATATCTTGAATTTTCCGGGAATAGCCTCTAAAGACCTTTTTATTCTGGATGTATTTTGCTGAATTTTACGTAACTGGTAAACCGTAAGCGATAGACAAAATCTTACCACACAAAAAATGTAAATCACGCTAAAATACACAATTTATATCATAATTTTTTTTCGTGGAATTTACCATTTCTGAGATATTCCTTTTTATTCGTTTCAGATTTAAAAATACATCACACAAGTTGTAAACTCCTGGCACTGCATAGAAACGGATTTCAACCACATGGCAATCAGCTCTTAAAAGATTTAACTATTACTTTAGCCTAATATATTCTATTATTCTCTTCTACTTAAAAGAAACTATTTCTGTTAATATTTATCTCGTTTGCATGGAGCAGATAGAAGAATAAGATTTTTAAAAATAAATTTTAAACAGAGATGTAGAGCCAGTCGTGTGAATGGAGCACATCAGATTTTTTTAAATATTTCTTAACGATTTTGACTAAATACCGTATATTACAGATATTTACATGATAAATAAAACGCATATCTTGAACTTCCTGGGAATCCCACTGAAGTCTTCTTGATTCTGAATGACTTTTGCTTAACCAGTAAACCGTAAGAGATAGGATAATTTGATACAAAAATGTAGATCTTATTAAAACACATAATGTATGTTCTTTAAATTTTTATTGTGGAGTTAACCGTTTCCAAGCTGTTCCTTGTTATTGGATTCAATTTTAAAATACTCGTACTTTTCTCAATGACTGAGACTCAGAGCTTTACTTTCTCTACACGTACTATGTACATAGTGTATAGAGAAGGTATTGTAATGCACCCAAAAATTCGATACCGAGATTTCACCGGAAATACATGTTTGGGACCCCCTGAATCCAAAAAAAAAAAAATTAGAAAAAGGCCCGTGTATGTCTGTGGGCAGCATATCTCAAAATCGAAAAGTCGATCAAATACCAAACTTGGTATTTAAGTTGAGTATCTTCGAAGGATACGACACGAAGACTTTCAAGAAAATCCCCCAGCCCCAACCTTCTTTTACGTGGAACATTTTTCGAAAATATTATTTTTTCAATAATGGCTGTAACGATTTTGATTAAAATACAGCATGTATAAGATATGTATGTCTATGAGAAACGAAGTGTATATCTTGAATTTTCTGGAAATAGTCTCTGAAGACTTCATTCTGGATGACTTTTATATAACTGGCAAGGCATAAGAGCTATACAAAAACTTACTACACAAAAAATGTTAATCTCATTAAAACACACAATTTCTGTCAAATACATTTTTTCGAGTTATTTCGGATAATTGGTTTCAATTTTAAGCCACTTAAAGTTTTCTCAGACGGGAAGAAAATATATTTCTCCTCGTTTCTCGTTTGTTTACTCCTGACAAGCAAAGAGATTTGAACTTCAATTGTTTCACATAGCGACCGGCTTTTAAAGGATGATACTATAGCTTTAGCCTATGCATTTTCTTATTTCTCTTTTATTTACAAGGAATATAGTAACAGACTAATTCTGCGTATGTTTATATCTTGATTTGTATGATGTAGATAATAGATTAATGTTTTGAATAAAAGATTGTTTGCTGTACAGCTAAAGGACATCATGTGAGTGGAACACATTAGATTTTTGCCCTTCTACTTACAAGGAAGCAAGTAATGAGGACAATTTCTGCTAATGTTTAACTCGATTATCATGAAGTAGATAAAAGAATAAGGTTTTTAACAATAATTATTACAGAGAACAAATTTTGCGGCGGAATGCATATTTTCTGGACTTACTATACCTAAGCACAAGAGAAAGTAATAATAAACTGAAATTATCGAAAGCCCTGCACTATCTAAACTATAAACATCGAATTTCATATTATATTTCCACTCTATCGTAACCATAATAATACATTAAAAACGCACCGGGAGAATATCCGTTATAAGAGGCTTGGTGTGTAATTTCGTAAATCGAAACCACTTATATTCAAACCATGTGTTTATCGGTTCGCATTTCAAACGTCATTGGTTCTCTGAGCGTGACTGTTGTTGATACAGCTAAACCCCTCACAATCACTCACACAATAATACCTCTTCAGTGTAAATCGGATTTTGTGTGTTAGGACCAACGTCACAAGCTCTAGATTCATATCATTATGTTTGCAATTTTGGATATATAGTTTGTAGGTATAGCAGATACATTCTATCAAATTTCCCTCTGCTGAAAAATATATTAGTCCTTTGTACAATTTAATCAATTAATTACTTCAATATTGAGTTTAAAAGTCAACCCCCCCCCCTTTATAACCCTTTTGGAATACTTTCTAGAATGCTATGAAATCAGTTAATTGTATTTTAATTATATTGTTAATAACTATTAATGCCTATTGCATGGATATTAAATTTTGGAAGATAGAATTATATTTTTTATTTAGAGGTTGATTTTTATTGTTTTTGTAATGGTTGGGGTAACATTTTTTACTTTATTGGAACTAAAAGTATTAAGACATTTTCATCTTCTTAATAAGGTTGGACTTCTGGGAATTTTACAATTTTTGCTGTAAAACTATTTCTACTTTCTCTAATACTATAATTATAATAATAACAATAATAATGGAAAATAGCGATTCCAACATTTCTTATGTGTAACATTCACATGACTTTCTCTACCTGTTCTATAAACAATAATATTCTTAAAAAAGTATTCTTTTGGATATATAGAGCATCAGACTAAAAAATGCAATACCATAACAGGGATTTGAACCATGGATCTCCCAACCTCTACCCGGGTGCTCTGCCAATAAGCTTCCATGGCAATATACCCAGCGAACTCCTGTTTTATACACGTCTTGTATGATAAAAAAAAAATTAAAATAACGCCATTTGACCAGTAAGTTGCCAAGGGGATACATGCGATACTGGGGAACAAAGAGTGAGCAAGTCATGTGAATGTACCGCACAAATTTCCTAGAAGAAGTGTGGCATTTGGTCCAAAACGTTTTATTGAGATTTCAGTGGAAAGGTGCGTTCTCTAAAACGTGCGTGTGTATGTATGGGAGTGTGTGTGTGTCGTTTATGGGCAGCATAGCTCAAAATATAAATGTCCGTTTAATACCAAGTTCAGTATCTTCCAAGGATGCAACATGAAGATTTTCAGAAAATTCCCCCACGCAAACTAACCTTTATGTGGCAGTTTTCCGAAATGTTGATTTTCTCAAAAATGGCTCTAACGATTTTGATTAAAATACCAAAGAATAAAGCCATATAGATGACACATAAATTGTATATTTTGAATTGCTTGGGAATAGTATCTGAAGTCATCTTTACTATGAATAACTTCTGCATAATTGGGAAGTCTTAAGAGGTACACAATTTATGTTATATGTAATTTTTGTAGAGCTCACTGTTTCCAAGATATTTCTTATTATTGGTTTTAAAATCCCCATTATCTAAGAGTTTTCTCAAATGGAAAGTCGTTATCCACTTTTTCAAAGAGAATGGTATTTCAATTATATCACTTAGCTTTTAAAAAGTATCGCTTTAGTCTAGCGTATTCTCTTATTTCCCTTTTACAAACAAGGAAGCAAGTAATCAGACCATTTTTGCTAATGTTTACCTTGATTAGCATGACTTCAATAAAAGAATATTATTTTAAGAATATTGATTTAATTGTTTTTTGTTTTTTTTTTCACACAAGCCGTGTGTAGAACAGGAGTTGGACAGGTAAAATCAGACTGAAAATTCAATGCCACAGCCGGGATGTAAACCATTGATCTCCCGGTCTCTAGCCGATTGCTCTACCACTGAGTTACCATGGCAATATGGAGGCTTGGCATTGAATTTCGCTACCTATCCAATTCCTGTCCAACACACGGTTTCTGTGAGAAAACAATTATAATTATTACAATTACCCAATAGTTGGCTATACTAGAATCCTAGGACTTAAAGTACTTACAACGTTGTAAGTCGTCCTTGGGGCTGTTTTCTCAAAATAAATTGAGATCACCTTGTGGTTTACCGGAAAACATAAGAGTCAGTTCAGAAATTCAATGCTATGTCTGCATGTTGCCATGGTAGCTCAGTGATAGAGCAGCAGGCTAGTGGCCGGGAGATCCGTAGTTCAAATCCCGGCTATGTCATTGAATTTTTCATGTCTGACTACCTATCCAATTTGCTAATGTTTACCTCGATTATTATAAAGTAGACAGAAGAATAAGCTGTTTAATTACAGAGATGCATAAAAAGTCGTATCAATGGAAAACATCAGTTTTTCTTATCAGATATCCCCGATTTTTATTTTCTCTACACGCACTATGTGCATAGTGTATAGAGAAGGTATTGCACTCCTCCAAAAAAATTCGATACCGAGATTTCATCGGAAATATATGTTTTAGGGTCCCTTATATATATATATATATATATATATATATATATATATATATATATAAAGCATTTTCACAAAAAGGTCCGTGTGTGTGTGTGTGTGTCCGTGTGTCTGTGAACACGATAACTCAAAAAAGAAAAGTCGGTAAGATACCAAACTTGGTACTTAAGTTAATTATCTTCCAGGGATGCCACATGAAGATTCTGAGAAAAATACACCCACCCCAAACCACCCTTTACATGGAACTTTTTTCGAAAATTTTGATTAAAATATCATATATTAAGGATATTTACCTGACAAACAAAAGTATATCTTGAATTTTCGGGAATAGCTTCTGGAGATTACTTTATTCTGGACGAATTTTACAGAATTTTGCATAACTGCTAAACCGTAAGACTTAGATAAAAACTTACTACACTAGAAATGTAGAGCACGTTAAAACACACAATTTATGTTATATACATTCTTTTTCGTGGAGTTGATCGTTTTTGAGATATTCATTGTTTTTTGTTTCAGCTATGAAAAACTTACTTTTCTCATATAGGAATTTGTCAACTTCTGTCCATATAAACAAAGGAACTTCAGTCACATAGCAAACAGGTTTTGACTATCACTTTAACCTATGGTACTCCCTTATTTTGCTTCTATTTACAAGGAAACAAGTAATAAGACTGTTTCTGCTAATTTGTTCTCGAGTAGCAGGAAGTAAATAAAAACATAAGCTTTTTAGCAATAATTTGTTGCAGAGATGTAGAGAAAGTCATGTGAATGGTACACATCAGATTTTTTTTTCTTATTTTCATATTTGCCTTATTTGTTGATTTTTGTCGCTGAGTATTTTATTTAAATTATTTATTTTGACCGACCAGCTAAAAGCTATACAGAACATTTATAATAATTTAACGTAAAATAACAAATAAATAACATTGATATGGGTCACATGACACCATTAATGTATGTACATTGTCTGAAAAGTATAGAGGTTAAAAGAAATTACAATGACTATGATGAAATACAACGCTTAGAAATACCAATTTCAGGTAAACCCAAAAATTAAAACAAAAATAATATTAACAAGTTTGTAAAATAGGAGTTGAAAAATGAATATGTATTATTAACAATATTAACATGAATAAGAAAGGTATAATTGTTACAAATTAGGTTGAATCAATCTTGTTCAATTTCTGTGTCCGATAATGAGATGTCTTGAGGTAACTTTCTCGGCTGTTGACGGCTTCTTTCTCCCAGTTTGTACACCAGAGCTCCTGAAACGCTAGTTAACTTAGAGTAGAATATCCTTGAGAGGTCTGATGTATTGTTTGATGGACTGGATGCCAAACTCTTGACGCAGTTTAATGTTTCTGATGAACCAAGGAGAATTAGTTATAACATGAAGAAATTTATTTTGAATAACCTGAAGTTTACGTGCTGAGTATTTAAGATAAAGGAACTACTACAGGACTTCATAATCCGTTGCCTGTAAGCATGTTGCACGCAGTACAAATTGCCCTCTCTATATGAAACCATTCAATAAGGCTTCCATATCACCATTCTATATAAAATGCATGTCGTGGAGGTGCTTCTTTAAACCTGTTGGCACAATGTTCGGGCTTTATAGTGGATGCACATCCAATACTGCGTCAGGCTTCTTTAATGCTGCACTGTTCATTGGCGGCACTCTTTATGCACTGCTGGGTCCCAAATATATTTAATTTTTTGTGAAACTGATTAGGATCTTGCCAATGTTATTTCAACATTATTGCGTTTTATAATACTGGAGTAGTAAACCATGGCCTCAAAGTTTTACATGAAGAATGTTTTGGAATTACTTTTCACGTTGGTACAGAAAAAAAAAATAGTATTATCTTCTATAGCACGCATGTGCAATGTAGGTAGTATTGTATTCCACCTAAAAGTCGATATCGAGATTTCTGGACGTTTTGTGGACGTTTGAATAAAAAAGAAGAAATTAAAAAAACAGTCCGCTCAAGCGCATTTCCGTCTGTGTATGTACGCGCGTGCGTGTGTATATAGACAGCATAATTCAAAATCTATAAGTCAAACCACTTGGTATTTAAGCTCAACATTTATAAGGATGCGACACGAACATTTTCAAGGAAATACCCTCCCCCCCCCATTGAGCCCTTCTACATGGAACAATTTTCACAATTTTGATTTTCTGAAAAATGGCTCTAACGATTTTGGGTAAAATACCGTATATTAAAGATATCTACATGATAAATGAACTGTATTTTCTGGGAATAGTCTCTGCAGACCTCTTCATTCTGAATGACTTTTATATTACTGATAAACTATAAAGATAACAAAAACTTACAACTCAAAAAATACAGACCTTTTTGGAGTGAACCATTTCCGAGATATTCCTTGTTATTGGTTTCAATTTTAAAATACTTAAACTTAAATCAAAATGGAGTTTCTTACGCCTTTTTCTTTTGTTTTACTCCTGGTGATGCAAAGAGAACATCATTTCAATCCTCTAGCAACAGTTCTCAAAAGATTCCACTATCGTTTTAACATAGTGTATTCGTTTATTTCTCTTCTACTTATAAGGGACTAGTAAGACCACTTCTGATAATTTTTATCTCTATTAACATGAAGTAGATAGAAGAATAAACTTTGTAAGAACAGTTTGTTACGGAAAAGGTAAAACAACTTATGTGAATGGAACACATCAAAATTTTAATTAACCATCCCCCTCACAAACTGGCACGTTTAAACTTTATTACCTTATTTTCCATTATTGTTATTAGGAATTATATATTCACTCCTTAATTTAAATTATTTAGTTAACTGTGCAATACTTTCATGAAGGATGGAAGGCGCGTTAATTTAATTAAATCGTGCAACTCTGGTAAGAGCTAGAATACCTTGCAATAATTGATTATATTATGTTATTATAGATGACTTTAAGTTTTAAAATATAATATTATATTTGTACACTTCATGAGAAGCCTTATTAGAACCGGCTTTAATTTAAAATCATTACGAAATAAGAGATGCATTAAAATATGACAAAGTATTACAGATGTGATCAAACTAAATATAGTAAAACTTCATCATCAATTATTATATGCATTTTAAAATGAGACTTTTTCAATTTTTCGTATTTAAACATTTAATTTTACCACTTTGGTCAATATGAATGCATTATCCACAATAAATTAGCTTAACAGTGAACTCCGTACTACAAAGAAATGATTTTCAAAAGATTTGCGGGATTCATGGCCAATTATGACACTAAATAACTAGAGTATTATGTCAAGAAATTGCCAAATTTTTTAAAATATTACCCTCATAGCAAGATTATTATACTTTTGGCAAAGATACAATGAAGTTTATTACCTTTACAAATATTTATAAAAATAACCTAAAAATTAAATTCCTAAAAAACTGAACAAATCACAAAGGGTAAATAGTATTTTCTTGTATTTAATAACGTTTTTACTATAATAAACACTTTCGTTACATGAACATATTTTCAAATGAGACTAGTTATTCTAATAATAATTTGACCAATGTTTAAGTAAAAGTATTTAAATTATGAATAAAATAATAACTAATATAATATTTTCATAATTAAACTTATTCTTCTGTAATAGGTACATTTGGAAAATAAGTTTCCAATTTGAAGATATTGCTTTGAAAATTCAGCAAAAAAGCATCAATATGTATATGAGAAGTAAACTATATATTTAAGTATTATTTAAACAAATAGTAAGCATGTAAAACTATTTTTCTGCTTAAAATTTTGTTGCCAATGATCTTGATTTGTTTTTCAAAGAGATGGTTGGAAACTTCGTTTCACAGGCTTGCACATCATGAACAATATTCATTTATTTCTAAAGAGTTTTAAGATACCGGCCCAAAAAATCTGTCTTATCCCGTTTAGTATATATTTCTTTGACTATGGTTTCAGAACAGATTCATATTGTTTTCAATAATACTCCAGAATGGATGTGCACTTACATGCCTGAAACTTCTACCAGATGATGACTCTCCAGTGATGGAAGGGCAGACAATCTACTGGTGGACCATGTAAGCACAAAAGTTCTAGCAGAAGCCGTACTTTTAGAAATCTAGGAGATATTCAGAGGTTTAAGTGATTCTGCCCACCCACCATGGACGTTTGCATAGCCACAACCAAATTTCGAAAGGAAGTTTCAACAACTGCATATGTGAGAGGATCCAGAAAGCAGCGTTCGTGAGATGCACTGAAGCCCAGTTGTAGAAATGTCGTCTCTGGCTCTAACTTCATATGTGGGGTAACCCAGACGTTCTACTACTTGGCCCACAAGTGGTGAGGTATAGCAAATTCGCCTAGGAGGAGAGATGATAATCTTATGTGTTCCATTCACATCCTTTCTCTACGTATTTTGTAACAAACTATGCTTATAAAAGCTTATTCTTCTATATACTTTATGCTAATCGAGATAAACATTAACCGAGTTGGTCGTATTACTCAATACCCTATGTTATAGCAAATTCGCCTAAGAGGAGAGAATATAAAGAATCTCAAGTGTTCCATTCACATCCTTTCTCTACGTATTCTGTAACAAACTATTCTTATAAAAGCTTATTCTTCTATATGCTTCGTGCTAATCGAGATGAACATTAGGAGATATGGTCGATTTATTTAATTCTCTATGCTATAACAAATTCGCCTAGGAGGAGAGAATATAAAGAATCCTATGTGTTCCACTCACATCCTTTCTCTACGTATTATATCACAAACTATTTTTATGAAAGCTTATTCTTCTATATACTTCGTGCTTTCGAAATAAACATTAGCAGCGATGGCGTATTACTTAATTCCCCATAAAAAGGAAAGTAAGGGAATACACTAGACTGAAGCGATAGTCAAGTATTTTAAAATATGTTTGCTATGTGATTGAAATTCTATTTTCTTTGCGTGGTCAGGAGAAAAGCAAAAGAAACATGTATGACAAATTACCTTATGCGAAAAGTTTTAAGTGTTTTAAAATTGAAACCAATAACAAGGAATATCTCGGAAATGGTTAACTCCATAACATATGGGGTATATGGCATAAATTGTGTGTTTAAGAAGATCTAGATTCTTCGTTAGGTTTTCAGAAACTATTCCAGGAGAATTCAAGATATGCATTTTATTTTTCATGTAAATAACTTTAATATACGATATTTTAATCAAAGTTGTTAGTGCCATTTTTGAGAAAATACATTTTTTTGAAATATTAATGTAAAAGGTAGTTGGGGAGTTTTGAAAACCTTCATGTCGCATCCTTGGAAAATGCTGAATTTAAATATCAAGTCTGGTGTTTAACCGAATTTTCATTTTTGAATATCCTGTTTACAGTCACAGACACGCACACACAATATTACTTTACAAACACCTATACTTGCACATACTAAAAAAAATAATAATCATAAGTTAAACGTGTTAATTCTCATAAGGTATTAGTGTCCGTTAAATTAAAGACAAACAAATAAAATTCAGGACCCAGCTAATGTAATAAATTATTAGACACTAAAAGAGTTATATATTCCTTCTAATTCTCCATCACGTAGACGGGCCTTTTTCTAAAAATGTTTTTTATACACTTAATAGTAATTTCTAGTGAAATTTCAGTACCGAATTTTTTGGTGGAATGTAATATATATATTCTCTATCTATGTATACAAAGCAGAGAAAGTAAAACTTGACATTAACAGGGAATGTTTAATCAAGTAGATCTGATTTTTTATCAGCATACAATATTTCTTTTTGATGTATTACATTCATTTGGATTTTTATGCTCTATTGTTTATTAATGATTATATAAATTATTCTTAAGAAGATTTATTATTTTCTTTAGCCCTGTATGTACAATGTGCATAGGGATAGGGAAGTATTGTATTCCACCCAAAAATTCGATTTCGAGATTTCACCGGAAATACATGTTTTCGGACCCCCTGAGTCCAAAAAAAGCATTTTCAGAAACAGGTCTGTGTGTGTGTGGTGTGTGTGTCTGTGGACAGCATAGCTCAAAAACGAAAAGGCGGTTAGATTCAAACTTGGTATTTAAGTTTGGTATCTTCCAAGGATGCGACACGAAGAAAATCCCCCCACCCCTAACTACTCTTTACATGGAAAAAATTTCGAAAATATTGTTTTTCTTAAAAATAGCTCTAACGATTTTGATTAAAATACCACATATTAAAGCCATTTCTATTACTAATAAAGTGTATATATTGAAATTTCTGGGAATAGCATCTAAAAACCTGTCAATTCTGGATGAATTTGCTTAATTTGGAATAACTAGTAAACCGTAAGAGATAGACAAAAACTTGCTATACAAAAATGTAGATCTTGTTAAAATACACAAGTTATGTCATATACATTTTTTTCGTGGAGCTTACCATTTTCGAGGTATTTCTTGTTATTAGTTTCAGTTGTGAAGTACTTAATCTTTTCTCAGACGGGAGTGTCCGTTTTTCTTTTGTTATATTCCTGGCCAAGCATAGAAGCGATTTGCAATGAACATCGCATAAAGACAGCTTTTAACACATTTGACTATCACTTAAGCCTAGTGTATTCCCTTGGTTTCGGTCTATTTATAAGGAACTAAGTAATAACATTCTGCTATTGTTTACCTCGATTAGCGTGGTGTTGAAAGAAGAATTATCTTTTGTAAGATGTTTGTTTGTAGAGTAGCTAGAAAAGAGTCACACATCAGATTTTTTCCTATCTGATTCATTTTAATCAATAAACCTTTGCAGAAAAGACTACATTACAAACCTTTATTCATGTATGCAAAAGGAACAGTGTTAGTCAAAAGTTTAAGAATCACACGCTTTATGTTGGTCTTAGAATTGTATAGGTTATTTCGTAGAGCTGACCGTGTCTGAGATATTCCTTGTTATTGATTTCAGCTTTATAATACGTTTGCATTACATGCCGCGTGTACCCGTTACATTCATGGTCGTGTAAGTATGTCTATTCTGGCCCAACATTATAGCGGTGCACTGGGCGCCTGAGTTTTCGCGTGGATCAACTTAAGGGGAGTAAGAATGGTATTTTCATATTTTTTTTTCCATTTTCACGTATTAACTGTACATAAAAATTTAGAATCTCCTGCTCTTTTTGGTATAACTTTCATAGATGTACGCTAATTGTAAATAGTTTAAAATGTTGTTGAAAATAATCCTGCGTAGTAGTTGTTTAGAACATTTTGGTACACTTACTTGTTAAAACAACAATAACTTTGTAATAATTAATGTTAGAGAAGAGATCTTTCTCTTATTTTGATCGAAAATTTCTACTTTAGCTACTCGCAACATTGGTATCCCGCTCATATGTTCTTCATGTGAGAGTTTCGAAGTACTGCGAAGTTAAGTTGTGTTTGGAAAGTTAGGTTACATTTTTTTTTTAAATTTTATGTTTAAAAGCAATTTCTGAAGGAGTAACATTTTCTGTACAAATTTCCCATTATCTCAGAAACTAATTGACACTAAGGGCTGAAAGTTTTGCCACACATTTGCACCCAAATGGGCTTTAAATGTTTTTATGTGTATGGATTATTTATTTTTTTAAGTTAAAAATCATTTTCAACAAAGCTTTAAGAGCTTTATTTAAAAAAATCATACCTTTCCTTCTAATGAACAGAAGTATTCTATTTATCATCAATCAACAGCTTGCTGAATATACATTGAAAATTTTAGCTTATTATCTTAAATAGTTGCTGAGATAATGGGTAAAATTTTAACATTGGCAAGATAAGGCATTTCTACTCCCCTTAAGGGTGAATAGATTACATTCAGTATTCTTGTTTCTAGTCTCCGACATGTGCATTATTATGGCTTCGATTTGTTCAATACTTTGTCTTTTTTTAAAATCCTCAGTTATTTCTCCCGATCGCATGGATAAAGTATGACATAAATTATGTGTTTTAAAGAGATCTACATCTTTTGTGTTGTAAGATTTTGTCTTATCTTTTTCTTTTACTAGTTTTTAAAATTTCAGCAAAATTCATCCAAAATAAAAGTAGTTTCAGAGGCTATTCCCAGAAAATTCAAGATATACACTTTATTATTTGTAATGTAAATATCTTTAATATACGATGTTTTAAATAAAAACCTCTAGACCATTTTTGAGAAAATCAAAATTTTCGAAACGGCGTGGGGAATTTTCTTAAAAGTCTCGTGTCCCAACCTTGGTAGATACCTAACTTAAATACCAATTTCGAATTTATCAATCTTTTAATTTTTGAACTGTACTGTCCACAGATACACACGATCTTTTCTAAAAAGCCTTTTTTGGAGTCAGAGGACCTCAAAACATATTTCCAGTGAAACCTCGGTATCGAATTTTTGGATGGAATATAATGCCTTCTCTATACACATAGTACGTGTAGAGAAAGTAAAACGAAAAAAAGCCTAACTTCCTAAAAAAATCAAATTGCCCAAAATTCGACTTTAAGATTATTCAAAACATTGGTTTGCTTAAGAATACTTCTAGTTTTATTTTATACTACAGAGATTCCTATTTTTCTCCTTATTAAATGAATAAAAATCATCATAATGCCATTTCATATGAAGGGGATGATGGATCGGTTTGTGAGGGTATAATTAAGTAAAAATAGACAAAATGCCTGTCCTCGCAACTAAATCAAACTTTTTCAGCATTTTCTTTAGGAACATTGTTCAAACTTGTAGCCAAAACAACGGCGAACTGGTAAGTTAATCTCGCCACTCATTTTATGGAAAGTGTTTAATATTTCTCACAAAATGTGTAATAAATATTCAATGCCATAATGCTTTTGCGACTTTGTTTATGGTTTACCAACCTTATGCTTTACGTGCCTCGACGAAGACGTACGAGCAAGTTAACGGCGACCGTCCTCTGTAATTTTAAACAGCAACAAACAGTAACTGCTGTAAATAATATTCCGGATATCATAAGAATTGCATGCTGGAACCTTTAGCTCTGCTTAACGGCATAAATCAGCGTTAATTAAACTCTTAAACATTTGTAGAGAATATTATACCATTTATTCTGAAGTATATTAGCATGGGTTTACTTTCCTGTGCACATTTGTACTGTGTTGTACCACGGTACACTTACCTCTTGGGTCGGTTGTGGCGTGGATCAACCTAAGAACGAATATAGAATAGAGGTTTGCAAGAATTGAGCCACTACTTTTCCATCAAACAAGGCCTCGTGAGGCACGCAGGGTGTGTGCCATTGGCTTATTGCAGTCAGGTCCCAGGAGGATAGAATGAGATTAGAGCCGTTTCAAAGGTTCCAAAACCGTCGGCGGGGGAAGAGCCATCGTAGAGGGTCCCTAATATAACTTCAAGCAGTTCTTCATTCCGATGCGGGAGTGCTATCATCCCGCGCCCCAGGTCTGACTAAATTTCCTGAGTGTACAGAGGACTTCCAACGCCATCCTGCCGCCGACAGCTACATTTCCAGAACGTAGTCACTACCACGGAAGGGCGACACCGCCATATGATAAATAATCATAACAAATACATGTCTTAAACCTCTTCAACAAAAGAATCAACATTCATTCAAAACTTTAAAGACAAAAAAGAACAAGTTTTGAATTATATATCAAGCATTTTAAATTAGTGTAAAGTTTATTTAATTGAGGTGATTAGAAGATAAAGGATACTCTTTTTAAAATTTAATATTGTAATAGCCCTCGCCGACTCTTACAACCCTGAAAGAGACCGGGTGGGTAAAATGGAGATGGAATGAAGGGACAGGAAGTTCGGGGTAACGAAGAAGCCTCTCCAGTATTTGCCTAGTGACCCCCCAAAAATGGTGGCTCAGGAAGGTCGGCCGGGAGAATTGACCCCACGACCTCCCGAATACCAATCTCAGATGAAACGCCTGAGCCACCACAGTAGGTTCCTTCGCATCACAGACAACAACGACACCGATGCGCTACCGATGCATGGTAAGTAAATATATAATTTTAAATGTGTGTTACTCGCACACGTTCTCATATGCATGTCATTGTTAATCTTGATTTAGAAAATTCTCAACCTACATCTCATATTTTCACTTCTTCTTTTGTATTCCTCCGGTAATGAGAGAGATATGCCAGAAGAGAAAGTGACGTGTGATACACGAGCCCAGATACAATGGACTGCGCTTTAAATTGGATCAATGGTAGAATAGCGAGCTGACGAACAAGAATGCCTTGGTGAATACAGGCATTGATATGAATCGATTGATTCCTACGAGAAATGCGTCGCTTTTGTACAAACAACAAAATTGCATTCTCAAATGCTATTTGTCTTCTTCAAGCATTAGATATCATGGTGCATCAAAGGAATAAAGTTTCCGGTCTCCTTATTCAAAACCCCCAAAATGTTATACATTTTTGCTAATTTTAAAGTCGGTGTTTATTATTAATATAAATAAATATTTCACGAAAATGCAAATGGGTGTATATCGATTTGGCTGGAAAATAACAAGGTTATCCAAAGACCTTTTAATTCCTAGTAGCGTGTTCTTAAGCTTTGTTAAATGTCTCTCTTAGAATGATGCTGAGCACTGCGCTATGTTTAAAATTCTTAACAGACGTAATTTTGAATTATATATGCCAAATTTAGCTTTTTGGGCTTTTAGCAAGAACTTTTATAGCAGTGAGAAATAAATTATAATGTTCTTAGCTTTTCTTGTTATCCCGTTTCAAGCGTTAAGTTTAAACTCCAAAATGTTGATACCTATAAGCTGAAACCTATACCATATTTCTACAGTATATTATTATTGTTATTATTATTATTTTAATTTCATAATATCTGATTTGGAATGCGGCACTGGAACCGTTTATTATCTACATACAATTTTATTCTAATGCCATCAGTTTATCTGTCAACCAAATTGCAAATCTCTCTCACTTTAAGATTAGTTTTAAACATTAATGGTATTTAATTTCTGACCCTTACTGTAAATGTTTGTTTCCTAGAATACATTGCTTCTGTATACCTTAACAAGTATGTAAATGTCAAACAATTTTTTTTATTTATTTATTTATTTATTTTGTAGCTTAACGTCCTTCAACCTGTTTGGTCATATCGGACGATGAACGAAATTGGTGAAATGATGCTCAAAGATCTCGTGGTCCAAGGAGCTTACTTACTCGACATTCGTCTTCTCAGGATAAGGGAAAACCCCGAAAAAAACTTATCTGGGTAACTTATTCTAAGCGAGATTCGAACTCACGACCTGTCGAATATGAGGCAGATACGCCACCATCACACTACCCAGGCTGTATAAAAAATAACTTTCGTTGTCAGTTTGAGTTTTCAATATTAATTTCGTTTCTCATTTGAATAAAAAATGAGAATTTAAAATATGTAAACATATTCATTTCTTTAATTAGGCAGGTGTTACATTTTTCTACCTTTTATTTATGCATATGTATGGAGGGAGAGAGAGAAATAGAGGGTGAGTTTCTTTAATGTGAAATGTGCAGAGTTGAAGAACAGAATGATTCAAAAAAAGGAATATTCGGATGAATGCGATGACAACATTTTTTATTTTAATTTGCAACATGAATGTTTTAACGATTTCCCCAACACAATCTGCCCTTTGCATGGAACATTTTAATTGCTATTTTCTCGAAAACTACTGCAAAATATTGATTCAAATATGTATTAGATCATTGAATTGAAGAATTTAATGTATATTTTAAATTTTCTGTAAGCGACTTATGAAATCCTCTTCATTCTTAGTTTTGTTTAACTGGAAAACTAGAATTAGAATTAACCTATATAATCCCTGGAGGGCAAATTCTGGTCTCGCCTGAAAGATGGACTCTAAGAGTGCAACTTCACATCAGACCATCGGAAAGGAAAGAGCCACTCCAATGTGGATGCGACGACTCTGTCCAGAAGAGTTGCGGCCGCCTCTTTAAAAACTAAGAGCCTGCCGAAACTCTCTGTTTGATTTCAGTGGTATTTGCAGCTGGATGGAATACCGCAGATCTGAGGAGGGAGCAGCTGGCATACACACACCTGGGGTCACTTCTGAGAGAAGTGGAAGTAGGGACCAGCCGAGCTGGGAACACATCGCAGCCAGGAGAAATGTGTGTAAGTCCTACTGGGCCCAATGGGACTCATTATACACCAACATAAGTGTACTGGTCAGAGCTTGGCAGTCACTTGACGAAAGGACCCAGACCCTAGCAGTAAGCTGAGAGTAGTCTTGGAAGAAGTGCATGTGGGGACTTCAGGAGGATATCTTGTACCCAAGTGAACGATTGACAAGCTGAGGCGGATCAACTGGCTGAGGCTATGGACACACGCTCAGAGGTTGCTAATGTTGTGTGTGCCTGTGCGGTAAGGCATCGCCCACAGATCAGGAGCCACGTTCGTATCAGCAAAGTGGGAGCGTCTTTCGAAAGCAAATGGCATTGACTTATCGAGACTATTTCCTGTATCAGCAGGGGTAACAGTTATGTACTGGTAGTCATGAATTGTTTAATAAAGTTACCAGGAAATCTGGACCATCGAAAACTGCCTCTTAGAAGAACTGCTCGGCTACACAGAGTTGTGGCTGTTGGAGCTGCACAGTGTTCAGGGTGTCAACTTTGAGTCGAAGCTAATGAAGGAAACACTGGAGCGATTTGGAATGCACAATATGTACGTAATATCTTTCCGCCCACAATCAGATGAGGGATATATCAAAACTCTAGAAGATCATTCGTGCCAATCACCAAACAAACATGTTTTCTTGCTGGCCTACCCTCTTCAACCCACGAAAACACTGGTTCACAGTTTCCAGTTTGGTGTTCCAAAGGGAGCTGCGTCATGCGACCTATTGTGTGGAAGTCCCTTGGGTCAGAACAGCCGACAGTCACTGTGTGGAGAATCTCGTAGACCGACTTCACAACATGCATGAGATGGCCCGTCAATACATCTAATACATGCGAGCGATGGCCGAAGACCCGCTATGAGCGGCAGGCCAACAGGCAAGGTTTACAGTAGGGTGATCTCGGATGGCTATATTGCCCGGACCAAGGGACGCTGTCGCGTGTTTCAACAATCATAGCAAGTGCCATACCTCGCGGTAAGAAAATTACTGTGTTGTACCGCATTCAAGGATGTTGCAAGGGAAGAGGTTAGTGGTACATTTAGGTCGTCTGACACGCTACGCTGGCGCTGGTGGGAAGGACTAGGCAAAGGAGGGAGTAATTGACTACGCGCCGATACCTTGCCACCCTGAATCGCTGCACGAGGATAAACGGCTATCTGTCTGCCGTTCTTAGCTAATTGTTGCCATGCTCCGGCGGTTTCCTCCATAGCCGGAACATTGACGTACCAGCGTGTAAGAGGTCACACCGGTATTTAATTTACACTTGCAACAATGATCCCTACCTCTGAAAATGTCTTTTCACGTCGTCCAAAACTATAAAAATGAAGGCAGCGAGATAGGAGTTAAGAGTCTGCAGTTTCATCAGACTTTCATAACAGCACTCTGCAGCTAAAATAATACTTCCGAAAGATCGTTCAGGAGAAGAAAACAGTTTTCCTGGGTCCAGAGGGTACGACATCCTGCAGCGAATCGTGGAGACAGTTTCACAAGTAACCCTCACATCGAGCCCATCTATTTTCTCCTTCAAACTTCTCCTTCAAGTCTGTCTCCTAGCTTCCAATCCTTAACTCCCCTGGCCGCACATTCGGACGTGTTATATCCTCACCTAGAATCCGCAGATGCAAGAGCGGTACTGTATCACTATCACAGTTACATTTCTTTTTCTCCTCACTATCTATTTTAGTGAACGGGTTTTTAGTGAGTGTGCCGTATTACGAGCGGAGAACCCCACAAATCCTCCCAGCCATTGCACTTCGGCGGGGGTGAATTTAATAATGCAAAAAAGAAGAAAGAAAAAAGAACTCACGGAGTTCACTTTCAACACGGAGCGTACGGCTTAAGAGACAGCAGTCGAGCTAGTATCGTATCGACGAGAGAATCAATTGTAGTAGTTCATTGAAATAAAGACAATTAGTGTAAACATAATTTGAAATAATAAATACATTTTGTTGCATACATGTACATTCATGTGCATGTGCGGTGGGTATACAGTAAAATGTGCATTCTAGCAATGGTGATAAATTTAATCCATTTCTGGTTATTATTTACCATGATCTGCAGGAAGCAGATAGAAAATTAAAATTATGTGCAAATGGTTTGTAGAACAACTATAGATGTAAATAAAATAAAGGTGAGAGTACGCCATCTGTTACATTAGCATTTTACAATGTTTATCGTGAGGCTAGTAGAGAAAGATGGTGCACACCACCTAAAAATTATATTAGAGATTTCATTAGAAAACATGTTTTGAGGCCCCTGAATAAAAATACGATGTGTTCCATTCATATGCCTTTCTCTACCCGTTCCGCAAACAAATTATTCTTACAAAAACGATTCTTTTATCTACATCCAGCTAATCGAGAAAAATATTAGCATAAATGAACTTACTGCTTGATTCCTTGTAAGCAGAAGGGAAATAGAACTAAACGGACAGTCTTGTATTTTAAAACCTAGTCGCTATGCGCGCAATTGAAGTTCAGTTCACTTTGAAAGGCCAGCAGTAAACAAAGCGAGATAAAATGAAGGGCAATCTCGTTTGAGAAAAGTAATTGAAACCAATAACAAGCTAGGTCAACTCTACAACAAAAATGCATATGATATAAATTGTGTTTTAATGAGATCTACATTTTTGTGGGGTAAGTTTTCGCCTATTTCTTACAGTTTAATAGTTATGCAAAATTCAGCAAAATTCATCAAAATGAACAGGTTTTCAGAAGCTATTCTCAGAAGCTATTTGTATGTAAATATGTATAATATACGGTATTTGCATCATAATCGTTATAACCATTTTTTGAGAAAAATAAAAAAAAAATTCAAACATTTTTCCATCTAAGGGGTCATTTGTGGTAAAGAGAATTTCTTAAAAATCTTCTTGTTGCATCCCTGGAAGATACTTAACCTAAATACCAAGTTTTAATATTTAACGGTCTCTTAGTTTTTCAGCTATGCTGTCCAAAATACACACACAGACATATATGGACCATTTTCTAAACATGAATTTTTTGGATCACAAAGATGTTTCCAGTGAAATCTTTATATTGAAAATTTGGGTGCAATACAATACCTTCTCTATACACTATGTACATAGTACGTGTAGAGAAAATAAAAATAGTAATTGAAGACAAAGATTCATGTTCACACGAGCGCATGCGTGACCATAAACTGCAGAAAATTCTTCAAAAGTACATTGATAGAGAAGATGTTGCTCTCCACCCAAAAATTCGATACCGAGATTTCATAGGAAATATTAAAAAAAAACAATACATTTTTAGATAAGGTCCGTGTGTATGTATGTATGTTTCCGTGTATCTGTGAACAAGTTCACCAAATAAACGAAAAGTACGTAAAACACCAAACTTGGTGTTGAAGATTAGTATCTTCCAAGGATGCGGCACGAAGATTTTGAGAAAAATCCCTCCACCACAAACTACCTTTTACATGGAAAACATTTCGATATTTTATTCTCCAAAAATGGCTCTAAAAATTTGATAAAAATACCATTATTTAAGATATTTATATAGCAAACAAAATATATATCTTCAATTTTCTGGTCACAGCCTTTGAAGACCTCTTTATTCTAGATCAATTTTGCTGAATTTTGCATAACTGGTAAACCGTAACAGATAGACCAAAACTTATAGCACAAAAAATGTTGATCTGATTAAAATGATTTATGCCATTATACATTTTTTTTCATGTACTTGACTCGAAATATTCTTTGTTATTAGTTTCTCATACAGGAATTTATAACCTAGATATGCAAAGAAATGGATTTCAATCCCATAGAAACCACATTTTAAAACATTTGATTGTCGGTTTAACCTAGTATATTCTTTATTTTGTTTCTGCTTACAAGGAACTAAGTAATAAGACCGTTTCTGCTAATGCATAAAGGAAATAGAAGAATAAGTTTACTAACAACAATTTGTTACAGAGATGTAGAGAACCTCATGTAAATGGAGCATATTGGAATTTCTGTATCAAATTTTTGGGTGGAATATAATACCTTCTCTATCCACTATGTACACTATACATTCGGGCTGGAGAAGGTATAAATGTAGATCTCGTTTTTAACCTGGAAATTTGCGGTTGTTGATATGAATACGACGTTTTAGTGTATGATGCAATGAATGCATGGAATACATAAAGAAGTTATGTCTTCCACATGATGGAACAGTGGGAACTCATGACGGACATTTGAACCACAGGGACCGCTCTTATCTTTGACATACCTTGGCTTTCCAGATGACTGTCCCGAAGTGATTTAATGTGCTCGTAACTAACGACAAACACAAATGCATGTATGTTTCCTCCCCTACAGGGAGTACTGCGACATCATTTCCCTACGTACTGTTGTACATACATTACACACAACCTCGCCTACTCCCTGTTTATATTCTCTGGGAAATCGATTCCACTCTTACCGGATTGATCATCATTTTCATAACCGGAACACCGAAGGTCAGCTCACCGTTATTGTTCTATCATCTCTGGGCTACAGCGGTTGTAAAACTTTGCGCCAGAGAACTTAACAAAAGCTGACTGTTAGTATGAAGAGATACATAAAGAATTATTTTAAAAACGCACAAATAATATCAAATAATTGTGTTTTTTATTTTCTCTACACGTACGATATACGTAGTGTATAGAGATGATTCTGTATTGCACCCAAAAATCAGGAACCAAGATTTCACTGGAAATATATGTTTTGAGACCTTTTGAATCCCCCCCCTTTAGAAAAATGTCTGTCTGTGGGAAGCATAGCTCAAAAATATATTATAATTTTATTTTTTATAAAGCTAATCCCTTTTCAAATTAGAAATATTTAATATTTTTATAATTAAATACAAATTAAATTATAAACCCCAAATTAAATTCGTTTATTAAAAAACTAGATATCCTTAAAAACGATAAACATTTCATTACCAATAAATCATTTTTAATATTTATGATACAATCTTTCAAATTCGAGACAAACAAAATCCATAATTTATTTTAATATACTCTGATACACAAGATACAACTAATAAAATTACGAAAATTACGAAAAGTCCATTAACTTGGTATGTAAGTTCAGTATCTTCCAAGGGTTCGACAGGAACATTTTTAAGAAAATCTCACCCACCCCAACTACCCATTACACGGAAAAATTTTCGAAAATTTTGATTTTCTCAAAATGGTTCTAACGATTTTGATTAAAATATCGTATATTAAAATAATTACATTACAAATAAAATGTATATCTTGAATTTAGTGGGAATGACCTCTTTATTCTGGATGAATTTTGCAGAAATTTGCAAAACTGATAAACCGTAAGACATAGACAAATACTTCTTAACAAAAACTGTAAAGTTAGTTAAAACTCACAATTTATGATAGGTATATATATAGAGAAATATATATTTTTCGTGAAGTTCACCGTTTTTGAGACATTCCTTGTTATTGGTTTCAGTTTTAAAATCTTAAATACCTTTCTCAAACGGGAATTTGTCAACTCCTAGCCATACGAACAAAAGAACTTCAAAGACATAGTATCCATGTTTTAAAATATTTAACAATCGCTTTAGCCTATGGTACTCCCTTATTTCCCGTCTACTTACAAGAAAGCACGCAATAAGACCATTTCTGCTAATTTTATTCTCGATTAGCATGAAGTACATAGAAGAATAACTTTTTAAAAATACTTTGTAACAAAGATGTAAAGAAAGTTATGTGAATGGCGCACGTCAGAGTTTTGTTGAATGTTTTACGTAATTCGCACCTGATCAGGTGGTTCTGGCATTTCGTCTGGGGCTTGCACTGGGAGGTCAAGGGTTCGATTCCCATGGAGGACCCCTCTGACCCACAGGTTTTCCGGGGTTTTCCTGGGATACTGGCGAATTCTGGAGGTTTCCTCATTCTCCCGAACTTCCTGCCCCCTCCTTTCATCTCTATTTCATCAAACCGTTTGGTTTCAGAGTTGTAAATATCGGCGAGGACTGCGGAGGCAGCGCCCTTAGTGGTGGTGAATGCGCTTTGGAAATAAAGCTCTCGGCAGTCGTCTGTAGGACCCAGGGGGTTCGGTCAGATCTGGAACTCGGTCTCTTAGCGCTCCCCGCATCTAGATGAAGAGCTGCTTGCACTATGTGGTTCTTTCCCCACGCCCTGTTTCGACCGCCCGTCAATAATATTCTCATATAATCCTATCCTAACGAGGTACCTGACATAGTCATTTTGAATAAACTATATTTCATCTAGTACGGGTAATGTTGCACCAGTTTTAGCAATCAATATTAGTGGCAAGATGTAGAAAAGCTGACATAGCTGTGCCCTCCTAAAGCAATGCTAGCATAAACATTCGTTTTATTATATATTACATATCTAGATCATAAGAGCCTTGTTCATCTAAGCTGCTGATATTGTGAGACGTACTGATCGACTGCATAGTTTTATATAAAAAGTGTAAACTGCAAGATTCATAATGTACAGGTGAGTGCTGAATGGAGTTTGGGTGAACTTTGGATTTGCCTATCCCCTAACCAGTAAAAGGCGTATGTCTCCTTGCACCCTTTGGAATTTATTTATGACTCCTGAGCTTTCTGATCAAAAGTACACTCTCCTGCACCTTAAACTCTGAGGCCACCCTGTTCTCTCTCGCAGGCATGAATATCGGAAGCTGCTACCCCTAATATGCGCAGTGTAGGGCTGTAACCACGGATCTCCTGGTTTCTAGTCGGTTGCTCTAACCCCCATGGCAACATGCCGACACGTCACTAAATTCCTCAACTGACTTCTAAATTACTCGGTAAACCACAAGGTGATCTCAAATTATTTTGAGATGACATACCCAATGGCGATTTACAATGTTGTAAGTACTTTAAGTCCCACGCTTCATATTTTAACCAACTATTAGGCCTACAAGTGTATCAATAGCATGTTGGCAT
Organism: Hymenopus coronatus; assembly: GCA_030762935.1. NCBI lineage: Eukaryota > Metazoa > Arthropoda > Insecta > Mantodea > Hymenopodidae > Hymenopus > Hymenopus coronatus. The sequence continues at coordinate 51,077,624 of CM060892.1, read as the reverse complement.
GGTAGTTCAGTGGTTAGAGCAACCGACTAGAGACCGGGAGATCCGTGGTTCAAATTCCGGCTATAGTGTTGAATTTTTAAAGCTGACTCTACCTATCCAAGAATGTAGGTAATAATTATTTAGTATTTCCTGTATCTCCTAAGTGGAACAAATGGTGTCGTTACGATGTTTCTATGAACGGATTTGAATTTTTAGTTCGTGAGTTCACCATTATGCGCCACAGTGACTGGGGATCAGCTTGTCGCCCACAGATGACACTGTAGGATGAAATCACGACTTGCGGACGCTAAATGACGGAAAATTTTGCCCAGGAACCTTCTTCTTTCAAGCATTGAATTCTTTTCAGTGAAAATAAACATTACACGGAACCACTGGCTTTACTTCCCTTCCTAAAGAAGCCATCCTAAGGGTTTTTGAGTCCGAAAAACCCCATCATTCTCCTTCAGGTTTTAACCTGCAATCTTGGGTTTTAGAGGCTAGCATGGTAACTACTACACCATGGAGGTCGACTCAAAAATGTAATAGTTTTAAATTAATTTATTTTTTTCAATCTGACTCGACCAATCCAACTAATGTCCTACATACTGCTTGTGTGAAATATCAATTAAATGAACACTAATTGACCATAATAGTTGACTAAACTATGGATCTGGGCCTTAAAATACTTAAGATATTATACATCGCCATTGGGGTATGTCATCTCAAAATGGCGACCGCCCCGTGGCCGAATGGTTAGACCGCTCGCCTCTGGCCTAGAGGGCCCAGGTTCAATCCCAAACCACCGCACGTAGATTTGTGGTGGACAAAGCGGTGCATGGGCAGGTTTTCTCCGGGTTCTCCAAATTCCCCCTCCATCGCATTCCACCGGTGCTCCATCTTCATTCCATATATCAACAATGTCACCGCCTTGGTAGTTAAAGCGGGCTTTAACACAATAAAAAAAAATCTCAAAACAATTTGAGATCACCTGGTGGGTTACTCGGAAACATACGAGTTAGTTGAGAAATTTAATGTCGTTCTGGTATGTTGCCATGTTAACTCAGTGGTTAGAGCGATCGGCTAAAGACCGAGAGATCCGTGGTTCAAATCCCAGCTATGGTATTGAATTTTTCAGTCTGACTCTACCAATCCAACTCCTGTCCTACTTACGGCTTGTGTGAAAAATCAATTAAATTAACACTAATTGACCATAATAGTTGGCTAAACTATGAAGCCCGGGACTTAAAGTACTTATGTCATCTCAAAATAACTTGAGATCATCTTGTGGTTTACCGGGAAATATGCGAGTCAGTTGAGGAATTTAATTGCTATGATAGCCCAGTGGTTAGGCGACCGGCTAGATACCGGGAGATTAGTGGTTCAAATCCCGGCTATGGAACTGATTTTTACAGTCTGATTCTATCAATCCAATGTAATAGTTGTTTTTATTCTATTAATGAAACAGCTTTGCGTAAACTTATGCTGTTTTAGCAACTCATTTATGTAGTAACTGGTTGGATATTTTATGCGAAAATGTCACTTAATTCCGTGGCATTAAATACTTGCAACACTCTGTTTATATTAAGAGATAGAAATGTTGGTTGTTTGAGTATACTCGCTATGTAAACAGCTGCAGGAGTGCAATAAAGCCCAGCTGACAACTGCACATGATACCTGTAGTGAAATGCCAAAATAATGGAGCCACGTAGCGGTTTGTGTTACGTAAACAAATACAAAGAGCACGTGCAATGCAATAAAAATGGCCGGCCATCGCTGTACCACGGGAGCTGCGCGTTGGAACGGACTGCTCGAGGGCTGACACATTATATTTAAAGCAGGAAGGGACTCGGTTACCCAGTTCCTACATTCGGACGATCTTGTGGGTTACTACATGTCCAACTAAGTGATGACGATGATGATGATGATGATAGTAATACTATATGTAGGGAAGGGGAGGAGGGAGCGAATTCTCCGTTATGTACGTCAGTCAGTATACGTGCATGTGTTTGTTGACTTGCCTCTTACCGTACAGTGTAATAGAGCATCGCATTCGCCCTCATATCCCGCCATGCCATGAATTCTGAACCTCACCACCACATCCTTGCCTTCACGTGCACTTTCTATTCAAAATAATTGTCTATTCTAAACATCCCTCATTTGTATAATAAAAACAAACAGCATTAAGTTTGTAATACTCAATTATATAAAATTTAGCTTCTTACTTATACAAAACATCAGTTTTGATGATTTTAATTTTCTCACAGAAACCGCGTGTAGGGCAGGAGTTGGATAGGTAGAGTCAGATTGAAAAATTAAGTACCATAGCCGCGACTTGAACCTTGGATGTTCCAGTATGTAGCCGGTTGCTCTACCACTGAGCTACCATAGCAACATGCCGACGTAGCATTGAATTTCTTAACTGACTCGCATGCTTGCCGATAAACCACAAGACAGGAGTTGGATAGGTAGAGTCAGATCGGGAGATCCGTGGTTCAGATCCCAGCTATGGCATTGCATTTTTCAGTCTGACTCTGCATATCCAACTCCTGTCCTACACATGGCTTGTGTGAAAAAAATAATTAGATCAATTCCAATTGACCATAGTAGTTGGCTATGCTATGAATCCTGGGACTTGCAAGTCGTCGTCATCTCAAAATAATTTGAGACCACCTTGTGGTTTACCGGGAAACATGCGAGTCAGTTGAGAAATGCAATGCTATGCCGGCATGTTGCCATGGTAGCTCAGTGGAAGAGCAACCGGGTAGAGACGGAAGATCCGGTTTAAATCTCGGCTATGGCATTGAATTTTTCAGTCTGACTCTACCTTCCTGTCCCACTTCTCCATAATGTTCGATCCATCCACTATCCTTTTTGAAGCCCTCTCTTCTGCAAGCCATTATTAACACCATCCAACCAAATAAGACGGACCCTGGCTCTTTCTCTTGAGCCAGGAGCAGACCATCTGACTACATTTTGGCAACATTTCCTCAGCATTCTCTGCACATGACCATACCATTTTATAGTTTTGATTTCTATCTATACAATTTCTTTAGCGTCCATTTACATTATTCTATACGCAGTGTTGCATTCTAGATACTCTCATACTTCTTCTCAGACCACCCATTACCATTTTAAAGCATTGGCTTCTGACTTATCTATAACAGTTTCTTCGGCGTCCATTTCGATCCTTACATACGCAGTGTTGCATTCCTAACATTCCTATACTTCTTAGACCATTCTTTTCGTCCTCAGTGTTCTCCTCACAGTCCAGACTTCTTCACCATATGTTAAGATACTTTAAACTGTTGTTTTCGCCACATTTAATTTACCTTTCCTAGTCAAATCTCTGTTCCATAGAAAGCCATTCATGTATTTGGTTGCTATTCTGGCATTATTAATTATATAACAGATGCACTTTTCATTGAGATTATAGATCCAAGGTATTTAAAGTGTTCCACGCTCTTTGTATTTATTACAAAATCTTCCTCCTTCACTTCCAACTATATTCAGTCTTACAAAAATTAATATTTAAATCTGCTTCCCCAAATGTATCGCCAAGTTTAGGGTCTTAAATTCAACATCCTTCTAATCTTGCCCTATTACGATCTGGTCAGCAACAAAGAGTAAACTATGAATGTTTTTGTCCTCTATTCCAATACGATGGCAGGCCTTATTGCATTTTCTCAAGGCCTCATCTAGAAATATCATAAGCAATGTTAGTGGCACTGCAAAATCCACTTCTAAACTTTAGTGATACCAAAGTCTTTGGTATTTTACTTCACCGTGCGTTGCAATCATACAATCGTTTTATGAATTATAGGGTCAGGAATTCCAAATCTTAATAAGGAGGCTCATAACTTATTAACAGATTCTGTATCGTATGCTTTCTCCACATATACAAAGACAAAGTGTAGTCCTCAAAGTTTCTTATTTATCTGTCTTATTGCAAATATGATCAATGTATGGTCTATCCGGTATAAAACCTACTTATTGTTTTTTTTTTCTCTCTCAAATCTAATCTTAATGATCATACTGAAAATTCTACTGGGCTGTTCCCTCTAAACTATTTGGCCGCGCCGTGATCGAGTGGTCAGACCACTCGCCTCTCATCTAGATAGCTCGGCGACCGCATGTGAGATTTGTGGTGGACAAAGCAGCAGAGGGGCGGGTTTTCTTCGGTTTCCCCCGCCATTACATTCCACCGGAACTCCATCTTCATGTATCATCAGTGTCATCTGCGGTGGCAGAGCAGTAAAAGCGGGCGTTAAACACTGCCAAAACAATCTAAACTATTCCCCCTATAATTCTTTGGTTCTCTCTTCTTTCCTTTTTATGTATGACACTAAATATGACAATTTCAGTGAAGGAACAAGGTCTTCGTTGATTATCTGTTTGAACTATCTAGTCAAGTGTGTAAAATCTTTGTCTTTCATTTCTTATTAAATACATGGTAACTCCTCCAGGGCCAGCAGTCTTTCCATTTTTTGATGCTTTAAAAACCATATTACCTCCTTCTCTATAATAGGATCCATAGCATTATGTTTACTCCCCAAAATGTCTGATCTGTCGTAACATTTTCTCTGTTTTCCATTAAAAGCGTTCTAAAACATTTCACAAAATCCTTAACCATCAATAAGTTACAAGTTTTTCTTGCTGTACTGTTATATCTTGAGAGTTTTCCATGCTTGGGCTAATCTAGCCTAACCTATAAGCTCTATTTCACCATATATTGTGTTTCACTGTTGTTTCTTTTGATCCCTAACGACTATTTTGGTTTTACGCTTTTGTTACATATATTCTAGTCGGCTTTTTTCTTTTTTGGAGCTTAACCATCTTTTAGTGCACTTTTCTTTGTTCAATACACTCAAAAGTTTCATAATTTATCCATAAGTTTCTGGAATATCTTCCCACTTTTACACCTAATATGCATGTGCATGTATACATTTATTCATTATGGGAAACAGTATTTTAAAATTGTTGTATACCATTTAACAAAAACAATAACACCTAATAAGCGCTCGTAGAGTTTATCGTCTCCTTTCTAGAAATCCTCAATCTTTGTTTTCACTGAGCATATAAGAATCCTCTCGTTGATGTTCCACAAAATCCTCTTGTTTTTTGAAACTCTGTCCTTCATATGTGATATTCATTTTAAATTTTGATGAGAATCTGCTTTCTTGATTGCAGCCTCTATTCCTGTTACTCAATTTCCAGAATTGCATCTTCCACGTATGAAAATATTGTTGTTACATACGTTCTGTACAAAAATACTTGAATTAATTTTAAAAAATTCAATCAAATTAACAAGTCTTTAAAATTGCTCAACTAAAACAGGATTTTTTTTTCTTTATTGAAGGCAGTGGTGGCGGGGAAGTATAAAGCCACCAGAAGCGCCTAACTATTGGAAAATCAGCAGAGTATCATCAGAACGATCTAATTTATTTTGTTTCTGTATGCAAGCTTTGCCTTTCCAGATAAATGATACTGTTCTATTTTACATTTTACTATGTATAGTAAGTAGTGCAGGTATTATATTCCACTAACAATTTCAATACCGATTATTTACCGAAAATACACGTTTTGAGACCCCCAGGATAAAATGCCGTATATTAAAGATAATTACCTGAAAAGATATCCTGCCTCCAAGGACCTCTTCATTCTGGTAAACCGTAAGAAATAGACAAAAACTTATTCCACAAACAATGTAGATATCATCAAAAGACACAATTTATGTTGGGTATATTTTTGTTGTGGAGCTAAGCATTTCCGAGATAATCCTTGTTGTTGGTTTCAGTTTTAAAATGCTTAACTCAAACAGGAAATCTTCCGTGTTTCTTTTGTTTTCTCCTGGCCATGTAAAGTCAATGGCATAACGACAGCTATTGAAAGGTTGGATTATCGGTTTAGTCTGACGTAATCCTTTTAATTCCCTTCTACTTATAGGGAACTAAGTGATAAGACTATTCTCGATTAGTTGAAGTAGACAGAAGAATAATCTTTTGTATGAATAGTTTCTTTGCAGAACTGGTAGGAAAAGTCTTGTGAAGATTGAAAGGACACGATCGGAGGGGACTCGGTATCGAACCTGAGGCTATTGTACCTACGTTCCATATGGGGGCGCTCCTGGGAGGGAGGCATGTGATGAGAATATATCGGGCGACCGGAACCAGGAGCCACGGAACAGCAATGACAGGGTCCCTACAATTTCCAGATTGAAGCACAGTTGGACAGATCGAAGCACCCGCCCCACATAGGGTCTAACGCCCCCTCCGGAAGCGATCCTCCGTGGAAACTAGCCGAAGTCGGGGGACGGAAATAGTCAATTTGAGCATTCTTTTTTTCTGCCAAGCCTCTCCGAACACCAGCGCAGCCACTTCCAAATGTGAAAGAAATCAAAGGTGAACGATGAATGAAATGACAATAGAAACGGCATGGAGGGACAGGAAACATTGGTCTAAGGACCCGAAGAAACTTCCTAAACAGCCCATGGGTCACGTAGGCCAGGCCCTGAGACTTAACTTGCCACTTCACGACTGCTGGCCACAGACGAAACCGCCTGAGCCATCCCGTTTGGTAAATCATGTGAGTAGAACACATAAAATGTTTATGAGTGGAATACAATACTTTCGCTACTTATAGAAGGTTATAAACGATCATGGGTTGAGAAAGTTGTGTGAATGCTATGCATAAGATTTTTCAAATTTTGTTGGAATAAATGTAATTTTGTTAGGAAGGTGGTAATTAATTTAACCGATCAAAAAATCCCTGTTTCATAAAAAGGGGAATTCTGGGATTGTTGAAATAGGAAGTATCGCTTGACGCATTACGATCGCAGATGAACTCAAATAAAGTACTACAAAGCTTCGTTTTTACTTTCTCTAGCACGTTCACACAATGCACATAGGAGAGAGAAAGTAATGTATTCCATCCAAAAATTCGATACCGAGATTTCACCGGAAATATATGATTTTAGACACTCAGAATAAAAAAAAAATTATTAAATGGTCGTGTGTGGGGGGGATTGTCTGTGTGTGTGTGCGTATGTATATGTGTACTTATAAGGAACTAATTAATAAGTCCATTTCGGGTAGTTTTTATCTCGAATTTGCATGAAGTAAATAGAAGAATGTTTTGAAAGTATAGTGGGAATAGCCTCTGAAGACCTCTTCATTCCGAATGACTTTAGAATAAATAGCAAACCGTAAGAGATGCACAAAAACTTACAATACAAAAAGTGCAGATGTCGCCAAAACACACAATTTATGTTATATACATTTTTTTGTAGAGTTAACCGTATCTGAAATATTACTTGTTATTCGTTTTAATTATAATATACTTAAAAGTTTCTCAAACGGAAATTTGTCACTTGTCTTTGTTTTATTCCAAGGCATGCAATTGCATCACATAACGACAACTTTTAAACTATTTGACTATCGCTTTAACCTAGTATATGTTCTGTTCAATTCTCTTTATAAGGAACTAAATAATAAGAGAATTTCTTTAATATTTTGTAGCAATAGATTTTGCAGAATCATGTAATGGAACAACATAATCTTTGGGGGTTGAATACAGTACTTTCTCTACAATAAAATAAGGAGTTAGAAAAATTATTCAATTTAATGAACAAATGAAAATATTGGTTTCATTAACAATACTTTTAGTTTATTTTTATACTTATAAATTTTATTTATAATATGGATTGTTATTGAAAATATAATTTGAAGGTGGATTTAATTGTAATTTTATGAAGATTGATAAAATGGTAGAGGAAGATAAATGATCGTGGTTAGAAAAAGTCATGTGAATGTAACACATCAGAATTTTTAAATTGTGCTGAAATAAATCGCATCATGATACGAGGGTGTTAATTTACTTAACCGATTGCAAAATCCATGTTACGTAAAAAAGGGGATTCTGTGATTGTTCGAAATAGGAAGTACTGTTTGACGCATTACAATCGCAGATATCGACTACAGTGTGAACTCAAATAAAGCACTACAAAACTTCATTTTTACTTTGTCTAGCATGTATATACAATATACACAGTAGATAGAGAAGGTATGGTATTCCACCCAAAATTCCATAACAAGATTTCACCGGAAATATATGTTTTTTAGACGTCTTGAAACAAAAAAAGAAAAAGGGCATTTGTGTCTGTGTTTGGACACTATAGCTCAATTGAAAATACCTTAAAATACTAAACTTTGTATTTAAGTATAGTATCCTCAGGAAAATCTACTCCCCTCCCCCCTCAAACTAATCTTTACATGGAAAATTTTTGGAAAATTTTTTCTCAAATGACTATGATTTTGATTAAAATGCCCAAAAACTCGATACCGAGATTTCACCGGAAATATATGTTCTTAGACACCGTGAATTAAAAAAAAGGAGAGCACTTTTAGAAAAATTAGCGTATGTGCTTCTGTATGTGTGAGTGTGTGTGTGTGTGTGTGTGTGTGTGTGCTTCTGTGTATGAGTGAATTAATTAATGAGACCATTTCGGTTAATTTTTATCTCTATTAGCATAAAATAGAAGAATATTTTGTAAGAATAGTTTGATTTCAAAACAGATAAAGAAAATCGTGGGAATGTAACCCTTTTGGGGGGGTGGAATACAACACCTTCCTTGCGTAGAAAATGTTAAATAAACGACTGTGGTTAGAAAAAGTCATGTGAATGTGACACACCAGAGTTTTTAAATTGTGCTGCAATAAATCGCATCATGATGCGAGGGTGTTAACTTACTTAACCGATCGCAAAATCCATGTTGCGTAAAAAAGGGGATTCTGGGATTGTTGAAATAGGAAGTATTGTTTGACGCATTACAATCGCAGATATCGGCTACAGGTTGAACTGAAATAAAGCACTACAAAGCTTCATTTTTTTCGCAATAGAACGGTTAGTTATCTGGGTAAAGATAAAAAGGGGGCAGGCAGGGAGCACACAAACGGTTGTGTCTCTAGAGTTCACGGTGTAAGACCCTTCCATCTCGTTACTCCGGTAATTATTCTGTTCTCCTCCTTCCCATGCAAGGGTGGCTTGTGTCGGAACCTCTACCCTCCTACCGACTTCAAAGAGGAGCTTGTTTGCTGCAAATCAGTCTCGCATTCACCCGAACTAGTAGCCCGGCAAAATTTCCATTTAGCAATCGAGAAAAAGAGGGTGGGGAACAGGAAAAAATGCTTCAGCCTGATACACTTTCTGTTTTAAATGTGGTGTGGAATATGTAGCGTTTTGCTAAGTGTTATTGGTGTTTGTTGATGACTTTCGGCGATGGTCCTGTGGAGAGGGTTTATGCCGTTGTTATCACAACGCATAATTAGGTCACTGCCGAGGTAAATAACACGAGGCAAAATGAAAGTATCTCCACAATTTTAGAGTAACTACACTCACACCCTCTCCATGTCGAGCGGTCAGCAAGCTGATTTCTCACCCGGAGGTCCCGGGTTCGATTCCCGACTGGGGCGGAGAATCTTTCTTTAAGAGGAGTCGAAATGTTGAAGTTTGACCCATTACCTCAGCAACTATTTAATGAGCCAATTTTTTCAATATATATTCAGCAATTCCTTTACTGTTGACTGATGAAAAATATAATACTTCTGTTGATTAGAAGGAAAGGTATGTTTTTTTTTAATAAAGCTATTACAATTTTGTAGAAAAATTATTTTTAAATTAAAAAAAAACTAATCCATATACATAAAAACCTTTCCGTTAAAATAAAACCTATTTATGTACAAATATGTAGTAAAAGTTTCAGCCCTTAGTGTCAATTAGTTTCTGAGAAAATGGGGCTTTTGTATAGAAGATTTTACTTCTTCAGAAATTGCTTTCAAACTTTACATTAAAAAAACAATGTAACCTAGCTTTTCAAACTCAACTTGGCAATACTTCAAAACTTTCACATCAAGGAAATATGAGTGGGATGTCAATGCTGCGAATAGCTAAAGTAAAATTTTCGGATCAAAATAAAAATAAAAAAAAATCTCTTTTCTAACAGTAATATTTACAAAGATATTGAAGTTTTACCAAGTGAATGTACCAGCACGTTCTAAAAGCTACTACTAAGGATTATTTCCAAAATATTTTAAAATATTTACAATTGGTGTAACTCTATGAAAGTTCCAAATCGAGCGGGAGATTCGAAATATTCATATGCAATTAAAACATGAAAATGGAAAAAATTATGAAAACCCCCTTATCTTGTCAATGTTAAAGTTTGACCCATTACCTCAGCAACTATTTAATATAATAAGCTAAGCTTTTCAAGATATATTCGGCAATACCTTTATTGTTGATTGATGAAAAATTGAATACTTCTGTTGATCAGAAGGAAAGGTATGATTTTTTTAAAACAAAGCTCCTAAAATGTTATTGAAAAATTCTGATTTTCAAATTTTAAAAAACTAATAATCCATATATATAACAACTTTTTCATTAAAATGAAGCCTATTTAGTGTAAATGTGTGGTAAACTTTTCAGTCCTTACTGCCAATTAGTTTCTGAAACAATGTATAGACAATTTTACTTCTTCAGAAATTGCTTTCAAACATAACAAGTAACCTAACTTTCCAAACACAGCTTCGCAGTACTTCGAAACTCTCACATGAAGGAAATATGAGCGGAATGCAAATGCTGCGAACAGCAAAGTAAAATTTTCCAATTAAAAAAAAAAAAAAAAAGCAGAAAACGATCTCTTCTCCAACACTAATGTTTACAAACTAATTGATTTGAATTAACACGTCACCAGGAAAGCTTCAGTTCTTATTTTAAACTAATTGATGTTTTACCAATTAGTGTAGCAGAATGTTCTAAAAAAAAAAAAAAAAAAAAAAAAAAACAACTACGTAGGATTATTTTCAAAATGTATTTAAACTACTTACAATTAATCTTCCTCTATGAAAGTTTTACCAAAATGAGCGAAAGATTTGAAATTCTCATTATGCAATTAAAACATGAAAATGGAAAAAAATTATAAAAATCTCATTTCGACTCCCCTTAAACAGAATTATTCCTTATCCCCCACAGAGTCTGGAAGTCTGAATGTGAGAGTGAATGTGTGTGTGTGTGTGTGTGTGTCTGTGTGTTTTTAGGAAAATAAAACTATTTAAATCCAACGTAAAGAACCTACAGACAACGATTTGTTTTTCATGCAAAGCCCCCTAAATGGCCTTAGATGTTAAAGGGGGCTATATAAATGAAACAAAAAAATGCATAATTTTACATTTTCTATTTTTAATTTCTCTTACACGTATGTACATACAATGTAGAGAGGGTACTGTATTCCATCCAAAAATGAAATGTGGAGATTACAACAGAAATATATGTTTTGAGGTCCCCAAGTTAAAAAAAAACTTTTTAGAAAAAAGGCACGTGTGCGTATGTGTCTGTGGGCAGCATAGTTCAGAAATGAAAACTCTGTTAACTTCAAAATTGGTATCTTCCAAGGATGCGACTACCCTTTATATGGAAAAAGTTTTGAAAATGTCTCTCGAAAATGACTAATGAATACGATTAAAAGAGTGTGTTAGACTGCTCGCCTCCCACTTAGGCGGCCCGGGTTCGATCCCAAGCGCCCGCATGTGTTGGACGAAGTAGTGCCTGGACGAGGTTTCTGCGGGTCCTCTGGTTTCCTCGCCACTTATTCCACAAAATGCTGCATCATCACCATTGCAACCATCAATTTCGCTTCCATTTCATGTTATCCACTTCCTCATGTTCACGTCTGGCTACGGTCCGACCCCTCGTAACAGGTTCTCCATTCTCTGGCTTCTTGCCTTAGGCTCCCCGACAGGCTTCTGATCCCTAGGCATTGTCTTGTAAGTCCTAGGGGGTGACAGTCCTACTATTACGGACAGGGTAAGCCGATTACGAACGAAAACATATTTACATTACAAATAAAATTCATATTTTGACCTTTCTGAAGACCTGTTCATTCTGGATCAATTTTTCTGAAGTTTTCATAATGGTAAACCATAAGAAATAGACAAGAATATTCTGAACAGAAAATGTAAATCTTATAAAAGCACACAATTTATGTCATATACATTTTTGTTGAAGAGTTGACCATCAGAAATAGACAAAAACATGCTGAACAGAAAATGTAGATCTAATAAAAACATACAATATGTCATATATATTTTTATTGTAGAGTTGACCATAAGAAATAGACAAAAACATGTCGAACAGAAAGTGTACATCTAAATAACATACAATATGTCATATACATTTTTATTGTAGAGTTGACCATAAGAAATAGATAAAAACATGTTGAACAGAAAATGTAGATCTAATAAAAACATACAATATGTCATATACATTTTTACTTTCTCCATACGCACTATATACATAGTGTATAGAGAAAGTATTGCACTCCACCCAAAAATTCGATACCGAGATTTCACCGAAAATATATGTTTTAGTGTCCCCAATATCAAAAAAAAGCATTTCACAAAAAGGTCCGTGTGTGTGTGTGTCCGTGTGTCCGTGTGTCTGTGAACACGATAATTCAAAAACGAAAAGTCGGTAAAATACCAAACTTGAAACTTTTTTCGAGCATTTTTATTTTCTCAAAAATGGCTCTAACGATTTTGATTAAAATTTCGTATACTAAACATATTTACCTGACAAATAAAATGTATATCTTGAATTTTCTGGGAATAGCCTCTGAAGAGTAGTTTATTCTGGATGAATTTTACTAAATTTTGAATAACTGCTAAACCGTAAGAGATGGACAAAAACTTACTAAACAAAAAATGTAGAGCACATTAAAACACACAATTTATGTTATATACATTTTTTTCGTGGAGTTCGTCGTTTTTTGTGACATTACTTATTTTTGGTTTCTGCTATGAAAAACGTATACTTTTCTCATACAGGAACTTGTCAACTCCTATCCATATAAACAAAGGAACTTCATTGACATAGCAACCAGCTTTTGACTATCACTTTAACCTACGGTTGTCCTTTATTTCGCTTCTACTTACAAGGAAGCGAGTAATTAGACTATTTCTGCTAATTTTTTCTGATTAGCATAAGGTAAATAGAAGTATAAGCTTTGTAAGAATTATTTGATGCAGGGATATGGAGAAAGTCATGTGAATGGTACACATCAGATTTTTATTGTAGAGTTGTCTTTTCCGAGACACCCCTTGTTATTGATTTCAATTTTAATACGTAACTATTCTCACCTTTCGTATCACCTCTCTTTTCTTTTCTGGCAATACAAAGGAAACCGATCATCAATTTTTCACATAACCTACAGTTTTTAAAATAATTGATTATCACCCAGCGTATTCCTTTATTTCCCTTCTGCTTAGAAGGAATCAAAGAATAAGAACGTTCTGCAAATATTTATCTCGATTAGCATGATGTAGATAAAAGAATAATCTTTAGTAAGAGTAGTTTGTGTGCAGAACAGGTAGAGAAAGTCAAGTGAATGGAACACATCAGATTTTTAGAAACTTGTCCATGTGTGTGTGTTTACAAAATTTGGTATTTAAATTCCGTACCATTCAAGGATGTGTTTACCAAATTTGGTATTTAAATTCCGTACCATTCAAGAAAATACCCCACTGCCAACTGTCTTTTACACGGAACATTTTTTAAAAATGTAAATTTTCCAAAAATGACTGCAATTTTGATTAAATAACATGTTTAAGACATTTTCATGATAAACGAAATGTGTCTTGAATTTTCTGGGAATTGCCTTTGAAGACCTCTTCATTCTGGATACCTTTTGTATAACTCGTAAACCTTGAGAGATAGATAAAATCTTACTATTCAAAAAATGTAGATCTCTTTAAAACATACAATTTTGGTCATATACTTTTTTGTAGAGTTAACCGTTTCCGAGATAATCCTTGTTATTGTTTTCAATTTAAAGTATTTAAAACTTTTCTCAAGCGGGATGTCATTGTTTTACTCCCGAGAATGCAAAAGTAAACCGAATTTCAATTGTTTCATATAGCAATAGCTTTTAAAAGATTTGACTATCGCTTTAGCTCAGTACATTCCCATATTTTCCTTTTCTTATAAGGAAGCAAGAGTAATAAGATAATTTCTGCAAATGTTTATCTTACTAGATAAAAGAATAATATTTTGTATGGAAAATTCATTTGTAGAACAGCCAGAGAAGGTAATGTGAATGGAACTCATCAGCTCTTCTTTATTGCCTTCTCTTGAAATCTACTTATACACGGTGAGGTGGTAATCTCGACTGGAGGTGACAAGCGTCGGTTTAGCAGCATGGGATTTCTGAGGATGGATTCTAGGTTCGATTCCAGCTCAGAGTTCCATGGATATTTTCTCTTGGAATGATATGCGAGGGCCATCCAAAATGTGACACGATTTGGCATAACTAAATAATAACGACATTTATCAATACAAAACTTTATTTACAAAGTTACAGTACCATGCTCCGGTTTTCAACGTAGTCGTCATTGCTATCGAGGTATCTATTGTCACGTGGTACCGGCTTTTCAACGCAGATGTACTCTTTCACCGCTAAAGATCTGAACCAAGATGTCACTGCCACTTTTAGGTCTCCATGGCATGGAAATCTTTTCCACCCAAAAAGTCATGCACGGTGTCCAATGTGAAACACCGGTTTTTATTAATTCTGTTATCAACGTTTGCTTTCAACTGTTCTATAACGATTGATGAACTTCTACTCCGGTGTTTTTCGTACACACTGGTTCATCCTTGATTACTAGTAAATTATGCGCCATTCCCTCACTGAAGAATCCTTGTTCATTGCATTATACTATGCACTTACGTTATTTGTCTATAAAATTTGATTTACCGAACATCTTGTGCCTTCAAAAAAACTAATAAGTTCTTTGGCGGTAGTAAAGTATAACAGTGACTTTGAAAAACTGGTACCACGTGACAAAAATATCTTAAAATAAGAACTGAAGCTTTCCTGGCGACATATTAATTAACAATCTTCTCGGGCTTCTAACCAGGTACAAACTTGGCTTGATACCTGGTTAGAAGCCCGAGAAGATTTTGAATTAATAAATATCTTGACAGAATAGAGATTGCGTTGACAGATAGAGTAAGGTATTGTAAATTTGTAAATAAAGTTTATGTTGATAACTTTGTTATTATTTGGTTATGCTAAGTCGTCTGTCATTTTCTGGATGGCCCTCATACAAAACAACTGGTTTATTACTAATTTTCTTTATTTACCGACATCTTTCTTCCCTTAAGATGACGCATCTGTGAAACTGGGAAAATCCATACTATGTACCTTATTGAAATTTATACCAGTTATTATACACAATAATAATGATGTTTTTTCATTTATCAAAATTCTAGCTTGCATAGTTATTTAAATAATAATTTGTTCTTGTCTAAATGCATTGTAGATAGTCACAGTTCTTTGACACGTGTCATATAAATAGCTGATTTCTGGCTCAACCGACTCAACAATTTGTTTTTCTTCGACAGTCTCTGCACTCAATGATGGTCTATGTTTTTCACTCTCACTAACGAGTATATCAGTTGTCTGCAGCTTTCTTGCTAGTGATAAAGTTGTTACCTCTGTCGGAATATCCCGTACATAAAAATTCTCTTCGAAATTCCCGTTGTGTTGTTACTAAGGAATTTGTCTTCCAATATTTTTCTCAATAAAACACGCTCTTGAAGTGAGTACTGTTTGTTGTTCTTATGATTGCAAACTAAAGGTTGTCTACAATGCCATGAAAATGCTCGTAATTTCCATCGAAATCATCAATATAGTCAACAGATGGCTTTGATCGATTGTTGCCATTACCGCCACTATCTCCCTGATTCACTGAGATCGTTAAAATAAATTTCACATTTCTACGAGCTTTCAGAGAGAAATTATGACCTATTAAATGGTTCAGGTTTGTATGGATCGCACTGTACTATGGCGCCCGGGGCTTTAAGTACTTACGACATTGTAAGTCGCCATTGGGGTATGCCATCTCAAAATAATTTGAGATCACCTTGTGGTTTACCGGGAAACTTGTGAGTCAGTTGAGTAATTTAATACTATGCAGGAATATTAACATGGTAGCTCAGTGGTAAAGTAACCGGCTAGAGACCGCGAGATCCATGGTTCAAATCCAGGCTGTAGCAACTACCCATGCAACTCCTGTCCTACACACGGCTTGAGCAAGAAAAAAAAAAATAATTCACCCAAGCTTAGGAAAGTTGTGCAGGTAGATTAGTTCTGCAAAGTTCCTCGCGAAATTTCCTTTGCCAATTATCATTCCATTTCACGTATCACCAGTCTCTACCGCCTGTGGTGCCGATATATTTAATATTAACCAGGAACCTATTATTATATTTATATCGCAAATAACCTCATACATTTTCCTGCACCATCTATGGAGTAAGATCATGCTCCAAATATAAGTTGCTGTTTTCAACTTCAAGTTTTTTCAAATGAGTTACAAATATCTTAAACATATAGGAAACATAACATTGCGCTGTCAACATGTGAAGAAGAGTGGGCACATGACGTGGTTACTTGTTGTGCACGTTACCAAACAAACTTGTGTTTAATCACTATATCAAAATCAGTCGCTTCTGTTTCGCATTCGTCCTTGCAAGACGCTAACCAGGACGGACGTCCCCGTACATCCGGAACCCTAACCTACATGTAAGGGATGTCGTCTCCTGATGTTCTACTGCTTCGACCCGATATTTTCCAAGTTTGATCTCGGGTATTACAATTTGCAAACATAATTTATATTTGCAGCATGAACTTCTTGAATGCCATATATGACACAATAAAACCTTTGAGTATTTACGATAGAAGTGTAGTGATATCTTCCTAGCAAGTGTTGCATTAAATAGATATCGATATTTCACTGAAAATTCAATTTTTTGTACTCGAATCCAAAATAATTGGTGTATGCCGGTGTTCTGAATCGGGTGGGTCTGGTAGGGTAATGTAACATGTTCGGGACAGTACCCTATTCTGAAACCGAACCGGTTTAATTTGTCCGAATGCTATCGAAACCCGAGTCAAACAGCAAGGCGCTTGCAGTACCAATGTCACGCGCATACATTTGACCACCGTATATGAAGTACATTTATGAAGTATCATTTCTATACCAAGGAGCATAACGACAAATATATCACACGTAAGATACGTTTCTTATATCTTGATACCACAAATCATAATTTTTATTAAACTACTTAAGTTAATTTAAAATAATATTAATAACATTTTGTATACCTTAAAACATTTAATTTAACTGCTGGTTAACTCTGGGTCGCGGATTCAAACCCGGCCTGTACCAATGCTTTTTAGATGTGCTTATAAGTGACAGGCCCTGTCAGTAGATTTACTGGCATGAAAAACAACTGCGAAACGAAATTTTGGCACACCAGCATCGCTGACACTATCCTGACAATTGATAACGTTGTTAAAAAAATTGAAGTGCTACATTCACATGACCTCTCTACCTATTCTGTGACAAAATATTCATATAAAGCTTATTCTTCCATCTACTTCACATATATCGATATAAACATTTGCAGAATTAGATTTATTACACACTTCAAGAGATGATCGTGCGATGTAAATATTACCATTCCGCTCTCTTTGCTTGAGAGCTAGAAAGAAAAATGAATAACGATTTTTCATTTGATTAATGTATATGTATTTTAAAACTTAAAACCAATAACTTGGAATGTTTCAGAAATGGTTAACTCCTAAACAATGTATGGAACATATAGCGTGTTTTGACGAGATCTGCATATTTTGTGAAGTGCACGAGTACTATCTGTTATGGTTAAAAAATTATGCAAAATTCGTCCAGAATGAAAAGAACTTCAGAGACTACATTTCATTTAACATCAAATATCTTAAATACATGATATTTCAATCAAAATCTTTTGAGAAAACTTAAATTATTGATAAATGTTCCATGTTAACTGGAGTTTGTTGTGTCGATTTTTTTTTAAATACCTTCGCTCGCACCCTTGGAATATGCTGCTTGGTATATAACGGACTTTTCTGTTTTGAGCTAATATGTTCAGACAGACATGGAGTTTGATCTATTTTTTTCTAAACATGCCATTTTTTAATTCAAGGGATCTCAAAACATATAATTCAGGTGAAATTGCGGTATAGAATTTTACACAGCAACCGAATTTTAAAAAAGCTTACTTCGCTTTAACCTGGTGTTTTGAACTACAAGAAAATACATATAAAACCATTTTTATCTCGATAAGCATAAAATGGATAGAATAATAAGCTTTTATAAAAAATAACTTGTTGTAGAATAGGTAGAGAAAGTCATGTAAACGTAACACATAAGATTTTACTTACTCTAGCCCGTATATACAATGTAGGCATTGTATTCCACCCAAACATTTGATAAGATTTCACCGGAAATACATGTTTTGAGAGCTCCTGAATCCAAAAGAAAGGCATTTTCCGAAACATGTCTGTATGTGTGTGTATGTCTGTGCGTGTCTGTGAGCAGCAGAAACTAAAAGTCGGTTAAATACCAAACTTGGTATTTAATTTCAATATATTCCAAGGATGCGACACGAAGATTTTCAAGAAAATTGCCCCACCTTCAGCTATCTTTTACATGGAGCATTTTTCTAACATTTTGATTTTCACAAAAACAGCTCTAACGATATTTATTAACAGTTCATATTTTTATGATATTTTATGACAATCGAAATGTATATTTTGTATTTTCTGGGAACAGCCTCTCAAGACCCTTCATTCTGGATGACTTTTGTATAACCTTTGTATAACTGGTAAACCGT
This sequence comes from Hymenopus coronatus, assembly GCA_030762935.1. Taxonomy (NCBI): domain Eukaryota; kingdom Metazoa; phylum Arthropoda; class Insecta; order Mantodea; family Hymenopodidae; genus Hymenopus; species Hymenopus coronatus. The sequence goes on along the minus strand of CM060892.1, from coordinate 51,058,883 downwards.
AAAGATAGGCAAAACTGCATAACAAATGTAGATCTGTTTCAAACACAGAATTTGTGTTATATGCCTATTTTTTTGTAAAGTTAACTTTCTCGAGATATTCCGAGTTATTGTTTTCAGTTTTAAGGTATTTAAACTTTTCTCAAACGGGAGATATTTTTTTTTTCTTTTTGTCTTTTCTTTGTTTACTCCTAGCAAGCAAATAAATCCGAATTTCAATTGTTTCACTTAACGACCGACTTTTAAAAGACCTGACTATCGTTTTAGCCTTGTGCTTACAAAGAAGCAAGTGATCAATTCTAGTAATGTTTATCTTGATTAGTTTGACGTAGATAAAAGAATACTCTTTTGAAAGGAAATTATGTTTTTGGAACAGCAAGAGAAAGCCATGTGAACATCAGATTTTTCATGGTAACGACTGCAAAGGAATAAAGCCACACCAGCGATGAATCACGTGCTTTGAAGGCGTCACCTTATCATTACTGATATTATCAAGCTGTCTTTTTCTAGCCACAAGGTTAATTAGTAAATCGCCAAAGCATAAAGTAATCAAAGGCATCCACCCTTCTGTTAGTTCTCCATGGCGCTCGAATAGTTACAGGTTCTGGGATCGAGTCTGTCCTCAAGCGTATTTACAGAGCTTGTGTTATGTTCTGTTTTTTGTGCTCATGTTTGCGCGGGGACTTGCTTATGCGACGTGGGTGTGTGTGTATGCTTGTGCGTGTTCTGTGTTTCGTGTTTTATGACATTTATTATAACTCTGAATACAGACGTTAGCAAGAAACATAAAGGGCATGATGAAATTCTACAGTCGTGCCGAAGAGTTTCTAGAATACACACAGAAAACTAATCTCAGAAGCAAAGGGAAAAAGATATGGATTTTTCTGATATTTTACATTCATGAAACTTCTTCACCCACCATCGTTTATTTTGATATAGTTTCTCTAAACCACTCTTAGGAAAACTTACATTTTGTCTACTTCATATTAATTGAGATACACCTTTGCAGAAATAATTTCATTACATATTGCGCTGTAGGTTCAGAAGAATGGGGCAAATCAGAAACAATTAAATAGCGAGAAAACTTGACAGAGTCTTGACATTTTCATTTCAATAACGACAAACTTTTTTGTAATTCTCGTGTGTTTCAGTGATATCTACATATAACTTTATCTTATTGTTAACACGCCTTGTACAATTTTATTAAATTTGTCCCCAAGAAATGAAAATGAAGCTGTTCCAAGAAAGTATAACCGAACCTTTTGTCATGTTAGCTATTTATTTCCTGTATCCTAAGAGGAGCATAGGGCATCGTTACGATGTTTCAGGTTTGAATTGCTAATTCGTGAGTTCGCCACTATGCGCCATGGTGACGAGGGATCAGTTCGTCGACCACAGATGACACTGTAAGACAGAATCATGATTTGCGTACGCGAAATGGCGGAATTTTGCCAAAAACCTTATTTCAAGGTATGGAGTTCTATTACGTGCAAATAAACATTACACGAGAACACCGGCTTTACTTCCCTTCCTAAGGAAGCCATGCTAAGGATTTTTTTTTCAAATCAACTGGATTTGAACCTCCATCCAAAATTCAATTTGGATTTTAGAGGCAAGCATGCTAACTACAACACCACGGAGGGCGATTTTACAATGTAAATACTCCAAATTTGATTTAGTCGTCTTAAGGATGCTATGGACAGTTTACAGAAATCTGCAGTGATATCAGAGATGCAAGCCTATTGTATTTGAAAATATGTATTTTTTTTTAATCAAAATCATTTGAGCTATTTTTCTGAAACAAAAAAGTTCGTAAAATTTTTCAAGCTTTTGTATTTTAGTTGAACATTTTTATTTCGTACTCTTGGAACAAGCTGAACTAAGTAGTAAATTTGATGTTTACCCAGCTTTTCTCTTTGAGTTATCTGTTCACACAGGCCTTTACTAACATTTTTCTTGTTTTTCGGATACAGAATATGTGAAAATGTAGTTTTGACAAAAGTGCTGTTTTATAAAATAGTATGCTTGGAAACAAATGTATTGTGCACCGTTATATGACTGTAGCCCCGAAGCAAAAGGGGCAGTTGAATTTTGATTCTCTATGCATGCAGAAAGTTTCAGAACCATGTGCTATAAAAAACGATTTTCTCTTATTTGGTTATCTTCATATACGAGTACATGGAATATTTTTCGAAGTTTTCAATTTTCGAAAAAAACATAGCTGTAACGATTTAGATTAAAATGCCGTGTATTAAAATATATTTACTTGGCAAATGAAATACATATCCTGAATTTCTTGGGAATAGTTCAGGAAGTCTTCTTAATTTGGAACGATTTTTATGTAACTGGTAAACCGTAAGAGAGAACAAAAATTACTGCTAAAAATGAACTTAAATAATATAATTTATGTCACACTTTTTTTAGCTAATCATTTTCGAGATATTTCGTATTATTGATTTGGATTTTAAAATACTTATATGTTCTCAAAGGGGAAGTCATCTTCAGTTTCATATCTCTTTTGGTTTACTCCTGGCCATGGAAAGAGAAAAGAATTTCATGACAAACGCACAGCAACATCTATTAAAATATTTGACAGTCGCTTTAGTCTAGTACGAGTAGTCCCTTATTTCGCTTCTAAGGAACTAAGTAATAATACAATTTCTACTTAGTTTATCTTGGTTAGCAAGGTGTAGATAAAAGAACAACATTTGTAAGAACAGTTTGTTTGCAGAGCAGATAGAGAAAGTCATGCGAAGGAACATATCTAATTTTTTTTTTTTTCGTTGTATGTGTACCTAAGTTTGTATTTTTCCTTTTTTGTTTGGTATGTTTTGTCGTCAGGCAACCTCCTTATGGATGATGTTTTTACAAATAAAAATAAAATAAAGATGAACTATAAGGTAAAGAAATTGTTCCAGGAATTTATAATGATGGAACAAGATGATAGTTGATCAGTAAGCAGCGTGCAGTGCACTCAGGGCAATGTTGGCAGTGCATGTCACTTAATTAAACTTGATAACTAATAGGCGTTTAATAGAGATAACAGGAATTCCATATGTTACAAGAAAATCTAACCATGTATGTGAACTAATCAAACGGTAGCTTAACAGCTGTTTAACATACAATAGACAGTTTCGTACGTTAACTTGCTTCCTTGATGAGGTCTAAGAGGGATGAGTGTTTTAATTTTTAAATCTAAACAAACATAATCAAATAAACGTAAATAGTCAGGAAGTTTTGGTGTAACAGAAATGGTTAACTATAAAAATGTATAGTAAATAAACTGCGAGTTTTATCGAGATCTACAAGGGCTATTTTTACTTTCTCTACACGTACTATGTTCATAGTGCATGGAGAAGGTATTGCATTCCACCCAAAAATTCGATACCGAGATTTCACCGGAAATACATGTTTTAGGGTCCCCTGTATTCAGAAAAAGGTCATGTGTGTCCATGAAAAGGTTGTAAAATACCAAACTTGGTACTTAAGTTTAGTATCTTCCAGGGATGCAACACGAAGATTTTGAGAAAAATCCCCCCACTCCAAAATACTCTTTACATAGAATTTTTTTCTCAATAATTTTGATTTTCTCAAAAATGGCTCTAACGATTTTGATTAAAATATTGTGTATTAAAGATATTTACCTGACAAATAAAATGTATATCTTGAATTTTCTGGAAATCTGAAGACTATTCTATTTTGGACGAACTTTTCGGAATTTTGCATAACTGCTAAACCGTAAGAGGGACAAAGACTAACTTAACAGAAAATGTAGAGCTTGTTAAAACACACAGTTTATGTAATATACATTTTTTCGTGGAGTTGATCGTTTCTGAGATATTCCTTGTTTTTGGCTTCAGCTTTAAAAACATTCTTTTCTCATACAGGAATTTGTGAACTCATGTCCATACAAAAAAGGAACTTCATTCACATATCAACCAGCTTTTGGCCATCACTTTAATCTATGGTACTCCCTTATTTCGCTTCTACTTACAAGGAAACAAGTAATAAGACTATTCCTACTATTTTTTTCTCTATTAGCATGAAGTGAATAGAAGCACAAGTTTTTAACAATAATTTTTGTAGAGATTTAGAGAAAGTCATGTGAATGGAACACATCAGATTTTTTTTTCAACCTCCGGTGGAGCATAATAGAAAGACAAAATGATTTCATTTCCAGAAGTCAAGCACAATTATTACAGTTTCTTCTCCACATAGTCACCATGAAGGTTAAGGCATTTGCCGTATCGATAAACGAGCTTTCCAATATCCTCTTCTTGCACGGTTGCCGCCAGTGTGTGAAGATAGGTCTTTACAAAATTTTGAAGTTGTCCATTGATGCTAAAGTGATGTCCTCCCAGATCTTGTTTCAGCTGCCGAAAAAGATGAAAGTTGTCGTGGATCAAACTATTACGCTGATGAAGGAGAAGAGTTTTTGAGTTCCATTGTGACGGGGGATGAAACGTGGATTCTTTATGACAATCCAGAACCCAAAGAACAATCAAAACAATGGATAGAAACACGTTCTCCGCAAAAACATAAAACGGTCAAAAAAAAAAGTTCAGCAACAGGAAGACCAGGGTTCTGTTTTCTGGGATCAGAGAGGTGTGTTGCTTGTGGAATTTGTGAAGCCACTGCAAATGGGTACTGCTAGACATTACGTCACCTGCGGAGGTCCACACAAAACAAAAGAAAGGCTATGCTGTCATCAGGAATTGTTTTGATTTACTGATTGTTACTGCTGAGGTAACCAGACAGCTGCTTACTCTGTTCCATCATCCGTCATATAGACCCAGATCAAGCGCCTAGAGACTTTCATCTTTTTCAGCAGCTGGAAGTACAGCATGGAGAACTTCAAAATGCTGTAAAGACATCTCCATACGCTGGCGGCAACCGTATATGAAAAGGGTGTTGGAAAGCTCGTTTATCGATACGACAACAGCCTTAAACTTCATGGTAACTATGTGGAGAAGTAACTGTAATAATTGTACCTGACTTCTGGTAATAAAATCATTTTGTGATTCATATTTGTCTTTCTGTTATGCTCCATCAGAGGTTGAAAAAATAGCCCTCGTATGTTTTATGTAATAAGATTCTGTCTATCTCTAATTGTTTCCCAAGTATGCAAATGAAGAGACTTCAGAATCTATTCCCAGAAAATTTAAAATATACTTTAATCAACAAAATCATCTGTACCAGTTTTGAGAAAATTAAAATATTCGGAAAAAGGTGCCGTGTAAAGGATTTTAGGGGTGGGAGAATTTTCTTAAAAATCTTCGTATCCATTCTCGGAAAATCCTGAAGTTAAATATCACGTTGAGATGATATTTCGATATTTAAGTTATATTATTCAGACATACACACCGACACACATACACACAGGCACACACGGAGATACAAACAGACATACCCATGCCTTTTTTAAAAAGTGTTTATAGCAAGGGGAGCCTCAAAACATATATTTCTGGTAAAAATTCGACTTCGAATTTCTGGCGAAATAAAATACTTCTACTTTATTTTTATTTACCCATCTCACCCCATTTAGGGTTTGCCAAAAGATACTAAATACTTTAAAACATGAATTAATGACATACAAATAATATGGTGCTGGAAAGAAAACTTGACAAAACAACAATAATAGTAATATTCAGATGATAATAATATATAAGGATATATAGCCAGTTTAGTTATAGTAAGTACCTATAGGTGTAATTAAACAATTGTTTCCCATAAAATGGTTTCTATGGCTACAGAATATTTCTTCTATTTTTGTGACAATTGATCATCTATTGTTTTTTCTAACTCGTATATTTTCCCCGCTATGAAACAAAATGTTTTGTAAAAGACTACTCACAAAAATGTATTGTATTTCTTTTTTTTTTTTTTTTGTTTGCAAAAATGGCTTTTTGGCTCATTTATACTCTTCTTTTCTGAAACAAGTTTTTCAGGCTGTGTGATTGCCTGTGTTACGTTATTAGATAAATTAGAAATGTTTTATTTTTAATTCAGGGGTTCGGAAAACATGTATTGGGCTTCGAATTTTTGGGTGGAATACAATACCTTCTGCACCTGAAAACTATTTACGTGGTAGAGAAAGAAATAATTAAAATTTTCCTTCAAGGACAGGAAATGTTTTATGTGTTTAAATTAAAGTTTTTGAACATTTTCGGAGTAAGTAAAATGTAATATTCTTGCACATTGAAATAGCTGTTATACACTTTATTCCTCAGTAAGTTTATTGTATATAGTTAATGCATTATTTTGATTTTTATGGAATATAAGAAAGGAACAGTTTCTCTTTCTGAAACATGGTTTTAGTAGATTTGTAGTAAAAATTGAAACACAAAAGAAAATAAAGAAGAAGAAAAATTTTTAAAAATATATTAAAAATATCTTGTCTTCTAGTACTAAAGTTTTATTAAAATTAAACAAAGAAAGAAGTTATAAGTATAAACATTTAAGATTATACTAATTTGCAACAAATCATGGAAGCATCGTTTTCCATTATCATAAAAATGATTGCGTTAATGCAGATGTATGGTAATGCACGCGATATAGTTTTAAATGATATACATTAAATGATTTAGAAAAATATGTGTGATATTAGAGATTTTATATTGACCCTTAATTATTGTAAAAACATTTTCCGTTTTGTACTCTTCAATATTTCTTTATTTTTCAAAAAGTAAATTATTTATTTCTCGTAATTTGGTGTATTCCATTCACATAAGTTTCTCTATGTGTTCCACGTATAAACTGCTCCTCTTACAAAAGATTATTCTTTTATTTTCATCATGTTAACCGAGATAAATATTAGCAGAAATACTTTATTATTTGCTTCCTTGAAAGCAGAAGGAAATCAGAGAATAGACTAGGCTAAAGCGATAATCAATCCTTTCAAAAGCTAATCGTTATGTAAAACAATGGAAGTTCGGTTCACTTTGCATGGTAGCAGTAAAACAAGAGGATCGAAACGAAAGGAAACTAAATCTTTGAAAAGCTGTAGTTCTGCGAATGACGTTCGCAGTTCTCTTTGCATGACCAGGAGTAAAACAAAAGAAAAATAGTTGACGACTTCCTGTTCGAGAAAAGTTTAAGTATTTTAAAATTGAAACCAATAACAGGGAATACCTTGGAAATCGTTAATTCTACAGAAAAATATGTAAGTGGCATAACTTGTGTTTTAAGAAGATCTGCGTGTTTTGTGTAGTTGTCTATATTTTTATCAGTCTATATCTAAGTAATCTATATATTTTTGTCTGTATCCTAAGGTCTATAGTTATGCAAAAGTAATTCAGAAGGACTTCAGAGGCCATTCACAAACAATTCAAAGTACACCTTTAATTTCTCGTGTAACTATCTTTCATATACTGTAGTTAAATCAAAATCGTTACAGTTATTTTTGAGAGAATCAACATTTTCGAATTTTTTTCCATATAAAGTGTAATTTGAGGTGTTGAGATTTTTTTAAAATCTTCGTGTCGCATCCTTGGAAGATGTGAAACTTAAATTATAAGTTTGGTGTTTAACCGTCTTTTAATTTCTGCTGCAGACACGGGCATCATAAACACGATTCATATTTAAAAATGCATTTTGAAATATAGAGAACTAAAAAGTGTATTTCTAGTGAATACTCGGTATTGAATTGGGTGGAAGGAAATATCGTCTCTACCCAGGTACTATGTATGAAATAGAGAAAATAAAGAAATGGCTTTCTACTAGGTTTGAATGCGTATTATCACGTTATGAAAATGTTTAGTTACTTTCTCTATACGTACTATGTACATAGTGTATAGAGAAGGTAATTGCATTGTACCCAAAAATTCGATTTCGAGATTTCAACGGAAATACATGTTTTGAGACAACCTGAAACCAGAAAAAGCATTTTTACGAAAATGTCATTATGTGTGTATCTGTCTGTGTGTATGTGTGTGTGTCTGTGGGCAGCATAGCTCAAAAATGAAAATACCGTTAAATACAAAACTTGGTATTTAAGTTCAGTATCTTCCAAGGATGCGACACGAAGATTTTAAAGAAAATCCCCCCACCCCCAACTACCCTTCACATGGAAAAAAAATTCGAAAATTTTGATTTTTCTAAAAAATGACTCTAACGATTTTTATTAAAATATCATATATTAAAGATATATACTTGACAAATATTATGTATATCTTGAATTTTCTGGGAATAGCCTCTGAAGACAACTTTATTCTGGATGAATTTTACTGAATTTTGTGTAACTGGTAAACCGTAAGAGATAGACAAAAACTTACCACACAAAACATGTAGAGCATGTTAAAACACAAAATTTATGTTATATAAATTTTTTTCGCGGAGTTGATCGTTTTTGAGACATCCCTTGTTATTGGTTTCAGCTTTGAAAAACTTAATACTTTTCTCATACAGGAATTTGTCAACTCCTGTCCATACAAACAAAGGAACTTCAGTCACATAGCAACCATCTTTTGTTATCACTTTAACCTATGTTATCCCTCATTTCGCTTCTACTTACAGGGAAGCAAGTAATAAGACTATTTCTGCTAATTTTTTCTCACTTAGCATGAAGTAAATAGTTGCATAAACTTTTTAATACAATTTTGTTGCAGAGATATAGGGAAGGTCATGTGAATGGATTACATCAGGTTTTTTTTTTGTTTAATTTTTCACAGTTTTTGCTTAAGTTCTGTGGATAGTTGCCGTATTCAGCGAGGGCTATGCATTAAAATGTATGTATATCAGAGTGAGTTAATTTAAAACTGTTTGCGAGTATGTTGATGAAACGCTGTGCGGAAGAGTTGTAAAACATTTAAGGACGTTCCTGGGTTCTGAGTAGAGGACTTATTACAAAACTTGAGGCAAGAATTAGTGATGGTATGAGCACCCCTATGTGCGTTATATGATAAAGAGCTTGCTTCTGTGGGAGCGTGTGTTTGGTAATTAAGTAACGGCCATGCGTCTCATTTTCGCTCCCTCATGGTCAGTCTTCCCCAGGACATTGATCCATGTGTCCACCCCTTCACAACCCCGCTGCACCGCCACATATTGAGAAGCTCGGCCCAGGCTCCGAGAGACAGAGATGAAAAACTGCATTCAAAGGGGAGGGGAGTAGGTGAGGTTAATTAGTGTGGGCGTGGCTCCATACCATAGCAACCGAGGTTCGAACTAAGGTCTTTATGTTGGGCCCTCGTAACTACACATATAAAGCTTCCTCTCTCATTTTTTTTTTTTGAAGTCGAATGCTCATAGACATACAAAAAACCCTTCTGGCTATGTTTTATTGTGCAGAACTCATGAAGTCCTTCCCGACGTAGATATCACAACATGCAGCATCCATTCGGACTCCAGAACCAAGAGAAGGCTAACTAAAATACCCTTAACATGGAAAACGTAGAGAAAGCAGAATGTGAATTCAGAAGCAGAATTTTTTGACTTGCATCAAAGACGAGCCATTACGCTTAATTAAACCTTTTAATAAAACTTCTCTTCCAAAATTACATATTAAAAATCGAATGTGTTCCATTCACACTACTTTCTCTACATCTCTACCTATATAATAAATTATTATTAAAAAGCTTCTTCTATTTACTTCATACTAATCGAGACAAACATTAGCAGAAACGGTCTAATTACTTTTTTTCTTGTAAGGAGAAAGGAAATAAGGGAACACACTAGACTAAAGCGATAGTCAAATCTTTTAAAAGCTAGTTATCATGTGGATGAAAAATCTTATGTGACCTTCTCTTCATTTCTGTAACAAATTATTGTTAAAAAGTTTATCTACTTTATGCTAATCGAGATAAACAGTAGCACAAATTCTATTCATCGCTTGCTTCTTTCTAAGCTTAAAAGCTTATTCTTCTATTTACTTCATGATAATCCAAATAAACATTAGCAGAAATAGTCTTATTACTTGCCTCCTTGTGCGTAGAAGGGAAATAAGGGAATACAGTATACTAAAGTGATAGATATTTTAAAAGTTGTTTGCCATGTTGTTTCTTTGCATTGTCAGGAGTTGATAAATTCCGGTATAAGAAAAATTTTAACTATTTATAATTGAAACTAAGAACAAGAAATATCTCAAAAATGGCCAACTCCATGAAAAAATGTATATGGTATACATTGTGTGTTTCAACGACTATAGATGTTTTGTGTAGTAAGGGCTTGTCTATCTCTTACGGTTTACAGTTATGCAAAATTCAGCAAAATTCATCCCGAATAAAAGGGCCTTCAGAGGTTATCTCCACAATATTCAAGGTATAAATTTTATTTGTCATGTAAATGCATTTAATATACGACATTTTAATCAAAATCGTTAGAGCCATTTTTAAGAAAATCAAAATTTTCGAAAAAAGTTCCATGTAAAGGGTAGTTTGGGGTGGGGGGATTTTCCTCAAAATTTTCGTGTCGCATCCCTGGAAGATACTAAACTTAAATACCAAGTTTGGTGTTTTAGCTACTTTTCATTTTTGAGTTATCGTGTTCACAGACACACGGACACACACATGGACCTTTTTCTGAAAATGCTTTTTTTTTGATACAGGGGTCCTAAAACATATATTTCCGGTGAAATCTCGATATCGAATTTTTGGGTGGAATACAATACTTCTCTATCCCTATGTATATTGTACATATGGGGGGCTAGAGAAAGTAACAAGACACCAGTAGAGCAGCGGCAAGGATACCGCTCCTGAAAAAGCAGTCATTGTGGGGCATAATCGTAGTGCTCTCTCCTTAATATCATCAATCTAAACTCCACCAAATCAAACCTCAACCACCCTACATTCCTGTGGTTAAAACCTTACAAGAGTAGGTATACATTAAGTTTACTTAGGCTCGTCGCGCGCACACGTACTACATCAAAGAGGATGATGTGTATATTATGGAAAACATGATATTGCTTTTTTTTTAATAAACAGTCATCTTGTATTGTAAAGCTCAAGAACAGCTATTTTGTTCCACTTTTTTCGGGCTTCTAGCCAGGGTAAACTGAAGATGAAGATGATGCATATCTTCGAAACGCTGGAGTCAATCCATGTATGAATGAATGAATAAGTGTATTTATTGAAATAACAGTATGCATGCACTGATCTTCATCATTCACACGGGTCCACAATACAAAAAATGTAAGCAATATTAAAGAAAAATCTGATGTGTACCATTCACATGACTTTCTCCATATCCCTGCAACAAATTATTCTTAAAAAGCTTATACTTCTATTAACTTCATGCTAATCAGAAAAACATTAGCAGAAATAGCCATATTACTTGCTTCCTTGTAAGTAAAGGAGAAATAAGAGAGTACTATAGGTTAAAGTAATAATCAAAAGCTGGTTGCTATGTCACTGAAATTCCTTTATTTGTATGGACAGCAGTTGACAAATTCCTGTATGAGAAATTATAAGTTTTTCATAGCAGAAACCAAAAATAAGGAATGTCACAAAAACGACGAACTCCACGAAAAAATGTATACAACATAAATTGTGTGTTTTAACGTGCTCTACATTTTTTGTGCAGTAAGTTTTTGTCCATATCTTACGGTTTATCAGTTATTCAAAATTTAGTAAAATTCATCCAGAATAAACTACTCTTCAGAGGCTATTCCCAGAAAATTCAAGATATACATTTTATTTGTCAGGTAAATATTTTTAATATGCGAAATTTTAATCAAAATCGTTAGAGCCATTTTTGAGAAAATTGAAATTTTCGAAAAAAAGTATCATGTAAAGGGTAGTTGGGGGTGGGGGGATTTTTCTCAAAATCTTCGTGTCGCATCCCTGGAAGATACTAAACTTAAATACCTAGTTTGGTATTTTACCGACTTTTCATTTTTGAGTTATCGTGTTCAAAGACACGCGGACACACGGACACATACACACACACACACGGACCATTTTGTGAAAATGCTGTTTTTAGATAAAGGGGACCCTAAACCATATTTCCGGTGAAATCTCGGTATCGAATTTTTTGGTGGAGTGCAATACATTCTCTATACACTATGTACATAGTGCCTATAGAGAAAGTAAAAATTAAAAGAATAAACACAAAAATAAAAGGATAAAGATATTTAAATAGAGCAACTTAAATTTACAACACAGAATAAACTGTATGTAGATGTAGTAATGTACCCTATTATAGTAGACAATAATACTCACTGTATATACTCACAATATTAACACCCAACAAATCAATGACCTAAAAGTATGGCATAAAATATATGTAAAACATAATCACTTTTATTTTCCATATCTCGGAATCCTACGTCTTTCCAAGATATGGGTCCACGACTCTTCCTCCTCGCAAATGGGGCAGATTCTCATACCATTCTGGTCAGTAATTTTTATCATCCGCCATGCTGCTAGTCTAATCTTCGCAAGCCCCTCTCTAATGAGTTTAGTACCTGTTTTGACGTATTGCTCCACTCCGATTTTAGCCCAGACTGTACTTCCAATGAAACCTTCTCCGTGCATTGCGCAATTATTTTCTGACAATATCACAGAGGTGGTCCATAATTTTTCTCCAAATACTCCGTCTGTTTGCCTCCCACTCCAAATGTATGCCATTCCAATGGTTTCCAAACCTTTCTTTAATTTTGATGCCCACGTCGAATTGCTTTCCATTCTCAACTGTTCATGGTAGCAGACTGCCCTAATTAGAGATCGGTTTCCGTGAGCGGTTCACCTCCAATATTTAACTGCTCTGATTTTGCACTACATGTTTCACTATGCGCCCCGAATTCCCTCATTATGCTACAGTTGGCCGCACCCCACCCTACTCCCAGAATTCCTTTAAAAACTGGGTCCTCACTTGGTCCAGATTCCCTGTTTGTTCCCACCACCATATTACTCCTCCATATGTCATCGTGGATATAACTGTCGCTCCGTATAAGTCTTCATTAAGGTTATGGATTTATTCGGAATTCTACAACGTATCCGGAGAGCTTCCACTGCTTTCACCCTTGCCTTTACCAGGCTAGAAGCCTGAGAAAATATATGTCGTCAGGAAAGTTCAACTCTTATAGCTATTTTATGTTTTTGTCTCTTAATGCACAACTTGCAGGGTAAAAAATATGAATTGTATACATTTTTGACAAACAAAAATTATGAATGTCAATTTTTCCATAAATAATGCAAAAAGCCTATTTTCTATATCACTGCAGATTAACAACAAATACCTCAGAAGTTTCTCCTCTATTAATAGTGCAGCATAATACTAAACTATTTTGCTGCTGTTTTTTTGCGCAAGATTCACATATTTGTTTGAAATTTTTAAGTCGATGTTCTAATAGCATGGTGTTTCATCTTATTTCAGAAGGTATTATATGGTTAGCTAATATAATATATACCAGTTAAGCTAACAATGTAAAGCATTTGGACCGCAATTTTACAAAATCGTCTTAGTGTAGAATCCATAGTCGTGGAAACGAATATATATTTTACAGAAAATGCAAAAAGACTAATTTTACTTTTTCAAAAGCTACATACAGCACTATTGTTTATGTAAAAGTATTTTATCATTTCACAAATTACGCAAACGTTTGAACCTAACAGCATCATAAAATGCCTTACTTGGCTATTATTTGTGTAAATATGGAAGGTTATGATAAAACTATTAAAATCTTCGACTTAAAACTTTCCAGGCGCTGGTTTATTAATGCTTTCTTCTCGGGACGTCACTTACCTGGCTAAAGAAATCATTAATATTAAAATATTGTTGTCGTAGCAACAATATAAAAATAAAATGCTCTTCGAAATGAATTTTCTTTTTCATTACTGTGTCATATGTTTCGTTTTGAACTTGAATGTGTCACCACACATATATCTATACGAAATACATGAATTATCATCCTTATTGCCTTAAAACCCATAGAACTTCGTCGGTTTTCCCCCCTGCTCACGTTATTTTAAAGCTGTATAAAAACGTGACTCTCAGCATTTTAGTTAGTTTTTTATATTTAAATGTTACTAGGGAATGATATAAATATTATGAACACGAAGTCTCAATATTTGTAGTTCTCTTATCTTCATTGTTTTTCTCCCACACTCTTCATATATTTAAGACATTTCCGCAATTAATATTTAAATCTTGGATTTTCTAGGAATAATTGTGAAGCCCTCTTTATCTTGAAATTCTGCCGTAAATTGGTAATATGTAGGAGATAGACCAAAACTTACTATGCCCAGAAATGTAGAGCCCATTAAAGGAAAGAACGTATTGCAAATAAAACTGTTCTTGCATTAATCTTCTCGAAGATATTCATTGATATTGGTATGAATTTTGAAATACTTGTACTTTCTTATACAGTAAGCGGCTAGTCGATTTTTCTCATGATTGCACAAGAAACTTGAGATATCAAAGTCATTAATAGCGATCCACTTTTTAAAATCTGACTAATGTTTTGGCCTAGTATCTCTTTCTTATATTAGGAAGAAAATGTGTGTAAATATGTAATGAATGTTTATCTCGATTATCATGAAGTAGATAGAGCTAGTAAGCTTTTGTAAGAGTATTTGATAGAAATAGATTAGATTTGATTATTCTAACCACGCTCTGCTACCAACTACAAAATCACTTATACAGTACCAAGTACTATTTTTCAGGTTTAAATTATTAAACGGTATTTATTTATATTTTAGCTTAAAATTTTCTTAAACGAGGACCCATTTGTCAAATATGTCAAATTTTTTTCTGGTTTGATTCTTTTTATTTTATGTTTTTCATAATTTGCTACCTTGATTGAAAGCAACTCTATATATTATAAATCCTGAGAGCTGTGTTTTCTCCTAAAATAAGTATAGAGGGCAATTTTAGTGAATTTATCTTGGACGTTTAAGTGCTTTAATGTGAAACTGATTTTAGGAAGAAACCTAGGTTTTACACACAAAAACGATATAATAGCACGGTATACATTTTTTCATATTTCCTATGGGGATATATTTAATGCCAAATATTAACTAACGTACTTCAAATATTCTTTGGCTTAAGTTTTATCTGGACTCATTTGAATGGTTTTATTACTTTTTCTACACGTACTATGTACACAGTGTTTAGAGAAGGTATCGTATTGTACCCAAAATTCGATATAGAGATTTCACTGAAAATATATATTTGGAGATCCACTGATTCAAAAAATTAAAAAAAAAAAAAAAAATAGGAAAAGGCTCGAGTGTGTTCTTGTGTGTGTGTGTGTCTATGTATGTATGTGCGTGTCTGTGGAAGGCATAGCTCAAAAATGAAAACACCATTAAATACTGAGCTTTGTATTTAAGTTTACCATATTCCAAGGACCAGACACGAAGATTTTCAAGAAAATCTCCCACCGCAAGCTACCCTTTGCATGGAAACTTTTTTGAAAATTTTGTTTTTCTCGAAAATGGCTATAGCGATTTTGATTAAAATATTATATATTAAAAATATCTACAAGACAAATATATGTTAAATATTCTGGGAAAAGCTTGTGCAGAGCTCTGCTTTATGGATGAATTTTGTATAACGTAAACTGAAAGAGAGAGACAAAAACTTACTGCGCAAAAAATGTAGATTTCGTTAAAACACACAATAGATGTCATATCCTTTTTTTTTTTCTTTCTTTTTTAGTAGAGCTGACCATTTTTCCATATATTCCTTAATGCTGGTTCCTTTTTAGCCTGCGTAACTTTTCACAAACGGGAGGTCATCTTTCCGTCCATCTCTGTTTTGTTTTACTGCTGGCCGTTCAAACCGAACCGAACTTCAATTGCTCACATAGCCACCAACTTTTTAAAGATTTAACCATCGTGTTAGCCTAGCGCATCACTTTATTTCCCTTCTGTTTAGAAGGAAGCAAGTAATAAGAGATGATCTAGATAAAATAACCTTTTGTAAGAATAGTTTGTTTACTGAATAGGCAGGGAAAGATCGCTTGAATGGAACACATCAAATAATAAATGTAAAAATCTTGACTCTGTTATTTGATCTTTTCCTTGCTGCTCGTTTGTCTCTAGGTAGGACGAAGCATAACTATTGGCTAGCTATTTGAAAATCAATTGCTATAGAATTATGCCAAGTTCTCGTGCTGTTGGAATACACCCGAGGGCTAGCTCTTGCATTAGACATGTTGATATTGACGAATGGAATAGTTTACTAATGATGATTGGTGCGGCAAACGGGATTATTGCTCTGTGAGACTTAATCCCTTCATTCCATTCATGTGCTCTCTAACATAAACGTCCGGCCGTTTGATTCTGAATCTTCAAGTCGAGTGCATTGTGTTAGCAGGTTTTCTAACCAACCAAATTCTTAAAAATCTTCATCCTTACTCTATGTATTAGAACATACAAATACACTAAGAAAAGGGATTCTACTGATGATCAGATGTCTTTCAACAATTTGTATTACTATTTTATTATTATTATTATTATTATTATTATTATTATTGCATAAGCTTTACTATCTCTGAACCACGTACTAGATACATAGAGGCAGAAACGATATTGTATTCCACCCAAAAAGTAGATACACAATATTTTACCGAAAATATTTTCTAGGGTCCTTTGAATAAAAATTGTGTGTGCGTGTGTGTGTTTGTTTGTTTGTGTGAACAACTTAACTCAGAAACAAAGTCTATCAAATACCAAACTTAGTATTTTAGTCCAACATATTTAAAGGATGCGACACGAACATTTTCAAGAAATCCCCCAAACTACTGTTTCATGGAAACTATTTCAAAAATTTTAATGTTCTCAAAAATGGCTCTAATGATTTTAATTAAAATGCAATATTTACATGAGAAAATGTATATCTTGAATTTTCTGAGAATAGCTTCTGAAGACCTCTTCATTCTAAATGAATTTTGCACAGCTAGTAAACCACTATACTTCTCGTTAAAACGCACAATTCATGTCACATGCTATTTTTTTTTTCTTTTTCGTAGAGTTGATCATTTACAAATGTTCCTTATTATTGGTTTCGTTTCAATAAACTAAAGCTTTCTCCTACTTTCTCCTGGTCATACTAAGAACAATTTCAATCACATAGCATCCAGATTTTAAAATATTTTACTGTCACTTTAGCCTAATGCATTCCCTTGTTTCCCTTCTACTTACAAGGAAGTAAATAATAAGGCAATCTATGCTAGTTTCTATCTCGATTAGCATGAAGTAAATATAAGAATAAGATTTTTAATAACTATTTTCTACAGTGATATAGAGAAATTCATGTAAATGGAACACATCAGATGCTTTTGAGTAGTGAAATTTTGTGTATCTCTTACGTTTCACCAGTTTAGCGAAATTAATTCGGAAAGAAGAAATCTTCAGAGGCTATTCCCGGAAAACTTAAGATATACATTTTATTTATCATAAAAATAACTCCTCCAACATTAGACACTTCAATCAAAATCTTTAGATACATATTAGAGAAAAAACAATTCGAAAACTTTTCAATGTAAAATATAGTTGAAAATCCTTGTAAGAATGCTGAACTTAAATACCAAGTTTGGTACTTAATCTACTTTTCATTTAAGTTATACTCCTCTAAAAATTTGATGTGTTCCATTTAAAGAGCTTTCGCTATCTATACACAAAATCCCATAAAAAGAAGTTACATGGAGTAAGATCACAAGATCTTGGAGGCCATTCCAAATCGCTAAGAAGTAAATCACAAACTGAGAGAATTTTATGGCTACAACGGACCCGGTTTCCTCGAATTTCTTTATCAATCGCAAAAACCTCCGAAGATCGTGATGTAATATAATAATAAAATATGTTATAAAATAGTTTGTAGAACAGATAAAGAAAGTCATATGTCTACATAGGATTGAAGGAACCTCAAAGGTATATATCCATTTTTTGGTAGTCTTTAACGCCCGCTTTTACTATTGTGGCACCACAGGCTGTGACACTAGTGATATATGTAATGAAGATGGAGCACCGGTGGAATGCAATGGCGGAGGAAACCGGAGAAAATCTGCCCCTGCTCCGCTTTGTCCACCACAATGATATGCGGTCGCTTGGGATCGAGCCTGGGCCGTCTAGGTGAGAGACGAGTGGTATAACAATTTTCGGTTAACCCGCTTGGGTAGTGTCTGCCTCTCATTCAAAAGGTCGTGAGTTCGAATCTTGCTTAGGGTGAGTTACTCGGATAAGGCTTTTATCGGGGTTTTCCCTTGTCCTGAGAAGACGAATGTCGAGTAACTTTAAGCTCCATGGACCCCGAGATCAATTGAGCATCATTTTATTAATTTCATTCATCGTCCGATATTACCAACTAGGTTAGAGGACGTTAACCCCCCCCCCCCAAAACGCAACATCTTCTCTACCATGTGTCTAGTAGAGAAAATAAAAAGACACACTATTTGGCAAATTTGATGTAGCAACAATTGTAGACTGATTTACAAGGGTAAACTTCCTATAGAACAGAGATTCTGTGAGTCGCGACATACATTCAGCTGTTTTAACATTGAGAGGGTAGACTTCACGGTCACCCCCCCCCCCCCGCCCATGGATCAAACGCGAGTTCTGTTCGCTCCACATGTAAACAAATGAAAACAAGAGAAGTGTGCTGATTTTTATTTTGTAGATTACTACCTCGTGCTCTGAAAAAGTAAATTACTGGGCTATTCAAGTTGCTATATAACACACGGGGTGCATCCCGCATAAAAGAAGTGCCTGGCGCATTCTCGTGCCAAACCAGCGACGTCCGGGAAGCCACATAACAATCATCGAGTTAACTAGCGAGTACCCTCATCCCCCCGCCACGTTGTCATTGTTTGGGATGCCAAAGCGATTTTTATAACCCTGCCACTGTCGCACGCTTTTAATGCTCACATTATTGTCTGACCTTCCTTTGCATATTCTTCTGCACACTTAATCATCCATTCATTACTTTCTGCTCATAGAAAAAGCTGCAAATAGACCACTTCGAACAACCCAACTATTCCAACATCCAAGTGGCACTTACTCTGGTAAATAAAGTCAAAATTGTATAAAAGTCATTTTCGTTTTCTTTTATTTCTTTTTACATTCTCTATACGAACTACGTACATAGTGTATAGATGAGGTAATTGAATTGTAACCAAAAATTCGATACCGAGATTTCACCGGAAATACATGTTTTGAGACTCTGAATAAAAAAAAAAAAATAGAAAAATGTCCGTGTGTGTGTGTGTGTGTGGTGTGTGTGTGTCTGTCTGTCTATCTGTGTGTATGTGTGTCATAGCTCAAAAACGAAAATACCGTTAAAGCCCAAATGTGGTATTTAAGTTTGGTATCTTTCAAGAATGGGACACGATTTTGATTAAAATATCGTATGTTAAAGATACTTACCTGACAAATAAAATGTATATCTTGAATTTTCTGGGAATAGCCCCTGAAGACTACTTTATTCTAAATGAATTTTACGGAATTGTGCATAACTGCTAAACCGTAAGAGATGGGGGAAAACTTACTGCACAGAAAATGTAGCTCACGATAAAAGACACAATTTATGTCATATACAGTTTTTTTCGTGGAGTTGATCATTTTTAAGATATTCCCGGTTTTCCGTTTTAGTTTTGAAAAACTTATACTTTTCTCATACAGGAATTTCTTAACTCCTGTCCATACAAACAAAGGAACTTCAGTTACATAGCAACCAGCTTTTGGCTATCACTTTAACTTATGGAACTCCCTCATTTCGCTTCTACTTACAAGAAAGCAAGTAATAGGACCATTTCTGCTAATTAGCATGAAGTAAATAGAAGCATAAGCTTTTTAGCAATGCTTTGTTGCAGAGATATAGAGAAAGTCATGTGAATGGAACACATCAGATTTTTTTAGAAGTGTTTAACGCCCGCTTTAACTACTTATGGCACCGCAGGCGATGATACTGATGATACATATGTATGGAATGCGAAGGCGGGGGAAACCGGAGAACCTGGAGAAAACCCGCCCCTACGGCGCTTTGTCCACCACAAATCTCACATGTGGTCACTTGGAATCGAACCCGGGCCGTCTAGGTGAGGGCGAGTGATCTAACCACTCGGCCACGGCGCGGCCTATTTCATTGTCATTTTCTATTTCACGGCAATGTAAACTTCTAAACAATGTACAATGTACACACGTGGTTGAGAAGGTATTGTATTTCACCCAAAAATTCGATACCGAGAAATACATGTTTTGAGACCCACTGAATCGAAAAAAGCATTTTAAAAAGCGTCCATATGTGTGTGGGCAGCATAACTCAAAAACAAAAGTTTGACATTTAAGGACAATATCTTCCAAGCATGCGACACGAAAATTTTCTGAAAATTCCCCCACGCCCTACCGTTACGTGGAATATTTTTCGAAAATGTTGACTTTCTCAAAAATGTCCATAACGATTTTTGATTAAAATACAGCTTTTTTAAGATATTTTCATAGCAAACGAAATGTATATCTTGAATTTTCTGGAGTAGTCGATGAAGACCTTTTCATACTGGATGATTTTTGTATAACTGGTAAACTGTAAGAGATAGAAAAACAAAAAAAAAACAAAAACAAAAATATAGATCTCGTTAAAAATCACAGTTTATGTTATATACCTTTTAGTAGAGTTAACCGTTTCCGAGATATTTATTGTTATTTGTTTCAGTTTAAACTGCTTAAACATATCTCAACCGGGAAGTCATCTTTCGTTTCAGATCTTTCTTTTAGCTCTGGCCATGAAAAGAGAAGCGAATTTCAATTATTGCACGTAGCAACCAGCTTCTAAAGGATCTGATTTTAGCTTTAGCCTAGTGTATTCCCTTATTTCCCTTCTGCGTATAAGAAAGCTTGTAATAGGACAATCTGGGCTATTGGTTATCTTCATTATCATGATCTAGACAAAAGAATAATATTTTGTAAGAATAGTTTGTTTGCAGAATAGATGGAGAAAGTCATGTGAATGGAACTCATCACATTTTTTCTGAATAATTGAGTGTTCTATTTGAAGGAGCCAGTCCATAATTTTTAAACTTAAAAAAAAAAAAAAAAACTTTGTGGCATTGAAATTCTATCCATTTCAATTAATATGTAATGAAATTAAAGATAATTGATAGTTCCTGCATTAAGCCATGTATGGTAGATTCAAGGTTGGAACCGTAGAATCAAACTGAAAAATTCAAAGTGTGGTTGAAATCTAGGCTGCCATAAATTTGCCTTATAGTTTGCATAATATGAACATTATTAAAATTGCAATTAACTTGAAGTTAAATGTGAATGTTATATATATTTCGATTAGCTTTACTAAAATAAATAATATGACTAATTTGTTTCTCTACTGTGCACCTAGTAAGCAGAAGAAGTATAAAGATAGAAATAAAGTCTGAGCGTTGCAGCACGTGTTGGACTGTTTTTTTTTTTGTTTTTGTTTTTTTTTTGTTTTTTGCTTTTACTTTCTCCATACGCACTATGTACATACTGTATAGAGAAAGTATTGCACTCCACCCAAAAATTCGATACCGAGATTTCACCGGAAATATATGTTTTAGGATCCCCAATATCCAAAAAAAGCATTTTCACAAAAAGGTCCGTTGGTGTGTGTGTGTGTGTGTGTGTGTGTGTGTGTGTGTGTGTATGTCCGTGTGTGCGTGTGTCTGTGAACACGATAACTCAAAAACGAAAAGTCGGTAAAATGTCAAACTTGGTATTTATATTTAGTATCTTCCAGGGATGCGATACGAAGATTTTGAGAAAAATCCCCCCATCCCCAACTACCCTTTACATGGAACTTTTTTCGAACATTTTGATTTTCTCAAAAACGGCTCTAACGATTTTGATTAAAATTCCATATATTAAAGGTATTTATCTGGCAAATAAAATGCATATCTTGAATTTTCTGTGAATAGCCTCTGAAGAGTAGTTTATTCTGGATGAATTTTACTATATTTTGAATAACTGCTAAACCGTAAGAGATGGACAAAAACTTACTGCACAAAAAATGTAGAGCACATTAAAACACACAATTTATGTTGTATACATTTTTTTCGTGGAGCTCGTCGTTTTTGAGACATTCCTTATTTTAGGTTTCTGCTATGAAAAACGTATACTTTTCTCATACAGGAACTTGCCAACTCCTATCCATATAAACAAAGGAACTTCACTGACATAGGAACCAGCTTTTGACTATCACTTTAACCTATGGTAGTCCCTTATTTCGCTTCTACTTACAAGGAAGCAAGTAATAATACCATTTCTGTTCATTTTTTCTGATTAGCATAAAGTACATAGAAGTATAAGCTTTTTAAGAATAATTTGTTGCAGGGATATAGAGAAAGTCATATGAATGGTATACATAAGTTTTTTATTAAAATACCACATATTTAAAATATGTACCTATATATCAATAAAACTTATACATTGAATATCCTATAGATAGCTGTCTTCAATCGGAAGATTTTTAAACATTGTGTTTAACTGATATACCTCAAGCGATAGACAAACGCGTACTACATTAAAATTGCAGAACTCTGAAACACACAATGTGTTTCAAACAACTAATTTTGTGGCACAAGTTATTTAGAGATATCCATTATAATTGGTTTGATTCTTTTAAAAAGTGTCAAAGTGCTGAAATAAGTGCAGTTATTCCAGATACAGTTACTATTCTCCATTTTTAAAAACTACAAGAGCCAAAGAATTTTTAATATGCAGAAATAATCACAATAAGCTTACGTGTACTGGTGTTTTTCAGGGGCCCTAATTTTATAGTTTTTATTTTATTTTTTTAATTGCACTGGCGTTTTTCAGGGGCTCTAATTTTATAGTTTTTATTTTATTTTTTTAATTGTACTGGTGTTTTTCAGGGGCTCTAATTTTATAGTTTTTATTTTATTTTTTTAATTGTCCTGGTGTTTTTCAGGGGCTCTAATTTTATAGTTTTTATTTTATTTTTTTAATTGTACTGGTGTTTTTCAGGAGCTCTAATTTTATAGTTTTTATTTTATTTTTTTAATTGTACTGGTGTTTTTCAGGAGCTCTAATTTTATAGTTTTTATTTTATTTTTTTAATTGTATTGGCGTTTTTCAGGGGCTCTAATTTTATAGTTTTTATTTTATTCTTTTAATTGTACCGGTTTTTTGAACTTATTTATGTGTAGCGTTAAAAATATGGCGGTAAAATTGTGAAAACAATCCAAAACAATCCAACATTCACATGACTTTCTCTACGAATAACAAATTCACTAAAACATATACACTTATATTAGCAATCTCCGTGATTTAGTGGTATCATATCAACCTGTGGATCCCGAAGTCGCCGTTTCAACCTTAGTGGAGGGCGATAATTTTTTTTTGGAATAAAAATCGTTATTATAATTTTCTTCGGAAGGGAAGAAAAACCGGTAGTCCGGTATCTTAGATTTACGGTACGTAAAATAACCTCTAACTTGAAAAAGAGCCTTGAACAAACTTCCCGGTCTTTCACACCCTATGGTAAGTAGAGAGTTTCCATTAATAAAACTAAATTTTTATGTACTTACAAAACCTCCAAGAAGATATAGACGTGTCCAATGGGGACTCCGAGAGATTAATGGATGTATTTATGATGTGCCATGGACACACACAATTTAAAAGAGGCCCCTGAACAAAAATAAACGGTCTTTCACGCCCAGTATAGGATGGGATTATGAGAACCATAGTAGTTAAAGGCCTTCCATAAACAAAACTCAATTTCAGCTTCAGATACAACTGTGAAATTCCATGTGCAGCTGGTCTGTACTTAAATAGAAGAGTAAAGAAATACGGACACAAAACAAAACAGTCAATTTATGTCGTAGAATGAGGAAGCAGGGCAGGTATCTCGGAAGTATTATCTCTAAGATATGAGGGTATCAAAGCAAGTATTGGAAAAATAAAATTTCCCTCTCACAGTTATCCTTCTTATGGAAATAAAATAATCCTACAACTAAGATGAAAATATTTAACACAAAGTGGGTGTGAAAGTCGGAAAGTAATCGCCAAAATCGTCAAGAAATCGTGTTTATAAAATAGATGTCTCAAAGTTATGGGAATATGGTAGCCAAGGTCTGTATGAAATAAGGACCAACAGAAAATTAGGAAGGAGATAAAATACAGAAAATGGAAATGCATCTGACATGTTTTGAGGGGAGAAGATGGAAAGATAGACAAGGCAATACTATTACACAAAATCCACCCTGTTCTCTGCACTGTGGTCAACCTAGCCAACTCGTCTTTTGCGCCTTGCGCCATTAAATGCACCGGGGCATGCAACCTGAAAGGTACAGATATTGGGGTGGGGTGATTTTCTTGAAAATCTTCGTGTCGCGTCTTTGGAAGATGCTGAACATAAATATCAAATTTGATATTTAACAGACCTTTCTTTTCTGAATTATGTTGTTCACAGACACACATTCACACATGCACACTCACACACTACGTTGTTTTTTTTTTCTCTTTTTATTTATTATTTCAGGGTACCTTATAACATTTGCCAGTGAATTCTCGACATCCAATTTTTGGAATACAATACTTCCCCTATTACACTATACAGAAAGTAAAAACCTGATGTGTTCCATTTATATGATTTTTTTTTCTAACTGGTCTGCAAACAAACTCTAACAAGTGATTCTTCTTCTTTTTACTTCATACTAATCGAGGTAACATTAGCAGAATGGCCTTATTACTTAGTTCTTATAAGTAGAAGGGAACTAAGGGAATTCACTAGACTAAAGCGATAGTGAAATGTTTTAAAAGCTGCCACTCTGAGTTTGCCATTGAAATTCGCTTCTTTGCATGGCCAGGAGTAAAACAAAAGAAACACGGACTATTTGCTGCTTGAGAAAAGTATAAGTGTTTTAAAATATTAAACAATAACAAGGAATATCTCGGAAATGCTTAGCTCCACAACAAAAATATTAAGACATAAGTTGTGTGTTTTGACGAGATATAGGTGCTTTTATGTGATAACTTATACATTCTATCTCTTACGTTTACCAGTTATCCAGCATGAAGAGGGCTTCAGAAGCTATTTCTGTAAAATTCAATATACACATTTTTTATCATTAAACTATCTGAAACATAAGGTATTTTTATCAAAATCGTTAGAGTCGCTTTTTAAAAAATCAACATTTTCCAAAAACGTTCCATCTAAAGTGTAGTTTGGGTAGGAGAGATTTTCTTGAAAATGTTCTTGTCGCATACTTGAAAGGTGCTGAACTTGTATAAAGTTGATATTTTACGGGCTTTTCCTTTTGAAGTCATACTGTTCAGACACACAGTCTCACACAGCTTTTTTGTTTTTCTAAAATACATTTTTATATTCAGAGGCCTCCGAAACATATTTGCGGTTAAATCTCGATATCATATGTTTGGGGGGAATAAATAATTCCTTTACTATACAATAGAGAAAGCAAAAATATATAACTAAGCAAATTAAACATATGAAAAGCACAAGGGCACGTAAACTGATATATAATTTAATTTTGTTCTTCCTGCAGATTAAAAATCCGAATTTTCTCTCCTCTGATTTGACTGCTAGAATTGTTTAAAGCTAGACGAAGCTTTCTTGAGCGTATAAATAACAATAATATGTTGTTACTTTCTCTAGCGCATATGTACAACATAAATGGTAGATAGAGGAGGAATTGTATTCCGCGCAAAAATTGGAATACTGAGATTTCACCGGAAATATATGTTTTGAGACCCCCCTCAATCCAAAATATTTTTAAAAAAAGATCAGGGTGTGTCCATATGTGTGTGTGTCTGTGGAGAACATAGCTCAAAAACCAAAAGTACATTAAATACCAAACTTGGATAGGAAGATTTTCAAGAGCCCCACAAACCATCTTTTAGTTTTCTCAAAAATTCCTTTAACGATTTTGATTAAAACACCATATATTAAAATATTTATATGTAAATACAATATACCCATATCCTGAATTTCCTGGGAATAGCCTCTAAAGTCCTCCGCATTCTGGATGAATTTTATATAACTGGTAAATTGTAAGAGACAGACAAAAGCTTATTACACGCAAATGTAGATTCGTCAAAACAAACAAAACACTCATGTGCATTTTTGTTATAGAGCTAACCGTTTCCGAGATATTCCTTGTTATTGATTTCAATTTTAAAAAGTTTTTCTCAAACTCCTGGCCATACAAGAAGCGGAAGAGTTTTTACACTGGCTGAATTTTTCATAACTGATAAATCGTGAGAAATAGTCAAAAACTTGTTACACAAAAATGTAGATCTCATTAAAACACCAATTTATGTCATATACATTGTTTTTCCTGCAGATGACCATTTTTGAGATATTGCTTTTTATTTGTTTCAATTTTAAAATACTTAAATTTTCTATTGCGGGAATTTGTCAACTCCTGGACATGCAAAGAAACGAAACTCTTGGCAATCAGCTTTTAAAAGATTTGACTATCGCTTTAGCCTAGTATATTCCCTTATTTTCCTTCTAATTACAAGAAAGCAAGTATTAAGACAATTTCTGCTAATGTTTATCACGATTAGATTGAAGTAGAAGAATAAGCTTTTTAACAATAATTTGTTACCGATATTTAAAGAAAGTCATGTGAATGGGTCACATCAGATTTTTTTCTTCTACTTAAAAGGAGCTAAGTAATAAGATTTGTTATTTTTGGGGGGGGGGGATTAGCGTGGTGTAGATAAAAGAATAATCTTTTGTAAGAAAAGTTTGTTTACAGAACAGATCAAGTCATGTGAATGGAACATATGAGATTTTTTCCTCTAATTTTAATTAGATTAGTATTTAATT
The DNA here is from genome assembly GCA_030762935.1 of Hymenopus coronatus. Lineage (NCBI taxonomy): Eukaryota > Metazoa > Arthropoda > Insecta > Mantodea > Hymenopodidae > Hymenopus > Hymenopus coronatus. The sequence goes on along the minus strand of CM060892.1, from coordinate 51,032,165 downwards.
GTTACCTTTAGAGGAATGAATTCGTGCAGGTTCCTACAAATGCATAAAAGTCTCTCTCTGAAGGAAGAGGTAATTCATTATGCCGATATGCAGCACCCTGCTTGAAGTTCGTTTTAAACAAAAGAGGAAGCAAACGCTATAAATGCTTGCAGGTTCACCTTGTCTAGAGACCGCAGCCCCTCTAAATATACAGCTATCCCCCCCCCCCAACACACACGTGGTCGACGATCCCCACGTCAGTACCTACTCGTATGCAACAATTTGGGAGGGGAAGGATGCGTCAGAGGAAGGAGGGAAGCTACTGCTACAGAGGGATTAAGGCGGAATGGTAAACTAAGTCATCCTTCAACCTGTAATTACCCACCGTGTTTGTATTTCATTTCACTGACATACATGTATAGTTAAATTAGAAGTATTACGAATATTGCAACAGTGCGAAGGGTTTCATCGCCAGAGACGCAGCATGCTCTTTGTGGTTGCAGTGGATTGCATTGCCTAAAGATAGGCAGCAACGAACTCTATCAATCCTTGTGACAATAGATTACAGCACCAGCAGCGGCTAGAAGCAAGTGGCAAATGATAATGTGGGAATGGGATCAGTACTTATACACCGGCGTGGTGCTATTACAAAGGCTAGAACGCCGTATTAGTGCGCTATCCTCGTTAACGGTCGGCAAGCCTTTAGTTCAAGTCCTTTGCCTTACCACACCTAAGGTCTGTTCCACGTAACTTTGCTTCGTATCTCTTAACTGTCACACTACAGATTTATTGCAAAAATATTAACATTTTTCACAATTTAAAACAGCTATAAACAGCCAAATTTTATTGTTTTAGGTTAGTGTAATACAAAAGTAGAAAAATAAAACACTAACAATACAAATGGCGTGTTATTTATGGACGCTCTTTAACTGCTGTGGTTCTCAGCGTCTCATTCTATATTGGGTGTGAAAGACCGCTTAATTTTGCTTGAGGTTCTTTTACGTGCCGTAAATCTACGACACGGGACCAACGGCTTTACTTCCCTTCCGAAAGAAGCCATGCTAAGGATTTTTACACCCGAAAAAATCCATCGTCCTCCGCCGGGTTTGAACCCGCGACCTTGGGCATATGAAGTCAGCATGGTAACCATTACACCACGGAGGGTGACTTACTAACAATACACAGTCTGTTCCACATAACTTGCCTCGTATTTCTTAACTGCCACATGATTGGCTGCTGTGGCGGAATAGAAGATTCTGCGGCGCAAAGAATTTCCTATTTTTTTGTTGGTTTTAATACAGCTCTGGAGTCTGGTTGTGACTTTTCCTTTTTCTCTTTTTTATTTTCCTAACATTACCCTTTTTTTCCTGCTAATAAGGGCCGCGCCGTGGCCGAGTGGTTGGATCACTAGCCTCTCACCTAGACGGCCGGGGTTCGATCCCTGGCGACCGCATGTGAGATTTGTGGTGGACAAAGCGGCGCTGGGCGGGTTTTCTCCGGTTACTCCGGTTTTCCCCGCCATCGCATTCCACCGATGCTCCATCATCATTCGTGTATCATCAGTGCCACCGCCTGCGGTGCCATTAGTAGTTAAAGCGGGCGTTAAACACTACCCAAAAAAAAATCTGCTAATACAAACATATATACACATTTTACAAACAACGTATAAACCCCATGCCTAAGGCGGGACTCGAACCCGCGCTCCCCGGCGCCACGAAGCACCAAAGCGAGCTCGGCCATGAGTACCGGCCATTCTATTTAACTTTAGTGCTTACCTTAAAGTAAAATTTCAGCAAAAATGATGAAAAATTATATAAATTCTAAACTTAAAGAAAATATACTTTTTTTCGATTTAACGCACTTTAACTACAGATGAACTGAAATTATATGTGTTTAGCGTATAATTATTAATTCACGCTCCCTTACTTGAAAAGACATAATGCAATTTTTACTTTCTCTACACGTTCTATATAGGCACATAGTATATAGAGAAGGTATTACATTCCAACCAAAACTTCAATAACGACATTTCACCAGGAATTCTCCTTTTAGGGCCCCTGTATCCAAATAAACCATTTTGAGAAAAATGTCCGCGCGCGCGTGTGTGTGTGTCCGTGGACACGATAACTCAATAACGAAAACTTAGCGTCTTCCAAGGATGCGACAAGAAGATCCTTGTGAGACTAGATTACAGCACCAGCAGCGGCTAGAAGCAAGTGTCAAATGATAATATGGGAATGGGACCAGTACTTATACACCAGCGTAGTGCGATTACAAAGGCTATAATTGGTGCGCTATCCTTGTTAACGGTCTGCAAGCGGTTAGTCCAAGTAAAGGTATGTCCTTTGTCTTACCATATCTAAGGTCTGTTTCACATACATTTGCCTTATACTTTTTGCTGTGGCGGAATAGGCGATTGTGCAAAGTATTTCCTATTTAACTTGAGTGTTCTGGATCGTAAGGGTAAAATTTTTAATATCAAAAGCATTTAGTATCGAAATTTCAAAGGAAAAAACTTAAGTTATGGCATTTAAAGGTGCTTACACAGTCCGGGCTAAAATAATAATAGAAATAAAAACATTGAATGTGTCTGTATTTAATATCTTATGATGCATGACATAAATAAAAAACGAACTAAATTTATTATATAACAGGAACTATAAAAGAGCACGTTAAAAATAAAAATAAAAGTCCTGAATAATAAAACTGTACAAAGCAATGGCTGTTCCTACTTTAACTTATGGACCTGAAACATGGATATTGACTGCAGAAAATAAAAGAAGAATACAGACAGCCGAAATGAAACTTCTTAGACCTATAGCAGGGTGTACAAGAGTAGATAAAAAGTCAAACAATGAAATAAGGCAAAACTTAAAAAGCACTCCTACATGAAACTTTATTTTCCCAGAAACTTTTTTCCAATAATTTTCCATACTGAAAATGTTACACACAGTGCAATTTTTACTCGTTTGTTTCAACTTTTTTTTTTTTTTGTAGCTTAACATGCTTTAACCTGGTTGGTCACATCGGACGAAGAACGAAATCGGTGAAATGATGTTCAAATGACCTCGAGATTCATGGTGCTTAAAGCTACTCGACATTCGTTTTCTCAGTATAACGAATAACCACAGAGAAAAAAAAAAAAAACCTATCCGGGTAACACCCTAAGCGAGATTTCAACATTTTTTACTGCCTCACAAAAGCACAATAAAGAAAATTGTCATATACTGTTTCGAAATAATGCTCTAGTTTTGGGAAATACATTATTAAATTTTGAAATATCACGTGTTTTGGAAATTACAAAAAGTAATAATTTTTACACACTAATTAAGGAACACAAATATATAAACTCTTTTCCTGTGTTTTTCTATCTCTACACGAACTATATACAGTTTATAAAGAAGGTAAGTAATGTATTCCACCCAAAATTTTGATATCAAGATTTTTCCGTAAATACATGTTTTGAGACCCCCTGACTAAAAACATTTTTAGAAAAATGTCCCTGTGTGTGTCTATGGGCAGCATAGTTCTAAAACAAAAAGTCCGTTAAATAACAAACTTGGCATTAACCTAGTGTCTTCCAAGGATATGACACGAAGATTATCAAGAAAATTCCCACACCTCAACTACCCTTTACATGGAAAAAAATTCAAAAACTTTGATTCTATGAGAAATGACTGTAACGATTTTGATTAAAATATAGAATATTAAATATATTTACATGTCAAATAAAATATGTACCAATCTTGAGATTTCTGAGAATAGCTTCTGTAGCCCTCTTCATTCTGGATGACTTTTGTATAACTGATAAACTGTAAGAGGCAGACAAAACCTTATTACACAAAAACATAAATCTCGTTAAAATACACAATTTATGTCAGATTAATTTTTTTCGTGGAGTTAATCATTTCTGAGATACTGCTTGTTATTGATTTCAGTCCTAAAATATTAAACTTCTCTCATACGGGGTCAGCTCTTGGCCATACAAATAAACGAATCTCAAACACATAGCAACCAGCTTTTAATAGGCTTGATTATCACTTTAACCTAGTGTATTTCCTTATTTCCCTTGTACATGCAAGGAAGCAAATAGACAATTTCTGCTAATGTTTATCTCAATTAGCATGAATCAGTTAGAAGAATATGTTTTTTAACAATGCTTTGATAGAATATGTAGAGAGAGTCATGTGAATCAAACGCATTGGAGTTTTATTCATTTGTTTCAACTTTTTTTTGTGTACCTTAACATTCTTTAACCTAATTGGTTATATCGAACGATTAATGGAATCGGTGAAATGATGCTCAAATGATCTCGAAATCCATGGAGCTTAAAATTACTCGATATTCGTATTCTCAGGAATACGGAAAACCCCGAAGAAAATCTTATCCGGGTAATTAAATATACCCTAAGCGAGATTTCAACATTTTTTGTACTGCCTGTCAAAGGCACATTAAAGAAAATGGTCATATACTTTTTCGAAATAATGCTACAGTTTTGAGAATAAATTATTTTGGAGTGCACAAAGAGTAATAATTTTATACACTAATGAGGGCTAATATAAAAAAAATATGATGTGTTCCATTCAAATGGCTTTCTCTATATATCTGGAACAAATTATTATTGAAAGTCTTATTCTTCTATCTACTTCATGCTAATCGAAGTAGACATTTGCAGAAATGGCCTCTTACTGGCTTGCTTGTAAATAGAAGGAAAATAAGAGAACGCACTAGCTATAGCTATAGTAACTAGCTTTTGAAAGATAGTTGCCATGTGATTGAAATCCCTGTCTTTGCATGCCCAGGAGTTGCCAAATTAAGTATTTTAAAACTGACACCAATAACAACAAATATGTCGGAAATGGGTAATTCCACGAAAAAAAATGTATGTGACATAATGATGTATTTTAACGAGAACTGAATTTTTTGTGAAGTAAGTTTTTGTCTATCCCTTATGGTTTTCCAGTTATGCAAAATTCAGCAAAATCCATCCGGAATGAAGGCCCTTCAGAAGTTATTCCCAGAAAATTCAAAATATTAGTTTTATTTCTCATGTAAATATGATTAATATATAGTATTTTAATCAAAATCGTTAGAGCAATTTTTGAGAAAATCAAACTTTGTGAAAATTTGTTCATATAAAGGGTACTCGGGGTAGGAGGATTTTCCTCAAAATCTTCGTGTTACATCCTTGGAAGATGCTAAACTTAAATACCCATTTTGGTATTTTAACGACTTTTAGTTTTTAAGTTATCATATTCACACACACCCACGCGCGCGCGAATCTTTATCTAAAAAGGTAACGAAAACCTGGTTGCTATGTGATTAAAATTTGGTTCTCTTTGCATGGTTAGGAATAAAACAAAATAAACAGTAAAGACAAATTCCTGGATTAGAAAAGCGTACTATTTTAAAATTGAAACAAATCACAAGGAATGTGTCAGAAATGGTTAACTCAAAAAAATATGTATGATGTAAATTGTATATTTTAACGAGATTTATGTTTTTTGTATTGTAAGTTTTTGTATGCCTCTTCCAGAGTGAAGAGGTCCTTGGAGGCTATTTCCATAGAATTCAGGATATATATTTTATTTGTCTTATAAATATCTTCAATATACTTACGGTATTTTATTCAAAATTGTTAGGGTCACTTAGAAAATCAAAATTTTCGAAAGTTTTTCTATGTAAACGGGTACTTTTGCGTGGGGGGGGTATTTTCTTGAAAATCTTCTTGCATCCTAGGAAAAATGCTGAACTTAATTATCAACTTTAGTAATTAATCGGATTTTCCATTTTTGAGTCATGTTTTAAACTGACACACACATACACACATCCATATACAATACATTTTCCAAAAAGGCTTTTACTGGATTCAGTGGTCTTTAAAACTTGTATTTGCGGTGAAATCAAGCTTTCGAATTTTTTAGTAGAACAAGAGTACAATAACTTCTATGTACATTGTACATACATACTAGAGAAAGTAAAAGGCATATCACGATACACTATTCGAATATATTACCATTACTGCACAGATTATTTGATGCTCTTTAACCTCTGAATATTTAATAACATAAAAAGCTAACCCATTCTGTAAGAAATACCTCTAGCAGTTTTGAAGAACTCCATCCGAAAGAGTTATGTTTTGGACTACATATTAAGTTCTCTTCATTTCGTTATCCAGGATGAAACTGTTACTTTTTAAACTGTAGCTGTTTCTGATCTATTTACTGTGTTTTTGAGACGCAGTGCTATAAAACGCTTTAGCTTTTACGCCTACTTCTGCAATAGTTTTACTTGTTAAACTTTCGTTCTTAGTAGTCCATATAATCTGTAAAAATTAAATATCCACTATGAAAGTAGTTAGTCATACATACAGTAACTATTCAGAATTTCTAGTCTCCGATTAATTTTTGGTTATGAGTAGAGAGCGCAGACGGGGTAAGTTTTGAAGGATTCCATTTTAGGCTACCGGAATTGATGGAAGCAGGGGCTGAGTCGGCGCACTTACTGTCCGCCAGCTGGTGAGGCTACACTCCTGCCTGCTGTGTTTTGTGTTCTTTCTTCAAGAACCCGTTCTAAAAGCACTGTACTATACTGTTTGTGTCTACAGCAGCCCAAGAGAGCTGGTAAACGGAGAGGAAGTATGACATCTTCCGATTTCACCTGTCGGCATATAAAAGTAAAAGTGGCGGAGCTAGCCAATTTTAAAGGCGAGTACCATAATGTGTCTTGCAGTCTTTCTTCCTCTAACGAGACTTTACAAACCTTTTTATTTTCTTTCTTTCTTTTTCTCTTTCTTCGGGCGTATAGTAAAATGGTGACTTATTTTTTCGATACAGATTTATCATTGTCGGGCTTAATAGTAGACACAGAAGGACGCAGTATTGATAGAATCATTTAAACTGGAGCTTTATCAGTGTTAGAATAGTTCTATTTTATGTAATCATACATCAAAGTTTAGCTTTTCCCTGCTGATTGTGCAGAATTAAAATGTAGTATGTCAGAATTAAAATGTCGTTCGATGTTTTGATTTTATCACGTAACAAAACTGTTTAGAACACAATAAACATTCAGCCTTTCTACTATTCTGAACGCAGAAATTATTAATTTCCATTCTACACGACATTAGTATCCAGCATTCTCGTGTACCATCCTTAATGAAACATCCCTGTCTGTTGGATAGGAAGAGTCAGACTGAAAAATTCAATGCCATAGCCGGGATTTGAATCACGGATCTCCCGGTCTGTAGCCAGTTGCTCAACCACTGAGCTACGGTATTAAATTTCTAAACTGACTCCCATGTTTCCCGGTAAACCACAAGGTGATCATCATGTCGTACCGGCATGTTGCCATGGTAGCTCAGTGGTAGAGCAACCGGCTAGAGACCAGGAGATCCGTGCTTCAAATCCCGGCTATTGCGTTGAATTTTTCAGTCTAGCTCTACCTATCCAACTCCAGTCTTACACACAGTTTCTGTGAGAAAACAATTAAAGTATCATCACTGTTTGTTGTTATTCTCATGTACACAGCTAAGCAGGCATTGTGGACTGGGTAAGGAAGGGTGGCAATGTTTGTCCTCAAATGTGAGCAAGCTCGCCAGTCTGGTAAATGTGCAGTGAACTTCAGCCATTACGTACCCCAAAAGCATACCCTGGTTATGAGCTTTAAAATGAGCAAAACTAGATTCATGTGGTGTTATTTCACAGGTAGGTAATAAGTAAGTAGTACCTACATGGTTTATGCTGAAGCTAGTCAATAAGATATATACTAACAGAAGACAAAATCATTGACTGTCTTTATGACTGAGTGATCAACATACTGTCTTCTCGATTCCCTAGTTATGAGCTTTAAATAAGCAAAACTATGCAGATTCATTTGGTGTTATTTCACAGAAGATAATAATAGTTACGCAGTGCCTAAATGGTTCATGCTGAAGGTACTCAATAAGAAATATACTAACAGAAGATACAATCATAAACTACCTTTGTGATCGAGTGAACAGCATTCTGGCTTCTCGAGTCCCTAATTATGAGCTTTAAAACATGCAAAACTATGTAGATCCATGTGGTGTTATTTCATAGACAGGTAATAATTACGGAGTACATAAATGGTTTGTACTGAAAGTAGTCAATAAGAAACATATTAATAGAAGACAAAATCATAGACTGCCTTCGTAATCGAGTGAGCAGCATTCTGTCTTCTGGATTCCCAGCTCGGGGCAAAATAATGTCCTACCATCTTCTATGTCTGGAGGTATGGATGTGAGAGTGAAATGCAGTGTGTTTCATGGTGAAATGTAATCAAAGGCTTACAGTTCTACGAATAAGAACACCATCAGTTGGTTCTCAAGTTAAAGCCCTGGAGATGACCATAGAGGTTTGTAGCAGCATGTTTAATTGCTGTTGTATTCAGTCAACGACGACATTCCTCTGTCACAGTCCAAGTAAGCTGCTTTTTGGAGTTTCAGCGACAGAAACTGAGCCGGCCAAACAATAGAAGCCACTCGCCTCGCGTCTGCAAGACAGTTTGTTCACCAAAATATGAAGCACGCCTTTGCCTTTGCCTAGCAGCACGTGGTCGTAAACTGTATTGAATACTGAACTGAGAAATGGAGAACACACAATATATGTCAAATCTTTTTTGTGGCGTTTACATTCCGAGATATTCCTAGTTTTTGGTTTCAATTTTAAAATCCATTTCTCAAACAGAAAATTGTTATTCATTTTCTTATAAAGTAAAGTGAATAGAACGTCAATACAGCTCTTGAAAGATTTGACTATCACTTTAGCTTAGTGTATTCACTTATTCCCGCGTATCTACAAGCAGGTATACAAATAAAATATTTCTGAAAAATGTTATATCCGATATATGTAAGTGGACAGAAAAATAACTTTTGCAAGAATAATTTGTTGCAGAATAGATGGGGAAAGTCGTGTGAATGTAGCACATCAGATTTTTTTAATAATAAATGTCCCTTTCTTAAAAAATGTAATCTACGTATCTTTTCTGGGCACTGTTTCTCAGTACATTATTAAATGTTTACTTTCTCTCCCAAGTATCTGGAAGGTAGAGGAAATGCTGCCTTCCACCCAAAAATGCGATATCCACATTCGTGCAAATACAGGTTTTCAGGCCTCCTGAATATATGTATATAAAGAACCATCGAATAGAAAGTAAACTCAATGTTTAGTTTCAATATCTTCCAAAGACTGTAAAGATTTTCAAGTAATACCTCCAATTTTGAGCTACCCTTCACATGGAAGGCATTTCTTTATTGTAATATTCTTAAAAATAGCTCTAACGAATTTAGATTAAAAGTTAACATGTCAAATGTAATGTGGATTTTGGATTTTTAAGGAATACCTTATGAACTACTCTTTGGAATGCATTTTGGAATATTAAGAGGGGGAATATTTTACCTGACAAAAGTATGTGCAAATCTCTTTAAATTACAAATGTATTTCTAATAACCTCTTATGTGACATCAGCTATTTCCGAGATATCCATTGCAATGGGTTTCAAATATTAATACTTCTGCCTTTTTTATTTTCTCTACCATGTAAATAGTAGAGAAGAGAAGGTATTGCGTTCCACCCAACAGTTCGATACAAGATTTCACTGAAAGTACACGTTTTAGGGTTCCCGAATAAAAAAGAAAATACATTTTTAGAAAAAGGCCCATCGGGTGTGCCCGCGTGTTTGCAACTGGTAAACAGAAATGAGTAGACAAACCCTTACTTTGCAAACCACTTAGATCTAGTTATTCCATTTATGCCAACCACCTACTTTATTTTTATTATTTAACCATTCGCGATAGATGCCTTATTATTGGTTTAAACTTTCCACACTTATATTATTCCCAAATGAGAACTTGTCATCATTTTTTCATGTTGGTCGGCTAAAAAGAATGAAATTTCAATGCCATCACATGCAGTCAGGTTTTAAAAGATTTGACTATCGCTTTAGCTTATTATATTCCCTTATTGCCCTGGTAGCCACAGTAAAAATGTAATAAAACCACTTCTGCTAGTTTACCTTGATGGAGTAAGATATGCTTTAGTAAGAATATTTTGTTGCCGAATAGGTAGATGACCTAGAAAGTCATGTTAATACAAAACATAGTATATAGTATTTTAGGATATATATTTTTACTTTCTCTATACGTACTATGTTCATAGTGTATAGAGAATCGATACCAAGATTTCAGTAGAAATACTCGTTTTAGGGTCCCCTGTATCCAAAAAAATTAGAAAAAGGTCCGTGTGTTTCAGTGTGTCTGTGAACATGAAAACTAAAAAACGAAGATTGCTAAAATACCAAACTTGGTAGATTTTGAGAAAAAACCAACCCCAAACTACCTTTTACACGGAAAACTTTAAAAAAATTTGGTTTTCTCAAAAATGGCTCTAATGAGTTTGATTAAAATACTGTATGTTAAAGATATTTATATGGCCAATACAGTTATATTTTAAATTTTCTGGAAATAGCCTGTAAATACTGAATGAATTTTACTGAATGTTGCGTAACTGATAAACCGTAAAAGATAGATAAAAACTTACACGAAAATGTAGATCTTACTAAAACACACAATTTATGTCATATATGCTTTTTTCGTGTAAATGACCATTTCTGAGATATTCCTTGTTATTTGTTGCTAATTCAAAATACTTAAACTTTTCTCACACGGAAAGTTGTAAACTCCTGGCCCTGCATAGTAAGGATTTCAACCACATGGCAACCAGCTTTTAAAAAATTTGACTATCGTTTTAGCTAAGTATGTTCCCTTATTGTAACTAAGACAATTCCTGCTATGTTCATCTTGATTAGCATGAAGTAAATAGAAGAAAAAGCTTTATAACAATAATGTGTTACAGAGATGTAGAGAAAGTCATGTGAATGGAACATATAAGATTGTTTTCTCATTTTCATTCTTTTTCCTGCTGGTTAGGCAAAGAGAACAGAATTTAAATGCGATATGTGGTTAGCTTTAAAAAGATTTGACTATCGCTTTTCCTTAATCTATTCCCTTATTTCGCTGGCAGCCACAAAAATGTAATAAAACCATTTCTACTTGTTTATTTCGATTAGCATGGAGTAAATAGAAGAAGCCGAATAAGAAGAAACCTGGAAAGTCATATGGATGTAATACATAATATATTTTAGGTTATATTTTTAAATGTTTGACAAGAGAACTTAGTGCTGCTTATATGAAAAGGAATTTAAAGAACGCAAAACGCGTTCCTTAAGTTGGCAACTGAAGCTAGAACACCAGCTAAATTGCTTGGCAAATGAAACAGTGAGATCAATATCTAAGCACGTGCTAAAGGGTGACTGTAAGGAAATTGTATCATTCTGGATTTGATTACACATTAAGCAACTCAGTTCTTCCGTAATTACTTGTAAATATTAGAAGTCTGAGATTGACGGATGCTTTAGAATCCACAAAGCCAACATTATAAACCAACGCTTTTTTCCCACCATTTTGTGATTCGCGAAAACAAAACACAGTAACCACCCTGTTGCTTTGCACGGAATATAGATTAGCTGCCGACCTGTGATTTATGACATCATGAGGGTTACCGGCTGCAAACTGATCAGCAGTAGATCAATTTCCTCCCCAAGTGAGGGTATATGGCTAATGTCGGATGCTTCGAAAAGCGCATCTCTCCCTGGTTTATGCACAACGGATTGTGATCGACAGTCTAAGTATTTCATCTACTCAGTGCCAGAGATGTATGGTTATGTGATGGAAATTAGTGCGTGCTATGCCATCTGAAGTCCATCATTCAGTTTCTGAATATAATAATTTCCATGAGTTATTTGGACAGAATAGGATTCATCACACAATCCTTCCGTACTCGGAGAAATCACAGTCTTGCATTAATCTAGGTAACCAGCTCCATTTACTCTCCTCAAACTATGTATTATTTGACTACAAGGATTTGTATACACGACTATAACATCGAAACATATTTTATATTTATTTTTTGGCAGATAAACAACTAAATTATAAAAAATGTAGAGTAGTTATTGTTAGCAAAAATAATTAATAGAAATTTATAATGCATGAATTCTAGCATCAGTCTGCTAAATTATAACAAGGAATAACTCAAAAAGATCAACTCCACGAAAAAATGTACATAACATAAATTGTGAAATTTAACGTGTTCTATATTTTTTGTACAGCAAGTTTTTGTCCATCTCTTACGGTTAAACAATTATGCAAAATTCCGTAAAATTCATCCAGAATAAAGTAGTCGTTAAAGGCTATTCCCAGAAAATTCAAGATATACATTGTATTTGTCAGGTAAATATCTTTAATATACGAAGTTTTAATCAAAAACGTTATAGCCATTTTTGAGAAAATAAAAATTTTAGAAAAAATTTGCATGTAAAGGGTGGTTTGGGATGATCAAAATCTTCGTGTCGCATCCCTGGAAGATACTAAACTTAAATACCAAGTTTGGTATTTTACCGACTTTTCGTTTTTGAGCTATCGTGTTCACAGACACACGGACACTCGGGCCTTTTTCTGAATTTTTTTTGGATACAGGGGACCCTAAAACATGTATTTCCGGTGAAATCTCGGTATCGAATTTTTGGGTGGAGTGCAATACCTTCTCTATACACTATGTACATAGTACGTATAGAGAAAGTAAAAATCTGACGTATTCCATTCATGTACATCGCTGTAACAAATTGTTGTAAAAAAGCATATTTTTCTATCTACTTTATGATAATCGAGGTAAACATTAGAAACTGTCTTAATTACTTGCTTCCTTGTAAGTAGAAGGAAAATAAAGGAATACACAGGCCTAAAACGATAGTCAAATCCTTTAAAAGCTTGTTGAAATCCGTTTCTATGCATAGCCAGGAGTTTACAACTTTCCGTGTGAAAAAAAGTTTAAGCATTTTACATCTGAAACAAATAACAAAGAATATCTCAGAAATGGTCAGTTCAAAAGGACATGACGTATATGACATATATTGTATGTTTTAACGTGATCTACATTTTTTGTGTAGTAAGTTTTTTGTCTATCTCTTACGGTTTACCAGTTACGCAAAATTCAGCAAAATTCATTTATAATAAAGGGGTCTTTAATTTTTTAGAAAATCAAAATTTTCGCAATTTTTTCTCATTTTTTCGCAAGGTTAGTTTTTGGGTAGGAGGGGTTTTTCTCAAAATCTTCATGTTACATCCCTGGAAGATACTAAACTTAAACAACAAGTTTGGTGTTTTACCGACTTTACTTCTTTGAATTATCGGACACACACACAAACACACATAGCTCTTTTTCTGAAAATACTTTTTTGGCATCACGGAACCCTAAAACGTGTATTTCCAGTGAAATCGCGGTGTCGAATTTTTGGGTGGTATGCAATATCTTCTCTATACACTATATACATAGTACGTGTAGAGAAAGTAAAAACGTATTTATTGTTGAAAAATGAATTTTTCTGTACCTCAACTTAATGTGAATTCACAGTTTTACAAGAGACTTCAATGACATTTTGTTTCAACACTCATGTTTTTAATTAAAAATATATCATACTGCTATTGCTTCATGGAGACTATTGGTAAGAAGAATGCAAATTCTGTAGTTTCTTTTATGACTGTTTAGAAAAAAAATTAGGAATTTCCAAGTCCAAAAATGATTGTGATACTTTCTGATGCAACTGGAGGCCAAAACAGGAACTATGCATTTTAGAAATTTTGTGTTTGGTTTTCAAAGTTTTATGGAATTACTTTATATATTTCCAGTGAGGTTACTCCGATAGAAACTTTGGGTTTATTAGGAAGAAAATTGGTAAGATAGAAGTGATTGGAACAGCTTTAATTTATCTCAGTGCGATGGTTTTATGTAGACAAACACCTTGCCATTTTGAAATTGTTATGGACAGGGAACTTAAAAAAAAAAATAGGATGATGGCTTATCACTCTTGTTTCTTCCCAAAACCTTTATCACAACGTAGCAAATTTACAATAATGAAATATGTCATGATTAAAGTAAAACAGCTGGTGAATTACTTTGCTCTGCATGCTATTACATGTCATTCATCATGCCATTCAAAGTGTCTTGTGACCAATCTCACAAGACATCAGAAACTTGGATATTTCAACAATGCCATATCCTGAAGTTAATGCAACCAAGGTGAATGATGTCAGATCTCTTTAGAGATCCTTGCAAGGGAAAGAGAGGAACTGGATAGAAAACATATTGCTTTTAGGTTAAATAATCTTTGTTTCTGTAAAATTGTTCTACAAATTCTTGTTAGAAGAAATAAGAACTGGATTAAAAATACGTTACATCAAAGCTACATACATTTTCTGTAATATTATGCTAAATAAAATTATAATTTCTACATAAACTACATTTCAAAAGTCAATAAAATATTCTTTGGAAAAAAGGCATATATACTCAATTAATTTTGTTCATTTATATATTCCAGTATGATCAGCATAACGGAATCTAGTTTTGTACATTAAAGTGAACAAAATAATATTTATTTCTAAAATAAATAGTGATATAACCATTATTTAAAAAAAAATTAATCTAACATGAGGAAATTTTAAACGGCTTTTTCTCAGAATGGCATTTTGGATTATATCCCCTTCTTCCATAGACCACCTTAATTTGTTTATTTATTGTAGACAAATATATGTTCAGAAAACATGTATTCTAGCATCATAATACTAAATCATAATTAATTTATTAGTGTTTGCAAATATATGCAACAGAAAACTATAATATATGTAGTCCAGTATCACACTGCTAAACCATAATTAATGTATTTATTGTTGGCTTATATACAATCAGAAAACTATGATACATTAAACCTAGCATCACAATGCTAAATCATAATTAATTTATTTATTGTTGGAAAACATTTTCTGCAGAAAACTATACTGCATATAACCTAGCATCACCTTGCTAAATTATAAACAATTTACTGTTGGAAAATATTTACAACATGAAACTATAATGTGAAATCTAACACCACAATGATAAATTATGAACAATTTATTATTGGCAAATATGTACAACAACAAAATTACTATAGACGAAACCTAGTACATAAGTATTGTTGGCAAATATCTAATCAGAAAAATATAGTAACAATGCTAAATCATAATGACTTTATTGTTGGCAACTATATAATCAGAAAACCATAGTACATGAAATCTAACATCACAATCTAAATAATAATGACTTTATTGTTGGCAACTATATAATCAAAATACTGTAGTGCAAGAAATCTAGCATCTCAATGCTAAATCATAATGTCTTTATTGTTGGTAGCTATATAATCAGAATACTATAGTTCATGAAACCTAGCATCACAATGCTAATTCATAATGGATTATTGTATTGTTGGTAAGCATATAATCAGAAAACTATAATACACGAAACCTAGCATCACAATGCTAAATCATAATGTATTTATTGTTGGCAAATATATAATCAGAGAACTATAGTACATGAAACCTAGCATCACAATGCTAAATCATCATTTATTTATTGTTGGCAACTACATAATCAGAAAACTATAATACATGAAACCTAGCATCACAATGCTAAATCATCATTTATTTATTGTTGGCAACTACATAATCAGAAAACTATAATACATGAAACCTAGCATCACAATGCTAAATCATAATTTATTTATTGTTGGCAACTACATAATCTGAAAACTATAATACATGAAACCTAGCTCACAATGATAAATCATAATTTATTTATTATTGGCAAATTAATAATCAGAAAACTATATACAAGTAACCTTGCATCACAATGCTAAATCATAAATTATTTATTGTTGGCAACTATATAATCAGAAAACTATTGTACATGAAACCTAGCATCACAATGCTAAATTATAATTTATTTATTGTTGGCAACTATATAATCAAAAAACTATTGTACATGAAACCTAGCATCACAATGCAAAATTATGAACAATTTACTGTTGGCAAATATGTACAACAGAAAACTATAATATATGAATCTTAGTATAGCACTCCTTAATTATAAACAATTTATTTATTGTTGTGAATATGCACAACAGAAAGCTTTAATAAATGAATTCCAGTCAAATGTAACAATATAAATTTATTTTTAATGACATTTGACTGCAATAAGTTTATTTTTAAAACAAAATTTCAGTAGATATATACTTATTATTATTATTATTATTATTATTATTATTATTTTATTGTTATTTTTATTATTATTATTATTATTATCTATTGTAATATTTATATAATGGAAAACAAATGTAATAGTTAATGTATTGAATGCATGTAATGTTGTTATTGTAATGAGGCATGAAGATGAATGCTTAATTAAAGAAAGAAAAAAAATCATGAATTCTAACATCATACTGCTAAATTATTAAAATTTATTTATTGTTGCAACAAGTACACTAGAAAACTACAATGCAGATGTCCGCTAAATTATAAACAATGTGTTATATGGATTTTCTGGAAATAGCCTCTGAAGTCCTGTTCAGAATGCATGTATTTTGCACATGATAAACTATAATAATAGACGAAAATCTTATTGCCCGAAATTTAAAAACTGTAGATCTCGCTAAACCACACAATTCATGATCATACTTTTTGTAGAGTTAACAATTTCCAATATACTCCGTGTTATTAGTTTCAATTTCAAAATAAGTATACTTTTCTGAAAGATGATGACGTCATCCATTTTTCTTTTGTTTTACTCTTAGCCATTGAAAGAGAACCTCATTTCAAAGTCAATCGAATAGAAAAACTGACTATCGCTTTACCCTACTTATAATGATCTAAGTAATAAGACATATCTGCTAATGTTTATCTTGATTAGCATGAATTACAAGAATAAGCTTATGTTATAATATTTTTATATAGAATAAGTAGAAAAAATCATAACAGATTTCATTTTTGTACAAATATTAACTGTTAATGCTACTGACAAATGAATTTCTTCTTTCTATAATACCATACTGAGAATGGATTGAACTAAATACATTATATACCATACGCACGGCACCATTAGGCAAATATATATGTGGTCTTAGCAAATTTCTAACTGCACTCCAAATCTCGTGCTCAGCGGAAAAGGAGAATTCCTAAGAAACAAAGTACATCACATACAAATGTATAAATATAATAATTATTATTAAATGAACTAAATCACTATATGATGCTATAAAGCAACAACACTTAATGCTAACTTTAATTTATAAAAAATAGCTTTGTTATACAAATGCTGTTGTAATTAAATTCAAGTTTAAAAGAAAAGAAAGAACATTGTGTTAAGACAATAGAATTTATATTAATAGAGCTAATAAATAAATTTAAACATTCTAAAATAGTTTTCGAATGTAACTTCATTCTCAATAATGCTTTAATTGCATTTTTTACTTTCTATTGTAAGTATTGTAATCTACAAAACATTCGATGTCTATATTTCACCGGGAAAATATATTTTGAGGACAACTGGACCTCAAAAAGGCAGTTTAAAAAACCTAAGTGTGTGAATAGTAAACTCTAAAACCAAAAGTCGTATAATACTACGACTTCATATTAATTGAGACGTTTGCACGAGCTTTTATTGCATATTCCCTTGCAGGTACAATGGGAATAGGGATATAGTCAAATCTTTTATAAAGCTGATCCCTATATAATGACTTTGAAATTCCGTTCTCTTTGCATGGCAAAGAGAGAGGGAGAAAAAAATCGAGATTAAAGGAAAAATTTGAGGAAAACCGACCTTTTGAAAAATTCAAAACAACAGCAAAGAATAGATATTTGAGAAATTATCTGCAAGATATATATATAGTTAAAACGCACAATTTATGTGAAATAGAATTTCTCTCTCTATAGCCTCCTTAAACATCAATGGTCATATCTGGGGCTTTTGACTTGTGAAACTGTAGTTTCAGAACATTAGGTTAATAACTTTATATTACTAACCCCACGCACATTTACTCTCACATTCATACTTCCAGACTCTGTGGGGGATAGGGAATAATTTTGGTTAAAGAAAAATTCCCCGCCCCAGCTGGGAATCGAACCCGGGACCTCCGGGTAAGAAGTCAGCTCGCTGACCTTTCGACCACGGAGACAGCCAAGACACCTGTTGTGTAATAAGACTGTCTGTCTATCTCTTAAGTCATTCAGAATGAAGAGGACTTCGTTAGCCATTCCCAGAAAATGTAAGACATACATTTAATCTTACATGAAAATATCTTAACCATGTGAGGTTTTAATATTACAATATTATTATTAGCCTTAGAGCCATTTTTAAAAATTAAAAATTTCGAAACATTTCCATGTAAAGAATGCTTGGGATGGGGAGATTTTCTTCAAAATTTACGTGTCGCACCCTTGGAATATGATTGAATAACAAGTTTGGCATTTAGGCGACTTTTCGTTTTGAATTATGCTGTTCATAGACAAAAACACACACATAGACGAGCGCGCGCACACTCACGCACAGGGATCTTTTTCTACAAATTACTGTTTTGATTTCAGGGCTCCTCAAAAATTAATTTCAGGTGAAACTTTGACATCAAATTTTTGTGAGGTCTACAAAGCTACCCTACTTAGATACAGTATTATACATGGAAGAAAGCATAAAAATCTGATAGGTGATATTAGCATGATTTTCTTTACCTGTGTTGCAAACTGGTTCTTACGTAAGATTATTCTTTTATTTAGCTGAAATTACTTTATTACTTGCTTCCTTGCAACTATCAGAAAATAAGTGAATACACTAAGCTGAAGCATTAATCAAATAGTTCAGAAGTAACATAAACCTACTATGTACACCGCAGGCGATGACACTGGTGATACAGGGAATGATGATGGAACACAGGTGGAATGCGATGGCAACCTGAGACCCCAGAGTAAACTCGCCATACCGCCGCTTTGTCCACCACAAATCTCACATGCGATCGCTTGGGATCGAACTCGGGCCGTTTAGGTGAGAGGCGAATGGTCTAACCACTCGGCCACCTCGCGGCCTGTACACAGTGTACCCAAAAATTCGAATCCGAGATTTCACCGGAAATACACGTTTTAGGGTCCCCTGTATCCAAAAATGTATTTTCAGAAAAAGGTCCATATATGTGTGTGTGTCTCTGAACACGATAACTCAAAAACGAAAAGTCGATAAAGGACCAAACTTGGTATTTAAGTTTAGTATCTTCCAGGGATGCGACACGAAGATTTTGAGAAAAATTCACTCTCACCATACTACCCTTTACATGGAAAAAGATTCTAAAATGTTGATTTATTCAAAAAATGGCTTTAATGATTTTGATTAAAATTCCGTATGTTAAAGACATGTATATGGCAAATAAAATGTATATCTTGAATTTTCTGAGAATGGTCTCTAAATACCTCTTTATTCTGAATGAATTTTGCTGAATTTCGGTAACTGGTAAACTGTAAGAGATAGATAAAGACTTGCTACGCAAAAATGTAGGTCACGTCACATCCTTTTTTTTTAAATTGTTTGTTTGTTTGTTTGTTTTTTTTTTTTTGTTGAATTGCCCATATCTGAGATATTCCTTGTTATTTGTTTCAGATGTAAAATACTTAAACATTTTTCACACGGAAAGTTGTAAACTCTTGGCCCTGTATAGAAACGGATTTCATCCACATGGCAACTGACTTTTAAAAGATTTTACTATCGTTTAGCCTAGTATGTTCCCTTATTTTCCTTCTACTTACAAGGAAGCAAGTAACTAAGGCAATTTCTGCTAATGTTTATCTCGATTATCATAAAATAGATAGAAGAATATGCTTTTTAACAATAATTTGTTACAGCGATGTCGAGAAAGTCATGTGAGTGGAACACATAAGATTTTTAATAAAAAGCTTCGTGTGTGTTTGTCTGTGTGTCAGTATGTCTGAGAACACGATAACTCAAAATTGAAGAATCCATAAAATTCCAAACGTGGTATTTCAATTTGGCATCTTCCAAGGATACGACATGAAGATTTTCAAGAAAAGCCCCCACACCACAAACTACCCTTTACATGGAAAAAATTTAGAAAATGTTGTTTTTCTTAAAAATGGCTCTAACGATTTTGATTAAAATACCACATATTAAAGCCATTTCCATGACAAATAAAATGTGTATTTTGAATTTTCTGGGAACAGCTTCTGAATGAATTTTGCATAACTATTAAACCGTAAAAGATAGACAAAAACTTATCACACAAAAAAATTAGATCTTGTCAAAATTCACAAATATGTCGTATACATTTTTTTTGTGTGGAGTTTCCGCTTTTGAGATATTCCTTGTTATTATTATCAATTGTAAAGTACTTATACTTTTCTCAGGCAGGAACGTCCGTTTTTCGTTTGTTCCACTCCTGACCGAGTAAAGAAGCGATTTGTAATGTCAATCGCATAACTTTAGCTTTTAAAACATTTGACTGTCACAATATCAAAGCGCATTCCTTTAGTTCCTTTCTACTTATAAGGAGCTAAGTAATAAGAACTTTCTGCTAATGTTTATCTCGATTAGCATGGTGTAGAAAGATGAATAATCTTTTGTAAGACGTTTGTTTGGAGAGCAGCTAGAGAATGTAACACATCAGATTTTTCTCATCAAATAGTTTAGAAAAGCCTTCGTAAATGCTATCGAAACAAAATTCGATTTAATATTCGTTAGTCTGTGCCACGTGGCGTTGGTAGTCGCTGGCGTGTTCTTTAGGCGTAATACAGCTGTTGTCACAAATGGATCCTGTGGCGCTGTGTTTAACGTAGCATAACCAATCTATCCGCTATTATGCTCCATCTGTCAATTCATTCTCCATCAACAGCAACAGCATCAGGTTCTTATTAGTCATTATTCCATATGAATTCACTTTTTTATGTTCTATATATGTTCTCTTAAATAGAAAGTAGATGGTATACGTAATCCACCCAAAATTCGATACTGAGATTTCACCCGAAATGTAACTGCGTTTCCAGCCTTCCTGAATACAAAAAATGATATTTTTACTTTCTCTTCACATACTATGTATACAGAAGGTATTGTACTCCTCCCAAAAATTCGATACCGAGATTTAACCGGGAAATACACTTTTAGTCTTCCGTATATAAACAAAAATAGAAAAAGGTCGGTGTGTGTGTGTCCGTGAGTCTGTGAACACGACAACTCAAAAACGAAAAATTGGTAAAATACCAAAATGTTGTATTTAAGTTTAGTATCTTCCAAGGATGCGACACGAAAATTTTGAGGAAAATGCCCCCACCGTAAACTACCCTTTACATGGAAAAATGTAGAAATTTAGCTTTTCTCAAAAATGGCTGTAACGATTTCAATTAAAATACAGTAAGATATTTACATGGCAAATAACATTTGTATCTTGAATTTTCTGGGAATAGCCTCTGAAGACCTATTTTTTATGGATGAATTTGGCTGTATTTTACATAACTGGTAAACCGTAAGAGATAGACAAAAACTTACTGCACAAAAACGCAGGTCTCGTTAAAACGCACAATTTATGTCATATACATTTCTTTCGTGGAATTTGCCATATTTTAGATGTTCTTTGTTATTGGTTTCAGTTTTTGAATACTTAAAACTGTTCACATTCGGGAATTTGTCAACTCCTGACAATGCAAAGAAATAAATTTGATCCACAAGATAACCAGCTTTTAATATATTTGACTATCGCTTTAGCCTAGTGTATTTCCTATGTCCCTTCAATTTACAAGGAAGCAAGCAATAAGACCATTTCTGCTAATGTTTATCTCGATTAGCATGAAGTACGTATAAGAATAAGCGTTTTAACAATAATTTGTTACAGTAATATAAATGAAATACATCAAATTTTTAAAAAAAGGTCCGTGTTTGTGTGTATGTGTGTGAGTGTGTGTGTGTGTGAGTGTGTGTGTGTGTGTGTGAACGCTTAATAAAATTCAAAGAAGAAAAGTCGATTAAATATCAAACTTTAGTTCAGTATCTACCAAGGATGCGAAACGCAAATTTTCACAAACACGCAAAATTACCCTTTGCATTGCTAAATTTCCGTTATTTTCTATTTTCTACACTATTTTATGGCTCTAACGAATTTGATTACACTTTTACTTTATCTACCACTTATGTACAATATACATAGTATAGGTGTTGTACATATTGCACCCAAACATTCGATACCGAAATTTCACCGGAAATATGTTTTGATATTCCCTGAATAAAAAAATAATAATAAAAAGATTTTTAGAAAAAAGTTCAGTGTGTGTATACGTGTGTGTTTTTTTGTGTACAAACTTGGTATTTAGGTTTAGTCTCTCATAAGGATGCGACACGAAACTTTTCAGAAAAATGCCCCACCCTAAATTACCCTTTGTATGGAAAATGTTTGGAAAATTTTGATCTCTCAAGAATGGCTCTAGCGATTATGATTATTAAAATACCATATATAAAAGACACTTACATGACAAATAAACTGTATATCTTGAATTTCCTGGGAGTCGCCTCTGAAGTCCTCTTCATTCAGAATAACTTTTGCGTAATTGTAAACCGTAAGAGGTAGAAACTTACAACACAAAGCATGTAGATTATTTGACTATCGTTTTAACTTGGTTCCCATCTACTTATCAGGAACTAAGTAATAAGACCACTCTGGTAATGCTTAGTAGATTAGCTAATGATGAGCATGGAGTAGAAGGTAGAATGATTTTTTGTAAGACGCTTGTTTGTAGAACAGTTAGAGAAATTCATGTGAATGGAGCACATAAGATTTTTGTAACAAATCTCACATTTTTGTGTTATTTAAAATATTGGATATATACTTTCTCTAGGTTTGCATCTACCCCGTATTTGATGTGTGCAGATATCCCTTACTGGCTAGTTTTAACTTCAAATAGCCCCGCTGAGTTCTGCAACACTTCTAACGCACGAAGGGATATCTACACACATAAAATATGGCGCAGTCGGGCCACCGGGCATATAAAGCAATTATAATATGCAGTGTTGTCAGTTCTAGTACTCATAGTACTGCTTTGCTTGAAAAACGAAGATGAATTTCGCACCTTCACTTGTTCTCTATAACTGTGCGAATGAAAAATTAATGCAAAACTTCAGATGTGTTGTTACTTTGGCTTTGAAAAAGTAGGAATGTTACTCTAATACTATATATATATGGTTTTCTACATTTCGTTTACAAAATTTCAAAGTGTTTTCTCCATATTTACTACATCTCTTTCTTTTTGTCTCCATTTATCGAATAGCAAATGCAGAATAAGGGATTTAAAGCTACCATCGTCAATTTTTACGAAGCGAGGTATACCTTTTGATAAACTGTAAAGAACTGTAATTCAGACAATAGTTCAGAAATGGAGCCTATACAATTATACTAACAGTTATTGAAATGCATATTTCTATCCCAAAGTTATTTTTTCTCGAATAGTTAGAATAGAACAACGGTGTTTTCAAGCTTATAGTCCAAATGGCTTATAAAACTTCTGCTGTATTTAAACAATACTACATAGGCATGTATCTTTGTTGAATAATGATAAACAGCATCATTTTCTCGCGGATTAAAATTCCTCCCTTAATTCCGTTATCAAATAGAGTTTCATCTTTTATCCAGGGCGAATTTGCAACTATGGATAAGAATTTGAGTAAGCTGGGATGGTAAATTTTAATCACACTTCAAAAAGCTCATTATTCATGCGAATATTGCTATTGGGATGTATTTTTAGCCACATACATAATTTAAATAAAGCATTTATTATTTTTATAAAAATATGTATAAATATTTAGATTAGAATGTAGTACACTAATTGTGTACGGTTTTATTTCTTTTATACATGTTGGAATTGTTTCATTTTAAAATATGCATAATTGTGGTGTAAGCATACTTAACATTACTATATAGAGACATATCTAGAGCCCTTTTGGGCTCTGAGCTTTCGGTTTATGAAAATTGCAATCAATAGCGTCTTTATATTCAGACATACGAGGTACGTCCAGAAAGTAAGTTCCGTTTTAATTTATCTCCGCTGCAGCGCTGCGATCGCAGTTCCGCACATGCGCGGTAGACGCTCTGTATCAAGGAGAAGAAACGTGCGCCATTTTGAGATCGCTGTCAGCCATATACGCTTTGGGGTGCTTGTTTACAATGTCGGTGTTGATTGAAAATCCCGCCGCTTGTGAAATCAGATCTATGATTCGTTTTCTGAATGCTAGGAAAGTGAAACCAATTGAAATTTATCGGCAAATTTGCGAAGTTTACGGACAAAATGCGATGAGTGATTCAATGGTGAGAAGACGGGTCCGACAGTTCAATGAAGAACGTAGTGAAGTGCACGATGAAGAACGAAGTGGGCGTCCATCTTTGGTTACAGAAGAAATGGTTCACGCGATTGATGACAAGATCCAGGAAAACCGCAAGTTCACAATTAGTGCTCTCGCTATGTAATTTCCCCAAAGCTCACGATCACTAATTCATGAAATTGTTATCGAAAAACTGAAATTTCGTAAACTTTGCTCACGTTGGGTACCAAAGATTCTTACTGAGCAACACAAAACAAAACGGATGGGTAGTACACTTCAGTTTTTAACCCGTTATGATGAAGACGGCGAAGAATTTCTGACACAGATAGTCACAGGAGGTGAGACTTGGGTTTCTTACGACACCCCTGAAAGTAAACGGCAATCAATGGAATGGAGGCATACTTCATCCCCAGCAAAGGTTAAGCCGAAACAAATCTTGACACCTCGAAAAATGATGTGCACAGTGTTCTGGGACTGGAAAGGCATCTTACTCATTGATTTCTTACCGCGTGCTCAATCAAAGCAGATGTTTATTGCGAGACACTTAGGAAATTGCGCCGCGCAATACAGAATAAGCGCTGTCAAAAGGTGTTTTTCTTCACGACAACGCACGACCACACTGCAAATGTGACGAAAAACCTCCTACAGGGATTTGGCTGGGACGTGTTTAACCATCCTCCGTACAGCTCTGACCTCGCTCCTAGCGACTTTCATCTGTTCTTACATCTCAAGGTTTTCCTTGGCGGTCAACACTTCAACAATGACGAAGAGCTGAAAGAAAATGTTTCCAGGTTTTTGAAGACTCAGGCGGCAATCTTCTATGAAGAAGGTATATAAAAACTTGTGCCACGCTATGACAAATGCCCTCAAAATTTCGGCAGTTATGTGGAAAAGTAGTTTAAGAGTTGCAAAATTTTGTGCAATAAATAATTATTCTGTATCTATACACAATTTAATTTTATTACCAAATGAAACTTACTTTCTGGAGGTACCTCGTATTTAGAATAGTAGTTTTAAGTGATACATCTTCCACAGTGTTACACTATTTAAGTACTTTTTCAATTTTTACAGTCAATCAACCAAAATTTCTGCCAAATATACACACTTCACTATAAATAGCCTCCCTCACACTTGGTTATTTCACTTTTTTCTTTCTCTCCATATATAAAAGAATCGTCTTAAAATCGTCTCTTCTTTTATTAGGTTGCCTGTTCATCATTGCTTAAGAAGATCTTTTAGTAAATAAATATTTTTAGAAACTGTTATTATTAAAATGTTTTCAAACACTACTATAGAGAGAGAAAGAGAGAGAGAGAAAGAGAGAAAGAGAGAAGAGAGAGAGAGAGAGAGAGAGAGAGTGAGAAATGTGAAAACGTGAGAAAAGCTGCGACTCTTAGCCGCTTTGCTTTTGTTTTAGTTTTTATTTGTTTTTATTTTTAATTTCTCCATCACCTATGTACAATTAATATCTAAATTTCGTCGGAAATACACGTTTTGAGGGTCTGCATAAAAATCATTTTTAGAGATAAGTTCGTGTGTGGGGGGGGGGGGGACAGCATAACTCAAAAACGAAAAATACCAAACGTTGTATTTATGTTAGTATCTTCCAAGGATGTAACATAAAAATTTTCACCCAAAACTACACTTACATAGAAAATTTTTGAAATTTTCGAATTTGTAAAAAATAGCTAAAACGAGTTTTTTTTTTAAATATTTACATGGAAAATAGAATTTATATCCTGGATTTCTTGGGAATAGCCTCTGAAGTACTCTACATTCTGAATGACCGTTGCTTGACTGGTAAACCGTATCTAAGAGATAGGCAAAAAAAAAAAAAAAAAAAAAAAAAAAAAAAAAATATATATATATATATATATGAGGTGTTCCATTCACATGACTTTCTCTTCATCTCTGCAACAAATTATTATTAAAAAGCTTATGCTTCTATTTACTTCATACTAATTGAGAAAAAAATTAACAGAAATAGGCTTATTTCTTGCATTCTTGTCAGTAGAAGCAAAATAAGGGAGTACCATAGGTTAAAGTGAGAGTCAAAAGCTGGTTGCCATGTGACTGAAGTTCCTTTGTTTGTATTGTCAGGAGTTGAAAAATTCCTGTATGAGAAAATTATAGGTTTTTTAAAGCTAAAATATCTAATAAAAAAAAAAAGACACCAACTCCACGACAAAAAATGTATATAACATAAATTGTGTGTGTTTAACGTGCTCTACATTTTTTGTGTGGTAAATTTTTGACAACCTCTTACGGCTTAGCTGTTATGCAAAGTTTTTTAAAATTCATCCAGAATAAAGTAGTCTTCAGAGACCATTCCCAGAAAATTCAAGATATACATTTTATTTGCCAGGTAAATATCTTTAATATGTGATTTTTTAATCAAAATCGTTAGAACCATTTTTGAGAAAATCAAACTTTTCGAATTTTTTATGTAAAGAGTAGTTGGGGTGGGGGATGCTTTTCTTGAACATCTTCGTGTCTCATCCTTGGAAGATACCAAACTGAAATACCAAGTTTAGTTTTTAACGGTCTTTTCGTTTTTGGGCTATTCTGCCCACAGACACACGATCACACATACAAAGAGACACGCACCTACAGACACACAAGGACATTTTTCTATACATGCTTTTTTTATATAAAGGGGTTCTCAAAACATGTATTTCCGGTGAAATCTCGGTATCGAATTATTGGGTGCATTACAATCCCTTCTCTATACACTGTGTACATAGTACGTGTAGAGAAAGTAAACATGTAGAGCTCGCTAAAACCCACAAATTATGTCATATCCAGTTTTTTGTGGAACTATTTCAGAGATATTCCCTTTTATCAGGTTGAATTTTGCTCAGCCGGAAATTCCTCATTCTTTTTATATCTCTTTTGATTTACTTCTGGTTATGGAAAGAGAACCTAAATTCAAGAACAATCCCACAGTGACAGCTGTTAAAAGATTTAATTATCAACTTAGCCTAGTGTGATCGCTTATTTCCCTAATTAATAAGACCATTTCTGCTAATGTTTAACTTGATTATCATGAAGTAGATAGAATAATAATGTTTATTAAGAGCTGTTTGTTTGCAGAGCAAGTAGAGAAAGTCATGTGAATGAAACACATCAATTTTCTCTCTTGTATGGTAATTGCGGGAATTTGGGTTGAAAAACAACTCATTAACTATAGCTATTTTTAACATACTTAATCTCTTATAACTTGAAGCTCATCAATATTCGCTCTTCCATATTCAGTAGACGGCAGGGAAAGATTTTAACTCCAACCAGCAATCAAACCCCGTACTACAGAATGCTGACCACTCGACGAAAGAGGAAACTTTTTCTCCCCTCCATTTAAATGCTCGGATCATATTTGTCGGTTGCTTATCTTTGGAACAACTGCCCATCGCCATGATGTTCACTCGTTTACAGTTATTGATTTTGGTAATTTCATTAATTGCAAACTATTTATTTCATAATAAAATAATATTATTTCTAAATTTCAGGAAGTATATCGTTTTTACTTTCTCTATACAGTACATGATAGATAGGTAGAGATGGTATTGTACTCCACCCAAAAATTCGATATCGAGATTTTACCGGATTTTAGGGTTCCCTTGATATAAAAAAACGCAGTAAAGCACCAAACTTGCTTCTTAAGTTTAGTATCTTCCAAGGATACGACTAAGATTTTGAGAAAATTTCCCCCACCTCAAACTACCCTTCACATAGAAACATTTTCGACAGTTTTGATTTTCTCAAAAATGGCTCTAACGATTTTGATTAAAATGCCGTATATTAAAGCAACTTACAAGACAAACAAAATATATATTTTGAATTTTATGTAAATGGTCATTGAAGAGCACTTCATTCTGAATTAAATTTGCTGAATTTTGCATAACTGATAAATTCTAACAGTTAGACAAAAACTGGTATTTAAACGACTTTTCGTTTTTGAGCTATGCTGGCAACCGTCTATAATAGTTTTATTTTTGAGAAGATAAAAATGTTCCAAAAGTGTTTCATGTAAAGATAATGTGCGATGAGGGATTATCTTGAAAATAATCTTCGTGTCGCATTCTTGGGAGATACTAAGTTTTTCGCTTTTGTGTTATGCCTACCATAGACACATACACACAGCAGACACACATGGACTTTTTACTTTCTGTACACGTACTATGTACATAGTGTATAGACAAGGTATTGTAATGCACCCAAAAAATTTATACCGAGATTTCACAGGAAATACATGTTTTGGGTCCCCCTAAATTCAGAAAACAAAGCATTTTCAGAAAAAGGTTCGTGTGTGTGCGCGCGTGTGTGTGTGTCCGAGGATTGCATATCTCAAAAACGAAAATACTTTTAAATAGCAAACTTGGTATTTAAGTTTGGTATCTTCCAAGGATGCGACATAAAGATTTTCAAGAAAATCCCCCCCACACCCTACTACCCTTTATATGGAAAAATGTTCGAAAATTTTGATTTTCTCAAAAATAGCTCTAACGATTTTGATTAAAATTTGTTATATTTAAGATATATACATGCCAAATAAAATGCATGTCTTGAATTTTCTGGGAATAGCCTCTAAAGACCTCTTTATTGTGGATGATTTTTATTGAATTTTACATAACTGATAAACCGTAAGAGATAGACAAAAACTTAATGCACAAAAATGCACGATAAAACGCCCAAATTATATCATATACATTTTTTCTCGTGGAGTTGATCGTTTTTGAGACATTCCTTGTTATTAGTTTCAGCTGTAAAAAACTTATACTTTTCTCATACAGGAATTTGTCAACTCCTGTCCATACAAACAAAGGAACTTCAGTCACATAGCAGCCAGCTTTTGAGTATCACTATAACCTATGGTACTCCCTTATTTCGCTTCTACTTACAAGGAAGCTATTTCGGCTAATTTTTCTCGATTCACGTGAATAGAACACATACGATTTTTTGTCTAAAAACTCTTTTTATGAATATATATATATATATATATATATATATTTACGGTGAAATCTCAGTA
Source organism: Hymenopus coronatus (assembly GCA_030762935.1). Taxonomy (NCBI): domain Eukaryota; kingdom Metazoa; phylum Arthropoda; class Insecta; order Mantodea; family Hymenopodidae; genus Hymenopus; species Hymenopus coronatus. The sequence goes on along the minus strand of CM060892.1, from coordinate 51,002,867 downwards.
TCGAATTTTTGGGTGGAATACAATATATTGTGTACATACTATGTATATTTATATACGTGCTAGAGAAATTATAAATTCTAATGAAAATATGCAATCTGCAGTCGGGAAACAAACCCGAGACCTATATATTCAGAGGCTAGCTTGTTAACCACTGGCAATATCTGCTAGTAATTTATGACATTTATCATGGTCTCTTAGCTAAATCTTTAATCTTTGTTTAAGAGTAGTGTTCCTTTTGAGTGAATAAAAACGAATAATTGCCATCTTAAGCTGTTGACTAAAGTAGGGTGCTTGTCGCGCCCCTGAATACGTGTATCGGATTTTCTGCTTTCTCGGGTTAAATAGCAGCATACTTGAACTTTGTTAGCGTTACGTTAACCCCTAACGTCGCTCTCGAAAGACAAAGGAGCGGCGTTTTTAGACCAACATTATTACAGCTCGAAACCGGTATAATCTCCTGCCCTAAAAGCCTAATGTGACCTCTTTTTCACATTTTAACGGTTGGAGTATTTCCTCGGCCATCCCTTCCCTCCTGCTCGCTCCCCGTTCCGTTTTAAAACTTTTATTCATATGAAATAGACATGGAAACTGCTCCTGTGGGTGGAGAGAAGAGAACCAGCTATTGCACCGGATCCCCAATTGTTTTGCCTAGTGCATTCAAAGGGAGGGTCGATTGAGGGATTGCAATGAGTGAGCTGAACAAGTGAAGTCAGTGCAAGGGGGAGGGGGAGCAGCGAGAAGAGAGGGAGAGATCGTATGCACAGGAAACTGGCCACAGGAACTGACGTTGCAGCTGCCTGGTCCAGAGTCGTAGCACTATTTATGCATAGAGACGTACGAAAGGAGAGGGGAAGTTGAGATGGGGGAGGCTAATGAGAGTATTGATCGTAAATAATCGATGATGACGTGCTGACCATTGGGTACCAGGTCCACGGCGTATCATGCAGCGGGACACCTGACCTAATCAAAGGTTGCAATGGGCAACGTTAGAGGGGGAGATGAAACGAAAACATCAGTTTAGAAAAAAAAAAAAAAAAAAAAAAGAAAGAAAAAAAAAGTACACAGACGCACGAACGTGCAGCCCGGGAGGGCTCGTTGCATAGCTGCCAAGTGGCGACGGTACGGGGCTCGATTCCCGGGATCCGGATATAAATCCCTATCAGCATTGCTTGTACAAATGAATGTCAAATACTACACAGAGAAAGGCTAATGAAAATATGAACATAGGCTTGTGATATATATTAAGGCACGAAACCCCCCGCAGTGCAATTTAGTTTAGGTTTGATGTTGGTGAACAGGATCACCGAGTTGATAGATTTCCTGTCATGCGAACGCTCACAAGGTAATGCTTATTTGATTGCGTGGTTTTTGTTTTTGGTCATTTCACAAACACAGTATTCGAGATCTCTGGGTAACTTGTACCACAAGTTGACTGTATAGTGACAAAGTTGGGTTGTACTTGCCCTCATAACTGAAACCTTAAGGTTTGTTGTATTATCTCCTGTCACTATTTTTAGTTAAAAACTCCTGTCCCTTTGATTAAGGACAGTAGCTTGTTAACTACTTTTTAGAAAGATCATCATTTAGGTTTATTAGCCCCAAAAGTTCATATATCTTCCTACCCAGTGCTTCACATTTGAAGATTATACATGGTGAGGTATAAACACCCAACGGTTTTCAAACCAATGGGGACACTCTGACAAATATGTGCTTCACTCGTGTAGTTTCAGTTGATACGACTGATCAATGAAAAACCCCAATGATTCTAAGAAATTAAAACTTCGGCAATGTAGCAGATTTCATTTCCTCTATTAAGTTTTCACCCGTTGTTCAGCGGGATTTACGGAGGCATTTCAAAAGATATCTGAGTTTGTTCTGATACACGTTTCTATGAATGAATTCTCTCCGCTACAGGCCAACGCTCCATCGCAACTGAAATGGAAAAAATGACAACTGTATTATCATCCTAATAACAAAAACTAAAATCATCTGAAACTGTGGATCACTGTGTATATTGCAAAATGACTACACCAAGCGACAGTGTTCCGATTGGATTAAAATCCATAGGTATGGTGTTTATGTCCCACCCTTTATGGAGAGAAATTGTAACCTCTTTGTTACATGCCTAGATACTGTAAAGATTCCCATTGTATTTAGGTGTATGCGTAATCTTTAACGTCCTCTGAAAGTCCAGTTATCATATTTTTTTTTTTAGATCTATTGAGATTAAACACTTCTTTAGAGACTGTAATCTTCTAACTGGCTTTCATCTCTCTGTTTTAACCCATCGCAGTTAGAGGCTATGATTAACCCACTCAGCAATGGCCCATTAAACCAACTTAAGAGTGTGCCAAAAATTGGTTCAAGGCTAGTAAATGATTGAGCTTTTGCTAAGATATTTGCTTTTTACATTGCCTAAAATCCCATATGTCCAGGCACTCACTAAAGGAACTTTGTTTATGTTTTGCCAGTTGCATAAGGCAGTTCCAGAGTAACTTTGATGTTATATGATAACTTGTACAATTAAACCTGTTATTGTTCAGAGTCTTTTCGAGCTGCAAAAACAGTATTTAGTTACATAATTCCAGATGATGTAATTGCCATTTTCTCAGATGCTTTATTGGCGTCCATAAGAAGCGTCTTCATGTGTTCAGCATTCAACCAAGACAACTGCATCCACGTCGGCAGCAAGCGCGTTGTGTTACCACTAAGGGTAGGAGCAAGAACTAACATCTCAACTGCTGTACGCGATTTACACGGTTAACATTTTTACTTTCTCTACTTACCATAGTAAGTGAAGGAAGAACTGCATTTCCCCAAAATTGGATACTGAGATTTTACCAGAAATATACGTTTGGGAACTTTCTGAATCCAAACAAAATCTATGTGTTCCATTTGTATGCATTTCTCTACCTATTCTAAAACAAAATCTTCCATGCTAATTAAAATAAACATTAACATTAAAATTCTTCTTTGTTTATTTTTTTTAATAATTTATTTTTGACCGATCAGCAGTGTTGCTTTACAGGCCATTGAGAACAATTAACAATATGGTAATAGCAAATTACATGTTGAGGTTGACCTTATAAGGCTTCTTTATCGCAAAAATACAAAATGTGTATTTTACATAACATATTCACTGATGTTAAATAATATCTACATAAAAGTAACAATGAATAGTGAACATTAAGTAAACAATGAAATACAACGGTGACAGTAATGCATGGTAACAAATTAATTACTTATTTCCTTGTAGGTACTAGAGAAAATGAAATACACTAAGCTAAGGAGACAGCCAAATATTTTAAAAGCTGGTTGCTAAGTGCTACCATTGAAATTCCGTCCTCTTTGCTTGACTAACAGAAAAAAACAAAAAATATGGCGTGTTCCATTCACATGACTTTCTCTAACTATTCTGCAACTGATCATTCTTACAAAAGCTGATACTTCTCTTTACTTCGTGATAATTAATAATCAGAAGACAGCAAAAGTGGTCGCATTAATTACTTCCCTGTAAATAGAAGGAAAATAATAATACATTAAGCTAAAGTGATGGTCAAATCTTTTAAAAGCTGATTGTTAAGTGATTAAAATTCGTTTTCTTTGCCTTGCCAAGAATTGACAAATTCTCATCTGAGAAAAGATATTTCAAAACTGAAACCAATAACAAGAAATATCTCGGAATAGAAATACGCGTTTTAGGGTCCCCATAACCTAAAACATTTATTTTTTTTTTTGGAAGAAGGTTCGTGTGTGTGTTTGTGTCTGTGTGTCAGGGTGTTCGTTTGTCCGTGTGTCTGAGAACACAATAGCTCAAAAACGAAGAGTCGCTAAAATACCAAACTGGGTATTTAGGTTTAGTATCTTCTAAGGACGTTACAGGAATATTTTGAGGAATATCCCCTACCTCAAACTACCCTTTACATGGAAAAAATGCAAAAATTTTGATTTTCTCAAAAATGGCTCTAACGGTTTTTATTAAAATACCGTATATTAAAGATATTTACAGAACAAATAAAATGTATATATTGAATGTCCTGGGAATAGCCTCTAAAGACCTGTTTACTCGGATTAATTTTGCTGAATTTTGAGCTAGTAAACCGTAAGCGATAGCCAAAACTTACTACACAAAAAATGTAGATCTCGTTGAAATACACAATTTATGTCATATGCATCTTTTGGCGAAGTTGACCATGTTTTAGATATTCCTTATTATTGGTTTCAGCTTTAAAATACTTAAACTTTTCACATACGGGAATTTGTCAACTTTTGGCAATGCAAAGAAACAGAATTTAACCACGTGGCAACCAGCTTTTAAAATATTTGACTATCGTTTTAGCCTTGAGTATTCCCTTATTTCCCTTCTACTTACAAAAAAGTATTTCTGCTTATGTTTATCTCGATTAACATGAAGTAAATAGAAGCACAAGTTTTAATTTGGTACAGAAATGTAGAGAAAATAATGTGAATGGAACACATCAGAGTTTTTGTGTCTCAAGCCACTTCGGAGATTATCCGTTGTTAATAGTTAAAATTGCTAAATACTTGGTCATTATTTAAGATTCCTGTCGTTATTCAATTATTTCTCGTACCTGCATAGAAAGAATATGGACTTTTAAGGCCAGTTTGTTAAATATTTGATTGTCGCTATTTCCTTTGTGTCAAACAAGAAATGTGTAATGTAACTGTTTCAGCAAAGGTTTATCTCGATTAAACTGAAGTAGATAGAAATATAAATTGTTGTAATAATAGTATGTAAACCACTAATAAGCAATAGAAGCAGAGAAAGTTATGTGAATGTAGAAATTCAGATTTTTACTTTCTCTAGCATGCATTTACATACAATGTACATAGTAGCAAGAGAAGGTTTTGTATTCCACCCGAAAATTCGATGCCGAGATTTCGCAGGAAATATATGTTTTGAGGTCCCCTGAGTCCAAAAAAGTATTTTTAGAAAAATGTCCGTGTGTGAGTGGACAGCATGGCAGATTAGTGCAATGGATTTAAGCTCCATAAATAAAGTTTATGCTTTTTTTAGAACATGTCGACACAAGCAAATTTAGGTTTACAAGAGCATAGCGCAAAAGCTAAATAACCGTTAAATACCAAACTTTGTATTTAAGTTTAGTATCTTGCAAGGAAGCGACACGAAGATTTTCAAATAAATCCCCCCACGATAAACTACCCTTTAAAATTGTTGAACATTTTGTTTTTCTCAGAACCAGCACTAACGATTTTGATTAAAATACTGCATATTAAAGATATTTACATCATAAATAAAATGTATATTTTGAATTTTCTGGCAATACCTTCTGAAGACCTGATCTTTCTGGATGTATTTTGCATAGCTGATAAAACATAAGAAATAGAAGGGGAAAACCGACCAAAATGTAGATCTCGTTAAAACACACAAGTTATTTCATATACATTTTATTGTAGAGTTGACCTTTTCCGAGATATTTCTTGTAATTGATTTCAATTTTGAACTACGTAAGTTTTCCCAAACGGGGTCACCTTGTTTTATTGGTAATGCAAGCAAACCAAACTTAAATTTTTCACAGAGCGACCAGCTTTTAAAAGATTTGACATCGTTTTAGTCTAATGTATCCCCTTATTTCCCTTCTGTTTAGAAGGAAGCAATCAATGAGACAATTTGAGTTAATGTTTATCTCGATTAGCATGATATACATGAAAGAATAATTACTTTCTCTACACGTACTATGTGCATAGTGTATAGAGAAGGTATTGTAACGCACCCAAAAATTCGATACCGAGATTTTACTGGAAATTCATGTTTTGGGTCCCCCTGAATCCAAAAAAAGCATTTTCAAAAAAAAAAAGTCCCTGTATATGTGTATGCGTGTGTATGTCCGTATGTGTGTGTGTGTCTGTCTGTCTGTGGACAGTATAGCTCAAAACCGAAAAGGCCGTTAAATACCAAACTTGATAATTAAGCTTGGTATCTTCCAAGGATGAGACAGGAAGATTTTAAAGAAAATCCCCCCAACTACCCTTTACATGGAAAAAATTTTGAAATTTTTGATCTTCTTAAAAATTACTCTAATGCTTTTGATTAAATCTCTTATATTTAAGATATTTAAGATATTTACATGACAAATAAAACGTATATCATGAACTTTCTGAATAGTCTCTGAAGATCTCTCTATTCTGGATGATTTTTATTGAATTTGCAAAACGGGTAAACCTTAAAGCTTATTACACAAAAACGTAGCTCTCAATAAAACACACAATTTATGCCATATAAACTTTTTTTCGTGAAGTTGGACGTTTTCGAGATATTCCTTGTTATTGATTTCAGTTTTAAAATACTTAAACTTTTCTCATACTGGAACTTGTCAACTCCTGGCCACGCAAAGAAACGGATTCCAATCCCATAGCAGCCAATTTTAAAACATTTGACTACTTGACTACACCTAGTATATTCCCTTATTTCCCTTCTATTTACAAGGATCTGAATAATAAGATCGTTTCTGCTGTTAGGTAGAAGAATAGGCTTATTAACAATAACTTGTTACAAAGATATAGAGAAAGTCGTGTGAATGGAACACATCAGATTTTTTTGTAAGAATAGTTTGTTTGAAGGACAGGTAGTGAAAGCATTGAATGGAACATATCATATTTTTTGTTTGTAAGAATAGTGTTTTTGCAGAACAGGTAGTGAAAGCATTGGATGGAACATATCATATTTTTTGTTTGTAAGAATAGTTTGTTTGCAGAACTGGTAGTAAGAGCATTGAATGGAACATATCATATTTTTTGTTTGTAAGAATAGTTTGTTTGAAAGACAGGTAGTGAAAGCATTGGATGGAACATATATTCATTTGTTTGTAAGAATAGTTTGTTTGCAGAACAGGTAGTGAAAGCATTGGATGGAACATATCTTTGTTTGTAAGAACAGTTTGTTTGCAGAACAGGTAGTGAAAACATTGGATGGAACATGTATTTTATTTTTGTTTGTAAGAATAGTTTGTTTGCAGAACAGGTAGTGAAAGCATTGGATGGAACATATATTTTATTTTTGTTTGTAAGAATAGTTTGTTCGCAGAACTGGTAGTGAGAGCTTTGGATGGAACATATATTTTATTTTTGTTTGGAGGATAGTTTGTTTGCAGAGCAGGTAGTGAAAGCATTGGATGGAACATATATTTTATTTTTGTTTGTAAGAATTGTTTGTTTGCAGAACAGGTAGTGAAAGCATTGGATGGAACATATATTTTTTTGTTTGTAAGAATAGTTTGTTTGCAGAACAGGTAGTGAAAGCATTGGATGGAACATATATTTTATTTTTGTTTGTAAGAATAGTTTGTTTGCAGAACTGGTAGTGAGAGCATTGGATGGAACATATATTTTATTTTTGTTTGTAAGAATAGTTTGTTTGTAGAACTGGTAGTGAGAGTATTGGATGGAACATATATTTTATTTTTGTTTGTAAGAATAGTTTGTTTGCAGAACTGATAGTGAGAGCATTGGATGGAACATATATTTTTTTGTTTGTAAGAATAGTTTATTTGCAGAACAGGTAGTGAAAGCATTGGATGGAACATATATTTTTTGTTTGTTTGTAAGAATAGTTTGTTTGCAGAACAGGTAGTGAGAGCATTGAATGGAACATATCATATTTTGTTTGTTTGTAAGAATAGTTTGTTTGCAAAACAGGTAGTGAAAGCACTGGATGGAACATATCTTTTTTTGTTTGTAAGAATAGTTTGTTTGCAGAACAGGTAGTGAGAGCATTGGATGGAACATATCATATTTTGTTTGTTTGTAAGAATAGTTTGTTAGCAAAACAGGTAGTGAAAGATTGGATGGAACATATATTTTATTTTTGTTTATAAGAATAGTTTGTTTGCAGAACAGGTAGTGAAAGCATTGGATGGAACTTATCAGATTTTTTTTTATAAGAATATTTTTTTTGCAAAACATGTAGTGAAAGATTGGATGGAATATATCAGATTTTTTTTTAACTTGTAAGCTTATTGGTTTATTTCTGAGGTGCTTGTGTTCTTTCTCTTCTCGTTGCTTCTTAATATATAATTATATATACACACACACATATATATATATATATATGCCAAATTTTATCATTTCTGGAGTGCTTGATTTCTCTTTACTAAGTCTTCATTGGAGATATATTATGAATCATCACTTATTGCATCCATTTTGACAGTACTATATTTCCCTACAGCCTACATTTGATCCATCGAAGGAAACCAGTAGAGGGAGAACACTACAACACTAAAATACAGTCCTTTCCTTCGTACGTGGTCACCGCACGCTTACTTGCGATCCGTTATTTTCAAATTTGGAGGAAAAAAAAACTGAAATGTTCCATTCACATGACATGTGCATATTGATAGGTGCGAACATTTTCAGAAATAATTTTATTACATACTTCCTTGTAGATTCGCGGAAATAAGGGACTACACTAGACTAAAGCGATAGTCAACTCTTTCAAGAGCTGGTTGCTATGTGATGCATTGCTATTCTGTTCTCTTTGCTTGTCCATGAGAAAGAAAAATTAACATAGATTTTCTATTTGAGGAAAATACAAGTATGTTAAAATTGAAAAAATTTGTATTTCAACGATATATATGTACATTTTTTGTGAGGTAAGATCCTGTCTGTCTCTTATGGTTCCAGGCATTTACAATGAAAAGGACTTTAAATGCTATTCCCAGAAAATTCAAGATACACTTTTTATTTACCATAAAAGCATCTTAAACATATGAGTCTTCTGAGAAAAATATGGCAAAATGTTTGAAGTAAAGAGTAGTTTGGGGTGCGGAGCTTTCTTGAAAATCTTCATATCACATCCTAGGAGAAAGCTAAATATAAATTTCAAGTTTGGTATTTAACAGAATTCGCGTTTTTGAGCTATGCTGTTCACACACACAAACACAAACACACACTTACACACACACATATAAGGACGTTTTTCTATTTTTTTTTCATTCAGGGGATCTCAAAAAATATATTTTGGAAAGAAATCTCGGTATCGAATTTTTGGTTGGAATACTATACCTTCCCTATCTACTATCATTGTATGTATATTGTAGGGAAAATAAAAAAGCGTGTTTAAACCACCAACCAATTATGTTTTAGTTTGTGTATAATTTAAATGTTACACGACAACAAATTTGAAGGGACTGGTGGAACAGCTAATACATATTGGTTATTAAGAGTATAAATACAGATATTTGTATTGGTAATTGAAGAGTGTAATGAATAACATTTCACCAATGTTTGATTCATTTGCGGACTTATAATTTTACTTATTAAGAGTAGTATGTTTTCAGGTTTGTTAGTACCACCAAGTAGACGCGACCCACACAAGCTGTACATGTTTATTCTCCCTGAGACCGTGGGTCGGAAGGCGCAACCTTGAATTGGTGGGCCGCACTATAACAAATGTTGTACAGAACTGAGTTTCAATGTTTTCTATAAGACCAATGACCCCACAATTCCTAGGTCTGCAGATCGCGTAGTGAGGCATGAAAACTTGGAAGTAAAACAGATAGTCTATACTGGCAGGTGTTATTCATTTCGTAGCACAGTTAAGACCATGCCTAACACATTAGGTAGTAAGTTATGGTATGTGTTTGTGGGAAACTGTTAGACGAAGGGAAAATATAAGTAACACAGAAGTGTACACATTGAGGTGACACAGAAGTGCGATTTTGGTATTTTGGTGCAAAATATGCACCATACACTAGTACACAGTTAATTCGTTCATTCTTCCTGGGCGCGTGTAAAACATGTTTTGGATGCCATTTTAAAGTGTTGCGTTGATTAAACGACTCCCTTTGTCAAATTCTAAGGCCATTTTTCTCAGATTCAAATTTGTTACTTTCCCATATTCAAAATCTATTTTCTCTTACAAAAATGGAGCTGAAAACGTTTCCCAAAACACTGCAGAACACTGCACTGTGTGTAATAAAATGTGTGTTTGAAAATTTTATTATGCACTACTTTTTTATTATTTTTTTTTTTTTACGTTTTTCATTTTGTGATGCAAAATAGTTTTTAAATAGTACTATCCACTTTAGCAGCATTTCAAACAAACGTTTTGTTAAAAAGTCAAGGATTCTCGGAGATAAATGCCCATTATTGCTTGCAGTGATCTATTTGTTTATATTACACATTATCACTCTAATTGACTGCATTTTACGTCTAGCGTCATCGCTATTACACTGCATTCAGAAACGGTGGCTAACAGCATGTGATTTGTTTCTTGTTTTCTCTCATGTGCCCGACTGAATTAAAGGGCGTAGCGGAAATCCAGGACGTGTGCTGCATATTGCGCTGCATTTTATTTGTAAACGAACAATGATTCCAGTTATCTATATGGTATCTCGTGGTTATTTCTGCTTCATACATTAATGATGATGCATTATTAGCGCGAAATGAGCCGACTATCTTCCCAAACATATATGCTTTCATTTTCAACCAACATTCTGTGAACAAAGAGGATTATTATCGAACTGCATTTAATATTATGACAAAAATAGGAAATAAATTTAGCAATGGTATACGAGTAGTAAATACGAACGAGATAAAGTATCTCACGTGCTGAGTTTTAGATAACAAAAGGAATATAAAATTGCAAAAATACTTTTAAACAAATCTGGTGTTACACTCACATGACTTTCTCTAGCTGCTCTACAAACAAACTTCTTACAAAAGAGTATTCTTCTTTCTACACAATGCTAATTGAGATAAACATTAGCAGAATGTTTTATTACTTAGTTCCTTATAAACAGAAGGGAACTAAAGGATAGGCTAAGTCCAAATGTCGTTATGCGATTGTCTTTGCTTGGTCAGGAATAGAACAAAAGAAAAACAGCCACTTCCTGTCTCAGAAAAGCATAAGAACTTTATAATTAAATGGAATATCTCGGAAACACTTACCACCACACAAAAACGTAAAGGACACTAGATCTAAATTTTTGTGCAGTAAATTGAGACGTAGAGAAAATAATATTAATGGAACACATCAAATGTTTAATAATTGGTTCGACGTTTTCAACACACGTATATTTATCGATTTCCCAGCTATAAAGGCTAATTTTCCAACAAGTAGTGTAATGTCTGACTTTCTGACTGCGAGTATTTTTCAAAATTTTAATGAATTCTTATATCTACTTTACAACGTGACTCATGTTTGTTTTCCATCGCTCACTTCATATATTTTTCTTTAAGAAGCAGTCTGCCTATCTGCGTAGATACATTGAACTTCTGACTTTTCTTGTAGAATGTTATCATTATGTATAATAAACTTCCACCTACATTAATAAAATAGCACAAGGAAATACTTATGAATAACTCTTGAAACAATGATTTATTGATAAATGCTTGTATAATTAAGAGAATTGTAAATATAAGAAAGTAAATTTGTATAAAGTTAAGATATTACACACGATTGTTTGAAATTATACTAGCACAGTGTGATCACAACCTAAATGCTGAAAAATTAAGGGAATTATAAGATTGCTAATTTATATAAAGTTTTTATATTATTAAGGATTGTCCTATATTAAACTAACTCAATGTAATTACATTATGAACAGTGTCATTGATAATCACTGCAAAATTTAAATATGTGATTTGTAAATATGCAGATTTAAATGACTGTTAAACTGAATACCAATGTTGTACAGATTTATTGTTGGATATCTAAGTTTCTCCATTGTTTATCTTAGATTTTGACCTTGCCTAAAACTTGTAACACAAATTACACAGGCAAAAAAAGTATTATTATTACTATTATTATTATTATAATTATTATTATTAACTGTAAAATATATTGCCCTGTTTGCGGGTAACTGACCAATCCTTTCTATCTCGCGACTATTTGTTGCAGGTTCCATTGCGAAGGAAAAACTCCTTGAGGTTGGTAGCATTCCTTTGCTTCCAACATTTCTTGTCTTGACGAATCATATTTATGTTGTGTTTACACTTAACATTATTATTGTTATCATTACTCTTATTATCACGATCATTATAAGATTCGCCACGCCATGTACTGTTTAAAAACTCAGAAATTCAATAAATTTGCTGTAAAAATGTATTTCAGTCTATTAATCTTCACACCTCAGCATGAATGTTCAATCCGAATTGGTTATACAATGGAGGGAGAACCACGCACATTATGATCTACATAGATCTATTGTGGCTACTACTGTCCCCTAGGAGGACAGAGAGGGGTTGAAGGACCCGTTGACCTAGCGGTCCTCTAGTTTCCATGGGCAGTACTACTTTTTTGACAAACATCCACATTATCTTTTCGGCACCGCCATATGCCACGGAACCTAGAAGTACCCCTGAAAGATGAGAAGAAATGAAAGAGAAATTATAGAAAGGAAATCAGGTAGATGGCCTTCGCCTACCGATCAGGGCAACCCTAGGGAGCAGGTAAACGAGGGAAAGTGTGACGTTCGGCATGTAAAACACAAAGTGGCAGACTTAGATAATTTAAAAGGAGTGGCCGAGTACCAAATTTGTTTTGCACTCTTCTTCCTCAAATGAAGCTTTAAAATCTTTTTCGGGGGGGGGGGTGAGGGAGGTACTGTGGAACACTGACACCTTTTCTCGACATAATTAGATTAGATTAGATTAGGATTAGAAACGCAGTAATAAGGGAAGGATATTTTCATTTAAAATGGTGCGTTATCACTCTTAGTATTGTTCAAAATGTTTTAATCATATTTAAAAGCTTAGCTTTTCCATGCTGATTAGCATGTGCAGAATTAAAAGTCATCTGATGTTATAATTTTTCACGTAGCGCAACTGTGTATAACACAATAAGCATTTAACGCATTTATTATTCTGAACAGAGAAATAAGCAATGTTCCATTCTAAGCGAAATTTACAACTAGCATTCTCGTAAACCAAGCTCAGAGAAATCTCACTATCTGTGATTATTCGTCATGTACTCAGCTCTAAGCAGCCACAGTGGTTAAAGAAGAGGTAACAACGTTTGCGAGCGGATAAGAACAAGGTCCTCAGGCCTGGATCTGGGAAAAGCACGAAAACCCAAGGTCCGTGTGGGATAATACTTTGGTAACGGAAATGCATGGTGATAAAATGAAACAGAAAGCCTGATTGAAGGGGCAGCTATGATTGACCCAATCCGGTGCTTTCACTTGATGAATGAAATAGCCTAAAACATAGCACCTCACTGAAACAGAAAGTTGTACCTAATTTCAAAATTCTTTGCCTTCTTTCCAGTTTAGTCAAGGTATTCAATGTAGGGTATGAGTTGGGCATATTAAACTGGTTTACAAGGGCACCAGGAATAAAAGCAAAACAAAATCAACAACAGGACCTGACAACCCTTACTTCATTCCAACGGTCCCTTTATTACACGTGTCCAGCCTGTTCATTCCTTTTACAATCGAATGGCCGTGTACGGATTGCAAGCAAGGAATGTTTACTAGACGTATACAGAGCTGAACAATCCTACATTGCGGATGCACAACTCTAAGGATATCTGCAATATTAGTTGTAAATGTGAAACGATTTTATGTTCCGAATCCTTTATGTGAGAAAATTGTTTTTTATCGTCTACAGAATGTGATTTTTTCCTGCTGGCAAACAATAATAAAACTGTCCTTAAATTCAAGACAAACCTTCTGCTCACCAGAACAGTTATTGGAGCATGTATTGGACATTAATGCCAATAATTAATTACTATATCAGATGTATTACATTCACATAACTTTCTCTACCAATTAAAATTTATTTTTGTTTAGCTTTTACACACTGTTCTTACGAAAGCTTATTTTTACTTTCTCTCCACGTACTATGTGCATAGTGTATGGAGAAGGTATTTAATGCACCCAAAAATTCGATACCGGTATTTCACCAGAAATACACGTTTTAAGACCCCCTGAATCCAAAAAAAAACGTTTAAAATAAATCTTATGTATACCACTCACATGACTTTCTCTACATCTGTGCAACAAATTATTCTTAAAAAGAAAATGCTTCCATTTACTATGCTGATCGAGAAAAAATTAGCAGAAATAGTCTTATTTCTTGCTTCCTTTAAATAAAAGCGAAATAAGGGAGTTCCATAGGTTAAAGTGGTAGTCAAAAGCTGGTTGCTATGTGACTGAAGTTCTTTGTTTGTATGGGCACGAGTTGACAAATTCCTGTATGAGAAAAGTATGAGTTTTTTAAAGCTGAAACCAAAATCAAGGAATATCTCAAAAACGATTAACTCCACGAAAAAATGTATGTAACATAAATTGTGTTTTAACGTGCTCTACATTTATTGTGTGGTAACTTTTTGTTTATCTCTTATGGTTTAGCAATTATAAAAAAATTCCGCAAAATTCATCCAGAATAAAGTAGTCTTCAGAAGTTATTCTCAGAAAATTCAAGATATTATTCTGGATTAATTTTGCGGAATTTTGCATAACTGGTAAACTGTAAGAGATAGACAAGACAAAAACTTACTTCACAAAAGATCTAGAGCTCGTTAAAACACACAACTTATTTACAAACCTTTTTTTCGTGGAGTTGACAGTTTTTGAGATATTCTTTGTTATTAGTTTCAGCTTTAAATTACTTAAAACTTTTCATATACGGGAATGTATTAACTCCTGCCAATGCAGAGAAACTGATTTCAATCTCATGGCAACCAGTTTTTAATGTTTCAACTTGGTGTATTCTCTTACTTCCTCTCTGCTTACAAGTAAGCATTTCTGCTAATGTTGATCTCGATTAGCATGAAGTAGATAGAAGCATAAGCTTTTTAACAATAATTTGTTGCAGAGATGTGGAGAAAAGAATGTGAATGGAACACACCAGATTTTGTTCTAAATTTAGATGAGGATGTTTTGAAATTGGTTTATTAAGAGCTTATTAATGCTTATCTTCAATAGGCGTAGTAATTTGAGGGGTACGTCGTATGACTATGGTAGTTATTTTACAACACAGGAAACTAATGATTATATATTAACTGAACAAGAGACAATCCTGTAAATATACATTCATTAATCAGCAGATTCTAACAATATATTTATTATAATAGGTATTTATAAACTAATACTGTTTATCAAATATAAAAATACATTAATTCCACCAAGCAAGGACAATAATACAGAGTAAAATAATTGTTTTAATAAAACATCCAGTATCAAAGAGGCATATAATCATGGAATAATGACAAAAAATCCACTAATGATCGAACCTTTACTAAATTGTTAACAAATTATTTAATACGTGCTTTTACAGAATATATGTGTTATGTAGATATGTTGGAATTTATTCATTGTAACTAATTCTGCAACCTGCGAATCAATATTGATTGTAAAATGTGTTACTCTTTGTAAAATATTGTACACTGCAAAATATGTAATTTTTAATTAATTTTAGCTCACTTGACCATGTTCAAATACTTGAAACAAAGTCTATAGAAAATAAACTACATTATATTAACATTACATTACCTATGTGCTTATTCATTTTAATCCGAATAAAGATTTGCAGAAATAATTGCATTACACATTGCGTTGTAGGTATAAGGGAATTAGAGGAAACATAAGTACAATAGAAATATCTTCTTGCATGAGAGTTATTAAAATATATATTCGATGTCGAGATTTCACCAGAAATATATCTTTTGCAGTCCCCTGAGTCCGAAAAAAACATTTTTAGAAAAAGGTCCGTGTATGTTTGTGGACAGATAGCTCAAAAACGAAAAGACCGTTAAATACTAAACTTGGCATTCATCTTTAGTATCCTCCAAGGAGCGACAAGAAGCTTTTCAAGAAACCCTCTCACCACAAATTACCCTTTATATGGAAAAATGTTTGTTTCACATAGCACCAACTTTTACAACATTTGACTATTGTTTTAGCCTAGTATATTACCTTATTTCCCTTCTACTTACAAGGAACATAGTAATAATACTATTTCGGTTGCTGCTTACCTTGATTAGCATGACGTAGATAGAGGAATAATCTTTTGTAAGGAAAGTTATTTGTATAACAGCTATTGAAAGTCATGTGAATGGAACACATCTGATTTTTCATAATAAAATTACATGTATTTTAAACATTAAGAAAATATTTAGTTTTTCCCACATGGCGCAATAAATTGAAGCAATTTGGCCAATAAATTGAAGCAATAAATGAACAGGTGCATTCTTATTAATAGACACTGCCAAATTTAAACTTTATTTTCTCGGAAGCTTTCTTCCAAAACTTCCCATTTTCAAAATGTTCTACACGCTGCAATGTTTCATTAATTTGTTCCAAATGTATATACTGTGTCTAAAGAGCACATTAAAAAAATGGACATACAATTTTACGAAAAATGTTCCGATTGTTAGAAGATTGTATGTATATAGGCTAGAGAAGATGTCTTATTCTACCCAAAAATTCGATGTCGAGATTTCACCGGAAGTATATGAGTCCGAAAAAAACATTTTTAGAAAAAGGTCTATGTGGTCTTTGGACAGCATTGCTCAAAAACGAAAAGACTGACAACTAAACTTGGTATTTAAGTTCAGTATCTTCTAATGATGTGACTAGAAGATTTTCAAAAAAAATTACCCCACCCCAAACTATCCTTCACTGAATTTTGTTTTTAAATTTTGTTTTTCTCAAAAATGGCTCTAACGAATTTTATTAACGAATTAATGATATTTCTCCATATATAAACTGTATATTTTGAAATTTCTGGGAATAGCCTCTGAAGACCTCTTTATTCCGGATGAGTTTTGCAAGATTTTGCATAACGGTTAAATCGTAAGAGTTAAGCAAAAGTTTGCTACAAAAAATTGTGGATATCTAAAAAACACATAATTTATGTCATATGTTTTTTATGTAGAGCGAATCGGTCTGTGATATTCTTTGTTATTGGTTTCAACTGCTTTAACTTTTCTCAAAGGGGACGTTTCGTTTCATCTCTCTCGTTATACTGCAAAGCGAGAAGCTAACCCATTTAAATCAGGCATTTTAATCATTATTTTTCTGCATTTTCTTTTTATTTTTTTTGGGGGGGGGGGAACTTTTACTCTTTGGAATAAATTAATAGTTCTGTGTATTAATGATTAAATTAAGTAGATTTCATTACAAAATCACTTAAGACCAGCTTTTAAAAGATTTGTCGATTTAGCCTAGTGTATTCCCTATGTCCCTTCTACTTATAAGGAAGCAAGTAATAAGGTAATTTCTGCAAATGTTTACCTTGATTAGCATGTCGTAGATAAAAAATAATCTTTTGTAAGGAAAGTTGTTTGTGTAACAGCTAGAGAAAGTCATGTGAATGGAATATATCAGATTTTTCACAATGTTTGGTCAAATTTCTCAGATGTAACGCCTTACTAACCAAATATGTATCTTTATGTTGCTTGGGAAGTAATATCAGACAGTTGTCTTATTTCACATACATATTCTGTGTAGTAACATCTAGTTTCTACTCAATTAGTTCTCAACTAAAGGTGAACGCAAGAGTAGTGCCAAAAGCAATACCATGCTGAAAATACCGGTTTTGGTCCAATTACCGAAGTTAAGCAGTACTGGGCGTGGCCATTACTTTGATGGGTGACCGCTTGGCATCGACCACTCTTGCCCGCCTCGGTATTGTGGGGGTAGCGTGTCTGCCTCGACGCGAGTACGAACCTTGCTTAGGTTGAGTTATGAAGCCACGTGTCCGTACTCATTTATGTGTGTGTGTGTGTGTGGCATTCCAGAGGTGGTTCCACATTGCAACCATCATGGGCTGATTGTGCATAAGACCCCAGGAGTACAGAATTACTTGAGTATGTCCAACGGGCAGCAGAAACCGACCGCTGGAAAGAGCCACTGTGGTGGTTCCCTAACATAGTCCCAAATAGTTCTTTATCTCAATGCGGGGAGCGCTAGGAGCCCGTCCCAAGTCCTACAGACAACTACAGCGCCACTCCTATAGCCGAGAGCTGTATTTCCAAAGTACAGTCACCGGAATCTTCACCGACACTTTAACTCTGAAAGAGACCATTGGAATGGAATATGAAATGAAGAGACAAGAATTTCGGGGGAATGAGTAAACCTCCCCAGCATTCACCTGAACCACCTGACTCGGTTGATTCACAGGTACTCTAATTTGCATTTCTGGGAATGGAACATTGTTTACTTCAGGAGTCAGCAGCTTTATGGATAATAGGATTTTGTCCATTTAGAGCACCAATCTGTCTTCTAAAGATACATTCTCTACCATACATAGTAGAGTAGGTACTGCATACGATCCAAAGACTCCAATATTGGGATTTCACGAGAAATACATATTTTGAGATCCCTTAACTAAAAATATTTTTAGAAAATAATTCGTGTGTGTGTGTGTGAACAGCATAACTCAAAAACGAAAAGGTGGATAAATATCAAACTTGACCAAAGATCCGACACGAAGATTTTCAAACCCATTCCCCCCGCCCTCGCTTTTAACTGTCCTTTACATGAAACATTTTTTGAAAAAATTTATTTTATATAAACATCTTACGATTTCATATACCTATATTAAGGATATTTATATGAGAAAATATATATCTTGAATTTTCATAGCCTATGAGGTTCATTTGGAAGAGATTTTGTATATTGTTGAGCAACTGTTTTACATTCAGCGATATCAAAAACGTACTTTACAGTACTTTAGATCTCTTTAAAGCAAATAATTTAGAGCAGTTAAACTTTATTGTGACGAGCCATTTCCGAGATATCCGTTATTAATTGTTTGAATCGCTCAACGTATGTTTCTCTTTTAGAGTCCTCTCGATTTTCAGTTGTTTCTGGCGATTGCATGGAAATAGTAATAGTATTTATTTTAAGGCTTACATTATATAGCGTTCAGTTCTTAAACATTTGACTATCGCTATTCTCTTTGTATATATAGCGAAATGTGCAATGTAACTATTTCTGCAAAGGTTTACTGCGATTAAAATGAAGTAGATGGAAAAATAAGCTTTCGTAAGAATAGTTTGTATGTAACAAAGTAGATTTTTACTTTCTATAGTACGTACAATATATACAGTAAGTAGAGAATTTATTGCATTCCTCCCAAAATTCGATACTAATGTTTCACTGAAAATACATATTTTGAGGACCCTGAATCCAAAAAAGTCCTTTTTAAGTAAAAGGTCCGAGCACGCGCGTGTGTATCTGCGTCTATGTATGTCTGAGGACAGCATAACTCTGAAACGAAAGATTATTAAATACCAAAATTACCCCAAAATAACTTTTACCCTTTACACGGAAGATTTTTTTGAAACTTTTCGACTTTCTAAAAAAAAATGGCTTAAAGATTTTGATTAAAATAGCGTAATTAAAGAGTTTATATACTAAATGAAATCTTTATCTTGAATTGTTTGGGAATACCCTCTGAAGCCTTTTTCATTTTAGATGACTTTTGCATAAATGGTAAACCATAGGAGATAAACAAAATCTTACTACACAAAAATTGCGGATCCCGTTAAAACATACAATTTATGTTATATACCTTTTTTCTACAGTTGACCATTTCCGAGATATTCCTTACTTTTGGTTTAAATTTGATGATCAAATGAAGATGTCATTCATTTTTCTTTTTTTTTTTTCCGTTTTTTGTCTTTTTATTTATTATGATCAAGTTAGAAGAAGGGAATTTAAATTCCATTACAAGCGAAAAGCTTTTAAAAGATTGGACTATCACTTTAGCCTAATGTATATCTTTATTTCCCTTGAAGCTACAGGATAATATGTAGGCAAAACTATCCCCGCTAATGTTTATTTCGATTAGCATGAAGTGGATAGAAAAATAAACTTTTTAGGGTAGTTTATTACAGAATAAACAGAGACAGACATGTGAATGTAACACATCAGATGTTTTTACAGTAATTAATGCCAAAATGAAAAAACAAGCCCTTAAAGCAAGTTTCACTAAAGGTATCTTACCATTTGTCCCATTCACATGACCTTCTCTACCTGTTCTACAAATAAACTTTTTACAAAAGACTATTCTTCTTTCTACACTATGTTAATCAAGATAGGCGTTAACAAAATGTAGTTCCTTGTAAGTAGAAAGGAATCAAGGGAATATACTATGTCAAAGCGATAGTCACATGTTTAAAAAGCAATGGCTATGCGATTGCCATCGAATTCTATTTCTTTGCATGGCAAGGAGAAAAACAAAAGAAACACAGAGATTTAATGTTTGAGAAAACTATAGGCATCTTAATATTGAAACCTATAACAAAGAATGTCTAAGAAACGGTTAGCTCCACAACGAAAATTAAAGGACATAAATTATGTGTCTTGACGAGATCTACCTACATTTCTTATGAAGTAAAATTTTGTCTATCTCTTACGGTTTACCAGTTATGAAAAGGTCATTCAAAATAAAGAGGACGTCAGAAGAAATTTCCAGAAAATTAGAACATACATTTTATTTATCATGTAAATATCTTTCGTAAACGTATTTTAATCAAAGTCATTAGTGTCATTTTTGAGAAAATTTAAATTTTAGATATCTTTTCATGTAAAGGACATTTTGGTGTAGGGGATTTTCTCGAAAATCTTCGTGTCACATCCTTGGTAGATGACGAACTTAAATATCAAGCTTGGTATTTAATTGGCTTTCGTTTTTGAGTTAGTATTTCCAGTGGGATTTCCAGATAAAATTTTGGGGTGCAGTGCAGCACCTCTTTACCTATGTATTATGTACTAAGTAAAAAAAGTAAACAAAAGAATCGGCTTTAACGACGATTGTATTACCTCTTTGGTAGGTGATCTCAAATGACTGCAGCACTGTAAAGATAATATCACTTTCAAAAAATTATAATAAACATTTTCCATCCGACAAGAGATCCTAATCTTATTGGCACCTGCTGTAGTGATTATTTGATGAACAAAACTATTTTATCCCCTCTCTAACCGCTCGATCAATGAGGGGGATTTGTATCACCAGATTCTCTGTATTACCTCCCGCTCACATCACTTGCCCTTTCGCTACAACGCAGTCAGGCGTCGGGTAGATTTACCTACTCCTACTTCCAGTCTATTGCATTGGTAACACAGGAAAATTAACAAGAGAAGCATAAAGAATCCTATTACATGGATAGACCATAAAACATCCACTGTTGTTGAAATTGTGTAAGTATATTTATACACGAGGAATGATCAGAAACTAAGGTTTCAAAGTCCATATTCTTTGTGTTTCCTTCTTTCACAGCGAATTTATTAGTCTGCGGTAATTCTAATATTGTAGAATTGTATATGCGATTGGCAACTGTACAGAGTTTCAGATAACTGCCATCTACAGCGCCACTGCAAGGTAAACACAAATGGTTACTCGTTTGGAAATCTGGTCTCGCGAAGAAATTCACTGTTATTCTATTCCTGCGGGCGAAACATGTAACCGCGGCTGACATTCGCCGACAGCTGGAAGAGGTTTATGGAGAGACTGTAATGTCTCGCCAGCATGGGGACAAGTTTGCAACTTTTGCAACAGTTTTCCACGGAAGGCAACAGTTTTCTTCATCGTATTGTCGCGGGTGACGAAACTAGATCCACCACTATTCCCCCAGTAGCAAGCGGCATCAGTTGGCTAAACTAACGTCTCCATTGGAGAAGCGGTGCTCTGCACAAATTGCCTTCCTAGACGTGTGAGAGGGCACTGGAATCCATTCACTAGCTTTGAGATAGCACGTGATTAATGTTTTGTTCTTGTGTTCTGTGCAGAACATCGAGAATCCATTTAACTGCGTTCTAACGGAAGAAATCTTCACCGGACTCCAAGTGCAGTTGTCTTAGCAGCTGGGAGTGGTTCTTCAATACAAAGCTCCGCGGGACCAATTAGCATCAGTGTAGCAGAGAAGTGAAACAACATATTTACCACTGTTGTTTGCTTCAATGATGATTCAGAGTCTGTAATTTTCATTTTTCTTATAATAATGCTGTAATTTTATCTAAAAGAATCTAATGTGTTCCATTCATATTATTTTTTCTACATCTTTGTAACAAATTATTATTAAACGTTGATTCTTCTATGTACTTCATGCTAATAAGTACAAACATAAGCAGAAATTGTTTTATTATTTGCTTCCTTGTAAGAAAAAGGGAAGTAGTGGAGTACCCAAGGCTAAAGCGAAGTTCAAATATTTTAAAAGCTTATTGCCATGTGATTGAAATCCACATCTTTGTGGCCAGAAATGCCTATATGAGAAAAGTTTTAAGTATTTTAAAACAAATAACAAGGAATATCTCGGAAATGGTCAACTCACGAAAAAATGTATATATCATAAATTGTGTGTTTTAACGAGATCTATGTTTTTGTACAGTAAGTTTGTTTTTCTGCCTCTTGCGGTTTACTAGTTATGCAAAAGTCATCCAGAATGAAAAGATCTTCAGAGGATATTCCCTGAAAATTCAAGATATACATTTTATTCGTCATGTAAATATCTTATATGCGTTATTTTAATCGAAATCATTAGACATTTTTGAGAAAATCAAAATTTACGAAATGTTTTCCATGTAAACGGTTAGAGAGATTTGAGGTGAAGAGATTTTCCTCAAAAACTTTGTGTCGACTCCTTGGAAGATACTAAACTTAAATATCAAATTTGTTATTTAAAGGTTTTTTTTCGTTTTTGAATTATGCTGTCCACACACAGACACACCTACATTGACTTTTTCTAGATTCAAAACATATATTTCCGATTTTTTTAGTGTTTTATGCTATGGCACCGCAGGCGATGACACTGATGATACATGGAATGAAGATGGAGTCCCGGTGGAATGTGATGTAATGGCGGGGGAAACCGGAGGGAGAACCCGGAGAAAACCCGCCCCTGCACCGCTTGTCCACCACAAATCTCACATACTGTCCCGTATTTTCGATGAAATCTCGGTATCGAATTTTTGGGTGTAATACAATACTTTCTCTGTACACTATGTACATAGTACGTATAGAGAAAGTAATAAATAGGGGGGAAACGTTAAAAAAAACAACAAAGAGAACGGTTGGAAAGAAATAGAGGAACAGGGAGCTCGGAGGAATGAAGTAGGCATTCGCCTGGTGACCCGGAATACCGAAAGAAACATTAGTTAGAAAGGCCTATGGCGAGAACCGAACCCATGACCTCTAGAACGCCACGCCCAAACCAAACGCTTGAGCCACTTGGCTCGGTATGCATAACTGTTAAAGGATTGCAAAACATGAACTAAATAGAGGTACGCTGAATTTCTCATCATTGCGCTGCACTGTTTTACTTTTGGAATGGGGATAGCAATGTTACAGAGAACCTGCCATCTTTAATTATTTTAAAGTAAAATATAGTGTAAATGAATGCTAAATGTAAAAGAAAGGAGAAACATGTATCTGAAAGCTCTTGTTTGCTGTTTGTGTCTTTTTTCAGTCTATTTAGATTTCACTCGATTCTCAACATGTCTCATTAGCAAAAACACTGCAAAATGTCATGCATAGCAAAATTCTCCATCATCCCATCCAGCGCTATTCAAACAGAAGGAGTGTCTTTTCTTAAATCCCAACTATTCACTTTTCTTGTAATTTCGAATTGAAATTGTAACGTGTAATCGGATTTTGCGACACAGTGCTTTTAAGAGTAAGGCGAAGGAAATCCACGACCTGTGATTATCCGAAACAAGTGGGGCATATACAAACTTTTAACTCCTTCACTAGCATTGTGACGACTAATTAAGGAAATACGTAATGAAAGGGTTTTCTCTTGAAATCTTCAAGGCTAATGAAACATTATTATAGTGCACAAGAGGTTATATGTTAAAGCTTCTGGAAAGGCAATTCAGCGATGAAGGGGAGGAGCAGAAAGAGGATGGGAATCTCTGCAAAATTGAAAAGGAAGCCAAAGAGAACACACCATACAAAAGAACGTTGTTCTTGAGGCAATGTTTAACTTAATTCCACTTGATTGCGTGATGAAAAGCTGAGACAGGGTGTGATGCTTTGTAAGTTCTCAGAACACCTCACTCCATTGCTCTCTCCCAAAGCTGCCATGTTTTAAGTTTATTTACGTGAATGCTTTAAAAGCGAAGCCATTAAGTGATAGGAGATGAATAAGGAGAGAGCGAGAAAGAGAAGCGTGTTTCTTCATGGCTTCTAAGAAAATTACGGGTTATGCTTATCAAACAAGAGAAACAATGTAAAGACTTTTAAAAGTTTGTTACATTGAGAGAGCTATAATTAATAGAGCTAATAAAAGGGCAGAGCCTTTAACGAATCAAAAGCCCTGCAGAAATGCGCTATTTACATCTCAGTTACAAGCCAATATTGAAAAATACCTGAAGTCTTCCATTCACATAACTTTCTCTGTCTGTTCCACAAACAATTCTTGCAAACAATTATTCTTTTACCTGCTTCATGCTAATCGAGATAAACAATAACAAAAAATGGCTTATTACCTAGTTTCGTATAAGTAGAAGTGAAATAAGGAAATATTCCCGATTATTCGTGTGCGGATTATCCGGTTTGCGGATTATCCGTGCATCCGTGATTGTTTTTTCTTTAGGAAACAGCAATAAATGATCCGCCGCGTGACAATAAGTGCTATTTCCATTGTTTAAACAATCATCGCGTGACAACAGAGTACCGTTTCTATTATTATCAGCCTGCCTGTTCTGTGTAAATTAAAAAAAAAGGTCAGTTTTTCTGTTAATCAGCGTGTAAGTATCAACGAAGCAAGTTAAAAGAAATTTGCAGAAGAGATGGTGGAGAACGAAAAAAAAAAAAAAAAAAAAAAAATGTGTAGACATTAAAAAAAAATTATTATATTAATTGTAAGATTTGAGAAGATGGAAATTGTTTCAAAACTAAGTGCTGATTATGGGATTGGAATGTAGACTGTTCGGGACATTGAAAACAATAAGCAGAAAATACCTACAGGATTTTATCTGGTATTGGATTTCTAATTCTGGACCATCTGTACGAAAAAGAATGAAGATATCTACATTCGTTGACTTAGATGCTGTTCTTTTACAATGGTTCAGCCAAAAAAAAAGAGCAGAAGGTGTCATTGTTTCAGGCGCGATGTATGCGGAAAAGGGTTAGAGAGAGAATTTAATGCCTCACCTGATTGACTAACCAGATGCAAACAACGTCACGGGATTCGCAAACTTACTACAAGAAAAGTTCGAAGCGCTGTGCCACAAAAATGTCATCTCCTCTCAGAAGCAGACCAACATCACAGACTTTTAAGAACTAAGCTGGCCTACAATACCCACAGAAGTAGAATAAAGCTATAGAACAAAGAATATATGTTGAAAAACAGCTTTTAAACGTTATTTCCTATTTATATGTGCATTTTGTATCTTAAAAGTATTAAATTACGAGTTTCTCGATTATTCGTGCTTCTTCTGCCCCACATTGCCCCGGATAATCGAGAGTATACTCACTCTAGACTATTTTCTATTCACTCTTAGATTGATCCGCGCCAAAACGGATCCACGTGGCCAGTGCACCGAGGTACAACACAGTAGTAATGCGCCCAAGAATATAATTCCATGCTACTAATCTAAATTATAGAATGAATTTATTCTTAAATTCTACAATATTCTATACAAATACCTAAGAGTTACATTGACGCCGATTTGAACCGTTAAACAGAGCTACAAGTCCCATGTAACAATTCGTATGAGTCAGCTGATTTCCGCAATATTGATTACACAGTAACGGTTGCTGATTGTTGCTGTTTAGAATCGTGGAGGACGGTCACCGCGATTTTCCTCTGACTAGTGCTGGACTATAGTGTTGAATGCTTATTGTAAGTTTTGTGAGAAATATCTAACACTTCACGGGAAAGGAGTGGTGAAATTAATATCTGAGTTCACCGGTGTTTCGACTACAAATATAAACACCGCTCGCAAAGAAAACTCTTAAACGGAAAAAGTGATTACACCCGGAAAAAAAAAGAAAGCGCGTGAAATATGCGATGCAATAATTTGACAATTTTGTGAAGAATGCAATTCGCGTAATAGTGCACAATTTATTTTTTAAAAATGAGCCACTAACAGTTGATAAAGTTCTACAAGTAACGAAAGAAGAAGCGTTATTTTGGGAGGTGGACAGTTTAATGTTGATAACCTGGTTAATCAACCTTAGGTTGGAAAGCAGCAGCATAAACAGCTCAGACGACGATTCTGATCTGGAGAGAATAGAGCCGCTTCCAGAGAGCGAATAAGTGTAAGTTAGCGCATACATGTTATTTACATGTTATGGTTTTTAGAGTTAATTGTTAAATGTATGCCCGTTTATTTTGTGATGACTATCAATATTGTCACCATTATAAATATCAGAATATTTTAGTCACCGTTTAAGTTATATGAATAAGGGCTCTGTGCTTTTTACATTACAATATGCCGCGTGTGCGCGCCACGTGGTCATGAAAGTTGACAGCATTTTTGTTGCGAGTGGCGGAAGGCTACATTATAACGGCGCACTGGTCGCCTGAGTTTTGTTTTGGCGAGGATCAACTTAAGGCCGGATAGGCTTTAGAGCGATAGTCAAACCAAGTAAAATCCCGTAATTACACTCTTCAAGGGACTGTGGTATAAATGCGCAATAATCGGGATAGTACGGGATATGATTTATTAGGTATAATTTTTTTTAACACAATTTAATAGACAACGCAATATATTAATTTTTCTGAATATTCGGGTGGAATATAGTGCGAAATTAAGAACGACATCATTCCTGTTGAAAAACATCTTCGATTGTGGATTGCCGTTTACTCTTACCACTAATTATTACATTTACGATTTACCATTTTGTACTACTGTACAACTCGCTTTACACTGCACAGAATTCAAAGAAAGACTACTGCACGTGAGGTTTATGTTGAAACATGGCATTTTTCTACTAACTGACCGGCCTAGAGAATGGAGTGTATTAATGAGGTCCGAGTGGTGAAAAAACCTGTCACAGTCATCCGTCACTGTCTATTACTCTCTCAGCATCAGTTGTAATTGTGTTGTTACTAGTTGTACTTGTTTTCTGGCACTGAAATATGAGAAATATGCTGATATATGTTGCTGTTCTTGCTTCGTTAGCTTTCGTATTGTTCCAAGCGGGTGTTGGAAAACAAGAGAAACTTTGCAATCAGAGATTGAGGTTAGACAATTAAGAATTGCCAACTACCATATGGAATGTATTACTATACTTTTATACTTACCATGTTTCAAGTTAAAGAACACAGTTAAAGGATAAAACACTTTGAAGGAAGCCTTTAGAATGTATAAATTCCTTTCAAGAAAAGATACTGTTATAGCCAGATACTGCCGACCGTAGAGCCCTCGACCGATGCGTAAGTTAAATTAATTTCTCATCATAATTTTAAAACATTCAAAATTACGCAATTTATTTACAATATTTTTATTTTTTTTATTGCCCTTAAAAGCGCTGATAGCGGGATTTGAAGCGTTAAATGGGGTAAAATCATGCAGCTTTTTAATATGGAACGTCCAGGGACTTTACAAATAGAGTATAATGAACGGGATAACGTTATAAACGGGAGTGTAATCATGGGGTTTTATTGTATTTTAAAAACCTGACGCTATTTGATTGAATTGGAATTCCGTTCTCCTTCTAAGGTTAATAGCAAAACAACATGAAGCATATATTAAACGAATGGCAATGACGTCAACTTTATACAAAAAAGGATACGTTAATATTCGTTTGTTTTAACCAGAACTACATTTTTGTACAGTAATTTTTTGTCTATCACTTATGGTTTACGAGTTCTGCAAAAGTCATTCAGAATGAAGAGGACTTCATAGACTATTCCCAAGAAATTCAGAATATGCATTTTATTTGCCATGTAAATGTATTTAATATTCGGCATTTTAATCAAAATCGCTAGATCCGTTTTTTAGTAAAGCAAAAATATCGAAAAATGTAGGGTAGTTTGGGGTGGGAGAGTTTTCTTGAAAATCTTGGTATCGCATCCTTGGAAGATGCTGAACTTAAATACCAAACTTGGCATTTAACCGACTTTTGTGATGAGCTATGGTGTTCACAGACACAAGGATGGCCGAGTGATTAGACCACTCGCCTCTCATCCAGGCGGTCCAGGTTCAATCCCAGGCGACCACATGTGAGACTTGTGATGGACGAAGCGGCGCAGGGGCGGGTTTTCTCCGGGTTTTCCGGTGTCCCCGCAATCGGTGCTCCATCTTCATTCCATGTATTATCAGTATTGTCTCCTAGTAAAAGCGGGCGTTAAACTCTGTTCAAAAAAGTAGAGAAAAAAATTTAATTTCTTATTTTCACATGACTATCTCTATCCACTATCGTTTATTAGTATTTAGCTTTTATAAATTATTTTTACAAAATCTTATTTTTCTATCAAGAAAAACGTTTATGAACACATTGATACCGAAGTTTTTGTTGTATTGGATTAAGAATATTTTATAAAGAAATAATGGAGAAATAGCGAAATAATGCCGTATATAATGTCATATAAGTAATGCCATATGTTAAAATCAACTAATGATAATATGTTAAAGAACAGCTCTAAGTTTGTCACTGTGTAGATTTCATTAGCAACGGCAAGGGTTGGAGCGAAACAATTAAGTATACTTAGCGTCAGAATCGTAAGTAAAAACTATTTGTTAATGATGCTGTCAATAGCCAGGATTATATCAGTGCTGCCGGTGTGCCGGTATTTCGTCCCCTTTTACATGCCAACACATCTACTAACATGGGATAGCCGTTTTTAAACACACTTTAAAAACCTTCGTATGAGCCGGTATGAACCCAGACCGATGGTAATTAGGTTCCGGGAAACTCAGTAAGCGAGAACTCCATTAAGTTTCAAGGCTCAATTCATTGGAAGACAATGCGCTCAGAAATAAGATTGTTTAAACGCCCGCAGGCCCATTCTGAGAATTATAGAGGAAACAGAATTTTGATAAATTAGTCAGCCAAAGAGTAGCATTTTATCTCAGGTGCTAATGTGAAGTTTTAGAAGATTTGAAGTTTAAGCGTTAAAGTGGAAGATTAGTAACTTTGGTGCAGACTAATGAAGTAAGAATAAAAAGGTTATTAAAGGTGCGTACATTGCTAAAGTTGACTTACTTTGGTACAGTTTTTAAAGTTATGAAAGCATTACCTACTGTGATCAGTAGTGCACTGCTAGGCTCATCACCCGTTTAGCGGTGATCGGTAAAGGATTCGCCATATAGCGGTTTAATGAGTAATTAAGTTTGTTACTTTACTCGGAAACAAATTTTACACACAACGTAAAGTTCTTAATATTCTGGAAGTTAGCAGTTTTAATACAACTGACAATTATTCGTGCTTAGATTCAGGAACAGTTGATTATTCATCTTAAAACAATCGACAACTCGTTCCAAACAAATCAGTTATTAGCTTCCATTAAATATTCTCAACAAAGTAATTGGTGTCGTCCATTCTCGCAATCAGCCAGAGAAAATAATTCAGTTTTCCACTGAAGCAGCTAGCTGACAACAGAAAACTACATCAACATTTCGTTGTATGTCAAGTGGGATACAGGAAACGAAATCGATAGTAAGATGTTAAAAGCTATTGGCTTATAATGGTCTTTAAATTTCACTCTCAAGCCATTAAATCCCGAGAAACCATTGACTACAGATAGAACTTTAAAAATGAATATATAGGTAATATCTATATTGACATTTTGAAAACAAATTGTGTGTTTAAAAATCTACAATTTTTGTGTAGTATATTTCTGTACAGCGTTTATCAGTGAAAATTACACAACATTCCTTCTGGATGAAAAGGATTTCACAGATTACTAGCAGAAAATTCATAATAATTATAGACACATTTTATTTGTTATCCAAATATCTTTAAAAGATGGCATTTTGATCAAAATTGTTAGATGGTTTTTGAGCACAGAAAATAATGTTTTTTATGTAGAGAATTTCTTGAAAATCCTCGTGTCGCATGCTTGGAAGATGCTGAACTTAATATCCTTTTATTTATTTTTTATTCAGGGAGTCTCAATACGTTTTCCGGGGTGCACAAGACATTTTTATTAAAATTGGGATTATGATTAAGTTATTCCAGGTTCTACTCTTGGTGTTAATAAGATTCTATTAGAATAAAATAATATTTCATCTGGAGCTAAACTAATTAATTATATGAATAGAACTAATAAAATTTTGGTATCGAATTTTTTAGTAAAATGTAATACTTCCTCTACTTACTAAAGGAGAGTAGGAGAGAAAGTAAAAAGCTTCTGATTTGTAACAATCCACTTAACTTTTTCCATCTGATACATTTTCATACACATTATGCAGATCACTCAAAACAGTTAATCATGGTGTATGTCTTCAGTTCGACTTTGCTGTGCATAGAAGACTGAGTCGGTTGTGAACTGTTGTGTTGTAGTGTAAAGTACTGTAAAATATTTTCCCAATGAAGCTCTGAATTATCGTACAATATAATTGTAAAGATAACATCTAGTGATATTAAAAGCACATTACAGATGTAATAGTTGTTTCATTCGATATTTATTTTGTAGGAAATATATAATAACAACAGGATAAGGACAGACATAATTAGATGAAGTTCAGTATTTTCACCATTTCATTTAAAGTACTTTGACAATTACAAAATCTGTACATATGGTGCAAGTACTGCATGACAAATGACAACGCAGCTGTTCACCAACTTGCACGACCGTTGAAGTGCAGAAAACATGCTTGCAATTGCAAAAAATGCTATGTTGGAAGGGCTACTGAATCGCAACGAGGTAGGGCTGTATGAGATCCTCAGATCATATGTACAACTAACCAGTTATCGTTTTACCACTCTGTAATTAAAATGTGCGCGCACGCACTCACACACACACACACACACACGCATACTAACGGACAATAGTTTCCGGGCACCCGTGAAAGTAATGTAGTTCAGAATTTTGCTTCAATTGTTATTTATTTCACATAAGTACAAGAAACACAAAAATCACTATTCAGAATATAATATTGGTTTTAAAAAGAGTATATCAATAACTGTTAATAAGTGTTTTTAAAATCTACAAAACAGGTGCCACTCCAAATGGTTCTACCTGTCGTCATCGACCAGGTATGGCATACCACCAATTATTTCACCTGGGCTCATCCCATCCTAATCAATATAGAGCTGTGTGTGTATGTGATAGGATTTAATATTCGAGAATTTTTATGTTTATATTTCAGTGAACTCTTTCGGATGATCGTAAATTGGTTTCCTGATTTTTTTAAATATTGATTGGTGGTCCCCTATAAGAACAAAGTCACCGTTTCAGAAGTCGCAACTGTCCAGAAGGAGTAAGAAATGGCATCAATGGCACCATTTAATGCTTCTCCAAAGGCGTTTCTCTTGAATCCAACGGTAGGGGCGTGTTTTGAGGCAGCTGGACTTCGACTTCATGTGGAGCTGCACTTAGCTGCCGTTTCAAAAGTCGTACGCAAAATAAGAATGCGGCATTTTTTTCTTGTAACCAATGGTAGCATACCTGCCACCCAGAGACAATTCTGTTCCAACTCCGTGTGAAGTGACTCCCTGCCAAACTACTGCTACCGTACGCGATACTAGTTTTCACTCGAAACCGCACGTTAACACAGCTAATGTATCAATTATGCACAGGCCCCTTAACTAAACTAGTGAAAATAAAAAGAATGCACTGTAAAATAAAACTAACACTAAACATATTTTATGGAATTTTTTTACTTTCTGTCATATGTAGATTGCGGTAACAGAGGAAATATATATTCCATTCAAAACTTCCATACCAAGATTTCGCATAAATATATTTTTTGTGGCCCATGAACCTAAAAGTCTGTTTTGCACGATAGTGCGAAAAATTTTCTATTATAACAAACATATCAGTTCTTTGATTCTTCAAAGAAATATCCAAGAAAATCATTTTCTTTGTGTCCATGTACATCTTTCTTCAAACATAACTTTTTGAAATGCTATATTGCGATTCATAAATAATTTTAGGTAAAAAATCTCCTATAGCAAGTTCCGCTGCATCATCTATTTCCATTGAGCTGTGTGTGTGTGTGTGTGTGTGTGTGTGTGTGTGTGTGTGTGTCTGTGGGTGTGATGATGGAGGGAATTCCGCACTGCAGCATTGACTTAATGTACGTCAGATTCCAGGAGGGTAGGATGAAATGAGAGTAATTTCAAGGGCGGCCGAAACCGGACGGCGCAGGAAGAATCACCTTTGAGGGCCACTAACATATTCCAAACAGTTTTTCATCCCAATTCGGGGAGTGCTAGGAGGCTGTGCCCCATATCTGATTAAACTTTCTGAGTCTACAGACGACTTCCAACGCCATCCCGCTGCCGAAAGCTGTATCTCCAGAGTGCACCACGGACTTACAACCCTGAAAGAGACCGGTTGGATCGAATGAAAGTCGACAGAAGGTTTGGACTCCACAGCATTTGCCTAGTGACTCGGGAAGACCCCTGAAAAACCCCATTGGTCAGAGAGATCGGCTGCGGGAATCGATCTCACGAATTTCCGAATATCAGTCTTAGATGAAATGCCTGAGCCACCTGGCTCGGTCTCCGTTGAACTGAGCTGCATGCCACCAAATCTTCTAAGTGGGTCATGTTTTCTTTTGCAATTATTATTCAATGTTTATTAAAACAAGTAACTAAGCAAAGCATTTGTTCTCAGTCGTAGAATTGTAAAACATTATATATATAATACATATGGCCACATAAATAATCATTCTTGTAGATATATCTCGGTTAAGCCTCGTCATAATGTCCATATTCAATTTAAAGAACGACGACTTTACACACATATCATGAATATTATACTAAAGATATTTGTGCGACTATTCTTTTTTTTTTTTTCCTTTTTTTTTTTTGTGTGTAGACGCATTGGCCTTCAGACTGATCATCGGGAGAGAGAGAGAGAGGGGGGGAGGGAGAGAGAGAGAATGACTAGATAGTTCACACGCACTAAACAACCATGCCTGCGAGATTCGAACCGCGGTCCTTTCGCGGCGGAACGTCAACGGCGAAGGCGACGACCACGGCTACCGGGACCGGCTCTCTGAGTGTCTATGGACAACACTTGGTATTAGCATGAAATAAATAGAATAATGATCTTTTGTAAGAATATTTTGCTGAATAGATAAAGGTATATGAATGGAATACTTCACAGTTTTAAAAATTGTTCATTTTTATGGCTCCCTTAACTTCTATGGTCATATCGAGGGCTTTGATCTCAGAAATAAATTGTGAAATTACTAACTCTATGAACTGTTGGTTTTAGCGATGGATTTTAATTTTACTTATCATGAAACGCATTCTCTCTCTCTCTCTCTCTCTCTCTCTCTCTCTCTCTCTCTCTCTCTCTCTCACACACACACACACACACACACATACACAGGCTTATCATTTTTTCGAAGATCAAACCCAGGACAAATGCTTTTTTTCTTTGCTCAAAACCCAGAACACCCAGGACACTAGTCGCAGAAAAATGGAAATGGAGTTTTATTTATGGGCGCTCTTTAACTGCTATGGTTTTCAGTATCCCATTCTATACTGGGAGTGAAAGGCCGCTTAATTTCGCTCAGATGCCTCTTTATCATGATCCACGATCTTTTACGTACCGTAAATCTACGACGCGGGACCAACGGCTGCACTTCCCTGCCGAAGGAAGCCTTGCTAAGGATTTTTACGCCCGAAAAAAATCCATCGTCCTCCGCCGGGTTATAGTCGCAGGATGTTAAATTTGCCACTGCTTACCATTTTTAAATTTACCAGGAATAATTGATTAAGTACTTTATAGTAGTAAGACCTATTGCTCATTTTCTCTTAGCAAAAAGAACACCTTTTCTAGTTTATACATATTTCATAAAAATGTAAAATAAAAAAGTCCCCTGAACTTAAGTTTGGAGGCAGACAAGCATTTATCCACGATTAGCATATAACTGAGTAACACAAGGAGCAGGAAATTTTAAGTACATTATAACCTGTAAAATAATACAATTGAGCTGAAAATGTATTAAATTCATAAACCATTTACAAAACATTCATTTAATAATACTCATATATATATATTACTTTTCTGTTGAAATAACTTGATTCACCAATTTACGCTCATCAAATACTTCATCAATAGTGGCATAGTAATTTACAATACTGTTTACAACTTCTGCAGTTCTTTCTAAATCTGATCACACTATTTCACCACGAGCATCTAACCTATCCACAAAAATGAAATGTCAAAACTTTTTCTCACAATACTAAGTACCGAATACTACAATCATAAAAGTTCTCAATCACATTAACAAATTCCTTCTCCTTAATGTTATCATTTTTCTTTAGTTCATTGAAGAGCTGTTTTGCAGAAGATGTAGTTTTCTTTTTTAAGCTGACAAACTAGGTCACGGTCTGCTAGGAAAGCTTCTGAGGGAATTATATTATCACTTTCCAGCTTTAACACAGCCTTATTGAAAATCGGCAATGTGCCCACCAAAAATATTAAACATAATTCACTCTGGGGATTTGTAAATAAATCAAGCAAGAGCTTAGAGCAATGATCGCAAGAGAGAAAGTAAGATTCAGAGCAGAAAACATTACAAGAATTCTCCCAATAGCTGGTAGAAAGCTTAAAAATCTTGTACTGCTCTATATTCAATTTCTAAAAAGTCGTAGAATTCTTTCAGTTGTGTGGTTCTTACTGTGTATATGTGAAAATACTTGTGCACTTTTGTGACAATGTCAAGTAGAAGACCATCATGTTTGCACTATGTGGGCTGAACAGGCTATGCCCAATTTACTTTCTTAGTTTTCTAAAGACACCCCTTCTTCTTACCCCCTCAGCAGTGAAACAAACCAATTGTGAATCTAAATTATGTTTTTTTTTGTTGTTTCTTTTTTTCAAAAACTCAATAATGTATTTACTCAACAGCTCAGACGTTTCTCCTGGTGATTTAGCAAAATGCAACAACTTTGTCTGAACCCCCTCTTATGCACTAAAAACCTAACTTCAATTGGCACTATTTTGGAGCTAGTAACGGTAATATAATTTACTTCATTAAAAAAATCTGAAGTGTTCCATTCATATGACTTCCTCTACATCTCTGCAACAAATTATTGTTAAAAAGCTTATACTTTTTAGAGTAATAGTCTTTTTACATGCTTACATGCAAGTAGGAGTGAACTAAGGGAGTAGCATAGGCTCAAAAATGGCAAGTTTGGTATTTAACGGTCTTTTCGTTTTTGAGCTATGCTGTTCACAGGCACACACACACGCTGAGCCGCGCCATGGCCGAGTGGTTAGACCACTCGCAGCGGCGCTTTTTTTTTTTTATCCATTTATTTTTTTTATGTAGCTTAACGTCCTTTAACCTGGTTGGTCATATAGGACGATGAATGGAATTGGTGAAATGATGCTCAAATTATCTCGGGGTCCATGGAGCTTAAAGCTACTCGACATTCGTCTTCTCAGGATAAGGGAAAACCCCGAAAAAAACCTTATCCGGGTAACTCACCCTAAGTGAGATTCGAACTCACGACCTTTCGAATGTGAAGCAGACACGCTACCACCACACCACCCGGGCGGGGGGCGGGTATTCTCCGGGTTCTCCGGTTTCCCCCGCCATCGCATTCCACCGGTGCTCCATCTTCATTCATGTATCATCAGTGTCACCGCCTGCGGTGCCATAAGTAGTTAAAGCGGGCGTTAAACACTACAAAAAAAAAACACACAGACCTTTTTTTTTCCAATTTTTTTATTCAGGGAAACCAAAACGTGTATTTCCGGTGAAGTCTCGGTATCGACTTGAGTGCATTACAACGCCTTCTCTATACACTATGTACATAGTACATGTAGAGAAAGTAATAAATGTAGAAATAACCTACGCAATAATATTACAATAGTCTCTGCTTTAGTCCTGGCTGATGAAAACACTCTCAAAGAACTTCTTGATAAACTGTGATGTACGGTCAGAAGTACTGAAGCTCCAATATTTGACGATGAAGCAGCTTTCTTATGTTTACCAGTTTTCAATATCTCCCCTGCCTTTATGACGTACAGAAAATACTTCATTACATTGTGAGCACTGCACACGATCGTTGCTTTCACTATGTTTTCAAAAACTTGTATTCGTTTTGGCGTGTTTCATTAAATACACACTTTTTCCCCATGGATATGCCATGTACCCAAAACGATTAGAAACAATTAGTATTATCCCTTTTAATGTAACAAAAAGCTTTGGAGCTGTACCATTTAACTCAGTTTACACCTGATGATCACACTTTTTTACAGCAACACATGTGGGCACAGCACAGAAAGAAAAGAGTAACTACAAAGCCAAACAGCTTGATTACGATAGGCCTCATGTTCCGGAATGCGTATTCGCGCTCCAGCCGAGAATCGAACACGAGGAATAAACACTTATTTACTCTTTATATCCTCTTTTTTACTTTCTCCATACGCACTATGTACATACATAGTGTATAGAGAAAGTATTGCACTCCACCAAAAATTCGATACCGAGATTTCACCGGAAATATATGTTTTAGGTTCCCCAATATCAAAAAAAAGCATTTTCACAGGTCCGTGTGTGTGTGTGTGTGTGTGTGTGTGTGTGTGTGTGTGTGTGTGTGTGTGTGTCCGTGTGTCCGTGTGTCTGTGAACACGATAACTCAAAAACGAAAAGTCGGTAAAATACCAAACTTGGTATTTAAGTTTAGTATCTTCCAGGGATGCGACACGAAGATTTTGAGAAAAATCCCCCCACCCCCAACTACCCTTTACATGGAACTTTTTTCGAAAATTTTGATTTTCTAAAAAATGGCTCTAACGATTTTGATTAAAATTTCGGATACTAAACATATTTACCTGACAAATGAAATGTATATCTTGAATTTTCTAGGAATAGCCTCTGAAGAGTAGTTTATTCTGGATGAATTTTACTAAATTTTGAATAACTGCTAAACCGTAAGAGATGGACAAAAACTTACTACACAAAAAATGTAGAGCACATTAAAACACACAATTTATGTTATATACATTTTTTTCGTGGAGTTCGTCGTTTTTGTGACATTCCTTATTTTTGGTTTCTGCTATGAAAAACGCATACTTTTCTCATACTGGAACTTGTCAACTCCTATCCATATAAACAAAGGAATTTCATTGACATAATAACCAGCTTTTGACTATCACTTTAACCTACGATTGTCCCTTATTTTGCTTCTACTTACAAGGATGCGAGTAATAAGACTATTTCTGCTATTTTTTTCTGATTAGCATAAAGTAAATAGAAGTATAAGCCTTTTAAGAATTATTTGTTGCAGGGATATGGAGAAAGTCATGTGAATGGTACACATCAGATTTTTTTTTCTTTCTTTCTTTTATAAAAGTATTTTCGAAGACAGAATATCTTGAATTACGATGTCTCAGTTAATTATAATTTTCATTTGTTAAAAAAAATTATAATGTATTTAAATTATTTTATAATCATTAGCATACATTTAATTAGATAAAGAGAACTCTTTTCTACAAAATCTGCATTTATAAGGAAAATTTTACATTTTTTAAAAGCAGTCTGATATTCAACTTTTGGAGTCTCACCTTTGATGTTTGCAACTCGCACGCTCTGAATGTGTAGCGGAAGAAATATGCATCTAAGCTTACAGATAATGCCGTTAGATGTCTCAAGCGTCTTGCAATATGCTGGTGCAAAATTTGTAAATAAACGCTGTTGAAGATTGGTGTAACACTTAGTATTACGGCTAGTGCTTGTAAAGGTAAAAATTGTAAGTGCAGAGTCCTTTTAAACGATAAGATGTTTCAGAATAAATATGAAACGTACGCGATTAGTATGCATGAGAATTTTTGTGATTTAGGTTACTCGGTAACTTAATGAAATAATTATTACTCTATTTCACATTACGCTCTCTAAACGTCGTAATGTTCATGTGAATAAAATAAAGAAGTATTTATCCAACACGAGCAAGACACAGAACATATGACCAGTTATGAGTATGAGGTATTGTAATTAGGAAGTGGGGTTATGTTAGCAAGGACATGTGTTCAAACGGCGAAACAGTATATTTCATGAGCTCAGTAGACGTTTGCATAGATTTTGAATTGTGTATTGTATAGTTAATTAGAAAAAAATTCTGCCTAATTAGTATAGGATTTGAATCGACAGTTTCATTTGTTGTAGAACTCTCCGAAAGTACAATCAACAGTAAATCATTGCATGGTTGTGAGAAGTAAAAGAACGTAAGCCACATACTCTGTGTTAATCATATCAAGTTGATGACTAACATTTGCAAATCTATACAACCGATAATTCATTACAGCATCTATTACTTTGTACTTGTAAATGTACTTTGAGGCTTTCAGGAGAGTACCAAGACTATTATGCTTTTGTTGACAATGTTGCTGCCAAAGACTCATTTGACTGTGGAGCGTCTGGCAGGCAACCAACATACAATTTTGAAAATGCAAATATACAAATATACTCTGGTAGCATTTCTGTGAAATGATATGATAAATAATCCTGAATCCTGGGAGAGTTAAAATATAAACTTGCATAAATACCAGAATAAGAAATCCCTTTTTGACCATAAACATATAATTCCATTAAGCTCTCAGTTAGCAAGTTAAGAACAGTTTTGTGGTGATTGTAACACACTAGAGTATATTTGGGTGCTCGCATGATACTTATGCACATAAAATTCTATGTAGGTGTACAATAATTAAAATACCTACTTTTTTGAAGTTTGTGAGAATAGTGATACATTTTGTCAATATGTATTACCAAAGCAAACATATTTTATCAATGACATGTTGCTATCTAGGTAACTGTTCCAAATTACCTTGGAATGAATCTGGATTCATACATACGTAACATTGCAATCTGTAGATCCTATTATGAGCCTAGACTCAAAGCCCAAACTCTAGAATGTAGATCATGTCAACAATTATATTTATTCATACTTATTAATACATTTATTTACAAATAATAACAATGACAATGAATTTTCAGAGGTGTCAGTTTTGCATAATTTTCAATT
The DNA here is from genome assembly GCA_030762935.1 of Hymenopus coronatus. Lineage (NCBI taxonomy): Eukaryota > Metazoa > Arthropoda > Insecta > Mantodea > Hymenopodidae > Hymenopus > Hymenopus coronatus. The sequence goes on along the minus strand of CM060892.1, from coordinate 50,963,828 downwards.
ACTTGTCCAAAAGCCTACCTGTATATTTGGATTCTTAGAATATTCATGTTTATTATATTTAAAATGTTGCATTATTACCAGTGTTTCTTGATTGAATGAAATCCTCCTCTGTATAGAAGGTGTGAGTAATAAAGTATCTTTTTGATTCTGATCTAAACTTGTTTTTGTTCATTTGCAATTCTTTTATAGAAGAGGGAAGTGAATTAAACAAAACTATTCCTTTGTAGTAAACCCCTTTTTGGAATAACTGCAAATTATTTGTTGGTCTATGTAAGTCCTGCCTATGTCTGGTCTATTTGTTATGAATATCTGTATTTTTATGTTAACTTTTCTGGATTATTTATTACAAATGACAATATGGCAAGAATATATGCATAGATTAATGGTAAAATTCTTAACATTTTGAAGAGTGATTTGCAGTGGGTTGATCATCTTTCTCCTGCCATTATTCTTATTACCTTTTTTGCATAATGAATACTTTTTTAGCATTTACTGAATTTCCCAAAAATATTATTCCATGGGTCATCAATGAATGAAAATATGCATAATAAGCTGTTTTTAGTATGCTCTTATTTATAAGCTGAATTAAAGATCGGATTGCAAAGCATGCAGAGCTCAGTTTGGATAAGATATAATCAATATGGTGTTTCCAATTCATGTTACAGTCAATCATAAGACCTAGGAATTTTGTATTAAAAGCTTCTGCAATCTGGTTATTTTCATATTCTATCCTTAGGTCTGGCATGTTTTTATTCTTTGTGCAAAAATTAATGTAGTTAATTTTGTTCAAACTTTATGTGAATTTATCAAGGTGGGTGTATCTGGCATCACTTAATTCTCACATGTTAGAAGGCAATGATTGGAGACAGGCAAAACATGACAAAATGATAAAAAAAAAAAAAAAAATCTAAATATACTGCTATATGTATTTTAAAGCCAATATGTTTTATACTTTAACAAATACACTTCTTAGATTGTATCTGGCATCACTTAATTCTCACGTGCTAGAAGGCAAATGATTGGAGACAGGCAAAACATGACAAAATGATAAAAAAAAAAATCTAAATATACTGCTATATGTATTTTAAAGCCAATATGTTTTATACTTTATTAGTTTAACAAATACACTTCTTAGATTTTGTCCAAATCAAATAATAAAATATCAAATGAAATACTATAAATTACATGGAATTTGTAGAGTTACAGCATTGTGAAAACCTTAAACAGAGAAAAAAAGAAACAGAAACTACTTGTTACTTTAGCCTTTCTTAATACTAATGGGTAAACTGCTTTCCTTGTCACACTTTTTGGGGTTCACTTAAGCATAGCTAAATATTGAGGGCTCTAAGTGCAATTTGTAACCGAGGGATGTTATTTTTAGGAGAGTATTGAAGCATTTGCAGCCAAAGATGACAAAGCATTGCTAGAGACTGGTCCATCAAAACCCCAATCAATCATGTGATAAGAAAGCAAAATTTTGATTACTAAGGTTTAAAGTTTGGGACCTTGTGTGTCTGACAATTGGTATTCAATGTCAAACATATCTTATCACCAAGATAGTCATTGAGTGTATACTTGTGTTAGCTTTGTTCATGTCACACTGTAGTTCCCATTGACTGCCAAGCTCACTGAACTTTACTTAATTACAATATACCACTAAAGGCATTGGTTTGTGAGAATAAAAGGCCATGTAATTTTGCACATGACATCACATAAATGAATACCATATAGCTAATTAAAAAAATAAAAGTTAGAAAAGCTAATGCAAATCTAACTTCGGTAATACTATTTTTTCTCAACTGTACCTGAGCTATTGGAAAGTATTATTCAGGTTTTTCCAGTTGTATTTCCTGGAAAGAGAGGCTTGGATTTTCTAAACGTTTTTCGTAGAAAACTGCTTAAAAATAATACAGAATGGTGCACAAAAAAACTGGCCCAGAATATTAGACTGTCATTGCGATCTGCCAAATGTTACTTATTGTAATATGTAATAATAATTCAACAAATTCAACTATATCAATTCAATAAATATAGACCTATGCATTGGCTTATTTGTTATTTCTTAATTATCTAATTGTTAAATGTTTATTTGTTGTATCTACTAATGGCAGGCAACAATTCATGTGTAATTGGCAGGCAAATAGTCTGTACTTGGGCTGATTTTTCATGCGCCACCTGTATCTGGAAAGCCAGATTATTCCTAAAGGAAATCATTTTTAAGGCAATCAATTATAAATCTTATAAAGTATGAAGAAAAGTGAATATTTTACCAAAATATTATGAAATAGGTTTCACATTTTTGCTCTAATAATTTTGATTAAAATACCATATCTTTAAAACATTTTGTACAAATGAATATCATAAATTTTCTGGGAATGGCATCTAGTGTCTAATCACTCTGGATGACTTTTGCATACATATTAAATTATAAAATATTACTACCCAAAAAATGTAGGTCTTGTTAAAATGCACAATTTATGTAAAATGCATTTTTAATTTCTCTTCTATGACTATGGAGATATCAGATATAGAAGTTACTGTATTCCACCCAAAAATTTGAATATTGAGATCTGTCAAGAAGTATGTTTGAGGCCCCCTGAATCCATTTTTTGTTAGAAAAAGGTTTTGGCTGTGTGTTTCTGTGAACAGTGTAATTCAGAAATGTAAAATCTATTAAATACCAAATTTAGTATCGAAGTTCAGCATCTTTCAAAGATGCGACACAAAGATTTTCAAAAAACTCTCCCCATCATGAACTACCCTTTACATATAAAATTTTTCAAAAACTTATTTTCTCAAAAGTTTGTAACAATTTTGATTAAAACAAAATATGTTTAACATAATGTATATCTTGAATTTTCTGAAAATAGCCTCTGAGGAGGTACTCTTAACTCTGGTAGATATCTGCATAATTGGTAAACTGTAAGATATAGGCCAAAACCTACTACACAAAAGATGAGGATTGTAAAACATACAATTATGTCACATATTTTTTTGTGCAGTTAACCATTAATTAGAGATTCTTCGTTGCTGGTTTTAAAATATTCAATACTTAAGATTTTTTTCCAAATGAAAATCTGTAATTCACTTTTTTCATTTTTACAGTGCAAAGAGAAGCAAATTTCAATTGCATCACACAGTGACCAGCTTTTAAAGGATTTGACTATCACTTTAGCCGAGTGTATCCCCCTATTACCCTTCTTCTTAGGAAGAAATAGATAATGAAACCATTTCTGCTAATGTTTATCTCAATTAGCATGAAAAAGAGAGAAGAATAAGCTTTTGTAAGACTAGTTTGTTGGAGAATAATGAGAAAAACTAATGTGAATAGGACACATCAGTTGTTTTTTTGTTTTATTTATTTTATGTTTATGTTGTAGAGCTAACCACTTCCGAAATATTCATTGCTCTTGGTTTAAATTGTGCATTACTTATACTTTTCTCGAATGAGAAGTTGTCATTTTCCATCCTGATCATGCAAATAGAAGGGAATTTCAAAGACATCACATTATGACCAATCATGCCATCTTAAAAGATTTTTCTATTTCCTTGTGTATTCCCTTGAACCTATAAGAAAATTCGTAATAAAACCAATTTTGCTAATGCTTACAGTAGATAGAAGAATAAGTTTTTGTAAGAATAGGTAGAGAAACAATGCGAATGTAACACCAGATTTTTACATTTTTCAGTGTGTAGAATTCAATGTATGTGACAAACAATTTCATAATACTTTTCCAATATTATGATTCTGTGCTCTTTTTATTGCTCTATAGTTGCATGACAAAGATAATGTGCCTACCTCGGTAGTATTAGGTTAGTGTCTGCCTCACATTCAAGAGGTTCACTAGTTTGAATCTCACTTAAGGTAAAAGTTACCTGGATAAGATTTTTTTCAGGGTTTTTCCCTTACCCTGGAAAGACGAATGTCAATTAACGTTAAGCTCAATAGACCTTGAGCTCATTTGAGCATCATTTCACCGATGTCATTCATCATCCAATATAATCAACCAGGTTAAAGGGGTAATTTAATTAGAATAACAAAAGTTGTTTAAAGTATGTTGTAATAATGAAAACAAGTATTGTTTAGAAATGATATATGAAATTTCATAGTGTTCTGAGTAGCAACATAATATGGAAAATATTGTTAAAGCTCAAAATAAGTATTGCTTTATTGTGTAACTATTTGAGTAAATCAAAGTACACTAAGCAACTGTTTTTTATTCAGGTTAAATTACATAAGTTTTGTTAAGCTATTCAAGCAATGACAAGAATACAGAGTTCTTTATTTTTGCTCATTTCTTGAGTGGCCAGTAAATAACATTCGATAATACTGGGTTACTGATTTAAAATGTTGTAAGCTCCAGGAGCATGTAAACAAATGCTTGGGCAAGAAGTTTTTGAGTGAGATTAATTCCAGTACTGGAAATATATTTTGCTTAGGTACTTCTGAATTTAAGTTTCTTGAATTTTATGTTATAAAAAATTAATATATATTTACAAACATTGCTGTGTTTTATTCTCTCTTATTACCCTAAGAATGTCCTTTTGAAGCTATTGTGTTTTAAAATGGAACCACATACCTTTGGAACAATTTTAATGCCAGAAACTATAGACAAGTGTGTTAAAGTCATGACTTTTGTCATCTGCATGACATACATTATAAGTGTAACAAAGTATCTCTTTTTGTAGTTTAATAAAGTTTATTTTTTATTTTTTCAGGATAATAAAGAAAATGGAATTAGGCATATCGGAGAAAGTTTTACGCTACGAAAGCTTTGTTAATGATGTTCTTAAAGAAGACCTGAGGAGAGTGAACATACGGCAAGATACACTGAATGGTGAAATTGCTGAATACATACAGCTAAAAAACTTTCTTCAAACTGTAGCTGATGTTTCAGAAGAAAATACTATAAAGACTAAGATGGATCTTGGCTGTGGATTTTATGTGCAAGCGAACATTCAAGATTCCTCAAAAGTGTTAGTAAATATTGGTTTAGGTCATTATGTAGAGTTTACTGCTAAAGAAGCTTTGAGAGTGGTGGAGAACAGGATTAAACTTTTGATATTACAAACAGACAAGCTCAAAAAAGATAGTGCTAAAACAAAAGCATTAATTAAACTGGTATTGGGGGGCCTTCATCAGTTGCAGGCTACAAACCCAAGTAAAAACAGTTAATGTATGTTCATTTTTAAAATACATATCTATAAGTACATGTAATTTCTTGCATTATTGTATGATTATATATGTATATATACTTTTTTTCCATCGTGAGAATTTTTATTGAATTAAATATAGTTTTATTGAAAAACATGATGTTTAATTACTGAAATTACGAAGGTAGGAACAAATGAACAAAATAAATGAGATCAAATTACCATAACTTTTGTATGTTTGGAAATAGAGAAACAAATGCTGTAACCTACAAACTAAAAGATAGAGTAAAGTACTTATGTTTCAAGTGGTTACCTAATTCTGGGTAGCTCTCCCTTGCTTGGCATTACACTCTAATTGGCATCAAAACCAGTAGCAAAAGTTGTTTTAATTTGTTGTCATAGATTTGGTGCTGGTTCTGTTAACGTGTCATTCTTCGTAGCCATTATTGTATCTAGGTCTAGGTAAATATTTTCCATAGAGTTCATTTAAAAGTCAACCCTCAAGCTAAGTAAGACTCAATTTAAAAGTATGTCATTAGAAACAGTAGTTTGAAGCATGCTCTTTCTTATCTAGTTGCCAAAACACTCATTCACCATTCACTTAAAGGTTAGATTGTTCCTAAATAAGAGTAATATGGTTCCTCTTTATTAATTTGTATATTTATAAACATTTTAATTAAAAAACAAAAAATTACTTATTTTAACTCAATTATTATTTCATTATACTCTAAAGGGTCTTCTCTTAAAAAATAAAAATCTGAGTTTGCTTTCTTCACCACATACCTAGTTAGAGGAAGTTTTACATCCCACTCAAAATTTTGATACTCAAATTTCTCTGGAACTACATGTATTTAGGCTCACTGAGACAAAAGACAAAAAATGATTTTTAGTAAAATATTCTATATATAGCTATATCATGGGTTTGTTTTGGTTTTCCCAAAAGTGAGCAACTACTTTGATAAAATGTACCACATATTTTAGATAGCTACTTGACAAATGAAATGCGTATCAATTGTGTATTACTTGTAAACCATAACATAAAAAAGTTTACTACACCAAACTGTAGATATCTTTAATGCACATAATTTATTTCAAGTATATTTTATGGCATCACTCAGGGTTGTTGTTGTTGGTTACTTTTTTTTTTTTTTATGTGGAATCTTTTGGTCAAGCTTATATCAACCCTCTTTTCTACATTTTAATCCCCTATGTACCCTACATAAAAGAAATCTGATGTGTTCAATCCACATGACTTCTATAAACAACTATTCTTACAAAATATTATTCTTTTAACATCATGCTAATTGAGATAAACGTTATCAGAAATTATTACGTACTTCCTTGTAAGTAGAAGGGAAATAAGCAAATGTTCTATGATAACACAATAGTCATTTCTTTTAAAAGCTAACACTATGTGAAACGAAACAATCGAAATTTGGTTCTCTTTGCATAGCTAGGAGTAAAACAAAAGAGATAATGAAACAAAATTGGCTTCTTGTTTGAGAAAAATTTAAGTAGTTTAAAACTGAAACCAATAACAAGGAATTTCTTGTAAATGTTAAATATACAAATATGTGTATGTGTGTGTAACATAAATTATGTGTTTTAATGAGATCCTTATATTTTGTATAGTAAGTTTTTGTCTCTTATGGTTTGTCAGTTATACAAAAGTCATCCAGAATGAAAGGTCTTCAGAGGCTACTCCTGGAAAATTCAAGATACATATAGTTTGTCATGAAAATATGAATATATGGTATTTTAATCAAAATCATTAGAAAATTAAAATTTTCAAAAATTGTTCCATGTAAAAGGTAGTAAAAATGCTTTTTGTGGATTCAGGGGACCCTAAAACATGTATTTTTTCTGAAATCTCAGGTGTTTACAATACTTTCTCCAGCTAATGTACATTGTATTTACATAAGTACTAGAGAAAGTAATAAATGATAGTGGGTAGAAAGAAATCTAATATGTTCTATTCACATGACTTCCTCTAGCTATTCTACAACAGACTATTCCTACAAAAGCTGATCCTTCTCAGTACTTATGCTAATCAGATAAACAGAAGATCGCAGATTAATTACCACCTTGTAAGTAGAAGTAAAATAAGGGAGAACACTAGGCTAGAGCTATTGTCAAATGCTTTAAAATCTGTTGCTATGTGATTAAAATTCATTTCTTTGCATGGTCCGGAACTGACAAATTTCCATATGTGAAAATTTTTAAATAAACCAATTACAAAGAATATCTTAGAAATGGTCAACTCCACGGACATCAATATTAAACATTTTAATCATTAGGGCCATTTTTGAGAAAATCAAAATTTTTGAAAATGTTCAATGTAAAGGATAGTTTGGGGTGAGGGATTTCATGTTGCATCCCTGGAAGATATAAATTTGGTATTTAACTGATTTTTCATTTTGGGGCTATGCTGCACATACACATGGACATGTTTCTAATAATGCTTTTGTTGGTTTTAAGGAGTCAAAACGTGTATTTCAGTGAAATTTTGGTATTGAGTTTTTAGGTGAAATACAGGACCATATCTATCTACTATGTACATTGTGCATACCTGCTTGAGAAAGTAATAATGTGAACTTAACACATCAGATTTGTTATCAATGATCTCATGAAAAAAAAGAAGAGAGTATAGTGCATTTTCAATTTTGAAACATGTTCCACTAATGTACACCTATGTAATCTAGAGAAAGTAATTCACTTCTATGTTATTCGTTGGAAAAACACAAGTTTTTTAAATGATATATTACTAAGCCATAGTTTATTTTTTCAGTTGACCCATTTTTATCAGCGACAAGGCTAAATGAACAGCAACCTTCATTCTTTCCTAATAAAGGATTAATTAGGAAATGTAAAACTGCATGCTATTTGGCAGGTTGCCAAGCATGGGCAGAAGATATAAAAGAGGTTTATTGCAATATAGGATCATAATGGCATGGGTAGTACTGGAGATGACTGGTTTCGCAGCCTTCCCGATGAGGCTCTCCATTCCAGTTTTCTACAGGATGTGGTGCAGCTTTTACTCAAAGAAGCTATCTTCGAGGGAACACAGCGCAGTTCACCTGTGGTGAGATGGAAAGACCCAGCAGAGCTTCAGGAACTTCTCAAATTAACACCAAGTGGCACTCCAGCAACACATGCAGAGCTGCTCAAAGCCATTAAGGATACAATTACATTCAGCGTCAAAACTGGACATCCTTACTTCATCAATCAACTCTATTCAAGGTTTGTAGCACCAAACTATGCTGTGACATGTTAGTCAAATAATTCTTCTTTCACACAAGCCGTGATAGAAAAAGGTTAGAAATGTAACATCAGACTGAATAATTTAATAATAATAATATTTAATGGCAAGGGACGGATTTGAACACTGGAAGAGAAATCCTGGCTTTGGCACTAATTTCCCAGTATGATTCTATCTTGCTAAATTATGATAAGTTTAGAGCAACTGTATTGCTCTTTTCTTGTTAAGGAATATTCTGGTGACTTGCCTTGATTGATATTCAGATATTTGTTTACCAAGACATCAAAATGCATTCTTTTTATTTTCTTTACTGTGTACTAGGTGCATATGTAATGGGTAGAGAAGGTATTATATAACCAAACATTCAAAATCTAGAATTCACCAAAAATACATTTTTGAGAAACCCTGAATTAAAAAGAGCCTTTTTAGAAAAGATTTGTGTATATGTGGACAGCATAACTTAAAAAATGAAAAGTTGGTTAAATTCCAAACTTGGTGTTTAAGCTTAATAACTTCCAAGGATGTGACACAAAGATATTCCAGAAAATCCCCCCCGCCCCTTCAAATGCTTAAATTAACCATACAAATAAGATGTATATCTTGAATTTTCTGGGAATAGGCTCTGAAGACGACAAAAAACGTATGTGTCATATATTTTTTGTGGGTTTAATTATTTCCAAAATATTGCTGGTGTTTTGGTTTCAATTTTACAATACTTAAACTTTTCTCAAACAGAAATTTTTCCTTTCTGTTTTTTTTGTTTTTGTTTTTGTTTGTTTACTCCTGGCCATGTAAAGAGAACTGAGTCTCAATCACATAACAACCAATCTCTTAAAAGATTTTACTATTGCTTTAACCTAGTGTATTGCATATTTCCGTTCTACTTACAAGGAACTGAGCAATAAAATGAGCTTTGGTAATAATAGGTAGTGAAAGTCATGCAAATGGAACACATCATATTTTGAAATTATTTATACAGTTATATTCATTTGTGTAACCCTATGTGATATTACTTTAAGATTGGGAGTTTTTCAATTGATCATCACTTTGTAGTGAAACATGTATTTACTCCCTTTTTCAGACTTTCCAAATTCTGTATATGGCAGGATATAATTCTGATTAAAGAAAAATTATTACCTCAGCTATAAGTGAACCGGCACCTCTGGGTTTAGAGGGCAAAGTGCCAACCACTAGATAACATATCACTAGTAATTTATTAATCAGATGCCTTAGTTTTGCTGGCTTTTGTTTTCACCACAAGTGAATTTTTTTAGTTTACTAAATCTTACTTTGGAAAGTCTACTGCTAAAGCCCTATTTTCATTAATGTTTGCAGAAAATAAGTTTTGAACTTGAAAACCATATTTCAGTACCATACAAATAAAAATTGTTTAATTTTTTCATATATTCCACCCAAAAGTATGTGTTTTGAGGCATCTTGAACCTGTATGTACGAGTACATGCAGGCAGCATAATTCAAAAATGAAAAGTAGTTAAATATCAAACTTGGGATTTAAGTTCTCCATATGTCAAGGATGTGACGTGAAGATTTTCAAGAAAATCCATACACCCCAAACAACTCTTTTCATGGAAAATTTGGATTTTCTCAAAAACGGCTCTCTTTTAAGTTTTGATCAAAATACCATAAGTTTATGATATTTTTTGACAAATGAAAAGTATGTCTTGAATATTGTGGGAATAGTCTGATGTGTTCTTCTGAATGACACTTGCATGCTAGTAAACTGTAAGAGGCAGACTGCTAAAAAAATGTTGATCTTGTTAAAGCTCCCAATTTATGCCAAATATTTGATCAAATTAACCATTTTTGAGATATTCTTTGTTATTAGCTTAAATTTTCCAATATGAATACACTTCTCAAATGGCAGGAATGTTTTTTCCCTGGTTATCCAAAGAGAATGGAATTTCAAAGATATTACATAGCAATCAACTCTTAAAAGATGTACTGTTATATTCCCCTATTCCCATTGTATCTACAAGGAAATGTGTAACAGAAATTTGTAAAAAAAGTGTTATCTCAATTAACATAGAGTAAATAGGATGCAATTTTGTAAGAGTAGTTGTGGAATGGCTAGAAAGAATATGTTAAGATTTTAAATCCAATTTTGAATCTATTGAGCATAAAAGTTCTGCAAAGTTAGTAACAAAAAATCCAGAATAGTAACATACAACCAGCAATTTTCCATTTTTTGATGCAACATAATTTTTCACAAAATATTACTATTGATCAAACGAAATTGGTGAAGAATTGGCTAGTATCATTAAAACTGCCAAAAGCAGGAGAAAAAAAAAATTGTGAAAATGGCAAATTTGCGCATCAAGCAAAACTTCAGGCATCATCAGGCTTTCAATGGGAACCATTGTTACCACTGCTACAAGACTAATATATGTGCAGCCTAAAGATTTGTCTAGGCAAATCATTTCCATACTTGCTTAAAATGTGGGTGAGATACATGGATTACACTTTTGCCATTGCAACAAGAAGCATTTAGATGATGATGTTATGAAATTATTAAATTTAGAAGGTGAAACCATAAAATTCACCTCAAAAATAAGAAAAGATGGATGACTACCTTTTCTAGATTTGAACAACTAAATAATCTCTTATTCTTTGCTTCTATACTAATATTACAAAAAGAGAGAATTTGTGTGTGTATGTTACATAATCTCAAAAACCATCATCAATTGTGATAATTCTTTCAGCATCGAAAAGCCCAATTCACTCTGATGGACATGCTATAAACTGCTCTTAATTTTATTTTATAAATTACTGAAAGATTAAAAGTGATTTACAAAGCTCTTCGTCTTGATTATGAATTATGATTAGGAATTTATAGAACTAAATTACAGTACAGAGTGCTGATTATGAAGAAGGCCTTAACTTTCAATTTAGAATATAATGGAGTAATACACATGTGTTGTTGATGTAACACTTCAGAAAATAGACAACACTAGTTTAAAAGTCTGCCTTGGTATTGTGGGGGTAGCATGTCTGCCTCTCATTGAAGAGGTTAGTTTGAATCTTGCTTAGGGTGAGTTATCTGGATAAGGATTTTTTGGGGGGGGGGGGGGTTCCCTTATCCAGAGAAAATGAATGTCGAGTAACTTTAAGGTCCATGAACTCCAAGCTCATTTGAGCATCATTTCATCAATTTCATCAATTTCATTTACTATCTAATGTGACTAGCCAGGTTAAAAATGTGACAATCCAATCTATATTTGTTTCTTTAATTGCATTTATCAAATACAGTATGTATGTAATGAAATAGTGCCCAAATCTTTATTTTAATTTTATATATGTATGCATTACAATGTTTAATTTATATTATGATGAATTATTTATATATAAATATGAAGAATTAGGTAAATATTTTGCTCACTTTCTAATAATCCTTATACAAGAAAAGAGTTTTTTCTTTTCCATTGTTGTATTCAAATTTGTTGGCAAAACATGATAAATAAGGTATAAAGAAATTAGGGAACTGGTATTTCATATTGACTGAGTAAATAATTTTTCCCTATGTTCATAGATTATGCATCTTTTCCCAGAGAGTTTAAATTTGTAGCATGAGTATGCAAAATCCTTTATTGTAAATATAAGAGTTTCTGCATTATGAAAACGATGTAGCTTTTGTGTTATTAAATAACCATGGGACCAAATGAAAGGAACAAAATTTTAAAATTTAAAAAGCTACTTGACCAACTACAAGCTATTCTTTTACTACTAAAGGGTACTTACTTATGGGCTATGCAGTAGAACTTGGAAGACTGATGAGGGAAGATTAAGTAAGTCATTCAAATTGCTGTTATTTATGTGAATATTGGGGATTTTCAGCCATTACTTGGAATAGTGTTGCTTTAAATTAAAATTATAGAGGTAAAGGGGAGGATTAACTATAAAAATGCATTAGACGTCTGGGCAATAATTTCATAAAGAATGGGGAAGGTAAATTAAAGTAATTAACTTGTCACTGGAGTTTAAAAAGTTAACCATGCAATATTGGATGTGCCAACTAGTAAACAATAACTATAATCCTTAAATCACACCAACATACTAATTCAGATTAGTAAACTTATCTCTCCAAGAATGTGGCAAGGAATATCATCACAGAATGAGACATATAGTGGACAAACTAATCCAAAAATACTCAAGATAAAAAAGTTGGATCACCCATTTCAAAAGCAGAGATGCCTCACAAAAAATATATTAGGTTCATGTTAAACCCAAAAATTCAAAACACCTCAGAAACTTTCATCATATGCTAAAGGCCACTATATTGAACACTAAGGATTAAGGGATTTACTAGATGGATTGTAAAGATTAATAGGAAAAACCAAAAGAAATTTACAAACCAGACTTTAGGAACACCTTGGAAATTTAAAACTTGAGCAAGTAGACAAACTGCAGTACCTCACCATTTTTGGTCAACAGATCACAACATTAAATGGGAAATAAAGCTTTCAAGTCATGTCAAAAACATGCAGATCTGACAGCATGGGAAAAGTCCACATCACCAAAAAGGCATATGGAGTAATGACTTGAAATTCTGTAAGTAAATGACATAGTGACTGCTAGATGTCAATAAAACCAACTGAAGTGGACATACAGTGACAGTGAAGATAAACATCTTTGAAACAAAGTTCTGAATGAAAACTTAGTTAGTGGAGCTAAGTGTCACCAATCCACTCACAATTTAGTTATGATAAGAAGTGTCACTGTTTCAAATCGCCTCTAATAATTTACAAGGGGCCAATGTCACATTGATCAAACTGAGATTTTTTTTTGGAAGTGAAATAGATCGAAAATAAAAATACCATGTCTAAGCTTTCTGTCCCATAGGTCCAAGTGTGAAAAGAAAATATTAATCACAAATTAGAATGATTCACTAATAATATTTAATTCTTGCATATATTGTGTTCAGAAATTATTAAATGAGAAAACTCATAAAATATGCAACTTGAAATCTTGGTAGTAAGTTATCTTTAGTGCAGTTTTTACATTCAGATACAGCATCAATGTAGGGCAAAATTTATTATCAGCAGCTGATCGTTAAGCCGACTACAAACCCCAAAGTCAGCCTTATAATTCCCCCCCTCCATGAATAGGGATCCAATAGAGAAAAAAATAAAGCTGAGACACAGCTATTTTTGTTTATGACATAAAAAAAAATCACAGCTCAAATTGTGACAAGTCTGGCAATGCCTCCTGTTAGTACATGATACACATTCATCTTCATTTATATTAAGATCTAAGATGTATGAGCAACTGGCTATGAAGTAACAATTTATTTCTGCAAAGTAAAACATTTAAAAAAAGAACAAAAACCTGTTTGAAAGGTGTCATTTTTAAGCGGTAATGTATCTGGTCTTGTTTTCTTTTGTTTCATTAATACTATTTTTATAACATTTTCAGTTAGTCTATGTAGCCAGTTGGTAGGCACTGATCTTCTGATCTCAAGGTTATGGGTTCAAATCTGAACCAGACTGATAGTTTTAAGTGTGCTTAAAAGCGGCCGGTAGATGTCAGTAGCTTAATTACATGTCAAAGAACTCCTGTGGGACAAAATTCCAGCACACCAGCAGTGCTGATATGATCTTCGCAAGTGACAGTGTTGTTAACAAACAAAATGAATACAGCATTTTAGGCAAGATGTTATGAATGTGAATTAAAGATATGTTTCATTCTTTCGATTTTCATGGTGGGAAAAAAAAAAACGGCAACAAAACTGGTTCTTAGAAGAGATCTGACTAAAGCACACAATATCTGTTCTTAGTTCTCTGAAGCAAAAGAATGAAAATGGAATTTTTAACTTCCTGGCCATTGATATGGTTTGTTATGAAGAAAAAAAAATGAATGTCAGAGTTTGGAAAATTTGGTGACAGGTATTTTAAATTATATAAGTGGTCCAAAATTAATGAATACACTTATAATGTACAATTTATAAAAGAGATATATTTCATTCAGTGCTGAAAATTAGATTTGTCTCTGACCATACAGATGTCCAAATTAAATTGTAGATGCCAGTAACAAAGAGATTCTTCATGTTATGAAATGAGTATTCTTAACTAACCTCAAATTACTTTTTGAATGCATAAAATTTACATTAATCTCTACAAATAATACTTCAAGAATTATTGTCCTGGACTGAGCAAATAATTAAAATGATATGAATATGGAAAAAAATTGTTTGTTTAAAATATCATGATAGACATGTAAATAATAATAATAATTAGTTGTTTTTACACACAGTTGGGCAAGAAGAATCAGTGAAAAATTCAGTGTCGCAGCAGAATTTGCACTATGTACCTTCAGCACCATGCTGATGGTCTAACCAATTGAGCTAGCATAGCATTGACACAACATTAAACTCTCCAACTCATTTTCATAGTAAACCACAAAGGGTTTCCATATTAATATATCCTTACATTGAGGTAATAATGGTTAGCAATGAATCTCAGGGTTTTAAAGTCCTTATGGTATTGCAAGTTATGTATTTATAAGTTCAGGTATATTAATAAAGTAATAAATATCTATGTGTTTATTTGTGTAACATAGAAGCAACATCACTGGCGGAATATTAGATACACCTTTGTTTAATGAGGAAACAATATAAACAATTCTGTATTTATAACTATAGTTTGTAACTAGAGAAGGTACTGCTTTCCACCCAAAAATTTGATACCGAGATTTCACTGGAAGTACATGTTTTAGAGTCCCCTGCATCCAAGAAAATACATTTTTAGAAAAAGGTGTATGTGGGTGTGTGTGCTTGTGAACACACAACTCAAAGACAGAAAGTCAGTAAAATACTAAATTTGGTATTTAAGTTTAGTATCTTCCAAGAATATCACATTAAGAATTTTAGAAAAATCCCCACCTTCATTCCAAACTACTACCTTTTAAATGGAAACAATTTTGAAAATTTTGAATTTCTCAAAATTGGTTCTAACAATTTTGATTAAATATAAATAAAATGGATATCTTGAATTTTCTGAATACTCGGAATACCTCTTCATTCTGGGTGACTTTTGCAAACTGGTAAAGTGTAAGACATAGATAAAAACTTGCCACACAAAAAATGAAGATCTCTTTAAAAAATGCAGTTTATTTTATATACTTTTTTTCCCAAAATATTTGTTGTTATTGGTTTCAGTTTTAAAATACCTAAAACTTTTCTCATGCAGGGATTTGTCAACTCCTGGCAGTGCAAAGCAACAGATTTCAATCACATAGCAATTAGCTTTTTAAAAGATTTGACTTTTGCCTTAGCCTAGTGTATTCCTTTATTTCCCTTCTACTTACAAGAAAGTAAGTAATAAAACCATTTCTGTTAATGTTTATCTGAATCAGCATGAAGCAGATTGAAAATTAAGCTTTTTAATAATAATTTGTTACAAAGATGTAGAGGAAGTCATGTGAATGGGACACATCAGATTTTTTAGTTCAACTTTGAGTTTACAATACTAAAAACCTTGAAATCATCTTGTATTTACTATATTTTATTTCTCTGTTGACCAGTGTGGACCCATATGGACTAGCTGGGCAGTGGGTGACAGACGCTCTGAATCCAAGTGTGTACACATATGAAGTTGCACCAGTATTTACACTGATGGAGAAAGTTGTTCTGAATGAGATGTTGCAACTTGTGGGTTTTCCAAGTGGAGATGGAATGTTTTGTCCTGGTGGTTCACTTGCTAATGGTACAGCAATCAACTTGGCCAGATTTAGTTACTGTCCACAAATTAAGGTCAGTGCTGTTTCTGAATTGTAGTGCTAATCCTTATAACTTTACTTTCTGAATCATTTAATGGATTTATGGATGTACCCCTAGTTAATCCTATGTCTTTTTTTTTTTTTTTAAGCAACTTGTTTATACCATGTGGCATCTCTTCAATCTCTTTCTGTCACTCCAATTATCATCTGCCATTAGCCTATGTTCCATAGATTTTCTCACAGCATCCTCAATAGTATTATAAATATTCAATAAAATATAAATAAATACTATGAATTGAAATTAGTTAGTTGAGTCGATTTTGTAACACTACATCACTTATTTCTTTTATCAGAAAACATGTTTCAGAAGCCATGTACTTCCAGTGTCAATTCTTTCAGTTGACTGCTGGCATTGCTTGCTATGGTGGTTGTCATTGTCCCTAGTGGTGATTTGATGAACCTCTGCATCAGTAAGTCACTTGGCGGGATTTCCTTGTGATATTTTTGAGTATTTGCAGACTTCTATTTTGATGTGTTGCTCTTTACAAAAATGGAAGCCCGAAAATACTCAAAAATATCACAAGGAAGACAGAATTAAAATTTTGGGAAAACATGTACCTATATTTGGAAAAACAAGAACTGCATTTTCAACTTCAAAATCCAGTCAGGCAACCTACTGATGCAGAGGTTTGTCAAATCACCATTAGGAACAAGCACAACCACCACAGCAAGCAATGCCGGCAGTCGACTAAAGGAATTGACAATGGAAACACGTGGCTTCTGAAATATGTTTTCCGATAATAAAAGTAAGTGATGTATTGTTACAAAATCAACTCAACAAATTAATTTTAATATTGATCGAACACATTACTGTCACAAAGTCCACCATATGTCAGTAACAAATGCTGTAAACATTATAATATTTAAGATGGAATAAAAACAAAAGCTGCCATGCTGACATGAAATGGCTAACACACGTATAAAGGCTGTATGGATAGTAGGGGAAGTAAGTAGTCTAGACAGGTTCACAAGAAGTAGCATATTGGCCTAATATGGGACAACATGTTTAATTTTATTGTATTTTATTTTTATTCTTTTAAATACAGTTTAAAGGACCTACCATCATAATATGTAACCACATTTATATGATAGTTGCACAAAGAAGTTAACACAGCTTTTTCAGTATAACACATTTACATATTTAAATATATTATACTTAAAAGTTTTTTTTTAATCTTTACATGTTAGGGTTAACAGATTTTTTCACTATTTCTAAAGTCACATTTAACAAATTACTGAAACCCATTTTTCTGATTCACCTGATATTCTATTACATTTTAAAGGATTAAATTATTTTGTCTAATTGCCCTACATATTATTTCTTACTGGTATTTTTCTGATGAATGATTATTCTTAGGCAGATCTCTGGGTCCCAGTTTTGAAGGGAAACTATATAAGTTATGATTTAATGATGAATTGAAAATATTGAAATGTCATTAAACCAAACATGGGATAATGATCACTGTAAATTAGGGATTTCTGGAGATAGTTAATTAAATCTGGAAACATTCCAGAAATGAGCTTTATTGGGGATAAAGAAGATAAATTCGGGGCCAATCACCGGAAAATGGAGACATCTGGTGACCTTAGTTTATGTTCTTTATTGATAATTCTGAATAATTTCCTTCCTAGAATCTGTATTGCACAATTTTATTATTAAAATAAGAACTATAGCTTTCCTGGCGACGTGTTAATTCAAGATCTTCTCGGGCTTCTAGCCAGGTAAAAACTTGGCTTGACACCAACGTTTCGAAGAAGTGCATCTTCCTCGTTCACCCTGAAGACGAGGAAGATGCACTTCTTCGAAACGTTGGTGTCAAGCCAAGTTTTTACCTGGCTAGAAGCCCGAGAAGATCTTGAATTAATTTTATTATTGTTTCTCTTAGATTATTCTGAAGTATTTATCATTGTTTCTTAAACTATAAGTGTGTTTAGTAGAATTCTTTGTATTGTTTTTATGCACAATAGTATTTTTGCTTCTCCTGTGGAAAGTTGAAATGTTTAGGCTCTTAAATAAGCTTTTACAAGTTTGAATGTTATTTATTTATTTGATCTATTATTCTTATGACCCTTACTGAAGTTTAAAGACTTTTTTCACCTGTGTGTAATATTTTCCCATAGTGTAATACAATAACTTTTGTGCATTATAAATTTGTTTCATAACTGTTTTGTTATCCACTGTCTTTCGTAACTATCTTATAATATAGACACCTTTATTTACGCTTTTGACAATGTACACTACATGGGATGCTTAATGCATTTAAAAATGTACAAAATGCAATATGTACTTGCTTCAGGATTCTCTTTGGAAAATAACTAAATTAAAAACAGAAGAACATGCACTTCATTCACTCCTCTCGCAGTTTATTAGTTGAGTAAGAATGTAATAAAACCAAGGAAATCTTGCTAAAAACTTCTAAAAATAAGACTTCAGCTAATCAAATCTGTAAAATCAGAGCCTTCGTAACGGAAATTCTAGATTTAGTCTGCAGTTCTGTATTAAAAGCAGCCATTGCATTAAAAATAGAAAAATAAGTAGCTGAATAAATAGAATATAAAAATTAATGTAAGAATAATTTGCACTAATTTCAGTTAAAGATTACTTTTAATTGTTGATTCATTTTTCTTGGCCGGGAAGCTAGAGAGATGGACTGGCAGGAGCACCAAAACTAGTACTTTTTGCCTCTGAAGATGCCCATTATTCAATCCACAAGATGGCAGCACTATTAGGCCTAGGAGAAGATAATGTGTGCCTAATAAAAACAGATGAAATTGGTCGAATGAACCCTAAGCATTTGGAATCACAGATACAAAAGATATTAAATGATAATGGTATTCCATTTATGGTTGTTGCAACTGCAGGTAGGATACAAATTTTTATGTTTTTATTTAATTATTAAATTATTTTTAGTTTACCTATATCTCGTCAATTATAACAAAAATTACACTTCAAACAATAATCTGTTATAATTACAAGCGCATTTACAACTACATATTTAAAAAGTTTTCGGTTGATCTTTGCACAGAAGTTTTATATTTTAATTACTACGGTTAAAGTCTGTTTCTTTTTGAAAAAGCGTTGTTTCTGATGTGACAGGTCTTTCTAAACAAACATTTGATGGGATCCCCATATTGAGTCTTAAAAACTGTGTAGACAGTATAGACACCTTTTCAATATGTTTAAGAGTTGGAGAAAGAACCAATTCCATCCAGTAATGAAAGTGTAACATCTTAAGTTTAGGCAATTACTGAGCCATTTATTATCCATCCTCCATAAAAAATTTGTTACTTTCCCTATTATTTACACATAAGAAGTAGAGGAAGTATTGTGCTCCACTCAAAAACTTAGCTTCAAGATTTCAACAGAAATACATGCTTTAGACTCCTTGAACCCAAAAAAAGTATTTTTACAAAAAATCTGTGTAAGTGTGTATGGGTGCATATGTACCTGTGAATGTGAACAACATAATTAAAAAACAAATGCTTGGTTGATTACCAAACTTGTTATTTTAGGTTCAACAACTTCCAAGGAAGCAGCATGAAGATTTTCAAGAAAATTCCCCACCCCAAACTGCCCTTTATATGGAATACTTTTTGTTATTTTAAGAGATTGCTGACAAATTAAATGTATATCTTGAATTTTCTGTAAATAGTCTGGAATTTCTTTTCCTTTATTCATTCTTCAGTTGCTTTTTCAGTCTTAAAATCTGTCAAAATAGTTACAATTTTAATACTAAACTGAAAGTCTGTTTGAACACTTATCAACCTATCTCTTTCATGGCCAGCCTATGCTTCTGTAACTTCTAATTGTTTTATCTCTTGCAGGTTTTACTAACCTTTCATACCATATTTTGTTAATGTGTTTATCCCATTCATTCTTTCTTACATTTATCCATTTATTAATCCTTTTCGTTCTGAATGAATTTTATGTAATTGATAAACCATCTTACTACACAAAAAATGCACATCACATTAAACCATACAATATATGGCAAACTTTGCTGTGGCATTAACCATTTCCAACATATTCTTTCCTATAAGGTTGATTTTTAAATACTTATAATTCAAGCCATCATTTTGTTTTCTCTCATGCTCATGCAAAGAGCATCGAATCTCAAAGCCTTATGGTATACAGCAATACACTTTTTAAAAATGTAACTCTCACTTTAGCATACTATATTCTTCTTAAGATGATGAGTAATATTTAACCCAAAGGTCAGCCAATGACCAGGACAGAATCATGGGAGAGACCACAACCTGACTTTGGTGGTCAGGAATACTGCAGTGGTGTTGCCATTTCCCTTCCATAGGATGGAGATGAAGAAAGAACCACATTGGTCCTCTCAGCGAAAGTTGCTGGTACCAGGAATCGAACCTGGGTCCCCTGCACCAGAGGTAGATGTGCTACCACTGCACTAACAGGATGGGCATTCTCGTTATACCTACAACAAAGTTTAGGTATAACTGTAAGCTTTTTGTAAAAAATTAATATATGTTTATTTCTGCTAAGTTATTTATACATTTAGGGTCTGTTGGAATTGGCTCCAGCAACTTATTCTCCTATCCTCTGATTCTTATTCCAAGTTACATTCTGAGTTCTTATGAAATTCTTCTAAAGTGAAGCTTTGTGCCACCTAAAAATCTGGGCCCTAACCATAACTTATTTTAACTTAAAAATAATTAAATTCTTTTACCATTTCAATTTCTTTGTTATTTGCAAACCATATTTAAATTTTTATTTAATATAACACTTTTCTTAAAAATTGCAACTTTAGTCTTGTTATAATTAATTTTAGGAATTACTGTATCTTTCTACTTCTTCAATTGCTCAAATGTTTTACATAATTACGAATTAAAAGATTTGAAGACTGTGATGACCACAAGCACTTGCTTCAGAAAAGATACCACAGATTGTTGAATCTTACATATTACTAAAGAAATAACTGTCTCTATGTTACCTTAAAACTGTTCAGCTTTCTCAATATAATACTGGTAATAATAACATTGGTGAGACAAAAAATATTATAAATTCATATTCATTTGGGAGATTGTCTTTTTTATACTCTAAACCAAGAGCTTATATTAAAGAGGAACTTGTATTATTTTATTATGACTTCTGCATACTTGGCACAGATTTTTATGTACTTTAAAATTTTTTCAGGAACAACTGTGTTAGGTGCCTTTGACCCTCTAACCTCTGTGGCAGATATTTGTAAAAAGTACAAATTATGGCTCCATGTTGATGCTGCTTGGGGAGGTGGTCTTATTTTTTCACGCAGCCATTCACATAAACTAAGTGGACTGAACAGGTGAAGAAGTTTTTTAAAATTATCCTTTCTTATATTGTTGAAACCCATTCCATTATTTATTAAACATTGGTCCATACTTCTGGAGTAAATGCACCACAAACAAATAAACTGGGTGTTGAAAAGCAATGTGTAGAAAGCTGTAGTGTTTAAATTTATTGAAGCACTAAGAAATACATATGTTGTACAACACAGATCTTGTGCTGCCCACTAGAATTTGGCTCATGCCACTTTTTCAGTGGGCAGTCCAGTTTAAATTATACAAAAAAGAACATATTACTGTAACTACCATTTCCATTAATTTTGACTTTTTCTAAATATTGTTCCAATGTCTTACAATTTTTATTTATAATTTTATTTATATCAGATTTCTTATTCATTTTTGACCACATACTTTCTTTTCTCCATTTCTCAGTTTTCTTACAATAAAAATTATTTGTTGAATGTCTTCCTTTCCCCGAGATAATGGACATTCACCTTGTGGATGCCCATCTTGTTGTCCTTTTAGCCTCCATATTCCTGCTCTTAACCATGCTATTCCCCTCCTTTCTTCCTGGCTAGTCTTATCTATAAATCTTTCGCTTTCCCTGCTATTTTTGTGGGCATTTAAAATATAAGTGATCTCTTTTCTGATAGCTGACTAACAATTTTTGAATTTCTATATCCTCAAATATTTTTCTTGCTCCCTTCCAAAAACCTTTATAATATGTTTCTCTTTTCCTCCAAATATTGCCTAAACCATTATTTTCCAAGTTATTTCTTAAATTACTTATCCAGCTTGTACTTTGTAAACTTGTTTCTTGGTATTTCAAACATTGTTTAAGCAGATTACCATCTTCTTAATTTAGGAACCTATATCAATCTTTTAAATAAATACCAAACTTGGTATTTAAGATTGCTATCATCCAAGGATGCGACAGAAAAATTTTCAAGAAAATTCCCCCACCCCCAACTACCCTTTACATGGAACTTTTTTCGAAAATTTTGATTTTCTTAAAAATGACTAACGATTTTTATTAAAATATTGCATATTAAAGCTATTTACCTGACAAATAAAATGTATATATTGAATTTTCTGTGAATAGCCTCTGAAAACTACTTCATTCTGGATCAATTTAACAGAATTTTGCATAACTGCTAAACTGTAAGAGATGGACAAAAACTTACCACACAAAAAATGTAGAGCACTCTAAAACACACAATTTATGTTATATACATTTTTTTCGTGGAGTTGATCATTTTTTAGATATTCCTTGTTTTAGGTTCAGCTTTAAAAACATACTTTTCTCATACAGGAATTTGTCAACTCCAGTCCATACAAACAAAGGAACTTCAATCACATAGCAACCAGCTTTTGACTAACACTTTAACCTTTGGTACTCCCATATTTTGCTTTTACGTACAAGGAAGCAAGTGATAAGATGATAAGACTATTTCTGCTAATTTTTTCTGGATTAGCATGAATTAAATAGAAGCATAAGCTATTTAACAATAATTTGTTGTAGAGATGTAGAGAAAGTCATGTGAATGGAACACATCAGATTTTTTTTACTGCACCACATGTGTCATCATTGAATCCATCATGTTTAAAGTCTCTGATGGTGGAATTTGTTTGTGGTATGTCAGATATAAACAAAGAATGCTCTTACATAGTCACTGTCACTAAGTATATGTATGCCTATTGAATAGCATGTAATACTGAGCACTTATCATGTTCAGTACAGAGTGTAGCACATGTATACAGTGGTTAGTTCCTCATTGTATATCAGTACTTATTATTTAAGCCAGTATGTATACACTTGATGTGAGTTGCATTTCATTTTGACTGGTAAATGAAGCTGCTTCAAAATGTTAGATTTTAGTTATTCATTCATTGCACCTGTTGTTATACTGTATCTATAACCCCATATTGCTAATCTCAAAATAATAGTTTGGTACTGCCTTTCTGCTCAACATTTTTCTGTACATTGTTTTTTTGCACCCTTTGTTAAGTTAATGAAAGAGAATAGTTATTGAAGTATACATAGTTGTATTGTAGAGGAACAAGATTGACACACATTTACAAGCAGCACTTACAAGATACCTGTTGTTTGGAACTAACATGATGAAATTGAATTAATAACATTCTTTATTTACAAACATATTTCTATCTATTAATTATAATACTTGTATAAGCTAGTGAATCTCCATTGAAAATGGTGGCAACAGCCATCTAAACATGTCCGAAGTAAGTTACTTTATTTTAAGAGTGAAGTTTGAGTGTATCAATTGTTTTACTCTTAATGGGAAAACATGTTAATGTAAAAACATAAAGGCCATTGAATAAACTTCGAAATCCAGCCAGTTGATAACTTAGATAAGAAATTCATTGTTCCACTGCCAGAGAAGAAATTATAGGCAGTTACAACCAACAATGACAGTCCCTGAGCTTTAATGGCTTTCGAAACCCCATAAATAAACAAATTTAAGTGACGTAATGTTAAAAACCAACTCCACAAATATACCCTTATACAGAGAGAGATTCTTGAAGAAAAAGGATGAATTATGGCTTCTAATGCCCAAGATTGCAGGCTCAAACCTGGCAGAGAATAATGGCTATTTTTAGACGAAAAAATCCTTACCATATCTTCCTTCGGAAAGGAAGCAAAGCTGTTGGTCCCAATAATGTTGCAGAATTATCATTTGCACCACATCTGGGACGCGTGATGCAGTGAGCTCAGACATGGGTGCCCTGTGCGGTGGCCTTATCTCTGCTTCTAGCCCAGATTGATGATGTTGGCGAGACTCACTCCACTACCTATGAGTAGACCCATGTACCTG
The DNA here is from genome assembly GCA_030762935.1 of Hymenopus coronatus. Classification (NCBI taxonomy): domain Eukaryota; kingdom Metazoa; phylum Arthropoda; class Insecta; order Mantodea; family Hymenopodidae; genus Hymenopus; species Hymenopus coronatus. Next base: position 50,939,498 of record CM060892.1, on the reverse strand, counting down.
GTGTGAGGCGAATCTACTACCATTGAATTTTGCCTCGGTGTTGCTCAGCCTGCACAATGATTGACTCTCTCGGGGTGGTGCAGCTATTGAGGGTAGTTCAGGGAGTGATCTTATAATAATTAAAACTTACATAACTTTCCTGGAGTTTATTTCTCACTAGGAGAGGTGAATTAAGCACTTTTGCTTTACAATTATGCTAACTTGTACACTTGTTATGAACTTTAACACTTGGCTGATCACACATAATTATAATTCCTTCTTCTTCCTTAATTCTGCGTTATAAAATATACTTTAACACATGTCACGACTTTAAAGATCCTTAGAGCACTGGAGACTGCTAAGCTTTCCTTACACATTACAGTGTTTAACTTTGTGTGAAATAGTTACGTTCAGCCTGACAACCGACAGCATAACAGTGACGGACAGATATCAACAGACAGCAGATATTAACAGACAGCCCCGATGTGCCTTCTTGGGTTCTTTATATACTAAAAATACCATCATGGCGGCCTCTTTTTGATTGGACAGAAAGGCCACGCGATTGATGTAAATACTACCCAAAAGTCGATTTTCTCTTCCCAGGGTGCACTGCAAACCTCACGTGACATGTCTTGTACAATTAAGAATAACTGTCTTCCGACTTTTAAGGTTTACCCCCATTGTAACTCAATTGTACGTGACTGGACAGAAGAAACCTTTCTAAAGCGCTTCTCACCCTCTTCTACTCTCTTGGCGTCAGCTTTCTATTTCTGCTCCAAGCTGAATTTACTCTGTTAAATACATACATTTGTACTCTTTTAGCTTTACATTGATAAATAATTAGTAATAATTTTTATAGGGAAGCTAATTAACGGTCTTAATGTTTATTTTACATTAAGAAACCTATACCTTGAAAGGAAAGGTCTACAAGTCATGATTTCATCCTATAGTGCTATCTATGAGTGATGAGTGATCCCTCATCACAATGTGCACATAGTGGCGAATTAGAAACTCCCTGATCAAGAAACCTTATAAAGGGGCCCAATATGCAGACATTGCATGATAGAATGACTTGACTTGAGTGAAGTAGCATTGTGGATTAGGTGTTTGGCTATAAAATGCAATGTCATGTAGAAAAAAAAAAACAACATAAAACAGGACTGCTTGTGATGTCTTCAAAAAGCAGGAGTTATCTCAGTCAATATGATTAAAATAAATTTTGGAGCTACACTGTGATTTTCATTTATTCTATTGTGAAATATTTGAAGTACATGTTATTATAAATGTGACCATGTACAGGAATAGTTTTTTTTTTTTATTAATATTATTAATGCAGAGGCATTTAAATATATAATTTATTGACCAAAAACAACAACAGAACATACAGATAAAACAAACACTAACAATAAAATAAAGAAATACAGCGTGTACAGGTAATACAGATATTAGGATGGTGGTGGTTGAAGCATCATCTTCTCTCTGGCCTCCCAATAGTGATCAGTGATCTAAGTTGAACAGTGGTGAAGATGGTCGGAATCCATATCTGCAGTCAATTTACATAGTAGGTAGGAAGGGTTGTTAAATATCCCAATTTGGTAGAGGTGGCAGACCAAACAATCATGTCCATAGCCATTCGAAAAGTAGTCATAGCTTCCTTTCATGGCCAGTGTGATGATTTGACTTTTATCTTATCCTTGATGGTACTTTATCAGTTCAACAATCATGTCTTCTTGCCTACTTTTAATTTTAGAGTGAATAATTAATTTCATGGTGTTGTAGGAGACATCTTTCCTTGGAGGTAGCGAGATTTGGGTCCCCTGTTTTGCAAGTTGATCTACTGCCTCATTTCCAGCAATATCACAATGAGCTGGTATACACTGTGTGACAACTCTCTTTTGATGATTCAAGAGGGTTTTGACATGTTTTCTGCATTCTAAGATTTAATTGGTGGATGCAGGTGTTAATAGTTTACAACAGCACAAATTGCAGCCTGGGAGTCTTGACAGTATAACAACATTATAGAAGGAATCAGTTCTATGTACAAGTTGGTTTAGGGCAGAGTAGATGGCTTCTACTTCACCATCAAAAGCTATATGATTCTTACCAAGTGTTAATTTACATTGCAAATAAGTTACAGAAAATGCCACATCCAGTGTATTTACTTGTGATTCATCTATATAAACATGTGACAAGAATAGTAACTACTGAATTTTTAATGGCCTTTCTTGATTTTACACAAAAAGTAGATCATTCTTATATATTAATAAATTTTTTTCTCTTGATTTATAACATTTCTTAGAATAATCTGATAATCACTTCATTATATGTTTTACAGAGCTGATTCTGTAGTTTGTAACCCTCATAAGCTGCTGGGAGCTCCTCAGCAATGTTCAGTGCTCTTGGTGCGCAACCCAGAAATCTTGAATGCCTGCCATTCTCGACATGCTTCTTACCTGTTTCAAAAAGATAAGTTCTATGATACTTCACTTGATACAGGAGATAAGTATCTGCAATGTGGAAGAAGGGCAGATGTTTTCAAATTCTGGCTAATGTGGAAAGCAAAGGTAATAAATATTTTACCAGGTCTTTTCTTCTTACTTTTGTTACCATAACTGTTTACTGTACTTTTACTGTCAGTGAATTATAATATATTAAATTAATTATCAAGGTACATTGACCACAGTATTCAAAAGTGTCATATTACTTACAGTTTTCTAAATAAAAACAACATTTCAGTATTAATGATATTGCTTGATGATATTCTGTTTAAAATCACAGGCTATGTAGAAGATTTGGAAGGTTAGTTCAAAATGCTATTATATTGCTGTACTCTAACATATTTTAACTAAAAGACACTTGTAAGGAAATGGAGTCAATTTGAACACTCTCGTTAGCTTTACTCACGTAAAGCAAAACATATATCACGAGCATGAGCTCACATCATTGGCTGATTGCCGGATCTTCTCTCGAGAAGTTGTGCTGGTGACCTGAGGTGTCATCTGTTGATAAAACTAATAGGAGATTGTCTGCTGCTGGAAAATCGAAGTTCATAATGATTTACACATTTCTTGATGTAAATCTTTTCCCATACATCTATCTTTCAGCAATTTTTACATTGGACCCAGTAGATTCCTGACTTTCTCTCCTGGGGTATGGGATCAGATATTCTATTTGATTTCAGAAGTATTCAAAAACCACAAGATCACTCTTGCACCTTACAGAAAATTCAACATTAAAAACCTCATCATAACAAGAAAATCTACCAGATCTAAAATTGTGAGAACATATGCACTGGGAAAACAAACAGGAACATTGGTATTGCATCAAATTCAAGCAGACCAAGTAATCAGCAATTGCCTCTCACTTTTGGTCCCAAAACTATGATATAGAGGCTAATATCAAGTTGAAATTAATTTGTAGAACACATCACTATCACAAAGTCCACCATATATCAGTAATAATATCAGGTTATTGAAACTGGCCCAGAAACCCAGAGAGTTTGGAGTATGGTAAAAGATTTACATCAAGAAATTTGAAAACAGCATCATGAACTTTGATTTGCCAGTAACAGACAACCCCAAGTTCAGTTTCTTCAACACACCACCAGGTGACACCTCATGTCATCAATACATCTTCTCAAAATCAGAGAATACAACTTCCCAAATCCAGTAGTCAACAAGCAGCTGAGCGCATGCTCACAATTCTGCTTAATAAACAAGTGGGTGAAGCTATCAAGAGTGTTCAAGTAGACTCCACTTCCATACAAGTGTCTTTTATAAATTGCTTCACTGTAATTTTTTTTATATATTTTAACTGTTTTTTCCTTTGCAGGGAACTCGTGGCTTTGAACGCCATGTTGATTCATTGCTTGATTTTGCTAAATATTTTACTACTAGCCTCAATTTACGGCCATGTTTCAAACTTGTTATGCAACCAGAATATGTAAATGTATGTTTCTGGTACATCCCTCCTTCTCTGCGAGGATTAGAGGACCATCCAGATTTCAATAAGAAGCTACACAAGGTATTAATTTCCAGTCTTTAGTATTCAATTTTGCATATTTTGGTATTAAGTTAATTTTCCCAATATACCAAATTTTATTTATTCTTTGGATTCAAAAGATGGTCCTCAAAGAAACTTCAAGAAATGTAAATAAAACTATGTGGATTGAATTGCATTCAGTAAGTTCACGTAGCCATAGGCTTATGAACATTGAACATGTCAAGGAAATGTACAATTCAGTTACATACATAAACATTAGATGTGGATATTAACATAAAAAGACATTATATACAAGTAGTATGAAACAAATCAGGGATAATTTTATATACTTATGTATATACATATTAAGGAGTTGTGTTACTAACATAGAAAGTATAAACAATTACAGTTTGATTGCATGTTTATTGCATTACTTATGTTTTAAACTTTCACTAGGCTTTCACAGCCTGTACGTCTTAACATTTTGTTATAATTGATTTGCAGTAGATAGCGGTAATTGTTAGTATACACATAAATTTAAATGGGTAGTAAATTAAAGAACAATCAAAGTATAAGCACATCAAAAAGTCTACTTAAGTACTTTATTTCATATTGGACATTTTCATGCACATCTGATAGCCATCAAGTGCTATTCTTTAATTTCTCATTAGGAGTTTACGAGAGGTTATCATTCAGCTGATCCCATAAAATAGACATCATTCACAAATTTGAGGGAATAGAAGCTAGTAACCGTGATGTGTAGTTATATATTAAGTGAGTTGGGAAATGGTAACACTACATCACTGAAAAACACTTACTTGGGCGCGTTTCGGGAACAAAGTATTAGAATGTTGTTGAGAATGGGAACAATATCCCATTCCCAAAACACGTCCAAGTAAGTATTTTTTCAGTGATGCAGTGTTACCATTTTGCAACTCACTTAATATAGACATCATTGCGATAAATTTCTCCATAGTGTTTTCATACATCAGAAATGTAATTAACTGATGTAAAATTTGCTCAGCAATTAGCTTAGTGTGTTTTACTTCAACAAGTACTGTATCTTTGAATTTGTGTATTTATTTTAAATTAAGCATGTTTATCAATTAAGAGTAAAAACATAGATTACACTCAAACTTCACTCTGAAATAAAGCAACTTACTTCGGACATGAAGCCAGATGGAATAAAAATTAGAACTTAATAGGATCATAGAAATAGCACAAAAGAATGGCTACACAGAACATTTGGTAAAGAAGAAGATTAATAAATTTATGAAACAGAAGAAAGTAAAAGAAATTAGCACTCTAAAAAGAATAAAACCAGAAACCAGCTACAAAAAATTCACTTACCACCCTTTAGCACACCAAAAATTTCAAAATTTTCAAAAATTTTTAAAAACCCTCCTCCATACAAACATAAAAAATAAAATCCCCCCATTGAAACAATCAGGGATATATGAAATCAACTGCAAGGAATGTGAAAAGGTATATATAGAGAAAACAAAAAGAAACATTGCACAACGTTTTAAAGAACACATGAGATATTTAAAATATAAACAGATAGATAATTCAGCTGTAGCACATCATTTTTGGATTCAAAACCATAATTTTAACAGTGAACCCAAGCTATTAAAATTAGTGCAGAATCCAATTGGATTAACAGTTTGGGGAAAATCTATTAATTTTAAAAAACAAAAATAAGGATCAATTTTGACATTCCACTAACAAACAGACTCATCTCAAAATTCATCTATCCAGAAGAGAGACTTTCACAGGAGCTACCACAAATTCATCAGTGAATCTTTGTTGAAAATGGTGGCAACAGCTACTAAAATATGTCTGAAGTAAGTTACTTTATTTTAGAGTAAAGTTTGAGTGTAATCTATGCTTTACTCTTAATTGATTAGCTACTTCACTGTGCATTCCCATTTTTATAATAATATAGTAATTAATAATTGTAACAAATCTTCACTTATCTTTTGGAATCCAAGAACTAGTTTTGCAATAAATTGGTCTATTAGTCATTAAAAAAACTAGTGCTGACAATGCAATAGACCAATTTATTGCAAAACTAGACCTTGGATTTCAAAAGATAAGTGAAGATTTTTTATAATTATCAATTATTATATTAATATTTGTGTTACTTCACTGTAACTAGCTTCTTTTTATATTTATAAAACATGTTATAGTTACTCTTTGCTTTTGCAAAATGTATGCATTATCATTTTGATTCTGTATTCTTCAAATGATATAGATTTAGGTTTAGAAGGGGTGGCCTATCAAAGTGTTAAGCCCTTGACTATAACTGATGCATTGTGCACTCCTTTATTTTTTAATCTCTCAGAATACCTTCTTACTGAGACCAAAGTTCACACAATTGCATTACATTTTTTGGTTAAAGTATTTAATTCTTATGCTTACACTCACCTGCCCCTTGCATCTTATTCAAGGTGATCAACTTCTTTAAATGGTACTCTTTCTTTTACTCTTGGTTATGAACATACTGCAATGTGTAGTATTAGGCTGGTCATGAATCTGCTGTATACTTTTTCTCACTTATTGTTTACAATGAATATTCCTCTTCAGGTTGTCATGAGTAATGAAGAGCACTCCTCCTTAATGGTAGTCTTTGGTCACAGGACCAAAAGTACTACATTTCAAAACTTGTTCTATTTTCTGTCTAATAGTGCTGCTATTAATTTTACTTTTGTAAAAAGCAAGAATATTTCGACAGAATTTAAAGTAATCAACAGAATCTGCACTAGAAGTATCAAACATGATTTTTAATTAATTCAAAAATAGACTTACATTACCAGCACTTTTGGATCTCAAAATTATATTTTAATAACAAGGGACCATCAATCAATGTTAAGAAAACTTGGAATCAATTTGTAAATCATCCAAAAGAGTATAATTAAATATGTAAAACCCTTGAATATTACATGCTTTTGTGCCTATGTATGTACAGGTTATAGAGTGATAAAAATGTGTGATGTTTGGAGGTTGCCAGTGACCAATTAGAGTGAAGTTCCTTTGAACCACTGGCACAATAACAGATGCTATCATTGTGAAGTGGGCAACAGCACTGGCAATGAGTTGTAAAAGGTCATTCTGAAGCAAGATTCTGGCTGTAAAATTAAACTGTCTTTATGTGGGAATGTGTTATTAGTCACTTTAAACAAAAGAATTTCCAGCTCTTTGTTTTAATGAAAGAAAATAAAGCAATATTTCAGTATTTATTAGATTTATTAGAGTCATATATAGAAATAATATATAATATGCAAACTTTTGATATTAATGAATACAAACTGTATCTGGAGCAGTGTTGGTGTGCAACAAATATGAATTTACATCAGAAGAAGAATCAACATCAAAAGGTCAATAGAGTCCAGAAAAATAAAGTAAAATGACCATTGGAAGAAAAAGGAAAGATTATAAACACATTACCTGAAATTGTTCTGGCTTCTAGCTAAATGGTGAAAGATTCAAATTCCGTTTCAAAGACTTATGTCACGTTTGTCTTCAGGGAAACTGAACTATAAGGGAAGACTTTTATTCCTATATATATGTAGATGACCCTGGGGCAGTGCCAGCCAAGAGATGAAATATGATTGGCTCAACTACTTTATGGATCTTCATATAAAACTACAGGTCTGTAGTTGAACTTGAGCATGGACCCCTTGAAAAACAATGCCAAGCTTCACTGGGCATGGTCCTCTTAGGTTTTTAGTAGATTTATTTTGATGAAGATACTTTTTAACTGATTTCCAGGTAGAACTAAGTTGAGTTAGTGCTGTGTTGATATGTTGTCATGGTAGTTCAGTGGTCAGAGCAACTGGACATAAACCAGGAGATCCATGGTTCAAATCCAACTGTGGTATTGAGTTTGATCTGACTCTGCCTTTTGAAATCCAGAGTTACAAGTTAAGTTGTTATTTTCTCTGCAGATGGCTAAGGTCTTCCGTTCTCATCTGTCCTAATAGCGAAGCACTTGGCTATTAAAGTGATATCTTTGAAGTTAGCTTTGTGACCACGTTCAATGCAGTGTTCTGCCAGTCTAGATTTTTCTGCTTACATCTATTAGATGCTCCCTTGGTGTTCACAAAGGCAGGTAGTCACGTTCACCCTGTTTGTCCTATGTGATAAACGCCACATTCACTGGGAATGTCGTAGGACACAAATACCACTGGGATCGAATCCATGCCACCTAGGTGAGAGGCGAGTGGTCTAACCACTTGGCCATAGCACTGCTGATGTTAGGCATTAGAGGTTAAAAAAGCTCGAGTAAAGAAGGTGTGATAAAAAAGTTGTCCGATTGGCTTCACAATAATGTTGCCATTGAGCTGGATTTAATTCTTACACAGACTGTATATGCAGCGTTCCTTCCTGATAAAAATGAGAGGTCATGTGACTTTCTGTGTAATGATAATGCCTGCTAATGAAGAACAAACATAAAATCTTGCTTCAAAATCAGTAAAACTGCAACAGAAACCTATGAAATGTTAAAAACAATTTATGGGGAGGAAGTAATGAGCAAACCTCAAGCATGTCAGTGGTTTTCAAAATTTAAAAGTGGCATGACATCAGTTAAAGATGCAGAACATTCAAGGCCACCAGTTCCAGCAAAACAGACGAAAACATCAATCAGGTGAGGCAAATTAATTAAATGATAGATGCATTACAATAAGAAAACTTTCTGACTCATTAGGACTCTCTCCTTTGGAAGCGTTCAAAGCATTTTAATAGACGATTTGGACTTGAGAAGAATTGGCGCCAAAGTCATGCCTCTCCTCCTTTCAAATGACCAAAAGAAAAGCTGTATGATTGCCTACATCGATCTCAAAGAACAGCTTCAAAATTACCCAAGTTTATGGAGAAAGTTATTACTGGCAATGAAGTATGGATTTATGGGTACAATCCAGAAATGAAGCAACAATCTTCACAATGGAGGAGTCCTTCTTCTCCATTCCCAAAAAGGCCAGACAAATTTGATCCTAAATGAAGTCAATGATGTTTATTTTTACATTAAAAGAATTGACATAAGGAATTTGTACCATGGAGTCAAACAGTGAATCAAGTGCTCTCAAACAAGTGTTGCAAAGATTAAGGGAGAGTGTGCAACTCAAATGGCCAGAGTAATGGAGGAATAGTGACTGATTTCTGCACCACAACGATGCACCCACATAAAAGCACTTTCTGTGTGCCAATTTTTTGATAAAAATAGGATGAATACTGTTCCTCATCACTTCTTTTCTCTAAATTTGGCTCCAGCAGACTGTTTTCTTCTCCTGTGACTTAAAATGCAGCTCTGAGGACACTGTTTTGAGGATGTCCATGTTATACATTGCAAATCACTGATGCCTCTGAACCCAGAGATGCTTCCAATAGTGGCAAAAGCGCTGGGATAAGTGTATCAGCTCTCAAGAAGACTATTTTGAGGGTAATGTAGAATAGACAAATCAAAGTTTGTGTTTATGGCTTCATTGGAAACTTTTTGGTCATAGCCTCATAAAATTCCTGAAAAGTATAGATTTTATGGGGATAATACAAAAATTAGCTGCTTTTTGTCCCCCTTTCTTTTTATTTGTTTATTTCTTTCTTTTTTTTCTTTTTATTTTCAGTTTCTTTTAATTTTTCCTTGAGAAATATTTTCATAAATCTAAAATATAATGAATGTATGTTATGAAGTGTTTATCTAGTTCATAAGAATTACAAGTATGCAATTATAAAGTTAAATGCATTGACTAGGTAATTTGTATTTTGTATTCATAGTCCAATCAATTTAGTCCTTATCTAATTCATAAAAAACAATTATGCCAGCCCAGCCCAGCCCAGCCCAGCCCAAATTGTACCTATGTGAATAATTTAAAGTGAATGTGTACTTAATGACACTTCTCTTGATTCTTACAGGTTGCTCCAAAATTGAAAGAAATGATGATGCGTAAAGGGAGTATGATGATTAATTACCAGCCTATTCATAGTCTTCCTAACTTCTTTCGATTTGTTGTTCAAAACTCTGGTGTGACACATCAGGATATGGACTACTTTTTGGATGAGTTGGAACGGCTTGGTGCACAACTTTAGTGAATTAAAAGTAGCAAGTAATCATAAATTTATTTGTCAGTTACTACATAGTAATATATATTAAAGAAAAACAAATCAGAAGTGCATAATTATTTTGTGCTTGTATTTTAATTCATATTACTCACACTTCAACACGTATTATACTGTCTGTGAGAGTGTGGCAGCAAAATAAAATTAATAATTGTATTAGTAGTTATGTTTCAAACTGTATTTTATTAATTCATATCTTTTAACACATTTTTTTCTCTTGGGGCAAAGATAAAAAAGACAAGAATTTGCTGAATATTATTTACAATATGTGTGAAAACAAAATATAACATGTTAAATTACATAACTAAGGTTTTCATTAGCTTTTATACAGATGTATGAAAATTATTAAACTCAAAATAAAGTTTTGGTTTACTGCTCGAGGCTATGTCCCCAAGATATTACTTTACTGTGGTAAATGTTTAGAAAATTTTCTACCAATCAGAATTGGAGGACTCTCTTGGTATGAAAAAGTAGAATAAAACTATCTTGTACTTCTAATACGTGGAGATACTTTTCTTCAAAGAAATATTAGCACATTTCTTTTTTTTTTTTTTTTTTTTTTATAAGTTTTGTCAAAAATATACCTTAGTGACCATTTACAGCCTATCTTCTCCTTAGTATCATCTATAAAAATTCAAAAATTAAGCACTAGATATTTGTTTTATGATATGTAATTTTGTTCTCTGTAGGTTTCTGAGGTCATGTTTTGGAAAAATTATATTTCTCCAAGAAAATTAGCAGATTGGTAGAAAGAAATATTAACAATGAAAAGTTGCTTATAGGTATTCATATAAGGTGTTGATTCATTTTTATACATTTATACATTATTTTAAAACTCAGAACTTGCAATTATTTTTAGTATAAAATGTACTTGAGTTTAACAATTTTTGCACTTGTGCAAAAGAAATGTATTTAGGTCTGAAACACAATATTTTGCTTGAATGTTTATTAACTATTCAGTTACTAAACAGTTGTTACTCAGCAATGTGTACAACATCAAAACACGCATAACCACAAGATGTTGGACAGCATTTCTTTCCTACAGGGCATTCGTCATCACTGAGGCACAGATTACCACATAAAGAAGCTGGGTATTCAAAATTTGGATGCCCTGCAAGTATGTGGCTGAAGTGATGATGCACTTCCTCTATCTGTGGACATAGTCCTGGCCTTTGACCTGTATTAGAACACCACAAATTTATATTAATGTGAAATCTTGCAAATATACAAAAAAGCTTGTGACAGTAATGTGATTAAATTAAAACAAAAGAATTTTGAGTCGGTTTTTATAACACGAACATCACTTAATTAAGGGTTGAAAATGGGAACAAGTGTTTACGAAACCGGTCCCATTAGGTAATTACTGAGTGATGTTAGTGTTAAAAAAACCAAATCAAATTCTTTTGTTTTAAATTATATTAATGTGTTGAAAACATTGATTCATGCAGCTTTCCCTAAAAATATGCAAATCTATAAGATTTTCCAAGAATCTTATTTAACTGCATTCATGCAGTAACCAATTCTTAACATCTCTAAGATCAAAACAATGCTCTACAGAATGCAAATCTTTAAATTCCCAATGAAACAGATCCACTAGATGTCTGTTTTCTATACCTCTTAAAGGAAACAAAGGACTTTTTGTATTCTGTAAGCGTGAAGATGTAAAACAGTATTTGTGTGATTATATGGATAGTACAGTGTGATCTTTTAGTCCATCTACACACAGGCATGCCTGTGGAGTGGAGGGTTTGGACGTCCCCTACCCAATTCTTAAATCAAAGCTTTTGCCATCTACAGTTTCAGATTACTACTATTTTGAATTTTGTGCATTGCCACAATAATAATAGTTGATTGACCCATAGACATGATATGCATGCATCAGGCTTCGTCTTGTTGCATTTTTATACACAGGTACATTATTGAGTTATTAACATTTACTTTATTACTCTACATTATGCACCATAATAGAAACTATTAACTAAATGTTTACAATTTTACAAGGATGCATTTTCTTTCTCTTGTTACACAACATTACAATGTATTATTTACAAATTTATCACTTATACTAAGCACTACCTAAATTATACAAAATATTAAAACTGATCTGTTTTATATATGTTTTTATTTACTAGATATGTTTTTAACAATATTTTAAAGGAATTATCTTGTGTAGATTTTATATAATTTGCTAATTTATTGTATACTATGGCTCCTCTAATGTATGGATCTTTTCTAGTTGCAGCTTTTGTTATACTTATCCTATGGTAGTTATTCATTCCCCTGGTATCATATGCATAATAATCTTTTGTTTCGGTTACATTCTTTTTAATTAATGCTATTAGTCTGAAAACATCTAATGATACTACTGTTAACATTTTTTCATTTTTTTAAATATTTTCTTTACAGATTGTCGACTCATAAGCTTTTCTTTTTTTTTTTCTGAATCACAATTACTCTATTTAAATATTCTATAGATGTTCCACTCCAAATTTCTATCCCATATTCAATAAGTGAGTGTATCATTCCATAATAAACTGATTTTAATGCTTCATTATCTAGATGGTTTGCTAACTTCCTCAGTAAGTACAATCAAGAGTTTAATTTCTTGCAAAGATGGTCTACGTGTTCATAGTAGGTGAGGTTCTCAACAGTAATCCCAAGGAATTTTGTGCTGTTCACTTGTTCAATTTGTACGTCCTTATATTCTATTTTGCATGTATTTTCTTGCTCCCTTAATTGAAATTGTTGGTTACACCAACAAGGACCATCGTCACATTGATGTCACAGATTGGGCTATAGAAGGTTTTATGGTGAAAATACATTAAAAATAAAAATACCTATATCTCGGCTTTCTCTTCCATCTGGTGGAAAAAATAATAAAGTTTTAAGATGTAATGCCTGACTTTAAGTCTGCCTTCTGTCCAATGCTCTGATGCCTTATAGTATGCTAGGCTCTGATAATAATCTTTGCCCACACTGATCTTACAAGTATCTGTGCACAAGATTAAACTAAAGAAAACTTATAATTAAAATTTCATGTCGTAAAGACAAAATTTGCTATAATTGTGTTTCCTTTTATTTCTCTAATGATCTGCTTCCAGGTAAACACTGAAGCTATAAAATTGCACATATATGTAAGTTATTTACATTAATAATTATTAAATATGTGTAGGGAATTAGATATTAGGGATCTTCTAATTTGTAAAAATTTTTCTTGTCCAACTTGTTCCTATTGTACAGCAAATTGAGATGGGTATTTTTGTCTTTGATCTAATTTCAATAAACAAAAAAATATACCACTAAATCTGTAACATCAATATGAAAATGGCCTTTTTATCTATGCCTCTCTATTTTCTTTCTTTTTCATGTTAACATATTTGTAATGATTTTAAAATTTAAAATTTTCGGGCTGTTTTGCCGTGGTCTGTAGGTTAAAATATGTTCAGTTAAAATATTTCTCCTCTGAAGATGTCCCCCACAGACAGGGACGAAACGTTAGGGAGAAATATTTTAACTGAACATATTTTAACCTACAGACCACGGCAAAACAGCCCGAAAATTTTAAATTTTAAAACCATGGACACCGGCCGTGAAAGCTTACGCATATATATTTGTAATGACTTTTTCGTCTTATTAAAGTATAATATTAATTTGTCAACATTAAATATAAAGTAAGAACATACATTTTTTCCACACTTGATTTTGAAAATCTTGGGACTCCCAAAAATGTATGCCCATGTATCTACAGTACCACAAGTCAGTAGCCTTCTGTTCATTCCCAAAACAGTTAGTTATAAACTATTGTTTATTGTCTATCAAGGACTGGCAGTCATATTTGGTGCCCAAAGCACTCCCTGTTGCAACTGTCACTGTTGTGAAATATTGTCGATGTCAGATTGTCTCTGCCACTGTACAAGTATGTTTTTATTAAAACTGAAAATATTTTTGGTTGAACAGCATGCATTTCTAGTGGAGATTGCTTTTACAGAAGGTGATAAATATACAGGTGAAGTGAAACAAAAATTTACAAAGCAGTTTCCAAAATGGATTACTGTTTCAATTTACTGTTTATGATTTAATAAATAAAGTTTGAGAGACTGATCCTGCAAGAAGTGATAAACCCAATTATTTTTCTTATGGGGAAACTGTAAAGTCAACAGCAGGTATAAAGGTAAACTGAAAACAGTAGGTGAACTAAATTAAATAAGAATAACACCAATTCAATGACAAATAAAGCTTTAATCAAAGTGTTTAACAATAAAATTAAATGCATAAATCTGTACCTTTTTAAGAATGGAGGATAATCTCAACATCATCAGTATGGGTAAGTTAACTATGATTTTTATTTATTTATTTTCTCTATTTACTTTTAACTCATTCCAACCAATCGACCAACTTAGCATGGAGTCAAGGTTACCACCATATTCCCATATCATGCTTATTCCACCAGTGCAGAGGGACATAAAGATCACACTGTATATAGAACATACTTTTGCTGCTGTTCTTAGAAAATCTTTCTTTCCTAAACTTTAAGAGTTGATAAATAACAATAATTAATGAAATTTAATTTTAAAAAATGAATAATTAAAAATTTCTATTTTCCAACTATCTTAAGATGAATATAAAGAATTTTTCCAGTTTACATCATTTTTGAATTAGTGCAATATTAAAATATACACGTTCCATAAAGCATATAAATTACGCTTTAAAAAAGTTAGATTTATAATCACATTAATGTTTTGGATCAAAGGGAAAGTTTCTTTCCTAGACCTCAAAGTAGATAAATAACAATAATAAATGTAGCTTCAGTTACAGAAAAACAATAATTTTATGCAACTTATACTTTAATCTGGACACATCAATTTTCTGTTTTTGATAGAGTAACTTATGGACTGATAGATTTTTCTATAAATAGTTAAAATGTGAACAAGAATATAAACTTCATAAAACTACACTAATAAACAACATTGATAGTAAGGAATTTAAAAATAAAACATCTACTAACAATACTTTCAAAATGGAAAGAAAAGGAAAGGCAGGGGATAAAACAATATTAGTAATAAAACTTGTTCACTTCTCTATATTGTGCAAATATAAAATGCTAAAAACTTTGAAGGACTCTAATTGTAACATCTAGCATACTATCATAATTATGCATGTAACAAAATGCATAAACATATATATTACATCATTAGTAAATATTTAGTGTACCTATGAGCAAAAGTAATTTGTGCAGTTGTAGCACTATAATTATATAGTAGTATAGTATATTATATGGCAAATAAAACTTGCAGAACATTATAAAAACTATATTCATTGTTGTTTCTTATGGTATTTTAATATTTCATAATGGCCATTTCCAACCCAGTATTCATTTGACATAGCTGTGTTAGTAACATTGTCAAAACATAAATATGAACAATAAAGCTTATGAATTATATTACACTTTCTAGGCAACATTTATAGCTCTAAATAAAGAAAGGAAGACACAATAAACATTATATTGTAGTTATAGATGCATTAAAAATTTGGATTATAATCATTACTATGGTGATAAAACTATGCCTAATTTATAAAGATTAAAGTATTCATAACCTTGTAATTGCAAAATCTTCAATTATTGAGCAATCTTTATCAAACTTTTACTGATTCATAAGGGAACCAATACTAAGTGTTCTGTGGGCAAAAAGTGAAGGGGAAAAAGCAAAGTTTTAATGGTAGGCAAAAAGTATTATTTTATAATTATTATTATTATTATTTCTAATTTGATTGTTTTCTGTACTTAATTGTACAATTTATTTTATCATAAGTAATATAACGAGAGATCCAACTTTTATTGATAAATTTGCATGCAACTTTTTGCAAGTGAATTTATCTAGAGAAAAGTTGTAGCACGAGTTCTATTTAATAAGACTAATTCACGAATAAAATAACAATGATTAGCCTATATGGACATGAAGAATAGTATTCTTAAAATCCCATTTATTTTGACATATATTTGCACCGAAATCACTGCAACTTGATGTCCATATCATACATTTCAGATCTCTTTGTATTGCAACATTCTATTACTTTGGCTTAGTAAAGCATGATTGCAATCAATATGTCTAGTGGAACTTCTGCCATTATGTACAGAAATATCACAGCATACTGATATTCAGAGAGAAAACAAATGCACGTGCATGCGATAAATTTAGAAAAACAATTGTATGTGGGTATGATAAAAAAAATACAATTAAAATGTAAAGATAATGAGTTCTGATCAGTTGGAATTTTACACGCCAATGTACTATTTTGGCCACTTCCTATGATCACGTGTCATGAACAAAATACTCATTGTAAATTATTTTTAAAAATGTTAATTGTAGTTATTCTTTGTCTACATGACAGCCCTCAACTAAAGAAAGTAGTTAATAAATGAATATACAAATATTGATTCTTCAAAAAAATCCTAAATTGTTAATGGATTTTTGTAAACTTGGTTTCTTTGCTTCAAAACATTCTTAAATATATTTTTTGAATGCTCTGAACCAGAGAAGTTACACAATGAACATTTTGAAATTTCAAACATTTTTTTCCTTTCAGAGAGGGTAGTTTTTTTCAATATGTTTCTATTAATTGTACAATTTTTTTGGTTTTGCTATTTTCCAAAGTTTTTTTTATTTTGTTTTAGAGCATAGAGTGTTTCCTTTAATTAGATATAAGATATTTAATTAGAAATAAGCCATTTAAGATGCTATATGATGGTCTATTATTTTTTGAAACTAAAAAATGCATAAAAATCAATAAATGAAGGACAAACTTTTGGATTCCATTGATGTCTGCACTGCTTCCAGTTAGAAAAATGCAAATAATAGCCAATTAAAACAAGATATCATATATAAACTATGTATCTTTGTACAGTAGAAAGAACAGAACCAGAAAACACCAAAATTTAAAAACCCCAAATTTTTACCAAAATGGTCATTTTAAAGAGTCATGAATACCTTAAGATATTAAATATCAAATTAAAATTAGAATTTTAGTCAGGTAATCATTAATATAATACAACTTATGTAAATTATGAAAACACACAAACTAATGAAATCAGTGGTTTGGAGAAAGGTAATATAATCAGTTATTTAATTCCACCTTAATTCCAAATAAATTTACTCAATTGCCACCTCTTAGCAATTTTTATAAATACCTAATGTAAATAAACAGCTAATTTGTAAAATATTTCCTTAATCCACTATTTTCTTTGTAAGATTGTGAACTAACTGCAGTAGATAATATTTCATTTGTGTAATATTTGAACAATCCAGGATAATGATGTGAATTTCTCCATTAGTCAGTTATTTCTGATGGCAGGAGCAAGTAGTTCTTGAAACTGGTCAAGACACAAATGAATGTGTTTCAACTCTGATCCAATTTATCCATAGAAGTATGGGAGCTATCCAGAAAGCAACAGACAATTTGGTATAACTAAATAATAACGAAAGTTACCAACACAAAACTTTATTTACAAAGTTACAGTACCTTACTCTATTTTTCAATGTGATTTTCATTGCTATCATGTTGCCCTCCTTGGTGTAATAGTTACCATGCTAACTTCATATACCCAAGGTTGCGGGTTCAAACCTGGATTTTTTTGGGCGTAAAATCCTTAGCATGGCTTCCTTTGGAAGGGAAGTAAAGCCGCTGGTCCCATGTCATAAATTTACAGCACGTAAAAGAACCTCAAGTCTGACAGAGAGTCTTCTGAGCAAAATTAAGCGATCTTTCATGCCCAGAATAGAGTGTCCATAAATAAAACACCACTTCATTTCATTGTTATCATTGTCATGTGGTACTGGTTTTTCAATGCAAATGTTGTATCCTTTCACTGGTAAAGATCTGAGCCAAGATGTTGCTGCCACTTTGAGGTCTTAATTGCTGGAAAATATTTTCCATCCCAAAAGCTATATACAATGCTCAAAATTAAACACCGATTTTTCTGAATTCTTTTATCAACATTTGTTTTCAACTCCTCCATAATGACTGATGACTCTCCACTCTGGTCTTTTTTTGTAAACATCAATTTATCCTTGGTTACTCATAATTATGCGCCATTTCCTCACTGAAGATTCGTTCATTACATTATCACTATACACTTGCATTATTTGCCTATAAAATTGATTGGCCGAACATTTTGTGCATTAAAAAAAAATGAATAAGTTCTTTGGCATAGGAAAAGTAGAGCATCAGCTGCGCGATACTTTTCCCACTAGGCATGTGGACACGTGATTTCCACTGCTGTTGTAAACAAGGTCCCACTTCTGACGCAGTTTTGCTCTGCTCTGGAAGTACAGTATTGAGTTTATAATTTTATGGTGTAGTTCAATAATTATGAGTGATTTATTATTTTGTCACAAAGTGTATTATGGCTCAGCATGTTTTGTACTACACAGTGCATATTTATTTATGACTTGTATGTGTTAAGTGAAAGTATGATTTGCAGAAAGATTTCCAGGTGTAAAAGTTCCAGGCTGTACAACAATCATTGAACTTTATAATAAATTTCAGGCCACAGAAAGTATTCAGGCTAAGAAATCTAAAAGACGGTGTACGGTTCTTACCAAAGAAACATTAGATGACATTGGTCATTGTTAGTAGAATCCCCCCCCCCAAAGATCACTTTGGGGTTTCTCACAACAGGTAGGCATTTCTTACACCTATGAGCAAAGAGGTACTAAATTGCTGAAATTAAAACCATATAAAATAATTGTGATGCACCAGCACAACCTATAGAGCCAATCTTTTGATGAGAACAATTGAAAGTGTGTCTCAGGACAGAATTATCAGTCTGTAGAGATTTGTAGTCCCCTCGGTCTCCTGACCTAACCTCCTGTGATTTCTAACTCTAGGGTAACTTAAAACAAGTGTACAAGATTCACATACCCTGGAAGAATTAAAACAAAATATCTGCCAGGAAATTGCCAGCATTTCTCAAGGTCAACTATGTCGAGTGATGGAAAATTTCTTAAAGAGGTGTCAAAACAGTACGGATAATGACATACCCTGGAAGAATTAAAACAAAATTTCCGCCAGGAAATTGCCAGCATTTCTCAAGGTATGTCGAATGATGGAAAATTTCTTGAAGAGGTGTCAAAACAGTACGGATAATGACAATGGCCAGTTTCTGCATCTCCTTACATAAAGTTTGTGAGCAGAGCCTTCAAAAGTAGTTTAAAAAATGTTGTATGGTTTCATCTATGGCTTTCTATGATAGCAGCAAACGCAATGAGTGCTGAGGATGTGGACAGGCAAAACACAGCGCAACTGGTTTGTACCTTTTTGGCTTGTGCTTTATATATATAGCTGAAGCACCCATAAATCAAATCATAAAAAATTTACTTTCTCTACTTGTAGTACAAGTGTATAGAGTAGGTATTGTATTGCACCCAAAATATTTGATACTGAGATTTAACCAAAAATATATGTTTTGAGACTCTCTGAATCCAAAAATAAAAGCATTTTAAGAAAAATTGTGTGTATGTGCACATGCGCATGTAAGTAGAAGGAATAAGACCATTTCTGCTAATTTTTTTTTCAATTACCATGAAGTAAATAGAAGACTTAAGTTTTTTAACAATAATTTTTTACACAGATATAGAGAAAGTCATGTAAATGGAACACTTCAGATTTTTATCTTTATGTTCATATGGTTATTAAAATTATGCATGAGCTCTGAATTTTGCCACACATTTTCATTCTTTTGACTCTTCCTGCCATGTACTTAGTAGGTAGAGAAGATATCGCACCCAAAGATCTGATATTGAGAACTCGGATGAAATATATGTTTTGAGGCACCCTGAATCCAAAAATAATTATGTTAGAAAAAGGTCTTTACACATGTATGTGGTGTTTGTGTGTGTGTTTGTGTGCGTGCGTGCATGCACACGCTATTGTGTGTGCATACATTAAAGGAAGAATAGCAAGTGGAATGATTGCAATAACTGTTATGTGTTGCATTTATTGTGTGTGTGTGTGTGTGTGTGTGTGTGAGCATGCATGTGTGCGCGCATGTGAGTGCATGCAACTAAAAATTTAAAAATCAGATATATATCAAATTGGGTATGTAAGTGCTTTATCACCCAGGGAAGCAACAACTACTACTGTATGATTTTCTCAAAAATGATCCCAATGCTTTTGATTAAAATACCATGTTTAAGATACTTGCAAAGCAAATAAAATATATATCTTACATTTTCTAGGAATAGCCTATGAAGTGCTCCTCTTCAGAATTTTTTTATAGCTAGTAAATGTTAAGAGAAGAACAAAAAATGTAGATCTCTTTAAATTACATTATTAATCATTTTTGTGGCATCAGTAATTTGTGTGATATCTGCTATTATTGGTGTGAATTTTTTAATAGTTTGTCATTTTTTCAAAGCACTGTTGATTACTGTGAAAAAGGACTTGGAATTTCAAGGTCAGTATTAACCATTTGCTTTTAAACATATGATTATTGATTTGATTTCCTCTATCCCCCTTGTTCGTATAAATAGTTGTGCAATCAAACTATTTTTGCAAAGACTTATATTTGAAGTATAGAGAAAAATAAAAACACTTTCATAAAAATAGTTTAATTTTGGAAAATATATAGAAATGATAGTAGGTCAAGAAAATAATGAAAATACTGTCTCTATATGTACTGTATAGTAGGTAGAAAAGGTATTGCATTAAAAATTTGATGATAAGATTTCACCAGAAATATATGTTTTGTGGTTCCCTGAATCCAAAACAAGCATTTTAGAAAAAGGACTATGAATGTGTGCATGCATGGGTGTGTGAAGTTGAATAGATACCAAACTTGATATTAAGTTTAGCATTTTCCAAAGATAAGAAATTCCCTCATCTCAAACTATTTTTTTTTTTTTTGTGTGTACAGCTAACCATTTCTGAGATATTATAGTTATTAGGCTTCAATGTTGAAATTTTTAAACTTTTCTCAAATGGGATGACCTCATTTGTTTTATATTTCTTTTGTTTTACTCCTGGCCATACAAAGAGAACCAAGGTCAATTTTATCACATAGCAACTAGCTTTTAAAGGATTTGACTATAACTTTAGCCTAACACAATCCCTTATTTTCCTTCTCCTTATAAGGAAAAAGTATAAGACTATTCCTGCTAAGGTTTATCTCTATTGGCATGATATAGATAAAAGAATAATTGTTTGTGAGAATTATTTGTTTGCAGAATAGGTAGAGAAAATCATGTGAATGGAACACACAAGATTTTTCTTAATAGTTTCCACAAGTGTGCTGTAAAGAAAAAAAGAATAGGTATATGCCAAGCAACATAAACAAAATGTTGAATGTTTCTTGGTAGCACAGAAATCATACTTTTCTATGAGATCATATGAGAGTGCAAGTGTTTGAGCATATGAAATGAATACTGCAATGAGCTCAGGATCCAAAGAGCTGATGGTACTCAATGGAGATGGACAATAAAATTATTCTGAAAAGAAAAGTTTCTGAAAATGTAATGGTTTTGGAAGGAAAGTCTAAGTTTAAGAGCCCAAGAAACAAACACCAACTAGAAGAAAGTCTTATGTGCTTAGGATTTTCACATTTTTGCATCTGCAAGCATGTGACATAACTAGCAAGATTCTGAAATTATTATATCACTGAGCTGATACATTTATATCCTGACCAGTATTATAACAGTAAGCCACATTCATGCAGTGGCTTGTAAACAAACTTCAGGTTTTACATGTTTCAACTTAAGAACATTTGTTATACTTACATGCATATCTTGATTTTGTAGCAGAACATGACAGACACAAATATAAGCCTAGAAATAAAGTTAAGATATTTAAAGAAGCCATTGTTCTCCTTTTGTGTGAGTAATATGTGAAATGTAAATGCTGAAAAGGGGCTTTTATATCCTAGAAAAGAATGTTTACTCCCCTCCCTTGTGTTATACCTTGTTCTTCAAATCTTCAGGTGAAGGAATACTGTTAGGTTATTATCTCCATGTATCTTAATGGACTTGCAAATGTATTAATAGCTTTGCACAGAGAAATGCTTAGACTTCCAAGGTCTCATTGATATAATTATGGCATGCTGCATTGGCTGTATCCTACCTTGCAAGGGGGTTTCAATTATTGCCAAACCTTGATGAAATGTAAATTTATTACTAACATAGAACAGTAACTATAATTTATTTTATTTTTATTTTATTCCTTTTCTACAAGGCTCCTGGGCTAGAGATCATAACTTGGGCATCAACATTAGGACAGACAGTTAAATCTATATTTGATATATAACATTACAATTAGAACTAATCACATAATTAAACACACGAAAGCATAAAAAAAATGAAATCAACAGCCAATTCTTATATAACACAATTGTACTACGAGAGAGAACAATTTCAACTAGGAATTCAGTAATATAATAGTGCAACAAATTTTGGACTGATAAAATTATCTACTTGACATGCTACAAAACTACATGGTATTTAAGTTTGGTTTCTTCCAAGGATGAAACACAAAGATATTCAAGGAAATCCCCCCACCCCAAACTATCCTTTAAATGGAAAATTTTTCGAAAATTTTGATGAAACTACCTTATGTTTAAGATAATTTATGACAAACAAAATGTATATCTTGGATTTTCTGGAAATAACCTCTGAAGACCTCTTCATTCTGGATGACTTTTGTGTAAATGGCAAACCATAAGAGTGATACAAAAACATACTGGAAAAAAAAAAGAAAAAAAAAAAAAAAAAAAGGTAGATCTCATTAAAACTCACAATTTATTCAGTTCTTATTCAGTTCTTATTTCAGTTCTTATCACAATTTATGTTTTATACATTTCTTTTGTAGAGTGAACCATTTTTGAGATATTGCAGATTATTGGTTTCAATTTTAGCCACTTGAACTTTTCTTAAACAGAAAGACATCTTTCTTCTCATTTCTCGTTTGTTTACTCCTGGCAATCAAAGAGATTAGAATTTCAAGTGTTTCACATAGCGACCGGCTTTTAAAGGACGAGACTATCGCTTTAGCCTGTGCATTTTCTTATTTCCCTTCTACTTACTAGGAGCTATTAATATGACTAGTTCTATTAAAAACAAAATAAATTTGAGTCAATTTATGTAACACAAACATCACTTATTTTTACTTACTGGGACCAGTTTCAGGAACACATTTTTTTTATTTTCAACCCTTAATTCCGATTAAATCTTGCTTTTAAGAGTTAAAAATGGGAACAAGTGTTCCCGAAACCGGTCCCAATAATTAAAAATAAGTGATGTTTGTATTACAAAAACCGACTCAAATTCTTTTGTTTTTTAATTTAATCACATCACTGTCACAAGCTTCTTTGCATATTTGCAAGTTTTCAACCCCATAAAATGTTTAAGTAGTCAAAGTGAGATTGAATTAATGCATGATAAATGTTATGCAAATTATTTTCACTTAGTCCTTTATATTTCAATCTATGAATTACAGCTAGTACAGCTAAAATCTTACTCTTTAATGCAATGATTATAGATTACCTTATGTAAGAACTAATGATTAAAAGTAAAAATTACTCAAAAGTGACTTTTACAATCACTTATAGAAAACAAAACCGGGCTTGTAGGCCGTGGTCCACTGGGCTTCTCCCCTCGTTCCCCAGACATTTCGCCTGCGTCTGCGGCATGCATCATCAGTGGCGTGTACATCTCCATGGTCGCTACTGACAGACCTTGGAGATGCACACGCCACTGATGATGCATGCCGCAGACGCAGGCGAAATGTCTGGGGAACGAGGGGAGAAGCCTAATGGACCACGACCTACAAGCCCGGTTTTGTTTTCTATAAGTGATTCTAACACCAGCCATGAAAGCCTTCGAATTTTACAATAATTTGATTACTTTTACATGCTTCCTTTGACAGCTAACCACCACTGTATGCTTACAGAATATTTGAGTGGTAAACAGGTGAAAATAAAGAAAGATATTAATTAATCTAACCTCATTGCAGAGCTAGGTAGATTTTGGTATTTGTACATTGACGTCTACTATTTTTTCTTGAATAATATAATCCCTACAAAACTAATGGTTTCTGTTAATATTAAAATCTGCAATTCATACATTTTTGAAATCTTTGTATAATAGTTTGAAATACAATTATTAATTTTATGAATCTTGTAATATTGCCTTGCCATGATTACTGAAAACACCATATTAAGAAAGTGGCAGCATAAAGGAAAATTTACCACTGTTTTACAAAAGTGGATCCAAGGGAGTATTTTGCTTATGAAAATTTCCATTTTGTGTGCTGAATTACTGGACTTAATCACTTAAATTATGTGAAAAACATAGTTTTTAGAATTAGGGATTCTAGGAAACAGGAGACATATCTGATTGTTCATGAGTTAAGGAACAAATACTAAATAGGATTGGGTAATAATACCAATAATTTAAATTACAATTCTTTAGATTCATCATTTGGCATTTTTATTCAATTTATAATGTTACAAAAAAAATATTCATGCCTGGAAATCATTAAATTATTAAATTAATAAATAAATACATACATACAAATGTACAAAATGTTTTATAATAAAGCTTAAAAACATAGTAAGCTTTATAAAAGAGGAAGTAGTGAATCTATTATATTTGTAACACAAACAACAGTTGTCCTTTCAAAATACTTTGAGAAACTTTAACGGTCATAAGATACATCATTTACTAGAAACAATTATTAAATTGAAATTATAGACTTTCCTTTTAATTTATTAAATGCTAAGGACTAGAAACAATTATTAAATTGAAATTATAGACTTTCCTTTTAATTTATTAAATGCTAAGGACTTTGAAAGTAGTTAAATATTTTGTTATCCTGAGCAATAGGTAATGTAATGATAAAAAGTATATGTTAGGCTACATTTGTATTTGTTCAGTTTCAAAATTATATATATTGCTTATAAAAACATTAAAAGCTGTGGACTGAAGACAAAACAGAATGGAAAATATATAGTGTGCAAATGTTTAAAATCTTTGAAGCATTAATGGCATTGGTGCAAAAATTTTCTTGTAATTCTGAAGAAGTCTTTGCAGTTGAGGATTGTAATGTGATGCCATTTCTTTTTCTTGAGTGGAAGTCATATGATGGAAAGATCCTGCAGAATTCTGTTGCAATGTTTCAGGCAATACTTGCATGTTTCCCTGAGGATTGGCTATTAAGCCTTTTAGCTGAGGAGGGTGTGATACATAAGGAAATCCATGATACCAATTATGCTGACCATATACAGGCTGAATGTGATTGATTTGTTGATCTTGAGGAGTGCCAGTTTGCTGAGAAATCTGTGGTGCTACTGTAGACTGCTGCATCTCTTTATTTGAGTTAAGATCATCGTTTTGGAGCTGTTGTGAATTTTGTGGCTGGTTTGTTGGCCAAATGTTCACAAAAGGTTTATTAGGCCCCTTTACTGTGATGGTTGGAAGTTGGGTCTCTGCTATTTGTGCCAACTGAGGAGGATATTGGAAGATACCAGTAGGAAGATGAACAGCTCCTTCAGGAATTCCAAATGTTCCAGGCAAGTGTGTAGCAGTTGGCCATTGGTCAAAGGGAAAAACTGGATAATTTGGTGCATTTACTGGGTTTTGTTGTGCAGGAAACTGAGGATTTTGTGGTAGTGCAGGAGGTTTTGTATACCCTGGCATAATGGGATAAGAAGGTATACCAAAGGATTCAGGCCAGTAATTGTCTGCTGGACGTTTTGTTGTTACAGAAGTTGTTGGTGAGGCTTCTGTTGGATGGAAAATCTCAAAAAATCCAGGCTTTTCTGTTGATGAATTTTCACCAGCACTTGTACTGCTAGTCCCTTGAACTTGGGATCCATTTGATTCAGAAGGTATTTTGTGAGGAGAGAAGGGATTTTGAAACGTTAAAGCTGTATGCTTTTGACCATCTATAGGGACAGTAATTACAGTATTATGATATGATGGCAGGGGAGGCACAACACCATCAGAAGGTTTAACCAAAGATAATGAAGGATTTACTAAAGTGTTTGCTGTTGATCCTTTACTGGGGTTCAAATGAGTTGACACCTGCGTAGGTATGGATTGAATTTTAGAGTCCAGAATAATTCCACTTACAGTAGTTAATTTCTGAGTGTCTTCTGCATGGGAGCCAGATTGTGGATGGATATGATTGTTGTGTGGATTGCAGTTTGCTTTACCATTTGCATCTGTTACAGTTGCATTGAGTTGTTCTCCTGTTGTAACAGAACTTGGTAGGATGGGATAAAGCTGCAGATGTTTTAATGTGATTGTTTTGTTACTTGCTGTTCCATTTCCAGTATGCTGACTGAAGAGACTCCCAAGAAATGGTACATCAGAGAGACTGATATAAAACCTGCCTGGTGTTCTTTTGCCATCCTGTTGAAGAGAGCATAAATATTAGTGCTGACAATCCTGGAGCCAAGTAGAAGGTAGTACATAAGAGACAGTCAGGCTGTAAATGAACATAGGCTAGACAAGATGTGAGCAATTTTATTGTATATGTCAAAGATTTATAACTATATTTATAAGTGCAAAAAACCTTATGTGTTCCATTCACATGACTTTCTCTACATCTCTATAACAAATTATTGTTAAAAAGCCTACTCTTCTACCTACATCATGCAAACTGAGATAAACATTAGCAGAAATTGTCCTTATTACTTGGTTCCTTGTAAGTAACATTAGCAGAATTAGTCTTATTACTAACTTACTTGTAAGTAGAAGGGAAATAAGAAAATGCACAGGCTAAAGCAATATTCTTGTCATTTAAAAGTTTGTTCCTATGTGAAACAATTGAAATGCCAATCTCTTTGCTTGCCAACAGTAAACAAAAAGAAGAAAGATGTCTTCCATTTGAGAAAAGTTTAAATGGCTTAAAATTTAAATCAATAATCCAGAATATCTCGAAAATTGTTAACTCTACAAAAAAAAAGTATATGACATAAATTGTGTTTATTAATGAGATCTACATTTTTGATGCACTTCTTACGATTTTCCAGTTATACAAAAGTCATCCAGAATGAAGAGGTCTTCAGAGGCTATTCCCAGAAAATTCAAGATATAAATTTTGGTTTCTCACTAAAATATCTTAAAAATAATATTTTAATAAAAATTGTTAGAGCCATTTTTGAGAAACTAAACATTTTCAAAAAATGTTCCATGTAAATGGTAGTTGGGGGTGGGGGGATTTTCTTGAAAATCTTTATGTTGCATTCTTGGAAGATACTCAACTTAAATTACCAGGTATTTATTGATGCACGCATGCACGCACGCATGCATGCACAGAGGCCTTTTTCTAAAAATGTTTTTATTTACTCAGGGGACCTCAAAAAACAATTCTGGTGAAATCTCGTAATTGAATTTTTGGGTGCAATACCATACCTTGTCTATACACTATATACATAGTGTGGGTAGAGAAAGTTGGTTGGTTGGTATCTAATGTTGAGCAGTTGGCAGTGAAGCCATTCGCTCTCTTGCATTTCGGTATTTTGATGTCATATTATCATATCGACTCAAGGTTGGGCAGTGCAGTAGATGGTTTCCATCCATATCTTCTTTAAGTGTACAGAAAGGACACAGAGGAGATCTCACTATACCAATCCTGAATACATGTTTATTGAGACAGTGATGGCCTGTTAGGTGTCTAAAAGTTGCTACAGAGGATTTTCTTGGTAATATAGTGATTCTGGTTGTGTTATTACATAAATTTTCCCATGGTTTTCCTTTTGTTTGCAATACATTATCTTCTTTAATTTTGTTGTTATATGTTGATATAATGATTCTTTTGATAGAGTGATAACTTATTAGATCAGATGAATTTGATGTAATTTTACTACCTTTCTTGGCTAGAAAGTCAGCTGTTTCATTACCCTGTATTCTGCAATGTGCTGGTATCCATTGAAGTATTGATTTTTTATTTAAATTCATTGGTTGTTTTATGATTTTGAGGCATTCTGCAATATTTAAGTTGTTAGGTGTTACATCAGATGTTATGGATATAATAGCTGCTTTAGAGTCAGATAATAGTACAACTTTTTCAAATGTATTTATATGATATAGTAGGCTTTGTAAGCTCTGAAGTATTGCCGAAATCTCTCCATCAAAATTTGTAGTATTTAAACTTAATCTTTTGTAGAAAGAGAAGATAAGGCATATTGCACCTGCACCAGTACCACTGTTATTTGGTAAGCTATTTCACATATCAGATCCCCTCTTTTACCTTTTCTATCCAGTCTTGCTTGACTCAATTCTTGTTTTCTTCGACCCTAGAGTATTCAAGGCCTAGGGGCCTAGGGGATCATTTCTTTTTCTTTCCTGATAGATACATTACCTTTCTTTTCTTAGGTGATGTAACTGCCATTTATGGTGCCTAATTTTAAACAGTTACAAAAAGTTGAATAAAAACATTCCAGATAAAGTGTAGAGAAAATAAAAACACTAAAAAATCAGATGTATTCCATTCCCATGACTTTCTCTATATCTGCATAAAAATTGTTGTTAAAGGCTTATTCTTCTATCTACTTCATGCTAATCGAGATAAACATTAGCAGAAAAGGTCTTTATTACTTACTTCCTTTAAATAGAAAGGAAATAAGGGAATTCACTAAGTTAAAGGGACAGTCAAATCTTTTAACAGCTGAAATGAGATGTTTTATTTATGGATGCTCTTTAGCTGCTGTGGTTCTCAGTGTCCCATTCTATACTGGGCATGAAAGACCGCTTAATTTTGCTAGGAGGCCTCTGTATCAGGCTTGAGGTTCTTTTACGTACCGTAAAAAAAGGCTGGTTACCATTGTAAGCTGTTCATGTAATACTGAAATTTGGATCTCTAGAGCAATCAAAAGAGAGATGAAACAAATGGCACTTATCATTTGAGAATGGCAATGGTTAAAATTATAATAGCCAATTTTGAGAAAATAAAACAATTTTCAACACATTTCCATATAAAGGGTAATGTGGAATGGGGAGATTTTCTTGAAAATATTTATGAAATCTTTGGAGGATACTAAATTTAAATGCCAAATTTGGTATTTTCCAACCTTTTATTCTTGAATTATGCTACTAAAACATGCAAGAACTCATGCAACACACATGTGGATGTTTTTATAAAATTCCCTTTATTTTTACATTCAAGTGTTTCTGCTGACATATTAATATAATTTTTGAGTGGATTCCAATACTTTTTCTGCATACCTGTTACATATTAGAAAAGTAAAAGTAAGTAGAAGTGTGTGTTTGGTATAAACATAAAATATTGTTTTCATTTTTATCAGTTGCATCATAGAGCATAGTTTAAGATCCATTTAATTTGGGTTATAATAACTTTTAATTACTGTCTGGATTGATTTTTAGCATAATTACCCAGTTTCCCAGAAATACATGAAAGCAATTAAGAGTCAAGCTTTCACAGTAATATTTTTTTCATCAAAGTAAGTTTACTTACAGTCCCTGTATGACATTAATACTTTTCACATATTCCTTCTGAAGCAAGAATATTTTTTTTTTTAAATTAACAAATTAGAATTAAACTATTTCTGCAAAAGTTTATGTCAATTAGCCCCTTCAGTGGTATGGACATGATATGAGGCTGTGCATGATAACCCATTATACAAAGGATAAAACCATTCAATAATACAAACCTTTAATTCTGGATTTATGGCCCAATTGGAGTGGCTAGCCTATCAAACCAAGGATCGCAGGATCAAATCCAGTCAAAATGTATGTTCTGCATTCAAGAGAAACTGTGGTAAAGGATGGGGAGGGCCCAACTAAAGCAACTGGTGTGATGGCGTGGTTGGATGCAGATCCACACATTTTAACATTTTGTTATGCAAGATTATAAGATCAGACACCTAATACAGCAGCTAACATGTGCCTGAATGGCCTCATGGTGTAAGGCATGGTATGTGAATTTTCAATACTGGTATTGTTGGAGGTTTGCATCCCAAAGGACCAAGTTGTTTTTTTGTTTTGTTTTTTAATTTTAACACCTTACCTCCATTATTGGGTATGCTTGAATGCGTTAATATGAAGGAAGTAGAAGAAAAAGTTTTTCTGAGAATAGTCTGTAGAAACAATTATAGTAGAAAAAATGTACTAATGTAACACATCAGATTTTTACTTTCTCTAGCGTGTATGTACATAGAGATGGTAGTATATTTCACCCAAAAATGCAATATCGAGATTTTACCAGAAATACATGTTTTTAGAAATATGTGTGTGCGCGTGCAGTATAGCTTAAAAGTGAAAAGACTGCAAAATACTGAACTTGTTAAGAGGCATTTTTGAAAACATCAAAATTTTTGAAAAATGTTCCATGCAAAGGATAGTTGGAGGTAGGGAGATTTTCTTGAAAATCTTTATGTTGTATTCTTGGAATACATTTAACTTCATATTTAAGTTAAGTGTCTTCCAAGGTTGCAACACAAAGATTTTCAAGAAAATCCCCCTACTCCCAACTATCCTTTGCATCGAACTTTTTCAAAAATTTTGATTTTCTCAAAAATGGCTCTTAATAATTTTTATTCAAATGTCATATGTTTAAGATATTTTCATGGCAAACGAGATATATCTTAGCCATTCTTGATGACTTTTATATAAGTTTTGTATAACTAATTAACCATAAGAGATAGACAAAACTTGCTACACTTCTACTAAGTAGAAAACACACAATTTATGTCATATACATGTTTTTTGTAGAGTTAACCATTTTCGAGATATTCCAAGTTATTGGTTTCAGTTTTAAGCACTTATGCTTTGCTCAAACAGGAGACATCTTTCTTTTCGTATCTCTTTTGTTTACTCTTAGCAAGCTAAGAGAACTGAATTTCAATTGTTTCATATAGCACCTGGCTTTCAAAAGATTTGACTATTGCTAGCCTATGCATTCCCTTTATTTTCCTTCTACTTACAAAGAAGCAAGTAGAAAGACAATTCTGCTAATGTTCATCATGATATAGAATTAAGAATTATCTTTTGTAAGAAAAGTTTGAAACAGCTAGAGAAAGTTATGTGAACGGAAGACATCAGATTTTTTTATTATCTTTGGTCATCAACCCATGGATTGGTTTGCAGCAGTTCTCCAATCTGGTCATTTCTCTGCCTTCTTTTTCAATATTTTTGTTGATAAAGTTCCCTTTTTTTTATAAAAAAAAATAAAATACCATATATAGACAAAGAAGAATGTAATATGATGCTGAGTTTATGCTTTACTCAGAATCTCTTTGTTAACTTTTTTGTTTTTTATTTAAGATTACAATTTTTCTTTTAAAGATTTAGTTAAGTGATATAAAATTAGTAAGGGATTTACACAGTTCGAATTAAAAAAACAATTTTATCAATAGAATTTGTTGATTTAGCTTTTTTCATTTGTTAACTCATAAAATAACTGAATGTGATGTCCAAATAGAAATGTTTATATAGGCAGAAAAACTAGGCAAAAAGTAACATGAAAGATTTACAGGATGATAAAAATCTGAAATGTTCCATCCACATGATGTCCTCTATCTGTTCTCAAATAAGCTATTCTTAAAAAAGATTATTTGTTTTTCTACATAATACTAATAAAAATAAACATTACGCGAAATGGCCTTATTACTTATGTCCTTATAGAAGGAAAATAAGTGATTCCACTACGTTAAAGCACATCAAACCTTTTAAAAGCCATCAATGAAATTTGGTTGTCTTTTCATGGCTAGAGGCAAAACCAAAGAGATATGTAATGAATGAGGATTTCTGAGAAAAGTTTGTATTTCAAAATTGGAACCAATAACTGGGAATGACTTTGATATGGTTAACCCTTCACAAAAAACAAGGGAAAAAAAAACAAAAAAAAGCAAACAAACAAAAAAAAACGAAGATGACATAAATTGTGTGTTTTAACACAATCTACATTTTTTTGTGAAGTAATTTTTATGTCTATCTCTTACGGTTTATAAGTTATGCAGTAGTCATCCAGAATGAAGAGGACTGCAGAGGCTATTCCTAAGGAATTCAGGATACACATTTTATTTACCATGTAAACATCTTTAATTTACAGCAATTCAATCAAAATTATTAGAACCACCATTTTTTAGAAAATAAAAAATTTTGAAAAATGTGCCATATAAAGGTAATGGGGATTTTCCTGAAAATCTTCATACCACATCCTTGGAAGACACTTAAATACCAAGCTAGATATTTAACGGATTTCGTTTTTGAGTTATGGGGTCCACACACACACACACACACACGCCTCTCTGTGGAGCGTTCTTGACATTAAAACATGTGCTGCTAGAGTGCGTTGCTCTAGCAGCTCATCACACATCTCTCTAGCTGCCAGCTTCCCTAGGAGAGCTGCTTGCTGATGATCTTGGGGCATCAATAGGGTTTTTAAATTTTTATCAAAAGTTTCTTCTACACTCCAGATATGATTTGTTATATGGTGGTAATACTATTTTAACTTGCTATGGTTTTAGTTTTAACTCCTTTTAACCTTTTTATGAACATTGTTTTTTTACTGAGTTTTTAGCATTGGATAGTTTTTAATCCTCATTTTATTTCTAATTTTAGCCTATTATTTTATTCCTGATAACTTTTATCATGATTTTAACTCTGGAATTCTGCTACTTTTATTTTTCTAAGGGCACTGATAACTAGGAGTTGAGCACCCTAAAAATATCAGTCACCACACACACACAGCTTTTTCTAAAAACGTTTTTTTAATCAGGTGTCCATGTAGTTCCAATGAAATCTTTGTATCAGATTTTTGAGTGGAATACAATACCTTCTCTGCATACTATGTACATTGTGCATATATGCTAGAAAAAGTAAAAATTTCTATCACCCTGATAAGATGGCATGATAACAGTTTGGTAACTGTTAGCACTAATACCATAGAGGTATCCTTGGAGAAGGTTAGGGTTATTGATGAGACTGTCAATATAAAAAATACAAGAATATGTCACAGCCAACTGCAATTTCAAGAATATAGTTAGTCTGCTGTTCTTTTTGATAAACTGCAAGGATCTTCCAGACTGAAATTCAGAAGTAAGGAATGGCACTTGACCTCAGGCTTATGTCATTGGTGCAGTTGTCAATAATTGGCTGCTATATCAATGTACAGATAAGGAGATACCTTTATAGGAATTTACTAGAAGAATGGCATAGGGTATACAAATGAGGGGTCACCTCATGCTCTACAATCCACATGAGATTTACAGGTTACAGAGATGCACGGGAGTTCCTGGCTTGCAGACCTTTCCCAAAAAATGAAATTGAGAATTATTTGTGGATGCTCTTTAACTGCTATGGTTCTCAACATACCATTCTACCTTGGGCCTGAAAGACTGCTTAATTACTATCAGAGCCAATTTATTAGGCCTGAGGTTCTTTAACAAGCCATAAATCTAAACTGGACCAACAGCTTTGCTTCCCTTCTATAGTAAGCCATGCTAAGAATTTTTATGCCTGAAAAAATTCACCGCCCTCTGTTAGGTTTGAACCCATGACCTTGGGAACCAGAACCTAGCATGTTACCCCTAGACCACAGAGGATGACAAACCTGAAGCTACTCAGAAAGGGTGATAAACAACCCATCCAACCAGACAATCCTCTAATATCCACGAGCAAGCATCCAAATCATCTAACTGGTGCTGCCATATACCACAAAACTAGAAACATACCTGAAAGATGAGAAGGAATGAAAGTAAAGTGACAGGAAGGGAATCACTGAACAAGAAGATGGAAAAAAAAAAAAACATTCCAGTATTTGCTTACCAACCAGGAAAAACCACAAAAACCCAAATCAGACCTGGGAACTACCAAGTGTGAGCCTCATGCTACTTAGAGGCAACTCACTCGGTAAAAGAAATGTACTTGTTACCTTCACAGGAATATAGGTTATAAGTACATAAATGTTAAATCCTAAGAAGACATTTAAGGCAAAGGAAATTATCTATGATTCATATAATAATAATAATAATGCAAATATTGATTTATTCATAAATCACTATTTATATTATTTGATATTTTGCAGATCACATGAAATTCATTGCGGTAATCAACCACTGAATGAACCACTGTCAGCAATGAACAGTGCCGTTGTATGTGTATGTGCGTACGTACGTGTGTGTTTGAGAGGAACTGTTCGAAGTTTCCTTAACAACTTCATTCTAAGAGCTGTTTTGTTCAATACTACTTGAAGTAATGAAACTAATTTATTATAATGTGCATTTTTTATTTTAATCAATATTATACCACTTTTTATTCATTTATATTTAAAATTTGCCCTATATGATTAATATTAATTTTAAAGAAACATTTTATAATTTGACGTATTAAATAATTAGTATGTCACATTCTCTTTTATTCCTTTGCCAGGTGTATTAAGCTTTTGTCACTAAAAATTAAAGATACAACATTACTTGTTACTTGATTCAGATTTTGATAATAGGAACTCAAAAATGACAAAAATATTGACTGTTTTTAAATTTTCTACTATGTACACAGTAGGTAGAGTAGGAATTACGTTCCATTAAAAAATTTGATTGCTGAAATTTCACTGGAAATATGTTTTGAGGGGCCCTGACTCCAAAATAAAAAGCACTTTTACAAAAAGAGAGAGAGAGAGAGAGAGAGAGAGAGAGAGAGAGAGAGAGAGAGAGAGAGAGAGAGAGAGAGAGAGTATAACTCAAATCTCAAATGAGCTTAAAATTAAAGTTCCGTATCTTTCAAAGGTATGATGGGAAGATTTCCAAAAAAATTGCCAACCCCAACTACCCTTTACATGAAACATGTTTAGTAATTTTTGGTTTTCTCTAAATTAGCTCCAACAAATTTTATTAAAATGTCTATAATAATTAAAGGTTTTTACACGAAAAATAAAATGTGTACATTTTAAATATATGGTTCACTAAAGCAAGCTTATACTTGGAAAAACGTAAATATACAACAATGAATATTTTGGAAACAGCTAATCCTATTTTATAGGTTATCTGACACAAACAGTGTGGTTTGATGAGCTCTACAGTTTTCTTACAGCAAGTTTTGTACACCTTTTATAGTTTCCTAGTTGTATACAATTTAATAATAATAATGATAATAATAACAATAACAAAAACAACAATACTTATTAGGTTGGCAAATATTTAACATTTGCATTTGCCAATATCTCATATTATCTTTTAACAATATTTTAAGAGGAATTCACAATGAAAAATAAATATTCAAATGGTTGTTTGGGACGTTCACAATTTTCTGAAAATGTTTAGCGTAACAGTGGCATTGGATGTTTATCCGACTTCTCAGTTTGAGTTATGCTGCTCTCTCTCTCTCCCTCCCTCCTCTTCTCTTCTCTCTCTCTCACACACACACACATATGTTGATTTTTTTTATATAAAATTTACTTTACTCTCAAAGCGCACATTTCCCGTGAAATATTGATTTTAGAATGTTGGATAAAAGTAATTGCTTACTCTATCTCAAGCACCTAAGCAGTAAAAAAGAAAATGGCCAAAAATATATAATGCAAGAGAAAAATTAACCGACAGTATATTTTCTAGTTAATAGTGGCCTAGCAGCCGTAAAGTCGCAAGGTGAAAATATAGGTATGTTAAAACGACAAATCAGCAGCACTTACTTCTTGAGCAGCGGCAGCCAAAACTACTAGCAGCAGAGACAAAATATATGCCCTAAGCACATCCATCCTCTTAGAATCCTTCGGAGTACATTGACGAATCAGTTTTGACGCTACTGCTGAAATTGAGTTGCTTATATGCATAGAAGCCATTCATTTAGACTGTTTAAGTCATTATGTTTTAAAAGACAAATTGTGTTCCGTAGATGACAGCAATAAGCTCTAACGGTAGTTAATGATTCAAATTTAAAGACACTTTATAAATGTTAACCCTATCTTATGCGATACATTATAAAGAACGTTTTGCTCATTAGAACGTATACTACAACCACAGCGTTAACAGCCAATTAGCTTTTAATTTCTCTGTTCGGATATTATACGTGTGCATGAGCACTGATTGCTTTGAAAACTATTGAAGTAAAGGATCTATAAGAGTTAAAGGTTGGCTCCCGTAGCTCAGATGGCAGTTAAAATTGTAATGGGCGCTTTTTACTTTCTCTAGCCCGCATGTGCAATGCACATAGTGGATAGAGAAGGTATTGTATTCCACCCAAAAATCCGATGCCAAGACTTCACGGAAATAAATGTTTTGGGGTCCCCTAAGTCCGAAAAAAGCATTTTTAGAAAAAGGCCCTGTATATCTGTGGACAGCATGGCTCAAAATCGAAAAGACTGTTTAATACCAAACTTAGTGTTTAAGTTTGGTATCTTCAGCCGAGCACCCATGCAAGAATAGTACCTAAGTTATTATTCGGGAATGTTTGAAACCACTAATTATAACCACTAAGAGATTCACAGAGTAGATATCTGAAATTGTCGGGTCTGATGCTTTAGTTACCGGGTATTCTCTTCTAACAGACTCTGGGGAAAACCCCAAAAAGAGACAATTAGCATGAAACGAAATGAAGCTGGAATTTACGTCGGACATACTTTTACTAGTCCACAGAGACAATCATTCGCAAATAAAAATAAATAAACGAGGAATCAGTCATTCACAGACGATGATTAGGTACACACATACCTACATCTAATTAGATGTCATTATAAGCCTTTTATCTTACAAGTAATCTTGGTTACGTAAGCAGAAAAGGAGGACTCCGGTAATTAAAATAATCTTTTGTTACGTCTAGTTACTTTATAAATGCCTTTTTTTATGACTAGCAGTCTTACTCAATATTACAAGGATGGAAAAAAAAAAAAAGAATGTCGGTTACTGGTTTCATTTGTCTCCCCTCGGACCACTGTACCTTTTACATGCGATATCAACTTACAAGGATCTTCTCTCGTGTCTTGAGAACTGCAACTTCATAAAGCCCCCATGATATTCTCAAGTATAAACAACAAATGAAAATGTAATAAACCGAAGCAAAATATATGAAGAAATTCATCAATATCTATTAATGTTTTAGAACTGCAACAAAATCGTTATTAAATCGTTAAATAAGTTGGATAAATAGGTCGCTCTTGGTAATTTATTTAACGTATTAATACAAATATAGTTATATTATTATTTGGATTTAATACACCTTAAATATTAGGCGACAATGTCATAATTCATTCATAGTTTTGATGATGAAATATAAATACTTTCTCTAGCCGTATGTGCAATGTGGATAGAGAAGGTACTGTATTTTACACAAAATTTCGATGCCGAGAATGCACCAAAATACATGTTTTGAGGCCCCTTGAATAAATGTCACTTTAAAACATGTGTATGTCTGTCTGTTTGTCTGCCATCTGTGTGTCTGTGGACAGCATACCTCAAAAACGAAACGCCGGATAAATATCAAACTTGGTATTTAAGTGTAATATCTTCCAAGGATGCCACACGAACATTTTCAAGAACATTCCCCCATCCCCACTACTCTTTATATGGAACATTTTTCGAAAATTTTGATTTTCACAAAAATGGCTAATGATTTTTACTAAAATGGCATATGATTAAGGTATTTTCATGTCAAGCTAAATGTATATTTTAATTTCCTGTGAGCACCCTCTGAAGACCTCTTCAATCTGGATGACTTTTGTATAACGTGTGATTAGGTGGTAAACAATAGACAAAAACTGACTACACAAAAAATGTAGAACTCATTAAAACACACAATTTATTTATATATAATTTTTATTTAGTTGTAGAGTTAACCGTTTTGAGATATTCCAAGTTATTGGTTTCAACTTTAAGTAACTTAAACGTTTCACAAAAGGGAGACATTTTTCTTTTCGTCTGTCTTTTGTTTACTCCTAGCTAACAAAGAGAACCAAATTTCAATTGTTACACTTAGCGACTGGCTTTTAAAGGTCTAACTTTCGCTTTAACCTAGTGAATCCTTACTTAACTTCTACTTATAAAGAAGCAAGTAATAAGACAAGATCAATATTTATCTTGCTTAGCACGACGTAGATAAAAGAATAATCTTTTGTATGGAAAGTTTATTTTGTAACAACGAGAAAGTCATGTGAATGGAACACCGCATATTTTTATTATTAATTATTACCTAATTTTAATTATTACCTTATATACCAATAATATAGATTTAGAAGAATCGCAATAACTAATTAAAAAAACAACAACATAAGCTATTGACTATTTAGGACCTCCAGTCACCCTCTGTTGTGCTTTGGTTATCATGATGGCCTCTAATACCTAAGGTTGTGAGTTCAAATCCCACGGAGAGTGATAGATTTCTTCAGACGTAAAAATCTTTAACATAGCTTTCTTCGGAACGGAAGTAAAACAATTGGTCCCGTGTAATTTTTATTGACACGTAAAAGAACTCCAAACCGTGAAAGAAAAGCTCCATTAGGTAAATTCGTGATTGCCATATATGGAAGATGAGTTGACCCTTCATCACCATGTACACACCGTGGTGAACTATAAATTCCCTGATTAAAAAGAAAAAACACTATAAAAGTGACCGACATGGCGTGGCGGTACTCGAATTGAATTCCTTCGGGCTATCCTGCTCCATGACTTTTATTTTCTTCAGATTAAAACAAATATGACGTATTATATTCACATGACATTCTCAACCTATTCTGAAACAAATTCTTCTTAGAAAAGCTTATTCTTCTATATGCTTAGTGCTAATCGAGATAATCATTAGCAGAAGTGGTTTTATCTCATATTTATTTGTAGGTAGGCACAAGGGAATAGGGGGGTATATATGAGCCTAAGCAAAGTTCAAATCATTTAAGTCCGGGTCGCTATGTGAGGATTTGAAATTCCACTTCCCTAGTATGGCTAGGATAAAAAAATAACGATTTTCATCTGAGAAGAGTATAAGTATTGGAACGTTTAAATCAATAACAAGGAATATCTCGGAAATGCTTAGCTCCACAAAGAAAAGCAATAACGAGAAATACTCTTTTGTCTACTAAGATTCTGTCTATGTGTTACGGCTATCAGCTGTGAAAATATCATCTAGAATGAAGAGGAATTCAGGCTATTTCCAGAAACGTTTCATTTGTCATGAAAATGTCTTAAGCATCTTTACCTTCTTCTTTCGCTATTTACCCTCCTCGAATGAAGGACTTTCAAATTAACGCCGGGGTCAGATGTCTACTTAGGAGCAGATGGACTTTGAATAAGAGAGAGTACCCAGAATGGGTGATCAACCCGATATAAGATTGAGAAAGAGGATGATATGAAATGACGGTGACATGGATAAAAGGAAAATGTATTATTGAGGGGACGGTGGAATGAATGGCGGGGAAACCGGAGAATCTGGAGAAAAACCCACCCAAAGCAGCTTTGTCGACCGCAAGTTCCGCATGCGGTCCTTTGGGATCCAACCTATGGCCACCTTCGTGAGAAGCGCGCAGTATCTTAAACATATGGTATTTTAACAAAAACCATTAGAGCTATTTTTGGGGAAATTAAAATGTTCGAGAAGTATTCCATATAAAGAATTGGTTGGGATGGGAGATTCTTCTTGAAAAACCTTCGTATCCTCGGAAGAACTGAATATAAACACGAAGTTTGGTACTTAACATGATTTTCTTTTGAGTTATGCTATTCACAGACAGACACACAATACCTGTTTCTAAAAGTGCTTTCTTTTGGATTCGGGGAGTTTCAAAATGCATATTTCAGGTGAAATCTCCGTAGGTATCAAATTTATGGTAGAAATAATGTATTCTCCCCCTAACTATACGTAGTAAAGAAAGTAAAAATGATTATCTTGGCTTTCCTGGTTGCTATATTTTGAGAGCAATATTTTTCTTTAAGGTGATATATCTGTGAAATTTGGGAAATCCACAGTATGTAAAATATCTTATTGAAATTTATACTAGCTATTATATAAAGTAATAGTAATATTTTTGACATGTATCAGAATTCTAGCTGGCATGGTTATTTAAATAATAATAATAATTTGTTACTGTCTAAATTCATTGCTCAAATAAAAATGATCCCCGTGGTGCAGTTTTAAAAATATTCACATAAGAAAGTCCATTTTCACAGCAAATGAGTTTAGAAATAGATGTCATATTATATTTTTTTTATATAAGACCTAATTCGTGGACAAAAATTACTACTTTTCGTACTCTCCAAAACTGTTTATTTTTAAAAATTTAATATATTTATCAAAATTGGAGCATTATTTCGTAAAAGTAATATGGTCATTTTATTTAATGTGCTTTTGAGAGGCAGTATAAATATTTTGAAACAAATTATTGAAAAATCTCATGTGTTCCATTCATATGACTTTCTCTACATCTCTGCAACAAATTATTGTTAAAAAGGTTATGCTTCTATTTACTTCATGCTAAACGAGAAACAAATTAGCAGAAATTATTACTTGCTTCCTTGTAAGTAGAAGCGAAATAAGGGCGTATCATAAGTCAAAGTGATAGCCAAAAGCTGGTTGCTATGTGAATGAAGTTCCTTTGTTAGTATGAATAGGAGTTGACAAATTCTCGTATGAGAAAAGTATAAGTTTTTTAAAGGTGAAACCAAAAACAAGGAATATCTCAAAAACGATCAGCTCCACGAAAAAACTGTATGTAACATAAATTGTGTGTTTTAACGTGCTCTACATTTTTGTGTCGTAAGTTTTTGTCCATCTTTTATGGTTTAGCAGTTATGCAAAATTCCGTAAAATTGACCCAGAATAAAGTAGTCTTCAGAGGCTATTCCCAGAAAATTCAAGATATACATTTTATTTGTCACGTAAATATCTTTAATATACGATATTTTAATAAAAATCGATAGAGCTATTTTTGCGAAAATAAAATTTTTCGAAAAAAGTTACATGAAAAGGGTAGTTGGGGATGGGGGGTTTTTCTTGTGAATCTTCTTGTCGGACCCTTGGAAGATACCAAACTTTAATGCTAAGTTTGGTATTTAATTGTCTTTTCGTTTTTGAGCTATGCTGTCCACAGACACCCCCCCCCCACACACACACGGACCTTTTTGTAAAAATGATTTTTTTGGATTCAGGTGGACCCAAAACGTGTATTTCCGGTGTGATCTCGGTATCGAATTTTTGGGTGGAATGCAATACCTTCTCTATACACTATGTACATGGTACATGTAGGGAAAGTAAAAATTGTATCACGTGGAAAATTTTGTGTATGGAAAAATGTTGGAAAAACTGTTTGCGATAAAATAAGGTTTGAAGTTGAGAGCATCTTTTAATAAGCATCCTTCTTTATCTTCAATTAAATGGTATTTAGCGTTCGCCAAGTGCGAAAACCAATATATTTTCTTAAAATTCAGAATTAATATTATTTTATTATGAAACAAAATAATGTCTTCGTTTCTCCTAATTGTGATCACCTTAACTTGTAAATATTCATTAAGTGGAAACATCTCCTACTTTTAATACGAGTAGATGGTAAAATAAATTAAGTTTATCTTGTATGGTTATTCACTCTGTGCCTACACGAAATTCTTAAAATGTCGAACAGACTTTAAAGTAGTAAATTAACTGCATACTTTTACTGATTCAGTGTTTTCCAATATCATAATTAAATGCTAATAGAGAGTCCAAGTAGCCTAAATTGAAATCATTTTAGGTGAACATTAAGGTAAGGAGGGATTGTATACAGGTATACCTATGAAATGATAATTTGAAAAAAAAATAATAAC
Source organism: Hymenopus coronatus (assembly GCA_030762935.1). NCBI lineage: Eukaryota > Metazoa > Arthropoda > Insecta > Mantodea > Hymenopodidae > Hymenopus > Hymenopus coronatus. The sequence continues at coordinate 50,897,695 of CM060892.1, read as the reverse complement.
AAGGAATATCTTGGAAACGGTGAACTCTATAAAAATATGTATGTGTCATAAATTGTATATTTTAATGATACCTACATTTTTTGTGTAGTAAGTTTTTGTACATCTCTTACAGTTTGCCAGTTATATAAAAGTCGTCCAGAATGAAGAGGCCTTCAGAGGCTGTTCCCAGAAAATCAAGATATACATTTCGTTTGTTATAAAAATATCTTGTACATAAAATATTTTAATCAAAATCATTAGAGCCATTTTTGAGAAAATCAGAGTTTTCGAAAAATGTTCCATGTAAAAAGTAGTTTGGGATGGGGGGATTTTCTTGAAAATTTACGTGCCGCACCCTTGGAAGAAACCAAGTTTGGTATTTAACCTGTTTTGTTTTTGAGCTATGTTATCCACAGACAGACAGACAGACACACACACACACACACACACACACACACACACACAAAGATAAACACATGAAAATGTTTCTAAAAATTCATTTTTGAATTCAAGGGGTCTTAAAACATGCATTTTCGTGAAATCTGGTATCGAATTTTTGGGTGGAATACAATGCCTTCTCTGTCTACTATGCACATTGTGCATACGTGCTAGAGAAAGTGAGGAAAATTACTTTCACATTGGACTCTCTCTCTTTAAAACGACCTTTAACTCTTTCATTTGTATTTTCCAACTATGCGGAGGGCAGTGAATGCTTCTTTTCGCCCCAAATGGGAATCTGTCGCGGGACCTCTGGATTGAGAAGCCAACAGCAGAAGCGATCTATTAACGTTTTGTGAACGTCAAGCTGCAATGTTTGCGGGAACTCCTCTAAGGAAATAGGTTTCCGTTACCTTGGAGATTCACCCCTGAGATTTCGATCAAACACGTGATCTACAGCCCGTTGCCAGAAGTTCACTTAGGGTGAGTACAGTTAGCTGCATATTTGTCGTCCATAACGGAAGTAGCAATAAAGAAAACAAGTGCATAACTCAGGTAAACCTGTAACTATAATTAGGAGCTTTGTCATTCTCATCGATTCAAGACTTTTGCTTCATTTACTAGAAGATAAAATAGTTTACAGTAAGTGTTACTTCGGGTCAAGCTGTTGTCATATTCACATGAACTTCTCCACTCACCATTCTTTATTTTTATATAGCTTCTAAAAGCTATTGTTACTTCGTGCTAATAGATAAGCCTTAGTAGAAATAGTTTTATTTCCTATGTTTTAATTAAAACATTCTGTTGTGTTCTATTCATATTACGTTTTGCCTATCTCTTACGGTTTATGCAAAATAAATCCATAATGAAGAGGTCTTCAGAGGCTTTCCCAGAAAATTCGAAGATACACATTTTATTTGTCATGCAAATATCTTTAATATACGGTATTATTCAACATCGTTAGAACCATTTTTGAGAAAAACAAAATGTTCAAAAAATATTCCATGTAAAGAATAGTTTGGAATGGGGGATTTTCTTGAAAATCTTCGTGCCGCAAACTTGGAAGATACTAAACTTAAACACCAAATTGTGTAGTTAACGGTGTTTTAGTTTTTGAACTATGCTGTCCATAGATACACACAATGAACTTTTTCTAAAAAGTTTTTTTTCTTGTTCTTGGGATCCTCAAAACATGTATTTCCGGTGAAATAGCGGTGTCGAATTTTTGGGGTAGAATACAATACCTCCTCTAGACACTATATACATAGTACGTATAGAGAAAGTAATAAGATACAGGAGGATAAAGTGATGAACACTAAAATCCTTCATGCATTACATTCATATTAATTTCTCCACCCATTATCATTTATTGTTATGTAGCTCTTAGAAACTTTTCTTAGTAAATTAACCATTTTTCCTCGCAAACTAGGAGTAGGAAAAAAGCTAGAAAGGTAGGAGCAGACTGAAAAAGTCAATGTCGTACCTGGAGTTGAACCACAGATCCCCCGGTTTCTGTCCGGTTGTTTAGAATTGCAACTGAGCAGCAATGGCAACGTATCGACGAGACATAGATTCACCAGCTGATTCACATTTTTCCCCATAAACCACAAGGAAATAAATTATTTTGAGATGAAATACCCCAATGGTGACAAGGTGATATACCCCTTGATTGACCTAATAGTTGGTTAAACTATGAAGCCCGGACATTGCAAGCCGACATTGGGGTACGCTATCTAGAAATAATTTGAAATCTCCTTGAGGTTTACTCTGAAAAATACAAATGTTATGTCGGGACATTGGCCTTGTAACTCAGTAAATTAAACGAATGGAAACCGGGGATCCTGGTTCAAATCCTGCCATAGAATTTTCCAATCTGACTCTATCTTTCTTATTCTTACTAAAAATTATTAATTTCTCTAGCCCGCATGTACAATTTACATAGTGGATAGAGAAGGTATGTATTCCACCCAAAATTCGATGTCACCGGAAATATATGTTTTGGAGTCACCTGAGTCCGAAAAAACATTTTTAGAAAAAGGGCCGTGTGTGTGTGTCTGTGTCTGTCTGTCTGTGGACAGCATAGCTCAAAAACGAAAAGACCGTTAAATACCAAATTGTGTATTTAGGTTTAGCATCTTCCAAGGATACGGCACGAAGATTTTCAAGAAAATCCCCCAACCACAAACTACCCTTTACATGAACAAATTTCCGAAATGTTTTATTTTCTTAAAAATGGCACTAACGATTTCTATTAAAATCCCGTATATTAAAGCTATTTACATTCCAAATAAAATGTATATCTTGAATTTTCTGGGAGTACCTTTAAAGACCTCTTCATTCCGGATGAATTTTGGCCGAGTTTTGCTTAACTGCTAAACCGCAAGAGATCGACAACATTTTACTACACAAAAAATGTAGATCTCGTCAAAACACACAATTTATATTCTTTACGTTTTTGTTGTGGAGGTACCGTTTCTGAGATATTCCTTGTTATTGGTTTCAATTGTGAAGTATTATATTTTTCTCAGACAGGAAGTGTCCGTTTTTCTTTTGTTCTACTCCTGGCCGAGCAAAGACGCGAGTTGCAATGACAATCGCATAACGATAGCTTTTAAAACATTTGACTAACACTTTAGCATAGCGCATTTCTTTAGTTCCCTTATACTTATAAGGAACTAAGTAAAAAGAGCATTCTGCTAATGTTTATCTCAATTAGCATTCTGTAGAAAGAAGAATAATCTTTTGTAGGAAGTTGATTACAGAGCAGCTAGAGAAAGCCATTTGAGCGTAACATATATATTTTTATATCTGCTTCATGTAAATCGAATATAAATTTTACGGAAATAGTTTCAGTACACATTCCGTTGCAAATATGTAATATTAATAATGCCAATAACATTATCATATCAGAATCAACAGTCAAATTTCACTATAATTCTATACTCTTTCTATGATAACAAAATAAACAACTGAATAGCGATAGGATTTTAAACATTGACAATTAGGTTGAACAATTAAATGTAAGAATAACGTTGTATATCGCAGATCTACCTGTTAACACAGAAGAAAGTTATTTGAAATACATTGTATGGTTTAAAGAGATCTATCTTTACTTTATCTAGCACATATGCACATACATAGTAGACAGAGAAGGTATTTAATTCCACCCAAAAATTCACATGTATGTTTTGAGACCCTCTGAATAACAGAAGTAGTTTTAGAAACATATCCGTGTGTTTTTGTGTATCTTTGGGCAACATATCTCAATAACGAAAAGTCAGTTGAATACCAAACTTAGTATTTAAGTTCAGTATCTTCCAAGGATGCGAGACGAAGATTTTCAAGAAAATCACCGCTCCCAACTACACTTTACATGGAACAGTTTTCGAATTTTTTTATTTTCTCAAATATGGCTCTAGCGATCTTGATTAAAATGCCACATGTTTAAGATATATTCGTGACAAACGAAATGCATATCTTGAATTTTCTGAGAATAGCCTCTGAGAACCTTTTCATTATGGACGACTTTTGTGTAACTGGTAAAGAGATATGAAAAAAACTTACTACACAAAAATTATAAATCTTGTTAAAACACACAATGTATATAATATACACTTTTTAGTAGAGTTAACCGTTTCCAAAATATTCTTTGTTCTTGTTTTCAATTTTATAATACTTTAAACTTTTCTCAAGCGAGACGTCAACTTTCATTTTATCTCTTTTGTTTTACTCCCGGGAATGCAAAAGAGAACAGAATTTCAATTGTTTCACATAGCGATGAGCCTTTAAAGGATTTTACTATTGCTTTAGCCTACCGTATCCCCTTATTTTCTTTGTGCTTACAAGAAAGCAAGCAATCAGACCAATTCTACTAATGTTTATCTCGATTAGCATGATATAGATAAAAGAATAGTTTTGTAAGGAAAGTTTGTTTGTGGAACAACTAGAGAAAATCATGTAAATCGAACACATCCGAATTTTTGTGCAGTGCCATTTCGTCTATAGCTTAATGTATACCAGTTATACACAGTGGGTTGCTTAGGATATTCCTAGAAAATCCATGAATGCACATTTTATTTGCCATGCCGAATTTTTGGATGGGATACAAAGCTTCCTTTTTCCTTCTATAGGTATATGTTAGGAACAAAAGTATAAGTATGCTGGCTGTAAATTATATTACGAGAAATAAACCAATACCTCCTTAACGTTCCGAAAGATGTCATGCATTGGAAAATTCAAACCAATGGCAGTGAATATATTGGAAATCGTTAATGTCACAAAAATGCATTTGGCATATATTACTTATTTTAATGAGATCTATATTTTTGTATGCTAATTGTCTGTCTCTCTTTCTCTCCCGCTCGTTGGTTTGCCGGTAATGCAAAATTACACCCCCCCCCACACACACACACACATACACTCATAAAGAATGTGTACGAAGAGGACTTAACAGGTCTATGAAGCTATTCGCATTTCTGCATGTGTGTTAAATTAACTTGAATTTTGTTTATGGACGCTCTTTAAAGCTACAATTCTTAGCATCTCATTCTATATATACTGCCCGGAGACCTCTTTATCAGGATGGAGGTAAATCTACGTCACGTGACCGGAGGTATTTTACACCCTTCGCCGGGTTTGAACCCGCGACCTTGGGAACCAGAGGTTTGCGTGCATGTGTATATGTGTATGTGGAACTTTTTGTCTTAGCTTTAGATGTCAAACTTTTAAATACGAAGTTTTTTAGTTAACCGACTTTTCGTTTGTGAATTATTCTGTTCTCTCTCTCTCTCTCTCTCTCTCTCTCTCTCTCCCTCTCTCTCTCTCTCTCTCTCTCTCTCAAACACATACATAGGGAACATTTTATTAAAAATTCGGTGCAATAAACAGTAAAAATTAATTAAATAGCTACATAATAAAATTAAAAAGGAACAATAAAGAATAGAAATCTTTATGTGCTACGCCAAAGGACTTTCTCAATCCCTATTGCTTATTTTCATAATTATTCGCTGCAAATTGTTCATAACATTTCATTTTAACTTTCTCTGCATGTACTATGTACATACTGCATAGAGAAGGTATTGTATTGCACCCAAAATTTCGCTATCAAGAATTCACGATAAATACGTGTTTTGAGACTCCCTGATTTTTCTAAACCTGTTTTCAAAAACAGATTTAGAAAAATCTCCGTATGTGTCTCTGTGGGCAGCATAGCTCAAAAACGAAAAGTCCGTTAAATACCAAACTTGGTATATAAGTTCAGTATCTTCCAAGGACCCGACACGAAGATTTTAAAGAAAATGCCCCCCACCCCAACTACCCTTTACATGGAAAATTTTCGAAAATTTTGATTTTCTCAAAAAAGGCTCTAACGATTTTGATTAAAGTACCGCTACATGGCAAACAAACAATGCATTTCTTCACTTTTCTGGGAATAGCCTTGAAGGCCCCTTTTTCTGGATGAACTTTGTTGAATTTTGCATAAATGGCAAACAATAAGAGATAGACAAAAACGTATCACACATAAAATGTAGATCTCGTTGAAACACAATTTATGTCATATACATTTTTTTTCACGAATTTCAATCCCATAGCAAACAGCTTTTAAAATATTTGACTATCATTTTAGTCTAGTGTATTCCATTATTTACCTTCTACTTGCAAGAAAACAAGTAATAAGACAATTTCTGCTAATGTTTATCTCGATTAGCATGAAATAAATATCTAGAAGAATAAGCTTTTAGCTATAATTTGTTATAGAGACGTAGAGAAAGTCATATGAATTGAAGACAGATTATTTTATTTCTTGGAAATGTTAAATATCGTTATTTTCCTTTATAGAATTGAGCGCGCACAAACATCACACACGCACGCACGCACATACACATGAACACACGCACTCTCTCACACGCACATATTTTTGTAAATTTCCCCCTTAAGGGCTTAGAGATCCCAAAACATATTTTCCAGGTGAAATATTAATGCTATTTTTGGGTTTTTACGTACCGTACGATATGTCAAAAAGTAACGTTTTATTTAAATAAGCTGTAGAATTGCTGGGAAGTATTAACAAGTAAAGAAATAAAATATGCAATTTATAAGTCGATGAATGAACTAATAAATGGAGTGCGCCAAAGAGTCTGGGAACCTTAAGCTTTCAAGCTATCTTATATTCAACTTAAGCACCAAAGGCTAGCTTTTTTTGTTTGTTTTGTTTTACTTTCTCTAGCACACTGTACAACGTCAGTAGAAAAGGCATTGTATTCTACCCAATAATCCGGAAATACACATTTTGGGGACCCCTGAATACAATAAAATATTTTAGAAAAAGGTCCACGTGCGAATTGTGTGGGAATGTGTATGTGTATCCGTATATCTGAGAAAGCTAGCTCAAAAATGAAAAGTCGTTTAAATACCAAACTTTATATTTAAGTACAGCCTCTTCCAAGGACGCGAAGATTTTCAAGAATGTCCCCATTCCAAACTACCCTTTTCATGGAATAATTTTCGAAAATTCTGGTTTTCTCAAAAATGACTCTAACAAGTTTGATTAAATTACAGTTTAATAAGGATATTTACATGAGAAATAAAATTTATATCTTATTTTTCTGGGAATAGCCTCTGAATGAATAACTAATAAACTATATGTAATAGAAAAAATCTTCTACGCCAAAAATGTAGATCTCGTCTAAACAGAATTTATGTCCTACATATTTTTGTTGTGGAACTAATCACTTCCGGGATATTGTTGTTATTGGTTTTATTTTTAAAATTCTTATACCTTTCTCAAGCAGGAAGTCGTCCGTGTTTCTTTTGTTTTATTCTGGCCATACAAAGTAGCAAATTTCAATGATAATTGCATGGCGACAACTTTTTAAACATTTGACTATCGTTATAGTGACATTCCTTTTGTTCCCTTTTATTTATAAGGACCTAAGTAATAAGACAAGCTTTGGTAATATTTAAATTGATTAGTATAAATTAGATAGAAGAATAATATTTTGTAAGAAGTTTGTTTGCAGAGCAGGTTGAGAAAGTCGTGTGAATAGATCACATCATATTTTTATACATGGTCGCTCTTTAACTCCTGGGTTTCTCAGGGTCCAAAGGGTGTGAAAGATTGCTTAATTTTGTTCAGATACCTTTTTTTTAGGCTTGAGAGTTTTTAACGTGCCGTAAATCTACGGTACGGGACCTTGGGTTTGAACCCTGTCGGTTCCCATGGCCGCGCTAGCCAAGGTGTCTCACTTTGGCATTTCGTGGCGCAGAGAATCGTGGATTCGAGTGTCGCCTTGGGCAGCGGTGTTTGTAAATGTGTGTGTATGTGTGTGTTAGAAGCGAAAAACAAACGAAAATTAAAAAGCAGAAAAAAGGAATACAGAGCCGGAGTCCTGACAAGACTCCGGAAATGTATTTTTGTTAAGGAAAAAAAAAAAAACCAAAAAACTCGACCTTGGGAACTAGATTAAGAATAGCAGTGCGAAACCTGCAGGTTTCAAGCTATCTTATATTCAGCTTTGGCACCCAAGATCCGCAGTTTTTAACATACATGGTACGTAGGTGGAGAAGGTATTGCACTCCGCCCAAAAATTCTATACCGAGAATTCTCCGGAAATGCACGTTTTAGGGACCCCTGTATTCCAAAGAGCATTTTTAATTTCTCTACATAGTGCATGGTAAGTAGGTAGAGAACGTTTTGCACTCCACCCAAAATTCGATACCGATATTTCTCCGCAAATACACGTTTTAGGGACCCCTGTACCCTAAAAACATTTTTAGTAAAACGTCCATGTATGTATGTATCCGTGTGTTTGTGAACACGATAACTGAAAAACGAAAAACTTTGAATTTTCCGGGAATAGCCTCTGAAGAGCTCTTTATTTTGGATGAATTTTGCTGAATTTTTATAACTGGAAAACCACAAGAGATAGACAAAAACTTACTACACGATCTCGTTAAAACACAAATTATCTCATTTACATTTTTTTATGGAGTTGACAATTTTTTTTTCTTGTATTGGTTTCAGTTTTAAAACACTTAAACTTTTCTCATACAGGAATTTGTCAACTCCTGGCAATACAAAGAAACGGATTTCAATTACATGTCAACCAGCTTTTAAAATATTTAACCTAGTGTATTCTCTTATTTCCCTTCTACTTAAGAGCAAGCAAGCAAAAGACAATTTATGCTAATTTTATCTCGATTAGCATGAAATATATAGAAGAATAAGCTTTTTAACAATAATTTGTAACAGAGACGTAGAGAAAATCATGTGAATAGAACACATCCATTTTTTTTTATTGAGCTTGATTATTGCCAGTATAGTTGGAAATGCTAAATTGAGCTCATGCAATTAAAGCACATGCTCATAACCACTAGTTAAGGGTAATCATATCCCATCATTACGATTAGCCATGCACTCTGTAAGTCAGTATTAAAAGAAATCTGATGTGTTCCATTCACATCAATTTCTCTACATCTCTGTAACAAGTTATTGTTAAAAAGCTTATGCTTCTATTTACTTCATGCTAATTGAGAAAACAGCAGTAATAGTCTTATTACTTGCTTCCTTGTAAGTAGAAGCAAAATAAGGGAGTACCATAGATTAAAGTGATAGTCTAAAGCTGGTTTCTATGTGACTGAAGTTCCTTTTTTTGTATGGACACGAGTTGACAAATTCCTGTATGAGAAACGTATATTTTTCAAAGCTGAAATCAAAACCAAGGAATATGTAAAAAAGATCAACTCGACCCAAAAAATGCATATTACATAAATTGTGTGTTTTAACGTGCTCTACATTTTTTTGTGTGGTAAGTTTTGTCCATCTCTTACGGTTTAACAGTTATGCAAAATTCCGTAAAATTGATCCAGAATAAAGTAGTCTTCAGAGGCTATTCCTGGAAAATTCAAGAATAAATTTTATTTGTCAGGTAAATATTTTTAATATTTTTATATTTTTAATTATACGACAGGCACACACGCGGACCTTTTTCTGAAATTGCTTTTTTTTGGATTCAGGGAACCCAAAACATGTATTTCCGGTGAAATCTCAGTAACGAACTTTTGGATAGAATGCAATGCCTTCTCTATACACTACGTACATAGTAGTGCGTGTAGAGAAAGTAAAAAGCTCTGATCTCGGCCGAATTTTTTATTCTTCCCGGTTTATATGCCCTAAGTTCATATTGACATCTTTGCCTTTCAAACGCTTTGGAACAATTGCTCATCGGCAATGATCTTCATTCGCTTACTACTGTGTTCAAATGTATTTTAGGTTATAAAAGTTAAATTTACACGCACATATACACACACATTTCCGGACCCTAGGGAGAATGGGAAATAATTCTGGCTAAAAAAAATGACCATTCTCTAGCCGAGAATCGAACCCAGTATTTCGGGATCACGAACCTCTATCCACCAGACAGAGGATTCCAAAGGTGTATTTTCGGAGAAGTGTCAACATCAAATTTTGGGATGGAATACAAATTGGCTTCCTCTACTTACTGTAAGTAACCGAGCGGAATGGCTCAGGCACTTTCATTGTGGACGCATTCGTGAGACCGCGGGTCCGATCCCCGTGTCCGGCCTACCTGAGCCTGGTTTTCTTTCGGGGACTTCCCCGGTCACCAGGAGAATGCTGGGAAAGTTTCTTTCATCCCTCGAATTTCCTGTCCCTCCATATCGTTTCCATTTTCATTTCATTCATCCTTCATCCCGTTGGTTTCTTTCAGGGTTGAAAGTGTCCGCGATGGTGCTCGGTGCAGCGTGGAAGTTAAAAAGAATGCTCCATCCTCCGATTTCAACTGATGGACCGCCCCTAGTTGGGGCGTTAGACCCTATGGGTGGGGTTCGCGATCTGCCTGTCCAGCTGTCCTGATGCTTCTATCTGGAGACTGTAGGGAAGCTATCATTGATGTGGCATCGCTCCTGGTTCCGATTGTCCAGTGTATCCTCTCCTCATTCCTCCCTCCCGGGGGCGCCCCATCCTGGGGATACAATAATCAACATAAGGTTCGGTGCCGAGTCCCCTCCGTCTGGGTTCCTGTAAATATGTAGTAAAAAAGTCTGATGTATTACACTCACATGACCTTCTCTAGTTGTTCTACAAACAAACTTCTTACAAAATATTCTCTTCTTCCCACACTATGGTAATCGAGATAAGCATTACAGAATATCTTATTACTTCATTCCTTACAAGTAGAAGGGAACTGAAGGAATGCATTATGCTAAGGCGATAGTCAAATGTTTTAAAAGCTGTCGCTATGCGATAGTTATTGAAATGCATTTCTTTGCTTGGCCATAAGTAAAACAAAAGAAACACGGACGACTTCCTGTTTAAGAAAAGTATAAGTGTTTTAAAAGTGAAACCAATAACAAGGAATATGTGGAAAACCGTTACCTCCACAACAAAATAAATAAATAAAATAAATAAAATCCGAATATGCTACCCCGGTATCTAGATAATTATACCGGGATATATATTCAAACTTTAAATTTACTTCTAAAAAAAAACATTACAAATTGTAACTATTATTTTTTTCAGATTATTAACAAATTTAGAAACTTAAGTTTAAAATTAAAATCAGTAGACAAAGGTCTAGAATATAAAAAAGTTAAGGTATAAACGAATTAAAATAAAATACAATATAAGCAAACTATTCTAAAACAAAAATATTACTGGAAATCCAGCAACTTTATAACTGGTATCCTTTTGCTTCCTATTCTACACTACAAACTGCTTCACTGATATCCAACCAAAGGAGCTGGTATCCAGCACTAAGTTGTGTATTAATTGCAATAAGTTTGTTCTCATATTATTTATATGTGTTTAACTATATTACTTTTTAGATTATTGTATTTATATAATTTAATATTTAATTTTATTATTATGTTATACTAACAAATTAATTTTCTATAATTATGCTTATATTTCTTAAATATATTTTCAAACTGTAATAACTAAATAACATACACACAGACGGTCAGACAAACGCACACACTGACCTTTATCTATTTTTTTTGGATTCAGGGGATTTCAAAACATATATTTCTGGTGAAATATCGGTATCTAATTTTTGGTGGAGTTTAATACCTTCTCTACCTATTATGGACGTTGTAGATTTGCGCTGAAGAAAGTAAAATGTGAAAAGTTGCATTTAAACACGAGCACGCGCAGTTTTTTGTTTTTTTGTTTTTTTGCCTAGGTTGGACAAATGCTGCAATGTTATTACAAGTGTAGGTTAAAGTTTATGCTTTTCTTTCAGATACTAACTTGGAGCCATGGGTGCCAATTCTGGAAACAGTTACAGAAGGAATATCAACTTCGTCCAGGAGGATGGCAGATTGTAAGTTCATTCTATTTCTTTTCTACACTTTCTTTTCTCTATGCATTTCTGTTGTTTATAAGTGCAATCCATTAGATTGTTTGTCATTTTAATATATATATATGTTTTAATAGGAACATTATTCACTTGTAAGTTGTAATTAATTTGGATATTCCTAAGAAGTATTTTTATTATATTTCATGTTTGTGTTATCACAATTTTAATAGAGTAGGTAACAGCAAATAGTTTAATACCAGATCTAGTCACATAAAACGACTTCAAAGAGATATTGAACAATCAAGTTGTATGGAAGTCAGTACAATGCCGTCGGTATTGTTGTACACTCGTTTACTGTTCTATTTATTTTTGGGTTTGGTTTTTATAATCATTAATTTCACACTGTAAAATATTACCCTTTCTACCTAGTCCTAAACATGACTTGTGTAAAAGAAGGATTGATAGGAGCGCAGGCAGGATAATGTTTGAGGGATCGCAAGTTAATAGGGCTACAGGGATGATGACGTTAGACATAAAAGGATGCCACGCCAAGGGTAGAGAGCACATTAAGGCTTGAAGACCGACATTTAAAACCTGAGGTTGATTAGCTCTGTTGTCACACTAATTCAAATTGTTCTTGTACTGTAAAGCTGAAAACTGAAAAAGATAACTTCTCATTATTCGGATGTGGAAAGGAATTATATGGTTATCTGCTTGAACATTCTTTGTATATATGTACTCTAGAACAAATAAAAATGAAATATGACATGAGGCAAGAACTTATACACGCTGTTTCGAAACGGCACTGATTTAATATAACAGTCTTATTGCTTATACTTGAACCAATACAAAATTTTATGTCGCAGCTTCGAAATTATTTTATGTATGCTTTTATGTAACATTGAAAATTACATCATTTTGAGATTAGGCAGTACACTTATCACTATTGTGTGATGCCTACAATCTCACGCCTCAGAAGATGTTGTTGGCAAGTACATGTCAGGAAAACAAACGGATCCTCCTTGTTCGTTATCACCGAATCTGTCCTAGTTTTCAGGTAAAGAGGCAAAGATCGTTCCTACTCAAAGACCACTTGTGATTCGGAAATTTCGAGATTGCTCTTGAATACGAATTATTCTTCCCTAACCACGAGATCTTGTACTTATTATCGTAATCATTTTGTAATTATCCTAATAGTAAACCATCGACAACTTACTGTAAGTAACAAGAACTTTCTGTCAAATGCCAAATGTTGCATTTAGTATTATTACTTAATGACTGTAAAATAAATTTATGTATCACTATACGAAGCATTCAGTTTTATTTAACTTTATCTACGGTCTTCTTATCTATGCTCGCATCTGTTGCCATTATAAGTTCCCAGACCAACAGTTACATTACTTCTAAAATATAGAATTAGAGGCGTAAGTATGTCAGCTCATTTTTCAATTCCTTTCCTTTCATTCAGGATCTGTTATGATGAAATTGTTTCTTCGAAGAATAAACAAATAATTAAAGGTGTAGGTTCTTTAGTGGGTTTTAGTAAGACAAGAAATTCCATAATCTTAGCTAACCAATGCATGCTTACAAAAACACGCTGCCGGTCCCCATGGCCGCGCTCGCCAAAGCGTCTCGCTTTGGTGTTTCGCAGCGCAGGGGATCGTGGGTTCGAGTCCTGCCTTGGGCATGGGTGTTGTATGTGTGTGTAAAAGGTAAAACAGAAATTCAGTAATCAAACAGTAATCAAAGTAAACAAATTAGGTAAATAAAAAGTAGGGTATACAGCGCCGGAGTCCCGATCAGACTCCGGAGTTGTATTTAAAAAAAAAAAAATACACTGCGAAAACACGAGACTCGGAGTTTACAAAACGACCCGCGTTACCTCCGATAACGGGGGTCGGGCGCGCGGTTTTTTTCCTGAATAAATCCATAGTGACCATGATGCATTTTTTATGTACTTTTATTAGCCTTGAAAACTACATTTTCGTGTCGCGTAGGATCTGAGCAACAACGTCCACATATACCACGTTTCCAAGGCGAGTTGAAATCGATTTGAGTACACTTATTGAATACTCCATGGAAACGCGGATTCAAATCTATTGAATCTGGATCCGATCTGATTAAAAAGTGGGATCGGAATGAGATTGGATCGAAAAATGTTGCATGGAAACACCTCTGTGTTCAAATCGTTTTGAATACGCTAAAAAAAACTGTTCTTCTGCTTTACTCGGTGCACGCGGTAGTCATTCGTTTTTATATATCTTAAATGCTCTATGGTAGATTATAATATAATCACTTTTACGGTGTCTATAGTTTGCAATGTATTCTCAAATATAATTATTAAATTTCAAAACCTACAAGTAATACACAGATAACGAATACATATTTAACAGGTTCGCCAATGCAATTAAAAGTTGACCAACATGAATGGATGCATAAAATTATTCTCGAAGCTTGCGTATTCAAAACGATCTCAATTCGTATTGAATATAAGTCGTGAAACGCGGTTGGTCTTGAGATGGAAGTGGACTGAAATCTATTTCAATTCCCCATGGAAACGTGGTAATAGTAACGTGTCGGTTTGTAATACCCTGAATAAGTAATCAGTTTCAGTAATCACCATTTTTACTTTCTCTAGCCCAATATATACAATGTACATAGGGATAGAAAAGGTATTGTAATGCACCCAAAAATTCGATACCGAGATTTCACCGGAAATATATATTTTGGGGTCACCTGAGTCCGAAAAAAGCATTTTTAAAAAGAGGTCCGGATGTGTGTGTGTGTATGTGTATGTGTGTGTCTGTCTGTGTGTGCGCCTGTGTACAGCATAGCCCCAAAACGAAAATACCGTTAAATACCAAACTTGGTATTTAGGTTTAGTGTCTTCCAAGGATGCGACACGAAGATTTTCAAAAAAATCCCCTTACCACAAACTACCCTTTACATGGAAAAGAATTCGAAAATGTTAATTTTCTTAAAAATGGCTCTAACGATTTTGATTAAAATCCCGTATATTAAAGCTATTTATGTCCGAAATAAAATGTATATCTCCAATTTTTGGGGAATAGCCTCTGAAGAGCTGTTTATTGTGGATGAATTTTGTTCAACTGCTAAACCGTAAGAGGTAGAAAAAAAACTCACTACACAAAAAATGTACATCACGTCAAAACACACAATTTATGTCCTTTACGTTTTTGTTATGTAGGTAACCGTTTCCGAGATATTCCTTGTTACTGGTTTCAATTGTGAAGTACTTAAACTTTTCTCAGACAGGAAGTGTCCGGTTGTTTTTTTTTTTTTTTTTTTTTTTGCTCTACTCCTGGCCAAGCAAAGAAGTGATTTGCAAAGACAATCGCATGGCGATAGCTTTTAAAACATTTGACAATCACTTTAGCATAGTGTATTCCCTTATTCTCTCCTACTTATAAGGAACTAAGTAATAAGAACATTCTGCTAATATTTATCTCGATTAGCATTGTGTACAAAGAAGAATAAGAGGTTTGTAGAACAGCTAGAGAAAGTCATGTGAGTGCAAGACATCAGAATTTTAAAGCTATGTAGACTATTAGAATAGATAGACACGACCCTAGCTTCATCAGTTCTGTGCTTATTTTCAGCAAAGAGATTATTTTCTTGGAGAAGTTGACAAGAGACAATTGGGAAAGCAACTGGGGATTCATGAAAGATTTTAGTAAGGTACGTAGAAGTTCAAAATTCTACTGCATGATTACATCGTCTGTCTGAGTGGCTCAATTGATTAGGCGCTGGCTTTTTGATCCGATTGGTTTAAGGTCCCACGTCAGTAGATTTACTGTAATGTAAAAAAAACTCCGGAGGGACCAAATTCCGGCACACCGGCGGTGCTGTTGTTAACCTAGCAATTGACAGCGTCGTTTACAAATAAATAATTAATTATTATTGCATGATACATCATTGACTATGTTTCCATTATGCTGATTGACGTAATACTGGGTCATTATGTTCTTACAGTGTCATTTTATTTTTGCTGAAGTATGACATTGTGCATGTTTGAGAAATTTATTTATTGCTCCATGTGATGGAATAATGATTTACAAGCATACCTATCTTTAGAGCAAGTATATCGAAAAGCAATTAGGATTCTTGCTTTTTCCCCGAGGCGGCGCCATGGCCAAGTGGTTAGACCCCTCGTCGCTCATAAAGGCCCCAGAGGACCGCATATAGGATTTGTGGTGGACAAAGCAGCGTCTGGACATGCTTCTCCGATTTTCATCTCTATCCATTTCACCGATTGCTCTATATCACCTTTCCTTTCGTCCATTTCGCATTTATTTCATATCATATCTTCTTCCTCACTATCATGACTGGCTATGGGTTGATCACCCGTACCAGGTATTGCATTTTCTGATTCTATTTTCATCTGTTCCTCGACAGGGCTCTCGCACTTGCGTGTAACTCCTGGGTGGGTGTAAGCCCTACATTTGAAGAGAAATTGAAATTGAGTGTTATATATGGACGCTCTATAACTACTATAGTTTTTAGCGTCCAATTCTATATTGGGTGTGAAAGACAGCTTAATTTCGCTCAGAGGCGAAATCTACGACATGGGACCAATAGCTTTACTTGCCTTCCGAAGGAAGTCTTACTAAGGATTTTTACGCCTGTAAAAGTTCATTCCTTATTAGGAATAACATTTAAGCAAATAAGAAATATCACTTTGATTGCCCTCCTCCAGGATTGAACCCGTGACCTTGGGAATCACATACATATTGTGAAGAGGATAAACTAAGTAAGTAAGTAAGGTTAAACTTCAGCCCATGCCTTAACGTCTTATTTCCACCGAAGTTGTAAGGTTCCATTAGTATCGTAGGAGCGTTGAGGGACAAATTTAAAACCTCATGGAAAGAGGACGTCAAGAAATGGACTGAAATATGTTCCCAAAAGTTCAGCTGTATCATTCTTAGAGCCGGTTTCACCATCAGCGAGATTTTTCGTGTGATTTGGTTACGTAAATCATGCATACCTATTTATCGCTGGTTCAAAAACACATTTTACTTCATAAATATTGTAAACTCAGGTCAAGAAATTGCAATTTCAGTTTATGCGTGGTTGCGAGCCAATGACAGGCGAAAAAGGCTGTCCGCTGCTCTCGGTTGGTACTTTTTCCTGTGTATGTCGTAAACCAACTCTAAAGAGTTGATTGAGACACAATTAAATGTGCTCTGCTTTAAGCTCTGCATTTTGAAAATCCCTTATATGAATAAAATGGTATACTACAGATGACTTCACGGGATAGCAACCGAGTTAAATTAGAATCAGATAAATCCAAGCTTTCGACCATCTTGATTCTGACGAAGACAATCGACCATCTTAACGAAGACCACAGAGTCAAGATGGTCGAAAGCTTGGATTTATCTGATTCCAATCTAACTCGGTTGCTATCCCATGAATTCATCTGTAATAACTAATAATCAACACCGAGAAAGCTTCAAATCTTTAAAAATGGTATACTATTTACATGTTGGTTGGGAAATCCAATTCTTGTTCTTTTTGTTCTAAAATAAAATACAGTATTTCCTTGCTTCATTTGCATAGGTCCCCATAAATTTCATGGCCATATTGGAGACGTTTTCTTAAAAACAACTCGTTGGCTGTAGTTTATTTAACATTGCGCTTTACTCATTTCTATCTTGAGACATTCTCTCATTCACTCCCGTAATTATTCTTCCATCTCTGTGGAGTGTAGAGAAAAATTATAATTAAAAACTAATCCACGCTA
This sequence comes from Hymenopus coronatus, assembly GCA_030762935.1. Lineage (NCBI taxonomy): Eukaryota > Metazoa > Arthropoda > Insecta > Mantodea > Hymenopodidae > Hymenopus > Hymenopus coronatus. The sequence continues at coordinate 50,880,199 of CM060892.1, read as the reverse complement.
CTTGGTATTCGAAACCGTAATCTCTGGATTATGAAAACAGAATGCTCGCCACTCATCTACAGAAACAGCTTACGAATTGTGTGAGACGTCACAAAATCTACATTATAATATACGTTGAAGTAGTAATCACTTTTTATCTGATCCTCGCACCACACATTCTTATATCACTATCTTCATATTCGTCGTTCTGGATAACTAATCCATTGCTCGTTGTAGCGGCATTTTTCTTTTTGCTTCGCTAACTTCGGATTGGATTCGTAAGCAATGGAAAAAATGCGATAAAGCTTTAACCGGGTTTGCTGCTAACGTAACCATTTGTCTGGTTGGTGAAATGGCTGTTTTACCCAAACGTGATTTAACATCTTTTACCTGAGTTAAATAAGATTATCGATGCTGGTGAAATCAGCCCTTAATAGATTGTACAGGCGTTATATTAAATTTAACTTCGGATTTGCTATTTTCATTAAAACTTATACGAGCTATTTTATTTAAGCGCCACTTAAAACTATTTCTTCATTATTAGCTTAAACTTAAATTACGTAATCCTCAAAGTAAGCATTTGATTTATGAATAACACTGTATAATGCTGTTGACAATGTCTAATCAAGATCTTTATCTGTAGATGTTTAAGGAAGAATTGGAACGGCGTGGTCTTATGCTGGAACTTCCTCGTTCTCGTGGGTGGATCACCAATAGACATGTTCCTGAACCAGCGCCTTCACCACCATTTCCTGTTACTAGTTCAGGTGAATATTCCAAACCATGGGCAGCCAATTCAGCTCATTATCTGTTGCGTAGCTCACACTGTTACTCCCCATTCACAGTAAAAAACAAGCGCAGATGCAACATAAACGCAAGTTTACTCAAACTTTATGTTTGCATTTGCGTCCATGAACTTTTGAACAACACAAGATCGTGTTGAGAGATTTTACGCCATCTACTGTACAATCACGATGCTTTTTCGTTTTGGCATCACCACATTCTTTTAAATGTGTTGCTCTGTTGTTTACTTGGTTCAGCACGTTTTATATCCCTATTTATAAAGCGTAGATGAATTATTACTGGATACTATGGTTATGCTACTCAACTTGAAACCTGCAGTACTCTCCGAAGATTTCCGCACGCAATTTACGGATCTAGAAGTTTGTGCTAAGTTCGTGAGTTAAATCTACGGCTGCATTGTGAGTGGTCATACAACATGCTTGCCCTTTACTGTGCTATGCTAACTTTAGTGTTCATTGTGAATGGGAACTCGAGCAGTTCCGGAGAATAAGAGGCATGAGTGCAAAGGAAAGGGAAGAAGAGTCTGACTTGATTCTTACAATTATGTACTAAGCTATAGATGCATTCCACTTGTTCAGTAAGGCTCGGGAATTGGGACTTTGTGTACCTTAGCGAGCAATATTCAACTCAAAAAGACACCGCCTATCGCCACAGAGATTAGTCAACGATGGTATTGTGTTACACAATAATTGGGCGGGGTTTTGTTAATGCAGTCATGCAAAGAAAACACACATAGTTATGAGTTACATTTATTAGTAAGGCTGGAGCTTTACTAGTAATACACTGGTTCATTGTGCAACTGTACTGCCTCACTGTCAATTTGCTTCTCTCTCTCTCTCTCTCTCTCTCTCTCTCTCTCTCTCTCTCTCCTAGAGCCGTTAGCCTTGCTTTATTATGCACTATCAAAAGAACAGCCACCATCCACCAAATGCAGTCATATTGTGGTCAACTAGTAGTGTCACTGAGTACACAATGTGCTAACTTTGTTTACCTTATGCCTATAAGCCCATTTGATCCAGTTGCGTATTAGTTACGTCACTATTCTCCCTTCCTCATCGATCTTTTATTATCGGTGAGAAATTACCTTGTGATTGACATTCTGCTGACAAGTGGCCGCCTCGGTACGCTGTTGCCATATTTACTCGCTGTCCGTCTGCAGCGACACACGTTCCACTGCTTCCTCTCCATACATACTTCTCGTATGTTGAATATTATTCCCCGTTTCTCACTAGTTAGCTCATCTATTCCTTTCCACATTGGGTCCTGAAATTCACTAAAGGGAAAAGTTTTATTACTTCAGCTAAAGTAAGCTCAACTTATCACGGATGTAACACATTTTCAAATCACAGTGTCACTTATGGTATTTCTAGGATGAAAACAAGAGCAATGTCCGCGATATATAAAAGGTATAATAAATATAAATACTTATAGCATCACTATGTATAACCTTGCCGACTTTTCACAGAATGAAATCAAATAATCAGATTGCAAATTGATCAGTCATGCATGAGAACGCGCGCGTAAATTTCCACTGAACCACGTAGGTGTTGCAACGCCGATGACGTCACGTCTCTGGCGGTTATGTATTCTTACACTATGATTGGTCAGCAATCTGACGAGCCCCTGCCAGCAGACGACACATCCCACAAATGTCAATCACAAGGAAATTTCTCACCGAAAATAGTTCTCAAGTTTCTTTCTTGAGTTTCTCTGGACGAAGCAAGAGATACGTGTTATCTGGCATCCCATAACATTAATCTAGCTAACAATGCTCTAAAACATATTAACCAAAGGGATGACCTTGAATTGGAGCAAATACATGACGTAAGAAAACAACAAGAAAGCTGATACCTGTTTAATAGTGACGACTAAAATATTCATTTTTAGCCCATAACAAGGAAGAGAGCAGATGTTCGATTAAGTGTATGTAGTTTGGTTGCATAATTGGTCTTGCAAACACACTGTCAGTGTCGCGTTTGGATGGTAGAGTCTGTCTAGCGCGAGACGGTCTAGGGACTGTAGACCAACCGTAGATGATTGTTGTCACGCCCCAGAGAAGGGAAACTTCTAACCTTGTCCTTGATGAACAACAGCAACCCTAATTTTAAGAAAGTGACACTCACTTGTCGACTTACCTGTCGATTCAGTTGCCAAAATTCGATTTCGCGTCTTATATAGAGGAGAAAGCGCTCTAGAAAGAGATGGTGTTAAGAAGTTGAAAGATCTGCAGTAATGACTACAGGGTTCAGGTCTGTGTTATACAACGATTAGAGGGGTTCCTCAAAGGAAGCAGCTGAACTGTAATCGTTAACTTGACAGACTACAGACCTCACGGTGTGTCCAATGGGATGTCAATTAACAGTAAGGTCAATTACAACTACAAAACGTAAGGGGACTATAAATGAATGAATTTCTAATGAACAACGGGTTCTTGTTCGCGTATTGCAAAGGTGCATGACACGTTCTCTTTCCTCTCCATGCCTTCCCATTCTCAGTGACGTGACAGAAAAGTTTGTGATCTTACTGAGCCATGAGTTGGCTGCGCCTTTTTACTTTCTCTACATGTGCTATGTACATAGTGTATAGAGAAGGTATTGCACTCCACCAAAAACTTCGATACCGAGATTTCACCGGAAATTTATGCTTTAGGGTCCCCTGTATCCAAAAAAGGATTTTCAGAAAAGGTCCGTGTGTCAATGTGTCCGTGTGTCTGTGAACACGATAACTCAAAAACGAGAAGTCGGTAAAATACCAAACTTGGTATTTAAGTTTAGTATCTTCCAGAGTGCGACACGAAGATTTTGAGTAAAATCCCCCCCTACCCCAAACTACCCTTTACATGGAAGTTTTTCGAAAATTTTGATTTTCTAAAAAATGGCTCTAACGATTTTGATTAAACATCGTATATTAAAGATATTTACCTGACAAATAAAATGTATATTTTGAATTTTCTGGGAATAGCCTCTGAAGACTACTTTATTCTGGGTCCATTTTACGAATTTTTATATAACTGCTAAACCGTAAGAGATGGACAAAAACTTACCACACAACAAATGTAGAGCACCTTAAAACACACAATATATGTTAAATACATTTTTTCGTGGAGTTGATTGTTTTTGAGATATTCCTTGTTTTTGGTTTCAGCTACAAAAAACATACTTTTCTCATACAGGACTTTGTGAACTGGTGTCCATACAAACAAAGGAACTTCAGTTACATAGCAACCAGCTTTTGGCCATCACTTTAACCTATGGTACCCCCTTATTTCGCTTCTACTAACAAGGAAGCAAGAAATAAGACTATTTCTGCTAATTTTTTCTCGATTAGATGAAGTAAATAGAATAATTTATTGCAGAGATGTAGAGAAAGTCATGTGAATGGAACACATCAGATTTTTACTTTCTCTACACCACTATATGCATAGTGTATAGAGAAGGTATTTGTACTCTACCCAAAAGTTCAATACCGAGATTTCACCGGAAATATATGTTTTAGGGTTCCTTATATCCAAAAAAAGCATTTTCACAAAAAGGTCAGTGTGTGTGTGTGTGTGTGTGTGTGTGTCAGTGTGTCCGTGTGTCCGTGAACACGATAACTCAAAACCGAGAAGTCGGTAAAATACCAAACTTGGTATTTAAATTTAGTATCTTCCAGGGATGCGGCACGAAGGTTTTGAGAAAAATCCCCCACCCCAAACTACCCTTTATATGGAACTTTTTTCGAAAATTTTGATTTTCACAAAAATGGCTCTAACGATTTTGATTAAAAAATCAAATATTAAAGATATTTACCTGAAAAACAAAATGTATATCTTGCATTTTCTGGGAATAAAGACTACTTTATTCTGGACGAATTTTACAGACATTTTGAATAACTGCTAAACAGTAAGAATTACATAAAAACGTACTACACAAGAAATGTAGAGCACGTTAAAACACACAATTTGTTAAATACATTTTTTCGTGGAGTTGATCGTTTTTGAGATATTCCTGCTATTGGTTTCAGCTTAGAAAATCCTACACTTTTCTCATGCAGGAATTTGTCAACTGCTGTCCACACAAAGGAACTTCAGTCACATAGCAACCAGCTTTTGATTATCACTTTAACCTATGACACTCCCTTATTTCGCTTCTACTTACAAGGAAGCAAGTAATAAAACTATTTCTGCTATTTTTTTCTGGATTAGCATGAAGTAAATAGAAGCAATTAACAAAAATTTGTTGCAGAGATGTAGAGAAAGTCATATGAATGGAATACATCAGATTTTTGTGTGTGTGTCCGTGTGTCTGTGAACACGATAACTCAAACATGAAAAGTCGGTAAAACACCAAACTTGGTATTTAAGTTAAGTGTCTTCCAGGCATGCGACACGAAGATTTTGAGAAAAGTTCCCGCACCCCAAACTACTCTTTACATGGAAGATTTTCCGAAAATTTTGATTTTCTCAAAAATGGGTTTAACGATTTTGATTAAAATGCCGTATATTAAAGCTATTTACCTGACAAATAAAATGTATTTCTTGGATTTTCTGGGAATAGCCTCTGAAGAGTACTCTGTTCTGGATGAATTTTACGGAATTTTGAACAACTGCTAAACCGTAAGAGATGTGACAAAAAATTAGTATACGAAAAATGTAGAGCACGTTAAAACACACGCTTTATGTTATATACATTTTTTCGTGGAGTTCATCGTTTTTTAGACATTCCTTGTTTTTGGTTTCTGCTTTGAAAAACTGTTACTTTTGTCATACAGGAATTTGTCAACTGCTGTCCATTCAAACAAAGGAACTCAGTGACATAGCAACCAGCTTTTGACTATCACTTTAACCTTTGGTGCTCCCTTATTTCGCTTCTAATAATAAGACTATTTCTGCTAATGTTTTTCTGATTAACATGAAGTAAATAAAAGTATAAGCTTTTTAAGAATATTTTTGTTGCAGAGATGTAGAGAAAGTCATGTGAATGGTACACATAAGATTTTTTAAGCATATTATTCTGTTTATTTCTTTGTTTCCAAATACAAGTAAACCTTCGGTGGATTATGAATGATGCCTATTTACATTTCAGGGATGGTAGGATGGCGAGCGTCCAAACCCGAGTGCAACCTAGAGAACTTCGGACCACTTTATATCTCACCAAAGCTGACCATTGATCCTCCGCCCGAACCAGATGAAGAGCATTATCCATTCGGTCAGCTAACCATTTTTGTAGGTTAGTTCTCCGTAAACAGGAATGATGCTGAACTCATATTACATATGTTATTCTTCGTTCATGTCATTGTATATCATTAAGGTTTTAAAGTGCATATTGTAATATCAACATTGTATTATATCAACAGTTAAAAGGGATAATAAACACTCAATTCCATCTTGGACATAATTCCTTTAAATAATCCTAAAATTTATGGAACATTTTTACTTTCTGTACTACGTATACTAAGCAGGAAAGTATTATATTCCACGAAAAACTTTTTTTTTACCTGAGATTTCAATGGAAATGTGTTGTGAGGTCTCCTGAATAAAAAAGAATTTTTAGAGAAAGGTTCGCCTGTGCATCTATGTCTGCGAAAAGCATAACTCAAAATTGAAAATTCGGGTAAACACCAAACCATGTATTTGAATTCAGTATCTTCAGAAGATGCGACACAAAGATTTTTAAAAAAAATCTCCCACTTCAAACTACTTTTTTTTTTGGTAGTGTTTAACGCCCGCTTTTACTACTTCTGGCACTAGACGACTAACTACTTGTTACATTAGCAAACTTTCAAAATGTTTGATTTTGTCAGAAGAGGCACTAACGACTTTGATGAAAATATGATAGGTGTGTTTAAGATATTTTCATAATAAATGAAATGCATATCTGGAAAAATCTTCCTGGGAAATCTTGTTCATGTTGAATTATTTATGCATAGTTAGCAAACGTAAAAGATAGACAAAATCTTACTACACAAAAACTGTAATAGCACATTTTTATTGTGAAATTAATCATACCCGAAAAATATTCATTAGGTATTATTTGTTTAAATTTAATTCTCAAGTGGGAAATCGTTATTATTTTTCTTTCTCCCCTGCAAAGAGATCGGAATTTCAAAACCATCACAAAGAGATAGATTTGATGTTGCTCAAAGCCTACTGGTTCCCTTATTGGCATTATATATTTACAAGGAAATACCATTATATGTAATAAACCCGTTTCTGGAAATGTTTATCTCGATTAATAAGAAGTAGATAGAAGAATAAGAATATGTAAGAATATTTGTTGAAGAATGGATTGAGAAACTCATCTGAATGTATCACATCAACTTTTTATAATAAAAATTATCAATTTATCTTGAGACTGTAGATATTCTGTTAATTGTTACTTAATGCTCCTACTTAGTGGGTGTCGCTCTCCGTGGTGTAATGGTTACCATGCTAACTTCATATACCCAAGGTCGCGGGTTCAAATCCGGTGGAGGACGATAGATTTTTTCGGGCGTAAAAATCCTTAGCATGGCTTCCTCCGGAAGGGAAGTAAAACCGTTGGTCCCGTAAAAGAACCTCAAGCCTGAAAGAGAGGCCTCTGAACAAAATTAAGCGGTCTTTCACGCTGAGACGCTGAGAACCACAGTAGTTAAAGAGCGCCCATAAATAACACGTCATTTCCATTTTACTTAGTGGGTACTATCTACCTCAGCACTGAACAGGTGGCTCAGGTGTTTCGTCTGTGACTGGCATTCGGGAGGTCGTGGGATCGATTCTCATGGCCGACCTCCCTCACCCATACGGTTTTTCGGATGTTTTCTCGGCGAAATGCTGGGAAGGGTTCTTCATTGCTCCGAATTTCCTGTCCCTTCATTTCATCCCCATTTCTTCCAACCGTTCTCTTTCAGGGTTGTAAGTGTCGGCGGGAACTGTGGTGCTGGCGCCCTCGCGTGTTGGTGACTGCGTTCTGGAAATACAGCTCTCGGCGGCGGAATGGCGTTGGAAGTCGTCTGTAGACTCAGGAAGCTTGGCCAGAGCTGAGGCATGGGTTCCTAGCGCTCCCCACGTCGAGATAAAGTACTGCTTGAAGTATGTTAGGGAGCTCTTCCCCGCTGTCCGGTTTCGGCTGCCCTTTGAAATTACTCTCATATCATCCTATCCTCCTGGTGTCTGACATACAATAAACCATTGGCATTAGTGCGGAATCCTCTCCGACATTACACACACACACACACACACACACACACACACACACACACACACACACACACACACAGCGTCAATTCAGATGGACTTTTCTTAGAAATCATTCAGTATGATAAGATTAAAGTTTTTGAAGATGTAATCAATGCTTCTTCTTTACGTTAAACTAAATTTTATTTTTATTTTATATTGTACAAAAAAAGTTTACATAACACAATTAAACGATTCGCAATATTCATTGTTGTATGGAATGTGTACTGAAATGTACTCAGAATATTCTAACTTTAATAGCTTCAAGCTAATTTGTATTATAAAACCAAGCACATTCTTAATTTTAAATAACAATGTTAGTGATAAAATTATTTAGAAGTATGCGTTCTCCCATTGAATGTAAATTAAATTCTATTTATTCATGCCCTGGAAGCTCTTGACGAATACAGAATCATATTATTAGCTTGTAGATGGCGGGTACAACTTATCTTATCCTCTTGCTTGGTACATAGAAATCCCCATTAAAGAACAGTAATAGTAATTTGTAAAAAATAAATAAATAAATAAATCAAATAAAAAATCATGAACTGTTTTATTCTCCTTAACTTTTGCTGTTAGCTTCCCCTTTGACGACGAGAAGATTTTCTTTTCAGTTATTTCATACAACACAAGTAAATACAATGAAATACAATACAAAGGTTCAGTGTTTCCTGGATTACAACACAGTATTACAGTACAATATCTCAGTATTTTATGATCTCCATTAGCGAGATACTTGGGTACACATAAAGATACTGAAATGTTCTTACATCCCATTAAGATGAGAATCGTTGTTTACGTCTATTGCTTTTATCTCGTCACTAAGACGCTACAAAGTTTTTAAACGTCAAATTAACCTAAATTAAATACATGACACATTATAAACTGTTCAAGTAGACATATATTTGTTATTTTACCATTCTGACATAATGCCTTGTGTATATTAATATTCTTTGTATTAATTTATTAATACATTCTAATATTTCGGTGTCGCATCTAGTCGGCTTACCCTCCCCGTATTTAGGACTGACACCCCCCCCCCGCCCTAGGACTTAGAAGTGGGTGCCAAGGGACTGACGCCTGTTTGGGAGCCAATGGTACGAAACAATAGAATGAAGAACCTGGAACGAGTGGTTGGTCCTAGTCAGGCATGAGTGTGAGGAAGTGGATGATATAAAATGAAAGCAAAATGGATAGGTAAGGTGGTGATGGAGCAATTGATGAAATGAGTGGCGGGGGAAATCGGAGGACCCGGAAAAAACCCGCCCAGACGCCGTTTCATTCACCACAAATCCCACATGAGGGCGCGGTGTCACACATTTAAATTTCGCGAAAATTCGGTTTTGCAAACTAACATTTGTTTGTTTCTTGGTCCTTCTTTTTATATCCCATGTTTGTTATAATTATATGCATTATCAGCAACGCTTTTTATTTTATTATTTTATTTTACCTGCAATTATATAAGTTGCATAATTTTTAGCATCATTACGCTATAACACTTCTGTGAAACATACAATCCAGAATTATATCATATGCAACGTATCTTGATGTTGATTCACATGGTATTTCTTGCTAACATGTTTTTTTTTTTCTACCAAAACAATGAATTATAATTATTTTTCGTATGGTTTCAGGAAAGGATTAATTAATTAACAAGTTCCTTCTGTGCGAATGTCATCGATAATACGTAGAAAACACGCGGATAAGTAAACATTTTATATTATCAATGATTTTTAGTTACCAACAAAAACAGGCACTTCTGTGTAAAATTATATAGCTCTGATGCTTAATAATGACGCATAATTATCATTATACAATTAGCCAAGACTTTACTAAACATTGTATAATTTATAACTGCTAGGTTTATTGTTAGGTCTAAAGTTTAAATAGTAGACAACATTTCAGAGTATGCCACTCTAACTGCCATTACAGTAGCATATTAATTAGGGTTAGAATACTATAATTCTACTTTAAATATTTATCCTGGCGTTGATAACACTTATAATACAGCACAATTATTTCCATAGCTCGCCGCAACTAAAAGCATAGAACGTAGGGTTTCCAGATTACAATTTCCAAGGCATTTGTAATTCGTGAAGTTTAAAATTAGAGATGTGAATGCAAAGGTAAGAAATGAAGTAAAAGAAGCTAACTAACTATATAGTAACACCTCTGGCGGTAATAGCATCCTGTTGCACGCGAGGCTTTGTAAATCCCATTTATAATTATTATATGCAGCAAGCATATAATCAAAGTCGCCCTCCGTCCGTCCGAGACATTTGAGTAATGTTTTCTGTTTTGTGACCAGATCATGGCTTCTTCAATTCGGAAGAAATGTAAAAATAGCCCTCAAACTTCTGTTAAAATTGTTACTTTCTCTACACGTACTATGTTCATAGTGTATATAGAAGGTATTGTATTGCATCCAAAAATTCTATACCGGAAATACATGTTTAAAGACCCCCTGAATAAAAAAAACATTTTAAGAAAAATACCTGTGTGTATGTGTGTGTCTGTAGGTAGTATATCCCAAAAACGAAAAGGCTGTTAAATACCAAACTTAATACTTAAGTTTGGTATCTTCCAAGGAATGCGACACAAGGATTTTCAAGAAAATCTCCCCACCCCCAACTACGCTTTACATGGAACATTTTTCGAAAATTTTGATTTTCTTAAAAAAAAAGCTCTAACGATTTTGATAAAATACCGTATGTTTAAAATATCGTTATGACAAATGAGATGTATATCTTGAATTTTCTGGGAATAGCCTCTGAGGAGCTCTTCATTCTGGATAACTGGCAAACCTTAAGAGATAGACAAAACTTACTACACAAAAAATTTAGATCCCATTAAAACACGCTATTAATTTACATATCTTTTTTGTACAGTTAACCGTTTTCGAGATATTCCGGATTATTGGTTTCCATTTTAGCCACTGAAACTTTTCTCAAACGGGAAGATATCTTTCTTCTCGTTTCTCGTTTGTTTACTCCTGGAAAGCAGAGATTGAAATTTCAATTGTTTCATATAGCGACCGACTTTTAATGGACGAGACTATCGTTTTAGTCTGTGCTAGTAATGAAACTAATTCTGCATATGTTTATGTTGACTAACAATATGTAGATAACAAAATAATCTTTTGTAATAAGAATAATTTTTGCTAATGTTTATCTCGATTAGCATGATGTAGATAGAAGAACAAGCTTTTTAACAATAATTTGTTCCATAGATGTAAAGAAAGTCATGTGATTGTGACACATCAGATTTTTTCTTAATAGTTTCAAATAGTTCTATTGTACAATGGCAATATCTATAGAACAGGTTCAATGAGTCATTCAGTTCATATTTGAGAAGTATACAATGAATGACATCAAATCAGTGATACTCGTACTCAAATATCATGACCGAAACTGGATCATTTGTACGGATCTTAAAATGGTAAGCTTCCTATTTGGACAACAGAAAGGCTTCACGAGATGTCCTTGTGCGACAACCGATCTTGAAAGAAATTCTATATTATAGAAGTGGCCCAAACGTGAAACTCTGGAAGTAGAGATGCCAAATATTGTGAATGATCCTATTGTCAACCGAGGCAGAATAATCTTCCCTATGCTTCGCATTAAGCTTGGCTTGATGGAGCAATTCGTAAAGGCATTGAATGTTGAAAGTGAATGTTCTCAGTATATTGTTTCTAATTTTCCGAGAAAATAAAAGAATGTATATTTAATGGACCTCATATTTGAATCCTTGAACGTGCAGAATTTGTTAAAAAGATGGATAAAAAGGAAAAACCAGCATGGATGTCTTTTGTAGCAATTATGAAGAACTAGATTAGTTACAATAAGACAAAAAATCTTATGTGTTACACTCACATGACTTTCTCTAGCTGCTCTACAAAACTCCTACAAAAGATTATTCTTCTTTGTACACAACGCTAATCAAGATAAATGTTAGCAGAATGTTCTTATTACCTACTTAGTTCCTTATAAGTAGAAGGGAATAAGGGAATGCACTATGCTAAAGTGATTGTCAAATGTTTTATAAGCCATCATTATGCGATTGACATTGCAAATCACTTCTTTGCTTGGCCAGGAGTGGAACAAAAGAAAAACAGACACTTCCTGTGTCAGAAAAGTTTAAGTACTTCACAATTGAAACCAATAACAAGGAATGTCTCGAAAACGGTTACCTCCACAACAAAAACGTAAAGGACAAAAATTGTGTGTTTTGTCATGAGGTACTTTTTTTGTGTAGTGCGTTTTTTCTATCTCTTGCGGTTTAGCAGTTAAGCAAAATTCAGCAAAATTCATCCAGAATAAAGAGGTCTTCAGAGGCTATTCCCAAAAAATTTGAGATATACATTTTATTTCGGACATAAATAGTTTTAATATACGAGATTTTAATCAAAATCGTTAGAGCCATTTTTATGAAAATCAAAATTTTCGAAATTTTTTTCATGCAAAGGGTAGTTTGTGGTGGTTTTTTTTTTTTTTTTTTTTTTTTTTTTTTTTTAAATCTTCGTGTCGCATCCTTGGAAGATACTAAACCTAAATACCAAGTTTGGTATTTAACGGTATTTTTGTTTTGGGGCTATGCTGTCCACAGACACACACACACGCGCGGACCTTTTTTTAAAAACTCTTTTTTCGGACTCAGGGGAGCCCAAAACATATATTTCCGGTGAAATCGAATTTTTGGGTGCATTACAATACCTTCTCTATCCCTATGTACATTGTACATATGGGGATAGAGAAAGTAAACATTAATAAGTCTTGATTCAAAGGACCAGGAGCTAAGGGCATTATAATAGTGTTATCAAGGACAATGGGGTGGGAATTTGATGCTAAACTACTGCAGGGCCGTCAAAAGAGATTGTCCTGAGCGAGTTCACAAACTCAAGAGCTCAAGGACACGCTTTTCCTGATTAGAATCTGACTGATTTTGCATGCCCTCTAGGTCAACTTTTTGCACAATCTTTCATCTGTATAAACATATTAAAGTTATTAAGAAAATTATACGTTTGCATTCAACCGCGTTTTATATCATAGTTAAGCTAAAAAAAAGTGTTGTCTTTGCATTTCAAGAGTTGTTTTTTTCACCTACGTTCTGTGCGGAGGTCACGGGTTTGATTCCCGTTGCACCATCTTTCATCTGTATAAACATATTAGTTATTAAGAAAATTATATGTTTGCATTCAATAGCGTTTTATATCATAGTTATGCTCAAAATAAGTGTTGTTTTTGCATTTCAAGTATTGTTCTGTGAGGAGGTCACGGGTTCGATTCCCGTCAGGGGAACCCAGAATGTTTCCTATCCTCCCCAGAGTCTGGAAGCATGAATATGAGTGTGGATGCGTGTGTGTCTTACTTTCACTACACGTACGATATACATAGTGTACAGAGAAGGTGTTGCATTCCACCCAAAAACTTGATACCGAGATTTCACCGGAAATAGACATTTCAGGGTCCCCTGTATCCACAAAAAGCATTTTTAGAAAAAGGTCCGTATGTGTCCGTGTCGTGTGACCGTGTGCATGTTAACACGATAACTTAAAAACGAAAAGTCGGTAAAATACCAAGCTTGGTATATAAGCTTAGTATCTTCCAAGGATGTAGTACTTCTGCATTTCCCATAGCCACTACGGCTTTTCTGCTCAAGGGTTGGTACGTGATATTGCACAATAACAGCGTCCGCCATTATACATCGACCTCTGAGGCAACATTTCCGATTAGTTATACAGGTTACAGGGCTACTGAACTAATTTTCCAGTATCTTTATAAAACACTAAACGGTTTTAGTTAAAATAATTCTCTGTTACTACCCATAATATTTTAGTGTAATATTTACGTAACCTAAAGAGTCACTATTATAGTTTAGCAAAATGGGGTTACAGGGCTGCCGAGGTTATTTCTCAATGATATTATGAAACACGTCGTGTTTTACATGAATTAATGGTAACCATCGTATGATGTTACTGCAATATGTATTTAACTTAAAGTGACATTGTGTGTGATAATTACGTTGATGACGCTGATGACCCGGAAAACAGCGGGGAAAAATTCTGGTCAGGGAAAAATACCCATTCCCCACCGGGAAATGAACCCGGATATCCCGTGAGAGAGGCAGGAGGGGAGATGGTCTAAGATACTTATACAAGCTAATTATATAGCTAGATTACAGAGCAGTTACATTTGACAATGCTATTATGAAAACAACGCAATTTAAAAAAAAATCTCTGTAACTATCCATTCCGTGTTAGTATATTATGTACTTAACCTAAAGATGTATTGTATCAGTTATACAATATGGAATAATGGAATGAAAATAGGTTATGTACAGGGTCACTGAGGTTATTCGCCAATGCTATTATGAAACAAAAACGGTTTTAAAACAAATAAATGTCTGTAATTGCCCATAAGGTGTTAGTGCATTATTTATTTAACCTAAAAGCCACTGTGATAGTTAAACGAGATGAGGTAATGGAATGAATATATGATATATAACAGCGCTGCTGAGACCTTTCGCCAATGTTATTATGACTGAGGCGGGGGGAGGAGAGATAGTTAAACTAGAGAGTAAGAAGTCCATGTAACAATAGCAAAATTACGTTATAGAGCTTATCAATATCAATATAACACACAAAGGAGTACTTTTATAAATACTTCCCAATAACAACAATTGCGCATTAAACAAGAGCCACTAAAGATATGTAGTTACACAGTGAGACGGATGCAGATCTAAGGAAGCCTTGGTATTTTGGCTGCTAGCTTATTTGTCAAGGTCACAAAAGCACATATATCGAAATTATTAGCACATCTGTATGAATTATTGTTGTTTATCACAGAATTGTTGTTGGGACTGAAGTTCTCTCTTCTTATGCCCTGGTTCATTTGGTTTTCTCTTTTTTGTCATTGGAAATTTGAACACAGAGGCTTTGTTTTATCTATTGTCATTTTCCGAATGATTAATAGTATACAATTAAAGTATCATACCTAGTTCATATTTGCCCCTGTGTACAACAAATATATTAAAATTCAGTCTTGAAATATTGACTCGTAATATTACATGAGATTAAAAGAAAACCAATTCCATTCTAACGTGCAAATACATCGGAAACTACCGTCCGCCACCTTATTGCCTACATCAATAGTGTCTCATGATTCTTAGATCTTGTCTTCTAGGAATTGTTAATATTTACACACTTTATGCTTACAGACAACGAAATATTGCGATTTATAACTAATGAGGAGAAAGAAGTGAGTAATTCATTTAGAGATAAGCTTCAGATGTACAGCATCACTGTCTCTCTCGAGTACTTGTTCTCATACGTAAAACTCAACGAATAATACAAAAACACATATTATCAAGCCAAACTGTTTAAAAAGCCATGCCTTCCATGAATAAAGTAAGAAAACAGAGTTACAGCAACATGTACATTTGCAATAACTGAACATGTCCGGGCTCTTACGGTGACAAATTGATTCAAGTAGTATATAAGAATCGCTTGAGACGATTACTGGTTACACTTCCCAGGCAACGCAGACAGACACTCAGCCTCAACCTCCCGGGCAGCCACCGCAGGACACGTCTGAGCTCCTCCTGGAACTCAACGTTATTGTCACCCTCCTCCAAGAAACCTACGACGCCCACACCAGGATCATGAAGGCAATCACGGACCTCCATGTGGAGCCTACTGAACCTGCCACACGCTTGACTGATCTGGAGGACCTGCTCACCACCAAGCTCAACGAGAACCACGCTGAAATCAAGAAGTGCTACTCAGCCGTCCTTGATAACCAGGAGTCAAAGACAGATGCTTCAGAAACTTTGCACCAAAGATACATAGACATCTACACACACTCGAGAACTACAGCCTTCAGCAAACAACAGACGCCACCATAATGGTAGGCAACACCCCAATTAGTAGGTCTGCGTCTGGGCTTCGGTCAAGAAGCCATATAGCAGACACCCACAAACACTCGGTTTGCTTCGGCGGTACTGGGCCTCATGTCACCACAGTTGCCCCACAGTATCAAATCCTTTCTCTCTCCTTTCCGTTCCTTCCCAAACATCTTATTGACCTGTTATCCTTATAATTTTTATTCCTATCCCCCCCAAAAAATTACTGGTGGAGAGGTCTGAAGTTGCACACAGAGTAACACAAGAAGGCGTACTAGCAACATGGAATAATATGACGCCGTATGGTATGAGGGCCTCTCTTTTGTTAGCATAGTACATCAACCAAAAGTTACATATCGAGAATTCAGTGCAAATTGGTATTTTGAACTGACCTGAAGTCCCAAAATTCAGTGTCTGTGAACAAGGTATCTTAAAAATGAAAAGTTGGTTAATACAAAACTGCGCTTTATTTATCTAGGCTAAATAAAATTAGAGCACCATTAGGTTTACGTTCCTGAACAGGTTACAGAGGGAAATATTGTCAATGAATGCTGACTTGTGTTTCCATGTATTTTTACCTCCTATACTTCGTATTTAGTACATAGGTAGAGAAGGTATTGATTTCCACCCAAAAATTCGATACTGAGATATCGCTGAAAATATCGTTTAATGGTCTCCTATATCTTTAAAAAAAAAAAGTCCATGTGTCTGTGATTCGCAATGTCAAAAACGAAAAGTCGGTTGAAAACGAAACTCGATACGTAGGTTCTACATCTTCCAAGCTTGCGAAATAATATTTTCAAGAAAATCCCCCACCTCAAACTATCCTTTGTATGGAAAAAAGTTCGACAAGGGTTTTCTCAAAGATAGCTAACTATTTTAATTAGAATACCGTATACCAAAGATATT
The DNA here is from genome assembly GCA_030762935.1 of Hymenopus coronatus. NCBI lineage: Eukaryota > Metazoa > Arthropoda > Insecta > Mantodea > Hymenopodidae > Hymenopus > Hymenopus coronatus. The sequence goes on along the minus strand of CM060892.1, from coordinate 50,863,413 downwards.
TACTTATGACAAATAAAATGTATATTTTGAATTCTCGTAATAATCTATGAAGTCCTCTTCGTTTCGAGTGACTTTTGCGTAACTGGTAAACCGTAAGAGATAGACAAGAGCTTACGTTCCAAAAATATGTCAATTTCGTTGATACACACAATATCATTTATTTTGTTTTACTGCTCACCTAGAAAGAGAACTGAAGTTGAATCACATAGGAACCAACTTTTAAAATATTTTATTAACGCTTTAGCCTATCGTATGCCCTTATTTCCCTTCTACTTACAAAGAACTAGGTAATAATTCATTCCAGTTAATTTTATCTTGATTGGCATGAAGTAGATAGAAGAATAAGCTTTTATTCATGTGAATGTAACACATCAGATATTTTTTTATTCAGGGAACCCTAAAACATAACTTTCCAGTGAAGTCTCGGAATGGAATTTTTGGGTGGAGTGCAATACCTTCTCTAGCTATTAGTTATTATATGCTCTAAGTGTAGATGGTAAAATATAATTAATCGGCAGCCTAAGATAGTTTTTTCAGCAATTAAACGTGTTTAAATAATCTTTTAGATCTTGACACAGGAAACGCAGTAGCGTGACAATTTTAACATGGATACGTATACTCTTAATTGTCCCTGGCTTCACAAGCACATCAAACAGAGAATTTTTACAATCTAGGCAAATCTGGTAATTCTGGTTTTGTGCAAGGAAACAGAGTGTATAAAAAGCCACAAGTCATTTTAAAACGTCATTTGTCCTGAAGTCACGATGAAAACCCGAACGTATTTTGCAATAATCCTTGCATCAAGCCTGATATTCTCAGTAAGTGATCTCGTTTCTGTCTAGTGCTTTAACAGATACTTGTTACAGGTAAGTGTTAGTGTTTCATGCGTGTGAAGAGTTATTTCGCTACTAAATGAATCTCAAGTCAAAATTAACACTTTTCAAACCCTGGTTACCAAGATATGAAATTGCCCACCTCTATAGTATGGTGACAGAATTACGTTTTTGAGGGCGTTTTCCGTATCCTGAGAAGATATATGCCTCTAAGCGCTGTGGACTTCGGGGTCATTTTACTCGTTACATTCATTCATCGTCAGATAGGATCTCCAAATTAAAGAATTCTAAGCCTTATCCCTAAAAGACGTGAAATGCCTCACTGTTTGGAGCGAGTGAATGGTTTTCACAACAGATTAAAACAAAGCAACTTCAATAACTGAACTATGAATTCAGCTCTCTGATATAGTACTTCGCACGATTTTCTCTTACCATTCTGCAGCGAACTTATCTTAAAAAACGCATTATTCTATATACTTCACGCTAATCGAATAAACATCTGTACACATATCTGGACATTTCCTTGTAGATACAACGGGATTTGACCAGCTCCACATTTTTTGTGCAGTAAGTTTTTGTCTACGTTAACCAATTACGCAAAATCCATCCAGAATAAAGAATAGTTCAGAGGTATTCCTAGAAAATTCAAGATAACCATTTTATGTGTTATGAAAATACCTTAAACATATGGTCTTGTAATGACAATCACTAGATCTATTTTTGAAAAAGTCAACACTTTCGGGAGACCACACAATATGTATTTCTGGTGAAATTCGCTATCGAATTTTGGGTAGAATGCAATACCTTCTCTACATGTCGTATCACGGAATTAGAAAATGTTTATAAGAGAGATATAAATTACATTAAGAAGAGACATGTGCATTTGAAATGGTCAGGGAAGAAAAGTGTAAGGTGCTTGGCAAGCAACCCAGGTACACATCTACCGTTACTAGAGGGACTTGAACAAAAGGGGATGAAAGGTACATCGCACGACGTGGCCATGGCCAAGGGGGAAAAGCAACAGGATTCTTGTTGGCCGAGAGAAGCGACACACTTGCCGTGAGGGACGCGATGAAATAATATTAATACATCATAAAAGTGTCACAAGCAATAAAGGGTTGTAGCCGCGGTCGAGTGGATAGTAGTTGAAAGAGAGGAGCACTTAGGAGGGAGGTGTGTGTGTGTGTGTGTGTGTGTGTGTGTGTGTGTGTGTGTGTGTGTGTGTGTTTGACGGCAGATAATATCCAAAGAAAAGAAATAAATGAGTTCAACAGTTATCGTGGATTCAAAGGGAACCACTTGTGTTCTCAATACCACTCCTGAGTAACATTCCATGCTGACATATTCTGAGCTAGGGCGTTCACACTTCCACACCATTCCTTAATATCCGAACCATCACGCGGGATTCGAGCCCGGAACCCTTCAACCTACCTATAACACGAACCACATGGTAAAGCTCAAGCATTTTATCAACTTTCATACTTATTCTGATTATTCGAATATTATAAGGTGAACGAGAAAAAAACAACAAAAGCTCATTTTTTTAAGAATAAAAGTATACTACCTCACAAGTATTTATATTTTTCTCCAGTCACCGCTTAATTGTGAGTACAACTCTTGTACGTCTTTGTTGATTGTGTATTGTGTTACTTGAGTGTGTGCCACCCTGAGTTAATGTTGTCAATTTTTCCAGCTGTTGTGTTTCATTTAGTTCTGTCCTATCAAGAACTTTAGTAAAATACCTCAGGAACTATCCTGTGTTGCTTAACAAAGCTCGGGACGATCAGACCTGGGGAGGGAGCAGTCTGACAGTGCAGTTTTCTGTATGGTTCTCACATTCGCCTTGGTATGTGAGTCATAGTGGTTAGAGACCTTGGGATGCGTAAACATCACGGAAAAGCCACGCGATGAAAGCCACAAGAACCTCCGGAATGTGAGAATCTTCTTGCGTGAACGTGAGTCTTCTCGAGATGTTTCTGGAAGCTTCGACTTCCACAAGTTTCCACAAAGTCGCATGATGTAATTTTCTAGCTATAAAAGGAGGAAGAATTGCTAGCCAGTATGTTGTGTAGTGAATTTTACTGAGTCGTGAGTGACTAGAGATTAACGCATAGTGGCACGCAAGCCGTGTAGTGTGTGCAGCCGTAAACTGTCTACGTGGGAAAAATCGAGTGAAATATTATCTGCAGCAGTGAATTTAAAACTTTATTTGTAAGCTATTGAATGACCGGCAGTGCTTGGGGAGTCGCAGTGAAACCCTGCTTGCACATATCTATTTTCCAGCCAAAGTGCAACGAAATCGAAACCGTGTTGTAAGCCTAATAATCTGTCAACATACAATAACTTTTTTTTTTAACACTCAGTTTCTCGTCAGCTTCCGCAGAGCAGTTTAAAACTTACTAAACACCCCCAGACCGAGCGAGATGGTCCTGCGGTAACGTGTTAGGCTTCGATTTCCTGCGGCTACCAAATCTGGCCATAGTTTTCATGGTTTTCCACTAGTCGTTAGGACAGATGCCGGGGTTGCGTATTCTACAACGATTCTGCTTTCCTTCATGCCATTTCTCGTTCAAGTTTCAAACGTGATTTCAGTTGCTTGAATATATTACAGTGTTGGCAGTTGCTTGAATATATTCTCTCCCTGGACTCCAGAGTGAGCTGTCTCGACTACTAGAGTCGCTGCGTCGCCCTCTTGGGATTGCTCTCTAATAGTGCGCGGCTATTCGAGCTTGAAACGTTAGGAACTTCTTCGCGTCTCTGTGGGCCTGTCTGCCTACGGCCTGGGACTTCCTCCAGCTCCTTCACCTCATCCCTGCCTTCCGGAGGTGTAGCCACAATTGATCCACCATGGTGCCGCAGTGAGAAAAGTATCCCACCTCCGTTCTAACTTTCTATATCTTACATGCATCCCTTAGGAAAGGCAGAAATATCAACTAAATAAGTGCAGTCTGTCATATGCGCTTTACTTAGGGGTGGTGATTTTTCGCAAATGCGATATAGCGCGAAATGTTCATAAATTCTTGTACTCTTGTATTTTCATTTTTCACGTCCTATAAATCACATTTTAATGCATTTTGAAAATGCGATAAAATGCGAAAACTATTCTAAAATGCGATATAAATGCGAAATCGCCGATTTTTTAAAATTTACTTATTTTATTTATTTATTCTGACGAGTTTGAAGCCTTGGAATGTTTGTGATTCTGACAAACTTGTCCACTGTATTAATCTGCAAATTCCCTCATCTGTTGTAAAATATATATTATAAATCTCAACTCGGCACACAGAAATAAATCAATTTCATAATGATCAAATTTAAATAATAATAATAATATTTCTTGTTAAATATTAAAGAAACGGACTCTACTTAAAAGAATTTGGGCATAAATTTCTATACAAAAAATGAGAATAAGGAAATCATGTCTTCAAATGAGGATAGCATTATGTATACGTTATTGACACATGACTTTTATTTCATATGCTTACTGCTCATGTCAACAATAGTTTATTATTTTGCCATTCTTGTATCAGTGTCATTGTTATTGTTGAGAGTTCAGTTCTCGTTTACTAATGTTGTGGTATTAATGTCACATTAAAGTTTTTTTATGAGAGAATATCTATCAGAATTAATTCAAGGTATATATTTTTCTTCAAAGCGCTATAAATGCTAATTTGAAAATATATTAATGCTATAAAATGCTAAATGCACAAATCAAAATGCTAAAAATCACCACCCCTAACTATACCCCATGTAGGCAAGGCACAGAAGTTACTTAATTAGAATGCTAGACAGCAAGACAAATTCTGATTTAATTTTGACAACATTGGTATTGCTTGCTGCATAGGTAAGTATTATGGGATGTAGTTTTCTTTGATGCGTTATTTATGTGACGTTTGAAATATGTGATGCTTCTTTTTCAATAATTGAGGTGTTTAATGTTACGAACCGAAGTGTCTACCTCTTACTTCTTTAGTAAGAAATATTCTTTATTCCGCCTAAAGTCTAGAGGAGCGAATGTGCTCCCCCAACCCAAACTATCCTTTAAAGGAAACATTTTTTTAAAAAAAATGATTCCCTCAAAAATGCCTCTAACGATTTTGATTAAAATACCATACATTAAAGATATTTACATGACAAATAAAATGTATATATCGAATTTTCTGGGAATAGTCTCTGAAGACTTCTTTATCATGGATTATGTAGATCTCGTTAAAAGACAACATTTTGTAACATACGCTTTTTTCGTGGAATCGACCATTTTCGAGATATTTCTTGTTACTGATTTCAGTGGTAAAATACTTAAACGTTTCTCATATACGAATATGAAAAATTCTGGCTATGCAAAGAAACGGATTTCAACCACATGGCAGCCGGTTTTTAAAATATATGCGCTTTAGCCCTGTGTATTCTCTTATTTATTTTCTACTTAAAAGGAAGCAAGTAATAATCACGATCTCTGCTAATGTTTATCCTAATTAGCATGAAGTAGATAAAAAAAGATTTTCAAGAATAATGTATTACAGAGATGTAGAGAAAGGTGTGTGAAAGGCATGTGTTACATTTTAAGGTTCATTATTCTATTTATCTTCCAACTCCCATTATCCCTAAAAGAACCACATATTCTAGGATCCCATCAGATTTTTTCAATTATAAACTAGGACAATAACATATAAATAAACCATGGGTTTGAAAAAGTCTTGTGAACATTACACTTACTATTTTTCTTTATTAAGTATTTAATGATGTTTGCTTAGTTTTCTATCAGTAGCCCAGAAAAGTTATTCCTCTTTGAAATACTTGTTTACAAGGGATTGCATTTCCAATATAAATATTTATTTTTCTGTTGTAGGTGCTACGCTTAGAAACAAGAGCAAATCCAATTATATCTTCATTAGGCGATATTGAGAACAATACAAAGTGTAAGTTAATACCTTCATATTTGCATCCCTGTAGTGGAAAATGATGTTCATGTCATCTGATGAGTGACTGGAAAGAGCTGTATGTGCCTGTAAACGACAAAACTCAAAATCGAGAAGTCGGTTAGATACTAAATTCAACTAGCATGATGTAGGTAGAAGAATAATATTGAATAAGAACAGTTTTTTTGCAGAACAGGTTGAGAAAGTCATATGCATGGAACATATCACATTTTAATTTAGAATTATTTGCTTATTCTGTCTACAACATATCATTTAGAGATATTAAAAATACATTCCTCTGCAGCAAGCAGGTAATAGCAGTGTAATTAATCATTTTTGTGTTCTAACGAGCGTGTATTATTGTTATTATCATTGTTTTATTATTATTATTATTATTATTATTATTAAACATTGCAGAAATTCCAAATTCTCTGTATGATCGAATGTACTGGGAGATTATTGCCCCGGATTTAACAACCGAATATCTTTATTTGTTCAGCTTTAGTATTTTATCTCATGCCAAGACTTTAAATCAGTATTATTTATGATCACATTGTTAATTTACTTCGTAACGTTCATAAAACATCTATGTAAGGTTATATGTAGAAATATCTAATCCGAAGCTCAGGCAGAACAAAAGTTCCAACTAGAGCTATCAAATTTACACGAAAGTAAAGCAATGATGCCATTCGGCACTGAAAAAATTAAAATTAAATCTTCTAATCACATTTAAATTTGACTAATTTTCTTATCATATTTAGGCTTATGTTGTGATGTTATTGCATTTTAAGCACATGTCAAATATTTTAACTTCATCTTAGTACTAGAATATACATCATGACTCTATTATGGTTGTCTGTACCAAAATAGTGTCATAATTCCCGCCAGAATTGAAAAATTAATTTAACACCTGTGTGACGTGACTGTACGATAACCACTTTTATTTTCTTCAGTACGTTTGTACCTATAATGTACTTAGTAGTACTTGTATTGTACCCAAAAATTCGATACCGAGATTTCACCGGAAATACATGTCTTGGAAACACCTGAATCAAATAAGAAAAGAAAAAAATATTCTAGAAAAAGGGCCGTGTGCATTTGTGAGTGTGTGTGTCTTTGGACAGCATAACCCAAAAACGAAAAATAGGTTAAGTAACAAACTTAGTATTTAAGTTTACTATGTTCCAAGGATGCGACACAAAGATTTTTAGTAAATCCACCACGCCCTTTATATTGAATATTTTTCGAAATGTTCGAATTTATAAAAAGTTCTCTAACGGTTTTGATTAGAATTCTTATTTAAAGAGATTTGCATGACAAATAAAATGTATATCCTGAATATCTTTGGAATAGTTCCTGAAGTCCTCTTCATTCTGAAATAATTTTGCATAATTGGTAAACCGTAAGAGATGGACACAAATCTACTTCAGAAAAAAAATGTGGATATGATTAAAACACACAATGGGTAGAACTACCCATTTTGTAGATATTCCCGTTATTGGTCTCAATTTCAAAATACTTAAACTGTTCTCGAATTGGAAATTTTCGTCCGTTTCATATCTCTTTTGTTTTACTCCTGGTCACGAAATGAGAACCGAATTTAAATGGCAATCACATTTTAAAACAATCGACTGTCGCTTTTACCTAGGTTATTCCCTTATATCCCGCTTACTTACAAGGAACTAATGATAAGACCATTTCTGATAATGTTTATACCGATTGGCATGATGTGGATAAAAGAATAATCTTTAGTAAGAACAACTTGTTTGCAGAACATTTAGGTAAAGTCGTGTGAATGGTACATATCAATAAAGTCTCTAATAGTTCTTATATATCGTTTAATTGTGTAGATTCCGCATTTTCTTTTGCGGTTTTCATATTGGTTCCATTTGATACGGTTTGTTTGGTAGAAGTTTCCGGAGGTGGATAGTAATGAAACTGTGGGATAAAGGTGCATCAGATTGGCTAAAAACTGGTGACTATTTTTATGAGCCGGGCTTGTGTAGTCTTCTTCTACTAAGTATGAAAATGCATTCTATGGGTGAAGAAGACGAATCTATCTACATCTTCACAGATTACAGAAACGCAAGGAGTGGCTGATTAATCTTTACGAGGTGAAGAGAGTATGAATCCAAATTTTCTATGGTCAGTTTTTTTTTTTTTTTTTTTTTTTTGAAAGTAATCTTAATCATGGATTCTATTTTTAAAGCAGCTAACACCTTCTTGACTGTCCTATAATTACTTTTTACCCCAGAGTTCGGTATAATACGACTGAGGAACGCAGGAACACAACGTCCCTGCCGAAACATGAGATAGACTTACTTTGGTTTTACTTTACTGCATCCATTTCCCTATACATTAGAGACAAAATAATGTATCCATGTCAATATTTGATGTCAATAAACACAACTAATTCCCAGCAGTTAACACAAAAATCTGATGTGTACAATTCACATGACTTTCTCTATATCCCTGCAACAAATTATTCTTAAAAAGCTTATACTTCTATTTACTTCATGCTAATCAGAAAAAGTTAGCAGAAATAGTCTTATTACTTGCTTACTTGTAAGTAGAAGCGAAATAAGGGACTACCATAGGTTAAAGTGATAGTCAAAAGCTGGTTACTATGTCAATGAAGTTCCTTTGTTTATCTGGATAGGAGTTGACAAGTTCCTGTATGAGAAAAGTACACGTTTTTCATAGCAGAAACCAAAAATAAGGAATGTCTCAAAAACGACGAACTCCACGAAAAAAAGTATGTAACATAAATTGTGTGTTTTAATGTGTTCTACATTTTTTGTGCAGTAAGTTTTTGTCCATCTCTTACGGTTTAGCAGTTATTCAAAACTCAGTAAAATTCTACCAGAATAAACTACTCTTCAGAACCTATTCCCAGAAAATTCAAGATATACATTTTATTTGTCTGGTAAATATCTTTAATATATGAAATTGTAATCAAAATCGTTAGAGCCATTTTTGAGAAAATCAAAATTTTCGAACAAAGTTCCAAGTAAAGGGTAGTTGGAGGTGGGGGCATTTTTCTCAAAATCTTCGTGTCGCATCCCTGGAAGATACTAAACCTAAATACCAAGTTTGGTATTTTACCGACTTTTCGTTATCGTGTTCACAGACACACGGACACACAGACACACTGACACACGGACACACATACACACGGACCTTTTTGTGAAAACGCCTTTTTTGGATATTGGGGACCCTAAAACATATATTTCCGGTAAAATCTCAGTATCGAATTTTTGGGTGGAGTGTAATACCTTCTCTATACACTATGTATATAGTGCGTATAGAGAAAGTAAAAATGAACTTTCATATGCCTATTAATTATGGCCTAAGACAAATCAAGAATATATCAAATACAAATTTAAAGATGGGAGATGTTTTGTATTTAGTTTAAGATAGCGAATGTGAAAAATGTCACCTATGCATCTCTCATTCTCTTAAGACCTACTTGAAAGGTAATGTTAAATATTTTATATTTTCAGCTATTTACGAAAATGGGATAGGCCCAGTATATAATGTAGCTGAACCTCTCCCAAATTACGTAAGTATTCAGACTCTCATTTCTATTGCTACAGGGCTTATTATGCATGTGTGCATGCAGCCTTAAATGTATGCTTTAACCACTTCATATATACTTCCATAATAAGTAATGTCTAATTTTTATGTTGGGGGGATCCTTTCTGCAAATCTGTGCTCCTAGATTCTTCCCTCTTCTCTGATTTTCTCTTCGCCTACATATGAACAATGACATTTACGTTATTGTCACGTAATAATCACCGAAGCCCAACCTCTTCTTTTATGGGCTAATGACGTCGCATTGTCGCTTTACCACATCTTCTTCGAAGTATGTTATGAAGCTCTCCCTACTTTCACTCACTCTGACGTATGATCGCATTGAAATGTTGCGAGGTAATCAAACATTAGAGTGGTTGGTTTGCGACTGCCACGAGTACATGAATATGTCTTAGCTCCGCTAACATTGCATGGAGGTATTTCTGCTCTCCCTTCTTTCGCAAAACGGTGGGCATTACTGGCCTTTAGTGTCTCTTATGTGGGCCATCTTCCACCTTGAACCTAATTCCTTCCAATGCATCTGTTAGCAAAACATTACCTATTAATTTTTTTTGCTCTTCTTGATCAGTTTCAGCTACTCTCTTCCTTTGGTCACTCTTTTTAAACAGTTTCCTGACTTATAAGTATATAATATTCATGAATATAGCTACTGGAACATTTACTTATCTGTTGAAATAATTAATCCGAGGGCATATTTAATCCCATCACTTCTTTACTGCTTTACTCTCTGCCTGCGTTAATGCTAATGTCACTAGTTGACTAGCCATTAATATCAGCATTATCCACTAGAAATAAAATTACTATATTATATATTTAAAGATCATAAATATAAATAAATGAACATGCAATTGAATTAATTGCATTAAGTTTACTAGTTATTAATGTAAGCTCCGACGTTTATTTCATTTGTTCATTTCACACATTCCATCCTTCTACATATCCATATTTAAAATTATTTCAAGTTCCATTGAAATGTTCAAGTTGCTGCAGTGTACAACTCAATTCAAATAGGATAGAATAGTCAGTTGGATGGGTTCCCAGCCACAAACATATATTTTGGATGTATTTATAAGAATTAATTTTGAAAATTAAAAAGTAATGTTTAATTTAAACTATATAAATAATTAAGAGGAAATGGGTTTAAACCACTTGAATAATAAGTCAGCAACTTTTATTCGATCAACAGACCTTCTTAATTGGAGTAATTTATTCAATTCTATCATTAACAGTAGGTGTAACCATGGCCTATTTGTGACTTACGTGGATGAAGAGGTGACCCAAAGGGCAGAGATGATGAAAGCGTGGTGCTTAACGATACCAGACTGACATCAATCCTGACGCTGGGGCGAACCTATCTACTCCCTCATTAATCCGGGGATCTAAAAAAAAAAGTCTCCCCAGGAAGGAGCATCAGCGCTGGAGAGAAATCCTTTACTCAGGACAAATCCACTGTCCCGTCGCCACACATCAAACGTTGTCACCAGATTCTGCAGCCCTGAAACATATGAAGGTGAAACAGATGAAAGTAAATGATTGGGTCAGGAAATTTTGGATAGGAAATTCTGCCAAGAGAAACCACACAAAATTCACCTTCCAAATGAAAAAATTAAGAAAGAGTGGCTGACCCAAAGGGGTAAAATGTACATGGGTATTATACCTATTTCAGCAAACAATTCAATGCCAACATTTCACCGGAAATACATGTTTTGAGACTCCCTGAATTAAACTAAAATGTTTGTGTGTTTATGTGCATATTTGTGCCTATGAACAGCATAATTCAAAAACGAAAAGTCTAAATACTATACTACTAAACTTGGTATTTAAGTTCTGTATTTTCCAAAGATACAACACAAAGATTTTAAAGAAAATACCCTCACCCTAAACTATCCTTTATATGAAAATTGTTATCAAAATTTGCCTTTTGCTCAAAATGGTTCTGACGGTTTTCATTAACATAACACATACTATAGATATTTACATGATAAATAATATATACCTATATATTATTTTCTGTAAATAGCCTGTGAAGACATTCTCATTCAGAAGGAATTTTTTTATACTCTAATAAAACTAATAATTCTTTAACGATAGACGGAAATTTACTACACAGTTTATTTCAAACAAGATTTTTTCAAAATATCCGTTGTTAATGGTTCGAATTCTTCAATACTTTTTTATTCTTTTAAATTCCTTTCGATTTTCATTGTTTCTGACAATTGCGTGGAAGGAATTTGGATTTTTAAGGCCACATATAGCGTGCAGTTGTTAAACATTTGACGGAATGTGTTACATAGCTATTTCTAAAAAGGTTTATCTCAATTAAAATAAACTAGTTGGAGAGATATACGTTCTTATGAATAGTTTGTATACACAATAGAAGGTAGAGAAAATCATGTGAATACAATACATCAGAATTTGTTTGATTGCAACATTACTTCCTTTGTTTATCCTTTGACTTTTTGATAGCACATCAATAACAGCTCCGTGTATTAGAAAAAAATCTGACGTGATCCATTCATATGACTCCAATACATCTTGTAAAAATTATTGGTGCTAAGCATATTCTTTTGTTGCTAATCGAGAAAAACATTAGCAGAAATAGTCTTATTACTTATTGGTAAATAGAAGGTGACAAGGGAATACAATAGGCTAAACCACAATGAAATGTTTTAAAATATGTTTGCTATGGGATTGAAGTCCGTTTCTTTGTGTGGCCAGGAGTTGACAAGTTCTCGTATGAGAAAAGTTTTAAGTATTTTAAAACAGAAACCAACAAGTGAATGTCTTGAAAACGGTCAAATCCACGAAAAAATGTATATGACATAAATTGTGTGCTTTAACGAGGTCTACGTTTTTTTTTTCTTTCTTTTTTTTTTTTTTTTTGTTTTTTTTTTTGTAGTTTAAAGTCCTTTAACCTGGTTTGGTCATATCGGACGATGAATGCAATTGATGATATGATGCTCAAATGATCTCGGGGTCCATGGAACTTAAAGTTACTCGACATTCGTCTTCTCAGGATAAGGGAAAACCCCGAAAAAAAACCTTACCCGGGTAACTCACCTCATGACCTTTGGAACGTAGTAAATTTTTGTCTCTTAGGTCTTCCAATTAAAATTCATCCAGAATAAAGAGATCTTCAGAAGCTATTCCCAGAAAATCCAAGATATACATTTTATTTCTCAACAAAATATCTTAAATATAAGAGGTTTTAATCAAAACCGTTAGAGTTGTTTTTGAGAAAACCAAAATTTCCGACTTTTTTCCATGTAAAGAATAGTTGGGTTGGGGGATTTTCTTGAACATTTTCGTGTCGTATCCTTGAAAGATACTGAACTTAAATACCAAGTTTGGTATTTAACGGACTTTTCGTTTTTGAGCTATATTGTCCACAGACACACACGCACACACACATACACAAAAATGCCTTTTCTGGGTTCAGGGGGTCCAAAAACATATATTTCCGTGAAATCTCGGTATCGAATTTTTGAGTGCAATGCAATACCTTCTCTATACACTATGTACACAGTACGTGTAGAGAAAGTAAACAAATCATAGCATAACCAGCACTAGAGACGGAAACATAACTTTGTTTTGTTGTGTACAGAAATTATTCCAGTTTTTTCTTTCTTTTCTTTTTTGTCTTACCTTAGTGCGTTTTGACATCAGCACAGATGGTTGATCTGCAACATCTAGGTGACAATCAACTTTTCTGCCCAGGTGAGCTATACCCTTCGGGTCTGACTGAAGCAACAGTAGCAACAACACGTTCGAGAAAAATCCAGTGGGTTAAATCTGAATTTCTCCGGACTTTTCCTGAATAGTCTGCATTTCACGGTCTTGTACAGGAAGCGCTTTGTGACTGCGCATTTTCTAAGGTCACGGCCGAGGTAGAGAACCCATAAAAAGCCTCGTATAATTAACGAGTGAATCGTTCCATTTGCTTCATTGTTGTAGTGTGAGTTTTTATGGGCACTCTTTAATTGCTATGGTTCTGAGCCTCTTAGACAAATTTGTACTTAAATTGCAAACGCAATCTATTGATATTATTGGTAACAATCCTTGAGATTATTTTAAACAGCTTTACATTATCATCTATGTATATTTTTAGCTATATTATGTAGGTTCATGAATATTTTAATATTTATACCTTACATAATGATATACATAGTCATTATACAAGATAATTACTAACACATCATGTAGATGGAGCAAGACGTTGAATAGGCACCCTTGTTTTAAATTGAAACTTAACGACGATTTACCAACTTTCCTGAAAAATAGTTTTAATTTTAAAAACAATCCCAGGTAAGTTTTAATTGAAGTTGCTTTTATGATTTAAATGAATATTCTAATATGTAATAGTTATCGCTCTGTTGTAACACGTGTGTTCATGCTTTTTGACAAAGCCTATTACAAATTTATTTGTTAAAAGGCTTATAAAATATCCATCCTACAATTCTTTCATTCATCTATTTATTTTACATTGAAGACCGGAAATTTTGCTCACAGACCTTTATCAGGCTTAAGATTCTTTTATGTGCCATTAATTTACGACACGGGACCATAAATTTCCTTCCGAGGGAAGCCTTACTAAGGATTTTAACGCCCGAAAAAGTTCAATCAATCTCCGCCGGGCGATTTCGGGAACTGGAGGCTAGCATGGCACCCCTAGACCGCTGAGAACATTATTCTTTTAGTCAGAGATTTTTAATTAAATGCAACTTTTTCGGTGATCATGTACACTATTTTATTTCATAATACCATAGCAATATACATACTACATAAGTATATTATTTTTACACAGGTAGAGCGCAGACGTCGTTCACCACAGGGGACTGCAGAATGTAAGTATATTTATGCTTGCAGTTTGAGATACGTCTAGTAAAACCCACGGTGCCATAGTAGTAAAAGCGGGCGTTAAACAATATCAGTCTAGTAAAACATGACGGAGTATGAGTTGCATAAATTATGAGTAACTACTGGGCTACTGCCGGAGTTAGTCCACGTATCAACCTAATAATTAGTTATATAAAATTATTCATATAATAATAATCCTCCGAGGAGGATTTAATTTAATTTTACACTCCGAAGAGTTCTACGCTTTTCAACTATGTATCTGTGCATTCTATTATATATATATATATATATATATATATATATATATATATATATATATATATAATTTCAATAAATTATTGTTGCACATCCAATCTTTACCTCTTAAGCTATACACTTCATTTTAATTTCGAAGACTGTTTCTTATGTATTTATGTTATAGTCTATAAACAAAATTTTGTATGCAAATTATGGAATCTAGAGTATTTTAGCCATGGAAATATCATACTTTCAAATCGTAAAAAATCCCACTTCAACCACACATTTCATAAATATTTATAACAATTCAAGATTAAAGTTGCACGAATTGAAAGATAATTATGTTTTTTTTTTCAAACACTGCGTTACTTTACTTATATATTTTCTTTTTCTTCTTTTCAGGTAGCAAAAAGGGTGGAAATGAATATCGGGAAACATACAAACTTAAAATTAAAAGAAAACGCGGTTAATGGAGAATTGCAATGGCAATGAATCTTTTGGATTTTCTCCTCTCTTGAGGCCTTTGAAGCACTTCGTTTGCAATAGAGTTGTTGTCAGGATGAATAATTAATACTATGCCTAAAGTATATATCAACAGCATACTGTAGCATGTATTACCAAGGAAAAATATAAAAACATGAAAGAGTGGTTAAAATTTGTCATTTAATGTACCAGTTTATATTTAGGAGTGGAATTAACCTCTCTTGTGCTTCATATAAATATTGCATTGATGTTAGTAAAAGGCATGCAGTTTTATCAACAAAAGAATCCTATGTCTTTCAGTTTCTATCTTCTATCACATGTATTTCTTTACATGTTCTGCAAACAAACTATTCTAACAGAAGGTTACTCTTTTAACTACATGTGCTAATTTTATTACTTAGTTCATTATAAGTAGAAGAGAAACAAGAGAATGCACTATAGCCAACTCTCTTCCGGGGGACTTCCGGGGGCTAGGAGCTTATGGGTGGCCTAGAGTGGCGTCGGAAACGTTAAGGGACCGCTCATGTTTGCGTACGCCGTCACTCGGATCTGATGTCCTTATGGTCTCTCTCTCTCTTCTTATTCCAGTATCCCAGGGGCCATATTAGAATCACAAAAGACCAATATAGTTTGTATCTTTACCTTGATCTTTTACAGATCGCGGGATATGCAATATATATTATATAGTGGTTATTTTGCACCTTAAAAAGCTTCGAAAGTATACTGGTTTATGTATGTATTTATGTATGTATATGTAACATAGACTTTTAGAGGTATAAGTGCAGATATTATATTTATATCGGTAATTCAGAACAGTGTAATGAACAACATTACGTCAATGTTTGCTTCATTTGCGGACTTGTAATTTTACTTATTAAAAGTGGTATATTTTCAGGTTGACTAGTTATCATAGCGTAGGCGTGACACACAGAAGCCATGCGTGTTTATTTTTTAAGACCACGGGTCGGAAGGCGCAACCTAAATGGAAGGCCTTCGCTATAACGAATGTATCGGAATTGAGTTTGATCCGTTTTGTTAAGACTTATGACAAGTATTACTTAGACCAGCAAGTGTGAAAACATGGAAGCAAAACGGATAGTGAATACTAACAGGCATTGTTTATTTCGCGGCGTAGTTAAGGCCATGCGAAACACATCAGGTAATAAATTGCTGATTGATTTGTGGGAAAACTTTTAGAGAGAGGAATAGCAATTAACACCGTAATGAAACTCATTAAGCTAGACTTTAACAGAATATCTGTATCTGTGCCTGTTTATATTTTATTTATTTATTTTCTTATTTTTTCACAAAAGCAAGGAAAATAACGTTCAGACAAATAACTCGTTATCCTCTATCTATTTTCACCCGCAGCATTGCCAGCAGCGTTTTGAACATCAGCATAATAATATCTTCAAAGGCAGCCTGGTTTAATTTCTGTATTGCTTAAGAGCTGAGAACAGGTAACGGTTAAGGTGCAAATCGTGGTCCTTTGTGTTTCGAACGCGGCTCCTAGGAGATAGGGTTGAGGGGAGAGACCCGAAGGGTGACCAAATCCTGGAGGGGATATGAACAAGTGTGGACGGGTCCCTAACAATTCCAGACTGAACGCACCCGATAGCTCGCCCGGTTGTACCTTAAGGCTTTTCCGTTATTTTACTCGATTCACCCCTCGCCAACCAAACCAATTCTAAAAAAGGCAATAAACATCAATTTTAAATAAAACATAAATGAGTTTAAATCAGAACTAAGAAAATTACGTGTCCGTCAACAATATCCGGCCGACGCCAGGAAGAACACTAAAAAACTACCTTGACCGCCCAACTGCAACACACCGAATACCGTCGCCCGGGCCGCGCCGTGGCTGAGTGGTTCGACCTTCGCCTCTCACCAAGAGGATCGGGTTCGATCCCTGATTACCGCATTTGGGTTTTGTGGTGGAGAAAGCGGTGCAGGGGCGGGTTTTCTCCGGGTTCTTTTCCGGTTTCTCCCGCCATCGCATTGCATCGATGCTCCATTTTCATTCCAAGTATCATCAGTGTCATCGCCTGTGGTGCCATATGTAGTGAAAGCGGGTGTTAAACACTATAAAAAATATAAAAACCGTCTTCTGGCCAAACAACCCTGAAACAGATGACAATGAAGGAAGCGATGAGTACAGGAAGTGGTCAGGAAAATCATGGTAGAAAAAAGCCGCAATATTCGTCTTTTTATTTTTGAGCTGGTATTCACAAATTCACATATAAAAGTACCTTTTTTAAAAAGGCTTATTTATAGGTTCAGGGGGTCTATAAACGTGTATTTCCTTTGAAATCTCGGTATAGATTTTTAGGGTGGAATGCAATACTTCTTTTACTTACTGCTAAGCAGAGAGAGAGAGAGAGTAAAAGAGGAAACTTCAACAAGGAATACATAAAATTAAAATAAAAACGAAAAAGTAGAAATGTCTCAACGTACGAAACGAACTTCGGACAAAATAGATTGAAGGAAACTTCTCATTGGACGAATTGGCCGAAATTTTCCATTGGAGTTACTCAACCAGGGACAAATTCGGTGGATGAAATGAGTATTTCTTTTCGTTATGCAGCTGTTCTTTGAACCTGAGAATTTATTCTTCATAAGCACAAATTATAGTTTTCCCATTTCTTCGCAAGCTTTAATTTTCCTCTTTTTTCAGTTTTGGTTTTTCCTAAGTGCAATGAAAGAACGCAACTATTATTTAACACCGTAGCGTGAAATCGGAAACTTTCAGGTATTATTACGACGGATGTAAGCCTCTCTTTTTCTTTTCTTTTCTTTTATTAAGAAGTCCATTATACAAAAGGCACCTTGAGGAAGGGCAGCCTATATAAGATCCAAACAAGAGACAGCAGTAATGTAAAAACTGGCATCAAGATGAAGAGCCAAACTCTTTTCTTGCTGTTCCTTGCTTCTGCACTGATTTTTACGGTAAGATTTCAGAGTATACTATTTAAGTGTTACAATGGCTTTTAAGGAGTATACATCTCTTGAACTAATGTTTTGGCAATTAAGTATTAGTCGTAGATATTTCTGTGTCTGTGAACAGCACAGCTGGATATTTCCTGCTGCTTCGTAATGTATCCTTTTTGATATTTTGGAAAGCATCCAGGCATCAAGCCAGAATCAACCTCTCTTAAACAATACTCGTGAGAGTCTTCTGAAACAGTGAAAAGGGGAGGAGTACGAAACAGTCTGCTCGTGCACAGCTGTTAATATTATTCCTCATGACATTTAAAAAGTTAGTGTATATGTCTGTGGACATTACATGGAATTTTGTTCGAAATTTTCGATTTTATAAAAAGATGGCTCTAACGATTTTGATTAACATGCCGTATATTAAACATAATTAAACGGGAAATAAAATATATAAATAGCCTTTAAAGTCCTCTTCATTCTGAATAACTTTTGTATAAGTGATAAACCGTAAGAGATAGACAAAAACTTTCCACGCAGAAAGTGGATATCTCGTTAAAACACATAATATATATTTTTGTTGTTGTTTTGTTTGTGTAGACTGAACAATTTAGAGATATTCCCTGTAATTAGTTAGTATTAATTTTAAAATACTTAAACTTTTCTCAAAAAGGAAGTCCTCGTCATCTTTCTTTTGTTTTACTCCTGGCAATGGAAAGAATGCAATCACATAGCGACAGATTCTAAAACACTTGGCAATTACTTTAGCCGAGTGTATTCCCATATTTCCCTTCTACTTATCAGGAACTAAGTAATAATACCGTTACTGTAATGTTTATCTTGATTAGCAAGATGAAGATAAAATAATATTTTGGTAGAATAGTTTGTTTGCAGAAGAGATAAATTCATGTGAGTGCAACATACCAGATGTTTGCTATTATGGCTGTATTTTTATATTGATATCTATTATTCCTGCAAGTGTGTGTGTCGGTACTTTGCTATAGCTGCCGGTGTGTCCACATGATATCCTTGTTTCCCCCTTCAACTATCTCACATTCCGATCTGTCACCCATGTGATGTCGTCATATTTATTGTAAGCATCGTATCAACGAGCATACAAAGAAAAATTTGATGTGTTCCATTCACAAAACTTTCTCTACAGCTCTGTAACGAATTATTGTTAAAAAGCTTCTTCTTTTATCTACTTCATGATAATCGAGATAAAATTCAGAAATGGTCTTCTTACTTGCTTCCTTATGAGTACATAGAATGGAAATGAGGGAATTGCTAGGCTAAAGAAATAGTCAAATATTTTCAAAGCTGGTTGTTATGTGATTGAAATTCATTTCTTTGCATAGTCAGAAGTTGACAAGTTCCTGTAAGAGAAAAGTTTAAATATTTTAAAATTGAATATCTCGGAAATGGGGACTCCACGAAAAAAAATATATTTGTTTTAAAGTGTATGTTTAAACGACATCTATATTTTTTGTTCAGTAAACTTTTGTCTATCTCTTACGGTTTACCAGTTATGCAAAATACATTATGAAGAGGTCTTCAGATGCTATTCCCAGAAAATTCAAGATATACTTACATTTTATTTATCACATAATATCTTTAATATCTATACAGTATTTTAATAAAAGTCGTTGAAATCATTTTTGAGAAAATCAAAATTGTCGAATTTTTTTTCCATGTAAAGGGTAGTTGGGAGTGGGAGGGTTTTCTTGAAAATCTTTGAATCGCCTCCTTGGAAGATAATGAAACTTAAATACCAAGTTTGGTATTTATGGTCTTTTCGATTTTGAGCTAGACAGCCCACAGATACACACACTCATACAGAGAAAAAAACATGCAGAGGGACATTTTTCTAAAAATACTTTTTTGGATTCAGGGGATTTCAAAACTTATATTTCCGGTGAAATCACGATATTGAATTTTTGGGTGGAATACAATACCTCCTCTACACACTATGTATATAGTACGTGTGAAAATAAAAATGTATTAATTTTTGCGTCAGGTGTTACTTTTTTATTTTCTTTTCTAGGGGTTTGTAATGACAGGATTAGAGTTCGAGAGGCGAAAATACCTCCAAATTCGAATTTTGAAACCATTATACTTTCTATATGAGGATGTTGTTGTTTTTAACTTAATGTCCTTTAACCCGATAGATCATTTCGGACGATGGATGTATGAAATCGGCAAAATTGATGCTTACAAGAGTCCGGGGTCCATGGAGCTTACAGTTACTCAAAAATCGCCTTCTCAGGATAAGGGAAACCCCTGGAAAAACCTTATTCGGGTAGCTCACCCTAATCGAGGAAGCATTGAAATCCACCCAAAAACTCGATATCCTGATTTCACTAGAAGTACATGATTGAGACCCCCTAGATTAAAAACGCTGATGTGTTACACTCACATGACTTTCTCTAGCTGTTCTACAAACTTCATACATTAGATTCTTCTTCTTTCTGCACCTTGCTAATCGTGGTACTCATTAGCACAATGTTCTTATTATTTAGTTCCGTATAAGTAGGAAGAAAATAAGGGAATACACTAGGCTAAACCAATAGTCGAATGTTTTAAAAGCTGTCGTTATGCGATTGACATTACAACTCGCTTCTTTTCTTGGCCAGGAATAGAACAAAAGAAAAACAGACACTCTCGTCTGAGAAAAGTATAAGTACTTCACAACTGAAATTAATAACAATGAATACCCCGAAAACGGTAAGCTTCACGAGAAAAATGTATATGACATAACTTGTGTATTTTAACAAGACCTACATTTTTTGTATAGTAAGTTTTTGTCTATCTCTTACGGTTTACTAGTTATGCCAAATTAATCAAAATTCATTCAGCATAAACAGATCTTTAGAAGCTATTCCCAGAAAATTCAAGATAGACATTTTATTTGTTAGGTAAATATCTTTAATATATGATATTTTAATCAAAATCGTTAGAGCCATTTTTAAGAAAATCAAAATTTTCGAAAAAGTTCCATGTAAAGGGTAATTTGGGGTAGTGGCATTTTTCTCAAAATCTTCGTGTCGCATCCCTGGAAGATACTAAACTTAAATACCAAGTTTGGTATTTTAGCTACTTTTCGTTTTTGAGTTATCGTGTTCACAGACACACGGACACACACACACGGACCTTTTTCTCAAAATGCTTTTTTTGGATACAGGGGACCCTAAAACATGTATTTCCGGTGAAATCTCGGTATCGAATTTTTGGGTGGGATACAATACTTCTCTATCCCTATATACATTGTACATATGGGGCTAGAGAAAGTAAAACAGTATAAAAGGTTTGTGTGTGTGAACAGTATAACCCAAAATATCTGATGGGTTGTACCCACATAACTTTCTCTACCCACTCTTATTCACACTATTCGTCCAAACTCTTCTCTATTTACTTCGTGTAAATCGAAAGTTGTAGGTGAAATGGAAATAAAGGAATAAGGTAATTCAAATAACACAAATCAATACCTTGGTAATAGTTAATAAATAAATATTTATTTGGCCCGCCCTGTCGTGTGGTGATAGCAATTTTGCCTTACATTCAAGAGATTCCGAGTTCGAAGCTCGGTTAGGGTAAGTTATCAGATCAGATTTTTCGCGGTTTTCCCTTATCGTGAGAAGACATAACTATGTCGGGTAACTTTAAACTCAATGGATTCCGGGCTCACTTGAGCATAATTTTATCCATTTAATTTATCGTCCGATATATACTAACAGGTTAAAGGAGTTAAACTATAATAAAAATGATTTATTTGACCAATTTTTTTCTTTAACAAGATCTATATTTTTACTTTTTCTACAAGTACGATTACTTTTACATAATGTATAAAGAAGGTAAGTATTGTATTCCATCCAAAGATTCGATACCGAGATCTCACCGAAAACGTGTGTTTTGAGGCATCCTGAATCCAAAACATTATCTTGATTAGCATGAACTAGATTGAAGAATAAGCTTTTTAACAATACTTCGTTGCAGAGAAAGTCATGTGAATGGACCGTATAAGATATTATTTAATGTGGTAAGATTGTTTCTTAAAGGCTCCCAGTTGTGCAAAGCTCATTCAGAATGAAGAAGTCTTCAAAGCTGTTCCCAGAAAATTCAGGCAGGGTATATATTTCATTTGTGATGTAAGTAATATATTTAACATTCGAAGTGTTGATGAAACTAATACGGTCATTGTTTTCAAAATAAAAATGTTTAAGCCATTTTCCGGCTAAGAGAAATTGGGAGTGCGGAATATTCTTGACAATGCAGCTCAACTATTAAAGTACCAATGGAATGGACGAGATTAGGTAATTTCAACCAATTGCGGTCATCTTACTGGAGCGATATTGTCAAAAAACCTTATCGCAGCTGATGTTGTATGCTTAATATTATATCATGGTTAGTGGTAACAAGGTAATAATCCAGGCAGCCAAACTTCTCTTTTAATAAATGTCAGTTCCAAAATTGTACTGTCAATTAATTCAGTTACAATGTTTATTTAAAGTTTTATCCAGTTCATTATGTATTTAGTTAAAAAAAAGGAGTGACAATAATCATTATTTGTATTTCTTATGTATGAGATGAATGCAATAACCTCAAATGAAAGAACGTTTATTTCCATTTCATGTATTAATTATTAAAATCTGAAATAAAGGAATTGCTCCCTATTTCTATTTTTCCTATCGATATTCGTACATTGGGTGTAGACACGGTCAGCTATATCGTAATTCAGGAGACAGCGAAGAAAGAAAAAAAAATCGGTAAATAAACATGGTGGAATGCGTCATCTACCATTTGAGAACTAATGTAAGTATTACAATCATACCCTGATAAAATCTCCCTTCCTATATATTATAACTTATTAATAGGCTATTTCGCTGAATAGTCTTATCAAATACAACTCGTATTTTCATATCTAAAGATAATTCACTGCTTACCAAGCGGGAGACCTGGGTTCGATCCCCAGTACCGGCGTGGGGATTTTTCCCCCGCTGGGAGACCTGGCTCGGGGTGCACTCAGCCTCGTAAGGTCCCTGGAGGGCCAATTGAGGAGCTACTTGATGGAGAAGTAGCGGCTCCAGGTCATGAGGACCGCATTAACCGGCCGGGAGGGACTCGAGGCGCTGACCACGTCTCACCCTCCAATACTGCACCCCATCCATGACGTCTGTAGTGGACCAAGATGGGGGACGCAGCGGCCGGGCGGTAGGCCAAGGTTCCCCGTGAGCTGTCGTGCCATGGAGTTAAGGATAATTCACGAACGGAGGTTGGTGAATTATTGACAAGATGAAAACATTCGTGGTATTACTTATGAAAATATTCGTGTCGCAGCCTTGATATATGCTGAACTGAAATACCAAGTATAGTGTTTATACGAATGTTTGCTTTGAGTTATGCAGTATACACACACGCGCGCGCGCGCACGCACACACAGAGGTTTTTCTAAAGCTGTGATTTGGGGACGGCATAGGGAGTCTCAAAACATATTTTCTTTTAGATCTCGACATCAAATTTGTAGATATTTACATGAGAAATAACATTTGTATCTTGAATTTTCTGGGAATAACCTGTAAAGGCCTCTTCATTCTGTATATTGTTTAACTAGTGAACCATAGACAAAAGTATAATACACAATTGATAGATTCATTTTTGTAGTATCAGACATTTTTGAGATATTCGTTGTTATTGGTTTCATTTCGTAATTTAGTGTTGTCACTATTCAGTTGCTTCTCATGATGTAATGCAAAGACTTGTTTTGCTAAATACGATGTTAATTACCAGGTTAATTACCGCTGGTGTGCCGGAATTTTGTCCCGCAGGAGTTCTTTTACATGTCAGTAAGTTTTCTCACATGGGGCTATCATCATTAAGCACACTTAAAATCATCGGTCTGGGCCCGGATTGACCCTCAATTTAGGACTACACTCCTCAAATGAAAAGTCGTCATTCTTTTCTCTTTTTTATCTTGGTCATGAACGGAATTGCAGTGAAGAACGGAATTTTAGTGCCATTCGTAGCGACCAAATCTTCAAAGATTTAGTCTAGTATTACCCTTATATACCTTGTACTTATAAGAACAATATGTAATAAAATAATTTCTACTAATGTTTATCGAGCAGCATAAAGTAGTTAGAAGAACAGACTTTTGTAGGAATAATTTGTTGCAGATTAGGTAGATAAAGTCGTGTGACTGTAACATATAAGATTTTCATCTTCATTTTAAACGAGATAGAGATTTGCAGAAACAGCTATATTACACATTTCGATGTGGAAATCGAGGCATGATTGCCTGAAAATTCCATACTCTTTCCCAAGAAACAACTGAAATGAATGACGAAGTATTGAACAACTTGAACCGAGTTCGATTCTCGGTTGGAGGATAGGGACATTTCTCTAGCGCAGATTATTCTCTATCCTTCTCAGAATCTGGAAGTATGCACGTGTGTGTGTGTCTGTGTGATCTAATGATAAAATTAAATAAGTAAATAAAGTTAAACAGGAACCCAAAGACCTTAATCAGTACACAAAATCAATATGTTCTAATGCAGTTAAAAGACGGGGTATAAATGGAACAATAAAAAAAAAAAAGAATCGAATCAGCCTGGACCAGTAGCTCAGTTGGAGGTCTCAGTTGCTGTACGAGGGGTCTCGGGTTCGATTCCCTGCTGGGTGGTGGGGAACTTTCTCTAGCCAAGAATACCCCCTATAGTTCCCAGGATCTGGAAGTTTGAATTAGAGTGTGAGTGTGTGTGTGTGTGTGTATGTATGACCTAATGTAGAAAAATAGAAATCCAACAACACAGTACAGCTGTTCCAAGTGAGTGCTCCCAATATGATCGATAAAGGCGGGTTAGGTATAAATAGAAGAATTAAAAATAAACTCGAACTATATATTTCGTAAATAACTTATGTCAACAAGTGGTTGAAAATAAATCGTATATTTTAACATGATCTACATATTTATCCAGTTACGTTTTCATCTGTCACTTAACGTATATCAGTTAAATAACGTATGTTCGATCTTTCTTGCAAAGGAAGAGGACTTCCAAGGCTGATACCAGAAAATTCAAGATTTGCTTTTTATTTTATATGTATATATCTTAGATACAGATTAGATAACGAGGGACTAAGAGGAGTTTGTTGATCTTTTACATGCCAGCCTAAAAGACTCATTGTACTGCCCTGTTATGTATATATCTTAAATTTGTAGTTATTTTAATCCAAAAGTTTATAACCATTTTTGAGAAAATTCGTTTTCGGTTTTGCCTTATGGTATTCACAAAAAGACACACACGCGTAAAATTGTTGATAAAAGGGTCACCAAAACATGTGTTTTTATTAAATCTTAGTATCGAATTTCTCTACTTACTATGCATATGATG
The DNA here is from genome assembly GCA_030762935.1 of Hymenopus coronatus. Lineage (NCBI taxonomy): Eukaryota > Metazoa > Arthropoda > Insecta > Mantodea > Hymenopodidae > Hymenopus > Hymenopus coronatus. Next base: position 50,838,174 of record CM060892.1, on the reverse strand, counting down.
GAGAGAAATAATATGTTTAGAGATAATGTTCCTGGTTATAAGCATCGCATAAATTGCTTTTTATATATCTGGAAGCAATCTGGCTACCATACTTTCAAAACATTGATTTTTAACATCTAAAATTGTTTCTTTTTTCCTTATATTAGAAAATAAAGACAATAGATGTGGTAAATAAGTGTGCCAATAACTGTTGAGTTTATTTAAGTGTTTTCAGATTGATATTTTCATCTCCGTTATGTCAGATTTTTGTTCAACAGTTCTTTTATATGCCAGTATACATACTAACATATTTGTGCTTGGGCCGGAAGCGAATCTGAGATCTGTAGCACTCAACCAACCGTAGGTACCATCCAAATTGATGACAAGTGATAGCACCTTTTGGAGGTATTAGATGTCCTTTTTAAAATTTTGTCATCCATTCTTTCATTCTATTAATTTTACTTCCCTAGTTCTTTGCTGCTTCGTGTATTTCAAGATTTTGTCTGTAGTTTGGAGCTGAAGTGACTTGAAAGAGTACACCTTCTGTAACTTACAAGGTCATGGACTTAAAACAGATCCCTATGTCTCCTTCTCTGAGGTTTGACATACTTGGTAGGGATGGACACTATCGAATGAAAACTATCGGATTATTCACAGACGCCTAACTATTGGTTATTCGATTGTCGCCAGATTATTCGGTTTTAAACAGTTGCTGCACTATTGGTTGCTTGGCAGTCGATAGTTCCCAATCACGTTTCAAGTCACTTTAATCGATGAAGCAATACTGATATGATCCAAATCCCATTTCAAAGAATATAAAGTATATACTGCTTTATTTTCTTTATTTAACAGTTTTTGCAATTAGTCATAAAGATTACACGAGAGAATGCCACATAACAACTACCAAGAAATAAATATAAATATGTAGTTGATCTACTAGGGCATAAACTTTGTTCCAAACATGTGCATTAATATCGGTAATACCGCCTTAGAGGCCGCCATTTTATGGCGGATTCACCAGTCACCTAGTGGTGGTAGGTGAAGATTGTTGTTCTGCCTCTAAATAAAAACGAAAACGTTAGTATCAAACCTTAGCGCAACTCTTTTTATTGGAAAATAGAATACAAAGGTTGCTAGTTAACTGTCAGAAAAATTGTTGTATGTTCCTACTTTGTGTGTTAAAGTCGAGAAGTACGATTCAACCCAAATTGTCATTTAGCCAAATTTAAAAGCCTGTACCGCAAATACAGAATAAAAGCTAATTGCTAAATCAAGATACACCCATATTGTGAGGGAATAATATTTGGTTAATTAATTTTAACCTTAAATAAAATGGATACGAAACTCGTAATACGACATACGTGTGTAGCATAAACTCAAATTACTGAACTGTAACATAATTTTAAAACAGGTAAATAACCCCAAAAAAGGAAATACGTTTCTTTATATGCATATCTTTATTTTAAAAAAACAGAGTTCCATTTCAGAGTTATATATGATGGACTGATTGAGAAAGAGCATGGTTTCACAATTTCAAATGCTTGGTATTAATTTTAGCTTTAATTACTAGAGAATAACTGTAATCAGTTATGTGTTTTGATACCGCAAAATAATGTGCACTAAAGTCTTTTTATAATACTCGAGGGCTAGGATGCCTATGACATCGTACTTTTAATATCCGAATGAAAACTGCTAGTACTTCACGAATTTATCGAAAATAAACAGTTTTTAAATCCGAATGAAAACCAAATAATGATAACCATTTCTCACTTTCGTAATACTTTTGACTGTAGAAATCATTCGATAGTCCATGGCATTAGTGTATACTTTTGACTGTAGAAATCATTCGATAGTCCATGGCATTAGTGTTTCACATTTGAAGCTATTTAGTTATTACACTTTGGCCTCCATTATTTGGCTCCCCTCATCAAATAGCAATGCCTCTCCCTTCATAGCAATGCACTTTATATAAACGATAAATATTGTTCGCAAGTCTCAACTGTCCAACTTACATCAATATTTGGATTATAACTAGCTTCTAAATGTTGTTTTGGTAATATTTTATACTTTATGTTACTGCTTTCAGGTGTTACCTCTGCATGCTAATCCAATTGAAGCCAATTTGAAATCAGGTATGTATAATGGTCAATACTCTAAACCTAATAGCTAGGGAGGATTTGGTATCTACATCGTTTAAAACAATGTGCATCTTACATTTGTGTAGAAAGGAGAATATCGACGCGTTATTGAGAAGGTAAATACAATATTATAGATTTACAACTTAGAAAAGAATGTTGAGGGGGGAAGTTAGCCTTGCTACCTGACTGGTTCCCCCACTATTACCTTTTCCTCCCTGTTTCTTCCGCGGCAGTCATTGTCAGTATAGGCTCTGTAAGGGAAAACTGCGTACGCTCCTAATGGACGAAGAAGGTATGCAGTGGGGGAAACGTTCTGCTTACTTACGAGGCGCCTGCGCAGAACAACATTCTTTACTCGGTTGTTCACCTACAACTGTTCCTCCATAATTTTTGGCTATTATTGCAAATTAACACTTTATATAGCACATTAAACTCTTTAGTAGAAATGTATAGAGTTCTTTTGTTTCAGATGGTGCTTATGAAGACGTAGCTAAACTAGGTGAAGATGCTGTCGCTAATGTAAGTACTTACATATAACATTCACTACAAGGGGAAATATAACAAATGCTTCTGTAAGCAATACGCTTAAATTGTCATACCTATGAACGTTCTTCTTAAATTCAGTATATAGTCTTTATAACAAGTCGTTAAAATAAATAGGCAAACGACACATGTATATGTAGTTAGTAAATCAGGTTTCAACTTAATTTACTTAATATTGGTGACAAATATATACTTAAATTGAAATTTTCTGTCTATCTGGCCAATTTCAATTTCATGAGCTTAGGGTAGACATCAAAAAGCGCAAGTATATGCGTAGTATTCTTCCGTAATTACAGAATTTTATGGAGAGCTTGTGAAGAAGTGTTCAACATTCATACACTTATGGGAGAATTTTCGCATACATGATTTTGTAATTTCAAATAAATTTTAAATGTGCCTACAAGGATTCTTCAGTCTCTTAAATGCAGGTATAAGAATTCTTAAGAAGTAACTTCAAGTTAGAGTTCAAATAAATGCCATTGCAAGGAACGGGAAAACAATGGAAAAGTGTTACGGGCGACAGATCACATGATCTAGTGAGTGTTGTCTGCAAACTACAACAGACTACGAGAGATGGTGATTTGTTACCTACTGCCTTAGTTGAGCAACAGTACTACCTTATTATTTCATTTCGTTTTCACTTTAATGCTTGGATGAATGTTTGTTTATACGTGACGTTTAACCTTCGTGCCCGCAGCGCTGCCCAAGTGGTTAAGTTTTAGGTAAATACTGACATATAAACTACACTTAGCTCTATGGCTATTTTAACAAAGTCTGAATCGAGTGAACAAACTTTCTTCAAACTCATATAAAGGTTCAATTACTTGCATTCGTGAGTCCAGGCAGACGGAAAGTTACAAGAATGATGCTCTGAAAATGCGAAAAGCTCTTTAAAGTACTTTAGCGAAAATTTAGGGTGATTATTTTACTCTTTAATTTTGAGAAAATACATTTATATATAAAGTGTAATCCAGATTGGTCAAATAGTGCAAAATTTTACATAACGAATTTTAAAATATCAGCAGGTGTGGATTTTGTAGTTGTCAGTTGTTTTAAAATTTTCAAAAGTTCTATATCTCAAATGTACAACTATATGCCTTGAAAGATCAAGAAATATGGTACTGCCTATATGGGTTTTAAAAATACACTTTTAATATTTTGAAGTACTAAAAACATGTTTGGATAGTCTTTGGTAGCTGTAATGCGAAATGTAATTTTTACCAAGCGATATAGCAAACTAGTACAGACCAGATTCGTTAAATAATGAAGATTTTAATAAGGAATTGAAGATGCGGTTGGGGTAGTTTTTGAGAACTATAAGGGAATCTAGAGAGCTTTGTTTAGGCAGACCAAGCAGTGTTGCTTTGTATGTTAGAGTTTGATAATAAGGGTAGCGAAAGTTCTTGATGGTTGTAGAGTGACTTATCGCTTTTATCAGTTACCAAGAACCAAGTGCACCAAGTATTGTCAAAATAATACCCGTAACAAACGTGCTCCTTGATAATTAGATTAGAAAATCAGAAGCAATTTGCTAATTTGAACACGATAAGAAATACTCTTCAATAACTGAATTGTTGAAGATCTTAAACATCCTTGTTTATATGTTTCGGTTGAAATGTATTTAAAAGTCTGTTATATTCTCAACAAAGTGCCAAAACATGTTCTTATTTTCATATTCAACAGCTCGGGATTAAAATTGGTTGATATGAATATGTAAATCCCCCAATCCCCCGGGCTTCAACATTTTTAAAATATTTTATAGCCTATGACCTTCCAGGAGAACAGTGTTTTTCTAATGTGAAAGAATGATCGAAATTGCTATAGTGGTTTTTGATAACATCAACACACACGCGCGCGCGCGCGTTGCCTGTTTATATAGTGTGTGTGTGCGCGTACGCACATACAAGTACGTTTATTTTCTCTGCCGCTTATCTATGTTATACAGAGGACAGATCCTATTTTATCTAGAATTCTGATGTCTAAATTTCGCCGGAAGCACAGATTTTGAGGTTCTCTAAAAGGAAAAGTTGGATGGATTCGATATTTCAATTCAACATCTTTTAAGGATACGACACAAAGAATGTCAAGAAGTTTCTCAACCCAAAATTACGCTTCATATAGGAAAAGACTACTTTTTATTTTCTGAAAAAGGACTTAAAGATTTTAATGAACTATCACAGGTTTGACAAATTCATTTGAGAAACCACTTGTATAATATGCTGAAGGTTTTATAATAATCACAAAGTCCTCTGCATTATACCTATTATTTTGTACCTATAACTATTAAACCATAAGAATAGACAAAACCCCCATATCATAAAAAGGGCAAACATATATAAATATACGTAATGTGCCATCAGACATTTTACAAGATGGAAAATTACCAAATGCTGATAATTGAAGTGATAATAGACAGCCAATGCGAGAGAGAAAGACAGAGGGAGAGTTAGAGAGAATTAGAGTAAAAGGGGGGATTGCATTTAAAATTGAGTAAAGGCGGATTGCATTTAAAATTAAATTACAAGGTTTAAATGAGTGTTGAGTCTCAATTTTGAACTGATTGTGTGCTTTTATCAGGTCAATAATTTAACTAATTTTAAAGCATTTTACAAAGTGTCTATGGCTCCAAGGTCACTGATTTGAAAGGCTGGAAATAAAACAGAAGAGCTTAATTTTTAAGATATTTTCAACTATTCTTTAAGAAAACACAATATTTGTTTCAGTTTTCTCAAAAAACAGTTCGCATTTTTATAACTTGACTATATATCTGTAAACTTTAACGCATATTTTCGAGGAATATAAAATTATATCTCATGTGTTTTATATGTTTACAGGGAGATGCTGCGGCCCCGCTAACAAGAGAGGCAAGGCGCAGTAAGTATTTTTATTATTCAAAATTAGATGTTTTCCCTTTACTTACAGGCACCAAGTAATAAGGACAATTTCTACTAATGTTTATCTCGATTATCATGAAATTGAATAATAAGCTTTTTACAGATATGTAGAGAAAGTTACGTGAATATAACACATCAGATTTTTTAAAACTGAAACCAATAGCAAGGAATATCTCAAAAAATGTCAACTCCACGAAAAAAAAGTATTTAACATAAATTGTAGCTTTAACGAGATCTATGCTTTTTTCAAAGTAAGTTTTTGTCTATCTCGAATAGTTTACCAGTTATGCAAAATTCCGTAACATTCATCCAGAATAAAGACGTCTTCAGAAGCTATTCCCAGAAAATTCAAGATATACATTTTAATTATCTTGTAAATATCTTTAATACGCGATATCTTAATCGAAATCGTTAGAGCCATTTTTGAGAAAATCAAAATGTTCGGAAAAGTTTTCCTATAAAGGATAGTTGGGAAATGGAGAATTTTCTTGAAAATCTGCGCGTCACATTCTTGGAAGATACTGAACTTAAATGCCAAGTTTGAGATTTAACAGACTTATCGTTTTTGAGCTATGCTGTCCACAGGCACGCGCACAGACACACACACACACATACGCACTGACAGACAGACGCACACTTGGACATTTTTCTAAAAACGTTTTTTCTTTGGATTGAGGGGGCCTCAAAACATATATTTCCGGTGAAATCTCGGTATCGAATTTTTGGGTGCAATACCATACCTTCTCTATACACTATGTACATAGTACGTATAGAAAAAGTAAAAAAAAAATTATGTGTTCCATTCACATGACTTTCTCTACATCTCTGTATCAAATATTAGTGTTAGAAAGCTTATTCTTATATCTACTTAATATTAATCGAGATAACATTGGTACAAATTATCACTATTTGGTTCTTTGTAAGTAGAAAAGCAAAAGTAGTATAATGTGTCCCATTCACATGATGTCCTCTAGCTGTGCGATAAACAAACCTTTTATTCAAACATTAATCTGGCATCTACATCATGCTAATCGAGGTAAACATAAGCAAAATTAGTCTTATTACTAGTAGACAGGAAATAGGAAAATGCACTGGCAAAAGAGATAGTCCTTTAAAAGCCGGTCGCAATGTGAAACCATTGAAATTGCAATCTCTTGTCTTGCCAGGAGTGGACAAACGATAAACGAGAAGAAAGATGTCTTCCAGCTCGAGTAAAGTTAAGTGGCTAAACTTGAAATCAATAATACGGAATATCTTGAAAACAGCTAACTATACAAAAAAGTATATGTCACAAATCGTGTATTTTAATAAAATCTACGTATTTTGTATGGTAAGTTTTTGTTTATGTATTACGTTTTTCCAGTTATATAAAAGTCATCCGGAATGAAGAGGTCTTCAGAGGTTATTCCCAGAAAAGTCAAGATTTACATTTCGTTTGTCATAAAAATATCTTAAACGTAAGGTATTTTAATCAAAATCGTTATAGCCATTTTTGAGAAAATCAAACTTTTCGAAAAATATTCCAAAGAAAGGATAGTCTGGGGTCGGAGGATTTTCTTGAAAATCTTCGTGTCGCATCCTTAAAAGATACCAAACTTAAGTGTGGTATTTAACGGTCTTTTCGTTTTTGGTCTATGCTGTCCACAGACACACACGGATCTTCTTCTAAAAATGTTTTTTTTTATTCAGGGCGTTCAAAAAAAAAAAAGGATTTCCGGTGAAATCTCGGTATCGAAATTTTTGGGTGCATTACAATACCTTCTCTGTACACTATGTGCATAGTGCGTGTAGAGAAAGTAAAACTTACGAAGTAAATAAACAGTGGTAGCAATCGGAAATACGAGTATAAACATACTAGAGGCGTCCGAACTGAGACTAGGAATCAAGATTGAGCCATGTTACGTATGCAAATATCAATCAGGAATCTAAAATGTTCGTTCGAAGCGATTTGTCCTCGGTCTTGCTTAACTTACTGATTCTCCAAACGAAGTAGTTCATTCAGAACTGAACTCTGTTTACAAAACATAGCAATACCCACCTAGGTAGCGTGTCTGCCTGACGTTCAAGGAGTCGCGATTTCGAATCTCGCTTAGGATGAGTTACCGGTTAATATTTTTTTCGGGGTTTTCCCTTAACATGAATGTCAAGTAACTTTAAGCTCCATGGACCCCGCAACCATTTGAGCAACATTTCACCAATTTCATTTATCGTCCGATATGACCAATCAGATTGAAGAACGCCAAGCCAAAAGAACAAAAATAATTGCAGCAAAGGTCCGAAATTTATTGGTATAATAGAATGATCGATTGGTTATTATCAGTAGCTATTTTATAATTTGTTCCCATTGGAGGTAGTTTTCTACTCTAGTTATTTTCCTTTGGATATGATACTGAGCAAGGACTATCGCTTTAACCTAGTACATATATTCTTATTTCCCTTTTACTTACAAAAAAGTAAGAAATAAAACCAATTCTGACATGTTTATCTCGATTAGCTCGTAAATAAAAGAATAACCTTTTATAAGTATAGTTTATATGTGGAATATCTAGAGAAAGGCATGTGAATGTAACATATTAGATTTTTTTATTAATAATTTTGAGGTACATATTTATGTGTTATAACGACTTGATAATTTGTGCCGTTATTATTTCAGGTTATTTTTCATAAACTCGTGCTTCTTTGGTTTGGCCAAGGGTGATTGATTACTTTAGTTTATACATATAGGTATGAGGATAGCAAAATAATTTGTATTTAGGAACAATTAAGTGCGATAGTGACAGGCCGTGAGCTTGATTACCCATTTCTCTGACTGCCGCACAGAACTTCCTGCTGTGACTGAGTTATGTGTAGAGGAGCGAAAGAGTCCAGTAAAAAGGGGGCATGGTTGAACTTTTTTTAATAGTTAACGCCCGCTTTTACTACTGTGGCACCGCAGATGATGACATTGATGATACATGAAATGAAGATGGAGTACCAGTGGAATGTGATGGCAGGGGGAAACCGAAGAACACGAGAAAACCCGGCCCTTGCGGGCACCTGGAAGAGAGAGTAGTCTAACCACTCAGCCACAGCGCGGCCGCAAGGTTGAACGAACACACCTTGCCGCATCTCTGGGAACCAAATTTCGGTAGGGGTCATACTCAACAAAACTGAACCAAACGAAGAGCATATTTTTCAAGATACTAATACAGACATGATGGATTCATTTATTTTATCACTGTAACCGTTAGAGAACATGTACTGTTTTATTTTCTCATGGTAATATTTGTCCTATTAGAGATTAAAAGAATATAAAAATTGTTTTAATTTCGATGTTTGGTGTAATAGTAACCCAGTGTAACTGCGATAAAATAAAAGTAATAAAATAAAAACGATGATATTGTAGCAGTATGAGCCTGTAGTGTCTAAAAATGATTAGAAACTCATGAGCTAAGTACTTAATATATTTGCGTGCTTTATTTGGATTAAAATCTAGCCTATGTGCACATATTTTGGATGAATATACTTAGATGTTCTGTTTCTTTACCTTTAATCTTCTTTCTCTGCTTCAACATTGTGCCTTATCCTTATCCTTTATCGTATTTTCTTCAATGTATTCATTTTGTAAAACTTTTCTCTTTTGGTTTTTTCGCTGTATTAATAAGTGTTACATTTAACATTTGTTTCTAGCATTTAAAAAAGGAGGAGGATGCTGTTGTGGTTGATCCGGCTGAAGAGCAATAAGAATGCGACACGATGGACATCTTTACCTGCTGCAACTTACTTTCGTTCAACTTACGCTCTGACATTTAGTAATATTTTAATTCTTGAAACTTGTTTTCTTCTGTGACTAACTTCCACTTCTGTATTCACCTGTTATTTTAATTACTTTTTTCTCAGTGCTAGATAAGGACTGACAATGTAGACAAAAACAGTGAATAAAGTAAACTCACTCCACATGCTTTTGAATAATTTTGTTTCATTGCTTAAACCAACATAAGACAATTTTAAAATAAACTTATATAAATGAAATATTTGAATAAAATGTAGCTGTTTTACCATCACTATTCCTCAATTACTGTATAAAAAGTACTGCTTTGATCATTATTTAAAAACCAGAGAAATAAGTGTTTTGAGGCTATCTAACCCTGTTCCCAAAATTATTCCTGGATAAAGGCATATACGCTTTTCTTGAGAAAATAAGAAATAACCCAGATTTGTTCATAGCAAATGGAAAAGGAAGATAAGTATACAGAGTGGGCCAAGGAAACGGACGATTTGATTTATTAATATGTATTACAGAAATATCTTTGAAGAACCGTTAGATAGAAAGACAGCATTTGATTTGTATATATAGTACTGAAATTTTGAAAAATACGATCCTAAGATGGCCTACAGTTCTCTGCCCACACTTTTCCCATCTCGAATACAAATTGCCTATCATACGGTGGAACATTTCGAAGAGTATTTGCAACACTTCATAACGAATACTTTGTTTGACTGATGGAACTTAAATCCTTATGCAGAATTCTCAAATAGTGGAACCTGATAAACAAAATGGTGACTCGCTGAACTATACTCGAAATGAGCGCCTTCCTTCACTGAGGCTGCTTCCAAGTTTTCCTCAGTCGTTCATAAAAGAGAAATTTAACCTGAAATGTTTACTTCCGTATTCTGAATGGCTTTTACACAACTGGTAAGAGATGGCCAACAACTCACGACACAAAAAATGTAAATATCATTAAAACAATCAATTTATGTCATATACATTTTTTGTAGAATTTCAAAGATATTCCCTGTTATTGGTTTCAGGATTTAAGTACTTAAACTTTTATCAAAAGGAAAGCTCTCATCCGTTTCATATCTCTTTTGTTTGACCCTGGTCATGGAAAGAGAAATGCACTTCAATGACAACCGCATAGCGACAGATTTTAAAGGGTTTGACAGTCGCTTTAGCCTAGTGCAATCCCTTACTTCGCTCCTACTTATAAGGAACTATAATAAGAACGTTTCTGGTAATGTTTATCTTAATCAGCATTTGTAGATAAAAGAATGATCTTTGTAAGAATAGTTTGTTGGCAGAACAGATAGAGAAAGTCACATGAATGACTTTCAGATACTTTTAATTAGAAATCTATTTTTGAATGTTAGCGGGACAAGCACCTTCAGTAAAATAGTTGAGGAGACGATGTCCCTGCTTTTGTAAGTTGGGGGGAGGGGCAAAAGTGCCTTGACGGCCTAAGTCAGCGCCTATGTTATGGATGATATTGTAATACTGCCGAAACGAGCACTTTGCAGCGACAAAACTATCCCATTTTTGTAATAAACCTTATTTGCAATCGCATGTTGAGCACCAGTCCAGTTATTCATGAATAAATCATACACGCTTGAGAACATGATAATCGAACCTGAGTTTATCGGAAATAATCGAGATTTAAGTTCGCCCGTTTCTTAGGTCCACTCTTTATTTTCAATATATTAACAATGCATTCTCGGATGCTAGTGCATGTATTTATTTATTTTATTCTACAGATACTTGTAATAGACACCGTTACTATGCAGAAACGACGTAAGAAAACTTTGACTTTAAATCAAAGTGTTAGATATTAGTGCAACGTGTGGGATAAAGTAAACAAAATTCACTCATTGCTTCGGTAACGAGTGGGATAAAGTAAACAAATAAATGGTTGATAATTATAAATGCTCTATAACCTTTTAACACCAACATCAAGAAAGAAAATAAGCAAGAATCAATTCTTCATTAATGCCCTGAACATTTCTTCGTATGTGCCAATCCTTAAATTCCTGACACTCTTTTCCGTATAATTTCCGTGAAATCGACGGTAAATAAACCTCAACTGCTTCTTTTGCTTCATTTAATATATCATTTGGAACCGATATATTGACATTCTCAACGTCCATTGTAAACTTAATCAATTTGAAACTAGAAGCAATAAAAACAAAATTAGTATTCATACATAGCCTACCATATTTTATAACTATAAGAATGCCACAATTCAATGCCTTATTCTTTATTTAATTCATTACTATCTGTTGTAAAATCATTAACTGAATATTTGTCATATGTTAATTTATCGTATCTGTAGGATAAAATAATGTATTACTACAAGTGGACAACCCTCTATTATCCACTCGTAGAACTTAAAACCGTCCCCTTCGGGTCGCGTTTTAAATTGTCCTGCTCATAGATAATAGTGTAGAATTTGAAATCAAGAGACGGAAATGGAAATGGATAGGACACACATGGAGGAAGCCTGCAGGATCCATAGAACGAACAGCATTAGAATGGAACCCATAAGGGGCACGGAAAAGAGGTCGTTCTAGAAAGACATGGAAGAGGACCATAGAGGAGGAGGCACTAGAAATGGGGGAAAGTTGGAAGGAAGTTAAGGCGTTGGCAAGTCGCATGCTCTGTGTTCAGGAAGGAACAAGAGGAATTAAGTCACGTAAGTCAAGTCAACTCATGGATAGACTCTCTGTTTTTCCACTTGTATAATAAACATCTATTATATACATTTATCCTGGTATGAAAAGAGAACAAGCTACTCACATGCTCTGCTGGTTGATACGCCGGCTACAACAAATATGACGCCTCAGTGTCTTTACCAAATGCTACTTACCGTTATAAGTGTATCCCCAACATGGGGTGACGGGTTGGAATGTTTGTGGGAATGTATAGTTTTCTCCAAAAGTGGACCAATACATCATCAGTTATATGGCGATTCATCTTGTCAACCACGGGGTTTTCAAACTGACACTCTAAATAAGAGAAGGGACTTTAGAAAATGCACAGGCTAAAGCGATAGTCTCCTCCTTTAAAAGACAGTCGCTATGTGAAATAATTAAGGTTCGGTAAACAAACGAGAAACGAGAAGAAAGATGTCTTCCCGTTTGAGAAAAGTTGAAGAGCCTAAAATTGAAACCAATAATTCGGAATATCTCGAAAACGGATAACTCTACAAGAAATGTATATGACATAAATTGTCTGTTTTAATCAGATTTATATTTTTTGATTACTTAAGTTTTTATATATCTATTAAGGTTTGCCAGTTATATATAAATCATCTAGAATGAAGAGGTCTTCAGAGGCTATTCCCAGAAAATTCAAGATATGCCTTTCGTTTGTCATAAAATATCTTAAACATAAGGTATTTTAATCCTAGTCGTTAGAGCCATTTTTGAGAAAGTCAAAATTTCGAAAAATGTAAAAATTACATGTAAAGGGTAGTTTGAGATGGACGGATTTTCTTGAAAATCTTCGTGTCGTATCGTTGGAAGATACGAAATTTAAATATCAAGTTTGGCATTTAACAGTCTTTTCGTTTTTGAGCTGTGCTATCCACAGACACACACACACACACGCACACTCGGACCTTCTTCTAAAAATGCTTTTTTTGGATTCAGGGGGACACAAGACATGTATCTCCGGTGAAATCTCGGTATCGAATTTTAGGGTGCATTAAAATACCTTCTCTATACGCTATGTACACAGTAAATGTAGAAAGTAAGAAAACATCAGTGTGTGTGCGTGTATGTATCTGTGAGAAGCTCAAAAACGAAAAGTACGTTAAATACCAAACTTGGTATTTAGTTTAGCACCTACCAAGGATGCGATACGAAGTTTTTCAGAAAAATCGCCCCATCCCCAATTAACCTTTGCATGAAACTTTTTTTGTCGAAACCTTCAATTTTCTCAAAAATGCCTTTAACGATTTTGATTAAAATGTCATACATATGTTTGAACTATTTTCATGACAAACGAAATGTATTTCTTGAATTTCCTGTAAATTGTTTCTGAATTTCTCTGCAAATTGGAAGATTTACGGATAATTGATAAATGCTAACAGATAGACAAAATCTTACTACATAAAAATGTAGATCTTAAATCAGGTAATTTATGTCAGATATGTTTTTTGAGTTAATCGCTTCCGAGATCCTTTGTTTATAGTTTCATTTTCCAATACTTCTACAGTTATTTTCAAAAGGGAAATCGATATTCCTTTTAATTTTTTCATTTTGGTCATGTAGGACGATTGAATTTCAAGCCATTACATAGCGATCCGCTCTTAAAATATATGCCTATCGCTTTAGCCTAGTATATCCCTTTATTTCCCTTTTATTTACATGGAAATATTTTTCAATAAAACCATTTCCACTACTGTTTCTCGATAAGATGATGACAGAAGAAGAGGCTTTTGTAAGAATAGTTTGTTGCAAATCAAGTGGAGAAAGTCATGGGAATGTGATAGATTAGATTTTTTGTTGTTATTCTTTAGGTTGCTATGTATTTTCTTACGAATATTTGGATTGGGTGTAATATTTTCACGTTAAGTTGGGGGGGGGGGAATGTAACGATAAATTAGAAGGAAAGGAGGATGAGTAATGACAAAAATTAAATGATTAGGGTTAATCCCTGCTTCGGTCTATTTTATTTCTTTTTATAGATGTACATAAAAACAAATCTCAGGATGTATACAGATAAAACAGCTAGTTCTAATCCTAAAAAAATTAAACGCTAGGTAGCTATAGCTGAGTATAGAATTTATCAACACTCTTAAAAGGTGCTGTGTCTTACCCACATTACAGAAGGTAATCAACAACTGATTAATACTATGAAAACTATCCAAAGTTTTGCATTCCGCCAGGCATTCCGCTAGGCATTCCACCTGGCATTCCGCCAGGCATCCCGCCAGGCATTCCGCCAGGCATCCCGCTAGGCATTCCGTTAGGCATTCCGCCAGGCATTCCGTTAGGCATTCCGCCAGGCATTCTGCTAGGAAACCCGCCGCCGCCGCCGTCAGGAAATAAGCCAGGAATCGAACCGGAAGGCATTTTTGCTAATGGACCAGTCATATAACGTGCTACCTGTAACAGTTGCACAAAAAATATGATGTGTTTAATTTACATGGTTCTCTCTACAAACTAGTTTTACAACAGATTACTCTTTTATTTACAGATATTGTCTTATTACTTGCTTCTTTATAAGTAGAAGGGAGATAAGGTTATACACTAGGCTAAAGGGATAGTCAAATATTTGTTTAATCTCTAGCCATGTAAAACAATCGAAATTCGATTCTCTTTGATGGTCAGGAGTAAAACAAAAGAGAAACGAAAAAGTCCTCCCGTTTAAGAAAGGTTTAAGTAGTTCAAAGTTGAAACCCATAACAACGAATATCTTGGAAATGGTTAACTTTAACTCTGCACAGACTACAGAGTTAATTTTATATGGCAAATTGTGTGTCTTATACTCGGTTGCAGGAAAGTACTTGTATAAAAATTTGTTGGCGATTATAAGGCGATTTTGATTGGCGATCAGTAAAATCCTTGTTGCGGAAAGGTCAATCAATGATGAATTGGAGATTATACGCCTGGCAGATTTGATTAGGAAATTTTTGCTGGTTAATGGCTTAATTACCAATAAAGAGAGTATTTGGGGATCGAAAAGCTCCAAAACTAACCTAAAACTTGTTAACTTTTGCTAAAGTGTGGCAAGTGGAATTATTTTTCAAGCAATATTTACCATAATATTCTGTTGGTATGGATGGCTCAGTTATTTAAGTGCTGTCCTTGTGGTCCCAAAACTCTTTTTTCTTCCTCTACTTAGAGCATAGTACATAGGTAAAATTCGATACGGAATTTCACTGGAAATGCACGTTTTAGGGTACGGTATCCAAAAAGCATTTCTACAAAAAGGTCCACGCGTATGTGTGTCCGTGTGTATTGTGTGAGTGACTGTGGACAACATAACTCAAAAACGAAAAGCCGGTTAACTACCAAACTTGATTATCTTCCCAGAATAAGACAAAAAGGTTTTTAAGAAGTCCCAACTACCCTTTACATGTAAAAAAAGAAAACTTTGATTTTCTCAAAAATGGTTTATATAATTCTGATTAAAATAACGTATTTTAAAGATATTTCATAACAAATAAAATTTATATCTTAAATTTTATGGGAATATCCTCTAGAGTCCCTTTCATTCTGGATTACTTTGACATACTTGTTAAACAGTAAAGAGATAGACAACCACTTACTACAAAAAATACAGATAGCGTTAAAGAAATCAATTATGTTTTATTTATATGTATATATATATATATATATATACACTCACTGTCTGTTTTAAAACGGCACCAAACGAAGATAGCGGTCGATTAGCTTACACTTTGACTTGTCCGAAACTGATGTCACAACTTTCAAATTCTTCTATTTAAAGTTTTATGTGTGTTTAAAAATTGCACACATTTGGGATTAGGCAGCGAAGGAACAACGGTTGTCATACGCCACGTAACCAACCTCTGAACGTGATATACGAAACACATAAGAAAACCCACATGCTACGTTAAGGTGACCTGTGCCGCGCCGGCGTGTTTATCAAACCACGCCTACACCAAGCGACTGGGACCTTCGCTACCAACCGGCATTTCTCTTGGAGTGGGCCAGGCACGTGCCATTTGGTTATGTACGATTGCCTAATCCAATTGCCTAATCCATGGTGATTTTATGGTGGTTTTTGTTTGTGCCGAATTTTAGAACTGAAAATTATGTTCACGTATCACGTACGGTATAGCCAAAAAGGTCCACATCTTCGTTTGGTGTCGTTTTGAAACAGCCTGTATATACACACACACACACACACACACACACACACACACACACACCAGGTGAGTCAGCTGCCCCTTATCCTCGAATTTTATGCAATCCGCATTATATACTCCGACATGAAAGCATCGACCCTATTGCTAGGTTCTACCCGCGTATTTAACATGAATGTTAAACACTCAATGAAATTAGTACTAATATAGATGTTATCACATCACTGGTAATTAGACAGCTGACATTTGCATCACTGTAAAGGTTCACTGGGACCAGCGAATACTACATGTTAAATGGAATGTTGATCACTAAAGTTACTAGGTAGCTCAGTTGGAACGAGCGCAAGACTTCAAATTGATCTGTTTGCTGTGAAGGTGGTTCGAATTCCTTGCATGTGTAGTTGTTTTTACCGTGTAATATTCACAAATTACAATTATTAATCTGAAAGCTGCTATTATTTTCATTTTAATTGTTTTATGTATGTTTTATGGTATTGTTTGATGTTTCTTTATTGGTGAACTACAAGTAGGTAGTTGTTTCAACATAACTATAGGTAGGTGCAATTGAAATAAGGATCATTTATATCTAGGTACAGATTTGAACACAGAAAAGAAGGAAATTACGTTATCAGAGTTTAACATGAAGTTAAAAACAAGTTTGCAGGCATAGAATTATTGTGATTAGAAATATTGTTTCATATTGGTATGTTTTGTGGTGCTGGAATGACCCTGTTTCTATTCCTGGAACACGATTACTCTAACGAAGCAAGTGCTCGAACTGGTGACCTCTTGGGCACGCCTGGGCATACTGTTCAATGGAGCCTCTGACTCGGTGTAACATGGCGGGTTGAACAGATCTACAGGCCACTGTAATACGCTGGCGATGGGTTTCTGGATTGTCCAGTTCCTCTGCATAAACGCGTTCCTTTAGATAACCCCAGAGGATAAGGTCAAGGGGTGTCAGATCAGGTAATTTGGCAGGCCAGGAGACTGGTCCTCGGCTTCCTATCCAATGACCAGGATGTGCAGTATTCAAATAATTGTAGACGATCCTCTACCGATGCGGAGAAGCGCCATCGTGTTGAAACCACATCGTCATTCGCTCCTGCAGTGGCACATTCTCTAATAATAAGGGTAGCTCATTACGGAGGAATTCCAGGTTGCGTGCTTCTGTTAGATGCCCCTCGAAGAATAATGGTCCAACAAGGTGATCTCCAAAACTTCCACACCAGACATTCACTCTTGGAGAACTGCTTCCCTTACCGAAAGAGTATTATCAACACTCCAATAGCGCATATTGTGGCAATTTACGGTTCCATTGTTGTGGAATCTTGATTCGTCAGAAAAGAGGATCGTGCTACTCGCTCCAGCAACCATTCACAAAAGGTCACTGGAGCTTCGAGATCTGTCCCGTGAAGTGCTTGGTGTAGCTGCAAACAATAAGGATGAAACTTATTAGTGTTCAATATTCAATATTCAAGGCTGATGTTCACCTCCATAGCAACTGTCTGTGTATTATTAGTATGTGGATTCAAAACAGCTTATGCAATAACACCCGATGTTGCTGGTGCGTTTCTAAAAGGAGGCATTCTCGCAAGTGACGCTGTTACATGTAGACGCCTTTCAACATTCCTGCAAGTGTTTGCTGTTGGTTGTCGTTTATTCGGATATCTCTCCCGGTACAGATGCTGAGCCGCTTGTGCATTTGTCCTTGCTTCTCCGTAGATTAAAAGCATATCTATGTACTCATTTGTCGAATACATAATGGAAGATTGGCACAAAATATCGTGCGACAACATACGTGTGGTAAATGAAGGGAGTCGGCATTCATAATAATACAATGCATCATGCCAGTCCAATGGGGCAGACGTAACTATACGCTTTCTACCCATTACAATCTGTAGCCAATCAATAACGATTTAACTTATAATGTCCTGAACTCACATAAACATTAAATTAAAGTAAATTTGGTTTCCAAGTTTTGATGTGCATTAAAAAAATGTGTACAATGTTGAGACTGGGACCAGTGTCAATAGGGATTAGCGCACAGCACAACTCATAATTCTATTCGGCTATTTCGAGACTTGACTGAATGCATGTTCCGCACGAGTTTTCGTGCTTGATTTAGCCTTTTAAGTCCGTTTTAATCCCATGCTGGGCATTTCAATATTATTAGTTAAATGGCAAAAGCTATTATAAATGTTATTTGAGATGCAGGAGACGTAGTTCACGCAAAAATTTAAATAAACTGTTGTTTAATAATATGTACGGTTCCATGATGGATGAGGCGTGTCCCTAATGTTTTCCTAAGTTTTGGCAGCCAGCTCCTACCCTAAGTACAAGATTCCGCCATTTTCTTTTTAGCTAACGTTGATAGTATACTAATATGATAGGTTCATTTTTTCCGAGGCATTTACTGAATTACGTTGCTATGTATACTCTAATACGAGGGTCGGCTGATAAGTCCCGCGCCTCTCAATGAAAACAGCATTTAAAAAAAAAATTGTGCTTTATTTCCCAACATAATCCCCAGAAGGCTATTACATTGGCATATCGGTGTTCTAATTTAATTAAACCATCTCTGTAGGGCAATTTATCAAGGTCCTCAAAATAGCTGTTTACCGCATCAATGACCTCCTCATGACTATAGTCGCCCTTCGTGGTGTAATGGTTACCATGCTAACTTCATACACCCAAGGTCGCGGGTTCAAACCCAGCGAAGGACTATGGATTTTTTTGGGCGTAAAAATCCTTAGCTTGGCTTCCTTCGGAAGGGAAGTAAAGCCTTTGGTCCCGTGTCGTAGATTTACGGTACGTAAAACAACCTCAAGCCTGATAGAGAGGCCTCTGAGCAAAATTGAGCGGTCTTTCACGCCCAATATAGAATGGGAATCACAGCAGTTAAAGAGCATCCATAAATAACAAGCCATTTATATTTTCCTCATTACTGTGAAATATTCGTCCTCCAAGAACTTTTTTGAACAGGTGTAGTCACTGAGTGCTAGATCTGGCGAATAGGGTGGATGTTCAAACAATTCCAACTTTAATTCGCACATTTTTTATATTGCAATGGCTGAACGATGGGCCGGAGCATTGTCGTGATGAAAACATTTTTTGTTGTTGTTGCTAAATGAGGTCTTTTACTTTTCACCTCATCACTCAAACGTTGCAGTAAGCTTGTGTAGTAGTCACCAGCAACATTTTTTCCCTTTTCCAAGTAATCAATAAAATTAATTCCCTGTGCATCCCAGAAAACACTCGCCATAACCTTGTTAGCTAACAGCTCCTTTCTTGGAGTTGGTTCACCTGGCGCAATCCACTGTTTTGACTGTGATTTACTTTCTGGAGTGTAGTGATGTATCCAAGTTTCATCCATGGTAATAAGCCGTCTCAAAAATTCACTAGGATTTTTACGGTAGAGCTGCACATTCTTAACAGAAATAGTTTTTCTTTGCAACTTTTGATCATGTGTCAATAAACGCGGCACCCATCTTGCACAGACCTTGTGAAAGCCCAAAACATTACTTAAAATATTACCTGCACGTTCTTTTGATATGTTTACAGCCTCTGCTATCTCAAATAACTTTTATCTGCGGTCTTCCAGTACTAAACGATGATTTTTTTCAATGATCTCTGGAGTATCACTTCTACAGGGCGTCCAGAGCGACGCTCATCACCAAGTGCTCGTCCGTCCCATTTTAAACTGTGCAACCCACCTTTTAATCATTGAAGATGAAGGGGCAGAGTCTTTCAATGTACTGTCCATTTCCTCCTTGATTTCTTTAGGCGTTAAGCCTTTCAAATGGAAATATTTAATCACTGCTCTTTTTTGTAAATCCTCCATTTTCGTGAATACTCTAAAGTTGTCTTGTTTAAAATGCTATCATTCGAAAACTAAAAAGCTATTGACCTGTAATTATGGATACAAGCTAGTCTAGAGTTAAACTATACGATGCTACCGTCAAACTGGCTTAGTGGCGCCATATCTGTGTGAGGCCCGGGACTTAACAGCCCACCCTAGTGAAAAAAAGTTTGTAAAATTCGGCTGGAAACCGAATTCGCTCTCAGTTAACGAATCGTATGTTTTTGAGGTGTACTTAAGCGAGGAGTACGTTCTGTCTCTTAAACCGCTGATCCTCTGAATTTTGCGTATTCCTCTCTCTAAGAACGTCAAGCAATACGTTTAAGTGTACGCAAAACTGGACTATGGAGCTCATGCCGTTTGATGGGTGGCCTGCTTTCCAAAAAAAACCATGGGGCGGTTGACTCACCTGGTATATAGCTCGTCCCGCAGGAGTTATTTACATGTCAGTAAATCTACTTACATGGTGCTGTCGATTGATATGTACTGGGTCAAGTTTGAACCCGCGACCTTGGGATCAAGTTTTCTCATACGTAAATTTATTATTTTCTTTTACTTTTCTTTACTCCATGCAAAGAGGACTGAATGTCAATTATTTATTTGTTGTTTATTTATTTATCATTTCAAACATATATATGCTATTAGACACGTCAAGTTTAACAGCATATATACATGGATACAATTTATGCAGCCGCATTAATAATGTTAATGGAAAATATTTGCATATGTCATAAAAATGCCTTGCAGACCTAGATTTATCATGTCATTTATGCAAAACAGGAGTTTTTATACAGCAAAATTAAAATAGTAAACATAATACATAACACATATTCGTAGTGAATCATTTTACTAAACAATTTTAAAAAATCTGATGTGTACCATTCACATGACTTTCTCCATATCCCTGCAACAAATAATTCTTAAAAAGCTTATACTTCTATTTACTTTATGCTAATCAGAAAAAATTAGCAGAAACAGCCTTATTACTCGCATCCTTGTAAGTAGATGCGAAATAAGGGACAACCGTAGGTTAAAGTGATAGTCAAAAGCTGGTTGCTATGTCAATGAAGTTCCTTTGTTTATATGGATAGGAATTGACAAGTTCCTGTATGAAAAAAGTATACGTTTTTCATAGCAGAAACCAAAAATAAGGAATGTCACAAAAACGACGAACTCCACGAAAAAAATGTATATAACATAAATTGTGTGTTTTAAAGTGCTCTACATTTTTTGTGTAGTAAGTTTTTGTCCATCTCTTACGGTTTAGCAGTCATTCAAAATTTAGTAAAATTCATCCAGAATAAACTACTCTTCAGAGGCTATTCCCAGAAAATTCAAGATATACATTTCATTTGTCAGGTAAATATGTTTAATATCCGAAATTTTAATCAAAATCGTTAGAGCCATTTTTGAGAAAATCAAAATTTTCGAAAAAAGTTCCATGTAAAGAGTAGTTGGGGTGGGGGGATTTTTCTCAAAATCTTCGTGTCGCATCCCTGGAAGATACTAAACTTAAATACCAAGTTTGGTATTTTACCGACTTTTCGTTTTTGAGTTATCGTGTTCACAGTCACACGGACACACGGACACACGGATGCACACACACACACTCACACGCGCGGACCTTTTTGTGAAAATGCTTTTTTTGGATATTGGAGACCCTAAAACATATATTTCCGGTGAAATCTAGGTATCGAATTTTTGGTGGAGTGCAATACTTTCTCTATACACTGTGTACATAGTGCGTATGGAGAAAGTAAAAATCGATTAACTATTAAAACATAATTTTGGCATTGAGTATAATGAAAAATGGAGCTCAGCATTTATTTGGATTTTAAACATTCTGTTGCTTTCAGCGACTTATTTGTAGGTAGACCGTATTGATTAAGTACACAATATTGATTAAATTCCTCAACGAGTAAAATTGGTTAGAAAGCAAGAATTTGTTTAAGTCGGCTTTGAAATTTTTAACAGACCGTATATTCCTCAGACTAGATGGTAAATTAGTATAGAGTTTTAAGCTATTATATTTAAATTAATTTTCAAATAGTTTAGTTTTATGAGCAGGAGTGTACAACTTATATTCATTCCGAGTGTTATAAGAATGGATCTCGGAATGTTTAATGAGATCATTGAGATTGGATTTAACATATATTAATGTTTCCTTTATGTAAGTGCAAGGTAAAGTTAATATGTTCAATTTGTTAAAATGTTCCCTGCAACTTTCTCTTTTTGAAACGCTTTTTTTTTTTTTTCAGTTTGAAAATCTGGTTATTATTAACACTATTTCTCCATAATATTATTCCATATTACAAATGTGAGTGAAACTAGGCAAAGTAGCAACTTTTTAGCACATCTATCGTAACGTCATTAGTTGATAGAGAACAAAACAAACCCTACTTAGTTTTAAAGTTAAATGCCCTCTATGACTCTCCCAGCGGAGATTAAAATCTAGCCATAACCCCAAAAATTTGGTTTCAGTGTTGCAATGTATAGTCTAAATTCTAAATATTTTAAAATTACAGTTAAAGGGTCTTCCGCTCAAGAAGCGGTTAGCCCTAAAATGCTCTATTGCCAAATGCGTTTCGGAATCGGTTGATGAAACTCGTTGCGATGATTTGATGGTTTAATTTTCCTTCCTGCAACCGCGCATTAAGGTTTTAGCTCAGTAACTTTCAGGGATGCATAGCAACTTACCCTGTGATGCTTAATCTGATTGATTGGGCTGGAAGACACCTGAAAAAAAAAAAAAAAAAAGCAGATTACTAACAAAGACATGTTTTCACTCGTAATAAAGGTGAGAATTCTGAATAAGTTTACACATTTCCGCTATAGCTGTTGTTAATTACAATTCATTTTTGGCATTTCCCTCTTGTTTATCTTATTCAGAATTTCCAACACACAAGAGGACGCTATAGTTCTATTAATTCATGAATCTATAAGCGAAGGAAAGCATAAAACTGGAATTTATTAGTTCATAGCTTTGCTTGTAAAATAGATATAACGAATTTTATACTTAATAGTGATAATAATAATTTATTTTACAGTGAATAGTGGCATAAAAACTTAATATATATTGCAAAATTACGTAATCCATAAAATTCTGATCTTTTAAAGACGATATGCCGCAAAAGTAATATGCTTTTAAATTTAGTTTATTATTTTTAATATTTGTATTTAATTATGCATAATTTGACTCAATTTCTTTTTAATAATCATAAATATTAGACTCAAACCATGGTTCGAAGTCCATGGGGTAAGTTTCCCCAAAAGTCTTAGTAAATTATATTAGAAACAAAATCGTTTATTTACTCTAAGCATTCCAAATTTTTTCCAAGCTACAAGCTACAAACTCACAGATTGAAATTTAATTTCTGAGCAGAAATAAATTGATAATTTGTAAATGCATAGCATATATAAAACAATTATATAGAAAAGGAAGAAGTCTATTTTCTATAATTCTAGGTTTCTGAAAATTCCTTAATGCAAATGCATTGTACATTACTCTACAGCTGCTTGCGCTGAAAGAGTTGATTATAATTAAATCAGTGTCAACAATAAAGGGAAATAAAGGCAGTAAGATTTAAAAGACAAAAACTGAACTACCAAATATGATTATATTGCATGTCTGCAGTAATAAATATACACATATATAGTTGGAGAATTAAATATATTTATTAACGTCTCCGATAAAAATGTAAAATGTAGGAATTTCAGGAGTTAAAACTTCCCACATATGATAGCATGAGGGGAAGTAAACAAAAAATCTGATGTGTTCCATTCACATGACTTTCTCTACATCTCTGCAACAAATTATTGTTAAAAAACTTATGCTTCTATTTACTTCATGCTAATCGAAAAAAAAGCAGAAATAGTCTTATTACTTGCTTCCTTGTAAGTAGAAGCAAAATAAGAGAGTACCATAGGTTAAAGTGATAATCAAAAGCTGGTTGCTATGTGACTGAAGTTCCTTTATTTGTATGGACAGCAGTTGACTAATTCCGGTATGAGAAAAGTTAAGTTTTTCAAAGCTGAAACCAAAACCAAGGAATATCTCAAAAACGATTAACTCCACGAAAAAATGTATAGAGCATAAATTGTGTGTTTTAATGTGCCCTACATTTTTTGTGCTGTAAGTTTTTGTCCATCTCTTTCGGTTTAGCAGTTATACAAAATTCCGTAAAATTCACCCAGAATAAAGAGGTCTTCAGAGGCTATTCCCAGAAAATTCAAAATATACATTTTATTTGTCAGGTAAACATCCTTGATATACAATTTTAATCAAAATCGTTAGAGCCATTTTTGAGAAAATAAAAATTTTCGAAAAATGTTCCATGTAAAGGATAATTTGGGGAGGGTTTTTTTTTCTCAAAATCTTCGTGTCGCATCCCTGGAAGCTACTAAACTTAAATACCAAGTTTGGTATTTTACCGTCTTTTCGTTTTTGAGTTATCGTGTTCGCAGACACACGGACAAACGGACACACTGGCACACACATACACACACATGGATACAGGGGACCCTAAAATATATATTTCCGGTGAAATCTCGGTATCGCATTTTTTTATGGAGTGCAAAACCTTCTCTATACACTATGTACATAGTACGTGTAGAGAATGAAATTATTATTATTATTATTATTATTATTATTATTATTAATATAAAATCAGAGTGGTGACCCATAATGTCATATTTCATGAAGTTAGAAATATAATATGCAGCAGATGGCGGAGTTGCATTATTTATAGCAGTGATTTATTTATTCCATTTCAAGACAGTTTCTATGAAATGTTAATGAAATATATAATAAAACATTGTTTCATATCGATTTAGTGCACAGATTAGAACTGGAATCAATTTCTTTTTACTCTGAACCAACAAAATGCCATAGCTTTATCTTTGGATTGTATATATTGGCTAACAAGAGTTGAAATATGCTATAGGTACACAACTTTTCATTCGATTTTGGCATCCAAATAGCAACAATTTACATTTTTGACTTCGACATTCGATTTACCCTTCTTCTTTTACTAATCACCCGTAATATGTACAGGAAATAATGCATTGCGCCCAAAACTTCCATATCAAAATTTCTCTTGAAACACATATTTTGAGGCTCCTTAAATAAAAAAAAAAAAAAAAAAAATCTGATGTGTTCCATTCTTATGGCTTTCTTTACATCTCTACAATGAATTATTGTTAAAAGCTTATTCTTTTATTTATTTAATGCTAATCAATAATGCAGATATGGTCGTATTACTTGCTTCAGTCTAAGTCGAAAGGAAATAAGGGAGTATCATAGGCTAAATCAATAGTCAAATATTTTAAAAACTATGTGATTGCTATGTGATTGAAGTATGTTTATGGATAGGTGTTGATAGATTCCCGTATGGGAAAATTAGAAGTATTTTAAAGCTGAAACTAATAACAAGGAATATCTAAAAAAATTCTCAACTCCACGAAAAAAAAAGGTATATAACAGAAACTGTGTGTTTTAACGAGCTCTACATTTTTTGTTTGGTACGTTTTTGTCTATCTCTTGCGGCTTACTAGATATGCGAAATTCATGCAGAATAAACATGCCTTTAGAGACCATTCCCAGAAAATTGAACATATACATTTTATTTGCCATATAAATATCTTACATATCTATAAGAGATAAAAATCAAAATCGTTAGAGCCGTTTTCGAGAAAATAAAAAATTTCGATTTTTTTTCATATAAGGGGTAGTTGGGGTGGGGGGATTTTCTTGAAAATCTTCCTGTGGCATCCTTGGAAGATACCAAACTTAAATACCAAATTTTGTATTTAATAGTCTTTTCGTTTTTGAACTATGCCACACACGGACCTTTTTCTGAAAATGCTTTTTTTTTTTATTATTTTGGGGGTTCTAAAACATGTATTTCCGGTGAAATCTCGGTATCGAATTTTTGAGTGCAATACAATATCTTCTCTATACACTATGTATAGCACGTATAGAGAAAGTAAAAAGCATTTGAATAAAACTGTGTCAGCATCTAATTCAAAAGACGAAAAGTAATGTTCACATACATCAGTTCACACTTATATACTTAGCATCTTCCACGAAGATTATAGTAAATAAACAAATAAATAAAAATCCACTCCATACTACCGTTTGTAAGGACACTGTTTTTGTTATTTTTATTTACTCAAAAATGGTTCTTTTGTTAAAACAACATACTCTTAGGATTCTTTCATTCCAAATAAAACATCTTGAGTTTTCTTGCGAATAACCTGAGATGTCCTTTTCATTCAGAATCACGTTTGTATAATTGGTGCACCTAAGAGATACACAAAATCTTACTACTCAAAAAATGTAGATGTTGTTAAAGCACACAAATTGTCAAGTAATGATTTTCCAAGATATTGTTATTGGTTTAATCTATAACAATATCTCGAAAAAAATTAGTTGACAAAAGTTGTGTGCTTTATGGATATCTAAACTTTTCATGTGCTATTATTTCATATATCTCTTACGGTTTGCTACATATGCAAAGATTAAGCCAAACCGGCAAATTACTAGAATTAAATTGTACTAGTGTCTAGGAATAATACAAAGATAATAATGGAACCAATCTGGTCAGGTCGAAAATAATAATAATAATAATAATAATAATAATATGAAGAAGAAGAAGAAGATTAATCAAAACATTAATAATAAAATTAACAATAAAAAAGAACATTTAGTACAAGTAACCCACTTCAATTATCTAGGTGTGATATTAATTTTAAGTATGATGAAGACATTGAGAAGAAATAATAGATTTCAAGCTATGTGTAACATTTGGAAGAACTTTAGAAAGGAAAAAATGTGATGTGTTCCATTCCCATGACTTTCTCTATATCTCTGTAAAAATTATTGTTAAAAAATGTTATTCTTCTATCTACATCATGCTAATCGATATAAACATTAGCAGAAATTGTCCTTATTACTTGGTCCCTTGTAAGTAGAAGGGAAAAATCTAATGTGTTCCATTCACATGATGTCCTCTAGCTTCAGCAAACAAACCTTTTATTCAAAAGACTATGTTTTTGTTTACATTATGCTAACCAAGATAGATTTTAGCAGAATTAGGCTTATTACTAGCTTCCCTGTAAGTAGAAGGGAAATAAGAAAATACACAGGCCAAAGCGATAGCCTCGTCCTTTCAAAGCCGGTCGTTATTTGAAGCAATTGAAATTCCAATCTCTTTGCTTGCCAGGAGTAAACAAACGAGAAACGAGAAGAAAGATGTCTTTTCGTTTGAGAAAAGTTTAAGTGGCTTAAAACTGTAACCAATAATCCGGAATATCTCGAAAAGTAAACTGTACAAAAAAATGTATATGACATAAATTGTGTATTTTAATGAGATCTATATTTTTGTGTAGTAAGTTTTTGTGTATCTCTTACGGTTTGCCAATCAAAAGTCATCCAGAATGAAGAGGTCTTTAGAGACTATTTCCAGAAAATTCAAGATATATATTTTGTTCGTCATAAATATCTTAAACATAAGATATTTTAATCAAAATCGTTAGAGCCATTTTTGAGAAAATCAAAATTTTCGAAAAGTGTTCCATGAAAAGGGCAGTTTGGGGTGAGGGGATTTGCGTAAAAATCTTCATGTCGCATCCTTGGAAGATACTCAACTTAAATGCCAAGTTTGGTATTTAACTGACTTTTCGTTTTTGGGCTACGCTGCCCACAGACACACACGAGCCTTTTTCTAAAAATGATTTTTTTTGACTCAGAGTACCTCAATTTTTCCAGTGAAATCTCGGTATCGAATTTTTAGATGCAATACAATACCTACTCTGTACACTGTGTACATAGTACGTGTAGAGAAAGTAACAAGCCAGGAAAACAAATGAAATTCCACAAAGCAATGATTGTGCCTACTTTTGTATGTGGTTTTGAATAGTTGACAATGACAACAACAACAAAAAGAAAGAAAATGATTAACCAATACAGGCAAGAGAGATTAAGTTTTCAGTTAATGACAAGATAGAACAAAATAAAATGAAAGGGAAGCATAATTTGACAGAATGATAACAAAATGATTACATTTGCCGATTGGAAACAGATCTGTGTAGACCTCACGAAATAGGAAATGGATAATAAAGGCCGAAACAGGTAAGTATAACTCCAACCTTTGAAAGGGGAAGAAGGAGGAGAAGAAGAAGAGGTTTCCCCCGCTATTCATTTCACCAATTGCTCCGTCATCGCCTTTCCTATCATCCATTTCGTTCGCATTTCATGGCATCCACCTCCTCATGGTCATTCCTGGCTGTGGGCCGACCACTAGTTCCAGGTTCTCATTTCTGTGGTTTCGTGTCCTTGGCTCCCCAACAGGCTTCTGATCTTTAAGCACCCGCTTGTAAGTCCTAGGGGGGGGGTGTCAGTCCTACTTATGGGGAGGGTAAACCAACTACGAAAACGAAAAATATTAAATGAATTTGCATTACACATAAAATGTATATCTTGAATTTTCTGGAAATTGTCTCTAAAGACCTTTTATTCTGGACGAATTTTGCTGAATTTTGCGCAACTGATGAAGCATAAGATATAGACAAAAACGTAATACACAAAATGTGAAGATTTCATTAAAACTGATAAATTATTAATGTTTTTGTTCTAGAGTGGACCTTCCCGAGGTATACCTTGTTATTGGTTTCAAATTCATCTACCTATGTTTTCTCTAACGGGAAGACACCTTTCGTTTTGTCCCTCTTGTTTTACTCTGGCCATTCAAAGTGACCGAACTTAAATTATTTCACATAGCGACCAGCTTTTAAAAGATTTGACCATCACTTTAACCTAGTATATACCCGTATTTCCCTTCTACTTACAAAGAAGCAAGTAATAAGACCAATTCTGCTAGTGTTTATCTTTATTAGTGTGCTGTAGACAAAATAGAATTTTTTCTAAGAAAGGTTTATATGTGGAACAGCTAGAAGAAATATTAATAGAACACACTAGATTGTTTTGGCATATAGAAAAAATCTGATGTGTTCCATTCACATGACTTTCTCTATATCTCTGCAACAAACAATTGTTAGAAGGCTTACGCTTCTATTTACTTCATGCTAATCGAGAAACAATTAGGCAGAAATGGTTTTATTACTTACTTCCTTGTAAGTAGGAGTGAAATAAGGGAGTACCATAGATTAAAGTGGTAGCCAAAAACTGGTTGCTATGTGACTGAAGTTCCTTTGTTTGTATGCAAAGGAGTTGAAGTTATTTAAAGCTGAAACCAAAAACAAGGAATATCTAAAAAACGATCAACTTCATGAAAAAAATGTATATAACTTAAATTATGTGTTTTAACGTGCTCTACATTTCTTGTTTAGTCAGTTTTTATCTATCTCTTATGTTTGCAGTTATGCAAAATTCCGTAAATTTCATCCAAAATAAAGTAAGCTTCAGAGGCTATTCCCAGAAAATTGAAGATATACATTTTATTTGTTAAGTAAATGGTTTTAATATGCGATATTTTAATCAAAATCGTTAGAGCTATTTTTGAGAAAATCAAAATTTTCGAAAAAAGTTCCATGTAAAGGGTAGTTTGGGGGGGGGGATTTTCTCAAAATCTTCGTTGTCGCATCCTTGGAAGATACTAAATTTAAATACCAAGTTTGGTATTTTACCGACTTTTCCTTTTTGAGTTATCGTGTTCATAGACACACGGACGCACGGACACACACAAACACACGCGCGGGGACCTTTTTCTAAAAATGCTTTTTTTGGATACAGGGGACCCTAAAACATATATTTCCGGTGAAATCTCGGTATGGAATTTTTTAGTGGAGTGCAATACATTCTCTATACACTATGTACTTAGTACGTATAGAGAAATTAAAAATAATAAGTTTGCCACTTTTGCTTTGTATAATGTCTATGTAATATATCCGGCGTTTAAATGCAAGCATATTCAGAACAGACTTACCGCGTTTATCGTTAAAGCAACACATAGTAGTCCCACCAGGAGCTTCATATCTCGATGTTACTGGCTAAACTCTACAGTAATAAATGACAATGCATTTTCTATGGTCTAAATATAAATAGTGTGAAAAAAACAAAAAAACAAAAAAACTTCCTTTTTCATCTTATATAATAGATGATCGTATTGTCACTCATTTCAAAAGGAAGATGGGACCTTTGATAACTAAAGTTTCACAGACGTAATCTCACGCAATCTGTCAACAAAACCTTGTGATCGTCCACCCACAGAACCTGTTGCCTGACGTTATTACGCTGTTTAAGTGCAGATGGTCATTTGCCGTTAAAGAAGTCAAAGGGATTCATCCTACCTTATGAATAATGGGTTTAACAACATACAATTATTATGAGGGACAAAAGCATGATATGGACTAAACTAAAAGGAGATTCAGAAGTTGGGGGTCGTAACAGCAGTGTTATCTAGATCGTCAGGGTTGCCAACTCATAGGTTTTTCCCATATGCTATACAATTTTCGCCTTTGTTTTTCTTTTTGTTTAGCTTTTCCACAAGAATGTTTTTAGAGAGAGAGAGAGGGAGACCAATTTTGCTATTAAGTTCAGTATCTTCTAAAGATGCATTTTAAAGAAAATCCTCACTCCAAATTACCCGATACATGTAACATTTTTTCAAAAGTTTTGATCTTCTCAAAAAGGGCTGTAACAATTTTTATTAAAGTACTACATATTTAAGGTATTTTTATTTGCTAATAAAATTGATATCTTGAATTTCCTTGGAATAGAATATAAAGACCACTTCTTTCGGAAGCTACTTTGTATAATTTTGTATAACTGATAAACCTTACGGACTAGAAAAAAATTGCACTACACAAACATATGCTTATTTATTTTTTTATTTCAAATACGCCATTTATTTCAAATAATGTTATGGCATCATCCATTTGTGAGATTTTCATTACTGTTTGTTTCAACTCAATACTTCGTGATTTTAAAATTCTATCGCTATTAACTTTTTTCTCGGGATGTCATGGAAAGAATAAAGTCACTGCAAGCACTTTTAAATTACTGACTATATAACCGATTTTCTTTATGAATCTTTACTTTATATACCGGGTGGAAGGGAAGTCATTACATTAATTTAAGCCGCTGATAGGTCTCGGTATTCGAACACATTTTGCATCTTACGAGTTTGTCTCTGACGATTTCCTACGGAGATATTTTAGTTTTGTCGAAATCAAGCTGGCAAAGCTGCAGGTTGTGCAGCTGTCATTTGCACTAGGTCAGCACATAAACACGCCTCATCATGACGTCGAAGGAATTCCTATTGTTTTTACTGTGCTAGTGTAGGCCAAACAGAATGCCAGTTGCACTAGTTTTCTGCCAAAACATTACACCACCTTCCTTCGTGTTTGCAAGCGACCGACGTGCTTACATCCAGAAGTCGGTTCAGAAACCTGACCAACTTCGACGCAAGGTTACCGAGTTACTTAACGTCTGAAAAGCTGCTTGGAATTAGATTAGATTAGATTAGAAAGCATTCTGTAGGTTCGTTTAGGCCAGAAAGCCACTGAACATGGAACTTGCCAAGGCATACACATGTATACATATGTTTATATACTATATACTATGAAAAAAAATGTATAAAGCTCTAGTGCTAAAAGCATAGGTTACAAAAACAACAGAATACTTTTTTTTGCATGCACATAAAAACAAAGAGTATCAAAATATAGTGTTAAAATGTATAAATAAATAAATATAATTTCATTATATGTAAAACCAATGTTATGTCAGACGATAGTCCTCAAATTATCGACATAACAGTTACTAGTAGCAATCATATAAACCAATACATGATTATTGTATTATGTACTCTTCATAAATGTCAACAAATTACAATACACAATACACACCCACAAATATGTTACAGAATTTCCAATGCCAAAGATTTACAATTATGTACTAGAGTGTAAAATATCAAAACATCAGGCTTCACAGACCCTGTGTCATTGCTAAATACTAAAAAAAAAAAAAAAAAAAAAAAAAAAAAAAAAAAAAAAAAAAAAAAAAAATAATAATAATAATAATAATAATTTGACATAATCGTGCAAATCAAAGCATAAATCAGTTTAATTTTAGTATAAAACACACACACTAATATACACAAAATGCAACACATTGTAATATTTATAAATACAATGATCATTAACGGTACTGTCAGACAGACCCGTCACTCAAACATCCATCCACAGAGCAAAATGACTCATTGCAAAGGCACTCCCCAAGAGAGGCCCCAAAAGCCCTGAAATTCCCAATATTCCCTTAATTCTTTTAAATTATAAATTATTTCGTAACTCTGTATGATCTCCCATAATTCCTACCGAAATCAATGTCAGAAATTCGTTACTCTACGCACCTTACAAGTAACAAATACATTCTTCGTACATTCTAGTGGAATTACGCATCCAATTTGGAACAAACCCCACTTATTTCTTCGAAATTGGCTGATCAGAGAACAAAATGTCATTAGATTGTTTTTGTTTGTAATGCTTCTATGAAGCATATATTAGAAGGAATGTAATAAGTTTCCTTCCACCCGATATATATATAAAACTATAGTAAGTGGGGAAAATATTGTATTTCACCCAAAAACTCGATGTGAGATTTCAGTGGAAATATAAATGGTTTGATGCCTCCTTTCCAAAAAGGGATTTTTACAAAAATGTCCATGTGTAAGAACAACCTAACCTAAAAAACGATTTGTTGTAAGCCACACTTTAAATAGAGATTTGATGTAGTATTATCTTCAATGCTGTTACCATTGCGTCATCTTGAATTTTCTGTGATAGCCATAAAAGCATCTATAAAATGTGAGAAGTGTAAAACTGATGCCAATTAGTGTCCTATTGACAAGATAGAATAATGATGCAGTTTATGTTCTCTCAAAGAGCATATTAAAATCGTTCTTTATGGGAGACTGTTTGCAAAAACTTCTCTCGCCAGAAGCATCGCCTTAAAATGTACTGGAGTGTTTTATTTGATTTATTGAATTACTACAGTCGTGATGACTAATGTGGCATTATTCTTTCTCCCAACGGAAAACATTAAATATTTTAATTATAGAGGATACAAAACATTCTTTTGTATCATAACTTTATGTTACAGTTTGTTACACACCTCCTTGGGATATTTTGAAGTGAAATTCTTGGTGAAACTAAGCAAAACCTCTTCTGATATTTCTCTTGCCATATCACGGCTCAAGTATAAGGGTTAGCAAAATCTTGAACTTCTTAAACGTGCCTTTAATTGGGATATGTTTAAATTGAGACCACTGACCATTTTATTCTTGAACTGTTATACTTCATCATTATCACCATTCTCCACTTATTATGTTGCGCTTCATCTTAATAAAAAATACACTTGTGTTCCTTTTTCTTTTAACTTCTTAGAATAATGCATCAGCATGTAGTCAGGTTGCAATTCGTTTAGCCTTTTTAGAGGAAAGGATGCCAAGAAACTTTGAGTTTCTGCATGGCCTCTGTATGCTTTAATATATTTTGCTTTTCCTACAGTAAAATTATATCCTGGCTTCAAGGATGGAGCGGAGGATAGAACAGTGATTGGAGAAGACTTTTATTTCCTGTCAAATCTGCCTAGGTCTGTAACCACATCGGCTATGTCAAACTGTAATTACCCTTCAATGTCCTTTCGCCCCATCACCCTTACGAAAGTGCATTCATGACTCTACCTACCCATGCAGCCCCAAGATCCCAGAGACAGTAAAATATTTCGCGATTTTACGCAGTCGGGGATGCAAACAAGAGTTACAACTTACAAGTAAATAAATAAAAGAAAAATTAGCTGTCTGTTATATAGGAAGGGCTGCTGCAACAAATGTTTAACTCAATAAGAGTTTAAGGAGCCTCTATTGCGGAATTACTTAATTTCACTATCACCTACTTAATAACGTTCTTTTGATTTCGACTTTGATATTAAATTTCGCCCACTCTGATCGCACATCTTTTTATGCACAACAGTATTTGCGCATAAAAATGTACTTGTAAAATTTAATATTTCGCTACTCATTTCCTTGCGTAATTCAGAAATGTTACGACCACTATTATCTGGACGAATTCTAACTCGTGGGTTACATATCCATGGGTTCATTACAAGACAGAAACAAAATCTTACTCTGTTCTGTCTTCTCATCGGAGGAAATTCCGGTCTCTGATCGGAGGAAATTCTGTCCCTATTCTGTGTCATCTCAGGTAACATTTTGTTTAGCTAATCATTTCATCAAATGATACTAGGAGCATGGCGATGGGAGTTACCCGAAGAAGTTTTAGTGCAAGGCTTCCCCCTTATTTCTTCATGGTTGTTGGGTTATGAGACAAGAAACGTTTGCCCTTCATGAAAATTCCTGAGTTTCTAAGCTTCGAACTTTGCTTAAATGACAGTATTTTGTGTTACGACGAAAAACATTCTGCAAAGATATTAACAATTTATGAATACCCCTAATAACAGGCTTAGCCCAAGGACATATGTATTTCAAATGTGAACCCTAATTATAACAAATAACAAGATATACAAACGTTTATTCAGTCAACTGCTTAGAACACAAGAAAACCCTGCCAAAGAAATTCCGAAATGTTTGGTTCATTTGAAGAAATAAAGCAGAATTTCACTAAAAAAATATCTATTTGTAATTTGTACCATAGTTGCAATTAGTTCAATAACTAGTAAAAACTTCAGCTTCAAATGAGCCTAAATTCATCAGCTTGGGATTCGTATAATGTGTTACTTCAAACAGATACAACTGGCATAAATCTGCACTTCCATTTTGGTTTTAGTATGCGTATATTCAACGTTGTATATACACATTGTAACAAAACCTTTTTATTAAAATTTCTGCTGATTACAACAAATGCATTTAATTAAACTCTTTACACAATTTTATCCCTCGTCGCTTCGACGCTCGTACACAGTTGACGACTGCTTCTTCTCTCATTTAGGTGTACTCTCTAACGCCTTTCTCTAAACTGAATCTCCGGAACTGATAACTCCCTTTTTATAGCTGCTGATTATGTAGCAAGAACATTACAGAAGTAAGGTAATTGTTGCACTGTAAATTACACACAGGTGTCACAAAGTTACAAACAGACCTGGCATTGGAGGGATTTGCTGGCGTGCGCCCGCTCACTCAGTTTTAAATTTATGCACACTTGCAACAATTATTCGGACTATATAGGGGAGGCTCACCGCGCGCGTGTAACAATTACGACTGGTCGTCCCGACCAGCATTACCGAAGAAAACTACATCTAAATGTACCACCAGCCTCTTCCCTTAGGGAAGCCTCTGGCAGCACCCACATCAGTAATTCCCTTCATTACGAGATATTGCCCTTGTCAAAGTTGTTGAAGCTTAGAGCTGCGCCCCCTGGTCCGGGTAGAGCAACATAGCCACAGCAGATCATCCCGCTGAAAACCTCGACTGTTAGTCTCAGGTCTCCGGTCGCTGCATGGATGTGTTGACGGACAACCTCATGTCTGTCGTGAAATCGGTATCGGATTCTCGACGTAGCCGATTGCTGCTGTTCTGCCACAGGGGGGCTCCCAAACATTAGGTCGCAAGGCAAATGCAGATCTCTGCCAAAGACCAAGCTGGCTGGTGTCAATCCCGTGGTGTCGTGGATTGAAGAACAGTAGGCCAACAAACAAAGCAAAACAAAAAAAAGAAAAGAAAATATAAAAAAGGGACACTGACATCACAGTCTCTCTAGTGTTTGGCCACGCCCTTCCTCAAAAATGTTCTTCTACAGCCTTCATATGCCGCTCAACCGTGGGTCTTGAAGTACTGTAAGCATCTTGTGCACTCAAAGTCGCTCAAGTTAGTCACTTCATTAGGTTAGACTTAAAGTTGGTGCCCTGATAGCTGTGTAACTCCAAGGTACCCCACAGCAGCAAAACAGTTAATCTAAGATACAATTAGTAATGGTCATGGCCTCCTGGTTAGGAATGGCGTACACCTCCGGCAACTTGGTGAAGTAATCGTAAACACCAATAGATACTTGTTACCTTGTGTCTGGCAGAGGTAATGGTTCAGCTATGCCAAAGCCTATGCATTCGAAATGCTCTCCCATATTATACTGCTGCATGCGACCCCGGCTCCTTATCGGTAGTTCGCGAGTTGCCGTACACACATGACATTGGCGCACCATCTCTCAGCATCTGCAAGTAGCCTCATAAGTACCGCTGTTAGAGCTTGTTGATTGTTCAGTTTGTTCCAAAAAGCCTCCCCTAGTCCCACGTGAACTTCCCCCAGGCCCTCCCTCACCTTACACAGAGGGAGGACCAACTGCTTTGTCTGGGTCGAGGCAAAAAGTGATTCCCAAATTCTAAACAATACACCTTCCTTGGTCGTCAGCGAATCCCATTAGGCCCGATAGGACTTAAACACACTACTCTAGGGTGCGATATCTTCCCAGTGCGGTCTAGCTTCTGCCTTCACTTCTTTCAGGAGTGGCCACAATCGAAGTCCGCCAGCTGCTCCCTCCTCAGGCCTACGTTATCCATCCATAGGCTCCTTCAAAACAATACGGACAGCTACGGCACATTCCTTCTCCTCCATTTTACTGCAATTCATCTGAGCAGAGACTTCTTGACATGACATCCACATTGAGGTAGCTGCGCAAGATGAGAATAAATATAAGAACTGCAATAAGTGAAATTGGTCAGTCAGAGTGGTCAGTCATGTGGTGGAATAGTAGTCCTCCGTGGTGTAATGGTTACTATGCTAACTTCGTATACCCAAGGTCGCGGGTTTAAACCCGGCGGAGGACGGTGGATTTTTTTCGGGCGTAAAAATCCTTAGCATGGCTTCCTTCGGAAGGGAAGTAAAGCCGCTGGTCCCGTGTCGTAGATTTACGGCACGTAAAAGAACTTCAAGCCTGATAAAGGCCTCTGAGCAAAATTGAGTGGTATTTCACGCCCAATATAGAGTGGGAGGCTGAAAACCACATTAGTTAAAGAGCGTCCATAAATAAAGCTTTATTTTATTTCATTTTGAGTAGTCTTTCACGCCCAATATAGAGCGGGACGCTGAAAACCATATTAGTTAAAGAGCGTCCATAAATAAAACTTTATTTTATTTCATTTCTGGTGGAAAAGTCTGACCGTAAGGTTCTTGTGGAAGTATTGCAGTGCCTTTATTACTGTCAGGAACTCTCACTGGGCGCCTTGCCTCTGTAGGCGGGCATAACAGCAACTTTCCAAATTCCTTGGTTGTCGCGAATGCAGCCAAGGAATTGGTGTCTCTTGGAACTAAGGCTACCTTCCAGTATCCCGATTTTGACTCCAAGGCCGAGAAAGTTGGGCAAGTATATCCAGAATGTCGTCAATCAAGGTTAAGGGAAACCAGTCCACTCAGTAGCGTCGCTCACCGTTCTTTTTATTTACAAATACACAGGGGAGCACCAAAGACTTTCGGACGTTTCAATGATTTCCTTAGATTTCATGTCGTCCAGCATGTCCGTATCTCCTCTTGTTTCGCCAGAGGTGCACGTCTTAGTGCTTACCGGTTAAGTCGGGCGGCTTCGGTGTCTATATGATGCAGTAGTATTCGAACAGTGCGACCATAATCACCTTCCCCTTGGCTGAAGACACACTGATATCCTCTAAATAGATATCGGACCCTCTTTTCCACTACAGCAAAGGTCTGTGTAATTTAAGTCTTGGAGCAAATTGCGATCGTATAACGAATAACTGAAGGCTGTGATTGCCTCGATTTTTTTCACACCAGTATCAGCAAGCGATTTATATAGGGAATTTTTAAATATAGTGCTTAGTGTTGGCAATTCTGGTTTCGGACATGGCGAACATAAAGGCAATTTAAACAAACAAAAGCGATTTTGAGGTTAAGTTTGGTTCGGTGTCGCGTTTGTGAGTGGTTCGTACTACCGTCCAAATGTAAGCATTTCAAAATATATTAGCTAAATGTAATATAATACGCCGTTTTATAAAGAATCTTAAAGTTAAAAAAGACTGAAATGTTTGCTGCGCTTTGTTTCCGAACACGTAAAGCAGTTGTCAAAATTAAGCTTTGTAGTTACTAACAATCTCGTATAACGAGGGCTTTCTAGCCCTATTGCTGCTGAAAACATGGTTAAAAGAAAGACGGCGGCACCTCAGCGTCTAGGTGCGGAGAGAAGATCGAAGTTAACATGGGATATGAACACATCTGAAGCTGATAGTGGTTATGCTGAACAGGAATGTGAGACACCCTCGAAAAGAATATGCAAAAAGAATCAGAAACAGTGCAGCTTGGCGGATAAGTGCCTAGAGAGAATGGTGTCAAAATGCTCATTTTACATAGGCATTAAGAAAGGTGCAAGTTTTATGAAAACGAGTACTGGAATTTATCTTGGCAATATAACCCTGCCGATTAATAACACCTGTGTCAGACTACCAGAGGATGGTGAATTTTGGGTGTATATAAATGAGGACACTCCTCGCAGTTTTCTGTATATTGAATGTGCTACCGGAGTGGAATATTATTTTGTAAATGGAGTTTTGAACTATGAGTTGTTTGAAGGTAAACTTGGGTTTAGAATCGATATTTCAATGGGTTCTTAAATATAAATTGAATGTAAACTAATGTTTATTTATAACATATAACATACTTATAATACACAATGCCTGTTGCTTGCATAATGCCCACTTATAGCACTTTAATTAGAGCTGTGGCTATAGAGAAATATTATGTATTATGGTCCGTTTTGGACCTTTAGACATTTGTTTGTAGTATCCCACAGCTACTAATGTTCAGGGATGCTTAATATGTCATATAGTGTGTAACCCAATCATAAAGCACATAATATACCTGCATAGTGAAATATAATTATAAAGGATATGTTGCGATGTATAACACAAGAAAATGTAGAATTAAGTTGTAAAAAATCATCATTTTCTCTAAATTAGCTAAGTGCTCTGATGGGCTAAGTGATTGGATATTAAAACATTTTGAATATGTTATAAGGAATGTGAGTATTTAATAGTAATACCTTTTTTTACCTAATTAATTTGAAACTGCAGTATAACAAAGATGGAAGGTACTAAAAACTTTTATGTAGAGTAGTAGCTTCCCTTTCTGGAATTAATAGTGTTGAGCACCCTGTGAAAGAATATATGATATTATGGTGTTATGCAGCTAGGTTTGTTGTTAAGTCGTCATAATTATCTGCAAGATAGCTCAGACATGAATGTATTCTCTTCAGAAAAGGAGAAAATTTCAGGGTACACAAGAATCTCATTTATCCAGATTGATGTTTTGTTTGTTTGGTTGCTTACTTTGCTTCTTCTATTCTTAAATGCTGCACAAATTTGAAACAAAATAAACTTAAAACTTGTTTTCAGAAAATAAAAGTGATTTGGAACAGTATTGTGTATTAACAACCAAAAGTAATTTTTTCGTAGGCGAAACTTCTCTATACCCACCCCACGAAAAATGGATTAACTGATTTTAAAATGCAATAAAAGTCACATTGGCCTGAGGAGTACTGAGGCCCAACACAAGAGGTATTTATGTATGTTAATGTATAATACCTATAAAACCAGAGAAAATTAGATTAAATCAAAATAGATTGAAAATAGTAATGGTATGCTATTCATAAATCACAAAATATACCTAACTAAATTTTTATGACACATTTTATTTTCTCTACACATACTACGTACAGAGTGTATAGAGAAGCTATTGCATTGCATCCAAAAATTTGATACCAAGATTTCACCGAAAATATTTATTTTGAAAACCGTGAATAAAAAGAAAAGGATTTTTAGAAAAATGTCCATGTGTGATTTTGTTTGTCTGCCTGCATGTCAGTGTCTGTGGGCAGCATAGCTCATAAACGAAAAGTCTATTAAATACCAAACTGGTATTTATGTTCAGTATTTTCCAAGGATGCGACATGAAGATTTTCAAGAAAATTCCCCCATCCCCAACTACCCTTTACATGGAAAAATTTTCGAAAGTTTTGATTTTCTTAAAAATGGCTCTAAAAATTTGTATTAAGATATTGTACACTAAAGATATTTACATGACAATTAAAATCTATATATATATAATTTTCTGGGAATAGCCTCTAAAGACCTCTTTATTCCGAATGAATTTTTGTGAATTTTGCATATCTGGTAAACCGTAAGAGATAGACAAAAACTTACTGCACAAAAAATGTATATTTCACTATAGCACACAATTTATGTCATATACATTTTTTTTGTGCAGTTGACTATTTTCGAGATATTCTTCGTTGTTGGTTTCTGTTTTAAATTATTTCAAACATTTCTCATCCCGGAACTTGTCAACTCCTGGCCACACAAAGAAACAGATTTCAATCTCATAGCAGCAGTGTTTTGAAACATGTGACTGTCTATTTAGTCTAGTGTATTCCCTTATTTCCCTTCTACTTAAAAGGAACTAAGTAATAAGATCATTTCTGCTAATGTTTGTCTCAACTAGCAAGAAGTAAAGAGAAGAATAAGCTTATTAACAATAATTTAGTACAGAGATGTAGAGAAATTCATGTGATTGGAGCATTTCAGATTTTTTCAAATGTTTTGTGCTTGCTTTTCATCTATTTTAGGCCCCTGAAATTCAATATGAGGGATTCTGTTCTTGATGTAATTATTATATCTCATAGTTGCATCAGTTGCCTACTTTGGTATTTGGTATTGTACATAATTTGTTTTATTTTAGTGGCTGAAAATTTATTAGCCTCTAATCAAGCATTTGTGTTTGTTTGTTTGAATTTTTGTTCATTTGGTCACACTATGAGCAACACTCAGGGACATAGAACATTATGAGATGGGTAACATAACTAATAAAATATCCTACACCAAGTCCCTCTCTCATCATGTATTGTTTAACAAGAAGATGAACATTTCTAAACCAGCAGCATTTCAAGAGTGAACTTCTCAACATGCATTAATGTAAGAACAAGTAGAGCTCAATATATGCACTCTGTTCCATATATAAAATATTTACATGTTTGCCTAGCATATTAACAATTCCTGTACAGTATATGAGGAGTGAGTATATAGAAATCTTTTTAATCTTTCTTGAAAATTTATATTCATTGGGATTGCCTAATAGTTATAAGTAACGCCAGAGTCTATTGTAAATTTATACTGTAGAATAGTAACATCGCTTTTAAAACAGTTTTAAGCTATTTGCTGGTCTATGCAAATCACCTGCATACCTTGTATTGTAATCATGCAGAGCAAGATTTATTGTGAAGTTACTGTAATTATCTGCGAGATAGCTGAAGAGTATTCACCAGCAAGAGTAAGACTTTTTTGGGTGTTAAACATTTTGTTCCTGTATGCTGAATTTCCCCATAAAGTTATTCCATATTGCAAAAGGGCATGAAAGTAGCAAAATATGCTGTTCTTAGGCATTTGGGTTAAGAAGATTTATTAAGTTCCTTAAGGCAAAACAAGAAGATTTAAATTTTGGTCACATAGCTTTTATCTGTTTTTTCCAGCTGAGCTTTTCATCTATTTGAAGCCGAGCAAATCTTGCATCAGATACTTTACTAATTGTGTATTTATGTATTTTTTGCATGTGATTATTAATTCATTTAATTGCTTAAGTTTCGTTTTGTTGTTAAGTTTGTTTTATCATAGTTTAATAAGTGCGTATTAGCTTCAAACCAAATATTAAGTTGTTATAATGGTATTGTTAAATTAACACTCTACTAAGAAAGTGTGTTTTACTGTTAGAACTAGAATTTGAAATGGTTCTCCTGTTCTGCTTTAACCATTGTGCTACTGTGAAAACATGCAAATATGATATTCAATCCTCTTAACTGTTTTTACTTTCTCTATACTCACTATGTACATAGTGTATAGAGAATGTATTGCACTCCACCAAAAAATTTGATACCGAGAAATATATTTAACCGGAAATATATGTTTTAGGGTCCCCTGTAACTAAAAAAAGCATTTTCACAAAAAGGTCCGTGTGTGTGTGTGTGTGTCCGTATGTCTGTGAACACGATAACTCAAAAACGAAAGGTTGGTAAAATACCAAACATGGTATTTAAGTTTAGTATCTTCCAGGGATGCGACACAAAGATTTTGAGAAAAATCCCCCCACCCCCAACTACCCTTTACATGGAACTTTTTTCGAAAATTTTGATTTTCTCAAAAATGGCTCTAACGATTTTGATTAAAATTTCGTATATTCAAGATATTTATCTGACAAATGAAATATATATCTTGAATTTTCTGGGAATAGTCTCTGAAGACTACTTTATTCTGGATGAATTTTTCATAACTACTAAACTGTAAGAGATGGACAAAAACTTAACCCACAAAAAATGTAGAGTACGTTAAAACACACAATTTATGTTATATACATTTTTTTCGTGGAGTTGATTGTTTTTGAGATATTCCTTTTTCTTGGTTTCAGCTTTGAAAAACTTAACACTTTCTCATACAGGAATTTGTCAACTCCTGTCCATACAAACAAAGGAACATCAGTCACATAGCAACCAGCTTTTGGCTTTCACTTTAACCTATGGTACTCCCTTATTTCGCTTCTACTTACAAGGAAGCAAGTAATAAAACTATTTTTGCTAACTTTTTCTGATTAGCATAAAGTAAATAGAAGTATAAGCTTTTTAGGGCATTGAAATTTTGGCATAGGATATTGAAATTGGAAGAAAGGAATTTGTTAAAACAGTGTTTAGTATATCAAGAGAAAAGTTTAAAGAACAAGGGATGGGTAGACTGTCTTCGAAATAACCTGGAAAGTAGTGGGTTAGGGGAAATGTGGAGAAGAAGAGAAAATAATGTGAATAACTTCTGGAAGTTGGCAAGGAAAAGATTTGAGGATATAGAAATACAAAAAATATTTAGTGAAATAACTGAAAAGAGATCTTTAGTTTTCTATATACCAATGAAAGTCTCATGGGGAAGGGAAAAGTACATTGATGTGACAAATAAAGAGGAGCGAGAAGGTATTGCATGGCTGAAAGCAGGAGTATGGAGATTAAAAGGTCTAAGGAAAGGTATTCCACAAAATCAATGTCCTATATGTGGCGGAAATGAAGATATAGAACACATTTTATTTAAATGTAAAGGAACTGAAATTTGGAGAAAAAAGTATATTAATAAGAAATGGTTTAAAATAGATAGAAATGTAGTAGTAGTTGAAATGTTTCAAAAAGATAGTAAGAAGATTGGACAATTCTTATGCAAAGTGAAAAATAAATGGATATGGACAGTAAATAGACAAAATGATGCAATAAACTAGAATTAATAAACTATTGTAAAATATGAGTATGACCGGTAAAGAGCCAGGGCTGAACACCGATCATATTCACCTGTATAATGCTTAGCATAAATAAATAAATAAATAAAAAAAAAAAAAAAAAAAAATAAGCTTTTTAAGAATAATTTGTTGCAGGGATATAGAGAAAGTCATGTGAATGGTACACATCTGATTTTTTGTTTTTGTTTGTTTGCTTTATGTAGCTTAACGTCATTTAACCTGGTTGGTCATATCTGACAATGAATGAAATTGGTGGAATGTTGCCCAAATGATATTGGGATCCATGGAGCTTAAAGTTATTCAAAATTCGTCTTCTCAGGATAAGGGAAACCCTGAAAAAA
This sequence comes from Hymenopus coronatus, assembly GCA_030762935.1. Lineage (NCBI taxonomy): Eukaryota > Metazoa > Arthropoda > Insecta > Mantodea > Hymenopodidae > Hymenopus > Hymenopus coronatus. Next base: position 50,794,540 of record CM060892.1, on the reverse strand, counting down.
TCTTATCTGGGTAACTCATCCTAAGCAATATTCGAACTTATGTCCTGTTGAATGTGAGGTAGACACGCTACCACCATATTACTCAGGCAGTTTTTACAACACTTGTGTTGCACAATCTGTAGGCAAGTGTCCTCTGCCTCTATTTTGTTTCACTGGCAATGGCACAAACTCTCTCTAAATGTCTGCTACAGTTTCCTGCCTTATGTAGGGTGATCTATTTCACCCTCATGTCACATATTTCTTGCTCCCTACCTTAAATAACAAGATTCTTGATACCTCACCATCTCGGCTATTTCTGTCTTTCATTCTTGTACAAGATTTAAATTCCTGCATTATTATTCTGCTTCAATGTGTACCATATTTTGATTTCTTCATTGTTAGTTGAGCTCATTTAAGCATTTATTACTTACTTTAGTCCTAATTCAGTCAACTAGAAGAGTGATTGTTTATGCCAAGACGATTTTTCAATTACAACTCTGTCATGGCCTAGACTATGCCATACATGGGTACATGCCACATACACCGAATTTGTGCAGCAATATTCTCTGCCATTTATAGAAAACTGATGAAAAACATGTATTCAGAATATATGAACCAGTAAATGCCCATGCCTGGTCTAATGGAAAATATTTTTCCAGTTATTTTGATTGCTTCTATGGTGGTCATTCTCAGTGGTGCAGTAGAATCTTGTCAGCAGCTGAAAACAATGCCTGCCATCTCCGTGTTTACCCAAAGAGGAGTATAGGCTGTGTTAAATACTGATTGTCTTTTATGATCTGATGGCTTCTGATTGACTAAGTTCCTAATTGGGCAAGTTTTACTATTGCACAATTCCTGCCAAAAACATGATCTAGCTTGATTTAATCGTCCTAGAGTAGCATCAGCTTTTACTCTGAGACTAGGAATTGTTCATGAGTGAATTACATCTTCGGATGAAATCAGAATTCGTGTTAGTACCTTTATTGGTAATGTTGTTCGATTATCAATTTCAAGTAGTCGAATATTATAAGGATCTAATTCATTTTGAGGGATTATGTAAGAATGTTGAAACCATTCAGTATGGCCATGCTTTGCATTATGTAAATTGTTGTCAATTGCAGCCAAAATTCTACTCAGATTACACTTTAGAAATGGTGAAACATCTGAAAGTACTTTCTATTAGACCATGGCTAGATTATATTTCATACTTACGAATTTGTACAGGTTGCCTGTAAAATGTATGAAAGCAGAGGTTTTTTTACAACTTTGCATCATAGGATGGATTTGTGGGCAGATATTCATTATGTTACAGATTTTCATCAGAGAATGACAAAGCATTAAACTCTATTGCATTATATTGTAACTTAAGATTCTCAACTGAATGCACCATGCTAATTGTACAAAATGTTGTGATAGGTCAAATTTTGTGTGTGTCTATATCTTCTATATGACCCCGGTCCACCTTTTTTGGGCTACAACGGAATGTATAGCTTATGGATTTAAATCTTAATTGCACTGCCAGTGACCTCTAATAACCAACAGTAAATGGGCACATACATTCAATAATGGATGATGTGAACTTAGTCACCTCTCACTAGACTTGCCCCATTTTTTGGAAGGTAGACAGTCTCCTCGAATTTGAAGGCCAGAGGGACTGCTGTAAATATTGATTTTCCAAAAACAAAACAATACCTATCTTTACATCAAAAGTGTATTTATAATCCTGTTACAATTTCAAAGAAAAGCCCAGGGTAATTTTACCCCAAAATACATGCATTAAAACAATACTTTTACACCCTGTTTGTTTATTTCCATACAGAAAATATGCTGTTGGAATCAACGCCAAACACATGGCGAATGAGTTGCATATAACAATAGAAATTATTACAGTATTTTGCATTGTACTAAGACATCCATGTGACTAATTGTTCTTCATTACTACTCTTTCATATAAAGAAAGTTGTTATTTACCACTTAGAAGGCATTGTTATACTTTTATGATAGATTGTAAAAGTATATTTCAAAGTGTAACACTTGGAAATTGTTATTTTTCATGGACAATAACCACTAATACTTCTCTTCAGTTTCACCATTTTTAAATAAATACATAGTTGCCTTTTCTTAGGGAAGGAATCATTCACATTCTGTCAATACATAGCAAAAAAACTACAACCACCACAAGTGCAGTAAATGCCTTCCTTCGCGGACTTCCAGCAACGTGATTTGACCATGTGATCTTATGGCATGACATGCACACAGGTGGTTTCCGCATTACAACAGCATAGGAGGAGTTGCCAATATCAATGTACCAAGTGAACATGCACATATTTCAAAATACAGCCTTTAAACTGTATATTTTGTAAACAAAAAAAAAATCTGTAAATAGACTTTTTTTTATTCTGTATGAGGGTAATAAGTGACACGATTCTTTGTCTCAAATACAGAAAGTCCTGTATTATATGGTATGTCTGGCAAGTCTAAAGCTCTCACATAAACTGTCTTATTTGTATTTTATGGCTGCGGAATATAAATTTCCCAATTTTTGTGTTAGTTTTGTTTATAGTTTAAGTTATGAAATATAAAGTATGGACTAGAAATCTGTATACAGCTCAGTAAGTTATGGTGTTTGCTTTAATATGTGTTTATTGTGGTACAGAAAGAATTTCAGCATGAATGACAGAAAGAAGCGGTAGTACCATGTCTTCAGTTCTCATAAACTGGAATTCCGATTTATTCTACATGTAATTTTTGTACATTTACTGCATTGAGCATTTTAAACATTCTAAATTTCATGTCATTGCAAAATTACCAAGATTTGCTGGATGAGGAAAGGTTCTATGGATTTCAATTTTAAGAAGTTGGCAAGAATGGGATCGAAAAATTTACTCACTCTAATTATGCATTACAGGATAGAACGAAAGAGAGGGGGACATAATTTCTATTTTGTCAATCCTAGAAATATGTTACTGCTGATATTTATATTTTAGATATTATAGTTTTAAAACATTGTTACAAGTTAAAGTAGGTACAATAATATGAGTGAAATATTAAATTCAGAAAATCTTTTTGTTTCAGGTTTGGTTCTCCGTTGTTTCACACTCGTGTTAGAAGACACAAACTCATTTTACAAGACTCATTCCCTCAATATCAAAGTTTTTCTAAATCAATCGTTCTGTCGGCCATGCACTGCCTACCTAGAAATGAAACCAAGAAACAATGCTCAGAGCTTTCAAGCTGTATTTTCTTATTTCTTTGGAATTGAGACTCCAGGTAAGTGTATGATATGTATCTGTGAATGTATGTTATGAGAAACTGTGGGAGTCAATGTGACACCTCTGCATAAAAGAAGAAAATAAACCTCATGGGTAACATTCATGTAACCTACTCTCCTAGTTCATTTATTTTTATAATTCTATAAGTTATCCATATATAAAACCATCTGACTAATATTTCCAGGAGTGATGATTAGACATTTTTATATAAATATAAACAAGAACATGTACATTTAAACATCAATCTTATCTGCTGATTTTGAGCAATTCTTATAAAAAACATCTGTCTGTTACATTCAAATGACTTTCTCTAGCCATTATAATTTATTTTTATATGGCCGATTGGGTCCGATTCCAGGAGTTTCAGTGCTCTGTGCGAGAATGCAAGTGCCATCCCTCTTGTGCCTTCCACCATGTCAGTCCTCTCTGACTACTTTTTCTCATCATTCAAAAAGCTCAAGAAGAGAGAGCATAATTGTTATAAGCAAAAGATAAAAAGTAGTAAAAATGTTCAGTATTTCAGGTTGACCCCTTCATCAGGAGATTAAAAGATTAAAAGAATTCATAAATTGAAACCTCATTTGTTGGTCGATTTTACCTTTTTCCCTGCAAACTATGAAATATCTATTGCAGCTACTAACCCCTAAGAGGAAGGGATAAAGTTATAGTGTCTTGAAATACTTTAATTTTTAAAAATTAAACTAATCACCATTTAAACTTCACAAAATCATATTTTGAAAGGGATAAAGGGATGAATGAAATAGCAATTAATACATAAATAACGATTTAAAAAAAAAATCTACTTATAATTTGTTATATAGGAAATGTACAGAGATTCCGTCTTATATTGTGTTAGGTTACCCATTGTTTGCCGAGTATGCTGGAAGTTAAGCTTGATGGTAGTTTATAAATTTTATGTTGAAATTGCGTCTTACATTATTTCTAAGTTCTTAATATGCTGAAGATTACAACAATTCGATTCAATTTCATTCATCCTTAAATAACATATAGTTGTTGGATTCGTCATTAGTTTAAAAATAAAAAAAATTATGAATTAATACATATAATTATGAGACCTATTATTGCATAGTTGGAACATGGCTGCTTTTGCTTTTGAAGGTTTATATTCAATTTACTGTTGCCTCCATGGTGTAATGTTTACCATATATCCAAGGTTGTGGGTTCAAACCCAGTGGAGGGCAATGGATTTTTTTTGGGCATAAAAATCCTTAGCATGGCTTCCTTCAGAGGGGAAGTAAGAGAGTGCCCATAAAGAAAACTCCATTTCCATTTTTCAGTTCATTATTTGTAAAATAATTATAAATCATTTGTGTTTCTAGTGTTATTTTCCTGAATTATTTAGTTCTTGGTTACTAAATATTATTGAGGCATGGCTGTGCATGCTGAACAAACTGAGAGCCATGTGAGGTAAAGTGGATCATAATTAAGGCCAAGAGCCATGTTGGAGATTGGTTTTATTCAAGCTGACCAAGGAATGAATAGCATTACCTAATGGAAACATTTTAAATTGAATCAATGTATAGTGTTGACAGATTAACAGATCTCTGCAAAAAGCACTGTGTACATCTCTATGGCTATTTTAGTAATTTATGTGGACCAATGAATAATTAATATACTACCATGAACAGAATAACTTTGCTTACTTAAGACAGTTATATTATAGTTTCATAAAGCTTAATGTCTTTATGAAATTTGATTTACTTTGCAATCTAATTTAATTATAAAATATCTAATTATTTGTTCTGCCTTGCATATGCATGAGCATGTAATATTAAAAAGAAAGTTTAATGTTCAAGAGCATATTATTAACTGCAGTTTTAAAACGTTTTCCAGTTTTTGAGAGAAACAGAGATATTAAGAAGCACGATGTTGATGTACTGTATAAAGCAGTAAAAGAATTCCACAGCAAGAATATTCCTGATAAACCTTTTATTCAGCATCCTAGTTTGGTTCCAACCCTGAGGCCTTATCAGGGTCAGGCAGTCCAATGGATGTTGAGCAGAGAGGGTACATTGAGTGCTTTAAATAAGCCTTCAGGTAATGCAATTTTGAATTTTAATTTTTAGCATTTATTCAATCAGGGATGATGACAATGTAGTAATATATGTAGAAGGCTTCCAGCTAATATCCTAGAAATGACACTTTTGATATCTTGCTTTCACCTTCTATCATTTATGGTTTGATGCTTCCTACTGTGTCTGCTATAATATTTACGTGATATAATTTATTCAGTACAGAATCCCAAGAGAAACAGAGTTCATAAAATGTCCCACATATTTGAAAATAATGAAAAAAATCTGATGTGTTCTATTCCCATGACTTTATCTACATCTCTATAACAAATTATTGTTAAAAAACTTATTCTTCTATCTACTTTATGATAATCGAGATAAACCTCAACAGAAATTGTTTTAATGATTTGTTTCCTTGTAAGTAGAAGGAAAATAAGGGAATACACTAGGTTAAAACGATAGTCAGATCTTTTAAAAGATGGTTGCCATATGGTTGAAATCCCTTTCTATGCAGGGGCAGGAATTTACAACTATCCGTGTGAGAAAAATTTAAGTATTTTAAATCAAACAAATAACAAGAAATATCTCAGAAATGGTCAATTCAACAAAAAAAATATATATGACATAAATTTTGCATTTTAACTTGATATACATGTTTTGTGTAGTAAGTTTATGGTTATCTAGTTATGCAAAATTCATTAAAAATACAGAGGTCTTTAGAGGCTATTCCCAGAAAATTGAAGATATACATTTTATTTGCCATATATATCTTTCATATATGGTATTTTAATCATCATTTTTTAGAAAATCAACATTTTCAAAATTTTTTCCATGTAAAGGGTAGTTTGAGTCAGGGAGGGGGGGAATTTTTTCTCAAAATATTTGTGTCACATCCCTGGAAGATACTAAACTTAATTATCAAGTTTGGTATTTTACCGACTTTTCGTTTTTGAGTTAAAAAAAACCTGCGCGCGCACCCCACCTGAATACTTTTTTTTATACACAGAGACCTTAAAACGTGTATTTCTGGTGAAATCTCAATATAACATTTTTGGGTGGAGTGCAATACCTTCTCTATACACTATGTACATAGTACATTAGAGAAAGTAAAAATTCTAGTTTTTAATTTACATCTATCTAAAGTTCGTATTTTTTTAATGCAGGGTGGCTTCTGAGATAGCGCCACTGTGCCATGGCACCACTATTAAATAAAACAGACATGCCTTTATATTGTGATTATTGATTAAACGTATTCCTACACTCGTGTTCTAGTTTTCTCATTTGAACAGCAGGTTGAGTGCTATGCGATCTGGCAGTTGCTTGCACCAGTTCCAGATGGGCTCCTTCTTAACTGATAAGGCTAGAATATTTGTTTACAGTGCTTATGGGTGGAAGTAGTACCAAAATTGATGTGATGCACAGCCTCTGTTCCACCTGCCAGAGCACAGTAAAGCGCAGTACTTTGCCAGAGAGTTAAATAGTTACTCCATGTACCTTGCAGGTGACAATGAAGGAGTGCATTGTCCCCCCTTAAATTCTCCTGTTAATGCAGTGTTACCATCTTGCTGCAAGTTAATGCAAAAGCATTTTGATGTTTAGTTAAATCCAGTGCAGAAATAGACACTGATATATCCTCAAAAATAAATAAACTTTTTTTTAAATATAATAATGCCATTAGCTTTTAGAATTACCGAGCATTATTTCAATATTTGTTTTTAGTATTAAATATTAGTGATTTTTAAAAGCACAAACATAAGCATACACATGTGCATGAGTATATGTGTGATTTTTCTGAGTTGTTGTTCCTTTTAATTTCTTATGCATGTCTAGAAATTGTCAGCAGTAGATCACTAAATTACCAGCATTAGTCTTTTCCATTTTTCTTTCTGTTTCATGAAATTGTACACAAGCACCTCTTTTCATGTTCTCCAGGAATTATTGGGCTTAGGCTTGCTATTATCTTTTGTCTAGAACTTGAATACAAAAGCGCTGTTGCATTTTCTATTTGTGCTCTATTATTTTATTAATACAACTTATTATGAAATATACTGATTATTCACAGAATTACACAATAGATTGATGCTATGCAAGTATAAACAGGTATTTGAAGAGTTTTATTATTAATAGTTTGCCTCAGCCACTGCCACTAATTGAATAACAAAATAGCTAACCATGTAACCTTTCATGGGACAATTAGAATTATTATATATTGAAATATATAGACAAAAAAAGTGGCTGAAGTTGATAAAAATATTTTTTCCCTTAAAATTAAGAGATTTTAAATTTTTAAAAATTCAAAATGTTGTATTCCAAAATATCTTTCTGCTCATTTTATGCACCACTAAGTGTTTTATCTCCCCTATAAAATTGGATTTTCTGTGAAAAAATTTGTGCCCATTATGTGTACCTAAATAATAATATGTGTTTTGAAAATTTCATTTGTTGATGTCACTTTAGAAAGCTTCTGAGAAAAAGAATGAATATATATTAAATAATTTACATTATCAACATGTTAAGAAATAGTTGCCTGTTACATGGTATGAATTTCATTGTCCTGGGACAAAGCAAACCCATGAATTTTGATTTTTCAAAAGTGCATAGTTAAACACAAGTATTGTGCTTTCCACAGATCCCACTGTCCTTAAAGTTAGTGGTATGAAATGGCATATTTTGGGGAAAATTGTTTCAAAGTTAGGCAATTTTAAACATAAAATATCTTAAGGAATTTCACATCTTTTGTTTAAATTTTAATTGGATACATTTGTTAATATAGATTCATCATACAAAACCGAGTTTTATTAATGAAGTGATTACCCATTGTTACATGGATGAATATGCATAAGAAAATTCTCCACTTAATCAAGAGTCAATAATACTGTTGCCTCTAGTTGACAATTTGTCAATTTTGCACTAATAATAATAATAATAATAATAATAATAATTGTGGTGGCAATGGTTATTTTCCTGAAACTCGACATTAGAATGATGTTTTACTATTTCTTGTTTCCTTTCGTATTACTTTGTTCTCTCCTATTCTATTCCTTGGTCTTGGTTCATCCAGGTTTGTTAAATTGTGGCTCTTTGCTGACTTCTTCTTTCATTTTCTTTGGTAACTCCTCAATTCCTGGCCTACTGCAATGGGTTCATCCTGCTGTTTATCAATGACATCCCATTGTTCCTGGTAATTTAAAGGACATATCCAATCTTCTAGTTGACAGTTTAAGGAATTTCGCAACTTTGTGGGAATATCTTCATGAGTACTAACTATATCCTTCTGTAAGAAAAATATATTTCTATATTATCTAAATGTAGTAGTATACAATATTGAAGGCAGTGAAAAGTTTCAGAAATCAGAAGTAGAAAGAAATTTTAAAAATTACACCAATTCATGACATAATTTATTCATTCATACAATTCATTGTGTTACAGGTCTGGCATGGCAGTGATAGCCATGTCATCAGATAGTTCACCTGAGCGATGGTGCCAAAAGTCAAAAATAGACATTTTATACCTAGATCACCTTTTTACCTTCTCCCATAAAATTACACGTGTTCCTTTTGCTAGGTAAGATCATAAATTGTACATACAGGATGCATCCAAACTCAACAATAAAATTTAGGAATGGATTCCTTATATAGAGAGAAGAAGAATAGGTTATAACTATGGGTTTGAAAACATATAGTTACAAATTTATTTCATCTTTTATGTTACACACTTCACTGTGTATCTACAATGGCCATGTCTCAGAGGAAATGTTCAAAATGATCTCCTTCTGCCTGAATACAGGTCTCCATTCATCATCTCATTGAGTTGCACACATGACTAAATATGTCCACTGTATACTGTCTGGCACAATGCCCTATGGAGAGTTGGCTCATCAGCAACAGAATCAAATGTACGAGAGTCTTTACATGTCCCTTCAGGTAAAAGTCCATGTAAAGTTAGGAGAGTATGGGGCCGTATAACCAATCCACCTCTAACTTTCCAACCCTCAGGAGAATGTGTTTTCAGGTAGCTGCAGACAGATAGATTGAAATGTGTGGTGTGCCAGAATGATGTATAGTTCTGTTCATTAAGCTTCCCTGAAAGAATGTTGGGTACCAACAAGCATACACCAACAATGCTTGTGCAGATGTTCATGCAGAAACTTTTTAGTGAGCAGGTTGGGCATCCACATATGTTGATTAAGGAAATTCTGGATACTGTCCTTTGGGAAGGCCACTCTTCTTGAACAACAGAACAGCTGCAAACTTACACCTCATTCCACACTAATGCAAGAACCAGCAGTAGAATATTACTCTTGCAGAATGATCTGTGGAAGACAAGGTTTGTACATGCTACAGATGATATTGATAAGGGTACTGCAGACTCCATAACAGTCTTCAGATTGTCATGTGTGCACATTCTTCTGCAAGTCTAACTGCATAGTTCTGATTTTTATCCATAGCATTGAGTACAGCTTCCTCTTCCTCATAAGTTGTACTTCTTGGCAGTCCCCTGGTGCCTGTTGGACTTCTGATCTAGTAATCAGGAACATTGGGAAGCATTCCTAATATAAAATGAGTTTTATTTATGGACACTTTTTAACTACTGTGGTTCTCAGCATTGAGGTTCTTTTACGTGCCATACGGGACCAACGAAAGAAGCCATACTAAGGATTTTTATGCCTGTGGTAGAGCTAGTGACTAGAGACTGGAAGATCCGTGGTCAAATCTTGGCTATGGCATTGAATTTTTCAGTCTTGACTCTACTTATCCAACACCTGTCCTACATACAGCTTGTGTGAAAAACAATTAAAATGATACTAATTGACCATAATAGCTAAACTATAAAGCTCAGGACTTAAAGTACTTACGACATTGTAATTCGCCATTGAGGTATGTCATCTCAAAAAATACTTTGAGATCACCTTGTGGTTTACTGGGAAACATATGAGTCAGTTGAGAAATTTAATGCTGAGCCGGTATGTTGCCATAGTAGCTCAGTGGTAGAGCAACTGGCTAGAGACCAGGATATCTGTGGTTCAAATCCCAGCTATGGCATCAAATTTTTCAGTCTGACTCTACTTATCCAAGTAATATTTTTATCATACAATTTAGTTGTCAATTTTGACTTGTAGTTACCAGAATTGAAGCTCAAAAGAAATAGAATATATTCATCTTAAGAAATAAAATGCCAAAAAGAAAATGGTACATGCTTTACCAAACTGATTTTACTGTGATCAAAATAAATACAATTAATGGAAAGTTCGATCTTGTTGAAGGCAGTCATCAAATTTGCTCATGAGCCATAGTGCATCCCTCAGATGAAACGAACAATGGTTCAATGCTGTGAAATCAACTAATTTACAGATAAGTAGCTGGATGCTTATTACCCAAATTATGAAAATCCAAATTCAAAATAAACAATAGTTAAGTATTTTTTAGTACATAAGGTAATCAAAACAATGCATTCATGAATTCATCAACAGAATAAAACATGTAGCTTAAGAATAGATTTTTAACCTTCTTTTTAAATGATAGCATCTTTAATTTCTCTGGGACTTTGGTAGCCTCAGGGAGTTTATCATGTAAATTAACACATTTATGGGAAACTGCAATTTAAGCTTTTGGTAGTGCGTGTTATTGGATTGTTGTGATGTTTTTTTTTTATATTGTATGAATAGTATTTGTTGCTAAACTTAAAAATGCTTTTTATTTTCATGTATGAATGAAACTGTCTGTAAGATATAAATACATGGTTATGGTAGAATTCTTAAATCCAAGAAAAGTGGTTTACTTGGAGTATATAGGTTCACATGTATAATGTTGTTCTTATTTTTTGTAGTTTGAACACTTTAATATTCTTTTTGGAAGGTCTCCAGAAGGGTATTCCATATCTCAGTACTGAATATACATAACCAAAAATATTGTTTTTGCTGTCTAGGTTGCATGTTTTAGTTTGCATGTTTGCAAAGAAGCACGGAAAACAAATAAACTTGTGGTAATGGTATTGTAAAAGAACCTCGATCTTTGATGAGTAAAAGTAAAATATTTAACATGATGCATCAATGTACAAGACAAAGATAATCTAATTTTTTTTACAAGTTACTGATGCCATCTATAACTGAAATTGAAAACAATGTTCTTTTACATTTAGCTGTATCCAACAAGAATACACAGATATATTACAATGCTTTTAACATAATACATAGAATTACTCTGCTTTTTAAATAATGAACTATTCATACAAAAAAATGGATACTGGCAATCTTACCAATGAGGTGCTCCTTTGTTACATGTTTTTTTTTATACAACCCCTTTGAGCTTTGAGCAAAGTGAAACCACTTTAGCCTAGTATGTTTGTATATATGACAGTGATGCATTCCATTATGTACATTCAACTTTTATAAAGTGACTAAACAGAGTTTTTTATTTAGAATAGTTATTATGTTGCAAGGGCATGATGAAAATAATGTTTTTATGTCAAGCAACTTAATACTAAATTAAATTGTTGTTTCAGATAAGCTGCATATCCTGTATGACGAAATAGTGACACCAGAGCATAGAATATTGTATTACAACAAATATTCTGGCTACATAACTCTAGAAAAACCAGTTGCCTTAGAACTACCAACGGGTGGCATTCTTGCAGATGAAATGGGTCTAGGTAAAACGGTGGAAGTGTTGGCATGTATGCTTGCAAATCCTCGATCTGAGGAAGACATCAAAAAAGACACTGAAAAGAGAGCTAGAAGTTCAGTGAAAGAAGAACGCTACAAAACAAGGGCTAATTCCGACAGCAACACTGTGATAACAGAATGTGAAAAACCATGCAAGACTGAAAGTGAAGTAAATACTGAGTTAACTGAAGTAGTGAGTTCTTCAGAACATATAAGTCATGAAATTTCAAGTGAGGTGTTATCAGGAGTGAGTATAGACTGTGCGGTTGCAACTAATGTGCAGATTTCAGCTGTAGGTGAAAGTTCGCAGGATGCAGAGAATTCCCTATTTTCACAAAGTATTACACTGTTGGAGGAATCAGCTGAAAAAAACTGTGAGAAAATGGACAAAATTGAAGAAATTAGTACAGAAAAAATATCTCATCAAGAAACAGTTTCAGACTCATTTACCGAACTGTCATTGGAAATTCAAAAGGAAAAGAAAGAGCTAAATAATTTTAGAAGACAGCTTAGAAGAAATAACAGAAAAAAGCCGGAAAAAGTACCTGTAAAATTTTCAGATTCAGTAACAGATACAATTGAGAGGGTAATTTCAAAGTTCTGTTATAATGGAAAGCGTTTTGGAGCTCCAAAAATTAAAAGGGTTAGTATAATTTGAAGTGAATGTAATATTAACCATATGCAGATAAACTTTATTTAAGACAGATATCCAACAAAAAGTTTGCTCAAGTTTTAAATTATTGGAAGTTTCACACAAAGAAGCAAATGATTAATGTTGGAAAATGAATCAACATAAACACTCATAATACTAAAAACTGAAGCTAGTAGCAATGAAGCAACACAAACATTACTATAACAGGAAGTATTTTGTGACAAAACTTCACTATCTTTGCAAATACGAGGGTCAATCAAATATAAACAGGACTTTCTTTCCCAAACTCTTTTATTTGATGTCAAACATTTACAAAGTACACACCACTTTTCTACATAGTTTCCTGCTTTGGATATGCTCTTAGCCCAGCGTAATAGCAGCTTCTTGATGTCATCACCATAAAAAGAATAGAGTCGTGTCATCAGCCAATTGTGCACAGAACCTTTCACACCAGAATCATTCTCAAATCTTTGGCCTCCCAATGCCTTTTTGAGTGGCCCAAAGAGATGAAGATCACAGTGCGATAAGTTGGACTATAGGAAGGGTGGTCAAGTTGCTTCCAACTCCACTGAGTGCCTCTCACAGACCTGCACACGTGCCAACTTCTGTTCTTCAGTCAAGAGGCGAGGGACCCACTCATTTTATGAAAACCAAGCTGTTTGTAATGATGTCATGATAACTCCCAAAGCTTAATCCAACCCAATGAGAAATTTCTGAAACCGTCAAACGATGATCATGTTCAATAAGGTTTAGAACTGGCTTTGAATGTTCTCCTTCGTAATGCTTATCCATGGGCAATGATCATAACTCTCATTTTCGCTCTTTCGCGGCCTTCCAGAACGCCTTATGCCAAACAAACACATGAGTCCTTGAAAGTGTTTCCTCACCAAAGTGTGCTGCCAGTCTCTGCAAAATTTCTGCCAGTTTTATGCCTTCACAAGCAAGAAATTGAATGATGCATTGCATAATTGAAGCATGTACCTGTTGCTCAGACATCTTGAACAGAATTAACAATTGGTTCTGTGGAGGCTAACTCTTGCTCTTCCCCACTCTGATATCCCCATCCAAACTTTGATGATGTCACAGCATGCTCTGTTGAAAACTATGCACTCAAAACAAAAAGTCCCATTTATATTTGGTTGACCCTCATAAATTCACATGAACTTGATTCAATCTAATAATTCCATCATCAGCTTCTATGGCTTGTCTGTCATGTGAAGTTATTCACAAAGATACTTTTGTCACAAAATGTTTATATAAATTCTTTTTATCTATTTTATTTTACATTGATTTAATTTCTAGGTTATATTGCAATGGCTCAGTAAGATACTTCATTGCCATATGTGGTGGACAGTAGCCTTTCAGGATCATCCCCATGCCATACCACTTTTCACTTTTGTTTCATGTCAAACAGATGGCAATAGCATACCACAATGTGACTGCCTGTATCATCCATACTCGAGAAGGTGGAGTTCAGTCAGCCTTTCAAGCACACATCTGTACATAACATACCAGTTTGCTGAACAGATGGGGTTAAGTATCTTGCAATGTAGTGGTAATTATCTACGATAGATGATAGCACAATTGCTATTATCATCTATTTTCAGTTTTACTGTTATTTTAGAGTGAAAGTGGAACTTTGGATCATGGTATTAAATATCCAATCTGCTATTTACCTTGGCAACTGAGTGAAACTAGGAAAAAAACTGGCCAGATTGGTCAACCAATAGTATTTGAACCCTGGACCTCCCAAATGTGGGCCACAGACTATACTATCTGAGCCACCCCACTCGGATATATATTTCTTGTTATATTAATAAACAATCATATTGCTCCACTTACCAAAATTTACTTTGATTCATTTTCTCATCATTAAATAAGCATGGTGTTTAACTGTGTACATTTATATATTAATAACAAATGCTTTCTTATCACTTTTAATTTAAATTTAATTAAAAGAAGTAGATGATATATTAGATACTAGTATATCTGGGCTGATTAACAAAGACTGAGTCTAATTTATTTTTGCATATGTTTTTATCACTGTTTCAAAGTTTACATGCTCTTTTTCAAAGTAGAAGGCACTTTTTATAGCATTTCTGCTAATTATCAAACACGTAATGCAGGCCATTCTTTATCAGGTGCTTGAGAATCACCTCACCTTTCTTGAGCACTGCTTTAGAGTAATCAAATTGAATGCAATGGAGCTTGGGTTTTAGAGTAATGATGAGGATAAAAAGTCTGATATTTTCCATTCACATCCATTCTAGCTGTTCCATATACAAACTATTCTTATAAAATTATTCTTTTATCTATGTCATGCTAATCAAGATAACAATTAATTAAATTGGTCTTATTACTCATTACTTGCTGCCTTGTAAATAGAAAGGAAATAAGGGAATACATTAGGCTAAAGCTATAGTCAAATCTTTTAAAGAAAACTAGTCATTATGTGAAACAATGAGGTTCAGTTCGCTTTGGGTGGTCCCGTTTGAGGAAAGTTAAGCACTTTATACGACATAAATTATGTGTTTTAACGTGATCTGTATTTTTGTGAGGTAAGTTTTTGTTTATCTCTTACAGTTGAACCATTATGCAAAATTCTGCAAACTCACCAAGCATAAAGAGCTCTTCAGAGGCTATTCTCAGAAAATTCAAAATATACATTTTATTTGTGGGGTAAATCTTTTTAATACACTGTATTTTAATCAAAATTGTTAGAGCCATTTTCGAGAAAAACAAAATTTTCAAAAATTTTTATAATGCAAAGGGTAGTTTGTGGTGGGGGGATTTTCATGACAATGTTCATGCCACATCTTTGGAAAATATGAAACATAAATACCAAGTTTGGTATTTAACAGCCTTTTCGTTTTTGAGCTATGTAGTCCACAGATACATGGACCTTTTTCAAAAAAACTTTTTAGACTTAGAGAACTCAAAACATATATTTTGGGTGAAATCTCAACATTGAATTTTTGGGTGGCCTTCTCTATGTACATATGTAGTGTTCACTGACTTTCTGTAACAAACTATTCTTACAAAAGCTTATTCTTTATCTACTTCGTGCGAATCAAGATAAACATTAGCAGAATAGTTTTAATATTTAGCTCTGTATAACTAGAAGAGAAACCAAACAGCAGTGACCTGACAATTCAGGTGTGGCAGACGTCCCAGGGATTTCCATGGGGTTTTCCATTGTCCCAGTATCTATTTTATAAACCGGACCCCTCTTGCTTCTGTAAGGATAGAAGTGGATACGTGGCATGTCAACTCCATAGAAGGATGACTACCGAATACTCCGATGGGGGTGACAATACTAACACTGTAACAGTGGTGTCAGGGGAACTGCATTCTCGTAAATCATATCTTTGATTCAAATGATAATGTTTAAAAAGGGTCTCGTGAAGAAATAAATGTTTGACATTGATTCTGACTGGAAGAAGATTTTGAACTCAAAAGAATACAAATTTTCATGTATTTAAGTATATCTTTTGTGAAACTAGAAATGTTGATTATACAAGGGAGTTTTTGTTTTTAATTTAGAAACAACTTATTTATCCATTGACTCCATTGAATAATTTGGAGTTTAGTATTTGTCCAAAATATAGTTTAAGGATTAAAATAAAAAATAAATGTACAGCAGCTCTAGATTAACTGAGAATGTAGTTGGAAAATAAACATTTTTGTATGAGCTTAAGCCAAAAAAAATATGATGTGTTGCATTCACATGACTTTCTCTACCTTTTCTGCAAACAGGTATTATTCTTCTATCTACATCATGCTAAACGAAATACACATTAATACAATTAGTCTTACTACTTAGTTCCTTATAAGCAGAAGGGAAATAAGGGAATATACCAGGCTAATGCAATAGTCAATTTTTTTAAAAGCTGATTGATATGTAAACAATTGAAGTTTGGTTTGCTTTGCATTTTCAGAAAAACAAAAGAGAGATGAAATGAAACCCTGTTTGAGAAGATGTGTAGTTAACATTGAAACCAATAACAAAGAATATCCCAGAAACGGTCAACTCTGCAACAAAAATTTATATGACTAACTACATTTTTTTGTGATAAATTTTTGCGTATCTCTCATGTTTATCAGTTTTGCAAAATTCATTCAGAATGAATAGGTCTCAGAAGGTATTGCCGGAAAATTCAAGATAGGCATTTTATTTGTGATGTAAATAGCTTTAATATACAGTATTTTAATCAAAATCATTAGAGCCAGTTTTGAGAAAAACAACATTTTCAAAAGTTTTTCCATATAAAGGTTAGTTTGGCGTGGAGGGATGTTCTTTAAAATCTTTATGTCGTATCGAAACTTAAATATGAGGTTTGATATTTCACAGTCTTTTAGTTTTTGAGATATGCTGTCCACAGACAGCACACAGATTTTTTTCTAAAATTTTTTTTTTTGCATGTAGGGGACCTCAAAACATATATTTCTGGTGAAATTTCAGTATCAAATTTGTGGGTGAATTACAACATAATACTCTATATACTATGTACATAGAGTAGTACACACAGAGGAAGTAAAAGAATAAAAGGCTTTTTCAAAAAGTAATTTTCTCATTTGGTTTGTGTTAACTTAAGGAATCATGGAATAAACAATTGCCATACAGGTCTTAACATCTTTTCATTATTTATGACCTTTTTGCACATTATTTCTGTATTACGTCATCTGAGGTAGTCTTGATTTCAAATAGCTTGGATAATCACAGTCTGTTATATAATGAATTTAACAAAAATTTCAAGAATTGTAACTACTTAAAAAGTATATTTAAAATATCCATTCCAGTAGAGCAAAAAACAGGAAGTATTAAGTCTGTAATAGTGCAGGTTATTTAGAATAAAATTGTTACATTTTGACTTATTTCAGAAATCTGAAGTGCGAACAGCACTTGAAAGATGGTACACAGACATGTTATCAAGCATGAAACCTGTGAAACGACCGAGCATCAAGAAGGAAATGGGACCTACTTTTGAGTGTGTATGTGGATTTGGAGATGATTTTGAAAGGAAAACAGTGTGTTGTTCTGGATGCCACTCATGGCAACATGCAACATGTGTGGGTTTCAAACAGGAAGATAGTAATATTACTACTCATTGCTACTTTTGTCCAAGATGCTGGCAGTCACAGGTAAATTTGCAGCTCACAATTGCATAAGATTACCAAATTCAATCAGGCCTTCTTTCAAGCTGGTTGAATGTCAATGCATATTTTAATAAAGGTTTATTAAATTTAATACTAGATATCACATTATGTTTATTTTTATCTTTCTCACATAGCCGCTCCATCATCTTTAAATTTGTTAGGAGAAATTGGTTTATTAAATAGAATAGTTGAAGGCTGGGTAAGTGGAAACAAATAAACAACAAAATACGAGAGTCATATTGAAAGTCATAAGCAACCCATTGTTAAAATTCCAGTTCCAATAATGTAACAAAACGGATTGCAAGATCATAATCTACAGATTTTACATGACATCCTTGACTATGCGTGTCTTTGTTGCATTAACTCCTTCATTTGAATTACCCTTTAGCAGTTCTGATTTTCTCAAGATGCCACAGACAGTTTGCATGTTTGCAAATTTCACTAGGATATTCCTTCTTCCTCTTAATTTCCCAATTCTAAGTGCATCACATATCTGGACATCTCTCAGTTGTATTTCTAAGTTTCTTACTAATAGCTTTCAGGTTTCCTGGTATGCTCCCACTCTTCTTCTCTCTTCAATCCCCAAAATCACCAGGTTCTAATTTCTACTCCTATTTTCCATACTCTCCCATTTTTTTCAAGTTTTGAATTGTTATTATTATCTCCCGTTCCTTATTTCCTCCTTTATATTTCTCACTTTTTTTCAATTCTTGTCTAAGTAACTCGTGCCAGACTTTTATCTCCTATCATAGCTCCTTCACATATTTTCTCCTTCGTTGCCATGACACTTAACTCCTTCCTTCCACAGGAGCTTCTCTGCCTACTGTTCACCTTTGCACTCCCGCTAGTCATGTGTAGGCAGTAAGTTTGAAAATTAAATCAGATGAAAAATTCAGTACCACAACTGGGAGTGAAACTGTGGATCTCACTTGCACTTCCAACTTTACTATCTACACACGACTAATGTGAAAAAATGTTAATGGCGTGTTATTTATGGACGCTCTTTAACTACTGTGGTTCTCAACACCCCATTCTACACTGGGTGTGAAAGACCGCTTAATTTTGCTCAGAGGTGCCTCTATCAGGCTTTACACCCAAAAAAATCCATCGTCCTCTGCTGGGTTTGAACCTGCTACCTTGGGTATATGAAGTTAGCATGGTAACCATTACACCACGGAGGGCGACTAATGTGAAAAAGAAAAACAGTTATCAGATATACCTAGTTTCACAGAGGTCAGCTGTAAACCCTGAAAATTAAAAGTAGTCACAACATCAAATTATCTGCTCAAGATAGCCTTGAAGGTTTGCTGGGATGTCTGAATTAGGTGACAAGGTTTAATACCCTTGTGATATTTTCCCTTAGAAGCTCAAGGGATAAGAGCATCTATACAGAGCTTAAGATCTCAGTCCAGACTATTTTTTTTTTGCACCCATGAAATAATTACTTGGAGGAGAATGATTCAAAATCAATGTAGATCTTGAGAAACATGTGAGTAATTAGCTTACTTGTGCCCTCAAAATTTTTTGCATAAAAAATATTCAAGCTTCCAAATTTTGGCAAAAGTGTGAGTGTGAAGGAGGCTATGTAGAGAAGTAGAGAAGGTATCACTTGTGTATAAATTTAATCTATAAAAGTATTTTAAAAAAATTACCATTTATATTTGAATCGCCCCCACACAAGTGAACATTACATCAAACAAGAGTGGAAATCCAGAAGTGCTTACAACCTAGGAGAAGAAAATGTCCAGCACATTCCACTATTGACTGAAAATGTTCCACCTATATACATAAAGCTTGGCTTACTAAAGTCTTTGTAAAACTACTTGAAAGAAGAAATTCAAAAGGATTCCAGCTCTTGAGTGAAAAGTTTGGCCATGCTAAACTGATAAATAGCATAGATCAGGGGACTATTGCAGGATCAGTCATTTGAAGAAAATTTGGATGAGATTGAAGTGAGAACTTGGAAAAGCTTCAAACAGCTGGGTATACATTTCTTAGGGAATTATTATTCTCTTGACTATAGGCAAGGACTTCAGAAAGTATTGGATGCATTAAAATAAGGGTGGTCTAATTTCCTACAGTCTCATTTCAATGTGTAGAAACACACCAGAATTGCATTAATTTATTTTTAATGTTTATGTATTTCCTTCAATGTAATACAGTTTGTGTAATTTAAAACCTGGATGTGATATGAAGAAGAAAGACATATCCATAATCTACATGCAAACTTAATGTAGAAGAGTATAATTCATTCTCTGGCAATTAAAATAAATTTTATTTTGTTGATCAGCATTATAAGAAAGGAATTCCTCTATATGTTTAGGGTTTCATAATATACAAGGCTGACATTGAACATTTTAAAAATAAAACGACAAAGTTTTAAAAAATGTTAATGGTTTTAATGCTTTATAAAATATTCCCCTTTAACACTAATGTATTCTTTCATTCGATGAAACCAGTTCTTAAAGCAATGTTACTACTCTTCCTGAGGAACTGTCAGATTTTTATAATCTCTACTGCTTCATCTGAAGACAAAAAAATGATTCCATGCTTTTATCTTAAGTTTTAGAAACAGAAAGAAATCACAAAGGGCTAGTCATGGCTATATGGTAGATAGTCCATGATGCTGACCTTTAGGTAGATTTACGGCAAGTAAAAGAACCTCAAGCTTGATGGAGAAGTCTCTGAGCAAAATTAAGCAGTCTTTCATGCCCAGTATAGAATAGAACACTGAGAACCACAGCAGTTAAAGACCGTCCATAAATAAAACTCCTTTTACTTCAGATAACTCATTGTTAGTGTTGCTGTCTGCAACAATGCATTTTCATGATAGAAAATTATTTTTACTTTAGAGTACTTTTTTCATGAATTTTTTTTAAAAGCTTTGTGGTTAATAGACATTTCTATATCAATCAGAGCAGTAGTATGTTTATCTTCTAATGCTATGGTAACAATCTGGCCTTTTTAGAAAAAAAAATTAGTAACCAACACTGCAAAATTGTTGTTTTGTAAGCTTAGGTTCTGTGTAAAAGACCCATTAAGCCGATTGACTTTACTTTTCAGAATTATAGCAATAAATCCAAAATTCATAACCAGTAACAATATTCCAAACCAAATTTGAAATGTCACCTTGGAATATGTTTTATTAATTTGTTGAGTTGGTTTTTTAACATCAATCAGTCACCTTGGAATTTTTTTTAGAGTTTTTCTGCACCAATCAATTTGTTCTATTTTTGATCAGGAGTCAGTTTATGTTAGATCCATTGACAACAAGGTTTCTCATATCTGTTTATATAACATTTTTTTGATTTGACTCACACCAATACCTAAAGTTGTCCAAATAAATTCAGAAAATGTCCTTTGAATCTTTTTCAAGCATTGCTCAAACAGCAGCAATATTTTAATAAGTAGCAACCGTTATTGGTGTTTCCTTCATGAAATTCATCACTAAAAATAAGATCTCTTTTGATTTGGCTATAGCAATTATAAGTGTTATCAGGTGGGAGCTTCCTCACCAAATCCATTTCTAAACTGATCTTCACATTATTTCAGTATTAATGACAATTTAAAATTACAAAAATTGTAACCCGAAAATGTTCTCTGATCAAATTAATTTTTGGGTCAACACAAGAGTCTTTAAATGATGATTATTAACAAACTATTAGAGAAAATTAAACAATTACATGGCAATCAACTTCCAAAGCATTAGAAAGTAACTGTCAGATATAGACAAATTTTATGTATGTAGAAACATGACATTCTAAAAATGCTCAGTGTATCTATGTTCTCCAATGCAGAAAGGAACATAGTGAATAATAATAATAATAATAATAATAATAATAATAATAATAGATAACAATGATAATGATACGTAAAAATAATTAAAACCAACATTCTCATTTCATGCATCACAGGTAGAGAGATAAAAAAATGTAACTTAATACTAAATGTTGTATTATATTTTCAGGACCCTGTAGCATCTGGTGGTACATTGATAGTTTCACCTGCTTCTATTAGCAATCAGTGGATCAATGAAATAAAGAAGCATATCAATGGAGAGAATCTAAGTATTTTGGTGTACAAGTAAGTATATTATTTCTCTTTAAACAGAATATGGGTATTTAAGCACTATATTAACTATTTTAGTACCAGTCATATCTATTCCAGATTTGAAAATTCTATGAAATATGGCATTCACAAACTAATAGTGATTCATTTTTACTTTCTCTAGCACGTCTGTACAATGCACATAATAGGTAGAAAAAATATTGTATTCCACCCAAAAATTTGATATTGAAATTTCACTTTTGATTTTTGAAGACCTCTGCATCCAAAAATAACATTTTTAGAAAAAGGTCAATGTATGAGGGTGTTGGAGGTATGGGTGTGTGGTCTGTTGTCTGTTTTATGATATAAATAATTAGGAAAAGTTTTATATAGTGGAGCAGCATTATAATAAAATCTTTCATAACTTGGGTTGCAATTTTAAACACTTATAAAATTCTTCACATAACTGTAAACTTTTTTAGCAAACTCATTTCAGGAATATCCTCCCTATCTTCAGGTATTTTACTGATGTGTGTGTTGCTATAAAAAATCTTAAAATTTTAAAAGGGATAATTCTTATAGGGAGTCAATACCTAAATAAGGGATAGCGGATAATAAATTAGTTATTACTCTAGCTTCTCAAAAGAATATTTGCCCAATATTAGCCCTCAAGGTTACGTGTAAGTGAGAGTTTTAAATATGTTTACAGTTATAACTCAAACTTGTGAACGATTTTACTGTAATATTTTCTGCTGTTTGTTCACCTTAGTTGTACTGGCACATTGTGTCTTATTCTGGATCGCTGGTAATAGCTTCTCTAGTTACTAAGGTAGTGAAGGTCAGTGAAATTGACGGAGTGTGTGTGCGTGCATATATGTATTGTTTTTCTAGAGAGGCTGCACGAAGAGTTTAAACAAAATCATTTTGACTGCCTCTGTGGCTGTGTGGTCAGTTTTTGGCTTTATTCCATATCCCTCACTGAGTCTGGAAATATAAAAGTGTGGGTGAATATATGTTTGTGTGTGCACACATGTACGTGTGCGCTCCTGATATGACCATAGAATTTAAAAGGAGTTATGTAAATGAAACAATTAATAAAAAAATATCTCCTTATACTAAACTACCCTTTAAGGGAAGAATGTTTCAGAATGTTTGATATTATCAAAACTGGCTCTTTATGATTATGATTAAAATACTACATGTTTAAAATATTTAATGGCACAACATATATGCTAAATTTCTCTGAATAACTTTTGAAATCTTCGTTCCGAATGATTATGAATGACTTGTGTATAATTGTAAAGAGAATAGACAAAATCATACTGCATAAATATTGTAGAGCTTTTTAAAGCACACAATTTATGTAATATATATTTTTAATGAGTTAACTATTTCTGAGAGAATCCTTGTTTTTCGGCTTGAATTCTAATACTTATACTTTACTCAACTAGGAAGTTATTCGTTTCTTTCTTGTGCTTGTGCAAAGAGCATAGGATTTCAGACCCATCACAGAGCAATATGCTACATTACCTAATGTATCCTAAAATATCCCCTCCTCCATGGTGTAATGGTTACCATGCTGACTTTATATGTGGGGGCGGAGGACGATGGGTTTTTTCGGGTGTAAAAATCCTTAATATAACTTTCTTCGGAAGGTAAGTAAAGCTGTTGGTCCCGTGTCGTAGATTTATGGCACGTAAAAGAACCTCAAGCCTGATAGAGAGGCCTCTGAGCAAAATTAAGTGGTCTTTCATGCCCAATTTAGAATGGGATGCTGAGAACCAGAGTAGTTAAAGAGCATCCATAAATAACACGCTATTTTTGGTATCCTAAAATGAAATGTGTAAATCTGTAATGAAAGTTTTATCTGGATTAATAAGAAGTAGCTAGAACATGGATCCAGAATTGGCACTTATTGAGTGCAGTTCCTCTACATTATTCCTTATACTACCCTTGCTTAGTCAAACTGGTTTGTTATCCCTTTATGTCTGGCAAACACTACTTTAAAGCCAGACATACACTAAATAGTGAAAAATAGAAGATGTCAAAGAACTAATAATTATGTAAAAAACAAGTGAATATTTCTTAAATCCCAATGCGTATGTTTTTTATATTTTCAAGATCTTATATTGATTTACTAAATGTTGCCAACTTCATTTTCTTTATTTAAAAATAAAATTCTCTTCAGTTCCAAGTTGTGTTTAGAGTATCTTTTTAAGACTTTATCTGGAAAAGGTTATATTATTTCATTAAATGTCTCAAATTATATTCCTTATTAAAATAATTCATTAAACATTAATTTTTCAACTGCTATATCACTAATGCAGACCACAGTTGTACAAAAATGGGTTGGCTATACATTGACTTAGTTTTGCATGTGCAAGAAAGTGGAGTGATGTTGTCATTTCCCCACTGTAAGTTGCCAGCCCCTGAGCTAGAACAATAGAATAGTTTCTAAAAGAGTGAATAGAGAAATTCACGTGAGTGCAATGCATTAATAATATTCTTGTTTTTTTTATAGTATAATATAATTTGCTTTTTATTTCAGAGGGATGCATAAACACGGATTCTTTCAACCTGAAGCACTGGCAAAGTATCACATTGTCATCACCACGTATGAAACATTGAGAAGGGAACTGAATTATGCTGATCTCCTTGGAACTGATGGGCGTCGGTATGTTATTTTTCTTTCTACGGTAAAACTTAATGGGTTGTAAAGTGATTAAAATATATGTGTGTGTGCATGCGAGCGTGCAGGAGAGACAGAGATAGCTGCATTTCTGAAAAGATAGGTAAGCCCATAATCATATATAAATTAAAATTTGGAATGTGAAAAATTAAAAGAGGCAAAGTAGCACTGTAATCATAAAATGAAGAATGAATAAGCAACAGACTAAAAGCTTGTATAATATTGAAGTAAGTCCGGCAGAGTATTTTATTGAAAACTATTGTTGACCAACACATCCATGATGTACGTTATGCAAAAAATATTCAGAAAATCCAAATTAAAGGTTTGTCAAAGTACCGCTAAAGGAGGATGTGACTTCCAATCCCAATTTCTCACCAGGGTCAGACAGTCGATCTAGCAGAAAGTGCAGGAAGTATCCTGTGAATATGTTCTGGGTAAATACCTAAAAGTTAAATTCATTTTTTTATATTTTCGAGCTTCTTTCTCAGGATCCCCATTCTCAATTTGGTTAAAGTTAGAATGCTAACCACCCTGATATGCAGCATCAGTCACCTTTGTCCCCTATATAATATGCTGGTAGTGGTAGGAAACAGTTGACTCAGGATGGACAAGGAAAGTACAAACAACATTCCTAAGTATTAATATAATAATTAATAATTATCTTTTGGAATCCAAGGACTAGTTTTGCACTAAATTGGTCTATTGCATCGTCAGTATTAAGAGAGAGAGAGGGAGGGAGAGAGAGAGAGAGGAGAGAGGGAGAGAGAGAGAGAGAGAGGGAGGGAGGGACCAAAAGAAATTAATGCTGATGATGTAATAGACCAATTTATTGCAAAACGGGTCCATGGATTCCAAAAGATAAGTGAAGATTTGTTACAATTATTAATTATTATATTAATATTCGTGTTACTTCGCTACTACTAGCTTCTTTTTACATTTATAAAACACTCCTAAGATTTCTCTGCAATAGGCCAAATGTATAACAAGTACCATGTGATTATATTTCATAGTAAACAAATAAGTTGAACATTGTGATCATCGATTAGTGTGACATCATGCTCCTTGTTACCTGAAGCATGACTGGATTACTCCATGATTTTTTAAGGTGGCACGTCGGGGGCAGTGCTGTAAAGAGAATGATAAAAGAGCATTAAACCACAGATATTACCACATTCATCCATCACAAATAGCCAAAGATCAGAGAATAAATATGTTCTGTAGAAGCCAATTAGTATCTCTTAAACTGCATCACAATAGCGACCATCCTACATATCCTTTCACTCCTTTCCTTTGATAGATAGATAATTTATTTCATCTTTTCAGTTACAAACTTCATAAGACTTAGATACTTCCCTGGATTAGCTGAATTTGGTATTATATACTGTTAACCTCACGATTAACAGTATGCTATTAGGGGATTTTAATTTAATTCCAATGTTTAAATACCACTAATGCAACTTCATTGTGAACTAAAATATGTTTTAGACACTACTACAATTGCCCCCCCCCCCAAGCTAATATGTACATTTTTACTACTCTCTTTGAAGAAAATGCATATAGATTTAAAATCATTGAAACCACAGGTAAGCAAATAATTAACAGTACCAGGAGCACTGCTCCTATGAAGTGTGCAGCTATACTGTGTATTGCTCCCTTCATTCTGCTATTTCCAGCAGGAGAAGATAAAAATGTGTACTGAATCCAGTTAGATTTACTTAATTATAATGTTTTAAAGGGTGATTTGAAGTTTTTTCATATTTCTATTATTATTTAAAGTGTAAGATGTATATAATAGAAAGAAAAATATGTTATCCTGATCATCCATAAAAATTAATTGAAAATTTCATGTATCCTACATGTTTTTAATGTATTCTCTCTCTACCTTTATGGCATAATTAAGGAAGAAAGGATACTAATAAATGGAAAAAATAAACAGAAAAAATGTGACACATATTTCTCTTCCCACTATCATTTATTACTTTCTCTACATGTACTATGTATATAGTGTATAGAGGAGGTATTGCATTCCACCCAAAAATTTGATACTCAGATTTTACTGAAAATGCATGTTTTAGGTCCCCCTGAATCCAAAAAAAAAAGCATTTTTACAAAAAGGTCTGTTTGTGTGCATGTATGTGTGTGTGTGTCTGTGGACAGCATAGCTCAAAACTGAAAAGATTGTTGAAAGCCAAACTTGGTATTTAAGTTTGGTATCTTCCAAGGATGCAACATGAAGATTTTCAAGAAAATCCCCCCACCCCCAACTACCCTTTACATGGATTTTTTTTCAAAAATGGCTCTAATGATTTTGATTAAAATCTCCTATATTTAAGATATTTACATGCCAAATAAAATGTATATCTTGAATTTTCTGGGAATAGCCTCTGAAGACTACTTTATTCTGGATGACTTTTACGGAATTTTGCATAACTGCTAAACCATAAGAGATGAATAAAAATTTACCACACACAAAATTGTAGAGCACGTTAAAACACGCAATTTATGTTATATACTTTTTTTCATGGTGTTGAGTATTTTAGTGTTCCTTGTTTTTGGTTTCAGCTTTGAAAAACTTATACTTTTCTCATACAGGAATTTGTCAACTCCTGCCCATACAAACAAAGGAACTCAGTCACATAGTAACCAGCTTTCGACTATCACTTTAACCTATAGTACTCCCTTATTTCACTTCTACTTACAAGGAAGCAAGTAATAAGACTATTTCTGCTAATTTTTCTCGATTAGCATGAAGTAAATAGAAGCATAAGCTCTCTAAGAATAATTTGTTGCAGAGATGTAGAGAAAGTCATGTGAATGGAACACATCAGATTTTTTTTATATAGCTTTTACAAAATATGCATGCAAAAGCTTTTCTATCTACTTCAAGTTAATTGATATTAACACATCCATTACGCACTTCCTTTTAGGTGTAAAGGGGATAGGAATAGTTGAAATGCTTAAAAACAGATCACATTATCCTGGCTTTGAAATGTCATGCTCTGTCCATGACAACGCAAGAAATAACTAAAGCTTGGCATACTTAAAAAGGTGGAATTACTCAAGTATTAAAAACATTCAAACATTCAATTAATAGCAACAAGGAATGTCTTGTAAATGGCCAATGCCATTTAGAAACATTTCAAATAAATTGAATGTCTTAACAAGCTCTGCATCTTATGTGTAGTAAATTTTGCTTTTTCTTAAAGATGTATCAGCTGCACAAAATTATACTAAACTAATTAGGAGTAAAAACATAGATTACACTCAATTCCATTGAAAATGGTGGCAACAGCCACTGAAATATGTCCAAAGTAAGTTACTTTATTTCAAGAATAAAGTTTGAGTGTAATCTATGTTTTTACTCCTATTTGATTAGTTACTTCACTGTACATTCCCATTAATGTTTTAATTATACTAAACTCTTTCTAATGAAGGGAATTTCATAACCTATTCCTAGAAAATTCAGTGTATATATAGATTTTATTTGTTATGTTAAAATCTTATATGGTGTTTTAATCAAAATTGTTACAGCTATTTTTTGAGAAATAGAACACTTTAAAACATTTTCTATATAAATTATACTTTTGGGTAAGGCAATTTCTTGAAATTCTCTGTCACATTTTATAAGGTATGAATTTATTTAAGAAGTTTGGTATTCAATTTAGATTATGTTCTATCAAATTTTGGATGTAATACAACACCTTCTCTACCTACTAAGTACATGGTAGAGAATGTGAAAATATGGTATATTTACTAATGGTAATCCTAGGTAGCGTTAAATTAGTTTTAATGATATTTGAATACTATCCACAACCTGTTCTTTGGCACACGTTTTATGGAGAAGGGGGCAGAGAAGAAAGAGCTCATCTGCCTGTGTTTCTGCAGGCCCTCAGCCAACATGGTGAAAAGGTTATCTAATTTACTGCAAAGTAGTAGAATTGTTGAATGAAACACAGCATACTTGCATGTGCGTCAACTCTAGGATCTGCACACAGAATAAAACCTTAGCATTGTCGCCACCATAAGTCGTAATCATAGTCTTGATTCACCACTAAGCTTACAATAAGCAATAAGTTTCGTCAGTCAGTTTTAAACACATATATTTGCAGATACAGAATATTAAAATTTTGTGTACAACAAATAATCTAATAAGCTGAATCAGTTTAACTTTTACATACTTTTTAACATTAGTATGTAATCATAGTAGGTTAACAATTATCTGATATATGGTAGTCTTTGTGACAGTGATGTGTTTTAACAATTGAAAGTTAGTTGAGTCGATTTTGTAACACTACATCACTTACTTTTTATTTCGGAAAAAAATGTTTTCTGAAATAAAAAGTAACTGATGTTTTACAAAATCGACTCAACTAACTTTCAAAGGTTAACAATTATTTACCAATTAGGTTTCAAAGTAATACATACTAGTACATTTGCTTATTTATGGTCTAAGGCATAGGGTACAGTATACTTTAATAATAATAATAATAATAATAATAATAATAATAATAATAATAACAATAACAATAAATCTAATAATAATCTAATTAGGTACTACTATATTTTACGTGAAATTTACATAAATTCGCTAGCTTGAATATTGTATTCTAAGTATTCTTGTGCAGAATAAAAAGCCTTTTGTTTAAACCAGTTTTGTAGCTTTTTAACAAATCTGATTTGTGGAAGTTCTTTTACTTCTGAAAGAATTTGTTAAATAATTTTAACTGTTGATAGCAGTGACTATTTATGGTCTTGCTCAGTCGGTTGTGGAGTGTATCTATATCATGTTTGCATCTAGTAACTGTGTACTGAGGAGCGGTTTATAAATTAATACATTTTTATTTTCTTTAACATGTTTGATATTAGTATAAATATACATTGAGGGTAGTATTATCATGTCAGGGTGTACACTTAATGCCGTCACCGTACTCTTCTTCCGAAATTGCAATGAAACCTATCAAATGAAGACTTGGGAGCCGAGCACCCAAGAAAACGTGCATGCATAGTATATGGTTCATTTTGATATGTAAAATAGGTTGAATTTGGCTTAGATTTCTTAATTTTTCTGTCTATTTTAAAGTTACCACAACATTATGATTTCAGCTTGGATGGTTGATGTGAGCTGACATATTTTGGTGTTTTTTCAAATAGCTGGGAAAATTAAAAGAATCTATAGTACTTTTATTACTTGTAAAAACTAAAGCTTTTTTGTGTAGAAAGACTAACTTAGTGGTGTTTTCTTATAGATTAAGACATGCTAAGAGATTCCTGGCACCTCCTTCTCCATTGCCATGTGTACAGTGGTGGAGACTTTGTTTAGATGAAGCGCAGATGGTGGAGGGTACAAATAAGACAGCTGAGATGGCACGTCGCCTTGCTGCAGTGCATCGTTGGGCTATCACTGGAACTCCAGTTCAGAAATCTATTCATGGTACTTTTTACATATATGTTTAATTATATGTATCATTAAGAAGAAAATTAATAATGATTATAAAACTAAATTAACTACAAATATATTAAGAGAAACATGAAACTAACTCCTGAACTATTTCAGAAATAGCTGTTGCCATGTTCAGATTTACCACTGGACATGAATGTCTCAGCAAATACCTGCATAAAATCGAATGCTGTCGTCTCCAAATTGTTTGTTATGCAACAAGAAAGACGAAACGAATTTGGAACATGTATAAATCTGAGAACAACTTAAACTGCATCCAGACTTGACCTCAAAATATTGGGAGGCAAAAAGGAAAATAGCTTTGTTGCTAAACTCTGAACATTAGTTACATACATACGTAACGATTAAGCAATAATCATTCAAAACATTGGTCCTGTGGTTGCTTTTCACAGTTACTAGTGTTTAGATAAGATAAGATGCTTTATTGTCACATACGCTTACAATAAATGATTAAAGACTCCATAAACAGGTGGCTCGTCAAGTATGAAAGTACAATTAACAGTTAATTTATGATAAATATAAATTGACAATGTATAGTACACACACACACGCACACGCACAGAGAGTGGTCTGAAAAGTTTCAGACCTAATAAAGATACAAGAAATTTTTTCAGAATTTTTTTTTTTATTTTTCAACATAGTCTCCTTGTAACTCTACACACTCCTCCCAGCAATGCTCCCATCTCTGTAACCCTTCCAAATAGTACTCAGCGTTTTTCTCTGCAAAATAATTGTTCATGAAGGCGATTGCCTCTTCATTTGACGAAGATCTCTGTCCTCTGAGCACAATTTTCAGATGAGGGGACAAAAAAAAGTCGCTTGGGGTAGATCTGGTGAGTAAGGAGGATGTCCAAGCAGTTCAAACCTTAATTCGTGGTTTTTTCACATTGCAACCCCTGAGGTGTGAGACAGTGCATTGTCTTGGTGAAACAGGATTTTCTTTTTCTGCAAATGTGGCCGTTTTTCTGCCTTCAGCTTGTCAAGTAATGATGCATAGTATGCTCCTGTAATGGTTTTTCCTTTTTGAAGATAATCGATTAAAATAACTCCATGACTATCCCAAAAAACTGTCGCCATCACTTTCCCAGATGAAAAAACAGTTTTTGCTTATTTAGGAGCCGGTTTCCCCTTTGCAGTCCACTGTTTGGACTGTATTTTTGTTTCGGTCATATAATGGTGTATCCAAGCTTCATCTACAGTAATTAATTGGCGCCAAAACTCAGATTTATTGCGCCTAAACTGCATCAGTTCAACTGGAAATGTTCATTCGACACGTTTTTGGTCAAACGTGAGCCAACGCTGCATCCAATGTGCAGACAGGTTTCTCATGTCTAAATGTTGATTTAATATGTGACAAACACATTCCTTTGACATGTTCATAGCCTCTGCTATCTCTCTCACTTTAATTCGGCGGTTGTCTAGCACCATTTGGTGAACTTTGGCAATGGTTTCGTCTATAGTTGCAGTTTTTGGAGTCCCGAACGTTCATCTTCTCCCAAACTCATACGGCCACGTTTAAATTAAGCTGCCCAAAATTTCACTTTGGTAAATGATGGTGCAGAGTTTCCATACATAGAACCCAACTTATCTTTTATTTTCGTAGGCGTATTGCCTTTCAAAAACAGATATTTAATGACAGCTTGATACTCGATTTTGTCCATATTCATAAAAACACTCACATCATCTCACTCAAACGACTGTTACATAACAATTGAGCATCCAAAATGGCTGAAACTTTGGTGAGCAACTGTCAACAGATGAACAACGAAATTCACTAGCTTTTATTTATAAGTGCTGCCATCTTTATGTTGAGGTCGAAAATTTTTCAGACCACCCTTCTATATATATATATATATACACAAACAGTGTTTAACTGTAATGGTACTAACCTAGGAATAATAGTGTAATATGTAACTTACAGAATGAAAAAAATAAGTAGTACACTTTGTCAATTAATAGGTTTTTCAATGCTTTGTTGAAACAATTCCTGTTTTTTATTTCCCTAATTTTAGTTGGTTTCTGATATCTTTGCAATAAAATTACCTAAGGAGTTAAACAGTGTAATGCTTAACTCTGGAGTAAAGGGATGCTACTAAATATTTTAATATTCTTTAAAATGTAACTCAAAAACCTCTTAGCTATGCATAGTATACACATACATAAGAGATTCGTTTATATGGAGTAGGTGATACTGGAAGTAATCTGGATTAATGAAATTTCAGACAATTCAGTAACAACTATTACATGAACGCACTTTGATGTACGATAGTAAAATACGATGGCTGCAAAAGCAGAAGAGAAAAGAATTGAAAGCCATCCAGATTGCTATCAGGACTATCATATGTTGTCCTCCATGGTCTAGGGGTAACATACTAGCATCTGGTTCCCAAGGTCACAGGTTCAAATCTGGCAGAGGACGATGGATTTTTACAAGCGTAAAAATCGTAAGCATGACTTCCTTGAAAGGGAAGTAGAGCTGTTGGACCTTTTTTATAGATTTAGAGCATGTAAAAGAACCTCAATCTTGATAAAGAGGCATCTGAGCAATATTAAGCAGTCTTTCATGCCCAATATAGAATGGAACCCTGAGAACCACAGCTGTTAAAAGTGGGTTCATAAATAACACTCAATTTAATTTAAAGACTGTGATGAAAACTAATGAAACACAATTTTACACACTCCTTTTTAATTATTCTTTGACACAGACTCTGTAATGGTAAACTTTTTCAATTCACATAATTATTAGCATGCTCTATTACAGTGAGTAATATTGCATGTTTTACGTTCTTGTCAGACACTCTCACAGCTTAATATTTACAAACTTATTGTTAGCTTTACAGGTGCTGATCTCTATGCTATCTGCAGTGCCAACATTACAACTGTATATATTCATTGTATTTATCAAAGGATGGACATATTTTCAGGGTGAATAAAACAAACAATTATGCAAAAAATCAAACCGGGTTAATGAGAGCCAGCCAGATAAACAATGTTCTTGTGTATATTAAAAATTATTGTAGTTAAGAACGTATGATTAAAATCCATTGTATCCATTGCATTTGAAATACTAGTCTTCTTGAAGCTCTGAGACAGTTTCTTGTTTGATGAGATTCCGCACACTTCTTATTTAATGAAACACTTGTTCAATGAAGGGTTACTTAGCCCATTCAAGGATACCCAATTATGGAGGTGAAGTGTTAAAAAAATTAATAAAAAAATATAACCATATCAGTATGAGCAATCTCATACCATGCCTCAGACTGCATGGCCATTTAGACATACAATAACTGCATTATCATCTGATCTTGTAATGCTGCGTAATAATGAATGAATTTTTATACTAAACACTAAAAGAAAGAACATTTTAAAATGCATGTATCACGTTCAATCGAAACTCGTCAGCATCCAACTATGCCATCACACCAAGTGCTTCAATCGGGTCTTCCTTATCCTTATCCATGGTTTCTCTTGAATGCAGAACATACAGTTTGACTGAATCCTTGGTTTGATAGGTTAGCTACTGCTATTTTGCCTTAGAGCATATGGCCGTAAATCCAAACATCAAGCTTTGTATTATTGCATAGATGTATCCTATTTTATCTGTTGGTAAAATGGGTTATTTAACAGTCATGCATAGAACATCATATCACGTCCATATCACTGAGGAGGTTAATGTTGCCACCTTTCGTTTGAGGCAGTAAACCAGATGCCATCCAATCCCCTAAAATCGATGCAGGTGACCTTTAAATGGTTTATTAATTAATGCATCCAGAGGTAGTAGCACCAATGTAAGCCTTCCAGGATGTGTCACCTGTGTTCAGTCATAACATTTGTTCTTTTATTGGTTCTGCTAAATGGTACTGAAAACTATCCAAAACAAGCATTGCCTTTTTCCTTATCAGAGCTCCAGGGTGTCAAACCCACACACTTTTTAGCCATTCCTTCATTAGATCAGACAAATCCATCCTTTTTCATGCATTCTCACAGTTATACCCAGTAAATATCACATTTTGGCACAGTTTTTTCTTAAAAATAACAAAGGTTAGCAGCTTTTTTCCATCTGGAGCAAAGTTTGTCTGCACCTATTGTTTTAATTAAAACTCTAGAAGAACCCATTACATCCAGTGACATATTTCATGACTTGTTAAAAATATTGGTGTCTGTTTGCATTTCCTATTTATGATAGCAGAAATTAGCTGAATTATGAAACTGGATCGCTTTATCCGTATGGCAGACAGTGGGCTGGTGTTGTTCGTCTTCTCAAATTAAGTCCCTTCCTTCACATAAATTGGATGACCCATGCCTGACTAGCTTTGAACATAAAATACCATGCTCTTTTTGCTACTTCCCTTTATTTCAATTTAACTTTTGAATGTTACTGCAATGCCATCATTTGTTAGTTCCACAACATAATGTAACACATTTTGCTCAATATTGAGTTATTTGCCATATTTTAGGCCACAAAATCATTGACAGGTTGAATTGACATTTTTCCATTTGGTCCTGCTCAATGAATTAATTTTGATTATATGCATGATATATTCTGTTTTTCTCCAGGAAATTAACTACTTGAAGTTTAAATTTTGCTGAATAACTATAATTCCTTTTTTACCCATTGCACACTATGAATAACTGCTTAATTGTTTCAGGAAAGAAAAAAAGCGACTACTGCCAGAAGTTTAAAACAATTTTGAAATATAAGCCTCTGAAGGTCAAGGTTTTTTCACAAAAACTGTAATGAAAATTACTTTTGTTTGAAAAACTTCCAATGTAATAGTGGGGAGGGAATTACATAGAGGATGAAATTGTGCAAATAAATATGATAGGTGAAACAAAAATGTTGCTAATCCACACATGGTTTTAATTATGTTGCTGTAACTTATATAACATCAATTGTGTAATTATTAATGTATTCAAAGTTGGGAGTACTAAATAATCAAAAGTTTTGAGTAGTCTATGGCTGTCTTTGAAACTGATCCTTTGATGTAAGAGAGCACTGACAATATGGTTATGCTCTCATTTTGTTGCTTTGAGCCAAAGATTGCCTATTGTTGAAAACAGCAGTAAAGTATTTGTGAAGTAGGGCAGTGCTGCATTCAATTAAGTTTGGATTAATTTTGTTTTATATATTTTCAAACTTTTTTCTTTAGTTTAGGGAGAGGAATAATTGCCAAACACTTCATTTACAGCATTTTAACTAGTACTATCCTTGTACAAGTTATACCTATTCATAATAAATCATAAAATAAAGGCTGCAATAATTTTATTTATAAAGCTGGGTGGAATAAACTCTCTGTCTTAGGTAAAATGTGGAGAAATTCAAGATACTAGATATTAAAAACAAAAGAATTTGAATTAAATAACTCAGAAGTTTGAGACAAGTGAAGTTTTAATCAATGTAATGTTGAAAATGAGTCGGAATAGTAACACTCACCTCACTTATATGTATTATGTCCAAAACATATGTTTCAAGGGCAATGTTTTGGACATAATACATATAAGTGAGGTGAGTGTTACTATTCCGACTCATTTTCAACATTACATTAAAAAGAATTTGAGTTGGTTTTTGTAACACAAACATCACTTATTTTTACTTACTGGGATTGTTTTTGGGAACACTTGTTCTCATTTTCAACCCTTAATTCCAACTAAATCTTGCTTCATTGGCATCAACAATGGGGGTGGTGGTGGTGGTGTATTACTTGTGGAGGCATCTGTTACTGGATCTATGAACTTCCTGTATGGTGGTTAATCAAAATTCATGATATGGCTCTTTTTCTTCATGATGTAGATCCTCTCCCAGTTGCCTATCATTTTTGGACATCAGGACACAAAATCACACCAAATATAAAACTGTAAAACCAGCATATAAACCCACAGAATTAGAGGTCTGGGAGAAGATCTACATCAGGAAGAAAAAGAGCCATATCATGAATTTTGATTTACTACCCTACAGTAAACTTTGGAAGTTCATTGATCCAGCAACAGATGTCTCCACATGCCAACGAAGTTAGATTTAGTCGGAATTAAGGGTTGAAAGGAATGAGTGCTCCCGAAACCAGTCCCAGTAAGTAAAAATAAGTGATGTTTGTGTTACAAAAACCAACTCAAATTATTTTGTTTTTAATTCAATCACAACACTGTCACAAACTTCTTTGCATATTCGCAAGTTTTCAGTACTAGATATTAATTTTCTGTTGCAGATTTGTTTGGTCTGGTACAATTTTTAGATATAGATCCTTACAATGATCTTAGATGGTGGCAAGATCTGATATATTATCCTTATACTCATAGTAATCCAAGTCCATTATACAAGCTTATGGAAGAAATTATGTGGCGAACAGCAAAGAAGGATGTTTTGGACCAGGTAATCAGGTATTTAATGTTGCATGTAATAATGTAGCTCATATTTTATTATTTTGGAAACTCACTTTATCAGTTTTGTAGATTTCATTATTTTTTATGAAATTTATTTTAGATGTATTTATTTTTGTGCTAATTACACACACATTTGATGGCCTGGTCTTTAGTTCTACCTATTTGGCCAGAACCACCACATTAAAAAATTAAACATTACTACTTCAGTACATACATCAGTTAAATTATACTGTTGAAGAATACCATCATCAGTTCTCTTGTCCATTTCTTCTTGACTTTCAATAAAGACACCTGTATTTTAGATAACTGCTCTGATTATCAAAATATTTCCAATAGCGACTTTTTTATCCCTTTCTAACCACTTTCTGCTTAATAAGTTCTCTCCACTCCGTTGTTCCTTTATACTGAAATATTATATGAATTTCATCCTTATTTCCCCACATATAGGGCAACTATCTGGTATAGCCCCTCCTTGCATACCTTTTAATTTCTGTGTTACCAGCCAAAACCAAGCTTATCCTTTCCCTTCATTTCTTTTGCAAATTAAAATATATTTTTCTTTAACTGTGTTAACTTTTATCCTCTTAAAATATGTCAAAGAACTTTTCTTCCTCATCTGAGAAAATAGTGCTTGACTATCCATATTCTGTAGTCTTATCTTACTTCCATCCAAAATTCTCACACAAAAATCAATGCTAACCCTTATATCCAAAACCATTTTTCCAAAGAACTTCCTAAGCTTGTCCCAGCCAACTGCTACCTATCATCCCCAAGTTTTCTTCTTGATATCTTAAGGTAAAACATCTGTACATGCACAGTATGTAAAATATCTCATTGAAATTTGAACTAGTATGTTCTCCCTTATAAAAGAGCAGCTATCCATTTCTCTCTATGCCTCTGTCTCTGTCTCTACATAGACACATACGCACACATGCACCAGTTATGTATCGATGCAGAAACTCAGGATTGTGACAGAAAAGTGCCAAACCAGCTCCTGAATTGATCATTATGATTGCACTAATTCTCCATTGACGACAAACGAGGCACCCATCTTGCAGAGACCTTTATCAGACCTAATTTTTGGTGCAAACTTGAGAATGCTGTACCATGTGATGTGCCTGTGGCCTCTAATATTTTGCAAACTTGATTAGTCAATACTCAAAACCATATCCTGGGTTTTGTCAATCATTTTGAAGGAAGTCACTTCTACTGGATGTCCAGAATGATGTTTATCATTTGTGAATGTATGGCAACATTTAAATTCATTTATCCAATTGTAAATTGTAGCAAACACAGGAGTAGATGTGCCATGAACTTCATCCATTTCAGCTTTTATCTCTTTCGGTGTTAAGCCTTTTAAATAGAAGTGTTTAATCACTGTACGAAACTTGTTTTTTTCCATCTTTCTAAAGAAGCACAAGATTGTTGATTCAATCACCTATGGCAACGAAACTACGTGATGGATATAGCTAAAACTTAAACTGCCATCTAGTAAGAGATGATGGTTACTAAATACAAACTGTTTTCGATGCTACAAGTGTAAGTTCTTGGATTTTCTAAGGACTTATTGATTGCCCCTTGTATCTCTTCTATAACTAACTTTAAACCGATTACTGTTATTGAGCATACAACGAGATCATCAGCATACATGCTGACCTTTTTCTAAAAAAAATCGGACTTAGGAGACCTCAAAACATATCTGGTGAAATTTTGTTATCAAGTTTTTGGGTGGAATACAATACCTTCTCTGTCCACCATGTACATTGTACATACATGCTAGAGTAAGTAAAAATTCATTATGCAATTAATACCTGCCACCTTATTTCTATTGAATATACAGAATTGATTGTGTACCTCAAAACAGGAAATTGGCTTATCTAGTTCTTCCACATTATTTAGTTCCAAATACAAATGATTTCCCATTTAATTTTCCAAAACAAGTAGTTTCTGAAAATAACTAAACCAATCATTTGGGCTAATACTCATGTTTCCTTTCCTGTTTTTAATTCACTGATTTATAGTATTACATGCTTAATCTCCCCCATTCAAATGCTCTATCCCTAAGATTCTAGCTCTACCTTATTCCAGTTTCTTTTGTTCAGTTAATGATCTATATTCCCCACATATACGAGGGTCTGCTGATAAGTCCTTGGCCTCACACAGATATGGCACCACTAGGCCAGTTAGACGGCAGCATTGCATAGTTTAACTCTAGACTAGCTTATATCCATAATTACAGGTCAATAGCTTGTTTAGTTTTCGAATGACAGCATTTTAAACAAAACAGCTTTAGAGTTTTTATGAAAATGGAGAATTTGGAAAAACGAGCAGTGATTAAATACTTCCATTTGAAAGGCTTAATGTGTAAAGAAATCAGAAAGGAAATGAACAGTACATTGAAAGACTCTACCCCTTCATATTCAATGATTAAAAGGTAGGTTGCAGATTTTAAAATGGGACATACAAGTACTAGTGATGCACCTCGCTCTGGACACCCTGTAGAAGTGACAACTCCAGAGATCATTGAAAAAATTCATTGTTTAGTACCGGAAGACTGCAGATTAAAGTTGTTTGATAGCAGAGGCTGTAAACGTATCAAAAGAATGTGCAGGTAATATTTTAAGCAATGTTTTGGCTTTCACAAGGTCTGTGCAAGATGGGTGCCGCGGTTTTTGACACCTGATCAAAAGCTGCAAAGAAAACTGTTTCTGTTAAGAATGTGGAGCTCTACCGTAAAAATCCCAGTGAATTTTTGAGATGGTTTATTACCATGGATGAAACTGGGACACATCACTACACTCCAGAAAGTAAGTCACAGTCGAAACAGTGGATTGCACCAGGTGAATCAACTCCAAACAAGGCAAAGTCAATTTTGTCAGCTAACAAGGTTATGGCTAGTGTTTCCTGGGATGCACAGGGAATTATTTTTATTGATTACTTGGAAAAGGATATAAATATCACTGGTGACTACTACACAAGCTTACTGCAACATTTGAGTGATGAGGTGAAAAGAAACAACTCATTTGGCAAAAAAAAAAAAATCTTGTTTCATCACAACAATGCTACTGCCCATTAGTTCAGTCATTGCAATGGGAAAAATGTGCGAATTAAAGTTGCAATTGCTTGAACATCCACCCTATTCGCCAGATCTAGCACCCAGTGAGTACCACCTGTTCCCAAACCTCAAAAAATTTCTTGGAGGATGAAGATTTCACAGCAACAGGTCATTGATGTGGTAAACAGCTATTTTGAGGACCTTAATAAATCGCACTACAGAGATGGTTTAATTAAATTAGAACACTGATATGACAAATGTATTAGCCTTTCTGAAGATTATGTTGAGAAATAAAGCAAAAAAAAGAATGTTTAAAAGATGTTTTCATTGAGAGGCTTGGGACTTATCAGCCGACCCTAGTATACTTATGAAGTCCTATTCTTGCATAAACAAAAGAAAACCTAAGTTAAAAGTATATAATCATTTCACATAAGGTATTAATATTCATAACATTAGAGTTAAAAATAAAAAAAATACTGGACAAACCTAATGTAACAAACAATTTCATTTAATGTTTAATAAAATAAACTCTTAATATTCCATATGTAATATACTTTTGCATTTTTTCTTCTTCTAGATTAATATTCCTGAACAAACAGAAGTAGTAGAATGGTTAAACTTCTCTCCTGTGGAAGAGTATTTCTACAAGCAACAGCACCAAGAATGTTCAGCAAATTTTATTGCAGGGTTAAGCAAGATGAAAAGTCTTGATATAACTCTTGATTCCCTTCCTAGATACACAATAACCAAGGTAAGTAATTTTAACTCCATCTTTTTTTGTAACTTTCATGTTTTTATTTTATTTACTATATATAAAACATATTTCCTTGTGTAAGGAATAGCATGTTATTGTAATGAGCATGTTCTCAGACTGCTTTTCGATGGGATCTGATGTTCCTGTTACTATAATCATACTGCTTTAATATGAAATTATTTATGTTACACAGATTTTGGCCCCATTGTTGAAGCTGCGCCAAGCATGCTCACATCCACAGGCTGTAAGGGGAAAATTTATTACAAGTGCAAAAGCTACCATGAGTATGGAGGAACTTTTGGAGTCACTCATTAAAAAGACAAAAAATGAAAGTGAAGAAGCTCTTCGGCAGAATATTGCAGCTTTAAATGGTATGCGTTATATGTTGCATAATACTATATGGGCTTAAGCTGATATTTTTACATGGAAGGGGTGAAAATATCTGACAGACTCATAAAATCTTGAAATATTTTTAATTATAATATATAAAGGGGCATCATAACTTCTAAGTTTGTATATCAGAAAAGTATTACACTGTTGAAAACTGATCCATGATAATTTGCAGCAGCCATATACTTATGTAGAATGTACAATTCTTGTAGATCATAAATCATCATTTTTAAACTCACCATATGAAGATGTTAAAGAAAACTATTATGCACCTTTATTTGTATAAAATGATTTATGAAGTTAATAGATTAAAGTTAATATGACCCCACATTGTCACAATTTGGCCATATGTGTGAAGCCTGAATCCTTTATGTTATGACTGCTAGTTTTCCTAATGTAATCAAAACTTCTTACCCAGTCTTAGTTCACTCAGATAAAATATTATGGTTTATTAATTTTCTTTCTGCATAGTTCTCCCAGTTGTTATGTATCAATAGTTATAAAAGTTCTTTAAATTTAAATGAAAGTTATGAGTCAAGCTTAGTAATGAGGTTATAAATGGCTGACATAAGATTAGACTTGTATTATATGGGGTGGAATTTTGGAGAGAAACAAGAGATAAGTTGGAGGATATGGATAGGCAAAATCTATATGCACAGATGAGAGAGAAAAATCATTGCAATGATATAATGAGGTGAAGGAAAATGCAGGAAAGGAAGGATATGTTAAAGTTTGCAATAGGAATGAGAGATTGGGGGTGACATGGTTCTGACTAGGGATATGGAAGCTGAAAAGTTTGAAAGGAGGAGTGAGGCAGGGACTATGTGCAATTTGTGGGGAGTAGGAGGATGAACTGCACATAATGTTTAAATGTAAAGGGATGAATGAATGGAGAGTGGAGTTGATTAAATGGAAGTGATTAGGGAGAGATAATGAGATAAAGATCTTCAAGGACCAAGGGCAGCTTAGAGGTTATGGGGACTTCTTATGGAAAGTTAAGACTAATGAACAAGCAAATAGATAAGGTTTAATTAGAGAGAGCACTGTGAACCAACTAATTTATTGTACAAATAATATAGTGATTAACTTCATATGTCAAATGGAGGTTGGTGGTATAACCAAAAAATCACCTGGGCTACAAGAGGTTGCCACCATTGCATTGAACTTAGCGCTAAATGCATTATTATTTTTATCATCATCTGTTTGTTGTTGTTTTCCTCACTTATTGTACAGGGTGGAAGGTGACTATGATTATCTTTGAGTGAATGGCTGGACTCGACTTTTTTATAAAGAAGGATCAGATTATTTTCCCTAATAGGCAACGTCAGGAACAAATGACTCCTTGCAGTGCATAAATAAAAATCTTAATGAAATGTTGCTGTTTTTAAGGTAGTTTTGAGAGGAAAAAAAAAAAAAAAAGAATTGTTCAATATTAACTTTATTTTAAATGAAGATTTATCAAACTTAAGTACTTTTTTCAAACATTTTATAGAGGAGATTGAAAGATAAATATTTTCTGCATGTTAAATACATTTTGAATTAAAACAATTTGCTCTCTTACTATTATTATAAACTTATAAAATGTACCTCAGTTGAATATGCATCATTAGGCATGAAAACTACACAACATGGCAAACTGTAAGAAAAAAAAAATCACATTCAGTTGTCTATTTATTGTGGTTATAGATTATTTTCAAAAACATCAGATTATCAGTTACAAAATGTCTCACTTTACTAATGCCATATATTTTGAAGTGCTACTCATTTATGGTGAAACACAGCATAGGAAATGTATCTCCTGACAAAGTTGGTAATAGAAATGTACAAGAAAAAAAATCCTTCACTTGCTGGAAGAAGATCATGGAAGTAACAGCCTTGGTATAGTTGCACTATTGGTTCATCTTATGGGACTGTTTTGAGAACATTAAAAGAAGGTGTCATTGCTTTTCTGCTTTTCTCTTGCTTTTATTATTCATAGAGTTTTTATAATTCTGAAAAAAAGAAAGCATAAACATGTAATTTGGATTTCTCAAGCTTCTGTTTACCTTTATAAATAAGAATCCCTAATAATAATTTACATAATATTGTAAATGTTTTTATCAGTTCCATATTTTATATGATATTTAAAATATATTAAAATCATGTGCAGGTTTCTGTTTATTTGTATATCGGAAGTGTTTATTTGTTGTTGCCATAGCAGCAAGAGCTGAAGAATTAAAAGTTAATTGATGTTTGGAGGAATTTAGTAACAGTGATGGTCAAATTAATGTAACATATAAATTAAAAGTTAACCTGTTGAACATAAAGTGAACCTGTTGAATTTGTTGTGTTGCAATATTATGCAAAATAAAATAGTAATTATGTCAAGAATGGAAAGCTTTATGGAAAAATTTATTAAGGAAAAACACTCAAAACAAGGTGAAGGTGTAAAAGGATGTCATTTTCCGCCCCTGTATTTTTTTATATATGCATATATTGCGATGATAGAATTGTTATGGAGAAGCACTGCTTTACTATGATAGATGACAATGAAACAAATATTTAGTTGCAACATTGTATATGTTTTATTTAAATGTATCTCTCTCTCTTGTAAATATGTTGTTTATGATGTCCTTTATCAGTACATTAAATAACTCTCATTGTATTTAGGTCTGGCAGGCATTAATATCATCAAAGAGAATTGGTCTGAAGCTGTAGAAATATATAGAGAAGTACTGAGGATTTCTGATCAATATAAAGAAAAATTAAAAATAGATAAGTTG
Source organism: Hymenopus coronatus (assembly GCA_030762935.1). Lineage (NCBI taxonomy): Eukaryota > Metazoa > Arthropoda > Insecta > Mantodea > Hymenopodidae > Hymenopus > Hymenopus coronatus. The sequence goes on along the minus strand of CM060892.1, from coordinate 50,751,253 downwards.
CAGGTAAGTAAAAATTAATTGCCATAAATGTATTAAAATTTAAGCTGTTTCATGACAGGAAAATGAAGGTGTTTTCTTAACAAGGTAGAATGTTCCATTCTCCTCTCTCTTAAAAAGAAAAAATAACTATGAGATATAGGCATTTAAAGATGAGCAATGAAAAAGAATATAAATATGAATTAATTATTCATATATTTTAATACACAGTTATCCAAACGAGCCATTACACTGATTGTTACTTGGGCCATCCCCATCCTTTACCTCAGGCACACTTGACTGGAATTCAAACTTGTGATGTTTGGTATTGAATGGATCGCTAAATCATTACCTACTGCCTTAATGTTCAAGGCCATTTGAACCACTTCTGTTGTGGTGCCTTTGAAAGGGACATGAAGACTGTTTTATGAGTTGGAGGCATGTTACCAAATTATTTCCAACATTAAGGGGTTAAATTATAATTATGAACATACTGTATGGAAAAATTAGAACAATGAGAAGAACAAAATATGCAGAGTAAAATAAAATCTAAATTACAATATATATAATATCTGTCAATGGTAATGCTATAGATGGACTTGGGTATTAAATATTCTTACAAAACTTGTTTAATTTAATACTATTATTATAGAATTTCATTTCTTCATAAGGAATATGTAAACTTTTTTCTCTATTAAATTATAGAGCTGAGCATCTTTCTATTAGCATAAAGTCTATGGTTGGTTTGGAAAAAGCATTTTTATATTTACTTAATATAATTTATATAATAATTCTTTAGGCCCTACCATCAAAGGAAATGGACACTAAATGCCTCTACCTCAAAATGGGTCCAGTCAGAGATTTTTCCAAAGATCAATCAGACCCTATGGGAACTTCGAAAAGCAACAAAATATAATTCTAAGGAATGCTTGTCTCCAAAACTAAAGATGAAAAGAAAACAATGTACATCTCTAACCTTTCATGTGGTTAAAGGCTAACGCAAATTCATAGACATATGCATTTCAAAGCACATTGTTATGCTGGTGCAGACATTTCTTTCACAAAGAATGCATATTTGTTTTCTCAATGAGTGAAGAATGATGGTAAGTCTTTTTTTTATTTCAGATGATACATACTTTACACAATTTAGCAGATATTCTAGAAGGAAAATATGCTGCAGTACCTCCTACTCTTCATGATGATACATTGAGAGAAGATGCTGTTGCACTAGAAAAAAAATATATGATCAAGATTAATTCTCAGGTATATATACATTTTACTGCTTTGTTAATATTTCAGTATAACATAAGTTTACATTCTGGGTTTTATGATCTCTGTATGCTTCAAGTTCAATCCAGATAAGACATATTATACATTGAAGAAATGGAATAATGATCAGATAATCCTAATATTAAGAGAGGTTATTCAGCTTTGAGGATAAGGTAAAACCTTATAAAGATAAAAGTATTGAATTATCAATCTTCCTTATTTAGTTGAAATTAAGTAAGAAGCAAATTAATTGTAATCAATCAAAATAATATAAATTTCACCTCAAATTATTTTAATTATTATATCAAATATTATAGGTTGGAACCTCTTGAATATGAGGTATTCTGACTCCCCATATAACAATATGACTATTAGAAGCATAAATATTATAAATTAAATTACCTAATGGCACATTGTTATTCATCTTAATACTAGAAAGCAGAGTGAAGTATAAAACTAATAAAGCAATGTACTTTTAGTAGTTGCTAATGGAAGGCTTATTGAAACTAATTTACTTCATTGCAGGCTTTAAGAGATCTCTACATTATAACTGTCTGTGATTATAATTTATTACCATTAATCTAAATGGAAATGGTGTGTTATTTATGGACGCTCTTTAACTGCTGTGGTTCTCAGCCTCCCATTCTAAATTGGGCGTGAAAGACCGCTTAATTTTGCTCAGAGGCCTCTCTATCAGGCTTGAGGTTCTTTTACGTGCCATAAATCTACGATGCAGGACCAATGGCTTTACTTCCCTTCCGAAGGAAGCCATGCTTAGGATTTTTAAACCCGAAAAAATCCATCGTCTTCCGCCGGGTTTGAGCCCGCGACCTTGGGTATATGAAATTAGCATGATAACCATTACACCACGGAGGGCGACTGCCATTAATCTGATTCTCCTGTTTGGTTACTTACCATTTTTCCAAATTATTTCTTTCTTTTAATACAGTAACTTCTGCAGAGCATTTTCTTAATACTCTTAATTCCTAATAGAGTTCACAAGGTTCTTTAAGCTAAAGATAGGTGTTTTATTTTCATATCATGCAATACATTAAGTGACCATTATGCACTCTACTAACCTCTAATAATAAGAGCAAGTATTGTAGTTTATCAAAAAATGTTACATTAAATTTCATCAGAAATATGTGTTCTGAATCTCTTTTAATCCAAATGAGCATTATTAGAGAAGATACTGAACTTAAAAACCTAGTATATTCAAAGTTCATTTCTACTTTCTCTATACGCACTATGTACATAGTGTATAGAGAAGGTATTGCACTCCACCCAAAAATTTGATACCGAGATTTCACCGGAAATATATGTTTTAGGGTCCCCTTTATCTAAAAAAGGGATTTTCGGAAAAAGGTCCATGTGTGTGTGTGTGTGTGGGTGGGTGGGTGCGTGTGCATGCGTGTGTGTGAACACGATAACTCAAAAACAAAAAGTCGGTAAAATACCAAACTTGGTATTTAAGTTTAGTATCTTCCAGGGATGCGACACGAAGATTTTGAGAAAAATCCCCCCACCCCCAACTACCCTTTACATGGAACTTTTTTTCGAAAATTTTGATTTTCTCAAAAATGGCTCTAACGATTTTGATAAAATTTCATATATTAAAGATATTTACACAAAAAATAAAATGTATATCTTGGATTTTCTGGGAATAGCCTATGAAGACTACTTTATTCTGGATGAATTTTATGGATTTTTGCATAACTGCTAAACCGTAAGAGATGGAGAAAAACTTACAATACAAAAAATGTAGAGCACCTTAAAACCACAATTTATCTTATATACATTTTTTTCGTGGAGTTGATCGTTTTTGAGATACTCTTTGTTTTTTGATTTCAGCTTTAAAAAACATACTTTTCTCATACAGGAATTTCGCAATTCCAGTCCATACAATCAAAGAAAGTTCAGTCACATAGCAACCAACTTTTGACTATCACTTTAACTAATAATACTCCCTTATTTCGCCTCTACTTACAAGGAAGCAAGTAATAGGACTATTTCTGCTGATTTTTTCTCAATTAGTATAAGTAAATAGAAGCATAAGCTTTTTAACAATAATTTGTTGCAGAATTGCAGAGAAAGTTATGTGAATGGAACACATCAGATTTTTTATTATGTGCGCATACACACACATAAAAATGCTTGTTTTATTCAGGAGATTTGAAAGCATGTATTTCAGGTAAAACTTTAGAATCAAAATTTGGATACTTACTTCTTTTTACACACAAAAGTAAGTTAAAAAGAAGTAAAAGAAATTGTCCACACTATTCCTCTTAACAAATAGGTAATAAACCAGATAGGAGGACTGACCAGTGTTGCAAGAAGTTGTTTGATGTCCCTATTTTTGTCTCACAAAATAATATATTAAAATATTCTTTCCCTATGGTCTACCTAGTTCCAAAGTCATTACCACTTATTCTACATAATCAAAGATTTGAAGCTTTCCTAGCGTTGATTATTAAACATCCTCAGTTCCCCTGAGGATGGCAGCAGAGTTAGACGCCGAAAACTTCGGTAGTGACCCAAATCTCACCTGGCCAATGGCTCAAGAAACCGTAATCAATACTAATTCTATGCATAACCTATAGGGTATAAGATTGTATTTGTTCATAGCCTTATTAATATTCTTAATTATATAAAGCAGTTTGTTTTAATTTTTTAAATGTGGGACTTGCCTAGATCTGTTTTAGGACAGTTTTTATAGAAATTCAAATAACCTCTGTAAAATATGTCAGAATACATCATACATTTTACTTCTGTTCTACAGCTTTTATTCTTTATTGAACCTTTTTTTAATATGTATAGCTATTCATTTTCAGATGTGTGTTTGCAGCAAATCAACTGAAACATACATTGTTTGTGAAACTATAAATAAGAGTGCTACAAAGGCAAATGTTACAGTAAGAATTGTTTTAACTTTTGCAGTTAACTTCACAGCAGGAAACACTCGCAGGCTTGTCTGTAGCAGTTACAGAGTTGGAGAATGGCTTTCAGATAGGCCGTGACATTTGGTGGGTGGAACTGTTGTCATGGCTGTTGAAACATGGAGAAGAAGCAGAATTAATAAGTAAGATCAGGGACGACTTGGAAGAGAAAAAATTGCCAGGACAAGAGAGCGTAAAAAATAGGTAAGGCAAGTTCTTTGTGAAATAAAGTTTTAAGAATTGAATGCCAGTTAACTAGTTTAGAGTTGTCTCCTTTAGCTCATTGGCATCACATTTGAATATCCTCATGAATAAATTAACATGATTAACCATTACACACACTTCACCTACTTTTATAAAGAAGAACAATTGTTTTGAGATCCTTCACCTGTGTCATCAGCTGTTGAATCACTATTGTTGGGATTAGATGCTGTTGCTATTGATGGATTGATCATGGTGACATCTATTAGATGAGTGATAGGCTGGATAAACAATCTGTATGAGGAAGTTAAAAATTGATGGCTGTATGACAGTATTTAAGGATGAAAATTCTTTCCCATACTGTTAATTTGAATGGATTTGAAGCTTTCTTTAGTAGATTTATTTCGGGATAAATTTCATGACTGAGGTGCTAAAAGTGGTATACCACTGCAGAGTTTTCAGTTTGTTTAAGTTTAATATTTCCTCTGTGTTCCTTATTGCATGTTTCAAGGTTTCTTTTGGTCTTACCAAATTATATTTCATACTACAATCTAGGTAATCTATGGAGTATACTCCTGATTTTTTTCTCTGGAGGTATTTTGTGTTTCAAAGAAGAACCTAAGAGGTTTTTAATATATCTATTGATGGGGCTAGTTTATGCTGAATTTCTTGAATATTTTACCAAATTTGTTGTGGAATTATGGTTCCAGATGAATTTATAAACTTGTGTGGTTCTTCTATTATTTCTAAGGTGGTAGACTCTGATTTTTGTATTTCTTGATATATTTTATGATAATGGATATGTCAAAACTGTTGGCTACTGCTGTATTTAAAATGTGTTCATATTAATTTTTGTATTTGTGGTATTGTAGGATATAGATTAATCTAAATGCTGGACTATTGAACACTGCATGTTGGTGTGGAATGGGATTAAAACCATTCTTCTTTACTAGTTGATTGTATGTGTTGCTTTCTGGTATATTCCAAATTCTATCTTGTTTTCATTTATTATTTTTGGGTCTAGGAATGGGAGACTGCCATTATTTTCTCTTTTTAGAGTGAATTTGATGTTGTTTTATCTTTGTATTTTTTTCCCTGTATGTTCATTGTTTAAGTGCGTCTTGTATGAGTTTGTTTGGAGCTATTAATGTTGTGCACATATCTGTGCCAAATTTTCAAAATGTAAGGAAAGGATTTGGTTATGCGCTTTTCAAATGAGCCTATGTAAGTTCTGCCAGAATTGGGGAAAGTAGGTTTTCCTGTGAAAGTGGCTAGGCTGTAATGTGCTGATATATGAAACTGGTTGTTGAAACTGAAGGCTGCTGGTGAATTTAAATATATCTTCTATTTCTTTATTATGTAAACCTCTGCTATTTAGCTATTTTCATAGGAGTTCAGGGAGTTTACATAGGGATACCAAGAAATAAGGATTGCACATCAAATACATTTTGCAACCCTCATGGCTAGCTGAAATCTGATTTAAATTTTTGTACAACTGTGTATGTGCTTTTCAAAGTTAAAAAAGGTATATAAATTCAACTAATATAATGATATGTGCTTGATATTAACTCAATTCAATTCTTTATTCACCTTAAAATTGATACATATTATGGTTTTGCCACTGTGTCACTTACATAGTATGTACAATATATACAAGAAATAGTCATTATTAATTCTTTCATTTTATTTACAATTAGAAAAGCTAGTTTGCTAAAACTATTAAATGTGTAAGTACAATATAACTACAGTTTGATGTTAATTTATTTTGATGGCTTAATATGATTTTTGCTTGGTAGATGAGGAAACAGTTTTTACCAATGATGAGAGACACATTTTTACTAATATGTATGTACAATCGGATCCATTTGTATCGCAGATCAATGCAGTATCCAATGGAACTAACTCGCATTTCATCCGTCACTGCATGTTTTATCAATCTGTGCCGAAGGTAGTTTTTCTTTTTCAGCAAAACGTGTCGCTAGGTGGCAGCACAAAGTACTACAAATCACCAGCAGATGGCATGCACTCCAAATCATGTAACAATTGATCACCAGCAAATACTATTTTTCACAAAAGTAAATACCCATGTTCTGTTGGGAGCATGCAAAGGGTGTTCTTGCATAGATGGTATCAGAATAACATTTGTCATGCTATGCTCCTTTGCTTTTCAGAGTTAATGATGCCCAACCGCCCACCCCAGCAATCATTGCAGACTAATGGGCAAACTTTATGAATAAGATTTCAATATATCTGTAGAAATAGAGCTGGCATTGTGTTTCGGTTAAGTAGTGTAGCAGAAGTAAGAACAATTCCAGTGTTGAGTACTCTACATACAAACGTAACCTTAATTAGCAAGGATGATACATCTGGTTAGGATAGCTGGAGTCGTTGAAATGCGACTCTAGTAAACAGCAAAGGATTTATAAAGTGTGTTAATAATAATAATAATAATAATAATAATAACAACAACAAATTACAATATAATGTTACTAATAATAATAGTAATAATAAATAATGATAGTATCAATGATAATGATAATAACAATAAAAATTATAATAATGAACGTGACAATATTTTCAAATACCTATCAACAGAACATGTAATAACTATTATATCATTTTAATTATTTCTTCAATTTGTTTATCAATAAACAGAACTAAAAAAACTTACACCTCACTCTTTGCTATAGATAATCTTCTCTTTTCAACCCCTAAATAAATCTAAAGAAATATCTAGAAACAAAAGCAAAATATCTAAACCATTTCTCAGGGTGCTATGAACTTTCTGCCTTGCAATGAAATTTGTTGCTAAGTTAGGGACAGGTTGGCTCATACTAACAAACAAATAAGAGTGCACTGCTACCAACTGAAGAATGGGCAAGGTCTTTGCATAGTTATCCATAGAGTTCAACAGCGCTGCCTGTCGCGGGTTCGAATCTTGTGTCCCGCATGCTTATTTTCTGACATTGAACAATAACAATATATTTAATACTTTGAGATTATTATTATCAGGAATGGGGAATCAGGTCAAAGGTGCTAATCTAGACATTCAGCTAATTACAACTTTGTTGTGCTGTGTTTCATATACCATTAAATACTTTATTTGGTGGCATGCGATATTTTTAAGAATGCTTTTTTAACCATTAACGTCGTCTTTTATGTTATGAATTTCTTGGCTATGTTATGAAAGTATTAAATTCATGTGCTTTGAATACCATAAATCCTATTCTATCATAGTATTGTATTTGTGTTGCATTACTGCATAGTTAACTATATGAGGAATGTAATCATGCTGAACTCACTGAAAATTTCTAAAATAATTATTTTCGTGTCTTATGCCTGAAACATTTGAATTTCCTTCTTGTCGAGTGAGACTTTCTAACATGAAGATATAATGTTTCCTTAGATCCACTGTGGGTTAATGTAAACATTAACAATGCATGACCGAAGATGGTAATAGAATTCAAAATTTATACAGATGCCATTGAATGTGGATATTGAAAGAAAATATTATTAATTTTGGGAGGAATGATTGACAATTAAGGTAGGCATATTTCCCTGTTTTATTAGCAGCATTTGCAATTAATATTTTATAAAGCATTCAGTTGAGCCGCTTTCCGAATCCTTTGTTGTTTACTAGAGTCGCATTTCAACGACTTCAGCTATCCTAATCAGATGTATGCATCCTTGCTAATTAAAGTTATGTTTAGAGTACTCAACACTGGAATCATTCTTACTTTTTCTACACTACTTAACCGAAACACAATACCAGCTCTATTTCTACAGATATATTGAAATCGCATTCATAATATTTGCCCATTAGTTTATAATGATTACTGAGGTGGGCAGATGGGCGCCATTAGCTCTGAACAGCAAAGGAGCATAGTATGACAAATATTATTCTTATACCGTCTATGCAAGAACGCCCTTAGCGTGCTTCCAACAGAACATGGGTATTTACTTTTGTGAAAAATACGAACATGTGTGGTGAAGGGAACCATAATATTTGCTAAAGTTCTGAAAAATCAAATATGGAAAAAACCCAATGATTGCACAGTACAATTAATCACACCAAAATGGTTATGCCATAATGCTGTATATAATATCAAGTGCCGTTGTTTGTCTATTAGAAATATGTATAAGTAACCAAACTTAAGTGCTGGTTCCAGCACCGTGTGTATTAGAAACATTTTCAATGTAACTAACCAAAATTCAGTGCTGGTTCCAGAATATACTTAGTATATTCAGCACAAGTTAAACAAATGCAATTCCTGAATGGAATAAAATGAAATTCAGTTAGTTGCATTGTTAATTTAGATGCGGAACTTTTGCCCAGCAGTGTTGTTTTCCATCCCATCTCTGTAGCAGTGAACCAGCTTGGAGAATTTCTGGCATCATAAAATTAAAATAGTATAGCCAGATGGGTTGGATGATTTTTTAAAATAATTGGTATCAAATCAAAAGATAAATGTGAACAGACAAAGTTCCATATCTATTGCAGTGCAGACTCTCACACTTGCCCGCAAGGTGCCATATTCACCCGGTACACAGCGTTAGCCTTAACTATGCAAATGTGAGTGAGAATGTGATTTTTTTTAATGAAATGTAAAATCTAGTTTTTCTCTTCCATTTTTCAATTTGAACATCAATTTTGATTTATAACCTTTATGCATTAAAGCACTGCTGAAAGCAGTAAGAGATGGGAAACTGATAGGAGAGCATGCATTGCATTATCGTAATACCTTTAACTGAGAAGGTATCTTCAGGATCTAGCGTAGATATTGTTGACAGCCCTGCTTCAATTGGGAAAGAGCTTTCCTCATATGAGGAAAATTTAAAAGTGCACCAAGCAAGAACTGAAGGCATGCAGAATACAAATCAGTGTGCCTGTGGTGACATCACTGATTTGGACCATGTGCCATCAGGTTTATAATATTTGGTTTGTGATGACATCTAGTGACACTTTTACTCTGAACATCGAGCTACCGAAGCTGCTAGTTTGTAAGGTGCCCTCAGGTGTCTCTGCGGTAGGCATGTGGCATATCCAAACATTGACATCAGCGCCACTCGATTTTTCTGAGCGTGACTGTACAATGTAGAGAAGGATTGTATTCCGCCCAAAAATGTGATATTGAGATTTCAGCAGAAATGTGTCTTTAAAATATATATATGGATGGGTGTGCATGCATGCACATGTGTGGCTCAAAAACAAAAAGTCTGTTAATACCAAATTTGTTCAAGGATGCGACGTGAAAATATTCAAGAAAATTTCCCTACCCCAAGTATCTGTTACATGGAATATTTTGATTAGAATATCATAAGTTTAAGATATTTTCATCACAAATTAAATGTATATCTTGAATTTTCTGGGAATAGCCTCAGAAGACCTCTTCGTTCAGGATGACTTTTGTAAACTGTAAGAGACAGACAAAATCTTTCTGCACAAAAAATATAGATCCCGTTAAAACACATAAATAAGTCATATACATTTTTTCTAGAGCTAACTATTTTTGAGATGGTCTTTGATATTGGTTTCAATTTTACAACACACTTTTCTCAAGCAGGAAGACTTAAATAGTGGGATTATTAATTCAGATTTTTTTGAATATCTCTCTCTCTCTCTCCCCCCAAAGCTTTTGCCATACTCCCCATTTTGTTTTGCATTGAATTGACTTATGTTTCTTTTTCAGGCTGACCAGAATAATAACGTTGGAATGTGAGCTAACTAAGTGGGATGACTTGGTTCCAAAATTCAGGGCAAAATGTGTTAAGAATTTAAGAGCTTTAGAGACAACTTCACATGAAGATCTTGTAAATGGTGCAGTAGACTGCCATTTAAGATTAAGCATAATCAACAGCAAAGCCAAAAAAAAGTAAGTTCACCTTTGGAAGTTTTTTCTTAAAGGTATATCATAAGTGTATTTTGAACTGAATACTGTTAATTATTGGTCTATATGTACCTCCCCTGGGCATTTGCTAGTTATGGGACAGAAAAATTTGGGGGAGGGGGGAGGGGTGATGCTCAAGGAGGATGGTCTTGGTGGGATTTGAACAGCAGACCTCCCATATATGAGTCCATGTTTCAACAATCTCAGACACCTGTGCTGGTATCCATAAGTTTAATGACTCATTCACAAATAGAGCTATGTCCATGTTTGGCTAACTTAAGGAATAAGTTCACCAAGATCCAGTCAGTCTGTATAGCTCAGTTATTTAGGTTCTGACTTTTTAATCTCAAGGTCGTGGGTTAAAACCCGGCTCAGACCAATGGTTTTTAAGTGTGCTTAAAAGCAACAGCTTTTTGTCAGTAGATTTACTGGCATGTAAAAAAACTCCTGCAGGACAAAATTCTGGCACACCAACATTGCTGATATGATCCTTGTAATTGATAGCATTGTTAATAAACAAAATAATATTAATATAAAAATAATAGTTGCAACAAATCTTCACTTATCTTTTGGAATCCTTGCTTTGGACTAGTTTCGCAATGAATTCATTGCATTACCAACATAAATTTCCTTATGGTCTCAGTTTTGATGTTGCTTATTTAGACTGTTAATAAACAATATCAAAACTGAGACCATAAGGAAATTTATGTTGGTAATGCAATGAATTCATTGCGAAACTAGTCCAAAGCAAGGATTCCAAAAGATAAGTGAAGATTTGTTGCAACTATTATTTTTATATTAATATTTGTGTTATTACTTCACTGTTACTAGCTTCTTTTTACATTTAAAAACAAAATAATTTATAAATAGAAAATAACACCAAGATCCAGATTCCAAAAATAAAATGTACAATATTGTTTCAGATGTAAACTTTGCAGTTGTGAATCAGAGCTGAAGAAATATGAGAGCTTGATCTTTGCAGTTAGCAAAAAAGAGACGGAGCACAGCATGGTAGGAAATGTGCTTGTGTTAGGGCAGCTCAACCAAGGGACATGGAAGCCTAGTGAAATGGAGCAAGCACTACGAGGTAATTTGAACACGTAAACTCATTCATTTACTTCAGCAGAAGCAATTAATGCAAACAAGAATTTGAATTTGTGTTTTAATTGCTTTTGTGTATAATTTTTACTTTCTGTAGCCCATATGTACAATGTACATAGTGGATAGGGAAGGTATTGTATTCCAGATAAAAATTTGATAACGAAATTTTGCCAGAAATATGTTTTCAATTCCCATGAGTCCGAAAAAAGCATTTTTATAAACAGGTCTGTGTGTGTGTGTCTGTGGGTAGCATAGCTCAAAAATGAAAAGTTGGTTAAATACCAAATTTGGTATTTAAGTTCAGTATCTTCCAAGGATGCAACACAGAGGTTTTCTAGAAAATTCCCCCACCCCAAGTACCCTTTATATGGAACATTTGTTCAAAATGTTTATTTTCTCAAAAATGGCTCTAATGATTTTAATTAAAATGCTGTATATTAAAGTATTCACATCACAAATAAAATGTATATTCTGAATTTTCTGGGAATAGACTCTGAAGAGCTCTTTGCTCAAGTTGAGTTTTGCAGAATTTTGCATTACAGCTAAACCATTGGTTTGAATTTTAAACTAATAAACTTTTCTCAAACAGGAGCATGCAAAGCAAACCGAACCTCAATTGTTTCACATAGTGTCCAGCTTTTAAAAGCTTTGACTATTGCTTTAGCCTAATATATTCCCTTATTTCCCTTCTACTTACAAGGAAGCAAGTAATGAGACCAATTCTGCTAATGTTTATCTAGATTAGCATGATGTGGATAAGAGAAGAATCTTTTGTTTGAAACATTTGTGTGTTAAACAGCTAGAGAAAGTTATGTGAATGGAACACATCAGATTTTTATATTACCTACTGTGAATTTGATATGTACCTTTGTATAGATAAATATTTTATTCATCCTGTAAATAATACATATGTACATAGGTACCTTGGTATAGGATAAGTCAAGAAATGTATTAAAAATCTGATGTGTTCCATTCACATGACTTTCTCTACTCATTCTGCAAACAAACTATTCTTATAAAAGAGTTTATTTTATCACATCATGATGATCGAAATAAGCATTAGCAGAAATGGTCTTCCTATTTGATATTCCTTGTAAGTAGAAGGGAAATATGGGTAAAGCAATAAGTCATATCTTTTAAAAGCTGCTCACTATGCGAACAATTTCATTTTGTAAGAACTGCAGTAAACAAAAGCAAGATGAAAGGAAAGGTAACCCTGTTTGAGAAACGTTATGTAATTTAAACTTGAAACCAATAACAAGCAATATCTTGAAAATGGTCAACTCTACAACAAAAATGCATATTACATAAATTGTGTGTTTTAACAACATCTACATTTTTTTGTGTTATAAGTTTTTGTCTATTTCTTATAGTTTCATAGTTTGGTAAAATTCAGCAAAATTCATCCAGAATAAACAGGTCTTCAGAAGCTATTCCCAGAAAATTCAAGATATACATTTTATTTGTGATGAAATATAATGTATGGTATTTTAATCAAAATCATTAAAACTATTTTTGAGAAAAACAAAATTTTCAAAAAAAATTTGATGTAAAGGGTAGTTTGGAATGGGAGGATTTTCTTGGAAATGTTCTTGTTGTATCCTTGAAAGATACTAAACTTAAATACCACATTCACACATACACTAGCCTTTTTCTAAAAATAGTTTTTTTTGGACTCAGAGGACCTCAAAACATACATTTCTGGTGAAATCTTGATATCAAATTTCTTGGGTGGAATACAATACTTTCTCTGTACACTATGTGCATGGTACACGTAGAGAAAGTAATTATTTTTACAATTATTTGTAAAATTAATCTTGTGCATTATGATTAGATTGCTGAAGTTTAAATAATTCACAAACAAGGATTGCAAAGCATAGGTAAAAATATACAGCTTAAAATATAAAACCAAAAAAGGAAAATACATACACAGGCTTGTTAGTAAACACTAGATGAAGATCCTGACTTCCAATTCCATAATTTTATCCCAGGCATGTACAGAACATGATTTCTCCCAACTCCATCAGAGAGGGAAAATGCCGGTGAGTCTATCTCACTCACTCACACTCGCACACATGCACCCGCACACAGAGTCAGCTTTGAAATGCAGGAATTATAATTTTCAGAGTCTCCACATGAACAACAAATGGAACTGTTTGCTCTACAAGCTGTACTGACATAAAATGTTTAAAAGAAAGAGGTTGGGAATTAATTATTGCGATTATTTACATCACATTTAATAGGAATGTTTGGCTCCACATAAATTGAACATGAATGATATTAAGAACTAGTATCACATTAGACTACACGATCATTTGGTTCATCTATTAAAGCTCTGTCTTCATCCTTAGCAGCAGAAATTGCTGGACTCGAAAATATACCACAAAAGTAAAAAAAATAAGCATCACTAGATATAGATGAAAGCCTTGTGTTTATAACCATGCCATTATGTCGCATAGTGGAATGCTAATGCTTCACATGGACTGGAATGAATTACTGTGCCTTCAATTATACATGGTTTATCCTGAAAACAAAATGTCATACACCTTCGAAATGTGTGTTTCAAATCATATATTTACCTGGCTGGACACCCAATAAAATATAAGAGTTAAGGCACTTACAGTGTTTTGTTATTTGGATTTTTCTGTAGTTTACACTCTTTTTCCCCTCCATCTGCTACAGAAAAATGTCCTACTATTACATTTAAATGTATACGGAAGATAAATTTTCATTAGAAAAGAAAATGTCTAGATGTTTGCTAAATTAGTGTCAAAACAGGTAGGCATGTAACTTCTATGCCATGATTTTGTTACTTCCTAGATTTAGAGCATGATGAACTATCATTCCTGATGGGGTGAAAGGTGAACTATGATCCTTTTAAACTATGAAAGAGCACAGTATTTTTCCTTAAAGCTGTCCATTCTTGAGAGAATTACTTTTATTTTGCACAATATTGCAATATAGTTTCATTATACATTCAACAGATAAATTTTTAATTTTTTAGCTTATGGTAATGAACAAATAAACACTTCTGGTATCAAATAAACAAAAAACCGTACCTAAATATCATACAGATTATGGAACTAAAAAGTATTTAATATATTATACAAATTACTTGTAGGAACAGTTGTTTATAAAGATAAATAAAAGCTTGAGAGAACAAGTTATATGATTTTGTTTCCTTTTTATATGAATTACAGAACTCCTTGAATACCTTGAATAAAGTAGGACAAAAACAGAACAAGGAGAACTTCTTTTAATGTTCTCAGAACAGTCCAGTGGGATATGCTAATAGTGCAAGCAATACCACTGTTGCTGCTTTCAGGATCTGTTTCCACCAACATTTCTTTGGCACCTCCTTCAATATGAGGAGAAATTCTTCCTGAATTTAAAACACTTTGACAGATGAAAACAATTGCCCTAGATGTGGTACTTGTGTCTATTTGAAAATCTTTCTTGACAAATTCTTGCCACAACTGCCACATTACAATGTGTTTCACTTAAGTAATGCTTTAAGATACTCAGTGTTAGTAAAGTGAGTTATTTTGTAACTGATTATCCACTGTTTTAAAATCAAGCCATAAGCATATAAACAAACAGCTGAAGTGCCTTTATTTCTGTCTTGCCCTGTTGCCATGTTGTGTAATATGTGTGATTAATGATGTAGAGTTGTCAACTGAGACAAATTTCTAAAGCTTATAGTAATAGTAAAACTGTGAATTTGCTTTAATTCAAAATGTATTTGCAGAAAATATTAATGCTTCAATTCTTCTATGAGAAATATTTGAAAAAAACATTTAATTTTTATAAAGTCTTCATTTAAAATAGAGTTAATATTAGGCAATTTGCTCTTTTTCTCTCAACAACTCTTTTTCTCTCAACAGCAATACTGCACTATACCCCTGCCGCTGAATCCTTGCACTTGACAGTTCGGGTGGTTTCGCGTAAGGTTGGCTATGCTGCCTTTACGGCGTTGCCAGAGTAATTAGTAAACAGCAACAGCTGATTACAAATGTCTCTATCTTGTGTAACGACGAATATAAACAGTGTATGCAGTAAATGAATGCCGATGAATAATGAAACTAATTCGTTATTATTGATGTTAACTGAAAATAACAGTGATACTGTAATGCATGTAGCATACATTAGGTATTTATGACAATATAGAACAGATTAATGCAAAATAGCTCGTTACAATGAGAGAAAGGTATAACAAAATGATTTTCTCCAGTTTAGAATTTTAATGGCTCAATTCCATCCCAGTCTCCATCATCATCATTCTGGAAAGGATCATCGTCATTGTCATCATCATCGTCGTCATCACCAAGATATATCATTAGTGGTTCACACTTACTGATTCCATCAAATTCCTGTGCTTTTCGTATTATTTTTGTGAACATGATTCACTTTCTTCTTCCATGTAGCTGCATTCACTCTCGTCACACCTTTCCGCAAAAGTCTATCCACCTCTATAATTGTGAAAGTCTTGTTATATTCTCTCACGTACAAACAAACACCAAAACACTATGAACAAATATAAATAACAATGAGTAATACGTATCTTGTACAGAACAGCTCAACGCACATGTTAGGAGTTCACAAACTAAGCACGTGATTGGAAATAGCCAGATATTGCAATGGTGCGACATCTAGATGTGTTTCCATTGTCTGACCAACCAACTGGAATGCTTCTTTGTGATTGGTTCAGAAAGTCAAAAGAGTAAAGCTTTTCATTTGTTTTCTTTGGATGTACCAACTTAACTCCTAACGGTCAAGTGCAAGGATTCAGCGGTGGGGTATAGGATTTTTTTGTTCTTCATTACAAAGAGGCATCCTGTTCAAAGATGATGATAATAGGCATCTTCTACCCTGCATTTGTCTGGTGCCATAGATTTCCTTTATGTTCTATATTAATGAGGAGATAATCATTGCTTAGCATGCTGCTTAAATATGTATAGTCTTGAGAATAAACTGACTAATCTAATTGTTATGACATATTTGTGTTTTTATTTCTGTTACTTATCTGCAGGAAGCAGAGGAAGTATTACATTGCATCCAAAGATTAAATATTAAGATTTCATTGAGAATAAACATTTTGAGGTTTCCTAAACCAAAAATAAAAGAAGAAAAATCAGAAAAATATATCTGTATATATGTATGTCTGTTTGTGAACAACATGGTTCAAAAGGAAACATTGGGCGAATATCAAACTTGGTATTTGAATTCAGCATCTTCCAATAATATAACACGAAAATGTTCAAGAAATTTATTTGATGAGTCAATTAATTATACTAAACAACACTTACTTGGGATTTTTGGTGGAACATGTTTCAAAGGACTAGTTTCCTTCGTTTTCAACTGGACATTGACTGTGGTTAAAAATGAAGGAAACTAGTCCTTCGAAACATGTTCCGCCAAAAATCCCAAGTAAGTGTTGTTTAGTGTAATTAATCGACTCGTCAAATAAATGAATATAACAACACTGTTTACAACAAACTTCCATAAAGAGAAAAATGATGTTCAAGAAATTCACCAATCCCAAACTACCCTATACATGGACAATTTCTCATCAAGCTTTATTTTCTCAAATGTTTCAACTATGATTAAAATACTGCAAGTTTAAGATATTTGTAAGAAATTTATATCTTGAATTTTCTGTGAATAGCTTGCGAGGGCTTCTTTTTATTATGAATGACTTTTGTATAATTGGCAAGTTGTAATAAATAGGCAAAATCTTATTACATATATTTTCTGGCATTAACTGTGTCTAAGATTTCTTTTTTATTGATTGAACATTGTAAATACTTTTCCCAAGCAGAATGTCAGTATTTATGTTTTCTTGGGTTATGCAACATCATGGAATTTCAAAACTCATATAGTTTCTAATACCTACTAAAAATGTGTAAATGTTTAATGAAAGTCTATTATTAACAAAACAAATAGTCAGAAAAATAAGTTTGTAGAAAAATTCAACATTTTAGATTTTATTTTATTTTCAGTGGTAGTTGCATTTGGCCGATCAAAGCGGGCAAATAAAGATTTATTAGATGATGGCAACCATCATCTTAAACTGTTGGATGCCATGAAGAAGGAATTCAGGGTAACTATATACATATTTTAGATTCCAGTATTGCACAGCCAATAGTTGCTAATGTTTGTAGAAAAAATAACTTTGTTTTTAAAATTATTGATTGATTTATTAATTATCATTAATCACAATGCAAAGATTTGTTATATTTCATACAATAACATACCTTTCTTCTTTTCTTTTATATTAAACACATTCAGCTAAATTTTTATCCTTGAGAGTTGCTTGTTCCTCTGAACCTTATATACATTAACACCATGGTTATTGGTGTATAAGAATCCTGTTTAACTAATGCTAGATAATCCCATTCTCTCTACTCATTTCTTCTTTGCACTGCCTCAGAATTCTATATCATTTCTCTTGCACTTATTTTCCACAAGCTATAGTAAGTGCTCTCCTGTTATTCTGTTTGCGAATTCCTCTATCCCCAGTTTATTCCTTTTACCAAATCTCAGTTCACTTCTCCATAGCTCTGTTTTCTTGCACTAAAGAACATAATGTAGTGCTTCCTCATTTTTTCCATATATTGGGCACATATTGTTATTATACCCCCTGAGTTCCCTTTATTTTAACATGTCTATTCTTTTTTTATTATTGTATTGATGATGCTGCTATATGCATATCCTTCTGTCTCCATTTTATTACATAAAGTCACATATCTCTTTCTGCCCCCAATCTGTTTTTAGATTTCTGTAAAATTCCAGCAAATGCTTATCTCTTAAGTTACCAAACAAATCTTGCTTTTCAGGATCCTCAACATGTATCTTTACTTCTCTCCAAAAACCCTTTCTCATGTTCATCTTAAACATTTTCCATTTGTATTTCTTCTAGAATGTTCCTCATCTTTGTATACCAACTGAAATACTTTGAATTAACAACATTCCTTGACCATGTTTCCACCATCCAACATCTCCTCTCTATATAAATATTTTAATCCTCTTTCAATCACTTTCCCTGTACTTCCTGTTCTTTTCAGTTCAAGCAGTGCTACTGCATTTCCATGAAGCTCTTGGCAAACCAAATATTAATTTGTGAATTTCTTATCAATATTCTTCCATCCTTCCTCCAAACCACACACTTCCACTCCACATCATTTTCACTTCTATTAGTGTGTTATATAACCCTTACCAGCCACATCACTTTCATTGTGGTATTTTGCTATAACATGCTCTGATATCTTCCATAGCCACTTTAAAATAATAGTTGTTTTGTTATACTTCAATGTTATTATGTTATGTCATTATAAGTAAAATACAGCTCCAGCATTCACATGGTAATTTGTTTTCTTTTGATACCTAAGCAATTACGATTGGTTTGGGCACATCTCCGAGATCAAGTTTCTGCTCAAGATGAACTTAATATGGCTAAGTTGAGGCTTAGAATTCGTTATCCGGATGAACCTATTCTGCAGAAAAGTCAACAAAGGAACCCATTACATCAGTTAAGTTCCAATGTTGGAAATGCTGTGGAAACCATTCATATAATTGAAAGACATCAGGTAAGTAAAAATCTTATGTGCTCCAATTACCTAACTTTCTCTACTGATTTTGTAACAAACTATCCTGACAAAAGCTTATTCTTCTATATACTTATGCTAATCAAGATAAACATTATCAGAAATATTATTACTTAGTTCCTTATAGGTAGGACAAATTGAGAGAATATATTTGGGCTGCACTGTGACCAAGTGGTTAAACCACTTGCCTCTCACCTAGATGGCCCGGGTTCGATCCCAAGCAACCACATGTTAGATTTGTGGTGGAAAAAGTGGCCCAGGGCGGGTTTTCTCCTGGTTCTCCGGTTTCCCCTGCCATTGCATTCCACCGGTGCTCCATCTTCATTCCATGTATCACCAGTGTCATCACCTGCAGTGCCACATGTAGTAAAATCGGGCATTAAACACTACCAAAAAAAGGGGGTAATATATTTGGTTAAAGCAAGTCAAATGTTTTAAAAGCTGGTTGCTATGTGATTCAAATTCAATTCCCTTTGCTAAGCCAGGAGTAAAATAAAAGAAACAAGAATGAAAATTCCTGTATGAGAAAAGTTTTAAGTAGTGTAAAACTGAAACGAATAATCAAAGTTATCAAGAATGAAGAGGTTTTCAGAGGCTATTCCCAGAAAATTCAAGATATGCATTTTATTTGTCATTTAAATATCATTATGTACAGTATTTTGATCAAAATCATTAAAGTCATTTTTGAGAAAACCAAATTTTAGAAAATTTTCCCATTTAAACAGTAGTTCAGGTGGGGAAAATTTTCCTAAAAATGCTCTTGTTGCAACTTTGTGTTTAACCACATTCTCACATTGCATGCGTGCACACATACACACATTTTTTGAAAATATCTTTTTTGGCCCCAAAACATATATATTTCCAGTAAAATCTCAACATTGAATTTTTGGGAGGAATGCAATATCATCTCTGTGTACATAGTACCTATGTTGTACAGAAATTATGCTGATTTTGAAACATTTTAGGTAAATGGACATGCAGCACGAATGGAATCTGATAAGGTAGTTGCACAGGGTGAACTTCGCAGAAAAACTGGCCAGCTATTATATCTGGAAAATCTACGAAAGAGCCGTGGGTTAAATACTAACCCTGATCCTTGCCCTGTTTGCCAAACTAATCTTGGTGATAAGGTAAGTTCTCATCATGTTTACCTCTACAACAGATATTATCATCAATTGTGTATTTACTTACTGAGGAGATGGCAATTTCACAAGAGATATAGGCATTATCAAGTAGTTGATTGATGTTTGGAGGAATTTAGTAACAGTGACGGTCAAATTATGTTTTATTAATTTGTTGAGTTGGTTTTTTAACACTACGTCACAATGTAAGTGACGTAGTGTTAAAAAACCAACTCAACAAATTAATAAAACATATTATCAAGTAGTGTTTATAAAAATATATGTACTTAGTTAAAGTAGTTTTCCTTGGATCAATCTCAATAATAGCATCTCATTTATTGGAATAATCTTATAATCTTCATAACACCTAGTTATTTGTCAGCTCTCGGTGTACAAAAAAAAAGGATATTAATATCAATACATACTTTGAATATTATTGCAAAATATATATATTTTACTAGAACAATATTGCTCATTCCTATCCTAATATGGAACTGATTTATGTAAAAATTGTGTGTATTTCTTTTTATATTTATTTGTGGCTTTCCATATTTATTAAAAATCTTAGGAATGAATTTGTTTTAATAATTTGTTTTTCATTTTGTCAGATTTTCAAATAGAAATTCAAAATTGGTAAAATTTATTGAAACTCAGATTTTCTGTAACTGAATTAAACCTGCTAAGCAAATATCTGAAAATAAGGTGTGTTCAAAATGAGGCCAAATGTTTGTTATAAAATCTGTTTTTTCATATTACAACTTTTTAATTACTATCCCAAGTAGTTCCCTCTACTGGTAGTACACCATTCCCAGTGTTTCTTTCAGTTTTGGAAAGTCTCCTGAAACACAATTTCTCAAATATGCTCCAAATCTCCTCTGTGGTTTGGAAACAACATCCTTTTCAAAGTAGTTTTAAGTTTGGGAAATAGAGAAAAGACTGCTAGCTAGGGCTAGGTCCAGAAAATAGGTTGATGTGGCACAATTTGGAGTGCAGACCAAGGGAGATGCATGAGCCAGCACATTGTCATGGTGCACCATTAAGAGTGTTTTTTCCATAATTCAGGCCTCCTCCTCTTCACAGCATCCCTCAAACTTGCTAAAATTTGTAGTGCAACTTTTTGTTTACCGTCTAACTGTATGGTACAACTTCATGATGGACAGTGCATTTCCAATCAAAAAACACTACCAATACCACCTTGATCTTTGACCAACTTATGCATGCTTTTTTAGCATGAGACCCTTTCCTCACCCACTGCAACTACTGTATCATTTCAACATTGTACTCATAAACCAGTGACTAACCTAGTACATTGTTCTTAATGAAGTTTTCATTGTCATTTGCAATGGTAAGCAGTTCTTGACGACTGATTTCAACATAGTTCTGCTCAATTAACGAAAACAACACTAATTTTATGCTAGGATGAGGCATCTGAAGTCTTTCATTAAAATTTTTCTGGCATAATCCTATACTGATGGCTACTTTTTCAGCAATTTCTCAAAAAGTTACACAAACTTTTCCACTAATCACAACATGACACTCTCAACATGGTGATCTGATGATGTGGAAAGTCTTCCAGGCCTGGGATCTGCATCAACCAACATTCTACACTTTTCAAAATGCTTAAACTACATAGCATTACGTTTGGCTCATACATTCCTCCCCATATACTTAATGAAGCAATTGAAATGTCTCTGTAAATGTTTTGCCAAGTTTGTAACATAATTTCACACACATGCATGTGCACAACTGTTCATCAAGCTCTTTGATTAAGTACTTGAAACTTTCCCAGTGCTGGTTATTAATAATTTCCTCTTGGGACGTCACCCAGCTAAGAGTCGGATTAATTTCCAAGCTTTCAACAACGTACTCTGTCGCCATCATTAGGGCACAAAGTCTGTCATTGAAAGCATGGAAATTAATCCAACATTTACCTTCTTGGGACGTCAGCCACGTAAGTGTTGGATTAATTTCCAAGCTTTCAATAACGTACTCTGTTCCCTGATGATGGCGACAGAGTACGTTGTTGAAAGCTTGAAAATTAATCCAACACTAACCTGGGTGACATCCTGAGAAGAAATTGTTAACAAACTCTTTGATTGTCACTTTGCCACTAATCCGACAAACGGTGTATATGAGCAGTTGTAGTTCTGCAACTAATGACCACAGTGAAATGAGGTAAATGGTAGTTTATTGTCCTAACCTGCCACTAGATATGCTCAGTAGCTGCAGCATGCTCCCTTTGCTGGTGAATGTGCTGTTTCAAAAGTTTAGTCTTCTTTTGAACACACCTCATAAGTGTAAGTTATTGCAAAAATGCATAACTTAAAATAATGTTACCAGTTTAAAGGATAGCTTAGTTGCTTATTTGAAAGTTGACAAATATATAATTCAGATTCACATTTACTCTCCAATTATAATGATTTTACAAGGTGCAATCAAGATATAGTTGCAATCTATGTATGATGTTTTTGGTAAACTCTTACTTCTTTCATAGTTTTTTCTTTTGGCCACTGCAGCTTTCTGATATAATAATCAAATTTTTGGGTAGAGTACAATATTTTACTCTGTATGTGAATACATAGTAGAAAAAGTAAAATTTCAGAGGCATACACATGCACAATGCTCATTGCCAAAGCATTCGGCAAAATGTTTCTATAGTTTCTTTGTATGTAAATTATAAGTTAACAAATGCATTACTTTCTGGGTTAATATTTAGTTCTCTCTTTAGTTTTTAACCTTTATATAAATAGACCATTACATGAGATTCATTTTGTGGTGTCAGTATTTACACTTGAGTTGTCTGGTGCAAATATAAGTAAATACCATAGTTATTAATATATTGTACACCAAGTTCACTATCCACCTAATTTTAACTCTGTTATGTTTAAATATACCAATGTTTCTGATAGGCATCCTTCCAATTATGAATTTAAGATTTAAGAATTCTTCTTTTATATTTCTCTTTAGTCTTTCCTAATAATTCCCCCAACGTTATAATCTCTTCTGTATTCTTAGATTTTCTAATTCTCACTTTAATTATTTCTCTTGGTAACTACAACTACCTAGCCATTACCAATTGGTCCCTCCATAATTTCATCTCTTCACAATCTGAAATAAAATGTAGGTCATTTTCCATTCCCCCATATTATGGGCACTTCTGTAGGTCCATTTCCGCTTTCATTCTACTCAATTTCATTGCTCCGGTTCTATACCATGCCCACCCTTCCCTCACCAATTTATTACACACTTCAATATATTTTTCCCTCCCCCAATCTTTTTTAATTTGCCTATATAATAACAAGGATCTCTTATTCCTAGTGCTACTTAAAATATTGGTGTCAGTAAATATTTGTTCTTATTTGCAGTGGTGTGTTCTGCAATGCGGGCATTGTTACTGTTTGGAATGTATAAGGTTCTTGATAGAACAGAATAAAAAAGGCCGCAGACTTTCAGTAAAATGCCCTGTATGTCGTGATAGTACTGCTGATGAAGATCTATCATATGTGAATCTCAGGTGCAAAGCATCAAATGCAAAAGAAGAGGATGAGGAAGGCATCACAGTAAAAGGATCACATTCCACAAAGGTAGAGGCTGTGGTATATCGGCTTTTAGCACTTCGAGCAGCAGATCCCAAGGTTAAAGCCCTTGTGTTCTCAACTGTGAGTATCTTATTTAGTTGTCATTTTCTCTCATACCAAAGAGAATCAGCAGTTGAATAAAAATTAAATCATAGAAGTAATTTTAAAATGATCTTGTTTACAGTGGGAGAAAGTCTTAGATGTTCTAGCATTTGCTTTAAATGAAAATGACATCACATTTTCAAGGCTTCAACCTGGGATCAACTACCAAGAGAATTTGCAAAACTTTAAGGTATATATGCTCTTTCCTTTTCGTATGCTTATATCTCACATGAACCACATCACCAAGCTTCGCCACTTGTAGGAGGCCCTAACCCTTCATGGAACAGCAGCTTTATTTATTTTATGAAGCATTTTAAAAGAAATAAGGATTATCATGACTATAATATTCGAACAACTGAGGGAATACACCTACAGTGTCACCCACATAATAGAAACCCCAAAAGTGTATCCCGTAAAGAAATAATTTATATAGAATACTCAGATATTTAAAAGCTATACAAGGGAAAATGTTTAAATCTATAGTGCATAAATTATTATTGAAACTCAAATTTTGATGATTTTCTTAATTCGAATATTTAGTGTATTATATTGAGACAATTGTATTTTCAATACATATGTGTATACTTAGTTGTACTATATATTTTGTAAGAGATGATGAAGTCTTTTGGTCAAATCGTACATCCACAGTGAATAAAATGGATATTGGATATATATTCATTCATCCATCCATATTTGCAATGTGCACAGGGGCTGTGTTTAATTAGTAAAACGGAAAGGCACCCCCTCGGCAGTGTGTATGTAGCATGTTTGCCTCACATTCAAGAGGTCGCAAGCTCAAATCTTGCTTAGATTGAGTTACCCAGATAAGGTTTATTTCTGGATTTTGCTCTTATCGTGAGAATATGGATGTGGAGTAACTTTTAAGCTCCTTGGACCCCGACATCATTTAGCATCATTTCACCAATTTTATTCATGGTCCAATATATAAGGTTAAAGGACATTAAGCTACCAAAAAAAAAAAGGAAAATGAGAAAAAAAAAGAAGAATGTTTCATAAAAAATGCCAAGTGTAGAACTTGTTAAGTCCACTCCACATTGAAATTGAGTTAAGGTGCCATCTTATAGAAGACAGTGGTTTTCATTGTTTGAATCAGTTCCATAACTCTGATTACATAACATGTATTGGAAATTTGGTTGGAGTTCCAAAATCAGCCAACTCCTTTTGCAAGTAGAATAAAAGTTAACAAATGCATAAATTAATTTTCCCATAAAACAAAAAGATCTCCTAAGTAAAGAAATGGATCCAAATCATCTGAAGTTAAGCTCTGCCATCATTCATCTAGTTTGTATGAAAAATATTGGAGTGATATTACTGCCAATTAACAACAAAAAAAGGAGAAGAAAATAAAGACAAAATAAATGAGGTGACAAAACCTTGGATATTGCTTCAGAAAGCATTTTGTCAGTGATCATCATCTTACTTAATACTTCTGTTTATATAACATTACTAGCCTCTGTATGAAGTCGCAAAGTGCAAAACTTAAATTGTTTTGAATGCTGCATTTACTGCCTTATTTATTTATTTCTTAAAATTACTTGCAGTAGTGTCACTGGATCATAATCGTTTTTACAGGACATGAGAAAAGACATCACAGCATTACTGTTGCCTGTAAGATGGGGAGCCAAAGGTCTGAATTTAACAGAGGCTACTCATGTGTTATTGGTGGAGCCTATTCTCAATCCAGCTGATGAACTTCAAGCCATTGGACGAGTGCATCGTATTGGACAAACCAGGTTAGTTGCGCTTCTGCAACATCATTAGATACAATTTTAAGTATTGGGGTAAAGTTGATATAACCTAATAGTTGGTATAAACTGATAGTATTAAAATTAAATAACTCAGAAGTTTGAGACAAGTGAAGTAGTTCAACTATAATAGTTAAACATGAGTCGGAATAGTGACACTCACTTCACTTAAAATGGTGGGTTAAAGTTAAGGGGGCTCAACGAGGATTATGATATTAGTATATGCCCAATATATGGGGAAAATGAGGAAACACTGCATTGTATTATTTAGTGCAAGAAAACAGCTATGGAGAAGTGAATTAAGATTTTATAAAAGGGACATAACTGGGGATAGAAGAATTGGCCAAAAGAATGTTGACCAATAACAGAAGAGAACTATAATTTCTAACTAGGAAACTTTATGACATATTTAACTTATTAGTGAGTCTGAGAGTAACCAATAATTTACATAGAATAGTGTTAATATGTGAGTTTACAAATTATCAAAATTGATATTATTAACAAATCTACTGAAACTTCAGTGTTTTTTGTATAAATTCTTTTTATTTGTGTCCAACTTCCATCAGCAATTGTTATTGCTTCATTGAAGTCTTTTCTTTCTTTGTTCTAATACCCTACATTAAAAAAATCAGATGATCTACAGTTTAATAAAAAATAAAAGAATTTGAGTCAGTTTTTTGTAACACAAACATCACTTATTTTTACTTACTGGGGACCGGTTTTGGGTAACAGTTGTTACCCAGTTAAACCAACCAGTATATCTCACTTCAGAGAATTACCTTTAATGGCAACTTACCATCATAAGTACTTAGTATCCAGGTAATATTAACTATGTTATCGCCAACACACTGACTATTTTGATTATAATGGTAATGCTCCTCTCTTGTATATATATTGAAAGGCACACAGGGTAACAATTAGTTATGATTAGAACCAGCTGAAAAATTCAATGCCACAGCAGGGATTTTAACACAGTTCTCCCACTCTCTGTGCAGAATGGATTCCAGCAAGTTGTCACAGTAGCTGAATGATTAGAGCAACCGCACAGAGAGTGGGAGAACCATGTTCAAATCCTGGCTATGGCATTAAATTTTTCAGCTCGCTCTAATCATAACTAATCATTACCCTGTGTACCTTTCAATATATAATTGATTTCATATGTTATATGTTAATGCTTTGTGGATTTTAGGGTTATTTATTGAGCCCAGTGTTATTGACTTTTTGTATATATTGTTGCTGTTCTCTTTTCCTGTGCTGTCTTTTAGCTTGTTAATCTTTTCTAGGGCTTTGATGATGGCTAGTTGCCCCAACTGATCTCCCTCCCTCTCCCTCTCACCCTCCCACTCCCTCTCCCTCCCTTCTCTCTCTCTACCAAAATATCTGAATTCAAATTGTATTACATAATGAGCAGCCTTCAAATGATTTGACTATCACCTTAGTCTGTTGCATTCCCTTATTTCCCATCTGCTTCTAAGGAACTCGGTAAGATTTCATTTATGCTAATGTTTATCTGATTAGCATGAAGTAGATAGAAGAATAAGCTTTTCATAAGAATAGTTTGTACAGAGTGGGTAGATAAAGTCATTTGAATCAAACACATCAGATTTTAAAGTAAGAGCTGAAGCTTTCCTGATGAGTATTAACTCTAAGTGTTCTTGGACTTCTATCCATGAACTTACCTGGCTAGAAACTCGGCTACATCAGATTTTTTGTAAAATTTTACCCATCCACAGTAGGAATAGGAAATTAAAGCATGTATTGATATGTTTGGTAGTAAATATTTTAAACAGTGTATGTCTTATCTATTGTTTGCAGGAGAACAGCTATTCACAGATTTTTGATTCGGGGAACAGTTGAGGAACGCATGTATACAGCAGTAAGAAGCAGTGGTATAGAGAAATGGAGTGGTGATAGGGTAACATTACGCCAGCTGCAGGATCTCTTTACATCTACTTGCAAAGATCCAGATGAGACTACAGAAGACAATAACACTTCTTCAACTTCAAATGATGTACTTGATATGCCATCATCGTCTCACATGGCTGATAATGATGAAATGGATTAAAAGAAAATTGGAAGAGTGGTAGTGACATGATATAATAAAACCTTTCATTGAAATAATCGAGGAGAAATGGTTTCCTTATAATAGAATTGCACTGAAAAGACAAATTATAGAAAGATGACCCATGGATCTCATTGGAGTGGAAGTTTTTTAATCTATATTTTATAATTTAGAAGTACTATTTTCAAGAAAGTAATATACACTTTTTGCAGATCAGTATTAACAAGTATTCAATTAGTAGGATGTAGGAAAATTAAATTGGCCATAGTTATAGATGTATACTGCCAGCTGCTGCTTTATAATAGAGTATAGTACCCAAAAATATTAGGGCTTAAGAGGCAATTAAACAACTGCTTTTTCATATCTGAAGCTCATCATATATTTAAGAAATAAATTAATTTCTGCAACATTCACTTTTATACATTATACTCCATTGGATTATATACAATTATATTTGCAGTTATTCGTTTTTATCAAAATGAGAATTTATCAGTTTCTAGTTATTTTATGCATTAGCTTATTGTTATGATCACATGAATTGTATGCAGCATTTAGATGTTGGCTCATTAAAATTATCATTCAAGCTCCTTCTTTGAAATCATTTAGTAATAGCCAAGCTGCAATAGAACTGTAAATGGTTCATTACTGCATGATAAAAGGTAAAAAATTTTAATAAAAGAGTATGACCATATGTTGGGGTTTGAACCACGAGATTGACACACTTGAGAAAGCAGGCCTTTTATCACTGAGTAATGATAGCAGATGTTTCTGCTGGATTATATAAAAACTTAGATGTTGGCTCTATTAAAATAATCATTTCACATGTTTTTACATTTTCTTGCACATTCTTTGATGCTATGTAGTTAATGGTTCAACTGCAAGAGAATTGCTCTGTGATATTTATTCCATATTTCATCATATTGGATTAAATTAGCCGAAGAAATCTGCAAAGTGAGTGACAGGCTAAAATGGCAGTATATATCTACAACTATGGTCAATTTAGTTTTTATATACCCTACTAATTGAACACCTAATAATACTGATGTATGAAAATTGTGCAGTTATTTTCTTGAAAGATAATACATAAGTATAGCAATCGTCAGTAGTGTGGAATGGACATTTAGGGCAGCATGCCCATGTTGGAGTAAATTGCATAAGAAGTAATATTTATTAAAGAAGTCTATGATATGGAATGGCATTGATATGACCTTGGCAACTTACAGTGTCATTGAAAACAATTTTTTTTTTGGCAGTGTTCTCCACATTTACTTCAGTGGTAACTTACTCCAGAAGTATCTGAAAGGAATATGATACTGTTGCATGGAAGTCACTGTGACAGATAGTAGTTTACTATGGAGATAGAGCTTACTCTAGTTGGTGCAAGCTGTCCTAAATGATTGTAGTATTTTATTGATTTGTACCTAAGGTAGTATTTGCAAAATAGGATGAAACACACTAGAGCTTCAATTATCTAATATATTGGTGACAGGTAAATGAAAATGAAGATAATCATGTTTGTTGTATATATATGCACTTTGCAAAACTTAAAAGTAATAGTGATGATCTCTTACATAGGCATGTGAAACTTTCTTCTGAACTTTCTGAACCTGTGTTTGGAGAATAACCTGGTAAATACCGTCTTCTTGTTCCATGAGAAAACAGTAACATATCAGTTAATTTCTCTGTTATACTATTACTTCCTCCCTATTTACTCAATAACAGCCATGTAACAGCCATTTTATTCTTTCACTAGAGCCATTGCTGTGAAAGTTCTAGGACAGTGCTTCCCAAAATTTTTAGATCATGGAGCATGTTTCATCACAGATCACTCATTTTCATTTGGCACCTACTATTTGAGTATAGAAGTTAAACATCCATATTGCAAAGACCAAAACGAGAGTTTTAGTTTCATCAGACAAAACTTAAAATTCCCTTTTAAGTGACACTAGAATTTAGATAATGATTTCTTATTTGGAAAATAATATTTTATCTTAGAATCTGATGTTTTATCAATCAAACATTCCTATAAGTGTGTTCTCAGAGAGGCTGACTTTTCTGACACAGGATTTACACCCCAGAAGTTTTCTTTCATGTTTACTTTCTGTAGCACATAAGTACAATTTACATAGTAGATAGAGAAAGTGTTGTATTCCACCCAAAGATTCAATACCAAGTTTTCACAAGAAATACATGTTTTAAGGATCCCTGAATCCAAAATAAGGTATTTTAAGAAAAAGGGCCATGTGTGTTTCTATGAATAGCATAAATCAAAAAGAAGTCAGTTAAATGCCAAATTTGATATTTAAGTTCAGCATCTTCCAAGGTTGCGATACAAAGATTTTAAAAACAATCCCCCAACCCAAACTATCCTCTGGGTGTCAAAAATTTTGATTTTCTTAAAAATGTGTCATAACATTGTTATACACTGTATATTAAAGATATTTACATGCCATATAAAATGTATATCATTAATTTTCTGGGAATAACTGGTAAACTATAACAAACAAAAACTTACAACACGAAAAATGGAGGTCTCATTAAAACACACAATTTATGCCATATACTTTTGTTTTGTGGAGTTAGCTATTTCCAAGATATTCTTTATTATTGGCTTCAGTGTTAAACTATGTAAAAATGTTTCTTAAACAGGAATTTGTCATTCAGTTTTCCTTTGTTTTACTGCTAGCCATGCAAAGAGAACCAAATTTCAGTCACATAGTAACAAATTTTTAAAGGATTTGGCTCGCTTTAGCTGGTGTATTCTCTTATTTCCATTCTACTTATATGGAACTAAGTAACAAGACTATTTCTGCTATTTATCTGGATTAGCATGAAGTAGTAGAAAGCTTTTGTAAGCATAGTTCATTACAGGATAGGGAGAGAAAGTCACGTGAATGGAACACAAGTTTTTACAGAAAATAACTGTTGAAGCTAGCAAGCTAATTTAGGTGATCTTGAATTTAGATATCTTCAGGATGTCTGAATCTGGTTCTTCTATAAATAATTCCTTTATCATTGGAAAACAGTCAAGAATGTCATTGTTCATTGATTCTGCCCAAAATTTAATTTTATTTTTGAACCTTTGAGTTTTATCATTGCTTTTCCTTAAAGTATCATCATTTTCCTTTAAATTATACTTTTTGAAAAATATCACCGCAATATACCAATTTTACTAGCCAATGTTGATCGTGTAACCTCTCTCTCAAAGCAAAATTATTGCCAAGAAGGTTCTGATTTCAGCTCTCATTTCAAAGTACCATCAAACTTTTGCCTCAAGAGAGCCACCTAATTTCTGAGTAAAGATATAAGTAAACTTCCTTTTAAATAGCTTGGTTTTTTGGGCCATGTTTTAATAAAATTAAATACTTCCACACTTTCACATCTAGGATTTTTTATAGGGAAGGGGGTATCTTCTTCACAGTAAGGTCTTGGTGATGGAGGACAGTGCTGTACTCCACTGTTTGTTTAATTTTTTTACATAACAGCTGAATCTATCTGTTGTGACCATTGTACATTGATCCAGTTATTGCTTGGAATGTCATTATTATGAAAAATTCATCACTAGTTTGGCAGTTGGTTACAGAAGCTGATGCTCTTGAAAAGACTCCTAAGCACTAAAACTATTAATTGCCAACTCAGCTACATCTTTTAATTTTTCCATTTAAAGTGAAAATTTAGTGAATTTTATTTGTGATATTAAAGTAGTAGTCATATCTTCTGCTTTAAGGTGAAATAGTGTTATTTGACAAAGGAGTTGTTTATTAATTTCGTGGCTTTTTCTGCCACAGCACATTCAGTTATGCTTGATAAGAATATCAGTGACAGTATGGGCTTTTCCAGCTTGAGTAATTATGCTTGATGACATCAAAGTCTTTTCATTTATTGTTTTTAAATGATAATAAATAGTTTTTTGCACTTCTTCAAGTTTACTGCTCTTTCTTCTAAAAAAAATAAAAATCAGTTGGTTAGCCCTTGCATTCTGGATAGAGCCTATTAAAATAATGGCACATTTTCGTTGGAAACATTACACAGTTCTGTAATAGTTTGCCAGTTTGCTACAATTGTTTTTGGTCTCAACAATCCCAATATTTAAGTAGGAGTCATGGTCTTTTTTGCTGCAACCGGCACTGGCCTTCAAAGAACTTGGAATTTTGTTCATAACTTCCAGGAGATTGTGACCCATCCACTGCCGCTAAAACATCCAAAAAATGTTCACCTCCAGTAATTCTGACACCAATAATTCCTCCATTCTTCTTCCACATAATATTTCTAAAGGTGCATCCCATATCCAAAGTATAATATATATAAAAAATACTTTTTCCCACATTTAAGGTACATCTAAAATCAAAGCTGTATGATAAAAAAGTTACGAACCATTTATTAATATATTTCAATATAGAAGTAGTTTATATGTAAGGTTGCCTGTAATGGAGAGAAATGTTGTACTAACCAAGTGAGTGTCATTCCATTCATATTTTAAAAGAAAAGTTATTTTGCAGATTGAAGAATAGGGAAACCAGCATACCATTCATACATTAGGCATTCCAGAAAGAAATGTTGGATGATGGAGACTTAAGCACTATACCTGTTACTGACAATGATTTAGACAAGACTCCAGAAGCAAATCAAGTGATGATACAGAGACCAGTAATGACAGCAATACCTTGTGTAATGCCATAATAGTTTTAATATTTTGAGCTTCTAAATTTCATAAATATACAGGTAGCTATAATGGTTTAATAAAAATATTGATTTGTGGCATTAGTGATGTGTTTCTTTTTTGTTATCTAAATTGTAT
The DNA here is from genome assembly GCA_030762935.1 of Hymenopus coronatus. Classification (NCBI taxonomy): domain Eukaryota; kingdom Metazoa; phylum Arthropoda; class Insecta; order Mantodea; family Hymenopodidae; genus Hymenopus; species Hymenopus coronatus. The sequence continues at coordinate 50,718,851 of CM060892.1, read as the reverse complement.
CGTTTCAATAATAACCTATCAAACATAGTAATTTGTATATGAATGTAAAGCACACCCCAGTTTTGCACAACCAATAATTACCCAAAGTTTGGCATTATAAGTAGAAATGTATACAACAATAATAATATTATTTGTTCAAATAAAGTAGTGACAGTAAGTCTGCCGGTTTTAAAATTAAATTGCTTTCATTCTTAATCAACTTGTTCAGGCATCACGAACTTTATGTAATAAATAGTGAAAAATAGAAGGAAAAAGTAATATATTTCATATAATATTTGGATAGCTAGTAACAGTGAAGAAGTGAAATTCAATTTAACAAGAAGTTGGAACAGAGAAACTTTCATCACTTTGTTTTGTTGTCCAAATTTGTAATGTATTTATTATTGTTATTATTTAGTTTATTTATGTATCTTTTTTCTTTACACTTTCATAGATTTGTTAGGAAATAATAGCAAAAATACTAAATTTTACTCGTTTAAATGTTTTTCAACTTTGACTAAATTTTAAGGTATTAATAAATATTCTGCAAAACCCTTTGTATTAATTTAACCTGCATATGTATGACAATTCATAAGCTTTTGAGTGTGTAGAAGAAGAATGACAAAACAGAACTAATAAATGCTCCACAAGGTTGCAATCATGTCAGAAAATGGGTCTAAGATTCCAAAAATATGTACTTGAGCACACATTTTAACTACTTCTATGGCTACTGGGGGTACTATGATAAAATATTTGAGGATCTTTTTAGGAATTGACCTTCAGCCACTGCTCTATTGCAGAAACCTCATTGAAAAGGAGAGAATTCTAAATAAACATCTGTTTTGATTCTCAACTTAGTACTAACTGAACTGCAACTGACTGGAAGAGCAAAGTAAGCAGAGGTTTTAAAATGCAATAGAAACTTCATGTGTACTACTGTGTCTTTATAATCTGGTTTTACTGCATGCTGTCTGGATATTTTGTGTTTTCAACTGTCCCATATGGCTTTGAACAATTTTTGGTGGGCAAAGTTTTACAATAAAAGAAAATGCCAAACATCTTATCGCCTTGGGGTAATAGCCGAGTTCCATCATTACCTACAGTAGGTCAGGAATGCAATGCAATTATTTGTACTCAATTTTTATCAACATCCGACTCTTGGCCACCCAAACTTCACAATTTTAAGATTTGGATATTTCTTTATTCTTCTAATTTCTTCAAAAAGCACTGAGAGATGTGTTATGCAGTTTTATGTAGTTTGGGAACCATTAATCTAGGAGATTTAATATTTCTTAAAATATCAACACTTGTTGGCAGAGAGTGGTTCCAGTGATTGGGACATCTTTGGCAAGTTTCTTTCAAAGCCAGGTGTAAAAGGGATTCACACAGAAAGTGCAATTTTGTTTATTTCAAAAATTATGCAAACTTGCAACAGATTATAATAATCAGTTCATAAAACAGTTGTACTCCTTATCATGACTGGCCTGTCTGTTATCCAAGAAGCTACCAAAAGAATAGCTTATTACCAAAACTTATCTGTTCATTGAAAAAGTTATACCATGTACATTTAAGTAATATTTTATTAGATAAACTAATCAAAACCATTATGTATATGATTGTTGTACTGATGGCTGAAAAAGTGGCCTTGAACAGGGTGCATCTATGCTTACATAATAATTGTTGTATTAATATAACAAGAAATACTTTATTACAAAACTTCATTTATATTTGTAAACAAATTCAAATGAAGGATGTTCCGTAATTTGTCAATGACATTGTCGCTTCTGTTGGCTTGTTTAAATTATATTGTTACAGTTACTGCTGCTATGTGAGGGATTGTTCCTTATGGTATTGCCATCTATTGGAAATAAAACTGATGACAGAATCAATTGGCAGTGTAACAAAATTCATAACAGGATTTCTATTCTTCAAAATAAGTATTTTCTCTGTTACCATTAAATCTATGTTTTCTACCCATCCTATCCATTTAAATATTTTAATAACTTCTTGATTTATATAATAGTTAAAAGACCAAATATGATCTGCCTCAGCTGATTTATCAGGCTGTTTGTTTTTAATATGCCTAAAATGCTCTATAATTCTGGGATCCAAATTGCATTTGGTTTTGCCAATATAAACTCAGTTTCAAATTAAATAATTTAATAGATAAATGCCAAATTTTTTAAGAACCAACATAATACCATGTTCTTTAAAAATATTTTGAATTTTTTTATTTGCTCAGAGATGATAAATGAATATTTTTTAAATTGTAATTATCTTATTAAGTTTTAAAGGATCATTTACATGTTTATCAGGAGCAATAGCAAAATATCATATACATATCTATACCAAGTTTTAAAAATTAAAGGAAATATTTTGTGATTACTGTCATTCAACTAGCTCATGAAAAGATAAGTGAGAAAAGGTGAAAATGGACTACCCATTGCTAAGCCAGAAGTCTATTAATAGAATGTTTCATTATTTTTCATTCATTTGAAACCCAGGAGCATTTTAGACAACTAGCTCATGAAAAGATAAGTGAGAAAAGGTGAAAATGGACTACCCATTGCTAAGCCAGAAGTCTATTAATAGAATGTTTCATTATTTTTCATTCATTTGAAACCCAGGAGCATTTTAGACACATTAAATACAAACAGATTGACAAATCAGATGTCAGATCATTTTTGGTCATTTAACCATGAATTAAATAATAAAAGCATCTGCTGACCCATAGAATTAATGGTATGGGAGAAAATATTTATTTTGAAGAATGGAGATTGTATCATGGCTTTTGATGTACTGCCAATTGGTTCTGTCACTAAAGTTGCTTTGCCTTCAGTAGATGGCAATATCATAACAAACGAGCCAATATCTAGTGGCACTAACTGTAACAATGTAATTTAAACAACAGACCAACAGAAGCTGACAACATAATCAGTGGAATACGAAACCTGTCCTTCATTTGAATTGTTTTACGAAAAAGTTGAAGTTTTGTCACAAAGTGTTTCTTCTTGTTGGCAATAACTATATTAATATTACCTGAATACCAAGTACTTACAAATATAAGTCACCTTTAAAGTGATCTCTGAAGGGAGACATACCAGCTGGTTGACCAGGTCCGGCATGTCACAATAGCTCAATGGTTAGAGAGGGTGATGGAGCTTTCCGGGCGTAAAAATCCTTAGTTTAGCTTCCTTTGGAAGGTAAGTAAAGCCATTGGTCCCATGTCATAAGTTTATGGCATGTAAAAGAACCTCAAGCCTGATAAAGAGGCCTCTAAGCAGAATTAAGCAATCTTTCATGCCCAATTTAGAATGGGATGCTGAGAACCTCCATAAATAACACTCACTTAACTTCAATTGTTAAAGCAATAACACAGAGAGTGAAAGAACCATGTTCAAACCCCAGCTGTGGCATTAAATTTTTCAGCTGGTTAAAATAATAAAATACCCAGTTTAATTTTAATATAGGAGGAGCATTACCAGTAATAATAGAATAGCTTGATAGTTGACATAACTATATTACGAATGTAAATTGTCATTAGGATGATTGACGTTTGGAGGAATTTAGTAACAGTGACGGTCAAATTAATACACTGTCATTAAGATGTTCTCTGAAGGGAGACATACTGGTTGGTTGATCAGGTAAAAACAAAAGATTGCATGTCATACCAGCATATTCTCACAGCAACTCAATGGTTAGAACAACCGCACAAAGAGCGAATTGCTGTAGCATTGAATTTTTCAGCTGGTTCTAATAATTAATATTTGTGTTGGTTCACTGTTTCTAGTTTCAGATTTTTTTTGTATTATAATAATTGTATTTACCCATGATGGAAGTGTCAAAAATTAGAAGTGAAGATATTAATGCAAAATAGCAGTTAATATTATGAATTAGGGGTGGATAATTGAGGTTCTACTGTAGATTAACATATACAAAGATTCAGTCAACAGCATGCAAGTGACAGACTTTAAGTGTTCACAGCAGCCTAATACTGAACTCATAGAATAAGCCAGAGGATGTTTCATCTGTTGGTTTAAAAAAATAAATAATATAATAAAAAAAAATTAAGAACTCAGCTTGAATCATTTTATATGTTGTTGATTTTGTTGAGAAGTTTCTTCAATTAGGACTGTTTAGGTACTTTCATCCAGCTATAGTGGAGGAATATGCACTATGTAATCACAAATTCATATCCTGAAAAATAGGGTTCAAATTTCCAGTTATATTGTAATGGAAACAAAGCCAAATCATATATTTGCATAATTCTATTTTACTTGTGTATATAGTGAATAATGTAATTTTATTCATTTTGCTAGTTAACATGAAATCAGAATCTTTATTTGTGAGTGTAGTGAATAAAGCATTCATTCTGCTAAGTTGAAATTTGAACAAATGTTCTGTTTAATCAACTGAATGTATCCGGATGTAACAGTAGTTGCATATAGGTTTTTAATGTGTTGTTCACGAGTAACAGTAAAATGAAATGGCTTCGGAAGCCTAACTAAAGATTTACAGTATTAGTTAATGAATGGTATAGCCCATAATTGTGTGGATGTGTGATTCTGTATCTGAATTGTGTGATTGAGAGAGACAGGAGAGATGCTGATGCATATTTTATATAACAGTTTAGTAAATTGAAACAGTAGCTTTTAACATCATCTTTTATTTGTATATAACTGTGATATTTTATGTAAATATATGCAAGTGTAAACATTTTATATGTGGTTTTAAAAGTTTGCACATTGTAGTTTTTCTTTCCCTTCAGATACCTGTAACTAACACTGCCAGGAAGACACACCCTGTTTAACCACTCGGAATATATTAAAAGAACTTATAAAAATTGGCAGAAAAAAATGTATTTCTTGTTTCATGTACTAAAAAAAATTAGGGCAGTGGTGATATTCAAACATTTTAGCAACTGCACCTGTATGCCTTACAATAGAATTGCAGCCAGCAATGTAAGCAAACAGTAAGAAAACTAAGCCATATTAAAGCTCAGACATGAACTTTTATATTCATTTTGCCAAACTTACACAATTTAACCACCAGTTCAAATGAATTAATTCAAACTGGTTGAATATCACCACTGATGTTATGTCATTTATGTGTATCACACAAGATTTATCTGGAAATTTCTTTTAGTAATTACACATTAATGTAATTTAGTATTTGATTACTGAGAAACAAGAATGGAGAAATTAAGCAGTTACGAGCTCAAAATTAATTTTGACAGCCTGGGTTGAATTCTTGCCTGGGGCTGGGAAATTTTCCATTAATTAGGATCTTTTCCTACCTTCTGCAGTGTCTGGAAGTTTGTATGTGATTGTGAATGTTATTTAAATAATTAAAAACAGGAAAACCAACTTAAAGAAGCTATACTCGAGAGTTATTTTTTAAGTTTTAACTTTAGCAAAACATGAAGTTAGAAGTTTAAGGGAGATGTATAAATAAATCAAAATTAATTTTTTATTACTGTGAATAACATTTTGTACAGTATGCATTTTATAACAGCTTACTAAAATGCTTGAGTGGATGTCAAAACCATCCTTCTGGCTTGCTTGCAATTTTCCAGCTTAATGTTATATTAAAAAATTGTGACATAGCTGTAATGGGCTAAATATTTTGTTGATGGTGGTAGACTTTAGCTTCTTGCTGCTGGTTCAGATGCTCTTCCATTGCAGCCTCCAGCATATTTTTGTTTTTGTTCATCGCAGGTCTAGTCATTTTTCATGCTGAACTATTCTACTGCATTAAACTTTCCTTCCATGTCAACTTTGATTTCTTCAAACTCTTTTTCAATGTATTCTTTCAACACTTTCACTGTAACATTTATCTCAGATTTTGCAGTCATTGTCAAAACCTAGTTTAGATTCAATTTTCTCCATTTCATTCTTCATTTCAGCTCCCATATCCACCATTCCAGATTTCATCTTCATTTTCTCCATTCCAGAGTTTATACCTTCATTTCATTCTTCATTTCAGCTCCCATATCCACCATTCCAGATTTCATCTTCATTTTCTCCATTCCAGAGTTTATACCTTCATTTCATTCTCAATTTTCTCCACTCCAGATTTTATTTCCATCCTCATTTCATTCTCTATTTTCTACAATTTGGATTTCATGGTCTTTATTTCAGTTTTTGATTATTTAAATATTTCCTCCATTATGAGCCTTAAATCCCACTCCTAACACCATTGTGACTTTTATCAGTTTTCACTGTCTCTTCTGTAATGTGGCTTAGTTCAATTTTCAATGTCATTTCACATTTCTCTGCAAGCAGCCGTTTAATAAAACTTGCAAAACAGTCTCTTGTTCTTCACTCAATGAATGTCAAACATTGGACCTCTTCTATTGCATCCTGAGCAACTCTCACTGTGCATCACAACTGCTGTTACAATCTCACTGTAGAGAACCTAGAGTAATCAGCACTTTGTTCCATCAACATCAAAAACTCACTCTTTCATTGATTCACACCTATATATTGAGCACCTGGCCTTAAAATATTAATTTTATAGTGTGTAACACTATTATAATAATAATTATTTATCACTATTAATATTATGTTAGTATTAGTAGTAGAAGTGTTGGTAATGGTAGCATTAGCAATGGTATTAGAAAGAAAACAAAGATATACTAGATACAAAAGAAAACATGGGTTTATAATATAGCAATATAACAGCCTGGGCTGATGATAGCCATATTCTTTATATGAGTACTTAATACAAATTAAATAAATAAATTAAATTAATTTTATATCTAGAAAATTACTGAAAAGTATATTCTCAAACAGCAATTTGTGAGAGTTATGTTGGATCAGTTTGTGAGAGAAGTTTGAGTGAAAAGAAATAAAGACCTCTCCTCCAAATGAATCAAACTTTAGAACTTTCAAGAGAGTTTGAAGGCAGTGGGAGGAAAAAGATTCAGAATTATCTTGTTGCATCTCAAGATGATCCTGGTTTATGCCAGAGAGAGAGCACTACCCAACTTATCTCCCTAACCAACCAGTTGCCAGTGCTGAAGGACACCATCATCCACATGATAGGTTTGGCCCATAACAGCTCCATCACAATATATTACAGCGCATGTATAAATAAATATTAATTAGTCAGATTTCACATTTTAAAATATTTTGAAATACTAACAGTACCAACTTCTAATACAAATGTACCTAAAATACTCAAAATCAAGATATTGACCAGCAACTGAAGCATTTAAAAGTACCCCAACTTCTTAGAACTACAAATACAGACTCTGTTAATGTATAAGAAACTAAAAATGCAAATGAACAGTCTCCAAAACATGTTCCAGCAGATTCTGGTGCATAAAATGAGCTACTAATAAAAAATTCCATGTGTAAATAAATGAATACATATTTAAACAACATTTGAAAACTTGTAAAGGGCTTCTAAACCAAATATGTAAAATTTTAGTAAGAAAATAAATTGAACCCAACATAAGATATCAAAATAAAATATTTTTTGGACCTAAGTGAAACAGAAAATAGCAGAGATGCATTCCAGAAATAACAAAACACATTGACAATAGAACTATAACATACAAAATACCCACCAAAGACTTGGCGCATAATTCTACAGAACATTCCCTTCTAGAAAGTGAAGAGAAGCTGGTGCAAATGGAATATGCAATTTCTTGTCTTATGTAAAAGTATAAAGAAAAATAGTCAAATTTTGTTGGTGAAATAGTAGCTGTCTACATCTATTCACTATAACCTTAACAGGCTAAACAAATGCAATCATTTTATAATACAGTCAGATTCCAAAGCTGTTTATCAAATTTTAGGAAATCTGCCCATAATGTTAAAAATAAATATATTGTGTGTACATGTGGAAACAAGGAATAAAACCCAAGTAAGAACACAAACAAGAACTCTGAAATGAACTAATAAAATACTCCATTAAAAAAGTATCAACCAAACATATCAGTACTTAATCAAAAGTAATAACAGGAATGCTCAATGGAATAAACCTAACAAAATTCCAGACCTTCCTCACTGTAGCCACTTTGAGACTAAGCAATAATTATTTGATAAACACTGTACAAAATTAGAATACTTACATAGCTGATCTGCTCCTAAGAAGAGTGAATCCTTAAGAAACACATATATACTTTTAGCATTTAGAGATATATGTAAATATTGGAAAGCAAGAGGAATTAATTTAATGTCAAGTTTGGAGCATAACAGGGTGTGGAGAGGTGCCTTGGTTTTGATGAGAGTTGTGAATGGCATTGTAAAACTGATAGGGAAGAAGCAAACATTGAGGAATTCTAATAATACTTTAATAACACTTTGATGGAAGCCATTATATAGATAATCACTGAGTTTAAAAATGTTGCTTTCCCTTTTTTTTATATATATATATTACCATTCACATAGCCCCTTTTGACATCTAAGGTCATATCGGAGGGCTTTGCTTTAGAAACAACTTGTTGATTGTAGGTTCTTTAACATTGGGTTTTTAATCATTTTATTTTCTTCAAGCACATACACAGTCACTCTCATGTTGAGACTGCCACTGTCACTCTCACTGCCAGACTATGGGAGATAGGGAATGATTCTGATTGAAGAAAAATTCCCAATCCCAGCTGGGAATCGAGCCCAGGACCTTCAAGTAGTCAGCTTACTGACCACTCAACCATGCTTTCTTCCAGTTGTGAACATTTGATCTCAGAATCTTATCCCTGCTTACATGTGGAAACCTCTAAAAATGTTTGAGAGTAGCAATAGGTGAAATTTGTACTAAACCATTCACAGAAATGTTAGAAGGCCTTTTTCATGAAAGTATTTCCTAACATAAACTATCCTAAAATATAGGGAAAATGCAGATTTGAGAAAATGCTGCTAAGGAGCTGATAGTAATTCCAAATTAAAAAATATTTTGAAAAGTGCAATTGTTGCTGATGTACAAGGGAACAATGGCAATCTTTTCTTTAATGTATTGTAAGTATAATTTCCAGAGAGATCTTGTATATTATATTATTTTGCACTGATAATGTACACTTAAGGCATTGGAATTGTGATCAGTCAATATTTGGCAGAAAACATAGGGAAGAAAAATGTATGAACAATATGGACTGTAATGGAAAATTAGATCTTAATTGTTTAGTTAAAAAAGAAAAGGATGAATATGCTAAATTCTGATCATAATTTTAACAGTGCCCGAAACAGAATATCAAATAATTTTGGCTTTTAAGGAATATCTTCCATCCAGATACTGCCAGTATTAAAGTTCATGACAAAGAACATAGATGTATTCAGAGCACAATAATACTTTTATCAAATATTATAACCAGTTTTATACCAAGGGATGAAGTTATGTAATAATTTAAAATATGTTAGGGTTATCTCTCTTTGTTATTCTGTTTACTTGAAAAACTTCAATGCATATAGTCACACTGTATCAGGTACCAGTAAATAGGTTACGTATCTACTAAAAGGTGGTTTTATTTATATGATAGCTTTACCATGTATGTAAATGCAGTATGTTTCTGATTTTTTTGTTGAATTTTTAAAACATTTGTTCAGATTGATTTTATACTAAAACTGTTGAAACTCTTTCTTCCATTCCTACACATTCATTTCATTTGTTTTATATTAATCACTTTCATAATTTCCAGTGTTTCCAATATATCTTATAAAATATTTTTTTTTGTTTATATTTGGATTTTTATTTCATTTATGGTATCATTATCAAATAGTTTATAAAGATAATAGTGAAAACTCACCACTTTCCTTTTCATTGGGGAAGGGGGCAGGGTGAAAGAAACAAATAATCTTATAGTAAAATCTGACGTTTTATTAAAAAAATTCATTTCAGGCCAGAACTTGAGTTATGAACCATGGCTTTCTTCCTGACAATCTATTATTCAGCTACCTGTGATGTATCAGAGACATACATTGAACCCCTCTTTGTTTTGAGTAAATTGAATTTGGATAAATTGAAGCAATTCAAATGATTTCTGAGTTTGTAAAGTATTTTGACGTTTACAGAAATTCAGGCATCAAGTGTTTCAATATACTCTCAACATATGTCCTAATTGTACTGTTAATATTTATACATTTTTGCATATATATCTTATTTACTCAGAGTGAATGCATTTGAGAATAAACTACTTAGAAGCAAGGCAATTTCCAGTGTGCATCATAATGTTAAAGTCAATTCACTGTTGCAGATACTGTATTACTGGACTTCTAGTCAAATTTTAGTGTTAACTTATGTATAGAACTTGCTCTCTCATAGTTTCATGTTTCTGTCTGAATGCCACAATTTGTTGACAGCTAGTTTCTCCTCCCATGATTGCAAATTACATCACAATCCAAATTAAAGACATTTAAGTGAACTTAAATGTGGTAGCCTTATATGGGTTAATTACTGACTTATGAAATGATTGCTGACAAAATTCTGACACATGATCATGCTGTTAAGATCCTATTAATTTATATTATTCAATGAAGTTAACAATTGTATTTATTGATGTGTTTATCGTTATCCAGAACCACAGGTGCCTATTAATCTGGAAACCTCCAGGAGGAAGGAGTGAAATGATGGACACAAAAAGTAATCAAATCTGTTACACAGGTGAGTTCCCTAGCATCTCCAGATATTTCATCCGATGCTGGTGGGACTTCCCACAGACCTATCTTTTCCCACAGAGAGGTCTCCCTTAGGTCTGTCCTCACCAAATGCTGAGACGATAGTACCACAAAAAAATCATGTGAGTTGGCTCCATGGCAACCTGCGAGGCTTGCATTTGGGAGATCCCAGATCTGATTCTTATTGACTACCCACTCTGACCTTGGGTTTTTCATGCTATTTCCTTGGTCAATAGGTGATTGTTGGTACCATGATTTCCTATCTCTCATTTCTGTTTAGCTGTGCTTCCTTCTCCTCCTTTAGGTAACATTATAGGTTTCATGCATGCTTGCTCCAGGGAAGTAGTATTCCCCATTGACATTATAGGGTTGCTTGGTTGAACAGTTGTTCATCACCCTTTCTGGACAATTCTATTAGTGGGACAGGTCTTTCAGTCTGCAGCCTCCTATGGTATTCCTAGGGAGTGATAGCTGCAATTGCAAGATATCTTCCACTGAGTATATCCTATCTGTCATACGCCTCCTCCAACATCCACTCACGTGATCCTTTGGCCCTGAAACATAAGGAAATGGGAGACCAAAAAATTCGCGACATTCATCTACCAACAAGAAAAAACTGAAAAAAAAAAAAAAAAAATAGCATCCCCAAGATCAGAGTGACTGCCCCAGTTTGAAATCAAACCTAGGTATTCTGAATGTAAATTTCACATATTACTGCAGAGCACCTTAAGTAATAATTAAATGGAAATTAATTAGTTTTCTCAAATCTGATTCATATACTTACATTTATTGCTACACATGGTTAATGTGAAAGTACAATAGCTACACTTATAACGTTGTTCAGTCCCTTAACCATATTTGATGAATTAAAGCTTATTTGTACCATAAAACATAATAAATTATGAAAATGCAGTCAGCTTTCATATTAAAAATAGGTAATATGATTAATTTTGAAATTATTGTAATTATAACATGTGTTATGTACTTTTTTAAACTTGTAGACAGCCTTTGTTTCATTTTCATTTGTAATTATCACTTTCATACATTGTTCAATTACCTACTACCACTTTTAAACACAGGTTTTGTCACTCTTAGGAAAGAGAGTTTCTGCCATTATCTTTGTAAAAACTATTAGTGCACTCTGTAAAGCATCTTAAGTGGCTACAAGAGCATTGGGCTTCAAGCCGTTGACACTACCAAAGTAAAGAAGTAGCTAAAAAAACCTACCAAACTTATAAAATAAAGAAAATTGATGAATTAAATTTAGATTGAAATATAGACTACATTTGGTATTGTTAAAAAAATGTTGCAGCATCATATATTCTTTAGAGTCAATGTTTTAATTTCATTCTTTAATATAGTTGCATTATTGAACAAAAATATATGTAAACTATCTGGCATTATTGTATGGAAAATAGAAAATAAAGCATTTGTCAAATTGTTTTTAAGCACTTGAAGGATGTAATTAATCACAGAAATTACGAGTATACAAATAAAAGTTAAATTTAAACATTTCTAAATTTTAAAATAAAGGTTATAAATATGCAGCTTGTGTCTAAGTTGTTAATATAACCACCTTCATTACTCAAGAACCATCAAGCGTCTGTAATATTTCACTTGAGCTAGTAGTATTTATTCATCTCTTTTTCCAGGTTTATCACTAAATTAACTTTGAAAGCAAATACAGTAATAGATATCAAAGTCATTCTTAAGCAATACTCTAAAAACTTAAAAATTTGGCATAGATAGAAGACTAACACCTCACAAAAGGAGTTGAGTAATGAAAAGGGAAGCTTTCTATGCTTCTGAGTAAAGTTTTCTGTGTTTATAGTACGTTAACTTTTATAATTTCAAAATGGTGTGATGTTATGATTTGTATTAAAATTGAATCAGTCATTACTTTTATAACTTTTCTCACATTTTTTACAGCTAAAGTTATAATCTTGTCAATTAACTACACTAATTAAGATTGCCATTTACAGGGAGTTTAAATGAACTTTTATTCTAAATTAAAGATAGCAGCAGAAACTCTCATGAAATAATAGTCTTTTTGTCAGATATTCCATTTTGCAAAATTTAGCAAATAATTTACTTTTTAAATGACCAAGAACTTAGTAAACATTCCTTGCTTGAATTTTTCATGGCATGTTTTTACAGCTGTAGCTGTAATTTTCAGGCGTATATCATTACTGAATCATCAAAATGCCTATAGAACAAAGCTATAAATAACATCTGCCAGTGTATAGATGAATTTTTTTTAGAGAGGTTTTTGTATTGATGGGAGCTTGAAATGAATACTTTTATCTTGATGTTTCCAAATGGAGATATTTTCCAATTTGAAAGTTTGTCTTCCAGAAGTTCTGGAATAACACCAGTCTCATGATGCTCAGTTCAGAAGTGTGAGGCAATAGCAATTTTTGTTCTTATTTATACTTTGTCATATGTCCAAAAGATATATATGTGTAATTTTCATGTAATGTTTCCAACATACTTAGTCTAAGCAATTAATTTACAGACTGCCAGATTTTTACACTTAACACATTTTCTATAAATTATACTCCCTGAATCAATAACCCTCAGAACAATTAATTCATACCCATAATACATGTTCAGAAAATGTAAACATCATTAATCTTCAAAAATAATGAATATCCTTATTTTAGAACTCTAGTGTAATTTGTTTATATATTATAATCAATGTTGTTTTTATTCTTTCAGAATCAGAATGCAGATGTGTTGGTTTTAATTTTGCTTGTAATTGTTACACTCGGACATAGCTTAAATACTTTCAGCAATTTTAATAAAAATCAGGTGATTTCAAGCCATGTGCAGTTTATATTATTTTTTTTATTTGCATCCTTTAACTAGTAGGTCATGTCAGATGATGAAAGAAATTAGTGAAATAATGTTAAAATGAGTCTGAGGTCCATGAAGCTTAAGTTACTCTGTATGTGTCTTCTCAGGATACAGGAAAACTCAAAAAGAAAACCTTATCTGGTTGTCTCATTCTAACCAGATTTCACATTTCTTGAATGTGAAGTAGAAATACTTCCCTCACGCTCCAAAGGTGGTCTTTTTATTGTTGAATGTCAGAAAGTGAAGTTCTTATGGCCATTAGAAAATACAGGTTTTCGCTGTACTATCTCTTTATAAACTGTTTGATATCAACTTAAAATATGTAGAAAATCATATTTACTTTATTTTCCCAAATGTACATATTTTCTAACTGCTCACTGCCTCCCATGATGCCTCTCAAAAGTACAAGAGTCAGATAAGTTTGTGTCTATGTGTTCTGAAATGTTCCCTGCAAATGATTTGCCTATTTGCTCAAATTTTGTGCACTTAGTGGTGTTCTTTAAATTAAAAATAGGGTTAACAGTACACATTAATCATTGAATATACTTCAACTAATGATTTTATTAACTGAATTGCCAATTTATGTGAAGAATCATTACTGAGAGCGTGCTAAACAACTCTCAACCAATATAAGACTGTCTGAGACAGGTCCACTAAATTATAGTGAGTTAAATATTTTAGTTGTTGCAGAAGTTACATCTTTTTGTTTCTATTTTTCTTTACTAATAAGGACAGCTCAGCTGTTAATAATTCTATAGCCAAGATGTGTAAGATAATTGTAGTACATATTTAGTTCGTTGGGATTTTATTTTTTTACTCTACTTGGAGAAATGTATTTTGGATGCTAAAATAACATTATGCTATTTCCTGTAGGTTTATGCATAATAAAAGATATATGTGTATGTAGGAACATGATCCTTAAGTCTTTAAAGTCTTGTATTACAAGAATAATAATATATGAAATATAGATCTGTAATGTTTTAGTATTAAGCATTGTTTAAATTATCAATAATTTTGTATATGTTTCATAATAAATACTACAAAGAATAAAAGGGGAAATGATAAGAATCCTTTGATATCATATAAAGTAAATTAAAAGAAGTTGTGCAAAGATATTGAGTAATAGCAGCTTGAGGTAATGTTTCAGCCTCAGAAGTATCTCTTAGAACAGATTAACTGATTATTTTGTAAAGGTGAATCAAATTTGAAAGATTAAATGCCTCAACCAAGATTTGAACTATGAACCTTTGACTCTCCATACTGATGGAGTTTCTGGCTCAGCTGCTGTAGGTATAAGTAGCTACTGAGCAATGAATTTGCCTATGGCATTAAATCTTTAAGCATAATTCACCTTTCCATCTTTAGTCTTCACACAGTAATATGAATAAGAATGGTTTCTGAAAGTTCTGTATAAAACTAACTGGTTAGTTTCCTCATCTTTCTGGTTTTAAAGCCATTCATTGAAAACTGGGAATGATGTTATCTCCTCAATCATATTCTCAGCTCTTAATGTGTCCTAAATTCTGCTGTTATTTGCACGATTCAAAGGTATAAATATGAAATAGATGAATGTATAACCACTCTTAGGCATTTTGTGATGCATTCAAGTACTTGAACAAGCTTAAAATTTATGATGATTATAACTAAAATTGCTCTCATTGGCTTATTCAGGTTCCTGCTGGGGAGAAGGCTGAGTTGGGATAGCCAAATATGTTTTAGTGATAATGGTGTTTTTTCTTTCTTTCTTTGTATAAGATTTTCTGTAATTCTATAGTGTACCTAATAAAATGTCCTAGCAGATGCAGCAGTTTTTTTTTTATCCTTTTAAGAAAGACCACATTTAAGCTGGAATTACAATGAATTAATAATAAGTCTTCTATCTTCTTTCACAAACCGTGAAAGAAGATAGAAGATAGCCCCAATTAGTAATTCATGTTGAATTACTAATTGGGGCTATTTAGGGTTGACTTAATATGCTTAAACTTAATTTGTCAATGTCAAACTTTTTGCTTTGCACTTCTTTAATATATGACATCTGATAATTTGAACTAATCTACATGCAACAGTAACATGCAGTAATAAAAACAATTACCAGTCAGAGTAATTCCTGTTACATTACATATAAGTGCATCCTAATTGGGCCTTATTTCACATTAAGTTAAGTTCATCACATGTCCGGCTTTAATGTTCCTTAAACAAGTAGGTCAATGGAAAAAACTCTGATGTGTTCCTTTCACATGACTTTCCCTAGCTGTTCCACGAACAAACTTTCCTCACAAAAAATTTTCTTTTATCTGCTGCATGCTAATTGAGATAAACATTAGCAGAAATGTCTTATCACTTGCTTCCTTGTAAGTAGAAGAGAAATAAGAGAATACACTAGACTAAAGTCAGTCAGATCTTTTAAAATCTATCGCTAGATGAAATAATTGAAATTCAATTCTCGTTTTCATTCCCAGGTGTAAAACAAAAGAAATGAAAAGAAAGTTTCCTGCTTGTAAAAAGCTTAAATAATATAAAATTGAAGCCAATAACAAGTAAATTCTCGAAAATGGTTGACTCTTAACAAAAATAATGTATATATCATAAATGATGTGTTTTAATGAGACCTACTTTTTTCATGTCATAAGTTTTTGTCTAGCTCTCACAGTTTATGAGTTATACAAAAATTAACCAGAATGAATAGGTCATCCAGAATTTCCAAAAAATTCAAGATATGCTTTTCGTTTGTCATGAAAATATCTTAAACATATAACATTTTAATCAAAGCTGTTAGAGCCATTTTTGAGAAAATCAAAATTTTCTAAAAATGCTCCATATAAAGTGTAGTTGGAGATGGGGGAAACTTTCGAAAATCTTTATGTTGCATCCCTGGAAGATACTGAAGTTAAATAAAAAGTGTGATATTTAATCAACTTTTTGCTTTTGAGCTGTGCTGCCCACAGACAGACACAGACACCATGTGCACACACACATACACAGATAGACACACACAGGAACATGTTTCTAAAAATGATTTTTTTGAATTCAGGGGGTCTCAAAACATATATTTCCGTGAAATATCAGTATCAAATTCTTGGGTGGAATACAATACCTTCTCTATCTATTATGTACATCATACATACACTCTAGAGAAAGTAAATATTGCTTACAGTCACAGTTATTGAGTGTCAGCTTAAGTAGTATGGACATGTACAGTATAAGGATGACAGAACAAAAGCAAAGCAAACACAAAGGATGGGAATTGATGAGAGAGCAGAAAGAGTAACATGAGAGAATTGAATAGAGAGGGGATGAGAGGGTAGATTATGAAAAATAAAATGAATTTCATTAAATATTAAAAACGAGCACTATTAACAGTGAAGTATTCATCTTGGAGCTATGCTGAGTCACACTTGTTTACACTCACTTTCACTTAATATAGTTGAAAAACATTGAAACAACATAGCAACATATGATGCAATACAGAGGAAGTAAAGGTATACATGGTGCTACTATCACTGTCAATCAATGCTCTACAGACAGCTTTGGACAGACTATTGGAATGGCCAACCACTGACCAAAGTGAGCAGCTTCAAATACTTAGGGATAACACTACAACCCCTAGGGAACACCCTAGACACCCCACATAAAAGACAGAATGGCAGCATCTATTAAGTCATGAACGTCACAAAGCATCTGCACAGGATCTCTCTTCAAACAGCATTGAAAATCTTCAAAATAAAGATAATACCAATCATCACTTAAGGACTACACATAGTCTGGCAATACCTCACAACAAGCGCCCTAAAAGACCTAGAAAAGACAAAAATAACATTCCTGAAATGTGCACTAAATCTCTTGAAATACACCAGGTCATGCCTCGTGGATGAGTTGAGCTGAGAAACTATGTTACTGGAAGATCTACGACTACGACTACTGCCATCCACACCAGCATACAAAGCGGCCATTGCCGAACACCAGAAAAAGAATACTGAGATGCCAGAAGACTTCTATACAACGGACGCAATGCCCAAAGATGGCTGGAAGGAAGCAGACTAGGAGCTGAGGCAAGTAGTAACCAGACTTGCTGTCCATGGGTTTCACTTCAAAATATGCTGCACCAAGAGCTTCCATGAATCTAATGAATACTGCGTGTGCTCCTTATGTGGGAAATACTGTTCAAAATCCCACATACCATAGTGTAAAAACCCACAGAGTCATTAACAAAGTTTTGTAACAGTGGAAATTGAACATTAAACTTGCACATTGTGCACCCTTCCTTAATATTAACAACATTGAAATGTTTTCAAGAACAATTGTTCCTTGTCTGCAGCAGTTTTCTGAGTGACACTCCTTTTCTTCTTCTTCCTTCTCTTCCTGTTGCTTCCAATCCTGTTACCATCTGGTGTTGTGGATGCAAAGTTTTAAGACTTCATTCCAGGATTCAAAATTTATTATGTAATTGCTGTTTTTTATTACATCCATTTTTTCCCAGATGCACAATTCTATTGGTGACGCTAGTGGTTTTAACCATTTTATGTATTGTCCAGTGTTGTGAGTCTTATGTTGAATTTGTTGAACATCCATACAAATTTTCTAAAGCCCCGAGGGTGATAGGTGAATTTTTTGTATTAATACAAATCATCTGAGAGAAAATACACATAATAAAAAACAGCAATCGTAATAAATTTTGAATCCTGCCACTCACTGAAGTATTAAAACTTTTCATCCCCAACACCAGATGGCAACAGAATTGGAAACAACAGGAAGAGGAGGAGGTAGCAGAAAAAGAGCATCAATCACCAAACTGCTGAAGACAAGGACGAATGTTCTTGAAAATGTTCCGATGTTTTTCAACTATAGTAAGTGTGACTTAGTATAACTCCAAGAAATGAATTTATTTGTGCAGCTTATTTAAAGCTTAATATAAAAGTTTACAATGTTCTACAACTAACAAATATTTTCCTGTACAAATGTTCTGTTTGTTTTTAAGCATATTTTGTGCTACTCAGTTTGCTTGGCCCCCTTGTTTTGTAGCTCATTGAGTACCCTTTAACGACTGTAGCCCCCCGTGATCATTCTTCTTTGCTTATCCTAAGTAGACCTTCTTTCCTTCTGTCTCTGCTTATCTAATCCATTTCCCTTCTACTTTCCTTAAAATTCCTCCTAGGATTATTCTTTTCTTGTCAACATTTTTTTAGTTACTATTTCTTTACATTCTGTTAAGGTGCTATGTATTTTCCCTTCTACCACACCGTTCACATATTCCTTTCCAAGTCCTCTCAAGTCTCTTAAGTATGCGGAATGATGACAAAGTGTAGTCAAAGGATTGCCCCATATACAACCCTAATTATCCATGCAATTAGTATAGGTAGGCAAAATATAACTGATGCAATTTATGTCCTGTTATCAATTGGCTGGTACTGACAACATAGCAGCCAGCCAGGTAAGAAAAGATGATAGTGGTGGTGGTGGTCTTTTCGTTTTTGAGCTATGGATTTTTTTTTGGGATTCAGGGAGCCCTAAAACATGTATTTCAAATAAAATCTTGGTATCAAATTTTGGGTGCAATACAATACTTTCTCTATACACTATGTACATAGTAGTGTAGAGAAAGTAAAAATGGCATCAGCTCTATTTATTTCTTTTTTAAAAGGAAAACAACTGGATCAACTTCAGAAAGTGACAAAGGACGTTAAACTGACCAATCCAGGACCAGACAAACAATGCACTGAGTGTATAGTAAAGCTTTGACATCTGACGTTCATTCCAAGTCAAAACACACATCTCATTTCGTCAATCCTAACGACATTGGACTGTTTACCTGTATAGGTAGATACTTCATTAGTTACTTTAAGATTTACATAGCTGCTTTGTTTTCTTAAATTATTTTATTGAACATTTTTTTTATTGTTTTTCCGCCTGAAAACCGGACCCGGTGTAGACTGCTCGCCAGCCAACTACGCACGAATTGTTGCCCGCCACGAGCAGATACAACAAGAAATAGGTAAACATGTAATAATTACATAATAAAGAAATAACAAATAAGCTAATGCAAAGGTCTATATTTATAAAACGTAGTCGAAATAGCTTCGCAACTACAGATAACAATTGACAGGCGACAATGAGCAGTCTAGAACTTGTGGCTGGTTTTTGTGCGCCATTCTGTAGAACCTAATTACATGTTTATTCAGTTTTTTTAATCAATGGACCATTTTTCGTTAAAATTACGCACAGTGCAACTTATTTAGGCAAATTAAATCCAAGCACCGTACATTAATCATACTACAGATTAAGTTTACAAAGCTGATGAATTAAATTGCATTGTTATTTGAGGTACAGACACTGGGAGATTTAAGACTAGTAAGAAAAATAAAAATGAAGTATCAAACATTAATAAAACCATTAAGTTGACTGCCTCCGTGGTCGAGTGGTCAGCGAGCTGACTTCTCACCCAGAGGGGTTTGATTCCCAGCTGGGGCGGGGAATTTTTCTATAACCAGAATTATTCCCTATCCCCCATAGAGTCTGGAAGTATGTATGCAAGAATGAATGTGTGAGTGTTTGAGTGAAATAAAATGATTTAAACCAAAGTAAAAGAACCTAAAGACGAGTTGTTTCAAGTGCAAAGCCCCCGATATGACCTTAGATGTTAAAGGGGGACTATATAAATGAAAAAAAAAAAAAAAAAAAAAAAGAAAAAAAAAAAAAAAAAACTATTAAGAACCATGTTATAAGTTAAAACATGGTAAACAACGATTACATTTAAATTAATAAAGAAACATTTGGGCTTTGTGATATATCTGAAATAATTGGTACATGTTCAGTTTCTAGAAACAATTTTTAGAATTGCCCAAAATATGATCTTCTTTCCATGGTTGGTGCTATATCCACCAAGGAACTGGGAAAGCCAATTTATAACAAGTGCATTATAATCACAAATTTTCGGCTGATTTTCACATACGTTTTACGAATAATGATGATTAGTTATTTCCTTGTAGGTACAAGAGAAATAAGAGAGTATATTAGGCTAATGCAATAGTCAAATCTATTAAAAGTTGGTCCCCAAGTAATGACTTTGACAACCCGTTCTCTTTGTATGGTCAGGAGTAAAAAAATACACGAATGACGACTTCCTATTTGACAAAAGCATTATTGGAAAATTCATACTAACAACGAGGAATAACTCCGAAATGATTAACTCCTATAAGATAATGGCTGCTCTAGTTCTATTATATGGTTCGGAGACATGGACACTTAAAAAGAAAGATTGGAGCTAAATACAAGCGGCAGAAATGAAATATCCCCGAGCAGTAAAAGGATGCACAAGATTATATTAGAAATGAAGACATAAGGAAAGAATTAGACATATTTTCCTTAAAAGAAAGAATACAAATAAATAGAGAAAAATAGAAAAGTCATTTACAAAGAATGGACAACTCTCGCATTCCATTTCAGTCATACAAATATAAATCTCTACGCTACAGAACAATAGGAAGATCAGTTAAAAGATGGGAAGAAATATGAGGCCGGAACAGGATAATTCTCCTAATCCCTGAAGAGTTGATGATGATGATGATGATGATGGTGATTAACTCTACAAGAAATGTACTTGTCATAAATTCTGTTTTTAATGAGATCTAATTTTTGTGTAGTATGAATTTTTATAACTTATGGTTTATCGCTTTTGCTAAAGTCCTCCAGAATGAAGAAGGCTTCTGAGGCTATTCCCAAAAAACTCAAGATATATATTTTATTTGCTTCTAAATTTTTATAATATATGGTGGCATTTAATCAAAACTGTTAGAGCCATTTTTGAGAAAATAAGTTCCAAAAACATTCAATATATACGAGCTTGGAATGGATGGAAATTTTCCTAAAAGCCTTCGCGTCGCATATTTGAAAGATGTTAAACTCAAATACCAAGTTTAGTACTTAACCTACTTTGCCTTATAGTTATGCTGCTCACACACACACACGCGCGCGCGCGGACCTTATTCTAAAAACGCTTTTTCTGGGATTCACATGTCCTCAAAACATGTTTTTTTCGATAAAATATCACGTTGAATTTCTGGATGGAATGCGAGCCTTTCCTACCTATTATATATATTGTACTTGATAGAGATACTAAAAATACTAGCAAGCATAAAATATGAAGGTTGAGTAATTAATGAAATTTTAAACAAAAATATTAAGTGGTATATAACATAGAAATATACTCGGCTAGATCACAAATGAACCTATTACTGAAACTCTTTCATTCCTTGGATTTGTTCTAGGTAATCTGCAATATTGTCTAAAATTAAGACCCAAAAATAGGTTTGTGTTTAATACGTAAAAAAGAAAGTAAATTTTGTTAATGGAGCTCTTTAATGCTACAGTTCTCAGCATCCCGTTTAGGCGTGAAAGCCCACTTAATTTTCCGCAAAGGCCGCTATATCAGTTTTGAGGTTTTACGTGTCATAAATAATTACTACACGGGACCAACGTCTTTACTTCCTTCCGAAGGAAGCTATGCTAAAGATTTTTATGCCCGAAAAAAAAAAAAAAAAAATCCATCGCCTCCACCAGAATTGAACCCGCTATCTTGAGAACTAGAGGCTAGCATGTTACCCCTAACCACAGAGGACTATTGATATTGCAGTATTTTTTTAAATGTTGACACGATAAGGAGGGAGGGTTATTCCAAACTCCGGGAAACTTCAACTATAAAAAGTATTCTTGACCCCTTCAGAGCCAAATTCTCGATACGCACTGCATGAGAGAGCCCAGCATTAGGGAACACATAGGTATGGAACGCAGAAAACAAAAACGGACTTTGGGCCCTTCTGAAATAAGCGATTCTTTTAGGATATATAGTAAACAACGATTTGTAATGAATGGCATTTATTCAACTGTTCTTGATCCAAAACGACAAATCAACATTGTAGGTTGGCAGTTTGCCGAGTGGCGTTTTAGATGGTTGGCAACAAGGAAAGAAACAAAAAATTTTAGCAAGTTTGTATTAAAAGGCGCGAGGATTGACAGTTATGCTCAGAAGTCAGATAGGTCTATTAACATTGTGTTGAACGCCGATGGTACTAATAGAATCATAATGTGATTATAATATTATTGCTATAGAACGTGTATTAAGCATATCAGAATATTGACATCATTCAAGATATATTGTATAGACTACTACTATATCATATTTTGTGCAGGTACAGTATGTACACGTTTAAGATTATTTCAGTAGATCACGCCCGGGAGTGAAATCTAGAGTAGTATTTGAAGAAAAATGTCACAGCGAATGCAGCATAAGATTTTAAATACTCTTGAATGTACGAATAAGATTAAATTACATAATGCAGCATGTGCTTGGAAATTCTCTTATACTTGTCGCGCGGATGATTGCTTTTCAATTATTTGATTAAATAAATGTTCTTACAAATTTGAGGTGGAGGGTGGCTGGTTAGACCGCTCACCTCCCACCTAGGCGGCCCAGGTACAATCCTAGAGGACTGCATATGGAATATCTCAAAAATGCTCAACTCCATGAAAAAAATGTATATAACGTAAATTGTGTGTTTAAATGTTAAGTAAGTTTTTGTCTCTCTCTTACAGTTTATCAGTTTATGCAAAATTCATCCAGAATAAAGATATCATCGAGGCTGTTCCCAGATATATATTTTATTTCTCATGTAAATATCTTTAATATATGAAGGGTTGAGAACCATAGTGGGCCAAGCACCATTTTTTAAAAATGGAGAAATAGAAGGTCAATGTTTTTTCAATATCATAATTTATTGAGCCAATTTACATAACTAAATGCCACAGTAATCTAGAATATATTTTCTATCTTATATTAGTGCAACATTAATGTGGCTTTATGCAAAATTAGGTTTTACAGTTATTTATTGGGAGCTATTTTCCTTTGCTGGGATTTGGCTCAGCCTAAAGAAATGTAACTGGGCCATTTCCATACATCTAATCAATGTCCTGCTGATCATCATTATTGATTTGCATATGCAAACTCTTGTAAAAACCATGATTCACTGGAGGAATAAATGGTAGCATGGACTTAAGATTATCATATGCAGTGGCGTGATTTGCTGCATGGATTTGGACCACTGTGACTAACAGAATTTGTAATTTCATTTAGACAGATATTTTGATGCTCTACTGTTTGTAAATGGGAAATGCTACTGTTATCTCATAGGTAATATACATTGTGTTTTAACATAGATATTTGGGAGCAAATTCTACTTAACTTCTTAATTAAAGTTTCGGTATGAATATTTCAGATTATATTATTGTCCATCCAAACTCATAGAAATGTATTTTCTATGTAATTAATTTCATAGTCATCATCTAAACTCCTAGAGTTTTGAATTTTTTATGTAATTAATTTTATAGTCATCTAATTTGAATTTTGAAAAATTGTTTTGTCATTTTATGATGGAATCCCAATGTCTGGCTCTTGTCCTTATTAATTACTATTTTATTAGATTTAAACCAAGTAATATTTGTTTCAGATTATTTATATTTTTTTAGCTCATTTCCATTTGGACCTAAGACCAAAAGTGTCATCTGCAAATGGCAATGTTTTGTGAAATTATTTGATTGAGTAGCAAACTCATGAATGGGCCTAAAACTGAGCCTAGTGGTGTTTCATTGTTTTGATTTCATTTTTGCTGAGAAAATCTGTTTCTATTATTTGCCTTCGTTCTCTTAAGGAAGACTCAAAACCAATTATAAGCAACTTCCCTAATTTGTATTCCACCAAAAAATGTTCATATTGAGATACTGGAAAAACATGTTTTTAGACTGCCTGAATAAAATTTAAAGAAAGAAATACACACACAAAAAAAGAAAAAGAAAAAAGGAGAAAAAAAAAAAAGATGATTTTTATTAATAGGTGCATGTGTGTCCATCTGTTTCTACTCAAAAATTAAAGTTAGTGAAATACCAAATTTACTTTGGTATTAGGTTCATCAACTTCAAATTTTCAAGAAAATTTCCCCCACTTCAAACTACCCTTTACAAGAAAAATGTTCCTAAAAATAACTAACGACTGATTAAAACACCATATGTTGAAATACTTTGACGAATGAAATTCATACCTTGAATTTTCTGAGAATAGCCTCTGAAATCCTCTTAATTCTGAATGATTTTTGTATAACTGTTAATTTTGAGATTAATAAAATCTTACTATAAGAAAAGTAGATTTCGTTAAAGCACAAATGTTTCAAGGATTTGAAAGATAGTCCTCATTATGGTTTTCAAATTCTTGTACTTATCTCAAATGGGAGGGTTTTTTATCCCATTCTTCATACAAAGATGACAAAATTTAAGGTATCACATAGCAACTACTTGAGCCTTCTGCATTCTCTTATACCCACTGTACCTACAAGGAATATGTAATAAAATCATTTCCATAAATATTTATTTTGATTCACATTAAGTAAATAAAAGTTATGTGCATGTAACATGTAAAGTGTTTTGGTCATGTGTATCTTCCTTCATATATGATAGCTAAATGGTAGAGAACCTGAGACTGTCGCCCTCTGTGGTGTAATGGTTACCATGCTAACTTCACATACCCAAGGTTGCAGGTTCAAACCTGGCAGAGGACGATGGATTTTTTCGGGTGTAAAAATCCTTATCATGGCTTCCTTCAGAAGGGAAGTAAAACTGTTAGTCCTGTGTCGTAGATTTACGGCACGTAAAAGAACCTCAAGTCTGATAGAGAGGCCTCTGAGCAAAATTAAGCAGTCTTTCACGCCCAGTATAGAAGGAAATGCTGAGAACCACAGTACTTAAAAGAGCATCCATAAATAACAAGCCTCTTTTAAGAGAGAACCTGAAAGTAAAAACAAATGCATTTCTGCTAGACCTGATATTTTTCCATTACATTATTCACATTCCTTATACATACCAACACTAATGCAGGTCTATTTTTAATTTCAGTTTTTGAAGCTTGAGGTTTGAAGAAGTAAATGTTTTCATATTGATCAGCAATGAATAATCAAAACCGTTGGCTCAATAAACAGAAGCAGCTTTCAAATAGAGGCCAGAACAAAGAAGGAAACAATTACCCCTCAGCTGACACAGAAATGTTGCATAAACTGAGGGATAGTGCTTCACATTCTAAAATGTCTGAAAGTGTTGCTAGCACTTTATTTTCTGGTCATCTCACATTGTATGAAATCCATGCTTTACAACAAAAGAAATCAGAATTGTCTCTACAATCAAACAAAAAGGATAATTTTGGCCCTGAAGAAGATGTAACAACCCTCTATCCTAATCATTTAACATTACATGAGTTATATGAAAGACAAGGGAATACCTGGAAGAATACACAACTAGCATCTGCACATTCAGATAAAAGGGAGAATACAAGTTTTCGCCATGACTATCTTACTTTGTATGAAATATGCCAAATGAAGGGACTTAAATGTAGTAATGAAATAACAAATGTACCTAAGAGAGAATTTGTTCCAAATCCAGCTAACAAGGAATTTTTTAGCCAGCTTAGAAATAAAAGACTGGAGAAAGTACCAGAGGTAGGTATTATGTGCATATTTTGAAACATAAATAAAATAAACCTTTTAAAGAGCAGCAATGGTGAATGATGATTTTGATAGTTAAACGTAGCATGTATCTGTAATTTTCTTTGGAATGTTTTGGTATTAAGTTTCAAAATTTCATTCTTTGTAAAAGAAGTTAAGCATAGGATTTCACTTACCTTGGCCAAATTAAAGTGAACAAGTCCCAAGGCAAAGAGCAAATATGAACTATGAAAACTTTTGACTCCTAAATGCTACCATGTCACAATGACATTAAATAAAAAGTAGTTACTTGGCAGCAATGATGGGTTAAACCTAACTTAGGGTTGGCTATATCAATTTTAACATCCTACATGCACTCTACCATGAAGTTAATAATAAAACATATATATATATATATATATATATATATATATATATATATATATATAAGCATTATTTCTTACATAAATATTACTTTCTCTACTGTGTACATAGAGTATGTGCATTGCATTCCATCTGAATATTGAGTGTCAAGATTTCATTGAAAATTAATGGATTTGGTCTTGTTGAATCCAAAACAGTAGTTTTAGGAAAAGGTTGATCTGTTTCTTAATAGTTAAAACAATCATAGTCCAAAAACCAAAAATCTGATAAATACCAACCTTAGCATTTAACTTCAATGGTATCCAAAGTTATGGCCAAAGATTTTAAAATTCATCAGCTACCCTTTACATTGAACATTTTTTGAAATTTTTTATTTAATGATTTTGATTAAAATGCCATGTACTAAAAGTGTGTATATAGGAAATAAAATGCACATCTAAATTTTTCAAGAATATCCTGTGAAGTCTTCTTCTTCTTCTTCTTCTTCTTCTTCTTCTTCTTCTTCTTCTTCTTCTTCTTCTTTTTTTTAAATAGATGCACAGAAAATGTATAGGGGCTTTCAGAAATAAGTTCAAACATTAAAACAGCATAAATATGTCATGTAATCGACTATGGTCTACAATCCCAGAAACCTCTACATTTTACTGGAAATTAAGTTCCACTTTGATTTTAATTAAATTATTAAATATTTTGATTATCCATATTTGGCTCTTTCATCCATGTCCTTTTTATTTTGAATCTTCTCCGACTTCATAATATCTTTCTGTAATTTAAAGTTCAGTAACTCTATTCACTATCTCTGGCCCATTTCTGTATCCATACTTTTTCTCTCATTCCTTTAATTTTGTATTCCACACATTCTAAATGCCTTACATCCATAATATGTTCTTACATCCCTATTTTTCCTAGGGATAAAATAAAATAAACAATGTCATCTGCTAGACTTCAGAATAAATTTCTCAAGTTTTGTGTTATTTATTTTAACAGTGGATAAAAGCAGTGTGGAGAAAGCAATCCAACCAAGAGAAGTGTGAAGGATCCAAGATAGCAAATTTTTCAGAAAGTAAGAAATCAACCAACTTTAAATAGCATTCAGTAATGCCATTAGCTTTGTCTTTCATTAATGTGAGCATACACTTTCATTTCAGAGGAAAACATAGAAGATGATGAGCAAGCATATTCTGGATATAGTGGTTGGCAGCATAACAATTTAAAACATAAATCTTTGCAACCTTCTGGAAATTATTCTCAAGAAAAAGTTGGTAAAGCTGAAAATTTTAGCAGGCGTTTGCAGCAAAGCTGTGATAGTCACCAAACAACTTCCATCAATCCAATATACAAAATGCTGGAGAAATCTCCTGGAAACTCAATTAAACAAAATGGAAGGAATAGACATAATAACTCTAATTCCGTGATAAAAGATGAAGAATTTTCAGAGAGTCTTAAAAACTCGCTGGAGAGAGAATCAATAGATATTTCCAACTTAGATGATGTAGCAATTTCACAACGGCTTGGTAAAGAACAGTTCTCCAAGGAACACATTTTACAGAGAGAAAAACATAAGATTGAAAATGAGAACAATGAAAGATTTGGAGGTCAAATTCCTGAAGCTGCTGCATCTGTTGATAAAGATACATCTTTTTGTGAGAGTGTAAGTATTCTTATTCTGAAATTATCACTAATTTTTGCAAGAATGAGGGGAAAAGTGTGTTCAAGTTAAACTAGACTTGCCAGATTATTAGAATGACAATATGGAACACTCATTTCACCTTTGATTTCGAAGGCCAGACACTACTGTAAATTCAAATTATATCATTAAATGTGGTACCCTATATTAAAATATAAATGTAAGGTGAAATAGCATTCAAAACAATATTTTTACACTACAGTTCTTTATTTGGATAAGAAAAAATTACTTATAATGTACAAAGCAGTCTATTATAGTTACTTCCTCCCGATCCTGACCTATGGCATAATATTATGGGGAAATGCACCTGGATGGGAAACAGTCTTCAGAATACAGAAAAAAGTAATATGCATGTCACATGCAAACTTCCAAGACTCTTGTAACCACTATTTAAAAAAATAAAAACAATACCCTCAATTTATCGCTTAGAGCTGCTCACCTATGTTTATAAAAATTATGACAATTTCATGGAAAAACAAAACCAACATCACTACAATACCTGAAAGCACCTAGCATAAAATTCCCCGTGCATAGACTAACACTACGGAAAAAGAAAACATACTATATAGGCATAAAAGTATATAATAAACTGCTGCAAAAAATCAAAGATATAAAAATCTTAAATTTATTCACAAAAAGAGTTAAAGAAATATTAGTAAATAAAACATATTACTCTATACAAGAATTTATGGATGACGCAATGTTGGAGTCACTAGGCTATTTATTCAAGACTTGCAAATATGCATAGAAGCTTGTGACAGTGATGTGATTAAATAAAAAATAAAAAAATTTGAGTCAGGTTTTGTAACACAAACATCGCTTATTTTTACTTACTGGGACCAGTTTCGGGAACACTTGTTCCCATTTTCAACCCTTAATTCCGAGTGATCTTTCTTCGTTGGCATCATACATGTTTTGAGACCCCATGCATCCAACAAAAAAAAAAGCATTTTTAGAAAAATGTGTGTGTGTGTGTCTGTCTGTGGACAGCATAGCTCAAAAATGAAAAGACCATTAAAAACCAAACTTGATATTTAAGTTTGGTATATTCCAAGGATGCGACACAAAGATTTTCAAGAAAATCCCCCCACCCCAAACTACTCTTTACATGGAAAAAATTTCGAAAATTTTGTTTTTCTTAAAAATGGCTCTTAAAAATTTTGATTAAAATCTTGTATATTTAAGATACTTGCTTGACAAATAAAATGTATGTCTTGAATTTTCTGGGAATAGCATCTGAAGACTACTTTATTTTGGATGAATTTGGCAGATTTTTGCAGAGATGGACGAAAACTTACCACACAGAAAATGTAGCACATTAAAACACACAATTTATGTTATTTACATTTTTTTCATGTAGAAGGTTGTTTTTAAGATATTCCTTGCTTTTAGTTTCAGCTTTAAAAAACATACTTTTCTCATACAGGAATTTGTGAACTTCTGTCTCGTAGCAACCAACCTTTGACTGTCAGTTTAGCCTATGGTACTCCTTTATTTCACTTTTATTTACAAGGAAGCAAGTATTAAGACTATTTCTGATAATTTTTTCTCGATTATCATTAAGTAAATAGAAGAATAAGCTTTTTATCAGTAATTTGTTGCAGAGGTGTAGAGAAAGTCATGTGAATGGAACACATCAGATTTTTTTAATCATCCTTTATCTATAGGAATAATCTTATTTTTACGAGCAATTTGTATATGTTTATGCGTGCACTTTTTACTTAATACCTATCTAAAAAATCAATTTATAAAAATTATCTGTTCTAATGAATAAAAATTTTCCTATTGATTTCAGTTTTAAAATACTTATACTTTTCTCATATGGGAATTTGCCAACTCTTGGCCAACAAACAAAGGGACTTCAACCACTTAGCAACCGACTTTTAAAAGATTTTACTATCGCTTTAGTTAATCATACTCCGTTATTTCTATTTGCCTACAAGGAAGCAAGTAATTAAAACCATTTCCACTACTTTTTTCTCAATTAGCATAAAGTAAATAGAATGGGTATTTTAACAATAATTTGTTCCAGAGATGTAAAGAAAGTCATATGAATGGAACACATCAGATTTTTTTCTAAATGGATGAAGACTGTGCATCTCCTCTATAATGGTTAACTTGGTGGCTTGTGAATGGGGAATCTTCATATTCATCACCTTCATCTCTTTGTTGTACAGTTAGGTTTATGTATGTAGCTTTTAAGTATTTGTAGACATCAGGTTTTTAAGCCCTGAAGAACCAGTTTTTGGTACTTTCATCAAGTTAAAGAAGTGATTTTATGTGCCTAAATATATTTCCACTTTCTAAACATTTGAAAATGCAATTAAAAAGTATTAAAAATTGCACAGTAACAAAATCAGCAAATTGACTAAATTAGTGTGGCTAGAGACACATTATTATGACTAATTATGAATTTATTATTACTAAAGCTTATAAAGACTATCCCCAGAGGGTGATTGCCTGTGGTGACCTGTAGATTTTTCCCTGATCAGGATTCTCTGCCGCTTCCCAGGTTTCCCTTCACTACATCCTGCAAAAGACATCCATCCAGAAACACTTTCTCATGCCCATGTTCCCATTTCTGTATTTCTATACCTTCCAAAATTCTGCCCATCTTTGCTTACCAACTGAACTTCTTTCTTGAATTAATATGAATCTTGTCAATTATTAACAAAACTCATGCTTTATTAGGTTTAGCTCAAGCAGTACAATGCATTTAGTGAAGTTCTTGGCAAACCCAGTATTAATTTGCAAAATTCTCTATGAATCTTATCAATATTAATAAAATTTATGTTTTATTTGTCCAAATATTCTTATATTAAATAATTAGGTTTAGCAACTAATCATTCTAGTTCTACGCTAAACCTAATGATAAAGTACTATACAATCTTCTGGATAACACTGCAAAGTATTCAATGATTAAAAAGTCTGTGTCATGATATGTTAATTAGGTTATTATTTTTAGTATTGTATTTTTGCTTGAAACAAATTTTTGCATAAATGTACAGTATAAACGTATAGGTTTATTATGCTCATTACTCTTAATTTCATAAGCAGTCACTGGATGTATGAAAGTTTGCCTGTATATGAGACAGATTTTTGGGCTAACCATATATATGGAAGTGTTTTATATATATTTGAGAATTTTGAAACAATTTGTCAAAACATTCCAGATTTAAATGAAGTTGGTGCAAAATTAAGAGTTTTTTGGTATTGGAAGCCTCCTGGGAATGTATTTGTTTTTAAGCAATAAGTCCTTGACGGGTAAATGGCACTCATTTCAAATTTGATTGAAGTTGATAAGATTAAAAGTGGTTTGTATGGGTACCCTCCTAAAATCTCAGTTTTTAAGATTATTTCCCAAAATATCCATGTAGAAATTACCATTGATCTTGCACTACTACCATCACAAAACAATTGACCAAAATGAAATGGAATATGTACACCCATCGCCAAAAAAATGAGTCATGTCTGGAACACCAAATTTGTCTAGGTCCCTCACGGCACAATGTCTTGTGTACACCATCCATGATACAGTTGTATAGCAGGAGCAACAAGTTGTGACAAGTTCTAAATCTTAGTATTACTAATCCATATAACCAACAATCATAACCAAATACATAACTTAAGCTTCTTCAGCAACAAACTATTAATATTAACTAAAAATATGAACACAAAACATGATACAGGATTGTAAAACCTGCCACTTTCCATGTGTTGTGTTCCCTGTAGTGCTGTGACAAAATGTAGGTTATTCACAGGCTTGCTTCTTGCATGTAGCAAACTTTTTTTCCTTCTTTTCTTTTCTTTCTCTTATGATCTTGAATCAACTTATATGGGCTATTTATTTTAGACATACTTATTTCATACACGACATTCGGTACAATTAACAATATAGTTTATTATGATGCTGCTTTGAGTGTTTATTCTACCGAACCCCAATATGCTGCACACGAAAGCATGTGGTGTACAGAAATACTAAAGGTATTGTTAAGAAGCCCAATGTTTTGAAACATTTTTTTAAGATTCAATTTTTTTTTAAATTAATGTACCCTTTACAAAGCGATCAAACACACACTTCATAAACCAATCTGTGGTGATATTCTCACATAAGGTGATATTTTCTTCCACATGTAAGAGAGAGGTGATTGTCTATTGACCAAACAATGCAAAATACGTGGTTCACAATTCCATCATGGTCGTGTATCTGTATCGTGTTGGAGTTGGATGTCAAACTGAATCACACAATCTAAGTGTGCTGTGGTATCTTGACGATACAATGAATGGTGTGCAATACAGGATAATACTCAATAATATTTTGATTTCCTGTGTGAGAATGTGTGGGCTGAGGTAAAGAGGTAGCTGCACTCCAATTACCTGTAAATGGGCAAATGACAAAATATGGTCTCTGGGCACAAATTCAAGAAGCCTGGGTACTTCTTGTAGCTTCTTGTCCACATTACAGTAGGCATTTATTTTATCTATGCCCCGAAGTTTGAGGGCAGTTATATGGACTAAGGGTTCATATACCCAATATTAATTGTTTATTTTTTGTGTTTCAGTTTTAGAAGATAACAGTTTATTTACACATATTTTTTTAGTTATTTAACATGAGTGTTAGTAGAATTGTTTTTCTGTGCATAGATAGGAACATAACTTTAAATGCCAAAGTTATATTATTGGAATATTAATTTCTACATATACAGTCATAAAATTAACAAACAAAAAAATATTACTAGCAGCATGAGGATGACCATTTTTTTTGGCAATGGGTGTACATTTAATGTTTTATTGTTCTTAGTCAAGTCTGTTTGGCCAATTTCAGAATTTGTACAGTATGCAATTACTTGGTAATTCCAAAAATCTGCATATTCTAACCCACATAGGGTGCAAGATTCATTCAGGCCTACCTGAAACTACTGTATTGAATGAGACAAGCTTTTTCTTTAGCTTTACACGCTTTTAGAAATCTCTTGAAACTGCCGATTAAAGGCTGTTCTTGGTAGCTTATTTTTGAAAGTAAGCGATGAGCTTCTGGGATTTACTGAATAGCAATGAGAATAATGATAATGAATAAAAAATGTATTTTTTTCCATTATACTTTCCAAATATTTAAATATCACCTCTTAATTTTTTTACAGATGGATCAGGAAGATCCTACAATGAGTGAGTGGAAAGAATGGTCAGTAAAACTGTTAAAGGATGGACAGCTTTGTATTACAGGAAAATGTAATGGGTATGTAGCTAGATACAAACAATTGGTATCAATTGTTAATAACAAACTGCTGATTTCAGTTGTCACAACAAAAATATCAACTTCAAATGAATGTAAATCATTTTCAATGATGCTAATTTGTTTGAAAAATAGCTTATGAATACTGGAAGAAATATAAATAAGAAAGTCACATTTTGCAGTATCTATGCTGAAAAAAAAAAAAAAAAATTGCATACTAATCTGTTATTTATATAGGCTAAAAGTAGTTCATTTCTCTTATATTCACACCATAATTTCTTCCTGAATTGTTGTAAGGGACTCATGCAAACTTTGTGTATGTAATGCAGAAAAAATTTATGATGAATTTATTCATTTGAACATTTAAGTCTCTGTATGCAATATAGGGCAATTAAAACTAAAGACTGGCAGTTGTAGAGCCTGATTGCTCAGTCCTTTGACTGAAGAATAAGCACTACAGTTGTAAAGGTAGAATTAAACTGAAAGACTCAATGCCTTATTTAGAATTTGAAGCAAGGATCTTCTGGTTTTTGTCCAGTTGCTGGAACCAATATGCTGCCACTACTTCAATTCCCCAATTGACTTGTTTTTTTTCTGATAAACCCCATGACGACTTACAATGCTATAAGTATAAAACCATATGCCTCATAGTTGAACCAACTTTTAGATCAATCTGAAGTTCAAATTTTAGGTATTGAATTTTTAGTCTGGTTGTATCTTTCCAACCTGTCCCATACACAGCTTGTATGAAGGAACAATAAAGAACTATACAAGGGCAATTCAATAAATATGTAAGTTTCAAATTAGATGTTGTGGTTATTGTAAATTGGTGTTACCCTTGTGCACTTTCTTTGTTACATGTTGCCAAAACAAATTTGGTACTGATTTATATATAGTTTGGTGTTGGAAGGCACTTATTAAGTCCAACATTTTTTCTCTAAGATGGAAAAAGTGCAATATACGAGTTGTAGCAATAAAGAAGCTGGACTTGTGCTCTCTCTATTGAAAAAACTTACACAACTGAAATGTAGTCCCCTTCAATGTAGTTCTCTCCCCAATCTCTACACTGCTCCATACAAATCTATTGGTAGAAGTGCTACAAGTCTCTTTCTACTATGCTGTTGAGTCTCGTCGCTTTTTCCTTCATTGCGTCCATGGACTCAAACCTGGCCTCACTTTTGGAGAGGAAAAAGTTGAATAGTGCTAGGTCTGGCGAATGCGTTGGATTCTTCCACAGATCTGGTCTACTTCACACACACGTTCACGGAGGGTCTTCAGAACAGTTTTATAATAAACTTAACGACAGTCTGACCTTCAGGCAGCCAATCAATGTAGATAACCCCTCAGATATTAAAAAAAAACTATTCATCAGCACAGCAGTCCATTCGATGTTCCTTTTGCTCTTTTGTAGGGATTCCTGGCACCATTTTAGCACAAACCTTTGTCATGCCCAGATTAACATGCAAAATCTGCCTTAACGGTTTCCGTATTGATATAGGCAACTTCTGAAATTGCTCAAATGCTCAGGGGTGTTCTCGAATAATTATACTGACCTTCTCCACATTGTCTTCTGTTTTTGAAGTGGAAGGACGTCCCGATTTTGGATTGTCTCCAACATCTTCCCCATCATTCTTGAATCTCTTAACCTGCTTGAAAACTTACATACAAGATAGACACTGATCATCATAATCTTGTGTCAGCAAATCGTAAGTTTCTGTGGCAGGTTTTCCAAGTTTTTTGAGGAGTTTGACGTTAATCCATTCTACTTTATAGTGTAGCATAATTCCGACACAGCTCAGAAACACGATCCATTCCTAAGAAGGCTCACAACCAGGCTAACCACCACAGTGGCATGAAATTTTGTACGCATATCAAGGAGAGTCCCAAGGCAAATCCCCCACTTTTCTCTTTGTCATTGACACAGTCGGAAGTTCTCACAACAATCAGTCTAGTTTCTTTATTGCCGTACCTTGTAGTTTTGTAGTTCATTTTTTACCCTTGGATGGGAAAGCTTGCAAGGAGATAAAAGCAAAATTGTATGCGTATATGAGGACCTTTTGCTATTTATGGCAATTAGATATTGGTTCAATGGCTTTAAATGTGGTCGAATATCAATTTTTGATGAGAAACACCCAGGATGCCTGGCAAATGTGGTTATCATTTGAACCTGTGCTGGAACTAAAGACTAGTATTTTACCCCAAGACATAGACAATAATATTGACATGGACAATATTCTTCCAGGCTCTATCTCTTATATGAATGGGGTTTGTTTCCATTTGATGTTTTTCTTTCTTTAGAACTGTAGTCTAGTTCTCAGTTTCTTTTTATTTATTTTGCACATATCATTTCACCTTCCAATTTGATGTTCATGGTTATATTCTGGATACCCTTTTCTCATTTAAACGTTTGCTGCATCTAGATCTTTTGTTGGGATTACCATATTAATAAGTAGCAAGACAATGCTTTGTTCATTATTGCATGTTCGGCAGTTGCAGTTTTTGTGATGAATCCTTGTTATTGCATTTCTTTATACCTTTATTTAACTATTTAGATTGATTGTTTCTCTTCATTCAACAAATAATGGATCGATAAGAGTGGGCAGCATCATATAGTGGTTTCCAGCAACTGCTTTCACTATTTCCAACTTCTACATATATATATTTTTGAAAAATTGTATACCATACATATTTGAATACAATTTTTTTTTTCTCTCTCAAAATATTAATTTTGAAAACTGGGTGTCGTCTTGCATTCCTGACATGTTTCCCAAATAGTACATGGGAAAAGTAAGTTTCAAACTTTCGAGTATGGCACTGACAAACCTTGGGGAGGGAAATAGTAAAGATTATCACCAAGGTCTGACATATGTAGCAGATTCTGTGTGTTTCCTTTTATGCCGAAAAGTTAGCTGTTAAGGGGTATAAGCATTTTCATTAGAAAAATATTTCTCTCCGAGACTAAAATAAAAATTAAGGACTTCTTTTCACATTGGTCGCACATAATGTTGTATTCAGAGCCAGCTGTCAAGCAGGAAGAGAAGAGATTTAGCTGCATGTTTTCCTTCTCTTGCCACTCATATAATGTGAATTTTGGTTCACCCCTGTGGAGTCCATAACTTGAATTTATGCGCAAATTAGAATTACCTAAAACTTTTTATAACAATCTATTATATTAAGTATGTTGTCTTAAAAGAAAATTCTATCAATCATCGTTACAGCTAAACTGCTGCTATCATTACTGCCCCCCCCCCCCCGCAGACAAACGGTACATTTCCATCTTCTCTTCTGCTCACAATGCTCAAATTTAAAAATTCAACGATGTGTTATATTTGAATTGTTCTCTAAATAGAAAATTGTATTCATCATTACAGCTACGGTGCTACCACTGCCACCATTGTCACATTCTCCCACTACAGACATGCTGGTGCATTTCTGTATTCCTCGTTCCGTCACTCCTGCTCAACGCGTGTATTTCCGCACAAATATGAATAATCCAGCTAAAACTATTTACAATGGTGTATTATCTCTGATTGCACACATACCACTGCATCATTCAATGTTACCCTCTCCTTTTTTTCTCCCTATCATGTGAATTTCCACACAAATTCAAATTAAGTAATAAAAAGAATCAGCTTAAATGTATCTTAGTTCATTCAAAATATACAGCAAAACGTTATTGCTGATATTGTCGTCTCCTTAGCACGGTGGTAGCGCAGCTGCTTGCCAAGTGGGAGACCTGGGTTTGATTCCTGGTACCGGCGTGGGGATTTTTCCCCTGCTGAAGACCTGGTCCAGGGTGTTCTGAGCCTCGTGAGGTCCCTGGGGGGCCATCAGCTACTGATGGAGAAGTAGTGGCTTCAGGTCAAGAGTGCATTGTTTGGCCAGGAGGGATTCGAGGCGCTGACCATATCTCACCCTCCAATACTGCACCTCATCCATGACCTCTGTCCTGGACTGAGATGGGGGATGTAGCAGCCGGGAGTAAGCCAATGTTCCTTGTGAGCTGTTGTGCCATGGAGTTATTATATAGCCGATACGCTAAATTCAAAAATTAAGTTCTGAAAAATGGGCTCGTTTTGTATTCTGATAAATACATACAGAATGTAAATATACATATATTGCATTGGTAAACATTCGAAGTACACATGCTTTCTCAGAGGTGATGTTATGCAGGAAAATTTTATACCTTAGGTGATGTTGAGTTTATATATTTTGATCAGAGTCTTTTGAGCCAGTGAAAAGGGGAGTTAAGACATTGCATTAGCAAACTAAGTCTTTAGTAATGCTCATGTTTCATTTGAGATCCATATTATATGTGCTGTTACTGCTATAAACTTTCAAGCAAGATAGACCGTAATAAGATAGCTTTTTGTTATTTAAAATGCATATTTTCTGCATATGAGCTTAATAAATAAGATATAACATACAAGGTTCTTTTTCCTCAGATTATTGTCAGTATCTAAAGATGTTTCACATTGGAAAAGAATTGATGCTCGTTCTTTATTGAATCACAAGAAAAACATTGTATATAAGCTTGTTGGCATGCCAGATCATTGTGTTGGAGCAGGTAAATACAGAATATTGAACTTGTATTTTGTGATTTATAAATGGAAAAATATGGTTGGTTGGTGTATTGGTTCTGGTCGTGTTATTACATAAATTTTCCCATGGTTTTCCTTTTGTTTGTAATACATTATCTTTTTTAATTTTTTTATTGTATGTTGATATAATGATTCTTTTGATTGTGATAACTTATTGGATCAGATAAATTTGATGTAATTCTGTTACCTTTCTTGGCTAGAAAGTCAGCTCTTTCTTTTCCCTATATTCCGCAATGTGCTGGTATCCATTGAAGTGTTAATCTTTTATTTAAATTAATTAGTTGTTTTATGATTTTGCGGCAATTTGCATATTTAGGTTATTAGGTGTTACATCAGATGTTATGGATATTATAGCTGCTTTAGTGTCAGCTAATAATACAACTTTTTCAAATTTGTTTATTTGATATGGTAGGTTTTGTAAGCTCTGAAGTATTGGCTATATAATGAGTCAAATTTACACTTGAATTGCTTCACTAAGTGAATTCGACTCATTTGATAACCAATATGTAATTATGCTTCATTGGGTACCACTTCCAGTATTTTGACTCTTTTGATCTGGAGTATTGCCGAAATCTCTCCATCAAAATTTGTGGTACTTAAATTTAATCTTTAGTGAAAAGAGAAGAGAGGGTATATTGCACCTGTGCCAGTACCACTGATATAATGTAAGCTGGAACCGTCAGTATAAACATGCAGTCATTCATTGGCAGGGTATCTTAAATTTATTAGTTCTAGTGTCATTTGTTTTGGAACACATGAAGAGGTTTCAGATTTTATAAATTCTTCAGCAAAGTGTAGATAGTGTTCATTATCAAATAGCTCTAGCAGGTTAATATTTGTTTGCATGTTTTCTTTTAAGTAAGAAAGTTTTAATCTATGTTAGATTTCTTTGACTTTAGTATTGAAACTTTGTTGAGTTTTTAGGTTTTCTTTTTTCCCAGTCATTATAAGGTAGTCTGATTAATTTTTCATATTGTAAGATGGCTGCATGTTCAATTTCAAACTCAACACTTGGATTATTTGTTAAAATTTGTAGAGCAAGTACTGGGGTAGTTTTAACAACTCCAGTTACTAGGTGAAGAATTTGATTTTGTAGAATATTAAGTTTACTGTATTTGCAGTTATTAATATCTCTTTACAATATTTAAATGATAGTTTAATATACATCTTGTAAAAAGTGTTTAAAGTTTGTGCAGTGCTTCCCCATTTCTTGCCAGCCAGTGTTTTTAATAGTGGTAATTGTTTCCTTCTTTTTTTTTTTTTAAATATTATCAATGTGTTTTTTCCGTGTTAATTTTGCATCAAAAACAATCCTAAACATTTGTCTTCCTGTGTTTCTGTGAGAGTTTTTCCTTTTAGTTGAAGGGAAATATTTCCAGGTTTCTTCCTTAGAGTAAATAGTTGATAAATTTGTTTTCTGTGTATTAATTTTCATTAAATTATTAGATGTCCAATTTAGTAATGTTGTTAAGGATTGTTGTGCTATGTTCATTAACTGTTGATTTACACCAAAAATGTAGATCTCATCAAAACGATCTTTGTGTTATACACTCTTCTTCTTCTTCCTTTTTTTTTTTTTTTTTTTTTTTTTTTTTTTTTTTTTTTTTTAATCGATTCTGAGATATTCCTTGTTATTGGTTTCAATTTTTTACTGCTTAACTTTTATGAAGCGGGAAGTCACTTTCATTTCATCTCTTTTGGTTTAATTCCCAGAAATGATGCAAAAGGCAACTGAATTTCAATTGTTACACATAGGAATGTCTTTTAAAAGTTTTAGCTATTGCTTTAGCCTAGTGTATTCCCTTATTACCTTCTACTTACAAGGAAGCAAGTAATAAGATCCTTTCTGTTATTGTATATCTCGATTGACATAACATAGATAAAAGAATAATCTTTTGTAAGGAAATCTTTTTAAGGAAACCTAAGTCCTAGAATGAAACACATCAAATTTTCATTTATAATATTTATCGCATTTTGAACCGCTAAAAGCAGAGAAAATATACTAAAAAGCTAATAATTAAACAATTTATAATAAAAACTCAAGAGTATTTTTACGTACATTTAAGAAAGAAAGAAAAAAAAAATAAAAGAGCACAAAAAAATCAACTTCAGTTCTATATACAGTTTTATTTAAATGCTAAAGGTATCTTTGTGTGTGTTTGCCCACCAAATCTGTTCAGAGTATGACTGGTACTACATAACCTCAACTTGTATAGGCACTTCTACTGGAGTCAAAGATTAGATTGTTTAGTTTGACGTGTGGAGAAAAATCTTTCAATCTCTTCTTCTTTATTATGGAATGATCAATTTTGTGAGCTCAAATTATACAAAAAACAACCATAATAGTCGCATAATGATGGAGTGGTATAACAATCAGAAACATAACATTGTTTTACCCTCACTACAGTGCATGCATACACCCCTTTTAGCTCAACAAACCCAAGGAAGCCAGCAAACATAAAAATATGTGTTAGGTTTGTAAAGCAGGCAACCTATTTATATTTCATTTACTTAAGTTTATATTTATTTTACTATTATTGTGAACAGGTTTTTAAACTTTGAGACACAAGGGTCATTCCAAAAGTTTTGAGAATGAAAATAATAAAAATAAAAAATTTAGATCTGGTAATTGCATCTTTTCAAAATGTTCTCCATTGCTTTCTATACCCATTTCATCCTTTCAGACCATTTTTCAAATGCTGAATGTCATTCTTCTTTGGAGAGAGCGCAAATACATTCTTGTAACGAGCTACTGTCACTTCAGGTGACAAATCATTGACTTAAAATTTTTTCTTTCATTTTGGAGAGTAGAAAAAGTTGCAAAGTGCCAGATCTGGACTGTAGGGAGGATGGGTTATATATCTGGCACTTGACTTCTGCAGAAATTGGGTTGTTTCTTGTGTAATTTGTGCAGTAGCATTGTCATGGTGCAACAAAATCCCATGTTGACCAATCGTAGGAAGGGTTTTTTTTTTTTTTTTTTTTTTTTTTTTTTTTTTTTTTTCCAGATATTTTGTGGTGTACTATCTTGACAGTAACAATCTTTTGTCCCTCAAGTGGAATCATTACAATGTGACCACTTGCTGAGGAGAAGAAGAAACCGATTACATTTGAATAACACTTCTCTTTAACTTTACTATTATCGGAGGATCTCCTAGAAAGACCCAGAGACCAATGACCTTCATTTAGTTTCTGGATCATAGTGGTAAGTCCAGCTTTCATCACCTGCTACCATCTTAAATAAGTTTTTGGATCTTCCTCCAATGACTTTTTCAATTATTTCCTGGCACCACTGCACTTGTTTGTTTCTTCTCATTTGTCAGGTGGTGGGGATCCAGCAGTTGCAGAGTTTCCTGAAATTAAGTTTTTCTTTCAGGATTGTTTTCACTGCTGCTGATCTATATTTAGGATTCTTGAATCTCTCTATATGTACAGCGATGATCTTCCCATAACATATGCTCTGCTTTCATCACATTTTCAACCATTGTTCCTGTTGGTCTTCATCCTTGAGGGAATCCCTTCCTCTTCTAAACTCTGCATACCATCAATAAATGGTGAATTTTGAAAGGAAAAGATCCCCAAATGCATGATGCAATCTTTCAAGGCATTGTCTTCCCTAAACCAACTTTAAATTCATAAAAAATCAGAGCTGGAAATGCTCTCGCTTGAGATTCATCTTAGCATATGGAGTAGCAACACCTGCTATACAAACTGTGCTGATGATGCACATTGTTGGAGTAAGCCCAAACTTGAACATGTTGCTCTCTGAACTTCAATGTGAATCAGGAAAAGCTGCTTGAGATTACCATAATTTACAAGGGTGGTCTGAAAAGTTCTCAACTTCACCCATAGATCTCAGCACTACTTGCATGAGTTTTTATCCTTGCATTGGTATACATATTAATAGACCCTATGTAAAATTACAAGTCATTGAAAATGACATTTGAGTATCGTGCTGTGATAAAATTCTTCGTAAAAGAAGATTTAACACCTATAGAAATTCATTTGCAGATTGTAAATGTGTATGGTGACTCTTCACCTTCAGTTTCCACTGTGAAGAAATGGGCGGCATATTTTAAATGTGGCAGTGAAAGCATCCAAGACGATCCACACAAAGAATGTCCAAAAACTGTAACAACACTGGAAATCATTGAAAAAGTGCATGACATGATTTTGGGAGATCGGCATACAAAAGTGCTTGAAATTGCTAATGCTCTTGGAGTTTCAAAGGAACGTATAGGTCACATCTTGCATTGGGAATTAAATATGAAAAAGCTTTGCACAAGATGGGTGCCTTATATCCTCACTGTGGATAGCATTTGCACGACACTTTCTGAAAAGTGCTTGGTGCATTTTCAGAAGAACAGAATGTGACTTATTGCACTGAAACATCACAATGGATGAAACATGGGTTCACAACTATACACCCGAATCCAAGCAGCAGTCAAGGCAATGGACAGAAGCTGGTTCTTTAGCTCCATAGAAGGCGAGGATGGTGCCAGTGTTTTGGAATGCCAAAGGAATTTTGTTGATTGACTATCTTGATAAAGATGAAACCATTACTTGGAGAATACTACTCAACTTCTATCCAAACTGAATGCAAGCATTTGTAAAAACAGACCCAGGTTAAAAAAGAAAAAAAATTGTTTTCCATCAGGACAATGCACCTCTCCACAAAAGTGTTTTGGCAATGGGAAAATTGAGAGATCTGCACTATGAAGTGCTGGAACACCCACCCTATTCCCCAGATTTGGCTCCCTCGAACTTCCATCTGTTTCCAAAACTGAAGAAATTCCTCACTGGTAGGCATTTTTTGTCCATTGAAGCAATTGCGGCTGTTAATGGGTATTAATATTAGAGGAGATTATGTTGAAAAATAAAACTACTTTGAAAGCATGAATTGTCGTTTTTCACTATCAGGCCGAGAACTTTTCAGACCACCCTCATATTGTCAATTCTCAAAATTTCTGGAGTGACCCTTGTATGTTCAGCCTGTATTTTTTTTTTTTTTTTATGAATGTAATGCTTGATGAGGAAGGGGCACATAGCCACCCTCTGGATCTGCCCTCAATTTATTTTGTAGTATGGCCAGCTATGTATAAATAAATTATGAATTTTCATCTTATTCAGTTGTTATGGAAGCTATGCATATATAGTACCAACTTTATATTCCATAAATGACAGCTTGAAATCCCACAAGATTTGGTTTTCATAGGTTGCCTGCCTAATGTTACATAGCCCTAGATGCAAAAGAGGCAACATTACTAAAACCTGTGCCAGTTAAATGTATAGAAGTTCTGGTACATGCACAACCTTGTCATATGTTTCTGTGGTACTCATATGAATTGATTTTATCCACCTCCTTTAACAGCATCGGTTCTCTATCTTTTTGGGCTTAGTCTTCAGAGGCTGATACATTTAAAATTTGGAGTTTATAGGAAACCTACACACTTAGAAAACTACATTAAAAAGAATAGTTGTAACCCACTAACACAGTAGTATGCAGTGTTCAGAAGTTTAATTTAACTTAAACAGCATTCCATCAGAAAAGGCTTATATTGAAAGAGATTTACCACTTACGCATGACAGAAAATTTAAATAGTTTCAACCATACTTCCATGTCCAAAATGATACTATAGATTAAAATGATATTTTGATTAAATGTGATAAGAAACAAGAGATTGACTCAAATCACTACTTTAAAGAAAATAAAGGATAAAAATCGGAAAGCATTTTAAAAAATTATATCACATTGGCTCCACAAAATACAGGAGAAGATTATTAAATAAATCACTGAGAGCACTGATTAGAATTCTGGTGTTTATCAAATTAAATGTTATGATTGCAAGAATAAATAAATTGACAAATCAGAAGTAACATACAATTTTTAATAGGCAATCACAATACTGGAAATGAAGTTAGACTGTTAAAATCATTGGCAATTAACACCAAAATTCATACAAGGGAAAAGATTTTCATTTTGAAAAATGCCAAGAGTTTGCTAAATTTTGAAATCCTGCCAGTCAGCTGTATTAAAAAGTAATCTGACAGACTGCACCAGTTAAATGCTTATACTATAAAAAGAGGAGGAATAGGTAACCTTCTGTTGCCGCTATGCTGAGGATGGAGGTAAATGTTTACAAAAGCATTCTAAGATTTTAGAACTTAGCGAAATTAAAGTTTAAAGTTTGACTTCATCTCTTTAATATTTAAATTTAAAACTAAATTAGAATAATGGCTGTGTTGTTGAATAAAATATTTTCATATAATGTTTTACATTTGTGAGCCTAAGCTCGTAAACTGGTGACTTGTCAAAAA
The DNA here is from genome assembly GCA_030762935.1 of Hymenopus coronatus. Lineage (NCBI taxonomy): Eukaryota > Metazoa > Arthropoda > Insecta > Mantodea > Hymenopodidae > Hymenopus > Hymenopus coronatus. The sequence continues at coordinate 50,674,665 of CM060892.1, read as the reverse complement.
ATATACTTGAGCAATTTAATTTTTAATATGTGCATGGTATAAAGATATTTTAAAATATATTGAAACATTGATTTGTCAATTTATGGTAATAATATAATATGTGTATTAGCTTAGTGACTGCAACATTGTGTCACCCATAAATTTTTGTCTAGAGAAATATGTTTTATTTACTAATATTTCTTTAACTCTTTTTGTGAATAAGTTTAAGGTTTTTATGTCTTTGATTTTTTGCAGCAGTTTATTATATACTTTTATACCAATAGAGTAGGGTTTTTTTTTTTTTCTTTCTCTCTCTCTCTCTCTCTCTCTCTCTCTCTCTCTCTCTCTCTCTCTCTCTCTTTCTTTCTTTCTTTCAAGAGTGTTAGTCTATGCATAAGGAATTTTATGTTAGATTCTTTCTGGGTATTGTAGTAATGTCGGTTTTGTTTTTCCATAAAATTGTCATAATTTGTATAAACATAGGTGAGCAACTCTTTTAACAGGTATAGTGAGGGTATTTATTATTAATATTTTTAATTTTGTAAATAGTGGTTTACAAGAGTCTTTGAAGTTTGCATGTGATATTTGCGTATTATTTTTTTCTGTATTCTGAAGACTGTTTTCCACCCAGGTGCATTTCCCCATAATATTATGCCGTAGGTCAGGATCGAGAGAAAGTAACTATAATGTACTCTTTTTTTTTTTTTTCTATATTTATTATATCTGTCAGACATAGCATATTAAAACAGGCTGAATTTAGTTTCTTAGTTATATATTCTATATGTATGTTCCATTTTAGATATTCATATATATATATATTCCTAATATTTTGCTGCAGCCTTTTGTTGTATCTTTTAATGAGTTATCTTGCCCTGAATTTGCGTTTACAGTACTATTAAACTTTATAATACTGGTTTTTTATTTATTCAAGTTCATTCTATTGCATTAGAATCATTCATCTAGTGAAAAGGAGGTTTGGCCACCCCTTTCTTCTTGTTTTGCCCTTGTCTAATGTTTCATTTATAGTTGAAAATACATATATCTTGCTGCTTATTTTCATAAGAAATGAGCAGAATTTGGTATATTGAGTTTATGTTGTAAACAAATTCATTGTAAGCATCATTTATTTTCAGATTTTCCTTCATTTGTACAAAATAAATTTCAAAATGGTTTTCCTGAAGATTGGCTTGAGGTACTAAAACTGTGGATTGAAAGGCAGCATAAAGGTATGTAGTGCTTCAGTATTGCAATATATATATCTTTTGACATTGCCATTCTTTTTCGTCAGTAGATATGTGAGCTTGATATCCAGGCTAATTGCTGCTGTTCAAAGAGTTATATGTCCTGTCAGTGCAGCCTCATGCTGCATATATTATAAACTGGATGCAAGCAGCTTAATATCCTGCAAATGACTAAACAGTCTTCCTAATGAGGTTGAAAAGGATTGCTAAAAACTTTATTATGATTACTAGGCCATAGAAATTTATGCAGTAAACCATCTTTAACGCATTAAAGCTTTGCACAGAGAATAGTCGAAATAGGTCTGAATAAAAAGGATTTATAGTAAAAAACACAAAACTGTCAGTATTGTGGATTTGTTAAGAATGCAGCATTTAATTTATAAGTATTTTGTTTGAGATTGTTTTAATGTAAAATAAACATGTAAGACTGCAATTGCCTTTCACTTATGATGATTTATGCACCCAAAAACTTAGAGCTTTGTTTTAAGATAGCTCCCCCATTTATTTTGCTTTAACACAAAGTCTTTGCATTATTAAAGGCAATACTGGAACATAATATTTTTGCCATTTAAAAGACTTTGTCTAAAGCTCATCTCAACAGACAGAATAAATACAGACAGTACTACTTCTGTCTCAGAAGGCAGTACATATTAAATGTAGCACACTGTTGCCACATGTACTATATGTACATTAGAAAGTTGGCACTCATCTGCCATAGGTATACCAATTCAATGTCATCTTATGAATTATACATCACCAAATTATGAAATATATGCACTGTTATTTATGACCATTGTAAGACACATTGGTTATAAAATGAGTCAAATTTACTTCACTGAGTAATAAATTACCTGTACATGTTTCGCTGGCTTATGTTGCCTACATCATCAACAGATTTCGACTGATGGTTTTTTCTGTGCACTCCTCTCCTTTCTCTGGTGACTGATAAATGAACTTTTAGAGCAGATCTTTATTTTAAAGCAGAAACCTAGCCTTATGAATTTTGGAATTCTTGCCGATGACAACCTGCTCTACAAGTCCATTTATCAGCCACCAGAGAAAGGAGAGGAGTCCACAGAAAATACCAACAACAAGCTGGCCAGTCGAAATCTGTTGATGATGTAGGCAACATAAGCCTGCGAAACATGTCCAGGTAATTTATTACTTAGTGAAGCAATTCAAGTGTAAATTCGACTCATTTTATAACCAATGTGTAATTAAGCTTCACTGTGTACCTCTTCCAGTATTTTGATTCTTTTGACCATTGTAAGATATTTATTTTTCACCTACACTTTATCACTTCTCTTTATAATTTTTATACTATGAAGTACATTTTTTCATGAATAAACATATCTAATATGGAGATATAAAATAATAAAGATTTTAATGTTTTAGGCATCATCATTATTTATTATTGACAAAATTTCATTCAGATGGTGGAATATTTTAAAACAGCAAAGAATAAATGATGCGCTATGCTGTTTTATACTATTTTATTATAATTAGGTCATTTTCTTCTAAAACACAGTTGAGGCTATTGGCCTGTTTCATCTCCAAAGTCTTGCTCCTTGCTCTAATCTAGCCTGTTTTGTTTCCCTTGCCCTTTTGCTTTCTATTTAATGACACCCATAGAGGCCCTTTCATTTGTTTCTTTTTTATCTTATACTACTGTTTCTCAACCCCCAGTAGCCTTAGCTGTTTCATATATTCCTGTATTAATACTCATTTTATTTGAATAAAATCTAATCATTCCATTATTATTTTGCATTCTTAGTTTTTAAACATTTTCTCTTCCAAGCTTCTCCTTTCATAGCTATAAATATTTATATAAAAACTAAATAAATAATTAACAGTAAAAAAAAAAAAAAAAAAAACAGCATTACACTCAAACTTCACTAGTTAAAATAAGTAATTTACTTCACACATGTTACAGCAGCTATTGGCTCCATCCTCAGCAGAGGTTTACTGACAAACTTATGATAGCCATCTCTAGAGGGTCATAGTCACCCTCCGTGGTGTAATGGTTAACATGCTAACTTCATATACCCAAGGTCGTGGGCTTACACCCAGCGGAAGACGATGGATTTTTTCGGGTGTAAAAATCCTTAGCATGACTTCCTTCGGAAGGGTAGTAAAGCTGTTGGTCTCGTGTCGTAGATTTACTACATGTAAAAAACCTCAAGCCTGATAGAGAGGCCTCTGAGCAAAATTAAGCAGTCTTTCATGCCCAATTTAGAATGAGACGCTGAGAACCACAGTAGTTAATGAGCATCCATAAATAACACACCATTTACATTTATCATTAGAGGTTTCTTTTCAGGTAGATGAATTTTGAGATGAGATATTTGTTTATGGTATATAAAACTTTATGATGTTTTTGTTTTTTAAAATTGATAGATTTTTCCCAAACTGCTAATTCAATTGGATTCTGTACTGATTTTATTAGTTTAGTTTCACTGTGAAAATTAATGTTTCAAAGAACATATGAGGAATATAAAACATAAACAGTAGCACACCATTTTTGGACTCAAAATTGTAAAACTGTGAACTGAATGGATAGATGATTATTGCTATAGGCGATGATTGCTAGAACTTATGGATCTCCCTTGTTTTAAAAACTTATGCCAACTCACATCAATATTTTCCCCATTGTAAACCCAATAACAAAAGAGTTCTCCTTGCCTGACTTGTCTATTGCATACGTAAAGAAATACTCTATTAATTGAAAAAGATATGTGGAATGAATTCAGAGAGGTTGGTAAGACATTTCTGGGCAATGTGAAAGACACTCAATATAAAGAAATTGTCAGAAACATGCTAACAATTTTCAGACTGCTCAGCTATAATATGACATCTCAAGACATCTTCGCTACTTCCCATTGAATTTAGGAACAAGGTGAAAGATTTCACCAGGACTTAAATCATCAGTATCAGGGATGTTGGGATGTACATGATGGCTGATTACTGCTGGTGTTTTGCAGGCAACAAACCAACCAGAGAACACTCAACAAAATCATGTAGCCCACCTGGTTAGTGTGGTGGTAGTTTGTCTGCCTCACATTCAACAGGTCGCGAGTTCAAATCTTGCTTGGGTTTAGTTACAAGGACAAGATTGTTTTCAGGGTTTTCCGTTATCCTGAGAAGAAGAATGTTAAGTAATTTTAACATGGACCCCAAGATCACTTGAGCATCTTTTCACCAATTTCATTCATTGTCTGATATGACCAACCAGGTTAAAGAATGTTAAGCTACAAAAAACAAAAAGAACAACAAAAAAAATGTACACTAAAATTCCAAGAGAAAAGCTAAAGGGCTATCCAAGATAACTGACATACATTTTCAAATTCATGAATGCTTTCATGTTCTTTATTTTCTTTAAAGTTGTATATGAGTGTGTAATATTTTTGCAAATTGCAATATGGAAAAGCTGAATGCATTTTTTAATTATGCTCACCAAAATCAGTAAAGTGATCTATTTTTAATTGTATCACAGAAAAAAAAAAATCATTTATAACCTAGTTTCAGAAGTATTGTCATTTCTATTATTGACTTTCATAAATACTTAATTTATAGTATACATCACCGTCCCAAACTCTCCATAATTTCAAATGGAAACAAATTGTTTAAACTGCAGTATCCATAGAATGAACATTGCTAAATGATCATAATGTTCTCATTGCAAGAGTGTTTTTGCATTATTTAAAGTACTTGTTTTTTACTTAATTTTTACAGCCATTTTCTTCATTAATCAGAAGGCCCTCCCCCCAAAAAATCCAGTTTCAAGAATGTTTCACAGAATAGTTTGTTTTATTTTAACTGTAATAAGACAGCTAAAGAATAATATACTGCTTAGCACTTATCCTAGGCTAACTTGCATTTTCTTCTTGTGCAGGAAAAAATGTGGGAAAAACTGAACAATGGCTAGAAAGCAATGCTAGTTACATAAGTGATAGTTGTGCTTCATCAGTGGTAAGTATTTCATCATTTATAATTGAATAATATAATTTTAGATTGTATAGTTGATTCTTGGAGAGAAATTAGGATTGAAGAAATGTTTGGTTTTCCAAGAGAACTTATAAGATGATGAATGTAAAATAAAAGACAAAACATAGTAGAAGTATGAAGTGATTTAGGCAAAACAAGAATTGATTAGTTGAGAAAGTGTGCATTACAATTAAGGGATTTGAAGCAGATTATTGATTTCACTAAGTAAGAGAAACTAAACTGTCACCAATCCTCTTACAATTAAGTTACGTTAAAAAGTTTAATCTCCCTTTTCTTTCTTTATTTTCTTTACTGTACATTTCTTATTGCACTTCTTAGCTTTCTCATTACGTTACTCATTATTGGCCCCCCCCACCTTGTCTCACCTCTTTAACTTCTCTTAAACACAACATTCTCCTCTCAGATCTCCCTCCTCACTTCTTCTTACCCAGCCATGGCCTCAATATGGTTACCCTCAGTGATAAATCCTTTCCTTTTGTTTTCTTTTTCCCTTGCACCCCATTTCTCCCTCCCCTTCCCCCCTGCCCAATGTCATCCACTGCCTTATCTATTGCCATTTTTATTGCTATTATCCCATGTCCTCTTCGTCTTTTAATTTCTTCTGCTTCCATCATAAACTCATATGCATCATATCACACCTGTCCACCTTCCCCTTTTCCATATTAACCACTGATCTACTAATTTAAACTCATCTGCTGAACTGTACATCCCCTCCCCCCACCATGCCACCAATTAAACTCCATTTCCACCTTTGGTACTATTCACTGAGTGTGCAATCTTTCTTGTTCTCCCCTCCTCTACAATGCTCTCCTTCCCCTGGCACTGCTGTGCTATTTTCTGCCATTTGCCTTCATTGTGCTCTGCCAATCTCTTCACTGCACCCTGACACAACTGTCATTTTTTGTTCAGTTAATCCTTCCTGACCATTCACCCCATAGGCCAATTCTCCTTCTTGAGTTTTTGCCTTCATCTTCAATTTTGCTACTTCCTACCTCTCTCCTTGTAAATGTATTCCTTCATTTTGACTCCAATCTATAATTTGAAATTCCTAATATATGTGATCTTTCCTTGTCTATGGTTATTCTTCCTGTTGCCGTCTGTGGTGTAATGGTTATGCTAACTTCATATACCCAAGGTCGTGGGTTCAAACCTGGCAGGGGACGATTGATTTTTTTCGGGTGTAAAAAATCTTAGCATGCCTTTCTTCAGAAGGAAAGTTAAGCCATTGGTCTTGTGTCTTAGATTTACAGCATGTAAAAAACCTCAAGCCTGAAACGAGGGCTCTGATTAAAATTAAGCGGTCTTTGACACCCAGTATAGAATGGGATGCTGAGAACCACAGTAGTTAAAGAGCATCCAAAAATAAAATGCCATTTCATTTTTCCCATTTGATATCCTCCATTTTTTCAACTCTTCTTCTAATATTACACATTTCCTTTAAGATTTCTTTCTGTTTCTCCAATTCCTTATTTCCTCCCTCCTTTCTCGTACTTGCCCCATTCCTGTCTAACTCTCTTCGCTAGTTCCTCACCTCTTAATACGATACTTTCATCTATCATTTCTCTTGTTGTCATATCACTAACTCCTTCCTCTGTTCCATGGGAGCTTCTCTTCTCCACAAATGTATATGATTAATACTGAAAAAAGTTCAAATCCAATCAGTATTAAACACACAACAAATAATAAACAGGAAGAACATACCAAAGAGTAAATAGCTGAATAGGTATAGATAGTACATTAATGCGATTCAATAAAATATGGTTCTTTTGTTTAAAGTTCTTATTTGAATGCAGATCAGACAATTTCTCACTAATTTTAATGTATGCTGACAGGCATAACAATATGAGCATGTTATTGTCACTGGTTAGCAAAAGTGCATCAGAGGAAAAAAATTTTACATATAAATTTTATGCAAGAAATTATGGTTATACTTTTCAATATAAGATTGTTGTTACATGAGGCATGTCTATAAAGTAAGTTTCCTGGAGCAGATTTCAGAAACAACAAAATTTAATGGAAAGATATGTTGAAACAGATACAGGAAATATTGAGCTATTTTTAATACGAGGGCCGTTCAGAAAGTAGCCTCCGGTTGATTGCAAGAAATTCACCAAGTTAAATAAAAATATTTTAATATATACATCTTACAACTACATCTTTGCACTATTTTTCTACATAGTTTCCATAACGATTGAGGCACTTATCGTATCTGTTCACAAGCTTTGAAATTCCTTCTGCATAAAAAAATCACCCGCTTGTGCCTGGAGCCAGCCTGTGACCGCATCTTTGAGCTCTTCGTCGTCATCAAACCGCTGGGACCCGAGCCATTTCTTCATATGCATGAAGAGGTGATAATCGCTTGGCGCCAGATCTGGGCTGTAAGGTGGATGGTTGACAACATCCCACTTGAAGGACTCAAGAAGGGCTGTTGTTCTGCGAGCAGAGTGAGGACGGGCGTTATCGTGCAAAAAAACGATACCGGAAGTCTGCATACCACGGCGCTTGTTCTGTATAGCCCGTCGTAATTGTTTTAGTGTTTCACAGTACACATCTTGATTAATGGTCGTCCCACGTTCCATGAATTCAACCAACAACACCCCTTTTGCATCCCAAAACACCGTTGCCATCAATTTTCGGGCAGAAAAATCTTGCCGGGCTTTTATTGGTTTGGTAGGCGAATTTGAATGTGCCCACATCTTTGATTGTTCTTTTGCCTCAGGGTTCACGTACTTAATCCAGGTTTCGTCCCCGGTCACGATTCTGTTTAACAATGGTTCACCTTCGGCCTCATAACGTGACAGAAAGTCTAATGCAGAGGCCATTCTTTGAGTTTTGTGGTGGTCGGTAAGAATTTTGGGCACCCATCGTGCACAGAACTTACGGTAACCCAATCTTGCTGTCACTATCTCGTACAAGAGAGTCTTAGAAATCTGTGGAAAATCAGTAGACAACTCCGACATTGTGAAACGTCGGTTTTCACGAACTTTTGCATCAACTGTCTGATCGAGTTCGTCCGTGACCAATGATGGTCTACCAATCCTCTCATCATCATGAACGTTTTCTCGTCCACTTTTAAATAAACGTATCCATTCACGGACCACTCCTTCACTCATAACTCTTGGTCCGTACACGGCACAAAGCTCACGATGAATAGCTGCTGCAGAATATCCTTTGGCTGTAAAAAACCTTGTAACAGCACGCACTTCACATTTGGCGGGGTTTTCTATTGCAGTACACATTTCAAACGGCCACAAACACTAAACTAGCGCAGGTACAACTTTCACTCGACCACGGCTTGATGCCGACTGACCTGCTGAGTGCGTGAATGCACAGATGGCGTCGCTACTCCCCCCACTACCTGCACTGTGACCGATCGGAGGTTACTTTCTGAACGGCCCTCGTATATTCACAGTCAGTATTAGATATTTCTCATACTTTGAAACCAATATCTCTCTCTCTCTCTCTTTCTCTCTCTCTCTCTCTCTCTCTAATATGACCCCCTTTAATATCTAGGTCATATCAGGGGCTTTGCATTAGAAACGACTTGTCTATAGGTTCTTTACATTGGATTTTTTAAATCTTTTAATTTCCTCCAATGCTCACACATTCACTCTCACATATACTCTGTGGGTGATAGGGAATAATTGTGGTTAAAGAAGAATTCCACACCCCAACGGGGAATCGAACTTTGCTGACCACTCGACCATCTTTTGTTTCCCTGTGTCATAGAAGTTTGTTGACTTGAATTGAAACCACTGTGTGACAACCATCTCTGTCATTCTGAAAATGTTGATGCTGATGGGACAGAAATTTCTTGAAGTTTAAAAAAAGATGGGAGTGATGTCAGGGCTATAGGGTGAAGATTAAACACCTTCCAGCTGAGCTTATGCATGAGATCTGTTGTCCATTGAGCCCTGTGTGGCCGAATATTACCGTGCAGCAAGACTAAGTCGCCTGTACTGTTTGTTCTGAATATCAGTCTCAATTTCTAAAGTATTTTGCAGCAATGCTCAGCATTCATTTGACATTAGGCCCACAGACCTGACACGGCTGATGATGATTGTGAATCAGAGCTATGCTCTGTGCGTTCCTTTTTAGAGCCAATCACAATCTGATCGTGATACCATTTTCATATATTTTAGCTCTTTCCAGCAGGAAAGTCTGTGTACTTTCTATGTCATAGCCACAGAGAAAGGTTTTCTGGGGCATTTCAGGGCCTTATCTTTACACTCAAAAGCACTAAATTAACTCCAAATTTAATTTTTCTAGCCAGTATTTGTTGGTTTAAAAATGGCATCTAGCAAAAGCTTACGAACCAAAGAAGAAATAAGAGCTGCAGTTTGCGATGTATTTGAACAAAGCAAGAGTTATTTTGATTTTCAGACCTCGATGAAAGCGTTTGACATCAACAAAAGAGAGGAGGATATATATTCTACTTCAGCTATCAAAATGCAGCCAATAACAATGGCCCTCGTATGCATCAAATAATCACTTAACAAAATGGATTTACGGAGGTGTAACCAGTCGACACAGACAATGTGAATCAACCATTCAGCTATGCAGCAACACAAATGCTAAATTGTACAGTAATCTACATAATATTTATACCCTATTGCGTTAATCCACTTTTATTATTAGTTGTATTATGTTTATGCATGCATGGTTTTTAATTGCTGTTTAATAAATAAATATCTGCACTTTCATCTCATCAGCCTGAACTTTCTGTGCAGTAAGATTTTGAATTATTGATTATTTTGGGATTTTTTATTTTATTTTCAAATTTTTCTTTTGTTTTTAATTTTTTAAAAATATTGGAATATTTTAAAACTCTGCATTCTCCTCTAAAATTGCTTGGCACTTTTCAGACAGCATTTTGTTATTCGTAATAGCACTAAAAGGGTTAAAAGTTTTATCATGACCACACTTCAAAAATTTATTTTCAGTTTTTGATTCTTCAGCAAATATAAATTTATCAGTTTAACTGATTAAAAACTTTTATTGGCCTCATATTAATCCAATTCAACTATAAGAGCCTCCATCTTCTGCTATAACGATGCTACTGACAATTATTGCTAGTGCATGTGCTATGCCATTTATTACTCTTTTCATGTACATGCAGTCTTTTCCACAATATATGGTTTGCTAGCTGTGGGATGAGAGAGAAACACTATGGATGCATCTCATATAAGACTAGCTAGCTTGGCGTTCATTGCATAGTCAGTTTTTAAACTGAAATGATGAATAAAATAATTTAAAGCCTGTTAGCTTAAAATCAAGGTACTTTGAGAATAAAGATTTTGTTGAGTAAATTAGAAGAATGAAAAGCCCATTTTCTATGATGCTTCATTCTTGCAAATCCAAGGAATAACTGATGAAGCTTCCAACAAAGTGACAGCACAGATCCCTCGTCGCCTGGCATTTACTGCAATAATTGATTTTCAATTGGAAATGCCTAGATGTTGTTTTTGAGTGTTTAAACCTTAAATGTAGATGTGTTCATAAGTTTCCAAATTTACCTAATAGAATTACACATACCTATATTTCACCTGCAATAAAATGTCTGTAGTTCAGCACATTAACAGTAAAATTACGACTAGACAAAATAAAGTTTCTCGATTAGCATAGAATAGAAGTTGTTTATAGAACATATAGAGAAAGTCAATATGGAGCATGTCAGATTTTTATTTTCTCTAGTATTCATTTTAATATATATAATAGATAGAGAAGGTATTGCATTCCATCCAAAAATTCTATATCCAGGAATGGTTAATTTGACAGCCCATGATTTTGAGCAAAGTACATAATATATATGTATATGACATTAGCATTGACAAGATAATTTTATTTTACTCCTAAAGAAAAGATTACTGAGGATTTGGAAAAGCCAAAATGTGAAATTATAATATTGAGATACTTGAAAATGGCAGGAATTGAACTTTTCTTTCCGATACCATTGAGTGATTTGTAAATTACAAAAATCAAAATCTGAAAATAATGCATCAGTTTGTCGTATGACACTTGCCTAGAAAGCTCAAAGAGATCTGGAAATAAATCATTTCTACAAATTTGGAAAGCAGCATTGTTAACCACCTATGGTGGTCATGTAAAACATAAGAGGTTGAAACTGTTGAAAAATTTCAGTCAGTACTGTTTCAGATTTCCAATGTTCATAGCTGGACTAAAAATAAAGTAGTCAGTGCAAACAAGAAGGCATTGAGGACCAGCTTTTAATTTTGTATGGATCCTCTACAGAGTTCAGCAGCTAATTGGCTTTTGTTTCTATGTACTCATTTGTAAGCAACTTTTTTCTACCCCATGACAAAGGCTTTATAAATGCTTTATAGTGTTTTAGGTATTGAAATTAGGTGTTTTATAGCCCATGTCCAACAAGAACAGAGCTTTTCAATTGTGAAAGAAATCGAAATTGGTTGAAATGGTGTTTGAAATTACTCTACATGTACACTTACATTTGTTTACGTACAAAAAAAAGTTTTTCTGCATACTATTAGTATAGATTTAGTTGCTCTTGAATTGCACAGAAAAAAAGTAGATTTTTAATAAGAACTTCATTCCGCTAATGGGTATAATAAGATCCGAGCTCTAAAATAAATCCATAATTTGAATGATTTGCTTATTTTATGTGCTAAATCTTCACTCATATTATAAACTTGCTGAAATGCTCAATGCTCAGCTGAAATGTATGGTGGTCTTCACCAAAGAAGATATATACAAAACAAAGAAGTTGTGTACAAAATCATCAGTAAATTTTTTTAATTGCCAACTAAATGATTGTAGCATCTTTTTTTTTCTGTATTTTATGACCATGCCAGAGAGAATATAATGAATAATATGTTAACTTGCTGTTTGTGATATTTTGTGAGACCATGAAAACCTTGAATAATCATTCCTATACATGAAACATTTAATTATTTAATTTTTAAATTATTTTTATGTTATTATATTATCATTATTTGAGAAATATATAGATCTAGTTAGCTTTTAGTAGGCATCACATAAAATTAAATAATTATTCTGTGAAATGTGTCAGAATTTCTTTTGCCTTGTGTCAAAAGTTAATGTCAAGTTTGGTCGAAATGAGTGCAACAATGTATAAATTTATAACACATATACATATATTATGATTAATTCCTTCACAAAGAACAATTTTAGGAAACTAATTATTAATAAACTTCATGAAGAATTGTTCTTATTAAAAATAAAAAAAATAAACATTTATAACTTTATTGAGATTAGAATTTGTTTAATTTTATTTACTATTTTGTATTATTATATTTTTATTTTTAATATAAACATTTACAATAAATATAATTTGCCTTGCAGCAACAGCATTTTGCTCGCTTAGGTGCTTTAAAAAAAGAGAGCCAGAAAATGTTAAACAGTGCTAATTGCAGAAAGTTGGAATTCAGCCAACTAGGAGATTCATCCTTCAGGACCACAGAGGATAGGTAAGAAGGTATTAATATTCTACATGAAGATACATTATAGGAAGAATATGTGCTAGTGAGATTGAGGTTTGTGAAATTTACAGAGATTAGCTTGAATATTTTGCACTTTAGAACTGATTCCTTTTCTTTCTGCCATTTTATAATCTGTGGTGCCCAGTCAGCATTGTTCTTAAGCTTATATTTCATTTCATTTTGTCTAGAAGCACTATACAAGCATTGACAACGTCTGGTGAAAGCAGTACATTAACATTGTCACAGTAAATTACAAACTAAGATCACAAAATTTAAAATTAAAATATTCATGTACAGAATAAAGAGGATGTTTGACTAACCATGTATATACTCTGGACTTAAAATTCTTCATATTTAAACATTTAACATTATCAAGCAAGTTATTATACCACTTAATACCTAAGTACATGTAACTATTTAGGGATTTTGTTAATCTATAATAAGGAATGTTTACATTAGACCTGAATCTAGTATTATAACTATGAATATCCCTCCTCAAAATATGTCTTATTACGAGAGACATGTATAAACACTAAATTATTTAAAATATAAAGATTGTAAATAGTTAAAACGCCTACCTCAATAAATAGTGGTCTAAATGAGATTATAAAGGAACTTTTTTTAATTATCCTAATTATTTTCTTTTGAAGAAAAAAAAATTGTTGAGGGTGTATAAAAAATTCTGGACAAACATTGTCACAGCAAAGTAAGCAAAACAAAGTCATGAAAGCTAATGTCTGGTACAGTTATTATTGAAAGTTTATGTTCAATGTGTTTCAAGGTACATCCAGCATCTTAAGCTGATTGCAAATAATTCATTGTGTCACATAAATGAGTGGTAAAAATACTAGGCAACAGGTTGATGCACTTATCTCCTAGGTGGCATGTTTATAAACTTGTTTATACTTATCATAGATAAGACTCTTCTTGAATAAATACAACTGAATTGCAGAACTTGAGCATTGGGATTACTCTGACCTTCTGCAATAGCAGAAGAAAATAGCAAAGGTCCTGAATATGGCACTAGGTTCATGAAGCATCTTAGGAGATTAAGAACAAACTCAAATATTGTAGACGCATTGCATTTTAGCCAGAGGGCTCCACTGAGGAATGCATATATAGGTCCTCCATAAGACCAAGGAGTTCCTTCAGGGAGAATCTTGGGTGAGTTTGGAGGTTACTTCTGGACTAAATAAGGAATAAATAAGTCCTAAATATATGTGCAAGTTTTTTCACACATACTCTAATCCGATCAAATAAATCCAATTGCCCCTTTGACTGAGAGGAGAGTAAATTGTAAATTTCACTGGAACTCCTATTTGGAAACACGCGAAACCACTTTATATCTTACAGAGACAGCCAAAGGTGGTATAATTATGCCTTGGCTGTAGGACAGTTAAGCTTTAGTCCACAGGCATTGTAAGATAACTTTCAAGGAAGCTCTCAAGAATTTCTTTGAAGATTTTTGTAGTTCTATAGAGAAAAAACTGGAGGTAGTTAACTGCACTGATTGCTGAATCTATCTTTAGAATACTTTACAACATGTGACTCAAGGAGGTGAACAATTTTTCTAAGCTTGAAGGTTCACAAATGTGCATAAGCAGGCAGAAATGATAGATAACTACGAGCTCTATTGCTTCTCGAATTGCAGCCAACATATGCTTCATACATCACGATTGTAGCCTAGCTCTGCAAAAAATCCCCAAGCATCTACACAGCAAATAATAATAATATGGATGAGATTAAAGTCAGTCTAGTAAAATAATCATTTAATGAAATTGCACAAGAACTGAAAGCTTTTCATTTTTAGAAAAGAAATTGACAATATGTCAAATTAGTTGGCTAGGTAAACCGAAGAATTAAAGCAGTTAGACCATCCATCAGTACAGGCAAAGAGGACTTGTTTAATACTTTCAAATTTTTCTGCTGTATTTCACCTAATAAACTGAATTATGGTACCAGCATTGCCACTTTTTCTTGCTTGGCATCTTATTTTAGTATCTTGTAAATATTGTAACAGCTAACTTGTTTTCATTAAAATTCTAAGCATTGTCTCTAACATCTAGCTTTATGACATGAAGACAGAAATGTTAAATTAAAAGTTTTATTTTGTAACTTGTAATAAATTCACATTTTTTATCCAAAGTAAAAAACCATTAATTTATGACTAATAAGCATATTACTTTTGAATATATGAAAAATCTTCATAATCTGAGAGAAAATAAGCCTATATATAATTTCAGAACTATGTTAAATGCATACAAAAAATCTTTTAAAAGAAGAGCTTAAGCTTTCCTGATAACATATTAAACTCTAAATTTGTTTGGGCTGTACTTAACTGGTTAGAAGATGGAGAAAATTTTGGGTTAAAAACATTTTACTTTTAATTCAACAACTTTCTCAATTATTTTTAAAAACAAAAACTCTTGCCAATGTCCATCCTCTTATAAAGTCTGGTTTAAACAGAATAAAATAATTTCATTCTTAACTGTTAGTACACAAGTTTTAAAGCTAGTTTATGCAATTTATTTGTTTGTTTTCCAGTAGTAGGGCTGGACATGATATACAGCAGCTGCAGCAGCCAGAATTGATTAACGAGAGAGATGGAATAAGAGGAACAACTTTTCCACAGAAAGATCAACAAACTAACCAGATAAAATATACAGTAACATTACGCAAAGTTCCTGATATAAGATCTTCATTTGATGAAACTGACACAAGTTTTTCTTAATAGCATATCTTAAGTAATAAGCTTTGTGCTAAAAGCATTTGTCTATTTTAATGATATATATATTTTGTTAAATGATAGCCACATGTTACAGAAAATATTTTATTTTGATGTAAATTTGTAATACAGGTTTGTGATTGTGCAAGTTGACAAGCAATTAAGACATTTTAAAGTATTTAATTTCCATTGTTAATATTATGTACTAGAATTAAATTGGTTACTCTAAAAGAAAGTAAAATATATGGATTAGCTTTCTTTTTAGAAGAAAAATAGTTAATAGAGTGTATAACTTTTTTTTTTGTGGTTATTAATCTCTGAGAAAATCAACAGATAAAACAAACCTCAGTCTTATGTATTTATGGGGGATACTGCTAAACTAATGTATAAATAAAAAAAAAGAAAATAAAAGTGAATTTTCTTATGAACCTGAAACTGTTTTAGTATATTATTCCTTAAACTAATTATGTATTATGAATATTTACATGCATACCAGTTTTGCTTTACGCAGTTTAAAAATTGTTAGTAGTGTATCTCAATTTCCCCCCCCCCCCCCAACAAATCTCTCTTTGTTTTTCCTCAATACAATCTGCTCTGAAATAATTTTCTTTTGTAACAATTCTGCAACATTGTCTCTTTTTTTGACATCTGTTGCGGTGACGATACAGCTTGCAACGAAAGTCCCATCAAACCTACTGTTGCATGAGATGCATTCCCAGTGAGCACTGTATGCCAAGCTTCATTACTCGTTTTTATATCTGTTTGACTGGAAATTTCCAGATGTTGCTGCACATGCAATACCACAGATGTTCACAAAACTCACTCAGGCTTAACAATGTGCAGCTTTGGCATCAAAGAACCTTCCAAAAGAACACATGTTCACTAACGCACATGTGTAATAATGAATGCCAACAATCAGCTATGGCTTACAAGGCAAGTCATGTACACATGTCGGCGATTACAGCTGCAGGATGTACTCACAGTATTTCTTTGCTGCTTTAATTTATACACATTGTCATAATACTTTGTGATTTAATTTATAGAGCTTGAATTACCTCATGTGCTATAGGAACACTTATTATTTAGGCTTACTTTTATCAACATCATCACCACTAGTTATTAGATGCAACATGGGGGAAGAATGACCTTGCCCAAACTATATTACTGAATGATCATAGGAATAATTTGTTCCTAAAATAGTGATTCTTGCGCAACATACCTGTTATGTTTCAGAGCAAATGGTTTTCTATTAAATGAAAGTAAAACTCAGGAAATGTTTTTTTGGTGTAAGAAATATACCGAATCATCATGAAATAGAGACTTAAATGTTTAGGTATTCTTGTTGATAGTCAATTGTCTTGGGAACCACATATAAAAATTATATCAGCAAGGCTTTCTAGATTTATTTATTTGATCAGGAATTTATAAAATCATATTTCAGATAACTATACAAGATCAGCATATAAGCTTTTTTTTTCAAAGTATTATATCTTATGGAATTTTGTTATGGGGAAGTAGTGGACGTGTACATGACATCTTATTGTTACAGAAAATACTTGTTAGGATAATCACTGTAAACCATTATTTATTAGACTGCAGTGTTTGACAGTAGTTAACCTATACATATATCCTGTATTATTGTATGTTAGAAATAATGTTTAAACATTAGTAGATAGGAGAAATGTGCACAACTATAATACTAGGAGTCGCACTTGTATAGAAATACTGTATCAAAGATTAACCAAGTCGCATAACATGCATGTAGTTCTGGGATTAAAGATGTACAACAAGCTAGGGTTGGGTCAAAAAGAATTACCTATAAATATCTTTAAAGCTAGACTATATAAGCTGTTAGTGAATAATCCTGTTTACTTTATTAAGGAATTTCTTGAAACTGGATATACTGTATTATAATTTGACATCTATTGCTGCACAAGTTGAATGACAATAAAATGTTTTTGTGCAATGACAGCAAGGATATAGTGTACTGAAACTGCTTAATATATAGCATAATGGAAATGGGGAGTGATAGTACCAATTTTTAAAGGGAAACAGGAGGTGAATAACCCAAGTAACTACAGTGGCATTAGTCTATTATCAATGATAATGAGTGTTTACAGGAATGGGATGAAAGAGAAGCTAAACTATTTGATCTACAAGCAGGGTTTAGAAAAGAAAAATTGACATTGACCATATTTTATAATAACAATAATAGATAAATATCAAGTAAGAAAAGAGATAAGATATATTTATTTTTTGCTGATCTAGGAAAGGCCTTTGATACCATTCAAAGGGATGCACTTTGGTATAAGTTGAGAACAAAGGGAGTGAGCAAGGAATTTTTATGAATGAAGTAACTGATTGGGTACCAAATACAATTGGTTTAAGCCAGGGTTGTAAATTAAGTAATTTTATTCAATTTATCGATGACATTCCAAGAAATACCAAAAGAAAATTCACAATGCCCAGCAATCAAAAATATAGATATTCCGGATTTGCACTTTGTGGATGACTTAGTAGCAGCAGAAATCAAAAGTGGAGGTTTAAAGAAAGCAATAGAAAAATATTGCAAAAAGTGGGGTTTAAAAGTAAATAAAAAAAATTATGGTTTTTAAGAACGAGAATAAATTCATCACAAGAATAGGTGTTCAGAGGGGAGTGAGTTTGAAATTGTAAACAAGTTTGATTATTTAGGAGTAAGACTAAATAACAATGGAAAATGGATGGAGCAAAGGAAAAAATCTTATGTGTTCCATTCACATGACTTTCTCTACATTTCTGCAATAAATTATTGTTAAAAAGCTTGTGCTTCTATTTACTTCACGCTAATCGAGAAAAAATTAGCAGAAATAGTCTTAATACTTGTTTCCTTGTAAGTAGAAGCAAAATAAGGGAGTACCATAGGTTAAAGTGATAGTCAAAAGCTGGTTGCTCTGTGACTGAAATTCCTTTGGTTGTAAGGACACGAGCTGACAAATTCCTGTATGAGAAAAGTAGAAGTTTTTTTAAAGCTGAAACCAAAAACAAGGATTATCTAAAAAAAATATGATCAACTATACAAAAAACATGTATGCAACGTAAATCATGTGTTTTAACTCTACGTTTTTTGTGTGGTAAGTTTTTGTCCATCTCTTACGGTTTAGCAGTTTATGCAAAATTGTGCAAAATTCAACCAGAATAAAGTAGTCTTCAGAGACTATTCCCAGAAAATTCAAGATATACATTTTATTTGGCAAGTAAATATCTAAAATGTAAGAGATTTTAATCAAAATCGTTAGAGCCATTTTTAAGAAAATCAAAATTTTCGAAATTTTTTCCATGTAAAGGATAGTTTGGGGTGGGGGATTTTTCTCAAAATCTTTGTGCCACATCCTTGGAAGATACCAAACCTAAATACCAAGTTTGGTTTTTAACAGTCTTTTCGTTTTAGAGCTATGCTGCCCCTCCCCACGCACAGACATTTTTCTAAAAATGCTTTTTTTGGATTCAGGGGATCCCAAAACATTTATTTCCAATGAAATCTCGGTATCGAAATTTTGGGTGCAATACAATAATACACTATGTACATAGTACATATAGAGAAAGTAAAATGAACTAGTTATGGGGAAATTAGCTATTAATAGCATAAAAACATGCTTAAAGAAAATACCAAATATATGAGTAAACTGGCCTGAGAGAATAAAACCTACTGTTGCTGCATACATTCAATGAATCAAGAATGATGCATGGAATAGAGATTTGGAAGACTGAAAAAAGGGTGGGAATGTATAGTTCAAATACATAGGTCCTTTTGCCAAATAATATTGGGATTACCAAGAATAGCTCCAAATGGGGTAGCATTATTTGAATTGGGAAGAGCTGGAAGGAAGGGATTGGTAATCAAATGGATAGCGAAATATTGGAACAAGATCCAAGTACTATAGGAAGAAATAATAGCTTAATGATGAGTACTTTAATATTATACAGGAATGTTAAGAAAGAATGGGGAAGGAAAAAATACATTGATGTTTGTGAACAAATGGTCAAGAACAGGAACAATGTGATAAAAAGGTCTAAAAGTGGATAAAAGATCTATGCCCACTATGTGGCAATGTCAATAACAATTTACTATATAATTGAGTGCAAGGAAACTAAAATGTGGGGAGAGAGAGAAAATATAGAATAAAAACTGCGAAAAGTTGCCACCAGAGATATTGTATTCAAAACTTTTTGGAAACAATAAATAATTTCTGAAACAGCTAGATAATTATGCAGGAAAAGTAGGAGAGAAATGAGAGAGGAAAATCACCAAAGAAAGAGAGGGGCTTAATAATAAAACTGATATAACATAAAATTGATAAATAGATTAGTAGAGTATAAAAATGTACAAATAGAGGGAAAGGTGCCTATACATAACGTGCTGTTAACTGTATATAATACCAAATTCAGCAACTCCAAGATATATGTATGAAATTTGTAATTTGAAAAGATGAAATAAATTACACAGGTCTACAAATAACAATTTTTTGTGAACTGTTTTATATTTGAAAGGTGATTCTTAATATTTCAGCACCGCTGATTTCAAACATGACTTCTATTTTTCTCCTTCACATCAGGTTTTATTACAAATCAAAAATAAAATATTCACATTTTTTCTTTGAAAAATGTGCATATTCATGAGTTGTATAAGAGCTACAAATGAATTTCTGAGTTTTTTTATTGCTAATATCACATTTAAATTCATTTTATAAACAGCAGGTCAATAAAAGCTTGTTTGTTTGGTATCGAATGTTTGTCTCTTGGATTTTCTCTTATGTGTTCCCATGGAGTCCCTAACACAGCATCTTGCAGTAATCTGCAATCATTGAAGAATTCTATCATCCTTGATATCTCCTCTCCATTTCTTGAATATCCTGATGGAACCTCTCCCTTTGTTCTCCACTGACTGCCCCCAGATTGTCAGGAAATACGTCCAAATGTGAAAACAGAAAGTGTAATTTGAGACTCATGTTGCATTCTAGCGTTTTGAACTTCTATAGCATGTTGCTCACAATTTTAAGGTAATCAGGATATTTATTACTTCCTAAAAATTTTTCTGTAACTTCATGAAATGCATTCCAAGCATTCTTCTCTTTATAAGTAATAGTAGTTTCTAATTGCCTGTTTTTAAATAGAGCTCTGATTTGCAGACCCACAAAAACTCCTTTTATTTTTGCCTCAGAAAGAGTAGGAAATTTGACACTTAAGATATTTGAAAAATTCTCCATCTTGATCAAATGCTTTTACAAACTGTTTCATTACCCCAAGTTTTATATGAAGAGGTGGTAAATTAATTTTCTTATGATCCACTAGGCTACCCCTTATTATATTCTTACTACCTGGCGTTAAACTTTCTCTATTGGGCCACTGTCTTTGTTTCTGTTTGTCTTTTGTATTCAGGTTATTTACACAACACCTTTCCATTAGGCTGTACTAAGTTACATATGATAAAGATAGTAAAATTGTTCTATTTAAACGCTATTTTCGTGCTTTATACAACTTCTAAGTTCTGTAACACATGAATTCCAATACAAAATGGTGTAACTTAGAATGTGCTACCATCTGCCATGAAACACACAACTATTTAAGAACAATTTTAATGAAAGGGTGTTTTGGAACAGTGATACGTATGAATAGAGTATTTTTCAGTTGGGTTTTTGTAACACTTAAGGATCACTTAGTATAATTTTTCCAGACCGGTTTCGATGCCATGTGGGCATCATTGTCTATGGTTTCCAACTTTTCCTATAATGGCATTACCTTGTATAGCAGCAGAAATATCAGTATATGCAACTCAATATCCTCTCTATTGAACAAACAATTTTTTAATGAACTTAGATGCACATTCAAACTTTTCCACGGTAGGAAAAGGAATAATCCTAATTCATGAAAATCTTGCGAAAAATGCCCTCTCCTCAATCAGGAATAAAACCATTAAAGACCAGCATCCTAGTCAGCTATTCTGCAGTCAGGTGACTTATGTCAATCTGGGCTTATTTTGGAAATTAAGTTGTGGAGATCCATGGCACACTTAATTTCTAGTTGATATACACCTTAGTAAACTCTGCAGTTCACAAATCCCTTATCAATTAATATTATTATATAAACAAAAACAATACCATAATAACAATAATATATCTATGAATTGATAGTATAATACTGCTGTTTCAGGTTTAAAGTATTGCTTTTGAGCAGACAAAAGTTCTAGGCATGTTAAACCAGGGGTAAACATAATTTCCAATTTAAATCAGAAACTAACTCATCAGCAATTCTTGTGTTAATGGGGTATGTCCATTTAATAATTTGTTGGTGTTATATACACATAAGGCAGACAAAAAAATAAAGTAATTCTATGTAATCCAAGATGCTGTTTTTAAAGCATTTTGAATTAGATACCCCATCAACATTGCATGAGATAGCAGTATGGTAATGATTTTGAAGTTTGTGAAGCACTTTTTATGTATTAAAACATAAATTTTGATTTACCAGTACATAATGTTTTTCCTATTTAATTAATGCACCAAAAGATGTAGAATTTTCCATTAACAAAATAACAGTTTTAGTGTTAGTATGCAATGGTTTTTTCTAATTATTATGCTGGAAATTTCATTCCCTATAAACTCCTCTTGCTACATGCTTTACAATAGCAACTAAGTACAATAATCTTTAAAATATTTCCAGATTAATCAAAATATGAATTTTTGAAAAAAAAAAAAAAAATGATTCAATTTATCCTTTAAAGTATGTGTCAGTATAGCCTGTTTCCATTTGTACATTTTATACAGCTTGTCCTTATTCTTTAAATTCTTCTATATTATAAAATGCATTTTTTTTTAATTGTTTGGAATATGCTCTTTGTTCCATTTGCTAATTTATTAAATAATTCCTACCTAATATAACAATGGATTTGATAGACAGGGACGATTACGTAGAATCCGAGTCCTGCATGCAAACACAGGCTGATTTCGAATAATGAATTGGTGAATCTTAAAATTTGTAGAATATAAAAACTTCCTTCATCCGGAGATGATTTGTGTGTAAAGATTGCATGAAGTGCATACTTATCTCGTTTAATTACTTCTCTCCGGTAGAATAGGAATAATTCTACCATTTGCTAAGGTTATGTAGAGAGAAGTGCTTTGCACCTCTCCCTGTGCTTGAGAAAATTATAAAGAGCGGGTAGCCCGAAGGATGTTAGAAATGAGAATTCTAAGCATACACTACATTTAATCGTAGCGTTTAGGAAAACAATTGTTATTTTACAAGTACTGCAATTTTTTATTTAATAACTATTATTGTAAAATGTTTATAAAGGAATTAAAAGCATTCAAAAATGTAACGCTTATTTATGCAGTGCATCTAAGATATTTCATTGCGCGATGAGTTTTTGAAGAAAATATAATTTTAACGCTAATTACATTCCTGGCGCCATCTCTGAAGCGCACGTTGAACTATCTACAGTTGGTTAGAATGCTGATTCCATATGCACTGCAATGCATTCACATGGCTTTGCTATTAAATATCCACATTAAGTGAAGGACCTCTTCATGAGCATTTCAAAAAGCAAACTAGATATTTAAAATTGTCTAAGAAACTTTTAGGTAAAGGCTTGTTGATCTTAGGATTTTTATTTTCTCTAGCCCGTATGCACAATGTTCATGGTGGCCCCTGATTCCAGAAAAAGCATTTTTAGAAAAAGGTGTATGTGTGTTTTTTTTTTATAGTGTTTAACTTTAACTACTTATGGCACCGTAGGCGGTGACACTGGTGATACATGAATGATGATGGAATACCGTTGGAATGCGATGGCGGGGGAAACCGGAGTACCCGGAGAAAACCCGCCCCAGCGCCTCTTTGTCCACCACAAATCTCGCATGCGGTCGCTTGGGATCGAATCCCGGTCTAGGTGAGAGGCGAGTGGTCTGACCGCTCGGCCACGGCGTGGCCATTGTGTGTGTGTGTGTGTGTGTGTGTGTGTGTGTGTGTGTGCGTGTGTGTGTGTGTGTGTGTGTGTGTGTGTCAAAAACCAAAAGACCGTTAAATACCAAACTCGGTATTTATGTTTATTACCTTCCAAGGGTGCAACATGAAAATTTTCAAGAAAATCCCTCCCACCCCAAATAACTCTTTACATGGAATTTTTTTTTGAAATTTTTGTTTCTCTCAAAAATGGCTGTAACGATTTTGATTAAAATACTGTATATTAAGGTTATTCATTACGCATATAAAATGTATATTTTAAACTTTCTGGGAATAGCCTCTGAAGTTATGGTTGATTTTTGCACAATTTTTAATAACGTTTAAACCATAAGAGATAGATAAAACCTTATACAAAAAATGTAGATCTCGTTAAAACACAAATTATATGATATGCATATTTGTTGTAGGGTTGACCGTTTACAAGAGATATTTTGTTATTGGTTTCAATTTTAAAATATTTTCTCAGACAGGAAGCGTCCATTTTTCTTTTATATTACTCCTGACCAAGCAAAGAAGCAGTCAATTCCAATGACAATCGCATAACTATAGCTTTTAAAACATTTGACATGCATTTGACTGTCGCATTAGCATATGATTCTACACTTCTGAAATGAATAGGCTATTGCGGGTTGAATGTGAACCCAAAAATAAGATTTTGTGGTGTTAACTGTTCAATTAAGCAGTAAATTTAGAGTGTACGTTTTAAATCAGAATATTGATCAATACATATCTGCTGTTTTGGTTGTAGTTTCTCGAATAGTAGAAGTATAAACAAGTAAAGGGAAATGCGTTTCAATACATTTAAGTGATTTTTCGATGGTATACTTAGTGAAATGTACATTATCAACAGAATGATTCTGTGTTGTTTGTTAGATTTCCAACTCAAAAAGACCGTTGAGAAACTTGGGTAAAGGTAATTCTCAGACAAAGTTGGCAACATACTCCGGTTTATAAGAAACCACTTGCTAATTCGCCCATTTAGCATATATCGCGAGAAATAATTAGTATCAAGTTATGTCCTTATGATACCAGAACCGTGAGAGTAGGGGAGGGGCGACTTTCTCGGACTCGGAATGCAATACATGAAGTCCACAATGCAAGTCATTATAATCTTTGGGATAGCTCTGATACTTGTACTTTTTTTTGTTCCATTTATTTATAAGTTATGGCATGGCTATATGTATGAGAGCAAACAATTAGGTTTGGTCAAAATCTGATATTTTTTCCCCCTCCTTCAGTTATAGAGCTAAAGATTAGAACAACATTATAGTATGACCTTGCCGCGATGTTTACTGCAATAATACCGATTTATCAATAATAACTTCTGAAAGGCCAAAAAATGTGATGTATCAAATATTCCTTCAACTAGAAATTTCTCTCCTTCCATTTTCCTTTGTTTTTTACTTAAAAAATTTGGAAAAACAATTAATTTGACAGATGTGTATATGGTAGTGTGTAGTATTACAAGATGGCGGCTGGACACAAAACGTGCTTCAGCAAAACGCTTGGCTTTACCTCCCTGTGTATAGAAAGTACAAACAAATCTCGTACTCTATGGTTGTCAGTTTGAAATAAATGTAAATATCGTGTTATTTATGGACGCTCTTTAACTACTGTGGTTCTCAGCGTCCCATTCTAAAGTGGGCTTGAAAGACCGCTTAACTTTGCTCAGAGGCCTCTCTCCTCTCTATCAGGCCGTAAATCTACGACACGGGACCAATGGCTTTACTTCCCTTCCGAAGGAAGCCATTACACTCGAAAAATTCCATCGTCCTCCGCCGGGTTTGAACCCGTGACCTTGGGTATATGAAGTCAGCATGGTAACCATTACACCACGGAGGGCGACAAAATACATTTATTCTAAGTGTTATTCTAACTAAAACTTAACAGTTGTCATTTAAAGACTAAAATTGCATAACATGGCATTTAATAGAACAAAATGCAATAGTTTCAGACTTTAAAGTATCCAAAATATTGATGGATATATTGCTGAGGTATTTTAAACCATCCAGTGAACTAGCTATATTGGCTACATTGCATGGCTGATAAAAGTTTACGCGGGTAACTTTACCAAGAATTAAAAAGATATGTTGCCATGTGATGTAATGTCAGCTAGCTGCTAAGTTTAAAAGGCTAAACTTTGGGAATTCCTAAGTTATTTAGAGATGGAATCATACGAACAGAATTTTGGTCACTATTATCAAAAACTTGTCTTTCAAGAAAACGCTGAAAATGATTTCATAACATGCAGCGCACTGAGAAAACGTATGACACAAATGTATGCAGCAGCTATTAAAGTGTGAGTATTAAGAAAGGTGTTGCTTATGTGCACATACTTAAAAAAACACATTGATTTAAAATGATAGATAATGCAGTTCACCACTGTATTGTAATTTCCCCAGTAAGAAATCGGGGATGTTATGTGAATTGTACTAACTGATTTTCCACTTATGTGATGTACAAAGTAGCTCTAATTGCAGAATAACAAAAATACCACATCCGGATCACGTATGATAGCGTCTGTTATAAACTTTTAGGGCTCTAAGCCGCAAAGCGCAGACATTGGTGGAGAGTCCAGCTGCAAAACATAACCTTTAAAGCTAATAACTTAATGATCTCAAGAAGAAGTTAAAATCCTTGGATCTAGCACATTTCAAATCTGGATAATATATATTGTATTATATTGGTATTTTCAACACTTTCAAATCCATATCACATATGACAGTTTTTCTACTGAATACAAAGTGCCTGAACTTAATATTTATTTGTGTAGTGTAATATGTCATGCAACACTTTCAGCAAAACAATTTCATCTTGATAGTAGCAAGTGAAAACTGGTTATTTTATATTAGTTGCAGGGGTTTATATAAGATGAAAAACTTAATGACAGATTAATAAGAGCTTTTGATCCTGTCTAAGATTTTGAGAAAATAGACAAACCATGTAATTTGAACTTTGGTTTGGAACATAAATATTGAAAGTATCATAAATGTTTATACACTCATTATATTACATAATAACAGAAACTAATAAGGCCAGAGAATACAATTAGATCCTGGCTTATTAAAAATGTTTTCTGTTGAGTAGAGTACAAAACAGCAAATATAAATAGGTACATAATACAGATATAAAGAACTGCAATGAAGTCATTTACATAGCATTAACCACATGGGTTACCCCTACCTTAAGTATGCCTTGCAATAGTGTGTTTAAACTTATTAATTTGACAGTTGCTTTTTAAATAACAGATATGTAATAGTTTATACCTGAACTATTAGAGAATACATGCCCTCTCTCTCTTTTCCATCCCTTTTTCCAAGTTCTGCAACTCCTTAACGATATGTTGGCTACTTGTATAATTATATAATAGATGACAGTGGTAAAAGTGAGGTAATTAATTAATGACACCTCTCCTCACACTAATATACATTCATATATAATCTTCATTCCATGGCAAAACTTCACAATTTTTACAAATGGACTTTAATTTAGAAAGGGTATTATACTTTTTGTTGTTTTGTTTTTTGTCATCAAAATTGTAGCCTAAATAAAATAATATCATGTATGTTTGTCTGAAAGTTTCAGGTTAAGAGAACACAGCCGACAAAGTTGATATTTCTGATTGATTTTGCATCTATTGCTGTACCTGGAATGCACAATTCACAATTAGCCAAAAAAGTTAAAATGTTTCATATTTGTGTGAAGCTCAACTTAAAAGGATTCATAATTTATGTACGTTGGTTATATCACTTGACATTACTCCAATATCTGATCTGAATTTGGTGCTTTCGTTATTCTGCTATTAGAGCTGCTTTTTAGCTACTTGTTGGTTTCTTATAAACTTTTAGCGCCCTAAGCTTAAATGCATAGCCCAAGGTTGAGGACCCTAAGCTGCAAAGCATAGCAGAGGGATGTTTTTTATAAGTAGGGGAGTGGAGCAATTGTGGCCGAAGGCACACAAACAACAACAGGTCATAGCCAAAGGATCTGCAGAGCTAAAATCCCATTTAAACCTTTGTACCTTCTCTTCGATTTCATTGTTATTTACTTGAAGCTATACCATTTTAATGTGGTAGAAGATATATGATAAAATGGAGTGAAGCTCATGAATATGAAGATTTTGCTCTCTCAGGCCACCAAGTTAATATTTTTGGAAAAGTGACAGTCTATGACTATTGAGAAAAACAAAGGTGTTAATATAAATTACAGTTCTTAGATTCCTAATGTTTACAATTTTTCCTCTATATATTATTTAATATATCCTGCTAACAAACTTAATTTCAACATTTAAAGTACAAAGGAAATAGAGCAAAATTTTCTTACAAAGGATTTTGCATCCAGAAACTGCATTGCATATATCTATAGAATTAGAATAAAGATTATTCAATTAACAATAATGATTATTATTTTGACACTGCTTCACCACATACATATCTGCAGCATTTAATAAACGACAAATAAGGAAAGAAATATATATGTCAAATATACAATTATAAACAGGATCTGCTGTCTTCTTTAAGCTCTGTCTTTTGTTTGTAGTGGGAATGTACAGTTGCAGAATGAAAACAGTACATCATTTTTACTTTCTCTATACGCACTATGTACATAGTGTATAGAGAATGTATTGCACTCGACCAAAAAATTTGGTACCGAGATTTCACTGGAAATATGTTTTATGGTCCCCTGTATCCAAAAAAAAAGTATTTCCAGAAAAAGGTCCATGTGTGTGTGTGTGTGTGTGTGTGTGTGTGTGTGTGAACACGATAACTCAAAAACGAAAAGTCGGTAAAAGACCAAACTTGGTATTTAAGTTTAGTATCTTCCGGGGATGCAACACGAAGATTTTGAGAAAAATCCCCCCACTCCAAACTACCCTTTACATGGAACTTTTTTCGAAAATTTTGATTTTCTAAAAAATGGCTCTAATAATTTTGATTAAAATATTGTATATTAAAGATATTTACCTGACAAATAAAATGTATATTTTGTATTTTCTGGGAATAGCCTCTGAAGACTACTTTATTCTGAGTGAATTTTATGGAATTTTGCATAAGTGCTAAACCGTAAGAGAGATAAAAACTTACCACACAAAAAATGTAGAGCACATTAAAACATACAATTTATGTTGTATACATTTTTTTCGTGGAGTTGATTGTTTTTGAGATATTCCTTGTTTTTGGTTTAAGCTATTAAAACTTATATTTTTCTCATACAGGACTTTGTGAACTCATGTCCATACAAACAAAGGAACTTCAGTCACATAGCAACCAGCTTTTGACTATCACTTTAACCTATGGTACTCCCTTATTTCGCTTCTACTTACAAGGAAGCAAGAAATAAGACTATTTCTGCTAATTTTTTCTCGATTAGCAGGAAGTAAATAAAAGCATAAGCTTTTTAAAAATAATTTATTGCAGAGATATAGAGAAAGTCATGTGAATGGAACACATCAGATTTTTATGCTTTAGCCTCACCAGCAATGCAACTCAAAACTATCAATTTTTTTTTCTTTTTCTTTTTCTTTTTTTTTTTTTTTTTTTTTCCTCTCCTGTCTCCACTTCTTATGCCCCAGATGGTTGTTCTGTAAATTTTTAGTTCTTCTTCCCATGAAATATTGTGTACACTTATATATTAATCTTTCTCCCTCTCTGCATACTTGTCATCTTTTTTGTATTTCTGTGCATTCATTCTTCACTATTCAAAATGATTCACAGACTATTAATTTTGTTACTGTTAATATATGTGTAATTTTGTCTTTGCCTTTGCAGGGTGAGCAATGAGAGTACATGTATATTATTAGAAAAGTCGCTTGGTGAGTATACTGCCATTGTTGATAACAAACATGAAGAAGCAGTCAATAATTATGCAAAACCTACAAAGGCCTTAGCAGCTCACTGCAAAACAGGTGAATAACATTTATTGTTTTAATGTAGTACTACACTTAAATCTTTTTATATATCCTTTTTTTTTTTTTTTTTTTTTTCTTTTTTTTTTTTTTCCTTAGTTTAAGAACAAAAATGTGTATCTTGATTAACATTTTCTGCATATATAGTATGACTAGCAGAAAACACTGTTGCAATATTTGCCTTAGTCCATTGGCATCTTATTTAAGCCTTTATTGCCAGTATTATTTTGGTACAAGGCAGCACCGTGGTTGAGTAAATAGACCACTTGCCTCCCATCTAGGCAGTCTGAGTTCGATCCCAAGCGCCTGCATGTGGGATTTGTGGCGGATGAAGCAGCATCTTGGCAGGTTTTCTCCAGATCCTCCGGTTTCCCCTGCCACTCATTCCACCAATTGCTCCATAATCACTTTTCCACTCATCAGTTTTGCTTTCATTTCATATCCATTTCCTCATGTTCATGCCTGGCTATGGGCTGACCCCTCGTAACAGGTTTTCTGTGGTTTTGGGCTGTTGTCTCCCCGACAGGCTTCTGACCCCTGGCATTGGCTTGTAAGTCCCAGGAGTATATCAGTCCTACAAATACGGGGAGGGTAAGCTGATTGAAAATTATTTTGCTACATATACCACATTTCCTCTATTTCCTAAAATGGCTGTCACAACCCTTCTGATCACACTATCATCAAAGAAGGGAGTGCATATCTTGTGCAATAGCTGAGAGCGTTAAGGCCGTCCATATCAACTGGCCGTCCATTCAACATCGCGACTTCAAATCACAGCAACTGCAATCAAATGTGCTTGTGGTAAAGGATGGGAAGGCCCAAGTAAAATAACTGGTGTAATGGCATGCTTGGAAGCTGGTGGGTTACATTTGACTGCAGATTTGTGGATTTTGATCTTTTTCTTAAACAAAGAAAAAAATCACCACACATTTATTGCAAAAGTTTATTATCTTTACTTTCTCTACACATCTATGTACATAGTAGAGAAGGTATTGTATAATACACAAAAATTTGATAGTGAGATTTCACCAGAAATATATGTTTTGAGACCCCCTGAATCCAAAAAAAGCAATTTTAGAAAAATGTCAGTGGGTCTGTATGTTCAACCCCCCCCCCCCCCAAAAAAAAAAAAAAAAAACAGTTTCCATAAACATAATTTAAGAATGAGTACATAACCCAGATGCATTGTTTATTTCTTAACAAAGTGCACATTTTCTGTTGTAAATGGCATTTCTTCAGTTCAATAACAGTTTCTTATAGCCAGAAAATGACCTTTCAACATCACAAAATGTCACAGGACTACTTGAACAAGATATGCACTCCCTTCTTTTTTGGACACACTGTTTCCATTGGTTGCACACATCTCTGAGCTACTTCTGAATGGGAGTTAGCACTTTGAGAATTCCGTGAGCATATATCCTTGGCATGTGCAAATTAAACAATTCCTTAAAATTGTGGGTGCTTCCCATCAATAGTCTAGTGTATTTGCAAGTTCCCCAATAATGATATGGAAATCTGTGCATATAATGGCAGTAGTAATGTTAATGAGATTTCTGTAAGAGCAGTGGTGGGGGCTCCCTTTCCTTCTTCCAATTCACAACATTCGTTTTTTTTTTTTTAAATGCTCTATGCAAATGAAGACTTGCCGCGTAAAACATAGGCTTTATGTAGATCAAGTATTTCAGTTTCAATAGTCTTGTTCAACAAAACATTATTGCATAGAGTTCTCTCATTTCTCAGATCTTACTATTTAGAAGTGTCATCACTCCTTAATGACTTTAAATCTAATGATATGAAATGGTAGGGTTCAGAAAAATATACCTTTTTTTTTTTTTTTTTTTTTTTTTTTGTAACAGAGAATTTTAAGATGTTTTGACAAACAGATTAATGCAATTTTACACAATATTGCTATGATAATAATAGTACTATAATAATTTGAACACAGATAGTTTATCAGTTATTAAGCATCAAGAACTTGCAAGCAACTACCAAAGTGCCATCAAAAAGTGCTCCTGTTATTA
The DNA here is from genome assembly GCA_030762935.1 of Hymenopus coronatus. Lineage (NCBI taxonomy): Eukaryota > Metazoa > Arthropoda > Insecta > Mantodea > Hymenopodidae > Hymenopus > Hymenopus coronatus. The sequence goes on along the minus strand of CM060892.1, from coordinate 50,643,313 downwards.
ATCTTCCACCTCGTCCTCCTTATGTAGTCCATGTACTGTATCGGATCCACGCCACTGTGGAAGTGAGAAAATACATAAAAGATTGTGTGCCCAATGATCCATAGCAAATTGTTCTGCCCCCTAAGGAGGTGGGAAAAATCCTGACGAAGAAAGGTTTCCGGAGCGCAATTAGGAACACCTAGCTTTCCCAAAAAGGTTATTGCAATGGTATACACAGCAGACACAGTGAAGCAAGCAAGTAGCAATGGGATGTAATACAGTATCCAGTTGATGCCAATGAGGGCATATCATAATGGTAACAATTAAACAGTATGTACTAGTATAGATATTTGCCTATAGATGGCAAGTTGATCATGTTCTTGCAGATTTATAAACCTTTGTTGAACAATTATCATATTTAGCTTATAGCACATAGACCATTTTTGCACCTGCATCTTAATGATTTTTTTTTTTTCAAAATCAGCATAAATTTGGGTATGATCATTTATACTTATATAATGCAAAGTAAAGAATAAGAGTGGAAAGCAACGTAACAAAAAGGGCCCCCCCCCCTTTTTATTATGTATGTAGCTTAGCTGCCTCACTTTTAAGAGGTTCAAGTTTAAATCTCTGTTAGCTTTTGTATCACAGATAAGGGTTTTTTTCTGCGTTTTACCTTATCGTGAAAAGGTTATGTCAGATACTGTACGTCCTTGGCTCATTTAACCATCATTTCATTCATCATCCAATATTGTGACATTATTGACTAGTTGCTCTATTTCCTGCCTTTTTCATAATTTGTGCAAAAAGCCAGAATGAAACTGTCTTTGAGAATGTCTTAGTAGTAATATGTAGTGGTTCACTGTGCCAGGCAGGGCAGAAAGTGGCCAACAGATCAAGCTTGGCATTATGAGCAACAGTTGAAATTTGATACAAACCTACTTCATAACATTAGATGTCTCTACCAAATGTACTGTTGTCAGAAAATGCCAAATAATGGGGGGAGGGTGAAGTGTAAATAATTGTAGTTTTACATTATTTATACAAAACTGTAATAAATTCCCCCTGCAGGGAAGGTTATATGAGTTACAAAATAGTTAAAAACGAATTGGAATTAACACTGTGAAGCACTGTAATAATTTATAAAATAATACAGATTAAGATAGAAGCAGCTACGAAGAATGGCTTCAACAAAAAGTTAGTAGACAACAAAATAAAAAAGTTTAAAAGACAAACATCTAAAGCAAATCACCACACTGACACCTTCCATAGACAAAAAAATATATGGGAAATTCACATATCACCCTTGGGCAACTCAACATTATCATAGCACTTGTCAATAAATTCTATGTCAAGAATCTTCTGAGGAAACCAACAACCGAAAAAATTCCCCCCCCTCCCCCGAAAAGAAATCCGGGATTTATAAAATTTAACTGTTCTGGCTGCAATAAAGTATACATCGGCAAAACCAAAAGGAACATTGGAACTAGATTAAAGGAACATTTCGGTAATATCAAGAATAAAGAAACCAATAAATCTGCAGTGGCAGCACACTTTTGGAATGCACATCACAATATTGAAAAAAATACTCATCTATTAAAATTGGTTGGCCTCGCGTCAGAATTAAATATTTGGGAAAAGATTTATATAAAAAAAACACAGTGATTTTCTTATGAACTTTGACATCCCGCCAGAAGTTAACTCGCTACTAAGCCTCATAAAACCACCATCAGATGTCTCCACCCCAGAAGCACCAGGGTTCCAGCCAGTCGACACCTTGGTGATGCCTTCAATGGAAGGTGAAATTCGTCGGGATAAGTTTTAGGTATGTGAAGCCATAGAGTGTCTGGTCGACTCAATCTGTATTATTTTATAAATTATAAGGTGATATGAACTGAATTATCCCAGGGTATGGGAACCCTGAAGTCATATGGTGTCATCAACATCAACACCTAAAGAAGGTTATTTATTTCAAGCTTGGGGATAGCTTGGAATAGTTCTCCTGCCTCTCCTGAATTAAAGATTGGAGATGTATAAGACCTTGAGAGTTGGAAGCAGGAGGGGTTGTTGAAACAATTTAAACAAAATAACATTCACCTCAATAAATCGTATTTCTCAATATATACCTATTACACTTTGCAACATCCATTTTTCCAGGTGTAGATCAATGTCCCCCCCCCCCCCCCCCCCATGAACTACTGGGGAGTAAGATAATTTTAGATGTTGTTAAGTGCTACTCCAAATTTGATCTGTTCAAATTTATATGCTGTGATGTCAAGCTTGATCTGCCACCCACATCTAGGGCATAGCAAGCCTGTACATACATGCATACTGTTTAGTAGAGCATTCTCAAACCCAATTTTAACCTGGGTGTTAGCAGAAAGGCAGGACGTAGCAGAACAGTCAACCTTGTCACAATATGGCCTACCTGGTTAAAGAACATTAAACTATATGTATATACGAGAGTCAGACAATAACTAATGCCTTCTATTTTTTTATTTCTTTTTTAATTTTTAAGAAAATTAAACATTGATTAAACAGCATGAAAGCGAGAACATAGAGGATTAAATTGTCATTTTTCAATGTAATCCCCATCCTTTTCCACAGTTTTAGTCCACCTTTTAACAAGGGCATGCATTCTTGTGTGGTAAAATGCACAGTCTTGCATCCGAAGTCATTGACAAACAGATGTTTTCAAGGCCTCTGTGTGTGTGTGTGTGTGTGTGTGTGGGGGGGGGGGTGCGAGCGTGCAAGAGTGAGAGTGTGTTTTTTTTTTTTTTTGCACCCAAAAATTCAATACCAGGATTTCACCAGAAATACATATTTTGGAGCCCCATGAATCCAAAAAAGCATTTTTAGAAAAGTGTGTGCGTGCGTGCGTTCGCGCATGTGTGTGTCCCTTAAATACCAAACTTGGTTCAGTATCATCCAAAGATGCGACAAAGATTTTAAAGAAAATCCCCCACCGCCAACTACCTTTACTTGTAACAATTTAAAAAAAAAAAATCATTTTCTCAAAAATGACACTAGTGATTTTGATCAAAATATTGTATGTTAAAAATATTTACATAACAAATAAAATGTATATCTTAAATTTATGAGAATACCCTTTGAAGACATCTTTATTCTGGTTGAATTTTGCAGTGTAAACCATAAGAGATAGACAAAAAATTAATTAACAAAAAATGTAGAGTTTGTTAAAACATAATATATATATTTTTGTGGAGTTGGCCGTTTTTGAAATATTCCTTGTTGTTAGTTTCATTTTTAAAATACTTAAACTTTTCTCATATGGTAACTTATCAACTTCTGTCCATGCAAAGAAATGGATTTCAGTTCTATAGCAACCACATTTTAAAACATTTGACCGTCAGTTTAGCCCTATGTATTCCTTTATTTCCGTTCTACTTAGAAGGAACTAAATAATAAAATCATTTCTGCTAATGTTTATCTCGATTAGTATGAAGTAGATAGAAGAATAAGCTTACTAACAATAATTTGTTACAAAGATGTAGAGAAAGTCATGTGAATGGAGGACGTCAGAACTATATTTTTTTATCCTCTTTCCCCTTGAAATTTAAGATGATGTTTATTGGCATTAACTTACAGTTAAGGAAGCTAGATAAAGCCAGCCATTGCACTAATTTATTATTGTTTCCTTCATTTATAGAGGCTGATAAATGGAAATGTAGTCTCAGTGATGCATCCTCATATGTAGCTAAATATATTAAACCTCTCCAGTGTGACCTTGTAAAAGAGGAAGATAGAAATGTATGTTCAAGTTGGGATGTGACAGAAGTAGACATTCAAAAGCTGAAAAAGGCACAAGCAACTAAGAGAAGTTTTACTGATCAAGGAGCAACACCTCAGGTTTATGAAAGGAAGCCAATAGAAATCCAGGATAAACGCTTAACCAGAAATGAAAACATTTGTAAGTTGATGTTTTCAGGGTTTCGTTATTCTGTGTTACTGATGATGATGGTAGTGGTGGTGCAGCATGCTTTACAAAAATCGGTAACGCTTATATTGAAGTACAGCTTGCCACGATAGTGGTCGTTTGCAGACTTTGGATATAGTTTAATATAAAGCATTCTGTAATAATTTTGTATTGTTTTATTATAGGATCATATCATAGGGATTTCTAAGCATTAAAACCAGAATGAAAGGAATTAAGTTGAACTGTTACTGGACTTCATTCTGGGACATAGCAATTAACAAACCACTATCTATTGTGCTGTTATTGGCATTTGTAGACAGCATTTACTAGGACATCTGCTATCAGTGGCCCTTTGCTGCTGCTGTTTCTATTCTTTGTATTGCTATATAGTTTGAGTGTAGATAATTTGAAGGAAACTGCTTAAGAATTCCTATGCTTCATAATGATATATGAAAGAAACAGTGGTATATAGTTTAATCTTCCTAACTAGTGTTTAATGTTTGTTATGCATAAGGCACCACAAGTAATAGACATAAAACAGAAACCCATAAATGCTAAAAAAAAATCATCATTGAAAATAAGGAAGTTAGAGTTCATAATTTTGTTTAGAACATACCTTTACTCATCCTAATAATTTTGATGATCCTTCTCAAAGTAGTTTCCTTTGTATGTACTTGTCCCAGCATTTCTACCAGTTTGCAAACACATGCTGGAAACCATTTTTGTAAGATTCTTCAGAATCGCCTGTGCAGCCTTCACTGCTACTTTTGATGGAAAATGCTTCCCACGAAGGTGCTCTTCATTATAGGGACTAAGTCAAGACTATAAGGAGAGTGTGAGATGCACTTCACATTGATTTTTGCAAGATAAGCTGTACTACCTGTCTAACAAAAGAATGCACTTGTTAGGGGAGGTCGCTGGTGTAACATGTCACGGTTTAGAGTGCTCAGAGGAGGCTGGAATATAGTGCAGTACAGTCTGACCATCAAAACATCAGCACAGCACACGTAAATAGGAATAATCTAAACGATTCACAACAGATTAAACTTGCTGTTTTCTTTACACTAATGAATATTAATTTTCTACTTTGTGAGTGTATGACTATGAGCAGTGGTGTGTGCATTTTGACTTGATTTGAACCCATCCACTGTAGGAGACTCAAGTGCTGCATTCCAGCATTGCTGTCCTGTACAGGGCATGCACCAGGTGTGATGACTTAATACTGCATATCTGCATGTGTTATGCAAGTTTCCACTTGTGGCCATCTGCATTCATTCTACAGAGAGGTAATACAATGTAATTGTGCATTATCATGGCATCCAGCCTGTTTCATATATATTTGATGTTTTGTACCTGATACATACTTGTAAAATTTTCAGACACCTTGTAATATTGTGCAGTTATTGATGTGTCTGCAGGTACAACGTGGTGATATAACATCCCCTGATTATTATAACAAATGTCTTTATTGACTCAAAAATTGACTACAAAGGATTTTTCAATTCAGTGGTGCACAACAATTTATTTGACACTTTGATGCATGGACAATTCACAGCTCTGTCACATCATGCACACTAACACTTTAGTTGAAGTCTTTAGTCATGACTCCTCAATTGGCTTTGCAATTCTTCCTTGTGGCTGTGAGTGATGTCACAGAAGTTTCTAGAAGTTAGTCAAAGACACTGGCCTGTACCAGCTGATGCCTTGTGTCGAGGCTTCTGGCATGTCTGAATACTGGTGGGCTACTGAGATTTCACCCAAATACATGTTTTGAGAACCCCTGAATAAAAAAAAAATTAGAAACATATCTGTGTGGGTGTGTGCGCATGAGCTCAAAAATGAAAAGTTAAATCTTCCAAGGATGAGACACCAAGAAGTTCAAGTAAATCCCTCATCCTCCAACTACCCTTTACATGGAAATTTGTAAAAAATTTTGATTTTCTCAAAAATGCTCTAACAGTTTTGATTAAAATGCCTTATGTTTAAGATATTTTCATAACAAATAAAATGTATATCTTGAATTTTCTGGGAATAGCCTCTGAAGACCTCTTCATATGGATTACTTTTGTACAATTTTTGTATAACTGGTAAACCGTAAGAGATAAATGAGAACTCTACTAAAAAAATGTAGAGCTCATTAAAACACACAATTTATGTCATATACATGTTTTTGTAGAGTTAACATTTTAAAGATATTCCCAGTTATTGGTTTCTGTTTTAAGCTACTTAAACTTTTCTCAATTGGGAGGGCATTTTTCTTTTCGTCTTTCTTTTGTTTACCCCTAGCAAGTAAAGAGAGCTGAATTTTAATTGTTTCACTTAATGACCAGCTTTTAAAAAATTTGATTATCACTTCAGCCTAGTGTATTCCCTTATTTCCCTTTTACTTACAAAGAAGCAAGTAATAAAACTAATTCTGGTAATGCTTATCTTGAATAGTATGACGTAGATAAAAGAATAATTTTTGTAAGAAAGGTTTGTTTCTGGAGCATCTAGAGAAAGTTATGTGAAAGTAACACATCAGATTTTTAATTTGTCTGTAGGATTAAAAAGAAAATGTTAGGTATGCAATATTGTAATTTGCTGATGTTATAAGTTTCAAACCTATTACAATTTTCATTATTAATATGTCGGTAGGATGGTATTAAAAGTATGTACTTTGGCATTCATAATGAAAACTACATAAAAGAAAATATTCTATTTATGCTTTTGTCCTTCTAGTTAGTACATAAGTTGATTTCACATTTCAGATCCTAAAGTTTTTGAAAGGATGCCAACAGAAATTCAGGATAAACGTTTAGCCAGAAATGAAAACATTTGTAAGTTTGTTTTTTATTATTCATTATTCTTTGTTACTGATGGTGATGGATTACGTCATAAAGTGAAATACCTCTCATAAATCTGTAAAGCCTGATTAAACTACAGTTTATATACTTGTTGCATTCTTTTTATAAATTTTAATATAAACTTGCTTGTATAATTTTATTCTGAAATGATTATGGTTTAAATTCTCCCAGAGGATGAGGCTACCCATGGATCTCCTATTTCATGAGAAGTGGACATTATTGCTCTTCTTGGAGCTCTATTGAGAATATAGGAGGCTGGGAAGAAATAGGTTTAGAAGTAGATTGACAAGGAAGAGTTACCTAATTCCAAAAATATTGTCAATTTGTGCACAGAACTCATTTTTTACACAATATTTTGTGCTAAATATTGTGGATGTAATGCTTCATTTAATCATTCTGATTTAATACATAAACTATTACTTTTGTGTACTTTCTCCTTATAAAACAAAATAATTCATTCTTTACTGTAGAAAGTTAGATTTTAATTAATATTTTATTACTTGCATTTTACTTCAGCTGCAGCTGAACCCTTGGAAATAAGCCAGCAAAGAATGAACTTCATATCTAATCAGAGGGCTGAATATACAGGAAATAGTTCTCTGTTTTGGAAAAAACCCTCAGAATCTCACATGCCTCAAACACAACTATTTGGTAAGTAATATTTCAGCCTTTAAAAACATTCTCTTATAATTTCATTGCCTAGCAATTGTGTCATTACAAAGTATGGTTGGACAGGTTTTCCTCAAAAAATTGCTTAAAGTTACTTGCTCTTATAGCCCAAACTTGGACACTTTGGAAGGTAGTTAGGGATAGTACATCTAGGAATCATAACTAAAGAATAGTTAAAATGAAATCAAAACTTAACATCTTAATATTATGGAATTTTTGTATAAGATTATCAATATTTGTCACAGCTTGCTATATCCTAGATTGCTGGCTTATGGCTGTGTGCACCATTTTTAATCAAATCCTTGATCCTGAAGTGTGATCAAACTTTGACTGCAGTTAAACTGTAGTTGTGGTGCATCATTGTTAATTCTCGTTCAACTACCTGCCATGAGCTGACTGTGCTCTATGCTCATGATTCTATGAAAATTACTCAAAATAAAGCATCCAACCCAACAGCCAAAGGGGTTGAAGTGCAATTATAATCTCCTTGTTTATATTGCTTTGTTTTTGTTATGTTTTGAAACATTGTATGATTGAACATTCTTTTAGTGACAAAAAGAAAATGGAAGTCCTCAAATTTTTCCCTGGTGAGATAGACATTCTGTTGAAACTAGCTATCTCATATTTTAATAAACTAGGAAATAAAAGGACTCATGTTCTTTAAAGGACAAACAGAAGGCATGGAAGTATTTAACCATGACACCAGATGGTTCCAATAACAAAATAAATAACAACTCACTATTTGTTAAAATAGCATGTTTGGATATGGAAGTTTTCAGAAAATGAAATAAAATTTCTTTATAAACTGCATTATGTCTAGCACTTTGATAATATTGAAGGATTCTTTATCTCATAATACTGTTACTGATGTAGGTTCAAAACCGTATTATTTAAGCTTTTATAGTTTTAATTACCTTGAGACATACTCCTCAGTGAGGGGTTAGTGCATATCCAAAGAAAATACTGAAAAGTAAAAATTATTGAAGTGCTTTATGCATGAAGTATTTGTAAAAGTTAACCATAATTTACATCTCGAAAATCAAGAGATTTCCAAGTTTGAATCTTGATTAGTGCCACTTAGCCGAAGAGGGTTTTTTTTTTTTTTCTCTCTTTGGGGCTTTCTTCTATAAGATGAATGTTGGGTAACTTTAAGCTCTTCAGATTCCAGGCTTCTTTGAGAATTATTTCACTCATTGCATTCATTGTCCTGCATGACCTGCCCAGGTTAATAGTATTAAAGTAGCAATTAAAGAGTATGCTTTCAACAACATTATTAACATGACTGGCGTTTTAATGATTGCTAATGAAATAATAAATATCTGTAATTGCCATGACTCCCGGATCATGGATGGAGTGCAGTATTGGACGGTGAGACGTGGTCAACACCTCAAATCCCTCCCTGCCGATTAATGCAGTCATCATGACCTTGAGGCGCTACTTCTCCATCAAGTAACTCCTCAATTGGCCCCCCAGAGACCTCACGAGGCTGAGTGCACCCTGGTCCAGGTCTCCCAGCGGGGGAAAAATCCCCATGCTGGTACTAGGAATCGAACCCAGGTCTCCCGCTACAAAAACCATATTAATCATAGATAAAAAGAATACAATTATTTTGACATATCACTGATAATAATGCAAAGCGTTGTTTGGTGATTGCTAGAAATACCAAAATCCAACATTAAAAACTCTTGTTGCATATGATCTCTGAGTTAGCTTTATCGGTGAATGTGATTTGTATGAAACTATCTCTCTGTTATGTCATTTACTAGCAATTACACTTTATCCTTTCATACCTGGAGTCATTTTCGATTTTCTGTCCCTGTACTCTTCAAAAGGGTTTGGCTCTTTCTACAATGATCCGGTTTTGATGTTGGTTCCGATTTATGTAGTCCAGTACATTTTCTCATTATTATCTTCAAGGAAATCAAAATGGCCATTTGACCATGATCAAACCTTGATCAAGAATGGTGCACATGGCCATTAGTATTACAAGGTTATACAGAGTTGCTGAATTGTCGTCCACTTTGTTAGTAACTCAAATGATAATATTGGGGATGGTAAAATATCTCTACTAATACTATATCGAGTAATTCCACAGAAATATCATATGAAGGGGTAAAATTTTAATTCAATATTTTAAGTAACATTTATGATTCCTCTCCCTCTGAGGTGTCTTATTCATTTGTAAAATATTCACAAATTGCAAAGAATAAGGTAATTTAAAGCTAAAGAGCTTGCTGAATCAAACACAATAAGGAACATATCAAATGATATTTTCTTTGAGGGTAGTTTGATTAGTTCTTGAATTACCAACAATGGTCATTGCTAGCACAATGTGATTCTGGCACAATAATTAACCATTCTTTATGAATGCACAGGTGGCGTTTCAGTGCTCTGGGTGCAGAAGACTTATTGTAAGAAATTTTGAAGGTGGAAAAAACAGGGATTTGAGAGTGATAGTGCTTTGTAAAGAAAGGTATGAAAGCAAATGAAATTCATGCTTACCTTGCTGAACACATTGGGAGACACTGTTCCTTCATATTCAACTGTCACTAAGTGGACCAATGAATTTAAATTTGGTTGGGAGAGCATAAGAGGCGATCTGCATAGTGTTGGTGAAGAGTGTCATGACCCCAGAAATGCTTACAAAAGTCCACAAAATAATCTTGGAGGATCACTGACTTTAAGTGCGAGAAATTGCAGAAGATGTAGCAATATCATGTGAAAGGGCATGTCACATTTTGACTGAGGTGTTGAGTATGAAAAAATTACCTTCCTGATGGGTGCTGCAACTGTTAACACAAGATAAAAGAGCATCAGAGTGGAAGTCTCTGAACAATGTTTGCCCATTTTCAGAACAAGCCACAAGATTTTTTGCACCAGTTTGTGACCGCAGCTGATGTTTGGTCCACTGCTATACACCTGAAACAAAACAACAATTGAAACAGTGAAAGCATGCTGATCCTCCACCTTCAAAGAAAGCAAAGGCAATAAAGTTAGCTGGAAATGTCATGACATCAGTTTTCTGGGATGCAAATTAGATTCTACTGATAGATTATCTTCTTAATGGTCAAACAATTATGGGAAAATACTATGCTAACCTCTTAGAACAACTAAAGCAAAAGGTACACCAAAGAGGGAGGTTCAGCAAGGAAGAAAGTCATCTTCCATTAGGACATGCACACCTGCACACATGTGTCGTTGCCATGGCAAAAATACACGAGCTGAGGCATGATTTGTCGCCCCTCCTACTTTATTCATCTGATATGCTCCATCAAACTTCATCTCATTCCTAGGCTCATAAGCTTCCTTGGTCGATGCAGATTCTCTTCAAATGAACTGATAGCTGGAGTTGAGTATTTTCAGCCCTGGAGGAATCTCATTTTTGAGATAGAATAAATGCATTTGAGCATCAATGGACTACATTGAAAAATAAAAATAATTTGAATCAGGTCAGTTGTTATTTTGACTTCGTTCCAAGAACTTATAAAACAACCCTCGTATATACAAATTTTACAAGATAAATATTGTAAAACAATGATCTGAAGCAAATTCCATAGAGATTAGCTCTTCCTTGATTCACAGTCATAAGCACTTCCAAAAATAAACTTTTCTAAACTTTTCTTCTTTGTACATGCTGCATATCAGTGCCAGTGTTACATGTGGAATTAGAGTGCAAAATGAAAAAGAGTTCATTTATGCTGTATGCATAACATCACACATAATTTTATAATTTATATTAGTGTTTAAGAGGTATTCCAGAGTGATGCTGATTTTGAAGAATTGAAAAAAAAAATCCTTCAGAAAGGTTTTCTGCATCTTTTACTATTCCATTCACTCATACACAGGCTTTTCATTATATGAGAGTGATAAATATGTTATCTAGTAAACTTACTTTTTAGGTGGATTTCAGTCAGAATGATCCTTAAATTCAGCAGTTCAATATGAAAGTAATATCAGAACTTTTTGGTTACATTTAATGAACTTACACAATTTGTATCCTTTAGCCCTCAGCTTAACACTTGTCAGAAGTAGTCCTGCAGTATTATGGTTCTGATCGGAGAGGTGGAGATTATGTTGCACAACATTCTGTGTAGATGAAAGCTACATTTTATTAAAAAGATTTAAATTAAATTTCATTCTCTATCATTCCTTTAATACTAAGACCTGGTTCGATTCCAAGGACCACATATGGGATATATGGTGGATGAAGCAGCATATGGGTGTACTTTCTCCAGGTTACCATCATTCATTGCACCAATTACTCCATTATCATCTTTTCTGTCATCCATTTCACTATCATTTCATATCATCCACTTCCTCACTTTCATATCAGGCATGGGGCTGATCAACTATCCTGGCTACTCTCTCTCTGATCGAGAGTCTCTGCCCCAGGTGCTGTCTTGTAAATAAATCTATAAGAGGAGAGCAAAAAGAGAAAGAAAGGAACGGAGGGACACTTCTTTAAATCAAAATAACTCTGATACTATAAGCTAGTTAATATTTGATTTTTCTCCTTTGCAGAGTTTTTGTTACTTTTGTATGTTTTATATTATTATAAATTTATTTTCAGCTCCTAAAGTACGTACCAGAGAGAATGAGCCCACTGCTAGGGTATCCCACTTGGATGGAAACATGGTACAGCAAGCAGGCAGCTCAAGGAATACACATTCTAGTCCAGGGTTTTTCAAAACAGCAAGAGATGAACTGGTGAGATGTTTACTATGAATTTTGGTGGTGTGGATAAGTGCTTGTACTTTTATAAATGTAACACATGGTGAATAGTACCGTATTTATCCAAATACTAGATGACCTTAAATGCAAGATCAGCCTCCCCCCCCCTGATTTTTCAGTACTTAATTTTGGAATTTAGCATATCTTCTACATAAGACATGTTTAAAAGACATAAATTTATAAAAAGAAGAATTTTTAATTGAAATCTAAAGATTTATCATATATTTTGAAGAAAACTAATGGACACTTCAGCTAATTAAGTTCCTTATTTATTCATTTATTTTTTGTACTTAATTTGAATTTGTGCAGAAATTTACATTTTGAGCGGTTGCCGAAGAGGAGGGTAGGGAAATGTACAGTATATGTGATGGTACAACGTGATGGCAGTAGTGCAACTGTAGTGATGATGATGGATATGATTTTTTATTTAAACATCATACTTAATATAACACATCGTAAATTTGCACAGAAATTCACATTGAAGTGGGAGAAGGATGTTGAACTCAAAAAATCACCACTTACCTACCTGCCATTGTTTTTCTGTCATTTTTATAGACAACCCATGATTCCTGGGCCTTGATCTTATACAGAAAGTGTGTTAGTGAGTTAGCACATTGTAATGGAAGAGGAAGAGTGATCACATGATAAGAATTGTTCTTAATTGGCTAGTTTCTTATATTTGTCATAGACATAAACTTGAAAACTAGGACCTCAAGAGCTTCTAAGTTTATGTTTAATTCAATGTTTATTTTTATGTTTGTATTATTCATTGTGAATAGTTTCATACAATACGCATAATCTAATTTTTAAGTTTACTTTATGCTTATTCTTAATTTTCATTGTGATGAAAATGGTGCCTGATTCGGGCCTTTGCTTTGCTGTATTAAGGCAGGAGATAAAGTAAGTTCCTCTAAATTGCAGGGAGTTCAAAACATGAAGAAATGGGGCAACAGAGGAGGTAATTCTGGTAATTCTAGCTATGCTGGAAATTATGGTTCACAGAAGAGATCTTTAGGAACAAGGAGAGGAGTAATGGATAAGTTTGTCCCACCCATTAAACCAGATATGCAAAGGTAAATCTGTGGCACACTACTTGTTATTTAAGTACTGAGATAGAGACAGTGTGGTAGAGATGCTAATTTACAGTTGAAATATTAGGTAAACTTAGCATATACAGGTAATGAGGTGGGAAAATTATTAGAAGCAATTGATTATTTACTGTCCAAGGTTGTGTCTTCAAGATATTGAAAGTTTAGTATAATAAAAGATGTATCCAGAAACTAAGTTCTGATCACGTCCAGAGATGGCATGAGTAGTCAGTATTGAATGCACATGCATAGCAGTAGCAAGGGAGTATTTGGAAATAATATTTTGAGTATCTCAAAAGAGTTTCTGCAGTGAGCTCGGATGTTTGTAACTGTGGTTACATTGGTAACAGAGTTATGGAGGAGGAGCATCTCGCTTATCCTACTTGAGTAATACTGAGAGAGCTGTGTACTTGAAGTCAGTATTGTATAGTTGCGCTTGTAAGACGAAGTCAAAATATTAACCATTGAAGAGAGAATGTTTTCATTGACATACTATTTGATAGTGATAAGATTTCAGAAGATGCAAACTGTAAATTTATTGAGCATTTTGTGTATTCAGTATGTCCTCATTACGATATGTGATAGATTTAATTACTAAAATTCCATGAAATTCGGTCTGTACATGATGCTCCGAAAAGCAGTAGGCCTAAATTTTTAACAGAGGCTTAACTGGGCGAAATTTCAGATGTAATGGTAAGAAGCTCCACTAAACGAATGCAGAAATCAGCACATAGAGCTATTAGTAAGGAAATGAAATTGCATTCCTGTAAATGTCAAAACAAAACAAAATTAACAAAAGGAAGAAATACATGATTATGTGGGAAACCCTACAAAGTGTCCGAGACAAGAGTAAAAGTATTTAACTCTGCCGACAGGGATGAGGAAAGCATTTCTAACATCTTCTGTGATACCAATTTCAGTTCAGCTCATCTTCATTCCCAACAATAATTAGCAGAAGCCATTGTCAGCTGAGTGAACGTGCTAGTGCATTAACCTCGCTGTGAAGACATGTTTGAGACACCTGTTAGTTTGTCTTGTGATGGAATTAGTTATGGCACAGCACTAAGAGGAAATGGTTGCACTGATACTTTCACCTGTAAAAGTGTGAGCTTTGTGCAGTTATCAGATTTCTACATGCTCAGAAGCATTTTCCAGCAGAGATTCACTGCCAATTCTGCCATGTGTATGGACACAACTTTTTGAGTGACAGTGTGGTAAGATAGTGGTGCAGACAATTCATTCAAGGCCACAAATATGCATGAAAGACTATAGTGGCTGACTATCCCCAGTGCAAGCAATTGTGCAGAAATTATGTTTAACAATTTCAGAACTCTCTGGTCAATTTCCTCAGATTTCTTGCTCACTGGTGCACAAAATCATAGTGGCTTGTGTTTTGGAAAATGTGAGCAAGATGGGTGCCAAAGTAGATGAAGACAAATCCATATGTATGGCAGCAGCATTGACAATTCCTCCAGTGGTACACAGAGAAAGGTGACAGTTTCTCAAGAATGTCACTGGATGAAACATGGACACACCAGAAACTAAGCAATAATCCATGCTTATAAATGTAAAAAGAAGCTAGTAACAGTGAAGTAATAGCACAAATATTAATATAAAAATAATAGTTGCAACAAATCTTCAAAGCTAGTCCAAAGCAAGGATTCGAAAAGATAAGTGAAGATTTAAAATAAGCACTGAAGCTTTCCTGGCGACGGAAATTGAAGTGAAGATTTGTTGCAACTATTATTTTTATATTAATAATCCATGCATTGGCAGCATAATGATTCACTGCTGAAGACCAAATGCAAGCAGACATTCTCTGCCCAAAAAAAAAAAAAAAAATCAAATCAAATCAAATCAAATCATGTGTACTGTGTTCTAGGATTGATGTGATGTTCCCCTGTGCAAGTTGTTACAGTGAGGCATGCTACTAGGTATTGTCATTGTGAAATCTGAGGAGAAAGATCCAAAACAGACATGAGATGCGACAAGTGGCATTTGCATGACTATGTATGCTCATGCCACATGGGATCTGTTGCTTCATTTTGGATAGGAGATCTCTGATCATCCACCCTATACCTTGACCTGCACTAAGTGACCTCCATCTCTTCCATCTGATGAAGTGCTTTCTGTAAGATAAACATTTCCGGGATGATGTTAAGGTACAGATGACAGTAACTTAATGACTCCAGACATTTTCAGCAGATTCCTATGTCACAAGCATATACATCGGTACAATAAATGTCTCAGTAGAGAAGTAGGCAGTAAATTTCTGTAAAAGCATTGCAATAAATATTTCTTATCTATTTAAGCTTTTTGCTATCTTTGTTGGCTATTGGAACAACATAGTTTCTAATGCATGCATAAAATACAGAATTTTCCACCAGTCAGAATCAGATGATTTTCTATATGAAAGAGAAGAATAAATCTAGAGATTCTACTTTTTATCTTCTTCTGCTGGATATATGAACATAATTTTTTGTTCAATGAAATATAAAAAAATTGACTTCAAGTTGCCAAAAATGGATCTTAGATGGCATTCTTCTTCTCAATATTATCTATGAAAATTTAAAAACATTTCTGGAAGTTAATAAAAAATATTTATTTTATAAATTGTAGCTTTTAATTTAATTGTTTTTCAACACAAGGATACGAGTTGGATAGGTAGAGTCAAGCAGAAAAATTTAATGCCATGCCGGCATGATGCCATGGTAGTTCAATGGTTAGAGCAGCTGGCTAGAGCCCGGGAGTTCTCTGGTTCAAATCCCAGTCTGATTTTACCTATCCAACTCCTGTCCTACACATGGTTGTGTGAAAAATCAATTAAATTAACACCCCTTGACCTAATATTGTCTAAACTATGAAGGCCAGGACTTAGACATAAGTTTCCATTAGAGTATGTAATTTCAAAACATTTGAGATCAATTTGCGAGTCAGTTGAGGAATTTAATGCTGTGCCATCATGTTGCCATAGTAGCTCAGTGGTTAGAGCAACTGGCTAGAGCTCGGAAGATCCATGGTTCAAATCCTGTCTATGGCCTTGAATTTTTCAGTCTGATCTCTACTTATGCAATTCGTACCTTTTGTTCTGTGCAGACTTTTTAGTTAGAAAATGGATGTTTTGACAAGAAAAATTACTAATGCAATCATATTATAGGAGGAAAAGATTAATTCACCCTTAAAAAATAGCTGATATACATTCACATAAAGTACTGATTTAATATTAGACATTCATAAACTATTTTCAAACTCAGAACCTGCAATCATTGTTACCATAATAATGTGCTTGAATCTAATAATTTTCACAGCTCTGTAAATTAATTTAGATCATATACATGACTACTTATTCTAGAAACAGTCTCCTTTATTCATAGCGATATGCAATACTTTAAAAGAAATAAGGATCATCATGCCTATAATACTCGAACAACTGAGGCAATACACTTACAATGTCAACGACTTAATAAAACTCGCAATAGTGTAACCCATAAAGCAATAATTCTATATAATAAGATACACAGATCGTTAAAAGCTGTAACAGGAAACATTTTTAAATCTAAAGTGCATAAATTATTATTAAAACACAAATTTTATAACATTAATAATTTTCGTAACTCTGGTATTTAACACCTATTGTATTAGAACAACTGTATTATATTTTACACCAGTATATTTCTTGTACTATTAAATTTGTAAGTAATGATGAAGCCATATGTACAAATTGTATATTTGCGGTGAATA
This sequence comes from Hymenopus coronatus, assembly GCA_030762935.1. Classification (NCBI taxonomy): domain Eukaryota; kingdom Metazoa; phylum Arthropoda; class Insecta; order Mantodea; family Hymenopodidae; genus Hymenopus; species Hymenopus coronatus. Next base: position 50,626,322 of record CM060892.1, on the reverse strand, counting down.
AAAATTGAATTGAATAGTACTAACAAGCTTCTTTTACCTTTTCTTTTCTTTGACAGTTAAGACTAGCTTTTAGCCAACAATAATTACTTTTTAAAGTAATCTGTACTAAATTAATTTTGTTTTATTAAACAATGTTTCTAATCATTTTGTTGTAGTGACTATGAAGAAAACACCCATTATCATCGTGGATCAAGAAATTGGGACCAAGAAGAAACAGAGGTAGATGAAAGACTGAAGAATATTGATCCTAAAATGATAGAACTGATCAAGAGTGAGATAATGGATGTTGGACCAATGATAACTTGGGATGATATTGCCGGGCTAGAGTTTGCAAAATCAACAATTCAGGTATCTACTATATTTCTCCAAATGCAGGATATCTCCTAACACCTTTATTCTCAGCCTAATTTAAAAATTCAGTGTATTATGAAAATATGTAACTTTTTAAAGCAGCATTACACTTGGTTTTTTTTATGAATTTAGAGAAATTGAGACAACTACTATGTGACATTATGTAGCATTTGAAGAGGTGTGTTGAAAGGTGAATATTATTGGTACAAGGAAAAACAATGCTAATTGGTAGCATTGGACGTTGGGAACTCCAAATTAAAGTTTATCTTCAAATTATGTGCATTCAGAATTCATCAATTACTTTTTAAATGTAGTCCCTGATGGTGTGTTCTTTCCATTGTTCACCTACCTCTACTATACCAGCAATGAAATATGTTTTTAGGGTCGTAATGAAAACTTGCTAATTATAAGATAAATTATTGCTGGTAATGAAATTAAATGAACGATAAATTTAAATAAAGAATTGGCTACAAATTAAATAAATAGGAATTGGCAAGTTTGAGCATCAAGTATGAAACAAAGTATAAAGCAAATTCTATTTTTTTTTTTTTATTTTAAGTGGTTTGTAATTTTTGCTATTACAGTTTTCTATACATTTTTAGATTAACATATTCAGCTTGTGTAATGATGTTGTGATACTTACCTCTTTATCTTCTTCTTATGAAATTGTTTCCCAGTCAAGGGATGATGATGGATGAAATTTTCTTGGATATTTGTTAAGAGATACACAGCAGATTTGATGCATATTGCATTATTAGGCCGCGCCATGGCTGGGTGGTTAGACCACATTCCTCTCACGTAGATCCCAAGCAACCTCATGTGAGATTTGTGGTGCTCCATCTTCATTTCATGTATCACCAATGTTATTGCCTGCAGTGCCACAAGTTAAATACTATCAAAAAAAAAAAAAAAAAAAATACATTATTGTTTGATTTGCTCTGAAATTGTGGACCAAGAAAGGAAGGAATTAGATATCCCTCTCTTCTGGGCAGCCAATAGTTGCCAATTAAAAACAGAATTCTGTAAAGAAAAATGTGCCAATTGCGATCTTTATAACCCTTTGGTACTGCTATATTGTGAATCCATTTAACTTACCAATACGTGTGGGTGGGAGGAGGACCATTTGCTCCCACTACATTAGGTGCAAGCACCAACGTGAAAGGAAGTCCTCCATTTTTATTTTAGTATTGGAGGGAAATCTTTTTTCCACTGAGAATGCTTATAGGCTCGTTAACAGAATGCCTCAAATCTGCTGTATGTCATGATCTTGGCTTTGCCACTTTTGTACCCATGAAGTTTGAAACTTTTTCCAAGTGCTATTCGAAAATAAGATATTGTGGATGCAAGAGGACCCCAACTTACTAATTTTTTTTTGAAAAAGCATTGTCTTTTATTCAGATAAGTATGGTATCTGATTCGTCTATGTGGCTTTTATGAATGATTAGATGCATATCTTAAAGCCAGAATAAAAGAAATATGCATATGTAATGCAAAAACATATGTAGTATTTTTTTTTAAGTTGAAGCAAAAAATGTAAAAAGGTGACTCATTACATTTAAATTATGGTGCTCCACTGTTTAAAATACTTCTTTTTATTTGACATATCTAGTAATTTATTTATTTTATATTTGAATCTGCCATTCTTATTTTATCATAAACTTTTGCACTTCAGGAAGTAGTGGTTTGGCCACTTCTTAGACCTGACATTTTCACTGGACTTCGTCGACCTCCAAAAGGCATCTTGCTCTTTGGACCTCCAGGAACTGGAAAGACTCTCATTGGTAAATGCATTGCATCGCAGTCTCATTCAACATTCTTCAGCATCAGTGCTTCTTCCCTCACTTCTAAATGGATAGGTGATGGCGAAAAAATGGTGCGAGCTCTTTTTGCAGTAGCAAGGTAAGCAATGTAAATAATTCAATGTATGAAATATTTAAAAATACATAAAATGCAATAAATTCAACCCAAAACCACATCAATATGCCATTTTCCACAGCTTGAGTCACAGACTAATCAACATTCTGCTAACAGAAACTGAATACAAATGAGAATACACACACATACATGATGGAGCAAAATAAAATAATTTCAGTTTGGACTCTATTGATAAGATAATTCACAAACATAAAATGTATAAAATGCCAGATGAAACAACTACTTTGGGAAAAACTAAAAAATCCACACACAACTACTGCAAATTTACCTACCATCCAAGATACATCTGGAAATTTAGGAAATTATTTAGAGATCACAATATTAACTTGATACCACAAAATAAATACATCAATAATCTACTAAATCATCCTTTGAAAGATAACATACCAGAAACAAAATTATCCGGCATTTACCAAATGAATTGCTAAGATTGCAGCAAAATATACATTGGACAAACAAGGAGAAATCTGGACATTAGAAAAAAGGAACACATGAAAAACATTAGATTCAAATACATAGACAAAGCTGCCTTTGCTCATCATTTTTGGACAGAGAATCCAATATAGAACCAAAAATAAAATTGATCAAACACTTAAAATAACCCTGGGAACACACCTTTATTTGTAAACATGAAGGAAATATTACTTTTGAGATTCCTGCCATAGATGACATGCAAAGATAGGAGACTGCCGCGCAACTCTTAGTGGAACCAGTCACAACACAGGGGCAGCAGTCGACAACTTAACTAAAAATAGAGAGGACGTTCCCTGAAACTAGTCTTAAAAACGATCTTACTTGTAAGTGGAGAATTTTAATGTGTTCAAAATTTTGAATTGTTATTAAACAATTCCAGTATGAAATGTTGTTGAAAGTGAAGTTTTAAGTAATATAGATGCAACTCAGGAATTGAACTCGGGACCTCTGGCTTGGGCATTAGAAAAGAGAGATTTACTCTAGATACAAGTTTAACTGAATGCTTAATGGTCTCTTAATACATATAAAGATTTCATTTGAGCTGCAGTCACTCTGAATCAGCCTGTTAATAAATTAAGTAATAAATTAATAATTGAACTGTTTCTTAAAAGCATCTGTACTAAGAGCTCAGAGTGGAAAGGCCATATTCATCTGCAGACTTACACGTTTGCATTCATTCACATTATAAAACCCTGATTTTACAAATATCTATTTAGCATTTTCCCACAATTTGTCATGTTTCAGAAGCCCCAGTACTATTTTGTTTTGAGAAACATTTTCAAACACTGTGTAAGTGTAACCCATGTTTAACATTAGAAGCATAACCATGGATGGGGGGAGATTAAAATCCCCTAGCTAAAAGAAAATGTAAAAAGTAATAACATATTAACTATGATAGAAATCATTACACCTTAATCTATGAATATAAAATGCATTTTTAAAATATTTCTACTTGGGATTAATTCATATTTATTTTTGTTTTTATACAAATTGTTACAAAATGGATCCCTATACATAGTCCATCCCCCTTAAATGTTTTTCTGATTATGCTATTGTTTAACATATAAGATACGCAGTATATCTGCCTAAATTATAGTACGAGGTGCATCCAGAAAGTAAGTCCCGATCGCGTTTAGAGAATGGCACTAACAGTCAGATATGAATGCGCGTATACAGGAGAAGAGAGGAAGTATATGGTAACATTGTAGTAAAGTTTCAGTTTTGTGACGACAGTGGTTACCGCTCTGTGCTAGGAGAAAATGGCTACTCCGATATTTTCTCCCACCACATGCGAGGTTTGTGCAGTCATCCAATTCTCGCATGCTCAAAAGCAATCTCCAGCAGAGATCCATTGTCAATTGTGTCACGTGTATGGACAGGACATTATGTGTGACAGTATGTTAAGACGATGGTGCAGGCAATTCACGAAAGGAAGAACCAATATTCACGAAGAAGACTGTAATGGCCAACCGTCCCTGGTGACGCCAGAAGTGTTGGAAAGTATGTGGCAAGCAATTGTGCAGAAACGGCACTTCACAATTTCAGAACTCTCTTGTCAGTTTCCCCAGACATCTTGCTCACTTTTGCACAAAATTGTCTCCTGGTGGCTTGGTGCACAAAACCAAACATCTGGCCACAGCATTGACATTCCTACAGCGATGCGCAGTGGAAGGTAACAAGTTTCTCAACAGTATTGTCACTGGGGATGAAACATGGGTGTCGCATGCCACACCATGGCCAAAACAACAATCAATACATTGGCGGCATAGTGATTCACCTGTGAAGACCAAATTCAAGCAGACAATCTCTGTCAAAAAAATCATGTGCACTGTTTTCTGGGATTGATGTGGTGTCCTCTTGTGCAAACTTTTACCTTGAGGGGAGACCGTAAATGCTGATCGATATTGCCAGACGTTGCATAAACTCAGCGGGCAATCCAGAACAAGAGACGTGAAATGTTGACAAGAGGCATTACGCTTGTGCTTGACAATGCAAAACCTCATACAGCCAACGCCACACAAAATGTGTTGAATAAGTTTGGATGGGAGGTTTTCGAACATCCACCCTACAGTCCCAACCTCGCTCCAAGTGACTTGCTTCTCTTCCGTGTCATGAAGCATTTTCTGCTGAGGTGCAGAATGAAGTGACTTCGGAGCTGCAGACATTGGCGGCAGAATCCTATGACTAGGGCACACAATTAATGGTGCACCGTTACGATAAATGCCAAAACAATGGTGGTAACTATGTTGAAAAGTAGCCGGTGAGTCTATGTAATTATACCAATAAATATTTCTTACTTAGTGATATTTTTGTTCTCTTTTATCAGTCATCGGGACTTACTTTCTGGATGCACCTCATATGTTATGATTTATGTTGTGAAAGTTAAGGAATCTACAAATGATTGCAATGCTGGAGTGTTGCAGCATTTTAGTAGATGTATAAGGTAACCTTTGTCCCTTGAGCATTTAAGAGAGTAGAGCACACAGGCTGCAGAGAGCTTAGCTACTATGTACTGTTTTTATGTACATCTGCTAGTAAATTATAAGTTTCAACTGAACTCGTTCATTTATTGAAGAAATCAATATTAAACAATTTTCTTTGTTGTGTTAAAAAAATTAATGGGCACCCCATGCAATGTAAACATGTTTAGAGTCAATTGGACAAAAATAAATAAGAGTAAAATATTTTTACTCCTTAGAGAAGTGTTAGTATATTATAATGTCTGGTATGTTCAGGTGCCATCAGCCTGCTGTGGTCTTTATTGATGAAATTGACTCACTTCTTACTCAGCGCAGTGACACAGAGCATGAAAGTTCAAGGCGAATAAAAACAGAATTCTTAGTGCAGCTGGTAAGTATTCACTGCTTGTTTGCTAACTTTGTTAATCATTGACAACTACAGGTCTCGAATAGCTGCATAGCTCAGAGTAGTTATGATTACTATACTGTCCCTCTAGAGTTTAAAGTCCCTCTAAACACTATCTTGAAGTTTCAACATTGCTTGATCAATTTCTAGTTTGAATGGTAAGCTAATTTGTAGGACAAAGATATGCAGTCAGTTACAACTCTGCAGATTATTGAGCATATTTATCTATATCTTTAAGAAATTGAGTACCTTAAAAAGCTTAATACACAATAACCTTGTTTGTTCCGATTAGGCGGACCAGAGGTAATATACATGAATGAAAATCCAGATAAAGTAGAAAAAAAACTATTAAATGAGTATAAAAATTTGATGACAACTGAAACTTGGGCTACTGAAAAGTAGATGAAAAAATCTGATGTGTCCCATTCACATAGCTTTCCCAGCTATTCCACATACAACTTTCTATGCAAAAGATTATTTTTTTATCTATGTCATGTTAATCGAGATAAACATAACCAGAATTGTTCTTATTACTTGCTTTTTGTAAGTTGAAGGATTAGTTTTGTTGTTCTGTATAGCTTGAAATGCACAACTGGTGGCGATCTTTACTCTACCTGGTGCCAACTTTACAACCATATACATTCATATATTTATCAAAGGCATTACATATTTTTGTGGTAAAAAAAAAAAATAATGAAGATCTGTAGCCATGACATTAACATTTTCAAATTTGGGTGAACTTTCCAAACTCATCTTTATATGGCCAGTGATAAAGAATTATTACTAGGTATATAATTAAAAATTTACTCATTATTGACATAAAAACTTCCAACTTGTGTAGTGCTTCTTTTTATACTTGTAACAGTAGACAAGTTCCAGATAGAAGTGATGATGTGCTTTAGAAAGTTAATGTATTATGCTAGCCACATCAAGTAGTTAGAACCTTTCTGCTTGCCTAAATCATTTGGCTTAATAAATTGGCTGTAAAGTGAACAGATTTTAATATGAAATAAATACAAGGTGCTAGTTGCTTACTGTCAATTTTGTAGGGTTGAACTTCAGGATGTGGATTTTGAGGTGACCCTGGTTGAGGCCTGTATTTCCAGATCACATATCCCATTAGAACATTAATTCATAATGGATCCATCAAGTTGTTTGATGAACATGTTTTCCCATGAATTGAAGTTTTAACTTCCTTTAACATATGATTTCTTTGTTGATTTCTTGATTGTTTTCCCAAAAATATGTTGTCATTGATTTTTCAATTTATTTTTGAAAAATATTCCAAAAATGTTGTTTTGGTGTATCTTTAAACTTTTTGATCTTTTTAACATATACTTTATTACTAGAGAAAGTTAGTATTATAGAACAAATTGTATTACTAAGTGGAAATAAATTCATTTCAATAAAAAAATACTAGAGAGAGCAGACAGTATAACGCTTGAGTGATTGCAAGTTAACAATGCTATGGGAATTGATTATTTCAATTGGGGGTGATACACTTACTGCCACTTAAATGACTAGTGAGGCAACACCACGTGACTTCTCTTACTGTTTTTGCTTTCTTTTTAATTGTATGCTAAAGTACTAGTAAGATATTTTGCGAAAAGCATCACAGATTTACCAGTAGCAAATGCAGTTATTTGCAGAAGAATTTGAGCTGGAGCTCTTAACTACTTAGTCATGACGCAGAGAGAAGTTTTTCTCAGTATAACAAAACTTTGTAAGAACTTCATCCCAAAATTCTCATATTACTGTACATTCCATTAAAATATGTAACCATGCTGAGACAACATAAACTTGAGACCATTAATTAGCTCCTCTATAAAAACTATTGTTATTAATTATTTAGCACTGTATAATTAAAGATTACAAATGCTTATTAACGTATGTATTTAACAGAGTAAATTCAGCTTGGTGCAGAAATAGAAAGCCAACGCCAAGATAGTAGAATAGTGTGAGAAGTGCGTTGTTAGAAAGGTTTCTTTTGTCCAGTCACGTACAACCAGGTCACGCCGGGGGTAAACCTTAAAATTCGGAAGACAGTAATTTTGCACTGTGCAACATGTGTCATGTGAGTGTTGCAGTGCACCTTGGATTGAGAAAACTGAATTTTGGGTAATGTTTACGTCAATTGCGTAGCCTTTCTGTCCAATCAGAAAGAAGCCGCCATGACAGTATTTTTAGCATATAAAGAGCCCAAGAAGGCACTTTGGAGCCGTCTGTCACTGTCTGTCGCGTCATGCTGTCAGTTGTCAGTCTGAACGTCACTTCTTAGCACAAAGTTAAGCACGGTAACTTGTAACAAAAACTTAGTAGTTTTCAGCACTCTAAGTGTATTTAAAGTCAGTGATGTGTGTTAAATTATATCGTATAAAGCAGAATCAAGGAAGAAGTAAATATAATTACATGTGATTAACCAAGTATTAAAGTTCCTAACAAGTGTTTAATTTAGCAGTATTGTAAAGCAAAGTGCTTGTCTCGCATCTCCTAGTAAAAAATAAACTCCCAGAAAGTTACACATGTCTTCATTATTATAAGATCACTCCCTGAACTACCCCCATTAGCTGCACCACCCCGAGAGAGTCAACTATCGTGCAGACTGGGTAACGCCGAGGCAAATTCACCGGTAGTAGATTCACCTCAACAGGTACATGGGTCTACTCATTGGTAGTGGAGTGAGTCTTGCCAACATCAGCAATCTGGGCTCGAAGCCGAGAACTATGCATCTGGTGCTTTGAATGTGGTGATCAGGAGAATACGCCACAACAAGGCCACCCAACTATAAGGACACAGCAAACTACTCTTAACTACAAACCACAAGTTTACATACAAAGATTGTAAATATGCATGTGCATTAATATATACCTTACATCATACTGCTGTAATACCATAGGTTATATGAATTATAAATAAACATATAAATAGCATTTCCAGCTTTAGTATAATATAATATAGATACTGACTCATAAGTAATGACGTTTTTTAAGAAAAACAATTATTTGAAATGTGTTCTGACAAGCAATTAACTAATCTTCAAAGTACAGACCATTAGATTCTATAGTCTTGAGCCATCTTTCAGCGAAGTTTATTATCCCACGATGCTACCAGCTCTGGTTTTTTGTTGCGAAAAATTTGGTGAGACCCACTTGCACTGCTTGAATGTTGTAAAAATGTCTTCCACATAGAAAATGGGCCATGGATCGAAAAAGATGATAATCTGATGGTGCAAGATCAGGGCTGTATGCTGGGTGTGGTAGCAGTTCAATTCCTCCCAATTCCCGAATTTTTTCCATGGTTGTTCATGCAGTATGGGGTCTTGCATTGTTCCGTTGAATAGAACTCTATTTCGGTAACTAATACTGGGTATCTCCATCTCAAAATTTCATGAACTCGTTCCAGTTGTTGAGAGTAAAGATCCACATCAGTCGCCCACCCGTTTGGAACAAATTCCCAGTGAATCACAACTTCAAAATTCCACCAGACACACAACATTACTTTGGGACAGAACCAATTTTTTTAACAATGGCTTTGGCAGTTTGGCGGGGTTAAGCTACTGTTTCGAGGCATCAGGGTTTCGGTAATATACCCATTTTTCATCACAAGTGACAGTTCTCTTGACAAATTTATCATCCATGGGTTCATGGATAAGCTGACGACAGATATCTACTCTACGTTGAGCCTATTGAGGTGTCAGTTCATGAGGTACAGATCTACAGCTTCTGTATGATTTTCCAAATGTCTTAATGTGGCAATGTATGGTATCTTTTGATGCACCAAGTTCTTCTGAAAGCCTAGAGTACTTTTTTGCAGATTTTCTCACAAAACTTGGCTTGTATCCTCAATATTCCATACTTTAGGTCTTCCAGAATGTGGTAAATCTTTAGTGTTTTTGTGCCCATTGTTGAAACGTTGGAATCATCATTGTGCCTCATGCTCACTAATGACACCTTCTCACTGAACACATATTGTTCAAGCTGTGGCAGCGGCTTTATAATCTTGTTTCCAGTAGTGCTTTAGAAGGACTCTTAAGTTCAAACTTTGTTATCTCCATTTTGTGATTGTTTATTAACAACTAAAGACTGATACATGTTCGCAATGTACGCAACACTAGCCATGGCATCCTGTAAATAGCATTTCCAAACCAAAGAAACCCAGTAAATTTTCAAAACACCAAAATCTAAAAAACCGACATTACTTATGCCACAACCTAATAATTATATTATACTATGAAATATTTCATAATTGCATTTCATTTTGCAGAGATTCTATTGGTCCCATGTGCCTTTTCTTTGTTTTCAATGCTCAGAAACAAATTTATACAGCAGCATGTCCTCCTTGCATCTATAGGTAAATGTGCAGTAAACTTCAGGTTTTGTATGTACCCCAAATGAGCTCTGAACATATTTCAATACAAGCAATTCAGTTTACAGAACACTGTTCATTAAGTTTTATATGCTAGGGACGTGTTGTAATCATTAAAAATGTTTATGGTCTGTGGGTAGCAAGCAAATTTCTTATAGATTGTGTTCTCATGGAGGATTCCTTCTGATTTTTTAAATTTTGGATTTTTTTTTTTTTTTCCAAATAATTTTCCTATTGAAACCATTGATTTCTGCTCTCTGAATGATGCACTTTTATTCATGGTCATTTTGAACTGTTTTTCCAATGGCATATATATCACTCAGATTCATTTTGTTAAAAACTACTACTTTATGATTTTTTTTTATTTAAAGCTATTGACCACTTATGTTTCTTTTTATAAATAACTTAAGACCATTTCCATTGCTGATAATCTTGAGGTCCAAAAAAAGTTAACATCTTGTCTTCTTCAACTTCTAAGGCTCTTAAGTTGAGAAGTTACAGAGCATCTCTGTTCATAGACAAATATTTAAGGAGTTATACTAATTTTTCATTACTAAATCTTAATATTTGATACATACCGAGTGATCAAATTTATTTGACATTTACCATGACAGAATATGAATTGATGCTGTCACTGTTATAGAACATATCTTTATCTGAGAAGCTGCTGAAGAAGATGCAAAATGATAGTGAACAACAAGAGAGTCTGGTATGAATAAACCAGTGCCTTTGATAGTGTGAACATGAGTTATTTCTAAAAGCTACTATGGTTATAGTAGTGACTCTCACAGGCCAAACATGAGTTATTCTACAAATGGATGCATTATGGATGTGACAGTGATTTGTGCAACTTTTATTTGTTCCATATGACTGTTTCTTTTCTCTTTCTGTTTGTATAGGTAATTATTATATCAATATAATATAAACCCTTTTTAGTTGTCATAAGGATTGCTGAAATTCAGGAAAATGCAAAGAAATGCATGCACACAGTGGACAGCATTGTAATAAGGCGTTCCTTGAATAATACAAGAACCAGATCTAAAATAGCTTTCAATCATGAAAGTATGATGCTCAATCATGCATTCTATTCCACTGCAATGAAATTAACAGTTTGCATCCACATGGTTCTGTGTATGTGAAATCTGCCAATTGTCATGTGTTCTTTGATGTCTACTTGATAATACTCCAGTAGCTAATAGTTTTGTCCTAGCTGTTAGACCGAAGCCTGGAAGGTCCTACTTACTAGCACCAACATGGCCTATTAGTTCTTTAGTCCTCCAGATAATGTTCTGGAAATCATTAGCTTTGCGTTGGGTGCTAGATCGAATCCTCAAGGGCCTTCTGAATAGCTTTAATGCTGTTATTTCAAATTGTATGGCGGTAAAAGCAGAAAAAATGTTGTCACTATATTCTGATTAGTATATTGTACTCTTCTAGTTGTCATTGTAAACAATGCAAGCATAAGGAACAGTAAAAGTTACTGTAATATTAAAGCTATTACCAGTTTACTAATTTTTATGAACTTAGAAAAAAAAAGTTTATAACACGTGTGCATATACATGTTACACAAAGATAAACACAAAGTGAAAAGGCAAGTGGGGGCAAAGTAAAGAGTATGTAATGGAAAGTAACTATTGGAAACAGAAACCCTACAGTTAACACTTATGCTGAATGAAGCTGTGAATCCTGTTGAGCAACAATTTGTAAACAATATGTTGTTTACAATAAAGAATGGTCTCTCATAAGTAATCGTCTTACATTTATTTATATTGACCATTTTTAAATTGAAAACAATTTTCTTATATGTAATAAAGAGTGCTTTTAAATAGGATGGTGCAGCTACAGGAGAAGAAGATAGAATATTGGTAATTGGTGCAACAAATAGACCACAGGAATTGGATGAAGCTGCTCGAAGAAGGCTGGTTAAGAAACTCTATATTCCTTTACCTGAAACACAGGTATGAAGCCTTTTTCCTCTTTCTTATGAATATTTATTTATTGATTAATGCTAAGTTGTTGGGCATAAAATCTTTAATTGTAATGTTCACAGGTATAAATGGTATGCTTACAATGTATTCATAAAGTAAAATAGGCAGTAAATAGAGGCATGCTATTAGAGCGGGAACATGTAGATTTCATAAAACACACAATATGTAGTAAACTTTTTCTATCATTTGGCCTTTAGTCTTTCTGAAATATTCATTGATATTGTTTTGATTTTCAAAATTTAAAATTTCTAGAAGCACTAAAATTGTCAGTCAATTGTTTGTCTGGTCTGCAAAGAGAATTTTAAAGCCAGCCCATTTTTAAGAATTTTACTTGCTTCAGCCTCCCGTATCTATCTTGTTTCTACAATGAAATGTGGAATGAAGCTTATATTTGCAAACGTTCATCTTGATTAACATGAAGTAAATAGAAGAATAAAGTAATGCGTATGTAGCACAGCTGCTGCTGCTGCTGCTGCTGCCACTACTATTAGTAATAAATAATTATAATAATAATAGTATTACATAGTTCTACCAAAATATTAATAAATAGTTATAATAATGAGAATTTAAGACTTGTACAGTGTTTAATTTTTTATGCTAATCTTGTGTTTTAAGAACACATAAACTTATTAAAAGTAAATATATGTAACATAAAGTAAACTGTCGATTAATGACACTAAACAACACTCACATTTAAATTTCCCGGAATATGTTTCGGAGGTTAGTTTCCTCCATTGTCAGCCGGATGTTGACTAATTGCTGGTGGTGATGCTGATCGATCCATTGCGTGCTTTGGTGGTGGTTCTATGAATTTGTACTTTGAGTCGCCCTGGGGGATATTGAAGTTGATAATCCTATTTTTGTTTTTCCAAATGAAAATTTGTTCCCAAGTTGCCAATTCCTGCTTTCCGGTTATGTGTTTCAATAGTTTCAGCTCTGGGTTTATATCATGATTTTCTCTCCAAAAATGGGTAGCAACTGCTGATTTATCTAGATGTGTGTGCTTTATGCATCTGAAATGTTCCTTGGTTCTTTTTTCCAGGTTCCTCTTGATTTTTCCAATGTAAACTTTGTTGCAACTGTTTGGTAAATTCCTATCAAATAAATGAAACGTAACTTGAGTTTTGTTGTTCTGATAACTTGAAATGCACAACTGATGTTGATCTCTGCTCTACCTGGATGCCAACATTACAACCATATACATTCTTTAATCACATGTTAAACATTTCTTTGGAAAAACAAAAATAGGATTATCATCTTTGATATCCCTCAGGGTGACTCATTGTACAAATTCATTGAACCACCACCAGAGCAGGCAATGGATCAATCAGCATCACCACCAGTGACTAGTTGATGTCCAGTTGACAATGGAGGAATCTAACCTCCGAAACATGTTCTGGGAAATTTAAATGCGAGTGTTATTTAGTGTCATTAATCAACTAATGTTTGCTTTTAATTCGATCTCAACAACACTGTCATCAACTTCCAAAATAAAAAAGTACATAATATGTTTCATTTGCCTCCCTTTTTATATACCACAACCATTTTTTTTTTTTTTTAAACTTTAGTCAAGTCCTCCCTTACTTTCTTACTATCGTTGCTAAAAAGTTTAATTAAGGTACCTTTCTGTCTAATTTCACACATTTTCCATTTATATACCTTTTCCTCCAAAGCTCTGTCTCTTTACATTCAAAAACCATATGCTCCATATCTTCCTTTCTTCTACATATTGGACACAGATTCTGTTGGAAGCTATTTCTTAACCCTTTTAATCTCCACCTCCCTCCCTCAAACCCAAACACTACTCTCTCTTTGTTCCTTATTTAATTTATCCACTTATCCTTCTGTTATGGTTGCGCTGTGGCCGAGTGGTTAGACCACTCGACTCTCACCTAGACGGCAAAGCAACTGCATGTGAGATTTGTGGTGGACAAAGCGGCACAGGGGTGGGTTTTCTCTGGGTTCTCCAGTTTCCCCTGGCATTGCATTTCACCAGTGTTCCATCTTTATTCATGTATCAACAGTGTCATCGCCTGTGGTGCCGCAACTAGTTAGAGCAGGTGTTAAACACTATCCAAAACAAAACAATCCTTTTGTTTCCCATGTATTTTTTTATTTGTACATATGCATCCAGAGATTCAAACATAGTTAAAACAAGAACAAAAGAAGAATTTAACTAGTGCATAAGTGTTTTTAAAAAATATTGAGAATGCTGGACTCCAACTTTGAAACATGGTTGATAGTCATAGTAATGATTGCTGAGTTCTTTTATAAGTACCTGGCATATCACGAATAATATCAAATGCTATCCTATCCTGGTCATTAGCTCCTCTTCACTACTAACTGGCATCTTGAATACAGGAGTTTGAACATATCTGCAAAGGAAAAAATCCAAAGGGGTTAAATCTGGTGAATGTACTGGCCATGATATTGATACTCCTCTGCCGATCCAGCGATCAAGATACATTACATTTAGGAAATCCCTTATATCACTGAAATAATGGACAGACGCCCCATTACCTTGGAACCATGTTTAACTGGCATTAAAGGAAGGAGCATCTTTCAGAAGTAAAAACTGTAGGTAAATGTGGGCAATCAAAAGTGGAAGTAATAAATAGGGCCCTATGAGTGTGTCATTCACAATGCCAGCCCAAATGTTCACTGTAAACCAGTGTTGGTATTTGTGGCTATAATAGCTCTAGGATTTTTCTGTGCCTAAATGTGACTGTTAGGAGTGTTAAGCATGGCCTCTTGTGTAAAATTCTTCTCATCCCTCTGCAATATGGTGTAGGAAATCTTGGTTGATCAATGCGTTCTGGAAGAAATCACAGGACAAATTGTAGGGGTGGAAAGTCCCATGTTTGAACTCGGATGAAAAGATACATGTAATTGTTGTTCATGCAGAATTCTACTAACTGAAAACTGGCTTGTGTGCATGATCTTGTGTTTGTGGACTCTTCTAGAACCACTGTTGTTAATTTCTTTGGACTCCTGAGGGATCCATTTATTTTTGGAAAGTTCCTGTTTCTTGCTGTCATTGATGTACTGCAGTAAAGGCGCTGTGATAGCCAAACGTCTTCTTGGATAAAGCTCAGCATAAAGATCTTGTGCCTTTTTTCATTTCCCCAAGCAGTACCATAAATATAATGCATGTCTGCTAGTTCTGTGCAAGTAAAGCTGTAAAACTGAAAGTCCTTCCGGTAAAAGAAGCACTTTGTATGTATACTAGTTGCTGAAAGAGATAACCAGAAACAAATTCACAAAGTGCAGTATAATATTCAGCGGAATCCCTTATCATTTAAGTAACAAAATGTGGGTTTTATGTCAATGGTGATATCAACAATGTTAGAAACAGAATACAAGTGATATTCCAAAATGTAAAGAAAACAAAATATAGCGATATATTCCAGTGTCAAAAGAAGACAAGGTAGCTATGACAGAGTTTCATCTACCCAGTGCAAAATTTGCAAAATGTTAATTTCCTCTAGCTTGATAGCAAGCCATTTATGGACATACATTGCCAGTAAGAAAATATTCAATTATAACCCCCTTAATTATGCCTTAAAATTATTCATTGTTATTCTGGCTTACGTGTTATAAAAAAGCATTACAGGCATGTTTCAGAAAATCAAAAAGATGTGCACATTTTCTGTGTAAAGGGCAAGCTTGAGCAATTTTGCATACTTTCAATCAGTAGTCCTCCATTACTATTTTGCAATGATTTCTGGGATACCGACACATCTTGGCCAGCCACTGTGAAGATCATCATCTAAGCTCTCCCGACCAAGTTTAAATTCGTTTGTCCACTTAACAATAGTTAAATATGAAAGAGCAGAGTCCCCAAGTGTATTCAGAAAACCAACATGAATGTTCTTTGCTTTCATACATTTCTTTACGAAATACTTAATCACTACTCAAATCTTGATTTTTTCGATCTTCACAAAACAACTATTAAGCCGTGTCACCACTACAGCTGTCTTCCAAGAAGACTAACATGACATGTGTTTACAGGCAACAGCCCAATGAATATCATGTGAACAACTCGTGGTGCTAGGGCTGACCTCTTGTGATGATTTTGAGAACTTATCAAACCAACCACGTACAATAAGTACCTTTGATACAGTTTTACATATTTCTCATGGTTTATTTTGCTTGTCTACTGAGTAGTTCAGTGGATACGTATGTTTTATGAAATCTTGATATTGAATTTCTGAGGGAATGAAGCAATTCATTTGCCTACTTATTAGTGACTGACAAGGTAGCCAAAATTATTAAGGCATGCAGTCATGAATGCTTCTGCTGTTCAACTCCTGCTAAACCATCCTCCCTGACAACCTTTTTTTTTTGCTCTGTGGCATACTTAGGCCTGCAGTGTTTCTTCCCAAATTGTGATTACATTTCATCACCATCAGTTTTAAATGCCTGTGATGCCATGAAATAAGAATGGATGAGATAAGGAGAAATTATCATGTGTTCCATTTATGTGACTTTCTCTACCTATTCTGTAACAAAATATTGTCACAAAAGCGAATCTTCCCTCTGCTTCAAGCTAATCGAGATAAACAGTAACAGAAACAGTAGAAGGGAAATAAGCTAGGCTAAAGAGATATTCAAATCTTTTAAATTCTGGAAGTGTTGAAAATTTTAAAACCAATAATAAGGAATGTTTCATAAGTAGTTAGCTCTACAAAAAATTGTATGTAACAGAAATTGTGTGTTTTAACACCATTTTTATATCACAAATTTTTGTCTAACGCTTATGTTTTATGGGTTATGCAAAAGTAATTCAAAATGAAGAAGACATTAGGATATACATTTTATTTGTATGTATTAATTTTAATATGCAGTATTTTAAACAAAATTGTTAGCTATTTTTGAGAAAATTGAAAAAACTTCAAACTAAAAGGTAGTTTGGGGTGGGGGTATTTTCCTGAAAATCTTTGCCACATTCTTAGAAGATACTAAACTTAAATACCAAGTTTGATACTTTTAGCTATGCTGTCCACGCATGCACATAGAAAGACCTTTTTCAAAAAGCATTTTTTTTTTCAAGGTCCTCAGAACATGTATATCTGGTGAAATCTCTGTATCAAATCTTTGGTTGGAATACAAAATTCTGCCTATTATGTATATATGTACATAGTATTTGGTTAAAAAAAAAAAAAAAAAATTAGACAACATAAAAATAAAGTTTATATACCTGTTTGTGTATATGTATGTATATTTCAGACCCCTCTATGGGTTGAATTGAAAATTGTTTGCTTTAGGCCCGTCAGCAAATAGTTGAAAGGCTTATGTCCAAGGAGATCAACTCTCTAACAAAGAGGGACATTGAAGAGATCTCTGAATTAACTGCTGGATACTCTGGAGCAGATATGAAGAATCTCTGTCAGGAAGCATCATTAGGCCCTATTCGATCACTAGGCTTTATTGACATTCAGTATATTCAGCCAGATCAAGTACGTCCAGTATCTATTGAAGACTTCAAATTGGCCCTTACAAGAATTCGTGCCAGTGTATCACCAGGGGATTTGGACAACTATGTCGCTTGGGATAAACAGTACGGTTCAGGAGGTATAGCTGTAAGTAATGCAAGTATGAAAATATAGTGTAATGTTGTTTATATTCTTCAGAATAAATAATATACTGTATGAAATAGTGGTTGAACAATTTTGACTGGATAAACAAAATGTATACCTGTGTTGCTAATAAATTTGGCAGGTTGCTAATATTTTTCGAGTTTAAGAAGTAAGGTAAGAAGGCTAGGTCAAACAGCCCAACATTAACTTGTAACCTTGATTGAAATAAAAATTGTCCTACTCATGAGACCCGTCCAACAAAAAATTTAAAGTATTCTCGGATTCAAAGTAGTTTGCTGTATGAATTCACGATTCCCAGCATTTCTCTACCATGTGAATATATTCTGAAATGCACTTTTAGAATAGCCTTCAGTCCCATGGCAAATTTTTGTTTGTTTGGTTTTCAGAACAGAAACGCTCTCATTCAGGATATATTTCGTCTCCAAAGTATTTACAGGTGCCAATTCAGGCCAAAAAAGGTTTTGGTTACTGCAGATATGCTTTTTTAATATTTGATAAAAACTATTTTATAAGCAGCATCAAATTTGCAGGAATATACAGGTTCTGTGTGCTTATGTCTCAAGCAGCATTGCATTGCTTCAAAATAGAACTGTTTATTAATCCTTCAGAGATATGGACTTTAAATAACCCATTTTTACCAATGAATAACATTGGATAACTCCATTTGACATCATGGTCATGTAGTCTAAGGGACGATAGGTTAGCCATGATTGCGGGATCAAATCCAGTCAAAATATATATTTTGCATTCAAGAAATAAAATGTACATGGCATGTTATTTATGGATGCTCTTTAACTGCTGTGGTTCTGTGTCTCATTTTAAATCGGGTGTGAAAGATTGCTTAATTTTGCTCAGCGGCCTCTCTATCAGGCTTGAGGTTCTTTTACATGCTGCAAATCTACGACACGGGACCAACGGCTTTACTTCCCTTCCGAAGGAAGCCATGCTAAGGATTTTTACACCTGAAAAAATCCATCGTCCTCTGCCGGGTTGGAACCTGCGACCTTGAGTATATCTGCATTCAAGAGAAACTATGGTGAAGGATGGGGAGAGTCCAACTAAAGCAATTGGTGTGATGGCATGATCGGATGAAAAAAACATCACTACCATTAAGATCAGATAACACTGTAGCTGTCACATGTCTGAATGACTGCATACCTCACTTCCATTATTGGGCATCCTTGAATGGGTTAATGGTTTGCCTATTTGGAGTGTTCATAATGAATAATATAATTAAAATACAAAACAGACAAGTGTAATTTCTGCATTTGATGACATTGATGTACTTTTTCCAATCTAAGCAATATATTTAACCATTCAACTACAGTTTGATAATATCTTGCTCGTCCAGAAGCTTCCTGTTATTTGAATAATTCAACACATTTTGGCTCATTTCAGCTTACATTTTGCTTTGTTCTTGTATAAAGATTTTTGCAGTGGGGGCTGGTTGACAAAATAATGGTTGTACTACAGTACCATACAATCAAGACTATTCTGCAACTTTGTTGTAAAGAAGATGGCTACAATTATTTGTTAAGCCTAAAGAATTGCTGTGGGCAAAAGTGTCTATATTTTGTATTCTGTAACTTGTTTGTTACGTATGTGCATTTCCTAGCAGCTTTTTAGCCAACTGGACTGCCTAATTTGAAAATTTGTTGCTCTATGACAGCATTTTTTTTTCTTCCTGCCATCAGTGCAGGAAAGCAACTACCAAAGGTATTTGTTCCTTTTCCCCAATGGGATGGAGAGGTGAAAAATTAGTACCAAAAACATAATTATGTGGATTATTTAAATTTGAACCTAAAGTTTTGAACAGGATGTAACCCCTAAAAATTAGAATGGATATTTTATGGGGAAATCTTGCAGAGTGGATAACAGTTGTGGCAGTGTCCCTGTAAAATACTTTTCAATTTTAGGCTAGGAGATACAGACAACATAATTAACAACACTTGAGTTGGAATTTCATATTATTTTGACACAAGTTTTTAGTAATATATAATCAGTCCACCATTGTAGCTTTTAGTAACACTCTTTAAAGATACCAATTTTGCAGCTTTACTGAAATTTAATGTATACTATCAAGCACAATTAGGTACTTAGTTTTTTGTATTCATGACTTGCAATAATCAGTTTTAGTTCAGTTCTGTAGAAATGTTCTTGTACCTTAACAAACTTTGAATTTAAATCATAATTAGTGTCTGATATTTAACCATATTATTTTATGTATTCATTAAGTGAAAGATTGTAATGAAAAGAAAGGCTAGTTTCACTGTTCTAATATCTGGAAGAATGCTACTGCTCTAGTATTTTACTTTGGATTATTATTTTTCATATACAAATTTATTAACTTCAATTATAATTTTATAACCAAACTGACTGCCTTTACAAATTGCATTTTCTATGGTTATCAAAAGATGGTAAATAGCTTTCTGCTAGCCACTTCTTTTAGCAGATAGGAAATTCCCTTAAAATAAATCTGGGAACAAAAACATAACACTATAATATTGTAGAGTCCTCAAAAATGCTCACTTCTTAATCTTAACCTAAAAATGAAGAAATATATTCCTGAACAGAACATCAATCACTATTTAAATCTAAATTCTTAAATTAAGAATTTAATTTAAAAGTTAATAGTATTGTTACTTTTATTACAATAAGAGGTTACATTACATTATTTTGCTACTAAAATTTGTCTTAAAACTTGGGAGCATCATTTACTATTATCTCATAGAACATTACTTGCCTAAATGAACTGTGTAACATTTATATTTTACACTGCAGTAAATAAATAAACTTTGATAATTAAAATGTCAATTTCTTATATATCATATTTATTTGAATTCAAGACAATCCCCATTTTTCAAAACGTAATTTTGGAATTTAACATATCAACTGTACAAATAGATGACATACGGTTTAAATAACATTTAAAGGTATGCCATATATTTTTAACAAACTATAGGACACTTAACCTGATTGAACCCCTTTTTTACTTTCTCTAGCCCCGTATGTGCAATGTACATAGGGATAGAGAAGTATTGTATCCCACTCAAAAATTTGATGTCGAGATTCCACTGGAAATACATGTTTTAGGACCTTGTGATTCCAAAAAAAGTATTTTCAGAAACAGGTCCGTGTGTATGTGTCTGTCTGTGGACAGCATAGCTCAAAAATGAAAAGACGGTTAAATACAAAATTTGGTATTTAAGTTTAGTATCTTCCAAGGATGTGACATGAAGATTTTCAAGAAAATACCCCCACCCCAATTACCTTTTACATGGAAAAAGTTTCGAAAATTTTGTTTTTCTTAAAAATAGCTCTTAACGATTTTGATTAAAATACCACATATTAAAGCAATTTTTATCACAAATAAAATGTATATCTTGAATTTTCTGGGAATAGCTTCTAAAGACCTGTTTATTTTGGATGAATTTTACTTAATTTGGCATAACTAGTAAACTGTAAAAGATAGACAAAAACTTACTGTACAAAAAATGTAGGTCTTGTTAAAATACACAAGTTATGTCATATACATTTTTTTCGTGGAGCTTACTGTTTTCGAGGTATTCCTTGTTATGGTTTAAGTTGTGAAGTATTTACACTTTTCTCAGACGGGAGCATCCGTTTTTCTTTTGTTCTACTCCTGGCCAAGCAAAGAAGCAATTTGCTATGAAAATCGCATAACGACAGCTTTTAAAACATTTGACTATCACTTTAAAGTGCATTCCCTTAGTTCCAGTCTACTTATTAGGAACTAAGTAATGAAATTCTGCTGTTTATCTCAATTAGTGTGGTGTTGAAAGAAGAAGAATTATCTTTTATAAGAAGCTTGTTTGTAGAGTGGCTAGAGAAAGTCATGTGAGTGTAACACATTAAGATTTTTTTACTTAATTTGAATTTGCAAGGAAGTTCATGTTTTTTGAACAGGAGATGGAGAGGGGAGTACAGAAATTACCAAATGGATGCAATGGTAGAATGTGACACCGGAGCAGTAGCATAATGATGATGGATATGATTTTGAATTTAGACAATATACTTAATATAACATATCATAAATGCTTTTATGTCATTTGAATTTGCACAAAACTCACTATGCGAGCAGGAGAACGGAAATGTACCTGTCTATATTTGGTGGTGATGGCAGCAGCTTAGCTGTAACAGTGATTATGGTTATGATTTTCAATTAAGACATAATCATACTTAATTAATTTATATTCACTAGACATACTTTATACCCAATTCAAATTTGCGTGTAAATGGATTTTTTGAGATGGAGAGGGGAGTATGGAGATGTACGGAGTGTGCACGATAGCAGAACATTGATGATGGCTGCAGAGTAGTTCTAACAATGATTATAGATGCTATTTTCTACTAAGATAACATACCAAATAGAATGCTCATAGGCATATTAACAGCTAACTTTTGGTGCAAAAATACAGCGCACAAAACCTGGTGCAAATATCACAATCTTGGCAGTATCTATGCCATTTCCCCCTGGCTTTGCTACTGCTGTATCTGCAAAGTTTGAAATGTACTTTTTTCTGTATGGTATTTGGAAAACATATTGCAAATGCAAAATGACCCCCAGTTCTGAACATTAATATTTTGTAAAAACACATTGTCTTATATTCAGATAAACACAGCACTTCCTCCTACAGCAGCATTAAAAGGATGTTTATGGAAATCTGTTGTGTAACAATGTGTTGGTAAGGGTGTCTCAGTATATGCTGCATTCAATCAAATCTTTATTCTTAACAAAAATTTGTTTTTTATGAGTTACAGAATCAGAACAGCACATAACAATTGATTAGTTTTTTTTAGCAATTTGTTAAACCTTAACAAAATGTTGCAGAATAGTCCCAAATGTGTACACATTTTTACATGTTTTACTTTATTGAGAAGTAGTAAGTTCATACCATGCTTCTTCCTGCTGCAGAACTTCAACTTGAGTGGTGTTAAGTCCCTTCATCTGTCGTTCTCCGTGGTCTAGGGGTAAAATGGCAACCCTGTGATTCCCCAGGTCGCGGGTTCAAACTCAGAGAAGGCAATGGATTTTCTCAGGTGAAAAAATCCTTAGCATGGCTTCCTTTGGAAGGGAAGTAAAGCCTTGATTCCGTGTCTTAGATTTATGGCATATAAAAAAACCTCAAGCCTGATAAAGGAGGCCTCTGAGCAAAATTAAGCAGTCTTTCATGCTCAATACAGGATGGGTCGCTGAGAACCATAGCAGTTAAAAGAGAGTCCATAAATAACACTAAATTTAATTTGTCCCTCCATCTTAGAAGGAAATAAAAGCTTTCTTCCTTGGACATCTCCAAGGAAGCGGTAAGGTGATCTTGCAACATGGTGTTTCTCAAAAACATTTTTGTGTGTTTTAAGAATGATAAGTATCTTTCAGGATGCAGCTTTGGGATTTAGACCAAACTTTTAAGCAAAGCTATCACTTAAGATAATCAGTTTTGTAAGCTATTAGAGATTATGTATTACCACAATTGCACAACCCATCAATATTTCTAACATCAGATCTTGCATATAGAATGCTAAACTGTGTCTTAAGCATTTTCTTTTTTAGTGCTGTACAAGTGCCTACAGCAGTTTGAAGTTCACTCTTGAAAAACTGATTTTAAAAACTGGCAAAGATTGTACACTTTTAACAGCTTTATTCATCAAGACGACTTACGTCCTGAAAAAAATTCACAGCTTTCTCAGTACTGCGATCACATACTTTGCCTGCTATTTTTAGCCTTCTGACATTTGTTCGTGGATTCAGATGAAAACTATTCACTCTCAGCAGTCTCTTAAATATCAGACACACACTGAACGAAAGAGCGCACACATTTTCTATTTTAATTGCCTCAGTTAATCTCAACTGCTGCTGATTAGTTGATCGGAATTACTCAAATCTGATGTGTTCCATTCACATGACTTTCTCTACATCTCTGCAACAAATTATTGTTAAAAAGCTTATTCTTCTATCTACTTCTTGCTAATGAGAAAAAATGAGCAGAAATGATCTTATTTACTTGTAAGTAGGAGGGAAATAAATGAGTACCATAGGCTAAAAAGCAATAGTAAAATGTTTTAAAAGCTGGTTGCTATGTATTAAAATTCCTTTATTTGCATGGCCAGGAGTTGACAATTTCCTATATGAGAAAAGTATAATTATTTTAAAACTGAAACCAATAATAAGTAATAGCTCAAAACCTGTCAACTCCATGAAAAAGATGTATATAACATAAATTGTGTGCTTTAACGAGCTCTACATTTTTTGTTACATAAGTTTTTGTCTATCTCTTAGGGTTTACCAGTTATGCAAAATTCAACCAGAATAAAGATACCTTCAGAGGCTCTTCCAGAAAATTCAAGATATACATTTTATTTGTCATGTAAATATCTTAAACATAAGATATTTTAATCAAAATCGTTAGAGCCATTTTTGAGAAAATCAAAAATTTTCCATGTAAAGGGTAGTTGGGGGTGTGGGAATTTGCTTGAAAATCTTCATGTCGCATCTTTGGAATATACTGAACTTAAATACCAAGTTTGATATTTAATACACACACACACACACACACACACACACACACACACACACACACACACACACACTCTTACACATTCACACACACACTCTCTCTCACTTCTAAAATTCCTTTTTTTTGGATTCAGGAGGTCTCAAAATATACATTTCCAGTGAAAACTCGGCATCAAATTTTTGGGTGCAATACAATACACTGTGTATATAGTACATGTAAAGAAAGTAATAAAGTTTTTCCTGATTTTCATAAATGACATAAAGGGTTCTGAATCTAAATTATCACCTTGTTGCAGAACAATGTAATTGTAGTGATATGCAAAACTACAGGAAAAAAACATTTTAAAATGAAATTGACAGCTCTCAACACCAAACTTGAAGGTATATTAAAGTGCTGGTAAAAAACATGATGCATATGAATCAAAAATGCTTAAATGAACACCACAATTATTATACAAGGTTGATTCAATAATTAACCTGAAAAGTTGTACAAAAAATACAAAGTCTCTTAGTTATGTTTTGATGGTGTCTTAGAACTATTAATCAGATAGCTTGGCACCTTTGCTTAGCAAACAGAATGGTGGTATTCAGTGAAAACAAGTTACAGGTTTGCAACAGTGTGGAGCAGCAGAGTGTCATTAGATTTTTGTCATCAAAAGGGTTGAAATCAATGTAATTCACCATAGGATTGCAGTGCAATATGGTGAAAGTTGTTTTGAGTTGAACACAAGGTTATGAATGGGAGATAAGTTCAAATGAGTTCCAAAGCCAAAGTTGGTGTGAACTGAAAGAAGTTTTGGTAAGGTCATGTTAGGAACATAAGGGAGTAATTCTTGAATATTGCATGTCAAGAGGTCAAAATATAAACAGTGAGACAAACCTTATTTGTCAAAATTTGAAACCAACAATTTTGAGGAAGTGGCATGGACTAGTATCCAGTGGCATACTGTTATTGCATGATAATGCAGGGCCACACACTGTTAAGAGTTACTTTAGATACCCCCCCCTCCCAAGTATTCTTTGGCAACTTCAGATTATCACATTTTTAACCCACTGGAAGCTCTTAGTGGCTCAATGTTTGCAGAGGAAGTCTAGGCGGTAGTACATAACTGGCCAAAACTTCTTTTCATGTGGAATATGAAGCTTGTACAGTGCTGACATAAGTCCATAGCACTTGGGGGGTGGGGTGGATTGTGTTGAAAAATAATAACTGTCATATTCCATTCACATAATAAAATAAATAATTCCAGTAATTTATTAAATGACCCTTGTATTTGTAATGTTATATTAATGCTCTAACAAGGATACGTTTTTACTTTCTCTACACATACAATGTACATAGTATATAGAGAAGGTATTGCACTCCACCCAAAAATTTGATACAGTGATTTCACCGGAAATATATGTTTTAGGGTCCCCTGTATCAAAAAAAAGCATAATGGTAACTTAAAAACGAAAAGTCAGTAAAATACCAAACTTGGTATTTAAGTTTATTATCTTGCAAGGATGTGACAAAATTTTTAGAAAATTTCCCCCAGCCCAACTATCCTTTACATGGAACTTTTATCGAAAATTTTTATTTTCTCAAAAATGGCTCTAATGATTTTGATTAAAATATCATATATTAAAAATATTTACCTGACAAATAAAAGGTATATCTCAAATTTTCTGGGAATAGCCTCTGAAGACTACTTTATTCTGGATGAATTTTGCATAACTGCTAAACCTTAAGAGATGGACAAACACCTTACAAAAAATGTAGAGTATGTTAAAACATACAATTTATGTTATATACTTTTTTTTTTCATGGAGTTGATCATTTTTTGAGTTATTGTTTTTGGTTTCAGCTTTAAAAAACTTATCACTTTTCTTATACAGGAATTTGTAAACTCCTGTCCATACAAACAAAGGAACTTCAGTCACATAGCAACCAGCTTTTGACTATCACTTTAACCTATGGTACTCCCTTATTTCGCTTCTACTTACAAGGAAGCAAGTAATAAGACTATTTCTGCTAATTTTTTCTCGATTAGCATGAGGTGAATAGAAGAATAAGCTTTTGACAATAATTTGTTGCAGAGATGAGAGAAAGTCATATGAATGGAACACATCAAATTTTTTACTGTTAGAACCAGTTGAAAAATGCAATGCCAAAGCCAGGATTGAACACAGTTCACCTGTTACCCATGTGGTTGCCACAACCATTGACAACATGCTGGTATGATATTCAGTCCTCCAACCGATTTGTGGTCAACCAACCCATATCTCACATGACTCCAGAATATCTTAATGGTGACTATATACAAGTACTTCAGTATCCAGGTAGTATTCACATGGTTATGCCAATTATTGGACAATTTTATTATTATATTGGTAACAAAGGTATATGCTTTACTGTCAGAACCAGTTGATAAATTCAATTCCAAAGCTGGGATTTGAACATGGTTCTCCCACTCTCCATGTGGTTGCTCTAAACAATGAGTTACCATGACAATATGCCAATATGACATTCAATCCTCCAACTCATTTGTATATTTTTACCTGCTTAATTTCTCATAACTTGAGAACACGTTAATGGCAACTTACATATCACATCCGGGTAATATTCATGTTATCCCAAATATTAGGCAATTTTATTATTATACTGGTAATATTGTTGTATTGATGCCCTACCAAAAGTATGTGTTTTACTGGTTTTTATTTATATTATTTTATTTGTTTATTTGTACAAACAATGTGGCTATCATAAGCCCAGGCTGTCATCTTGCCATATTCTAAACTTATGTTTTCCTTCGTATCTACAAGTAGTTTTACTGTTAGAAACAGATCAGTTGGAGGATTGAATGTCATACTCGCATGTTCTCACACTAGCTTAGTGGTTAGAGCAAACCATCAAACCATATAGAGTGTGTGAGAACCATGTTCAAATTCCAGTTGTCACTGAATTTTTCAGCTGGTTGTAACAGTAAAACATCTGAATGTTTTCGACATGTGATACTTTCATTTTCAAAGCTTGTTGACATTCACCTTCCCAAGGCATTCAGAACTATTTACAGAGGGCTGTAAGCTTTAAAATGAGTTTAAAATTGTAACAGTTTTATATTAATCATTGAAAACCTTTGAAGTTTCTCGTTCCTAAACTACAGGGATTAAAGAGATTTAGTTAATAGAAGACAATGTGAGGGAGTGATGACAAAGGAACACTTGCTGCAAATGAATCTTTTCTAGTTTGCTTGCCATGATATATGCTAGGCAACACAGCAATTGGCAGCACTATTGTTTATATGTAATTTCCGCTGAGTGTATACCACTCATAAAGCTCTGTGTTATGGAGCCCTCAAGGTTCCATATCACAGTATCAACAGCTTTACCAAGGCTTTCACTCATATATATACAAGGAAAAATATTGCTTTCAATTAACATTTTTATTCACACAAGCAATGTGTAGGACAGGAGCTGGATAGGTAGAGTCAGACTGAAAAGTTCAATGCCATAGCCAGGATTTGAACCACAGATCTTCTGGTCTCTGGCTGGTCGCTCTACCACTGAACTACCATAGCATTGAATTTTTCAACTGACTCGCTTATTCCCTGGTAAACCACAAGATGATCTCAAATTATTTTGAGATGACAACCCCAATGGTGACTTGCAATGCTGTAAGTACTTTAAGTCCCAGGATTCATAGTATGGTCAATTGTATTGAATTGATTTTTTTTTTTTTTTTTCACACGCCATGTGTAGGACAGTAGTTGGGTAGGTAGAGCCAGACTGAAAAATTCAATGCCATAGACGGGATTTGAACCACGGATCTCCCAGTCTTTAGCCGTTCGCTCTACCATTGAGCTACCATGGCAACAAGCTGGCATAGCATTGAATTTTTCAAGCGACTTGCATGTTCCCCCAGTAAACCACAAGGTGGTCTGAAATTATTTCGAAATGACCCCAATGGTGACTTACAATGCTGTAAGTACTTTAAATCCCAGGATTCATAATAGCCTACTATTATGGTCAATTTGTTTTGAATTAATTGATTTTTTTTTTTTCTTCTTCTTGACATAAGCCTTGTGAGGACAGGAGTGGAAATATTGCTGTTTATTAAATAGATCATCGGTTACATTTTTACTTTCTTCATATGCACTATGTACATAGTGTATAGAGAAAGTATTGCACTCCACCAAAAATTCGATACCGAGATTTCACCGGAAATATATGTTTTAGGGTCCCCAATATCCTAAAAAAGCATTTTCACAAAAAGGCCCGTGTGTGTGTGTCCGTCAAAACGATAACTCAAAAACGAAAAGTCAGTAAAATACCAAACTTGGTATTTAAGTTAAGTATCTTCCAGGGATGCGACACGAAGATTTTGAGAAAAATCCCCCCACCCCCAACTACTCTTCACATGGAACTTTTTTCGAAAATTTTGATTTTCTCAAAAATGACTAACGATTTCAATTAAAATTTCGGATATTAAACATATTTACCTGACAAATGAAATGTATATCTTGAATTTTCTGGGAATAGCCTCTGAAGAGTAGTTTATTCTGGATGAATTTTACTAAATTTTGAATAACTGCTAAACCATAAGAGATGGAAAAAAACTTACTGCACAAAAAATGTAGAGCACATTAAAACACACAATTTATGTTATATACATTTTTTTCGTGGAGTTCGTCGTTTTTGTGACACTCCTTATTTTTTGTTTCTGCTATGAAAAACGTATACTTTTCTCATACTGGAACTTGCCAACTCCTATCCATATAAACAAAGGAACTTCATTGACATAGCAACCAGCTTTTGACTATCACTTTAACCTACGGTTGTCCCTTATTTCGCTTCTAATTACAAGGATGCGAGTAATAAGACTATTTCTGCTAATTTGTAGCATAAAGTAAATAGAAGTATAAGCTTTTTAAGAATTATTTGTTGCAGGGATATGGAGAAAGTCATGTGAATGGTACACATCAGATTTTTGAGGGTAGCACTGACTTGTTACTCCCTTCTAGAGCTGCCTCTGCTGTGCACAATATCTTAATTTCCATCCATCTTTAGTTGAATAGTTAAACTTAAGTCTAACAATTTAATTACATTACTACTCAAAACTGCAAATAAATGTAAATCACAGCATATCTTTTAATATCATTTTATTGCTGTTATTGTTTGCCATCATGTTATAATTTTCCTAAATGCATTTACAATTCTTAAATATTATTTATGATTTAAGATGAACATAGTATATATACAGTCATTCAGTTACTAACTACTTTGTTCTCATGTTTTCACAGCCTGAAAAGAGCATATTAACAAAGAAAAGTGATACATTAATTGTGACACTGATTCATTAAGTATTCTCTGTCCAAATGTGTTGTATAAAATCATATCATAGATTAATGAAACATATGCTTGCTTTACATTGCAAAATCACATCAAATGTAAAATCTAACAACTAAATCTCTAGCCAACTATTCTATATAGTCATCCACAAAAATATGAACTTTCTAATAAAAAATAAATCACATAAAACCAGCATGTGAATGTTCTCGTTCACTTTAAACACGTACATCCAACATTTTAAAAAAATTCTTTAACTGTTGCATTGAATCACATTTCAATTTGTGGTGATAGATGGACACACACAGAAGATTTCAGGTACTAATTCTTATATCAACAAAATGAATGTAATTCTACATTCCCTGAAAGCATTCAAACTCTTGCGAGTTCTATATATATATATATATATATATATATATATATATATATATATATATATATATATATATATATAAACAAAACATATGTATTTATATATTACTATATACCACAGAAGATATTGAAAGTTAAATTAACGAATTGTCTGCGACATATGCAGAGGTGTTAACATCAGTTCAAATGCAGCATCCTTCAGATTTGCTCCTCTAAGGTTTGCTTCATGTAGATCACTGCCAGAGAGATCACAGTTCTGAAACAGATCAAATCCAAATGATACATTAATATGTGAAAGTAACTGTAGATACAGATTTGTTTGTTTAGAGATTGTTGCTTGGAACATTATGCACTTGAGAATAGGCCTTGAATTTTGAAGAAAGTTTGTGCTATCTGTGGATTAAAATAGCTGAACCAATTAATGCCATTTTCTGCCTACTGTAATGTTCATAGTCATTCAACAAATTATTCATAATGGTAATTTTTTTTTTTTTTTTGCTTTGTGTTAAATAATAAATGGTGGCAGAAAAGGTTTTAATACAAATGAACATGTGAGACGCTGAAATGACCTTGTTATTAAACACTCTGCAAAGAAATAATAAAAGCAATTAATAATTTTCTAGCAGTTTTTCTTAGGATATTGGAAAATGCAAATTATGACATTGTGAGGTGCCATTGGGGTATGTCATCTTAAAAATAATTTGAGAATGCCTTGTGGTTTACCAGGAAACATGCCAGTCATCTGAGGAATTTAATGTTGTGCTGGCAAGTTGCCATGGTAGCTCAGCGGTTAGAACAACCCTTTAGAGACAGGGGAGATATGTGGTTTAAATTCCAGCTATGGTATTAGATTTTTCAATTTGACCTAACTTATAAAGCAAATATATCAGAAATGTTTAATGCCATAAAATTTATTCTTCAGAACTTTTTCTCTCATTTGGGTTTCCATTTATATGAAACAATGAAGCTAGTCTTTACATAAAAATTACAGTATATATTTCATTTGACATACCAATATTTCAATTAACAAAAATCTGATGTCCTACATAAAAATTACAGTATATATTTCATTTGACATACCAATATTTCAATTAACAAAAATCTGATGTCCTACATTAACACTTTCTTTACCTATGCTGCAACAAACTACGAGGGATGTTCAAATGAAAAGGTACGAAATGGTGTTAACAGCCAAACCAGTTGAAATTTGAAAATGCTGCTTTGCAACTGGGAATGCAAATGCAGTGCTCGGCATGGACAGCCACACATGATGCAAGAGAGAAGCAGGCAATTGTGTATTCCATCCAATTGATGCAGCAATGCATGTAAGGACATTACATTCTCATTGCAAAATTCAATGATTGAAGAGCAGTGAGGTTTTATCAGATTTCTGACTGTGGAAAGAGTTAAACTGGCCATACACAGGAAAGAGAGTGTGTTTGACAAGTCAATGAGAAAGTGGAGTGCCTGTTTTTTGAGGACCTGGATAGCTTGAATGATGACCAAAGACCAGGCCAGGCAAACACAGTAATCATGACTGAACTCATTGACAGGTAAGTTGTGGTCAACGTGTTACTATGTGAATGTTCCCAGTGATTGTGGGGGCCAATTGTGCATGATAGATTGGGTTACCAGAAGGTGCATGCTCAGTGTGTACCAAAGAAGTTCAACAAACTACAAAAGGAACTGTGTATGTATGCAACACCTGTTCTGACATCATGAAGACCCCACTTTCGTTGAGCAGATTCGGTGATGAGAACTGGTGACATTTTGAACCAGAGAAAAAGCGGGAAAGTGTGCATTGTCACCTATCCCTAAAAAATTCCAAGCTGCGCTCTCCATAGGCAAGGTGATGCTCACCATCTTTTTTGACTTCTGATACTTATCAAATTCCTTGAGCACAGAAAAATCATTAACAGTGACATGTATTGTGAGACACTCAAAGTTCATCAAAAGCAAATGGCCTGGGATGCTCACAGAGGGATTGATTCTGCTCTATGAAATGTATTGCCCCCCAAAGTGTAATGGTTACCATGCTAGCTTCATATACCCAAGGTCGCAGGTTCAAACCTGGCAGAGGACAACAGATATTTTTTGGGCATAAAAACCCTTAACATGGCTTCCTTTGGAAGGGAAGTAAAGCTGTGCTACCATGTCCTAGATTTAGGGCACGTAAAAGAACCCTCATTGAGAGGCCTCTGCGCAAAATTAAGTGGTCTTTCACACCCAACATAGAATGGGATGCTGAGAACCTCAGTAGTTAAAAAGCATCCATAAATAAAAGTTCATTTCATTTCTATGAAATGTGCATACACATGTCTCTAGGGTTACGCAGTGTGTAACTTCAAGTTCAAGTGGGAGCAGCTCGAGCATCTGCCCTACAGCCCAGACATGTCGTATTGCAACTTCCATCTATTTGGTCTGCTAAAAACATTTCGAAGGGAAGCGCTTCAATTCAACAATGAACTGGGGAACACAGTGGAAGACTGCCTTTTGTCATATCCACAGGAATTCTATGGTTCATGAAACAGTGGGATAGTTTTGCTCGTGCCAGAATGCTGACTTCTCAAGCATAGGGTCCATCAATCTATGTTGTTTACTACAAAATGTCTCTCAAAAAGCAGCCAAGAGATACTGCCAAAAGAGGTTTGCAAAAATATTTGAAATATTCTAATAGATTTTACAAAAATGTAAGTAATTTATAACATTGTTTCAAATGAAGCTTTAAGAAGTTGAAATTACACCTCAAATTAATTACCTCTAGATCAGCTCCTGCTAAAACTGCAGCTCTAAGATCACAGTTCTGTAGATTAGCATTTTTAAGTGTAGCAACTCGAAGATTCACACCTGCCATGTTGCTTCCTTCTAAATTTGCACCTTTCAGATTCACACCTGTGAAATAATGTAATTGAGTATGAAATACAACATTGTGGATTGCTATATGATAGCTTTGAAATTTCACGTTCCTTGTATGACCACAAGAAAGGAAAGTGACTTGCCACTAAACTTGCTCACCCCCCCCCAACAAAAAATTTAGTGCTGTAACAAGAACTACATTATTGCTGGAACCAGCTGTAAAATTCACTAGTGCAGCTCAAATTTGAACACAGTACTCCTGCTCTCTGTGGGGTTGCTCTAACTATTGAGCTCCTGAGACATGCTGGTATGGCATTAAATTCTTCAAACTGATTTTGATTTTAAGCAGTTAAACTCACTTCAGAGATATCTTAATACTTAAATGCTATGATAGTAAGTTGCCATTCAAGATCTCTGAAATGAGACATACTGACCGTGTAAAAACTGAATCAGTTGGTTGTTATCACAGTAGCTGAATAGTTAGAGCAACCGACAGAGTGGGAGAATCATGTTCATTTTCTGCTGTGGCATTGACTTTTTTTTTAGCTGGTTCTAGTAATAAACAAAAAAGCTCTTTAATAATATTTCCAATATAATAATAAAACATCTACATTGTTTGTGCACTTAGATTGCTTTTCACTCTTACAGTTAACCTATTATACAAGTATCATTCAAAATTAATAGATCTTAAAATTTATTCCTAGAAAGTCAAATATATGTTTCATTTGTCTTTAAAATATCTTAAAGTATTTTAATAAATATCATTAGTCATTTTTGAGAAAATACTTTTGGGGTGGGAAGCGGATCACTTTTGCATCCTTCTAAGATACTGAACTTAAAATCCAAATTTTATATTTAACAAACTTTTAATTTTTTAATTTTGCTGTTTACAGACACACGTCCAAAATATTTTTCTTGGATTCAGGGAATCTCAAAATGTATTTTCACAGAAATATCAATATTGAATTTTAGGATGGATTTTCAATACTTTCTCTACTTATCATAGGTAAGCAGTAGAAAAAATAATAAAATAAGTCACAATAATCTTAGATCTCTGTAGTGTCAGAAAAGCTCCACAAAAATAGTGTATTGAAAGTTTAAAGCTATCTTCTTCCATATCTGTAATTGCTATAATCACAACCTATGGTATGGCCTTTATTTAGGGAAGTCATGAATTCTACTCTCAGTGGAAGTCAGCAATTCTTTCTCATGGAATATCTATTAAACCATTAAGTGCAATCACAAGTCCAATTTTCTAATTAGAATGCACTGATAATACTATAACAACCTTCCATATTTGCTCTGCTGCCAGCTGGATCTTCGAAGTTGCAGCCCCTGAGATTAGCTCCTTCTAAGTTAGCACACAGCATTTTAACACCAAGCAATTGTGCACCTTCCAACTGGGCATGCGATAGATCTGCCCTTTCCAGGCTACACCAACTGAGATTAGCTCCAACCATCCGGCAGCCATGAAGACAAGCATACTACACAAATATACAAAACAGGTATTTTAGAGAGTTTAAAATAAGCATCATTGTTCTGAGGATATGAAAAGTATCGCTTCTTCTGAATATGCCAGTACTTTATGGAATCACATGCACTTTGTTCTTTTGGCATGAGCAGTCTTAAGAATTCTGATTTTTACTTCTACCTAATGTATAAAGTGATAAACAGAAAAATTTTTAAGTACTGAATCTGTAAATGGATTGACTATAATTTTAATATGATTAAATAATTTATTTAAAACATTTTTATCAAGCTGAGATAAAATTACCAGAAATAGTCTTATTACTTGCTTTCTTGTAGGTAGAAGGGAAATGAGGGAGTACACCAGGGTAAACCGATAGTCAAATCTTTTAAAAGTTGATGCTATGTGATTAAAATGAATTTCCTTGAATAGCCAGGAGTTGAAAATTTCTGTAACAGAAAAAGTTTTAAGTATTTTAAAACTGAAACCATTAAAAAGGGACATCTTGGACACGTTCAACTCCACACACACACACACACACAAAAAAAAAGTATGACAAATTCTGTTTTTTAATGAGATCTAAATTTTTTTGCATAGTAGGTATCTTTTATCCTTTACCATTTATGCAAAATTAAGAGGTCTTCAGAGGCTATTCCCAGAAAATTTGAGATATAAATTAAAATATACAATATTTTAATCAAAATTATTACAGCTATTTTTGAGAAAATCAATTTTTTTAAAAATTTTCATGTAAAGTTTTGGGTGAGCGGATTTTCCTCAAAATCTTTGTATCGCATCCTTGGAAGATACTAAACTTAAATATCAAGTTGGTATTTTAATAACTTTTCGTTTTTTGAGTTACTGTGTTCATACCTTTTCCTAACTTTTTTATATACAAGGATCCTAAAACGTGTATGTCCAGTGAAATCTTGGTATTAAATTTTTGTATGGTGTGCATTACCTTATATACCTACTATGTACTAGGGAGCAAAAGTAAAAAATGGTGATGGCAGTAACAACTTTCCCTAATCTTTTTAATGATGGTTTAAAGGTAATGTTGCAGTGTTTGCTTCCAAAGCTGCGTAACATCTCCCAGGAAACCTATTAAAATCAACATTACAAATTAATGTTGACACTTGAGATACAAAAATGATATGACTCAGATATAGTTTCCATCATAGTAAACATAAAACCTGAAAAAATAATCATAACCTGCCGGAATTTTACAACTACAACTCATAGCTAACCTTAAAATATCATTATATTTTGTAACATATATTTATTTCTGCAATAAGGTAGATAACTTTAAAATGCATTGCATCTCATGCTTGCCTAAGAATTACAAAATTCCATTGTAGATGTATAAACCAGAAAATGTTAATATATTTTAAATCATAGCCTCATGCAACTCTGCAATATTAAATTTGCTTTAAAATCTGAATGTTTGTTTAACAATCCAAAGTTTGTCACAGAGTTACAGAATAACCTGAAATAATTATTAAGTTCGCACAATTCTGCAACATTAAATTAACCTTAATATTTTATAATTGACAAAGGGTGTGTTTTGGCAATCTGATATTACTGAAATTAATTTTTTCCAGCTTCTGGAGATTATATATGATTTTAAATGCAGATAAATAGTAATTACAACCAAATGAGTAAACAGAGGAATATTTAACCTATATTGTTGAAAATTTCAATTCTGGATATGCATCATTTCAATTCCCTTAACTACACTGGACTGCTTCACTATTTACCAACTGCTCATCCTTTGTTTTATCTAGCCCCACCCCTTGTCAAGAGGAGTCCAAAGTTACTGCAAACAGTGTGAGCACAAAAACATGTTTTGAAGAATATGTAAGATGAAAACTTAGCAAGTGAATCTTAGGTGTCACCACTTATTCACAATTTCAATATTACAAAATTGATTTAAAAGAAGTACATTATCCACTTAAAAATAACATATTTTTGCCAGATCCTGTACTTTCCCTAAATCTTCTTAATGGTACATGTTTTATTTTCTTCTTTAAAGATGAGTTCAAAGTTACAGTGACTGTAAATATTGTGCATAATAACTCAAAAAGTTTAAAAACATTTGATGCATCAGAAGACCTATTAATATACTGAAATTATTCAATCTCAAATAACATAAAATTAACCAGCATACCTTAAAATTGATATAACGCAAATCCAAACGTGACAGATCGGAGCCTGCAAGATTGACACCCTGGAATCTGAGTTCTGCTGCATATGGGGTCAAAATCAAGGCATTTATTACATCTCGCCTCGTTAATGGAACGTTATCTCGAGATCGCTGACTACTTTGTATTATTGATTCCAACTGTGGAATCAATGACTCTATTCCAAAAAATCTGGCTTCTTCTAAAACACCTGGAGGGAAGAAAAAATATGATTTTGATTTCTGCAAAATTCATTAAAGTGAATTTATTTTATAGGTATCTTAGAAGGGGAAAGATTACACTGCTTAAGAATGTAAATAATCCATCTCTCTCTAAAGCAGAGTGAACAAAATGATATAGTCACAAATTCAAATCTGCATTACACACTGAACTTCAGAAAGTTGCAGAATTGCAATTCAATTCTGAAGGGTTCCATAATATGGACATGTACATTTTTAAAAAAAAATGGAAAGAGTTAATTTCTTTGAGAAAAAACTGGACTAACTTGGAAAAAGTAAGGTTATTAAAAGACATACCTTTTCAGGATTGATTACACAAGCACTTATATATACAGGGTGTAAATGAATAACATTCATTGAATTTTACTGGCAGTAAATGGTTTCTGGTTGATCAATTTGAGATAAGAAATCAATGATCTACAAGGTCATGTTACCAAATGATGCATATTCAAAGTAATTAGATTAGGATCAATAAATCATATTCAGAAAGAAATATGTGAAAATAAAGGGTATTGTACAGGGTATTGCTTACTGTTGCTTCCTCTCACATCTGATGGCTGAGGCTGGAGGCTTGTGTATTGTCATTGCCCTGAAGTTGTTGGTTGGCAATAAGCAATAACACAACTACAACTCCCCAAAAGAAGTGCTGAACACCTATGTGGTAGCATGACGAATGCCTAACGCTGACAATAGACGACTTTAGTACCCCTGGCAGACACTAACACCACCATAAGGTAATTGTTTCTTAGGTAATCAATTCTCCCACATCTCATTTCCTATTGCCTTCTGTACACAACGCTATGTTGAAACAGTTAAATAGGTACTCAGGGAACATGCAGCAAAATTACAGTTTTGCTGAACTTGCTGATATGTGCCCTGTGTATGCAAAGCAGGATGTCCTGTAATAGTTACACAGATTTTACAACGAAAGGTACCCCATTAGAAGGCAGCCCCATCAAACTCTTTCAAATCTGTAGATTGCTGTTTATAAGAATAGGGTCCTATGATACCAAATAAAGCCGACTGCCGTGCAAGAAGTGCCCATTGCACTTCCAGTGTTCAAAGAAAATGTATTGCGTAGATTAGAAGAGGAACAAATGACTAGCATCCATACTAATTAATGTGCAATGGGCACCAATAACACAAGTGTATAGCAAGTCTTGCAGCTTTACCCCTTCCATCTGCAAAAGGACAAGCTTTAACTCCAGAGGATTGTAATTTATGCCTTAAGTTTTGTGAATGGGCCTTAAGTCAGCCACCAGAATTATTTTCATTGGTGGTGTTCACTGATGAGGCCATGTTTACCAGGGATGGATAGATTCTTAATTACAAGAATAGTCACATATGGGCATACAAAAACCCCAATGCCACTGTTCAGAAGAGCCATCAACAGCAATGTATGGCAAACATATGGGTTGGCATTGTTTCTAACCATGTCATTGGGCCATACATTCTTCCTCAACTGCATGGCGACACTTATAAAGAATTTCTGAAGTACATAATGCCAGCCCTGTTGGATGAAGTGCTGCTTGATGTTAGGGCTCAAATGTATTACCAGCATTACATGGAACTCCTGCACATTATGTGATAAATGTATGGGAGCATCTAAATCAAGTATTCCCAAATTGCTGGATTGGAAGAGGCAAATTTTTGTTTGTTTTTTCCTTTTAGTGTTTAGTTGCCCACTTTTACTACATATGGCACTGCAGGCAATGACACTGATGATGCATGAAATGAATATGGAGCACTGGTGGAATGCAATGATGGAGGAAACTGTAAAAAAGCTGCCCTTGTGCTGTTTTGTCCATCACAAGGAAGAGGCAGTCCTACCATGCCATGGCCATCTCACTGGCCGGATATCAACCCCATGGGCTTTTTTTCCCTCTGGGGTTATCTTCAGACTATGGTGTATTCATCACCGATTGATTCTGAAGAGACGTTGATTGCTTGCATTATTGCAGCCAGTGGTGAGATTTGCAATGCATCAGGAATACTCAGCAGGATTCTACATCAATTTAAGCAATTTCTTTGAAACCTGTGCCTACTCATAATTTGTTTGCTTGCATCTACCTATTGTATTGCAATGTTAATACCAATGTAACTGATTTTTGTAATCACTAGGTAACATTTAACTCTTTCAAACTTATCAATTATTTACATTATGTAAGTTGTTAGATGGTCTTGAACTAGTTCATTTAAGTACATATTTAAGTTTCTAGTATGCACCTACTATTTAAGTTATGAAAATGTAAATGATAGTTGATTTTAATCATGGGATTTGAACATGCAATTTTAATGCAAGTGCACTTTTGCATTCTCACATCATAACCATTACACTTAACACACAAACTACAAATTCTTCCAGTTGTTTTCTAAGGGTCCTAATAAGGTTATTGATGCTGTAAAATTATTTTGTTTGTTCGTATTTTCTTTGTTTTTATCTTTAATTTTATAAATATTAATACCCTCACAGTAGGCATGACCAGTGGCGTGCATATGACCTAGCAATTTTAAGGCAAAAATCAATTTGTATTCAGAGACCATAGGTTTCCTATCTCAAATTGATTGTCTATAAACCATCTATTACCAGTAAAATTTAAATGGTGTTATTCATTAACACCCTGTATAAAAGCCTAAAGAACAATGAATGGGCAAACTGTCTTAGAAATAAGTTGGAAAAGTAATGGGTTAGGGCAGATAAAATAATGTTAATAATTTTTGGAAAATAGCAAGAAAGATTTGATAGAGAGATAACATATATTCAGTGAGGTAGACAAAAAGAGATTTTTAGCCTTCTATATACCGATGAAAGGTTCTCGGAAAAAATACAAGATATGACAATTAAGGAGGAATGGAAAGGCATTACATGGTTAAGAATAAGAGTATAGAGGCTCAAACTTCTATCTCTATATCAAATGGTTTTTATTTAATTCACCTTCACCCAATATACAGCATAAATAAGCACAATTTAAAGTTCTATATTAGCATTTGGCAAGCAGTTTGCTATCTATTTGGCAACAAAGGCCTGTTTACAACCACCTTAAAACAGAAAATAGAACACAAAAAAAAGCAAGCAATGGGAATGCAATATCAATAGCAAAGCAGAAAATTGATTCTGCACATTGGGATGTTGTTTGTAACTGATCAAACATAATAGTTTACCTGGTTACAATTCAGCCAACATCAAAATCTGACAAGATTTAAGGCTGGTTCACAATAACTGAAATGGTATCAAGAGCAACAAAGTTAAAATGCATGCATTGTAATGTGAATATTTAATTTTAATGTTAAGGTTTGCTAGAGACCAGGAATAGGAAAGAAGACTTAGTCAACTTTTAAATACCTGTGCACAGCATATTAGAACTCTTCACTGTAGAAAATTATTCAAGGCATGACATGAAACGGCATTTAAAGCTCTCTAAAGTCTCAGATGGAAAAATGAAACAAAGACATTCTAGCATAAGTGCATCCTAACCTAACAACAAAAGTGTCAGCTATGGTTTGTTCATACTGACTCAAAACTAGTTACTGGATAGGTAGAGTCAGACTGAAAAATTCAATGCCATAACCAAGATTTGAACCAGGGATCTCCCAGCCAGTTATTCTTCCACTGAGCTCCATGGCAACACGCCGGCATTATATTCAATTTGTCAACTGATTTGTATGTTTCTCAGTAAACCACAAGGTGATCTCAAATTATTATTTTGAGACTATAGCTCCAATGGCAACTTACAATGTTGTAAGTACTTTTAAGTCCCAGAATTCATAGTATAGTCAACTATTATGGTCAATCGGTGTTGGTTTAATTGTTTTTTCACTCAAGCCATGTGTAGGACAGGAGTTTTCGGGAGTTGACCAATTTTGAGATATTCCTTGTTATTGGTTTCAGTTTTAAAATACCTTTACTTTTCTCATACAGGAATTTGTCAACTCCTAGCCATACAAAGGAACTATAACTAGCAACTAGCTTTTTAACAAACATTTTACTATCCTTTAGCCTATGGTGCTTTCTTATTTCCCTAGTACTCATAAGGAAGCATGTAAAACGACCATTTCTGATAATTTGTTCTTGATTAGCAAGAAGAACAGGCTTTTTAACAATAATTTATTGCAGAGATGTAGAGAAAGTTATGTGAATGGAACACATCAGATTGTTTACATGCAGGGCCACTAACTCAAATGGTTGGTCACAGTCCATATAGCAAATTTATGTAAATGCAATATTTTATGGAATGTAAAAATAGCAAAATAGGGTGTAAAATTATAAATATTGCTTTTGAAACATTTGTATGGTGTGTTGGATATTTACACAGAGCTTTGTTCTGTAACTATAAAACTACATTGAAAATTACTCACCTAATGAGAAGTGTGAAATTTGTGTTTTGAGCTTAATTAGTTACTGATGTCTGGATTTTGCTCAGATGTGCTCCAGAGAAACAAATGTTGGAGATGCCCATCACTCCAGCTAGATTGCAATGCTGTTTCTGGAGATTCATTCTGTTCACATATATATGTTGGGACACACATCAGGCTTGTTTCTTCAGTGCTGGATTTCTCTTTCTGGCAATCATTTGTAGAAACTGGGAAGGTCCTTAGGGCTGAAGGCTCCTTTCATTGCAAGTTTAACAGCTGAATTACAATTTCAAATGAAATCATTTAATAGCAGTGTATGCGTCACTGATGATAAGTTTTATTTTGCCTTGAAGT
Source organism: Hymenopus coronatus (assembly GCA_030762935.1). Taxonomy (NCBI): domain Eukaryota; kingdom Metazoa; phylum Arthropoda; class Insecta; order Mantodea; family Hymenopodidae; genus Hymenopus; species Hymenopus coronatus. The sequence continues at coordinate 50,585,059 of CM060892.1, read as the reverse complement.
GTCAGCTTTAAGTCAATGTCTAGTCATGTCAACCAAAAATGCTAATCAGGACAACCAAACAGGGTCATTTGACAATTCACACACATTTCCTTTCTCTTCCAGAAATTTGCAGATTTCCTCTCACAGAGCAAAAAATCTAGCTAATGATTGATCACGACTTAGCACCTTACCTCTATTTGGTAAATTACATTGTCATATTTGCTGTTTATCTCATCAAGAAGTCTTAATGCTCAACTATGGATGCAGTTAATTAGTTTTGAAACCGTCATCACATCACAGAGGTTAGTTGCCTTTGCACATAGTGCCTCCAGATGTATAATGCAATGCAATTTCTGCACTTGGCCCCAAAAGACTTAACTGTTCTCTTTATAGCTTTGCCATGCTGAGGTTAACTACTGCCTATTGTTACACTGCACAATCTTTTCCATTTATATTCCATACAATCCACAGATTTTACAACTTTATCAAATGTGTCACTACCTTTTGTGATCCCATGCATACTTCTCATTCCTATAAATTCAACTGTAATTAAGAAGTCTGTGTCCTCACCAATAGCAAATACACGTAATTGTTCAGGATCAATTGTGTCAGTGCTCTCTTCATATGTAACAGAAAAGCACTCAAACATTTTCCCCTTCTCATTCAGATTCTACAAATCTGTTTTCTCAGGAGACAATGTTTATGCAATAACCATGAGACACTTTTTACAAATTCTCCTTTGGCAAACAGTTTTTTATGCTCAGCAACAAGTTTTGAAACCTTATAACTTGCTTTTGTAACATTTTTTTTTGTTTCAAATGTCTGTCCTGAATTAGAAATTGCTGTTGGTAAGTGATTTTGTTACAGAGTTCCATTGCCTTCGCACCACGCGCATGACCACTAAACTTATCAAACGCACCTAAATGTTTTATTTGGTAATGTCTTTTATATTGCATTCCTTCATAACTGTGATTACATTTTCACAAATCACAAACATCAACTCATTCACATACTGCTTTGCAAAGTAGTTACAGAACCAACATTCATTGTATTTTCTGCAATATCAATTTTATGCTTTTTCAAAATTATCTTCACTTCTTGCAACATGCTACGCAAATAAATTCAGTGAGAACAATACAAACACTACTAGTTTGGAAAATACAGGCAAGGAAAGAGCTGTAAATAGATAATGGTATTAATGGTACATAAGGGACGAATGACTTCCTGGTGAAGTCCTTGGCTGTTAGTCTGGGACAGTGACTTTTAAACTTAAAAATGCTTTCACTATCCTCTGCTGGGCACACAAAATTGCCAGATTTTCCTCACAGCATTTCTTGCCCATTCATTATGAACTTATGAGATAAAAATGTTTGAGTAATCTTTCTTGCTTTTGCATCTTGTTGAAATCCACTCAGGTAGTTCAGGCAGGTCATATAAACAATCTTGGCAGAGCAGACATGGCCCATGGGCTGTAGTTTGGATGGCCCTGCTTTAATACAATAGCATATAAATAAACTACAGGTGACACTTCCACTAGAAGAATCATCACTCAGTACATCTGAGGAAGTCAGAATCTGTGGTCAGAACGCACATTTGCAAGGTTTTCTTCCAATTTCATTTACTCAGCTTGTGACTAGAGAGAGCTCATCTGTTACATTTCCATAATATATGCACAGTATGGACATAGCCTAGGAACCATAATTAGAAAGTTAAAACTTGACCAAGCCCTCTTTCTTCTTCCCAGAACCTGAAAAAGCTCTTCATTAACTGTAAAAAAAATTAAAATAAAATTTAGCTTCATTTATTTAATTGTTAAGTTAGTTCAGAAGTCTCTTTTACAGACTTGAGGTTCTTTCATGTGCCATAAATCTTTTGACATGAGACCACTGGCTTTACTTCCCTTTCAAAGGAAGCCACGCTAAGGATTCTTACGCCTAAAAAAATCCATTGTACTCCAACCTTGGTCCATTAATGATTGTGAATGCTCACATTATAACACATGTATTTTAACTTTGTAATTCTCATTCAGGTTACTTTCTTAGTTTACTTGCTTGCAGCAGTGAGCAACTTATTACATGTAGCACACTATAGTGTTCACAAAAGTTAGGCATATGGAGGCAGATTGTACTTATGTCTCCAGCAAATCATATGTTTGCCCTCCTACCAACGCTGCCACTTCTGGTACACACATCTTGTGTCTTGACTGAGAACATTATCTTCATTAATTATGCTTGGTTAAATATTAGGAAATTATAGATGTCAATGTTATATTTGGACAGAATTTTACTTTACAATCATAGCCATACAAAAATGTTGTCTCCACAATACTTAGAATACGAGGTATGCACCTTTTAACTACAATGGTTATCACCACTCACATCCATTAACATAGACAAGCTGAAAAAGTAACACCAAATCCTTCCTCACGACACTTATCTCAAATATACAGTGCAATATAATACACAAACCATGCAGTTTGAAAAGGAATGAGTTAAAGTTCAGTTGGTTTTCACAGTAGTGGTGTTATTTTATTATTAAAGTGAACGGCCATGTTAAGTCATTTCAAACTCAAGCAGGTATCCTGTTAATACACAAATGAAATTATTATATTTCTCTTTGTGATACGAGTGTATGAACATATCTATAGAAGCTAGGACAAGCGATTTTTCAATTAACAAACGAGAAGCGATTCATTTCAGTTGCCGACAGAAATACTACATTCAAATTAGTGGATATAGAAAAACTTGTGCACAATACAATAAGCAGTATAACTTAAAAACAACTGGGTTTCAAAAATCAGTTAATGCAGAACGAGTTCAGGAGGAAGATTTCAACAAAGAAATTTCCAGGAACATCACTATGGAGTCGATTATTATTAACTTAAGGGATGAAAGTGACAACTCCGAATTAAGTGCTTTCAAAGATGTAACCACACTGAACAGCTTGCTATTCCACCGATGTAACATCTATTTTAGGTTAAAATAAAGGTAGATCCTTTATTAATTTTTATTTTCCCAATTAAAAGTTTAACTTCTATATCCTTAATTGGGTTTAAGCTCTATAAATAAGGTTTATACTTTTTTTACACAAGCAAATTTTATATTTATATTCTTATAGTCAATATAGAATTTATTAGTCTGAGGTTTCTAGAAGAGTAACACTATCAAGGTTAAGATTTTAATATTTAAGGATGTTTAATATGTTGAAACAATGAACAGCATCATAACTGGCATGTAAAACGCGCTCTCACATACACAGCTATCACTGGTACATGACCACTACATTTAGCAACAACTCCCTACAAGCATTGGCCAGCATTCATATGCCTTAAGTTTTATAATCATTATAGAGGGATTCAATGTATATTCTTGAACAAAACCAAAACTGCCACTGCAGGAAACATGAGATTTAACCCATTCTCCTGTTCTGTTCTTCGGTTTGTCTATCATCAAACAAGCTTCTATTCTATTTGTACTGTATCACTGTCAAGTCTGACTAAACCCTCAACAAATGAAGTTGGAGGAAGAAAGGAAAATAACATGAGTCAGAAAAGCCATGATAGCTCAGAGGTTTGGAAAGCTGAAGGTTTGTGGTTCACTCCTTGGTAGTGACAATATTTTCAAGTGTAATTCAACTTTTCATTCTTAAAATTATTTGCATCATGAATCAATGTTTGTCTAGATTGTGTATGTTACAAAATACACACAAAATTCAAATTCTTCTCGGGCTTTTAGCCAGGTAAAAACTTGGCTTGACACCAACGTTTCGAAGAAGTGCATCTTCCTCGTCTTCAGGGTGAACTGATGGTTTGAGCTTGCGGAGACTGGTATTTATAAGAGCTTCGAAACGTTGGTGTCAAGCCAAGTTTTTACCTGGCTAGAAGCCCAAGTAGATTTTGAATTAACACGTCGCCAGGAAAGCTTCAGTTCTTATTTTACACACAAAATGTTTATTCCTTCACTTTCATTGCATGACAAATTTCCATCAGATTGGGGTTACTGTTAATGTGTCACACTGAAGGGATTTAGATACTGAAGTAATTTGTCTTGATTAAAAATGGATTAAAGTCTGGTAGCTGGAATTCCTTGCTTCAACTTCATAAGAATGATGTATAAAATCATTACTGCAGCGTCATTCAGGTATAGTAATTCAATTCATGTGTTAATAGAATATCTAAAAAATTTCAGCGAGTTCAAATGCTTACTGCTTTTACTCCATGTCACTTCTATTTTATTTTGCATCACTTTAACTATGTTGTCATTATTGCAAAGGGCCTGTTAGGTGAAATATCTTATTGATCAGTTTATGATGAATACTTAACCTTCAAGGTCTCATTCCTGTACCACGCAACTTTTTGTTTTGTGCCAAGCAGATGGCATTAGGGCACCATTCAATCTAGTGTTTTTACTTCTGTGGATGAATGGATGGTGGTACAATATGATATTGCCATTTTTTTTCATTTTAGTATTGTTTTAGAGTTAAGGTGGAACTTAAGGTCATGGTATTAATGCCCAGTTTGGTATTTACCTTGACAACTGAGGGAAAACCTTGAAGAAAGCCTGTCAGATTGGTCAGCATACAGAATCACATTACTCATTGTTTTCCATTTGTGTGCCTTAGACACTTCCCTGAAGCACAGTAGCATGTACTGTCATTTTAAGCAATACAGTGCTGCAACTTCAGTCAGGTATTACAGAAATATCATAGATGTAATTAATAAATACTCAGTAACTGAAACACTTACCCTCTGGATTAACATTATTATCAAATATTAACTGTCCATTGCGCAGATAATTTAGGATTGGCTCAAAATATGTTGGACTACGATCTATGAGGTATGCTCCATTCTTGTCTACATTGCTGGGTGTCATTAGAAAGCCATCATCACCTTCTGCAAACATTCTAGTTAAATGCAAAATAAAAGTTTAGGAATGTCTACAAATAATCTCAGAAACATATTTATTAACATACTTGAACATAGATGAATTTCATATTTAAGGTTATAATGACTGTTATCTAATTTATTTCTATTTGCAAAATGAGATAAAAGCATTAATTACCAAGAGGGATAAGCTCACAAAACTAATAACTGATACTGGGCTATGAATAAATAATTTTCATGCCATCTAAAGTTATCTTTGGTTGTTATAGAGTCACTTTCTTGACCTCATTTTCAGCAAATGCTCACTAGAAGTGAGCAACACCTCTGTAAGTCTCTACAGCATAATTTCCATAATTGACCTGTAAGTAAAATTGAAATTTCTCAGACATTACTACAGTGAAACCTGTTTAAATTCCAGTTAACTTACTGGTGTCGTATTCAAATAATATGTCTATCCAAGAAATTTTACTTAAATCCTTGTGCACAGTTGTGTAAGTGCTTTGTAAAGTTAAAACATTTATATAAAATTAACCAATACAATTTCCTTTCTGAAATTTTCATGCATGATAGATATTGTGTGTTTTAATTTGCCAATATCGATGGCCTAATATAATTGTTAGGTGTGATAGATCTAAAAGGTAGTTCTCCAAATAAAGTACAATACTATGCTTTTTATATTAAAAGCTGTTTAGATATTTTTCCATTACTATAGCATGCAGCACATTTTTTTGTTCTTTCTTGTTTGGAGTGGAATATGCACATATTAGCCTGAAGTGTCAATGGCATATCCCCAGCTGAAGGTCAACCTTTATCATTGAACTCTGTTGTGTTACACTTTGAATCAGCTGATGACATAGGTTCAAAAGTTCATGTACTTGGTCGTTTTCTTCTAGTCATCTAATGAAACAATTGAATATGCAGTTGCCTGGCAGATAGGAAGATAATTTTCCTGTAACCTTAAGCTGTGCATCGCATTACAGGAAAAAAAGCTAACACCATAAATTAATACCTCCCATTTGCTTCTGGTGTTCAATGGCACAGTTTATTTTCTTTATCTTGTCTCTGGGTGTCTGAAATTTATTTTCAGCTTGTCTATTGCTGTAACATCAATGTGTTTCAATGATTTGACATAAACATCTTCGCTATCCTTTCATTTCACATATAATGCATCTATTGCAGACCTTTGATTCATACTTGCAACGTTTCATTTTATTAGAAATATATCAGGCATAATAGTGCTCTTATGATACTACAGCATTATCCATTAAAATATTATGACCTATTGAGTCAAAAATTCTATTTAAATCACAAAAATTTGCTAGAGCAATATTCACGATTTTCAAAACAATAATGAATGAAATCCACCAAATTTTTAACAGCTTCAGAATACTTTTTGCTTAAAAAAGAAATAAAAAATTTGTTGTTTAGCAAACACATGCAAATGTTTTAAAAAACAATCTATTTGATCAAAAATTTTCCCTATGAAGGAATAAGAGATATTGGCCAATAATTACATGGCTCATGTTACTTTTGCAATTTTCAAGTAGTTAGGAAAACTCTTTGTAAACAAAAATTAAAACTATATGTACGAGGGAAAGAATTACTTCAATAGTCCTTTC